>CM049428.1:27868349-32868349 GCA_026929855.1 Poa annua
TTTAGTATATGGCTGGTGTATTTGCTAAGGAGGAGGCTGCTATGACGTCACTGAAGAAGTAGCAGGTTTACAGTGTCTATACTCTGTTGAAGAGCAGAAGAGGAAAATGCCTGGTATGCAATGCAGACATAAGTGGTTCCAGTTTGGACTTTGGATTGTTCTTTTCCAGTACCTCATCACTGGGATTACTCTCAGTAACACCACTAGCGGTACTACCGAATCAACAGGGGCTGCAATGTCAATAGTTTGCAGGCAAAGAGAAGCGTGAACTTCTAACGACAGGCAGACCGTCTCGCCAATCGGAGCAAAACGCAGGAAGAGGATGAAGAATGTCTCACCGGCGGCTCGTTTTGGCGGCCATTCGGGTCACGCGGTGGCGGGGGCTGCGAAGAGGACGACCGCGGGTGCCGGCGCAGGGACGAGAACGGAGCAGCCTGGCGGCGCGCGAGCTCTCGGCGTACGGCGAGGAGCATGAGGCGGTACGTCTTGCCTCCGTCGGGGAGGCGGGCGGCGATGCCCTCGTCGAGGCCGTGCTGCATGCGCTGCAGCCTACCCTGCAGCACCTCGTCCGGGAGGTCGCGCAGGTCGTCGCCGACGCTGAAACCCGACTCCGCGACCACGTGCACCGTCGAATCGCCGCAAAGGAGCGGCTCCGGCGACGCCGGTGTAGCCATTAAGTTCGGCTACGCGCGTGCTGTCTTGTCAAAGAAAAGGAGGCGGAGAGACGGGGGGAGACTGGAGAGAAGAGAAGAAGAGAAGACTGTGTGTGTAGGAAATTGCAGGGAAGGTTACAGTCGGCCAGTCCAGCTGTAGCCTGCGGGCTCCGAGGCCCATGGCGTAGGAGGCCCACTTAACACAAAACACAAGCACATGCTCCGGCAATCACTCTCCGGCAATCACTAGGAAAAAAAGCTTCTTTGGAATGGGAACCACCATCGATTGATTCTTTTTTTTTTGAAGTTTTCAAATATATACAAGATGAACAGCAAGCCGCCTCATTAAAAACCTTCCAGCCCCCGTAGGTACCCTGGTAAGAAAAATAGTGCGTAAGAAACTTGCTGTCCCGACGATTACATCTTGTTCTTACAATCTAGCGCGACCAGATCCCGAGCGCAGTGCGGAACTGAATCACGAAGCATATCAGACATGCCTGATTTACCTAACTGAGCTAAGACATGAGCTACACCATTACTAACACGGTCAACTTTTAAGACCGAGATGTCACGATAAATATTCAGAAACTCCCTTGCCTCAAGAATTAAGCTCCAACTAGTAGAATGTTCAGTAGAGGAACTTGTTATCGCATGTACTGCTCGGAGACAGTCTGACTCAATGGTAGCTGGCCAATGCCGCATTGAGACTAAGCGTCGAAGCCCTTCTAGACAGGCAAGGACTTCGGCTTCTTCAGCACTTCCACAAACCGCTAGGAATTTTCACTCTGAGAGGAGGGGGCGCCCAGAATGATCCCGGATGATGATTCCAATACCTGCGTTCTTAGATATAGGATCCCAACCAGCGTCTACGTTGGCTTTAAACGAACCAACCCCTGGGGGTATCCAGCCAGTCGAATCCGCTTGTCCATCATTGCCGTGACCTGTAAAGGATTGAAGATAATTAACTAGGTAAGGAACTGATGCCGAGACGGAAGCTTTCCCATCACCGTGTACGATATTGTTGCGATGATGGCCAAACCCGCCATAGCAAAAATATAATCTTAGGTCGCTGGTCCTTTTCCGAGTTGCTCAGAAGTGTAAGAATCCACTCTGTATCATTACGCCTGAAAGCCTCCTCTCCAGGTAAAAGCCAATTGGCACGCAACTCATCACGGAGGGGCTCTAGCGAGCGTGCAAGAGATCAGAGCATGGTGAGCATCTTCAACCGCCCGACCACAAATTGTACAAATGGGATCCACATGAGATATGCGCCGACTGAGGTTCAAACGCGTCCCTAAAGAGTCCGTCACGACTCCCCATGCAAAGACACGTAATTTGGGCGGAACGTTGGATTTCCAAATGAGGTCCAATATCTTTCTTTCTCCCGTTGCTTGCGTGCTGGATTGTCCACTACTCAGAGACTGCAACTTAGGCTGCATACCAATTCGGTAAGCTGATCTGACACTGAAAAGTCCATTGCTTTCACCGCTCCAGGCTAGAAAATCATCAGACGTACGAGGAGCTAATTTGATGCTCAGGATAATAGCAGCATCATGCGGAAAGCAGCAGCTCCGCACTACATCCTCCTTCCACGTGCGGGTCTCATGGTTAATAAGTTCCGAAACCCACTTTAACCGAGCCGATCCTCTCTTACCATCAACCTGAAGAGCACCCTCTCTAGGTAGCCAATTATCACGAAATATTTTAACACTAGAACCGGACCCAATCCTCCAAATAATTCCCTTCTTCAGGAGCTCAAGGCCATGAACAATACCCTTCCACGTCTGAGATTGATTTTGGATGAAAGATGTATCAAGAAGATGTCCAGATGGGTAGTACCTAGCCTTTAGTAGACGAGCACAAAGACTATCCGGGAAATGCAGCAGACGCCACGCTTGTCTGGCTAGGAGGGCCTGATTGAACATACGGAGATCTCGGAAGCCTACGCCACCATGAGCCTTTGGCCTTGCAATTTTTGTCCCAAGCAAGCCAATGCATCTTCCGTTTATTTGTTTCATCTCCCCACCAAAAATTACGGATGATCTGTTCTAAATCCTCAATCAGCCCAATAGGAAAACGAAAAACGCCCATGGCATATGTCGAGATTGACTGCAGTATAGACTTAATAAGAATGTCCTTTGCACCCGAGGACATGTACTTTTCAGACAAATCACTAGCATGCTTTGAGAATTTTCCTTTTGTAGACTAAAATTTTCCTTTAGTCATCCTTCCATCCGGAACTGGTAGGCGTAAATACTTCTCTTCAAAACAATTTGTATCATATTTAACTGGTAGGCGTAAATACTTCTCTTCAAAACAATTTGTATCATATTTCAAGATATTCTTGATCTCTTCTTGCACATCAGGAGCACATTCGGGCCCATACAGAATAGAGCATTTACCAAGACTCACAAGCTGACCCGTCCCAAGTTCATATTTGTCCAGAATAGACTTGATGGTTGTTGCTTGATCCACAGATGCTTCAAAAAATAGGAGGCTATCATCGGCAAATAATAAATGGGATATACCAGGTGCACGCCAGCATATATGCAACTCCCGCAGTGAATTGTTCTCAATTTCTTTATGAATTAGACAAGATAAACCATCAGCAACAAATAAGAAAAGATACGGAGAAAGAGGATCACCTTGGCGGATACCACGAGACGGAGTAAAGGGGTCCAACATATGTCCGTTAAAGCGAAGAGAATACCGAACGGTGGTCACACATGCCATAACCCACCGAATCCATTGACTATGAAAGCCCAACTTCTCTAAAACCCCTTCCAAAAACCTCCAGTCAACACGGTCATACGCTTTGGCCATGTCCAATTTATACGCGCAAAATTTCTTGCGATCTGACGAGCCTATCTGAATTGAATGTATGCACTCAAAAACCATGAGGGCGTTATCAGTGATGAGGCGCCCTGGAATAAAGCGCTCTGAGTGGGAGAAATAATATCCTGAAGAAGAGGCCTCCATCTGTTCACTAGGCACTTCGAAACCACTTTGAAAATGACGTTACAAAGGCTAATTGGCCGGAAATCTTTCAGAGCTTCAGGATTATTCTTCTTAGGAATTAAAATGATCATGGTATCATTTACGTCCTCGGGCATGACACAAGAAGAGAAAAAGAGCTGAACCGCATGCACCACTTCCTCCTTTGACATATCCCAATTGCGCTGCAAAAAGCGCGCAGGAAAACCATCAGGCCCGGGCGCCTTTAACGGACCAATTTCAAAAAGAGCATCGCTGATTTCTTTTGTAGTAAATGGGGCGCAAAGCTTCTCATTCATGTCCTCATCAACACATGTCCGCATAGCCTCAATAACCAGATCAGGATGGATGTCATCCTCTCTAGTGTATAGCTTCTGGAAAAACTCCCTAGCCATGTTTTCCATCTCAGCTGTATCGGCAGTCCAAGTACCATCTTCTCTTTTCAAACGACGAATTTTGTTTTTTCGATTCCTCCATGATGCCCTCCATGAAAATATTTTGTGTTCCGATCCCCCTCTCGCAGCCAAGCAATTCTGGATCGTTGCATCCACATGATTTCCTCTCGATAAAGCAATTCGTCCATCTCCTTCTCGAGACCAATCTGAGCGGCGACACTGGCATCATCCGTTCGCTCACGTAGTTCACCCAACAATTTACGCTTCTTTTCGATCTCTTTCGGCACCGATTTAAAATAGTCTCTTTTCCAATCTTGCAGGTTGCACATGATAGATTTTAATGATGATGCAACGTCACCCATATCATGTCCAGGGACTCGGCGTGACCATGCCTCTTCCACGGCAGCAGCAAGGGATGGCTCCCTCTCCCAAACCACCTCATACCGACTGATAGGAGCATTTGTTCTTCAGCTACTAGGATTGTCTGCCGAAAGGAGGATGGGGCAGTGGTCCGATCTAGATGAAACTATATGTCGCAGCCTATGATCCGGAAACATAGAAGACCACGCCGGCGAAGCAACCGCCCTGTCCAGCCGAACTTTAACGTTGCGGTCGCCACGCTGCTTGTTATCAAATGTCCACGGGGCACCCACGAAGCCTATGTCATTGAGATCACAATGCGAGAGCACCTCTCTAAAATCCAGCATCAGGCGTTCAGACCGCGGAGTTTGAGACATATGCTCCTCTTACCACATAGCCTCATTAAAGTCGTCAAGCATTAACCAAGGTCGATCGGAGCGAGGCTTAATTTGACGCAACTTTGTCCACATAAAATGACGATCAGAAGCTTTCGGTTCACCATAAATAAAAGTAGCCCTCCACATGTGATCAAAGGGGACGCCGCTGATGTGAGCGTCAATGTATCTATTGCTGAAAGAGAGTAAGTCCACCGTGATATCTTCAGACCAATAGAGAGCAATTCCACCCCCTTTGCCATTTCCATTAACCGCGAAATAATTTTTCAACCCAATTATGTACCTTAAGTTTTCCACTCTGTCCTTTTTTTTGCCTCGTTTCACAAATGAACACGAGACTGGGACTGTAAGTCTGCACAAGACAGACAAGTTCTTGAACGATCGCGTCCTGCCCCAAGCCGCGACCGTTCCATCCTAGTGTCGTCATTGGGCCCGGCGGTCCTCCTCGTCGGAGGCCGCCGATGTTGCCAGTATATTTGGTTTGTCTCCAGTCTTCCTCAGTTTCGATCTATCACACGGAGCCACGTAAGCGGGGGGAGGCGGTGGACCTACCACATCAAGAACAGTACCTGAGTTTTGTACAGACTTGGTTTCCGTAGAACTCCCTATCAACCCCTCCATATGATCATCCATGCTAAGTTGCCTACTCACGTTAGAAGTGGTACCAATCCCAACCTCAGTTCCTCTCGTGTAGTCATTTATTTTCAAAGGGCTCATGTCTGTATCTTCCAAATCATTTTCAGATTCCAGAGCCGCATCTCCCGAAGATCGTTTCCTGGAAACATCATTGGCTGTACCACCACGGCCAGCAAAACCTCCCCTCGACGGAGCAGAAGGAACAAAACGACGGGGGGCCAACGTAGGTTGATTTGCACGCCTTGTCGCCAGCATCCAAGCTCCGAACTGCAGTTGCTTTCCTCCCAAACACCATCGCCGCACTCCTCATGATTATGACCAAAAAGACCACAGCGCTTACAATAAAACGACAGTTTCTCATACTTAACCAACAGTCTCCTCTTTCCTTCTGGGAGGGTTAGCGACACAACTCGCATCAAAGGTTTACTGACATTAATTCGCACACGGATGTGCACATAATTCCCTTCGAAAAAGAGTTTTGGGTTTAACTGCACTTCCTTCACCATGCCGATTTTACGAGCAAGATCATCAACCACTTCGAGTTTCCTGTATAACTCCGGGATGCCATGAATCTGAGCCCAAACGTGCATACCGTTGAACACGAACTTCTCAGGCGAGCTTAGGCCATCATAATCCTCCACCAGAAGACCAAATCCGCGGAACGTCCATGGGCCCTGATGAACAACCTTTTTCCAATCACCCAGACAATGCATCTAAAAAAATAAACAAATTTTCTCCAGCTTCCCTGCAGATCGGATCCCTCGAGAGGTTCCATATCGATTTCATCTTCTCAAACAGTGCATCAGCGCTGAAATTCCGATTTATAAGGACCTTACCAATCGCCAACCACCGGCCAGCATCGTGGTAGGTCTTGGAATCCTCGGCAGTGATCACCACGTCGTCGAGTTCATCTTCATTGAGCTCCAGATTAGCAAGCATGTCATCGATTCCATTATCCGAGCCAGCCACGGAAGACGATGCCACAGCGTCTGTTGTTTCCATCATACCCTTCACCCTAGCGTCCACACGAGCCTGCTATGCTGGGACGAGAAGCCAGATCGCTATTAGGAAGAAGTTACGGCCGGAACGAAGCTGAGAGCGACTCTGGGCCGAAGACCGAGAGACGCCAATCGCTGGATACGAAGAAGTATAAGGCGGCCGGAACGAAGCCGAGAGCGTCTCGAAGTCGGAACGGCCGGTAACGAGAGGGTAAGTTTTTTATCTTTTTTTTTCAGAATTACCATCGATTGATTCTACGAAAAATCTAATTGTCAGGTGCCTGCCACCGGGCGTAGCTCGACGCAAAAAGATTTGAAAGCTCCCAACGGTTGCGCAGGCAAAATTGCCTCTCCGCATGCATGCATGCACAAACAGACAAATAGTGATGTCATCCTGCATTTAATGTGAAATCTGAAAATTCAAAAAGTTTTATAGCCAAAACCGCTTATCCCATTGAGAATTCGTTTTCACCGTTGAGCTAATCACGACGAGATCTTTGAAACTAGATCCCATATTGATATATTCTGACAAGTTTTTTTCGGATTCAAAAGTTACCCACCCAGTAGCATATAAGTTATCAGGCTGTAGTATGTAAGTTACCAACCATAATTAACGGTTAATTTTCGGGTTGAAATAGAACAATTTTTATTTTATTTGATTTGTTAAATTACCACACCTAGTTATACATAAGTGAATATCATGTTGGGATGGTAAATATATCATACATAAGTTTATAACTATACACTAAAATACTCATTCAACTTCATAAGTATTAGAATGACAACTCCGTTTTCATAGTGATAATTACATCATAAGAAAGACTATTGATAATACCCACCTAGTACTGATAACGTTACCCTGATGGATTTACCCACCTAGTATTGATAAAGTTACACATGTGTTAATGATATCACCCTAATACTAATTGTTTAGTTAGTTGTCCTAAATTTATAATACCATAAAATTGATAAAGTTACCCATATGTTTTTCATGGTGTAGTTACCCACTCAGTGCTTATTAAGTTATCCATGTGTTCATGATTAGTTATCTACCATAAAATTGATGTAGTTATCATGTCCTCTAAATAATAGTTATCATCCTATTACTTATTCATGCATGATAAATTTACCATTTGAAAGTAATGTGGTAACTTTAAAGCTCGTAAAGATCTAAAATAACAAAAAAAATGTTCTATTTCAACCCCAAAACTAATCTCTAATATGGTTGGTAACTTACGTATAAAAGACTGGGTAACTTCTTTGTTACAGGGTGGTAACTTCTGGGCAAAAAAAAAAGTTGTCGAAACATATTGACATGGTATCTAGTTTTGAAGATCTCATCGCGACTGGTCTAATGGTGAAAACTGATCATAAATCCGATAAACGGTTTGAGCTATCAAACATTTTTAGTTTTTGATTTTTACATTTAATGCGCGATGATGTCAGCAATTTTGAATTTTAGTGCATGCATGCAATAGAGGGCACACGACTCTTCTTTTTCAGTCATGCTGCGTAGACCTGTGCCCGGTGGCAGGCGCCTGCCAGATAGCAAAGTCCTTGATTCTAATGGTGACAAGTGTTGGTTTTTCTCATAGTCCGCCAAGTTGCACAACTAGATTGAAAGTGAGGGAGTACGAAGAGAAAAATTGGAGCAGACATGTACGTGGGCAACTGGGCATGCAATTTTTCCTTTTTGTCTTCTATATTTTAAATTTAAATTGTGAAAACTAAATATTCTGAGAACCCTTTATTCAAATTACAAACCGTTTTTACTATTGAACTCTTCGCATCGAGGTTTTCAAAACTAGATCTCATGTCGATAGGTTTCTATGAACATTTTTTGTACTTCTTGTTATACATAATATGTACATCATGTTACGTGTACTATTCTGTGTATTTTTGTGTTTCCTTCTATGTAATTTGTCTTGATTTTTGGTGTAGTTGTACAACCTGAACCGTACTTTTGTATCTCGTGTCCTGTCTAATTTGTACTCTTGTTATGTATAGTTTGTACACTTGGTAGTTGTACAATCTATACAACTGGTTTTTGTTTAGTACAACATGTAGATGTGTAGTTGTACAAATCCATGTCTATAGTTGTACATACTTTGTTTATGTAGTTCTACGCCGTAGGCATGTTTGAGCTTTGCGAAGCAGAACCGTCGAGGCGAAGTCGACCCGTAACACACAGAACATACACATAATACTATTGGAAAAAAATTGTCCAGCCGTAGCACACAAAACGACAATCAACGTAACTACGAATACGCGCAACAACCTTGTTTTTTTATATTTCAGGTATGTGTACCTTCTGTACGATAATATATGCATTAATTCTGTTTAATTTGTACACCGTTCTATTACCAGTCAGCCAATCCGTTAGATCCGTCTGATCCCCACAGGAGGCATGCGTACAGCCAGCCACAACTTCGCTGTACTAAGGGCCTCTCCAGCCGTTCCCCCCAGGCGCCCCCAGGCCTCTTTTCGGCGTCTAGATCGCCGATTTCTGCCGTTTGGTTTCCAGTCGCGTCCCAGGAGCCCAAAAAACGCTGGATTGGGCTGTTTTCTAATCCGATGAACCCAGACCAAACCCGCCCAGTTGAGGCTTGAGGGTCGATCGGGGCTTCGGCGGAAAGAAAAGCGACGATCGGGCCACACATGTCGGAGATTCGGCCTACTTTCCGTACTCCGCATTTGGCTTCCCACGCCACCTTGCTTCGCCGCCATGTCGCCGGCCGCCGCCGCCCTCAAGCATATAGAGAGACCCCCACCTCTAGTCTTCACCGCCTCCGTCGTCCTCTTCGCCTCGGATTCGGCCGCAAGGGCTCCTCCTCAGCCGCGGCTCGCCCACCTCGCCCCCAAGGTGTTCGGCGTTTTGCCATCCCGGTCATGGACTCCAAAGACGAAGAGGTGTTCGCCGACCTTCTTGAAGAAGAGGTTGCCGCCGAGGTCGAGGACGAAGAACACCGGATAGTCGTCGCCGCTCTTGTCGGCCTCATGGTATTGAAGGGGATCGTGTGCAGAAAACAATAATTTTCCTACCAACGATATCCTAAAACATGCCAAAATCTATTCTATGCAAATATAGTAGTAAGAACGGAGATCGGAATACGTACCCTTGTAGACCGAAAACGGGGATTACGTTCCCGCACAAACGTTGTCGATGAAGACCGACGAAGCCGACCTCAAGGTCGTGTAGAGGAAGCAGACCTCCGAGTACCGCTAGCGCAGCACCTCGCAGGGCGTCACACACGAAGCTCCAGTCCAGGACGAGCAGCGGAAGACTTGGACCGGAACACCAGCAGCGCGACAACGGGCTATGGTGGAAGAGACCCCCCTCCTCAGCTCGGCGCGGCTCCGACAAGGGAACCACGAGATCGAGAGAGAAATTGGGAATTAATTGGTGAATTAAAAGGCCAGGGGTGCCCCTTCTTCCCTTGGCCCACTTGGGTCGGCCCCTCCTGGCCCCCACCGAATCCCCAAGGGGATTCCCCCCCTCTTGGGACTTCTTTCGCCCAGAAGGCCCATTTAGGGAAATCAGCCTAAATAAATTCGAAAATACATATATAAAATCATATTTGCATTTAATTACACTAATTAATATCAAACATAATATATATAATTTTTCCTAGCTCCGAAAACTCTTTCGGCGCTGCCCGATCTCCATCGGACCCCTCCCGGGACGCTCCCGGTGATCTCTTTCCTTTCCGGTTGTCTTGTCGAAACCCCTTAAGTGTGTTACCCTAGCGGTTCGATATAATAACAGGTATGACCAAGACTCCTCTATGATAATGACTAACTCGTAGGCCTGTACCCCATGAATTAACCCCCTGTGATATAACAAATGACTTTCATCTATCAAATCTGAACGCAAAATCTTAAACCTTTTGCCATAGCGATACTTAGCATGTCCGAGCGTCGTTCCATAGATATCTCCATACCTAATCCCGACCTCGTTACCGACGATGCTATCTTCTACTCGTCCATGATCTCATGTCTCCGTGACCTAGTCACATGCTTGCAAGCTCATTAGACATGATCTCACCGAGTGGGCCCGAGAGTATCTATCCTGCTATGCGGACTGGCAAATCCCGCTCTTGACCCCTCGTCTCAACTACTCATTTCCGATACCAAAAGTATCACCGTTATTATCATACTATATAAGATACGACGTTTGGTGCGATCAAAGTATCTTCCAGGAATAACAATATGAGTTGATCTCACGGTCAAAGGCGTAACGACTACGTCCTCCAAATCTGGGTATGTCCATCACATCGTTCTCCAACGATATGACTCCCATTGCCGACCGGCGCCATGCCCCATGACCGGGAAACCTCGATCATCAATCGCGCAACGAAACTAGTCTTAGTAGAGGCTACTAGGGACCTGGTTGTTTACGTATCACACCCGTATTAATGTTTCCTCTTAATACGGTTCTAACATGACACAAAAACCTATTATGAACAAACGAGATATGATAAAGAATACACTTTATTAATTGTCTCTAGGGCATATCTCCTTCAGTCTCCCACTAGCACTCGAGTACAAATTAATCTAGATTACAACTTGGTAAAAGCTTAACACCCATAGCTAACTGGTGCTTTTCATGCTTATCAAGCGGGAGAGGCTTCGTCAACGGATCTGCCACATTCAGATCCGTAGGCACTTTGCAAATCTTCACATCGCCTCCTTGTACGTACTGACGTATCACATGGAAGCGTCGGAGAATGTGTTTAGCGGTGGAGTGAGACCTTGGCTCCTTGGCGTTCGCAATGGCACCCGTATTGTCGCAGAAGAGGATCACGGGGTCTTGCACGCTCGGGAACACTCCAAGTTCGATGACGAACTTCCTCAGCCACACAGCTTCATTCGCGGCTTCGCAAGCAGCGATATACTCCGACTCCATTGTAGATTGTGCGACTATGGGTTGCTTCCCACTTCTCCAGAACACGACGCCTCCATTTACCTTGAACACGTAACCTGTCAGTGACTTAGAGTCATCGGGGTCTGAGCAGAAACTTGCATCTACGTAACCCGTTACGCCAAGTTCTTCATCGCAGCCACCATACACAAGAAACATTTTCTTTGTCTTATTGAGATACTTAAGAATGCTCTTAACAGCTATCCAATGCGGCATTGCAGGATTACTCTGGAACCGGCTTGTCAAACTTAGAGCTAATGCCACATCCGGTCTAGTACTCAACATTGCATACATGATCGATCCTATGGCTGAAGCATAAGGATGTTTGGTCATATTGGCCTTATCCAGTTCCGTTACCGGACACTGTGCCTTCCGCAATATCTTATTCTTGATAACCGGCAGAGAACCCTTCTTTGCCTTCTCCATACCGAAACGCTTCAGTATTTTATCAAGATAAGTACCCTGACTCAGTGCTAATAGGCGTCTTGATCTATCACGATAGATTTTTATGCCTAAAACATACGCAGCTTCTCCTAAGTCCTTCATGGAAAATTTACTGTTTAAATATTCCTTCACGCTATTCAGAAGTTCCACATCATTCCCAATCAGCAATATGTCGTCAACATACAGTGCTAAGAACACAACCGAGCTCCCACTCATTTTCTTGTAAATGCAGGTCTCTTCCAAATTTTGGATAAATCCAAAACCTTTGATTACCTCATCAAAACGAAGATTCCAGCTCCGAGATGCCTGATTCAATCCATAGATGGATCGCTGAAGCTTGCACACCTTGTTAGCATTTCCTGGATTGACAAAACCTTCCGGTTGTACCATGTACAACTCTTACTCAATGTTTCCATTTAGGAAGGCTGTTTGACGTCCATCTGCCAGATTTCATAATCATAATAGGCAGCTACTGCTAACAAAATCCGAATAGACTTAAGCATCGCTACCGGTGAAAAAGTTTCATCGTAGTCAATTCCATGAACTTGTCGGAAACCCTTTGCGACAAGCCGAGCTTTATAGACGGTCACATTACCATCAGCATCAGTCTTCTTCTTAAAGATCCATTTATTCTCGACGGCCTAGCGCCCTTCGGGAATATCCATCAAAGTCCACACTTTGTTATCATACATGGATCCTATTTCGGATTTCATGGCTTCAAGCCATTTCTCGGACTCTAGACTCGCCATTGCCTCCTTGTAGTTCGTAGGTTCGTCTTGTTCAACTAACAAGACGGTGCAAAGCATGTTGCCATACCATTCTGGTGCGATCCGAGATCTACCAGACCTACGAGGTAGAATACCTTCCTCGACAGTTTCTCCCACTCCTTCCACGGAGGACGTTTCCGGAATTGCTTCCATTGCGCCACTCGGAATCTTGAGTTCAGGATCAACGATTTCATCGAGGTCTACCTTCCTCCCACTTACTCCTTTCGCGAGAAAGTCCTTCTCTAGAAAGGTACCGGTCTTCGCGACAAAAGTTTTGCCCTCAGCTTGGTTGTAGAAGGTGTACCCAACGGTTTCCGTGGATATCCTACAAAGACGCCTTTCTCCGACTTCGGTTCGAGTTTGTCGGGCTGTAGTTTCTTAACGTACGCCTCACAACCCAAACCTTCAGAAACGATAACTTAGGCTTTTGGCCATACCATAATTCATACGGTGTCGTTTCAACGGATTTGGACGGAGCCCTATTTAAAATGAATGCGGCTGTTTCTAACGCATAACCCCAGAAGGACACTGGCGAATCGGTAGGAGACATCATAGATCGAACACTATCCAGTAGAGTACGATTACGTCGCTCGGACACGCCGTTACGCTGCGGTGTTCCGGCTGGCGTAAGTTGGGGTACTATGCCACAACTCTTCAGATGTGTGCCAAACTCAAAACTCAAGTACTCTCCACCGCGATCGGATCGGAGGTGCTTGATTTTCCTATTAAGCTGATTCTCAACTTCACTTTGGAATTCTTTGAACTTTTCAAAAGTCTCAGACTTGTGTTTCATCAAATAGATATAACCGTATCTACTCATGTCATCAGTGAAGATGACGAAGTAACAATAACCATTGCGTGTCGAAACGCTCATCGGTCCACACACATCTGTATGTATGATCCCCAATAAATCCGACGCCCGTTCAACGAAACCTTTGAACGGTGTCTTGGTCATTTTTCCCATAAGGCATGGTTCGCATGTATCGAGGGATCCGAAATCCAATGAGTCCAAAAGTCAATCGGAGTGGAGTTGCTTCAAGCGCTTTACACCAATATGACCAAGACGGCAATGCCACAAATACATGGCGGTATCGTCACTACACTTAATCCGTTTGGCTTCTATGTTATGGATGTGAGTACTACGATCGAGATTCAACAAGAATAAACCGTTATTCTCGGGAGCATCAACATAAAAGATATCATTCATATAAATAGCACAATTGCTTGACACTGATTTAAATGAATAACCGTCTTGTAACAGGCAAGACCCACTTATAATGTTTACACTCAAGGATGACACAAAATAACACTTATTTAAAACCAAAACTAATCCCGATGGTAGATGTAGAGGGAGCGTGCCGACAGCCACCACGTCGAATCTCGATCCGTTGCCGATGCGCATCGTCACCTCATCCTTCGCCAGCCGCCGTCTATTTCGTAACTCCTCCTGAGAGTTACATATATGAGCAACAGAACCAGTATCAAATACCCACGTGTTGCTCCGGGCGGATGTAAGGTACACATCTATAACATGTATATCAAATATACCTTGCTCTTTGTCGACCGTCTTGCCAGACTTCCTATCCTCCAGGTACTTGGGGCAGTTGCGCTTCCAGTGACCCTTCCCCTTGCAGTAGAAACACTCCACGCTAGCTCTGGGACCAGATCTGTTAGTCTTGGGCTTGGCATTCAACTTGCTTCCCTCCTGGACTTCCAGCTTTGCTTTCCCTTGCCACCGGATTTCTTGAAATCAACGGCCTTGTTGACCATCAACAGCGTTTGCTCCTTCTTAATCTCTACCTCAGCAGTCTTGAGCATCACGAACACTTCACCCAGGAACTTAGCCATGCCCTGCATGTTGTAGTTCATGACGAAGCCTTTGTAGCTAGGGGGCAACGATTGCAACACCCTGTCAATCGCCAGCTCATCGGGAATCTTGCATTCCAGAGCATTCAAGCATTGAACGTAGCCAGACATCTTGACTACATGCTCGCTCACATTGCTATGCTCTTCCATCTTGGCCGAGAAGAAAAGCTCAGAAGCCTCATATCTCTCAGCCTTAGCCTACGGCGCGAAGACAACCTTCATATCAGAAATAATCTCGAAGGCGCTCATCTTCTCAAAGCGCTTCTGCAGGTCGGCTTCCATGGCGTAGAGCATGCCACTCTGGACAAAGGCAGAATCCTCCGATCGGGTCTGGAAGACCTTCTTCTCATCCTCAGAGGCATCATCTGCGGGAGGGTCACCTATGGCGGCCTCAATGATGTAGGCCACCCTAAGGGGAGTGAGGAGGATCCTCAGGTTGCGGAACCAGGCCATGAAGTTTGACCCATTGGTCTTAACCTTTTCTTTCTCAAGGAACAGATCTAGGTTAAACGAGGGGCGAGACATCTACAATGGAATTTGCAACAACATAAGACTTTGTTCATAATAATTTTGAGTTGTAGTATTTTGGAAAATAACTAACATAACTCCCACTCAAACGAACATCCCTCCTGGTCGTTTAAGCGATTACACGACCCCCATCCATTGCACCACCCCTCATCATCAGAGCCGGTGGCACAACTTCAAGAGTAGACAAGAAGTCCGCCACACCAATTTTGTGACTTGTGCTCGACCTTTCGGTCTTCCTGTTCCGAGGCCATATTTCTGAATATGTTAGGCTCGCCACCAAAGACCTCCACGCTGACGCTTGTGCAACATAGCTTACACCCACTGTATGCGAACGACGAGATGTCTGACACCCGATCATCACGGCCTGCCTCATAACGTAGAACTTTCTTGGTGGTGCGCGTTGGAGGGAGAACACTAGTGGTATTTTGAAGGGATCACCTTATATAGCTACCGCCGTGTAACTAATGTATACTATACACACAATCACACAATATAAGATGCACACAAAACATCAAATGTAATGCAATGTGATATAGTCCATTGCGCCATGGTCTTCTTGGCGCCCGCAGTTAAACAATTTAATAAACCTACCTTGACCATATCACATAACCCCTGCAAAATAAAGTTAGACGCTTCTACTTTATCTTTTGCATATTTTACGTGGTTTGGGGCTTTCATAAATAGAACCGCTTCAAACCTACGAACCTTATGACCACAACAACGATCCAATAATTGCATGTTTAAGCATCCCTTTCGGGCCCTCCATTGAAAATGCGAAGGCAACCTAAAGAGAGAGAAACTGACACCCGCCAGCCACATATACGGTACAAGCCGTATGTCAGTAGTGGAACCAGTCTCGCGTAAGCGTACGCGTAAAGTCGGTCCGGGCCGCTTCATCAACTCAATGCCGCTGGAATACACAAGTGCACGCTAGAGGGTAGCAAATAACAGGAACGGTGCCCCCGTGCAGAACACGGGTTCTAACAGCGTACATCTATATCTACGATAGATCGGCTCTGATACCACTGAAGGGGATCGTGTGCAGAAATCAAAATAATTTTCCTACCAACGATATCCTAAAAGCATGCCAAGATCTATTCTATGCAGATATAGTAGTACGAACGGAGATCGGAATACGTACCCTTGTAGACCGAAAACGGGGATTACGTTCTCTCACAAACGTTGTCGATGAAGACCGACGAAGCCGACCTCAAGGTCGTGTAGAGGAAGCAGACCTCCGAGTACCGCTAGCGCAGCACCTCGCAGGGCGTCACACACGTACGGTGGAGACGACGGCCTCCGAAGCTCCAGTCCAGGACGAGCAGCGGGAGACTTGGACCGAAACACCAGCAGCGCGGCAGCGG
Organism: Poa annua; assembly: GCA_026929855.1. NCBI lineage: Eukaryota > Viridiplantae > Streptophyta > Magnoliopsida > Poales > Poaceae > Poa > Poa annua. Next base: position 27,884,671 of record CM049428.1, read on the forward strand.
GCTATGGTGGAAGAGATCCCCCTCCTCAGCTCGGCGCGGCTCCGACAAGGGAACCACGAGATCGAGAGAGAAATTGGGAATTAATTGGCGAATTAAAAGGCCAGGGGTGCCCCTTCTTATATAGGCTCCCGGGGGGAGCCAACTTGCTAACCAGGAAATGTGGGACTAACCCCGACATGCCTGGTGCGGCTATGGAGGGTGCGCCGGCCCCCTAGTGGGCCCTTGGCCCACTTGGGTCGGCCCCTCCTGGCCCCCACCGAATCCCCAAGGGGATTCCCCCCCTCTTGGGCCTTCTTTCGCCCAGAAGGCCCATTTAGGGAAATCAGCCTAAATAAATTCGAAAATAAATATATAAAATCATATTTGCATATTAATTACACTAATTAATATCAAACATAATATTTATAATCTTTCCTAGCTCCGAAAACTCTTTCGGTGCTGCCCGATCTCCATCGGACCCCTCCCGGGACGCTCCCGGTGATCTCTTTCCTTTCCGGTTGTCTTGTCGAAACCCCTTAAGTGTGTTACCCTAGCGGTTCGATATAATAACAGGTATGACCAAGACTCCTCTATGATCAATGACTAACTCGTAGGCCTGGACCCCATGAATTAATCCCTGTGATATAACGAATGACTTTCATCTATCAAACCTGAACGCAAAATCTTAAACCTTTTGCCATAGCGATACTTAGCATGTCCGAGCGTCGTTTCATAGATATCTCCATACCTAATGCCGACCTCGTTACCGACGACGCTATCTTCTACTCGTCCATGATCTCATGTCTCCGTGACCTAGTCACATGCTTGCAAGCTCATTAGACATGATCTCACCGAGTGGGACCGAGAGTATCTATCCTGCTATGCGGACTGGCAAATCCCGCTCTTGACCCCTCGTTTCAACTACTCCTTACCGATACCCAAAAGTATCACCGTTATTGTCATACTATATAAGATACGACGTTTGGTGCGATCAAAGTATCTTCCAGGAATAACAATAAGAGTTGATCTCACGGTCAAAGGCGTAACGACAACGTCCTCCAAATCTGGGTATGTCCATCACATCGTTCTCCAACGATATGACTCCCATTGCCGACCGGCGCCATGCCCCATGACCGGGAAACCTCGATCATCAATCGCGCAACGAAACTAGTCTTATTAGAGGCTACTAGGGCCCTGGTTGTTTACGTATCACACCCGTATTAATGTTTCCGCTTAATACGGTTCTAGCATGACACAAAAACCTATTATGAACAAACGAGATATGATAAAGAATACACTTTATTAATTGCCTCTAGGGCATATCTCCTTCAGGTATAGCAGGCGCAACCGCGGCGAGGCGGCTCAAGGCCGGGTCGCCGGAAGGCGAAGCCGAGGCAGAGGTTGGAGGCCTATTGCATGCTCTACGCCGACTACTTCACCGATGATCCACTCCATGGTGAGTTGACTTTTCGGCGTTGTTTTCGGATGAAGCGGAATTTCTTCCTCGACATTGTCTATGCCATTCGAGAGTTCGACCCGTACTTCAAGTGCAAGAGGGATTCACCTCTCTTCAGAAGTACATAGTGGCGATGAGGATGCTTGCATACGGTGCACCCGGTGATTCCCAAGATGATTATTTGCGCATGTCCGAGTCCACCACCATTGATACTCTGAATAGGTTCTGCAGGGGTAGTGGTGGAGGTGTTCAGGTCCAAGTACCTGCGAACACCAACTGCAGAAGACACTGCTCGGATCCTAGCCATCAAAGCAGTAAGAGGATTTTCCGGGATGCTCGGAAGTATTGATTGAATGCATTGGTCATGGAAGAACTTCCCTTTCAAGTGGTAGGGCATGTACAAAGGCCACAAAGGAGTTTCCACGGTGGTACTCGAGGTAGTTGCTACACATGACCTCTGGATTTGACATTTGTTCTTTGACATGCCAGGATCCCAAAACGACATCAACATTCTGCAGTGCTCTCCCGTCTTACCGAGCTTGTTGAAGGGCACACTCCCCCTGTGAACTACGATATCAATGGGCACAATTACACAAAAGGGTACTTGGCTGATGGCATATATCCAAGGTGGTCAACATTTATGAAGACCATCTCCAACCCTGTGCCTAGAAGTGCCGAATCTTGGTTTGACAAGCAGCAGGAGGCTTGCAGAGTTTCAAGAAGGATATCGAGCGGGCATTTGGTGCGCTACAGTCTTGTTTTGTCGTTGTTCGGTACCCCGCTCTAACTTGGTCGAAGGCTCACATGTGGGAGGTGATGAACTGTTGTGTTATTTTACACAATATGATCATTGAGAGCGAGCGGGATGGGCCGGCGATCGATGTCGAGGAGTACTACAGACAGGGTCCGCTTGCAGATGTTGATCACCGGACGCCATTAACATGGGCAGACTTTTCTCGCTATGCGCCAAGAGATTCGAGACCCACATGTGCACAACCAACTTCAACATGATCTATTGGCACATCTGAGGACTCTCAAAGACAATGATGGCTAGTTTGATTTGTCGTAATTTGTGTGTCAAAACATGAAAAACTATTTGTGTTGCATTATTTGTATATCAAACTATCTATGTATTTGTTTTATTTATTAAAATATGTCAAAAAGTCTTTTGAAAATGTGAATGTTTGCGGCTGGGGGCGACCGTTCGCCGAGCGGCTGGGAAACGCCCCTGGACGATTTTACGTCTGGATCGCCGGCCTTGGGGGTGAACAAATGGAGCAAGTCGTCCCCCCCAACGCCACCCCAAGAGGCCTTTTTAGCGCCGGCGGAACGAAAAAACCACCAGTCGCCCCCCAGAAGTCGATTTAGGGCCGTTTTTTGCGCCGTTTCTCGTCGGCGAACCCAGGCCAAACCCAGAATACTGGATACCGCCTGGGGGGGGGGGGGGGGGGGGGGGGGGGGGGAAGGCGTGCGCGGGCCAGACCTGTCGGCGAGACTGGGCGATTTCCCTCCATAATTTTGAGCTTCCCTCCGTTTTTCGCCCGCAAATCACTCGCCCGCCCGTCTGATCCTGCCACTCCCCCCCCCTAGTTCATCAGGCTGTGGCCGCCATGGCTCCCGCCAAATTCTCCGCCCCCCCGAGCTGCAGCAACCACCACCGCCCTAGCCGCTCTCCCCGCCAAGAAGCCGCGCAAGCCGAGAGCGCCGAAGCAAAGGCAGCCGGGCATGACCAACAAAGAATGGATCGCCGAGCAGCACCGCCGGAGGGCGGAGAACCTCCAGCGCTGGGGGAGGGAGCTCAAGAAGCGGCAAAGGGAGCTGGCCGCGAAGCTGGACGCCGCGGGTGAAGCTGCCGCCGTGGAAGAAGAGGAGCAGGATGAAGAGGAGGGGCGGAGGATGAAGATGTGGAGCCGCCAACTCCGGCCGTGTCTGCGGTGCCACCGGCCAAGCGTAGGGCCGGCATGTCCCATCATCCTCATCTCCATCCCCAGTTCACCGGCTGGGGCCAAGAATCTGCGTCGCCATCGCCATCGCCGCACTGGTGCGCGTCGCCACGGTACTCGCCTGGGTACGCCGACGGCGAACTCCATGGCGGCTTCGACCCCAACGTCACCTTCCCCCACCATCCGTCCATGATGTACGCCGGCCCGCCGAGTTACGTGCCTTCGCCGCCGCTGCGCCGCTCCCCCACTTTCTGGACGCAGTCCATGCTCGGGATGAGCAACGAGATGGACGACATCATCACCACGGGCGTGGCGACGGTAGTGGCATCCCCGGGCTTCCTGTCGGCGCCGGGCGAGGATTTTCCCACGGGCTCGATGGGTGGCATCGATTTCAGCGGCGGCACCGACACGGAGGAGTGAAGGAGATATGCCCTAGAGGCAATTAATAAAGTGTATTCTTTATCATATCTCGTTTGTTCATAATAGGTTTTTGTGTCATGCTAGAACCGTATTAAGCGGAAACATTAATGCGGGTGTGATACGTAAACAACCAGGTCCCTAGTAGCCTCTACTAAGACTAGTTTCGTTGCGCGATTGATGATCGAGGTTTCCCGGTCATGGGGCATGGCGCCGGTCGGCAATGAGAGTCATATCGCTAGAGAACGATGTGATGGACATACCCAGATTTGGAGAACGTAGTCGTTACGCCTTTGACCATGAGATCAACTCTTATTGTTATTCCCGGAAGATACTTTGATTGCACCAAACGTCGTATCTTATTTAGTATGACAATAACGGTGATACTTTTGGGTATCGGAAAGGAGTAGTTGAGACGAGGGGTCAAGAGCGGGATTTGCCAGTCCGCATAGCAGGATAGATACTCTCGGGCCCACTCGGTGAGATCATGTCTAATGAGCTTGCAAGCATGTGACTAGGTCACGGAGACATGAGATCATGAACGAGTAGAAGATAGCGTCGTCGGTAACGAGGTCGGGATTAGGTATGGAGATATCTATGGAACGACGCTCGGACGTGCTAAGTATCGCTATGGCAAAAGGTCTAAGACTTTAGGTTCATGTTTGATAGATGAAAGTCATTCGTTATATCTCAGGGATTAATTCATGGGGTCCAGGCCTACGAGTTAGTCGTTGATCATTGAGGAGTCTTGATCATACCTGATATTATATCGAACCGCTAGGGTAACACACTTAAGGGGTTTCGACAAGACAACCGGAAAGGAAGGAGATCACCGGGAGCGTCCCGGGAGGGGTCCGATGGAGATCGGGCAGCGCCGAAAGAGTTTTCGGAGCTAGGAAAAATTATATATATTATGTTTGATATTAATTAGTGTTATTAATATGCAAATATGATTTTATATATTTATTTTCGAATTTATTTAGGCAGATTTCCCTAAATGGTCCTTCCGGACGAAAGAAGGCCCGAGAGGGGGGGGGGGGAACCCCCGTGGGGATTCGGTGGGGGCATGGAGGCCGGCCTAGGTGGGCCAGATGGGGCCCACCAGGGGGCCGGCGCACCCTCCTTGGCCGAACCAGGCTGTGGGATAGTCCCACATTGCCTGGCTGGCAAGGTTGGTTCCCCCTGGGAGCCTATATAAGAAGGGGCATCCCTGGCCTTTTAATTCACCAATTAATTCCAGATTTCTCTCTCGATCTTGTGGTTCCCAAGTTGGAGCCGCGCCGAGCAGAGCAAGGGGATCTCCTCCACCATAGCCCGCTGCCGCGCTGCTGGTGTTCCGGTCCAAGTCTTCCGCTGCTCATCCTGGACTGGAGCTTCGGAGGCCGTCGTCTCCACCGTACGTGTGCGACTCCCTGCGAGGTGCTGCGCTAGCGGTACTCGGAGGCCTGCTTCCTCTACACGACCTTGAGGTCGGCTTCGTCGGTCTTCATCGACAACGTTTGTGCGGGAACGTAATCCCCGCTTTCGGTCTACAAGGGTACGTATTCCGATCTCCGTTCGTACTACTATATCTGCATAGAATAGATCTTGGCATGCTTTTAGGATATCGTCGGTAGGAAATTTTTTGTTTTCTGCACACGATCCCCTTCAGTGGTATCAGAGCCGATCTATCGTAGATATAGCTATACGCTGTTAGAACCCGTGCTCTGCACGGGGGCACCGTTCCTGTTATTTGCTACCCTCTAGCGTGCACTTGTGTATTCCAGCGGCATTGAGTTGATGAAGCGGCCCAGACCGACTTTACGCGTACGCTTACGCGAGACTGGTTCCACTACTGACATACGGCTTGTACCGTATATGTGGCTGGCAGGTGTCAGTTTCTCTCTCTTTAGTTGGTCTTCGCATTTTCAATGGTGGGCCCGAAAGGGATGCTTAAACATGCAATTATTGGATCGTTGTTGTGGTCATAAGATTCGTAGGTATGAAGCGGTTCTATTTACGAAAGCCCCAAGCCACGTAAAACATGCAAAAGATAAAGTAGAAGTGTCTAACTTTATTTTGCAGGGGCTATGTGATATGGTCAAGGTAGGTTTATTAAATTATTTATAAACTGCGGGCGCCAAGAAGACCATGGCGCAATGGACTATATCACATTGCATTACATTTGATGTTTTGTGTGCATCTTATTTTTGTGTGATTGTGTGTATAGTATACATTAGTTACACGGCGGTAGCTGAATAAGATGATCCCTTCAAAAGGTCGAGCACGAGTCACAAAATTGGTGTGGCGGACGATTTTGTCTACTCTTGAAGTTGTGCCGCCGGCTTTGATGATGAGGGGTGGTGCAATGGATGGGGGTCGTGTAATCGCTTAAACGACCAGGAGAGATGTTCGTTTGAGTGGGAGTTATGTTAGTTATTTTCTAAAATACTATAACTCAAAATTATTATGAACAAAGTCTTATGTTGTTGCAAATTCCATTGTAGATGTCTCGCCCCTCGTTTAACCTAGGTCTGTTCCTTGAGAAAGAAAAGCTTAAGACCAATGGGTCAAACTTCATGGCCTGGTTCCGCAACCTGAGGATCCTCCTCACTCCCCATAGGGTGGCCTACGTCATTGAGGCCGCCATAGGTGACCCTCCTGCAGATGATGCCTCTGAGGATGAGAAGAAGGTCTTCCAGACCCGATCGGAGGATTCTGCCTTTGTCCAGAGTGGCATGCTCTACGCCATGGAAGCCTACCTGTAGAAGCGCTTTGAGAAGATGAGCGCCTTTGAGATCATTTCGGATCTTAAGGATGTCTTCGCGCCGCAGGCTAAGGCTGAGAGATATGAGGCTTCTGAGCTTTTCTTCTCAGCCAAGATGGAAGAGCATAGCAGTGTGAGCGAGCATGAAGTCAAGATGTCTGGCTACGTTCAACGCCTGAATGCTCTGGAGTGCAAGATTCCCGATGAGCTGGCGATTGACAGGGTGTTGCAATCGTTGCCGCCAAGCTACAAAGGCTTCGTCATGAACTACAACATGCAGGGCATGGCTAAGTCCCTGGGTGAAGTGTTCGTGATGCTCAAGACTACTGAGGTAGAGATTAAGAAGGAGCACACGTTGTTGATGGTCAACAAGACCGTTGATTTCAAGAAGTCCGGTGGCAAGGGCAAGCAGAGTTGGAAGTCCCGGAGGGAGGCAAAGTTGGCTGCCAAGCCCAGGACTAACAGGTCTGGTCCCAGAGCTAGCGTGGAGTGTTTCTACTGCAAGGGGAAGGGTCACTGGAAGCGCAACTGCCCCAAGTATCTGGAGGATAAGAAGTCTGGCAAGACGGTCGACAAAGAGCAAGGTATATTTGATATACATGTTATAGATGTGTACCTTACATCCGCCCGGAGCAATACGTGGGTATTTGATACAGGTTTTTTTGCTCATATATGTAACTCTCAGGAGGAGTTACGGAATAGAAGGCGGCTGGCGAAGGATGAGGTGACGATGCGCGTCGGCAACGGATCGAGAGTCGACGTGGTGGCTGTCGGCACGCTCCCTCTGCATCTACCATCGGGATTAGTTTTGGTTTTAAATAAGTGTTATTTTGTGCCATCCTTGAGAGTAAACATTATAAGTGGGTCTTGCCTGTTACAAGACGGTTATTCATTTAAATCAGTGTCAAGCAATTGTGCTATTTATATGAATGATATCTTTTATGTTGATGCTCCCGAGAATAACGGTTTATTCTTGTTGAATCTCGATCGTAGTACCCACATCCATAACATAGAAGCCAAACGGATTAAGTGTAGTGATGATACTGCCATGTTTTTGTGGCATTGCCGTCTTGGTCATATTGGTATAAAGCGCATGAAGCGACTCCACTCCGATGGACTCTTGGACTCGTTGGATTTCGGATCCCTCGATACATGCGAACCATGCCTCATGGGCAAAATGACCAGGACACCGTTCAAAGGTTTCGTTGAACGGGCGTCGGATTTGTTGGGGATCATACATACAGATGTGTGAGGACCGATGAGCGTTTCGACACGCAATGGTTGTCGTTACTTCGTCACCTTCACTGATGACTTGAGTAGATACGGTTATATCTATTTGATGAAACACAAGTCTGAAACGTTTGAAAAGTTCAAAGAATTCCAGAGTGAAGTTGAGAATCAGCTTAATAGGAAAATCAAGCATCTCCGATCCGATCGCGGTGGAGAGTACTTGAGTTTTGAGTTTGGCACACATCTGAAGAGTTGTGGCATAGTACCCCAACTTACGCCAGCCGGAACTGCGCAACGTAACGGTGTGTCCGAGCGACGTAATCGTACTCTACTGGATAGTGTCCGATCTATGATGTCTCTTACCGATCTGCCAGTGTCCTTCTGGGGTTATGCGTTAGAAACAGCCGCAATCATTTTAAATAGGGCTCCGTTCAAGTCCGTTGAAACGATGCCGTATGAATTATGGTATGGACAAAAGCCTAAGTTATCGTTTCTGAAGGTTTGGGGTTGTGAGGCGTACGTTAAGAAATTACAGCCCGACAAACTCGAACCGAAGTCGGAGAAAGTCGTCTTTGTAGGATATCCGCGGGAAACCGTTGGGTACACCTTCTACAACCAAGCTGAGGGAAAAACTTTTGTCGCGAAGACCGGTACCTTTCTAGAGAAGGACTTTCTCGCGAAAGGAGTAAGTGGGAGGAAGGTATACCTCGATGAAATCGTTGATCCTGACTCGAGATTCCGAGTGGCGCAACGGAAGCAATTCCGGAAACGTACTCCGTGGAAGGAGTGGGAGAAACTGTCGAGAAAGATGTTCTACCTCGTAGGTCTGGTAGATCTTGGATCGCACCAGAATGTTATGGCAACATGGTTTGCACCGTCATGCTAGTCGAGCAAGACGAACCTACGAACTACAAGGAGGCGATGGAGAGTCTAGAGTCCGAGAAATGGCTTGAAGCCATGAAATCCGAAATAGGATCCATGTACGATAACAAAGTGTGGACTTTGGTGGATATTCCCGAAGGGCGCAAGGCCGTCGAGAATAAGTGGATCTTTAAGAAGAAGACTGATGCTGATGGTAATGTGACCGTCTATAAAGCTCGGCTTGTCGCTAAGGGTTTCCGACAAGTTCATGGAATTGACTACGATGAAACTTTTTTCACCGGTAGCGATGCTTAAGTCTATTCGGATTTTGTTAGCGGTAGCTGCCTACTATGATTATGAAATCTGGCAGATGGACGTCAAAACGGCCTTCCTGAATGGAAACATTGAGGAAGAGTTGTACATGGTACAGCCGGAAGGTTTTGTCGATCCAGGAAATGCTAACAAGGTGTGCAAGCTTCAGCGATCCATCTATGGATTGAAGCAGGCATCTCGGAGCTGGAATCTTCGCTTTGATGAGGTAATCAAAGGTTTTGGATTTATCCAGAATGTGGAAGAGACCTGTATTTACAAGAAAATGAGTGGGAGCTCGGTTGTGTTCTTAGCACTGTATGTTGACGACATATTGCTAATAGGGAATGATGTGGAACTTCTGAATAGCGTGAAAGAATATTTAAACAGTAAATTTTCCATGAAAGACTTAGGAGAAGCTGCGTATGTTTTAGGCATAAAAATCTATCGCGATAGATCAAGGCGCCTATTAGCACTAAGTCAGAGTACTTATCTTGATAAAATACTGAAGCGTTTCCGTATGGAGAAGGCAAAGAAGGGTTCTCTGCCGGTTATTAAGAATAAAATATTGCGTAAGGCGCAGTGTCCGGTGACGGAACTGGGTAAGACCGAAATGACGAAACATCCTTATGCCTCAGCCATAGAATCGATCATGTATGCAATGTTGAGTACTAGACCGGATGTGGCATTAGCTCTAAGTTTGACAAGCCGGTTCCAGAGTAATCCTGGAATGCCGCATTGGGTAGTTGTTAAGAGCATTCTTAAGTATCTCAATAAGACAAAGGAAATGTTTCTTGTGTATGGTGGCTGCGATGAAGAACTTGGCGTAACGGGTTACGTAGATGCAAGTTTCTGCTCAGACCCCGATGACTGTAAGTCACAGACAGGTTATGTGTTCAAGGTGAATGGAGGCGCCGTGTGCTGGAGAAGTGGGAAGCAACCCATAGTCGCACAATCTACAATGGAGTCGGAGTACATTGCTTCCTGCGAGGCCGCGAATGAAGTTGTGTGGCTGAGGAAGTTCGTCATCGAACTTGGAGTGTTCCCAAGCGTGCAAGACCCCGTGATCCTCTTCTGCGACAATACGGGTGCCATTGCGAACGCCAAGGAGCCAAGGTCTCACTCCACCGCCAAACACATTCTCCGACGCTTCCATGTGATACGTCAGTACATACAAGGAGGCGATGTGAAGATTTGCAAAGTACATACGGATCTGAATGTGGCAGATCCGCTGACGAAGCCTCTCCCGCTTGACGAAGCCTCTGAGTTAGCTATGGGTGTTAAGATTTTACCAAGTTGTAATCTAGATTAAGTTGTACTCTAGTGCAAGTGGGAGACTAAAAGAGATATGCCATAGAGGCAATTAATAAAGTGTATTCTTTATCATATCTCGTTTGTTCATTATAGGTTTTTGTGTCATGCTAGAACCGTATTAAGCGGAAACATTAATGCGGGTGTGATACGTAAACAACCAGGTCCCTAGTAGCCTCTACTAAGACTAGTTTCGTTGCGCGATTGATGATCGAGGTTTCCCGGTCATGGGGCATGGCGCCGGTCGGCAATGAGAGTTATATCGCTAGAGAACGATGTGATGGACATACCCAGATTTGGAGAACGTAGTCGTTACGCCTTTGACCGTGAGATCAACTCTTATTGTTATTCCCGGAAGATACTTTGATTGCACCAAACGTCGTATCTTATTTAGTATGACAATAACGGTGATACTTTTGGGTATCGGAAAGGAGTAGTTGAGACGAGGGGTCAAGAGCGGGATTTGCCAGTCCGCATAGCAGGATAGATACTCTCGGGCCCACTCGGTGAGATCATGTCTAATGAGCTTGCAAGCATGTGACTAGGTCACGGAGACATGAGATCATGAACGAGTAGAAGATAGCGTCGTCGGTAACGAGGTCGGGATTAGGTATGGAGATATCTATGGAACGACGCTCGGACGTGCTAAGTATCGCTATGGCAAAAGGTCTAAGACTTTACGTTCAGGTTTGATAGATGAAAGTCATTCGTTATATCTCAGGGATTAATTCATGGGGTACAGGCCTACGAGTTAGTCGTTGATCATTGAGGAGTCTTGATCATACCTGATATTATATCGAACCGCTAGGGTAACACACTTAAGGGGTTTCGACAAGACAACCGGAAAGGAAGGAGATCACCGGGAGCGTTTTCGGAGCTAGGAAAAATTATATATATTATGTTTGATATTTATTAGTGTTATTAATATGCAAATATGATTTTATATATTTATTTTCGAATTTATTTAAGCAGATTTACCTAAATGGGCCTTCCGGACGAAAGAAGGCCCAAGAGGGGGGGGAACCCCCTTGGGGATTCGGTGGGGGCATGGAGGCCGGCCTAGGTGGGCCAGATGGGGCCCACCAGGGGGCCGGCGCACCCTCCTTGGCCGAACCAGGCTGTGGGATAGTCCCACATTGCCTGGCTGGCAAGGTTGGCTCCCCCTCGGAGCCTATATAAGAAGGGGCACCCCTGGCCTTTTAATTCACCAATTAATTCCCGATTTCTGTCTCGATCTCGTGGTTCCCAAGTTGGAGCCGCGCCGAGCAGAGTAAGGGGATCTCCTCCACCATAGCCCGCTGCCACGCTGCTGGTGTTCCGGTCCAAGTCTTCCGCTGCTCGTCCTGGACTGGAGCTTCGGAGGCCGTCTCCACCGTACGTGTGCGACTCCCTGCGAGGTGCTGCGCTAGCGGTACTTGGAGGCCTGCTTCCTCTACACGACCTTGAGGTCGGCTTCGTCGGTATTCATCGACAACGTTTGTGCGGGAACGTAATCCCCGCTTTCGGTCTACAAGGGTACGTATTCCGATCTCCGTTCGTACTACTATATCTGCATAGAATAGATCTTGGCATGCTTTTAGGATATCGTCGGTAGGAATTTTTTTGTTTTCTGCACACGATCCCCTTCAAGGAGGTCGAGGGAGGAGGGGATGAATCGCAGGCGGCTGAGGGTGAGGAGGAAGGGCCGACCAAGGAAGGTTACATGGGCGGCCGTCGTCCCAATAAGGGCTCCCAGGCGGCGCACCCAAAGCCGCTTGTCGAGCCTCGCTTCAAGTGGACGAGCCGGGAGGACGTCCTCCTCGCCGAGTCATGGAAGGTGACCACCCAGGACACTATCCACGGCTCCAACCAGGCCATGGACAACTACTGGAAGCGCGTAAAGACGGCGTACGACGAGCGCCGCATGATCGACCCCGGCTTCACCGGGTGCCTGACGGAGCGCGGCCAGAAGGCGATGTCCAACCATTGGGCGCTCATGCAAACCGCCTGCAACAAGTGGCATGGCATAGTGGAGGAGGTCAAGCACATACCGAAGAGCGGGGCGAACCGGGAGATGGAGCTCGCCCGGATGTTGGAGGCGTATAAGGACGACGAGAAGACGTACTTCAAGTACCTTCACGTCTTCCTCGTGATCGAGGGGTGTGAGAAGTGGGCCGAAACGCGCCGATCGCTGGCAAAGGGCGGCAAGGAGTATGTCCAGGGCGTCGGTTGCAGGTGCTTCGGATGGTCGTCCCCCAATAGGCAACAAGAAATCCATAGCGGCGAGGGACGCCGCGCCGGCTGCAACGAAGCTACAAGCGTCTATCGAGAAATGCATCGCCGACGCCCAGGTCCACGCCGCGAAAAGGGACGAGACCTCCAAACAGCGGTGGGCGGCGGTCATGGAAAACTCGAAGGTCAAGCTCGACCTCCTCAGGACCGGCACCGAGGCGAAGAAGAGGAACGACGACCTCGCCTTCCTCGTGGGCGGCGGCGATCCGGACGCGATGGACCCCGAGGTAAGGGCATGGTTCATGGCGCAACGCCGCCTCATCCTCAGCGATATCAGCCGGCCAGCCAGCAGCCCGTCAAGCTCGGCGACGCCCAACGTCGAGCCTACTGCGGCGCCCACTACTGTGACGCCCAACGTCGACCTCGAGACCGAGGCGGAGAACATCACAACTGCTGCGACGGCCATCGACATGGAGGATGCCACGCCCGATGTCGACCTCTAGACTGCCGAGGATGTCACAGAAATATCGGCGCCGACTCCGACCACCGCGCCCATCTACGACGTCGACACCGCGCCGACTTCTGTCTGACTGCCGATTGCGGCCATATCGTGTGGCGCTTTTTTTGTATGATCGCTCGCCTACCTGTAGCGTTTTTTGTATGATCGGCAACTGCGGCCGTGGATCGCCGAACTCGGGCTACTTTTTTAGTGCGGGAAGAAGAACTTTCAAATTTATGTTCCATCTGTCTTCTGGCCGCGCCGAACGGGTGATGAAAGCTCCCGATTTTGGTTTGCGCCGGCGTTAACGCTTAAAAGCACCGGATCGAAACCTGGGGAGGCCGAACGACTGGAGATGGCCTAAGAAGGATGTACGCGCGTGAGAAGCTCCATACCCGGGGGGCAGCAGGCGCGTACGACCGCGATGGACCAATTGCATACCCAAGATGCTACACAGGGCGGCGTGAGCCGCGTGATTAGGGGCGCGCGCGCGAAAATTTGCCTTTCGCAAAGGCAAACCTCTGCCTAGCCTAGCAAGTAGCAATATCCACATACTCCATACTACAGTCGGAGTCGGACTAATATAAAACCTTGATTGTTTCTGCATGTGGCATACCACCTTGGTCTCCTTGACAGTGGAAGGACGTCTCCATATTACAGTCGGAGTCGGACTAGCCGACTCCGGCTGCCGACGGTCCTAGTATAAATTAAGGGGCGGACATGCCAGATGACACCGATCGATCTCGAGTTTTTTTTAAATAATACGAATTTTTATTACAAATTTGGAATCTAGCACGCGGAATCCGGAAATATCAAAAATAGGGCGCGGTCGGCGTGGGTCGTGCCGATCGGCACTGGTCGTGCCGAAACGTCTTGGTCGGCAGTAGCCATGCCGACGGATGCATGTCCTTGCACATTTCGGCACTAGCCGTGCCAATCGGCATGGGCCGTGCCGAGATGTGCTCAGAGAGGTGGAGGGCAAGGTTTCTTACATAATTTGTTCCCGCCACCGTTTCCGGCCATCCCCGCCATCGTTTTCCACGAGAAATCTCCCGCCACCGTTTCCCGCCCAAATTCTCCCGCCACCGTTTCCCGTGAGAATTCTCCCGCCACCGTTTCCCGCCCAAATTCTCCCGCCACCGTTTCGCGCGAGAATTCTCCCGCCACCGTTTCCCGCCCAAATTCTTCCGCCACCGTTTCCCGCGAGAATTCTCCCGCCACCGTTTCCCGCCCGTTCCTCCCGCCCGCCACCCTTTCTCGCGAACGATTTGTCCGTTGCCGTCCACACCTATTGCGGTAAGTATAACACCCTTGTACTTGCCCGTGAGAAATGTGCCATCGATGCACAACACTGGCCGGCAATACTTAAAAGCTTCAATGCATATGGCAAAAGAGAAGAACATCCTGCCAAACACAGCCAACTGAGGATGCCCAGGAATTTTTACTAGTTGGACGGTTGACTCTGTACCAGGATTTCGCTCTCTTAACGTGGAAACCATTTTGACAGCATTATCATAAGCATCATAAAATGTCCCGAATCTCATTTCTAGAGCCTTCTGCTTCGCTCTCCAAGCCTTCCCATAAAGAATTTTTGTTTTCCATCTACTCTTAACTGCCAACTGAATGCTTCTCATGGTCATGTCTTTCTTCCGCACTATCTCACTGAACAAGAGTCGTGCAATGAGAGTTGAAGACAGGTTTGGATGGTTCGGCACCGTACTAGAGATCTCACATGTGTGTGGTACGACATCTGAAACCACCCAAAGCACGTCGTACTTCGGTACGTGAGCAAGCACCCTTGCTGGACAGTCAATATTAATGCAGCTCATAGTCAAATATCGACTATTTGACACCTTAGTACGGAAAACCCTTTGCGTGGACAATGCCCACTCAATCACGGCTTCCCTCAACTCTTGCTTTGTGTTATACTGGACTCCGATTCTTACATTTTTCCTTCGGTACTCCCATGCCGGATGATATCCATCATCCACAGCTGTCATATTCGACTTGTCGAGATCCCACGAGTGAGGAATCGGCAAAGTGTCGACATTCCAGGACTCAGGAAGCGGCACATCTCCAACATTATCTTCTTCATCATTATCTACCTCATCCTCATTTCCAACATCTTCATCACCCGAATCAAGATCTTCTGCAACACCATCCTCATCTTCAGCCAACATCTCTTCTTGCATAGTACCTTCGTACTCATCCGCATCAGCCTCTCCAAGTGGCGGAGGCCCTTCCAACTCAACACTGAGTGATGGCTCATACTGTTCAGGAATGTCCACATTTTCTGAATGAGTAGCATCACTGCTCTCTCCATGCTGAAAATCTCCGCCTCCTTGTTCTAAATTGTTCTACTTCGGATAAAATATCAGTAGGATTTCTGGTTTGGTGCCTCGACGTTTGCATGATGCTAGCCAAGCTATCCACTGACCAGTTCGATCCAGCGGTAACAACTCCCGAAAAATATTTGTACGGGATTTGCACCACACTGACTGAATTTTAACCGTAAACATATTAGGATTATACCCAAAATTTCCAGTGAAAACTCCTGCACTGCTGCTATTCTAGCTCTCTCTGGGTCTGGCAACTGCATCACCATATTGTTAAATTCACTAAGATCAACCCCAGTCTCCGTAACACGGACATTACCGGCGCCGAAGTGCACAACAAAATCAACGAGTTCCATTACCTAAACAAATTAATTCCGTCAAATAATACGCTACAAAATATTGCGATCACCGAAAATATTACCAATATTACTAATAGTTCTCAAATAATAACAAAGAACCGACATACACCCATAAATATCGACCGCCACAAAAACCACCCTCCACCCACTGACGCATCCATCGGACAAAGTAATTTATATAACAACTTATTAACGTATCCATCCGACAAAATTATTTATAGAACTAAATTAACGCATCCATCCGGTATATATCCACCGACTAAATTTATTTATTTATACAACTAACGCATTGTTCGGCCTAATTTATTTATACAACAATATTAACAGAATAACCAAAAATCACCGACAAATATAGTGTACGGTACAACTATCACATCCACCGACATAAATATTTAACAACTAACACATACATAAGAAATAAATCAACTAAAAATGATAAACAAGATTCATACCCTTGACGCGTGGAAATCCCGTTTCTTCCGTTCCCGGCCTTAATCTACCGCCACCACTGCTCCACCACCACACCTCCTCCTCCAATACGAGCTCCCACCACTGCTATCCACCATTGTTGGCCTCCATTGATTCAAATCCTCCACCTTTTCTTTTTAAAACGAATCCACTAAAAACTACTGCATGGATAGATCCTTGATGCCCTTGTCCTCCTCTCTTGTTTTCTAGCAATCTAACCTTCTCACACTTATTTTTTGGGCCAAAATGAGCAGTGTATTCGTGGGGGGAAGAACAGAGCTTGCTGCAACGGGAGGAAGAAGGAGGAAGAAGAAAGGAAGGAGGAAGAAGAAAGGAGCCGGCGCGGAGGGTTATCTCGGCCCAGATCGGCACGACCCGTGCCGATTGGCGCGAGTTAAGCCGAAACGTGGGGCAGGGCCTGCGCGCGTGCAGGTGCATGCATCTGTCGGTCTGGGTCCAGCCGACTAGGATATTTCGGCACGACCCACACCGACCGTGACCTATTTTTGGAATTCCCCGACTCCGCGCGCTAGAATCCAAATTTCCAATTAAAATTCGTATTATTTAAAAAAAAAACTCGATCGATCTCAATCAGTAGCAAGACAAGACCGAGATCGATCCACCCATCTCCACAAACCAACCTAGAGCTTATAGTTGACAATTTGATTCATCCATCGATGAAGAAGGCAATGCAAAGATCCTTTGATCGTGCTTACAGTTTGTCCCATCCATCCACGAAGAAGGCAATGAAAAGATCAGTGCATCAACAGGTGCTTGCGTCCTCGTCGTCTTCGTCTTGGTTGTCGGCGCCGGGGGGATACGGGGAGGTGTGTACGTTAATGGACTTTTTGGGCTGGTCGCCGTCCATCTCCATAAACCAAATCAGAGAGAGCTCCTCCTCCGCCGATCGCGCCGACGATTCGAAACTAGCTGCAGACTCCATGATGGATGACGAGGCCTTCTGTGGTTTTCTGGAGCAAGAGCTTGGAGGCGAGGTGGAGGATCAGGCTTCCAGCAGCTTCAGAAAGACCTCCTCCTCGCCGATCGCGCCAACGATTCGAAACTCGCTGCAGACTCCATGATGTCTGACGAGGCCTACTGTGATTTTCTGGAGCAGGAGCTTGACCGCCAGATGGACGATCAGGCTTCCAGCAGCTTCTTGGGCCCGCTCCTGGAGCTTGGAGGCGAGACGGACGATGAGGCGTCCAGCTTCTTGGACCTAGAGCTAGAGAACTGCACGTTCGGCTTTGACGCCACCATAGACTCCACGATCACCCAGACGACGATCAAGGATGACGAGTACTTATATCTTCTCGACGGGGTGATCGGGGAGCAGCGGCAGATGGACAAGTTCGTGAGGATTGGAGGCGAGGTGACGACGATTGATCAACCACGGGAGTTTTTGGAAGACCTCGATTTTTTGGAGTGGTTCGAGGACGAGATATACACCCCGCCGGCGGCGGTGATGACTGGAGAGCTGAGCTGCGCAATCGCGGACAGGTTCCAACGTCTGGGGATCCGCTGATCCATCTTTTCAAACAGATCCATCAAGATGTATTAAGTGATCCATCGATCTAATGCTGTATAGACAATGTACTGCTCCAAAACTGAATATTTGTAACTGCTCCATTGATCTAATTGATCCATTTTTACTTTCGTGCCACAATTATTGCCACGAGCAAATGCAATCGTCCCCTATATTTTTGGCATTATAAATTCTTTGACCATAAGTCGAAAGAATATTAATTCAAACGGAATTTTGGATGCAAAGCTATTTTTTTTTGGAATATTTAGCTGGCTTAAAGCCAACCTGAACCAGGTACAACGCAAGAAAACCCTAAAATATCCAGTATAGAAGTTGTGGGCTGGCTAAAAAAAGAGTAAAAAAAATATTTACATGTTGATGAAAATAGTAACATGAAAGCGCAATCTTGTAGGTGCAAACTTCTCTTTTTAGGTGTTTTCATAATTTCTGAAGCACTAGTAGTACCGACATGACGTTTCAGTCGTGGGTGCAGACTGCAGATGAACTCGTTGTGTAAATTAGTTTAGTTATTTTTAATGTGAAAAAGTGTCAGAATAAATCAGGATATATCATGACATTTTGTGTTAGTACAAAAAGTTTCACGGAGAAATAATAATTTTTATGTCCGGATTTGTATTTTTTTCACATATCACAAAAAATATATTTTTAGTGTAATTTTTGTGCTAACTTAAAATGTCTTGAAGTATATCCGAAATTTTTATTTAAATTTTTTACATTTTTAAATTTGATTTTTTACCCGTGAATGCATTTATACCCATGACCGATATGGATGTTCGAGTAATACCTAAGCATGAAAAAGTTGCTCAATAGTGCGGTTATACTTGGACAATATTGCCGGTTCATACTTGTTTAGTCTAATATTGGTCAACAGGCTCACTCTCAGCGTTAAATGTCTAAAAACCTGGTTTATAAACAAGCTTAGGATACGATAAGTTAGGGTGCCGATTTACGGGATTAGAAGTTTAGGTTTTGATCCCTACTGTTACTAGTTTAAGGTTTATTTCACACTTTAACACAATTGGTCGGGATCTTTATAACATCTCCAGTGGAACGTGTAAATTTGGATATGTATATCTCCATATACACGTCCATATATACCATGCTAAATTATACACCTTCTAGTTTTTCAGTGGAACGTGGACGTGTATACTCCAACGACTATATTTTCATCATCATCCATCTGCAAACAATCAACAAATGCACAAAGAAATCAATCAACAACAGCACCAAATCGAGACCAGCAACAACACCAAATTGAGGCCATCCAAAACGATAACAAATGGACAACAGCAAATCGACAACAACTGCCTCCCCGCGTCTCCCTCCAGGCCATGCCGCCCGCCAATCGAGGCCAAATCGCCGCCATGCCAAATCGACAACCATCCCAAATCGACAGCCAAATCCCAAAGCGCAAGCCAAATCGAGGCCATGCCAAATCGCCAACCGCAGCCTCAATCTCCTGGCTCGCTTTCGATTTCCCCAACGCTCTCCCCGCATCTTCCTATAGCCAACGCCGCCCCGTCTCCCTCCAGGCCCACCGTTGGCCTCCAGGGCGCCGCGACCCTCTGCCTCCAGGCCGCCGATGCCTCACAAAGCCGCGGCTGTCTCCCTCCAGGCCGCCGCCGCCGCACAAAGCCGCCGCTAGATCTGCCGAGCCAGCCACCGCCGGATCCGTTATGGTGGCCACAAGCGAGCCAACTAACGACGGGAATGGAAAAAAAGGAGCGAGAGAGAGCTTATCAGAGGGGAGTGGACGCCGGCGAGCCTCGATGGCCTCTGGATGGGCTCCGTATGGAGGCGGGAGCAGAGCGTGGCGGAGGCGGGAGCAGAGAGTTGGCTCGCTTCTGTCTTCCACGAGCATGGTTCCATCGTGTTTACATACACGCCTGGTAGTGTCGTGGCATGGGGCGTGGATGGATACATGACCCTATACACGAGTCACTGGAGCAGTTTCTTTAACCCACGGCATGTAAATATGCTATACATCTCCATATACACATTCCACTAAAGATGCTCTTACCTCCGTCATTCTTGGAAAAAAATCATTAACTTCCATGAATACATCTTTTTATTAAACGCTATATATGTCATGGAAAAAAATCTGAAAGAGAGAAACTCTGGGAATTTTCGTATTTTTGGAACTCATTTCAGATTTTTTTACTTTGCAATCAATCTGTATATTGTCCAAAAAAATCAATAAATAAATGTTTGGTACTCACCAATTTTTTTTCCGAAATATCGTTCAATTTTTTTTTAACATGGATGTATGTGTGCACTGTGCTTGTTCTTCGAATGCAAATGCATTTGTTTCTTATGGTCAGGCATTCAGATAGCTTCTAACTTAAATCTGAGAAGTAGCATTGCTACCCCTCCGTCCTAGATATATCTTTTTTGAGAGACTTGAGACACTTATTTATGGACGGAGGTGAGTACTATTTTTGTCAATTAACTACAGTATAGATCACAAATTTAAAATATTTATTAGGACGAGGTTATTTAATCGTTTTTAGACTGAGGAGATGAGCTTGACTATGGAACCACCAGACCTGTGAGCCGGATATGACTTTCGGGTACGATCTCTCGCTTCTCATGCGACGGCGCCTTGAGGACATAGTTCAGTGGTTCGACATGAAGGGCCAGGCCGATGAATGCGGTAACCCGCCGCCGCAGTCGATTTTGGCAGTCATCGGCTCCGACTGCGGGTCTCTTGGAGCTCGGAAGCTGCAGCCTTAGCCCTTAGGTTGCCGGCGAGAAGTGCAGCGGCGTGACGCCGACAGGGTAGAACCACTCCGACGGCCAGTCGAATGCAGGGCTCGATCGGCTTGAGGTCGTGGCTGCCGAACACTGTTGCCCAGGGATCCAAAGAAACTTGAACGGGGTTATCTGGCATCTCGGTGTCCAGGCGTTCGCAGCGCCGGTTCTGTGAGTGGGGGGCGTCTGGGCGTGTCCGCGTAGGGTTCAGAAGGATGTGAGGTATTTTAGTCCCACATCGCTTCATTACTCGTGGATGCCCCAGCTCAAATACACGAGCACCCGACGAGTCATCGCCGGCGAGCGCATCGTAGGGGCCTCGTTCCATGATAGTGCGCTATGTGCAGTGGGCGCGCCCTTCGCCGGTGCTAACGCATCGACTCGGATATGCCTCTGCACGCACTCCTGAAATCGGCGGGAGTCACGCGCTGCCGGCGTGCCGAATGCAGCAACGTCACCCGTCCGCGGAAGGGTGGAACAGGCTCGGTCCGTGCGTCTCAACCCCCGGCCACCCACAACCCCTTTTTGTTTTGTCAGCTCGGCCCCGCCGTGCGACCCTAGAGCTAGTGCGGACGTGAAGAGGGCGGCCATGGCAGCCAACGCATATGGCGCGCTCTGTCGTCGTGGTTGCCGTCCGCACTCGAACGGCATGTCGTCGTGGTTGCCGTCCGTCGCCCACGGCATCCCCTGCGCCTGGCCGAGGAAAGAGCCCTGTCCCAGTACAAGCTAGCGTTGGGGGTCGGCACGTTGTTCGTCCTCACGAGGTCGCGCCCCAGTTCACCACCAAGTCTGCGAATGATTCGGCAGCGACTACAGAAAGTTCAGAGAGAAGCTCGAATTTCGCAGAGAAACTTGGTGTCGTCGCCACGCCATGGTTTGATGTCATCAGAAGAAGACCTCCCATGGGAACAATACAAGGTTGCTGTGATCTGTTCATGAGAGTGTTGTGGACATGATCAAGCTGGCTGAATGAAATGTTGTATACATGGAGCACTGTTGTCACGCCAGAAAAGTTTTTGTCTCCGTAGTTTAGACACGTTGTAGCTTGTACAACTAACTTTTGATCAAATCGTTCAGAGTTTGACCAAGGATGAGATCTGTAGCCTTGTATACAATTTTTTTCCTGTACTTATGAATTATTACGGACAGGGCGGTGTGATATTTATAATCTTCTAATCCGACCTCAACTTCACTTGAATCGACGGTTTGTGTTACATTTCAGTCATGTGATTTTGACATGTTGACCGGCTGAAGTTGTTTTGACAAAAAAAAAAGATTATTTAACATGCTCGAGGTGAGGATTGGAGGCGAGGGTAGGCGACCGAGCGACCCCAAAGGCGCTCGCCCCCAACCTCCCTCCTCCCTCCACCCCCGCCGCCGCCGCTGGCGAACACCGCCCGGAAGCGCCCGTGCGGTGCCGGCGGCCGCAGAGCTTCTCTTTTCCCGTGCGCTAGACAACCTGGACGGGGCGGGCTTAGCCTGACAGCAGTGCGGCTTGGAGGCGGACGGAGGAGTCTCGGTCGGCGTGGCTCGACCTTGACCGGCGGCGGGGATAGGCGCGGCGGAGCGGGCATGGAGGTGTTGTGATGGCTGACGGCGGTGGAACCTTGAGGTAGGGTAGCAGCGGCCAGATCTGGGCCATGGCGGGCCTAGTTCTGGGCCCTGGCGGGTCCAGGTGGGACCTCCGGGAAAGCAAGGTAGGCTTGTGGACGACGCGGAGGTTGCTGCGCTCGTCGTGCTCGCCATCCTCTGCTGCCACCCCTCCTCTCCGCCGGTAGTTCGTCCCAGATCCGCTCGCTCTGTGTGGCGTCCGGATTTGGGCCTAAGCGCCTAGATCTAGGCCTGGTGGGCCCGGGTGGGGCCCCTAGGTTGTCGGTAGGGTTGTCAGTAGTCGGGTCCGAAGGCGCTGGACCTGAAGACTCGACACCTTGCCGCCGCCATGTCCTCTCTCAATGCCAGCATAGTGGATCGGGCCTAGGTTGGCTCGGTTTTGTTTCCTTGTCAGTGGTGTGAGCAACCGCTCGTGCGAGCTCGTGCACGTTGAGATTGTGATTGGTGTTCATCCTAGGCGACGCGACACACTGATCCAGTTCTTCGGGGAGCCCGGGTTGGGTTTGGCCGGTCAGAGCGTGGTGGTGCCTCCCCTTGGCGGCATGGTCGTGGCTTCGTTGTCGCGGTCCTCTATACAGTGATGACGGAGAGAAGCTTGGATGGGGGAGGCGGAGCCAGCGGTGTGTCTTCTGCAGCGCGACGACGGGAGCTTCACGAGACTCTCGAGGCTGAGAGGCCCGGCCGGGCTTGTGGTCCTACAGGCCTGGTGTGCTCCTGTTGTGGCGTCCGGTCGGTTACCGTCTATGACGATGGAGGTCGGTCCCTCCTACACATCGACGGTGTTGCGGCTCTATTCCCGACTCTTCCTTGTCGGTGTGTAGGCTTCTCTTCTCTTGACCGTTGTGAGACATTGTGAGCGGCTTCGGGATCGTCTAGCGTTGGGTGGTGGGCGGTATGGTGGAGTGCTTCAGTGCGCCTGGGGTGATGGGGGGTCGGGAGAAATCCTAGTCGGCTTGTCCGAGGTCGGCTTGGTGAAGCCTGCGGGTGCCACCATCCTTCTTGAAGGCGTCGGGTTCACCCTCTTCTCCCCGTCGAGTACCGGGGGAAACCCTTGGCAGTATCCTCGTCATCGTCGCATTCCTTCCTGAAGGTGATGTTTGGTACAGGCGCTTCAGAGCACTAGGAGCTTGGTGGAAGGCCTCCGGTGGGTGCAACGGTCTTGGAGTTATCTCTCTGTTGTCCACCCGTGTCGGCTTTTTTTCTTTTACGATTTCTCTTTCCATTTTCTTTTGGGTGTGCTTGTGCTGTTTTCGCCCCAGCACTTGTTGTTGTTGTATCGGTTGTGCTTGCTTTATTTATAAAGCGGGGCGCAAGCCTGTTTCGAGAAGGATTGGAGGCGAGTGTCCTCGGCAGCGATTCAACGACGCAAGTATGTGGAAGACCTTAATGTTTGGGAGTGGATCGAGGACGAGATGGACATCCCACCGGAGGCGGTGATAGGTGGAGAGCAGAGCCGCGAACTCTCAGACAGGTTCCACCATCTAGGGATCCGGTGATCCATCTTTTTCAAACAGATCAAGATGTATTAATTGATCTATCGATCTAGTGATGTGTAGACGTTGTACTCCAAAACTGAATAGTTGTTCAACATAACGGCTCCATCGATCTAAATTGATCCATTTTTTAGTTTCGTGCTACAATGATTGTCACGAACAAATGTAATCGTCAAATATCCTCTTTTTTTGGCATTATAAATTGTTTGATCATAAGTGGAAGAATATTAGTCCAAATGAAAATTTGAAAGCAACCTATTTTTCTAGGAGTTTTTGGCTGGCTTAAATCCAACCTGAACCATTTTTTGCCATATAAAGTCAGTAACATAGTACAGATACAACGCATTCCACACCAACTTAACATACACCAAAATACAATGCTTCCATTAATTTGAAATCATGTACAAGGTTTAATTTTAAATGTTAACAAATGTCCTATTTTGCTCTGAAGAAGAAAGTCAAATGACGCTCCTCTCCTCTGCTCCTCCTCGCTGTCTTACTCTGCCCACGCAGTTCACACACCCTTCTTCCTCTTTTTCCCCTCTCTCCGTCCAAGCAAAACCTAAGCAAAGCACAAGACAAAGAAGAGAGCTTTCAGCTTCAGGCTCGTATGGCTAAACTCCTGCACCTGCCGGACCTCGCGGCAGCCAGGGCGTGCGGAGGAGGCCGGAGGGGGGTGAGGGTCGTGGCGGTGGCGCTCGGGGACCGCGTGAAGCAGCAGCAGGAGGCCGGGACGGGCAGTGGGCGGGTGATCGGGTCACGGATCCCGTGCGGGAGGGGAGGCTGCTGCTGCCGCTGCCGCCGCTCTTCTCCTCGGCGGCCACCAAGCGGCGGGACAAGAACGAGGAGGAGAGGCTCAGGGAGGAGATCCCCAACGCGCTCAACAAGGAGGAGAGGCTCAGGTTCGTGCGGCTCTCTTTCTTCCTTCAGTTTGATCCTTTCGACAGCCTGTCAATTCAGTCCGATTCAAACGGTGAGCTGTCAGAGCGTCACCCGCGTAAACGCGACGCGCAAGCTATCTCTTTCCCAGTCGAACTCGAACTCGGAGACGCGCTGCCAGCCCAACAAGTGCTGCCGTCCCTCTCTCTTAACCTAGGGCACAGCAAATCGCAATTCCTTCTTCTCCATCCCTTCCCACTGCTCTGCTCACGCATCCCTGCTTCCAACTTCTGCTCTCGGCCCGCGTCCTGATCGATCGAGATCATGTCGACGGCGGCAGCGATCCGTAAGCGCCCGGCTGCGGATCAAGATCCGCGCGTGGATGGCGGCAAGAAGCCTCGGTACACCTTCAGGAACATCCGTGACTACGAGCAGCTGGAGGAGCTCGGACATGGCGCCTGCGGCCAGGTGCTCAGGGCGCGCCACCGCCTGACCGGCAAGAAAGTCGCCCTCAAGTGGCTCCGCAGCCCTGACTTCCGCACCATCGCCCTCGAGGCCGGCTTGCTCGGCGCCTGCCGCGGCCACCCGTCCATCATCGAGGTCCTGGATGTGGCAGCCGATGCCGAGACAGGGGACATGGCCCTCGTCATGGAGCTCGTCGGCAGCGGCCGCACCCTTCGCGAGGAGATCTATAGGCCGTTATCGGAGGATGTGGCCCGCCGGATGATGCGTCAGCTCCTGGATGCGGCAAAGAAGATACATGGAGCCGGCATCGTCCATCGGGACTTCAAGCCGGAGAACGTCCTGGTCAGCATGTTCGGAAGCCTCAAAGTTTGCGACTTCGGGTCGGCGACGCGGGAGAAGCCAGCCGGAGTGCCATACGACAAGTGCTGTGTCGGCACGATGATCTACACCTCGCCGGAGCAGCTGGCGGGCGACCTGTACTACGGCCAGGCTGTGGACATGTGGGCGCTTGGGTGCATCATGGCGGAGCTCCTGGCCGGCGAGACCTTGTTCGTGGCCAACACAGAGGAAGACATGGTCGCCGAGATATCTAAGCTGCGAGATCAGATCAGCTCTACTGGGAAGCTTGACTTGGAGTTCTTGGAGGAGCTCTCTGAAGCCGGGCGCGAGGTCCTGATGGGCCTGCTTGCCTTCAACCCTGACGAAAGGCTCACGGCGGCCGAAGCGCTCCAGCACCGGTGGTTCAGCAAGTCCTCTGCTTCAGCCGGAGCGCAGCACCCTGGCTATGTGCCTCTCTTGTTCGGCTAATTAGCTTGAACGAATCGTTGATACAGTACTTGATAGGTGTAGTTGAATCGGTGACTGCTATAGCTGGCAGTGTGCCTGAGTTAGCTTAACTGCTATTCTAATCTTATTCTTTATTTTTTTTGTGGTGTAAGCTTTGATTCATTGAGAGGAAACTTAATTAGGGGTTCCTCCTTATGTAATTCTTGGAGCAAACAATGTGGCATGGAGATTAATTAATGGAAATAAAGTTTTATTGGATATGGTATAATCTCCAGTGTTTTTGTAATGTATGAAATCTACTTTTATCCTTACAATCTTAAACGTGGGTTTGGCTATATGACAGATGACTGGAATTTTCCTAAATCCCAGTAATTGTTTTCTGGGCCAGGAAGCTTAATTGTGGTATAAATAATCAATGTGGGATGGAAATTAATTAATGGAATGTGCCATTACTCAAGATGGCGCGCTACCTAATTTCTTCAGATACAAGTGCTGTGCTAAAACATATCCATTTTAGCTGTAAAAAAACAGTTCCATGTTTCTGCTGAAAGATGTAATGATGGTTGTTGCTATGCTTCTGAATCTGGTTAATCTTTCTATAACTTGCAGCGTGTCTGAGTTAGTTTAACTGCTCTTCTAATCTTATTCTCTGTATTCTATTGTCATGCAAGCTTGATTCATTGGCAGGAAACTTAATTGTGGGTTCATCGTTAGGTAATTCTTTGAACAATCAATGTGGCATGGCATGGAGATTAATTAATGGAAAATTAGTTTTGTTGAAGACTATGTAATTCTTTGACCTCCAGTTTTATTGTACTGTGTGAAATCTGCTTTTATGCTTGTAATCTTATTTTTTTCATGTCGGTCTGGCTATGTCATATGCCTACAACTATGCTGCATGATTTTGAGAAACAAATGCATGTATTTTTTTTTCAAGCGTGATCAGGCGGAATGGGACTACTCAATGAAGCATCCTCATGTAGTACATGTTGCCAACATTGCCACGATCATACCTGTTTGCTACGGAAAATTGCATCTTCAGTTCTTTGGACAGGAGATATCACATGATGTACACTGAAGATCTGAATGCATAATGCACTTTAATACCAAACACTGCAACTATTTTGGAGAAAAAGAAGTACTCTGCATATATTTGAAGAAAATGTGTCCAGTATACATCATTTCTTCATATTGGGACTGAAGTTCCTGGTCCTGCATTACTTTGAAGAAGTACAGAAAATGGGCGCCAGGGCTATCTTGAGATCTATGGAAGATTCAACCATGTACTACAATATGAATGCTATGTTTCCATTTCCCCAGTTTTCGCTCATTCTCATTTTCTCACTCTTCATTATTCCGTGTCAGTTTCTCCTCTCGGTCTCTTAGTCATTCGTTAACTTCTTCTCAGTTATATTTGCTTCCTTCCTTTAGTCTCTCCATTATTTGATTTCTTCTCTCATTGACTCGGTCTATATTTAACAAATTCTTATTTTCTATTTATTCTTGATTCTTTGACTTACTTTAATCTTTCATTTGTTCTCTCATTCATTCAGCTTTATTCATTTGGTTATTTCCCATTTACATTTGCTACTTATTTGATCACTTAAATTTGATCAGTTTCTTATTTGATAAGTTTCTACGTTTTTATATTAATTTGATCAGTCATTCAATATCATTTTTCTACTTTAATTTCTCACTTTTACCAGTCGCTCAGTCGGTTATTTGATCTGTCCTCTTTAGTGTTGATTTTTTGTCTGATTTCTTTAGTATTATCATTCATTCTTATTTATGTCCAGTCCTTATTTTTCTGTCCTTTCTCAGTTATATTTTCTCATTTTATTCTTCTCTCGGTCTCTTGGTTTCATTCTCATTTAAATTTCCTTGCTCATTTATGTCAGCCCTCATTCTCTGAAAAAAAGAGCATGGTTGTCAGTGCACTCAGTCCTCATTCATATTCTTGTTTAGTCATTTTCCTTATCATTGATCTCTCCTAAGTCTTCTTATTTCTTTCCTTGTCTTTTTTTTTCATTCATAAGTCCTTATTTTGTCATTCCCAATTTTTGTCATTGTTGCGGTTAGTAATTAGTCATCGTAGCCCTAGTTTTTTGTTTTGGAGTCTATTTTATTTTCTTTGGTGTTTGAGTTGCTCTACATCTTGGCGTAGATGTTTGAGCTTTGCTTGTACCTAACCCTCTGCCTTCTATAAAAGTATGGTACGCCTTTCGCGTTCTCGCGAAAAAAATCCCTTCAAAAAATTCCAAAGGAAGTATCGTCACGAATGGAAATCCCAGAGAGAGCAGGATAGCGACAATCCTGATTGGCGAGGGTTCTTACACCAAAACAGAGTATGATACATTAGCCAACGGCTATACCTATTTCAAGGGGGGCTAGGACCTTGAAGCAGTTTCAATGGCCATAATCTGTATCATCGGTGTTTTTATTTCATTGTTAATCGCTCTTCCATCAGCTCCACCTCTCTAAAGGAGTTTGCAACTATCTACTTAATTATCTATATCTATACATATAAGCTAGTGCCTGAGTTGTGGAAGTACTCAGTCAGTCATAATGTAGTGGTTGATCTGCAGAAGTACTTTGTTCATGACATAAAATTTGCTATTCTATGGGAGCTCCATGTTTGATCTGCTAGGCATGTAGGTTTGGATTGCTTTTAGATGACCAGGGTAATCTTGCTTTGTGTTTACACCATTTGAATGGTGTGTGTGGCTCCATACAATATTATCTTGACTAAACCTTCTGCAATACAGATTTTCCGCTTTGCAGCTTCCTATATTGCTTCACGCTATTATTTGTCTACTCTGGTCTTTAGTGTGTTGCAGAGGTGTCGGGGGGCTGCCCCCCGGGTAGGGGCAGATCCCGGTATAAATCAGTAAGGTGCCAACAGTACTTGACTTTTGGCGAGAGTAAGGGACACCTCCTGGTGTGTTGAAAGGGCAACTTGACCCTTGAACACTGGTAGAGGGCAAAGTGCCTCCTGGCAGGCGCAGGGGTCAGCTCTGGCAGCTATAAATAGACACCCCCGGTCTTCACAATCGCAGCACAAGCATAAGTGGGTGGTTCCTCTAAGAACTATCTTCTCGAAGATGTCTTTGCTGGCAGGCTAAGACATCTTCGGGAGGCTAGGCCTAGAGATACTCATCCTGGGGCGAGCTCGGACGCCTCCGAAGAGGTTCCCGGATCTCGGGCTCCGAGGAAACTCTCGGAGGGAGGTGTACTCGTCTTTACCGGATAGGTAGTCCGGGTAGGTACTAACCGGAGTGTATGTCTCGGTCTTGATCTTGTGTAGGAGAAGTTCACAGTGACAAGCGAGGAGGTACCCGGCATGAGGGATCCCGGTAGGCCGTCAACGGTCTATAGCAGGCTTTCCCGTCTGTTGCGGGGGGAAGTACCATTCCGCCTGACACGGAAGCATGGTCACCTCCCGCCTGACACGGAAGCATGGTCACCTCCCGCCTGGCACGGGAGCGCGTCAGCCGGTACGACCGTGGTACGACAAGACCTGACATGCCTAGCCCGGCAATCCGGAAAAGGCTATCCGGGATGGGCCAAGACATGTCTTGTCTCTGACAGAGGGACAATGATGGTTCAGGACGGCGTCGGTTGTCCTTATCGAGATGATGACGCTGGGGCTACGCCGGATAGCCCGGCGACTAGGTCGCACTAGCCGGTGACGGCATGCCGGCTAGGCCTGTCCGGTGGGGCTAAGCCGATTTAGGGTTTCCGGCCTTCCTGGCCGGAACTCTATAAAAGGCGCCATAACTGCTCCTGAGAGGGAGAGACCAACTTGGGAGCCAAAGCTATAGTCACATTTACTCTTAGAGCATTCACTCCTTCGCACCTTGAGTTCATCTAGTTCGTGGTACTCCCCCCTTTGAGAGATCTAGTAGCAAGTTGTAACTCTTGTACCATTGTTATATAGAGAGGAAAGGCAGGAGTAGGGGTGTTACCTCCTCACGAGGGCCCTGAACCTGGGTATATCGTGGGTGTGTTGTGTGCCTTCGTGCATTTGTTTGTGTTTGTTAGATCTTCCCCCTCGCACTTTGATCTTGTTTCTTGTTCCTGGGAGATCTCGGTTATACCGGGATCCTCCTCGCGTGGGCTAGTCAGCTCGCTATCCCTCCCCGGATCCACCAACGTCCATCGGCCCCACACATTAGCCATCCTATGGCATCTGCCGTGACACCACCACGACAGTTGGCGCCCACCGTGGGGCAGACAGAGGCGTTGGCTGGTGTACACATCCGGACGGGCTCCCCTGCTCACTTCGACGTTCGTGTTCTCTCTGGTCTGGTAGTAAGGCTAGGGGAGATGGACTTCGTCTGCGACAACGCAGGATGCTTCCGGAACAGACCCTTTCCGGTGAACGGATGTCTCATTGACTTTGGTGGTTTCACCACCTACGTCGCCACCGAGGTTCTCTGTAGCTATCCAGACACGGTGCTGGAAGCTGAGGACCCTCCCATGCTCTGCGCTGCTCGGGGTCTGCGTGCCGGTCGCCCCCCGAGTTCCGTCGCGGTGATGATGGTCGGGGCAACCGAGGAGGAGTACCAGGACGCAGACGGCGATACCGGTCACATCCGTTTGGCCAAACCTCCTCAGGAAAGGGGTGCGGCCCAGGATGGTGATCCCCAACCGTCCCAGCCACGACGTCGCCCGGACCCCCTCTCGGGCCTGGTGGCCAAGTTGACTGTACCTGTGGCCGCTGAGGCAGATACCCAGGCCACTTCGGCTGAGTTGGAGGAGCAGCGGAGGTTGCTACTCGCCGAAGCGCAGGAGATCGCCGAGATCCGTCGCGAGCTCAATGCTAGCCTCCGGGAGTACAATGGTGAATGAGGATTCCTTAAGATAGACTCCCGGGACAAGCGCATCGCGGATCTGCGTAAGAAAGGAAGAATGGTGAATGAGGAGCTGGCAGGTGGAGCAACAACCAGTCACACGGGAAGTCGGATTTCAGCGGGGAAGCCGGTGTACAGCTCACCGGCGAAAACTCTTAGGGCCGCCGAAGCCGCCATGGCCGAGTTGGTAGGGTTATCCGGTGAGGCCCTGCGCAAGCAGCAGGAGCGGGTAAACGAGTTGGTGATTGAGGCCAACCGTCAGAATCAGGCCTTCAAGAAGAAGAACCCCGGGGCAGGGTCCCAAGTGCACTCAGCCAGACCCAATAGCCAGAAATCGGACGGGGAGGCTTCTTCCCCACATCCGAGCAGAAGCAAGAGCAAGAGCCGGAGCCGGAGTCGAGGTTCCGGGAAGAACAAGCAGCTACAGACCTATGACCCGGCCTTCGCCGGTATCCAGCAAGCCGGGCAAGCCGGACAGCGTAACTCGGGGCAGGCGGGAAGTACCCGTGAGGATGGTAACCTGGGTGTAGGAAACAATAACCCGGTCGGCCGTGGTAATCCACCCCAGAACCCTCCTCATGTTCAGGGAAACCCACAGAGGGAGGTCGCCTTTGTTCCCCAGCAGGCCATGATCCCGGCGCAGAACAGGCTCAACGATGGCAACTCGAGGCTGCAGCAGCTCGGGTATCAGCCAGACGAGAACCCTTTGGGATCTCAGATAGGGACCAGACAGCTGAACCCGGCAGATGCCAGATTCCGGCTCGACCGGATTCACCAATCCGAGTTGGTGGAAGAGCAAGGACCTCCGGGACCTGCCTGCTTCGGACCTCGGATCATGCGGGAACCACCTGTTCGGAACTTTCAGCTCAACAGGGGTGCCAAGACCTATGACGGCAGCAAGAAGCCGGAGGACTGGCTAACCGACTATGTAACAGCAGTAAGCATAGCCGGTGGAAACAGACGATGGGCAGTACGATACGTACCGCAGATGTTGGAAGGACCTGCCCGGATCTGGTTGAACAACCTCAGAGCTGGCAGCATAGATTGCTGGTTAGACTTTGAGGAAGCATTCATCAGCAACTTCACCAGCACGTACAAAAGGCCTAACAGGCCTCAACAGCTCGCCATCTGTAGGCAAAGGAGCAACGAGACCGACCGGGAGTACCTTACTCGGTGGAGCAATATTCGCAACTCTTGCGAAGGAGTCGTAGAGGCACAGGCCATCTCCTGGTTTGCACAAGGATGCCGACATGGCTCTATGCTGTGGCAGAAGTTGCAAAGAAAGATGCCAACGACCTTGGCAGAGACCATGCGCATCGCCGATACCTACACGCTTGGAGATCCCATGCAACCCCTGGTGGATGTCGGTGACTCCAACAGGAGGAATGCGGGACCTCAGCGTTCAGGACCGAGCAGGAGCCATGATCGCCAGGAGTTCGGCCACAAGAGGAATCAGCCCGAGTACCACCACGCCGCACAGCACGTCGCAGCGGTAACCCGGGAGCAAGAGGATGCCGGCAACAGCCAGCGTCAAAAGACAAGTGGCCCGGCTTGGGGTCAGAGTCAGGAGGTGCAAAAGACCTGGGTGGAACAAAAGAAGCCCCTGACATATGAGGAAATGTTAAACAAGCCATGCTGCTACCATACTCTGGAGGCCAACAAGCCCGCAAACCACTCTACTCGGCAGTGCAGTTGGTATCAGCGCACGTTGCAGGAAGGCAGCTCGGGAGCTATTCGGCAGAGTGCTCCGGCATCTCGGCCCAATATCCCGAGACCCCCTCCTCCGACGTCGGGGGCCAACGCTGTCCGAATCAACCCGCCTCCGCGAGGACCCCCACCTCGGCCAGTGAATGTGGTGCACACCCGAAACGACAACGGTGCAGGCCCCAATAACCAAGCCGGACAGCAGCAGAGCAACTACTGGGAGGAACATCAAAGCTATGTGGTCTTCGTGACCGAACCCACTGACCGAAGGAGTGTGCGGCAACGTGCCCTGGAGGTGAACGCTGTGATCCCAGCGGTGCCCAAGTTCTTGCACTGGTCCGAGATGGAGATCACATGGAGCCGGAAGGATCACCCCCGGGTTATGCCTAAGCCGGGGGCGTATGCCTTGGTGGTGGACCCAACTTTTGTTGGACCCAACCTCAACGTCCGCTTCAGCCGGGTTCTGATCGACAATGGCAGTGCCATTAACATCATGTACAAGGACACGATGCTGAAGCTGGGAGTGTCCATGAACACCCTGCTGCCTACCGAGACAACCTTCCACGGCATTGTGCCCGGAGTCTCTTGCTCGCCCATGGGAAAGATCTGGGTTGAGGTGCTATTCGGAACTCGGGAGAACTGCCGAACCGAGAGCTTGGAGTTCGAGGTCGTGGACCTCGAAAGCCCGTATCACGCGCTGATCGGCAGACCGGCCCTCGCCAAGTTCATGATCTCGACTCACATGGGCTACCTCAAGATGAAGATGCCGGGACCTAACGGCGTAATCACCATCTCGGGAGACCACAAGCGCTCCATGGAATGTGCCTCGGCGGGGTCGTGCTTAGCTGAGTCTCTGGTGATCGCAGAAGAAAAGAAGAGGATCCAGCAGGTGGTGGCAATGGCCAAGACCTCCCAACTCGGAATGTCCGGGATGGTGAACCCGGAGCAGGGTGCGTCATTTCAGCCCCCCAAGGAGACCAAGAAGGTGTGTGTGGACCCCAGCAACCCGGAGCGCCAAGTTATCATTAGCAGCAACCTGGACAGCAAATAGGAAGGCGAGCTCGTCGGCTTCCTCCGTGAGAATCGGGATGCTTTTGCGTGGTCGAGTGACGATCTGCAAGGCGTCCCGAGGGAGTTGGCTGAGCACTCTCTGTTTGTTCGACCGGATGCGAAGCCGGTGAAGCAACCAACTAGGCGCCTCTCGGATGAAAGAAGAGCCGCGGTAATGGAGCATCTGGCTATACTGATGGCCGCTGGATTCATAATGGAAGTGCTGCACCCGGATTGGATATCGAATCCGGTCCTAGTAGAGAAGAAGAAGGATGATGCCCTCCTGCTTAAGGTGTGGCGCATGTGCATCGACTTCACCAACCTCAACAAAGCATGCCCGAAGGACCCCTTTCCACTTCCCCGGATAGATCAAGTGATAGATTCCACTACCGGGAGTGAGCTTTTGACTTTTTTAGATGCCTATTCTGGTTTTCACCAGATACCTTTGAATCCGGATGATCAATTGAAAACTGCTTTTATTACCCCTTATGGGGCTTATTGCTATCGTGTCATGACTTTCGGTTTGAGGAATGCTGGTGCTACATACCAGAGGTGCATGCAGAAATGCTTGCATGACCAGATAGGCCGAAATGCCGAGGTCTATGTCGACGACATAGTCATAAAAACAAAAGAAAAAGCCTCACTAATAGATGATCTGAGGGAAACATTCAAAAACTTAAGAAGGTTCCGGATGAAATTGAATCCGGATAAATGCACATTTGGTGTTCCGGCAGGAAAGTTACTCGGTTTCCTCATCTCAAGCCGGGGAATCGAGGTCAAACCGGGTAAAATTCGTGCCATCGAAAGCATAAAATTGCCCGTGCGTCTCAAGGATGTGCAGAAGTTTACCGGGTGTCTTGCATCCCTAAGTCGGTTTGTGAGTCGACTTGGGGAGAAGGCCTTGCCCCTGTACCAACTGATGAAGAAGAGCAAGACATTTGTTTGACCCCGCAGGCCGATGCGGCGTTCAACGATTTGAAAAGAATGCTCTCAACAGCACCCGTGTTGGCATCCCCATTACCCAAGGAACCTATGTTGCTGTATATTGCCGTAACAAACCGAGTAGTCAGTGTGGCGATGGTAGTAGAAAGGGAAGAAGGGGGCAAACTGATACAGAGGCCGGTGTATTACCTCAGTGAGGTGATCTCAGAATCCAAGCAGAACTACCCGCACTACCAGAAAATGGCGTATGGGGTGTACATGGCAGTGACCAAGCTCAAGCACTACTTTCAGGAACACCCGATCACAGTGGTATGCGAAACTCCTCTGGCCGAGATCATCGGTTGCAAGGACGCTAGCGGCCGGGTAGCCAAATGGGCCATCCAGTTGTCTCCATACGCTCCGGCGTATGAGAGACGAGATGCCATCAACTCGCAGGCGCTGCCGGACTTTTTGGTGGACTGGGCCGAGATGCAGTATGAACCTCCGATGCTGGATTACAATTTCTGGAGGATGCATTTCGATGGCTCAAAGGCTAAGATCGGATTGGGTGCCGGAGTGGTCCTCACTTCCCCAAAACAAGATCTACCGAAGTATGTGCTGCAAATTCATTTTCGGGCATCCAACAATGTCGCAGAATATGAGGCCTTGGTTCATGGACTGAACGTCGCCAAGGAGATCGGCATCCGCCGAATAGAGTGTTTCGGTGACTCCGACCTCGTAGTACAACAGATGTTCAAGCATATACCCAGAGGAGAAAACGAGGCAGCGGATGTCTTGTCCAAGCTAGGGTCATCTCGGGATGCCATCCCTCCCGGGATAGCCCTGAAGCAGTTGAGGAAGCCATCTATTCAACCCTCGCCCGAGTCGGATTCTATATTCATCCCCAAGGAGCCTGGTTCAGATGCCGTACCCATGGAAGTAGATGTCGGGAGTGTCACATCAAACCCGGGGACTGCATCACAATGCTCAGAGAGGCAAAGAAAGATGATGATGGAGGTGATGTCGGCAGAGCCAATGGACATAGACGCTCCCGTGTTCCCGGTTCGACCTGTCCCGGGATGGGCACAGCCCATTATGGCTTATATCTTGGAAGCAACCCTCCCGGAAAATGAAGTGGAAGCCCGGCAGATAATGCGAAGGTCAAAAGCATACACCGTCATCAATCAAGAGTTATACAAGAGGAGTGTCACTGAGATACTCCAGAGATGTGTAGAGCCGGCAGAAGGACAAGAGATGCTCCTGGAAATACATCAGGGGGAGTGTGGACATCATGCATCATCCCGGGCCCTAGTGGCAAAAGTGTTCCGACATGGGTTCTACTGGCCCACTGCGCTGCAGCAAGCAGAAGATATTGTCCGGAAGTGTGGAGGATGCCAGAGATTTGCTCACCGGATACACATGCCGGCGTCAGCACTGAAAACAATCCCCATCACTTGGCCATTCGCAGTTTGGTGTTTGGATATGGTCGGTCAGTTCAAGCCGGCAAGAGGCAATATGACACATATACTGGTGATGGTGGACAAGTTCACCAAGTGGATATAAGTCAAGCCAATCCGGAAGTGTGATGGACACACCGCTGTGCAATTCCTGAAAGACATCATCTTGAGATACGGATACCCGCACAGCATTATCACGGATAATGGCACCAACTTTGCTGTGGGGGAATTCGCTCGATTTTGTGCTGAGAAGGGAATCCGGCTGGATGTAGCATCAGTTGCACACCCGGAAGCAAATGGGCAAGTCGAAAGAGCAAATGCCTTAGTCTTAGCCGGCATCAAAGCTCGTTTGATCGAACCATTGTTGAGAACTCCGGGATGCTGGATAGAGGAGTTACCGGCGGTGTTATGGGGTCTCCGGACTACACCGAATAGATCTACCGGGTACACGCCATTCTTCATGGTATACGGTGCTGAGGCAGTACTCCCGACTGACATACAGTATGATTCCCCGAGAGTGACAATGTTCACCGAGACGGAGGCAAAGGAGGCCCGATAAGATGATGTAGATTTACTCGAAGAGGCAAGAGAATTGGCACTATCTCGGTCGGCAATTTATCAACAGAATCTCCGTCGCTATCATAGCCGGAAAGTGCACCCGAGGGTGTTCAGAGAAGGGGATCTTGTGCTGAGGCTCATCCAACGCACGGCTGGAATGCATAAATTGTCACCTCCATGGGAGGGACCTTTTGTGATAAGCAGGGCATTGCACAATGATTCTTATTACCTTGTAGATGCACAGGAGGCTAGGAAAGGTGTAATGGACAAATCCGGTGAGGAAACAAAGCGTCCATGGAATGTAGCACTACTTAGCCCCTTTTACACGTAAAGGGCTCAGTGTATGTTGTATCTCAGTTTTTCAGTATTAATGAAGGTAAGGCACCTCGGGAGGAACCCGGGGACTGCCTGGTTATGTGCATGTCTTGTTTTTATTTTTGTCAAGTTCATTTATTGTTTTATACCGGCATCGCGGGAAGGAACCCGGGGACTGCCGGGTTGCTATGTTTTATGTTATTTGTATGCCGGGAAAGTTCCGAGTTCGAGTCTCAAAGTCAAAGTAATGTGTGTCATGTGAAATCATCTTGTGACTCGACTGAATCACGCCGAAATGGTAGTCAAGAGCAAAGAGAGGGAAGATGGGAAACACGAAAATGGCCTCGGGGACTCGGAGCAGGAACTTATCCGGCATACCTGTTTTTTACTAACTTAGTTATTTTTTATGTCGGGAATTCGGTTAGCCGGAACTCGGATTGTTTTAAATAATGTATGCCGTATGTGGAGTTTTGTGACTCGACTGTCGAACGCCGAAATGGTAGACAAGAGCAGAAATTACCTAAGTACGGTAAACATGAAAGGCAATTCGGGAACTCATAACAGAATAAATTGACATAAGTTGTTCGGATAAGTAGCTCACTGCAAAACGAAAATGATATAAGTATATGTTACATCTTGTACCCGGCATCCCGGGGATTTAACAGACCTACTCTTAAATATTCCTAAGCAATAGGAGATGTCGGCTTCTCGACCGGGACATCAGCAGGAGCAGCAACCTCGGAAGCAGCAACAGCAGGAGCAGCAGTCCCGGTGGCATCAGCAGCAGCGGTCTCGGGAGAAGCAACAGGTGCAGCTTCGGCTTCACATCCGGCAGCGCGACTCGGGGCGTCGGGGCGCACCTCGGTCTGGGAGACCTCGGGTCTCGGCGAAGTCGTTGCGTCCCGGGGAACCACGGTCTCGGGCGCGGCACCGGAGGCAGCATCATCTTCTTCCGGGGCCTCGTCTTCCGCATCGCTGGTCGCGCCGGTTTCTTCGTCATCCTCAAAATCAGATTCGGAGTCGGAAGGAAGGACGCTGGCGGTGAAGGCACGGATGCTGGACCACGAGGCGATGCGGTGCGCCACCTCCTGTCGCCGCTGGATCTTGGCCGGATCACTCAGCCACGGCGAGATTGTCCGTAGGCGCTGGATCGCCTCCAGATCAAGACCTTCGTACCAGCTAAGTACTTGGGTCAAGACCTGGTCGGCACCAGCCCGCGCATCGGAACGCTTCCAGGCGTGAATGCGCCTCCCGGCACACCGGAGTGCGCTCGCGAGCTCGGTAACCGAAAGTGTCGCGCGGATACTCGGCCACAGTGCGCCGTGGACGTGGACCGCAGCACTAAGCAGCTCCGTCCCAATAGACCGAAGAGGCACTATCCGGGCCTTCAGGGCGGTGAGGTGATCCTCGATGTCCCAGGCTTCTGAGACAGGACCCTTCCCGGCGCGCTTCTCTCGGGCGGTAGCAACGGCAAGAACAGCAGCCTCCCGGGAGTGCTCAAATTCCCCTTTAAAAAGAAGAGCTGTCAAACGGCTAGGTCATAAGAAAAGCAACAGCAAAGAAAGAAAGCAACAAGAGAAGAGGGATGTCGATCCACTTACTGTTCAGATCCCGGTTCAATACAGTGAGCTCGGAGAGCCAAGTATCGGACCGTGACCGGAGGAGAGCCAGCCCAGTCTCGGCAAGATGAGCACGCTCCTCGGACTGGTCCAAGGTTTCCTTTTGCTTCTTGCTCGCCTCAATGAAGCGCGTCTTCATCTCGGTCGCAGCAGCCTTGACTTTCTCGAGCTCGCCGTTGAGCCGCGTGATCTCGGCTTGAGCGGTGGCGAGTGCGGCCTTCTGGTCTACCGAGACCTTGCGCGCGGCATCTCGCTCCTCCCGGAGCCGCCCCTC
Organism: Poa annua; assembly: GCA_026929855.1. Taxonomy (NCBI): domain Eukaryota; kingdom Viridiplantae; phylum Streptophyta; class Magnoliopsida; order Poales; family Poaceae; genus Poa; species Poa annua. Next base: position 27,923,078 of record CM049428.1, read on the forward strand.
GCACTTCTTGGACTGACCGAGGTCAGCAAGAACTCGGTTGAAGATGCTGCAGCGTTTCTTGCTGCACTCCTGAAATCAAGACAAAGAAGGAGGAATCAGCCGGGGAAAAATGTAAGGAAATCGGGAGAGTCCGGGATCTCTAACACATAACAAGCTACCCGGTTGGGAGGATCTCGGGGACTCGGTGTCCGAGTCCTGAATTTTTCTCTAAGATTGGAACATAGTGATCTGCTATTCGGTGGAATCTAGAGCACTAAGCACCAATCTCGGGGACTAGTGGTTATGAAGCAAATTTTGAAGCAAGCTACCCGGTTGGGAGGATCTCGGGGACTCGGGGTCCGACTCCTGAAATTTTCTTTAAGATTGGAACCTAGTGATCTGCTATTCGGTGGAATCTAGAGCACTAAGCACCAATCTCGGGGACTAGTGGTTATGAAGCAAATTTTGAAGCAAGCTACCCGGTTGGGAGGATCTCGGGGACTCGGGGTCCGAGTCCTGAAATTTTCTCTAAGATTGGAACCTAGTGATCTGCTATTCGGTGGAATCTAGAGCACTAAGCACCAATCTCGGGGACTAGTGGTTATGAAGCAAATTTTGAAGCAAGCTACCCGGTTGGGAGGATCTCGGGGACTCGGTGTCCGAGTCCTGAAATTTTCTCTAAGATTGGAACCTAGTGATCTGCTATTCGGTGAAATCTAGAACACTAAGCACCAATCTCGGGGACTAGTGGTAGTGGAAGGAACAAATGTTTTTTGGTGAAAGAAATAGAACAAGCTTACCTCGGTCACCCGAGTAACATCCAGCGCGGCCACCTGGAGAGCGTGCAGAGCTTGGGCGTTGCGGCTTGGGCCTGCAGCGTGCAAGTCTCCCGCGGTCTCGGAGGCGTCGGCGGCAAGCCAAGCCTGGTTGTATTCGTCAACAACCTGTATGCCGGAGCCGCCGGGCGCGCGGGTAGCAGCAATATCCCGGGACCCTGAAGGCACAAAGGAGCTAACGGTTGCTCGCAACATCCGCAAGGCAGCAGTAGGGATCTCGGCGGGAGGCGGTGGTAACGATGAAAACGTACCCGTGCGCAGCACCAAGTCCTGGGCCGAGGATGTCGGGGCAGCTGCAGGCTTGGCAGAAGTCGTTTTCTGCCCAGCAACCTTGGGGCGCGACTTCGCGACAGGCTGATCAGCTGGCCGGGAGGAGGCTGCGGGCCATTTCTCCGGGGCAGTCTTCTCCGAAGCTTGCCGGGAAGGACCGCTTGGCACGGACTGCCGGGGAGGGCTCAAGGTCTCCGCCTCAAGCCCGGGCACCCGACGCGGACTTTCCGGAAGAATGTCTCCCGAGGTGGTCATGGCCTGCACCGGGATCTCGTCGATCACCGGGCAAGCATCCGGGGTCACGACGGTAGCCGGTGCGGCACCGGAGGTAGCAGGCTCGCCTCCTTGGGTAGAAGGGCGAGGAGGAGAAGGGGAAGCCCGAGCCGGGCTGGGAGTCCGAGTTCCGGGAGGAGGAGGAATAGCAGGTGACGGGAGGTCGAGTGCGTCCCTGAAAGAAAGTATCCCAGTAAAAATTTGTGGAAAAGGCAAAATCATGTGGCATAAGGCAAGGAGAACGTACCCAGAATCCACAGTGGGAGGACCCCTTTGCCGGCGCCGAGGAGGCTTCTCGGCCGTTTGTTTATTCGGCTTGCTCCTCTTGGGGGGATTGCCGGAGTTGTCGGCAGCCTCGGTGTCGGAAGCCGCGCGCTTCCGGCTCTCGGCGCGTTTGGTCCCGGCTGTCGCCTTCGAAACCACTGCTGAGTCCCAGTTGAGAGGGAGAGCGTCAATAACATCGAGGATTTGGCAGTCAATCTCATCCTCATCATCCGAAGAAATGGAAACTGCCTCTGAGGTTGAAGGGTTACCCGGGGCAGCAACTTTGACCAGAGGAATGGCGAGATGGTCCTCGCCGTCGGGGTCCTTTCTCGGCATCTTAGCCGGCACCGGGATGTTCGGCACGAAATTCCCGTTGGCGTGGACTGCGTCCTCCTCGGCTTGCCGCTCGAACAACTGCGCAAACAAATCACCGCATGATGACGATGTCGGTTTCCAGGTGAACGCATGTACGAAGGCAAATGCACGAAAGACAGACAGGAGCACCTGTTTTAATGGTTTTTTCCGGGATCCCCCAATGACACCCCAAACATACTCATCCGACATCTTCGTCCGAGCAATAGCTCGGACACGTCGGACGACCGCGGGACGGTCAAGAGGGAAAATACTGGTCCTGGTGGGGTCATAGCTCCCATCCATATGACACATCTTGTGCACTCGGGTTTGCAGAGGGCAGACGCGGCGGATAATGAAGCAGCGCAGGAGATCGTCGCCGGTCATTTTCTTGGTCAGCGCCGAGAGCACGTCATGCATGCAATTGACCTCTTCGGTATCGGGGAGTCATTTCCAGAGATTGAACTTGCGAGGAGGGCCATTGACAAACTCCGGCAAATTTATGAAATCCGGATTCGAGGATCCCGGACCATCTCCCGAGTTCTCCCGGTTCTTCACGTAGAAGAAGCTGCGCTGCCACTTCCGGCAGGATTCTAGTCCCTTGACTATAGGGAATCCGGAGTCAGCACGAGGGATGATGGTGGCCGCTCCGCAATCGACCAAGTCTTTTACTTTTTGATCCGTGTTGGGGATGACTTGGCGACGAAGGATGAAATACCTGGCCCAAAGGTCCAGGAAGGGCCACACGCCGAGATATGCTTCCCCATAGGTGGTGAAGACCGAGAGCATCATAATGGCGTTGGCTGGGAGGTGATGCGGTTGGAGGCTGTAGGTGTCGAGGAAGTCGCGGAAGAAGGGGCTAGCCGGAAGCCCAAACCCACGCTCGAAATGCGTAAGGAATACAACGTATTCCCCGGGTTGGGGTTCCGGCTCAACCTCGCCCTCCGGAAGACGGCTCTCAACTTCTGGCGGAATCCGGTGAGTCCGGTACAGCCAGTCCAGGTCCCATTGTTTGGTTTCGGATCCATCCCAGCATCCCCGGATACTTTCTTCACCCATGTCGGAGAAGTCTGCAGGTGTATCCGGGCTACTCTGCAGGCGCAGCGGCGGTTAGTCGGAGTTAGTCTACCGGGAGCTAAGATGCCGGATCGCAAACTTCTAAACACAACCGGGTTCTTGGCAAGTAAGATCTACCGTGTGCTAAATAATCAAAACAAAAGGGAGGAAAAAGGTGCGGGCTAAACTCAAACGAATCAAAGTGCGAGCAAAAGGCTTAGGCCCTACAACAACTAGCATCACCGCCGGGCACCCCGTGCGCGCCGCCCAAGTCGTGCTCACCGGCGGCGGCGCAACTGCGCACGTGTTAGGGCGAGACCGAAGGCGAGCGATTATTCTGCCAGAGGAGATCATCGGAGTGGGAGAGCAACTCACCAGAGAAGAGGAGATCGGTGACGGCAAGGGCGACGGCGCTCGGGCTCCGGAGAACGGCGAGGGCGGCGGCGTTCGGGCGACGAAGGCAGCGGCGGCGGCGTGCTCGAGACAATGGCGGAAGAGAAGCAAGGAAGAGGAAGGAGGAGAGGAGACCGTTCCGGTCCCCTATTTATGGGGGGGATTCCGGAGCGGTTTCCAATTTTCCCACCCACGATCTCCACGATCGTGGGTGGGATCTGTTTTGCGCAGCAAGCCACGTGGCGCTAGCCGGAGCGCCCGATCCAGCCACACCGAGGGTCACACGGCCCCAACGGTTGGACTTCGGATCGGCTGCGGCTCCCGGCGCGGGAACCCAAGCGACAGCGTGCTCGGGCAGGAGCACTCGAGTGCATTTCTGCTCAGACGGGACGTCGGATGGGGCCCAACTCGCGATCTCGAGTGCAGCGTGAAGCCAACGGTCAAGATTCACTGAGACTATGTTATCCGGTTGCAGGCTTCGTCTCCCGGTTAAAACAGTCTCGGTAAGGAGGTCTCGGGAGAAATCGATCTCGGCAAGAAAACGAAAGGTGATGTCGTGTGTTCTTGGAATATAGTTGTTGTTTAAAGCTGATCCCGCACATCATCCGGGGTCGCTGTACAGCACCAGCTTCGGGGACTAGTGTCGGGGGGCTGCCCCCCGGGTAGGGGCAGATCCCGGTATAAATCAGTAAGGTGCCAACAGTACTTGACTTTTGGCGAGAGCAAGGGACACCTCCTGGTGTGTTGAAAGGGAAACTTGACCCTTGAACACTGGTAGAGGGCAAAGTGCCTCCTGGCAGGCGCAGGGGTCAGCTCTGGCAGCTATAAATAGACACCCCCGGTCTTCACAATCGCAGCACAAGCATAAGCGGGTGGTTCCTCTAAGAACTAGCTTCTCGAAGATGTCTTTGCTGGCAGGCTAAGACATTTTCGGGAGGCTAGGCCTAGAGATACTCATCCTGGGGCGAGCTCGGACGCCTCCGAAGAGGTTCCCGGATCTCGGGCTCCGAGGAAACTCTCGGAGGGAGGTGTACTCGGCTTTACCGGATAGGTAGTCCGGGTAGGTACTAACCGGAGTGTATGTCTCGGTCTTGATCTTGTGTAGGAGAAGTTCACAGTGACAAGCGAGGAGGTACCCGACATGAGGGATCCCGGTAGGCCGTCAACGGTCTATAGCAGGCTTTCCCGTCTGTTGCGGGGGGAAGTACCATTCCGCCTGACACGGAAGCATGGTCACCTCCCGCCTGACACGGAAGCATGGTCACCTCCCGCCTGGCACGGGAGCGCGTCAGCCGGTACGACCGTGGTACGACAAGACCTGACATGCCTAGCCCGGCAATCCGGAAAAGGCTATCCGGGATGGGCCAAGACATGTCTTGTCTCTGACAGAGGGACAATGATGGTTCAGGACGGCGCCGGTTGTCCTTATCGAGATGATGACGCTGGGGCTACGCCGGATAGCCCGGCGACTAGGTCGCACTAGCCGGTGACGGCATGCCGGCTAGGCCTGTCCGGTGGGGCTAAGCCGATTTAGGGTTTCCGGCCTTCCTGGCCGGAACTCTATAAAAGGCGCCATAACTGCTCCTGAGAGGGAGAGACCAACTTGGGAGCCAAAGCTATAGTCACATTTACTCTTAGAGCATTCACTCCTTCGCACCTTGAGTTCATCTAGTTCGTGGTACTCCCCCCTTTGAGAGATCTAGTAGCAAGTTGTAACTCTTGTACCATTGTTATATAGAGAGGAAAGGCAGGAGTAGGGGTGTTACCTCCTCACGAGGGCCCTGAACCTGGGTATATCGTGGGTGTGTTGTGTGCCTTCGTGCATTTGTTTGTGTTTGTTAGATCTTCCCCCTCGCACTTTGATCTTGTTTCTTGTTCCTGGGAGATCTCGGTTATACCGGGATCCTCCTCGCGTGGGCTAGTCAGCTCGCTATCCCTCCCCGGATCCACCAACGTCCATCGGCCCCACACATTAGCCATCCTATGGCATCGGCCGTCACACCACCACGACAAGAGGAGTTGCGGTTGTTCCCAAGACCAAGGGCTGCTATCTCTGTGTCTCTGCACCATGCATAACAGTCTAGGCTTGGGCGAACTGTAGTGTATCAAACCATCACATGCATAACAGAATCCAGACTTGTAGTGTATCAAACCATCACATGTACATTGATTAAAAAAAATATACCTGCTGTAGTATTTTCACTCTTACATTTCACATCACTGAAGGATAATCACTGCATTTCGCTTACAGTCATCTAGCTGACCAAGCGTCATACTTTCTTTACTCGGCAATTAGATGGGCACATACGTTTCAGGAAAATAAGGTTTAACTAAAGTAGGGATGGGATTTGGCTCACCAAGGGCGCTCGCCGTGGTTGAAGGACGAAGTTGTGCTATAAAACACTAATCGTTGCACTGTGAAAATATTGCTGCGATCGGATTTTGCCAACCACGGTGCATAAACTATGACTGATTGTTGTCTTGCTCGGTTGATTGATTCTGATGGGAGATTGGTTGTTATAGGAATGGGTTCCAGAAGATAGACAAGAATACAAGATCAAGGACTCCAGCAGATATCCAACCAGCCAGAAGGACTCAATGGGAAGATGAGAGACTGTAAGTAGTAAATCTAACCGAAACGTTATCATGTGCTCTCATAATGGACTGTTTTTCTTGTTTCTAGCTACTTGAACATGAAGCTTCAAATCTTTTATATGTGGCTGTGATGAATTTTTGCAACCTCTCTACTTGTGTAGTACTATTGAATTCTTATGACATGTCTAAAATTTAATAATTTATGTAGATTTCCTGAGAGTTTTTGCAGCTTAATCAAATAATTTAAACCTACAGTGAGTTATTTTTCTACGGCTTTGATCTGTTAGTAATCTTAACTTTTAAATATTTCTTGAAACATCTTTGATCATGCAACTAATGATACCCTTTTTTTTATCGCAAGTTAATTTATCTGTGTACGACTAGACAGGAATTGGGTGAGTGATCTCATGGTTGCACTCATTCTGTCCCGCAGATGTGACTCCATTGTATTATGTGATGAAGTGAGTTGGCTGCCAACCTTTGCCAAAGAGGAGGGGTGAATCATGTCGAACTCTACAACCTGAAAGGGACAGCAATGTGTCTTAGCGAATAGGCACAAAGTATTAGTGTTGGATGCATATTAGATTGTGTATCTGCCAGTTGTAGGAGCAAATAAATTGCTCGGATAGGTGCATTTCTCTGAATAGAATCTTTTTTTAACAGAGAGAAGGGGTCGATGGACCCTGAAGCTGCAGTTTTCTGAATGCCGCAGTATTCATCTAGAGGATATGACTGGCTATTCTGTTTTCAGTGCCTGCTCTCCTCGGATGGCAGCGAAGTGGGTCGTTCTATTTGCAGAAGATTCTTTGTCGCCCATTTGATCTTCCACCCAAAAGTAACGACATGTATTCCCTATGAAGCATAGTTACTTACCTAGGAAAACCATCTAGAATGGGTACTTCAAGTATCATTCAAATAAAACTGAAGACAACATATGACAATTCTACGAAGAGTAATCTTAATTAAGAAGAGAGAATTGGTTGGATTATTGCTTTCTAATTTTAAGAAGATAGAATTGGTTGGATTAATGCTTTCTATACAGAAAACATCAATTATTGCATGTTTTGAAATAAATTATGAGGGAAGTGAATCTTAGGGGGTGTTTGTTTCGGCTTATAAGCGCTTTCCAGTAGAAAACGTCAGAGAATCGAAACAAACAGGGTGGCTTCCTCGCTGGCTTTGCCAAAGCCGAAGCCGAGAATACACAGCGTGAGCGAAGCACCTAGGGGTGTGTTTGTTTGGGCTGTCTGTGGCTGGCTGTGGCTGGCTGTGGTGCTGTCTGTGGAAAGCTACTGTGCAGGGAAAGCTGCTGTTTTGAGTGTCACTGTTTGGCAACTAGCTGGCTGTCTGGCTCAAACTTGTGAAATTGTCTGAAATATGCATTTTTTGTTGATTTATATGTAATAACTAATGTCTGTACTAATTTATCCATTCTACCTTTATTCAAAGATAATACCTTGATTTAATTCTTTTTCTTTATGTTGAATATTATGGGTGTGGCATTAGTATTTATCTAATTTTAATGAAAATGCTATTATAGCAAAAAAATAGATAATATATTCTTGTAGATCCTCCTTTAGCTAATTCTAATGAAGACATTGTATGTTTCTAAAAAGTATATTCGCCTGAAACAATTTATGAATAAAAAATAAGAAGTAAAGAGCATTCTGTAATCACTTGCACTAGCAGATCATGTACACTAGCATAATTACTACTGAGCCAATTGCATGTATCAGTACTATGGCCGTATCGTACTAGTACTAATCGGCAACAGTATCAGCGAGCAACCACCTGTGACATACTCGCATGCAAGTATTACTAATTTACTAGTGATTACGCACACAGTCAGGTCATCGAACGTTGCGGTGGTAGTTTATCTGTAAATTAGGTGAACCCGGTGGCTAACCCCACGTAACGCTTCGACGTTGAGTTACAAAAGCCCGGGAAGCACCTGGAAGCACCTCCCGGTGGTGCTTTTTTCAATATGTGGGAAACGGACCTGCTTAAGTAAAATCCCAACATACAGTCACCCCGTTTGTTTCGTTTGTCTAGCTTATTTTTGTGGAAAGCAGATAAAAAGCCAAACAAACAGGAACATGCTTCCCGCAGCTTTTCCCTTTAAACTGAAACGATACATTGGTTTGCCCTTATTCTTGGTACTATTTACACACAATCTGCCACCGAGCCCTTATACGATGTCTGCTTGACCGAGCAGAGGAATCCAAACACTGTGACCACTGCCTGCTCGTGTAGTGTATGGGTACCAGTACTAGAGCTAGCTTTATTCGGTACACAAGGTAAATAATTAAGAACAATATGACGACATAATTTCTTGTTTGTTACTAGTTCATGTGTAAACATGCAATGGATAGTTAATATTTATAAGGCTAACTAATACAGTAATACGACACTTTTATTTGACAAAATCAATAGATAATCTTACACTTTAGTACATACACCTTAAAAAAGGGCGTGCCGAAGTGCACCATTATTCTTGGCATTATTATTCTCAGTTCAAAGCCATTGTTGACTGCAAACTTCTATTTGTGCGCAAAATTTTAGTTAAAATAATTTTCAGTTTGTAAACCATAGAAAAGTGATTTGTTTTCATTTTTGTTACAATTGTTTGTTATGTTTAATCACTAAATACAAATGTCCTCGGAACTCTGAGGGTATTTTAGACAATTTATCATCACACAACTAACAGTGACACTCAAAAAAGCAGCTTTCTCTACACAACAGCTTTCCCCACACAGCAGCGCAGCCAGCCACAACCAGCCAGCCACAACCCAAACAAACACCCCCTTAATGATTTTTAAATGTTGCGTGGTTTATCTTTTCTATACATGTAATCTCCATTGTGTTTCATATGTGTGATAAGAAAAGAAAATCGACATCTCCGTAACAACGTACGGGGCACTCAACTACTATGCATAAATCTCAGGATGCACATAGCGGCAGTAGGATTCGGAGCGGGAGACCAGAGTCTAATTAATTTAGTACTAATAGAGTAATAGTATTCTCCCCGAAGTTACTCATACGACTAGTTCATACTAGGCACTTGGCAGTGCATGTTGACATAACAATAAAAAATTAACACTCGCAAGCATCAATTAAGTTGGTGATAACAGAGATGCAACATCATCAGAACAGCCTACATAGCTATTTGCCATGTTATTAACAAATGACCCAACTTTGATGCGATGTGCGCAGCTAGATTGTTAAATCCCAACAGTATCGGTAGTTCATGTATGGTCTCTCGTCCAGCCAAAAGCACCAATGGTAGGCCAAAGCCGTCTGGCCTGACATCAATCGCTCTTCACCTGCATCCAAAAGAGTATAGCATCTAAATAGTGTCCAAGGCAGGGCAATTCTTACATCACAAAAAAAAATCAAACCACATATTAAGCTGTTTACTCAAGTTGGCCTAATGGTGCTTAATCAAGAATAGTTGGAACTTAATATTTGTGATACAACTGAATAAGCTCCAAACACAATATTATTGTTATTAAGAAAGGGAAAGAGCCAAACACTTAGTTAATACTACTCTGCAAGACCACCACATATCTATATCAATGTTGAAACTATAACTTATTAATTGGATACGCATGGCTTCACATTGTTTCCCCTTTAAACCCTCGAGATAATGTAACTTGTAAGTATTTCAATCTTCCTAATGAATATGCATAGCCCCTGATAGTCTCTTCTCATAAAAATGTCACAAACAGTTGTAGTTTATTGCTTATGTATTAAGTTCAAACTTATGATCTATATCAGAAAAGCGGTCATTTCTAACACTCATGGCAAATTATTCGGTTAGAGTAGACATCTCAATTAATTGTGGGCTGGCTAAAAAAAAGAAAATAAAATTATTAACAGTTGGCCAAAAAAAAAGGTAACATAAAAGCACAATCTTTTAGGTGTAAACTTTCTTAATAGGTGTTTTGATAATTTAAGGAGCGCTAGTAGTAGTATCTAATCATCGACAAGTAACTTAATAGTGCTGCGTGTTGCGGTGTACACTTGGGCAAACTGCCAGTTATACTCGCTTAGTCTAAGATTGGTCAACAATCTCGGTGTTAACTGTCTACAAACCTGGTATATAAACAATCTTTTTTTTTAAGGGGAGTCTCAGCCTCTGCATCGATTGATGCATACGACGTTTATTACTTTATTGGAACGATAAGTTAGGGTGCCAAATTACAGGATTAAAAGTTTAGGTTTTCATCTCTACACCCTCTACTAGTTTAATGTTTTTTAGATTCACAGGAGGCCCTCCTCAGTTCCATTACTTAATGAAATCACATGTCAAAGTACATATCAAGAAAACAGAAAGGTATTTTGGATTGGTCGGGATATTTACCCATGTCATTCTTGGAAATGAAATCATTAACTTCCACGAATACATCTTTTAGTACACGCTACGTATATCAAGAAAAAAAATCCGAAAGAGAGAAACTCTGGGAATTTCCAGAACTCATTTCGGATTTTATTTTACCATTAATCCGAACATTATCCGAAAACTTCAATAAAATAATATTGTGTTGCCAACATTCTTTTACAGATGTATATGTCCACATGAGATGTACCTGGTGTTTTTCAAATGCAAATACGCTCGACATATGGTCAGCTATCTAAATAGCTTTTAAGGTGTATCTGTCATAGCATTGCTATTGTTTTTGACAATTGGCTCCATGGTATAGATCACAAGATTAGAATACTTATTAGGATGGGAGTGTTCACCGTTATTTTGTCGATACGGCTATGTATAAATAATATGATATTTAATGGTAAAATGTTTTCTCCTATAGAGGTTATCTACCAGTGTACATATAATTTCCAGTAATTGTCACTTCTGTAACTTCTATAACTTGTGGATGGTCGATCTACAGATTGGACCTTCTTAGTCGCATGCGTTTTACAATGTTTCCTGTGTAACGAATAAAAATCTTAAGTAGTCCCTCCAATACATTAAAATTATTGGGGGAAACTTGGTTAGTTTTTTTAAAAAACTTAAACTTGCTTAATTCAATTCCATGGCTGTACCTACGGCAGTTTTTGGACAGTAATATACCCTTTATCAAAAACAAAGGACGCGACTAGGTTTAGAACGTTCTACGGTTAAGCAAATATGTAGAACATCCGACCGGCATATTTCTGAACTGCCCACACGTTTACGTCTAAGCAAAAGCCCCAATGGCTAACTAAATATGTTTAGATCATTAATAAACACAAAAAGACAAAAACAATAGCAAACTAGGTGGGCTCGTTCGATAGAATTCTTGCATCTAATTAGTTGCTCATGTCAGCGCATTTAGGGTGTGTTTGTTTGGCCTTTTATCTGCTTTCCACAAAAATAAGCTAGACAAACGGATAAGCAGGTCCGTTTCCCACATATTGAAAAAAGCACCACCGGGAGGTGCTTCCAGGTGCTTCCCGAGCTTTTGTAACTCAACGTCGAAGCGTTACGTGGGGTTAGCCATCGGGTTCACCTAATTTACAGATAAACTACCACCGCAACGTCCGATGACCTGACTGTGTGCGTAATCACTAGTAAATTAGTAATACTTGCATGCGAGTATGCCACAGGTGGTTGCTCGCTGATACTGCTGCCGATTAGTACTAGTACGATACGGACATAGTATTGATACATGCAATTGGCTCAGTAGTAATTATGCTAGTGTACATGATCTGCTAGTGCAAGTGATTACAGAATGCTCTTTACTTCTTATTTTTTGTTCATAAATTGTTTCAGGCGAATATACTTTTTAGAAACATACAATGTCTTCATTAGAATTAGCTAAAGGAGGATCTACAAGAATATATTATCTATTTTTTTGCTATAATAGCATTTTCATTAAAATTAGATAAATACTAATGCCACACACATAATATTCAACATAAAGAAAAATAATTAAATCAAGGTATTATCTTTGAATAAAGGTAGAATGGATAAATTAGTACAAACATTAGTTATTACATATAAATAAACAAAAATGCATATTTCAGACAATTTCACAAGTTTGAGCCAGACAGCCAGCTAGTTGCCAAACAGTGACACTCAAAACAGCAGCTTTCCCTGCACAGTAGCTTTCCACAGACAGCACCACAACCAGCCACAGACAGCCCAAACAAACACACCCTTAGCATCCACAAATTTAAAATGTTTCGTAGCTCGATTCGTTTATCCGATTAAAAATCTATTTTCACCGTTGGACTAATCGCGACGAGATTTTCGAAACTAGATCCATGTTGGTATGTTTTTAACGATTTTTTTCAACCTAAAAGTTACCCGCGCATAACACCTGAGTTATCCCGCTATAGTATATAAGTTATCCATGTTGTAAACCGTAAGTTACTCACACTATAAACAGGTTGTGCGACGCGGTTTTACATGACATGAGAGTATATTTAGTGCGTGTAGAATTTCAATCTCACTGTTCTTTTCAGACTGTCTTTTCTCCCGTCCAATCCGCCGCATGACGAACTCCAAGAGTTGCCCAGTGTGCCTGTGACACATGCAAAAATGCCCATCGATTTTACATGTGACACATAGCAAAGTACATCGATTTTGTATCCTTATAGGATAGAACAATGAATATGCCCAAAATTGATCTTCATATTTTTTTGAAACGATTGTGAACTACGCAGCTGGCCGATTGCAATTCCTGGTATGTTTCGCTAGCAGCGCGACCCGATAGGGTCTGATGAGAAATGTGTTTTGTTAGGGTTACGAACAAGTGTGAAATAAATATAAAAATAGTTTGTGATCTACAACACACGTGTTATACAGGTTGTAATATTAAGTTACCCACTCTGTATCACTAAAGTTACCTATGATGTAACGCATAAGTTACACACAATGTAGCACTTAAGTTACCCACCTACATAAATGGACTTGGTCGAGTCGTCGCGTACATGCTAAAAAGATAAAACTATTGACGTTATCCATATTAAATATGAAATCTAAAAATTTAAAAAGTTTTCTAACTCAAATCGATCCGATTTAGGATACGTTTTCATCATTGGACTAGTCACGGCGAAAAACTAAATCTCATATTGATATGTTTCGACAACTCTTTTTTACCCAAAAGTTACTTACCCCTACCACATGAGTTATCCATACAGTACTAATCAAGTTACCCACCCTGTACGCAACCATATAAACGGGCTGGGTCATTTTCAAATACATGGAGAAAAAAACAAAATTGTTGATGTTATCCATATTGAATATGAAATCCAAAATTTAAAAAGTTTTATAACTCAAACTGTTTATCGTTTTTCACTGTTGGAATAAGAAACTAGCTAGATATTGTGTTACTATATTCCGATGACTTCTTTATATGACATGAAAGTGATTTATTTGTAACATGTGAATTATCTAGTCTTTTATATATTGCTAAGGTCTTCACACTATGAATGATTAAATTTGGCTGGGTACCAAATCAGTTATGGTGATACTTGAACGTGTTACTTACCCAGTATATAACATTACAATTATCCACTTGTCATATCTGAACTTATCATATATTGTGTACTATTTACCCACTAGTGAACATTACATTACTCCACAAAAAAAATATGTTGAAGTTACCCACATGCATGCAAAAAACATATTTGCACAGTCTATCATATAATGGATAATGTACGTACGTGATACATGGTACGTGATACATGGTGGATAACTTACATACCACAGACGGGATAAGTCACGTGTTATAGGTGGATAACTTTTCAATTCAATTTTTTTTCGTCGGAACACATTAGCATGGGAGCTAGTTTCGAAGATCTTGTCGTGACTAGCCTAGTGGTGAAAACAGATCATAAATCGATAAACGGTTTAAACAATAAAATATTTTGAATTTTCAGATTTGACATTTAATGCGGACAATATCAGCTCTTTTATCGTTTTGTAGCCTAGATATCGCACGAGCTCCATGCATGTTCCCTTAATTTTTTTTGTCCTTTTCTGTTTAGCTAGAATGCACGCGCTAATGAATCGGTCATTAGATCGGACGATGCATGCGAGTCCGCCAGGAATTGCTATCTACCGACCGTTCTAAGTATAGATTTCCCGAAAACAAAATGGAATACAAGTGACTAAAAATCGAACCGTCGATTTCGGATCGGAGCGCAGCCCCACTCACCGTGCACAAGCTTATCCCTCTCGGGGTGGAGGTGCTCTTCTTCTTCCGCAGAGGATAGGCCAGTGCCCAAATCCGAACCCATGGCGCTCCTCCTATCCCCCACTGTCTCCTTCCTCGCCTCCTCATCTGCCTCTCCTCCTCGTGCCCGAGCTCTCTCCACCGCCTCTGCCGTCAGCAATGTCGTCCCGTGCTCCGGTAAGCAGCCTTTGTGCCTCCGCTCCCTGGCATCGGCCCTGTCCATTTCCCGCCCGGAGGTTCGTTGAGGGTTGATAGCTTAGCTTAGGCTAAGTACTTAGCATAGCGATCCCTCGTTGCAAAATCTGATAGAGAAACCGGTTTGCGCGTGCGCAACTGGAGTTGTGATATCTCCGCCTCTCCACGATGGAACGGCTCGTCGCAGAATTTCTGCAAACAGTGTGTCTGCAGCAGTTTCTTGGAAGATTATGTTTACTTTCATCTGCTAGGATACATATTACCTCAGATAGGTGTTACAGCAATCTTCAGAGCTACAAAAAGTGTGTCTGCAGCAGTTTCTTGGACGATTATGTTTACTTTCCTCTGCTAGGATACATATTACCTCAGATAGGTGTTACAGCAATCTTCAGAGCTACAAATATTTCTCCTTTCAAACATATTGCTACTATCAATTGCCTTATGAGCGTAGGCCATGGGCAGTTATATGATTATATCAGTGAGCACACTGGGCCAACTCCCTGTTTGCTAGTTTCCACAGATTAGTAAGTATATATATGTACTGGGCCATATATTTTATCTAGCAGTTCCAATATAATGGTATTAACGAGCAGAGCATGATTAGCTATGGCGCATTTCATATGCTATGACCCATGTGGCATACATGAGCTCACTGCTCAGAATTTCAATGTTTACTGTGGTGTAAGAAGGGATCTTACTAAGTGCCTTTTGTCACTTCTGTTCTTATAGCCTCGAGACTGCAGTGCAAGAATACTGTCTCCTTCAGCCATCTATCTCTTGCCAAGAAGATGCCGGTGATTGCCCATGCCTCAGCGGATGCTGGTGCAACTGATGCAGCAGAGCAACCAGAGAAGCCAAAACCAGCGGCTTCAATCGAGGACATGCCGCTCGAGTCCAAGCAGCAGATGATCCTGGAGCAGAGAGCGAAGATGAAGGTGGCCAAGAAGCTGAGGCAGCGTCGCAAGCGGCTTGTCCAAAAGAGGCGGCTGAGGAAGAAGGGCAGTTGGCCACCGTCCAAGATGAAGAAGCTCAAGAACATCTGATCAGCACATCATGTCGGACAGTCGGCCCGTCTGTTCTGCTGTAAACCAGTGTGTTTTGTTCCTGCAATGCTTCTCTTTGCTTAATTGACGCATTGGTGTTTGTTTCGTCTGTACAATTTTGTTGTTCTGAGAGACATTATTGGTATAACACGATTAAAGCTCTAAGGTAATGATTTGTTTCTTGCTTATCTATAGCAGCAAATTAATGTAATTTTATCTGTGGCTATGTCGTACAACTGTCAGTCTGAAGCAGGTTTGGGGGTGTCTTCCTCTCTTTGTTATCGTGTAACCTTTTTCAAATCAAACATCATAGCAAAATTCTGTTTGAATACGTGTCTTTTGACACACCGGATTCCCTTAAATACGCAGTGGCTTCTGACTTTAAAGAAAAATGTTCTTTTATTTCCAGGAAAACACGTGGTTTTCAGATAAGTCTCCTGCACGCTGGAAGTCCGCTCTTCCAGACAAGTTTGTAGTTGCTTTGATAAGTTGCTCCAACGAATCTTTGTTTGCTTGCTCAGTTGTTTGCCTCGCTTTTGTGGCCCCTTGATTCTCAAGGAAGGAACAACATCAACGTACGCCCACTCAGACTCTTTACAGTCTTTTACTTGCCAGTTCTCAGAACTATGTATCCTCAAATTTTCGATCCGTCTACTTCGAATCCTCACTCCTCAGGATCTTGATCCATCGGCTGAATTAGTTGCAACTGAAATAAGTGAAGAAGAGGAACACTATGACTTGATTCTCAGTCTGAGTGGCCATTCAAGTAGGCAGGCATGCAGAACACCGAGAACAGGATGCTCCATTGTCATGGATTTGCCGGTGGAAGCAAAGTTAGGATGGCGACGGTGATGTTGTGAAACTGACGAGGAGTTAACTCGGCAAATCCCATGGTGAGGCACCTAGGGTTGTATCGACGGGAAGAGTATATGGGTGTTGGCGAACTCGGACGGCTGACAAGCTCTCGTCAGATGTATATTATCAATCTCACTTACAAGGGAATCCCGGCGAGTTGATGCCTCGCTAGGGTTTAGATATCTCAGATTGCACGTGGTCCTATCGCCTCCCTCCTGGCCCGTATATATAGGGATACCGATCTCAGGAGTTCGAGTACAACTAGAAATATATTTGTAAACTTCCTAAGTCGGCACGAAGCCTCCTAACTTGCTCCATACTCCAGCTATTCGGAAGTTCTTTATCTTCTCCTTCGTATGGGCCATCAACTGGGCCTTCTAGGAAATCACTCTTTAATATAGCAGGCTGAGTATACCATTCGGGTATAACCACATCAGTAGCCCCCGAATGCCTACTCGAGTCCGTAGGACCGGGTAGGGATTCCCCCACTCAATATATAACCTGGCAATCCTCATTTGCTGTTTCGCAACCTGTTCTTGAAGGTATATTATCATAAATAAGAGCGATTGTTAATCAAAAGATCATATAAATATTTAATTCGCCTCTTTAAGGGATGGATGGCATAATAGGCCTGATTCAGCCGATGGATCGGGGTCAAGTTAATTCGCGACTCGGGTGAAATAACTTATTAGCCTACTCAATCTCGAGTCCCTTGACTCGAAACCGGTAAACCGTTCAAGTCTGAACGAAGCCAGTCGGGACTTACTGATTCGAACCCGGTTAAATATAATGTACCCTTAGCGCATCCGCCGGGGTTTCGCTTCATGCATGTTGGCACGGAATTTCAACGAGTCCACATAGCTTGTACGGGTCACCCGGTCTTTCTCAGGTCTTACCGTTGGATAGTTTGATGCAGCATCGGGGACTAGACTAGGCTAGAACGTCCCGAAATTGTTATATACTTTGCTTCATCTCACCCAATATGTTCGAGTAGAATCTTCATCCATTCTGTGTTGTCCTCCGACTTAATTTCGTCCTTCGACTGACGTTGAACGGCGACTGACAAAAATTCTGAAATATCGACCAGGAAACTGTTAAATATAAAGTCACACTCCCGTTGGGAGTGCACTTAGTGATTGTCTGAGTGCCGACCTAAAATTATATGCTGACTGAAACTTTTTGTCTCTTGTTGTACCCCAACTGACTTGAACAATGACTGTCGACTCCCGACTTTCCTAACAAAGTAAACAACATGCCGATATCCTTCTGACTGACCACAAGCTCTGACGCAACTGCTGTCGTAAGAAAAGATTCCTTCCCACTTCCGAAGAACACGACCCCTGGTGGGCCCGCTTTGTCATAGACCGCTTTGACTAGTCACATTGATTTGACCGCACGACGCGCACGCCACGATATTACGATGATGGTCTCCTCGTTTTTCATGCATCGTGGGTTACTGCGGTGCCGCTTCAGTTTACTGCCTCCCGCTCGATGTATGACACGTGTACATGCTCGGCAATCGAACGGCTATCCCGCTATTCTCTTTCATATAACCACTTACAGCGGCATAAGTTTTTTGCCTACCCTTCTCATTTGTGCCGCCGCCCTCTGCTCTTCTTCTTCCTCCTGCGCACCAACCACAACTCCATTGCAGCACCCGACCACTTTATCGCCCATCACTCTCTCACGCCGTGCCATGGGCAAACCAACCACTGCCAAAGGCAAGGAAACCTCCGCGGCGGAGACCCAGGAGCGCGGTGGATGGCGCCGATCCGTGCTACGGGCAGCGCATCTCGATTCCCTGAGCAATGTTCTCCCTGCGACGCCGGAGTGTGCTCGGTTGCCCGGCGAGAAAAATCAGCCTACCCCTGCGAGCAACGAACGGGTATGCTTCGTCGACCATATGAACCGTGGATTAGCCTTCCCAGTTCATCCTTTCCTCCGCTGGTTGCTCTGTGTTTATGGTGCGCAAATCCATGATTTGCCACCTAATGTTGTTCTTCACATCGCCTGCTTCATCACTCTTTGCGAGTGTTTTCTTGGGATAGCCCCACACTGGGGGTTATTTCGTCTCTGCTTTAGCATCAAGAGCCAGGGGTCAGGCAGCCGCCCGGGCGGACTCGGCATTCAAGCGAAGCCCAAGTCTGGGTATTTTAAAATACCAATGTCCGAGTCAGTCCAGAACTGGCGTGAACGCTGGTTTTATGTGAAGGATGAAGTCGCAGCCGGACGATCGACTAGGTTGTCACCCTTCAATCCAGAGGCTGAGCTTGCAAAGAAACGCTCCTGGAACAACTCCCTGAGCCAGTCTGAAGATAAAGTTGCCAAGGAGCTCCTGGCCAAGGTTGTTGAGCTGCAGACTACCGAAGGAAGGGTGCTCACTGGTGCACACCTTGTCACCACATTCCTCGAGCGACGCGTGCAACCTCTGCAAGAACACGCCCACCCGATATTCGAGTACACTGGTGACGACGACTCCACTAGAGTATCGAGTGAAAACTTCTCTACCAACGAGCTGATTCAAGCAGTGAAAACACTCACAGGCTTGAAAGCTAAGGTTGGGGAGCTGGTCTCACCCATTGAAGGATACAAGAAATCCACCCCAGTACCCGAGGTACTATTTTCTCTGTATACCCCTCTCTGCGAACCTACTGCACCAAGAACTTTCCTTAACACTCATTCTTCACTTTTACTTGCCTAACAGGGTATCGTCTACCAACCTTCCGAGCCAACTATCCTCGAAGATGACATCCTAGCAGCCCCAACCGGGGACCCTCCATCCAAACCGTCAGTCGCTACGGCTCACTCGGAGGGTGACGGGACAGAGAAGAGCTTAACCCAAAAGAGAACTCGGTCTCCGGCTGAAAGCTCTGGTGATTCGCAAGATAGAAGTAAACGGCTTGCGACTGCTGAAAACCGAGACGAGGCCGTCCCCTCTCCGACTGCCATGACTGCCTCGGAGGCCCTGAAGGCCGTCCGATTTCCAGCTTACCACCCTTGACTATAGGAGGTGTCAGCCACCAACAACTATTTCCATGGGAAACGAGGTATATTCGACTAACTTGCTCGCTGATCGAGCTTTGATCCAGACACCTGACATTCCTTCTCGAACTTGCAGCACAACTAGCGAGGATGAGTCCGAGAGCTCAGATCCCGCTATAAACACGACTTATCCTCCTGAGACCACATCTTCCCCTAAGGCACCGGACGAAAAGAAGAATGAGGCGCAGTCGCCGGTTACAGACATCCCGACCGCAACGACCTCTAAATCCGCTGTCACCGCAGCGCCGGTGCCACAAGGCACAACTCCAGATCCGAATCACGTTAGTCACTGAAACTTTTCCCTTGGAGACGTTTATTCTAACTCATGGGTGCGCGACAGCGCTCCTGATGGGAGTAGCCCCCGAGCATGTGAGTAACTACCTGTAGTTGGCCGCAAGCTAACCACCTGACTCACTATACTTTTGGGTACCTGTAGCCTTTCCTTCACCGTCTCCTTACTGTCGGCGGAGAATATCTTCACCTGGAGCAGGAAAACTCGAGACTCCAAGACCAGCTGTAGAAAACCCAAGGTAACAGTTTGACCTCTAATCATACTTTTGTATCTTAACCGTTGTCCACTAACATGTTGCCACCACTCGATGTAGAGGAACTTAACGCGGCAATCCAAGCTAGGGACCACGCCCGCTATCTCGCCAAAGACTTAAAGGAAGAAGTAAAGCGAGCAGCAAAAGAACTGCCCAGCTACTCGCAACTGCGAAGACTGAGGGAGCAGCAAAGGCCGAAGAAGTATTGAATGCACTGCGTGCAGAGTCGGACAACGCTCTTGGCTCCCGCCTTCTCTCACTCGGGCAGACTTTGGCTCGTAAGTACTTGCTGCCACCTTTTTGTATCATGCCTTTCCACTGCTAACAAGGATTGCCGCCGCTACTGACCTGAATGATGTTCGTACTATCCCCAGATGCTCTTGGCTTGCCGGCTGATCAATTTGCGGCTTCTTCAACTATCGAACTCGACACCGCGATTGAATCAGCTGAGCACTTCGGGAGCCGACTGAGCGGAGTACTGGCTTCATCAGCGGCAGCCTTGACTGCGCTGCACAAGATTGCCTTTCCAACGCAAGAGCCCCCGAAGGACCTGAGCACACTAGCTGAGACTTTCCGCCCTGAGGGGGAGTCCTTCCCCCAAATTCCTTCGCGAGCAGACGGTACGTGGTTCTGCCACTGCTTTCAAGATGCTGCTGGGACACGGGGTGGAGCTTGATTTGAACAAGATAGCGGCCAATTTTCCCCTGAACTCGGCTGGCAAGAAGATTTCTCTTAGCCAGTTCGAGGCTGAGGCGCGACGGCTGGCAGACGCCCTGTTCTTGACTTTGGAGCAGCGAGTCGCCTCCCGCAAGAAAAAGGGGTCCGCTGCGTCAGCTAGTGCCGCTAGCTCGAAGTAGCTTGCCTAGTTATCCAAGGAACGAGTAGCTTGTTAGTAACTTTATTTTGTGGAAATCACTCGCGCCTAAAGCGCCGTAACGGATGTAACCAAACATACGTTTTATTTGGAAATGTCTATATGATTGAGGGTTGTTGCTTAGCCCCCGAGTCTTATTCGGTGCCAATACGAACTATTTTTTATTTTGTACTTATCTGTTTGCTTGCTACTTCAATTTTTCACTGAGTATTGTTTACTATGATGCAGCCTGCTAGCACTTCTTCTCCTGGCGATGTGCCGCCTTTCAATCCACGCGACCAATACTTGTACAACCTGGTGAAGGTGCGTTGTGAAAATGCGGAGCAAGAGCTCAGGGTGACTCGGGGTACGCTAGCCACACTACAGTCGAAGAAACCCCGACCGATAGAACGGGAGCTTGTACTGATGAAGGAGGTGGAGGACGCTGCTGCTGGCCTTCTCTGTAAGTAAAATCCGCAGCCCTCGAGTGTTTTTTACCGCCCTTCCCCTGAACTGCCACACGTCTAAATGCGCCACATAGACTGACAGCTGCCTTTACTCTGCTGCGGTAGGCACTCAAACTGACCCGCGATCTGAACAAAATAGAGTCCAAGCGCAACTTGTTAAGGTTATGTCTGAACACGGCCGCGACGCTTCATCGATATGGTCAATGCGCAGCCGGGCCACCATGCTCCTTACACTTTGAGATCGAGTCTCGCAAGTGAAGGACTTAACCTCGTCGTGCTCGACAACACTCCGACTGATACATGAGGCCATGTTCCCTCTGAACGATCAACCCAACGGGCTGGCTAACTTGATGAATAAGGTTCGCCACGGCGAAGCTACCCGTGACTTTGTCCGCCGCCAGCTTGTTGCGGGTGCCACAACGGCTTTTGCTGTACTGCGCCTCCACTACTCTGACGTAGACCTGGCGAGGGTTGGTGCTGGGCCTCCCGCAGGTATGGGATCTATCATTATGGCCAAACATTATGAGGCTACTGGAGGGGCCGTCAGCTGCGTGATTGCCTTGATGGAGCACGAAACTTCACTTGAACTGGAGTGGCGACATCTATCAACAATGGTGAAACAGGAAGTCGCCTAGCAGACTGCTATTTCCTGCCTCGAGTGAGATTTCTCAGCTTATAACTGACATCCCCCGAGCACTGCTTGACTCGGGGCGAGCTGGGGCGGTGTGTATATTTTCCGATAGCCCGAGCACTAGCTGCACCGAGTGATCTAGGAAAGTTGTATTTGTAGGCAGCCCCCGAGCACTGCTTGCATCGGGTGAGCTGACCAGGTTGTATTTTTTAGGCAGCCCCCAAGCACTGTTTGCATCGGGTGAGCTGACCAAGTTGTATTTTCCCAGGTAGCCCCCGAGCACTGTTTGCATCAGATGACCTCCTCTTTTTTTTCAACGTAAATAAGAATTCGTGAGTATATACGTGCATAGAGGAACATTGTAATTTATTGCTGATCAATATACTATTTTCGCCTGATACGATAAAACTGACTGAAAATAACTACTAGACTGACGACCTAAAAGATAACAAACTGCTGCAACTAACAAACTACGCATAAAACCGGCGTAGGTGCGCCGCGTTCCATGGATTGTGGGATGGCTCCCCTGTTTCTGCATGCTTCTGTCGATATGCTCCGTTGCCGATGACCTATGTTACTATAAAGGGTCCTTCCCACGGGGACGTGAGCTTGTGTACTTTATTTTTTTTGAGACGAAGAACCAGGTCACCTTTTGCGAAGGATCGCGGCCGCAAACGCCGACTGTGGTAATTACGCAGACTTTGCTGGCATGTGGATGTTCTGGCGAGTGCGATATCACGAGCTTCGTCCAAGGTGTCGACGTCGTCCTCGAGTGCTTCATCGGAGTCATCCTCGTCATATACGACCACTCGTGGGGCGTCAAACTTCAGGTCGTACGGCATGACTGCCTCGGCTCCATGCACCAGGAAGAAGGGGGTGTACTGTGTGGACCTGTTAGGCGTTGTTTGCAGACTCCAAAGTACGGAAGGTAGCTCCTCTGCCCAGGCGCCTGCATCGCGTTTCAGTGCTACTAACAATCTCTTCTTCAAACCGCTGCATACTAACCCATTGGCCTTTTCGACTTGTCCATTGGACTGAGGGTGCGCGACAGACGCGTACTTGAGCTTGATACCCTGCGAACTGCAGAAGTCTTGAAACTCTTCTGCTTTGAAGTTAGTCCCGTTGTCCGTTATTGTGCTGTTTGGCACACCGAAGCGGAAGATAATGGACCTAATAAAATTTACTATGGAAGTTATGGTAGCGTTTGTGACGGGAACTGCGCCTGACACTTGGTGAACTTGTCGACTGCGACCAAAAAGAAAGTATGACCCCCATGCGAGGATTTCTTGAGTGGTCCGACCATGTCCAGCCCCCACTGTGCGAAAGGCTAGGCCAACGGGATGGTCTTGAGCTCGGATGCTGGGGCGTGAGGCTTGGTTGCGTACTTCTGGCAGCCGAGACACTTTCGTACCATATCCTCTGCGTCTTGCATGGCAGTCGGCCAGTAAAAACCTGCTCTTAGGGCCTTCGTGACGAGAGCCCTGCTGCTTTCATGATGTCCGCACGTACTAGCATGAATGTCCATGAGGATTGCCCGTCCATCTTCAGGTGCAATACACCGCTGCAGGATTCCAGATATGTTTTGCTTGTACAACTCCTTGTTGATAAATGTGAACGCCTTGGACCGCCGAGTGATGCGTTTTGCTTCGACTGGATCACTGGCCAATTTCTGGTGTGTGATATACGATATAAAAGGCTTGGTCCAGGACGGCTCGATGAGGAACACCTTGACCGGAGGAGTTGAGGCTAGAAGAGTGTCAGGTTGTTGATCAGCCGTTGCCTGTTCAGTCTTTTCTTGTGAGTCGCTGACGCCCGGCAAGTGTTCGGCTGGATCTTTTATTTTGACTGACCTTTCTTTAATCCGCTCTAGAAAAACTCCGGGCGGAATGGGTTCCCTCTTGGATCCAATGTTGTCCAACATATCCGCTTCTTCGTTGCTTTCTCGGCCAACATGCCTCAACTCGCACCCGTCAAAGTTGCCTTCCATGACATTATACATATCACGGTAAGTCTGCGTTTGCATCGCACTCCTTCATCGTCTGCTGCACCACCAGATTCGAGTCACCGTAAATCATCACCCGAGTTGCTCCGCACGCTTTGGCCATACGCATGTCGTGCAACAGTGCTTCGTACTCTGCCTTATTGTTTGTTGCCCGTTTGAAATCCATCTGCAGTACGTACCGCAACTTGTCTCCTTTGGGTGAGGTTAAAATGACCCCAGCCCCTGCACCGTCGAACCGTTTTGACCCGTCAAAGTACATGGTCCAGGAGTTGGACAAATCGGGGACGTGTGGCAACTGAGCCTCTATCCACTCGGTTGTGAAGTCTGGCAAAACCTGAGCCTTTATTGCTTTTGGGTGCCGGTAGGTGATGTCTCTTGGGCCAAGCTCAATACTCCACTTGGCGACCCGCCCGGTCGCCATTGAATTGTTGAGGATATCTGCTAACGGGGCGCCGCTCACCACCACGATGGAGTGCTCTGTGAAATAGTGCACGACTTTGCGGTTTGTCATGAACACGTCGTACGCGAGCTTCTGATAATGCGGGTATCGCTCCTTAGCGGGGTGAGCACCTCGCTCAGGTAATACACGGGCCGCTGTACCAGCTGGGTCTTCCCTTCTTCTGCCCTTTCTACTACAAGTACTATGCTGACCACCCTGTTGGTGGCGGCTATGTACAAGTAGAGTGTTTCTTGTTCTCGGGGTGCGACAAGTATCGGTGGATTCGTAAGCATCCGCTTCAACTCTTCAAACGCCACTCTAGCCTCGTTTGTCCACTCCAATTTATCGGCTTTCTTCATCAGCTGATAAAACGGCAAGGCTTTCTCGCCCATTTCTGCTGATGAATCTGCTGAGGGCAGCTACTCTCCCTGCGAGTCCCTGGACCTCACGAAGTTTTTTGGTTCTGGCATTTGCAAGAGGTCTTGGATTTTCTTCGGGTTGGCCTCGATGCCCCTGGCGGACACGAGGTAACCCAAAATCTGCCCTGATGGCACTCCAAACACGCACTTGGTGGGGTTGAGTTTGATTCGATACTTGTTGAGAGATGTGAAAGTCTCCCTCACGTCGTCGATCAGAGTGTTGGCTTTCTGAGTCTTGACAACTATGTCGTCTATATATACTTGGATATCTCTGCCGATCTGATCCCGCAAGCAAATCTACATCATACGCTGGTAGGTGGCCCCTGCGTTTTTGAGCCCAAAGGTCATCTTGGTGTAGCAGTATACACCGTGAGAGGTGATAAACGCTGTCTTTTCTTCGTCTTATTTTTTCATCTGAATATGTTGATACCCTGTATAAGCATCAAGGAATGATAGGCGCTCGCAACCTGCCGTCGAGTCCATGATCTGATCTATCCGTGGCAGTGAAAAGTGATCCTCGGGGCAGCACTTGTTTAGCGATGTGAAATCAATGCACATCCTCCCGTACTTGACTCCCTTCTTTGGCACGAGTACTAGGTTAGCGACCCAGTCCAATTTCTTGAGTTCCCGAATAAACTTTGCATCTAGCAGTCGATAATCTTCTCATGGTCTGCTTAACTGGCTTGGTGTCTGGATAAATTTGTAAGACATGCTCGGCAAGTTCCCTGGGTACACCTGACATATCAGTCGGGTGCCAGGCAAAAATTTCCCAGTTCTCACGGAGGAACTCGACGAGCGCGCCTTCCTATGCGTCATTTAGACTGGACGACACGAGAACTGTCTTGTCCTTGTCCGTCGGGTGAACCCTATGAGCCATTGTGTCGTTTTTGGCGCTGAACGAACTCTCGGAAGCAGGTTTCTTGGCCTCGGGGAACAAGGTGCGATCATTGTCCAAAGCGATCTCTGCAAGCTGTTCTTGCGCACCGAAGGACTCGGATATCTTGCTGAATTCCCTAAGTCGCAGTCGTCAGAACGCCAAAAATCGCCACGGACCGTAATGACTCCTTTTGGTCCAGGCAACTTGAGCATGAAAAATACGCATAGTGATGTACTGCCATGAACCTGACAAACGTTGGTCGCCCGAGGATTATGTGCTACTGAGACGGCCAGTAGACAACTTCGAATTCAACACTCTCCTTTCTGAAGTGATCTTCGTCACCCAGAACGACCTCGAGCCACAAAGAACCTAGAGGATACACTACTTTGCCTGGCACTATACTGTGAAATGTGCTTTCAGACTTCTTCAAGTTGGCGAGTGACATGTTCATCTTGCGCAAAGTGTTTGCGAAGACGATATTGATGCCACTGCCTCCATCCATGAACACATTGTTCATCCTAAACCCTCCAATCAAAGCCTAAATGACAAGAGGTGTGTGGCATGGGTGCGGGGCCTGTGGTGGGTGGTCTGCCCGAGTGAAGCCGATTGGAGTTTCCGAACCCTGCAGGTACTCTGGGACTGTTGGTGGTGCCGCGGTGGCCAAATGGACTTGGCGACTGATGAGGTTCTGACACCGATTGGATGGTCACCCTTTCTGTATCATGTACATTGCCCCCCTAGTTTGCGGGTACTGATCATGGTGTGCGCCCGTATTTTCCTGCTGCCGGTTCTCTTGAACTGCTCCTACGATATGCCCTGCTGGCGGTGGAGGTAGTGATGCGTGTGCGGGCAGAGCCAGATTTGCAGCGGCGTTGCGTCGTATCTCAGCCTGTATTGCGATGAAGTCACGACAGTCTTTTAGTATGTGAGTTGCTCGTAAATTACCGAAATCATCCTTGAACAGGTGTATTCTGCAAGGGTCGGTGAGTTGCTGAGCTAGCGTTCGATAAGGTCACTCGAACCGAGTACCCCTTCGCTTGAAATCATGTCTTCTGTTTGCATCCTCTCGATTTCTATCGAGAAGATTCCTGTCCTCCCGCTCTTCACGCGAGTTCTCCCCTGGTGGATATTATAGTTTGCACGGTTCTCCTGGAATCCAGCCGCTACTTGTTCGACTCCTTCCAACCCGCCATACGGCCTTGGCCTGATTCTTTTGTCGAAACGACCGCGACGTCCGTTGTTTCCCTGTTGGCGATCCGCCTCGGGCGATGGCCCTCTGTCATTTCTGACTAAGTCTTCCCCATCAGCCCACTTATTGGCTATTTCCATGAGATGTGCAATTGTCTTTGGGTCTTCCCGGCCTAATGCCTGCAAGTCATTGCGCCTGACACCTTGTATAAACGCGAATATGGTGTTATCCTCGGAGATGTTTGCGCCTGAGTTTTTCATGGTGGTCCACCGCTGAATGTACTCACGAAGTGTTTCACCGGGCTTTTGCTTGCAATCTCTGAGCTGCTGAAAAGACGTGGGTCGCTTGAACATGGAGGAAAAGTTTCTCTTGAAGTCGCTGCAAAAAGCTTTCCATGTTCCATACGAGCTGCGAGGTAGTCCTCTGAGCCAGGCGCGGGTTGATCCTGTTAACATAAGCTGGATATATTGCATGGGAGTCGTGGTATTTCCTCGCTGACATGCTATTGTTGTCGTATAGTCCTCTAACCATGCTGACGGCTCTTGACTGCCATCGTACTTGGGAGTATCAGAAGTTAACTTGAACCTTTTCGTCATACGAGTTTCGCGTATGGTCGATGTGAAGCAAATTACTCCGCACGGCTTGACATCAGATTCCGAGTCTGAACTGCTTCGACTGGAGCCTGGAGTGCGACTGCGACGCCTACGCTGATGTCGGCGTTTGTTTACTACCCGCTGGGTGATTATATCTCTTGCATCAAATCCTTCCTCTACATAATCATGATCCAATCTGGCAGCTTGTCTTTGCTGACGCCACTCCTCCCTATCACGCATGCGCTCTTCTCTCTCGCGACGGCGTCGGGTGGACCTGCTTCCTTCTGGGTCGTCCTGAGTGCGCTCCTCTTGTACTCGCCGCATATACACAATCAATAACAGACAAGCAGGAGTAAGGGTTTTACCTCACTCGAGGGCCCCGAATCTGGGTAATTCTCGCTTCTCAGCCGACGAATCTACCAACATCACGCATTCTCTACCTCATAAACTCTTACCCTAGGCTAGTAACCATGGGTATTGATGGGGACATCCCTCATCAATTGGCGCCGTCTGAGGGAAGAGGTGGTGTTGGATCCACGGATTTTTCGGTCCAAATTTCAAACGGTGATCCGCCGACTACTTCAAAAGGATGCACATTAGCAACAACAGTTCAAATCCGGATCGCAGGCGAGCACTCGCCAAAGGCAGCATCACCAGTAAGGATCATGCCATACTCACCCGAAGCTCAGGAGATCTACTCCAATCTCGATTCAGGTTTTAATCTAATTGTTGGAGAACATAATTTCTTTATTGATCAGCTTGGTGTGCAGGATTTAGTCGAACAGATCGCAACTCAGCCACCTCAGAAGAAACCGACTGAGATTGCATCTGTAGCAGACAAAGAAAATACCTCGTCGCAGATCGATCTGATCCCGCTGCCACAATCTCCAACAGAGTCAATGACATCCGCAGAATTCAACAAATTCATGGCAGACGAGTTCCCTGAAGAGGAAGAACTATCAACTGCCTTAGTCGACGACATGATCATATTGACAACTTCGGCTGGAAGCACTGGTGCGCCAACGTCACAGATCGATACGATCTCATCCATAGCAGGGTCCATGTCCACAAAGGAATTCAACGAATTCATAAGAGAAAACGAGATGGAAGAAGAAGTGCAGTCGACCTTCCATATCAACCCAACCGAAGATCGTATGCAGATCGACGCTCCAGAAGAAAGCTCTCACCTACCATAGTATGATGAGCCTACAGAAGACAGCATACATCTAGCTGACTTCACCGGCACAGAGATCCAGTCGCCAAAACATACTGTATTCGACTATGATGAACATATGCAACAGACAGAAGACGACGAAGGTAGAAAAAACATAGAGCAGAGCAGTAACGACGGAACAGCATTTGAAAAACAGTCCGACTACACATATTGCATACCACGGCAAGTTTACGTAGCAACGGCAGCATAAACATCAGAAAACGCGGCCAATCGACAACCTGTCGAGTACCCATGTGTAGTTACCTTGCCCGACGGCATAACCACCCTAGACATCTCAGCAGAGACAGCGGCGAAAATAACAAAATTCATCGAAGAGGGCATAATGATGCCAGCAGATGCACCTGCAAACGAGTTGGCAACATACAACTACTTCAACTGGTAGGAGGCACAACGCTTAAAGCAATACAGGGCAACACTCGAAGAGCAAAAAAGGCAAGCAAGCATATCAAGTGCTCGCAGACGACAGTTATCGGTGAGTTCTACAGGACCAACTGAAGCACGACGCAGATCCAAATTCGACAGAATCCCTGAACACGAAAGGGCAGACGTCACTCGAAACCTGAACAACTTGTTTCTAACCGTCGACTATGATGGCATGATCCAGCCGAAAACAGCAGAAGGGGCCCTCATATCCATAGGAGCATACCTCCAAGCAGGAAAACCACATGCAGGTGACCCAGCTGAGGCAAGATACGTACAACAAATGAAGGCCTTGGAGATTGCAGCAAAAGAACTGGTCGATGGAGGAAGGAGAATGCGTAGTAGAAGCCGCTCACGAGAGCACTCCAGTTGCAGTCCTCAGCGTAGCAGCGGCAGGAAAAGTTCAAGTCGTCGTAGATCAAGAAGCAGATCAAGAAGCAGATCCAGAGGATCAGGCAGTTGGGAATCACCTGACAACCGCAGTGCAGGACCATGCGGAGCGCAATGCTTCACTCAACGAATTCAGGAAACAAAACTCCCAAAGAAGTTCGGCCTACCAACCATGCCGAAATTCAACTCAAAACAAGAACCCTCGCGGTGGCTACAAGATTACAAATTAGCAGTCATATGTCAACGAGGAACAACTACGAAAGCACTGCAATACATACAACTAATGGTTGAAGGCACAACCCGTGACTGGCTCAAATCATTACAGGCAGGAGCCTACGACTCTTGGGATCACTTCAAAGAGGACTTCATAAACTATTTCGACCCCCTCTGCGAAAGGTCGAAAACATTTGAAGAACTAAGAGCATGTCGACAGAGGTCAGACGAGACGCTCAGATACTACATTAGAAGGTGGACCTCCATTCGAAACTCGGTAGACGCAATATCAGAGGACATGGCCATGGACGCCTTCACAAACAGAGTCCTTAGGACAGATTTCCGGGCGGCGCTTGGACGTCAAAAGCCAAAAAACATGGCAGAACTTATGAAGCTAGCAAACGAGTGGGTAGATGGCGAGGATGCAGTCCAAGACAAAACTCCACATTCACCACAGCGACTTTACGACAGACGGGACAGTCGCGACCACCGAGACAATCGAGATCATCGGGATAGGGAAGACGAGCGTCGACGACACAATGACGACATGAAAGACAAAAGAAACGTCAAATTCATGGCGGCAGGATTCTCAAGTAACAATCATAGTCAAAAATACAAGAAACATAACAGCGGACGAGAAGCCAGAAGCAGCTACAAGAACGACAGACCAGTCGGTCGGCATGACAACAGGGATCATGCACAACAAGAAAGCTACAATAAACAAGATAGGCAACAACGCTTGGATCCAAAGATAAAAAAATCCATGCAGATTGCACTTATTCAAAGACCCAGAGACAGGAAGATTAATCTCCAGTCACACGATTGAAAATTGTCGAGAATTCGAACAGTTGGCAATCGAGTACGCAAGAAAACATAGGACCAATACATTCGAGCACATGGTATCTGCACCACAAAGCGCAACAATACCACCACCTCCACCATATGACCCTAACGGTCAAGCCACATGATCTATGTATCACACACACCAACAGTCGACAGGTCATCACTCGGGGCATCAGACGCAAACGTAAATGATCCAGAAAGGGCGACCGTCAAACAGGCAACAGAAATTGCATACCAGGCATGTTAATATGGCAGTCATGACACCACCAGCTGTGCCAGAGTATCTTCGCGGATATGAAACAGCAATTAAATTCAATCGGGAGGACCACCCGCCATCTGTATACAGGCCGGGTCATTCCGCTCTAGTGTTAGAAGCCCAAATAGGAAGTTACAACATGACTAAGGTCTTCATGGATGGAGGGAGTGGCATCAACATCATCTTTGCCGACACACTACGATGAATGAACAGGTCAGTCGACAACTTACCTCCATCGTCAAATACTTTTCATGGCATAGTTCCAGGCAAAGCCATTGTACCCAAAGGCACAATACAGCTCGACGTCACATTTGGAGATGCAACACATTTCCACAGCGAAACAATGGAGTTTGAAGTCGTCAACTGGAGATCACAATACCATGCTATACTCGGAAGACTGGCATTTTCCCGATTTATGGTGGTACCACATTACGCATATTTACAATTGAAGATGCCAGGCCCAAAAGGAATAATTACGGTCAGTGGAAACTTTCAAAGGTCAGACGCTTGCGACCGAGACTTCCATAAAATCGCCGAAACATTTGGAGCAGAAAAAACATTGGAAGAACTCTCGCTTCTCAGCGACACAATCTACATGCCAGAGCACAAAAAGCAGGCCACAGACAAGACATTCAACACCGCAGACGACACTCGGACGCACCAGGTCCACCCGACGGACTCAGCAAAAACAGTCAAAGTATCGACAAGCTTGCCTCCCGCATAGGAAGGCGCGCTCGTCGAATTCCTCCGTGAGAACTGGGAAATGTTTGCATGGTCAGCCGATGACATGCCAGGCATACCCAGGGAATTCGCCGAGCACACTCTCCAGCTCAGTCAAGGAACAAGACCCGTCAAACAAACGGTACGACGTGTGTCAGGACCTAAAAGAGAAGGCATCGAGAAGCATGTAGACAAGTTGCTCAAAGCAAGATTTATTCGAGAAATAAAGAAATCAGAATGGGTCGCCAACCCCGTGATAGTGGAGAAAAAGAAAACAACCGAGACAAGAATGTGTATCGACTTCACAGGGCTAAACAAATGCTCCCCAAAGGATCATTTTCCGCTACCCCGTATCGACCAGATTGTCGACTCTACTGCGGGATGCGCCCGACTGTCATTTTTGGACGCATACTCTGGATATCACCAGATAAGAATGAAGCAAGAAGACCAGCCTTCACAACTCCACTCGGAGTGTATTGCTACACTACAATGCCTTTCGGCCTTAAAAATGCAGGAGCTACCTACCAACGAATGATGCAAAACTGTTTGAAAACATAGATCGGCAAAAATGTGGAAGTTTACGTCGACGACATAGTGATCAAATCAAGAAAGGAGTGCACACTTCTAGCAGACATAAAGGAGACATTCGACAACCTCACAAGCTATAGCATAAAAATGAACCCAAAAAAATGCACCTTTGGAGTCCCGGCAGGAGAACTCTTGGGATACTTGGTGTCATCAAGAGGAATCGAAGCAAATCCAGAAAAGATACATGCTATACTAACAATGAAAAGGCCTACCAAGCTATATGAGGTACAACAGCTGACAGGAAGAGTGGCAGCCCTCAGTCGGTTCATCAGCAAGCTAGGCGAAAAAGCACTACCACTTTATCGACTGATGAAGAAGGCAGATAAGTTCGAGTGGACAGAAGAAGCAGAAGCGGCTTTCATAGACCTCAAGCGTACACACACCAAACCTCCCATTCTAGCAGCGCCAGAGGAAAAGGAGCCACTATACCTTTATGTGGCAGCAACAAACATAGTGGTCAGCACAGTACTGGTAGTCGAGCGCATGGAAGAAGGAAAAGCCCAGAGTGTGCAAAGACCAGTCTACTACATCAACGAGGTATTATCCCTATCAAACCAAAGATATCCACACTTCCACAAATTAGCCTATGCAGTATTCATAACGACAAGGAAGGTACACCACTACTTCACAGAACACCCAATAACGGTGATCAGCAAACCAGCAATCGGAGACATACTCACCAGTCCGGACGCAACAGGACGAGTCGCCAAATGGCTCATTGAGATGGGGCCACTCGGGATAACGTACGATCACCCAAAAGCCATCAAAGCTCAAGTGCTGCCAGATTTTACCACAGAGTGGATCGAATCACAGTGACCAGGAACGCCGGACATATCCAATTCATGGACAATGTATATCGATGGTTCCAAGAAAAACGAAGGGGCAGGAGAAGGGGTGGTGCTGATATCCCCAAAAGGAGACAAGCTGAAATACGTACTTCAAATGGATTTCCCAACGCCATCCAACAATGATGCCGAATATGAAGGACTAATACATGGCATACGAATGGCAAAAGCATTAGGATGCACTCGACTGATGATATATGGCGACTCAAACTTGGTGGTACAGCAGACAATAAAGGCTTGCGACGCCATAGCGGACAATATGATCGCATACCGCGATTTATACAACACATTGGAAGGCGACTTCGACGGTTGCGAGATACGGCACATCGGACGAGAAAGCAATGAAGAAGCAGACATACTAGCCAACATCGGGTCGACTAAGGCACAAGTCCCAGCAGGTGTGTTTCTGGAGCGCATCACGCACAGATCAATCCACAAGAAGCGATCAACGGCAAATTCAAAAGAAACCATACTAGATAGCACACCTAGCATACTGGACCCAGCAGTCGAAGTCCTCTTATGCCAAGGCGATCACGTGACTCCAGCCAGGACCGAACCAATTTTAGCATATATGCTCCGAGAGGAGCTACCAGACGATGCAGCAGAAGCCAGAAGGATTACTCGATGAGCAAAAGCATAGACCGTTATCAACAGTGAACTCTACAAGCGAAGCACGTCAGGTATCTTTCAAAGATGCATAGATTTAGAGGACGACAAAACTATATTCTGTGACATTCATGCAGGAACTTGTGGACATCATGCTGGTAGTCGATCGTTGGTAGCTAAAGCCTTCAGAGTGGGATTCTACTGGCCTACCGCACTCAAAGACGCACAAGACATCGTCAGACGATGCATCGGGTGCGAAAAAATTGCAACAAAACCCCACACGCCAGCATCATCACTCAAAACCATACCATTAACATGGCCGTTCGCCCAATGGGGGATCGATATGGTAGGACCACTCAAAAGATCATCGCCTGGAGGACATGCACACCTACTGGTAGCAGTCGACAAATTCACAAAATGGATCGAAGCAATCCCAATCATAAGTTCAACAACATACACAGCGGTCAAGTTCATACAATCCATAGTTTATCACTTTGGTGTTCCGAACAGCATCATCACAAACAACGGCACAAACTTCATGGCAGAAGAATTCCAAACATTTTGCAAAGAGTGGGATATCACACTCAACTACGCATCAGTAGCGCATCAGCAGTCAAATGGACAGGTCGAGAAAGCAAACTGCCTCGTATGCGCAGGCATCAAGAAAAGACTACTAGTTCCACTCAAAAGAGTCGCGGGAGCTTGGGTCGAGGAGCTACCAGCAGTACTTTGGAGTATTCGCACAACCCCAAACACGTCAACACAGTTCACTCCGTTCTTTATGGTCTACGGAGCAGAGGCAGTCCTGCCACCAGAGATAAAATTTGGCGCACCAAGAGTAAAAGCATACAAAGAGAAAGAGGCAAATGTGTCACAAGAAGACGCCTTGGATATACTAGATGAAGCACGCGACACGGCTTTGGCCCGCACAGCTATTTACCAGCACGACCTGAGAAACTATCACAGTCGACGTCTCTGACCAAGGACCTTCGAGGTAGGCGACTTGGTGTTGCGACTAAAACAGAAGAAAGTCCACAAACTCGCGTCACCATGAGAAGGACCATTCATAGTCATGGAAGTCATCGAAGGAGGAGCTTATCGATTGAAGCATGCACAAACGGGAGAACTATCACATAACCCATGGAATGTGGCACACTTACGTCGTTTCTACGCATAGATCTCTCGACAAATCATTGTAAATGTCGCAGTAGATTCCAGACGCGCTCTTTCCTTACCAGGGTACCCACGGGAACTGGAGGGTTTTTAATGAGGCGGTCTACTGGACAGATATTAGCAATAAATGATTCTTTGCTACAACATCTTGGTCACACACATACACCCGATGGACTCGGGGGCTGGCTCTTGTTAAAATTCATAAAAACACATAACCCCCCCCCCCCCCTCCCCCCGACGGGCTCGGGGCCTGGGTCTTACTTAGAAAGTTCATAAACACATAAACCCACCCGGCGGGCTCGGGGGCTGGGTCTTACTTAGAAAGTTCATAAACACGTATAACCCACCCGACGGACTCGAGGGCTGGGTCTTACCCAAAGATCATACATGCACACTCACCCAGTAGACTCGGGTAATTGAGACTCGTTTTCATACGGCATAAACAACATATGACTCACTCGGCGGAATCGAGAGCAGGATCTCAAAGACGACAAGAAAGCTAGCATGGCTCGAACAAATCGTAAAAACAGAAAACAATCAAAACGTAGAACATATTGTGAGGTCTTATGTTACAATAGGGAGCTCAGTCTATTACACATAAAGCACTCACTCACGAGCTACTGACTTGGCCTTGTGACCACGCGACTGGAGCTCGGCGGCTACAGCGGCTTGACGACGCTTTCCTTTGCAAATGCTAACTTGAGTAAGGCGAGCAGCGGTATATGAGATTCCCCGAAAAGATGAATGTTTCCCGTTCGGCTTCTTCGGGTAATCCGACAGGGAAGCTTCATCATTAGCCTCGACGCCATTCGCCAGCAGCAACTTCAGGGTAATTTCCGAGCCACGAACTGACAAATCGCGTGCCCACTGAGTAAGGGTCGTCGTCCCAGGTCCAAGCACTTGGGAAAGCTCCTCCGTAGGCAAAGGAATAACAGTCCTGGGCAAAACTTCTGCAAAAACGACACTTAATGTCTGAAGGGACATGTCCAGGGAACGCTGAGTGTTGTCCAGTTCTTCCCGAGAACGGACTTGCTGATCATGAAGCTCTCTCTCCAAGGCGGACACTCGATCTTCAAGGGAAGTCTTTTCCTCTATAAAAGTAACATAATATAAGAAAGCAGAGCAAAAGGCGGCTCAAAGCACAAGAAAAGGCAAAAGGGCAGAGCTTTACGACTGATCTGATCCAAGGAAGAACGCAGACGGCCTTTTTCCTCTTCAGCGAGCACAAAGGCGTGGCAAACGGCGACTAAACCACTTATAGCAGGCTGCAAGGAGGACAAGAGATGGAAAATCGAGTCAGAAAAGAAGGATACGCAAAACAAAGAGGGACGAGCACAACAACAAAGAAGGGAGAAGAAAGAGTTACATGGTCGACCCAAGAAGAAGAGGCGGAAGACAAAGGATCGCCGGACCTAGCAGGAGGGCCAATACGTTCTCGCCTGAAGGAGTTGTTTGTATAATTAAACGACGAGACAGTAAAAAGCAAACAAAAGATAGTCGAAAGACAAGCTTACTTCTCTACATCAACACCAGCAGAAGAGGCCACAGCAACCAAAGGCAGATCCGCATCAACGGGGTCAATATCGCCAGTTTGGCATATGCTCCTAACTATCAAATTCCTTAATGTACTTAGGGGAGAACTAAAGATACCCTTGTCTGTGGCATATGCTCCTAACTATCAAATTCTGCTGGATCAAGCAATCACTCTGGACAATAACATAAGAAAGGAAGAGAATAGGATGAGGAAGTTCGGTGCAAGTAAGGGTAACTCTGAAGGGACTCACAAGAAACCACACACCTCTGAAGTCAGTGGCCATAAACCCTGGAACTACTCCAACAGTGGTAGTGGCCAAAAGCATCATGGTCATAACCACAATGGAGAATACAAAGGAAATAATGGTGGGTTCAAGGGAAACCATCACCATGGCCAAAATCACGGGAATGGTAATCCCCGTCCTAACTATGAAGGGAAGAAAGACTTGTCTAATGTGACTTGCTTCAAGTGCAAGAAGACAGGACACTATGCAACTGAATGCCCAGAGAGGAAGGCTGATGAAAAGTCCAAGCCCAATCCTTTCCAGAAGGGGCAAGTAAATCACATCAATGTGGAAGAAGTTCATGATGAACCTGATGCTGTGATTGGTAAGTTCCTGCTCAATTCCTTTCCAGCATTAGTCTTATTTGATACTGGAGCATCGCATTCATTCATATCAAGAGCTTTTGTAAACAAACATGGGCTAGCCGAGGAAAGCTTAGGAAAACCTATCAGAGTGAGTTCACCTGGGGTTGAGATGATAGTAAATTCGGGCTGTAGGCAGTTAGATTTAAGGATTGGAAAATATCTTTTCCCAGCAGACTTAGTCATCCTAGAAACCCAAGGTTTGGATGTTATCATCGGAATGGATTAGATGACCCGTTTTGAAGGGATCATAGACTGTGCAAATAGAGCTATCACCCTCACCACCCCAGAAAAACAAAAGATTAAATTCAGATCAACTTTCGAACTTAAGAAAGTTAGGCTAAATTCTCTTAAGGGGGTTAGCCTTCGTGATGTGCTGATTGTCCGAGAGTACCCAGATGTATTCCCAGAAGAATTACCGGGAATGCCACCCGATAGAGATGTGGAATTTCTCATTGAACTGAAACAGGGTACCGGACCAATAGCTAAGAGACCTTACCCTATGGTTGTCGATGAACTGAAAGAACTCAAGAAGCAACTGGAAGAACACCTTCTGAAAGGATTTATCCGTCCAAGTTCTTCGCCCTGGGGAGCGCCAGTTCTATTTGTCAAAAAGAAAGATCAAACCCAGAGACTAGTCACGGAATACAGGGATATAAATGAACACATCATCAAGAACAAGTATCCGTTACCCAAGATAAATGAATTATTTGATCAATTGAAAGGTGCATGTGTCTTCTCCAAGATTGATCTTCGATCAGGTTATCTCCAAAGGAAGGTTAGAGAAATGGATATACCAAAGACAGCGTTTGTTACAAGATATGGTTCTTATGAGTATACAGTAATGCCATTTGGATTAACCAATGCTCCAGCTTATTTCATGAATATGATGAATAAAGTGTTCATGGATTTTCTGGACAAGTTTGTGGTGGTGTTCATAGATGACATTCTGATCTACTCCGAGAGTCACAAAGAACATGAAGAGCATTTGCGCCTAGTATTGCAAAGACTACGTGAACATAAGTTATATGCCAAATTCAGCAAGTGTGAATTTTGGTTGGAACAAGTCGCATTCCTAGGACACATAGTATCCAAGGAGTGTATAGCAGTGGATCCTGAAAAGGTTTCAACTGTAACCAATTGGGAGCCACCAAAGAATGTGGGAGAATTACGGAGTTTTCTTGGTCTAGCAGGATACTACCGAAGATTTATAGAAAACTTTTCCAAAATCGCCAAGGCACTGACGGAATTATTAAAGAAGGAGAAGAAATTTGAGTGGACTGACGCATGCGAAGCCAGTTTTCAGGAGTTGAAGAAACGTCTAGTTTCAGCCCCAGTTCTATGCTTACCTGATTTAGAGAAAGAATTCCAAGTATATTGTGATGCTTCACGCCAAGGCCTGGGAAGTGTGCTGATGCAAGAAGGCAGAGTGGCATCATATGCCTCTAGACAGCTCAAGAAACATGAAATAAATTATCCCACCCATGATCTCGAGTTAGCCTCAGTAGTACATAACCTGAAAACTTGGAGACCCTACCTAATGGGAAAAAGATGTGAAGTGTTCACTGACCACAAAAGTTTGAAGTATATTTTCACTCAGAAAGAATTGAACATGAGGCAGAGAAGATGGTTAGAACTTATCAAGGATTATGACCTAAGTCTTCAATACCATCCTGGAAAGGCTAATGTAGTAGTTGATGCCCTGAGTCGTAAGCTTTATGTGAATGGCCTCACGGCAGGAGAAATACCTGAGGATTTATGCAAGGCATTCAAGGACCTCCGATTGGAAGTGGTACCAGATGGTTTTGTAGCCTCGTTAGTGAAAGGATATTTCTATGATCTCTGTGTTTTGTGTGTTAGTTAACAACATGTGGATGTATTAAGTTGGTGTTAAGTAATGCAGGATAATTTAGGAACTCTTCAGATGCATAAGCACCAAAAAGGAGAAAAAGAGTCAGCGCTGAAAGTGTGCTCAGCCCCTGGTGGGGGGCGGAGTTTCCGGCCTAGGGGGCCGGAGTTTCCGCCCCTTCCTGAAGTTTCCGGTCCCTGAGGACCGGAATCTTTACCGAAGCTCGTTTGCCGAAGTTGTGCTCAACCCCTGGTGGGGGCGGAGTTTCCGGTCCTGTGGACCGGAGTTTCCGCCCCTGGCCAAACTTTCCGGCCTCAGGTACCTCGAAGATGTCCAAGTTCAGGTTGAAGAAACTGGTGTTCAGCCCCTGGTGGGGCCCGGAGTTTCCGGCCTCCTCAGGCCGGAGTTTCCGCCCCTTGCCGGAGTTTCCGGCCACTAGGGCCGGAGTTTCCGGCCTGGTGTTTGGCTGCAACGGCTACATCTTTGGAGGGGTATAAATACCCCTCCTCCTTTTTCCAGCAAGGTGCTTGACCAAGAAAAGGAGGAACTTCATTGTTGCAAGCCAAGAATCACAAGATCTCCCAATCCCCCCATCCAAAATCGTGGATCTTTGGAGGATTGAAGGAGAAGGCCCCGATCTACATCTTCACCGAGCCGTTCTTCATTTCCCCCTCATTCATTTGAGGGAACACTTGCTAGGGCTTCCACTAGGAAACCTAGCCCATTGTTGTACTTACCTATTGTATTTGTGACAGATTGTAGCTGTTCGGGAGCCCCCAAGCCCTTTGTGGGTCGTGCCCCGAATCGTTGTTGTAAAGGCTCCGGATTCTTCCTCGAAGGATTCCGATAGTGGAAAGTGAACCAAACCTTTGTGGTGCGGTTCACCTGAGATTAGGGTGAGGCCTTTGTGGCCGTTGAACCATTGTGTTTGTTCACACCTCTCCAACGAGACGTACTCCCATTTAAGGGAGGAACTCGGGAATACATCCTTGTCGTCTCGTGCTTTCACTTCGGTTACTTCTATCCTTATTTATCGCCTTATTATATCTTGCTTAGTTGCTAGCTTGTCATATAGGTAATTCACCTTAGTTGCATATCTAGTGAATTTACCTTTTGTGTCAAGCCTAATTTGAAAAAGAACTAAAATTTGAATTAGCACCTATTCACCCCCCCCCCTCTAGGTGTCATACTGATCCTTTCAATTGGTATCAGAGCAAAGGCTCTCTTGTTGGGTTTAACCGCCTAAGAGAAGCATGACACAAAGTGAGGATGAGACCGCAAGGCTTGCCGAGGCTAATGAGGCCCTTAAAAAGGACCAAGCCACCACGGCATCCATGGCCGATATCAAAGCTTTGGAAACAACTTTGACATCTTCCATGGATGCTAGGTTTAACGAGTTTCGTGACTTGCTCAATAAACTCATTAACAACAAGCCCTCGGATA
The DNA here is from genome assembly GCA_026929855.1 of Poa annua. Taxonomy (NCBI): domain Eukaryota; kingdom Viridiplantae; phylum Streptophyta; class Magnoliopsida; order Poales; family Poaceae; genus Poa; species Poa annua. Next base: position 27,963,169 of record CM049428.1, read on the forward strand.
TCATCCCGCTTGAAAAAGCTTCTAACTCCGATGAGGGTGGTTCCAAGGAGAATAAAGAGCAAAAAGAGAAGGAGGTGAAAGCCAATGATAAGCCTAAGTCATCTCCCAACTCGCATGAGGAAAAGGAAGGGTATCATGCCGTTCGTGGATGGTACTCTCCCGATCCAATTATCACTACCCGCATAAACCCTTTAGGTCCCCCACCTAAGCTTAATGCATTAGCTTTTGCTAGTTGGCAACGCTCAATGAAATCTCATGTCAACAGTGCCTCCATCGAGCTTTGGAGGATTATTGAAGAAGGATACATAGTGGAGGATCAAAGCAACATGACCAAGAGAGAGTTTGCCGAAAAGCAACTAAACGCTTCCGCTCTCCACATGATTGAACTCTCCTTGAGCGACAACGACAAGCATCATGTTCTACATGCCACCACCGCCAAAGAAGCTTGGGATTGTCTTGAGCGCGCCTTCCTTGGAAATGAGAGCATGAAGAGAAATAGATATGAATCTTTGAGCAATGCTGCCGAAGGCTTCTACATGCTTGACAACGAGACCCATGAAGAGATGTATGGTAGACTCAAGACTCTTGCCAAAGCCTTTTATGATGTGGGAGCAACTTATGTTGATGATGCTTGGGTCAAGCGGAAGTATGAGTATGCTCTCTTGCCTTCGGAGCCAATGGAGTTGAAGTCTATTCAAGGAAGATACAACTACCTTCAATTGTCTTCCCATGAAGTTATGCAAGAAGTCCAAGCCTCCAAGGTTGCCACCAAAAATGCCGAAGATAACCGTGCTAGGGCCATGGGAATGAGACAAGGTTCCTCACTTGCCTTGAAGGCCAAGGTGACTTGCATAGATGCCAATGATGAAGTTGAAGCTTGTCCTTGCAACATTGCTCCACATGATCTTGAGCAAGCCCTCAATGGTCACATTGCACTTGCCACAAGAGTGTTTTGGAATGACCCGGTTAGTGCTAAAGCTCGCGTTGATCGAGATATCAACTCAAGTGGGAAGAAAGAGCTTGCCTCAAGGACAAAGACATGATACAATTGTCATGACAAGAACCACTACATAAGAGAGTGTCCTTATGAGAACCATGAGCAAAATGGTGGGAAGCTTATCCCAAAGGATCACTCCAAGTTGATTCAAAAGAAGCCCCCAAGAACAAGAAAGCCCTTCTTCAAGAAGGCACCGAGAATTGTGTTGGTGGCACAAGAGGAATATGCCACAAGTGATTCCGAAGATGAAGATGCACCTAACAAAGAGGTAGCCGCATTGGCTATTGTCTCCACTTCATCATCATCACTCTTTGAATCCCCCAATGAGAACCTCTCCATCAACACCGCTCGTTGCCTCATGGCTCATGTCACCGAGGTATCATCCCCTTCTCCTAAGACTATGCATGATCAATCTAGTCTTGAGATTAAGAAGGAACTAGTTGCCTTCGATACTTTTGTGACTAACTTGCAAGGTGAGGCCAAGGAACATGTTGAGTCTCTCATGAGACAACTATGTGCAGCCGAAGAACTTCTTCAAGAAAAGAGTAAGATTGAGAGAGAGGATTCTCTCACCATTGCTTCTTTGAATGCTTCCATAGCATCCTTAAATAGCTCTCTTGATGAAGAAAGTGAATATAGAACCACTCTAGAGGAAAGACTTGAGTCTCTTGATGCTAAAAATGATGAAATCATTAGTAAAATCATTAAGGATAGAGACCATGTTTTTGCCAAATATAAAGTGATTAAAAAGGAGAAAGTTGAACTTGGGGTTGCGAATACTATACTTCTTGAGGATATGGAGAAGCTTGATAAAGCTCACAAGGTCTTGAAAACGACTCACTCCATCCTTGTTAAGTCACATGAGCAACTCCAAACTCAACTCTCCAAAACTTTCTCAACTAGCATAACCATTCTTCCTCGTGTTCATGAAAATGTCATTGAAGAAAATGCTAGGTTGAAGGTGGATCATGCTAAGACCTCTATTCCTAAAGGTAACGATAAGGGTTTTGCTTATTTGTTTGAATTAAAACCACACAAAGGAAAGGAAGGTCTTGGGTATGTGGCCGAGGCAAAGAAGAAGGTGAGCAACACCAAGGAGAACAAGACCAAGCCCGCACAAGCTAAGACTAACATTGCGAGTGGTAATGCCACTAGGGGCAAGACCACTCGTAGTGACTTTGCGGGGCATAACAATCCCAACTACATTCTTTATGTTGATTATTATGGTGATGTTTATGCAAAATATGTTGGTCTTTATGATGGTTACATTGATTATTCTATTTGGGTTCCTAAGACCCTTGTTGCTAACCGAAAGGGACCCATTGAGAAATGGGTACCTAAATGCAAGAAATGATTTCTTGTAGGACTATGCTTCCGGTGGATCTAAATGGGTGGTTGATAGTGGATGCACTAGTCATATGACCGGAAGCAAGGAGATCATGACGGAGTTGAGACCAAATTTAAATCACTCAACCGTCTCTTATGGTGACAAGTCCAAAGCCGAGGTAAAGAGTCTTGGCAAGGTGGTAGTTGCAAGGGATATCACCCTTGTAAATGTCATGCTTGTTGAGTCTCTAGGTTACAATCTTATGTCCGTTCGTGCTCTTAATAAGATGAACTTTGATGTCCACTTTACTCTTGATATGGTGGTACTCTTGAGGAGCAAGACTCTAAAGGTCATGTTCGTTGGGTATGTTGAAAATGAGTTGTTTGTGGTAGACTTTTCGGGGTCAACCAACATTCAAGCAATATGCCTATTCGGAAAGGCCGACGTGGGGTGGTTGTGGCATCGCCGCTTGTCCCATGTTAATATGAGAACTTTGCAAAGTCTCCACAAGGGTGGCCACATTCTTGGACTAAATGAGAATGTTTCTTTTTCTAGAGATCGTCTTTGTAGGGCTTGTGTTGAAGGAAAGATGCATGATTCTCCCCATCCAAGCAAGACCATCATCTCATCATCAAGGGTATTGGAACTTCTTCATGTTGATCTTTTTGGTGCCGTACCTCAACCTAGTCTTGGTGGGAAGAAATATTGTTTGGTGATTGTCGATGACTATTCAAGATTCACTTGGGTTTTCTTCTTCAAGACGAAGGATGAAACTCAACAAACCATCATCGATTTCTCCAATGAAGTTCAACGTCAACACAATCTTCCCATATTGGCCATTAGAAGTGACAATGGCTCCGAGTTCAAGAACTACACCCTAAATGAGTTTCTTAGCGACGAGGGAATTCGACATCAATACTCCGCCGCATATACTCCTCAACAAAACGGTGTAGCCGAGAGGAAGAACCGGACTCTTATGGATATGTCTAGGTCCATGTTGGCGGAGTTTAAGTCTCCACTCTTCTTGTGGGCCGAAGCTATCTCCACGGCGTGTCACTCCTCCAACCGGTTATTCTTTCGCAAAGGGAAGAAGGAAACTCCATATGAAATGCTTACCGGCAACAAGCCCAACATCTCCTACTATCGAGTCTTTGGTTGTAAGTGTTTCTACAAAATCAAAGGTGTACATATTTCTAAGTTTGAAGTTAAAGACTTAGAAGGTGTTCTTGTTGGGTATGGTGCGAACTCTCGCACTTATAGAGTCTATGACAAATCCTTAGGGAGAGTTGTAGAATCTTGTAGTGTGAGGTTTGATGAGAATGACGGCTCCCAAGTGGCGCAATTTCATGTTTGTGATGTAGATAACGAGGAATCTCAAGATGCAATACAAAGAATGGGTGTTGGATTTCATCGCCCCATCGAGATTCATCATGAGCCTCCTCAAGGAAGTACAAGCTCCACTCAAGTGGAGATTCCATCATCACAAGTTGAAGTGGCACCCTCTATGGAAGCAAATGAGACACCTATCCAAGAACAAGAACAAGCTCCTCCTCAAGTTGACCAAGAGGTCTCACAAGATTCAAGAACTCCTATTCTCAACCCTAGTCAAGATCAAGAGCATCCATCTTCTCCCATCATTGAAAAGGTGCAACAAGATGGCAATGCTCATCAAGACGGTCAAGACGGGGACTCAAATGATCTAGGTGATCAAGCCGAAATCCCACGCAACAATGGGGATATCGAAACCCGCCGTCAAGCAAGAGTCAAGAGAAATTTGGAAATCAAGTGTCACAAGCTTGAAGCCATCATTGGTGATGTATCTCGCATGGTTTCCACAAGAAGTCAATTGGCAAGCTTTAGTGAACATCAAGCTCATATCTCTATGATTGAACCAAAGAAGGTGTTTGAAGCACTTGAAGATCCGGATTGGTTGGAAGCCATGCATGAAGAACTCAACAACTTCAAGCGCAACAAAGTATGGAATCTAGTAGAGAAGCCAAAAGATTGCCGCAATGTTATTGGTACCAAGTGGATATTCAAGAACAAGCAAGATGAGCATGGAATGGTTGTAAGGAACAAGGCGAGATTGGTAGCTCAAGGGTACTCTCAAGTTGAAGGCATTGATTTTGGAGAGACCTATGCTCCCGTGGCTCGTCTTGAGTCCATCCGTATCCTACTTGTATGCATCACATCATAATTTTAAGTTGCAACAAATGGATGTGAAGAGTGCATTTCTTAATGGTCCCTTAAAGGAGTTGGTATATGTAAAGCAACCACCGGGATTTGAGGATCCACACTTCCCAAACCATGTCTACAAGCTTGATAAGGCCCTCTATGGTCTCAAACAAGCACCTCGTGCTTGGTATGAGCACCTAAGAGAGCTATTGCTAGACCGTGGCTTTGAAGTGGGGCAAATCGATCCCACTCTCTTCACAAAGAGGGTAAAAGGGGAGCTTTTCATATGTCAATTTTATGTTGATGATATTATCTTTGGCTCATCTAACAAAGCTTTCAATGATGAATTTTCAAAGCTTATGACGGATAGGTTCGAGATGTCCATGATGGGAGAGTTGAAATTCTTTCTTGGTTTTGAAATCAAGCAATTAAGTGGAGGGACTTTCATCTCTCAAGCCAAATACATCCAAGATATGCTCAAGAGGTTCAAGATGCAAGATGCAAAAGAGAAGAGGTTTCCTATGGACACCAAATGCCATCTTGAACTTAGTCAAAAGGGTAAAGATGTCGATAAAAAACTCTATCGCTCTATGATTGGTTCTTTGCTTTATCTTTGTGCATCTAGACCCGATATTGTGTTGAGTGTAGGAGTGTGTGCAAGGTATCAAGCGGCTCCTAAAGAAAGTCACTTGATAGCGGTGAATCAAATCTTCCGATATTTGGTTTATACCCCAAGGTTTGGTTTGTGGTATCCTAGGGGGTCCAACTTCTCTCTTGCCGGTTACACGGATTCGGATTGGGCCGGTTGCAAGGATGATAGGAAGTCTACTTCCGGTGCATGTCAATTCCTTGGGAAATCCTTGGTGAGTTGGTCCTCCAAGAAGCAAAATTGCATATCCTTATCTACCACTGAAGCCGAGTATGTGGCGGCCGCTAGTGCTTGCACTCAATTACTTTGGATGAGGCAAACTTTAAAGGAATACGGTGTCCTTTGTGACAAAGTGCCTCTTTTATGTGACAATGAAAGTGCTATCAAGATTGGTCACAACCCGGTGGAGCACTCAAGAACGAAGCATATTGAGATTCGCTATCATTTTATTCGAGATCACATCAACCGGGGTGACATTGAGCTTGGTTATATTCCAACGAAGATTCAACTTTCCGATATGTTCACAAACCCACTTGACGAAGCACGGTTCACCTTTTTGAGGCATGAGCTAAATATCGTGGATTCTAGGAGCATTGGTTGACTACCTTGCATGCACACCTCTATCTCAACTTTCTATTTGGTCTAGGTGTAGGCATGGATATAGGGGGAGTGCGGTCCTAATCTATTGGCCTATCCTCCCCCCATTATGCCAATAGTAAGAATTGTTTTCGTCTCCTTTTGTTCATTCTTATGAATTGTGAGCCTAAATGTTGAATAATGGCGGTGAACCCAAGATATATCTTCGCGGTATCACACCACATAAACTCATACATGGTGGCCTAGGCCACCAACTTCTTCCTTGTGAAGATTTGATACTCTTGTGGTGTTATCTTGATTTCTCTGTTTTATTCTTGCTATTATGGAAAATGCACTGAAGCGTTGCTTCGTAATGTCGTTTTTGTTGTTTCTCACCAAACTTGAGTGCATGGTACCATCTCCAGTGACCATTTGTCTTATCCCAGGCCTACCTCATCTAAAAACCTGCTCCTCTTGCCTTTTGCATGTCCAAAACACATAAATCTGGGATTTGGAGTTGGTGGGGCCGGAAACTCCGGTCTTCAAGGCCGGAGACTCCGGTCTGACCGAAGTTTCCGCCCTTAGAACCGGAATCTATGGCCAATGCCGGAGACTCCGGTGCCTAAGGCCGGAAACTCCGGTCTGGGCAGTTCGCTGGGATCTTCAAAGGGGATCGGGGTGAGGAGTTGACCCACAACTCCCCACACACCCCCGACCCCCACACCTCTCCCAGTCGTCGCCGCCGCCTCCAAGGACCCCTCCGGCCGCTCCCCGCCACCAGAATCCGTCGTGCCACCGGCCCCTCCTCCGTACAAGTGTTGGGGATCCTTCTCCCTCGCATTTGACCTCCACCATGTCGGGCAAAGGTTCTCTTCTCTCTCTCTCTAGGTTTTCACTCTAGATCTTGTTTTGAGAGAAGTTCTGCCTGTGCTGCATGGTGTAGAACCCTAGTGTTGGCATTTCAATCTCTATAAAATTAGTTGTGCTCAGAATTTCCTTAGATTTGAACTAGATTGCAGGTTTTCTGCCACAGGGCGGAAACTCCGGTCCTTCATGCACCGGAATCTCCGGTGTATGCCGGAATATCCGCCCCTGTGGCCGGAAACTCCGGTCTAGCTCATATCTGAGAGAAATTCTGACACTTTTAATTTTCTCCCTTTGGCTTTCTTGGACATGCAAACTTATCTCCATGCTATCCATGTACTCTCTGTTTCACAGGTCAGAGGAAAAAGGTGGTCACTCGGAATCCGCTCCTTGCTTCAAGTAAAGGAAGAGCTCAAACAAGGGACAAGCTTATATTTGATAGCAGCAGTGGCCGCATGAGACAGCAGAGCACTATTGATGAGGAGGCCACTAGACAAGCTGAACTTGGTGGTTTTGATAATGAAGAAGAGGCCGAGCAAGCTCATTTTGACTCTTTGACCACCGTTCTGGGTATGGGCAAGCTAGAGTTCCGTCGTATGAGGTCACAACAGTTCTATGACTTGCCTCCCAACACCACCAACCCCAATTTCCCAAGGAGGGAGCAGCAGCTGATTATGCAGGAGATTTATGCCCGGATTGAGAAGAACGCAGTCTGTGAACAGAAGATTCTGGATCTTGAGGCGCTGAACAAGAAAGCATACTTTCGGGAGGTTGTTTGGATTGCTAGGAAGCTTGGTCTTGAAAAGCTCATCTCTTACACTCAGCAGGATTATGATATTCAGCTTGTGCAGCAGTTCTTTGCCACGGTGGTGTTTGACAACGATGAGGATGTCACGATGACTTGGATGACTGGACCGCACAGGTGCACCTCCAACTTTGTGGAGTTTGCGACAGCTCTGGGCTATGACTTCAAGGGGGGCACTACTCCAGTTGGGATGAGGATGCATGTGGAAGGGACTGCATATAACAAGCGTCGTTTGCGCCCTGTTTACTCCGTTGCTTCTTCAGTGGGCTCTAATCAAGACCTCCTTCCCACCTAGAACATCTTCCTCCGCATGGTTCGGCTCAACCTTGCTCCTCAAGCCGGGAATGTGGATGCTATTCGAGGAGGCCTTGTCAACCTACTCTACCATGCTTACAAGGTCCTTCAAGCCGGTCCGGAGTGCCGTGGCCAAGAGGTGGATGTGATGGATTTCATCAAGTGCGAGATGCATTGGGCCATTTTCGAGCACAAGAACCCACTCTATGCTCCCTATGTGATGAAGCTCATTCTCTCCAAAGTGCCCACACTTGATCGCTCTAGCTTCACCAAGCATGCCAAGGGTACTCTTCATACTCTCTCCAAGCACACAAAGCAAGCTTCATCCTCTCATGCACCTCCTCCCCAAACTAGTGATGAAGAGGACGCTCCCTTACCTAAGAGGAGAAGCAAGAATGCCGATCCCCCCACTAGTCTTCAAGGGAAGGCCAAGGTAAACGCAGAATTTAGCAAGCTCTCTTGGTGGAAGAGGAAACTGTTATGCATGGATGTTGCTATTCACAAGCAGAATCATGGGTCTTATGTGAGAGAGAAACATATTTTGAGCAACCAAAACTTGATGATCAAGGAGATGCGCAAAATGAACAATGGAAATGTTACTCCTCCTCCGGAAGAAGATGAAGCTGGCATTCCCATCATTTCCTCATCTTCGTCTGACACGGTCCCTATTGATCAATGGAATCAGGATGTCTTTCCTTGGGCTGATTATACGGATGTGACCTCCTTTCCTACCTCGTCTCACAACACCGGCAAGGCTCCCATGAACCACTCCGATGAGGACTACGACGACGAAGGAGATGACGACATGGATGAAGACACCGAGTGACGTGGGGCTGCCTTGCGGGTAGCCCACGATAAGGCTACCTGGGCCGCGCCAAGGATGGAAAGGCCCACAGGAGGCCCACGCGGGGTACCATGTAACCTAGTACAAGTCGATTAGGAAGCATAACCTGCCATATCTGTAGTTGCCATCGGCACCAACCACCCGAGACCTGGCTGCCTATAAAGCCAGGAGGGTCGCCCGTCCCAGAGGACACGCTCAGAGCTACAGCACAAACCCTAGCGAGATCGCAATCTCGCCATTGTAACCACAACTCGCATCAATAATCAGACAAGCAGGAGTAGGGTGTTATCCTCCGGGAGCCTGAACCTGGGTAAATCCTTGCTTGTCAGCCGTCGTGATCACCTTGCACTCATCTCTCTCCCCATCAATTAACCCGTGGTGCACAACCCTGGGACTTGTCGAGTTAACACCTCGTCAATTGGCGCCGTCTGTGGGAAAGCAAACAAGTGCTAGGAGCATGGTCGCTCCGGCTCCATCCGCAGTGAAGATCGGCGCGTCCGCCGTCAGGGAGTCGATCCGATTCGGCTCCTTCGAGTACGTCATCCACTCGCCAGCTCATCAATCGGTGTACGCCGATCTGAACAAAGGTATACACATCACCTTCGGCTCCATATTCTGCTGCATCGATAGTCGTGGTATACTCAGGTCTACGACTATTGCGCTACGCGCGACGGCGTCACCAAAATCGCCAACCATCGCGTCCGCCGAACCCGCTGAGATCGCATCTGCCGCACCCGCGGAGATCGCGACCGCCGAACCTGCTGAGATCGCATCTGCCGCACCCGCGGAGATCGCGACCGCCGAACCCGCTGAGATCGCATCTGCCGCACCCGCGGAGATCGCGACCGCTGAACCCGCTGAGATCGCGTCTGCCGCACCCGCGGAGATCGCGACCGCTGAACCCGCTGAGATCGCGTCTGCCGCACCCGCGGAGATCGCGACCGCTGAACCCGCTGAGATCGCGTCTGCCGCACCCGCGGAGATCGCGACCGCCGAACCCACGCAGATCGCATCTGCCGCACCCGCAGGGGCCGCGCCAGCTGCACCTGCGAAGAGGACATCTACATCGACAATCTCGGCAACGGCCGCGCGAATCGAGTCTACTACCCCAACCTCGGTCGTGCGGTCGATCAAGTCAAGATCCACCTCGACCATCGCACCCGCACGGGCGACAGGGGGCCCGCATCCGACAGCCATGTCGCGCGCGCCCTCGTCTTCGTGGAAATCACAGGTCTACCCCAAGCCAATCGCACTCGCCCCGGCGAGTGTGAGCACATGGACAATCGCGAAAAGACGTGACAGCGGGTGCGCCGCGCGCCACGTTGCAGCAATTTTCGACCCCGAGCAAGAAGCGGGCGACAGAAGCAGCAGCGGCAGCACCAACTCTCCAACTCAAGTCTACCCCAAGCAAGTCTTCATGGCCGGCACAGCACCGCATGACGACGAAGAAGAACCCGCATATCCGCTAGAGGTGGACATGCCGGACCAGACTAAACTTGTCATCACGCGGGACATGGCGACCCAAGCCATGAAGCATGTGGACGAGGGCACGTTCCCCCCACCCAACGCACCTCGAGAAGACCACCTGGCGGTCCAGTACTTGCTACGCAAGGAAGGCGAACGAATTCGCGCCGAAAAAGCCGACCTGCTCAGGCGCAAAAGGACGTGGATGCATCGAGTGCCAGGCGAGCCGCCCTCTCCTTCACATCCTCCACAGAGGTTAACCAAGGAGCACGGCGAACCAGAGCCCGTGTCCCCCATATGGCAGAAGCTGATCGAACAAGGCTCACCCGCAACCTCGACTCGTCCTTCGTCACCGAAGATGAAAACGGGATACCCGTCCCAAAGACGGCGAATGCCGCCCTGATCGCAGTGGAGACATACCTCCGACTCACGCAGCCACCGGAGGGGGACGCACGCTCCCTTCTCCACAAGCAACAAATTGCCTCCATAAGGGCAATCGAGGAAGCTCTGGCGGCCAAGGGGCCAAGTAACCGAGCGCACGAACCAACGACATCGGGCATCCCAGCGGCGCAGCGACAGCCAGTCAAGGACCTTCGCGACGTCCTGACACAGAAGACGATGGACCGCAACCGCAAGGAGCGATCGGCTAGTGCGGCAAACGCGGAGGACCACGCTGACCGCGACTTCGAGCCGTGTGGCGCGGCATGCTTTAGCTTCAACATCCGCGACACCCGCATGCCTAAAGGCTTCAAGTTGACGGTCGGCACACCAAAGTACGACGGGAAGCAAGACCCAAAGTTGTGGCTCGAAGACTACCTCATCGCTTGCACCTGCCAAGGCGGAACGTCGACTACGGCAATGCAGTACATCCAGCTCATGCTGACAGACTCGGCACGCGGGTGGCTCACAAGCCAACCCAAGACTCTTTCCGAACATGGGAAGAGTTCCAGGATAATTTCATCAAGAGTTTCTCGGGAACATTCGCCAGGCCGACGACCTACATCGAGTTGCAGGCCTGCAAGCAAGGGAAGGATGAGTCGCTCCGCTCTTACATCCAGAGGTGGACACTCCTCCGCAATACCATGGAACCCGTATCAGAAGATCGAGTGATGGACGCCTTTATGCATGGCGTCGCTCGCCGCGACCTCCGGGAGGAATTCGGTAGGCTCCAGCCGAAAACCACAATAGAACTCATGAAGACAGCCAACCAATGGGCCGAAGGAGAGGACTACGTCCACGAAACTTCTCCCAAAAAAGAGGGCGAAACAAGCAACTGGCGCGAGGCATGTCAAAAGAAGAAGCCGCGTTACACCCACGATTCAATCGAATTAGTAGCGGCGGGTTATGAAACCCCCCGTGAGGACAAGCGTGACGGCAGCCGACAGTACGAGCAAAGTCGGCAGCCCAGCTCGAGTCAGTACAACCGTGGCAGCAGCAGCGTCGGCCACAATGATGGAAGTCAGAAACGCGAGTGGAAGCGCCCGTTGACCCCAGCAGAGGAGCTGATGCAACCCTGTAAGCATCACTCGTTCCGCAACCCGGAAACAGGCAAATGGAGTTCCAACCACCTGTTGAAGGATTGCCGTAAAGCAAGAAAGATCTACCATGCCATGCAGCAAATCATCGCCCCGGTGCAGGCCGTACAAGCGGCACCGCAGCTAGCCATCCAGGCAGCACCCGCAAACAACAACCAAGTGCAGGCGGCAGGAGCGTTCCCCCAGCCGCAGCAGCAGCAACAAGGTCAGTCGGCAGCAGCCGACACGTACCCAGCCGCACGGGGACAGCTGAACATGATCCAAAAGGGACCCCCGTCGAACAGGCGGCAGAAAATCATCACACGCCAAGTACTTCAAGCCATCAACAGCTCGCACGCGGTACCAGACTACCTGCGCGGGTCGGAGACACCAATCACATTCTCTAGGGCAGATCACCCATCGGAGGTAATCCGACCCGGGCACGCCGCACTCGTGATTGAGGCCTTGATCGGCGACTACAGCCTGAAGAAGGTATTCCTGGACGGAGGCAGCGGCATCAACATCATATTCGCCGACACCCTCAGACGAATGAACAGGTCGACAGAGAAATTGCCGGAATCGGAGACCACTTTCCACGGCATAGTACCAGGGCAAGCAATAACGCCCATGGGAACAATCACACTCGACGTCATCCTCGGTACACCCGAGCACTTCAGAAAGGAGTCGATAGACTTTGAGGTCGTCGACTGGAAGTCACAATACCACGCCATCCTCGGACGCCCGACCTTTTCCAGGTTCATGGCAGTACCCCACTACGGCTACCTGATGATGAAGTTGCCCGGGCCGAAAGGAGTGATCACCATCTGCGGCGACTTCGGACTCTCCAACAGCTGCGACCGCGAGTTTGCCAAGAGCTCCGAGTTCTTCGGCGTCGAAGAGCACTTCAAGGCCATATCAGCCGACAACGACAAGACCATCTTCCCGGCTCGCAAGAAGCCTGCCAAAGACGCAATGTTCAACACGAATGACGACACCGTCACCCATCAAGTCCATCCGACTGACAGCAGAAAGACGGACAAGGTCTCATCGAGTCTGACCCCCGCATAGGAAGGCGCGCTCGTCGAGTTCCTACGTGAGAACTAGAAAATCTTTGCATGGCAACCTTCTGACATGCCAGGGATACCCAGGGAACTCGCCGAGCACTCTCTGAAAGTCCACAAGGACGCAAGACCGGTCCAGCAATCCATGCGACGCTTCTCAGGACCCAAACGAGACGCGATCACCATGGAAGTCGACAGATTACTGCACGCCAAGTTCATCCGAGAGATCAAGGATTCGGACTGGGTCGCCAACCCGGTCCTAGTTGAGAAAAAGAAGACGAAGAAACTACGCATGTGCGTTGACTTCACCGTAGTCAACAAATGCTGCCCCAAGGACCACTTCCCGCTCCCGCGGATAGACCAGATCATCGACTCGACGGCAGGTTGCGAACGCCTGTCCTTTCTGGATGCCTACTCAGGTTACCAGCAGATCAGGCTGAAAGTCGAGGACGAAGAGAAGACAGCCTTCATCACACCCGACGGTGTTTTTTGCTACCAGACGATGCCGTTCGGGTTAAAAAACACAGGTGCCACGTACCAGCGGACAATGCAAGCATGCCTCAAGGGGCTAATCGGGCAGATCGTCCAAGTCTACGTCGACGACATCGTCGTCACTATCCGAAAGGAGGATACCCTAGTCGACGACCTCCGCAAGGTCTTCGCCGCACTCGACGTGTATCAGATCAAGCTCAACCCAGAGAAGTGCGTGTTCGGTGTACCAGCCGGAGAACTACTAGGGTACCTTGTATCCGCAAGAGGAATCGAAGCAAACCCCGAGAAGGTGCAGAACATACTCACAATGCCAGCACCAACCAAGCTCAGGGAGGTGCAACGATTAGCTGGCCGAGTCGCAGCTCTCAGCCGGTTCATTAGTAAGTTGGGAGAGAAAGCCTTACCTTTCTACCAACTGATGAAGAAGGCAGACAAGTTCGAGTGGACACAAGAGGCGCAGGACGCATTCGACCATTTCAAGAAAACACTGACAACCTCTCCAGTCCTCGTGGCACCGCTGGAAAATGAGCAGCTGTACCTATACGTCTCAGCAACGAACAGGGTGGTGAGCACGGTGCTCGTAGTCGAACGCGAAGAAGAAGGGCACAGTCACCCGGTGCAGAGGCCCGTCTACTACCTTAGCGAAGTACTCACCTTGTCCAAGCAGAACTACCCTCATTACTAGAAGCTGGCGTACGGAGTCTTCATGACCTCCAGAAAGGTCGTCCACTACTTCTCCGAGCACCCGATCACGGTGGTAAGCTCCTCTGGACTAGCAGACATTCTCACAAACCAGCGCGCGACAGGACGAGTCGCCAAGTGGGTTGTCGAACTAGGACCATGGGGGCTGAAGTATGCTCACCCGAAGTCCATCAAGGCCCAAGTCCTCCCGGAATTCACCACCGAGTGGATAGAAGCCCAGCTACCAAATGTCCCCGACTTGTCCAACGCATGGACAATGTACTTTGATGGCTCCAAGAAATTCACGTCAGCCGGGGCAGGAGTCGTGCTCATCTCCCCCAAAGGCGACAAGCTCAAGTATGTCCTACAGATGGACTTTCCGACGCCGTCCAACAACGAAGCCGAGTACGAGGCCCTGATCCACGGCATGCGGATGGCCAAGAACTGCGGCGCCACGCACCTCATGATCTACGGCGACTCCTACCTGGTGGTACAACAAACCATGAAGTCCTGCGACGCCATCGCTGACAACATGATCGCCTACAGAGACCTCTACAATCAGTTGGAAGGCAACTTCGACGGCTGCGAGCTGCGCCACATTGGCCGTGAAAGCAACGAGGAAGCCGACGTCCTCGCTAACATGGGCTCAGACAGGGTGCCAGTCCCACCCGGCGTCTTCCTCGAGTGCATCACGCAGAGATCCATCAAGACTCAGAGTACTGCAAGCACTGCAACAACAAAAGGCGATGCCAACCCGCCAAGCCAAGACAAGGTCCCCATGGAGGTCATGCTAGTCGAAGCCACATGGACAGGGCCGTACCTGGCATACATACTGCATCAGAAGCTGCCAGCCGACCCAGTCGAAGCAAAGCGCATCATCAGACGCTCCAAAAGTTTCACCGTCATCAACGGAGAACTCTACAAAAGAAGCATCTCAGGAATCCTGCAAAGGTGCATAGATCCAGTCGACGGCCAAGCCATCTTACTCGACATCCACGCGGGTCATCACGCCAGCAGTCGGGCACTGGTGGCCAAGGCGCTACGAGCCGGGTTCTACTGGCTGACAGCCATGCAGGACGCCGAGGAGCTGGTGAAGAAATGCACAGGGTGCCAGGAGTTTGCCAACAAGCCACACGCTCCAGCATCAGAACTCAAAACAATACCATTAGCCTGGCCCTTTGCCCAATGGGGTCTGGACATGGTGGGCCCGCTGAAGAAATCCTCACCTGGAGGTCACACTCACCTACTGGTTGCAGTCGATAAGTTCACAAAGTGGATCGAAGCCGTGCCCATCACAAGTTCAACTGCATCCACAGCGGTCAACTTCATCAGGTCAATCATCTTCAGATTTGGAGTACCGAACGGGATCATCACCGACAACGGCTCGAACTTCACAGCCGAAGAATTCAAGGACTTCTGCTCAGAGCAAGGGATCAAGCTCAGCTACGCGTCTGTCTCGCACCCGCAATCCAATGGGCAAGTGGAGAAAGCAAACGGCCTCATCTGCAACGGCATCAAGAAACGACTGCGTGTGCCCCTAAAACGCGCAGCGGGCGCATGGGTGGAAGAACTGCCATCAGTCCTCTGGAGTCTGCGAACAACACCGAACAGATCCACCAAGTACACTCCATTCTTCATGGTTGTAACATCCCAAATTTCTCAAAAATTTAAAACTTTGCATTCATGCATCATGCATCATAAAAGTATGGCATTAAAATCACATAATGAGTAAATTGAATTTTTATTTATAAGGTTAAATAAAATTGTTTTCATTAAAAAGGTTTAATTGGACTCCTTATACAAATCTGTATTTTATTATTTTATTTAATTAGCAAAATGATATCAAAAAGTTATAAATTAAATTAGCTTTTCAAAACATATTTGTATGAATTTTTCTGAAATGTTTTGATAGGTTTTAAAAATCAAATTTGAATTAAATGTTTGAAATCAGAAAAGGTTTTGTTAAAAAAAAAGGGAGAGAAGCCCACCTGGGCCGAAGCCCACTTCGTCCCCTCCTGATATCCGCCGCGCGCGCACGAGCTAACGGCCCAGCGACCAGCCCACCTCACTCCCTCTCTCGCTGCCAGCCGGGGCCCGCATGTCATCCCTGTCCCCAAATCGTGAAGAACACGAACTCGTTTCTACCGAACCCTAGAATCTTGCGGATCGAAATCCGTTGGGAAAATCGCGAGGAAATCGCTCCCCTACGTCCCCATATAAACACCCCCCCTCCGCTGCCTCCTCCCGACCCCAAAACCCTAGAAAATAGCCCCCAGGCCGCTCAGAAGCTGCCGCCACCGTCCGTCATTGCCGCCGTAAAGATCCTCGACCTCCGGTGAGTGCAGAGCCTCTCGAATCCTCCCGTGTCTCTCTTCCGACTCCCAGTGAGCACGCGCAAGTGACATTCATAATCTATCCTATGTTTTCTATATGCATTATTAGTAGATTTTGAGTAGTATGCATGATAGGGAAATTTTGATACTATCTTATAAGGTTAAGTTAGTTTACACTTTGAAAATATCCTAGTAGTGTGTAGCCATCCCTCCCCATGCAGCCACCAAAAGTTTTATTAGATGCTTAGCTATGCTATAAAGGAGTTTACTTATCATGTTATAGAATTATTGCTAAGTGTTAAAACTTTGAATGCACTTCTGGGTGGAATTGGTTGTTTGGTTTATGTTGAGTGGCTTTTGGGACCATGCTTGTGGTTGTCTTTGCCTAGGATGAATTTCTATTCTACTTAGGGCCATGAGTATGGTGGTTGTCACCCAGAAGTACACTTGTGGACGGCCACCCAGGAACAAAGAGATTACTAAGTCCCTCCAAGTTTAGAAGCTTTCCGTGCAGCCTTCTGACAATGGGCTCTGTCTAGAACTACTAAGTTGTGAGAGTGCAACCTGTCAGCTTGACAAGCAGATGTAGAGTTGATAGGTGGAACGGGTCTTGCTAGTATGGTTGCATTCTTCTTCTGAAAGTTCTTGTCTCAATTCTCTCCTTTCCATAATACACTCCGCGTGTATAGGATTTCTCGGACAAATTGAGTCTTAAGGTGAAAGTGCACAACCTCTGCAGAGTCGACAAACTAAGTACTCAGCCGTGTCCCCGGTGATGGACAACTTCGAGCAACTGGACAAGGATGGACGGAAGAATCTCAACATGGTTTTTGTAAAGTAAAATTTGACTAAGGAAAGAATTATTGGTGCACTTGGGCTTCATCCCTTGGTGCCAAGTCTTTGAGATACAAAAGTGTGTTACAAAAGATAGGAGAAAACTGGCTTTCTGCAAAATAGCCTACAAACTCCACCAAGCCAAATATGCATATAGAATTAGACTTGTCATAATTTATCCACCATAGTCACTTGCCAATACTTCATTGTATTGACCTCCTTCGGGGGCTGCATATTCAAATGTGCAGGTAATTCTGATGAGGAGTAAGTTTGGACTCGATTCTACACCCAACATGTCTGCTCGTGGCTTATGCTAGAAGAGAAGGCCCATTGCTTTTATTTTCGTTGTGAACTCTGAATATTTTAGCTAGTCTTCATGACTATGCACTTTGTAATAAAGCTATACTTGGCTATTTTTGGATCTCGATGTAGTATTTTGATACTTATGCAATGATACTATATATTTTGTACTGTGGTGCTGGCAGTGATCCAGGGACTGGCACATAACACAGGTGTTCCATCTTTATTCAAAAATGGGGCGCTACAAAATGGTATCAGAGTTAAAGTGTTGCCTGTAGGTTCGAGCCCTTAGGATTGGTTAAGCCTCCTTTTTTATCATAATATTACCATCTTTGAAGTATGTTGGATCCTAACGGCATAGTGGGATGAAGCGGCCCGGGACTAACCTTACATGTCCGCGTACATGAGACCTGTTCCACAATATAAGTGGCTGGCCGGGTGTCTGTCTCTCTCACTATAGTGAATATCCGACTTACAAAAGAGTTGATAATAGTATTGGTCACCTGTTAGGAAAGAACTTCTTTTTCTCTAAGTACTTAAGTACACCACAATTAGTTTATCTTACCTTTGTCTTGTTTAATAAACTCTACCTTTATCACTTAAGGATGCCGTTCTTCATGTATCAAACCGCGGAGGACTTCAAGGACATGCGCTTTGGAAGATATCTTCTAGAATTGGTAGAACTGTTGGCACTTCCAACACCCATCATCAAGGCAAGCCAGCTGAAGCACTTCAACAAAGAAGACTTATGGGGAATTCGCCTTTACCAACAAGGGCGCCAGACTGAACCCAAGACCGAAGATATCCAGTACAAGTCGATTAGTGACTCCTTGGAGAAAGGGCTGAATCTCGTCACGCAGGAGCTAATAGGACGTCTTTGCTTGCAATACCAAGAGGAGTTAAAAGACCACTACTTTGCTCACCTTGGCCAACGTGACGAACATGGGATTCCTTACTGTGTTAGCGAGGAAGACAAAAACAAACCATAAGCTTTGTACCCATATCTCCAAGACTTAGAACTTCACCTCTGGCAACTAGAAGAAGATAGACGCAATGAGCTGTTGAAGAATGATGAAATAATGGCACAAGTCAAGGAGACTCAAAAGAAGATTGAAGCCCAAGAAGAGGTGGCCAACGCTCAAGAGGAGAAGTTCCGAGCTCAAGAGAAGAAGTTCCAAAGTCAAGAAAAGAGAATTAGAGACAAGAACAAGGAGATCAGAACCTTGAAAGATGAAATCATGAGCAACGACGTCGAGTTCAAAGCTGATCGAGATTTGATCGAGACTCTACGCCGTGAGAAGAGAATGCTACAAGAGAAGATTGAAGTCCTGGAGAAGGAAGCAATCGAGACTCTGCACCGTGAGACGACAATGTTACAGGAGAAGAATGAGGCTTTGGAGAAGGAGGTGAATGACTACAAGGAGATCCTTACGAAGGAAGGCATCACCATCGAGGAAGTGGAGGAAGATGAAGGAGACGTCATGGACGAAGTTTAGACTTAGTAGTTAGACCACCATATTCTCCCTCGTTTAGTTCGTCGTTCTTTTAAAAAACATTGATCTCCAACTTGTGGTGTGACAATGATAGAATTGTTTGGTTTGCTGACTTTGTTGTTTTATTAAATCAACTTAGAATACTTGTTTTGTTGCTAAGTAGACTTTCCTTAGTAAGTTGTTTTATGAGTGTTGTTGTGTTGACTTGGTTGCTTTGTGCATGGGTAGGATTTTCTTCTTTTAGTTATGTCTATCTTTCACTCATCTATGCTGAAAAACCCTACAGATGCCTCCTCGTCGTGATACCAGCAACGACGACGTCATGCAACAACTGATGGCCGCTCAAGCTCAGTTGATGAATATGATGACTCAGTTCATTGCAGCAACCAACAACAACAACAACAACAACAACCACAACAACAACAACCCGCCACCTCCACCCCCACCCCCAGTGGACAGACTTGCTAGATTCCTAAGGCTTAGGCCTAATAAGTTCTCCTCTGCTACTGAACCAATAGTGGCGGATGACTGGCTCCGTTCAGTCAACAAGGACTTAGTAACTTGTGAATGTTCTGAGGCAGAAAAGGTGAGGTTCACTGCACACCTGTTGGAAGGACCCGCAACATTGTGGTGGGAAAATTATCAAGTGACTCATCCTTTGGATGGCATGACTTGGGATGCGTTCAAGGAAGGCTTTCGGAATGCTCACATCTCCTCAGGTATAATGAACCTGAAGAAAGATGAATTTCGCAGCTTGAGGCAAGGAGGTAGAACTCTGAAGGAGTATATGGATGACTTCTGTATGCTATCAAGGTATGCACCAGAGGACATCGATACTGATGCAAAGAGGAAGGAAAAGTTCCTCAATGGACTTAAGGGAGAACTGAAGATACCTTTGTCTGTGGCATATACTCCAAACTATCAAGCTCTGCTGGATCAAGCTATCACCTTGGACAACAACATAAGAAAGGAAGAGAATAGGAAGAGGAAGTTCAGTGCAAGTAAGGTTCATTTCTAAGGGACATATAAGAAACACACCTCGGAAGGCAGTAGTCATAAACCCTGGAATCACTCCAACACTGGTAGTGGCCAAAAACATCATGGTCATAACCACAATGGAGGGAACAAAGGAAGCAATGGAGGATACAATGGAAATAATGGTGGATCCAGGGGAAACCATCATCATGGTCATAATCATGGGAATGGTAATCACCGTCCTAACCATGAAGGGAAGAAAGACTTGTCTCATGTGACCTGCTACAAATGCAAGAAGACAGGACATTATGCAACTGATTGCCCAGAGAAGAAAGCTGATGAAAATTCCAAGCCCAATCCTTTCCAGAAGGGACAAGTGAACCACATCAATGTGGAAGAAGTTCATGATGAACCTGATGCTGTGATTGGTATGTTCTTGCTCAACTCCTTTCCAGCATTAGTTTTATTTGATACTGGAGCATCTCATTCATTCATATCAAGAGCTTTTGTTAACAAACATGGGTTAGCTGAGGAAAGTCTAGGAAAACCTATTAGGGTAAGTTCACCTGGAGGAGAGATGCTAGTAAATTCCGGGTGTAGGCAGTTAGACTTGCAGATTGGAAAACACACCTTCCCAACAGACTTAGTCATCCTAGAGACCCAAGGATTGGATGTTATCATCGGAATGGATTGGATGACTCGTTTTGAAGGAATCATAGATTGTGCAAATAGAGCAATCACCCTCACCACCCCAGAGAAAAGGAAGATTAAGTTCCGATCAACTTTCGAACTTAAGAAGGTTAGGCAAATTCTCTTAATGGGGTTAGCCTTGGTGATGTGCTTATCGTCAAGGAATACCCAGATGTTTTTCCGGAGGAACTACCGGGAATGCCACCCGATAGAGATGTAGAGTTTCTCATCGAACTTAAGCCGGGAACAGGGCCAATAGCAAAAAGGACCTTATCCTATGGTCGTCGATGAATTGAAAGAGCTCAAGAAGCAATTAGAGGAACATATCCAAAAAGGATTCATTCGTCCAAGTTCATCGCCATGGGGAGCACCAGTCTTATTTGTTAAAAAGAAGGATCAAACCCAGAGGCTAGTCACGGATTACAGAGATATAAACGAGCAAACTATCAAAAACAAGTACCCGTTACCCAAGATAAATGAACTATTTGATCAACTGGAAGGTGCTTGTGTGTTCTCAAAGATCGATCTTCGATCGGGATACCTCCAAATGAAAGTTAGAGAAATGGATATACCCAAAACTGCATTTGTTACGAGATATGGCTCTTATGAGTACACAGTAATGCCTTTTGGATTAACCAATGCACCAGCTTATTTCATGAATATGATGAATAAAGTGTTCATGGATTTTCTGGATAAGTTTGTGGTCGTGTTCATAGATGATATTCTAATCTACTCCAAGAGTCACCAAGAACATGAAGAGCACTTGCGTCGGGTATTGCAGAGACTACGTGAACATAAGTTGTATGCCAAGTACAGCAAGTGTGAGTTTTGGTTAGAACAAGTCGGATTTTTAGGCCATGTGGTGTCCAAGGAAGGTATAGCGGTGGATCCTGAAAAGGTTTCAGTTGTAACTAATTGGGAACCGCCGAAGAATGTCGGTGAATTACGAAGTTTTCTGGGCCTAGCAGGATACTACCGACGATTCATTGAAAACTTCTCCAAGATTGCCAAGGCCTTGACGGAATTATTAAAGAAGGAGAAGAAATTTGAGTGGACAGAGGCATGCGAAGCCAGTTTTCAGGAGTTGAAGAAACGTCTGGTTTCAGCCCCAGTTCTATGTTTACCTGCTTTGGAGAAGGAATTCCAAGTATATTGTGATGCTTCACGCCAAGGCTTGGGAAGTGTGTTGATGCAGGAAGGCAGAGTGGCATCTTATGCCTCTAGACAACTCAAGAAACATGAAGCAAATTACCCAACTCATGATCTCGAGTTAGCATCAGTAGTGCATGCTCTGAAAACTTGGAGACCCTATCTAATGGGAAAAAGGTGTGAGGTATTCACGGACCACAAAAGTTTGAAGTACATATTTACACAGAAGGAATTGAATATGAGACAAAGAAGATGGTTGGAACTGATTAAAGATTATGATCTAAGTCTTCAATACCATCCGGGAAAAGCTAATGTGGTAGCAGATGCTCTGAGCCGAAAAGTGTATGTGAATGGCCTTACAGCAGGAGAATTACCCGAGGATTTATGTAAGGCATTTAAGGACCTCAGGTTGGAAGTAGTACCTGAAGGGTTTGTAACCTCATTAGTGGTACAGCCCACTTTGATGGACAAGATACGTGAAGCTCAGAAAGGAGACAAGGAAATAGAAGAGATCAAAGTCAATTTAAGAGCTGGAAAAGCTAAAGGATTTCATGAGTATGAGCAGGGAATTTTGTGGTTTGAAAAACGTGTATGTGTGGCCAATGACCCTGACCTTAGGAAATTAATTCTGCAAGAAGCTCATGAAACACCTTATTCAATTCATCCGGGAAATACAAAGATGTACATGGATGTGAAAGAGAGATTTTGGTGGAATAATCTGAAGAGAGAAATAGCAGAATACATCGCTAAGTGTGATGTATGTAGTCGAGTAAAGGCAGAACATCAGAAACCAGCAGGACTCTTACAACCTTTGAAAGTACCGGATTGGAAGTGGGATTCAATTGGGATGGACTTCATCACTGGATTACCAAGGACCAGATCAGGTTATGATTCTATTTGGGTTATTGTTTGTCGCCTAACCAAAATAGCTCACTTCATACCCGTGAAGACCACTTATACTAGTGCAAAGCTAGCCGATATTTACATGAAGAGAATTGTGTGCCTTCACGGCGTTCCTAAGAGTATCGTGTCTGATAGAGGGACCCAGTTCACTTCTCATTTTTGGAAGCAGTTGCACGAATCTTTGGGAACCAGATTGGAATTCAGTACGGCTTTCCACCCGCAAACAGATGGTCAGACTGAAAGAGTGAATCAGATTTTAGAAGATATGTTAAGAGCTTGTGCACTCGACTATGGATCTAGTTGGGATGATAATTTGCCATACGCTGAGTTCTCCTACAACAATAGTTACCAGGTCAGCATTGAGATGGCACCGTTTGAGGCCTTATATGGAAAGAAATGCACAACCCCACTGTTGTGGAGTGGTGTAGGAGAACGGAGTTTCTTTGGGCCTGATATAATACAGGATGCTGAAGAGAAAGTCAGGCTGATTAAGGACAGATTGAAAATAGCACAATCACGCCAGAAAAGCTACGCAGATTCCAAGCGTAGAGAAGTCACCTATGAAGTGGGAGATAGAACCTATTTAAGGGTGTCACCACTTCGGGGTGTGAAAAGATTTGGAATCAAAGGAAAGTTAGCACCTCGATTCATTGGACCATTCAAAATTTTGTCTCGCAAAGGTGAAGTGGCATATGAGTTAGAACTACCTGAAGTACTGTCTGCTGTGCATAATGTGTTCCATGTCAGTCAGTTAAAGAAATGTCATCCCGAGATGATGGGAGTTCCCTTAAAGGATACTGTACCCCTCGAGGAGGTACGATTGGAGAGTGACCTGACATACGAAGAGAAGCCCATCAAGATATTACAGACAGCAGAAAGAGTCACCCGTACCAAAACCATCAGGTTTTGCAAGGTCCAGTGGAATCATCACACCGAAGACGAAGCCACCTGGGAACAAGAGGATGACCTCCGAGAAGACCACCCACACCTATTTGCTGACCTTTCCGAAGCTCGAGGGTGAGCTTCTTCTTAAGGGGGTTAGTCTGTAACATCCCAAATTTCTCAAAAAAATTAAAACTTTGCATTCATGC
Source organism: Poa annua (assembly GCA_026929855.1). NCBI lineage: Eukaryota > Viridiplantae > Streptophyta > Magnoliopsida > Poales > Poaceae > Poa > Poa annua. Next base: position 27,986,680 of record CM049428.1, read on the forward strand.
ATCATGCATCATAAAAGTATGGCATTAAAATCACATAATGAGTAAATTGAATTTTTATTTATAAGGTTAAATAAAAAAAAATTCATTAAAAAGGTTTAATTGGACTCCTTATACAAATCTGTATTTATTATTTTATTTAATTAGCAAAATGATATCAAAAAGTTATAAATTAAATTAGCTTTTCAAAACATATTTGTATGAATTTTTCTGAAATGTTTTGATAGGTTTTAAAAATCAAATTTGAATTAAATGTTTGAAATCAGAAAAGGTTTTGTTAAAAAAAAGGGAGAGAAGCCCACCTGGGCCGAAGCCCACTTCGTCCCCTCCTGCTATCCGCCGCGCGCGCACGAGCTAACGGCCCAGCGACCAGCCCACCTCACTCCCTCTCTCGCTGCCAGCCGGGGCCCGCATGTCATCCCTGTCCCCAAATTGTGAAGAACACGAACTCGTTTCTACCGAACCCTAGAATCTTGCGGATCGAAATCCGTTGGGAAAATCGCGAGGAAATCGCTCCCCTACGTCCCCATATAAACACCCCCCCTCCGCTGCCTCCTCCCGACCCCAAAACCCTAGAAAATAGCCCCCAGGCCGCTCAGAAGCTGCCGCCACCGTCCGCCATTGCCGCCGTAAAGATCCTCGACCTCCGGTGAGTACAGAGCCTCTCGAATCCTCCCGTGTCTCTCTTCCGACTCCCAGTGAGCACGCGCACGTCCCTGACACCTCCTCTGTTGTCCTACTGTACCAGATCGTCGCGTACGAGATCGACCGAAGCAACCCGCCGCCGTTTCCATCTCCGGCGAGCTCTAGGAGGAGAAGGGAAGCACGCCGAAGATTTCTGCCGCGCCAACAGCTCCGCCTCGACCTCCTCTTCATAACGGTATGAGTCGTTCTTGCTCGCACGTCGTAGATCGCCGGAAACGTGTATGTCGATGATGGCGCCGCCGCGGGCACGGGATCGCCGGCGAACCGCGCCGCCCGACCCCCCCCCCCCTTTAGATCCTTGCCATCGGATCTAGATCCAATGGATCTAGATCGGGTGGATCTGGCGCGTTAGATTTAAAACAGATCGGACGGTCCGCGTACGCGATCCGCGCGAACCGGTATCGCCCAATCAGAGCACGCCGCGTGGCATTTTTAATTTCTATTTCGGCAGAGAAATTGTTTTAAAAACAGAAAATAACACAAACTTACAAAAATCATAACTTTTGATCTATTTATCCAAATTTGATGAATTTTATATCCACGTGAAGCTCTGCTCGTGTAGTGTAATATGGTTTCATTAGTTTATCCTTTTAGTGTATATTAAATTGCGGTATTTAATTGTTTAGCTTTCGGGTATTAAATCTATAACTTAATTAATAAAAATCTCTTTCCAAATAAATCCAATTGTTTTAGAGATCTATTAATGCCCTCTGTCCAGAGGGTGTAACATGGGTTTTATTTGAAACTTCTCATAATAGACTTAAAGAAATTGGTTTTAGAACTTAAACTACTAATATGCTCAATATTTTAAATGATTAAATAAAATATTAAAATATTGATCATTGCATTTTTTGTATTAATAACAGAGAGATTAAAATAGTAATTATAAGGTCATATTAAGTTCATTGCATATTAAGCATGCATACATATTTTTGTCTTGATATTTTTAAGTGTTATGCTTGTGTGTTTATTTAGTGTTATTGTTTGTCTCTAGATTGTGAAGAGGAGGAAGGTCCTTGTGATTGTTATTCTTGCTGTGCTTGTTCCCTTTGTTACCAAGGCAAGTGACATTCATAATCTATCCTATGTTTTCTATATGCATTATTAGTAGATTTTGAGTAGTATGCATGATAGGAAATTTTGATACTATCTTATAAGGTTAAGTTAGTTTACACTTTGAAAATATCCTAGTAGTGTGTAGCCATCCCTCCCCATGCAGCCACCAAAAGTTTTATTAGATGCTTAGCTATGCTATAAAGGAGTTTACTTATCATGTTATAGAATTATTGCTAAGTGTTAAAACTTTGAATGCACTTCTGGGTGGAATTGGTTGTTTGGTTTATGTTGAGTGGCTTTTGGGACCATGCTTGTGGTTGTCTTTGCCTAGGATGAATTTCTATTCTACTTAGGGCCATGAGTATGGTGGTTGTCACCCAGAAGTACACTTGTGGACGGCCACCCAGGAACAAAGAGATTACTAAGTCCCTCCAAGTTTAGAAGCTTTCCGTGCAGCCTTCTGACAATGGGCTCTGTCTAGAACTACTAAGTTGTGAGAGTGCAACCTGTCAGCTTGACAAGCAGATGTAGAGTTGATAGGTGGAACGGGTCTTGCTAGTATGGTTGCATTCTTCTTCTGAAAGTTCTTGTCTCAATTCTCTCCTTTCCATAATACACTCCGCGTGTATAGGATTTCTCGGACAAATTGAGTCTTAAGGTGAAAGTGCACAACCTCTGCAGAGTCGACAAACTGAGTACTCAGCCGTGTCCCCGGTGATGGACAACTTCGAGCAACTGGACAAGGATGGACGGAAGAATCTCAACATGGTTTTTGTAAAGTAAAATTTGACTAAGGAAAGAATTATTGGTGCACTTGGGCTTCATCCCTTGGTGCCAAGTCTTTGAGATACAAAAGTGTTTTACAAAAGATAGGAGAAAACTGGCTTTCTGCAAAATAGCCTACAAACTCCACCAAGCCAAATATGCATATAGAATTAGACTTGTCATAATTTATCCACCATAGTCACTTGCCAATACTTCATTGTATTGACCTCCTTCGGGGGCTGCATATTCAAATGTGCAGGTAATTCTGATGAGGAGTAAGTTTGGACTCGATTCTACACCCAACATGTCTGCTCGTGTCTTATGCTAGAAGAGAAGGCCCATTGCTTTTATTTTCGTTGTGAACTCTGAATATTTTAGCTAGTCTTCATGACTATGCACTTTGTAATAAAGCTATACTTGGCTATTTTTGGATCTCGATGTAGTATTTTGATACTTATGCAATGATACTATATATTTTGTACTGTGGTGCTGGCAGTGATCCAGGGACTGGCACATAACACAGGTGTTCCATCTTTATTTAAAGATGGGGCGCTACAATGGTGTACGATGCAGAAGCGGTCCTTCCCTGCGACATCAAGTTCGACGCACCGAGAGTAGTCGCCTACGACGAGTCGGATGCAGAGGAGGCACTCGAAGACAGCAGAGACACCCTGGATGAAGCGCGCGACATCGCCCTGTCACGATCAGCCGTGTATCAGCAGGACCTGCGCAACTATCACACTCGGAGGCTGCGACCAAGAGCGTTCGTTGCAGGCGACCTGGTTCTTCGACTCAAGCAAAAGAAGGTGCACAAGCTCGCTTCCCCATGGGAGGGCCCGTACATCGTAACAGAAGCAATAGGCAACGAAGCTTACCGCCTAAAGGACTCGAAGACAGGAGCGGACTGCAGCAACCCGTGGAACGTAGCACAACTCCGCCGGTTCTACGCCTAGTTCAAAACAATCATTGTACAAGAAAATCAGCGCGGCAGGTTTCAGACGCACTCTTTCCCTTACCAGGGTACCTGAGGGGACTGGAAGGGTTTTAATGAGGCGGCCTGTTCGCAAGAATCAATAAAGTGATTTGAAGAAAATATGTCTCCTTTACCTGTCACTCAGAGGAAGTTCAAAATCCTAGGCCGCCACTCGAACCACTCGGGGGCTGCGCCACACAGGTTGAAATAAAAGCTTAGGCCGCTACCCGAACCACTCGGGGGCTGCGCCATACAAGTATATCCAAAATCCTAGGTCGCCACCCGAACCACTCTGGGGCTGCGCCATACAAGCATAAAATCAAAAAAATCCTAGGCCGTCACCCGACCGACTCGGGGGCTGCGCCATACAGGTCAAGTTCAAAAACCTAGGTCGCCACCCGACACACACGGGGGCTGCGCCACACAGGTAACACTTGTAACCCTAGGCTACCACTCGACTTACTCGGGGGCTACGCCAAACAGGCCTTCTCAGAAAAATCCTCAGCCGCCACTCGAACACACTCGGGGGCTGCGCTGTACAGGTCAAGTTCAAAATCCTAGGTCGCCACCCGACATACTCGGGGGCTGCGCCAAACAGGTAATACTTGTAATCCTAGGCCGCCACTCGACCTACTCGGGGGCTGCGCCACACAGGTCTTAACCAAAATCCTAGGCCACCACTCGAGCAACTCGGGGGCTGCGCCATACAGGACAAGTTACAAAAATCCTAAGTCGCCACCTGTTAAAATCAGAGACTGCGGCATACAGGTCACACTTGAAAAAACCTAGGCCGTTGCCCAGCGTACTAGGCAACTGCGCCAAACAGGTTGCAAATCAATACAGTCACTGTCACTTTCGAGCAAGCAGATCAATTCTCATGACTCGAAAATACTTCAATCGGTTACATCATGCTTACACAGGCACATTTGCCCTCTATAGCTAACCCTGTACATCAGACGACAGCTACTCTAAACTACAGGTTCGGCCTTCGGCGCATCAAGGGGACCTACAAGGCGCTCGCTCAGGTCCTGAACCTGCCGGATAATCCGGCGCGCAGCCGCTAAGGTCTCGTCAAAGTCATCGTCACCCGGCAGGCCTTCAAGCACCCTCTCAAGCGGAAGATGTGGTCGGTGCATCCGAACGTATGCCAATGCCGCGTTCGCACCAGCCACAAGTTGGGCGTCGACAACCTCCTTCAGCCCTTCACCATCGCGAAACCTCTCCAGCAAGGCGGACAGCCCGTTCGGTTGCGCGTTATGCGGGAAGTACACACGATTGATGTGCCAGAGTGTCTTCCGGCAGTTCTCCAGAAGAAAAGTAGCGCGCCACGTACGATCAAGCATGGTGGCAAGGACGCGCCCCCTCGACTGGTTCACCCAGAACTGTCGAGCTTCGTAGGAGTCGCCGGACGCCTCTCGGGTGACTCGCTCCTCAACGCGAGCCCGCTCGGCCTCCCAGTCAGGATTAACATCTGCACGCATAAAATGCAAGTCAGAACGAGAAGGAAAGCCAACAAAGACGGCAGCCGCCAAAGGGATACAAACCTTGCAACTGCCGACTGATCAGGTCGATCTCCCCAAGCAAAAAATCCTCACGTCGCGAGAACTCCGCCGTAGGATGCGACTGGGAACGGTGCAGCAGCCGCTCCGTATTCTTCAGGGTCGCCTCAAGCTCCACCACCTTGTTCTTCAGGTATGTGATTATCCGCTGATCATTTACACTGCGGGGAGGAGCCGGCGCCGCCCGACGACGACGAGCACCCGAAGAAGAAGCCGCGCCACTCGGCTCGGCCACAGGAGAAGGTGGAGCATCATCGCGCACAGCATTCTGCCAGGGATACGCAGAGTCAATACAATCATGCGACTGCCAATCGCAGATCAACTCAGAAGAAAGAAAATCAGCAAAATCAATATTGAAGACCAAAAGACCCGACAGGGTAATATTCATTACAAAGCAAGAAGTTCAAAATACAGACCGCGGCGACTGCCGAACTCCTAAAACTATGCCTACTCTAAGGCTGCGGACTGCGACCGGGAACGGCCCTTCCGAGAGGCAGCCGCCTCGGTCGCCTTAGCAAGGGCCCTCTCGAAGAGTGCCACAAGATGCACGGCCAGCTGCGAGGCACGCTCCTTCACGCTACTCAGCGACGCGGTTCGGCCATCGGGTTTGCGAGGAAAACCGCTGACGACCTTCTGGAAGTCACCTGGAACCTGATGGCCTAATAGGAGCTGGAAGGTGAGCTCGGAGCCGCGTACCGTCTGCGACCGCGTGAAGTCGGCGATGGTGGTCGCGTCCTCAAACGGCGCAGCTAGGGCGTCCACGGCTGCCGGTGGCAGGTCGCCCGGGAAGATACTCTGATGCACCACAGTGAGGGCTCCAGTCGATTTCTGCAACGCGGCTGCGGACTTCTTCAGCGCGTCTGAGGCATAGGCACAGACCCGGTCGAGGAAGCCAACAGCGGTCACCAGGTCAACCGTGTCACTCGACGCGTCTTCCAGAGGAGCTCCACCGCAAGTCTCTGCGCAAAAATTCAAGGTCAAGCAAAGAAAAAGATCAAAGACGCAGTAGGCATCAAGCCGAAACTTACCCCCAAGAACACCGGCGAGTGAAAGGAGACGACCGACTTGAGTCTTCTCCTGGGCGACCCGCGCCAACTCCCGCTCTCGAGACTCGTGAAGAGCCTTCTCAAGCTCATCAACCCGCCCAGTAGCCTGGTCCAAAGAGGCACGCAGTTGGTCCCTCTCTTTCTCCAGGCGAACGTAAGCCGCGGCTGCGTCGAGCTGTTGGCGATAGTACGGCTGAAGCAAAAGCAAGATGTTAATAAAGTTGCGGGTGACTATACTAGTCACCCACACCTTCGGGGGCTACTCCCATCGGGAGCGCTGATCGCGCACCCGATGAAAAATCAAGAATGCAAGAACAAGCATAATAGACTTACGTGGTCCAGGAGTTCCGGATCCTCTGCAGCCGAAGGAGGAATGCGGCTAGAAGACGCAACGCCGGCAGGCTCAGCAAGCACCTTCTCCGCTACCGCCTGAGTCCCCAGACCAGTCGAAGGGGCGGATGTATGCTCCACGTCCCGAAGGGGGGAGCTAACATTGCCAGAACGGTGGTTGCATCAAAACCAAGCACACCTGTCAACCTAAAACGTCGCAACTGCAAAATACAACTCGAAGGACGCACATCTTAAAGAAGCTCACCTGAGGGTGCCGGCGTCGCCGTAGCTCTCCAGGGAGGGCGAAGGCATCCGCACGAAAGAACGGGGAGCCGCGGAGCTGACTGGAGGAACGTTCAGGGGTTCGTCCCAGCCACCCGAGGACTGCGCACCCGGCGATGTCGCGACGACTTCCTCCACAGTAACGTCGACATCCTTGGCAGGTGACGACGCAGTGGCAGAATCACCACGACTCGGAAGCTTCCGTTTCTTCCGCGCGGGTTCCTCCACTTCATCCTCCTCCTCCACATCGTCACGGGGAGAGTGTGCGGAGGGAATCTCTTCGTATTCGTCTTCCTCCTCGACAAACTTCGACTCGTCGTCGGGTCCGTTCTCAGGAAGAGGAGGAAGGCTGATGAACAGAGCTCGACCCCGAAGCAAGTAGACACAAGTCGAATCAAAAAGAAAGGTAGACTCAAGTCGAACAAGGACAAAAGGAAAACAAGACAAGACTTACCTCAGGAACGGGGTTCGAGGCCCCGTAAGGAGAAATCGGGCACTTGACGTTGCACGTGTCCGCGGCTCGGAGGTTGGTGATGGATCTGACGTTGGCTTCCACCTCCTCATCATCAAGCGGCTGGGCGCTGACGCCTTCGGCGGCCCACATCAGGTGAGGCCGAGCGCTGAGCGGCTGCACCCGAAGACGGAATAAGGTGGCCATCAGGAAGACGCCACCCGCCTCGCGCCCAAGGGTCTTGGTCAGACCGCGCAGCAGGCCCAGCAAGGGCCGCACGGCCTCCTTCTCCACGGCGGACAGCGGGTGCGCCCAGGCGCCGGTCTTCCACAGTCCACGCCCGCTGTCGAACGCGTCCAGGCCGTCCTGGTTCGACTGGACGTAGAACCACCTTCGGCGCCATCCTTGGACGGAGTCGGACTTCTTCATCTGGAAGTACGCAGTGTCACCGCGCACCTGGATTCCGAAGCCGCCCACGGGGAAGGTCAACCCGCTCTTCCCCACGTTCTTGCGAACGAGGAAGAGCGACTTCCACAACGCCCAATGGGGCGCGACACCCAAGAAGCATTCGCAGAGCACGATGAAGCCCGCGATGCTCAAGACGCCATTGGGGGTCAGATCGTGGATCTGAACCCCATAAGCATACAAGAGACCACGCACGAAATCGTGCATGGGGAACCCGAAGCCCCGCGGAAGGAAATCCGCGAAGCAAACACGTTCCCCATCGCGGGGAGTGGGGAAGACCTCCTTGCCAGGGACGCGTACCTGGACTTGGTCGGCAGGTGGCAGCAGACCTTGCGCGCGGAAAAGCTCCACCTCGGCCTTCTTCACCGACGACCTCTGCCAGTCGCCGTCGGGTTTCTTCATCACCCCGGCTTCGTCGGCGGCGGCAGAGGAGCCAGCGGCGCTCTTCGGCCTGCCCATGGTCAATTTGCATGGTGTACGGACAGATTGCCTGGAGCTATGGATGGCGGCGGAAATGGTAGAGCGCAGAGGAAAGGAAGCACAGAGCGATTGGAGAAGATGAAATCCCAAGCGTCAAGACACAGTACTTATGCCTCGAAAATCAGCATCTCAACCGTCCACCGAACAAGGGCTCCGAGCAGGCTCATCCGGCCGTCCACGTGTCGCACGGAGAAACCAACCGTCACCACCCACTTCGTCCACTATGCACGAAAACCGAGGCGTCGTCATCGTGCCGCGCAAATTTTGCGCCCGCTTCGGAGACGTGACAACTGTTGACCGCGGTCAGCTCTGACAGCGGGGCCCGCCACGTCACGTCCCATCGGGCGCAGAGGCGTGCAACAGATCGTCACCAGTGACGTCATCAAGCCAACGGCTCCAAAATCAACTGAAGCAACTCGACAGAGTGATTCGAGTAGTAAGCTCCAAAGCTGAAACCAACAAGGTAAGATCAGCCAATGATCTGAGAACCCGAAGAAACCATTCAGGTGGCAACATAGTAAGCTCGAGCAGCCGAATCCATCAACAAGTAAGCCAAACAGGCTGAGTAGAAGCAAGCTTCACAAGAAGATGAAGGCAAAGTAATTCGACTGCAAAGGTTACTCCCATCGGGAGTGGCCGGTTCGACTGAAGAAATTGAGTTCAAGCTCAAGATCAAGCAATCCAATGGCGCGTCCAGGAGGAAGGAGTCCTTTGTTCGACTCTACGCTTCGACCAAGCACTCGGGGGCTACTGACGTGGGGCTGCCTTGCGTGTAGCCCACGATAAGGCTACCTGGGCCGCGCCAAGGATGGAAAGGCCCACAGGAGGCCCACGCGGGGTACCATGTAACCTAGTCCAAGTCGGTTAGGAAGCATAACATGCCATATATGTAGTTGCCATCGGCACCAACCACCCGAGACCTGGCTGCCTATAAAGCCAGGAGGGTCGCCCGTCCCAGAGGACACGCTCAGAGCTACAGCACAAACCCTAGCGAGATCGCAATCTCGCCATTGTAACCACAACTCGCATCAATAATCAGACAAGCAGGAGTAGGGTGTTATCCTCCGGGAGCCTGAACCTGGGTAAATCCTTGCTTGTCAGCCGTCGTGATCACCTTGCACTCATCTCTCTCCCCATCAATTAACCCGGGGTGCACAACCCTGGGACTTGTCGAGTTAACACCTCGTCACCGAGTGATCTTCATGGGCTCGTTAGTTATGCTCTTTTCCCTTTTTGGTGTCTCGGTGCCAAAGGGGGAGAAGTAGTTCTATTAGGTTCTCTCCGGGATTTGCATGGGTTGGACACAAGCATGTGCCTCTATCATTTTATTGCGCTTGTGTCCTTGTTATGTTATTTGATATTTGGATTTTGAACTTATTTGCCTTCTCTTTGACATGAACTATGTGTGTGTAACACATTTGGATTTCTTATATTATGTGGTTGAGACTACTATTGTGTCTTGGTTATATGGGGTTAATATCTTCAGTTTTGTGCACAAGATATGATTTATCTCCTAAAACTCAACCCATACTATACTATGTCTTATTTGTGAAATGTATTGCCTACCTATCATACTTGCAAATTGTTGTTCGAATTTGCCTCTACATGTGTGCACGTGCATTCCAAAGCAAATATTCTTGATGCACACATCTAGGGGGAGCTCTTTCAGCTATCATTACATGTTAGTGAAATTACTGTTATTGCAAATCCATATGTTGTCATCTAACACCAAAAAGGGGGAGATTGAAAGGACATTTCTATGATCTCTGTGTTTTGTGTGTTAGTTAACAACATGTGGATGTATTAAGTTGGTGTTAAGTAATGCAGGATAATTTAGGAACTCTTCAGATGCATCAGCACCAAAAAGGAGAAAAAGAGTCAGCACTGAAAGTCTGCTCAGCCCCTGGTGGGGGGCGGAGTTTCCGGCCTAGGGGGCCGGAGTTTCCGCCCCTTCCTGAAGTTTCCGGTCCCTGAGGACCGGAATCTTTACCGAAGCTCGTTTGCCGAAGTTGTGCTCAACCCCTGGTGGGGGGCGGAGTTTCCGGTCCCGTGGACCGGAGTTTCCGCCCCTGGCCAAACTTTCCGGCCTCAGGTACCTCGAAGATGTCCAAGTTCAGGTTGAAGAAACTGGTGTTCAGCCCCTGGTGGGGCCCGGAGTTTCCGGCCTCCTCAGGCCGGAGTTTCCGGCCTGGTGTTTGGCTGCAACGGCTACATCTTTGGAGGGGTATAAATACCCCTCCTCCTTCTTCCAGCAAGGTGCTTGACCAAGAAAAGGAGGAACTCCATTGTTGCAAGCCATGAATCACAAGATCTCCCAATCCCCCCATCCAAACTCGTTGATATTTGGAGGATTGAAGGAGAAGGCCCCGATCTACATCTTCACCGAGCCGTTCTTCATTTCCCCCTCATTCATTTGAGGGAACACTTGCTAGGGCTTCCACTAGGAAACCTAGCCCATTGTTGTACTTACCTATTGTCTTTGTGACAGATTGTAGCTGTTCGGGAGCCCCCAAGCCCTTTGTGGGTCGTGCCCCGAATCGTTGTTGTAAAGGCTCCGGATTCCGCCTCGAAGGATTCCGATAGTGGAAAGTGAACCAAACCTTTGTGGTGCGGTTCACCGGAGATTAGGGTGAGGCCTTTGTGGCCGTTGAACCATTGTGTTGGTTCACACCTCTCCAACGAGACGTACTCCCATTTAAGGGAGGAACTCGGGAATACATCCTTGTCGTCTCGTGCTTTCACTTCGGTTACTTCTATCCTTATTTATCGCCTTATTATATCTTGCTTAGTTGCTAGCTTGTCGTATAGGTAATTCACCTTAGTTGCATATCTAGTGAATTTACCTTTTGTGTCAAGCCTAATTTGAAAAAGAACTAAAATTTGAATTAGCACCTATTCACCCCCCCCCCCCTCTAGGTGTCATACCGATCCTTTCAGTTAGTAGTACAACCAAATTTGATGGATAAGATACGTGAAGCTCAGAAGGGAGACAAAGATATTGAACAAATCAAGGTCAATCTGAGAGCAGGAAAAGCCAAGGGATTTCAGGAAGATGAGCAAGGAACCTTGTGTTTTGAAAAACGTGTATGTGTGGCAAATGATCCTGATCTTAGGAAGTTAATTCTGCAAGAAGCCCATGAAACACCTTATTCCATTCATCCAGGAAATACCAAAATGTATATGGATGTGAAGGAGAGATTTTGGTGGAACAATCTGAAAAGAGAAATAGCAGAATATATCACTAAGTGCGATGTATGCGGTCGAGTAAAGGCTGAGCATCAGAAACCCGCAGGACTGTTGCAACCTTTGAGGGTACCGAATTGGAAGTGGGATTCTATCGGGATGGATTTCATCACCGGGTTACCAAGGACCAGATCATGGTATGATTCCATTTGGGTTATTGTTTGTCGCTTAACCAAAATAGCTCACTTTATACCCGTGAAGACCACCTATACCAGCGCAAAGCTAGCCGATATTTACATGAAGAGAATTGTGTGCCTACACGGCGTCCCCAAGAGTATCGTGTCCGATAGAGGGACCCAGTTCACATCTCATTTTTGGAAGCAGTTGCATGAATCACTGGGAACCAGATTGGAATTCAGTACAGCATTTCACCCGCAAACAGATGGCCAGACTGAAAGAGTAAATCAGATTTTAGAAGATATGTTAAGAGCTTGTGCGCTTGATTATGGGTCTAGTTGGGATGACAATCTACCCTATGCCGAGTTCTCCTACAATAACAGTTACCAAGCTAGTATTGAGATGGCACCATTTGAGGCCTTATATGGGAAGAAATGCACAACCCCATTGTTGTGGAGTGGTGTAGGAGAACGAAGTTTCTTTGGACCTGATATAATCCAAGAAGCAGAAGAGAAGGTCAGATTAATTAAAGATAGATTGAAGATAGCACAGTCACGCCAAAAAAGCTACACGGATTCTAAACGTAGAGAAGTCGCCTACGAGGTGGGTGATAGAACCTATCTTAGAGTGTCGCCACTCCGGGGTGTAAAGAGGTTTGGAATTAAAGGAAAGCTAGCACCGCGATTCATCGGACCATTCAAAATTCTTTCTCGCAAGGGTGAAGTGGCATATGAGTTAGAACTACCAGAAGCCCTGTCTGCGGTTCATAATGGGTTCCATGTCAGTCAATTGAAGAAATGTCACCCCGAGATGATGGGAGTTCCCTTAAAGGATATTGTACCCCTCGAAGAAGTACAATTGGAAAGTGACTTGACTTACGAAGAGAAACCAATCAAGGTATTGCAGACCGCAGAAAGAGTCACCCGTACCAAAACCATCAAGTTTTGTAAAGTCCAATGGAATCATCATACCGAGGAAGAAGCCACCTGGGAACGAGAGGATGACCTCCGAGAAGACCATCCACACCTATTTGCTGACCTGTCCGAAGCTCGAGGGCGAGCTTCCTCTTAAGGGGGTTAGTCTGTAACATCCCAAATTTTGCAAAAATTTAAAACTTTGCATTCATGCATCATTCATCATTAGGCATAAAACTACATCACAAAAATATTAAATAAAAACTTCAAATTATATATTTAAATATTTAAATAATCTATAATTCCATAAAGTGTTTACTTGAAACTCCTTAAATAAATAAAATGTTATCAATTTATTTATGGGCAAGTATAATGTCAAAACGTCCCATTTTTAATAACCTTTCCAAAATATATTTTTATGAATTTTTCTGAAAAGTTTTGAATAGGTTTAAAAATCATATTTGAAATCAGTATTTAAAAACAGATTATTTTCATTTAAAAAGAAAAGGAAAACGGGCCGGCCCGTTGGCTATCTGCCGCGCACGCGTAGCGCAACGTCCTGCCAGCGGCCCAACGCCCCGCGCTCTCGCTCGCAGTCGCTGACAGGTGGGACTCACCTGTCATCACCCCCGCGGAAACGTTCGTCCCCAAATCACGCCCCCGACCCCGACCGAAAACGCCGATTTGATTCGCACGATTATGGACGATTTACTGCTCCATTTATCTCGCATCCTCTCCCTACTAATAACCCTCCTCGCTCTCATCCGATTGCCCCAAACCACACCTCCCGAGAGCCCCTAGGCTGCCCGCTCGAGGTCACGCAATCCCGCTGTCGCCGTCAGTAAGAACTCCGCCGCCCGAGCAACTCCGGCCACCTCGGACCTCCTCTCCACCTCCCTTCGCTCCCTGTGAACCGTGCGCATCGATTTGACATGGTGGGGTGTGTGTTTTTGCAGTGAAACCCCACCTCCGTCCACGACCGAGAGGAACCGTCGCCGCGCGCAACTCCGGCGAGCTTTTCCGGGGAGACGAGGACGCTCCGGTCATCGCCACCGCGCCATCGCCCTCCCCTCGACGCCGCGCATCCCCTGGTGAGCTCCGTTCCCTCCTAGCACCGTAAAACGCCTCGGGCGCAAACGCCGGCCATGGCTCCGCCGTGCCCCGCGCGTCTCCGGCGACTCGCGCCGCCTGCATTAGGTCAACGCGTCCTGGACCGTTGGATCTAGATCCAACGGATCCGTTTTCATTTTTATTTCGTCTCTGCGATTAATCTGGCACGTCCGATTTCATTTAGATCTAACGGCTCTAGATCGCGATCCGCGTCGAACCGGTACGGGCGAATCAGATCGCGCCGCGTGGCCGATTCTTTTTCTATTTCGAATAAAATTTAGAAATTAAAACAGAAAACTATTAAAACTTGCAAAATTCATAACTTTTAATCTGTAAGTCCAAAATTGATAAACTTTATGTCATTGGAAAGCCCTGCTCATGTAGTTTATTTCTACATCATTTGTTTTTCCCTTTGACAAATTATAAATTGTATAATTATCAGAGGAGATTTCGGCCATTAAAATAATAACTTAAATAATAAAAATGATTTAGAAATAAATTTAATTGTTTTAGGATTGTATTATCTCCCTCTGTCCAGCAATATTAATAAATGGCTTAATTGAAGATTTCATAAAACAATAAAAGTTGTCATTATAGAAATCAAAGTTTTACTATATTATTTTAAAATTATTTAATTGATAAATAAAATAAGAAATACCTAGAAATTATATTTCATTCATTTAATGACAGAAAATAAAAATTATTAATAAGTGTGTCCTATTATCATAGCATATCATTCATGCATACATGATTGTGTTTGGTGTTGTGTTGGTTTTGTGTTGGTATTTATTTTATTCATTGTTGTGCTAGATTGTGAAGAAGAGGAAGGACTTGCTTGTGATTGTTATTCTTGTTGTGCTTGTTCCTCCTGTTACCAAGGCAAGTGACATTCATACTATATCCCATATTTTCTATATGCATAAGTAGTATATTTTGAGTAGTGTGCATGATAGGTTTTTGGATTTATTCTATAATGCTAAGTTAGTTTGTATTTTACAAATATCCTAGTAGTGTGTAGCCACCCCTTCTCCTATGCAGCCATGAAAAGTTTTATTAGTTGCTTAGCTATGCTGTAAAAATTGTTACCCTGTTTTGGAAATGTTTCTAAGTGTTAAAAATTTAAATACACATCTGGGTGGAATTGGTTGTTTGGTTTATGTTGAGTGGCTTTTGGGACTATGCTTGTGGTTGTCGTCGCCTAGGATGAATGTCTATTCTACTTAGTGCCATGAGTATGGTGTTTGTTACCTGGAAGTGCACTTGTGGACGGCCACCCAGGAACGAAGAGATTACCAAGTCCCTCCAAGTTTAGAAGCTTCCCGTGCAGCCTTTTGACAAGGGGCTCTGTCTAGAATAACTAAGTTGTGAGGGTGCAACCTGTCAGCTTGACAAGCAGATGTAGAGTTGGTAGGTGGAACGGGTCTTGCTAGTATGGTTGCATCCTTCTTCTGAAAGTTCTTGTCTCAATTCTCTCCTTTCCTCAATACACTCCGTGTGTATAGGATTTTCGGGCTAATTGAGTCTAAAGGTGAAAGTGCACAACCTCTGCAGAGTCGACAAACTGAGTACTCAGCCGTGTCCCCGTAAATGGACTACTTCGAGCAACTGGACAAGGATGGGCAGAAGAATCTCAACACTGTTTTCGTAAATTAAAATTTTGACTAAGCAAAGAATTGATGGTGCACTTGGGTTTTATCCCTTGGTGCCAAGTCTTGAGAAATAAAAGTGTTTTTACAAAATGATAGGAGAAAACTTGCTTTCTGCAAATAGCCTCCAACCCCACCAAGCCAAATATGCATATAGATTTTAGACTTGTCATTATACATCCACCATAGTCACTTGCCAATACATCTTTGTATTGACCTCCTTCGGGGGCTGCATATTCAAATGTGCAGAAAATTCTGATGCTGAATGAGTTTGGCTCGAGTCTACACCCAACATGACTGCCTGTGGCGCATGCTTGAAGATGAGGCTCAATGTTATTTTCGCTTTCATTGTGAACTCTGAACTTTAGCTAGCCTTCATGGCTATGCAACTTGTAATAAAGCCATACTTGGCTATTATTTTTGGATCTCGTTGTAGTAATTTTAATACTTATGCAATGGTACTTTGTATTTTGTATTGTGGTGCTGGCAGTGATCCAGGGACTAGCACATAACACAGGTGTTCCAACTTTAATATAAGTTGGGGTGCTACAGTACACATACGTGCTGACTAGTTGGATTCCCGTAACTACCCGGCGCAGCTCTTGAACTCTAAACATAAGAGAAGAAGCTTCTTCTTCTTCTGAAGACGACAAGACATGGTCCCAGGACTCCAAAATTTTGAGAGAAGCGGTCGAAAAGGCAGGAAGTAGGTTCTGGTCGACTAGCACATAAAACCATTTCTTCCTCCATTTTTTAGAAGGCTCGGCAGACGTCACATCAAAGTAGCGACAACCGTCGCGCACGTCGATACAAAGACCCCCAGCCGACAGGGGACGGCCATTACAGTAGAGTAAACTAACCTCGAAGATATGTTTCCAGAGAGCCTAGCTGGGATGCACTCCAAGAAACACTCGCATAAAACCACAAAGCAGGCTATATGCAAGATTCCAGGGGGATTCAGATCGTGTATTTGAATCCCATAGGCAAAAAGAAGATCTCGGACGAAGTCATGTAATGGAAACCCAAATCCACGAGGGAGAAAATCCGCAAAGCAAACTCGTTCTTCAGGAAGAGGCATGGGAAGTACCTCTTTATGGATCGGAGCTCGCACAACAACAACCTCGGCGGCAGACAGTATCCCCACCTGGCGGAAGTCTTCCAACTTTTCCTCAGTAACGATGGATTTAACCCAATCGCCGGGATGTTTCTTCGTTGCGGTAGCGGCAGCGGAATCAACTGAGATCTTGTCCTTTGGGGACAGGTTGGTGGAAGAGGTATCAGTGACGGAGGAGATCTTGGCCAGAGAAGCCATGGCGGAAGGAAAGCACAGAGTGCGCAAAGGAATCTCATACGGACGGGGGTAAGAAGACGAAGAGCAAATAGCAAGGTAAAAATTAAAAACATAACCTAAGCCTATCTATTGACGGCGCGGACAACTATTCATCACAGCCGTCCGAGCCACGAGGGCCAAGACACGCGGCGTAATCGGAGGACAATCATCACAGACCACGCCGCCCACTACGCGCGCAAAACGAGGAGACCATCATCACGTATGCGAAAATCTTGCCACGTCAAGTCAAATCTGAACTGAACCGGCGTCCACAACGGTCAAAGAATGGGACCCACTATGTCATGTCACGTCAGAGTTCTACTCGCACGCCAAAGGTGTCACGTATGACGTCATTTCAGATGAACAAACACAAAAGGCGTCCTATCGCGATGGACAAACAGGAAAGGCGCCTCACAAAACACAGTCGTGGAGTATAAAAGTAAAAACTATTCGAGTGAGAAACTGCCGTCGGGAGAAGGCAGAAATCGTTCGAATGACAAAACGAAAAATTGAGATTATCCTCTACTGCAAACAGGAAATCACAATCTCGGGGGCTACTCCCATCGGGAGCACTGTCATGCACCCGATAGAATCAAAAAACATTCGGAACATAAAAATTCCCGAGCGAAAATCAGTCGATAGAGTACCTTGGATGCTGTATACGATAAATACAAAGGTAAGACACATCGATCAGTCGAAAGGGCCGAGGATCACTCCAGCAGTGTTAAAATCCTGAATATTTCCGTGTCAACAGATACGATATAAATCCTGGCGGACGCGCTGGGTAGCAAATTAAAACTGTAGAACAATATCAGTAAGACCATCGACTGGCCTGAGGAATGTCTATCCAGTATGTTCCAGGTTCGAGCCCAAGGACTCGAAATCCGACTGAAGGCTAGTAAGGTTTTGCCCAAGTGCAGTTAACTGGTTTTGACTGCATCGAATAATTCCAGGCCTAGTTAGTCGAAATCCTTTGCCAAAACTCATAAAATCAAAAGTCATCATATCAAAAGCATAAAACATGAGACGTGCACTATGTAGTGAGTCCATGATTTATTCTCGGAATTAGACAAGCACTCGGGGGCTAATGACAAGGTTATACCAAACGGGTACCCCTTCGTGTGGCTTCCTGGTGCACGTAATGACTAAAGCCCAATTATCATCTGGCTGAGGAAGCCCATCAAGCGAAGCCTAAGTCGAAGATCTCTTACTATAGATAGCATAGTCGGTAGTACTTTACATATATGTAGTCCTAGTCGGTTACGACCCGAGACCTGTACCCCTATATAAAGTACAGGAGGGAGACCGACCAGGGATACGCCCGACCCTAATCACAAAACCCTGACAAGATCGACATCTTGCTAAACCCCTGTACTCGCCGCATATATACAATCAATAACAGACAAGCAGGAGTAAGGGTTTTACCTCACTCGAGGGCCCCGAACCTGGGTAATTCCCGCTTGTCAGCCGACGAATCTACCAACATCACGCGTTCTCTACCTCATAAACTCTTACCTTAGGCTAGTAACCATGGGTATTGATTGGGACATCCCTCGTCATCGCGCATATCTCCTTCACTGAAGCAAACGGATGTATTGCTTCCGCGGACGACGCGGGTGTGATTTTGGTTGCTGATGAAGACGCGGTAGTTGAAGACCTCGCAAGTGACGCAGATGCGATCTTGACTGTTGCAGGACTCGCGGGAGTTGAGGATCCCGCGAGTGACGCAGATGCGATCTTGACTGTTACCGGTAACGCGGGAGTCGAGGATCCTGCGAGTGGCGCCGATGCGATCTTGACTGTTGACGGTGACGCGGGAGTCGAGGATCTCACGAGCGGCGCCGATGCGATCTTGACTATTGACGGTGACGTGGGAGTCGAGGATCCCGCGAGTGGCGCCGATGCGATCTTGACTTTTGACGGTGACGCAGGAGTCGAGGACCCCGCGAGTGACGCAGATGCGATCTTGCCGCCCAGATTTGCTGATCGGACCGGGCTCGACACATGGAGAGTTCCCCACTGATTGACAAGAAAGCGGAAACTGCCAAAGGTCAGATCCATACCTGAGTGCACGCCCGCGAACGCTGATCGCTCCGATGTTAGATGCGGGACGAAATCAAAGGTCCCGAGTGCGTATGGCTTCCTCAGATCCAGCGGATCCAGCGACGGCCCTGTCGTTGCAGCTGCCGATGGAGTCGCCGATTCCGTTGATCCAACGCCCGTTCTTCCCACAGACGGCGTAAATTGACGAGGAGTTAACTCGGCAAATCCCATGGTGAGGCACCTAAGGTTGTATCGACGGGAAGAGTATATGGGTGTTGGCGAACTCGGACGGCTGACAAGCAAAGAATTGCTCGTCAGATCTATATTATCAATTTCACAGTATGATTATAAGGGAATCCCGGTGAGTCGATGCCTCGCTAGGGTTAGGTATCTCAGATTGCACGTGGTCCTATCACCTCCCTCTTGACCCGTATATATAGGGATCTCGGTCTCAGGAGTTCGAGTACAACTAGAAATATATATGTAAGGTTTCTAAGTCAGCACGAATCCTCCTAACTTGCTCCATACTCCAGCTATTCGGAAGTTCTTTATCTTCTCCTTCGTATGGGCCATCAACTGGTCCTTCTAGGAAATCACTCTTTAATATAACAGGCTGAATATACTATTCGGGTATAACCACATAAGAAACCAAAACGCTTTTGCTCATGTACTGACACTCCTAACTCTCACTATCTCACACCACTCCCTGGTACTTTGTCACTTTACTCCCCTCCATTAGTCTCCAGCGGCAATGATCTCCTGATTCTGATCCCGTTTTGGATCTCCAGCTAGATAGAAAATGAAATGACCATCATCTCATCATAGTTGATGATCGAACCACCACAAGTAAGATATTGCTGTACCAAATAAGAATCGGACACACGTCCTTAAGAAAGTACTCCCTCTGTTCTGAATTAATTGAATCAGATTTAGTTTAATTTGTACCAAATCTGAGTCAATTAAATCAGAACGGAGGGAGTAGAACATAAAAGAAAGGGAACGACGAATGAATCGCAGTGTTAAGAGACTTCAACGTGTCCT
Organism: Poa annua; assembly: GCA_026929855.1. Classification (NCBI taxonomy): domain Eukaryota; kingdom Viridiplantae; phylum Streptophyta; class Magnoliopsida; order Poales; family Poaceae; genus Poa; species Poa annua. Next base: position 28,006,233 of record CM049428.1, read on the forward strand.
GATGCTGCCTGAGGTGAGAGCTCAACTACCGGAAAACGAGTCACACCAGCCCAAGCCAAGCTGATAGGTGATAAGGTATCTGAAAACGACCTGCTCCAGCGTTGTTCAGCTACATTAGGCAGCGCCGACACCATTAGTGCTGACACTATTAGCGCTGACACCCAGCTCATCGACATGTGTGATTCAAAGCACGTGGTTGATCAGGTGACACCCAGCAGATTCTTGGCCGACTTTACGATCCATGGCTTTACTTGTGATATATTATTCATCCTGAACTTCGTTTGCTGCTGGCGTTTGCGGGAGGTGCGTATAACCCGTGTGTATATTTCTTTGCTGAAGTTTGGCTGGTGGAATGTTGGGTTAGTCTGACCTAAGGGCGGTTGTTTTGCCTGGTAGTTTGCTCGCTGCGCCGAGCTCGTTGGTTGGCCCGCTGGGGCATGTAAATTTGGGTGGAGCTGCTGCTGGTGGTGGTTCCGTTCTTTGAATGGAAATCGATCTTTTTCACGTGTAAAAAAAATCCATCCTAAACTTAGTTATCTTCCTGGTCAGCAAACCACTGCCCAGCAGGGGGCAGAAGAATCAGTTATAAGCTATAATCATGCACATATGCACTAACTACAAAGCTTCACATGGAAGCATCGGAATCACTTGTTCAGTAAGTGTAGCTGTAAGTGCAGGAGGCTATGAAAGCAAGGATCCGTCTCCACCGATCAAAGTGTCAGAGCGCACATATTCCATTCCGCAACGCCAAGCAATCTCTCAATAATAATCTGGCGTTCCATTTGGATATGGTTTCAGACAGGCATGTGGTTGATCAGGTGACATGGACGAGAAAGGATTTGTCCGTGAGAAGTTTCTATCGACTGTGCGAGATTAAAGCGGCGGCACCGGAGAAAAAGGAACATAAAGAGAGACCGGTCAGAGTTCAGATGAATCGGATTCTTTTAAACAAACCAAAAGAAGCAGCGACGAGGAGCACAACTCCAGCTACAAATCGGGCCCCGGGCATGCTGCAAGTGATCATCACTCCATCAACTGGAGACTGTCAGCAGCGATCGAGCGTCGATCAATGGTGAACCGCGCGCACTTCGTCATCCTCGTCCTCGCCTACCGCCTCCTGGTATCCTTCTCAGCTGAAGCACAGCACGCCAAAGAGGTAGAATCATCACTGATAGATTGCAATGCGACCTGCCATATGTCTGCAACGCAACAGCTGAAGTAGCTTACTTACTTACTCAGAAACTGAATGATGCTTGTTGCTCCTTGGAATGCCATCCTGCTTTGTTTGATTTGATTGCTGGGTGTGATTGATTCAGTCGTATGTCATCTACTTGGGGAGCCCTTCCGGCGGCGACGAGGAGGCGGTGCGGGCCTCTCACCTGCAGATGCTGTCGTCCATGGTCGTCCAGAGCGACGAGCAGGAGCGGGCGTCCACGGTGACGCAGAGCTACCACCACGCGTTCGAGGGCTTCGCCGCCGAGCTCACCGAGGAGGAGGCCGCCGCGCTGTCTGGTTCGGCCCCCGGACCCGTCCTCCGTTCGTTGCGGATTTGTTAGTTGCCAAGTTAACATCGTACGTGCGCGGATTCCGTTTGGTTGTTTCATGGCCAGCGCACGAGAGGGTGGTGTCGGTGTTCCGGGACCGCCCGCTGCAGCTGCACACGACGCGGTCGTGGGACTTCCTCGACGCGCAGTCCGGCCTCCGCGCCGAACGCCTCGGCCGCCGGGCCTCCGGCGATGTCATTATCGGCGTCATCGATACCGGTACATACGATCCACAAGGCAATTCTACATCATGCATGGTAACTGTTCTGACGTGTGCGCATTTTGATTTGGTGTCGCCGTCGCGTGTGGCAGGTGTCTGGCCGGAGTCGCCGAGCTTCAACGACGAAGGAATGCGGGACGTGCCGGCGAGGTGGCGAGGCGTGTGCATGGAAGGCCCGGACTTCAAGAAGAGCAACTGCAACAAGTAAAAAAAACACTTGCAGTGTGCACTGCATGCCTCTGTCAGACTCAGACGCACGGCTTAACTTCGCACATTGTCGCAGGAAGCTCATCGGCGCGCGGTACTACGGCAGCCAGCCCGGCTTGGGAGCGTCGACCTCGTCAAACACCTCCCTCTCCGAGGAGCAGGCTCCGTTGCCCGCAGCAACCGCAGATTCGCCGCGTGACACCGTCGGGCACGGCACGCACTGCGCGTCGACGGCGGCTGGCGCGGCCGTGGCGGACGCGGACTACTACGGCCTCGCCCGTGGCGCGGCCAAGGGCGGCGCGCCGGGGAGCCGCGTGGCCACGTACAAGGTGTGCAACCTTGGCGGGTGCTCCAGCTCGGCGCTTCTGAAGGCCGTGGACGACGCGGTGAGCGACGGCGTGGACGTGATCTCCATCTCCATCGGCATGAGCTCCGCCTTCGCGTCCGACTTCCTCTCCGACCCCATCGCGCTCGGCGCGTTCCACGCGCACCAGAGGGGAGTCCTGGTGGTCTGCTCCGGCGGAAACGACGGGCCCAACCCCTACACCGTCGTGAACTCCGCGCCGTGGATCCTCACCGTCGCCGCCTCCACCATCGACCGCACCTTCCAGTCCAGCGTCGTCCTCGGCAACGGTAACGTCATCAAGGTACGCACCACCGCGCCGCGCACACTAGTGACAATATCGCCATGCTGCAACCTCAACGCAACGCGCCGTGTTACTCTGTCAGGGAGTCGCCATTACCTTCTCCAACCAAAGCCTGAGTGGAGAGCGCTACCCTCTGGTGTCTGGCGCCCAAGCGGCAGGCAGGTACACGCCGGTGTCCGAGGCAAGGTACTACAAGAATACGATTCCATTGACTTGACAGCTTGCTCCAAAATCGATCAATTAATGCTGATCGTTTTGTTTCACGAACTGAATCGCGTGCAGCAACTGTTATCCGGGATCGCTGGACGCGCAGAAGGTGTCCGGGAAGATCGTGGTGTGCGTCGGCACGAACTCGATGGTGTCGCGGCGGGTGAAGAAGCTTGTCGCAGAGGGCTCCGGGGCGAGTGGGCTGGTGCTGGTCGACGACACAGCGATGGACGTGCCGTTCGACGCCGGCAGCTTCGCCTTCTCCCAGGTGGGCACCGATGTCGGCGCGCAGATCCTCGGTTACATGAACTCCACCAAGTAAGTGATCAAACGGGGAATCGTTTTAGTAGTTTACATGGCAAGGAAGTGAAATGAGAATCCAGGTTTTTCTGATTTAGAAATCCGACGGCCGCGATCCTCGCGACAGAGGACGTCAAGGAGTTCAAGCCTGCGCCCACGGTGGCGTCCTTCTCGGCGCGTGGCCCTGGCGGTCTCACCGAATCCGTCCTCAAGGTTTGACAGTACTGCTCTCTGCTGATACAAAATCACATGATTAATTTGCATCAGTGACGATTAATTAGTCTTGTCATCAGACAGATGAATTGGCATTAGTAGCTTGCATATCCTGACGACGTACGATTTCTTTTTGTGTGGCAGCCTGATCTCATGGCGCCTGGGGTGAGCATCCTCGCAGCAGCGATGCCGTCCACGGACAAGGCGGACGTCCCCGCCGGCAAGAAGCCCTCGGCCTTCGCCATCAAGTCCGGCACCTCCATGGCATGCCCGCACGTCGCCGGCGCCGGCGCCTTCGTCAAGTCGGCCCACCCGGGCTGGTCTCCGTCCATGATCAGATCAGCTCTCATGACCACAGGTATAAACGTGCCTAAATCAATAATAACGCGATTCAATCAGTCTTCACACAAAGCGAAGCAGATCGCCTGGGTTTAAAATTGATCCTGCCTGCAGCGACCACGACAAACAACCTCGGTAAGCCGGTGACAAGCAGCACCGGCGCGGTGGCGACCGGGCACGACATGGGCGCTGGGGAGATCAGCCCGCTTCGGGCGCTCAGCCCGGGCCTGGTGTTCGACACCACCACCAAGGACTACCTCAACTTCCTCTGCTACTACGGCTACAAGGACAAGCTCGTCCGCATGGTCTCCGGCGACGCCGGGTTCGCCTGCCCGCGCGGCGCGCCATCGCCGGACCTTATCGCGACGGGCCTCAACTACCCCTCCATCTCCGTGCCGAGGCTCGTGTCAGGGAAGCCGGTCGCCGTGTCGCGCACCGCCATCAACGTGGGGCCGTCGAACGCGACGTACCAAGTGGCCGTCGAGGCGCCACTGGGTCTGTCGGTGAAGGTGTCGCCTGAGCGGCTGGTGTTCTCGAGGCGGTGGACGACGGCGGCGTACGAGGTGGCCTTCGCGAGCGCCGCCGGGGTCAGCAAGGGGTACGCGTACGGTGCCGTCACCTGGTCGGATGGCGCGCACTCTGTCCAGACGAGTTTCGCGGTTAATGTTGTGTGACTGTATTTGTCTGCCCATCTTTTTGCTTTTTTTTCCTAAAAAAAATGAACACTCACCTTTTTCTTGTTAGGTTTACAGATTTTTGCTTGGTATAATTTGGCGCATGTCCAACATAAAATGTTCCATTATGTAACTAGTTCTGACATAATTTGTACTGGCTGGTGTTGCGAAAATGCTTTCCCACAACTATGTTGACCTGCTTGGCTTATCTTTGGCCGTTTGTTTGTTGGAGATTCGTATAATATTTTGCAAAAAAAACCTTCAGTCAAGATCTACAAGGACCGGAGTACAACGTGCTTTCAAAGGATATATCCTCCGATTTGTTCAATTTGCAGAGCATCATGTTTTCAAAAAAAAAAAGAAATCCGGTAACATATTTTTTTGTTAACATAATTTTTTAGTTAACATAATTTTTTTGGTAATACAATTTTTTTGTTAACAAGTTTTTTTATCAACACATCTTTTTGTAACACAATTTTTTTTATTAGCACATTGTTTTTGTTAACATAATGTTTTGAAAATGAGAAATGGTTAGACATACTTATGATGCTTTTATAGCTGGACCGAACGTAATTATCAAAGTTCAGGGCTATTTTGTTAGTCCGATGAAAAATGAACGTCCCGGATAAGTCGGACGTACACGTACGTGTGGAAAACCCACTCTCCTCTTCTTGGCTTGTTAGAGCAACCACAGTGTTCCCATCGTCAAATCTGACATATGGACCATACTAACAACCGTGGCTAAATTCAACTTGGACCTCCTATATTCCATAATATAAATATTTTTAGACACATATTAATATAAAAATTCTAAACTATTCAACTTTCCCTTCCCACCTCAAATAGTTGCACCAGAAGTATCAATTCCGTATTTCGGGAATAAATTTGGCAGCAAATCTTATAGGTGCATCAAAGTCAAAAAAATTGGCTTTGCCGCAGTGATGATGGCCTCGAGGATGTGTAAACCATCCCGGTTAAAGAGCTTGAAATCACTCGGTCGCCGAGTCTTCCAAGGGTCACCAAGTATATTTTTTTCACGTTTCTCTCATGCAGGGTCCACTAAAACATGACTTGATTGATATGATTAACGGTCATTAGCAATATCCACTTAATAATGTCTTAAAGAAAGTAAATAGAATAATAAGTAAGAATTAATTAGTAAAAATGTCAAAGATAATTGGTAAACAATAATCAAAATATTATATTAAGAATGTAATACCTCAAGTCTTACGATTTAGGGAACGCCGTGCGGGCGCTAGAGGTGGGATTCACATGTTAATGATCCCAAAATGCAGGGTACCATACGTAAGAGGTTCTCCTTGCATAGAAATAGAATTATCCATGCCAATCTTTGACCTAATGGAAGTACTGACAGAGAACAATATAGCTAGTCGTGTTGTTCCATTTGTACTATTGTATAGATATGCACGAGTGACAGACGACTACTTTTGTTCATGATCTTGGCTAGACTCGGCATGGTCATGAGCGATGGATCAAAAATCAAATCAAGACGGCAACTTGGCGCACGTATATGTAAGTAATTAAGGGCGTAACTGTGTACGCAGCCCTGCTGGGTCATCTCCTAGTGTTCTTCTTCTGCTAAAAACGAGCCTGCTGGCTGCTGGTTCAGTTGTCTCTTCCTAATTTTGCACATTTTTCTTTGCTAGCTGCCATTGACATACATGGAGTCCACGACTGTTACAGTTATAAAAAACACTCTTTTAAAACAGCACGATCACACCTGGAAGCAAAACAGTTTTTTTATTTTTCTCTTTGAAGGATTCTTATTGAAACAGATTAATCGTCGAAAATGCCGTACAAACATTACTGCACGTCCATTCTGCTCATCAAAAGAACAACCAAATAAGCATAACCATTTCGCAACTCTTGATAATTGGATTAGGCGAAGAGAAGAATAATCGAACATGAGAGGCCGAGAATATCCTATGACACCGACCGACAGGCGGGCCACAACCTAGACGCGCCGGCCGATCCACCCTGTCGTTCAGGCCGGCACGTTGTCGTTGAGCTCAACCTTGATTGATTTCCCGCGAAAAACAATACGCACGTAGCAACACCTGGCGCGCAATCGCCTCGCCTAGACAGAGGAAAACAAAGGGGAGAAGCTGGAGATGGTTATTGCCATGGCAGACAGGCGAGGAAGTTGCAACCCTCCATAACGAACTGGGAGAGCGAGAGGGAGGAGAAACTGAAAGAGCGGCCACTGGCTGTTCGTCTGATTCTCTGTCCCCTGTGGGCGGGCCACGACTTCTGTGGCGGAGCCGACTCCGGTGGCCGGAGGACTGGACCAACCTCTGTGAGCTTCTTTCGATCTCGGAATAAAGGGGGTTGCTGAATAGCCGAGCGCGGGGAGGAAGAAGCAGGCAGACGGCAGGATGGAAGATGAGCCGAGTCGGAGGAGGCTGTATCAAGTCTGGAGAGGAAGCAATGTACGTTCTTTTCATACACTGTGTCTGTTCATCGTCCTCTTCTTGCCTGTTTGGTTACACATTTTTTCGTTTGAGATTGCTTTGGTTACATGCTTATGCATTCTAAGCAACTCATATATGCTTACAATCCTCTCGCGAAAATTGGAAATTAAGAAACTCCCTTTGCTTCTTGTAAAACAAAATGAATTACTCCTTTCTGTATTGTTTGCTTGAATTCTTGCAAGAACATTGTTGGTGTGCGTTTCCACCAGGATTTATCTTTCTTTTTTTCTGGTCAAGTTAATTCTGTATCTGGTTGAATAACCGGTCACCTGCAGCGTATATGCTAGAACCCTGCACTGTTGTTGATCTTCCAGAGATTATTGTTCGCAATTACTGCTTTTAAAGAAGGTTTAACAAATTAAAGAATGTTTGTAGCAACAGACATATAGGGACAGCGTACGATGTTTAGGAATGATCACTTTGTTAGCTGTTATATACTAGCCTAATTGAGACACCTCTGCACTTGATTCCAAATCCAACTGACGGCGACTGTCCCCCAAAACAAATATCAGAAATTCCTCTGCGGCGGGCGCCTAATCTTCGGTCCGGACGCGGGTTCCCTCTTCCTGTCCACGGCTCTAATTGCAGGCCCCTTGGTAGGCCTATGCTGCCAGTGCATCACAAAGATGAACTCCAGCACCTCGGGGCAGAACCATGTCCTAGGCCTGCCGGCCCTCATCGCCACGGTTATCCTCGGCCTAGCGGTACGTCAGCGACACAAATGCAGCAAACCGCCCCTTTTTTTCTTATTTCTTATCTGAAGAAGAAGAGAACGTGTCACAGACTCACAGGACAGGACAGCTGCTGATTCTTCTTTCTGTTGTAAAATGCCTTCAGGATTTGGCATTCCTGCTCCTGACATCGAGCAGGGACCCGGGGATCGTGCCAAGGAACGCGCGTCCGCCGGAGTGCGGCGCCGAGGAGCAGGCCGTGGACATGACCACGCCGTCGACCGAGTGGGTGAACGCGGCGAGCCCGCACCTCCGGGTGCCCCGCACCAAGGACGTGCTCGTCAACGGCTGCATGGTGAAGGTGAAGTACTGCGACACGTGCCTGCTGTACCGGCCGCCCCGGACGTCTCACTGCTCCATCTGCAACAACTGCGTCCAGAAGTTCGACCACCACTGCCCCTGGGTCGGCCAGTGCATCGGCCTGGTCAGTCGACGATCTTTTTCTTTGCGGAATGTCAAAGACTCGAAGAGGTTCTGATTGTGTTTCTCTCTCGCAGAGGAACTACCGGTTCTTCTTCCTCTTCATCTCGACGTCGACGTTCCTCTGCTTCTACGTGCATGCGCTGTCGTGGGTTAACATCACCACCGAGAGGGAGGAGTACGGCGGCTCGCTGCTGAAATCCATGCGCGGCGAGGTGCTCTCCGTGGTGATGATCGTGTACACCTTCGTGTCGGTGTGGTTCGTCGGCGGCCTCACCGTGTTCCACCTCTACCTCATGAGCACCAACCAGACCACGTACGAGAACTTCAGGTACAGGTACGACAAGAAAGAGAACCCCTACAACAGGGGCGCGCTCGCTAACGTCGCCGAGGTCTTCTTCACGCGGATGCCGCCGTCGCTCAACCGTTTCCGCTCGTGGGTGTCGGATGACGAGGACGCCTACGGCGGCGCCGGCGGCGGGCCGCTCTCCCCTATGAGCGGTGGCCTTGATCTGGAGATGGGGCGCAAAGGCGTGCACTACAGCGCCGGCGGCGTCCCGGCGATCCTGCAGGGTTTGGATTACAGCGAGATGGAGAAGATGGAGGGTGGCGGCGTGCATCTTAAGGACCGGCAGTCGGGGCCCGAGGCGCCGGACCTGTTCATGATCTCCGCGGCCCGGCAGCACGACGTGGGTTGCGGAGGAGGAGGAGGAGGAGATCGTAGTCCGGCAATTGTACACGACCAAGATGCGGAGAGGACATTAGTGAGCTCCAATACAAATTCTGAACGGTAATCATGCATGAGTTGTCAGTTGGAGCAGTTGTGACATAAACGACTTCTCATCTCACCTGCCAGGTGTCGGCTTTGTTCCCTGCAATTCTTTTTCCCCTCAGTTGGAACTGTACATTTTATCGCACGATTAATTTGGAACTGTACATTTTATGTTTAGCTTATTTTGCTACTAATCAGACAAGCAAGAGAATAACGTACTATATGTGTCAATATACTGATGACCATGTCAAAAAAAAAACTGATGACCAGTTAACCACTCGGTTGGGTGGTAGAATCGTGGCGATGAATCTACCCATCTAAGCGCAAATTCTAGTACAGTTCCAACTCGGGCAGAAAATCTTCATACGAGAAAAAAGACATTCTAAAAGAAGGCGAGAAGCGACAAGCTGGAAGCCGAGCATGAAAACAGGATAAACCAAACCTAACAAAAGGCAGTCTATACTACTCCCTCCGTCCACAAATAAGTGTCTCAAGCACTACGGAGGGAGTACTAAAAAAACGAAACCACGTCTCCTTAGGAAATCATCGGTCCTCGAAGGGCCAAGCGCACTAAGCTCTTGCTAGAGAGGGCTCTCCCTCTACGCCGTGGAATACTGATCCTCACAAGTCACAACGCTAACGGTGGATGGTGAGGACCTAGAATGGTGACGAAGAGGATCAACGAACCACTCCAACTCAAAGCCGAAGAAGCTTCACGCTAGGATCATAATGAGGAATTTTCCGCTCATTGTTAACCTCGTTCAACAATGTATTTCTCAAAAATGATGAGATTATTCAGCTAACCTGCTACTAATCACTATTTCTTGCATAGATGTGAAAATCTATTTGTTTAATTATTTCCTTGTAGAAATCTATTTGCCACTAACCACTACATCTCCATCTCCCTAGCATCTTCATAACCATACTTGTAATCTTGATTTTTTCGCGATTGACCACATTGTAATTAAACCATTGGTCATTCATATTCAAATAGTGTTCGTTACCATGTTATTTATTGTTCAATTTATCTTAATATGTGTGTAGTCCACCCAAGCCGAGGGACGAGGCATATGTACAATATAGGATATAGTTTAATTCATTCGACATACTCTATGTATATATATTCTTTCGTTGATGCCTCGCTTTTAAAACTTGTCAGATACCCAAAACCCCTTAGAGTGATTAAGGTAGAACCACTAGCAGAGGAGAACAAAAATTCGTGCGTGAAACATGTTAATAGTAAGACAATTGTTGGAAGCAATTCTCAGAGGAACAACGATGATTTCACATAATCTATGTATTGGTCTAGTTACCTCAATAACGAAGGTAACCCCACATCTATATAATAGAGCGAAGGTTGCACAATTCAATCTATAGTGTTGCGGCGGAAGTACGATATTGTGTTCAAACTTCAAATTAGGCATCGCCCTAGTTTATACACGTTAACTTTAGTAACTATTATCACTGATAGTGTTTATTACTCATTATATGTGTGCACAAGTGCAGGTGAAACCTCCAACCTGGCCTATTTTCATTAGTTGATACAAACTCAAAAGAGAACATTGTTGGTTGATAAACAATAATATTTTAAACTTTACTATACTTTTTAGAAATCACTTTTATGAACATTTACTTACCGGTTCGGTAAAACTTAAATATCTATAAAGAAAAACCTTCTATACTACGTACATTTGCAATATAGACTGAATGTATCAAATCAAAGCAATCCCAAAGGCACCGGTGAACTAGTGCTCCTTGATAATACCCCCAACAGGGTAATGCCCCCCCCCCCCCTAATATGCAACAATATGTTGTTATCTAACCAGCTACGTGGCCCATGGGTGTCTACATGCATTTCATTTTCGTTCATGTTGATGGAGACTTTTGTTTATTTCCATTTAATCAAGTATAATCGTCTAGGGATATTCGTGGCCAGAAACTTGTGTGTATCCTGGCCAATGGGTTATAATGTTTTTTCTCGTGAAAAGGGGAAACAACATCATACCACCACCAATCAATTTCACTTCCCATAGTTTGACGGGCTAAAATCATACTTTTTGATTTGCCCATAAAAATACACAACCTCCCATTTCTTACTCGTTCATATTTTATCACTACGCTGACTACAACTATGTATCTTCGTATGTTCGGCTGCCTTTGAATCTCATATTACACTTTTCTTTCCGTGAGAAAAATAGCTCTTTGCTTGCAAGATAACCCAACAGCGCCTCTATTTAGCCAAATAGTCATTCGGTAATTTCTAACAACTTGTTAGGCATTAAGTTTTTACTTTAGACTATGGCTAAGTTATAATTTACCATACAAGTTGTGTTGTTTATTTGTGAGTTTTAGACTTATTTGTGGAGTAATAAAAATCTAATACAGCAATAAGCCTTGTAAAAGAACAAAGAACGAGCAAAGAGAAACCAAGTTGAAGGGAGATGTGGTTAGATTGGCCTTCTCTACACATGGCGCGCACCCATTTGAAGTCGAAGATTACACCTCATCGCCGTCTTATCGCACCACCCTATCTGCTACTCCATGTCAGCTCACCTCTCAGCATATACACCTCCTCCTCGCCGTTCCCCCAAACTCTTCGCCACCGCACCGTCACCCCCAACAGCTTCTGGCAGGAGATGGCATCCGCCATGGAGCTCTCCCTCCTCAACCCCACAATGCACCACCACGGCAAGACGGCCTCCCACCTCCCCGCCGTCCCCGCGCGCCGGGCCTCGTCCGGCGCCGTCCGCTTCCGCGTGAGGGCCTCCGCCGCGGCGCCGCCCGCACCCGCCGCGAAGCCCGGCTCCCCCAAGAAGCGGGGCAAGACGGAGGTCTCGGAGTCCCTGCTCACGCCGCGGTTCTACACCACGGACTTCGACGAGATGGAGCAGCTCTTCAACGCAGAGATCAACAAGCAGCTCAACCAGGACGAGTTCGACGCGCTGCTGCAGGAGTTCAAGACGGACTACAACCAGACGCACTTCATCCGCAACCCCGAGTTCAAGGAGGCCGCCGACAAGATGCAGGGCCCGCTCCGCCAGATCTTCGTCGAGTTCCTAGAGCGCTCATGCACCGCCGAGTTCTCCGGATTCCTCCTCTACAAGGAGCTCGGCCGAAGGCTCAAGGTTCGTATACGCTGTCTGCGGAGGTCCACTTATTCTCTGCTTTTTTTTTTCTGTTGCATGTACGCATTTCGTCGAGCACCAAGTGGGCATGAGCTGATGCACTGTTTCTTTTGCAGAAAACCAACCCAGTGGTGGCCGAGATCTTCTCGCTCATGTCCAGGGACGAGGCCCGGCACGCTGGGTATGTACTTACACTCTTTTCATCTATATTCATCCCATAAATACAATACACTTCGGTTGAGCACAATCAGAAGTCAAATGCGTACACTATCATCAGAAATGCCTTATTCTCTCATGGCTAAAGTTTAAGCTTTAATCTTGGGCTTTCAGTGCAACTCAACTTGCAAACAAATTGGACATTTTAGTACAGTAGTTTATTTTCTCCCCACAAAAAAAACTAATCTAGTTCTCAACATGATTTCTGTTGTGCAGGTTCTTGAACAAGGGACTATCCGACTTCAACCTGGCTCTGGACCTTGGGTTCTTGACCAAGGCTAGGAAGTACACCTTCTTCAAGCCCAAGTTCATCTTCTACGCCACCTACCTGTCCGAGAAGATCGGGTACTGGAGGTACATCACCATCTTCAGGCACCTCAAGGCGAACCCGGAGTACCAAGTGTACCCCATCTTCAAGTACTTTGAGAACTGGTGCCAGGATGAGAACCGACACGGCGACTTCTTCTCCGCTCTGCTCAAGGCACAGCCGCAGTTCCTCAATGACTGGAAGGCCAAGCTCTGGTCACGCTTCTTCTGCCTTTCGGTAATGTCAAGCTAATCCATGCATTTTCTTGCATGTGCTAACCGGAATTTGTCATGTCCCTCATTCTAACAGCTGTGTATGATGTGATGACATTTCACAGGTGTATGTGACCATGTACCTCAATGACTGCCAACGTAGTGCCTTCTATGAAGGAATTGGTCTTAACACCAAAGAATTCGACATGCATGTGATCATAGAGGTAAAAATGAACTCACTTTTGTTTTTCTTGTTTCATTTGTACAGTCAATGTCATGTCCTGCTGGTTGCTCTTTACAATGTTTTAAAAAGTTTCTGAACAACTTCTGAACATGTTACATGACAATAATGGCTCTTGTACAATAAATAGAGCCCACAAGATTGAAGACTGATTGTAGTTATGCTTATGAAAATATTTGAGATCCAATGTAAAATAAGGTCGCAATTGATGACACGCGGTCACATTTCTCTGCAGACCAATCGCACGACAGCGAGGATCTTCCCTGCTGTCCCAGATGTGGAGAACCCTGAATTCAAGAGGAAGCTTGACAGGATGGTAGAAATCAACCTGAAGATCATTGCTGCTGGAGAGTCCAACGACATCCCCCTTGTGAAGAACCTGAAGAGGGTTCCTCTTATTGCCCAGTTGGTGTCTGAAATCATCGCTGCGTACCTCATGCCCCCCATCGAGTCTGGATCCGTCGATTTTGCCGAATTTGAGCCCAAGCTTGTCTACTGATTTGTGGAAAAACAGTTATCTCTGTATTTCTCTTTGAAAAGACCTAATGATGCACCATTCCCCTCGAGGGGCTCTGAATGAGGAGATAATCCATGGTAATCAACAGGATCGGCATCCTCCTGTGCTCATTTGTAAAGTATACTCGCCAAGGTTTTGTTCGTGACATCAACATGTAAGTGTCATTGAACTTCATCAGAACGGGGATTCCAGTTTTCCTGCCGATGGAGAAGTATATCTCAAGTTGTTGAGTAACCTGTCCAAACTTGAGTCAGTAGCAATATAGCATCCAAAGTTCTAGATATGATATGTATCACACACACCTCGTGTTGGTAAGTCAACAATGATTTGACATTTTTATTAAGCTAAACTTACAGACGGAATTAGATAGCAGATTTACAAGACTCGTTTATTTTATAGAGTATCAAATATTCAGACACTGCTTGGTAAATCATTTAGAGGACTACACTATTTAGCAATGGCGTAACAACGTAGGACAACTTTTATGCTGTGATGCTAGACAATTTCCGTGCATCCTTTTCTTCTCAAAAAAGAGTGAGCACCCGTGGCCTCTTCATCCAGTGATGCAGACTCGAGTAGGAATTCAGACTACACAAAACACTAAGATTCAAAGTAAGTACATGATCCTGCAATTTAGCTACTTTTAGAGGATGACTGTGTTAGGATTTAGGGTTACAGAATAGGCAAGTCGCACTAGTCGGAGCACATCGGCTAGGGTTTACGTCAAAGAAGAACAGATAGGGTTTTCATGTTCGGATCTGAGCTATGTAACCATGGCAAGTGGTGAAAAACAACGGAGTCGGGTGAGGATAAACCTAAACTGAAGATAAAGCCATGGCAAGGTTGTTGTTAAGAAGACAGAGTAAAAATTGTCAATGATCCAATCTCGCTGTACATGAACCAAACGGCCAGGGGATATAACCCGAACACATGGAGGCGAGTTGGTCTTCCATGGCCATGGTGGCCACGAGCATCGCGTCGCCGGGTCACATGTTAGCAGGAATTAAGGCTCTCTTTGGATTGAAGGATTTTTATATGAATATTCGAGGAGTACAATCCATAAGATTTTTCTTAAGGAACCCCTCTGTATCAAATGAATGACACTATCAAAATTTATATGGATTGCATTCCCACACCCTAATTCCATAGAAATTTCAACATCCACTCTAACCTCTTTTTTACACTCATTCGCGTAGGATTGAGACACTTTTCCTATGTATCATCCAGCTGGCTATTCTTGTAGTTTTTTCTCTGTTTTGTAATCATGTATTTGCACCTACAATTCTATCAAATTCTCGTATTTTTCTGATTTCTCTGTTTCCTAATCTTGTGATCCAAAGAAAGAATTTGAGGAGGAACCGGATAGGTCATGATTGCAACGTAGTTTTTCCAAGATGATCTCCCCCACTTATCAATGGTTGTTTATTTTTTTCATCCAATGAACGATATTATTCCTACTAATTGATGTGTTGATAAATATAAAAATATATGTTGATGTGTCGTTTTAATTTTTTTGGTCGATGCATGTACATAAATTTCTTGTTAGTACATGAATTTACAAATTACATAAATTAATAAGTTATTGTTAATGCATTGATATTGTATGATTTATTGATAATTTATGCACAAATATGAGGATCTCCCCTGTTTATCTGAAACATCAAAATGCTTTGCGAGTTGTGCATAAATACAACCCACAACTGCGAGGATCTCCCCTGTTTATCTGAAACATCCAAATGCTTTATGATTTGTGCATAAATTATCAATAAATCATACAATATCAATGCATTAGCAATAACTTCTTAATTTATGTAATTTGTAACGAAGCTTGAAATTTTCACTGAACAAGAAGAAAAAATCAGGACACATGTACTCACCAACAAGCGTTTGAATACCGCCATAGCCACTCCTCGCAAGCAATTAGATCGGATAGCCGCTAAAAAAATCCGGCTCAAGGCAATAGCCCAAAATCTCCTGCTTGCAATTATTCACCACCAGTTTAGAGGGCTGAAAAAAGAACCTTGCCGTATACCCAACCGAACAAAAAGATCGAACAAGTCACACCATAGCACAACATCCCTAATGACACCAACCGTCAAGATCCCAAAGAACCAATAGATCTGGCAACAACTACGCTCACTGGTGCTTCATCGATGAAGGATTGAACTTTGGCGAGGTAGTGACAGCCAGAGCGCATTCCAACATGCCATCGACGCCCATAACCACCTCATCCATTCTGATAGGCAGACCAACACTTAACGAAAATAAGGACTTAGAATAACTAAAGCACAAAAAGGCCCCCCTTTCACTACCAGGTATATCACTTGACGAAGAGGGGGAGGGTGACCAAGGCGGCGCTAGGAAACCCTAATTTGGTGGAGAGAGGTGTTCCGCTCCTCATCGTTTTACATACTGGATATGGGGAGGAGATCGATTGGTCACGATAGTTATCTTGTTGATCACTATGTTGGGGAAGCTTAATCGTAAAAACATGATTCAAGTTTTTTACTTTAAGAATACTAGACAAATGAAGTTACATGGAGTAACTGAGTACTGCAAGAACGGTGGACAGGAGCACAAGAGCGTCTCAAGCGGAAGGACCATGGAGTGGCCCCAAAACGCTTTGAGCCGGTTAAGCGTTTCCTTTTGTAAAAGACCAGGCGTCCTAATTTAAACCCCTAGCCACCCAGGGACCTTCTCGCAAAAGCTGTTTCCCCTCTCTTTCCCCTTCCCCTCCTCCTCTCCGCAAACCCCTCCTCTCGCAGAAACCCTAGCTCTCGCTCCCGACGACCCATTGCCGCTCGAGTTGCTTCTTCGCCGCCGCCATGGGTTCCGGTAAACCCTACTCCCCCGATTAGAGCTTACCGTTTCCATCTGCTCGATTCCCCAGGGGCTCGATTGTTGCTGTTTTTCTCTCCCTCTCTCTTGCGTGATCGTTTCCTGTTCTTTCCTGTGCCTAGATGCGGACATGGAGGACTACGGGTTCGAGTATTCGGATGACGAGCCGGAGGAGCAGGACGTCGACATCGAGAACCAGTACTACAACTCCAAAGGTTTGGTTCTTTCTGCACTCCCCTTGGCGATCCCGTTGCCTGTTTCGAGTATGGTTGGGTTTGATGAAAGCCCGATTGACCGGTCCAATCTCCTCTTGCGTATCCTCATTTTATAGTGCTGATAGGGTTCCGCTCTGGATTATGAGGTAGTATGAGAATCGGCTTTGTGTGTAGTTGCCAGATCAGGCGTGTGCCCTGTTAATGTGCGAGGGGAAATTTTGTTGATACGTTGAAGGCGTCACTACGATCTTTTTGTGAACAGGGGAATTTTAGTTAGAAACAGCAAGATAAGAAAGACGTGTGTGTCCAACTATACTTTGAGAAATTTCCACAACACCTGTTGAACCAAGAAAGTAGTTGCGTATATTTGTTCTCTTTGAACAGGGGATGCAATTTCCACAACTGTGAGAAAAAGTGTTAAATAGATGGCCGTGTAGGCCACACCATTGCGTGGTTTGTCTTAGTAAACTCTTTTTTTGTGATTTGTTCGACTAAATGCCTTTGTAATGTAATGTTCTGTTGTTCTGAACATGAGTTTGAATGGGGATATGGGATAGTTAAAAGGTGTTCTCAGACGGTATTTCGTGTGTTCTCACTTAAACTATACAGGAAGAGGTTGGTTAGTATTACTTGCTTGCAGTTGCAGTAGATATGTATTTGGAAAGCTTGGTTCTATGGTACCAGTCGGCCCCTACTTCAGCAAGATATCCTTCTGCATTCATTAATGTCAATCGTTTTTACCTTTCAATACATGCATGTCACTGTTTTAGCATCACCGAGGAAATAATTTTCTCAAGAACCTAAACTTACCCCTTAATCGTACGGTCTCCTTTTCCTCCCCGTTCTTCAACTTAAGTGCTGTTACTGCTGAGCTCCACGTCTCCTCTTCCGCATGCCCCAAAATTCATCGCAGGGGTTTGGTCCAACATGCCAAACCTGAAAGCACCGAGTTTGCTAAAATACAAAAGAACAAGCATCAACACCACAAAAGCTACATACGCATGCTGACATGGGAGAAACATGAATGTCTGCCATTCGCTAAAGCAAGTTACAGTCCACAAGAGTTTCAGCAAGGACTGAATCTGGAAGAAGAATTGGGTATTTGGGCATAGTTTTAGAAGAATTAGAAGAATATCAAGTAGGGACGGTTTTGAAGAACTAGAGCCAGGAAGAGAAGAAAGATGATTGTTTGTTCAAATTCACTCACCCTGCACCATGATTTCCCAGCCATCGCCGCGACAATATCTTGGCCACATCCACCATATCCTACTACCTTGGTTCCCATTATTCGGATCCAGAACTATCTATCTAATTTCTTGGCCGTTGTTGGCACTAGGAAGCAGAACTGACTGATGAATCTCATGGTTCCCTTCAAACTGGTCTCTTCTACAACTTTTGTCAGGTGCTGTTTGTATATCATATAAGGGGCATCATGTTGTGCTACTCCTCACTGCAATATATTTGTTGTTGACGTGGCGGAGACAGGTTTTGCAGTTTGCAAGGCTTGGGTACCCGCTAAAGGCTTTTGGAGACGTCTTTTAAGAAAATATGATACCACCTTGTACTACCTCTGTTTTTTAATATAAGACGTTTTAGCCTTTTTCCACATTCACATGTCCAAACTTGTATCTAGACATGTTTTAGTGTTCATATTCACTCATTTTGTGTGTATCTAGACAACATGTGCAATAGCTAAAACATCTTATATTAAAAAACGGCGGGAGTAACATTCTCCCCATCTCCAGTTTTTAGCGTGTAAAACTTTCCTGTCCAAATTCCAAAAGGAATGGCGCCCATCTTTGACACGAAACTGCCGAGAATACCACTTCATGCTGCACCCAAACTGTAAACACGTGGTAGCCTTAATTACCTTCTGTGCATGCTGTTAATCCTGCATGCAGAACATGTGGCTTGCCTGTTCCGCTACTGTACCGCCATTGGTGCTCCCATTCATAGTGGCGTCAATAAATTTGCTTTCCCAGTTTGCCCTGCTGGTGGCCCCGTATAAAGCAATATATGCCCCATGGTGCTGATGCCATCACACAACCCATGGATTTGCTGGACATTAAAGCTATTGGAGGTCGGAGAGGGTGCTACGCATCTTGTGGGATAGGATATCGTGTTCTACTTAATGCTGAATATGGTCAAGTGTGCCAAACCAGGGACATATTCGTCTGAATTAGACATGCACGGTACTTTCTTGGTCTATGTGGAAAGCTATACAGTAACATGTTAGTTACTTCTAAACTGAAAAGGAATGCACGAGTTGATTTTGCACATGGATTTTTACATGACAGTATGTTTTGTTTATAATATGTATTCTGTATCTCCTTTTCATATACTTAGCTTATTTAAGGAAAGATGCCACATCACTATATTCAGTTATTCGTATCATTGTTTTATTTTAAATGTAACACTCTGATTTAACCTTATTCGTAGTTGGTCATATATATATAGATTGTTTGGGTCACGATCATTATATTGAAGGGACTTGACATGTAGAAAGCATTTTTTGATGATGAATGAATATACATCAGTGGCTTTACTAAAATAGAAAGCAAGTTTGTTCTGGTCTTTTGGTCGATAATGTGTCCATATGCTTGTACAAGCCCATTAAGTCTCATTGAATGCTATATGGCATATCGTAAATACTAGAGATTACGGGCTAGCCTATTTTTGTGTGTTTGGGTAACAGACAATTATTATATCTGTACGAGAAGGGAGCAAATTTACGATTGCATTAGTTGAGGTTGCATATAGTAATAGCGGAACTCTTACCGGTTGCAAAAGCTATTAATTTGACACGTTTAGTGGTTGATGAGTATGCTGCTGCCAAGTATGATGTTGAACGAGTATTCTTCTGCAGGTATGGTCGAGACAGACCCAGAGGGTGCACTTACTGGTTTTGATGCCGTAGTTCGCATGGAGCCTGAAAAGGCTGAATGGTAAGCACTATATCATTCATAGCTACTCTGATTCATTATTCTGTTTTATCTGCAATATGCCTGTGTTTATGTCAGGACAATACGAATGCTCAAGTCTGTTGGCAATCTTAATGAGTACTCCCTCCGTTCCTTGATATAAGGTGTTTAAGGTCTTAGCACGGATATTAAGACGCCAGTATTTTGCATGCGGTGGACTCATTTTCTCATGAAAAAAATCGAGAGAGAAGAATCCTTAATAGTCATAAACTGAAAACAATAGGTCAAATCCCTCCATTTGAGATTGTGACTCGTTTCGTGATGAGTAAATTTTTCCATAAATCTCAATACACCTTATATTTTATTTTGATTTTTTTCTCTCAAAACCACCTCCAAGGAACGGAGGGAGTATTAATTATGCATACACATCTGATATATTGGCTATCAATTGTTATCCTTAACGTTAGGAACTTCACGGTCATAGACTGGAACCACCCGGATTTTTTTGATACAAAATAGTTTATGCTACAAACAGAACTCTTACTGAAGAATCACTTGCATTTTTGGTTTTTGGTGGCTTGAACACTTTGATGAATGTCACCGGTGCTTTATTTGTATGTGTTAAACCTGTTTATATGGATCTTATTCTACAAACTTTCGCGTAAACATGAACATAAGATTTGTAAAATAACGTGGGATTTTATTAGATTATATGTAGTTTGTCCTAAGGACATTAGGTTATTGGTCAATTTCCTAGAGCTAGGCTCTGACTGTTGACATGTTCTAAAGACTGTTCTCGGCCAAGACTGGTACTGTCCTTCAGTGTTAATTGGACATTAGTACTTCAGAAATTGAGTGTGTTGTCTCACACTTAATGAAGTAACAAATGAGAAGTTAATACATGTGACTACTTTGTACATGTGTAATTAAATCATCACTATTTTTTCAATCAAATTAACTGTTGTACTTGTACCATTTTCTAATTCATGTGTGAAACTTCATCTTTATAGGGGATTCAAGGCTCTCAAACAAACAGTGAAGCTTTATTATAAGCTGGGGAAGTACAAAGAAATGATGGATGCCTACAGAGAGATGCTGACATACATAAAGTCTGCTGTGACACGTAACTACAGCGAGAAATGTATAAATAACATCATGGATTTTGTTTCTGGGTCTGCTAGTCAGCACTTTGCTCTTCTGCAAGAGTTCTATCAGACAACACTTAAAGCTCTGGAAGAGGCAAAAAATGAGGTTTGTTGCATAGTCAAAACTAGAATTTGATCCCTCGAACTATTGGTCTTCGTATACCGGTCTCTCGAACTATTGGTCTTCATATATACTGTTATTGTTTGTGGTACAGAGATTATGGTTTAAGACAAACCTGAAACTTTGCAAAATCTGGTTTGACATGGGAGAGTATGGGCGCATGAACAAGGTACTTAGATGTGTTCCTGTAGTCAAGTTTTTTTGCTTGGACAATCTGACATCCTTTGTTCCTTAGTCTTCATGTATTAACATGTATCTTTTTGCAAACAGATACTGAAGGAGCTGCATAAATCTTGTCAAAAGGAAGATGGTTCTGATGATCAGAAGAAAGGCACACAACTTCTGGAAGTGTATGCTATTGAGATTCAAATGTACACTGAAACAAAAAACAACAAAAAACTGAAAGTAAGATATCTATGTGACTACCTTCGTAAGTGATTTTTCAGCGACTTACAGGTTACGGTAGTTCAAGATTTTATGTTGAATTCGTTTAAGTGGTGTTGCAGTTTAATGGTTATATTTTTTGGTTTTCTTCTGTTGCAACAGTGGTATCTTTTTGTAAAGCGTATTACTGCAGCATTTTAATGAAATGCTTGTATACTGAATTTCTTGGGGGTATTTGTCACTCGTTGAGTATATTACAAGCAGGTGCTTATCAGTGAGTTGGTCCAGTTGGATGCAGTAATATGTTTTTATCTTACCTGAAGGGAAAATATTTAGCTCAAGGATTGTAATATTTATTGCAGATCATCTTTTATCGGAGGAAAATGGGTTATTTTGTCAGATTTACTACATGCATATTGCAACCGTGATACACATCATTTGTATTCTTTGCAAAATTGGCTTAAGATTATCAATCTTGTGGAATTCTGCTTCCTTTTAATAGTATTGGGTGATTCCTGGTGCTAGAGTCCCACGTGCATTGTGTTAGCAGTTTGCATGAAACGGGCTTTCTGAATTGAAATAAACCGTGTGAATTGCAGGAATTGTATCAGAGGGCTCTGTCTATCAAATCAGCAATACCTCATCCAAGAATTATGGGTATAATTCGTGAATGTGGTGGGAAGATGCACATGGCGGAGAGACAATGGGCTGAAGCAGCGACTGATTTCTTCGAAGCATTCAAAAACTACGATGAAGCTGGCAATCCACGGAGAATTCAATGCCTCAAGTACTCGATTCTTACTCCATAGCACTTCTTTACTGTCCCAACTTTGTAGCCAAATGGACTGCAGAAATAACTGTGATCATTATCATATTTTTTACTGTACATTAGATATCTTGTTCTTGCCAATATGTTGATGGAGTCCGAAGTGAATCCCTTTGATGGACAAGAGGCAAAACCGTAAGACCTTTGACACCCTCTTCGATCTTGTATTTGATATTCATCCCTCTCTGAACTCATTAAATGCCTGCAGATACAAAAATGATCCTGAAATCCTCGCGATGACAAACTTGATTGCAGCATACCAGAAGAATGACATCATGGAGTTTGAAAAGATCCTAAAGGTCAGTGTTATTGGACATTGATTTTCCCTGTCTGCAGCATGTTTAAACTATTCATTTTTGGCCCACTGATTCTTTTGCAATTGTAATCTGTTTTTGCAGAACAATAGAAGAACAATAATGGATGATCCTTTTATCCGTAATTACATTGAGGACCTATTGAAGAACATCAGAACTCAAGTTCTGCTCAAGCTTATTAAGCCATATACAAGAATAAGGATTCCATTCATTTCACAGGTGAGTATTGACTTGTGCATATCAACACTTTTTTTGCTAGCCAAATTTAATATATCACCCGAAAAGCATACTCTTGTTCTCCACCAGATGAACAACAGAATTGTACTATTATAACAAAAATAAAATGAATGGTACATTATGCTGCCTCTGTATGTGCTTATTCTGTTTTAAGGGTAAACAAGACTTATGACATCAAGCAGTAAAATGAATGGTACATTATGCTGCCTCTGTATGTGCTTATTCTGTTTTAAGGGTAAACAAGACTTATGACATCAAGCAGTATCATTTCCTTAGTTCTCTTTCAGTTCAATTTTCAGAACTTATCATATGTGTGCACACTTAAATCTAGCAAAGTATCCTATACTGTTCTCTTGCAACATGGTGGTCTAGTTTTTGTGAGTTGGGTCATGTGCAATGGATAGTTTGTCTTGGCATCTTAGTCACTTGTTTGTATTTAGTAGAAGCTAAAGACATAGTTCATCTAATCGTCGACTGTTTAATTTTTTAGGAGCTAAATGTCCCGGAGAAGGATGTAGAGCAGCTCTTGGTGTCATTGATTCTGGACAACCGTGTCCAGGGCCACATAGATCAGGTGAACAAGCTGCTAGAATGCGGTGACAGGTGCGTTGTCCCATCCTTTTCCTACTTTCTTGGCATGTTCTCTAGGAGCAACCTATGAGGGTGCTAATTTATATTTTTCAGGTCAAAGGGAATGCGTAAATATCAAGCCATCGATAAGTGGAATACTCAGCTCAAATCTATTTACCAAACGGTGTCCAACAGAGTTGGGTGAGAGATGGCAGGCTTCCAATGGTACCCGCTACTTGAGTACTTGCTGCTTCTTTTGGTGTATGGGGGGCGTAAGTGCAAAGGGGCCCCGTGTGGTACTTGAGATGAGATCCTGGATGCGGGTAAAGTATTTGTTAGTATGATGAATGCAGCACTCAAGTTGGCGGATTATATGCTCTTATCTCTTTCTATTTTATGTGATTTGGCCAGCTGGATGCTGGGATTTTTGTCCTGAACTGAAACTATAGTACTAGTTCGGATTTCAGTCTGCCGAGATTGGTTGAAAACTCGAAATCTATGCCATTAGAGAGATGAACAAAAAGTATGCTTCTGGGGCGGTGCAGTTGAGTAACTAATTTGTTCGTGGAGATTGCACTGGTTCAGTAACTCTAACCCCACAAACGTCCCTTGTCGCACAACACTCTGTATATTACTGTGTGAGAATTTTCATCACAGGCTATGAAGCTTAAGATGCGCAGTTAATTGTTCGTTTGGTAGTTTAAAGCATCTCCACCGGCTCTCCCGAGTAGCCCTCCCCGACCCAATAGCGGCAAAAGTTCCGGATATGGCCAATCGGCGCTGCTATACGTCCGACAAAACGCCTTTGATCTGCGTCGTGGACTGTTCGTTTTTGCATGCAAAGCTAGCTTGGCTCGATCGACTCCAGCTCGGTTGTGGTGCGGCTGTGTGGGCCGGACCAGAGCAGGTGGCGGCGATGCCCCGGTGCTATGAAATCGTCACTATGAAATTCACGTTGGACCCGAGACTGCTCGCTCACACGAGTCGACTATCAAATCATCATAGTGACTAAAGCTTACACTAATAGATGTCAGGGTCAAATCATCATAGCGACGAAATGCAACATGACAGAGATGATAGACCGGTGCAACCGCTCCGACATTCATGTATTTATTTCCTGCTAATTTGGCTCTGGCCAAAAAAAAGTTGACAACATTTTCCGTTAATATATTCACATGGAAAATAGACAGGGAGCCAAAGAAAACACGAGAAATAATATTTTTTAAAAAATAGCAGATAAGATAAAAAGAAAATAATGTTTTGATTTTTGAACTAGCACGTGCGTGAGCTGGAGTACAATCGATCGAGCCAAGCTAGCTTTGCACGTAAAAACGAGGAGTCCGCGCGTGAGAAACTCGCTAGCCCTTAACGTCGGACGTAGATCGGACGCGTTTCGTCGGACGTGAAGCAATTCCGATGGGGGCTCCTTTAAATTTCTTTAATTTGAAGGAACGGAGGAAAAGTGGAGGGTTCTAGAAAAGTTAGGAAAAAAATCATAGGATTCAAACCCTCCAAAATTTCTACAAAAATCTTTCAATCTAAAGAAGGTCATAATGCACAATGTAGAAAAAATATATCTATTTACACATAATGGTTTGATTCGAGGTTAAGATGGTTTACAATTACACCTATCATCCTTTCCCATTTCTACCTATTTTCGGTAGGAATGATTAAGTCTCACTCGTGAAGGGGATCGTGTGCAGAAAACAATAATTTTCCTACTGACGATATCCTAAAAGCATGCCAAGATCTATTCTATGTAGATATAGTAGTATGAATGGAGATCGGAATACATACCCTTGTAGACCGAAAGCGGGGATTACGTTCCCGCACAAACGTTGTCGATGCAGACCGACGAAGCCGACATCAAGGTCGTGTAGAGGAAGCAGGCCTCCGAGTACCGCTAGCGCAGCACCTCGCAGGGAGTCGCACACGTACGGTGGAGACGACGCCTCCGAAGCTCCAGTCCAGGACGAGCAGCGGAAGACTTGGACCGGAACACCAGCAGCGCGGCAGCGGGCTATGGTGGAGGAGATCCCCTCTTCCTCTTGCTCGGCGCGGCTCCGACTTGGGAACCACGATTGCAACACCATGTCAATCGCCAGCTCATCGGGAATCTTGCATTCCAGAGCATTCAGGCGTTGAACGTAGCCAGACATCTTGACTACATGCTCTCTCACACTGCTATGCTCTTCCATCTTGGCTGAGAAGAAAAGCTCAGAAGCCTCATATCTCTCAGCCTTAGCCTGCGGCGCGAAGACAACCTTAAGATCCGAAATGATCTCAAAGGCGCTCATCTTCTCAAAGCGCTTCTGCAGGTCGGCTTCCATGGCGTAGAGCATGCCACTCTGGACAAAGGCAGAATCCTCCGATCGGGTCTGGAAGACCTTCTTCTCATCCTCAGAGGCATCATCTGCAGGAGGGTCACCTATGGAGGCCTCAATGACGTAGGCCACCCTATGGGGAGTGAGGAGGATCCTCAGGTTGTGGAACCAGGCCATGAAGTTTGACCCATTGGTCTTAAGCTTTTCTTTCTCAAGGAACAAACCTAGGTTAAACGAGGGGCGAGACATCTACAATGGAATTTGCAACAACATAAGACTTTGTTCATAATAATTTTGAGTTATAGTATTTTAGAAAATAACTAACATAACTCCCACTCAAACGAACATCCCTCCTGGTCGTTTAAGCGATTACACGACCCCCATCCATTGCACCACCCCTCATCATCAAAGCCGGCGGCACAACTTCAAGAGTAGACAAAATCGTTCGCCACACCAATTTTGTGACTCGTGCTCGACCTTTCGGTCTTCCTGTTCCGAGGCCATACCTCTGAGTATGCTAGACTCGCCACCAAAAACCTCCACGCTGACGCTTGTGCAACATGGCTTACACCCACCGTATGCGAACGAAGATATGTCTGACACCCGATCATCACGGCCTGCCTCATAACGTAGAACTTTATTGGTGGTGCGCGTTGGAGGGAGAACACTAGTGGTATTTTGAAGGGATCATCTTATTCAGCTACTGCCGTGTAACACACAATCACACAAAAATAAGATGCACACAAAACATCAAATGTAATGCAATGTGATATAGTCCATCGCGCCATGGTCTTCTTGGCGCCCGCAGTTTTATAAACAATTTAATAAACCTACCTTGACCATATCACATAGCCCCTGCAAAATAAATTTAGACGCTTCTACTTTATCTTTTGCATATTTTACGTGGCTTGGGGCTTTCGTAAATAGAACCGCTTCATACCTACGAATCTTATGACCAACTAAAGAGAGAGAAACTGTCACCCGCCAGCCACAGATACGGTACAAGCCGTATGTCAGTAGTGGAACCAGTCTCGCGTAAGCGTACGCGTA
Organism: Poa annua; assembly: GCA_026929855.1. Taxonomy (NCBI): domain Eukaryota; kingdom Viridiplantae; phylum Streptophyta; class Magnoliopsida; order Poales; family Poaceae; genus Poa; species Poa annua. Next base: position 28,032,562 of record CM049428.1, read on the forward strand.
AAGTCGGTCCGGGCCGCTTCATCAACTCAATGCCGCTGGAATACACAAGTGCACGCTAGAGGGTAGCAAATAACAGGAACGGTGCCCCCGTGCAGAGCACGGGTTCTAACAGCGTACAACTATATCTACGATAGATCGGCTCTGATACCACTGAAGGGGATCGTGTGCAGAAAACAATAATTTTCCTACCGACGATATCCTAAAAGCATGCCAAGATCTATTCTATGTAGATATAGTAGTATGAATGGAGATCGGAATACATACCCTTGTAGACCGAAAGCGGGGATTACGTTCCCGCACAAACGTTGTCGATGCAGACCGACGAAGCCGACATCAAGGTCGTGTAGAGGAAGCAGGCCTCCGAGTACCGCTAGCGCAGCACCTCGCAGGGAGTCGCACACGTACGGTGGAGACGACGCCTCCGAAGCTCCAGTCCAGGACGAGCAGCGGAAGACTTGGACCGGAACACCAGCAGCGCGGCAGCGGGCTATGGTGGAGGAGATCCCCTCTTCCTCTTGCTCGGCGCGGCTCCGACTTGGGAACCACGAGATCGAGAGAGAAATCGGGAATTAATTGGTGAATTAAAAGGCTGGGGGTGCCCCTTCTTATATAGGCTCCCAGGGGGAGCCAACCTTGCCCGCCAGGCAATGTGGGACTATCCCCACATAGCCTGGTGCGGCTAGGGAGGTGCGCTGGCCCCCTTGGTGGGCCCTTGGCCCACCTGGGGCAGCCCTCCTGGCCCCCACCGAATTCCCCTAGGGAATTTTCCCCTCTTGGACCTTCTTTCGTCCGGAAGGCCCATTTAGGGAAATCTGCCTTAATAAATTCGAAAATAAATATATAAAATCATATTTGCATATTAATAACACTAATTAATATCAAACATAATATATATAATTATTCCTAGCTCCGAAAACTCTTTCGGCGCTGCCCGATCTCCATCGGACCTCTCCCGGGACGCTCCCGGTGATCTCCTTCCTTTCCGGTTGTCTTGTCAAAACCCCTTAAGTGTGTTACCCTAGCGGTTCGATATAATATCAGGTATGATCAAGACTCCTCAATGATCAACGACTAACTCGTAGGCCTGGACCCCATGAATTAATCCCTGAGATATAACGAATGACTTTCATCTATCAAACCTGAACGTAAAGTCTTAGACCTTTTGCCATAGCGATACTTAGCACGTCCGAGCGTCGTTCCATAGATATCTCCATACCTAATCCCGACCTCGTTACCGACGACGCTATCTTCTGCTCGTTCATGATCTCATGTCTCCGTGACCTAGTCACATGCTTGCAAGCTCTTTAGACATGATTTCACCGAGTGGGCCCGAGAGTATCTATCCTGCTATGCGGATGACGAGGCGTTAACTCGACAAGTCCCAGGGTTGTGCACCCCGGGTTGATTGATGGGGAGAGAGATGAGTGCAAGGTGATCACGACGGCTGACAAGCGAGGTTTACCCAGGTTCAGGCTCCCGGAGGATAACACCCTACTCCTGCTTGTCTGGTTATTGATGCGAGTAGCGATTACAATGGCGAGATTGCCATCTTGCTAGGGTTTGTCGTAGTGGTAATGAACGTGTCCTCTAGGACGGGCAACCCTCCTGGCTTTATAGGTAGCCAGGTCTCGGGTGGTTGATACAGATACGGTAGGTTACAAGACCTAACCGAGTTGGACTAGGGCACAAGGTACCCCGAGTGGGCCTTCCGCGGGCCTTTCCATCCTTGACGCGGCCCAGGTAGCATCATCGTGGGCTACCCGCAAGGTAGCCCCACGTCAGTAGCCCCCGAGTGCTTGGTCGAAGCGTAGAGTCGGACAAAGGACTCCTTCTTCCTGGACGCGCCGTTGGATTTCTTGATCTTGAGCTTGAACTCGAATTTCTCCAGTCGAACCAGCCACTCCCGATGGGAGTAATTTGTGCAGTCAAATTATTTTGTCTTCATCGTCTTTGCGAAGCTTGCTTCTGCTCAGCCTGCTTTTGGCTTACTTGTTGGATTGATTCGGCTGCTCGGGCTTACTGCGTTGCCACTCGAACGGTTTCTTCGGGTGCTCGGATCGTTGGCCGATCCTACCTTGCTGATTTCGGCTGCGAAGCCTACTACTCGAATTATTTCTTCGAGTTCTTCGGTTGATTTTGGAGCCGTTGGCTTGGTGACGTCATCGATGACGATTCGTCGCGCGCCTCTGCGCCCGATGGGACGTGACGTGGTGGGCCCCGATGTCAGAGCTGACCACGGTCCGCAGTTGTCACGTCTCCGAAGTGGGCGCGAAATTTGCGCGGAACGATGACGACGCCTCGGTTCCCGTGCGTAGTGGAGGTAGTTGTCGGCGACGGTTGGTTTCTCCGTGCGACACGTGGATGGATGGATGCCCTCGCTCGGAGCCATTGCCTGATGGACGGTTGAGATGCCGATCCTCGAGGAATAAGTACCGCGCTTTGGCTTTTGGGATGTCATCTTCTCCAATCCATTCTTGCCTTTTTCTCCTCCTGCGCTCTGCCATTACCGCCGCCATCCCGAGCTCCAAACACTCCGTCCGCGCACCTTGCGACCTAGGCGATGGGTAAGCTGAAAAGCGTCACTGGCTCCTCCGTCGCCGCTGACGACGCCGGGGTGATGAAGAAGCCCGAGGGTGATTGGCAGAGGTCGTCGACGAAGAAGAGCGATGTGGAGCTGCTCCGCGCGCAGGGCATGCTGCCGCCCGCCGACCAAGTCCAGGTACGAGTCCCTGGCAAGGAGGTCTTCCCCACTCCTCGCGATGGGGAACGTGTTTGCTTCGCGGACTTCATTCCGCGAGGCTTCGGGTTCCCCATGCACGATTTTGTGCGTGGTCTCCTGTACGCCTATGGGGTTCAGATCCACGATCTGACCCCCAATGGCGTCTTGAGCATCGCGGGCTTTATCGTGCTCTGCGAGTGCTTCTTGGGTGTCGCGCCCCACTGGGCGCTGTGGAAGTCGCTCTTCCTCGTTCGCAAGAACGTGGGGAAGAGTGGGCTGACCTTCCCAGTGGGTGGCTTCGGAATCCAGGTACGCGGTGACACCGCGTACTTTCAGATGAAGAAGTCCGACTCCGTCCAAGGGTGGCGCCGGAGATGGTTCTACGTCCAGTCGAACGGCGACGGACTGGACGCATTCGACAACAAGCGCGGACTGCGGAAGACTGGCGCCTGGGCGCACCCGCTGTCTGCCGTGGAGAAGGAGGCTGTGCGGCCCCTGCTGTCCCTGCTGCATGAGCTGACTCAGACCCTTGGGCGTGATGCGGGTGGCGTCTTTCTGATGGCCACCTTCTTCCGTCTTCGGGTGCAGCCGCTCAGCGCTCGGCCTCACCCGATGTGGGCCGCCGAAGGCGTCAGTGCCAAGCCGCTGGAGGACGAGGAGGTGGAAGCCAGCGTCAGGTCCATCACCAACCTCCGAGCCGCGGACACGTGCAACGTCAGGTGCCCCATTTCTCCTTACGGGCCCTCTAACCCCGTTCCTGAGGTAAGTCTTTTATTCTTCTCTCTGACCTTGTTCGACTTGAGTCTACTTTTCTCTCTGATTTGACTTGTGTCTATTTGCTTCAGGGCCGAGATCTTTTCGTCAGCTGTCCTCCCCTCCCTGAGAACGGGCCCGACGACGAGTCGAGGTTTGTCGAAGAGGATGATGAGGACGAAGAGATTCCCTCCGCGCATTCTCCCCGCGACGAGGTGGAGGAGGAAGATGAGGTGGAGGAACCCGCGAGGAAGAAGCGGAAGCTTCCGAGTCGCGGCGAGTCTGCCACTGGGTCGTCGCCTGCCCGGGGCGTGGACGCTGCTGAGGAGGAGGTCGCCGTGACGTCTCTGGGTGCTCGTTCTTCGGGTGGCTGGGAGGAACCTCTGAACGTTCCCCCAGTCAGCTCCGCGGCGCCACGCTCGTTCGCGCGGATGCCTTCGCCTTCCCTTGAGAGTTACGATGACGCCGGCACCCCCAGGTGAGTTCCTTTGTAATGTGCCCATCTAGTTGTACTTTGCAGTTTGGCCGTTATTTTGATTCGACTGGTGTTCTTGGTTTTGCTGCAGCCATCGTTCGGATGACGTTAGCTCCCCCCTTCGGGATGTGGAGCTCACATCTGCCCCTTCGGCTGGCTTGAAGACGCCAGTGGTGGTGGAGAAGGTGCATGCTGAGCCTGCCGGTATTGCATCTTCTAGCCGCGTGCTTCCTTCGACTGCGGGAGACCTTGAACTCCTGGACCACGTAAGTCTTGCATGCTTCTTCTTTGTGTTCTTTGATTTTCATCGGGTGCGCGATCAGCGCTCCCGATGGGAGTAGCCCCCGAAGGTGTGGGTGACTAGTATAGTCGCCCGCAACTTTATTGACTTCGTGCTTTTATTGCAGCCTTACTATCGCCAGCAGCTCGACGCAGCCGCAGCTTATGTTCGCCTGGAGAAAGAGAGGGACCAACTGCGTTCCTCGCTGGACCAGGTTACTGGGCGGGTTGATGAACTTGAGAAGGCTCTTCGCGAGTCCCAAGACCGAGAGCTGGCTCGGGTCGCCAAGGAGAAGACTCAAGTTGGTCGTCTCCTTTCGCTAGCCGGCGTACTCGGGGGTAAGTTTCGGCTTGATGCCTGCTGAATCTTTGTTCTTTTTCTTGATCTGACTTTGAATTTTTGCGCAGAGACTTGCGGTGGAGCTCCTCCCGAAGATGCGTCGAGTGACACGGTTGACCTGGCAGCCGCTGTTGGCTTCCTCGACCGGGTATGCGCTTACGCTTCGGACGCGCTGAAGAAGTCTTCAGCCGCGCTGCAGAAGTCGACTGGAGCTCTGGCCGTGGTGCACCAAAGCATCTTCCCGGGTGGCCAGCCGCCGGCGACCGTGGACGCCCTGGCTGCACCGTTTGAGGACGCGACTACCATCGCCGACTTCACGCGGTCGCAGACGGTACGCGGCTCCGAGCTCACCTTCCAGCTCCTATTAGGCCACCAGGTCCCCGGTGACTTCGAGAAGGTCGTCAGCGGTTTTCCTCGCAAACCCGACGGCCGGACCGCGTCGCTGAGTGGCGTGAAGGAGCGCGCCTCGCAGCTGGCTGCGCAGCTTGTGGCACTCTTCGAGAGGGCCCTTGCTAAGGCGACTGAGGCAGCAGCTCGGAAGGGCCGTTCCCGGTCGCAGTCCGCGGCCTTAGAGTAGGCATAGTTGTAGGGATGTGGCAGTCGCCGCGATCTGTATTTTGACCTTTATGCTTGTAATGAACATTGCCCTGTCGGGTCTTTTGGTCTTCGATATTGATTTTGCTGGTCTTTATTTCTCCTGAGTTGATTTGTGCTTCGCAGTCGCCTGATTGTATTGACTCTGCGTATCCCTGGCAGAGTGCTGCGTGCGATGATGCTCCGCCTTCTCCGGTGGCCGTGCCGAGTGGCGCGGCTTCTTCTTCGGGTGCTCGCCGTCGTCGGGCGGCGCCGGCTCCTCCACGCAGTGCCAACGATCAGCGGATAATCACATTTTTGAAGAACAAGGTGGCTGAGCTTGAGGCGACCCTGAAGAATACGGAGCGGCTGCTACAACGTTCTCAGTCGCATCCCACGGCGGAGTTCTCGCGACGTGAGGACTTTTTGCTTGGGGAGATCGACCTGATCAGTCGACAGCTGCAAGGTATGTATCCTCTTTTTGGCGGCTGCCGTCCTTTTGTGGCTTTACTTCTCATTCTTAGTTGCATTTTGTGTGCGCAGACGTAAATCCCGACTGGGAGGCTGAGCGGGTTCGCGTTGAAGAGCGAGTCACCCGGGAGGCGTCCGGCAGCTCGTACGAAGCTCGGCAGTTCTGGGTGAGCCAGTCGAGGGGGCGCGTCCTTGCCACCATGCTTGATCGCACGTGGCGCGCTTCTTTTCTTCTGGAGAGCTGCCGGAAGACACTTTGGCACATCAATCGTGTGTACTTCCCGCATAATGCGCAGCCTAATGGGTTGTCTGCTTTGCTGGAGAGGTTCCGCGATGGTGAAGGGTTGAAGGAGGTCGTCGACGCCCAACTTGTGGCTGGTGCGAACGCTGCGTTGGCATACGTCCGGATGCACCGGCCACATCTTCCGCTTGAGCGGGTGCTTGAAGGCCTGCCGAGTGATAATGATTTCGACGAGACCCTGGCTGCTGCGCGTCGGATTATCCGGCAGGTTCAGGACCTGAGCGAGCGTCTTGTAGGGCCTCTTGATGCACCGAAGGCTGAACCTGCAGTGTAGAGTGGCTGTCGTCTGGTGTACAGGGTTAGCTATAGGGTGGCAAATGTTACTGTGTAAGTATGACAATTGATTGAAATACTCTGGGATTGTAAGAGTTAATCTTTTTACTCGAAAGTGAGTGCTTGATTTGGGCTTGTGACCTGTTTGGCGCAGTCGCCTAGAATGCTAGGCGGCGACCTAGGTTTCTCAAGTGTGACCTGCATGCCGCAGTCTCTGATTATATCAGGTGGCGACTTAGGATTTCTGCGACTTGACCTGTATGGCGCAGCCCCCGAGTCGCTCGAGTGATGGCCTAGGATTTGGCGAAGACCTGTATGGCGCAGCCCCCGGGTAGGTCGAGTGGCGGCCTAGGGTTACAAGTGTTACCTGTTTGGCGCAGCCCCCGAGTATGTCGGGTGGTGGCCTAGGATTTGGAACTTGACGTGTGCAGCGCAGCCCCCGAGTAGGTTCGAGTGGCGGCTGAGGATTTTTCTTGGAGGTCCTGTTTGGCGTAGCCCCCGAGTAAGTCGAGTGGCAGCCTAGGGTTACAAGTGTGACCTGTGTGGCGCAGCCCCCGTGTGTGGCGGGCGGCGCCCTAGGATTTTGAACTTGACCTGTATGGCGCAGCCCCCGAGTCGGTCGGGTGGCGGCCTAGGATTTTTTGGCTTGGTACTTGTACGGCGTAGCCCCCGAGTGAGTTGGGTGGCAGCCTAAGCTTTTATTTCAACCTGTGTGGCGCAGCCCCCGAGTGGTTCGGGTGGCGACCTAGGATTTTTTATCATGCTTGTATGGCGCAGCCCCCGAGTGGTTCGAGTAGCGGCCTAAGCTTTTATTTCAACCAGTGCGGCGCAGCCCTCGAGTATTTCGAGTGGCGGCCTAGGATTTTTCATCTTTCTCTGAGTGACAGGTAAAGGAGACATAATTTCTTCAAATCACTTTATTGATTCTTGCGAACAGGCCGCCTCATTAAAACCCTTCCAGTCCCCGCATGTACCCTGGTAAGGGAAAGAGTGCGTCTGAAACCTGCCGCGCTGATTTTCTTGTACAATGGTTGTTTTGAGCTAGGCGTAGAACCGGCGGAGCTGTGCTACGTTCCATGGGTTGCTGCAGTCTGCTCCTGTCTTCGAGTCCTTTAGGCGGTAAGCTCCATTGCCTATTGCTTCTGTTACAACATACGGGCCCTCCCATGGGGAGGCGAGCTTGTGCACCTTCTTTTGCTTGAGTCGAAGAACCAGGTCGCCTGCAACGAACGCTCTTGGTCGCAGCCTCCGAGTGTGATAATTGCGCAGGTCTTGCTGGTACACGGCTGATCGTGTCAGGGCGATGTCTCGCGCTTCGTCCAGGGTGTCTCTGCTGTCTTCGAGTGCCTCCTCTGCTTCCGACTCGTCGTAGGTGACTACTCTTGGTGCGTCGAACTTGATGTCGCAGGGGAGGACCGCCTCTGCACCGTATACCATGAATAATGGAGTGTACTGGGTGGATCTATTCGGCGTTGTTCGCAGACTCCAGAGGACCGATGGAAGCTCTTCCACCCATGCGCCCGCTGCGCGTCTCAGGGGCACGCGCAGTTGTTTCTTGATGCCGCTACAGACTAGGCCATTGGCTTTCTCCACCTGTCCGTTGGACTGCGGGTGCGAGACGGACGCATAGTTGAGTTTGATCCCCTGCTCTGAGCAAAAGTCCTTGAATTCTTCGGCTGTGAAGTTTGAGCCGTTGTCGGTGATGATCCCGTTTGGTACCCCAAACCTGAAGATGATTGACCTGATGAAGTTGACCGCTGTGGATGCAGTCGAACTTGTGATGGGCACGGCTTCGATCCACTTTGTGAACTTATCAACTGCGACCAGGAGGTGAGTGTGACCTCCGGGTGAGGATTTCTTCAGCGGGCCCACCATGTCCAGACCCCATTGGGCAAAGGGCCAGGCCAGCGGTATCGTCTTGAGTTCTGACGCTGGTGCGTGTGGCTTGTTGGCAAATTCTTGGCACCCTGTGCATTTCTTCACCAGCTCCTCAGCGTCCTGCATGGCTGTCAACCAGTAGAACCCGGCGCGTAGCGCCTTGGCCACTAGTGCCCGACTGCTGGCGTGATGCCCGCAGATACCCGCGTGGATGTCGAGTAAGATGACTTGACCGTCCACTGGATCTATGCACCTTTGCAGGATTCCTGAGATGCTTCTTTTGTAGAGTTCTCCGTTGATGACGGTGAAACTTTTGGAGCGCCTGATGATGCGCTTTGCTTCGACTGGATCTGCTGGCAGCTTCTGATGTAATATGTATGCCAGGTACGGTCCTGTCCATATGGCTTCGACTAGCATGACCTCCATGGGAACCTTGTCTTGGCTCGGCGGGTTAGCATCGCCTTTCTTTGTTTCTGTGCTTGCTGTACTCTGAGTCTTGATGGATCTCTGCGTGATGCACTCGAGGAAGACGCCGGGTGGGACTGGCACCCTGTCTGAGCCCATGTTAGCGAGGACGTCGGCTTCCTCGTTGCTTTCACGGCCGATGTGGCGCAGCTCGCAGCCGTCGAAGTTTCCTTCCATCTGATTGTAGAGGTCTCTGTAGGCGATCATGTTGTCAGCGACGGCGTCGCAGGACTTCATGGTTTGCTGTACCACCAGATAGGAGTCGCCGTAGATCATGAGGTGCGTGGCGCCGCAGTTCTTGGCCATCCGCATGCCGTGGATCAGGGCCTCATATTCGGCTTCGTTGTTGGACGGCTTCGGGAAGTCCATCTGTAAGACATACTTGAGCTTGTCGCCTTTGGGGGAGATGAGCACGACTCCTGCCCCGGCTGACTTGAATTTCTTCGAGCCATCAAAGTACATTGTCCATGCGTTGGACAGGTCGGGGACATTTGGTAGCTGGGCTTCTATCCACTCGGTTGTGAATTCCGGGAGGACTTGGGCCTTGATAGACTTCGGGTGAGCATATTTCAGCCCCCATGGTCCTAGTTCGACAACCCACTTGGCGACTCGTCCTGTCGCACGTTGGTTTGTGAGAATGTCTGCTAGTCCAGAGGAGCTTACCACCGTGATCGGGTGCTCGGAGAAGTAGTGGACGACCTTCCTGGAGGTCATGAAGACTCCGTATGCCAGCTTCTGGTAATGAGGGTAATTCTTCTTGGACAGGGTGAGTACTTCGCTGAGGTAGTAGACTGGTCTCTGCACCGGGTGGCTGTGCCCTTCTTCTTCGCGTTCGACTACGAGCACCGTGCTAACCACCCTGTTCGTTGCTGAGATGTATAGGTACAGTGGCTCGTTTTCCAGTGGTGCCACGAGGACTGGAGAGGTTGTCAGTGTTTTCTTGAGATGGTCGAACGCGTCCTGCGCCTCTTGTGTCCACTCGAACTTGTCTGCCTTCTTCATCAGTTGGTAGAAAGGTAAGGCTTTCTCTCCCAACTTACTAATGAACCGGCTGAGAGCTGCGACTCGGCCAGCTAATCGTTGCACCTCCCTGAGCTTGGTTGGTGCTGGCATTGTGAGGATGTTTTGCACCTTCTCGGGGTTTGCTTCGATTCCTCTTGCAGATACAAGGTACCCTAGTAGCTCTCCGGCTGGTACGCTGAACACGCACTTCTCTGGATTGAGCTTGATCTGATATACGTCCAGCGCAGCGAAGACCTTGCGCAGGTCGTCGACTAGGGTATCCTCCTTTCGTGTAGTGACAACGATGTCGTCGACGTAGACTTGGACAATCTGCCCGATTAGCCCCTTGAGGCACGCTTGCATTGTCCGCTGGTAGGTGGCACCTGCGTTCTTTAACCCGAACGACATCGTCTGGTAGCAAAAGACGCCGTCGGGTGTGATGTAGGATGTCTTCTCTTCGTCCTCGACTTTCAGCCTGATCTGTTGGTAACCTGAGTAGGCATCCAGAAAAGATAGGCGTTCGCAACCTGCAGTCGAGTCGATGATCTGGTCTATCCGCGGGAGCGGGAAAAGGTCCTTGGGGCAGCATTTGTTGACTGCGGTGAAGTCAACGCACATGCGTAATTTCTTCGTCTTCTTTTTCTCAACTAGAACCGGGTTGGCGACCCAGTCCGAGTCCTTGATCTCTCGGATGAACTTGGCATGCAGTAATCTGTCGACTTCCATGGTGATCGCGTCTCGTTTGGGTCCTGAGAAGCGTCGCATGGATTGCTTGACTGGCCTCGCGTCCTTGTGGACTTTTAGAGAGTGCTCGGCGAGTTCCCTGGGTATCCTTGGCATGTCAGAGGGTTGCCATGCAAAGATTTTCCAGTTCTCACGTAGGAACCCGACGAGCGCGCTTTCCTATGCGGGGGTCAAACTCGATGAGACCTTGACCGTCTTTCCACTGTCAGTCGGATGGACTTGGTGGGTGACGGTGTCGTCATTCGTGTTGAACGCTGCGTCTTTGGCAGGCTTCTTGCGAGCCGGGAAGATGGTCTTGTCGTTGTCGGCTGATATGGCTTTGAAACGCTCTTCGACGCCGAAGGACTCGGAGATCTTGGCAAACTCGCGGTCGCAGCTGTTGGAGAGCCCAAAGTCACCGCGGACGGTGATCACTCCTTTTGGCCCGGGTAACTTTATCATCAGGTAGGCGTAGTGGGGTACCGCCATGAACCTGGCAAAGCTTGGGCGTCCGAGGATGGCGTGGTATTGTGACTTCCAGTCGACGACCTCAAAGTCTATCGACTCCTTCCTGAAGTGTTCGGGTGTACCGAGGATGACGTCGAGTGTGATTGTTCCCATGGGCGTGATTGCTTGCCCTGGTACTATGCCGTGGAAGGTGGTCTCCGATTCCGGCAATTTCTCTGTCGACCTGTTCATTCGCCTGAGGGTATCGGCGAATATGATGTTGATGCTGCTGCCCCCGTCCAGGAATACCTTCTTCAGGCTGTAGTCGCCGATCAAAGCCTCGATCACGAGTGCGGCGTGCCCTGGTCGGACTACCTCCGCTGGGTGATCTGCCCTGGAAAATGTGATTGGTGTCTCCGACCCGCGCAGGTAGTCTGCTACCGCGCGCGGGCTGTTGATGGCTTAAAGTACTTGGCGTGTGATGATTTTCTGCGTCCTGTTCGACGGGGGTCCCTTCTGGATCATGTTCAACTGTCCCCGTGCGGCTGGGTACGCGTCGGCTGCTGCCGACGGACCTTGTTGCTGCTGCTGCGGCTGGGGGAACGCTCCTGCCGCCTGCACTTGATTGTTGTTTGCGGGTGCTGCCTGGATGGCTAGCTGCGGTGCCGCTTGTATGGCCTGCACTGGGGCGATGATTTGCTGCATGGCGTGGTAGATTTTTCTTGCTTTGCGGCAATCCTTTAACAAGTGGTTTGAACCCCACTTTCCTGTTGCGGGGTTGCGGAATGAGTGATGCTTACAGGGTTGCATCAGTTCCTCTGCTAGGGTCAGCGGGCGCTTCCACTCGCGAGTCTGACTTTCATCATTGTGGTCGATGCTACTGCTGCCACGGTTGTACTGACTCGAGCTTGGCTCCCGACTCTGCTCGTATTGTCGGCTGCTGTCACGTTTGTCCTCGCGGGGGGTTTCGTACCCTGCCGCTACTAATTCAATTGAATCGTGGGTGTAACGTGCCTTCTTCTTTTGACGTGCCTCGCGCCAGTTGCTTGTTTCGCCTTCCTTTTTGGGAGAAGTTTCGCGGACATAGTCCTCTCCTTCGGCCCATTGGTTGGCTGTCTTCATGAGTTCTATTGTGGTCTTCGGCTGGAGCCTACCGAATTCCTCCCGGAGGTCCCGGCGAGCGACGCCATGCATGAAAGCGTCCATCACTCGATCCTCTGATACGGGTTCCATGGTATTGCGGAGGAGTGTCCACCTCTGGATGTAAGAGCGGAGCGACTCGTCCTTCCCTTGCTTGCAGGCCTGTAACTCAATGTAGGTCGTTGGCCTGGCGAATGTTCCTGAGAAACTCTTAATGAAGTTATCTTGGAATTCCTCCCATGTTCGGAAAGAGTCTTTGGGTTGGCTTGTGAGCCACCCGCGTGCCGAGTCTGTCAGCATGAGCTGGATGTACTGCATGGCTGTAGTCGACGTTCCGCCTTGACAGGTGCAAGCGATGAGGTAGTCCTCGAGCCATAGCTTTGGGTCTTGCTTCCCGTCGTATTTTGGTGTGCCCGCCGTCAACTTGAAGCCTTTAGGCATGCGGGTGTCGCGGATGTTGAAGGAAAAACATGTTGCGCCACACGGCTCGAAGTCGCGGTCGGCGTGGTCGTTTGCGTGTGCCACGCTAGCCGAACGTTCCTTGCGGTTGCGGTCCACCGTCTTCTGCGTCAGGACGTCACGGAGGTCCTTGATTGCTTGTCGCTGCGCCGCTGGGACGCCCGACGTCGTTGGCTCAGTCGCTCTGTTGCTTGGCCCCTTGGCCGCCAGAGCCTCTTCGATTGCCCTTATGGAGGCAATTTGTTGTTTGTGGAGAAGGGAGCGCGCGTCTCCCTCCGGTGGCTGCGTGAGCCGGAGGTATGTCTCGACTGATATCAGGACGGCATTCGCCGTCTTCGGGACGGGTATCCCATTCTCGTCTTCGGTGACGAAGGACGAGTCGAGGTTGCGGGTGAGCCTTGTTCGATCAGCTTCTGCCATGTGGGGGACACGGGCTCTGGTTCGCCGTGCTCCCTGATTCACCTCCGTGGAGGATGTGAAGGAGAGAGCAGCTCGCCTGGCACTCGACGCATCCGCGTCCCTTTTGCGCCTGAGAAGTTCGGCTTTTTCGGCGCGAATTCGTTCGCCTTCCTTGCGTAGCAAGTACTGGACCGCCAGGTGATCGTCTCGAGGTGCGTTGGGTGGCGGGAACGTGCCCTCGTCCACATGCTTCATGGCTTGGATCGCCATATCGCGCGTGATGACAAGTTTCGTCTGGTCCGGCATGTCCACCTCCAATGGGTATGCGGGTTCGTCTTCGTCGTCATGCGGCGCTGTGCCAGCCATGAAGACTTGCTTGGGGTAGGCATGAATTGGAGAGTTGGTGCTGCCGCTGCTGCTTCTGTCACCCGCTTCTTGCTCGGGGTCGAAAATTGCTGCAACGTGGCGCGCGGCGCACCCGCTGTCGCGTCTCTTCGCGATTGTCCAGGTGCTCACACTTGCCGGGGCGAGTGCGATTGGCATGGGGTAGACCTGGGATCTCCACGAAGACGAGGGCGCGCGCGACATGGTTATCGGACGCGGGCCCCCAGTCGGCCGCGCGGGTGCGACAGTGGAGGTGGATCTTGCCGAGATTGTCGTTGTAGATGTCCTCTTCGCGGGTGCAGCTGGCGCGACCCCTGCGGGTGCGACAGATGCGGTCTTCGCGGGTTCGTCGGTCGCGATCTCCGCGGGTGCGGCAGATGCGATCTCAGCGGGTCCAGCGGGCGCGATCTCCGCGGGTGCGGCAGATGCGATCTCAGCGGGTCCAGCGGGCGCGATGGTCGGCGATTTTGGAGACGCCGTCGCGCGTAGCGCAATAGTCGTAGACCTGAGTATACCACGACTATCTATGCAGCAGAATATGGAGCCGAAGGTAATGTGTATACCTTTGTCCAGATCGGCGTACACCGATTGATGAGTCGGCGAGTGGACGACGTACTCGAAGGAGCCGAATCGGATCGACTCCCTGACGGCGGATGCGCCGATCTTCATTGCGGATGGAGCCGGTGCGACCATGATCCTAACACTTGTTGAACTTCCCACAGACGGCGCCAATTGACGAGGCGTTAACTCGACAAGTCCCAGGGTTGTGCACCCCGGGTTGATTGATGGGGAGAGAGATGAGTGCAAGGTGATCACGACGGCTGACAAGCGAGGTTTACCCACGTTCAGGCTCCCGGAGGATAACACCCTACTCCTGCTTGTCTGGTTATTGATGCGAGTAGCGATTACAATGGCGAGATTGCCATCTCGCTAGGGTTTGTCGTAGTGGTAATGAACGTGTCCTCTAGGACGGGCAACCCTCCTGGCTTTATAGGTAGCCAGGTCTCGGGTGGTTGATACAGATACGGTAGGTTACAAGACCTAACCGAGTTGGACTAGGGCACAAGGTACCCCGAGTGGGCCTTCCGCGGGCCTTTCCATCCTTGACGCGGCCCAGGTAGCATCATCGTGGGCTACGCGCAAGGTAGCCCCACGTCAGCGGACTGGCAAATCCCGCTCTTGACCCCTCGTCTCAACTACTCCTTTCCGATACCCAAAAGTATCACCGTTATTGTCATACTAAATAAGATACGACGTTTGGTGCAATCAAAGTATCTTCCGGGAATATCAATAAGAGTTGATCTCACGGTCAAAGGCGTAACGACTATGTTCTCCAAATCTGGGTATGTCCATCACATCGCTCTCTAGCGATATGACTCTCATTGCCGACCGGCGCCATGCCCCATGACCGGGAAACCTCGATCATCAATCGCGCAACGAAACTAGTCTTAGTAGAGGCTACTAGGGACCTGGTTGTTTACGTATCACACCCGCATTAATGTTTCCTCTTAATACGGTTCTAGCATGACACAAAAACCTATTATGAACAAACGAGATATGATAAAGAATACACTTTATTAATTGTCTCTAGGGCATATCTCCTTCAGTCTCCCACTAGCACTCGAGTACAAATTAATCTAGATTACAACTTGGTAAAAGCTTAACACCCATAGCTAACTGGTGCTTTTCATGCTTATCAAGCGGGAGAGGCTTCGTCAACGGATCTGCCACATTCAGATCCGTAGGCACTTTGCAAATCTTCACATCGCCTCCTTGTACGTACTGACGTATCACATGGAAGCGTCGGAGAATGTGTTTGGCGGTGGAGTGAGACCTTGGCTCCTTGGCGTTCGCAATGGCACCCGTATTGTCGCAGAAGAGGATCACGGGGTCTTGCACGCTCGGGAACACTCCAAGTTCGATGACGAACTTCCTCAGCCACACAGCTTCATTCGCAGCCTTGCAGGCAGCAATGTACTCCGACTCCATTGTAGATTGTGCGACTATGGGTTGCTTCCCACTTCTCCAGCACACGGCGCCTCCATTCACCTTGAACACGTAACCTGTCTGTGACTTACAGTCATCGGGGTCTGAGCAGAAACTTGCATCTACGTAACCCGTTACGCCAAGTTCTTCATCGCAGCCACCATACACAAGGAACATTTCCTTTGTCTTATTGAGATACTTAAGAATGCTCTTAACAGCTACCCAATGCGGCATTCCAGGATTACTCTGGAACCGGCTTGTCAAACTTAGAGCTAATGCCACATCCGGTCTAGTACTCAACATTGCATACATGATCGATCCTATGGCTGAAGCATAAGGATGTTTCGTCATTTCGGCCTTACCCAGTTCCGTCACCGGACATTGTGCCTTACGCAATATCTTATTCTTGATAACCGGCAGAGAACCCTTCTTTGCCTTCTCCATATGAAAACGCTTCAATATTTTATCAAGATAAGTACTCTGACTTAGTGCTAATAGGCGCCTTGATCTATCACGATAGATTTTTATGCCTAAAACATACGCAGCTTCTCCTAAGTCCTTCATGGAAAACTTACTGTTTAAATATTCCTTCACGCTATTCAGAAGTTTCACATCATTCCCTATTAGCAATATGTCGTCAACATACAATGCTAAGAACACAACCGAGCTCCCACTCATTTTCTTGTAAATACAAGTCTCTTCCACATTCTGGATAAATCCAAAACCTTTGATTACCTCATCAAAGCGAAGATTCCAGCTCCGAGATGCCTGCTTCAATCCATAGATGGATCGCTGAAGCTTGCACACCTTGTTAGCATTTCCTGGATCGACAAAACCTTCCGGCTGTACCATGTACAACTCTTCCTCAATGTTTCCATTCAGGAAGGACGTTTTGACGTCCATCTGCCAGATTTCATAATCATAGTAGGCAGCTACCGCTAACAACTCTTCCTCGACAGTTTCTCCCACTCCTTCCACGGAGGACGTTTTCGGAATTGCTTCCGTTGCGCCACTCGGAATCTCGAGTTCAGGATCAACGATTTCATCGAGGTCTACCTTCCTCCACTTACTCCTTTCGCGAGAAACTCCTTCTCTAGAAAGGCACCGGTCTTCGCGACAAAAGTTTTGCCCTCAGCTTGGTTGTAGAAGGTGTACCCAACGGTTTCCCGCGGATATCCTACAAAGACGACTTTCTCCGACTTCGGTTCGAGTTTGTCGGGCTGTAGTTTCTTAACGTACGCCTCACAACCCCAAACCTTCAGAAACGATAACTTAGGCTTATGACCATACCACAATTCATACGGCGTCGTTTCAACGGACTTGGACGGAGCCCTATTTAAAATGAATGCGGCTGTTTCTAACGCATAACCCCAGAAGGACACTGGCAGATCGGTAAGAGACATCATAGATCGGACGCTATCCAGTAGAGTACGATTACGTCGCTCGGACACACCGTTACGCTACGGCGTCCCGGCGGGCGTAAGTTGGGGCACTATGCCACAACTCTTCAGAAGTGTGCCAAACTCAAAACTCAAGCACTCTCCACCGCGATCGGACCGGAGATGCTTGATTTTCCTATTAAGCTGGTTCTCAACTTCACTCTGGAATTCTTTGAACTTTTCAAACGTTTCAGACTTGTGTTTCATCAAATAGATATAACCGTATCTACTCAAGTCATCAGTGAAGGTGACGAAGTAACGATAACCATTGCGTGTCGAAACGCTTATCGGTCCACACACATCTGTATGTATGATCCCCAACAAATCTGACGCCCGTTCAACGAAACCTTTGAACGGTGTCCTGGTCATTTTGCCCATGAGGCATGGTTCGCATGTATCGAGGGATCCGAAATCCAACGAGTCCAAGAGTCCATCGGAGTGGAGTCGCTTCATGCGCTTTATACCAATATGACCAAGACGGCAATGCCACAAAAACATGGCGGTATCGTCACTACACTTAATCCGTTTGGCTTCTATGTTATGGATGTGAGTACTACGATCGAGATTCAACAAGAATAAACCGTTATTCTCGGGAGCATCAACATAAAAGATATCATTCATATAAATAGCACAACTGCTTGACACTGATTTAAATGAATAACCGTCTTGTAACAGGCAAGACCCACTTATAATGTTTACACTCAAGGATGGCACAAAATAACATTTATTTAAAACCAAAACTAATCCCGATGGTAGATGCAGAGGGAGCATGCCGACAGCCACCACGTCGACTCTCGATCCGTTGCCGACGCGCATCGTCACCTCATCCTTCGCCAGCCGCCTTCTATTCCGTAACTCCTCCTAAGAGTTACATATATGAGCAACAGAACCAGTATCAAATACCCACGGGTTGCTCCGGGCTGATGTAAGGTACACATCTATAACATATATATCAAATATACCTTGCTCTTTGTCGACCCTCTTGCCAGACTTCCTATCCTCCAGATACTTGGGGCAGTTGCGCTTCCAGTGACCCTTCCCCTTGCAGTAGAAACACTCCACGCTAGCTCTGGGACCAGACCTGTTAGTCCTGGGCTTGGCAGCCAACTTTGCCTCCCTCCGGGACTTCCAGCTCTGCTTTCCCTTGCCACCGGACTTCTTGAAATCAACGGTCTTGTTGACCATCAACAGCGTGTGCTCCTTCTTAATCTCTACCTCAGCAGTCTTGAGCATCACGAACACTTCACCCAGGGACTTAGCCATGCCCTGCTTGTTGTAGTTCATGACGAAGCCTTTGTAGCTTGGCGGCAACGATTGCAACACCATGTCAATCGCCAGCTCATCGGGAATCTTGCATTCCAGAGCATTCAGGCGTTGAACGTAGCCAGACATCTTGACTACATGCTCTCTCACACTGCTATGCTCTTCCATCTTGGCTGAGAAGAAAAGCTCAGAAGCCTCATATCTCTCAGCCTTAGCCTGCGGCGCGAAGACAACCTTAAGATCCGAAATGATCTCAAAGGCGCTCATCTTCTCAAAGCGCTTCTGCAGGTCGGCTTCCATGGCGTAGAGCATGCCACTCTGGACAAAGGCAGAATCCTCCGATCGGGTCTGGAAGACCTTCTTCTCATCCTCAGAGGCATCATCTGCAGGAGGGTCACCTATGGAGGCCTCAATGACGTAGGCCACCCTATGGGGAGTGAGGAGGATCCTCAGGTTGTGGAACCAGGCCATGAAGTTTGACCCATTGGTCTTAAGCTTTTCTTTCTCAAGGAACAAACCTAGGTTAAACGAGGGGCGAGACATCTACAATGGAATTTGCAACAACATAAGACTTTGTTCATAATAATTTTGAGTTATAGTATTTTAGAAAATAACTAACATAACTCCCACTCAAACGAACATCCCTCCTGGTCGTTTAAGCGATTACACGACCCCCATCCATTGCACCACCCCTCATCATCAAAGCCGGCGGCACAACTTCAAGAGTAGACAAAATCGTTCGCCACACCAATTTTGTGACTCGTGCTCGACCTTTCGGTCTTCCTGTTCCGAGGCCATACCTCTGAGTATGCTAGACTCGCCACCAAAAACCTCCACGCTGACGCTTGTGCAACATGGCTTACACCCACCGTATGCGAACGAAGATATGTCTGACACCCGATCATCACGGCCTGCCTCATAACGTAGAACTTTATTGGTGGTGCGCGTTGGAGGGAGAACACTAGTGGTATTTTGAAGGGATCATCTTATTCAGCTACTGCCGTGTAACACACAATCACACAAAAATAAGATGCACACAAAACATCAAATGTAATGCAATGTGATATAGTCCATCGCGCCATGGTCTTCTTGGCGCCCGCAGTTTTATAAACAATTTAATAAACCTACCTTGACCATATCACATAGCCCCTGCAAAATAAATTTAGACGCTTCTACTTTATCTTTTGCATATTTTACGTGGCTTGGGGCTTTCGTAAATAGAACCGCTTCATACCTACGAATCTTATGACCAACTAAAGAGAGAGAAACTGTCACCCGCCAGCCACAGATACGGTACAAGCCGTATGTCAGTAGTGGAACCAGTCTCGCGTAAGCGTACGCGTAAAGTCGGTCCGGGCCGCTTCATCAACTCAATGCCGCTGGAATACACAAGTGCACGCTAGAGGGTAGCAAATAACAGGAACGGTGCCCCCGTGCAGAGCACGGGTTCTAACAGCGTACAACTATATCTACGATAGATCGGCTCTGATACCACTGAAGGGGATCGTGTGCAGAAAACAATAATTTTCCTACCGACGATATCCTAAAAGCATGCCAAGATCTATTCTATGTAGATATAGTAGTATGAATGGAGATCGGAATACATACCCTTGTAGACCGAAAGCGGGGATTACGTTCCCGCACAAACGTTGTCGATGCAGACCGACGAAGCCGACATCAAGGTCGTGTAGAGGAAGCAGGCCTCCGAGTACCGCTAGCGCAGCACCTCGCAGGGAGTCGCACACGTACGGTGGAGACGACGCCTCCGAAGCTCCAGTCCAGGACGAGCAGCGGAAGACTTGGACCGGAACACCAGCAGCGCGGCAGCGGGCTATGGTGGAGGAGATCCCCTCTTCCTCTTGCTCGGCGCGGCTCCGACTTGGGAACCACGAGATCGAGAGAGAAATCGGGAATTAATTGGTGAATTAAAAGGCTGGGGGTGCCCCTTCTTATATAGGCTCCCAGGGGGAGCCAACCTTGCCCGCCAGGCAATGTGGGACTATCCCCACATAGCCTGGTGCGGCTAGGGAGGTGCGCTGGCCCCCTTGGTGGGCCCTTGGCCCACCTGGGGCAGCCCTCCTGGCCCCCACCGAATTCCCCTAGGGAATTTTCCCCTCTTGGACCTTCTTTCGTCCGGAAGGCCCATTTAGGGAAATCTGCCTTAATAAATTCGAAAATAAATATATAAAATCATATTTGCATATTAATAACACTAATTAATATCAAACATAATATATATAATTATTCCTAGCTCCGAAAACTCTTTCGGCGCTGCCCGATCTCCATCGGACCTCTCCCGGGACGCTCCCGGTGATCTCCTTCCTTTCCGGTTGTCTTGTCAAAACCCCTTAAGTGTGTTACCCTAGCGGTTCGATATAATATCAGGTATGATCAAGACTCCTCAATGATCAACGACTAACTCGTAGGCCTGGACCCCATGAATTAATCCCTGAGATATAACGAATGACTTTCATCTATCAAACCTGAACGTAAAGTCTTAGACCTTTTGCCATAGCGATACTTAGCACGTCCGAGCGTCGTTCCATAGATATCTCCATACCTAATCCCGACCTCGTTACCGACGACGCTATCTTCTGCTCGTTCATGATCTCATGTCTCCGTGACCTAGTCACATGCTTGCAAGCTCTTTAGACATGATTTCACCGAGTGGGCCCGAGAGTATCTATCCTGCTATGCGGACTGGCAAATCCCGCTCTTGACCTCTCGTCTCAACTACTCCTTTCCGATACCCAAAAGTATCACCGTTATTGTCATACTAAATAAGATACGACGTTTGGTGCAATCAAAGTATCTTCCGGGAATATCAATAAGAGTTGATCTCACGGTCAAAGGCGTAACGACTACGTTCTCCAAATCTGGGTATGTCCATCACATCGCTCTCTAGCGATATGACTCTCATTGCCGACCGGCGCCATGCCCCATGACCGGGAAACCTCGATCATCAATCGCGCAACGAAACTAATCTTAGTAGAGGCTACTAGGGACCTGTTTGTTTACGTATCACACCCGCATTAATGTTTCCGCTTAATACGGTTCTAGCATGACACAAAAACCTATTATGAACAAACGAGATATGATAAAGAATACACTTTATTAATTGCCTCTAGGACATATCTCCTTCAACTCGAGTGAAAATGAAGTTAGTTCTCGCTCAGATGACGTCATCCAGTTGCATATGCAACTCATGTGTAATTCATGTGCAACTGAGAAATATTTAGCTCATATGTAATCTCATTTGGAACTCATATTCAACATGTGCAACTTATATCCCACATGATGCAAATCTAACAGGATTAGAGTTGAGTGAGAAATGAGTACTAACTTAATTCTCACTGGAGTGAGGAATAGCAAAACCGTTTTTAATGGATTGTAGATTGCCGACTACTTTTGGGCCAGATCACTTAGCTATCCAAACAAACCTCACAAACGAATCAGATGTGATTAGGGTCTTCTTGAATTGTTGGATGTGCATAGAAATTTCAGGGGATTTGAATCTTTAGGACTTTTTTGTCTATACATAAAGATTAAACACTATTTGACTCATATGATGGGAGCTGTTAAAATCCGTAAAACACATTCATACGTTCAAATTCTCAATTCTACAGAAATATCAAAACAAAGTTAAATATCTTATAGGAAACCCGTGTTTATAGTCTTGTAGGAACTTGTAGTATGTGATGCCTTTATTAGTATTTTAGAACGTGCAACATCTGTAATACTCCTATGATCCCATTTAAAAAAAATTGAATCAAAAAACAGTAGGGAAGGCCCCTACTGTTTAATTTTCTATTTTCTCATTCCAAAACAAAGTACAATTACATGGGATCCTATGATCTCATTTAATTGTCCGAAGATGTTAACAAACTTTTTTATAGGAAAAACTGTTAAATTATTGTATAGACTTAGGTCATATCTCACATCAATTATATATTTCACGTCAATTATTTAAGATCAGAGGGAGTACGTGTATTTTAATCTTACATACATTCTCTAATTATTACCGAATTCTTAGAGAAGCCATGGTCCATGGCACTGATCACTGTGAGTTTTGCGTTTCTTGTTTTGGATTATTTAAGTTTTGATATTTTTTGGGAGCGTCGACAACTCACTCGAGTGAGACATAAGCTACGTCTTACTCACCTTACGCCATTCTTTTTTGTTCAGGCTTCTTTTCCTTGTCCTGTTAATTTCTTTTATTGTTTTGTTATAAAAAGGTTTCGGCTAGACCAGAACAAATGAGGCTAAAAATAAATGGCCCCCAAATCTTTTTTTGGAGTTGCACATTCTACTGTCGCCAAAATCACAAAGGGGAGAAAGATTAAATTACATGTGAATGAGTAAGTTGCACATACAAGTCGTACTTCCCACCAGCATCTCAACACACACAAAAAACGTTTAGATGCATATTCAATAAATTATGTTCTGAATTTTCGCATGCACTGTCGTAAAAAATAATTAGGAGGAAATCAATTACATGTGCAACTCTGTGCGACTAAGTTACACATGCAACTCGTCTAAATTTACGCATGCAACTTACTGTCCCTTACTAGTGCAACAACAAGATAAAATCAGATAGTGTAATGGGGGAGTTGTGCATGCAACTGTCGCCAAAACAACTGAGGGGAAAATTCAATTACATGTGCAACTATGTGTCGTCTAAATTTGAATTTGTAGGGAAAAAGCTACGAAATGAAATTTGAAGTAGAAAATGTAGCGTTGTACTAAAAATGACAAACCAGATAAAAATATGGGCTTAAAAGATGGCCAAACAAAATTGGACCACCGAAAAAGGGCTTACCGGCCTCACACAACAAAAGGAGGCATGCCAGACAAAACACGAATCCATGCAAGCAGCAAAATGAACGGTAGATGATATGAGTGAGACATAAGCTAAATCTCACTCTGATATTTAGCAAATCCGTTTTTTAGGTATGTAACTATGTATGCCTAGTCGTGGAAAAAAAGAAAGATAAATCAGGACATGGGAGCCACTTGGGACGGGAACGTGCCCAAGTTGACCACCGAGCCAGACAAGTCTTGTCCTACCCATCCACAACACACGAACTCTCATTCGCATCGCCACCTTCCTCCCTCGCCTTCCCGACCCGACTCGCAAGCAACCCAATGGCTGACCAGCTCACCGACGACCAGATCGCCGAGTTCAAGGAGGCCTTCAGCCTCTTCGACAAGGATGGGGACGGTACTCCCTCCTCCCATCTCTCCCTCTCCCCCTCCCATGTTGCTACCAGGCGAAGAGATCATGCGATCTGTTTGCTCCATCAGTATTGGTCAACGATCGACCAGGAAATGTCCCCGGATGCGTTCCCGGTTGCGCTGGCGGCGGGGATCTTGGTTCCTGGCCCGGTCCGCACGCACGCCCTTCCGAATCCCGATCCGTTGCGATTTTTACTTGAGATCCGTTTGGGAGTCCAGTCCACGTGCCTGCCTGAAATGCTTGGCTGCTTGCGGCTTCCGGATATTTTAGAGTGGCGTAGCTCTGCTGGGAGTTAACGACAACTGATCGCATGATCAGTCATCAGTTCGTGTCAGCGATCTGCCTAGTTCTGATTCGTCATCAGCCGTGATTTCGTTGCCGCTGAGTCCCAGTTTCGTAGTATTTCTTCAATTTGGATATTATTAATCGCTCTGATTTTGAGCTTGAATGACAAATAAGTTAAAAACAACGCCGTGGAGTCTAGGCTCATTCACATTAGTAGTTTGGTATGAGTTCACTCTTGGATGATATCATGGTACTCTTATCCCAAGAGTGATTCTCTATGCTTAGAGGCCACACAAGACCCAGTCATTAATTATAATTTTGCTGTTTCGGAGTTAGAGCCTTAGATGTATGCGTAAGCTGTGGGAGAGCTATCAACTACTTCATATGTACCGATGTATAAGATGTTTTGGATATATCAACGTGGACTACATACGGAATGAAATGAGTCCACACTGAATAGACACTGAAACGCGTCTATATACATGTGATTCAGAAAAAGGTGGAACATCTTATAATTTGGAACAGAGGGAGTAGATAGTAGGGATAAGAGGCCAAATCAGGAAAAGTGCTAGCTAAGGTTGCGCTGAATCTATTCGCCAATCTAGGTGCTGCCGCCACATGCCTTTATTTGGCGTACATAGCTTCGTCATCACCGAAGACTACCATTGATTGAGGACATGAATGAAGGTCTCCCTTTGGCTGCTTATCTACCATGACCTGCAAGCCAGCGTTTTTCTTGTAGTTCTGCAAACAATCTCTGAATATTTAATGCTGGGAAGGCTCAATTAATGCGACATACGTAGATGATACAAAGTTATTTTTTTGTTACTATATAACTTCATACCTAATGTATGTTTTCTATCAAGCTGTTCAAAGTTGTTTTTTCTTATTACTTGTTAGTGGGATTTGACTTCAAAGGTGCAGTTTCTTTGTTAGCAAACACATTATACAGATAGAAAATAATTTCTATCGGGTATCAGCATAATTCAAAGATTTGCAAATGTTATGCCGTGCACTGTTGAGTTGAATAATGCCACAAGTATGTGTTTTTGACAAGTAATACCGAAACTGATAATAAATGCACGGGCAGATAGTTGAGCACCACACGTCATAAACTAGTGGTTATCTGGCAGAGGCGGATGCCCATCTGTATCAATCCAAGTGGCATAGTGTACTAGTTGCTCTTTATTTTAAGTCGCAAGAGGACAACAGTGATTTTTTCAACAATTATTGAAATTTGTTCTTTTTATTTCACATGGCTAGATGCAAATATGACACACGGTCTGCAAAGTATATCTTTTAGCACCAATTTCTTTTAAATGTAGTGCTCATAAGTACAGAATCATGACCACATGAGAATCCTTTCAAGTAGGAATCCAATTGTATCACTTCTGTATGGCAAAGGTATGCATTGTTGGAAGTATTTAGGGTAACAAATACAGTCTGATTCTTGACTCCTACAATTTTATCTGCAAGTATAATTATTAATTGATAGCCATCACAGGCTCACAGCCTGTGTGTAAGGTTTACCAGATACATGTTTGTTTCTACATGATTACAAGTATGGTTCGTTTTTGGTCTTGTACAGTTCCTTTTGTTTTATATACACAGACAATGATTGATAGTCTTTAGCATACATAGTGATACCTAAGAACTGAACGAGTCCTGGAGTTGAATAACATAGATTGTGTTCTTTCCAGGTTGCATTACCACTAAGGAGCTGGGAACTGTCATGCGATCCCTGGGGCAGAATCCTACTGAGGCAGAGCTTCAAGACATGATCAATGAGGTGGATGCCGACGGCAATGGAACAATTGATTTCCCTGAATTCCTCAACCTCATGGCCCGCAAGATGAAAGACACTGATTCTGAGGAAGAGCTCAAGGAGGCATTCCGTGTGTTTGACAAGGACCAAAATGGTTTCATCTCTGCTGCTGAACTGCGCCATGTCATGACCAACCTGGGTGAGAAGTTGACTGATGAGGAGGTTGACGAAATGGTCCGTGAGGCTGATGTTGATGGTGATGGCCAGATCAACTACGACGAATTTGTTAAAGTCATGATGGCCAAGTAAGTTGCATTGCCATCTGAGGCAAGCTTCAGTAATCAGACTAAAATATTTTCCATCTGGGTGCCATGGGATGGCTATAGTATTGAACAGAAAACAACGTAACACTGCAAGGCTTCTTATGCGGTGTAATATGCTGTAGGCAAATGTTTGTTTGCATTGAAGGTTTTATAGATCTTGCTTTGGTCCTTCCTTTTGTTGTCTGTTGGTCATTTATGTTTGTTTCGCTTGAACTTTGCAAAAGTGTAGCCACAATCTGTTGATGAATGACTCAATTTTATTGTTCCACATACATTGTGAGCTCACCATTTGCCCCGCAGTAGGTATGTTGTGGAGTATCTTATATGTATGTATGTTGTATCTTTTTTTGAGATTTATATATTTGCATCCTTACATGGTAATTACTGATGGAAATAATGTTTCCGATTCCTTGGACGTATCTATCAGGAGAATGTGTGGCTCTGTTTATTTGGTTCATCATTGTGCAAGGTTCACATCTTATGCTAAAACATCATATATTTGAATACGGAGGGATTATAACATATGTCCGACCTAAGATAATGGACCCAATGTCCTATGTCGAGGAACGACGCCCTTCGACTGTGCTTGCTCTCAGCAGACTGAGGATGGTGTCCGCCTGGGTAAGTGATTCTTACTGGAAACAAGTATTTTGTGCATAGAAGATTTGCCAAAGTATCATGTCACGTCTGACCACACGACCGGAAAAAAATCTAAAAACTATCTGCGATCGAATACATGAATTCAGTTTATTCAGGGCTGCAGTCTGTTGTAGTGCCCCTAATTTTACTTGACTAACTAAATGTACATAACCGGGGGCTGATCATTTCATCGCACTGGGCACAGAGAAATATCGATTGAACGTCAGCGAGAGCCCGATTACTGACACCAAGTTCAGCAACAAGAACAGGATTTGATCACCTGCATATCACATGATGAATCCAATAAGTATATGTGGATATGCCCCGATATATAATATGTGCCTGCCTGCTAGCTATCAAAATGAATGCAACTTGGAACTTGGAAAATCATGAGTTTACCTGGTAAGAACAGCCCAGTT
The DNA here is from genome assembly GCA_026929855.1 of Poa annua. NCBI lineage: Eukaryota > Viridiplantae > Streptophyta > Magnoliopsida > Poales > Poaceae > Poa > Poa annua. Next base: position 28,058,998 of record CM049428.1, read on the forward strand.
GTGTTCCTCTGAGCCCATGAAAACCTGCAAAAAGGCAGAAATAAGTTAAGTTTTGTGAACCACACTTGTCGCCAAGCAAAATCTGGAGGAATTCCTACTCTCAGAAGACATCAAACACTGTACTTACAAAATTCCTGATGCTGCTGGAGCTATTGCTTTGAAGATTGACATCAGAGTCACAGAGATACCATTGGCAACACCCCTTTGTTCTTGTGCCTGTAGATGATTCCATGATAAAATTAGAACACAGAAACATGACTCAAAAGAGAATACAATGGTATAGATGAGCCTGGCGATTGACGAATAGGATGTCTGTACATACCACCGCTGTGTTCTGCAGAATGTTGCATGCAATAGTAATCGTGGCCTGTTTCATTTCAGATGACATCAGAATATTTATGATAAATTTTCTTATAAAAATCACTGTATACTAGCTTATTTTCTCTAAGGATACTGAATATATAACTTTATTTCATTTCTACAAGGGTTGCTCTAATATGGTTTCAGTAAACCGTCCAGAAAACCACCAACATATTTGTATTTTTCTTATGGAGAAGGAGATTTTATTGCTCATCTGGCGGGCTTGGGCACCAAGATGGCCAACACGTTTGTATAGGATGTATATAGGATAGTCACAAACGTAAGAAGCAAGGTGTGAATATTTCGGTGATTTTTGTCCAACCCACCGATGAACACCCCTGATATGTTTTTTTTTTTAAAGGGGAGTCCCAGCCTCTGCATCCATTGATGCATACGGCCTTTATTACTAACTCATTTTAACGAAGCAGCAAAAATTATATATTCTGAACAATATGCTCCAATCATAGAAAGTGGACTTACAGCAAACATATTCTTCAGAAGCGAAGCTATGTTGATGAGCACTTTGAGCTCCATACCATATAGGTTGGCCATAAATGGATATGTTGCAAGGAGAAGTATAGATAATACCTGAAAATCAAACATGCAATTTGTTTGACAATCAAACATGCAGTTTCGTACTTTGGTACTATACAATAGATTGAACATATTAAAGAAGTATCTCCACATGAAGTGTTCTTGTCACATACCGCTGCAGAACGGAATGGCTTGATTAACCCAGCATACTTGGCAAGGAGTGGATAAATTGTAAGTTGGTACACTAAAACACCAAAACCTATATGATCGAACGAAAAATGTTAGGAATTCAAAATCAGTGGTACATGTAATATGTATAGGAGCCATGCTACATATATTCATATTATTCATTTTGTGCTGACTATGTCTCTCTTGCAGAATTGACATTCTATATAAAACTGAAGACATATCACATATACCTGAGATAGCTAGCACGGTGCCAACATCCTGAGATGTAAAACTCAGCCCCCGGTATTTTCTGCTGCTCACAGCCCATAGCGAAAAGATCTGAATATAGAATTTAGAGAACCCATTAACATGCGAGGTTGCTTTAGTTCCCTAACCTGACAGTTATCTATAGGCCACACAAGATAAATATATCATGGAGTAGATATTTGGTGCTCCAATGCGACATTTAAAAAATTCAAAACATATTTTTAAAAGTTTCCATTTTTTAAAACAAATCATTTATGTTCTCAATGAAATATTATACTCCCTCTGTTTCTAAATAGTATAAGATTTTTAGCCTTTTCCAGATTCACATGTATCTAGACACATTTTAGATTGCAGGTCCATCCATTTTGACCCGCATCTAGACCGTTATTGAAATATCTAAAACATCTTATAATTTAGAAACAGATGGAGTACAAGCATGTAAAATCTTAAATTCTTAATGCAAAATACTTTACGGTTTGAGCTCCGCAAAAATGACAAATGCACAAATAAGAGTATAGTGAACAATATGTAGTTTTTAATTTCTGACTTTTGTGTTTTTTTCTAAATGTATTGTATTTTGCAAGTTTGTAGTATATATCATAAAGAATATGCATTTATTTCAGATTTTTCGAAACTTTTAAATTATAATTTTTGATTTTTTGAAAATGGCTAGATCACTCGAGCTTGGGAGCCAAAATGACTTTCCGATGTGTCATGCTAAAATATTACTTAATATGGTCAAGGTACATAATTATAGATTTACCTCGAGATAAGCTGTATCATGGAGAGAAAAGATACAGTAGAGGGTTACTGCTGACATCAACTGCCGGTTCTTTAGCAGGCTCTTTGTAGATGCCATTCTTCCTAATCCTGATTGTTTACCTTTCACATCTTCTATGCTTGAATCAGCAATTTGTGCCTCCATCGCGTCAATAGTTTCTACTTTGTCATCATGGTGCATGTGCAGAGTTTCCTAACAAAATAATTTATTCAAGTAGGAATTCGAGGGATATACATAATCATAGGGAGACGTCGGGGGCATACCGGAAGCCAAATGCATGCAACACATGCTCCTGCTGCTAGAACCGATATGACGAAGCAAGGGAGGAAGTATGGAAACCTAATGGTAGATGTGATGTAAAAGGCTTATCTCCAAGTGATGAAAGTAGTTATATATTGGTGAAACAATATAAGTAATAATTTACCTTCCAAATATTGATTCCTCCGAGAAAAGATTTGGGTACTTCTGTGCAGGCTGATACAGGATAGAGAATACACAATGTTGGTGAGAGCCATTCGTGTACTAACTACAAGGACAGTTATGTATTTCTATAACCTCACTGAAAGTGGACTGATCCTGACCTGTGATAGAAATCCTCCGATTGCTGGTCCAATAACAAGAGCTATTGCTCGCGAAGATGTAACCTACAAGATAATGTCATCCATAAGTATCCACTTGTAATAGTGATATAAACATGAATCTTAAACCTTTCTTCAAACAAATGAAACCGAGAGTCTGAAACACAAAACATAAGGATGAAACTGATCTTACAAGAGAAATTCCTAAAGCTTGATGCTCTTTCCTGCAGACTTCTGAAGCATAGGCCTGGAGAATGCATATGTAATTATGAGTCTTCAAGAAACTAATGCCATTTTATTAATTAATCTTAGTCACCCGCACAGTAAATATAACCTTGATTGGTCCTAATATACCACAAAGTAACCCAAGTAGCCCCCTAGTTATAATTGCCATCCAATAGCTCGTGCTAAGGCCGAAGAGGGTGTTAAATACGATCCTGGAAAAGAAGTAGAGTAGGATTTAGCTAGATGTAATTGAATGGTGTAGAAAATATGTTTCATGGTGCAGCTAAATCAGCCATACACTGCGAGAATACTGATCACAATGCAGGGCTTCCTCCCATATTTGTCAGCAAACATGCCCCATGGCACAGCACTGATGGTTCTTCCAAGAAAGTAACTAGCCCCTTAAGACAAACAGTTACGGTCAGTAACCACTTATGAAAAAATAGCTGTTGTCACGTTAAGAAGATTGTAAAGTATATACTAAATGTATGTGAGGGCTCTGTTCCCCTACATTTCAAGAGAACTGTGAAATAACGAGAGAGAGGACAGCTCAGTTGCTCACCGACAAAACCAGCGTAGAACCCAATGTCTTGCTCTTGCTTTGCGACTTTCAAGTCCCTAATCTGTTGTATTATAAACAAATGCACATATAGTTGATCATCATATAGTATGTAATAATTCATGACGTCATGCATACAATCAGGATAAACGTTAAAGTTTTACAAGATCTCTACATACCATGAAGTATAGATAGGGAAACAATGACTGGATCGGTAGCGCTGTAAAAACAACAACCAGGGTGTTCAGTTAGCAAGTGCTCAATAATTTGATAAAGTTGACCTAAAACAAAATATACAAAGATGTCCTCTTTTCTTACACGGTAGGTGACAATAAAGTATGACTTTTGTAAACAAATTGCAGGGTTCTCTGAAAAAACCATGAAATGCTGAACTTTTTCCCGAAACTCATGTGGGTGCTATATTAATTGACAGTGAGATATCACTATTGTACTAGAGCTGCGGATCTACCAAGAAGCCACCAATGAAAGAAACAAGAATCGATAGGGTTTTTTCCAAAAGATGACGCTGATCATCAGATGAATGCATGCACCCTATCAGATGAAAAGGACATCATCGTCGCATCATACCGGCACTCAAGCATGCGATCCAAATGAAAATGAAATCCGTGTACGGAATCCGGTCATCAGCCTGCTTCTTCCTCTCCAGCCTGCAGCCGGGGCAGCGTTCATGGTACAGCTTCGTGACGCGCAGCAATGGCGCCTCTTGGCCGCCTCCGGTCATCTCGAGGGTGGTAGGCGAGATGGGAAGTTGATTGGTGCGGGTGTGCCTGCTGAATCCACATCAAGATGATGCGTGCATCCTGAGAGCCGCGCGGCATCCTCCTTGCCAAGAACAGATCATTGAACGCATGAAGCCTAGCTCACGTACATCCAGACCCTTCTCCACTTCCCCTCGGATTTTTTGTGCCTTGCATTGGTTTTGTTTAGCTAAATTTAGGTGGCGGGATCGGAAGGTTGGCTAAGTCTTTCTCCTTTGAATCGTACATGTGTACGGCAGCTCTTTTTCTATCTCCGTGTACTACTCGTTGGCTGCTATAACCTCCTAGACAAACCATAACCGCGAATCAACATCCTAAACATCCATAACCGCAAATAAGGAACTATGGCTAGCCACATAGTAGTGGGAATAATTTAGCAAGTAACATAGATGCCAGCTAACTAAAAAGTCCGACACAACATGTAATTAATAAGGAGAGAGCCAAATAGAGTAACTTAGCTAAGTTACCATCACATAACACTTTTTAACAGAAAATAAGTTTATAATGTAATAAATAAGATAATCTATGACACCTCCTCTATTTCATTTTGCAGTATGATAATAGTAATATAGAGTAGTAATATGTGTATGTTACTAGTTAAACTTACTCTACACTATGGTTAGTCTTAAGGGTGTGGCGTAGTAAGCCGAACCGCGCAACGTTTGTCTTGAAAACAGTTTAGGAAATATGTCGAATCTAGATCAGCCACTTGAACTGTTTTTTAGGCGTGAATAATTTCCAGTCACTGAAAATTAGGTGACATAGCAAATACTACGTACAGCCGATGTTCCAACTCATGACAAGTAAGAATTATGAAGCAATTTAATGATTCAGAATATCTTTCTCGGTTGCAGCCCATTTTGTAACTCATGACTAGGACAAATCACGAACCAAATCTAACAGTTTAAAATATTTTTGTAACTAGCATATGAGTTGACTTAGCACGAATCCTTATGCAAATCACGAATCGTTATGCAAATCTGATGGCGTATGAGTTGACTTAGCACTAACTTAAACCAGGTTTTTTTTGTACTATATAAATTGTGATTCAAATCTAATGGCATATGGAGTACTAGCATTTTTCTACCACTCTGACGAGTAACAAGCTATGTTTGTACCAGCACAGAGGGAGACGATCCAGACGTAGAAGAAATTGCGGTAGGGGATGCCGGTGTTGGCCTTGTTGATCTCGTCCAGCCTGCAGCGGGGACACCCCTCCACGCCCTTCCTCGCGGCAAGCAGCGGCGCCGCCGCTGCAGCCGCAGTCTCGTCTCTATCGCCGGCGGCCATTGTATATCTCCCCCCCGGGCTCCGGCTGAACAAAGAAACTAGAGCTATGGCTACCTTTCCTTGCTCGCCTCCCCCGAGGTGCAGAGCAATAAAAGGAAATGCGGTTGTAGTAACGCACAGAAGGTACTAGTAGGCGTTTAGCACTAACCAGGCCTGTTAGCTTTTATAATGGTGTTAGGGTAACGAGCCCAGACGGGTGGGAGTGGACATTTTGGCATGTCGAACTACCTAAAAACGTGCAGTCTAGCGGGCAAACTGTCTAAATCATGCAACCTAGTCCCAGGAAATTGGGTTCAGATTCGAACCTGGCACCTCACAATCAAGTCCAAATCACACTATAGACAAGTGGGGTTCAGGTTCAGATTCAGATCTGCCACCTCATGATAATCACGTTACCGAATAGCAGTACAGTATACACCATGTCGTGTTATAATTCTCTCCTCGAAATTGGTTTTCGTCCCGCTTTATAAATAAAACAACTCGTGTTATAATTCTTAATCGTTCTGTTAGACTAACTCAACGTGGGGGCTTATTTTGTTCGCTCTCGTCGGTTTTGTCAGCATGTACATAGACCATGGCCCAACACGGTGACAATTTATGTTTTTTTGTCTATTTCTGTCCACGAAGAGCTAATTGTGCCTCAAATTTGGGCAACATTTATGTCCCACAGATATAAGACATATCATTTAAACGTTCGGTATCCGTCCTGATCATACTTGGCAGCGATCCAACCGCCACTCGCCGGTTCCTTTTCAATGATGTTGGCTCAGCCCGCACACTAGCACAAGCCAACGCAATGCCGTCGGACGAGCTCCCCAAAAGATCTCCTCGACGACATGGAGTTCTTCGAGGACTCCCCTAACTGGGACACATGGTTCGTCGATGAGCACGACCAGCGTCATCGGTCATACTTGGTGGCCCATGCTCTCAGTCGCGTCCATCCTCCACCCCCACAACCACACGTCCATGCCCACTGTTATGAAGGAGACGCTCGACGATGACGTACACTAGGCCATTGAGCTCTCCAACCTGGACGTGGTCGCAAAGTGGCCGGACCTGCCCGCGGCCTTGTACATCTCGACCCTGGAAGCGAGGACTGCGCCGCCCGTTTCCGAACCAGAGGCAGAGGGGTATTGGCCGATGCGCAAGCCGGAGGTGTACCCGTGGACTTCCACTTTCCGGCGACGCCAGAGCTAGAGGAGGAGCTAGAAGAGCCAGCTACGCTGCCACTTCCACTCGCAGGGCCACCGGAAGGGTGGGTGTGGCCGGCGCCAACCTTGGGCTTACTCGGCTTTGAGGAGGTTTAGTAGGCCAACTCAACCGCATTGTGCGCTGTCGATGCTAGATCGAGGGTATATATATATTTTTTAAATCAACGTAATGCCTAATGGTGGCCATTAATATATATTTTTTAATCCAAAATCCGAAAATATTACGAAAGGTACAAGCCAACCGTGTTGGGTGCAGTGCCCCGAGAGGCGGTCACGGGCGGACATTTCATACCCATCTGCCCCAGACGAGGTGGTTGCCATGCCGCTATTACCGGCGCCTCCTTGCACGTCCTATCACGGCTGACTAAGTGCTAACAAACGGGCCCGCCTAATAGATGTTGTTCTCTGGCGTTTTTAAGTGGGTCTCCGAACATGAGGACAACCTGTATAGGTTGTAGGATATCACATAGAAATTGGATATGACACATGTGACCAATCCCCATTAACTTTTTCGAGATTGGTTTGGGATTCCAGTGGGAATGCTTTGAGACGTTAAGAGACTCTAGTTAAAAACGCAGAAATGAGAAAAATATAGGAATCTCACATGTTTGTGGGTGTAAAACAGAAAATTGTAAGACGAAGAAAAACCACGGAAACAGTCGTTTGGATGAAACGCAAGAAATATATAGAAAAAATGTCTGGATCCTACCCACTTGAGTTTAGAAAGAGGTTGAAGTGGATGTTTAAATTCCTATATAATTCAGGCATAGGGATCTAATTCATAGGATTTTGGTAACACTATTGTTGTAAACCGAAGGGAATCCACAGGAATTTTTTTAAGGATTGAAATCATTAAAAAAATTACAATACAAAGAGGCACTAGAAAAACGAATCTCCAGGGCATCTTCTCAATAGTTTTCGGTGGGACCGTGTAATGAAGGCGCACCGCTGATTACCACAAAATAATGCACGGAGCTCCTCGCTGACAGCTTGTCGTGCTGCTAATATAAGCAGGCGTCGCTATATAGGGAGACGAGGGTGGACGCGACAGGGTAGCTGCTACCTGCTAGTCATGGAAGAAAAAACTGGCCATCCCCGTGCATTCTTCATAGCCGCATCGACGGCCTTGGTCCAACTCCAACCGTATAGGCACCATAAACACATGAAAACAATGGATCGACAAGCTAGAAACAAACGCTAAAAGCGACGTAGCTGCTGTGCGTGTACCTAGCTTATAATTGAACGTCAGAACCGTACGTTTTACAACGACAGGACCATAATAGTTTCCTGCTTTCAAACCAAGCACGTCGAAATCAAAATCTCTTTGAAAGACTCATGTATAAGTATATATGGACGGACAGGCTTTTTTTGCTAAAGACATGTCCGAAATCATGTATAAGTAGAGTGATACGCTTCAGAACATTGGGCTGATAGGACAACATACAAATCAAAAACTTCTTCTAAAACAATCAGTGCATGTCTCCATCGGCATCGGGCCACCAGTGGTTTGGTCCCGACGGAAACCTCTCCGGTCCCTACCTCTGTTCCGTCGGTTTGCAGCCAGTGATAGTGAGGTGTACTACCGGAAACCACAAACATCACCCGACCTATATGGAGCATGTTATTTATTTAAATTCGAAATCGATATTTTGAAGTTTCAAAAAATTCAAAACAATCCTGCATGTAGATGATGATGTATTCTACAAACTTATTAAATATCAACACGAAATAAGCTATATTCTAGGCTACATAAAAATGAAAAAATTCCGAGGGATTTGGGAGGCTTGATATTTTGCACTGTGTCAGAACTTGAGATGTAAGATCTTATCTTTCTTATGCAACCGAAAAAAACCGAGTTAAGATTTTACATACTTCTAGAATACGACATCACATCCTGGACTTTTCTAAGATTTATTCTGGATTCTAAAATGTGTTTAAATTTTTTCTTCAAATTAAGAGCTGCATGGAGCCTGAGCTCCATTTGTCCACACTTGGCGTACTACTACTGCTGCTGTTGTGCCTTCTCATCTCGCTCCAGGCATGTGTGAATGCCCCAGAGCTACTGCCAAGTGGAATAGTCGCGGGCATGTCCTCTCCCACCGTCGATGCACGACTAGGCCTACCTCTTTTAACGTGGCCAACTTTGCTTGTCTAACACAAACATGATAATTGGAGTTGTAAGTCAAGAGAGGAAGTGCTCATCGGGCGACAAGATAAGAACACACTCTTCTCCTTCCGTCCTCTTCGTAGACAACATGCTAGACAAAATCATTGTTAAATCGAACTGGCTAGACGGCCCTAACAAATGATGTTAAATATGTTGGAAGTGTGGAATAAATATGTAGTTTTTTCCAAATAATATGGTTATGTAGACCTTCTACATATTATAATTCTTCAATCAAAATTTGGAAGTATTGTTACCACACATATATTATGTTTTTGTCTCGTAGCCAATGTTAGGGATATTATTTCTAACACAGATACTTTACTCGGATTCTGACTTTCTTAGTTTCTCTAACTCCTCAAATGAAAATTTAAGTGCCCCGCTTGATCCTTTTGTAGTCAAAATTACATTGGCTAAATATTTATCCCTATTTAATCAGGAGTCAATATATAATTGTTTATCCCTTGATATTATTTAGCTATCTATAGAGGAATATACTCAAAGTGGTATTTTGTATCATATATGCTCTATGAGGTTCATAAAATTTGTTTGTACTATTGTAGTATACTATAATAGATTACATTGATATTTTTGCCCAAAGTGATATTTTGTAGAATTGAGCCTAAGATTCTTTTTTCAAGCGGTCTTGCCTGGTGCTTACATGCGTTCTTCATCTTTAATTTTTTTATACTATCTAGTTAGCCATGAGTCGCCTTATGTTTGAGATGCCTTGCTACCACGGCTCTTGCCTAACAAGAAAACCCTCTCCCGAAACAATCTTGGTTAGGCCGGTCCAGCTGGTGAGACGGGTGCGTGCTCCGAGGGAAACCCCAGATTTGGCCATCATCCCGGATCGGATGATGCCGACATTGCGCATTGTCCCCCTTAGGGGCATGATCTTTGGAGTCACATATCGACTGGAGGGACAAGTGTAGTCCTCAATATCTTCCAAGCCTCCACAATTATAAATCTGCATGATGGCAATACAACTTCATTCTGGCATTGTCTTTTTTTAGAATAAAAAGCAGGAGAGCTGCTATATTGATAGCGATAGAAGAGTTGGTTTACAGATATCGTGACCAAATTGTCCAGATGACAAAAAAGTAGACAAAGAACTCAACCCGGGTCGAAAGGTGCCTCGGCGTCTTGCATTGGGAGCTGTAGTGGTGCCCCCGCTGCCCTCCATGCTATCATCTCACCCTTAATGTCGGCGATTAACTCGTGCGCCGTCGGCTCTCTCTTATTAAAGATCCTCCTATTGCGCTCTTTCCAAATTGCCCAGCACAGAAGGTGTGCCGCGGAATGAGCCCTTTTCTTATTCTCCTTTGTGTTTGGTAGTTGTAAGGTTTTAAAACATATTCCCATATCAATGTCCCTGCCTTCCCATTCTCCCGGCTGGAGCGACTGCAGTTGCAGGTGTTGGGCGAAGGCCGTCCAAACCTGTTTGCTATATGGACACTCGCAGAATAGATGTTTTGCCGTTTCTGCGTTTCTTCTACACAATTGACAGAAGTACTCGTTAGGCCAACGCCTCTGCAGTCAGCCGTCAGAACTTTTCCGAGCAGGAGCATCCAGATGAAGAACTTGCATCTGGCTGGCGCCCACCCCTTCCAGATTAACGTTATATTATCTGAGCTGTGAGACCCCATAAACTGCATAAGGTATGCAAATTTCATGGTGTAGTGCATGTTTTTGCCTACCACCCACGAGATGTCATCATCCTGATCTCCCAACTGCACTTGGTCGATCAATTCAGCTAGGCGCAACAACTGAGGAAGGTGGTCGAATGTTAGCTTGAGACGCAGATCCTGCATCCACTTCCCTCTTTGCATCGAAGGTGGTCGAATGTTAGCTTGAGACGCAGATCCTGCATCCACTTCCCTCTTTGCATCGCTTCATTAACAGTTCTGTTTTTCCGGACAGATATCTTGAATAGCTCAGGTGCGACGTCCATTGGTGCCTGGTCATGCAGCCATTTGTCTGTCCAGAAGTTGGCCTTCTTACCATTTCCGGTAGTTATTTTGGTGGTTGCCTTGAAGAGATTTTCTTCTTCTTTGTAGCATGGGGATGGCAGGTGCACCCATGGTTTGGATGGGCTCTTCCAGCTGTGCCACACCCAGCGTAGTCGCAGTGCTTTCCCGAAGGAGGTTATGCAGTGTACCCCAAGGCCACCGAGTGAGTTTGGCCGACATACCTTCTTCCATGCGACCCGACATTGACCTCCTTTACATGTTCCTTCTCCAGCCCATAGCCAAGAACGCCTCCGCCTATCGAACTCCTTCCTAACCCAAGCTGGCATGTCATTGATTGTCATCATATAGACAGCTAAGGAGGTCAGCACTGAGTTGAGCATCTCTAATCTTCCCGCCTTGCTCATCAGTTTTGCCTTCCACGTGGCCAAGTATCTGTCCATCTTGTCCAGTAGTTGTTGCCAATCAGCCCTGGTTAGCTTCCTGATGGAAAGCGGCAAGCCAAGGTAGCTGCAGGGGAAGTCCGCCAGTGGAATATGACTCGTTTGAGTGATGCTCTCCACTTGAAGCCCTTTGCACCTAATGGGGGTTATGGTGCTCTTTGTGAAGTTTGTGACCAGGCCAATTGTTTTGCCAAATGCGTCAAGGATGCTTTTTAGCCCATTAATGTCATGCTCGGTGGGGTTGATGAACAATGCTACGTCGTCGGTGTATAGAGAGGTACAAAATGTTGCCTTGGTTCCTCTCAGTTTTGCGAGTATCCCTGCATCAGTGGCGATCTCCAAGAGCCTGTGCAGCGGCTCCATTGCGAGATCGAAGAGGAAGGGGGAAATGGAGTCCCCTTGTCTAAGTCCACGGCGATGCGCCACCTCTCTCCCAAGGGCGTCGTTTATAATTGGTCTCGACGTCGCCGTTCTGAAGAGCATTGCTAGCCAATTGCGCCATCTTAGTGGGAAACCTCTTGCTTCCATCATGTCCAGCATGTATGCCCAAGATACCGTGTCAAACGCCTTTGCAATGTCAAGCTTGACAAGGAGTGTTGGCATCTTATTTTTGTGGAAGTGCTTGGCCAGATTCTGAACGTACAGAAAGTTGTGAGATTAGGCTGTCGAGTTTTGTTTGAAGTCTCGTAGCCAAAATCTTGGAGACTAGTTTAGCAAAGGCGTGTATGAGGCTGATCGGTCTATACTGTGAGATCTTAGTTGGTTGTTCATTCTTTGGCAGGAAGATGTAGAAGACATTGTTTAAGCAATTGAAGGATTGGTCTTGTATGTTGTAGAATTTGTGCATAGCTTGCATCAAATCATTCTCTATAATGCTCCAAGCTGTTTTGAAGAACCCTCCGGAGAACCCGTCCGGGACCGGCGCTTTGTCCGAGGCGGTTGCGAAAACTTCCTTCTTGACCTCTTCGTTGGTTAATGGTTCGTCGAGGCAGTCAAGGTTTGGCTTTGGCAGGTTAAGTGCCGTCCAATCGAAGCGCTGGGTGCAGCTCGGATTGGTCCCGATGACAGTAGTAAGGTGTGTGTTTACGACCTCCTCCAGCTCTTGTGGAGAGGTGGCGATGCCCTCCGGCGATTGCAACGATTGAATTTTTTTCTTCTGACACCGGTGTGATGCTCTTAGGTGAAAGAATCTTGTGTTGGCATCACCAAGCTTAAGCCACAGAATTTTTGCCCACTGCCTGGCCTTTATTCTGTTGATGATCGCCAATCCAACCGGACCTAGCCTTTAGCCTTGATCTCAGCTCCCTTTCCACCGCAGACAGCGATCTGGTCTCCTGTGCTGTGTCCAACCGCAGAGTTATCTCTTGACTGATTAGCATCTGCTTTTTTATGTCGCCGACATAATTCTTGGCCCAAGTTTTGAGGTGTTTCCCAAGACGCTTTAGCTTGTGATCAAGTATTGCGAAGGGGTTGGTTAGATTGCACGGTGCTGTCTAGGATTGAGACACGGTGGCAGTGTATCCTTCCAGTAGCGGCCAGAAGCTCTCGAATTGAAATCTTGCTGGGGTACGCGTGAAGGTCTCTTGCACCAAAAGCAGTGGACAGTGATCAGACATGGAGGACGCGTGCAGCAACAACTTAGCTCCTGGAAATAGCTCGTCCCAGTCAAGGTTGCAAAAAGCACGGTCTAACCGACTGAGAGTCGGGTCGATCTGCTCATTGCTCCATGTATAGCGCCGGCCAACAAGCTTGATCTCATGCAGGAAGCTCATATTTAGTGCAGTTTTGAACCTTGCCATCCATCTCCGATTGACCCTTGGCTTGTTCTTGTCATGGTCATGCAGGATTAAGTTGAAATCACCAATGACCATTCTGGCACTGTCGTTGGATGGATGGCATTATGCTTCGCCTCTTCCTAGCTACTCTATACAAGCACAAAAGACACAGAAAGATCTCTGACAGAGAAGCTCTCGGTGATAACCTATGTATCAGATTATGTTGATCGTCAATCGATGTTCATGTTTTTTACTGAATTCGCTCAGCTATGGAACAAGGTGCAAGTTGTCCAATTGCAAACTGGAACTTCAGACTTAGGTACAAGGAAATGGACGTCTCACGGCACCTACCTACTCGACTGCCTCGGCCTATCACATGCAGTTTCTGGGCACTGTGCCCCTGTTCGAGCTGCCATCTCGGATGACAATTGGAAGACGCAAATACTTGCTAAATGCAAGTTTCATGCCTAGCTAATGGTTCATGGAAAGTGTCTCACTGCTGACAACCTCATCTGCAGTCTTTGACACACCACTCTAGACAGCCCTGATCACCTAGCCATCTTATCCTCCTTTACGCAAGCTGTTTGGGCCAACCCGGCATTTTTTCATTTTTTTTTGGAATAACATTATTTTCACCTTGTGAGTAATTATTTATAAATTCCACATGCACTTTGAAATTCCTCAACTTTTCTTAACGTTTGTGAATATTTTTAAATCCACGAAAATATTATAATCATTTATTTTCTCACAGATTTTTTTCAAATTAATGAAAAAAATTCAAAGCATGAAGGTTTTTTTTATTAATGAACAATTTTCAACTCCCGGAACACTTTAAAAATTAATTATCATTTTTTAAGTTTCATGAACATTTTTTAAATCTTGATTACTTTTATATTTATGAATGTTTTTTCATATTCATAAATATTTATAGTACATAATTCTGGAAATGAACCCGAAATGAAAAGGATGATCGAACTATTACTAGTAGAACACTTGCATGAGAAATTTCACGAGGTAAGAAAAACGAATGAAACCGTGGGACATTATGCTCAATGGGTCAAGGCCACAAAAGTTGGGAGGCTACACAGGCTCACTATATGACGCTAAAAGAGGTCGTATAGGAGCTCCCAAGAAGAACTCGTACGTAGGGGACGAGTACTCGAGGTGCTCATCGATTGTTTTCTTTTTCATTGTTACTAGTCGGCTTATCAGCCTCATCCATAGCTAAAGATTAAAAGAACGTTTAAACGTAAATGTTAAAATTATCGTAAAATGTTAAAATTATCCAAGAATCAACGGCTAGACTAGAATTATAATACTCCCTACTTTTGCCATGTTTAGGTAATAAAAGGTGTTTGGCCTGCAAGAGACACGTGTCAGTATAGGGATTATCTGATTTCGCACATATCATAGGTTTAAGCACCAATAAATCCCATTTTATAACTAGTAACAGTAGGTCTAGTTTACATATTTAAAAAACCTAGCTAAAATACGGGTATAATAGAACACAAAACCCTACGGGCCATGTAGGTTAGCGTGTGGGCTGCAACCAATAGAATTTCTATTGGAATCTCCACACCCACGCTTATACCACAGCCACCTGTCCGCATGAGTATTATTTGGGCTAACTTTTGCACCATGTTGCAAGTTTTAGAACCAGCAAATTGCAGTTTACAACTAGTGGGACTAGTTAGAACATTCTAAACAATTAGTTGGATTAAGAGTATATATCTCGGCTTATGAGCCTCATCCATAGCTAAAGAACGATTAAATTTAAAATAATAAAAATCCAAATAATCAACGGCTAGACTAGAATTATATATCTCGGCTTATGAGCCTCATCCATAGCTAAAGAACGATTAAATTTAAAATAATCAACTACTAGATTAGAATTATACTACTCACTACTTTTGCCATGTTTAGATAATAAAGGGCGTTTGTCCGGCAAGAGACACATGTCAGTATAGGGATTATCTGATTTTTACACGTATCATAGGTTTAAGAACCAATAAATCCTATTTACAACTACTAGTAGTAGGTCTAGTTTACACATTCAAAAAACCTAGTTAAAATACGGGTATAACAGAACACATCCCTATGGGCCATGGAGATTAGCGTGTGTGGGCTGCAACCAATAAGAATGTCTATTCGAATTACCACATCGATAACATTTGGACTAACATTTGCACCATGTCACAAGTTTGAGAACCAACAAATCCCATTTTACAACTTGTGGGGCTAGTTTGCACATTTTAAACAACTAGTTGGATCAAGAGTATATATTTTTAGCCAATAAGCGCGTCTGGCCGGCCGGAGCCATGTATTCACGTGAGGATCAGTTGGACAATATCGTAAGTTTTAGAACAAGTTACCCCTATTTTACAACTATAAGATCTGGTTTGTGCATTGTTGGATTACCCCGGGTCAGCGTTCATGGAACACCTTCCCGCAGTGCAGCAATGGAGCCTAGTGGCCGCCTCGGGTCATCTTGATGGTGTTAGGTGAGGAGAGACACTCTGGGTGCCCCTAACCGTTTTTGGTTTCCTAAATCAATAACAATATGATACATTCAGGGCGTGTTTGGTAGGTCGGTCCAGCCCAACATGGATCTCCCAACTGGGCCAAGCTCACCAGATACAAGTTGGGTTGAGATTTTGTTAAGTGTTTGGTGAGCAGGGTGTGCTGAGACGGGATGAGAGGAGAGGTTGTTTTGTGGCTTGGGTGAGTTCGGACATGATGATACTAGTAGAATTATGAACTGCTTCAAATTTGTACACAAAAAGTCCTTGGACGTAAATTAAAAAACAATCAAGTCCTCCGTTTGATCTTCGCTTGTGCAAAGCCAATCGCCGGCAGCGGCCAAAGCTAGACGTGTATGTGTTGTGTAACCCGGGGGGGGGGGGGGGGGGGGGGGTGGGTGTTGGCAGACACGGCGACAGTGCCAACCTGAGGCTCGGTGTAGAAGCCGTCGAGGTGGTTCCATGCCCGATCGCAGCGGTTTTGTGCCCGCCTCGGCAGTTCCGTCACGGGTCTCGATTTACTCCGTTGCACCTACGTGAGAGCGTCACAAAGTGACGAGGCAGCGACAGAACTGGGGGACAGGAGCGGGGCTGGGGGGATGCGCGGGGGAAATGAGGCATGCTTTTTGCCGGGGATGGGAGGCGCACAACATGGGTGGCCCCACACGCGGGATTTATCGGATGACTTCGGCCTGGCCGAGATGTGAAGCTCAATTGCCATCTTTCAACTGGACAAGGGTGAGAAGGCATTTTCGTATGAGATGGGCATGGACCAAAAGACCAAACCGGGCTACCAAACAACTAAAAATTGGGTGCGGTGATATTCTCTATGTCCAACCGGGCTGCCAAACACGGCCAAAGTCTGAGCCACGAGACATCCTTTTTCCCCAAGAATACACCAATGAAGCCTAGCTCGTGTTCCGACTGATCTCCACTTCCTCTCAGGTTTGAGGCATTCTTTTGTTTTTTTAATTTAAAGAGGCAAAAGATTTGCCTTTTATATTGATTATATTGATATAGGAGGAGCAAAACAGAGGCGGACGAAGCCAAACATAAAAAGACTAAAAGTAAAGTCACATGATGTGTAATTAAGATATGATCTCTCCTAGGTTCTTGTCGCCGGTTAGGATCAAGTTCCTACCCTCATCTTTTATTTTTTGCATGAGGGTCGACAGCATAATCGATTTGTTGTTGACGATGTGAGCATTGCGACCGATCTTGTACATTGTATCTACAAGTGCGACCGGCTCTTTTTCCATCTCTATTTAGGTGGTGGAAAAGCTGAGTTGGGAACTCAGAAAATAGTTTTGTCAAATCTGATGTCAAAATTTCCGGAGCTCGACAAGCAAAAAGTTTGTGTGCTGATGTATTGGTATTTTTTTACCAAATCTAGCCCTTTTAACAAATTGATACATCTGGTTTGTCCGTGAAACTATTTCCAAATCTATCTCCCGGGGAAGGCGCCAACAAGAATGGAACTGAACTTGTGCTCTTTGGCGCCACCGAAATTTTCAGGCGAGCTAAGTCGGCGCCAATAGGTATGGCGCCAAACCCAATATAACATGCATCAAAGTGCAAATTTGTTGTGGCGCCAAACTGGACAAGTTCGGTTCCATTCGTTGGCGCCAAAACATATCTATCTCTACCTAACACTAAAGGAAGGATGGCTTCCTTCCTTTGGTTGGTCCTGGGCCCCACCTATCATCCTCGTGTGTCAATCGTTTTGCAAAAAAAAAACTGACCCATAAGGAAGTCAACCCGCAGTCCATCATTTTTATAATTTAGTCACTCGGAATATGAAGTAAACACACAGTACAACATGTGTAGCTGGATAGATTTTGCACTTTAGTCCGTTGCAACTTGCAAGTAAGAAGGCCAATGTTTTATCCTTGTGGTGGGGTGCATGATGGGGTAAATTGCGGCCATATTTTATTTTTTAAGATTATGCATGCAGATACTGGTAACGTTTATCAGACACTTTTATTAGATTTAAAATTTCAGAAAGTTCTAAAAATAAAATTACAGATAGGTCTAAAATTTCACGGAACAATTTTAAACACACAAAAAGAAGCAATCAGGTCATTCAGCGAGCCGGTGACCAATCCGTCACCAGCGCCACCCGTTCCGCTCCCGTGCTCTTCCAGCGAACACGCTTTGTCTCAGCCCCGTGTGCATGTTAGCTTGATCGACCTAGGGCTCGACAGAGCTGGCTATGCATGGCGTCAGGTGGGTGACGCCATCCGCTGAGGAGCAAGTAATTCCGGCGACGATGAAGAAAGAATTCCAAATTTCGGCCGGTGCGAGGGGATCCCCTTAACGAAGCACGTGTATTTTTCCTAGTACCCTGCTCATGTGTGGAATGGAGTGAGCAGTAGTGCAGTACCCTGCTCATGAAACTGGTTGCATGCACTGTATCCTATAGTTCAGTTCGCTGGTCAAACAAACTGGCTGCACCCTACCATGCATGTAAATAAGTGAAAGAGACGAGATGAGAGTATTTTAGTTTAACTTTTTTTTAGAAGTATCACATTATTCAACTAACAACATTATTCGGGATACAAACGCCCATTGATTGATGTATCAACCAGAGTCCAGATGTGGCGGCCGATCTCAGATTCCCTCTTTCATGGACAATGGACACTTCATCTCTTCCATTGAATTTCATCAATGATTTGCGGGGTCTAGAGTACAAACATCATGCAGAGCATTAATAAATCCCAGACAAACTCGATCCAGCGATGCACCTAGAGAGGTCCCATATCCCTCACAAACGTTGTTCAAGGCTCGCGAGGCCACGACACTGGAAAATGGTACAAGTACGTACTGCTACAGGATTGATGAGTTACATCCTTCTCAGCTTTCACCCCATGCCGATGGTACAACACGTATACATACGGACGGGGAGGTGACTGTTGTCCTCGTCCATATCCTATCCGTCCAACTTAATAGTAAATCCTTCTTCCGTTAGGTCATCCGTAATGTTTAAAGTGTGGTTTTTTCATAAGATGGGTCCCACCTTTCTTCTGAAACTTGCATAGCTCGTGTTTAACAATTACTTACCCAAACCGTTCGATTATTACCGTTTAAAGTGTGTAGGGGATGTGGGCAGCTGGTTTTCTTTTTAATTTTGCAAAACACATGAACATTCTGTTCCAACTTTCTGGCTTGCTTGATGCTTGTTGGGCAATTTGGACAGAGAGGAACGATTTGAAGCTAAGAGGTACGATCTTGCGGTAGATTCTAGTACAATATGGAGAACTGGGGTTGGAACATATTAATTGTTGTGGAGAGTGACGCTCAAGAAATATTTCAGCTGTGTGCTCTCGATTCTTTTGATCGATCAGCCCATCTGCCAGGAAATATCCAAGCTCAGTCAAGGTTTTCCTAGTTTCTCCATTGTGCATGCTGTTACTGAGGCAAATGAGGTACTAGCTCATAGATGTACCAAGCAAGCATCTGAGTCTAGAAGAGGTTGTATTGGATAACTATCTTCCTGTGTTCCTCAGAGATTGTCTGAGCACACAGTTCGTAATTTTGCCTCTTTATTATTAACATGAAGGTCCGAGTTGCAAAAAATAAATATAAAAATAAAGTAAGACCATAGGCATGCAGAATGTCGAGGTGTAAATGGAACGGAAGACCATGTGCACGCGTGTTACGTCGAGAAGCCATGTCAGAAGCAATCGATATGGCAGGTAGCGAGGGGGAGGGTGAGTTACCGGCGCAGAGGGAGACGACCCAGACGTAGAAGAAACTGCGGTAGGGGATGCTGGTCTTGGTCATGTTGATCTCCTCCACCCTGCAGCCGGGGCACCCCTCCTTGAACCTCGAAGCCGCAAGCAATGGCGCCGCCGCCGTGTTGCTCTCGCCGACGGCCATCATATATCTCCCCTGGTCCTGTTGAAGAAGAAAGTAAGGAGATGCATACACACAGCTAGCTAGCTAGATACTATCTTGGCCCTCTACTATCTTTCCTCCCTCCGCCGAAGCGCAGCAGTAAAAGGACTCACCACCTCTGTCTCCGGCAGGCGGCAGCAAATGCAGCAGTAGTAACGGGCAGATGGTATTTGCGTTACCACTCCGGTGAGCTTTTAGTGTTGGTGAAACGATGGAGGACGGGGAGGAAAGGCAGTTTTATAGACGCGCGCGATGGGCCGATTCAATTCAATTGGAAAGCCAACTATGGGAAAAGGCCTGCTTAAACTCCAACTGTTGGTTCTTTTGAATAATGCTTTTGCATTTTCTGTTCTGTTCTAGTTTTTTTTTCGTTTTTTTAGTTATATATTTATTGATTCATTTTATTTCTATGCTTTTAACTTTCATTTTTCCGTTTTCACATAACTATACAAATACTTGTTTCAACACATGAGCATTTCTTTGACCGGATAATTTCACGAAACATGTAATGTTTTTTGAACACATGTTTTTTTAACTCTGTGATTTTTTTAACACTACGAGCAACAACTGATGCTAAGTTGCGACAACAGAGAGGATGAAAATAGACATACACCAAGCACAATTTGTTGCGTCGTTGGAATTCACATCAACGACGATGGCGACATAGGTTGGAGAACACACCTAGTATGGTAGTCTAAGCACGTACATATATTAGTATATGAACATTCAAACAAAAAAATTACTGAAAATTACAACAGCAAAGTTTTCCAAAACATCAAGATAAACCTTTTCTTTTAGAAGCACAAAACATAATGGCATGTTTGCCAATAGCAGAGGTCTTAATGACTTGGCTAAACATTTGCATTTTGCTGGTTGTATTCATGATCATAATTGGGTTTTCTTAGCTATTTCTGAAATGGGTAGGCGGGAGTTCTCGCATGCTATGCAGGAACGACTCGCGGTATGGTACACTCGCCCTCCCATGGGTCGCTCCAGGGGAATACTACTAGGTGTCAAGACGGATACCATGGACGTGTTGGATGTTTTGGATGGTGATTTTCATATTAAAATGCACATCCCTAATAAATCTGACAATTTGATTTGGAGTCTTGTCATCGTGTATGGTCCTGCTCAGCAGGATTCTAAGGCTATTTTTTTGTGGGAGATGGTAAACTTAGGAGAAGATAACCCACACGCTCTTATCATTGGGGGGGGGGGGGGGGGGCTGCAATTTGCTATGTTTTCCTTTTAAGAAAAACATACGTTGGTTTGACAATCGTTGCGCTCTTTTGTTCAATGATGTCAATCCTTGGATTTAAGAGAGGTTTAAATGATTGGGAGACAATTTACTTGGGAAAACTCTCTTCCTGAACTCGCAAACAAAAAACTAGATCGCATACTAATGGATATCAACTGGGAATAGTCAAGGCATAGTGCCCATTGGTCAATATCAAAAAACTAGATCGCATACTAGTGGATATCAACTGGTACCCATTGGTGTCGGTACGGACTTTGTAACGTATTGATGGTCTGACGATACCGTGTAACCAACATTTCAAGTTTGAACTTGGATGGTTGCATCGTGACGGCTTTCAAGAGATAGTCAAAAGAATATGGGAAAGACCTGTTATCGGCGAAACTCCAATTAAAATGTGGAATAACAAAAATTTTGCTTTACGCACGCACCTTGTTGGTTGGACGCGTCATACAATAGGATTAGCAAAAGTTTGTTAGTTATCCACACAAGAAACTGAGCTTAAGAGCCAATCAAATGCGCAGGTAGCAAAACTTTTGCGTGATGAGGTGCTAAAATGGTATCAACGTTCTCAAGCCCAATTTATTCTAAAAGGAGATTCAAATACTAGATATTTTGACAGTATTGCCAATGGCAGACATAGGAAGAAACATATTCATTTTCTTGTACATGATGAGGGGATGATTAAGGGCCATGAGCAACTTAAGCCTTACATCACTAATTATTATTATAAGGATTTGTTTGGAGCACCTGAGGAAGGAAACTTTTCTCTGGATGAGTCTAGAACAGACGATATCACCCAGGTTTCAGATAAGGAAAATAATCTTCTTTCCGCTCTCTACTCAGAGGATGGAGTAAGAAAGGCAGTTTTCCTAACGGAGCACAACAAAGTCCCTGGCCCCGATGGTTTCCCAGCTGAGTATTTTAAGACTTACTTTGATGTTATTAAGGGCGATCTTATGCAATTGTTCAACTCTCTTCAGGACGAATAATAAGATTTGTTTCATCTGAGTTTTGGTGAAATTATTTTATTACTTAAGGTTACTGAAGCAGAGAAGATTAAACAATATAGACCAATTTGTCTTCTTAATGTTAGTTTTAAAATATTCACTAAGGTTGCCACTATTTGGCTAAACAATGTGGCAAATCATGTGATTCGTCCTTCTCAGACAACTTTTATGCAAGGCAAGGACGCAATATTCTCGATGGAGTGGTAATCTTGCATGAAACAGTTTACAAACTACATAGGAAAAATTTGAATGGGGTAATCTTGAAAATTGATTTTGAGAAAGCTTACGATAAGGTCAAATGGTCTTTCCTTCGACAGACTCTCGGAATGAAAGGTTTTTCAAAACAGTGGTGTGCTTTAATGAATAGCTTTGTTTCCAGTGGAACTGTTGCCATTAAATTCAATGATGACTTTGGTAAATACTTCCAGACCAAAAGGGGGCTTAGACAGGGCGACTCACCATCGATTATACTATTTCATATAGTGGTTGATATGCTCGCGGTCATGACTGAGGGCACAAAGTCTGATGATCAAATTGAGGGTGTGATCCCACATCTTGTGGATGATGGGTTATCCATTCTTCAATACGTCGATGATACAATTTTATTTATGGAACATGACATCGAAAAAACTTGAAACCTAAAGTTAACACTGACAATGACAACGTTCGAGTAATTATCGGGTCTTAAGATAAATTTCAATAAAAGTGAATTGTTTTGCTTTGGTGAGGCTCAAGGAAGTGCCTCGCTATATGTTGCTGACTTATTTGGTTGTGGCCATTGCCAGTTTCCTATAAAGTATATGGGTATTCTGATTCATTGTCGGAGGCTTACAAATGTTGAATGGAAATTGGTGGAGGAAAGACTACAAATTCGGTTAAATATCTGGAAAGGCAAACTATTATACTTGGGAGGAAGATTGGTTCTCATATATCCCGTACTACCAAACAAGGAGTCTTGAAAAGGTTGGATTATTTCCAATCAAGATTCTTTTGGCAAGGTGACAGTGGAAAAAGGAAATATCGACTATCGAAGTGGAGTGTGGTTTACCGCCCAAAAGATCAAGGAGGTCTTCGAATTCAAGACCTTGAGATCAAGAATACAACCATACTTGGTAAATGGATCTTCAGACTTCTTTCTGAACAAGTGGTCTGGCAAACTCTCCTTAGGAGGAAGTACGTATGCACTCAAGCAGTATCCCAGGTTCTCTGGAAACCTGAAGATTCACACTTCTGGGCTGGCCTCATGGCCACAAAAAAGTATTTCTACCCACACGGATCTTTCTCTATAATAAGGACGGTTCGGAAATTCGTTTTTGGATGATAAATGGCTAGGTCAAGTCATGTTGTGTGAACAATATCCGGCATTGTACAATATTATGCGACACAAAGGCGATAAGCTCGCAAAGGTGATTTTAACTTCTCCACTGAATGTTTCGTTCAGAAGGAATTTATTTTTCTCTAGGCAAGCTTCCTGGAATGCTTTGCTATTGCGGTTGGACCATGTTCAGTGGACACATGGTTCTGATAAATTTAAATGGAATCTTTATAAGAATGGTAAATTCTACGTTGATTCCATCTACAAAGCGTTGACCAAGCTTGATGTTCCAGTTGATAATAATAAGAAGATTTGGACAATGAAGATACCGCTAAGAACAAAAGTGTGTGTATGTTATCTTCTTCAAGGGGCAATTCTTACAAAAGATAACCTTGCTAAACGCAATTGGCATTGGCACGGGAGTAAAAATGTGTCTTTTGTCAACGTGACGAGACTATTAAGCATTTATTTTTTACGTGTAAATTTGCTAGATCTATTAGGTCAACTATCCATATAGGATCTTCCTTACCCCCTTATAGTGTTGTGAATGTTTTCGGTAATTGGCTAAATGTGGTGGATCGTAGGTTTAGGTTTCTTACTAGGGTGGGAGCGATTGCGCAACACCGCGACCTGTTTTTGGGGTTAGCTTCATGGCCGAAGGTTGCATCACGGAAGTTGTTTTCCCTGCATGTATGCCAACATAGTCTTCGCATTTTTCCTCAATCACCTTAGTCATCTCTACAATTTTTCATCATAATATGTAATTTGCCTTTTTTTATTTTTGTGTTTGAAGAATTATGAAATGGTTGGACTGTGTGCATCGAGGCCGGGTGTAATACTTACATACCTGTGCATCCTGAGATTTGGTGTATCCATGCATCCGAATCGTTTTAGGATTGTTTCCCAAGAGGAAGTGCAACGATTCTCAGAAAAAGAAAGAGGAAGTGCAACGCAGAGGGAAAGGGTAGAGCAAGAGCATGCATATGCCACGTTTGCGTCCAGATGCCGAGCCGCTCTACGCAGATAGCCTGCAGCCAGACACAATCGTCCCGTCGGGGTGGTCGTCCAACGAGAGCCATTCGTCTCCTCTCCTCCAGGCGCACACGATGGCCACTTCGACGACGCTTCTTCCCATCCCTCGGTCGAGCTCAGCTCAGCTCCCCTCACGCGCGCCGACGGAGGCGGCACAAAAATCTAGCTAGCTTCTTCCCCTGCAGAGCCGATCGAGCACGCAAGCCGGCGTGCCCAACGCCACGATACGTGCTACGGCGAGGACAGGCGCCATGCTCCACCTGCTCCCGCTCTCCCTCTCCGCCCATTGCCGGTGCGGCGCCCCGCCGTCGCGCCGCCGACTCGTCGGGCGCGGCTCGCCGTCCCAGAGCACCGGGCCAGGGTTCCTCGGGAACGGAGCTCGCGTCAGGCTCCGGAGGCGGGCGCTCGGCGGCGGGACCGACGTCCAGCCGGACACCCCGTCGTCTCGCCGGGACGGAGACAAGCGGCCGCACGAGGATGCCGGACAAGAGGACGAGGGCGATGGCGCGGCGCTCCTGGAGTCCGTAAAGAAACTGCTGCTGCTGGAAGACACGGCGCCAGGGGAGGAAGATCAGGACGAGGGGCAGTTCCCCAAGCGCTGGGCCATCGTCTTCCTCTGCTTCTCCGCCTTCCTACTCTGCAACATGGACCGCGTACGTGTCTGCACTGCGCACCCACTCCCCCTGCTTGCCACCGATATCCATAGATGCTGACCTCCAGCCTTGATTGCCGTTGATCTCCAGGTAA
The DNA here is from genome assembly GCA_026929855.1 of Poa annua. Classification (NCBI taxonomy): domain Eukaryota; kingdom Viridiplantae; phylum Streptophyta; class Magnoliopsida; order Poales; family Poaceae; genus Poa; species Poa annua. Next base: position 28,083,877 of record CM049428.1, read on the forward strand.
ACATGAGCATTGCCATCATGCCCATGTCCGCGGAGTACGGCTGGAACCCACAAACAGTCGGCCTCGTCCAGTCGTCCTTCTTCTGGGGCTACCTCCTAACTCAGGTCAATCAATCATCGGTTCAAACTTCAGATAAACCTTTCATTGGTCAATGGTCATTGGTCGATACATCCATACGATACAACTCATATCTGGATTTCATGGAACATCGACATGCTTAGCGTATGTAACTCCATTGTCATTGCAGGTAGCAGGAGGGATATGGGCAGACAAAGTTGGGGGGAAGACCGTTCTTGGCTTCGGAGTCATTTGGTGGTCAATCGCGACAGCTCTTACGCCTGTCGCCGCAAAGCTAGGCTTGCCATTTCTCCTTGTTGTGCGTGCTTTCATGGGAATTGGTGAGGTAAGCCTAGCTAATCCACGCTGTAGAGCTAAGTCATGCCACTCTAGAAGTGTGGAGTTGCTTCTCTAAGGGCATCCACAGTGTATGCCAAATTGAGGTGCCAAATTGAGGATTTGGCTTTTGGGAGCCGCTCCCTCCATTGTGAAGATAGTGTCAATTTTTTACAAGAGGGAACCGGCGCATCTACAAGAGCCGCTCCCAAATTCATCAACTGAATAAAAAACTAGTATCTCTTCTCTGCATGCAAAGCTTCTTTCTCATTTGGCTGAACTTGTAGCATTAGATTGGAATAAAGTATTGAATGTGTCAGCCTTTGCTAAACATGGCAGAAGATTTGGCATCACCGCACATTGCGGAGGAGCAAGCAATTTAGCTCCGATTCCATATTTGGCTTAGGTGGCATATTTGGCTTCGGCCACATAGTTGATGCCCTTAACTCAGACAATCTGATTCCGAATTTCCTGTTCAAGTTGTAAAATTTTGTGTGTTCTATGTTCACCTTGCGCAATTTAAACGTTTGTGTGGTGTTGGGATGTTTGTGAAGTGCTGTAACATAAGAGGTAGAACCGTAGAAGAACATAAGTTCAAATACTAGTTCAAAGATAGAAACAGGCCAACTAAGAGACAACGGCCAGAAGATTTGGTAGTAGAAGGAAGGCAAAACAAAGTTCTAGCTGATGTTCTATATTCACCGGTATTAATATGACAAACATATAATTCTTGCACCAGGGGGTTGCCATGCCTGCAATGAATAATATCCTTTCAAAATGGGTTCCTGTATCAGAGAGGAGCAGGTCATTGGCTCTCGTCTATAGTGGAATGTACCTTGGATCCGTGACAGGACTTGCATTTTCCCCATTCTTGATACATAAGTTTGGGTGGCCATCAGTCTTCTATTCCTTCGGCTCTCTCGGGACTGTATGGTTCGCGACATGGGCGGCCAAGGTACTTTGGTGCCCCTTAAGAATTACTGTGTGACTTCTCTGATTTTGTTGTGATTATGTCTCAACCAGTGGCCTGTTTTTTAAAGGCTTATAGTACTCCACTTGAGGATCCAGGCATTAGTACCAAAGAAAAGAAGCTTATCATGAGTGAAACCATATCTGGAGACCCTGTTACGACAATTCCATGGGGACTAATATTGTCAAAGCCGCCTGTTTGGGCTCTTATATCCTGTCATTTTTGTCATAATTGGGGAACTTTCATCTTGCTCACATGGATGCCTACATACTACAACCAGGTATCATCAACATCAGGTTTTCCAGTTAAGCATCACGAATCGCAAACCTCTTTATTTATTAAGACAATCCTATTTTGAAATAGGTTCTAAAATTCAACCTCACGGAGTCCAGCCTTTTCTGCGTCCTTCCCTGGCTAACGATGGCGATATCTGCAAATGTTGGTGGCTGGATTGCAGACACACTTGTTAGTAGAGGAACATCAGTGACAACAGTTCGCAAGGTAAATTAGACTCTTTGATATGCTAAGTTTATACTAGGTAATTTAATGCGTACAGATACTAAAGGATAACTGGCATCCAACTTTTATACTAGTACTGAAGAAAGAATAGAATCACTATTCCTCGACAAAGTTAAATCAGAATGGTTCTGAGAAATGAGAACTGTCAACCTAGCCTTGTTTGATAGAAATAATCCATTCTGTTGAGTGATGTTTTTTTTCTTCTATTGTGTCATGCACGTTCACCTCCTGCAGATCATGCAATCAATCGGATTCTTAGGGCCAGCCTTTTTCCTGAGTCAACTAAGCCATATCGACTCACCCGCTCTGGCAGTCTTGTGCATGGCTTGTAGCCAGGTGAGGGCCCCTTTAGCTTCTTGTCAACTGCTATTGTTTTCTTTTAGAACAACGTTATTTTATATCTGAATATTTTCTTGAATGCCAGGGAACCGATGCATTTTCGCAGTCTGGTCTGTACTCGAATCATCAAGATATTGGTCCTAGATACGCTGTAATTATCTCCTCTTTAACATAACCCTTCAGTGAACAATAAGCTCAAGAGTCCTGTGAAGTCACACATGCTACTAAACAGTGATGAACTTCTCCTGTCTTGCAGGGTGTACTGCTTGGTCTCTCCAACACAGCTGGGGTTTTCGCTGGTGTATTTGGCACAGCAGCAACAGGATATATCTTGCAGCACGGTCTGGCCTAACTCTATGCTCTTACATCCAAACATATCACTTGGCCAATTTACCTTATATAAATGTCTGATCCTTAAAAAATGCAGGTTCTTGGGACGACGTCTTTAAATTGTCTGTAACCCTTTATCTCATTGGGACTGTTATATGGAATGTATTTTCAACTGGCGAGAAAATCATCGATTGATTCATGTAATATAGCCTGCTTATGGTTTGAGATGACCAACACATATCGGCTGACAATTTATCCCAGCTAGCAGATAAAGCCCTAGATGGACGCAATTCAATCTGGGAGCTCAAGCACCTGGAAAGAAAGAAAACAAGCAAGCAGACTGGCAGCTCTAATATGTAGCTGTTCTAGGACAACACAGGAAGTATCTGCGCATTCAAACAGCACATAGTTCAGGATCTTACGTTTGAAACTGAGCTAAACGCCCAATGGCCGGCTATATATAGGGATGTATAGTGTGCAATTGATTATAGGTATCATGTACATATTCATCATACAATCATAGTGTTTTTGACCTGCGAGGATCTTTTCATTTTTTCTTAATAGCTCATTTCTGTAACACAACATTGTAGTTTAATTCGGTTTACAGGTTAAGTCAGGATCCTACTAACATGAATGCACTGAATATTTGATGAGTATTTGCGGCCTAGTTTGATTTATGCCAGTTTTTTAGCATGTGTCTTCACCAAAAACAATTGGTAGTATCCATCTGTTTCTTATAAATTTGTCCAAAGTCAAACAATATAAAGATTGACCAAATTTACAGAAATGGTCAAACTTTATTGTTTGAGTTTGAACAAAATTTACACAACTTCTTTCATGGATCCGGGTAGCAGCCAGACAGCGGCTGCTGCGATAGATGCAACGATGGCAAGATGATCGAAGGTGGAGACGCTAACCATGGCAGCGATGGTGAATGTGCCAGGATCTTTTTTTTTCGGAGAAGGGTAGTCCCGGCCTCTGCATCAAGCGATGCACACAGGCATTTTTTAATCAAGCATGATAGTTTGGGTAGCTCAACCAGATTATATCTCAGCACACACGAAAGTAAAGAGATGCATCAAACCATCAAGAAAGCACAAAAGAAAGGCTACTAAAGTCGATTAATATGTCGTCACGTGGGTTGGCAGAAAAATCCTGTGCCACCATAAGTAGGTGCATGCACCCAGACACCATGAGGTCCCGCTGGTCCGAAGCTAGTAAGAATACCCATAGCTGTATCCAGTGCACCGCTGAATGAATAATCTGTAAAACACTAGAACATTATTTATTGTTAAAAACACGATTATTCCTACAACGCCAAATGGACCAATAAATAAAGGAAACACCGATATGAATCCTACCTTTTGTCTTCTTGTCAATCTCATTCAGCCAATTCCTAAACATATTCGAAACATTTGTAGGAGGCGGAATATTGTTCGTACAGAAAACAACCCGCCATATAAGTACCAGCGGGCACTCTATAAGTAATGTTATAGAAGATAGCAAGAAACGATGAAGAGTGGAACGATCAAATCAACGGGGACACGAGATTTTAACGTGGAAAACCACTCCAAACAAAGGAGAGGAAAAAACCACGGTGAAAGAGCATTTTCCCTCATGTGTGGTTTTGGTAATTGAATGACAATCTCTATGGACTAATGTTTGCATTGAGATATCATTATAGATCATGTCCATGGAATTGTGGAGTCCATGTGTTGAACTCTTGAAACTCATGTGTTGAGTGAAGCTTATTGCAAGTATGTCTTGAAGATTCAAGACATCATCTTAGTGAAGAAAAGATGAGAGTTGTGCAAGACCAAGAGAAGCTTTCTCGAAAAGATCCTATGCTTGGTGCTTGCAATCGAAAAGACATCATCGTCGCTATCTTTCCAACAAAATTGGTCTCACCTCATTTGGAGTTCATTTGCAAAAGTTATAGCAGTTTTCGTTTCGCTGTTCTGCTGTTTCGGATTATTGGGGCCGGATATTCCGCCCTACCGGAATTTCCGGTTCCCCAGCTCATCCAAGAAAACGGCTAAGGAAAGGAGAAAAAGGGTTCTGACTCCAGTCGGAAATTGTGCTCGGAAATTTCCATATACCGGAATTTCCGAGTGCCCCCAGAAAAGTCCTCCAGAAATGGCTAAGGAAAAGTTTGGTTTTGCTTCTGACTCCAGCCGGAATTTCCGAGCTCTCTTAGACCGGAATTTCCGGGTCTCTCTAGACCGGAATTTCCGGGTGACCGGAAATTCCGAGTCTAACTTATACCGGAATTTCCGGGTGTCAAAACAGCCAACGGCTACATTTCCTGGAGGGGTATAAATACCCCTCCCATTCTTCTTCCTCAGAAAATCCAAGGCAGCACGACTTTCCCCTCTCTCCTACTCCATTGTTGACCTTGGAAAGCTCACTTCCCTCTCAATCCCTCCATTGAATCTTCCATATTCTTTAGGGAAAGTTGAGAGGAGATCTAGATCTACAATCCTACCAATCCATCTCTCCTCTAAGTGAGGGGAACTTAGTTGATCTAGTTCTTGGAGTTCCTTTGTGGTTCTTCTTCTTTGTTCTTCCTCTCTTATCCCCCCATAAGCATTAGTTGCTTTTGGTGGGATTTGGGAGTGAAGGATTTGACTCCTTTGTGGTTTCCTTTGTTCTTCCTCTCTTATTCCCCCATAAACATTTGTTGTTGTGTTGGAATTTGAGAGTGAAGGACTTGAGCACTTCGTGTGCTCTTGCCATTGCATTTGCATCGGTTTGAGCCTTCCACGAGGATTCGTGGTGGTATTACTTGTGAGCTTGTTACTCTTGGGTCTTTGGACCCTAGACGCCTTTTGTGGCCGGCCTTTTGTGGCCAAGACCTTTTGTGGTCAAGACCTTTTGTGGTCGCCCCCAATTAAGTTGTGGGTGTGTGCCTCAAGACTTGGGAGCCCCCAATTAAGTTGTGGGTGTGTGCCTCAAGAGTTGTACGGGATTCGATCTCCGCCCCAAAGGAGATCAATAGTGGAAGGTGAACTCGAACCTTTTGTGGTTGAGTTCATCAGGAGAAGAAGGTGAGCCTTTGTGGCGTTGCGGCTAACCTGTTGTGGTTGCGCACACCTCTCCAAACGAGACGTACACCTTTGGGTGGAACTCGGGAATACATCCTCGTCGCCGCGTGCCTCGGTTATTTCTATATCCGAGCTCTTTACTTATGCACTTTACATTGTGATAGCCTTCGTGCTTGAAGTCATATATCTTGCTATCATCTTGTTACTTGTATTGCTTAGCTTAAGTTGTTGGTGCACATAGGTGAGCCTAGTTTATATATCTAGGTTGTATGCTTGTTAAAGTAAACCTCTAGTTTTATTCCGCCTTTATCAAGCATACCGGAATTTCCGGGTCATTTGTGTACCGGATATTCCGGCTACTCGGAATTTCCGGTCACTCTTGGACCGGATATTCCGGCTCCTCGAAAAAGTTTTAAATCGCCTATTCACCCCCCCCCCCCTCTAGGCGACGTCTATCCGTTCACACGGGCGCCAGCCAGCAATACTTCACTATATCGGGGTGAGGTTACAAACGTCGTGGGTTTACAATGTGTGGCTTACCCCAACAGGCGACTTACAAGATGTATTTATAGAGGGCAGAAACCCTAAGTCGGTTGCGATCCGACCCGTACCGTACCTCGGGGGCTGCCGCCCCCGCACCCCCGCAACCGCAGGATGGGCCAGTGGGCTAACTTCCTCGCTACGCTACGGTCCAAGCCTCCCGGCGACGGGCCTCCGCTTCGCTCCGAAGTTAGCCGCTCACTTCACATCGTCATATGAATTTGGATCACCATAAAACAACAAGTAAATGGTTAATCGTCTCAATTAGACCACGGTGGGGGAAATTCTTATCACCAATCCAATTCCTTTTGGCAAGGTTATCTTTGGTTAGGAGTACCTTTCTATTGAGGAACCACATAAATTTTTTAATTTTCAGTGGTATTTTTAACTTCCACAAATAAGTTTTAAGAAATGTACCGGGATCTAAGGTGGGATATTGCGGCATCATGCAATTTTGGCCTACCTATTGGAGCTTGTATCCCCATTGTGTTGATCTTTCGTTTGTTCATCGTTTTATTGCCAATTGTTTATAACATTTGCAAGACAACCAAGCTTTGTGCTACATTGAGAAGAATAAATATATTTAGGTTCATCTATGTCAGACACTAACATCACTATCACCATCACCACTAATATAAAAGGGCATAGGCAGGTTGATTCAAATCATCTCAGCCACACAACAATTCATCGACGGATATCCTGTCAGTAAGTAACTTTATTTTATTTGAACGATTTTTCAATATGCATATGTTATTTGACTTATTGCTTGCACAACATAAATATTTGTTTATTATGAAAAGAGAAAATGAAAAATGAAAAAGAAGATGGAAAATGAAAAGAGAAAGTAAAACATAAAATAGTAAAAATGACCGAGAAAAAGAAAGCATAAAAAGTAAAATAGGAAAGTAACACTAAAAGAACAGAATAACGGAAAAGAAAAAATAGCGAGAATCAGGATTAGCCCTCTCGCCTCGCTCAATAAGGCTGACAACCCTCTTACTCAAGTCGTCCCAACCATTAAATTTTTGATTTGGATGAGCTGTTTGTTATCCAGTGCATCGTTGCAACTGGGCTTGCCTGCTCAAAGTTGGTAGCAATACTAGAACCTTGGCGGAGAAAAAAGAGGTTGGTGAATGACCCACTTACTTAGGGCATCTCTACGAAATGCATTATTAGCCTTGGATCTTTTCATATAGTTGTTTGAGTCATTTGATAGGGTCGGTCAAGGAGCTTTGAGTTACATGTTAATTTAAATGTGAAATATCATTGGGGGTGATTGAGGTTCAACCAATCTGCTACTATTATCTAAAAGCCACCACGGCAAATTATAATTTTTTTGGCAAAAGACATACATTGTTCGCAATTATATAACGCACACAAAAAAGAGCAGGAACTCGTGACAACCTCAGGAAACTTAGCTAGCGTATGAGCACACATATTAGCCTCTCTAGGACAATGATTAAAGATAACACATGCAAAATTGCGATACAGAAAAGAACATTCTTCATACATAGCCGGCGCCACTCCTAGCGAGTTCCCTCCATTCTGCATAACCTCCATTACTTCCATACAATCCGCTTCAACCAGATATTAGCAGCAAGTAATAATCCATTAGACAGAGCATGGGCTTCAGCCGTCGCAGCGTCGTCGACATGTTGTAAGGTCCATCTTCCTCCTGAGATAAAAATGACACGATCATTTCGAATAATTGCACCCGTGGCACCTGAACCTGTATCGGAATCGAAAACAGCATCAACATCAAGTTTTGTAAAACCTGCATGAGGTTTATGACATCCACGTCTCACAATAGGTCCGGTCCTTTGCTTATTCGCTCTTCTATAACTCAGTGCAAGAGCAACAATAGCCTGAGCCATTCAACAGGTGATTCTGCAACGTTCCCACCAAACATACCACCCTGCAACTGCAAACCAGATCACAACAACGAAGCACTTGCTCTATTGAAATTTAGAGATATCTGGGATTAATTAATTCTACTGAGAGTGTATGTATGGATGAAACAGATGGGGTTCCAGTGCTTGTCAGCTTGGTCCTTGATCAGTCCGATGTACAATTCTGACCAATCTGCCAGTAGAACTTAAGAAAGGCCATGATATTTGATACAATGTATCAGCACGCATATGTGAGTGTTAAAGATGCAAGAATGAAACATTGCAGACACATCATGGACTCTAGAAGGATCTATTTCACAAGCATATATTATAGAGTTCTAAAATTTATTTGTAAACTTCAAGATAGGAAATCATAGATATTATAAACTTCTTTTGAGATATTCCTTCGATGAAAGGCTTTAGCGTTATTGGTCAAAGTATAGAGAGATACAAAATGGAACCGACACATTTATCTATCAATAATTTCCTAAGAAAATACATTTATATATCAATAATTTTATAAGAAATATATCAATAATTTCCCACAACTGGGGAAGAAATAAACCAAATGTGGACTCAATATCAATAATTTCATAAGAAATATATCAATAATTTCCCACAACTGGGGAAGAAATAAACCAAATGTGGACTCAGACTACAGGGATTCAGACTTGGCTCGACGACTGACTCAACTAGCGGCATGTCACAAACCGACAACATCTGCACTCCAAGCGAAAGCCTTTAGTTTCCATCTAGCAATTGCAATCTCAGAAGCACTTCATCTCCAGGAGCTCTCCTTTCTCTCTAACAATGCTTTTTTTAGAAACTGTGGGGCAAAAGCTTTGCCCCATTATATTAATTAAGGGAGAGTGGGGTCACAACAACAAGTTTGAACGAAACCAAAAAATAACAACGGACTACTCGCTAGGTAGAATGTCTCCTAAATGCTTTGCGCCCGCCAGGGACCAAAGGCGCGCTTCATGCTTGATCTTGGCGAGGATTGATGTGGGCGGCGCGTGCTTGTTGCGGAATACCCTCGCATTTCTCTCATTCCAAACCTCCCAAGAGGTCAAGAGAACAAGGGAAGCCATAGCCTTCCGCTGAAGCGTGGCCGAACTCACCATGTGGCGCCACCACTCCGGAAGGGAGAGGTTTGGCCAAGCCGCAAGCTCCAAAGCGTGAAGCCCAAGCCACCCCTTCACGGCGCTCCAAATCCGAATAGTGAAACGGCAGTGAACAAAAAGATGTGCGGCAGTCTCGACAGTCCTCTTGCATAGAGGGCACGTGCCACAATTTTGCCATCCACGTCTAGCCAAGCGGTCGGCGGTCCAAAGTCGGTTTTGAAGGACAAGCCACGCGAAGATCTTGGTCTTGGGGGGGGGGGGGGGGGGGCAAATCTTCCAAATGACGCGGTTGAAGTCCGATGAGGTGGCCCCAAGGAATTGCGCCTTATAAGCCGACTTAGCCGAGTAGGCACCATCCGCGGTGAGGTTCCAATAGATGGTATCTTCACCTTGGCCATTCAAGTCAAAATGCCGCAACTTGTTCCAAAGGTCAAGGAACTCGAACATGTGTTGCATGGAGAAGTCTTCAACCATTTTGATGTTATGAATCCAAGCATTGTTGAGCAAGGCTTTTTTGATGCACCATTTCTTTCCGGAGGAGATGCTATGAAGAAGCGGTGCGATGTTCCTAGGTTTCTCGCCCCCAAGCCAAGGGGCCTCCCAAAAGGATGTTTTTGCACCGTCACCCACGGTGATGGTGGTGGAGGCGTAGAAGAGGTCCATGTCCTCCTTGGTGCATGGCGTTTCTGAACCCGCCCAAATCTTCGTCGGGTCCTTCCAAAGTAGCCAAGGCCACCGTAAACGAAGTGCACGGGCAAACTTGTCGGTGTGCAAAATGCCAAGGCCTCCAAGGTTTTTTGGGCGGCAAACCGCCTCCCAATTCACCTTGCATTGGCCACCGGAGACTTTGTCGGCGGCCGCCCAAAAGAAAGCACGGTAGATCTTGTTAAGCTTTTGGATGAGGCCCGGGTGAACAATGAGAGGAGTCAAATGGTAGATGGCTTGGGAGGATAGAATCGACTTGACGATGGTGCCACGGCCGGCCATGGTGATGAATCTTCCATGCCAAGTGGGGACCTTTCCGGCGCATTTGTCTTCGAGGTGTTGGAAATCAACCTTGCGCAATTCCCATACCGAAAGCGGGAGTCCGAGGTATCTCATCGGGAAGGTGGTGAAACCAACGGCATCTTCAGAAATAAGTAACAAACCAGGGCATTGGGAGATTAGGCCTCAGATTTTAAGGATCATCCAGAGCAACCAGTTTGAAGCCAGCAAAGCTTTCCATGTGCCTAGAATTCTGAACCTCAAAGCACGTCATCATGCTAATCGTCTCTGAAGTTACAAGGCAGATCTCCAGAAAAATTATATTTTCCTGGGAATCTAGCTCAAGGCCCATGCCCTATTAGAGCTATGGTGTACAACCTCAACAATAGCCCATTCTCGCTGTGTTCCGTAAAATGTTGCTTAATCAATAAAACATTCTTTGTTAAAAATAATTCAGTGGGAAAGAAGTTCTGATGCACAAGCATGGAACCTCAATGACAGTTTCAGACTGACTCCTCTCGGGATGCAACAAATATGTATCACATGAACCTTGCACAAAATTTACAAGTCAGCAAGTTGATTATTTAAAGTACCACAAAAGGTGACATCAAAAAGGAAAATTTAGGTCCCATAACCTAAAACATACAGAATAACAATATGTAGATTTCTTGAAACAATAGTAATATATATATACTTGTCTTCTCCATATTTGTTTGAGAGTGGATTTTGTACACACACGCATGGGTATGGGAGGTATCATGTCCCTTGATTGATTCATCGTGATCTGTGTCATGTAACATTTTAGTTTGCTATATGGAGGGGCATCGATTTAATCTGTCATTTCGACATTGTAGGTTTCTCCCTTTTCTTTGCCACGTTTTCCGGCAAATCTGTTGTCGTATTGTGCGTATACAGTACACGGCATGTCTCTGAACAGTCCAGTCTGTAGGGTCAGCCCATACCGTTGTCCTATCAAAAACTGTTTCCAAGTCATGCGAGACCAGAAGAAATAGGTGTAGGGAAGCCGCCGGATGCGGCGGCGCCGCTGCATGGAGGCCGCCCTCTACCCTCCTCCGGCGAGCAGAAGCATCCGGCGGCCGGCCGCTGCATGGAGGCCACCCTCTTCGTCGACCGGTGGCTGCAAGCCTGCAAGGAGGACGGCCATCTCCGGCCTCTACCCCTTCCCTCCGGCGACCAGAAGAAATAGGCGGCAGGTAGGAAAGCCGCCGCATCTGGCGGTCGGCCGCTGCATGTAGGCTGCCTTCTCCAGCGACCGGCAGTTGCCAAGAGGATGGACGAAGCAGGCTCCAGTTTGGGAACGACCACTTCCTCTGCGCTTGCTCCAGTTCGGGAATTTTTTTCTTAATCCATGGATGACGCGGATGTGAGTCGAATCTGTGTGTACATTTGAACGAATTCGATCGATCTTGTGTGCGTCGGAGACCAGATTTTTGCGTTGCAAGAGAGCTGGTTTGAACAAGAATTCAGTTTGTTCCAAGCAAGACGAGAATTCAGTTAAAAGAATGCAGTGAAAAAGAACTTAGTCAGATAGACATCCTGAATTCCTCATGAACATGTTACTCCTTCAACTGCTACATTCTTGTGTTGTTACAGATGCTAAGAAAAACATGGAAGAACACCTAAAATTATCTAGGACATACTCCGTAACTCTAATTTGCAGCAAATCTAGAACATCTCTTCAGAAAAGCTACGTATTCAAATGGAAAAAAAGAAACAAATTCCCCAACGATGGGAGTGTTAGTTCAACCAGATTCGAACAGAAAGGAAAAAAAAATCCCCAAGGTGGGGTTGCTGCTACCACATTCAAACAAAAAAGGAAAGAAAAATCTGAGCCCACATGTTGCTGATGCCGCGCTTGTGCGCCATGCCGCTGCATCGGTAGGCTGTTGGCCCTGGTCGACGGCTCCGAGGCGCAGAACTCGAGCGGCGACGTGGAGCTGCTCCGCTGTAGGACGTCGCGGCCGTCGGTCATGAGCTGGTCGGGCATGGTGATGTTGTTGCGCAGAACGACGACAGCTCGGACGCTCGGGCTTGCAGCTCCTCAGACGTCATGTTCATGGCCTGCTGCTGCTCGGTGGAGCCTGCTGCGGAGCGGGAGAAGTAGGGGAGCAGGTCGCTGGGCTGCCACATCGTGGTGAGCAGTGGCAGCAGTTGTTCCTCCACCCAACCTCCCAGGCCGCATCTCACCTCCACGTGCTCAGGAGCAGGCGCCATGTCTGCCGCCGTGCCCTCAAAGCTAGTTCCCACGACATGAGAGCCAAGATCCGGGCACGCTGGAGCTGCCCGACACAGCCGTGGTGGCGGTGGCGCTGGAGGGCGGTGAGTGTGGGCGGCACTCGTGGCCGGAGTGGAGCGTGCAGTGGCGGGCGATTTGGGGCAATTCGTGGCCGGAACTGGAAGCAGATACATCCTCGTCGTGGCAGGAGGAGGAGGGCAGGAAGCAGGCGGAGGTGGAGAAGAGGGAGGCGTGCCGACACGGGAACAGGGGCGCGGACATCGCGGGAGAGAGAGGCGTTGGGCATGGCGTGCTTGCAGGTCCAGCGGGAATCTAGCGCACATGCCCTCTTATCTTCACGTCAAGTCAAACAGTAGAACTTCAATTTCAGAAAAAACAGCAAAACCATTTCTTCCTCCCTATGGTATGCGGATCTTAAAGCAGGGCCATGATGTCAAGGGACAAGATAGCTGCCACACCCGTTAGTGCATGTATAAAATCATTTTCGTATTTGTTTTCATGGTTACCTTTTTCTCACATCAGAACCAAGCAATATCTATCATGGCATAATGCAGATACACCATAGTTTGGGATAAAAAAAATGACAAGATCTACTTTGGGATAAAAATAGATCAACAAGATGATAGGATCTAGATAGGAGGGTGGGCAGCTTGCTGTGCGACGCGATCTTGCCCGCCCAACGGTGGGCATTCATTTTGAATCGGTCTTCACCAAATCTTAGATATAAGTTCTAGTGAATCATGACAGGAAACAAATCTTGCTGGTTGGCAGACCTATGTTGCATGAAGGAAACAAATGACTAGCAGTATAAACCAAAATACTGATCAGCCATCATAGCAAAATAGAAGTTAAACAAAATTTCTAGAACTCTATCTTCCGCAAAATCTTGATTACAATGTGACCAATCTTCACGAGAAACCAAAGTAGCTCATAAAGTAAACCCTGTCAAACTTTTGATGATTGTTTCACATTGTGGAAGTTTAATATAATCTTCACGAGAAACCAAAAACAGATGCAGTGTCTTTTTCACGGGGATGTGGGTGATCAGCGATGCACGTACATCCAAGTATCATGAACAAAATGTTTTGTAGAAATCTCAGTTCCAAATGAAACCTGATATTTTTATGCGGATGTGGCCCAAAATAACTCAAGATATTACGCAGTCAGTAAAGAGCCTAATGGTCTTCTTGGATGATGATTATTCCTTTGCTGAAAGTTTGGTGCTTAATTCAAATTTAACTTCAGCACCAAAATTTTACCAAGAAATATAATTTTTCAGTTTGATACTATTTGAGAGACCCCACTAAGTGCATTCACAATTGAATTAATTCTGTCATTAATGTATTTGCAATTCAGTTGAGCTAATTATAATTCTATCTTGTAGGCACTAAGAAATTTCAACAGAAAACCTGCATAGCCTTGGCTATGATGTAAGTTCTCAGAAAGCAAAATGTGTGGATGTTTCCCAAAAATGGCTCTAAGGGACCGGAAGTGTGCTCTGACTTAGGAAGCTGCTTTTTACTATTTGTTAGTGCAATGGTTTTCTGCCAGGCTAATTGTTAATATGGGGCGGCATGTAAAGGATCGCTACCATCTGGCTGCGGCCTGCTCTGGCTCGACTCTAACTGCAGAGTGCTCGGCTCAGGAACCCCTCTCCCTCCATCACCCCCCGGTGGCTGTCCCTCGTTCCACATTGGCTAATTTTGTTTAGGTTTTATGTCAGAAAATATAGATTGTGTTGCAACATTATTACTCAAATTGAAAAAATAATGAAGAATGAAACAAATTCGTTTTGAACTTAAAACGAGTACACCATTTTTTCCATAAAGATTGAGTGTACCATTGCTCACTCGTTGAAGGTTCACCATATCAATAGTATGCGAACATAAACAGCATCCGTTTGATCATTTTCAGGTTTTTATCAGAAAAGGGAAACTGTGTTTCGACAACACCAATCAGACCAAAGACTACTGAAGAATTCTTAAGCATAGTCTGAATGAAACTAATTTAAACCATTGTTCCATCTAGATTGCAAAAAGCACTGTTCCGCTCTTGAACTTCTCACCATGTCAAACTACCCAAACTTAAGCAGCTGGCGCACATGCATTTGTAGGTTAAAAGAATCCAGTTTCTTGAGTGAAATTAGAACACAGGTCAGCCATTTTGTTTATTAGAACAGATATATGATTTAACAAATAAAAATACATTGAATGTCTATTACCAGTACAAATACCAAATCATGAATGTGCAACTGTAATGCTCGCTTCTACCACAAATCAAACTGAGCTAGAGTAGAACTGCTATATACATGTAGAATTCAGAATACAGTGCTGGCATACACTGACTTTGATGGCCCAGTTCACCATGCCAGCACATGAAGATTGCGAATTTACCTCTGTTTGAGGAGGGGCTTACAATTTACACCTGACAAACAGTAACAGAGCACTGATCATACACATAGAGATATTAGAATTTTTATTATTTAACTCAATGTTGCACACACATTACACGGCAGAAGGAGTATCTAATGGGGGCTCCTTTGTAAGAAATATATCAATACATTCCCACAATAGGGCAAAGAGTAAACAAAATGTGGACTCAGACTGACAGGGACTCGACTCGACGACTGACTCAACTAACAGGCAGGCGTCTTACACCACGTCCTCCTCAGGGAACTAGGCCTCCTCCCGTCGGACAGATCAACACTCGTCTTCAACCTGAAGATTGCAGTAAACCGAGAGACAGGTAGCAGAACATTCCCAAAAAACGAACTTGCCAGACAATGAAAAGAGAGAGTAACGAAACCACCTGATCAAGACGCCGCGACTGGCAAAGCACGGACCCGGCGGGACTCCTCCACCACTGCCGCCTTCCTCTTCCTGCTGGGCTTGGGTCCGTCGTCGAGGCGTGCGCAGAACTTAACGAACTCTTCATTGGTGACGAATAGGCGGTAGTCGATGGCGCGAAGGAAGAGCACCTCCAGAGCTGCAAATTCGCCGAGCAAGATCGACTGCCCCGAGCACAGCGGGAGCACCTTGGGGCTGTTGGAGCCATACGGAGCGCCCCCGAACTTCGCGGCGACGAGGACCGCCACGGACACGAGGCGGTGCGCCGTGGACGGCTCGATCAAGATCCCCGCGTCGCGGGCGTCGCGGCTGCGCACGAAGCGGGTCAGGTGCACCGCCGCCAGCACGTAGATGCTGCCCTCGCAGAGGAGGTAGCGCTGGATGCGCTCCAAGAACTCGGCGATCCCGACGTCGGGGGTCGCGCCGCCGCGGAAACCATGGACCAGGGCGTTCTTCGCGGGCCGGGAGGCGGCGCCGGCGCAGAAGCGGGATTCGGCCTCCACAAGCGATGCGAAAAGACGAAGAGACCTAGGGTTCCCCTTCTCGTCGCGGTCAAGGACAGGGGAGTCCGCCGCGACCGCAAGCGCCATTGCGAATTTCGGCGAAAACTAGGGTTACGGTAGGAGGGGGGAGGCAGAGATTGAGAGCTCGATTTCGCGGGAGGGGGGAGGCGGAGATTTTAACAGCTCGATTACGCGGTTTCACCTCATGGGCCGCGTTGGTGCGGCCCAATAAGAGGTATGATTTTCGCTATTTCTTTTTTCTCTTATTTTTTCTTTTCTATCTTGTTTTTCATTTTACTTTTTCCTTCTACACAATTTGATTTTATATTTTTTATAATATGATTTTTTTTATCTCAATAAGAAAATCTACAAAATTCAAAAGTTTTTAAAATGAAAAATAGTTATTTTATTTGAACATTTTTTCAATAAGAACATTCACCTCATTTGAACACGCTTTTGCAATCTGGAAATTATCTTAGTTTAAACTGTTTTACAATAATATTTTTTTCTCATTTGAACGGTTTTCCAATTAGAATATTTATCTTATCTTTTAAAAATCAACGTGTATTTGAACAATTTTTTAATAACAACATTTATCTTAATGTAAATATTTTTCAATAAGTATATTTCTTTTATTTGAATGATTTTTTAATATGCCTTTATTTTTTGAATGATTTGTCGCACAACATAAACATTTATTTAATATGAAAAAGAGGACGGGAAATAAAACATAAAATAGAAAAATTATATAAGCATAAAAAGTAAAACAGAAAAAATAACATAAAAGGTATAGAAATACGATTAATTAAAACAAGCGGGAAAATAAATAGAAAAACGAGTGCCCCCACTAAGTGACAAATAGGACGGGCCGGCCCGTTTTGGGCTGTCGGGATTAGCGCTCCCGTCCCACTAATTACTCTAAATTGTAAGGTTCGTACAAGGTTATTGTTTTCTGACATTTTTTGTCGATCAGAGGGAATAGATATAGATTATTTTCATACTTCATTCTCATTTGTATCTTTCTTATTACAATAAATTTAGTTTTTTTCATATGAGCTAGATTGTGTGTGTGTGTGGGGGGGGGAGGAGAGCTCCTATAATCCTATTTGCTGGTCCACCCACGGGTTTCTCCTCATGGGTCGCGCCAATGCGGCCTAATAAGGGGTATGTTTTTGGTTATGTATTTTTATTTTATGTCTTGTTTTTCATTTTATTTTCTAGTGTTTCTTTATAATAGTAAATTTGATCTTTACAATATGAATTCTTACCTCGTAAGAAAATCTACTCAATTTTACAGTTTTTAAAGGAAAAAATAGCTATCTTCTTCGAACATTTTTTCCAATAAGAACAGTCACCTCATTAAAATGCTTTTTAAGTCTGAAAATTATCTTAGTTTGAGCGCTTTTATGAATAAGAAAAATTGCCTCATTTGAACGGTTCCTAGGTTATAATATTTATATTATTTCAACATATATTTGAACCGTTATTCAATAACAACATTTATCTCATTGAAAAAGATTGTGAATAAGTACTTATACGAAAATGTTCTAACTATAAATTTGGGAACACAATCAGGTCCTACTCTACTGCGGAAGGACAACTCGTCCAAATGGGCTCAATGAGAAAAAATAAAACATGTTCAAGAAGGGGCAAGAATACTACTCCCTCCGTCCCAAAATAAGTGTCCCAAGTATCTCAAAAATTAGATGTATCTAGACATGTGTCATGTCTAGATACATCTACTTTTTGAGATACTTGAGACACTTATTTTGGGACGGAGGGAGTAGATTGTTTCATCTAATCACAACCAACAAGCATAAAAAAAAGTCAGAATTTTCAGTTAGAACAAGATGAGTGAACAATAGTCGGAAAGAATAATTTGAAGGTGTTCATCTCCAAGTATTACAAAAAGCTTTTTGGAGCGTTGGATCCTAGCTTCCTCTCTATGGTAGAATATTTTAATAATGATCTACCACAAATCTCGCCACAAGAAAATAGTACTTCCCCAAAATAAGTGTCTCAAGTCTCTTAAAAAGGAGGTGTATCTAGACATGGTTTCATGTCTAGATACATCTCCTGTTTGAGAGACTTATTTTGAGACGGAGGGAGTATTCTAACTACCACCTTCAGTGAGAAGGAGTTGTTCGAGGTTACTCTCAAATGGAACATAATAAAGCTCTACAACCAAATGGGTTATTAGTGGAGTTTTATCAAATGTTTTGGGAAGTTATCAAGAATGAGTTGATGGCTATATTCTCTCATCTTCATAGTGGTAACTTTCCTCCTTTTAAATTAAAATTTGGGGTAATTATTTTGCTGCCCAACAAAGAGGATTCAAGTAGAATAGAGCAATACATATCCATTTGTCCTCTGAATGTAAGCTTTAAGATTTTTATTGAAGTGGGGACAAATCGGGTCTCATCCATCTTGCACAAAGGGCCATTTTTTTGGGCTTTTGGAGTGGCTTCTGGAAGTAGCTTCTTCCAACATATTTAGGTTTTGGCATTCTGAGATAAACTGGTGGGGAGAAGCTCTTTCCAGAAGTCGTTTCAGAAGCTCAAAAGAAGTGTGCCATAGTCATTCGTTCGCTTCGAGTTCGACGGGTGGTTCGCTTCGCTAATACCGCTTCTAATTTAAAAAAAAAAAACTGCAACTGTCGGCGCCTCGCCGCCTAGCACCCCATCCCCGTCGCCGCCTCGCACCCAGCCAGGGCCGGCCCTGTGGGGGGTCAGGGTGTGCGGCCGCCCCGGGCCCCCGAAATCTACGGGCCCCCAATCTGTGTACGCTATACTATGTATTCGTATTGTCACTTGTCAGCCCAACAAGAAAAAAACAATGATTTTGGGATAGTGGGTTGTGTGATGCGTGGAGGGAGGTAAGGCGTCAAACGCTAGCAGAAATTTAGCCATCGCTTCGGTACTTCAGCCGGCGGCAGATCAATCGATCCAATCACCAAATTGTTCACATAAAATCAGGAGTCTGGACGCTGCCGGGCGATGAGCGATCATCCCAGGGCCAGACGACATGACATTGAGCCGCTCAAGCTCAACTACTCAATCGATCGTTCCAGCTTTCCTGAGCCGGCCGCCGCCGTCTAAGCGAATCAATCCCAGGTACTGAACTATTGAGCCACCATCATTCTCTCGCTTTGCCGCTCTAAATCGTCTTGATTTTTGAATTACAGACAGGATTACAGGAAGTAAATTAGTAAGGGCTAAGTTGATTTGGGTCCTCTGATTTTGGTCTTTTTCTTTTCCTTCACTTGCCGCATATTCAATTACTGAGGCATATAGACATATAGTAGTATATTCCGAATTCCTAATCAGTAGTTCAATACTCTCTGTCGTTGTAATTAATCTTTAACATTTGATGTATTGTTTTCCAGTATTGCGTGTTGCAATGTCGTCCAGAACTATTTACCGTGCACGTGAGTGTCACTTCAGCTGAAAGAAGCTTTTCCAAACTGAAATTATTGAAGAAGTATTTGAGATCCACAATGACTCAAGAGAGGGTAAATGGTTTGACGATATTATGCACACTGAGAAGCAATTGTTTGACGACATTGACATCAACCATATTATTAGTGAATTTGCATGGAGAAATGTTAGAAGAAAATCTGAAGGTAATATATATAAATTATTTGATACTCATACTGCATATAGATGCATTTGCATGCCACAAATTTTAGTTTCGCCCGGGGCCTCCAGGATCTCAGGACCGGCCCTGCACCCAGCTGCTGCTCTCCATCCCCTCCTGCTGCCCGTCCGCGGTCCGTCCGCATCCCCGCACGGGCCGCATGCTGCTGCACCGTCCCGCCCTCCATCCCCGCCGCCGCCGCCTCGCACCCGCTGCCCGCACTCCATCACCGCAGCCGGCAGCCCGCAGGTCGCCTCCATCAACGCGCCTGCTGCCGCTCCACGCGCGCTGCCCGACGACCCCGCGCGAAGCGCCGCAGACCAGCCTCCATCCCCTTATGCATGCGCCCGCCCGCCGCCTGCCCGACGAACCTGCCCTGACGCCGACGACCCTGCACGACGCGCTGCCGGCCTGCTGTGGTGCTGCAGCCTGCAGCTGCACTCATACGGCGTTGCTCGCGATCTCCTTTATCCTCGCCAAAGGCCTGAAAAGGGCAAGTGTCAAGGTACAACTCAGACCGTATATCACTTGTTTGACGGAATGTGCACAAAACACGTTCGTCTGTGCTTCCAGCCCATCGTCGAATAGTCATGTGAAAAAGTTTTGTGGAAATAGAAATTTGGCATCTGATGTATCCTGTGTAATAGGTTAGCCTAGGTACTCCACGGCACAAAAGTTTAAGTACCATGTCGCTTAGCATTGATATCCTCCTTCATATGCCATTCTATATAAGGAAATAGAGGAGGACCAGAATAGATTATAGGTTATTCAACATCAGAATATCTTATGTCATGTGCACTTAGAAATAAAAGGAATCAACTTGGTCCAGATAAATATGCTTTGTTATCATCAAAGGCTACAGCCAGTAAAACAAGCTAGAGCACAAGTTACCAACGAACTGATGTGTTAGTGTCGTGTGAACTGAACTGAAGTACTTCTTTCGGAGAGATGGTCCATCACTCTCTGGATATCATATCCAGTGTAGATGGACAACGTATAATAAATCAGTTGGTTTTGTTCCTTATGAACTAATAGGTGTGCTACATTCATCTCCGTTAACATTTATTTGGCTAAATAAATATTTTTTCTTGTTACCTATCTCTTTCTAGCCGACAATATTATTTTAGAGTTAGTTACCACTCTTTCTGAATTTGGTGTTGGTCTTATAATATATTTTTAGGGTTAAATAATTGACACATCATATAGAATTATGCTTGGGAGCTTGCTGATGTATGAAAATCATAGATATCAAGAACTTACTAATAATGAAATTGTTGTAAGACACGGCTATTCTTTAAAGCATCCATGTGAGCCCAAGTTAAGTCCTTGGAGTGACACGAAGGAAGTGGGGCCTGCTCATCAGGTTAGAGCGAAGAGATGCCGGGGTCACTTATATTTTGATATTTTGTGTTGCATTCATCTAGCATGCTATTTAAAACGTCATCCGTCGTTGATGTACTTTTTGCCCAAGTTCAGATTTTTTATTTTTGGTCAGGACCATCGCACCAATATGGATGGTACATTGAACTTCATAGCATATTGTTCTTTTTTTGTCATGTGACTGATTTTCACACTGAGAATTAACGTATGATGCAATTCTTTTTATGGCCACTGTTTCACTGAACTTACTAGAGATATATAAGGTTTGAATACTTGCCCATGTTTTTCTTGTGGAGAGGGATCCAACTAACATCTATTTTACTATGGAATTTTACATAAGATCGTTGGTGTTTCTTGTGGTTCTTTTTAGATGTTCTTGGCGTTTACCTTGAATAATCAGTTGTGCGACGGGAATTCTCCTAAGATGAGTTTTTAATGTGGCGAGACCAATTGTGGAAAGGATTTTGTTGTTGTATCTAGCAGCCTAGCATGTAACATCTATTTACCTATTTAGTGCGAGTTTCAGATAGTGTACCTCCTTGACCGACCCATTTTGTATGCAATTATTGGTGCCAAATAATAAACTTTAATCATTAGCTTTTCTATAACCGTTTATTATCTTTCGTGTGATAACCCTGGATAAAGATATATCAATTTACATCTAGCACACTAGTGCTCCTGACAATATGGAGATGAAGATGAATTAATTGGCTTGATGTGCAACTTCTTTTTTGCTCTGACATGCTGCGCAACTTTAACAAAAATATTATTTACCAGTTTGTTCTCAGCATTTTGTACAGTTTTGTTTACGGAACTTTTAACATATATAATGATTGAAACTTACTATTAGCATTTTTTAATAAGACTACACGCACGTGCATAATTACTAGTTTAGAAAGGGTGCATGGGTGAGAGCTAGTAGCTAGCTCAGCCGGAATAACGCATCAGTGGCACACTGTAACATCACCTCGTGACATCGAAGGCATGCTGCTAGGACTCCACAACACAGGAGACGAGGTAGAGTTAGTTCTTGGATCTCTTGAGGAGTAATTATACGAGCAGAAGCAAACACTTTTGATTAAAATATACAATCTACAGTTGATGGAGTAACACGTATGTGCAAGTAGACCAAGCAAGGCTACATCCATGGACAGCTATGCGGCAAGTAAGCAGTCATATTTCATCTTCCATCAGAGATGCTAGGTGTCATTGAGCCCAGGCTGGTCCCTGACCATGGGTACCCGACAGGGTACTTGTCGAACTCTTCATTCTGCATAAATACTGCAGAGCTGAAACTCAGGTTGGTTGGCGTCAACTCTGGCAGTGGCATATCACCATCAAGGTATTGCATGACCTGCCGCATGATAGGCCTTGCATTGGGGAATGGTTGTGAGCACATCAGCCCAAGCATCAGAACTAGGCATGCCTCATCGACATTATAGTCATTGTTCATCTTTCGGTCCACCGTTTCCTTGAGTGATCCTCTATGCCAGTGCTCGAGGACCACATCGACCAACAGCCTTGGTCTATGTTGCGAGCTGTTGCTGATTGGCCTTCGCCCGCAGGTGACCTCAAGAAGGAAAACACCAAAGGCATATACATCTGTGAGAGGGGATACTCTTCCTGTGCATGATAGCTCCGGAGCTAGATACCCCAAGGTGCCAACAAGTTTTGTGGTGACCAGTGGGTCGGTACCATGGTCATATAATCTTGCAAGGCCAAAGTCACCTAGGCGCCCATTCATTTCGTTATCAAGGAGGACATTGCTTGCTTTGATGTCTCGGTGGATGACAACCTGCTCACACTTCTCATGGAGGTGTAATAAGCCAGAAGCCACATCTTTGATAATGTGAAACCTCTGAGCCCAATCTAAGATGGGCTTCCCTTCCTCGCTGTATAGATACTTATCAAGACTACCATTTGACATGTAGTCGTAGACCAGGAGGAGTTCTCCCTTACGCCGGCAATAACCAAGTAACTGAGCGAGGTTGCGGTGCCGTAAGTAGCCAATACTAACAACTTCAGAGATGAACTCCTTTATACCTTGGCTTGAATCGTGGGACACCCTTTTCACGGCGACCTCCCAATTAGATTTTGGGAGCACTCCTTTGTACACCTTCCCAAACCCTCCCGTGCCGAGTATATGCTTATTCTTGAACCCTTCTGTAGCTTTGAACAGATCCTTATATGAGAATCGGTGCGGCCCGAACTCAACCTCCCAATCTTCTCTCAACTCGGCAAAAGAGAGCTTCCTTCGGACGAGAAGAATTACTGCCAGGCATGTAGCAGAAATGAGTGCTGTGGTAGCTATTGGCCATACAATATTTAGCACCTTTGGTGAACTCTTATGGCTAGAACAAGGCAGCTCAGGCAACTTGTCCATGTCAATTGCTGGAGCAGAATTGTTGAGGGCAAAGCTCCAGCCAAGAACATAGAACCATGAACTGAGTGGGCCAGTTGCGGCTGAGAAACCAATATATGCTCGGTCAGTTAGCACAGCTGAAAGGTTTTGAGTGACTGAGAGTAGTGGCCTTGCAGGTTTAACCATTTCGGTGGGAGCTAAAGTGACATTGATCTGTGTGGCCTCTCCGTCATACTCCACCCAAACCTGCATAGGCTTGCAGCCACACAGAGTCAGGTTTTTGAAGAGACCGCCGTCTTCATCGTCGTAGAAGCCAGCATGGTGAGACTGAATGGAGTGGAGGCTGTTGATGTCAATACCGATGTGGTTGCCATCGATATCTTGTAGCTCCAAGTTTTGAGCGGTGTCGAGCTCCACTGCAAATATGTGGTTTCTGGTGTCGTTGTCACTCTTGCTGTTGAGGAGGCCCAAGTACTGAGCTGACATGGCATCTGAGAAATTCTCAATCGGGCTGATGAAGAAGGTCATGCCATCGGTGCTTGTTTGGGAGTAGGCAGAAGCGATGCTGAACACAAAGGTGACTGAAAAGGACTGTACCGTATCATTGGGCGACTTCTTGAACTGAAACGGAGTTGGGTAGAACGCATGGCCTTTGATATTTGCCACGTTGTTCGTCAGCTCAAGGATTCCTTCAGGGGTAACTATGGCAGCTCCATCGAGGGTGAGGTGGGTGCTGCCGGCAACCGCACCAGTGAAGCCGGAGTAGGCAAAGTGGTCTTCGCCGGCACAGAAGGATACAAGTTTGAGGGTAAGACAGATCTGTGAGAAAACTAGGAGGAGGAACACAGGTAGATGGACCATCTGAACGATGATCGAGAAGCGAAATATTTCTAAGGTGAAGAACAAGTGAACAGCGAAGCAAAAGAAAGATCCTTCGCCCTATGCTGCAGTGTGACAAATGACTTGCAACGGGCAGTTTATACTTTCTTAATTGGCTATGTCACGGTGGCGCGTGACTTGCCACAGTCAATGCCGGAGTATTGTATATTGTTCTTACCTTGATGGGCCACTGTCCTTTTGTTTTGCATGCATGTTCGTAGAAAAGAAATCTTCTTCTGGAAGAATATGACTTCATCTTTTCTAAGAGAAACTTCGTGTTTTATCCATTTGTCCTAATTTAATCTGCAATTTTTGTTGTTGTTGCAAAATCTGAAGATCATGGGATTCCTCGTGTTTATTGGTTCAAGGATTGATGAAGCTGATTGCCTGATAGTTACAAAGACAACCTCAGGTCCTCATCGAAACAATGTGTTGCATGTCTATTAGTTGGCTACAAAGACAACCACGTCAGTCCACGTTCTTCCGGGCAACTATCTTATTTTACACTCGAGATAGTTACATTTACATTGTAAATCATGATTGGAAGAAAATTATACATGGCGATTCGTCCAAATCAACTCCCCATAGGGCATTTCTCTTTAAAAAAGCACACGCCAATAGGGCAAGAAGACAGGGGTGACAGTGATGTGAGGACGAAGAGGTCATCTTCGTTTCAGTCAGTCCGCAGGTGCAGACTAGACTGCATTCTTATCTGGTTTCACAGTCCACTGCACATGCGTTCTTGACCTGAGATTGCTAGTTGTTCCTAGAGTCTCAATTTCTTCAGTCCACTGACAGTGACCTTGATTTGATTAATGTTTTGATGTCACATAGCTTTTTATGGACAAAACCTTTGCATGAGGCCTGCTTTAAATCAGTGACATGGGTTTTATGAACGTTACTTAGTTTTAGATTTGGTTCATATTTTGGCTATTTGTTCTCATTTCTTTCTTTCTGTGAATGGACTTTGGCAAGAGTTGTGGCCTTCAATTTAGGGGAGAGGGGAAATGTCACCGGAGTACTCTTACAAGGTACTCAAAGCATGAGTTCCACTTCGATGCAAGATGTTTCCATGGCTCATTAGAAGAAGATGTTCGACTGCTGACCGTTAGGTCAAACATGGACTTCCTCATAATGCGCAATGCGGGTTCAGCCATCCTGGTAAGGGTTGCACCCAACTGGCTCCCGCTAGGAAAGTAACTTGCTCTGACTTACATACGTCGCTAGTGAAAATTCCTTGTAGTCCTTTGCAATTTTGAAGAAGTTTGGTTATGACAGGTCCAACTGTTATTTGGGAGGTACACGTATTTATACTCACGTAGTTACAAGTTTACTTATAACCCATGCGGTCTGGCTCCTCGGAGTATGTAAAAATATATTTGCGCATAGTCGCATAGATCTTTTGACGGAAAAACAAGAAAATCCATTAACCAACGTGCTCAGCTAAATCACTGGCAACAAGCACATGTACAAAAGGAGGGACTTGGTCAGCCCATCCATAACATTTAGAATCATCTCTATACTCAAAATTGAGCAAGGGAATGTGCTACACTGTTGCATCTCTGTGGGCAGAAGATGAACTTATAAGAATCTAAGAGTAAATCCAGCAGTTCGCCTAAAATGTCTCCCTATATGTCTATGTAGGGGACTGTCACTAAAATAATCTCCGCTAAAATATGTTCAACTCCAACAGTCCCCTAAAACATCTCCCCTATTTAATTTTTTTATCTATTTTTTATATTTTAAAAATATTGTATAACTAATATGTAAAATCCAACGGTTACCTCTGTAACTGCTAACTTGTAGTGTTAAAAACTTGTCCATCACCAAAATCTGAAAGATAAACAAAAAACTCACGAATATCATCATATTGCAGTGTCAAGAAGCTCACTAATATCGGGATAGAGGAGTCTTCCACCCCTACTTGTAGGGTGTAATCGTAACAATACTGTGATGGAATAGCACAACGCACTAGGGCGTGGCCTGGCTGTATTTATAGTAAGAGATGTACAAGTACAAATACATGAGTTAACCGTATCAGGTTAGGATTAGACTAGGACCTATACATTACATCTAACACCCTCCCTCAATCTTAACGGTATCATACAAGTTAAGATTGCGCCTACAAGCTTCAAACAATGGCAGTGGCAATGGTTTGGTGAAGATGTCTGCAAGCTGGTCCTTTGATGAGATGAATCTGATGTGCAACAGTTTCTGTGCAACTCGCTCTCGCACAAAGTGATAGTCAACCTCTATATGCTTCGTGCGGGCATGAAAAACAGGATTAGATGACAAATATGTAGCTCCAATATTATCACACCAGAGAACCGGTGGACGATCCTGTGAAATCCCAAGCTCCTTGAGTAGTGACTGTACCCAAATCAATTCAGCAGTTGCATTGGCAAGTGCCTTATTCTGACTCTGTACTCGAACGAGACACCGTAGCCTGTTTGCGAGCACTCCAGGCGATCAGATTAGGACCATAGAATATGGCATGACCCCCCGTGGATCGCCGATCATCAGAATTTCCGGCCCAATCAGCATCAGAAAATGCGGACAAGAGGCAGGATGGGTCTGCACCTCATAGCACGACGAAGAAGATCTAGGGCATACTTCTTCTGGGTAAGAATCAGGCCATTCGACACAGTGGAAACCTCGATGCCAAGAAAGAAGTGCAAGGGCCCCAAGTCTTTGACAGCAAACTCAGAGCGGAGATCATGAACCAGGCGAGAAGCAGCAGTGGTGGAGGAGCTCAGCAAAATAATGTCGTCCACGTACACAAGGAAATACATAGTGAGCTCTGGGCGACACAGCATGAACAAGGACATGTCCGCTGTGGATGGAGTGAAACCATGGGCACGCAGAGCGGCCCCAAGGCGAGCATGCCATGCTCGTGGTGCCTGCTTCAAGCCATAGAGAGCCTTGATCATACGACAAACATGTTGCGGCTGCGAGGAATCAACAAATCCGGGTGGCTGACGCATATAAACCTCCTCCTCAAGAACCCCGTGAAGGAATGCATTTTGGACATCAAGCTGACGAATATGCCATCCTCGCGAAACCGCCAAGGACAAGAGCAAGCGAATGGTGACTGGCTTGACAACTGGACTGAATGTATCTTCATAATCAAGACCATACCGTTGCTTAAATCCTTTGGCGACGAGACGCGCTTTGTAGCGCTCAATGGACCCGTCCGAGCGGCGTTTGGTTTTAAAAACCCACTTCGAGTCGATGATGTTGAGTCCAGGGCGCGGCGGGACAAGTTGCCACGTCTAATTCTGGAGAAGTGCACTGTATTCGAGTTCCATGGCAGACCGCCAATGTGGAGTGCGAAGAGCCTCATGGTGAGTAGCAGGCTCAAGGGTGGGATCAGCAACACCATTCGCGCGACATGCGGCAAGCCATGCGACAGTCCCATCGGTCCGTTGTATAGGCTGGACGATACCGTTACGGCTGCGCGTTTGCACTCGTCTTGGAACAGGAGCGGACGGTGCAGCATTGGATGAAGACGGAGTCGTCGTAGGACTCAGCGCTGATCCTGGCGTCGGATAGGGGTGTAATGCCCCAATCCATAAATTATACAGTGATGCTATGTGTCGGTGGTCATGCTACATAATCGAAGGTTACTGGGGTTACCACTCCCAGGCCGAGTAAACATCGGCAGGCGTGCTCGGCATGGATCATCGGCAACACAACCCTTCGATCATGCCATATCCAAAGCATAGCCCTCAAAGTATAATAAAGAGACTAAGACACCGGAACACCTGGCACATGACGGACCCTACGACTCAAGATAATATAGTTCAACTCTTAGTAGAGAAAGATCGCAAATATTACAATCCGAGGTCACAGACCCATCAGTACATCAAGCGGAAGCAAATTAAGTTGTTCTAAACAACAAGATCCAAATATGGCCTAAGAGGCCTACAGATAAACAGTCCCGTGCCAGCTGGTTCCTAGTTGCCCCATGCTGCCACCCGGGAACCCCAGACTACTCGTCGATGTCAATATAGAACCCACCTTCGGGGTAGGTAAAGTCCTCCTCTGAAACAAAAATAAACAAGGGTGAGTTCGACGAACTCAACAAGATTTTGAGCTATTACTGCTCCATGATTGGCTTTCAAGGTTTTATGGCTGTTTTGCGTAAAGCTGATTTTGTTCATAAAACATGACTCCAAGGCATCGACTATCAGAATATTTTCGAAGAGGGGTAAGAAGTAACTCTTTCTCTTTTGATTCACTTTCTCATCATCCACCACTGTACCTGTTCCACCAAGGCACCTCCCCGACTCACCCTCGAGGAAGTCAACCTTTAAATCGTGAGTGGTACCTTTAGTACCCAGTTTTTAGTCATTCCGTTAAAGTTATTCTATGATCCCTGAATTCGTCACCAAGTCGTCCTTAACCGTGGACACGGCTTTTCGAAAAGATTTATCCCTGCAGGGGGTGTACAATGTGAAAGGCGCCAGGTTCCCGAGGGACCTCCCAGCTCCTTATCCATGCGTACCGTCCGACCCATTGCCAGAACATTTAGCTCTCTTCCGGGAAAAGCCGGCTGGGCGGGAGCGGCTACGACCTTTACCTCG
Source organism: Poa annua (assembly GCA_026929855.1). Classification (NCBI taxonomy): domain Eukaryota; kingdom Viridiplantae; phylum Streptophyta; class Magnoliopsida; order Poales; family Poaceae; genus Poa; species Poa annua. Next base: position 28,112,458 of record CM049428.1, read on the forward strand.
CTTTGGACTAACCTAGGATCATCAGTGACCGTAGGACAAGTTCAGTGCCTCCAACACCCTGCCCCGCGGCCACTCATTTTCCTACCACCATCATCCTCATCTCAGTCTTGGCCACCATCTCAACACACGCGCAAATGGAAAGCCAAACTAGAGGACCCCCGGCTAGTCCGACACAAGTTAGTCGGTCGACGAGGTTCCATATGCCCACGCATGGTAGCACGCTCAACTTGGCTCGAAGGGGAGAACTCGCACTTAGGCGGCGAGAACGAGACAACCCACCACATCCATGTGGCCTCTCATCCCCACCTTTTAGCATTTTAATAAATATTACCACCATTTCTCCACCATCATCCGCGGAATTTCCACATCTGATCCCAACATGAATATCCATCGGACCACTAAGCAGTTAACTAAGCATGGCTAAGCAACAACCTAGCAAAGTAATTAATTCAGGCCATCAACACAATCCTATGGATAGTAGGAGGGGAAACAGGTAATGGCATCGGTAACTTAATGCAACTATAGGATACTCTAATCCAATCAAATTGACATTTGGAACCGCATGCAATATTATAGTGGAGAAAATAATTTGCATAAAGTAGGATAAGATATGCTAGAGGGTGGGGATCACGCTTGCCTTGCTCAGCAGGCGGGTAATACTGATCGTCGGGGTAATGTGGCGAGACCCCGGTTCCTTGATCTATCGATGTTTACAAACACCGGAAAGAACACAATCAATACAAGCAATTCACATGCAATGCGCAAACACATGATGGTATGACATTGTAATGCACTGAATTATTATAACAATTATGTGACATTTAGATGGGATGCTAGGCATAATTATTCAACGAGATAGGAAATATATTTTCCTATTTGTTTTTATGTGCATCTACAATTTTATTTTAAGTAACATGCTTGAAATGAGTGTTAAGGTGTAGCACATGGGCTGATGAGCATTTTTAATTAAAGGGGCACCATTTTAGTAATTGGAGAAATTTATTTTAAATTTGAATCACACATTTTTTTATTTCTACCCCTTTGTTAATTTAGCAAAACCGAAAATTACAGTAGCAGTAATGGAAGTGTGAATCAGTCCATTAGATAGCATTTATTTTTCTGAGCATTTTGGTATATTATTTGCTAAATTTGGATAATTATTTTGAAAGTTATGAATTTTCCAAGTTTTATTCATTTTCTGCCTTTTTATTAATTCGCAGGAAAAATGTCCGGGTGTTTTTCACCGCGCGCGCAGCTAGCCCGAGCCACTGACGCGCGGGCCAGGGGCCACGCTGGCGTCCACGTCAGCGCCACGTCCGCTGCGCGTTTGACCGGAGCGGGATGCGCAGACCGGCGCGGTGGCGCGGCGCCGGCGAGCACGGCTCCGGCGGCTGGGGGCACGTGGGGACGAACGGGAGCGCGCAAACTAGCCTACGGGCGATTCCCTACCTAACGGAGGCGGCGACGCTGGCTTTTGGTCGCCGGAGCGAGCTCCACGGCGACCCGCGGCGGCGCCCGACGGCGAGCTACAACGACCGGACGATCTAGGGGGAGAGGGGACGAGCGGGGATGTCCACCGGGACCGCAAGCTCACCCTGAGCACGTAGAAGAGGACGGCGAGGACGGAGGTGGCTCGACGGCGTCGGAATCGAGCGGCGGAGCTGCGGCGGTGTCGGAGAGGAAACGGCACGTGCACGGCAATGCGGGCGACCACGGCGAGATTCCTTCGGCGGGGAGGCAGCAGACGTCGCGGCGGTCGAGTCGATGGCCTTCGATCCGTGCGGGGTGCTCTCAATCGCCGGCGGCGAGCTCGGAGGCCATGGCGGCTAGGGTTCGGGCTCGGGGTGGAAAACAGAGGAAAAGATCGGGGGGGAGTGAGCAGAGCACGACTCGTGGTGGTCTTATCCACTCCAGGGCAGCAGAGGAGGAGGGGGGGTCCGGGCGCGGCGTAGGAGAGGGCGACACGGCGACGGGGTTCTTCGGGGACGGGCGCGCTCGGTCGCTACAGCGGAGAAGATGACCGAGGTTTTCTGGAAACCCCCCTGGCGCTTTTCTCTTCTATCACAAACAGGTCCTTCCCCACTACAAAGAGGTCCTTTTCTAATTCTTTCTAAAACCAGTGCACTGTTTTGATTTTATTGAGGCAGTTGGACATTTTACAAAAATTTGAGAAACATATGGTAGCTTCCCCATACCATGTAGAGGCACCACAAAAATTGGCATCCCAAAATAAAATGTTTTGATGCATTTTTGTTCAAAGGTGTTAATTAGGCATTTCCCTCAAATTTCCATATGTTGCCCCTTTTATAAATTGGAGACAATGTAAATATAATAATTTGAGCTCTTAGAACTTCCTTGACAAATATGCAAGATTCAAAGTAGTTTGGTTTTAGCAAGTGCAATTATCTTCTTTTGAACTCTTGGAACTTCCTTGACAAATATGCAAGATTCAAAGTGTCTTGGTTGCAATGTTCATAAAGTAGCAAAATGATATGGATGCCATGATGCAATTACACAAAAGTGGAAAAATTACAGAGGTTTTCAGGTTTTAAACCTGGGGCTGTTACAAGGGGCCAGGTGACAAAGTCGAATCTTGGCCAGGCGATGGAGGCGAGTCTGGGTCCGGCGTCGATGGCGTAGCAGACCGTGGCCCAGGCGAAGTTGGCCCGGGAGCACGGCTCACGCGCGAGTCCTGAGCAGGCTGCGGCGACGGAGCGTCCTGGTCAGCCCACGCATCTGTGTGCATGATGCGATCGACGTGATCAACACGCTCGCCAGGAGAGGGAGCTGCGGACGTCGACACGTCCATGGCGGGAGAGGCCGACTCATCCAGAAGCTCGAGACGAGCACCACGCCCAGTACCTGCACCATGGTTAGGCAACAACAATGGAGAATATGCAACATCTGCAAACTGGTCAATGGAAACAGGAGTAGAGGTATGTGGCGCAGACTCAGAAACGGATTCGGACTCCGAGAAGGGAAAGACGTTTTCGTCAAAGACAACATCCCTGGAGATGTACACACGATTGGAGGGAACATGCAAACATTTGTACCCTTTATGGAGTGAACTATAGCCGAGGAAAACACATTTTTTAGAGCGAAACTCAAGTTTGTGTTTATTATATGGACGAAGATGAGGCCAACAAGCACACCCAAACACTTTAAGAAAGGTGTAGTCCGGAGACTCATGAAACAATTTGTCAATGGGTGTGTGCATATTAAGAGCACGTGTAGGCAAACGATTAATGAGGAAACAAGCAGTAACAAAAGCATCACTCCAAAAGCGAAAAGGAACCGACGCATGAGCAAGGAGAGTGAGGCCAGTCTCTACTATGTGACGATGCTTGCGTTCTGCAGCACCGTTTTGCTGATGAGTATGAGGACATGCTACACGATGAAGGATACCACGTTGCTCAAAAAACGTGTTGAGGTTGCGGTATTCACCACCCCAATCGGACTATACGTGAAGAATCTTGTGCCCAAGGAGACGTTCAACATGTGTTTGGAATTTAATGAAGACATCAAAAACATCGGACTTGCGCTTAATAAGATAGAGCCATGTAAAACGATTATAACCATCAATAAAACTCACATAAAATGGTGTCCACTAATAGAGGTTTGCGCAGCCCCCAAACATCGGAGTAAATGATCTCTAAAGGAGATTTGATTACATGAGTAGACACGGGGAAAGGTAACTGGTGACTTTTTCCTTGCTGACAAGCATCACACACGAAAATTTCTTTATTGGTAGACTCTATGGGAAGCACATGTCGACGAAGAACATGTTGAACGACTGGGGAAGCTGGATGACCAAGGCGGCAATGCCACTTGGCCGACGACACACGGACACTGCTGAAGGCTTGACGAACTGGGGGCGCACCAATGGGATATAAGGCACCTCGACTCCGACCGCTAAGAATGACGTCCCTCGTGTCCCGGTCCTTCACAAAGACATCATACGGATGAAACTCAACAAAAACATTATTTTCACGAGTAAGTTTCTTAACAGATAGTAGATTATGGGTGACTTCAGGAACGTATAGGACATTTTTAAGACGAAGTGGTGTGGAAGTATGTGTGGAAATAGATGATTGACCAATTTGAGAGATGCGCATACCTGAACCATTGGCGGTGTGGACTTGATCTTATCCAGCGTAGGGTTCCCTCATGGTGAGCCGGTCCAGATCACCGGTGAGATGTTCCGTCGAGCCAGTGTCCATGTACCAGCTGGGGTCGACAGGCGGCTGCGTGGAGGGACGGCCATGCGTTGCCATGCGTTGCCATGGCAACTTGGCGCTCAGTGTTGGCGCCGTCATTGCCAACACCAAGAAAATCACGGTCAAACCGTTTGTAGCACCTCGAGGAGATATGCCCGATGACGCCACAGAGCTGGCAGACTGGACGATTGCCGCCGTTGCGGCGATAGTCATTTCCACCGCGAGAGCCACCGCCACCCGAGTTGCTATTGTGGGTGGGTGGCTGGGAGTGACGTGGGGCTACCTTTCGACTAGCCCACCGTAAGGCTACCTGGGCCGCGCCAAGCATGGAAAGGCCCACAGAAGGCCCACTCGGGGTACCACGTATCCTAGTCCAACTCGGTTAGGTCTTGTAACCTGCCATATCTGTACCAACCGCCCGAGACCTGGCTACCTATAAAGCCAGGAGGGTTGCCCGTCCTAGAGGATACGCTCATAGCCACCGCCACAAACCCTAGCGAGATCTCAATCTCGCCATTGTAATCGCTACTCGCATCAATAATCAGACAAGCAGAAGTAGGGTGTTATCCTCCGGGAGCCTGAACCTGGGTAAATCCTTGCTTGTCAGCCGTCGTGACCACCAGCACTCATCTCTCTCCCCATCAATCAACCCGGGGTGTACAACCCTGGGACTTGTCGAGTTAACGCCTCGTCAATTGGCGCCGTCTGTGGGAAGTCAAAAAAGTGTTGGAATCATGGTCGCTCCGGCTCCATCCGCAATGAAGACCGACGTCCGCGTCGCCAGGGAGTCGATCTGCTTCGGCTCCTTCGAGTACGTCCTCCACCCTCCGGCTCGCCGCTCGATGTACGCCGATCTGGACAAAGGTATACACATCACCTTCGGCTCCGTGTGCTGCTTCGCCGACAATCGCGGAATACTCAGGTCCGCGGCAACCGCGCCACGCGCGGCAGCACCCGCATCGGCGAATCTACCGCCGCCCTCATCAAGACCCGCGAAGATCGCATCTGCTGCACCCACGAAGATCGCATCTGCCGCACCCGCGAAGATCGCATCCGTCGCACCCGCAAAGATCGCTCTTGTCGCGCCCGGGAAGATCGCATCCGCGTCGACTGCATCGACAACCTCAGCAACGGCCGCGCGGATCGGGTCTACTACACCAATCTCGATCGCACGGTCGGTCAAATCAAGATCTACCTCAACCACTCCGCTGCGTCGACTCCGGTCCGCAGCGTCGACTGCCTCTACGGCACCACTCCGCTGCGTCGACTCCGGTCCGCGCCGACTGCCTCTACGGCACCACTCCGCTGCGTCGACTCCGGTCCGCCGCGTCGACTGCCTCTACGGCACCACTCCGCTGCGTCGACTCCGGTCCGCCGCGTCGACTGCCTCTACAGCACCACTCCGCTGCGTCGACTCCGGTCCGCTGCGCCGACTGCCTCTACGGCACCACTCCGCGGCATCGACTGCCTCTACGGCACCACTCCGCTGCGTCGACTCCGGTCCGCCGCGCCGACTGCCTCTACGGCACCACTCCGCTGCGTCGACTCCGGTCCGCCGCGTCGACTGCCTCTACGGCACCACTCCGCTGCGTCGACTCCGGTCCGCCGCGTCGACTGCCTCTACGGCACCACTCCGCTGCGTCGACTCCGGTCCGCCGCGCCGACTGCCTCTACGGCACCACTCCGCTGCGTCGACTCCGGTCCGCCGCGTCGACTGCCTCTTTGGCACCACTCCGCTGCGTCGACTCCGGTCCGCCGCGTCGACTGCCTCTACGGCACCACTCCGCTGCGTCGAATCCAGTCCGCCGCGCCGACTGCCTCTACGGCACCACTCCGCTGCGTCGACTCCAGTCCGCCGCGCCGACTGCCTCTACGGCACCACTCCGCTGCGTCGACTCCGGTCCGCCGCGTCGACTGCCTCTACGGCACCACTCCGCTGCGTCGACTCCGGTCCGCCGCGTCGACTGCCTCTACGGCACCACTGCGCTGCGTCGACTCCGGTCCGCCGCGTCGACTGCCTCTACGGCACCACTCCGCTGCGTCGACTCCGGTCCGCCGTGTCGACTGCCTCTACGGCACCACTCCGCTGCGTCGACTCCGGTCCGCCGCGTCGACTGCCTCTACGGCACCACTCCGCCGCGTCGACTCCAGTCCGCCGCGCACAACAAATTCGCCTCGGCCACACCTGATGCTCTCTCGGGTGTTGCGCCGCACAGGTCACAAACAAATTCGCCTTGGCCGCCACCCGAAGCACTCGGGTGTTGCGCCGCACAGGTCACAAACAAATTCGCCTTGGCCGCCACCCGAAGCACTCGGGGGCTGCGCCGCGCAGGTCTAAGTCAAACCTAGGCCGTCACCCGACGCACTCGGGGGCTGCGCCATACAGGTATAACTCGAAAAATCCTTGGCCGCCACCCGAAGCACTCGGGGGCTGCGCCGCACAGGTCTAAGTCAAACATAGGCCGTCACTCGAACACTCGGGGGCTGCGCCATACAGGTCCAACAAGAAAACCTAGGCCGCACTCGAACACTCGGGGGCTGCGCCATACAGGTCCAACAATGCAGTAGGCCGTTTGGCTGAGCAAATACTCGATATGTTTGTCGAATCCACCAAGTAGGCCGTCGGGCTGAATGAGCACTCAGATAAAAATGACAGTGGTTCCATCAGCGAGTTCCTAAACGTCAATCCCATCGGGAGGGTGTCAAAGATCTCTTTTCGACTGAGAAGTTTTTGAGATTAACCTCAATTACAAGCAATTCAGCTTAATCTCGGGGGCTACTCCCATCGGGAGCACTGTCCGCGCTCCCAATAGACTCAGTCGAAGCATTAACGACTAAAGCATCCTCTGTAAGCCCTCAACGGCCGGAGTCGAATTTCTTTAACTATTGTTTTCAGGAACAAGACAGAGTGCCAATCTGAGAACCCGAAACGTCTATTCGGGTGACGAAGAAAGTCGAGTAAGCTCCCGCAGCCGAATCAGCTCTACAAGTAGGCCAACAGGCCGAATAGAAGCAAGCTTCACATGAAGAACAAGACAAAGTAATTCGACTGCAAAGGTTACTCCCATCGGGAGAGGCCTGTTCGACTGAGGAAATCGAGGTCAAGCTCAAGATCAAGCAATCCAATGGCGCGTCCAGGAGGAGGAAGTCCTTTGCCCGACGCTGCGCTTCGACCAAGCACTCGGGGGCTACTGACGTGGGGCTACCTTTCGACTAGCCCACCGTAAGGCTACCTGGGCCGCGCCAAGCATGGAAAGGCCCACTGAAGGCCCACTCGGGGTACCACGTATCCTAGTCCAACTCGGTTAGGTCTTGTAACCTGCCATATCTGTACCAACCGCCCGAGACCTGGCTACCTATAAAGCCAGGAGGGTTGCCCGTCCTAGAGGATACGCTCATAGCCACCGCCACAAACCCTAGCGAGATCGCAATCTCGCCATTGTAATCGCTACTCGCATCAATAATCAGACAAGCAGAAGTAGGGTGTTATCCTCCGGGAGCCTGAACCTGGGTAAATCCTTGCTTGTCAGCCGTCGTGACCACCAGCACTCATCTCTCTCCCCATCAATCAACCCGGGGTGTACAACCCTGGGACTTGTCGAGTTAACGCCTCGTCAGGGAGTTCGTCGGCCTCGGCGACGGTTGCGTCGGTGGCGGACGAGGGGCACCGTTCCCACCTCCGCCTTGCTGCGGACGAGGACCACAGTTGCCACGGAAGGCGGCGTTCGCCTCATGATGGGCGTCGGGGACAGCGCGCCGAGACTCAACGCGTTGCTCCGTGCTGAGGAGGCGCGCATACAGTTCGCGCGCGGGGATGGGGGGATCCCGACCTTCGACGGCTTCAACGAGACCATCATAGTCCGAGTCGAGGCCGTTGAGGATAAATCCCACAAACTCCGAGTCCCGAAGAGGTTGTCCAATGGACGCCAGGGTGTCCGCCGCAGTCTTGACCTGATTGAAGAAGGCGAAGGCGGAGAGGTCACGTTTCTTCATCTGGCCGAGCTGGTTCCTGAGCTGATTGGCACGAGCGTGAGACTCGGAGCCAAAGCTGGCGGTGAGTGTAGTCCATGCATCATACGCCGAAGTGGCGAAGAGGAGGAGGCCGGAGACCGCCGGGGTGAGAGAGGAGGTGATGGCGGACAAGATGGCCGCGTCCTGCTCAATCCACGCACGGTGCTCCGGGTTCGGGACGACAACCATACGGCCTCCTTCGGCCAGGAGAGTGAGCCGCTCCGCCGGGCACGGGAAGGATCCGTCAATGATGCCGAGCAGCGAGCGACTGCGGAGTTACAGGAGCACCTGTGCTCGCCAAAACAGGAAGTTTTCCTGGGCGAGCTTGACCGTCAAGAGGTGGCCGAACTGGAACGACGCGGGCGGAGCGACGGACGAGGACGACGACGCGCCGGTGGCGTAGAAGTTGCCGAGCGGAGGAGGCGCCGATGAGGACCCCAAGCCATAGGCTGCGGGGTTGAAGGAGGCCTGAGGCTGCACGGAGACACCCGAGAGCGGTGTCCATGCGCCGGAGATCGGGGCGGAGAGGCCCGGAAGCTGGCTGGAGAAGGGGAAGCCAAGAGCTCCCATGGTGGGCGACGCCATGGTGGCGTTGATGATGGCGTCCGTGTACAGCGAGGACATCGCGGGCACGGAGGCAGCGAGGGAGGACGTCGTGGGTGCTGAGGACGACATCGCGGGCACAGCGGTGCTCGAGGTCATCGGAGCGCTGAAGGAGGGCGCGGCGGCCGAACTCATGGCGGCGGCAGCGTCCGAGGCGGAAACGGAAGAACTCATGGCGGCGGGCTAGGGGTTAGGATCTTCCGTCGTCTGATACCATGTAATCGTCACAATACTGTGATGGAATAGCACAACGCACTAGGGTGTGGCCTGGCTGTATTTATAGTAAGAGATGTACAAGTACAAATACATGAGTTAACCGTATCAGGTTAGGATTAGACTAGGACCTATACATTACATCTAACATAGGGGAGACGAGCGAGCAGAATTAGAGGCGCCTATAGATTGGGGAAGCGTTGAGGGAACTGTTGGGTGGTTGTTTTTGAGCTTTTTCGTCTAAAAAACGTATAGGGGAGAGTTTGGGGGAACTTCTGGACTTGCTCTAAGGAGGTAATACAGCTGCACCTTATTTCACGCAAGAGAACACCAACTCTAGCTAGCTCGTGAGAATTGGACTTGGGGGACTTAACTAGAACCGTGAGTCAGATTCAAAGATAACCTATGAAGTTCTAATGCTGCAGCTCCTTCGACTGTAGTAGAAAAAGCTTCAGCTTCCTCTTGGAGTGCACCGCACAGATGTCTCAGTTTGCCTGCAGCATCTCCAACAGTATCACCTGTTTCGGCATTGCAATAAAGCCCCAAGCACCATCGCTGGATCTCTCCTGAAAGGCAGCATCGAGGTTTATTTTTACCTTCCCTGGAGGAGGCATAGTTCAGTGCAGCGTTGCCGGATGGGCAACAGTAGCCTCAGATGATCGGTCCATTTGCGGAGAGACTTTAGTTTAAGCTGCACCTTATTTATATCAAGGTGGGGAATGGAGCTAAGACGATGTTCTGGACGGATAGCTGGTTGGAGGGCGAGGCAATAGCAGATGATGCACCACTCCTGTTTGCCAAAGTCAGTCAGGTGATCAGGAAACGACGCACGGTGCTCAAGGCGCTGAATCTGAATAAATGGATGACTGACATGGTTGGAGAGATGTCACAGGCCGATACGTTGCAATGCATTCAGCTCTGGCTGCGGTTGCATAGGTTCCGGGGGCTCAACGACGCACCAGACGAGTTCCGTTGGCCTTGGGCCAGCGATGGCTGTTACTCGGCAAAATCTACGTATAACATGCTAGTTTTGGTTCAGACGATGTTCGCACCAGGAGAAGCTATCTGGAGCAATGGGGCAACGCTGAAGACGAAGATTTTGATGTGGCTAGCTGTGCAACACCGTCTTTGGACCTCAGATCGGAGGTTTAGGTTTGACTTGCAAAATGCCACAGCACCATGTTTTATTTGCCTGCAAGAGGAATACACGGTGGATCACATCGTCTTGCAATGTGTTCATGCGAGGCTTTTTGCTTGCAGCCCACGGGTGCAACGGTGCCGCTGGGCACAGAGAGGATCCAGCAGTGGTGGCTTCGATCGCGGGAAGAGTTCTCGGCCAAGACATGGAGGAACTTCGATGCCCTAGTGATACTAGTCAGCTGGAGCCTTTGGAAGAATAGGAATGCTTGGTGTTTTGCGAACATTCCCAAACAAATGCAAGTTGTGCAGCAGGTGGCGGCGATCAAGGACGAATTCCAGCAATGGTGTTTGGTTAGGAGGGGTGTAGCGGCGGTGTTTACCAAAATGCCGCGAGAGTAGGCTTAGGTTTCCGGTGGGTGTTTTTATCTGTCGTTCGTCGACAAGGTTTGTACCGGCTTTCTCCTTCTATAAAAGTTTGGTATGCTTAGGCGTACCTTCAAAAAAGAAATCGACGAGATATCTCTGTTCTTTCGCGAAAAACCGACTTTTATGCGAACTGTGTAAGAACATAAAACTTGGAGTGAAATGCATGCACTGTCCTCAAATTTGTTGGCTAGGTCCACAACGGTCCTTGACAAAATGATTCAGTGCAATCCCTAAACTTACTCGATATGTCCACATGCGGTCCGAAACGGGATTGGCCCCGTATTTTTGCTTATGGGTCATGTATATGTCTGAAGCAGAAAATGTTTAAACTTTAAAATTCCATATCTTTTATTCTATCTATCCAAAATTTGCAAATTGTATCGGTCCAAAGCAGAAAAAACATTAAACTTCAAAAATCCATATCGTTTATCCTATGATCCTATCTATCTAAAATTTACAGAACGTACCTTTCTGGAAACCTTGGGAAGATTAGAATACAATGGCACCGTTAGTTCACAATTTTGATAAAATTATATTGTTCAAATATAGACATAGAAATTTGAGTATTTTATCATATGTTTAATTCTATAATCCTTTAAAACACACCATGTGCTTGTTTCTGGCGAGTTAGTAGTGGGAACAATGACGAAAAATGGACTTAGACTAGACCAGCGAGAGAAGTTATAATATTCTCATCGTCATATCTCTTGCCAGTTTAGATCAGATAATACTATTATTTGTTTGCTTGCATTTAAGTTTTGCTCCACTCTAAGTTTCTCTTAAATATTATTCTCATGCTAGTATCAATATATTCCTTTGATTCTATGAGTACCGTCTGCGATCTTAGTTGTTATTAATATTCTTTGTTGTTATGAATAAACGTATGCGATCTTAGTTGTTATTAATCTTCTTTGTTTAGGGTATGGCTTTTGTTGACCCCCACATTGTTAAACTTGAAAGACTGAATGTAATTAATTACTTAATTAATTTGTGAACTGCTTGGTGTTGTAATAAGAAAAATCCACGCTGACAAAGATGGTTTGAACCTTTGTGGCATCAACGTAATTTAGCTTGACCACAACTCCTCTAACCTTCGAGCTTATCTACCGTGATCCATGAGTGATCTTGCTGAAGGGGTTCGTGTGCAGAAAACAAAAAAAAATCTATCAACGATATCCCTAAAACATGCCAAGATCTATTCTATGCAGATATAGTAGTACGAACAGAGATCGGAATACATACACTTATAAACCGAAAGCGGGGATTACGTTCCCGCACAAACGTTGTCGATGAAGACCGACGAAGCCGACCTCAAGGTCGTGTAGAGGAAACAGACCTTGGAGTACCGCTAGCGCAGCACCTCGCGGGGCGTTACACACGTATGGTGGAAACGACGGCCTCCGAAGCTCCAGTTCAGGACGAGCAGCAGAAGACTTGGACCGGAACACCAGCAGCGCGACAGCGGGCTATGGTGGAAGAGATCCCCCTCTCAACTCGGCGCAACTCCGACAAAGGAAATCACGAAATCGAGAGAAAATTGGGGAATTAATTGGTGAATTAAAAGGCCATGGGAGCCCCTCTATATATAGGCTCCCAGGGGGAGCCAACCTCCTCACCAGGCAATGTGGGACTATCCCCACATGCCTGGTGCGGCTATGGCTGGTGCGCCGGCCCCCTGGTGGGCCTCTTGGCCCACCTGGGTCGGCCACCCAAGCCCCCACCGAATTCCCTAAGAAATGTTCCCCCTCTTGGGCCTTCTTTCGGCCAGAAGGCCCATTTAGGGAAATCAGCCTAAATAGATTCGAAAATAAATATATAAAATCATATTTAGACATTAATTACACTAATTAATATTAAACATATTATATATAATTTATTTTAACTCCGAAAACCCTTTCGTCGCTACCCGATCTCCATCGGACCTCTCCCGGGACGTTCCCGGTGATCTCTTTCCTTTCCGGTTGTCTTGTCGAAACCCCTTAAGTGTGTTACCCTAGCAATTCGATATAATAACAGATATAATCAAGACTACTCTATGATCAACGACTAACTCGTAGGCCTGTACGCCATGAATTAATCCCCGTGATATAACGAATGACTTTCATCTATCAAATCTGAACGCAAAGTCTTAAACCTTTTGCCATGGCGATACTTAGTGTGTCCGAGCGTCGTTCCATAGATATCTCCATACCTAGCTTGACCTCATTACCGACAACGATATCTTCTACTTGTCTATGATTTCATGTCTCCGTTACCTAGTCACATGCTTGTAAGCTCATTAGACATGATCTCACCGAGTGGGACCTAGAGTATCTATCCTGCTATGCGGACTGGCTAATCCCGCTCTTGACCCCTCATCTCATCACCGTTATTGTCATACTAAATAAGATACGACGTTTGGTGCGATCAAAGTATCTTCCAGGAATAACAATAAGAGTTGGTCTCACGGTCAAAGGCGTAACGACTACGTCCTCCAAATCTGGGTATGTCCATCACATCGTTCTCCAACGATATGACTTCCATTGCCGACCGGCGCCATGCCCTATGATCGGGAAACCTCGATCATCAATCGCGCAACGAAACTAGTTTTAGTAGAGGCTATTAGGGACCTGGTTGTTTACGCATCACACCCGTATTAATGTTTCCGCTTAATACAGTTATAGCATGATACAAAAACCTATTATGAACAAACGAGATATGATAAAGAATACACTTTATTAATTGCCTCTAGGGCATATCTCCTTCAGTCTCCCACTTGCACTAGAGTACAAATTAATCTAGATTACAATTTGGTAAAAGCTTAACACCCATAGCTAACTGGTGTTTTTAATGCTTGTCAAGCGGGAGAGGCTTCGTCAGCGGATCTGCCACATTCAGATCTGTATGCACTTTGCAAATCTTCACATCGCCTCCTTGTACGTACTGACGTATCACATGAAAGCGTCGGAGAATGTGTTTGGCGGTGGAGTGAGACCTTGGCTCCTTGGCGTTAGCAATGGCACCCGTATTGTCGCATAAGAGGATCACGGGGTCTTGCACGCTCGGGAACACTCCAAGTTCAATGACAAACTTTCTCAGCCACACAGCTTCATTCGCGGCTTTGCAAGCAGCAATGTACTCCGACTATATTGTAGATTGTGCGACAATGGGTTGCTTCCCACTTCTCCAGCACACGGCGCCTCCATTCACCTTGAACACATAACCTGTTTGTGACTTAGAGTCATCGGGGTCTGAGCAGAAACTTGCATCCACGTAACCTGTTACGCCAAGTTCTTCATCGCAGCCACCATAGACAAAGAACATTTCCTTTGTCTTATTGAGATACTTAAGAATGCTCTTAACAGCAATCCAATGCGCCATTCCAGGATTACTCTCGAACCGGCTTGTCAAACTTAGAGCTAATGCCACATCGGGTCTAGTACTCAACATTGCATACATAATCGATCCTATGGCTGAAGCATAAGGATGTTTAGTCATATCGGGCTTATCCAGTTCCGTTACCGGACACTGTGCCTTCCGCAATATTTTATTCTTGATAACCGGCAGAGAACCCTTCTTTCCCTTCTCCATACCGAAACGCTTCAGTATTTTATCTATATAAGTACTCTGACTCAACGCTAATAGGCATCTTGATCTATCACGATAGATTTTTATATCTAAGACGTATGCAGCTTCTCTTAAGTCCTTCATGAAAAATTTACTGTTTAAATATTCCTTCACGCTATTCATAAGTTGCACATTATTCCCAATCAGCAATATGTCATCTACATATAGTGCTAAGAACACAATCGAGCTCCCACTCATTTTCTTGTAAATGCATGTCTCTTCCAAATTTTGGACAAAACCAAAACCTTTGATTACCTCATCAAAGCGAAGATTCCAGCTCCGAGATGCTTGTTTCAATCCATAGATGGATCGCTGAAGCTTGCATACCTTGTTAGCATTTCCTGGATCGACAAAACCTTCTGGTTGTACCATGTACAACTCTTTCTCAATGTTTCCATTTAGGAAGGTTGTTTTGACGTCCATCTGCCAGATTTCATAATCGTAATAGGCAGCAACTGCTAACAAAATCCGAATAGACTTAAGCATCGCTACCAGTGAAAAAGTTTCATCGTAGTCAATCCCATGAACTTGTCGGAAACCTTTTGCGACAAGCCGAGCTTTATGGACGGTCACATTGCCGTCAGCATCAGTCTTCTTCTTAAAGATCCATTTATTCTCGACGGCCTTGCGCCCTTCGGGAATATCCATCAAAGTCCACACTTTGTTATCATACATGGATCCTATTTCGGATTTCATGGCTTCAAGCCATTTCTCAGACTCTAGACTCGCCATTGCCTCCTTGTAGTTCGTAGGTTCGTCTTGTTCAATTAACATGACGGTGCAAACCATGTTGCCATACCATTCTGGTGCGATCCGAGATCTACCAGACCTATGAGGTAGAATACTTTCCTCGACAGTTTCTCCCACTCCATCCACGGAGGACGTTTCCGGAATTGCTTTCGTTGCGCCACTCGGAATCTCGAGTTCAGGATCAACGATCTCATCGAGGTCTACCTTCCTCCCACTTACTCCTTTCACGAGAAACTCCTTCTCTAGAAAGGTACCGGTCTTCGCGACAAAAGTTTTGCCCTCAGCTTGGTTGTAGAAGGTGTATCCAGCGGTTTCCCGCGGATATCCTACAAAGAAGACTTTCTCCGACTTTGGTTCGAGTTTGTCGGGCCGTAGTTTCTTAACATACGCCTCACAACCCCAAACCTTCAGAAACGATAACTTAGGCTTCTTGCCATACCATAATTCATATGGTGTCGTTTCAACGGATTTGGACGGAGTCCTATTTAAAATGAATGCGGTTGTTTCTAACGCATAACCCAGAAGGACACGAGAAAATCGGTAAGAGACATCATAGATCGGACACTATCTAGTAGAGTACGATTATGTCGCTCGGACACGCCGTTACGCTGCGGTGTTCCGGCTGGCGTAAGTTGGGGTACGATGCCACAAATCTTCAAATGTGTGCCAAACTCAAATACTCGCCACCACGATCGGATCGGAGGTGCTTGATTTTCTTGTTAAGCTGATTCTCAACTTCACTTTGAAATTCTTTGAACTTTTCAAAAGTTTCATACTTGTGTTTCATCAAGTAGATATAACCGTATCTACTCAATTCATCAGTGAAGGTGACGAAGTAACGATAACCATTGCGTGTCGAAACGCTCATCGGTCCACACACATCTGTATGTATGATCCCCAATAAATCCGACGCTCGTTCAACGAAACATTTGAACGGTGTCTTGGTCATTTTGCCCATAAGGCATGGTTCCCATGTATCGAGGGATCCGAAATCCAACGAGTCCAAAAGTCCATCGGAGTGGAGTTTCTTCATGCGCTTTACACCAATATGACCAAGACAGCAATGCCACATATACATGGCGGTATCATCACTACACTTAATCCGTTTGGCTTCTATGTTATGGATGTGAGTACTACGATCGAGATTCAACAAGAATAAACCATTATTCTCGGGAGCATCAACATAAAAGATATCATTCATATAAATAGCACAACTGCTTGATACTGATTTAAATGAATAACCGTCTTGTAACAAGCAAGACTCACTTATAATGTTTACACTCAAGGATGGTACAAAATAACACTTATTTAAAACCAAAACTAATCCCGGTGGTAGATGTAGAGGGAGCGTGCCGACAGCCACCACGTCGACTCTCGATCCGTTGCCGACGCGCATCGTCACCTCATCCTTAGCCAGCTGCCATTTATTCAGTAACTCCTCCTGAGAGTTACATATATGAGCAACAAAACCAGTATCAAATACCCACGTGTTGCTATGGGTGGATGTAGGGTACACATCTATAACATGTATATCAAATATACCTTGCTCTTTGTCGACTGTCTTGCCAGACTTCCTATCCTCCAGGTATTTGGGGCAGTTGCGCTTCCAGTGACCTTTTCCCTTGCAGTAGAAGCACTCCACGCTAGCTCTGGGACCAAATCTGTTAGTCTTGGGCTTGGCAATCATCTTCCCCTCCCTCCTGGACTTCCAGCTCTGTTTTCCCTTGCCACCGGATTTCTTAAAATCGACGGTCTTGTTGACCATCAACATCGTGTGCTCCCTCTTAATCTCCACCTCAGCAGTCTTGAGCATCACGAACACTTCACCCAGGGACTTAGCCATGCCCTGCATGTTGTAGTTCATGACGAAGCCTTTATAGCTAGGGGGCAACGATTGCAACACCCTGTCAATCGCCAACTCATCGGGAATCTTGCATTCCAGAGCATTCAGGCGTTGAACGTAGCCAGACATCTTGACCACATGCTCGCTCACACTGCTATGCTCCTCCATCTTGGCCGAGAAGAAAGGCTCAGAAGCTTCATATCTCTCAGCCTTAGCCCGCGGCGCGAAGACAGCCTTGAGATCAGAAATAATCTCAAAGGCGCTCATCTTCTCGAAGCGCTTCTGTAGGTCGGCTTCCATGGCGTAGAGCATGCCACTCTGGACAAAGGCAGAATCCTCCAATCTGGTCTAGAAGACCTTCTTCCCATCCTCAGAGACTTCATCTGCGGGAGGGTCACCTATGGCGGCCTCAATGGCGTAGGCCACCCTATGAGGAGTGAGGAGGATCCTCAGGTTGCGGAACCAGGCCATGAAGTTTGACCCATTGGTCTTTAGCTTTTCTTTCTCAAGGAACAGATCTAGGTTAAACGAGGGGCGAGACATCTACAATGGAATTTGTAACAACATAAGACTTTGTTCATAATAATTTTGAGTTATAGTATTTTTAGAAAATAACTAACATAACTCCCACTCAAACGAACATACCTCCTGGTCGTTTAAGAGATTACACGACCCCCATCCATTGCACCACCCCTCATCGTCAGAGCCGGTGGCACAACTTCAAGAGTAGACAAATGTCTGCCACACCAATTTTGTGACTCGTGCTCGACCTTTCGGCCTCCGTGTTCCGAGGCCATATCTGCATATGCTAGGCTCGCCATTGTAACCTCCACGCTGACGCTTGTGCAACATGGCTTACACCCACCATATGCAAACGACGATATGTCTAACACCCGATCGTCACGGCCTGCCTCATAACGTAGAACTTTCTTGGTGGTGCGCGTTGGAGGAAGAACACTAGTGGTATTTTTAAAGGGATCATCTTATATAATTACCGCCGCGTAACTAATATATTCTACATATATAATCACATAATATAAGATGCACACAAAACATCAAATGTAATGCAATGTGATATAGTCCATTGCGCCATGGTCTTCTTGGCGCTCCCAATTTATAAACAATTTAATAAACCTACCTTGACCATATCACATAGCCCTTGCAAAATAAAGTTAGACGCTTCTACTTTATCTTTTGCATATTGAAAGGACATAGATGACGCCTAGAGGGGGGGGTGAATAGGCGATTTAAATTAATACAGTTTAATGCTTGAATAGATGCGGGATAAAACTAATGTTTAATCTATCAAGAAAGAAACCTAAACAAACTAGGTTTACCTATGTGCACCAACAACTTATGCTAAACAAGATAATCAACAATGTGATAGCAAGATATATTACTTCAAGCTCGATGTCTATCACAAAGTAAATTGCATAAGTAGAAGTTCGGGTATGGAAATATCGAGGCACTTGGAGACGATGATTTATCCTGAAGTTCACTTCCCAATGGAAGCTACGTCTCCGTTGGAGCGGTGCGGAGTCACAAAGTGATCCCCGAGTAGCCGTCAATGGCACACCGTAATCTCCTTCGTGCCTCCACCAATGTGGAGTACCACGAACCACTATGGGACACTTGAGGTGGTCACCGAACCCGTACAAGGATGAGGCACACTCCACAACTTAATTGGAGGCTCCCACCGAATTCCCGTGGCTCTCAAAGCCACACGAATCAACAAGGTTGAGGCACACTCCACAACTTAATTGGAGGCTCCCAACAATCCCGCGAGCCACCAAAACTCCGAGATAAACTATAACCGTCTAGGGTCCCCAAGTACCCAAGAGGAACAAGCTCTAGGGCACCCAAGCATCCAAGAGTAATAAGCTTCTCAACTTCAATCACCACGTATCACCGTGGAGAACTCAAACCGATGCAACCGATGCAATGGGCAAGAACACAAGAAGTGCTCAAAATCCTTCACTCTAAAATCCCACCAAAGCAACTAATGCTATGGGGGGAGAGGAGAGGAAGAACAAAGAAGAACTCAACAAATGGAACTCCAAGATCTAGATCAAAAGGCTTCCCCTCACTTAGAGGAGGAATGGATTGGTGGAACAGTAGATCTAGATCTCCTCTCTCTTTTCCCTCAAGAAATAGCAAGAACCATTGGAGGGATAGAGAGTTAGAAGAGCTTGGGAAGGTCAACAATGGTGGTCAAATTTGTGCTCTAGAGGTGGGGACTCTTTGGGGAAGAAGACCCCTTATATAGGCCACCCAAATGGGTGACCGGCCCCAGATTCGTCCCCGGTCGGTACTACCGAACCCGGGCCGGTACTACCAGTCCAAATAGGATGAGATAGTCAGTATGCATCCAGATAACCGGTACTACCGAATTTGGGCCGGTACTACCGATATGACTTCCATTGTCGACCGGCGCCATGCCCTATGATCGGGAAACCTCGATCATCAATCGCGCAACGAAACTAGTCTTAGTAGAGGCTACTAGGGACCTGGTTGTTTACGCATCACACCCGTATTAATGTTTCCGCTTAATACAGTTATAGCATGATACAAAAACCTATTATGAACAAACGAGATATGACAAAGAATACACTTTATTAATTGCCTCTAGGGAATATCTCCTTCACTTGCAGTGTTGACTACTCCTCTGGCTTACGAACATATATCCGGGTTAGTCCCGCATTTCAGCCACGAGCGGAAGAATATTTGTAACGAAAATGTTATGGTATTCACTACGACTTTATGACACTCATATTTTGGTTATGAGTGGCAGTATGACAGTGGTGGTATCACTACTACATAGTTGCATTTAAGCTATCTTGCTTAAACGTCAATTTACCTTATTTGTTTTTCATTGATGAGTTATCTGAGGATGACCAACGTTTAATCTTGGGGAGAGTTGATAGCTCCATTTTATGTAGAGTTTGCCGAAATTTTTTCCATTGGTTTTGCTTTAAGTTTCGCCGTTATTCATCTCTATACTAACCGAAATACCCTGAGATAGAGAAATTTCTTATTTTTCATGTGACTATTATAAACTCTTTTTTAGGAAGGAAATGAATCATAATAAGGAGAATTAGGATCAAATGAAGCCACTCCTTAATTGGAGGAATTAATCTGCATTCTCAACATCTTTAACGAACTATGGTATAGTTGGGCGCGACCGTACCCGTCCCCATACCATATTACACCATCACTGCCTCGTCGTAAGGAACAACTTTTGTAGATGGCTAGAAGGGAGAAAACAATCAAAGCATCGCCGAAACACTACAAAACTGGTGAACAAGAAGAGATCTGAAGAGGAGAACCATCAGCTAAATCTACTCCTTGATCGTGTTCTTCAAAATTCATATATCATTTCAGTTTATCTTCCAACTATTGTGGTTTGCTATCTTGTAGTGTTGACTACTCATTTGGCCTACAAACGTCTATCGGGGTTAGTCCCACACTTCAGCCACGTGCGGAAGAATATTTGTAACGAAAATGTTATGGTATTCATTACGACTTTAGAACACTCACATCTTGGTTATGAGTGCTGAAATATTGGGCCTTTTAGCCCATTATCAATTATTGAAAATCCCTAAGGCCCATGTTGTCATGGTATGTGGTGGGAGTTTAGTCCCATACTGCTAGTTGGATGAGATGTGCACCAGCTTATATACTGAGGCATTCTACTACTAGTATGAGTTGGTGTGAGGTATGAGGAGAATGACTATGTACCACACGCGCGCTCCTCCTCCTCCGCCGCCCGCCTCGCCACGCCTCGCCTCGTCACGACACGACATGTCCCGTCGTGCCGTGGGTTGCGGGAATCTTGCCGAGCCGATGTATTCTTTTTGTCACGCAGGAATAAAATATGTACGGTCATGAAACGTTTTTCCCTTAATGGAAAATGAATACGAAGTTGAAACGTCTATCTTTGGTGCTCTTAAGTACGACCGTTTCCAGAATTCATTTGCCTTAACGGAATTAATTGTGCGCGTTTCTGTTGGACCTCTCGCCTCCTTCGCTGCGTGTATAAAGGAGAGGTCGCTCTCTTCCAAATATCAGACAACAGAACCATCGGCCCACAGCCGTCACCGTCGTTCCTCCTCGCTGTAGTTGCCATCGTTGATCTCATTACGTCTGTCGCGTACACGGTCGATGGGAGAGCAGGCCTCCGAAACCCCGCCTCTCTGTTTCCTGTACGGGAGAGAGGCGATTAGGTTTTTGGGGAGCGTCTCTTACGCGACTGCTCGCCAATCTTCATCCACTATGCCGGCTACTTCCTCTACTTCAACTACGTCCTCGTTGTCTTCGTCATCACCATGAGCACTGACACCAAGATCGAGAAGGCTGCCGCTGACAAGAGGGCTGCCGACGACGCTGCTGCTTCCGCTTCGGCCAATTGGCCAACTGTCGGGTATGATGTGTTCATACCTCTCCTAATTATTTCCATGTTTGTAGTACTAGTCACATGTGTAGATGTTTCTACTATCTATCTAGTATGTAGTCTTATCATCAAGATTTAGTACGTCATTAGCACTGTTTATGCCATGTTCATGATTCATTATTGGATTAGTTTAACCGAACAATTGCCTATATTCTCAACAATCCAAAAACCTAATATATGTAGGCAATTTTCAGTCAATGGTTTTGTTGCTGCACTGAAACCAGCCCCGTTTACGGGGACATATTTTAAGCGTTGGCAAACCAAAACCATATTATGGCTCACTGCGATGAACGTGTTCTGGGTCGCCGGTGTCACTCCCACTGAAACGATTACTCCTGAACAGGAGAAGGCGTTTAGGGATGCCACCGTTGTCTTTATTGGAGCCGTTCTGAGCGTGATCGGAGATAAGTTGGTTCACGCATATTTACATGTGCGGGTTGCCAAGGACTTGTGGGAGGCGCTCAAACCTAAATTCGGCGCAACTGATGCTGGAAGCGAGATGTACACTATAGAGCAGTTCCATGATTACAAGATGGTTGAAAACCGTTCTGTATTAGAACAAGCTCATGAGATACAGTGCATCGCTAAGGAGCTTGAGTTTCTGAAGTGTGTGTTACCGGGCAAGTTTGTCGCGGGATGCATAATCGCTGCTGCCCAATTCCTGGAGAAACTTTGCTACTACTCTGAAATATCAGAGGCGTGAATTCTCTGTTGAGGATGTCATTGGTCATCTGAGTGTTGAGCATAATTCAAGGGCAAAGGACTCGCATGGAAAAGGCGAAGGTGCTTCTGTTGCCAATATGGTACAGAAGAACTTCAACTCCCACAAGCACAAGGGAAAAACTGTCGTCCAACAGAATACCGACTTTAAGAAGAAGGGTAACAAACCTTTCAAGAAGGACAATAAGAAAGGTGCATGCTACACCTGTGGTTCAGAGAAACATTGGGCTCCTAAGTGCCCGGAGAAATTCAGGAAACCAGGACAAGACCCCAACTCTGTCAACATGATCGTGAGCAACAATGAGAACGGTGCATCCGGATACGGTAATTTGTTTACTGTATTTTCAGTTTTTTAGTCTAACGAATGGTGGATTGATACTGGTGCAAATACTCATGTGTGTGCTGACATTTCATTGTTTTCTTCTTATCAGGTCAGAGGGAACGGATCCGTATTGATGGGGAATGGCGCGAGTGCTTCTGTTCTTGGTGTTGGCACGGTCGATCTGAAGTTTACTTAGGGAAGGATCATGTAGCTTAAGAACGTTCAGCATGTCCCCGCCATCAAGAAGAATCTTGTTAGTGGGTACCATCTATGTAGAGAAGGGTTTAAGTTGGTATTCGAGTCTAATAAAGTAGTTGTTACGAAATATGGACTATTTGTTGGAAAAGGTTATGAATGCGGAGGCATGTTCCGCTTTTCTCCTGCTGATTTTTGTAATAAAGTCGTGAACAATATTCATTCAAATGTTAATGAAACAGAAGTTTGGCATTCACGTCTTTGTCACATTGGTTTCGGTTGTATGACGCGGCTAGCAAAACTAAGTTTAATCCCATCTTTCACTTTAGCCAAAAGTTCTTAATGTCTTTCGTGTGTTCAAGCAAAGCAACCTCGCAAGCCACATAAAGCTACGGAGGAAAGACACTTGGCACCGTTAGAACTTATACATTCTGATCTTTGTGAGATGAATGGTGTTTTGACTAAAGGTGGAAAGAGATACTTCATGACACTAATAGATGATTCCACCAGATTTTCCTATGTATATTTGTTAAGTACTAAAGATGAGGCTCTACACTACTTTAAAATCTATAAGGCAAAAGTTGAGAACCAACTTGAAAAGAAAATCAAACACATCCGGTCTGATCGTGGTGGAGAGTACTTCTCTAATGAGTTCGACTCTTTCTGTATGGAACATGGAATTATTCATGAGAGGACGCCTCCCTATTCTCCCCAGTCAAATGGGGTTGCTGAACGGGAAAACCGTACTCTAACTGATTTGGTTAACGTCATGTTAGATACATCGGGATTATCCAAGGCATGGTGGGGGGGAGGCGCTATTGACGTCATGTCATGTCCTGAATAAGGTTCCAACAAAAGATAATAAACTCACTCCCTATGAACAATGGGAGAAGCTAAGGACAACACTCTCATACTTACCTACTTGGGCTGTTTGGCGAAAGTCAATGTGCCGATCCCCAAAAAGCGTAAGCTTGGACCTAAGACCGTGGACTGTGTTAATTTGGGCTACGCTAAGAATAGCGTTGGCTATAGATTCTTGGTAGTGAAATCTGATGTATCTGATGTGAAGGTCGGTACGATTATGGAGTCTAAAGATGCTACTTTCTTTGAGGATATTTTTCCTATGATAGATATGCAAAGCACTTCTAGACAGGAATCTGAGCAAACTCCTGAGCCTTCCATTCCTATGGAATATTATGAACAAACCCATGATGAAAATCCTGAGAAGGATGATGAGGAAACCCTTGGTAGGGGCAAGCGACAGAGGACTGCAAAGTCCTTTGGTGACGATTTTCTCGTGTCCCTTGTGGATGACACTCCCACTTCTATTTCAGAGGCTTATGCATCTTCGGATGCTGATTACTGGAAAGAAGGAGTCCGTAGCGAGATGGATTCCATCATGGCTAACGGGGCATGGGAAATTACTGAATGTCCTTACGGTTGTAAACCGTTGGGATGTAAGTGGGTGTTCAAAAAGAAGCTTAGTCCCGATGGTACGATTGAAAAGTACAAGGCTAGGCTTGTGGCCAAGGGCTATGACCAGAAAGAAGAGGAAGATTTCTTCGATACTTACTCACTTGTGGCTAGGCTGACCACCATACGAGTTTTACTCTCCTTGGCGGCCTCGCATGGTCTTCCCGTCCATCAAGTGGATGTTAAGACGGCTTTCTAAATGGAGATCTAGAATAGAAAATCTATATGCAACAGCCAGATGGCTTTGTATTAGATGGTCAGGAAGGAAAGGTATGTAAGTTACTGAAATCTTTATCTGGCCTGAAACAAGCAACTAAGCAATGGCATGAGAAATTCAATACAACTTTAACCTCTGCTGGTTTTGTTGTTAATGAGGCTGACAAATGCGTATACTATCACCATGGTGGGGGCGAAGGAGTTATACTGTGCTTGTATGTTGATGACATACTGATTTTTGGGACCAACCTCAAAGTCATTGAGGAGGTCAAGTCTTCTATCTCAGAACTTTGAGATGAAGGAACTTGGTGTGGCTGATGTTATTCTGAACATCAAGCTACTGAGAGATAATGAGGGTGGGATAACACTTTTGCAATCCCATTACGTTGAGAAGATTTTGAGTCGATTTGGATATTCGGACTGCAAAACTTCTCCAACGCCTTACGATCCTAGTGTGCAAATTCGAAAGTTTAATGGCACAGCTAAGGATGAACTGAGGTACTCTCAAGTAATTGGTTCTCTCATGTACCTAGCTAGCGCGACAAGGCCTGACATCATGTTTGTCGTTTGCAAACTTAGCCGGTTTGTTTCCAATCCGGGGAATGTGCATTGGCATGCTGTCGAAAGAATTATGCGCTACTTGAAAGGTACTGAGAACTACGGACTTCACTATTCCGGAAGCCCGTGAGTGCTTGAAGGGTATTGTGATGCGAATTGGATCTCTGATGCTGATGAGATGAAAGCCACAACAGGGTATGTGTTTACCCTTGGAGGTGGTGCTGTTTCCAGGAAGTCTTGCAAGCAAACGATCCTGACGAGATCGACAATGGAAGCAGAATTAACATCATTGGACACATCTGGTGTCGAAGCAGGATGGCTTCGAGATCTTTTGATGGACTTGCCAGTGGTTGAAAAGCCCGTTCCGGCTATCCTAATGAACTGTGATAACCAAACAGTGATTGTTAAGGTTAAGAGTTCAAAGGACAACATGCAGTCCAACAAACACATAGAATGAGATTAAAATCTGTCAGAAATTTAAGAAACTCCGGAGTTATAGCGTTGGATTATATCACGTCGGCTAAGAATCTGGCAGATCCCTTCACCAAAGGGCTATCATGTGGTGTGATAGAAAATGCATCGAAGGAGATGGGTATGAAACCCACATGAGTTGCCATGGTAGTAACACAACCTATGTGATCGGAAATCCCGTGAAGTAGGACCTGGGAAGAACAAGCTATATGTTAACTGAAGAGAGTAAACTATACTAACCCACTCCGTTGAGATGCAGTACTCTCGGTTTTACTGTATGTCAGGTTGACGTTTGTCTTAATGTGTTCCAAAACTTTGCATAAGCAAGACGCTATCCTACAGAGCGATCTTTGGAGGAACACACCTATATGAACCTGACTCCTAGTCACAGTCTATGAGATTAGGGTGATCTCTAGTAAGTTCATGAAAAGGTCAGGAGTGACTAATATGCTCCACCCGAGGGGTCAGCCTTCGGCAGCCTAGTACTGGTAAGACAGTTAGTGAAACTACTTTACGCCAAACTGACAATTCAAGGCCTAGTCCATTGTCAGTTGTGAAGGAGTGTAGCTAATTACTCTAGGTAGAGTTCAACCTTAATAGGTCTCTATTGAAAATACTGGTATATCAAAACAGTGTTTGGAATGGATGACACCTTCATGGGTCTTTGGGATCTGGTGGGGGATTGCTGAAATATTGGTCCTTTTAGTCCATTGTCAATTCCTGAAAATCCCTAAGGCCCATGTTGTCATGGTATGTGGTGGGAGTTTAGTCCCATACTGCTAGTTGGATGAGATGTGCACCAGCTTATATACTGAGTCATTCTACTACTAGTATGAGTTGGTGTGAGGTATGAGGAGAATGGCTGTGTACCACACGCGCGCTCCTCCTCCTCCTCTGCAGTCCGCCTCGCCACGCCTCGCCTCGTCACGACATGTCACGTCGCGTCGCGGGTTGCGGGAATCTCGCCGAGCCGATGTATTCTTTTTGTCACGCAGGAATAAAATGTGTACGGTCATGAAACGTTTTCCCTTAATGGAAAATGAATACGAAGTTGAAACGTCTGTCTTAAGTGCTCTTAAGTAAGACCGTTTCCAGAATTCATTTGCATTAATGGAATTAATTGTGCGCGTTTCTGTTGGACCTCTCGCCTCCTGCGCTGCGTGTATAAAGGAGAGGTCGCTCCTCTCTTGCAAATATCATACAACATAACCATCCGCCCACAGCCGCCACCGTCGTTCCTCCTCGCTGTAGTTGCCATCGTTGATCCCATTCCGTCCGCCGCGTACACGGTCGACGGGAGAGCAGGCCTCCGAAACCCCGCCTCTCTGTTTCCTATATGGGAGAGGGGCGATTAGGTTTTTGGGGAGCGTCTCTTACGCGACTGCTGGCCAATCTTCATCCACTACGTCGGCTACTTCCTCTACTTCAACTACGTCCTCGTCGCCTTCGTCATCACCATGAGCACTGATGCCGAGATCGAGAAGGTTGCCGCTTACAAGAGGGCTGCCGACGACGCTGCTACTTCCACTTCGGCCAATTGGCCAACTATCGGGTATGATGTGTTCATACCTCTCCTAATTATTTCCATGTTTATAGTACTAGTCACATATGTAGATGTTTCTACTATCTGTCTAGTACGTAGTCTTATCATCAAGATTTAGTACGTCATTAGCACTGTTTATGCCATGTTCATGATTCATTATTGGATTAGTTTAATCAAATAATTGGTTATATTCTCAACAATGAGTGGCAGTATGATAGTGGTGCTATCACTACTACATAGTTGCATTTAAGCTATCTTACTTCAATGTCAATTTACCTTATTTGTTTTTCATTGATGAGTTATTCGAGGACGACCAACGCTTTAATCTTGGGGAGAGTTGACATCTCCATTTTATATAGAGTTTGCCGAAATGTTTTCCATTGGTTTTGCTTTAAGTTTCGCCGTTATTCATCTCTACACTAACCTAAATACCACGAGATAGAGAAATTTCTTATGTTTCATGTGACTATCATAAACTCTTTTTTAGGAAGGAAATTAAATCATAATAAGGAGAATTCGGATCAAATGAAGCCACTCCTTAACTGGAGGAAATCAATCTGCATTCTCAACATCTTTAGAGAACAATGGTATAGTTGGGCGCGACCGTACCCGTCCCATACCATATTCCACCAGCACTGCCTCGTCCTAAGGAACAACTTTTGTGGATGGCCAGAAGGGAGAAAACAGTCAGAGCATCGCCAAAACACTACAAAACCGGTGAACAATAAGAGATCTGAAGAGGGGAACCATCATATAGATCTACTCCCTGATCATGTTCTTCAAGATTCATATATCATTTCAGTTTATCTTCCAACTATTGTGGTTTGCTATCTTGCAGTGTTCACTACTCCTCTGGTCTACGAACGTCTACCGGGGTTAGTCCCGCATTTCAGCCACGAGTGGAAGAATATTTGTAACAAAAATGTTATGGTATTCACTATGACTTTACAACACTCACATCTTGGTTATGAGTGGCAGTATGATAGTGGTGGTATCAATACTACATAGTTGCATTTAAGCTATCTTACTTAAATGTCAATTTACCTTATTTGTTTTTCATTGATGAGTTATTCGAGGACGACCAGCGTTTAATCTTGGGGGGAGTTGATGGCTCCATTTTATATAGAATTTGCCAAAATGTTTTCTATTGGTTTTGCTTTAAGTTTCGCCGTTATGCATCTCTACACTAACCCAAATACCCCGAGATAGAGATTTTTTTTTCATGTGACTACCATGAACTATCTTTTAGGAAGGAAATGAAGTCATAATAAGGAGAATTTGGATCAAATGAAGCCACTCCTTAATTGGAAGAAATCAATCTGCATTCTCAACATCTTTAACGAACAACGGTATACTTGGGCGCGACCGTACCCGTCCCATACCATATTCCACCACCTCTGCCTCGTTGTAAGAAACAACTTTTGTGGATGGCCAGAAAGGAGAAAGCAGGCAAACCATCGCGGAAACACTACAAAACCGGTGAACAAGAAGAGATCTGAAGAGGGGAACCATTAACTATATCTACTCCTTGATCGTGTTCGTCAATATTCATAAATCATTTCAGTTTGTCTTCCAACTATTGTGGTTTGCTATGGTAATATCGGGATGAACTTTATTCATTTGATCATCCAGTTTATGATCATTATCTCTCATGTGTGAATAAATCTCTCTTGGCGTGGGAGATGTAGGGGATTGGTGGGATATGTTTGTGCCTATTCGTATCCATTTATTTTTTAGAGTATTTATTTTTGTTTTATATGATGTAGTATTTATGGTTTTCATAATGCTTGTTGACAAATTTAAGGGCCCATGCAACATGGTCTCTAGTCCTACAAAGATGACCACTTATTTATTTAGCGAATCGGCGACCTCGAAGTGACCGGTGTTGGTATAGAAGAGGAGCAAAGACAACTCGAGCATAAAGGGAAGACACTAAAGGTAAACATTGGCCCGATATAACAACCTTAAATTTTAAGATGACCATACTGCGTGATAACAGAAAGCAGGGTAATCAAAACAAACAATCCCGACATAGTAGTTTGATTATTCAAGGGGTGACTTACCTACCAGTTGATCAATATGAAGAATATAAATCACATATCAATTTCATCTGGGCACATATATTACAATGCTCTATATTCTCTCGCGCCTATCGCATCTATAGAAGTAAATCAAACCTTCTACTTTCAACATTTACTTTTACGTTATTTACTCCCATTTCTATCCTTTTTTTACTCAACTACTAAATCACACATTTCCATCATCTATTATTGTAACTCTTGTGGTCAATTTATTATTCTGACACCTTGTGTGTAACAAAGATATCCACGAGAAACATTGAACATAATATGGAGGATGCTTCCATAAATTTATGTTTAACGAACTTGTGCACTTGCAAGTATCATTGATCTTGTTTTCTAACTGTGAGAATGTATAGCTTTTGGTTAGTTTCAAAACAAATCATAGTTAATTGGAAAACATAGTTTGTATGAACAGTTATTATGTTTTTTTCATATATTATGGTACGCATTGTTTGTGACCCGAACTATCTTGGTTTTGGTCCGGACCTCCGAGTCAATGTCTGGACTCGACGTGTCTAGAAGCTCTCTAGTTTTGTCTGAGCTTTGATTAGAAATGTCAGGGATTTGTCTGTTCATGGATTTTGGTCTCCCCCGGATTTTGAACCTCAAAGTGCCCCCCCCCCCCAGTTTTGGACGTGTTTAGGAGCCATCTAGTTTAATGTAGGCTTTGATATGAAATGTCGGTTATTTGTATTCCCTTGTGTCGGAGGCTCTTGAATCTTGGTCTTCCCCCATTTTTGAACCTCCAAGTGTCCCCCCCACCCACCCTTCAGCCTCGTGGAAAGACTTAATCTCCCATCCAACCGAGGGATAAAATCCCGTGGATCTGGAAGTAATATTCTTAAGGAACTAAGCAACTAAGAGCATCTCCAGTCGCCCTCCCCCCCCCCCCCCCCCCCCCCCCCACATCGCCCCCCAGAAGGCCTTTTTGGCGCCGACGGAAGCAAATATCGCCGTTTTTCCACCCGCCGCCCCCCACCCCTATCTGCACCGCCACGCCGCCGCCACCACAACAGTGCTATCCGATGCATAGCCCCGCCACACACCGACGGCGCCGCCCACTCCCCCGCCGCGAAATCGCCTATGTGAGTTCTTCAGGGCGAAAGGGCGACCACCCCGCGCGCAAGGTGTTTGGCGAAAAGCCGACACAACAATGGACTCCAACGAGGAGATACTCGCCGAGCTGTTCGACGAGGAAGATCAGGCCGCCGTCGACGATGAAGAACACCTGCTGATCTTGGCCTCCCTCGCCGGCTTGCTCGCCGAGAATCAGGCTGGGTCGCGACATGTTGGATCAACAATGGGTCTCCGCAAGAGCAAGCCGAGGCAACGGTACGAGGGGTATTGCATCCTCCACTCTAACTACTTTGTCGATGATCCCACCCAGGACGCGAAGGTGTTCCGACGCCGTTTCAGGATGAACCGCAAGATCTTCCTCAAGATCATGCAAGAAATCCGAGAGTTCGACACCTACTTCAAATTGAAGAGGGACTGCACTGGCATGGTAGGGTTTACCTCTATTCAGAAGTGCACGATGGCCATGAGGTTGCTTGCATACGGTGCTCCTGCAGATGCACATGATGACTATCTGCGCATGAGCGAGTCCACGGCCATTGAGTGCTTGAACAAGTTCTGCCAGGCAGTGGTTGCAGTCTTTGGCCCAAGGTACTTGCAATCACCAAATGTGCAAGACACTGCTCGCCTCCTTGCAGAGAATGAAGCAAGAGCCTTTCCTGGGATGCTTGGTAGTATCGACTGCATGCATTGGGCATGAAACAAATGTCCATTTGACTGGCAGGGGATGTACAAGGGCAAGGAAGGAGAGTGCTCGGTGATTCTCGAGGCCGTGGCTTCATATGATCTATGGATTTGTCATTTATTATTTGGTATGCATGGGACTCACAACGACATCAATGTGTTGCAGTGCTCAGATGTCTTTGATGATCTTGTCGAAGGCCATGCTCCCCCAGTGAACTATGAGATCAATGGACACCAGTACACAAAGTGCTACTATCTTGCAGATGGCATCTACCCCAAGTGGGCAACATTTGTGAAGATCATCTCCAAACCTGTGCCAGGAAGCACGAAAGCTTGGTTTTTGAAGTGCCAGGAGGCTTGCAGGAAGGATTTCGAGCGAGCATTTGGTGCGTTGCAGTCTCGATTTGCCGTTGTCTGGTATCCAGCTATGACTTGGTCGAAGTCCAACATGTGGGAAGTGATGCAGTGTTTTGTGATCTTGCACAACATGATCATTGAGAGTGAGCGGGATGACCCGGTGCCTGACAGTGAGGCCAGGATACCATACTACCGTCAGACTCTTCTTGCAGATGTTGATCACCAGGTGCCGGCATCATGGACAGACTTCCTCACCACACGCCAAGAGACTTGAGACGCTGCAACACATCAAACTCTACATAATGATCTGGTGCAACACTTGTGGGCGCTCAAGGGCAATGGTAATGCCGATGTCTAGTACTATTTGTTTTATTTTTTTTCATTGTTGAACTATTTATTTATGTGCGAATTTGTATGGTTAAAGGTGTGGATTTGTATGCCAAAATGGTTAAACGTGTGAATTTGTATGCCAAAATACCAAAAGGATAGCCGAAAACACGCCGTGGGGTGGGGGCGCGTCCTGGGTTCAGCGCCTCCCGGGTTCCGAATTCGCGCCGCGCCGGACGCAAAAAACCAGCGTTTTCAACCCTGGGGGCGGGTACTGGAGATGCCCTAAACCATAGGTGGCCATGCATGTAATGGCAACAAGTAAAGTTCCGTACATGTGTAGAGTTTCAATAGTATATACATGTGGAATTATTTTTGTAAGTGTTTGAAGTTTTAAAACCTCATTCTTGAACTTGAAAAAAGGTTCCGTATAGGCCAGCTCACATTTGATTTTTTGTTTGCTTGACGCCCATCATGTGGCTCTAGTTTCCAGTTATGTAAGTATGTTCTTTTTGGCTTCTCTTGAAAATTTGTTACGATGCTCTACTCCTTTAGATGATTTAGAAGTCGTAGTTTCGGTAGTAGACGCAACCAGAGAAGTATGGTGTTGTAAGAAAAGTTATAACGTGTTTGGGAGCAATTTACAAAAAAAATATCAAAATACTATGGTTTCAAAAAAAGTATTTGAGATGTTTGTGCTTAGAAAAAAAAAGTATTATATACACTTAGATATATATGAACTGCACTGGTTTTGAAGTATATAAAACGAAGGTGCGAACCTTTTTTTTTGTTCAAATATAAAGTGCTACAGTATTTATTTTTTGTTCAAATAGCGCAGTTTTCGAATCTTCCTACTTCGCTGCCAAACAGACCCGCCCTAGGGAGAGTCAACACACTCACAGACGTAAAAAGGAAAAGTAAGAGAAAAAATAAGAGAAAAAAAAACTCTAGGGTTTGTTCAAGTCCGTTTCCGGGGAGCAAACCGTACCCCAAACTCCCGTGCCCTCCGCTTGCTCAGCCGCAACCAAAGAGGCGTCGCCGGCGGCAGGCAGCCGCAGCCGCGTCCTGCTCGCCGGTCTCGCTGTGCAGGCCAGCGGCGGCGGCGGCGGCGGCAGCAGCTCGCGGAGCTCGCAGCCGCAGCGGCAGTAAAAGGATAGGCGGGGCGGCGCTCTACTGTCGGACAGAGGCCCCTCTTCCGGTTCGAGGTGATTCGAGGCCCCTCATCTATTTCCCCTGTCGTGCGGTGGGATAAATTGATTGCTAGCCCACAGCGAGCTTACACTTGTTTGTGTTGGTTTTTTTCCATGCTCAAATGGTTGCGCAAGCTTATCTCTAGTCCTGTACCAGGTTGAAATGGTAGGAATGCAACCAATTACCCCAACTAATATACCTGTGTACTTAGTGCTGCGAGTTCGAGGTGTATAGCTTGCTTTTAGTATTGCTGCATCTTCTTCACGTCCCTTTTCTTTTGTTGTGGATCTACGCATAATTAAGTTCTAACATTGCATCTTGCTGCCTCATCAGATTCTTGTTTAGTACGAAGTCCTGAATACTCTATGCCTCTCCACAGTATAAAGCCTACGCCAGAGTGTTGAATACTTTTGTATGCTAGGTGTTATCTGTTCGTACTGAAACGTGGTTTATTTCAATCCTTTATTTGCAATAAAACAGAGGGGGATTTTTTCCTGTGGAAACTGTAAATGCCTAAATGGAACATCCTTACATTTGGGTGTGTGTTGAGCTATCAATGATATATTTTGGATTTGAGCTGATCACCAATAGGGAATATGAAGAACATGAGTATATATTACTGCACATTTATATTATCCATTCATTCGTGTGTGTCGCGATTGCCTATCTCCAGAGATTGACACCTCAAGCCTGCATAGAAGTCATGGATATGCATGCGCTGTCTCTTCAGGCTGAGATTTACCAATGTTTGATTGTGGAACTACGTTCTCCCATTTAAATGACATTTTGTTTACCTATCATGCTGTTTCATTTGATATGTAATATGAATTTGGCAGTTTGATCATTCAGATTTATGTTGGTCTTTAATATTTGGATAAAGATTAATATTTATCATTGGCGGGGTTTATCCACAGGGAGCAGAAATTATATCTACAGCTTTGTCACAACCCACAACAAAGGACTCTTTATTTGCAGTAGCCGTTTCTCTTGAAGTTACATAGATCATCGGGAATACTCTGCAATGGCAGAGGCCAGCCCTAGAACAGAAACGTCAACAGATGATACTGATGAAAATCTTATGGTAAGTATTTCCTTATTTTTGTTTCCAAGGCGATGTCATGTCCGTTATATGAGATATTCGGCATGGACATTAATTGTCTTCATTTATTGTACGAAGTGGAGAACAGCCTAATTAGTTTTACCAAACAAGTATACGAGTGGTCGTAATGGATAACCTACAATATCAAAAGTGACGCTTTTTATTTCATTTTCATGTAAAAACATCTGTGGCTACGTATCCATACTGACGAGGTGAACAATGTGATGAAGAGTGGCAAGAGTGATGTACCAAATTTAGAAGATGTTTTGTAAGATAATGTAGGGGCTGTTTTGTAAAATATTTATATAATTTGCTTTTAATTCAATGGTTGTAATTGTTGTACAAAATGTATAAACTAAACAGTCAGAGTAACACTATGCTGCTACTTAGGTTTTAAAAAATTGGTATCAGAGAACTGCCCTTAGAACAAGGGGTAGATTGTAGCATTTGTATGGATTCCATCCGGCCTCTTGAAAAGTGCTTAAATTACTTCAGATCATTGATAGAATGAAGCCTTCACATTTGATAATCCAGTAGAGCTATGCGTTTGAATGGACAGGTCGGATAGATGTTCATCAAATTAGGAGTGGGAAAAATATGAACAGCTAGCTTTTTCACTATTAAGACATCTACCAACATATATCTTTGGTATCATATGACACTTGTAAGGTTAGCTCACTGCTTGATTTGGATCCTCTAGCAGACAATTAAGAAATACATGCAGTGTAGAGATTTTAATTCACCAACAAAGTTCTAAGTAGATTATGTGGTAGTTGGTAGTGGCAGTAATTACGTGGATGCTCTTATAAGAAGGTATTCAAAATAGATTATGTTTGTGTTGCAAACCCTAGCATGTGGTATTTGTGAACCACATCATATAAATGGTGGTATTAAATCTTTTGGCGAATTTAGAGCTGGTAAGTGGCCAAATTCTTGTTTTTGCATATGTATGTGGCTTTTTTTAATGTCGGGAAACCTTACTTTCTTAACTGTCTTTTCAACTATCGGCGGCAAAGCATTAAAGGAAAGGAACTAGTTTTGATTTTTAGATAAGTGGTGGAAAAATCTCATTCAACTCTCAACATGAAACATGGGGAATCTAGGAGAGAGAAAATCATGGTTAAAAAATAGGAATATTGTGAGCTTGATAGTTATGTTGTCATCTGCAGCTTGAACCAGGACATGACGCTCTGGCTGTTGTTTCTGACTCTAGTGACAGATCTAGAGAGAAAAATGGCGATCAAAAGGTAAATGTTTTGAAGTAGCCTCCTCCGCTTCCTTTGACACTATTGTTATTGCAACTTGCAACAAACACTTTGCTGATAGATTATGTTTTTAGACAATGCGTCGACTTGCTCAAAATCGTGAGGCTGCGAGGAAGAGTCGTTTGAGGAAAAAGGTACTTGAATGTTTCTATTAGCTTCTGTACTGATGTCAGTGCTTTTTTTTTTCAGCTTTTGGTTAACTTCGCACTTTGTTCTACTGCTTATTTAAATTATGTTATTTCGTATAATAACTGTATTTGTTATCTGGTCTTTTTTTTCTTTCCACTGGGGTTCAGTAAGTGTTGGTGCTAATCCAGTGCATGCATTATATTGCTGAGAAAAATAGAGGGGTGGATGAATTAGTGTAGGCCCGTGTATAATTTTGAGGTTAGATTGAGAACTGGTAGTTCTAGTGGCTTTACATGTAAGCTTGGAGTATGTACTAAGAAGAAAAGTTTCTGCTTACTGGCTTCTTAAGGAGCTCTCAGTGAGTATGCTGCAAAGGTTTCGGTGAACTGTTACACTAATGAGTGTTAAAATGAAAGTTTGTTTATGGGAAACATCAGGAATCAAATTATTCCTACAAGTTGACCAGACAATTCTTTTCACATTTTCTGTAGATTGACCGTGGACGTTATGCGTTATTGTAATTTGTAATGTTGCTCTTTTTTGTAGGCATATGTTCAACAGTTGGAGAATAGCAGACTTAAGCTTACCCAGCTAGAGCAGGAGTTGCAACGAGCACGTCAACAGGTTTGATTTTTTTGCTTGTCACTGTTTTGAGTTCTGGTTGGAAGACTGTGCGTGAAGCTTATGGAAAAATTGTTTGCAGGGCATCTTTATATCTAGTTCAGCAGACCAGTCCCATTCCAAGAGTGGAAATGGTAATGTCAGATATTTACAGTAATAAATATGTAATCATTATTGGCCCACATAAACCATTTGTTGAATCATCACAATTGAAGTGCCCAACAAATACCTGCGACATTCTATTCTTTTTTTAATAAGAAATAACTATGCTACCTTTTGTTACAGGTGCATTGGCTTTTGACATGGAGTACGCACGGTGGTTGGAAGAACACAATCGACAACTTAATGAACTGAGATCTGCAGTTAATGCACATGCAGGCGATAGTGATCTGCGTAGTGTTGTTGAGAAGATCATGTCGCACTATGATGAGATTTTTAAGCAAAAAGGAGATGCAGCCAAGGTAGATGTCTTTCATGTGTTATCAGGCATGTGGAAGACACCAGCGGAGAGGTGTTTCTTGTGGCTAGGAGGTTTCCGACCTTCTGAGCTTTTAAAGGTGTGTAATGCAATCTTATGACTTACTTATAGTCTGTTGACATTGCAAAATCTATCTTATTTAATATAAGCAACGTTGCTCTGGAAGATGTTAGTCTAGAATCAGGAAATTGCCCCAAAGCCTTAGGATATAATTCCCCTGTTTAAAAATCCATGACCTTTGGTCTCTTCAACGTTACTCAAAATGTCCATCTACACTTCCAGTGCAATTTAGTCACTGTGTTTCTGTTTTACCCTTCATCAATTTCAGAAAATGGACCTAATTAACCCATCTTCTGCTTGCTTAGTTGCATGCCTTGATTGTGGAGGGAAAAGAGGGCAATTTAATGCCTAAACGGTGGGCAATATAGGCATCTCACTCACACCCTTAATTCTTGTGCCCAGCTCTAAAAGGACATATATTTTTGAAACACCAGGAATATTTTTATCTGTGTTGTATATTATCAGGTCACATAATGGATATATGGTGCTGTAGGAAAATTACATATTTGGATAATGCAACATCATGTGTCTACTTTGCATCCTCTTGGATGTACTTGTTTTCCTGTCACTGAATATAGTGTACTAGCACTTCCTTTGGCTCCTTGTTTTTTCTATTGCTGATGAATTTATCGATGGGTTACTAATAAGCAAAGAAACTGCAGCTTCTTTCGACGCAGCTTGAACCTCTAACTGAGCAGCAGCTGTCAGGGATATGCAACCTTCAGCAGTCATCACAACAAGCTGAGGATGCTCTTTCACAAGGAATGGAGGCCCTTCAGCAGTCCTTGGCCGAAACATTGGCTGGGTCCATTGGCTCTTCTGGATCAACAGGAAACGTGGCAAACTACATGGGTCAAATGGCCATGGCCATGGGAAAGCTTGGAACACTTGAGAATTTCCTTCGCCAGGTATTTGCTTTACTTCAAATATATGTTTTGTGAAGAGTATTATGATATGAATATGATCATATGATGTTGTAACGGCTAGGCTGAAGTATATCAATTCCTGTAGGCTGTGCGCAATCCTGTTTTACATATACCTTTTTTGACTGGTGCGTTTATGACTCGTTTCTTGTTTTAATTACGCCAAGGCTGACAACCTGCGGCAGCAGACTCTTCAGCAGATGCAAAGGATCCTGACCACTAGGCAATGTGCCCGTGCACTTCTTGTGATTAGTGATTACTCATCACGTCTTCGTGCCCTAAGTTCTCTCTGGCTTGCTCGACCGAAGGAGTAGGAAGTGATCTCATTTTGCCTGCAATACATTTTCGCAGTATGGGAGTTGATGAGAGAGTCATGCAACAGACTTGATTCAGAGAAACTTGCACATACTATAATCTAAAGAGATGTGTTTTGGTAGCTTAGCCATATAGTGAAGCTGAGTGCATTAGGCGCCGGTCCATGCCGTACCGTTCATTGTTGTAAAATTTATGTTCATTATTGCCTAGTATCTGTAAGGTTCTAATTTGCAGAGTCGTCATATACTCATATGTGCATTTAGGATCTTTTTGTCGCTAATCGGTTTTATTGACTGCTGGGTACATTTGACATCATGTTGTACAATGCCATGGTAAGAAACTAGCCAAGTTGTACATTATCATGTTCAAGTGCCTGTCTTAGACGGACACTGCTACATTTGTGACCTCCGGTTTATGATGAATTGGAACTTATCTCTCCTGAACTTGTTAAGAGTTCCTTCTGCTTCGACAGTAACGTATTAAATTGCGTCCTTCTGTTTCGGCAGGGGGGGTCGTAGCCTTCGATCTCCTGCTCCTCTGGCGCTAGCGTGTCGGAGGAGCTCTTCGCGTTAGATGAGCTTCCCTTGCAGCCGGTCGATCTCGTCGACCGCGCGGTAGCTCCAAGCAACCATTGGTGCAGCGGTCTGTTGACCGCTTCCTTGCCGCGTCTGAGGCAACGTGCTTCTTTCGTGCCTCGTCGGAGAAGTCAATGCCATGCTGCGAGCTGCTCTAGCTTGTCTCCCTCTTTAGCCACATCACGACGGTGGAGGATATGTGCTCGGTAGCCGTTGATTAGATGTCGGGGAGAGAGCGGTCGGTGGATTTGATGTTGGTGGTGGCAACGAGACACGGGTTGTGGACTAAATCCATATCCCCGTTGGTTATAAATTAGGGTCGGCATGAGGATTCTCGGGTCTTGAAAATGGTTTACATGACGGGTTTACATGCTCTATTGGCCCAAAAATAACATCAGCCCGTAAAGCCACCGGAAATTTTCGTTTTTTCATTATCTGCTTGCTAGAGATGTTCTTAGGACATATACATTATGAGGGGCTAAGAAAAATAAACTAATTTTTAGTTAAGCACATACAAGAGAACTACGATACCTCTTAAAGCAAGCATTGGTGATTGTAAAAATGTTTTTTTTGTAAGCACTCTCTCTTGCGAGTTCGAAAAGAAAAACATCGTATCTGTTGACTAGTCCATCTTACAAGCGAGGAAGAAGAGGGCCCAGCCCAAGCAGCAGTAGGCTGGCAGCGAGTGTTCTGTGTTTGTGCAGATCCCATCTCAGGTCGCCGGGCCGGAGACGACCACCACCACCATGGCGCCGTCCCTCCCCGCCTCCGTTCTACTCCTTTTCGTCGTCGGCGTCGCCCTCGCCCTAGCCTCAACCGTCGCCGCCGCTACCTCCCCCTCGTCGCCTGCGCCGGAGGACGGCATCCGGGTCGTCTCCGCCGAGAAGAGGGTATGTTCTCCATCCTGGCCTCTCCTGTGATTAGGTGGCGGTGAAGTGGAACGACTGTGTTAGTACTGACTAGAATTCGTCGCGTCGCCGGCCTTGAATTACTCAAATCTAGATCGTAGCTTCTTATCTTATTCTGTAACCATGAAAGGATTCGGGCTGAGCTGATTAGCGATTATGTGTGTGCTCTCACCCCAAGGATCTGATGCCTTGTGCTAGTGCTGGGATAAATTTTGGGTTTAGGGTTTAACAGATCGTGCCCTACACATTCCTATTTCTTTCAGTCGAGTTGCATAGTGCATGGTGTATACATCTTGGCTGTAACATTAACGCACCTGCAATTCACGTACCTGCAGATCGACCTGACCGGACCCATCGTCAAGGTTTACCTCACGCTCAAGGTAAACCCTCCACGCCCTTCCACCCGGTCACATCCCCCTGTCATCAACTCTCTCCTGTGTATCCACTCACACTCTACCCTCCGCTACCAGGTCCAAAACCCGGCCACCGGCTCTGATGCGTCACATGTTCTCATCGCGTTCACGCCTGTGGAGGCCCAGCACCTCGCCATCGTCAAGGCGACCAGGGCTGAGGGGAAGCGCAAGAAGAAGTTGTATGTGCCGCTCTCGGTGGAACCCGTCGATCTCTCCGCCGATGCCCCGAACGGCGCTCACCTCTACTCCGTTTCGCTGAGCACACCATTGAAACCCGCCGAGACGGCTACCCTGGAGGTCTTTTACGCGCTGACACACTCCCTGGAGCCCTTCCCGGCAGAGATCACACAGTCAGAGTCCCAGCTGGTCTACTACCGCGACAGCGCGGTACTCCTCTCTCCGTACCGTGTCTTGGAGCAGGTCACCTATGTCAAGATCAAGCCGGGCAACAAGGTGGAGTCCTTCACCAGAGTGGATCCTACCAGTCGTTCGGGCTCTGAAGTGAAATATGGCACATATAAGGACCAGCTTCCGTACATGTACTTGCCGATACTCGTGCACTATGAGAACAACAGTCCCTTTGCAGTTGTCGAGGAGCTTGTGCGCAAGGTGGAGATTTCTCACTGGGGGAATGTCCAGGTCACCGAACAGTATAAATTGAAGCATGGCGGTGCTCGGCACAAAGGAGTCTTTTCAAGGTTAGTTGCAACCGTCTTCAACTCAATCTAAATGGTTTTGGCATCCAACCAATGGAACTGTATTCTTTTTGTTACATGCACGGTTTATCATTCCAGTAACATTGTTACAATTGCTGAAGCTCTGAATCAAATGGCTCCACCCAACTGTGGCGGGTTACTTGAGCCCTTAACTAAAAGAAGCAAATGCATTGAATTTGGACTCTATTACTGCTTTAGTCTATAAAAAATTATCTCTCTGGTTATTTCTCAACTTCCTGCAACAGTGTAGGTCAAGTAGCTGCAAGATAAACAATAAATAGCCTAATATCTTCCAGTGATGCTTTACTTCTGGCTTGTTCATGTTGAAAGCAAACACAAGTAGGCAAATACAAGAATAAGAACATGCCTTATGGACTTGAAATTAAGATCTTTAGATTCCAAGCTATTAATAAATCAATCATTCTCTATCTCGTGCTGGTCAGTTTATTTAGTATAATCCTTCGTGGTGACCGATTTATAACTTTTATTGCTAGGCTCGACTACCAGTCTAGGCAATCTATCAGCGGAGCATCATCGTTTAAGAATCTTCTCGCAAGGTTGCCTCCTCGAGTTCATTCAGTTTACTATCGTGATGAGATTGGTAACATCTCCTCATCCAACCTGCGTACTGATTCATACAAGGTAAATGATAGTGTTTCATTGAGTTGAACTTTAACAATTCAGTATGCTAGTTGGTGGAAAATTAGATACTTGCTCACTTAAATGTTAATCTTGAACTAATCTTGTCACTTCATTTTTTTTAATTCAGTCAGAACTAGAATTCGAGCCAAGATATCCATTATTTGGTGGCTGGCATTGCACATTCACCATCGGCTATGGTATGCCGTTGCAAGATTTCCTGTTTGAGTCAGAAGATGGTCGACGTTTTGCCAACCTTACATTTGGATGCCCTCTATTGAATACCGTCGTTGATGATCTTACTATCAAGGTAATTGTGCACAAAATCCAACTCCAATGAAATATTTTTCTTGTAATGGTGAAGAATTAGAGTACTATTAGTTTATTATATTATGTGGCGACAACCCATGTCGAGAGCTGCCATTGAAATGTACAGTATATGCACACACACAAGCCTGTACAGACGTCATCTCTCATTTTCTGAGTTGACTAGTCATGTTCGTTGCATATCTTAGCCCTTCTTGAAATTCTCGTGAACTGAAGTAATTACTGAAAAAGCGAAAAATAGGTTCTTTATAAAGAGACCGGATGATGTTAATAGGGAAGGTAGCTCTTGCTTTTCGTATGTACATCTTAGCAGCCTCATTTATTAAAATGTAATGTTACAGGTTGTGCTTCCCGAGGGATCTAAGAGTCCACAAGCTGTTGTTCCTTTTCTGACTGAGCAACATCTTGAGGTAATCCATATTTCCATCAACTACCTAAAATAGAAGTTTGCTCATACCGAGAAATTTGTTCTGGATTGTTATCGTTTTTCCTTTCTCGAGTCTCATTTCTGATTATGGTATGTATATATGTGTGTGACCGATGCAGACTAGTTATTCCTACCTTGATGTCGTCGGGAGGACGACAGTGGTGCTGAAGAAGAAAAACGTAGTAGGAGAGCACAATGTTCCTTTCCAGGTACTTTGCTCCGTGCCACAAATTGGTCTTGTTTATCAGGTCTTGTCGCTTTTTTATCTTATCTTCATTTTTGTGAACTGCAGGTGTATTACGAATTCAATCCAATCTTCATGCTGGCGGAACCATTGATGCTGATATCTGCACTGCTGCTCTTCTTTGTGGCCTGCATCGCCTACCTTCACATGGATCTTTCCATCGGGAAATCACAGGCCTCTTGAAGTAAAAACTATCGTGGATCTACGAGGGAATTTTGATGCGTAGACTTGTGCTGCTAACTATCATGCATGGTGAGCCAGCCCATGGTGCATTAGTTCTGGAGAGCTTTGTAGAACAAGCATGATCATTGTAGGAACGGGAGACTGAGCATGACCCGCGGTGTATCTTGCAAATCTATATTGGATGTTCATACAGACCTATTTGTTGATCAAGTTGTGATCTGATAATATCGCCAATAGAACAATATTACAACAAGCAGGCCAAGATATATAGCACAAAATTAGGGGGTATATAGCCAGTGTTGATGGCAACAAAATATATTGCTATTGCGATTATACTATCAAAGCGTTCCTGAGTGAAATTTGTGGAATAAATCACTTTGTGGTAAATTTCATTTCGGATTACAAAATTAGGGGGGTATATATAGTCTAGTGTTGATGGTAACAAAATCAATTGCTAATGTGATTATACTACTCACTCCGTCCATAAATAAGTGTCTCAAATTTGTTAAAAAATGGATGTATCTATATATGAAACTTGTCTAGATACATCCATTTTTTTGGCTAACTTGACACACTTATTTCTGGACGGAGGGAGTATCAAATTCTGTAAATCGTTCCTGGGTGAAATTGGTGGAATAAATCACTTTGGCGCAAATTTCATTTTGGATAACAAAATTGGGGAATATAGCCGGTATTGATGGTAACAAAACGTATTGCTATTGCGATATGCTATGAAATTCTGGCAAAGCGTTTCCTGAGTGAAATTGGTGGAATAAATCAGTTTGGAGCGAATTTCATTTCGGATTACAAAAGGGGGGCCGACTCAAAACGTTGAAGGAAGAAAGTACTGCGAAAAAAGTTGCTAGAATCTTTTGACAATGGAATTTGAACGCGTGCTCTTTCTGACAAGAACGTTAATCTGGCACCTTAGAGCAACTCGGCCATATCAACTTTTCTGACAAGAAGTCAAGCATACAAAAATATATTTTCGATACAGTGACAACGTTTTATACACGTATGTCACTGGGGCAAGGCACTTGATGATCCACTAGGATAATTAAAAAGATTTTATATGACTAAATTCATCAAAAATATCGAATTCCGATAATTTATCCAAATGTGTTTACTGATTAGGACCGGATCCGGTATGAAATTGAGCTGTTGATAAGTATCCTATGACAAGGAACTATTGTATCTTTTTTCATCCGAGTATCTATTGCTCACTCGGTACCTAAATATAAGATGTCTTGTGCTTTGTTTGGATGTTAGCATTGTGAGGCTAGATATAATATTGGATTAAATGTCTAATATTCAGAATATTGAGATTGAATGTTGATATTTTCCGTTTAGATGTGTTAAATATTCGGACCTAGTCACCCAAACAAGATATTGATGTTGAATGTCAAATATTGTTTGGATAAAAGTGATGAATTGCACCTTTTGGAGACTTTGATCATTATACTGCTATATTCATGCCAAATTTATACGGGACATCCACATATTATACCGGCAACAACTAAAAGAATACATATAATTTTATCTAACATTTCAACAACAATATATCAAAGTCAATGCATAATCCATCATAAACGACAAATTTAAATGTCTCGAGCAAAAAAACTACATAGTCTCATACGTAATATTACAAGTTTTTAGAGTATCTTCAGCGAGACTAGCCAAATATGTGTCCGACACCCCAATTATACGCTCTTTTTGGGTGTCCGATACACTTCCATCCAACCAGCAACGTCTAGGTCTCTATTGCTTCGTCGTGACTTCATTATGGTGCAATGACTGAGCTCAACTTTAGACGAGGAAAAATTTTGGTAGTGAAGTTTGTTTGTCCTACCATCATGGTTATGTAATATGACCTTGTGCATTGCGGTATCGATTCAAAGGAAAATGTGGTAAAGATTGAAATCGCCCTAGTTCCGCTCTATTGTTGCAATTGATTTCTATGCGGGTCCATCCTAGGTTCATTGGCACATATAATTTCGTTTACTAATGTAAGTCATTGGGCCCATCATTTCAATTTTGACTAAATTACATACTAAAATAAGTAAAGATATGTACAGCATAAAAAAGCTAGAATGCTTTACTGAATTACAGTGGTGAACCGAGGGAGTACCTATCATCCTCCTTTTCACTCTCTTGCATATGGGCTACTCTGCATACTATTTTTTTTTTTGAGTTTTTAACAGGACTTCTATTAAACTGGCCCAGCTAAATCACTGGCCAAAACCGTAGCGATACAACCGGGAGCAGAAACATCCCAGTAAGAGTCCACAGACTCAGAAATTGCTCCCAACTTAGCAAGCACATGGGCAGCATTGTTACAGGTGCGACGGCTAAAAGAAAATTGAAAAGAACTGAAGTTCAGGATACAAAGACTCCTAGCTTCCTTAACCAACACCCCAATCTCAGACTTGTCGTAATCCCTGCTCTTGAGGCCCTGAATCAGGTTCGACGCATCAGACTCGAAAATGATCCTGTTGGAGCCCACCCTGTCCGCACCCCGGATGGCAGCCAAACAGGCCACCGCCTCCGACTGAAGAGCGCTGCCCAGGTTCTTCAGCTTGCCCGCACCGGCTGCAATGAAATTGCCCGCCTGGTCACGGATAACGTAACCCCAACCACCAGTGCCAGAAGTGGCGTTGAAGGAGCCGTCGAAGTTGACCTTGACATGATCTTCGGGAGGCTTTGCCCACTTGTGGATGTCTGGTGGTTTTGGAGGTTTTGCCGGCTTCTTAAGGGCCATGAAATCGATGAGGAGTCTCTCCACCTGAGAGCACACCCTAGCTGGCTCAGAACTGCCCTCACCAGCATTTGCTTTGTTTCGGATGTTCCACCACTCCCACAAGAAGGTAACCGCACGCACCTGAGTAGCTTCATTGCATCTC
Organism: Poa annua; assembly: GCA_026929855.1. NCBI lineage: Eukaryota > Viridiplantae > Streptophyta > Magnoliopsida > Poales > Poaceae > Poa > Poa annua. Next base: position 28,157,151 of record CM049428.1, read on the forward strand.
CAAATTTCCTTGAGGACATCACGGGGAGAGACGCAAGAAAGAAGCGTCTCCCGGAGCTCGTCAAGGCCTAGAATAGACCAGCAGCTCCTAGCCTTCTTGCACTTCAGGAAAATATGACCACCATCTTCATTAAGCCTGTTGCAAACAGGACATTTCGTATCAAGATCAATCCCCAACCTATGAATCTTCATGCGGTTTGCAAGACTGTTGTGTGCCAGGCGCCACACGAACATCTGCACCTTGCGAGGAACTTTCAGCTGCCAGATGTGGTTCCAATCAAAAGAAGAACCTTTGGACACACAAGAATCAGAACATTCAGCCTCAAGACCAGATTTTCGGTCCCTCAAAATGATGGCCACTTTGTAAGCTGATTTAACAGAGAACATCCCCTTTGGGTCGAAATGCCAGGCAAGGTGGTCTTCCATGCCATCACAAATGTTGATAGAGAGAATTGCCTTGGCATCGACATCGCAGAACAGGCTGCGGACAATCTCCTCATCCCAATTACTAGTGAGGGGGTTCAGCAGGTCGGCCACACGAGTGGCAGGGGTGCGCCCACGCGCCGTAATGGGTCTCCGAGTGTCTCCAGAGGAGAGCCAGGGGTCACTCCAGATTTTAATATTGGTGCCATCGCCCACACGCCAGATTAGGCCCTCCTTTAAGAGAGAAACACCCTTCAAAATGATGCGCCAAGTATAAGAAATGCCAGGAGAGGCCGCTGCCTCAAGAATGTTGCCATTTGGGAAATATTTAGCCCGGAGGACACGAGCACATAAAGAGTCTGGGTCTTGTAGCAGCCTCCAGCCTTGCTTAGCCAACATAGCCATGTTGAAGAGATGCAAATCACGGAGACCAAGGCCCCCCTCACACTTGGCCTTGGACATGCAAGCCCAGCTGAGCCAGTGGTGGCGCTCATCCTCCTGATTATTCCACCAATAACGACAGACCATAGAGCTAATGTCATCACAGAACGTTTTGGTGATATCAAAGCAGGACATGGCATAGGTGGGAATCGCCTGGGCCACTGCTTTGATCAAAATTTTCTTCCCAGCTCTCGAGAGTAACTTTTCTTTCCACCCCTGAATTTTCTTCCAGATCCTTTCTTTTAGGTAACCAAAGGCTGTGGAGACTGACCTACCTAGGTGGACAGGCAAGCCAAGATAACGGTCCGAGAAGGCCTCATCCGCAATATGGAGAATGCTTTTGAACTTCCTCTTTGCAGCTACAAAGGTCCCCTTGCTGAACATTATAGCCGATTTTTCTTTATTCACCACCTGACCGGAAGCATCTTCATAGAGAGCAAGAATGTCCTGAAGCTTTCTTGCACTAGAATCGTTGACCTTGAGGAAGATAAGAGAGTCATCTGCGAAGAATAGGTGATTGATACGTGGGGCCGCTGGGCAAACCTGCACACCATGCAAAGAACCGTCCTCCTCAGCCTTCTTAAAAAGAGCAGAGAGCCCCTCAGCGCATAGAATAAAAAGGTAGGGTGAAAGAGGGCAGCCCTGCCTCAAGCCACGCTGAGGGACAATAACCTCTGTCAGATTTTTATTGACCTTCACTCTGTATGTGACAGAGGTGATGCAATTCATCACCAAGTGAACCCAAGAAGAATTGAACCCCAGTTTTAGCATCAAATTCTTCAAAAGGGACCACTCCACACGGTCAAAGGCCTTGCTCATATCCAGCTTTACCGCGGCCAAGCCATCCCTGCCGCCTTTCCGCTTGTGCATGAAGTGGGTTGTTTCGTAAGCCAGCAAAATGTTATCAGTAATGAGTCTTCCCGCCACGAAGGCGCTTTGACTCTGGGAGATGATATCGTCCAGCACCACCTTCAGCCGGCAAGCAATTGTCTTAGAGACAATTTTGAACACCAGGTTACAAAGACTGATAGGCCTCAAGTCTTTGATGCGCACAGGGTTTAGAACTTTGGGAATCAGCACAATCACCGTCTCATTCCAGCCAGCAGGAATAGAGCCACCATTGAGAACACCTAGAACCTCCTGCTGAACCTTGGACCCAATCAAGTCCCAAAATCTCTTGAAGAAAATGGCCGGCATACCATCAGGACCCGGTGCTTTAAGGTCACCCATAGATCCTAGAGCGAGCTTGATTTCTTCGACATCGAAAGGCCTCCTTAGGAAAGAATTCATCTCAGATGTGACCACGGAGGGGACAGCAGCAAGAAGTTCAGCCTCCCGGGTGCCAGCACTAGAGGTGAAGAGATTCTGATAATAGTTTGCAATGAAGGAGCGCAAGTGCTCATCACCTTCCACCACAACGCCTTCATCAGATTGAAGCTTCTTAAGGAGATTTATCTTCCTCCTCTCCGAGGCCCTAGCGTGAAAAAAGCTAGTGTTCTTATCCCCATCCTGCAGCCAGTGCGCCTTGGCCCTCTTCTTCCAGAAAATATTCTTTTGATCTTGCAGCCGCTCTAGCCTGTACCTCAACATATGTTCCATAGAGACCTGCTCTTGAGAAATAGCACGCTTCCGACAGCGGATCAAGTCTTTCTTTGCCTTTTTTATGCGATGTTGGAGGTCGCCCAGAACCTCTTTGCTCCAAGATTGGAGCTCCGCACTCACTTTCTTGAGAGCATCAGCAATTGTCGCATCCCCAGGGAGAAAGGCCATGTGCCAAGCATTGTGCACCACCTCCCCACATTGCTCTTCTTCAAGCCAAGAGGCTTCAAACTTAGGCTGCTCTCTAACCCCATGTTGGGGGCCGGAATGAGGATCCGGATCAAGGATGACAATGACAGGTCTGTGATCCGAGTGTCTAGGATCACCATTGATCACTTTGTAAGCTGGGAAGTGGGATCTCCACTCCAGATTTGCCACAGACCTGTCAAGACGCTCTTTGATGTATGTATCAGCGCGATGACTATGATTTCGCCAAGTATATGGGTCACCCACAAACCCCAGGTCCTCAAGCTCGCAAAACTCAAGAGCCAATCTGAACTTGTCCATGCAGGACTGCTTCTTAGCCTGACCACCTTGTTTTTCACTAGCAAACAGAATTTCATTGAAGTCCCCAAAACACATCCAAGGCAGATTGGACTGCCCATGGAGGATGCGCAACAACTTCCAAGTCTTCTCTCTTGCCCCAGACTGTGGCTCGCCATAGATGCCCGTGAGCCGCCAGATGAAACCATCCTCACCAGTGACAACCGCGTCAATGTGGTAACGCGACATCCCTGGATTCACCACCAAGTTGACATTCCTTTTCCAGAGCAGGGCCAAACCCCCACTCCGGCCCTCGCAGTTCTTCACCTCCATGTTTGTGAAGTTCAGCAACACTTGAATTCGCTTCATTCCCTCCTTGCCGAGCTTTGTTTCTGACAAGAAGAGAACATCGGGATCTTCTGCCTTGCATAGATCATGAAGGCCTTGAACAGCCGGCTGGTTCCCAAGCCCCCGACCGTTATAAGCAACAGCTTTCATTGATTTCTGCAGGGCTGAAATGGCAGCCCCGCGTCTGTTTTGGTGCCCATCCTCGGGCAGGGATTGTTGTCAACGGTCTCACACCTCGGCTTCTTCTCATTGCCCTGCCCAGTGTCAGAGCCAGCAATATTACTCTCATTTACCAGCTGCATTGGTAAACCTGCAGGCACAATTGCAAGAGTCAAATCCTTGTCGATCTGCTCAATCATCCCTCCCTCAGGAGCAAACAATGGTGGGCCATCAGTGTCCTCCCCGGGCTTCCGCTTCTTCAGCAACTGAATATGGGAGCTCTCACCCGGGAACAGCAAGCGGGCAAGCTCAGAGATTTTGGATTTGTCTTTGCCAGACGAATCCTTGGGAGGCGGGGAGTTGACTTCATGTGCGGCAGACTTCTCTGGATCAACTTCTCCAGAGGTCCTGCTAGAGGCAGAGTTCGGACCTGATTTCTTGTTGCTACTGTTCCAGGAAGCAGAGGCCGCAGCCTGTTCGAAAGATTGTGGTTTCCTCCGGCGCTCCTCCGGAGCCCGTAGGCTTCTGTCAAAAGGAAGCTTGCCTTGCGCATCCCTATCTGCTGGAGTTTTGCACTCAAGCTCCCCGTGACCAATTAGCCCACAACCGAAGCAAAAGAAAGGGAGCTTCTCGTATTGAAGCTGGAAACATTCATCACGACCTTCCCTTCGGATTGTCACCCATCTTCTCAGAGGCTGGTCGAAAGGAATGGCCACACGAGCCCGCAGGAAAGTACCCGAGGCCACCCCAAACTCGTCAACATCAACTGAGCAATTCTTGTCAATAACCCCAGCAATCTTTCGACCTTTCTTTTCATTCATCCATTCAAAGGGCAGATTCAGAATTCTTACCCAAATTGTCATTGACTCGAAGCGGACATCAGAGGGACGGAGGCGGGGATCGTGGGCTTGGAGCAGGACAGCATGCCTCCCCACCATCCAGGGTGTCCCCTCCTGGATCCGGTCACGATCCGCTTTGGTTGCAAAAACGGCCACAAAGACATTTTCTCCCGCCGGTCTCACCCGCAGGCCCCTCGGGTTGCCCCAGGCAGGCCGCATTGCAGCACGAATTGTCTGGATATGGGTCACGCCCGGCGAGAGAACCTTGCCGTCCAGCGCCCACAGCTCTGCCGCAGCGGCCTCGTCATCTTCGTCGTCGCTCATGTCCACCACATCGGTTTCATCAGCGAGCAAATTGAGGCGCCCCAACATGGTATCCACCGCCTCCTCCGTCCCTTCCCCAGAGACCTTGGTCGTCCTCTTGTTTCCTTCCATGGTTACCCGAGACACTGATAAGCAAAACCGACGCCTAGCAAAAGGACCGGTAGACAGAGCCGCCGCCGGTCTAGACCTGCGGGGGAAAAGTTGCAAACTCACCGAGGAGGCAAGGCAAAGGTGCGGGCTCGGGGAATCGAGAACCCAGGGGAGCCGCCGGCTAGACTTCGAAAAGCAAGGGGAAAGCCCACCGCAACGTTAGAGGGAGCAGGCCATGTGGGAGGCGTCCGCCCACTGGAGCGGGGAGCGGCCGGAGGCTAAGGGTGGAGGGGCGGCGGTGCGGCGGCGGCGGCGCTAGGTCAAGTCTCCGCGGGATGCCTCAGGCTCAGATTCATTTCCGGCCCACTAAACACATTCTACTCTGCATACTGTTGACACATTGATTCTTTTGAACTGCACATGTACACTTGGGTTCGCTTTCTCCCCTGACAGTGACAACTGACACAGGCACAGCTGCAGTGCACTGAAGCGATTCTCCAAACGTCTTCCAAACCAAATCCCCCAAAAACCCCAACCTCTTGCGAACCCTAGCAATGGCGATGCCAATGTCCACCCACTGAGTCAGTCTGATCCACATCCCATCTCTCTTGCATATGGGTTCCTCTCGATCGGGCTCCAACACGCCTAGGGCGCGGCAGGCGCTCAGGGCCATGGATGCCCTCGGCTTCTCCAGGGAGCACTCCATCGCCGCCCTCAAGCCCCTCGTCAAGGTCTACGCCAACAACTGGGCGCTCATCGAGGACGAGTCCTACCGCGTCCTCGTCGACGCCATCCTCGACCGCCGCCAGGTCCCCCTTCCTCCCCTCCGCAACCTCTCCCCCACTCCCTAGTCAGTCCACTCTCCTCTCCTCGGGTATACTAAAAATGTTTTCTTTTGGGCGGGGAGGAGCGGTTTTCAGGCGAGCGGCAATGGGGGTCCGGAGCCGGAGCAGGAGGAGATGGACGACGACTATATCCCGGCAGGAGGCGACGCTTCGATCTCCCTCGGCCCTCCCTCGCCTCCGTCCCCCACGGACGAGCAGGACGCCACCGCGATGGAGATGGTCGTCTCGCCTCGTCCTCTGGGCAAGAAGCGGCACAGGGAGACCATCGATGCGGATCTCCAGCTGGAGGACGCCGCCTTCCTGAGGGAGCCCAAGCCTGAACCTGTCGATATGGATGCGCCGGGCTGTCAGGACGTGCAGCCTTGCCTGATCGAGGCATCTTCCCAGAGGTTGCTTCGAGAATTGCCTCCGCTGCATCCTGGTCAAAATCCTAAACAGATCCCAGGTTCGACCTGGCCTTTGATCCTTTTGTCCTCCTAAGTTGTAGATTAAGGAGATAGATTGCGTCATTTACTTTTAGATCATCATGATGATGATGACATTGTACTTCTTTGCTTGGTAAATTTGTAACAAATGATGATAGTGTTGTTAAAACATAAGCACTTGTTCAACAATTTGCTCCATTGGTTAAAACGGTCTCCCGAAGCATACATGGATCAATGCTACTCTTGTTAAAATTGCTACCAGCACTTGTTGCATGCTTCAACTTAATGTGTTAGATAAGGCTTGCTGGTAGCACAACCTTTCCTTGGTGGAACTCTTGTTAGCAAACGTGTTTAATATGTCTTTGCTCAGTCACATCTTGTTGTTATGTTCTTTCAGCAATGATCTTATTCTGATTGGATTCCTTTGAATTTTTTAAAGGTGCTAGAAACAGGAAAATTCAGAGATGCAGAAATCGGGAAAGGACTACTTTATCTGTAGAGCCAACAAGCAGCGGATTGAACAATGGAACTGGATCTGGTGTTGGAAATTTGCAGGGAACACCTTGTCTACACATTGACGTAGCATCATCCTCTATGGGTGAGGTCAAGATGTCGCTCGAGTGCAGTGTCGACCCATCAAAGTTCCTTATGCTATCTTTAGAAGCAGTTTTCAAGATGGTTGAGAGTAAATGTCTACGCTCATACAAGGTTCTTCCTCCTGATTTTTCTGTTCGCAGCCTCATGACCGAGATGTGTCAGTGTGTTGTACAGCTTGGCACTGAACATACTGTAAAGCATAATAGGCAATCAGATGGTGCTGGTATTGGCAGCAGGTCAGAGGTGGTAAGAAATAGGAAACAGATAGTTGCAGGAAAATTATTGGTTTCTAACGGCTCGGAGAATGGTGCAGTGAATTCAACTCTTGCCCAGCAACAACATCTTGCGCTTTCCACATTGAGGACTAACCATGATGTAATGGATATATCTAAGGGGGGAGAAAAAATAAGGATATCAATTATAAATGAATCTGGAAGAGAGAAATGCCCACCTTCTTTCTATTATATACCACACAGTGTTGTATTCCAGAACGCTCTTGTTAACATGTCACTTGCAAATATTGGCGACGAAGATTGTTGCTCTGATTGTTTTGGCAACTGCCTGTCCTCACTCAAACCATGTGCTTGTGCAAGAGAAACAGGGGGTGAATATGCATATACACTAGAAGGTTTGGTCAGGCCAGCATTCATTGATAAGTGTGACTCCATGAACCGCTTCCCAGAACAACATCAGAAGGTGTTTTGTAAAACTTGCCCACTCAAGAGTTCTAAAAATAAAGCTTCACCAGAGTCTTGCAGGGGCCACATTGTTAGGAAATTTATCAAGGAGTGCTGGAGCAAATGTGGATGTAACATGCAATGTGGTAACCGTGTGGTTCAACGTGGCATCACATGCAATCTACAGGTAATATTTAATGTTTTTTTTTGTGAATGATTGTTGGGGCGCTAGGTTTACTTTATTTTCTATGTGCAGTGTGCTGATTATACTGATACCGGATGTTTTCCACCTCATTATTATCTAGGTTTTCTTCACTGGAAAAGGGATGGGCTGGGGGCTCCGCACTCTTGATGAATTGCCGAAAGGAGCTTTTGTTTGTGAATATGCTGGGGAGATACTAACAAATACAGAACTGCATGAAAGGGGCGTCAAAAACATGCAGAATGATAGGTATGTACATCCAATACTTTTGGATTCTGGTTGGTGTTCTGAAAAGGTGCTGAAGGATGAAGAGACTTTATGCCTAGATGGAACATTTTATGGCAATGTTGGCAGATTCATCAACCACAGGTGTGCTCTAGCTCTTTCTGGTCATTGTTATGTTATTTAAATGACAGTGTAAAAGATGAGGCCTATAACTTGTCTTCCAAAAAAACTGGCTGTAACAACACTCCATCATGTAGATGTTGTGATGCAAATCTAGCATCGATTCCCGTTGAAGTGGAGACTCCTGATCATCACTATTATCATGTAAACTACTCTTGACAACTTTACATGTATTGGACACTGGAAATATGATAAGATAGACATGTCATGTTTATGTGTTTGTTGTTGTTTTTGTTTATAAAAACAGCTTGCATTCTTCACAAGCACGAAGGTGGAGGCTTTTGAGGAATTGACATGGGTACGTGTTCTATGGTTTCTCAATGTCAGTGCATGATGTAACCTTTGTCCGTACAGACGGAGGTCTGTATGCTTTTGTGGACTTCTCTAATGTATAGCTGCAAAGTTAACGAATCTCAATATCTCATGGTATTGTGGCTCTATTTCTAGGCTTACCTAATGTGTGTATATCCAGTGTGCTTAATGTTTTGTACAAGTCAACGGTGTTAAAAAAATTAATACTGCATAACTGCTACAAAATAAAAGAAATGTCGGACATATTAGATCCGCAATAGAAGACTGATGCTTAGCGAAATGGTGCTGGTTTTCAGGATTACGGGTTCGATTTCGTCGATGAGAAGCAAAAACCCGTGAAACCATTCGAGTGCGTTTGTGGAAGCCGATACTGCAGGGGAAGGAGGCAGAGTATATGTTTGTTGCTTTGTCTAAAAAACAACCATCAACATACATTTTGTAATGCATTTTTGTTTATTGTTCTACAGGGAAGAGAAGCGTGACAGCTGCTACTGTGGAATGAGCTGAGCTGAGCTATTATGGGTGGTTGTTTAGGGAGTTAGGGTACATAGGTCAATATAGTTATGTATTGGCAGCGGAAGAGTGCGTTTGGGGTTGTGTATTTTCAACTTTGGATAGTATCCAGAATGAGCAGACGATGCCCCCAACTTCTCCATCTACTCTTATCTTTTTTTTTTCTGAATCATATGTATATATGTGTGTTTTAGTGTGTTGGTTCGTTCGTTTCAGCCCGTATAGAGTCCATGTTGAAATATCCAGATCATTTTATAATTCGGTAGAGAGGGTGTAAATATAATGACCAATGTAGTGCTACTAGTGGAGGCCGCGCCCGTGATTGAAAAAAAATATGACGGTATGCAAATTTTGAAAGTCTGTAGGTTTGAATATGAGTGAAATTCAAAGGAGACTACGTTTAGAAATTATTTTTGTAATTGTTTAAGTTGGACTGTTTTCCAGATCAGAATTAATTTTCTGTTTAATAAGACAGGGTAGGTTTTAAAGAGTCTGTAAACATTTGTATGAGAATATGAAATTCGATTATATGAAACGAATTATTAGCATTTATTTTTGTGAGTCCGTCTAATTGTGGTAATTTGCACTTTAAAAAATTGTGTAGGTCCAAAAATAATGTGTGAGGATACATGTTTAAAAATTAGGTAGGTATGCAAATTGATGGAATTTGGAAAACCTATATTGTAAAAACTTTGAGTTTTTGAGGGTTTTTTAAAGATGAAGTTTTCCCGATTCGAATAATTTGTACATTTGGAAACCGGGTAGTTTTCAAAGATGATAGAAAATTTGAAACACGTAAAATTGAAATTTGAAAGGGATTTTAAACTTTGTCTGATTTTTGATTTTTGGTGATGGTATTTGTACCAATGTTTTCCAATTAATGTAAAAAGATGTACAAGTTCTTGTATTTTTTTTTTAAGTTGCTTAAACATGAATAGCGATGTTTTAGGTGTAAAGATCTTTTTTCTAGAAAATTTTGATATTTTACTTTCATTTTTTCGATTTACGGTTTGGAAGTTATGATTTTTTTTGAATTTCAAGGATTTTATGAAAATCTGTATCGGTGACAGGGGTCCCGCACGTCTTTTTTTTGCTAGGGGAAAACGATTCGGCCGCTGACGGATGGGCCCGTGCTGACATTGTCGCGATGTCAGGCACGCCGGAGCGCTCGAGCTCGCGCCCGCGCGGCAGCGGACGCGCGCGCGGCTGAGACAACGCGGAAAACTGAGAGGATGCCGAGACGCACCGGATAGGCGGCACAGCCGCCCAAATGGACGACGGAGCGGCCGGCGGCAGCCGAAGCAGCGGCGACGCATCCGGGAGATGGCGGCGGCGGATTACGTCGATTCCGGCCACCCCGGGACGTGGCCGTCGGCCAGGAGGTGAAGATCGTGGCGGCGCAGGCCCCTGCGACCTTGGATTTGGTCGAGGAGGCGTCCAGCGGCGGCGATCGTCCCGTCGCAGGAGAGAAGATGGAGTGGAGGGGATTTCTGCGCTGGTCGTTTTGCAGAAAAGTCTGTGAGTTTTTCCAGATTTGCAAATTGGTCCCCCACGCAGTAATCTCTGGGTTGTGGGTTTGTTTACTCATTTGTGCAATGCTTTTTCTGCAAAAGTGCACGGTCACCGGTGGAACTGGAGCTGACCGGGAGGCAACCGGGCGACGTGTTGCTCTACGATTGGTCATAAATCAAGGATGAACAGTTGCGCGCGGTAAACGTTGGTCGTGGGCAAATCTCGACCGTCCAACACACTGATCGTATGTGGAGGGGAATTGGGGCGACGTGGATAGCCTAAGAAGCAGCGATTCTTGGCAGCTTTTATATATTAGGTATGTAGTCAGGTTTGGTATTGAATCCTATTGAACAGAATCGGATGCATGACTTTCAGTTGCCCTTATAAGGATTTGGATTGTCAAGCTGCGCTAACCACAATTACACAAGACCGATCTGTAAAAAGGGCTAGCACAATTCACATATACTGTTGTCACACCCCCTCTCACGTGTATAACATTTTTTAAATAAAGTGTGGAAGTTAGGACTTGAATTCGAGACCTTGGCTCTGATATCATTACAATCTTCATGCGTTGACCACTATTCAAAAAAAACAATCTGCTGGAAAGAGCTAGCATAATCCACATATACTGTAACATGGATGACATATTGGTTACTTATACTACGGGAAGAGAAGTGGTGAAAAAACTTAAGTAGGATCTTCATGGCATTTCCATCAACCAAGAAGCGTCTTCTACGCACAAAGAAATACATTTTGCAAATATTATTTGGCTTCCGCTAGTTTTGGAAACAGAGGGATCAAGGTCGATCTGAATCTTAGAAAGCTCGCAAGTTGTAACGATGGTCGAGTCGATGTGTAGGCAGCTAGATCATGAATTGCGAGTTAAATTGAACACAGATTGTCTTTAAAAAAACATGAACACAGATTGTCATGTTTCAGCAGAGAGGAGAGGAGCAGTATTGGTATATTAACTGTTAAAAAAATGTTGGATTATTCTGAGCTAATAATTAAAAGTGTACGTAGATTATTTTTCCCGGTTTCCCCCAGCTTGTCAGCAGGGTGTGGGCAGGGGAGGGGAGAAAGCCCAGAAGGATTCACTAAAACAGATGCTCGTCCCAGAATTACTGTAGTGTGTTTATTGTTCTGTGAAAATTACCATCAAGGATTCACTAAGCTCGTCCCAGAAATGCGGACTTCCCCACGGCCATGTGTCTCAGTGCAACCCCTAAAGGCAGGAATAAACAGAAGATCATTTTAACCAAGATAACGCCATCACAAACTGGATTGCTATTTCAATCTTCAGATGTAATTCATCATGTTCCATGTGTATACTTGTTCTTCCAAACACACGCAAGCCACACTTTTCATGATCTAGTTACACAAAGGCACACCTACTAGAGTTCCATTCAAGTTAAAAACACGAGCGTCCACAAACTTATTCGCAGATAAAAAAGCATCCTAAGCAGCATCTGATACCAACTCTCTTCTATCAACAGAAGTTAGTATGACAGGTTAGACACTACCTAGTCAACTCCCATTGTCTTATGAGCAATGGCATATATAATCATATATGTACCATGGGGGAGGCGCGGCAAGGCCCGACAACCGCGACTAGTAGCCTCCCCTAGTTAAAGCACTAGGCCACTTTCCCTCAAGATTTTGGAACAGGGCTTCGTTATATTCACGACGCCCACGCAAAGTACGGGCATATGGCCCGCCTTGCAACAGTCCAGTTGCCGCATCCGTAGAAATACCTTCCCTGCATGGGACCCGGTTTGCGTACAATGTTCCACCTGCTCAGCACTCCACAGAAGCAGTACATTGGCCTGTCCTTTCCTGCGGTGCTAACAGCATATGGATTATTATTAACATGGACATGGGGTCTCAGAATCTCCTTGGCCTTGTGCTGCAATAGGGTGGGATCTGGAGAACGGTCGGGCGATGGCTGGCATGTTATTGACTGTGGGGCAGGTTGCCACACAAGCGAGTTGGTGATGGAGAACTTGAAGCCCCGGTGCATCAACAGCGCAAGGAGACGAGCAGTATTGCGCGCATCGTCAAGCCCACAGTGGGCACGACCCTCCCATGTGAGGCCAGCTAACTGAACCGCATCCTTCAAGTTGCACCTGACACCCCCATATACTTCCTGGAAAGGGACTTTCAAGTTGATCCACCTGATAAAAATGACGCATATTAGAGTCATATCACCCATTTGATCACCTTAAGCATGACAAATGCAAGCAATAATATGGACACAATATTCCAACTTTTCAAAGAACTTTCTGAATAGCATGTATCTACATCTACAAGTCGAGCATTAATTAAAAAACTATATGGAACACAATGGATTTTCAAAGGAAAATATAGGGGCATTGAGTCATTCCAGGCAAGCTTCTTCCATTCCAAACAAGCCCTAGAATTCTATAGGTTCACTGTATGCGACTTACATTGAATCTCCACACAAAGGCCACACTCTAGATTAAATACTGAAAACCAAATTTTAGTTTTTTAGGAACAAAAGGAACAGGGGACATGGGCAACTAATAACCCTAAAACTATATATATCCATTTGTTGTTGCTTCATCTCATAAATTCATAATCTGCCTGGATAGTCAAAACAGAATAACATGAACCTAGATTATTGGTTCAACAGCCTTTGTGCTACTGCTAAGCACCTCCAACTTAATTTAACACCCACATTCATAGTGTTTGGTTGGGATGAGGATGAGCATCCATGGGAGCGTCAGCCTCATCCAAGTGTTTGGTCGGTCAAATCATATATCATCCAAGTGTTTTCTTCTTGCATGTTGATCTATGAGATTCGTTGAAAACGACCAGACAAACCCATTATTTGCTAATAGCATACGATAAAATCAACCTCTTAATTTTTGTGCCAGTCAAGCAGGTCTATTCCTAATTTCCCATTTTACAAAAGCTACTGGACCTTATCACAGTCAATTGTTGTCAAAGCAAGGCATATATAGCAGTTTAAGCAACAAAGAAATAAATAATCAATAGTTGCACCATTGTAGTTTTTAGAAATCAAACAGATTAAGAAATATCTAAGGTCGAGAAAGTCACCAAGGAATAATGTCCACCACTAAGGCTTTCTGATGATGAGGTTTTAAAGTAGACATGTGTGGTTAGTGATACATTAATGCTTGGGAAGAAACTAATAAGTATAATCATATAGATAAAAGCAAAATAGAGCTAATAGCATTATCTGTGCATTCATGCCGTCGGCATGATTGCGAAACAAACAGGTCCATCAAAATCAACTGAAACTTGCACCCATGTCAAGTCAAAACAAAACAATGTCCTAAAGCTGCATTCATGTAAATATGGGGTATATTTTACCTGTTGAAATATGGAGGCTTCTTGATTTTCTTGAACCTACACTCTGATTCCAACATCACGCGGCAATCCCAGTTAGACCAGGTGACAACAGCAAAGTTCTTGTGCTTAATTCCTTTGTCCTCTAACCATTTATCATGCATGAGCAAAGCTTCACTAAGCGGTACACCTCTGTCCACCTAGACATGCAAAGATAAAAACTGTATTACTGACCAAACACACATTTCAAACTTTGGTCATGCATTGCAACACCATCTCTGTAAACGTAGGCAAAATATGACTTCATCTAAGTGGTTATTTTTTCATATTGCCAGATTGAATACTGTACATCATAAAACTATAATAGACCCTTAAAATTTTGGCTACTGACAACACTTCAAATATGAGGATTGAATACATAGAAATCATAGGCACAGCTTTGTCTCACAGAAAGTACTTTCGTAAAGAGATAAAAAAAATACGGATGTCTATTGGTCAATGTTGTGTTCTTGGACTGTATCAATGTCAAAAATGACATGTTTTTGTGAACAGGAGGGGGTACACAAATAGCAGCTTTGTCGAGGCCCAGGCCCCGGTCGTGTCATCCAATTTTGGCAACCACGGTTTTAAATTTCTGAGCTGCCACGTCCAAGGTCTACTGCTCCTCTGAGAGGCCCGCTGCTCTTTCCAGCTCCGACGGCCACCGGATAGATTGTGTGGTGTTCAGATATGTACTGTTTAGAGGTTTGTTTCTTTGTTTCCTAACAATCGGACCAGTATTGGTAGAGAAAGCTTTCATTTTATTCCCTTCCCAATATAATGTATCCCCTTGTTCCGAGTATTATCAAGCATAGTCAGTTTACAAATCATATTAACGCCAAATTTTGTACCAAGCCGAACACACTAACTCCTAGGGCTGGCTTTGCGCATGCAAAAAAAACTAAACTACCTGCTGACACCAATCTATCCTAACCCTAGACCAGTGGCGGAGACACAGCTCGGCATGCCCGGGTGGCAGCCCGGGTTCAGCTAGTAAACTTCATCGTAATGCTCTGAACGTCTATGACTACAAGATAAATCTTCCATGGGCAAATATTTAACAACACACCGTATGCTAAACTTTGCCCAGGCTTCGATTATTGGCTGGCTCCGCCACTGCCCTAGACAACCATTCCATTACTAGGACACATACAAATGATTTTGGCGACATGAGGAAATAAGCTCCAAAATACCAACCAGAGATGAAAAATATTTTGTAGAAATATGCGACCCTCATGTCAATTCAGGTTTTTGAAAGTTTGATTTGCCAAAAGCTGGACCTGACCTGGAGGAAACAGTGCCTCCACACAAGTTGGATATGCATATCTAATCTAAATTTACTTAAATACATAGAAAATATACAAACCAAGTTATTAAGTTAGGTTCCATGTGTGTACATAATTGACACTAGCATGAAAGCTCACTGGCTCCTTTCAGTTTCAACTAGACTGTATATAATAAAACTATACAGATGATTACTTACCAAGTTCATGCTATTAACTCAATTAAGCGGTATAACACTTAACAAACAACATTAACTAACTATATTTAGCAAATATAGAATATGCACCAACCTGAATCTGTTGGATACCAGTAAGCTCCTTGCAGAAGTCAGTCAATGTTTGATGATATGCGGGCCGAACGTATGTTTGAAAGGAAGCTTCCAATTGTCCTGTTGCGCTGTTAACCAAGACAGATGGGAACTCGATAATCTCTTGTGGATGTGGATTGTTCTCCTTGTCACAGGTTGCTTCAAAGTCGATAACCACAAAATACTGAAATTCCTGAAGTTGTGCCTCATGAGGGTAACCTTGAGGGAGCATCTTGAATGGGAACTGAACCCTTTTCTCAATGGGAAAACTTTGGTCCCTATTTATCTGATAATACTGGTTCTCAAAGCCATAAGGTTGTGGCTGCCGTAGCATTTGATAATCAGAATAAATATGCGGCCAGGCATAAAATTCCTGGCGGTAGACTGGTCTGCCAAATCCTTGATCTGGGAGAGGAGATGCCTCCCAGACCTTATCTGTTGCAATACTATCATTCTTTTTTTCATCATTCTCAGGGAACCCTTCAATGCCACCTCTGTGATCTTGAGGGTTATACTGAGAAATATTTGGCTTGAGACACCCTGGAGGTGCCTCATTACTGACTTGCATTTCCTCTGCATTGATGAAAGTAGATGAGAAGATGTATGATAGAACTAACATTGCAAAGTAAAATGTACTCTTGTTACATGATCATTTTCAATCAATTAGCATTTCATGGACCAAAAGGATAGCAAAAACACTTTAGTAATTCAAATGCAAAGGAATCTTTAACTCTGCCCAGAAACAAGCAATAGAAAGAAAAATACCAGTCTGAACCACTATTACCAGTGCATTATTAGTCTTGTTACTCCACTATTACCAGTGCATTACTAGCCTTGTTACTCCACTATTACCAGTGCATTATTAGTTTTGTTACTCGCTAGCACATTTGTTTCGTCACTAGAAAACACTTGCTGGCACGTAATGCAAGAACGGATTTGAAAATCTAGCAGCATGCCAGCAGCACTTAGCACAGTAACCAGCAAACACCCTACTGTGGTTTTGCCCTAACCACTTAACCAGGTGGTGACTAAAAGTTCGTGATACCCACCCAAGAACCACATCCAATGTCCAACATGCAGATTACACAGAATCGCAAGAGGAATTCCAACACCCAGGACGCTGAAATCCCACCGAGGAGACAGCTTAGGCCTGCTGCCTCGCCACTACGAAAATCCCCCCGAAAACCTCCGAAAAATCGCGCCTTTACCCCCCCGCCGCCGCCACTCCGTTCTGCCACTAGAGAAGCAGGGGAGAGAGAAAAGAGAGGGATCAAGATCCAGACGGGAGAGAAGATCTGACCTGCGCGTTCTTGATCAATCATGTCCGTGGGCGTTCTGTACCATCCGGATCAGAACTCCCCCCGCTCGCGCCACACGACCTGATCGATCCCCCCAGGAGAAGAAGAAGAAGAAGAAGAAGAAGAAGAAGAAGAAGAAGAAGAAGAAGAAGAAGAAGAAGAAGAAGAAGAAGGAAAAACAACAAGCAGATCAGCGCGCGCGAGGGCGAGAGAGAGAGAGATCGATCGACAGAGAAGAGAAGGGGGATCCGCTTCAGGGTACGTACATGTGACAGCGAGAACCGGAGCGGGAGGGAAGAACAGAGCCGAGCGACGACCCCCTCTCCTCTCCGGAGTCCCTCTTCTTCCTCCTCTGCCAATCCCAGCCAGCGTCGGACGAGGATCGGTTGTAACCGCCGGACAGCGCGCACGGTTCAGGAGTCCAATGGGGTTACGACACGCGTGGTTTCGGGGTCGGGCGTCACGCTCGGGTACTTATCGGCGGCAGTGGGCCCGCTAAGACTGGTGTCCGTCTGTGTCTCGCAGGTAAAAAGCCTGGGACTCACTGTCAGTGAATCCATGTAGAGATCTAGCTGGACTCTATCCGTGTTCGAATCAAATTCAGCTAATTTCTCCGTCACGAAATCTTTGGTACTATTGCAACCATACTCACATCTATTTTCTTATTTTCTTGTCTTATCTCTACTATATAATATTGCTTAGGACACGGGTCATACGTCGTCCGACGTTTTGCACTTTAGTTTCTTGAAAAAGTTAAAATTAACCTGCAGTCCCCATGTTAAGTTATTATTACAAGGTTTGTGTTTGAGTCATGTTACCGGTTCGACAGACAGAAGCGAACTGAACGCGATGTTCTCCTGTCGCGGGCTGCTAGGTGCCGCCGTTGACCTCACGCCTGGGGTCGAGGATGTCGCCGCCACGGGGCTGCTCCTGCCTGCGCTCGCCGCGACCGCGCGCCCGTCGCAGCCACCGCTTCTCCACTTTCCTTCATCCCCAACGCTAGCCACGAGCCCCCACGCCTTCTTATGATTCGATCAAATCCTGGTCCCGATTCCGGTAGCGCCTCCTCCCATCTTGATCACTAACCCTGACCCGGCCAGTGGTAGGCGACCGCAGCCACCCCTCGCACGCGACCTCCTCCGAGCTCGCGGTCCCAGCAGTCCTTCTTCGTCGCCGCAGACGGCGGCCTCGCCGTCTTACTCAAGCCGATGCGGTCGTGAGCGGAGCATCCTCGGCAGGGCGACACACGACACACGAGTGCGGCCACGGCCCAGCATAAGCGGAGACACCACGCGCTTACGAGGGCACGACCAGCCGGGTCGGCAGCGTCGCACGGAAGCTGCAAGCCGCCCGATGCCGCAGCGAGCATGGTCATGGGACGGCCGCGGGAGACGAGCTTCTTCCCCTAATTTCTCTCATTCTCTCGGGACCTCCTATGTCTATTGGGCTAGCGGCGAGCGTGTGATGGCGGTAGTGAGAACGAGGTGGAGTGGATGAACGGCGGCGACGGATTCATATCTCTGTTGTTTATGATTTTCCTCTATCTCCATGTTTTTTTCTCTCTTTGAAGTGCGGTAGGACAAGCCAAGATGGACAGCTCAAGCAGGCTGCAGCACGGCAGCGACCTCTACGGCGACAAACCGGTACCTTGATATACCATGATTGTGAATACTGATTCAGTCATCATATTGCTACTAGAATATTTTCTGCACTGAGCTGAGCCAAAGCACACAGATTAATCATTAGTGCAAGTGAAAATATTCACTCTTTTTACTATTTTAGGAAAGAATAGGCAAAATAATCCATATCCAACGGTTTTTCATCAAATTTTTTTGCTAATGATAACACTAAATTCAGATTTGATAAACTCTAAAATATTTACTGATCTGGCTAATTAGTCAATACTTATATGTAGCACTGACATACGCAAAAAAAAACGTAATTAAATGATGGGTCTGTATGCGCCCGGTGCAATGCCTAACATGGTCCGAAGATAGCGTGAATTATCCATGAGATTCTGACGACCTTGGAGAGGTGATTCTTGTGGACATACGGGGGCACCGACCGGAGTTTCTGGTGGCCGGCGACCACGTCAGTCCGAGACTCAACCCTTCTATCAATACCACTTAGAGTGTTTGGTTCGACTTTTTAGTTGGCTTTTGGCTTTCGCTTATAAGTCAAAAAGCACCTATATAAGTGCTTTTGGCTTTTGGCTTATGTTACACTATGGTATAAGCCAAAAGTCAAAAACACATAATTAGGTGATTTTATGGCTTATAAGCCAAAAGCAAAAGCCAATAAAAAGTCTAACCAAGGTCGCCACTGTCACTTGCTCTCCCCTCCCCTCCCATCCCTAACCCTCGGTTTTCCATGAGAGCAGAAGAATCATCAATAGCTAAGCAGTAATGAGAGGCATGGGTCAACACAAATAAGGTGATGTTGATTCTTAGAGGTAGTGTATATTAGTATAAGTATAATTTTATTTGTGCATAGACTTATGTTTGAACGATGAATATGATAAGATTTACGATGAACCGAAGAGGTTGGGTGAAAACATTTTGTCAAGGCACATCCAAATAAGAATGTTTTTGCTAGCACATCCAATGTCCTGGTTGTTTTAAGTAAATCGATAATTGCATTGTGTTGCACTATCTAAATTTGACATGATCATGTTTTATATGAACTTGATCATTATATAAGAAGAAATATTAATTTATGATAGAGTGAGATAAGTCATTTTATGTGTGAAGGATAGGTCCTTCTGTTCGCCCGTAGCAACGCATGGGCATTTTACTAGTCAAGACTACAATGCTCTCCTGAAAACAAACACGGTCTAACTATGTAGTGAATGGTTTCGCTTAAATTATATTATTTGTTTTCGCTTTACTTTCTCTCTTCTCGTGACAACTTTCGTTTTCTGCTTATTTTAATTCTCATGATTTTTTTCGTGTTTGCCAAGTGTCATCACCAGAATAAAAGTGGGGATGAGGGTTAGACGGAAATGGATCAGAGGAGAGGTGGGAAGACATATTTTCCCTTTTATTTCTCAAAATCGAATTTTCAAAATGAAATATCTCGAGAACCGTTTATCTAATTTACGAACCGTTTTCATTTTTTAACTTCTCGCATCGAGATCTTCAAAACTAGATCTCATGTTGATAGGTTTTGACGAACTTTTTTCATACATCCGACTATGTGTAGTTTGCACTTTCTGTTCTGCCTAGTTGTACAACCTATGTCTATTATTTTTATACATTCTATTATATGTAGTTGTACAACATGTTTTGTGCAGTTTGTACGTAAATATTTAATACTTCTAATTTTTGGTAGTCTGTACATCCAGTTTCTAATAATATGTACAATATTTTCTGTGTAGTTGTACTCCTAAGGCATGTATATACCTTTCTTTATATTTTTGTACATCTTATTCTGTATAGTTTGTACACCATTCACTATGTATTATATACTAATGTGTACACTGCTTTTGTATAGACTTAACCTTCCATGTCGTCGCCATCGTACAACTCATTATCGCGAGAAGCTTCGTACTCGTACAGATGTAGATGTTGGCGGTGTATGCCTCTAGACCGAGACTCGTACAGCCGGCCGGCCGGGCGGGTCTTTCGTACCCTGTACGCCAGGAGCTCATGGCCATGTGCGGTGGGGTGCTCCGTACATGCTGCGTGCAGGTATTCGTCCACCACGTGGCGGCAGCTCGCTCATTCGCAATCCACAGATGGACCTTTTTCGAAGGCAATCCTTCGCGTAGTTATCTTTATCTCTCATATATAATACGGTCTGAAGTCCGGTATGTCCGGCTATTTTGTAGAAAGCTCCCATGAGAAAATACAGAAATCAACCCGCAGTCCAACATATTACATTTTAACCCTTCCACCTTATCCACTCGGCTCCTGCGGCAGTCCTGTCTACTCCTCGCTCGATGTCCTCCGCCTCCTCCGATCCGGGCTCCGGTGTGGCACGTCGCCCTCCGCGGCTCCGCCTCCTCCACTCCGGCGTGAGGGACGGATCAACAACACGACGCGTCGCAGGACTTGACGGTGCTCGTGGAAGAGCGCCCTCAGCCACGACACCGCCGTGTTGCCGTCCTCCTCGTGGCTAGCTCCGGCGGGAGCAGCAGCGCGCGCCACAGTCCTCCTCTTGACGCCGAAGCAGCGCGTAGTGTCTATCCGTGCCTTGTCTCCTTCTTTCATCTCTGACTGCAGACCACCTGCAGTGCACGTCAACAAACGGCGGCCTACTCCAACAAATCTTGGACCAATCCCAGAGGAATCCTCGATGATCTGCCCAACACAGATGTTGCTCTCTCTCTCTCTGATCTGATCTGATCTGATCTTTTTACGTTTTACTTCAGGAGTGAGGACATGTGAACGGATAGACGTCGCCTAGAGGGGGGTGAATAGGCGATTTAAAACTTTTTCGAGGAGCCGGAATATCCGGTCCAAGAGTGACCCGGAAATTCCGAGTAGCCGGAATATCCGGTCCACGAACGACCCGGAAATTCCGGTATGCTTGATAAAGGCGGAATAAAACTAGAGGTTTACTTTAACAAGCATACAACCTAGATATATAAACTAGGCTCACATATGTGCACCAACAACTTAAGCTAAGCAATACAAGTAACAAGATGATAGCAAGATATATGACTTCAAACACGAAGGCTATCACAATGTAAAGTGCATAAGTAAAGAGCTCGGGTATAGAAATAACCGAGGCACGCGGAGACGAGGATGTATTCCCGAGTTCCACCCAAAGGGTGTACGTCTCGTTTGGAGAGGTGTGCGCAACCACAACAGGTTAGCCGCAACGCCACAAAGTCTCACCTTCTTCTCCTCATGAACTCAACCACAAAAGGTTGCGAGTTCACCTTCCACTATTGATCTCCTTTAGGGCGGAGATCGAATCCCGTACAACTCTTGAGGCACACACCCACAACTTAATTGGGGCTCCCAAGTCTTGAGGCACACACCCACAACTTAATTGGGGGCTCTCAAGTGACCACAAAAGGTCTTGACCATAAAAGGTCTTGGCCACAAAAGGCGGCCACAAAAGGCGTCTAGGGTCCAAAGACCCAAGAGTAACAAGCTCACAGGTATCACCACCACGAATCCTCGTGAAGGGCTCAAACCGATGCAAATGCAATGGCAAGAGCACACGAAGTGCTCAAGTACTTCACTCTCAAATTCCAACACAACAACAAATGTTTATGGGGGAATAAGAGAGGAAGAACAAAGGAAACCACAAAGGAGTCAAATCCTTCACTCCCAAATCCCACCAAAAGCAACTAATGCTTATGGGGGGAGAAGAGAGGAAGAACAAAGAAGAAGAACCACAAAGAAACTCCAAGAACTAGATCCACTAAGTTCCCCTCACTTAGAGGAGAGATGGATTGGTAGGATTGTAGATCTAGATCTCCTCTCAACTTTCTGTGACGCCCTATAATCGGTACTATGTAGATTTAAGCGTTCCCGCCGAAATCCACATAATAACGATTTTAGGTCGCCCACCAGACATAATGTGCACGCCGAAACATGCGCATTATGTGGGTGGAATTGTGATAACATTACAACAGTTCCGATACATCCACAAATACAACATAAGATATAATTACAACAATGACTCGAACGAGTCAAGATACAAATGATACAATACAAAGATACAAAGGACAGCGGAAGCAAAATAGTATCCGACTACGAATAAGATGCAAATTGGACTAAGAGTCCTGAAGATAAGCAATGGCGCCATATCCCTGCCCAGCCAAGCCGGAGGGATTCCCAAGCTAACGTCGTCAGACTTCAAACCTGTTGACTGCACATAAAGCATAACCCAAAAGAGGGTCAGGGCACTCCCTGGCAAGCAAAACCGACTTGCCTACTTTCTACACCATCTCCCAAAATATAGGGGAGGTGGACTTAGCGGCAGCAGCACTAGCAACCTAAAGAGACACGCTACAACTTCCGTCTAATCAGAGAAGGATAAGAGAGCGCATAAGATAACCATCTACAACTAACACCAATCATAACCCATTCTCGGATTAACCCCCTCAACCAAGTATGAGGAAGCAATTCGGGAATACTCACACAGTGAGCAAATTTTAGTTACCGGTTATTATGAAAGTAATTCTATATTACTAGTCAGGTTAATTAACAATGATTAGGTGTAAGTTGTCTATGATCTTGTTAGACAGCATCATCACCAAGTCGTCCATAACCGTGGACACGGCTCATCGATAAGATTATACCCTGCAGGGGTGCACTACTGGACCCGTACTCGTTCGATCAACCCCAAAAGCAAAGCCAGAAGCTAGGGCATCTCAACACGGCAAATCTCTTCTCTACAACCCATTCAGGGAACCGCATGATTGTGTGCACGGCTAATCAGGTTCAGTGCCCGCGGGATACGACCTTCATAGCACTCTAAGAACGTGCCACCCTATATGAGAATCGACTACTCCATCATCATGAGATCGTTATGTCACCATATGCATGCATCAAATGGAAAGCCCGAACTACTTGCGGCGCCCTGGATAAGAAGCGGATTAGATCGAAGCCGCGGGGGCTCCATAGGGCCTCCCACAAGCGGTTAGTGCGCTCAAAATTGGATCCGAGGACAAGAACTGAGTTCCTAGGTCGACACTTAGCAGAACAAAGCACCTCGCAAGGCCTTCCGTCGGTGCCTTATCTTTTAATTATAATACCCCAATATAAGACAACATTTTATTAAGGTAGAATAACCTATCATGCTAAGCAGGTGAAAATAAATATGACATACGGACGACTCGCACAAACAACTCTAAGCATGCGCTACGACTCGCAAGGCCAACAGATAAACATGCAACATGTATTAGGATGTGGGGATAAAGCTTTATGGGCTGCAGGATAAACATGTGATGGGATCGCGATTCAAGAATCGTAACTAGAATAGCATAGATCAAAAGGCAGGAATGAAAGACAATGTATAGTTAAACAAGCAAACTTTGCTTGCCTGGAATCCCGCATGGAAGCAGATCTTGTCGTTGCTCACACATCTCAACGTCTTATCCGCGAAGAAGCAACAAACACTGGAAAGCGTAAAAGATGCATTTTACAACTACGGAAAAAGATCCAGCATGATCATATGAGAATGATGCATGACATGTCAAGATGCAATGCGAGATGCAGTTAATCCAAATTAAGCGGAACCGGAAATTCCGACAATTAATAGTTAGGTGCAAGTTATTTATTTACCCGCAATATTAAATGTTGGTTAGCATGGCAACACATGGTATGGGTGATCTAATTAAATTAAATGGAATAGGGCATTATATATTTATTACCCCACACATTCCATATTGAATTATTTAGGTGATTTGCTACACCCGCAAACACAAGAGATGCAACACAGGCAATTATGATGCGAAATGCACAAGATAGATGACATTTAATAAAATAGGTTTAGGGTTAGGGTTTGGGTCCGTACGTCGGATCGGGAGAGATAGGGTTCGAAACCGACGTCTTCGGTCCGTAGAGGAAGTAGTCGCCGTCGAGGAAGTAGTCGTCGCGGAACCGGGGCATCGTCGTTAGTCGGTGTCGTGGAAGTGGTCGGGTAGTCGTAGCACGTAGGAGCACGGCAAAATGACACCGGAAGGAGGCGCACACGGGGCGTGCACCGCAACACGGACACGGTGGTCACGACAACGTGGCACCGGAAAAGGACGCGCACGTAGCAACACCACGAAGGGTGGACAACTCGGACCAAAATGGCGACGCCGGGGTCTTGCGGACATTGTGTCGAACACCTGACGGGCGTCAGCGGCGGCGTGCACGCGGCCTAAAAGAGGACGCAGCGGGACGGCGCGCTGTGGCGCGGGCGAACGCACGCGGGGCGGCGGGCGGCGACGCGGCGGCGGAGGAGCAGGGGCGCGCGGGGGCGTGGGCGGCGGCCGGCGACCGATGCCGTAGCGGCGAGCGGCGACGCGGCTGCGCGGCGCAGAAGGCGGAGGCGCGCGGCGGGAGCGCGACGGCGGGGAGCGGCCGGCGGGCGCGGAGGCGGCGGCTTGCGGCGGCCAGCAGCGGCGCGGCGCGCACGGGCGAC
Organism: Poa annua; assembly: GCA_026929855.1. NCBI lineage: Eukaryota > Viridiplantae > Streptophyta > Magnoliopsida > Poales > Poaceae > Poa > Poa annua. Next base: position 28,181,696 of record CM049428.1, read on the forward strand.
AGCGGCGTGCTCGGGCCGGAGATGGCCGACGCGAGAGCTGCGGGCGCAGGGGCGAGGGGCGCACGGAGCGGGCGGCCGGAGGCGGCGCGGCGCGCGGCATGCGGCGCGGCGCTCGGGCCGGAGGTGGAGGCGGCGGCGCTGGAGGGTGGCCGGAGCGCTCGGGGGAGAAGGTGTCGGGGAGGCGGCGGCGCCGGGCGACGCGGGCGCTGGCGGCCGGAGGGAGGAGGTGCGGCCGGCGGACGGCGCGCGAGCGAGCAGCGCGGGGGCGGCGCGGCGGCGGTGCGCGCGGGGCGACGGCCGAGGGAGGCGAGGCGCGCGGCCGGCGGCCGGAGGCGGCGGCGGCAGGCTGGGCGCGTCAGTGCGAGGGGCCGGTGCAGCGGCGCGGGAGCAGAGGCGCGGGCGCGGGAGCACGCTGGCTCGGGAGGCATCGGGCGGTTCTAGCTGGCTTCTCCCGTGCGCTGCGGGAAGAAGAGAAGGAAAAAAACAGAAGAAAGGAAGGAGAGAAAAGAAAAAGGAGAAAAGGAAAAAGGGAAAAAGAAAAAGAGAAAAATGGGAGGGGGCGGCTGCAAAATTGCAGGGGGTGGGAAACAAGTTTCCAGGAGGGAACCCTAGGGTTTGGGGTTAGATGGGCTTGGGCTTTAATTTGTCTCCCTTTTATTCTTTTCGGTTTTATATTTTTAAAACAAAATAGAAAACGAATTTGAACACGAAACCTTTACAAAATATTTTTAGTTTTGCATAGACAATTTAATAAACTAGTTTTTAACATTTTTAAAATATTTGAAAATAACACATTTTTAATTAATTTGAAATGCATTTGAATTTAATTGTGTGAAATTAATTTAAATGCAACAAATTAAATTAATAAGATGCAATGCGATGCCATGTCGATGCAAAAAGAAAACACACAAAATTAAAAGGGGATAAATCCCGGGGCGTTACACTTTCCCTAAAGAATATGGAAGATTCAATTGAGGGATTGAGAGGGACGTGAGCTTTCCAAGGTCAACAATGGAGTAGGAGAGAGGGGAAAAACGTGCTGCCTTTTATTAGCTGGAGGGGTAGGTATTTATACCCCTCCAGGAAATATAGCCGTTGGCTGTTTCGACACTCGGAAATTCCGGTATAAGTGAGACTCGGAAATTCCGATCACCCGGAAATTCCGGTCTAAGAGAGACTCGGAAATTCCGGTCACCCGGAAATTCCGAGTCCATGAAATTTCCGAGCTGAAATTCCGGCTGGAGTCAGAAGCAAAACCAAACTTTTCCTTAGCCATTTCTGGAGGACTTTTCTGGGGGCACTCGGAAATTCCGGTAGACGGAAATTTCCGAGCACAATTTCCGACTGGAGTCAGAACCCTTTTTCTTCTTTCCTTAGCCGTTTTCTTGGATGAGTTGGGGAACCGGAAATTCCGGTAGATCGGAATATCCGACCCCAATAATCCGAATCAGCAAAAACACCGAAAAGAAAACTGCTATAACTTTTGCAAATGAACTCCAAATGAGGTGAGACCAACTTTGTTGGAAAGATAGCGACGATGACTACCAATTTTGTTGGAAATATTGCATCCCATAAATAGAGTAAAATCTCCACACATGGCAAGGTGTGGGACTTTTCTCAAGGTAGAACCGGCAATATTTCCGCCACCGAAAATGCAACAAGTTGTCAAAAGTAAAACCGATTTCGATGAACAAGAGCTTGACATGGAGATAAACCAAGCTCTAACTCCTCACCGACATAAAAGCCAAATAAGAACCAAGAAACATGATATGCCAAGTATGCAAATGTTTGAGCTCTCCACAAGAATGCGATCAAGTTACTAACTTGAGAGCCCCTCTTGATAGTACGCCTATCTATCCTATAGCCCTATCAAGATCATACCTTTGCCTTGAGCATTCCACTTGAGTTGGATGATGACTATCTTGATCTTTTCAAGTGGATCATCTTTCTTGATTGCGCATCCAAGCACTTGCTTGATGAAGACTTCTCCAAATACTCCCCCATGCTCACAATGGGAGAGTCTCGCTAAGTTTCGTCTTCATGTATCCATTGCAAGCACCAAGCATAGGATCTTTTAGAGAAAGCTTCTCTTGGTCTTGCACAACTCATCTTTTCTTCACTAAGATGATGTCTTGAATCTTCAAGACATACTTGCAATAAGCTTCACTCAACACATGAGCTTCAAGAGTTCAACACATGAACTCCACAATTCCATGGACATGATTATAATGATATCTCAATGCAAACATTAGTCCATAGAGATTGTCATTTAATTACCAAAACCACACATGAGGGAAAATGCTCTTTCAACATGGACAAGGCAGTAAAGAAAAGTTCAAATCGTATACGCTCTCTCTCTCTCTCTCCGGCTGTCTTTTGTTTCTATTTTTTGAGCAGCTCTGGAACGGATTATCTTTTCACGAGAAATTATTCTCTTTTTACATACTTCACAAAACAGTTTTTTAAGAAATTTTATGTGCTATGTTCAGATGCATGGAGATGTCTTTCTTATATTTCTGACTGCCAGTGGCAAAGCTCAATGTAGTGAAGTTTTGCTTCATTAGTTAGGATCTGAACTGAAAGAAGAAGAAGAACAGAGGAAGAACTGGCATGCAGAGCTAGGTAAAGTTGTGGCTTTGATTCAGTTTGTACATACATACTAAATGAAAATGGTGAAAGTCTGAAAGAAACAAGTGTCGAATCCGCAAGTTCAGAGCTCAGTTCTTAACAGAGTACAGTCTACCCGTGTATTGAATAATTTCATGCAAGTAGCAGATCTTCCGAAGGTAGAAAACAATCATTTGCTGCAAGTAGTGTAAAATTATACAAAATCTAGGCTCCTTTTTTTTCTTTATTGATTGAGGAGAAAATCTCTGAATTCTAATAGATAAGAACACAACATGAGGTGCCCCATCACACTGTAGTGCACGAGCCCAGGGAGTAAATAGCTAATGCAGAAGCTCTGCTGGACATTACAACCATAATCTGTGAGGTCTCAGTCTAAGTGAACAAGTCACGCCTTCTGATTTCGCAACAATATTGCTGACGAAATTTGGGCAGGAAGCAAGACTTGATTCCGAGCCTATCTCATTGCGCTGGACTGATGTTGGCCTTTCGGTCTTCAGGGTTGTGCCTGGATGCAGCACCATGTAATTAAGCTCCTTTCTCTTCTATTAGTTCTTCTATTAATGTTTGCTTGGTAAATGACTTAAACCATGCATTCTCTTAATATTTGCAGGATTCGACCCATGGATAAGTTAAGCAGCGCAAGGTTTGGTTGTTAGAAGGGAAAAAACGGCCAGGCCTTAGTGTTACAAGGGCATATGGTGAGTTGTTGACAAATCACTTGAAGTATAGAGACAACATATACTTTGAAAAGCTTGAGCTGTTCTAACCATGTATGAAATTCCAAATTGTATGTTTGAGTTTTTGTCATCTACTTTACAGTTTTTGAGTCATTTCCCAACGTCATCTAACCTGCTACACTTATAGCTGGCCAAACGGGCCGTGCCAATCGGGCCGGCCCGAGGCACGAATTTTTTGGCACGGCCCAGGCACGGTCCGGCCCGCGACTAATCGCGTCGTGCCGGCCCGCGGCCCGGCCGTGCTCGTGCCCAGCTACGATCTGGGGCACGTGGGCCGGCCCGACACGGCACGCCAGATTCGTGCCGGCCCACGGCCCGGCACGGCACGGGCACGACCCGTCGCATCGTTCGGCACGCCAGGAGCCCGCGAAGCACGGCCCATCGCCGGGCGGCACGCCGAAGCCGACCGTTGGGCACGCCGAAGCACGGGCGGGCACGCTCGGCACGCGTCGTCTGCGGCACGCCAGGCCCAGGTACGGCCCGGCCGACCGTTGGAGGCTGTTTTTTTCTCCGACTTTGAATTTTGAACCCGTAGATCTCAATATTTTTTGCTATAAATATGCCTACTCACTCACATAATTTTTCAAACTCATCCCACACTTCTCCTCCCACACTTCTCATCCTATCCTATGGCTATGGATCCTCCACCTCCCCCCTTTAACCCAGTTCCCGACGGGTATATCCCGGAGCCGATGATCAACTTTCCCATAGTTTCTTTAGGACTTACCACCAAAGATTACGTCTGCTTAGAAACCGATAACGCACCCCAATTTACATCCCAAGGTGGTTCGAGTAGTACCGCCACCACGGCCTCTACCTCTACCGGCACAAAGAGGGCTCGAACTTCCAGGATGTGGACGGAGGGCCATTTCGAGTACCGTGGTAACACACTCGAAGATGCCAAGGTGGCACACCAAGCGGTGTGCAAGTGGCCGGGGTGCGGGAAGATCCTCAGCGGCGACTCGAAGCATGGTACCGGTCACTTGGACTGGCACCTTAACAGGCACCGGGAGGCGAACTCACAGGCGTCAGCGAGAAGACAAGGGGATCTACCTTACGTCACCGACGGCCAGGTAAGGAACTTCAACTACGATGCTACTGAATCTCGTAGAGGACTATGCCATGTTATTGTTGCACATGATTTACCGCTTGGTTTTGGTGAGTATCCCGCTGCTGTAGAATGGATTCAAACTTGCCATAATCCACAATATCATCCAGTTTCTAGGCAAACTACGTCTAGGGATATGAAAAAACTAGCCAAGAAAATGCAAAATGAAATAAAAGATGAGTTTGCAAACTGTACATTTTCCGTTTCATTAGCATATGATATATGGAGCGGTAGAGCTAAACAAGATTATCTAAGTGTTGTAGCTCATTACGTGACCACTGATTCTTGGGAACTAAAAAAAGCGGTCATTAGATTTGAATTAATGGATACTAGACATACTGGTAGAGCAATTGCTGATAAAATCTTGCATGTCGTGCAAGGATTTGGTCTCGAGAATAAGGTGTTTGCAATAACTTTAGATAATGCTTCAAATAATACCACCGCAATGGATGATATTCGTCCCATACTTAGTGGTTATGCCTCAGCACATCTTTTCCATCAACGTTGTGCATGTCATATTATTAATCTAATTGCTAAATGTGCTTTAAAACATCTCGCCGAACCCATTGAAAAAATTAGAAGTGGCATTGTTTTTTTAAATGCTTCTAATCCACGGCTACCTGAGTATAAGAGCTGGTGTGATGCGGCTACAACGGCATCACATGTCTATAATATAGATATGAGCATTAGATGAAACTCTACATACATAATGATTAGAGATTTGATCCATATTTATGACATTTGTTAATGCAAATTCACACGGGACAATCTTTTTATGTGATGCTGACTGGGATATTGCAAACATGGTCATGCAATTTCTAGAAGTTCTTTATGATGCAACCAACATATTGTCTGGGGTTTATTATCCCACAACTCCTCTACTAGTGCATCAAATTTATTTCCTTGCTGATCACCTAAAAGCACATGAAAATGATCCTAAGTTAAGAGAGGCTGTTAAAAAAATGAAAGCAAAGTTTATAAAATATTGGAAAGAAATTCCTGATTTATGTGCCTTTGCATTCATTTTGGACCCGAGGGCTAAAATTGAGGGGTTCGGTGATGCTTTATCTCTCTTAACTATTGCATTAGACTGTGATTATAGTCAATACCAATTTACTATTAAGAGCAAGCTCGCTGATCTGTCCGACAAGTACGAGAATAAGTTTGTAGGGACAGTTCGTTTGCGACGGCCTCCACAAGCCCAACGGCCCGCAAAGAAGAATACCATATTCAAGATGTTCGTCAGCTCCGGTAGTGGAAGTTCAAGCAGCGCCGCCGGGAATGAATTAGCAGCTTACCTTAACGACCGTCCACTGGTCGTCCACGGTGAAGATGACTTCAACATTTTGGAGTGGTGGCGTGATCACAAACAAACATATCCCGTGCTTTCCATTCTAGCACGCGATGTGTTAACTGTTCCAGTGTCAACAACATCGTCGGAGGGAACATTCAGTCTAAGCGGAAGAGTTCTAAAGCCAAGAAGAGCTAGTCTCCACCCTGATATGGTGAAGAGTTTGATGACGGTAAAAGATCGCGATCGGGCAGTGAGAAGAACCCAACACATGCTGGAGGACCCTGAATTGACTGCCGCACTAGAGTATCTTCATATCGATGATGAAGATTGAAGAATAATTTTTCTTATCCTTTTGTATTTTTTCTTTTTTTATTCTTGTACTGAACTTGGTCTGTAATACGAACAATTAAGTCGGACAGCAGCAAGTATCAGACGCACTCTTTTTCCTTCCAGGGTACCTAACGGGACTGGAAGGTTTTAATGAGGCGGCTTGCTAGCTGAATAAAAAATAATTATATCATATCACATTTGTCCCCATTTTTGTCATTTTTCTATTTTTTTTTACCTTTTCCATATCACTCTTTTTTCTGCTAGGCATGTTGGGCATGCTAGGCACGTGGGCATGCTGGGCATGCTAGGCACACAAGCCACATTTATCCTGCTAGGCATGTATGGGCATGTCACACTTCTATCTTCGTGCTATAAATACATCTCATAACTCATACTTCTACTCTCACACACATCACACACTTGTATCCTCTCACAGCCTCACACTGATCCCACATTTCTCATTTCACACTTCTCATCCTATGGAGCAGCCACCTCCCCACCCACATCCTAATGGTGGTAGTATCCCGGTACCAGAGCCGGAAAGGCAACGGCGAATCTCACCGCTGTGGACAGAGGGTCATTTCGAGTATCGTCTTGTGACACTCGAAGATGGCACGGTGAGACACCAAGCACTGTGCAAGTGGCCGGAGTGCAACATGATCCTCGGCGCCACCTCGAGAAATGGTATCGGTCACTTGGAGTGTCACCGCAACAGGCATCGACTTGCGGCGGCAAGAAGAGTTGCATAATCGTCTGTAATATGAATAATTAGTCGGAAAGTAGCAAGTTCCAGACGCACTCTTTTTGTTTCCAGGGTACCGCACGGGACTGGAAGGTTTTAATGAGGCGGCTTGCTAGCTTAATAAAAGTATTCAAAATCATGTCACCTTTGCCACCTTTTTTTATTTATTTTTATTTATTTTTATTTTTTCCGGTGTGCTCTCGTGGGCCGACCGTGCCGTGCCGGCGTGCTCGTGCCCGGAGGCCGATCGCAGCCCGTGGGCCGTGCCGAGGCCGGCACGCGACGTGTCGTGCCGAGTCCGGCACGCGACGTGCCGTGCCGGGCGGCCCGTTTGACCAGCTATAGCTACACTTCCTGTTGCAACACACAAGCACAATTATGTTGTATCAAAAGTTGTATAGAGATTATTGTGTATCAAATGTTTGTGTGTCAGACAAAAATTACATGTCACACATAATTTTAAATATGAACATGTCGCATGCTTACCAGTTGTTTGATGAAATGCCTCAACGAGATATCGTTTCTTGGAACGCCGTGATTTCAGGGTTCACTTACAAAGGCTTATTTGGAAGGGCTGTAGATATTTTTAAGGAGTTGATTGTGGTGTACTGTGTTAACATGGTTGTCGGTTGATTCAACTAACCAAATGTCCAACCAGAAATCTAATGAAGTTGATTAGAACAACATAAAACAACTTCTTCGAGAAGCGCATGCCTGAGTACGAGAATGCTTCCATCATGTCCAGCCTCACCAGGTTCTACATCGACGTCGACTTCCTAACAAATCAAGTTATTACTTTTGAATAAATTTTTTGAGTTTTAAAGCAGTCGAGCCTGCCGTCCGATTAGATAGAATAGAAGTTTATGTACATGAGTTCATCGGTAAGGAGCCGAAAGGACAAAGAAAGCAAAACCAAAAAAACACACGCAAATTAGCCTCCTGGATCCTGCGAATGTGCCAAAGCGCGCTGCTGAATCTCTTCCCACACGAGATGGGCCACCGCGTCCGGCTGCAAGGCGGTGTTGTGGAAAATCCGCCTGTTTCGCTCCTTCCAAGTGCCCCACATGGAGTAAACGAAGGCACCGTTTGCCTCTCGCCTACGCTCCTTTGGGATCCCGGCGGTCATGCCATCCCACCAAGCGTCCAAGGCGTGGCCCAAAGGGGGTGGAGCCACCCCAATGTTTCCGTTCCACTCAAAAATCTTCTTCCTAATCCTCGAGGTGAAGCTGCAGTCAAGGAGCAAGTGTTGCACAGTCTCAGGATGAATCCTACACAGTTTGCAGACGGGGTCATGGGGCCATCCCCGCAAAGCCAAATTATCCGTTGTTAGGATCTTACCGTGTAGCGCAAGCCACGCAAAATAGCGGCATTTTGGCTCCGCCTTAGCCTTCCATACCTTGGCCGTCCGGAAAGGCGCACATGTCCCCACGAACTGGCACCTGTAAGCGGAGGCGGTGGTGTAGATGCTAGAGGCTGTCCACCGTCATGTGATTGCGTCTGGGCGTGATTGCAGCACCACCTTTGGGCGGCTATGCAACTTTTGAATAAATACCATGTACTTGCCCTGCCCTCACTTCTTAGTCCGTTTGTCAAATTGCCCGTGCAAGATCTAGGCGACGAAATGCTCATATCAGTTAGTAATCATTTTCACAACCTCCATGAACTCGTTATTCAAAATTTGGTGGAAAAAGTATGATAACTCATTTTAGATTTGTTTATCCGATTTAGCTAAATTTGTTTTGCCCATACCAACACATGAGCATTTTGCTAGTATATCCGTGTAATCTCTGTAAAAGGTGTCCAACGAAATACAGTACGGAGTGCATGGTTACTTAAAAAAAAATCCCGTGTCAGTCGTGCAAACTCCCAAGAAAAATTATCTAAAACCGCAGCACCATAACTCGCGGAGCCCCTCCATTCTCCTCTTCGCGCTAGGGTTTTAAGTTCCCCCCTCCACCTCCCAAAAGCCCCTTCCGCTAGGGTTTAGCCGCCGTCTTCCTTTGCTTCGTTCCCCGCTCCGCCGCCGCATACTTCCCGCTCAGCCGCCGCCGCCGCCGCCGGCCCACCACCATGTGGGCGCTCCGCAGAGCCGGCAACCCCCTCAGGTATCCCCCGCCCGTGGGTCTCGATTAGGTTTCAGAGGATGTTGTCAGGTCGATGTATCGGTCTCTGTAGCGGCGATTCTGGTCCGTGATCCGTTCCATTCGCAGTGCTTTATCCTGTAGCGGCGACGCCGCACAAAGGCGTCAGGAGTAGTTGTTTTGATTTGGGTTCTCGTGCCGAAACCGTGCGATCCCGAGTTACTAGGCCGTGAAACCAAGCATCGCCGGAGGAAAGATCGCACTTTTGTGGATTGATTATCCCGTCGTATTTGTTTTGAAGTAGGAAATGCATGTCTTGCCATGAGACTCTGCTTCGGTGCGATGTTGTTGGATACCTGACGCCTTAGGATTTCCTTATTTCCCTTTTTGTGTAGATGCGTTTGAACGACGCACTGTTCAACTTGTTTATTTTACTTGATGTCTGGTTTTGTGCTCTATATACGTTAGCTATATGTCTGTGAATGCTTGCCCATGACTTTAAACATCTTGTGTTTTGTGTTGCAATACACAGTCCAATTATGATAAAATGCGTGGCTGACTGTTTGCTTCGGATTCAGGGTCAGTGCCCGCCAAGTTTCAAGTGTCCGTGGTTACTCAAGCCTTGAGATACTGTCGAGTGCTAACCTGAAGGCTGTAGAAGGGCACTGTGAGCAGGGTTGCCAGAAATCATGTTGCATGAAGAATGCAGAAGAGCACTGTGAGCAGGGTTGCCAGAAATCATGTTGCTGCCGTCTGCCAAAGCCATCAGCCTGCCGTTCATCATTCTCATCTGGCTGGTCCGTGTGGGGCAGGAGTTTCTCTTCTGAGGCTGGGGCAAATTCTGGTGACAAAGATGATGATTTGGAGGACGGGTTTTCTGATTTGGAGGTCCCGCCAGAAGCTGATAAAAAGGAAGTGGAGTTAACATCGGAAGAGAGCTCTGATGAGGATGCTGTTGATGAAATCGACTCGTTAGAAGTTGATGCTGATGCAAAACCCAAGAAGGAGACAGTGAAGAAGTCTGGCTTTACCCTTCTCAAAGTTATGTTGGAAGCTCCAAGGAATGCTGTCCCCGCAGCACTGAAGAAATGGGCTGATGGCGGCAATACGTTTGATAGAAGTGATATATTTTATGTCATTTTGAACCTTAGGAAGCGTAAGTACTACGGCAAAGCATTGCAGGTACTTACCCTGCACAACTTGTTTTCTCTAATTTTCCATGATGGCAAATTCGTAAAAAAATTACATTTTGGCGATACTATGGATTCACGTTCATCATCCTCTGTCTTGAAAAAATAATGAATTCAAGATAACCTTGGTACTAAACGTGTTTGTACTGACAATGTTTTTCTTTCTTCAATGTGTTTATAGGATGTCTATTACTGATTATGCGAAGCTGTATGCTAGATTTACTCTTTGTTAAATAATAACATGTAGTGCACAGCCTTTTCCTGTGCGAATTACCACCTATTTATATGATTAACTAATGTTGTATATTGTCATGAGAATATATTACTGTCTTTTCATTCTTCTGGCCTATCTCAGCAAGTTTGTTGTGTAACTCTTGAGGATAAATTTTCTTTACTTTTATGCAGCTCCTCGAATGGATTGAAGAATCTAAACAAATTGATCTTGTAGAACGTGATTACGCTTCACGCCTTGATTTGCTGGCTAAAGTCCAAGGTGTTTACAGAGCTGAAAAGTATATTGATGATGTTCCTGCATCTCATAGGGGTGAGGTTCTATACAGAACTCTCTTAGCTAATTGTGTGGCTGAAGTGAATGTAAAAAAGACAGAAGAGGTCTTCAATAAGATGAAGGATCTGGAATTCCCAGTGACAGTATTTGCTATCAATCAGCTTCTGTTACTGTACAAAAAGGTGGACAGAAAGAAGATATCTGATGTTCTCGCAATGATGGAAAAGGAGGATTTGAAACCATCCCTCTTCACTTATAAGCTCCTTGTAGACGTTAAAGGCGCTGCAAGAGATTTTGAAGGCATGGAAAAAGTTGTCCAGTCAATGCAAGCAGATGGTGTTGAGCCAGATGTTCTGCTTCAAGCCACAATTGCAAGACACTACATATTTGGTGGTCACCGTGAGAAAGCTGAACCAGTTTTGGAGTCATTGGAGGGTGATGATATCAAGGAAAACCGTGAGGCTTGCAAGGTTTTATTACCTTTGTATGCTTTTCTTGGAAAAAAAGACGACGTCGAGAGGATTTGGCAGGTGTGTGAGGCTAATCCTCGTGGAAATGAGTGCTTGTCTGCTATAGAGGCTTTTGGTAGGCTTGGAGATGTTGAAAAAGCTGAGGAAGTCTTTGAAAATATTTCGGCGTCCTGGAAAAAAATCTCTTCCAAATTCTACAATGCTTTGATGAAGGTGTATGCTGATAAAAACCTTTTGGACAAGGGTAAGGAGCTATTAAAGCGTATGGATGAGAATGGTGTCAGAATAGGTAGCTGGATAGTGGATTCGGTGGTGAAGCTCTATGTGCACGCTGGAGATGTGGATAAAGCTGAATCACTACTGTACAAACTGTCTCAGAAAAACAAGCTGAGACCTCAGTACAGCTCCTACCTGATGTTGCTTGAGAGTTATTCGAAGAAAGGAGACATCCACAGTTCGGAGAAGGTGTTCAGCAAGTTGCGGCAGGCGGGTTATAGTGGGAGGATTAGACAGTACCAGTTGCTGCTTGATGCATATTTGCATGCAAAGACCCCTGCTTATGGATTTAGAGATAGGATGAAGGCTGATAACGTGTTCCCCAACAGTGTCATCGCAGCTTTACTTGCTGCTAATGATCCATTCAACAAGAAGACGACAATATCTGACATGCTCGACTAGGATCTGGGATGGAGATAGTCGCCATGCAATTGCCACTTATGGGTTTCTACTAAAGTACATGATGAGATAATAATTTCTTGGTCTTGTAATGAACTAGTAGTGTTTGCTTTGCATTTGGATTCCTGTGCATTACAGAGCTTGCCTGGAATAGATATTGAAGCTGCTGCCCTAGAAATCTTATTTCCGTGATCCTTAAATTATGTCTTTGTCTCTTATACCTAGTAATGTTTGAAGATGGCCTTGGTTCATTGGATGTACTGATGCTCTAACGTTGGATGCGTAAATAGAATTCTGCCACCTCCCTTTGCAACACTGAGTTGAAAAAAATCACTACCCTGAAACACAGGGAGTAGCAATTTGCGCCGCCTCATATTTGCGTGCATGTCTAGAGAACTCAAGAGTGTAGAAATAAATTAAGCCAGGTAACCTTTGCTAGAAATAAATAAACTATCTATAACTTAGCGTATAATGCTATAATTTGATTGTGCAAAAGCATTTCGAGATCTTTGAATAAAGGATCTTACAGTAGTACACATCTTCATGACATGATTCATTAATGGAAAGAAACCCAGATACACCAAAGGAGAAATCATGGCGGCAACTTGACCAATCCCCCAAGGCAAACCTCAAGCTAAGAACTCTACAAAAAGCAGCTTTCAACCAAGGATTTCCTGACATCGGCACCCACCGCCCCTGGCCTGCCGTCCCTCAGCCTGAAGACGCTCTCCACCAACGAGAGTTCGGTAGCGGTGGTGTCCGAGCCGCAGAAGGCCGACCAGTCGTTAACCGCCATGCCGGCCGCAATGACCTCGCTCCCCCGGTTCACAGTGCCGGCGACGAGGGGCACCTGCAGCAGCGTCGATAGCTCATCCAGGTCCTCCACGGACGTGTGGGGGTGAACCTGCACGAACAAGTTGTTGACAAGTTTCAGAAATCAAGGGGCTCAGCAGTGTGAGATGAGATTGACAACACGTAGTTGAGTGGTAGCTGGTGTGCTGAGCTTACAATCCCCCCTTTGTTGGAGAAGGCGCAGAAGTTGCCGACGAGGATGTTCCCTGCGATGGTCTGCCTGAACACCTCCACTCCAAGAACGTCTGAGATGATCTCCTCTGTTTCCTGTGGAAGACACAAAACACGAATGCCGGATAAGTGCCCATATCTCTTTGTATTCATTGATTCAAGATTGTGCATCGGGGTCTGCGGGCGAGAGGGGAAAGAAGAACAACTTGCCTTGTTCAGGTCTGGGTTTGTGAGAGCGACATGGTCATTGCAAGCAATGCAGTTGCCGAGGGCAGAGAGGCGCTCGTCGACCCGCTGGACGACCACCTGGTCAGGCAGGCTGTTCTTCAGGTGCTGGAGTTCTGTGGAGTGTGGACACAAGGGCAGCAATGCCATGTCTGTCTGTCAGTGACGGAAACTAACTAGGTAATCTCCGAGGACCAAGTGTACTGCATACCTTGGTCGGTGGTGGTATTCGGCAGAAGAAGCCCGTTCTTGTTCCCTGATCACAGACACATACATCCAACATGTGAGACGAAATTACTCCAAGCCGCAGGCCAGTCCTCCTGCTGGTGTCATTCGGGAAACTTGATTGAGGCAAGAAAAAGCAAGCTCACCGACGCAGAGTCTCCCCACGATCCTGGTGCCGCCGATGGACGCCTTCACCACCGGGACGACGTCGGCGAGCTCGGCCTCAAACACTCTGCAACGGGGCAACCAGATTACAATCACAGTTTGACATGGATCAAAATCACAAGCCCCGAGATGGAGGCGCCGCCGACCTGACGAAACTGTCGGCGCAGCCGGCCGGGAAGATGCAGTAGGCGTTGGTGAGCCTGGCGAAGACCCCGACCTCGCACGAGCTCTCGAACTTGAGACCTGCAGGCAGCAGCACGCCAGCACCGCAGCGCGTTGGGTCACACAACGATCGGATCAGATCAACCGGAAACAAGAAGAAGAGGAACAAGAGGTCGGGGACTTACGGGACGCCATTGTCGGATGGCTCGCGAAAACCTCGGCCGCCGGCGAGTAGGGTTTAGCGGGGGGACGCGGCGGGCCGGGTTTGGGGCTGGAGGCGGAGCAGTTGGGGAGGATGGAGGTGGTAGGTAGACCGTAGACGTGGTGGGCTCTTATAACAACGCAACACGCCGTGGTTGGGCCTGGTTACGTTCTCTCCAAGTTTGTGTCCACCACGGATCTCTTCATTGACTTCCCGTTTTTTTCCTTTTACTTTCGCCTTTTGGGTTTACGTTCGCGCCAAGCTTCCCTGCCACTGCTGACTGCTGCCTTGTACTCACTGCCTCCTTGCTTCGTTGCCTTGACTGCCGGAGGTCAAAACCAATCAGAGTCCAAACGAATCATTTTGGATAAACCAATTATTATTTAATAACATTTTAAGATCAAATATGAAGAGCTATTTAAAGGATTAACCAGTTGTCCAAATGAGGCGAGACTTTCTTATAATATAGATCAGTCCATACACAACTTGGTAGATTTTTATCAGTTTTTTTGAAACATTTGAATTTTGTTTTCACTTTTTGGACAAATCTTAACCGTCGGATGATCACTGAAAGATGGATGTGAGGCCGTCGCTAGAGGGATAATACAAAATATGTTAGCGACGGGCGGGATAAATAACCGTCTCTAACGGTCGCCCTATAGAGACGGTAAACCTAAATAACCACCTCTAGTACTGCGGAGATGGACGAGAAACATAGTCATCTCTAATAAAAAATATAGTAGATACGGTTGTTAACACGAACGGGCTGCGTGATTAAAAACAGTCGGGTTGAGTTGTCGTCGTCTCTAGTTTGGAGGCGGTGACAATAATTGACCGATGTTAAAAACATTAGAGATGGATCTGGAATAACAACCGGCTGTGGGGTATGATGTGATCCCACCTAAGCATGCATGGGTGAAAGGGCATGTGCCCTCATGTATGGTTTTGGTAATTAATGACAATCCCTAAGGACTAATGTGTGTTTTGAGCATATTGCAAGTATGACTTGAAGTTGTCAAGGCATCACCTATATGAAGAAAGATGGTATCTTCCATGGGCTTGCAACAAGAAGATCCATGAATTTAGCTCATGAAGGATGATGTCATGCCATGATCGTCATCATGGTTGACAAGTGCAAGACCAAGGGAAGCATGTCGGAAACATGAAGACGAAGCTAAGCGAGACTCTCCCATAATGGAGTATGGGGGAGTATATGGAGGAGTCTTTATGAAGCATGTGCTAGCAAGCACAATCAAGAAAGGTGGTCCATTTGAAGAGATCAAGATTGTCATCATCTAGCTCAAGTGGAATGCTCAAGGCAAAGGTATGATCTTGATAGGGCTATAGGATAGATATGCGTACTATCAAGAGGGGCTCTCGAGTGAGTAACTTGATCGAATCTTTATGCAGAGCTCAAACCTTTGCATACTTAGCATATCATCTTTCTTGTTTCTTATTTGGCTTTTCTCCTTGTGAGGTTTTGGAGCTTGTTGTGATCTTCATAACAAGCTCAAGTTCATCAAAAACAAAATTCGTTTGAAAAGCTTCTTGGTTTTTGATGTTGGAGGTTTTACCGGTTGTTCCTTTTTCGAGAGGTTTTATGTTTCCCCATTTGGTTTTAACCTCCCATATTGGACTATGATGTTTCTCTTCATTATCTTGTAGAGTTCTTCGTTGTGATTACAACGAGCCAAAAATCATCGAAAACGGAGTTCGGATGGCCAAGATATTGTCGTTTTCGTATTGGTATTTCTGCAGTTTTTGGTTGCTCGGAAATCTCCGAACCGGGCTCGGAGATTTCCGAATCGGGCGGATTTCAGTACTGATGTCGCCCAGAAAACTTCGGAGATCTTTCCGGAAATCTCCGGGGGTCGGAAATCTCCGGCCCTAGGCCTGAAATCTCCGGCCTGAGCTGCTGTAACGGCTAGATTTGTGGGAGGGGTATAAATACCCCTCCCCTTCTTCTTCCTTGAGAAAGCACGACTTTCCCCTCTCTCTCTTGCCATTGTTGACCTTGGGAAAGCTTGCCCCCTCTCAAATCCTCCCATGATTCTTGCATATCTTTGAGGGAAAAGTGAGAGGAGATCTAGATCTACAATTCTACCAATCCATCTCTCCTCTAAGTGAGGGGAACATAGTGGATCTAGATCTTTGAGTTCCTTTGTGGTTCTCCCCCTTTGTTCTTGCTCTCTCTTATCCCCCCATAAGCATTAGTTGCTTGTGGTGGGATTTGGGAGTGTAGGATTTGTCTCCTTTGTGGTTTTTTGGTTCTTCCTCTCTTATTCCCCCATAAGCATTTGTTGCTTTGTTGGAATTTGAGAGTGAAGGACTTGAGCACTTTGTGTGTTCTTGCCATTGCATCTTGCATCGGTTTGAGCCCTCCACGAGAATTCGTGGTGGTGAAATTCGTGAGTTTGTTACTCTTGGATCTTGACCCTAGACGCCTTAGTGGCCGCCTTTGTGGCATAGGACCTTTTGTGGTCAAGTCCTTTGTGGCTAGTTGGGACCTTTGTGGTCAAGACCTCTTGTGGTCATTTGGGAGCCCCCAATTCGGTTGTGGGTGTGTGCCCCAAGGTTGTTGTACGGGATTGTTCTCCGCCCCAAAGGAGTTCATAGTGGAAGGTGGACTCGGACCTTTGTGGTCGAGTTCATCGGAGAAGAAGATGAAGTCTTTGTGGCGTTGAGAAAACCTGTTGTGGTTGCTCACACCTCTCCAACGAGACGTACACCTTTTGTGGTGGAACTCGGGAATACATCCTCGTCTCCGCGTGCCTCGGTTATCCCTATACCCGAGCTCTTTACTTATGCACTTTACTTTATGATAGCCATCGTGCTTGAGGTCCTTTACCTTGCTATCCCATTGTTGTTTGTGTTGCATAGCATAAGTTGTTGGTGCACATAGGCGAACCTAATATATTTAGGTTGTGTCATTGATAAGTTAAACACTAAGTTTTATTCCGCATTTATCAAGCCTAAATTGTAAAAAGTGTTCCTCGCCTATTCACCCCCCCCCCCTCTAGGCGACGTCTTTCCTTTCAATTGGTATCAGAGCACATGTTATCTCATAATTAGGCTTTACCGTCTAGAGATAAAGATGTCGTTTAGAGAATTAGTGCACAATCCCACTTATATATTCGATGGCACTAATTATGATGTTTGGAAAATTCGCATGCTTAATATCTTTAGGGACATGGATCCTAATTTAGAGAGAATTGTAGATATGGGTTTTTCTCCTCCAAAGGATTCCCAAGAATTATCTTTAGAGGATGAGAAAAACTCTTATCTCGATACTCTAGCTTGTAATGGTCTTATCTATGTTTTGAGCGATGTAGTTCTTGCGTCAATAATGCCTTGTCGGAACGCTCATGAATTATGGACAAAGCTTGAAGATAAATATGATGTGTCCAACACTACCAAGGATGATTGTCCTCCTTCCACCTCCAACCGGGATGAGCTCACGTCTTCTTCCACTTCACCAACATGTGGCTTGCCACAAGGTAATGATATGGTGAGTGGTGATAGAGATTGCATTATTGATGGTGAATCTACTATTGATCATATTTCTCACCCATCTTATTGCAATGCTCTATCTTTGGACTTAAACTCCTCTAGCACCATAAATGCCTTACATGCTAGTGTCTATAGTCCTTTCATATCATGTAGTAGTTGCTTAACTAAATCACATGATGATATGCTTTTCTTGTCTTGTTGCCATGATAAAAATGTTTCTATTTCCTCTAGTACTTGTTTGACTAACAATGTAGAGGAATCCAAACAATTGTTGGAACAACACATGGATCTCAATGGTGCTTCAAGTAATTCTTCATCTTCCTCATCCATTACTCACTTTTGCCTTATGGCTAAGGAGTCTAAGGTATCTCCTACCTTAAATTCCAATATATCTAATGATGATGATATTAATGATGAAAGTGATAATGATGCCTCCATTGAAAAGAACTTTGATATTGTCTCTCATGCTCTTTTAAAGAAAAAACACGCCCATGATAGCTTCTTAGAAATCATGACCATTCTTATTGAGGTGGTCTGAATTTATCTTGCGTATGGAAGCTTAAGGTCATTCATTCCTTGCATTCCGTTTTTTGTGTGGAGGAGACAATTGAGTCCTTGGAGACTCGTTGTGATGAAGGATGGGGTCTTGCTCGTGATTCCGCGGGTGAGATCCACAATCTTGAGATTGCTCTTAAGGAAGAGCAAGAAACTCGAGTTTCTCTTGAGGAGAAGCTAGAAACTAGTGAGGAGTTAAATAATGAAATGATTGCTAAACTCACTAAAAAATGTGACCATGCTCTTGCCAAACTAAAAATGGGCAAATCCAAATCTCTTGAGGAGACTCTTACTTTAGAATTATCTAAAGTAAAAGAAACCCGTGATAGAGCTCTTGAGGAAGCCATCAACTTCAAAAGAAAGTATAATGAGTTGTTAAATTGTCCTCTTCTATTCCCAATGATAATGATGCTTGTGCTACTAACTCCATTTCTTGTGAAGCATCTATTTTGAAGGAAAATGTTGAGCTAAGGGCTCAACTTGAGTTGCTATCTAGCAAGTATGGGAAGTTGGAGGAAAATCATGAAAAGCTTTCGAGCTCTAATGATGATCTTCTAGCATCCCATGCTATGCTAGAGGTTGCTCTTGAGGCAATCTCTACAAAGGTAAAATCTTGTGAGCCTCTTGTGATCACTAGCATAATTTCTAGTAAAAATACTTCTTGTGATGAATTACTCTCCATGCCTTGTTGCTCTAACAATGTAGCATCTACTTCCTCTAGTATTTGTGTTGATACTAACCATGTAGAGGAAATCAAAGAGCTCAAGGCACAAGTCACTTCTTTGAAGAAAGACTTGATCAAGGGCCATGAAGGGAAGTCCACCCTCGACAAGATGTTGAGAGCGCGAAGACTTCCTCATGACAAGAGTGGATTTGGATTCAACTCCAATATCAAGAACAAGTCCATTGACAATATGGATCACAAGTTCATCAAGAAGAAAGGTCAAGATCAAGCTATTGATTCGGCCAAGATTGTGTGCTTCAAGTGCAAGGTCGAAGGGCACCATGTTAGATCTTGCCCCTTGAAGAAGAAGCCTCTTAGTGAGAAGCAACAAGGGAAACAACCTCAAGTTCAAACTCAAGCTTCCCAAGTTAAATGATCTTCACTCCCCAAGAACAAAATAAAAGGCCGAGTGTGCTACACATGTCGTGGGAAGGATCACTTAGCCTCGTCATGCTTTCATGATAACTTATCCAACCCCACTATACTTGATCATGCTTATTTGCTTCGGAAGTATAAGGTTGGCAATTTGTTTGCCAAGTATGTTGGTACTCAAAGTGGTGTCAAGAAAAGAACCATTTGGGTTGTCAAGCCTATTGTGACTAACCTCTTAGGACCCAACTTGGTTGGGGACCAACAAGCTAAAACTTGATCAATAGGTGGAGTCGGAGGACATTGAAGACTTGGCTACATCATGAAGAGTTAAGGGATCTTCATCAACCATATTCTCTCAAGCCAAGTCAATTGGATTATATTGCCTCATCTTATATCCAATGTTCCTCCTTGCGGTAACTTGTGTTTAAATTTTATTTATATTGAAAGTTACTTGCACCCTTGCATGTGTTTGGTTGTGTACCTTACTAGTGTTTTATATGTGTTGTGCACTCTACTTACTTTTGATTGAGTAATCAAGCTTGTGTATGATGGTTTGCACACCATGTATGTTCTTGAGCCTCTTGTCTATTTGATTTCATCTTAATTGGCTCTTTTAGGTTTTTTTATGGACTATCTCATTTTGGGGAGTGATGTGCCTTTTGGTAACTCATTATCCTAAAAATGTGTATGCATGAGGAATACCACTTAGTGGTGATATTTCAATATTATCTACTCTCTTTGTGGTATGTCTTACTCATGAGAAATTCAAATTCTAATGTCCATTAATTATCTCTTGTTGGATTTCTTTTTCCTCTTGTTAACAAAGAATGTATTATCACATTATGGGGCAGTAATAAGCTATGTGCATATTACAAGTCTAGAAAATGTGAACATGTGAGGTAGTATCATCTAGAGTTGATATTGTTGATTATCTTGTTCCTAGGTGGCATGGTACTCAAACAAGTTCCATATTTGCTTAAATGCATTTTGTTCACCCATCTTTTGGTATCTTGTTTGTGAGAGTGTTTCTTGATGCTTAGTATGATCATTGAATATGTGAAGTCATCAAGAATCTCTAGATAAGCATGTTTTTCAATTCTTTTTTTGTCACATGCTTATGTTTTGTGAATATGATCTTGAATACATATATATGTCATGAACCACCGAGAACTATCTATATACAATCATTGTCTTTGACAAGTGATAATTATATTTGTGGTAAATGTATTGATCATATTTTCATTGGCTTTTGTTCATATTGTCTTTTTATATCACCGAGTTTGTTTTGGTCTAACCACCCTTTTGTCATCCTTGCTTCATTTGGATCTTTTTGTTGCTCTACTCATTTTGTGTTGTGCTTTCTTTAGTTATGACAAGCAAGGATCCCATTGTTGTGCATTTACATTCGAAGAATCAATTCTAAGTAATGCACCATCCTTGGGGGAGCTATCCTACATTGAGTAGAACATCATCGTTTTAATTGTAATCGTGTCTTATTGCTTTTCTTGAACTTTGTGCTCAAAAGGATATATGGAAGGTAATGATCCCACTTGTGTGCATTTTGTATTTACATACAAGATCTCAAATAATGCACTAATCATGGGGAAGCTACTCTATACTCTTTAGAACACTATTCTTTAAATTGGTTTGGTATCTTATTGCTCTTCTTGAACATGATTAATGCTTTAACAATAAATATGGAGAGTGATGATCTCATTTGTGTGCATTTTGTATTCAAATACAAGATCATAAGTAATGCACTAATCTTGGGGGAGCAATCCTATACGTTGTTGAATATTAGTTATCTTCAATTGGTATTTGATCCCGATGACATGTCTCTTTGAAAGACAAACATTTTTCGTGTTGGTACTTTGTGCCATCATGAAAATTGTAGAGGGCTTGGTTTATTTGTTGGAATCTTACTCCTCTTTGTGGAGTTGGCTATCTCATCCCACGGTTCTTAGTGTACCTTCTTGGATGAGATGAAACCTTCGAGCATGTTTGCTTGTTTTATTTCTTATGCTCATTGGTTTAGCCTTGACCTTGTTTTCATTTGATATATTTTCATATTGGTTTCTCGAATCATATGTTGGTTCGAGTCTTTGATACGATGAGGACAAATCATTATCTTGCCACACTTTTGTGTAGCTTCTTGATTTAATTGGTGTTTTGTCCAAATTGTATCTCGTTTGGTTCTTAAAAGTTTTGTGCATGCATATTTACTATATGTATATCTTATGGCATGTTTACTTTCGTTTATCCAATATATAGTATAAACTCCATCAAATCCTAAATGGTTAAGATGTGCATGAAATTCTATTTCATATCAATATGCACATATTTATGTGGAGTTTGTCCTATGTATTGAAGTTGGTCTAACTACTTTGGACCCAATTAGTTTGGGTACCATTGTGTACTTGATTTGTTTTAGGTACATGAGATATGCATTGGAAGATTGCCTTTTTTAAGGAAGATGTCTTCACCATGTGCTTCTTGGAGTCAAGCTTGGATGATTGTGAACTCTCATCTTTTACACCGTCAATGCTATCTCGGTAAAAAGTATCTATCTCATGCATACTCTTCTAGCCCTCAACCCTGTGTAGGTTGTTTCTTGGCATGAGTCTCTCGAGTTGCTTTTGATATGGTTTTTGCAAAGTTCCCTTCAAATCGTCTTTATTACAAATATGAGCAAGCCGGGATGATTACATAGTAAAGGGAACATACTTGATCGTGTTCATGATTCATCAATTCCAACTATGTTAATCTAGCAATTCTTCTTATTTTGTCTCATATGCAATATGGATGAATTTTCAAAATCATTTTCCGCTTGAGAGAGTGTTTACCATTCTCAAAGCATCTCAACTATCACTTATTATTTTGGGTATTTGAGATACTTTGAAGAGTGTGTGTTGGAAGTCTTCCTAAAATTTTAGCTTTGTGCTATGGGTCTAGGCAAAATTCTTTTTGGTTTATTTAGACTTCCAAGTGAATATCATGTTCTTTATCTAGTACCTATTTTGTGTTTGCATGTTTCTTTGTGAACTTAGTGCCTACTTAGAAACTTATATACATGAGATTAGGTACATCTTTAATTGATATTCAAAATCTTTATTGATCACCTTTATTGCTCTCTTGATCCTTTTGTGATCTCTAAAAGGCACAAGCTTTGCATTTGATTTGGTATCCTCTTGCCTCTTAATAAACTTGTGAATCTATTTGATGTGTTTTCGTTGGTGTGCTTGTATGCGAAATACATGTTATGCACTATGTGCCACATACCTTGAAAGACTATGGAAATGCCTAGGCTCATCCTTCTTAGTCTCCTAACATGTGTTTCCATATTACATCCATCCTTTCTCGTTTGAGCAAGTCTTTAATTGTCTCGTTTCTTTTCGTTTGCTCAACATTTGTTTGTTGCAAAGTGCGTTCTTTTTTTCCATCTATGCACTCTTGCACTTGTTGTTCAAATTAATCTAGGAAGGAACGAGGATTCCATGTTGCGCAACCTATATTGAATTACAAATTCTTCATTGTGCATGTACCTTGGGGAGTTCCATCTTGATTCATTTGAACACTTGATTGCTTTTATCATAACATCTTCTTGTGTCCAATTGGTTTTTGGATCCTTTGATTGCATCTTTCGTGTTCCAATTGGCATCTTTCTATTTTATTTTTTTATTGATATCTTTTCTTTTGCATTCCTTGAATCCTCAATATAATTTGATCTCCTCCATGTATTCGTTATTGGATATATGCATTTGATTTCACTCATATCATGAGAAATGCATAATTTATGGGGAAGCTCTTATTATATTGGCCTTCTAGATTTTTCTCCCATTCCGGCATGGATGCCAATGGGGGAGAGATTTAGAGGGTTTTAAGGGATTTAGTTCTTTTCTCTTGCAACCTTGCTTTGCTTAGTGTGTTGCATGGTTGTTTTTAATTCCTTATATAAACCCTCGTAAAAGGGATTGTCATCAATTACCAAAATGGAGATTGAAAGGGCATGTGCCCTCATGTATGGTTTTGGTAATTAATGACAATCCCTAAGGACTAATGTGTGTTTTGAGCATATTGCAAGTATGGCTTGAAGTTGTCAAGGCATCACCTATATGAAGAAAGATGGTATCTTCCATGGGCTTGCAACAAGAAGATCCATTAATTTAGCTCATGAAGGATGATGTCATGCCATGATCGTCATCATGGTTGACAAGTGCAAGACCAAGGGAAGCATGTCGGAGACATGAAGACGAAGCTAAGCGAGACTCTCCCATAATGGAGTATGGGGGAGTATATGGAGGAGTCTTCATGAAGCATGTGCTAGCAAGCACAATCAAGAAAGGTGGTCCACTTGAAGAGATCAATATCGTCATCATCTAGCTCAAGTGGAATGCTCAAGACAAAGGTATGATCTTGATAGGGCTATAGGATAGATATGCGTACTATCAAGAGGGGCTCTCGAGTGAGTAACTTGATCGAATCTTTATGGAGAGCTCAAACCTTTGCATACTTAGCATATCATCTTTCTTGTTTCTTATTTGGCTTTTCACCTTGTGAGGTTTTGGAGCTTGTTGTGGTCTTCATAACAAGCTCAAGTTCATCAAAAACAAAGTTCGTTTGAAAAGCTTCTTGGTTTTTGATGTTGGAGGTTTTACCGGTTGTTCCTTTTTCGAGAGGTTTTATGTTTCCCCATTTGGTTTTAACATCCCATCTTGGACTATGATGTTTCTCTTCATTATCTTGTAGAGTTCTTCGTTGTGATTACAACGAGCCAAAAATCATCGAAAACGGAGTTCGGATGGTCAAGATATTGTCGTTTTCGTATTGGTATTTCTGCAGTTTTTGGTTGCTCGGAAATCTCCGAACCGGGCTCGGAGATTTCCGAATCGGGCGGATTTCAGTACTGATGTCGCCCAGAAAACTTCGGAGATCTTTCCGGAAATCTCCGGGGGTCGGAAATCTCCGTCCCTAGGCCTGAAATCTCCGGCCTGAGCTGCTGTAACGGCTAGATTTGTGGGAGGGGTATAAATACCCCTCCCCTTCTTCTTCCTTGAGAAAGCACGACTTTCCCCTCTCTCTCTTGCCATTGTTGACCTTGGGAAAGCTTGCCCCCTCTCAAATCCTCCCATGATTCTTGCATATCTTTGAGGGAAAAGTGAGAGGAGATCTAGATCTACAATTCTACCAATCCATCTCTCCTCTAAATGAGGGGAACATAGTGGATCTAGATATTTGAGTTCCTTTGTGGTTCTCCCCCTTTGTTCTTGCTCTCTCTTATCCCCCCATAAGCATTAGTTGCTTGTGGTGGGATTTGGGAGTGTAGGATTTGTCTCCTTTGTGATTTTTTGGTTCTTCCTCTCTTATTCCCCATAAGCATTTGTTGCTTTGTTGGAATTTGAGAGTGAAGGACTTGAGCACTTTGTGTGTTCTTGCCATTGCATCTTGCATCGGTTTGAGCCCTCCACGAGAATTCGTGGTGGTGAAATTCGTGAGCTTGTTACTCTTGGATCTTGACCCTAGACGCCTTAGTGGCCGCCTTTGTGGCATAGGACCTTTTGTGGTCAAGTCCTTTGTGGCTAGTTGGGACCTTTGTGGTCAAGACCTCTTGTGGTCATTTGGGAGCCCCCAATTCGGTTGTGGGTGTGTGCCCCAAGGTTGTTGTACGGGATTGTTCTCCGCCCCAAAGGAGTTCATAGTGGAAGGTGGACTCGGACCTTTGTGGTCGAGTTCATCGGAGAAGAAGATGAAGCCTTTGTGGCGTTGAGAAAACCTGTTGTGGTTGCTCGCACCTCTCCAACGAGACGTACACCTTTTGTGGTGGAACTCGGGAATACATCATCGTCTCCGCGTGCCTCGGTTATCCCTATACCCGAGCTCTTTACTTATGCACTTTACTTTGTGATAGCCATCGTGCTTGAGGTCCTTTACCTTGCTATCCCATTGTTGTTTGTGTTGCATAGCATAAGTTGTTGGTGCACATAGGCGAACCTAATATATTTAGGTTGTGTCATTGATAAGTTAAACACTAAGTTTTATTCCGCATTTATCAAGCCTAAATTGTAAAAAGTGTTCCTCGCCTATTCACCCCCCCCCTCTAGGCGACGTCTTTCCTTTCAATGGGTCCCTAATATATGCAGAAGAGTGTAATTGGAGGTGTGTGTGTGTGTGGGGGGGGGGGGGGGGGGGGGGAGCCAACTCCGAGGTGTGACCTTCTTCACTGGCATTGTTTAGTCCCTAGTAAGGTTCTGCACTTACAGGTGAAAACTCCCCCTATGGTCGAACCGGTGGCAATCTTGTGAAGATTTGGGGTAGACATTGTTTTCTATATTTACCAATGGGTTACCTTGACACAACCAAGTAAAAAGTTCCACTTGTCTACCCCCTCTAGGTACCGGTCAAGGGGGGAGACGACTAGGTTTGAATGTTTTCTAGCGCGATCGGGGTTTCGCCAAAGCGAGGCACCAGAGCGTGGAATCCCACCTAACCATTCATGGATCTCTAATATATTTATAATAGTGTATTGAGAGGTGTGTGTGTCTGTGTGCGGGGGGATCCAAGATCCAACTCCAGGTATGGCCCGCTTAACCGACATTGCTCACTCTGTAGTAAGATTTTGCACTTATAGGTGAAAACTCCCACTTCGGGTGCACCTTATGTCATGTGACCAAACACATTATATTTTTCATGCTCGTATTTCCTACCCTACCACAACAAAGCAAAAAATTCCATTGGTCTACCCCCACTTGGCGTCGGTCAAGGGGGTAGACGAACATGTTTGATATTTTTTCCAACAGGGTCCAGGTTTTGCTGAAGCGGGCTCCGGACCATCGGAATCCCATCTAACCATGCATGGTTCCCTAATATAGATCACTTGGACCATTTCGGCAAGTGGAGAGTACTCGGCTAAGTTGGCCTATTGAGCTCAATTCCTTGCCACCATCTCCATTTTCCAGCGACATGAAAAAAATTGTTTGGCAAGTTTGGGCACCTCCACAAATCAAGTTCTTTGAATGGATTGCATTACAAAATACGGTGTGGACGGCGGAACACCTAGCTCAGCGGGATCGCCCGAATTGCGAGCTATGCCCCCTAGGCCCCTATGCAAGAGGGCTCCTTAGTCGGTTTTACACCCCCTCGTACATTGCTGATTTATTACTGAATCGTGGGGAGTGATTAAAGATTGGCATGTACCACACGCTCTCGACACTACCGAATGGCCGATTGGAATATTAGAATCGTGACGTCACATGACAACTGGAATATTACCCCACTGCAAGGCCATGACATCCATCGCTCTCCTTGTCTCTTGGGAGGTTTGAAACAAGTATAATTCTCGTGTATTTCGTAACAAGCACGCCTCGCCGCCCACTATACTCGTCAAGATCAAACTTGCGGCCAAACTTTGGGTCCGCGCGGGTGCGAAGGTTTTGGGCGGGATAATGCCGGGAGAGTAGCGGCCTTTTGTGATGTTGCTTTTAATTTTTCTTACATTGCCCCTTGTTTGACACCCTCTTTTACTTAATGAAATGGGGCAGAGCTTTTGCCCCCACATTTTGAAGAATATCCATTTTAATGTCAAGTAATATGAAACGGAGAGTAACATACTTGTGAAAATATGGCTAGAATATGTGTTTGTTAGCTCAGAGTGCTCCGCTGGGTGTTCTTCGTTCAGTTTCAGTGGCTATGAATATAATCCATCGATTTTTCAGAAGCATAAGCAATCTCATTATCATGTAGTACCACTTGCATTGTCCCAAAGCCGATGTTCACCAAGACGATGACGTTACCCCATTGCAGATAACTAAAGTTTAGGTTTTTTACCGGGAAAAACTCAAACTCCGCTAGGGAGAAGAATCATAGTCCACCTCCTCCGCCTAGCTACATGTCGACACCAACGCACCACACACCCGCTGGTAGAAAAATCATACAGTATATGCTCATCTGAATAAAATTATGTTAGACAAGCATGGCAATTAACCGAGCTAAAAGAATAAGAAAGTGGTTAACTATACTTACCATGATTAAACTTTAAACTATTGTGTATTAAACTAGCAAATGCCCGTGCGTTGCTACATGTAAACAAAATGACCCATCACGCATATGCAAAATGACTCATCTCATGAATTAACATTTCATCTTACATAATGATCAAGTTTAGATAAAAAATGAACATCTCAAATTCATATAGTGCAACACAATGCAGTTATCGATTTACTTAATACACTTGAGACACTGGATGTCTTAGCAAAAGCATTATTAATTGAGTGTCCCTTGACAAAAGGTTTTCACCCAGTATCTATTTCTTTACATTGTATCATGTTCTTAGTTCACATGAATCACCTCTTCAAGCTCGTAAGAACCCTATGGGTACTTGGGCCATGCACTATGTGTGTTCGGTTCAAGCAAAATATTGTCAGACACATGAATCAACCTATGTGAGCTGCAATGTTGGAATCGCTTTTCCTGTGAGAGTCATGCTCATTCGCATGCATGCAATACTATTTTAATGTGCTAGCTCACCACTCTTACTCTCTTCTTTTGTCACTTCCATGTGGACCCAATTGCTATATCCTGACACATGTATTCTTTGAACCGAACCAACTTCTTGAATCGCTTCTTATGTCAGAGCGCATGCATCGATTCCCTACTATGTATTGAACCGGTTCAAGTTGAGGAGAGAGAAGGTTAGGAACCGCTTTTCTACTACATAGTGGCTGGTCTTAGCACTATGTTTAGACCATGTCAGACATTGCCCCATGCGCCTCTATCCACAAACCGTCATTGAACCATACTGATTGTGTGCGTATCACAGATAAAACTGGTCGCTAGAGCACGTCATCCACCAACGATACAAACCCACAAGAAACTCTGAGCCGACACCCTAGTGTCTCCACAAGAGGTTGCCACAACCCCATGGGTACTTAGCACTATCTTGGGACCATGTCAGGCATTGTCCTGAGCACCTTCTATGCACAATCCTCATCGAACCATACTGCTTGTGTGCATATCAAAGATGGAACTGACCGCCGGAGCACGTCATCCAGTCATCCGCCAACGATACAATACAAAAAAGAACTCACATATTAAAAATTATTATGAAAAATATTTATTGAATGACCCAATGTACGACTTCTCTATCAAGCTAAATAATCCAATTCCCAATAACATAACCATATGGTGACAATGATGTTTCTAAGCATTTCATAGCTCTAATAAGGTTGACAACTCATTTGGTTATGAAGAAGCTTCAAATTCATTTGTCAATAGTGTGACGATGTTCCTAACGCACAGAAAGTAACTGGTAAATCAATTCTCTGCAGGACTATATGTTCCTAAGGAAAAAATCATTCTTGAAAAGAACTCAAACCTCTATACGTAGTCTTCTGGTATGCTTTAATATTCATCTCACTCTTGCCATCTCATGAAAAAGAGGATATTCTCCTCGGTGGAGACTTGCGTAATATCATCACATGGCTGTTCATCAAGTAAAAGCTAAATATCATCACGAGGGTCGATCCTTGTCATATATTGTGGTGATGTCTTTGTCTTGCTCAAGTTTGAACATGCAAGTTTTCCATGTTCTTTAAAAACAAATCGTTCAGTTCACTATTCACAGCACACACCCGTTCAATACACATACCTAATTCAAATCAGTAAAAACAGTGGTGCGGCTACTTTTGTAGGTTAATTACTATGTATAACCTATATATTAGACATGGAACAAAGTGTAATTCACAGGCACACAACACAAGCTAGGAGCAGCCCCTGACATTCTGTTACAGCTCCGTCACAGACTGCAAACACAATTTTTTAGGCACAAAGTCACAAACATAAGAAAGTTCAGGAGTGGTGAGTTCTCCTGTCAGTCTGTCATGGTGACAGAAATCCGGCAGCTTAATTTAAATTCAATTTATCATGGCGTGTGAGATTTATCAAAGCTCAAAATCAACAGCCGGAAGGTGCACTCGCCGGCACAGGGACGGTGACTCTCATGTCCTGATCAAGCTTCTGCTTCTGCTTAGCCCGAATTAATTCCGCTCGAAGGCTCACCTCCTGCATCTATAGCACCAGAAGCACACCGGGAATTACTACTCGTTAAGCAAAGAGGCATGGTGGCAGTAGTTGCCGAATGGTAATTAAGAAACAAAAAAGGGTTTAGTATTTGGCAATGATCGAATCGACAAAAAAAAGTATGAAAGGAGTTCTATGAGACTCTGGATTCAGAGTAGGTTGATCCGATAGACATCACCGTGAGATGAAAAACGACAGCCCACTTGCAACCGAGTGACGATCCTGGACAACCGCATGGCTTCCTCCAGCCCGTCCACCTCCTCTCGGATCGTCCTCGCCAGCTCACCTAGTGTGCCGCTCATGGCGCTAGTGAAAGAGCATTTTTTCCTCATGTGTGGTTTTGGTAATTGAATGACAATCTCTATGGACTAATGTTTACTTTTAGATATCATTGTAGATCATGTCCATGTAGTTGTGGAGTTCATGTGTTGGACTCTTGAAGCTTATGTGTTGAGTGGAGCATATTGCAAGTATGTCTTGAAGGATTCAAGACATTATATTAGTGAAAAAATGTTGGAAGATACAAGCTTGATCAAGATGTTGATCAACACACAAAGCTACAAGATGTATCAAGAGCGATCATGTATCTCCTGGGATGTTAAACACTTGTCCGCATAGTTTTGTGAACTAACCCATGATATATGTATGTGTGGTATCTTTATATGAGGTTAGGTATCTTCCCATGGGCTTGCATCAAATTGAGATTTCATATAGCTCATTGAGGATGACGTCATGTGGTGATCGTCATCAAGGTGAGATGTGCAAAACCAAGACCAAGAGAAGCTTCTTGAAGAGATCCTATGCTTGGTGCTTGCAATGGATACATGAAGATGGAGCTAAGCGAGATTCTCCCATTGTGAGCATGGGGGAGTATTTGGAGAAGTCTTCATCAAGCGCTATAGGATAGATAGGCGTAATATCAAGAGGGGCTCTCAAGTTAGTAACTTGATCGCATCGTTGTGGAGAGCTCAAACATTTACATACTTGGCATATCATATTTCTTGGTTCTTATTTGGCTTTTATGGTGGTGAGGAATTAGAGCTTGGTTCATCTCCATGTCAAGCTCTTGTTCATCGAAATCGGTTTTACTTTGGACAACTTGTTGCGTTTTCGATGGCGGAAATATTGTCGGTTCTACCGTGAGGAAAGTCCCACACCTTGCCATGTGTGTCGATTTTACTCTATTTATGGGATGCAATATTTCCATAAATTTGGAGTGCTCATCGTCGCTATCTTTCCAACAAAATTGGTCTCACCTTATTTGGAGTTCATTTGCAAAAGTTATAGAAGTTTTCGTTTCGGTGTTTTGCTGATTCGGATTATTGGGGCCGGATATTTCGTTCTACCGGAATTTCCGGTTTCCCAGCTGATCCAAGAAAACGGCTAAGGAAAGGAGAAAAAGGGTTCTGACTCCAGTCGGAAATTGTGCTCGGAAATTTCCGTCTACCGGAATTTCCGAGTGCCCCCAGAAAAGTCCTCCAGAAATGACTAAGGAAAAGTTTGGTTTTACTTCTGACTCCAGCCGGATTTTCAGCTCGGAAATTTCATGGACTCTGAATTTCCGGTTGACCGGAATTTCCGTGTCTCACATATACCGGAATTTCCGAGTATCGAAACAGCCAACGGCTATATTTCCTGGAGGGGTAAATACCCCTCCCCTTCTTCTTCCCCAGCTAATTCAAGGCAGCACGACTTTCCCCTCTCTCCTACTCCATTGTTGACCTTGGAAAACTCACTTCCCTCTCAATCCCTCCATTGAATCTTCCATATTCTTTAGGGAAAGTTGAGAGGAGATCCAGATCTACAATCCTACACATCCATCTCTCCTCTAAGTGAGGGGAACTTAGTGGATCTAGTTCTTGGAGTTCCTTTGTGGTTCTTCTTCTTTGTTCTTTCTCTCTTCTCCCCCCATAAGCATTAGTTGCTTTTGGTGGGATTTGGGAGTGAAGGATTTGACTCCTTTGTGGTTTCCTTTGTTCTTCCTCTCTTATTCCCCCATAAACATTTGTTGTTGTGTTGGAATTTGAGAGTGAAGTACTTGAGCACTTCGTGTGCTCTTGCCATTGCATTTGCATCGGTTTGAGCCCTTCACGAGGATTCGTGGTGGTGATACCTGTGAGCTTGTTACTCTTGGGTCTTTGGACCCTAGACGCCTTTTGTGGCCAAGACCTTTTGTGGTCACTTGAGAGCCCCCAATTAAGTTGTGGGTGTGTGCCTCAAGACTTGGGAGCCCCCAATTAAGTTGTGGGTGTGTGCCTCAAGAGTTGTACGGGATTCGATCTCCGCCCCAAAGGAGATCAATAGTGGAAGGTGACCTCGCAACCTTTT
The DNA here is from genome assembly GCA_026929855.1 of Poa annua. Taxonomy (NCBI): domain Eukaryota; kingdom Viridiplantae; phylum Streptophyta; class Magnoliopsida; order Poales; family Poaceae; genus Poa; species Poa annua. Next base: position 28,213,021 of record CM049428.1, read on the forward strand.
GTGGTTCATCAGGAGAAGAAGGTGAGCCTTTGTGGCGTTGCGTCTAACCTGTTGTGGTTGCGCACACCTCTCCAAACGAGACGTACACCCTTTGGGTGGAACTCGGGAATACATCCTCGTGTCCGCGTGCCTCGGTTATTTCTATACCCGAGCTCTTTACTTATGCACTTTTCAATGTGATAGCCTTCGTGCTTGAAGTCATATATCTTGCTATCACCTTGTTACTTGTATTGCTTAGCATAAGTTGTTGGTGCACATAGGTGAGCCTAGTATTTATATCTAGGTTGTATGCTTGTTAAAGTAAACCTCTAGTTTTATTCCGCCTTTATCAAGCATACCGGAATTTCCGAGTCATTCTTGGACCGGATATTCCGGCTCCTCGGAAAAAGTTTTAAATCGCCTATCCACCCCCCCTCTAGGCGACGTCTATCCGTTCAGCCAGCCTGCAGAAATGCACCGGCACTGGCATCACGGGAGATGAAAACATGCTCTAGAAGCAGGAAACTTAATGTTATGTGATTCTTGCGTACCGTGGCGTAGAACATGTCGGTGTTGGCTTCGATCTCGGTCACCATGCGCACGCAGACGAACATGGTCTCCTGCAGCGGCTCCACGCCGACCTGAGCTGCACGCGTGTGTATTCATTGGACTGTCAGATGGAGAGACAGAGCTATACCATAATTTCGTGTGCAGCGTGCGCCGTGTACAGAGTGCGTAGTAAGTACCTAGGCGCCGGCGGTTATGGGGAGGGAGGTGCATGTGGCGGCGAGGACGCGGGTGAGATCGGAGACGGTGTCGTCGTGCGGCTTATCAATGGGCTACCACGAGGCGAGGAGAGGGAGGTGCGGAACCGCATCCCGCATCACGCATCCGCCGCTGCGGGGACTTGGTGAATAGCGACCAAGTTGACACCTCGGGCCGCCCGCCCATGGCGCCGGCCGTTGACAGTCTGTCCATCATCGACACCGTCGTCCAGCTGCTCCCGTCGCCGCGCTCATCACCAGCCCATCGCCGAGTCCTACAAATCAGAGCAGATCGGGTAAAAGTGGGACATAAGAGCTCGTCCATGGCCAGGTGACTCCTCCCGTCGTGGAGGCCGGTCCAGAGGATTCTTCGGCAGCGCTCCTACCCCATAAGGTGCAACGCAGCGCTCCTGTCCTCGCTGGAGGCACTCGGGTTCATCGGGGCAGCAGCACCAGAGGAATCGCCGCCGCTCTGAGGAGCCAGGGGATTAGGGCGGTTTGGACTAAAGTGCAAAATTCTAGACTGAAGATGCGGTAGTGCGGGTTGATTTCATAAATCGTCAGGGGCTAAAATGAAAAAAATGTCGCGACGTACGACCAGTGACCCCAAGCAATTTTATATAGTAGAGATAGTACTCTCTCCGTACAAAAAAGTACGTCTCAATATTATCTAAATATAAAAAATGGCCGTGCTTGCCACGGAATCGTAATAAGTGCATTGCAAGTTAATTATTCCTTAACTTGTATAGAAATGTCATTCCATTCTATTGCTTTTGGTGAATTATATTCCTTAGTGAAGACATATAACATACTGTCTTCCCTGAATAAGACTTGATAAATGATAATTTCACACAACGTGATTGACTACAGGTTGCTTGCTCAAGAGTGCAGGAAAAAATGGTGCCTAGACAAACTATTTATTTAACCCATGGACATACAACTAAAAGCTTACAAAATATTATCCATGCGAATCAAAGCTCACAGTTCACTGATTCATTCTGCAAAGCATTTGGGCTGAATAGATAAATTTGTTAAATTCAATCAACAAAGCATTTGGGCTGAATAGATAAATTTGTGAAATTCAGTCAACAAAGCATTTGGATTTTCTTTGATCTGTACCTATATTTTCAACCACAAACATACAACAATGGTAGTATTAAATAAAGAGAGCAAACCATTACTGAAATATACATCCACAAAGATGTCTCTAGCTTTTTGTCGATATGAATATTGCAAGCAAACTTGAATAGTGCAAAGGCAGTCAAGTACGCTCAAGCTCCATTAGGGAGAAGGAAAGATGTGTAGATTAAGCAATGAAAATAATAAAAAAATCAGACTGAAGTACTGAAGATTACAAGTAAACCCATTACGGCACATCACGCTACCGCCCAACGGCCATCGCACGCCCTTCTGTCCCATTTTCGCTCAGTTGCTCGCATATGCAGCCTCGAGACCGATGAACATTGCTGCTCAGCTAGTCCCCAAGATGGAAAGGCGAGGAAGCAAGAACGGCCCGCAGGACATTGCAGATCTTAGAGCACCACGACACCAGCATGAGCTCGCTAACTCGCACACGAAGGTATGAGCTCTCACGACTCAAGATTGGCAGATTGACAGGTGACACTCCACTTGGGGCTTCTGCAGCTGCGGCCAGCACAAAACTCGCATCTGAAGCGGATCTCGGATCCAAGGAAATTGAGCCTGAGCATTGTCGTCGACAGTTCGACACCATCCGCATGCTCTGCCTCCTCCAAATCCGTCTCCGCGGGTCGCGAGACACGGCAGGGGATCCGTCCCTGTCGCTCGTCAGGATGAAGTGGTACACGGGGATGCGGGCGCGGCAGAGTAGGATGAAGATTTGAGCTCGGGTTGTCTGCGAGCAGAGTGGGAGGGATGGGGGAGGGTATGAAGACGAAGCTGGCGAAGTCGATCAAGCTCGCTGACCAGGTGGCCAAGATACCGTGCTCCGGCCAGTGCCTCCGGCCGGAGTGCAAGGACTTGCGCATGCGCGTGGAGAAGCTTGCAAAGGTGCTGCGGCAGGCGGCGCGGCTCCAGCTCGACACCAGGCCGCGCGAGGTGAGATTGCGCCCGCCGCGGCTGCCCTCGTTCTTCCCCGCGCGCCCAGGACACGTCGCCTCTGCTCCTACCCCATCGAGCGTCGCCTCTGCTCCTACCCCATCGACTGCTCAAGATTGCAGATTCTTATCTCTTCGTTGATTGTTTCTTAATGCAGGGACTGCAGATTGATTAGATAAAAATTGAGAGACTAAAGTGCAAAAAGGCCATGACGTACTGGACATCTTAAACCGTATTATATAGTAGAGATTTATGTATCTACACACTACATTATATTTTGATGCATTTAAATTTAGTGAAAATTGAGACATTTTCTTATAGATAGAGGCAGTATATTATATAGCTATATTTTTTTTGAAACAAAGGCAAAATCTTTGCCTTATCATTAATTAAGAAGAAGGTGCCAGTTTATTACTAGGAGAAATCGGGCGAAAACTATACAACAAACACCAACCCCACAAAGAGTAGCTGACCCAATAACAGAGAGCAACACCTAAAACAAGCAACATCCAAAGCAACAACTTCCATAAACCTACAACAATCACGAACTGACGACAACTCTAGGACCACGCATCCGTCAAATCCTTCGTTGCCATTCCCCCCTTTTTTTCGTTTGCCCCTAATAGAAACCTTCATGAGAGATTTCTCGACCTTCCTGATTACGTCGTCCTTGCCATATCAAGGGTTAGTTGCTAAACATGCTTGCCCGCCTCAAGCTCTTTAGCAAAAAAAGGCCTCATAACTAGGAGCAAGAACCCCTCCACTATCCATAGGGGGCATCGAGGCCACCGCCAAAGCCTCTAACGAGCTCAAGTTCATCGGAAGCACCACCGATGAATCCACACCCGACTCCTGAAGCTCTGGTGTGATTTGGAGGACCAGAGCCAAGATCCTAGCTATGTCCTTGCTCTCAGAGGCAGCCGCTGTAATAAGCTGTGGCGACGGGCAAGGACTGCCACGAGGAGAGAAAAAAGCATAGTGAAGTGCTTCCTCAATCACAGATGACTTCAGCTCAATTGTGTCAATCGGTGACAAAGTCTGCGTAGGGATGAGCCCGAGACCATCAGAAGCACATGACTCTGTCGACCGTGAAGAATCACCAACACGTGCCAACAACACCTTCAAAGTTGCCACCTCTTAACCAAGGGGGCGAGACACCTCCTCAGTGTGGTCAGCGACTAGCTGACGGAGCTGCATGCGCAACAAGGCGAAGTGAGACGGAAAGACAGAGTCATTTAACTCCTCACAACACTTCGGAGAGGGTCTTGGTTGCACCGTAGCATTCAACGACGAGTGGCACACAACACCGGTACAACTCCCAGACGACGAGCATGAGCGGACGGAGAACGGCTTCGCTCACTCTCCGGGTGCTCGGGTTGATAGCTCTTTTTATCATTATACCTCGGATCAAGTAAATTAATCCGGGAAAGAGAAACTCTGCGGTGCCATCCCTCGCTTCACCCGGATCGCACGACAGGAAACGGCGTCGCGGGGATCGCAAGCCTGTCCAGGTGCACCCCTTCTTCCCATTCCATCCTCAGAGGCGCAGAGCTAGTGGAGGCAAAGAGATAGTAGCAGAGATTGACGAGTATGGGGACGGGTGCAGTGAACCTGATGTTGTGCAGCTGATGGATAGATGCCTACCCCCTTCATCTTTTTTTCTGAAACTCAACGCTCTCTTCCTTTGTTTTCTCTCATCACTCATCCGGGACGAAGCTGCACGCACCGTGCGATGTTGCTGACCGCCCGCTGCCGGTCGCCAGTCACTGTCTTCGAATCGTGCGTGTAAGTAAATCTAGATGCACCTCGATCTTCAGCCTGACAGTACCTGTAATATGGTACCTCTCTTGCTGATTAGACTATGATCGGTTGATCTCGCACGTGTTTCCGTTCCAGTACAAGCCAATTGACAGATGGATTATATATCGACAGAAGAACACGCAGGCAGTTCTCTCCAAGCTTCTTAATTAATTAAGGTGAGTCATCAATCATGTATCACACGTATCATGGAATGCAAAACCCGGCCGGTCCACGACAGCGCCGGCCGGTTGTTGTTATCTCATGTTGATCTAATCTATTAATTAATCTACTGTTTTGTTAGCCCACTATGCATGTTAGGCTGTTAGCTATGTGGCTCAACTTGCCACGTACCTGAGTACCATGATAGCCTGCCTACAATATTAAATGAATATATTATGGAAATCTATTTTATGATCAATCTATTGGTATTGTTGCCTAAAACATAGGGTTAAACACTTAAACGTTGACATCGTTGACTTTGACTAATACATGTTTTATTCATCAGAACTGAAGGAGCATGTAATTTACACATGACTCTTGCGAAGTTTTAGATAATCTCCAGCAGTCACACTGCAATAACATTACACTGCGTATAATAACCGCCGATTTACAGGCTAGCGCGATTTGCAGTCCTTCAGCACGCGGTCTAAATTTTTAGCGCAGCGGGTCCGTTTATGCTATCTCGCGCACAATTTTCGCGCACCGGCTAGAGCACGCACTATCGCTCGGCCTGCACGCGAAGAACCAACCGCCATGAAATTACCCCCGCGCGCGACCTCTACCCCCCGTGCGCGACCTCTGCCAACCCACCAACCCCTCACTACTCCCCCCCCCCTCACGGCCGCCGCCGACACCGGTGCATTCCCGCCGCCGACCGCGCTAAACCCTAGCGCGTGCGGCGGGAACGACTCGGCCGCCACGGGGAGCGCTCCGACCGCGACTCGCGCCCTCTTCGTGCCGCCACATACAAGCTTCGGCGCCGTGCAGCTCCCGCCAATTGCGCCACTGAATGGGAGCAACAACGCCATGAAGCGCACATCGTCAGCGGCGGGTGGGCAAGCTCCCAAGCCCAAGGCGACAAAGAATAGCGGCGGCTCGGCGTGGGTAGGCTCCACCCAACCCTAAGCGCCAGCCACCTCCGCTCTGCCTCCCCAGCCACAAGCATGCTTGATTTATTTGGTCCATTTTTATCTTGTTGTGATAGTTGCTATTGTGTTTTTTCTTTGCGTCGATAATGTGCGCTCCAGTTTACAGCACCCGACGAGGGTCTGCTTCAGCGCCCTGTTTACATCACGGTTTTGCCCCCTCCGGCAAAGGTTGTGCTGCATCCGCGTTTTACAACACGCAGATATCCAGCCTCTATTGGAGATGCTCTTACTGCGAATTGTTATCTTGTTGTGATACTTGCTATTGTGTTTTTTGCTTTGTGTTGATAACATGCGCTCCAGTTTACAACACCCGACGAGGGCCTGCTTCGGCACTCTGTTTACATCACGATTTTGCCCCCTCTGGCAAAGAACGCGTGTTGCATCCGTGTTTTACAGCACGCAGATATCCGGCCTCTATTAGAGATGCTCTTAGTGCGAATTGGTATTATAGGTCCACACCAATGGTAAACACATGCATGTCTCAACATGATAAACTTTTGCACGGAGCTATACAAAAGCGACAGGTCCTTATGAGATTAAGGATTGTTTGCTCTTTAATTCTTTATGTTCCGTGGGCAAGATCTATCTGATCTATGTGAGCTAACTGCAAACATTTAGTGTTTCATCTGATGAAGAATCACATAAACATGTACTGCATGATAACAGATAAGAAATAAGCATAGAAGGGAGCTTAATATGATAGGAACTTTGCCATGAAATACATCATAGTCCAATGCGTTGAGTTTCCCACGAAACTTTAGGATATCCTAAAACAAAATTTAAGCTAACATCAATGTAAAAATTTAAGCACTAAACCTAATCCCTGTGAAGTGAAACTGTCTAAAAGGAATAAACCCCAAACCCATGGGATGATTATTTGAAGACGCATGCCAAGCCCGTGTAGACCGCATGCAGGCTTAGGACAGATATGATGTTGAACCCGGTAAAAAACAACCATGTAACAGAGCGTATCCAAAATGTATCAACCGGCTCATCTTTATAGTCCCTATTCCCCTAGGGACATGGCAATATGCAGGCTTCACATGACATTGCAGCGATGAAGATGAACACTTACGCATCATGAGAGGGGGCAGTGCCCCCCCCTAACTCCCCGTGTCGAGAAGCGATGCTATGAACCTTGTAATGTAGAGTCACACACTTACCAGCTCGTATTGTTATGCAACACTATCAGTGGTGGCGCCACGGCTTTAATTCGAAGGCATGCACATGATAAATGACGTTGGGGCCAACATCAACCCCAAGAAGGCTATAATCAACCCAAAGCCCACCACTACAGCAACACCATTGAAAATCTGGCTAACGGTATCGAGATCATGTCATGTATACATGAAAATTATGATTTTATGCTACATTTTACTATGATGATATGCACCAAATTAGCACGTATCCAGAATGGAGACTTGTGTTATTTAGTTCAAGACATGGACGAGTCTCTTTCATACCTTAACAACTTCACTTGATCAATCGGTTGATGGATGTCCAACTTTTAGACCAGCAAGATGCGTTCGCTTGGAAATTAAACAAATAAGGGCAATTTACGATAAAATCTATGTATTTAGATTGCATGAGTGGCTAGACAAGATTTCTTCGTAAATATATTTGAAAAATGAAGGTGCCTCTAAAAATAAAGACTTTTATGTGGTTCCTATTTTGTAAATAGAACCTCGTCACAAAAGATAATCTTACAAAGCGTAGTTGGGGTATATGGTAAAGGCTATGTAAAATATATTGTTTTTGTGATCAAGATGAGACAATGCATCATTTGTTTATTACTTGTCCCTTTGCAAACATGGTTTGGCAAATGATTCATATGGCTTTTAATATTCAACCTCCAACTAGTATAGCAAATTTGCTTGGGAATTGGCTGAGAGGAGTTTCTAAAAATGGTAAAGTTTACACCCACTGGATCCGTATGTGGTACTTCACAGTCAATAGAGAAACGAGATGCCGAATTTTAGGTGCAACCGTGCTTTGGATTTATAAAACCATTATAATTGTCGTTCTTTTTTTTGCGAAACACTGTACAACTCGTGTAATGATAGAAAGATAACATGTTGATGCAAAGCCAACACATATCATCATTGCTCTTTAGATGGTTAATTCATGTTTCAACAATTTATGACCCATGATACACTACTTTTATAACTCTGAACGACTTTTAATAAATTAATAAATACGGTTTACATCCATCGATGTAGAGACTGGACTGTTTTTTTTAAGAAAAACATCCACCATCACGGAACGCATCCGGCGAAAAATGAAGCGTGGGGCAGCTTTTACACGAGGAAATTGGGACGGACTCCCCGCTGTCGACCCGAGACAAAGAGGGCCTTCCCCCGCGTGCTCAGGGCCTCGACACACGTCCCATGATTGGTTCCCACTACTACCCAGTTGGAGCAGAGCGCTAATTTTGTATCGGGCGGCGTATCTGCTACCATATCTAGCCCCATCCTTAAACTAGAACTAGAACGTAACCACGGACAGAGAAGCAGCCAACGGGGATTCTTAATTCGTCTTCACCGGAAAAGAGATCGGGGAAGAAGATACGCTGCTACCTCAGCTCCTGTGGTGTGGTCGTGTGGATAATAAAGCCGGGGAAACGGACGATCAATTCAGTTTGCTGCTTTTGGTGCGGCTACGCTACGTATGCTCACCAATCGATCCATCCAAGGTTAACGATAATGCTATAACAACTATAGTAGGGAGGAGCATCATCAGCTAGCAGCTGAGTTACTAGTAGAATATTGGTAAAACGTTTCGGCCTTTTCGGGCAAATCGTGCTTTTACCGACACGTCAGTTTAGAATTGTATTTCCCCGACCGGGAGTGGCCGATCGTCACCCACTAGTAGCCCCATGGTTTACTCACTACTCTACTTTAGTAGATGCGACCTTGACCTTGGAATTTGTCCAAGTAATAAGAATTGTTAGCCAGCAGAGAGTACACCCGTGAAATACGAGTTTTTTTTTAATAATATGAATTGTCGCCTCAGAGCGGGTCGAAAGCTGGCTTTCGGTGTCCTCCGAGCCGAAAGGCCTTTGTCGGCGTGCTAGCCGACGAGAGATGCATGCGGCAGCACAGGTGGCAGGCGGGGTCCCACCACTTTCGGCCCCGAGGAGAGCGAAAGCCTCCTTTCGGCCTCGGCCGGACCAAAAGGGCATTTTCGGCCTCGAGCGGATAAGAATTTCCGCCCGCTCCTCCCCAGCCGATGTGCTCACTTTCCCCTTCCTTCCTCTCCTGTTCGTGTTCTTCCTTTGTTCAGACGACTAGAGGACATGCTTCGTCGGGCGTACAGTGTGCTTACCTGTTCTAGGGCTACCGATGTTGTTCCACGCCAGCCAGCTCCGCGTCCTACACGCACTACGGATACACATGTATCACCTACCCAGCAGAACACACATCGGCATGACCCGAGACCTCGTTTTACAGCTCACGAGCCTATGAGCACACGACCTACGTTCGAGGTCGGCTCATCATCGCACCCGCCACAGTATTTTGAGCCGGGTCCTTCACAGCCATTTCCTTCCCAGCCATTTCCTTTTCAGCCCGGTACTTTCTCGTGGGTCATGCCCCCTGGTATGATGATGCAGCAGCCCGGTATGCATCAGTGGGACATGCCACGTGATCAAGGTTTTGGGCAGCCGTCTTATGGACAAATGACTTGGAGCGGGGCTTTCCCTCCTATGAGTCAGCCAATGCTCGATAAGTATGTTTTTTTTGTAACATATTATGCTTGTTCACAAATATCAAATACTAACAAACTGTCATCTACAGGTGGAGGTGGTTCCGCGTACAACTCTCCCCAGTTTGACCAGGAGCATCCGATGTATTATACCCCACCGCCCGAAACACAGCAAACCCAGTTTGACCAGGAGGGCGAGGAGTTGCCGCTTCAAGGCCGTGGGATGCGACAACACCACGCTCCGACACGCTTGTCACCCTCCGGACCTCGCCAGAGAAGACATCGCAACCGTCCTCAGGCAGACGAGTAGCGATACTTTTATGTATGATCTATTTCTATCTATATGTTGTACTAGACATATTTCTACCTACGTACCATTATGTAGTACACATTATGTATCGTTATGTACTAGACTTATTTCTACCTATGTAGCAATATTTGATAAGTCCGTAACCGGTATACATCTGTATGTAAGATAAGATATAACAAAACTCGAATACATACCGATCACACCACACAACAATAGGAAATGAAGGTACAACTACTAATTAATCGATACTCAAAGAAAAATACAACATAACTCAAATTAAGATTCTACCTATCTCCCATCAATGCAGCCTGCACCATCCGCAGATTTAGCACCCTTGCCCTTTGACGATGATTCAGACTTCTTTCCCGCACCCTTGCTCGATGTTTCTGCCTTCTTCTCCTTGCCCTTACGCAGTGCTTCAACCCCCCTTTCCTTTGACGACGGCATGAAATCGTCGTCATCATCGCTGGAGTATACCCAGAGAAAGGAACGACCGTACCTCTCACGTATGTCTTGAGGTCGATGAATCGGCTCATTGGTAACATGCCTGTCGAACTTATCCGCAAGCCTCAAGATTTCAGCACGGATTTGTTCTGTGGTCCTATACGGAAACCCATCTCGGCATAGCCTCGCCCCTAGCAAAGCGAGATGTCTCTCACTACCAATAATTTCTTCAAGTGGAACTTCCCTACCATCTACCTTCAAATATGTGATAATCTTAGCTAGATGCTCGGATGCGGCTATATGAAAGCCGGACACACACTTCTCACAAGGTACAATACACACCATGCTGACGCTCTTTGAGAGTACCCCACTTAGCCTAGAGTGGTTTTTATAGGACAATTGAGGTGAAAACGGTCGCGGGAGGAACAGGCGGGAAACGATGGCGCGAGAAACGAGCGGGAAATGGTGGCGGGAGAAATAGGCGGGAACGGCTGGCGGAAGAAACGCGCGTGAAACGGTGACGGGAGAAACGGGCGGGAAAAGGAGTTGCCCACTTTCGGTCCTGCCCGGGCCGAAAGTGACTCAACTGACACGGCCCACCATGGCTGCATGCAACCCTCGTCTTCTTCCGTGCCGAATGCGTCTTTCGGCTCCTACTGAAACGAAAGCAAACTTTCGGCCTGGCCCAAGCCGAAAGCTTCAGCTTTCGGCCCCCTCCGGGCCGACGGCGCTCTAATTTTCAAATAACACGGACGAGCATACTAACTAGAGAATTTGTAATAAAAGAACATATTATTTAAAAAAAACTTCGTGAAATACCATTGTTCTCATGCAAAGATTCCGTGCTCCCGAGCTCCATTGCACCTGTCTTATTTTTTTTTTGAAAATGACATTTTTTTAATAAAAAAAACCCCCAAGTAAGTTTGTAGATACATATGCATGTTATCTTCGTATCCAAAGTTTCACTCCAAAATGCGTTGTAAAACAGGCAACACAAAAACCACAAAATCATTTGTATGAAAAAGGTAAAAAAGAACTCATCTTACTTAATAGATTTATCTTTTTTAAGATCACATATGAAAAGTGTCTATCCAACAAACTGGACGTACATAGTAGACATATATATGTATTTGTATGTTTTTTTCAGAGTTTTCTGAGGTGGAAAAGTGGACTTTTCGAAAAATAAAGAAACCGTGAGCACTAGAGTTCGGGAGTATAAATGACTTTTAGTGGTTGCATTTGCTTTTATGGTGGATATATATCATTTGTAGCAGAAAGTCATTTTGACTTCAAAAATTCGCGTGATTTCACTATTTTATAAACTTCAAGATATTATTTAAAAATTTAAATAATGAAAAACATCATCCATATGTATACTATAGGCATGTAAATCAAAGTGCAAAATGTTTTGCACTATAGGTTATACAAAAATGACAAAATCGGGAGATTTGACACTAACAATAGTTCACTATACTCTGATATGTACATTTGTCATTCTTGTGTAGCTCAAACATGAAAGTATTTTGTTTTTGAGTTGTGCATGCTTATATGATATATCATTAACATCATGCATGATTTGTTTCAGATTTTTATAAAACTTTTCAATTTTTTGTAAATAGTGAGATCATTGGAGCTCAGGACCACGTAATATCCACTCAATTTGTAGAGCCTCTTTGATTTGCAAGGTTCTTATAACCTAGAAATAGAAGAAAAAAAAATGCTTGCAGTGACATGCATGTCCTCCAAAATCTATAGGATTACAAATCTAGGAGTATATGATTTCTGCTCAAAGATTGTAGATACAACAAAAAAGTAAAGGTGTTCTAACATGAGAATTGGGTTGATATAAACTCCACTAAAAAAAAGGATTGCAGTGCACATTAAGAAAAATTCCTAACATTTAACAATCATCTGATCGAACAACCAATGTAGGAAAAAAAATCCTAACAATGCTATTTTTACCTTGGTTTTCACGATGCTAAACTGATAACCAAGTCTAAGACGACGACCTGATGGGGGCTAAATTTAACTTATATTTGTCTTAACTTGGTGAGGTTGACCTAGGAGTATATTGTGAATGGAAGAGACTCGGTTGTGGAAACATGCATGACTTACTAGATGTACAGCTCTGTAAATGCTCCAAGATATTTCATTGCTGGATTCATGTTGACAGAAGATGGGACCCACATACCGTTAAAATTCAAGCAATGTCCGATGCAGTACTAACCGTGTGTACCCTTATTTTCCAACCGCGTTCGTATCACGAAGTGCAGTAGGACGGTACTTAGCAGCATATTTCTCTCCTTCCATTCCACTACAATGTCATTTTTTTGTCCTTTCACTACATTTCAAAATGTGGGAGGAAACTCTGTCGACCACGTCGCGGTCGCCCACTAGCAGCAGCGCTATCTGCATTCCCGGCAAAACCTAAAGGTCGAGATCGTTCACGAACGGGAAGCACCCACACATGATACATGAAGAAATGCGCGCGCACACAATTTCTATCTATTATCACCAAAAGAATCCTTGCATTGCTCTGCTAAATTTGGTCACGAGTTCCTTTCGTTCGTCATCATCATCTTCCTCCTCGTGGAACAGAAGAGCCAACCACAACGCGTGGCTCCCAATAATTGGCGTCTCTCCTAAATCCGCTGCGCCACGAAAACCACAGGCTTGGTGGCCAAGCTGGCTGCCTACAAACAGGGAGAAATCACAAACAAGAAACCCACGCGCGCGAGAAACCAACTCCACCCATGCTGTATGATATATCTATACTCGTCTCCTGCTCTGGCCATCGTTTCCTACTCCTCCATTTCTCTCCTCCGCCTTAGCTTTCGTTTCTTGGAAGCGAGAGAGGGGACGGGGAGGGAGAGGGAGAGAGAGGAGGCGCCGGAGACGAGAGTGAGGGGAAGCTGCGTGCGTGCCGCCGGGCCCCGCCCACGCTCTCCTCCCGGCCCTCTTGCTCACTCACTCCCACCAACGCTCTCCTCCTCTCACCAACTCTCTCTTATCTCCTTCCAAGATCCCTTCTTTTTTCCCCTTTGCTAGGAGGACCATTCTTTGATCTTTCCGACCTTGGCTCCAGATACGCCCGTTCCAGCTGCGGAGATCGATCCCACCTCCTGTCCTGGCTGAGTCAGAGTAAGCTCCAATTTTGACTTCTTCTTCTTGCTTGGTTGCTCAGTTCGTGCACCATCCAACCAATCCGCCACCCCTTCTTCCCCGGGCTTCGATTCGATCGACCTAATATATCTTTTTTCCTAAAGTGGGTTCCATCGCGTCACCTTCACGGTTTCTCTGATCGGCCGGAGAAAGCAGCTAGCTAGCCAAAAGGCGAGTTCTTGATGCGGTTGTGGTCGTAGAGGCGGCAGCAGCAGCATCTCTCCTAGTCTCCTTCCTTGCTTTCTTTCTTCCCACTGGACACCGGGACTGGGTGGTGCGGTGCCTCTGCCTCCTCCTCCTCCTCCTGTTGTTGTTTATCTGCGAGGAGGAGCACTGGGCAATCGCAGAGCCCCGCCCCCTTTCCCTCTCATCATCGATGCTTGCCCTGGTCGCCACCTTCGTCTTCTCCTGCCTCCTCTTCTTGTCCAAGCCATGCGCGCGTGACATGAGACTCTTCCTCGCCTCCCTCTGCCAAGAACTCGCGCTCTCGCTGCTCGGATTCTTGGCCGGCTACAGGCTGCTCGGCGGCGTCGCCTCCACGGCCACGGACGCCATGCCGCGCATGCCGTCCTTCAAGAGGAAGCGTCAGGCGGCCAAGGTGGAGAGCGCCGAGCCCACCGGCGAGCCCTCCGTGCTCGACCTCCCGGAGCTGGCCATCGACTGCATTCTCGCCAAGCTGCCGCCGGCCGAGCTGCGGAACATGGCCGCCGTCTGCCGCTCCATGCGGGACCGCTGCCAGAGCGACCACCTCTGGGAGAGCCACATGTCCGACAAGTGGGGCTCTGTCCTGGGCACCGCCGCCAGGGACGAGTGGAGGTCGTATCTGTCCTCGTCCAGCGCGCCCGGTGCCGGCGGCTCGTCCGGGTGTGGGTCTGGTGGCAGCGGCAGGCACCGGAGGTGGCTCGCCGCGCTGTCCTGCGTCTGCCCGGCCGTGTCCTGGATGCGGCCTCGGGCCGACGGCGGCGCCGGCAGGTCGGCCGGCCCTGTGCTGGATGATTCCGTCATGTCGTGGTATCTCCACGTGGAGAGCGGCAAGTTCTGGTTCCCGGCACAGGTCTACAACCGAGAGGTACTACCGCAATTTCGTTTCATTATTGCACGGCATGCTGATTCTTTTACCGGTGCTAATTATTAGACTGGTAGGGCTGAATTATCAGAATCAAGTTGTAGACTAAAAAAATAATTACAGTAGAGTTCAGGCCTTAATTTGGATGGATGCATTTGCTTCTCTGTAGTCTAATTGAGCTGGATATTGATCGACTTTCCTGCTGGCTTATGTTCATGTTGGGCTCCTATCTTTTGTTATTTTCAGCTTTTGTTGACGAACCAATCCTGAGACTTTATGGTTGTTTTGCAGCATGGACATGTTGGGTTCATGATGTCATGCTATGATGCAGAGCTCAGCTATGATTTCCACAATGACACGTTCCGGGCAAGGTACTAATTTGTTTCTGATGCCTGCCATGGTGAAGTGTACAAGTTGTGGAATATGTCCTATGAAAAAATCTGAAATGATCTGAAAGACTCTGAAATATCGACGTTGCAGGTATCCACCACACGGACGACGAACTGTTGTCTTGGAGGATGGTGTGCACTGGGACAGGGTCAGGGCAGCCCCGGTCGAAACCCTTGCACACGACCTGCATGCCTCTGACTGCCTACATCAACTCCGGCCCGGCGATAACATTGAGATTCAGTGGAGAAGGAACAAGGAGTTCCCATATGGTATGTTCCCGGGCACCCAACAATCCAGTGCTACAAGAACCATTAAACATTGCCATATGGGATATGCTAATCTTATCTGCTAGAGTATTTTACCAGTGGACAGTGTGCTCATTCATGTGTTGCTAACTTGCTATGTGTGTTTGGCAGGCTGGTGGTATGGAGTTGTTGGCCACTTGGAGTCATGCGATGGAAATGAACACTTTTGTCGGTGTCATCTTAGTGGTGAGAATAACTTTAATCCCAGACACTAATTTATTTGACTTGACTAATAATTGCAACGTTAGTTGCATATACGTAGGCTTTCCAGACTCCAGTGTCATGACCCCATGAACATTCCAGCAAAGTCCAAAGAACATTATAATACAAAATCATGGCCGCGAACTCATTTGGGTTATTCAGTTATTAAAAGCAAAGTGATAAGCCCAAAATGGCGACATCTTCATATGTTTGACCTTACTTCTACATTTTTGTGTATCATAATTCATACCTATTCCCGTTCATTAAACTGTTTTATAGTCTGCCCACCCATTCGGTATTATGTTAAGATGGTGATAACCTACATATTTCTGAAGGTAGTTGACATCAGGGATTTGGTTACCGGTCAAAATACCGCCAGTAACCGAATTTCTCGGTGCCCCCTGGTAAATGTGTTTACCAGAAAAAAAATCTCGGAGCATTTGAATTTGGACTGATTTCATCATTTAAAGTCATTTTTTAATTAATTTTGATGTTTTAAGTTCGAATTTCAAATTTTGTTTGAAAAAATCAACTGGTAACCAACCGGTATTTTTCCGGTAACCATGGTTACCAGAAATCCCAGCCCCCTCCGAGATTTTTTTAGAACCGGTATCCAATTGACATTAATGTTTCTAAGCCAGTACATTGTTCTATAAGAAACCATCCTTTTAGGTTTTGCTTACTTTAGTTTCATACCTTAACGTTGAATGGCTTTACTATACACGATGTGCATTTATCCTCTGAATAAAATTACCCACGTACTAGTAGATTCATGTGGAAGGTCAACTATCCTGTTCTTTGAACCCTGGAAAAAAAGTATCGTGTTCCTTGCAGCTACCATGAGTCCATGACTGAAACTGTCACCCACAGTTCCTTTTCTTTTCAGTGAGCAAAAAATTAATCTACCTGTACAAATTTCGATGTTGATGAGCTATGGGGTTGAAACGTAGTTACTTTGCAATGACTGCACTAGTATTATGGAATGCCTCGGATACATTGCTATGTAACTAAACTTTGTCTCTCTAACACCAAACTCTTGTGTCTCAATGTATTGCAGACACTGTTGTGCTGGAGTTCAATCAATACACACCTGGCTCAAGATGGAGGCAGTCTCTGGTGAACCGGAAGGACCACAGGGAAGAGGGCAACGAGGGCGATGGATTCTACGGTGGAATAAGAAAGCTCCACAACAAGGATGAAATATCCAAGTGGAAGCTACTGTGGCCAACAGATATCCTGGAATAACGTGCTATTTCGCCGAGACTCATCAAGATTGGTTAACTGATTGATACCTTCGATTGATCCAACCGACGATCGGCCGTCCCTCTGTTGAAGCTGTACACACGGATAGAGCGGCGAGTTGACAGATCTGGTAGCTGGACACGGTTGTAAACTTACTGTCAGGCAAAATAAACGCAGACTACTTCTTCTTTAGGGGACTGTATGTAATCAGAGTCTGCGCCCCTATTTGCCTGCTGTTGTAGCTCTAGGGCAGAAAGATCAAATGTAAATTACAATTTTAGTTCAGATTTACGACACATTTGTCCCAATTGTCTCCCTCAGCTGCTGGAGGTTCGTCCATGCTCCAGAGATTGCGGGAAAAGCAGTCTGCTTTTCCCAGTAACAGCCTCTATATGATGACGAGGTTTGGGATTTGAACTGCTGAAACTTTCCACCATCAGGTAGGTTCAGGTGAGCAGCAAGTTAGAACAGAGTTAGGATGTACAGTTTTTCAGAGTAGAACAACGTGGAAAGCCAAATTTGGACTGTTACCAGTGCACGAACTGGATAAACATCTCCAGCTTGATATGTGTATGATTTACGAGTTCTAAAATTATCAGAAAGAAGCTCCAAATTCCTAGATAAGCTTGAACAGAATCTGCGTTTGCAGTCTTTTTAAACAAGAGCGTGCAGAATCATAAGAACGGAGAACTATCGGTTTTCAGGAATTGAGATGGATCGAGAGGATATTAGGAACATCAGTTTCAACCTGAGCTTGGAGCTCATGTTGGGTCGGTTTGATACTTCCAGCGATTCGGCTGACCTGATGATATCAGCTACTTGTGGTGTACTGGTTCTGGATGCGAACGTACTACTGTTGCAGGACTTATCGGAATTCTGATGCCGTTTCCATCCGAAAACAATCATGAACATCTGGAATCCAAATTGTGGTGCTCACTGGTGCCCCAGAGACGCAATCATCACAATACAGATATCATCATTCTTTTGCCGGCAAAATTTGACAAAGAGGTTAAGTCATATTATACATGGTGAGCCTGGATCATGGCTCTCTCTCTCTACTCACAAGATCAGAGCAAAATGTCCTAGCAACCTAAGTAGTACATGTACATCTCTGAATTAGGCGAAATGGCGAGGTTGCAGATGCCAGCCGCTCGTTCACCTTTGATCCAGTTACTACACATCGATGGAGCGCTTCATGATCATTCCCATTGAGCTGAGCAGGGCTGGTTGAATGCGAGGATCGCCACGGTTCTGTCTATTGCGTTTGTCTCTCGTTCTGCACGGTCTGATGTCGAGGTGCTGAAATTATCCAACGAAAATCAATGATTAGGACACACTGAGACTCTAGAGTCTAGATAGACAAATGGACCATATAGTAAGTCATCACACGGTAAGCATGGTACAATTAGTCAGGCAAAAAACTGTGGTTAGTACATATGTGTACCTGGATTCGATGCCTTCTGATTGCTGATAACTTTGTTCATTTGAGCTAGTGATTGTTCCTCCATTTGCAGCAGTGCACTGTGCTTCTGAACTTTCAGCCAGCCGGTAGAAAGCGTCACGGAGGCATACGCGCGTCTTCTTGGTCAACTTCAGAAGCAGAAATTTCATAGTTATAGACATGTAAAGATGCATGGTTATATACATGAACTGGAGATGCCAAAATACTATCCTTCTTCCACTGAACATACCTGGAACATGATATCTTCGAGTTCCTCAAGTACTGCTACTTCCCCGTTGGAGGAGCTCTCTATATCAGCAGCTGACATGCTTCTTTTCATGGTGCTCACCTCTGACTGTAATTTAAAGCCGATCAGTATATCATTCGGTAAATACATAAATAAAGAACAATATGTACGACATAGAACAGATTTTACCTTGTCCTTGGAGGGGTTTACTAGTGTTTCCAAGCTGCCGTCCGCATTGCTCGGATCATCTTGCAAGTCATGGCTAAACAAAGGAAAGCCACAAGTATCCATGGTGTCCATTTCATTATGATCAGGATTTGCTTCTTCATTTTGGGAATCAGTTAGTACTCCACTCAGCATGTTTTCATAGGACAGTAGCCTGTGCATGGAGCCAGGGAACATATCAAGTGCCTGAAACGGGGCATCCATCATCCTCATTTCATCATCAGAAAATTGACTCCTGAAAAAGTTTTTATACAGCCATGCATAAGATTTACAGGGATCACGAATGGAATTAC
Source organism: Poa annua (assembly GCA_026929855.1). NCBI lineage: Eukaryota > Viridiplantae > Streptophyta > Magnoliopsida > Poales > Poaceae > Poa > Poa annua. The sequence continues at coordinate 28,231,816 of CM049428.1, forward strand.
ACAATTGCTTTCTATATGAGCCCTTAGTAAAGCACTGTCTAGAGATTTGTACATACAAAAAGATGTCGTTTGTTTCCTTGGTGTGCTGTAGATCCAACGGCGCTAGACCCTCCGATTGTTCTTCTGAAGGCCGTGTACTACAATCTGAAGATGCAGCCCTGTCATACGCTGAAGACCTCTCCCATAGGTTGTTCTTCTGATGTTTATCAGTGTCGAAAGATTGGGTGGCATCTTTCTCTTGGTCGTCTGAATATACGCTGGTTGTGTTCATGTCATCAGATAGCCTGGAACTCCATTGTGTCCAGTAAATTTGTTGCTCTGTTTTCTGATTATCTGCGAGTTCATCACCAGATGGAAAGGTGCTTCCACCCTCTGGCAGGATATAACATGCCATGCTACTCAACTGGAAGGAAAAGTATGGAACAGTTAGAACAGGAACCAAACTACATGTTGCAGTAATGGGTATCTATTGAAGCTACGATTCAGTGATTCAGGATTTCCTTCAAGCAAACTTGTAATTCAGCATCAATCAGTTTGCAAATACTCGAGCATAAAAGGCCAAGTAAAACAGGACAGCTAACCGAAACTAATCATAGGAACACGTTCTATTTTCTAAGAGCTGAGCAAGATGCAGAACTTGCAGTACCTGGTGCTACTCGTATCATAAAATTCTAATTGATTAGGAAATTCCATCTAGTACGAATCACATGACATTTTTTACCCCTTTTCTTGGCTCGAAAAAGCTACAAAATTGAAACAAAAGTATCGAAATTTGAAGAGTAGATCAAACACCTCCACAACCAGTCACACAGCAACTTGCATATAACGAGATTTGCTAGAAAAGGAGGAACCAAGCGGTCTGATTCGCAGATCTCATATCACACTGATCCGAGGGAAGCAAAATCAAACCTCAAATCATGATTACTTCCAATACTTGACATAGCTAAGCAAGGACTTGGCAGTTCCAGGAAGAGAAGACAAACTAGTGATTCATCAAGGAACATGAACAGAAACAGAGAGGAAATAGGAAAAAACCGAAAAAACATCCCCCCCCCCCCCCCCTACTTGAAGCAAATAACCCCATGTTCCAATAGGACCTTTTCTTCCGCTTCCTATTTTTTTTAAAATCTTTTGGCCACACAAACAAGAACAGCTGAAGAACACAAGGCTAGCTACCGGGATATATAGAGAGAAAAAGTGGCCTTACGACGAAATCTCACAGAAGGAGCAAAGAGTAGAGCAACTGACAGACGACGAAATCAACAGAACAAGAACAGATGAATAAATCAACAGCGCACAAACCTTTTCTTCTTCTACAGAGGCTGCTGTTCTTGTGGATGTCGAAATGAGAGGAAGCGTCTAGGCGGCTGCGTTTGTGGATGGGGAAGAAGAGCAAACAGAGGAGGGGGATCCTCTACTTAACAACCCTGTCAAGCCACTGACCGGTGGGCCCATATGTGTAGAAGACCCGGCTGAACGTGCTGAGGTGGGTCCGGGCTGCTGAGGTGGCAGCCGATGAGCCAAGTAAAAGGTTGAGTGGAGGAAGAACTTGTGGCTAGAAAGGGTGCTTATCTAAATCTAGGCTGCCGATGCGCCACGTCGGCCCTAAGGATCCTTTGCTCAAATATTGCGCTCTCTCCCCCACGCAAATTGCCTGTCTTTCCAGGAAACCCCCTCCCTAACTAGCATTTTCGTCCAAGCTCCTAATATGCCAAAGAATTTCTTGCTCTAAACCTCATGGCAGCTTTTATTTCCCTCTCATGATAAACGTTCACCCATTGACAATAACATCGTAGACATTTGCAGTAGATTCTTTCATATATTGTTATTCGTCATTTATCTTCTCATTTTTCATTGCTGAGTTTTACTTTCTTCATGATTCAGGAGTCGAGACGCTAGATTAATGCAATAGAGGAAAAGACTTGTTAAAACATATTCAATTGGGAGTTGATTTGAAAATGTTTTCAAAACAAAAGAAATATTGTAAATGACTTTGATGTGGATGTTTTACTCGAATGAAGGTTCTCATAAATATTTGAATCTAGATTTCAAAAGGCTTACATCGTCTATTTTCAATCAAGCTTTTTTAACTGGTAAAACTAGCAAGAGAGGTTGTTAGGGCAAGAAAGGCCCCAAATTAGCATGTTACAAGAACATGGGAGTACATAAATACTGAATGTACATACCATGTACTCTGATCTCACCCAGTGGACATGCGTTTGTTAGCAAAAGCATATCTTAGTGAGCTCTAAATAAATGCTTCTGGGTATGCTTTGTGTTGGAAATCTAATTGAAGAATATACAATTTTGTCTATTGAAAAGAGAGCCACTTTCTAGTGTACGATGTGAAAATTTTCTTATATCCGGACTAGAACCACACATAAGTGTAATCCAGAATGAAATTCACATAGGGTGTGTTCGTTTCTGGGATGAAGTGGAATGGAATGGAACCATTCCATTCCACTGTCATGGAACCGTTCCATTCCTGTGTTCGGTTTGGGCAAAAAAATATCACAGAACCATTCCATTCTTGTGTTCGGTTCTGTAATGGGATGAGCATGGAATAGAATGGAGTGAGAATGGAATTATGTTAAACTCGATTAATTATTTCCTAAACTGTATTAGTTATTACTAATGTTGATTAATTATTCCCAATATTAATTAATTAATGCTAAACTGGGTTAATTAATGCTAAACTTCATTAATTAGCGAGTGACAGTCACCCGTTCCACCTCGTCCGGCCGAATCGGCCGGACCGGCGTATTCCGGATCTAGAGGAAATATTCCATTCTGAGGAACCACTACATTACATTACATTCCGCAACCGAACGCAAGAACGGGATCCAGGTGCGGAACCATTCCATTCCACCTAGTTCTGGAACTGAACACACCCATAGTTCACACAACTGAATTATTGTGGTGGGGATGGGGGGAGAGAACAATAACCGACATTCTTGAGATCCAAATAAGTCACACAAAAAGGATTATCCAATTTTTTACAATGATTGCATTTTATCTTCACCTCCGGGTTAGCTTCGGTCTGAATTCCAAAACTATAATCCAATACATACATGCTTCAATGATGATTTCTTCTATTCTTATAGTTACGTAGTGAAGACAGAAGGATGGTTGACTAGACGGTTAGGAAGTAGATAAACAAGATAAGAAAACTAGTTAACACTAAGCACAATAATAACAGGAAAATAGATGACCAGAGGGGACTTTCCAATGGCCTCGTTCGTGACTGCTGTGACAAGAAGAAAACGCAAGAAGCTGGAGCAATTTACCATGTTCCTATGTGGTGACAACAAGAAAAGGAATGGACATAAGAATTGCTATTGGATGACCGTGACATTAAATTGCAATTTTCTCCCATCCCACCCTCATCCCCTCTTCCTCATATGCTTTGTCCTCTAGTCCCAGTAAGCCGCAGTGTCCGACTCCCGTCCCATCTAACAGCCGATCATGGTCTTCTGCTCCCTTTCTCTCCTCCACATGCAACACCGACCCGACTTCACAACGAGCAAGTATGGGGAGGGTGGCGTGTGGTGGCCAATATGGTTTCCGATCAACAATTTCACTACCAATGCCCTTTTGCAGAGTTTGCTGATTTTTCGCCATGCGTCAACAATTTCGTGATGAAACAACTCATGATTAACCGTATAATGATTTGCTCGCATATTTATGGGCGCTCATAGCACATGGGTACTCCGGGTGGGTTATTACTGGAACTTGCCGAATATTTATTTTATTTGGATTGTGGGAATAATTATATTTTTAATGTATGTTTGAAGTATTATTGGATTCTATCATTTTCTTGTATTTGAGATACAAATATGATTATATTGATGCAAAAGGGCAAAAATAGATAGTGTGAGCCATTATGCCGGACATGTTTCCTGCATCCACCTAAACTAGGCGGCTTGTAATTTGAAGGCTGTCAGCTTAAATTTCAGGATGCTAGTGTAGATGCCGTTGCTGCTACCAGAAATGCGATTCTAATCGATTACCATATCTAGGAAGAGTTGACGATTCAAAGCTCTGTCTCAGCCTCACAATACAAGTGGGCCTAGGACGGGCTTGTGAGCTGAGCTGTGCGCCAAGCAAAAGATGTGTTGAGAGGCGACTGTATGGCTGGAGAGGGCTGATCCGGGACCACCGGTTATCTAAATCTAGGCCACCGCTGCTCCATGTCAGCAGATCCTTTTCTCCACAATCGTGCTCAAACCCACATTCTGCGTTTCTCCTTTTCGTGAAACCCCCCCATGTCGATCAGTATTTCAAATTATCCCCACGTACTATGAAAAAAAAAGCAGGCATGTTCCTCCCGGCAATTAACGGGTGGTGCGTGGTGGTCTCTCGCCAGTCAGGCGTCACCTTGTAGCTGCGCTCTCGTAATCGTGGGCTCAAGGTGGCATTATTGTTGCCCTCTTTCTCATCCGTTGGATAATCATGCCCAATGAATACCATCACATTTTACTTGCAAAAATCATGTTGTGTAATTTTTTATGTAGAAAAAAGGGTGAACAAAGGACAAATAAAACCTAGAAGAAGATACGTTTTTCTACGTACCGCTCCATAGTTGTTGTCACCGCATAGTTTCTCCATTAATTTTAGTAATGGTACATAATGTGGAAAGTAAATTACTCCTTCCCATTCGGGATTAGTTGTTGTGCAAGTGATTATATCTAGTACATCATACGTTTAATTGTGTAGATTCAGTGATTTACTCATTTCAGCGACATCTATTTGCGGTTGGAGGGAGTATTATTGAAAGAGTATTGTGTTTTATCACCATCTCTAAATGACTTATATACTTTTTATAAAGCATAATCCGACTAACATGTGTTAATTATTTTCTATCTCAACATGCAAACTATCAGGGATGGAGTCAGCCCCTAGCCTTGGAGGGGGCAAACACAAACATGGCTTACAACACTAATTAGAAGCATGTGTAGCATGGAGTTTAGAAAGGAAATCTGAATGTTGGGGGTGGCTTAGCCCCTGCTCGCCCCCCCCCCCCCCCCTCCCCTTACTCCGTCGTTGCAAACTATCCACATAACCCACTTTTTTAGTCAATCAATTGTCCATGTCATCTCCACTAACACTAATTAATTATAGTATATTTTTTCATGCAACCTAGTCATGTCAACTTTTTAGCCATATAATTGTCCACGTCAATAATGTTTCATACTCAAACACTTAATTATTTTACACAAATTAATTTTAATGTTTCGACTATTTGACCAACGAAATATTTTATACATCTTATACCCATTTTATTAACATATTTTTTCAAATAGTCCCACTGCAGCACGCACGGTATTATTCAAGTTTCCTATAATAAAAAAACATATGTAGTTGATTGCCACGACACAAGAAAACAATCAGTTTGTTATCAATTATAAGACGTTCCAGCTGGTCAAGGCAAGGCCAACCGGCGCGCTTCTAAGCTAGCGAGCGATACAACTACAACTAGTGGGTATGTCGCGGCGATACGCCGCGCCCGTCTGATTTTTTTATAACAATGGTTTAAAATTGATCTACAAATCGTAATGTATCATACCTATTGTACAGTGTCGCTGGTTACAAATTTAAGCACATATCTTTAAAATACATAGCATGAAGCATACATAAGATGAACACATGCTGACAGATCTAGCTATGTAGAGCATAGAACAGGTACTTTGTTACATCAGAAGAAAGCAACACTAGCTATTGAGCACGAATGTTTTTGTTACATTAGAAAAGAACCAACAGTAGAGGCTGATTCTGGCGACATTTAGTTGTGGATCATGGATAGTTGTCCGTTTCTTTCTACAGTTAACAAAATGTAGGTTGTTATAGTTATCTAGAAAGCTGATCTGAAGCGAAACTTGCATCGCATAGAAGGAAGACATGTTAACATAAACTATGGAGCAGTATAAGAAATACTCTAGTAGCAACATCCGTAGGATACATGTTGTAGGAATATATATGATATCACACTGGTAAAAATACATCATAGCAAGCAGACATGTTTTTATGCATAAGTATGCAGAAACGTCCGTCAATAACTGTACGGTTACTCTCATAACTTAAACTTTTTAGTATATAATTACAAAATATGGCAGTGATATCGTACTTAGGGCTAACTTTTAAATAATTTGAAGATTTAAATTATATGTATAGATAGAGAGAGATGTTTAAAACGACCTCAATATTTATTCTATACAAAGATATACGTTTAAAATGGCCCCAGCATTTAAATTTTGTATGAACCATCTGTGCATTTCCTAGCAGTAACTACAACTACTATATTTGTCAAGCACAACGTGGATAAATTAGCCAATAAACTAGAATTGAAGGAGTGGCAAGCTTTAGGGTATCTTTCGTAAATAGAAAACCTACAAATATTTGAGAAGCCTGTGATAGACCCAGTGAATGAGATAGAGACATGCTGGCTTTAACTCTCGATTCATTAGAAAAGAAAGGTTCAGAATGGTGAGCCTTATCGATATAAATTGAATCAAAGTAGTTTTAAATTCAGCTTAGTCTTCAGACACCAATACAATAAAGCTCATGGAAAATTTATATATTCTTACCTCGACTTGGCTCTGCAGTGATTGAACATAGTTGTTGATCTCATCCAGTTGAGATTTTCCTGTAAGCTATACATATGTGCATGCATTTAATCATTACCTGGTTAGGTACATGAACAACTCACACTCAGGTGAATCATATACGCATGTACCTGTTTTTGCTTGCGAGCTCTCGGGAATGCTTCCTTTGCCTCGTTAGATGCAGCATGTCTGTCGATCACCTATATAACAGTGGCTCATCCTCCATCTGCCATCCTATCAAGAAGCCGCGGTTAGAGTGGAATGTCTGAAGACAATTTAGACATATTGCTATAAATAGGCTCATCTGGTTATTGATACAGGAGGAGCTTTCTAACAAATATTCAGAAATATCTTGTTTGAAGCCTATTAATTTGATTTGTTGGATTATGAGAGAGACAAAATGAAAATAAGAGTGGGATAGCAACCTGGATACTCCCTTTATCACTATTTCTTATGTGTCAATAAATCAATGTATAAGGACATATGTGGATCAAGAAATTACAGAGATCAGTGTAAGTGGAACTAAAACTTTCTCTCTCTCCAATCATAAGTAAATGTCTGGCTTAAACCTATCAAGTTTGATCCTGCTCTTTTGGAAAGAACACGACAAATTGTAGCGTCTTACTTATAACTTTTCTTGTTGTAGAACAAATAAAAAAGACATTTCTTTATCATCTTACGTACCTACAGTTTTCCTTCTTTAAAATACTCCCTCCATCTCCGAATAGATGTCAAAAATTTCTTTCCTTTCCAAATCAGCAACTGTAAGGACTGCCTTGACAACAATCTTAGCAAGCATTCACTTACAACGGTTAACACAGCAGAATAAAATGAGTCGAAACATAAGAGATATTATTAAGTTTTTACCCAAAACATTTCCTAGCAGATCACTCTACCCCTTTCCCTCTCCCATTCTCTCTCTTTGAACTTCTTTGATGATGTTTTTTAAGGGAATATGCCCTAGAGGCACTTAATAAACATAGTTTATTGGCAATATCCCAATTGTTCATTATATCTTTTATACCATGCTATAACTGTATTAAGCGGAAACATTAATACAGGTGTGGTAGATAAAACTGAAGGGGATCGTGTGCAGAAAACAAAAAAATTCCTACCAACGATATCCTAAAACATGCCAAGATCTATTCTATGCAGATATAGTAGTACGAACGGAGATCGGAATACATACCCTTGTAGACCGAAAGTGGGGATTACGTTCCCGCACAAACGTTGTCGATGAAGACCGACGAAGCCGACCTCAAGGTCGTGTAGAGGAAGCAGACCTCCGAGTACCACTAGCGCAGCACCTCACAGGGCGTTACACATGTACGGTGGAAACGACGGCCTCCGAAGCTCCAGTCCAGAACGAGCAATGGAAAACTTGGACCGGAACACCAGAAGCGCGGCAGCGGGCTATGGTGTAAGAGATCCCCCTCTCAACTCGGCGCAACTCCAACAAAGGGAATCACGAAATCGAGAGAGAATTCGGGAATTAATTGGTGAATTAAAAGGCCAGGGGTGCCCCTCTATATAAAGGCTCCTGGGGGAGCCAACCTTGCCAGCCAGGTAATGTGGGACTAAACCCCACATGCCTGGTGCGGCATTGGCTGGTGCGCCGGCCCCCTGGTGGGCCTCTTGGCCCACCTGGGTCGGCCACCAAGCCCCCACCGAATTCCCCTAGGGAATTTTCCCCCTCTTGGGCCTTCTTTCGACCAGAAGGCCCATTTAGGGAAATCAGGCTAAATAAATCCGAAAATAAATATATAAAATCATATTTGCACATTAATTACACTAATTAATATCAAACATATTATATATAATTTATTCTAGCTCCGAAAACTCTTTCGTCGCTGCCCGATCTCCATAGGACCCCTCCCGGGACGTTCCTGGTGATCTCTTTCCTTTCCGGTTGTCTTGTCGAAAAGCCTTAAGTGTGTTACCCTAGCGGTTCGATATAATAACAGGTATGATCAAGACTCCTATATGATCAACGACTAACTCGTAGGCCTGTACCCCATGAATTAATCCCTATGATATAACGAATGACTTTCATCTATCAAACCTGAACGCAAAGTCTTAAACCTTTTGCCATAGCGATACTTAGCGTGTCCGAGCGTCGTTCCAGAGATATCTCCATACCTAGCTTGACCTCGTTACCGACAACGCTATCTTCTACTCGTCGATGATCTCATGTCTCCGTGACCTAGTCACATGCTTGCAAGCTCATTAGACATGATCTCACCGAGTGGGCTCTAGAGTATCTATCCTGCTATGCGGACTGACAAATCCCGCTCTTGACCCCTCGTCTCAACTACTCCTTTCCGTCTCTCTCAAAACTACTCCTTTCCAATACCCAAAAGTATCACCGTTATTGTCATACTATATAAGATACGACGTTTGGTGCGATCAAAGTATCTTTCAGGAATAATAATAAGAGTTGATCTCACGGTCAAAGGCGTAACGACTACGTCCTCCAAATCTGGGTATGTCCATCACATCGTTCTCCAACGATATGACTCCCATTTCCGACCGGCACCATGCCCCATGATCGGGAAACCTCGATCATCAATCGCGCAACGAAACTAGTCTTAGTAGAGTCTACTAGGGACCTGGTTGTTTACACATCACACCCGTATTAATGTTTCCGCTTAATACGGTTATAGCATGATACAAAAACCTATTATGAACAAACGAGATATGATAAAGAATACACTTTATTAATTGCCTCTAGGGCATATCTCCTTCAGTCTCCCACTTGCACTAGAGTACAAATTAATCTAGATTACAACTTGGTAAAAGCTTAACACCCATAGCTTACTGGTGTTTTTCATGATTGTCAAGCGGGAGAGGCTCCGTCAGCGGATCTGCCACATTCAGATCCGTATGCACTTTGAAAATCTTCACATCGCCTCCTTGTACGTACTGACATATCACATGGAAGCGTCGGAGAATGTGTTTGGCGGTGGAGTGAGACCTTGGCTCCTTGGCGTCAGCAATGGCACCCGTATTATCGCAGAAGAGGATCACGGGGTCTTGCACGCTAGGGAACACTTGAAGGGGGGATCGTGTGCAGAAAACAAAAAATTTCCTACCAACGATATCCTTAAAGCATGCCAAGATCTATTCTATGCAGATATAGTAGTACGAACGGAGATCAGAATACGTACCCTTGTAGACCGAAAGCGGGGATTACGTTCCCGCACAAACGTTGTCGATGAAGACCGACGAAGCCGACCTAAAGGTCGTCTAGAGGAAGCAGACCTCCAAGTACCGCTAGCGCAGCACCTCGCAGGGCGTCACACACGTACGGTGGAGACGACGGCCTCCGAAGCTCCAGTCCAGGACGAGCAGCGGAAGACTTGGACCGGAACACCAGCAGCGCGGCAGCGTGCTATGGTGGAAGAGATCCCCCTCCTCAGCTCGGCGCGGCTCCGACAAGGGAACCACGAGATCGAGAGAGAAATTGGAAATTAATTGGTGAATTAAAAGGCCAGGGGTGCCCCTTCTTATATAGGCTCCCAGGGGGGAGCCAACTTGCTAACCAGGCAATGTGGGACTAACCCCCACATGCCTGGTGCGGCTAGGGAGGGTGCGCCGGCCCCCCTAGTGGGCCCTTGGCCCACTTGGGTCGGCCCCTCCTGGCCCCCACCGAATCCCCAAGGGGATTCCCCCATCTTGGGCCTTCTTTCGACCAGAAGGCCCATTTAGGGAAATCAGCCTAAATAAATTCGAAAATAAATATATAAAATCATATTTGCATACTAATTACACTAATTAATATCAAACATAATATATATAATTTTTCCTAGCTCCGAAAACTCTTTCGGTGCTGCCCGATCTCCATCGGACCCCTCCCGGGACGCTCCCGGTGATCTCTTTCCTTTCCGGTTGTCTTGTCGAAACCCATTAAGTGTGTTACCCTAGCGGTTCGATATAATAACAGGTATGACCAAGACTCCTCTATGATCAACGACTAACTCGTAGGCCTGGACCCCATGAATTAATCCCTGTGATAGAACGAATGACTTTCATCTAGCAAACCTGAACGCAAAGTCTTAAACCTTTTGCCATGGCGATACTTAGCATGTCCGAGTGTCCTTCCATAGATATCTCCATACCTAATCTCGACCTCGTTACCGACGACGCTATCTTCTACTCGTTCATGATCTCATGTCTCCGTGACCTAGTCACATGCTTGCAAGCTCATTAGACATGATCTCACCGAGTGGGCCCGAGAGTATCTATCCTGCTATGCGGACTGGCAAATCCCGCTCTTGACCCCTCGTCTCAACTACTCCTTTCTGATACCCAAAAGTATCACCGTTATTGTCATACTATATAAGATACGACGTTTGGTGCGATCAAAGTATCTTCCAGGAATAACAATAAGAGTTGATCTCACGGTCAAAGGCGTAACGACTACGTTCTCCAAATCTGGGTATGTCCATCACATCGTTCTCCAACGATATGACTCCCATTGCCAACCGACGCCATGCCCCATGACCGGGAAACCTCGATCATCAATCGCGCAACGAAACTAGTCTTGGTAGAGGCTACTAGGGACCTGGTTGTTTACGTATCACACCCGTATTAATGTTTCCGCTTAATACGGTTCTAGCATGACAAAAAAACCTATTATGAACAAACGAGATATGATAAAGAATACACTTTATTAATTGCCTCTAGGGCATATCTCCTTCAGTCTCCCACTTGCACTAGAGTACAAATTAATCTAGATTACAACTTGGTAAAAGCTTAACACCCATAACTAACTGGTGCTTTTCATGCTTATCAAGCGGGAGAGGCTTCGTCAGCGGATCTGCCACATTCAGATCCGTATGCACTTTGCAAATCTTCACATCGCCTCCTTGTACGTACTGACGTATCACATGGAAGCGTCGGAGAATGTGTTTGGCGGTGGAGTGAGACCGTGGTTCCTTGGCGTTAGCAATGGCACCCGTATTGTCGCAGAAGAGTATCACGGGGTCTTGCACGCTCGGGAACACTCCAAGTTCGATGACGAACTTCCTCAGCCACACAGCTTCATTCGCGGCTTCACAAGCAGCGATATACTCCGACTCCATTGTAGATTGTGCGACTATGGGTTGCTTCCCACTTCTCCAGCACACGGCGCCTCCATTCACCTTGGACACGTAACCTGTCTGTGACTTAGAGTCATCGGGGTCTAAGCAGAAACTTGCATCTACGTAACCCGTTACGCCAAGTTCTTCATCGCAGCCACCATACACAAGAAACATTTCCTTTGTCTTATTGAGATACTTAAGAATGCTCTTAACAGCTATCCAATGCGGCATTCCAGGATTACTCTGGAACCGGCTTGTCAAACTTAGAGCTAATGCCACATCCGGTCTAGTACTCAACATTGCATACATGATCGATCCTATGGCTGAAGCATAAGGATGTTTGGTCATATTGGCCTTATCGAGTTCCGTTACCGGACACTGTGCCTTCCGCAATATCTTATTCTTGATAACCGGCAGAGAACCCTTCTTTGCCTTCTACATACCGAAACGCTTCAGTATTTTATCAAGATAAGTACTCTGACTCAGTGCTAATAGGCGCCTTGATCTATCACGATAGATTTTGATGCCTAAAACATACACAGCTTCTCCTAAGTCCTTCATGGAAAATTTACTGTTTAAATATTCCTTCACGCTATTCAGAAGTTCGACATCATTCCCAATCGGCGATATGTCGTCTAAATACAGTGCTAAGAACACAACCGAGCTCCCACTCATTTTCTTGTAAATGCAGGTCTCTTCCACATTTTAGATAAATCCAAAACCTTTGATTACCTCATCAAAGCGAAGATTCCAGCTCCGAGATGCCTGCTTCAATCCATAGATGGATCGATGAAGCTTGCACACCTTGTTAGCATTTCCTGGATCGACAAAACCTTCCGGCTGTACCATGTACAACTCTTTCTCAATGTTTCCATTTAGGAAGGCCGTTTTGACGTCCATCTGCCAGATTTCATAATCATAATAGGCAGCTACTGCCAACAAAATCCGAATAGACTTAAGCATCACTACCGGTGAAAAAGTTTCATCGTAGTCAATTCCATGAACTTGTAGGAAACCCTTTGCGACAAGCCGAGCTTTATACACGGTCACATTACCATCAGCATCAGTCTTCTTCTTAAAAATCCATTTATTCTCGACGGCCTTGCGCCCTTCGGGAATATCCATCAAACTCCACACTTTGTTATCATACATGGATCCTATTTCGGATTTCATGGCTTCAAGCCATTTCTCGGACTCTAGACTCGCCATCGCCTCCTTGTAGTTTGTAGGTTCGTCTTGTTCAACTAACATGACGGTGCAAACCATGTTGCCATACCATTCTGGTGTGATCCGAGATCTACAAGACCTACGAGGTAGAATACCTTCCTCGACAGTTTCTCCCACTCCTTCCACGGAGGACGTTTCCGGAATTGCTTCCGTTGCGCCACTCGGAATCTCGAGTTCAGGATCAACGATCTCATCGAGGTCTACCTTCCTCCCACTTACTCCTTTCGCGAGAAATTCCTTCTCTAGAAAGGTACCGGTCTTCGCGACAAAAGTTTTGCCCTCAGCTTGGTTGTAGAAGGTGTACCCAACGGTTTCTCGCGGATATCCTACAAAGACGACTTTCTCCGACTTCGGTTCGAGTTTTGTCGGGTTGTAGTTCCTTAACGTACGCCTCACAACCCCAAACCTTCAGAAACGATAGCTTAGGCTTTTGCCCATACCATAATTCATACGGTGTCGTTTCAACGGACTTGGACGGAGCCCTATTTAAAATGAATGCGGCTGTTTCTAACGCATAACCCCAGAAGGACACTAGCAAATCGGTAAGAGACATCATAGATCGAATACTATCCAGTAGAGTACGATTACGTCGCTCGGACACGCCGTTACGCTGCGGTGTTCCGGCCGGCGTAAGTTGTGGTACTATGCCACAACTCTTTAGATGTTTGCCAAACTCAAAACTCAAGTACTCTCCACCGCGATCAGATCGGAGGTGCTTGATTTTCCTATTAAGCTGATTCTCAACTTCACTTTGGAATTCTTTAAACTTTTCAAAAGTTTCATACTTGTGTTTCATCAAATAGATATAACCGTATCTACTCAAGTCATCAGTGAAGGTGACGAAGTAACGATAACCATTGCGTGTCGAAACGCTCATCGGTCCACACACATCTGTATGTATGATCCCCAATAAATCCGACACCCGTTCAACGAAACCTTTGAACGGTGTCTTGGTCATTTTGCCCATAAGACATGGTTCGCATGTATCGAGTGATCCGAAATCCAACGAGTCCAAAAGTCCATCGGAGTGGAGTTGCTTCATGCGCTTTACACCAATATGACCAAGACGGCAATGCCACATATACATGGCGGTATCATCACTACACTTAATCCGTTTGGCTTCTATGTTATGGATGTGAGTACTACGATCGAGATTCAACAAGAATAAACCGTTATTCTCGGGAGCATCAACATAAAAGATATCATTCATATAAATGGCACAATTGCTTGACACTGATTTAAATGAATAACCGTCTTGTAACAGGCAAGACCCACTTATAATGATTACACTCAAGGATGGCACAAAATAACACTTATTTAAAACCAAAACTAATCTCGATGGTAGATGTAGAGGGAGCGTGCCGACAGCCACCACGTCGACTCTCGATCCGTTGCCGACGCGCATCGTCACCTCATCCTTCGCCAGCCGCCGCCTATTCCGTAACTCCTCCTGAGAGTTACATATATGAGCAACAGAACCAATATCAAATACCCACGTGTTGCTCCGGGCGGATGTAAGGTACACATCTATAACATGTATATCAAATATACCTTGCTCTTTGTCGACCGTCTTGCCAGACTTCCTATCCTCCAGGTACTTTAGGCAGTTGCGCTCAGGTGATCCGATGGTCACCACCATCTTCTTCAGTTTGATTTCTAATTCGGCCACTTCGAGCATCTTCAGGATTTTCGACAGGGGTTTTGACGTCCCTTTCATGCCGTAGTCCACGATGGCGTTCTTATAGCTGGGGGCAGAGAAATCAGCGCCCTATCAACAACCACCTCTTCTGGGATCATACTTCCCAGATCACTCAGAAGCTGAGCGCAGCCAAACAACTTGGCCAAGTGCTCACTAATATTGCTGTGCTCTTCCATCTGGGCTGAGAAGAAAAGCACAGATGTCTCGTACCTCTCAGCCTTGACTTGTCGTGCAAAAACAGTCATGAGTTCAGTGATTATATCATAAGCACCCTTGTTCATGAAGCGGTTTTGCAGGTCAGCCTCCATGGCAAAGAGCATGCCACTCTGGACATAAGAAGAAATCTCCGCCTTTACCTCATGGACAGTCCTTTCGATTTCCGGGGCGGTGTTTGGAAGATCACCTAGGGGGCATCAAGGATGTAGGCCACCTTGTGGGTTTCAAGGATGGACTTCAGATCGCGGAACCAGGACACGAAGTGAGACCCATCGGTCTTAAGCTTCTCTTTCTCAATGAACAAGTTTAGGTTAAAGGAGGGGTGAGACATCTACAATGGAATTTGCAACAACATAAGACTTTGTTCATAATAATTTTGAGTTATAGTATTTTAGAAAATAACTAACATAACTCCCACTCAAACGAACATCCCTCTTGGTCGTTTAAGCGATTACACGACCCCCATCCATTGCACCACCCCTCATCATCAGAGCCGGCGGCACAACTTCAAGAGTAGACAAAAACGTCCGCCACACCAATTTTGTGACTCGTGCTCGACCTTTCGGTCTTCCTGTTCCGAGGCCATATTTCTGAATATGCTAGGCTCGCCACCAAAGACCTCCACGCTGACGCTTGTGCAACATGGCTTACACCCACTGTATGCGAACGACGAGATGTCTGACACCCGATCATCACGGCCTGCCTCATAACGTAGAACTTTCTTGGTGGTGCGTGTTGGAGGGAGAACACTAGTGGTATTTTGAAGGGATCATCTTATATAGCTACCACCATGCAACTAATGTATACTATACACACAATCACACAATATAAGATGCACACAAAACATCAAATGTAATGCAATATGATATAGTCCATTGCGCCATGGTCTTCTTGGCGCCCGCAGTTTTTAAACAATTTAATAAACCTACCTTGACCATATCACATAGCCCCTGCAAAATAAAGTTAGACGCTTCTACTTTATCTTTTGCATATTTTACGTGGCTTGGGGCTTTCGTAAATAGAACCGCTTCATACCTACGAATCTTATGACCACAACAACGATCCAATAATTGCATATTTAAGTATCCCTTTCGGGCCCTCCATTGAAAATGCGAAGACCAACTAAAGAGAGAGAAACTGACACCCGCCAGCCACAGATACGGTACAAGCCGTATGTCAGTAGTGGAACCAGTCTCGCGTAAGCGTACGCGCAAAGTCGGTCCGGGCCGCTTCATCAACTCAATGCCGCTGGAATACACAAGTGCACGTTAGAGGGTAGCAAATAACAGGAACGGTGCCCCCGTGCAGAGCACGGGTTCTAACAGCGTACAGCTATATCTACGATAGATCGGCTCTGATACCACAGAAGGGGATCGTGTGTAGAAAACAAAAAATTTCCTACCAACGATATCCTAAAAGCATGCCAAGATCTATTCTATGCAGATATAGTAGTACGAACGGAGATCGGAATACGTACCCTTGTAGACCGAAAGCGGGGATTACGTTCCCGCACAAACGTTGTCGATGAAGATCGACGAAGCCGACCTAAAGGTCGTGTGGAGGAAGCAGACCTCCAAGTACCGCTAGCGCAGCACCTCGCAGGGCGTCACACACGTACGGTGGAGACGACGGCCTCCGAAGCTCCAGTCCAGGACGAGCAGCGGAAGACTTGGACCAAAACACCAGCAGCGCGACAGCGGGCTATGGTGGAAGAGATCCCCCTCCTCAGCTCGGCGTGGCTCCGACAAGGGAACCACGAGATCGAGAGAGAAATTGGGAATTAATTGGTGAATTAAAAGGTCAGGGGTGCCCCTTCTTATATAGGCTCCCAGGGGGGAGCCAACTTGCTAACCAGGCAATGTGGGACTAACCCCCACATGCCTAGTGCGGCTAGGGAGGGTGCGCCGGCCCCCCTAGTGGGCCCTTGGCCCACTTGGGTCGGCCCCTCCTGGGCCCCACCGAATCCACAAGGGGATTCCCCCCCTCTTGGGCCTTCTTTCGACCAGAAGGCCCATTTAGGGAAATCAGCCTAAATAAATTCGAAAATAAATATATAAAATCATATTTGCATATTAATTACACTAATTAATATCAAACATAATATATATAATTTTTCCTAGCTCCGAAAACTCTTTCGGTGCTGCCCGATCTCCATCGGACCCCTCCCGGGACGCTCCCGGTGATCTCTTTCCTTTCCGGTTGTCATGTCGAAACCCCTTAAGTGTGTTACCCTAGCGGTTCGATATAATAACAGGTATGACCAAGACTCCTCTATGATCAACGACTAACTCGTAGGCATGGACCCCATGAATTAATCCCTGTGATATAACGAATGACTTTCATCTATCAAACCTGAACGCAAAGTCTTAAACCTTTTGCCATGGCGATACTTAGCATGTCCGAGTGTCCTTCCATAGATATCTCCACACCTAATACCGACCTCGTTACCGACGACGCTGTCTTCTACTCGTTCATGATCTCATGTCTCCATGACCTAGTCACATGCTTGCAAGCTCATTAGACATGATCTCACCGAGTGGGCCCGAGAGTATCTATCCTGCTATGCGGACTGGCAAATCCCGCTCTTGACCCCTCGTCTCAACTACTCCTTTCCGATACCCAAAAGTATCACCGTTATTGTCATACTATATAAGATACGACGTTTGGTGCGATCAAAGTATCTTCCAGGAATAACAATAAGAGTTGATCTCACGGTCAAAAGCGTAACGACTACGTTCTCCAAATCTGGGTATGTCCATCACATCGTTCTCCAACGATATGACTCCCATTGCCGACCGGCGCCATGCCCCATGACCGGGAAACCTCGATCATCAATCGCGCAACGAAACTAGTCTTGGTAGAGGCTACTAGGGACCTGGTTGTTTACGTATCACACCCGTATTAATGTTTCCGCTTAATACGGTTCTAGCATGACACAAAAACCTATTATGAACAAACGAGATATGATAAAGAATGCACTTTATTAATTGCCTCTAGGGCATATATCCTTCAACATTCTAAGTTCGATGACGAACTTCCTCAGCCACACAGCTTCATTCGTGGCTTCGCAAGCAGCAATGTACTCCGACTCCATTGTAGATTGTTCGACAATGGGTTGCTTCCCACTTCTCCAGCACACGGCGCCCCCATTCACCTTGAACACATAACCTGTCTATGACTTAGAGTCATCGGGGTCTGAGTAGAAACTTGCATCCACGTAACCTGTTACGCCAAGTTCTTCATCGCAGCCACCATATACAAGGAACATTTCCTTTGTTTTATTGAGATACTTAAGAATACTCTTAACAGCTATCCAATGCGCCATTCCAGGATTACTCTGGAACCGGTTTGTCAAACTTAGAGCTAATGCCACATCAGGTCTAGTACTCAACATTGCATACATAATCGATCCTATGGCTGAAGCATAAGGATGTTTAGTCATATCGGCCTTATCCAGTTCCGTTACCGGACACTGTGCCTTCCGCAATGTTTTATTCTTGATAACCGCCAGAGAACCCTTCTTTGCCTTCTCCATACCGAAACGCTTCAGTATTTTATCAAGATAAGTACTCTAACTCAACGCTAATAGGCGCCTTGATCTATCACGATAGATTTTTATGCCTAAGACGTATGCAGCTTCTCCTAAGTCCTTCATGGAAAATTTATTGTTTAAATATTCCTTCACGCTATTCAGAAGTTCCACATCATTCCCAATCAGCAATATGTCATCTACATATAGTGCTAAGAACACAACCGAGCTCCCACTCTATTTCTTGTAAGTGCAGGTCTCTTCCAAATTTTGGACACATACAAAAACTTTGATTACCTCATCAAAGCGAAGATTCCAGCTCCGAGATGCTTGCTTCAATCCATAGATGGATCGCTGAAGCTTGCATACCTTGTTAGCATTCATTGGATCGACAAAACATTCCGGTTGTACCATGTACAACTCTTTCTCAATGTTTACATTTAGGAAGGCTGTTTTGACATCCATCTGCCATATTTCATAATCGTAATAGGCAGCAACTGCTAATAAAATCCAAATAGACTTAAGCATCGCTACCGGTGAAAAAGTTTCATCGTAGTCAATCCCATAT
The DNA here is from genome assembly GCA_026929855.1 of Poa annua. Taxonomy (NCBI): domain Eukaryota; kingdom Viridiplantae; phylum Streptophyta; class Magnoliopsida; order Poales; family Poaceae; genus Poa; species Poa annua. The sequence continues at coordinate 28,250,741 of CM049428.1, forward strand.
AGACGGTCACATTACCGTCAGCATCAGTCTTCTTCTTAAAGATCCATTTATTCTCGACGGCCTTGCGCCCTTCGGGAATATCCATCAAAGTCCACACTTTGTTATCATACATGGATCCTATTTCGGATTTCATGGCTTCAAGCCATTTCTCGGACTCTAGACTCGCCATTGCCTCCTTGTAGTTCTTAGATTCGTCTTGTTCAACTAACATGACGGTGCAAACCATGTTGCCATACCATTCTGGTGCAATCCGAGATCTATCATACCTACGAGGTAGAATACTTTCCTCGACAATTTCTCCCACTCCATCCACGGAGGACGTTTCTGGAATTGCTTCCGTTGCGCCACTCGGAATCTCGAGTTCAGGATCAACAATCTTATCGAGGTCTACCTTCCTCCCACTTACTCCTTCTCTAGAAAGGTACCGGTCTTCGCGACAAAAGTTTTGCCCTCAGCTTGGTTGTAGAAGGTGTATCCAATGGTTTCCCACGGATATCCTACAAAGACGACTTTCTCCGACTTCATTCGAGTTTGTCGGGCTGTAGTTTCTTAACATACGCCTCACAACCCCAAACCTTCAGAAACGATAACTTAGGATTTTGTCGATACCATAATTCATACGGTGTCGTTTCAACGGATTTGGACGGAGCCCTATTTAAAATGAATGCGGCTGTTTCTAACGCATAACCCCAGAAGGACACGGGCAAATCGTTAAGAGACATCATAGATCGGACACTATCCAGTAGAGTACGATTACGTCGCTCGGACACGCCGTTACGCTGCGGTGTTCCGGCTGGCGTAAGTTGGGGCACATGCCACAACTCTTCAGATGTGTGCCAAACTTAAAACTCAAATACTCACCACCACGATCGGATCGGAGGTGCTTGATTTTCTTATTAAGCTGATTCTCAACTTCACTTTGAAATTCCGTGAACTTTTCAAAAGTTTCAGACTTGTGTTTCATCAAGTAGATATAACCGTATCTACTCAAGTCATCAATGAAGGTGATGAAGTAACGATAACCATTGCGTGTCGAAACGCTCATCGGTCCACACACATCTGTATGTATGATCCCCAATAAAACCGACGCCCGTTCAAGGAAACCTTTGAACGGTGTCTTGGTCGTTTTGTCCATGAGGCATGGTTCACATGTATCGAGGGATCCGAAATCCAACGAGTCCAAAAGTCCATCAGAGTGGAGTTTCTTCATGCGCTTTACACCAATATGACCAAGACGACAATGCCACGTATACATGGCGGTATCATCACTACACTTAATCCGTTTGGCTTCTATGTTATGGATGTGAGTACTACGATCAAGATTCAACAAGAATGAACCATTATTCTCGGGAGCATCAACATAAAAGATATTATTCATATAAATAGCACAACTGCTTGATACTGATTTAAATGAATAACTGTCTTGTAACAGGCAAGACCCACTTATAATGTTTACACTCAAGGATGGTACAAAATAACACTTATTTAAAACCAAAACTAATCCCGATGGTAGATGTAGAGGGAGCGTGCCGACAGCCACCACGTCGACTCTCGATCCGTTGCCGACGCGCATCGTCACCTCATCCTTAGCCAGCCGCCGTCTATTCCGTAACTCCTCCTGAGAGTTACATATATGAGCAACAGAACCAGTATCAAATACCCACGTGTTGCTCCGGGCGGATGTAAGGTACACATCTATAACATGTATATCAAATATACCTTGCTCTTTGTCGACCGTCTTGGCAGACTTCCTATCCTCTAGGTACTTGGGGCAGTTGCGCTTCCAGTGACCTTTTCCCTTGCAGTAGAAGCACTCCACGCTAGCTCTGGGACCAGATCTGTTAGTCTTGGGCTTGGCAATCATCTTGCCCTCCCTCCTGGACTTCCAGCTCTTCTTTCTCTTGCCACCGGATTTCTTAAAATCGACGGTCTTGTTGACCATCAACAGCGTGTGCTCCCTCTTAATCTCCACCTCAGCAGTCTTGAGCATCACGAACACTTCATCCAGGGACTTAGCCATGCCCTGTATGTTGTAGTTCATGACGAAGCCTTTATAGCTATGGGGCAACAATTGCAACACCCTGTCAATCGCCAGCTCATCGGGAATCTTGCATTCCAGAGCATTCAGGCGTTGAACGTAGCCAGACATCTTGACCACATGCTCGCTCACACGGCTATGCTCCTCCATCTTGGCCGAGAAGAAAAGCTCAGAAGCTTCATATCTCTCAGCCTTAGCCTGCGGCGCGAAGACGGCCTTGAGATCAGAAATAATCTCAAAGGCGCTCATCTTCTCGAAGCGCTTCTGCAGGTTGGCTTCCATGGCGTAGAGCATGCCACTCTGGACAAAGACAAAATCCTCCGATCTGGTCTGGAAGACCTTCTTCTCATCCTCAGAGGCTTCATCTACGAGAGGGTCACCTATGGCGGCCTCAATGACGTAGGCCACCCTATGGGGAGTGAGGAGGATCCTCAGGTTGCGGAACCAGGCCATGAAGTTTGACCCATTGGTCTTAAGCTTTTCTTTCTCAAGGAACAGACCTAGGTTAAACGAGGGGCGAGACATCTACAATGGAATTTGCAACAACATAAGACTTTGTTCATAATAATTTTGAGTTATAGTATTTTTAGAAAATAACTAACATAACTCCCACTCAAACGAACATCCCTCCTGGTCGTTTAAGCGATTACACGACCCCCATCCATTGCACCACCCCTCATCATCAGAGCCGGCAGCACAACTTCAAGAGTAGACAAATGTCCGTCACACCAATCTATGACTCGTGCTCGACCTTTCGGTCTCCTTGTTCCGATGCCATATCTGCGTATGCTAGGCTCGCCACCATAACCTCCACGCTGACGCTTGTGCAACATGGCTTACACCCACTGTATGCGAACGACGATATGTCTGACACCCGATCATCACGGCCTGCCTCATAACGTAGAACTTTCTTGGTGGTGCGCGTTGGAGGGAGAACACTAGTGGTATTTTGAAGGGATCATATTATATAACTACCGCCGCGTAACTAATATATACTATATATATATAGTCACACAATATAAGATGCACACAACACATCAAATGTAATACAATGTGATATAGTCCATTGCACCATGGTCTTCTTGGCGCCCGCAGTTTATAAACAATTTAATAAACCTACCTTGACCATATCACATAGCCCCTGCAAAATAAAGTTAGACGCTTCTACTTTATCTTTTGCATATTTTACGTGGCTTGGGGCTTTCGTAAATAGAACCGCTTTATACCTACGAACCTTATGACCACAACAACGATCCAATAATTGCACATTTAAGCATCCCTTACGGGCCCTCCATTGGAAATGCGAAGACCAACTAAAGAGAGAGAAACTGACACCCGCCAGCCACAGATTCGGTACAAGCCGTATGTCAGTAGTGGAACCAGTCTCGCGTAAGCGTACGCGTAAAGTCGGTCCGAACCGCTTCATCAACTCAATGCCGCTGGAATCACAAGTGCATGCTAGAGGGTAGCAAATAACAGGAACGGTGCCCTCGTGCAGAACACGGGTTCTAACAGCGTACATCTCTATCTACGATAGATCGGCTCTGATACCACTGAAGGGGATTGTGTGGAAAACAAAATTTTTCCTACCAACGATATCCTAAAACATGCCAAGATCTATTCTATGCAGATATAGTAGTACGAACGTAGATCGGAATACATACCCTTGTAGACCAAAAGCGGGGATTACGTTCCGCACAAACGTTGTCGATGAAGACCGACGAAGCTGACCTCAAGGTCCTGTAGAGGAAGCAGACTTCCGAGTACCGCTAGCGCAGCACCTCGCAGGGTGTTACATACGTACGGTGGAAACGACGGCCTCCGAAGCTCCAGTCCAGGACGAGCAGCGGAATACTTGGACCGGAACACCAGCAGCGCGGCAGCGGGCTATGGTGGAAGAGATCCCCTCTCAACTTGGCGCAACTCCAACAAAGGGAATCACAAAATCGAGAGAGAATTCGGGAATTAATTGGTGAATTAAAAGGCCAGGGGTGCCCCTCTATATAATGGCTCATGGGGGGAGCCAACCTTGCCAGCCAGGCAATGTGGGACTAAACCCCACATGCCTGGTGCGCCGCCCCCATGGTGGGCCTCTTGGCCCACCTGGGTCGGCCACCAAGCCCCCACCGAATTCCCCTAGGGAATTTTTCCCCTATTGGGGCTTCTTTCGACCAGAAGGCCCATTTAGGGAAATCAGCCTAAATAAATCCAAAAATAAATATATAAATTATATTTGCACATTAATTACACTAATTAATATCAAACATATTATATATAATTTATTCTAGGTCCGAAAACTTTTTCGTCGCTGCCCGATCTTCATCGGACCCCTCCCGGGACGTTCCCGGTGATCTCTTTCCTTTCCGGTTGTCCTGTCGAAACCCCTTAAGTGTGTTACCCTAGCGGTTCGATATAATAACAGGTATGATCAAGACTCCTCTATGATCAACGACTAACTCGTAGGCATGGACCCCATGAATTAATCCCTGTGATATAACGAATGACTTTCATCTATCAAACCTGAACGCAAAGTCTTAAACCTTTTGCCATAGCGATACTTTGCATGTCCGAGCGTCGTTCCATAGATATCTCCGTACCTAGCTTGACCTCGTTACCGACAACGCTATATTCTACTCGTCTATGATCTCATGTCTCCGTGACCTAGTCACATGCTTGCAAGCTCATTAGACATGATCTCACCGAGTGGGCCATAGAGTATTTATCCTGCTATGCGGACTGGCAAATCCCGCTCTTGACCCCTCGTCTCAACTACTCCTTTTCGATACCCAAAAGTATCACCGTTATTGTCATACTATATAAGATACGACGTTTGGTGCGATCAAAGTATCTTCCAGGAATAACAATAAGAGTTGATCTCACGGTCAAAGGCGTAACGAATACATGCTCCAAATCTGGGTATGTCCATCACATCGTTCTCCAACGATATGACTCCCATTGCCGAACGGCGCCATGCCCCATGATCGGGAAACCTCGATCATCAGTCGCGCAACAAAACTAGTCTTAGTAGAGGCTACTAGGGACCTGGTTGTTTACGCATCACACCCCTATTAATGTTTTCCGCTTAATACGGTTATAGCATGATACAAAAACCTATTATGAACAAACGAGATATGATAAAGAATACACTTTATTAATTGCCTCTAGGGCATATCTCCTTCAAAAACAATCAGGTCCCTAGTAGCCTCTAATAAGACTAGTTTCATTGCACGATTGATGATCGAGGTTTTCCGATCATAGGGCATGACGCCGGTCGGCAATGAAAGTCATGTCGTTGGTTGAACGATGTGATGGACATACCCAGTTTTTATAGGACATAGTCATTACGCCTTAAGACCGTGAGACCAACTATTATTGTTATTCCTGGAAGATACTTTGATTGCACCAAACGTCATATCTTATTTAGTGTGACAATAACGGTGATACTTTTGTGTATCGGAAGGGGGTAGTTGAGACGAGGGGTCAACAACGGGATTTGTCAGTCCGCATAGCCGGATAGATACTCTAGGGCCCACTCGGTGGGATTATGTCAAATGAGTTTGTAAACATGTGACTAGGTCACCAGCTGACATAATATCATAGACGAGTAGAAGATAGCGATGTCGGTAACGAGATCATGCTAGGTATGGAGATATCTGAGAATGATGCTCGGACACGCTAAGTATCGCCATGACAAAGGGTTTAAGACTAGACGTCCAGGTTTGATAGATGAAAGTCATTCGTTATATCACGGAGATTAATTTATGGGGTCCAGGACTACGAGTTAGTCACTGATCGAAGAGGAGTCTCGATCATGTCTGTTATTATATCGAACCGCTAGGGTAACAGACTTAAGGGGTTTCGACAAGACAACCGGAAAGGAAAGAGATCACCGGGAACGTCCCGGGAATGGTTTGATGGAGATCGGGCAGCGACGAAATAGTTTTCGGAGCTAGAATAAATTATATATAATATGTTTGATATTAATTAGTGTAATTAATGTTTAAATATGATTTTATATATTTATTTTCGAATTTATTGATGCTGATTTCCCTAAATGGGTCTTCTCATGGAAAGAAGGCCCATGGGGGTGGGTGGGGGGGGGGAACCCTCAAGGGAATTTGGTGGGGAGGCTTGGCCGGCCTAGGTGGGCCAAATGGGGCCCACCTTGGGCCGGCGCACCCTCCTTAGCCGCACCAAGGCTGTGGGATAGTCCCACATTGCCTTGCTAGGGAGGTTGGCTCCCCCCCGGGAGCCTATATAAGAAGGGCCACCCCTGGCCTTTTAATTCAGCAATTAATTCCCTAATTCTCTCTCGATCTCGTGATTCCCTTTGTCGGAGTTGCACCGAGTTGAGAGGGAGATCTCTTGCACCATAGCCCGCTGCCACGCTGCTGGTGTTCCGGTCCAAGTCTTCCGCTGCTCGTCCTGGACTGGAGCTTCGGAGGCCGTCGTCTCCACCGTATGTGTGTAACGCCCTGCGAGGTGCTGCGCTAGCGGTACTCGGAGGCCTACTTCCTCCACCCGACCTCGAGGTCATCTTCGTCGTCTTCGTCGCGCCAAGTTCTTCGCGACCTAGAGGTTGGCTACGTCGTCTTCATCGTCAACGCTTGTGCGGGAGCGTAATACCCGCTATTCGGTCAACGAGGGTATGTATTCCGATCTCCGCCGTACTTCTATATCTGCATAGTGTAGATCTTGGCTAGTTTAAGGATATCGTTGATAGTTTTGTTTTGTTTTCTGCACACGATCCCCTTTCAGTTTTGGGAGTATTGAAACCATGACTCTTTTTTTCTTCTCTGCCCCCCATCGGCATTTGAGGCATCTCAAGGTACTTTTTTCTGCTGCAACCGAGAGAGAATAAGGAAATACATAATAAATCAATATTCTCTTTGACGAAAGATTGAGGATGGCTTTACACTATTTGTTGATGACGTGATTCCTAAATAATAAGTAAAATCTGCCATGCTTATAACTTGCTAAAAATCTTCAGGAAACTGACCTAGGTCTTCATCCAGCCGCTTGACATGGCTCTCTGTCTGTACAATAATATATCGATGAAACATGAAAAACAATATACATCTAACCAACATCAATCGCTTCATATCGTGAGAAGGGGGGCATATATCAATAATTAGTAAAGCTACAGGACTTTTAGAAGGGAAAATTTAAGGAAGCAGAACCAGGTCATAAGCTTGTTGTGCCAGCAAAACTTTCTCGTTGCACAGACTAAGAGCAATAGTAAACACTTAAATTCAAGAACCAGAACAACGGGCAGACTGCATTATGAGCACACAAGCTGATTTTACACAAGCTGATTTTAATTTTGCAGGTAAGCTCGCCTATACACACGGTGAGCAGTAAAACTGAAGACATATTAAATAAAAACAAACAAAAGTGTATTTGTCTTTAATCCACTTGGAGCAATACATCATTTAATTTGCTTACATACAGCCAGCTGAATGTTTGTGCAGTGTAAGCAGATATTAAACATGCTATTAATCCTGCTGTATTGAGGGTACACAGTAAGTAAATACATGCAAGAATTATGCAAATGTTTTTGTATACCTCATGGTCGAGGAATAGAAAACCCAACCCATACATTTCGTGCGTACACAGTAATAGCAAACCCGTCTCGGCCGTCCTCCTCTCCGGTAGATACCATTAGAAACCATCAATGTTTGTTTCAGATTTCAAGTACTCTTTGAAGGGGTTACGGTGCAGAAAACAATAATTTTTCTAGCGAACGAAACCCTAACTAGCCAGGATCTATCTATCTAGTACATGCGATAACGGTGGCGGAACGGGTTACATTACCTCCATGTAGACCGATAGCGGGGATTACGCTCCCGCACAAGCGTTGACGATGAAGTCGTACGTAGCCGACCTCGAGGTCACAAAGATCTTGCCGCGATGTCGAAGTCGATGACGCCGGGGTGTCGATGATGATCTGCGTCGACGGGCGTCGGGCGGAAGAAGGCAGAGCGCCAGCACCAGGGCTGGTGCGCCGGCAGCAGAGGGGAGGGAGGCGCGGCGGCTGCAGGGGGCGAGACGACGTCGCCCAAGCTCCTCAAAAGAGTTGCCTCCGAGCACTCACAAACATACGGAGCTTAGCGACAACTCCCGGTCATTCATATCCAGCTGAAATCGCAGGAGTAGATCTTATCTGGAATCCCGCAGAGCAACGGCGCTCTGCGGTATAGCTTGGGTGGAGAGAGATCCCCCCTTTCTCAGCTCAGCGCGGCTCTAACTTGGGAACCACGAGATCGAGAGAGAAATCGGGAATTAATTGTATTTTCCTATGAATTAAATCAATTAATATGCCTTGGTATATAAAGGGGGAAGGGGGTGTGCAAACCCCTTGGCTCCCCCATGTGGGACTAAAGGAGGAGAGGGGAGAGGGGGGTTCGGCCGAACCCCCCTTGGGCTTTCCTACTCCTAGTCCAACTCGGACTAGGAGGCCCAAGCCTCCCTTCCTTGTGGGGTGCGGCTCCCCCCTCTTGGGCCCTCTTAGGGCCCATGTAGGTGGGAGCCCCCTTTTTCCTTTATTTAATTAATATAAAATTCCTATTAATTCATAATTAATATATTTATATATAATTCAATATCCCATGACTCCGAAACTATTTCAGAACCACCCGAACAACTTTCGGACATTCCCGGAACCATTCCATACCTTTTCGGAACTCCTTCCGGACCACCGGAACTCTTTCCGGATCATTTCTCTCTCTCCAACAAAATCCTATAATATTCCAGAACCTGTCTCCTAGCGTCGCTAAGACCTTAAGTTTGTTACGCTACGGTTCGAGAACACTCCAGACATGGTCGAGACACTCCGCTCACCAATGATCGTCAAGGATACCTGGAAATATATGACGACCCCTGTGCATTCTACGAATATCGTCGTTGAACCATAAATATGACATTCATTCCCTTTGTCTCTGCGATACTACCTCGTCCGAGATATGATCATAGACACACCGATGTATTTGTTGTATCTCGTTACCGACTAAGGTTATTAACTCGTCTGCGATATTACATCTCCATGACCTAGTCATAAGCTGCGCAGCTATATAGATGCAATATCACCGAGTGGGCCCAGAGTATCTTTCCATTACAAGAATGAACAAATTCCGCTCTTGATCCTTACGTCTTGATGCACTTTCGGAATACCCAAGATGGACACCGTTATTGTCATGCTATATAAGACACAACGTTTGATGCTCTCAAAGCATCCCTACGAAGCATTAATAAGTACGGTCTCACGGTCTAAGGAATAAGCTATCATATTCTTATCTATTGCAAATGACAAACATCGTAATACGATCTTATTGCAATACTTTGCATATGTACATCACCTTATTCAACTAACAAGATGACCCCATTGTCAACCGACGTCATTGTCCTTGATCGGGAATCTCGATCAACTGTTGCCCAACGGACTAGCTCATATAGAGGCTTGCTAGGGATCTGGTTGTCTATGTATCACACGTGTATTAATAATTCCGATTAATACAGTTATAGCATAATACACAAACCTATTATAAACTTATGAGATAATGCAATAAATACTACTTATTTATTTGCCTCTAGGGCATATCTCCTTCAGTCTCCCACTTGCACTAGAGTACAAATAAACCAGCTGCATTTTACTTTATCAAAATCCCTTATCAAATAAGAATCATTCGATGATGCTTGCTTGTGGAAGAGTGTTACTCTGACAATCTGCACACCACACGATTTGTGCAAACTTTTGCGATTCACTGATATCAACTAGCTTGATATCACCATGTTGTCCAACAACATATATGCAAATACCGTAACTAAGTGAGACTTCTGTTTCCCAGCGCTTACTCTGATTATACTAACCAGATAACTGCACTGAAAAACACACTCAGCCATGCAGAGCCCCTTGTAACAATTACAAACTCGCGATATCTACATACTTTCACACCAATGTAGAAAACTTGACATTCAAATGTCAATCCCTTAACTAACGCACTTCTACTTCCAGTAAATTCCAAATTTACTTTCATAACTGCTCTTATTCCAAGAACATCGGTTATATTTCATCGAGCAGATAATATGGTTTCTGTATGATGTCTAATATTACATAATAGACCCACATGTCATACAACCATTACTTTCATGCATCATTACTCTTAATGATCAATTGGATTTCAAAGGACCATCCTTTTGATTCTAATCTGACTCCTCACATATAATCCAAAACAACTCGACTAACTATTTTAAAATTCCCGTTCTATTTCAAAATAGACACTGACTTTCAAATAGTTTCACAACTTCATCCTTCTTATCTATTCTACTGGTACAATTTCACAATGTGTCATTTACACAAGATGAATTCGGCTCCCACTCAAATTATGTCTCCACATATTTGAGAACACACGCTCCCACTCAAAAACGTGTCATCCACATATTTGAGTTCCTGAGCTCCCACTCAAAAATATGTTCTGTACATATTCCACCTGAGTAAACTAACTTTGACTCCCACTTAAATCGACATTTTGGTCTAACCAAAATCATTGATCTATTATCAATTCGAATTCAATACAAACTCCAGTATTACATTAATACAAATCCCTCAGACTTCAAGCATGTCTACATAAATGTAGTCAACAAATTTGATCTTGTGCAAGACACATTTCTTGACAAGACATGCTCCCGCGTCTTTCTTATAGTCACATTTTCATATAACACTTTATATGATGATTAAACAATCTTATTCCTCTAATAAGAATTGCAGCAACAATTACTCTCTTAATCCTTTCAAATGCAACTTTGGATTTCCAGGCTCAAAAAGCCTTTGTTCATATTCCGATATTTTCTCAACTTTCTTTGTATTCATAAAGTGCACCTTGATCTGTTAACAAGATCTGAAATACTTAATACAGTGCCGTGACCTGATAGCAATATTAAATTTAACAGCACTTTATTTAGAAGTTTCTTTCATGAAATTATTATGATCTTTATGAAGAGGATTGCAAGCAGAAAACAATTTTCTAGTCTCCCCCACTCTTAATCACCAAATTTTCATTAGCAGACATATACTCTTTGGAACACCTTCCAACATAGGTCTGACACTTTATTTCAGGCTTCTAATTCCAATCCATAAACCATAATTCGAAAAATCATATTTTCCTTGGAATTATATAGACAACAAACTAAGTTTTGTTTCTATTTGGTTTTGGAATACACTCTCATCCAATGCGAGCAATCTACAAAGAACCACTCATGTATATTCCGAGTTATCGCATAATCATATACATGTCGACACTACTGTCGATCCTACGAATTCTCGTTGAGAAAAATATCTATTTTCTAAAGTGGACATCGACTATAATGTTTCGAACATATTAGGAGATTCTAAGACTGATTCTGACAGACCACACTTTATTTAAAATAGAGCATGATTATAATTCCCCACATATCACTATATATGACATTATAATTTTGTGAAGAAAATTTCCACAAGTCTCTTGCGCTGAAATCATAATTCAAAAATACTGTCCTTTGATCGAATTATGTGAATACAATGTTCACTAATCTTTCTTCTGAAAAACCCCATTTGATCTATTATCAAATTAATCTCAGACTCCATAATTTATCGGGCAAATACTCCTATTTACCAAAGTCATGGAGGAATTCGGATCAAGTAGTAAACACCATTAATTAATCATTAAAAATGACACTCAATTAATTTCCGCCAGTATTGCAACTTCAATACTTGATTTCAAACTTAATCAACTAAGCACTTGAAATACTTAAATGGACCAAGACATCCATTACTTCTTTCATTGCTTTTATGACTAAACTCGACGGTGTTTGTTCTAGTAATAGAACTCTTATTCATAGGACACGCTATTTTATCATTTCTACAATTATGAATACTTATCATACAATCAATGTAACTGAGATGTGGAATCTTTATTCATAAGATAAAACAACTGACTTGTTCCATAACATAAAACAACTGAACTTGTCTTATTACATGAATAACTTTGTCTTGCAACAATCAAGACACACACACTCGCTCACTATTACAAAAGATCGTATCAAAAACTATTAATGATAACTATGATAACTTGAGGACGTGAACACCAAAAGGCCATCAACTCCTTGACTACCAGCTTCAGCGCCAGGTCACATCAAACTGCGCCGCATATATGTGATAATCAGGACCTGTTTCACAAACAGAACAAGTATCCAATACTTCATCATATACCAAGGGCGAATTCATAATTCTGCATATATCAAATATATACCTGTAGCATCGAAGATCTCTCCTTCGATAGAATCAACCTTCAGAGACTGGAACTCACGTACGAACTTGTAGAAGTTCATATCGTCGGCTTTTAAAATGTACTTGCGCACATGCTTCTCATAGCTAGGAGGTAGATATATCAGGACAATCCGAATGGCACAAGAATCTGCCATCCAGTAATCGAAGACCATCGTCAGCTGGAAGTAGATGTCATACAATCTCTTCAAATGTGTCTTCAGACAGGTATGCTCCTCCATGTGAATAGTCTGGAACATTCTAAGCTGCCTGAATTGCTCACGCTTTAATTCATCTCCGAAGTGAGTCTTTATCGCATCCATCATGACGCTTGGCTCCTTGCGTCGAAACAACTCTTTCAACTCGGGTGCCAGGCATACGGTCATGGTGATCTCCACTTCAATGAATATGTCTCGACACCTACGGAAATCATCTTCCTCCTCCTCGCTAGCAGAATCTCCTGGTCCTTCTCCTAACGGTTCATCGAGAACATATAGAATGTTGTTGTGTTCGAGAATGTTTCTAAAACCCCTGTACCATCTGATGAAGTTGGACCCGTCGGCTTCTAATGTAGCATCCGGGCTCTTGAGGAAGTAACCGAAGTATAGTTGCGTAGTCTACAGATGTGATCGCAAAAGAGGTAAGGTTAAGTTTATAATATGTAGGTGAGTTTTAGTTTTATAATCTTATTATCTAAAACACACCACACCAAGATTATTATCCCTAAAATAATAATGGCGATGACACGACCCCCATCCACTACACCACCCCCGATCATCACGGCCGGCAGCACAGCTTCAAAGGTGGACATAAAATGTCGATCATAACAACTCTATGACTCGTGCTCGATCTTTCGATCTTCCCGTGTTCCGAGGCCATACCTCTGAGTATGCTAGGCTCGCCAATCAAATCTCGAAGACCCTGCGCGTGCAACATGTCTTACACCCACTGTATGCGAACGACGAGATGTGTGACACCCGATCATCATGGCCTGCCTCATAACGTAGAACTTTCTTGGTGGTGCGCAACGAGGGAGAACACAATTTTGGTATTTGTTAGGGATCATCCTATTTAGGACGCTACCGTTGTATATCTAGCATATAAGCAATCAATAGGATGCACACACAACAGCACACAATAATGATGCAATGAAGTGCGATGTGACATGGTCGATGCGCCTGGACCTTCAGGGCGCCATGTGCCTGGCCCCCGGCGCCCCGGCATGGCTCCGAGTCTACAGAGCCCTCCATTGCCTCCGACAGTACGAGTAATATCAAAACTTACCGTAACCATGTCACATAAAATAACGCCTCTGCAAAACAAAGTTAGACGCCTCTAGCTTTATTTAGTTTTGCAAGTTTTACGTGGCAAATAGGCTTATTCGTAAGAGAATCACTTCCCTACCTACGAACTTTGTACCACAACGTCGATCGTATAATTGCATGTTTAAGCATCCCTTTCGGGCCCTCCATTGAAAATGCTTTGCCGACTAGAGAGAGAGAAACAGACACCCACCAGCCACAGATACGGTGCAAGCCGTATGTCAGTAGTGGAACCAGTCTCGCGTAAGCGTACGCGTAAAGTCGGTCCGGGCCGCTTCATCAACTCAATACCGAAGGCATCGCAAGTGCACGCTAGAGGGTAGCAAATATAAGAAAGACGCCCTCATTCAACATGAGTTCTAACCGTACCAGCAGTACTACGCATAGATCGGCTCTGATACCACTGAAGGGGTTACGGTGCAGAAAACAATAAATTTTCTAGCGAACGAAACCCTAACTAGCCAGGATCTATCTATCTAGTACATGCGATAACGGTGGCGGAACGGGTTACATTACCTCCATGTAGACCGATAGCGGGGATTACGCTCCCGCACAAGCGTTGACGATGAAGTCATACGTAGCCGACCTCGAGGTCGCGAAGATCTTGCCGCGATGTCGAAGTCGATGACGCCGGGGTGTCGATGATGATCTGCGTCGACGGGCGTCGGGCGGAAGAAGGCAGAGCGCCAGCACTAGGGCTGGTGCGCCGGCAGCAGAGGGGAGGGAGGCGCGGCGGCTGCAGGGGGCGAGACGACGTCGCCCAAGCTCCTCAAAAGAGTTGCCTCCGAGCACTCACAAACATACGGAGCTTAGCGACAACTCCCGGTCATTCAGATCCAGCTGAAATCGCAGGAGTAGATCTTATCTGGAATCCCGCAGAGCAACGGCGCTCTGCGGTATAGCTTGGGTGGAGAGAGATCCCCCCTTTCTCAGCTCAGCGCGGCTCTAACTTGGGAACCACGAGATCGAGAGAGAAATCGGGAATTAATTGTATTTTCCTATGAATTAAATCAATTAATATGCCTTGGTATATAAAGGGGGAAGGGGGTGTGCAAACCCCTTGGCTCCCCCATGTGAGACTAAAGGAGGAGAGGGGAGAGGGGGGTTCGGCCGAACCCCCCTTGGGCTTTCCTACTCCTAGTCCAACTCGGACTAGGAGGCCCAAGCCTCCCTTCCTTGTGGGGTGCGGCTCCCCCCTCTTGGGCCCTCTTAGGGCCCATGTAGGTGGGAGCCCCCTTTTTCCTTTATTTAATTAATATAAAATTCCTATTAATTCATAATTAATATATTTATATATAATTCAATATCCCATGACTCCGAAACTATTTCGGAACCACCCGAACAACTTTCGGACATTCCCGGAACAATTCCATACCTTTTCGGAACTCCTTCCGGACCACCGGAACTCTTTCCGGATCATTTCTCTCTCTCCAACAAAATCCTATAATATTCCAGAACCTGTCTCCTAGCGTCGCTAAGACCTTAAGTTTGTTACGCTACGGTTCGAGAACACTCCAGACATGGTCGAGACACTCCGCTCAACAATGATCGTCAGGGATACCTGGAAATATATGACGACCCCTGTGCATTCTACGAATATCGTCGTTGAACCATAAATATGACATTCATTCCCTTTGTCTCTGCGATACTACCTCGTCCGAGATATGATCGTAGACACACCGATGTCTTTGTTGTATCTCGTTACCGACTAAGGTTATTAACTCGTCTGCGATATTACATCTCCATGACCTAGTTATAAGCTGCGCAGCTATATAGATGCAATATCACCGAGTGGGCCCAGAGTATCTTTCCATTACAAGAATGAACAAATCCCGCTCTTGATCCTTACGTCTTGATGCTCTTTCGGAATACCCAAGATGGACACCGTTATTGTCATGCTATATAAGACACAACGTTTGATGCTCTCAAAGCATCCCTACGAAGCATTAATAAGTACGGTCTCACGGTCTAAGGAATAAGCTATCATATTCTTATCTATTGCAAATGACAAACATCGTAATACGATCTTATTGCAATACTTTTTGTATGTCCATCACCTTATTCAACTAACAAGATGACCCCATTGTCAATCAACGTCATTGTCCTTGATCGGGAATCTCGATCAACTGTTGCCCAATGGACTAGCTCATATAGAGGCTTGCTAGGGACCTGGTTGTCTATGTATCACACGTGTATTAATAATTCCGATTAATACAGTTATAGCATAATACACAAACCTATTATAAACTTATGAGATAATGCAATAAATACTACTTATTTATTTGCCTCTAGGGCATATCTCCTTCACTCTTTGCGCGTATTAGGGAGCCTAGCCTATCTAGAAAGCAAGTAGCATACACACTTTGCTCGACAATCCTAGCAAGAGCAACAGAGTACTCCTATGAACTGAAGATGTGATCTGCGACAATCCATGAGCACAATGAGTTTTAAGCATCAGTTGCTCCAAATACCAGGTTGTTGCCGTGTACACATATTACATGACCTTCATGAGCATAATGAGATGACATCAATGCATCATGATTATGATTTAGTTTCAGAAAAACAAAAGGAGGGAGAAGCATATGATTACCTACCACCTCGGGTATGAATTAGGAAGGGGAAGAAGAATTGATGGGGCCTCTTGCATCGAATTGCTGAACTGAATAACATGAGCACACCACCAGGTACAAAGCATAAAGGAGGTGCAGGGGGAGAGACGATCTGAGGCAGAGGGCTGCCAGAATAGCTGCATGGGGTGACGACCAGAGCTGCGGTGGGAAGTGGAAAAACCGAGTATTCCGGCCGGCCGGGCTTCGTCGCCCCGCGGGCGCAGCAGTTCTGCTTTCATCTATGGAGAAGATCATGGATGGCGTGGTGGATGGGCCGCGGCGAGCAGCCTCCACTGCCGAGTTCGAGATCCGGAAGCTGCTGCTCCACAAAATGGAGTTGACCTTGAGCCTTCTGGACCGATCATGACGAGGAGGAGGAAGAGGTAGTAGAGGCGGAGATCCTACCGTGCTCATCTTGGCTCAGGGAAGACCACAACAACGGCCAGGTGCAGCTCCATACTCCGGCCATGGAGGCCCGTTGGAGATAAGTCGGGCGGGGACGGGATCCAGGAGGTCCACCGAGGAGCAAGCGAGCCTCTGGCGGCGCTCCCTGCCTCCAACCGCGCGGCGCCGCCACCCGCGCGCCGTCCCAGCGCCTCCACCCGCGCGGCTAACCCTAACTGTGTGGATTCCGCGGGGTGTTTTGACACAAAAGTGTTTGAAGTTTCCCATAATTGCGAATACATCCTTCACAGTGGTAAAATATGGATTGCGGGTTGCATACTCGATTTTCGAGACACTTTTCTGCAAAAAGCCGTGGTGACCGGTGGAACTGGGGGCGATTGGGCGGCGACTGGGAGACGTGGCGCGCTACGATTGGTGGAGACGATCGTGCTACAGTAACCTGTGATCTCCACCCCAGAAACTTGCAATCTGAACCGTCGGACGGCGCGATCGGACATCCATCATTCAAAGGGTGACATGGATGCTGGAATTAGACGCGAATCTGACCAACTTTCATATATAGGATAATAATATGTAGCTGTGTGGAGACGTGCAGAGAAGGTGTCCAAGTCTTGAATTTTGCATCGTAGTCGTAGCCTCCAAGCTTGATTTGAAGAGGTGGGCATCAATTTCTAGCAGCTGTAGAGCGGTGGTCGATTAGGTGCAACGGTGGAGCTCGATTCGAAACAGTGGATGATGAACCTACAGCCGCACTCAATTTTTGGCAGAGGAGCTCAGTTCCGAGCAAGATGGCTGAGGGAAATTTCTCTCCCGCTATAGGCCTAGGATATATCATGGAGCGGAGTCAGACAACATCCATCTCATGCTAGATTGCTAGCATCTTGGTTCTGATACATCGCTCACCCCCGACATGATTTTGTAATTATAGTCCCCATGGCTATTGTTTTGGCTATTGTTTGAACATCTAGCAACGCTCATATCTTTTGTAATGCATCACAAATTTGATGTTTTAGGTGTTACACATGTTGACTAGATTCAGAGTAAAATGAGTGAACATACACGCTAAAAGAGTCTAGATAGGTACATGTAGATATATATGAATGTGAAAAAGATGTTAAAATAAAGGGAGTACATGACATGAACTGTTCAGTTCTCTTTTTAAGCATATGGCGAACATAGAGTAAACAATATAATACTATAAGGTAATGTACAATACAAGTTGCTTAGCTATCCATATACTTTAATCGGTTGGAAAGTGGTTGCGGTCGGCCGCAACCACCAAATGATCGTCATACCTCGTCCAAACTGGAATTAATCTTGTTTAAGCTCGAAACGGGACAGAACGTGGTGACGCTAAGTACATTTTTTCTCCAATTTACGATCTGCCAGCCGTGGCGGGCCGACCTCGCCCATGGCGTTTGGCCGTTTCCGTCGAACGATGTCCCACCTGTACTTAGCTTGACCTTTAAGAAACACAGTACAAACACGACATTCACGTGCGCACTCACCCTATAAACGTACACCATACATCTTATTATTATGAGCACCTCCGAAATACTGAATCGGCAGATCGAGTCTTTAAATTTACGAAGTCACCATGGGTGTCTCGTTGTTGACGGGAACGTCGTCACCCACTGAAAGAATATTCCGCTTAAATGCAACACACATACATTAAACATGAGATTTGAACTCTGGTGGACTGAGTGTACAACCACACTCCTAACCATCCAACTACAGATTGGTTTGCACCAAGCGTGATGTCTGCTCACCGATTATGGATGGTGGTTAAGAGCAAAAGGAAGAGAAAGGTCGTTTTGTGTTTGGTGCATCTTCGAGATCAGGCAACTCAAACGCGACGAACCTATAACTCGTTATAGGGAATATGTCAATATTTTGTGATGTTCATCGTGCCAGTATTTTTTCATTAATAAAAAAACCCAGATGGCTAGCTAGGGCGTCGCTGGAGCCTACTCATTCTCATTTGTTGCGCCAAGAATAATGTGGTTGGGTCCTCATAGTGGGGCAGCCGCCGACCAACATGGAGGGTGGCTGCCGTTCTACTCCGGGAGCAACGTCTCGGTTTCGTCGGTCCACGACCACGAACGCCCCATCCACGACACGGAACAGAAGGGTCGGGTCGGCAAAATCGGGGGCCCTGTGCGAAAATATAAAATGAGCCCAATTTCACATCAAAATTTAAACAAACAAATAAGTCTAATATAATGAAATAATTCACATAGCAACTGAATATACTAAGAATCTATCTATATAATTTAAAGTTGCATAACGTTTATTTGAACACCATCATTCTTTTTTGTGTTCTTTGAAATAAAATCTTTAATGATATCCTCATAATCAATCTTCTCAAACACTTCGCTCTCAAGTGTTATTGTGGCCAAATCGTTAAGTCTTTGTTATGTCATTTTAGTACGCATGTAGAACTTTAATAGTTTAACTTAGAAAAGCTTCTTTGAGTCAATGCAACAGTCACGGAAATGGTCAACAAGTACAAGACTATATACAATCCTTGCATTGGAAAAATAATTATGCCACTTTATAAACTTCAAAACTTTAACAGACCCAATATTTTCTTTCGACATGAACGAAACATTAACTCCACACATGTGTGCCGGCACAACGACGATTCTTCATTTGCTTCTAACGTACATATGCAAAAGAAGTGGAATCGATCGATTGTAGACTGGTTATAGACTGCTCGCCGATGAATAAATAAAAAAAATTTGGCCCCTTTCTTGCCTGAGCCCTAGTTGGCCACACCTGCCAACTAACCTTAGAGCCGGGCCTTGCAAGAAGCGGCCCAGCTCAAGGCACCTCTCTCCAGCAGCAGCACTACAGCTTTGCCGCATAAACGATTATGATTATGAACTTACCCATGATGTAAAACTTTTTGATAGGCTATGTCAAAACATGTTATATTTGAGAAGGCAGGCAAGGCAGCAGTATATATGATGTAAAGAAGTAACAAAACAATAGTTCGACTTTACATTTATCATGATGGCAATGCGATAGAGCAAAAGTTGCATATATCCCTCATCTCTCTTTTTCTAGTTACCCAGCGAACAGTAAGATCGAAGCGACGATAGTCGACGACACAAGAGAAGCTTCACTTTCACCCAGACCAAAACAAAAGGAACACGAGCGTCGTGTGCCAACCGTGAGGAGAAGAAGCGCCATCAAATCAGCAGTCTCTTTGCAGGGGAGTAGAGCGACACGGCCCCAAGCTTGGGGTTTGAGTACTTGCGGGAGACCACCTTCTGCTTGCTCTCTGCTGCCGTCGAGTGCAGGCTTGCCAGCCGCCTCGCGCACTCCCTTCAGTCCAAATCAGAAAAGATTCTGTCAGTTCTATCCATAAGCAATTAAATATACAGAAATTCATTTTGGGAGTTCACATGATGAGAAGCAAAATGATTTGGAAGGCGGCACAGAGAATTCAAATTAACATAACTACATAAGCATACAGAAATGCTGTGGTCCATTCATTTGGGGAGTCATTTGGAAGGTATACAGCAATCCAATCTTCTATACAATTCAAATACCTACGGGGTAAAGAAACTTAGATAGCAGAGCATGTGGAAAACATTGTATGTTTCTTAGTCCTCTAAAATATGCACATTCAGTATGAAACTAATATTCGGGTGGCAATAGCATGCGAGCATCATGGTTTGAATTGTACTCCGGGTTTGCTGTAAACAGTCAGATTTCACAAGGGGTAGGTAGGATCAGTTTAGAAGAACATACAGCAACTGCGGCTCAGCTAAGCCGGTATGGTGCTCTAGGACATCGGTCCATCGTGGACTCATACTCAGGGTGCACCGAGCAGCGTAGACAGCTGCTGCTGCAGTCACTGATGGGGGGTACAGCAACATAGTGTACTGAACCAGCGAGAGCTCAGCATAAAAGAACGCCATATTCTCCAGCTGCAATGGGAGAGAGCAAAGAAATGCACATTACATCTCAATGCCTAAAATCTGCGGTAGAGTTGCTGAAAACTGGGTTAATGTATTACCACATTATCCCCCATCGCAGCTTTCAGATACCGGACCATAAACATATACAATGTCGGAACTGTTAAGTTCCATTGCAGCTTGTTCAGTACGGTCTTCTCCTTGATTAGGAGCTGCTCCCGGGTAAACGAGTAGTCGGTTATGCACAGTAGTTCCTTAACCTGTAAATGCAGTGCATGATTGAGATAAATGATCAGAATTCACAAGTCTGATTTGAAACACATCAGTTATGAGCTTTGGATGCAAAGATAGCTAGCTCAACAATAGGCCAAAGAAAAAGAATCAGCATGCAAATAAAATGGCACCAGTTGTTTTTCTCTTCCGAAAAAGGAGGATAACCCCCAGACTATGAAATGGCACCAATAGTGTGAAATATAGAAGAACCCTGGTATAACAGTTATGAGATTTCGATGCAACGATAGTTCAACAATCAGCCAAAGGAATAGGACTAACACTCAAATGAACTGCTCCATTAGTGTGAACTACCACTACATCAGTTAAGTTTTCATCCAAAGATTGTTCAACAATAAGCCAAAGGAATAGAACAAGCACTCAAATCAAATAGAACCAGTTGTGTGAACTAGAGAAGTGCCTAGTCAGTTACCAACTTTTGATTCCCAGATGGTTCAGTAATAAGCCAAAGAAATAGAACTAGCACCCAAATCAAAGATCATCAGTAGTGTGAAAGTACAGAAGAACCCTACCAATGGAGCCCATATCTCTTCATATTTGCATGCTATCAGCATGGCGCTTACGCCAACGAGCTGAAGCTCCTTTCTCCACACAGTCTCCATGGATAAGTACTGGTCTACTATGTAGACCGTCAGATATAAGGTCTCTGGCATGAGCATAAGCCTCTGGTGGACCTCAATAAGCCAATCAATCAGTATTGCCCTCATTCTCTCATTGATATCAGTCTGTGAACTCATGTAGGTACAGAGAGGACGGCAGGTGCCCTGGACAAGCAAAGCAACAAAGTAGTAGCTATCATTTCAGAAATTTGGTTACCAGCCAACAACTTTTTAATTCACTGTTTAACTTCACAATGCTCGCATGAAGAGTATAATCAAGCTCACCTCGGTACTCTTGTAGAACCTGTAAATATCTTCAACATAATCCACCACTGCCAGCTCGTTGTGAGCATCAGATGCGTCAATGTTGAACGTCGCTGGGGCCTTCTTCGGACTGCAGATCACCCCATCAGAAGCCTGCGTCCAAAATAAGAATTCAGCGAACATTCTTAGGATGACACTACTCAATCCAGCTTAATTAGCACATAATATTATATCACACTTTCATACCCTGCTGCATTTGTTGAGAATTTTGGTAAGCGTGTTGATGGGCGCCCTCCGGGAGGCTGCTCTCTTAACTTGATTTTTCTTCTCATTTTCAGAGTCTGAACTTATCACTATAATTTCAGGCTTCACCCTGTAATTCTCCTTCTGTTGTTTGGTTGCTTTCAGACACTTGACAACTGCTACAGCAGCTGCTCCTTTGTGACGGCTCGGATCAGCTAGAGCAGACCGGCCATTTATGACATTCCCAACCTCGACAAGGGCTCGTCGGTTTCCTAGGATTGGTTGTTGAGCAACCGTGGCCTTTGTTCTCCTGACAAGCCTGACATCTGCTCAAGTTGGAGTTTCAGAGCAGGGATACAAAAAAATGATCAGAATTAGAAGAAATCTTGTACTGAATAAGCATACACCTTGAAAAGAACAAGAATCTTGTAAGCCACGAACAAAAAGAACCTACATGGAGGAGCCTAAGGATCACAACATCCAAGAAGAAGAATCCTAACATCTCAGAACAGAATTACAGGCATCCCAACATTCAACAACAAGAAACCCAACTAAGGAGAAACGAGAATCCTCAAGGTGGCATGTTTGCTACTTCTGCTAAAGTTGGAGTTTCAGAGGAGGAATACAGAAAAATCATCAGATTTCAGAAGAAATCTTTTACTGAAATTTGGACGTGTACACCATGAAATGAACACGAGCTTGTAAGATATCACGAACACAAAGAACCTACATGGATGAGCCTAAGTATCACAACATCTAAGATTAAAAAAACTAACATCTCAGGACAGGATTCGCAGCATCAAACAACAAGAAAACCAACTGAAGAGGAGCAGGAAGCGGAAATAGGCGGGTGGAATCTCCTCAAGGTGGCATGTTTACTACGACCACTACCAGGGGACAAGAGCCCGACTGACGGACATGTATAAAATAGAAACCCGCAAGAATAACGCATGATATCGTGAGCTAGTCGCGACAGCCAAGCAAAGAAGATATCTTCCATATCAAGAAAATCCATGTCAACAATTCAATCAATGTGCCAACGCGACAGCTAAAACTTCATCTGTTGGCGTGTGCACGGATGAATCCATGGTTGCTATAAAAAAAATCTCGCCAAAGATGCAGGTACTATGAATTTTCGAAAGATTTCCCCTTTTTGGCGGAAAAGAAACAAGAACCCGTACTAAATCCGTACATTAGCGGAACTAAACGGGATCAAAACTAGATACAGGAGCAGCGATTCTACATGAAGAAAATACAGAGGGATAGCTCGACCAACAAATCTCCGAACCAAAACCTATAGCTCTATTGATTGAGAACAAGAGAGGATCTTTACCGCACCACACACGAGCGATCCAAGAAACCTACGAACTCGTGCCGACGACACCGCCGCGTGAATCCGATGAGAAGACAGAAGGAACCAAGAAAGGGGAAGGGCGAGGAGACTCACCGCCCTTGTGTTCTTGAGCAAGAACATCGCCGGCGCCGGCGGCCGCCTGCCTCCTCGACGCCATCGCCGCGTCCCTGGAGTACGGATCAGCGCACCTCCTTTCTCCCGTCGTCCTCCCGCCTCCCGGTTCGTTCTTGATCTCGACGGCGGCCTGCGGCGAGACGTTCGCTGTGGTTGTGGAGGAGAAGGAACCAAGGAGGAGCGACGGGACAGGACAGGACGGGAGGGGCGGACGGCGGGGGCGGTTTGATTTGTAGGCGTTGGAAAACTGAGGGGGGGGGGGGGGGGGGGGATTTCCAACGGTCGATTTTTTTAATTTGTGGAAACCGACGGTGCGGCGGCGCAGGGAACGCTGATCTGACGGCCAGGATGCAATATTACGAATTGTAAGAGAGAAAGCAATATTACGAATTGTGTAGCCGTTTGGAACCATATGGAGGGGAAACAATAATGCTACACTTACGGACAGTTTACTACGGAAAACAACTTACAGACTCACGTGGAGGAATGGCACAGGTTGCTCAGCACAGAAATCACGGGGGTGAGAGGAATTCAGCCAATCACAGCAGGTGGAATCAATCCGTAAGCCTTTGTCCGTAGAAAACTGCCCGTAAGTCTAGCATTATTGGAGGGGAAAACCATGCCCTGAGTGCAGCTCAAAGATGGAAAAGGTGCTCCACGATTTCGCTCACGGATTCTTTCTCTCTTTCCTTTTGGCCGGGAAATATCTTCTCCAAACGTTTGGTTTCACTAACTAATTCTCACAGATGGCAGTGAGTCATTTTCTAATAACTTTTTTATTCTTCTTTTCGTATTTGAGTATGTATTTAGGGCACGAGCAATGGTAGCAGTCGTTCTCAATGCAGCTTTTTTCTAACGGAATTTATCACGTGCTCAACTTTAAATTAGTAAAACCATGAATGACGACGTACAATGAGGTGGGGTTTTTGCTGGCTAGACCAGCTTATAGGTTTAAAGTTTTACAACATCAACAACAATAGCGGTTCTAGGCACAAATCGAAAGTAGTTGTAGTATGACAGGGGAGGAAGGGTATGACACTTCGGCCTTCAGCGCCTGGAGTTCGTGGCGGCGAACACCCCTTAAGGCCCAAAGAAAAAATTGTGCGCTATTTCGCGTTAAATGGCACGCTATAACTTATTTGGAGAGGCTATGATATATTTAACCTAAAGTTGACGCTACCGACGCTAAAAAAGTCTTATACGGGCTGAATCGCGCTAAATCGTTTTAGCCTATAGCACGCTATTTTTCTGGAAATAGCATGACCCCATGAAGCCCAAAGTGGCAAAGCCCCAAACAAAGTTCAACACGCAAAGCCCCAAACAAAGTCTCCAAAACCTAACATGTTCCTCACTTCCTCTCCTCTACTGTTCATGGGAACAACGCAGACGGCGGCGACAACGACGTTGCAGCGGCGGCGGAAGCACATTCCCCACCGACAGATCAAGCTCTTCTTCCACGATCAGTTGCAGCGGGCAGAGGGTTTCCGTGCTTCCTCAAGCTCAGCCATTGGCGGTTTCTATGCTTCCTCACCTCAAGCTATAGGAAAGGAGTGAACTATGAAGGCTGGGATGTCGACGCCGGTGACAAGTCAGCCACCATCGGTGAACCTTCAGTAGCTAGCTTATCTGTTCTTTGGCGGAAGAGGATGACAATTAGCGATTCTGATTAAACAACTTATCTTTTAGAGTTTGTTAATATGTTCATTGACTTGTGCCTCATGTTTATGTTTGTGCCATGGATTCGGCCCCTGACATTTGTATCTGGTTAAGTGGTTATGCATCTATTGATTCTTGACAAAAAAGATATGCTGAAATTCTTAATATTTGGGCTATATCTTGCATTTTTTTCGCCACATTATTTGGAAACATAGCTTCACTATAACATGCTATAACTTGTATAACTTGTGAAGGAGGGTCACTCTATTTTTGATAGCACGTTATTTTTTCCTTGCTTAAGGTAGGCGACCGGCTTGTCTAGAAGGGTTGTCGGTTCGTCCTTGAGCAAAGTCTCCGTTACTGCGGAAGAATCAAGATTTTGAAAATACAGTCAAAAGGCTGATTGGATAATTTCCTTTCAATTTTGAATTTATTTCTACTCAACCACAACACCCAACACACAACAACAAAGATAACACGCAACACTTTGCGTTTCTTGCCTTTATATTCTGAGAGGAAAACCAACAAATCTAGGAAATAAGACGAGTTTTGGAAACCTAAAAGGTTCTCCCTCAGACCACTCCACACGAAGTGGGGAAGCACACAATTAAAAAACATGTGGTCGGCATCCTTGGGTTCTCACAAAGGGCACATTGCCCATTGGAGGGGCCGTGACGCAACGTAGTTTGGTCTTCCAAGGGGAGTCTATCCCTAGCCAGTTGCCAAAGAAAAATTCGAATTTTCATAGGGACCGAAGCTCTTGCCAAATGTCAGGTTCATTGTCCCGCACAAGATTCAGATAAAGCAATTTCATGGAGAAAATTCTAGAACACTCAAGATGCCAAGACAAACCGTCTCACTCAGCCGAGGGCTCAAGCTCCTGAATCTCCAGGAGGAGTTGAATCCACTGCAGTTGTTCATCGGGGCCGAAACATCTCCTAAATCTGAGATCCTAGCCATCTTCTGCATGAAGTTGGGTGATGAGAGCCTCGGGGCTCAAGGAAATGGCAAAAAGATTAGGGAACCTCGCACTCAGGGGTCCCGAACCAATCCAGTGATCTATCAAAAAACAAATCAACTAACCGTTGCCAAGCAAGAATCACGCACCCAAACAGAAATCCTCAAAAGATCACATGCCCTAGGTTACTTAGCTTTGAGTAGCTTTGCACACAAACTATTGTTCTCCTCTTCGGAGAAAAAAACGCCAAATCTAGTTGGCCATGAGAGCCTTGTTCAGAAGTTGGAGTTGGACACCCAAATACCACCCTGGTGATTAGGTTTGCAAATGTCCTCCCCGGCTACCATGTGGTACTTGCGCTTGTTCCCTTTTCCTTCCGAGTAGAACCGCTTTCGGTTTCAATCGAAACCTGCGTGGGGTGCCATCCGCCAGAAGAAACGTGAACATGGTATGTAGGGGGTATATTGGAGAGGCAGGAGGGTGAGTCCACTAAGGTTAGGCGTGATGTCGAAGACATGAGCTTACCCAGCCAAGGTTCCATGCGGAACCCACTTTCGCAACCACCGGTTCCATATCAGAGATGGTTAATTTCCTGTCTGCTATTGTGAAGCCCATATATGTGAATGGGAATGCTCTTTCGTGGCTGCGAAGAGATTGGCCACTCACCCTCCTCGCCTCCTATTACGACCACATCGCTTTTGTGCATGGTGTGTGTCGGTGTCTCCCGTGGAGCGTGTCAGCAGGCGCCTCGGCACGGAGATGGTCGGAGGCTCGGAGGCGTCGTGGATGCAGAGAAGCGGCACAAATTTCGTCATCTACAGGTATCTCCAGTGGGCAGGGCGTCGGGGTGGATGCAAAGAGGCGGCATGGGCGCAGCGAGTTAATGGGGACAGGCGGCACGCTGACCGAGAACTGAAATCCCAATTAGCTATTGATGAAATCAAACTATACGAGAATTGAACCAAATGTTCAAGCGTGGTAGCAGTATTCAGAATTTCTCACAGAACTGCTGTACAATATCGTTTTATTGCTTGCTACTGTACCTACTATACCATATTGAGGCCTGTTGGCTAGTTCTAACTTCTGAAAACAACTGCCAAGTTCGCCGGCACGGATGCAACACAAATTGCCTATTGGCTATAGCCACGGCTAATTCCGTACCACACCTCGATCGTCACAAGCTATAAGCATGCACCGACCTCGATCGCGCGCTTAAAACCCGAAGCAGATCAACCAAGCAGGACGGCGAGGCGCGCCGCCGTCCCTCCGACGTCGCGTCCTCATGTCTCTCGGTGCCGCGTGGGAGTTTGTCATCACCGCCCAGCACTTGACACCTCTCCTCCTCGTGCCTCCGCTCCTCCACGCCGGCCTAACGTTCTCAGCCTTCTGCTGCGCGGCCGCCGGCTCGGTGCCCGTGAGGCGCGAGCTGTTCAGGCTCTTAGCGAGGACGGCGGCGCCCCGAAGCGGCGAAAGCGACCTCGCGCGGCGCCTGGTGGGGGCGCCGTCCCGGCGAACCTTGTCAAGCGCGGCGGCGAACGGGTCGAAGCCCCTGTGGTTCCTGCTGCTCGTGAACGGGCTCCACGACGGCACCCTGCCCAGCTGCTGCTGCCCGGTCGGCGACGTGGCAGCGGACCAGTCGGCGGGATGCTGCAGGCGCGGGGGCAGCTTCAGCGGGCGCAGCGCGGCGCCGCGGAACAGCTCGTCGGCGTAGGCGGTCGTGGACACGTCGCTGGCGCAAGCACGCGGCGCGGCGCCATTGTCCTTGTCGCTCTTGGCACCAGCTGCCGAGGCGAAGTTGAAGCTGCTGCCGCCGTGGAGCCAGTACTCCTCCCAGGCAGGGACGTCGAAGAACAGGTAGAGTGGCGCGCTCTGCGAGTGCGACATGATCGAAGCGGCGAGGTCGTCCATGAGCTGACAAACTCAGACCTCGGATTGGATTGTTACTAGTGCAATTGATGCGAGATGTGGTATAGAATTGATGTTTGTGTATATATAGGGCCGCAAGAGCGGCCTCGTTTTTTGCCGAAAAATGGGATTTTGACCACAATTCTTTACTATATGTCGCAATCCAATGATTGTTCTAACCGGTGAATGCAATGCACGGCGTGTGAACTACTCGGCTTGTTGCCTCGGCAAGCTCTATCCATGTGCAACGTACTCCCGACGAGTTGCCACGTCAATTTTTCATCCGTGTGATCGAGGGTGACCAAGACGACGATGGCAGATAAGTTTAGAGAAAAAATCACTGAACTATTCTGGTGGGTGCAAAAATGCCAACGAATTCATGAAATGGCATTTTCAGGTGCTGCAACTTGTTCCTTGTGTGCACATACGGTCACTGCGGACATTTTTGTACGTATTTCGTCCATGTGGCAAGCTACGTCAGCGTATAAGGGCGACAGAGGCATAACAGTGCTATTACGAGGAGGATTCTGCAAATTACGCGTTTGTACAAAAATTCCTGCCAACCTTGACGCTTCGTTTCTTTCTTTTTCCAGATCTTGAACTTGTGCTTGCGGCTCATGTCGTGTTCTTTCGGCTCAGGGTGATAGCCATCGATGAGCAACGGGCCACGGTCCATTACCTCTTTAACATGGACAAGAAGCTGATAATCCTGTCTGCGCATCTCTTTTGGGGATTTTGGAGGTGAAGGTGATTCTACCTCGTCGTCGGAGCTGGGCTGCAGAGGAAGCGAAGGTGGCGCCGGTATCCTCACAGTGACACATTTGGGCACGGCGCAGGGGTCGCGCAGCCACGCCGAGACCGGCAACACCCAACGGTCAGTCGCCGGCAATAGCTCGATCAGCTCGCCGTCGAGACCTGCAAGAACAAGGTTAACAACCTGGGGCTCCCACGCACCCTCTGGGAGGCCCTCGATGCTCAGCACACACTTGTACTCGTACTTCCCCGCGTACCACGCGCCGTCCGGCACCACCGGGTCACACGCACGCGCTCAACGCCGCAACGCAGCAGCGGCTGCATTGCCACCACGCGGTGGCAGTCTTCATCCGAGTGGAATAGAACAAAGCAGTGGTACAGTGGGCAAGCCTCCTCCACCGTCACCGTCACCGCCGTGCGCCGGACGTCGCACTGCTGCTCCAGAGTGGCCAGCAAGCAACTGATGGGGCGCGCCGCCCACCTTCGACGGTCATGGACACCGAGCGCCCACGGAGCTTGCTCTCCAACTCCACCATCCCAGCTGTGCGTGCGAGCACAATGCGCCCAGCCAGCGGTCACATGGCGGTCTCACAACGCGCAGTCTCGAAGAAGTAGCTGTCGTCGCGGACAGGAGACCAAGGCTGCACGGGCTCGCGACCGACGCCCACAACGGAACAAATGATGTCTGAGCTCACGCTGCCGCCACAGTCGCGCCGCCGGCCATCCTCCTCTCTCGACCTAGGGTTAGCGATTTGTGTCTATCGAGCGGGATTGTAAAAGAATGGGAAATTTAGGTCAGCGACGTGTTTTTATAGAAACTCCCCCGCACACGCGTACTCTTCCTCCCGCCGTCCCTCATACGCTGACGTGGCTCCGAAATACGTATGTTCAGAGCTGCAGTGACCGTACGTGCACAGACGGAACAAGTTCCATCACCTAAAAATGCCACTTCCTAAATTCATTGATGTTTCTGCAATTTTCTCATAATTTTATGAAGGGCGCCCTGGTAGCAGTCACGCGCTTACCGAACTCGTACGCGAGCAGAGGTTGCAGAAGGAAGCATTTGGCTGCACCCCCAGAAATCTGGCTCAAAATATTGGGGACGCTGGCGCTCTGCGCGGCGGCTGCCAAACTAAATGCTACGCTATTCAACGGCCCCACACTTGTCGCTAAATACTTGGCCCCATAATTGTTTTGAAGAATAATACTCCTACCATCTATTAGACCATATTTGGTTTGACGTAATTTTCCTATAAGCTCTATATATTTAGGATTTTTACTCTCTTTTTTAAGAAAAAGGCACCGAGACTCACCTGACCTGGAGATGTTCAACTCTGAAGATGTCGAGAACTCTGTCGTTTTTTATGGGTATTGCTAATATTGATACTCTGAATTTATATCTCCCCGATAATGTCAATAAGCTGCACCTGGTACCATCTGACGCTCCAACTGTTCTGGTGACTCGGTTGATGTCACGGTTGTTCAGTCGCAGATGGCACGCGCAGTGGAAGTGGGAGACGATTTTGCAGGGAGAGAATGTGTTCACTATTTCGGTACCTTCAGCGGATGATGTTCAACGCATTGATGGTATGCAGCTGGGCGTACCTTCTTCCTCGGCCCAGGTTACTATTACTTCATGGAAGTTCCAGGATATCCCTCCGATGGTTGTGTTGAAGCCGGGTTCAGGTTGAGGGGGTACCCCATGCACTGCGCCATTTCCATGGACTTTGGGCGATTGCCTCTCTTCTGGGGGCACCACAGGATGTCGATCTCGTTACACTTCGGAGTCGTGGTATTGTTCGTGTTCATGTGGCAATGATGGACACAAAGTTTTTTGAGACTAATTCTTGTGCTTCCCGAAATTATGTTCGAGTTGTGGTCATGGTCCGGTTATTTGGATACGAGTTTCGGTTTCGGCGTGAGGCTAAGGATTTTGTTCCTAATCCTAACTTCAAGCCTCATTTCTGGAAACGGAAGGATGATGACATGGATGGGGATGCTGACTTTGATGGAAGTGGCAAGCCGCATGAGTCTGCGGACCGTCGTGACTCTACTTCGGAGAATAACATGGAGGTGGATTCCACTCCGATGGGTAACTCGGCACCCCATAGTAAATATGTTGTTGTTTCCTCGATGCCGGCTGGTAATCATTTGATAGCTGTGACGCCTTACAACCCTTGTCCACGAACGTCTAGAGCTGTGGAAATTGTGGAGAGGGTTAAACGGATGTCGACGACTTTGCTCGCTCTACTCCTCTTCGTGTTCCTTTGGTGGGGGCTGCAGCTGGTACGCCGACTCGATCGGTGTCTCCGGCGCGCGGGAGGCCTAATATGCTTAAGCGTACAACGCGCAGCGTCGGACGCATGTGCAGCAGCCGATTGTCTTCTCCAGGGGCTGGAGTGAAGGAGATATGCCCTACAGACACTTAATAAAGATAGTTTATTCATCATATCTCAATTGTTCATTATCTCTACTATACAATACGGCTTGGGGTCATGGTACGTTGCAGCATTTTTACACTTTAGTCCCCCAGCTTCTGCAAAATTAACCCACAATCCAAATATTAAGTTTCCCTCTTTTTATTTTAGTCCCTGCCTCTTGGTGGAAAGGGGATCGACGCACGCGCTGTCCTAGCTACACGACCCGACCGTCGGGAAGGAGCAGAGACGCGGCGAGGCGCAGAGCAGCAACGGGCGGGAGCATCAGCTTGGACGGAGAGCTCGCCTCCTCCCCCTTTGCCTCTAGCCGCCATGACACCGCTTCTCCTCCGCCTTTGCGCTCCCTATCCACCCACCCCGCGTCCTCGCCCGCGGCGTGTCCAGCCCCCATCTAAGTTCTTTTCCGACGACTCCAGCGCGACAGCTACGGCCGAGATCCCAGCTTGGTTCTTTTCCGGCGACGCCGAGATCCCAACTTCTCTTGTGCGCCTGTGATACGTCTCAAACGTATCTATAATTTCTTATGTTTCATGCTATATTATACCATGTTATTACATGTTTTATATGCATTTTATATAGTTTTATGCATTTTCTGGGACTAACAAGATGCCAAAGTGCCAGTTCCCTGTTTTCTGTTGTTTTTGGTTTCAGAAAAGTACTTAAGGAAATATTCTCAGAATTGGACAAAAAACATCCTGGAGTTATTTTTGCATCGGGAACGTTCTAGAAAATCTAAGAAGAGACGAAGTGGGGCACCGAGGCGCAGCCACCTGGTGCTCGTGCGGCCAGAAGTGGGCCCGCACGAGCATGTGGTGGGGAGCCCTCGGGCCTCAAAAACACACCCACCTGATTGTTTGTGTGCAGGCTCCACGTCAACCACCAGAAAGCTAATTTCTGGCGCCGTTGATACATCGGGGGAATTCTCATTTCCTACTGGTTCGATAACCTTGGTTTCATAACTGAGGAAAATTTGCTGCTGCACTACTTCACACCTTTCTCTTGGGGTCTCCCAACAACACACCACCGTGTGCATCAAGCTAATTTCGGGCGCCGTTGCGAGGGATTTGAGCATTCTACTGCGAGGGGAGTTTTCGCACTTCCAATATTTTATTTTGTTATTGCCTTACTTAGTTAATTTTTATTACTGTCTTGGTTGCTTAATATCAAAAATACAAAAAAAATTAGTTACTTGCATTACTTTTGTTATTTCGGTTTGTGTTATTTATTTTTCAGTTTTGTTATTCTTTTGGTTTCGGTTTAGCATTATTTCTCTATTATTTTATTTCGGTTTTAGCTTTACCTTTATTACAATGTTGCTTCCTAAGTACACTTTCGAGGATCTTTCAGTGGGTAGGTTCTATAATTGGAAAATAAAATATTGGAGAATTCTTTAATCATATTAGTAAGAATAGTGATCTCGAGGAGAAATCCATAACAGAACTTGCCCCAAACTATGAAACTGCTGCAACTTCTTTAATTCACATGCTAGAAGGTAGGTTTGTTAACTTTCATCCCATAATACAACAAATGTTCCTTAGTCTTCATAATGTTAAAAATGTTGAAAAGAAAGATTTTATTATGGAAACCTTACTCAAAAGAATTATGTGATGTTGCTGTAGAAGCTAGGAAGGTTTTTGATCGTTTTAATATGCTAGGCTCATGTGTAAATGTTATTAGTGCACTTGAAAAATTAGTAAAAACCGAACCTATTAAGGGGGAGAAAATGAAAGCTCCAATACCTGTTAATTTTGTAGCTATGCATGAAGTTTTGGAAGAAATTTTTGATTGGATAGTCCCTCAAAACCCATTTGATGAAAGTAGTAGACCTAAAAGAAATGAAAGAGACACCTCTGAACGTTATATAGATAAAATACAATGCATAGTTGAGAGGGTTTCTATTCTTGATCTTGATAATACTTGAGTTTTACTCCTTGTGCCTAGCTCAAAGGCTTTAAACAAAATCGTTTATGGGAGACAACCCACTTTTATTACCTGTTATTTTATTTTGTTTGCGTCAAGTACTTGTCCTACCTCTGTAGCAAATCCTTTGTATCTTTATTTTATTGCATTGTTGTGTCAAGTTAAGCCTCTAGTTGAAAGTTGATGTTAAATTTGGATTCCTACGCATAAACAGTTTTCTGCTGTTCACAGTTAAATTCACTAGATGAGACCCCGCGCGTTGCGGCGGAGCTCTTGTAAATAAACTGTAGTGCAGAAAAAAAGACAAAACTGTAGAAGAGAATTTTGTGATACTTTGAGGCGTTTCATAGATTTACAATGCATAGGTGTTTAACTTCCCTTTTTGATTTGAAGTATAGTTCAGATTCATATACATATTCGGGTCGGATCCATGTAGGAAGTGTTAATATTATGTTTCTCACATGAAAAACGCCAGCAATAGTGAATTGCTACTTTTCAGTTTAAATCCTCTTAAAAAAGGTATAGCTTAGATATGTATTTGAGTTGGGATAACCCATGAAACTTTAAGTATTCTTCTCCTTACATGATAAGCACCAACGAAAGAGAATGGTTTAAATCACCTTTAAAAGGTATAGCTTAGATATATGTATTTGTGCCACACATCCTTTCTTAGGAAAATATATCTAAACATTAAAAAAGAAAATAAATGTGAGTTAAAATTAAAATACATATTAACATGACATCTTGCAATCTGAGTGAAAAAGATGAAGGGACTGTACTCATATTTATCATCCAGAAATCATCATATTAGGCATCTCAAAGCAAACCTGATAGATATTATCATTGCAAAGACAATTGTGGATTCGAATAAAACCCCTTTTGGACTGATGGCCCGGCAGCTTCAAAGCTGATGCAAAGGAATAACCAACTATCCAAAATAACATTGCCTGGGAAATATCACTAATATAACTCGGACAATAATGCCTCATTTTTAACGCTTTTCGTTCCTGAACACCATGATAGGTTTATGACTGTACCTGCAACAACAACACACGGAGCAAATAAAGAACATGTATCAATTAAAAATGAGAACTATATGCCAAGGAGAGGGTCTTCCTCTTCAATTACCTTGCATTGTTCAAAGATAACCAACCGACAGTACCTTGCATTGTTTGTTGAACGTAAATCCTAAAGTGTATACTTAGGCAGCAACATATTTTAGGGGTACATCTATACTGAACCCACAAAGCAAACAGAAAACCCAAAAAGGATGGCAAGCAGCGGAGCTTCCATTCTGTAAGCATAACAAAACTGATGCATGTATGCAAATCGGAAGGCAACAAATCAATTTGAAGGGGTGTCATAGGGAACAAACATATGGGAACACCAAGAGCAAGAAGTAGAGGATTAATGTACTAATTCAGTATAAGGTAAAATTATTTATTTGTAAGAGATGATAGCATGCGTACCAAATAGCAATGTAAGCTGGCTTTGCAGTATGGTCTGCTCGTTGCTTGAGGAATCGGAGTACAATCGTAACTGATTCAGTGCTGTGTTGAGCGAGAAACAAACAAACCCCAACCAATTCGGAGCAGGCAAACTGTCGAGCAGGTGTCGAGCGAGCAGCAAGAACCTAACAGATTAAAAAAAGCAGAACTTAAAAACAGATTAAAAGATGAGTAAAAGGAAGGAGGGGAGGAGAATTGGGAGGAGGCATCTACCGGAGTATACTCTGGCTCGTGAGATGGAGGCAAGTTGAGGGCTGTTGTGGAGAGACATTGGTAGGGATTGAGGTTTTTAAAGATGGAGGTGGTGCCGGTCAATTGAGGGGAGCAGTTTCTAGCACATTCATTCACGGGGTAATAATGTGAGGTGAAGGCTTGGACGGTTTCTTGAGGATCCGTGGCCATTAGGGCGTGGAGGGCAGCAATCAAAGGTCGGGGCGGTAGAGGAGATGAATACCGACGACAGGACATGGTTGAAAGGAGAAGGACGTGGGGGAAAGGAGAAGACATCTTAAATGGGCCTGTTTTTTTATCCCAAAGATGAAGGACATCCAGCATACGAGAGCGAAGTACGTGGGCGAGGCGGAGCGAAGGATGCGAGCGTGGGCGAGGCGATTAAAAGGAGACGTGGACGCACGAAATTGCAGGAAAATCAGCTAGTGGGTCATTGCTATTTAGATATAGAAGATAACTCCTTACAACAACGTAAGAAAAAACTGCCCTTTTTTGTGCGCAATCCTCAGATACATATGCAACTTTCATTAGCTTTGAGTTTCTGATCTGAGCAAGTTAAGTGTCTCGAAAAAATTCATCTTTAAGTACGGTTATGTTTTTAACAGATTCTGCCATTTATTTTGCAATGCCTCTTTGCTATTTTGATTGGATCTTTTTATCTTACGAAGTATCAAATGGCTGTAGATAATGTCCAGTAGCATTGGTAACAATTGCGTTCCTACAGAATATCATAATTTTTCATGCACTAACTCTCTAATGAAGTTTACTCTAAGTTTGGTGTGGAGGAAGTTTTCATGGATCAAGAGAGAAGGATGATATAATGTGATCAAGAGGATAGTAACGTCAAAGCTTGGGGATGCCCTGGTGGTTCACCCCAATGTATTTCAAGAAGACTCAACCGTCAAAGCTTGGGGATGCCCAAGGCATCCCCTTCTTCATCGATAAACTATCAGGTCCTTTCTAGTGAAACTATATTTTAATTCCGCCACAGCTTATGTGATTTTCTTGAAGCGTTTGTTTGTTTTTGTTATTTTCATTCTCTGAATAAAATGGATCCTAGCATTCCTTTGTGTGGGAGAGAGACACGCTCCGCTTTTTCTTATGAATACTCGTATTATTCACTTATATTCGTTGAGTATTCTTCTCTAGCTACCACTATGCTTTCTAGCTCTTGTTTTTCATGCATCTCTTGCGAGAGATGTTAGCTTTCTTATATCATACTCTCATATCTCATTGTTTAATTACTTGGAGAGTTTTATCTTTTAAATAAGCTGATTGGTGTTTGGTTGAGAACAGAAAATGCTAAATGTGGTAGATGGTATAATTAAATGATACATAATCTTGTAGATCATTAAATTGTGTCACTTGAATCATTGATGTTGTTTTGAGATATTAAATTGCTTAATGGTGAACATGATGGTCTAGTAAAGTGGAATGATTAATGGTTAAAACTTGAAGTTGTGCCACACTTAAATTTCCAGTTGATTGCATAATGGTATATGGCTTCTATTTTCCTAAGGCAACCGTAATGACTTTATGTTATGCGCTACGGTCGGGGAAGCCAACGGTGACTTTTTCATTCGCCACGATCACTCTAGGAGTAATTTTCATTATGTCTTGTAAGATCATATTTTTATTTGGAATATTTTTACTTGTGAGTTCTAAATCTGCGATTTTCATGGCACTTCCACCACCATATTGCTAGCCTCTTCGGTACTTTGCATTGCCCTTTCTCACATTGAGAGTTGGTGCATATTTTGCGGGTACATCCAAACTCGGGGGAGATCTTAATCTTGTTCTCCTACAGATAAGCCAAATATCTTCCTCAAAACATCCACCATACCTACCTACTACAGCATTTCCATAGCTGTTCCGAGATATATTGACATGCAACATCCATCTTATATTACATGACTTGTTGTCATTCATTACTTATATATTGCTTTGCGTGATTCTATAAAGCTGATGTGTGGTTTTACCCATGTTACGCTAGATCATTGCATAACCTGCTACACTAGCAGAGGCACCGTTGTCATATGCATATTACGTCACATTCATATTAGTTACTTGTATCATCAATATGTTGTCATATCATCATTAGTGTGTTTTCATATATCATATTAGGATGCTTGCCCCTAAAAGTGAAAAGAGCCATGGAGGCCATCGAAAAGAGAAACATAAAAAGAAAAAAATAGAAAAAAGAAAAAAAGAAAAAAAGAATGAAATAAAAGAATAAAAAAGGGGGCAATATTACTATTCTTTATCACACACTTGTGCTCATGTTATAGCACCATATCATCTATAGTCATCACTTGTGCTCATGTTATAGCACCGTATCATTTATGATCATCATTTATGCTCATGTTTAGCACTTGTACTCCATATGAGAGAGTTTTCATGTCTTACTTACATAACTATGTGGGGAAGTTTACACTATAGAACTTTGCTTGTATATTCCAATGATGAGCCTCCTCAAAAGTGCTCTAGGTCTTCGTGAGCAAGCAAGTTGGATGCACCCCCACTAGTTCCATTGGAGAGCTTTCATATACTTATAGGTCTATGTGTATCTGTTGTGTGGAAATCACTACTCCTTGCATAGCTTCGATTATAAGACTATCTCTTGTCTAATGATCACTTGCTGCTTTGTGAGCCCTTTTTCCGTTGGCCTTCCAAACCCCCGTTAACATTCTCTTAGCCAAAACCTCCTGGTGCCAGGAACCAACGTTGAACGCTTGCTTGTTTCTCTTGAAAAAATAAAGTATTGATCATCTACGTGCATATTGATATTGCTTGACTTGATCCTATCATTAAGTTATCATGTTTATTGGAAGCATTGGATGATTATATTGTTGTGCTTGAAGCTTAAATCATCTCTAATATCTACTTTGCACAGTTGATTGCTATCTAGTACTATATCATTGAAAGCTTTGCTTTGCTTTGCCTACTTGTTTATTTATTACTCATTTGATATCAATATAAACTACAACCCTTATTCATTTGATCTCAGTTTACATGCCTTAGATTATTACGTGATCAAGATTATGTTGAATCATGTCACATAAAAAATTATTCTTCTTTTATTGTTCTTGCCTACTCGGGACGGGTAGAACTAAGCTTGGGGATGTTGATACGTCTCCAATGTATCTATAATTTCTTATATTCCATGCTATATTATATCATGTTATTACATGTTTTATATGAATTTTGTATAGTTTTATGCATTTTCTGAGACTAACATATTAACAAGATGCCAAAGTGTCAGTTCCCTGTTTTCTGCTGTTTTTGGTTTCAGAAAAGTACTTAAAGAAATATTCTCGGAATTGGACAAAAAACATCCTGTTATTATTTTTGCACCGGGAACGTTCTAGAAAACCGAAGAAGAGATGAAGTGGGGCACCAAGGCGCCGCCACCTGGTGCTCGCGCGGCCAGGAGTGGGCCCACGCGAGCACGTGGTGGGGAGCCCTCGGGCCTCTACCGCCTTCACCCTTTCGCCTATAAGTACCCCCCAAAAACATAAAAATCAAACGGTGTTCATTTTTTCTTCCACGGGTCCCGAGCCGCCGTCATCGTCAACACCAATTCGGGAGAGATCATAACTGCTCCCCGGCAACCTGCTGGGAGGGGGAATCGTCCCCGGAGGCCTCTACGTCGCCATGACCGCCTCCGGACTGATGCTGATGCGTGAGTAGTCTACCCTTGGACTACGGGTCCATAACAGGATCTATATGGTTGTCTTCTCCTCTTGTTCTATCTTGTTTATATCTTGTGAGCTGCCTATCATGATGAAGATCACTGTTATGTAATTCCTCATGTTGTGTTTGCCAGGATCCGATGAATATTGAGTACTAAAGTTATTGCTTCATAATATATCATGTGTGTGCTATTTAATGATCTTGCATGCTCTGGCCAAGTATATGCTTGTGACTCCAAAATGGGGTATTTATGATCGATAGTAGGTTCATGTCTCTATTTAATCTAGTGTGGTGTTAGCTAGCTCTAAGGTTGTAGATGTATTATTGCTACTAGGGATAAAACAATAACTTTATCTAAAAAATAATGTTACTTACTTACTTTACACACAGTGCACTAAGGTGATAATCTGTTGCATGCAACTTAATACTGAAAGGGGTGCATACACTAACCGGAAGGTGGATTGTTAGTCATAGATGCGGTTGGAACGGTCTATGTATATTGTTGTAATGCCCGAATGAATCTCACAATAGACATCATAACGTTAGTATATGCATTGGTTTGCTCATCATTATTCTATCAATTGTCTAGCTGTAATTTGTTTACCCGCATGAATGTTATTATTATTTGTGAGAGACACCACTAGTGAACTGTGGACCCCGGTTCTTCTCTTTAATATGATAAAACCACAAGTACAAACCTGTTACTTTCTGCAAACAAACATCTTTCTTCCACACATACGTTTAATCCTTTGTTACAGCAAGCCGGTTAGATTGACAACCTCACTATTAAGTTGGGGTAAAGTATCTTAATTGTTTGTGTGCATGCTCCACGTCAACCACCAGAAAGCTAATTTCTGGCACCGTTGATACATCGGGGAAGTTCTAATTTCCTACATGTTCGGTAATCTTGGTTTCATAACTGAGATAAATTTGTTGCTGCACTACTTCACACCTTTCTCTTGTGATCTCCCAACAAAACACCAACCGTGTGCATCAGCCTTCATCAACATGGTCTTGTCCGTGCCAGTGCAAAGGCCAGGTTGCCGTGAAGCCGGCGCTGCCGTTGCTACAGAGCGCCGGATAGCAGGCCCTGAAGCTCGCCTCGCCGGTGGTATCCGACGTTTCTAATCAGCCGACGGAAGCGCATGCACCGGCGCTGGTGTAGACCCCGCCCACCTGCTATCAGCGTTGACCCGGACCTGGGCGGCGGCGGTGACCCGGACGACCGGACCTGAGCGGCGGTGGAAATCGAGATCCTACCGCATTCGAACAACGTTGACCCGGACCTGGGCGGTGGCAGTGACCTGGATTGCCGGACCTGAGCAGCGGCGGCCTCAACGTGTGGGTAGCTGTTGCCGAGATCCTGAACCGAGGTGCATCTCCGCTATCCTGCTATCTATTAGAGCATGTACAATGCAAGGTGCTTATAGGAGGTGCTTAGAAAATAAACCGGTTTTTATGTAAGCACCGGTGTTTATTTGTACTAGACAAATGCTTAGCTAAGCACCCCTCCTATAGAAATAGGCACCGGTGCTTATGCAAGTGTTTGGTTTATTTTGTAAGCATCTATCTAATCACTTTGCATTGTACATGGCCTTATTTGCCCCATCCCATCTACATCTCTCTCTAACTGTACATGAGAACTTTGAGACGGCCAGAGATCAAAATATTGAGCAGTGTTCCTGATGTCCTATTACGTGAATAATGTCGTTTTTGGTTGCACGTTTGCAGCTTCTTGCCTGAACCCCAAAGTTTGGATTAACGTGGTTCACTGAATCTAGTTACCTGACATACGTAACATGCACACAACTGTAGTTACTGTGCCCTTTGTGGTTGGACAGCTGACCCATCCATTTTTATTCTGTGAATTGATATTTCCGGAATAAAAGATCTGATCAACGTCACTATCTCATTGTTTCTCAAGTATGAAAATATGCATGCCGATGTTGTTTGCGATTTTGGTCTTAAGAAAACTGTTCAATAGGTATTTTCTTTAGCCATAATTTAATTCAGATTTGTGAACAAGGATTTTGGGGATAATTGAAGAGTAAGATCATCATCTTTCATATTTCTAAACATATACATTCTGAAAGTCATAACCTAACTACTATGTAGTGTTTCCAGAGAGAGCATCAAATTGCAAGAGCAGAGAAGTTGGCATGGTCAACAATGACTTTTGAGGAGATGGATTTGGTGGCAAGGATGCCGGAAGATGCACAAATGGCTGAAGCGAGATGTAAGTTCACTTCTAGGGTCTATTAGTTTACGCTGGTTATTTTGTTAGCTAGATGGTTGTCCTTCAGTTACAGTGATTACATTGATAGGTTTATCGCTGCTTCAACTTTGATTGCAAATATATTCATGACACATGTATCTTTCCTTGATATTTACAAGTGATATTTGCTAACCACATGGCATTATGCATACGGTTTTACCTCTATGTAAAAAGAGCTGCCTTATTGAAACTGAAGCTTTAAAACAGAAAGAAGTAAATTAGTTTGATTTGCATTATTGAGACAAAATTATGTATCCTTTGATAATATTGAGGTCGTGACCTGCAACATGCTGAGTTGCTTGGTTTCCATTTGCGCTTCTGATTCTCGAGCACTAACTGGAAACTGAAGTTGCTTTCTATCTCTATGTGAAGCTTCTGATTCTCGAGCACTAACTGGAAACTGAAGTTGCTTTCTATCTCTATGTGAAGTCAATACCGTCATTTTTCCACACTGGTTTCTAGTGTGTTCTTTTCTGTTACTGTATATAGTAAAATATGTCAACATGTCCTTTTTGTCTTGCAAACTTATAGCACTAGCATTACCTTCTTTATTTATTTCTAGGTGTTATCACTGACCTTAAATGAGTTCCGCTTTCAAGTCAAAACTAACTTATTAGGCAATAGTAGATATAGTTTATATGTATCAAAAACACATTCTCTTCAGCAGCTTCATGCTCCAGCTCCTGCTCCAAAACAAGCTCAACATTTTTTCAGCTAACAGACCTATTAATTACCTTGCGATCATCGCTTATAGGACCTTAGGTGCATCTTCGTGAATAGAAGAACTATCTGAGTCTGATAGTACACTTTCACAGTCAATCATTTCATACCAACTTATATATTATCTATTATATCTTAATAAGCAATTCATCATAGATCAAAAAACAAGTTATGTATTTAGTGAGCAAGAATAGGTTTGAAAAAGATGGGAAGTAGATACTAAAAAAAGACAGGAATACACATTTTGTTGTCTCTTGTACTTCTAAGCGTGTTGTACATCTCTCAGATCTTCGTGAAGAACCCAACCACCATCAAGAAGTATGGCATATGGCTACGTAACCAGAGCAGAACCGGATATCACAACATGTACAAGGAGTACCGTGACACGAGGCGTTGTGGATCAGATGTACACATATGGACTCGCGTCACCTTGTGAGCCCCCCTGCTTCCAGATCATCAAGACAGTCACAACCCACTTCAAGTTGTTCAAGAGGGGCAATACCAAGTACTTGCACAACTCCTAGATCAAGTTCCCGCTGGTTTACCAGAAGGTGTGGACGCCCACCAGGAAGCTCAAGACCACATAGAAGGCATCGACCTGTTCATGTGATCAGTGTGAAGACTCTCCCACGCGTTGTTCTCTATTTTAGCGTGTAAGAGTCTGGAAGATTTTCTGTCGATGATGATGCTTTTCCACTCTTTACTTTTTTCAGTAATGAGTTGCTCCAGTGTTCAATAAGTATACATCTATTTAGTGATAGGACCTTTGTCCACTATGAACTATCGATGTCCAACTTTTACATTTTTCTAAGATAAGTTGAGATGAGTTTGTGTCATGTTGATCACATCAAAAAACAAAATATGTATTTGTCTTTACCTGAAACATTAAAATACATTAAGGGTAACATTTTGTAGCTCATTGCAATCTTTAATAGTTGTCTACAATTTGGGAAAGACAATGTTCAAAACAACGAATAGTGTATATAAACATTTATGACAATGTGCCAGTTCATGCACTTTGTCGAGCCCCATGGTCTAAATTTGCAAATGAGAGCCTGTTGCAATGCACGGGCATTTTACTAGTATGTTTTATACCATGCTATAACTGTATTAAACGGAAACATTAATGCACGTGTGGTAGACAAACAACCAGGTCCCTAGTAGTCTCTATCTAACTAGTCATTGGGCAATTGATGATCGGAATTTCCCGATCATGTGGCATTGATGTAAGTTGACAATGGAGTGATGTCGTTGGTAGAACGATGTGATGGACATACCCAATATATATAGGACGTAGTCATTACGCCTTTGACCGTGAGATCAACTCTTATTGCTATTCCTGAAAGATACTTTGATTGCATCAAACGACATATCTTAATAGTGTGACAATAAAAGTGTTCCTCTCAGGTATCGGAAGGGAGTATGTTGAGACGAGGGATCAAGAGCGGGATTTGCCAGTCCGCATAGCAGGATAGATACTCTAGGGACCACTCGGTGAGATTATGTCAAAAGAGTTTGCAAACACGTGACTAGGTCACCAGGACATAATATCACAGACGAGTAGAAGATAGTGTTGTCGATAACGAGATCAAGATAGGTATGGAGATATCTTTGAACGAGTCTCGGACACGCTAAGTATCGCCATGGCAAAAGGTTTAAGACTCGTCGTCTAGGTTCGATCGACTAAGTTATTCGTTACCTCATGGGGGGTATCCAGGCCCACAAATTAATCATTGATCAGGAGAGGAGTCTCGATCATGTCCGTTGGTATATAGAACCGCTAGGGTAACACACTTAAGGGGCGTCGACATATTTACTAGAATATTTACCGGAAGAGAAATTAAGAAAGAGAGCACCGGGAACGTTCCGGGAAAGTTCCGATGGAGATCGAGCAGCGGCAAAATATTTTTCGGAGCCGAAATCAATTATATAATATGTATGGGTCAATTGGTTATGTGCCATACCTAACTGAGTTCTATCGGTCTGTGTCATACCCTCGCTGTTTCTCTGGTTTGTGACCTGGTTTGCTCGCATATCGGCCATACGCTCGTTTCCTTCCGGTCAACCTCTGGCCTGAC
Organism: Poa annua; assembly: GCA_026929855.1. Classification (NCBI taxonomy): domain Eukaryota; kingdom Viridiplantae; phylum Streptophyta; class Magnoliopsida; order Poales; family Poaceae; genus Poa; species Poa annua. The sequence continues at coordinate 28,294,338 of CM049428.1, forward strand.
TGGTGGGGTCGGCCTGGCGTGACTCGGCTCGTTTGTCGGCTCGGTTGGGATTTCCTGGGTCGGCGCGTGGGGATGGGGCACTAGTCTAACTGGTGGGGCTATGTCACTAGTCTGACTGGTGGGGACGACACATGGGGTGCGCGTGGGGTCGGTGTGGGGTTGGCGCGTGGGGTCAGCGTGGGTCGGTTAGGGTTTGCCCGCCCTCCCCGTCGCGGCTAATAAAAGGGGGCCGCACTCGCCGTAGAAACTCCATTTTCTCTACCTCTCTCTCCCCCTCCCTCCCTCGAAAATGTGGTGGAGCACGCCATCGCCGATGCCGGACTCGGAGCTCTACTCGCCCGAGGAAAGATGCACGACATGCAGGAGATGAAGCCAGAGGAGCGGGAGGAGTGGCTAGCGAAGCAGAACCTTATAATAACAAAAGCTTTCGTTTCAATGGCCATGCCTATCCGTGCACGCTACATAGACGACATGGTGGACTACGGCATGCCACGCACGTATTCAATGCGCGTGCAGTGCCAAGAACTGGAAGGCTCTCAGACAGATGTGTCTCATACTCTCACCGTACGACTAGTAAAATTGATTTGCTTCGGATTCTTGCTTTCATGCTAGAACGGATAAACATGAAGATAACCCTAACATGAACGTATACGTGTCACTCGTTCTGCTATAGCTAGTACTCCCTCCATCCCGGTTTATAAGTCACCTTTGAAGCGAGTCCACCATTTTTGCTCACAAATGGGGTCGTTTACCCTATCTTTGGAGCTCATTTGAAACACATTTTTCAGCTAGACCACCACCCTACCTTTCAATCTCATTTCAAACACTTTTTTCGGTGAGTCCACCATTTTTGCTCAGAAATGAGACCGTTTACCCTACCTTTCGAGGTCATTTGAAACACATTTTTTAGCGAGTCCACAACCCTACCTTTTGAGCTCATTTGAAACACATTTTTCGGCGAGTCCACCATTTTTTCTTAGAAATGAGGCCGTTTACCCTACCTTTTGAGCTCATTTGAAACACATTTTTAAGAGAGTCCACCACCTTACCTTTCGAGCTCATTTGAAACACATTTTTTCGGTGAGTCCACCATTTTTCCTTAGAAATGAGGCCGTTTACCCTACCTTTCGAGCTTATTTGAAACACATTTTTGGCGAGTCCACCACCCTACCTTTCGAGCTCATTTGAAACACATTTTTCGGCGAGTCCACCATTTTTTATAGAAATGAGGCCGTTTACCCTACCTTTTGAGCTCATTTCGAAACGCATTTTTTAGCAAGTCCACACCGCCCTATATTTCGAGCTCATTTGAAACACATTTTTCGGCGAGTCGGCCATTTTTGCTTACAAATGAGGCCATTTACCCTACCTTTCAAACTCATTTTAAACACATTTTTTAGCGAGTCCACCACCCTACCTTTCGAACTCATTTGAAACACATTTTTCGGCGAGTCGGCCATTTTTGCTTACAAATTAGGCTGTTTACCCTACCTTTTGAGCACATTTGAAACACATTTTTCAGCAAGTCCACCACCCTACCTTTGGATCTCCTTTGAAACACATTTTTTGGCGAGTCCACCATTTTTGCGTAGAAGAGACCGTTTACCCTACCTTTCGAGCTCATTTGAAACACATTTTTTAGCGAGTCCAAGCTAGATTTGAGAAAGGTCATGGCTATTCTCATTTGGTGTGCCAAAATACCCATTTTGTGTCACTTAGGAAAATGGGGGGTGGGCGAGCCAAAATCCCCGTTGGGTCCGTCGTGGTCCACTCATCAGCGGGTGTACATCCCTTGTCTTACGCGCGCGCGTCCAATCAGATCGCAGAATGAGCTTCTCGCGGATTGCCCCGAGTCTGCCTGCAGATTCCTTCTAGAGGAAATCGGACGGCCGCAGATTCTTTGTAGAGGAAATCGGACGGCTGCAGATTTCTTGTATAGGAAATCAGCTTCAAATATTCAAAAATTATCGAAAAAATGAAAAATCCTGCGCACATAATTGTCTTATGTCATATACTAACGACTCAAGTTGAAAAACATGGTCTACATACATTCAAAATGAGAAGGGCATGGATCTCATGTGATATCGCATAACTCAAACTATTAGGTCTAAGGTTGGAGAGAAGTGGTTTTGGAATTGCAACATGAAATTTTCAAAAACCTCACAAAAGCTTCATTTTGAAGTAAATAAGAAGGATCCGTGCTTATTTTTTCTTTTCATGTTTTAAACTTATTTAAATGTTGGTCAAACTTTGGTTTGACTGATTTTGAAATAATCATAATAAATTCAAAACTTATCGAGAATTGAAAAACCGACGCACATAGTGTTCATATGTCATATACTAACGACTCAAGTTGAAAAACATGGTGTACATACATTCAAAATGAGAAGGGCATGGATCTCATGTGATATCGCATAACTCAAACTATGAGATCTAAGGTTGGAGAGAAGTGTTTGGGAATTGCAATATGAAATTTTCAAATACCTCACAAAAGCTTCATTTTGGAGTAACTAAGAAGGATCCATGCTTAGTTTTTCATTTTCATGTTTTCAACTTGTTTAAATGTTGGTCAAACTTAGATTTGACCGATTTTGAAATAACCATAATAAATTCAAAATTTATCGAAAAATTGAAAAATCGACGCACATAGTCTTCATATGTCATATACTAACGACTCAAGTTGAAAAACTTGGTCTACATACATTCAAATGAAGAGGACATGGATCTCATGTGATATCGCATAACTCAAATGTGCAAATGAGAATTGCAACATGATAATTTTAAATTTCTCACGAAAGTATCATTTAGGAGTGACTAAGAATGGTCTAGGCCTAGTTCGCGCCCAAATTTTACACAAATGTGCGCCTGTGCGCGCCCAGAGCACGCCGGACACGCTCTGAGCGCGTCCAGAGTGCGCACTTAAGGTGTTCGACAAAAGTACAATAACAAAAATTTCTGGTGATGCTCATGTTGAAAAACGACTCCAGCACGCCTCGCTTTTGTCTGCGCAAGTAGTCTTTAGTTTTACCCTTCTTACTTGTCTTTTCCTTGGCATCACGCGTCCTGTTCCCCTGGCGGGCGCAGACCGAAGCGACGGATGCTGAAGTCGGCACCCTGCAGACGGAAGCGAGGCGTGCTCGAGTCGAGTCGCACCGGCTGGAGTCACAATAACGCCGCGCCGCTTCCAATGGCGCAGACGGAAGCGACGCGTGCTGGCAGTCGCATCGTCTGGTTGCGTCGGCGTCAATGCGCGGCCAGGCGAAGCGGTGGCCGCGTTAATGCAGGCCACCCAACCCCGCTTCTCCGGCCGCCTTTAAAACCCGACGCAGCACAACCCTCCTCTCCTCACGCTAACACTTCGTCTTCTCTCTTCTTCCCCCCAAGGAAACAGAAACATAGGCCACCATGGCGGGCAGCCCTGGTGGGCAGCAACGCCACTTGCAGCTGGAGGAACTCCGACGTCGCAACATGGACGCGGAGATGGACAAGGCGTTCGAGCGAGTCATGTGGGGCGAGGAGGCCAAGACCTCTCGTCCCTACATGCTCTCGCTGGAGACCGCGCGGCTGAGTAGCCGCCACCAGCTGCCGGTGGACGACGACGCCATCCTTCTGGATGGGTGGGTGAGGAACGCCGTGTACATTCCGGTGGCGCCGCGGCTCAGCAGGCAGGGCAGCGTCGAGTTCATCAAGGGCAAGTGGGTGGAAATGCCGTGCGAGCAAAGGCTCGACCCCAAGTAGTCCATCTCTGCGCCCAACTGGCACGCCGTGATGGACAAGGAGTACGAGGCGCGTCTTGGCGGTCGACGAAAGCTGACGCCGGAGTTGTCCTCAACTGACGACGACTGTGACGGCGAGGACGGCGACGCCAGCGACGATGACGACGACCCCGAGCTGCCCGATCTGCCTCTACAAGCGTCTGCATTTTGGTCAGCAGCGTCGCTTTCACCGAAGAAAGCGGTGGCGCAAGACGAAGAGGCTTACCTTAAAACGCCCCCCCGCATGTCATGGCGGTGAATCGAAAACGGCGCCGGCAAAGCCAGAAGCCTCAGCCGCCTTGGCGGTGGCTACGAACCGTTTCAGCTGGTTTTGCCCATGGGCCATGCGCAGAGGTGAAGGCTGACTTGGTTCACATCTTCTCCCCCTCAGGCCTTGTTTTGTTCTCAAGTATTAGTGGGGATAATCCCCTACGGGATTGGGTGAATCCCCACCCATCACCCTATCCCCAGTAAACCCCATTAATCCCCATCCCCAGTAATCCCCAAACGTCTGTAGCTCCCATGGTTCACTGGTTGAACGAATGTCTGTACCTCCCATGGTTTGCGGTCGGGCAGGGAGGAGGCGGGGAAGGCAGAACTGCTGGCGAAGAAGTAGTCCGGGGCGAAGACGTCGTAGAAGGTGTGCGGGCGCTCGAGTGGGGGCGGCTGCGGGGACAGTGGGGAGAGGTCCTCCTCTGACGTGGGATGGACGCGCACGTCGGCGTCGTACCAGAGCGTCGTCTTGGAAGCGGAGCGCTTGAGGGTGGTCCGCTTCCGCGACCGCGGTGGCCCCTACGTCGGGTGCACGGGAAGCCGAAGTCTTTGTCGGCGGGAGGAAAGTTCGTTGGTGAGCTGCATACTGGAAGAGTTCGTCGGTGAGGAACCAAGAACCGCGACGACGTTGTTGACGAGTTGCTCGGCCGTGGGATCCGAGATGATCGAGATGCCCTCCCGCCGCCCCCTCTCTCGTCCATCTCGCCTCTCCGGCGTCGTATCTGGCCCGTCTCCGCGCCGCCACCGCCTTCGTTGCTTTGTTCGGGCATAAAACGCGAGGTCTCGGTCGCGAATTGGATCGTAGAGAAAAACAGTTGGGTTCTGGGAAATGCGGGGATAAGCTGGGATGATACCGGCCCAAATACACTGGTGCCAAATGGGCTTTTTGAGTTAGACGAGGATTAGGGATTGGGCCGGGATAATACCGGCCAACCCCTGAAAATACTCCAAAACCAAACGAGGCCTCACCGGGATGAAGCGGCATCTCTTCGCCTACGTCAATAATAGGTGGCGATCAGGGATGGCCATGCATAGGCCTCTCTCATCCCTAAAAGCTAAACCCTAAACCCTTTGTTTAGGTTTAATTTTGTTAAATCTCGTTTAGATTTGTAATTGTAAGTTTGTTAAATCTCGTTTAAATGTTTGAATCAATTTGTGTTCACCGTTTATGTTGTTCATCGGCGGCGGTTCGTGTGCCCGCAAGGTGTTCGACAATATGCATTCATGTTTAATTTGTTTCCGAACCACCTCAATCTTGTTCATCAGAGGCGGTTTGTGTGGCCCGCAATGTGTTCGACATGTTAAATTCGTTTCCGAACCACCTCAATCCTGCAGTAGGATGAAACTGTCCACAATTGACCAGCGGAACGGGCGGAATGGCGAGGCCTGGATCTACCGCCATGGATGCGTCTTCCAAGCGGAGGTGAAGTGCCACGCTGACCCCACGCCGACCCCACGCGCATCCCACGTGCCGTTCCAACCAGTCAGACTAGTGCCCGGCCCCACGCGCCGCCCCCAGGAAATCCCAACCGAGGCGACAAACGAGACGAGCCACGCCAGGCCGACCCCACCAATCAGGCGAAGTGCAGGTCAAAGTAGGTTGACCAGAGGGAAACGAGCGTTTGAGCGATATGCGAGCAAACCAGGGCATGGGCCAGAGAAACAACGCGGGTATGGCACAGACCGATAAAACTCAGCTAGGTATGGCACAGAACCAATTATCCCAATATGTATTTGATATTAATTAATGTAATTAATAGTTAGATATATATATTTATTTAATTAATTTTGAATTTTAAAGGCTGCATACCTTAAATGGGCCTTCTGGTGGAAAGAAGGCCCATGAGGGGGAAGCTTCCCCCCAAAGGGAGCAAGGAGGGTCAGTCGGCCTGGGCCCACCTAGGGCCGGCGCACCAAGGAGGGTCGTGGCTGGTGTGAGCGTTTAGTCCCACACCGCCCGGCTGGCGAGGTTGACAGCCCTCTTGCCCCTTTATATAGAGGGGCACCCCTGGCCTTTTAAATGATCCAATTCACTCTCTGATTTCTTCTCGATTAACAGGATTCCCTTGATGGAGTTGCGCCGAGGAGAAAGTTCTCTCCACCATACGCACACCGCCGTGCTGCTGGTCTTCCGGTCCCGGTATTCGGCTGCTCGTCCTGGACTGGAGCTTTGGATGTCGTCGGCTTCACCGTACGTGTGTGACGCTCTGCGAGATGCCACACTAGTGGTGCTGGGAGGTCTACTTCCTTTACACGAGCTTGAGGTCGGCTACGTCATCTTCATCGTCAATGCTTGTGCGGAAGTGTAATCCCCGCTTTTCGGTCTACAAGGGTATGTATACCGATCTCCTCTTCATAGTATAGATTCTGACTAGTTTAAGGTTATCGTTGTTAGAAAAATTATTGTTTTCTGCCTACGATCCCCTTCAGTGGTATCAGAGCCGATCCATGCGTAGATATAGCTGTACGCTTTTAGAACCCGTGTTCTTCATGGGGGCATCGTTCTTTATTGCTACCCTCTAGCGTGCACTTGCATTGTCGACATCATTGAGTTGATGAAGCGGCCCGGACCGACTTTACGCGTACGCTTATGCGAGACTGGTTCCACTACATACATACGGCTGGTACCGTATCTGTGTTTGGCGGGTGTCTGTCTCTCTCTCTCTCTCCTTAGTTGGCTTTGCATTTTCAATGTAGGGCCCGAAAGGGATGCTTAAATATGCAATTATATGATCGTTGTTGTGGTCATAAGTTCGTAGGTATGAAGCGGTTCTATTTACGACAGCCCCTAGCCGAAAGATACTTTGATTGCATTAAACATCATATCTTAATAGTGTGACAATAAAGGTGTTCCTCTCGGGTATCGGAAGGGAGTATGTTGAGACGAGGGATAAAGAGCGGGATTTGCCAGTCCGCATAGCAAGATAGATACTCTAGGGCCCACTAGGTGAGATTATGTCAAAAGAGTTTGCAAACATGTGACTAGGTCACCAGAACATAATATCACAGACGAGTAGAAGATAGTGTTGTCGATAACGAGATCAAGATAGGTATGGAGATATCTATGAACGAGTCTCGGACACGCTAAGTATTGTCATGGCAAAAGGTTTCAGACTCGACGTCTAGGTTTGATCGACTAAGTTATTCGTTATACCTCATGGGGGTTAATTCAAGGTGTCCAGCCCCACGAATTAATCATTGATCAGGAGAGGAGTCTCGATCATGTCCGTTGGTATATCAAACCGCTAGGGTAACACACTTAAGGGGCGTCGACATATTTACCGGAATACTTACCGGAAGAGAAATTAAGAAAGAGAGCACCTAGAACGTCCCGGGAAAGTTCTGATGGAGATCGGGCAACGACGAAATAGTTTTCGGAGCCAAAATAAATTATATAATATGTATTTGATATTAGTTGATGTAATTAATAGTTTAATATATATTTATTTAATTCATTACGTATTTTAAAGGCTACATACCTTAAATGGGCCTTCCGGTGGAATGAAGGCCCATGAGGGGGGAAGCTTCCCGCCAAAGGGAGCAAGGAAGCTTGGCTGGCCTAGGTGGGTCACATGAGGCCCACCTAGGGCCGGCGCCCAAGGAGGGTCGTGGCTGGTGTGGGGGTTTAGTCCCACACCGCCCAGCTGGCGAGGTTGGCAGCCCTCTTGCCCCTTTGTATGATCCAATTATCTCTCCGATTTCTCCTCGATTAACGTGATTCCCTTGATGGAGTTGCGCCGAGCAGAAAGTTCTCTCCACCATACGTACACCGCCGTGCTGCTGGTCTTCCGGTCCCGGTCTTCCGCTGCTCGTCCTGGACTGGAGCTTTGGATGTCGTCGGCTTCACCGTACGTGTGTGACGCTCTGCGAGGTGCCACGCTAGTGGTGCTGGGAGGTCTACTTCCTCTACACGACCTTGAGGTCGGCTACGTCATCTTCATCGTCAATGCTTCTAGGGGAGCATAATCCCCGCTTTTCGATCTACTAGGGTTTATATACCGATCTCCTCCGTATTACTATATCTGCATAGTATAGATTTTGGCTAGTTTAAGGTTATCGTTGTTAGAAAAATTATTGTTTTCTGCCTGCGATCCCCTTCATGTAGGTGGGCAGCTCAGTGTGCAGGCTTCCACACAAGAGCCGCTGCTGGCTGCCAGCACAACCCAGGTTGCCAAGCCACCTGCTGCTGCTGCTGTTGGGCTGCTCGGCGTGCAGACGCCCAGAAGTCGACTCTGGACAATGCGTCGCCGCTGGATGCCAGCTCGGCTCAGGATGATTCGCCACCTTCTGATGCTACTATTGGCCCGGCCTCTGTGGCTACGGACAGCTCGCATGGGGCGGTTGGCGGTTCTTCGTCGCTCGGTGCTATGTCTTCACCGCTGTCCCCTACTTCGTCGACTAGGTAGGAGCTGCTCCCAACTGTGGCTTATGAGAGTGTCTCTACGCCACCCATGACACATCCGGGGGTTACGGTTCGGGTCGCCACTCCATCCTCTCCTCCGACACCACCCTTGCAGTCCTCGCCAGCGATTCCTGCACCACCCATGCCTTTGAGGCGGAGTGGGAGACATGCAATGGATGCAGGTGGGGTTCGGGGACTGATGTATACGCACGCTTCTATTCTCGTAGAAAGTGTTGGGCCTCCAAGAGCAGACGTTTGTAGAACAGCAGCAAGTTTCCCTTAAGTGAATCACCCAAGGTATATTGAACTTAGGGAGGTAGAGGTCAAATATAACCCTCTCGAACAAAACTGCAATTAATATTCGAGAAATCTCTTGTGTCCCCAACACACACAATACGATTGTCAGATGTATAGGTGCACTGGTTATGCGAAGAGATAATGAAGTGCAAGTAATATGGATGATTATAAGTAGTAACTGCAATCTGTAATAAAAATGGCAGCAAGCAAACATGTAGCAGAACTTGTTGGAAACGGTGTTTCAATGCTTAGAAACAAGGCCTAGGGATCCTACTTTCACCAGTGGACATTCTCAACAATGACCTGAAAGTTAAATAAATAAACACTACTCTCAAACACTCTCATGTTGGATAAGAAACACCATTCAATGTGTAGGGCTACATGAGCACCCTCAAAGTCAGAGTAAACTAACACCAACAATGTAATAAAGGAATCACACACGGTGCACACACTGTCACCGTTACAACCGTGAATAACCCCGGAGTTCATATTAAAGTAACCTCTAGAGTGCATAATAGATAAAGAGTAGCATCACATATTTAACTAGATTACAAAGCTCATGATCACATAAAAGATCACATCATGGGAGAGAGAGATAGACCACATAGCTACCATAGATCCCGCAACATCGGGGGAGAACTACTCACTCCTCATCATAGGAGTCAGTAACAGCGATGGAGATGGCGGTGGAGTCGATGGAGATGGCTCCAGGGGCAATTCCCCGTCCCGGCAGGGTGCCGGAACAGAGACTTCTGTCCCCTGAATCTTGTCTTTGATGGCGGCTGCGCTCTGGACCCATGGAGGAAATATCGAACACCGTGCTAGGGTTTTTGGTTCGAGGGGTACTTGTAGGCGAAAGGAAGAGGTCGGTGGACCCCCGAGGGGCCCACACCATGTCCTCGCGCGGCCAGGAATCTTGTCGCACTAGCACGTGGTGCCGCCGCCTCGGTCGCCCACTTCGTCTCGTGTCAGGTCTTCTGGAACATTCCCAATTAAAAACTGACTTCAGAAAAGAAATCGTCCAATTCCGAGAATATTTCTGTTGGGGGTATCATAACCCCGTAGGCCCACCGACAGAGAAGATAAGCCGGCCTGGCAGGAGCCTGGGTCGGATCAAGCATAAGGACATGGGCCGGGTGACACGTAAGCCTGTGCGCAACGTGTGCCTTGGCCCGCAATCAAGAAGGATCCAGAAGGCTGGAGACCAAGTACAAGACGGAGTCCTGCTAAGGAAAGCGAAGGCTTAGAGGACTAAGAATAGAGTCCGGGTATGATAGGAACCCGCACCCGGCCTTGTACCTCCAGCGAGACCCTCCGCCTATATAAGGGGGTCTCCTAGTTCCTAGAGATCTAAGTTCAGTCGACACAAGTTATAGGAGAGACACCATTGTAATCTCGAGACCCGAAAGCTAAGGCACCAAGTTCTCGAAACCCTAATCAATAAAGCCGAAGCAGGAAGTAGGTCTTTACCTTGAGACGAGGGGCCGAACCTGGGTAAACCCTTGCTTCCCCACGCCACGCTGGACAAGCTCATGATGTCGGAAGCCGCCATGCCCTCATCTCAAGTTTCCACCCGGAAACATCTGTCATGACAATCCCACGACAGTTGGCGCCCACCGTGGGGCCTGCGGCCAAGAGCATCACTTTTTCAGGAGAAGCGTGGCGAGGTATGGAAACCTAGCTATCGGCCAGATCCACACGCTCCCAGGAGGGGGGGGGGGCGGATCGTGGACTATTCCGGCTGGACGGAAGAGGCAGATTTCTAGGAATCCGGGTCTATGCTCATCTTTAGGCAGATCGATGTTTTCGTCGGTCTGATCCGATCTAGCGGAGCCGGTAGAGAACAGTATGAGCCGGATTTCGAATCAGAGTCCGGGTCAACCACGATGCCCCAGACGGACGGAGAAGAGTCAGTTGGATCGCCAGAACTTGAAGCCACCACCAAATAGGGAGAGTCGGCGATCCGAGTAATGCAGGATTCCATCATCGCCCCTACCAATATGTCAGATCTTGATACAGATACATAATCAATCTTTCCGTTGTCCGATGACAAGGTTATACCAAACGGGTACCCCTTCGTGTGAGTACCTGGTGCATGTAATGACTAAAACCCAATTGTCAATAGGCTGAAGAGGCCCAACAAGCGAAGCCCAAGTAGAAGACAAATACCATAGATAGCATAGTCGGTAGTACTTTCCATAACTGTAGTCCTAGTCGGTTACGACCCGAGACCTGTACCCCTATATAAAGGACAGGAGGGAGACCGACCAGGGACACGCCCAACCAGAATCACAAAACCCTAGCAAGATCGACATCTTGCTAGACCCCTGTACTCACCGCATATACAATATCAATAACAGACAAGCAGGAGTAAGGGTTTTACCTCACTCGAGGGCCCCGAACCTGGGTAATTCCCGCTTGTCAGCCGATGAATCTACCAACACCACGCGTTCTCTACCTCATAACTCTTACCCTAGGCTAGTAACCATGGGTATTGATGGGGACATCCCTCGTCAATTGGCGCCGTCTGTGGGAATAGGTGGTGTTGGATCTACGGAATTTTTGTTCCAAATTTCAAACGGCGATCCACCGACTTCTTCGAAGGGATGCACATCAGCAACAACATATCGTATCCAGATCGCAGGCGACCACTCGCCAAAAACATCGTCACCAACAAGGATGAGGCCATACTCACCCGAAGCTCAGGAGATCTACTCCAATCTCAATTCAGATTGCGACTCAGCCACTTCAGAAGAGACCAACTGAGAGCACATCTGCAGCAGACAAGGAAGATACCCCATCACAGAGCGATCTGATCCCGTCGCCACAATCTCCAACAGATTCTATGACGTCCGCAGAATTCAACAAATTCATGGCGGATGAGTTCTCTGAAGAGGAAGAGCTGTCGAGTACCTCAGTCGACGATATGATCATATCGACGGCTTCGGCGGGAAGCACTGGAGCGCCAACATCATAGATCGATCCGATCTCGTCCATAGCAGGGTCCATCCACAAGGGAATTCAACGAATTCATAAAGCAAAATGAGATAGAAGAAGAAGTGCCATCGACCCTCCATATCAACCCAACCGAAAACCATATGCAAATCGACGCTCGAGAAAAAAGCTTTCACCTACCCGAGTATGATGAGCCTGCAGAAGACAGCATACGTCTGGCCGACTTCGTCGGCATAGAGATCCAGTTTCCACGTCATGTTGCTGTCGACTACGACGAGCGTACACATCAAGCCGAAGATGGAGAAAAAAGCAAAAGCATAGAAAGGGATAGCATTGTCGAAGCAACATATGAAGAGCAATCAGACTACACATATCCATACCACATACCCCAGCAGGTCTACGTGGCAACGGCTGCAGAAACATCAGAAAACATAGCCAATCGACAACCACGAACGGTCACTTTACCATATGGTACCACCACCCTGGACATCACGGCAGAGATGGCTGCAAAGGTGACAAAGGTCATTGAAGAGGGCATAATGATGCCAGCAGATGCATCTCTAGATGAGTTGGCAACATACAATTACTTCAACTGACAGGAGTCGCAGCGCTTGAAGCAATACATAGCAACACTCAAAGAGCGAAGAAGGCAAGCAAGCATATCAAGCGCACGTAGACGACAACTATCCATGAGATCTACACGGGCAACCGAGGCGCAACGCAGATCCAGATTCGACAGAATCCCTGAACATGAAAGAGCAGACGTCACTCAAAATTTGAGCAACTCGTTTCTACCATCGACTCTGACGGTATAATCCAACCTAAAACAGCAGAGGGAGCTCTCATATCCATAGGAGCATACCTCCAAGCAGGAAAACCACCGGCAGGTGATCCGGCTGAGGCAAGATACCTGCAACAAATGAAGGCCCTGGAAATCACATCAAAAGAACTGGTCGATGGAGGAAGGAGAAGACGTAGCAGAAGCCGCTCGAGAGAGCGCTCCAGTCGAAGTCCTCAGCGAAGCAGCGGCAGGAAAAGTTCAAGTTGTCGCAGATCAAGAAGCCGATCAAGAAGCAGGTCCAAGAGGTCAGGTAGTCGCGAATCACTTGACAATCGCAACGCAGGACCATGCGGAGCACAATGCTTCACTCGACGGATCCAAGAAACAAAACTCCCAAAGAAGTTCGGCCTACCAACCATGCCAAAATTCAACTCGAAACAGGAACCCTCGAGATGGCTGGAAGATTACAAACTTACATTCATATGCCAACAAGGAACAACAATGACGACACTGCAATACATACAGCTGATGCTCGAAGGCACGGCCCACGACTGGCTCAAGTCTTTACCCGAAGGAGCCTACGATTCCTGGGATCACTTCAAAGATGACTTCATAAAATATTTCGACCCTCTCTACGAAAGGTCGAAAACATTCGAAGAATTAAGAGCATGCCGGCAAAAGACAGACGGGAAACTTAGGTCTCACATCAGACGATGGGCCTCCATCAGCAACTCTGTGGGTGCAATATCAGAAGACAGAGCGATGGACGCCTTCACGAATGGAGTCTACAGAAAATACTTCAGAGAGGCACTCAGACGGCAAAAACCAAAAAACATGGCGGAGCTCATGAAGTTAGCAACCGAGTGGGCAGATGGCGAAGATGCAGTCCAGAGCAAAACCCCACACTCACCACAACGACATCGCGACAGACGAGACAGTTGCGACCACCACGACAGCCGAGAACGGCGAGATAGAGATGACAAACAAAGAAGACGCGACTACGATCACCGTGGCAAGGACAAGGTCAAATTTGTCGCAGCTGGATTCTCGCATGACGACCGGAATCACGATGATAGAAAGCAAGGTGACCGGCAAAGTAGCCGACAAGACGATCGCCGGGGCACACGAAGTGATAACTACATGCGAGATAGGCCAGTCGATAGATGCAATGATCGAGGTCAAGACCAGCGCGGAAGCTATAGAAGACAAGACTGGCAGAAGCGCTCAGAGTCAAGAGTCGAGAAATCATTTCAAGAAAAGATGGATGATGAGTGTAGACTCCATATGTTCAAAGACCCGGCGACTAGACGGTTAACATCACATCACACAATGGGAAGCTGCCGAAATTCGGGCAAATGGCGATGGATTACATAAATCAGATAAAGAGAGAACAACCACAAGCTATACTGGCGGCATACATAGCACCTCCGCAAATCGTGGCAGCATTACCGCCTCCATCACAGCACGATGCGAATAGCCAGATGGCAGGCACCATACATCACATACCGCACAACATGGACATCCAATATCCACAGCCAAAAGGGAATAGTACATGATATAGAAGGGATGCACCTCCAACAGGAGGCAAAAGCGCCACACCAGAAACGTCGATATGGCAGTATTAGCTCCACCCCCAGTAACCAAATTTTTGCAAGGATCAGACATAACAATCGCTTTTGATCAGGAGGATCACCCGCCAGCCATATATCGACCAGGACACGCTGCTCTAGTACTCGAAGGACAGATTGGAGGATACACTATGACCAAAATATTCTTGGACAGAGGCAGTGGCGTCAACACAATATTCACAGACACACTTCGGAGGATGAACATATCAGTCGAGAACCTCCCAAAATCTACAAACACCTTCCACGGTGTAACATCCCAAATTTTGCAAAAATTTAAAACTTGCATTCAAGCATCATGCATCATGAGCATAAGAATACATCACCAAAAATATTAAATAAAACTTCAAATTTTAAATATAAATAATCTACAAATTCCATAAAGTGTTTATTTAAAACTCCTTTAATAAATAAAATTTTACCAAAATATATATGGGCAAGAATAATGTTAAAAAGTTCCATTTTTAATAACCTTTCCAAAACATATTTTTATGAATTTTTCTGAAATGTTTTGAATAAGTTTAAAAATCATATTTGAAATCAGTATTTAAAAACAGAAAAGGATTTAAATAAAAATCATTGAATTTCGGAACAAGTGGGCCGTGGCCCGTAACTATCCACCGCGCGCGCGTAGCCGAGCAGCCCGCCAGAGGCCCAGCGCCCCGCGCGCCCGCCAGCAGACGCTGACAGGTGGGACCCACCTGTCATCACCCCCACGCCAACGTTCTTCCCCAAATCACGCCCCGACCTCGACAGGAAACGGCAGATTTGATTCGCACGATTACGAGCGATTTACTGCTCCCCTTACCTCGCCTCCTCCCCCTACTAATAGCCCTCCTCGCTCTCGTCCGATTGCCCCAAACCTCAAATCCCGAGAGCCCATAGGCTGCCCGCACGAGCTCGCGCTCTTCCGCCGTCGCCGTCGGTAAGAACTCCACCGCCCGAGCAACTCCGGCCACCTCGGGCCTCCATTCCACCTCCCCTCGCTCCATGTGAGCCGTGCCCATCTAGTTGACGTATTGGAGCGTGTGCTTTTGCAGCGAAACCTCGCCTCCGTCCGCGACCGAGAGAAACCAACGCCGTGCGCAACTCCGGCGAGCTCCTCCGGGAAGATGAGGACGCTCCGGTCATCATCACTGCGCCATCGCCCGCCCCACGACGTCGCGCATCTCCTGGTGAGCTCCGTTTTCCTCTTAGCATCGTAGCACTCCTCGGGCGCGAACGCCGGCCATGGCTCCGCCGCGCACCGCGCGTCTCCGGTGACCGCGCCGCCCGTTTTTGGTCAACGAATCGTGAACCGTTAGATCTAGATCCAATGGATCTAGATCGATTAGATCTCGCGCGTCCATTTTAATTTAGATCGGACGGCTCTCGCAGCCGATCCACGCCGAAGCGGTATCGACCAATAGGATTGCGCCACGTAGCCCAGTTTATTTCTTTTTCGCAGGAAATTATATAAATAAAACAGAAAATAGATAAAACTTGCAAAATTCATAACTTTTGATCTGTAAGTCCAAATTTAGTAAACTTTATGTCATTGGAAAGCTCTGCTCATGTAGTTTAATTCTACATCATTTGTTTTTCCCATTGACAAATTGTAAATTGAATAATTATCAGAGGAGTATTTCGGCCATTAAAATAATAACTTAAATGATAAAAATTATTTAGAAATAAATGTAATTGTTTTAAGATTGTATAATTTCCCTCTGTCCAGCAATATTAATAAATGTCCAAATTGAAGATGTCATAAAAACAATAAAAGTGGTAACTATAGAAATCAAAGTTTTACTATATTAATTCAAATCATTGAACTAATAAATAAAATAAGAAATACCTAAACATTAAACTTCATTTATTAATGACAGAAAATAAGAATTATTAATAAGTGTGTCTACTCATTATAACATATCATTCATGCATACATAAATTTTGTTTAGTGTTATGATGATATGGTGTTGGTATTTATGTTATTCATTGTTTGTGCTAGATTGTGAAGAAGAGGAAGGACTTGCTTGTGATTGTTATTCTTGTTGTGCTTGTTCCTCCTGTTACCAAGGCAAGTGACATTCATACAATATCCCATATTTTCTATATGCATAAGAAGTATGTTTTTGAGAAGTGTGCATGATAGGGATTTTGATCTATTTTATAAATTAGTTGGTATTTCTACAAATATCTTAGTAGTATGTAGCCACCCTTTACCCTAAGCAGCCATGAAAAGATTTTTATTAGTTACTTAGCCATGCTATAAAAATGTTGCTATGTTATGGAAATGTTTCTAAGTGTTAAAATCTAAAATGCACTTCTGGGTGGAATTGGTTGTTATGGTTTATGTTGAGTGGCTTTTGGGACTATGCTTGTGGTTGTCTTCGCCTAGGATGAATGTCTATTCTACCTAGGGCCATGGGTATGGTGGTTGTTACCCCGAAGTACACTTGTGGATGGCCACCCAGGAACGAAGAGATTACCACGTCCCTCCAAGTTTAGAAGCTTCCCGTGCAACCTTTTGACAATGGGCTCTTTCTAGAATGATTAAGTTGTGGGAGTGCAACCTGTCAGGTTGACAAGCAGATGTAGAGTTGATAGGTGGAACGGGTCTTGCTAGTATGGTTGCATTCTTCTTCTGAAAGTTCTTGTCTCAGTTCTCTCCTTTCCATAATACACTCCGTGTGTATAGGATTTCCCGGACAAATTGAGTCTAAAGGTGAAAGTGCACAACCTCTGCAGAGTCGACAATCTGAGTTCTCAGCCGTGTCCCCGGATATGGGCTACTTCGAGCAACTGGACAAGGATGGGCAGAAGAATCTCAACACTGTTTTCATAAAGTAAAATTTGACTAAGGAAAGAATTTGGGTGCACTTGGGCTTTGTCCCTCTGTGCCAAGTCTTCGAGAAATAAAAGTATTTTACAAAACGATAGGAGAAAACTGCTTTCTGCAAATAGCCTTCAACCCCACCAAGCCAAATATGCATATAGATGTTAGACTTGCTAGTATATTTATCCACCTTAGTCACTTGCCAGTACATCATTGTATTTACCTCCTTCGGGGGCTGCATATTCCAATGTGCAGGGAATTCTGATGCTGAATGATTGGCTCGAGTCTACACCCAACATGACTGCCTGTGGCGCATGCTTGAAGATGAGGCTCAATGTTATTTTGCTTTCGCTGTGAACTTTGAACTTTAGCTAGCCTTCATGGCTATGCAATTTGTAATAAGGCCATTTCGGCTATTATTTTGGATCCCGTTGTAGTAATTTAATACTTATGAAATGATACTTTATATTTTGTACTGTGGTGCTGGCAGTGATCCAGGGACTAGCACATAACACAGGTGTTCCAACTTAAATAAAAGTTGGGGTGCTACAAAATGGTATCAGAGCAAAGTGTTGCCTGTAGGTTCGAGCCCCTAGGATTGGTTAAGCCCTTTTTGATCATAATGTTACCATCTTTGAAGTATGTTGGATTCTAACGGCATGGTGGGATGAAGCGGCCCGGGACAAACTTTACATGTCCATGTACATGAGACCTGTTCCACAATATAAGTGGCTGGTCGGGTGTCTGTCTCTCTCACTATAGTGAAAAATCCAATTTACGAAGAGTTGTTAATATCTGTTGATCACCTTAGGATTTTGACTTAGTATTCCCCCTAAATTAATAATAAACTCCATAACTAGTACTTCCTTATCGTATGCAATCCTTGTTCTAATTTCCCTTCCTTCCTACCTAAAGGATGACGAGCTTTCACTTCACCACTGCGGAGGACTTCGAGAACACCCGTTTTGGCTGTTACCTCCTCGACATCGGTGAGAAGATAGGGTTACCACTACCCCAAATAAAGGGCTTCATTCTGAAGAAGTTCAAGAAAGAGGGTTGCTGGGGAATAAAAGCAACACAACTAGGACGTGGAGAGGAGCCCCCACTGGAGATCAAAATGGTTAGTGACTCCAAAGACAAAGGGCTCAATCTAGTCATGCAAGATTTGATTGGGCGCCTCTGCGGACGCTACAGCTTAGAGTTGAGGGGCCACTACTCCATTTTCTTTGGAAGAAGAAACGAAGATGGAGAACCTTACCTGTATGATGTTGGAGAAAGAGGCAAGGCAAAACCCCTTAGCCTTTATTTCCAGGAGCTGGAAATCCTTGTCACCGAACTATATGAAGATCGACGCACCGAGCTCCTGAAGAACGATGAGTTATGTGCCTTACTTAAGGAGAACGAAGAGAAGGTGAAGGTTCAGGAGGAAGTAACTAAGGCACAGGAAGAGAGATTCGCTGCACAAGAGGAGAAGTACAGGAGACAAGAGAAAAGAGTTCAAGAGAAGAACAAGATCATCAGGGAACAAAAGGCAGAACTCGAGAGCAACGAAGTCGAGTTCGAGGCTGACAGTGACTTGATCAAGAGACTTCGTACTGAGAAGAGAGAGCTGCAAGAAAAGAATCTTGCCCTGGAGAAAGAAGTAAAGGAACTCAAGGATGTACTCGCCAATGAAGGAATCGAGATACAGGAAACTGAAGAGGAGGAAGAGGATATGGTCGAGTAGTTAGTTAGTGAGACTACCATTTATCATACACCACATTGTTTTGATCTTGTATTGACCTACCAACTTGTGTTAAGGCAGTACCTTCCCTTGTATCCACGGAACCTCGCGAGTTATTTTTCCAAACTTTTATATCGTTTTCCTAAAACCAAAGGTTTTGAATTGTTTGCTGATTGTTTTATGAGTGGTGTGTTGATTGATGGTGTGCTTGACTAGATTGTTTTGTGCATGGGAAATGTTTCTATTTATAGATCTATCTATCTTTTACTCATCCATGCAAAAACCCCACAGATGCCTCCACGTCGTGATCCCGACAATAGCGAAACTATGCAACAACTGATGGCAGCTCAAGCCCAACTGATGACCATGATGACCCAGTTCATTGCAGCAACCAACAAAAACAACAACAACAACAACAATAACAACCATCCACCACCACCCCCACCTCCGGTGGACAGACTTGCAAGGTTTCTTAGGCTTAGACCTAATAAGTTCTCCTCTGCTACTGAACCCATAGTGGCGGATGACTGGCTCCGTTCCGTCAACAAGGACTTAGTAACCTGTGAGTGTTCTGAGGCAGAAAAGGTGAGGTTCACTGCTCACCTATTGGAAGGACCTGCTGCCATGTGGTGGGAGACCTATCAAGTGACCCATCCCTTGGATGGCATGACTTGGGATGCATTCAAGGATGGTTTCCGCAATGCTCACATCTCCTCTGGCATAATGAACCTGAAGAAGGAGGAGTTTCGTAGCTTGAGACAGGGAGGTAGAACTCTGAAGGAGTATATAGATGACTTCTGCACGCTATCAAGGTACGCACCAGAAGACATCGACACTGATGCAAAAAGGAAGGACAAATTCCTAAATGGACTTCGGGGAGAACTAAAGATACCTTTGTCTGTGGCATATGCTCCTAACTATCAGATTCTGCTAGATCAAGCAATCACCCTGGACAATAACATCAGAAAGGAAGAGAATAGGAAGAGGAAGTTTGGTGCAAGTAAGGGTAACACTGAAGTGGCTCACAAGAAACCACACACCTCAGAAGTCAGTGGCCATAAACCCTGGAACTAATCCAACAATGGTAGTGGCCAAAAGTATCATGGTCATAACCACAATGGAGGGTATAAAGGAAATAATGGTGGGTTCAAGGGAAACCATCACCATGGCCATAATCATGGGAATGGTAATCCTCGTCCTAACACTGAAGGGAAGAAAGACCTGTCTAATGTGACTTGCTTCAAGTGCAAGAAGACGGGACACTATGCTACTGATTGCCCAGAGAGAAAGGCCGATGAAAATTCCAAGCCCAATCCTTTCCAGAAGGGACAAGTAAATCACCTCAACGTGGAAGAAGTTCAGGATGAACCTGACGCTGTGATTGGTAAGTTCCTGCTCAATTCCTTTCCAGCATTGGTCTTATTTGATACTGGAGCATCGCATTCATTCATATCAAGAGCTTTTGTAAACAAACATGGGCTAGCCGAGGAAAGCTTAGGAAAACCTATTAGAGTGAGTTCACCTGGGGGTGAGATGATAGTAAATTCAGGTTGTAGGCAGTTAGAATTAAGGATTGGAAAATATCTTTTTCCAGCAGACTTAGTCATCCTAGAAACCCAAGGTTTGGATGTTATTATCGGAATGGATTGGATGACCCGTTTCGAAGGAATCATAGACTGTGCAAACAGAGCTATCACCCTCACCACCCCAGAAAAACAAAAGATTAAATTCAGATCAACTTTCGAACTTAAGAAAGTTAGGCTAAATTCTCTTAAGGGGGTTAGCCTTGGTGATGTGCTGATTGTCCAAGAGTACCCAGATGTATTCCCAGAAGAATTACCGGGAATGCCACCTGATAGAGATGTGGAATTTCTCATTGAACTAAAACCGGGTACCGGACCAATAGCCAAGAGACCTTACCCAATGGCCGTCGATGAACTGAAAGAACTCAAGAAGCAACTGGAGGAACACCTTTTGAAAGGATTTATCCGTCCAAGTTCTTCGCCCTGGGGAGCGCCAGTCCTTTTTGTCAAAAAGAAAGATCAAACCCAGAGATTAGTCACGGACTACAGAGATATAAATGAACACACCATCAGGAACAAGTATCCGTTACCCAAGATAAATGAATTATTTGATCAATTGAAAGGTGCATGTGTGTTCTCCAAGATTGATCTTCGATCAGGATATCTCCAAATGAAAGTTAGAGAGATGGATATACCAAAAACAGCGTTTGTTACAAGATATGGCTCTTATGAGTATACCGTAATGCCATTTGGTTTAACCAATGCTCCAGCTTATTTCATGAATATGATGAATACAGTGTTCATGGATTTTCTAGACAAGTTTGTGGTAGTGTTCATAGATGACATTCTGATCTACTCCGAGAGTCACAAAGATCATGAAGAGCATTTGCGCCTAGTATTGCAGAGACTACGTGAACATAAGTTATATGCCAAATTCAGCAAGTGTGAATTTTGGTTGGAACAAGTCGCATTTCTAGGACACATAGTACCCAAGGAGGGTATAGCAGTGGACCCTGAAAAGGTCTCAGCTGTAACCAATTGGGAACCACCAAAGAATGTTGGAGAATTACGAAGCTTTCTTGGTCTAGCAGGATACTACCGAAGGTTTATAGAAAACTTCTCCAAAATCGCCAAGGCACTGACCGAATTACTAAAGAAGGAGAAGAAATTTGAATGGACTGACGCGTGCGAAGCCAGTTTTCAGGAATTAAAGAAACGACTAGTTTCAGCCCTAGTTCTGTGTTTACCTGATTTAGAGAAAGAATTCCAAGTATACTGTGATGCTTCACGCCAAGGCCTGGGAAGTGTGCTGATGCAAGAAGGCAGAGTGGCATCTTATGCCTCTAGACAGCTCAAGAATCATGAAACAAATTACCCCACTCATGATCTCGAGTTAGCCTCAGTAGTACATGCCCTAAAAACTTGGAGACCCTACCTAATGGGAAAGAGATGTGAAGTGTTCACTGACCACAAAAGTTTGAAGTATATTTTCACACAGAAATAATTGAACATGAGGCAGAGAAGATGGTTAGAACTTATCAAGGATTATGACCTAAGTCTTCAATATCATCCTGGAAAGGCTAATGTAGTAGCTGATGCCCTGAGTCGTAAGGTTTACTTGAATGGCCTCACGGCAGGAGAAATACCTGAGGATTTATGCAAGGCATTCAAGGATCTTCGATTGGAAGTGGTACCAGAAGGTTTTGTAGCTTCGTTGGTAGTGCAACCAAATTTGATGGACAATATACGTAAAGCTCAGAAGGGAGACAAGGATATTGAAGAAATCAAAGCCAATTTGAGAGCAGGAAAAGCCAAGGGATTTCATGAAGATGAGCAAGGAACCTTGTGGTTTGAAAAACGTGTATGTGTGGCAAATGATCCTGATATTAGGAAGTTAATTCTGCAAGAAGCTCATGAAACACCTTACTCCATTCATCCAGGAAATACCAAAATGTATATGGGTGTGAAGGAAAGATTTTGGTGGAACAATCTGAAAAGAGAAATAGCAGAATATATAGCTAAATGCGATGTATGCAGTCGAGTAAAGGCTGAGCATCAAAAACCAGCAGGACTTTTGCAACCTTTGAAGGTACCGGACTGGAAGTGGGATTCTATTGGGATGGATTTCATCACCGGGTTACCAAGGACCAGATCTGGGTATGATTCTATTTGGGTTATTGTTTGTCGCTTAACCAAAATAGCTCACTTTATACCCGTGAAGACCACCTATACCAGCGCAAAGCTAGCTGATATATACATGAAGAGGATTGTGTGTTTACACGGCGTCCCCAAGAGTATCGTGTCCGATAGAGGGACCCAGTTCACTTCCCATTTTTGGAAGCAGTTGCATGAGTCACTGGGAACTAGATTGGAGTTCAGTACAGCATTTCATCCGCAAACGGATGGTCAGACCGAAAGAGTAAACCAGATTCTAGAAGATATCTTAAGAGCGTGCGCGCTCGATTATGGGTCTAGTTGGGATGACAACCTACCCTATGCCGAGTTCTCTTGCAATAACAGTTATCAAGCTAGCATCGAGATGGCACCATTTGAGGCTTTATATGGGAAGAAATGCATAACCCCATTGTTGTGGAGTGGTGTAGGAGAACGAAGTTTCTTTGGACCTGATATAATCGAAGAGGCTGAAGAGAAAGTCAGATTAATTAAAGATAGGTTGAAGGTAGCACAGTCCCGCCAGAAAAGCTATGCGGACTCTAAACGTAGGGAAGTCGCCTACGAGGTGGGTGATAGAACCTATCTTAGAGTGTCGCCACTCAGGGGTGTGAAGAGGTTTGGAATTAAAGGAAAATTAGCACCTCGGTTCATTGGACCTTTTAAAATTTTGTCTCGTAAGGGTGAGGTGGCATATGAGTTAGAACTACCAGAAACTCTATCTGCGGTTCATAATGTGGTCCATGTCAGTCAACTGAAGAAATGTCACCCCGAGATGATGGGAGTTCCTTTAAAGGATACTGTACCCCTCGAAGAAGTACAATTGGAAAGTGACTTGACCTACGAGGAGAAACCCATCAAAATATTGCAGACCGCAGAAAGAGTCACCCGTACCAAAACCATCAAATTATGTAAAGTCCAATGGAACCATCACACAGAGGAAGAAGCCACCTGGGAACGAGAGGACGACCTCCGAGAAGACCATCCACACCTATTTGCTGATCCTTCCGAAGCTCGAGGGCGAGCTTCCTCTTAAGGGGGTTAGTCTGTAACATCCCAAATTTTGCAAAAATTTAAAACTTGCATTCAAGCATCATGCATCATGAGCATAAGAATACATCACCAAAAATATTAAATAAAACTTCAAATTTTAAATATAAATAATCTACAAATTCCATAAAGTGTTTATTTAAAACTCCTTTAATAAATAAAATTTTACCAAAATATATATGGGCAAGAATAATGTTAAAAAGTTCCATTTTTAATAACCTTTCCAAAACATATTTTTATGAATTTTTCTGAAATGTTTTGAATAAGTTTAAAAATCATATTTGAAATCAGTATTTAAAAACAGAAAAGGATTTAAATAAAAATCATCGAATTTCGGAACAAGTGGGCCGTGGCCCGTAACTATCCACCGCGCGCGCGTAGCCGAGCAGCCCGCCAGCGGCCCAGCGCCCTGCGCGCCCGCCAGCAGACGCTGACAGGTGGGACCCACCTGTCATCATCCCCACGCCAACGTTCTTCCCCAAATCACGCCCCGACCTCGACAGGAAACGGCAGATTTGATTCGCATGATTACGAGCGATTTACTGCTCCCCTTACCTCGCCTCCTCCCCCTACTAATAGCCCTCCTCGCTCTCGTCCGATTGCCCCAAACCTCACGTCCCGAGAGCCCATAGGCTGCCCGCACGAGCTCGCGCTCTTCCGCCGTCGCCGTCGGTAAGAACTCCACCGCCCGAGCAACTCCGGCCACCTCGGGCCTCCATTCCACCTCCCCTCGCTCCCTGTGAGCCGTGCCCATCTAGTTGACGTATTGGAGCGTGTGCTTTTGCAGCGAAACCTCGCCTCCGTCCGCGACCGAGAGAAACCGACGCCGTGCGCAACTCCGGCGAGCTCCTCCGGGAAGACGAGGACGCTTCGGTCATCATCACTGCGCCATCGCCCGCCCCACGACGTCGCGCATCTCCTGGTGAGCTCCGTTTTCCTCTTAGCATCGTAGCACGCCTCGGGCGCGAACGCCGTCCATGGCTCCGCCGCGCACCGCGCGTCTCCGGTGACCGCGCCGCCCGTTTTTGGTCAACGAATCGTGGACCGTTAGATCTAGATCCAATGGATCTAGATCGATTAGATCTCGCGCGTCCATTTTAATTTAGATCGGACGGCTCTCGCAGCCGATCCGCGCCGAAGCGGTATCGACCAATAGGATTGCGCCACGTAGCCCAGTTTATTTCTTTTTCGCAGGAAATTATATAAATAAAACAGAAAATAGATAAAACTTGTAAAATTCATAACTTTTGATCTGTAAGTCCAAATTTAGTAAACTTTATGTCATTGGAAAGCTCTGCTCATGTAGTTTAATTCTACATCATTTGTTTTTCCCATTGAAAAATTGTAAATTGAATAATTATCAGAGGAGTATTTCGGCCATTAAAATAATAACTTAAATGATAAAAATTATTTAGAAATAAATGTAATTGTTTTAAGATTGTATAATTTCGCTCTGTCCAGCAATATTAATAAATGTCCAAATTGAAGATGTCATAAAAACAATAAAAGTGGTAATTATAGAAATCAAAGTTTTACTATATTAATTCAAATCATTGAACTAATAAATAAAATAAGAAATACCTAAACATTAAACTTCATTTATTAATGACAGAAAATAAGAATTATTAATAAGTGTGTCTACTCATCATAACATATCATTCATGCATACATAAATTTTGTTTAGTGTTATGATGATATGGTGTTGGTATTTATGTTATTCATTGTTTGTGCTAGATTGTGAAGAAGAGGAAGGACTTGCTTGTGATTGTTATTCTTGCTGTGCTTGTTCCTCCTGTTACCAAGGCAAGTGACATTCATACAATATCCCATATTTTCTATATGCATAAGTAGTATGTTTTTGAGAAGTGTGCATGATAGGAATTTTGATCTATTTTATAAATTAGTTGGTATTTCTACAAATATCCTAGTAGTATGTAGCCACCCTTTACCCTAAGCAGCCATGAAAAGATTTTTATTAGTTGCTTAGCCATGCTATAAAAATGTTGCTATGTTATGGAAATGTTTCTAAGTGTTAACCTAAAATGCACTTCTGGGTGGAATTGGTTGTTATGGTTTATGTTGAGTGGCTTTTGGGACTATGCTTGTGGTTGTCTTCGCCTAGGATGAATGTCTATTCTACCTAGGGCCATGGGTATGGTGGTTGTTACCCCGAAGTACACTTGTGGATGGCCACCCAGGAACGAAGAGATTACCAAGTCCCTCCAAGTTTAGAAGCTTCCCGTGCAACCTTTTGACAATGGGCTCTTTCTAGAATGATTAAGTTGTGGGAGTGCAACCTGTCAGCTTGACAAGCAGATGTAGAGTTGATAGGTGGAACGGGTCTTGCTAGTATGGTTGCATTCTTCTTCTGAAAGTTCTTGTCTCAATTCGCTCCTTTCCATAATACACTCCGTGTGTATAGGATTTCCCGGACAAATTGAGTCTAAAGGTGAAAGTGCACAACCTCTGCAGAGTCGACAATCTGAGTTCTCAGCCGTGTCCTCGGATATGGGCTACTTCGAGCAACTGGACAAGGATGGGCAGAAGAATCTCAACACTGTTTTCATAAAGTAAAATTTGACTAAGGAAAGAATTTGGGTGCACTTGGGCTTTGTCCCTCTGTGCCAAGTCTTCGAGAAATAAAAGTATTTTACAAAACGATAGGAGAAAACTGCTTTCTGCAAATAGCCTTCAACCCCACCAAGCCAAATATGCATATAGATGTTAGACTTGCTAGTATATTTATCCACCTTAGTCACTTGCCAATACATCATTGTATTGACCTCCTTCGGGGGCTGCATATTCCAATGTGCAGGGAATTCTGATGCTGAATGATTGGCTCGAGTCTACACCCAACATGACTGCCTGTGGCGCATGCTTGAAGATGAGGCTCAATGTTATTTTGCTTTCGCTGTGAACTTTGAACTTTAGCTAGCCTTCATGGCTATGCAATTTGTAATAAGGCCATTTCGGCTATTATTTTGGATCCTGTTGTAGTAATTTAATACTTATGCAATGATACTTTATATTTTGTACTGTGGTGCTGGCAGTGATCCAGAGACTAGCACATAACACAGGTGTTCCAACTTAAATAAAAGTTGGGGTGCTACACACGGTATTGTGCCGGGCAAAGTTGTGCGTCCAGAAGGGAAAATCCAACTCGACGTCACATTCAGGGATGCAACCCACTTCAGAAGCGATCTCATCGACTTCGATGTCGTCGACTGGAAATCACAATACCCCGCCATATTGGGATGGCCAGCTTTTGCAAGGTTCATGGCAGTACCCCACTACGCATACCTCAAACTCAAAATGCCAGGTCCAAAAGGAGTCATCACAGTCAACGGAAACTTCCAAAAGTCAGATGACTGCGACAGAGACTTTTGCAGGATCTCAGAGACCTACGGAGTCGAAGGAACCTCAGACAAGGCACGAGACGTAAGGGCAGTAGCAACAGAGCTATAACGCAAGAAAAGAGCAACTGTAGTTGTAGTACATGAAGTAAACGCCATATGGACGGTCAAACCCACAGAAGAAGAAGAAAGCACACAAGCCAAACGATGGAAAATACACTTCGACGGGTCAAAAAACTAAAGAGGCACATGCGCAGGTATGATACTCATAAACCCCAAAAAGGAGCGAGTACATTATGTATTGCAGATAAACTTCCTGGCACCATCAAAAGTCGAAATCGACTATGAAGGCCTGTTCCAAGGCATGCGACTGGCAAGAGCTTAACGACAACAAAACATCATCATCCGAGGGAGCTCGTGTATAATCACGCAAAACATGGCAAGTGCAAGCAGAATGAACGTGGACAAGCTGGCTAGATATCAAGATTACTTCGATATGTGGCAAAGAAGATTTTACAGCTGTGAGCTACAGCTGAAGGAGATATGCCCTAGAGGCAAATAAATAAGAAGTATTTATCGCATTATCTCATAAGTTTATAATAGGTTTGTGTATTATGCTATAACTGTATTAATCGGAATTATTAATACACGTGTGATACATAGACAACCAGGTCCCTAGCAAGCCTCTATATGAGCTAGTCCATTGGGCAACAGTTGATCGAGATTCCCGATCAAGGACAATGACGTCGGTTGACAATGGGGTCATCTTGTTAGTTGAATAAGATGGTGGACATACGCAAAGTATTGCAATAAGATCGTATTATGATGTTTGTCATTTGCAATAGATAAGAGTATGATAGCTTATTCCTTAGACCGTGAGACCGTACTTATTGTTGCTTCGTAGGAGTGCTTTGAGAGCATCAAACGTTGTGTCTTATATAGCATGACAATAACGGTGTCCATCTTGGGTATTCCGAAAGAGCATCAAGACGTAAGGATCAAGAGCGGGATTTGTTCATTCTTGTAATGGAAAGATACTCTGGGCCCACTCGGTGAGATTACATCTATATAGCTGCGCAGCTTATGACTAGGTCATAGAGATGTAATATCGCAGACGAGTTAATAACCTTCGTCGGTAACGAGATACAGCAAAGGCATCGGTGTGTCTACGATCATATCTCGGACAAGGTAGTATCGCAGAGACAAAGGAAATGAATATCATACTTATGGTTCAACGACGATATTCGTGGAATGCACAGGGGTCGTCATATATTTCCAGGTATCCCTGACGATCATTGGTGAGCGGAGTGTCTCGATCATGTCTGGAGTGTTCCCGAACCGTAGCGTAACAAACTTAAGGTCTTAGCGACGCTAGGAGATAGGTTCTGGAATTTTATAGGTTTTTATTGGAGAGAGAGAAATGATCCGGAAAGAGTTCCGGTGGTCCGGAAGGAGTTCCGGTGAGCTATGGAATGGTTCCGAGAATGTCCGAAAGTTGTTCGGGTGGTTCCGAAATAGTTTCGGAGTCATGGGATATTGAATTATATATAAATATATTAATTATGAATTAATGGGATTTTTATATTAATTTAATATTAATTAAATAAAGGAAAAAGGGGGCTCCCACCTAAATGGGCCCTAAGAGGGCCCAAGAGGGGGAGCCGCACCACCAAGGGGGGTGGGCCCCATTGGCTGGCTCGGCCAGCCCATGTGGGGGCCGAACCCCCCTCCCCTCCTCCTTTGTTTAGTCCCACATGGGGGAGCCAAGGGGTTTGCACACCCCCTTCCCCCTTTATATAGCAAGGCATATTAATTGATTTAATTCATAGGAAAATCCAATTAATTCCCGATTTCTCTCTCGATCTCGTGGTTCCCAAGTCGGAGCCGCGCCGAGCTGAGGAAGGAGGTCTCTCTACACCTAAGCCATACCGCAGAGCGCCGTTGCTCTGCGGGATTCCAGATAAGATCTACTCCTGCGATTTCAGCTGGATCTGAATGACCGGGAGTTGTCGCTAGGCTCCGTATGTTTGCGAGTGCTCGGAGGCTACTCTACTGAGGAGCTTGGGCGACGTCGTCTCGCCCCCTGCAGCCGCCGCGCCACCCCCCCTTTGCTGCCGGCGCCCCAGCTCCGGTGCTGGCGCTCTGCCTTCATCCGCCCGACGCCCGTCGACGCAGATCATCGTCGACACCCCGGCGTCATCGACTTCGACATCGCGGCAAGATCTTCGCGACCTCGAGGTCGGCTACGTACGACTTCATCGTCAACGCTTGTGCGGGAGCGTAATCCCCGCTATCGGTCTACATGGAGGTAATGTAACCCGTTCCGCCACCGTTATCACATGTACTAGATAGATAGATCCTGGCTAGTTAGGGTTTCGTACGCTAGAAAATTATTGTTTTCTGCCCCGTAACCCCTTCAACAGCATATAACACGCACGCGCAACAAACAAGCCAACATTCTAGCAAACATTGGAGCTACCAAGGCGCGGGTACCACCAGGCATCCTCTTCAAGCACATAAACCACAGGTCAATCAGAAGGTGGCACCCACAGGCCACTCCAGAAGCAAACATCTTCGAGCAGACATTAAGCCAAGCGGATCTCCCAAGCAAAAAAAGTCAAGTCACGACTGATCAGGGGCGGTCAAGCACAAGCAGATTGGCGAACTCAAACCACATCACTACAATCTTCAGCCAAGGAGTGCCAAAGTGTGTCATCATAAGTGACAGTCGCAAAATAAGAACGCAAGACGCAGTGGGGGCAATGCCACTCGAAGCTTTTACTGCTATGCACATCACACTCCCAGGAAAAGACACGTCCCATGGGGAAACCTTAGAGTCGTGACCGCAAAAACCAAAGAGGTCGTACGAAAGGAGGTACAAGCTACAGAGACCACATCACCAAGAAGAAGCGCACAACTCGGAGAGCAAGGCCAATTAGGGTCGTCATCACTTAGCAAAAAACATCCAGTCGGTGTAGCAAAAGACTCATGTATCAAAAGGCCAGCAGGTTCCAGACGCGCTCTTTCCTTACCAGGGTACCTAAGGGGACTAGAAGGTTTTTAACGAGGCGGCTTGCTGGTCAACATTTATAAAGAAAAAAGATTATCCATATCTTTCCTGCATAATTTTTCATCAAAAAGGAAATAACAGCCACTCGATATGCTCGGGGGCTGCACATATATCAAAAATCAAAAGGCAGACACTCGATAGGCTCGGGGGCTGCACATATGTCGGGGGCCACCCTTGGGTAGGGTAAAAGCCCGGATAAGTCGGCCCCAATGACTGTCAGATTAACCCTTTGGCTAGCGTCAAGAGCCACTTGACCCTCCGAGTTACAGTAAGTTGGCTTTTGGGGGTAGAGCAAAAAGGTGACCTTTGGGGTGCGGTGGGGACTACTCTTTGGTGAAGGCAAGAGGCAGGGACATGCACTATAAATAGACCCCCAGCCCTTCATCCTCACCCAGGCAGCTGTAGGGAGTTCTCCTAAGCACCAGCTTCTCGAAGATGTCTTCGGTAGCAAAACTAAGACATCTTCGAGTAGCTGGGCCTAGGGCTACTCTCTTGAGGCACACCCAATTTACAAGAGGGATGATGGCAAGAACAACCAGTTTCTCGAAGATGTCTTTGGGAGCGAGACTAAGACATCTTTGAGGAACTGGGCCTAGGATTACTCTCTCGGAGATACTCAGGGACTATGCATAAAGCAAACACTCGACGTGCTCGGGGGCTGCGCATAAAGCAACCACTCGACGTGCTCAGGGGCTGCACATAAAGCAACCACTCGACATGCTCGGGGGCTGCGCATAAAGAAAACACTCGACGTGCTCGGGCGCTGCGCGTAAAGCAACCACTCGACATGCTCGGGGGCTACGTCTGCGTCAAAAGACAAAAACACAAACACACTAAAAAACACTTGAGAGCATCCAATGTAGGCGGACAAAAAGGCTCCTATGGCATAACAACAAAACCCCACTTCCTTTACTCGGGGGCTAGATCCCTGTGTTTCATTTATATTATAAAGCCTACACACATAAACTAAGCATCTTCATTCTTTAGTGGCAGATTGGAGTCGATCAGTTGCTTCCGCGCTCGGCTTATCAGCTTCTCAGTGGGGGCAAGAGTTCGCTCCTTATCTTCGCTAGACAGTCGAATCTCCGACCAGGATTATTTCTCACCGGCAAGAGAGTGAGCATAGCCGAGCAGTCGCCTAGCCCGCTTCCCTTCAGAAGCACAAAGAGTGTCTAACTCTTCCTGGGCAGACGATTGCTGGGAGAGGGTCTTCTCCACATCAGCCAGTCGAGATTTCAAAATTTCTTTCTCCTCTGAAACAAAAGAGAGAAAGCAGTCCAATAATATAAAGGAAAAAGGGCAGCATGTGCGAAGCAAAGGAAGAAGCTTACGGCTAAGCTGGTCCAGCTGAGAGCGAAGAGCGATTCGCTAATCCTCCGAGTGCGCAAGAGCTTCGCCAAAAGAAGCAAGACCACTTGCGGCCGGCTACAAGTATAACGCACACATCACAAACACATGACAAAGAAAAAGACACCATATTGACAGAGACAAGAAGGCTTACATGATTCAGCCAGGAGGGCAGTGAACGAGTCATAAGCGCAGCAGTCGAGGCAGTTGCGGTAGGCGCTGCGGCCGCCGACGCAGGAGCAGAAGGTGGCAAAGGAGCGACTACCGCCTCCGCAGCTGGAGAGGAGGTGGTAGTCGTGGCGTGGACAGCCAGAGGACTAGCGACCCGATCATCGCTAGAAGATGAAGGCACAAGGAAAAGGACGTTCAGAAATCAAAGCATAGCGAGCAATCAAAAAGAAAATGCACACAGTTGTACGACAAATAAATTACCTTCGCTCATTTTAATCGGAAGTGAGATCAGGTCGTACCGAGGCCCGCCGAAGCCAGATTGGCCGGTCGAGGGCGGAGGTGAGCGCTGAGCCAAGGGTGGCACATCCCGTGCAGGTGAAGAAGCACCAGAGTCCACGACCTCCTCACCTTCATCTGAGTGCACCTGGTGGAGACGCTTAGGAGCGGGATCATTGGTCGCCTCGGTGTCGAGTGGCTCTACACCTTTTCCATCGACTTCGGACTTCTCTGAAGAAGAGGATTCGGCCTCAGGCAGAGAGTCTGTCGACTTCTCTCGCTCCTTCAGCATAGCCGTCTCCTCAACAGGCCCAACTTCAGGAAGGGGAGGGAGCAAAGACTTTGTCGAATGCCCCTGCACAAGGCAAAACAAAAGCAAATTCAAAATAAAGGAAAAGGACGATAGCAAGATCAGTCGAAGACATGGGCGCAGGTAACTTACCTTGGGAAGAGGATTCTCTGCGCTGAAAGGAGATGTCGTGAAGGCATAGTTGATGGTGTCCTCAGCTTTATAGCTGGTCACATACTTCACAAGCGTGTCGAGCTCATTCACCGACAACTCCACATCACTGATCCTGGTGGCGTCGAGTACCCCTCATACGCCCACATCGGGCGCACGCGTTGTTGAAGAGGACACACCCGAATCTTCAGAAAAGTGTAGATCAACTGAACACCGGAGACACCAGTGTTCAGCAATCCAGCGACTCTCTCCAGCAGCGGGGCAGCCTCGAGTTCTTCGGCTGGAGAAAGGGAGTGCTCCCGGGCCTTTGTCGTCTCAGCGACGCTAGTCGAAAAGGCAGGGCAGACGTCTTGATCCATTTGAACGTAGAACCATTTGGTCCTCCACCCCTGAGCAGACTCGACTGCCTTGAAAGTGAAGTACTTGCAGCCGGCCTTGACCTAGAACCCGACGCCTCCGACGGGGTTGACACGGCCGTTGCGGCCATAGGGCGCACTAGGAAGATTGACTTCCATAGTGCCCAGCTAGGGGATATCCCCAAGAAGCATTCGCACATTACCGTAAAACAGACAATGTGCAAAATGCCGTTGGGGACCAGATCATGGATCTGTATCCCGTAAGCAAAAATGAGGCAGTGCACGAAGTCATGCAATGGAAAGTCAAAGCCACAGGGGAGGAACTCGGCAAAACATACCCGCTCTCCGAGAAGGGGCGTGGGGAAGTTGTCCTTGCCGGGAGCTCGAACGGTGAGCTCCGTAGATGGAGGAAGAAGCCCCTCCTTGCAAAGAGTCGCCAACCTTTTTCCGTTACGGTGGACGAAGTCCAGCCGCCCGACTCCTTCAGAGCGGCAGGGACGGTGGCGGCAGTCGCCTCCTTCCTCTTCTTGCCGGCGGAAGTAGCAGCAGCAGAGGACGTCGAGCTCTTCTTCGGAGCCATGGTAGGCTGTGGGAATGCAGGAGCGAGGAGGGCGCGAAAAAGGAGGAAAGCACAAAAGCAGAGCGACGACGGGCGCGAGGACGAAGATGAAGCAGAGGAAGACAAGAGGAAAATGGCAGGGTAAAAAATATCATAACGGAGAAACCCATACTTAAGGTAAAAACCAGAGGCTCATCGTGTCCGTCCAAACAAAAACACGGCGACACGTGGCACAATCGGAGGACAATCGTCGCAGACCAAGCCGCCCACTACGTGCGCAAAACGAGGAGACCATCATCACGTTGGCGGAAACCTTGCCACATCAGGTCTAATTAGAACTGAACTGACGTCCATAACGGTAAAGAGCGGGACCCACTTGCGACGTCTCATCAGAGTGCTATTAGCACGCCAAGGATGTCACGCATGACATCATTCCAGACGAATAAAAAACGGGCGTTGTACCGCGACTGACAACAAGGAAAAGCTCCTTACAAACTCAAAAGTAAAACAACAAGAATGAAAAAGAGTCGATTGGGAAACTCCCACCAGGAGAGGGTAAAAAAGAATTCGACTAGTAAAAGCATAAAAGTTGAGATTAAAAAGACACTCGAAACATAAAAATTCCCGAGTGAAAATCAGTCGATAGAGTACCTCGGATGATGTATACGAGAAATAGAAAGGTAAGACCCATCGATAAGTCGAAAGGGCCGAGGATCACTCCAGCAGTGTTTTAATCCTAGACATTTCCGTGTCAACAGATACGATGAAAATCCTGGCGGACGCGCTGTATAGCAAATTGAAACTGCAGAACAATATCAGTAAGACCATCGACTGGCCTGAGGTGAGTCTGTCTAGTATGTTCCGGGTTTGAGCCCAAGGACTCGAAACCCGACTGAAGGCTTGTAAGGTTTTGCCCAAGTGCAGTTAACTGGTTTCGACTAAGTCGAATAAACCCATGCCTACTTAGTCGAAATCCTTTGTCAAAATAAATAAATCCAAAAGACAAAATCGTCATATCAAAAGCATAAAAACATGAGACGTGCACTATGTAGTGAGTCCATGACTTATTCTCTGAATTAGCCAAGCACTCGGAGGCTAATGACAAGGTTATACCAAACGGGTACCCCTTCGTATGGGTACCTGGTGCACGTAATGACTAAAGCCCAATTGTCAATAGGCTGAAGAGGCCCAACATGCGAAGCCCAAGTCGAAGACATATTCCATAGATAGCATAGCCGGTAGTACTTTCCATAACTGTAGTCCTAGTCGGTTACGACCCGAGACATGTACCCCTATATAAAGGACAGGAGGGAGACCGACCAGGGACACGCCCAACCAGAATCACAAAACCCTAGCAAGATCGACATCTTGCTAGACCCATGTACTCACCGCATATACACAATCAATAACAGACAAGCACGAGTAAGAGTTTGACCTCACTTGAGGGCCCCGAACCTGGGTAATTCCCGCTTGTCAGCCGACGAATCTACCAACACCACGCGTTCTCTACCTCATAACTCTTACCCTAGGCTAGTAACCATGGGTATTGATGGGGACATCCCTCGTCATCCGAGGAGCGTTATGGAGACGGGCTTGAAGATGAAGATCACCCGGCACCTTTGGGACCCGTACGTCACATGACGGTTCATGTCGTGACCCGGGCACCACTGGCTGAAGGAGGATCGGCTTCCGTAAGTGACGAGACGAGCGTCGAAGTATTGGCGAGGCAGAACAGAGACAATTGGGATCAACATCAAGTCGCGCCAGCAGCAAACTATGCACCACCTAATCCCATTATCGGAGGAATTTTACCAACTTTCAGTTCTTTGGCACAGGCGCATACACCAGCTGCAGGGATAGCCCTTGGGAACCCATTCTTAGCACAAACACCACTGCCAGCACCAAACCCGGCCAACATGGTCCGACCTCCGCCTTTGCAGCAGCATGTGCTAGCCGAACCATCAACAAGCCCGGCGCAGCATCAGGGGGACATAACAAACAATAGCACAACTATGATGAGAGAATTAGAAGATCTAAGGCAGGTAGTGGCAAGGGCAAATCAAGAGCTTGTAGACGAGATCCGACGCATACAAGATAGAGAGCGGTTGGTGATTCAGCAAGAAAAGAGCCTGCTGGAAGAAAGAAACACCCTCCAGAGAAGAAGGGACGAGCTAACTGATGTCCAGAACAGGAGACGCGGAAGCCGGCTTCACCTACCAACCGGGACCAACACCATAGCACCTCGGGCTTTGGAGTATCATACAACACCAAACGCGGCGCCAACACCGGTACCAGTAGAAACGGTTAACCTGGCACCAGGGGCAGACGTGCTCCCGACCGGGTTACCCGGAGTTCCAGCGAGAAGCCCGACCAGAGCCGGAGCAGCAATCGTCGATCAGCTACCACCACCTCCATCCAGGTTTGATCCCCCTCCGGGTCATTACAATAATCCAGTTGATAATATTTTTGCAGCGACACACGCCCTAGAGCAAATAACCTTTGACAACTCACCGGCCGACTTAGAAGCAAGAAGAGATGTAGATCTACTACGAACAGCCGTGGTCCAACAGAACAATAACCCACGAGTTTCACAAGCTTTCAACTCAGAGCCAGTGAGGAGCCGTACCAGAACCCGACATCCAGAGCCGACAGCAGCAAGATCAGTTCAAAACAGACTGGGACCGGTTAATCGGCCAGCCCCGCAACTAGAAGTACAACAACCGCAACCGCAGCAGCAGGTCCCCGCACCACGGAGGGTGGTCGTGCCTGCCGCCTCTGCTGCCCAGTCCATAGTAGACAGTTCAAGAGCAAGACGTGCGGCGGCTGGAGCTGCCACGCCAGAAGCCGGAGTTGTGGGGTTACGGCTCAACCCAGACCCGTCGTGAATTCACCTGCACCGGATCAAGGGGGAGGCTCGTCGGCAAACCTGACAGGGCCCAAGTGTTTATAAGATGCAATCAGATCAAAACCTTTCCCAGAAAAATTCAAAGAGCCAAGCAAGCTCGTTAACTATGAGCCGAACATGAACCCGGAGACGTGGTTGAGTGGCTATAGTATGGCCATGGACATGAAGAACACAACAGCCAACATGTGTGTGGGATACCTATATCTGATGATGGCAGACGGAGCACCCAAGATTTGGCTTGACCGGCTTCCACCAAACAACATCCACTCATGGGAGGAACTTAAGGCGGCATTCATCTCAAATTTCGCCAGGACATGCAAGAAACAGTACACCGAGGCGGATCTCGATCGGTGTGCCATGAGGAAGACCGAGTCAGCAAGGCAATGGGTAGCCCGGATTACAGAGATCTTACAGTCATCAATAAATATCTCGGCACACACGGCAATAACAACGATGGACCAGAATTGCGGTTTTGATTCTTTGACGCACAAACTCGGACATATGAGGGAAGACCCAGCTCGCCAGGACATCACTATAGGCGAAGTAGTTTCAATTGCTTACAAGTATGCAGCAACAGATAAAAGAGTGGGTGAGACGGAAGAGCAGCAAAAGAACAACCGGGTCAACGCAGCATATAACTCGGCTCCAAATCAGAACAACGGGAATCAAAACAACAATAACAAAAGACCCTATGAGGGAGGAAATTCAGAGTTTGTTGGAACCACCCAAGCCACATGTTACAGAGGACCAATACCCGACGGAAATTTCAGAGGAGGTCCTGTGAGAGGGACAAACATCAGCGAGATATACAATATGCCGTGCCCTAGGCACGCCAAGAACGACAAATCAGCTAGCCACACGTTAGCACAATGCGCTGACATGAGAGCTTGGAGGAGGCACGAGCAGGCCATGGAGCAGAACAGGGTAACTTCAATGGAAACAATGGAAATAATGGGAACCACGGCAACAACGGTAACCCGACCAATCAAGGGCAAGGGTCCGGATCACAGGGACCGCCAAACAATAAAGCCGGGTCAAGTCAAAAACCAGGGAGGAGTGTAACATCCCAACATTTTGTAATGTTGGAAAATTACTAAAATTTGAAAATTTTGTTTTTATTAAAATAAAATACTAAAATTATAATATAAACCATTATATTTGGCAATATAAATTAAAATTATTCAAATACACCTTCATCTTATAAAATATTTCCTTAGCTGATTTTGAATATTTAACCTTTGACTATTTATTAAACTCAAAAACCATATTTGCAAAGTACCTAAAAGTTAACTAAAGTATGACAACTTTATAAAATGGTTTTCATTATCTTACATGAGTTCAAAACATAGTTTTGGAAATTAAAAGTCTATAGTTTATAACTTTAAAACTTCATAGATTTTAATTAATGAATTATCCAAATAGACATTTCATTAGCTTAAATAATTTTCATTAATTTTCAACACATAAAATGATTTTCATGAATATATTCAATATAAGAAATGAAATAAATTTAAAATCTATTCCAAAGGTATGTTATGGAGTTTTCAAATGAATAAGCATAATATGAAACATAATGGTGCACAAAATATTTTGAATTAAAAATTGAATTTATTATATTTCCCATTTCATTAAAATATTTATATTTAGTTATTTTACTATTATACCAAAATAAAAATGAATGGTTATTGAAAATGAGTTTAAATTAACTTAAGATCAAACATATATGATTGTGGAAAATCCATAAATTTTATTTAACCCCAAATGAATTTATTAAATCCCTAATTTCAAATTTAACCTAAAGTGTCAAATTTGTATTTAACCAATAATTCAAAATTATTAATTTTAAAAAGTTTTCAAAACATGCCCACTAATGTTTTAAAGCATAGATATGAATTTTACAAATTTATAGAAATTTGTTTGACCTCATTTGGATACTTAAATCAAAAGATATTAATAAAATAGAAATTTAGAAAAAGAAAAAGAAAAATCGCTGATGTCAGCATCGTCTTCAACCTCGCCCCAAATCCCGCCCCCGAGTCAAGAAACGGCCGGCGATTACTCGCATCAATTCGGGCGATTATCAGGCGAATTCAACGCGGCCCCGAGCTCCTTTTAACCCCCTCCTCCTTCGCACCATTTCCCCTCTGCCTTCCCTCTCGATAGCGCCAAAAGGCTACGAGAAAATCTCACTGGAGCTCCATAGCCACCGCCGTCTTCCCCCTCAAATACGGCGAGGAGAGACTTCTTCCACGCCCGTGAACTCCACCCGCTTGCTCGCCGTGCTCGTGCACACCCGTAGACGCCTTCCCGGCTTATCCACTTCTGCTATCCGTGCGGGGCAAACTCGACCGACGCTGCCGGAGCTATCCGCACCTCCGACCACTCCTCCAAGCCTTCCGAGGAAGCAATAGGCGACGTCGTCACCTTCCTCGCCTTCGCCGTCTCGCACCGCACCTCATCGTGGTCTCCCCGAGCCCAGGAACCACCGGGGCGTCCTCCCCGTCGGCCACCGACGCCAGCGCCGTCGTCACCTTCCTCTCCGGCGACCTCGCGCCGCCATCCCCGGGTCAAACCACGGTGAGCCCTCCGATCTGAAATGAACGGCCTTGATTAGATCGACTTAACCAAATCGGTACGGGCCAATTTTATCTCGCCACGTCAATACACAGTCAGCGCCACGTCGGAAAATGAATTTTCTTATTTAGATTAATTTGGCAATTTTGTAGAATAGCCCCTGTATCTTAGATCTATTATAACTTTTTATTGGTTTGGCCAAATTTAACAAACTTTATATTTTTGGAAAGCCCTTGACCTGTAGAATATTTAAGTACTGTTAGAATTCAAATTTGACTTAGTTTAAAATATTCAAATTTCAAATGGAGGATTTAAGTATATTTGTCATAACTTTAAATCCGTAAATCCAAAAATTGCAAATAAAATTGTTTTAGAAACTTTAGAATATGTGTTATATTATGCTTCTGTTAGAAAATAATTTTTTAGAATAGTTTTGAGGATTTAATAATCATACCCTTAATTTGACTAGTTTGACTATTTTTGACATAACTTTTTGATAGAAAGATTATTTTTGAATAAATCCAATTGCTGTAAATTTATTTAAATCCCCTCTGTCTATTAACACCACTTATAAAATTTTGTTATAAAGATTTAATCACAGAAAACTTTGATCTTGTATCTACCCTTTTATTTTATTTTCCTTTAATAGAAATTAATTAAATGGCAATTATAACTTTATGCATATTTATAAAAATCACAAAAGTTGTTATGATGCTTTCTTGTGATTAAAAACTGCATTTCATGCATTGCATATTTTATTTTGTAGTTATACTTCCCATAGGAAAACTTCTTCATTATTTTCTCTAAGTTAGGATTATTTCAACTTAGTAGTTTGGTAAAGTGTTATGCACTTAGACACTTAGGATTTTCAACATGGAGCTAGAAGGCCAATGAAGGACTTAGGCAAAACAAGACTTCAAAAGTATCTTCAAGGAGTAGAAGCAGTTAGAAGAAAAGCGAGAATGAGTTCATGAAGACCAAGCAGAAATATTTTCTAAGACTTGCTTCCTCTCCCTCTTTTCTCCCTTCTTCTCTTAGCCCTTATGATGACTAAGTTATATTCAAGACCAACCTGGAGGCTATCAACACCATCAAGTCTTCAAAGCCATCTAGTCTACAAAATTGCAATGAAGTCATCACATCAAGAAGAAAAGGAAGCAATGAGAAGATTCTACATTCTTCTTTCTATCTTCTCCCTCTTTCCTAATCATGTCTTTCACTTTAGACATAAACAATTTTTTGATCAAGTTATTACCATCTTGAAGTTTGTTGGATCCTAGCGGCATAGTGAGATGAAGCGGCCTGGAGTCTAACCTTACATGTCCACGTACATGAGACATGTTCCACAACATAAGTGGCTGGCCGGGTGTCTGTCTCTCTCACTATAGTGAATATCCAATTTACAAAGAGTTGTTAATAATTGTTGATCACCTTGAAGAATAGACTTAGTATTTTCTCTAAGTATTTATGCACATCATGGCTAAGCCATTAGAGTGCTTATTCAAGATGATTTATTGCAAAGTATTTTATCCAACTTATGACCTTAGTCCTTAGTCATTTTTTACCAATCTATTTGCCTTGCAATAGTTAAGAGATTTTCATGGCATGACATGCATCTCTAGTCTTTAGAAATATTTTGCACATCATGCATAAACATATTTTTCCTTAGAAGTTTTATGAAACTTGTTTGTTCATTAGGTACGTGTTTGTATGCATTGTGTAGTTGTGTTTTATGTTGATTGTTGTATTGTTGCTTGTCTATATTGTTTAGATTGAACGGAGAGACTCGAATATCGTTGAAAAGAGTTTGTGAGCAAAGACATCATTCAAAGGCAAGTGGCACATTCATAAACCTCCTACTATTTTCTATATGCATTACTTAGTGTATTTTTTAAGCATGTGTAGGATAGTATTGCTATGCTAGACCTGTGTAGAAATTCCTTACTCCTCTGTCTAGGTTCCTATGCAATACTTAGTAGGATTATTGATGCTATGCAATCGATGAAAAGTTTTACAAAATGTTAAGTGACTACTCAGGACTGTGCTCATGGTTGTCTTCGCCTAAGGTAGTTTCTACTATACTTAGGGCCGTGAGCATGGTGATTTTCACCTGAGAGTACACATCCACTAAGTTAATGAACCTCCTGGGTGGATTGGTTGTATGGAGTCGAGTTGAGTGGCTACTCAGGCCCATGTCTATAGTTCCTGGAGTACGTGCACTTGTGGATGGCCACCCAGGGAACAAAGGGATCTGAAGAACTCCGAGTGAAGATTGCTTCCAGTGCAGCCATTGCCATATGGGCTCTAACTTGATCAACTAAGTTGCATGGACTCGCCCCGGCTTGACAAGGAGATGTAGAGGGTGTTAGGTGGAACGGGTCAAGCCAGAGTGGGAGGAAAAATGCTTCTGAAAGATCTCGTCTCATTCTTCTCCTTTTCCTTATCACTATAAGTGTGTAAAGGATAGTTTGGGTTGAATTGGTACAATGGTGAACGTGCACAAACTCTTCAGAGTGTAAAACTAAGTACTTAGCCGTGTCCCCGGTACAGACAATTTGAGCAGCTGATCACGGACGTCAACGGAGGATTCCACCATTCCAACTTCAAATTTAAAACTTGATGGGTGAACAGGGGTAGAATGAGACAGTGGTTTTCATGCCACGAATGTCTCGAATAGAAGAAACGTGTTTTCCAAAGAGTTAGGAAAAATTGGCTTTATGCAAAATAGCCTTGAACTCCACCAGCCAAATATGCATATAGGTTATTAAAGTTATTCCATTAAGTGTCCACCATAGTGTCACTTGCCAGACTCCATTTTTAATGGAACCTGACCCACATTGTTGCAATATTGTTTCTTATTGCACATTGATCAGATGACGAGTGAGGTTTCGTTTAAAGGTTTCGAGTCTGTAACCAACATGTTTTCGCATGTGGCAACATGAAGATGATGGAGACTCATTGCTATTGTATTTCCGCTGTTTACTCTTTCAGGCCTGACAAGCGTGTACTGGATAAACTGGCTCGGGAAGAAGAAGAAAAAGTTCAAGTCTGCTCAGGACACTAAGATGGTTGATTTCATAGAAGGAGATTCCTCCAAGCAGTTCTCGATCGGGTCACACATGGACCCGAAATAGGAAAGCGCGCTCATCGAGTTCATCCGTGAGCATTGGGATATCTTTGCATGGTCTCCTTCAGACATGTCAGGTGTCCCGAACGAACTCGCCGAGCACAGCTTACATGTTGATCCAGCAGCAAAGCCAGTAAAGCAGGGTCTGCGTCGCTTCAATTCAGACAGAAAAAAGATCATCGGGTAAGAGATAGCCCGCCTTTTAGTGGCCGGCTTTATCATGGAAGTCTATCATCCGAAGTGGCTGGCTAACCCGGTCCTCGTGTTGAAGAAGAACGGAGAGGGGAGGATGTGTGTTGATTACACGAGTTTGAAAAAGGTTTGTCCGAAGGATCCTTCCGCGATGCCTGGGATAGACCAGATAATTGACGCCACAGCCGGCAGCGAGTTGTTGTGTTTTCTGGATGCTTATTCCGGGTATCATCAGATCAATCTCAACGTGAAGATCAAGAGAAGACATCATTCATTACACCCTTTGGAGCTTTTTGTTACAAGACAATGTCTTTCGGCCTTAAGAACGCAGGGGCAATGTACCAGAGGTGCATCCATAAGTGTTTTGAGAACCAGATAGGGCGCAACGTTCACGCTTACGTTGATGATGTGGTGATCAAGTCACAGAAAGCTGGGTCACTCCTTGATGACCTGAAGGAGACCTTCACCAATCTCCGGAAATATCAGATGAAGCTAAACCCGACCAAGTGCGTGTTCGGGGTTCCAGCGGGCATGTTGCTGGGTTTCATAGTCTCAGAAAGAGGAATAGAGGCAAACCCGGCCAAGATTAAGGTGATCATGAACCTTAAGAAGCCGGAGTGCGTAAATGATGTCCAGAACTTGACGGGTTGCATCACAGCCCTCAGCCGGTTCATAGCAAGGATGGGAGAGAAAGCACTTCCACTTTACAAGTTGTTGAATAAGTCAGACAAGTTCGTATGGGACCAAGAAGCTGATGACGCTTTCAAAGACTTAAAGAAAACACTGTCAACAGCGCCAGTATTAGCGGCTCCAACAAGCAAGGAGCCAACGATGTTATATGTCTCTGCCAATTCACGAGCCGTCAGTGCATTGGTTGTCGTAGAGAGGAAAGAGGAAGGAAAACAATACCCAGTTCAGAGGCCGGTTTACTACGTCAGTGAGGCCCTGACCGAGACAAAGCAGAGATACCCACAGTGGCATAAGTTGGTCTTTGGAGTCTTCATGGCAAGCCGGAAAATGCCACACTACAGGATCACCCCATAACAGTGGTTAGTGCGGCTCCATTAGCAGAAATAATCAGAAACAGAGAAGAAACATGTAGAGTAGCAAAGTGGGCGATCGAGATGGGGCCCTATCACATCAACTATGAGCCAAGGACAGCAATCGAATCTCAAGCTTTAGCTCATTTCATCAATGACTGGACCGAGTTTGACCCCTTACCCCACGCACCGAGTATCAAGCATTGGATCATGCACTTTGACGGGTCAAACTATTTGGAGGATCGGGAGCCGGCGTCGTTTTAAGTTCACCAAAAGGAGACAAGCTGAGTTACGTCTTACAGATACACTTTGAGCCATGCACAAACAACATCGCCGAGTATGAAGCTTTGTTACACGGCCTGAGAGTCGCCAAGGAGATGGACATCAAGAGGATCATGTGCTATGGTGACTCGGACCTAGTTGCACAACAAGTATCAGGGACTTGGGATCGGAAGGATGCCAATATGGCAGCATACAGAAGAGAAGTTGACAGGGTAGCCAGGTTCTTTTCCGGGTACCAAGTGGAGCACATTGACAGAAGCAAGAATGAGGCAGTTGACGCCTTATCAAGAATCGGCTCTAGGAGAGACCCGATACCACCCAATGTGTTCAAAGCCGAGTTATATCACCCATCAGTCAAGCTTCCAACAACAAGAGCTCACAGTTCCGGATGACCCGGAATCTCAGTTGGTTGTCGCCTTACAACAAGAGCTCACAGTTCCGGAAGAGCTACCGCAAGACGAAGTTCTGGCGAGACAAATTGTGCGCCGGGATAAGGCGTACGTCATCATCAATGGCGAGTTACACAAGAGGAGCACGTCAGGAGTTTTCTTACGATGTGTCTCACCAGAGGAAGGCCGGAAAATCTTGCAAGAAATCCGCTCAGGAGACTGCGGACATCATGCATCAACAAGATCAATGGTAGCCAAAGCATACAGACACGGTTTCTTCTGGCTGACGGATTTGGCAGACACGGAAAACATAGCCTGGGTTTGCGATGGATGCCAGCAATATGCAAGGCAGATTCATGTGTCGGCTTAGGATTTAAAGACCATCCCAATTACATGGCCTTTCGCAGTTTGGGGTATGGACATGGATGGACCTTTTCAGCCATCACCCGGCAAGAAAACATATCTCCTGGTAGCAGTGGACAAGTTCACAAAGTGGGTCGAGGTTCAAGCCGTCAACAGTTGCACAGCAGCAACAACAGTCAAGTTCCTAAAAAAATCATACTCAGATTCGGGTACC
Source organism: Poa annua (assembly GCA_026929855.1). Lineage (NCBI taxonomy): Eukaryota > Viridiplantae > Streptophyta > Magnoliopsida > Poales > Poaceae > Poa > Poa annua. Next base: position 28,338,387 of record CM049428.1, read on the forward strand.
CTCACAGTATCATCACTAACAATGGGACAAACTTTTCACACGGAGAGATGCAGAAATTCTGTGGGGAGAATGGGATCCGGCTTGACCTTGCCTGAGTTTCACATCCTCAATCAAATGGTCAAGTAGAAAGAACAAACGAGGAGCTACTCAGAGGTGTAAAACCAAGACTCTAAAGTCCATTGATCAGGGCAGCTGGAGCCTGGGAAGAGGAGCAGCCATCAGTTGTTTGGAGCATCAATACAACCCCAAACAGGTCAACCGACTTCACCCCCTTCTTCATGATCTTTGGTGCAGAAGCCGTGTTACCTAGTGATATCCTTCACGATTCTCCAAGAGTTGCAAACTATGTTGAGACAGAAAATGAGCAAGCCCGGCAAAACTCAGTGGACATGCTCGAGGAAGCAAGAGAATTAGCCCTGGCAAGGTCAGCTATATATCAGCAAGACCTAAGGCGGTACCATAGTCGTCGGGTTAGATCAAGAACTTTCCAGGAAGGAGACTTGGTTCTAAGATTGACTCAGAACAAAGCCGGCTTTCATAAGATTACTCCCTCATGGGAAGGACCTTTCATGACAAGCAGATCCTACAGAATGGATCCTACTACTTGGTGGATCTCAGAGAAGAAACTAAGCTGACAGGAAACAATAAAGATCACACGAGATACCCAATGACAGAAAACGACAGGCCCTGGAATATAGCAGAGCTTAGGCCATACTACACATAGACAGAAGGAGACCCGGATGAGACGGGTTCCACCTTTTTTGTATCTTTTTCAGTTTGAAAGCAGCAGGTTTCAGACGCGCTCTTTTCCTTACCAGAGTACCTAAGGGGACTGGAAGGTTTTTAATGAGGTGGCTTGCTAGCTATGTACATATCTCATGATAAATAAAAGAGAACTTCTCTGAAGAAAAGAGTTTGTTGGTTCCGATCCTCATTTATCATACAGTAAGGGTTCTTGGGGGCTTACTAACTAAAAGTTATAAGTTGAAAACTCAAGACTCGGCAGAGACAACACAAAGTTCAGGTCCTTATTTTTTAAGGGGTCTTGGGGCTTGTTAACTATCAGTTGCAAGTTGAAAACTCAAGACCTGGCAAAGACGCCACAATATTCTTGGTTATACTCACCTGCTAGCTTGATGCTATTCTAACCTGGCACTGACGCCACCGTCACCCGATGCTAAAAATTCGGCTTTCAATCTGACTATGATGCCCATGGGGACTTAGCAGGCCCTAATCGACCTAGAGTTTTATGCACGAAAGAGATCACATAAAAGTCGGCTATGCAGAAAGCAGAGGAAACCAAAAGGGTCATCGACACCACATATAAACATGCAAATCCGGCTAAAGCCGGCTATCATTGAAAAGCAAGTTTTCAGGCGCATCAAAACAGGTATAGCTAAATAAAAGTGTTTAAGCTAACCTATTACATGCCACACAGGCCAAAAGAATATAAGTTTCAGGACCATTAAAGTGTTCACATCATTGCTAGCCGGATTATACTGCCGGTCCAGTTTCAATAGGAGCCGCTGGAGTCTTGGGGGATGGAGTCGGAGCAGATGAGTCGGACGCGCCGGATGTCTTCTTGGATTTCTTCCGGCTCACCCCTTCGGCGTCTTCCCAACTTATCTCAAAGACACTGGGAAATTGAACACTGGGTTGAATCCGGGGCGGTCCTAGAAGCCGCAGCAACCTCCGGATCAGTTGGAAGAGGAGGCATGTAAGTCGGGTCCATCTTCATCTCGAGGGGATCCTTAGGAAGAAGCTTCGCACCAGCTGCGCTATACCCGGCCTGAAATTTACTCAGACTGAGAGACTCAGTCAGGAGGGTAGCGTGATGCCGGGTCGACTCATCAATCTTTACAATGTCCTCCCGTGTAAGGGGAGTTCCATCATTCTTGAGAGCCGGCCAACCTTGCATAAGGATTTCATTATCCATAGTCGGGTAATGTGACTTGGCCAGAGCAAGTACGCGCATCGCCGAGCGTCGCGCCACCGACCTTCGCCTGCATAAACTTAACCTGGGTGGTTGGGGGCTTCTCCCACCCATGGCAGGCCATCAAAGCCTTCCCAGCACCATAGTACAGCTGATGTGCCAAGGTGTAGACGGCCTTGAATTTGCCTTTTGGCTCAAGCTGACAGATGGGGTTCCAGGATCCTGAGACAAGAAAGGACAGAAGTATAAATCAGGAGAACAGAATAAGGCAAAGAGACAAAGGAATTCCATGAAGAAGCCGGCTTACCAAAAAGCGAGGCCACCATTTCCGAGAGAAACGCAACAAGCTACTCAAATTTGGCGTTGGAGGCATTAAGATCCTCCTGCAGCTTGTCGCACTGCTCCAGTTAGCCTCATGCTCCTCCATCCCTTGTTGGAGGTGGGAGTTTTCTTCAGCAGCTTCGCCGAGCTTCTTTTCAAGCTCGGCTATCTTCTTTTCAAGCTCGGCACGGCGGCCGGTTTCCGACTTTAACTCCCCCTTCACAACTTCAAGGGCATGGCCCTGCTGGTGAGTCTGGTCCTGAAACAAGAAGTAAAAAAGGAATGATTAGACAAAGACGGGTGAAAACAAAAAAAAACCCTAATTGTTATAAGTCCCAAGTTGCGCTTGCTAAGACCGTCACTTGGGGGCTACTCAATTATGGGCTCAGAGAACAAAGTTCAACAAGAAGACCTGGAATATCACAAGCGATTATCCCGGCCCTTGGGGACTACTCAGTTGAAAGTAAAAGCAAGAAACATCTAATAAAGATCCGGAATAGTGCAAGCTATCATTCCGACTCTTGGGGACTACTCAAAAGTCATACTCGAAGTACCGAATCATCGCAAGCTCATAACCCGACACTTGGGGACTAGAAGAGATACATGTATATACCTCAAACTTTTCCTAGAGCTCAGCCAATACGCTGTCCTCCGCCTGACGCTGCTTCCCCACGCGTCGGTGAAGCTCTCAAAAGAGAGCTTTCAAATCCAAGTCCTTATAGGACGGGAAGCCGGGGGCCTTGCCGGTTAAAGATTTGGAAGTGGTGGAACCCGGCGCGGCGGTCTTGGCGATGCGGGAATCAAAAGGTTTGTCGCCCATCGCAGAGCCGGTTATACGTGGAGAAGCCGGATGCGTCGCCGACTTAGTGGCCCCTCCTTCGGTGCGGAGGGGCGAGGTAACGACTGTCTCATCGACAGCCGGAGCAGATGTTGGAGCAGCGCGAGCTCTGCACAAAGAAAGGATGGTTACAACAGGAATGAAGTAGTAACAAGAAGAAGGAAATAGGAAAGAGACTTACCCCTTATTGACGGCAAAGCCGCCAAAAAGATCATCACTCGAATCTGAAGAAACTGAGAGAGACCAAGACTTAGACCTCCGTCGAGTCCCGGCTAACGGATAAAGAACAGAAGGGCGCTTATGCGGAGGCTTAACCCAGCGGGGAGTCGGGTTGTGGGAAATACCTTCAAAGAGGGGTTCATCAGAATCGGAGGATCGAAGTCGGCGCTTTTGGGGACGAGCTTCCCTTTCCTCCTAGCAAACGCAATGCAAGTTCAGTAAAAGATTAGAGCAAAGTACGAGAGCAAGACAAGTACTAGTAAAAATTACCTCGGCGGAGTCCGAGCGAAGCCTCCTCTTGGCAGTCGGAGGAGCTGGGTCCGTAGACGGGAGGGCTGTATCTGACACGTTTGTCTCATCATTAAGGGAAGATTGGCTTTCCAGAAGGTCGACATCCATTAAGTCAAGGAAGAGTCGGGTAATGGAGTTTAACTCACCTTCTTCTTCTACGCCGGCTTCGGAGCCGACCTCTTCAACTTCATTGCCGGACTCATCGGCAGAGTCGGGCGAGGAGGGCAAAGTCGCGGATCACCAAGTGTCGTCCGCCTGAAAACTTCAAAGTTAATAACTCAGAGAAACTTCAGCATAAGGGAAAGACAGAGGAATCAGAAAGTACCGGCTTCAAGGGGTTGATAGCGCAGAAAGGAGGAAGGCCGGTGTTTTTCAGGGCCTCCGGAGACTCGTTGACGATCCTCCGGGTAATCCTGATCAGCGCATCCTCCGTGTGTTGATTCTTGTTTAAGCGCATTCGGTCATCAAGAGACCCGGAGTACTGGCACATCAAATCCGAGTGGCATGATGTGCCACCCCATCCAGCACTTGCCAAGTCCGCGCCAGTCAGCCCGTGGGCGATCAGGGTGCAAACCCAGCCAACAAGAGGACTAATTGCCTCCCGGTCTTTGGGGGAGGTGAAGGAGTTCATATTATCATTGAGGGTGAGCCTCTCGGTGCGGAAGCCGGGAAGGGCCGGCTCACCGTCAGGAGTGGATGACTGGCAGTAGAACCAAGTCTTCTGCCAGTCCTTCGGATGTGAGTGAAGAACCCCACCCGGAAAGACGAAGTTGCGGCGGCGCTGGATCGTCACCCCGCCGCAGGAAACTAGAGGACCCTCCGGGTATTCCCGTTGGGGTTTACAGTAATAGAATTCAAGGAAGAGAGGAAGACTGGGTGCGATGCCGAGATAGGCCTCGCAAAGAACGACGAAATGGGTGATGTTCGGCACCGAGTTTGGTGCTATATCTTGCGGACGGATCTGTAAATAGTCTAGGACTTGGCGAAAGAAAAGAGAACTCGGGGGTTTGAAATCCCGGGATATGTGGTCAGCAAAGAGAACGACCTCGCCGGGATTTGGCTGCGGCAACGTTTCTTCTTCAACGGGAACTCGCCAGTGGAACTCCGACTGAGGCTGGAGCATTCCAAGGACAACCAGGTCTTGGAGCCAGCGCTCTGGGACAGTGGATTTGCCCCAATTGCACCTCGCTTTCCGTTTGATCTTCTCCGCAGTGACTGTCCTGGAAGACCCGGCGCCGGGTGTCTTCTTCGCTTTCTTCGGAACCCGCTGGGCGGCGGACTTCACATGCATTGTGTCAAAGGAAAGCCGGATATCTATGAACATGAAATAACGGAGATAAGAGATTGTTTCGGATCTACAAAATAGAAGAAAATAACAGAAAAAGGGAGATCAAAGGTTGGCGGTGCAATTCATCAGTATGAACAAGCAAAGGGAGAACATGAAGCGGTGAACAGTGTGAGTCGAAACAGATCTACCTCACCTCGGAAAACTAACATTAAAGGGGAAAAGCTGAGAAGATGAAGAGTAAAGGTGGATTAATCCTAGAGGACACGCGCAGGACAAAGAAGAAGCGTTCATCTCACGGAGAAAACAGGAAAGGAGAATAAACAGAGCGAGTCAAAGAAGATCTAGGGAGCCTCGGGAAGTCAAAAATAATGAAGAACAATTCAAGAACACGAAGAGTATGAGTTCATCTGAGAAGAATAGTAAGCATAGGAAGGATAGATCGATGGAGATGCTTACCGTTTGAATAAGAGAAGAGAAGGATCTGAGACGGGCGGTGACGAGGGGCACAGATGAGCTCTTCGTGTGGATCTCGCCGGCGGGCAGCTCGGACGATCTTTGAGTTCGGGGAGACGAAATGGCAGCGGAGAGCTCGGGATGAGGAGTTCAAGGAAGGAGATGAAGGCGATGAGTCCGGGGGAGAGTGAGCTCTCAGCTCACCCCGGTCACCTTATTTACAGCCCAAGAGTTTGACCTAAGGGCAAAAGCGGAAAGATAGAAAGATAATGATTATCTCGGGGGACAAGATTTGTCATCTAGCTGACATTCTCTGACAAAATCTTTGTTTGCCCGAGGTGGTTATTGCGTCCTCGATTCCCGTGCACGGATGGGAATTAAATATGTCGTTGACCAAGAAGGTTGACCGAAAGACAAGAGAGAGAATAAAGAAAGAAGAAAGTAAAAAAGGCTCAGAGAAACAAAAGTCGGCAAGTGATGGTCGGGTTCTTAACAGTTGACTAGTAACAGACCGGGTAAACTGATACCCAGGAGTCTGCTTGTCTAATAAGTTGTTTATTGTTTTTCAGATAACCCGAACAAAAGAACTGACGGCTTACCCCAGAATATGCCAAAGTGCGCAAAGGTGAAGCAAGTCCATTCTGATGTCCAAGATAAGCCGGTCTGGCAGGAGTCTGGGCCGGATCAAGCATAAGGACATGGGCGGGGTGACACATAAGCCGGTGCGCAACGTGTGCCTTGGCCCGCAAGCAAGAAGGATCCAGAAGGCTGGAGACCAAGTACAAGACGGAGTCCTGCTAAGGAAAGCGAAGGCTTAGAGGACTTAGAATAGAGTCCGGGTATGATAGGAACCCGGACCCGGCCTTGGACCTCCAGTGAGACCCGCCGCCTATATAAGGGGGTCTCCTGGTTCCTAGAGATCTAAGTTCAATCGACACAAGTTATAGGAGAGACACCTTTGTAATCTCGAGACCTGGAGGCTAAGGCGCCGAGTTCTCGAAACCCTGATCAATAAAGCCGAAGCAGGAAGTAGGTCTTTACCTCGAGACGAGGGGCCGAACCTGGGTAAACCCTTGCTTCCCCACGCCACGCTAGACAAGCTCCTGATGTCGGAAGCCGCCATGCCCCTCATCTCAAGTTTCCACCTGGAAACATCTGTAGTGACAATCCCACGACAATTTCCTTAAGTACTTTTCCAAACCAAAAATAGCATAAAACAGGGAACTGGCACTGTGGCATCTTGTTAATAGGTTAGTCCCAGAAAATACATAAAACCATATAAAATGTATATAAAACATGTAGCAATTGGTATAATATAAGCATGGAACATAAGAAATTATAGATACGTTGGAGACGAATCAACATCCCCAAGCTTAGTTCTACTCGTCCCGAGTAGGCAAGAACGATAAAAAGAATAATTTCTGGAGTGACATGCTTTCGCACATTCTTGATCATATAATAATGTAAGACTCATGTTATGAATGAAATGACTCAAGGCAATGATCTAAAGTTTGCTAGCAAATAGACAAGGAGTAAGCAACTACATCATATAAGTAAAAACTTTTCATGAATAGTACTTTCAAACAAGCATCAATAAGATTTGCATAAGAGTTAACTCATCAAGCAATATTATCTTAGTAAAAGAGCATTGAAGCAACACAAAGGAAGATATAAGTTGTAGAATTGGCTTTCAACTTTGAACATGTATATCATATAGATAGTTGTCAACACAAAGAAATATAACAAGTGCAATAAGTAAGCATATAGGAATTGTTGTACACAGTTGACATAAGTGTTTGCTTCGGGGATAGAAACAAGTAGGTAAACTGACTCAGCATGAAGTAAAAGATAGGCCCTTCGTAGAGGGAAGCAGGGATACAAGCATGTGCTAGAGCTTCTTAGTTTTATAGGTTTTTGAAATCATATAGAGAGCATAAAAGTAAGTTTTGAGCGGTGTTTGTCGTTGTCAACGAATGGTAATGGGCACTCTACCCCCCTTGTCAACCAGACTTTCAAGAGCGGCTCCCATGAAGGACGTTATTTCTAACAGCAAGTTAGATCATACCTCTTTCTCTTTTGTTTACACATGTAGTTTAGAACTAGTATCATTGCTTGGTTGATTAGATCAGGGAAAAATTTGAAGAGAATGCAGCGGTTAAAATTGTAATTGGGACTAGGCACCCATTTGTCAGCTCTTTTTGCAAAATTAATGGATAAGCGGTGTATATGCCACGAGTCCGGTTGTGAAAGTCTGTCTAAAAGCAAATGACAAGGTAGATATCCGTAACACCACATACTTGCTCATGAGCTAATAAACGTTGACACAAATAAGGGATAATAAGTTTTGAATAAAAGATAGCACACGAAGTATTTAGTTGGAATGGCAGGAAATACCATGTAGTAGGTAGGTATGGTGGACACAAATGGCATGGGTTTTGGCTCAAGGATTTGGATGCACGAGAAGTATTCCTATCAGCACAAGGCTTTGGCTAGCAAGGTTATTTAAAACAAACACAAGTATAAACTATGACAACAAGACGTATATAAAAACATATTGCAAGCATTATAAAACTCTACATTGTCTTCCTTGTTGTTCAAGCACTTTAACTAGAAAAATTCTAGACCTTAAAGATACCAAACATGCAAACCAAATTTCAGCAAGTTTTACGGTAGTTCCTGAAGGAGATATGCCCTAGAGGCAAATAAATATAAAGTATTTATCGCATTATATCATAAGTTTATAATATGTTTTTTTATTATGCTATAACTGTATTAATTGGAATTATTAATACACGTGTGATACATAGACAAACTAGAGTCCCTAGTAAGCCTCTATATAAACTAGTCTGTTGGGCAGCAGTTGATCGAGATTCCCGATCATGGACAATGACGTCGGTTGACAATGTGGTCATCTTTTTTGTGGAATAAGGTGATGGACATACGCAAAGTATTGCAATAAGATCGTATTACGATGTTTGTCATTTGCAATAGGAAGTAATATGATAGTTTATTCCTTAGACCGTGAGATCATATTTATTGCTACTCCGAAGGGGTACTTTGAGAGCATCAAATGTTGTGTCTTATATAGCAAGACAATAACGGTGTCCATCTTGGGTATCCTGAAAGAGTATGTTGAGGTGTATGTGAAGGGAATATGTCCTAGAGGCACTTAATAAACATAGTTTATTGGCAATATCCAATCGTTCATTATGTGTTTTATACCATGTTATAACTGTATTAAGCGAAAACATTAATACAGGTGTGGTAGATAGAACAACCAGGTCCCTAGTAGCCATATCCCAATCGTTCATTATATGTTTTATACCATGCTATAACTGTATTAAGCGAAAACATTAATACAAGTGTGGTAGATAAAACAACGAGGTCCCTAGTAGCCTCTACTAAGACTAGTTTCATTGCGCGATTGATGAGACATTTTCCGATCATAGGGCATGGCGCCGGTCGGCAATGGAAGTCATATCGTTAGGTGTAACGATGTGATGGACATACCCAGTATTTATAGGACATAGTCATTACGCCTTAAGACCGTGAGACCAACTCTTACTGTTATTCCTGGAAGATACTTTGATTGCACCAAACATCATATCTTATTTAGTGTGACAATAACGGTGATACTTTTTGGTATTGGAAGGGGGTAGTTGAGACGAGGGGTTAACAGCGGGATTTGTCAGTCCGCATAGCCGGATAGATACTCTAGGGCCCACTCGGTGAGATTATGTCAAATGAGTTTGCAAACATGTGACTAGGTCACCAGCTGACATAATATCATGGACGAGTAGAAGATAGCGATATCGGTAACGAGATCATGCCAGGTATAGAGATATCTGAGAATGATGCTCCAACGCGCTAAGTATCGACATGACAAAGGGTTTAAGACTAGACGTCCAGGTTTGTTAGATGAAAGTCATTCGTTATATCACAGGGATTAATTCATGGGGTCCAGGCCTACGAGTTAGTCATTGATCGGAGAGGAGTCTCGATCATGTCTGTTATTATATCGAACCGCTAGGGTAACACACTTAGGGGATTTCGACAAGACAACCTGAAAGGAAAGAGATCATCGGGAACGTCCCGGGAATGGTCCGATGGAGATCGGGCAGCGACGAAATAGTTTTCGGAGCTAGAATAAATTACATAAAATATATTTGATATTAATTAGTGTAATTAATGTTTAAATATGAATTTATATATTTATTTTCGAATTTTGAAAGGCAGATTTCCCTAAATGGGCCTTCTGGTGGAAACAAGGCCCATGAGGGGGGAAGCTTCCCCCAAGGGAGGAGGGCTGGTTCGGCCAACCCCTAGTGGGCCACAAGGGGCCCACTAGGGCCGGAGCACCTCCCAAGGTCGTGGCTGGTGTGGGAATAGTCCCACACCGCCCGGCTGGTGAGGTTGGCAGCCTCCTTGCTCCTATATAAGAAGTGGCACCCCTGACCTTTTAATTCACCAATTAATTCCACAATTCTCTCTCGATCTCGTGATTCCCTTTGTCGGAGTTGCGCCGAGTTGAGAGGGGGATCTCTTCCACCATAGCCCGCTGCCGCGCTGCTGGTGTTCCGGTCCAAGTCTTCCGCTGCTCGTCCTGGACTGGAGCTTCGGAGGCCGTCGTCTCCACCGTATGTGTGTAACGCACTGCGAGGTGCTGCGCTAGGATGCTTGGAGGCCTACTTCCTCCACCCGACCTTGAGGTCATCTTCGTCAACTTTGTCGCGCCGAGTTCTTCACGACCTAGAGGTCGGCTACGTCGTCTTCGTCATCAACGCTTGTGCGGGAGCGTAATCCCCGCTATTCGGTCTACGAGGGTATGTATTCCGATCTCCGCCGTGTAGATCTTGGCTAGTTTAAGGATATCGTTGCTAGGATTTTTTTTGTTTTCTGCACACGATCCCCTTCAGTGGTATCAGAGCCGATCTATCGTAGGTATAGTTGTACGCTGTTAGAATCCGTGTTCTGCACGGGGGCACCATTCCTGTTATTTGCTACCCTATAGCGTGCACTTGTGATTCCATCGGCATCGAGTTGATGAAGCGGCCTAGACCGACTTTACGTGTACGCTTACGCGAGACTGGTTCCACTACTGACATATGGCTTGTACCGTATCTGTGGCTGGCGGGTGCCTGTTTCTCTCTCTTTAGTTGGTCTTGCATTTTCAATGGAGGGCCCGAAAGGGATGCTTAAACATGCAATTATTGGATCGTTGTTGTGGTCATAAGGTTCGAAGGTATGAAGTGGTTCTATTTACGACAGCCCTAGGCCACGTAAAATATGCAAAGTAGAAGCGTCTAACTTTATTTTGCAGGGGCTATGTGATATGGTCAAGGTAGGTTTGATAAATTGTTTACAAATTGCGGGCGCCAAGAAGACCATGGCGCAATGTACTATATCATATTGCATTACGTTTGATGTTTTGTGTGCATCTTATATTGTGTGATTATATATATTAGTATATATTAGTTACGCGGCGGTAATTATATAAGATGATCCCTTCAAAAATACCACTAGTGTTCTTCCTCCAACGAGCACCACCAAGAAAGTTATACGTTATGAGGCAGGCCGTGACGATCGGGTGTCAGACATATCGCTGTTCGCATACGGTGGGTGTAAGCCATGTTGTACAAGCGTCATTGTGGAGGTTATAGTGGCGAGCCTAGCATATGCAGATATGGCCTCGGAACACGGAGGCCGAAAGGTCGAGCACGAGTCACAAAATTGGTGTGACGGACAGTTGTCTACTCTTGAAGTTGTGCCGCCGGCTCTGACGATGAGGGGTGATACAATGGATGGGGGTCGTGTAATTGCTTAAACGACCAGGAGGGATGTTCGTTTGAGTGGGAGTTCGGATAGTTATTTTCTAAAATACTAGAATCAAAATATAAGGAACAAAGCCTGTTTTGCAAAACCTTTGTAGATAGTAACCATTGTGATAGCATCTTTTCGAATTAGGCGCATTCTTGCGATTGAGAAACTTAAAAGGTTGGGTCCAAATTTCATAGTTTTATACTTTAGCTTGAGGATACTCCTTGTTTAAACCATTAGCTCTTTGTGATACAATTCCCGCTAGGAGATAAACCCGGAGATTTCGCTAACAAAAGATAATTTGGATTATCAGATTTTGTGCGGATGATATCATCATAGTCCAGTGTATGCTACGATCTCTGCCATAGAGAATCAACGGTGGGTACGAGTTGTTAGATCGCGAACATATGAGATAGTCGCTAAACTCGGGGTACCCCAAAAGTTGGGTTGATGAAATTTATCAGTACGTTGACTGATTGTATTCTCAACCAAGATGGAAGAGAATACACATATTGAATGAGCACGTGGCAGTCATACTTGATGACATATGTTCATACTTGATGAACACTGAGACACCTCGCTCAGCTCGATCACTGGATGACAGACGTCGTTGCCAAGTGCAAATCCTCTGTCATAGACTATGTCATGCAAGGGGAATCATTCACCTTCATGGTTCTTGATTACGTTGGAAGTATCAAGAAGATGAAACAGATCGCCGGAAGTCATCGATCATGATGGTGTATATATGATATAAATATTAGGAATGTTTTAGCTAAGAAAGTACTTGCAGTAGTGACTAAGTTTTGAACTAGTCATGTTTTGTGGAAACCAGGTTTACTGCTTGAGTAGCTTGAAAGGATGAGGCGACATTGCGTGTTGATAATGGCAGACAAGTTGTTGTGATGGCCATAGACACTCTCCCTCTAGATCTACCATTTGAATAAATTCTCTATGATCGCCTATTAGTATGATCGTTACAAGTGTGTCTCCTCTAGCGAGACACTTGTTCATACATGATAGTGACAAATTTGTTGTCCTATACTTATGAAGTAATGATCATATGCCGATTTGAATTTAGATGGTAGAAGCTCCCACATTCATAATATTAATGCCAAAAGATACAAACTTAATAAAGACACCACATATGTGTGGCACTACCGTTTAATTCATGTCAATGTTATAGTCAATGCATTAGCTCGATACCGGATGGATCTACAAGTCCTAAGATTTGATCTTTTGACACTTGCAAAATAACTGTGACACCGTTTTCGGAAAACGGGCATATAACTTATTGATAGTCATGCATGTAGATGTATGTGGTTCAATGAAGTAATTGACGGGTAGTGGAGACCTTTATTTCGTGAACTTCACTGAACGTTTTGTGTATAGCTTGTTGAGAATAATGCATATGGGTGTATGTGAATCAATGAAGTACTTTAACGTGTAGTGGAAGTATTTATTTCATAGACTTCATGAACATTCGAGTAGATATATGTATATCCACTCGGGGAATGTTGGCCTGGAAATTTTGATTCGATCAAACAAGTTCAGAATGAAGTAGGAAATAAACTTAACAAGAAAATCAAATTCCCACGAAACAGATCAAGGAAATGAAGATTTGAGTTATAATGTTGGCACATCATTGGAAGACTTGTGAGAAGAGTTCCACAAATTACGTTGCATGAACACCATAGTGTTATGGTGTGTTAGGACGTCGTAATTGCACCCTATCGGATAGTGTGTGGTAAATAAATCTCTTACCGAATTATTGTGATCATTAGAGTCATATGGTAGAAACATAACCCTCACGTTAGATCATAGGGAAACCATTTAAATCCATGGAGACAATACCATTTGAGTGATGGCATGGCTTTTAGCCTAGATTGTCGTTTAAGCAATTTAGTGTTTCGATGTGATCAAACCTAAAATGGATTAATCTTTGTAGTGTACCGTACCTACAGAGTTAGTTGGTACATGTCTCACGACAAAGGAAAAAAATTTGTCGGGATATACCTTGCGAAAGAAATAGTTTCTTGTCCAATGGTATAAGTGAGAAAGAAACTAGAGCAAGACGAAGTTAGTGAACTTCCTCTCTAGACATCAGAGTGGCGCAACCGAAAGTGTTTTCGGTGTCATGCTCCACAGCTTGAAAAAGCTGATGATACAAGATCATGATGCTCTTAACTCATACTAAGAACGTAGGCGTACGAGGTTGTGTTCCACACTGTGTGTTACGGCAATCTTGTTATGAAGGTCATATTAATGGAATATGACAGACCTACGAACTACGAAGAAGAGATGGTAGACCTAAGTCCGAGAAATGGCTATGAGAAATTTATGATCCGAAATAATATCCATATACGATTACCAGGTAATGACTTGGGAGATCTTCTTGATGGCATCTAGGATGTTAATAGAATATGGAATTTTATGAGAGAATAGACATTGAGAAGGATCGATTTGTCGTGAAACTGTTCTGACAGATTCAAAAGTTGACCACATGAGAGTTTGTCTCAAGTGGCGAAGCCTAAATCTATTCTGGGTCGTTTAGCAATTACTATAATTTCGAATGAGAAATTGATAGATGGATAAGGAAACCATGTTTCTTAATAGTGTCATTAACAAAGAGTTGTAATCAATACAACAATGGTTTGGTGATCCTAAGGATGCTAAACATATATGCAAACTTCAGTTGTCCATTCATGGGCAGAAGCAAGCATATCGGAGCTAGAATCTTCACTTTGATGATGTGATCAAAGGATTTTGGAGTTGTCCAAAATAGTTGAAGAAACTTGCATTTGCAAATAAGTGAGTGGGAGCTAAGTAGCTTTTCTTGATCTTATATGTGGAAGGCATATTTGAGTGGGAGCTAGGTGTCATTTATGATTTTGTATGTAACGACATATTGAATGACACAGATCCTCTAGTAGAGTGTAAAGGATTATTTAAGCTATCAAATGAAGTTAGGAGTATTATGCATCCAATTTATAATTGTATAGATCGTAAGGGGCTTAATAACATTAAGTCAGAATATTTCCTAAGTCAAGATTCTGAAGTGTTTCAGGATAGGACAAGCGAAGAAAGAGGTTCTTGCTTGTATGACTAGGTAAAATATTAAGTTTATCTTGGCATTTTCAGTGATAGAAAATGATGTTCGACATTCTCTATGTATCAGACATAGATTCTATCAGACTGAAAGCTCGACTTGGTGTGACTCGAGTTCTTTGTTGAAGAACAGGTTCTAGAGTGATCCGTGTGTGGATCAATGAACAAACGTTAAGTTTATTCTTCAGTGTCTATGAGAACTGAAGATATGTTTTCTAGTAAAGGGTAAGAGTGGAGAGACAACTTGCCGTAAGCGGTTACGATGATGCAAGTTATGACACTGACCCATAGAACTAGAAATCTCATATAGGAGATGTCCTTTATTTTGAAGATAGACATGGTTAGTTTGCGAAGTCGCATATGAATACACTGTCGCATAATCTACATAGGTATAGAAATATATCGCGACTTTAGAAGTAGCAAGTGTGATTGGACTGAGCAGTTTTCCGAGCGTAGGTGGTCCCTTAATAGATCTCTTAGACTTTTAAGGTCCATGCTACGTGAATGCTCGAGTCTCACTCCATCCACTAAGATATATTTCACCGTCATCGTAAGATACAGGATGATGTCAAACTAGATGACATAGAAGTGTTGCAAAGCACATATAGGTCTCAATGTGTGAGATCTATTGACTGTATTCCTCTTCCACGAGGCGAGCAGGCACCAAGATGCTATGGGTGTTGAGCTTTTACCAAGTTGTAAACTAGATTAATTGTTACTCTAGTGCAAGTGGGAGACTGAAGGGAATATGCCCTAGAGGCACTTAATAAACATAGTTTATTGGCAATATCCCAATCGTTCATTATATGTTTTATACCATGCTATAACTGTATTAAGCGAAAACATTAATACAGGTGTGGTAGATAAAACAACCAGGTCCCTAATAGCCTCTACTAAGACTAGTTTCATTGTGCGATTGATGAGACGTTTTTCGATCATAGGGCATGGCGCCGGTCGGCAATGGAAGTCATATCGTTAGGTGTAACGATGTGATGGACATACCCAGTATTTATAGGACATAGTCATTACGCCTTAAGACCGTGAGACCAACTCTTACTGTTATTCCTGGAAGATACTTTGATTGCACCAAACGTCATATCGTATTTAGTGTGACAATAACGGTGATACTTTTTGGTATTGGAAGGGGGTAGTTGAGACGAGGGGTTAATAGCGGTATTTGTCAGTCTGCATAGCCGAATAGATACTCTAGGGCCCACTCGGTGAGATTATGTCAAATGAGTTTGCAAACATGTGACTAGGTCACCAGCTGACATAATATCATGGACGAGTAGAAGATAGCGATGTCGGTAACGAGATCATGCTAGGTATGGAGATATCTGAGAATGATGCTCGGACGCGCTAATATCGACATGAGAAAGGGTTTAAGACTAGACGTCTAGGTTTGATAGATGAAAGTCATTCGTTATATCACAGGGATTAATTCATGGGGTCCAGGCCTACGAGTTAGTCATTGATCGGAGAGGAGTCTCGATCATGTCTGTTATTATATCGAACCGCTAGGGTAACACACTTAAGGGGTTTCGACAAGACAACCGGAAAGGAAAGAGATCACCGGGAACGTCCCGGGAATGGTCCGATGGAGATCAGGCAGCGACGAAATAGTTTTCGGAGCTAGAATAAATTATATAAAATATGTTTGATATTAGTTAGTGTAATTAATGTTTAAATATGATTAGATATATTTATTTTTGAATTTTTAAAGGCAGATTCCCTAAATGGGCCTTCTAGTGTAAAGAAGGCCCATGAGGGGGGGAAGCTTCCCCCCAAGGGAGGAGGGCTGGTTCAGCCAGCCCCTTGTGGGCCCACTAGGGTCGGCGCACCTCCCAAGGTCTTGGCTGGTGTGGGAATAGTCCCACACCGCCCGGCTGGTGAGGCTGGCAGCCTCCTTGCCCCTATATAAGAAGGGGCACCCCTGGCCTTTTAATTCACCAATTAATTCCCCAATTCTCTCTCGATCTCGTGATTCCCTTTGTCGGAGTTGCGCCGAGTTGAGAGGGGGATCTCTTCCACCATAGCCCGTTGTCGCGCTCCTGGTGTTCCGGTCAAAGTCTTCCGCTGCTCGTCCTGGACTGGAGCTTTAGAGGCTGTCGTCTCCACCGTATGTGTGTAACGCCCTGCGAGGTGTTGCGCTAACGGTGCTTGGAGGCCTACTTCCTCCACCTGACCTCGAGGTCATCTTTGTCGTCTTCGTCGCGCCGAGTTCTTCGCGACCTAGAGGTCGGCTACGTCGTCTTCGTCGTCAACGCTTGTGCGGGAGCGTAATCCCCGCTATTCGGTCTACGAGGGTATGTATTCCGATCTCCGCCGTACTACTATATCTGCATAGTGTAGATCTTGGCTAGTTTAAGGATATCGTTGCTAGGAAAATTTTTGTTTTCTGCACACGATCCCCTTTAGTATGGATCAATAGCGGGATTTGTTTATTCGTGTAATGGAAAGATACTCTGGGCCCACTCGGTGAGATTACGTCTATATAGCTGGGCAGCTGATGACTACGTCATGGAGATGTAATGTCGCAGATGAGTCAATAACCTTTGTCTGTAACGAGATGCAACAGGGCATCATATGTCTACGATCACGTCTCAGACAAGATAGTACCGTAGAAACAAAGGGAATGAATATCATGTTTATGGTTCAACGACGATATTCGTAGAATGCACAGGGACCGTCACATGCATCCGGGTGTCCCTGGCGGTCATTGGCGAGTGAAGGGTCTCGACCATGTATGTAATGTTCTCGAACCATAGCGTAACAAGACTTAAGGTCTTAACGACAGTAGGAGAATGTTTTGGAATAATATAGGAAGTGGATGGAGAGAGAGAAATAATCCGGAAAGAGTTCTGGTGGTCCGGAAGGAGTTCCGGGAAGGTCTAGAATAGTTCCGGGAATGTCCGAAAGATGTTTGGGTGGTCCGGAAAATGTTTCCGAGTCACGGGAGATTAAATAATATGTAAATATATTAATTATGATTTAATTATATTTATATTAATTTAATATTGATTAAAAAGGAGAAAAAGTGGGCAGCCCTCCTAAATGGGCCATGAAGGCCCAAGAGGGGGGAGCCGCACCAAATAGGAAGGGGGGAGCCCAAGTCCTATTCGGACAGGCCTAGGGCCGGCCGAACCCCCCTCCCCTCCTATTCCTTTAGTCCCACATGGGGGAGGCAAGGTGTTTGCACACCCCCTCCCCCCTTTATATAGCAAGGCATATTAATTTGATTAAATCATCAAAAATACAATTAAATTTGTAACAGGCCGACCGAGTTGCTTCTCCGCCCGTTTGACTTTCTCTCTCCACCAAAGCTATACCGCTGGGCGCCGTTGCCCTGCGGGATTCCAGAAAAGTTCTACTCCTCCGAACTTTCAGCTGGATCTGAGTGACCGGGGGTTGTTGTTAAGCTCTGTATGCTTGTGAGTGGTCGGAGGCGCCACATTTGAGGAGTCTGAGCGACATCGTCTCGCCACCGTCACAGACCTGCCACATCCCTGCCGCCGACGCTACCTGTAACACCCTTGCCCACCCCCGGACCAAGCCTGTCACGCCTGGCAGCTCTCTAGGATCTCCAGATTGGCCCCGTAGATCAACACTGGTATTTTATGCACACTTTGACCTCACTCGTGCGCACCCGGGAAGGACTTCCCGGTCGGTCACCCATCCTTGGAGTACCCCGGGCCAAGCACGATTAACCTCGAAGTTCTTTCCAGTTGAGCTTCCGGAAAAGAAGCTGCAACTTCTTGATATGAGTATTCTATCAATCCTATTAAGCCCTGAGCCAGGATCTCACATCTGAGCCAGGATCTCACATCCTTCCCCCCTTAGAAGACCGACGCCCTCGTCAATCAGCCCCCAGTCCAGGAACTTCCCCCTGGCACCCGTCCATACGTCCAGTGCCGGCACATATCAAATGTCCGCCCACTGACTCACACACCCCGAGTTACCACGAGGGTCGGCTCTGATACCAATTGTAACACCCCGGCCCACCCCCGAACCAAGCCTGTCACGCCTGGCAGCTCTCTAGGATCTCCAGACTGGCCCCGCAGATCAACATTGGTCTTTTCTGCACACTATGTCCTCACTCGTGCGCACCCGGGAAGGACTTCCCGGTCGGTCACCAATCCTTGGAGTACTCCGGGCCAAGCACGCTTATCCTCAGAGTTCTTTCCAGATGAGCTTCCGGAAAAGAAGTTGCAACTTGTTGATATGAGTATTCTATCAATCATATTAAGCCCTGAGCAGGGATCTCACACCCCCCCCCAGCCGCCGGCGCCACGCCCCTTCCGTTGGATGCCCGTCGACGCAGGTCATCATCGACATCGCCGCGTCATCATCTACTTCGTCGCGCCAAGTTCTCCGCGACCTTGAGGTCGGCTACGTACGGCTTCATCGGCAACGCTTGTGCGGGAGCGTAATCCCCGCTATCGGTCTACAAGAGGTATGTGACCAGTTCCGCCACCGTTATCGCATGTACTAGATAGATAGATCCTGGCTAGTTCGGTGTTCATACGCTAGAAAAATTATTGTTTTCTGCCTCGGAACCCCTTCAGTGGTATCAGAGCCGATCTATGCGTAGTACTGCTGGTACGGTTAGAACTCATGTTGAATGAGGACGTCTTTCTTATATTTGCTACCCTCTAGCGTGCACTTGCGATGCCTTCAGTATTGAGTTGATGAAGCGGCCCGGACCTACTTTACACGTATGCTTACGCGAGACTGGTTCCACTACTGACATACGGCTTGTACCGTATCTGTGGCTGGCGGGTGTCTGTCTCTCTCTCTCTCTTTAGTCGGCAAAGCATTTTCAATGGAGGGCCCGAAAGGGATGCTTAAACATGCAATTATATGATCGACATTGTGGTACAAAGTTCGTAGGTAGGGAAACGGTTCTCTTGCGAATAAGCCTAGCCACGTAAAACTTGCAAAACTATATAAAGGTAGAGGCGTCTAACTTTTGTTTGTAGAGGCGTTATTTTATGTGACATGGTTACGGTAAGTTTCATATTACTCGTACTATCGGAGGCCATGGAGGGCACCGTAGACTCGGAGCCATGCCGGGCGCCCGGTCCAGGCACATGGCGCCATGGAGGTCCAGACGCAACGACCATGTCACATCGCACTTCATTGCATTATTTGATATTGTGTTGTTGTGTGTGCATCATGTTGATTTCTTATATGTTAGATATACAACCATAGCTTTTAAATAGGATGATCTCTAACAAATACCAAAATTGTGTTCTCCCTCGTTCTGCACCACCAAGAAAGTTCTACGTTATGAGGCAGGCCGTGACGATCGGTTGTCATACATTTCGTCGTTCGCATACAGTGGGTCTAAGACATGTTGCACGCGCAAAATCTTCGAGGTTTGATTGGCGAGCCTAGCATATGCAGATATGGCCTCGGAACACGGGAAGATCGAAAGATCGAGCATGAGTCACAGAGTTGTTGTGATCGACATTTTATGTCCACCTTTGAAGTTGTGCTGCCGGCCGTGACGATCGGGGGTGGTATAGTTGATGGGGGTCGTGTAATCGCTAAGATTATTGTAGGGATAATAATTATAGTGGAGTGTGTTTAATAATTTGATTATAAACTAAAACTCACATTTGTTATAAACTTAACCTTACCTCCTTGCGATCATATCTGTAGATGGAACTCTACTTCGGTTACTTCCTTATGAGTTCGGCTTCCAACTTGCAAGCCGATGGGTCCAACTTCATCTTGTGGTACAACAAACTTAGGGAGATTCTCATACACAACAACATCTTATATGTCCTAGAACAAAAGTTAGGAGATAGACTAGATGATTCTGCTAGCAAGGAGGAAGATGAGGAGTTCCGTCAGCGTCGTGACATTTTCATAGAAGTGGAGTCTGTCATGACCGTAAGCCTGCCACCAGAGTTGAAAATGCTATTTCAACACATGGAGCCTTACGTCATGATTGATGTGATCAAGACGCACTTCAAAGATGAAATGAAGCTTGAGCAGTTCAGACAGCTAAGAAAGTTCCAGACCCTTCACATGGAGGAACATACCTGTCTAGAGACGCATTTGAAGAAATTGTATGACATCTACTTCAAACTTACGAATGTCTACAATTTCTGGATAGCGGACTCTAGTGCAATAGAGACTGCGCTGATATCTCTACCTCCTAGCTATGAAGAGCATGTGCGTGAATATGCTGTAAAGAGAGACACGATGAGCTTCTTCACGTTCGTGAACAAGTTCAAATCTCTAAAGGTTGATTCCATCGAAGGAGAGCTCTTCGATGCTACAGGTATATTTGATATACAAAGTTATGAGTGTATTCTTCTCACGACATTTCATAAAAAATATTTGATACTTATTATGTTTATGAAACAGGTCCTGATTATCACATATATGTGGAGATGAATGATGTGACAGTGCGCAAGTGATGGCAAACAAGGGAGTTGATGGCCAGTGGTGCTCATGTCCTCAAGATATCATATTAGTTATCATCAATAGTTTTTTATAAGACCTTTTTGTAATAGTGAGAGTGTGATTTAGTTTAGTGTCTTGAATGTTACAAGACATAGTTATTCATATATGTTATAGAACAAATCAATTGTTTTATGTTATGGAACAAAGCAGTTGTTTTATATTATGAGTAAATTATATGCAATCACATCTCAATTACATTACTCGTATGATGTACATTTATAGAAGCGGGAATGATAAAATTATGTGTCCGAGAATTGTATGATTTTGTTACAAAAACAAACACCACCAAATTTGATCATAGAAGCAATGTAAGAAATAATAGATACTTTGATCTATTAAAATGTTGCATGTGCCGAATTGATTAAAGTTAGAATTGGATATTGAAGTGTCAATATGCAAGGAAATTAATTGAAAGTCATGCTAGATGATTGTTAAATTAAATAATTGGTAAAGTTCATCAATTCGAGTTCTTCTATGATTATTAGTAAATAAATGTATTTGCATAATAAATCATGAGTCTGAAAAATAATTTGATAAAAGATCAAAGGGATTTTCAGAAGAAAGATTAGTGAATATTGTATTCGCAAGATTTGATCAAAAGGACAATATTTTTGAATTATGGTTTCAACCCAAAAGAGTTGTGGAAATTTGTTTCACAAAATTATAATATCGTATACAGTGATATGTGAAATATTATAAGCATACTCTATTTTAGATAAAGTGTGGTATTTCATAATCTAGTTTAGAATCTCTTAATATGTTCGAAACATTATAGTCGATGTCCACTTAAGAAAATAGATATTTTTCAACGGTAATTTGTGTGATCGACAATAGTATCGTATATAGATGATTATACGATAATTCAGAATATTCACGAATAGTTCTTTGTAGAACACTCACATTGGATGAGAGTGAATTCCAAATGCCACAAGAAGCAAAACTTGTGTTGCTCCAAAGAAAATATGATTTTCGAATTGTGGTTATTGGAATTAGAAGCTTGAAATAAGGTATTAGACCTATGTCTATAAAAGTAGAATATTGGAATGTGTTTCGAAAAGAATATGTCTATAAATGAAAATTTAATGATGAGAGTGAAGGAGACTTGAAAAAAAAATTGCTTGCAATCCTCTTCAGAGAGATCATAGTATTTTCATACAAGAAGCTTTTAATTAAGGTATTATATTAATATTTGCTGTCAGGTCACAGTTTAATATTAAGTATTTTGGATCTTGTTGACAGATCAAGGTACACCTTATGAATACAAAGAAAGTTGAGAAAATATCAGAATACGAACAAAGGCTTTTGAGTCTGAAAATCCAAGTTACATTTAGAAGGATTAAACAGTAAATGTTACTATAAATCTTATTAGAGAAATAAGATTACTTAATCATCATATAAAGTGTTATATGAGAAATGCAACTATAAGAAAGACATGAAAGCATATTTTGTCAAGAAAAGTGTCTTGGATAAAATCAATATTGTTGACTACATACAATGTAGACATGCTTGAAAGTCTGTGTGATATGTATTAGGAGAATACTACAGGTCGTATTAAGTTCGAATTGATATAAGATCAATGACTTTGGTTTGACCAAAATATCGAAAGAAATTATGAATTTATTAAATTAAGTCGGAGTTCTTTTTCTCAAGTAGAATATGTAAGAGACATATTTTTGAGTGGGAGCTTAGACCCTCATATATGTGGATGACATATTTTGAGTGGGATCTCATGTCCTCAAATGTGTAGGTGACATAATTTGAGTGGGAGTCAAATTCACCATATGTAAATGACATATCATGAATAGTACAAGTAGAATTAATTAGAAAGATGAAGTTGTGAAAACTATTTATAAGTTAGTGTCTATTTTTGAATAGAACGGGAATTTTAAATACAGAGTCGAGTTGTTTTGGATTGATTCTGAAGAGTTAGGATAGATTAAAACCAAAGGAATGGTCCTTGGAAGTCCAATTAATCATTAATAGTAATGATACACAATAATAGTGGTTATAAGATATGTTGGTCTATTATGTGATATTAGACATCATATAGGAACCATATTATGTGCTCGATAAAATGTGACCCACGTTCTTAGAAGAAGAACATTTATCAAAGTAAATTTAGAATTTACTAGAAGTAGTAATGTATTAGGCATTAGATTGACATTGGAGTGTCAAGTCTTCTACATAGGTATGAAAGTATATAGATATCGCGAGATTGTAAATGTTACAAAGAGTTCTATATGATTGAGTGTGTTTGCAAAGCAATTGCCTGGTTAACAGAATCAGAGTAAGCGCTGGGAAACAGAAGTCTCACTTAATTACGGTATTTGTATATATGTTATTAGATAACATGATGATATCAAACAGGTTGATATCAATGAAACGCAAAGAACATAAAATTATGTATTGTACAAATTGTTGAAGTAACACTCTTCCACAAGCAAGCATTATCATATAAAGCTTATTCGATAAGGGGCTATGATGAAGTAAAATGCAGCTGGTTTATTTTTACTCTAGTGCAAGTGGGAGACTGAAGGAGATATGCCCTAGAGGCAAATAAATATATAGTATTTATCACATTATCTCATAAGTTTATAATATGTTTTTGTATTATGCTATAACTGTATTAATCGGAATTATTAATACACGTGTGATACATAGACAAACCAGAGTCCCTAGTAAGCCTCTATATAAACTAGTTCGTTGGGCAACAGTTGATCGAGATTCCCGATCATGGACAATGACGTCGGTTGACATTGGGGTCATCTTATTAGTGGAATAAGGTGATGGACATACGCAAAGTATTGCAATAAGATCGTATTACGATGTTTGTCATTTTCAATAGGAAGTAATATGATAGCTTATTCCCTAGAACGTGAGATCATATTTATTGCTACTCCGTAGGGGTACTTTGAGAGCATCAAACGTTGTCTCTTATATAGCATGACAATAACGGTGTTCATCTTGGGTATCCCGAAAGAGTATGTTGAGACGTATGGATCAAGAGCGGGATTTGTTCATTCGTGTAATGGAAAGATACTCTGGGCCCACTCGGTGAGATTACGTCTATATAGCTGCGCATCTGATGACTAGGTCATGGAGATGTAATGTCACAAACGAGTTAATAACCTTTGTCGGTAACGAGATGCAACAGGGCATCGGATGTCTAGGATCACGTCTCGGACAAGGTAGTATCGTAGAAACAAAGGGAATGAATATCATGTTTATGGTTCAACGACGATATTCGTAGAATGCACAGGGACCATCACATGCATCCAGGTATCCCTGGCGGTCATTGGCGAGCGAAGGGTCTCGACCATGTCTGGAGTGTTCTCGAACTGTAGCGTAACAAGACTTAAGGTCTTAACGACACTAGGAGAATGTTTTGGAATAATATAGTAAGTCGTTGGAGAGAGAGAAATAATTCGGAAAGAGTTCCGGTAGTCCGGAAGGAGTTCTAGGAAGGTCTGGAATGGTTCCGGGAATGTCCGAAAGATGTTCGGGTGGTCCGGAAAATGTTTCGGAGTCACGGGAGATTAAATAGTATGTAAATATATTAATTATGTATTAATTATACTTTATATTAATTTAGTATTGATTAAAAAAAGGAGAAAAAGTGGGCAGCCCACCTAAATGGGCCATTAAGGCCCAAGAGGGGGGAGCCGCACCAAATAGGAAGGGGGGAGCCCAAGTCCTATTCGGACTGGCCTAGGGCCGGCCGAACCCCCCCTCCCCTCCTATTCCTTTAGTCCCACATGGTGGAGGCAAGGTGTTTGCACACCCCCTCCCCCTTTATATAGCAAGTCATATTAATTGGATTAAATCATCAAACATACAATTAAATTTGTACCAGGCTGGCCGAGCTGTGTAACATTCCAAATTTCACAAATAATTTAAACTTCCAAATTCATATGATTGCATGCATTGTCATTGCATTTTGCATTTGCATCATTATTTATAAATGTTGAAAGAATACAAAAATAATTAATTATAAAAATTTTATAAAATACTTTAAAAGGTTTAGTTTGGTAAGGATAAATTTTACAAAATTTTACAAATGATTCTGAATCATTTTGAAGTGAAAAATCAAAAGGTGTGTAATTTCCGAAGAAAAAAAAGAACAAAAAAAAAGAGAAGGGGAGCTCACCGAGCCGGCCTGCCGTGGCCCAATTCATCCCTCTACTTCCCGCGCGCGCACACGGCCCAAGCCCAACTCGCCTGCCTCCTGACGCTGACAGGTGGGTCCCACTTCTGACGACCGTATCGTCCCCGACCTCTGTTCTTCGGATTTTTTTTCACGGGAGAGTTCGATCCGAACTCAAATCACCGAGCCGTGTTCTGCACAAATTCCTCCGTTCGTCGTCTATAAGTGCCCCAGCCGCGCCACCGTTCCTCCGTGTCCAAGAACCCTAGCAAATCCGCCTCCAGGTTGCCCGAGATCGATCTCGACTCCGTCGACATTACCGCCGCCGTGGTCCCTGTTTTCCGGTGAGAAACTAGCACCTGAGAACCTCTCCTTGATCTTAAACTCCCTGCCATATCGCTGCGCACGTCCCTGACAAATTTTTCCCTAAATTTCCTGCACGGAGACGAGCAGTTTGTCCGCGACCGAGGTGCGCCGCCGTAGCCCTTAACTCCAGCGAGCAACTTGGAGGAGAAGGGGACACTCCAAGGTCTCCGAGCACGCCACCGAGACCGCCTCTACCTCGTCTTCATCCGGGTATGATCCCTCTGTCCAAATTCCTTCTAGAACGCGTAGAACGAAAATTCCGTTCATGCCCGCCGCCGCGATTTGTGTTTTCCGGCCGAACTCCGGCGGAAGCGCCGCCGGTTTGTGGTTCTTGAATCCTACGCCGCTGGATCTGTAATCAACGCGCCAGATTCGATCTCCCTACGAAGGGGTACGGACCAACAGGAAGTCGCCACGTCACCGAAGGCCGCATCCGTCCGCGCCGCCAACGCCAACGCCGCTCCCGCTTATCCCACATCCGCCGCGAAGCCACCGAGCCAACCGGGAGCCGCCACGTCGCCCAGGATCTCTGCCCAAAGATTTCTTTTCTGTTTATCACAGATTAGTCCCTGCAAATTGTTTCTATCATTAATTTTCACTCCTTTATCCAAAAATTATAACAAAAATTGTTTTGGAAAGATTATGAAGTATAGAAACTTTTGGCATCATTACATTTGTATTTTATCGAATAAATTTTGTTTAAAAACAGAAGTGGCCTTTTTGGTAAATTAAGCATAACTTCAAATATAAAATTTATTCCTCATCGAACTATTTTGCTATGAACTTGTAGGGCTAAGTACTAGCTGCATGAATATTCCAATATTTTTGTTTAGAATATTTTATGAGCTTTTTTGTAATTATTGTGATTAAAAGCTTTTTAGACATTATATAATAAATAATTCTAAAAATTGTTTTCTTCATGTTTTCGAAATATAAAAGTATTTATTATATTATAGCATCTTTACCACCTAAAAATACTTAGAAAATAATTGAGGAGCTTTTATTTGGCGAGGTGCTAATTTTCTCTAAGTGTTGTCTTTAGAAAATTGTTGGAAACTTCTAAGTCCTTAGTAAAATTTTGGACCACAAAACTTGCCTCGCATTAACTCACATTTCATCGCATGGCATGCATCTAGTCCTTAGAAATATTTTGCTCATCATACATGGCATATTTTCCTTAGTAGTTTTAAGAAACTTGTTTGTTTATGTTGTATTGTTTGTTGTGTTAGAATTTTCGGAGAGGACCGAGGACTGCAGTTCCTGTTGTTGTTCTGCTTGTTGCCAAGGCAAGTGGCACACCCCTATAAATTTCCTAAGTATTTTCTATGCATTACCTAGAGTATTTTTCTAAATGCATGTGTAGGACTTAGTATATTGCTACGCAAAACCTTAGAACTCTCTACCCCTTGAGTCTAGGAACCTATGTAATGACTTAGTAGAATTTTGATGCTATGCAAAAGTGTTTTATTGGAAAACTTAAATTCTACTAAGTTAATGAAACACCTGGGTGGAATTGGTATTGAATGGTTTATGTTGAGTGTTATTCCTTAGTGGTGATCTCTAAGGAATGGTCACTTGTGCATGGCCACCCAGGGTAATAAAGGGACCAATGTTCTCTCTAAGTGATGATTGCTTCTCGTGCAACCATTAGTCAATGGGCTCTGGCTAGATGGAGTAAGCTGCGTGGACTCGGCCCGACTTGACAGGTGCTGGTAGATAGTTAGCATGGAGCGCGTGAAGTCTGCAAGGGACGGGAAGATGATTCTGAAAAGTCTCGTCTCAACTCTCTCCTTTTCCTTAGCACAAATGGTGTGTCTGAGGATAGTTTGGGTTTGTTGGGTCTAATGGTGAAAGTGCACAACCTCTGCAGAGTTAAAACTAAGTACTTAGCCGTGTCCCCGGATACGGACAATTTGAGCAGCTGATCGAGGATTTAACAGGGGCTCCCAACATTCCAATTTCTAAGTTAAAAGTTGATGGGTGAACAAGGGAAGACGAGATTATGGTTTTCATGCCATACTTGTCTTGAATTAAAGAAAGTGATTTTAAAAGAATAGGAAAAATTGGCTTTATGCAAATTAGCCTTGAACTCCACCAGCCAAATATGCATATAGGCTATAGAGTTATTCCATTAAGTGTCCACCATAGTGTCACTTGCCAGACTCCATTTTATATGGAATCTGACCCACTCTGTTGCAAATTATTATTTATTTCAGAAGTTTCTGATCAAGAGTAAGGAATACGTTTTGGGTTTCGAGTCTGCACCAACATGTTTTCGCATGTGGCGTGTCATGAAGATGGAGGCTCATTGAAGTTTATTTCCGCTGCTTTCCTGTTTGAGCTAGCTTTATGCTATGCAAAGATGTATCGAACTATTTATTTTACCAAGTCTGGATTACTCGTGTAATATTGATACAATGTTGTGATATTCATCGTAAACTGTGTGTGCAAATGAATCGATCCAGGGGTTTGCACTATACATAGGTACCTGCCATATTTTTAAGTGCATGTACATTACAAGCTGCTTCTCCGGCCGTTTGGCTTTCTCTCTCCACCAAAGCTATACTGTTGGGCGCCGTTGCCCTGCGGGATTCCAGAAAAGTTCTACTCCTACGATCTCAGCTGGATCTGAGTGACCGGGGGTTGTCGTTAAGCTCCGTATGCTTGTGAGTGCTCGGAGGCGCCACATTTGAGGAGCCTGGGCAACATCGTCTCGCCACTGTAGCAGCCCTGCCATCGGCGCTACCCCTCCCCCCCCCCCCCCCCCCCCCCAGCTGCTGGCGCCACGCCCCTTCCGTTGGACGCCCGTCGACGCAGGTCATCGTCGACATCGCCGCGTCATCGTCTACTTCGTCACGCCAAGTTCTCCGCGACCTTGAGTTCGGCTACGTACATATTCATCGGCAACGCTTGTGCGGGAGGGTAATCCCCGCTATCGGTCTACAAGAGGTATGTGACCAGTTCCGCCACCGTTATCGCATGTACTAGATAGATAGATCCTGACTAGTTCGGTGTTCATACGCTAGAAAAAAGGTTAAACATGATCTACTTGAGAGTTCAAAACAATTGCCAAGCACCACAACATACAAGATAACAATCCATAAGAGCATGTATATCTTTCTTTATAACATCTACTGCATTTAGCATTTTCTGTTCTTAACCAAACACCAATCAACTTATTTAAAAGATAAACTCTCCAAGTAATTAACAATGGGATATGAGAGTATAAAATATAAGAACTAACAGCTCTAGCAAGAGATGCATGAAAAACAAGAGCTAATAGTATTGAAGTAACATAGAAGAATACTCAACAAATATAAGTGAAGAATACGAGAATTCATAAGAAAAAGCGGAGCGTGTCTTTCTCCCACACAAGAATGCTAGGATCCATTTTATTTAGAGAATGAAAATAATAAAAACAAAAAAACGCTTCAAGAAAGATGTGACGGAATTAAAATATAGTTTCACTTGAAAGGACCTAATAGTTTGTTGATGAAGAAGGGGATGCCTTGGGCATCCCCAAGCTTTGACGCTTGAGTCTTCTTGAAATATGTTGGGGGTGAACCACCGGGGAATCACCAAGCTTTGGCTTTACTATCTTCTTGATCACATCATATCATCCTTCTCTCTTGATCCTTGAAAACTTCTTCCACACCAAACTTAGAGTAAACTTCATTAGAGGGTCAGTGCACAAAAAATTATGATATTCTGTAAGAACACAATTTCTACCAATGCTACTGGAATTAGCTACAAATACTAATACTTCATGGAATAAAAAGATCCAATCAAAATAGCAAAAGAGGCATTGCAAAATAAATGGCAGAATCTGTCAAAAACAGAACTGTCCGTAAAGACGAATTTTTTCGAGCCACTTAACTTACTCCAGTCAGAAAACTCAAACTAATCAAAGTTGCATATATATCTGAGGATTACGCACAAAAAAGGGGAGGTCATTTGGATGTTTCTGTGAAGAGTTATGAATTTAAAGGTGGATAGCAGAAAACTGTTTTTGCGCAGGAATCCAAATTTAGCATCAACTTTCAACTAGAGACTTAACTTGACACAGCAATGCAATAAAATAAAGATACAAAGGAATTTCTACATAGGTGAGCAAACTCCTTGACATAAAAAATAAAATAACAGGAATAAAAAGTGGGTTGTCTCTCATAAGATCTTTCTTTATAGACATTAAGATAGGCATAGTGAATTTTTTGATGCTCTCATAAAACTGAGAGTTGAAAAACATAGGAGAGCATCAAGAGGTAAACATCAAACACATTTTTAAGTCTAACCCTCTTCCTATGCAAAGTAATCTTGTGATAAAATAAATTATTGAAACATATAGCAACTATCATAGCAACATGAAACAAATGCAACTTCAAAACTTTCAACATAAAGAGAGGCATTTTATTAACTTGAAAACTTTTACAACCGTGTTTCCTCTCTCATAATAACTTTCAGTAGCATCATTGATAAAATCCACAATATAACCATCACATGAAACATTCTTATCATGATCCATATGCATAAAAGTATCATTATCTCCCTCATAAGAAAAGTTCTTCTCATTAATAACAAGGGGAGTAGGATCATCATAAAGAACTTGAACATGATAGACAAGTTGTACATTAAAAGGATTGGTTTGAGGGATTCCTCTATAATTATGACAAGTTTCAAAAGGATAATTGTAATTATAACCCATGTCATAGTATTCTCTATAATTATCAAAGACCGGAGGCATAGTATCATCATAAGCAATAGAACAGTTATCCACTAAAGTGTGTTTATTTGCAAACATGTAATCATTTTTACTAGAAGGGGTGTATCAAATATATAATCATTGGTAGCAAAAGGATTTTCAAACACCTCATCCCCGAGCTCAGAGCTCTCTATATCATCATGGGAAGGAACATGGATAGTATTAATAGTGCAGCAATTATGAACATCGTCATTTTCAGAATTATTATCCCAAAGATCTTCAATGTCAAAAGAAGTGTGCTTTTCCCAATCATGATCACTAATATAAATAACAGGCATAGGTACATCATCAAGTTCAGAATCATCGAATTCAGAATTATAAGTATTAATTGTAACATGAGCAACAAGTTTGGGAGAAGATATTGTTTCCTCTCCTTTTTTACTCCTCTTCTTCTTCCTCTTTCCATTTTTCTTCTTATTTTCCTCTTTTGTAGGGAGAGGCTTGAAAGGAAGCTTCTCCACATAACCTGCTTTAGTATTAGAAACAATGGAAGAAACTTGGGGGAATTCCCCTCTTTCATTAATAAGATGAAAACACAGATTAGTCCTGTCATACTTTGGTGAAGTCACATCCTTTATAATATTTTGTATGTAGGTGTTAGCATGGCAATTACTAACACAATAGAGATAACATCCATGCAACAAATCATCCATATCAATATCACTCATATTTAACAAAGAAGTTTTTCTTGATATTTCTTGACACCCCAAAAATATTGTAAGTTCATCATGATGACTAGGAATGATCATGTTATCACAAAAGTCTCATTCAATATCTTTATGAGAACCCGAGCATTGAAATTTGAAATGACCCTTTTCATAGCAAAGTTCACAAATAAAAGGATAGGTGGCACAAATCGTTTTACCAAGATCTCTTAAAACTTTATACCAACCTCTAGTATTTTCATGCCTATGATGGATTCAGTATTCATCTTCAATTTGATTAATTCCACAAGTTTTATGCATTCCACAAAAATTAGCATGCTTATAAGAAATAGTATTATCAGAAGTTTGGGCATGTTTATCGCAATCATTAACAATAATTTCATTTTCCAAGCAAGTGTCTTTGAAAGGTTCATGATACACGTCCCAATTTTCTTTAGGAACATTAATATGAGAAGCAAAGGTTCTAAAATAATCAACAATAATATCAGAATCAAGACCATATTTAGCATTAAGCTCTTGAAAATCAGTAGTTTCAACACAAGAATTAATGCAATCATATTCACAGTTTATACCTGATTCTTTGCCTTTGTCATTCTCCCAATCTTCAGCATTGTCTCGAATTGTTTCAAGGAGATCCCATCTAGCTTCAACTTTCTTACTTGTGAAAGAGCCCTCCGAACAGGCATCTAGATAAACCTTACAATGTCCTGAAAGCCTTGCATAAAAATTATTAACAATTATATTATCAGGAAGCTCATGGTTAGGACATTTGAGTATTAATGTTTTCAGCCTTCCCCAAGCTTGAGCAATGCTTTCTCCTTCAACAGGCCAGAAATTATATATAGAATTACGATCTTGGTGAATATCACTTGGAGGATAAATTTTAGAATAAAATAGACATACAACCTCCTCCCATTCAAGAGAGTGCCTATTCTTCAACAATTTATACCAATCCGCAGCTCTTCCACCAAGTGATATAAGAAATAATTTCTTCTTAACTTTGTCCATTGAAATACCTGCACACTTGAACAACTCGCATAATTCATGTAAGAATAGCAAATGATCACCAGGATGGACAGTTCCATCCCCTACATAGCGGTTATCCATAACACGATCAATAATTTTCATAGGTATTTTAAATGGCACTATTTCTTCAGGTGGCTTTAGAATATCAGAAGCATCATTAGAATTATCACATATTAGAGGTAAACATTATCAAGGCTAAATAATTCCTCCAAATCTAAGGAGCAAAGAAGATTATTTTTGTTTAAACTAGCTCCCCTAAGCTTAGGCTTTTCCACAGCCTTAGCAATAATAGTGTCCAAAAAAAATATACTAATAACAGTACTACCACTATTAGGCAAACAAACTTCCATAGGTTTTTAATTTTATATTCAAAAGTATCATGTCCTAATGCAATATAATTTCATAGAGATCCCTATTTTTTGTTGTTTTCCATTGGCCTAACCAGTGAAAATAGAAACAAGAAACAAAAAGTAATAATTGTAGAATGTAAAGGATATACCTACAAGCGCTCACCTCCCCGACAACGGCGCCAGAAAATAGCTTGATGTCTACACACGCTTCTATTCTCGTAGACAGTGTTGGGCCTCCAAGAGCAGAGGTTTGTAAAATAGCAGCAAGTTTCCCTTAAGTGAATCACCCAAGGTATATCGAACTCAGGGAGGTAGAGGTCAAAGATAACCCTCACGAACAACCCTGCAATTAAGATACGAGAAATCTCTTGTGTCCCCAAAACACCCAATACAATTGTCAGATGTATAGGTGCACTAGTTATGCGAAGAGACAGTGAAATACAAGTAATATGGATGATTATAAGTAGTAATTGCAATCTGTAATAAAGATGGCAGCAAGCAAACATGTAGCAGAACTTGTTGGAAACGGTGTTTCATAGCTTAGAAACAAGTCCTAGAGATCCTACTTTCACCAGTGGAGATTCTTAACAATGACATCAAAGTTAAATAAATAAACACTACTCTCAATGTTGGGGATATATCAACTAGGGGTGTAACCAACATGGATTAATCCAGCTAGTCCAGGGTGGCCCAAGGGTGGTAAGGCTGAAGCCTGCCGGGCGGCCCAGATAGCTGACGTACAAGGAAGTAGGCGGACGGTCCAAGGAAGGCGGAAGGCCGAAGCCCATCGAGCCACCAAGCCCAAGACGGAAGGCGGCAACTAAGCCGGCTAGGTCTAGGACTCTGTTTACTTGCCGGACAAGTACTTGCCTTGTACCCTGGGGTCTGGCCGCCTATATAAGTCGGCCACCAGGGAGCCTTTAGGGCACGCTTCAATACGTATCATACACATTGTAACCTGTTCACGGCTATTGCCTCATAGTGAATTATAGCAGCACGTAGGATCTCGCCACCGCTGTGGGATCCGAAGCTGGGTAAACTCGCCGTGTTCAATCCCGTCCTCGACGACACCAACCTTCTTCCCCACGATCCATACGTAGGCTAGAGGACCCCCGTCTCCTATCAATTATGTCGATACCACGACAGTTGGCGCCCACCGTTGTAGCGTACCTGCTCTTTAAATAAGGCAGATACCTGTGTATAGTGCAAATCCCTGGATCGATTCATTTGCACACACAGTTACGATGTAATATCACAACAAAGCATCAATTATATTACATCGATGATCCAGAACTTACAAAATATTTTGATACAAGTTGCATAGCATAAAGCTAGCATTGAAAAGTACACAGCGGAAAATACAATAGCAGTGAGTCTCTAATAACTTTCATGCTGCCACAGGCAAAAACATGTTGGTTGTAGACTCGAAACCTTTACGAAACCTCACTCGTCATCTGATCAAATCTGCAATAAGAAAAATATTGCAACAACGTGGGTCAGATTCCATTAAAAATGGAGTCTGGCAAGTGACACTATGGTGGACACTTATGGAATAACTCTAAAGCCTATATGAATATTTGGCTGGTGGAGCTCAAGGCTAATTTGCATAAAGCCAATTTTTCCTAACTCTTTGGAAAACACTTTTCTTCTATTTGAGACATCCGTGGCATGAAATCCACTGTCTCATTTCTACCCTTGTTCACCCATCAACTTTTAACTTAGAAATTGGAATGGTGGAATCCTCCGTTGACGTCCTTGATCAGCTGCTCAAAATTGTCCGTAACCGGGGACACGGCTAAGTACTTAGTTTTACACTCTGCAGAGGTTGTGCACTTTCACCTTTAGACTCAATTTGTCCGAGAAATCCTATACACGCGGAGTGTATTAAGGAAAGGAGAGAACTGAGACAAGAACTTTCAGAAGAAGAATGCAACCATATTAGCAAGACCCGTTCCACCTATCATCCCTCTACATCTGCTTGTCAAGCTGACAGGTTGCACCCTCACAACTTAATTATTCTAGACAGAGCCCATTGTCAAAAGGCTGCACTGGAAGCAATCGTCACTTGGAGTTCCTTCAGATTCCTCTGTTCCTGGGTGGCCGTTCTCAAGTGTACATACTCGCCATAGAAATGGACCTGAGTAGCCACTCAACATAAACCATCCGACCAATTACCACCCAGGTGTTTCATTCTTAACTTAGTAGAATTTAGATTTTCACAAAACAACATTTGCATAGCAACAATAATTCTACTAAGTATTGCATAGGAACCTAGACACAGGAATAAGGGATTCTACAGGTTTAGCATAGCAACACATGCATATAAAAATACACTAAGTAATGCATAAAAATAGGAAGTTTATGAGGTGTGCCACTTGCCTTTGAATGTTGTCGTTGTTCACAAACTCTTTTCAACAACGGACGTTTGCTCTCCGTTTAATCTAAACAATATAAGCAAACAACAATACAACAATCAACAGCAAGCCAAACTCACCATGCATACAAACACATACTAGATGAATAAATAAGTTTTACAAAACTTTCTAAGGAAAATATGTTTATGCATGATGTGCAAAATATTCCTAAGGCTAGAAATACTTTTCATGCCATGAAAATCTTTTAAGTTATTGTAAGGCAATTAGGTGGTTCAAGAATGACTAAGGACTAAGGTCTTAAGTTGGATAAACATATTTTGTTTTATATCTTCTTGAAACAAGCACTCTAATGGCAAGGCCATGATGTGCAAAATATTTAGAGAAAAATACTAAGTCATTTGTTCAAGATGATCACAATTATTATCAACTCTTTGTAAGTTGGACATTCACTATAGTGAGAGAGACAGACACCCGGCCAGCCACTTAAATTGTGGAACAGGTCTCATGTACGTGGACATGTAAGGTTTGTTTCCAGGCCGCTTCATCCCACTATACTGCTAGGGTCCAACAACTTCAAGATGATAACATCATGATCAAAATTGTTTAAGTCTAAAAGACAAGATTAGGAAAGAGGGAAAAGATAGAAAGAAAGATGTAGTTGTCCTCCAGGCTTCATCTCCAGACTTGTAACTTTCTTCTGGATGATGTCTTGATTGAGCTCTTGGTAGTCTTGATGAATCTTCAGACTTGTAACTTTCTTCTGGATGATGTCTTGATTGAGCTCTTGGTAGTCTTGTTGAATCTTCAGACTTGATGATTCTTGTATCCTCGAGGTTGGTCTTGGTTTTACTTAGTCTTCATGAAATCTCAGAGGGGAAGAAAAGACAGAGAGAAAGACTTAGAGAATAGAAGGGGGTTGGCCTTCTTGAACTTCTTCTCACTTTTCTTCTAAGTACTTGACATCTTGGGGATGCTTCCAGAGTCTGTTTTCTTCTAAGTCCTTCATGAACTTCTTCTTGATTTTCTTCTAAGTGTTTCTTCTCCTTGAAGATACTTCTGAAGTCTTGTTTTTGGCTAAGTCCTTCAATGGTCTTCCAGCTCCATGTTGAAAATCCTAAGTGTATAGTGCATAGCACTTTTCCCAAAACTAAGTTTGAGATTATTTCTAACTTAGAGAAAACAAATGAAGAGGGCTTTTCCTATGAGAATAAAATATGCTATGAACGAAATGAAATTTTAAATCACAAGAATCATAAAAATAACTTTTGTGATTTCTTTAAATGTATGCATGAATTTATAATGCAATTTAAATCAATTCCTAGTTTTGGAAAATAAAATAAAAGGAATAATTATAATGTTAAAGTTTTCCTATGAAAAATTTTCTATAAAAAAAATGTTATAATTTGTGTTAATAGACAGAGAGCATTTAAATAAATCTATTGCAATTGGATCTAATCAAAATAATGTTTCTATTAAAAGTTATTTCAAAATTAGTCAAACTATTCAAACTAAACACACAACTATGAAATCATTCCAAACTTTCTCAAAAATATTTATAGCAGTGGCATTAATTTACATATATTCAAAAGTTTCTAAAACATATTTATTTGCAATTTTTGGATTTATAGAATTAAAGTTATTACAAATATACTCAATTTCACTATTTGAAATTTGAATATTTTAGACTAAGTCAAATTTGAATTTTGTCTGATCCAATTTATTCTACACATCCAGAGCTTTCCAAATATATAAAAATTATTAAATTTGGAGTTGTGGTTAAAAAGTTGTGAGAGATCTAAGTGACAGGGGTGTTTCTGCAAAACTGCCGATTAAAATTAATTACGAAATTGATTATACACGTGGCAGCTGACGTGGCTGACACGCGGAGCTGACTGGGATCGCTGACGTGGATAAGTTATCGATCTGGGCCGTCAGATTTAGATCTACGGTCCAGATCCGATCTTACCGGTTCGTTTAATACCATCTAATCCTAACCGCTAACATCAGATCGGACGGCAGGGACTCGATGGCCAAACCTGGGCGGCGGAATCTCGCCGGCGGAGAAGAAATGGCGACGAGGCTCTCGGGTGTGGACGGCGCCGTCGCGATGATTGTTCCCCGGATGCGTGGATGGTCTCCCCGGATGCGGCGCTTCACGGCGGAGAGAATGGTGGCGTCGGCTTCGTCTCGTTCGTCCTGGAGGTGGCGTGGAGGATGCGGTCGAGGTGGCTCGGGCGCCGTCGAGCTCCGGTCAACTTGTCCTGCTCAATGTACTCGTCGGAAGGACGGGGATGGGGGTTAGGGAGATGCGCACGGTCATGAGAAAAAGAATGGACACAATCTCGGGCTGTGGAGAGTGCTCACCTCGTCGGAATCGAGAAGAACACGGCGGCGACAACGGCTGACTCCGGCGAGCAGTACTGGCGGCCTGGCGGCGTTATTTTCATGGAGAGGAGAGGGGAAACGGAGGCTGGGTTGCGGGCTTTATAGGGGGGGGGGATAGGAGATCCAATCCCGCAACAAACTGCCGGATTTTGGAAGGATTCGTTGGAGGATTTTCGGGAGCGAGATCTCCGGCTGGAGGTTGATGATGATGACGTCAGCGATGACGTCATCCAGTTATTTCTTTTTCTGTTTTTATTTATTTAATTCATATCTTTTGATTTATAACTCCAAATGATGTCAAAATAATTTCTAAAAATTTGTAATATTATTATTCTTCTGTTAAACCAATTGTGGGAGTGTTTTGAATATTTTTGCAAAATAATATTTTGAAATATTGATTAATTACAAATTTGACACTTAAAGTCAAATTTGAATTTCTATCTTATTTAGATTTTCTTTTGGCTAAATAAATTTGTAAAATACTCACATTTCAATATGTTTGAATTTAAGTTATTTAAACTTGTTTTGCTGAAATCATTCATCTTTATCTTGGCATATTATTAAAGAACAAAATATTAATAATGCTTTAGGAAAATGTGAAAGATAAGGAATTCATTTTTAATTGAAAATAATTTGTGCAACATTATATTTTATATTATGTTAATTGATTTGAAAACTTCATAACAACTTTGGAAAGGATTTTTGCTTTGATTTTATTCTTATTTAAAATCCATTAATCATTTCATGTTCTGAAAATAAATAGATGGAATTCATTTAATCCAATGAAATGTTTATTTGGCTAATTCATTAATTTAAATTCTATGAAGTTTTAAAGTTATACACTATAGGCTTATAATTTCCAAACTATATTTTGAACATAGTTAAAGGAATGAAACCCATTTAGTAATTATACACTCTTTTGATTAATCTTGTATTTATGAATAGATATGGCTAAGTGGTTTAATTCAAATACTCATAAGGAATTAATTTATTTAAAATAAAATGGATTGTAGTTTGTAAAATATTTGTCAAATTATATTTTAAGATTTTTGAAACACAGTGGATAATAAAATGTTTAAACTGTGACATTTGAAATATTAAACTTTGAAGTCTTTTATAGTTGGTTTCCTTATGAATTTAATATTTTATTTTTATAAAAAGAAAAGTTTTAAATTTTAGTGATTTTTGAACTTTATAAAATGTTGGGATGTTACAACCGTGGGGCCTAAGGTTCCTGGCGTCACGTTCCAAGCGGGAACACTTGGCGGCGTGGGCAAGCAGATCGCCGTCGGTAGCCGGCATCCCCAAACCGGGATCCCTGCGTCGCGGGCAGTGGTCGTTGACATCCCTGTGCCGCGGGTAGAGGTCACCGGCTTCCCTGCGCTGCGGGTAGACGTCGCTGACACCCTGCGCCGCGGGTAGCAGTCACCGGTATCCCCAAAACCGGGATCCTACAACCGGGATCCCTACGCTGCGGGCAATGGTCGCCGACTTCCCTGCGCCGCTGGTAGCGGTCGCCGGCATCCCCAACCTGGGATCCCTACGCTACGGGCAGTGGTCACCGGGATCCTGCGCTGCGGGTAGCGGTCGTCCTCATCCCCAACCCGGGATCCCTACGCTGCGGGCAGTGGTCACCGGGATCCTGCGCTGCGGGTAGCGGTCGCCGGCATCCCCAAACCGGGATCCCAACGCTGCGGGCAGTGGTCCATGACATCCTGTGCCACGGGTAGAGGTCACCGGCATCCCCAAAACCGGCATCCCCAAACAAGGATCCCTGCACCGTGGGCAGTGGTCGCTGACATCCTGCGCCGCGGGTAGAGGTCACCGGCATCCCCAAAACCGGCATCCCCAAATCGGGATCCCTGCGCCGCGGGCAGTGGTCGCTGACATCCTGCGCCGCGGGTAGAGGTCACCGGCATCCCCAAAACCGGGATCCTAAAAACCGACATCCCTGCACCGCGGATGGAGGTCATCGACATCCCTGCACCGCGGGTAGAGGTCGCCGACATCCCTGCGCCGCGGGTAGAGGTCGTCGACATCCCTGCACCGCGGGTGGAGGTCATCGACGTCCCTGCATCGCAGATATCGGTCGTCGACATCCCAAACCGACATCCCTGCACCGCGGGTACCAGTCGCCGGCGTCTGCCCCGACACTCATCATCAACGAACCCCGGGCAGTTGCACGCCAGTTACCCGGGTAATGTCGCCCCCGACATCCCCTACCGCTCCTCTGCTCCGTGAGTATTATCCTCTGTACTGCGCAATTATGTTATCTTAGGAATTATTCGGGAACCGCCCTTGTCTGCCTAGCTTAATTGTTTACCCGGGAACGAGATATCGTCACCCGGGGACTGCCCTGTTTTACCTGTTTTGTCATCTGTTTGTTTTTTCCCCGGGATCAAGATGTCTTGACCCGGGGACTGGCTTATCGGTCGGTTGTACCTTGCATGCTTAGTCGGTAAAGTAACTCGGTTTATATTTATTTATATGCATGACGTATCTCGGTTCCTGTTGTGTCGTTTGTGTGCCGGCATCCCGAAACTAGACTCGGGGACTGTCGTGTTCATTTGTCTTCCTGCTATATCTGTAAATTTACCCCGGGACTCGGTGAAACCGGTATCCCCATGCCTGCCTCAGCGGGTAGTTGTATTCTTGTGTCTCGCGTTGAATTCTCTTTAGCATGTCGTTTAAAGTTTTTGCTTCCATCAAATATTTGTTATACATACCTGTCTGCACTAACATTAAAAGGGGATGTTGGTTTTATCGAGATGGTACTCATGTTGGTTTTACCGAGATGGTACCCATGTTGGATAATCGTCTTACCGAGAGGATATTCATGTCAAAGATTCTGGGGATATCGGTCATTTTATTGGTTATCTTGATTCCATCTTATATTTATTATTTTCTCAAGATATATTGCATATTGTCTGTGGTATCAGTTGGCCCACATATCGAGGTATCATGTCATATCTTCAGATCCCCGTTTATTTCGGTTCGCCAATATATCATGCCATCCTGCAATATCTCCAGATCGCCGTTTATGTCGGCTCGCCATTATATCACGATATCATGCCATATCTCCAGATCCCCGTTTATTTCGGTTCGCCAGTGTATCATGGCATCGGGCAATATTTCCAAATCGTCATTTATTTCAGTGTGTCAAGGTTCGCCAAAGGCAACACCTGAGATACCGAAACATCTGTGATACGCCCAGAGTGGTCGAGATACCGAAACATCTGTGATATGCCCAGAGTGGCCGAGATACCGAAACATGTGTGATATGCCCAAAGTGGCCGACATACCGAGATACCGAGGCACCCGAGATACCTGTGTGACATTGCGTATTTGGTTGGAGGCGTCTGTGTCGGTATACGCCCAGAGTGGCTAAACGCCGGCACATGAGACTCTGTGTCGGTATATGACGTGGGGCTACCTTGCGGGTAGCCCACGATGATGCTACCTGGGCCGCGCCAAGGATGGAAAGGCCCACAGGAGGCCCACGCGGGATACCATGTAACCTAGTCCAAGTCGGTTAGGAAAGCATAACCTTCCATATCTGTAGATGCCATCGGCACCAACCACCCGAGACCTGGCTGCCTATAAAGCCAGGAGGGTTGCCCGTCCCAGAGGACACGCTCAGAACCACAACAAACCCTAGCGAGATCGCAATCTCGCCATTGTAATCGCTACTCGCATCAATAATCAGACAAGCAGGGGTAGGGTGTTATCCTCCGGGAGCCTGAACCTGGGTAAAACCTTGCTTGTCAGCCGTCGTGATCACCTTGCACTCTTCTCTCTCCCCATCAATCAACCCGGGGTGCGCAACCCTGGGACTTGTCGAGTTAGCCCCTCGTCAATTGGCGCCGTCTGTGGGAACACAAACAAGTGCTAGGATCATGGTCGCACCGGCTCCATCCGCAATGAAGATCGGCGCATCCGCCATCAGGGAGTCGATCCGATTCGGCTCCTTTGAGTACGTCATCCACTCGCCAGCTCATCAATCGGTGTACGCCGATCTGGAAAAAGGTATACACATCACCTTCGGCTCCATATTCTGTTGCATCGATAGACGTGGTATACTCAGGTCTACGACTACTGCGCTACGCGCGACGGCGTCACCAAAATCGCCGACCATCGCGCCCGCTGGACCCGCTGAGATCGCATCTGCCGCACCCGCGGAGATCGCGACCGCTGGACCCGCTGAGATCGCATCTGCCGCACCCGTGGAGATCGCGACCGCCGGACCCGCTAAGATCGCATCTACCGCACCCGCAGAGATCGCGACCGCCAAACCCGCGAAGATCGCATCTGCCGCACCCGCAGGGTTCGCGCCAGATGCACCCGCGAAGAAGACATCTACATCAACAATCTCGGCAACGGCCGCGCGAATCGAGTCTACTACCCCAACCTCGGTCGCGCGGTCAATCAAGTCAAGATCCACCTCCACCGTCGCACCCGCACGGGCGACCAGGGGCCCGCGTCCGACAGCCATGTCGCGCGCGCCCCCGTCTTCGTGGAAATCCCAGGTCTACCCCAAGCCAATCGCACTCGCCCCGGCGAGTGTGAGCACATGGACAATCGCGAAGAGACGCGACAGCGGGTGCGCCGCGCGCCACGTTGCAGCAATTTTCGACCCCGAGCAAGAAGCGGGTGACAGAAGCAGCAGCGGCAGCACCAACTCCCCAATTCAAGTCTACCCCAAGCAAGTCTTCATGGCCGGCACAGCACCGCATGACGACGAAGACGAACCCGCATATCCACTAGAGGTGGACATGCCGGACCAGACTAAACTTGTCATCACGCGGGACATGGCGATCCAAGCCATGAAACATGTGGACGAGGGCACGTTCCCCCCACCCAACGCACCTCGAGAAGACCACCTGGCGGTCCAGTACTTGCTACGCAAGGAAGGCGAACGGATCCGCGCCGAAAAAGCCGAACTTCTCAGGCGCAAAAGGGACGCGGATGCATCGAGTGCCAGGCGAGCCGCCCTCTCCTTCACATCCTCCACAGAGGTGAACCAGGGAGCACAGCGAACCAGAGCCCGTGTCCCCCACATGGCAGAAGCTGATCGAACAAGGCTCACCCGTAACCTCGACTCATCCTTCGTCACCGAAGATGAAAACGGGATACCCGTCCCAAAGACGGCGAACGCCGCCCTGATATCAGTCGAGACATACCTCCGCCTCACGCAGCCACCGGAGGGGTACGCGCGCTCCCTTCTCCACAAGCAACAAATTGCCTCCATAAGGGCAATCGAAGAAGCTCTGGCGGCCCAGGGGCCAAGTAACCGAGCGCACGAACCAACGACGTCGGGCATCCCGGCGGCACAGCGACAGCCAGTCAAGGACCTCCGTGACGTCCTGACACAGAAGACGGTGGACCACAACCGCAAGGAGCGTTCGGCTAGCGCGGCACACACGGACGACCACGCCGACCGCGACTTCGAGCCGTGTGACGCGGCATGCTTTAGTTTCAACATCCGCGACACCCGCATGCCTAAAGGCTTGAAGTTGACGGCTGGCACACCAAAGTACGACGGGAAGCAAGACCCAAAGCTATGGCTCGAAGACTACCTTATTGCTTGCACCTGCCAAGGCGGAACATCGACCACGGCAATGCAGTACATCCAGCTCATGCTGACAGACTCGGCACGCGGGTGGCTCACAAGCCAACCCAAAGACTCCTTCCGAACATGGGAAGAATTCCAGGATAACTTCATCAAAAGTTTCTCGGGAACATTCGCCAGGCCGACGACCTACATCGAGTTGCAGGCCTGCAAGCAAGGGAAGGATGAGTCGCTCCGCTCTTACATCCAGAGGTGGACACTCCTCCGCAATACCATGGAACCCGTATCAGAGGATCGAGTGATGGACGCCTTCATGCACGGCGTCGCTGGCCGCGACCTCCGGGAGGAATTCGGTAGGCTCCAGCCGAAGACCACAATAGAACTCATGAAGACAGCCAACCAGTGGGCCGAAGGAGAGGACTACGTCCGCGAAACTTCTCCCAAAAAGGAAGGCGAAACAAGCAACTGGCGCGAGGCACGTCAAAAGAGGAAGGCATGTTACACCCACGATTCAATCGAACTAGTAGCGGCGGGTTAAGAAACCCCCCGTGAGGTCAAGCGTGAGGGCAGCCGACAGCACGAGCAAAGTCGACAGCCCAGCTCGAGTCAGTACAACCGTGGCAGCAGCAGCATCGGCCACAATGATGGAAGTCAGAAGCGCGAGTGGAAGCGCCCGTTGACCCCAGCAGAGGAACTGATGCAACCCTGTAAGCATCACTCGTTCCGCCACCCGGAAACAGGAAAGTGGGGTTCAAACCACCTGTTGAAGGATTGCCGCAAAGCAAGAAAGATCTACCACGCCATGCAGCAAATCATCGCCCCGGTGCAGGCCATTCAAGCGGCACCGCAGCTAGCCATCCAGGCAGCACCCGCAAATAATAACCAAGTGCAGGCGGCAGGAGCATTCCCCCAGCCGCAGCAGCAGCAACAAGGTCCGT
Organism: Poa annua; assembly: GCA_026929855.1. NCBI lineage: Eukaryota > Viridiplantae > Streptophyta > Magnoliopsida > Poales > Poaceae > Poa > Poa annua. The sequence goes on from CM049428.1 coordinate 28,381,706, forward strand.
CGGCAGCAGCCGACACGTACCCAGCCGCACGGGAACAGTTGAACATGATCCAGAAGGGACCCCCGTCGAACAGGAGGCAGAAAATCATCACACGCCAAGTACTTCAGGCCATCAACAGCCCGCGCGCGGTACCAGACTACCTGCGCGGATCGGAGACACCAATCACATTTTCTAGGGCAGATCACCCAGCGGAGGTAGTCCAACCCGGGCACGCCGCACTCGTGATTGAGGCCTTGGTCGGCGACTACAGCCTGAAGAAGGTATTCCTGGACGGAGGCAGCGGCATCAACATCATATTCGCCGACACCCTCAAACGAATGAACAGGTCGACAGAGAAATTGCCGGAATCGGAGACCACCTTCCACGGCATAGTACCAGGGCAAGCAATCACGCCCATGGGAACAATCACACTCGACGTCATCCTCGGTACACCCGAGCACTTCAGGAAGGAGTCGATAGACTTTGAGGTCGTCGACTGGAAGTCACAATACCACGCCATCCTCGGACGCCCAAGCTTTGCCAGGTTCATGGCAGTACCCCACTACGCCTACCTGATGATAAAGTTGCCCGGGCCGAAAGGAGTGATCACCGTCCGCGGCGACTTCGGGCTCTCCAACAGCTGCGACCGCGAGTTCGCCAAGATCTCCGAGTTCTTCGGCGTCGAAGAGCACTTCAAGGCCATGTCAGCCGACAACGACAAGACCATCTTCCCGGCTCGCAAGAAGCCTGCCAAAGACGCAGCGTTCAACACGAATGACGACACTATCACCCACCAAGTCCATCCGACCGACAGCGGAAAGACAGTCAAGGTCTCATCAAGTCTGACCCCCGCATAGGAAGGCGCGCTCGTCGAGTTCCTACGTGAGAACTGGAAAATCTTTGCATGGCAACCTTCTGACATGCCAGGGATACCCAGGGAACTCGCCGAGCACTCTCTGAAAGTACACAAGGACGCAAGACCAGTCAAGCAATCCATGCGACGCTTCTCAGGGCCCAAACGAGACGCTATCACCATGGAAGTCGACAGATTACTGCACGCCAAGTTCATCCGAGAGATCAAGGACTCGGACTGGGTCGCCAACCCGGTTCTAGTTGAGAAAAAGAAGACGAAGAAACTACGCATGTGCGTTGACTTCACCGCAGTCAACAAATGCTGCCCCAAGGACCACTTCCCGCTCCCGCGGATAGACCAGATCATCGACTCGACTGCAGGTTGCGAACGCCTATCTTTTCTGGATGCCTACTCAGGTTACCAGCAGATCAGGCTGAAAGTCGAGGACGAAGAGAAGACAGCCTTCATCACACCCGACGGCGTTTTTTGCTACCAGACGATGTCGTTCGGGTTAAAGAACGCAGGTGCCACGTACCAGCGGACAATGCAAGCATGCCTCAAGGGGCTAATCGGGCAGATCGTCCAAGTCTACGTCGACGACATCGTCGTCACTACCCGGAAGGAGGATACCCTAGTCGACGACCTCCGCAAGGTCTTCGCCGCACTGGACGTGTATCAGATCAAGCTCAATCCAGAGAAGTGCGTGTTCGGCGTACCAGCCGGAGAGCTACTAGGGTACCTTGTATCCGCAAGAGGAATCGAAGCAAACCCCGAGAAGGTGCAGAACATACTCACAATGCCAGCACCAACCAAGCTCAGGGAGGTGCAACGATTAGCTGGCCGAGTCGCAGCTCTCAGCCCGTTCATTAGTAAGTTGGGAGAGAAAGCCTTACCTTTCTACCAACTGATGAAGAAGTCAGACAAGTTCGAGTGGACACAAGAGGCGCAGGACGCATTCGACCATCTCAAGCAGACACTGACAACCTCTCCAGTCCTCGTGGCACCACTGGAAAACGAGCCGCTCTGCCTATACGTCTCAGCAACGAACAGGGTGGTGAGCATGGTGCTCGTAGTCGAACGCGAAGAAGAAGGGCACAGCCACCCGGTGCAGAGGCCCGTCTACTACCTTAGCTAAGTACTCACCTTGTCCAAGCAGAACTACCCTCATTACCAGAAGCTGGCATACAGAGTCTTCATGACCTCCAGAAAGGTCGTCCACTACTTCTCCGAGCACCCGATCACGGTGGTAAGCTCCTCTGGACTAGCAGACATTCTCACAAATCAGCGCGCGACAGGACGAGTCGCCAAGTGGGTTGTCGAACTAGGACCATGGGGGCTTAAGTATGCTCACCCGAAGTCCATCAAGGCCCAAGTTCTCCCAGAATTCACCACCGAGTGGATAGAAGCCCAGCTACCAAATGTCCCCGACTTGTCCAACGCATGGACAATGTACTTCGATGGCTCCAAGAAATTCAAGTCAGCCGGGGCAGGAGTCGTGCTCATCTCCCCCAAAGGCGACAAGCTCAAGTATGTCCTACAGATGGACTTTCCGACGCCGTCCAACAACGAAGCCGAGTACGAGGCCCTGATCCACGGCTTGCGGATGGCCAAGAACTGCGGCGCCACGCACCTCATGATCTACGGCGACTCCTACCTGGTGGTACAGCAAACCATAAAGTCCTGCGACGCCGTCGCTGACAACATGATCGCCTACAGAGACCTCTACAATCAGATGGAAGGCAACTTCGACGGCTGCGAGCTGCGCCACATTGGCCGTGAAAGCAACGAGGAAGCCGATGTCCTTGCTAACATGGGCTCAGACAGGGTGCCAGTCCCACCCGGCGTCTTCCTCGAGTGCATCACGCAGAGATCCATCAAGACTCAGAGTACAGCAAGCACTGCAACAACAAAAGGCGATGCCAACCCGCCAAGCCAAGACAAGGTCCCCATGGAGGTCATGCTAGTCGAAGCCACATGGACAGGACCATACCTGGCATACATACTACATCAGAAGCTACCAGCTGACCCAGTCGAAGCAAAGCGCATCATCAGACGCTCCAAAAGTTTCACCGTCATCAACGGAGAACCCTACAAAAGAAGCATCTCAGGAATCCTGCAAAGGTGCATAGATCCAGTCGACGGCCAAGCCATCTTACTCGACATCCACGCGGGTACCTGCGGGCATCACGCCAGCAGCCGGGCACTGGTGGCCAAGGCGCTACGAGTCGGGTTCTACTGGCTGACAGCCATGCAGGACGCCGAGGAGCTGGTGAAGAAATGCACAGGGTGCCAGGAATTTTCCAACAAGCCGCAGGCCCCAGCATCAGAGCTCAAAACAATACCACTAGCCTGGCCCTTTGCCCAATGGGGTCTGGACATGGTGGGCCCGCTGAAGAAATCCTCACCCGGAGGTCACACTCACCTCCTGGTCGCAGTCGATAAGTTCACAAAGTGGATCGAAGCCGTGCCCATCACAAGTTCGACTGCATCCACAGCGGTCAACTTCATCAGGTCAATCATCTTCAGGTTTGGAGTACCTAATGGGATCATCACCGACAATGGCTCGAACTTCACAGCCGAAGAATTCAAGGACTTCTGCTCAGAGTAGGGGATCAAGCTCAGCTACGCGTCGGTCTCGCACCCGCAGTCCAACGGACAAGTGGAGAAAGCCAACGGCCTCGTCTGCAACGGCATCAAGAAACGACTGCGCGTGCCCCTAAAACGCGCAGCGGGCGCATGGGTGGAAGAACTGCCATCAGTCCTCTGGAGTCTGCGAACAACACCAAATAGATCCACCCAGTACACGCCATTCTTCATGGTGTATGGTGCAGAAGCGGTCCTCCCCTGCGACATCAAGTTCGACGCACCGAGAGTAGTCGCCTACGACGAGTCGGAAGCAGAGGAGGCACTCGAAGACAGCAGAGACACCCTGGATGAAGCGCGCGACATCGCCCTGGCACGATCAGCCGTGTATCAGCAGGACCTGCGCAATTATCACACTCGGAGGCTGCGACCAAGAGCGTTCGTTGCAGGCGACCTGGTTCTTCGACTCAAGCAAAAGAAGGTGCACAAGCTCGCTTCCCCATGGGAGGGCCCGTACATCGTAACAGAAGCAATAGGCAATGGAGCTTACCGCCTAAAGGACTCGAAGACAGGAGCGGACTGCAGCAACCCGTGGAACGTAGCACAACTCCGCCGGTTCTACGCCTAGTTCAAAACAACCATTGTACAAGAAAATCAGCGCGGCAGGTTTCAGACGCACTCTTTCCCTTACCAGGGTACCTGAGGGGACTGGAAGGGTTTTAACGAGGCGGCCTGTTCGCAAGAATCAATAAAGTGACTTGAAGAAAATCTGTCTCCTTTACCTGTCACTCAGAAGAAGCTCAAAAATCCTAGGCCGCCACTCGAACCACTCGGGGGCTGCGCCACACAGGTTGAAATAAAAGCTTAGGCCGCTACCCGAACCACTCGGGGGCTGCGCCATACAAGCATGGCCAAAATCCTAGGTCGCCACCCGAACCACTCGGGGGCTGCGCCACACAGGTTGAAATAACAGCTTAGGCCGCCACCCAACTTACTCGGGGGCTGCGCCATACAAGACATAAAGTCAAAAAAATCCTAGGCCGCCACCCGACCGACTCGGGGGCTGCGCCATACAGGTCAAGTTCAAAATCCTAGGGCGCCGCCCTCCACACACGGGGGCTGCGCCACACAGGTCACACTTGTAACCCTAGGCTACCACTCGACTTACTCGGGGGCTACGCCAAACAGGCCTTCTCAGAAAAACCCTCAGCCGCCACTCGAACCTACTCGGGGGCTGCGCTGCACAGGTCAAGTTCTAAATCCTAGGTCACCACCCGACATACTCGGGGGCTGCGCCAAACAGGTAACACTTGTAATCCTAGGCCGCCCCTCGACCTACTCGGGGGCTGCGCCAGACAGGTCTTAGCCAAAATCCTAGGCCACCACTCGAGCGACTCGGGGGCTGCGCCATACAGGTCAAGTTACAAAAATCCTAAGTCGCCACCTGATACAATCAGAGACTGCGGCATACAGGTCACACTTGAAAAACCTAGGTCGCCGCCTAGCATTCTAGGCGACTGGGCCATACAGGTCGCAAATCAAATCAGGCACTCACTTTCGAGTAAATAGATCAACTCTCATAACTCGAAAAGTACTTTAATCTGTTACATCATACTTACACAGGCACATTTGCCCCCTATAGCTAACCCTGTACATCAGACGACAGCTACTCTAAACTGCAGGTTCAGCCTTCGGCGCATCAAGGGGGCCTACAAGGCGCTCGCTCGGGTCCTGAACCTGCCGGATAATCCGGCGCGCAGCTGGCAAGGTCTCGTCGAAGTCGTCGTCACCCGGCAGGCCTTCAAGCACCCTCTCAAGCGGAAGATGTGGCCGGTGCATCCGGACATACGCCAGCGCCGCGTTCGCACCAGCCACAAGTTGGGCGTCGACAACCTCCTTCAGCCCTTCACCATCGCGGAACCTCTCCAGCAAGGCAGACAGCCCGTTCAGCTGCGCATTATGTGGGAAGTACACACGATTGATGTGCCAAAGTGTCTTCCGGCAGTTCTCCAGAAGAAAAGCAGCGCGCCACGTACGATCAAGCATGGTGGCAAGGACGCGCCCCCTCGACTGGTTCACCCAGAACTGTCGAGCTTCGTAGGAGTCGCCGGATGCCTCTCGGGTGACTCGCTCCTCAACGCGAGCCCGCTCGGCCTCCCAGTCGGGATTAACATCTGCGCACATAAAATGCAAGTCAGAATGAGAAGGAACGCCAGCAAGGACGACAGCCGCCAAAAGGATACATACCCTGCAGCTGCCGACTGATCAGGTCGATCTCTCCAAGTAAAAAATCCTCACGACGCGAGAACTCCGCCGTGGGATGCGACTGGGAACGGTGCAGCAGCCGCTCCGTATTCTTCAGGGTCGCCTCAAGCTCCACCACCTTGTTCTTCAGATAGGTGATTATCCGCTGATCATTCACACTGCGTGGAGGAGCCGGCGCCGCCCGACGACGGCGAGCACCCGAAGAAGAAGCCGCGCCACTCGGCTCGGCCAATGGAGAAGGTGGAGCATCATCGCGCGCAGCACTCTGCCAGGAATACGCAGAGTCAATACAATCATGCGACTGCGAAGCGCAGTTCAACTCAGAAGACAGAAAGTCAGCAAAATCAATATTGAAGACCAAAAGACCTGATAGGGCAATATTCATTACAAGCATGAAGTTCAAAATACAAGACCGCGGCGACTGCCGCATTCCTACAACTACGTCTACTCTAAGGCCGCGGACTGCGACCGGGAACGGCCCTTCCGAGCGGCAGCCGCCTCGGTCGCCTTAGCAAGGGCCCTCTCGAAGAGTGCCACAAGCTGCGCAGCCAGCTGCGAGGCACGCTCCTTCACGCCACTCAGCGACGCGGTCCGGCCATCGGGTTTGCGAGGAAAACCGCTGACAACCTTCTCGAAGTCACCTGGAACTTGATGGCCTAATAGGAGCTGGAAGGTGAGCTCGGAGCCGCGTACCGTCTGCGACCGCGTGAAGTCGGCGATGGTGGTCGCGTCCTCAAACGGCGCAGCCAGGGCGTCCACGGTTGCCGGCGGCTGGTCACCCGGGAAGATGCTCTGATGCACCACGGTCAAGGCTCCAGTCGACTTCTGCAACGCGGCTGCAGACTTCTTCAGCGCGTCTGAGGCATAGGCACAGACCCGGTCGAGGAAGCCAACAGCGGTCGCCAGGTCAACCGTGTCACTCGACGCGTCTTCTGGAGGAGCTCCGCCGCAAGTCTCTGCGCAAAAATTCAAAGTCAAGACAAGAAAAAGATCAAAGACTCAGTAGGCGTCAAGCCGAAACTTACCCCAAAGAACACCGGCGAGTGAAAGGAGACGACCAACTTGAGTTTTCTCCTAGGCGACCCGCGCCAGCTCCCGCTCTCGAGACTCATGAAGAGCCTTCTCAAGCTCATCAACCCGCCCAGTAGCCTGGTCCAGCGAGGCACGCAGTTGGTCCCTCTCCTTCTCCAGGCGAACGTAAGCCGCGGCTGCGTCGAGCTGTTGGCGATAGTACGGCTGAAACAAAAAGCAAGATGTCAATAAAGTTGCGGGCGACTATACTAGTCACCCACACCTTCGGGTGCTACTCCCATCGGGAGCGCTGATCGCGCACCCGATGAAAAATCAAGAATGCAACAAAATGCATGAAAGACTTACATGGTCCAGGAGTTCAAGGTCTTCTACAGTCGAAGGAGGCACGCGGCTAGATGACGCAAGGCCGGCAGGCTCAGCATGCACCTTCTCCACCACCACCGGCGTCCCCAACCTAGTCGAAGGGGCAGATGTGAGCTCCACGTCCCGAAGGGGAGAGCTAACATTGTCAGAACGGTGGCTGCAGCAAAATCAAGAACACCAGTCAACTAAACGTCGAAACTGCAAAGTACAACTCGAAGGACACATAGCAAAGAAGCTCACCTGGGGGTGTCGGCGTCGTCGTAGCTCTCCAGGGAGGGCGAAGGCATCCGCGCGAACGAACGGGGCGCCGCGGAGCTGACTGGAGGAACGTTCAGAGGTTCCTCCCAGCCACCCGAGGACTGCGCACCCGGAGATGTCGCGACGGCCTCCTCCTCAGTAACGTCGACACCCCGGGCAGGTGACGACGCAGTGGCAGAATCGTCGCGACTCGGAAGCTTCCGCTTCTTCCGCACGGGTTCCTCCACTTCATCCTCCTCCTCCACCTCATCGCGGGGAGAATGTGCGGAGGGAATCTCTTCGTCTTCGTCCTCCTCCTCGACAAATTTCGACTCATCGTCGGGTCCGTTCTCAGGGAGGGGAGGAAAGCTGATGAACAGAGCTCGACCCTGAAGCAAGTAGACACAAGTCGAATCAAAAAGCAAAGTAGACTCAAGTCGAACAAGGACAGAAAGAAAACAAGACCAGACTTACCTCAGGAACGGGGTTCGAGGCCCCGTAAGGAGAAATCGGGCACTTGACGTTGCACGTGTCCGCGGCTCGGAGGTTGGTGATGGACCTGACGTTGGCCTCCACCTCCTCATCATCCAGCGGCATGGCGCTGACGCCTTCGGCGGCCCACATCGGGTGAGGCCGGGCGCTGAGCGGCTGCACCCGAAGACGGAAGAAGGTGGCCATCAGAAAGACGCCACCCGCCTCGCGCCCAAGGGTGTTGGTCAGATCGCGCAGCAGGCCCAGCAGGGGCCGCACGGCCTCCTTCTCCACGGCAGACAACGGGTGCGCCCAGGCGCCGGTCTTCCGCAGTCCACGCCCGCTGTCGAACGCGTCCAGGCCGTCTTGGTTCGACTGGACGTAGAACCACCTCCGGCGCCACCCTTGGACGGAGTCGGACTTCTTCATCTGAAAGTACGCGGTGTCACCGCGCACCTGGATTCCGAAGCCGCCCACGGGGAAGGTCAACCCGCTCTTCCCCACGTTCTTGCGAACGAGGAAGAGCGACTTCCACAACGCCCAGTGGGGCGCGACGCCCAAGAAGCACTCGCAGAGCACGATGAAGCCCGCGATGCTCAAGACGCCATTGGGGGTCAGATCGTGGATCTGAACCCCATAGGCGTACAAGAGACCGCGCACGAAATCGTGCATGGGGAACCCGAAGCCCCGCGGAAGGAAATCCGCGAAGCAAACACGTTCCCCATCGCGCGGAGTGGGGAAGACTTCCTTGCCAGGGACGCGTACCTGGACTTGGTCGGCAGGTGGCAGCAAACCTTGCGCGCGGAACATCTCCACCTCGGCCTTCTTCACCGAAGACCTCTGCCAGTCGCCTTCAGGTTTCTTCATCAACCCGGCGTCGTCTGCGGCGGCGGAGGAGCCAGCGGCGCTCTTAGGCTTGCCCATGGTCACGGTCACAAGGTGTGTGGACGGATTGCTCGGAGCTCGGGATGGCGGCGGAAATGGTAGAGCGCAGGAGGAGAGGAAGCACGGAGCGATTGGAGAAGATGAAACCCCAAGCGTCAAGACACAGTACTTATGCCTCGAAGATCAGCATCTCAACCGTCCATCGAACAAGGGCTCCGAGCGGGCACATCCAGCCGTCCACGTGTCGCACGGAGAAACCAACCGTCACCGCCCACTTCTTCCACTACGCACGAAAACCGAGGCGTCGTCATCGTGCCGCGCAAATTTCGCGCCCACTTTGGAGACGTGACAACTGTGGACAGTGGTCAGCTCTGACAGCGGGGCCCACCGTGTCATGTCCCATCGGGCGCAGAGGCGTGCAAAAGATCGTCATCAATGACGTCATCAAGCCAACGGCTCCAAAATCAACTGAAGCAACTCGACAGAGTTGTTCGAGTGGTAAGCTTCAAAGCTGAAATCAACAAGGCGGGATCAGCCAATGATCCGAGCACCCGAAGAAACTATTCGGGTGGCAACGCAGTAAGCTCGAGCAGCCGAATCCATCCACAAGTAAGCCAAACAGGCTGAGTAGAAGCAAGCCTCGCAAGAAGATGAAGGCAAAGTAATTCGACTACAAAGGTTACTCCCATCGGGAGTGGCCGGTTCGACTGAAGAAATCGAGTTCAAGCTCAAGATCAAGCAATCCAATGGCGCGTCCAGGAGGAAGGAGTCCTTTGTCCGACTCTACGCTTCGACCAAGCACTCGGGGGCTACTGACGTGGGGCTACCTTGCGGGTAGCCCACGATGATGCTACCTGGGCCGCGCCAAGGATGGAAAGGCCCACAGGAGGCCCACGCGGGATACCATGTAACCTAGTCCAAGTCGGTTAGGAAAGCATAACCTGCCGTATCTGTAGATGCCATCGGCACCAACCACCCGAGACCTGGCTGCCTATAAAGCCAGGAGGGTTGCCCGTCCCAGAGGACACGCTCAGAACCACAACAAACCCTAGCGAGATCGCAATCTCGCCATTGTAATCGCTACTCGCATCAATAATCAGACAAGCAGGAGTAGGGTGTTATCCTCCGGGAGCCTGAACCTGGGTAAAACCTTGCTTGTCAGCCGTCGTGATCACCTTGCACTCTTCTCTCTCCCCATCAATCAACCCGGGGTGCGCAACCCTGGGACTTGTCGAGTTAGCACCTCGTCAGTATACGCCTAGAGTGGCTAAGGGCCGGCACATGAAGCGTCTGTGTCGGTATACGCCTAGAGTGGCTAAACGTCGGCATGTGTTATGTGGTAATGTCAAGTCGGCGGTGGCCGAAGACATCTATGTCTGTAAAACGCCCAGAGTGGCTAAGAAATTGGCATATGATTCTATTGTTGCAGGTACACGGTGGAGTAAGTGAAGACAATGATGTTGGTATTTTTTCTAAGTCTGCGCGCGACTCAGCGAGTCCCCCGCAGCCTCGGGGACTAGTGTCGGGGATGTAATCCCCGGGAGCCCTTAAAGTCGTGACAATCGGTATGGAGGTTTCTTGGTGGCTTTTCTCTTTTCTAAGTCTATGCGCGATTCTACGAATCCCCCATAGACTCGAGGACTATTGTCGGGGATGTACTTCCCCGGTACCTCAAAGTGGCGGAGCAATTGTGTTGTTGCGATAGGTGAAAGGGAGTTTCAATGACTGAAGAATAATGAGAAGGGCAAGAAGTTGCTATCTGGGCCGAATTAGGGGTTATCCGGGTGGACATGGGCCAAATCTCCCAATGGGCTCAGATCTGGATCCCGGTCAACGAGATGACTGCATCTCGCACTACTCATCGTCACGATCCCCTTCTCTCGGTCACGACCGGCACCAGCCCGCGCCTGAGTCCACCATGCCGCCGAGCTCGCCCCCGAATTCTCCTACCTCAACTCCGGCACGCCCCCCTCGCCCTCGTCCTCGACACCGCAGAGGAGCTGATCGGCCTCCACCGCCCCCGCAACCCGGCGCGTCCCCAACATTGCTGCTCGTCTTCCTCCACCTCGGCATGCCCCTGACCGGCGTCCTCGACCGGCCGTCCCTCCGATCGGCATCTCCCTCGACCCCGACGGACTCCTCCTGGCTTCCCCTCCCCGACATCGACGACCACCGTGCCCTCGACCTCCGCACTGCTCCACGCCGCCCCTGACATCGCCTTCCCCAGCGACAGCGGCGTGTCCGATGCCGGCGCCCCCGACATCCCCTTCTCTATGATTCCACGACATCAGCGGGTCCGCCATCGACATCGCCTCGGGTACAGACGAGGCCGGCGTCGCGGCCCGCGCTGCCCCCGACCTCGGCATCGCCGCCAAACCGGTCGGCACTCCCACGCCGCACCGGCGCTGCCGCCCGCCTCGACCTCGTCTCCGGCTTCCTCCTCACCTCGGCAGCATCCCCTCCCCGGCCCGGCGCTGCTCTGATTTTGGCCGAGCCACCGCGCCTCCGGCATCAGCGCTCACCCCTGACCTCGGTCACGCAGGCGCTCCGACATCCCGCGCCTCCACGACCTCGCCTTGGTGATCCCCCGCCTTGGCCATGCTCCATCCCGGCGTCCCCGACTCCGTCACGGCCTCAAGCTCGTCTCCGACATCTCCCCGCTGCATCGCCCGAGTTCACCTGCGCCTCCGACATCGGAGTCTCGTCTCCGACGTGCCTCTACCCGTGTGCATGCCGCTGCGCCCCGGCATCCCTTCTCTGACCTCGGGTGAGCCCGGCGCGCCGTCGTCCAACATCACTCCACCATCTCCTTTGTCTCGGTTGGACCGGGATACCCCTGGCAGTGGCACCAGCCCGAGATGGGAAGAAGAGGCTAGGCTGGTACATGCTACCAGTTCTAGAAGATAAGAGGAGGACCCTGGGGGCATCCCAGAGACGCATAAGAAGACAAAGACCAGTACGCGTGCCACGCGGGTCCTACCAGTGCAGGGCATGGGCAGCATCTGCTACAGTGACACGGATGGGACAAGAGTACAACTTTATGACATATGCTACAGTGTCGATTAGACCCTAGTAGTCACATCAGCTACAGTGTACCGTGAACAGTGTTCTTTGTCCCCTTGTCCCCTAGGCTCTCCCTATATAAAGGGCACCAGGGGGAGAGGGAAAGGAGAGGCCACCACCCCCACCACTTCATTTCCCCCCTTCTCATGTGCTCTCAAGACGTCATGGAGGCTTGCCTAGCAGCTCACGGAGCATGTTGTAGCCCGGATACTAAGAGGAGAAATAAACAGAGTAGGCTAGATGCTGCAGTAGGGGTTTTATCTCCTCACGAGAGCCCCGAAGCAGGGTAAATCCTTGTGTCACCATGTCGGTTGAGTTTATCTGTGCGCGAGTTCATCTCGCAATCCCTCCCCGAGATCCCCTAGCGTCCATCGGCCCCACATATTAGCCTACCCATAGGCATCTGTCTGTTCGCCACGACGACAAACTTGGAGGTGGATTCCACTCCGATGGGTAACTCAGCACCCCATGGTAAATATGGTGTTGTTTCCTCGATGCCGACTGGTAATCATTTGATAGTTGTGACGCCAGGCCTAACGGATGTCGACGAACGTCTAGAGCTGTGGAGAGGGTTAAACGGATGTCGACGACTTTGCTCGCTGCTCCTCTTCGTGTTCCTTCGGTGGGGGCTGCAGTTGTACGCCGACTCGATCGGCGTCTCCGACTCGCGCCAGGCCTAATATGCTTAAGCGTACAACGCCCAGCGCCGGACGCATGTGCAGCAGCCGGTCGTCTTCTCCAGGGGCTTGATGCGTCTACAACATATCTATAATTTCTTATGTTCCATGCTATGTTATTACATGTTTTATATACATTTTATATAGTTTTATGCATTTTCTGGGACTAACCTATTAACAAGATGCCAAAGTGTCAGTTCCCTGTTTTCTAATGTTTTTGGTTTCAGAAAAGTACTTAAGAAAATATTCTCGGAATTGGACGAAAAACATCCTGGAATTATTTTTAAATTATGAACATTCCAGAAGACCGAAGGAGACAGGAAGTGGGGCACCGAGTCGTCGTCACCTGGTGCTGGCGCGGTCGGAAGTGGGGCCATGCGAGCACGTGGTGACGGGCCCTCGGGCCTCCACCGACCTCGCCCTTTCGCCTATAAGCACCCCCGAAAAACCAAAAAATCGCACGGTGTTCATTATTTCCTCCACGGGTCCTGAGCCGCAGCCGTCGTCATAACCAATTCGGGAGAGATCAGAACTTCTCCCCGGCACCCTGCCGGGAGGGGTAATCGTCACCGGAGGCCTCTACGTCGCCATGACCGCCTCCGGACCGATACGTGAGTAGTCTACCCTTGGACTACGGGTCCATAACAGTAGCTAGATGGTTGTCTTCTCCTCTTGTGCTATCATGTTTAGATCTTGTGAGCTGCCTATCATTATCAAGATCACCGTTATGTAATTCATCATGTTGTGTTTGCTAGGATTTGATGATTATTGAGTACTAAAATTATTACTTCATAATATATCATGTGTGTGCTATTTAATGATCTTGCATGCTCTTCGTTACTCGTGTGTGCTTTGGCCAAGTAGATGCTTGTAACTCCAAGAGGGGGTATTTATGCTCGATAGTAGGTTCTTGTCTCTATTTAATCTAGGGCAGTGACAGAAAAAGCTCTAAAGTTGTAGATGTACCGTTGCTACTAGGGATAAAATAGTAGTACTTTATCTAATGATGATGTTACTTATTTACTTTACACACAGTGCTTAAGGCGATAATCTGTTGCATTCAACTTAATACTGAAAGGGGTGCGGACGCTAACCGGAAGGTGGATTATTAGTCATAGATGCGGTTGGAACGGTCTATGTATATTGTTGTAATGCCCGAATGAATCTCACACTAGACATCATAACGTTAGTATATGCATTGGTTTGCTCATCATTATTCTATCAATTGCCCAGCTATAATTTTTTTACCCGCATGAATGAATGTTATTATTATCTATGGAGAGACACCACTAGTGAACTGTGGACCCCGGTCTTTCTTTTTAATCTGATAAAACCACAACTGCAAACCTGTTACTTGCTGCAAACCAACATCTTTCTTCCACACATACGTTTAATCCTTTTGTTACAGCAAGCCGGTGGGATTGACACCCCAACCGTTGAGTTGGGACAAAATACTTTGATTGTGTTGTGTACAGATTCCACGTCTCCTACGTCGCACCAAGGATTTTGGAGCCGTTGAAACCTCGGGGGAATTCTCATCTCCTACTGGTTCGATAACCTTGGTTTCATAACTGAGTGAAATCTTGTTGTTGCACTACTTCACACCTTCCTCTTGGGGTTCACCAACCACACGTAGAAAGCATCAGGGCTGTAGGTGGGCAGCTCAGTGTGCAGGCTTCCAAACAGGAGCCGCTATGGCTTCCTGCACAGGTTGCCAAGCCGCCTGGTGCTGCAGTGTCGTTGCTGTTGTTGGGCCGCTCGGCATGCAGACGCGCAGAAGTCGATGTCGGACAACGCGTCGCCGCTGGATGCCAGCTCGGCCTAGGATGCTTCGCCGCCTGCTGATGCTGCTGTTGGCCAGGCCTCTATGGCTTCAGACAGCTCGCATGGGGCGGCTGGCGCTTCTTCGTCGCTCGGTGCAGTGTCTTCGCCGATGTCTCCTACTTCGTCGACTACGTAGGAGCTGCCCCAAACTGTGGCTTCTGAGAGTGTCTCTACGCCACCCATGACACCTCCGGAGGTTACGGTTCAGGTCGTTGCTCCATCCTCTCCTCCGACACAACCCCTGCAGTCCTCGCTGAAGACTCCTGCACCACCCATGCCTTTGAGGCGGACTGGGAGACATGCAATGGATGCAGGTGGGGGTTCGGTGACTGATGAGGATGTCACGATGAAGGTGATGCGGCTCAAGGCTCTGCAGAACCTGGATAGTAGTGGTGACTCTCCCTCCTCTAAGTCTTTTTTTGCACTTTCCATATTCCCACATAGTTTCCAATTTTAGTAGTTTAGGAGTTTCTCTTGGTAAGAATAGTAATGCTATTTGGTTTCTGCTAGTGTGTTGAAACACATGGAATATGACCGGTTAACGGTAATTCCTAAAGTTTCCACCATGTCGGATGACCTTTTTTTGGACGATGAGGAGGCGAATGCCACAATGGATGGTCAGCTTCTCTCAATTCTAGTTGGGGTTGTGTCAGAGGTTTGGTTGGATGAGACATAACTAAGTTCATTATATGATCTAAAAGCTTCTGGTCGTAAATCCAAAACTTCCGCTGAAAAGCGGTCTAGTAAGAGGCCAGTTTCAAAATCAAAAATTGTTTCCCGATGAATGGCATGTTTTTAAATAGCATAGGTCTACATGACTTGGCTAAACATATACACATTGCTGATTGTTGTGGGGATCATAATTTAGATTTTGTTGCTATTTCGGAGACGGGTAAGCGAGACTACACTCCGAGTCTTCTCAACGTGGTTTGGACTTTTCGAGGGTGTCTCAGCCTCCTCGTGGCCGTTCGGATGGCATCTTTGTCAGTGTTCGTGCTGACACCATGGAGGTTTTAGCTAGTTCGGTTGGGGAGTTTCATATCAAACTCCATATCCGACATACGACTAGTGGCCGTGTATGGTGCTGCTCAGGATGCGTTTAAGGCTGAATTTTTATTTTAGCTCATTAATCTAGCAAAAGATAATCCACAACCTATTTTAATTGGGGGTGATTTAAATTTGTTTCGATTTGGCACGAGAAAAGCAAAGGCCGTTTTGACAGCCATTGGCCTTTCTTATTTAATGCTGTCATTGAGAGCTTAAATCTTAGAGAGGTATAAATGGTGGGAAGACAATACACTTGGGTTAACGGTCTTTCTGGTCTGACATACGAAAAACTAGACCACGTGTTGATGGACACCGACTGGGAAAACAAATACCCAATGGTGACGGTGCGTGCTCTAGAACGTATTGAGAGACTATCAGATCATGCTCCTTTACTTCTGAACACGGAAACGTTGCGTCCTATACGTAGAAAACAGTTCAAATTTAAACTTGGTTGGCCACATAGGGAAGACTTTCACGATATGGTAAAAAATGTATGATAAAGACCGGTAACAGGACGATCACCAATTGAGAGATGGAACAATAAAATGCGAGCAATATACAAACATCTCTTTGGTTGGGCTCGTCATGTTACGGGTATGGGAAAGATCGGTAACATGACGATCACCCGGATAACCGCACGCGGACAACCTACCTTTATGAGCACCACTAAAAGATTGAGTCGGCGGACCAGGTTTTAATATTGATGAAGTCACCACTAACGTCTCGCTTCGACGAGAACGTCGTTTCTCATTAAAAAATATTCCAACTAAATGAGAAACACTAGCTTCAAACCTAAAATTTAAGTGTTGAGAGTACAACCATCCTCTCCTCCTACCACAAGCCAGATCTACTCATCTTATTCCAGATCTACTTCTCTCGCCTCTCTCATTCCCAGTTTTGCACATCTCTCTTTGGGTCTAGGAAAAGGTAGTGGCGGAGCGTAGTGGAGGCGAAAGAACATGGAAGGAACCTTTTTTTGTATCTTCTCATATGTCGTGTTGCTGCTAGCTTGCTGCCCTTCCTCTGCTTGCACATGCTGCGTTGCGGACCTGCTACACGCTACACCCTAGTTCTGTAGGGCCGTAGAGAACAGTGTCACTCTGTTGGTTAGGTGTGCTGGAGTGCATGCCAACCACCCGGGTTCGAGTCTTGAGGGGCCCCGGGGCTCATGGAGTTTTCTTCTATAAAAAAACGCCAACGGGTGCTAGTGCCTTGGTTGCTTGCATTTTTTTCCCGTAGGGCTGCAGGCTATAGTGCCCTGACACTACCAGTTTAGGTCCTAAATATTTTTAAAGGATTGAGATGTAATTGATGCCACTCAGCCCCTGTCTGCATCAGCTAATTTAGAGTTTTTGATGTATTGATGCAACTTTTAATGAATAAGAGCAACAACCAAATTAACCTATACACCTAATTGATTTGAAAACAATATAAGAATATATATTATGTGCAAAAAATAAAAGCTAAAAAGGAACGAAGATCATTTATCTAAGTAGTAGTTATTGATCGTATTTAGTTGTATTTTGGCCATTAGCAATGATAATTTCTTTGGAGCATTAACCTATCTACTATTTTAGCATGAACAAAAATGTATCATCATGACACTACCATTATTATCCTTTATATAGGCCTTCTTTACATGCACAATCTGTGTTCGTCTATGTAATTTTCCCCCTCTTGTGTTTTGTTCACCCTCCGCCACTGGGAATGGGTACTGCCTCTCCCTCGTTTCATTTTTTCCCGGTCACTGGCAACGATAATCACCCAACTTCAACCAGACGTTCATGTCCAAAACAAACTGAAATGCGGGAAAATAGCTGTCATTTTTATCCTTATTTGTGCCCCTCGACCATTAAATGTACTATGTAGCTCTCTATAAACCCTCTCAGGTGGCGTGATAAGGCGCTAAAGAGGAAAGCTCCTAAATATATTGTCGTTCTGGTCAATCTAGCTGCGATTATACCTGGTGAAAGTCTTGTGAATACAACGTGATCTGAAGCACCCCATTCTGGGGATCTACATCTTATCACAGTTGTAGCTATATTTTGATCTATGCTGAAGGTCATGTGAATAGATTGGTGGTTTTACTTGTGAGCCTCATTCAATTCCCTGACCACCACTAAATAAATAAAAAGTACGTATATGATCGAATGGATCAGATATTTGTACAATTACCTGAAATATGAAAAGGCTGTACAGCGAGGTAGTGAGTGTAATAACGAACGAAAGCAATAAAAAGTTTTTCTGAATTTTGAAGAGTTGTTGAATGGTTGTTTACGTGCACCGGTTCAAGATTTATTAGATGTAACTTCCTCACTGAACTTAAGGATATAATATATCAACTATCCCATCAAACAAATATATTTCTAGTTCTACCATACTTTGTACAATGATTTCATCTCATAATTGGCCATCAAAAAATGCAAATAAGAGGCAACTTAGCACAAGCTTGCCTTCCTTTTATTCCTTCTGATCCACAATACAACTTCTGATTTGCTCAAACAAATATTAGTGATATCGAGTGCGAAACAGTTGAGAATTATTACATTCAAATAAAGGTCACACTCTGGCTGCCCAGCCCACCAACTCATGGTGCTAGTCATAAAAGTCAGTACCTTTCTTTGGGAATCATTACATTGAAGCTGAATCAGAACGTTCTGTTATAGCTGCAAGTAGTCTTGGCATCGGGGGCATATCAATATCTTGTAGACCTTCAAGAACACACACCAATTCACCCATCGTCGGCCGGTCAGACTCGTTATCTTGGATGCACCAACAAGCAACTTTGCAAACCCTTTCAGCCTGTTCCAAATTGAGGTCTCCATGTAACTGTGGATCAACCAAACTCCGGATATCACCCTTGTGAAGCTTCCTGATGGCTAACACTGGGAAATATTCAATATGATTATCCTTGCTACTGTATGATTCATGAGAGTTCCTTCTTCCGGATATGATTTCCAACAGTACCATGCCAAAACTATAAACATCAATTTTGGGAGTAATAGGAACTCCTGTTAGCCACTCCGGGGCAAGATAACCAATGGTTCCTCTGAATGTTGTCAGAACACGGCTAAAATCCCTTCCCACAAATTTTGCCAACCCAAAGTCTGCAACTTTAGGAACAAACGATGCACCGAGAAGTATGTTTTCGGGCTTAATATCACAGTGTATGATACATTTGTGGCAACTCTGATGCAAGTATGACAATCCTCTAGCAACGCCTACTGCTATTTGATACCTAGTGTTCCAGTTCAGGATAGCAGCATGGCTCTCAAATAGATGAGCATCCAGAGATCCATTTACCATGTGTTCATATACGAGCAACCTATTATCACCTTCGCAACAGAAACCAATCAATTTGACTAGGTTTATATGTTGGATGAGTCCAAGTGAGCTCACCTCCGCCCTGAATTGCTTCTCTCCCTGACGTGCACCGTCAAGCCTTTTCACTGCTATAGTAGTCGAGTCACTTAACACCCCTTTGTATACAGCACCAAAACCACCTGCTCCTAGCTTTTCTGAGAAGTTTTTAGTAGCATCAACTAAATGGGTGTATCTAAAGGATATAATCCCACCACTACCTTGATTGTCGTATGATAGCAAGCCACACCACTTGATTTTGTTCCTCCAAATAGCTAACAACAATATGAGCATCATTATTAAACCAAAACTGGCGGTGCTTGTAGCAATAACCAATCCAGTGTTTGGTTTTCTTCTGTTTTTTTCCAGACTTGGAAAATCTTTGGCGGCAAGGCGAAGGTAAAGAACATCTTCAAAATTATTGTGAACGCCGTCATTCAGATTGACACTGAACAATTCTCCATGCCATACAGAGCATATGTTGTGGTTGTAGGAATAAGCAGTGCAAGAGCAGGAGTTGAGACAAGCTTCTTCGCATTTGCTCTGAGTGGTAGCAACATCTATGTTTTTCGTGTTGTACGGCAACTGAACCCTAGAAATGGGTTGGAACTTGTCTGTTGTACTTGTGGTGTTTCCACTTCCAATGCAATGCAAGGGAGTATCTCTGATGCATCCTCCCGTTCGATCATCAAACAACCAATCATGCGGCGACTTCTGAGAGAAGCTATCCATACAGTCACAGAATGAACGTGCACTGCTGTTGCAGACCGTGAAGGGTCCGCAGACAGCAGGCGGAATGCAGGGATCATCAGGTTCAGCATACATGATTTCCCAGGACTGTTTGGCTTGCGACCAAATATTTAGCTTTATCTGACCAGAGATGTCTAGTGAGAGAAATATGGAAGCTGTATCATCCTTTAGAATCCACGTGTAGTACTCCTCTTCATTGTTATCAACATATGATACCTCAAACAAACCTTTGGTCCGTTGATCTATTTCCAAAAGAGAGTTGAGATACTGTACAAGCTTGGCTGAGGATGTCCAAGTCCAGTATACTACGGAGGGGTTATTACGCTGAAGGATGAGCCCACCAGTTCCTAGTTCCAAGCTGTACGAGCCGAGACCGGGATCGATGAGGCTCTTTCTTGAGATGATAGGACGATTGATACCGGTGAGCTTGTTCCGGCTAAACTTGGCGCCAGGGAGTCCAACATCTACTGTGTAATCGAAGCTCTGCCACAACAGTGTGTCAGATGATGGGCTTTTCTTGATGGCAAGGTTTCCACTATTCAAGATAACGACTGTAGTGGTGTTTAAACTGGTTTGTGAGGTGTTGGAAATGCGAGTGGACCAGTTTAAGTATTCGGTACCGTTATGGTCTACTACAATGACAAGATTGCCATCTCTTGAGATTTTGAGTTTGAGCTTAGGGTCAGCAATTGGCTCCTGCCTATTAGCAACCCACACGGTGGTGCATACTGGGATTTTGTTGAACCATATGCCAAGATACCAACTGGAGTTGGGGGGAATGGTGTTGCCGGACTTACTAGTGGTGCTTGCTGCTGGCTGGAAGAAGCCGAGTGCGAACTTGCCATTTCTTGAGACGAGCTTGTCGCCCACTGCGAGCTCCTGGCCTGCCCTGAGAGCATCACCTGCAGCTACGGCAGAGGAACATGGAGTAGTGCGCAATGAAGAAAAGAGCAGGAGCCCGAGTAGTATGTGGAGGTGAGCCATTGGCAAAGAGTGTGAATGAGTTGAGAGATGAGAAGGAAGAAGAAGGTGTATGTATAGAATGAAAGAGGTCACTGAGGGAAGCCACGCAGGAAAATGCATGAACCACGACATCAAATCTATTGACTTGGGGTCAACTGAATTCATGCAATAGGTTCCAAGTTAGGCATGAACCACGATGAACATCATGCATGAACCACATACATCAAATCTATTGACTTGGGGTCAACTGAATTCATGCAATAGGTTGCAAGTTGGGCTGCCACTTGAGCTAGGTGACACTTATGTCTCCAGCAAGCTTCTTCTACATGGGCTGCCACTTGAGCTAGGCGCCGCTTAGTCTACATATGATTCTTCCACAAGCTAGGCTGTCACGCGGAATCATGCGGCAAATGAGGTCCAGAGGCGCTCCCAGATGATTTGCTTTATGTAGTCCCGCCTTACTCCATACTACTCAAATCTAAATACCATCTAAATGTTAATTTGGGGCATATGTGTTAAAAATGATGAAAGATCACACAGGCACTATTTGAGTTACCCATAATCGATTCAACACGAATAATCACGAGTACAGGTAGGTAAAATCCGGAGAAATATGAGCTGAAACTAATCATAATCGATTCACACAGGATCTGTTCACCACCCGGTCAGAGCCTCCAGACAATCGCAGACCAGTGCAAAACTGAGGAGAAATAGCACGGAGCTCAAATGAATCTTTGTAGTGTGTATGTATAATAGGTACATGTCTAAAGATAAAAACACGCGAAAATATCAAAAAGGACGGGGCAGTAATCATTATCGCAATTGATCTACCTGTCAAGAGTCAACACAGGCTTCACGTCTCTTTCTACAACGCTATTTATAAAGGTCTACTGTGAAAGGAAGTTGAAGATGAATTCTCAGCTATCAAGACTGACTACCTTATCATCTTCCTCTTTTCTCATTCTTCTCTTTGATCTTTTTGTACATAAATAATAAATTCGTTTGATAAATTCAAACCCACTGTGCCGGTGCTGTGTCAGTGGAAGTGGATCTCCTAAAGGAAAAATGTCATACAGCTGTGATTTTGTGACACGTAAGACCACAGTTAACTGCCTCCCTTCTGCTTGAGAGTAATCTTATCCCCCAAGCTAAGCGCAATTCCTTGTGTCTTGCTCCTTATTCTGATGTAACCACTAAGCTTGCCATCAAATTGCTTCTCAATGCTAATGTTTACCAAAGCATCTTCGCCAAACACACTCTTTGCGTAGAGATTAGCAGCAAGGTAACCGCATTCCCCATCAAGCGCAGACCTGGTGTCGGATTTCCATTACAGAAGTAGACAACTCCATCAAATCAGTAATCAGATTAGCAATGGAATGTACAATCTAACAAGCTAACCCTCAAAAGCAAAACAAGAATCACCTTATCAAAAGCAGCTGTTAAAATTTGTGTTTTCTACTGCTTAACTAACCAAATCAATTCATCATTTAATTAATTGTGTGAGATTTCCAAAATTGATGTCCTACTTGTATCTCATGCATGAACCATGTCATCTCACCGGAAAATGCATTTGTTTGTGCAATTTTATACACGCTTCTTGATCATAATACTGAAGCAGCTCAGAACAAAATTCAGATTAATCTTTGGCCTTCAGTGTTATAGAAGATGTCAGAATTTACACTTAACCTAAACAGATAATCCCTGTGCACTGAAATAGGTACTCATAACTGGAGCCTAAGCCTCACTTGTTTAAACTATTTTTATTTTACTGTTACAGATATACAGTAAATTATTCACGCATCTGATCAATGATTATGTACATACATTGTAAAATTCTACATGCCTAATGGATGTACAGAAATACTGCAGAAACAACTATACAAGTACATAAAAGATCAGTTGTGTAAAATACTTACGGCGGTGTTAGACACTTCATATTTGTTGACTTGATAACATGATTCAAGAATTCGTTCTCGTCCTGAATTACAGTATTCACTGCAACCTGATTAAGGAAAAAAAGTTGTAGTAAAATCTGTAATAAGTAAACGTAATAAATTCATAAGCACAATTGAAAGGAGCAAACACAATTTCGTTGTACTCGATATCAAACAGATGGAACAAGACAAGTACCTCCCTTAGACAGTTTTCAAAGAAAAAAGGTAATAAAAAGTCAACAAAAGTGGAAATTAAGAAGTACTTCCTCCGTTTCACAATACAAGATGTTTTAGCTACAACACATGTTGTCTAGATTCACACTAAAATGAGTGCACGTATACACTAAAATATGTCTAGATACATGTGTGCACATATGAATGTGGAAAATGGCTAAAACATATTATATTGTGGAACGGAGGGAGTATGATATAAGAAATCTTTTCACACAAATGTATGCTTCACAAAACAAATAATCAACAGAGTAGTTGAAAAAATGGACTGTTTCACATACACAGTTCAAAAGCTGGAAGGCAACAATATTTCAGTAAATAACAATAGCTAAAGTCTGAAATTTTCGCCTTGCAAGTTGATAGGGGGATATAAGTATATGGCCTATTTGCAATGGTTATGGATAATAATAGTATAGTCAAAGTAAACTACCCAAACTAGTAAACTACCCAAACTAATTGGCAATGATTACAGATACCTCCGCTGATTGCGCAAAAGGTAGAGGATATAGGGGATCCCGAGGATATAGTGCAATCAGGTACGTCAACCTTACTAGTATGAAATGATAATAAAGTAGAATACAGACAACGAATGGCAAAAATCTCGCAAAAGAAGTTTTGTAACTATTTTATTCTACAACAAAAAATAATATTACCTTGTTTTCCCACTCAAATTCTGCCCACATGTTCCGGAAAGTAACATCGGTACATGTAGCAGGTGAGATGTAGTCCATGATGTCAATGTGAATATCATTTAGGACAACCACTGATCGCTCCATAACATTGGATGTCTCATAAACAATGTTCCCAAATATGACTCCAGTCTCTGTTGATGAAACCTTGATATTAGCACGTATTTGCTTGCTTGACTCAGGAGCCAAAGTATAGTTCTGAGGGCGGTCAACAAGTTTGAGGTCTCCCATTGTAGCTAATTCCAAGCACAGGTTCTGAAGTGTCCCCTTTGTGCGGTTTATGACTGTAACATCAAGTACAATATCATAGTGATGAACTGTCACAAATGCTTCAGCATATACAGGATCACTAAACCCAGTCAACTGAAGAACACGATTAAGTCTGTTTGCATCATCTGTTTCCTTAGTAAATCCACCAGCCGCAGCCTTCAAATCATCTTGGACTTCATCTTCCAACTCAAGTTGACTCATGCCCTATGAAACAAAATGCCACGTTTTAATAAGGGGAAGAACATACATAAAGCAGTACTCCCTCGGCTCCTAAATAGAAGGCCTATAATTCTTTCAAACGTCAAACTTCATAAAGTTTGACCAAACTTACAAAAAATCATTAGCATCTACAACTACAATACAAAATCAATACTGTTACATACATCTTAATATATTTTTTCATATTCTATCTTCATAGTATTAATATTGGTGATAATTTTTTCTTAAAACCTGGTCAACTTTACATTGTTTGGCTTTGAGAAAAAGTTATACGCCTTCTTCGACGAATGGATGTAACTTTCCTACATTTGACACTCAGGGTAAAACCTTGGTTTTGAAGTAATGGTATGGTTCATGTGTATGATTCTAACATGTTAAGAATACTGTCTTCTTAACTCCTGGCTAATCCTATAATCAAAGAGAGATCTAGATTATTTGACATGTGGATCAGAATATCAATAGATCTTTCATGTTAAAACAAGGGTGCTCACAACTGACCAACGAGTTCAACCATAGCCTAGGGAGCTACCATGTGTAAAACTGTGTTATATGAAAATAATCAAGATTATTTTAAAAACATAATAAACTGCAAGATGCTAGCGGAAAAAATAGCTGGTCATGGACTCATTGCAGGACTACTCGGCAGGAAAAAAATGATAACAGTCATTGTTTGCACCTAGTATTCCTACGGATTAGCAGACAAATGCCGATTGTACAGCACTTAAAAATTCTATAAGCCTGGATGCAAGGCATAATAAGAATACTTCATATGAAGTTGTAAAAAAAAGAATACTGCATATCACATATATTACGCAATAACTTCTGAACAAATATTAGATCTGTGATGCCAAGCACCGACTAATACATTTACTAAAGAAGATTGGAACTAGAATGATTACAAGATAGCTAACTAACAAAATCAGACGAGAAACTGTAGCAATTTTCATAGGACAAGGGGAACAACTGATAAGTATTTTCAACTTACCCTTCTACTCTTCAGGTGGTAGAAATCGATTAGATCGTCGGGCTGGGCATGAGATATCTGTGCCTTGGCCTTCATCTCCTCTGTCTCTCTGAATTGCTTCTCAGCAAGCATCTTAGCAAAACTCTGTCTGCATGTCTGCAGCCAAATCTTCCTCACATCATCACCAGTATTGCAAAGCAGCCTCACACAGAGCACAATCCTATCATATGAATCATTATCAATAAGTTGGGGAAGGTAGGAGGATAGCCCCAGCTGAAGAATGGATGTCATGACCAGCAAGGCGCCAGTACAAGCCTTGTTAGCTTCAACCTTTGATGGCTGCACCTCCTCCAGCCTCAGTACCAATTTGGTCAGGGTACATGCAACAACTGCAGCCAAGAAGAAATCGCCTGACAGAATGAGAGACCTGAGATTCAGGGTTGATGCCAATGATCCAGTAGTAACTGATGGAGTCGAAACGGCCTCGGTAGCAGCACTCTGTGTGGCGTAAGTGCCATCTGCAAGAACAACAGGCCGCCTGGAAGACACAGTGACAGAGTTCACCATCGGCTGGGCTGGCTTGGAGGAATCAGTTGTCTCCCCTTCCTCTGAGACAGTGAAGAACGGTAGATCCCCAAGGCACTGCTTGATGGTGGAAATGGCACTCTCGACCTCTGCTAATGACAGGGAGTACTCCCCAAGGATCCAGAGAGCAATTGAACAAACACGGGATGCCCGGATCTGATAGAAGGTATCACTCAGCCTTTGGATCATGGACACACGCAGCTTGTGATTAGTCTCGATGATCTCACGCACAAACAACACAACATCGACTGCTCCAGCAACATTAGTGTCACCAAGGAAGTCCATGAGGAGGTGCACCACCGATCCAGCCACCTCTGGGTATTTGACAGCACATGAATGGATGGCTTGCACCAGCATCTGGCGGTACTCGCCACCTTTCTCAAGCTCCCCTGACTGTGTCTTGACAACCTCCTTCTTGAGGTAAAGCACCACCTCCTCAACATTACGAGGAATGAGGAGATCAAGCACCAAATCCAGCACCTTCCTCTTGACATCTAAATTTGGGCTGGCAAGTGCACGCAGCACATCCATCACTTCATCCACCATCACATCCCGGTGTGATGTGCGCAGCTCATTTAGGCGGTCAAGGAGAATGAGTCTCACATTGTTGTCACTCTGCAATGAGAGCAGCTTGCAGTATGTGCTGGCAGCAGCGCGCACAGCAGTGGGCGCCGAGGAGAGTGACACAAGTGCACCGGCACACTCATACACAACAGCTGTGCTGGGAGAAGAAAGAAGTGATATAACGATCCTGATATACCTGCCCTTGTCTGCACGGTTTGGAGAACGACAGACCATGCGGATGAGGTCTACGGCCGCCATCTGCAGGAGATCAGGCCACTCGGTGACACGTTCAGCATTGGAGAAGAGGTATGACACAGCACGTTCCTGCCCACAGAGGCGGAGCATGAGGAAAGCGTTCCGCCGCGCGGAGGCGTCCTGCTCGGAAGCGAGTGCGCGCTCGACGAGCTCGGGGGCATCTGGGATGAGCTGGTCACCGTGAGGGAGGCGGTAGATCGCCGAGATCGCGGATAGCGCGTGCCGGCGGATGAGGTGGTGGCGGTGCTCGAGGTTCTCGAGGATGGAGGGGACGAGCGGCTCGAGCACCTCCGGCTCGGAGAGGCGGCAGAGGAAGCGCAGCGTGACGCCGCGGATGTACTCGTTGGGGTGCTGCAGGTTGTTGCGGAGGTTCTGGCAGATGAGGATCATCTCCGGGAGGACGCGGCCGGCGGCGTCGCGCTTGTCAATGATCTCGAGGTATAGAAGCAGCAGCTTCTGGATGGTGTGGTCCTCCGAAGGGAGGACATAGCGGACGACGGTAATGAAGAGCGTAGGCAGGGTCTCCCCATTGAGGAGGAGCATGACAGCGCGCTTCATGGCCTCTACCTTGGCGGCGACGTCGCTGCCCTCCAGATCTGCCTTGATCTCGTTCGCCATGGCGGCGGAGCCCTTGTCGAAGTGGACCAGCAGCGTGGACGGCTTGTCCATGGCGCCGGGTCTGCCGTGCACCCGCGCCGGAGGGCGACGGCAGCTGGGGTGGCGGTGGTTGGATCAGGGCGGCGGAGGCGGATCGGGATCTGGTGGGCGGGTGGAGCGGGAAGAGGGGGGAGTTGCTAATGGGGCGAACAGACGAGAGGCCTTCCCATGTTTTGGAAAAAAATCGGTTCCAGTCACAAAAAAATTCTTTTTTTAGACCAAGGTTTTGGTCTCCTCTATTTTTTCATAGCGAAATACAGAGGTGTTTTGCCTGCCGAGTTCATATGCTCCTGCTTCAAAAAGAAATGAAACAAAATTCTATACACATACCAAGTTTAGTGATGAAATAAAATGTGTGCTCCATGCGAAAAAACAAAATCAGTGCTTCAAAACAAAATATTTTAAAATCTCATTTTTGCTAGTGAGATTTTTTTTCACACAAAACACCATAAAATGTCATTCCACCACAAAACTTGGTACATATATAAACTTTTTGTATATGTTCATCATACTGTTTTTTCAGAATTTTTTGAAATGCTTTACTATTCGGGCAGGAACATAATGAGCTGTGGGGGGAGGGGCAATGTGAATTTCCAAGAAAGATCTTTCCAATCTAAAGGAAACACTGTAGCTGGAAACCGAGAAATCTCAGGGCATCATGTGGCATGTTACACTCATCTGATCATTTGAATATGCGTACTATTAAGAGGGACTCTCGAGTGAGTAACTTGATAGCATCTTTGTGGATAGCTCAAAGTTTTGCTGGCATATCATTTTTCTTGGTTCTTATTTGTCTTTTATCGTTGTGAGGTTTTGGATCTTGTTGTGATATTCATAACAAGCTCAAGTTTATCAAAAACAAAGTTTGTATGAAAAACTTGTTGTGTTTTTTATGTTGGAGGTTTTACCTGTATTACTTTTTCGAGAGGTCTTACCTTGCCCCATTTCGCTTTAACCTCCCTTGTTGTAATATGATGTGTAATGCACATACATGTAGGTCTTGTTGTGGTAATTCCAACTGAGTCCAAGATCATCAAAAACGGAATGCGGATGGTCAAGATATTTATGTTTTGGTGCTCGATGTTCCTGCAGTTTTCCAGGGAGTGGTCCGCCCCGATACCCGTCGGTACCATTGTGGAGTACTAGAGGCACGTTTTGGTCGTACCAACAGCGGTACCGCCTGGGTACCTTAAACAGGCGACGGTGAAACCGCTGCTGCGTACTATGGCTAACAGCTAGATCCGTGGGGGACCTATTTAAGGGGTATTCTTCCCCAATGGTTCCCAACCTTTTGAGCAAGTTTTCCCCCATCATTGTAGACCTTTTGGAGTTTGCTCTCTCTCTATTCCTCCATTTAAAGGAAAAAAGAGAGATCTGGATCTATCATTTTATCAATCATTCTCTTCTCTAACTGCGGGGAGATTTATATCTTCGAGTTCTTTGTGATTCTTCTTGTTTGTTCTTCCTTTCTTATTCCCCTATAAGCATTTATTATTTTGTTAGAATTTGGGAGTAAAAGATATGAGCACTTTGCTTGGTCTTGTCATTGCATTTGATTAGGTACATCGGTTTGGTCCCTC
This sequence comes from Poa annua, assembly GCA_026929855.1. Lineage (NCBI taxonomy): Eukaryota > Viridiplantae > Streptophyta > Magnoliopsida > Poales > Poaceae > Poa > Poa annua. The sequence goes on from CM049428.1 coordinate 28,410,006, forward strand.
CACGAAGACGAAGATTAGTCGGAGTGAAAGTTGTGAACTTGTTAGTTTTGGGTCGTTGGACCCTAGATGCCTTTTGTGAAATTTGGGAACCAAGCTTGTTGTAAGGAGATATCGTTTGTAAAGAGATTAATAGTGGAATGTGAACCAAACTTTTGTTGTACAATTTATCGGAAAAGAAGGTAAAGCCTGTTGTGCGTTAAGACCACGTTAAGACCAACCTCTTGCGGTGGCTCACACCTTACACCTCTGTAATGAGACGTACTACTCAACCTAACAATCAAGAAGACCAGCAGAGACACGCTGTTGGCAGTGAAATAAATTTTTTAATTATGCAGACTGAAAGAAAAATGAGCTCAAATGTATATCTGTTTTTTCAAGTAACCTCAAATGGATCCTTGCAATACAAGATGTATACATTGAAACTCAAATGAATCCTTGCAATACAAGATGTATACGTCGAAACTTAGAAGACAAAAACACGAGATATTAAAAGTCAGGGACCCATAATACAATATCACAATCGCTCTACACGTCAAGAATGAACAACATAAACTTCCGCATCTATTCTTACAACGCCAGTTTATCAAAAAAGGCCTTCTCATGGAAGGGAAGTTGGGCGAGTCTATTTGCAACTCTGGAGGATACTAGTTTTAGATTTTCATGTTCATCTTTCTCTTCTCATCCCTCTTTAATCTTTTGTACATAAAAACCTCTTTACTAACCCACTGCACCGGTAGTATGAAACTGGCAGAGTGGGTCTCCTAAATGACATACAATTGTGTGACAGGTTGCGTCAGTTAACTGCCTCCCTTCTGCTTGAGGGTAATCTTGTCTCCCAAGCTGAGCGCAATTCCTTGGGTCTTGCTCCTTATTCTGATGTAACCACTGAGCTTGCCATCAGCTTGCTTCTCAATGCTAATGTTCACCAAAGCATCCTCTCCAAACACACTCTTGGCATAAAGATTTGCCGCGAGGAAGCCACATTCCCCGTCAAGTGCAGAGCTGTAACAGGTGAGATAAATCCATCAGTAATCAGATAACCAATGGAATCCAAGAACAAGATGGAAGTCCTTGGCAACATCTTAACCAACAAACCATCAGTGCTAAGTGCTAAGAAATCAATCACCTCTTGCAAAGAGGTTTTCTAATTGGAGTGTTTTCGTTCAGTTTCGCTAGCCAAATAAATCCATCATTCAAATTAGATGTGCATAAACAATAAAACTGAGGTCCTCGGATGTATCTCATGCATGAACATTGCTGGTGCCACAAAATACTTATATCTGTTCATGCAATTCTACTTGGTTCTTACCATATCCAAGAAGCTTATAATGAAAATTTACACAAAACTACCTAGAATGTAGAACCCTTAGCCTTGTGTGCTAGAAAAGAAATCGAAGTAAACTGTTACATTTAGCCCCAAGCACTGAAATAGGGACAATGTTAAGTAAAGCCTAAATCTCACCTGCTAAAGACATACTACTCCGTCCGTTCCACAATATAAGATGCTTTAGCCTTTTTTCACATTCACATGTATACACATGTATCTAGACACATTTTAGTGTTTGTGCACACTTATTTTAGAGTGAATCTAGATAACATGTATAACACCTACCACATCTTATATTGTGGAACGGAGGGAGTACAGTTTACTGTACCAATATAAAGTAAATTATTCATGAATCTAATTCATGATTGTGCATCTGCTGGCACTGTAAATACCTACGCTGTGTACACACATATGAACCATTATGCAGGTATGTATCAAAGAATTGTATGTGGATCAACATAAGGTCAATTGTGTCCAAAACTTACGGTGGTGTGAGGCACTTCATGTTTGTCGACTTGATAACATGATCTAAGAATTCCTTCTCGTCCTGAATTACCGTATTAACTGCAACCTGTTGAACAAAAAAGGAAATAGATCGAGTAAAATAAATAAATAATAAGCAACAAGAAATTAATTAACGAGATGAAAGGAGCATGACAAGACAATTCCATGAATTATATATCAACAAGGTGCAATGATAATATTACAAACGAAGTTTAAAAAAAAACATTACAAACAATAAAGTCAACCAGACTAAAAAGTCAACAATATTTCAGCAAAAAACCACAGCTAAAGGCTTCATATTTACTTGCATAGAATGGGAAAATTAAACATATAACCTATCCACGGAGCATTACTTATAATATTAACGTATTATAATCCCAACAAAGATTTTGGTGCATATTAATGACATGAAAATTCTAACTGAATTTATAGAATTTGACTACATAGAAATAAAACAAAAGATTCAGTAAATTTTGCAATTAAGTGAGGAAAGAAATACCATTATTAACTGAGAATAAATTACACTACAAACTGGGTTTTGCAATGACGGTATTGCAGAAAGAAGCATAATACCTTGTTTTCCCACTCAAATTCGGCCCACATATTCCGGAAAGTAACATCTGCGCATGTAGCAGGTGAGATATAATCCATGATGTCAATGTGAATATCATTTAAGACAACCACTGATCGTTCCATCACATTGGAAGTCTCGTAGACTATGTTGCCAAATATGACTCCAGTTTCTGTGGAAGAAACCTTGATATTAGCACGTATTTGCTTGCTTGATTCGGGAGCCAATGTATAGTTCTGAGGGCGATCAACAAGTTTGAGGTCACCCATTGTAGCTAATTCTAAGCACAGGTTCTGAAGTGTCTCCTTAGTACGGTTAATGACAGTAACATCGAGTACAATATCATAATGATGAACTGTCACAAATGCTTCAGCATATACAGGATCACTGAACCCAGTCAACTGAAGAATGCGATTAAGTCTGTTAGCATCATCTGTTTCCTTAGTGAATCCACCAGTTGCAGCTTTCAAATCATCCTGGACCTCATCTTCCAACTCAAGCTGGCTCATGCCCTAAAAAAACAAAATTGCACGCTTTAAGAACAGAGGGAACAGATATAAAACAGCATGCTACTATGCTCTGGAAATTAAAGAAACGACGTACAGGACTATACACAAAGCTAAAGATATTCTCTAGGTAAAACTTTTGTCCCAAAGCAACAATAGGGTTCATGTGTATCACTATAAACATGCAAAATACTGTTAAAATAACTGATTTTTCTCTACCAAAAAAGCTTCCTAGTTAAGAATATGAACTCCTGAAATATCTATATAATTTTGCATGTGTACCAGGATATCAAATCCAACAAATATCCTAAACCTTTTATTTTCAAATTAGGCTGCTCAAAACCTTTTATGCTGTATAAAAAAGCATGTCAAATACTGGGGGCATAAAGCATGCACTAGCATCATTAGGTGTATTCAGTATACAAAAGATAAATCTGGTGAATGCAAACAGATTGGATACAGTACTCTAACAGACTGGTTTCTCTTTTTTGTTTATCAAGTTGCAAATTAGATTTAGAGTTTAACTATTGAGGCATTGTAGATATATATTATCATTGTCTAGAATTTCATTTGCAGTTTTTAATGATATTAAAAGACTTTTGAAGTCTACAGCACTAGTACATCTCAAGGGTGCCTGTGCACGCTATGTGCCTCCAGAAATACCTTATCAAGACACAAACTAATACACTGCGAGATGCTAGTGGAAGAAAAACGAAGAACTGATTACCCAAAAGTTTGGGAGGTGCCAAAGACTCGTGGTAGGACTTCAGGACAGGAAAATACCATAACAGCAATTCTTAAGTCTTTAGATATTATTAAAGGTCAAGAGAGAAGACACAAAATGTAACAGTTTGTTGCAAGACAATATTAAGTATCGCACACAGGCATTCCAAGCAAAAGTAGTTTTGTACAGCAGTTAAAATTCATTGAGCCAGGATGCAAGGCAGAGCAATAATATTTCTATTAAACGTAATATGCAATAACTATTTTGGAATAGAATGATAGAATGCTTTTGAGCTAGCTGCCAATAAGCATTAGACAAAGATAATGTTGTTCCATAATGGAAAAGCAACAATAGGTAGGTTTTTCTTACCCTTCTGCTCTTGAGGTGGTAGAAATCAATAAGGTCGTCTGGCTGGGCATGAGAGATCTGTGCCTTCGCTCTCATCTCCTCTGTCTCCCTGAATTGCTTCTCAGCAAGCATCTTGGCAAAACTCTGTCTACATGACTGCAGCCAAATCTTCCTCACATCATCACCAGTATTGCAAAGCAACCGCACACAAAGCACGATCCTGTCATATGAATCATTATCAATTGGCTGGGGAAGGTAGGATGATAACCCCAGCTGCAGAATGGACGTCATGACCAGCAAGGCCCCAGTACAAGCCCTGTTTGCTTCAACCTTTGATGGCTGCACCTCCTCCAGCCTCAATACCAGTTTAGTAAGGGTACAGGCAACAACTGCAGCCAAGAAGAAATCGCCTGACAGAATGAGAGATCTGAGATTCAGGGTTGATGCCAATGATCCAGTAGTAACTGATGGAGTCGAAACGGCCTCGGTAGCAGCACTCTGTGTGGCGTAAGTGCCATCTGCAAGAACAACAGGCCGCCTGGAAGACACAGTGACAGAGTTCACCATCGGCTGGGCTGGCTTGGAGGAATCAGTTGTCTCCCCTTCCTCTGAGACAGTGAAGAATGGTAGATCCCCAAGGCACTGCTTGATGGTGGAAATGGCACTCTCGACCTCTGCTAATGACAGGGAGTACTCCCCAAGGATCCAGAGAGCAATTGAACAAACACGGGATGCACGGATCTGATAGAAGGTATCACTCAGCCTCTGGATCATGGAGACCCGCAGCTTGTGATTAGTCTCGATGATCTCACGCACAAACAACACAACATCAACTGCTCCAGCAACATTAGTGTCACCAAGGAAGTCCATGAGGAGGTGCACCACTGATCCAGCCACCTCTGGGTACTTGACAGCACATGAATGGATGGCTTGCACCAGCATTTGGCGGTACTCACCACCTTTCTCAAGCTCCCCTGACTGTGTCTTGACAACCTCCTTCTTGAGGTAAAGCACCACCTCCTCAACATTACGAGGAGTGAGAAGGTCAAGCACCAAATCCAGCACCTTCCTCTTGACGTCTAAGTTGGGGCTGGCAAGTGCACGCAGCACATCCATGACCACATCAACCATCACATCCCGGTGTGACTTGCGCAGCTCATTCAGGCGGTCCAGGAGAATGAGCCTCACATTGTTGTCACTCTGCGATGAGAGCAGCTGGCAGTATGTGTTTGCAGCAGCGCGGACGGCAGTGGGCGCCGAGGAGAGTGACACAAGCGCACCGGCGCACTCGTAAACAACAGCTGTGCTGGGAGATGAAAGAAGCGATATAATGATCTTGATATACCTGCCCTTGTCGGCACGGTTTGGAGACCGGCAGACCTTGCGGATGAGATCTACTGCCGCCATCTGAAGGAGATCAGGCCACTCGGTGACACGTTCAGCATTGGAGAAGAGGTATGACACAGCACGTTCCTGCCCGCAGAGGCAGAGCATGAGGAACGCATTCCGCCGCGCGGAGGCGTCCTGCTCGGAAGCGAGTGCGCGCTCGACGAGCTCGGGGGCATCTGGGATGAGCTGGTCACCGTGAGGGAGGCGGTAGATCGCCGAGATCGCGGATAGCGCGTGCCGGCGGATGAAGTGGTGGCGGTGCTCGAGGTTCTCGAGGATGGAGGGGACGAGCGGCTCGAGCACCTCCGGCTCGGAGAGGCGGCAGAGGAAGCGCAGCGTGACGCCGCGGATGTACTCGTTGGGGTGCTGCAGGTTGTTACGCAGGTTCTGGCAGATGAGGATCATCTCCGGGAGGACGCGGCCGGCGGCGTCGCGCTTGTCAATGATCTCAAGGTAGAGGAGCAGCAGCTTCTGGATGGTGTGGTCCTCGGAAGGGAGGACGTAGCGGACGACGGTGATGAAGAGCGTGGGCAGGGTCTCCCCATTGAGGAGGAGCATGACGGCGCGCTTCATGGCCTCCACCTTGGCGGCGACGTCGCTGCCCTCCAGATCCGCCTTGATCTCGTTGGCCATGGCGGCGGAGCCCTTGTCGAAGTGGACCAGCAGCGTGCACGGCTTGTCCATGGCGCCGGATCTACCGTGCACCCGCGCCGGAGGGCGCCGGCGTGTGGTTTGGTGGGGGTGGATCTGCGGCGGAGGTGGATCGGGATCTGGGAGCGGGAGGAGGGTGGGCGAAGTGGTTAATAGTAGGGGCGAAGCGGCCACCTCACCGTGGACCTTTCCTTCTGTTCTAAGGTTTAGGCGTCGTGTGACGTTCGTTCGCACCGTACCAGTGTGGCAGGAGGAATGCGGCCACTCGGGCCAATGGGCAATGGGCTTTTTAAAATACGAAACATTTTAAAAAATGAACATTTTTCAAATTTTAACCTTTTTCAAAAATAGTTTGGTCTTCTCGTCTATCTTCCGATCTGGTGAGATCAGTTTCTTTGTGTGTCGTTGGTGTCCATTGTCATACGCGACGGTCCGTAGCGAGGTGATTCTTCTGGAGTGAGGATGTTGGTTTGGAGGTGGTGGTTTGTCGTTCTTCTACGATTTCGTCGATGTGAGGCGGTGGATCTTGGTCCAAGACAATAGGAGAACGTCTCCCCGATCGACGTGCCACATCGACACGTGCCTTTTTACGTGGAGCAAGCATGTTCATCGACTCACAAAGGCTCGTTGTCGATGGTGCTTTATTGGATCTTGTAATGGTGGAGGCTCGACGTATCTACCAGTCGGGGTCCGCTTCGACGGCGCTAGACTTGGACGATGGCCACTGACCACAGTGCTTGCATGAAACTATAGGGGTCATTTTGTTATCTCTTATGCTTTGTTTGGATGTTTGCATTGGAAGGGTAGATTTTATATTGGGTTGAATGTCCAATATTTAATATATTGATATTGAGATTGAATGTCAATACTTCTGTTTGGATGTGTTAGATATTCGGACCAAGACTAGATATTGAGGTTGAATATCAAATGTTGTTTGGATGATATAAATGGTAAATTCTACTTCTACCAAATTTTGATCAGTATGAGTGGCGAATTTCCTATTTCTTCTTTTGTTTTCTTTCGATACATAAGAAACCAAGTCTACCTCTTCCGACATGGCGTCAATTACACTGTAAAGAAAATTTATATTTTCAAAATGTAATCATCAAAGAATGTTTTGAAAACTAGCACATCATAAAAGTGTATTGGCAAGCATAATTTCAGATTATCGGGACCTGATTTTTCACAAGCTCGTCAAGAAAAATAGCGCATCAAAAGCACAACCTTGAGCCGCTCCTCAAACTCGCCACGGTACTTGACATCGGCGACGAGCGCGCCCATGTCGAGCGCCGTGAGGCGAATGTCGAGCAGGTTGTCCCTGGAGGCGGAATCCACCTCGGCGGACACGTCGGCCTCCTTGTGGCAGTCCGTAGTCAGCGATCTACTCGTCCTCGACGAGTAGAGGCGGGAGGCTGGACCGCGCTGGGAAGATGGAGAGAGGCGGGAGGCCGGACAGATCCACGCCCTGCCGGAGAAGGAGGTGGGACGGGAGGGGCGGGAGGCTGGAACAAGTTGCGCCGACGCTTAGGTCGGGGCGACCTATGGAACCGAGCGGGGAGAGGAGCAGCGTGGAAACAGAGCACATAACGTTTCGCGATGGTGCAAATATCTCACGATGTCGAGGCTAACCCCTCGACACTCGCTGGCCTCCTCTTTTTGAAGGAGATATGCCCTAGAGGCAATTAATAAAGTGTATTCTTTATCATATCTCGTTTGTTCATAATAGGTTTTTGTGTCATGCTATAACTGTATTAAGCGGAAACATTAATACGGGTGTGATACGTAAATAACCAGGTCCCTAGTAGGCTCTACTAAGACTAGTTTCGTTGCGCGATTGATGATCGAGGTTTCCCGTGAAGGGGATCGTGTGCAGAAAACAAAAAAATTCCTACCGACGATGTCCTAAAAGCATGCCAAGATCTATTCTATGCAGATATAGTAGTACGAACGGAGATCGGAATACGTACCCTTGTAGACCGAAAGAGGGGATTACGTTCCCGCACAAACGTTGTCGATGCAGACCGACGAAGCCGACCTCAAGGTCGTGTAGAGGAAGCAGGCCTCCGAGTACCGCTAGCGCAGCACCTCGCAGGGAGTCGCACACGTACGGTGGAGACGACGCCTCCGAAGCTCCAGTCCAGGACGAGCAGCGGAAGACTTGGACCGGAACACCAGCAGCGCGGCAGCGGGCTATGGTGGAGGAGATCCGCGGATCCTCTTGCTCGGCGCGGCTCCAAATCGGGAATTAATTGGTGAATTAAAAGGCTGGGGGTGCCCCTTCTTATATAGGCTCCCAAGGGGAGCCTACCTTGCCAGCCAGGCAATGTGGGACTATCCCCACATAGCCTGGTTCGGCCAAGGGGGTGCGCCGGCCCCCTGGTGGGCCCCATCTGGCCCACCTAGGCCGGCCCCAAGGCTCCCACCGAATTCCCAAGGGGGTTCCCCCCCCCCTCTTGGGCCTTCTTTCGTCCGGAAGGCCCATTTAGGGAAATCTGCCTTAATAAATTCGAAAATAAATATATAAAATCATATTTGCAAATTAATAACACTAATTAATATCAAACATAATATATATAATTTTTCCTAGCTCCGAAAACTCTTTCGGCGCTGCCCGATCTCCATCGGACCTCTCCCAGGACGCTCCCGGTGATCTCCTTCCTTTCCGGTTGTCTTGTCGAAACCCCTTAAGTGGGTTACCCTATCGGTTCGATATAATATCAGGTATGATCAAGACTCCTCAATGATCAACGACTAACTCGTAGGCCTGGACCCCATGAATTAATCCCTGAGATATAACGAATGACTTTCATCTATCAAACCTGAACGTAAAGTCTTAGACCTTTTGCCATAGCGATACTTAGCATGTCCGAGCGTCGTTCCATAGATATCTCCATACCTAATCCCGACCTCGTTACCGACGACGCTATCTTCTACTCGTTCATGATCTCATGTCTCCGTGACCTAGTCACATGCTTGCAAGCTCATTAGACATGATCTCACCGAGTGGGCCCGAGAGTATCTATCCTGCTATGCGGACTGGCAAATCCCGCTGGTGACCCCTCGTCTCAACTACTCCTTTCCGATACCCAAAAGCATCACCGTTATTGTCATACTAAATAAGATACGACGTTTGGTGCAATCAAAGTATCTTCGGGGAATATCAATAAGAGTTGATCTCACGGTCAAAGGTGTAACGACTATGTTCTCCAAATATGGGTATGTCCATCACATCGCTCTCCAGCGATATGACTCTCATTGCCGACCGGCGCCATGCCCCATGACCGGGAAACCTCGATCATCAATCGCGCAACGAAACTAGTCTTAGTAGAGGCTACTAGGGACCTGGTTGTTTACGTATCACACCCGCATTAATGTTTCCGCTTAATACGGTTCCAGCATGACACAAAAACCTATTATGAACAAACGAGATATGATAAAGAATACACTTTATTAATTGCCTCTAGGGCATATCTCCTTCAGTCTCCCACTTGCACTAGAGTACAACTTAATCTAGATTACAACTTGGTAAAAGCCTAACACCCATAGCTAACTGGTGCTGTTCATGCTTATCAAGCGGGAGAGGCTTCGTCAGCGGATCTGCCACATTCAGATCCGTATGCACTTTGCAAATCTTCACATCGCCTCCTTGTACGTACTGACGTATCACATGGAAGCGTCGGAGAATGTGTTTGGCTGTGGAGTGAGACCTCGGCTCCTTGGCGTTCGCAATGGCACCCGTATTGTCGCAGAAGAGGATCACGGGGTCTTGCACGCTCGGGAACACTCCAAGTTCGATGACGAACTTTCTCAGCCACACAACTTCATTCGCGGTCTCGCAGGCGGCAATGTACTCCGACTCCATTGTAGATTGTGCGAGTATGGGTTGCTTCCCACTTCTCCAGCACACGGCGCCTCCATTCACCTTGAACACGTAACCTGTCTGTGACTTACAATCATCGGGGTCTGAGCAGAAACTTGCATCTACGTAACCCGTTACGCCAAGTTCTTCATCGCAGCCACCATACACAAGGAACATTTCCTTTGTCTTATTGAGATACTTAAGAATGCTCTTAACAGCTACCCAATGCGGCATTCCAGGATTACTCTGGAACCGGCTTGTCAAACTTAGAGCTAATGCCACATCCGGTCTAGTACTCAACATTGCATACATGATCGATCCTATGGCTGAAGCATAAGGATGTTTCGTCATTTCGGCCTTACCCAGTTCCGTCACCGGACACTGCGCCTTACGCAATATCTTATTCTTGATAACCGGCAGAGAACCCTTCTTTGCCTTCTCCATATGAAAACGCTTCAATATTTTATCAAGATAAGTACTCTGACTTAGTGCTAATAGGCGCCTTGATCTATCGCGATAGATTTTTATGCCTAAAACATACGCAGCTTCTCCTAAGTCCTTCATGGAAAACTTACTGTTTAAATATTCCTTCACGCTATTCAGAAGTGCCACATCATTCCCTATTAGCAATATGTCGTCAACATACAGTGCTAAGAACACAACCGAGCTCCCACTCATTTTCTTGTAAATACAGGTCTCTTCCACATTCTGGATAAATCCAAAACCTTTGATTACCTCATCAAAGCGAAGATTCCAGCTCCGAGATGCCTGCTTCAATCCATAAATGGATCGCTGAAGCTTGCACACCTTGTTAGCACTTCCTGGATCGACAAAACCTTCCGGCTGTACCATGTACAACTCTTCCTCAATGTTTCCATTCAGGAAGGCCGTTTTGACGTCCATCTGCCAGATTTCATAATCATAGTAGGCAGCTACCGCTAACAAAATCCGAATAGACTTAAGCATCGCTACCGGTGAAAAAGTTTCATCGTAGTCAATTCCATGAACTTGTCGGAAACCCTTTGCGACAAGCCGAGCTTTATAGACGGTCACATTACCATCAGCATCAGTCTTCTTCTTAAAGATCCACTTATTCTCGACGGCCTTGCGCCCTTCGGGAATATCCACCAAAGTCCACACTTTGTTATCATACATGGATCCTATTTCGGATTTCATGGCTTCAAGCCATTTCTCGGACTCTAGACTCTCCATTGCCTCCTTGTAGTTCGTAGGTTCGTCTTGCTCGACTAGCATGACGGTGCAAACCATATTGCCATACCATTCTGGTGCGATCCGAGATCTACCAGACCTACGAGGTAGAACATCTTCCTCGACAGTTTCTCCCACTCCTTCCACGGAGGACGTTTCCGGAATTGCTTCCGTTGCGCCACTCGGAATCTCGAGTTCAGGATCAACGATCATCGAGGTCTACCTTCCTCCCACTTACTCCTTTCGCGAGAAACTCCTTCTCTAGAAAGGTACCGGTCTTCGCGACAAAAGTTTTGCCCTCAGCTTGGTTGTAGAAGGTGTACCCAACGGTTTCCCGCGGATATCCTACAAAGACGACTTTCTCCGACTTCGGTTCGAGTTTGTCGGGCTGCAGTTTCTTAACGTACGCCTCACAACCCCAAACCTTCAGAAACGATAACTTAGGCTTATGGCCATACCATAATTCATACGGCGTCGTTTCAACGGACTTGGACGGAGCCCTATTTAAAATGAATGCGGCTGTTTCTAACGCATAACCCCAGAAGGACACTGACAGATCGGTAAGAGACATCATAGATCCGACACTATCCAGTAGAGTACGATTACGTCGCTCGGACACACCGTTACGCTGCGGCGTTCCGGCGGGCATAAGTTGGGGCACTATGCCACAACTCTTCAGATGTGTGCCAAACTCAAAACTCAAGTACTCTCCACCGCGATCGGACCGGAGATGCTTGATTTTCCTATTAAGCTGATTCTCAACTTCACTCTGGAATTCTTTGAACTTTTCAAACGTTTCAGACTTGTGTTTCATCAAATAGATATAACCGTATCTACTCAAGTCATCAGTGAAGGTGACGAAGTAACGATAACCATTGCGTGTCGAAACGCTCATTGGTCCACATACGTCTGTATGTATGATCCCCAACAAATCCGACGCCCGTTCAACGAAACCTTTGAACGGTGTCCTGGTCATTTTGCCCATGAGGCATGGTTCGCATGTATCGAGGGATCCGAAATCCAACGAGTCCAAGAGTCCATCGGAGTGGAGTCGCTTCATGCGCTTTATACCAATATGACCAAGACGGCAATGCCACAAAAACATGGCGGTATCGTCACTACACTTAATTCGTTTTGCTTCTATGTTATGGATGTGAGTACTACGATCGAGATTCAACAAGAATAAACCATTACTCTCGGGAGCATCAACATAAAAGATATCATTCATATAAATAGCACAATTGCTTGACACTGATTTAAATGAATAACCGTCTTGTAACAGGCAAGACCCACTTATAATGTTTACACTCAAGGATGGCACAAAATACCATTTATTTAAAACCAAAACTAATCCCGATGGTAGATGCAGAGGGAGCGTGCCGACAGCCACCACGTCGACTCTCGATCCGTTGCCGACGCGCATCGTCACCTCATCCTTCGCCAGCCGCCTTTTATTCCGTAACTCCTCCTGAGAGTTACATATATGAGCAACATAACCAGTATCAAATACCCACGTATTGCTCCGGGCGGATGTAAGGTACACATCTATAACATGTATATCAAATATACCTTGCTCTTTGTCGACCGTCTTGCCAGACTTCCTATCCTCCAGATACTTGGGGCAGTTGCGCTCAGGTGATCCGATGGTCACCTCCATCTTCTTCAGCTTGATTTCTAATTCGGCCACTTCGAGCATCTTCAGGATTTCCGACAGGGGTTTTGACGTCCCTTTCATGTCGTAGTCCACTATGGCGTTCTTATAGCTAGGGGGCAGAGAAATCAGTGCCCTATCAATCACCAACTCCTCTGGGATCACACTTCCCAGATCACTCAGAAGTCGAGCGCAGCCAAACAACTTGGCCAAGTGCTCACTGATATTGCCGTGCTCTTCCATCTGGGCTGAGAAGAAAAGCACAGATGCCTCGTACGCTCTCAGCCTTAACTTGTCGTGCAAAAACAACCATGAGTTCAGTGATTATATCATAAGCACCCTTGTTCATGAAGCGGTTTTGCAGGTCAGCCTCCATGGCAAAGAGCATGCCACTCTGGACATAAGAAGAAATCTCCGCCTTTACCCTATGGACAATCCTTTCGATTTCCGGGGCGGTGCTGGGAAGATCACCTAAGGGGGTATCAAGGATGTAGGCCACCTTGTGGGTTTCAAGGATGGACTTCAGATCGCGGAACCAGGACACGAAGTTAGACCCATCGGTCTTAAGCTTCTCTTTCTCAATGAACAGGTTCAGGTTAAAGGAGGGGTGAGACATCTACAATGGAATTTGCAACAACATAAGACTTTCTTCATAATAATTTTGAGTTATAGTATTTTAGAAAATAACTAACATAACTCCCACTCAAACGAACATCCCTCCTGGTCGTTTAAGCGATTACACGACCCCCATCCATTGCACCACCCCTCATCATCAAAGCCGGCGGCACAACTTCAAGAGTAGACAAAATCGTCCGCCACATCAATTTTGTGACTCGTGCTCGACCTTTCGGTCTTCCTGTTCCGAGGCCATACTTCTGAGTATGCTAGGCTCGCCACCAAAGACCTCCACGCTGACGCTTGTGCAACATGGCTTACACCCACCGTATGCGAACGAAGATATTTCTGACACCCGATCATCACGGCCTGCCTCATAACGTAGAACTTTATTGGTGGTGCGCGTTGGAGGGAGAACACTAGTGGTATTTTGAAGGGATCATCTTATTCAGCTACCGCCGTGTAACACACAATCACACAAAATAAGATGCACACAAAACATCAAATGTAATGCAATGTGATATAGTCCTTCGCGCCATGGTCTTCTTGGCGCCCGCAGTTTATAAACAATTTAATAAACCTACCTTGACCATATCACATAGCCCCTGCAAAATAAAGTTAGACGCTTCTACTTTATCTTTTGCATATTTTACGTGGCTTGGGGCTTTCGTAAATAGAACCGCTTCAAACCTACGAATCTTATGACCACAACAACGATCCAATAATTGCATGTTTAAGCATCCCTTTCGGGCCCTCCATTGAAAATGCGAAGACCAACTAAAGAGAGAGAAACTGTCACCCGCCAGCCACATATACGGTACAAGCCGTATGTTAGTAGTGGAACCAGTCTCGCGTAAGCGTACGTGTAAAGTCGGTCCGGGCCGCTTCATCAACTCAATGCCGCTGGAATTCACAAGTGCACGCTAGAGGGTAGCAAATAACAGGAACGGTGCCCCCGTGCAGAGCACGGGTTCTAACAGCGTACAGCTATATCTACGATAGATCGGCTCTGATACCACTGAAGGGGATCGTGTGCAGAAAACAAAAAATTTCCTACCGACGATGTCCTAAAAGCATGCCAAGATCTATTCTATGCAGATATAGTAGTACGAACGGAGATCGGAATACGTACCCTTGTAGACCGAAAGCGGGGATTAGTTTCCCGCACAAACGTTGTCGATGCAGACCGACGAAGCCGACCTCAAGGTCGTGTAGAGGAAGCAGGCCTCCGAGTACCGCTAGCGCAGCACCTCGCAGGGAGTCGCACACGTACGGTGGAGACGACGCCTCCGAAGCTCCAGTCCAGGACGAGCAGCGGAAGACTTGGACCGGAACACCAGCAGCGCGGCAGCGGGCTATGGTGGAGGAGATCCCCGGATCCTCTTGCTCGGCGCGGCTCCAAATCGGGAATTAATTGGTGAATTAAAAGGCTGGGGGTGCCCCTTCTTATATAGGCTCCCAAGGGGAGCCTACCTTGCCAGCCAGGCAATGTGGGACTATCCCCACATAGCCTGGTTCGGCCAAGGGGGTGCGTCGGCCCCCTGGTGGGCCCCATCTGGCCCACCTAGGCCGGCCCCAAGGCTCCCACCGAATTCCCAAGGGGGTTCCCCCCCCCCTCTTGGGCCTTCTTTCGTCCGGAAGGCCCATTTAGGGAAATCTGCCTTAATAAATTCGAAAATAAATATATAAAATCATATTTGCATATTAATAACACTAATTAATATCAAACATAATACATATAATTTTTCCTAGCTCCGAAAACTCTTTTGGCGCTGCCCGATCTCCATCGGACCTCTCCCGGGACGCTCCCGGTGATCTCCTTCCTTTCCGGTTGTCTTGTCGAAACCCCTTAAGTGTGTTACCCTAGCGGTTCGATATAATATCAGGTATGATCAAGACTCCTCAATGATCAACGACTAACTCGTAGGCCTGGACCCCATGAATTAATCTCTGAGATATAACGAATGACTTTCATCTATCAAACCTGAACGTAAAGTCTTAGACCTTTTGCCATAGCGATACTTAGCATGTCCGAGCGTCGTTCCATAGATATCTCCATACCTAATCCCGACCTCGTTACCGATGACGCTATCTTCTACTCATTCATGATCTCATGTCTCCGTGACCTAGTCACGTGCTTGCAAGCTCATTAGACATGATCTCACCGAGTGGGCCCGAGAGTATCTATCCTGCTATGCAGACTGGCAAATTCCGCTCTTGACCCCTCGTCTCAACTACTCCTTTCCGATACCCAAAAGTATCACCGTTATTGTCATACTAAATAAGATACGACGTTTGGTGCAATCAAAGTATCTTCGGGGAATATCAATAAGAGTTGATCTCACGGTCAAAGGTGTAACGACTATGTTCTCCAAATCTGGGTATGTCCATCACATCGCTCTCCAGCGATATGACTCTCATTGCCGACCGGCGCCATGCCCCATGACCGGGAAACCTCGATCATCAATCGCGCAACGAAACTAGTCTTAGTAGAGGCTACTAGGGACCTGGTTGTTTACGTATCACACCCGCATTAATGTTTCCGCTTAATACGGTTCCAGCATGACACAAAAACTTATTATGAACAAACGAGATATGATAAAGAATACACTTTATTAATTGCCTCTAGGGCATATCTCCTTCATCCCGGTCATGGGGCATGGCGCCGGTCGGCAATGGGAGTCATATCGTTAGAGAATGATGTGATGGACATATCCAGATTTGGAGAACGTAGTCGTTACGCCTTTGACCGTGAGATCAACTCTTATTGTTATTCCTGGAAGATACTTTGATCGCACCAAACGTCGTATCTTATATAGTATGACAATAACGGTGATACTTTTGGGTATCGGAAAGGAGTAGTTGAGACGAGGGGTCAAGAGCGAGATTTGCCAGTCCGCATAGCAGGATAGATACTCTTGGGCCCACTCGGTGAGATCATGTCTAATGAGCTTGCAAGCATGTGACTAGGTCACAGAGACATGAGATCATGAACGAGTAGAAGATAGCGTCATCGGTAACGAGGTCGGGATTAGGTATGGAGATATCTATGGAACGACGCTCGGACATGCTAAGTATCGCTATGGCAAAAGGTTTAAGACTTTGCGTTCAGGTTTGATAGATGAAAGTCATTTGTTATATCACAGGGATTAATTCATGGGGTCTTGGCTTACGAGTTAGTCGTTGATCATAGAGGAGTCTTGGTCATACCTGTTATTATATCGAACCGCTAGGGTAACACACTTAAGGGGTTTCGACAAGACAACCGGAAAGGAAAGAGATCACCGGAAGCGTCCCGGGAGGGGTCGGATGGAGATCGGGCAGCGATGAAAGAGTTTTCGGAGCTAGAAAAAATTATATATATTATGTTTGATATTAATTAGTGTAATTAATATGCAAATATGATTTTATATATTTATTTTCGAATTTATTTAGGCTGATTTCCCTAAATGGGCCTTCTGGTCGAAAGAAGGCCCAAGAGGGGGGAATCCCCTTGGGGATTCGGTGGGGGCCAAGAGGGGACGACCCAAGTGGGCCAAGGGGCCCACTAGGGGGCCGGCACACCCTCCCTAGCCGCACCAGGCATGTGGGGGTTAGTCCCACATTGCCTGGTTAGCTAGTTGGCTCCCCCTGGGAGCCTATATAAGAAGGGGCACCCCTGGCCTTTTAATTCACCAATTAATTCCCAATTTCTGTCTCGATATCGTGGTTCCCTTGTCGGAGCCGCGCCGAGCTGAGGAGGGGATCTCTTCCACCATAGCCCGCTGCCGCGCTGCTGGTGTTCCGGTCCAAGTCTTCCGCTGCTCGTCCTGGACTGGAGCTTCGGAGGCCGTCGTCTCCACCGTACGTGTGTGACGCCCTGCGAGGTGCTGCGCTAGCGGTACTCGGAGGTTTGCTTCCTCTACACGACCTTGAGGTCGGCTTCGTCGGTCTTCATCGACAACGTTTGTGCGGGAACGTAATCCCCGCTTTCGGTCTACAAGGGTATGTATTCCGATCTCCGTTTGTACTACTATATCTGCATAGAATAGATCTTGGCATGCTTTTAGGATATCGTTGGTAGGATAAATTTTGTTTTCTGCACACGATCTCCTTCACTTTTGCCTTCGTGAGCCAGGCTCGATATCAATCAACAATATGTAGGTTCAATACCCAAAACATCCAGACATGTTAATTTCAGATATTCGGGGCTGAATCCTTCTGAATGTCTAATATGTAGGCTTCATATAAACATCCAAACGAGGTTAAGATTTTGTCTGCAATTTCAGGTCAGTGGCTCGTTCCCATCCATCATCTGCTGCTCGCCTTCTCTACGTGAGATTTTCGTGCCGTCTCTGACCGACTGTGTACGTATATTCAGTTGTTTTGCTACTCCTGCACACTATGTGACTGTAGTATACTCTACTTGCATTATGAAACCATGCAGTTATAGGGAAGTCGATAATTTGTGGCGCAGTTCGTTGCATAAACCTCAGCGAGAACTAGGATCGACTTCCATATATTTAAATTTCAAGTAAGCACCTCTTCAAAGATTTTGCCGTTCTTCGCACCTGATCAGAGCACACCATGGTCGGCGACCACGAGAAGGCCGTGGAGGGGGAGCAGCAGTCACTAGTGGAAAAAGGACTTTACGTTCAGAGAATTAGTTCTGCTTATATTTACGGCCGGTACTAATGAGCATCAGTATCGGTTCGAACTGTCAGACGGGAGGGGGACAACAGTAACGGTCCGTAAGGAACCTTTAGTACCGGGCCGTAACACGGCCCGATACTAAAGCTCAATGGGATGGGAACGGCCGCGAGGGGCTGGCGAGGGGAGCTTTAGTGTCGGGCCGTGTTACGGTCCGGTACTAAAGGTCCTAACCGTTCGACTCCCGCCACGATTATAGACGGGAGTGGACAGTTTTCTTCCCTGTCTCTTCATTTTTTGATACGGCCGAGACTTTTTTTCTTCATCTCTCCCTCCGGCGACACTCTCTCTCCCCTCTGATCTCTTCATCCACTCCGGCCACCATGAGTCTGGCGCCACCAATCGCGCGCTGTAGACCGGTGATTGCACACACCGCCAATCTTAAGGTGGTTTATACCAACGATAGCACGTTGGTGGGCGGTCATCTCTCTGATTTCAATAAATGGATTGGTGAAACTCGGGATCAAGAGAAGTTAATCGGTCTTAATTCGAGTACACTGCCAATCAGCAAAAGGTTGCGGTAATCCAACTATGTTTTAAGAAGTATGTCTTGGTCTTCCAATGGGTAAGGTATAAAAAATCTCATCCAAATGTTATATTTGGGGCAATTTTACTTTAATTTGTTAATTGTTGATCAATATATATAGTTGGCCGAAATGAGATTTGTTTTTTGTTCATCAATAGTTGGCCGAAATAGATATTTCAATAGTTGGGCCAAAATGAGATTAATTGTTCAATAAATTAGTTGGCCGAATTAAATGAGATTGTTGTTGTTAATTATACATTCCAATGAGATTGTTGATCAATATATATAGTTGGCCGAAATGAAATTGCATTGTGCATATATATATAGAGTTCAATTGTCTATATTGTTGTTGCATAATTTTCAATAGTTAAATAGTTGTTGTTATTATACATTGTTGGTTAGATTGTTCTATATTGTTGTTGCATATATATATATATATATCAATGCGGATTTCCTGCCCACTGGGATAGCTGCACATATGTTGGCTACCGTAGGATATGGAGAGTAGAGTAAGTTTGATAAGCAGAGCACTAGAAGGACGAGCAGGCAGAGAAGTTTCGTTCACGGTGGCGTCAAACGCTCCGTTAAGCCGTTTCCTATGATGGAGCATGTCATATACGCGGTGCAGCACATCATTTACGCGGGGCATGGGCTTCCAAGCTTCCCATGATAATGGTGCCAACCGGTGTCCATGAAAACACGCGACCGTCCATCACAAATCAACCATGCGGACCGTGAAATAACGCTACCGTCCATCACAAATCACCCATGCGGACCGTGAAATAACGCTACCGTCCATCACACATCAAACATGGGATTGGTGTCCAGCCATACAGCTACAAAATGATGTTCGTAGTACCCGCGATTTAATCATTTGTGGTTCTATCATCCACCGTTGCATGACATTCTTAGTATGACGAGGTGTTAACTCGACAAGTCCCAGGGTTGTGCACCCCGGGTTGATTGATGGGGAGAGAGAAGAGTGCAAGGTGATCACGACGGCTGACAAGCAAGGTTTTACCCAGGTTCAGGCTCCCGGAGGATAACACCCTACTCCTGCTTGTCTGATTATTGATGCGAGTAGCGATTACAATGGCGAGATTGCGATCTCGCTAGGGTTTGTTGTGGTTCTGAGCGTGTCCTCTGGGACGGGCAACCCTCCTGGCTTTATAGGCAGCCAGGTCTCGGGTTGGTTGGTGCCGATGGCATCTACAGATATGGCAGGTTATGCTTCCTAACCGACTTGGACTAGGTTACATGGTATCCCGCGTGGGCCTCCTGTGGGCCTTTCCATCCTTGGCGCGGCCCAGGTAGCCTCATCGTGGGCTACCCGCAAGGTAGCCCCACGTCAGTAGCCCCCGAGTGCTTGGTCGAAGCGCAGAGTCGGACAAAGGACTCCTTCCTCCTGGACGCGCCATTGGATTGCTTGATCTTGAGCTTGAACTCGATTTCTTCAGTCGAACCGGCCACTCCCGATGGGAGTAACCTTTGTAGTCGAATTACTTTTCCTTCATCTTCTTGCGAAGCTTGCTTCTACTCAGCCAGTTTGGCTTACTTGTGGATGGATTCGGCTGCTCGAGCTTACTGCGTTGCCACCCGAATGGTTTCTTCGGGTGCTCGGATCATTGGCTGATCCTACCTTGTTGATTTCAGCTTTGAAGCTTACCACTCAAACAACTCTGTCGAGTTGCTTTAATTGATTTTGGAGCCGTTGGCTTGATGACGTCATTGATGACGATCTGTTGCACGCCTCTGCGCCCGATGGGACATGACACGGTGGGCCCCGTTGTCAGAGCTGACCACGGTCCACAGTTGTCACGTCTCCGAAGTGGGCGCGAAATTTGCGCGGCACGATGACGACGCCTCGGTTTTCGTGCGTAGTGGAAGAAGTGGGCGGTGACGGTTCTTTTCTCCGTGCGACATGTGGACGGCTGGATGTGCCCGCTCGGAGCCCTTGTTCGATGGACGGTTGAGATGCTGATCTTCGAGGCATAAGTACCGTGTCTTGACGCTTGGGGTTTCATCTTCTCCAATCGCTCCGTGCTTCCTCTCCTCCTGCGCTTTACCATTTCCGCCGCCATCCCGAGCTCCGAGCAATCCGTCCACACACCTTGTGACCGTGACCATGGGCAAGCCGAAGAGCGCTGCTGGCTCCTCCGCCGCCGCAGACGACGCCGGGTTGATGAAGAAACCTGAAGGCGACTGGCAGAGGTCTTCGGTGAAGAAGGCCGAGGTGGAGATGTTCCGCGGGCAAGGTCTGCTGCCACCTGCCGACCAAGTCCAGGTACGCGTCCCTGGCAAGGAAGTCTTCCCCACTCCCCGCGATGGGGAACGTGTTTGCTTCGCGGATTTCCTTCCGCGGGGCTTCGGGTTCCCCATGCACGATTTCGTGCGCGGTCTCTTGTTTGCCTATGGGGTTCAGATCCACGATCTGACCACAATGGCGTCTTGAGCATCGCGGGCTTTATCGTGCTCTGCGAGTGCTTCTTGGGTGTCGCGCCCCACTGGGCGTTGTGGAAGTCGCTCTTCCTCGTTCGCAAGAACGTGGGGAAGAGCGGGTTGACCTTCCCCGTGGGCGGCTTCGGAATCCAGGTACGCGGTGACACCGCGTACTTTCAGATGAAGAAGTCCGACTCCGTCCAAGGATGGCGCAGGAGGTGGTTCTACGTCCAGTCGAACCAAGACGGACTGGACGCGTTCGACAGCGGGCGCGGACTGCGGAAGACCGGCGCCTGGGCGCACCCGCTGTCCGCCGTGGAGAAGGAGGCCGTGCGGCCCCTGCTGGGCCTGCTGCGCGATTTGACCAACACCCTTGGGCGCGAGGCGGGTGGCGTCTTTCTGATGGCCACCTTCTTCGGTCTTCGGGTGCAACCGATCAGCGCCCGGCCTCACCCGATGTGGGCCGCCGAAGGCGTCAGCGCCATGCCGCTGGATGATGAGGAGGTGGAGGCCAACGTCAAGTCCATCACCAACCTCCGAGCCGCGGACACGTGCAACGTCAAGTGCCCGATATCTCCTTACGGGGCCTCGAACCCCGTTCCTGAGGTAAGTATGGTCTTGTTTTCTTTCTGTCCTTGTTCGACATGAGTCTACTTTGCTTTTTGATTCGACTTGTGTCTACTTGCTTCAGGGTCGAGCTCTGTTCATCAGCTTTCCTCCCCTCCCTGAGAACGATCCCGATGATGAGTCGACGTTCGTCGAGGAGGAGGACGAGGACGAAGAGATTCCATCCGCGCATTCTCCCCGCGACGAGGTGGAGGAGGAAGATGAAGTGGAGGAACCCGCGAGGAAGAAGCGGAAGCTTCCGAGTCGCGGCGAGTCTGCCACTGCGTCGTCACCTGCCAGGGATGTCGACGTTGCTGAGGAGGAGGTCGTGGCGACGTCTCCGGGTGCGCAGTCCTCGGGTGGCTGGGAGGAACCTCTGAACGTTCCTCCAGTCAGCTCCGCGGCGCCACGTTCGTTCGCGCGGATGCCTTCGCCTTCCCTGGAGAGCTACGACGACGCCGGCACCCCCAGGTTAGCTTCTTCTGCAATGTGTCCTTCGAGTTGTACTTTGCAGTTTCGACGTTTAGTTGACTGGTGTTCTTGATCTTGCTGCAGTCACCGTTCTGACAATGTTAGCTCTCCCCTTCGGGACGTGGAGCTCACATCTGCCCCTTCGACTGGGTTGGGGACGCCGGTGGTGGTGGAGAAGGCGCGTGCTGAGCCTGCCGGCCTTGCGTCATCTAGCCGCGTGCCTCCTTCGACTGTAGGAGACCTTGAACTCCTGGACCATCTAAGTCTTTCATGCTTTTTGTTGCATTCTTGATTTTTCATCCTGTGCGCGATCAGCGCTCCCGATGGGAGTAGCCCCCAAAGGTGTGGGTGACTAGTATAGTCGCCCGCAACTTTATTGACATCTTGCTTTTTGTTTTCAGCCGTACTATCGCCAACAGCTCGACGCAGCCGCGGCTTATGTTCGCCTGGAGAAGGAGAGGGACCAATTGCGTGCCTCGCTGGACCAGGCTACTGGGCGGGTTGATGAGCTTGAGAAGGCTCTTTGTGAGTCTCGAGAGCGGGAGCTGGCGTGGGTCGCCCAGGAGAAGACTCAAGTTGGTCGTCTCCTTTCACTCGCCGGTGTTCTTGGGGGTAAGTTTCGGCTTGACGCCTACTGAGTCTTTGATCTTTTTCTTGTCTTGACTTTGAATTCTTGCGCAGAGACTTGCGGCGGAGCTCCTCCGGAAGACGCGTCGAGTGATACGGTTGACCTGGCGGCCGCTGTTGGCTTCCTCGACCGGGTCTGTGCCTATGCCTCAGACGCGCTGAAGAAGTCTGCAGCCGCGTTGCAGAAGTCGACTGGAGCTCTGGCCGTGGTGCATCAGAGCATCTTCCCGGGTGACCAGCCGCCGGCAACCGTGGATGCCCTGGCTGCGCCGTTTGAGGACGCGACCACCATCGCTGACTTCACGCGGTCGCAGACGGTACGCGGCTCCGAGCTCACCTTCCAGCTCCTATTAGGCCACCAAGTTCCAGGTGACTTCGAGAAGGTCGTCAGCGGTTTTCCTCGCAAACCCGATGGCCGGACCGCGTCGCTGAGTGGCGTGAAGGAGCGCGCCTCGCAGCTGGCTGCGCAGCTTGTGGCACTCTTCGAGAGGGCCCTTGCTAAGGCGACCGAGGCGTCTGCCGCTCGGAAGGGCCGTTCCCGGTCGCAGTCCGCGGCCTTAGAGTAGACGTAGCTGTAGGAATGCGGCAGTCGCCGCGGTCTTGTATTTTGAACTTCACGCTTGTAATGAATATTGCCCTATCGGGTCTTTTGGTCTTCAATATTGGTTTTGCTGACTTTTCTGTCTTCTGAGTTGAACTGCGCTTCGCAGTCGCATGATTGTATTGACTCTGCGTATTCCTGGCAGAGTGCTGCGCGCGATGATGCTCCACCTTCTCCATTGGCCGAGCCGAGTGGCGCGGCTTCTTCTTCGGGTGCTCGCCGTCGTCGGGCGGCGCCGGCTCCTCCACGCAGTGTGAATGATCAGCGGATAATCACCTATCTGAAGAACAAGGTGGTGGAGCTTGAGGCGACCCTGAAGAATACGGAGCGGCTGCTGCACCGTTCCCAGTCGCATCCCACGGCGGAGTTCTCGCGTCGTGAGGATTTTTTGCTTGGAGAGATCGACCTGATCAGTCGGCAGCTGCAGGGTATGTATCCTTTTGGCGGCTGTCGTCCTTGCTGGCTTTCCTTCTCATTCTGACTTGTATTTTATGTGCGCAGATGTTAATCCCGACTGGGAGGCCGAGCGGGCTCGCGTTGAGGAGCGAGTCACCCGAGAGGCATCCGGCGACTCCTACGAAGCTCGACAGTTCTGGGTGAACCAGTCGAGGGGGCGCGTCCTCGCCACCATGCTTGATCGTCCGTGGCGCGCTGCCTTTCTTCTGGAGAACTGCCGGAAGACACTTTGGCACATCAATCGTGTGTACTTCCCGCATAATGCTCAGCCGAACGGGTTGTCTGCCTTGCTGGAGAGGTTCCGCGATGGTGAAGGGCTGAAGGAGGTTGTCGACGCCCAACTTGTGGCTGGTGCGAACGCGGCGTTGGCGTACGTCCGGATGCACCGGCCACATCTTCCGCTCGAGAGGGTGCTTGAAGGCCTGCCTGGTGACGACGACTTCGACGAGACCTTGCCGGCTGCGCGCCGGCTTATCCGGCAGGTTCAGGACCTGAGCGAGTGCCTTGTAGGCCCTCTTGATGCGCCGAAGGCTGAACCTGCAGTTTAGAGTAGCTGTCGTCTGATGTACAGGGTTAGCTTATAGGGGGCAAATGTGCCTGTGTAAGTATGATGTAACAGATTAAAGTACTTTTCGAGTTATGAGAGTTGATCTGTTTACTCGAAAGTGAGAGTGCCTGATTCGATTTGCGACCTGTGTGGCGCAGCCGCCTAGTATGCTAGGCAGCGGCCTAGGTTTTTCAAGTGTGACCTGTATGCCGCGGTCTCTTATTTTATCAGGTGGCGACTTAGGATTTTTGTAACTTGACCTGTATGGCGCAACCCCCGAGTCGCTCGAGTGGTGGCCTAGGATTTTGACTAAGACCTGTCTGGCGCAGCCCCCGAGTAGGTCGAGTGGCGGCCTAGGATTACAAGTGTTACCTGTTTGGCGCAGCCCCTGAGTATGTCGGGTAGGGGTGTAAACGGATAGGATAATTTCCGCACCATATCCGATTCCGAAAATGTTTTCAACAATCCATATCCGGTTTTAAGGAATCCGCCGGATAAGGATATCCGATTCCAAAGTTAACACCCGGATATGGTATAGGATATGGTATGTAAAATAGCATAAAATATGGATTATCCGAAATTTAAATAGGATTATCCGATGGTTTGAATCCGAATAATCCGATTTTCTACCGAATTGTCTAGTCTAATATAGCATAATTTGAACCTAGTAAGTTGTCGAATTCGTTAGTCGAACAACATCTCACTTAAATAGTCATTGTAAAGACTATAAATTACAAGTTGGTTAGTTATTAAGTTATCAAAAAATTATTTTTGTATGTATGGTTTGAAAATTTAATTGTACACGTATCTATCCGATTAATTTTGTTACCGGTCCGAATCCGCTCCGTTTCCGCCTCCAAATCCGTCATCACGGATATCCGCATCCGAATCCGTATCCGGTCATTATCCGATCCGCTCTGAATCCGATGAAAAATTATGGTATAGGATATGGTAAAGGTAAAATCTGATCCGATCCGATCCGTTTACACCCCTAATGTCGGGTGGTGACCTAGGATTTGGAACTTGACCTGTGCAGCGCAGCCCCCGAGTAGGTTCGAGTGGCGGCTGAGGATTTTTCTGAGAAGGCCTGTTTGGCGTAGCCCCCGAGTAAGTCGAGTGGTAGACTAGGGTTACAAGTGTGACCTGTGTGGCGCAGCCCCCGTGTGTGGCGGGCGGCGCCCTAGGATTTTGGACTTGACCTGTATGGCGCAGCCCCCGAGTCGGTCGGGTGGCGGCCTAGGATTTTTTGACTTTATGCTTGTATGGCTCAGCCCCCGAGTGAGTTGGGTGGCGGCCTAAGCTTTTATTTCAACCCGTGTGGCGCAGCCCCCGAGTGTTTCGGGTGGCGACCTAGGATTTTGGCTATGCTTGTATGGCGCAGCCCCCGAGTGGTTCGGGTAGCGGCCTAAGCTTTTATTTCAACCTGTGTGGCGCAGCCCCCGAGTGGTTCGAGTGGCGGCCTAGGATTTTGGCTATGCTTGTATGGCGCAACCCCCGAGTGGTTCGGGTAGCGGCCTAAGCTTTTATTTCAACCTGTGTGGCGCAGCCCTCGAGTGGTTCGAGTGGCGGCCTAGGATTTTTGAGCTTCCTCTGAGTGACAGGTAAAGGAGACAGATTTTCTTCAAATCACTCTATTGATTCTTGCGAACAGGCCGCCTCGTTAAAACCCTTCCAGTCCCCTCAGGTACCCTGGTAAGGGAAAGAGTGCGTCTGAAACCTGCCGCGCTGATTTTCTTGTACAATGGTTGTTTTGAACTAGGCGTAGAACCGGCGGAGTTGTGCTACATTCCACGGGTTGCTGCAGTCCGCTCCTGTCTTCGAGTCCTTTAGGCGGTAAGCTCCATTGCCTATTGCTTCTGTTACGATGTACGGGCCCTCCCATGGGGAAGCGAGCTTGTGCACCTTCTTTTGCTTGAGTCGAAGAACCAGGTCGCCTGCAACGAACGCTCTTGGTCGCAGCCTCCGAGTGTGATAATTGCGCAGGTCCTGCTGATACACGGCTGATCGTGCCAGGGCGATGTCGCGCGCTTCATCCAGGGTATCTCTGCTGTCTTCGAGTGCCTCCTCTGCTTCCGACTCGTCGTAGGCGACTACTCTCGGTGCGTCGAACTTGATGTCGCAGGGGAGGACCGCTTCTGCACCGTACACCATGAAGAATGGCGTGTACTGGGTGGATCTATTTGGCGTTGTTCGCAGACTCCAGAGGACTGATGGCAGTTCTTCCACCCATGCGCCCGCTGCGCTTTTAGGAGCACGCGCAGTCGTTTCTTGATGCCGTTGCAGACGAGGCCGTTGGCTTTCTCCACTTGTCCGTTGGACTGCGGGTGCGAGACCGACGCGTAGCTGAGCTTGATACCCTGCTCTGAGCAGAAGTCCTTGAATTCTTCGGCTGTGAAGTTCGAGACATTGTCGGTGATGATCCCATTAGGTACTCCAAACCTGAAGATGATTGACCTGATGAAGTTGACCGTTGTGGATGCAGTCGAACTTGTGATGGGCACGACTTCGATCCACTTTGTGAACTTATCGACTGCGACCAGGAGGTGAGTGTGACCTCCGGGTGAGGATTTCTTCAGCGGGCCCACCATGTCCAGACCCCATTGGGCAAAGGGCCAGGCTAGTGGTATTGTTTTGAGCTCTGATGCTGGGGCGTGCGGCTTGTTGGCAAATTCCTGGCACCCTGTGCATTTCTTCACCAGCTCCTCGGCGTCCTGCATGGCTGTCAGCCAGTAGAACCCGGCTCGTAGCGCCTTGGCCACCAGTGCCCGGCTGCTGGCGTGATGCCCGCAGGTACCCGCGTGGATGTCGAGTAAGATGGCTTGGCCGTCGACTGGATCTATGCACCTTTGCAGGATTCCTGAGATGCTTCTTTTGTAGAGTTCTCCGTTGATGACGGTGAAACTTTTGGAGCGTCTGATGACGCGCTTTGCTTCGACTGGGTCAGCTGGCAGCTTCTGATGTAGTATGTGTGCCAGGTATGGTCCTGTCCATGTGGCTTCGACTAGCATGACCTCCATGGGGACCTTGTCTTGGCTTGGCGGGTTGGCATCGCCTTTTGTTGTTGCAGTGCTTGCTGTACTCTGAGTCTTGATGGATCTCTGCGTGATGCACTCGAGGAAGACGCCGGGT
Organism: Poa annua; assembly: GCA_026929855.1. NCBI lineage: Eukaryota > Viridiplantae > Streptophyta > Magnoliopsida > Poales > Poaceae > Poa > Poa annua. Next base: position 28,437,451 of record CM049428.1, read on the forward strand.
GGGACTGGCACCCTGTCTGAGCCCATGTTAGCGAGGACGTCGGCTTCCTCGTTGCTTTCATGGCCAATGTGGCGCAGCTCGCAGCCGTCGAAGTTGCCTTCCATCTGATTGTAGAGGTCTCTGTAGGCGATCATGTTGTCAGCGACGGCGTCGCAGGACTTCATGGTTTGCTGTACCACCAGGTAGGAGTCGCCGTAGATCATGAGGTGCGTGGCGCCGCAGTTCTTGGCCATCCGCATGCCATGGATCAGGGCCTCGTACTCGGCTTCGTTGTTGGATGGCGTCGGAAAGTCCATCTGTAGGACATACTTGAGCTTGTCGCCTTTGGGGGAGATGAGCACAACTCCTGCCCCGACTGACTTGAATTTCTTGGAGCTATCAAAGTACATTGTCCATGCGTTGGACAAGTCGGGGACGTTTGGTAGCCGGGCTTCTATCCATTCTGTGGTGAATTCTGGGAGGACTTGGGTCTTGATGGACTTCGGGTGAGCATACTTCAGCCCCCATGGTCCTAGTTCGACAACCCACTTGGCGACTCGTCCTGTCGCGCGCTGATTTGTGAGAATGTCTGCTAGTCCAGAGGAGCTTACCACCGTGATCGGGTGCTCGGAGAAGTAGTGGGCGACCTTTCTGGAGGTCATGAAGACTCCGTATGCCAACTTCTGGTAATGAGGGTAGTTCTGCTTGGACAAGGTGAGTACTTCGCTAAGGTAGTAGACGGGCCTCTGTACCGGGTGGCTGTGCCCTTCTTCTTCGCGTTCGACTACGAGCACCGTGCTCACCACCCTGTTCGTTGCTGAGACGTATAGGTAGAGCGGCTCGTTTTCCAGTGGTGCCACGAGGACTGGAGAGGTTGTCAGTGTCTTCTTGAGATGGTCGAATGCGTCCTGCGCCTCTTGTGTCCACTCGAACTTGTCTGACTTCTTCATCAGTTTGTAGAAAGGTAAGGCTTTCTCTCCCAACTTACTAATGAACCGGCTGAGAGCTGCGACTCGGCCAGCTAATCGTTGCACCTCCCTGAGCTTGGTTTGTGCTGGCATTGTGAGTATGTTCTGCACCTTCTCGGGGTTTGCTTCGATTCCTCTTGCGGATACAAGGTACCCTAGTAGCTCTCCGGCTGGTACGCCGAACATGCACTTCTCTGGATTGAGCTTGATCTGATACACGTCCAGTGCGACGAAGACCTTGCGGAGGTCGTCGACTAGGGTATCCTCCTTCCGGGTAGTGACGACGACGTCGTCGACGTAGACTTGGACGATCTGCCCGATTAGCCCCTTGAGGCATGCTTGCATTGTCCGCTGGTACGTGGCACCTGCGTTCTTTAACCCGAACGAGATCGTCTGGTAGCGAAAAACGCCGTCGGGTGTGATGAAGGCTGTCTTCTCTTCGTCCTCGACTTTCAGCCTGATCTGCTGGTAACCTGAGTAGGCATCCAGAAAAGATAGGCGTTCGCAACCTGCAGTCGAGTCGATGATCTGGTCTATCCGCGGGAGCGGGAAGTGGTCCTTGGGGCAGCATTTGTTGACTGCGGTGAAGTCAACGCACATGCGTAGTTTCTTCGTCTTCTTTTTCTCAACTAGAACCGGGTTGGCGACCCAGTCCGAGTCCTTGATCTCTCGGATGAACTTGGCGTGCAGTAATCTGTCGACTTCCATGGTGATAGCGTCTCGTTTGGGCCCTGAGAAGCGTCGCATGGATTGCTTGACTGGTCTTGCGTCCTTGTGTACTTTCAGAGAGTGCTCGACGAGTTCCCTGGGTATCCCTGGCATGTCAGAAGGTTGCCATGCAAAGATTTTCCAGTTCTCACGTAGGAACTCGACGAGCGCGCCTTCCTATGCGGGGGTCAGGCTTGATGAGACCTTGACTGTCTTTCCGCTGTCAGTCGGATGGACTTGGTGGGTGACAGTGTCGTCATTCATGTTGAACGCTGCGTCTTTGGCAGGCTTCTTGCGAGCCGGGAAGATGGTCTTGTCGTTGTCGGCTGATATGGCCTTGAAGTGCTCTTCGACGCCGAAGAACTCGGAGATCTTGGCGAACTCGCGGTCGCAGCTGTTGGAGAGCCCGAAGTCGCCGCGGACGGTGATCACTCCTTTCGGCCCGGGCAACTTTATCATCAGGTAGGCGTAGTGGGGTACTGCCATGAACCTGGCAAAGCTTGGGCGCCCTAGGATGGCGTGGTATTGTGACTTCCAGTCGACGACCTCAAAGTCTATCGACTCCTTCCTGAAGTGCTCGGGTGTACCGAGGATGACGTCGAGTGTGATTGTTCCCATGGGCATGATTGCTTGCCCTGGTACTATGCCGTGGAAGGTGGTCTCCGACTCCGGCAATTTCTCTGTCGACCTGTTCATTCGTCTGAGGGTGTCGGCGAATATGATGTTGATGCCGCTGCCTCCGTCCAGAAATACCTTCTTCAGGCTGTAGTCGCCGACCAAGGCCTCAATCACGAGTGCGGCGTGTCCGGGTCGGACTACCTCTGGAAAATGTGATTGGTGTCTCCGACCCGCGCAGATAGTCTGGTACCGCGCGCGGGCTGTTGATGGCCTGAAGTACTTGGCGTGTGATGATTTTCTGCCGCCTGTTCGACGGGGGTCCCTTCTGGATCATGTTCAGCTGTCCCCGTGCTGCTGGGTACGTGTCGGCTGCTGCCGACGGACCTTGTTGCTGCTGCTGCGGCTGGGGGAACGCTCCTGCCGCCTGCACTTGGTTATTGTTTGCGGGTGCTGCCTGGATGGCTAGCTGTGGTGCTGCTTGAATGGCCTGCACTGGGGCGATGATTTGCTGCATGGCATGGTAGATCTTTCTTGCTTTGCGGCAATCCTTCAACAGGTGGTTTGAACCCCACTTTCCTGTTTCCGGGTGGCGGAACGAGTGATGCTTACAGGGTTGCATCAGTTCCTCTGCTGGGGTCAACGGGCGCTTCCACTCGCGCTTCTGACTTCCATCATTGTGGCCGATGCTGCTGCTGCCACGGTTGTACTGACTCGAGCTGGGCTGTCGACTTTGCTCGTGCTGTCGGCTGCCCTCACGCTTGACCTCACGGGGGGTTTCATAACCCGCCGCTACTAATTCGATTGAATCGTGGGTGTAGCGTGCCTTCCTCTTTTGACGTGCCTCGCGCCAGTTGCTTGATTCGCCTTCCTTTTTGGGAGAAGTTTCGCGGACGTAGTCCTCTCCTTGAGCCCATTGGTTGGCTGTCTTCATGAGTTCTATTGTGGTCTTCGGCTGGAGCCTACAGAATTCCTCCCGGAGGTCGCGGCGAGCGACGCCGTGCATGAAGGCGTCCATCACTCGATCCTCTGATACGGGTTCCATGGTATTGCGGAGGAGTGTCCACCTCTGGATGTAAGAGCGGAGCGACTCATCCTTCCCTTGCTTGCAGGCCTGCAACTCGATGTAGGTCGTCGGCCTGGCGAATGTTCCCGAGAAACTTTTGACGAAGTTATCCTGGAATTCTTCCCATGTTCGGAAAGAGTCTTTGGGTTGGCTTGTGAGCCACCCGTGTGCCGAGTCTGTCAGCATGAGCTGGATGTACTGCATTGCCGTGGTCGATGTTCCGCCTTGGCAGGTGCAAGCAATGAGGTAGTCTTCGAGCCATAGCTTCGGGTCTTGCTTCCCGTCGTACTTTGGTGTGCCAGCCGTCAACTTGAAGCCTTTAGGCATACGGGTGTCGCGGATGTTGAAACTAAAGCATGCCGCGCCACATGGCTCGAAATCACGGTCGGCGTGGTCGTCCGCGTGTGCCGCACTAGCCGAACGCTCTTTGCGGTTGCGGTCCACCGTCTTCTGTGTCAGGACGTCACGGAGGTCCTTGACTGGCTGTCGCTGCGCCGCCGGGATGCCCGACGTCGTTGGTTCGTGCGCTTGGTTACTTGGCCCCTTGGCCGCCAGAGCTTCTTCGATTGCCCTTATGGAGGCAATTTGTTGCTTGTGGAGAAGGGAGCGCGCGTCCCCCTCCGGTGGCTGCGTGAGCCGGAGGTATGTCTCGACTGATATCAGGGCGGCGTTCGCCGTCTTTGGGACGGGTATCCCGTTTTCATCTTCGGTGACGAAGGACGAGTCGAGGTTACGGGTGAGCCTTGTTCGATCAGCTTCTGCCATGTGGGGGACACGGGCTCTGGTTCGCCGTGCTCCCTGGTTCACCTCTGTGGAGGATGTGAAGGAGAGGGCTGCTCGCCTGGCACTCGACGCATCCGCGTCCCTTTTGCGCCTGAGAAGTTCGGCTTTTTCGGCGCGGATCCGTTCGCCTTCCTTGCGTAGCAAGTACTGGACCGCCAGGTGGTCTTCTCGAGGTGCGTTGGGTGGGGGGAACGTGCCCTCGTCCCCATGCTTCATGGCTTGGATCGCCATGTCCCGCGTGATGACAAGCTTAGTCTGGTCCGGCATGTCCACCTCTAGCGGATATGCGGGTTCATCTTCGTCGTCATGCGGTGCTGTGCCAGCCATGAAGACTTGCTTGGGGTAGACTTGAGTTGGGGATTTGGTGCTGCCGCTGCTGCTTCTGTCGCCCGCTTCTTGCTCGGGGTCGAAAATTGCTGCAACGTGGCGCGCGGCGCATCCGCTGTCGCGTCTCTTCGCGATTGTCCATGTGCTCACACTCGCCGGGGCGAGTGCGATTGGCTTGGGGTAGACCTGGGATTTCCACGAAGACGAGGGCGCGCGCGACATGGCTGTCGGACGCGGGCCCCTGGTCGCCCGTGCGGGTGCGACGGTCGAGGTGGAACTTGACTTGATTGACCACACGACCGAGGTTGGGGTAGTAGACTCGATTCGCGCGGCCGTTGCCGAGATTGTCGATGTAGATGTCCTCTTCGCGGGTGCAGCTGGCGCGAACCCTGCGGGTGCGGCAGATGCGATCTTCGCGGGTTCGGCGGTCGCGATCTCCGCGGGTGCGGCAGATGCGATCTCAGCGGGTTCAGCGTCGCGATCTCCGCGGGTGCGGCAGATGCGATCTCGGCGGGTCCAGCGGTCGCGATCTCCGCGAGTGCGGCAGATGCGATCTCGGCGGGTCCAGCGGGCGCGATGGTCGGCGATTTTGGTGACGCCGTCGCGCGTAGCGCAGTAGTCGTAGACCTGAGTATACCACGACTATCGATGGAGCAGAATATGGAGTCGAAGGTGATATGAATACCTTTGTCCAGATCGGCGTACACCGATTGATGAGATGGCGAGTGGATGACGTACTCGAAGGAGCCGAATCGGATCGACTCCCTGATGGCGGATGCGCCGATCTTCATTGCGGATGGAGCCGGTGCGACCATGATCCTAGCACTTGTTTGTCTTTCCCACAGACGGCGCCAATTGACGAGGTGTTAACTCGACAAGTCCCAGGGTTGTGCACCCCGGGTTGATTGATGGGGAGAGAGAAGAGTGCAAGGTGATCACGACGGCTGACAAGCAAGGTTTTACCCAGGTTCAGGCTCCCGGAGGATAACACCCTACTCCTGCTTGTCTGATTATTGATGCGAGTAGCGATTACAATGGCGAGATTGCGATCTCGCTAGGGTTTGTTGTGGTTCTGAGCGTGTCCTCTGGGACGGGCAACCCTCCTGGCTTTATAGGCAACCAGGTCTCGGGTTGGTTGGTGCCGATGGCATCTACAGATATGGCAGGTTATGCTTCCTAACCGACTTGGACTAGGTTACATGGTATCCCGCGTGGGCCTCCTCTGGGCCTTTCCATCCTTGGCGCGGACCAGGTAGCCTCATCGTGGGCTACCCGCAAGGTAGCCCCACGTCATAGTACCTCTCCTTCTAGTAAAAAATCTCAACTAGCATATGTAGCGGATCAATCTTCTTAACAACTAACTTGAAAAAATCGCATCCTTGTAAACGACTTACTGACGCGAGGAAGGCTGCCGAGCTGGTGCACAATGAAAAAAAACGACGATTATCTTTCGATCTCCGGATGATGGGTTGTGTTAGCTTCTTTCTGGCCGCAAGAAAACGAGAGCAACTTTGATATAAAGTTGTGCACTGCGTGTTTTCTCTCCACACCACCATGGTGATGTCTAGTATTGGCTAGCGTTATTTCACTCCACACCACGGTGGTGATGCGTACTATCCAGCATGTGTTCTCTCCACAACACGGCGTTATTTCACTCCACACCAATTCTAGCTAGCATGATTTCTCTCCACCCGACGGTGTTGATGAGTTATGGCTAGCATGATTTCACTCCACTACACGGTGGCAGCGTGAATCTCATTTTTCGTATACAAAAAAGCAGGGTCATCAGCTAGCGGTCTAGTTGCGTGAAAGACGTGGATAAGAATTCGTTCTCTCGTTACGACGTTGATAGCAAGCTCCGTCGAATGTCTGTTAACTATGAGGTTGCAATGTCTCCGGGGAAGTTCACTCTATATCGCGTATGGATGGTTGGATGCTGGTGCGCAGTTATCACCATGGGCATCCCACTATTTAGGATATATATATATATATATATATATATATATATATATTGTTGTTGCATATTTTGGCTGAAAATATCTTGGCATATGAATATATTGAAGGAGATATGCCCTAGAGGCAAATAAATAAGTAGTATTTATTGCGTTATCTCATGTTTATAATAGGTTTGTGTATTATGCTATAACTGTATTAATCGGAATTATTAATACACGTGTGATACATAGACAACCAGGTCCCAAGTGAGCCTCTATATGAACTAGTCCATTGGGAAACAGTTGATCGAGATTCCCGATCAAGGACAATGACGTTGGTTGACAATGGGGTCATCTTATTAGTTGAATAAGATGATGTACATACACAAAGTATTGCAATAAGATCGTATTACGATGTTTGTCATTTGCAATAGATAAGAATATGATAGCTTATTCCTTAGACCGTGAGACTGTACTTATTGACGCTTCGTAGGGGTGCTTTGAGAGCATCAAACGTTGTGTCTTATATAGCATGACAATAACGGTGTCCATCTTGGGTATTCCGAAAGAGCATCGATACGTAAGGATCAAGAGCGGGGTTTGTTCATTCTTGTAATGGAAAGATACTCTGGGCCCAGTCGGTGAGATTACAAATGGAAAGATTCTTGTAATGGAAAGATACTCTGCGCAGCTTATGACTAGGTCATGGAGATGTAATATCACAGACGAGTTAATAATCTTTGTCGGTAACGAGATACAACAAAGACATCGGTGTGTCTACGATCATATCTCGGACAAGGTAGTATCCCAGAAACAAAGGGAATGAATATCATATTTATGGTTCAACGACGATATTCGTGGAATGCGCAGGGGCCGTCATATACATCCAGGTATCCCTGACGGTCATTGGTGAGCGGAGTGTCTCGACCATGTCTGGAGTGTTCTCGAACCGTAGCGTAACAAACTTAAGGTCTTAACGACGCCAGGAGATAGGTTCTGGAATAATATAAGATTTTGTTGGAGATAGAGAAATGATCCGGAAAGAGTTCCGGGAAGGTCTGGAATGGTTCCAGGGATGTCCGAAAGTTGTTCGGGTGGTTCGGAGTCACGGGATATAATAGTATTTAAATATATTAATTATGAATTAATTATATTTTATATTAATTTAATATTAAATAAATAAAGGAAAAAGGGGGCTCCCACCTACATGGGCCCTAAGAGGGCCCAAGAGGGGGAGCCGGACCACCAAAAGGGGGTGGGCCCCATGGCTGGTTCGGCCAGCCCATGTGGATGCGCCACCCCCCTCCTCCTTTGTTTAGTCCCACATGGGGGAGCTAGGGAGTTTGCACACCCCCTCCCCCCTTTATATAGCAAGGCATATTAATTGGATTAATTCATTGGAAAATACAATTAATTGTATAGCAGGCCGGCCGAGTTGCTTCTCCGCCCGTTTTGCCCCCTCTCTCCACCTAAGCTATACCGCCGGACGCCGTTGCCCTGTGGGATTCCAGATAAGATCTTCCCCTGCGATTTCAGCTGGATCTGAATGACCGGGGGTTGTCGTTAAGCTCCGTATGTTTGCGAGTGCTCGGAGGTAACTCTTTTGAGGAGCCTGGGCGATGTCGTCTCGCCCCTGCAGCCGCCGCGCCACCTCCCCCTCTGCCGCCGGCGCACCCCCCTCCTGCCGTCGGCACCTCGCCATCTTCCGCCCGACGCCCGTCGACGCAGGTCATCGTTGACACCCCGACGTCATCGTTTACATCATCGCGGCAACTTCTCCGCGACCTCGAGGTCGGCTACATACGACTTCATCGTCAACGCTTGTGCGGGAGCGTAATCCCCGCTATCGGTCTACATGGAGGTAATGTAACCCGTTCCGCCACCGTTATCATATGTACTTGATAGATAGATCCTGGCTAATTAGGGTTTCGTACGCTAGAAAAATTATTGTTTTCTGCACCGTAACCCCTTCATATATATATATATTGTTGTTATTGTACGTTGTTGTTGCGTTGCATAGTACATAGTTGTTGTTAGTATTTTTAACATGTGTTCCATTTGTTGTTGCAGAAGTGACAAGCAATGTCAACCACTCATGGATTTTCTTCGCAGCGACATTCATTTTGCTAGCGTTGATATAACAACATCAAGATGAAACACACCTGGTCGGGACTTGAGATACCATCTGCCTACCACATTGATATCCAGGCTATCTTTAGGCTTGAGCATCTCAAGACTGGAATGGCTGCTATGGCAAGCGTCGTGCTCGACGAGGACGCGTACAAGGATATGAAGAAAAGATTAAAGAGTGGGCAGCATTATCTTTGGGATAAGTACCCACTTGACGGTTGCAACATTGAGTATGCAGCAATAGATACGTATGTTGCATACGAGGTGTACCGTAAGATTAGAATCATCAACTATGAGCAACGTCATCTCGTACCACGACCGGTGCACCAGGAGCCTTCTGATTCTGATTATTCGGATGACGATATGTACTAGCTAGTGTTTGTAGTGCCTTGAGGGTCTCCTCATGTATATATGCAGTAGTGTTGTTGTTGGGATGTGAGCTAGTAGTGTTAATGTTGCAAACACTCTAATATTTTATAGCTAGTAGTGTTATGTTGCAAACAATTTATCACTAATATTTTGTAGTAGTGTTATTGTTGGATGTGAGTTGTCTTATTGTTGCAAAAAAATTATCTCTAATATTTTGTAGTAGTGTTATTGTTGCAAACAATAACTCTAATATTTTGTAGTAGTGTTATTGTTGGATGTGAGTTATCTTATTGTTGCAAATAATTTATCTCTAATTTTTTATAATAGTATTATTGTTGCAAACAATAACTCTCTAATATTTTATAGTAGTTTTATTGTTGGATGTGAGTTGTGTTATTGTTGCAAATAATTTATCTCTAATATTTTGTAGTAGTTTTATTGTTGCAAATAATTTATCTCTAATAATTTTTTTTTTGAAGTGTTTATCACATTTTTTCATTTTTTCATAAAGAAAGTCAAAACGGTCGCGATGATATATATAATCATTTATAAAATAAAGTAATATTTGTTTTATCATTATTTATTTCACTATTATTATTATATAATATAACCACTAGTTGTGTAATTTAAAATGATTTTTCCTAAGAAAGATTTCTTTCTTTAAAGTGTTTATCACATTATTTCATTATTTAAATATTTATTATTTTATAATAATTTTTTAAATAAAGTAATATTGGTTTTATCATTATTTATTTCAATATTATTATTATATAATATAACCATTAGTTGTGTAATTTAAAATGATTTTTTCTAAGAAAGATTTCTTTGAAGTGTTTATCACATTATTTGATTATTTAAATATTTATTATTATATAATCATTTTTAAAATAAAGTAATATTTGTTTTATCATTATTTATTTCAATGTTATTATTATATAATATAATTGTTTAATAAAGTAAATTTCTATAGTATAAGAAATGAATAAGTGTTTAATCATAACCGAGTGGTTAACATGATTGATAAGATAAAACTATCAGTAAGTTCTCAGTTCTCTCTTCGTATCTAGTTTGAAAGGAACCTAAATGTTAAACGTGTTAGTGTTATAGCAATTTCAAGATGGATGACCAATCGGGAAATTCGACAGTTTTCAAATAGATTACGTGTGTAGAGGTTAAATGTGTAGAGATTAAGTGTGTAGAGTTAGACTAGAGATTAAGTGTGGTTTAGTGGATAGTTAAGTGAGAAATTTCGAAATTCTAAAAAAAAAAAAATCTGAAAGTTTCAAAAAATAATAATTATTTTGAAAAAACTTTAGTAGTACCGGTCGGTAACATCGACCGGTACTAAACGTCTCAAGTCGAAACCTCAGTTCACGACCCCACGTGTAGGCCTTTTGTATCGGGGGCAGCAGTCCCGCTTGGGCAGTATCTTACAAATCCGGTACTAATGCCCCTCCCGACCGATATGTGTTGGTTTTTTTCCACTAGTGAGTACCCTGCACCGCCACCGCATCTGATGATCCGCGCTGGTTCAGGTCGCCGCGGCGCTGGAGGCCGTAGCAGCGGCTTGGGAGTTCCGGAACGGCCGAACGAGTATCGGCGGTAGCTGCTGGCGCTCTACCGCCAGATTCGACTACTCGCCCCCTTCGCCGAGGAGCTACAGGAGCGCTAGCGGAGCCCCGCGTGGGTGGACATGGAGAAGGAACGGGCACCGGCGCCGCTCGCGGCCGCGCTGGAGAAGGCGCTCAAGCAGTCCAGTGAAAAATCTTCATTTTCCATCCTCTGCATCGATGTGGGATTAGATACGTGGGCTGAGATGTATGTTGCTTTGTGCCGTGCGTGAGAGAACCGAATGAACCAGCATCCATGGATGTGGAATGTACGACATCCGACATAGCTAAGTCAGAGTTTGACATTGTATCGTTAAGTTAGAAAATCTGCGCCCCGTTGGTAGATGTGTTTATCCGGATCGTGCGGGATTTGGGCAACAGACACTGTTTTACCATGCTTATTGCTTAGCGGGAGTAATATTCAACATTGATTGGAACCTTGTACGGCCGAGGTGTACTGGATATGCCCCTCTCGCTCTTTTTTATACTACATAACATAACGCGCGAGTTGCTACGGAATTTCATAGTGATATATATATATTTAAAAACGTTCTATTATAAAGAATATGAATTGAACTGTTTCATTTGTTTGTTTAAAAATTAACTCATAGGGGTAAATGTGAATTGCTTAAAGATTTGGTCTAATAATAGACTTGATCATGTGGCATGCTTGCACCTTGAGATAAATCAATTAATGGGGTGCTCCTATTTAGTTAGAGAAGATTGATATAATATAATACAGATGGAAATATGGTCTTGTTCATGTGTTTTCGTTAATTCATGAATTTATGGGAATGCGTGGACTAATATTTTCGTTAAACCATGAACTCATGTTAACATGTATTTTTGTAAACAAGTTTTTCTTGGATCTTGCATTTTTTGGTTCAGATACGTACAAATTAGAAAATATTTGAGAATTACTTGCTAATGTAAGATCTGAAAAAACTTGTTAATACAATTTTTCAGGGGAAGAAAAGATCCAGCATGATTTTTTTTTGTTAACCTATAAATTTGTTCATGTATGTTAATGTTTTTTTTGTTCATGTATTTATATAATCCAAAAAAGTGTTTTTTTGTTCATATATGTTTATCTGAAAAAAATTGATCATATTTTCCAGATAAAAATGTTTATGCTAACAAAATATTTTTGTTAACAAAAAATTGTTTGAACAGAAAATTTGTGCTTTGGTAAAAACTTTGTGTTAGTTTTTTTTGTGTTTAGACGAACTTTGTGTTACCAAAAAAGAATCATGCATCAAATTTATGTTATAACGGTTTCCCCAATTCATGGAAATTTCTATAAATAATTTCCTAATTGATGGAGAAGTACTTTCCTAATGCATGGTATTTTTTTTGTTAGATTTAATTTCCTTTTACTTGAAAGGTGCACAACAGAAGGAAATAGTCGGGTTATTATTAATATTAGTTCAATGCTCCACAAAATTAGGCAAATCAAGGGGCAATCCTTTGAAAGCAAGTTGCACGCCGGTCCTTATACCCTATATATAATACCCTATATATAAAAAGCGTCGTTTTCGCGTCCCGATCTGTTATCCACGTCGCCCGAATGCCTCCGACCGTCCGATCGGTGCAACAAACGGCCAAGATGCAGTCAAAACCACCCCCAAATGCGAGTTACTGTAGCACGGGGCTCTAAGCCAATCGCATCGCGCCACGTATCCGGTAGCCCGCCGGTCGTACCCGGTTTCCACCGGTCACCGTGTCTTTTTGCACAAAAGTCACTGAAAAATTTGCCCCGTAACTCGCGCTTCATTTTCCAGAACTGCGGAGGACCGATTCACGAATTCAGAAAACCTCAGATGCTTTTCTGCAAAGAGCACGCACACAATCATCCCGCGGTCCTTCTCTCTCCCGCGGTCCGGCGATCCCCGCGCCACCGCTAGGCCCCTCCCCGGTCCAATCCATGGACACGAGGAGCTCCGCCGTTGCGCATTCCACTTCCTCGTCGGCGTCTGCGTCCCGAGATGGCCGGAGTCATCGGAGTTCGTCCTCGCCGTATTCCGCATCCGCCGCTGCTGATTGGGTCACCGCCGGCGACTCCGGCGACCAAATGGTCCGGCGCGCCGCCCGTTTTGCTCTCCTCCCTCTCCTCTTGCACATCCGAGGGCGGAGTCATGGGTGTGCGCCGCCGCGCACGGCGGGCTCGCCAGCGCCTGTCGCCTCCGCCGGCGGTGACGTCAAGGGCTGACGTCACCCTGGTGTGACTGACGCGCGGGTCCCCCCTGTCAGGTAAATTTTAGTTACAGGAAAAAAACAAAAAATGCATATCTTTCAATGCACAACCCAGAAAAATACAAAAAAATACAAAAATTTTGAAGATTTATTTTTACAGCCACCACATTTATATGCATGTTTAGACAATTCAAAAAATAATTACTCCAAGAAATTATATAGTTCTTAAATATACAAACTAAAATTTAAAAAATCTATCTCCATCATATAACTCATAAAAATACAAACAAACCACACAAAATTGAAGAAAAAATATTTTATTACAACCAACACATTTATATACATGTTTACATAAATCAAAAAATAATAGCTACAATACACACCTATTTTACAAGTGTACAAATAATTCGCATCAGAAAAACAAATTAATTTGAATCCTTCTCGACATCCAACCTATTTATATATACAAACATATTCAAATTTCACTTTTTTCCAAACCGACATAAGATTTAAACTTTCAAATTACAAAATCTAGAATTTATTTAATACACGGCATGTCGCCGCGCCTTATTGTCTAGTAGTTCTTGATAGAAGGTCTTTTTAACAAAAACATTACACGAATCTCCAAGTAATGAACAATTGAGATAGGCAGGGCGGGTCCAACTAGTTATGGATTTCCGGATAGTTGTAACGAGTCGGAAACATGCGCTAATAAAAATGGTTAGATTAAAAAAAAAATAGGCTTACTTCGTGATGAGGTTTGACTAGATGGCTATATTTGTGCATTTTCAGGAGGATTTACTGCAAGTTTGCAACTCCCCTCTTCCCGCTCCACCCGCCCAACAGATCCCAATCTGCCTCTGCACCGCCTTGATCCAACCATCGCCACCCCAATCGTCGGCGCGCGGGTGCAGGGCAGACCCGGACCCGGTGCCATGGACAAGTCGTGCACGATGCTGGTCCACTTCGACAAGGGATCCGCCGCCACGACGAACAAGATCAAGGCATACCTGTAGGGCAGCGACGTCGGCGCCAAGGTGGAGGCCATGAAGCGCGCCGTCAAGCTTCTCCTCAACGGCGAGGCCCTGCCAACGCTCTTCAACACCATCGTCCCTTACGTCCTCCCTTCGGAGGACCACACCATCCAGAAGTTGTTGCTCATGTACCTCGAGATCATTGATAAGCGCGATGTCACCGGCAGCGTCCTCCCGGAGATGATCGTCATCTACAAGAACCTCCGCAACAACCTGCAGCACCCGAAGAGTTGATAGCATAAAACTACCACATTTGAGAGGTCTATCACGGAAAACTACCACTCGCATTTTGAATCTCACAGAACTATCAGATTTTTTCGAAGTTTTTGCAAAAAAACCCAAATCGTTGGCTGAACGCGAATTGACAATGTTTCTGACGAAGCGGGCCCACTCGTCAGGTTGACCCCGGCGTCGTCCGTTAACGCCCGTTAACGGAGGACTTTTGGGCCCACCTGTCAGGCATGTCTGAAGGGATAAGGTGCCCGTTTTTCTGGATCTCTAGGTCGCGACTGTCTCCCGCGACTGTATCTCTGGCCCTCTCCATGGCGGCTCCCGGCGGTGGCGAATCCCGCGGCGGCGACCCCAGTCCAGGCGCACGAGGCTCCGGCGGAGGAGACCGTGCTGTGGATGTGGACTCCGACTCGTCGTCAGGGGCCACCGAAGTTGCTTCCCCTTGGGGGGCGCATTCTCTGCGGTGGAGGGCGGCGACAGCGCTCGCGCAAGCCGTGATCTCGTCGCCGGCGGCTAGACACCGGTTTACTTCGGCGTTCGACGGCGTATAGTAAGTGCTTTCTATCTTTGAAACCAAGTTATAGCTCTGGGTCATCATTTAGATATTGTACTGTGCTCGTACTGAAACCTAGTTCTTAACTGAAACCTAGTTCTTAACTCTGAAACCAACTTGTAGCTCGTACTGAAACCTAGTACTGAATTACTCTCTCTTTAATTTTTAGTCTTGATGATGAAATATGGGAAATTAGGTTTCATTTCCCTGGACTCGATAATTTGGAAAGAACACTCACCAAATCAGATATAACAGTCCTGAATCTGCTGGCACTCATTGAAGCTCATGGGTATGGGATTAGGGACAATATGTATTATGTGAAAGAAAGGGTATAGGCCAGCAGGGCATGGAAGTTCTGGACAACATGGCAAAGGTAAAGGAGATGCTGACTATTTATGAGTCTGAAAAGATATTGAAGATCACAATGCTTGAAAACAGTGCCACCTGGCCATTAGGGCTTAATGTTGCTGAAGAACAAGTGAGGATGTATTCTTTGTAGTAGACAATCAAGGTGTGAATCACATATCAGAGGATGAAGTTTTAATTCCTGTGGCAGTGGATTATTCAGATGTGATATATGTTGGCACCCAGTAGAGCTGCAACCAGTCTGAAGCCAAAACAGCACCAAGCAAAGCTTTTCCTGTTCATGTTGAGGTTTTATCTGAAGATGATGAGTTAAGCTATTATGATGCGCAGTACAGACCTGAAGAACACAACAAAATGGTACAAGCAGAATTGGAGTTAGTGAAGGAGTTGAAGAGAAAGAAAAAGGAGAAAGCACCCACTGTTGAAGAAGTCCAAATATTGGAGAGGTTGGCAATGCATAAAAAGCAAACAGAGGATCCACTGCTTCATTATGAGGGAGACACAGATGTTGAAGAGTTGTTTGTACCTGAGGAAGATAGTCAATCAGATTCAGATTGTGAGGAATTGCCTGAACCTGATTACTTTGAGACCAAGATAGTAGTAAAGATTCTAGTAGGAGACACCATGAAGCACACCATGATTACATGCCTGACTTCATGCCATCTAGTGATGAGGCTCATAGCTCTTACTCTCTTGACTCCAGTGATGATGATGGTGCACAACTAGCACATTTACTACCAAGTGGGCTGAGAAGTAAGTTCAAGAAGCAGAAGAAGAGGGTGTGGTGTGATCCTAGTAGGGCAGATTGAAGGGGATCGGGTGCAGAAAACAAAAAAATTCCTAGCAACGATATCCCTAAAACATGCCAAGATCTATTCTCTGCAGATATAGTAGTACGAACGGAGATCGGAATACATACCCTTGTAGACCGAAAGCGGGGATTATGTTCCCGCACAAACGTTGTCGATGAAGACCGACGAAACCGACCTCAAGGTCGTGTAGAGGAAGCAAACCTCCGAGCACCGCTAGCGCAACACCTCGCAGGGCGTTACACACGTACGGTGGAAACGACGGCCTCCGAAGCTCCAGTCCAGGACGAGCAGCGGAAGACTTGGACCGGAACACCAGCAGTGCGGCAGCGGGCTATGGTGGAAGAGATCCCCCTCTCAACTCAGCGCAACTCCGACAAAGGGAATCAAGAAATTGAGAGAGAATTGGGGAATGAATTGGTGAATTAAAAGGCCAGGGGTGCCCCTTCTTATATAGGCTCCCAGGGGGAGCCAACCTCCTCACCAGGCAATGTGGGACTAAACCCCACATGCCTGGTGCGGCATTGGCTGGTGCGCTGGCCCTCTGGTGGGCCTCTTGGCCCACCTAGGTCGGCCACCAAGCCCCACATCGAATTCCCCTAGGGAATTTTCCCCTCTTGGGCCTTCTTTTGACCAGAAGGCCCATTTAGGGAAATCAGCCTAAATAAATTTGAAAATAAATATATAAAATCATATTTGCATATTAATTACACTAATTAATATAAAACATATTATATAATATTTATTCTAGCTCCGAAAACTCTTTCGTCGCTGCCCGATCTCCATCGGACCCCTCCCGGGACGTTCCCGGTGATCTCTTTCCTTTCCGTTTGTCTTGTCGAAACCCCTTAAGTGTGTTACCCTAGCGGTTCGATATAATAACATGTATGATCAAGACTCCTCTATGATCAACGATTAACTCGTAGGCCTGGACCCCATGAATTAATCCCTGTGATATAACGAATGACTTTCATCTATCAATCCTGAACGTAAAGTCTTAAACCTTTTGCCAGAGCGATACTTAGCGTGTCCGAGCGTCGTTCCATCGATATCTCCATACCTAGCTTGACCTCGTTACCGACAATGCTAACTTCTACTCTTCCATGATTTCATGTCTCCGTAACCTAGTCACATGCTTGCAAGCTCATTAGACATGATCTCACCGAGTGGGCCCTAGAGTATCTATACTGCTATGCGGACTGGCAAATCCCGCTCTTGACCCCTCGTCTCAACTATTCCTTTCCGATACCCAAAAGTATCACCGTTATTGTCATACTAATTAAGATACGACGTTTGGTGCAATCAAAGTATCTTCCAGGAATAACAATAAGAGTTGGTCTCACGGTCAAAGGCGTAATGACTACTGAAGGAGATATGCCCTAGAGGCAAATTAATAAGTAGTATTTATTGCGTTATCTCATAAGTTTATAATAGGTTTGTGTATTATGCTATAACTGTATTAATCGGAATTATTAATACACGTGTGATACATAGACAACTAGGTCCCTAGTGAGCCTCTATATGAACTAGTTCATTGGGCAACAGTTGATCGAGATTCCCGATCAAGGACAATGACGTCGGTTGAAAATGGGGCCATCTTATTAGTTGAATAAGATGATGGACATACGCAAAGTATTGCAATAAGATCGTATTACGATGTTTGTCATTTGCAATAGATAAGAATATGATAGCTTATTCCTTAGACCGTGAGACCGTACTTATTGATGCTTCGTAGGAGTGCTTTGAGAGCATCAAACGTTGTGTCTTATATAGCATGACAATAACGGTGTCCATCTTGGGTATTCCGAAAGAGCATCGAGACGTAAGGATCAAGAGCGGGATTTGTTCATTCTTGTAATGGAAAGATACTCTGGGCCCACTCGGTGAGATTACATCTATATAGCTGCGCAACTTATGACTAGGTCATGGAGATGTAATATCACAGACGAGTTAATAACCTTTGTCGGTAATGAGATACAACAAAGACATCGGTGTGTCTACGATCATATCTCGGACAAGGTAGTATCGCAGAAACAAAGGGAATGAATATCATATTTATGGTTCAACGACGATATTCGTAGAATGCACAGGGGCCGTCATATACATCCAGGTATCCCTGACGGTCATTGGTGAGCGGAGTGTCTCGACCATGTCTGGAGTGTTCTCGAACCGTAGCGTAACAAACTTAATGTCTTAACGACACAAGGAGATAGGTTCTGGAATAATATAGGATTTTGTTGAAGAGAGAGAAATGATCCAGAAAGAGTTCCGGTGGTCCGGAAGGAGTTCCGGGAAGGTCTGGAATGGTTCGAGGGATGTCCGAAAGTTGTTCGGGTGGTTCGGAAAATGTTTCGGAGTCACGGGATATTAAATAGTATTTAAATATATTAATTATGAATTAATTATATTTATATTAATTTAATATTAATTAAATAAAGGAAAAAGGGGGGATCCCACCTACATGGCCCCTAAGAGGGCCCAAGAGGGGGGAGCCGCACCACCCAAGGGGAAGGGGGCTTGGGCCCTAGTCCAACTCGGACTAGGGGGTTTTCGGCCGAACCCCCCTCCCCCTCGTATTCCTTTAGTCCCACATGGGGGAAGCAAGGTGTTTGCACACCCCCTCCCCCCTTTATATAGCAAGGCATATTAATTGGATTAATTACAGAAAAATACAATTAATTGTATAGCAGGCCGGCCGAGTTGCTTCTCCGCCCGTTTTGCCTCCTCTCTCCACCTAAGCTATACAGTCGGGCGCCGTTGCCCTGCGGGATTCCAAATAAGTTCTACCCCTGCGATTTCAGCTGGCTCTGAATGACCGGGGGTTGTCGTTAAGCTCCGTATGTTTGCGAGTGCTTGGAGGTAACTCTTTTGAGGAGCCAGGGCGACGTCGTCTCGCCACCTGCAGCCGTCGCGCCACCTCCCCCTCTTGCCGCCGGCGCACCCCCTCCTGCCGTCGGCACCTCGCCATCTTCCACCCGACGCCCGTCGACGCAGGTCATCGTGGACACCCCGGCGTCATCGTCTACGACATCGCGACAAGTTCTCCGCGACCTCGAGGTCGGCTACGCACGACTTCATCGTCAACGCTTGTGCGGGAGCGTAATCCCGCTATCGGTCTACATGGAGGTAATGTAACACGTTCCGCCACCTTTATCACATGTACTAGATAGATAGATCCTGGCTAGTTAGGGTTTTGTACGCTAGAAAAATTATTGTTTTCTGCACCGTAACCCCTTCAACTATGTCCTCCAAATCTGGGTATGTCAATCACATCGTTCTCCAATGACATGACTTCCATTGCCGATCGTCACCATGCCCTATGATCGGGAAACCTTGATCATCAATCGCGCAACGAAACTAGTCTTAGTAGAGACTACTAGGGACCTGGTTGTTTACGTATCACACCCGTATTAATATTTCCGCTTAATACGGTTATAGCATGACACAAAAACCTATTATGAACAAATGAGATATGATAAAGAATACACTTTATTAATTGCCTCTAGGGCATATCTCCTTCAGTCTCCCACTTGCACTAGAGTACAAATTAATCTAGATTACAACTTGGTAAAAGCTTAACACCCACTTGCGGGAGAGGCTTCGTCAGCGGATCTGCCACATTCAGATCCGTATGCACTTTGCAAATCTTCACATCGCCTCCTTGTACGTACTGACGTATCACATGGAAGCGTCAGAGAATGCGTTTGGCGGTGGAGTGAGACCTTGGCTCCTTGGCGTTACAATGGCACCCGTATTGTCGCAGAAGAGGATCACGGGGTCTTGCACGCTCGGGAACACTCCAAGTTCGATGACGAACTTCCTCAGCCACACAGCTTCATTCGCGGCTTCGCGAGCAGCAATGTACTCCGACTCCATTGTAGATTGTGCGACAATGGGTTTCTTCCCACTTCTCCAGCACACGGCGCCTCCATTCACCTTGAACACATAACCTGTCTGTGACTTAGAGTCATCGGGGTCTGAGCAGAAACTTGCATCTACGTAACCCGTTACGCCAAGTTCTTCATCGCAACCACCATACACAAGGAACATTTCCTTTGTCTTATTGAGATACTTAAGAATGCTCCTAACAGCTATCCAATGCGCTATTCCAGGATTACTCTGGAACCGGCTTGTCAAACTTAGAGCTAATGCCACATCCGGTCTAGTACTCAATATTGCATACATGATCGATCCTATGGCTGAAGCATAAGGATGTTTATTCATATTGGCCTTATTGAAGGGAATATGCCCTAGAGGCACTTAATAAACATAGTTTATTGGCAATATCCCAATCGTTCATTATATGTTTTACACCATGCTATAACTATATTAAGCGAAAACATTAATACAGGTGTGGTAGATAAACAACCAGGTCCCTAGTAGCCTCTACTAAGACTAGTTTCTTTGCGCGATTGATGATCGAGGTTTTCCGATCATAGGGCATGGCGCCGGTCGGCAATGGAAGTCATATCGTTAGGAGTAACGATGTGATGGACATACCCAGTATTTGTAGGACATAGTCATTACGCCTTAAGACCGTGAGATCAACTCTTATTGTTATCCCTGGAAGATACTTTGATCGCACCAAACGTCGTATCTTATTTAGTATGACAATAACGGTGATACGTTTGGGTATCGGAAGGGGGTAGTTGAGACGAGGGGTCAACAACGGGATTTGTCAGTCCGCATAGCCGGATAGATACTCTAGGGCCCACTCGGTGAGATTATGTCAAATGAGTTTGCAAACATGTGACTAGGTCACCAGCTGACATAATATCATAGACGAGTAGAAGATAGGGATATCGGTAACGAGATCATGCTAGGTATGGAGATATCTGAGAATGATGCTCGGACACGCTAAGTATCACCATGACAAAGGGTTTAAGACTATACGTCCAGGTTTGATAGATGAAAGTCATTCGTTATATCACAGGGATTAATTCATGGGGTCCAGGCCTACGAGTTAGTCGTCGATCATAGAGGAGTCTTGATCATACCTGTTATTATATCGAACCGCTAGGGTAACACACTTAAGGGGTTTCGACAAGACAACCGGAAAGGAAAGAGATCACCGGGAGCGTCCCGGGAGAGGTCCGATGGAGATCGGGCAGCGCCGAAAGAGTTTTCGCAGCTAGGATAAATTATATATGTTATGTTTGATATTAATTAGTGTAATTAATATGCAAATATGACATATATATTTTCGAATTTATTTAGGCTGATTTCCCTAAATGGGCCTTCTGGTCGAAAGAAGGCCCAAGAGGGGGAAAATCCTCAAGGGGATTCGGTGGGGGCATGGAGGCCGGCCTAGGTGGGCCAGATGGGGCCCACCAAGGGGCCGGCGCACCCTCCTTGGCCGAACCAGGCTGTGGGATAGTCCCACATTGCCTGGCTGGCAAGGTTGGCTCCCCCTGGGAGCCTATATAAGAAGGGGCACCCCTGGCCTTTTAATTCACCAATTAATTCCCAGTTTCTCTCTCGATCTCGTGGTTCCCTTGTCGGAGCCGCGCCGAGTAGAGGAGGGGGATCTCTTCCACCATAGCCCGCTGCCGCGCTGCTGCTGTTCCGGTCCAAGTCTTCCGCTGCTCATCCTGGACTGGAGCTTCAGAGGCCGTCGTCTCCACCGTATGTGTGTGACGCCCTGCGAGGTGCTGCTCTAGCGGTACTCGGAGGCCTACTTCCTCCACCCGACCTCGGGGTCATCTTCGTCGTCTTCGTCGCGCCGAGTTCTTCGCGACCTAGAGGTCGGCTACGTCGTCTTCGTCGTCAACGCTTGTGCGGGAGCGTAATCCCCGCTATTCGGTCTACGAGGGTATGTATTCCGATCTCCACCATACTTCTATATCTGCATAGTGTAGATCTTGGCTAGTTTAAGGATATCGTTGCTAGGAATTTTTTTGTTTTCTGCACACGATCCCCTTTCAGTGGTATCAGAGCCGATCTATCGTAGATATAACTGTACGCTGTTAGAACCCGTGTTCTGCACGGGGGCACCGTTCCTGTTATTTGCTACCCTCTAGCGTGCACTTGTGATTCTAGCGACATCGAGTTGATGAAGCGGCCCGGACCGACTTTACGCGTACGCTTACGCGAGACTGGTTCCACTACTGACATACGGCTTGTACCGTATCTGTGGCTGGCGGGTGCCTATTTCTCTCTCTTTAGTTGGCTTTGCATTTTCAATGGAGGGCCCGAAAGGGATGCTTAAACATGCAATTATTGGATCGTTGTTGTGGTCATAAGGTTCGTAGGTATGAAGCGGTTCTATTTACGAAAGCCCCAAGCCAGGTAAAATATGCAAAAGATAAAGTAGAAGCGTCTAACTTTATTTTGCAGGGGCTATGTGATATGGTCAAGGTAGGTTTATTAAATTGTTTATAAACTACGGGCGCCAAGAAGACCATGGCGCGATGGACTATATCACATTGCATTACATTTGATGTTTTGTGTGCATCTTATATTGTGTGATTGTGTGTATAGTATACATTAGTTACACGGCGGTAGCTATATAAGATGATCCCTTCTAAATACCACTAGTGTTCTCCCTCCAACACGCACCACCAAGAAAGTTCTATGTTATGAGGCAGGCCGTGATGATCGGGTGTCAGACATATCTTCGTTCGCATACGGTGGGTGTAAGCCATGTTGCACAAGCGTCAGCGTGCAGGTTTTTGGTGGCGAGCCTAGCATATTCAGAAATATGGCCTCGGAACAGGGAGACCGAAAGGTCGAGCACGAGTCACAAAATTGGTGTGGCGGACATTTGTCTACTTTTGAAGTTGTGCTGCCGGCTCTGATGATGAGGGGTGGTGCAATGGATGGGGGTCGTGTAATCGCTTAAACGACCAGGAGGGATGTTCGTTTGAGTGGGAGTTCGGATAGTTATTTTCTAAAATACTAGAACTCAGAATATAATGAACAAAGTTTGTTTTGCAAACCTTTGTAGATATTAACCATTGTGATAGCATCTTTTCAAATTAGGCGCATTCCTGCGATTGAGAAACTTAAAAGGTTGGGTCCAAAATTCATAGTTTTATGCTTTAGCTTGAGGATACTCCTTGTTTAAACCGTTAGCTCTTTGTGTTACAATACCCGCTAGGAGATAAACCCGGAGATTCCGCTAACAAAAGATAATTTTGATTATCGGATTTTGTGCGGATGATATCATCATAGTCCAGTGTATGCTATGATCTCTACCATAAAGAACCAACGGTGGGTACGAGTTTTTAGATCGCGAACATATGATATGGTCGCTAAACTCGGGGCACCCCAAACGTTGGGTTGATGAAGTTTATCAATACGTTGACTGATAGTCTTCTCAACCAAGATGGAAGAGAATACACACATTGAGGGAGCACGTGGCGGTCATACTTAATGACATATGTTCATGATTAATGAACATTGAGACGCCTCGCTCAGCTCAATCACTGGATGACAGACATCGTTGCCAAGTGCAAATCCTCTGTCATAGACTATGTCATGCAAGGGGAATCGTTCACTTTCATGGTTCTTGATTACGGTGGAAGTATCAAGAAAATGAAACAGATCGCCGGAAGTCATCAATGATGATGGTGTATATATGATATACATGTTATGAATGTTTTAGCTAAGCAAGTACTCGCAGTAGTGACTAAGTCTTGAACTAGTCATGTTTTGTGAAAAACCAGGTTTACTGCTTGAGTAGCTTGAAAGGATGAGGCGACATTGCGTGTTGATAATGGCAGTCAAGTTGTTGTGATGGCCATAGACACTCTCCCTCTAGATCTACCATTTGAATAAATTCTTTATGATCGGGTGTTGGTATGATCGTTACGAGTGTGTCTCCTCTAGCGAGACACTTGTTCATACATGATAGTGACAAATTGGTGTCCTATATTTATGAAGTAATGATCATATGCCGATTTGAATTTAGATGGTAGAAGCTCCCACATTCATAATATTAATGCCAAAGGATACAAACTTAATAAAGACACCACATATGTGTGGCACTACCGTTTAGTCATGTCAATGTTATAGTCAATGCATTAGCTCCACACCGGATGGACCTACAAGTCCTAAGATTTGATCTTTTGACACTTGTAAAATAATTGTGACACCGTTTTCGGAAAACGGGCATATAACTTATTGATAGTCATACATAGAGATGTATGTGGTTCAATAAAGTAATTGACGGGTAGTGGAGACCTTTATTTCGTGAACTTCACTGAACGTTTTGAGTATAGCTTGTTGAGAATCGTGCATATGGGTGCATGTGAATCAATGAAGTACTTTGACGTGTAGTGGAAGTCTTTATTTCATATATTTCATGAATATTCCGAGTAGATATATGGATATCCACTCCGGGGAATGTTAGTCTGAAATTTTGATTCGATCAAACGAAGTTCAGAATGAAGTAGGAAATAAACTTAACAAAAAAATCAAATTCCCGCGATGCATATCGAGGAATAAAGATTTGAGTTAGTTGGCACATCATTGGAAGACTTGTGAGAAGAGTTCCACAAATTACGTCGCATGGAACACCATAGTGTTATGGTGTGTTAGGACGTCGTAATTGCATCCTATCGGATAGTGTGTGGTAAATAAATCTCTTACCGAATTATTGTGATCATTAGAGTCATATGGTAGAAACGTAAACACTCACGTTAGCAAATAGGGAAACCATTTGAATCCATGGAGACAATACCATACGAGTGATGGCATGACTTTTGAGCCTGGATTGTCGTTTCAGCAATTTAGTGTTTCGATGTAGTCAAACCTAAAATGGATTAATCTTTGTAATATACCCTACCTAAAGAGTTAGTTGGGTACATGTCTCACGACATAGGCAAAATCTTTGCCGGTATATACCTTGCGAAAGAAATAGTTTATTGTCCGAGGGTATAAGTGAGAAAGAAAGTAGAGCAAGACGAAGTTGGTGAACTTCTTCTCCAGACATAAAAGTGGCGCAATCGAAAGTGTTTTCGGTGTCAGGCTCCACAGCTTGAAAAAGCTGATGATTCAAGATCATGATGTTCTGAGCTCATACTAAGAGCGTAGGCATACGAGGTTGTGTTCCACACTGTGTGTTACGACAATCTTGGTATGAAGGTCATATTAATGGAATATGGTAGACCTACGAACTACGAAGAAGAGATGGTGAACCTAAGTCCGAGAAATGGCTATGAGTCATTTATGATCCGAAATAAAATCCATGTACGATTACCAGGTATTGACTTGGGAGATCTTCTTGATGGCATCTAGGATGTTAATAGTATATGGAATTTTATGAGAGCGTAGACATTAAGCAGATTCGATTTGTCGTGAAACAGTTCCGACAGACCACATGAGAGTTTGTCTCAAGTGGCGAAGCCTAAATCTATTCTGGGTTGTTTAGCAATAACTATAATTTCGAATGAGAAATTGATAGATGGATGAGAAAACCATGGTTCTTAATAGTGTAATTAAGAATGGTTTGTAATCCTGAGGATGCTAAACATGTATGCAAACTTCGGTGGTCCATTCATGGGCTGAAGCAAGCATATCGGAGCTGGAATCTTCACTTTGATAGTGTGATCAAAGGATTTTGGAGTTGTCTAAAATAGTTGAAGAAACCTACATTTGCAAAGAAGTGAGTGGGAACAAAGTAGCTTTCCTTGATATTATATGCGGAAGGCATATTTGAGTGGGAGCTAAGTAGCTTTTTCTTGATCTTATATGCGGAAGGCATATTTGAATGGGAGCTAGGTGTCATTTGTGATTCTGTATGTAACGACATATTGAATGACACAGATCCTCTAGTAGAGTGTAAAGGATTATTTAAGTGATTAAATTTTCTGTGAAATGAAGTTAGGAGTATTAGGCATCCGATTTATAATTGTATAGATCAGAGGGGGCTTAATAACATTAAGTCGGAGTATTTCCTAAGTCAGGATTCTGAAGTGTTTCAGAAAAGGACAAGCGAAGAAAGATACGGGATTATGTCAAACTAGGTGACATAGAAGTGTTGCAAAGCACATATAGGTCTCAATGTGTGAGATCTGTTGACTGTATTCCTCTTCCACGAGGCGAGCAGGCACCAAGATGCTATGGGTGTTGAGCTTTTACCAGGTTGTAAACTAGATTAAGTGTTACTCTAGTGCAAGTGGGAGACTGAAGGGAATATGCCTTAGAGGCACTTAATAAACATAGTTTATTGGCAATATCCCAATCGTTAATTATATGTTTTACACCATGCTATAACTGTATTAATCGAAAACATTAATACAGGCGTGGTAGATAAACAACCAGGTCCCTAGTAGCCTCTACTAAGACTAGTTTCTTTGCGCGATTGATGATCGAGGTTTTCCGATCATAGGGAATGGCGCTGGTCGGCAATGGAAGTCATATCGTTAGGAGTAACGATGTGATGGACATACCCAGTATTTTAGGACATAGTCATTGCGCCTTAAGACCGTGAGATCAACTCTTATTGTTATCCCTGGAAGATACTTTGATCGCACCAAACGTCGTATCTTATTTAGTATGACAATAACGGTGATACTTTTGGGTATCGGAAGGGGGTAGTTGAGACGAGGGGTCAACAGCGGGATTTGTCAGTCCGCATAGCCGGATAGATACACTAGGGCCCACTCGGTGAGATTATGTCAAATGAGTTTGCAAACATGTTACTAGGTCACCAATTGACATAATATCATAGACGAGTAGAAGATAGCGATGTCGGTAACGAGATCATGCTAGGTATGGAGATATCTGAGAATGATGCTCGGACACGCTAAATATCGCCATGACAAAGGGTTTAAGACTATACGTCCAGGTTTGATAGATGAAAGTCATTCGTTATATCACAGGGATTAATTCATGGGGTCCAGGCCTACGAGTTAGTCGTCGATCATAGAGGAGTCTTGATCATACCTGTTATTATATCGAACCGCTAGGGTAACACACTTAAGGGGTTTCGACAAGACAACCGGAAAGGAAAGAGATCACCGGGAGCGTCCCGGGAGAGGTCCGATGGAGATCGGGCAGCGCCGAAAGAGTTTTCGGAGCTAGGATAAATTATATATGTTATGTTTGATATTAATAGTGTAATTAATATGCAAATATGATTTTATATATTTTCGAATTTATTTAGACTGATTTCCCTAAATGGGCCTTCTGGTCGAAAGAAGGCACAAGAGGGGGAAAATCCTCAAGGGGATTCGGTGGGGGCATGGAGGCCGTCCTAGGTGGGCCAGATGGGGCCCACCAAGGGGCCGGCGCACCCTCCTTGGCCAAACCAGGCTGTGGGATAGTCCCACATTGCCTGGCTGGCAAGGTTGGCTCCCCCTGGGAGCCTATATAAGAAGGGGCACCCCTGGCCTTTTAATTCACCAATTAATTCCCAATTTCTCTCTCGATCTCGTGGTTCCCTTGTCGGAGCCGCGCCGAGTAGAGGAGGGGGATCTCTTCCACCATAGCCCGCTGCCGCGCTGCTGGTGTTCCGGTCCAAGTCTTCCGCTGCTCGTCCTGGACTGGAGCTTCGGAGGCCGTCGTCTCCACCGTATGTGTGTGACGCCCTGCGAGGTGCTGCGCTAGCGGTACTCGGAGGCCTACTTCCTCCACCCGACCTCGGGGTCATCTTCGCCGTCTTCGTCGCGCCGAGTTCTTCGCGACCTAGAGGTCGGCTACGTCGTCTTCGTCGTCAACGCTTGTGCGGGAGCGTAATCCCCGCTATTCGGTCTACGAGGGTATGTATTCCGATCTCCGCCGTACTTCTATATCTGCATAGTGTAGATCTTAGCTAGTTTAAGGATATCGTTGCTAGGAATTTTTTTGTTTTCTGCACACGATCCCCTTTCACTTATCCAGTTCCGTTACCGGACACTGTGCCTTCCGCAATATCTTATTCTTGATAACCGGCAGAGAACCCTTCTTTGCCTTCTCCATACCGAAACGCTTCAGTATTTTTATCAAGATAAGTACTCTGACTCAACGCTAATAGGCGCCTTGATCTATCATGATAGATTTTTATGCCTAAGACGTTTGCAACTTCTCCTAAGTCCTTCATGGAAAATTTACTGTTGAAATATTCCTTCACGCTATTCAGAAGTTCCACATCATTCCCAATATGCAATATGTCATCTACATACAGTGCTAAGAACACAACCGAGCTCCCACTCATTTTCTTGTAAATGCAGGTCTCTTCCAAATTTTGGATAAATCCAAAACCTTTGATTACCTCATCAAAGCGAAGATTCCAGCTCCGAGATGCCTGCTTCAATCCATAGATGGATCGCTGAAGCTTGCACACCTTGTTAGCATTCCCTGGATCGACAAAACCTTCCGGTTGTACCATGTACAACTCTTCCTCAATGTTTCCATTTAGGAAGGCTGTTTTGACGTCCATCCGCCAGATTTCATAATCATAATAGGCAGTTACTGCTAACAAAATCCGAATAGACTTAAGCATCGCTACCGGTGAAAAAGTTTCATCGTAGTCAATCCCATGAGCTTGTCAGAAACCTTTTGCGACAAGCCGAGCTTTATAGACGGTCACATTACCATCAGCATCAGTCTACTTCTTCCTAAAGATCCATTTATTCTCGACGACCTTGCGCCTTTCGGGAATATCCATCAAAGTCCACACTTTGTTATCATACATGGATCCTATTTCAGATTTCATGGCTTTAAGCCATTTCTCGGACTCTAGACTCGCCATCGCCTCCTTGTAGTTCGTAGGTTCGTCTTGTTCGACTAACATGACGGTGCAAACCATGTTGCCATACCATTATGGTGCGATCCGAGATCTACCAGATCTATGAGGTAGAATACCTTCCTCGACAGTTTCTCCCACTCCTTCCACGGAGGACGTTTCCGGAATTGCTTCCGTTGCGCCACTCGGAATCTCGAGTTCAGGATCAACGATCTCATCAAGGTCTACCTTCCTCCCACTTACTCCTTTCGCGAGAAACTCCTTCTCTAGAAAGGTACCGGTCTTCGCGACAAAAGTTTTGCCCTCAACTTGGTTGTAGAAGGTGTACCCAACGGTTTCCCGCGGATATCCTACAAAGACGACTTTCTCCGACTTTGGTTCGAGTTTGTCGGGCTGTAGTTTCTTAACATACGCCTCACAACCCCAAACCTTCAGAAACGATAACTTGGGCTTTTGGCCATACCATAATTCATACGGTGTCGTTTCAACGGACTTGGACGAAGCCCTATTTAAATGAATGCGGCTGTTTCTAACGCATAACCCCAGAAGGACACTAGCAAATCGGTAAGAGACATCATAGATCGGACACTATCCAGTAGAGTACGATTACGTCGCTCAGACACGCTGTTACGCTGCGGTGTTCCGGCTGGCGTAAGTTGGGGTACTATGCCACAACTCTTAAGATGTGTGCCAAACTCAAAACTCAAGTACTCGCCACCACGATCGGATCGGAGGTGCTTGATTTTCTTATTAAGCTGATTCTCAACTTCACATTGAAATTCTTTGAACTTTTCAAAAGTTCCAGACTTGTGTTTCATCAAGTAGATATAACTGTATCTACTCAAGTCATCAGTGAAGGTGACGAAGTAACGATAACCATTGTGTGTCGAAACGCTCATCGGTCCACACACATATGTATGTATGATCCCCAATAAATCCGACGCCCGTTCAACGAAACCTTTGAACGGAGTCTTGGTCATTTTGCCCATAAGGCATGGTTCGCATGTATCGAGGGATCCGAAATCCAACGAGTCCAAAAGTCCATCGGAGTGGAGTTGCTTCATGCGCTTTACACCAATATGACCAAGACGGCAATGCCACATATACATGGCGGTGTCATCACTACACTTAATCCGTTTGGCTTCTATGTTATGGATGTGAGTACTACGATCGAGATTCAACAAGAATAAACCGTTATTCTCGGGAGCATCAACATAAAAGATATCATTCATATAAATAGCACAACTGTTTGATACTGATTTAAATGAATAACCGTCCGTAACAGGCAAGACCCACTTATAATGTTTACACTCAAGGATGGCACAAAATAACACTTATTTAAAACCAAAACTAATCCCGATGGTAGATGTAGAGGGAGCGTGCCGACAGCCACCACGTCGACTCTCGATCCGTTGCCGACGCGCATCGTCACCTCATCCTTCGCCAGCCGTCGTCTATTCCGTAACTCCTCCTGAGAGTTACATATATGAGCAACATAACCAGTATCAAATACCCACGTGTTGCTCCGGGCGGATGTAAGGTACACATCTATAACATGTATATCAAATATACCTTGCTCTTTGTCGACCGTCTTGCCAGACTTCCTATCCTTCAGGCACTTGGGGCAGTTGCGCTACCAGTGACCTTTCCCCTTGCAGTAAAAGCACTCCACGCTAGCTCTGGGACCAGATCTGTTAGTCTTGGGCTTGGCACTCATCTTGCCTTCCCTCCTGGACTTCCAGCTCTGCTTTCCCTTGCCATCGGATTTCTTAAAATCGACGGTCTTGCTGACCATCATCAGCGTGTGCTCCTTCTTAATCTCCACCTCAGCAGTCCTGAGCATCACGAACACTTCACCCAGGGACTTAGCCATGCCCTGCATGTTGTAGTTCATGACGAAGCCTTTATAGTTAGGGGGCAACGATTGTAACACCCTGTCAATCGCCAGCTCATCGGGAATCTTGCATTCCAGAGCATTCAGGCGTTGAACGTAGCCAGACATCTTGATCACATGCTCGCTCACACTGCTATGCTCTTCCATCTTTGGCCGAGAAGAAAAGCTCAGAAGCTTCATATCTCTCAGCCTTAGCCTGCGGCGCGAAGACAGCCTTCAGATCAGAAATAATCTCGAAGGCGCTCATCTTCTCGAAGCGCTTCTGTAGGTCGGCTTTCATGGTGTAGAGCATGCTACTCTGGACAAAGGCAGAATCCTCCGATCTGGTCTGGAAGACCTTCTTCTCATCCTCAGAGGCTTGATCTGCGGGAGGGTCACCTATGGCGGCCTCAATGACGTAGGCCACCCTATGGGGAGTGAGGAGGATCCTCAGGTTGCGGAACCAGGCCATGAAGTTTGACCCTTTGGTCTTAAGCTTTTCTTTCTCAAGGAACAGACCTAGGTTAAACGAGGGGCGAGACATCTACAATGGAATTTACAACAACATAAGACTTTGTTCATAATTATTTTGAGTTATAGTACTTTTAGAAAATAACTAACATAACTCCCACTCAAACGAACATCCCTTCTTTCGACCAGAAGGCCCATTTAGGGAAATCAGCCTAAATAAATTCGAAAATAAATATATAAAATCATATTTGGATATTAATTACACTAATTAATATCAAACATAATATATATAATTTTTCCTAGCTCCGAAAACTCTTTCGGCGCTGCCCGATCTCCATCGGACCCCTCCCGGGACGCTCCTGGTGATCTCTTTCCTTTCCGGTTGTCTTGTCGAAACCCCTTAAGTGTGTTACCCTAGCGGTTCGATATAATAACAGGTATGACCAAGACTCCTCTATGATCAACGACTAACTCGTAGGACTGGACCCCATGAATTAATCCCTGTGATATAACGAATGACTTTCATCTATCAAACCTGAACGCAAAGTCTTAAACCATTTGCCATAGCGATACTTAGCGTGTCCGAGCATCGTTACATAGATATCTCCATAACTAATCTCGACCTCGTTACCGACAACGCTATCTTCTACTCGTCCATGATCTCATGTCTCCGTGACCTAGTCACATGCTTGCAAGCTCATTAGACATGATCTCACCGAGCGGGCCCGAGAGTATCTATCCTGCTATGCTGACTGGAAAATCCCGCTCTTGACCCCTCGTCTCAACTACTCCTTTTCGATACCCAAAAGTATCACCGTTATTGTCATACTATATAAGATACGACGTTTGATGCGATCAAAGTATCTTCCAGGAATAACAATAAGAGTTGATCTCACGGTCAAAGGCGTAACGACTACGTCCTCCAAATCTGGGTATGTCCATCACATCGTTCTCCAACGGTATGACTTCCATATCCGACCAGCGCCATGCCCTATGATCGGGAAACCTCGATCATCAATCGCGCAACGAAACTAGTCTTAGTAGCGGCTACTAGGGACCTGGTTGTTTACGCATCACACCCGTATTAATGTTTCCGCTTAATACGGTTATAGCATGACACAAAAACCTATGATGAACAAACGAGATATGATAAAGAATACACTTTATTAATTGCCTCTAGGACATATCTCCTTCACTATGATGTTAAATTTGAGCTATGTGATGGTCTTTTATGACCTTTTTTTGACTCTCTTAGAACTAAGAAAAAGTCGTCGAGGCCTCTCGGGGGGTCTCGACGACTTTTTTATGACTCCACGAGAACTAAGAAAAGGTCATCGAGTCGTCGTCGAGGCCATTCGAGGGGTCTCGACGACTTTTTTTATGACTCCATGAGAACTAAGAAAAAGTCGTTGAGGCCTCTCGGGGGGTCTCGACGACCTTTTTATGACTCCATGAGAACTAAGAAAAAGTCGTCGAGGCCTCCCGGGGGGTCTCGACGACCTTTTTATGACTCTCCGAGAACTCAGAAAAAGTCGTCGAGGCCTCTCGGGGGGTCTCGACGACCTTTTTATGACTCCATGAGAACTAAGAAAAAGTCGTGGAGGCCTCTCGGGGGGTCTCGACGACCTTTTTATGACTCTCTGAGAACTCAGAAAAAGTTGTCGAGGCCTCTCGGGGGACCTTTTTTTGACTCTCTAAGAACTCAGAAAAAGTCGTCGAGGCCTCTCGGGGGGTCTCAATGACCTTTTTATGACTCTCTAAGAACTAAGAAAAAGTCGTCGAGGCCTCTCGGGGGTCTCGACGACCTTTTTTTTGACTCTCTGAGAACTAAGAAAAAGTCATCGAGTCCTCTCGGAGGGTCTCGACGACCTTTTTATGACTCCATGAGAACTAAGAAAAAGTCGTCGAGGCCTCTCGGGGGGTCTCGACGACTTTATTATGACCTAACTCGACACAATATTTGAAGGGGATCGTGTGCAGAAAACAAAAAATTTCCTAGCAACGATATCCTTAAACTAGCCAAGATCTACACTATGCAGATATAGAAGTATGGTGGAGATCGGAATACATACCCTCGTAGACCGAATAGCGGGGATTACGCTCCCACACAAGCGTTGACGACGAAGACGACGTAGCCGACCTCTAGGTCGCGAAGAACTCGGCGCGACGAAGACGACGAAGATGACCCCGAGGTCGGGTGGAGGAAGTAGGCCTCCGAGTACCGCTAGAGCAGCACCTCGCAGGGCGTCACACACATACGGTGGAGACGACGGCCTCCGAAGCTCCAGTCCAGGACGAGCAGCGGAAGACTTGGACCGGAACACCAGCAGCGCGGCAGCGGGCTATGGTGGAAGAGATCCCCCTCCTCTACTCGGCGCGGCTCCGACAAGGGAACCACGAGATCGAGAGAGAAATTGGGAATTAATTGGTGAATTAAAAGGCCAGGGGTGCCCCTTCTTATATAGGCTCCCAGGGGGAGCCAACCTCTCCAGCCAGGCAATGTGGGACTATCCCACATGCCTGGTTCGGCCAAGCCTGGTGCGCCGGCCCTAGGTGGGCCCCATTTGGCCCACCTAGGCCGGCCAAGCCCCCCCACCGAATTCCCTTGAGGGTTCCCCCCCATGGGCCTTCTTTCGACCAGAAGGCCCATTTAGGGAAATCAGCCTAAATAAATTCGAAAATAAATATATAAAATCATATTTGCATATTAATTACACTAATTAATATCAAACATAATATATATAATTTTTCCTAGCTCCGAAAACTCTTTCGGCGCTGCCCGATCTCCATCGGACCCCTCCCGGGACGCTCCCGGTGATCTCTTTCCTTTCCGGTTGTCTTGTCGAAACCCCTTAAGTGTGTTACCCTAGCGGTTCGATATAATAACAGGTACGATCAAGACTCCTCTATGATCGACGACTAACTCGTAGGCCTGGACCCCATGAATTAATCCCTGTGATATAACGAATGACTTTCATCTATCAAACCTGGACGTCTAGTCTTAAACCCTTTGTCATGACGATACTTAGCGTGTCCGAGCATCATTCTCAGATATCTCCATACCTAGCATGATCTCGTTACCGACATCGCTATCTTCTACTCGTCTATGATATTATGTCAGCTGGTGACCTAGTCACATGTTTGCAAACTCATTTGACATAATCTCACCGAGTGGGCCCTAGAGTATCTATCCGGCTATGCGGACTGACAAATCCCGCTGTTGACCCGTCGTCTCAACTACCCCCTTCCGATACCCAAAATTATCACCTATCATTGTCACATATATAAGATATGACGTTTGGTGCGATCAAAGTATCTTCCAGGGATAACAATAAGAGTTGATCTCACGGTCTTAAGGCGTAATGACTATGTCCTATAAATACTGGGTATGTCCATCACATCGTTACTCCTAACGATATGACTTCCATTGCCGACCGGCGCCATGCCCTATGATCGGAAAACCTCGATCATCAATCGTGCAACGAAACTAGTCTTAGTAGAGGCTACTAGGGACCTGGTTGTTTATCTACCACACCTGTATTAATGTTTCCGCTTAATATAGTTATAGCATGGTATAAAACATATAATGAACGACTGAGACATTGCCTATAAACTATGTTTATTAAGTGCCTCTAGGGCATATTACCTTCAGTCTCCCACTTGCACTAGAGTAACACTGAATCTAGTTTACAACTTGGTAAAAGTTCAACACCCATAGCATCTTGGTGCCTGCTCGCCTCGTGGAAGAGGAATACAGTCAATAGATCTCACACATTGAAACCTATATGTGCTTTGCAACACTTCTATTGAAGGAGATATACCCTAGAGGCAAATAAATAAGTAGTATTTATTGCATTATCTCATAAGTTTATAACAGGTTTGTGTATTATGCTATAACTGTATTAATCGGAATTATTAATACACGTGTGATACATAGACAACCAGGTCCCTAGCAAGCCTCTATATGAGCTAGTCCATTGGGCAACAGTTGATCGAGATTCCCGATCAAGGACAATGACGTCGGTTGACAATGGGGTCATCTTGTTAGTTGAATAAGGTGGTGGACATACGCAAAGTATTGCAATAAGATCATATTACGATGTTTGTCATTTGCAATAGATAAGAGTATGATAGCTTATTCCTTAGACCGTGAGACCGTACTTATTGTTGCTTCGTAGGAGTGCTTTGAGAGCATCAAACGTTGTGTCTTATATAGCATGACAATAACGGTGTCCATCTTGGGTATTCCGAAAAAGCATCAAGACGTAAGGATCAAGAGCGGGATTTGTTCATTCTTGTAATGGAAAGATACTCTGGGCCCACTCGGTGAGATTACATCTATATAGCTGCGCAGCTTATGACTAGGTCATGGAGATGTAATATCGCAGACGAGTTAATAACCTTCGTCGGTAACGAGATACAGCAAAGGCATCGGTGTGTCTACGATCATATCTCGGACAAGGTAGTATCGCAGAGACAAAGGGAATGAATATCATACTTATGGTTCAACGACAATATTCGTGGAATGCACATGGGTCGTCATATATTTCCAGGTATCCCTGACGATCATTGGTGAGCGGAGTGTCTCGACCATGTCTGGAGTGTTCCCGAACCGTAGCGTAACAAACTTAAGGTCTTAGCGACGCTAGGAGATATGTTCTGGAATTTTATAGGAGTTTGTTGGAGAGAGAGAAATGATCCGGAAAGAGTTCCGGTGGTCCGGAAGGAGTTCCGGAGACGTATGGAATGGTTCCGGGAATGTCCGAAAGTTGTTCGGGTGGTTCCGAAATAGTTTCGGAGTCATGGGATATTGAATTATATATAAATATATTAATTATGAATTAATGGGATTTTTATATTAATTTAATAAAGGAAAAAGGGGACTCCCACCTAAATGGGCCCTAAGAGGGCCCAAGAGGGGGAAACCGCACCCCACAAGGAAGGGAAGGCTTGGGCCTCCTAGTCCGAGTTGGACTAGGAGTGGGAGAGCCCATGGGGGGTTCGGACGAACCCCCCCTCCCCTCTCCTCCTTTAGTCCCACATGGGGGAGCCAAGGGGGTTGGCACACCCCCTTCCCCCTTTATATAGCAAGGCATATTAATTGATTTAATTCATAGGAAAATCCAATTAATTCCCGATTTCTCTCTCGAACTCGTGGTTCCCAAGTCGGAGCCGCGCCGAGCTGAGGAATGGGGTCTCTCTCCACCTAAGCCATACCGCAGAGCGCCGTTGCTCTGCGGGATTCCAGATAAGATCTACTCCTGCGATTTCAGCTGGATCTGAATGACCGGGAGTTGTCGCTAGGCTCCGTATGTTTGGGAGTGCTCGGAGGCTACTCTGTTGAGGAGCTTGGGCGACGTCGTCTCGCCCCCTGCAGCCGCCGCGCCACCCCCCTCTGCTGCCGGCGCACCAAGCCCCGGTGCTGGCGCTCTGCCTTCTTCCGCCCGACGCCCGTCGACGCAGATCATCATCGACACCCCGGCGTCATCGACTTCGACATCGCGGCAAGTTCTTCGCGACCTCGAGGTCGGCTACGTACGACTTCATCGTCAACGCTTGTGCGGGAGCGTAATCCCCGCTATCGGTCTACATGGAGGTAATGTAACCTGTTCCGCCACTGTTATCGCATGTACTAGATAGATAGATCCTGGCTAGTTAGGGTTTCGTACGCTAGAAAATTATTGTTTTCTGCACCGTAACCCCTTCAGTGGTATCAGAGCCGATCTATGCGTAGTACTGCTGGTACGGTTAGAACTCATGTTGAATGAGGGCGTCTTTCTTATATTTGCTACCCTCTAGCGTGCACTTGCGATGCCTTCGGTATTGAGTTGATGAAGCGGCCCGGACCGACTTTACGCGTACGCTTACGCGAGACTGGTTCCACTACTGACATACGGCTTGCACCGTATCTGTGGCTGGCGGGTGTCTGTTTCTCTCTCTCTAGTCGGCAAAGCATTTTCAATGGAGGGCCCGAAAGGGATGCTTAAACATGCAATTATACGATCGACGTTGTGGTACAAAGTTCGTAGGTAGGGAAGCGATTCTCTTACGAATAATCCTATATGCCATGTAAAACTTGCAAAACTAAATAAAGCTAGAGGCGTCTAACTTTGTTTTGCAGAGGCGTTATTTTATGTGACATGGTTACGGTAAGTTTTGATATTACTCGTACTGTCGGAGGCATTGGAGGGTTCCGTAGACTCGGAGCTATGCCGGGGCGCCGGGGGCCAGGCACATGGCGCCATGAAGGTCCAGGCGCATCGACCATGTCACATCGCACTTCATTGCATCATTATTGTGTGATGTTGTGTGTGCATCCTATTGATTGCTTATATGCTAGATATACAACGGTAGCATCATAAATAGGATGATCCCTAACAAAATACCAAAATTGTGTTCTCCCTCGTTGCGCACCACCAAGAAAGTTCTACGTTATGAGGCAGGCCGTGATGATCGGGTGTCACACATCTCGTCGTTCGCATACAGTGGGTGTAAGCCATGTTGCACGCGCAGGGTCTTCGAGGTTTGATTGGCGAGCCTAGCATACTCAGAGGTATGGCCTCGGAACACGGGAAGATCGAAAGATCGAGCACGAGTCATAGAGTTGTTATGATCGACATTTTATGTCCACCTTTGAAGCTGTGCTGCCGGCCGTGATGATCGGGGGTGGTGGAGTGGATGGGGGTCGTGTCATCGCCATTATTATTTTAGGGATAATAATCTTGGTGTGGTGTGTTTTTGATAATGAGATTATAGGGCTAAAACTCACCTACATATTATAAACTTATCCTTACCTCTTTTGCGATCACATCTGTAGACTACGCAACTATACTTCGGTTACTTCCTCAAGAGACCGGATGCTACTTTAGAAGCCGACGGGTCCAACTTCATCAGATGGTACAGGGGTTTTAGAAACATTCTCGAACACAACAACATTCTATATGTTCTCGATGAACCGATAGGAGCAGGACCAGGAGATTCTGCTAGCGAGGAGGAGGAAGATGATTTCCGTAGGCGTCGAGACATATTCATTGGAGTGGAGATCACCATGACCGTTTGCGTGGCACCCGAGTTGAAAGAGTTGTTTCGACGCAAGGAGCCAAGCGTCATGATAGATGCGATAAAGACGCACTTCGGGGATGAATTGAAGCGTGAGCAATTCAGGCAGCTTAGAATGTTCCAGACCATTCACATGGAGGAGCATACCTGTCTGAAGACACATTTGAAGAGATTGTATGACATCTACTTCCAGCTGACGATGGTCTTCGATTACTGGATGGCAGATTCTTGTGCCATTCGGACTGTCCTGATATCTCTACCTCCTAGCTATGAGAAGCATGTGCGCAAGTACATTTTGAAAGCCGACGATATGAACTTCTACAAGTTCGTACGTGAGTTCCAGTCTCTGAAGGTTGATTCCATCGAAGGAGAGATCTTCGATGCTACAGGTATATATTTGATATATGCAGAATTATGAATTCGCCCATGGTATATGATGAAATGTTTGATAATTGTTCTGTTTGTGAAACAGGTCCTGATTATCACATATATGCGGCGCAGTTTGATGTAACCTGGCGCTGAAGCTGGTAGTCAAGGAGTTGATGGCCTTTTGGTGTTCACGTCCTCAAGTTATCATAGTTATCATTAATAGTTTTTGGTATGATCTTTTGTAATAGTGAGCGAGTGTGTGTGTCTTGATTGTTGCAAGACAAAGTTATTCATGTAATAAGACAAGTTCAGTTGTTTTATGTTATGGAACAAGTCAGTTGTTTTATCTTATGAATAAAGTTTCCACATCTCAGTTACATTGATTGTATGATAAGTATTCATGATTGTAGATATGATAAAATAGCTTGTCCCATGAACAAAGGTTCTATTGCTAGAACAAACACCGTCGTGTTTAGTCATAAAAGTAATGAAAGAAGTAATGGATGTTTTGGTCCATTTAAGTATTTCGAGTGCTGAGTTGATTAAGCTTGAAATCAAGTATTGAAGTTGCAATACTAGCTGAAATTAATTGAGTGTCATTTTTAATGATTAATTAATGGTGTTCATTGCTTGATCCGAATTCCTCCATGACTTTGGTAAATAGGAGTATTTGCCCGATAAATTGTGGAGTCTGAGATTAATTTGATAATAGATCAAATGGGGTTTTTCAGAAGAAAGATTAGTGAACGTTGCATTCACATAATTCGATCAAAGGACAGTATTTTTGAATTATGTTTTCAACACAAGCGGCTTGTGGAAATTGCTTCACAAAATTATAATGTCACATATAATGATATGTGGGGAATTATAATCATGCTCTATTTTAAATAAAGTATGGTCGTCAGAATCAGTCTTAGAATCTCCTAATACGTTCAAAACATTATAGTCGATGTCCACTTTAGAAAATAGATATTTTTCTCAATGAGAATTCGTAGGATCGACAGTAGTGTCGACATGTATATGGTTATGCGATAATTCGGAATATACATGAGTGGTTCTTTGTAGATTGCTCGCATTGGATGAGAGTGTATTCCAAAATCAATTAGAAACAAAGTTCAGTTTGTTGTCTGTGTAATTCCGAGGAAAAGATATTTTCCGAATTACGGTTTATGGATTGGAATTAGAAAGTTTGGAATAAAGTGTCAGACCTATGTTGGAAAGTGTTCCAAAGAGTATATGTCTGTTAATGAAAGTTTAGTGATTAAGAGTGAGGGAGACTAGAAAATTGTTTTCTGCTTGCAATCCTCTTCATAAAGATCATAATATTTTCATGAAAGAAACTTCTAAATAAAGTGTTGTCATATTTAATATTGCTGTCGGGTCACAGCACTGTATTGAGTATTACAGATCTTGTTGACAGATCAAGGTGCACTTTATGAATATAAAGAAAGTTGAGAAAGTATCGAAATACGAACAAAGGCTTTTCAGCCTGGAAATCCAAAGTTGCATTTGAAAGGATTAAGAGAGTAATTGTTGCTGCAATTCTTATTAGAGGAATAAGATTGTTTAATCGTCATATAAAGTGTTATATGAAAATGTGACTGTAAGAACGACGCAGGAGCACGCCTTGTCAAGAAATGTGTCTTGGACAAGATCAAATTTGTTGACTACATTTATGTAGACATGCTTGAAGTCTGAGGAATTTGTATTAATGTAATACTGTAGTTTGTATTAAATTCGAATTGATAGTAGATCAATGATTTTGGTTTGACCAAAATGTCGATTTAAGTGGGAGTCATAGTTAGTTCACTCAGGTGAAATATGTGAAGAACATATTTTTGAGTGGGAGCTCAGGAACTCAAATATGTGGATGACACGTTTTGAGTGGGAGCTCGTGTTGTCAAATATGTGGAGACATAGTTTGAGTGGGATTCGAATTCATCCTGTGTAGTTAACACATTGTGAAACTGTACCAATAGAATAGGATGAAGTTGTGAAACTATTTGAAAGTTAGTGTCTATTTTGAAATAGAACGGGAATTTTAAATAGTTAGTCGAGTTGTTTTGGATTATATCTGAGGAGTCAGAATAGAATCAAAAGGATGGTCCTTTGAAATCCAATTGATCATTAAGAGTAATGATGCATGAAAGTAATGGTTGTATGACATGTGGGTCTATTATGTAATATTAGACATCATACAGAGACCATATTATCTGCTCGATGAAATGTAACTGATGTTCTTGGAATAAGAGCAGTTATGAAAGTAAATTTGGAATTTACTGGAAGTAGAAGTGCGTTAGTTAAGGGATTGACGTTAGAATGTCAAGTTTTCTACATTTGTGTGAAAGTATGTAGATATCGCGAGTTTGTAATTGTTACAAGGGGCTCTGCATGGCTGAGTGTGTTTTTCAGAGCAGTTATCTCGTTAGTATAATCAGAGTAAGCGCTGGGAAGCAGAAGTCTCACTTAGTTACGGTATTTGCATATATGTTGTTAGACGACGTGATGATATCAAGCGAGTTGATACCAGTGAATCGCAAAAGCATGTACAATCATGGATTGTGCAGTAACACTTTTCCACAAAGCAAGCATTATCAAATGATTCTTATTTGATAAGGGATTCTGATAAAGTAAAATGTAGCTAGTTTATTTGTACTCTAGTGCAAGTGGGAGACTGAAGGAGATATGCCCTAGAGGCAAATAAATAAGTAGTATTTATTGCATTATCTCATAAGTTTATAATAGGTTTGTGTATTATGCTTTAACTGTATTAATCGGAATTATTAATACACGTGTGATACATAGACAACCAGGTCCCTAGCAAGCCTCTATATGAGCTAGTCCATTGGGCAACAGTTGATCGAGATTCCCGATCAAGGACAATGACGTCGGTTGACAATGGGGTCATCTTGTTAGTTGAATAAGGTGGTGGACATACGCAAAGTATTGCAATAAGATCGTATTACGATGTTTGTCATTTGCAATAGATAAGAGTATGATAGCTTATTCCTTAGACCGTGAGACCGTACTTATTGTTGCTTCGTAGGAGTGCTTTGAGAGCATCAAACGTTGTGTCTTATATAGCATGACAATAACGGTGTCCATCTTGGGTATTCCGAAAGAGCATCAAGACGTAAGGATCAAGAGCGGGATTTGTTCATTCTTGTAATGGAAAGATACTCTGGGCCCACTCGGTGAGATTACATCTATATAGCTGCGCAGCTTATGACTAGGTCATGGAGATGTAATATCGCAGACGAGTTAATAACCTTCGTCGGTAACGAGATACAGCAAAGGCATCGGTGTGTCTACGATCATATCTCGGACAAGGTAGTATCGCAGAGACAAAGGGAATGAATATCATATTTATGGTTCAACGACGATATTTGTGGAATGCACAGGGGTCGTCATATATTTCTAGGTATCCCTGACGATCATTGGTGAGCGGAGTGTCTCGACCATGTCTGGAGTGTTCCCGAACCGTAGCGTAACAAACTTAAGGTTTTAGCGACGCTAGGAGATAGGTTCTGGAATTTTATAGGAGTTTGTTGGAGAGAGAGAAATGATCCGGAAAGAGTTCCGGTGGTCCGGAAGGAGTTCCGGAGAGGTATGGAATGGTTCCGGGAATGTCCTAAAGTTGTTCGGGTGGTTCCGAAATAGTTTCGAAGTCATGGGATATTGAATTATATATAAATATATTAATTATGAATTAATGGGATTTTTATATTAATTTAATATTAATTAAATAAAGGAAAAAAGGGGACTCCCACCTAAATGGGCCCTATGAGGGCCCAAGAGGGGGAAACCGCACCCCACAAGGAAGGGGAAGGCTTGGGCCTCCTAGTCCGAGTTGGACTAGGAGTGGGAGAGCCCATGGGGGGTTCGGCCGAACCCCCCCTCCCCTCTCCTCCTTTAGTCCCACATGGGGGAGCCAAGGGGGTTGGCACACCCCCTTCCCCCTTTATATAGCAAGGCATATTAATTGATCTAATTCATAGGAAAATCCAATTAATTCCCTATTTCTCTCTCGAACTCGTGGTTCCCAAGTCGGAGCCGCGCCGAGCTGAGGAAGGGGGTCTCTCTCCACCTAAGCCATACCGCAGAGCGCCGTTGCTCTGCGGGATTCCAGATAAGATCTACTCCTGCGATTTCAGCTGGATCTGAATGACCGGGAGTTGTCGCTAGGCTCCGTATGTTTGCGATTGCTCGGAGGCTACTCTGTTGAGGAGCTTGGGCGACGTCGTCTCGCCCCCTGCAGCCGCCGCGCCACCCCCCTCTGCTGCCGGCGCACCAAGCCCCGGTGCTGGCGCTCTGCCTTCTTCCGCCCGACGCCCGTCGACGCAGATCATCATCGACACCCCGGCGTCATCGACTTCGACATCGCGGCAAGTTCTTCGCGACCTCGAGGTCGGCTACGTACGACGTCATCGTCAACGCTTGTGCGGGAGCGTAATCCCCGCTATCGGTCTACATGGAGGTAATGTAGCCTGTTCCGCCACCGTTATCGCATGTACTAGATAGATAGATCCTGGCTAGTTAGGGTTTCGTACGCTAGAAAATTATTGTTTTCTGCACCGTAACCCCTTCATCTATGTCACCTAGTTTGACATCAACCTGTATCTTACGATGACGGTGAAATATATCCCATTGGATGGAGTGAGACTCGAGCATCCGCGTAGCATGCGCCTTAAAAGTCTAAGAGACCTATTAAGGGGACCACCTACGCCCGGAAAACTGCTCAGTCCAATCACACTTGCTACTTCTAAAGTCGCGATATATTTCTATACCTATGTAGATTGTGCGACAGTGCATTCATATGCGACTTCGCAAACTAACCATGTCTTTCTTCAAAATAAAGGACATCTCCGATATGAGATTTCTAGTCGTATGGGTCAGTGTAATAACTTGCATCATCGTAACCCCTTTACGGCAAGTTGCCATTCCACTCTTACCCGTTACTAGAAAACCTATCTTCAGTTCTCATAGACACTGAAGAATAAACTTAACGTTTGTTCATTGATCCACACAAGGATCACTCTAGAACCTGTTCTTGAACCAAGAACTCGGGTCACACCAAGTCGAGCTTTCAGCCTGATAGACTCTATGTGTGATACATAGAGAATCTCGAACATCATTTTCTA
This sequence comes from Poa annua, assembly GCA_026929855.1. Taxonomy (NCBI): domain Eukaryota; kingdom Viridiplantae; phylum Streptophyta; class Magnoliopsida; order Poales; family Poaceae; genus Poa; species Poa annua. The sequence continues at coordinate 28,480,709 of CM049428.1, forward strand.
TCACTGAAAAAGCCAAGATTAACTTAATCTTTTACCTAGTCATACAAGCAAGAACCTATTTCTTCGCTTGTCCTTTTCTGAAACACTTCAGAATCCTGACTTAGGAAATACTCCGACTTAATGTTATTAAGCCCCCTCTGATCTATACAATTATAAATCGGATGCCTAATACTCCTAACTTCATTTCACAGAAATTTTAATCACTTAAATAATCCTTTACACTCTTCTAGAGGATCTGTGTCATTCAATATGTCGTTACATACAGAATCACAAATGACACCTAGCTCCCATTCAAATATGCCTTCCGTATATAAGATCAAGGAAAAGCTACTTAGCTCCCACTCAAATATGCCTTCCGCATATAAGATCAAGGAAAGCTACTTTGCTCCCACTCACTTCTTTGCAAATGTAGGTTTCTTCAACTATTTTGGACAACTCCAAAATCCTTTGATCACATTATCAAAGTGAAGATTCCAGCTCCGATATGCTTACTTCTGCCCATGAATGGACAACCGAAGTTTGCATACATGTTTAGCATCCTCAGGATTACAAACCATTCTTAATTACACTATTAAGAACCATGGTTTTCTCATCCATCTATCAATTTCTCATTCGAAATTATAATAATTGCTAAACGACCCAGTATAGATTTAGGCTTCGCCACTTGAGACAAACTCTCATGTGGTCTGTCGGAACTGTTTCACGACAAATCGAATCTGCTCAATGTCTACTCTCTCATAAAATTCCATATACTATTAACATCCTAGATGCCATCAAGAAGATCTCCCAAGTCAATACCTGGTAATCGTATATGGATTTTATTTCGGATCACAAATGACTCATAGCCATTTCTCGGACTTAGGTCCACCATCTCTTCTTCGTAGTTCGTAGGTCTATCATATTCCATTAATATGACCTCCATAACAAGATTGTCGTAACACACAATGTGGAACACAACCTCGTATGCCTACGCTCTTAGTATGAGCTCAGAACATCATGATCTTGAATCATTAGCTTTTTCAAGCTGTGGGGCCTGACACCGAAAACACTTTCGATTGCGCCACTCTGATGTTTGGAGAAGAAGTTCACCAACTTCGTCTTGCTCTACTTTCTTTCTCACTTATACCCTCGGACAAGAAACTATTTCTTTCGCAAGGTATATCCCGGCAAAGATTTTGCCTATGTCGTGAGACATGTACCCAACTAACTCTTTAGGTAGGGTATACTACAAAGATTAATCCATTTTAGGTTCGATTACATCGAAACACTAAATTGCTGAAACGACAATCCAGGCTCAAAAGCCATGCCATCACTCGTATGGTATTGTCTCCATGGATTCAAATGGTTTCCTTATTTGCTAACGTGAGTGTTTACGTTTCTACCATATGACTCTAATGATTACAATAATTCGGTAAGAGATTCATTTACCACACACTATCCGATAGGGTGCGATTACAACGCCCTAACACACCATAACACTATGGTGTTCCATGCGACGTAATTTGTGGAACTCTTCTCACAAGTCTTCCAATGATGTGCTATCATTATAACTCAAATCTTCATTCCTCGATTTGCATCGCGGGAATTTGATTTTCTTGTTAAGTTTACTTCCTACTTCATTCTGAACTTCGTTTGATCGAATCAAAAATTCAGACTAACATTCCCCGGAGTGGATATCCATATATCTACTCGGAATATTCATGAAGTCTATGAAATAAAGACTTCCACTACACGTTAAAGTACTTCATTGATTCACATACACCCATATGCATGATTCTCAACAAGCTATACTCAAAACGTTCAGTGAAGTTCACGAAATAAAGGTCTCCACTACCCGTCAATTACTTCATTGAACCACATACATCTCCATGTATGACTATCAATAAGTTATATGCCCGTTTTCCGAAAATGGTGTCACAGTTATTTTGCAAGTGTCAAAAGATCAAATCTTAGGACTTGTAGGTCCATCCAGTGTGGAGCTAATGCATATAACATTGACATGACTAAACGGTAGTGCCACACATATGTGGTGTCTTTATTATGTTTGTATCCTTTGGCATTAATACTATGAATGTGGGAGCTTCTACCATCTAAATTCAAATCGGCATATGATCATTACTTCATAAATATAGGACACCAATTTGTCACTATCATGTATGAACAAGTGTCTCGCTAGAGGAGACACACTCGTAACGATCATACCAACACCCGATCATAAAGAATTTATTCAAATGGTAGATCGAGAGGGAGAGTGTCTATGGCCGTCACAACAACTTGACTGCCATTATCAACACGCAATGTCGCCTCATCCTTTCAAGCTACTCAAGCAGTAAACCTGGTTTTTCACAAAACATGACTAGTTCAAGACTTAGTCACTACTGCGAGCACTTGCTTAGCTAAAACATTCATAACATGTATATCATATATACACCATCATCATTGATGACTTCCGGCGATCTGTTTCATCTTCTTGATACTTCCACCGTAATCAAGAACCATGAAGGTGAATGATTCCCCTTGCATGACATAGTCTATGACAGAGGATTTGCACTTGGCAACGATGTCTGTCATCCAGTAATTGAGCTGAGCGAGGCGTCTCAATGTTCATTAATCATGAACATACGTCATTAAGTATGACCGCCACGTGCTCCCTCAATGTGTGTATTCTCTTCCATCTTGGTTGAGAAGACAATCAGTCAACGTACTGATAAACTTCATCAACCCAACGTTTGGAGTACCCCGAGTTTAGCGACCATATCATATGTTCGCGATCTAAAAACTCGTACCCACCGTTGGTTCTTTATGGCAGAGATCATAGCATACACTGGACTATGATGATATCATCCGCACAAAATCCGATAATACAAATTATCTTTTGTTAGCGGGACCTCCGGGTTTATCTCCTAGCGGGTATTGTATCACAAAGAGCTAACGGTTTAAACAAGGAGTATCCTCAAGCTAAAGTATGAAAACATAAAGTTTGGACCCAACCTTTTAAGTTTCTCAATCGTAGGATTGCGCCTAATTGAAAAGATGCTATCACAACGGTTAATATCTACAAAGGTTTGCAAAACCGACTCTGTTCATTATATTCTGAGTTCTAGTATTTTAGAAAATAACTATCCGAAATCCCACTCAAACGAACATCCCTCCTGGTCGTTTATGCGATTACACTCATCATCAGAGCCGGCGGCACAACTTCAAGAGTAGATAAAAGTCCGCCACACCAATTTTGTGACTCGTGCTCGACCTTTCGGTCTCCCTGTTCCGAGGCCATATTTCTGAATATGCTAGGATCGCCACCAAAAACCTCCACGCTGACGCTTGTGCAACATGGCTTACACCCACCGTATGCGAACGAAGATATGTCTGACACCCGATCATCACGGCCTGCCTCATAACGTAGAACTTTCTTGGTGGTGCGCGTTGGAGGGAGAACACCAGTGGTATTTCGAAGGGATCACCTTATATAGCTACCGCCGTGTAATTAATGTATACTATACACACAATCACACAATATAAGATGCACACAAAACATCAAATGTAATGCAATGTGATATAGTCCATTGCGCCATGGTCTTCTTGGCGCCCGCAGTTTATAAACAATTTAATAAACCTACCTTGACCATATCACATAGCCCCTGCAAAATAAAGTTAGATGCTTCTACTTTATCTTTTACATATTTTACGTGGCTTGGGGCTGTTGTAAATAGAACCGCTTCATACCTATGAACCTTATGACCACAACAACGATCCAATAATTGCATGTTTAAGCATCCCTTTCGGGCCCTCCATTGAAAATGTAAAGCCAACTAAAGAGAGAGAAACTGGCACCCGCCAGCCACAGATACGGTACAAGCCGTATGTCAGTAGTGGAACCAGTCTCGCGTTAGCGTACGCGTAAAGTCAGTCCGGGCCGCTTCATCAACTCGATGCCGCTGGAATCACAAGTGCACGCTAGAGGGTAGCAAATAACAGGAACGGTGTCCCCGTGCAGAACACGGGTTCTAACAGCGTACATCTATATCTACGATAGATCGGCTCTGATACCACTGAAGGGGATCGTGTGCAGAAAACAAAAAATTTCCTAGCAACGATATCCTTAAACTAGCCAAGATCTACACTATGCAGATATAGTAGTACAACGGAGATCGGAATACATACCCTCGTAGACCGAATAGCGGGGATTACGCTCCCGCACAAGCGTTGACGACAAAGACGATGTAGCCGACCTCTAGGTCGCGGAGAACTCGGCGCGACGAAGACGACGAAGGTGACCCCGCGGTCGGTGGAGGAAGTAGGCCTCCGAGTACCGCTAGCGCAGCACCTCGCAGGGCGTCACACACATACAGTGGAGACGACGGCCTCCGAAGCTCCAATCCAGGACGAGCAGCGGAAGACTTGGACCGGAACACCAGCAGCGCGGCAGCGGGCTATGGTGGAAGAGATCACCCTCCTCTACTCGGCGCGGCTCCGACAAGGGAACCACGAGATCGAGAGAGAAATTGGGAATTAATTGGTGAATTAAAAGGCCAGGGGTGCCCCTTCTTATATAGGCTCCCAGGGGGAGCCAACCTTGCCAGCCAGACAATGTGGGACTATCCCACATGCCTGGTTCGCCAAGGCTGGTGCGCCGGCCCTAGGTGGGCCCCATTTGGCCCACCTAGGCCGGCCAAGCCCCCCACCGAATTCCCTTGAGGGTTCCCCCCCCATGGGCCTTCTTTCGACCAGAAGGCCCATTTAGGGAATCAGCCTAAATAAATTCGAAAATAAATATATAAAATCATATTTGCATATTAATTACACTAATTAATATCAAACATAATATATATAATTTTTCCTAGCTCCGAAAACTCTTTCGGCGCTGCCCGATCTCCATCGGACCCCTCCCGGGACGCTCCCGGTGATCTCTTTCCTTTCCGGTTGTCTTGTCGAAACCCCTTAAGTGTGTTACCCTAGCGGTTCGATATAATAACAGGTACGATCAAGACTCCTCTATGATCGACGGCTAACTCGTAGGCCCGGACTCCATGAATTAATCCCTGTGATATAACGAATGACTTTCATCTATCAAACCTGGACGTCTAGTCTTAAACCCTTTGTCATGACGATACTTAGCGTGTCCGAGCATCATTCTCAGATATCTCCATACCTAGCATGATCTCGTTACCGACATCGCTATCTTCTACTCGTCTATGATATTATGTCAGCTGGTGACCTAGTCACATGTTTGCAAACTCATTTGACATAATCTCACCGAGTGGGCCCTAGAGTATCTATCCGGCTATGCGGACTGACAAATCCCGCTGTTGACCCCTCGTCTCAACTACCCCCTTCCGATACCCAAAAGTATCACCTATCATTGTCACATATATAAGATATGACGTTTGGTGCGATCAAAGTATCTTCCAGGGATAACAATAAGAGTTGATCTCACGGTCTTAAGGCGTAATGACTATGTCCTATAAATACTGGGTATGTCCATCACATCGTTACTCCTAACGATATGACTTCCATTGCCGACCGGCGCCATGCCCTATGATCGGAAAACCTCGATCATCAATCGCGCAATGAAAACTAGTCTTAGTAGAGGCTACTGGGGACCTGATTGTTTATCTACCACACCTGTATTAATGTTTCCGCTTAATACAGTTATAGCATGGTATAAAACATATAATGAACGATTGAGATATTGCCAATAAACTATGTTTATTAAGTGCCTCTAGGGCATATTCCCTTCAATATTGGTACCAAAATAAAAATGGTAAATGAGGGTACATACTAGTAGCACAAATTGGCCACACAAATAACAACATTGGAGATACATTTTAACTTGACATAGTACACTGATTTCTCTGACACACAGTTGGACAAATTGGAAGTACCAACAACATAGTTCAAACTAGCACACATTGCACTCTAAGTTCACATAGTACACTGATTGACAACTAATTTAACATAGTTCAGACTACACTACACTCAGTTCGAAGTACAGTAACAACCATTTTACACTTTATTTGCCTTCACCATCACAAATGGCTTTTATCCTCTTCACCTTCTCCTTCACTTTGAGAAGATCATAGATAATGTACTCTAGCCTTTTCTTTTCAGCAACAATAGCTACTCTTGCATTGTCCCACTACTCATTCCTAGCCCTCATCATGTCTGCCTGAGTATTCTGGTCATTCTTGAGCTCAGCCACCTGTGACTCTAGCAACTCAATAGTCTCCTGCATCTTTTCCTTCAATTCTTCAGCTTCACCCTCCTTCTGAATCCTCTGGTAATTTGCATGCATATTAGATTTGCAGCTGTCCTTAAGCCATGTGTTGACCTCTTGAATCATATCTTCATGTTTTTTCTTCCACTTGTTCTTATCCTCAGACAGCTCACACATCAGCTTTGTGTGCTAACCCCTCTCATCAATTTTGGCTGCAAAGGAGTCATCATACATTCCCCACAACTTGGATAATGCATACTGAACATAATCAGGCCACTCATCATCTACCCAACACACAAAACCACAGTTCTCAACTTGCAGGACAGTAAAAAACATTTATTCCACTAAGCATTATATAACATAGCACCTAACATAGCATAAGTTCTGACTGCATCATCTAACATAGCATAGCATTGTTCTAACTGCATCTAACATAGCATCATCTAACATAGCATAGCATTGTTCAGAATATTATGATCTTTCTACTGCATTGTTCTAAAATAGCATCTGATTGGTCTGATTGCATTGTTCTGACTGCATCTAACATAGCACCATACATAGCATCTAACATAGCGTCATCTAACAAATCATCTACCAGGTACACTGATTGGTCATACTGCATTGTTCTAACAGATACAGAACAAAATTAGAACTTCAGACAAATGCAGGACATAGCAAAATTTATCAATATCTTCAGAAATGCATTACAGAGATGGAACTTACACTATCCACCAGTGGACACTTGTAGAATTTACGCCCAGTGTCAAATCCTTCGAACGCAACGCACCTCCGAGGCTCCAAGTTGTGGATGCGGCAATAGCGCGGCGCATCTTTGTCTATCCCGCACCAGGTTGGATCGTCCACAGTATCAGGAACAAGAGATCGGTTCATCATGTCCTAACATCCAAGAAAAAATAAATTTTGAAGCACAAATCCACCAAATTGACCTAATCGAACCCTACGAACTCTAGATGTACAGAGGGAGAAGAGGGAGCAGCTGACTTACCCCGATTTTGGTGCCGCTCGACTGCGGTTCTTCGTCCCAGCTAGGCATGGCGGCACACGGACACGTCGTCGGCGGAAATGGCGAGGACGGCGGCGGATGTGGCGGCGACGGGCGCTGGAGAGAGAGAGACGTGGGGGAGCAAGAGGAGAGAGATGCAGATGCGAGAGAGAGCACCTTATCCCTTCAGGCATGCCTGACAGGTGGGCCCAAAAGTCCTCCGTTAACGGGCGTTAACGGACGACGCCGGGGTCAACCTGACGAGTGGGCCCGCTTTGTCAGAAACGCTGTTCAGCCAGCGATTTGGGTTTTTTGCGAAAATTTCGAAAAAATCTGTTAGTTCTGTGAGATTCAAAATACGAGTGGTAGTTTTCCGTGATAGACCTATCAAATGTGGTAGTTTTATGCTATCAACTCGCACCCGAACGAGTATGTCCGAGCCGTCACGTTGCGGTTCCTCTGCCGCCTCTTGGCAGGTCCGGGCCCACTAGTATGCTGAGTGTGCCAGTGGCACAGGGCCCATGATTTTGGGGGCCCAAACATTTGTACTATGTATATGGGCTTTTACTTGGCTGCCCCTGCGCGCGCTGATTGCTGGGCTGCGCGCGTAGGCTTTGCAAGCTTGGCTCTCGCGTGGGCCGTGTTAGGGTAGGATTAGGAATTAGAACCGTATCATATTCCATCGATCCATTGATCTAGGTATCCAGCCATTAAAACTTACCGCTCCGTGGGCCACGAATCCACGATTTTTCAGCAGAAACTAGTTGATGACTCGGCGAGGATCGATTCCACTCCTTTTGCATATGTACGCAGAATTTCGAATGACGAACCGTCGCTGCGCCAACACACATTGATCGGTGATCGCACCAAATTGTCGTTGCGCCAGTTCAAATTGTAGGTATATTCTAATTTCTGATCGTATCCACAGTCTAATTATTTGACTCATCTAGTCACAAGAAGGTTTGAACAATATAAGGATTACCAGATTTTTTTTGGAGAAGATTGAGTATGAGGATATCATTGAAGATTTTATTTCAAAGAATACAAAAAGATTGATGATGTTCAAATAAACAATATGCAACTTTCAGTTATCTGGATATGCTTTTCATTATATTATATTGCTACGTAAAAATTTATATTATATTAGAAGTATCTATTTATTTAAATTTTGGTGTGAGATAGGGTCCCATTTTATATTTTTGCACACGCCTAAGATTTTGCCGGCCCGGCCCTGCCTCTTGGAGCCGGAGGTGCTCGAGCCGCTCGTGCCGTTCATCCTCGAGAACCTCGAGCACCGCCACAGCTTCATCCGCCGGCACGCGCTCTCCGCCATCTCGGCGATCTACCGCCTGCCTCACGGTGACCAGCTCATTCCCGATGCTCCTGAACTCGTAGAACGTGCACTCGCTTCCGAGCAGAACGCCTCCGCGCGGCGGAACGCCGTTCCTCATGCTCCGCCTCTGTGGGCAGGAGCGTGCTGTGGCCTACCTATTCTCCAACGCCGAACGTGTTACCGAGTGGCCTGATGTCCTGCAGATGGCGGCCGTAGACCTCATCCGCAAGGTCTGTCGCTCTTCAAACCGTGCAGACAAGGGCAGGTATAACAGGATCGTTATATCACTTCTTTCTTCTCCCATCACAGCTGTTGTGTATGAGTGTGCCGGTGCACTTGTGTCGCTCTCCTCGTCCTTAGACCTCGTTGCTGCGCGCGCTGCTGCCATCATATACTGCATCCTGCTCTCATCCCAGAGTGACTACAATGTGATGCACATTCTCCTTGACCGCCTGGATGAGCTGTGCACGTCACACATGGATGTGATGGTGGATGTAGTTATGGATGTGGTGCGTGCACTTGCCAGACCGAATTTAGATCTGACAGATTTATCAACATTAGTCTAAGTCATGAGTGATTGAATATTATCCGACCAAGGCGTCAAGTCAAGGGTGTGATTCATCCTGTAAACGTCATTTTGTTTGAACTATATATAAGTCCTATATAGATCAGAATCATGGAGATGGTTATATTCCTCTTGTATTCATGAGTGATTTAATTTGGATATTATCTTTGAATATCATCTTAATTTTGATATACAAGCACATGACCTGTCTTGGAAACTATGTTGTATGATGATTATTCTAATGATCTCTAGTCGACGAATATATGAGGACACATACTTGATACTTCGACACCACTTTACATGTATCGATGGTCATTTTTCAAGGGCCATTGACATAGAAATGTCAACTCAGTAGTCAAGAACATGATGTTGAACAAACCAATTTTGAGGTGTGGAGAGATGTGTACTCTGTTAGTGTCAAGGACAATTTATATGTCGTGTCCCATACTTGAGGGTGTCCTATGTATCAACATGATATCAAGCTCTACTTCGTAACCCAATAGTTACAAAGTTAGCTTTTATGCTTGTTGTGAACATGTTGCAAGGCATGGTCGACCGAGAAAAAATATCCATGTTCCACTCGAGTGATCACATTCTAAAATTGACATGTGAAAAATGTGAAGGTTCATCAAAGATACTATATGAGCACTTGAAAATTGACATGTCTCATTAGAAAACACTACCATCTATCGGTTGAGTATGAGTACTTGTGGTTCGAGTGGGTGTACTTGTGGTTTAAGATTGTAGTCCAAAACCGAGTAAGTACTCGGTTTACTCGAGTCATGTCCAAGTGGTCATGAACTTAGAGTCTCACACTCAAGAGGCTAGGACTGACACGGTTTGGATCTAACTGTATATGGATCCTAGTGGGTCACAACTATCCAAACACATTTAAAGGTGTCTATATAAGTGGAGGGCAGACATGATCACAAGATGATATATTTTGAGGGTTTTGGAACCCTAGACATTCCCACCTTGATACCCAGTTGAGCTATCATTTTAGCAATCTTCTCCATGATGTTCCTCACTATACGTGTGGATACGTTGGAGGCGTTTTCCCTTTGACTCTAGGAGAAATCATGCAATGGATCTTACAAGGAGGAGAATTAGTATCGATGCCTCACATGACTCTACTTCCTCTGTTATTCTATAGTACTTATGTTATTCTCATGAGTACAATAACCACATACTCTTGGTTTATGTGGCCGATAATTTTAAATGTATGCTTGCTTAACCTATCTATTACCCACCACAAGTTTGTCCATCTGTAGAATATTGATGACAATGGCCATGTTCTAGAAAAGATAAAGTAAATATCAAACCGATGATATGCGCTTTTGATCAACAATATGTTCGAATAAATAGATTCCATAAAATGTGAGATGATTTTCTCTGGCGAATCTCAGGAAGAGAAAACTTATTATACCGATATCTTTACTTGCACGAGAAGCCAATTTCATTTAAAAACGAATCAACGAAAAAGGGAAACATTTGCCTTCTAGTCACTTTGTTTGGTGCTCTATTCGCAAAATTGTACAAATATACTTCAATGACCAGTTTAATACTTTGACAATCATGTGACCAAGATACTCGTCTAATTTAATTTGAGTGACCAACCATGTGTTTATCTCTTTTCCAAAGGACTGCATTGATTAATTCTATTTAACCACTGAAGCATGTGTTCCTATCTGCCTTCACATAGATAAATTGTAGTGACAACCAAGTTGTGGCCCTGCGGTAGTGAGAAAGGTGTAAATAGTTTGTGAACATTTAGTAGTGGAATTAATTTATCATCTATGGTGATGCTTATTTTTTGGACTTTGCTATCCAGCAGCCCCTGCTACCTGGCATAGCTAGACGCGCACTAGAGAACAAAAGAAACCAAACCAGCCCCCACGCCAGTCGTATGTTCAATGTAAGAGTAGTCAAAAATTTAAAAAGTTTTATAGCGCAAACCCTTTACTCGATTGAGAATCTGTTTTCAATGTTAGACTAGTCGCAATGAGATATTCAAAACTAGATCCCACGTCGATATGTTTCGTCAATTGTTTTTTGCCCAGAAGGTACCACCCCCGTAGCATATAAGTTACCCAGTCTTTTATACTTAAGTTACCCAACATATTAGCGATTAGTTTTTTGTTGAAAATAGAACCAATTTAAAATGTTTTGTAACTCAAATCGTTTATCCGATTTGTGATATGTTTTCACTGTTGGACTAGTCGCATCGAGATTTTCAAAACTACATCCCATCTTGATATGTTCCGACGATATATTTTTTGGACCCAAAAGTTACTCACCCATTAACTCGTAAATTATTAGAATGTAGTATGTAAGTTACACATCCAATTAATGATTAATTTTCAGTTTGATGCTATCTTCCATTTTTTGTTGTTCTATTCGATTTTTTTTGTGTTTTGAATTTATAACCTAATTTTTAGAACGTTATCAGTACTAGGTTGGTAATTTTATCAGTACTAGGTAGGTAATTATTACCAACTAGATCATGTAGGCGCGCGTTGTCGCGCCCGTCTATTAGGTAAATAGATTTATACTCTTTGACAATATATTTATATTTTTTAAGATGGAGAACCGCCTAGTAGAGAATAATATTAAACCAATGATAATAATTTATCAGTAAATCAAGTCGAGCAATACCAAGATGAAAATAACAAATAAAAATAGATATGAAAACACATTCCTATTTCAGAGGGTTGAAAAGAAATACGAAAACTATTATTTTCTAAAGAGCATTTACTCACAATACTTACATCCAAAGAAAAGTAATATTATTTTAGTAGCTACAGCTACACTATTTGCAATACAAAACTTAATCAGTTTTAAGTTTGACCCTTAAAGTGGAAAACAAACTGGTTAGACAATCAAATTATGTAAAACGACACTACTGTTGGCTAAATCTGCATTAACAGAGTAGAGAGTAAGAGATTAGGAAGCTGATTCTAAATTAGAATTATAAAAAATATAAGATTTGCACCTGAGTTGTTTACTATGTAGGTCGCTTGTATGCACCCATCAGATCTTTCTGAAATATCACAACGAAAATTGTTATACATGGCCAATATTTTGTCGAATTTAAAAGGAAATCATGAAGAAATGGAGGTCTACTCCAAAGAATATCGAATAAAAAATCCTGTGCAATCCAAGTATACTATGCAAAGTTTTTTTATTGTTTCTACCTGAAAGATATAAGAACATACCTAGGTGCTGTGAAGTTAGTATGTAGTAACAGATTCCATATACGATATGGCCGTTCAGTTCACCGGCCCAACTAACCAGGATGCGAGAATTTGATGCGGGGAGTAGCGTCCCATAGGGATTTCAATAAACGGCAAAGTATATCAATACAACGGTTAAGAAAGGTAATGGCCTGAGAAGGCTCCAATTTGTACCAGTTATAATATCCCTAATAGAGTATTTTTTATGGTGTAATTGTCACTATAAAATCGAGAATTATCATTTAAAACTTATTACCAACAGAGTCTTTTTATGGTGTTCTAGTGTATAGTTATCAACTAATGCATATTCATTTACGATCCCAACGTGATATTCACTTATGAATAATAAGGTGTAGTAACTTTAAAAAATAAAATAAAAATAAGAATGGTTTTATTTCAATCCAAAAACTAATCGTTAATATGATTGGTAACTTACATATTACAGTCTAGGTAACTTATATGCTATAGGGTGGATAACTTTTGGATCCAAAAAAAGGTGTCAGAATATGTTAATATGAGATATAGTTTTGAATATATCGTCGCGACTAGCTCATCGGTGAAAATGGATTCTAAATCGGGTAAACGGTTTGGGCTATAAATCATTTTAAATTTTCGGATTTCGCATTAAATGAGGAATGACATTTTTTTTTTTGGTTTTCTTGCATGCATGCATGCATGCGGAGGAGGCAAATTTAAGTGGCTTCTGTGAACTCCCGGCTACGCTCCTGCCAATTAGATTTTCAGTATTTTTTCTATGTAATAATTAAAGAGTGCTTATCTAAACTTATATGCTATGCATGTTATATTTAAATGAAATATCTAAACTTATTTTTTTGCACAAGTCCGCAACCAAAACAGGTTAACCAATCCCATCGTGACTTGTTTGAAACTGTAACAGCGTAGAACAGCGTGCGTCTGAAAATCCTTTGCTTGACCGAAATAATAAACAGAAAAAGTGTACACAGGTGAATCTGAACCATCAGATTCAACCCACTAAAACAGATCAAACGACATCAAACCAAAGCAACGCTCAAGATTGATCCCGTCGACCGGCAGAGTAGTTTCCTGCCATGCCCCCGCCCCACGGTCCACGTACCCGATCCCACGATCCCCTTTTCCCTCCTCCTCCTCCGTCCTCGAACAAGTCCGACCGGATCCAGCGAACTCCAGCCGCCGCCGACTGACGAAACGGCACGACCACATCCCCCTCTCTCGATCCCATGGCGTGGAATCTTACATCCGCAGACCAACCACAAATCCTAGCCCAAGCTCCGGAAAGCTTTGATTTTTTGCGTCCATGGCAACGTCGGTGTGGCGGGCGGCGATGACGCGACACGGGGAGGCGGTGATGCAGAATGGGGAGGTGGGCGTCGTGGTTCCGCCCTGCCCCAAGCGCCGGCCCGGCCCTGCTCCACCTAAGCGTCGCCTCTACCAGCCTTCCCTAGATCCGATCGCCAGGCTGGTCGCTGGTTCACACCGAAGCTCTGCCGGCGGCACAACATGCATTGACCCAATCCAACGCGTCGCCACGAAACTCGGTAATCTCCCGCTACCTACTACTCCAGCTCCGCGTCAACACGCTGCCCCGACTTCAACTCTGCGTGCGTGGCATGTAGCCTTTTCCGTTCTTGGTCATGTCCATAACTGAACCTCCTTCCATTCTGGTTAGCAATTTTTGTTAGTGATTATTGGTAGCAGGTTTCTGATAGAAACTTCTGTCCGTGTTGTTTGCGATTTTTACTCTATGTTCCAGCGTGATAAGCTCAAGTAGACGCAATGACCATTTGGGTATTACTGCTGAAAATCCGAGTTTCTTATTCCCCTTTTCTTATTCCAGTGTGATAAGCTCAAACATTACTACCTACTTTGATTGATGTTGACGACCAACAAATCAGGATAGTAGTCGATGCCATGGGGGCCGAGGACTCTCTCGGAGGGGCGGCGGAAGGCAGCTGAGGGGACGCACACAACGACCCAGAAGACTACACTAGGGCTGCCGGTGAGCATCATCGCGACGGACGCGGTGAGAGTTGCATCAGGAACGTGATGATCCCTCTGCCCTGGTCGCCTCCTCGCCGCACGCCACCACATGTTTCCACCTCATGCTTAGCTCTCAACTCTCCCAAAAGGAAGGTAAAAGGATTCCTGAGTTTCCTTTTGTTATTGTAGATTGTAATGTCAAAGGTGATTCCTAATTGGATACAAAATTGACTAAACTATTAGTATTGCTGCAGTTCATCTACGTTTTATTTGCATATTAATTCTTTATTTACCCTTATTACAATTTGCTAATTTAACCACATCTCTCTCTCATGTTGTTTCTAAATATATTTATGTGTAATGTTCAAAAGGGTATTTCACAAGAAATCCAAGCAGGCTCATGTGAGGTGAATCAAGGTGATCTACATGATCTACTAAAGGTAGAATTCCTCTCCCTCATGGCTTTTCTGCATATGTTATGTTTGTTTTAATTACTACTGCGGCTCTGATTTAAGACCATTTTTTGTTCATGTAAAAAAGCTGAGAAGAATTTTGGCCGCGTGATTTCCGTGTGTGTGCATGTTCAGTTGTTTTGAGTGCCTGAAGCCGTTGTTTCCGGAGAGCGGTAGCCCGATGCCTATGCTTGATGGATTTGTAGAGCAAGGGTTTGTCGGAATTGATACCATCAGAACTGTAAAACTGACGGTTGACTGTTCCTTTCTGAACCATAAGACTCACATCTTTTTCATTGTTGTAGGTGGCTAATTCATATGTGATGCGGAAGGGGAAGCAGAACAAGAACATGCTCTTGAAGTAAACTTAATTCATCTTTTTAAAATCGATCTCTCATCTGTATAACTAAAACGGTTATCTTCCCAATTGCTAGGTTGCTTTTTCACATAAAGAACATATATTCAGACATGCTGACACCTGATCATCGAGATGAGGTTTGTATTGTTTGTAGCTCCTGGCAATAAGATGACTTGGTGAGATTGAGTCATCTTTAATTGCACTAAACTGGTGTTTTTCTCTTTTTAGATAAAGTGGTGCTTTCTCTTATAGGTGTATCAGTGAGCCATAAATGTACTAGATGTTGCACCGGAGACTGAACTTATGAGAATGTGAGACAAGAGGTAATATGCTGCCTTAGAAAGATGAATCTATGTAATGCATTCTCATATATGACCGTCTTAAGCTGTTATGTGCAGATTCTTCTTTGATATCATAAGGTTTCATCCTTTTTGCTTACAATATTTGTTAGAAATATTTTCTTATGCTTACAGAGAGTTGGTAGTGGAAAGAGAATAGCAATACATCCAATGTCTCCGTTGAGGATCGTCACATTGCTGTAAGTGTCCACACTGGTCACAGCAACACTGATATGCTGCCGTAGAAAGATAAATCTATCTAATGCATTCTCATATATGACCGTCTTAAACTGTAGTAGCCCATTTATGTAGCACTACATAGGAAAATAGCAGACATGTAGGTGTAGAGAGCATCTCCATTTTTTGTACTATAATTTTGATGCTCCAGGAAGTCGTAGCACTGTAAATTTAGAGTAACTAACTCACTAATTTTTTTGAGAATACACTAACTCACTATTGACGTTTGATCTTTGTTATTTACCCGTTGGAGTACAATTTTCTCTTTAGTGTGTGTATGTAAAGGAAAAAAAAACATGATGCATATCGCGGCAAATGAGGCAAAGGATATCCTATGCAAATTGTTATGGTATGTACCCAAGTTTGTTGATTCGTCTTTTTTCTTTCCAGAATTATGATCACCATCAAGAATATTTCTGCAAGATCTCCTTTTGGGGTTTCATTTTAGTGATTGTTCTCTTTATTTTCGTAAACATGGTCAGATAGATGGTGAGCTCATGTGCCCATGCAGATTCATTTTTTAAATGTCACCCAGTTTCTGAAACTGAAGATGATAATTATGGTTTCTCTTTACAACTAGCCGGTGGTCATAAATTCCTTACAAAGAGATTCAGTTCAACTTTTTTGCACTGTCTGCTTGGGCTACTGAATGAAGGTGACACCAGTGCAGCCGCTGATCCAAGATACAATATAATGAGAAAATGCCCCCAAGATGCTTACTATGAAGGTTACACTGGCAATATTTATTTCAATTGGATGCTCATTTGATCATGGATATTCGATCGTCGATAAAATTTTGTACAAGCCCCAGTTTCGGACCATCATAATTACATATTGTGTGTTATAATATCTGGCTATACATAATATGATCATGTGTTTATTTCAATTTAAAATGTATGGAGGAAGCGGAGTAGAAGCTCAGTATTCACTATGTCTACAGGCACATCTTAATTGAAAAAAGTGCATGCATTAGGCCCAGAAGAAGTAGTGTACATCTTTATGAAATAGTTTCACAACATGAACTGCACACACATTGTGATAGCTCTTTGTTCTTTCATCCAAGATTATTGCCGTAATATGAATTATTATGGATGATTACATAGACGTGCGTGCACGTTTTACATATTATGACCTATTTGTAGAGAGCAACAATTTTCATATAACTTGAGTGTATTTCAGCCAATCTGCTCTACTCCTAAATGTAATGATGATCTGATGCACGATCATATATATTTTTAATTGAAAATTTAACAGTTACTTTGATAAATTTCTATCATTTTGTATGGACACAACTTTTTTTGTTACTTCCCATTCCGCTCTAGAGTTATATGCTCAATGTACATGGTAAATGATTAGTGTGCAATGAGTTTCTTCAATGAAAGGTAAAAGGTGGATGTTCGGTGTGTATAGTGAAGTTGAATTTATAATGCTTGTCTCTCAATGTTTTTCAATGATTGTAGCGGGTGAAGGCCGCCAGTTACACGAAGCATGAGTGGTGCGTGATGTAAGTCGCCATGTCCCTAAGTTGGGTGGTGCGACAAAACTTGAGGTAGGGGAGGGGAGGTCGGAACCTTAGAGTCAAAGGAATTGGAATCATAATAATCAAAGAGTGTCAAGTAAAAACCTGCGTGCACGTGCATGGCTACTAGTACAGATAAATGCTCAATGTTATACAATCCCTGGCACAAAACGAATAAAAAAAGTAATGAAATGCATAATTTGATCGGTGTAACAAGTCTCCACTAATATAAAAAGACAGAGAGGGGCAGATCCAACCAATCTCAGCCATATACGCTGCAGATCCAACGATCCAGATCAATCCTACTCTGTCAAACGCGTTTGACATCAATCCTCCGAAAGAAAAAACGTCAAACAGAAATCATAACCGGCCCACTTCCGCACGGCCGCCCTCAGCCGCTCCCCCGTTCAATCAAGCACGACTCAAAACCGCCCCCAATCCCCTCTACCCCCTAAGCAACTACCAGCCGCTCTCAGCCTTGCCGCTGCCCTTCTTCACGCCGCGGCGCCTCTGCCCCGTGCCGCCGAGTCTCTGCCCCGCCGCTCCCTCTCTCAGGCGCGCCGCCCTCCGCCAACACGCTCGCTCGCCCGCACGCTCGCCGCCGCCGCCAGCACGCTCGCCGCCCCAGGCGATTTCATGGTTTGGCCGCCACCGGTTTCCCCGCTTGACTCGCGGTCGCAGGCGGATCCGGGCAGAGGAAGGAAGCTGTGAGCATGTGACCACCGAAGAACCGGCCGGCCACCGGGAGGAAGACGACAGGCCCGTGCCACCCGTGCGCGCGCCACCGGGAGGAAGAAGACCGCGCCGCCTCACATCAGGCGACAGGGAAACACATCGATCTGAAATCATGTACGAGCCCAAGTTTCCATGTTCTGAAAGACTCCCATCGCACAAGCTACCACCGCCGGGAAGGGACACGCCCTCCTTCCGTCGCCGAAGTGTTAGTCTGCTCCAGTCCTCGACATCTTCTCCACTCTGCTGCTACATGCTCTTTGGGTTTGAATTATCGATCTTGCAGGTGGAGTCGCTGGTTCAGGAGGGTGAAATCGTAGCATCGTGGAGTGCAGCAGGAGATACAAGACGGAGTTCGGCGACAGCAACCTTATGCTCACAAACGTTTCCTTCAACTGGGTGAGTAGAACTGGGACATGGTTATCTATTTTTTCTATAAATGTGATTGCATGATGCATGGCAGTCTACAATTCTCACAAAGTAGATTTTGGTCATAACCAGCGTTCGAACTAGACAACCATAATTAATCACATATTTACTCTATGCCATTGCACGCATTGCACACAAAATGATCCTCTGTTATTATTTTAGCTCATGGTTTGACATTGCACACATTTAATTATTGCCATTGATCAGCATGATATGATTTATCCATTGATCTATGTATAAACTTGAGTGCGCAGGTGGACACGGTGGGATGGTTCTGGAGGGGGCAGCCTAGAGTTGCGCAAGTGCTGGTTAGTCCTCATTCTGTAGGCTATTGCTTATTGTTTTGTTCTTTGGCCAGGAGGTGAGAAGGAGCACCTACAGAAGTACTACAACTTTGTGCTTACTGAATGTGAGATCCAAGGTAGTTCCCACAACTTTGTGCTTACTGAACCATCCACCCTCTGAAAGCCTGTCGTTCACAGGTGCCTCTTTGTTTCTTCATGAGAAAGCATCAGGTCGAGGTAGTTTGCTCTCTTGTTGTGGTCTGGTATGCCCAGTATACTGTCTATTTGTGTTAAATTTCTGTTATATTAAATCATCCAGCACACTGATTATGTAGATGATTATAGGATGTTATACCTGCAAAGAGGAAACCGTTTTCGAGTAACTGTCTTATCATTTTTTGGTCGCTCAATAATATTGTTGGTTATATACCAATTCATGTGCACTGAATATCCAGGCTGGATTGTTGTACTGAACCTACACAAGAGCAGCAACAAGTCCTTAGGTCGAGTAAGTCGTGGGAACGATACATGAGCAAGTAGCATTCCTTGCAATATACAGGTTCGTGCCTCATTCATAGCTCCTTTTTGCTATATGTATGTAGCAAGGCTGATGGCCTGTCTGATGTGTTTGTGTGGTTTCATGAATCCATTTGCAACAGTTTGCATATATTATCTGTATTTTGTCGGGAACAACAGTTTGCATGTTTCAGCCAAACTGCTTTTTTCATAATTGTAATGATGATATGATGCGATATCCTGTTCTATAGAGCTAATTTAATTTAACTGGGAAGATTTTTTATAAGTTACCTGAAATGGTTTATCTTTTTCGTTTTGTTCAAAATTGCCATCACGTGCAATTTGATACTATTAACTCTTGCGACTGCTGAACTATTAACTCTTGTGATGTTTTAAAGCATAATGTAAGATCTAGAGGTTAATCAGATTATGATCGGTAAAATGGAGTGGTATGTCTTTATATTAAATGAGTCATTTCTTGTTATAGTTAATCAGTCATTCCCATTGTGGCAAATCTCCCTGACTAGACCATGTGATCGTATCATTTGGATGTACTTGCCTTATTCATTTGGTGATGAATCAGCTTCTAACTTTTCCCATAATCGTGTCCTTGCTTGTGTAGCAGATTCTCAATCCACTTTTGAATATTTTAGAGATGCACGAGTAATTCATGTGTAGTACTGGTGGATTATGGTCGTGCTTTGCCAATGACTGCTGACTACTTAGCTCTATGCTTACAGCTTATTCTACCCTTTGCTTACATCTGCATTTGTTCAACTCTTGAGAAACCAGCATGCTTATTTGTTCTTCCTGATACCCACCTATGATTAATTGCAGGTTTTTGCATAATCATTAGGAATGACTTTTCTTCAGACAAGTGCAAAGGAATCCATTAACATAGATACGGCTTTCTTAACCATGCCATCAGAAATTAAGAAAAAGGTAAACCAAGAAATGCACAATTTTATGTGAGATTTTAATTCCCAGTTTCTCTGCTATAGTTGGCACTGAAAGATCATCACATTAGCTTTATGCTCGTGGAAATAAAAGCGCCGAGATTTCTCCCTGTCCATCTGCATTTTCTATTCTTTAAAATATGACAACCCAATGCTCATTTTTTTGTTGGGTTGTGTGCATCATCAAGAAAGGCTGGGAGAGCTGTAACATCTTCTTTTTTAGAAAGGATTTTGCTTCCATAGGTTAATAAATGCTACAGACAATCAATTTAGATATTCACATTATTTTCTCAAGAAGGAAACGATTTCATATCATTTAGATGTAGTTGGCTTATTTATTTGACGATGAATCAGCTTCTAAATTTTCCCATAATCGTGCCCTCTCTTGTGTAGCAGGTTCTGATTCCACTTTTGCATTTTTTAGAGATGTACGAGTAATTCAAGTGTACTGCTGGTGGATTATGGTCATGCTCTGCCAATGACTATTGATAGCTTAGCTCTATGCTTCCACCATATTCTACCCTTTGATTGCATCTGAATTTGTTCAACTCTTTGTATTTAATTAATGAGAAGTTGACTTATCGTTTTCTACATTGTGAGTGTGTAATCATCCACATTATAATTTGGGATGCTCTATATTAATCAAACTTGTTGAGTGCATCTTTGAACTCTTATGCCTGTCAATACATCCCTATTGTGTTCCATTGATTTTATTTCCTGTTTCTAGAAACAATCGATCAGACAAGCCAGTTTGGTGTAGGAAGCAACTACCTTGCATAGATGATACTGATGTTCTGCATTTTTTCCCTTATGTTTTTCCTTACAGTTATAATTTTCTAGGCTGCTAGCTTACTTTTTTCTCATATTTTCCTTTTATGTCCTGGCATTTTTTCTTCAGCACTTGCTATAAACGTGTTGTAGTCGATCATCTTCGTCCTAGGCGTGCATCTCCCTGATCGTGGCGAGAATCTCCAGCCATGAGCATGCGGGCAGGCTCGTGAAGACCACGTCGTTCAGCCTCATGCCGAGCGCCACCATGATGCTGCAGCTTGCAGCTTGTAGGAATAGTCGAGGTTAATCATATACGACAGCGAAGCAGCAGACTAAATTGTATGTGAAACCTGCAAATTACAGATTTTTGTGTAATGTGCAAATGATTATACCATACGTTCTTTGAAAAAAAAGGGTTACGTATTATTTGTGTCCACTTTTACTGTTGGAGGGATAAATATTTTTTGTTGACGCGGAGAATGAATTACATTGTGAACTGCATTAAGCCGCAATTGCAGATTTGTATATGGAGCAGCAACTGTAACAAAGCAAAAGTTACAAACAATTTGTTTCCTAGAACTATAGAGCATGGGTTAATGCCATTTCTTGTGACACCGTAATATTTTCTACACAAAGATAAAAAAGCTGAAACCTTGAATGCGTTGCATGATCTTATGTCACTGAAATATTATTTGTCCATGTCATCATTGTCAGCTTGAAAAATAAATAGTAATAACTTTATTTAATATTTTTTTAAGATAAGGGGATGCGGTGAAGGAGATATGCCCTAGAGGCAAATAAATAAGTAGTATTTATTGCATTATCTCATAAGTTTATAATAGCTTTGTGTATTATGCTATAACTGTATTAATCGGAATTATTAATACACGTGTGATACATAGACAACCAGGTCCCTAGCAAGCCTCTATATGAGCTAGTCCATTGGGCAACAGTTGATCGAGATTCCCGATCAAGGACAATGACGTCGGTTGACAATGGGGTCATCTTGTTAGTTGAATAAGGTGGTGGACATACGCAAAGTATTGCAATAAGATCGTATTACGATGTTTGTCATTTGCAATAGATAAGAGGGTGATAGCTTATTCCTTAGACCGTGAGACCGTACTTATTGTTGCTTCGTAGGAGTGCTTTGAGAGCATCAAACGTTGTGTCTTATATAGCATGACAATAACGGTGTCCATCTTGGGTATTCCGAAAGAGCATCAAGACGTAAGGATCAAGAGCGGGATTTGTTCATTCTTGTAATGGAAAGATACTCTGGACCCACTCGGTGATATTGCGTCTATATAGCTGCGCAGCTTATGACTAGGTCATGGAGATGTAATATCACAGACGAGTTAATAACCTTCGTCGGTAACGAGATACAACAAAGGCATCGGTGTGTCTACGATCATATCTCGGACAAGGTAGTATCGCAGAGACAAAGGGAATGAATATCATACTTATGGTTCAACGACGATATTCGTGGAATGCACAGGGGTCGTCATATATTTCCAGGTATCCCTGACGATCATTGGTGAGCGGAGTGTCTCGACCATGTCTGGAGTGTTCCCGAACCGTAGCGTAACAAACTTAAGGTCTTAGCGACGCTAGGAGATAGGTTCTGGAATTTTATAGGTTTTTATTGGAGAGAGAGAAATGATCCGGAAAGAGTTCCGGTGGTCCGGAAGGAGTTCCGGTGAGCTATTGAAGGGTTCCGAGAATGTCCGAAAGTTGTTCGGGTGGTTCCGAAATAGTTTCGGAGTCATGGGATATTGAATTATATATAAATATATTAATTATGAATTAATGGGATTTTTATATTAATTTAATATTAATTAAATAAAGGAAAAAGGGGGCTCCCACCTAAATGGGCCCTAAGAGGGCCCAAGAGGGGGGAGCCGCACCCCACAAGGGGGGTGGGCCCCATGGGGGTTCGGACAGCCCATGGTGGGGCGCACCAACCCCCCCAACCTTTAGTCCCACATGGGGGAGCCAAGGAGTTTGCACACCCCCTTCCCCCTTTATATAGCAAGGCATATTAATTGATTTAATTCATAGGAAAATCCAATTAATTCCCGATTTCTCTCTCGATCTCGTGGTTCCCAAGTCGGAGCCGCGCCGAGCTGAGGAAGGAGGTCTCTCTCCACCTAAGCCATACCGCAGAGCGCCGTTGCTCTGCGGGATTCCAGATAAGATCTGCTCCTGCGATTTCAGCTGGATCTGAATGACCGGGAGTTGTCGCTAGGCTCCGTATGTTTGCGAGTTCTCGAAGGCTACTCTACTGAGGAGCTTGGGCGACGTCGTCTCGCCCCCTGCAGCCGCCGTGCCACCCCCCTTCTGCTGCCGGCGCACCAGCCCCCGGTGCTGGCGCTCTGCTTTCTTCCGCCCGACGCCCGTCGACGCAGATCATCGTCGACACCCCGGCATCATCGACTTCGACATCGCGGCAAGATCATCGCGACCTCGAGGTCGGCTACGTACGACTTCGTCGTCAACGCTTGTGCGGGAGCGTAATCCCCGCTATCGGTCTACATGGAGGTAATGTAACCCGTTCCGCCACCGTTATCGCATGTACTAGATAGATAGATCCTGGCTAGTTAGGGTTTCGTACGCTAGAAAATTATTGTTTTCTGCACCGTAACCCCTTCAGTGGTATCAGAGCCGATCTATGCGTAGTACTGCTGGTACGGTTAGAACTCATGTTGAATGAGGGCGTCTTTCTTATATTTGCTACCCTCTAGCGTGCACTTGCGATGCCTTCGGTATTGAGGTGATGAAGCGGCCCGGACCAACTTTACGCGTACGCTTACGCGAGACTGGTTCCACTACTGACATACGGCTTGCACCGTATCTGTGGCTGGCGGGTGTCTGTTTCTCTCTCTCTAGTCGGCAAAGCATTTTCAATGGAGGGCCCGAAAGGGATGCTTAAACATGCAATTATACGATCGACGTTGTGGTACAAAGTTCGTAGGTAGGGAAGCGATTCTCTTACGAATAAGCCTATTTGCCACGTAAAACTTGCAAAACTAAATAAAGCTAGAGGCGTCTAACTTTGTTTTGCAGAGGCGTTATTTCATGTGACATGGTTACGGTAAGTTTTGATATTACTCGTACTGTCGGAGGCAATAGAGGGCTCTGTAGACTCGGAGCCATGCCGGGGCACCGGGGGCCAGGCACATGGCGCCATGAAGGTCCAGGCGCATCGACCATGTCACATCGCACTTCATTGCATCATTATTGTGTGCTGTTGTGTGTGCATCCTATTGATTGCTTATATGCTAGATATACAACGGTAGCATCATAAATAGGATGATCCCTAACAAATACCAAAATTGTGTTCTCCCTCGTTGCGCACCACCAAAAAAGTTCTACGTTATGAGGCAGGCCGTGATGATCGGGTGTCACACATCTCGTCGTTCGCATACAGTGGGTGTAAGCCATGTTGCACGCGCAGGGTCTTCGAGGTTTGATTGGCGAGCCTAGCATACTCAGAGGTATGGCCTCGGAACACGGGAAGATCGAAAGATCGAGCACGAGTCACAGAGTTGTTGTGATCGACATGTTATGTCCACCTTTGAAGCTGTGCTGCCGGCCGTGATGATCGGGGGTGGTGGAGTGGATGAGGGTCGTGTCATCGCCATTATTATTTTTAGGGATAATAATCTTGGTGTGGTGTGTTTTTGATAATGAGATTATAAAACTAAAACTCAGCTATATATTATAAACTTATCTTACCTCTTTTGCGATCACATCTGGAGAATATAGGACTACACTTCGGTTGCTTCCTCAAGAGCTCGGATTCTACCTTGGAAGCCGACGGGTCCAATTTCATCAGCTGGTACATTGGTTTTAGAAACATTCTCCAAACACAACAAACATCCTATATGTGCTAGAACATTAGTTAGGAGTTAGACCAGATGATTCTGATAGCAAGGAGCAAGATGATGAGTTCCGTAAGCATCATGACATGTTCATGGAAGTGACGATCGTCATGAGCGTATGCCTAGCACCTGAGTTGAAAGTTGTTTCAACACATGGAGCCATATGTCGTGATTGATGCGATCAGAGGTCACTTCAAAGATGAATTGAGTCTTGAGAAGTTCAGACAGCTTAGAAAGTTCCGGACCATTCACATGGGGAGCATACCTGTCTGGAGACTCAGTTGAAAAAGTTGTGTGACATCTACTTCAGGCTTACGAATATCTACGATTTCTAGATAGCGAACTCCAGTGCAATGGAGATTGTGCTTTACCTCCTAGCTGTGAATAGCATGTGCGTGAATATGCTATAGAGACACGGTGAGCTTCTTCACGTTCGTGAACAAGTTCAAATCTCTAAAAGTTGATTCATCGAAGAAGAGTTCTTCGACGCTATGATGAAAAGTGTTTGATAATTGTTCTGTTTGTGAAACAGTCCCTGATTATCACAAGTATGTGGCGAAGGGTGACGTGACAGTGCACAAGTGATGGCAAGTTAATGGCCAGTAGTGCTCACGCCCTCGAGATATCATATTAGTTATCATCAATAGTTTTTGATAAGACATTTTGTAATAGTGAGAATGTGATCTAGTTTGGTGTCTTGAATGTTGCAAGACATAATTATTCATATAGAACACATCAGTTGTTTTATGTTATGGAACAAAGCAGTTGTTTCATGTTATGAGTAATTTGCATCACATCTCAATTACATTATGCGTATGATGTACATTTATAATAGCGGGAATAATAAAATTATGTGTCCAAAGAGCAAACACCATCGAATTTAGTCATAAAGGCAATGAAAGAAGTAATGGATAATTTTGGTCCATTTAAGTATTTCGAGTGCCAAAATTGATTAAGTTTGAAATGCAGTATTGAAGTTGCAATACTAGAGGAAATTGATTGAGAGTCATTTTTAATGATTAATCAATGGTGTTTTGCTTGATCCGAATTCTTCTATGATTTTGGTAAATAGGAGTATTTGCCCGATAAATTATGGAGTCTGAAATTAATTTGATAATAGATCAAATGGGGTTTTTCAGAAGAAAGATTAGTGAATATTGTATTCACAAAATTCGATCAAAGGACAATATTTTTGAATTATGGTTTCAACACAAAAGACTTGTGGAAATTCGTTTCATAATATTATAATGTCATATATGGTGATATGTGGGGAATTATAATCATGCTCTATTTTAAATAAAGTGTGGTCTGTCAGAATCTGTCTTAGAATCTCCTAATATATTCGAAACATTATAGTCGATGTCCACTTTAGAAAATAGATATTTTTCTCAACGAGAATTCGTAGGATCGACAGTAGTGTCGACATGTATATGATTATGCGATAATTCGGAATATACATGAGTGTTTCTTTGTAGATTGCTCGCATTGGATGAGAGTGTATTTCAAAACCAAACAGAAACAAAGCTTAGTTTGTTGTCTATGTAATTCCGAGGAAAATATAATTTTTCGAATTATGGTTTATGTATTGGAATTGGAAGTTTGGAATAAAGTGTCAGACCTATGTTGGAAGGTGTTCCAAAGAGTATATGTCTGCTAATGAAAATTTGGTGATTAAGAGTGAGGGAGACTAGAAAATTGTTTTCTGCTTGCAATCCTCTTCATAAAGATCATAATATTTTCATGAAAGAAACTTCTAAATAAAGTGCTGTTATATTTAATATTGCTGTCAGGTCACAACACTGTATTAAGTATTTCAGATCTTGTTGACAGATCAAGGTGCACTTTATGAATACAAAGAAAGTTGAGAAAATATCGGAATACGAACAAAGGCTTTTTGAGCCTGGAAATCAAAAGTTACATTTGATAGGATTAAGAGAGTAATTGTTGCTGCAATTCTTATCAGAGGAATAAGATTGTTTAATCGTCATATAAGGTGTTATATGATAAATGTGACTATAAGAAAGACGCGGTGGCATGTCTTGTCAAGAAATGTGTCTTGCACAAGATCAAATTTGTTGACTACATTTATGTAGACATGCTTGAAGTCTGAGGGATTTGTATTAATGTAATACTGTAGTTTGTATTAAATTCGAATTGATAGCAGATCAATGATTTTGGTTTGACCAAAATGTCGATTTAAGTGGGAGTCATAGTTAGTTCACTCAGGTGAAATATGTGAAGAACATATTTTGAGTGGGAGCTCAGGAACTCAAATATGTGGATGACACGTTTTTGAGTGGGAGCTCGTGTTATCAAACATGTGGAGACATAGTTTGAGTGGGAGTCGAATTCATCTTGTGTAGTTAACACATTGTGAAACTGTACCAGTAGAATAGGATGAAGTTGTGAAACTATTTGAAAGTTGGTGTCTATTTTGAAATAGAACAGGAATTTTAAATAGTTAGTCGAGTTGTTTTGGATTATATCTGAGGAGTCAGAATAGAATCAAAAGGATGGTCCTTTGAAATCCAATTGATCATTAAGAGTAATGATGCATGAAAGTAATGGTTGTATGACATGTGGGTCTATTATGTAATATCAGACATCATACAGAAACCATATTATCTGCTCGATGAAATATAACCGATGCTCTTGGAATAAGAGCAGTTATGAAAGTAAATTTGGAATTTACTGGGAGTAGAAGTGCGTTAGTTAAGGGATTGACTTTTGAATGTCAAGTTTTCTACATTGGTGTGAAAGTATGTAGATATTGTGAGTTTGTAATTGTTACAAGGGGCTCTGCATGGCTGAGTGTGTTTTTCAGGGCAGTTATCTGGTTAGTATAATCAGAGTAAGCGCTGGGAAGCAGAAGTCTCACTTAGTTACGGTATTTGCATATATGTTGTTAGACAACATGGTGATATCAAGCAAGTTGATGCCAGTGAATCGCAAAAGCATGTACAATCATGGATTGTGCAGTAACACTTTTCCACGAGCAAGCATTATCAAATGATTCTTATTTGATAAGGGATTCTGATAAAGTAAAATGCAGCTAGTTTATTTGTACTCTAGTGCAAGTGGGAGACTGAAGGAGATATGCCCTAGAGGCAAATAAATAAGTAGTATTTATTGCATTATCTCATAAGTTTATAATAGGTTTGTGTATTATGCTATAACTGTATTAATCGGAATTATTAATACACGTGTGATACATAGACAGCCAGGTCCCTAGCAAGCCTCTATATGAGCTAGTCCATTGGGCAACAGTTGATCGAGATTCCCGATCAAGGACAATGACGTCGGTTGACAATGGGGTCATCTTGTTAGTTGAATAAGGTGGTGGACATACGCAAAGTATTGCAATAAGATCGTATTACGATGTTTGTCATTTGCAATAGATAAGAGGGTGATAGCTTATTCCTTAGACCGTGAGACCGTACTTATTGTTGCTTCGTAGGAGTGCTTTGAGAGCATCAAACGTTGTGTCTTATATAGCATGACAATAACGGTGTCCATCTTGGGTATTCCGAAAGAGCATCAAGACGTAAGGATCAAGAGCGGGATTTGTTCATTCTTGTAATGGAAAGATACTCTGGGTCTACTCGGTGATATTGCGTCTATATAGCTGCGCAGCTTATGACTAGGTCATGGAGATGTAATATCACAGACGAGTTAATAACCTTCGTCGGTAACGAGATACAACAAAGGCATCGGTGTGTCTACGATCATATCTCGGACAAGGTAGTATCGCAGAGACAAAGGGAATGTATATCATACTTATGGTTCAACGACGATATTCGTGGAATGCACAGTGGTCGTCATATATTTCCAGGTATCCCTGACAATCATTGGTGAGCGGAGTGTCTCGACCATGTCTGGAGTGTTCCCGAACCGTAGCGTAACAAACTTAAGGTCTTAGCGACGCTAGGAGATAGGTTCTGGAATTTTATAGGTTTTTATTGGAGAGAGAGAAATGATCCGGAAAGAGTTCCGGTGGTCCGGAAGGAGTTCCGGTGAGCTATGGAAGGGTTCCGAGAATGTCCGAAAGTTGTTCGGGTGGTTCCGAAATAGTTTCGGAGTCATGGGATATTGAATTATATATAAATATATTAATTATGAATTAATGGGATTTTTATATTAATTTAATATTAATTAAATAAAGGAAAAATGGGGCTCCCACCTAAATGGGCCCTAAGAGGGCCCAAGAGGGGGGAGCCGCACCCCACAAGGGGGGTGGGCCCCATGGGGGTTCGGCCGGCCCATGGTGGGGCGCACCAACCCCCCCAACCTTTAGTCCCACATGGGGGAGCCAAGGAGTTTGCACACCCCCTTCCCCCTTCATATAGCAAGGCATATTAATTGATTTAATTCATAGGAAAATCCAATTAATTCCCGATTTCTCTCTCGATCTCGTGGTTCCCAAGTCGGATCCGCGCCGAGCTGAGGAAGGAGGTCTCTCTCCACCTAAGCCATACCGCAGAGCGCCGTTGCTCTGCGGGATTCCAGATAAGATCTGCTCCTGCGATTTCAGCTGGATCTGAATGACCGGGAGTTGTCGCTAGGCTCCGTATGTTTGCGAGTGCTCGGAGGCTACTCTACTGAGGAGCTTGGGCGACGTCGTCTCGCCCCCTGCAGCCGCCGCGCCACCCCCCTCTGCTGCCGGCGCACCAGCCCCCGGTGCTGGCGCTCTGCTTTCTTCCGCCCGACGCCCGTCGACGCAGATCATCGTCGACACCCCGGCATCATCGACTTCAACATCGCGGCAAGATCATCGCGACCTCGAGGTCGGCTACGTACGACTTCATCGTCAACGCTTGTGCGGGAGCGTAATCCCCGCTATCGGTCTACATGGAGGTAATGTAACCCGTTCCGCCACCGTTATCGCATGTACTAGAGAGATAGATCCTGGCTAGTTAGGGTTTCGTACGCTAGAAAATTATTGTTTTCTGCACCGTAACCCCTTCAGTGGTATCAGAGCCGATCTATGCGTAGTACTGCTGGTACGGTTAGAACTCATGTTGAATGAGGGCGTCTTTCTTATATTTGCTACCCTCTAGCGTGCACTTGCGATGCCTTCGGTATTGAGGTGATGAAGCGGCCCGGACCGACTTTACGCGTACGCTTACGCGAGACTGGTTCCACTACTGACATACGGCTTGCACCGTATCTGTGGCTGGCGGGTGTCTGTTTCTCTCTCTCTAGTCGGCAAAGCATTTTCAATGGAGGGCCCGAAAGGGATGCTTAAACATGCAATTATACGATCGACGTTGTGGTACAAAGTTCGTAGGTAGGGAAGCGATTCTCTTACGAATAAGCCTATTTGCCACGTAAAACTTGCAAAACTAAATAAAGCTAGAGGCGTCTAACTTTGTTTTGCAGAGGCGTTATTTCATGTAACATGGTTACGGTAAGTTTTGATATTACTCGTACTGTCGGAGGCAATAGAGGGCTCTGTAGACTCGGAGCCATGCCGGGGCGCCGTGGGCCAGGCACATGGCGCCATGAAGGTCCAGGCGCATCGACCATGTCACATCGCACTTCATTGCATCATTATTGTGTGCTGTTGTGTGTGCATCCTATTGATTGCTTATATGCTAGATATACAACGGTAGCATCATACATAGGATGATCCCTAACAAGTACCAAAATTGTGTTCTCCCTCGTTGCGCACCACCAAAAAAGTTCTACGTTATGAGGCAGGCCGTGATGATCGGGTGTCACACATCTCGTCGTTCGCATACAGTGGGTGTAAGCCATGTTGCACGCGCAGGGTCTTCGAGGTTTGATTGGCGAGACTAGCATACTCAGAGGTATGGCCTCGGAACACGGGAAGATCGAAAGATCGAGCACGAGTCACAGAGTTGTTGTGATCGACATGTTATGTCCACCTTTGAAGCTGTGCTGCCGGCCGTGATGATCGGGGGTGGTGGAGTGGATGAGGGTCGTGTCATCGCCATTATTATTTTTAGGGATAATAATCTTGGTGTGGTGTGTTTTTGATAATGAGATTATAAAACTAAAACTCACCTATATATTATAAACTTATCTTACCTCTTTTGCGATCACATCTGGAGAATACAGGACTACACTTCGGTTGCTTCCTCAAGAGCTCGGATTCTACCTTGGAAGCCGACGGGTCCAATTTCATCAGCTGGTACATTGGTTTTAGAAACATTCTCCAAACACAACAAACATCCTATATGTGCTAGAACATTAGTTAGGAGTTAGACCAGATGATTCTGATAGCAAGGAGCAAGATGATGAGTTCCGTAAGCATCATGACATGTTCATGGAAGTGACGATCGTCATGAGCGTATGCCTAGCACCTGAGTTGAAAGTTGTTTCAACACATGGAGCCTTATGTCGTGATTGATGCGATCAGAGGTCACTTCAAAGATGAATTGAGTCTTGAGAAGTTCAGACAACTTAGAAAGTTCCGGACCATTCACATGGGGAGCATACCTGTCTGGAGACTCAGTTGAAGAAGTTGTGTGACATCTACTTCAGGCTTACGAATATCTACGATTTCTAGATAGCGAACTCCAGTGCAATGGAGATTGTGCTTTACCTCCTAGCTGTGAATAGCATGTGCGTGAATATGCTATAGAGACACGGTGAGCTTCTTCACGTTCGTGAACAAGTTCAAATCTCTAAAAGTTGATTCATCGAAGAAGAGTTCTTCGACGCTATGATGAAAAGTGTTTGATAATTGTTCTGTTTGTGAAACAGTCCCTGATTATCACAAGTATGTGGCGAAGGGTGACGTGACAGTGCACAAGTGATGGCAAGTTAATGGCCAGTAGTGCTCACGCCCTCGAGATATCATATTAGTTATCATCAATAGTTTTTGATAAGACATTTTGTAATAGTGAGAATGTGATCTAGTTTGGTGTCTTGAATGTTGCAAGACATAATTATTCATATAGAACACATCAGTTGTTTTATGTTATGGAACAAAGCAGTTGTTTCATGTTATGAGTAATTTGCATCACATCTCAATTACATTATGCGTATGATGTACATTTATAATAGCGGGAATAATAAAATTATGTGTCCAAAGAGCAAACACCATCGAATTTAGTCATAAAGGCAATGAAAGAAGTAATGGATAATTTTGGTCCATTTAAGTATTTCGAGTGCCAAAATTGATTAAGTTTGAAATGCAGTATTGAAGTTGCAATACTAGAGGAAATTGATTGAGAGTCATTTTTAATGATTAATCAATGGTGTTTTGCTTGATCCGAATTCTTCTATGATTTTGGTAAATAGGAGTATTTGCCCGATAAATTATGGAGTCTGAAATTAATTTGATAATAGATCAAATGGGGTTTTTCAGAAGAAAGATTAGTGAATATTGTATTCACAAAATTCGATCAAAGGACAATATTTTTGAATTATGGTTTCAACACAAAAGACTTGTGGAAATTCGTTTCATAATATTATAATGTCATATATGGTGATATGTGGGGAATTATAATCATGCTCTATTTTAAATAAAGTGTGGTCTGTCAGAATCTGTCTTAGAATCTCCTAATATATTCGAAACATTATAGTCGATGTCCACTTTAGAAAATAGATATTTTTCTCAACGAGAATTCGTAGGATAGACAGTAGTGTCGACATGTATATGATTATGCGATAATTCGGAATATACATGAGTGTTTCTTTGTAGATTGCTCGCATTGGATGAGAGTGTATTTCAAAACCAAACAGAAACAAAGCTTAGTTTGTTGTCTATGTAATTCCGAGGAAAATATAATTTTTCGAATTATGGTTTATGTATTGGAATTGGAAGTTTGGAATAAAGTGTCAGACCTATGTTGGAAGGTGTTCCAAAGAGTATATGTCTGCTAATGAAAATTTGGTGATTAAGAGTGAGGGAGACTAGAAAATTGTTTTCTGCTTGCAATCCTCTTCATAAAGATCATAATATTTTCATGAAAGAAACTTCTAAATAAAGTGCTGTTATATTTAATATTGCTGTCAGGTCACAGCACTGTATTAAGTATTTCAGATCTTGTTGACAGATCAAGGTGCACTTTATGAATACAAAGAAAGTTGAGAAAATATCGGAATACGAACAAAGGCTTTTTGAGCCTGGAAATCAAAAGTTACATTTGAAAGGATTAAGAGAGTAATTGTTGCTGCAATTCTTATCAGAGGAATAAGATTGTTTAATCGTCATATAAGGTGTTATATGATAAATGTGACTATAAGAAAGACGCGGTGGCATGTCTTGTCAAGAAATGTGTCTTGCACAAGATCAAATTTGTTGACTACATTTATGTAGACATGCTTGAAGTCTGAGGGATTTGTATTAATGTAATACTGTAGTTTGTATTAAATTCGAATTAATAGCAGATCAATGATTTTGGTTTGACCAAAATGTCGATTTAAGTGGGAGTCATAGTTAGTTCACTCAGGTGAAATATGTGAAGAACATATTTTGAGTGGGAGCTCAGGAACTCAAATATGTGGATGACACGTTTTTGAGTGGGAGCTCGTGTTATCAAACATGTGGAGACATAGTTTGAGTGGGAGTCGAATTCATCTTGTGTAGTTAACACATTGTGAAACTGTACCAGTAGAATAGGATGAAGTTGTGAAACTATTTGAAAGTTGGTGTCTATTTTGAAATAGAACAGGAATTTTAAATAGTTGGTCGAGTTGTTTTGGATTATATCTGAGGAGTCAGAATAGAATCAAAAGGATGGTCCTTTGAAATCCAATTGATCATTAAGAGTAATGATGCATGAAAGTAATGGTTGTATGACATGTGGGTCTATTATGTAATATCAGACATCATACAGAAACCATATTATCTGCTCGATGAAATATAACCGATGCTCTTGGAATAAGAGCAGTTATGAAAGTAAATTTGGAATTTACTGGGAGTAGAAGTGCGTTAGTTAAGGGATTGACTTTTGAATGTCAAGTTTTCTACATTGGTGTGAAAGTATGTAGATATCGTGAGTTTGTAATTGTTACAAGGGGCTCTGCATGGCTGAGTGTGTTTTTCAGGGCAGTTATCTGGTTAGTATAATCAGAGTAAGCGCTGGGAAGCAGAAGTCTCACTTAGTTACGGTATTTGCATATATGTTGTTAGACAACATGGTGATATCAAGCAAGTTGATGCCAGTGAATCGCAAAAGCATGTACAATCATGGATTGTGCAGTAACACTTTTCCACGAGCAAGCATTATCAAATGATTCTTATTTGATAAGGGATTCTGATAAAGTAAAATGCAGCTAGTTTATTTGTACTCTAGTGCAAGTGGGAGACTGAAGGAGATATGCCCTAGAGGCAAATAAATAAGTAGTATTTATTGCATTATCTCATAAGTTTATAATAGGTTTGTGTATTATGCTATAACTGTATTAATCGGAATTATTAATACACGTGTGATACATAGACAACCAGGTCCCTAGCAAGCCTCTATATGAGCTAGTCCATTGGGCAACAGTTGATCGAGATTCCCGATCAAGGACAATGACGTCGGTTGACAATGGGGTCATCTTGTTAGTTGAATAAGGTGGTGGACATACGCAAAGTATTGCAATAAGATCGTATTACGATGTTTGTCATTTGCAATAGATAAGAGGGTGATAGCTTATTCCTTAGACCGTGAGACCGTACTTATTGTTGCTTCGTAGGAGTGCTTTGAGAGCATCAAACGTTGTGTCTTATATAGCATGACAATAACGGTGTCCATCTTGGGTATTCCGAAAGAGCATCAAGACGTAAGGATCAAGAGCGGGATTTGTTCATTCTTGTAATGGAAAGATACTCTGGGCCCACTCGGTGATATTGCGTCTATATAGCTGCGCAGCTTATGACTAGGTCATGGAGATGTAATATCACAGACGAGTTAATAACCTTCGTCGGTAACGAGATACAACAAAGGCATCGGTGTGTCTACGATCATATCTCGGACAAGGTAGTATCGCAGAGACAAAGGGAATGAATATCATACTTATGGTTCAACGACGATATTCGTGGAATGCACAGGGGTCGTCATATATTTCCAGGTATCCCTGACGATCATTGGTGAGCGGAGTGTCTCGACCATGTCTGGAGTGTTCCCGAACCGTAGCGTAACAAACTTAAGGTCTTAGCGACGCTAGGAGATAGGTTCTGGAATTTTATAGGTTTTTATTGGAGAGAGAGAAATGATCCGGAAAGAGTTCCGGTGGTCCGGAAGGAGTTCCGGTGAGCTATGGAAGGGTTCCGAGAATGTCCGAAAGTTGTTCGGGTGGTTCCGAAATAGTTTCGGAGTCATGGGATATTGAATTATATATAAATATATTAATTATGAATTAATGGGATTTTTATATTAATTTAATATTAATTAAATAAAGGAAAAAGGGGGCTCCCACCTAAATGGGCCCTAAGAGGGCCCAAGAGGGGGGAGCCGCACCCCACAAGGGGGGTGGGCCCCATGGGGGTTCGGCCGGCCCATGGTGGGGCGCACCAACCCCCCCAACCTTTAGTCCCACATGGGGGAGCCAAGGAGTTTGCACACCCCCTTCCCCCTTTATATAGCAAGGCATATTAATTGATTTAATTCATAGGAAAATCCAATTAATTCCCGATTTCTCTCTCGATCTCGTGGTTCCCAAGTCGGAGCCGCGCCGAGCTGAGGAAGGAGGTCTCTCTCCACCTAAGCCATACCGCAGAGCGCCGTTGCTCTGCGGGATTCCAGATAAGATCTGCTCCTGCGATTTCAGCTGGATCTGAATGACCGGGAGTTGTCGCTAGGCTCCATATGTTTGCGAGCGCTCGGAGGCTACTCTACTGAGGATCTTGGGCGACGTCGTCTCGCCCCCTGCAGCCGCCGCGCCACCCCCCTTCTGCTGCCGGCGCACCAGCCCCCGGTGCTGGCGCTCTGCTTTCTTCCGCCCGACGCCCGTCGACGCAGATCATCGTCGACACCCCGGCATCATCGACTTCGACATCGCGGCAAGATCATCGCGACCTCGAGGTCGGCTACGTACGACTTCATCGTCAACGCTTGTGCGGGAGCGTAATCCCCGCTATCGGTCTACATGGAGGTAATGTAACCCGTTCCGCCACCGTTATCGCATGTACTAGATAGATAGATCCTGGCTAGTTAGGGTTTCGTACGCTAGAAAATTATTGTTTTCTGCACCGTAACCCCTTCATGCGGATCCCCGGCCTCTGCATCCAAAAGATGCACACAGCCGCCCGCAATTATTTAACCAAAATCGTTCAGAGTGTTACAGTTCAAGGATCACAAAGTGTAGCTACAAAGACGAGCCAATCAAAAAAAACTTGACGAGCCAATCAAAAAAACTTTATTTAATATGTATAATACTTTTTATGTATTAGTCAATACGTGCATGTGCACGTGCACGATTACTAGTGTGTATAACACTCCATCTACAACTACTACTTCATTATACACTAGTGGAAATCGGGGCTTAGGTTCACCCCTTTAGTCCCAAATTAAATTTGGACCAAGACTAAAGGGGTGCAACCCCGCGCCGCGATTTTGCGAGGGACCTTTAGTCCCGGTTCGTGTTAGGAACCGGGACTAAAGGTCCACCGCATGCGGCAGCAGAGGCGGGTCCCAGCGTCAGAGCCCTTTAGTCTCGGTTCGTGAAACGAACCGGGACTAAAGGTCCTGACTTTATCAGCTTCTTCCACCCCTGCGCACTCCATTTTTTCCACCCGAGCCCGAGCTCAAAACCATTTCCTCTCCATTTCTTCTCCATTTCCTCTCCCCAAGACTAAATAATTCATAATATTTTACACCATTTGGCAAGATTGAAGGCACCCCACGGTTAGCCTCTTCATCCTCTTTCCGTCATTGCTTATTTAGCTCATTTTGCCCATTTCAAATTTTTGTGTGCAAACAAGGTGTTTGATGAAATGCCTAAGTTAGGATTTTATTTGTTTCATATGTGCAATTTATGCTCAAACTAAATAATGATTTATGTGTTTTAGTGTCGTGAGGAGCCTTATCGACGCCGATCGCCCGCGCTGTCCCGTCACCGGCACCACCTCGGTGAGCCTCTATCTTTTATTTGATTTGATTTTTAAAAACATAGCTTTATTGTTTTAGATGCATAGTTATTACTTGTATAATTTTCTAACTTGTATTATATGTATAGAGTCATGGTTCTCATATCCGTCCCCGTCGGTCCTCGTCCGGTTTATGATTCGGATGTGGTATATTTTCAAAACTATTTATTTCATTCTATGTTTCTGGCAATTATGGCGACCAACTTGACATAGAATTATTTTTATCTAGGAGGTAGTTGAACCAGAAATTGAACCTGACCCTATTGTCGAGTTTTTGGATAAGGAAAACAATGATTTGAAAGCAAAATTGAAAAGAAGTGAAGATCTTTATCTACAATGCTTAGAAGATAAGATGAAATTAGAGCTCAAACTTGCCGACGTGGTCGATGGTAACGAGATCAAGATGGATGCAATGCGCTTGAAGATAAAAAGGATTAGAAAATATGCCATTAATCGGGAGGCTTGGTATCATTATGCTGTGGGTTCAGTATTTACCTTAGTTGCGATTTTGATCGCATTTGTTGTTGGATTTAAATTCTTTAGATAACTTTTATATTTGTTTCAGTTAATGTATGTTTTATGAGAACTATGTATTACCAGTTGTCACTACTCTACTCTTATTTTAATGGATGACATTGTATTAATTAATTTGCTCTTACATATTATTAATGACAGTAGTGTAATAATGGGGTTTGATATACTTTTATGTAATACAGATGAACCAACAATGGATGTACGGTGACCGATGTTGTCCTGAGTTCATTGATGGCATGCATAATTTTCTCCATGTGGCTGAGGCAAACAAGCCGAAGAACGGTTTTATTCGTTGTCCATGTAGTGCCTGTAAGAATATGAGTGATCACTCTACCTCAAAAGTCATTCACTCACACCTCTTGCATAATGGTTTTATGCCTGGTTATTATTGTTGGACCAAGCACGGAGAAACAGGGGTTATCATGGAAGAAAATGAAGAAGATGAGGATAATGACAAGTATCCTTGGTTTAGTGATACTACAATGGGAGAAGACGAAACTGAAGAAGATCCCATTATTGATGAGCCCGACGATGATCTTCGTCGGGCCATTCGTGATGCACAAATGGACTGTGGAAGTGAAAACGAAAGGTTGAAGTTGGAGCGTATGTTAGCTGATCACGCCAAATTGTTGTACCCAACTTGTCAAAATGACCAGAAAAAGCTAGGTACCACACTTGAATTGCTGCAATGGAAGGCAGAGAATGGTACTTCTGACAAGAGATTTGAAAATTTATTAAAAATAGTTAAGAAGATGCTTCCAAAGGATAACGAATTGCCGTCTAGTACGTATGAAGCAAAGAAGGTGGTATGCCCTCTAGGATTAGAGGTGCATAAGATACACGCTTGCATTAATGACTGCATCCTCTACCGCGGTGAGCACGAAAAATTGAATGCATGTCCTGTATGCGGTGCTTTGCGGTATAAGATCGGGCGAGATGACCCTGGTGATGTTGAGGGCGAGCCGCGCCCCAGGAAGAGGATTCCTGCAAAGGTGATGTGGTATGCTCCTATAATACCACGGTTGAAACGTTTGTTCAGCAATAGAGAGCATGCCAAGTTGTTGCGTTGGCACAAAGAAGATCGTAAAAAAGACTTGATGTTGAGACACCCCACGGATGGGTCCCAGTGGAGAAAAATTGACAGAGAGTTCCCGACATTTTCCGATGACGCAAGGAACTTAAGATTTGGTCTAAGTACAGATGGCTTTAATCCTTTTGGAGAGCAGAGCTCCAGTCACAGCACTTGGCCCGTGACTCTATGTATCTATAACCTTCCTCCTTGGTTGTGCATGAAGCGGAAGTACATTATGATGCCAGTGCTCATTCAAGGCCCGAAGTAACCGGGCAACGACATTGATGTGTACCTCAGGCCATTAGTTGAAGAACTTTTGAAGTTGTGGCGTGAAGAAGGTGTACGTGTGTGGGATGAGCACAAACTGGAGGAATTTGATCTACGAGCTTTGCTTTTTGTAACCATCAATGATTGGCCTGCTCTAGGCAACATTTCAGGACAGTCAAACAAGGGATACAATGCATGCACGCACTGTTTAGCTGAGACTGATAGTATACATTTAGGTAACAAGAATTTGTACCTGGGTCATCGTCGGTTTCTTGTACCCAAGCATCCGTTAAGGAAGAAAGGCAAGCATTACAAATGTGAGGCAGATCATCGGCCGAGGCCTACCCGCCCTTCTAGTTCTGCTATACATGATATGGTCAATGATTTAAATGTAATCTTTGGAAAGGGTCCTGGCGGACTCACTGTTCCGAATGACGCAAACAACCACGTACCCATGTGGAAGAAGAAATCTATATTTTGGGAGCTGCCATATTGGATAATGCTAGAGATTCACTCTGCAATCGACGTGATGCACGTGACAAAGAACATTTGCTGCAACTTGCTAAACTTCTTGGGCGTGTATGGGAAGTCAAAAGATGGGAAGTCAAAAAAAGGGAAGTCAAAAAAAGGTACACCAAAAGGAAGGCAGACCCATCAACGTATGAGCGAAGAGATGCATCCAGACGATACTCATTCAGAGAATCAGCCAGGTCCTGCAAGCTACACTCTTACTAAAGAAGAGAAGAAAATATTTTTTGAGTGCCTTCGCAGTATGAAGGTTCCATCTGGCTTCTCATCAAATATAAAAGGAATAATAAACATGGCAGAGCAAAAATTTCAGAATCTAAAGTCTCATGACTGTCACGTGATTATGACACAATTACTTCCGGTTGCATTGAGAGGGCTTCTACCGGATGTTCGAGAACCCATTGTGAAGCTATGTGCATTTCTCAATGCAATTTCTCAGAAGGTCATCAATCCACTAACTCTAAAAAAATTAGAGAAGGATGTGGTCCAATGTCTTCTCAGCTTCGAGTTGGTGTTCCCACCAACCTTCTTCAATATTATGACGCACCTTGTAGTCCACCTAGTCGAAGAGATTTCTGTTCTCGGTCCTGTATTTCTACACAACATGTTCCCCTTTGAGAGGTTTATGGGAGTCTTAAAAAAATATGTGCATAACCGGGCTAGGCCAGAAGGAAGCATCGTCAAGGGTTATGGAACAGAGGAGGTCATTGAGTTTTGTGTAGATTTTATTCCTGATCTGAAGCCGATCGGTGTTCCTGGATCACGTCATGAGGGGAGACTACATGGAAAAGGCACCCTAGGAAAGAAAGCAACAATATGTCAAGACGGGGATTCTTTCACTCAAGCACACGACACCGTTCTACATAATTCCAGTTTGGTGGGTCCGTATGTCGAGGAACACAAGAATGTTTTACGCTCCAAATACCCGGAGAAATATGAAGATTGTATTGATGGAGAACACATGAAGACTTTCAGCAGTTGGTTAAAAAGACGTCTCATTAATGACACCACTGGTGAAGAACAGCTATACTTGTTGGCCACATCACCAGCTTCAACTATATTGACTTTTCAAGGGTACGAGATAAATGGAAATATATTCTACACAACCAACCAAGATAAAAAGAGCACCAACCAAAACAGTGGAGTACGCTTTGATGCAACAAACTGCAACGGGACAAAGGACACATATTATGGTTACATAGAGGAGATATGGGAACTTGACTATGGACCTACTTTTAAGGTCCCTTTGTTCAAGTGCAAATGGTTCAACCTACGAGGTGGGGTAGAGGTAGACCCACGATACGGAATGACTAAAGTGGATCTCAACAATCTTTCGTACGAGAACGAACCATTCGTCCTAGCCAGTGAAGTTGCTCAGGTTTTCTATGTGAAAGACATGTCTACCCCACCGAAAAAAAGAAAAGATAAGCAAGCGAGTACATCATACGGTGAGCCAAAGCGCCACATAGTTCTTTCAGGGAAAAGAGTCATTGTGGGAGTGGAGGACAAGACAGACATGTCAGAAGATTACGATAAGTTTCATGACATTACTTCATGACATTACGCCCTTCAAAGTCAACACTGATCCAAGTATCAAGTTAAATGAAGAAGATTGTCCATGGTTACGGCGCAATCAGAAGAACAAGTAAACACTAGATAGGGATATTATTGTTGATGTGTAATATCCGAATGCTTTGTATCAGAATAACAAGTGAACTGAAGTATTTTGTAGATGCATGGAACAAAACACACGATTTCACCTGCATACAGCCCAACGGTGGCTCGTGAGTGCCTGCATATGAAATGCACCGTTGGGCGTATGCAGGGAATCCAAATGCTTTGTATTCTGTCGATGAAGTAGAATAAGGAGACAATGACCGCCGAACATGTTCAAGAGGGGGCTATATATAGGGTCATGTGACTCACGAACTGGTCATGATAGTTCCCATCCAACAGCTCAGAATCCCTCACAAGAAACACATCTTCATCCAACGGCTCACAAGTGCTTTAAAGAAACACACGATCCATGTGCTTCTTTAGTCCCGGTTGGTGTTTCCAAC
The DNA here is from genome assembly GCA_026929855.1 of Poa annua. Classification (NCBI taxonomy): domain Eukaryota; kingdom Viridiplantae; phylum Streptophyta; class Magnoliopsida; order Poales; family Poaceae; genus Poa; species Poa annua. The sequence goes on from CM049428.1 coordinate 28,522,023, forward strand.
CGAGACTAAAGAAGCACATGGATCATGTGTTTCTTTCTAGCGCTTCTGAGACGTTGGATCTGAGGTGTGTTTCTTTTGAGAGATTCTGAGCTGTTGGATCAGCAGTATCACGACCACTTCGTTACCAACCGGGACTAAAGAAGAACACGCACCTTATATATAGCCCCCCTCCCGGACATGTTCAGCACTCAGTGTCTACTCATTGTAGTTTATTTTGGCAGCACACGGGTAGCAGAGGCATCTTTGGGCAACCAGCGGCAAGGCGTCTCTGATGATCTGCGATCGTTCCAAACGGTTGTAGATCATCAGAAATGTTTTGTCGGACGGTTGTAGATCAACAGAGATGTCTTGCCACGGTCATTTAGCTTGGGTTGAAATGACCATAACTTGGTCATTTGGCTTGAAACTTCTAGATGTTCATACATGATAGACCTTTTTGTGAAGACTTTTTTTGCAAATGTTGGCAAAAATCAAGTTTATCATTTTTCATAGCAACTAGTACACAAATAAGGATCCCATGCCAAAGGATTTGATTTTTTGAGGTGTTTATCACTTTATTACATTTTTTCTTAAAACCGATCAAAACGGTCGCTACGACTAATCATCGGAAGAGGTGATATTTTCTAGAACTATCAATGTTTCTGTGATATAACCACTAGTTGTGTACCTTAAAATGATTTTTCCAAAAGTTTTAGACCAAAATATCAAATAGTTGTAGTTCAAATTTGAATTACTTTCGAAAAATCAACATAAACTCAATTAACCAGGGAAAATTAGTTAGAATTCATAGAAAAAACTCAAACTTGGGGATCATCCATCATATGTGCACCACTCTTAGTGAAAAATAGTTGGGTGCCATTTGGAATCATATTTTTTGTACTTACTTCACAAAAATCTTAAAAAATATAAAATGATATTTAAGATTTTTTTTAAAGAAATCACCTTGCCATATTAAAATGAAAGAATATAAAACAAAACAGAAAAATAAATTAGAAACCAAAACAATTCAAAAAATAAGTAAACCAAAATAAGAAATAGGTAAACAATTCAAACAATTTAAAAGAAAACAAAAACAAAAACCAGTAAAAAAAATAAGAAAAAAAAATCATTAGTCTCGGTTGGTAACACCAACCGAGACTAAAGGGCCGCTGGGCTTCGCGCCCATTTTTCGCGGCCCAGCCAGAACCCTTTAGTCGCGGTTGGTGTTACCAACCGCGACTAAAGACCCTTTAGTCTCGGTTCGTGGCTGGAACCGGGACTAAAGGTCTGTGCCAAGCGTTTAGGTGATGTGCGCGTGAATTTTTTTCATTCTCCCCCCATTGCCGCCTCCGACGCCCCGACTCCCCCCGCGCCGCCACTGCGCCTCGCCGTCGACGTATGCCGCTGCCGCTCCGCCGCTCTGTGCCCCTGCGTCGTGCCGCTGCGCCGCCATCCCCTACCGACGAGGAGGCCGCTCGCCGCGCCGTCCCCGTCCTTGATCCGCACCGTCGAGGAGGTCGCGCTCCGCCGCCGCGCCATCCCTTCCTCTCCGCACCGACAAGGAGGCCTCCCCACCCACGGCCCCGCCACCTGCTCAACTCCGGTGAGCGTCTCCTCCCCTCCTCCCCTCCCTCTCGGCCTCCTCTTTAGCTAGGGTTAGGGTTGCTCAACTCCGGTTTGGTCAAGCTAGGGTTAGGTTGAAGCAAAAGCTTTCGGCAGAGAGGATAACAGGCAGAGAATTGAGCTATTGTTGATCTGTTATGCTGCTATTTGTGTGTTCTATCAAACTTGTGTTGTGTTTGCTAGGATTTGTAAGAATAGTTTCCTCCAAATGGTCATCTTCTTCTGATGCTTACAAAAGCTTGTGAGATTTAGGTCTAAACAAGTTCATTTGTGATTAAAAGTTTTATGGAGTGAAACTATATATTACAATGATCAGGTTGGTCCAAAAGAATGTCAAAAACTATTGAAAGGTTGCTTAATAATAGGTTCTGCTTTGGCTAAGTTTTAACATACATGAAGATCACACAATCCATGTATTGCTATAATTTAATTTAGGTAAATTCAAGCTAAAAACTTGTTGGTGTTGTCAATCAAAAATTAACAGGGCACAAGTTCAAACATGATAACAACCAAACTACACACTAAAGTTTTATATTTATTCTTGGATGACTTATTATTGCTTGCTGGAATAAATTTATTGAATTCACCTTATTGTGTTATATAATCTATACATCCCTCTTTACTAGAAAGATTATTTATTGAATCAAAAATAGTAGGAGTCTCTCCTACTGTGGTATATTACCAGAACACTGTGGGTTGTGCTTTTCTACTATCAAGTCTGAAACTGAGACACTTAGAATCAAGGCATGCTTGTTAGATGAATTTTGGCTACAGCTATTGAGAAATCAGTCTTTTCTGTTTTATGAGATGCTATTTCTTGTTACATAATTATAGTTCTCTCAGTGTTCTGTTTTATGGATGCTATGACTTGCAATTATTGCCTACATGCATCATTGGCTACATCTTTTGTTGTTTTGATTGAAATACAACTTGCAGGAGGTCTGCTGCTCGGGTCCTTGTGTCCACGGCTTTTCGGGAGGTCTTGCTTCAGTGGCTATCTTTGTTTTGTAAATTGAGATGATTGTAAATCTGTTAGATATGAAATTGTAATATATGATCCGTATATATATTATGGTGTGTTGGATATGCAAATTGAGATGATTGTAATTGTGTACGAAAAAGATGATTTTGTGTTAGATATGCACAATTCTAAAATATGGTCCATATATATAGTTTTGTGTTAGGTATGCAAGATGAGCACACACTGTTTTCTTCGCTGCCACCTTGTTGTGCTATATGATCCATACTTGTTGCAATTATTGTACTTGTATATGTTTTTCAAATGAATAAATATAAACTTGATTATAATGCCCGAGCTATGGATTGCAGGTAGAGCTATGGAGCACTTGCGAGACGAGCAGATAGAAGAAGCACAATTTCAACGAGACGAGGAGATGGAATACCAAATGGAACAACTTATTTTTAACGATGCCCGAGATGGAGGAGATGTAGGTGATTATGATTTCGAACAATTTTTGAACGACTTTGGTGATGGAATGGAGTCACGAGATGTGGTGATAACAAACTCCGACGGAGAGGTGTATATGTGTTTATAATAAATATGGCGATATGTTGTTGTTAACTACATGCATTAATTGATTTATGTTGCATTTATTAACGACTTATTTTTCTTTTAGCCATCCGGATCGAGCAAATCTGCCAAAAAGCAGCCACCATGTGCTCCTCGAGGCAAGGTAAAAGAATGACGAGCGAGGATCCAAAGTTACCGATTGAGGAAATTGCTGATTCCGGCGAACCGCTCGAACCAAAACAGAACCGCAACAAATTTATAAGTCAAGCTGGAGTTATTGTTAGGGACATGATCCCAATCAGCATACGCGAATGGAATAAGCCGGCGGCCGCAGATGTGGAGGACCCATGTTATGTCCACCAAGTTCTTAAGGATTTGATCTATAACACGCTTTTGTCACATTTCACCCTCCCGCCAGATCTCTCTAAAGTGAAGAAGGACAACCTCAAGAAGTGGACTCTTATTAAGATGGCGGAACAATTCCGGAACTGGAAGAAAAAGTTATGGAATCAATATGAAGAAACAAAAGAAGAGCCAGATTTCAGTGGAGCACAAGGGAAGAAGTTAGAATCTGAATGGGCGGCGTTTAAGGCGTATAGGAAATCACCTATGGCTGTGGCCCGATCGGAGATAAATAAATTGAATGCTGGGCTGAAGGTACACCATCATACATTGGGGACAGGTGGCTACAAGAGCGCCATTCCTAAGTGGTTAGCCTATGAAGAAAAACTGCTTCGATCGGGGGTCCGTCCAAAGACACTTGACTGGCCCGAGAGGTCAAAATTCTGGTTGTTCGCACATGGGGCAATGTTGGAACCTAAAACCGGAGAGATTATTGGAAGGGGAAAATGGAAGGTTCTCGTTGATAAAATAAAAAAGAAGCTTGAAGCAGCAATTAATGATGTTCGCAATGGTGTGTTCAAACCCGATAGAGAGGAGGACGAGCTGACACGAGCCCTGGGGAATCCTGAACATGTTGGACGAGCTCGAGGTTTTCCTGGCGGTGCTACGTTTAAGACTGCGTGGTCGGAATCCGCTCACACTTATAGAAGCCGTAGCAGAGGTAAGAAGAAGGAGGCCGACCAGATATTACAATTGGAACGTGAAATGAAGGAGCAACAGGCGGAAATAAAAGCATTGAAGGAGCAAAGAACGGAACCTCAGGAGCGGCACCAATTAGATCATGAAGCAGATGCCGCCCCATCTCAGCGTAGAAGCAGCGTTGGTTCCACGCGTCAAGTCGATGGTCCCTACCCAGTGGATGACATCACAGAGCCTACAGGTTGTGAGCTACATATAGCAATGAGAAACATAACTTTGAAGGTGGCGGTGGGGCAAGCTTTAGTAATTCAACCTGGAGAACTCTACCATTGTGGTCAAATTCCAGATGGCTACGCTCGTGTCGGGGTGGACGAAATTATGCCGGGATTTGAAACCTTGGAACTTGAGTTACCTGGAGGTGACGAAGAGAAGACGTTGGCAGACGTCAAGCATGCCTTCGCCCTATGGCCCAAGAAATACATCGTCCTTTCAGAACAAGCAAAGTCCACTCCTCGTTCTAGGAGTCCAGCTCACCAGCAAAGTCCACTCTTCCTCGAGAGGGATCAAAGACGGAGTCCATCTCCACCCCATCAGCAAAGCCCACACCTCCCCGATAAGGACCCCAGCCCGAGTCCATCTCCAGCTCAACAGCAAAGCCCACCGCCCCCCGAGAGGGTTCCTAGCGCGAGGCCATCGCAGTCTATGCCAGTCCGCCAGAATGATAAGTCGCTCTCGAGTAGGCGCCAGTCTGGTTCTCCTGTTAGGAAGAAACCTAGAAAGCAGAAAACACCGCCGCCTACTCCAAAGTTACCTTGGGAGAGAACCGTTGAGGAAAACGATATCGCCTGCAAAGAACATACGGATGCCTGGCTTGCTGGCGTGAAACAGAAAGCGTTAGCGAAACAATTGCCTCCTGCAAAATTTACTGCCGGAATTCCTCAGGAGAAAATTGACCGTTGCATCGATGCCCTATACAACCCCCCACCATCGCCGCCAACAGACTATGATCGCAACATTGGTAAGTCATATGACGAAGAGATGGATGATCGATCGAAAAAAGGGAAACAAGTTGCCCAACTCGGAGAACAAGACGCACAGTCGGGCCCCCCGCTCAAGGTGCTTGATGACAGAGTTCTCAAAAACATCAATGTGCGGGAGCTGGTATATTCGGGAGATGATATCCCCTTCGCGGATGTTGTTCGTACTTATGTTCACGGGGAGAATTTTGTCGACGGCGACTTACCCACAAGAATGTGTCAATTTCAAGCCTGGTACAAGAATATCGTAAAGGAGACAAATAAAGACGCTCTCATGATGGCAGTTAAGGAAGATCATTATTTCCAAGAATACTCCGTTATCCTTTACTTCGCCGAAATCTTTCAGTTATACAATCTCCGGGCACTCGACAAAGCTATCATGAGTTCCTATTGTCTGTAAGTGATCTATTCCTGTAATTTAATTTTTTAATTAGCTCTACTCGTTCATTGTCTGTGATAGTCCTCTCTATAATATTTGTGTGCTTTATTACGCAGAATGAAGATGCTCGAATGCAAGAAGCAGAAAATCAACCACATTGGGTTCATTGACCCCTATATAATGCATGAAGAAAACATAATTGATCCACTAGTTAACAAGGATACACCGGGGAATTTGCTAATGTTTTTCAAGCGACAAGCTTACAAAAAATATATATTATGACCTTACAACTTCAAGTGAGTGTTACCGCTTATTACACATTCTATTTTTCTCACCCGATGTTAAGTTTAATTGATGAGCTATGCATGACTATTTATAAACGTGTGCAGCTTCCACTACATTCTTATCGTTATTGACTTGCGGAAAGGATAAATTGTTGTCCTTTACTCGTTAAGAAGATGCCCTAAACAATACAAGACCTGTTTTGATTTGGTGGCAAGGTACTTTCTTTTCTTATCGTCTCTTTCGTTCATTTCCTAGTATCAAAGAATTTATGACTCATTCATTCATTTTCTTGTCATGCAGCGTTTGGAAAATGTTCCTCGCGGAACATCCGAACAGTGGATGGCCAGAGAAACTGCGCTGGCGTAGTAACGATGTAAGTAGTACTATAACTAGTCCCATGCACCATTATCGTACTTTATTATTATTTGATTAAATTCTATTCTTCTATAGACTTGCCTTAAACAACCAATAGGTACTGATCTTTGTGGATTCTACGTTTGCGAGTACATGCATACTGTGGTCAACGAGAGTTTGAAGAGCAAAAGAAGTATCGAAGTACGTAAAGCTCTAGTCACAACATTATTTTTGTATCATCAATCGTGATGAGTTTTATTCATTTCATATCTCATGTATTCATTGTGATATCATTTTTTTACAGTTGGCAAGAAAGCGCAACGAGTTACCAATAAAGACCCGCTTCAGCGCAATTGCAGAGGAGTTGACGGGATTTTACCTCACCCATGTCATACGGAGAACGGAGAGTACCACTATTTTAACTAGTGCGGACATGTAATATATAGTGATCTCCATGTAACAAAGTACTTCTAAGTATCTGGAACCGGGAAACGTGATCTTCATGTACCACGCGTACTTAAATGTGTATGTGTTATCAACACATGATCTTCATGTAATTGTATATATGCATGATGCAATTTTATCTAGGTTCGTATAATAATTTATATGTGTTTTTCGCCCTCGAAGCCGTAGCATCCGAAACCCCTACCCCCGAAGCATAGACATGGTACCATCCGAAACCCATACCCAGAAAACCGGTCGAAATAAAAAAAAGCAAAGCACTGAAATGAAAATAAAAACAAAACCCTGAAATGTAAAAAAAAACAAAACCCTAGTACCGGGTCGTAACACGAACCGGGACTAAAGGGTGCGCCCCTGCGCGCCTCTGCCCCCTCCACGTGCGGAGCTCTAATTGGTGGGGGGGCTCCGGTCCCGATTTGTGCTGAGCCGGGACCAAAGGGGGGGGGGGGGGGGGCTCTAGTCCCGTCTTGGTAGTCCCAGTTGCTACACCATGACTACAGGCCCTCTGGAACCGGGACTAGAGCCCAAATTTCCACTAGTAATTCATGTATACTGCTGGTGGATTATGGTCATGCTCTGCCAATGACTATTGATAGCTTAGCTCTATGCTTCCACCATATTCTACCCTTTGATTGCATCTGAATTTGTTCAACTCTTTGTATTTAATTAATGAGAAGTTGACTTATCGTTTTCTACATTGTGAGTGTGTAATCATCCACATTATAATTTAGGATGCTCTATATTAATCAAACTTGTTGAGTGCATCTTTGAACTCTTATGCCTGTCAATACATCCCTGTTGTGTTCCATTGATTTTATTTCCTGTTTCTAGAAACAATCGATCAGACAAGCCAGTTTGGTGTAGGAAGCAACTACCTTGCATAGATGATACTGATGTTCTGCATTTTTTCCCTTATGTTTTTCCTTACAGTTATAATTTTCTAGGCGGCTAGCTTACTTTTTTTCTCATATTTTCCTTTTATGTCCTAGCATTTTTTCTTCAGCACTTGCTATAAACGTGTTGTAGTCGATCATCTTCGTCCTAGGCGTGCATCTCCCTGATCGTGGCGATAATCTCCAGCCATGAGCATGCGGGCAGGCTCGCGAAGACCACGTCGTTCAGCCTCATGCCGAGCGCCACCATGATGCTGCAGCGTGTAGGAATAGTCGAGGTTAATCATATACGACAGCGAAGTAGCAGACTAAATTGTATGTGAAACCTGCAAATTACAGATTTTTGTGTAATGTGCAAATGATTATACCAGACGTTTTTTGAAAAAAAAGGGTTACGTATTATTTGTGTCCACTTTTACTGTTGGAGGGATAAATATTTTTTGTTGACCCGGAGAATGAATTACATTGTGAACTGCATTAAGCCGCAATTGCAGATTTGTATATGGAGCAGCAGCTGTAACAAAGCAAAAGTTACAAACAATTTGTTTCCTAGAACTATAGAGCATGGGTTAATGCCATTTCTTGTGACACCGTAATATTTTCTACACAAAGATAAAAAAGCTGAAACCTTGAATACGTTGCATGATCTTATGTCACTGAAATATTATTTGTCCATGTCATCATTGTCAGCTTGAAAAATAAATAGTAATAACTTTATTTAATATTTTTTTTTAGATAAGGGGATGCGGATCCCCGGCCTCTGCATCCAAAAGATGCACACAGCCGCCCGCAATTATTTAACCAAAATCGTTCAGAGTGTTACAGTTCAAGGATCACAAAGTGTAGCTACAAAGACGAGCCAATAAAAAAAACTTGACGAGCCAATCAAAAAAACTTTATTTAATATGTATAATACTTTTTATGTATTAGTCAATACGTGCATGTACACGTGCACGATTACTAGTGTGTATAACACTCCATCTACAACTACTACTTCATTATAGTACAGAAATAATTCTTACTACAACTAAGGTAGATAAAACGAAGAGTGAAAGCAAGCACCAGCACCACGTGTATATGACTACAGTTGCACCACACAGAGCAGAGCGAGAGCCATGATCATGAGGCCGGGCCGGAGACTAGCAAGAGTCACACTCGAACCCGAATCAGTACTGCTCGGATCGTCATCGGAGGCATCCGTGTCCACCGGCGTGGAGACGTTCTTTGGGTGGCTGAAGTCGAATGCCGGCGCCCCGTCCGCGCTGTCCGGCCCAGCCGCTGGCCCCGGCGCGTCCGCGACCGGTGGCCTGAGGTCCGGCGGGAGGCCCTGGCCGTGCGCGACGGCAATGGCGAAACGCTGGCCGTTCTCGCACTGCTCGCCGTCGTAGTTTCCGGAGAAGAAGTAGGTGGTGCCCTCCTTGAGCAGCGGCACGGCGGCCGTGACGGCGTCCTTGCTGAACTCCGGCGCGGAGGCCGACCAGTCTACGGTGTCGTCGGGGCTAGAGTCGTCGTAGTCGCAGCTCTTGTACAGGGTCTCATTCCGTGTCTGCACCACCGAGTGGTTCTTGTCCGTGTTGAATACTACAGCACAGATAACGGGAAATGGTTAGTTTTTGTTTGAGGGGAAGGGAAATGGTTAGTTGGTTGTACAGAAAGTGTGTAAGGAAACATGAGACTGCAATGCGTGGTCGAATTTCTTGTGCAAGTTTGGAACCACATTTAGGTTTCTGGCGGATGTAATATTGTTGTTTGCTTCGACTGTAGACCCTACATTGGCCGTTACTTTGCGAGCTCTCATTTCTCAAATGCAGGTTTGGATCCCAATGTGGGATGGGCTATCCAGTGAACAGAAAATCCTCGGATTCCAAGAAGCTTTTCGTCGCTGCGAGATCCTCTAACGTGAGATGAGAGCAAAGGCGCGCAGGAAAAGAGGAAGAGAAGGTCGTCTACTACTTGATGGCGCCTGTAAAAAGATGAATCCACAACGCCGAACTTACCACCTCACTGATTGATAACAGATCTATATCCCCTCCTCCTCCCGGGTCCCTCGCGCGGGGGGCTCCGGAAGCTCCCAACGAAACCCTAGAGGAGCCGCCGCCGCGCCGGCCACCCAGGCCGCTGCCGCCGCCGCCACTGGCGGTGGTAGTGGCACCTCGTCGTCTCAAGGCGGCAGGGAGGAGGGGCCGCGCCGAGACGAACCGAGTTCGCGTGGAGGAGGTCGTCGACCGGCTGCGGCTGGTGATGGAGTAGGCGGCAGCGCACGGCGAGCTGGAGGAAAGGAGCGGCGGAGCAGTTCGGCGAGAGGTGCGGGGGCCTAAGAGCTAGCGGCGTAGGTCCTGGTGGTCCTGGCCCTTGCGGTCGGGAGGACCTTGGCGCCGGCGCGGTCCCCTGTCCCTGGTGGTGGTCTGGTGCGCTGCGGCCAGCGCTGCTGCTGGCTCCTGGAGGCAACTGCCAGATTGCGGCGGAACAGCGCAGCGGCCCTACTGGTGGCGGCGCGGCCCAGATCTGGGCCCATCCGGGCCCGATCTGGGTCTGAGGGCTGCCGGCACGGGTGGTTCTTCATCTGACCTGGAGGTGGAAGACGGGGGAGAGCTGCTGGGAGTTTGGAATTGGTCTTGCTCGTGCGCGTCGTCGGTGTACCATGTCGCAGCAGCCATGGTTTTGAAGTTCTGCGGCGGCGGCGGTGTGAGCAACATGGGCAATTGCCTCATTCCGGGGGGCGAGAAGGGAGGTGTGCGACGTTACAGACGAATGTCTTTGCCCGTTCGGGCCAGCGATGACGGCGCCCGTGGGTGTCGGTCCCTTCTTGGAGGCATCGCCGAGGTGTGTCGACACCGTACTCGCTCTCATCCCGGTGTGGTTGATGTCTCCGGGCGAAAGCCTAGGTTTGGAGTTTGACCGGCGCGATAGCGGCGCCCTCGGCATCGTTCCTCCGTTCGGAGTATCGTGTTTGGAGACATGGCTTGGAGGTCCTATGTTGCAGTCCTCCGGTGCTTGCTGCTATCCAAGTCTGAGATGTAAGGGCGCTATGCACACCTTCGCTTGCAAGGCCAAGACGAGGCCTTTCTCTAGACGAACCGAATCCCGCCATCCACCTCCTTAGGATGGTGCGTCGACAAGGAAAGTCAAGATATAGTTGTTCTTCTTGGAGGCGACGACATTGGTTGAGACGCGGCCATGTTGATCAGAGTAGGATAGGTTGTTGTTGTTGTTGTTGTTGTTGTTGTTGTTGTTGTTGTTGTTGTTGTGTGTGGTGGCTGTCTACGGACTAGCCCGTGTGGAGTGTTGTGACAATGTTGTATGCAACAGACTGTCACTTTCTTGTACTCAAACCTCTGTCAAAGTAAGGTACGCATTTGCGTACTCTCGAAAAAAAATAACAGATATATACATCGTCGTCGTTTCTATACTGTTTGCATTGACAAAGCTAAGAGACAAATGGAGCATGTTGCACCTTTCCCCCACAAGGCATGTGCACGCAAAGGGAAACCTAACGAGAAACGTAACTGCTTTCGATTCCCGGGAGGCCCGCGCTAACCATCGAGAGGAGAGGAGCATAGAACTCACGAGCTAACTCCTGACAGACCATGGCAAAGCAAACCAGGGCCACAACCAAAACACCAGCAAACCTGAGCATTGCACAATTTTGTTCAATAAAAGGAGTTTTTATTACTTAAAATTTTTAAGCATTACAGTACTGCATACTTAGGATGCACACAGCCCAACGAGTTCACAACGAGCACTGCAGAATGTTGGCGGCTTAGGAGACCTAGCTTAATTAGCCTGTTGCATCAGTACTTCTGTATTTATAACTTGATCGGCTCTGCTAACTAGCCTGGAAAACTTGCAGGCCCGAACCTAATTACGAGGAATTTAACTTTATGGATCGAGCATGAGCCAAGAAATGAATTGGAAGGCAAAGCTGGTTGCCATTTTAATTTAAAGAGGTCGATCAGGGAGAGTAAACAACTGTGTGTACAGTATACTCACTGAGGAAATCTCCTAGCGTGAAATTGTAGCCCTCGGCCCAGGCCTGGTAGTCGACCGCGAGGCCGTCGTACCATCCCTTGTCGTCGCCGACGGTGTAGTTCTTGTACGCGTCCGCGGTGGAGCTCAATACGGCAACTGCCATGGCTGCCGCGAGGACGGAAAAGCTCCGGTGCCGGCCGGAGAAGAGCCGCAGCATCCCGCGCGATCGAGTGGCCGTGAGCTAGAGAGAACTGAGAAGAAGCTAACGGTTTAAGGGTATGGTACGGTAGTCGTCGTCGTTGCTTCTTTCAGAGAGAGAGAGAGAGAGATGCTCTTACTCGCGATCGACTATGGGTCGTGGGGCTTGTGTCTTTGGGAGTTGGGAGCTCGGAACTTTAAAGAGTATCGATGGAGTGGTAGAGAGAGGGGAAGCATAAACTTTTGTGTTGTGCTGGCACGGTGACGTGTGTGTGTCGGCAGCTAGCTGCTTTGCATCAATCTTTCTCATGTCATTCATGTGAGATTGCTGAACCCGTGATCAAGACAGATCTCCGTTTTCGGTTGCTGCGTCTCCTGTCACTTGATCGATCCGCTGCACGTACTCCAGCTGCCAGCAAAATTACATGTTCATGTCACTCGGTATGATACAGGCGTTGGGGCAGGAAGAAGAAGAAGAACCAGTGACTGGAACCAATAAAGGTCCGCATCTTAGCAAAACACTAATAGTCTTGACAAGTCGGTGACATGCATGGAACAGAGACTAGTACAGAAATGCACAGGTGCGAATCCAGTGATCTGTCGTGCCGTGCATATGTATATGTGCTTTGCTTATCGCTTCGGCCTTCGGCAGCTGTATTTACCTGACTACGATATCCTGTCCTTGTTAGTACTAACATGCGCCAAACGATTGCCAGTTCTTTCAAATGTCCAAGAGCCAATCAGTCGAATCCACGCGGCGTGCCCGATTTCAGTTGGTAGTACTCCTTGAGGGTATATTTGACTTGGGATTATCTGCGGTTGTTCAACTGTTGCTCCTCTGTATTTAACGCACAGATGGATCGTCCGTTGATGACGATGATGTTCCTTTCTTCCATATCGACTATTCATTTCGGCGGGAACAAATATATCTCATCGACATTGACAGGCCACTGAACACAACGTCGCAGCCATTGCTGCTGTTTTGCATTGTCGGCCGGCTCTCACGCCTCCGACCTCCATGCATGCTACCCCCATCCCCGCCACAATCTTCTGATCCCGTGCACCGTACAAATCAGGAGAAAAGCTCCCGCCTGTCATACATTCAGGCCTGGCAACGCTACCTCGTACTGTACATTGCTACCTTCCCTTCAGGCGACGCAAGCGATTTTCCGCCTGCACACTCAGCCACATGTCCCCGCCGGTTGGCGGTTGCACACTCAGCCACATGTCCCCGCAGGCTGTGTTGAGTGCCTGCACCAATTAACGGTTTCCTGCTCAGCCACAGAGCCACAGGCCACAGCTCCGTCTCCAAGGTTCATTTGTGCTACATAGTACAGACACGGCAAGAACTACGAGGTGCATCAAGCATATGATCGGGCGACGACCCTGACGATCTCGGGGATGAGTACGACCATTTTAAACCAGGTAACCAACCAATCCTAGATCTCCACTCAGGCACCCACAAAAACAAAACAAAAACCTAATCCTAGCGTTTTTTACACTGTAATATAAATGTAGAATTCCTTGCACACATTACAAAATATTTAAGGCTAGCATGTTCTGAATTTGATCGAATTTTTTTTGTCACGCTAGACCCGTCAACCATTTTCCACTAGGACGAGAAGGACCTCGCATCCGAAGAATTCCTGTGAGCTCTGTACGAGCGGTGGTGCAACTTCTTCAAAGTGGCGCGTGGCCATGACGAGATGAGGCGAAGGTTTGATGGTTTCAAGTGGACGGCACGGGATATCTACGAGTTCAACAAGTCTTTTTTGAGGGGGGGGCACCAGGGTGCCCAATACATTGCAGGTCAAAAGCACATTACATCAGAGATAACAAGCCCCTCAAGCTGAATCAGAGATGCAGCTTGCAAGACAGGGCAAGAGGTCACGCTATGAACTACGTTCCTGCAGGAACATGTAGGCTGAGATCCAAAAGATCTGAGAGCCTGACGAGCACAATTGTGAGCTACACCATTAAGACTCCTATTGATATGGAAGATGGAGGAGCCTAAATCTCTGGTGGAAATCTGGAACAACAACACTTTGTCACGAATTTCAAAAGCATTGCCTGGTCAGTAGCTGAGCCTGCCGCCACTGCCCTAGCCAAGTTTAGGCAATCCGTGAAGAAGACAGCCTGCTGGAGCTTGAGATACGCTGCTAAGCGTCCTGCAACCAAGAGAGCCAATGATTCGGCTTGAAGGGGGGAGGACACCTCCGCACAGGACGCTTGGAGAAATATGTCTATTCTCCTTTCCCGATCCATGAACTGACAATGCACACCCAGCCCCGCAGGCGCAGCGCCCAACCTTGCAGATCTGCAAGGTTGGGCGCTTCTTCCAGGTTGCATCAACATATAGCTTAGGACCTGCAACACAAAGATCATTCGACACCAAACTTCCACAAGGAGGAGGCTGCGGATGCTGTAGACCAGTAGGAGAAGGAGATTTTGAAGGAGGCTCCTAGATGATCTCCAAGTTTGAACGCAACGCCTTAGCCTGCACGTGAACTTGATGAGGTTGTCCTTCCTTCCTATCAAATAAATGATCATTCCTGGCCTTCCAGAGACACCACATGAAGGTAAAAATATACTCAATAGATACATGAGGATGGTCCAGGTAAAGGAAGTTTGATATAACCTGAGTAACTGAGCTGCAGTTTTGGGTGAGGATGTCAGTGTGAAAACACCATGGATCCTGAAACCACGCATCACGGGCAAAGGACAGGTGAAAAAAAAATGTGCACATCGTTCTCTTCAAGATTACATCTGCAACACAACTTATCAATGTGAGAGGAAAAACGCGATGCTCTGGCACCCGAGGGCAGAGCTCTGAAGGAGATATGCCCTAGAGGCAATTAATAAAGTGTATTCTTTATCATATCTCGTTTGTTCATAATAGGTTTTTGTGTCATGCTAGAACCGTATTAAGCGGAAACATTAATGCGGGTGTGATACGTAAACAACCAGGTCCCTAGTAGCCTCTACTAATACTAGTTTCGTTGCGCGATTGATGATCGAGGTTTCCCGGTCATGGGGCATGGCGCCGGTCGGCAATGAGAGTCATATCGATGGAGAGCGATGTGATGGACATACCCAGATTTGGAGAACATAGTCGTTACACCTTTGACCGTGAGATCAACTCTTATTGATATTCCCCGAAGATACTTTGATTGCACCAAACGTCGTATCTTATTTAGTATGACAATAACGGTGATACTTTTGGGTATTGGAAGGGAGTATTAAGACGAGGGGTCAAGAGCGGGATTTGCCATTCCGCATAGCAGGATAGATACTCTCGGGCCCACTCGGTGAGATCGTGTCTAATGAGCTTGCAAGCATGTGACTAGGTCACGGAGACATGAGATCATGAACGAGTAGAAGATAGCGTCGTCGGTAACGAGGTCGGGATTAGGTATGGAGATATCTATGGAACGACGCTCGGACATGCTAAGTATCGCTATGGCAAAAGGTCTAAGACTTTACGTTCAGGTTTGATAGATGAAAGTCATTCGTTATATCTCAGGGATTAATTCATGGGGTCCAGGCCTACGGGTTAGTCGTTGATCATTGAGGAGTCTTGATCATACCTGATATTATATCGAACCGCTAGGGTAACACACTTAAGGGGTTTCGACAAGACAACCGGAAAGGAAGGAGATCTCCGGGAGCGTCCCGGGAGAGGTCCGATGGAGATCGGGCAGCGCCGAAAGAGTTTTCGGAGCTAGGAAAAATTATATATATTATGTTTGATATTAATTAGTGTTATTAATATGCAAATATGATTTTATATATTTATTTTCGAATTTATTAAGGCAGATTTCCCTAAATGGGCCTTCCGGACGAAAGAAGGCCCAAGAGGGGAAAATTCCCTAGGGGAATTCGGTGGGGGCCAGGAGGGCCGGCCTAGGTGGGCCACAAGGGGCCCACCAGGGGGCCGGCGCACTCCATAGCCGAACCAGGCTATGTGGGGATAGTCCCACATTGCCTGGCTGGCAAGGTAGGCTCCCCTTGGGAGCCTATATAAGAAAGGGCACCCCCAGCCTTTTAATTCACCAATTAATTCCCGATTTCTCTCTCGATCTCGTGGTTCCCAAGTCGGAGCCGCGCCGAGCCAGAGGAGTCGGGGATCTCCTCCACCATATCCCGCTGCTGCGCTGCTGGTGTTCCGGTCCAAGTCTTCCGCTGCTCGTCCTGAACTGGAGCTTCGGAGGCGTCGTCTCCACCGTACGTGTGCGACTCCCTGTGAGGTGCTGCGCTAGCGGTACTCGGAGGCCTGCTTCCTCTACACGACCTTGAGGTCGGCTTCGTCGGTCTGCATCGACAACGTTTGTGCGGGAACGTAATCCCGCTTTCGGTCTACAAGGGTACGTATTCCGCTCTCCGTTCGTACTACTATATCTGCATAGAATAGATCTTGGCATGCTTTTAGGATATCGTCGGTAGGAAATTTTTTGTTTTCTGCACACGATCCCCTTCAGTGGTATCAGAGCCGATCTATCGTAGATATAGCTGTACGCTGTTAGAACCCGTGCTCTGCACGGGGGCACCGTTCCTGTTATTTGCTACCCTCTAGCGTACACTTGTGTATACCAGCGGCATTGAGTTGATGAAGCGGCCCGGACTGACTTTACGCGTACGCTTACGCGAGACTGGTTCCACTACTGACATACGGCTTGTACCGTATATGTGGCTGGCGGGTGACAGTTTCTCTCTCTTTAGTTGGTCTTCGCATTTTCAATGGAGGGCCCGAAAGGGATGCTTAAACATGCAATTATTGGATCGTTGTTGTGGTCATAAGGTTCGTAGGTATGAAGCGGTTCTATTTACGAAAGCCCCAAGCCACGTAAAATATGCAAAAGATAAAGTAGAAGCGTCTGACTTTATTTTGCAGGGGCTATGTGATATGGTCAAGGTAGGTTTATTAAATTGTTTATAAACTGCGGGCGCCAAGAAGACCATGGCGCGATGGAATGTATCACATTGCATTACATTTGATGTTTTGTGTGCATCTTATTTTTGTGTGATTGTGTGTTACACGGCGGTAGCTGAATAAGATGATCCCTTCAAAATACCACTAGTGTTTTCCCTCCAACGCGCACCACCAATAAATTTCTACGTTATGAGGCAGGCCGTGATGATCGGGTGTCATACATATCTTCGTTCGCATACGGTGGGTGTAAGACATGTTGCACAAGCGTCAGCGTGGAGGTCTTTGGTGGCGAGCCTAGCATACTCAGAGGTATGGCCTCGGAACAGGAAGACCGAAAGGTCGAGCACGAGTCACAAAATTGGTGTGGCGGACGATTTTGTCTACTCCTGAAGTTGTGCCGCCGGCTTTGATGATGAGGGGTGGTGCAATGGATGGGGGTCCTGTAATCGCTTAAACGACCAGGAGGGATGTTCGTTTGAGTGGGAGTTATGTTAGTTATTTTCTAAAAATACTATAACTCAAAATTATTATGAACAAAGTCTTATGTTGTTGCAAATTCCATTGTAGATGTCTCGCCCCTCGTTTAACCTAGGTCTGTTCCTTGAGAAAGAAAAGCTTAAACCAATGGGTCAAACTTCATGGCCTGGTTCCGCAACCTGAGGATCCTCCTCACTCCCCATAGGGTGGCCTACGTCATTGAGGCCGCCATAGGTGACCCTCCTGCAGATGATGCCTCTGAGGATGAGAAGAAGGTCTTCCAGACCCGATCGGAGGATTCTGCCTTTGTCCAGAGGGGCATGCTCTACGCCATGGAAGCCGACCTGCAGAAGCGCTTCGAGAAGATGAGCGCCTTTGAGATCATCTCAGATCTTAAGGCTGTCTTTGCGCCGCAGGCTAAGGCTGAGAGATATGAGGCTTCTGAGCTTTTCTTCTCAGCCAAGATGGAAGAGCATAGCAGTGTGAGCGAGCATGTAGTCAAGATGTCTGGCTACGTTCAACGCCTGAATGCTCTGGAGTGCAAGATTCCCGATGAGCTGGCGATTGACAGGGTGTTGCAATCGTTGCCACCAAGCTACAAAGGCTTCGTCATGAACTACAACATGCAGGGCATGGCTAAGTCCCTGGGTGAAGTGTTCGTGATGCTCAAGACTGCTGAGGTAGAGATTAAGAAGGAGCACACGCTGTTGATGATCAACAAGACCGTTGATTTCAAGAAGTCCGGTGGCAAGGGAAAGCAGAGATGGAAGTCCCGGAGGGAGGCAAAGTTGGCTGCCAAGTCCAGGACTAACAAATCTGGTCCCAGAGCTAGCGTGGAGTGCTTCTACTGCAAGGGGAAGGGTCACTGGAAGCGCAACTGCCCCAAGTATCTGGAGGATAGGAAGTCTGGCAAGACGGTCGACAAAGAGCAAGGTATATTTGATATACATGTTATAGATGTGTACCTTACATCCGCCCGGAGCAATACGTGGGTATTTGATACTGGTTCTGTTGCTCATATATGTAACTCTCAAGAGGAGTTACGGAATAGAAGGCGGCTGGCAAAGGATGAGGTGACGATGCGCGTCGGCAACGGATCGAGAGTCGACGTGGTGGCTGTCGGCACGCTCCCTCTGCATCTACCATCGGGATTAGTTTTGGTTTTAAATAAATGTTATTTTGTGCCATCCTTGAGTGTAAACATTATAAGTGGGTCTTGCCTGTTACAAGACGGTTATTCATTTAAATCAGTGTCAAGCAATTGTGCTATTTATATGAATGATATCTTTTATGTTGATGCTCCCGAGAGTAATGGTTTATTCTTGTTGAATCTCGATCGTAGTACTCACATCCATAACATAGAGGCCAAACGAATTAAGTGTAGTGACGATACCGCCATGTTTTTGTGGCATTGCCGTCTTGGTCATATTGGTATAAAGCGCATGAAGCGACTCCACTCCGATGGACTCTTGGACTCGTTGGATTTCGGATCCCTCGATACATGTGAACCATGCCTCATGGGCAAAATGACCAGGACACCGTTCAAAGGTTTCGTTGAACGGGCGTCGGATTTGTTGGGGATCATACATACAGACGTATGTGGACCAATGAGCGTTTCGACACGCAATGGTTATCGTTACTTCGTCACCTTCACTGATGACTTGAGTAGATACGGTTATATCTATTTGATGAAACACAAGTCTGAAACGTTTGAAAAGTTCAAAGAATTCCAGAGTGAAGTTGAGAATCAGCTTAATAGAAAAATCAAGCATCTCCGGTCCGATCGCGGTGGAGAGTACTTGAGTTTTGAGTTTGGCACACATCTGAAGAGTTGTGGCATAGTGCCCCAACTTACGCCCGCCGGAACGCCGCAGCGTAACGGTGTGTCCGAGCGACATAATCGTACTCTACTAGATAATGTCCGATCTATGATGTCTCTTACCGATCTGCCAGTGTCCTTCTGGGGTTATGCGTTAGAAACAGCCGCATTCATTTTAAATAGGGCTCCGTCCAAGTCCGTTGAAACGACGCCGTATGAATTATGGTATGGCCATAAGCCTAAATTATCGTTTCTGAAGGTTTGGGGTTGTGAGGCGTACGTTAAGAAACTACAGCCCGACAAACTCGAACCGAAGTCGGAGAAAGTTGTCTTTGTAGGATATCCGCGGGAAACCGTTGGGTACACCTTCTACAACCAAGCTGAGGGCAAAACTTTTGTCGCGTAGACCGGTACCTTTCTAGAGAAGGAGTTTCTCGCGAAAGGAGTAAGTGGGAGGAAGGTAGACCTCGATGAAATCGTTGATCCTGAACTCGAGATTCCGAGTGGCGCAACGGAAGTAATTCCGGAAACGTCCTCCGTGGAAGGAGTGGGAGAAACTGTCGAGGAAGATGTTCTACCTCGTAGGTCTGGTAGATCTCGGATCGCACCAGAATGGTATGGCAATATGGTTTGCACCGTCATGCTAGTCGAGCAAGACGAACCTACGAACTACAAGGAGGCGATGGAGAGTCTAGAGTCCGAGAAATGGCTTGAAGCCATGAAATCCGAAATAGGATCCATGTATGATAACAAAGTGTGGACTTTGGTGGATATTCCCGAAGGGCGCAAGGCCGTCGAGAATAAGTGGATCTTTAAGAAGAAGACTGATGCTGATGGTAATGTGACCGTCTATAAAGCTCGGCTTGTCGCAAAGGGTTTCCGACAAGTTCATGGAATTGACTACGGTGAAACTTTTTCACCGGTAGCGATGCTTAAGTCTATTCGGATTTTGTTAGCAGTAGCTGCCTACTATGATTATGAAATCTGGCAGATGGACGTCAAAACGGCCTTCCTGGATGGAAACATTGAGGAAGAGTTGTACATGGTACAGCCGGAAGGTTTTGTCGATCCAGGAAGTGCTAACAAGGTGTGCAAGCTTCAGCGATCCATCTATGGATTGAAGCAGGCATCTCGGAGCTGGAATCTTCGCTTTGATGAGGTAATCAAAGGTTTTGGATTTATCCAGAATGTGGAAGAGACCTGTATTTACAAGAAAATGAGTGGGAGCTCGGTTGTGTTCTTAGCACTGTATGTTGACGACATATTGCTGATAGGGAATGATGTGAAACTTCTGAATAGCGTGAAGGAATATTTAAACAGTAAGTTTTCCATGAAGGACTTAGGAGAAGCTGCGTATGTTTTAGGCATAAAAATCTATCGCGATAGATCAAGGCGCCTATTAGCACTAAGTCAGAGTACTTATCTTGATAAAATATTGAAGCGTTTTCATATGGACAAGGCAAAGAAGGGTTCTCTGCCGGTTATAAAGAATAAGATATTGCGTAAGGCGCAGTGTCCGGTGACGGAACTGGGTAAGGCCGAAATGACGAAACATCCTTATGCTTCAGCCATAGGATCGATCATGTATGCAATGTTGAGTACTAGACCGGATGTGGCATTAGCTCTAAGTTTGACAAGCCGGTTCCAGAGTAATCCTGAAACGCCGCATTGGGTAGCTGTTAAGAGCATTCTTAAGTATCTCAATAAGACAAAGGAAATGTTCCTTGTGTATGGTGGATGCGATGAGGAACTTGGCGTAACGGGTTACGTAGATGCAAGTTTCTGCTCAGACCCCGATGACTGTAAGTCACAGACAGGTTACGTGTTCAAGGTGAATGGAGGCGCCATGTGCTGGAGAAGTGGGAAGCAACCCATAGTCGCACAATCTACAATGGAGTCGGAGTACATTGCTGCCTGCGAGGCCGCGAATGAAGCTGTGTGGCTGAGGAAGTTCGTCATCGAACTTGGAGTGTTCCCGAACGTGCAAGACCCCGTGATCCTCTTCTGCGACAATACGGGTGCCATTGCGAACGCCAAGGAGCCAAGGTCTCACTCCACCGCCAAACACATTCTCCGACGCTTCCATGTGATACGTCAGTACGTACAAGGAGGCGATGTGAAGATTTGCAACGTGCATACGGATCTGAATATGGCAGATCCGCTGACGAAGCCTCTTCCGCTTGATAAGCATGAACAGCACCAGTTAGCTATGGGTGTTAGGCTTTTACCAAGTTGTAATCTAGATTAAATTGTACTCTAGTGCAAGTGGGAGACTGAAGGAGATATGCCCTAGAGGCAATTAATAAAGTGTATTCTTTATCATATCTCGTTTGTTCATAATAGGTTTTTGTGTCATGCTAGAACCGTATTAAGCGGAAACATTAATGCGGGTGTGATACGTAAACAACCAGGTCCCTAGTAGCCTCTACTAATACTAGTTTCGTTGCGCGATTGATGATCGAGGTTTCCCGGTCATGGGGCATGGCGCCGGTCGGCAATGAGAGTCATATCGATGGAGAGCGATGTGATGGACATACCCAGATTTGGAGAACATAGTCGTTACACCTTTGACCGTGAGATCAACTCTTATTGATATTCCCCGAAGATACTTTGATTGCACCAAACGTCGTATCTTATTTAGTATGACAATAACGGTGATACTTTTGGGTATTGGAAGGGAGTATTAAGACGAGGGGTCAAGAGCGGGATTTGCCATTCCGCATAGCAGGATAGATACTCTCGGGCCCACTCGGTGAGATCGTGTCTAATGAGCTTGCAAGCATGTGACTAGGTCACGGAGACATGAGATCATGAACGAGTAGAAGATAGCGTCGTCGGTAACGAGGTCGGGATTAGGTATGGAGATATCTATGGAACGACGCTCGGACATGCTAAGTATCGCTATGGCAAAAGGTTTAAGACTTTACGTTCAGGTTTGATAGATGAAAGTCATTCGTTATATCTCAGGGATTAATTCATGGGGTCCAGGCCTACGAGTTAGTCGTTGATCATTGAGGAGTCTTGATCATACCTGATATTATATCGAACCGCTAGGGTAACACACTTAAGGGGTTTCGACAAGACAACCGGAAAGGAAGGAGATCTCCGGGAGCGTCCCGGGAGAGGTCCGATGGAGATCGGGCAGCGCCGAAAGAGTTTTCGGAGCTAGGAAAAATTATATATATTATGTTTGATATTAATTAGTGTTATTAATATGCAAATATGATTTTATATATTTATTTTCGAATTTATTAAGGCAGATTTCCCTAAATGGGCCTTCCGGACGAAAGAAGGTCCAAGAGGGGAAAATTCCCTAGGGGAATTCGGTGGGGGCCAGGACGGCCGGCCTAGGTGGGCCACAAGGGGCCCACCAGGGGGCCGGCGCACTCCATAGCCGAACCAGGCTATGTGGGGATAGTCCCACATTGCCTGGCTGGCAAGGTAGGCTCCCCTTGGGAGCCTATATAAGAAAGGGCACCCCCAGCCTTTTAATTCACCAATTAATTCCCGATTTCTCTCTCGATCTCGTGGTTCCCAAGTCGGAGCCGCGCCGAGCCAGAGGAGTCGGGGATCTCCTCCACCATAGCCCGCTGCCGCGCTGCTGGTGTTCCGGTCCAAGTCTTCCGCTGCTCGTCCTGGACTGGAGCTTCGGAGGCGTCGTCTCCACCGTACGTGTGCGACTCACTGCGAGGTGCTGCGCTAGCGGTACTCGGAGGCCTGCTTCCTCTACACGACCTTGAGGTCGGCTTCGTCGGTCTGCATCGACAATGTTTGTGTGGGAACGTAATCCCGCTTTCGGTCTACAAGGGTACGTATTCCGATCTCCGTTCGTACTACTATATCTGCATAGAATAGATCTTGGCATGCTTTTAGGATATCGTCGGTAGGAAATTTTTTGTTTTCTGCACACGATCCCCTTCAAGCTCTTCTAAGAAATCTCCAAGCAAAGGTTTTTATCCGAGGAAGCAGCGTCTTGGAGGACCAAATCCTATTGAGCAGCTTCAGAGTTGGCTCATCCACAAGGCGAGGAGCCGGAAGCCCTGCAAGGTGAAGAGTGGACATGCACGTACGATAAGAGGATTTAGCAGAACAAACGCCATTAGGAGCAGGCATCCAGCCAAGAATATCTACGCCATTTGAGTGGAGAATCGGAGTGCTTTTGATAATGGAGCCAGAAGATTGCAAAAACAAAGAATCAATCAGCTCCACATTCCAGGCTTTCTGGTTAGGGGTCCATAAATCACGGACAAGATTGGGGTATCTGAAGCCGTTGGGCTGAATGGTCAAGTCATCGTACAGGCTGGTCCAGGCAGCACACCAAGGATGATTCCAAACAGGAGTGGATCCATCGGCTAATTGGATAAAAGAGTTATTCTGGAGCTGAGGAATGATCTTTAAAACTGACGACCAAAACGCAGATTTGGGAACATTGGGATTGGGCCTCCAAATGGTAGAGCTCGGATAGTACTTAGCTTTGAGGGTTTGGGCCAGGAATCCGGAGGGATGATGGGCCAACCTTCAGGCAGCGTTAAGGATGAGCCCATGATTCACAGGCTGGAGATTTCAGATACCCAATCCACCTTTTTTCTTTGGCGCATAGCTATCTTTCCAGGCTCTAAGAAAAAGGGTTTTTTCTCCGGATCAGAAGAAACACCAGTCCACCAAAAGTTCCTAATAATGGCATTTAATTTGGCAATAAACTTTCTGGTGAAAATAATGTTTGACATGTAATAAACTGGGATCGAGGAAAAAACCGAGTTGATCAGTTCAATTCTGGCTGCATGAGAAAGAGTATTAGCTTTGTACGTGGCCAGTTTAGATTTAAAATTTTCCAAAATGAAACAGTAAGCCTCGGATCAATTTTTTGCCGGCAAGATGAGAGGATGACCCAGATGAACAAAAGCAGAATCAATGAGAGGGACATGAAAGATATTCAAAATGTCAGCTCTAACAACAGAAGTGACTCCCTTACTGAAGATAATACCAGACTTACCCCAATTCGGCAATTGACCAGACGCTGCACAGAACGAGTTGATTATCTGATTGATCTTTTGGGCTTCCGAAAGACTCGCCTTTCCACAAACAAGGAGATCATCAACAAATAGGAGGGAGTGGATAGGGGGGTAACCCGGTCCCAGGACAATTCCTGTTAAGAGGGCAGAGGCAAGGGCATCCTGCAAGGCAACGGATAATTCATTGATTGCAAGAACAAACAGGTATGGAGATAAGGGGCACCCTTGTCGAGCTCCTCTATCGCTAATAAATTTAGAGTAGGCTTGACCATTGATAATCACTGAAAAAGAAGGAGAGGATATACATGCATGAATAAGGTTAATAAAGTGTCCATGTAATCCCTTTCTAGAAAGAGCAGCAGTGATAAAAAGCCATTCCAGGCGATCAATTTTTTTGGCAAGATCAATTTTAAGCATAAAATCTTGTTCATTCCAAGAGGAAAGAGCAAAAGAGTGAGTAATTTCTTGCGCAATAATGATATTGTCACTGATTCTACGACCTTTGATAAAAGCTTGTTGCGAGGGGTGAATGTAGTCAGGGAGTGGGGCTTAAGCCTATTAGCCAAGCACTTAGCAATTAACTTGTAGATAACATTATAAAGGCTAATTGGCCTGTAGTCCATGGGAACAGAAGGGGCCAACTTCTTAGGAATAAGAGCAATATGAGTTTCATTGACATGTTCAGGCATTATACCAGAAAGAAAGAAGTTACTTACGAGAGCGAAAACTTCATCTCCAATCCAATCCCAAGTAGCTAGGTAAAATTCTACATTGAAGCCATCTGGACCCGACGAGGCATTCCGTTTCATATCAGCCAACGTGTCATAGAGCTCTTTCTTGTCCGGGATAGTGTAAGTGGGATCATCATCATTTTCAGGCAAGAGAGAATCAAAAGGTTTACTACGCGAGGTGTTGGGAGTAGCAAAGATAGACCTGAAGTAAGAAACAAAGGTTTGTGCGATTTTGTCCGACATAAGCTGAGTTATATTATTTCCATCCTTAACTGACATGATTGTGTTCCTTCGTCTCCTTTTGGCAATTACACGATGAAAAAATGCGGTATTCCGGTCACCATCCTTAACCCAGTTCTTTTTAGCTCTTTGAACATAAGAATCACTTAGCTTAGTCATGGTTTGTTCATACCATTGCACCAAATCTTCGTCAGCCTTGTAGTCTCGCTCCTGCAAAGGTTGAATTTGAATAGATTTGATCCGGCTCTCCAGATCGGATAGCTCCTCCCGCAGGGGCTTCTTCTTCCTACACCAGACTTTGAGCTTGGCAGAGAGGTCCCTAGTTTTAGCAACAAAGTTTGGCGCAATGGAACCCTCCCAGGCATGTCTAGCCACATTCTGAAAATCCTGTTCTTTAAGCCACTTGTTTTCATACTTAAATGATTTCCTAATTTTATTAATCTTTCCATCAGTGGAGAGGAGAATTGGAACATCGTCACTGAAGCAAGGAAGGAGGGGCATATTGTAGACATTCGAAACAGGAAAATTGATACACCACTCATGGTTCACTAGGCACCTGTCCAATCTCTGAAAAAGAGGTTTGGAAGCGAAACGTCTGTTGGTCCAAGTAAAAGTCGGGCCCAAGAAACCAATATCAAACAAACCACAAGATTTGATACACGAGCGAAAAGAAGCTAAACGACTATGATTATAATTAGGGGTGCTCTTATCCGAATCATACAACAGTTCATTCAGATCCCCAAGACAGAGCATAGGCAAGCTGCTATTATTATACACAAAATGCTCAACTTTGCTCCAGATTTGAGATACTAGGCGGTGTTAGGGGTCACCATATATACAAACAAGACCAAACTTGAGATTGGTGGCCCTAATAGTAGCAGTAGCAAGGATAATATTGAACTCTGTAGACAGAACATCAACATGGACATTGTGAGACCACATAAGCCATAGCCCACCCGAGCGCTTCTGAGAGGGCTCCTCCCCAGCCATACTTCAACAAGTCTGGCCAAGCCTTATCCCTTATCACTTCCCAGTTCTCCTCCCCTCCCTTGAGAGTCCGATGCCGCGGCCTAGATCCGACCGCTCTCGTCGCTGGCGTCCTCGCCGGTTGGTGCAGGGATGATCTAGGGTGCCGGCCCGCTTTGTATAGTGGTAGATTTAGGTTTAGTTTTTCGTAGATTAGGTTTTGAATTTGTGTCGGAGAATGGTATCTTGTCGTCTCCCTCTCCTCGAAGGTCTTGTTGCCCGGCGGCTCGGCGTGGCGTCGGCCACGTTGTCTGGCGGAGCACTGCCAAGTCCCCATGGTGGGGAAAGGGTGGTTTCTGCGCTTCGATGACGGCCTTCTTCAATAAGCGCTTTGGCGTTCTTGCTTTGCTGGGTGCTGCTCTTCTCTTGCCGGCCTTGGTAGCGAGGGTGAGAGGAGTGGTGGCTTTCTGGCAAGGATGTGCAGGTCTTGGGCGTTAGAGATTCGAGGCCGTTCCCGGCGTGCGGCGGAGTGGTGGTTACAGCTCGGCTTGCTTCAGAGGATGGAGCCGGCGAACTGCAGCAACAACTCGGCAATCTCTTCAATAAGGTTTGTATATCACAACTCTAATGGTGGTGGCTTGGATTGGGGTCTTTTCTCTGCTTCTCATTTTGGCAATGAGAGCAAGGAGGCTCCTCGATTCCATGTTCTTCTTCGACTGGACAAGCACCAGGGGAGGAGTTTTTCTTCTCCGGGTAGATTTCTCACGACGGTGTTTTGTTCGTCGTCGTTCTTGATGGTTGGATGACGACCTCTCCCGCCTTCTTCGTCGGCTTCGGGTTCTTCCGGCTGGCGATCCAAGGATTTGATCAACCTCCAGACTGCTATGCCGCAAAGAAGGCCCTCTGGCTCGGGCGTAGTGCGCTCCCGTCTCCTCGCCCCAAGTGGGTGCATCCCCGGTGATGCTGAGGCTGACTGCGCTGAGCTTCGTGTTCGTCACACTGGAGAAGGAGCTGGACCCGACTGTGTTCCTCTTTATCTGTTTAGGGTCTTTTATGCAATTTGAAAGGATTTGGTTGTAATTTTTATCTTTTTGGGCGCCTTTTCTGTAAATTGTACCAGTGTTGACTTAATGGAACTCTAGGTCCTTCGGGACCATCCGCTGTTCAAAAAAAAAAGTCTAGCCAAAGCTACATCAAGGGACTCGATGACCGCTCCGACAAGTTGTCTCATGAGTATTATTTCCGTCGGTTTCGGATGCCTCCCACGGATGG
Source organism: Poa annua (assembly GCA_026929855.1). Taxonomy (NCBI): domain Eukaryota; kingdom Viridiplantae; phylum Streptophyta; class Magnoliopsida; order Poales; family Poaceae; genus Poa; species Poa annua. Next base: position 28,549,221 of record CM049428.1, read on the forward strand.
AATGGGCACTCATTTCTTTTGCGATGACAAGGGTGAGATTACGACCATCCTCACTAATTGGATTCTAAAATGCAAGTGTAACTGTCATCCCCAATAATATTAAGGCCTATGAAAGCAAGGTAAAATGCAAGTGTCACCCTTCATTTTATATATACTAGATCATGTAGGCGCGCGTTGCCGCGCCCGTCTATTAGATAAATAGATTGTTAGGAACCAATACAATAAAAATGTTGAACTATGTGCTAAGTTGAACCATGATGGCATATGTTCCGAAACATGAAATCGTCATCATTGCAAATTGGTGCAATTTTATCTGGTAGATGCATTATCGTCTATAACTTGGACATTTATTTTTCACAAGTCTTTATGAGTTGTCGGAAGATGGACGCTTGCTTGGCATTTGCATGAAGCAGCATCACCAATAAGCAAAATAGAACTCAACACATGAAGGCTCCGTTGCATCAAGAATAATTCAACCGTCAGTACATGCCAATAAATAATTTTATAGGGCATAATAGCCATGTAGGGCTAGCAAATAACCAGGAACCAGGAATGAGGGGATTCCTAATCAAATTGTGGAGCTAATTATGGATAACATAACATGGGTACAACATAATGCACTAATTACATCGTGTACCCTGGTATCCAGATGACAGAAGCTGCAACATACAGAGCAAGGCCAAAGGAAGTCATCCAACATCAACTTACACGTGCTTTCTAGTGGATTTGCAAAACATAGTGAGAAACAACCATGAGCCACTGTTGATGTGTGTGCATAAACTTTTTGAAGACTTGGAAAGGATAATAAGATCCAACTTAAATAAACATTTTTTCCATTTTTTTATTCATATAAATCATGATCAATCAGGACAATTATTTTGATCTTCAAGAAGGAAATAAATCTAACCCACCCTACCACACGTACCTTCTCTGCAACCTCCTCTCTGCTGCAAAATACACAAAACGAAAATCAAGATATTCAAATCACAAGCCTCATATACAACAAAATTCATAACTCCTTATATTTACATGATTTCAAGGACCAAGCAAAATTATTGTGGGTCTCTGATGAACTCAGCAGGTTAGGATCACACTCACGACCACACTCACGTGCCTATAGAGAAACGATTGATGGAGTACGATCTAAAACTTTCCCGAGAAGGGCAAACTACCGTGTTAGCTCCCCAGAGCTTTTTCCCAAGATATTTTAAATTTGTATAGATTTATGTATCAATCCTCAGGTTGTAGACCTAGTGAAACCACACGATTTTATTGCTTCCACCACTAATCTCTAAACTTGGTATTCACAACTATATTCGTTTGAACAAATAAAATAAAATAATTCAGATTGCCATATAAAAGCCAAACTACCGCTTAGATTAAAAACCTATACACTCATAAGTTGACTGGAATGCAGTCATGTGGAATTTATAATGTTCTGTCTTTTCGTTAGCATGCCTGTCATAGATTGCGCTATGATTCAGCTAGCTACGCAAACTGATTGTACACAACTTCACGCATAACAAAAAGTACTCCATAAGGTTTTTCCGTCTACTTATGGGCACAATCCCAAAAATCATATCTGAAAGAAATTAATTATGTTCCTGATGAAAGCTCTTATCTTAACTAAGCTACACATTTCCGAAATTGTTGAATAGTAAAAAATCTACAGCCAAGACCAAAGATGTTGATCTATTTTCTCTACCAGCTCAAAGGTCACTGCATAAGATGAGTTACAATACAGCAAAGGGGAAACATACCATCAGCTCACAAATTCACAATGTGCATCATATCTGTTTTAATGCTGAAACAAAAAATGACCAAATAACTCAAGATTAGTAGAGTCCAATATACTTACACATGCAACCCAGTGGCTCCTAAATTATGTGGGTGTTGGAGATAAACTAAATTAAATGAGAAAACATTATCTAGTTCTGAACTATGTATTAAGATGACGGAGAATAGAGCAAGATACTATAAGAACATGTGCACTTGTCTGCTTACTGAATGGGTGTAGGAGCAACAGACAAATAACACAAACAGTGTCCACGATGTGATGAGTTTTCTACAGGGAGAACACAATTTCCACATGCACCTGCAATCGAGCAAAACGATACACAATAGTCCGAAGATGTTATACCCGAAGTTAACAAAAGAAGACCATAGAGGTCCTATTTCACCATATACGAAAAAAACTGACCGAACTGAAACTTAAATGAAACTGCATAAACGTATCAGTGTCAAAGATTTGCAAATCAGATAACTTATTGAATGAGATAAGACATAACCTACTTTGTTTTACCTCTTGAAGGTCAGGTTGACATCCAGTGCAGGTTTTCCTGCTACTATTCCTGGATGAGCAATCGAGGTGTGTGTGTGGACTGACCATCCTTGTGCTCCTACTCGCATTTAAAATCGTCAACTATTAGAAAACAGGTCAGGACCAACTATTAGAAAATAATAATTGTCAGACCAGCAAACTAATCTGACCGACTGTCATTCGCAAGTCGTCATATGATGGATTGCCCAACCTGCAATTCTTATACCATTGAATATTTTCTGGCCTACAACCTATAGTGGTAACAACACACACAATTATGAAATAAGTTAGGAGGATGGCTTGCAATGTATACTCGAGCGGCTCCACAACGTATCAGTGCTACCATGGCGAGTTCTTACCGCCGTCCGCCATGCTCGTGCTCGGCTGCTTCTCCGGCCGCCCTGTCTTGTATCCTACCCTTTATATTGTGTCCTTCTCCTTCCTCCTGTCCGACCCCTTGTAACGAAATTTCACCACGGTCGATGCCTCTCCCGGACCATCCCTCCTGAATATCGCTCTTCTTGGAACGTGCCTCCTTCATCTCGGCCCCCAGATCAGCGTCTAGAAGGAGTTGCCGCTTCTGGTTCCCGAATTGAAAGCCGCTGGTGGTGGCGGTCACAGTCAAGTTCCTCCGCTCTAGGTAGTCCAGGCCATGTGTCGGGTCGGGCCTGAAAAAGCCCGACACAGAAAACCCAGGCCCGACCCGGTCAAAAAGCCCGAAAGCCCGACGGGCTTCGGGCCACGGGCCAGGCTATTTCCTGATTTGTGTAAAAAACGAAGCCCAGGCCCGGCCCGACCGTCGGGCCTAATTTTAAGGCCCAAACCTGGTTTTTTTGGGTCAGGCTAAACATGGCCAGGTCTAGCTCTAGGTATTGAGTCACTGCTCCGCTCACAGGCATGGAGTCTGCTCGACTGCTCCACGCGCCCATCTCTAAGGCGTCAACGGAACAATGCGCACGGCCGGTCCAGGCGCACGGGCCCCAGTAAGTGCTTCCGCATCTTCACGGAGTACAACTTCAGGACCAACCTGGACGACGACACGGTGCCTGAGATGCAGAGGAGCAACTTGGCCATCGTTGTACGGAGGCTCAAGGCGCTAGCCATCAACGACCTGGTGAGTTTCGTCTTCATGCACCCTCCGGCGTTGGAGTTGCTGCTGAAGGTGTTGGAGGATCTCTTCTCCCTCTGCGAGCTCACCATGACCCAGAGGAGGAGGCGGAGTTTCCCCTGGACCCGATGCTCTCCAAGGCCATCGTCGCGTCGGCGAATTTCAGTTGCACGGAGGAGCTGGTGACCATCACGGCCAGGTCTATGTCGGGAGTGGTTCGCCCAGATCGCTAAAGTGGAGATTGGAAAGGAGAGGAAGCGAAAGGAAAGGAGATCGGAAAGGAAAGGAAAGGAGAAATAGACGCCTAAGTTTTTTGTGCATGTTCAACCGGAACGCTAAACTTTATAATGTCGATGGGCTTTCATGAGGGACTTTCTGGCCCAGTTAACGAGAGCAGGCCAATTTGTTTTCCGGAGCAGTTGCCCTCAGGGATATGCGACCCACTGCGAGATTTCAGCACATGTAACGGTCAGAAACGAGCAGTAAGGATGATCAGACGGCTGAGAATGTTGATGGCGTGAGAGAGCTCCTATTTGACTCAGTTATAATATCCCTAATAACTCCGGCTCCCGTAGTAGCTTAGTCTCCTTTTCTCCCCAGATACAGTAAATAAATACTCCGTACATGCTTTCTGAAACGTTGCTGCTAAGCAACGCTCATGTCTTGCTATTTTTCAAATGAAGTTGTTTTGTTAGGTATAAGTCATCAGCTATATGTAATAGGTAGGGGGTGTGCCTCTAATCATGTAGGAGTATTGAGTAGCATTGCATCCCGTGATGAGGCGAGTACCCCTGCGTGTAACTTGCCATGCATGGATGCTCCTCATGTCTCGTTGCAGAAACGCATTGAAGATGCCTCTGTTTTACCATATGTCAATGATGTATATGCATTGGCAATCACAATTAACATCCCAATCCTTCTTTGTTTTATCATGTGCTAATTATCTGGAGTGTAATGTGTTACTGATGCCACACCCTAGTGATGTTTGTTTTGACTGATTTGAATTTACTCTGACCTATCATCTGTTGTATGTTAATTGTTACCGCGAACATCATGATGGTGCTGAGCAGAATACTTGTTAAGAGTCTTTTGGTTGCTATTGTGTGGACTTCAATGACAACATGCAGATGTCATTTTGAGAAAGTGGGGCTCTTTGTCTAAAGGCCAATCTCACAGGCAATCCGCTTACTTTTAGGCTGCACAACATACTCCAATCAAAATTGTGAGCATTCGTATCAGTATTTATATTTCAGATCCTAGTGGCATGCGACAATAGTGAGTTCAATATCAGTTTTCTATACCACTATCCAAGTATAATTACATTCACATTGCAAGTAAATTAAAATAAGAAATTCTAGAACATTAAACAGCACATTTAGCAATAACTTTAAGCTATTGCAACAAAAAAAGTACAACTACACAACATATAAAAAAACTCCAAATATTATCGAACTGAGACTTTTGGGAAGACTCCAAATGACACATGGATCTGTAGACATGATCAATCGAGACCATATAGTTCTCCTTAGCGGCATGCCTAGACTTTGCGGGTGTCGCCATGAAGGCATGTAGTGGATGCATTAGGATGAGGACATGACACTCGGGCGGGCATGAATGAACACCGATGTTAAGTTTTGGAATGGCAACTACGACTACATTATGTTGGTCATCCCCTACCATAACCCCTTGTTCATGACAAGTAGTTCTATCCAGAGATGGCAAGCTCGGTGTCTTCAACCCCATGGACATGATGTGGCTAGTAGTTGATAAGCATGTGCTATATAATATGGAGACGACATTGTCGATGACCGTGGTGATGGAGTAGACAATAGTGATCGTGAGGAGGAGGAGGATGTTGGTGGCTCCAATAAATACGAAGATAATAAGGAGGGGGAGGAGGAGGAAGGTGGTGAATACTGTAACAATGGAAGCGAGGAGGAAATCAATGAGGAACATGAGGATGTCCAATTAGAATTATGTGAGATTATACCCTACTTCGATCAAGAGTAGGGATTTCTCGTGGAGCAGAACAGTGAGTTGCTCGTTGTCTTCAGACAAGAGGATCAGTCCATTCGAGTATAAACGCTAGACCACTAATGAGGTGAAGCGGCGTTATTGCGGTTACATGACACAATGACCTTGTGGGATGACGACCAGGTGCTCTTCCGGGACAGGACGGGAGCCATTACGGGTTACACCGCCCGATGACTGACACATGTGGTCGCCAACGGGTGTATTTACCGGCTTTCACCAAAGAAGACATGGCGGTCTCATTCTATATGTGCGGGAGGGTGGTATTATCTTGTGTTTTACATATATATGTTGTATCTGGTCTCGAACGGACTTTGATTGATCTGGCAAAATGTGATTGGTTATTTCGAGTGTTTGTTCATCATTCAAATATCAAGTACTATATTACTTGCTTAATACCCACACATTGTTACACAATAATGACTAAATTATATGAAGATGTTCTTTAACTTGTTTGATGTGTGAGACTCTCTCAGCCAAGGCCTCCTAGGTCGCCTTATGCAACTATGGAGGGGGCCTTCCGGCCTTCCCCACTGCATGTTGACCTCGACAATGCCAGAGGAGGCCATCCGACAGTGTCAGCGGCTGGGCGCCTTCATCTATTGTTTCTCCTTCCGTCTTGGTGAGGAGCTTGCTCTGTTGTTCCCCGACCTAGACCATGGACTTCTTGATCTTGCTACTAAGGTTTTAAAGGAGCAAGAGGTGGGCAAATTGTGACTGCTGCCGAGAATCATCATCAAGAGTACGCATATGCGGCCTATAATTCTTTTTTTATATTAGGAGGGGGTGAGTTGCTGGAATTTTAGTGTACTTGGGCTAAGGCCCAACTAAAATCCGAAATTCTCATGGCCCATTCTGGTTGGCTGGTTGTGCATGTACGTGCCTAATGTTTAGTCCCATACTTCTTGTGGAGAGTGAGCTGCACCACTTTATATAGTGTGATGTTCTAGTACTAGTGTGAGCTAGTGAGAATAAAAGAAGATGAAGAGTGCCACACACGCGCTCCTCCTCCTCGCTCGCCTCGTCACGTCACGCCTCGCATCGTCTCGCCTCGTTACACCGCGCCGCGCCGCGGGTTGCGGGTTGCGGGAATCTTGCCGAGCCGAGCTTATATTTTTGCAGTCTGGGAAAACTAATGAGTCATTGATTAGTAATTAACGGGACTCGATCGTGGCTTACAGCCCACGTTCTACCCAACTCGCACTATATATACAGCCGGGGGCAAACCCTAGCCGACACCACGAGATACATGGTCTCACACCGTTCCAGAACATTGGGCCGCCGTCTACCAAGTCTTCTGCATCCCGTTTTCCGGCGTGCACCGGTTGAAGGGATAATAGGCCTCCGGAACCCCGCCTCTTGTGATCCTGTACGGGAGAGGGCCGATCAGGTTTTTGGGGAGCGCACTCGCGCGACTACTGGCTTCGAGTTCTTCCCCAACGACGACTTCTTCCCCGACATGGGCGACGACACGGGGAACTCCAGTGGTGCGACTGCCGCTGCACCGTACGTGTTCTTGATCTTCCTATATGATGTTTTACTAGAGTTCTTACTTATAGTACATGCTCTAGATTGCATCTGTATATCTATTGTTTGCGTAGATCACATGATTAGTTTAATCTATATTATTCTAGTCATGAATTGTTCACTGTTATTGGGAATTAAATTATATGCTAAATCACCTAATTATTCAACAATCCAAAAACCTGATTATAGGCAAGTATAAGCGGTGGCGCATGAGAGCAGTGCTATGATTTCAGAACATGAACTGCTATGCTGCCACCAAAGGCAAGCCTGATGGCGAGCTTGACCCTGCACAACAGGAGTCTTTCGAGAGGCTCGACAACATGTTTAAGAGTGCCCTTGAGAGTATTCTTGACGATTCCATTGTGGACTCGTATATGTCGTTTTCTAACGGCAAGGACATGTGGGATGCGCTCGAGGCCAAGTTTGGGGTCTCGGACGCTGGCAGCGAGTTGTATGTCATGGAAACTTTCTATGACTACAAAATGACTGATGAGCGCCCTGTTGTTCAACAGGCTCATGAGATTCAGTCACTCGCTAAGGAACTTGAGCACTTTAAGTAGATCTTACCGGACAAGTTTGTCGCCGGTGGCATTATCGCCAAGCTTCCACCTTCGTGGAACAACTTTGCTACCTCTCTGAAACACAAGAGACAAGAATTTTCTGTTTCGGATCTCATTAGATCGTTTGATGTGGAAGAAAAGGCGAGAGCAAAGGATACACGTGCTCGAGTTACCGAGGCTGGTTCTAGTGCCCATATGGTACAGAAGAAGAATTACCAGCCGCCCCACAAGACCAAGTTTAACAAGAACAACTCTGGGGTTAAGGGCAAGCCTGATGGAAAGTTCAAGCCATCACATCCTACCAACTTCAAGAAAAAGAACAATAAACCGAGGAAGGGTTCATGCCATGTTTGCGGTGATCCAAATCACTGGGCACCCCGTTGTCCCAACCGCCATGAGCTGCGTGAACCTGAGAACAATGGAATAGTGCCAATGGTATCATTGGCGATACTGAGATGAAGGATCCAGGGTACGGAATATTTCCCACCATCCTTTCAGTTTGTCATTCACCTGAATGGTTGATTGACACTGGTGCCAATGTACATGTTTGTGCTGATGCCTCGATGTTCTCTTCTTACCAGATCACAGGGACTTCCCCCGTGCTGATGGGTAATGGGTCACATGCTTTTGTTCGTGGAGTCGGTACAGTCGATCTGAAGTTTACTTCGAGGAAGGCCGTGCGTCCGAAGAACGTTCATCATGTGCCCGCCATCAATAAAAATCTCGTCAGCGTATCTTTGCTATGTCGAGATGGTTTTAAGTTGGTTTTCGAGTCCAATAAAGTTGTAATATCTAAGTATGGACAATTTGTTAGAAAAATCTATGAGTGTGGAGGCTTGTTCCGCCTATCTTTATCGGATATTTGCTCCAAAGTTATTAATCATGTTTGCCACGAAATTGAGTCTAATCTTTGGCATTCACGACTTTGTCATATTAACTTTGGTAGCATGACGCGGTTAGCTAATTTGGATTTAATTCCGAAATTCGCTAATGTGAAAGGTTCCAAGTGTCAAGTGTGCGTTCAAGCTAAGCAACCTCGCAAGTCACATAAGGCTGCGGAGGCAAGAGACTTGGCACCACTGGAACTTATACATTCAGATCTTTGTGAGATGAATGGTATATTGACGAGAGGCGGAAAGAAATATTTCATGACGCTTATTGATGACTCCACTAGATATTGTTATGTGTATCTCCTGAAAACAAAAGATGAAGCTTTAAACTTCTTCAAAAACTATAAAGCTGAAGCAGAGAGCCAACTTGATCTAAAAATAAAACGGTTGAGGTCTGATCATGGTGGAGAGTATTTTTCCAATGAGTTTGATTCTTTTTGTGCGGAACATGGTATAATCCATGAGAGGACGCCTCCCTATTCACCTCGGTCAAATGGGGTAGCCGAAAGAAAGAACCGAACTCTAACTGATTTGGTTAACGCCATGTTAGACACTTCGGGTCTCTCCAAGGTATGGTGGGGGGAGGCGCTATTGACAACGTGTCATGTTCTAAACCGAGTTCCCACAAAGAACAAAATTGTTTCTCCATTTGAGGAATGGGAAAGGAAAAAGTTGAGACTCTCTTACTTACGTACTTGGGGTTGTTTGGCGAAAGTCAATATTCCAATTCCCAAGTAGCGCAAGCTAGGACCAAAAACCGTGGACTGTGTTCTTCTGGGCTATGCTTTTCATAGCATTGGCTATAGATTTTTGATAATCAAATCTGAGGTACCCGACATGCATGTTGGTACGATTATGGAGTCGAATGATGCGACTTTCTTTGAGGACATTTTTCCCATGAAGGGTATGTTTAGCTCATCAAATCAGGATATACCAAATACACCTAGTCAAGAATTAGTTGAGATTCCTGATCCTACCATTCCGATAGAACACACTGATAATCCCGTGGAGGATGACAATGAAGCTCGTATTAGGAGCAAGAGACAGAGGACTGCTAAGTCCTTTGGTGATGATTTCATTGTGTATCTTGTGGATGACACCCCATGACCATTTCAGAAGCTTATGCATCTCTTGATGCTGACTACTGGAAGGAGGCTGTCCGTAGTGAGATGGATTCCATCTTAGCTAACGGAACCTGGGAAGTTACTGATCGTCCTTATGGGTGCAAACCTGTAGGATGTAAGTGTGTGTGCAAGAAAAAGCTTAGGCTTGATGGTACTATTGAGAAGTACAAGGCGCGGCTTGTGGCCAAGGGTTATACCCAGAAAGAAGGAGAAGACTTCTTTGATACTTACTCACCTGTGGCTAGACTGACCACGATTCGGGTGCTACTTTGATTGGCTGCCTCGCATCGTCTTCTCGTTCATCAAATGGACGTTAAGACAGCTTTCCTATATGGAGAGTTAGACGAGGAAAGTTATATGGATCAGCCTGATGGTTTTGTAGTACCGGGTCAGGAAGCAAAGGTGTGCAAGCTATTGAAGTCTTTATATGGCCTTAAGCAAGCTCCTAAGCAGTGGCACGAGAAGTTTAAAAGAACTTTAACTGCTGCAGGTTTCGTTGTTAACGAATCCGATAAGTGTGTATACTATCGCCATGGTGGGGGCGAGGGAGTTATTCTATGTCTGTGTGTCGATGACATACTGATATTTGGAACCAATCTTGATTTAATCAAGGAGGTTAAGGATTTCTTATCTCACTGTTTTGAGATGAAGGATCTTGGAGTAGCTTATGTAATATTAAACATCAAGCTGCTGAGAGATGGTGATGTTGGGATTACACTGCTTCAATCCCACTATGTGGAAAAGATCTTGAGTCGCTTCGGGTATGACGACTGCAAGCCTTCTCCGACACCATATGATCCCAGTGTGTTGATTCGAAAGAATCAGGGCATTGCTAGAGATCAACTGAGATATTCTCAGATCGTTGGCTCGCTTATGTATTTGGCTTGTGCCACGAGGCCTGACATCTCTTTTGCTGTAAGCAAGTTGAGCCGGTTTGTTTCCAACCCGGGAGATGATCATTGGCATGCGCTTGAGAGAGTTATGCGCTATTTAAAAGGCACTGCGAGCTATGGAATTCACTATTCTGGTTATCCTAGAGTACTAGAAGGTTATAGTGATTCAAATTGGATATCTGATGTTGATGAGATTAAGGCCACGAGTGGTTATGTGTTTACACTCGGTGGTGGAGCTGTTTCCTGGAAGTCTTGCAAGCAGACCATCTTAACGAGGTCAACTATGGAAGCAGAACTCACAACATTAGACACATCCACTATTGAAGCAGAGTGGCTTCGAGAGCTTTTGATGGACTTACCTGTGGTTGAAAAACCCATACCCGCTATCCTTATGAACCGTGATAATCAAACTGTGATAGTTAATATTAAAAGTTCTAAGGATAATTTGAATTCATCAAGGCATGTGAAAAGGAGATTGAAATCTGTCAGAAAATTGAAGAACTCCGGAGTTATTGTGTTGGATTATATCCAAACGTCTAAGAACTTGGCAGATCCTTTCACAAAGGGTTTATCACGTAACGTGATAGATAACGCATCGAGTGAGATGGGTTTGAGACCCACCGTATGAGTTGTCCACAGTGGTAACCTACTCTATATGATCGGAGATCCCGTGAATTAGAAGTGGGAGACAAGCTGTTGGTCGGCTGGGAGGAGAGTATCCTTACATTTTACTATCCCACTCTGCAAAGATGCAATACTCTCCTGATCTGCATGGCAGGTTGATATTTATCTTAATGTGTTCCAAGCGCCTTACTTTTATAAGCGGAGATGTTATCCTGCAGAGCATCTCTTGAGGAACACACCTATATGAGTCTGAATGTTAAACGTCGCAGTCTATGAGAGTCGGGTGCTCTTTAATAAACTCATGAAAGGCCTTGGAGTATGACGTATAAACTCCACACCGTGGGGAAGCCTTGCGGTAGCCTAGTATCGGTCAAGGGATTGTGTGAAACTAGGTCGCAACAAACTTGTAGTTCAAGGCATAGTCCACTATTCAAGTTGCGGTCTAACGTAGCATAAGTTTCTAAGTGGAGTTCAACTTAACAGTCCCCACTAAGCACCGGTATATGAAACAATGTTTTGGAACAAAGTGGTACAATGTGCCAATGAGACTTTGTGGGGGATTGCTGAAATTTTAGTGTACTTGGGCTAAGGCCCAACTAAAATCCGAAATTCTCATGGCCCACTCTGGTTGGCTGGTTGTGCATGTACGTGACTAATGTTTAGTCCCATACTGCTTGTGGAGAGTGAGCTGCACCACTTTATATAGTGGGATGTTCTAGTACTAGTATGAGCTAGTGAGAATAAGAGAAGATGAAGAGTGCCACACGCGCGCTCCTCCTCCTCGCTCGCCTCGCCACGTCACGCAGCGCCTCGTCACGACACGTCACGTCACGACGCGCCGCGGGTTGCGGGAATCTCGCCGAGCCGAGGTTATATTTTTACAGTCTAGAAAAATTAATGAGTTATTGATTAGTAATTAACGGACGCGTTAATTATCTTACCGTTTTCGATCCCTCTGGGATCGTGGGGCGTTACCGACTTGATCGTGCCTTACAACCCACATTCTACCCGACTCGCACTATATATACAGTCCGGGGCAAACCCTAGCCGACACCACAAGATACATGGTCTCACACCGTTCCAGAACATTGCGCCGCCGTCTACCAAGTCTTCTCCATCCCGTCTTCCGGCGTGCACCGATTGAAGGGACAGTAGGCCTCCGGAACCCCGCCTCTTGTGATCCTGTACGGGAGAGGGGCGATCAGGTTTTTGGTGAGCGCACTCGCGCGACTACTGGCTTCGAGTTCTTCCCCAACGACGACTTATTCCCCGACATCGCCAGCCTCTTCATCGACAACATGGGCGACGGCACGGGGAACTCCAGTGGTGCGACTGCCGCTGCACCGTAAGTGTTCTTGATCTTCCTATATGATGTTTTGTTAGAGTTTTTACTTATAGTGTATGCTGTAGGTTGCATCTGTTTATCTACTGTTTACGTCGATCACATGATTAGTTTAATCTATATAATTTTAGTAATGAATTGTTCACTGGAATTATATGCTTAATCGCCTAATTATTCAACATGAGTAACTTGTGACTGCTACCGTAAGAGTATTTGTAAGAGCTTTACCCATATTTGCTCTCAATACCCATAAACTGCTTTTTACGGGTGTTAGGAGCTGAAAAACTTGCTTCAACATCTTACCCGTAAGTGGTCCTAGTGCCATACCAATTTTAACTACTGAAATTATGGGTAACCTATTGAAGATACTTTGAGAGCAGATTATGTTGGCTGGCCACTTCCAAGGTTGTGACGGGACACCAAGATGTGTTTATCTGCATATGGATACACCCTATGTCAAATATCTACTACAAATACACGACATCTTCCTTAGCATTTGGACATGTCGTTAATGCAATTTGGGATTGCTCGCTGAGCAGTGTGGATATTACCATTCAGGCGCGGCCGCAAGTGTACACGGTAGCGATTCAGATCTGCGCAATGCTAAAAACATTGGCCTAGAGTCGGGATCCATGATATAAGCCAGGTCACCCGAATCTACAGATCCCTGCCCGGCGCGGCGTGTTTCCCTTTCATTATTTCATACTAGATGTTATTGGGTCGTATTCGCCTTTGACGGTGGAAGGCCACCACACCACTGGCCTTGCTAGGTCGGTTGTGGTGAGTTCAAACGGTTCGCTTCGTCATGTACGGAGGCGATCTGGAGGCTGTGCTTCGTCATCGCCGGCCAACTTTGGCGCCGGCGGCCTGGGGCTGTCGTTCGACGGGGCTCGCGGTTCGACGTGCTGGGCGGGCTGGTGGCTGAGTCGTCCATGGTGGGGCTGGTCACGGAGCTTGACACCGGGCTGCAGGCAGACCCGGACCATGTCGCCGTGCGGGTTGCTCTGGACTCCATCAACGACGAAGGGACGCCAAGCCGGAGCCATGCACGACCCGACGAGGACATCGTCGGCGAGTTCTGGGTGGCAGCGGGGTTTCCGTCGCCGTCGTGCCGAACTTGGGAACGAGATTAGCCTCGGCGGTAGGTGTTGTTTCTAACAGTGTTTCTGTTTGCAGGTCTGTTCTAGTACTTTCGAGCAAGGTTTCGCCGCCAGCGGGCCAGGGAATGAGCTCCTCGCCGTAGGGGCTCCGTCCATCCCGTATGCCGCCGAGAATGGGCCCTTGGCGTGGGCCTCTTCCGCCGCGTCGGGTCTTGCCGCCGCCGGTCATGGCCACCTTCTTCGACAAGGCCATGGCGGTGCGGGCAGCGTTGTCACCGCCGTGTTCACCGACACCGGGAGAGGTTGCTCCGTCAGCGCTCCCCGATCCTGTAATTCTGGAGGTGGAGGCGGAGTGTCTTTCAAATTCCTTGCAGGTGGGCCAGCCGGAGCCTTTGGACAATCGTGGACGTTCCAATCCCTGGGCGTATCTGTACCGCCCGTCACCCTAAATCTTCTGCGCTTCGTTGTGGACCGATCGAGCAATCGCCTTGCCGTCTTCGCCTCGACACAGTCTTCATCTCTGCGCCAAGTCCACCTCCTCCTTCGTCCAACCCGCCGCCAAGCTTGCTGTGGGAGCCGTCGTTCGCCGCTGTCACAGCGTCGCCCCCTCGTGTCATGGCTCAGCTTCGCCCGCAGCTAGGAGCGGGTCCGCGGTTGCGCGTCGCCCGTCCTGTCGCTCCGTCCCCTCTCCACGAACAAGCTCCAGGGGTCGGGGCAGGTGGGCATCTCACCGGACTTCAGCCGCGTCCGGTGGCTGCGCCGGTGCCTGCGGCCCTGTTCCGGCCGTCGTCAATCCAGCCCCTACATAATCCTTCTCGACAGGGCGGGCCTCCGGCGTACATGCCCATGTCTCCGCAGCTGCAGTTCCAGGGGCCGCCGTTTGTTCCCTTGCAGCCCTACGGGTACCCTCATGTGCAGCAGCAAGCGTCGGTTGCTTTGCCGGCAGGGCAGGGGCCAAGACCTAAGAGGAAGAAGAAGAAAGTGGTCCCGCAAACTCAACTTCAAACACAATTTCAGCAACATCTTGTGCAACAGCAGCAACCTCCCCTAGTGCAGCAACTACCTCCGCCGTTTCTACAACCACAATGCTTCTTGCCGCCCCCAGCGATACAGGGTCAGCAGATGTATGGGGCTGTTGCGGGAGTTGCAGCACCAGAAAGTGTTCCTCCAGCGGTCGGATCTGAGTTGCAGGAGTTGATTCAGGGTGGGGTCAATGGTAAAGCAAAGAAAACTTCTAGGTGTTGGAAGTGCGCAGTTGACACACACTCGGCTAAGGGATGTCCGGTGAAACATTACTGTCTAGTGTGTGATATGAGGCCCATCCCACTTTCAGGTGTCCCACTCTCCGGCTACCCAAGCCGACAACTTTTACTGCAGGTTATGGCAGAGAGGAGACGATTTTCACGCAGCTTCCTGATAGTGTGTACAAACCGCATATGGTTCCTACGAGCTCACCCACAGCTCTTGTGCGGATTATTGGGGATCAGGTGCCTGCGTCAGCTGTTCAGAATTTGATCTCCAGGATGTGTCCTTCGAGCTCGTCTTGGACTTGGGAGGCGGTAACTCATGGTTCAGATGCTTTTCTGATTGGGTTTCCCTCTCTCGGAGACCTTCAGCGGATGGAGGGGATGTAGATGGGGGTTCTGAAGGGGATCGGGTGCAGAAAAAAATTCCTAGCAACGATATCCCTAAAACATGCCAAGATCTATTCTATGCAGATATAATAGTACGAACGGAGATCGGAATACATACCCTTGTAGACCGAAAGCGGGGACTACGTTCCCACACAAACGTTGTCGATGAAGATCGACGAAGCCGACCTCAAGGTCGTGTAGAGGAAGCAGACCTCCGAGTACCGCTAGCGCAGCACCTCACAGGGCGTTACACACGTACGGTGGAAACGACGGCCTCCGAAGCTCCAGTCCAGGACGAGCAGCGGAAGACATGGACCGGAACACCAGCAGCGCGGCAGCGGGCTATGGTGGAAGAGATCCCCTCTCAACTCGGCGCAACTCCGACAAAGGGAATCACGAAATCGAGAGAGAATTGGGGAATTAATTGGTGAATTAAAAGGCCAGGGGTGCCCCTTCTTATATAAGCTCCCGGAGGGAGCCAACCTCCCTAGCCAGGCAATGTGGGACTATCCCACAGCCTTGGTGCGGCTAGGGAGGGTACGCCGGCCCCCTAGTGGTCCTCTTGGCCCACTTGGGTCGGCCCCCAAGCCCCCCACCGAATTCCCCTAGGGATTTTCCCCTCTTGGGTCTTCTTCGACCAGAAAGCCCATTTAGGGAAATCAGCCTAAATAAATTCGAAAATAAATATATGAAATCATATTTAGACATTAATTACACTAATTAATATCAAACATATTATATATAATTTATCCTAGCTCCGAAAACTCTTTCGTCGCTGCTCGATCTCCATCGGACCTCTCCCGGGACGTTCCCGGTGATCTCTTTCCTTTCCGGTTGTCTTGTCGAAACCCCTTAAGTGTGTTACCCTAGTGGTTCGATATAATAACAGGTACGATCGAGACTCCTCTCCGATCAACGACTAACTCGTAGGCCTGGACCCCATGAATTAATCCCTGTGATATAACGAATGACTTTCATATATCAAACCTGAACGTAAAGTCTTAAACCTTTTGCCATGGCGATACTTAGCGTTTCCGAGCATTGTTCATAGATATCTCCATATCTAGCTTGACCTCGTTACCGACAACGCTATCTTCTACTCGTCTATGATTTCATGTCTCCGTGACCTAGTCACATGCTTGCAAGCTCATTAGACATAATCTCACCGAGTGGGCCCTAGAGTATCTATCCTGCTATGCGGACTGGCAAATCCTGCTCTTGACCCCTCATCTCAACTACTCCTTTCCGATACCCAAAAGTATCACCGTTATTGTCATACTAATTAAGATACGACGTTTGGTGCAATTCCTGTTACGCCAAGTTCTTCATCGCAGCCACCATAGACAAGGAACATTTCCTTTGTCTTATTGAGATACTTAAGAATGCTCTTAACAAAATTCCAATGCACTATTCCAGGATTACTCTGGAACCGGCTTGTCAAACTTAGAGCTAATGCTACATCAGGTCTAGTACTCAACATTGCATACATAATCGATCCTATGGCTGAAGCAAAAGGATGTTTAGTCATATCGGCCTTATCCAGTTCCGTTACCGGACACTGTGCCTTCTGCAATGTTTTATTCTTGATAACCGGCGGAGAACCCTTCTTTGCCTTCTCCATACCGAAACGCTTCATTATTTTATCAAGATAAGTACTCTGACTCAACGCTAATAGGCGCGTTGATCTATCACGATAGATTTTTATGCCTAAGACGTATGCAGCTTCTCCTAAGTCCTTCATGGAAAATTTATTGTTTAAATAATCCTTCACGCTATTCAGAAGTTCCACATCATTCCCAATCAGCAATATATCATCTACATATAGTGCAAAGAACACAACCGAGCGCCAACTAATTTTCTTGTAAATGCAGGTCTCTTCCAAATTTTGGACAAATCCAAAACCTTTGATTACCTCATCAAAGCGAAGATTCCAGCTTCGAGATGCTTGCTTCAATCCATAGATGGATCACTGAAGTTTGCATAGCTTGTTAGCATTTTCTGGATCGACAAAACCTTCTGGTTGTACCATGTATAACTCTTCCTCAATGTTTCCATTTAGGAAGGTTGTTTTGACATCCATCTGCCAGATATCATAATCGTAATAGACAGCAACTGCTAATAAAATCCGAATAGACTTCAGCATCGCTGCCGGTGAAAAAGTTTCATCGTAGTCAATCCCATGAACTTGTCGGAAACCTTTTGTGACAAGCCGAGCTTTATAAACGGTCACATTACCATCAGCGTCAGTCTTCTTCTTAAAGATCCATTTATTCTTGACGGCCTTGTGCCCTTCGGGAATATCCATCAAAGTCCACCCTTTGTTATCATACATGGATCCTATTTCGGATTTCATGGCTTCTAGCCATTTCTCGGACTCTAGACTCGCCATTGCCTCCTTGTAGTTCATAGGTTCGTCTTGTTCAATCAACATGACGGTGCAAACCATATTGCCATACCATTCTGGTGCGATCCGAGATCTACCAGACCTACGAGGTAGAATACTTTTCTCGACAGTTTCTCCCACTCCATCTGCGGAGGATGTCTCCGGAATTGCTTCCGTTGCGCCACTCGGAATCTCGAGTTCAGGATCAACGATCTCATCGAGGTCTACCTTCCTCCCACTTACTCCTTTCGCGAGAAACTCCTTCTCTAGAAAGGTACCGGTCTTCGCGACAAACGTTTTGCCCTCAGCTTGGTTGTAGAAGGTGTCCCACGGTTTCCCGCGGATATCCTACAAAGATGACTCTCTCTGAATTCGGTTCGAGTTTGTCGGGCTATAGTTTCTAACATACACCTCACAACCCCAAACCTCCGGAACGATAACTTAGGCTTCTTGCCATACCATAATTCATACGGTGTCGTTTCAACGGATTTGGACGGAGCCCTATTTAAAATGAATGCGGCTATTTCTAACGCATAACCCTAGAAGGATACGGGCAAATCGGTAACAGACATCATAGATCGGACACTATCCAGTAATGTACGATTACGTCGCTCGGACACGCCGTTACGTTGCGGTGTTCCGGCAGGCGTAAGTTGAGGTACTATGCCACAACTCTTCAGATGTGTGCCAAACTCAAAACTCAAATACTCGCCACCACGATCGGATCGGAGGTGCTTGATTTTCTAGTTAAGCTGATTCTCAACTTCACTTTAAAATTATTTGAACTTTTCAAAAGTTTCAGACTTGTGTTTAATCAAATAGACATAACCGTATCTACTCAAGTCATCAGTGAAGGTGACGAAGTAACGATAACCATTGCGTGTCGAAACGCTCATCGGTCCACACACATCTGTATGTTTGATCCCCAATAAATCCGACGCCCGTTCAACGAAACCTTTGAACGGTATCCTGGTCATTTTGCCCATAAGGCATGGTTCGCATGTATCGAGGGATCCAAAATCCAACGGGTCCAAAAGTCCATCGGAGTGGAGTTTCTTCATGCGCTTTATACCAATATGACCAATACGGCAATGCCACATATACATGGCGGTATCATCAGTACACTTAATCCGTTTGGCTTCTATGTTATGGATGTGAGTACTACGATCGAGATTCAACAAGAATGAACCATTATTCTCGGGAGCATCAACATAAAAGATATCATTCATATAAATAGCACAACTGCTTGATACTGATTTCAATGAATAACAGTCTTGTAACAGGCAAGACCCACTTATAATGTTTACACTCAAGGATGGTACAAAATAACACTTATTTAAAACCAAGACTAATCCCGATGGTAGATGTAGAGGGAGCGTGCCGACAGCCACCACGTCGACTCTCGATCCGTTGCTGACGCGCATCGTCACCTCATCCTTAGCCAGCCGCCGTTTATTCTGTAACTCCTTCTGAGAGTTACATATATGAGCAACAGATTCGGTATCAAATACCCACGTGATGCTATGGGCGGATGTAAGGTACACATCTATAACATGTATATCAAATATACCTTGCTCTTTGTCGACTGTCTTGCCAGACTTCCTATCCTCCAGGTACTTGGGGCAGTTGCGCTTCCAGTGACCTTTTCCCTTGCAGTAGAAGCACACCACGCCAGCTCTAGGACCAGATCTGTTAGTCCTGGGCTTGGCAATCAGTTTGCCCTCCCTCCTGGACTTCCAGCTCTGCATTCCCTTGCCACCGGATTTCTTAAAATCGACGGTCTTGTTGACCATCAACAGCGTGTGATCCTTCTTAATCTCCACCTTAGCAGTATTGAGCATCACAAACACTTCACCCAGGGACTTAGCCATGCCCTGCATGTTGTAGTTCATGACGAAGCCTTTATAGCTAGGGGGCAACGATTGCAGCACCCTATCAATCGCCAGGTCATCGGGAATCTTGCATTCCACAGAATTCAGGCGTTGAACGTAGCCAGACATCTTGACCACATGCTCGCTCACACTGCTATGCTCCTCCATCTTGGCCGAGAAGAAAAGCTCAGAATCTTGATATCTCTCAGCCTTAGCCTGCGGCGCAAAGACAACCTTGAGATCGGAAATAATCTCAAAGGAGCTCATCTTCTCAAAGCGCTTCTGCAGGTCGGCTTCCATGGCGTAGAGCATGCCATATGGACAAAGGCAGAATCCTCCGATCTGGTCTGGAAGACCTTCTTCTCATCCTAAGAGGCTTCATCTGTGGGAGGGTCACCTATGGCGGCCTCAATGACGTAGGCCATCCTATGGGGAGTGAGGAGGATCCTCAGGTTGCGGAACCAGGCCATGAAGTTTGACCCATTGGTTTTAACCTTTTCTTTCTCAAGGAACAGACCTAGGTTAAACGAGGGGCGAGACATCTACAATGGAATTTGCAACAACATAAGACTTTGTTCATAATAATTTTGAGCTATAGTATTTTTAGAAAATAACTAACATAACTCGCACTCAAACGAACATCCCTCCTGATCGTTTAAGCGATTACACGACCCCCATCCATTGCACCACCCCTCAT
The DNA here is from genome assembly GCA_026929855.1 of Poa annua. Classification (NCBI taxonomy): domain Eukaryota; kingdom Viridiplantae; phylum Streptophyta; class Magnoliopsida; order Poales; family Poaceae; genus Poa; species Poa annua. The sequence continues at coordinate 28,569,325 of CM049428.1, forward strand.
CGTTAGAGCCGGCGGCACAACTTCAAGAGTAGACAATTGTCCGTCACACCAATTTTGTGACTCGTGCTCGACCTTTCGGCCTCCGTGTTCCGAGGCCATATCTGCATATGCTAGGCTCGCCACTATAACCTCCACGCTGACGCTTGTGCAACATGGCTTACACCCACCGTATGCGAACGACGATATGTCTGACACCCGATCGTCACAGCCTGCCTCATAACGTAGTACTTCCTGACACCCGCTTCATACCTACGAACCTTATGACCACAACAACGATCCAATAATTGCATATTTAAGCATCCCTTTCGGACCCTCCATTGAAAATGCAAGACCAACTAAAGAGAGAGAAACAGGAACCCGCTAGCCACATATACGGTACAAGCCGTATGTCAGTAGTGGAACCAGTCTCGTGTGAGCGTACGCGTAAAGTCGGTGCGGGCCGCTTCATCAACTCGATGCCGCTGGTATCACAAGTGCACGCTAGAGGGTAGCAAATAACAGGAACGGTGCCCCCGTACAGAACACGGGTTCTAACAGCGTACAACTATATCTACGATAGATCGGCTCTGATACCACTGAAGGGGATCGGGTGCAGAAAACAAAAAAAACTCCTAGCAACGATATCCCAAAAACATGCCAAGATCTAATCTATGCAGATATAGTAGTACGAACGGAGATCGGAATACATACCCTTGTAGACCGAAAGCGGGGATTACGTTCCCGCACAAACGTTGTTGATGAAGACCGACAAAGCCGACCTCAAGGTCGTGAGGAGGAAGCAGACCTCCGAGTACCGCTAGCGCAGCACCTCGCAGGGCGTTACACACGTACGGTGGAAACGACGGCCTCCGAAGCTCCAGTCCAATACGAGCAGCGGAAGACTTGGACCGGAACACCAGCAGCGCGACAGCTGGCTATGGTGGAAGAGATCCCCTTCTCAACTCGGCGCAACTTCGACAAAGGGAATCACGAAATCGTGAGAGAATTGGGGAATTAATTGGTGAATTAAAAGGCCAGGGGTGCCCCTTCTTATATAGGCTCCCGGGGGGAGCCAACCTCCCTAGCCAGGCAATGTGGGACTATCCCACAGCCTTGGTGCGGCTAGGGAGGGTGCGCCGGCCCCCTAGTGGGCCTGGCCCACTTGGGTCGGCCCCCAAGCCCCCCACCGAATTCCCTTAGGGAATTTCCCCTCTTCGGCCTTCTTTCGACCAGAAGGCTCATTTAGGGAAATCAGTCTAAATAAATTCGAAAATAAATATATAAAATCATATTTAGACATTAATTACACTAATTAATATCAAACATATTATATACTCCCTCTGTTCCGTAATCCAAAAGCTATAGTTTTTCTGCACGGTAATTAGCACACGGGCTAGGGGGAAGAAAATGAGACGTTAAATAGAGTAAAAATAGTTAGATAAGATGAAAATACCGATTAGTTTTTCTGGAAGGTTAGCTGAGCGATCAAACAAACTGCATATTTTCAGGGATTTCTCAATTTATGCACACCGGGAGGCGGCAAAAACACCCGAAACCCATTCATTTTGAAATTGTTGTCAAAAAACTATAGCTCTTGGATTACGGAACGGAGGGAGTATAATTTATCCTACCTCCGAAAACTCTTTCGTCGCTGCCCGATCTCCATCGGACCTCTCGCGGGACGTTCCCGGTGATCTCTTTCCTTTCCGGTTGTCTTGTCGAAACCCCTTAAGTGTGTTACCCTAGCGGTTCGATATAATAACAGGTACGATCGAGACTCCTCTCCGATCAATGACTAACTCGTAGGCCTGTACCCCATGAATTAATCCCTGTGATATAACGAATGACTTTCATCTATCAAATCTGAACGTAAAGTCTTAAACCTTTTGCCATGGCGATACTTAGTGTGTCCGAGCGTCGTTCATAGATATCTCCATATCTAGCTTGACCTCGTTACCGACAACGCTATCTTCTACTCGTCTATGATTTTATGTCTCTGTGACCTAGTCACATGCTTGCAAGCTCATTAGACATAATCTCACCAAGTGGGCCCTAGAGTATCTATCCTGCTATGCGGACTGGCAAATCCCGCTCTTGACCCCTCGTCTCAACTACTCCTTTCTGATACCTAAAAGTATCACCGTTATTGTCATACTAATTAAGATACGACGTTTGGTGCAATCAAAGTATCTTCCAGGAATAACAATAAGAGTTGGTCTCACGGTCAAAGGCGTAGTGACTACGTCCTACCAATCTGGGTATGTCCATCACATCGTTCTCCAGCGATATGACTTCCATTGCCGACCGGCACCATGCCCTATGATCGGGAAACCTCGATTATCGATCGCGCAATGAAACTAGTCTTAGTACAGGCTACTAGGGACCTGGTAGTTTACGCATCACACCCGTATTAATGTTTCCGCTTAATACGGTTATAGCATGACACAAAAACATATTATGAACAAACGAGATATGATAAAGAAATACACTTTATTAATTACCTATAGGGCATATCTCCTTCAGGTTCCTGGCTTCTCTGCTACTGCCACTATTTCGTTCTGGAAGAAGTTTGTTGTTCATCCTATGAGAGTGCTTGAGCAGGTGTGGGTCCATGTCCAGGGGGTGCCATATCCTGTGAAGCATTTCCTTGGTATTTGTGTTGTTGGATCCCTGATTTGTCAAACTCTGGATGTTGATCTCGTTACCTTGGGGAGTAGAGGGATTGTGCGTATCCTGGTGGCCATGCCTTCTTCCACGCCTTTAGACATACAACAACACAAGCAGGGTCCTTATCTTGGTACAGCGTGTGTTGTGAAACTGAAGGAGTTTGCTTTTGTTTTCCGCATGAGTCTGCGGATTTTATTCCGGACGTGGAATTCGTCCCCTTTTTCGCGACGGAAGGGAGATGATGCTGATGACTTCGGTGGTGCTGAGGAGGGTTTGGAGGACTCTGTGGATGCTTCCGCTGGTAACTTGCTGCAAAACTCTAGTATGGACGTTGACACTAGTCAACCCTCGGGTGCGGCCAACTTTAGAAAAACTGTGGCAATGCTTCATCCCAGTGGACAGGTGGCGAATTGTGCTATCACTCCTTATAATCCATTCCCGAAATCATCTCGGGGGATTGAGATTCTAGCTAAGGTTCGCAAGGAGTTTTCGAGTTTGGTTCGTGTGGAGGACGTGCAAATTTCTGGGTCGTTAGACGGCGAGGTCGTTGGCCACCGCCTGCCGGTGTTGGCTTGCAGCCCTGCAGGGGCGTTGGAGGCCCAGCCAGCCTCAAAGGCTTCGCCGGCTGCGCGCCGCTCGCAGCAGCCTGGCCACGGCCCAGGAGAGGAGCCAGCGTCTCGGGCTGCTACTTCGGCCCTGGAGCTGGACCGGCCTGAGCTCGGTATGTGCCATGGCTCTGTTGGGCCGTCGGGTGTAGCTATGGAGCTGGCAGTGGAGCGGGATACGGCGCAGGTCGACGTGGGACTGATCTCCGGGGGGGGGGGGGGGGTGTGTCTTCGTCACCACATCCCCCGTGTGATGGATCGGCTTCATGCTCGATCGAGACGGGTGTAGTCTCCACTTTGACTTTGACTCACCCGTCTGATGTTGCTACTTCGCCTTTTCTGGTGAAGGCTGGGATGACTGCTACCTCGCCTGTGTCGTCCCAGGCTGCCACGACTCTTCTGGCTTCGTCACCCGAGAGTGGATCCGTCACGCCTTCCACCCCTCCTTCCGCTGTGTCGGCCTTCACTGATGGGGTCACGCCGCTCTGCCGCAGTGAGAGGTTCGGTGTAGCGGGGGATGGGGCGTCTGTGACGGATGAGGACTCCATGAAGAAGGCTATGCGTCGCAAGGCAGTGCGCAACCTCGACTACAGTGGTACGAATGTGAAGTCCAAATATTTTTCTTTCTTTTTCTCCTAATTCCATTCAGTCTAAGCTATCTAGTATAGGTTTTAATCTTGGTAGTAGTTCTTTGCAAGTTGATATGTCAACTAAGGTCTTGAGGCATATGGAATTTGACCGTCTCACGGCTATTCCTAAAGTTTCGACTGGGTTGACTGCCACCTATTTGGATGAAGAAGAAGCGAATGCCACATCAGATGGTCAGCTTTTTTCTAATCTAATTGGTGAAGTGTTGGATGGTGGTTTGGACGACGACGGCCTGAGCTCATTATATGACTTAAAAGCGTCTGGTCGGAAATCTAAAACTACCAACAACAAGTTTCGGAAACGTTCCAAGTTATCCAAATCCCCCATGGTTCCCCAATGAATGGCATGTTTGCGAATATCAGAGGTCTTGGTGACTTGGCTAAACATTTGCATTTTGCCGGTTGTGTTCGGGACCATAATTTGGATTTCTAAGCTATTTCTGAGACAGGTAGACGTGATTTTTCCCAATCTCTTCTGAACCGACTTTCGGGCGGGATAGAGTTTGATTGGTACTCACGTCCCCCTCACGGTCGTTCCGGGGGCATTCCACTTGGCATTAGACTGATACCATGGAAGTGTTGGAGATTAAAGATGGTGCTTTTCATATCAAAATGCACATCCGTAATAAATCCGACAACTTCATTTGGAGTCTTGTGGCCGTGTATGGACCCGCTCAGGAAACGGCTAAGACTGCCTTTCTCTGTGAAATGGTAAATTTGGCAAAAGATAATCCCCACCCTGTCATTATTGGGGGGATTTTAATTTGCTACGCTATCCGTTTGAGAAGAGTAAGGGTAGGTTTGACAACCCTTGGCCTCTATTGTTCAATGCAGTCATCGACAGTTTGAACCTTCACGAGGTTACAATGGTGGGGAGACAATTCACTTGGGCTAACTCTCTCCCTGAACCCACGTACAAGAAACTAGACCGCGTACTGATGGATACTGATTGGGGAGCTAGGTACCCACTCGTGTCGGTACGGGTGCTAGAACGTATTGAGGGTTTGTCAGACCATGCTCCCATTCTTTTGACTACTGGTTTACCTAGGCTACGGTGTAGTCCACATTTCAAGTTTGAGCTTGGATGGATGCATCGTGATGCGTTCCATGAAATGGTTACAAGAATTTGGGATTTACCAGTTGCGGGTGACACGCCTATTCAGCGATGGAACAATAAGATACACGCCTTACGCACGCACCTAGTTGTCTGGGCGCGTCATACCTCTGGTCTACTTAAAAAAGAGAAGGTCCGACTCTCCTCCATAATTGATGCTCTAGAAGCATTAGCAGAAGTTCGGTTACTATCTGCGTAAGAGATTGAGCTCAACAGCCAATCCAATGCACAGATAGCAAAACTTTTGCGAGAGGAGGAGTTAAAATGGTACCAACGGTCTAAAGCCCAATTCATTCTGGAAGGGGATTCGAATACCCGCTATTTCCACAGTATTGCTAATGGCAGACACAGGAAAGAGCGCATTCATTCTCTAGTTCAGGAGGAGGGAACGATCGAGGGCCATGAACAACTAAAGTCGTACATTACAAATTATTATAAGGGTCTGTTCATAGCCCCGGAGGAAGGGAACTTCCACATGGATGAGTCCATAACAGAAGATATCCCTCAGGTTTCAGATGAGGAAAATAGTCTTCTTACTAAAATCTTCTCTGAAGAGGAAGTGAGGATGGTGGTTTTCCAAATGAAACATAATTCGGCTCCTGGACCGGATGGTTTCCCAGCTGAGTTCTACCAGAACTTTTGGGATGTTATCAAGTCTGATTTGCTTCAACTGTTCGCCTGTCTCCACGTTGGACAACTAGAGTTGTTTCGTCTAAATTTTGGTGAGATAATTTTATTACCTAAGGTTAATGAGGCAGAAAGGATTCAACAATTTAGACCTATTTGCCTCCTAAACGTTAGTTTTAAAATATTTACCAAAGTGGCTACGATTTGACTGAACAGTGTGGCAGACCATGTGGTTCGTCTGTCTCAGACGGCTTTTATGAAAGGCTGCAACATCCTTGATGGGGTTGCGATCTTACATGAAACCGTTCACGAACTACATAGGAAAAAGCTAAATGGGGTTATCCTTAAAATTGACTTTGAGAAAGCCTATGATAAAGTCAAATGGTCCTTCCTTCAGCAGACACTCAAAATGAAAGGTTTTTCTTCAGAGTGGTGCGCGTTAATTAACAGCTTTGTTTCGGAAGGAGGCGTTGCTATCAAGGTCAATGATGACACTGGCAAGTACTTCCAAACGAAGAAAGGTCTGAGACAGGGTGACCCTTTATCACCAATACTATTTAATATAGTGGCTGATATGTTGGCTATCTTGATCGAACACGCTAAATCTGAGGGTCAATTTGAAGGAGTCATTCCACATCTTGTTGATGGCGGTCTATTGATCCTCCAATATGCTGATGATACGATTCTTTTTATGGAACATGATATTGAAAAAGCTCGTAATCTAAAACTTATATTGTCAGCATTCGAGCTTCTTTCGGGTCTTAAGATAAACTTCCATAAAAGTGAATTATTTTGCTTTGGCGAGGCTCAAGAGGACGCCGCCTTGTACGCCGAACTTTCTGGCTGCCAACAAGGTCAATTCCTATCAACTATTTGGGTATCCCGTCATTATCGAAAACTTACAAATGCTGAATGGAAAAAGGTGGAAGAAAGACTTCAATTACGTTTAAACAGTTGGAAAGGAAAACTCTTATCCTTTGGTGGAAGATTAGTACTCATAAACTCAGTACTAAGAAATATGGTATTGTATATGATTTCTTTCTTCCAATAGCCCAAAGGAGTCTTGAAAAGACTGGATTATTTCCGGTCTAGATTCTTTTGGCAAGGGGATTCAGAGAAGAAAAAGTATCGACTGACGAAATGGAGTGTGGTTTGTTGCCCTAATGACCAAGGTGGGCTCGGTATTCATGACCTTGAGGTCAAGAATAGAGCCTTGCTAGGTAAATGGCTTTTCAAACTTCTATCGGAAGATGGAGTTTGGCAAACCCTCCTTAGGAGAAAGTACGTGGGAGACCAAGCTGTTTCCCAGGTTAATTGGAAACCGGTTGATTCACACTTCTGGGCTGGTCTTATGGCTACAAAGAAGTATTTTTTCCCGCATGGATCTTTCTCAATTAGGGATGGATCGGAAATTCGTTTCTGGGAGGATAAATGGCTTGGCCAAGTTACCCTTAGAGAACAATATCCGGCTCTATACTCTATCATATGAAACAAAAGCGACACACTCGCCAAGGTGTTGGGTACTTTCCCACCAGATGTTTCGTTCAGACGAAGTTTATTTGGTATGAGACAGGTAGCTTGGAATGCCTTGCTCATCCGACTGGATTCAGTCCTTTTATCGGAAGGCCCAGATAAATTTCAATGGAATCTCACCAAGAATAGTCAATTCTTGGTTGATTTCATGTATAGAGCACTTATCCTACCTGATGTTCCAGTCGATGCTAAGAATAGTAATAAAATTTGGAAGATGAAGATACCGCTAAAAACGAAAGTGTTTACGTGGTATCTTCGTCGGGGTGTTATCCTTATCAAAGATAACCTTGCTAAGCATAATTGGCACGGAAGTAAAAAATATGTTTTCTGTCATAATGACGAGACCATTACTCACTTGTTCTTCCAGTGTGAGTTCACGAGGTCTATATGGTCAGCCATCCAGTTAGGTTCTACCTTACATTCACCACTTACAGTAAAAACATTTTTAGCAATTGGCTAAATGGTGTGGATCCTAGGTTTAAACGCTTATGTGCGATGGGCGCGATTGCCATTATTTGGTCGTTGTGGCTATGTAGGAATGACAAGGTTTTTAGCGATGTGAATGTTAATGTGTTGCAGGTCATTTATCGGTGTACGGCTACCTTACGGGCATGGTCGGCATTGCAGCGTGTGGAGCACCGAGACCTTTTTTTGGAGGTGGCGTTGAGGCTGGAGGCGGCGGCAAGGGAGATTCTCAGTCGGCATGGTTGGCAACATAGTCTCCGGATAGACCTACCAGTACCCTAGGCGGATCTACAATTTCTCACTATGATATGTAATTCGCCTATTTATTTTCCGCTTGATTTGGTGAATGTTGAACTGGTGGTCGTGTGCATCTCAGTTATGCAGAGGCCGGGTGTAATGCTTAAAACTCTTAAGTAATAAAGCTCCATTTATCGAAAAAAGCTCGGTTGTGGAGTGTCATGTCTCAGCGAGGGCCCTACACCTCGGCATACTTTTTTACAAATACGATCCTACCAATTACATTGTTAAAAATAACCCATCTGAATTTATTGACAAAAGTAACTTGCGGGAAGAGAAAAATATGACACGTGTACATCCTGCTAACCCATGTGTATGATGTGACTTCCATCCAACCTAGACGGCGGGAAGTCCCTCGCCTGGCGAGTCAGGCTGCGCCACTCACTTCCCTCTACATGGGTTGGTGGGATATACATCTATCGCTTTTTCCTCTTGCTAATTGGTTACTTTTGACAATAAAATTTAGAGGAGGTTATTTTTTACGACATAAATGGTCGGGGTCACATTTATAAAAAAATCCAGGGGAAGAAGGCGCACCCACTGGAGCCGACTTCAATTTAATATTTTGTGCTCATGGCCGAACTAATTGATCCAATAAAAATCAGTAATTAACAAATTGTGCAAATCGCAGTTCGATGTTCAAGCGCTAGATGCTAAACACGAACAAAAATTTAGAGAGAGGTCGGTGCAGTGGACATAGAACACCGTGTTCTGAACACGAAAAGAACTGAAGCTAGCACCACGAACAAACATTTAGACTTCTACTGCGAGTGGGAAGGACTTGTCCAGGCTGAAAAACAAAACGTGTAGCACAAATCTTGGCAAACCATATACGGAGTACAAGATAAGACAGAGACGGCCGACCAAGGTTGGAAAAAGTGCTAGGCATAACGGCATAAGCGAGGTGGTAGGCGTTGCTTAAGCGCACTAGACGTGACTTAGTTGGTATATAGTTTTTGCCATCAGGTGAATATTTGGATCATTCTATATCTAAACATAATTTAGCGCATATAAATGAGTAAACTAACAACAATTACCATTGAATTATGGTCCATCCCATTTATAAGTGCAATAAGAAATGAATTTCTTGCTGAAAAAGACAATTTCTTAGTTATGTTGCTTAGAGTTTCGCTTATGACCTAGGCGAGACGTTTGTCCATCGCCTAGTGTCTAAGCATGCTTAAGCGTTGCCTAGGCGTCACCTAATCCAACACTGCGGCCAACCCAAGGGGTTTGTAGAAAGTCCGGGTCTGTAACAACTTTGCTGCACCCCGTCGATCCCAGGCACCAACACTAGACTTCAGCCATTTAAAACACAAGATGAAAAAATTCATGGAAAACGGCAAGGTGCAAATACTCATTCCATATATGCGACAGCAATACAGAACAGGAAGAAAGCATGTCTCGTCTGGTAGCGGTAGGAAGCTACCATGGCGGTACTACGTACTCAACATATAGGCATAGAAACCAAACATATTGCAGCTTACAAAACGGCAGATGCAGAGGGTAATTATACAACAGGCAACCTGGCTGCTTCAACCACTTACTCGTCCTGGATAGCCTCCTCCTCCTCGTCCTCATACTCACCCTCCTCGTCCGCTGTCGCATCCTGATACTGCTGGTACTCAGAGACCAGGTCGTTCATGTTGCTCTCAGCTTCGGTGAACTCCATCTCGTCCATGCCCTCACCTGTGTACCAATGCAAGAAAGCCTTCCTCCTGAACATAGCTGTGAACTGCTCGCTCACACGGCGGAACATTTCCTGGATGGAGGTCGAGTTGCCGACAAATGTGGATGACATCGAGAGGCCACGCGGGGGGATGTCGCAGACACTGGACTTGACGTTGTGCGGGATCCACTCAACAAAGTATGACGAGTTCTTGTTCTGCACATTGATCATTTGCTCATCAACCTCCTTGGTGCTCATCTTCCCGCGGAACATAGCAGAGGCTGTCAGGTAACGACCATGGCGAGGGTCAGCAGCGCACATCATGTTCTTTGAGTCCCACATTTGCTGAGTGAGCTCAGGAACAGTGAGGGCACGGTACATCTGGGAGCCACGGGAGGTGAGTGGCGCAAAGCCAACCATGAAAAAGTGAAGCCTTGGGAACGGGATCAAGTTCACCGCAAGCTTCCGGAGATCAGAGTTCAGCTGGCCTGGGAAGCGAAGGCAGCAGGTGACACCGCTCATCGTCGCACTGATCAAGTGGTTCAGGTCTCCAACTGTTGTGTTCACAGATGGCAAAGTCAGTAAATATGGAAAATAGGACACAGATTTCACAATTTTGCAATCAATATACATGAGAGAAGCTAATTTTAGATTCCATACTGAGATGCCGTCAAGGACAACGATGTGTGAAATGGGAAATATACTTGTTTGACGTGTACAGGTGGGTGCAATAGACAGCAAGGGCAATCAGATGAAAACAAATTAGCATGTGCCCCTAGAGGCATAGTATTCATGGTTGCCCTGATAGTGGTGGGCGCTAGTCAGTAAAATGGAAAATTCAACAAAAGAAAATTATGTGTTTCTAACATGTGACACCATCAAGCAAACAACAAGGACAATAATTGCTGAAATAGGAAATATAATTGTCTTAAGAAAACAAATTAGCATGTGCTTCTAGATGTGCAGGACAAGTTCAAATGATATTGATACAGCTGAGCTGCATAAGAACTAATAAGCAAGTCAACACTGAAACTAAGCTACCAGCTGCAATACTAAACATTTGGGCAAAATTCAAAGAACTAATAAGCTAACTCTACATCATGATAAAGTAACATAAAGACAGCAGGTTAAGTAAACATCAGAATATGAATGAACTTACAGCTGGGAGTGGTCAGCTTAAGGGTACGGAAGCATATGTCGTAAAGCGCCTCATTGTCAAGAACCATACACTCATCGGCATTCTCAACCAACTGATGGACAGAGAGTGTAGCGTTATATGGTTCAACAACTGTGTCTGAGACCTTTGGTGAAGGGAAGACAGAAAACGTGAGCATCATCCTGTCAGGGTACTCCTCCCTGATCTTGGAGATCAAGAGTGTGCCCATTCCAGACCCAGTTCCTCCTCCGAGGGAATGGCAAACTTGAAAACCTGATCACATAAACAGTAATAAAACTCGTAAGCAGCTTATAGGTGTCGCAGGAGGTGTCACAAACACACTACTGATTTCACTAAGCAGCTTCTGGGTTGTACCAAACGTTATAACAGAATGGTAATCATCTGAATTAAAACTAGAAACATATGAAAACAGAAAAGGATTCAGAGTTCAACATCCATCAAGAAAACAAACTGATTGATGCATACGACTAAACTCTTTCACAAGTCTCTATATTTGACAAATATTACCAACCCCATTACACCACTCAAATTTGCATGTTACACAGGCCAAGACTTGTGAATCTGGATAGTTTACAGTGCAAATCAGTAAAATTTAATCATGATGTGCACTAACTGTACAAATTACTTTACGAAAATTAACAGTGTGCAAGCATGCAGAAAAGCAATAGGCAGTGAAAAGGTTCTTTTTGCCAACGTTCTGGAAGGTGAGTAACATAATGAGCGATACAGATTAGTTTAATACATGATCAAGACTCCAATATGATGAGTTCAGGAAAGGTTGCCTGCATCCCATGCAAACTTCATAGTAGCTAACAAAAAGGTACTACTTCAAATAGAAAGACATCATTCATAAAGCTAAATCATCACATGATTAAATATTCTAGAAACAGCAGAGCAGATCTACCATGTAACAGTGTAGAGAGGAGAAAGAAAAAGACCTTGGAGGCAGTCGCAGTTCTCCGCCTCCTTCCTCACGACATCCATGACCGAGTCGATGAGCTCAGCTCCCTCGGTGTAGTGTCCCTTGGCCCAGTTGTTGCCGGCGCCGGACTGGCCGAAGACGAAGTTGTCTGGGCGGAAGATCTGGCCATACGGCCCGGTGCGGACGCTGTCCATGGTACCGGGCTCGAGGTCCATGAGCACGGCGCGGGGCACAAAGCGGCCGCAGGAGGCTTCATTGTAGTAGACGTTGACGCGCTCGAGCTGGAGGTCGGCGGTGCCGACGTAGCGGCCAGTGGGGTCGATGCCGTGCTCGTCGCAGACCACCTCCCAGAACTTGGAACCGATCTGGTTCCCGCACTGGCCGCCCTGGATGTGAAGGATCTCCCTCATGGCTGCTTGATCTTCGCGGTCGGTGGCTGTAGGTGGAAACGGAAACGACAATTGCGCTGTTATGTGCAGGAAAACGATGGATGGATAGCTTCTGAAGTGAAGCGGAAGACAAGATCTGCGAAGAAAAAATATCACTGGCGCTGGCTCAAAGCTATGCTGCTACAGGGAATACCACAATAATAACAGATTGAGATTTGTAGGACCGGAAATTACACTAACATTCGGATCCCAAAATTAACACCATATAAACCTTCAATATCCCGTAAATGGGGACCGAAACGAGGAGAAACATGACGCTGAACCAAAATACGGAGATTCCCACAGATTCACGATCAAACTAGCCACCAAACTCAATCATGCCACAAAACCACCCTAAGATCACTGTGTCTCGATGCAAAATTCAGCAACAAACGAACCGAAAAATCCCCCAAATCTCCGACCACCCACCCAAAATCCTCCGCGGCAACACCAATCAGCCGGAAAACACACCAAAAATTAAGGATCGCCTCATTAATTACCTCAGAAGAGAGAGCCGGCCGTCGCTATGAGAGATGGAGTGGGTGGGGGAGAGCGGAACGCAAGTGAAACGCGAGAAATTGCCCTAGAAAGGAAGCGGCCTTTATAGCAGGAGGGTGGGGGAGGTGGGGGCATCGGACGGCCCAGACGCGTTCCCTCCAACGACAGCAGACGGCCGCCCTAAGCCGTCAGATCCTCCCATCGGACGGACACCCGCATCTCCTTTGAAAACGGCCCGTTGGGGATTTTGCATTTTGAACTGTCTCGGGTGTCCGTTTGCAGCTGATCGCCGGGAAATGACAGGTTTGCCCCCCTGCTTATTTATTTGTTTTGGTTTTTTTACAGCGACCCTAGCGTCTTGGCTGTTTTTGCCCGCTGTCATTCGTACTAGCATAGCTGGAGTGGACTGTCCACAGCTTTTCTAACCGGTACGAGCAAAAAACAAAAGTTGTGGACTCTTTCAAATTTGTGTCCGGCACCCCTTTTTGGTTCCTATCTAAAATTTGTATAAAAATGTTCATTGCAAAGTTTGATAGTAATTTAAATATAAAATATATCAATTATTGCAAAAATTCAAATTCAAAGTCTTCAATTTTTTTAAAACAACAAAAAAAATCAAACCGACTCTGGTTGAACGTGGTGTTTCTTGTGATCGCCCACAAGTACGTCACGAGAACAGTTTCCAAGTAATTGTGTGTTGTTTCATCACGAATTTGGCATTGTATGACGAGGTTAAGAAAACTGGAGCGGAACGCCCGTCTGTGGCTACACCATAGGCCTAATCAAACACATTGTTGATCAATGCCCTCCTCGTATATTGCTCACTCTCCGATGATCAATGCCCTCCTCGTATCTCACTCACTCTCAATGATCATGTTATACATGATACCACAAGCATTCATTATCTCACATATATATTTGATCTAGTGACCAAGATAGACAAGGGTACCAAAGAACAACAAACCTAAACTAGAGCACACCAAATGCCCGATCCACATCATTACGGACAACCTCTTGCCTCTTTGCAAGATGGTCTTCACAAATGTTGACCAGTTTGGATATATGATATCTGCAAGGTAGTACCCCTACTTGTACTTCTTAAACACGAGAGAGCGTTGGTGCACATTGATGCTATTGTGAGCATTGGCCATGCCAAACTATGTGTGTCAAATCCAATATAATAATCCGCTAGAGCCTCCAGTATGACACTACACGATCTTGATGGTTTGGCCTATACATCATCTGCCAAGCGGTTGGGCAGTTCTTTCAATTCCAATGCATGCAATCGATGCTTCCAAGCATCCACGAAAATCGTCTTGTTTGGCCTTGTGACAAGAAACGAGCTGTACCGGACTTCATTCTGTGATCTTAGATATGTCTCTCCAAACACTCTCGCCACTGTCTTGCAAAATCTGAAGTTCGCCTCAAAGTGGTGGTCGGAGATACATCTCGGGAACTCCATATGCAAGTGGCAGCCATGCATTTTTTAAGGGGTGAAAATCCAATAAGACTGGTGCAATCTTTCTTCAGCTCAAAGGAGGATCATAGTCCCGAACGCCATGCACAATCCACATAAACACTTCCCTATTTATGCTAAAGCGTCAACGAGATCATGAGGGACGGCAGGGAGGAAGAGCTGGAGCCGGTTGAACTACCTTCGTTGACGCAAAACGAGGATGGAGATCGACGAGGAGCGGCGGCAAGAAGGCATGTGTGTTTGCTGCGACTCAACCCAATGGTGCAGATTGAGTTGGGGACGACAGTTGTAGCGGTGATGTTGTGATTTGCCGGCGAGAGGAAACAGAAGGACGGGGTGGGGGCAAATGAATGAGGTCGTGACGCCCTTTGTGTCTGATAAGTGGGGCCCACCTATCGGAGGGCATGTCCGGCAGTGTCTAGCACCCTCTAGAGTCCCTGTCAAGTTTGCAATCAGTCTGAACACTTAGAGGTCTAGCGGCGATTTTTTGTCGAGACCCCCACTGGACCTCTAGAGGGTCAATTGGGGGAGTGTCGGTGGAGATGCTCTTAGCTATTTTGACCCATCATTTTTTTTTCTAGGCATGCATTCAAATAGTGTCTAGAGGTGTGTGTTTTGAAATCTCATTTGTACGGGTGTATAGCCATGTCAGTTACAATTATCTGGTCAATTGCAAGAGAAAAGGTGGTCAAGGTTGGATCACCTACTACATGGCAGTTTGTCTGCACATGTCTGAGCATTCTCATTCCCACCCCGTATGAGCTAAAAGTGGGAGTTGTCAAACCATATGGGACAAAGCGGAGGGAAGGGGTCGGTTGGCCTCTCTCTGACGTCTGAATTGTCCTTCCGGTTGGCTTGGAGATACTCTTTTAAGATTGTCAAGTCTTCCATGCAAGCCTCTCCTACTTCGCTCGTGTCACCATGTGCACTAAATTGGACGTCACATTTGTTCTAGTTCTCTCCCCCTCACTTCTCCCCCTCGTTGTCATGTCGACAACATGCATCTTTATTGTTGTGTATCTTGAAAAATTGCTAAGGTTTCCTTCATCTCCGCACTCCTCACCCACCCCTCATGTCTCCTGCCAGCACACACTAGACCCGGGGAACCCCTTCACCCTCTCCCCTTGCTTAGGTCCGTGTGTGATACATTTTACGTCACGAAGATGGGCTACGGGCTCGCAAGCTACGCATGGGAGTTTCAATATGAATTTGGTTAGAGTAGGTGGACCTTTGTGGCCTTTGACAGATGGGGTGTTACTCGATGGTGGTACTTGCAGCGCAATTTCTTGCAGAGGGTGGAGTGATACAAAGTTGGCATCACAGTATGGTGAGTATAGTCACTTCTATATGTAATAAATCATGTGATGCATTATGGATTTTTATTTATAAGAAGTATAGTTCGGTAAGGATCTAAATAAAATTTCTTCGACGGCTTGGAAGAAAAGCATCTCATCCTAGCTTGTGCTTCTATGTTACTATATATAATTTTCTTAGTAATCATGCATTGCAATTTTCCTTTTAAGTATTGGTTTACCATTTCCAACATGAGGGCAGATTGGTCATTTCTTCTTCGCACACTCTCGAGCTGTAGAGCATCCATCCATTTGGCATGATCATCGTAGTCAAGGAGCAGATTTGACCATTTTGCTTAAGTTTATTTTATGAGCCGGCGTATCCGTTGTCACATGGATATATACAAACACTAACAACTACTCCCTCCGTTCTGAATTAAGTAAGTACTACTCCTTCCGTTCTGAATTAATTAACTCAGATTTAGATCTGAGTTAATTAATTCAGAACGGAGGGAGTAGTACTACATGGCCATTATTTGAATCTGAGTTAATTAATTCAGAACGGGAGGGAGAAGTACTACATGGTCATTATTTGTGGTTCATAGAACCAATGGCATGAGATCCAGATCAGAGATGCTCGGCTGGCTGGCTGGGTTATTCTCGACCTCTATAATGCATCGATCGGCCGGTCACTTCTTCACTCAGAGACATGGTCACAAGCCATCCCTCCTGGCACTGTCTGGACTCCCGCGGTACAAGCCAAGATCCCGTCCTGCCCTAAAATTAACACAAAACAGTGCGCCGCAACATGTCACTGGTACTCTCTGTCTTGGCCTGCCTTTGCGTGTTCACTGGCTCTGCTCGGTCGGGCGTACTATCTTCTTCTTCTCTGCTCCGATAGTCCGATCTACCTCTACGCATGTGCCATCTCTGCTTTCCGTGAACTCGGGGTGCAGAAATGGTTGTGGTGACAACAGGTAGGCCACGAGCAGTTCACATGCATTGTGCATCGCAGCTTACTGTTGGTGGGCGATCGGCATCTGCATCTGCATCTCTGCGGCTCTGCATCTTCAGAAGAGGATACGGTTGTTCGGTGGCCATCGATCTCCCGTGCCCGGACAAGATGCCCTGCTACTGCTAGCTAGCTAGCGGTTAGTCGTTGTTCCCTCCATGCCCTGCTACCGGTGTCACTGTTATATTGACTGCTAATTAACTAAGCCTCCTCACTTTGCTTGAACCCTGGCACCATCTACCCAACCAGGACACTCAAGGAACAGTCAGTACACAAAACATAGGATCCTGGATTCCAATCAGAACGCTGCACTGTACCACCATGTGGTGCCTGCCATTGCAATGGCGACCGGAGCAGCTTCACGTTCTGCTGCTGCCCTTGTTGTGGTACGTGGGTGCAACCCAAGCCGGTCCCCGGACAACCTGACGACGAGCTTCTTCACTTTCTACCACCACCGGAGAGAAACATATGAGCACGACCCAATTAAGCCGTGGCTGGGGGAAAGGGATCGCGATTAATCAGTGGGAATGCTCTGATCAGTGATCGGGCACCACCTTGAAAGGAGCGACTTCACCTGCCGATCGCGCTGCATTTGCTTTGCGCACAGCCGTCACCTGCCGACACTCCCGATATCTATTTCTTAACTCTACTAGAGTGCCCCACTCGGTACTGCTACGTCGACTGAAATGGCTGCCTTGTTGTGCCTACGTGCCCATCTGGCTCAACACCAACTTGCCCATGTTGTGCTCATCGGCTCATACAGTTGACTAGATAGAGCATTTTCGTCGGACTGATAATAATGGCTCAAGATTAAAGGACACAAAACATTACTGATTTAACTGCAACTGTAACTATAGGATAATTAACAACAGACGAGCAGAATTCAGGATTTTCGTACGACTTTCGACGCATGACAATTGACATCAGGCTCAGGGAAAACATAGATGCATTGGATAAGACTGAATTCCAACCTGTTCACAATTACAGGGACTTGACTCAGTAATGTGAAATACTTGACCATAGCAACTATTTATTCAATCCCAATTATGCTACGAATGTCAAAAATAAACAGTCAGACGGCACACACAATTTGGTTTGGTTGCACGTCGACTGCGGTTACTGGTCTAGAAGGGCTATTGGCCAGTCACCACTGTTCCCGTGCTCAGACCTGACTTCATTAGAGTCCAAGGGCATCATCATAGTTGTAAGGTGGCGTGATTAAGACTTGCATAAGGAGTTTTTATCCGGGAGCATAAGGAGGTTTCTTACATCTCTTTTATTGTTTGGTAGACCTAATTAGTTGCCATGTCCTTTCACATGACGAAGCAGACAGCTGTTCTCCTTATAATAAGAAAAAAGTCTGAAAAAAGGCTTTGTTTACAATAATAACAATTACAACTAATATTAAAGGTGATAGTAGACGAGTTTAAGATATAAAAAATAGGATGGAAAAATGGCTATCTTTAACAAACCTGCTGAACTGTTATAGACATTAACCTACAGGTAGGCTCGTCCAAATGAGATCCTAATGAGGCATAGTAGGTGTTTGCCACTTAACACTGCTGCGAGTGTGTGGAGATGCTGCTACCAGACAGGGCTATGCAATAAGCAAACCAAGAGACGAATGATTGGCTACTAAACATGATTGAGCTGTTGACTACAATTTAATCCACCATGGGAATAAGGTAGCATGCAGAACGGACATCACACTCATGTGGCCATCTCAGCCTGTAATGATATACAGATCTTTTAACTTGTTTATATGCAGGGATGCACAGTGAACAATTTGGATGTCATCATCCATGCTCCGCTTTGTCACACCTACATGCTTAGCTTGCATTCCAAGTTGGATCCAGTGACAGGTTAGCCTACCTAATACAAGTGGAAGGACATCGTGCCACTAGGAATTTTGAACTGTTGTTGGGAAGTCTCTTCTGATCGATGATGCATGCTCATCATATCTACCAGTAAAATTTGCCTAGCCACTTTACAGTTGAATACCCTAACTTTACCTTGCTGATATTATGTCTGCACCACCAACCGCATCTGCTATCCTGCCTTCAGATACACACTTTCTACATCTGTTTCAGAAACTCTGATTACCTAGCATCAATGATGCACCAAAAATTTGCAAGACTTTAGGCATGTTACTCATGCTGAGAAAATAAAACATGCACACACAAATCTCTGAAAGTATTTTTCATTGCGGCTGTCAACAACTAAATGACTTAGAATACAGAAAACATTGTTGCTACAGAATTAGAAGAATTAGTAGTTACTTAGGACATGAGAATCGTACCAAGTTCAGTCTCCGAAGTCCAAGGCATGTGAGGACTGTAGTTGAGGTACTAGTATTCACAAGGAGCACACCAGAAAACATTCATCACCAAAACTGCCCCATCAAATGGGAACTAGCAGCATAGCTAACTGAATACTTCCACTTCACCAAACAGCCAGAACGATTAACACCTCAAGACTCCATAAGTACTGAATATATGTGGCTCCACAAGAAAAAGCTTATTCAGAGCTCTCAAGATGATTGAAGGTCACAAATATCACAAACATATGTTACCAAGATTTCTTGGGTAAGTGTTGGGGCAGGACCAAATTTCAAAAATACTTGATATTCCCTTGGATCCGTTAATGAGGTCAATGTTAACAAACGAATATACATCAGATAACAAAGGCTACTTCTGCTTCTGGCTACAAACAACAGCACTACAAGATGAATCTGAGTCAATCAACCACAAATTCACATTTTGGAGTTGCCTCTGAACTGAATCTGAAGCCATACCGTGGGACCAGAAAAGCATTTTACTTTGACCGTCTGATAGTGATCTATTCGAAATGTTAGGCCCTAATTCCATAGCCAATATCCCCTCATTCAGTTTACCAAGCCTCACACCACCACTGTTTTCCAATACTTTAGTAAGTAAGCGAACAAAACTCATCTGTTTGAGGGAAGGAGCAAAATCACTATTTGGAGACAGGAAACTATCTGCTACTCTTGGTATAATATGCTCATTCCATGTTTTTTTAGAGCCTTTTGAGCTTCTTATAAACATCAAATCCACAGACTCTGCGGTAAAAATGTCAACCGATTGATCTGATGGCTTGGCCAACTTACTGCCAAGTGAAATCATATTTGCATCTAGTACCCATAGACTGTAACCCAGATCCAAGCAATATTGTATCACATAAGCTTTAGTCAATATTTCCTTAACCAAACCATCAGAATTCACAGAACTACTCATTTTGATGGTCTGCAGCAATTCAATACCATCAATGACAGCATGTCCTCTATGAGCAAGGTCAATCAGAAACTCTGAATTGTCACCAAGGAATATGTAATTCCGTGTGCCCGTCTTCTCAAGATGGCAAATGAGGTTTCTCACAATCTTCTGTTCCACTGAGTACAAGCTTATGAGTACAACATCATTTTCTAGTTGCACAGACTTGAGCACAGAACCAAGTTCACTAAATTTCCCAACAGTCCTTCCTGGAATAATCTCAGCAAAGCAGAAATCATACCAACTTAGCTCTTTGAGAGGCTGAAATTGCCACATATTAAAATCGAGATTATTCCCATCTAACAGTGTAGAATCTGGTCCAACACTTCTACCATAGTTGACACCTGCATCTCTATGAGATATGCTGAGGGCCCTTTCCTTCAGGAAGTTTGTGTAGATGTTGAAGTATCCACGTGAGTGGACAAATTTAATGAACCAAGGGGTCCATATTCTCTCACCCATCTTTTTGTACCATCCTGTAGTTTTCTGCAGAGGATGAGAGTGGAACAAGAGTTACTAACAAGGTAACAAACAAACAGGACATAGAGGTCAAAATAATCCTAATGAAACTCTTCTATATATAATACATAAGTTAGTGGATATTTACGTAATGCATAAACTGAAGAAGCGCACGGTGATTCAATTGAGAAGAGAGTTTACCATGCCTTGGAGAATAGGTTTGATTCCTCTGGCTTTCTGTTCATCATACCATAATCGAAATTCTTTCCATGGTTTGGGGAACAGAAGTTGGCCCCATGTACCGACCATCTGGTACAAGAATAGTCTAGTTTCACTGTCCAGCTGTATCTTGTTTCCATGCTTACCTATTTAGTAATAGGTCAACTAGTTAATATCTGAACCACTCTCAGTACTAAGTGTAATAAGTGATTTATTAAAGTAACAGTTGTCCCTGTTCGGTTGTGGGGATTTGCGTTCAGATTTGGTTTAAATCTCCCTTTATTCTAAAACTGGCTCGTAATGCCTAGCCCAAATTAAGCTACAACATTACACAGTATAACATTTGATGAAACATATGTTTTGATTAGACACCTTTTAGTTCAAAAGATGCAAGTTGATGTGATGAAACGGCGCATCTACACGACACCCTTTGGAGATTATATATAGTCTAAGAACACATTTATTAATGTCAATAAAGAAATTATCATCAAACAAACACACAGCATAGCGTGGTTGTAATATTGTTTAAATGAACCTCAAACCAATCCTCCTCATCCAATACAAGGCCCAAAGAACTAGCTCGATAACTTACACTCAGTGCAAGTTTCATCCAAAGGCATAAAAAATGATTATAAACAGGAATAGTATAAAACGGTAAGGAAATAATAGCTACCGTAAGTCCACTTAAGAGTTTAACTGCTATGTAGTTTACCTACGAAATTTTATGGCTTTATGCCCACATAATACGACATTGGACAGTTATAACACCTAGCGTCCAACTTTACAAATGGAGAAAGACCATTACTAATTACAATAACTGCTGCAACGATTTGGTAATACTCTACTCTATGTCACGCTAGGGATTGGTCCTCACAACGGCTATATGAGGGCGAGTGCCCCGTCCCCAGTGTCCAGACCTTTACCAAGTACAAATGACAAAATGACTCTAGGGGCAATGATCACATCTCCCTCCCTAGCCAAACCATCACAATATGAGACCCGACTATAGTCACTCGAAACAAATGAAACAACAACAGCAGAACAAATTAGTCCTAGCATTTTCTTTATGGGAAATTAAGAACCGAAGATACATACAAAAGGAAGTTGACAAGACCTCACAAAAAAAAAGGGGTTCAGGGAAACCCAAAAAATCCTATATATTTCAGCTATCAAGCCAATTACACAGGCTAGCAACATAGAAGACATACTACCGTACCTTTTTTCGATTACCTTAAACTCTTCAAGATAATTCTTAGTCAGTGCGTAAAGGCTAGCTTGTGAAGCCACTAATGAAGAAACTTATAAGTTGCCAAACTCTAGCAAGCAGTAACTGGTTTGGTGTTGACAAATTCAGCATCACACAGTCCACAAAGAAAATGAACTTTATAATACTTGAAACCCCTCTTTGATCCGGGAGCTCCCAGGATCCCCATAGATCGTGAAAACGCATCCCCCAAGAAAGGGAAGATTACAACAACGCAAAACACTTCCATCTCTAACCTAATAGTCTTCTAACAAATCCCAGATTCCTAACAATTAACAAAGATAAAGAGCCAGGAGATGGTATATGCAGCTTAGCAACCACATTTGCGCAACAAGCGTGCATAAAGTAAGTATCAATTAGCGCAAAAAAAAGTAAGTATCAAGCATTCACACTGCTTACTCCTTACTAAGCTGTTACCTGCGACAAACCGGGGGCGCTGCAGTGACGCGCCGAAGATGTAGGGACTGTAGTTCTCCCTGTCGTAGTAGTACCTCATGACGACCCGCTTTAGGAACCTGTAATAGAGCGGCGAGACCTGGAGGTCATCCTCAACGACAAAGGCGAACTCGTCGTCCGAGCCGGGCCACCAGGCCTCGATCCACTGCGCCTGGAGGCCCGCATTAGCCGCGCGGTAGTGGATGCGCTTCTCCCCGTGCGGCCAGCGGAAGGCGCCGACCGCGTCGAGGATCTGGTGGGACACGGCGAGGAGCGGGGCGGACGAGTTGGGCGGGCGGTGGTCGAGGAGGACGTGCAGCGCGACGCGGTCGCCCTCGTAGTCGGCGGCCGCGAGGGAACGGAGGCAGCGGAGGAGAGGGGCGGGGCGGTCGTAGGCGAGGAGTTTGATGAGGAGGGAGAACCGGCGGGGATCCGGAGCGGGGTCGGTGGAGGGGAGCGGAGGCGCGGGGTAGGAGGAGCGGCGGAGGAGGAGGAAGACGGAGAGGGAGACGGGGAATATGAGGAGGAGGAGGGGGAGCGGGAGGGAGCGGCGGCGAGGCGACGCCATTGGGTTTGGATCCCGGGACGGCGTGGGCCGTCGCAGCGCAGGCAGCGGTGGTGGAGATCGACGGAGTCGAGAGAGAGAGAGAGCAGTGGGCCGAGGTTTGGAGCGAGGTTTTGGGTTTCTTTGGGTTCTGAGAGCATTAGTGGAACGTGGAAATTTGGATCGTGTATATTTCTGTATATACGTTCATATACACCTTGTTAAATTTTACATGTCCTGTTTTTCCAGTGGAACGTGTATATTAGGACGTGTATATTTACAAACGGTCAAATTTCAAACGACTATATCAACGTGGTTTCCTTCATCTGCAAATTAGATTTTTTTTTGAAACGGGTAAAAGTTTTGTCTTTTCATACACAAATAGCAATCAGTACATACATAAATAACAATCTGTATTGCATGACATCCTCCCCTCGAACTAAAATTCTGCATATCAATATGTAGACAACAGCACCTCTCCAACTTTTGACACCAGTACACCACCATCCATCTTCTGCTACTGGCCTACTGCCCCAAGAAATCAGACCATGAGACCAGCACGCACCCACGAGGCCACAACGAGAACAGCACACATCGTCTCCTACACCTTCCGAACAAAATCAGCCCGGATCCATCTTCCCCAATCGCTCTCGATTCCCCTGCATACATCCCCATCCCAGCATCCCGACCTCCGCCCCGGTGCTCCCCGACCTCTGACCTCCGCCGCCGATGACCCTGCTCCGCCCCGCCCCTCACCTCCTCTCCTCCCAGCCCTCCATGGATTGCCGCCCCACCCCGGCCATCCTCTCCTCTCATCCTTGCCCTCCCCCCTCTCTCTATCTCTCTCTCTCTGACCAGGGCGTGCGCGGCCCCCGGCGCATCTGGCTGCACGGCGTGGGCCGCCGCCCCTCTCTTTTCTCTGTCAGCGAGCTCCGGAGGCGACGGCGAGCCCGTAGTCGGTGGCGGCGAGCTCCGAAGCGAGCTCGGATGCAGCGGCGGTGGCGAGCTCCTTCGCCTTCTTCGCGGTACTCGGGCGCGGGAACCAGGTGCGGAGACAATTTCCTTCGTGCCTTGATTTTCCGGAGGTGGATGCGTCGTGGATGTATCCACGCCTCGTACCATCGTGGGTGGGCGTGGAAACGATGCACGTCCTTTTCCACGATCCGCTGGAGGCAATTTTTCGATCGTCGTCGTGTATATTTGGTTTGCACGCCCATATCCACGAGCCACTAGAGATGCTCTGAATTGGGCTGCCACGAAGATGGGATTCCTGAGAGCCTACGTGAGCACGTATCACGCGATTACGCCGGCCCTCTCTATGAAAAGGCGATTAGGCCGATTCGTAAGGATGCGAAAATGGGAGTATAAAATTTTAATATAAACTTTTGTACTTCCACCAATAAAAAAAAGTGTCGCTCCTTTAGTATAAACTTTGTATAACTTTGTAGTAGCTTTGTACAAAATGGGCGGTACTTTTTATGCAACAGAGTGAGTATTAAACATGCACAAAATAAGAGAAAAGTTGGATGAACATGTCTCGAATGGATAGGAAAAATAACCCCTCCAACCCGATAAAACACCGTTGAGTACAATTTTTGCGTCAAAAACATGTCTCGAATGGACCCCACAAACAACCCTGAACTGTCCAAAAAAATATGGGCTGCGGAAAATGACCCCTCCAACCCAAACAAACACCGTTTTCACGGGCCGACCCGACGGCACCTTGAATAGTTAGGAACACGTTGGCGGGACATTTCATCATGCATGAGTTCCCGCTCCCCTTCAGCCGCCGCCACCGATCTCCCTTCCCCCGCTCCGGCCAACCTCGTCGCGGCCCCGAGTGCGATGCTACATCCAATTGAAAGGTGGGACCTTGATCAAGACTTGGGAGAGTGTTTCTCTATAGTCCATTTATGGCAATGACCAAACCGACAAGCGGTATTGGCCGGATGTACACCGGGTACGTGGGATTCCTGAGAGCCTGTGTGAGTGTACGGCGCGATTACGCCGGGCCGCTCTATGAAAAGGCGATTAGGCCAATCCGTAGGGATGCGAAAATAGGGCCATTTGTCCCACTTTTCTGGGATGAATAGGTCCCATTTGCGCTTCGTTACCCATTTCTCACTAAGGGCTTCTTTAATTCGTATACGAAAAATGACTCTTTCAACCCAGTAAAATATTGTTGAGTACAATTTTTGCGCAACAATGTCTCGAATGGACCCCGCAAACAACCCTGAACTGTGACAAAATTTATGGGGTACGGAAAAATGACCCCTCCAATCCAATAAAACACCGTTTTTGCGGGCCAACTAGACGGTGCCTTGTATAGTTAGGAAAGCTTTGGCAGGAGGGACATTTCATCATGCGCGAGTTCCCGCTCCCCTTTAGCCGCTGATGACCCACAAGTATAGGGTTGTATCGCAGTACTTTTGATAAATAAAAGTGTCGAACCCAACGAGGAGCAGAAGGTCTTGACAAGTGGTTTTGATGAGGATTTCATTGTAAACACTAGCAGACAAGTTTTCAGCAGACTTTGATATAACAGATAAATAAAGTGCGAGTAAATAGAGCACGGCAAATATAATTGCAGCAAGTGGCCCAATCCTTTTGAGAGCAAATGACAAGCCGGTTTGTTTACTTATGATGACCAAACGTTCTTGAGGACACACGGGATTTCTGTCTAGTGTTTTCGTTCATATTGGTGAATAATCTTTAGTGTTTGGATGAGTGTCGTGTGGGTGAACCTATGCTAACGTACCGCCCTTACTAGGACTAATACATACTTATGATTATACCCCTTACAAGCATCCGCAAATACAAGAAAGTAATTAAGATAAATCTAACCATAGCCTTAAACTCTGAGATCATGCGATCCACCATGCATCGGAATACCAACGGGGGTTTAGGTTTCTGTCACTCCGGCAACCCTACAAATGATAACCGAGTACACGATGCATTCCCCTAGGCCCATAAAGGTGAAGTGTCATGTAGTCGATGTTCACATGACACCACTAGAAGAATGGCACCACAACTTAAATATCAAAACATCAAATATTACTCAACATAGTTCACTACTAACATCTAGACTTCTCCCATGTCCTCAAGAACACAACAAACTACTCACAACACACCATATGGAACATGATCAGAGATAATATAATGATGGATAACAATCTGAAAATAAACCCTAATTAAACGGTTTCACTCAATAGCATCAATAACAATAGCAATCAACACCGGGAGAGTTTCCGCTATCAAATACACAGAGTTTAGCCCTAGATGTTACAACGGGAACGGAGTGGATGGATCGAGATGACGGCGTCGGCGGTGGAAATGGTGATGTTGGCGATGGTGATGGAGTGCAGCTCGATGATGGTGACGCTGGCGACGATTTCCCCCCTCCGGGAGGGAATTTCACCGGCGGCAACGCAGCCTGCCGGAGAGCTTTTATCTCTCTTTCTTCTCCGCCTCGTGGTGGAGGCGGAGATGGATTCTAGACAACGTATTGAACGGATAGACGTCGCCTAGAGGGGGGGGGGGTGAATAGGCGATTTAAAACTTTTTCCGAGGAGCCGGAATATCCGGTCCAAGAATGACCCGGAAATTCCGGTATGCTTGATAAAGGCGGAATAAAACTAGAGGTTTACTTTAACAAGCATACAACCTAGATATAAATACTAGGCTCACCTATGTGCACCAACAACTTATGCTAAGCAATACAAGTAACAAGGTGATAGTAAGATATATGACTTCAAGCACGAAGGCTATCACAATGTAAAGTGCATAAGTAAAGAGCTCGGGTATAGAAATAACCGAGGCACGCGGAGACGAGGATGTATTCCCGAGTTCCACCCAAAGGGTGTACGTCTCATTTGGAGAGGTGTGCGCAACCACAACAGGTTAGCCGCAACGCCACAAAGGCTCACCTTCTTCTCCTGATGAACTCAACCACAAAAGGTTGCGAGTTCACCTTCCACTATTGATCCCCTTTAAGGGCGGAGATCGAATCCCGTACAACTCTTGAGGCACACACCCACAACTTAATTGGGGGCTCCCAAGTCTTGAGACACACACCCACAACTTAATTGGGGGCTCTCAAGTTACCACAAAAGGTCTTGACCACAAAAGGTCTTGGCCACAAAAGGCCGGCCACAAAAGGCGTCTAGGTGGACCCAAGAGTAACAAGCTCACAAGTATCACCACCACGAATCCTCGTGGAGGGCTCAAACCGATGCAAATGCAATGGCAAGAGCACACGAAGTGCTCAAGTCCTTCACTCTCAAATTCCAACAAAACAACAAATGTTTATGGGGGAATAAGAGAGGAAGAACAAAGAAGAAGAACCACAAAGGAACTCCAAGAACTAGATCCACTAAGTTTCCCTCACTTAGAGGAGAGATAGATTGGTAGGATTGTAGATCTAGATCTCCTCTCAACTTTCACTAAAGAATATGCAAGATTCCATGGAGGGATTGAGAGGGGAGTGAGCTTTCCAAGGTCAACAATGGAGTAGGAGAGAGGGGAAAGTCGTGCTGCCTTTTTTTGACTGGGAAGAAGAAGGGGAGAGGTATTTATACCCCTCCAGGAAATATAGCCGTTGGCTGTTTCGACACTCGGAAATTCCGGTATAAGTGAGACTCGGAAATTCCGGTTACCCGGAAATTCCGAGTCCATGAAATTTCCGAGCAGAAATTCCGGCTGAAGTCAGAACCAAAACCAAACTTTTCCTTAGCCGTTTCTGGAGGGCTTTTCTGGGTGCACTCGGAAATTCCGGTATATGAAAATTGCCGGGCACAATTTCCGGTTCGAGTCAGAACCAAAAGTCCTTCTTTCCTTAGCCAAAACTGGAGGGCTTTCTGGGTGCACTCGGAAATTCCGGTAGACGGAAATTTCCATGCACAATTTCTGGCTCGCATCAGAACCCTTTTTCTCCTTTCCTTAGCTGTTTTCTTGGATCAGCTGGGGAACCGGAAATTCCGGTAGTGCGGAATATCCGACCCCAATAATCCGAATCAGCAAAACACCGAAACGAGAACTGCTATAACTTTTGCAAATGAACTCCAAATGAGGTGAGACCAGTTTTGTTGGAAAGATAGCGACGAAGAGCACCGAAAACGCAACACATGGCAAGGTGTGGGACTTTCCTCATGGTGGAACCGGCAATATTTCCGGCACAAAAAACACAACAAGTTGTCCAAAGTAAAACCGATTTCGATGAACTAGAGCTTGACATGGAGATGAACCAAGCTATAATTCCTCACCAACATAAAAGCCAAATAAGAACCAAGAAATAAGATATGCCAAGTATGCAAAGGTTTGAGCTCTCCACAACGATGCGATCAAGTTACTAACTTGAGAACCCCTCTTGATAGTACGCTTATCTATCCTATAGCCCTATCAAGATCATACCTTTGCCTTGAGCATTCCACTTGAGTTGGATGATGACTATCTTGATCTCTTCAAGTGGTTCATCTTTCCTTGATTGCGCGTCCAAGCACATGCTTGATGAAGACTTCTCCAAGTACTCCTCCATGCTCACAATGGGAGAGTCTCGCTTAGCTTCATCTTCAAGAAGCCTCTCTTGGTCTTGGTCTTGCACATCTCACCTTGATGACGATCACCACATGACGTCATCCTCCATGAGCTATATGAAATCTTCATTTGATGCAAGCCCATGGAAAGATACCTAACCTCATATAAAGATAACACACACACATATATCATGGGTTAGTTCACAAAGCTATGCAGACAAGTGTTTACCATCCCAAGAGATACATGATCGCTCTTGGTACATCTTGTAGCTTTTTGTGTTGATCAACATCTTGATCAACCTTGTATCTTTCAACATTTCTTCACTAATATGATGTCTTAAATCCTTCAAGACATACTTGCAATATGCTCCACTCAACACATAAGCTTCAAGAGTCCAACACATGAACTCCACAATTCCATGGACATGATCTATAATTATATCTCAATGCAAACATTAGTCCATAGAGATTGTCATTCAATTACCAAAACCACACATGAGGGAAAATCTCTTTCACGTATGCTTTTTAGGTTTTCGGGGGGATGAAGTACGCGAAGGGGTACGCCAGGAGGTGGGCCAGGGTGGCCTCACCACCTGCTCGCGCGGTCAGAAAGGCTGCCGCGTCACGAGGTGGTGAGAACCTTGTGGGCCCCACCCCAGGCTCTCCTTTTGGCCTCCTTCGTGATATATTTAGAAAATAAATCCTAGATGTTCATTTTGTTCTTCTGGTCTTCGCAAATATTGTATCTTGACGATGTTTTTTCCAGCAGAATTCAGACTCCGGAGTTCCATCCCCCAATGATCATCAATCATGCAAAATAGATGAAATAACATAAGTATCATCTCTAAATACGAAATATATCAATAAATAGAAGTAAATTATGATATAAAATAGTGATGAAAAATGGACGTATCAACTCCCCCCAAGCTTAGGCCTCGCTTGTCCCCAAGCGAAAGTTGAACACGGTAAACATGACCACAGGTTTATGGAGTGAAGTGTCGATAGAAAATATACGGACAAGAAGCATCACATGTATAAGTGCACAAGTCATCTTAGATATTAAATCCATTCATGTATAAATCAACTTGTAACATGTAGAGGAAAACCAGAGTGAAGTACATAGAGAAAACCGTAGTTGGTGTTGGCAAACTTAGTCCTTGGTCGAGAACAATGAGCAATTGAGCTTAGTTTATAAAACAGCCCTTTTTATTGGTTGATAGCTCCAAAAATCAAATTCATTAGATGCCAACAATGTGCTAAGCAAGAAAGAATAAAATACATGATCAACAATACTAATGTATGAATGGTTGAATCACAATCAACTCAAATGCTTGCTTAAGACAGAAGGAGATAGGTTTACTGACTCAACATAAAGTAAAAGATAGGCCCTTCACAGAGGGAAGCAGAGATCCAAGCATGTGCTAGAGCTTTTGGTTTTATAGCTTTTCAAAATCACATACATAACATAAAATGAGTTTTGAGCGGTGTTTGTCGTTGTCAATGATTTGTAACAGAGTTCTTGTCATCTTCCATACTAAGCAAGTTAGGGGTCGTTCCGATTAATTTTAAAAATAAGCCTTTATGATATTCATCTTCTTTTTCTCTTTACTTTCACAGCCGTGACACTCCTCCCCACCTTTCTAATCATAAAATGGCTAGCCGAATCCTCAGGTGCCCACCAATCAATCTCAAACCATGGAGGAGTGCCTATATTTTTGAAAAACTAAGCCTTTGATATTATAGTGGTCTGACCACCCCTTTGCAATATGAATGAAGAGAAGATGTAGCATGCAAGTCATGGGTTACTTAATTAGTATGGAAGATAACAAACCCAACTATTATTTCCTCATGAGCTAGTGAACATTGACACAAATAAGGGATAATTTTGAATAAAGATAGCATAAGATGTATTTACTTGGAGTGGCGCAAAATACCACATTGTAGATATATATGGTGGACACAGATGGTAAGAGTTTTGGTTCAAGGTTTGGATGTATGAGAAGCATTCCCTCTCGATACAGGTCTTTGGCTAGCAAGGTTGGGTAGCAAGCATAAGAGTTGATGGATACAAACAAACATACATGTAGTAAAGACAATCATGCAATTCTTACTTGAAAGCACACATAATTTTAAGTTGTGAATACTAAGCTTGTCATCGACAAGTGAGAAAGATCAATGAATGCTATATTCTACATGTGATTCTTTTTCCTCTTAAGTCTCAAAGTATTGTAGCTACGGACCAATGCTAAGTTTGCCAAAGCCAAAAGATTTACTATATGTTCCCAAAGTGATTACCAATACTAAATGACAAGATCAATCATACATAAT
The DNA here is from genome assembly GCA_026929855.1 of Poa annua. Taxonomy (NCBI): domain Eukaryota; kingdom Viridiplantae; phylum Streptophyta; class Magnoliopsida; order Poales; family Poaceae; genus Poa; species Poa annua. The sequence continues at coordinate 28,599,804 of CM049428.1, forward strand.
AACAGTTGCAACCTAAAATAAAGTGTGCAGAAAATAAATGATAACACTTCTCATTAATATTCCATAACGGCAACTCACACCAAGGGATACATAGATAACCAACTAAAAGAGAGATACTTCCACATTGCAAACCATCATATAAGATAACTTCCCTACTCATGATATAACACTACTAAAAAGGTAAAAGATGAAAGATAATGGTGATACCGCGACACTCCCCCCAAGCTTGGAACAAGCTAAGGGAGATGCCAATACCTATGATGAATTACTCCTTTGGTGGCGATGGTGGAACGACTTGAAGTGGAGTAAGGTAACGCTCCAACATCTTGCGGAGCCTGTTATTCTCCTCTTGAAGTATATACACTTCCCTCCTAAGGACGCAATACTGCTCGCAAAAATGACCCGTGACTCGGAGAGCTTCAGTTGCATTTGGAAAAGAGCTAAGATCCGAGACAGGTGGTATTGCTCCCAGCATGTTATGAGAAAAAGCACGCTGGGCGTTAATTGATCCCACAAAGATGGGCTTGCTGGTTCCCGTCCTTGCGCGATCCTTCTTGGCCGCTTGCATCTTCTTCACCTCCTTCATGACGCTTTCGTCCATGTCCTTGCGCCTAGCCTTCACCTTCTCATCATCCGCCCATCCAACAAAAGACCCTTGATCAAGATCTTGAAGGAGTTCGCGTTGGCGACGAAGTGCGTAGTCTTCGTAGCAAGATCCCTGAGACGACATCTGGAAAGAAACAACTCGAAACAAAAACACGTCGAAAACACGATATACGGACCTCTATGGCTCCGGGTGAATATATAGCAAAAATTTACAAAATAAAAGGAAGGCAACATGGTGAAACCGAGTAGGAGAGGAGCTCCGAGGCCTCCTCACCAGGTGCTCGCGCGGACAGCATGGGGCCCGCGCCACCACATGGTGAGGGCGCCTAGGACTCCGTGTCATGTTCTTTTTCGTCTCATATTTTTCCATATTTTCCAAAAATAAATATCAGATATCCCAAAATTAAATTCGTGAACTTTTTCTTACCGAAACTGTACCTTTTCCAAATCAGGTTCTGTGAACTCAGGAATATTTTCTATAATGTAGTTTTCCGGAGTAATTGCTTGAATAATATCAACATCTTCATTATAGGAATCTCCAGAAATATAATGCTTGAGTCTTTGTCCATTTACCACTTGTGTAGAGTCATCCATGAGCAAAGCAATTTTTATCGCCCCCGAACGAAACACCTCCACAATGACATATGGTCCTTCCCACTTGGAGAGTAATTTTCCTGCAAAGAATCTAAGACGAGAGCTATACAATAGAACTTTCTCACCAACATGAAACTCTCTCTTAAGGATTCTCTTATCATGCCATCTCTCAACTTTTTCTTTAAATAGTTTAGCATTTTCATAAGCTTCACTTCTCCATTCATCTAAAGAACTCAAATTAAGTAATCTTTTCTCACCAGCAAGTTTAAAATCTCTATTTAGTTCTCTCACTGCCCAATAAGCTTTGTGTTTTAATTCTAAAGGCAAGTGACATGCTTTTCCATAAACCATTTTTATAAGGAGACATACCCATGGGATTTTTATATGCAGTTCTATAAGCCCACAATGCATCATTTAATTTGCTATCCCAATTCTTCCTCGTTCTATTAACAGTCTTTTGCAAGATAGATTTAATTTCTCTATTTGATAGTTCTACTTGCCCACTAGTTTGAGGATGATAAGCTGAAGCAATTCTATGATTAACACCATATTTAGCAAGAACTTTTCTAAAACCACCATGATGGAAATGAGAACCTCCATCAGTCATAAGATATCTAGGCACACCAAACCAAGGGAAAATAATATCTTGAAGCATTTCTAATAATGTTTCACCATCAGCACTTTTAGTAGGAATAGCTTCTACCAATTTACTAACATAATCAATAGCAACAAGTATATGTGTATTACCTTCTGAAGAAGGGAAAGGACCCATGAAGTCAAATCCCCAACAATCAAACGGTTCAATAACAAGAGAATAATTCATAGGCATTTCATTACGTCTAGAGATATTACCAACTCTTTGACATTCATCACAATATAAAATAAACTTTCTTGCATCTTTAAAGAGAGTAGGCCAATAAAAACCTGATTGTAAAACCTTTTGTGCGGTTCTATCTCCAGCGTGATGTCCTCCATGAGCGCTACTATGGCACTTTCTCAATATCTCTTTTTGTTCATACTCCGGAACACATCTTCGCATAATACCATCAACTCCTTCTTTATATAAGTGTGGGTCATCCCAGAAATAATGCCTCAAGTCATAAAGGAATTTTCTTCTTTGTTGAGCTGAAAAGGTTGGAGGCAAATACTTCGAAACAATAAAGTTAGCATAATCTGCATACCAAGGACTATCTCGTGAACTCGCCCTTATTGCAGCCAATTGTTCATTTGGAAAACTATCATTAACATGTATAGGATCATAAGCAATGTTTTCCAATCTAGACAAATTATCAGCAACAGGATTTTCAACACCTTTCCTATCTACAATATGTAAGTCGAATTCTTGCAAAAGTAATACCCATATAATAAGCCTAGGCTTTGCATCTTTCTTTTCCATAAGGTATCTAATTGCAGCATGATCAGTATGAATAATAACTTTAGAATCAACAATGTATTGTCTAAATTTATCACAAGTAAAGACAACAACTATAAATTCTTTTTCAGTTGTAGCATAATTCTTTTGAGCAGAATCAAGAGTCTTACTAGCATAATGAATAACATTTAGTTTGTTATCTACTCTTTGTCCAAAAACAGCACCAATAGCAAAATCACTAGCACCACATATAACCAAATAGTAAATTCCAATCAGGTGGTTGAACAATAGGAGCAGTTATTAATGCTTTCTTGAGAGTTTCAAAAGCTTCCTTACAATCATCATAAAAAACAAATGGTATATATTTTTGCAGGAGATTAGTAAGAGGCTTTGATACCTCAGGAAAGTCTTTGATAAACCTTCTATAGAAACCAACATGACCAAGAATACTATGAATACCTTTAACATCTCGGGGGCAAGGCATTTTCTCAATTGCCTCCACTTTAGCTCTATCAACTTCAATACCTCTTTCAGAAATTTTATGTCCAAGAATAATCCCTTCATTAACCATAAAATGGCATTTCTCCCAATTAAGAACAAGATTAGTTTCTTCACATCTCTGCAAAACCTTATCAAGATTGTGCAAGCAATCAAAAGAAGTGCCATAGATGGAGAAATCGTCCATGAACACCTCCACAATTTGTTCACAAAAACCATGAAAGATAGCAGACATACATCTTTGAAAAGTAGTAGGAGCATTACATAAACCAAAAGGAATACGTCTATAAGCATAAGTACCATAAGGACAAGTAAATGGGACAAGATCGAAATGGACTTCGTTACTGGGTTTCCAAAGTCCAAGAAAGGCAATGATGCAATCTTTGTTGTCATTGATCGTCTCTCCAAAGTGGCTCACTTCTTCCCAGCTAAAGAGACAGTCTTAGCTAGTCAGTTGGCAAAACTCTACATGACAATACTGGTTCCTTTACATGGTGTTCCTCTGGCAATAAGCACATATCGTGGAAGTATCTTCACTTCTCGATTTTGGGATAGCTTTCAGAAAGCCTTGGGTACCAAACTTCTGTTCAACACCGCTTACCATCCACAAACAAGTGGACAAGTTGAAAGGGTAAATCAAATTCTGGAGGATATGCTCAGAGCTTGTGTTATCCCCTTTGGCATGAAATGGGAGGATTGTCTTCCGTATGCTGAGTTCTCCTACAACAACAGTTTCCAAGCAAGTCTTGGCATGGCTCCTTTTGAAGCTCTCTATGGTCGCAAATGCAGAACTCCTCTGAATTGGTCTCAAGCTGGTGAACGTCAATTCTTTGGCCCTGACATCATCCAGGAGGCTGAAGAAAAGGTTTGCATCATTCGTGACAATCTGAAGATTGCCCAGTCTCGTCATAAAAGCTATTATGATAGCAAGCACAGGGACATGGTCTATGCACCTGGTGATCAAGCTTACCTTTGTGTCACTCCCCTGAGAGGCACGCAACGCTTTGGCATAAAAGGCAAGCTCGCTCCACGTTATGTTGGGCCTTTCAATGTTCTTTCAAGGCGTGGTGAATTGGCTTATCGTCTGGAACTTCCTCCAAACCTCTCCAAAGTGCACGATGTCTTCCACGTTTCACAACTCAAGAAGTGCTTCCAAGATCCAGGACGTGAAGTTGATCATGGATCAATTGAACTTCGAGAAGACCTCTCTTATGTGGAGCAACCTATTCTCATTCTTGTTGAAGTTGAACGTCGCACCCATAACAACAGTGCCAAGTTCTACAAGGTCCAATGGTCTCATCACTCTGACAAGGAAGCTACATGGGAACGTGAAGAACACCTCCGTGTCGAGTATCCCGATCTCTTCGTCTCTCCATGAAGAATCTCGGGGCGTGATTCCTTTGAGGGGGGAGTGTTGTAACATACCAAATGAAATTCGTTGTTAAAATGTTGTGTTTGTTGTGAAAAAAACAAAAACATCATGGCATCATTTCATTTGTCTCCTCATTTAATTAAATTGTTCCATTTAAATTTAGGGATAATTGGTCGTGTGCCATGGTTCTATGAGTTTTATCGGTCTGTGCCATACCCGCGTTGTTTCTTTGGTATGTGCGCTGGTTTGCTCTCATATCGGCCAAACGCTCGTTTCCCTCTGGTCAACCTACTTTAACCGGTGGGGTCGACTTGGCGCGGCTCGTCCTGGCGTGGCTCGGTTGGAATTTCGTGGGGTCGGCTAGTGGGGTCGTGCCTTTAACCTTAGAGCATGCATGCAAGTGGGGCTAGCGGCGGCGGAGAGCATACATGGAGCCGCACGTGCGCATCGATGCCTGTGCTCGCCGCGCCTTTAATGGCCGCGCCTTCAATGGCATGCCCCCCTGGCCGGCAAAAAGCTACCTCTCCGCCTACACTGCCGGCCCGGACGCACATCTGCTCCGTCGTCCTCGCGTCTCTCTTGCCTACTTTGTCCTGCTCTAAGCTGAGCAGTCTAGAGCCGACTTAATGTCCGGTCACCATTACTGCCTTCTAGACCGCGACGCCGTCCAGAGACCGCATATGGCATTAAATGGAGCCATCTCCTTGCCCGTTGCGCTCACAAATACCCTCTTCCTCTCCTAGACACCTTCGCCCAGTCCCTTATCTCTCCATGGCTCGTGGTGATGGAAGCTCCACTCCCAGCTCGAACCGCCGCTGCCGCCACATCCCCTATCCTTGGTTTCTTGAGGAGAGCGAGGGAAGCGGCATGGGGCGTGGGCGTGCGCGTGCGCGTACTCCTCCAAGTTCGAGCAGGAGGCGAGCGAGGGAAGCAACATTGGACGGATAGTCTCCAAGTCTAAGGGGCAGGGGCAGGGCCATTCGCCCGATCCCATTCTCTTCACCGATCTGCCCGACGAGGACAACAAGGACGACCAGGGTATGCACTGGACCATGGCCTGGAAGGAGGAGGTCACGAAGGTGCTGGACTCGGGTTCGGCCTGGGCCATGGCCGACCAGAAAGGCATGGACCTTGCCAAGCATTCTGCCGCCGAGCAGCAACGGCTCAAGATCTACTCGGAGAGGCAAGGGAAGAAGGAGGACATGTGGTCGGCATCGAACAGTGACGCCTCAGAAGATGTGGATGCCAAGGGCAAGGGCAAGGGCATGGGCAAGGGCAAGGTCAAGGCCAAGACGGTGGAGGTTTTCGATGACGAGGACGAGTGGTAGTCCATTTTAGTTATTAGTTGCTTTATTAAGGGTAATGGCCTTGTGCTTGACGTTTCCAATTGTGTGTGTAAATTCACTTCAGTTTGACAATTTTCAGCCAGTTCACTATTTTTGGCTTAGAAATGAGGTTGTTTACCCTACCTTTGGAGCTCATTTGAAACACATTTTTCAGCGAGTCAACCATTTTTGTTTAGAAACGAGCTTGTTTACGCTACCTTTGGAGCTCATTTGAAACACATTTTTGCGGCGACTCCACCTTTTTTTGCTTAGAAATGAGGCCGTTTACCATACCTTTGGAGCTTATTTGAAACACATTTTTGCGGCGACTCGACCATTTTTTTCTTAGAAATGAGCTCATTTACCCTACCTTTGGAGCTAATTTTAAACACATTTTTGCGGCGACTCGACCATTTTTGGCTTAGAAATGAGACAGTTTCCCTACCTTTGGAGCTCATTTGAAACACATTTTTACGGCCACTCCACCATTGTTTGCTTAGAAATGAGGCCGTTTACCCTACCTTTGGAGCTCATTTGAAACACATTTTCAGCGAGTCCAAGCTCATTTGAAAATTTATATGGATTCAAGCTAGATTTGAGCAAGCTCATCGCTATCCCCATTTGGTTTGCCAAAATACCCATTTGGGTACGACGGGTAACAGCCAAAATCCGCATTTGGTGCACCAAAATACTCATTTGGTCTCACTGAGGCAAATTGGGGTGGGCGAGCCAAAAATCCCCATTGGGTACACTCGTCAGCGGGTGTACATCACTTAACCTACGCGCGCGTCCAATCAGATCGCAAAACGAGCTTCTCGCGGATCGCCTGTAAATTCTCTCTGGAGAAAATCGGACGGCTGCATATTACTTCTAGAGGAAATCAGACGGTTGCAGTTTGATCGACATTTGAAATGAGCTTTAAATATTCAAACAAATGTCAAAAAAGGAAAATCATACGCATACAGTCGTATTATGTCATATACTAACGACTCAAGTTGAAAAACATGGTCTGCATACATTCAAAAGGAGAAGGGCATGGGGATCATGTGATATTGCATAACTCAAACAATGAGGTCTAAGGTTGGAGAGAATTGGTTTTGGAATTGCAACATGAAATTTTCAAAAACCTCACAGAAGTTTTGTTTTGGAGTGACTAAGAAGGACACATGCTTAGTTTTTCATTTTCATGTTTTAAACTTGTTTAAATGTTGGTCAAACTTAGCTTTGACCGAATTTGAAATAACCATAATAAAATTAAAAATTATCGAAAAAATGAAAAACCGACGCACATAGTCTTAATATGTCATATACTAACGACTCATGTTGAAAAACATGGTCTACATACGTTCAAATGAGAAGGGCGAGGATCTCATGTGATATCGCATATCTCAAATATGCAAATGAGAATTACAACATGATAATTTCAAAATACTCACGCAAGTATCATTTAGGAGTGACTAAGAATGGTCTAGGCCAAGTTCTCGCACAAAATTTACACAAATGTGCGCATGTTCGCGCCCAGAGCATGCCGGACACGCTCTGAGCGCGTCGAGAGTGCGCACTTAAGGTGGTCGACAGAAGTAAAATAACAAATATTCAAACAATTCAAGTTGATATACAAGTTCTACACACGTTCAGATCACGTAACTACGTAGAGTGCGCATTGTGGGTGCAAGTTCACGTCCAGTTCGTGTCTAGATTGCGTTTGCTGTGTTGACACGGATGTTCACTAATAAAAACACCAATGTGCATTGGCATTGCCGTTCACTCGCTCTTCTCTCCATTCTCTCTTCTCTTTCAAAAATCCAACCACCACTTCTCTCCAACAACAATGTCGTCGGACGACGAGCCTTGGTGGCAGAACCCAACCATCCCGAGTGACTCCGACGGGGAGGGGAACCCGATCGAGTGGTGGGAGGGCCACGGCCACGGGAACGGCGGCGGCTCCGGCACCGACAACGACGGTAAGGGGTCGGACGCCGACCAGAGCGGTGGTGAGGGAGAGCGGTCCGACCCCGACTCCAGCGACGATGACGACGAGCACCATCGGTCCGAGGAGGAGGACTCAGACCCGGAGTTGATCAAGGGCGACGAGGAGGAGAAGGACGACGACGAGGAGGACAAGGACATGGAGGAGGAGGAGGAAGACGAGGAGGAGGAGGAGGAAGACGACGAATCCTCTGACGTCTCCTCCTCCAACGACGGACCGCCGCCCAAGAGGGAACGCGCGTAGGAGCCGCGCCCGACGATCGTCGTAGTAGCAGTAGCAGTGCATTAGTTGCATTGCTTCTGATTACTAGTAGTATTAGGTCGCCGTCGGCGTAGTAGCAATGACTGCTAATCTTTTGTAATTGTTAATATAATCATAATATAATCATATTCGAGTTATAAATCAAGTTTAAATTAGTAGTAGCAGTTTCAATTCGAGTTATAAATCGAGTTTCAGTTTTCAAATCGATTTATGAATCCTATTATAAATCGAGTTTCCATTAGTAGTAGTAGTTTCACTAAGCAATGACGTACCAATCCATAAATTGTCAGTTACGTTAATGTTAATCCAGTTAATTCAGTGTTAATTCAGTTAGTTCAGTTAATTCGGTGTTAATTGGGGCAGAGATACCCAACCTGGGCATCAGACTCGTCCCTTCCTGTCCCCACTTGCAGGAGGATGACGTACTACTCAAGTTAGCCCGAGCCGCGCCAGGCCAAGCCGAGCCGCGCCAGCCTGACCCCACCAGTCAGGCCAAGTGCGGGTCAAAGGAGGTTGACCAGAGGGAAACGAGCGTTTGGCCGATATGCGAGCAAACTAGGGCACATACTAGAGAAACAGCGTGGGTATGTCATAGACCGATAGAAGTCAGGTAGGTATGGCACAGAACCAAATGACCTTTTAAATTATGTTTAAGAATAGGCTGACGAAGGAATATGTCCTCAAGTTCATTTCTTTCTTCTATAAAAGTTTCACTCTCATGATCTTCCATAAATTGCTGAATATAATTAGCTGGAGCAAGAGCAATAGAATCAAGTTGTTCTACTCTAAAATCCTCAATAGGCAATTCGGATTCATAAGGGGTTTTAGCAAATTTTGAAAAAATGAACTCATAAGAATCACCAGCAAATTTAGTAAGGATTTTCTCTTTCCTACAATCTATAACGGCACCACAAGTATTCAGAAAAGGTCTACCAAAAATGATAGGACAAGTCTTACTAGCAGCAGAACCAATTACAAGAAAATCAGCAGGATATTTAGTCTTACCACATAGAACTTCAACATCTCTAACAATACCAATGGGAGAGATAGTTTCTCTATTAGCAAGTTAAATAACCACATCAATATTTTCAAGTTCACTAGGACCAATTTCATGCATAATTTCTATGTAAAGATCATAAGGAATAGCACTTGAACTTGAACCAATATCACATAAACCATAATAGCAATGATCACAAATTTTAACAGATAAGACAGGAACACTAGCCTTTCTTGGCTTTGAAGGATGAGAGACAACATTAGAAGCATCATCACAAAATATAATATACTCTTCTCCCACATTTTCAGAAACAAGTTATTTAACTATAGCCACTCAAGGTTCAACTTTAATTTGTTAATCAGGTTCTTTAGCTTTCTTATCACTTTTACTAACCACACTAGCCATAATAGAATGTTCTTTCACTTTAACAGGAAAAGGAATTTTATCAATATAAGGCTCCGGAATGATATGATCAACAATATTAACTTCAATGCTTTTAGCTAAAGGAGCAACAGATTTATCTTTATAAGGTTCATGATATTTTTCAAACCCCTTCTTGGGCAAAACGAAATTGGGAGCAAATGATTTATAATAATTTGCAACAACTTGAGAATCAAGACCATAAACACTACTAATATTTTGAAAATGCATCAATATCCATGAAAGTTTTAATGCATTCAAAGTCATATTTTATACCTGACTCCCTACCTTTGTCGTTCTCCCATGCTTCAGTATTTTTTCAATACGGTTAAGAAGATCCCATTTAAACTCCTTATTACGAGTGAATGATCTGGCACAAGAAGTATCCAATAATGTTTTATCTTCAAATGAGAGTCTTGCATAGAAGTTATCAACAATAATATTACCAGGAAGCTCATGAATGGGGCATTTGAGCATTCATGCCTTCAATCTCCCCCACGCTTGGGCAATACTTTCTCCATCGTGAGCCCAGAAGTTATATATAGAATTCCGATCTTGATGAATTTCACTTGGAGGATAAAATTTAGAATAAAAGAGAGGTACAATTTCCTCCCATCCAAGAGAATCCCTGTTCTTCAGCAGTTTATACCAATGCGCAGCTCTCCCACCAAGTGATATGGAGAATAATTTCTTCCTGACTTCGTCCATTGTAATACCTGCACACTTCAACAACTCGCATAATTCATATAAATACAGCAAATGATCACCAGGGTGGACAGTTCCATCCCCAACATAGCGGTTATTCATAACATGTTCAACGATTATCATAGGTATTTTAAATGACACAATATCATCAAGTGGCGCCTCACGTTCTACCTTAGCAGCGGTAGAAGACTTCACAAACAGGAAAGCAACATTTCATCTCCATTATTAAGCAAATAAGGAGACAGAAATAAAAACAACACTTACAATTGAAGTTTTCCTTACCAATAGCGCTTCACTCCCCGGCAACGACGCCAGAAAATAGTATTGATGACCCACAAGTATAGGGGGTGTATCGCAGTACTTTCGATAAATAAGAGTGTCGAACCCAACGAGGAGCAGGAAGTGTTGACAAGTGGTTTTGTTGAGGATTTCACTGTAAACACTAGTAGACAAGTTTTCAGCAGACTTTGATATAACAGAGCGAGACAAATATAATTGCAGCGAGTGGCCCAATCCTTTTGAGAGCAAAAGGCAAGCCGGTTTGTTTACTTATGATCACCAAACGTTCTTGAGAAAACACATGATTTCTGTCTAGTGCTTTCGCTTCATATTGGTGAATAATCTTTAGTGTTTGGATAAGTGTCGTGTGGGTGAACCTATGCTAATGCACCGCCCTTGCTAGGACTAATACATACTTATGATTATACCCCTTGCAAGCATCCGTAAATACAAGAAAGTAATTAAGATAAATCTAACCATAGCCTTAAACTCTGAGATCTTGCGATCCCTCGTGCATCGGAATACCAACAGGGGTTTAGATTTCTGTCACTCCGGCAACCCCACAAATGATAATCGAGTACACGATGCATTCGCTAGGCCCATAAAGGTGAATTGTCATGTAGTCGTCGTTCACATGACACCACTAGAAGAATGGCACCACAACTTAAATATCAAAACATCAAATATTATTCAACATAGTTCACTACTAACATCTAGACTTCTCCCATGTCGTCAAGAACACAACGAACTACTCAATACACACCATATCAGAGATGATATAATGATGGATAACAATCTGAACATAAACCCTTATTCAACGGTTTCACTCAATAGCTTCAATAACAATAGCAATCAACACCGGGATAGTTTCCCCTATCAAATACACAGAGTTTGGCCCTAGATGTTATAGCGGGAACGGAGTGGATGGATGGAGATGACGGCGTAGGCGATGGAGATGGTGATGTTGGCGATGGTGATGGAGTGCAGCTGTATGACGGTGACGATGGCGATGATTTCAAATCCCCCTTCGGGAGGGAATTTCCCCGGCGGCAACGCAGCCTGCCGGAGAGCTTTTCTCTCTCTGTCTTCTCCGCCTCGTGGTGGCGGCGGAGATGGATTCTAGACAACGTATGATTTTTAGGTCTTCGGGGGGATGAAGTACGCGAATGGGTACGCCAGGAGGTGGGCCAGGGTGGCCTCACCACCTGCTCGCGCAGCCAGAAAGGCTGCCGCGTCATGAGGTGGTGAGCCCTGTGGGCCCCACCCCTGGCTCTCCTTTGGCCTCCTTCCCAGATGTTCATTTTGTTCTTCTGGTTTTCGCAAATATTGTATCTTGACGATGCTTTTTCCAGCAGAATTCATACTCCGAAGTTCCATCCCCCAATGATCATCCATCATGCAAAATAGATGAAATAACATAAGTATCATCTCTAAATACGAAATATATCAATGAATAGCAGTAAATTATGATATAAAATAGTGATGCAAAATGGACGTATCAGCCGCCGCCACCGATTCTCTTCCCCCGCTCCGGCCAACCTCGTCGTGGTCTCGAGGGTGATGCTACGTCCAATTGAAATATGAGACCTTGATTAAGACTTGGCAGAGTGTTTCTCTCGATTCCATTCATGGCAATGACCAAACCGACAAGCGGTATTGGCAAAAGGTATAGCACAAGTTCCTTCAACTGATGACTCGTAATGGTACCATAATCCCACGTACCTATCGAGCACTACAAGGTTGTTGGGATGTGATCAAACCGGCTTGTAGCCGTTAGAGTGGATGCTTGGAGCAAGTAATACACCTCCAAGTGGTATCAATGAGGCCGACTGGGTGAGTTTTTTTTTCATGTACTTGTGCATTGTTTGACCTTGTTGCACATTAACGTAGTTTTCTTTTTCATAGGACCAAATTGCAGAAGAAATCTACAAGGACATGCCACTTCCAAGGGAAAGGCGTTTCCACTTGATCTGTGGGAGATTACTCCTACAAAGCGGGAAATGAAAATTGAGGGAGCACAAAACCCCACCAAAAAGAGGTGCATTCACCAAAATGGAAGATGATAAAAATGATGATGTTCCACTTAGAGGAAGAAACAAGGACATACCTGATGACATAAACAAGGCCAAGGAGAAGCTCAAAATCGCAAGCTGAGGTATTTTGATTGATTTAGTGATGTTGAGGGCATTTTGATGAGCTTTTATGGGAAAAGGGTGAAAAACTAAGTTAATTGGCATCTTAAGTTGTTTAAACTATGTTTATTGTTGAAGCTCTGTCGGAATTGTAACGAATTTTATCTTTATGGAACAGGTTTACCATTCCCTTTATCTAACGGGCCGGCGGGATGAGGAGTATGCTAGAGATTGTCTTAGCATTCCTTAATTGTATCCTTTCAGCCTCACTGCCGATCATCCAAGGTGGTCGCATTAGCCACTCTGAACGCACATCACTCACAAGAGGAGAAAATGTAAAGCCGGTTTGACGCTCACTAGAATCCTATCCATTACTTCATATATTGGATTATCATGGTCACTAGACCAGACAAACAATCACCCTGAGATTTAGGCCCTCTTTGCATTGAAGGATTTTTATATAAATATTGGAGGATTATCCATAGAAATGGTTCCTAAGGAATCCATTTGGATCAAAGGAATGACACCTCTAAAATTCCTATGTATTACATTCCTACATCCCAATTCCATAGGAATTTCAACATGCACTCTAACCTCTTTTTACACTCATTCGCGTAGGATCGAGACATTTTTCCTGTGTTTTCCTGTGTATCATCCAAATATCACCATTCATGTAGATTTACTCTGTTTTATAATCCTCTGTTTTACACCTACAATCCTATCAAATTCCCGTGTTTTTCCAATTCATCTGTTTTCTAATCATATGATCCAAAGAAACCCTTAACTCTTCCAAATTATTATGTATTATTAATAGCCAATTCCGCCAACATCCGACAGCAATGTGTCCGAACAAGGCACCAGCCCCGCTCTGGGTGGGGTTTGGTGAAGAGAAGAGGGGATTCTTTGCGGTTCAGGATGAGGTGGAGGAGGCGGAACAGAACCCTAACAATGCTGCGATGGTAGTGCTGGACTCTGGAAATCTGTCGTGCGACTTGGTGGACTTTGAATTCAAAGATCTAGTTGAAGAAAAGTGGGACTGGAAGGTCAAGCAATTGGGCACTAACAGGTACTCCCTGGTTTTCCCGACCAAGGAGAGTCTGAGGCTAGCCATCCGAGGGGGGGTTATGCTTTCCTTCTTCGGGATTCAAAGTTGTGGTGACAGAGTTGTCAGATAGGCCAGAGGTAGAAGAAACCCTAGAAGAAGTGCTTGTTTTGGTACATGGGGCCCCAAAGCCACTGCGTGATGCTCATATGATGCTTGGCTGCACTCTGGAGGTAGGTCTCCCGCTCAGCGTTGACGAGGAACAGCTAGCAACCAAGGACGCGCCCTTTCGCATGCACTTTGGGTGCCGCAGGCCTGTGGTGCTGCCACACTCTATTGTGGTGTTTGTCAACTTGAAGGGGTACAAACTCAGGTTGGAGAGGATCGCGGGACCTGGGGAGGGGGGCTCCCTGCCTCCGCCTCCAGGGGATCATAGGGATGAGGAAAAGGAGGAGGAGGAGGAGAAGGAGGACCCGCCTTCCTCTGATGGCGAAGACAAGGAAGAGAGGTGCTGGGAAAAGAACAAGTCTGACAAGTCTGACAGTGGTCAGAAATCTACAGAGGGTATGGGAAAGAACATGTCCTCGGCTCAACATGATGCTGACGGCCAGGTGGTGGAGATGTGCACCGATCCTGCGGTTACCTCAGAGGCGCCGAGGGAGAGGGAAGTCTCTGTCCAGCCGGTTGAATCTACTTTGGCCAGTGATCAACCGACTGCTTCGTCGACCCCCACGGTGGAGGTCTCCTGGGGGGAGAAGAGGACCAAGACTTCTCAATTGTTTGTTACTCCAGAGAAGGTGGCGGAGTTTGCCAGGAACATGGAGAGGGAAAGCAGGCAGAAGAGGAGCCAGGGGCGGGAGCAGAGGCTGCAGAAGAGGAGCGCATCAAGAACCATGAGAGGGAACGCAGGAGCAAGAGCAACTTCGACCGTCCGTCCCTTTGGGAAATATGTGTGGAGGATAAGGAGAGGGAAGCTGAGAAGAACAAGACCGGCCGCCCGTCTCCATCGCTGGTTGAGCGTCTTGAGCTAGCAGCGGGGAACTGTCGGGCCAATCCTTCTTCCCCTCGGGTCCATTCGAGGGAGGGGCCCTGTGTGAGTTGATGCGGGCGATGTCCGCTCCGGTGCAGCGGGCACCACGCACTGTGGCCATTGCGATGGAGAACAAGAAGGCGGTGGAACCCCAGAAGAAGAGCGCGCGCGGGAAGGGAGAGACAGAAGGACCGGTGCTTGACAGGGCTATCAAGCGTGCGGCCGAGAAGAATAACCTAGGTACTTACTCTTTGTCTAAATTTGCTGTCTTACAAGATATTGCAATGGATAGTCTGGTTGAGGTAGCTCGGGATTGTGCGGTGTTGTTTGACCCGGCGGGCGGGTCAGCAGCAGAAATTGTTTCGTTGATCCAAGCAAGAGAACTGGTGCAAGCGGATATGGCCTGCACTAAGGCGAGGTTAGAGGCAGAAGAGACGACAAAAGAAAAAGAGACAAAGGACAAACAGGAGGCGGAGGCGGTGACCACACCTCAAGGGGAGGTGCGGGCGGCCAGCCCGAGGGTGCGCCGGGCATCATCAACCAAAGGCGGCCCGTCCTCTAGTAGGGATGGAGCACGGGTGGCCAAGAAAATTGCCAAGCGAAAACCCAAGACCCCGGCACCTTCGGGTAGGCGCCACATGACCCGCCAAGCACGGGCTAAAGGAGGGGTGTCTTAATGCGGATCCTTTTCTGGAATATTTGAGGGTTTGGTGTGTGGGGGCGCCAAACCCTCCTCAAGGACTACCTTCGTAGACACAACATCGATGTAGTGATTCTGCAAGAAACAATAAAGCAAGAGTTCACGGATGCAGAACTTCAGAGTCTGGAAACCGGCAAGAAATTCTTCAGGAGTTGGGTGCCTGCGCAGGGGCATTCGGGAGGGATGCTCATGGTCTGCGGGACATCATGTTCGAGGTGGGTCAGATTAGTTTAGGGCAATTATTTGTCTGTGCAGTGGTGATGCACCGTCCGTCGGGCCTGTTGCTAGAGATCATGGGGATCTACGGGCCGGCGGACCACTCCCGTTCAGCGGAATTCCTAGGGGAAATTTCGGCTAAGGTTGCGGCGATCTCCCGCCCAATTATCATGGGGGGTGATTTTAATCTTATGCGGTCCCTGGAGGATAAGAACAACGACATAGTCAATTGGGCGAGGATTTATCTCTTCAATGAGCATATCGCTGCATGGGCGTTGCAAGAGCTGCCATGCACGGGTGCGCGGTACACTTGGACTAATAAACACTTGAATCCAGTCATATGCGTGCTGGATAGAGTGTTCTTCTCGC
Organism: Poa annua; assembly: GCA_026929855.1. Taxonomy (NCBI): domain Eukaryota; kingdom Viridiplantae; phylum Streptophyta; class Magnoliopsida; order Poales; family Poaceae; genus Poa; species Poa annua. The sequence goes on from CM049428.1 coordinate 28,615,712, forward strand.
CAGAACTGGAACAATGTTTTCCTGTGTGTTCGCTTTCGGCTGGTCTGGGGTCGGATCATACGCCGCTCATCTTCGATTCCGGGGAGGGTTCCCTGGTGCGCAGCAACCGCTTCTTCTTTGAATCAGGGTGGTTCGAGATAGAGGGGGTTCTCTAGTATTCTTCAATCGAGATGGGGAGGGCTAATGTCGAGAGTAGGGGGTCGGGACATTGTGGACTGGTGGGCGTTCATGAGCTCAAACATGCGCCAGTTTCTTCGTGGGTGGAGTAGAAATCTGGGTAGGGACTCCCGAGCTCAGAAAACTCAACTTCTAGCCCCGATAAAGGACTTGGACTCCCAGATAGACTTGGATGGTTTATGTGAGGATGACTGGGCGCTCAGGTATCATCTTGAAGAACAACTTCTTCAGTTAGTCAAAACCGAGGAGGAGTATTGGCGTCAAGGAGGGAGGGTCAAGTGGGCCCTGCAAGGGGATGCAAATACAGCGTACTTTCATGCCGTCGCTAATGGGAAGCGTAGAAGAACTTATGTTGCGTCCCTTTTGACGCGAGATGGTCCTATCACGGCAAAGGCTCTCATTCAAGAACATGTGTACGACTTTTATCATGCTCTGATGGGCTCTGCGGAACAACGGCTTTGCGGGGTGGCGGCTAATACCTGGGTGGGGAGTAGTCTGGTGTCGGAGGAGGAGAACCTCGCCTTGGCTCTTACTTACTCTTAGGAGGAGTTGAAAGCTTTGGTAATGGACATGAAATCGGACTCAGCGTCAGGCCCGGATGGGTTTCTGGTTCTATTTTTTAAGCGTTGTTGGTCTCTGGTGAAGCTTGGGGTCCTTCACATTGTAAATGACTTTATCCTTGCGAGGATTGACGTGGCGAGACTTTTGGGATCTTATCCCTCATCCCGAAGGTGCAAGGGGCAGAGCTCATTTCTCAATTCAAACCCATTGCTCTAATCAATGTCATCTTCAAAAATGTGTCCAAGGCTTTTGCGGTGAGATTGGATCCGATTGCAAATAGAGTGATTAGTCCTAAACAAACGACGTTCATCAAAGGGAGATTCATCCTGGATGGGGCGTTGGCCCTACAGGAAATTGTCCATGAGCTCAAGTCCAAGAAGCTAGGAGGGGTTCTCCTGAAGATGGATTTCGAGAAGGCGTATGAAGAGTAAACTGGGACTTTCTCTCGGAAGTTCTGCTCTAAAAGGGTTTTGACGCAGGCTTCGTTCACAAGGTGGCGCAGCTATTCAGAGGGGGCCAGACGGCGATTTCAATAAATGGTGAAGTGGGCCCCTATTTCACTAATAAACGTGGGGTAAGGCAGGGTGATCCCTTGTCCCCGCTTCTCTTTAATTTCGTGGCGGAAGGGCTCTCCGCCATGCTCACCAAGGCGGCGGTTGCGGGCCACATTCAGGGGGTGGTGCCACATCTTATCCCGGGCGGAGTTACGCACCTTCAATACGCATACGACATTCTAGTTCTCATTCAGGATGACGACAGAGCCATTGCCAATTTGAAGTTCTTGCTTCTGTGCTTTGAAGATATGTCAGGTTTAAAAATCAACTACCACAAGAGCGAGGTGATAGTGTTGGGTAAACCAAAAGCGCAGCGACAGAGTGTAGCTAACATGTTCAATTGCAAGCTTGGGGCTTTCCCTTTCATTTATCTTGGTCTTCCAATTGCAGGCAGGAAACTAACCATAGAGCAATGGAATTTTCTAGTCGCGCGTCTGGCGGGAAGGATTGAGCCGTGGGTGGGCAGATTCCTGTCCTCGGGTGGGCGGTTGATCTTGTCCAACTCCTGCCTCGCCAACCTTCCCATGTTCACGATGGGGCTGTTTCTCCTACAGGGAGGAGTGCACAGGAGGTTCGATTCACACAGGGCTAGGTTCTACTGGGAAGGGGCATGTCCGAAACATAAGTATCACCTGGTCAGTTGGCACGCCGTGTGTCGCCCGAAGGAGTTTGGGGGTCTGGGATCATCAACTCCAAGCATATGAACACGGCCTTAATGCTCAAATGGATCTGGAAACTGTATCAGCATGACAACTCTATTTGGGTGCAGCTGTTGAGGGCAAAGTATCTGCCTTCTAATGACATTTTTGCGGCTCCCACAGGGGTGGGGTCGACGTTCTGTTGAAGCCTGAATAACATCAAACACCTTTTTAAGGTGGGTGCGAGGCATTCCATCCGCAATGGACAAAGGACTCTGTTCTGGCTAGATAACTGGGCGGGGGTCCCCTTGCGTGAGCAGTTCCCGCTGATCTTTGCCATCTGAAGCAATCATCAAGCTTTAGTGTCGGAGGTGGGGATCTCTCCTCTGACCCTTAGGCGCACTTTGGACGCGCCTGCGCTCGCTGAGTGGTTGGAACTTGGTCAACTTGTCCATCAATTGGTCCTGTCTGAGGGGGAGGATGTGGTTTCCTGGTCCCTCGAGGAGTCAGGGGTCTACTCAGTGGGGTCCATGTACAACAAGCTGGTGCAAGGGGTCTCAGTCACGCTCTTTGAGGATGTTTGGAGGGCCAAACTTCCTCTCAAGATCAAGATATTCTCGTGGCAGCTGATTCTGGACTGTTTGCCGTCGGGAGCTCAATTAGTTTCGCGGCACGGTCCGTCAGATGGGTTTTGCAAGTTCTGCGGGGAGGTGGAGGATGCGTCCCATATGTTTTTTCGCTTGCTCGATGGCTAAGTTGGTTTGGAGTGTTCTCCGGTCTGTCCTAGGTTGTGTGTGGTGACCAGCGAATTTTGCGCAATTCTTTGCGATCCTCTCGTCTCTCTCGGGGCAACACCGTAGGGTGGTGTGGGGCTTGTTTGTGGCGCAAAGCTGGGCTTTGTGGGGCATTCGCAACAAGCTTGCCATTGAGGGGAAGCTCATTAAACACCCTGCTAACCTTATTTACAAATGTTGCTTCTTTTTGCAGTTTTGGTCCCAGGGCAGTCGACAAGCCAAGACTAAGAACCCCCTCCCCCGATGGCGCTGGATGAAGTGGCATGCCGTCTGGTTTTGGTCGCGTGGAAGTTGTTCCCTTAGTCCGTGCTCGCATAGGAGGTGTTGTTTGAGCTTGTGCCTAGAACTCTTCTTAGTCAGTTTTGCTTTTCGTCTTCGTTATCTTTCTCTTTGTTGGCAAAAAGCTGATTGCCGCAGTCTCTAATCGTGTTATTCTGACTTGGCCTTATTAATTTGAGGTCGGGCACTTGTGCCTTTTATCTAAAAAAAATAGCCAATTCATGTACTCTGGTAGTGCAAAAATCTTCGAGCCTATCTTATTATCTCTCCAGAGGTCGCCACAAATCAGAGTACAAATACCATCTACTCCGTAGCACTTAAGAGCCACAGTACATTATTGTACAGTACATGAGAATGAGAACAATCTGATCAGTCTGATCAACAGTAGGCCGGCCTGCTCGAGTTGAGCAAGCACCTGTCCGGCTCCCGGACAATGTAAATCTCATCTCCGACGCCTTGGTACACATCCTGGTTCCTGTGCCATCTCCACAGAGCGTGCGTCTCATTCTTCACCTCAAGAATGCCGTGGCCGAAGCTGCTCTCTCGGTAGGCGCTGTATTCCGGCTGCCGGTCCCAGCAGAAGCTGCCGGCGGCCGGTCCGGTGGTGAAGTTGAAGGCGCAGAAGCCGCCCATGAAGGGGTCAGGTGTGGACAGCGGGTTCGGGCAGCGGCCAGGCTCGTCGGCGTGGGTGGTGGCCATCTTCTCGCGGTTCCCGCCGTCGCCCACCGAGATGTGCACGGCGCCGCAGGGGTCCAGCGTGTAGTTGAACACCCGGTTGGAACGCTCGTACGCGTGCACCTGACATAGTTCAAACAGGTTAGGTTACTACTCCTAGTGTTCAGAGATGATAACTCGGCCAGCGTCAGATAAATTACATGGCCGGTGAAGGCGATGTCGAGGCCGTAGGAGTAGAGCAGCTCCTCCATGGCCACTCTCATGCACTCTGCTTCCCTGTAGTGAGCCTTGTAGGTGCTGTACCATGGCGCGTGCCAGCCGGCGACCAGCCAAGGGGTCACTGATCTGTCCACCTTTGCGAGGTCCTTCTCCAACCATCTGTATTGCTCCGCTGAGTTGAAAAGAATCAGTTTCCTCTCACTGAAGTTAGTTACTGTCAGTCATCGAGGTGTGTTACCTGATTTGCTGTAGTCAGCATACGCCGCGAGCATGACGAAATGGATTCCCCCGACGTCGAAGGAGTAGTAGAACGGGGAGAAGGACCCGCTCTCCTGCGACGGGAACGCGAACCGCGCGCTGTAGGCGGCGAACGTCTTGTTCCCGACCTGCTGCTCAATCTCGTGGTTCCCTTCGACGACCATCATCGGAGTGGTCGCCGTGACAGGCTCCATGTACCTTCCCCAGTAATCCCAGCGCGGCTGGAACGTCTCGTGGATGGGCGTGGACTTGAAGGAGCAGGAGTAGCAGTCCGTCCCGGTGCCGTTGGTCAGGTACAGGTTGGCGTAGCTGACGTCGCCGACGAGGAGCACCAGGTCCGGCTGGTTGCTCGCCATGTGCTCCACGGTGGAGGTGGTGTTGTACGTGAGCCCGAGGTCTCCGACCACGGCGATCCTCCCCGGGTAGCTCCGCGGCCCGACGGCCGGCATCGTCCGGAACGCGTGGACGGCGCTCATCGCCCCCGGGATGCCCGGGTCGCCGCACTGGTAGTAGTAATTCGTCCCAGCCTCAAGCCCTGCAGGTTTGTCTATGTTCAGTCGCCATGTTTGTTGCCTTTCAATTCATTGGTGGAATTTCTGTGCACTGTGGAGAGGGGGATCGACAGAGACAAAAGGTGTGCTTTTTTGTTTGTCACCTTGGAGGCGGACGTGGTGGATGATGCCGGAAGTGTAGTTCTGGAGGCCCTCGAACGGGTAGAGCTGGCTGTACACGAGCGCCTCGCCGGTGGCCTCACGGGTCAAGGAGTCGGCGGCGAGCCCGTAGCGCACGACGCTGCCGACCGTGCCGGGGTCCAGCGGCTTGATGGCGCCGCCCATTTGGAAATCCCCTGCGGAACCAACAATCAATCAAATGCCATCCATCCAACAACAGATTCCAAGAATTAGAATCCGGTGAACTGCTTGCTTACCTGTGATCCAGGAGACCCAGGCGGCGGTGGGCGCGGCGGAGAGCGCCACGGCGACCTGCTCGGGCGCCCAGCCCGTGACCCGGCGCTGCACACGGGGGTCCGTGTCCGGCAAGTCCACCGCGTGTCCCCTGTCCTCCCGCAGAGGCACCGTCACCGGCCGCGACGGGCCCGTCAGCGTCGACGCCGGCTCAGCCGCCGCCGCCGCCACGGTCGCCGCGAGCAGAAGCAGCAGCAACCTCCACCACATGTCGTTTGGTGCGGGCGGCGCTTCCTCTTTCGTCCGGATCAATGGGAGACTAGTGCCGAGAGGGATTGTTGGCATGGAGGAAATCGGGATGATTTTAGAGGGAAATTTATAGGATTCGAGCAGAAAGATTGGGAGTGTGAAACGGAATTTGGTGATCTTCTTCCATTGTCCGCGAAATGGAACTCGGTGATGTCAGGTGTCGCCGGCCACTTTGGAACAGAAAGATGAGACAAGCAGAATGCCTCGACACTGACGAAATGTTTTTGTGCCCAGTCTTTACTTTCCGTAGAAGAAATTTGTCAGATTTAATGTCTTGCTTGCAGATGGGAGAATTCACGACATTTGTGAATGTTAGTTCAGAAAGCAAGAAACAGAGTGACAGTTTCAAGCACACGTCGGCGGACTCGGTCTGACGGCGGTGAGAGGAATATTCTACGGTGCCAGGGAAGATGCCAGTCCAAGAGATTGGCTTTGCTATAGTAGATAGATCTGCCGCTCACGGCGTCCCATGACTCCTTTGGTGCCTTGTGAACAATCGCAGCTGCACTTTTCCAGGAGTCCATGTTTTAAAAAAAGGAGTTTTTTTTAAATAATACGAATTTTTATTACAAATTTGGAATCTAGCGTGTGGAATCCGGAAATATTAAAAATAGGGCGCGGTCGGCGTGGGCCGTGCCGATCGGCACGGGTCGTGCCGAAACGTCTTGGTCGGCAGTAGCCATGCCAACGGATGCATGTCCCTGCGTGAGTTCTCGTGTGCCAACACATTTCGGCACTAGCCGTGCCAATCGGCATGGGCCGTGCCGAAATGTGCTCGGAGAGGTGGAGGGCAAGGTTTCTTACAGAATTTGTTCCCGCCACCGTTTCCGGCCATCCCCGCCACCGTTTCCCACGAGAAATCTCCCGCCACCGTTTCCCGCCCAAATTCTCCCGCCACCGTTTCCCGCGAGAATTCTCCCGCCACCGTTTCCCGCCCAAATTCTCCCGCCACCGTTTCGCGCGAAAATTCTCCCGCCACCGTTTCCCGCGAGAATTCTCCCGCCACCGCTTCCCGCCCGTTCCTCCCGCCCGGCACCATTTCTCGCGACCGTTTTCACCTCAAATGTCCTATAAAAACCACTCTAGGCTAAGCGGGGTACTCTCAAAGAGCGCCAGCATGGTGTGTATTGTACCTTGTGAGAAGTGTGTGTCCGGCTTTCATATAGCCGCATCCGAGCATCTAGCTAAGATTATCACCTATTTGAAGGTAGATGGTAGGGAAGTTCCACTTGAAGAAATAGTTGGTAGTGAGAGACATCTCGCTTTGCTAGGGGCGAGGCTATGCCGAGATGGGTTTCCGTATAGGACCACAACAGAAAACCGTGCTGAAGTCTTGAGGCTTGCGGATAAGTTCGATAGGCATGTTACCAATGAGCCGATTCATCGAACTCAAGACATACGTGAGAGGTACGGTCGTTCCTTTCTCTGGGTATACTCCAGCGATGATGACGACGATTTCATGCCGTCGTCAAAGGAAAGGGGGGCTGAAGCACTGCGTAAGGGAAAGAAGAAGAAGGCAGAAACATCGAGCAAGGGTGCGGGAAAGAAGCCTGAATCATCGTCAAAGGGCAAGGGTGCGGGAAAGAAGCCTGAATCATCGTCAAAGGGCAAGGGTGCTAAATCTGCGGATGGTGCAGACTGCATTGATGGAAGATAGGTAGAATCTAAATTTGAGTTATGTTGTATCTTTCTTTGAGTATCGATTAATTAGTAGTTGTACCTTCATTTCCTATTGTTGTGTGGTGTGATCGGTATGTAATCGAGGTTTGTTGTATCTTATCGCTTAATTAGTAGTTGTACCGTTTCGCGCCTCAAGGGAAAGAAGTAGCATACATATGTCTCATACATAGGTCTTACGATACATGGAAAAGAGTGAACATATGTCTCTGATACGTAAAAGAATCAGTCCTCGTCGACCTAACGACGGTACCGCGTCCTCCTTCGCCAGGGCCGGAAGGTGACAAACGCGTGGGAGCATGGTGTTGCCGCATTCCGCGGCCTTGCAACGGCGCATCGTCATGCTCGTCGTCTGGCTGGGCTGTCTCCGGAGGTGGTGTCTGCTGAGTGGGCATCGGTGGCGAAGGCGCGTATGCCTGAGTGGTGTCCAAGTCGTACTGGGGAGAGTTGTACACCTGATCTGCACCTGCACAAGATAATATGTTAGTGTTAGTTGTCTGGATATAAATTATATATGTACGAGAAATTAAAAATTCTAACCTCCGTGCATTAGTTGCTGAGAGTACTGGCCCGTAAGATTGGCCATCTGCGGCTGGTGTGATGCTCCAACGAACTGTGGTCCGCCCCCATAACCGTACGAATATGGCATCCCGGTGTACGGTGGTGTGTGTGCCTGCCAGGATGAACTACCCGGCATAAAGAGTGGAGGCTGTGCATGACCCGACATAAACAATGGCGAGTGTGAAGTTGCCGGCATAAACATAGTTGGCTGTGAAGGACCCGACACATACACTGGAATCTGTGAAAGAGGTGGCTGGGATGGACCAGGGTCGATAGCGTGTCAGATATGTTTTTACTGTAGTACGTACAATGCGTAGTAGAGTACTGAAACTAGACCACTTACCGCTGTGTTTCCCCGAGCCCCGATTCCCTGTGTTGGGTACATGGCCGTGATATCAGCCGCAGGAAGGTTGACAGGGTCGGCACTCGTAACCAAACGAGTGCGACAGGCGAGCCTGTACGTCCGGAGGTACTCCTCAAAATCAGCAAGCACAAAGGGTGCTTCCGCGGGCCATAAATTTGCCGGATCCGTCGCACTCCCCCATTCTTGTATGTATGGTAGGATCGTCTGCATATAAGATGCGAGCGATCTCTCTCCCTGCCGTCCTTTCCTGCGAAATGCACACATAACATAAGTACATACTAGAACAACACTAGTACCCCACATTTTAAATACAAGTTGTAGTTGTTACTTGTGCACGTGCTGAGGAAGTGTAGCTCTAGTAGGAGGCACCGGCCACTGGCGAAGTCCAAACTGTCTCATAACACGGTGTTGGGACATCTCCTCCACCAAGACGTCGAACACAATCCGACGTGTAGTCATCCAGTATGCAACATGGGGTTCTCAGGATGCATGCCTGTGAAGCGTGCCTGCATGGCCTCATGCCAGTCAGGCGGAGGATCTGCAGGTCCAAGCACTGCGCCAGCCAAAGGGAGTCCCAACAAATATGACACATCCTGAAGAGTCGGTGCCATCTCCCCCCACGGGAAGTGAAAAGTGTGGGTCTCCGGCCTCCAACGGTCCACTAAGCAGCTAAGCAGTGACCTGTCCATCGTGATCTTGGTAGTGCCAACATGGTGCATCTTCCTCGGCTCGCCGTGTACCTCATCGGGCTGAATGGGTACCCATCCTGCGGGGATGCTCTCAACTAGACGTGCAAGCGGTAATAGACCTGCCCAAGTCAACCTGCAAATACTTAAAAGAACTTTGTTAGAAGTTCGTTAATAAAACCGTTGACAGTGTAAACAATGTGTAAAATTATTACGTCCAACGTACCGATCAATCCAATCAGGATGCAACTCCCAGTTAATCGATGGTGTCCGAGTACGCAGAAGATGTGGCTGCCCACCTGACTCCCATATCTTAGCACGATGCTTTGAATCAACATCGGCACTAAGCAAAGCACGGCCCGCCATCTGCAAAGTTATACAACATGAACATACTAGTAGAAATACGACTTTAAACAATTGTACGAATTAGAACAGATACCATTGAACAAACAACATCGTCTCACTGTACATAATTATTACAAATACGAATTAAAACAAATACCCTACAACAAACAACATCGTCCCATTGTACTTAATTATTACAAATACGATTGAAAACACAATATTAGCCACGATTTGCTCTTCCCCTTCCTCCTCGGGTGCCTCGGCCACGAACCGTTGCGCCTCCTTGGGGGAATTTCGTACAATGTTTCTCTTTGTGGCCGAACTTATTGCATAGCAGGCACTGACGAGTGGAACCACCTGCTTCAGACTCATCCATATCATTCCGGATGCGCCGTGTCTGACGTCGTCCTCTACTAGTCCGCATGTTTGCTGGATGAGGAATGATTTCTCTATTAGCCTCTTCAACCGTGTTGAAGTTACCTTCGAGTCGGAAACCTCTCATTTCCCCGGTCCATGTTTGAACCAGTGCGTCCTTCATGTAATATGGTGACACGAATGTGGCTGCATGCAAGCCCAACTGACCACAAACTGCTAACACATGAGAGCATGGAAGGTGAAGAAGTCTGGGTTTGTTGCATGTGCTCTCACAAGTTGGCGGATATCCGTCAGTAATGAACACCTCATGGGTTCTCTGAACGCTATCACCAAATCTTTCCGTCGGCAGGCGCACCTCATACCTAGCTTCTTCATTACCTACTCGAACCACGTTGTGGAACCGAGCCTTCTGTGTCTTCTTCTCCATGTATGTTCTTATCTTGCGACAGTAAGGTGTGCCAGGGTACCACTGACAATGATTCACGGCTTCCACACGTCTATCTCTGAAATAATTCATTGTTCCATGCATAATCCCCTCGACGAGAGCTGTAAGTGGCAGACCACGGTTACCTCGAAGGACAAAATTATATATCTCCGCAAGGTTGGTTGTCATGATGCCATATCTCGCTCCATGTGCATCGTGCAACAAAGACCATTTCACTGGCGGTTCTTTCTCTATCCATTCTTCAAAATTCCGGATGCGTGCTCCTTTCTTCCTCTTTGTGCCAGGTGGATCAATTCCAGGCAAATCACACAACCCAACTGGTTCTGAATCTTCGGCTACTGCCGCTTGTGCCGCCGCCACCTGAGCAGCAACTGCCGTCGCCTGTGCAACTCTTCTTTCTTTCACTTGGTTCTGCGTGAATTCGGTGAGCCTCTGCCATAAAAATTCATACTTCCGTTGCTGATTCACATTGCAAAGTCTTTTAAACAGATTCATAAGACGTTTACTCTTGAAGCAAGAATAAAAATTAGCACCCATATGTCTCATGCACCATCGACTCTGCACATCAGTCCACACGGAGTTTGTTCATCATCGGCGGGCTGCTCTAGTTTCCTGATTGCCTTCAACATACCTGCATGTCTGTCATGAAGAATACATACATTTGGCCTATCCTTCACAACACCGCTTTTCAACAGCCTCAGAAACCATAACCAGCTATCATAATTCTCACTCTCAACAAAGGCAAATGCAACAGGAACGATTTGTCCGTTGCCGTCCACACCTATTGCGGTAAGTATAACACCCTTGTACTTGCCCGTGAGAAATGTGCCATCGATGCACAACACTGGCCGGCAATACTTACAAGCTTCAATGCATATGGCGAAAGAGAAGAACATCCTGCCAAACACAGCCAACTGAGGATGCCCAGGAATTTTTACTAGTTGGACGGTTGCCTCTGTACCAGGATTTCGCTCTCTCAACGTGGAAACCATTTTGACAGCATTATCATAAGCATCATAAAATGTCCCGAATCTCCTTTCTAGAGCCTTCTGCTTCGCTCTCCAAGCCTTCCCATAAATAATTTTTGTTTTCCATCTACTCTTAACTGCCAAGTGAATGCTTCTCGCGGTCATGTCTTTCTTCCGCACTATCTCACTGAACAAGAGTCGTGCAATGAGAGTTGAAGACAGGTTTGGATGGTTCGGCACCGTACTTGAGATCTCACATGTGTGTGGTACGACATCTGAAACCACCCAAAGCACGTCGTACTTCGGTACGTGAGCATGCACCCTTGCTGGACAGTCAATATTAATGTAGCTCATAGTCAAATATCGACTATTTGACACCTCAGTACGGAAAACCCTTTGCGTGGACAATGCCCACTCAATCACGGCTTCCCTCAACTCTTGCTTTGTGTTATACTGGACTCCGATTCTTACATTTTTCCTTCGGTACTCCCATGCCGGATGATATCCATCATCCACAGCTGTCATATTCGACTTGTCGAGATCCCACGAGTGAGGAATTGGCAAAGTGTCGACATTCCAGGACTCAGGAAGCGGCACATCTCCAACATTATCTTCTTCATCATTATCTACCTCATCCTCATTTCCAACATCTTCATCACCTGAATCAAGATCTTCTGCAACACCATCCTCATCTTCAGCCAACATCTCTTCTTGCATAGTACCTTCATACTCATCCGCATGAGCCTCTCCAAGTGGTGGAGGCCCTTCCGACTCAACACTGAGTGATGGCTCATACTGTTCAGGAATGTCCACATTTTCTGAATGAGTAGCATCACTGCTCTCTCCATGCTGAAAATCTCCGCCTCCTTGTTCTAAATTGTTCTGCTTCGGATAAAATATCAGTAGAATTTCTGGTTTGGTGCCTCGACGTTTGCATGATGCTAGCCAAGCTATCCACTGACCAGTTCGATCCAGCGGTAACAACTCCCGAAAAATATTTGTATGGGATTTGCACCACACTGACTGAATCTTAACCGTAAACATATTAGGATTATACCCAAAATTTCCAGTGAAAAACTCCTGCACTGCTGCTATTCTAGCTCTCTCTGGGTCTGGCAACTGCATCACCATATTGTTAAATTCACTAAGATCAACCCCAGTCTCCGTAACACGGACATTACCGGCGCCGAAGTGCACAACAAAATCAACGACTTCCATTACCTAAACAAATTAATTCCCGCTACAAAATATTGCGACCACCCAAAATATTACCAATATTACTAATAGTCCTCAAATAATAACAAAGAACCGACATACACCCATAAATATCGACCGCCACACTAACCACCCTCCACCCACTAACGCATCCATCAGACAAAGTAATTTATATAACAACTTTTTAACGTATCCATCCGACAAAAATATTTATACAACTATATTAACGCATCCATCCGGTATATATCCACCGACAAAATTAACGCATCCGTTTAACATAAATCTAAACTATTTCTAACGTTTTTTTCCGACATCCACCGGCAACATAACATACAGCCACCGACAAACTATTTGTACATTACAACTATCACATCCACCGACACAAAAATTTTACAACTAACTCATACATAATACTAAACAAGATTCATCTAGTGATTACTTAGGGTTTACCCTTGATGCGTGAAAATCCCGATTTATCCGTTCCCGGCCTCAATCTACCGCCACCACTGCTCCACCACCACACCTCCTCCCCCAACACGAGCTCCCACCACTGTCATCCACCTTTTTTGGCCTCCATTGCTTCCAATACTCCACCTCTTCTTCTTAAAACGAATCCACGAAGATTTACTCCAGGAACAAATCCTTCAAGCCCTACTCCTGCTCTCTCCTTTCCTAACAATCTAATCTAATCAGAGAGGTGGGAAGAGAGAGATCTGGCAGTGTATTTGTGTGTATTTCTGTGGGAAGAGAGAGAACAGAGAGGTGGGAAGAGAGAGAACGGAGCCGGCCGACGCGAGGTGGAAGAAAGGAGCCGGCGTCGCGCGGGATTTATGCTGGCCCAGATCGGCGTGGCCCGTGCCGATATGTGGCCGTCGGCATCAGCTGTGCCGAAAGGTGGCTGGCCCGGCCTGACGCGCGGCAGCGCATGCAGCCGTCGGTGCGGGCCCGGCCGACGCAGACTTTTCGGCATAACTCATGCCGATCGGCATTACCCGTGCCGACGACGCGCTAGATCTGAAATAAATGATACCCGCGCGCTATTTTTGCAATTTCGCAGAAAAAAACGTATTATTTAAAAAAAAACTCCTACAAAAAGATGCCTGAAATTAAATACAGGATATCATGTGCTACAAAAAGAAAGCCTGAAATTAAAGATAGGCAACAATAATATACAGCTAGAAAACGTCAGACCATGAGGCCTATTCAGTCAGTTCCGTTGGTCCATGGATGAAGACTTCAACTTGTTCATGCAGACACCAAAAAACATCTCCTTTTTCCCGCGCAAGAAGCTGAAACTGGGTGAAGTACCTCACCGGAGCTGACCATCAGAAATACAGAGCTCGATGAAGCATACACAAGCCCATATCACGACCTACTCCAACTCTTGTGTGGATGACAATCATCCAGAGCTGTTGAACGCAATCCATGTAGGTATTTTTTTCCCGGTTCGAGACATTGACAACCACTTTGTACACCTTAGCTATCCTCTTGCATCGTATACTTTTACTAGTTGAATTCGGCGCGGCGACACGTCGCGCCCTTCATGACAAATTTTGTGTATGGTGAGTACTGATCTGGAGCATAGATGACCATGTGAAGCTTCTAAAGCTGGTGCTCACTGGTGTTTATTTCTACCTTTCCGCTATCTTGATATGATGTTGGTATTTAGTTCAACGATTTGTGTAGCATGCAGTATGCTAATATGTGAAGGGTCTGAGATATAAGATGAAATAAAAATAAGATTTTTTGCTCAAAACAAAGAATTATCTGATTTAAAATAAACAATATTTATGTTTATCTGACATTGGAAATTCGTTCTTATAATAAGAAATAGAGTTAGATGCTTCTTCAAAGTGATTATCCATTATTGATTTCTTCATACCGCAGTATATAATAAGTGTCTTAATAATCTTGACCATGTGCTTATTATCTCAATTGAGTTTTTAAAAACAGCGCATGTAAATAGGACACCAAGAAAACTTCACAGAACACCTACATGGGTAGTACAATTGATTCAGAAAACGAAAACTCAGGCCAAAATGACCAGTTCAAAGCTGCACGACATTTAGACAGGCACCTTCTTGGACTGTCGACCACAACCAGTTTTGAACTACTCGAGAAACGACTGACTGCTGGGAGAGTGGGAGTTAACTTTCAACTTGAGAAAATACAATATGAGAAGAAGAAGAAGAAGAAGTATGAGTTCAAATCCATGACCATGCTCTCGTCCTCCAGCACCCATATATGACCAGGTCAAATTCGTCCTCCAATTTTGATCGAGCATGTCTATCACCCTACAATACAAACCAAGCCAATATCAAATCAATTAGCACATACATTATACAGTATATCTGAAGGACAATTCAAGCAAAAGTATATTACTTGGTATAGAGAGTCTCAGTAAAACGTTTGGCATGTCACATGAATTTTAGTTAACCTTTTCAATCAGCGATCAAAAGTAGACGGTCCATCATCCTTCAAGACGACATCAAAAAACATCTTAGCACTCATACAGAGATTCTGTATTCTAGCACCCTCGACAAAAAAAATTAGCAGGCTAGATATGCAAAGCCCTCAAAGCACAAATCAATATCCAAGGAATAAAATCAGACATGACCATCACCTACATGTAACAAATCTAAACCGAATGCGAAAATTAACATGGAAACTTGAATGCGAAAATTAACATGGAGTACGTAGTAAGGACGAACAATAGCGTCTCTTGTTTGCATGAATGGGCGGAGTGCATTGCCACAAACCTCTAGCAAATTTGGATTCCTGATTGAATTTTCCCTACACACCAGGCTTTATAATTTTATCCAGTTCAATTCATATTCTCGTTTCTAAGAAAAGGCTCAAATTCACTTGGCTGTGGAGATAGCGAGAGTAATGTAGCATACAATGTACTCCCCAAAAAAACCAAAAACAAATCCACACTATGCAAACTAACACTTGCACAAAAGAACTACAAAGACTAAGTATACGGTACAGTTATAGTACTTTGTTCAGTTGAATCTCATCACCATATAATTTGCCGAGATAATGCTCGATCTCCCAATCCAGCCCCATTTCGTCCAGTTTTCAACGAATAATATAGGAATGCAACTGCTAGAGGTAGGTAAAACTAAGAGTAGGGCACTTCATGGAAACAATAGATAATCCTACTTACTTTGTCTTTGAGGCTTTGAGCAGGCTAGGCACTTCCAGGCGTTGCGGCAGGACCTGCGCTTGGAGTTAGAGGGGAACAGACCGATGTCGGAGCAGTGTCCCATGACTGATGATTAAGCTTAAGTCTAAGGAAAGAACTGACCCTATATATCACACTCTTCAGTGACACTTCAAACATTGGATGCGCGGTCGCGCAGCCGTCCAAGCAGCCACAACGGAAGCTAGAAGTTTAAAAGAAGAATACCAGATAATCATATGCATATGAAGCTTAGCTACCCACATATTAAATACTTGACGTGTCAAGTTTACTAAAAATCTACCGCAAATATTGGTTATGAGTCTCAATGCACCTCGCATAACTCATGTCACCGAGTTTAATCTTTACCAGAGTATTTGTACATTTCAGTTTTAAGGAGCAGTTGCTGCATCCTTATTCACAACCTCCTGAAAGTGTAACTTCATGAAGATTAGAAATGAGTTTGGGTTTAGAGATTTTGACGTTTTAGAAAGGCTATGGGAGGAAAACAACTGCTTACCTATGTCCGTGGAAATCTGGAACCAATGAGTGAAAACCTCGCAAGTCTGTCTAAAATATTTGCGTCCTGCTCAAAAGAAATTGCGGAGTAAATATATATACAATTAGCTTGGCTGGGCTGCTGCCATTGTTTGTCTCACTGAATCTTTAAAAAAATCGTAAGCCGATTCATCAATTCGTAGAACCCTATAGTGTTGCCATTGTACTGAGACCGAGATTGAATGAAATACTTCAATTTACAAACTTAAATTCACAAAGTAATTCAATACCTAACACTGAACCTCAACACCATTACAGTTGACAACCTCAAAAGGTTCTACGACATCCTGCAATGCAATACATAGTAAACTGACATCCTGCAATGCAATACATAGTAAACTAACTTGACCTTGATATATTCAATACTAATGAGCCAAAGTCGTATTGTCCAAGAACTAACCTTTAAAACAATTCCAAACTTGGTGCATTTGTCGATAGTGCTATTGTTTAATTTACCTGCAAAATGTTTTTATATTTACAATTTACTGAAGTCTTAGACAAAAGTGTACAATATCCCAAGTAAATACTCATAGATTACCATTTACTTAAAGGAAGCATCCTTGCATCCATACACATAGACGGATTGC
This sequence comes from Poa annua, assembly GCA_026929855.1. NCBI lineage: Eukaryota > Viridiplantae > Streptophyta > Magnoliopsida > Poales > Poaceae > Poa > Poa annua. The sequence goes on from CM049428.1 coordinate 28,632,046, forward strand.
TTCGAATCACAATCATTAATAGCAAGATATTTTTTACCAACTTGATTTTCGTACATCTACATCTTTTAGGCGCCGACCAAATGCTGCTGCTCCTAGAACCATATAGTGTATTACCATAGTGGGACTTGGAAACTGTAAGAGAGGCTAGTACCATTACATCATGGAATTTTTTTACTAAAAAGAGAAAGCATCAACTACTCCTTTCTCCATGCAACGTTGAGGTATCTGGACAAAAGTTGCTCATCATGGTGATGCAGGTCAGTGGAAACTCAAATATATTTCCTCTAGGATCTCCCGTGAGCAGTACACAGAAAATCTAGAACAAATTCTATTCTTCTTGCCAGAAGAACAAACATGTGAAACAATATTTGCAACAACATAAAGGAGAGGGATCTGAGCGTGATCTATCTCCTTAGCACGCTCGACCCTCTCCCCTATCTAATCAGCAAGGAAATGTCAAGTTAGGGTATTCCACACCGAGAGAAAAGGAAAAAACCAGGGGATTGAGAAATAAAGAGGGAGAAGGGGCGGCCTTACCTCAAATCATTGTTGCCTGTCGACGGGACTGAGGTTGCCTGCTGCGGCACTCCCTTCTCCCGCTCGGCTCCGACCCCCAGCGAGAGGAGTGCAAATATGCAAGCCTGAAATAAAGCAAGAAAATATGTTCATGTAAAAGATAATATATCATGCAAAGGAAAGAATATAGCTATCTGTTAGAATAATTTTCTTTGACGAAAAAGAAGCTTGCACTATGACTTTTATTCTAAAATGGTCCAAGAATAACCTGCTCGAATAGCAAGACTAAGATTTAGCCCCAATCTACTACAGAACTTCATCGGTTGCCCCTGAACACATCTGAAAAACAAAAGAAAAAAATACTGATATATATTCTCAGCAAGAGAAACCGGTAATACCTCGATCTAACTTCTAAAGGGCTTAGCCCCATGGCCCAGGTCAAAATAATTTCTGAAATACTCAAATAAAAAGGGTTTAAGAATCCGCTAGTAAATAATCAAAATCATTAGCAATAGAGAAAAGATCAATACTGGATGGGGCACTCAGGAGCTGAACCAAAACTGAGCACGCATGGGCTAAGTTGCAGTAGATTTAGCAGGCCTTAACTGAATAGCTCAGAACCGACTGTACTTATTTGGATTGGTTAAAGCTCCTGCTGGCTACTGCCACTCAAGAACAATAGCCATCTGTTCTTTTTTGACGCCCTCATTACTGTTCTTAACTTTCTACAACAATAGCTACATGTGCAACCATAGATTTTATACAGCTATGTACAGAATGCTGAATAGCACAATTTTCTTTAAAGTTCAGTTTGAGTAGCAGACTCACTCACAGGGCGTGGCGTTGTGCCCTTGTGGCTTCGGAAAACAGGAAGGGCCTATCCTCCTCTGTCTGGCGGACGCCAGAGCCCAGAGGCGCTGAGTCGGAGGCTGCTCGTGCCTAGCGGCATCTGGGCATCGCTAAAGGACGGATGGGTGTCGGGGCGTCACCGATTCGTTTGCGAGGACGCGGGCCGTGGCGCAAAGCACGGCAGGTTTCCATCTCCGCACCTGCTGCTGCCACAGGAGGAGGAGGGGCAGGGTGGTGGCGTGATGAAGGGAGGCCGCGCGGCATCAGCTCGCCGCTGCACTCGTGGATAGACCCTCGCTGCCACCAGCATCCCGTCAATGCGCAAACGCGGGCACTGGCCTCCCGTTCTCAGCCCGCTCCGCCCGATGCAAGGTGGCGCCACCCACAGACTCTCCCGGCCTGACTTTTGCAGCAGGTAGAAGAGTAGAGGGACGTCAAGGCCAGGGGCTGGACCGAAGGCGCGATGGCGCCGGCGGCCGAGCTGGAGGGCAGCGCGGCCGGCCGCGGGTGGAGAGCGGCGCGGGCCTGGGCTGGAGGTAGCGCCAATGTCCGGAGATTAAGGTCGGCGCCGGCGGCCAGGCTGGAGGGCGGTGCCGGCGGCCGGCTGGAGGGCGGCGAGCGCAGCCGGCGGCGCGGGAGAAGGTCGGGGATGACTGCGGAGACACTTTTGCAGAAACGTCCTCGACTTTTTCCGAAATCACTTCTAGGTCCTTCGCGGGGGGAAATTGAAAAGTGTCGGACACTGTTCACAATGAACAGTGAATCGACGCACCACAGCGCGCCATTCCCTCCCTCCTTAATATATAGAGTAATTTATGACAAACTCCGATCTAAGCTTAGTGCTTACAAAGCTAACAGACTATCTCATGCTGATGGATTAACACTTATAAAATCAGTTTTCTCCTCCATCCGGTGTATTATTTTGAGGTTTAAATACAATCGTTTTGCCATCCGATTAGATAGAAAAGAGTGTTATATACAATGGTCGTGAAGAGTCACGAAAAGAGTAAAAAAAAATAACACAAAAAAGCAAGCTCAGGAGAGTTCACCCTCGTACACAGCGGTCTAGATGTCTCTCGGTCCTGTGTGTGTGGGCGTAAGCCTGCTGCAACATCTCCTCTCGGACCAACGCCGCTACCGCCTACGAAGAAGGGCGGTCTTACGGAAAATTTAAAAAGAACTTTCAAACTTCACATCAATCATAAGTTAGTTTTGCTGGACAAGTGTTTAGAGATGATCACACTACTAAAAGCTTACGTCTACAAGCTTGGGCTGATGCATGCCATCAATCGGGGACTAAATCTTTCGGCGGCAGCAGCAAGGCGATTAGCAAAGGAGTCGCAGACCAAGTTGGCATAGATCCTAAAGGCGAAATACCCCCATAATACATCAATTTGGAGAGCAAAGTCAAACAAGACAAAGTCAGAATTCTAGACTGCGATACTTAAGGTAAGGCGTCAGCCGGCTGTAGCTACAGCCGGTTTGACTGCCCGTTAACCCGCACATGTAGCAAAAAAATTCATCTATGTAACAAAAAAAATCCCGCGTAACATCTTTTTCAACGTATGTAACATTTTAAGAAGTGCACATCGACTTTGCATCAGTTTGACAAAAAATGTAGCAAAATTTATGTAGCATTTTCTAAACAACAAATGTAGCATAAATCAAAAGTTCATGTAGCATGTCACATTTTTAGAAAATGCGACATCGGTTTATGTACAAACTTGAGAAATGTAGCAAAAACAGAATGTAGCCTTTCAGAAACATTAATGTAGCAAAAATCAGCAACATGTGATACAAAAAACTCATTATAGAAAAATTATGTAGTATTTTTCGTATACTTACGGGACAAAAATGATGTGAGTATGTAGCAAGTTCTGACACCATATGTAGCAACGGAATATCCCAGAAAAAGGACCTTCACCAACCATGGAGTCACCACCATGGCCATCCATGGCGGAGCTCTCCGGGGGTGGACGGTGATCTTCGGGGGAGGGCCCATCCAAGGCTGAGCTGGCCGGCGGCGAGGAGGCGCACTGGCCAAATCCATGGTCGTGTTGCTCACGTTCATGGAGCTAGGAGCGGCGGGGCGGCGGCCGGAGCGGCGGGGCGAAGCTGGCAGGAGCAGCAGCGGCGGCGCGGAGGACCAGCTGTGGGACAGCGGCGCGTGACGGAGCAGCAGCGGGTCGGCGGCCGGAGCGGCGGGGCGAAGCTGGCAGGAGCAGCGGCGGCGGCGTGAAGGACCAGTTGTGCGACAGCGGCGCGCGGCGGCAGCGGCACGGGGAGGAGCGGCGGCGGCGGCGTGACGCGGAGCTGGTCTGGACTCTGGATAGGATGTGCGGAGGAGCTGGTCTCGACGAGCTGGTCTGTACTCTAGGTAGGATGCGCGCTTCGCACCCGGCTGTAGCTACAGCCGGGTGTAAGTAAGCATTTTCCTTAAGGTAAACCCTTTTTAATCTCTACATCTACTATTCAGATTGTGGATGGCAACTGTTCTATTTGGAGTTCTACTTGGTTTTTAGGTTGGGAAGTTTTTTATGATCACATGGTCATACAACAACATCCTTTTACTTACCCAAGAGAACTTGGAAATAAGGGGATAGTCCACGCCAAATAGATTAGATTACACAATGCTCATTCTAATGGCATGGTAGTTGCAATCAATGACATGGCCCCGAAGAATTTCTCATTCGAACTACTCATGTTTTTTGAATTTCGTCAAAGATCTTGGATTCCAGACCGCTTTAATTATCTCTTTGTTTGATCCTGAAACAACGAATGCTATCATTATTAACTCTATGAATGCTATTATTATTAACTCTACTGGACAAAGACATTTTGGTATGGAAATTAACCACTCTCCAAAAAAAGTGCGTACAAATATCGTTTCAACAACCTTCGGCTTCTAGCAAGACAACACCCTAAGATTTGTTGAGAATATAGACAATTGTTCGATTATATTAATCTAAGTATAAACTAGAATCATGACGTAGATAGTGCTAATGACATGTTGAAACTTAACAGTATAATCGTATACTAGCCATATAGTAGATACATCTGCGCAAATCACTAGTGTAGTAAACAAGTAAATAATCAGGAGGAGTGTGAACATATCATACCCGACAGTTGGCCAAATTGGCCGAAGCGGAAGCAGCGGCGTCATCGGCAGCTCTCTTGTCGTCAGCCCTCTTGTGAGCGGCAGCCTTCTCGATCTCGGCGTCAGTGCTCATGGTGATGACGAAGGCGACGAGGACGTAGTTGAATTAGAGGAAGTAGCCGACGTAGTGGATGAAGATTGACGAGCAGTCGCGTAAGAGACGCTCCCCAAAAACCTAATCGCCCCTCTCCGTACAGGAAACAAAGAGGCGGGGTTTCGGAGACCTGCTCTCCCGTCGATCGTGTACGCGGCAGACGGGATTGGATCAACGATGGTAGAAACGGCGAGGGGGAACGACGGTGGCGGCTGTGGGCGGATGGTTCTGTTGTCTGGTGTTCGCAAGAGAGGAGCGACCTCTCCTTTATACACGCAGTGCAGGAGGCGAGAGGTCCAACAGAAACACGCATAATTAATTCCGTTAAGGCATATGAATTCTGGAAATGGTCGTACTTAAGAGCACTTAACACAGACGTTTCAACTTCGTATTCATTTTCTATTAAGGAGAAACGTTTCATGACCGTGCACATTTTATTCCTGCGTGGAAAAAAGAATACATCGGCTGGGCGAGATTGCCGCAACCCGCGGCACGTCGTGACGTGTCGTGATGAGGCGAGGCGTGGCGAGGCGGGTGGCGGAGGAAGAGGAGCGCACGTGTGGTGCACATTGTAACATCCTAGGATTTTTCTAATTCAGAAAAATCAGAAAAATTAAAAACTTTTTGAAAACTATATGTATGTCGATTTGAAAATAAAATTCATGCATGCATTCATCATTTTGTTGCATTATTTATATTTGAAATTACAATGGTTGAAATATTATTTCCACTTGAAAATCTATTTGAGAAAATATTAAAAAAACAAAATAGCGATTATGATATTTATCTTATTTTTACTCTAATGATTGGATTGTATTTATTGGAAATAATTATTTTTATATGTTTACAATTGTGGTACCAAATTTTATTTAACCACAAATAAATTCATTAAAAGCTCTATTTTCAAATTTGACAAAAGTGTCAAATTTGCAGTTAATCAAATATTGAAAATTAATATTTTTAAAAAGTGTTTAAAACATATCCACAAATGTTTTAAAATAAATATATGATTTTTAGAAAATTTTAGAAATTAATTTTACTTAATTCGGAGTTCTAAAACAAAAGATATAAAAGAAGTAAGAAATAAGAAAAAAAAATGAATCGGGCCGGCCCAATCCAGACTGAACCGAGTCGAACACGAACACTTTAATCGTACCGAACTCTAATTCTAAAATGTCGTTTTTCCAACCACCTTTCATTTAAACACGTTTATCTCGAGAAATATAACTTCAAATCCGGATCCGCTTGATTCTACGCGTTGACAACTTCGAGACTTATCTATTCCACCATCCTTCTGCCTATATAAACCCCTGTAGCCACCGACATATCTTTTCACTTTTCTTTCCACCGAAAGCCTAATCAGCAAAATCGTATTTCCTCCGGTGAAAAGGTAGATCTACTCTATATCTACAACTTTCCTGTTGACAACTTTTTATTTTAACGTACGTAATTTTCTGTATAACACAGATCGTTTTTTATGTTATTCGAGAAATCAAACCATCTCAAAACTTTGGGATCATAAGAAGAAAGTTGTTCCCCTGATCGAGACCTTTCTTTTGCCCCAAGATTCATCTTATTTGGTTCAGCGAGCTGAGAGATATTCGCGTTTGAAGTTTCAGACCAGAAAGGTATTTGGTGATTTGTGACCAATCTATTCTTCCACTTATGTTATAATTTTGAGAATGAGAAAGAGCACGTAATTCTCTACAACTTTCGTTAAGAGTGTTTTTTCATCCGAGCAACTTTATTTTTGGTCAAATTCGTAGTCAAATCCCAGTCAGCCTGCCACGTCAGCGAGTCAATTCCCACGTCAGCGGTCAGAGTCAACAGTCAACTGAAGACCGGCAGTTTTGCAGAAAAAACCTAGTTTTTAAATCTATCACTACTTTTTATTGGTTTGGTCAAATTTTACAAATAAAATATTTTTGGAAAGCTAATGACACGTAGAAACTTTTGGCATAGTTAATTTTATGTCTTGCCGAATTATTTGTGTTTATTTTCAAAAGTGGCTTTATTAGTATTTTGAACATAATTTCAATTTTAAAATTGATTTTTTATCAAACTCTTTTGCTATAAATTTGTATGTCTAAGTATTGGCAGTAGTATTTTCTACTAATTTTTGTAGAATATTTTTTTATGATTTTATAATTAATATTGATTAAATAATTTTAAGTGTTTTTTTAGTGATTAAAATTTATTAAAAAATATTTTCATCATCTATTCGAATTATAAAGTACTTAGTCATATTATGACCACTTTGGTATTAAAAGGTACTTAGAAATATTTTGTCTCTTTAAACAAAATAAATTCTTCCTTAGAAAATATTTGATAACTATTTTTCGACAACACTCTTCCTTAGAAAAAGTTCAACATCTTAAAGATGCTAAATCTTTTCCTTAGAAAATTTTAGCATCTAGAAAACTTAGTTGTTTTATTTTGTTAAGTGTTGTCCTTAGAAATAAATTGCATTGCATGCATGGCATATCTATTTTATAGTTGTACTCCTTATAGGAAAACTTCTTTCTTATTTTCCCTAAGTTAGGATTATTTTCAACCTAGTGTTTTGGTAAAGTGCTATGCACTTAGACACTTGAGATTCTCAACATGAAGACTAGAAGGCCAATGAAGACTTAGCCAAAAAAAAAAACTCCGAAGGCATCTCCAAGAAGCAAAAACAGTTAGAAGAAAATCAAGAGGAACTGCAAGAAGACCATCCCCTTTTATTTATCTAAGTCTTTCTATCTTCTTCTGTATCTCTTAGACTTCGTTGTGACTAAGTTATATCCAAGACAACTCTGAAGAATCATCAATACTGAAGAATCATCAAGTCTGAAAAACCAAAGTCTACAAAAGTTTAATGAAGACGTCACACCAAGGAGAAAGTTACGAGGAAGACTAGAAGAAAAATTACATCTTTTTTTTATCTTTTTCCACCTTCCTATTCTTCTTTCACTTTGGACATAAACCAAGTCCTTAGTGATTATGACCAAGTCAGAGTGCTAGTAGAAGATGAAGAAAACTACAAGGGAGTTGAAGATTTCAAGACCAAGCATGTGAAGACTTGCAGCAGCATTACAACTTATTCAAGTTGATTTATAGCCAAGTTATTCTGTCCAACCTATGACCTTGGTCCTTAGTAATTTTGACTAACACTTGCCCTGCATTAACTTAGAATAATTTCATGGCATGACGTGCATCTCTAGCCCTTAAGAATATTTTTCATATCATACATGTCATATTTTTGTAAGTGTTGCATTTATGCTTTTATGTTTATTTGTGGCTTGTTTGACTTGTTAGAAATTCCGGAGAGAAACGAAGGCTTTTGCAACTGATACTCCTGCTCTCCCTGTTGCCAAGGCAAGTGTCACATCCTCATAAACTTCCTATGTATTTTTCTATGCATTACTTAGTGTATTTCTTATATGCATGTGTTGGATAGTATTGCTATGCTAAAACTACTATATCCCTTACACTAGCTGTGTCTAGAATCCCATTGATAACTTGGTAGAAATATTGATGCTATGCAAAAGTTGTTTTATGAAAAGGTAATTTCTACTAAGTTAAGAATGAAACTCCTGGGTGGAATTGGTTGTATGTGGTTTTTGTTGAGTGTTGTCTCTTAGGGGTGACCTCTAAGGGATGTTCACTTGTGGACGGCCACCCAGGGAACAAAAGGATCTGAAGAACTCCAAGTGAAGATTGCTTCTAGTGCAACCATTAGTCAATGGGCTCTGTCTAGATGGATTAAGTTGCGTGGACTCGCCCCGGCCTGACAGGTGGTGGTAGAGGTTTTGTAGGTGGAGCGCGTCAGGCCGTTATGGGGAGGGAAAATGCTTCTGAAAAGTCTCGTCTCAACTCTCTCCTTTTCCTTAGCACAAATGGTGTGCTTGAGGATAGTTTGGGTTTGTTGGGTCTAATGGTGAAAGTGCACAACATCTGCAGAGTGTAAAACTAAGTACTTAGCCGTGTACCCGGTTACGGACAATTTTGAGCAATTGATCAAGGACGTCAACGGAGGATCCTATCATTCCAATTTCTAAATTAAAATTTGATGGGTGAACAAGGGAAGATGACATTATGGTTTTCATGCCATACTTGTCTTGAATTTAAGAAAAGTGTTTTCAAAAGAGTAGGAAAAATTGGCTTTATGCAAATTAGCCTTGAACTCCACCAGCCAAATATGCATATAGGTTATAAAGTTATTCCATTAAGTGTCCACCATAGTGTCACTTGCCAGACTCCATTTTTAATGGAATCTGACCCACTCTGTTGCAAAAATTTATTTGTTACAGGTTATTCAGATGACGAGTGAGGTTTTCGTTAAGGGATTTCGAGTCTGCAACCAACATGTTTTCGCCTGTGGCAACATGAAGATGGAGACTCATTGCTGTCTTATTTCCGCTGTTTACTCTTTCAAAGCTAGCTTTATTCTATGCAATTTGTAAAAAAATATTTTGTTAGTCTGGATCATCGATGTAATAAAATTGATACTTTGTTGTGATATTACATCGTAAACTGTGTGTGCAAACGAATCGATCCAGGGGTTTGCACTATACACAGGTACGTGCCATATTTTTAAGTGCAGGTACGCTACACACATCCATTCTCCTCATACCTCACACCAACTCATACTAGTAGTAGAATATCTCAGTATATAAGATGGTGCACATCTCATCCAACTAGCAGTATGGGACTAAACTCCCACCACATGCCATGACAACATGGGTCTTAGTGATTTTCAGGAATTGATAATGGGCTAAAAGGCCCAATATTTCAGCAATCCCCCACCAGATCCCAAAGACCCATGAATTTGTCATCCGTTCCAAAACACTGTTTTGATATACCAGTAATTTTAGTAGAGACCTGTAAAGGTTGAACTCCACCTAGAGCAATTAGCTACACTCCTTCACAACTGACAATGGACTAGACCTTGAATTGTCAGTTTGGCGTAAAGTAGCTTCACTAACTGTCTTTCCAGTACTAGGCTGGTGAAGACTGACCGCTCGGGTGGAGCATATTAGTCACTCCTGACCTTTTCATGAACTTACTAGAGATCACCCTAATCTCATAGACTATGACAACATTCAGGTTCATATAGGTGTGTTCCTCCAAAGATCGCTCTGGAGGATAGCGTCTTGCTTATACAAAGCTTTGGAACACATTAAGACAAACGTAACCTTCCATACAGTTACCGAGAGTATTGCATCTCCAACGGAATGTGTTAGTAAAGGTTTTACTCTCTTCAGTTAACCACTAGCTTGTTTTCCCAGGTCCTAATTCACGGGATCTCCGATCACATAGGTTGGGTTATTACCATGGCAACTCACGTGGGTTTCATACCCATCTCCCTCGATGCATTTTCTATCACAACACGTGATAGCCCTTTTGTGAAGGGATCTGCCAGATTCTTAGCCGACTGGATATAATCCAACACTATAACTCCGGAGTTTCTTAAATGTCTGACAGATTTTAATCTCATTCTTATATTTTGTTAGACTGCATGTTGTCCTTTGTATTCTTAACCTTAACAATCACTGTTTGGTTATCACAGTTCATTAGGATAGCCGGAACGGGCTTTTCAACCACTGGCAAGTCCATCAAAAGATCTCGAAGCCATCCTGCTTCGACACCAGATGTGTCCAATGCTGTTAATTCTGCTTCCATTGTCGATCTCGTCAGGATCGTTTGCTTGCAAGACTTTCAGGAAACATCACCACCTCCAAGGGTAAACACATACCCTGTTGTGGCTTTCATCTCATCAGCATCAGAGATCCAATTCGCATCACAGTACCCTTCGAGCACTGACGAGCTTCCAAAATAGTGAAGTCCGTAGTTCTCAGTACCTTTCAGATAGCGCATAATTCTTTCGACTGGATGCCAGTGCACATCACCCGGATTGGAAACAAACCGGCTAAGCTTGCACACAGCAAACATGATGTCAGGCCTTGTCGCGCTAGCTAGGTACATGAGTGAACCAATTACTTGAGAGTACCTCAGTTGATCCTTAGCTGTGCCATTAAATTTTCGAATTTGCACGCTAGGATCATAAGGCGTTGGAGAAGTTTTGCAGTATGAATATCCAAATCGACTCAAAATCTTCTCAACGTAATGGGATTGCAAAAGTGTTATCCCACCCTCATTATCTCTCAGTAGCTTGATGTTCAGAATAACATCAGCCACACCAAGGTCCTTCATCTCAAAGTTCTGAGATAGAAAAGACTTGACCTCCTCAATGACTTTGAGGTTGGTCCCAAAAATCAGTATGTCATGAACATACCAGCACAATATAACTCCTTCGCCCCCACCATGGCGACAGTATACACATTTGTCAGCCCCATTAACAACAAAACCAACAGAGGTTAAAGTTGTATTGAATTTCTCATGCCATTGCTTAGGCGCTTGTTTCAGCCATATAAAGATTCCTGCAACTTACATACCTTTCCTTCTGACCATCTAATATAAAGACATCTGGCTGTTGCATATAGATTTCCTCGTCTAGCTCTCCATTTAGGAAAGTCGTCTTGACATCCATTTGATGGACGAGAAGACCATGCGAGGCCGCCAACGAGAGTAAAACTCGTATGGTGGTCAGTCTAGCCACAGGTGAATAAGTATCGAAGAAATCTTCCTCTTCTTTCTAGGCGTAGCCCTTGGCCACAAGCCTAGCCTTGTACTTTTCAATCATACCATCGGGACTAAACTTCTTTTTGAACACCCACTTACATCCCAACGGTTTACAACCATAAGGACGTTCAATAATTTCCCATGTCCCGTTAGCCATGATGCAATCCATCTCGCTACGGACTGCTTCTTTCCGGTAATCAGCATCCGAAGATGCATAAGCCTCTGAAATAGAAGTGGGAGTGTCATCCACAAGGTACACGAGGAAATCATCGCCAAAGGACTTTGCAGTCCTATGTCGCTTTCTCCTACCAAGGGTTTCCTCATCATCCTTCTCATGATTTTCATCATGGGTTTATTCATAATATTCCATAGGAATGGCAGGCTCAGGAGTTTCTTCAGATTCCTGTATAGAAGTGCTTTGCATATCTCTCATAGGAAAAACATCCTCAAAGAAAGTAGCATCTTTAGACTCCATAATCGTACCGACCTTCACGTCAGGTACATCCGATTTCACTACCAAGAATCTATAGCCAACGCTATTCTTAGCATAGCGCAAATTAACACAGTCCATGGTCTTAGGTCCAAGCTTACGCTTTTTGAGGATCAGCACATTGACTTTTGCCAAACAACCCCAAGTACGTAAGTATGAGAGTGTTGTCCTTCTCTTCTCCCATTGTTCATAGGGAGTAATCTCATTGTCTTTTGTCGGAACTTTATTCAGGACATGACATGACGTCAATATCGCCTCCCCCCACCATGCCTTGGATAATCCCGATGTATCTAACATGGCGTTCACCAAATCAGTTAGAGTACGGTTTTTCCGTTCGGCTACCCCATTTGACTAGGGAGAATAGGGAGGCGTCCTCTCATGAATAATACCATGTTCTGTACATAAATAATCAAACTCATTCGAGAAGTACTCTCCACCACGATTTGGCCGGATGTGTTTAATTTTCTTTTCAAGTTGATTCTCAACTTCTGCCTTATAAATTTTAAAGTAGTGCAGAGCCTCATCTTTAGTGCTTAACAAATATACATAGCAAAATCGTTTCAAAAAAAAAATACATAGCAAAATCTAGTGGAATCATCTATCAGTGTCATGAAGTATCTATTTCCATCTTTAGTCAATGCACCATTCATCTCACAAAGATCAGAATGTATAAGTTCTAACAGTGCCAAGTGTCTTTCCTCCGCGGCTTTATGAGGCTTGCGAGGTTTCTTTGCTTGAACACACGAGAGACATTTAGAACCTTTGGCTAAAGTGAAAGATAGGATTAAACTTAGTTGTGATAGCCGCGTCATACAACTGAAACCAATGTGACAAAGACGTGAATGCCAAACTTCTGTTTCATTAACATTCGAATGAATATTGTTCACGACTTTATTACAAAATTCAGCAAGAGAAAACCGGAACATGCCTCCGTATTCATAACCTTTTCCAACAAACAATCCATATTTCGTAACAACTATTTTATTAGACTCGAATACCAACTTAAACCCCTCTCTACATAGAAGGGAGCCACTAACGAGATTCTTCTTGATGGCGGGGACATGTGTAACGCTCTTCAGTTGCACGATCCTTCCCGAAGTAAACTTCAGATCCACCGTGCCAACACCAAGAACAGAAGCATTACGCCATTCCCCATCAGTACGGATCCGTTCCCTGTGACCTGATAAGACGAAAACAATGAAATGTCAGCACACACATGAGTATTTGCACCAGTATCAATCCACCATTCGTTAGACTAAAAAACTGAAATACGGTAAACAAATTACCGTACCCGGATGCACCGTTCTCATTGTTGCTCATGATCATGTTGAGAGACTTGGGGTCTTGTCCTGGTTTCTTGAACTTCTTCGGGCACTTAGGAGCCCAATGTTCCTCTGAACCACATGTGTAGCTTGCACCTTTCTTCTTATCCTTCTTGAAAGGTTTGTTACCCTTCTTCTTGAAGTCGGTATTTTGTTGGACGACAGTTTTTCCCTTGTGCTTGTGGGAGTTGAAGTTCTTTTGTACCATATTGGCAACAGAAACACCTTCGCCTTTTCCATGTGAGTCTTTGCCCTTGAATTCTGTTCAACACTCAGATGGCCAGTGGCATCCTCAACAGAGAATTCACGCATCTGATGTTTCAGAATAGTAGCAAAGTTTCTCCAGGAATTGGGCAGCTTAGCGATTATGCATCCCGCGACAAACTTGCCCGGTAACACACACTTCAAAAGCTCAAGCTCCTTAGCGATGCACTGTATCTAATGAGCTTGTTCTAATACAGAACGGTTTTCAACCATCTTGTAATCATGGAACTGCTCTATAGTGTACATCTCGCTTCCAGCATCAGTTGCGCCGAATTTAGATTCGGGCGCCTCCCACAAGTCCTTGGCAACCCGCACATGTAAATATGGATCAACCAATTATCTCCGATCACGCTTAGAACGGCTCCAATAAAGACGACAGTGGCATCCCTAAACGCCTTCTCCTGTTCAGGAGTAATCGTTTCAGTGGGAGTGACACCGGCGACCCAGAACACGTTCATCGTAGTGAGCCATAAGATGGTTTTGGTTTGCCAACGCTTAAAATATGTCCCCGTAAACGGGACTGGTTTTAGTGCAGCAGCAAAATCATTGACCGAAAATTGCCTACACAGATTAGGTTTTTAGATTGTTGAGAATATAGACAGTTGTTCGATTATATTAATCCAAGTATAAACTAGAATCATGACGTAGATAGTGCTAATGACATGTTGAAACTTAACAGTATAATCGTGTACTAGGCATATAGTAGATACATCTACGCAAATCACTAGTATAGCAAACAAGTAAATAATTAGGAGGAGTATGAACATATCATACCCGACAGTTGGCCAATTGGCCGAAGCGGAAGCAACGGCGTCGTCGGCAGCTCTCTTGGCGGCATCCCTCTTGTCAGCGGCAACCTTCTCGATCTCGGCGTCAGTGCTCATGATGATGACGAAGGCGACGAGGATGTAGGTTAAGTAGAGGAAGTAGCCGACGTAGTGGATGAAGATTGGCGAGCAGTCGCATAAGAGACGCTCCCCAAAAATCTAATCGCCCCTCTCCCGTACAAGAAACAAAGAGGCGGGGTTTCGGAGGCCTGCTCTCCTGTCGACCGTGTACGCGGCGGACGGGATGGGATCAACGATGGCAACAACATCGAGGTGGAACGACGGTGGCGGCTGTGGGTGGATGGTTCTGTTGTCTGGTGTTTGCAAGACAGGAGCGACCTCTCCTCTATACAGGCAGCGTAGGAGGCGAGAGGTCCAACAGAAACGCGCACAGTTAATTCCGTTAAGGCAAATGAATTCTGAAAACGGTCGTACTTAAGAGCACTTAAGACAGACGTTTCAACTTCGTATTCATTTTCCATTAAGGAGAAACGTTGCATGATCTTTCACATTTTATTCCTGCGTGAAAAAAAGAATACATCGGCTCGGCGAGATTCCCGCAACCCGCGGCACGTCGTGACGTGTTGTGACGAGGCGAGGTGTGGCGAGGCGGGCGGCGGAGGAGGAGGAGCGCACGTGTGGTACACAACCATTCTCCTCATACCTCACACTAACTCATAGTAGTAGTAGAATGCCTCAGTATATAAGCTGATGCACATCTCATCCAACTAGCAGTATGGGACTAAACTACCACCACATGCCATGACAATATGGGCCTTAGGGATTTTTAGGAATTGATAATGGGCTAAAAGACCCAATATTTCAGCAATATTATACCCCAACAGATCGTTCGCCTACTCAACCAAGTATGAAAGGATAAATGATGGCAACATGAGTGTAGACCTTCATGGGACAAAGACACTTTGGTACCAAGATTGTACCCCAACAGATCATTCGCTTATCATTCAAACACCCATTATTAACTCTAGTGGACAAAGACACTTTGGTCTAGAAACTAACCCCTTTAGGCAAACACTCTCCACAAAGTTCTTATAAACATTGTTTCAACAACCTTCAGCTTCCAGCAAAACAATGTCCTAAGACTGTACCCCAGCAGATCATTCACCTACTCGATCAAGTATGGAAGGATAAGAGGATGGCACCACGAGTGCATACCTTTAGGGAGAGATTCTTCGAACAACTCTAGACACAGGTAAGAGAACAAGCCTCTCGTGTCTAATTTTTTTGAGCGAGTGATATTGTCCAATCAAATAGCTTGCTCCCTGTTGTGTCAAAAACATAGTGCGTAACCATTGTAATTTCGAAAGTTTATTGTCTTCCCCATACTGGTTTTTCCCATTTTGCTTTTGCCACTCTAAATTTTACCCTTTTGAGGTGCAAAAGAAAAAACATTTTTTTTAGAAGAAAGCAACCACATACAAGAAACTGAAACTAGTTGCAAACAACTGTTTCAGCCACACCACACACCCACTACTCCGCACAAACCCTACTCTCTCGCGATATCTGCAGCACCGACCCCTACACCTACTCTCGCACCCTCCCAAAGCTGGAACTCCTCTCAAATCAGACCCACCAGAGTCCCAGGAGAGACCTGATCACTCGCGTTCCTGAACACACGCGCATTTCTTGCTTCCAGTCTCCAAGCAATCAGAATGATAAGTATGTTGAAACGCCTCCTGACTCTGGCGTCCACTTGACGTCTAGCCTCCTCCCACCAAACTTTGAAAGACATGGTGTTATGTGACTCCTCGAGCATGATCCCGACGACCTGTAGACTACCCCACCAAACCTCCTTCGCATATGGACACTGCACCAGAATATGATCCACCGTATCCTCCTCTTGGAGACAAGTGAAGCAGGGTTCCGTTTCTTCCTGTAAGCCATGTCTGGTGCACCTGTCAGCAGTCCAGAGCCTCCGGCGAAGGGCCAGCCAAACAAATATTTTGCACTTGGACGTCGCGAAAGATCTCCAGATGCATCTTGCCATGCCATCTCGGATTCTCCCGTGCTGTAATCTGGCGTAGGTTGACTTGGCAGAGTACACCCCGTTCTTAGCCGGAGTCCAGATTGAAACGGTCCGCATCCTGCGTATCCCGCTCGATAGCACCGATTGCCAGCCACAGCCTAACCAATTGCCTACACCCTCCTCATCTAGTTCGTCCGAGACATCTAACGCCCAATTCTGGCCAGCGAGAGCCTGCTGGACCGTCCGTGAGTTTCTGCGTCTCGTTGCAACCGCCTCCACCAGTGGCACAATCTCCCACGCCGCTACACCATCTATCCATCTATTAGTCCAAAATAGGACCTCACTTCCACGGCTTGCGACGATTTTGATCATGTTGTCGACCACCGCAACGGCTTCAGTATCCCGCATCTTCGGGAGCCCATGCCATGGCCTGCTGGGATCTGTTCTACGTAGCCACTCCCACCGCGTGCGAAGCGCAAGCCCCTGTAACCGAAGGTCTTTTACACCCACGCCGCCGAACTCCAACGGCATGCGAATCGCCTCCCAGGCGACGAGGCAATGACCGCCGTTAACTTCTTTTTTGCCCGCCCAAAAGAACGCGTGAAGCCACTTCTCGATCTCCTCTCGCGCCCACTCTGGTGCGTCCGCATACAACAACTGATGGATCGGCTTAGCTGTGATAAAAGATTTAATCAGCGTTAATCTCCCCGCATGTTGAATCAGCCCTCGCTGCTAGCTTGGCACGGATTCAATTATCCTGTCAATCCACGGCTGCCAGTCATCCCTCGTCAGCGGCCTGAGCTAGCGGTAGACCAAGGTATCTAATCGGGAATCTGGCGGTTTGGCAGCCCAGCGCTCCGCGGACCATCTCCTCGTCACCCTCCTCCGCTCTGATCACGGTGGCAGTAGTTTTGTTGGAATTAACCTTAAGGACCAAAGCCTCTCCGAACACCTCAAGGATGCGTTTGACAGCAATTAGCTCCTGCTCGTCCAGCCTGACGAAGATCACGACATCGTCGGCATAAATTGAGGCGCGCTGCAATGGAGATATGCCCGCAAAACTCTGTAGTAACTGTTCCTCCACCGCTTTGAGGATAACCGCGGTCATCACCTACATGCCAATGACGAACAATAGTGGCGATGTAGGGTCGCCTTGACTGAGCCCGCGCGCATGCTTTATACGCTCCCCTGGAATTCTGTTCACAATCACTTTCGTGTTCGCCGTCGAGAGCATGATCGTGACCCACTTCAAGAACATCTCACTGAAACCTATTCTCCTTAAAACCTCAAGCAGGAAACTCCAAGACATAGCGTCAAAAGCACGGGAAATATCCAATTTTAGCAGAACACCTTTGATTCTCATGTGGTGTATCTTTCGTGCCACCTGCCTGACCAACATGAAATTATCATGCAGGTTCCCCCCTTTGATAAAATCCGATTGGTTGGCATTAATCAAATAGCCCATTCTCGGTCTGAGCATGGAAGCAATGATCTTAGAGAACTGTTTTCCGAAGCTATGGAACAAACTGATTGGCCTGAAATCCCCTATCTCACAAGCTTCTGTTTTCTTGGGAATGAGGGTGATTAAGGATGGATTAAGGCGACCAAACCCTCTCCCATCTCCCACCGCAAGCTTCAGTAACCCTTTCATCACATCAGCTTTAATTATGTTCCAGGCTGCTTGGAAGAAACCTCCAGTAAACCCATCGGGCCCAGGTGCGCGGTCCGTATGCATGTCCTTAACAACTTCCCACACCTCCTCCTCAGTGAATAATGCATCTAGCCCAAAAAGGTCCAAGTTGGGCACCGCCAAGCCATCCAGATTCAGCCCAAAGTCTATGTTCTGAATTTTTCCTAGGAGGTTATCGTATGCTTCAGTAAACACCAGCACTTTCCTGTCAGGGCACGTCACAGTTTCATCTCCGACGCGGATCGCTGGGATAAAGTTCTTCACACGTCTGTGATGACCCACAAGTATAGGGGATCACAACAGTCTTCGAAGGAAGTAAAACCCAAATTTATTGATTCGACACAAGGGGAGCCAAAGAATATTTGTAAGCTTTAATAGATGATTTGTCAGATCAGCTGCACCTGTGAATAGACTTGCTCGAGGAAGATTATCAGTAGAAACAATTTTATAGCAGAGACAATAGTGAAATAAGAGTAGTAGGAGAATTAAGACGGCGATGGTGATTGATGTAGACAGCAGGATTAAAATACTGTAGGCATAGGGACGGATGTACGGGCGTTGCATGGACGAGATAATTCATGTAATAACTTAGCATAGGCATTTGCAGATAAATAATATAAAGCATCCAAGTATTAAATAATCATAAGCATGTATTCCAATTTAGTTGTGTGTGCTCGCAATGAGAAACTTGCACATCATTTTTTGTCCTGCCAACCCGTTTGCAGCGGGAACTCAAGGGAAACTATTGACAATTAAGGTACTCCTTTTAATAAAGTACCGGAGCAAAGCATTAACACTCCGTGAATAGATGTGATCCTCACATCATAGACATTCCCTCCGGTTATCCCAATTGCTGTCACTTTGGGGCCATCGGTTTCGGACAATAATGTGTATACAACTCATAGATATGATCCAAAATAATAATT
Source organism: Poa annua (assembly GCA_026929855.1). Classification (NCBI taxonomy): domain Eukaryota; kingdom Viridiplantae; phylum Streptophyta; class Magnoliopsida; order Poales; family Poaceae; genus Poa; species Poa annua. The sequence continues at coordinate 28,650,792 of CM049428.1, forward strand.
ATCATCATAATTCAATAACATGTTCAGATCTGAAATCATGGCACTCGGGCCCTAGTGTCAAGCATTAAGCATAACAAGTTGCAACAATGACGTAAAACACCGATAACGGATACTAGGCACCATGCCCTAACAATCTTACAGATATTACATGAGTGATCTCATCCATCCCTACCATCCCCTCAAGCCTATAGCGGTGAATTACTCACTCATGGATGGGGGAAACATGGATGGTTGATGGAGAGACGGTGGAGATGACGGTGGCGATGATCCCCTTTGATTCCCCGTCCCGGCAAGGTGCCGGAACAGAGACTTCTGGTCCCCGAACTAGGGTTTGCGATGGCGGCGGCGCACGGTGGAGTTGAACGGATAGACGTCGCCTAGAGGGGGGTGAATAGGCGATTTAAAACTTTTTCCGAGGAGCCGGAATATCCGGTCCAAGAATGACCTGGAAATTCCGGTATGCTTGATAAAGGCGGAATAAACTAGAGGTTTACTTTAACAAGCATACAACCTAGATAAATATACTAGGCTCACCTATGTGCACAACAAATTATGCTAAGCAATACAAGAAACAAGGTGATAGCTAGCAAGATAGATAACTTCAAGCACGAAGGCTATCACAAAGTAAAGTGCATAAGTAAAGAGCTCTGGTATAGAAATAACCGAGGCACGCGGAGACGAGGATGTATTCTCGAGTTCTACCCAAGGGTGTACGTATCGTTTGGAGAGGTGTGCGCAACCACAACAGGTTAGCCGCAACGCCACAAAGGCTCACCTTCTTCTCCTGATGAACTCAACCACAAAAGTTTGCGAGTTCACCTTCCACTATTGATCTCCTTTGGGGCGGAGATCGAATCCCGTACAAGTCTTGAGGCACACACCCACAACTTAATTGGGGGCTCTCAAGTGACCACAAAAGGTCTTGAACATAAAAGGTCTTTGCCACAAAAGGCGTCTAGGGTCCAAAGACCCAAGAATAACAAGCTCACAAATATCACCACCACGAATCCTCGTGGAGGGCTCAAACCGATGCAAATGCCATGGCAAGAGCACACGAAGTGCTCAAGTCCTTCACTCTCAAATTCCAACACAACAACAATGTTTATGGGGGAATAAGAGAGGAAGAACAAAGGAAACCACAAAGGAGTCAAATCCTTCACTCCTAAATCCCACCAAAAGCAACTAATGCTTATGGGGGGGGGGGGGGGGAGAAGAGAGGAAGAACAAAGAAGAAGAAGAACCACAAAGGAACTCGAAGAACTAGATCCACTAAGTTCCCCTCACTTAGAGGAGAGATGGGTTGGTAGGATTGTAGATCTAGATCTCCTCTCAACTTTCCCTGAAGAATATGCAAGATTCTATGGAGGGATTGAGAGGGGAGTGAGCTTTCCAAGGTCAACAATGGAGTAGGAGAGAGATAGAAATCGTGCTGCCTTGGGTAGGCTGGGGAAGAAGACTCGGAAATTCCGGTATAAGTGAGACTCGGAAATTCCGGTTACCCGGAAATTCCGAGTCCATGAAATTTCCGAGCTGAATTTCCGGTTCGAGTCAGAGCCAAAACCAAACTTTTCCTTAGCCAATTCTGGAGGGCTTTTCTGGGTGCACTCGGAAATTACGGTATATGGAAATTTCCGAGCACAATTTCTGGGTGGAGTCAGAACCAAAAGTCCTTCTTTCCTTGGCCAAAACTGGAGGGCTTTCTGGGTGCACTCGGAAATTCAGGTAGACAGAAATTTCCGATCACAATTTCTGGCTCGCATCAGAACCCTTTTTCTCCTTTCCTTAGCCGTTTTCTTGGATCAGCTGGGGAACCGGAAATTCCGGTAGAGCGGAATATCCGGCCCCAATAATCTGAATCAACAAAACACTGAAACGAAAACTGCTATAACTTTTGCAAATGAACTCCAAATGAGGTGAGACCAATTTTGTTGGAAAGATAGCGACGATGAGCACCCGAATAATCCGATGGAAATATTGCATCCCATAAATAGAGTAAAATCACCACACATGGCAAGGTGTGGGACTTTCCTCACGGTAGAACCGACAATATTTCCGCCACCGAAAACGCAACAAGTTGTCCAAAGTAAAACCGATTTCGATGAACTAGAGCTTGACATGGAGATGAACCAAGCTCTAATTCCTCACCAACATAAAGGCCAAATAAGAACCTCGAATATGATATGCCAAGTATGCAAAGGTTTGACCTCTCCACAACGATGCGATCAAGTTACTCGCTTGAGAGCCCCTCTTGATAGTATGCATATCTTTCCTATAGCCCTATCAAGATCATACCTTTGCCTTGAGCATTCCACTTGAGTTAGATTATGACTATCTTGATCTCTTCAAGTGGTTCATCTTTCTTGATTGTGCGTCCAAGCACATGCTTGATGAAGACTTCTCCAAATACTCCCCCATGCTCACAATGGGAGAGTCTCGCTTAGCTTCCTCTTCATGTATCCATTGCAAGCACCAAGCATAGGATCTTTTCAACAAGCTTCTCTTGGTCTTGGTCTTGCACATCTCACCTTGATGACGATCACCACATGATGTCATCCTCCATGAGCTATATGAAATCTTCATTTGATGCAAGCCCATGTGAAGATATCTAACCTCATATAAAGATACCACACACACATATATCATGGGTTAGTTCACAAAGCTATGCGGACAAGTGTTTACCATCCCAAGAGAGACATGATCGCTCTTGGTACATCTTGTAGCTTTGTGTGTTGATCAACATCTTGATCAACCTTATATCTTCCAACATTTCTTCACTAATATGATGTCTTGAATCCTTCAAGACATACTTGCAATATGCTCCACTCAACACATAAGCTTCAAGAGTCGAACACATGAACTCCACAATTCCATGGACATGATCTATAATGGTATCTCAATGCAAAAATTAGTCCATAGAGATTGTCATTCAATTACCAAAACCACACATGAGGGAAAATGCTCTTTCAGAAGTTCTCTGGAAAAGTGTCTCATTCCCCGACGTTTTTAGGTCAGAAGCATTAAGTAGCCGCGAGGGGGAGCGAGGGGGTGACCGAGTCGGTCACACCACCCCCTGGCGCGGCCAAGAGGCTGCCGCGCCACCAGGTGGTGTGGTGCCCTCGTGGCTCCCCTCTGGTTGGTCTTCGTGGTTCCTGGTCCCTCTCGGATGGAAAATAATTTCTGTTTGGATTTTGGGGTTTTTCTCCGAAGTTGATATTTCTGCACAAAAACAAGACACCAGGGTAATTCTGCTTAAAACAATGTTAGTCTGTGTTACTTGCATCCAAAACACACAAATTAGAGGTAAAACAATAACAAAAGTGTTTGGGAGAGTAGATACGTTTTGGACGTATCAACTCCCCCCAAGCTTAGCTCATTGCTTGTCCTCAAGCAATTCAGTTAACAACTGAGTGCGATAAAAGAACTTTCAAGAACTCATTTGCTCATGTGATGTAAATATTCTCATTATGAGGACAAATGCTTAGACTATTCATAACAAAGCATATATAAACGGTGTCACCAAATAGTTATGTAAACTATGAAAAGATGCCAATTATATCGATGATAAATAACATGAAACATATCAATTCACAGGATTGCAATGATCATAAGAAAGTATGATAAAGTGGTATCTCGCTAGCCCGAATGTAACAGCAAAACATAAATGCCCAGGCACGTCTGAGTTTCAAGGGAAGACTAGAGATAAAGATATCAAAGATAAAAGCATATAGATTACACCGCGGTTAACATATTAAGGGACAAGCACATTACACTAAGAATGACAATTATGCTCTCGAGAAGGTGCTCAAAAAAGGATGGAGACTCAACAGTAAAGTAAAAGATAAGCCCTTCACTGAGGGAACTAGGGATTCAACATGTGCTAGAGCTTCTTATCATTTTCAAAACAGAGGTAAAATTGTTTTTGAGTGGTGGTTGTTCAACGAATGGCAATAGAGTTCTTGTTATCTTCCATACTAAGCAAGTTGAGAGCGGTTCCGATTATTTTTAAAACAAGACACTTGTAACATGCATCTTTGTATTCATATATTTTGATAACTTGACACTCCTCCCCACCTTGCTAACAATACCATGGCTAACTGAATCCTCGGGTGCCCACCAAACAATCTCAAACCATGGAGGAGTGCCTATTTTTATTTTCTCAAATCCTTTTTTTGATATTACAATGGTCTAACCAGCCCTTGACAAAATTAGTGACGAGCAGATGTAGCATGCAAGTCAATTACTCAATTAGTATGGAAGATAACAAGACTAACTACCACTTCCTCATGAGGTCAAAACAGTGGCACAAATTAAGAAGTTTTTGAAGGTTTAAAGGTAGCACATGCGAATTTACTTGAATGGTTTGAAATTGCCATGTATAGGTGTTTATGGTGGACTCTTTGGAATAACTTGGTTTACAGGGATTTGGAAGCACAAGCATTTTCTCAGCTTATTACAAGTGGAGGCTAGTAAAAGATTGGAAGCGACAATTCAAGAGAGCAATAACCGTCATAATCATGCTTGTGACGAAATAGAATCAACAGAGGCATAATAAAGATACAAGAACTCTGAGTCAAAAATATGTCATCAAGGCTTAATTCACTTTTTGTTTTCAGTCATAACATGTGTAAGCATGTGCCAAGTCGATTCAAATGAATTATTCAGAGGAGGATACCACAATGTCATATTCTATTATGAGCAAAGCAATGCAAGCAAATATCCAAAGAGACATGACATCCATCATAAATAAATTGGAAACGATCATAAGAGAACACGAACTACTAAGCATCCACCAATCGACATATACCTTATGCGAACCATCTAAGCATGCTCACATGAATGAGTATATGTACAAAAATGAGAAACAAATAGAGTTCATTACCAGCCTCTTACCCAACTCAAAATTGGCATAGATCATCATAATTGCCTTATCACTTGTGTGCTTGAAAGATATGAGATCATAACCAAGCTCCATATAGTAATTGAAGATAATGACCTCTGAAACAAACTATACAAAAGCAAAGAGAAACAACAAATATTTTTGGGCTTTCGGATTTGGAAACGAAAAACAGAACAGCCGGCAAAGACGAATTTTTTCGAGGGCCTTAATACGCCCAGATCAGAAAACTTAAAACTAACGAAAGTTGCATACACATCCCAGGAATATGCTCACCAAATTTCAGGTCATTCAACATTCCTGTAATAAGTTATGAATTTAACGGTGGACAGAAGAAATTTGTCCCTGCGCAAAACAACACGCAACAAAGCATAATATTTTTGTGTTTTTGCATACTGAACTGAAATAAATACTAAGCATACTAATACTAGATGCTAAAACAAACCATCAAGAGAAATAACAAAATCGTTTTGGTATTTTTGGGTTTATGGCAAGCAAACAAAGCATAAACAAATGAACGAAAGAAAGAAAACTAAAACGAAACCTGGATATACAAAGTACCGAATGATATGATATATAGATGAGTGTGCATAGGTATAACTCCCCCCAAGCTTAGGATTTTGTCCCAAGTGGAGCTCAAGGCCAATATCCCCATCCATCAAGGCTGCGGGGGTATGTCGAAGAGTTTTCCCTGTAGTGCGAGCTCGAGGATGCGCCGGCATGGTATCCGCTATAATCCTCAGGAGGTGGCTCCTGCCTACGTTGCGTCTGGTGAAAACCAAGCACGCTCAGCTGCTCCTCTAGCTCTACCAGCGAGTGCGACCACGATCTCATGTCAAGACTAAATAAAGAAGGTTGTGGCAAGGAGACTTCCTTTTCACGATCGTCAACAGAAACAACCCTAAACATGATATTCTCCAAAGTGGAGTTGTTAGTAACAAATTTGTGGCCTTTCATAGGAGCAAGGCCTAGATAGCCTGGTTCAAGTGGGACATCATTAGGACTAATAGGCAGCCTAAAAAATAAAGCAATACGAAGAGCAATAACGCCTCAAAAAATGGTGCCTCTACCCGCTAAACAACGAGCAGTTAAAGAGCTAAGGTTATATGGGAATTCACCCTTAAGGGCGCCCGAAAGAAATGCAAGTTGCAAGTTAGAAACATTGCTAGTGTTTTCCCTACCAAGCACACTAGTAGTAAGATTGTAAACAAAATCCTTGATGGCAGGGAATTGAATGTTCCTTATCTTGCCGCGATGCATGGAGCGGGTGTGATTGTCGGTCACCTCTTGGTAAGTTTGGGCCAACTCCGGTGGATTCGCGACAATCCTCACCTTTGTCCCCCTGTTTGCTGTACCAACAATCCCACAAAACTCCTCCAAGGTTAGGCTGCAAGGCATAGCATATATCTTGAAAGAAATGGCCTTTGACTGGGTGTTGAAGGTGAAGGATTCCGAGAAGGTCTTGGTAAGCCAATAGTATTGTGGCCTCTCATCCCTCATGTAGGTGGTCAAGCCCACTCTCCCAACGAGAGTTTGGAAGTCCCCAAGTAGACCTGCAGCACAAAGGAAAGTATAACAAGGGTGAGACGCCGCGTGTGGTTCTCCCGCATCCCCCTCATCTCCGATCGTTGATGCGAGGATCTCCTCGTTGTAGGACTGCCTAACGCGAGTGGCAGCCGTTGGACGCCTTGTCCTCCTCTGAAAATCGCCCTCAAACACCTCATCAAAGTCACGGTTGTTCATCTTCCTTTTCTGAAATTTTCAACAATCATCATAAAAATCGATTTTTAGCCAACTAAATGAAGGGAAACCACTATAGTGACTTGCTGGAGGCTTAAGCATGCATCAAAACTAGTTTCATCAACTTAGAACAAGCATTCAAACTCACTAAACAAGATATCTACAACAGTAAAATACTTCGTATATACACCATTAAACAAAATTCTACTTGGATATTCGGAGGAGTCACATACCGAAGAGGAGATGCACCAAATTTCAGCACCAGAAATTGGCTGAATGTGGAGATCAAAATCCCAGGAGATGAGCAGCAAGAACTGGAGTCTGAGCTATCCAAAAGTGCTTTTCGGGGAAGAGGAAGGCAGTGGAAGGAGAGAGAGCAAGTGGGGGCCTGTGGGCCCCACACCATGTGCTGGCGCGGCCACATGCCTGCCGCGCCACCAGGTGGTGTGGTGGACCAGGGGGTTCCCCTGGTGGTTCTCTGGCACTTCCAAGATCCTCCTAGAAAAATATGATTTTTCATATAGAATTTTTATTTTTCTGAGAAACTTTATTTTTTTCATTTTCTGGTATTTTGCATTATTAAATTCAATACTGAAAAATTATTTTCTAACAACAAGTTAAACTAAACATTGCAAACTAAGTAATGTTACAGTAGGTATAACAAGGATGAGAGAAAGAAATTTTTTTAGGCTCTTTATGCATTTAAAATGCACTTGTTAACAAGGTTGATGAAGTCTTGTCACCAAATGAATTTTACATGACATGAAAGATTTAAACCATATGAGACACTCATGTTACCTTATATGAATTGATATGGATCCATGAAGGGAATATGCCCTAGAGGCACTTAATAAACATAGTTTATTGGCAAGATCCCAATTGTTCATTATATGTTTTATACCATGCTATAATTGTATTAAGCGGAAACATTAATACATGTGTGGTAGACAAACAACCAGGTCCCTAGTAGCCTCTACTAAGACTAGTTTCGTTGCGCGATTAATGATCGAGGTTTTCCAATCATAGGGCATGACGGCGGTCGGCAATGGAAGTCATGTCGTTGGTTGAACGATGTGATGGACATACCCAGTATTTATAGGACATAGTCATTACGCCTTAAGACCGTGAGACCAACTCTTATTGTTATTCCTGGAAGATACTTTGATTGCACCAAACGTCATATCTTATTTAGTGTGACAATAACGGTGACACTTTTGGGTATTGGAACGGGGTAGTTGAGACGAGGGGTCAACAACGGGATTTGTCAGTCCGCATAGCCGAATAGATACTCTAGGGCCCACTCGGTGAGATTATGTCAAATGAGTTTGCAAACATGTGACTAGGTCACAAGCTGACATAATATCATAGACGAGTAGAAGATAGTGATGTCGGTAACGAGATCATGCTAGGTATGGAGATATCTGAGAATGATGCTCGGACACGCTAAGTATCGCCATGACAAAGTGTTTAAGACTAGACGTCCATGTTTGATAGATGGAAGTCATTCGTTATATCACAGGGATTAATTCATGGGTCAAGGCCTACGAGTTAGTCATTGATCGGTGAGGAGTCTCGATCATGCCTGTCATTATATCGAACCGCTAGGGTAACACACTTTAGGGGTTTCGACAAGACAACCGGAAAGGAAAGAGATCATCGAGAACGTCCCAGGAATGGTCCGATGGAGATCGGGCAGCGACGAAATAGTTTTCGGAGCTAGAATAAATTATATATAATATGTTTAAATATGATTTTATATATTTATTTTCGAATTTATTTAGGTTGATTTCACTAAATGGGCCTTCTGGTTGAAACAAGGCCCATAGGGGGGGAAACCCTCAAGGGGAAATTCGGTGGGGGACTTGGCCGGCCTAGGTGGGACACATGGGGCCCACCTAGGGCCGGCACACCCTCCTAAGTCGCACCAAGGCTGTGGGATAGTCCCACATTGCCTGGCTTGAGAGGTTGGCTCCTCCCGGGAGCCTATATAAGAAGGGGCACCCCTGGCCTTTTAATTGACCAATTAATTCCCCAATTCTCTCTCGATCTCGTGATTCCCTTTGTCGGAGTTGCGCTGAGTTGAGAGGGGGATCTATTCCACCATAGCCCGCTGCCGCGGTGTTGGTGTTCCGGTCCAAGTCTTCCGCTGCTCGTCCTGGACTGGAGCTTCGGAGGCCGTCGTCTCCACCGTATGTGTGTAACGCCCTACGAGGTGCTGCGCTAGCGGTGCTCGGAGGCCTACTTCCTCCACCCGGCCTCGAGGTCATCTTAATCGTATTCGTCACGCCGAGTTCTTCACGGCCTAGAGGTCGGCTACGTCGTCTTCGTCGTCAACGCTCGTACGGGAGCGTAATCCCCGCTATTTGGTCTACGAGGGTATGTATTCCGATCTCCGCCATACTTCTATATATCTGCATAGTGTAGATCTTAGCTAGTTTAAGGATATCGTTGCTAGGATTTTTTTGTTTTCTGCACACGATCCCCTTCAGTGGTATCAGAGCTGATCTATCATAGATATAGTTGTACGCTGTTAGAACCCGTGTTATGCATGGGGACACCGTTCCTGTTATTTGCTACCCTCTAGCGTGTACTTGTGATTCCAGCGGCATCGAGTTGATGAAGCGGCCCGGATCGACTTTACGCGTACGCTTACGTGAGACTGGTTCCACTACTGACATACGGCTTGTACAGTATCTGTTGCTAGCGGGTGTCTGTCTCTCTCTCTTTAGTTGGTCTTGCATTTCCAATGGAGGGCCCGAAAGGGATGCTTAAACATGCAATTATTGGATCGTTGTTATGGTCATAAGGTTCGTAGGTATGAAGCGGTTCTATTTTTAGGACAGCCTCAAGCCACATAAAATATGCAAAAGATAAAGTAGAAGCGTCTAACTTTATTTTGCAGGGGCTATGTGATATGGTCAACGTAGGTTTATTAAATTGTTTATAAACTGCGGGCGCCAAGAAGACCATGGCGCAATGGACTATATCACATCGCATTACATTTGATGTTTTGTGTGCATCTTATATTGTGTGATTATATATATATTAGTATATATTAGTTACGCGGCGGTAGTTATATATAAGATGATCCCTTTAAAATACCACTAGTGTTCTTCCTCCATGAGCACCACCAAGAAAGTTCTACATTATGAGGCAGGCCGTGACGATCGGGTGTCAGACATATCGTCGTTCGCATACAGTGAGTGTAAGTCATGTTGCACAAGCATTGCGTGGAGGTTACTGTGGCGAGCCTAGCATATGCAGATATGGCCTCGGAACACGGATGCCGAAAGGTCGAGCATGAGTCACAGAGTTGTTGTGATTGACAATTGTCTACCCTTGAAGTTGTGTTGCCGGCTCTGATGATGAGAGGTTGTGCAATGGATGAGGGTTGTGTAATCGCTTAAACGACCAGGAGGGATGTTCGTTTGAGTGCGAGTTCGGATAGTTATTTTCTAAAATACTAGAACTCAAAATATAATGAACAAAGTCTATTTTGCAAACCTTTATAGATATTAACCAATGTAATAGCATCTTTTAAAATTAGGCGTATTCCTGCGATTGAGAAACTTAAAAGGTTGGGTCCAAACTTCATAGTTTTATACTTTATCTTGAGGATACTCCATGTTTAAACCGTTAGCTCTTTGTGATACAATACCCGCTAGGAGATAAACCCGGAGATTCCGCTAACAAAAGATAATTTGGATTATCAGATTTTGTGCGGATGATATCATCATAGTCCAGTGTTTGCTATGATCTCTGCCATAGAGAACCAACGGTGGGTACGAGTTGTTAGATCGCGAACATATGAGATGGTCGCTAAACTCGGGGTACCCCTAAAGTTGGGTTGATGAAGTTATTAGTACGTTGACTGATTGTCTCTCAACCAAGATGGGAGAGAATACACACATTGAAGGAGCACGTGGCAGTCATATTTGATGACATATGTTCATACTTGATGAACATTGAGACGCCTCGCTCAGCTCGATCACTGGATGACAGACATCGTTGCCAAGTGCAAATCCTCTGTCATAGACTATGTCATGCAAGGGGAATCATTCACCTTCATGGTTCTTGATTACGTTGGAAGTATCAAGAAGATGAAACAGATCGCTGGAAGTCATTGATGATGATGGTCTATATTGAAGGGGATCGTGTGCAGAAAACAAAAAATTTCCTACCAACGATATCCTAAAAGCATGCCAAGATCTATTCTATGCAGATATGGTAGTACGGACGGAGATCGGAATACGTACCCTTGTAGACCGAAAGCGGGGATTACGTTCCCGCACAAACGTTGTCGATGAAGACCGACGAAGCCGACCTCAAGGTCGTGTAGAGGAAGCAGACCTCCGAGTACTGCTAGCGCAGCACCTCGCGGGGCGTCACACACATACGGTGGAGACGACGGCCCCGAAGCTCCAGTCCAGGACGAGCAGCGGAAGACTTGGACCGGAACACCAGCAGGGCGGCAGCGGGCTATGGTGGAAGAGACCCCCTCCTCTGCTCGGCGCGGCTCCGACAAGGGAACCACGAGATCGAGAGAGAAATTGGGAATTAATTGGTGAACTAAAACGCCAGGGGTGCCCCTTCTTATATAGGCTCCCAGGGGGGAGCCAACCTCCTCACCAGGCAATGTGGGACTATCCCCACATGCCTGGTGCGGCCAGCCATGGTGCGCCTCCCCCCTGGTGGGCCTCTTGGCCCACCTGGGTCGGCCACCCAAGCCCCCACCGAATCCCCAAGGGGATTCCCCCCCCTCTTGGGCCTTCTTTCGACCAGAAGGCCCATTTAGGGAAATCAGCCTAAATAAATTCGAAAATAAATATATAAAATCATATTTGCATATTAATTACACTAATTAATATCAAACATAATATATATATAATTTTTCCTAGCTCCGAAAACTCTTTCGGCGCTGCCCGATCTCCATCGGACCTCACCCGAGACGCTCCCGGTGATCTCTTTCCTTTCCGATTGTCTTGTCGAAACCCCTTAAGTGTGTTACCCGAGCGGTTCGATATAATAACAGGTATGACCATGACTCCTCTATGATCAACAACTAACTCGTAGGTCTGGACCCCATGAATTAATCCCTGTGATATAACGAATGACTTTCATCTATCAAACCTGAACGCAAAGTCTTAAACCTTTTGCCATAGCGATACTTAGCATGTCCGAGTGTCGTTCCATAGATTTCTCCATACCTAATCTCAACCTCGTTACCGACAACGCTATCTTCTACTCGTCCATGATCTCATGTCTCCGTGACCTAGTCACATGCTTGCAAGCTCTTTAGACATGATCTCACCGAGTGGGCCCGAGAGTATCTATCCTGCTATGCGGACTGGCAAATCCCGCTCTTGACCCCTCGTCTCAACTACTCCTTTCCGATACCCAAAAGTATCACCGTTATTGTCATACTATATAAAGATACGACGTTTGGTGCGATCAAAGTATCTTCCAGGAATAACAATAAGAGTTGATCGCACGGTCAAAGGCGTAACGACTACGTCCTCCAAATCTGGGTATGTCCTTCACATCGTTCTCCAACGATATGACTCCCATTGCCGACCGGCGCCATGCCCCATGACCGGGAAACCTCGATCATCAATCGCGCAACGAAACTAGTCTTAGTAGAGGCTACTAGGGACCTGGTTGTTTACGTATCACACCCGTATTAATGTTTCCGATTAATACGGTTCTAGCATGACACCAAAACCTATTATGAACAAACGAGATATGATAAAGAATACACTTTTTTAATTGCCTCTAGGGCATATCTCCTTCAGTCTCCCACTTGCACTAGAGTACAAATTAATCTAGATTACAACTTGGTAAAAGCTTAACCCCCAAAGCTAACTGGTGCTTTTCATGCTTATCAAGCGGGAGAGGCTTTGTCAGCGAATCTGCCACATTCAGATCCGTATGCACTTTGCAAATCTTCACATCTCCTCCTTGTACGTACTGACGTATCACATGGAAGCGTCGGAGAATGTGTTGGCGGTGGAGTGAGACCTTGGCTCCTTGGCGTTAGCAATGGCACCCGTATTGTCGCAGAAGAGGATCACGGGGTCTTGCACGCTCGGGAACACTCCAAGTTCGATGACGAACTTCCTCAGCCACACAGCTTCATTCGCGGCTTCGCAAGCAGCGATATACTCCGACTCCATTGTAGATTGTGCGACTATGGGTTGCTTCCCACTTCTCCAGCACACGGCGCCTCCATTCACCTTGAACACATAACCTGTCTGTGACTTAGAGTCATCGGGGTCTGAGCAGAAACTTGCATCTACGTAACCCGTTACGCCAAGTTCTTCATCCCAGCCACCATACACAAGGAACATTTCCTTTGTCTTATTGAGATACTTAAGAATGCTCTTAACAGCTATCCAATGTGGCATTCCAGGATTACCCTGGAACCGGCTTGTCAAACTTAGAGCTAATGCCACATCCGGTCTAGTACTCAACATTGCATACATGATCGATCCTATGGCTGAAGCATAAGGATGTTTGGTCATATTGTCCTTATCCAGTTCCGTTACCGGACAATGTGCCTTCCGCAATATCTTATTCTTGATAACCGGCAGAGAACCCTTCTTTGCCTTCTCCATACCGAAACGCTTTAGTATTTTATCAAGATAAGTACTCTGACTCAGTGCTAATAGGCGCCTTGATCTATCACGATAGATTTTTATGCCTAAAACATACGCACTTCTCCTAAGTCCTTCATGGAAAATTTACTGTTTAAATATTCTTTCACGCTATTCAGAAGCTCCACATCATTCCCAATCAGCAATATGTCGTCTACATACAGTGCTAAGAACACAACCGAGCTCCCACTCATTTTCTTGTAAATGCAGGTCTCTTCCAAATTTTGGATAAAACCCAAACCTTTGATTACCTCATCAAAGCGAAGATTCCAGCTCCGAGATGCCTGCTTCAATCCATAGATGGATCGCTGAAGCTTGCCCACCTTGTTAGCATTCACTGGATCGACAAAACCTTCCGGTTGTACCATGTAGAACTCTTTCTCAATGTTTCCATTTAGGAAGGTTGTTTTAACGTCCATCTGCCAGATTTCATAATCATAATAGGCAGCTACTGCTAACAAAATCCGAATAGACTTAAGCATTGCTACCGGTGAAAAAGTTTCATCGTAGTCAATTTCATGAACTTGTCGGAAACCCTTTGCGACAAGCCGAGCTTTATAGACGATCACATTACCATCAGCATCAGTCTTCTTCTTAAAGATCCATTTATTCTCGACGGCCTTGCGCCCTTCGGGAATATCCATCAAAGTCCACACTTTGTTATCATACATGGATCCTTTTTCGGATTTCATGGCTTCAAGCCATTTCTCGGATTCTAGACTCGCCATCGCCTCCTTGTAGTTCGTAGGTTCGTCTTGTTCAACTAACATGACGGTGCAAACCATGTTGCCATACCATTCTGGTGCGATCCGAGATCTACCAGACCTACGATGTAGAATACCTTCCTCGACAGTTTCTCCCACTCCTTCCACGGAGGACGTTTCCGGAATTGCTTCCGTTGCGCCACTCGGAATCTCGAGTTCAGGATCAACGATCTCATCGAGGTCTACCTTCCTCCCACTTACTCCTTTCGCGAGAAATTCCTTCTCTAGAAAGGTACCGGTCTTCGCGACAAAAGTTTTGCGCTCAGCTTGGTTGTAGAAGGTGTACCCAACGGTTTCCCGCGGATATCCTACAAAGACGACTTTCTCCGACTTCGGTTCGAGTTTGTCGGGCTGTAGTTTCTTAACGTACGTCTCACAACCCCACACCTTCAGAAACGATAGCTTAGGCTTTTGGCCATACCATAATTCATACGGTGTCGTTTCAACGGACTTGGACGGAGCCCTACTTGAAATGAATGCGGCTGTTTCTAACGCATAACCCCAAAAGGACACTGGCAAATCAGTAAGAGACATCATAGATCGAACACTATCAAGTAGAGTACGATTACGTCGCTCGGACACGCCGTTACGCTGCGGTGTTCCGGCCGGCGTAAGTTGGGGTACTATGCCACAACTCTTCAGATGTGTGCCAAACTCAAAACTCAAGTACTCTCCACCGCGATCGGATCGGAGGTGCTTGATTTTCTTATTAAGCTGATTCTCAACTTCACTTTGGAATTCTTTGAACTTTTCAAAAGTTTCAGACTTGTGTTTCATCAAATAGATATAACCGTATCTACTCAAGTCATCAGTGAAGGTGACGAAGTAACGATAACCATTGCGTGTCGAAACGCTCATCGGTCCACACACATCTGTATGTATGATCCCCAACAAATCCGACGCCCGTTCAACAAAACCTTTGAACGGTGTCTTGGTCATTTTGCCCATAAGGCATGGTTCGCATGTATCGAGGGATCCGAAATCCAACGAGTCCAAAAGTCCATCGGAGTGGAGTTGCTTCATGCGCTTTACACCAATATGACCAAGACGGCAATGCCACATATACATGGCGGTATCATCACTACACTTAATCCGTTTGGCTTCTATGTTATGGATGTGAGTACTACGATCAAGATTCAACAAGAATAAACCGTTATTCACGGGAGCATCAACATAAAAGATATCATTCATATAAATAGCACAATTGCTTGACACTGATTTAAATGAATAACCGTCTTGTAATAGGCAAGACCCACTTATAATGTTTACACTCAAGGATGGCACAAAATAATACTTATTTAAAACCAAAACTAATCCCGATGGTAGATGCAGAGGGAGCGTGCCGACAGCCACCACGTCGACTCTCGATCCGTTGCCGACGCGCATCGTCACCTCATCCTTCGCCAGCTGCCGTCTATTCCGTAACTCCTCCTGAGAGTTACATATATGAGCAACAGAACCAGTATCAAATACCCACGTGTTGCTCCGGGCGGATGTAAGGTACACATCTATAACATGTATATCAAATATACCTTGCTCTTTGTCGACCGTCTTGCCAGACTTCCTATCCTCCAGGTACTTGGGGCAGTTGCGCTTCCAGTGACCCTTCCCCTTGCAGTAGAAACACTCCACGCTAGCTCTGGGTCCAGATCTGTTAGTCTTGGGCTTGGCATTCAACTTGCCTTCCCTCCTGGACTTCCAGCTTTGCTTTCCCTTGAAACCGGATTTCTTGAAATCAACGGCCTTGTTGACCATCAACATCGTGTGCTCCTTCTTAATCTCTACCTCAGCAGTTTTGAGCATCACGAACACTTCATCCAGGGACTTAGCCATGCCCTGCATGTTGTAGTTCATGACGAAGCCTTTGTAGCTAGGGGGCAACGATTGCAACACCCTGTCAATCGCCAGCTCATCGGGAATCTTGCATTCCAGAGCATTCAGGCGTTGAACATAGCTAGACATCTTGACTACATGCTCGCTCACACTGCTATGCTCTTCCATCTTGGCCGAGAAGAAAAGCTCAGAAGCCTCATATCTCTCAGCCTTAGCCTGCGGCGCGAAGACAGCCTTCAGATCAGAAATAATCTCGAAGCGCTCATCTTCTCGAAGCGCTTCTGCAGGTCGGCTTCCATGGCGTAGAGCATGCCACTCTGGACAAAGGCAGAATCCTCCGATCGGGTCTGGAAGACCTTCTTCTCATCCTCAGAGGCATCATCTGCGGAAGGGTCACCTATGGCGGCCTCAATGACGTAGGCCACTCTATGGGGAGTGAGGAGGATCCTCAGGTTGCGGAACCAGGCCATGAAGTTTGACCCATTGGTCTTAAGCTTTTCTTTCTCAAGGAACAGACCTAGGTTAAACGAGGGGCGAGACATCTACAATGGAATTTGCAACAACATAAGACTTTGTTCATAATAATTTTGAGTTATAGTATTTTAGAAAATAACTAAAATAACTCCCACTCAAACGAACATCCCTCCTGGTCGTTTAAGCGATTACACGACCCCCATCCATTGCACCACCCCTCATCATCAGAGCCGGCGCCACAACTTCAAGAGTAGACAAAAAGTCCGCCACACCAATTTTGTGACTCGTGCTCGACCTTTCGGTCTTCCTGTTCCGAGGCCATATTTCTGAATATGCTAGGCTCGCCACCAAAGACCTCGACGCTGACGCTTGTGCGAACGACGAGATGTCTGACACCCGATCATCACGGCCTGCCTCATAACGTAGAAATTTCTTGGTGGTGCGCGTTGGAGGGAGAACACTAGTGCTATTTTGAAGAGATCACCTTATATAGCTACCGCCGTGTAACTAATGTATACTATACACACAATCACACAAAATATAAGATGCACACAAAACATCAAATGTAATGCAATGTGATATAGTCCATTGCGCCATGGTCTTCTTGGCATCCGCAGTTTATAAACAATTTAATAAACCTACCTTGACCATATCACATAGCCCCTGCAAAATAAAGTTAGACGCTTCTACTTTATCTTTTGCATATTTTACGTGGCTTGGGGCTTTCAGAAATAGAACCGCTTCATACCTACGAACCTTATGACCACAACAACGATCCAATAATTGCATATTTAAGCATCCCTTTCGGGCCTTCCATTGAAAATGCGAAGAACAACTAAAGAGAGAGAAACTGACACCTGCTAGCCACATATACGGTACAAGCCGCATGTCAGTAGTGGAACCAGTCTCGCGTAAGCGTACGCGTAAAGTCGGTCCGGGCCGCTTCATCAACTCAATGCCGCTGGAATACACAAGTGCACGCTAGAGGGTAGCAAATAACAGGAATTGTGCCCCCGTGCAGAACACGGGTTCTAACAGCGTACATCTATATCTACGATAGATCGGCTCTGATACCACTGAAGGGGATCGTGTGCAGAAAACAAAAAAATTCCTACCAACGATATCCTAAAAGCATGCCAAGATCTATTCTATGCAGATATAGTAGTACGGACGGAGATCGGAATACGTACCCTTGTAGACCGAAAGCGGGGATTACGTTCCCGAACAAACGTTGTCGATGAAGACTGACGAAGCCGACCTCAAGGTCGTGTAGAGGAAGCAGGCCTCCGAGTACTGCTAGCGCAGCACCTCGCAGGGCGTCACACACGTACGGTGGAGACGACGGTCTCCGAAGCTCCAGTCCAGGACGAGCAGCGGAAGACTTGGACCGGAACACCAGCAGCGCGGCAGCGGGCTATGGTGGAAGAGACCCCCTCCTCTGCTCGGCGCGGCTCCGACAAGGGAACCACGAGATCGAGAGAGAAATTGGGAATTAATTGGTGAATTAAAAGCCCCGTGACGGTCTCCGAAGCTCTCTATGAGTACACTGTCATGTCTTTCGGTCTCACAAATGCTCCGGCGACTTTCTCACGTCTCATGAACTTCGTTTTCATGGAATACCTCGATAAGTTCGTGGTAGTCTATCTCGATGACATTCTTATCTATTCCAAAACCGAGGAAGAACACGGAGAACATCTACGTCTTATCTTGTTGAAACTCCGAGAACATCGTCTCTACGCCAAGTTCTCCAAGTGTGAATTCTGGCTTCCTAAAGTATCTTATCTTGGTCATGTCATCTCTTCTGAAGGCATTTCTGTTGATCCGGAAAAAGTGAAGGCCATTGTTGAATGGTTGCCTCCTACATCAGTGAAACAAGTCAGGAGTTTCCTTGGCATGGCTAGCTATTGCCGCCGATTTGTTGAGAACTTCTCCAAAATCGCTAAGCCTCTCACCGATCTTACTAGGAAGGATAGAAAGTTCCTTTGGACTCCAAAGTGTGATGAGAGCTTCAATCTCTTGAAAGCTAAACTCACTTCTACTCCTGTTCTAGTTGGCCCAGACACTTCCAAACCTTTCCAAATATTCTGCGATGCATCTCTTCAAGGACTAGGCGCAGTCCTCATGCAAGAACGCAAAGTTGTGGCTTATGCATCTCGCCAGTTGCAGCCTCATGAGCTCAACTATCCTACACATGATCTTGAACTTGCAGCAATCATGTATGCCCTCAAGGCATGGAGACCTTATTTGTTGGGGCACAGCTGTGAGATTTTCACTGATCACAAGAGTCTCAAATATCTCTTCACTCAACCAGATTTGAACCTCAGGCAAACAAGGTGGCTAGAGAAACTCTCAGATTATGATCTTACCATCTCTTACACTCCAGGCAAAGCTAATGTAATGGCTGATGCTCTCAGTCGCAAGTCCTATTGCAACAACCTCATGGTTGAGGACATCCAACCTCCTCTTCATGAAGAATTCAAGAAACTCAATCTTCAAGTCGTTCTTTCTGGTTATCTTGCAAACTTGATTGCCACTCCTACACTTGAGGATAAGATCCGTGCCGCACAGTTGCGTGATTCTGGTGTCAAGAATATCAAAGACAACATTGGCAAGGATAAGTACACGAGTTTCTCTCTCGATGACAAGGGTACCTTGCTGTTTGAAGAACGCATTGTAGTGCCCAAGCTTGACAGCTTAAGAGAGATCATTCTCAAGGAGGCTCATGATACTCCGCTTTCTATCCACCCTGGCAGCACAAAGATGTACCAGGATCTCAAGTCAATCTATTGGTGGACCAGGATGAAGCGTGAAATTGCTCGCTATGTGTCTCATTGTGATGTTTGCTGTCGTGTCAAGGCAGTTCATCAGAGATCACCTGGACTTCTTCAACCACTGCAAATTCCTGAGTGGAAATGGGACAAGATCGAGATGGATTTCGTTACTGGGTTTCCAAAGTCCAAGAAAGGCAACGATGCAATCTTTGTTGTCATTGATCGTCTATCCAAAGTGGCTCACTTCTTCCCAATCAAAGAGACAATATCAGCTAGTCAGTTGGCAGAACTCTATATGACAAGACTGGTCCCTTTACATGGTGTTCCTTTGGCAATAAGCTCAGATCGTGGAAGTATCTTCACTTCTCGATTTTGGGATAGCTTTCAGAAAGCCTTGGGTACCAAACTTCTGTTCAGCACAGCTTACCATCCGCAGACAAGTGGACAGGTGGAAAGAGTGAATCAAATTCTGGAGGATATGCTCAGAGCTTGTGTTATCTCCTTTGGCATGAAATGGGAGGATTGCCTTCCATATGCTGAGTTCTCCTACAACAACAGCTTCCAAGCAAGTCTAGGCATGGCTCCCTTTGAAGCTCTCTATGGCCGCAAATGCAGAACTCCTCTGAATTGGTCTCAAGCTGGTGAACGTCAATTCTTTGGCCCTGACATTATCCAAGAGGCTGAAGAAAAGGTTCGCATCATTCGTGACAATCTGAAGATTGCCCTGTCTCGGCAGAAAAGCTATTATGATAGCAAGCACAGGGACATGGTCTATGCACCTGGTGATCAAGCTTACCTTCGTGTCACTCCTCTGAGAGGCACGCAACGCTTTGGCATCAAAGGCAAACTCGCTCCGCGTTATGTTGGGCCTTTCAACGTTCTTTCAAGGCGTGGTGAATTGGCTTACCGTCTGGAACTTCCTCCAAACCTCTCCAAAGTGCACGATGTCTTCCACGTGTCACAACTCAAGAAGTGCTTCCAAGATCCAGGACGTGCAGTTGATCATGGATCTATTGAACTTCGAGAAGATCTCTCTTATGTGGAACAACCGATTCGCATTCTTGACGAAGCTGAACGTCGCACCCGTAACAACACTGTCAAGTTCTACAAGGTTCAATGGTCTCATCATTCTGACAAGGAAGCTACATGGGAACGCGAAGACCATCTCCGTGCCGAGTACCCCAACCTCTTCGTTGCTCCATGAAGAATCTCGGGGCGTGATTCCTTTGAGGGGGGGAGTGTTGTAACATCCCAAAGTTGTACTTTCCTAAATTGTATGCCTGTGTTGTAATATAGAGTGACTTCATGCTTTTTTTTGGTTATTTGGGCATTGCAATTAGATAAATTACTTTAAAATTGCAAATTCCATATTTCAAATGCTTTTTCAAATCAATTAAAAATTGAAGTTTCAAAGTTGTACAAATAATCTTTTCAATACTTCAATCAGTTTGTTTTTGAAACTATCAAAATTGTCAATAGGGTTTTATCTCTCTTTCTTTTTCTATTTTGTTTTAAATTTACAAAACAGAAAAAGGATAAACAAAAAGAAAAAGAAAGAGTACAAAAAAAAAGGAAGCCAGGCCGAGATGGAACAAATCTGGCCCACCTCAGCCCAGCCCAGCACCCCACGAGCCCACCTACCGTCTTCCTCTTCCCCGTACAACTTTCCAGCGAGGCAGAGCGCCATGGCTCTCTGCCATGCTCTCCCCACCTCGTTCCACCTGCCCTGCCCTGCCCCTCTCCTCTCCTTAAGCCGCGCCGCAGGCCCGAACCCTAACCCTAGCCTCTTCTTTCTTCGTCGCCGCCACCCTCTCTTTCCCCGATCCCCTCTCTGTTCTTCCTCCACCGAGAGCTCCACCGGAGACCTCGCCCTCGCCCCGCATCTTCGGTGCCCTCGAAGGACCGTGAGGAGTCCCAGGAGCTGCGCCTCGACATCGTCTTCGGCATGCCCGAATGAATCGGTCCGGAGCCGCCGGAGTAGGACAAGCTCGTCCGCGTCTTCTTCACGGCCGGCGACGCACGCCGCCAGAATTACACGACACCGTCTGGTCGCCCCCGCTCGCCTCCGCTCCTCCCCGCACCGAGCACTCCACCCCGATGAACCCGCGGTGAGCTCCGCTCCTTCTTCCTCCTTACCTCCTTCCGATTAGTCGCCGAAGAGGCCGAGCCCACCCACGCCTTCGGTTCCTGTCCGCCGTGCCGCCGGCGTCGAGCACGGCCACGACGCTCCAGGCCCTCTCCGTCGCTGCTAAGCACCGAAACGGAACCGGCGCTCCATCGGCTAACGTCCAGCAACCCCCACACGCCCGGCGTCGCCTCCCTGGGTCGTCGCCGGCAGGTTTCGTTCCGCCACCGTCGTTGTTTCTCTGAAGAAACGAGCGCTCGTCAGTTGACGTTGGAATTCTTCAGTTTCGTCAGCGTTTTCTTCGTAGTTACAGTACAAACATCAAGACGCGGTAGATCTGTCACCAACACTACACCTAACCCCGTGGCTAGCAGAACCGTGCTCGCCCGCGTGAGCTCGTGGGTTCAAACCCCGGCCACGGCGATTTAAAAGCCACCCCTTTTGTTTTTCTTTTCTCCCACTGACGAGTAGGTCCCACCAGTCATAGACTAAGATGCTGGAAAAATACCCCGAGCCCCCTGTGCTCTCTGTCTTTCCAGTTAGGTCCTCACCAGCACGTTTACCATCACGGTTAAGTCCCTGACTTTTGCAGGAACACCCCTAACACTAAATGGGCAATAACTTTATTTTTACAACTCCAAATAAAATAAACTTTATATGTTTTTATATCAGAAAAATGCAATAAACATTAATATCACATTCTTATGTCATTTTGCATCATTTATTTTAAATGCTTAGTTTAATTTAACAAATGCACTTAAATAATCAAATATGGAATATGTGGGGTAATAAATGTAAAATGCCCTAATTCCATTTAATTTACTCATATATTTTATACCATGTCTTGCCATGCTAATAAACATCTAATTTGATGTGTAGATAAATAATTTGCACTTAAATAATAAATATGGAATGTGTTGGGCAAATATTTTATCTATTGCCTATTCCATTTAAATTAATTAGATCCCCATGCCATGTTATATATGTTAAACAACATTTAACTTGTTGGTTACACAAATAACTATCACCATAATTAATTGCCGGGGTTTCATCCCCGCATTAATATGACCTAATCATCTCATACCATATTGCAACATCATTTGATTGCGCATTTGCTTTGTATTGATTATGTTTCCTATTGTCTGTGTTTTGCTCTTCTCTGGGTAGACGACGACGTGTCTGCTGCCGATACTTTCATCCTTGAGATTTCAGCTTTTGTGCCGGGCCACAAGCTGCCAGGCAAGCTTCTGCTAACAGTTTACACGATTGTCGGGTTTTCATTCCTGCCTTTTGATCTATGCTATCCTAGTTATCGTTTCATGAATTGTGATCCCATCATATGTTTATCCTGCAGCCCATACAGCTTTATCCCCACATCCCATAACCTGTTGTATGTTTATCTGTTAGCCTTGCGAGTCGTAGTGCATGCTTAAGGTTGGTTCTGCGAGTCTGTTTGTCCTATGTCATTTATACTTAGCATGATAGATTGTCTACTTTAATAAAATGCATTCTTTGTTGGGGTATTATAATTAAAAGATAAGGCACCGGCGGAAGGCCTTGCGAGGTGCTTTGTTCTGCTAAGTGTCGACCTAGGAACTCAGTTCTTGTCCTCGGATCCAATTTTGAGCGCACTAACCGCTTGTGGGAGGCCCTATGGAGCCCCCCGTGGCTTCGATCTAATCCGCTTCTTATCCAGGGCGCCGCAAGTAGTTCGGGCTTTCCATTTGATGCATGCATATGGTTACCTAACGATCTCATGACGATGGAGTAGTCGATTCTCATATAGGGTGGCACGTTCTTAGAGTGCTATGAAGGTCGTATCCCGCGGGCACTGGACCTGATTAGCCGTGCACACAATCATGCGGTTCCCTGGATGGGTCGTAGAGAAGAGATTTGCCGTGTTGAGATGCCCTAGCTTCTGGCTTTGCTTTTGGGGTTGATCGAACGAGTACGGGTTCAGTAGTGCACCCCTGCAGGGTATAATCTTATCGATGAGCCGTGTCCACGGTTATGGACGACTTGGTGATGATGCTGGCTAACAAGATCATAGACAACTTACACCTAATCATTGTTAATTAACCTGACTAGTAATATAGAATTATTTTCACAATAACTGGTAACTAAAATTTGTCCAATGTGTGAGTAATTCCCGAATTGCTTCCTCATACTTGGTTGAGGGGGTTAATTCGAGAATGGGTTATGATTGGTGTTAGTTGTAGATGGTTAACTTATGCGCTCTCTTATCCCTCTCTAACTTAGACGGAAGTTGTAGCGTGTCTCTATTAGGTTGCTAGTGCTGCTGCCGCTAAGTCCACTTAACCCCATACTTTGGGAGTCTTACAGTTTTGTAACCTGTTAGCTTAAGCTTGTTCGATACGCTTCGGTGTATTGACCCGTTCGCGGGCTGTGGTTTTTCTGCAGTTGAGGATTCTTCGCACGACCAGGTTGGTGGATACTACGTGGAGTTCGACGACGAGATCTGCGACAAGTAGTTAGAGTTCCCCTGGGTTTCTTCCTGGTGGACTGCGTGGATGGGCCTTCTTTTTCGTTTCGGCCTTGAGCCCTTTGCTTCTTGTCTGTACTCAGACCGGTGTGTTTCCGATGCATGATGTAATGTTGGGACATGTGTCCTCTGATTGGTGCCATTTGATATATTTTGCTCAGTGAGAGCTTTTGGATATTATTTCCTTTCTTTGTGTCTTAGGTTTATTCTGTGGTTTCAACCTGTTAAAAATCCGACTCGTATACCATGTGTGTATGGTTGAAGTATATGAGTTGGAAGACTTTTTGGGTCTTGCGTGCACAATCTGGAAACGTATGTGACGTTGGGATCGCCAAGAACTGTCGGCCGATGATCCATTCCGAGCATGGCCTGATTCTTCCTGGGAGTGGTAACCCCAATATGTTCTTGGTTGTGTGGCCCAACCGATACGTTTCGTTTGTGTAGCTTGTATTCAGGGTCTGACAGTTGGTATCAGAGCTTAAACGCCCTCAGGTTCCCTTCTACTGGTCGTTGTTTGAGTCTAGAAAAATATTTTGTAGTTATCAGGAAATTCTTAAACGTGAGAGTAGGAATTCTGTTCTTTTACTTCTTTCCCCACCCACCCTCCCTGTTTTCTGGTAAGGAAGTGTTACGATATTTCCCTTCTCACCTTAATTTTTAAAATTAGGACATCACGTGTTCGGGGGTTCTGTAGTACCATAGTTGCAGGTGTCTTCAAGGTGGTGCTTTTCGCTTCATCAGTTATCAACCTCTTCGGCTACGTTCAGTTTCTGTCTTGAATCAATCAGTTGTTTCTCCTCTTCTGGTGGAGTTACGTCAAGCTCAATTGGTGTTTCCTCGTTCTAGTGCTAGGCTTCGTTCTTACCTCTCTTTAAACCTTTCTGGAAGTAAACAAAGTGGCGTACCATGATGGATGGCCATGTCTGGTTCCTTGTTGTCTTTTCTAAGCAATCTGAAGTTTTTCCTTTAAAAGCGCTTACATTGGATTTTATTTATCCGATTGTGGTGTTGTAACATCCTGGGATTTGAAAAATCAGAAAAATTTAAAACTTTTAAAAATTACTTTGTATGTTACTTTTGAAAGAGTATTCAAGCATTGCACTCATGCATTCATGCATAAACATCATTTCATCTTGTGTCTTAAATTAAATAAGAGTTTGAAATTTTAAATTTTATTTATATGTTTTGAAAATTATTCCATAAACATGTTATTTGTATCTTTTATAATATTCCAATTTATAATTTTTATTTTGGGAAATAATACTACCAAAAAGTTCTAAATTAAACAAGCTTTCCAAAACATATTTTTATGAATTTTTCTGAAGAGTTTTGGTTAAGTTTAAAAATCAAATTTGAATTAAAAGTTTGAAAATAGAAAATGATTTGTCAAAAAAAAAAAAGAGAAGAACAGCCCGAACCAACTGGGCCGAAGCCCATCTCCTTTCTACCGCGCGCGCAGCAAGTCGTGGCCCAGGAGCAGCCCAGCAACAGCCCGCTTTTCCCTCCATCTCACAGACAGCCGGGTCCCACCCCCTGACATCGTATCATCCCCAACCTCTGTTCTTTGTATTTTCTTCACGGGAGAGTTCGATCCGAACTCAATCACCGAGCCGTGTTCCGCACAGATTCTTCCGTCTATAAGTATCCCAACCCCACCACCGTTCCTCCGCGTAAGAACCCTCGCGACTCCGCCTCCAGGTGCCCGAGATCGATCTCAACTCCGTCGACTTTGCCGCCGCCGTGGTCCCTGTTTTCCGGTGAGAAACGAGCACCCGAGAACCTCTCCTTGATCTTAAACTCCTTGCCACATCGCTGCGCACGTCCCTGACAAATTTTCCCTCAATTTTCTGCACGGAGACGAGCAGTTCGTCCGCGACCGAGGTGCATCGTCGTAGCCCTCAACTCCGGTGAGCAACTGGGAGGAGAAGAGGACACTCCAAGGCCTCCGAACACGCCACCGAGACCGCCTCGACCTCTTCTTCATCCGGGTATGATCCCCCTGTCCAAACTCCTCTAGAACGCGTAGAACGAAACTTCCGTTCATGCCCGCCGCCGTGATTCGTGTTTTCCGGCCGAACTCCGGCGGAAGCGCCGCCAGTTTCTGGCTCTTGAATCCTACGCCGCTGGATCTGTAATCAACGCGCGAGATTAAATCACCCTTACCGCTTCGTCCATCAGATCTGGTGCGTTGGATTTAAAGTAGATCGTACGGTCCACGCACGCGATCCGCGCGAAACGGTACCGGCCAATCAGCGAGCGCCGCGTGGCGATTTTATTTTCTATTTCGGCAGAGAATTTGTTTTAAAAACAGAAAATAACACAAACTTGCAAAAATCATAACTTTTTAACCACAACTCCAAATTTAATAATTTTTATATATTTGGAAAGTTCTAGACATGTAGAATATTTTGGATCTGACAAAATTCAAATTTGACATAGTATAAAATATTCAAAATTCAAATGGTGAATTTGAGTATATTTGTAATAACTTTAAATCTAGAAATCCAAAAATTGCAAATAAATATATTTTAGAAACTTTGGAATATTTGTAAATTAATGCCACTGCTATAAAATAATTTTGAGTAATTTTTGAATGATTTCATAGTTGTGTGTTTAATTTGAATAGTTTGACTAATTTTGAAATAACTTTTAATAGAAACATTATTTTGGATTAAATCCAATTGCAATAGATTTAATTAAATGCTCTCTGTCTATTAACATTAATTATAAAATTTTGTTATAAAAATTTAGTCATAGGAATCTTTAATCTTATAATTATTCCTTTTAGTATATTTTCCAAAATTAGAAATTAATTAAATTGCATTTATAAATTCATGCATATTTATAAATAAAACACAAAAGTTATTTTATGTTTCTTGTGATTTAAGATTTCATTTCATTCATAGCATATTTTATATTGTAAATATAATTCTCAAAGGAAAACCCCTCTTCAATAGTTTTCTCTAAGTTAGGATTATTTTCAAACTTAGTATTTTGTGAAAAGTGTTATGCACTAGACACTTAGTAGTTATCAAGATGGAGCTAGAAGACCATTGAAGGACTTAGCCAAAAACAAAACTTCAGAAGTATCTTCAAGGAGGAAACACTTAGAAGAAAATCAAGAAGAAGTTCATGAAGGACTTAGAAGAAAACAGACTCTGGAAGCATCCCCAAGATGTCAAGCACTTAGAAAAAAGTGAGAAGAAGTTCAAGAAGGCCAACCCCCTTTCTATTCTCTAAGTCTTTCTCTCTGTCTTTCCTTCTCCCCTGAGATTTCATGAAGACTAAGTAAAACCAAGACCAGCCTCGAGGATACAAGAATCATCAAGTCTGAAGATTCATCAAGACTACCAAGAACTCAATCAAGACCCCATCCAGAAGAAAGTTACAAGTCTGGAGATGAAGCCTGGAGGACAACTACATCTTTCTTTCTATCTTTTCTGTCTTCCTATTCTTCTTCCACTTTGGACATAAACCAAGTCCTTAGTGATTTTGACCTAGGTCCTTAGTCATATTTGACTAACACACTTGCCTTGCATTCACTTAGAATAATTTCTTGGCATGGCATGCATCTCTAGTTTTTAGAAATATTTTGCACATCATGCATAACATGTTTTTGTATGGTTATTTTGTTTGTATGTTTATTTGTGTCTTGTTTGATGTGTTAGAAATTTCGGAGGGAAACGACAACTGTTGTAGCTGCTGTTGCTATTCTTCTTGTTGCCAAGGCAAGTGGCACACCCTCATAAACTTCCTAAGTATTTTCTATGCATTACTTAGTATGTTTATTATATGCATGTGTTGGATAGTATTGCTATGCTGAAACTACTATATCCCTTATACTAGTTGTGTCTAGAATCCTATGGGTAACTTGGTAGAAATATTGATGCTATGCAAAAGTTGTTTTGTGAAAAGTTAATCTCTACTAAGTTAAAGATACTTCTGGGTGGATGTGGCAAGAGGATGGAGGTTAGAGTTGAGTGGCTGCTTAGGCTCATTTAGGTGGGTGCACCTGGCTAAGACCCAGGCTCATTTAGATGAGTGAACCTGAGTACGTACACTTGAGGATGGCCACCCAGGAACAAAGGGACCAAAGTTTTCTCCAAGTGAAGATGTTTCCAGTGCAACCACGTGGTATAATGGCTCTGCCTTGACTTTTCCCCAAAGGTCTCGTCTCAGGCTTCTCCTTTCCTTTTCACTACATGAGGGTCAAGGACAGAAGGGTTGTTTGAGTCTCGTGGTGAAAGTGCACAACCTCTGCAGAGTTAAAACTAAGTACTTAGCCGTGTCCTCGGTTACGGACAATTTTGAGCAGCTGATCAAGGATTCAACGGAGGCTCCCAACATTCCAATTTGCAAGTTAAAAGTTGATGGGTGAACAAGGGAAGATGAGATTATGGTTTTCATGCCATACTTGTCCTGATTTCAAGAAAAGTGTTTTCAAAAGAGTAGGAAAAATTGGCTTTATGCAAATTAGCCTTGAACTCCACCAGCCAAATATGCATGTAGGCTATAGAGTTATTCCATTAAGTGTCCACTATAGTGTCACTTGCCAGACTCCATTTTTAATGGAATCTGACCCACTCTGTTAATAAATTTTATTTGATACAGGTTGTTCAGATGACGAGTGAGGTTTTCGTTAAGGGATTTCGAGTCTGCACCAACATGTTTTCGCCTGTGGCGTATCATGAAGTTGGTGGCTCATAGAAGATTTATTTCCGTTGCTTTATTGTTTTGAGCTAGCTTTAAGCTATGCAAAGATGTATCAAACTACTTATTTTTGTAATTCTGGATCATCGATGTAATAAAATTGATACTTTGTTGTGATATTACATCGTAAACTGTGTGTGCAAACGAATCGATCCAGGGGTTTGCACTATACACAGGTATCTGCCTTATTTAAAGTGCAGGTACATTACAGATGGTATCAGAGCACTGTGTTGCCTGTAGGTTCGAAACCCCTAAGTCTGGACAGAAATAGGATTTGGCCATAGGATTGAAAATCTATTTTTATTCAGTTTGTTAAAACAAAACTTTACTAATTTTCCTTCTTGTAACTATCTTATCTATTTGCTTTCTAAAAATACTACATCTTCTTTTTAGATGACCAACCTCTTTGAATCACTCAAGAAGGGACCAGTGATGACCATGACTCTACAATGTGAGACTGATTTTCCAAAAGCACTTAAGGATAACATGAAGAGCTTGGGCTTTGAAGGAGAAGCAGTATACAAGGGATTTCCTTTCATGGGTGAAGGTCAAGAGTACTGGTGGGTGCAACTCCATCTATACAAAAGCAAAGAAGATAATCACAAGACTAAGGACTACTGCATGTTCACCAACCCAATACTTTACACATCATTCTTTGACGCAGCAAGAAGTACAGCATGCGAAGCCATCGAGAACCTTGGAAGAAGACTTCGATTTAGGCTTCATAACACCCAAGAGTATCTTGATGAACTCAAGGAAATAGGAGAGGAACTCGATGCACTCAGGAAGGACATAGACTAGACCACCCATCCATTAGAATAAAGAGATCCTAATGATGTATTGACCTATCAAATTGTGGTATGGCAGTATCATCGTATGTGTTCTCCATAATATCGGTGTACTACGTTCGAAAACGATTAGTTAGGCCTTTCAAAAACAAGTTTGGAAATTTAATGATTGTGGTGGATTGTGCTATTGCTTGTATGGGTAGGAATTGTTTTTCCCTAGTACCCTTCTATCTTTTACTTATCTATGCTAAAACCCACAGATGCCTCCCCGACGTGCTCCTGGGAACAACAACAACGACAACAACAATGATGCTATGCAACAGTTGATGGCTGCCCAAGCCCAGTTGATGACTATGATGACTCAGTTCATTGCAGGGGGGCACAACAACAATAACAACAACAACAACAATCCTCCACCGCCACCACCTCCCCAAGTGGACAGGCTTACCAGGTTTCTGAGGCTTAGGCCAAACAAGTTCTCAACCTCAACTGAGCCAATGGTGGCTGATGATTGGTTGCGTTCTGTGCAAAAGGATCTGGTGACAACTGAATGTGATGATGCTGAGAAAGTCAGGTTCACCGCACATCTCCTTGAAGGACCTGCTGCCCAATGGTGGGAAACCTATCAGATTACTCACCCACTGGACACCTTGACCTGGGAGGAATTCAAGGAAGGATTTCGTAATGCTCATGTCTCCACGGGGATTATGAATCTGAAACAGGAGGAGTTTCGCAATCTGCGTCAGGGTAACAGAAGTCTTAAGGAGTACATGGATGACTTTCTTGCCTTGTCTCGATATGCTCCTGAGGACATTGATACAGATGCAAAGAGGAAGGCAAAATTTCTCAAGGGACTATGTGATGAGCTGAAGATACCTCTGACAGTTGCTTATGCTCCAAACTATCAGATACTCCTCGATCAAGCAATCACCCTTGAAGATAGCATGAAGAAAGCTGAAAACAGGAAGAGGAAGATGAACAAGCATTCCTCTGAACCCTCATTCAAAAAGCATTTTGTTCATGATGGGAACCATGGTCACAAACTTGGAAACCACCATAGTGGGGGAAGCAACCACAAGCATCATGAACACAATGGTGGATTCAAGGGAAACGGACACGATGCTCCTAACCACAATCACCGCCCAAATGGGGAACCCAAGAAAAACCTCAATCATATCACATGCTACAACTGCAGGAAGCAAGGACACTACTCCACTGACTGCCCAGAAAAGAAAGGGGCCGAGGCCGCTGTCAAGCCAAATCCTTTTGATAAAGGATATGTGAACCACATCACCGTGGAAGAAGTGAACGGTACATTTTAAATCAAGTTTAATATTGAAGTTTCAGTACCAACAAAGATTTCTTTTAAGGGTGGTAGCCCACCCAGTCAAACCGGTCACAACCTTTTGCTAGCCTTCTCGAATCTCGAGGACGAGATTCCTTTTAAGGGTGGTAGTCTGTAACATCCTGGGATTTGAAAAATCAGAAAAATTTAAAACTTTTAAAAATTACTTTGTATGTTACTTTTGAAAGAGTATTCAAGCATTGCACTCATGCATTCATGCATAAACATCATTTCATCTTGTGGCTTAAATTAAATAAGAGTTTGAAATTTTAAATTTTATTTATATGTTTTGAAAATTATTCCATAAACATTTTATTTGTATCTTTTATAATATTCCAATTTATAATTTTTATTTTGGGAAATAATACTACCAAAAAGTTCTAAATTAAACAAGCTTTCCAAAACATATTTTTATGAATTTTTCTGAAGAGTTTTGGTTAAGTTTAAAAATCAAATTTGAATTAAAAGTTTGAAAATAGAAAATGATTTGTCAAAAAAAAAAAAGAGAAGAACAGCCCGAACCAACTGGGCCGAAGCCCATCTCCTTTCTACCGCGCGCGCAGCAAGTCGTGGCCCAGGAGCAGCCCAGCAACAGCCCGCTTTTCCCTCCATCTCACAGACAGCCGGGTCCCACCCCCTGACATCGTATCATCCCCAACCTCTGTTCTTTGTATTTTCTTCACGGGAGAGTTCGATCCGAACTCAATCACCGAGCCGTGTTCCGCACAGATTCTTCCGTCTATAAGTATCCCAACCCCGCCACCGTTCCTCCGCGTAAGAACCCTCGCGACTCCGCCTCCAGGTGCCCGAGATCGATCTCAACTCCGTCGACTTTGCCGCCGCCGTGGTCCCTGTTTTCCGGTGAGAAACGAGCACCCGAGAACCTCTCCTTGATCTTAAACTCCTTGCCACATCGCTGCGCACGTCCCTGACAAATTTTCCCTCAATTTTCTGCACGGAGACGAGCAGTTCGTCCGCGACCGAGGTGCATCGTCGTAGCCCTCAACTCCGGTGAGCAACTGGGAGGAGAAGAGGACACTCCAAGGCCTCCGAACACGCCACCGAGACCGCCTCGACCTCGTCTTCATCCGGGTATGACCCCCCTGTCCAAACTCCTCTAGAACGCGTAGAACGAAACTTCTGTTCATGCCCGCCGCCGTGATTCGTGTTTTCCGGCCGAACTCCGGCGGAAGCGCCGCCAGTTTCTGGCTCTTGAATCCTACGCCGCTGGATCTGTAATCAACGCGCGAGATTAAATCACCCTTACCGCTTCGTCCATCAGATCTGGTGCGTTGGATTTAAAGTAGATCGTACGGTCCACGCACGCGATCCGCGCGAAACGGTACCGGCCAATCAGCGAGCGCCGCGTGGCGATTTTATTTTCTATTTCGGCAGAGAATTTGTTTTAAAAACAGAAAATAACACAAACTTGCAAAAATCATAACTTTTTAACCACAACTCCAAATTTAATAATTTTTATATATTTGGAAAGTTCTCGACATGTAGAATATTTTGGATCTGACAAAATTCAAATTTGACATAGTATAAAATATTCAAAATTCAAATGGTGAATTTGAGTATATTTGTAATAACTTTAAATCTAGAAATCCAAAAATTGCAAATAAATATATTTTAGAAACTTTGGAATATTTGTAAATTAATGCCACTGCTATAAAATAATTTTGAGTAATTTTTGAATGATTTCATAGTTGTGTGTTTAATTTGAATAGTTTGACTAATTTTGAAATAACTTTTAATAGAAACATTATTTTGGATTAAATCCAATTGCAATAGATTTAATTAAATGCTCTCTGTCTATTAACATTAATTATAAAATTTTGTTATAAAAATTTAGTCATAGGAAACTTTAATCTTATAATTATTCCTTTTAGTATATTTTCCAAAATTAGAAATTAATTAAATTGCATTTATAAATTCATGCATATTTATAAATAAAACACAAAAGTTATTTTATGTTTCTTGTGATTTAAGATTTCATTTCATTCATAGCATATTTTATATTGTAAATATAATTCTCAAAGGAAAACCCCTCTTCAATAGTTTTCTCTAAGTTAGGATTATTTTCAAACTTAGTATTTTGTGAAAAGTGCTATGCACTAGACACTTAGTAGTTATCAAGATGGAGCTAGAAGACCATTGAAGGACTTAGCCAAAAACAAAACTTCAGAAGTATCTTCAAGGAGGAAACACTTAGAAGAAAATCAAGAAGAAGTTCATGAAGGACTTAGAAGAAAACAGACTCTGGAAGCATCCCCAAGATGTCAAGCACTTAGAAAAAAAGTGAGAAGAAGTTCAAGAAGGCCAACCCCCTTTCTATTCTCTAAGTCTTTCTCTCTGTCTTTCCTTCTCCCCTGAGATTTCATGAAGACTAAGTAAAACCAAGACCAGCCTCGAGGATACAAGAATCATCAAGTCTGAAGATTCATCAAGACTACCAAGAACTCAATCAAGACCCCATCCAGAAGAAAGTTACAAGTCTGGAGATGAAGCCTGGAGGACAACTACATCTTTCTTTCTATCTTTTCTGTCTTCCTATTCTTCTTCCACTTTGGACATAAACCAAGTCCTTAGTGATTTTGACCTAGGTCCTTAGTCATATTTGACTAACACACTTGCCTTGCATTCACTTAGAATAATTTCTTGGCATGGCATGCATCTCTAGTTTTTAGAAATATTTTGCACATCATGCATAACATGTTTTTGTATGGTTATTTTGTTTGTATGTTTATTTGTGTCTTGTTTGATGTGTTAGAAATTTCGGAGGGAAACGACAACTGTTGTAGCTGCTGTTGCTATTCTTCTTGTTGCCAAGGCAAGTGGCACACCCTCATAAACTTCCTAAGTATTTTCTATGCATTACTTAGTATGTTTATTATATGCATGTGTTGGATAGTATTGCTATGCTGAAACTACTATATCCCTTATACTAGTTGTGTCTAGAATCCTATGGGTAACTTGGTAGAAATATTGATGCTATGCAAAAGTTGTTTTGTGAAAAGTTAATCTCTACTAAGTTAAAGATACTTCTGGGTGGATGTGGCAAGAGGATGGACGTTAGAGTTGAGTGGCTGCTTAGGCTCATTTAGGTGGGTGCACCTGGCTAAGACCCAAGCTCATTTAGATGAGTGAACCTGAGTGCGTACACTTGAGGATGGCCACCCAGGAACAAAGGGACCAAAGTTTTCTCCAAGTGAAGATGTTTCCAGTGCAACCACGTGGTATAATGGCTCTGCCTTGACTTTTCCCCAAAGGTCTCGTCTCAGGCTTCTCCTTTCCTTTTCACTACATGAGGGTCAAGGACAGAAGGGTTGTTTGAGTCTCGTGGTGAAAGTGCACAACCTCTGCAGAGTTAAAACTAAGTACTTAGCCGTGTCCTCGGTTACGGACAATTTTGAGCAGCTGATCAAGGATTCAACGGAGGCTCCCAACATTCCAATTTCTAAGTTAAAAGTTGATGGGTGAACAAGGGAAGATGAGATTATGGTTTTCATGCCATGCTTGTCCTGATTTCAAGAAAAGTGTTTTCAAAAGAGTAGGAAAAATTGGCTTTATGCAAATTAGCCTTGAACTCCACCAGCCAAATATGCATGTAGGCTATAGAGTTATTCCATTAAGTGTCCACTATAGTGTCACTTGCCAGACTCCATTTTTAATGGAATCTGACCCACTCTGTTACAAAATTTTATTTGATACAGGTTGTTCAGATGACGAGTGAGGTTTTCGTTAAGGGATTTCGAGTCTGCACCAACATGTTTTCGCCTGTGGCGTATCATGAAGTTGGAGGCTCATAGAAGATTTATTTCCGTTGCTTTATTGTTTTGAGCTAGCTTTAAGCTATGCAAAGATGTATCGAACTACTTATTTTTGTAATTCTGGATCATCGATGTAATAAAATTGATACTTTGTTGTGATATTACATCGTAAACTGTGTGTGCAAACGAATCGATCCAGGGGTTTGCACTATACACAGGTATCTGCCTTATTTAAAGTGCAGGTACATTACAGATGGTATCAGAGCACTGTGTTGCCTGTAGGTTCGAAACCCCTAAGTCTGGACAGAAATAGGATTTGGCCATAGGATTGAAAATCTATTTTTATTCAGTTTGTTAAAACAAAACTTTACTAATTTTCCTTCTTGTAACTATCTTATCTATTTGCTTTCTAAAAATACTACATCTTCTTTTTAGATGACCAACCTCTTTGAATCACTCAAGAAGGGACCAGTGATGACCATGACTCTACAATGTGAGACTGATTTTCCAAAAGCACTTAAGGATAACATGAAGAGCTTGGGCTTTGAAGGAGAAGCAGTATACAAGGGATTTCCTTTCATGGGTGAAGGTCAAGAGTACTGGTGGGTGCAACTCCATCTATACAAAAGCAAAGAAGATAATCACAAGACTAAGGACTACTGCATGTTCACCAACCCAATACTTTACACATCATTCTTTGACGCAGCAAGAAGTACAGCATGCGAAGCCATCGAGAACCTTGGAAGAAGACTTCGATTTAGGCTTCATAACACCCAAGAGTATCTTGATGAACTCAAGGAAATAGGAGAGGAACTCGATGCACTCAGGAAGGACATAGACTAGACCACCCATCCATTAGAATAAAGAGATCCTAATGATGTATTGACCTATCAAATTGTGGTATGGCAGTATCATCGTATGTGTTCTCCATAATATCGGTGTACTACGTTCGAAAACGATTAGTTAGGCCTTTCAAAAACAAGTTTGGAAATTTAATGATTGTGGTGGATTGTGCTATTGCTTGTATGGGTAGGATTTTTTTTTCCCTAGTACCCTTCTATCTTTTACTTATCTATGCTAAAACCCACAGATGCCTCCCCGACGTGCTCCTGGGAACAACAACAACGACAACAACAATGATGCTATGCAACAGTTGATGGCTGCCCAAGCCCAGTTGATGACTATGATGACTCAGTTCATTGCAGGGGGCCACAACAACAATAACAACAACAACAACAACAACAACAACAATCCTCCACCGCCACCACCTCCCCAAGTGGACAGGCTTACCAGGTTTCTGAGGCTTAGGCCAAACAAGTTCTCAACCTCAACTGAGCCAATGGTGGCTGATGATTGGTTGCGTTCTGTGCAAAAGGATCTGGTGACAACTGAATGTGATGATGCTGAGAAAGTCAGGTTCACCGCACATCTCCTTGAAGGACATGCTGCCCAATGGTGGGAAACCTATCAGATTACTCACCCACTGGACACCTTGACCTGGGAGGAATTCAAGGAAGGATTTCGTAATGCTCATGTCTCCACGGGGATTATGAATCTGAAACAGGAGGAGTTTCGCAATCTGCGTCAGGGTAACAGGAAGTCTTAAGGAGTACATGGATGACTTTCTTGCCTTGTCTCGATATGCTCCTGAGGACATTGATACAGATGCAAAGAGGAAGGCAAAATTTCTCAAGGGACTATGTGATGAGCTGAAGATACCTCTGACAGTTGCTTATGCTCCAAACTATCAGATACTCCTCGATCAAGCAATCACCCTTGAAGATAGCATGAAGAAAGTTGAAAACAGGAAGAGGAAGATGAACAAGCATTCCTCTGAACCCTCATTCAAAAAGCATTTTGTTCATGATGGGAACCATGGTCACAAACTTGGAAACCACCATAGTGGGGGAAGCAACCACAAGCATCATGAACACAATGGTGGATTCAAGGGAAACGGACACGATGCTCCTAACCACAATCACCGCCCAAATGGGGAACCCAAGAAAAACCTCAATCATATCACATGCTACAACTGCAAGAAGCAAGGGCACTACTCCACTGACTGCCCAGAAAAGAAAGGGGCCGAGGCCGCTGTCAAGCCAAATCCTTTTGATAAAGGATATGTGAACCACATCACCGTGGAAGAAGTGAACGGTACATTTTAAATCAAGTTTAATATTGAATTTTCAGTACCAACAAAGATTTCTTTTAAGGGTGGTAGCCCACCCAGTCAAACCGGTCACAACCTTTTGCTAGCCTTCTCGAATCTCGAGGACGAGATTTCTTTTAAGGGTGATAGTCTGTAACATCCTGGGATTTGAAAAATCAGAAAAATTTAAAACTTTTAAAAATTACTTTGTATGTTACTTTTGAAAGAGTATTCAAGCATTGCACTCATGCATTCATGCATAAACATCATTTCATCTTGTGGCTTAAATTAAATAAGAGTTTGAAATTTTAAATTTTATTTATATGTTTTGAAAATTATTCCATAAACATGTTATTTGTATATTTTATAATATTCCAATTTATAATTTTTATTTTGGGAAATAATACTACCAAAAAGTTCTAAATTAAACAAGCTTTCCAAAACATATTTTTATGAATTTTTCTGAAGAGTTTTGGTTAAGTTTAAAAATCAAATTTGAATTAAAAGTGTGAAAATAGAAAATGATTTGTCAAAAAAAAAAGAGAAGAACAGCCCGAACCAACTGGGCCGAAGCCCATCTCCTTTCTACCGCGCGCGCAGCAAGTCGTGGCCCAGGAGCAGCCCAGCAACAGCCCGCTTTTCCCTCCATCTCACAGACAGCCGGGTCCCACCCCCTGACATCGTATCATCCCCAACCTCTGTTCTTTGTATTTTCTTCACGGGAGAGTTCGATCCGAACTCAATCACCGAGCCGTGTTCCGCACAGATTCTTCCGTCTATAAGTATCCCAACCCCGCCACCGTTCCTCCGCGTAAGAACCCTCGCGACTCCGCCTCCAGGTGCCCGAGATCGATCTCAACTCCGTCGACTTTGCCGCCGCCGTGGTCCCTGTTTTCCGGTGAGAAACGAGCACCCGAGAACCTCTCCTTGATCTTAAACTCCTTGCCCATCGCTGCGCACGTCCCTGAAAAATTTTCCCTCAATTTTCTGCACGGAGACGAGCAGTTCGTCCGCGACCGAGGTGCATCGTCGTAGCCCTCAACTCCGGTGAGCAACTGGGAGGAGAAGAGGACACTCCAAGGCCTCCGAACACGCCACCGAGACCGCCTCGACCTCGTCTTCATCCGGGTATGATCCCCCTGTCCAAACTCCTCTAGAACGCGTAGAACGAAACTTCCGTTCATGCCCGCCACCGTGATTCGTGTTTTCCGGCCGAACTCCGGCGGAAGCGCCGCCAGTTTCTGGCTCTTGAATCCTACGCCGCTGGATCTGTAATCAACGCGCGAGATTAAATCACCCTTACCGCTTCGTCCATCAGATCTGGTGCGTTGGATTTAAAGTAGATCGTACGGTCCACGCACGCGATCCGCGCGAAACGGTACCGGCCAATCAGCGAGCGCCGCGTGGCGATTTTATTTTCTATTTCGGCAGAGAATTTGTTTTAAAAACAGAAAATAACACAAACTTGCAAAAATCATAACTTTTTAACCACAACTCCAAATTTAATAATTTTTATATATTTGGAAAGTTCTCGACATGTAGAATATTTTGGATCTGACAAAATTCAAATTTGACATAGTATAAAATATTCAAAATTCAAATGGTGAATTTGAGTATATTTGTAATAACTTTAAATCTAGAAATCCAAAAATTGCAAATAAATATATTTTAGAAACTTTGGAATATTTGTAAATTAATGCCACTGCTATAAAATAATTTTGAGTAATTTTTGAATGATTTCATAGTTGTGTGTTTAATTTGAATAGTTTGACTAATTTTGAAATAACTTTTAATAGAAACATTATTTTGGATTAAATCCAATTGCAATAGATTTAATTAAATGCTCTCTGTCTATTAACATTAATTATAAAATTTTGTTATAAAAATTTAGTCATAGGAAACTTTAATCTTATAATTATTCCTTTTAGTATATTTTCCAAAATTAGAAATTAATTAAATTGCATTTATAAATTCATGCATATTTATAAATAAAACACAAAAGTTATTTTATGTTTCTTGTGATTTAAGATTTCATTTCATTCATAGCATATTTTATATTGTAAATATAATTCTCAAAGGAAAACCCCTCTTCAATAGTTTTCTCTAAGTTAGGATTATTTTCAAACTTAGTATTTTGTGAAAAGTGCTATGCACTAGACACTTAGTAGTTATCAAGATGGAGCTAGAAGACCATTGAAGGACTTAGCCAAAAACAAAACTTCAGAAGTATCTTCAAGGAGGAAACACTTAGAAGAAAATCAAGAAGAAGTTCATGAAGGACTTAGAAGAAAACAGACTCTGGAAGCATCCCCAAGATGTCAAGCACTTAGAAAAAAAGTGAGAAGAAGTTCAAGAAGGCCAACCCCCTTTCTATTCTCTAAGTCTTTCTCTCTGTCTTTCCTTCTCCCCTGAGATTTCATGAAGACTAAGTAAAACCAAGACCAGCCTCGAGGATACAAGAATCATCAAGTCTGAAGATTCATCAAGACTACCAAGAACTCAATCAAGACCCCATCCAGAAGAAAGTTACAAGTCTGGAGATGAAGCCTGGAGGACAACTACATCTTTCTTTCTATCTTTTCTGTCTTCCTATTCTTCTTCCACTTTGGACATAAACCAAGTCCTTAGTGATTTTGACCTAGGTCCTTAGTCATATTTGACTAACACACTTGCCTTGCATTCACTTAGAATAATTTCTTGGCATGGCATGCATCTCTAGTTTTTAGAAATATTTTGCACATCATGCATAACATGTTTTTGTATGGTTATTTTGTTTGTATGTTTATTTGTGTCTTGTTTGATGTGTTAGAAATTTCGGAGGGAAACGACAACTGTTGTAGCTGCTGTTGCTATTCTTCTTGTTGCCAAGGCAAGTGGCACACCCTCATAAACTTCCTAAGTATTTTCTATGCATTACTTAGTATGTTTATTATATGCATGTGTTGGATAGTATTGCTATGCTGAAACTACTATATCCCTTATACTAGTTGTGTCTAGAATCCTATGGGTAACTTGGTAGAAATATTGATGCTATGCAAAAGTTGTTTTGTGAAAAGTTAAAGATACTTCTGGGTGGATGTGGCAAGAGGATGGACGTTAGAGTTGAGTGGCTGCTTAGGCTCATTTAGGTGGGTGCACCTGGCTAAGACCCAAGCTCATTTAGATGAGTGAACCTGAGTGCGTACACTTGAGGATGGCCACCCAGGAACAAAGGGACCAAAGTTTTCTCCAAGTGAAGATGTTTCCAGTGCAACCACGTGGTATAATGGCTCTGCCTTGACTTTTCCCCAAAGGTCTCGTCTCAGGCTTCTCCTTTCCTTTTCACTACATGAGGGTCAAGGACAGAAGGGTTGTTTGAGTCTCGTGGTGAAAGTGCACAACCTCTGCAGAGTTAAAACTAAGTACTTAGCCGTGTCCTCGGTTACGGACAATTTTGAGCAGCTGATCAAGGATTCAACGGAGGCTCCCAACATTCCAATTTCTAAGTTAAAAGTTGATGGGTGAACAAGGGAAGATGAGATTATGGTTTTCATGCCATACTTGTCCTGATTTCAAGAAAAGTGTTTTCAAAAGAGTAGGAAAAATTGGATTTATGCAAATTAGCCTTGAACTCCACCAGCCAAATATGCATGTAGGCTATAGAGTTATTCCATTAAGTGTCCACTATAGTGTCACTTGCCAGACTCCATTTTTAATGGAATCTGACCCACTCTGTTACAAAATTTTATTTGATACAGGTTGTTCAGATGACGAGTGAGGTTTTCGTTAAGGGATTTCGAGTCTGCACCAACATGTTTTCGCCTGTGGCGTATCATGAAGTTGGAGGCTCATAGAAGATTTATTTCCGTTGCTTTATTGTTTTGAGCTAGCTTTAAGCTATGCAAAGATGTATCGAACTACTTATTTTTGTAATTCTGGATCATCGATGTAATAAAATTGATACTTTGTTGTGATATTACATCGTAAACTGTGTGTGCAAACGAATCGATCCAGGGGTTTGCACTATACACAGGTATCTGCCTTATTTAAAGTGCAGGTACATTACAGGTGTTAACGTGGTATCCTCCTCAGGATGGAGAGTGGCGAAGAAGATACTCAAATGCCATCCGAAATGAGGCAAGTTCTGTCTCAGATGACGCAAGTTTTGGGTCACTTTCAGCAAAACCAAAACCAGGGCAACTACCGTGTGACAATTGTAGAGTTCCTCCAGCTCAACCCACGCACGTTTGATGTTCCCTCTGAGCCACTGGATGCTTATGACTGGCTGCGTGAGATGAACAATGCTCTGGCTGTTTCTCATGTGTCCGATGAGGACCGTGTTCCGTTTGTGTCCTATCTTCTCCGCGGAAAATCCATGTCTTGGTGGGAGAACTTCCAACAGTTACGAGCACCAGGTGTTGTTATCACTTGGGATGAGTTCAAGGAGGCTTTCAAACGCCACCATATTCCCGATGGGGTCATGGAAAGAAAGCGTGATGAATTCTATGACTTGACTCAGGGAAGCATGTCTGTGCTGGACTATCAAGCTGAGTTCAACCGTCTGGCTCGCTATGCTCAAGATGAGGTATCAACTGATGCACAGAAGCAAGCCAAATTTCGCAGAGGTCTAAGCCCAAATCTGAAGTATGCACTCACCTTGTTCAAGTGCGTTAACTTTGAAGAGCTCGTGAACACAGCTCTCCGGGAGGAATTTGGTCGTGAGATGTTTGAAGAATCTCGAAAACATGCTCTTGAAGGTGCTTCTTCTTCAGCAAACACCATGCCTCCACAGAAGCGTAGGCTTTGGGTTCCATATGCATCTCCAACTCAACACACCTATCTTCCAAGCCCTTTAGGGTTCACTCCTCGTCCTCCATCCGTAATGTTTCCTACAAGAGGTTCTCAAGCTCAGAAAAGGCCAAGTGTTCAAATTCCGCCAAAACCAGTGACTTCAAAAACCTGCTTCAAGTGCGGTGATCCAGGCCATATCTCTATCCATTGTCCACAAAACAAGCTTCATAAGCAACAAGCTCTTTCTCCTCCAACACAAGCTTTAGTTTGTGCTCTCCCCAGCAATTTGCCTACAGCTAGGAGTGGAAGGGTGAACCACCTCAACGCCAAAGAGGCAGAGGAAGCTCCCGAAGTTGTAATGGGCAAACTCCTAGTTAACTCTTTTCCTGCTAAGGTATTGTTCGATACTGGAGCATCTCATTCTTGTGTGTCAGTAACCTTCGCTGAAACAACAAAGCTGCCTCTAGATCCCTTATCTATTCCACTCGTGATCCATTCTCCGGGAACGCAAATGCAGACTTCTATGGTAAGCCATGGAAACCAAATTCAAATTGGAGGTCATTTGTTCCTGGCTTCCTTAATTCTTCTGGGTAACTCAGACATTGATGTCATTCTAGGCATGGATTGGTTGAAGGCCAACAAAGCTAAGATAGACTGTTCCACAAAGACTGTAACTCTTTCTCATCCTTCTGGACAGATAGTCTATTCTCCAAAGCAAACCTCTTTAGCTCAGCTTTTCGCTCTCAATGTTCATCCTCTTCCTGCTATGGAAGATATACCGGTGGTCCGAGACTTTCCTGACGTCTTTCCTGAAGAATTGCCAGGCATGCCGCCTGACAGAGCCGTGGAGTTCGTTATTGAACTAGAACCAGGCACTGCTCCTATCTCCAAACGTCCTTACAAGATGGGCCCCAAAGAACTGGCTGAACTTAAGAGACAGTTAGAGGAGTTGGAAAGTAAAGGTCATATCCAACCTAGTACTTCTCCTTGGGGTTGTCCTACTCTGTTTGTCAAGAAGAGGGACACGACTGAGCGACTGGTTGTTGACTACCGTCCTCTGAACAAGAAAACCATCAAGAACAAGTATCCCCTTCCTCGCATCAATGACCTGTTTGATCAACTCGCTGGTGCTAAGGTTTTCTCCAAGTTGGACTTGAGGTCAGGTTATCACCAGATCAAGATCCGCAAAGAAGACATTCCTAAGACAGCTTTCACCACTCGTTATGGTCTCTATGAGTACACTGTCATGTCTTTCGGTCTCACAAATGCTCCGGCGACTTTCTCACGTCTCATGAACTTCGTTTTCATGGAATACCTCGATAAGTTCGTGGTAGTCTATCTCGATGACATTCTTATCTATTCCAAAACCGAGGAAGAACACGGAGAACATCTACGTCTTATCTTGTTGAAACTCCGAGAACATCGTCTCTACGCCAAGTTCTCCAAGTGTGAATTCTGGCTTCCTAAAGTATCTTATCTTGGTCATGTCATCTCTTCTGAAGGCATTTCTGTTGATCCGGAAAAAGTGAAGGCCATTGTTGAATGGTTGCCTCCTACATCAGTGAAACAAGTCAGGAGTTTCCTTGGCATGGCTAGCTATTGCCGCCGATTTGTTGAGAACTTCTCCAAAATCTCTAAGCCTCTCACCGATCTTACTAGGAAGGATAGAAAGTTCCTTTGGACTCCAAAGTGTGATGAGAGCTTCAATCTCTTGAAAGCTAAACTCACTTCTACTCCTGTTCTAGTTGGCCCAGACACTTCCAAACCTTTCCAAATATTCTGCGATGCATCTCTTCAAGGACTAGGCGCAGTCCTCATGCAAAACGCAAAGTTGTGGCTTATGCATCTCGCCAGT
Organism: Poa annua; assembly: GCA_026929855.1. NCBI lineage: Eukaryota > Viridiplantae > Streptophyta > Magnoliopsida > Poales > Poaceae > Poa > Poa annua. The sequence goes on from CM049428.1 coordinate 28,693,939, forward strand.
TGCAGCCTCATGAGCTCAACTATCCTACACATGATCTTGAACTTGCAGCAATCATGTATGCCCTCAAGGCGTGGAGACCTTATTTGTTGGGGCACAGCTGTGAGATTTTCACTGATCACAAGAGTCTCAAATATCTCTTCACTCAACCAGATTTGAACCTCAGGCAAACAAGGTGGCTAGAGAAACTCTCAGATTATGATCTTACCATCTCTTACACTCCAGGCAAAGCTAATGTAATGGCTGATGCTCTCAGTCGCAAGTCCTATTGCAACAACCTCATGGTTGAGGACATCCAACCTCCTCTTCATGAAGAATTCAAGAAACTCAACCTTCAAGTCGTTCCTTCTGGTTATCTTGCAAACTTGATTGCCACTCCTACACTTGAGGATAAGATCCGTGCCGCACAGTTGCGTGATTCTGGTGTCAAGAATATCAAAGACAACATTGGCAAGGATAAGTACACGAGTTTCTCTCTCGATGACAAGGGTACCTTGCTGTTTGAAGAACGCATTGTAGTGCCCAAGCTTGACAGCTTAAGAGAGATCATTCTCAAGGAGGCTCATGATACTCCGCTTTCTATCCACCCTGGCAGCACAAAGATGTACCAGGATCTCAAGTCAATCTATTGGTGGACCAGGATGAAGCGTGAAATTGCTCGCTATGTGTCTCATTGTGATGTTTGCTGTCGTGTCAAGGCAGTTCATCAGAGATCACCTGGACTTCTTCAACCACTGCAAATTCCTGAGTGGAAATGGGACAAGATCGAGATGGATTTCGTTACTGGGTTTCCAAAGTCCAAGAAAGGCAACGATGCAATCTTTGTTGTCATTGATCGTCTATCCAAAGTGGCTCACTTCTTCCCAATCAAAGAGACAGTATCAGCTAGTCAGTTGGCAGAACTCTATATGACAAGACTGGTCCCTTTACATGGTGTTCCTTTGGCAATAAGCTCAGATCGTGGAAGTATCTTCACTTCTCGATTTTGGGATAGCTTTCAGAAAGCCTTGGGTACCAAACTTCTGTTCAGCACAGCTTACCATCCGCAGACAAGTGGACAGGTGGAAAGAGTGAATCAAATTCTGGAGGATATGCTCAGAGCTTGTGTTATCTCCTTTGGCATGAAATGGGAGGATTGCCTTCCATATGCTGAGTTCTCCTACAACAACAGCTTCCAAGCAAGTCTAGGCATGGCTCCCTTTGAAGCTCTCTATGGCCGCAAATGCAGAACTCCTCTGAATTGGTCTCAAGCTGGTGAACGTCAATTCTTTGGCCCTGACATTATCCAAGAGGCTGAAGAAAAGGTTCGCATCATTCGTGACAATCTGAAGATTGCCCAGTCTCGGCAGAAAAGCTATTATGATAGCAAGCACAGGGACATGGTCTATGCACCTGGTGATCAAGCTTACCTTCGTGTCACTCCTCTGAGAGGCACGCAACGCTTTGGCATCAAAGGCAAACTCGCTCCGCGTTATGTTGGGCCTTTCAACGTTCTTTCAAGGCGTGGTGAATTGGCTTACCGTCTGGAACTTCCTCCAAACCTCTCCAAAGTGCACGATGTCTTCCACGTGTCACAACTCAAGAAGTGCTTCCAAGATCCAGGACGTGCAGTTGATCATGGATCTATTGAACTTCGAGAAGATCTCTCTTATGTGGAACAACCGATTCGCATTCTTGTCGAAGCTGAACATCGCACCCGTAACAACACTGTCAAGTTCTACAAGGTTCAGTGGTCTCATCATTCTGACAAGGAAGCTACATGGGAACGCGAAGACCATCTCCGTGCCGAGTACCCCAACCTCTTCGTTGCTCCATGAAGAATCTCGGGGCGTGATTCCTTTGAGGGGGGGAGTGTTGTAACATCCCAAAGTTGTACTTTCCTAAATTGTATGCCTGTGTTGTAATATAGAGTGACTTCATGCTTTTTTTGGTTATTTGGGCATTGCAATTAGATAAATTACTTTAAAATTGCAAATTCCATATTTCAAATGCTTTTTCAAATCAATTAAAAATTGAAGTTTCAAAGTTGTACAAATAATCTTTTCAATACTTCAATCAGTTTGTTTTTGAAACTATCAAAATTGTCAATAGGGTTTTATCTCTCTTCCTTTTTCTATTTTGTTTTAAATTTACAAAACAGAAAAAGGATAAACAAAAAGAAAAAGAAAGAGTACAAAAAAAAAAGGAAGCCAGGCCGAGATGGACCAAATCTGGCCCACCTCAGCCCAGCCCAGCACCCCACCAGCCCACCTACCGTCTTCCTCTTCCCCGTACAACTTTCCAGCGAGGCAGAGCGCCATGGCTCTCTGCCATGCTCTCCCCACCTTGTTCCACCTGCCCTGCCCTGCCCCTCTCCTCTCCTTAAGCCGCGTCGCAGGCCCGAACCCTAACCCTAGCCTCTTCTTTCTTCGTCGCCGCCACCCTCTCTTTCCCCGATCCCCTCTCTGTTCTTCCTCCACCGAGAGCTCCACCGGAGACCTCGCCCCGCATCTTCGGTGCCCTCGAAGGACCGTGAGGAGTCCCAGGAGCTGCGCCTCGACATCGTCTTCGGCATGCCCGAATGAATCGGTCCGGAGCCGCCGGAGTAGGACAAGCTCGTCCGCGTCTTCTTCACGGCCGGCGACGCACGCCGCCAGAATTACACGACACCGTCCGGTCGCCCCCGCTCGCCTCCGCTCCTCCCCGCACCGAGCACTCCACCCCGATGAACCCGCGGTGAGCTCCGCTCCTTCTTCCTCCTTACCTCCTTCCGATTAGTCGCCGGAGAGGCCGAGCCCACCCACGCCTTCGGTTCCTGTCCGCCGTGCCGCCGGCGTCGAGCACGGCCACGACGCTCCAGGCCCTCTCCGTCGCTGCTAAGCACCGAAACGGAACCAGCGCTCCATCGGCTAACGTCCAGCAACCCCCACACGCCCGGCGTCGCCTCCCTGGGTCGTCGCCGGCAGGTTTCGTTCCGCCACCGTCGTTGTTTCTCTGAAGAAACGAGCGCTCGTCAGTTGACGTTGGAATTCTTCAGTTTTGTCAGCGTTTTCTTCATAGTTACAGTACAAACATCAAGACGCGGTAGATCTGTCACCAACACTACACCTAACCCCGTGGCTAGCAGAACCGTGCTCGCCCGCGTGAGCTCGTGGGTTCAAACCCCGGCCACGGCGATTTAAAAGCCACCCCTTTTGTTTTTCTTTTCTCCCACTGACGAGTAGGTCCCACCAGTCATAGACTAAGATGCTGGAAAAATACCCCGAGCCCCCTGTGCTCTCTGTCTTTCCAGTTAGGTCCTCACCAGCACGTTTACCATCACGGTTAAGTCCCTGACTTTTGCAGGAACACCCCTAACACTAAATGGGCAATAACTTTATTTTTACAACTCCAAATAAAATAAACTTTATATGTTTTTATATCAGAAAAATGCAATAAACATTAATATCACATTCTTATGTCATTTTGCATCATTTATTTTAAATGCTTATTTAATTTAACAAATGCACTTAAATAATCAAATATGGAATATGTGGGGTAATAAATGTAAAATGCCCTAATTCCATTTAATTTACTCATATATTTTATACCATGTCTTGCCATGCTAATAAACATCTAATTTGATGTGTAGATAAATAATTTGCACTTAAATAATAAATATGGAATGTGTTGGGCAAATATTTTATCTATTGCCTATTCCATTTAAATTAATTAGATCCCCATGCCATGTTATATATGTTAAACAACATTTAACTTGTTGGTTACACAAATAACTATCACCATAATTAATTGCCGGGGTTTCATCCCCGCATTAATATGACCTAATCATCTCATACCATATTGCAACATCATTTGATTGCGCATTTGCTTTGTATTGATTATGTTTCCTATTGTCTGTGTTTTGCTCTTCTCTGGGTAGACGAAGATGTGTCTGCTGCCGATACTTTCATCCTTGAGATTTCAGCTTTTGTGCCGGGCCACAAGCTGCCAGGCAAGCTTCTGCTAACAGTTTACACGATTGTCGGGTTTTCATTCCTGCCTTTTGATCTATGCTATCCTAGTTATCGTTTCATGAATTGCGATCCCATCATATGTTTATCCTGCAGCCCATACAGCTTTATCCCCACATCCCATAACCTGTTGTATGTTTATCTGTTAGCCTTGCGAGTCGTAGTGCATGCTTAAGGTTGGTTCTGCGAGTCTGTTTGTCCTATGTCATTTATACTTAGCATGATAGATTGTCTACTTTAATAAAATGCATTCTTTGCTGGGGTATTATAATTAAAAGATAAGGCACCGGCGGAAGGCCTTGCGAGGTGCTTTGTTCTGCTAAGTGTCGACCTATGAACTCAGTTCTTGTCCTCGGATCCAATTTTGAGCGCACTAACCGCTTGTGGGAGGCCCTATGGAGCCCCCCGCGGCTTCGATCTAATCCGCTTCTTATCCAGGGCGCCGCAAGTAGTTCGGGCTTTCCATTTGATGCATGCATATGGTTACCTAACGATCTCATGACGATGGAGTAGTCGATTCTCATATAGGGTGGCACGTTCTTAGAGTGCTATGAAGGTCGTATCCCGCGGGCACTGGACCTGATTAGCCGTGCACACAATCATGCGGTTCCCTGGATGGGTCGTAGAGAAGAGATTTGCCGTGTTGAGATGCCCTAGCTTCTGGCTTTGCTTTTGGGGTTGATCGAACGAGTACGGGTTCAGTAGTGCACCCCTGCAGGGTATAATCTTATCGATGAGCCGTGTCCACGGTTATGGACGACTTGGTGATGATGCTGGCTAACAAGATCATAGACAACTTACACCTAATCATTGTTAATTAACCTGACTAGTAATATAGAATTATTTTCACAATAACTGGTAACTAAAATTTGTCCAATGTGTGAGTAATTCCCGAATTGCTTCCTCATACTTGGTTGAGGGGGTTAATTCGAGAATGGGTTATGATTGGTGTTAGTTGTAGATGGTTAACTTATGCGCTCTCTTATCCCTCTCTAACTTAGACGGAAGTTGTAGCGTGTCTCTATTAGGTTGCTAGTGCTGCTGCCGCTAAGTCCACTTAACCCCATACTTTGGGAGTCTTACAGTTTTGTAACCTGTTAGCTTAAGCTTGTTCGATACGCTTCGGTGTATTGACCCGTTCGCGGGCTGTGGTTTTTCTGCAGTTGAGGATTCTTCGCACGACCAGGTTGGTGGATACTACGTGGAGTTCGACGACGAGATCTGCGACAAGTAGTTAGAGTTCCCCTGGGTTTCTTCCTGGCGGACTGCGTGGATGGGCCTTCTTTTTCGTTTCGGCCTTGAGCCCTTTGCTTCTTGTCTGTACTCAGACCGGTGTGTTTCCGCTGCATGATGTAATGTTGGGACATGTGTCCTCTGATTGGTGCCATTTGATATATTTTGCTCAGTGAGAGCTTTTGGATATTATTTCCTTTCTTTGTGTCTTAGGTTTATTCTGTGGTTTCAACCTGTTAAAAATCCGACTCGTATACCATGTGTGTATGGTTGAAGTATACGAGTTGGAAGACTTTTTGGGTCTTGCGTGCACAATCTGGAAACGTATGTGACGTTGGGATCGCCAAGAACTGTCGGCCGATGATGCATTCCGAGCATGGCCTGATTCTTCCTGGGAGTGGTAACCCCAGTATGTTCTTGGTTGTGTGGCCCAACCGATACGTTTCGTTTGTGTAGCTTGTATTCAGGGTCTGACACCGGGGGGAGCCAACCTCCTCACCAGGCAATGTGGGACTATCCCCACATGCCTGGTGCGGCCAGCCATGGTGCGTCGGCCCCCTGGTGGGCCTCTTGGCCCACCTGGGTCGGCCACCCAAGCCCCCACTGAATCCCCAAGGGATTCCCCCCTCTTGGGCCTTCTTTCGACCAGAAGGCCCATTTAAGGAAATCAGCCTAAATAAATTTGAAAATAAATATATAAAATCATATTTGCATATTAATTACACTAATTAATATCAAACATAATATATATAATTTTTCCTAGCTCCGAAAACTCTTTCGGCGCTGCCCGGTCTCCATCGGACCTCTCCCGGGACGCTCCCGGTGATCACTTTCCTTTCCGGTTGTCTTGTCGAAACCCCTTAAGTGTGTTACCCAACCGGTTCGATATAATAACAGGTATGACCAAGACTCCTCTATGATCAACGACTAACTCGTAGGCCTGGACCCCATGAATTAATCCCTGTGATATAACGAATGACTTTCATCTTTCAAACCTGAACGCAAAGTCTTAAACCTTTTGCCATAGCGATACTTAGCATGTCCGAGTGTCGTTCCATAGATATCTCCATACCTAATCTCGACCTCGTTACCGACAATGCTATCTTCTACTCGTCCATGATCTCATGTCTCCGTCACCTAGTCACATGCTTGCAAGCTCTTTAGACATGATCTCACCGAGTGGGCCCGAGAGTATCTATCCTGCTATGCGGACTAGCAAATCCCGCTCTTGACCCCTCGTCTCAACTACTCCTTTCCGATACCCAAAAGTATCACCGTTATTGTCATACTATATAAGATACAACGTTTGGTGTGATCAAAGTATCTTCCAGGAATAACAATAAGAGTTGATCTCACGGTCAAAGGCGTAACGACTACGTCCTCCAAATCTGGGTATGTCCATCACATCGTTCTCCAACGATATGACTCCCATTGCCGACCGGCGCCATGCCCCATGACCGGGAAACCTCGATCATCAATCGCGCAACAAAACTAGTCTTAGTAGAGGCTACTAGGGACCTGGTTGTTTACGTATCACACCCGTATTAATGTTTCTGCTTAATACGGTTCTAGCATGACACAAAAACCTATTATGAACAAACGAGATATGATAAAGAATACACTTTATTAATTGCCTCTAGGGCATATCTCCTTCATATATATGATATACATGTTATGAATGTTTTAGCTAAGAAAGTACTCACAGTAGTGACTAAGTTTTGAACTAGTCATGTTTTATGAAAACCAGGTTTACTGCTTGAGTAGCTTGAAAGGATGAGGCGACATTGCGTGTTGATAATGGCAGACAAATTGTTGTGATGGCCATAGATACTCTCCCTCTAGATCTACCATTTGGATAATTCTTTATGATCGCCTGTTAGTATGATCGTTATAAGTGTGTCTCCTCTAGCGAGACACTTGTTCATATATGTTAGTGACAAATTCGTTGTCCTATATTTATGAAGTAATGATCATATGCCGATTTGAATTTTAGATGGTAGAAGCTCCCACATTCATAATATTAATGCCAAAGGATACAAACTTAATAAAGACACCACATATGTGTGGCACTACCGTTTAATTCATGTCAATGTTATAGTCAATGCATTAGCTCCATACCGGAGGGATCTACAAGTCCTTAGATTTGATCTTTTGACACTTGCAAAATAACTATGACACCGTTTTCGGAAAACGGGCATATAACTTATTGATAGTCATGCATATAGATGTATGTGGTTCATTGAAGAAATTGACGAGTAGTGGAGACCTTTATTTCGTGAACTCCACTGAATGTTTTGAGTATAGCTTGTTGAGAATCATGCATATGGGTGTATGTGAATCAATGAAGTACTTTAACGTGTAGTGGAAGTATTTATTTCATAGACTTCATGAATATTCGAGAAGATATATGGATATCCACTCAGGGAATGTTGGTCTGGAAATTTTGATTCGATCAAACAAGTTCAGAATGAAGTAGAAAATAAACTTAACAAGAAAATCAAACTCCCGCGATACAGATCGAGGAAATACAGATTTGAGTTATAATATTGGCACATCATTGGAAGACTTGTGAGAAGAGTTCCACAAATTACGTCGCATGGAACACCATAGTGTTATGGTATGTTAGGACGTCATAATTGCACCATATCGGATAGTGTGTGGTAAATAAATCTCTCATCGAATTATTGTGATCATTAGACTCATATGGTAGAAACGCAACACTCACGTTAGCTAGTAGGGAAACCATTTAAATCCATGGAGACAATACCATATGAGTCATGGCATGGCTTTTAGCTTGGATTGTCATTTCAGCAATTTAGTTTTTCGATGTGATCAAACCTAAAATGGATTAATCTTTGTAGAATACCGTACCTAAAGAGTTAGTTGGGTACATGTCTCACGACGTAGGCAAAATCGTTGTCAGGATATACCTTGCGAAAGAAATAGTTTCTTGTCCAAGGGTATAAGTGAGAAAGAAAGTAGAGCAAGACAAAGTTGATGAACTTTCTCTCCAGACATCAGAGTGGCGCAACCGAAAGTGTTTTCGGTGTCATGCTCCACAGCTTGAAAAAGCTGATGATACAAGATCATGATGCTCTGAGCTCATACGAAGAACGTAGGCGTACGAGGTTGTGTTCCACACTGTGTGTTACGACAATCTTGTTATGAAGGTCCTATTAATGGAATATGATAGACCTACGAACTACGAAGAAGAGATGGTGGACCTAAGTCCGAGAAATGACTATGAGTTATATATGATCCAAAATAAAATTCATGTACGATTACCAGGTAATGACTTGGGAGATCTTCTTGATGGCATCTAGAATGTTAACGGAGTATGGAATTTTATGAGTGAGTAGACATTGAAAATGACCGATTGGTCGTGAAACAGTTCCGACAGATTCAAAAGTTGACCACAATGAGAGTTTGTCTCAAGTGGCGAATCCTAAATCTATTCTGGGTCGTTTAGCAATTACTATAATTTCGAATGAGAAATTAATAGATGGATAAGAAAACCATATTTCTTAATAGTGTCATTAAGAAAGAGTTGTAATCAGTACAATAATGGTTTGTAATCCTGAGGATGCTAAACATGTATGCGAACTTCAGTTGTCCATTCGTGGGCTGAAGCAAGCATATCGGAGCTAGAATCTTCACTTTGATAATGTGATCAAAGGATTTTGGAGTTGTCCAAAATAGTTGAAGAACGTTGTATTTGCAAAGAAGTGAGTGCGAGCAAAGTAGCTTTCTTGATCTTATATGCGGAAGGCATATTCGAGTGGGAGCTAAAAAGCTTTCCTTGATCTTATATGCGGAAGGCATATTTGAGTGGGAGCTAGGTGTCATTTGTGATTTTGTAGGTAACGACATATTGAATGACACAGATCCTCTAGTAGAGTGTAAAGGATTATTTAAGTGATTAAATTTTCTATGAAATGAAGTTAGGAGTATTAGGCATCCGATTTATAATTGTATAGATAGTAAGGGGCTTAATAACATTAGGTCGGAATATTTCCTAAGTTAAGATTCTGAAGTGTTTCAGAATAAAACAAGCGAAGAAAGAGGTTCTTGCTTGTATGACTAGGTAAAATATTAATTTTATCTTGGCATTTTCAGTGATAGCAAATGATGTTCGACATTCTCTATGTATCAGACATAGATTCTATCAGACTGAAAGCTCGTATTGGTGTGACCCGAGTTCTTGGTTGAAGAACAGGTTCTACAGTGATCCTTGTGTGGATCAATGAACAAATGTTAAGTATATTTTCAGTGTCTATGAGAACTGAAGATATGTTTTTTAGTAAAGGTTAAGAGTGGAAAGACAACTTGCCGTAAAACGGTTACGATGATGCAAGTTGTGACACTGACCCGTACGACTAGAAATCTCATATAGGAGATGTCCTTTATTTTGAATATAGACATGGTTAGTTTGCGAAGTCGCATATGAATGCACTATCGCATAATCTACATAGGTATAGAAATATATCGCGACTTCAGAAGAAGGAAGTGTGATTGGACTGAGCAGTTTTCCGAACGTAGGTGGTCCCCTTAATAGATCTCTTAGACTTTTAAGTCCCATGCTTCGTGAATGCTCGAGTCTCACTCTATCCACTAGGATATATTTCACCGTCATAGTAAGATACGGGATGATGTCAAACTAGATGACATAGAAGTGTTGCAAAGCACATATAGGTCTCAATGAGTGAGATCTATTGACTATATTCCTCTTCCACGAGACGAGCAGGCACCAAGATGCTATGGGTGTTTAGCTTTTACCAAGTTGTAAACTAGATTAAGTGTTACTCTTGTGCAAGTGGGAGACTGAAGGGAATATACCCTAGAGGCACTTAATAAACATAGTTTATTGGCAAGATCCCAATTGTTAATTATATGTTTTATACCATGCTATAATTGTATTAAGCGGAAACATTAATACAGGTATGGTAGATAAACAACCAGGTCCCTAGTAGCCTCTACTAAGACTAGTTTCGTTGCGCGATTGATGATCGAGGTTTTTCGATCATAGGGCATGACGGTGGTCGGCAATGGAAGTCATGTCGTTGGTTGAACGATGTGATGGACATACCCAGTATTTATAGGATATAGTCATTACGCCTTAAAACCGTGAGACCAACTCTTATTGTTATTCCTGGAAGATACTTTGATTGCACCAAACATCATATCTTATTTAGTGTGACAGTAACGGTGATACTTTTGGGTATCGGAAGGGGGTAGTTGAGACGAGGGGTCAACAGCGGGATTTGTCAGTCCGCATAGCCGGATAGATACTCTTGGGCCCACTCGGTGAGATTATGTCAAATGAGTTTGCAAACATGTGACTAGGTCACCAGCTGACATAATATCATAGACGAGTAGAAGATAGTGATGTCGGTAACGAGATCATGCTAGGTATGGAGATATCTGAGAATGATGCTCGGACACGCTAAGTATCGCCATGACAAAGGGTTTAAGACTAAACGTCCAGGTTTGATAGATGAAAGTCATTCGTTATATCACAGGGATTAATTCATGGGTCAATGCCTACGAGTTAGTCATTGATCGGTGAGGAGTCTCGATCATGTCTGCCATTATGTCGAACCGCTAGGGTAACACACTTAAGGGGTTTCAACAAGACAACCGGAAAGGAAAGAGATCACCGGGAACGTCCCGGGAATGGTCCGATGGAGATCGGGCAGCGACGAAATAGTTTTCGGAGCTAGAATAAATTATATATAATATGTTTGATATTAATTAGTGTAATTAATGTCTAAATATGATTTTATATATTTATTTTCGAATTTATTTAGGCTGATTTCCCTAAATGGGCCTTCTGGTCGAAAGAAGGCCCATAGGGGGGAAACCCTCAAGGGGAAATTCGGTGGGGGGCTTGGCCGGACTAGGTGGGCCAAATGGGGCCCACCTAGTGCCGGCGCACCCTCCCTAGCCCAACCAAGGTTGTGGGATAGTCCCACATTGCCTGGCTAGGTTGGCTCCCCCCGGGAGCCTTTATAAGAAGGGGCACCCCTGTCCTTTTAATTGATCAATTAATTCCCCAATTCTCTCTCGATCTCGTGATTCTCTTTGTCGGAGTTGCACCGAGTTGAGCGGGGGATCGCTTCCACCATAGTCCGCTGTCGCGCTGCTGGTGTTCCGGTCCAAGTCTTCCGCTGCTCGTCCTGGACTGGAGCTTCGGAGGCTGTCGTCTCCACCGTATGTGTGTAACGCCCTGCGAGGTGCTGCGCTAGCGGTGTTTGGAGGCCTACTTCCTCCACCTGGCCTCGAGGTCATCTTCATCGTCTTCGTCGCGCCGAGTTCTTCGCGAACTAGAGGTCGGCTACGTCGTCTTCGTCGTCAACGCTTGTGTGGGAGCGTAATCCCCGCTATTCGGTCTACGAGGGTATGTATTCCGATCTCCGCCGTACTTCTATGCATAGTGTAGATCTTGGCTAGCTTAAGGATATCGTTGCTAGGAAATTTTTTGTTTTGTGCACACGATCCCCTTCAATCCAATCATGAGAGTTTTGAATTCTTCTTTATATGGGCAATCAATACTTCCCACTCTAATGGACCTCAAATTCGTAATTGTACTAACTCCAGGCATTCTATCAACTTTCTTGGGAAATAAACAGTATGCTCCTTGTCATGAACATTAAAAGTAAATTTTCCTTTATTGCAATCAATAACAGCCCCTGCAGTATTTAGAAAAGGTCTTCCAAGAATAATAGACATATTATCATCTTCAGACATTTCAAGAACAACAAAGTCAGTCATAATTAAACAATTGGTAGTTATTTGAACAAAGAACGTCCTCACAAATTTCAACAGGAACAACAGTAGATTTTGAACGGCAGTTGACCACCTAGAGGGGGGTGAATAGGTGGTGACCAATTTTTATGTCTTTTTCAGTTTTAGGCTAGCGGAAAGTAAGTTGCCTAGATGTGCAACTAGGTGACACAAGTGATAAACAACAAGGAAGCTAAGCAAGTACAGGAAATAAAGATGCGGTAAAGGAGAGTGGAACGAAACAACCGTAGGAACTCAAAGACCAAGATTTTATCCCGAGTTCCACCACATAGGTGTACGTCTCGTTGGAGAGGTGTGAGCTACCACAAAGGTTTGCTCAACGCCACAAAGGCCTCACCCTATTCTCCTGTGAATTCGACCACAAAGGTGCAAATCCACGCTTCCACTAAGGACTCCTTTAAGCGCGGAGAAGGTCCCGTACAAATTCATGAGGCACACACCCACAACTGAATTGGGGGCTCTCACAAAGACCACAACAGGTCACTTCCACAAAGGAATCCACAAAGGATCAAAACACACAAGGTTGAACCTAGCTATCCATAAAGGAACCCTATATTCGTTGCCCCTCAAGAAATAGAGGGGGGAAATCAAATCGCTTCGGTGTAGATGTAGATCGGTGGCTTCTCCCTCAGATCCCCAAGTATCAACGGATTTGAGTGGCTAGATTGGGAGATCCAGAAGAAACGAGCTTCAGCACCAATGGAGGAGAGAGAAAATCTGGAAGCTTGAAATGCTGGAGGTAGGTGGAGGGGTATTTATACCCCTCCCCAAAATCTGCCCGTTGTACAGCCGCCAGCCCGGAAATCTCCGGGTTGAGGACCGGAGATCTCTAGACCCCGGAAATTTCCGGAGCAAATTCCGGCTGAGCTTGAATCTGGATCAGTACTGGTTGGGCTTCTTGACTTAGTCGAAAATCCTCTGTCACTCGGAGATCTCCGGATTGGGGCCCGGAAATCTCCGAGCGTCGGAACTCTCCGGGAGCATTTCCGGCTAAAACTGTTTTGGAGTCAGTACACATTTTGAGTTCTGGACTTGGTTGAAATCCCTCTGTCACTCGGAGATCTCCGGACTGGGGCTCGGAAATCTCCGAGCGCCGGAAATCTCCGAGAGTTTCCGGCTCAGCTTGAGTTGGAGTCAGTACGCATTTCAATTCAGACTTAGTGAAAAATATGGATGGCTCGGAGATCTCCGGTCTGGGGACCGGAAATCTCCGAACCCCGGAAATTTCCTGACTGAATTTCTGAAGAAAGACCAAGTGTAGTTGAATTGAAACTTAGGCAAAACAAGTGTTCCTCTTTATCAGTCTACCTGTAAAAGACTCTGCATACTTCATCACAAACATTAGAATACTTTTTGTGTTGTCATTAGTCACCAAAATATGGGAGTGCATAGAATGCACTTTCAGTCTCCCCCTTTTTGAAGAATGATGACAACACAAAAAAAGGAACGGATTTGCAAAATATAGACGGAGCTCCCCCTAAGTGAGTGCACTATTTAAGAATGTCTTTGGAATACAAAGTGCACATTCCTTAGGATCAACACTCCCCCTAGATTTTACAAAACACACAAATACACAATAGAAGCAACAAACTTAGATAAAGAGTTATTACAATAGAGAATTTAACAGTACTCATGTCTCACACACATGACGAACAAAAACAGTCACGAAATAAAGGAGCACTGAAAGAAACAAAACGAAAAGAAAGAAGTGCTCCTAGCCCATGCAAATCCCGAGAGTCCTAGAGATACTTCTCCCCCTTTGGCATCAAGATACCAAAAAGGGAGGAGGTTCCACTAACGTCCCATGACTCAAGAGTCGGAACCCTCGTCCTGATCATCTTCCTCCTCCTCCTCAGTGTCAGCATTCTCAAGATCGCTGTCCTCTGGCACAACATCATCCCAATCAAATGTGAGACCATCTGCATTTCAATCCTTGAAAGGAACCCGAGGCTTCAAAGGGTGCTTCGGAGCAGGCATCTTCAAGTGAGCCATCATTGCTTCTTAGCGCTGCATAATGCGATGGTTCTGAGAGTAGATGGAGTAGTTCTCACTGTGAATGCAACAGTTCATGTTCATGATTTTCTCAATTGCTCGAACTACCCATGGGCGACTTTTCTTGGCAGCTTTCTTTATGTTGGGATTGGAGGGAACCCGAGATGGACCACCAAAAATGTCATCCTCGTTGATCTCATGCATGGTGGCTTGTTGTTGAACCAATTGAGTAGATTTCTGGACAAGCAGGGCTGGCTTGTGAGGCTGAGTACAAAAGGTTGCATCAAAGTCATCACCGTCTTGCTCAGAAAGCTTGTAGAGGCTCTTGATGAGCAACATTATATAAGGAGCATATGGAGGAACTTTCCTCTCAAAAACTGCTAGTGACATCTCTTGGAAAATAAAGTCCATAACATCCACCTTATAGACCTCCTGCTCAACCGCATACTCCCCAAGATAGGCATCATGAGCTTTGGCCATCAAGTTTACTAGAACCCCGGCAATATTATCTGCATTGCCGGCAATGGGAGCAATGGTCCAACGGAACATGCGAAGCAGTATATCATAAGTGGGGAGGAGGCCATTCTGAGAGCCAATCTTCCCTCCAGGCTGGTAAAGATCAGTCATGACGTGTTTGTTGTAAGACACGCCATGGACATGCATGCGGGCACCAGCTGCAGTAGAAAGACCACGGAAAGGACAACCAAGAATCTGAGCAAACTCTCTGAAAGAAGAAGTCAAGTGCTGCCTGCCAGACATCCAGGTCATCCCAATATCCTCTGAGGAGTCAAACACCACAGTGGCATAGAACTGATGGATAAGAGAGACGCTGTAGTTGCACTCAGTTCTCATCAATTGCTCCAAACCCAGAAGTCCACAAACCTTCACAGCACCACCAAAATAATCGGCCTTCTTCATTAATTTGTCAAAGTCAATCCACTTCATGGGGCAGATTGGCTTGTCAACGGAGAACTTCTGATAGACTTCCCTGTAGATCCATGCCATCTCAGTGCAAAAGTATGTGGCATCATCAGACTCCACATTATAGGAGAGGTCACTTCGCCACTTGCGAAAACTGCCTTTGTTGAAGTCTTCAAGACGGAGCTCGGTCCTCTTCTTCTTGTTAGCACCAATAGGTTTCCTGAGGATGGCTGAGGTCTCAGTTTGTGAGTTGTCTTCACTTGAGGACCCACTGGGAGGGCGTGAGTGAACTGGTTTGGCTCTTCCGCGAGAAGCAATTTGCTTGAAGCGGCCACAAGGGTTGGAACCTGCAAATACACAGCATAGATAGGATGGAAAGCATATGGGGTAAGCACTCATGTCCAAGATTGAAAATGGAACATACTAGAAAAGTTTTGACAAACACAGTTTCTGGACTTAGCTGTTTTGATTCTGAGCAGGCCGGAGATTTCCGGAACTGACTCGGAGATCTCCGGGGTCCGGAGATTTATGAGTCAGACTCGGAGATTTCCGGTCTGCACGAAATTTTGATGGATCTGAACAAAATCTATGGATGAAAAACAGATTTGTGCATGTGGAAGGTAGAACATGCCTAGGGGAGCAATTCTACCAAAGGAAACAAACAACAACCTCCTAAATCGGCTAGGTTAAACGAAAACAAGTTTCGTCCTAGATTTGAAATAAGAGGAGTTACCGGAAGACATTGCGAAAAGCGTGCGGATGGAAACGAAGCCCTTGACGAGGAGAAGCAGATCCCCGAAGCACGCAAGAAACCCTCGAACGATCCACCCGCAGCGAGGAATGGAAGATATGGAGATTTTCGGAGGAGAGAGAGGATTAGGGCACGGGATGGAAGAACTGGCCGAACCGGCCGGTCCACCCGTGCCCTTATATAGGCAAGAAAATTTTGAACCGGAAATTTCCGGACTGAGGCTCGGAGATCTCCGGGTGCCGGAGATTTCCGGTGCTATTTCCGGATAGGACTTAGCCCTGGATAAATTTTGGCACGCTCGGAGATTTCCGGACATCGGACCGGAGATTTCCGGACCCCGGAGATTTCCGGCTCTAATTCCGATTCAGCTTCGCCTGAGGTCAGTGCCGAAATTGAAAAAGGACTTAGGTGCTGAAAATCGCAGGGGCCGGAGATTTCCGAGTCTAGGACCGGAAATGTCCGGACACCGAAAATTTCCGGGAATATTTCCGGTCAATAATCATCACAGGTCAGTGCTGATTTTTGAATGGACTTAGTCTCGAAATTCTCTGGTGGCCCGGAGATTTTCGAGTAAGGCTCGGAGATTTCCGTTCAAACCCAAAAACTCCAGGAACAAGAAACCAAACGGGGACATGAGTGGGGAAAAGCATGTTTACAGGATAGTGAAAGGCTTAGGATAGACACTCAAACTGAATAAAGAAGACACACTCAAGTTGCAAGAACCATATAACACAAAGGAAGACCAACAAGAGTGTGTTTTCCCAAAAGAACCAAAGACAATGCAAGTGAGAATCAAAAAATAAAACCAAATAGAATCCAAAGAAAAAGGAGTGTTGGTGGCCTAGGCCACCGTGTATGAGTTGTAGCATGGTACCGCGAAGATATATCTTGGGTCCATAACTACATCTCAACATTGAAGCTCACAAATTAGATTTAATTTGAAGTTTTAGCAATGATATGTCACTATATGCATAATAGGGGGAGGAAGAGTCCAACGTATTAGGAAAACACTCCCCCTAAGTCCATGCGTACCTCTAGGTCTTATAAAGCCTTAAACGTTGGAGTGTGTGTACGGAGTTCAAGCCAAGGCCCGAGAATCTATGATACTGAGCTCATTCCTCAAGTAGCAAAAGCAGGCTTCATCAAGGGGCTTCGTGAAGATATCCGCCAATTGATCCCTTGTACCAACATATGATAGATCAATATCTCCTCGTGCCACGTGATCGCGGATGAAGTGATGACGAATCTCAATGTGCTTGGTCCTTGAATGTTGCACCGGATTGTATGCAATTTTGATGGCACTCTCATTGTCACATAAAAGCGGCACTTTGTCCAAGTGGACACCGTAATCCTTTAAAGTTTGCCGCATCCAAAGAAGTTGAGTACATCCGCTTGCGGCAGCGACATACTCGGCCTCCGCCGTGGAGAATGAGATGCAATTTTGTTTCTTCGAGGACCAACTCACCAAAGATCTTCCAAGAAATTGACACGTCCCGGATGTGGACTTCCTATCATCAATGTCGCCCGCCCAATCGGAGTCAGTGTATCCACAAAGAGACAAGGTGCCATCTTTGTGATACCACAACCCAAAGCAAGGGGTATGAACCAAATATCTGAAGATTCTCTTCACGGCCATCAAATGACTTTCCTTAGGCGCGGCTTGATAACAGGCACACACTCCAACGCTGAAAACGATATCGGGCCTAGAAGCACACAAATAAAGAAGAGACCCAATCATAGAACGATACTCCTTTTGGTCTACCTCTTTACCGTCGGGGTTGAGTTGGAGGTGGCACTTGGTTTGCATAGGAGTCTTTACACCGTTAAGTCCAAGCAATTTGAATTTCTTGATCATCTCTTGAATATACTTGGCTTGACAAATGAAAGTCCCTTCCCTCAATTGCTTTATCTCAAAGCCAAGAAAGAACTTGAGTTCACCCATCATGGACATCTCGAACTTGTCGGTCATTAGCTTGGAAAACTCATCATTGAACACACGGTTAGTAGAACCGAAGATAATGTCATCGACATATAATTGACAAATGATGAGTTCACCATTAACCTATTTAGTGAAAAGAGTGGGATCGATTACCCCAACCTCAAATCCACGGTCTACCAAGAACTCTCTCAAGTGCTCGTACCATGCACGGGGGGCTTGTTTAAGGCCATAGAGAGCTTTGTCCAAGACATAGACGTGGTGAGGATGGTTGGGGTTTTCAAAACCCGGGGGTTGTTTAACATAAACAAGTTCTTGCAATGGACCATTAAGAAAAGCAGATTTTACATCCATTTGTTGCAATTTGAAACCATGGTGAGAAGCAAAAGCGATGAGAATACGTATCGATTCGAGTCTTGCGACCAAGGCGAAAGTTTCTCCAAAATCGATGCCTTCGACTTGAGAAAAACCTTGAGCCACCAACCACGCCTTGTTCCTCACAACGATGCCATGTTCATCTTGCTTGTTCTTGAAAATCCACTTAGTGCCAATAACGTTGCGGCAATCTTTAGACTTCTCAACTAGACGCCACACTTTGTTGCGCTCGAAGTTGTTAAGTTCTTCATGCATAGCCCCTAGCCAATCGGGATCTTCAAGAGCATCAAAGACTTTCTTGGGCTCGACCATGGAAATGTGTGCTTGATGCTCACTAAAATGAGCTAATTGACTTCGTGTGGAGACCCTTTCTCGAATATCACCAATGACCTTTGAACGGGAATCCGGCACCTAGAGGGGGGGGGGGGTGAATAGGTGCTATTACAAATTTTAGGTCTTTTCAAATTTAGGCTCAACGCAAAGGTAAATTCTCTAGATATGCAACTACGGTGAATTTACCTAAATGATAATCTAAGCAATAACAAGATAAGCAAGTAAGGGAGCAAAGGTAAAGGGAACCGAGTGAAGCACGCGGAGACGAAGATGTAATCCCGAGTTCCACCCAAGGGTGTACGTCTCGTTTGGAGAGGTGTGCGCTACCACAACAGGTTAGCCGCAACGCCACAAAGGCTCACCTTCTTCTCCGATGAACTCAACCACAAAGGTTTCGAGTCCACCTTCCACTATTGATCCCCTTTTAGGGCGGAGATCGAATCCCTTACAAACGCTTGAGGCACACACCCACAACTGAATTGGGGGCTCCCAAGAAGACCACAAAAGGTCAAGGTAACACCAAGAGTACAACAATGGTGAACTAGGTTTTCCCACCGGAAACCCTAGCCACGAAATCCCCAAGTGAATGGGGGAGAAATGCAAATCCCTTCGGTGAAGATGTAGATCCGGGCCTTCTCCTCCAATCCTCCAAAGATCAATGAATTTGGGTGGGGGGATTGGGAGATCTTGATGATTTGAGCTTTCAAGAATAGTAGGAGAGAGAAAATCTGAGAGCTAGCTGTTCTTGAGTGAGTGAGGGGGTATTTATACTCCCCCTCAAAATCTGGCCGTTGGCTGTCTTGGGCACCCGAAAATTCCGGTTTAAGTAACACCGGAAATTCCGGTCACCCGGAATATCCGGGTCTTTGAAAATATCCGAGCTGAATTTCCGGTTGAGATCAGAACCAATTCTGAACTTGACTTAGCCGATTTTCTGAGGGTGACTCGGAATATCCGAGTCCTTGAAATTTCCGAGCTGAATTTCCGATTGGAGTCAGTACCACTTCTGAATCTTGACTTAGCCAATTTTCTGAGGTTGACTCGGAATATCCGTGTTGGGGAACCGGAATATCCGAGTCCTTGAAATTTCCGAGCTGAATTTCCGATTGGAGTCAGTACCACTTCTGAATCTTGACTTAGCCAATTTTCTGGGGTTGACTCGGAATATCCGGGTTGGTGAACCGGAATATCCGAGTCCTTGAAATTTCCGAGCTGAATTTCCGATTGGAGTCAGTACCACTTCTGAACTTGACTTAGCCAATTTTCTGGGGTTGACTCGGAATATCCGAGTTGGGGAACCGGAATATCCGAGTCTGGGAAGAATTCCAGAAACTCTTTTTCTCTACAATTTGGCTTTAGGATTTGTGATATGAGTTTCACCCAAACTGAAATACTTAGCAATAGGATTAGTATATCATTGGTATTGTTAACTAACACACAAAACACTAGGGATTAAGAAATGTTCTTTCAATCTCCCCCTTTTTGGTGTTAGATGACAATACCAAGATTTGTATAGAAACAAAAAACAATATCATGTTTTTGGCAGAAAATGGCTCCCCCTAAATAAATGCAAGTAAGCAACACAAAAAGACAAAGGATAGGAGCAATTTTATAACAACAACCACAAGATATCACAAAGGAGAAACGAGACAAAAAGTAAGATTATGGCAGCAATTGAGACTAGATAGATTTTCATACCTTGTGTATATAGAATATGAAGAGAATACCAACACAAACAATTCGAAGTCTCAACCATAAGATAATGATTGCATCAAACCATTGTCTCAATACATAGTTATCACATAATGAAATAAAAGGAGTTCACAAATAACTTAAAACACGATAAATGGACACAAGCGCAAATAAATGATAAACGCATAAGCTTGTGCCCGACCCTTTGCAAATCTCCGAAGAAGTCCTAGTAGAGAAACTTCTCCCCCTTTGGCATCGAAACGCCAAAAAGGAAGAAGAGCGATGCTACGTCCCATGGAAGTCTTCAGTCCGAGGGGTCCTCCTCCTCATCATCATCATCCTCTTCATACTCCTCAGACTCTGCCTCCTCATCATCATCTTCCTCCTCATCATCATAGTCATAGCCAGTGGTGTAAGAGCTGCCGCCAAGGTCCTGGTCAATCAGTGTCCACGGAGCCAAGGAACCCTGGTTCCACTGAGCAAAGGTCAGGGGATCAGACAGAGCAGCAGGAGAAGGAGAGCCAGAAGCATGGTGAAGGATTAAGTCTTGCTTGTAATCCAGCTGACGGCGATCCTTGTAGGCATTGTATTGCTCTTTGCGGATGTCCACATTCATGCAAAGGATGTTGCGCTCGAACCAGTTCAGCTTCTTGACATGCGCATGAGTGGTAGGAACATGAGTAGGGGCAGCAGCAGCCCTCCTAGCATCACCCATGAAAGATCCACCTGGAGCTGAGGTAGTAGAAGGCCTAGGAGGGGGCTTGACCACAGTCTTCTTCACATAAAGCTTCTTGAAGTCATGTGGCACCAAATCACTACTGCTGAAGTTGTAGTCAGGGAACTTAAACTTGAGGAGCTTCATTATGTAAGGAGCATAAGGAATAGAGACCCTAGTGGTCATAGCTTCATACATCTCATTGTAGATGTAATCCATCACATCTACACTCCAGTCAGTATCAGAACCCGAGTCCTTCACAATGCGGTTGGCGTGAAGGAGCAGGTTGCAGAGAGGGGTAACCACGTTGTCGTTGTTGCCACCACTCGGTGCAATGTTCTCACGCAGGATGCGCACAAGAACATCATACAATGGAAGCAAGTCACGAGAGAATCCAGGGGTGGCTCCCACACCATATAAGTGAGATGTTTCCTTCTTGTTGATCTTGTAGGGGGTGTGCATGCGAGTGCCTTGGGGATTGTCACCATCAAAACTGTAGCCCAGTACCTTGGCAAACTCCTCGAAGTTGGACTCACAGTATGATTCCCCAGTCATCCACTTCATGGTCTTCTTCGAGTCACCCTTGATCACTAGGGTGGCGAAGAACTGCATCACAAGCTGCGCGTTGTAGGGACAACGGATGAGCACCAACCTCTCCAAACCCATGGTCTTGACAATGTGGATGGCCTCAGCAAATGCAGTTTTCTTCTGCAGAGATGCAAAGTCAAACGGGTGCATGGGTCGAATGGGCTTTGACAGTGAGAGATAGAGATCCACAAATATGTGCTCTTGCGCTTGGCACCAAAAGTTGCGATCAGCGAGAGAGTTGTCTCTTGCGCTAAGGTACCAGTCCCCCTGTCTCAGCTGAGAGTAATCCACAGAATTCATCTTGGAGTAGTCCTGGCGTTGGGGACTAGGGGCATTATTCCTCTTCTTGGATGAGGGCTTGCTGGCAACAGCTTTCTTCTGCCTCTAAGTTGCAGGGCCCTTTCCCTTGTTGACTGGTTGCTTGTGGACAGGTGCTCTACCTGTGTTGCTTGATGCCCCTGCGGACGGACTTCCACCTGAACCTGTGAATTTGAGCATAGAGGGTAGCATAAGGTAAGTGCACACAAGTCAGGAGATAATACACACATTAGATAGGCATTTGATGAATCATATGTAGTTAAACATGAGGTAATCTTAAAACTGCAGTGTTTGACTCGGAAATTCCGGTTCAGACATGACCGGAAATTCCGGGGGACCGGAAATTCCGAGTCAGTCTGAGCCGGATATTCCGAGTCAGACAGAAACTGCAGATCTGAGATTGACTCGGTCTAAAACTAGATCGATCCAACATAATGTAAAACTAATGTATGTAGAAGGCAGGGAATAGTCCTAGGAACAATCTCTACCAAGCAACATTGAAACAAATAACTCCACATCAAGATCCAAGTGCAAGCACATAAGGAAGAAGAAAAGTGAAGTTACCCTCATCCATTGAGGCCATTGCTTGGAGGAGTGAGTTCCCGGGGCGGAAGAGGAGCAGATCCGGCCGAGAAAGAGGTTCCCCGGCGGTCGGAGTGCTCCGGAGGGACCTTGGAGCAGCAGGGGCGGCGGCTGGAGGAGAGGGAGGTCGGGGGTGGAAGAAGGGCACTAATGAGCCCTTCACCCCGAGTCTGCCCTTATATTTCGGGACAAACCGCCAGACCGGATATTCCGAGTGTAACTTACACCGGATATTCCGAGTCACCGGATATTCCGGTTCAAAATGAACCTGATATTCCGACTTGCTGAACCAAAATCCCAGTTTTCAAATGGATGACTTGTGTGCAATAGAGAGAAATGTTTTCAGGGGAAAGTAGGCTTGGGATAGATTTCCAAACTGATATTGGTATACCATACTCAACTCACAACAACCAAATCGAAAAAAAGAGCCAAGTTGAGTAGGTTTCCCACATGCATGAATAGGAGGGCAAATAGCAACAATAAGCTCGAAATAAAATCAACTCTTCAAGGAGAGGAGGTCGGTGGCCGAGGCCACCATGTAGGAGTGTATGGCATGTTACCGCGAAGATGTATCTTGGGTACATAACCAATACTCGTCGTTTTAGCTCATTAGTCATAAGAATGAATATTGAGATAAAAGAACACTTGCTATCGGCATAATGGGGGGAGGGATGGTCCAATGTATTAGGACCGCACTCCCCCTATTTCCATGCCTACATCTAAACTAGATAAGATGCAATTACGCCCTAGGTGAGTGTGCAAGCGATCAAGCTAAGAACCTCGAATCAATGATATTAAGCTCATTCCTCAAAAAGCAAAACCTTCCTTCCTCAAGGGGCTTCGTGAAGATATCCGCCAATTGATCCCTTGCGCCCACATATGATAAGTCAATGTCTCCACGGGCCACATGATCTCTTATGAAATGATGGCGGATCTCAATATGCTTGGTTCTTGAATGTTGCACCGGGTTGTAGGCAATCTTGATGGCACTTTCGTTGTCACATAAAAGAGGCACTTTGTCGCAATCGACTCCGTACTCCTTTAAAGTTTGCCTCATCCATAGCAACTGAGTGCAACAACTTGCGGCGGCAACATACTCGGCTTCGGCGGTGGAGAGAGATATACAATTTTGCTTCTTAGAAGACCAACTCACCAAGGACCTCCCAATAAATTGACAAGCGCCGGAGGTTGACTTCCTATCATCATGATCTCCCGCCCAATCGGAATCCGTGTACCCACATAATGAGAAATTTGCATCCTTGGGGTACCACAATCCATAGGTTGGGGTATAAGCCAAATATCTAAAGATTCTCTTGACCGCCACATCATGGCTTTCTTTAGGAGCCGCTTGACATCTTGCACACACTCCTACGGCTAGCACTATATCCGGTCTAGATGCACAAAGGTAGAGGAGAGATCCAATCATGGAGCGGTATACCTTTTGATCCACATCCTTACCCTTCGGGTTGAGCTCAAGGTGGCATTTGGTTTGCATTGGAGTAGAGGCACCCTTGAGATCAAGCAACTCGTACTTCTTGAGCATGTCTTAAATGTACTTTGCTTGGTTGATGAACGTTCCTTCCCTCAATTGTTTGATCTCAAATCCGAGGAAGAACTTCATCTCGCCCATCATAGACATCTCAAACCTGTCAGTCATAAGCTTAGAGAATTCTTCGTTAAATGCTTTGTTAGTCGATCCAAATATAATGTCATCCACATATAATTGACAAATGAAAAGCTCTCCATTAACTTTCTTAGTGAAAAGTGTGGGGTCGATTTCCCCAACTTGGAATCCACGGTCTACAAGAAGTTCTCTAAGGTGCTCGTACCACGCTCGTGGGGCTTGTTTAAGGCCATAGAGTGCCTTATCCAACTTGTAGACATGGTTCGGGTACTTGAGGTCCTCGAACCCCGGTGGTTGCTTAACATAAACAAGTTCATTTAGTGGACCATTTAGAAAAGCGGATTTAACATCCACTTGTTGCAACTTAAAGTTATGGTGAGAGGCATAGGCAAGAAGAATACGGATTGACTCAAGTCGAGCCACGGGCGCGTAGGTTTCTCCAAAGTCAATGCCTTCAATTTGAGAGTAACCTTGAGCCACCAATCTTGCCTTGTTCCTCACCACCATGCCATGTTCATCTTGCTTGTTCTTGAATATCCACTTGGTGCCGATAACATTGCGGCAATCTTTGGGTCTTTCCACCAACTTCCACACTTTGTTGCGCACGAAGTTGTTGAGCTCTTCATGCATAGCATCAAGCCAATCTTTATCTTCAAGAGCTTCAAAGACCTTCTTGGGTTCCACCATGGAGATGTGAGCTTGATGTTCACTAAAGCTTGCGAGTTGTCTTCGGGTAGAGACCTTTCTTCTCACATCACCAAGCACCTTGTCAAGAGATAGAGCTCTTAATTCTTGTGAGGTGCCAACCCTATTCAAGCGGCGGATCTCGATTTCCCTCCGAGTGGTGGGAGGAATCGCTTGATCATCTTGATCATTCATGTCTCCGCCTTGACTGATTTGATGGCCTTGATCAACCATTGGAGTGGTGTCCATTGGTGAGGGGGAGGGTTGATCTTGGCCTTGCGAACTGCCACCGGGAATGTCAGCAGGACCGGATATTCCGGGTTCAGGGACCGGAAATTCCGAACCACCAGAATTTCCGAGTCCATCTTGAACCGGATTTTCCGGTCCTTCGGAAATTCCAGGAGCAGCTGTAGAATCTTGTTCTTCTTCTTGGCTAGGTGCATTGGGCACGGTGTTGTCGATGGGTGTTTCTTGTGTTGGGGTGGTCACCACTTGTGAAGAACTTGGTCCTTGTTGATCAACCTCATAATAGAGTTCAACGGGGCGGTGGACTCCCAACCCCATTCTTCGGATAGCATCTTGAGGTTCATCATCACCTACACCGGAAACACCACTTTGCTCCACGAGGGAGCCGTCATTCTCCTCAAACACCACACTAAAAGTTTCTATGATTATGCGCGAGGCCTTATCATAGACTCTGTAAGTGTGGGATTCGGATCCGTAGCCCACAAATGTCCCTTCAAGAGACTTAGAATCAAACTTGCCCAAACGAACACCTTTGATGAGATAAAAACACTTACAACCAAATACTCGGAAGTAGGAGATATTGAGCTTGTTCCCGGTAAGCACTTCATAAGGTGTCTTCATGAGTCCTTTGCGAAAGAAGAGCCGGTTGGATGAATGGCAAGCGGTGTTGACGGCTTCGGCCCAAAAATTGTGAGAAGACTTGAACTCGGCCATCATCGACCTTGCCATCTCAATAAGTGTGCGGTTCTTCCTTTCGGCTACACCATTTTGTTGGGGAGTATAAGCAGCGGAATATTGATGACGAATCCCTTCTTCACTAAGGAACTCGTTTAAGGTGTAGTTCTTGAACTCGGACCCATTGTCACTTCGTATCACCAAGATAGGGACATTGTGTTGACGTTGAGCTTCATTGGAGAAGTCGATGATAGTTTGTTGAGTCTCCATCTTCGTCTTGAAGAAGAAAACCCATGTGTATCTTGAATAGTCATCAACAATCACCAAGCAATATTTCTTGCCACCAAGACTAGCTTCCGGAATGGGACCAAAGAGGTCAACATGGAGAAGCTCCAAAACCCTCTTTGAAGAAATGATGGTCTTGCTTGGACGGTAGATGTCATGCATTTTTCCTTCAACACACGCCCTACACATTCGATCCTTCGAGAAAGAAACATGGTCTTTTAGTCCTAGGATATGGCCACCCTTGTGGAGACTTTGCAAAGTCCTCATGTTGACATGGGCTAGTCGGCGATGCCATAGCCAACCCAAGTACGCCTTTGCGAATAGGCACATTGTATGGGAAGTGGTGACTCCGTAAAAGTCAACCACATAGAGCCCATTCTCAATGTACCCAACGAAAGACACATTGAGAGACTTGCTCCGCAAGAGAATGACCATTTCCTTTTCGAAGACAACGGTATAGCCCAAACAAGTTAAGGAATGGACGGAGATCAAGTTGAAACCTAGGGACTCGACAAGCAAGACATTCACAAGTGTAATGTCCGGTGCCACTACCACCTTGCCGAGCCCTATTACCTTAGACTTAGAATTATCACCATATGTAACGGTCATTTGATCATCATTGGCCTTCAACTCCGTTACAATATCCTTGCTTCCGGTCATATGACTAGTGCACCCACTATCAATTATCCATTTCGATCCTCCGAAAGCAAGGCCCTACACACAATCAATTCTTTGGTTTAGGTACCCATTTTGCAATGGGTTCCTTTTGGTTAGCAACAAGGGTCTTTGGAACCCAAATAGCATATTCAATGTAACCATCAAAAGGACCAATGTATCTAGCATAGACATCCCCATAATAATCAACATATAAAGCATAGTTGGGGTTAAATATGCCCGCAAAGTCATTACGAGTGGGAGTGCCCCTTGTGGCATTTCCACTCGCAATGTCATCCTTCTTGGCTTGTGCGGACTTGGTCTTCTTCTTGATCTTCTTCTTCTTCTCCTTAGCAACATAGCCTAGACCTTCCTTACCCTTGTGGGGCACCCGCTCATGAAGAGGAGTAGTGAGTGTCCCCTTACCTTTATCAAGAGAGGTCTTGGGCTTGGTTGCCATGGAAGGAACAAACACAACCCTAGCAATATCCTTCACAACATTTGCATTAGCATTCAAAGGAGTAGAGGTGCTAGGTTTCTCAAGAGTAGATATCCGAGATTGGAGTTGATCACGAGACTTGAGAAGACGTTCGTGATCACTTGTCAACACCTTGTGAGCATTGTCAAGTGACTCGAAGTCTTTGCAAAGTCTAGCATGAGCAACTACAAGCTCGGACTTTTCATTTTGCACAATTTTACATTTAGCAAAGTAGAGATCACGATCCTTAGTGATCTTAGCAAGTTGCTCCTTAAGGAGAGCATGAGCTTCTTGTTCATCTTCAAGAGAGGATTGGAGAGACACCTTAGCGTGTGCATCCTCTCTCTCAATCTCACCTTTTAGTTGAAGCTCATCCTCAAGCTCACCTATAGGACTCATGATTGAGCCAAAGTGTTTCTTTCCTTCTCCTTGCAAGTTAGTCATGAATTTATCAAAAGCAATGATTTCTTCCTTGACTTCTAAGCTCATAGCATCATCAATGTCATGTGATATGGAGTTGGGGGATAATTTTACCTCGGATGTCTTTGACATAAGACATCTTGCATTCTTGACGATGGGGCTCTCGTTTGGTGAGGAGAAGAGTGATGGAGGTGTGGAAGAAATGGCTAGTGCGGCCACTTGCGTTGGAGTATCCTCCTTGTCACTATCTTCATCATCGGTGGGATATTGCTCTTCAGTCACCAAGACAATCTTTTGGTTCTTCTTGAAGAAAGGCTTCTTCATGGGCATGGGCCCCTTGCCCTTCGTATTGGCCACGAGCCTCCCACCATTATCCTCTCTTCTCTCCCATGGGAAATCGGCAACAAAGTGGCTCTTGTCATCGCAGTTATAGCAAAGCCTCACTTTGTTGAATGGCTTTCCTCCGTTGGGGGGAAACTTCTTGTCAATCCTTGCTTTGGCCCTTCCGGGGTTCTTCCAAAAGGTTCTTGCCGCAAGACCCATGTGTTGAGTGAGAGAGCTTCACTAGATAGCTCGACTTGATCATCACACTCCTCTTCATCCTCTTCTTCACGGTGGCCTTCAAAGAAATTGAGGCATGCTTGTGCATCCCTATGGCTCTAGCTCTTGCATTTTGTGCAATCTTGGAGGCCACCTTGTATGCGGTCATCTCTTGCATAACTTCATTGGATGTCATCTTTGCAAAGTCATGTCTCCCTTGGAGTGTCTTCAAATCCATTTCCTCAAAGGGCAAGAGAGCGGTCACAAACTTCCTCTTGATCCAAGCATCATTAATGTACTCCGCCCCGAGGTTCTTGAAGGAGTTGGCAACCAACACCAACCTCCGGTACATGTCCTCGTGGCTTTCTCCATCCAACTTGTAGAATCCTTACACCTCATTGCATAAGGCATCATACCGGTTCTTCTTCATGCTCTCATTCGCAACAAAGATGTCGGAAAGAGCATTCCAAACTTCCTTGGCGGTGGAGAATTGTTGAATGAGCGCCATGTCCTTCTCTCCAACGGCCATTTGGAGTTGATGAAGAGCGGTGGCGTTGAGTTGGCTATCAACCACCTCTCTTCTTCTCAAGTTGGTTGGATCATGGGGCTTGTATCCTTCTTCAATGATGCGCCAAAGCTCAATGGAGGCACTACATAGATGAGACTTCATTAGAAATACCCATTGAGAGAAGTGAGTAGGTTTAAGCTTAGGAGGATCACTTCTAAAGTTTACATGAGGGTGAGGGATAGGAGGCTTAGGAGAGTAATTATGGTTGATATTATGAAATTCCTCTCCTTTGGGGGTGTTAGAGGAGCTAGGTGGTTCATCCTTTTCCGCCTTCCCGGGAACACTTGAGGTAACATCTTTGGACCCATCCGAAGATGACTCCTTAGAATTCCCCGCATGTTCCTTAGGAGGAGGAGAGGGAGAAGTAGCCTCGGGCTCCTTAGACTTCAAGAGTGCCATGAGCATCTCATTCATCTTGAGGAGTTGGGCCTCCAAGGACGATCTCATATCAATAAGATCGGCCATGGTTGCCCCTTTGGCTAACGCCTCCTTCTCCGCCTCTAATTTTTCACGGGCGGCCCTCTCGGCATCGGATTCCGTCATCGTTGCACTTAGGCGGTTAAGCCCTTAAAAGTGAACCTGGCTCTGATACCAATTGAACGGGAATCCGACACCTAGAGGGGGGGTGAATAGGTGCTATTACAAATTTTAGGTCTTTTCAAATTTAGGCTCAACACAAAGGTAAATTCTCTAGATATGCAACTTCGGTGAATTTACCTAAATGATAATCTAAGCAATAACAAGATAAGCAAGTAAGGGAGCAAAGGTAAAGGGAACCGAGTGAAGCACGCGGAGACGAAGATGTAATCCCGAGTTCCACCCAAGGGTGTACGTCTCGTTTGGAGAGGTGTGCGCTACCACAACAGGTTAGCCGCAACTCCACAAAGGCTCACCTTCTTCTCCGATGAACTCAACCACAAAGGTTTCGAGTCCACCTTCCACTATAGATCCCCTTTTAGGGCGGAGATCGAATCCCTTACAAATGCTTGAGGCACACACCCACAACTGAATTGGGGGCTCCCAAGAAGACCACAAAAGGTCAAGGACCACAAAAGGTCAAGGTAACACCAAGAGTACAACAATGGTGAACTAGGTTTTCCCACCGGAAACCCTAGCCACGAAATCCCCAAGTGAATGGGGGAGAAATGCAAATCCCTTCGGTGAAGATGTAGATCCCGGGCCTTCTCCTCCAATCCTCCAAAGATCAATGAATTTGGGTGGGGGGATTGGGAGATCTTGATGATTTGAGCTTTCAAGAATAGTAGGAGAGAGAAAATCTGAGAGCTAGCTGTTCTTGAGTGAGTGAGGGGGTATTTATACTCCCCCTCAAAATCTGGCCGTTGGCTGTCTTGGGCACCCGGAAATTCCGGTTTAAGTAACACCGGAAATTCCGGTCACCCGGAATATCCGGGTCTTTGAAAATATCCGAGCTGAATTTCCGGTTGAGATCAGAACCAATTCTGAACTCGACTTAGCCGATTTTCTGAGGGTGACTCGGAATATCCGAGTCCTTGAAATTTCCGAGCTGAATTTCCGATTGGAGTCAGTACCACTTCTGAATCTTGACTTAGCCAATTTTCTGAGGTTGACTCGGAATATCCGTGTTGGGGAACCGGAATATCCGAGTCCTTGAAATTTCCGAGCTGAATTTCCGATTGGAGTCAGTACCACTTCTGAATCTTGACTTAGCCAATTTTCTGGGGTTGACTCGGAATATCCGGGTTGGGGAACCGGAATATCCGAGTCTGGGAAGAATTCCAGAAACTCTTTTTCAATAGATTTAGAGTGGAACTTACCCAACCGGACACCCTTGACGAGATAATAGAACTTACATCCAAACACCCGGAAGTAGCCAATGTTGGGTTTATTGCCGGTGAGGATCTCATATGGAGTCTTCTTCAATCCCTTGCGGAAGTAGAGGCGTTTTGATGAGTGACAAACGGTGGAAATAGCCTCCGCCCAAAAGTTGATGGGAGACTTGAACTCCGCCAACATAGATCTCGCCATGTCGATGAGAGTCTGGTTCTTCCTTTCGGCAACGCTATTTTGTTGAGGAGTGTAAGCAGCGGAATATTGATGACGAATGCCTTCTTCACTAAGAAAGTCGTTAAGAGTGTAGTTCTTGAATTCCGACCCATTGTCACTTCGAACAACCAAAATGGGAAGGTCATGTTGGCGTTGAACTTCCTTTGAGAAGTCGATGAAGACTTGTTGAGTTTCATCCTTGGTCTTGAAGAAATAGACCCAAGTATACCTTGAATAGTCATCAACAATCACAAGACAATATTTCTTGCCACCAAGACTTATCTCCGGAATTGGTCCAAATAGATCAACATGAAGGAGCTCCAAAATCCGGGACGACGATATGATGGTCTTGCTTGGATGAGGAATATCATGCATCTTGCCTTCCACACAAGCTCTACAAATTCGATCCCTTGAAAAGGAAACATGATCTTTTAGTCCAAGGATGTGGCCACCCTTGTGGAGACTTTGCAAAGTACGTATGTTTACGTGAGCTAGTCGGCGATGCCAAAGCCAACCCATGTCGGCTTTTCCGAAGAGACACATGGCTTGAGAAGTGGTGGCTCCGGAGAACTCCACCACATAGAGCTCATGCTCCACGTATCCCACGAAAGCCACTCTTAGCGACTTGCTCCACAAGAGGACCACAATGTCCCTATCAAAGAAGGGAGAGATCCCCATCTTTGTTAAGGCACGAACCGATAACAAATTATAGCCAAGAGATTCAACAAGCATGACATTGACTAGAGAAATGTCGGGGGCAACTACCACTTTGCCAAACCCGGTTACCTTAGACCTTGATAAGTCACCAAAAGTTACGGTTACTTGACCTTCATTAGGTTTCAACTCCGCAACGAGTTCTTTGCTCCCGGTCATATGACTTGTACATCCACTATCAATTATCCATTTTGAACCACCGGGAGCAAGGTCCTACAAGAGATCAATTCTTGCATTTAGCAACCCATTGCTTCACAATGGGTGCTTTATGGTTAGCGACAAGAGATTTAGGAACCCAAATAGCGTATGAAATAAAACCATAGTAGGGTCCAATGTAACGAGCACAAACATTCCCATAATAATCGACATATAAAGCATAGTTAGGGTTGTTGTCCCCGGCGTGATCTTTACGAGTAGGCTTGCCCCTTGTGACATTCCTACTCGCAAGACCTTCCTTGGATTGAATGGAATCGGCCTTCTTGGCTTGGATGGGGTTGATGCTCTTGGGAATGCCCTTATTGGCATTCATCTTTATGGGAGGCACATATCCAAGACCTTCCTTTCCTTGTCGAGTGTGAGGCTCCACGATGGGAGTCTCAACAACTTGTTTACCTTTAAGAAGGATGATCTTGGATGTGGCGACCTTAGTCATCTCACTCTTCAACCTAGCATTCTCCTTCACAAGATTAGCATTATCACAAGAACACTTAGAGGTAGAGATGCTAAGAGAATCAAGGTTAGTGAGCCGAGTTTGGAGTTAGGCATACGAGTCTTTTAGAAGAGCATGTTCACTCTCCAAAGCCTTGTGAGCTATGACGAGCTTCTCCATGTCCTCAATGAGTCGAACATGCCCAACCGCAAATTCGCCTTTATCTTGTTGAGCCACCTTGAATTTAGCAAAGTACATATCATGATCCTTAATGAGCTTAGCATGTGAGGAGTTATGAGTTTCCTCAATAGTTTCAAGTTGCTCCTCAAGACGAGCATGAGACTCTTCAATCTCCTCAAGAGAGGACTTCAAATAAGATAGAGAAATAGCGTCTTCTCTTTCTATCTTACCCTTCTCTTCATCGAGATGCTCTAGCTCACCAATTCGAACCATGAGGGCACCAACATGTTTCTTGCTATCACCTTGCAAGTTAGTGATAAAGGAGTCGAACGCCACAATCTCTTGCTTGATTTGAAAGCTAGAGGCATCATCAAGCTCATTCATTTCATTCATGAGAGAGGAGGAGGATGAAGGTACCTTCGATGCCTTTGCCATAAGACACTTTGAACTCTTGGTGATGGAGTTCTCATTAGGCGATTTGAATAGAGACGATGAAGAGCTTGTCGTAGTTGAAGGAGTTCTTGTCGTTGATGGAGAGATGGTAGTTGTCGAGGTGGTGGCAAGGGCCGCCACTTCATTTGGCGTTTCTTCCTCCGACTCTTCATCATCGGTGGGATACTCCTCTTGAGTCAACAACATGATGCGAGGCTTCTTGTTAAAAGGCCTCTTCTTTCCATAGGCCTTCTTGGGAGGCATCTTGGTTTTGTCCTTGAGCACTGGACGTCCACCATGCTCTTCTCTTTTCTCATAAGGGCACTCGGCAACGAAATGGAACTTGTCTTGACAATTGTAACATGTCCTTGAATTGGAGGGTGAGACCCTCTCGGCTTGAGGTGCATTCTTGTCAAAACGCATCTTGCCTCTTGAGGGATTGTTCCAAAAGGTGCGAGCCGCAAGAGCGAGATGATCATTGTAAGCAATCTTGAGTGCTTCCTCGGACATAGCGGCAAAGCTTCCAAGATCATCATCATCGTTGTCTTCCTCAACGGTAGCCTTCAAAGCGAGGTTGGTTGTGCCTCTTTGCATTCCAAGAGCCCTTGCCCTTGCATCTTGAGCATTCTTAGTGGCCACCTTGTATGCGGCCATCTCTTGCATAACCTCATTAGACGTCATGAGATGGTAGTTGTGTCTTCCTTGAAGGCTCTTGACGTCGGTAGGCTCACAAGCCATCATAGAGCTAACATACTTCCTCTTGATCCAAGCATCATCAATATGAGAGGCACCCACTTCTCGAAAGCTTGTGGCTATGGTCACCAATCTTTGATACATCATCTCATGGTCTTCACCATCAAGCTTGAAAAAGCCTTCGGCTTCATTGCTCAAAGAGTCATAGCGGTTCCTTCTCATGCTATCATTTCCAACAAACAACTCGGATAGACCATCCCATGTCTCCTTGGCGGTGGTGAGATGTTGGATGCGAGGCATGTCCTTGTTCCCAACCGCCTTTTGGATCATGTAGAGAGCGGTGGCATCAAGTTGAGCCTCCACCACTTCTCTTCTTGTTAGGTTGGTCGGATCATGCGGCTTATAACCAACTTGAATGATGCGCCACAACTCGATTGAGGAGCTGCACACATGAGACTTCATCATGTATTGCCATTGAGAAAAAGTATAGTCTTTAAGCAACGGGGGATCACCCCTATGAGAAACTTGCGGGTGAAGAATAATGGGATCGGGGGTATGGTATTGTGATGGGGGAGGAGTGGCGTTGTAGCCTTTAGGCACTTCATCATTGGATGATGGAGTGTTTTGATGGGTTGAGGAACTACTAGCATCACCCTTCCCATCCAAAGGCAATTGCTTTACCTTTATCAATTCGGGGTCCACATCAAGAGTAATGCCCGGAAGCACCGGAGGCTTTGAGGGCAATGCAAGAGAGGTTTCCTTAGATGTCTTGAGAGACTCAAGCATATCATGAAACTTCTTGAACTCGGTTTGTATGGACGATGTCAACTTTGTTTCCAAAGAGTTGATATCGGCCATAGTGGCACCTTTCTCTTGCATTGCCGCCAAAGTTGCGGCGTCCGTTTCGGAACCCTCTCTTGGGTCAACTTGCATTGTTCAAGGTTGGTCTCAAGCGGTGAAGCTTTTAAGAGACAACCTGGCTCTGATACCAATTGAACGGCAGTTGACTACCTAGAGGGGGGGGTGAATAGGTGGTGACCAATTTTTATGTCTTTTTCAGTTTTAGGCTAGCGGAAAGTAAGTTGTCTAGATGTGCAACTAGGTGACACAAGTGATAAACAACAAGGAAGCTAAGCAAGTACAGGAAATAAAGATGCGGTAAAGGAGAGTGGAACGAAACAACCGTAGGAACTCGAAGACCAAGATTTTATGTCGAGTTCCACCACATAGGTGTACGTCTCGTTGGAGAGGTGTGAGCTACCACAAAGGTTTGCTCAACGCCACAAAGGCCTCACCCTATTCTCCTGTGAATTCGACCACAAAGGTGCGAATCCACGCTTCCACTAAGGACTCCTTTAAGGGCGGAGAAGGTCCCGTACAAATTCGTGAGGCACACACCCACAACTGAATTGGGGGCTCTCACAAAGACCACAACAGGTCACTTCCACAAAGGAATCCACAAAGGATCAAAACACACAAGGTTGAACCTAACTATCCACAAAGGAACCCTAGATTCGTTGCCCCTCAAGAAATAGAGGGGGAAAATCAAATCGCTTCGGTGGAGATGTAGATCGGTGGCTTCTCCCTCAGATCCCCAAGTATCAACGGATTTGAGTGGCTAGATTGGGAGATCCGGAAGAAACGAGCTTCAGCACCAATGGAGGAGAGAGAAAATCTGGAAGCTTGAAATGCTGGAGGTAAGTGGAGGGGTATTTATACCCCTCCCCAAAATCTGCCCGTTGTACAGCCGCCAGCCCGGAAATCTCCGGGTTGAGGACCGGAAATCTCCAGACCCCGGAAATTTCCGGAGCAAATTCCGGCTGAGCTTGAATCTGGACCAGTACTGGTTGGGCTTCTTGACTTAGTCGAAAATCCTCTGTCACTCGGAGATCTCCGGATTGGGGCCCAGAAATCTCCGAGCGCCGGAAATCTCCGGGAGCATTTCCGGCTAAAACTGTTTTGGAGTCAGTACACATTTTGAGTTCTGGACTTGGTCGAAATCCCTCTGTCACTCGGAGATCTCCGGACTGGGGCTCGGAAATCTCCGAGAGGATTTTCGGCTCAGCTTGAGTTGGAGTCAGTACGCATTTCAATTTAGACTTAGTGAAAAATATGGATGGCTCGGAGATCTTCGGTCTAGGGACCGGAAATCTCCGAACCCCGGAAATTTCCTGACTGAATTTCTGAAGAAAGACCAAGTGTAGTTGAATTGAAACTTAGGCAAAATAAGTGTTCCTCTTTATGAGTCTACCTGTAAAAGACCCTGCATGCTTCATCACAAACATTAGAATACTTTTTGTGTTGTCATTAGTCACCAAAATCTGGGAGTGCATAGAATGCACTTTCAATCTCCCCCTTTTTGGCGAATGATGACAACACAAAAAAAGGAACGGATTTGCAAAATATAGACGGAGCTCCCCCCTAAGTGAGTGCACTATTTAAGAATGTCTTTGGAATACAAAGTGCACATTCCTTAGGATCAACACTCCCCCTAGATTTTACAAAACACACAAATACACAATAGAAGCAACAAACTTAGATAAAGAGTTATTACAATAGAGAATTTAACAGTACTCATGTCTCACACACATGACGAACAAAAACAGTCACGAAATAAAGGAGCACTGAAAGAAACAAAACAAAAAGAAAGAAGTGCTCCTAGCTCATGCAAATCCCGAGAGTCCTAGAGATACTTCTCCCCCTTTGGCATCAAGATACCAAAAAGGGAGGAGGTTCCACTAACGTCCCATGAATCAAGAGTCGGAACCCTCGTCCTGATCATCTTCCTCCTCCTCCTCAGTGTCAGCATTCTCAAGATCGCTGTCCTCTGGCACAGCATCATCCCAATCAAATGTGAGACCATCTGCATTCCAATCCTTGAAAGGAACCCGATGCTTCAAAGGGTGCTTCAGAGCAGGCATCTTCAAGTGAGCCATCATTGCTTCTTGGCGCTGCATAATGCGATGGTTCTGAGAGTAGATGGAGTAGTTCTCACTGTGAATGCAACAGTTCATGTTCATGATTTTCTCAATTGCTCGAACTACCCAGGGGCGACTTTTCTTGGCAGCTTTCTTGATGTTGGGATTGGAGGGAACCCGAGATGGACCACCAAAAATGTCATCCTCGTTGATCTCATGCATGGTGGCTTGTTGAACCAAGTGAGCATATTTCTGGACAAGCAGGGCTGGCTTGTGAGGCTGAGTAGCAAAGGCTGCATCAAAGTCATCACCGTCTTGCTCAGAAAGATTGTAAAGGCTCTTGATGAGCAACATTATATAAGGAGCATATGGAGGAACTTTCCTCTCAAAAACTGCTAGTGACATCTCCTGGAAAATAAAGTCCATAACATCCACCTTATAGACCTCCTGCTCAACCGCATACTCCCCAAGATAGGCATCATGAGCTTTGGCCATCAAGTTTACTAGAACCCCGGCAATATTATCTGCATTGCCGGCAATGGGAGCAATGGTCCAACGGAACATGCGAAGCAGTATATCATAAGTGGGGAGGAGGCCATTCTGAGAGCCAATCTTCCCTCCAGGCTGGTAAAGATCAGTCATGACGTGTTTGTTGTAAGATACGCCATGGACATGCATGCGGGCACCAGCTGCAGTAGAAAGACCACGGAAAGGACAACCAAGAATCTGAGCAAACTCTCTGAAAGAAGAAGTCAAGCGCTGCCTGCCAGACATCCAGGTCATCCCAATATCCTCTGAGGAGTCAAACACCACAGTGGCATAGAACTGATGGATAAGAGAGACATTGTAGTTGCACTCAGTTCTCATCAATTGCTCCAAACCCAGAAGTCCACAAACCTTCACAGCACCACCAAAATAATCGGCCTTCTTCATTAATTTGTCAAAGTCAATCCACTTCATGGGGCATATTGGCTTGTCATCGGAGAACTTCTGATAGACTTCCCTGTAGATCCATGCCATCTCAGTGCAAAAGTATGTGGGATCATCAGACTCCACATTATAGGAGAGGTCACTTCGCCACTTGCGAAAACTGCCTTTGTTGAGGTCTTCAAGACGGAGCTCGGTCCTCTTCTTCTTGTTAGCACCAATAGGTTTCCTGAGGATGGCTGAGGTCTCAGTTTGTGAGTTGTCTTCACTTGAGGACCCACTGGGAGGGCGTGAGTGAACTGGTTTGGCTCTTCCGCGAGAAGCAATTTGCTTGAAGCGGCCACAAGGGTTGGAACCTGCAAATACACAGCATAGATAGGATGGAAAGCATATGGGGTAAGCACTCATGTCCAAGATTGAAAATGGATCATACTAGAAAAGTTTTGACAAACACAGTTTCTGGACTTAGCTGTTTTGATTCTGAGCAGGCCGGAGATTTCCGGGTCTGACTCGGAGATCTCCGGGGTCCGGAGATTTACGAGTCAGACTCGGAGATTTCCGGTCTGCACGAAATTTTGATAGATCTGAACAAAATCTATGGATGAAAAACAGATCTGTGCATGTGGAAGGTAGAACATGCCTAGGGGAGCAATTCTACCAAAGGAAACAAACAACAACCTCCTAAATCGGCTAGGTTAAACGAAAACAAGTTTTGTCCTAGATTTGAAATAAGAGGAGTTACCGGAAGACATTGCAAAAAGCGTGCGGATGGAAACGAAGCCCTTGACGAGGAGAAGCAGATCCCCGAAGCACGCAAGAAACCCTCGAACGATCCACCCGCAGCGAGGAATGGAAGATATGGAGATTTTCGGAGGAGAGAGAGGATTAGGGCACGGGGTGGAAGAACTGGCCGAACCGGCCGGTCCACCCGTGCCCTTATATAGGCAAGAAAATTTTGAACCGGAAATTTCCGGACTGAGGCTCGGAGATCTCCGGGTGCCGGAGATTTCCGGTGCTATTTCCGGATAGGACTTAGCCCTGGATAAATTTTGGCACGCTCGGAGATTTCCGGACATCGGACCGGAGATTTCCGGACCCCGGAGATTTCCGGCTCTAATTCCGATTCAGCTTCGCCTGAGGTCAGTGCCGAAATTGAAAAAGGACTTAGGTGCTGAAAATCGCAGGGGCCGGAGATTTCCGAGTCTAGGCCCGGAAATGTCCGGACACCGAAAATTTCCGGGAATATTTCCGGTCAATAATCATCACAGGTCAGTGCTGATTTTTGAATGGACTTAGTCTCGAAATTCTCTGGTGGCCCGGAGATTTTCGAGTAAGGCTCGGAGATTTCCGTTCAAACCCAAAAACTCCAGGAACAAGAAACCAAAAGGGGACATGAGTGGGGAAAAGCATGTTTACAGGATAGTGAAAGGCTTAGGATAGACACTCAAACTGAATAAAGAAGACACACTCAAGTTGCAAGAACCATATAACACAAAGGAAGACCAACAAGAGTGTGTTTTCCCAAAAGAACCAAAGACAATGCAAGTGAGAATCAAAAAATAAAACCAAATAGAATCCAAAGAAAAAGGAGGTAACTTTCCTCAGAATAAGGAGGAATAGTTGGTATTCCTGGATCACCAAGTTTCTTTGGAACCTTACCATTAAAAGAGTAATTAGCAAGCATAGTAGATATTTCCTCAGAATTTTTCTTTTGTTAGTCACAATATCTTTCATATATTTAGAATAAGGAGGCAACTTAATAGCATCAGTCAAAGGAATTTGCAAGAACAATGGTTTCCAATCAGAAAATCTATTATAATGGTCTTCCTCTTTAGATTTAAGTTGTTTAGCACGAAAAGGCATTGGTTTTTGGACCCAAGGTTCTCTTTCATTACCATGTTTCTTAGCAATAAAATATTCTTTAGTGTACCTTTTGTTTTAAGCATTTTTCAGGTTCTTCTTCCATTTCTTCCTGATCCGAATTAACATTTTTATCTTTATCATTGTTATTAGCATTATCATTGTTGTTTTCATTACCACTTTCAGTTTCAGCAAACAGATATACTATTAGGATCAATAACAGGTTCAGAGGATTGTACAACAATTTTATGTTTCCTTTTCTTTTTCCTAGAAGGAATACTAGGTTCATTCACTCGTTGAGAATCATGTTCAATTCTTTTATCATGTCCTTCAGGATACAAAGGATCCTGAGTTGATTTACCACCTCTAGTGGTTACTTCACAGACAAGTTTTTCTTTAGCAATAGAGTTGTTTACTAGCAATTCTTTTTGCACTTTAGTGAGTTGATCTATTTGAGTTTGAACCATATGAAAGTGTTTAATTAGAACTTTAACATCATTAGCAGTTCTATCAGCAATATCATGTAAATCACTAATAGCATGAGAATTTTTCATTAAATGATTCTCTATTCTCGTATTAAAATTACATTGCTTAACAATAAAATCATCAAATTCATAAAAGCATTGAGCAGGAGGTTTGGAGTAAGGGATATCTGTATCATCAAACCTTTGGAGAGAGTGTACCTCAATAACGGTTGGAGGAGAAAATAGACTTACATAATTCTTCAATAGGAGGTAAATACTTCACATATTCAGATTTAATACCAACTTCTTGAAGAGATCTTTTAGCTTCTCTCATCGTTTCTTCATTTAATTCAATCATACCTCTCTTCTTCGGTGTTGGTGGATGTGTTGGAGTAGGTTCAGGAATATCCCAATCATCATTATTCTTACATATTGTAGCCAATAATTCTTCAGCTTCCTCGGGAGTCCTTTTCCTGAAAACACAACTAGCAAAACTATCCAGGTATGTCCTAGATTCTGCAGTTAGTCCACTATAAAGTAGATCATTTTTCTCCAAATCATGGTTCGGCTGCCCCCTCAAGATGCAACAAAAGCGTGTCCAAGCTTTGGGCAATTTCTCACCCTCATCTTGATTAAAATTATAGATTTTTAGTAAGGCATCATGTTGAGCACTAGCAGGGAAATATTTTCAAAAGAAAGCATCAAGCAAACCCTTAGGACTAGTGATGGAACCAGGAGACAAATTATTATACCAAGTTTTAGCTTCTCCTTTTAATGAGAAAGGAAATATTTTAGCCACAAAGTAAGTGCACATTTTAATGTCTTCAGCAAATAATCCACTTAAATCAGACAATTCATTCATGTGTTCTTCAGCACTTCTATTTTCAGTTCCACAGAAAGGTTCTCTTTCAACTATAGCTATATGAGCCAAATCAAGAGAGAAATCATAATCTTTATCTTGTATGTTTATAGGATATGTAGAAATTTTAGCATCAGGAGATAAATTATACTCCCTCCGTTCCTTGATTAAAGGTGTATAAGTTTCTGAAGAAAAATCCAAAATATAAGGTGTATTTGCTATTTATGCATAATTTGACCCATCAAAAAATAAAATATAGTCTCAAAAGAGCGATTTAACGGATGTTATTCATTTTATACCAATTAAGAACTCATCTCTTGCCATTTTTTCTAAATAAAAATTTAGTACAGTATGTACAAAATAGCTTGTCTTAATATCCGTGCGGAAAACTTATACACCCTATATTCAGGAACGGAGGGAGTATTTAACAACATGTTTTTTTAACAAGTTTTACAAAGGCATTACCATCTTTCATAGTATTAATTTCTTGAACAAGAACATCATCAAGATTCACATACATATCATCACACTCATCATCAATATCAGAAGTAAATTCAGGTGAATTAACAGGTGTTACAACATTTTCATCAGGAATTTCAATATTTTCAATTTGTTTAGATTTAGCAGTAGTAGGATCTAAAAAGGGACCTAATGAACCAGTTTCATCAAGAACAGTAGAAGCATCATCATAAGTAACTTCAGATTCAACAGTAGTAACAGAACGTGTAGGTTGTGGTGGTGTAACAAGCTTACTCAACACAGATGGAGAGTCAAGCGCAGCATCAGAGTTCAGAGTTGTACCTTTCCTTGTAGTGGAAGGCACAATGGGAAACTTCTTATCAACATTTGTTCCCATGATGAATAAATTTCAGCAAACAATATCACACTCAGGTGGGCTTGCAATAAAGCTATGCTCCCCGGCAACGGCGCCAGAAAATAGTCTTGATGACCCACAAGTATAGGGGATCGCAACAGTCTTCGAGGGAAGTAAAACCCAAATTTATTGATTCGACACAAGGGGAGCCAAATAATATTTGTAAGATTTAACAGATGATTTGTCAGATCAGCTGTACCTGTGAATAGACTTGCTCGAGAATGATTATCAGTAGAACCAGTTTTATAGCAGAGACAGTAGTAAAATAAGAGTAGTAGGATAATTAAGACAACGATGGTGATTGATGTAGACATCATGATTAAAATACTGTAGGCATAGGGACGAATGTACCGACGTTGCATGGACGAGATAATTCATGTAATAACATAGCATAGGCATTTGCAGATAAATAATATAAAGCATCCAAGTATTAACTAATCATAAGCATGTATTCCAATTTAGTTGTGCGTGCTCGCAATGAGAAACTTGCACACCATATTTTGTCCTGCCAGCCCGTTTGCAGCGGGGCCTCAAGGGAAACTACTGACAATTAAGGTACTCCTTTTAATAAAGTACCGGAGCAAAGCATTAACAATCCATGAATACATGTGATCCTCACATCATAGCCATTCCCTCCGGTTATCCCAATTGTTGTCACTTTGGGGCCATCGGTTCCGGACAATAACATGTGTATACAACTCATAGATATGATCCAAAAAAATAATTATCATCATAATTCAATAACATGTTCATATCTGAAATCATGGCACTCGGGGCCTAGTTTCAAGCATTAAGCATAACAAGTTGCAACAATGACGTAAAACACCGATAACGGATACTAGGCACCATGCCCTAACAATCTTACAGATATTACATGAGTGATCTCATCCAATCCCTACCATCCCCTCAAGCTTATAGCGGTGAATTACTCACTCATGGATGGGGGAAACATAGATGGTTGATGGAGAGGCGGTGGAGATGACGATGGCAATGATCCCCTTTGATTTCCCGTCCCGGCAGGGTACCGGAACAGAGGCTTCTGGTCCCCGACCTAGGGTTCGTGATGGCGGCGGCGCACGGTGGAGTTCTCTGGAAAAGTGTCTCACTCCCCAACGTTTTTAGGTCAGAAGCATTAAGTAGCCACGAGGGGGCGCGAGGGGGTGACCGGGCGCGGCCAGGAGGCTGCCGTGCCACCAGGTGGTGTGGTGCCCTCGTGGCTCCCCTCTGGTTGGTCTTCGTGGTTCCTAGTCCCTCTCGGATGGAACATAACTTCTGTTTGGATTTTGGGGTTTTTCTCCGAAGTTGATATTTCTGCACAAAAACAAGATACCAGGGTAATTCTGCTGAAAACAACGTTAGTCCGTGTTAGTTGCATCCAAAACACACAAATTAGAGGTAAAACAATAGCAAAAGTGTTCGGGAAAGTAGATACATTTTGGACGTATCAGTCTGCCGTTCGCAACCGCATGAAATAGCTTGGTGTTAGCATCCCCGTCCTTAAGCCACATTATCCGAGACCTCTGTCTCGCAATCGTCCTCTCTAGAGAAGCAAGACCCAGAACAGATAATTTTAGCTGACGACGGAGCCAAAGCTCACCAGGAGACAACGATCGACACTCCTGAGCCACATCCAGACGGAAAATAAGGGAGTTCGCAATTGCGATCTTGATCTTCACGTTACCCACCTTCCTCTGACCCCAGGCTTGCAAATACTCGACAGCGTTGCGGAATAAAGCATCGAGCCTTCTAAAGGGGTCTACGATCCTGGGGTCACAAACCCAGGTTCCGTCACCGCCTCATTAAACCCCTCTAGCTTTAGCCAGAAGGATTCAAACTTAAATCTCCGCTTAGGGGTCGCAGCAGCGGAAAGCGCAATGTGAAGAGGCGCGTGATCCGAGATTGAAGAAGAGATCGCATGTATAACCGCATCCGGGATGAGTAAGTCCCAATCCACCGACACCAGGGCACGATCGATGCGCGACATCGTCGGCTCGGCCCTTCCGTTGCTCCACGTATACTTTCTACCGTGCATGTACAAGTCTTTGAGTTCCTGCTCTTGCACAAATCTTCTGAAGCGAGCCATCATGGGGCGATCAATATTGGCATTGTTCTTTTCCCACGCGTTGAAGATCATATTAAAGTCGCCCAGAAGCAGCCACAGGCTGGGACACATTGATCTCCTCTCAGTCAGCTCCGTAATGAACGCAATCTTACCCTCCGTGGATTTTGGCGCGTAAACCGTTGTCAGCCACCACTTCTTGTTGTCTCGGGTAGTGACCACACCCGTAATCGCGTAAGTGTCAATGCTCAGGTTAGTGATGCTAACCAGCGATGAGTCCCAAGCTAAGATGATTCTTCCTCTTGTTTCCTTCGCATGCAAGTACACAAAGGCGTCGAACGACGACCCTAAGCATTGTATTACAAAAAAGACATCCATCACCTCTACCTTAGTTTCCTGAATGCATACAATGCTCACTCTTAACGTGGCAATGAACTCCCTAACCGCACTCCTTTTCGCCGGATCGTTCAAGCCATGAACGTTCCAGTCGAGAATCTCTAGGTGTAAATCCATAAAAACTACAAGAACACTCCAGGACAAAGCACAACTTAGACTGCACCCGCCAATTGGCACACCGATGGTGGCTGAAAGGACGCTGGTACAACCTTCCCGAAGATAGATGCCACCACACTCATCTGCTTCTCACGGAGGGTTGAATAGAACATTCCTTTTAACATTTCAATATGTTCCTCGTTCACCGCCAAATCAGCCGGCACGATCCCCAGCGCCTTAAGCAAGACAACATCAGCCGCTGTTGTTTTCTTGCCTCTGATCTCCGCATTCGTGAAGATCGGTCCTTGGCCGCTTCTGGTAGCCCTTCTTGGCGTGGATTGCACAGAGTCTATGCCCGCTCTGTTTTCCGCCTCAACCTCCCTCGGTAAC
Organism: Poa annua; assembly: GCA_026929855.1. Taxonomy (NCBI): domain Eukaryota; kingdom Viridiplantae; phylum Streptophyta; class Magnoliopsida; order Poales; family Poaceae; genus Poa; species Poa annua. Next base: position 28,737,875 of record CM049428.1, read on the forward strand.
GGAGGTGCTAGCCTTTTGATGATGGAGGCGCATAACAACCTCAGCTTGGCCAGCGCGAGTACCTTCGCAGCCGGCGTGCGCACAACAAGGGCAGACTGACCATCAGGTTCAGTTAAATTTGCTGCCCCCTCTCCTCTCTCTTGTGTCTGCACAAGTGGGCTTGGTATGGGCTGGCCCAGGTGCACATGGTCCGAGTTCTCCTCAATTGCACCACTTTCGATATGCACGGGCTCGCTAGCAGAATCCATTTCCCGTTGATCAGCCTCGGATTCCTCAGGGATATAGATTTGAAAATGCTCCTGGTGTGTTCTCACAACTTCCCGCTCCGCGCATGGCTCCGGACGTGGTTCGCACATGGAACGAAGAAGATTCAAGGTCTCCTCGGCCCGAGGCAGCAACTTTTCTGCCCGATCCGAGGTTTGTCCCGTAACCGGACCATCCTCCTTGGGATCCGCTGCACCAACCATCCGCGCAACGTGCCCACAACTTTCCACCAAAACCTTTTGTGCTAGTTGTTCCTGGTTGACTCCCGCTGCGCCGTCCTCTAGCTCGGTCACCACCTCAGGACAAGATACTGGCTCGGTAGCTCCTGTGCCAACCTCCAGACCTTCCTTTTCAGAGGAGACAGACACCAGAATGGTCTCCACCAATGGCAGCTTCCCCTTTTGAACTTGTTGACACTATTTGCATTGTCGCTGTTCCCGCGGTCGAGCCCGTTGAGCTGGGCCCCGCATCTCAGGTAACCTCCAATCTGCCATGAGCTCGGTCCTGGTGCCAGCCCTGCCTCGTTGACCAGTGCCCCCCGTGTGTCAGGCGTACCACGTGTCCAGCCCATTCTCCTCGACACCCACCTGCGCTTGCCGCCGCGAACGCCGCCGCCGTCTGAGTCCGGCTCCGGCAACCCACTTCTATCAGAACCCGAAGACGCTCCCGACCAGATCCAGTATTGCTCGGAAACCTCAATCTCCTCCACCCTACCAACATGTATTAGCCTCTTGTACCTCAACGAGGCGAGCTCTGAGCTTCTTCCCGCCGGCGAAGGGCTGCGCGAATCATCAGAAAATTCTCTGACCGGGGACGGCGGATCCTGCAAGGCATGGGGCTCTGGCACCACGAGAGTGCGCGCCACCGGGATGCGGCTCACGTTCGATGTCCAAGTCGAGAGCCTGAACAACGACATATCATCTCGGAGTCTTGTCTCTGACGCAACTTCCACCACTGCACAAGTATTTCCAAGCAGAGCCTCAGCAACCTCCAAATCCCATGCGTGTGGCGGGATTCCTTCGATCACCAGCCCAACCTTGGAGTGGATCGAGCCGCTCTCCGCCTGTGCCTGCCGGATCCACTGCCAGAAGTGCAAGGTGAATCCGCCGTACTCGAGGAACGACACCGCCGCCACCCCGTTCCTGAGCTCCGCCGAGGCAAAAACAACCAGAAAGTCCTCTAGAGCAAAATCATGAACAATCACCGCCCCCTCCGGCACAGCCGCCCTCACATGCAGCGCCTCCAGCACCTGCTCTTTTCACACCGCCGGTCTGCTACCTCCAACGTAGGCCACCATCGCGAAGCGCAACCGGCGTTCCAAGTCATCGATGTTCGCTGAGCGCCATACCATGCAATTTGGAGATTCCACCTCGTCGGCGGTGACTTGCATCTCCGCCGTAGCCACTGCTATCTCCGGTCGGCCGCCTGTGTCCCTGGCGACCTCACGCCACACCCGTGTAGTGGGTGGGGAAACATGTGTCCGCTCGACCCCGTCTGCCCGGCGCCATGCGCCGCGACGCCAGCAGCGACAGACACCGCGCCGCCTGCGACGGCCTCCTGCCGCTCCCCTGCACGCTGACGATGCTCCATCGGAAGTGGTGGCCAAGGCTCACCCTGTACACCCACCTCATGGCGACGCGGTGGAGAGCCCCGCCGCGCCCTCTTGGCAAGCACCGCGCGTCTGAGCTCATCCTCCGACGAGGGACTGCGCATCCGCGAGCACCGGTACGCCTCATGGCCTTCCTCGCCACACCTGATGCAGACCACCTCGTTCTCACACTGCCACTTTGGGTGCCCCTCCCGAAGGCAACGGAAGCACCATCCCCACATCTCCTAAGCCACCGGCGACCGCGACGGCCCTGCCGCATGCCGGTTCTCCACACGACACCTCCACATCGCCCTCTTGGATGGTCAAGGAACCTCCTAGATCTGCTGTCGCGGCCCGCGCTCCGCGACCCTGGCTACCTCGCCCGTCCTCCTGGCACCGGCCACCGCCGCAGTCATCACTTGCCGGTGACCCCCTTTCACGCTGCCCGAGCGCGACGAGCCTCCGGAGATACCAAGCCCAGAAACATGGTCCCGGTCTAGACTGGAGGTGGACGAGCACGACGGTGGGCTCGCCGGCGTGTACAAGCCCCTGAGAGGGAAACCAGGCGGCGGGGAAGAGGAGTCCATGGGGGTGGACGCCGGTGCCGGAGTGGCAGCCGGCGTGGATGGGGGTGGGCGCCGGAGCCGGAGTGGCTGCGGGCGTGGATCTCGGCGAGGCTAGCGCTGGGGAAAGGCAAAAAAATTACTCTTGCCTAGAGAGTGCAAAAATGATGTATTGGTTGGTTGGGAGTTCGTCCTCAGTTTCTTAAACATCGTATGCAGGCTGATGGTCATTTAGCTGTTTTAAGTTAATAAAAGATGGCAGGTTTACGCTAAAAAAATTAATTTAACTTGAACACGGCCCAGCCCAAAGTTATAAGCACTTTGGAGTTTAAGGGACAAAACGGTCAATTCGGGGAGAAGCGGCAGACTCCACAGGCCCAGTCCCCACTCCCCAGTCTCTCCTCCCGATCCCCTCCCCTCAGCTCAGCTCCCCTCTCCTCTCCCCTCGAGATCTCCCAAGGACAGGACCCAACGAACGCCGCCTCTGCAGTCGCCGCCGTTCCGCGATCTTCTCCGCCGCCGCCCCGAGAGATGGCGAAGGCGTTCTACGCGGTGGGGTTCTGGATCCGGGAGACCGGCCAGGCCCTCGACCGCCTCGGCTCCCGCCTCCAGGGCAACTACTTCTTCCACGAGCAGAGTAAGCACCCAACACCTTCGGTCGCCCGAATAGAATAACCCTCCCTCTCTCGCCGGCCTCATCGAGTTTTGCGGCTATTCCGAGCATCGGGTGGATTTGTTCTTCGAGACGTGCTGTTCCTTCCCAAAGGAGCGAGGAAACTGGGATGGCCGCCTAGGGTTAAGGAATAAGGACGGGTTAGGAAATGTTGCGGGAATGTGCCCCACTATTTTGGTTGGGGTATACCCATGGGTTTGAGTTGTCATGTCGTCGTGCTCGCTGACTTGCACGCTACTAATCAAGGTTGTGCACCGATTCAAGCTGAAATTGACCTGCTTGCACATGTGAGTTGCCTAGTTCATTTTGTGAAATCTAGTGCTGTTTATTAACTTACGTATTATGTAGTTAATGTTGAAATTAAACTGTTCTATGGATTATCAATCACTCTTCGGTAGAAAGTTGGTTTCACCCAATTATACTTATTGCATATCAGATAAAATTCTTAAATATGTTAAATTGCTACCCGGAACATCGATTACGTTCGGTATTCAGTCGGCATTATGACTATAACTTCTGAGCACCATTGTGTTGTGTCCCCCTTTATTGTCCAAGGTTTTCCTGTTTGCCTGGTGAGCTGAAAGTTGACCATTTCCAGTCCAAGATGTGCTAGTGGTCAGAGTTTAATGATATTTTTGTGTCAGTTTTTTGTTTCAGACAACTTATATTGTTAGGGGTAAAATTTACTTTTAGCTGTACGGATAGTGGGTCGTGCATTGATGGGTTTGAGATTTTACACGATGATATTTCCATATAGCTAAAATCTAAAAGTTCTAAGAGATGTCATTCACGGTTTCATCTGGATTAGTGCCCAGTAAGATGCTGGAAGACAAATTTATTAGCTGTAGTTTTGTTATCATTGCCACAGATTACTGTTCCCCACCTAGGGTTTGAGCCTTCACTCCCTCAATCTGAAATGTAGGGTGTGTTTTGAACTTTTGATTGGTTAAGAACAAAGCTTTGGCCGACAGTTACTCCATTGGTATGCAATTTATGTGACGCAAAAGGGACACCATCAGTTTGTATTCATAAGTGCTTTATAATTGTGATTTTGCATCACCTAAACCACATATTAAAGGAGTTCTCGTTAGTCAATCAACCCTAGGTAGTTGGGATTTGATGATGCTACTGCAACCTGGTAGTCTCAGTTATTTTATATGCCGTGAGACCGTTTTCAATTCAAATAGAAAACGATACTGATAGTTTGCTTTCATAAGATGTTTATCTTATAACTGTATAAATATAATACTCTACTGTGAAGGCAGTTTTACTATTACTACTAGCTTTTTGAGTAAATTGCACAATACACCACCTATATTCTCCTCATTCAGCAAACACAAACTCTTCAGCTATCTTCCGCACAACACAATTCTTTGGATCTGACTTGCATACAGCCCACTCGCAGCCAATGTGTCAAAAAACTGGCTGCTGTGAAAGTAGTCTCTCTGTTGCACGCATGGTTTTTAAGGCGGTGAGGCATCCTAAGGCGGAGGGGGGCCGCCTCACCGCCTAGGCGCTTAAAGGGCAAGGTGAGGTGATGCCTTAGAACATAGCAGAGTAGACAGACAGGAACGGGAGAAGGTGAGGGCCGGGAGGTGAAAAACCTTGGGGGAGAGAGGGGAGCCTGCTGGCAAGCAGCAAAGCAGAACTACCACGGGCAAGCAGCACCACGGGCATAAGCAGGCAAGCAGCACGGCAGAACCACCACGGACACCACACCACCAAGCAGAACAGAACCACAGCCAAGCTTCAGAGCAGAGAGGAAAGGGACCATGGGGGAGAGAGGGGAGCCGTACCGTGTTTCCCTGCTGGGAGAGGGCTGCGCCAGGGGAGGAGAAGCCCAGAAGCTTGGCCGGAGAATAGGTGGCCGGCAGAGGAGGGCAGAAGCTGGCGAGATTTGGCGGAGGCGGAACTGGCCGCCTGAGAAGAGCGAGCTCCTCTCTCTCTCTCTCTCTCAGCTCGATTCCTCCCACGGGTGGGTTCCCCTCCCTCTCCCCTATCTATTTCCCTCCAATTTGCCCCTGATCTCCTTCCCCATGCCGCTCAATTTCCGTTTCCTGCTCCGCCTGAGCTGAGTTTCCCGCTCGACCAGCCGGGGATGACGAAGGCGTCCAAAAACATTCAGAGTGATGCCTTCCCCGCCTAGGCGACGACCTGGACGAAACAGGAAATTTGGACGCTTTTCTCGCTCGCCTAAGGCAACGCCGACGCCTTGCCGTCCCAGGGCGCTTCGACGCTTAAGCGTCGTGTAGGCGACACCTTTAAAACCTTGCATGAGAGTTGCCCGGATACCAAGGATTATGAGTCACGACTAGTCTACTTGTCGAGCGACACTTAATCATTGCTGAACACTGCTCATCCGTGCCAATCTCTCAACCTTATCCATGAGCCACGTCAACACTGTTGCCACCATACCAAGCCAGGACCGTACATGTAGCTAGTCCTGTTCTGTCAGGAAGCAGGTCTATGTGGATGATTTCTTATTTGATACCAAGTGAATTTAGATTGCAGAGGATGTGGCGATCGCTTATGTATTTCTTAAGGGGCAGTGTTTTTATGCAAATGAGCTCACTGTACATTGTCGAAAGCGCATTTTGCTGCAATACTTTAGCCTGCTTAATGAAGTAGCGCTCCTGAGAGTGTTCAAATTTTAGTTTCGTGGTTTCTGCATTTCTTCCTAATCTGATTTCATTATACTTGGATTTGTATCTGATTCTTTCACCCTTTATTTGCATTGCATATCTGATGATATTGTGTGTTGTTTTTGTCTGCTGGATATTTTTCATATTTGTAAGCTCAATAATGTTGTGTTAGCATTTTGTTCCATATACCTGTCTAGTATATACTATATAAGCATGTCACATTTTACTAGAATATGTTTAGTCCAGCCTAAGCTTGCCCTACCAAATATTTGGCTAGCAAAAAATTTGGTTGAGCTTTTGGTTGCGCATGAGTTGGCCAACATTGGCAAGAAGATGAACTAGAGTGGGCAAAGAGCCACTGGCATGCCGAAAATTTTGGTAATCATTCAAACAAATATATTTTTCCATCATGGTAAAAAATAGTAGTGCGAGATTCGGCCACAGTCCAAACATACCTGTCTAATGACTATCTTTTTTGGGCACTTAATCCCTGATCAAATTCATGAATTTATTTATCTTATGTTACACTCTGTAGTTGTATAAAATATGTATTTGTTTCTAGCTTATTGTGTATATGGAATGTCTTGTAAGTTTTTTCTTTTGCGTGTTAGCTTTCTGTGGCTGGGAAGTGGTTTTAACTCCGAAACTTTCTGATCACCTGACTTTCTGCATCTGCAAGATTTTGCTTATGTTATTCACTGCATCGAAGTATTGTTGACTCATTGTATGTTGACAGCAATTATAATGATTGTTTGTGCTGTTGTAAAAACTAATCATATCAAAATGCTGACTTGATTTATTTTGCTCCTTCCAGTTTCAAGGCATCGCACACTTATGAACATCGTTGATAAAGCCCCTTTTGTTCACAGAGAGGCATTTGTTGCTCCAAGTGCATCCCTTATCGGTGATGTTCAAGTTGGGCAAGGATCTTCAATTTGGTATGGATGCGTTTTAAGAGGTTGGTGCTCGTCATCTCAGTGAACATCATTTTGATCTTCTTTGTTGAATCAACGGGTGCTTCAAAATTGCGTGTATCTTCAGATTGTTTTTTTTTCATGGGTGTTTCTTCAGATTCGACTATACCAAAATGAACTTAAAAGTAATCCAGCCGTATTGTGTTTCTGGTCCAGTAGTCAGGCTCTCACCTTATGTGATGTACTTTCTCAGGTTGTAGTTCTAGATCATTCTTATTAATCATACTTTTTGGTTACTTCTACAATAAATACATTATCCAAAACTAATAAGAAACAGTTATGTGGGATATAAATTTGTCATTCCATTGGTCATGGTTTGCTTTGAAAGTGTTTTCGCTAAATTTACCATGCATATCCATGTGCACTGTCTTTCACATAATCTTGTGAAGTGTATGTTCAATGGTGGCCATACATAAATACATTAGTTGGAGCTTGTAGGCATGTGTGTATGGGTGGGTCCGTGGATGGGAGAAGGGGGGGGGGGGGGGGGGGTATACAAACTCCACAGTTTATGTGATAAGTCCCACTGATATTTGTAAGGATTGAGTCTTAGCTCCACCACCAGCAGCTTGTAGGTGTGGGGAGTATACAAACTCCACAGTTTATTCGTGACCATATGTGCAGTCAGGTTTACCCAAATACGTTACTAGTACGAAAACTCAAAGGGAAAGAATTGAGTCCTAGCACCACCAGTGGGTGGGTTGATGAGGCTGTCTATCTGTCTCATGGCTTTGGCTTGGTGTCCCTTCCACCATCTGCAACATCGAGTGCAGCTAGTTGGTTCTTTCACCGGACGTCCAGATGTAACCGATCCATGTTGAAATTTTCAGTAGATACAAAATTTAATCCCAAACTTTTGACCTTAACGACTCCCTCCGTCCCAAAATAAGTGTCTCAAGTTTGTCAAAAAGAATATGTATCTAGATAAAAATCATGTCTAGATACATCTTATTTTTGACAAACTTGAGACGCTTATTTGTGGACGGAGGGAGTATTTATTACTGAAACTGGGAAAACTGTAAACCAGAATGAGGATGAGACATATCTATGTGGTACGAAAAGAAGGATTCATAATATCGTTTGAAGAAAGAATATAGAGGGAGGTGATCTTCTTACATTGAAACTGGGAAAACTGTAAACCAGAATGAGGATGAGACATACTTCTTCTTCCAATGACAGCTAGGCCTACCGAAGAAGATAGAAACATTGAGTGTCGATAGGCAGCACTGCAAGCCACCAATAAAGACGATTTTGACCATGAATGAAATATTTCATTGAATTTGTTTTTGTTTTAGAAAATATTTTCATGGAAATCTACAGAAAAAATACATTTTTCTATTTTGCGTATTCGTGTTCAGTAGTAATTTTCAAGTTCGTTTATATCCTTTTGCGTACCCTCTCCTTCCCAAAATACAAGTTGTATTAGTAGCATTTTGAAGTTGACCAAAGTTATAGAAAAAATACAAACATTTACAATATCAAATTAATGAGTAGATACATCTTGAAATATATTTTTGTAGTGCACTTATTTGATGATAGAGGTGTTGATATTTTTTAATATAAACTTGGTAAAACATTGACTTAGAACAAAAATAGTACACCTTACTGTACTGTGAGTTTGGGACCTTTTCAGTAGTTATATTGCCTACATGTTTCCTTAACACACTTAATTTCAGGTGATGCAAATAATGTCCAAATTGGATCCGGGACCAATATACAGGACAATTCTGTTGTGCATGTGGCAAAATCTAATTTAAGTGGGAAGGTCTTTCCAACCATCATCGGAGACAATGTCACAGTAGGTAAATATAAGCATTCCTTCTGATTCTTGTTTTAATCCATTCTTTTATTCCACATCCCACAACTTCTGAATTGCGCATTGTCTCCTTACACCAGTGCGCCAGTGTAGAAAATTGTTATGCCAATATGTGGTTTCGATTGCTGTTTATCGGGATACTGAATTTCATTGGTATCCTCAAATATTTGGGGTATTAGCACGCTAGTGGAATGTTTAAAATCATCTTTTTGTACTGTAAACAAACATATATGACAGATATGACTATACCTTGTTTTGTTCCAACACAACCCATAATTTCAAAGACAATTTCGGAAAATTGGCCTTTTTTTTGCAAACCCTTGTTTACGCGGTTCTCGTGTATCAGTTTCAGTTTCAGCGATGTTCTGGTAACATGTATTCAAACCTATGGTTTGCAGGACATAGTGCTGTATTACAAGGATGCACTGTTGAGGATGAAGCTTTTGTTGGGATGGGGGCAACCCTCTTAGATGGCGTTGTTGTGGAGAAGCATGGGATGGTTGCTGCTGGAGCCCTTGTAAGACAGAACACAAGGATCCCTTGTGGAGAGGTACATCACTTTTGTTTGACTTTTATTTAGGCCATCCCAAACACCTTTCCTCATCTAATGTTTATTTAACTGGCAGTTCTTTATTACAACAAGATACTCCCTCCGTTTTTTAATATAAGATGATTTAGCTATTGCACATGTTGTCTAGATACACACAAAAATGAGTGAATATGGACACTAAAACATGTCTAGATACAAGTTTGGACATGTGAATGTGAAAAAAAAGGCTAAAACGTCTTATATTAAAAAACAGAGGTAGTATGTCTGAATCTGGATTAGTCTGTGCTGACAGAAGAATCTAATTTTCTTGACACAATAAACCTTTGAACTCTTCTAAATGTTTCAAAGTGCTTCTTGATGCCTTTTCTTGGCAATTGCATTTATGCATGGATGAAAGAGAAATATGCTGCACAACTCTTGTTTCATAATCTTATCTCACTAAGTGGTGTATTGAATTTAGGTATGGGGTGGAAACCCTGCGAAATTTCTGAGGAAACTCACAGACAAGGAGATCGCTTTTATTGCGGAGTCCGCAGCCAACTATTCCAACTTAGGCAAGGCACACGCTGTTGAGAATGCTAAGCCTTTGGAAAAGATTGAATTTGAGAAGGTGTTACGCACGGAGTTTGCTCACCAGGATGATGAGCACGATGCCATGCTTGGTGTGTCTCGAGAAGTCCCTCAAGAGCTGGCGCCATCCAGCACCACTGCTGCCACTCCTGCCCAATAAGCTTTTCTTACCTGTTCCTGTTTTCCTTTGATGCCTTCCATCTTCCATTAAGATCGTTGAAATGGACACTCTACAGTGAGTTTGGCAGTTTATGTTTACTTCCCCAATAATTTTGGGTCGAGCAAAGTTCCAAAGCTGGCCATGTACTTCTTCAGCTTCTGTATTCCATATGTTTAAGATGCGCTCTATGGAACAAACAGAATCGTTGCACACAAATTTACGAGTAGCATGTGTTGCAGAGCATCTGGTTTACTCAGGTCGAAATAGCAAGGAAGCGACACTTGCAAATTAGGTGTGTGGCTGTTTCTTGCACTCAGTTGCAAAGATCATAACTTTATCAATATAGAAAATATAATCTTGATATATGAAGGAAGAAGTTTTGGTAGTTTCTTGTTCTGACCATGAGCTCAACGCGGGTTCGATCAATGGGAGGAGGATGAGGATGACATGATGCGATCGCAACACGCACATCACAAAAGCTTCCAAAACACAGTGCTGGACAGGAGCCCAGGATGTAGGATCGCCCTAGCTCGATGTACCATCGCTGGGGGCGCGAGGTCAAACAAATGGACATCCGCCCGGATCCTTAATTACACTTTTTGACAATTGCGTATGTCCGGAAAGCTCCGTACATCTGTTGCTTTACATAGGCCGGCAAGTAGTATCTGGGTCGATCCAATCAATAATCACCTATCGATCTCTTGGTTCTGAAGACAAGCTCAAGGTTTGTACTACTACTATATCTGTGAGGTCATTTTGAACATTACCATTTTGGACAACCACATGTTTAATCTTCGCAACGCCGTGTCGATGTTTAATTGCATGGGTATGTCTATAGGCGGGTAAAGTTCGAGAGAGTAGTTGGATAGGATAACTATGGGCTGATCGAGCTCCACCACTCTGTCCATGTCATACGGCGTACCATAAACATGGAGTAAAGACTTGAAAATTACAGCCGCAATCGAAACGTATCATTCAGAAACGTTTGCACACACAAATTAGGGTACACTTTACGCTATACCAGTTCGAATGGAGCAGTACATATTAGCTACTCCTAATTAATATCCAATGGACGCCCGACCTTACGTACGTACTCAATTGAGACACACGCCTACCCTCTGATTCGCTCACGGTGGCTATATAAACACCGTGCTGCAAAGTGGTCGTTAAGCACTCAGCTCCCACTGCAATAACACCACGGCTACACGGCCGCCATGGCGATCCGTCGCCACCTTTCTTCTGGTCTCCTATCCATCCTGGTGATTGCAGCTGCCGTGGCAGCGGCAAGTGCACGATCTGAGGCCCGGCAGGTCCCGAACCCACAGCGGCAGCTTGGCCCGCACGGAAACTGCAGCAGCTCCCAAACCCAGACCCAAACCCAAACCCACAACCGATGCCACTACCCAACCCAAGCCCACAGCCTGGCCCAAAACCACAACCTTTGCCCAAGCCAGACCCACAGCCACAGCCTTTGCCGGTGCCAAAGCCCGACCCAAACCCACAACCACAACCGTTACCTCAACCAGACCCAAACCCGCAGCCCGACCCCAACCCGCAACCTCTGCCCCAAGGTCCACTACCGGACCCAAACCTGGCGCCACTGCCGCAACCGGAGGTCCCAAGCTCAAACCCACAGGTACTACCGTTGCTAGACTCAAACACCCCTGGACAGCGATCAAACACACTGCAAGGGCCAGGAGAACCACTTGGAAATGGTGCTGCAGCCGGAGCTTTATATTTGTGTGGTGTAATATACAAGCTCATGCTATCTTCTGTCGGTTTATTGCTGTACTATTTTGTTTAGATAAAAACAGCCTTATTCTTGCAAATAAATGTGTTTCTCTCCATGTATTGGCATGTACCATATTGATTGGTTGGTTAGCCGTGTGACCTATTGAGGCATGTAACATGATATATTTGTATTCATATTATACTAATAGTAATATATTAGTAATGGTGCATACTTGGTACACGTGTTGTCGTATGTCTTCGTGCTCTTTACAACCCTGAATGGTAAGTGTTTGGTTGGAGTGATTTCTTACTAGAGAATGGGAATTAAAGGGCTGAGTGAGTTAATATCTCTGGTTTGGTTTTGGTGTATGGGAGTTGCGAACAAGTGAGGCAAGGGAATTGACGAGCACGCGGGGTGTGGGGGGGTTGCGGGGTTCAGGATGGGGAGTAACCCCATAAAAAAAAACTTTACATCAATTTTACTCGCCTGTGATCAAAGAAAGGAAAAAGCCCGTGAATATCTTGCACGTACCCGTCCTCGAACCTATGAAAAACAACAGAAAACAACTCCCTCTCAAATTCCAACACTTATTCCATAAGATACCAAACAAAGGAATGGGAAGAAATTTTCTCCCATGTCTACTCCACAAGCAAACTCCCACTTGTATATTCCCATTCCCATTGCCTAGTATTGCCAAATACGATGTGAAGGTCTAGGACGGACATAGAAATTCCTAGAACATGTGATATTTTCAAATGTACTGAAATTCAAGTAAATTTTGAATTCAACGAAAAGCAACAAAAAACAACTCCCTCTCAATTTCCAACACTTATTCCATAAGATACCAAACAAAGGAATGGGAAGAAATTTTCTCCCATGTCTACTCCACACGCAAACTCCCAAAAGAAAAAAAACTTCACATCAATTTTACTCGCCCGCGATCAAAGAAAGGAAAAAGCCCGTGAATATCTTGCACGTACCCGTCCTCGATGAAGGAGATATGCCCTAGAGGCAATTAATAAAGTGTATTCTTTATCATATCTTGTTTGTTCATAATAGGTTTTTATGTCATGCTAGAACCGTATTAAGCAGAAACATTAATACGGGTGTGATACATAAACAACCAGGTCCCTAGTAGCCTCTACTAAGACTAGTTTTGTTGCGCGATTGATGATCGAGGTTTCCCGGTCATGGGGCATGGCGCCGGTCGGCAATGAGAGTCATATCGTTGGAGAACGATGTGATGGACATACCCAAATTTGGAGGACGTAGTCGTTACGCCTTTGACCGTGAGATCAACTCTTATTGTTATTCCTGGAAGATACTTTGATCGCACCAAACGTCGTATCTTATATAGTATGACAATAACGGTGACACTTTTGGGTATCGGAAAGGAGTAGTTGAGACGAGGGGTCAAGAGAGGGATTTGCTAGTCCGCATAGCAGGATAGATACTCTCGGGCCCACTCGGTGAGATCATGTCTAATGAGCTTGCAAGCATGTGACTAGGTCACGGAGACATGAGATTATGGACGAGTAGAAGATAGCGTTGTCGGTAACGAGGTCGGGATTAGGTATGGAGATATCTATGGAACGACGCTCGGACAGGCTAAGTATCGCTATGGCAAAAGGTTTAAGACTTTGCGTTCAGGTTTGATAGATGAAGGTCATTCGTTATATCAAAGGGATTAATTCATGGGGTCCAGGCCTACGAGTTAGTCGTTGATCATAGAGGAGTCTTGGTTATACCTGTTATTATATCGAACCGCTAGGGTAACACACTTAAGGGGTTTCGACAAGACAACCGGAAAAGGAAAGAGATCACCGGGAGCGTCCCGGGAGGGGTCCAATGGAGATCGGGCAGCGCCGAAAGAGTTTTCGGAACTAGGAAAAATTATATATATTATGTTTGATGTTAATTAGTGTAATTAATATGCAAATATGATTTTATATATTTATTTTCGAATTTATTTAGGCTGATTTCCCTAAATGGGCATTCTGGTCGAAAGAAGGCCCAAGAAGGGGGGGGGGGATCCCCTTGGGGATTCGGTGGGGGCCAGGAGGGGCCGACCCAAGTGGGCCAAGGGCCCACTAGGGGGCCGGCGCACCCTCCAATGCCGCACCAGGCATGTGGGGGTTAGTCCCACATTGCCTGGTTAGCAAGTTGGTTCCCCCCTAGGAGCCTATATAAGGAGGGGCACCCCTGGCTTTTTAATTCACCAATGAATTCCCAATTTCTCTCTCGATCTCGTGATTCCCTTGTTGGAGTCGCGCCGAGCTGAGGAGGGGAATCTCTTCCACCATAGCCCCCTGCCGCGCTGCTGTTGTTCCGGTCCAAGTCTTCCGCTGCTCGTCCTGGACTGAAACTTCGGAGGCCGTCGTCTCCACCGTATGTGTGTGACGCCCTGCGAGGTGCTGCGCTAGCGGTACTCGGAGGTATGCTTCCTCTACACGAACTTGAGGTCGGTTTCGTCGGTCTTAATCGACAACGTTTGTGCGGGAACGTAATACCCGCTTTCGGTCTACAAGGGTACGTAATCCGATCTCCGTTCGTACTACTATATCTGCATAGAATAGATCTTGGCATGCTTTTAGGATATCGTTGGTAGGAAATTTTTTGTTTTCTGCACACGATCCTTTTCACTCGAACCTACGAAAAACAACAGAAAACAACTCCCTCTCAAATTCCAACACTTATTCCATAAGATACCAAACAAAGGAATGGGAAGAACCCACAGCCCAAACCCAGACCCAAACCCAAACCCACAACCGATGCCACTACCCAACCCGAGCCCACAGCCTGGCACAAAACCACAACCTTTGCCCAAGCCAGACCCACAGCCACAGCCTTTGCCGGTGCCGAAGCCCGACCCAAACCCACAACCACAGCCGTTACCTCAACCAGACCCAAACCTACAGCCCGACCACAACCCGCAGCCTCAGCCCCAACCACTGCCGGACCCAATCCTGGCGCCACTGCCGCAACTGGAGGTCCCAAGCTCAAATCCACAGGTACTACCGTTGCCAGACTCAAACATCCCTGGACGGCAATCGAGCACACTGCATGGGCCAGGAGAACCAGTTGGAAATGGTGATGCGGCTGGTCTCTCCATGTTGTGGTATGTACCATATTGATTGGTTGGTTAGTCGTGTGACCTATTGAGGCATGTAACAAGATCTATTTGTATTCACATTTATACTACTATTAATATATTTGTAAGAAAAATTTGTGTGCATACTCGGTACACGTGTTGTTGTATGTCTTCGTTCTCTTTACAACTCTGACATCGTGTTTGGTTGAAGGGATTTCTTAATAGAGAATGGGAATTAAAGGGATGAGTGAGTATCTGTGGTATGGTTTTGGTGTATGGAAGTTGCGGACAAGTGAGGCAAGGGAAATTGACGAGCAAGGGGGTGAAATTGAATCAGGATGGGGAGTTAACTCCAAAAGGAAAAAAACTTTGCATCAATTTTACTCGCCCTGCAAATGAAATAAAAGGAAAAAGCCCGTGAATATCTTGCACGAACATGTCCTCGAACTTACGGAAAACAACAGAATAACAACTCCCTCTCAAATTCCAACACTTATTCCATAAGATACTAAACAAAAGAATGGCAAGAAATTTTCTCCCATGTCTACCCCCCAAGCAAACTCCCACTAGTATATTCCCATTCCCATTGCCTAGTATTGCCAAATACGATGTGAGGGTCATGGACTGAAAGGATCGGTATGACACCTAGAGGGGGGGTGAATAGGTGCTAATTCAAATTTTAGTTCTTTTTCAAATTAGGCTTGACACAAAAGGTAAATTCACTAGATATGCAACTAAGGTGAATTTCCTATATGACAAGCTAGCAACTAAGCAAGATATAATAAGGCAATAAATAAGGATAGAAGTAACCGAAGTGAAGACACGAGACGACAAGGATGTATTCCCGAGTTCCTCCCTTGAATGGGAGTACGTCTCGTTGGAGAGGTGTGAACCAACACAATGGTTCAACGGCCACAAAGGCCTCACCCTAATCTCCGGTGAACCGCACCACAAAGGTTTGGTCCACTTTCCACTATCGGAATCCTTCGAGGCGGAATCCGGAGCCTTTACAACAACGATTCGGGGCACGACCCACAAAGGGCTTGGGGGCTCCCGAACAGCTACAATCTGTCACAAAGACAATAGGTAAGTACAACAATGGGCTAGGTTTCCTAGTGGAAGCCCTAGCAAGTGTTCCCTCAAATGAATGAGGGGGAAATGAAGAACGGCTCGGTGAAGATGTAGATCGGGGCCTTCTCCTTCAATCCTCCAAAGATCAACGAGTTTGGATGGGGGGATTGGGAGATCTTGGGATTCTTGGCTTGCAACAATGGAGCTCCTCCTTTTCTAGGTCAAGCACATTTCTGGAGAAAGGAGGAGGGGTATTTATACCCCTCCAAAGATGTAACCGTTGCAGCCAAAAACCCAGGCCGGAAACTCCGGCCCTAGTGGCCGGAAACTCCGGCCAGGGCGGAAACTCCGGCCTAGGGAGGCCGGAAACTCCGGGGGCCACCAGGGGCTGAACACAAGATCTTCAAACTGAACTTGGACATCTTCGAGATACACGAGGCCGGAAACTTTGGCCTGGGGCGGAAACTCCGGTCCATGGGACCGGAAACTCCGCCCCCCACCAGGGGCTGAGCACAACTTCGGCAACCGAGCAACGGAGAAGATTCCGGTCCTCAGGGACCGGAAACTTCAGGCAGGGCCGGAAACTCCGGCCCCCACCAGGGGCTGAGCACACTTTCAGTGCTGTCTCTTTTTCTCCTCTTTTGGTGCTGATGCATCTGAAGAGTTCCTAGATTATCCTGCATAACTTAACACCAACTTAATACATCCACATGTTGTTAACTAACACACAAAACACAGAGATCATAGAAATGTTCTTTCATGGACGAACTTAGAAATTCATGTAACATGTGATATTTTCAAATTTACTGATATTCAATTGAATTTTGAATTCAAATAATTTCTAAATCTGAACTCTGTGCAACTGTGCTTTCCCATATGATTACATTTTTTGATTACAACTGGGGTTGGGCGCTTGGCCTATATAGATGATAACTGTGTTGAATGCATTTTCACGAAAATAACAGGGCTGTAGTATGAGTCATCAATGCAACTATCATTGGAATCTATTCCGCAATAAAGTAAATAAAGTTTGAAATATGGACAAAAGGCCAGAACCATGTAAATAAAGTGGACATTTAAAGGGCCAGAATCCAGGATATAAATGGACCGTAAAAGGTCAAGGCCGAGAAAGTATAGTGTGATGGCCCATATAGAGGAGCAGTATGGACTCGGCTGAATCTTTACCCTCTTATTGAAGGAGATATGCCCTAGAGGCAAATAAATAAGTAGTATTTATTGCATTATCTCATAAGTTTATAATAGGTTTGTGTATTATGCTATAACTGTATTAATCGGAATTATTAATACACGTGTGATACATAGACAACCAGGTCCCTAGTTAGCCTCTATATGAACTAGTCCATTGGGCAACTGTTGATCGAGATTCCCGATCAAGGACAATGACGTCGGTTGACAATGGGGTCATCTTATTAGTTGAATAAGATGATGGACATACGCAAAGTATTGCAATAAGATCGTATTACGATGTTTGTCATTTGTAATAGATAAGAATATGATAGCTTATTCGTTAGACCGTGAGACCGTACTTATTGATGCTTCGTAGGGGTGATTTGAGAGCATCAAAACGTTGTGTCTTATATAGCATGACAATAACGGTGTCCATCTTGGGTATTCCGAAAGAGCATCGAGACGTAAGAATCAAGAGCGGGATTTGTTCATTCTTGTAATGGAAAGATACTCTGGGCCCACTCGGTGAGATTACATCTATATAGTTGTGCAGCTTATGACTAGGTCATGGAGATGTAATATCACAGCGAAGTTAATAACCTTGTCGGTAACGAGATACAACAAAGACATCGGTATGTCTATGATCATATCTCGGACAAGGTAGTATCGCAGAAACAAAGGGAATGAATATCATATTTATGGTTCAACGACGATATTCGTAGAATGCACAGGGGCCGTCATATACATCCAGGTATCCCTGACGGTCATTGGTGAGCGGAGTGTCACAACCATGTCTGGAGTGTTCTCGAACCGTAGGGTAACAAACTTAAGGTCTTAACGACACCATGAGATAGGTTCTGGAATAATATAGGATTTTGTTGGAGAGAGAGAATGATCCTGAAACAGTTCCGGTGGTCCGGAAGGAGTTCCGGGAAGGTCTGGAATGGTTCCATAGATGTCCGAAAGTTGTTCGGGTGGCTCGGCAAATGTTTCAGAGTCACGGGATATTAAATAGTATTTAAATATATTAATTATGAATTAATTATATTTTATATTAATTTAATATTAATTCAATAAAGGAAAAAGGGGGGCCTCCCACCTACATGGGCCCTTAGAGGGCCCAAGAGGGGGAGCCGCACCAACAAAGGGGGTGGGCCCCATGGATGGTTCGGCCAACCCATGTGGGTGCGCCACCCTCCTCTCCTCCTTTGTTTAGTCCCACATGGGGGAGCTAGGGAGTTTGCACACCCCCTCCCCCCTTTATATAGTAAGGCATATTAATTGGATTAATTCATTGGAAAATACAATTAAATTTGTAGCAGGCCGGCCGAGCTGTTTCTCCGCCCGTTTTGCCTCCTCTCTCCACCTAAGCTATACCGCCGGGTGCCGTTGCCCTGCGGGATTCCAGATAAGTTCTACCCCTGCGATTTCAGCTGGATTTGAATGACCGGGGTTTGTCGTTAAGCTCCGTATGTTTGCGAGTGCTCGGAGGTGACTCTTTTGAGGAGCCTGTGTGACGTCGTCTCGCCCCCTGCAGCCGCCGCGCCGCCTCCCCCCCTTGTCACCGGCACACCCCCCCCAGCCGCCGGCGCCTCGCCATCTTCCGCCCGACGCCCGTCGACGCATGTCATCGTCGACACCCCGGCGTCATCGTCTACGTCATCGCGGCAAGTTCTCCGCGACCTCGAGGTCGGCTACGTACGACTTCATCGTCAACGCTTGTGCGGGAGCGTAATCCCCGCTATCGGTCTGCATGGAGGTAATGTAACCCGTTCCGCCATCGTTATCACATGTACTAGATAGATAGATCCTGGCTAGTTAGGGTTTCATACGCTAGAAAATTATTGTTTTCTGCACCGTAACCCTTCAGTGGTATCAGAGCCGATCTATGCGTAGTACTGCTGGTACGGTTGGAACTCATGTTGAATGAGGACGTCTTTCGTATATTTGCTACCCTCTAGCGTGCACTTGCGATGCCTTCGGTATTGAGTTGATGAAGCGGCCCGGACCAACTTTACGCGTACGCTTACGCGAGACTGGTTCCACTACTGACATACGACTTGCACCGTATCTGTGGCTGGCGGGTGTCTGTTTCTCTCTCTCTAGTCGGCAAAGCATTTTCAATGGAGGGCCCGAAAGGGATGCTTAAACATGCAATTATACGATCGACGTTTTGGTACAAAGTTCATAGGTAGGGAAGCGATTCTCTTACGAATAAGTCTATATGCCACGTAAAACTTGCAAACCTAAATAAAGCTAGAAGCGTCTAACTTTTTTTTGCAGAGGCGTTATTTTATGTGACATGTTTACGGTAAGTTTGATATTACTCGTACTGTCGGAGGCAATGGAGGGCTACGTAGACTCGGAGCCATGCCGGGGCGCCGGGGGCCAGGAACATGGCGCCATGAAGGTCCAGGCGTATCGACCATGTCACATCGCACTTCATTGCATCATCATTGTGTGCTGTTGTGTGTGCATCCTATTGATTGCTTATATGCTAGATATACAACGGTAGCATCATGAATAGGATGATCCCTAACAAATACCAAAATTGTGTTCTCCCTCGTTCCGCACCACCAAGAAAGTTCTACGTTATGAGGCAAGCCGTGATGATCGGGTGTCAGACATCTCGTCGTTCGCATACAGTGGTTGTAAGCCATGTTGCATGCGCAGGGTCTTCGAGATTTGATTGGCGAGCCTAGCATATGCAGATATGGCATCAGAACACGGGAAGATCGAAAGATCGAGCACAAGTCACCGAGTTGTTGTGATCGACATTTTATGTCCACCTTTGAAGCTGTGGTGCCGACCGTGATGATCGGGGGGTGGTGTGGTGGATGAGGGTCGTGTAACCGCCATTATTATTTTTAGGAATAATAATTTTGGTGGGGTTTTGTTTGATAATATGATTATAAACTAAAACTCACATATATTATAAACTTTACCTTACCTCTTTTGCAATCACATCTGGAGACTACGGAACTACACTTCGGTTGCTTCCTCAAGAGCCCGGATTCTACCTTAGAAGCCGATGGGTCCAACTTCATCAGCTGGTACATTGGTTTTAGAAACATTCTCCAAACACAACAAACATTCTATATGTCCTAGAACATTAGTTAGGAGATAGACCAGATGATTCTGCTAGCAAGGAGGAGGATGATGAGTTCCGTAAGCATCATGATATTTTCATAGAAGTGGAGGTCGTCATGAGCGTATGCCTTGCACCAGAGTTGAAAGTTGTTTCAACACATGGAGCCATATGTCGTGATTGATGCGATCAAATGACACTTCATGAATTGAGTCTTGAGCAGTTCAGATAGCTTAGAAAGTTCCGGACCATTCACATGGGGAGCATACCTGTCTGGAGACTCAATTGAAGAAGTTGTATGAAATCTACTTCAGGCTTACGAATATCTATGATTTCTAGATAGCGAACTCGAGTGCAATAGAGATTGCGCTTTGCCTCCTAGCTGTGAATAGCATGTGGTTGAATATGCTATAGAGACACGATGAGCTTCTTCACGTTCGTGAACAAGTTCAAATCTCTAAGCAGTTGTTTCATATTATGAGTAATTTGCATCACATCTCAATTACATTATGCGTATGATATACATTTATAATAGCGGGAATGATAAAATTATGTGTTTAGAACAAAAACCATCGAATTTAGTCATAAAGGCAATGAAAGAAGTAATGGATAATTTTGGTCCATTTAAGTATTTCGAGTGCCTAATTGATTAAGTTTGAAATGTAGTATTGAAGTGTCAATACGAGAGGAAATTAATTAAGAGTCATTTTAAATGATTATTAAATTAATTAATGGTGTTTTTTGCTTGACCCGAATTCTTCTATGATTATTGGTAAATAAGAGTATTTGCCTAATAAATCATAAGTCTGAAATTAATTTGATAAGAGATCAAATGGGGTTTTTTAGAAGAAAGATTAGTGAATATTGTATTCACAAGATTCGATCAAAGGACAATATTTTTGAATTATGGTTTCAACACAAAAGACTTGTGGAAATTTGTTTGACAATATTATAATGTCATATATGGTGATATGTGGGGTATTATAATCATGCTCTATTTTAAATAAAGTGTGGTCTATCAGAATCTGTCTTAGAATTTCTTAATACGTTCGAGACATTACAGTCGATGTCCACTTTAGAAAATAGATATTTTTCTCAACGAGAATTCGCGGGATCGACCGTGGAGTCGACATGTATATGGTTATACGATAATTCGGAATATACATGAATAGTTCTTTGTAGATTGCTCGCATTGGATGAGAGTGTATTCCAAAACCAAATAGAAACAAAACTTGGTTTGTTGTCTATGTAATTCCGAGGAAAATATGATTTTTCGAATTATGGTTTATGGATTGGAATTAGGAGCTTGAAATAAGGTGTCAAACCTATATTCATAAAAGTAGAATACTGGAAGGTGTTCCAAAGAGTATATTTCTACAAATGAAAATTTGGTGATTAAGAGTGAGGGAGACTAGAATTTTTTTCTGCTTGCAATCCTCTTCATAAAGATCATAATATTTTCATGAAAGAAGCTTCTAAATAAAGTGATGTTATATTTAATATTGCTGTCAGGTCACAATACGATATTAAGTGTTTCAGATCTTGTTGACAGATCAAGGTACACTTTATGAATACAAAGAAAGTTGAGAAAATATCAGAATACGAACAAAGGCTGTTTCGGCCTGGAAATCCAAGTTACATTTGAGAGGATTAAAATAGTAATTATTGCTACAATTCTTATTAGAGGAATAAGATTGTTTAATCATCATATAAAGGGTTATATGAAAAATGTGACTATAAGAAAGACGTGGAAGCATGTCTTGTCAAGAAATGTGTCTTGGACAAGATCAAATTTGTTGACTACATTTATGTAGACATGCTTGAAGTCTGAAGGATTTGTATTAATGTAATACTCTAGTTTCAAGCAAGCACATAAGATGTGACGGATTAAAATATAATTTCTCTAGAAAGGACCTAATAGTTTGTGATGAAGAAGGGGATGCCTTGGGCATCCTCAAGCTTTGACGCTTGAATCTTCTTGAAATATATTGGGGTGAACCACCGGGGCATCCCCAAGCTTTGGCGTTACTATCCTCTTGATCACATTGTATCATCCTTCTCTCTTGATCCTTGAAAACTTCCTCCACACCAAAGTTAGAGTAACTTCATTAGAGGGTTAGTGCACAAAAAATTAGGGTCAATTGGTTCTATGCCATACCTAGCTGAGTTCTATCGGTATGTGCCATACCCTCGTTGTTTCTCTGGTCTGTGCCCTGGTTTGCTCGCATATCGGCCAGACGCTCGTTTCCCTCTGGTCAAACTCCTTTGACCCGCACTTGGCCTGACTGGTGGGGTCGGTCTAGCGCGTCTCGGTTCGTTTGTCGGCTCGATTGGGATTTCCTGGGGTCGGCACGTGGGGCCGGGGCACTAGTCTGACTGCTGGGGCTGTGGCACTAGTCTGACTGGTGGGGACGACACGTGGGGTGCGCGTGGGGTCGGCGTGAGGTTGGCGCGTGGGGTCAGCATGGGTCGGTTAGGGTTTGCCCGGCCTCCCCGCCGCGGCTAATAAAAGGGGGCCGCCCTCGCCGTAGAAACTCCATTTTCTCTACCTCTCTCTCCCCTCCCTCCCTCAAAAATGTGGTGGAGCACGCCATCGCCGATGTCGGACTCAGAGCTCTACTCGCCTGAGGAAATATGCAGGACATGCAAGAGATGAAGCCAGAGGAGCGGGAGGAGTGGCTAGCGAAGCAGAACCTTTTAATAACAAAAGCTTTCATTTAAATGGACATGCCTATCCGTGCACGCTACAGAGACGGCATGGTGGAGTATGGCATGCCACACACGTATTCAATGCGCACACAGTGCCACGAACTGGAAGGCTCTCAGACAGATGTGTCTCATACTCTCATCGCACGACTCGTAAAAATTGATTTGCTTTGGATTCGTGCTTTCACGCTAGAACAGATAAACATGAAGGTAACCCTAACATGAACGTATACGTGCCGCTCGTTCTGCTATAGCTAGTACTCCCTCCATCCCGGTTTATAAGTCACCTTTAAAGCGAGTCCACCATTTTTGCTCCGAAATGGGTCCGTTTACCCTATCTTTGGAGCTCATTTCAAACACATTTTTCAGCTAGACCACCACCCTACCTTTGAAGCTCATTTGAAACACAATTTTCGACGAGTCCACCATTTTTGCTCAGAAATGAGGCTGTTTAGCCTACCTTTCGAGATCATTTAAAACACATTTTTAGCGAGTCTACCACCCTACCTTTGGAGCTCATTTGAAACACATTTTTCGGGGAGTCCATCATTTTTGCTTAGAAATGAGGCCGCTTACCCTACCTTTTGAGCTCATTTGAAAAACATTTTTAAGCGAGTCCACCACCCTACCTTTTGAGCTCATTTGAAACACATTTTTCGGCGAGTCCATCATTTTTGCTTAGAAATGAGGCCGTTTACCCTACCTTTCGAGCTCATTTGAAACCCATTTTTTAGCGAGTCCACCACCCTACCTTTTGAGCTCATTTGAAACACATTTTTTGGCGAATCCATCATTTTTTCTTAGAAATGAGGTCGTTTACCCTATCTTTGGAGCTCATTTGAAACACATTTTTAGCGAGTCCACACCACCCTACCTTTCGAGCTCATTTGAAACACATTTTTCGGCGAGTCCACCAATTTTGCTTAGAAATGAGGCCGTTTACCCTACCTTCCGAACTCATTTGAAACACATTTTTTAGCGAGTCCACCACCCTACCTTCCGAACTCATTTGAAACACATTTTTCGGCGAGTCGGCCATTTTTGCTTACAAATTAGGTCGTTTACCCTACCTTTTGAGCTCATTTGAAACACATTTTTCAAGGAGTCCACCACCCTACCTTTGGATCTCATTTGAAACACATTTTTCGGCGAGTCCACCATTTTTGCTTAGAAATGAGGCCATTTACCCTACCTTTCGAGCTCATTTAAACACATTTTTTAGCGAGTCCAAGCTAGATTTGAGAAAGGTCATGGCTATCCGCATTTGGTGTGACGAAATACCCATTTTGTGTCACTGAGGCAAATTGGGGGTGGGCGAGCCAAAATCCCCGTTGGGTCCGCCGTGATCCACTCGTCAGCGGGTGTACAACCCTTGTCCTACGCGCGCGTCCAATCAGATCGTAGAATGAGCTTCTCGCGGATTGCCCCGAGTCTGCCTGCAGATTATTTCTAGAGGAAACTGGACAGCCGCAGATTCCTTGTAGAGGAAATCATACGTCTGCAGATTCCTTGTATAGGAAATCAGCTTCAAATATTCAAAAATTATCGAAAAAATGAAATATCCTGCGCACATAGTCGTCTTATGTCATATACTAATGACTCAAGTTGAAAAACATGGTCTATATACATTCAAAATGAGAAGGGCATGGATCTCATGTGATATCGCATAACTCAAACTATGAGGTATAATGTTGGAGAGAAGTGGTTTTGGAATTGCAACATGAAAATTATAAAAACCTCACAAAATCTTCATTTTGGAGTAACTAAGAATGATCCATGTTTAGTTTTTCATTTTCATGTTTTAAACTTGTTTAAATGTTGGTCAAACTTAGATTTGACCGATTTTGAAATAACCATAATAAATTCAAAACTTATCGAAAAATTGAAAAACCGACGCACATAGTCTTCATATGTCATATACTAACGACTCAAGTTGAAAAACATGGTCTACATACATTCAAACTGTGAAGGGCATGGATCTCATGTGATATCGCATAACTCAAACTATGAGGTCTAAGGTTGGAGAGAAGTGGTTTTGGAATTGCAACATGAAATTTTCAAAAACCTCACAAAAGTTTCATTTTGGAGTAACTAAGAAGGATGCATGCTTAGTTTTTCATTTTCATGTTTTAAACTTGTTTAAATGTTGGTCAAACTTAGGTTTGACCAATTTTGAAATAACCATAATAAATTCAAAACTTATCGAAAAGTTGAAAAACCGACGCACATAGTCTTCATATGTCATATACTAACGACTCAAGTTGAAAAACTTGGTCTAAATAAATTCAAATGTGGAGGGCATGGATCTCATGTGATATCGCATAACTCAAATGTGCAAATGAGAATTGCAACATGAAATTTCAAAATTCTCATGAAAGTATCATTTAGGAGTGACTAAGAATGGTCTAGGCTTAGTTCACGCCCAAATTTTACACAAATGTGCGCCTGTGCGCGCCCAGAGCACGCCGGGCACGCTCTGAGCGCGTCCAGAGTGCGCACCTAAGGTGTTTGACAGAAGTACAATAAAAAAGGACAAAAATTGCTGGTGATGTTCATGTTGAAAAGCGACTCCATCATGCCTCGCTTTTGTCTGCGCAAGTGGTCTTTAATTTTACCCTTCTTACTTGTCTTTTCCGTGGCATCACGGGTCCCGTTCACCTGGCGGGCGAAGACCGAAGCGACGAGTGCTGCAGTCGGCGCCCTGCAGACGGAAGCGAGGCGTGCTCGAGTCACAGCGGCTAGAGTCGCAATAACGCCGCGCAGCTTCCAATGGCGCAGACGGAAGCGACGCGTGCTGACAGTCGCAGCGTCTGGTCACGTCGGCGTCAATGCGCAGCCAGGCGAAGCGGTGGCCGCGTTAATGCAGGCCACCCAAAGCCGCTCCTCAGGCCGCCTGTAAATCCCGACGCGGCGCAGCCCTCCTCTTCTCACACCAACACTTCCTCCTCTCTCTTCTTCTCCTCAAGGAAACAGAAACATAGGCCACCTGAACGGATAGACGTCGCCTAGAGGGGGGGGGGGTGAATAGGCGATTTAAAACTTTTTCCGAGGAGCCGGAATATCCGGTCCAAGAATGACCCGGAAATTTCGGTATGCTTGATAAAGGCGGAATAAAACTAGAGGTTTACTTTAACAAGAATACAACCTAGATATAAATACTAGGCTCACCTATGTGCACCAACAACTTATGCTAAGCAATACAAGTAACAAGGTGATAGCAAGATATATGACTTCAAGCACGAAGGCTATCACAAAGTAAAGTGCATAAGTAAAGAGCTCGGGTATAGAAATAACCGAGGCACGCGGAGACGAGGATGTATTCCCTAGTTCCACCCAAAGGGTGTATGTCTCGTTTGGAGAGGTGTGCGCAACCACAACAGGTTAGCCGCAACGCCACAAAGGCTCACCTTCTTCTCCTGATGAACACCACAAAAGGTTGCGAGTTCACCTTCCACTATTGATCTCCTTTGGGGCGGAGATCGAATCCCTTACAACTCTTGAGGCACACACCCACAACTTAATTGGGGGCTCCCAAGTCTTGAGACACACACCCACAACTTAATTGTGGGCTATCAAGTGACCACAAAAGGTCTTGGCCACAAAAGGCGTCTAGGGTCCAAAGACCCAAGAGTAACAAGCTTACAAGTATCACCACCACGAATCCTCGTGGAGGGCTCAAACCGATGCAAATGTAATGGCAAGAGCACACGAAGTGCTCAAGTCCTTCACTCTCAAATTCCAACAAAGCAACAAATTCTTATGGGGAATAAGAGAGGAAGAACAAAAGAAACCACAAAGGAGTCAAATCCTTCACTTCCAAATCCCACCAAAAGCAACTAATGCTTATGGGGGAGAGGAGAGGAAGAACAAAGGAGAAGAACCACAAAGGAACTCTAAGAACTAGATCCAAGAGGTTCCCCTCACTTAGAGTAGAGATGGATTGGTAGGATTGTAGATCTAGATCTCCTCTCAACTTTCCCTAAAGAATATGGAAGAATCAATGGAGAGATTGAGAGGAATCAAGTTTTCGAAGGTCAACAATGGAGTAAGAGAGAGAGGAAATTCGTGCTACCTTCGTTGGGCAAGGGAAGAAGAAGGGGAGGGGTATTTATACCCCCCCCCCAAGAAAATAGAACCGTTGCACCCAAATTTAGACCGGAAATTCCGCCCAAAAGTGAAATTTCCGAACTGATTTTCCGGTTCCGATCAGTGCCTCTTTTTCGAGAAAAACTGCGAGAATCGGATATTCCGGTTCAGTCCAGAATCGGATATTCCGAGTGACTGAAAACTGACAGAAACAGCAAAACCAAAACTGCAATATCTTTTCCATCCGGACCCCGTTTTCGATGACTTTTGGCTCGTTGGAATCTTTACAACGAGATCTACTTGAATATGCATAGAAACATCATAGTCCATAATGTTAGGATAAAACCAAATGGGAAAGGTTTAACTTTCCAAAAACATGTAAACCGGTAAAACCTCCAATATCAAAAACGTAACAAGATATTCATACGAAATCCGTTTTTGATGAACTAGAGCTTAGTATGGAGATAAACCAAGCTCTAAATCCTCACATGGATTGTTGGGGATATATCAACCAGGGGTATAACCAGCATGGATCAATCCGGCTAGTCCAGGGTGGCCCAAGGGTGGTAAGGCCGAGGCCTGCCGGGCGGCCCAGATAGCTGACGTACAAGGAAGTAGGCGGACGGTCCAAGGAAGACGGAAGGCCGAAGCCCATCAAGCCACCGAGCCCAAGACGGAAGGCGGCAACTAAGCCGGCTAGGTCTAGGACTCTGTTTACTTGCCGGCCAAGTACTTACCTTGTAACCCGGGGTCTGGCCGCCTATATAAGCCGGCCACCGGGAGGCCTTAAGGGCCAAGCTCAGAGGAGATTCAATACGCATCAAACACATTGTAACCTGTTCACGGCTATTGCCTCATAGTGAATTATAGCAGCACGTAGGATCCCGCCACCGCTGTGGGATCCGAAGCTGGGTAAACCCGCCGTGTTCAATCCCGACCTCGACGATTCCAACCTTCTTCCCCACAATCCATACGTAGGCTAGAGGACCCCCGTCTCCTATCAATTATGCCGATACCTCGACAGTTGGCGCCCACCGTGGGGCCTAAGGTTCCTGGCGTCACGTTCCAGGCGGGAACACTTGGCGGCGTGGGCAAGCAGATCGCCGTCGGTCGCGTCACAAGGCATGACGGCCATAGCTACGTCAACTCGGATGAGTCCTGGCTCCCGGCGGACGACTACCTTATCGGATGCGCAATCGTGCCGATCGGAGGGATCGACGTCTTCATCGGGTACACGCCAGAGGCGTACGGCCTACCGCGTTTCTACAACCCCACCCACCAACCCTTCGACCAAGCAGTCGACCGGCAAGATGGATCTGAATCCGCCTTCTCCCAAGAGTCGGCCGAATCTGATTTCCACTTCGTCGGAGTTGTTGGACTGGGATCCGACTCCCAGCAAAACTTTTCATGGACAAGCAAAATTTTTGCCGTGTCCCATCCACGCCTCATTGGGCAAGGTCAACCATATGCTTGGAGAGTGCCGTTTCATGGACGACTTCAAAAAGGATCCCACAGTCGGCTGGAAGTCAAAGAAGTCAAAGAAGAACGACAAGAAAGACAGCAAGGAGGATGAGGATGACGACATGTCTATCTCAAGCGAAGAGGACGCAGCCGCCAAGAAAAAGAAGCCGTATCCGAAGGTCAAAGAATCTCTTGTGTGCTTTATCGGCACGCCTTCAGCTAAAGCGGATAAGGCGGAGATGCGCGAACTCAACACGACAATGCCGGACGTCCCTCGGTACTTGAACTGGTCGGAGGCAACAATCACTTGGGACCGGTCCGACCACCCTGATCACGTCCCTCACCCAGGCAAGTACGCCCTTGTCGTCGACCCCATTGTCGACAACTTCAGACTAACAAAGGTACT
Source organism: Poa annua (assembly GCA_026929855.1). Classification (NCBI taxonomy): domain Eukaryota; kingdom Viridiplantae; phylum Streptophyta; class Magnoliopsida; order Poales; family Poaceae; genus Poa; species Poa annua. Next base: position 28,766,504 of record CM049428.1, read on the forward strand.
TATGGATGGCGGCAGCAGCCTCAACATCCTGTACTACGACACGCTAAGCCGCATGAACCTGTCAGAGGATCAGCTGGATCACAACAACCTCACATTTCACGGCATAGTGCCCGGCAGGCAAGCAAAGTCAATGGGAAGCATCATGCTGAAGGTAACTTTCGGACCAAAAGAGAACTACCGCTCAGAGTTCCTCCGGTTCGAAGTTGTCCCCTTCAAAAGCGCCTATCATGCAATCTTCGGACGACCGGCTTTCGCCAAGTTCATGGCAAGGCCGTGCTACATATACAGTAAGCTTAATATGCCGGGGGAAAACGGGACCATCACGGTTTCCGGCAACTTCAAGAAAGCCAAGGAGTGCGAGCGTGGCATGGCCGCCTTCGCAGAAGCCGTCATCCACAAGGAAGAACTCGCGCTGCTCGGGGCGGATGCAGACAACTCCATGCCAAAGCCAAAGATGGATGTCAAGAAGACTTTCGAAGCTTCAGAAGACACCAAAAAGGCGGACCTCATCCCAGGTGACAAGTCTAAGCAAGTTGTCATCGGCTCCAACCTTGACAGCAAATAGGAAGGCGCGCTCGTCGAGTTCCTCCGTGAGAATCGTGACATCTTGCATGGTCGCCTTCCGACATGCCTGGTGTACCGAGGGAACTTGCCGAGCACTCGCTCAACGTCATAAAAGGATCCAAGCCGGTAAAGCAAGCAACAAGACGCTTTGGAGATGAGAGACGCAAGGCTATAGGGAAGGAGATAAATAGGCTGAAGGCCGCCAATTTCATATAAGAAGTTGTACACACCGATTGGGTGGCAAATCCTGTACTTGTCCCAAAGAAGAATAAAGAGCTGAGGATGTGTATTGACTATACCGGTGTTAACAAGTGCTGCCCAAAGGACCCCTTTGCGCTGCCTAGAATTGACCAAGTCGTAGACTCCACAGCAGGCTCCGAGCTGCTTTGTTTTCTGGACGCCTACTCAGGGTACCACCAAATCAAGATGAGAGAGTTAGATCAGCTGAAAACATCTTTCGCAACTCCATATGGGACTTTCTGCTACATTACAATGCCTTTTGGCCTGAAGAATGCAGGGGCAACATACCAGCGCTGTATGCAAAATTGCCTACATGAACAGATCGGCCGCAATGTTCACGTCTATGTAGACGACATCACGGTAATGTCAAAAAAGAAGGCAGACCTCCTAGAAGACTTGGAAGAAACTTTTCAGAATCTCCGGAGGTATCAGATGAAACTCAATCCCGCCAAGTGCGTTTTCGGCGTTCCAGCCGGCAAACTGCTTGGATTTATCGTCTCAGAGCGGGGGATCGAGGTTAACCCGGAGAAGATCAAGGCCATCCAAAACATATCCAGACCTTCTTGTCTGAAGGACGTGCAGCGCCTAGCCGGATCGGCGGCAGCCGTCAGTCGTTTCATAAGCCGCCTAGGGGAAAAGGCAATGCCTCTCTATCGGCTACTGAAGAAATCCGACAACTTCGAGTGGACAGCAGAGGCAGACGCCGCCTTGCAACAACTTAAGGAGGCCCTCGTATCCGCTCCGATATTGGCAGCACCTCGATCACAGGAACCAATGCTGCTGTACATCGCGGCAACAGGAGCTGTTGTCAGCGTTGTCTTGGCTGTGGAAAGAAAGGAGAGCGAAGCCGCGGCGTGTGAGCAGCGACCGGTCTACTTCATCAGTGAAGTGTTCTCCGCCTCCAAGCAGAGGAATCTGCATTACCAAAAGCTGGCTTATGGCGTATTCTTCGCCGCCAGAAAGCTTAGGCATTACTTCCAGGAACACACAGTGACAGTAGTCAGCAAGGCACCGTTGGGAGACATAATCAACAATGCAGAGGCAACGGGTCGAGTTGCCAAGTGGGGCATCGAACTCGCCGCCTTTGACATAGTCTACAAGCCACGGACCGCCATTAAGTCTCAAGCGCTTGCCGACTTTGTCGCCGACTGGACAGAGGCCATGGAGGAAACGACACTCCCCGAATCAGAATATTGGGTCATGCACTTTGACGGATCAAAGATGCTCAAAGGATCGGGGGCTGGAGTCGTTCTACGCACGCCTAAAGGTGACAAGCTTAGCTACGTGTTACAAATCCACTTCACAGCAACCAATAATGTTGCCGAATACGAAGCCTTGCTTCACGGGTTACACGTGGCAAACGACCTAGGCGTCAAAAGAATCCTCTGTTATGGCGACTCAGATCTGGTCGCGCAGCAAGTAAGCGGAACATGGGATGCGAAAAGCGCAACAATGGCAGCTTACAGAGCCAAAGTTGACGAATTTGCAAAAAACTTCATAGGCTACGAAGTCCGACATGTTCCAAGAGCCGAAAATGAGGCAGCAGACACACTTGCAAGACTGGGATCGGAACGCAAAAAGGTACCAAAAGATATCTTCCTGGAGCAATTGCACAAGCCATCCATTAAAGGCGCCGATTTGATGGACCCCGACTCAGAAGAACCGGTAGAAGCGGCAAGTCTCGCTGTCTACTTAACACAGCCGTATTGGACAGTCCCATATCTCGATTTTCTAATCGACCAAAAGTTGCCGGAGGACGATGAGGTGCTAAAAAGGCAGATCATAAGGCGAGCCAAAGCATTCACGATAATAAAAGGCGAGCTATACAAGCGAAGCACATGTGGCATCTATCAGCGGTGCATACAGCCGGAGGAAGGCCGGGAAATTCTGAAGGACATACATATTGGCGCCTGCGGGCATCATGCTTCCGCTAGGTCCATTGTATCCAAAGCTTTCCGCCAAGGTTTCTACTGGCTCACCGCCAAAGAAGATGCCAAGAACATCGTCAAGACATGCAAAGGTTGCCAGTTGTACGCCCGTCAACCTCACTTGCCGGCACAGGAGCTAAGGACGATCCCAATCACCTGGCCGTTCGCGGTCTGGGGCTTAGACATGGTGGGTCCCTTCAAAAAGGCGCGCGGTGGGTACACTCACCTATTGGTCGCTGTCGACAAGTTCACCAAATGGGTCGAGGCCAAACCGATCAGCAAACTTGACGCACGAACAGCCACCAATTTTCTCTGGGGAATTATCTCTCGGTTTGGAGTTCCACACAGCATTATCACCGATAATGACAGCAATCTGTCTCAAGGCGACATAGAAGAATACTGCAGCGATCTGGGCATCCGGCTTGATTTGGCATCCGTGTCACACCCTCAATCCAATGGACAAGTAGAGCGTACAAACGGCCTAGTCTTATCAGGACTTAAGCCTCGTCTCGAAGCTCCATTACATAGGGCAGCCGGCGCTTGGGCATATGAGTTACAGTCGGTATTATGGAGTTTGCGCACAACGCCAAACAGATCCACCGCCTACACTCCTTTCTTCTTAGTATATGGCGCAGAGGCAGTGCTACCTACCGACATGAAGTACGATTCCCCAAGAGTTCAAGCCTACATCGAGCAAGACGTAGAAGGTGCAAGACAGGATAGCCTAGACCTGCTAGACGAAGAAAGAGACGTCGCTCTCCATCGCTCCGCCTTGTACCAGCAACAACTCCGCCGCTATCATAGCCGGAGAGTGCGGAAGCGAAGCTTCAGAACAGGTGACCTGGTTCTCCGCCTAATTCAAGATAGAAAAGGCTTGCACAAGTTATCCCCGCCATGGGAAGGACCGTTTATAGTCACAAAGGCGCTGCTCAATGGTTCCTACTACCTAGCCGACATCCGCGACGAAGAAGAAAATAAAATGCGCAAGAAGGCGGCAGGAAAAAGGGGAACCAAGCGCAAGAGAGGCATTGACGATCCGTTCGAGCAAACAAGACGGCCTTGGAATATTGAGCAGCTACGTCCTTTCTACACTTAGCAATTTATAATTGTAATAAGTTAAATATGATTATGAAATAAAAGTCTATGGTTCCTCATCTGTGTTGAGACGCATGCCATCTTTTATCTTTTCTTGCAATCATATTTCCCCTATGTATCTAAGTTACCTATTTTCTAGCTCCGTGCAAAGGTTCAAACTGGTAGATACTTGCAGCTTTCGAGCCAACCTAAAGCAAAAACAAACTTTTTGCGCCGCCTAATTCCTTTGCCTCTGGTTACTTATATGTGGTTCGCCTAGTAGTATGTCTTTTACACCAACATGTTGGCTTTGGTCTCTGATTCTAAACAAATGGTCTAGCCCTGGTTGTTTCAGCTAAAGTTACCGACTGAGGTTTCGTCAACATACAAAAAGTCAAGCATATAAGTCAGGGTAAAATTAAGGCGGGCCATATAAATAGAGACAAAGTAAAACTTGTCAGCTAGTTTCTGCCTAACAAGGCAACAGCAAAAGTATATACAAATATTACAAATGTTGCATTGTTTGAGGGGCCGACAAAATAAGGCTGGTGGGAGGCAAGGACAAGAAAACATATGGCTCGGGGGAGCGTCTACATCAGGCTTGGGGGCTGACAACTTCAGCCCCGGAACTGTCACTCCCCTCCGCCTCGGCCGCACCGGCAGCTTCAGCTCCCTCTCCGCCAGGCACATGATGGCGTCGGTAGAAGATTGAAGTGTCCACCATGTCGGCGACTCGCGTGACGTAGCTGGCAACGCTGTCGAGCACAGCGACCGGCTCAACCTCGCTACCGTCTTCGTACGTCGACGGCATGCCTTCAGTGACGGCTTCTATCTCCGCCTCGGGGTAGTGCGCCATGAACAACCCAAGGGCAGTCTTGGCTCCACCCCGCGCCGCCGACTTCAGCGAGCTTTTGTGCAATTTGGTCGCCTGCTCCAGGATGGCGGGCACGTCGCTGAACTCGGTCGGCTCCTGACTGCCAGACGAAGTGAAGAACTTGGCGGCAAACCGTTTGGACGCCGCCAAAGTCTCGGCGATCAGCTCGCCCAGACGCGCAAGGCGATCCAGGCGAGGGCTGACAACCTTGTCATCGCCTAAACCGGCGGGAACTGCATCAAAAATAAAGCCATAAGTTCGGCTCAGGCTAAAAGCAACATGGCAGTATCAAAAAAGGAGCGAGAAATTACCAAGGACCGAGTTATGGAAAGCCGACAACTCAATCATATGAGTTGCCAGCGCGTCCTCTGCAGTTTGGGCGCGAGAAGTCTGCTTAGAGATCTCCTCGGCAGCCGTCTTCTGCGCCAAGTCTGAAGCTTCATTCATAAGAGCTTGCATATCAGTGGACGCCTTCAGGACATCCTGGGCGTGGTCTAGCAGTTCTACAAATATGGATTTACTAAGCTAAATGATTGACGGAAACATAAGTCAAAAGCATAGTTGAAGGCAAAAAAGGGACAGGCCTACCTTCATCTTTTTTGCGGGCCGCTTCCAATTTGGCAATCCGCTTGTCCTTGGCCTCGCACTCCTTCTTCAGGTCGCGGCAGCGTCGGTTTATCTCGACTCGGGAGAAGACGAGCTCGACGTTGGCGGACACAAGGCCCTGCAAGAAAAAACAAAAGCATATAAAATATTGTCGAATAACCACTAAGCCGGCAGTCAAAATTTCTTTTGACTTGCCATCTAAGTGCTTGGGGGAAAGACTGCGTATATGCGGGAGTGGTAAGAACTTACAGATAAGTCGCCCTCCAAGTCGGCGAAGGCCTGCGTGGCGAAGTTGGCAAAAGCCAGAGTTGACTCCCTGGCCTCCTTAAAAGTGGACCAAGGGTCTCTGACCTTGCCGCCTCCCGCAGCCGGGGCTGCCTTCCGAGACGCGCCGGCAGACGACTCCAGCAATCCTTCGTTGACGGCACGCGATTGAGCGGCATCATCGGCCGTAGCCTCAGCCAGTAGTAGAGGAGTTGTCGGCGCGCGATCGGCGGAGGGGACCTTTGGCGGAGCACCTGAAGCCGGAGCTGGAGGTTGGCGTCGAGCGTCAGCCATGAAGCTGCCGGCGTGGAGCGGGGGAGTTGGAGGCACGGTGGCCGGCGAGCCGCCTTGCGGCCGCTTTCCTTTGCCAAGGAGCCTGGTCGTCAACCGGGAGGTTGCGACCCTTTCCCTGTCAAACAAAAAGCAAGCACAATCAGTCAGCCAATGTTCAAAAGGTTTGCCGTATGGAAAAGGCAAAGTTGAGTACCTTCGGGGGATGTTAATCCCCGCGTTCTCGCCAATGTTGGCGAGAATCGGCTCGGTAGCCGATGCGATCCGTTTCTTCCTCTCGGCGTTCGCCGTGGAGGAAGCAGCGCCGGACGCCTTGCGCTTCTTCGTCTTCCCGGCTTCCGACTCGTAGAAGTCGGGAGCCAGGTCATCCTCCCTCAACTCGGAGAGCTGAAAAAGAAGGCATGTTAAAGGAACTCAATCCTAGCCGGCAAAGCTGTCAAACAAGGGGTAAAGGAAGAAAATATTCACCTCGAGGGGAGGATTGTCGTGGGTGTGCATGGGCACGCCCTCGACCGCCTTCAACGACCCCGCCTTGACGAGGCTGCGGAGCCGGAATGCCAGGTCGGCGACCAGGTAGGCGAATACTGACACATCTTGTGCGGGCTGTACCGCAGGGGGAGGATTTGCCGGCCGAGCCAGCAAATGACGGTGTCGACCCCATCCAGCTGGGGGGGAGCCATCGTCCTCGTGAGGAACTCGATCCGCCTTTGAATAAGGCGGAGTTCCTCCGTCAATCTGGGCACTGCCTCGTCCCAGCATGGGCGAGGCATGGGCGGCGCGTTGACGAATGCCGGAATGCTGATTTGACGGCCCGGCGCTGCCATGTCTTGGCAGTAGAAGAATGTGGAGGTCCAGCCCTTGACGGACTCGAGGTATGGTATCTTAGGATACCATTGGCGGCCCTGGCGGCAGTTGAAGGTGACGCTGCCGCATGTCGCCAGCCCGCCGTCCGGCACCGTCTGCCGCCGGCAACGGAAACAGTATCTAAAGAAGTCTAAACTAGGCCTAATACCTAGATAGCCTTCGAAAAGAGCTGTGAAGCCGGCTAAGACTAATATACTATTGGGTGCGATATTATGGGGCTGGAGCCCGTAGTGATCTAAGACCTCACTAAAGAAGACGGAAGGCGGAAGCGCCATTCCCCTGACCAGGTGGGAGGTGAGGATTACCCGTTCTCCGGCTTCCGGAGCCGGGATGATGTCTCCAAGGGCGGCCCTCCACCCGCAATCCTCCCGAGTGGGAAGGTAGCCGACTGCCTCCAAATCTTGGAGGGCGTCCTAGTCGACAATGGAAGGCAGCCAATAGCGGGACCCGAGGTCCGGCGCTTCTTCTTCCTCGTCGCCGGGGGCGCTCGCCGCCGCAGTCGCCGCGGTGGTTGGTGGAGGAGCGAAAAAACCCGCCGCTGGCGCGCGCGTGGCAGAAGCCCGAGGGGCGACGACGGAGACATTGCCCGCCGTCGCCGCCGTCGCGGGACGAGTAATGGCGCCGCCCATCGGCGTCGCAAGCGCGGCCTCGGTCGCCGGACCGCTCGACGCCGTCGAATGAGCGGGACCGGTGGACATCGCCGCGAGGAAAGGTCGCCGGGGGAGAAGAGTTCGCCGGAGTTCGTTCGGAGGCGAGGAGCGAGGAAGTGGGAGAGACAAGGGGGCACGGAGAGCAAAGGCAGGGTAAAGGAAATGGACCGTTTGGCTACCTATTTATAGGGCCAGGCGTTGCTCCCTGTGCAACGGTGTTTTTAGTCGGACACGTGTCCAACATCCGTTGCAGCCCATGATTGCACGATCTCCACGCCTCCTTTTTTCCCGCAATTTGTGATCATGGCGAGATTCCCGCCTAGGCTGTTTTCAAACTGTCGTGAAGCCGGCTAGGTGGAAACCGTCAAGAAGAATGCTCGGCAAAGATTGCCGAGTAGCCGTCTTTTCCCATGATGGACAAAGGCGGCCGCATGTCAACATCAAGACACGCGTGCCTCGTTCATTTTCAGAATGGTTCAAGTCCTGCAGCCGCCAACATTGGCAGATGAAGAATCAAGAAGAAGTCGGCGCCTGGAGAACTTCAACCTTTCTGGGGGCTAATGTTGGGGATATATCAACCAGGGGTATAACCAGCATGGATCAATCCGGCTAGTCCAGGGTGGTCCAAGGGTGGTAAGGCCGAGGCCTGCCGGGCGGCCCAGATAGCTGACGTACAAGGAAGTAGGCGGACGGTCCAAGGAAGACGGAAGGCCGAAGCCCATCAAGCCACCGAGCCCAAGACGGAAGGCGGCAACTAAGCCGGCTAGGTCTAGGACTCTGTTTACTTGCCGGCCAAGTACTTACCTTGTAACCCGGGGTCTGGCCGCCTATATAAGCCGGCCACCGGGAGGCCTTTAGGGCCAAGCTCAGAGGCGATTCAATACGCATCAAACACATTGTAACATGTTCACGGCTATTGCCTCATAGTGAATTATAGCAGCACGTAGGATCCCGCCACCGCTGTGCGATCCGAAGCTGGGTAAACCCGCCGTGTTCAATCCCGACCTCGACGATTCCAACCTTCTTCCCCACAATCCATACGTAGGCTAGAGGACCCCCGTCTCCTATCAATTATGCCGATACCACGACATGGATGAAAGCCAACAAGTTTTCTAAAGTAAGACCGTTTCCGATGAACAAGAGCTTGACATGGAGATGAACCAAGCTCTAGTTCATCACTACCATAAAAGCCAAATAAGAACCAAGAAATATGATATGCCAAGTATGCAAAGGTTTGAGCTCTCCACAATGATGCGATCAAGTTACTAATTTGAGAGCCCCTCTTGATTGTACGCCTATCTATCCTATAGCCCTATCAAGATCATACCTTTTCCTTGAGCATTCCACTTGAGTTGGATGAAGACTATCTTGATCTCTTCAAGTGGTTCATCTTTTCTTGATTGCGCGTACAAGCACATGCTTGATGAAGACTTCCCCAAATACTCCCCCATGCTCACAATGGGAGAGTCTCGCTTAGCTCCGTCTTCATGCATCCATTGCAAGCACCAAAGCATAGGATCTCTTCAAGAAGCTTCTCTTGGTCTTGCACATCTCACCTTGATGACGATCACCACATGACGTCATCCTCCATGAGCTTCCCAAGATATGCATGATCGCTCTTGGTACATCTTGTAGCTTTGTGTGTTGATCAATATCTTGATCAACCTTGTATCTTCCAACATTTCTTCACTAATATGATGTCTTGAATCCTTCAAGACATAATTGCAAGAAGCTTCACTCAACACATAAGCTTCAAGAGTCCAACACATGAACTCCACAATTCCATGGACAAGATCTATAAGGATATCTCAATGCAAACATTAGTCCATAGAGATTGTCATATAATTACCAAAACCACACATGAGAGGGAAAATGCTCTTTCAATCTCCCCCATTTTGGTAACTGATGACAATCTCTTTTGAGACGGTTCATAATATGTAATTTAACGAACACGAATGGTTGCACTAACATCAAATGCTACAAAGATATGTGATGTTAGTTCATCCACATATATAGAGCAAACTCCCCCATAATTTATGCACGTTTGTATGAACATGAATTCATTGCATATATTGTCAACCATTACCGATGGTGGAGTTTCCACTATATATAAAACCAAGAAACGAATGCAAAGGCAAGGAAGGAAAATACTTAAGAAGATATCAAAGTACAAAGCCAATTCCATACAACCCTCCAAAACTTCTCCCCCATTGGCAACGATTGCCGAAATGGGCGAAAGGCTTTGGAAAGGTAACATAATAAGATCTCCTTCATGATTTATGCATTTCTCATGATATGAGTGAAATCAAATGCACTTATCCAATGACGAATAGATGGAGAGGATCAAACTATATTGAGGATCCAAAAATTGCACAAGAAATATATCAATTGAAATCCACTGGAAGGATACCAATAGCAAAGGGGGAAAGCATTCACAAAGAAGCAAGCAATCCAGGGATCCAAAACCAATTGAGCACAATAGGATATTATGATAAGATCAACCAAGAGTTCTAAAATTTAAGAGGGAACTCCCCAAGGTACGTGCACAATGAAGGATTGCATTTCAGTATAGTGTGCACAACATGGAATCCTGACTCCCTCCTAGATAATTTTGAACATAAAAAGGTGCAAGATTGAATAAAGGCTTGCTCAACCGGGAAAGGATGGATGTGACATGGAAATACAATTTAGGAGACTAAACAAGGATGAGCCTAAGCAACATCATAGTCTTTCAAATTATGAGGCACGTAGTGCATATCATGTATTTCGCATACAAGCACACCAAAGAGGATACATCAAATAGGATCACAAGCTTATTGACGAGGTGGTAACTCGACAAATCCAAGGGTTGTGCACCCCGGGTTGATTGATGGGGAGAGAGAGAGGTGTTGGTGATCACAACGGCTGACAAGCAAGGATTTACCTAGGTTCAGGCTCCCGGAGGATAACACCCTACTCCTGCCTGTCTGATTGTTGATGCGAGTAGCGATTACAATGGCGAGATTGCAATCTCGCTAGGGTTTGTGGTGGTGGCTATGAGCGTGTCCCCTAGGACGAGCAACCCTCCTGGCTTTATAGGTAGTCAGGTCTCAGGCGGTTGGTACAGATATGGCAGGTTACAAAGCCTAACCGAGTTGGACTAGGATACGTGGTACCCCGAGTGGGCCTTCTTTGGGCTTCTCCATGTTTGGCGCGGCCCAGGTAGCCTCATTGTGGGCTAGCCGAAAGGTAGCCCCACATTAGTAGCCCCCGATTGCTTGGTCGAAGCGCAGCGTCGGGCAAAGGACTTCCTCTTCCTGGACGCGCCATTGGATTGCTTGATCTTGAGCTTGAACTCGATTTCTTTAGTCGAACAGGCCTCTCCCGATGGGAGTAACCTTTGCAGTCGAATAAATTTTGTTCTGCTCTTCATGTGAAGCTTGCTTCTATTCATCCTGTTGGCTTACGTGTAAATTTGATTCGGCTGCTGGAGCTTACTCGACTTTCTTTGTCACCCGTATAGATGTTTCGGGTTCCTTGAACAGCGCACTATCTTAAGATGTTTCAGCTTAGAAGCTTACCACTCGAATCTTGCGCTCGAGTTAACACGATGTTTCAGTTGTTTGGAGCCGTTGGCTTGATGACGTCGCTGCCGACGTTTCCTCGCATGCCTCTGCGCCCGATGGGACATGACATGGCGGGGCCCACTAGCAGCGCTGACCGCGGTCAGCAGTTGTCACGTCTCCGAACTGGGCGCGAAGTTTTCGCGCACGATGATGACGCCTCGATTCTCGTGCGTAGTGGAGGAAGTGGGCGGCGACGGTTGGCCTCTCTGCTTGACACGTGGACGGCGAGATGAAGACGCTCGGAACTGCTGCGCGATGGAGGGCCGAGATTGATTTTGCTGAGGCATAAGTACTGCGCCTCAGCACGAGGGCATCGTCTTCTCCATTTGTCCGCGCCTCCTTTCCTCTGCCTTCTGCAGATGTCGACCTTCTGGACCACGTAAGTCCTTTGTACTTGTACTTGTAGTCTTGAATGTTTATCGGGTGCGCGATCAGCGCTCCCGATGGGAGTAGCCCCCGAAGGTGTGGGTGACTAGTAGAGTCGCCCGTAACTTTATTAAGATCCTGTTTTTGTTTCAGCCCTACTACTGCCAGCAGCTAGATGCAGCCACGGCATATGTTCGCCTGGAGAAGGAGAGGGACCAGCTGCGTGCTTCTCTGGACCAGGCTACCGGGCGGGTTGCTGAGCTAGAGCTGAAGCTCCAGGCTCAGGCTGAGCTTGAGAAAGCTCTGCACGAGTTCCGGGAGCGTGAGCGGGTGCGGGTTGACCAAGATAAGACTCAAGTCGATCGCCTCCTTTCACTCGCCGGTGCACTTGGGGGTAAGTTTCGGCTTGATGCCTACTGTGTTTCGCTTTTGCCTTTGTCTGATGTTTGACTTTTTTGCTCAGAGACGTGCGGTGGAGCTCCTGAGGAGGGCTCGTCGAGTGACACCGTCGACTTGGCGACGGCTGTCGGCTTCCTTGACCGTGTCTGCGCGTATGCGTCTGATGCGCTGAAGAAGTCAACAGATGCGCTGAAGAAGTCGACGGGAGCCCTTACAACGGTGCACCGTAACATCTTCCCAAGCGACCCGCCGACGACTGCCGTGGACGCCCTTGCTGCTCCGTTTGAAGATGGCGCAACCACCATCGCCGACTTTACTCAGACGCAGACGGTACGTGGCTCCGAGCTCACCTTCCAGCTCCTCCTAGGCCACCAAATTCAGGGCGACTTCGAGAAGGTTGTCAGCGGCTTCCCCCGGAGGCCTGATGGCCGGACCGCATCCTTAGGCGGAGTTAAAGTGCAGGCTGCACAGCTAGCTGTGACGCTTGTGGCCACCTTCGAGAGGGCGCTGGCCAAGGCGACTGGGGCGGCTGCTGCTCGGAAGAGTCGCTCGCAGTCGGAGTCTGTTGCCCAGGAGTAGTTGTAGGGGCTTAACAGTCGCAGTTTCATGTACTGACAACTTTTGCTTTGTAATTATTGTCGATCGATATTTTGTCAGGTCTTCTGGCCTTTGACAATATTTTGGCTGGAATTGAATGTTTCTTCCCATCATATTTGTCTTTGCTGAGCAGTCGTATACTGGTATTGATTCCGCATGTTCATGACAGACTAACTTGCGCCGCGGCACGTCTTCTGCTTCTGCGGCTGGACCGAGTGGCGAGGGATCTTCTTCAGGTGCTCGCCGTCGACAAACTGCTCCGCCTCCTCCGCGAAGTGCGAACGACCAGCGCATAATCACTTACTTGAAGAATAAGGTTGTTGAGCTTGAGGCTACCTTGAAGAATACCGAGCTGCTCTTGCAGTACTCCAGGTCGCATCCTACTGCAGGTTTTTCTCAGCGCGAAGATTTTCTGATCGGGGAGATCGATCTCATCAGTCGGCAACTTCAAGGTTGGTATCCTCTGCGGCTGCTTTTCCTTGTTGAAATTTGCTGGTTCTGACTTCTAGCTTGTGTATGCAGACGTGAACCCAGATTGGGAGGCTGAACGGGACCGCGTTGAAGAGCGCGTTACCCGGGAGGCGTCTGGCGACTCTCATGAAGCTCGCCAATTCTGGGTGAACAAGTCGCGAGGGTGCATCCTTGCTCGCATGCTCGACCGAACCTGGCGTGCGGCTTTCCTTTTGGAGAATTGCCGGAAGACCCTATGGCATATCCATCACGTCTACTTTCCGCACAATGGGCAGCCGCATGGGCTGGCCACCTTGCTCGAGAGGTTTCGTGATGGTGATGCTCTGAAGGAGATCGTCCATGCTCAGCTTGTCGCCGGGGCGAATGCGGCTCTGGCGTACGTTCGGCTGCATCGGCCCAACCTTCTGTTGGAGAGGCTGATGGGTGGACTGCCTGGCGATGTCGAGTACGCTGATACCCTGGCGGCTGCGCGCCAGATGATTGAGCAGGTGCAGAAGCATAGCGAGCGCCTTGTAGGCCCACTCGGGGCGCCGAAGGCCGAGCCTGCAGACTAAGAATAGATTTCTTCTGCTGTATAGGGTTAGTTTAATGTGGCGACTATGCCAATGTAAATGACAGTATATGAATTCAAAACAATTCTCGAGTAACGAGTGAAATTGTTTTCATTATTGTGCGAGTGTTTGCTTCTGTTTTGACTTGTGTGGCGAGCCCCCGAGTACCTTGGGTGACGGCATAAGCCTGCGTTATGAACCTGTGTGGCGCAGACCCCGAGCAAGTCGAGTGGCGTCCTAGGATTCTTTCAAGTGAGACATGTGTACCGCGGCTACCGATTGTATCGGCTGGCGATTTAGGGTTTTGGACTTGACCTGTATGGTGCAGCCCCCGAGTAGCTCGGGTGGCGGCCTAGGATATTTTAAGTGAAGCCTGTATGGCGCAGCCCCCGAGTAGTTCGAGTGGTGGCCTAGGGATTTTCAAGTGTGACCTGTGGGGTGCAGCCCCCGAGTATGTCGGGTGGCGACCTAGGATTTTGGACTTGACCTGTGCGGCGCACCTCCCGAGTAAGTCGGGCAGAGGCCTAGGATTTTTGAGTTGCCTGTTTGGCGCAGCCCCCGAGTGGTTCGAGTGGCGGCCTAGGCTTTTCAAGTGTGACCTGTGGGGTGCAGCCCCCGAGTATGTCGGGTGGCGACCTAGGATTTTGGACTTGACCTGTGCGGCGCACCTCCCGAGTAAGTCGGGCAGAGGCCTAGGATTTTCGAGTTGTGCCTGTTTGGCGCAGCCCCCGAGTGGTTCGAGTATCGGCCTAGGCTTTTCAAGTGTGACCTGTGAGGTGCAGCCCCCGAGTGCGTCGGGTGGCGACCTAGGATTTTGGACTTGACCTGTGCGGCGCACCTCCCGAGTAAGTCGGGTAGAGGCCTAGGATTTTTGAGTTGTGCCTGTTTGGCGCAGCCCCCGAGTGGTTCGAGTGACGGCCTAGGCTTTTATTTCAACCTGTGTGGCGCAGCCCCCGAGTGAATCGAGTGGCGGCCTAGGATTTTTTGTTTGCCTTGAATGAGAAGGTAGAGTGAACAACATTTTCTTCAAATCACTTTATTGATTGCTACGAACAGGCCGCCTCATTAAAACCCTTCCAGTCCCCTTAGGTACCCTGGTAAGGGAAAGAGTGCGTCTGAAACCTGCCGCCTTGACATGCTATCCTTGTTACAACGGTTGAGTCGACTAAGCATAGAACCGCCGGAGTTGTGCGACGTTCCATAGGTTGCTACAGGCTGCTCCTATCTTCGAGTCCTTTAGGCGATATGCTCCGTTGCCAATTGCTTCTGTGACAATGTACGGACCCTCCCATGGGGAGGCGAGCTTGTGCACTTTCTTCTGTTTGAGGCGAAGGACCAGATCACCTGCGACGAAAGCTCTTGGCCGCAATCTTCGTCCGTGATAGTTGCGCAGGTCTTGCTGGTATACGGCTGATCGCGCCAGAGCGATGTCGCGTGCTTCGTCCAATATGTCCATGCTATCCTCGAGTGCCTCTTCTGGATCTGACTCGTCGTAGGCGACCACCCGTGGTGCGTCAAACTTGATGTCACAGGGTAGTACTGCTTCTGCACCGTACACCATGAAGAATGGAGTGTACTGGGTGGATCTATTGGGCGTGGTCCGCAGACTCCAGAGGACTGACGGCAGTTCTTCCACCCATGCGCCCGCTGCGCGTCTTAGTGGTACACGCAGTCGCTTCTTGATGCCACTACACACAAGGCCATTGGCTTTCTCCACTTGCCCATTGGATTGCGGGTGTGAGATGTATGCATAGCTGAGTTTGATACCTTGCTCTGAGAAGAAGTCTTTGAATTCTTAGGCTTGGAAGTTCGAGCCGTTGTCTTTGATGATCCCGTTCGGCACTCCGAATCTGAAGATGATGGACCTGATGAAGTTGACCACTGTTGATGCAGTCGAACTTGTGATGGGTGCGGCTTCAATCCACTTAGTGAACTTGTCGACTGCAACCAGGAGGTGAGTCTGCCCTCCGGGTGATGATTTCTTCAGCGGGCCCACCATGTCAAGCCCCCACTGGGCGAAGGGCCAGGCTAGCGGTATTGTCTTGAGCTCTGATGCTGGCGCATGTGGCTTGTTGGCAAACTCTTGGCACCCTGTGCATTTCCTTACTAGATCTTTGGCGTCCTGCATGGCTGTTAACCAGTAGAACCTGGCTCGTAGTGCTTTGGCCACCAGTGCTCGACTCTTGGCATGATGCCCGCAGATACCCGCGTGGATGTCGAGTAGGATGGCTTGGCCGTCGACTGGGTCTACGCACCTCTGCAGGATTCCCGAGATGCTTCTCTTGTAGAGCTCCCCGTTGATGACGGTGAAACTTTTGGAGCGCCTGATGATGCGCTTTGCTTCGACTGGGTCCGCTGGTAGCTTCTGATGCAGTACGTACGCCAGGTATGGTCCTGTCCATGTAGCTTCGACTAGCATGACCTCCATGGGGACCTTCTCTTGGCTTGGCGGGTTTACATCGCCTTTTGCTTTTGTTGCAGTGCTTGCTGCGGCTTGAGTCTTGATAGATCTCTGCGTGATGCGCTCGAGGAAGACGCCGGGTGGAACTGGAACTCTGTCTGATCCCATGTTGGCGAGGGCATCGGCTTCTTCGTTGCTATCGCGGCCGACGTGCCGTAACTCGCAGCCGTCGAAGTTGCCTTCCATCTGGTTGTACAGGTCTCGGTAGGCGATCATGTTGTCGGCGATGGTGTCGCAGGACTTCATGGTTTGTTGTACCACCAGGTAGGAGTCGCCATATATCCTGAGGTGCGTGGCGCCGCAGTTCTTGGCCATCTTCATGCCGTGGATCAGGGCCTCGTATTCGGCTTCGTTGTTGGATGGCGTCGGAAAATCCATCTGTAGGACATACTTCAGCTTGTCGCCCTTGGGGGAGATGAGTACGACTCCTGCCCCGGCCGACTTGAATTTCTTGGAGCCATCGAAGTACATTGTCCATGCGTTGGACAAGTCGGGGACATTTGGTAGCTGAGCTTCTATCCACTCGGTGGTGAATTCTGGGAGGACCTGGGCCTTGATGGACTTCGGGTGAGCATACTTCAGCCCCCATGGTCCTAGCTCGACAACCCACTTGGCGACTCGTCCTGTCGCGCGTTGGTTTGTGAGAATGTCTGCTAGTCTAGAGGAGCTTACCACCGTGATCGGGTGCTCGGAGAAGTAGTGGACGACCTTCCTGGAGGTCATGAAAACTCCATACGCCAGCTTCTGGTAGTGCGGGTAGTTCTGCTTTGACAGCGTGAGGACTTCGCTGAGGTAGTAGACGGGCCTTTCCACCGGGTGACCGTGCCCTTCTTCTTCCCGCTCGACTACGAGTACCGTGCTCACCACACTGTTTGTTGCTGAGACGGATAGGTATAGCGGCTCGTTTTCCAGCGGTGCCACTAGGACTGGGGAGGTTGTCAGGGTTTTCTTGAGATGGTCGTACGCATCCTGCGCCTCCTGTGTCCACTCGAACATGTCCGTCTTCTTCATCAGTTGGTAGAAAGGTAAAGTTTTCTCTCCCAACTTACTTATAAACCGGCTGAGAGCTGCAACTCGGCCGGCTAATCGTTGCACCTCACGGAGCTTGGTTGGTGCTGGCATTGTGAGTATGTTCTGCACTTTCTCGGGGTTTGCTTCGATTCCTCTTGCAGATACGAGGTACCCTAGTAGCTCTCCGGCTGGCACGCCGAATACGCACTTCTCCGGGTTGAGCTTGATCTGGTACACATCGAGTGCAGCGAAGACCTTGCGGAGGTCGTCGACTAAGGTATCTTCCTTTCGGGTCGTGACGACGATGTCATCAACGTAGACTTGGACGATCTGCCCGATGAGCCCTTTGAGGCATGCTTGCATTGTCCGCTGGTACGTGGCACCCGCGTTCTTTAACCTGAACGGCATCGTCTGGTAGCAAAAGACGCCGTCGGGTGTGATGAAGTCCGTCTTTTCTTTGTCCTCGACTTTCAGCCTGATCTGCTGGTAACCTGAGTAGGCGTCCAGGAAGGACAGGCGCTCGCAGCCTACTGTCGAGTCGATGATCTGGTCTATCGGCGGGAGCGGGAAGTGATCTTTGGTGCAGCACTTGTTGACTGCAGTGAAGTCAACGCACATGCGTAGTTTTTTCGTCTTCTTTTTCTCCACTAGGACCGGGTTGGCGACCCAGTCCGAGTCCTTGATCTCTCGGATGAACTTGGCGTGCAGTAGTCTGTCGACTTCCATGGTGATCGCGTCTCGCTTGGGTCCTGAGAAGCGTCGCATGGATTGCTTGACTGGTCTTGCGTCCTTGTGAACCTTTAGAGAGTGCTCGGCGAGTTCCCTGGGTATTCCTGGCATGTCAGAAGATTGCCATGCAAAGATCTTCCAGTTCTCACGTAGGAACTCGACAAGCGCGCTTTCCTATGCGGGGGTCAGGCTTGACGAAACCTTGACCGTCTTTCTGCTGTCAGTCGGATGGACTTGGTGGGTGACGGTGTCGTCGTTTGTGTTGAATGCTGCGTCCTTAGCTGGCTTCTTGCGAGGTGGAAAGATGGTTTTGTCGTTGTCGGCTGATATGGCCTTGAAGTGCTCCTCGACCCTGAAGAACTCACAAATCTTGGCGACCTCGCGATCACAGCTGTTGGAGAGCCCGAAGTCGCCGCGTACGGTGATTACTCCTTTCGGTCCGGGCAACTTGACCATCAGGTAGGCGTAGTGGGGTACTGCCATGAACCTGGCAAAAGTTGGGCGTCCGAGTATGGCGTGGTACTGCGACTTCCAGTCGACGACCTCGAAATCGATCGACTCCTTCCTGAAGTGCTCGGGTGTGCCGAGGATGACGTCGAGCGTGATTGTTCCCATGGGCGTGATTGCTTGCCCTGGTACTATGCCGTGGAAAGTGGTTTCCGACTCCGGCAATTTTTCTGTCGACCCGTCCATTCTTCTCAGGGTATCGGCGAATATTATGTTGATGCCGCTGCCTCCGTCCATGAACACCTTATTCAAGCTGTAGTCGCCGATGAGGGCCTCAATCACGAGTGCGGCGTGTCCGGGTCGGGTTACCTCGGATGGGTGATCTGCCCTGGAAAACGTGATGGGTGTCTCTGACCCGCGCAGGTAGTCTGGTACTGCGCGCGGGCTTTTGATGGCCTGAAGTACCTGGCGGGTGATGAGCTTTTGGCGCCTGTTTGACGGGGGTCCCTTCTGGATCACGTTCAGCTGCCCCCGGGCGGTTGGATACGTGTCGGTCGCTGCCGACTGGCCTTGTTGTTGTTGCGGCTGCTGCTGCTGGGGGAATGCTCCGGCCGCCTGCACCTGGTTGTTGCTTGCGGGTGTCGCCTGAATGGTTAGCTGCGGAGCTGCCTGTATTGCTTGCACTGGAGCGATGATTTGCTGCATGGCCTGGTATATTTTCTGTGCTTTGCGACAATCCTTCAGCAGATGGCTGGAACCCCACTTTCCCGTCTCCGGGTTGCGGAACGAATGATGCTTACAAGGTTGCATCAGCTCCTCTGCCGGGGTTAGCGGGCGCTTCCACTCGCGTTGCTGGCCTCTGTCATTGTGACTAATGCTGCCGCTGCCACGGTTGTACTGACTCGAGCTAGACTGTCGACCTTGATCGTACTGTCGACTGTTGTCACGCTTGTCATCACGGGGGGTTTCATATCCCGCCGCTACTAGCTCGATTGTGTCGTGGGTGTAACGTGGTTTCTTCTTTTGACGTGCCTCCCACCAGTTGCTTGTTTCGACTTCCTTCTTGGGGGAAGTATCGTGGACATAGTCCCCTCCTTCGGCCCACTGGTTGGCTCTCTTCATGAGCTCTATTGTGGTTTTCGGCTGGAGCCTACCAAATTCCTCGCGGAGGTCGCGGCGAGCAACACCGTGCATGAAGGCGTCCATCACCCGGTCTTCTGAGATGGGCTCCATGGTGTTGCGGAGGAGTGTCCACCGCTGGATGTAGGAGCAGAGCGACTCGTCCTTTCCTTGCTTGCAGGCCTGCAACTCGATGTAGGTCGTTGGCCTTGCAAATGTTCCCGAGAAACTTTTTATGAAATTATCCTGGAATTCTTCCCATGTTCGGAAAGAGTCCTTAGGTTGGCTTGTGAGCCACCCGCGCGCCGAATCCGTCAGCATAAGCTGGATGTACTGCATTGCCGTAGTCGACGTCCCGCCTTGGCAGGTGCAGGCGATGAGGTAGTCCTCGAGCCACAATCGTGGATCTTGCTTCCTGTCGTACTTGGGGGTGCCTGCTGTTAGCTTGAAGCCCTTAGGCATGCGGGTGTCGAGGATGTTGAAGCTGAAGCATGCAGCCCCGCACGGCTCGAAGTCGCGGTCGGCTTGGTCGTCTTGGTTCGCTGCTCCAGCCGAACGTTCTTTGCGGTTGCGGTCCACCGTCTTCTGCGTGATGACGTCGCGAAGGTCCTTGATTGGTTGTCGCTGTGCCGCTGGGACCTCCGAGGTTGCTGGCTCGCGCGCTCGGTTGCTTGGTGCCTTGGCCGCCAGAGCTTCTTCGATCGCCTTTATGAAGGCGATTTGCTGTCTGTGGAGCAGGGAGCGTGCGTCCCCCTCCGGTGGCTGCGTGAGCCGGAGGTATGTCTCGACTGAGATCAGGGCGGCGTTCGCCGTCTTTGGGACGAGTATCCCGTTCTCATCCTCGGTGACGAAGGACGACTCGAGGTTGCGGGTGACCCTAGTTCGGTCAGCGTCCGTCAGGTGGGGAACGCGTGCTCTGTTTCTCCGTGCTCCTTGGTTAACTTCCGTAGAGGAGGTAAAGGAGAGGGCAGCTCGTCTGGCACTCAATGCATCTGCGTCCCTCTTGCGCCGGAGTAGCTCGGCTTTTTCGGCGCGGAGTCGTTCGCCTTCCTTGCGTAGCAAGAACTGGACCGCCAGGTGATCCTCTCTAGGTGCGTCGGGTAGAGGGAACGTGCCCTCGTCGACATGCTTCATGGCCTGGATTCCCATGTCCCGTGTGATGATGAGTTTGGTCTGGTCCGGCATGACCACTTCTAGTGGGTATGCGGGTTCTTCGTTATCCTCGGGTGGCGCTGTGCCCGCCATGAAGCATTGCATGGGGTAGACTTGGGTCGGGGTGTTTGTGCTGCCACTGCTACTTCCGTCGTCCGAGCCTTGCTTGGGATCAAAAATTGCTGCAACGAGGCGCGCGGCGCAGTCGTTGTTGCGCCTTCCTGCGATCGTCAACGTGTTTGGAGGTTTCGCAGCCGCCGGAGCGAGTGCGATTGGCTTGGGGTAGACTGGCAGCCCCATGAAGACGAAGACGCGCGCGACGTGGCTGTCGGCCACAAGCCCTTGGTCGTCCTCTCGGGTGCAGTAGTTGAGGTAGATCTGTATTTGACCGACCGTGCGATCGAGATTGATGTAGTAGACTCGATCCGCGCGGCCGTTGCTGAGGTTGTCGATGTAGTCGACGCAGGTGCGATCTTCCCGGGCGCGACAGAAGCGATCTTTGCGGGTGCGACAGATGCGATCTTCACGGGTGCGGCAGATGCGATCTTCCCGGGCGCGGCAGATGCGATATTCGCGGGAGCGGCAGATGCGATCTTCGCGAGCGCGGTAAAGGGCGGCGGTAGATCCGCCGATGCGGGTGCTGCCGCGCGTGGCGCGGTTGCCGCGGACCTGAGTATTCCGCGACTGTCGGCGAAGCAGCATACTGAGCCGAAGGTGATGTGTATACCTCTGTCCAGATCGGCGTATACCGAGCGGCGTGCCGGAGGGTGGAGGACGTACTCGAAGGAACCGAAGCGGATCGACTCCTTGGCGACGAGGACGTCGGTCTTCATTGCGGATGGAGCCGGAGCGACCATGATTCCAACACTTTTTTGCCTTCCCACAGACGGCGCCAATTGACGAGGTGGTACCTCGACAAATCCCAGGGTTGTGCACCCCGGGTTGATTGATGGGGAGAGAGAGAGGTGTTGGTGATCACGACGGCTGACAAGCAAGGATTTACCCAGGTTCAGGCTCCCGGAGGATAACACCCTACTCCTGCCTTTCTAATTGTTGATGCGAGTAGCGATTACAATGGCGAGATTGCGATCTCGCTAGGGTTTGTGGTGGTGGCTATGAGCGTGTCCCCTAGGACGAGCAACCCTCCTGGCTTTATAGGTAGCCAGGTCTCGGGCGGTTGGTACAGATATGGCAGGTTACAAAGCCTAACCGAGTTGGACTAGGATACGTGGTACCCCGAGTGGGCCTTCTATGGGCTTCTCCATGTTTGGCGCGGCCCAGGTAGCCTCATTGTGGGCTTGCCGAAAGGTAGCCCCACGTCACTTATCAAGAGGCAATGTGATACCAATAGAAAAAACAAAACGTGTGTCTTTTAGAGATCACCAAAGAATCGAGAAAGTAATAAAAGGTGATCACTAAAGATTTTGGATACCAAAAATATGTAACTACCCTCATGTGTATAAGTTTCTTAGTGGACACTAAGTCCACAAAGAAACATGCACACACAATGTAGGTACAGGGTAAAGCACATGGTATCCAAGAGGAAGTCTTAAATACACCGATAATATTTTTGCTTAAACGCAAAGCACATAGCTCAAATTATTTTTGGAGGGTATAGATGAACTTCCAACACCAAGTTCTCAAAGCATCACAAGTACCCACATAAGATAAGTGATAGTTGGGATACTTCGAGACACAAAACAAATATCACATAAGGAAAATGATTTATGAGAATTCATCAATATTGCATATGAGAGACTTTGAAATGAATTTGCTAGATTAACATATTGGGGATCCGAGAATCATGAAAATGATTATATATAAATATATATTCCCCTTGATGTTTAATCATCCCGGCTAACTCACATTTGCAATGAAGATGTTTTGAAAGAAACTTTGCAAAAACCATATCAGATGCAACTTAGAGAAACTCATGCCAAAGAACAACCTACACAAGGTTGAGAGCTAGAAGTATATGCATGAGTTAGATACTTTTTACCGAGATAGCATTGACGATGTAGAAGCTTGACTCCAAGAAGCACATGGTGAAGACATCTTCTTTAAAAAAGGCAAGCTTCCAATGCATCTCTCATGTAACTAAAACAAATCAAGTACACTATGGTACCCAAACTAATTGGGTCCAAAGTAGTTAGACCAACTACAATACATAGGACAAACTCCACATAAATATGTGCATATTGATATGAAATAGAATTTCATGCACATCTTAGCCATTTAGGATTTGATGGAGTTTATCCTATATATTGGATCAATGAAAGTAAGCATGCCATAAGATATACATATAGTAAATATGCATGCACAAAACTTTCAAGAACCAAACGAGATACAATTTGGACAAAACACGAAATAAATCAAGAAGCTACACAAAAGTGTGGCAAGATAAAGACATGTCCATATTATATCAAAGACTCAAATCAACACATGATTGGAGAAACCAATTTGAAAAGATATCAAATTAAAACAAGGTCAAGGCTAAACCAATGAGCATAAGAAATAAATAAAACAAGCATGCTCGAAGTTTTACCTCATCCAAAAAGGTAGTTTAGGAACCATGAGATGAGATAGCCAACTCCACAAAGAAGATTAAGGTTTCAACAAATAAACCGATCCCTTTACACTTTTCATGATGGCACAAAGTACCAAAGACGAAAAATGTTTGTCTTTCAAAGAGACATGTCATCGGGATCAAATACCAATTGAAGAGAACTAATGTTCAATAACATATACGATTGCTCCCCCAAGATTAGTGCATTACTTATGATCTTGTATTTGAATACAAAATGCACACAAATGAGATCATTACTCTCCATATACATTGTTAAAACATTAGCCATGTTCAAGAAGAGCAATAAGATACTAAACCAATTTAAATAATAGTGTTCTAAAGAGTATAGAGTAGCTTCCCCATGATTAGTGCATTATTTGAGATCTTGTATGAAAATACAAAATGCACAGAAGTGGGATCATTGCCCTCCATATATCCTTTTGAGCACAAAGTTCAAGAAAAACAATGAGTCCCGATAACAATTAAAAGGATGATGTTCTACTCAATGTAGGATAGCTCCCCCAAGAATAGTGCATTACTTAGAATTAAGTCTTTGAATGTAAATGCACAACAATGGGATCCTTGCTTTTCCTAACTCAAGAAAGTACAACACAAATTATGAGTAGAGCAACAAAAGGATCGAAATGAAGCAAAGAAGACAAAAGGATGGTAACCAAAACAAACTTGGCGATAGAAAAATACAACTTAAGAACAATAGCCAATGTGAATATGATCAATAAATTTACCACAAATATATTTCTCACTTGTCAAAGACAATGATTGTAGAGAGATATTTCTCGGTGGTACATGACATGCATATATTCAAGATCATGTTCACAAAACATAAGCATGTGGCAAAAGATAAGAATTGAAAAACATGCATATATAGAGATTCTTGATGACTTCACATATTCAATGATCATACTTAAGCATCAAGAAACTCTCTCACAAACAAGATACCAAAAGATGGGAGAACAAAATGCATTTAAGCAAATATGGAACTTGTTTGAGTACCATGCCACCTAGGAAAAAGATAATCAACAATATCAACTCTAGGTGACACTACCTCTCATGTTCACATTTTCTAGGCTTGTAATATGCACATAGCTTATTACTCCCCCATAATGTGATAATCCATTCTTTTTAACAAAAGGCAAGAGAAATCCAACAAGAGATAATTAATAGACATTAGAATTTCAATTTCTCATGAGTAAGACATTCCACAAAGAGAGTAGATAACATTGACATATCACCACTAAGTGGTAGTCCTCATGAATACACATTTTAGGATAGTGTGTTACCAAAAAAGTACAACACTCACCCTAAATGGGATAGTCCATTAATATCCTTAAAAGAGCCAATTAAGATGAAAGCAAATATACAAGAGGCTCAAAACATACATGGTATGCAAACCAACATACACAAGCTTGATTACTCACTAAAAAGTAAGTAGAGTGCACAACACATATAAAACACTAGTAAGGTACAAAAACAAACACATGCAAGGGTGCAGGTAACTTTCAATGCATACATATGATTTAAATACAAGTTACCGCAAGGAGGAGCATTGGATATATGCTAAGACAATATAATCCAATTGACTTGACTTGAGAGAATATGATTGATGAAGATCCCTTAATTCTTCATGATGTAGTCAAGTCTCCAATGTCCTCAGCTTACACCTATTGATCAAGTTTTAGCTTGTTGGTCCCCAACCAAGTTGGGTCCTAAGAGGTTAGTCACAATAGGGTTGGCAACCCAAATGGTTCTTTTCTTGACACCACTTTGAGTACCAATAACTTTGGCAAACACATTGCCAAACTTATTCTTCCGAAGAGAATGAACATTATCAATAATAGTGGGGTTGGATAAGTTACCATGAGTGCATGAAGAAGCAAAGTGATCCTTCCCACGACATTTGTAGCAAAGGCGGCTTTTACCTTTCTTCTTAGGATGGGAAGGTTCTTCAACTTGGGAAGCTTGAGTTTGGACTTGAGGTTGCTTCCCTTGTTGCTTCTCACTAAGAGGCTTTTTCTTCAAAGGGCAAGATCTAACATGGTTCCCTTCAACCTTGCACTTGAAGCACACAATCTTGGCCAAATCAATAACTTGTTCTTGGCCCTTCTTCTTGATGAACTTGTGCTTCTTCTTAACATTGGACTTGTTCTTGTTATTGGAGTTAAATCCAAGTCCACTCTTGTCATGAGGAAGTTGTTGCACTCTCAACATGTTGTCAAGGGTGGACTTCCCTTGATGACACTTCTTCAAGTCTTTCTTCAATGAAGTGACTTGTGCCTTGAGTTCTTTGAGTTCCTCTACATGGTTAGTTTCAACACAAATACTAGAGGAAGTAGATGCTACATTGTTAGAGCAACAAGGCAAGGAATGTAATTCATCACAAGATTTAACAATGGTATGTGATGTAGAATTACTAGTACTAGCACATTGCAATAAAGCATTAGTAGTAGAAGTTGTGCTAGTGTCCATAAGAGGCTCACAAGATGTTACCTTAGTAGTGACCGCCTCATGAGCTAACTTTAGCCTAGCATGGGATGCTAGAAGATCCTCATTAGAGCTAAAAAGCTTTTCATGAGTTTCTTCCAAATTCCCATACTTACTAGTTAGCAAATCAAGTTGAGCCCTTAGCTCAACATTCTCCTTCAAAATAGATGCTTCACACAAAGTGGAGTTAGTAGCACAAGCATCATTAATATTACAAATGGAAGGAGACAACATGACAAGATCATTATTTAACTTAGCATTTTCTTTACTAAGCACATTACATTTAGCAATAGCAAGGTCATGTAATAGAACTCTCAAGGTTTGATAACCGAGTTTGAAGTTGATCGTGAGACTTGATAAGAAGATCATGTTCACTTGTCAATGCCTTGTGAGCATTGTCAAGTGACTCAAGGTCTTCAACAAGTCTAGCATGAGCAGCCACAAATTCGGTCTTTTTATTTTGCACAATTTTACATTTAGCAAAATGAAGATCACACTCCTTAGTTAGCTTAGCAATTTTGGAGTTATGAGACTCCATGATAGTTTCAAGTTGCTCTTGAAGGTGAGCATTAGTTTCTTGTTCATCTTCTAGAGATGATTGAAGAGATACCTTTTCATAGGCATCTTCTCTCTCAATCTGACATTTTAGCTCAAGAACATCCTCAAGCTCACCTATACGGCTCATAAGAGAGACAAAGTGTTTCTTGCCAACTCCTTGCAAGTTAGTCATGAAATGATCAAAAGCAATAATTTCTTGTTTGATTTCAAGACTAGTATCATCATCAACATCATCATCACCATGAGATATATTGGAGTCCACGGTAGGAGATACATTAAACTCCTTAGCCATAAGACAAAGGTGAGTAGTGGATGAAGACGAAGACGAGTTACTTGAAACACCAATGGAGTCCATGACTTGTTCCAACAATTGTTGGGATTCCTCTACATTGTTAGCCAAACAAGTACTAGAGGAAGTAGAAACATTTTGATCATGGCAACAAGACAAGGAAAGCATATCATCATGGGATTTAGTTAAGCAACTACTACATGATATGCAAGGACTATCAACACTAGCATGTATGACATTTGGAGTGCTAGAGGTGTTTAAGTCCAAAGATAGAGCATTGCAATAAGATGAGTGAGAAGTATAGTCAATAGTAGATTCACCATCAAAAATGCAATTTCAATCACCACTCACCATAACATTACCTTGTGTCAAACCACATGTCGGTGAAGTGGAAGAAGACGTGAGCTCATCACGACCGGATGTGGACGGAGGACAATCATCCTTGGAAATGTTGGACACCTCATATATATCTTGAAGTTTTGTCCATAATTCATGAGCGCTCCGAAAAGGCATGATTGACGCAAGGACTACATCGCTCAAAGCACATATTAGACCATTAGATGCTAGAGTATCGAGATAATAGTTTTTCTCATCCTGTAAAGATAATTCTTGTGAATCCTTTGGAGGAGAAAAACCCATATCTAAAATACTCTCTAAATTTGAACCCATGTCTCTAAAAAGATTAAGCATGCGAATTTTCCAAACATCATAATTTGTGCCATCGAATCTATAAGTGGGATTGTGCACTAGATCTCTAAACGACATCTTTATCTCTAGGCGGTTAGTCCTAATAATGAGATAACCTGGCTCTGATACCAATTGAACGGATATACGTCGCCTAGAGGGGGGGTGAATAGGCGATTTAAAACTTTTTCCGAGGAGCCGGAATATCCGGTCCAAGAATGACCCGAAAATTTCGGTATGCTTGATAAAGGCGGAATAAAACTAGAGGTTTACTTTAACAAGCATACAACCTAGATATAAATACTAGGCTCACCTATGTGCACCAACAACTTATGCTAAGCAATACAAGTAACAAGGTGATAGCAAGATATATGACTTCAAGCACGAAGGCTATCACAAAGTAAAGTCCATAAGTAAAGAGCTCGGGTATAGAAATAACCGAGACACGCGGAGACGAGGATGTATTACCGAGTTCCACCCAAAGGGTGTACGTCTCGTTTGGAGAGGTGCGCAACCACAACAGGTTAGGCGCAACGCCACAAAGGCTCACCTTCTTCTCCTGATGAACTCAACCACAAAAGGTTGCGAGT
Organism: Poa annua; assembly: GCA_026929855.1. NCBI lineage: Eukaryota > Viridiplantae > Streptophyta > Magnoliopsida > Poales > Poaceae > Poa > Poa annua. The sequence continues at coordinate 28,793,956 of CM049428.1, forward strand.
TCACCTTTCACTATTGATCTCCTTTGGGGCGGAGATCGAATCCCGTACAACTCTTGAGGCACACACCCACAACTTAATTGGGGGCTCTCAAGTGACCACAAAAAGTCTTGGCGAGAAAAGGCGTCTAGGGTCCAAAGACCCAAGAGTAACAAGCTCACAAGTATCACCACCACGAATCCTCGTGGAGGGCTCAAACCGATACAAATGCAATGGCAAGAGCACACAAAGTGCTCAAGTCCTTCGCTCTCAAATTCCAACAAAGTAACAAATGCTTATGGGGGAATAAGAGAGGAAGAACAAAAGAAACCACAAAGGAGTCAAATCCTTCACTCCCAAATCCCACCAAAAGCAACTAATGCTTATGGAGGGAGAGGAGAGGATGAAAGTGCATGGTTGCCCCCATGCGTGGTTTTGGTAATTAATGACAATCCTTATGGACTAATGTTTACATTGAGATATTCTTATAGATCTTGTCCATGGGAAATTATAGGAGTTCATGTGTTGGACTCTTCAAGATGACTTAATGACCAATGCTCTATTCAAAGGGTTTACATGAAGAATGGTCATGTGTAGAGTTGAGCTCATTGCAAGTATGGCTTGGAATAGAAGATTGAGTGAACAATCATGTTTAACCCCAAGCCATCATACATATCAAGAGAAGAAGATGAAGTGCAAGCTCAATAAGATGTATCTCGGAAGATATCTTTTGATTGAAGCTTGCAAAGGAGACATGAAGACGAAGCTTAGCGAGGCCCTCCCATAATGGAGTATGGGGGAGCATTTGGAGAAGTCTTCATCAAGCATGTGCTAGCAAGCGCAATCAAGAAAGGTGGTCCACTTGGAGTGAGGTGGTCCACTTGGAGTGATCAAGATCGTCATCATCTAGCTCAAGTGGAATGCTCAAGGCAAAGGTATGATCTTGATAGGGCTATAGGATAGATAGGCGTACTATCAAGAGGGGCTCTCGAGTGAGTAACTTGATCGCATCTTTGTGGAGAGCTCAAACCTTTGCATGCTTGGCATATCATCTTTCTTGGTTCTTATTTGGTTTTTATCCGTGTTGAGTTTTGGTACTTGTCGTGATCTTCATGACAAGACCAAGTCCTTCGAAAATGGTTTTACTTTGGAAAACTTGTTGCCTTTTATCCATGTGAGGATTTAGAGCTTGGTTTATCTCCATACTAAGCTCTAGTTCATCAAAAACAGATTTCGTATGAATATCTTGTTGCGTTTTTGATGAAGGAGGTTTTACCGGTTTGCATTGTTTAGGAAAGTTCAACCTTTCCCCATTTGGTTTTATCCTCACATGATGGACTGTGATGTTTCTATATACATTCAAGTAGAGCTCGTTGTAACGATTCCAACGAGCCAAAACTCATCGAAAACGGAGTCCGGATGGAAAAGATATTGACGTTTTCGTTTTCCAGTTTCTGCTGTTTTTGCTGTGGCGGTAGTACCGCCGCGGTACCGTCCGAGGTACCGCCGGAGCTAACAGAGAGCCGTTTTCGGCGGTACCGGGAGCGGTAGTTCCGCCAGGGCGGTAGTACCGCTGCACGGGGCGGTAGTACCGCTGTGTGTTTCTTCGCAGGGCCTCAGAGCAGCTCGCTGCCGAGGTGCCGCTGGCGGTACCGCTGGAGGTACCGCCGTTTTCGGCGCTCTGTCTCTTAGTGCGGTACCTCCAGCGGTACCAGAGCGGTAGTACCGGGCCCCAGCGGTACTACCGGCAACCCCAGCGGTAGTACCGCTGCGTACGCTTCGGCTGCCCGCCAACGGTCTTTTGGGCGGCCCGCAGCGGTAGTACCGCCACCCCCAGCGGTAGTACCGCTACGGGATTCGGAGCTGCCAACGGCTGGTTTTTCGGGGACCTATTTAAGGGGGCTTTCTTCCCCAACGGTTCCTAAGCTTTTGAGCAAGTCTTTCTCCTCTCTCTCCTCCATTGTTGCCTTTTGGAAAGCTTGCTCTTCCTCTCAATCCCTCCCATGGTTCTTGCTAATATTTGAGGGAAAGTGAGAGGTGATCTTGATCTACGTTCTCACCGATCGATTTCTCCTCTAAGTGAGGGAAACCTTGTAGATCTTGATCTTGGAGTTCTTGGTGCATCTCCTCTTTGTTCTTCCTCTCTTCTCCCCCCATAAGCATTAGTTGCTTTTGGTGGGATTTGAGAGTGAAGGATTTGAGCACTTGTGCTCTTGCCTTTTGCATTTGGTGCATCGGTGTGCTCTCCACGAGGATTCGTGGAAGTTGAAAGTTTGTGAGCTTGTTACTCTTGGGTCCTTGGACCCTAGACGCCTTTGTGGTGGTTGGACCCTTGTGTGGTCACTTGAAGCCGTTCGGGAGCCCCCAATCCCATTGTGGGTTGTGCCCCGGATTGTTGTTGGAGGCCGTTCGGGAGCCCCCAATCCCATTGTGGGTTGTGCCCCGGATTGTTGTTGAAAGGCTCCGGATTCCGCCTCGAAGGAATTCCGATAGTGGAAGGTGAACCAAGCCTTTGTGGTGCGGTTCACCGGAGAAGAAGGTGAAACCTTTGTGGTTGTTGAACCGTTGTGTCGGTTCACACCTCTCCAACGAGACGTACTCCCTTAACAAGGAGGAACTCGGGAATACATCCTCGTCTCCGCGTGCCTCGGTTATTTCTATACCCGAGCTTTTACTTATGCACTTTACATTGTGATAGCCTTCGTGCTTGAAGTATTCTATTACTATCACCTTGTTGTTTATCTTGCTTAGCATAAGTTGTTGGTGCACATAGGTGAGCCAAGTTTATTTAGGTTGTCGGCTTGTTATTTTAAACACCTAGTTTTATTCCGCAATTATCAAGCCTAAACCGGAAAAGTTTTAAACCGCCTATTCACCCCCCCCCCCCCTCTAGGCGACATCATTGTCCTTTCAATTGGTATCAGAGCCTGGGCTCTCTTGTTGGGCTTTACCGCCTAGAGAGTAAAAGATGTCGTTTAGAGAATTAGTGCATGATCCCACTTTCATATTCGATGGCACAAATTATGATGTTTGGAAAATTCGCATGCTTAATCTATTTAGGGCCATGGGTCCAAATTATGTTAAGAGGATTGTAGATGTGTGTTTATCTCCTCCAAAGGATTCTCATGAATTATCTTTAGAAGATGAGATAAACTCTCATCTCGAGACTCAAGTTACTAATGGTCTTATGTGTGCTTTGACCGATGTAGTTCTTGCTTCAATCATGCCTTTTCGAAATGCACATGAGCTTTGGACCAAGCTTCAAGATATATATGAAGTGTCCAAAATTATTGAGGATGATTGTTCTTCCTCCACCTCCGGCCGTGATGAGTTCACAACTTCTTCCACTTCACCATCATGTGATTTGTCACACGGTAATGATATGGTGAGTGGCGATAGAAATTGCATTGGTGATGGTGAACTTACTATTGATTATACCTCTTCTCTATCACATTGCAATCTTCTATCTTTGGACTTAAAATCTTCTAGCACTCAAAATGTCATACATGCTAGAGTTGATTGTCCTTGCATATCAAGTAATAGTTGCTTAACTAAATATAATGATGATATGCTCTCTATGTCTTGTTGTGATGAAAATTACTCTTCCATATCCTCTAGTATTTGCATGACTAACAATGTAGAGGAATCCCAACACTTGTTGGAACAAGACATGGACCTCAATGGAGCTTCAAGTATTTCTTCATCCTCCTCACCCATTAATCATGTTTGCCTTATGGCTAAGGATTCCGAGGTATCTCCCACCTCGAATCCAAATTGTGATGATGTGGATGAGGATTCTCATGAAGAAGGTTTTGACTTTGAATCCTTAACCAAGATGGGTGAGATGGTACTTGGTGCTCTCCCCAAAGGTAGTAAAGCTATCCCTCCTCTTTGTGAAATCATTGATTATGTTACTAAGAGTAGGGAATTCATTGAGGATTTGGAAAGTCAATTTGATGAGAAATGTCAAATTGAGAGAGATGACTCTATCATCATAGCTTCTTTGAAAGCTTCTCTTGAAGAGGAAGAAGAGCTTAGGGTTTCTCTTGAAGAGAAACTTGAATCCCTTGATGAGTCTAATGATCTTATTATTGCTAAAATCATTAAGGAAAGAGATTATGCTATTGCTAAATATAAATTGCTTAAAAAGGAAAAAGTTGAATTTGATGTTGGCAATGCTAGACTAAGTGAGGACATAGAGAGACTTGACAAAGCTCACAAAACTTTAGAAAGTGAACACTCTCTCCTTATCATGTCTCATGATCAACTCCAAACTCAACTATCTAACAATGATAAGCTTTCCAAATTGTCTCCTTCCATTTCTACTGTTAATGATGCTTGTGCTACTAACTCCACTTCTCGTGAAGCATCTATCTTGAAGGAAAATGTTGAGCTAAGGGCTCAACTTGAGTTGCTATCTAGCAAGTATGGGAAATTGGAAGAAACTCATGAAAGGCTCTCTAGCTCTAATGACGATCTTCGAGCATCCCATGCTAAGCTAAAGTTAGCTAATGAGGCGATTATGTCAAAGGTAACATCTTGTAAGCCTCATGTGGACAATGGCACAACGTCTTCTCTTAATGCTATATCATCTTGTGCTAGTCCTTGTGATTCATACACTCATAATGTTGCTACATCTTGTGATGAATCACTTTCCATACCTTGTTGCTCTAACAATGAAGTTTCTACTTCCTCTAGCATTTGTGTTGATACTAACCATGTAGAGGAATTAAAAGAGCTCAAGGCCCAAGTCACTTATTTGAATAAAGACTTGGAAAAGCGTCATGTTGGGAAGTCCACACTTGACAATATGTTGAGTGTTCAAAGACGCCCCAATGACAAGAGTGGGCTTGGATTCAACTCCAATAACAAGAACAAGTCCAAGATCATCAAGAAGAAAAAGGGCCAAGAACAAGTCAAAGATTCGGCCAAGATTGTTTGCTTCAAGTGCAAAGTTGAAGGGCACCATGTTAGATCTTGCCCTTTGAAGAAGAAGGCTTTTAGTGAGAAGCAACAAGGGAAGAAACCTCAAGTTCAAACTCAAGCTCCTCAAGTTGAAGAACAATCTCTTCCCAAGAAGAATCAAGCTACCCCTCCTCAAGTCAAGACTCCAACTAAGAAGAGAGGAGGAAGTAGATGTTGCTACCTATGTCGTGAGAAGGGTCACCTTGCTTCTTCATGCACAAATGGTACCTTATCCAACCCCATTATAATTAATGATGTTTATTCTCTTCGGAAGGATAAGGTTGGCAATATGTTTGCCAAATATGTTGGTACTCAAAGTGGTGTCAAGAAAAGAACCATTTGGGTTGCCAAACCTATTGTTACTAACCTCTTAGGACCCAACTTGGTTGGGGACCAACAAGTTAAAACTTGACCAATAGGTGTTGTTGGAGGCATTGGAGACTTGGCTACATTATGAAGAATTAAGGGATCTTCATCAATTATATTCTCTCAAGTCAAGTCATATGGATCATATTGTTCTATCTCATATCCAATGTTCCTCCTTGCGGTAACTTTTATTTAAATCATATATACATTGAAAGTTGCTTGCACCCTTGCATGTGTTTGGTTTTGTACCTTGCTACTGTTTGTATGTGTTGTGCTCTCTACTTACTTATCTTGAGAAATCAAGTATGTGTATGTTGGTTTGCACACCATTTACTTGTTTTGAGCCTTATTGCTTTTATTTGATATCTTATCTTGTTGGCTCTCTTTGAGAGATTAATGGACTATCATATTTTGGGGGAGTGATATGCTTCGTGCACTTCACAATCCTAAAATTGTGTATTCATGAGAAATACAACTTAGTGTTGATATATTTATATTATCTACTATCTATGTGGTATGTCATTCTCATGAGAAATTCAATTTCTATAATGTCCATTAATTTTTCGAGTTGGTTTTGTTTTCCTCTTGCTTTAAATAAATGGATTATCACATTATGGGGAAGTAATAAGCTATGTGCATATTACAAGCCTAGAAAATGTGAACATATGAGGTTTTGCCACCTAGAATTGATATTGCTAGTTATCTTGTTCCTATGTGGCATGTTGCTCAAACAAGTTTTCATTTACTTAAATGTTTTTTGTCTCTCACTCTTTTGGATCTTGTTTGTGGAGGATGTTCTTGGTATGGCTTTCCCAAATATGTTCTCATGTATCTTTTGGGAAGCCAATTGTTTCAAGCTACTCCTTGGAGTTGCTTTGCACCTTCGCATGATTTGTGAAGCTATCAAGAATATCTATCTATCTAAGCATTGCTTTTAATTCCTATCATTTGCCATATGCTTATGTTTTGTGAATATGATCTTGAATATATCTTTGCAATCCACCCCCGAGAAATATCTCCATACATTACTTGTCTTGACAAGTGATAATCTTTTTGTGGTAAATATATTGATCATATTCGCTTTGGCTCTTGCTTTAAATTGCTTTATTTGATTGCCAAGGATTTGTTTTGATCTAACTCTCATTTGTCTTCATTGTATCTTTTGGATCCTTTATTGCTCTACTTAAAATTTATTTAGTGCTTTCTTGAGTTGGAAAAAGCAATGAACCAATTCTTGTGCATTGACATTTAAAAGTCATACTTCTTGATAATGCACTATTCTTTGGGAAGCTATCCTACTTTGAGTAAAACACCGTTCTTTAATTTGGTATTGCAATTTCTTGCCTTTCTTGAACATGACTAGTGTTTGAATAATATATATGGAGAGTGATGATCTCATCTGTGTGCATTGTGTATTCAAATGCAAAATCATAAATAATGCACACATCGTGGGGGAGCAATCCTATATGCTTTTTGAACATTAGTTGTCTTCGTTTGATATTTGATCCCGATGACGTGTCTCCTTGGAAGACAAACATTCTTCGTCTTGGTACCTTGTGCCATCATGAAAAGTGTAGAGGGTTTGGTTTATTCCTTGATGATATTTTTCATCAATTGGTCTCTTGTTTTCATTGGTATCTTTTCAAAGTGGTATCTTCAATCATGTGTTGTTTTGGGTATTTGATATAATTTGGACAATTTGTTTTCTTGTCACACTTGTGTGTGCTTTGTTGGTTTACTTGGTGTTCTGTCTAAATTATATCTCGCTTGGTTCTTGAAAGTCTTGTGCATGCATATTTATTATATGTATATCTTATGGCATGCTTACTTTCGTTGATCCAATATATAGGATAAACTCCATCAAATCCTAAATGTCTAAGATGTGAATGAAATTCAATTTCATATCAATATGCACATATTTATGTGGAGTTTGTCCTATGTGTTGTAGTTGCTCTAACTACTTTGGACCCAATTAGTTTGGGAACCATGTTGTACTTAAATTTGTTTTAGGTACACTTGAGATGCATTGGAAGCTTGTCTCATATAAAAGGAAGGTGTTGTCACCATGTGCTTATTGGAGCCAAGCTTGGATGATCATGAGCTCCTATCTTCTACATCACCAATGCTATCTCGGTAACAAGTATCTACCTCATGCATTCATTTCTAGCTTTCAACCTTGTGTAGGTTGTATCTCGGCATGAATCTTTTGTTGCAATTAATTTGGCTCTTGCAAAACATCTTTATTGCAAATGTGGGCAAGCCGGGATGATTACATATCAAGGGGAATATATATAATCATTTTCATGATTCACCAATCCCAAATGTGTTAATCTAGCACTTTCTACTCTATGTGTCGCATATGCAATATTGATTGTTTCTTCAAATCATTTGCCTTTTGTGATACTTGTTATCTTTCTCGGAGCATCCCTTTTATCTCCTTATTCCTTGTGGATATTTTGATGCTATGATGAGTGTGTGTTCGAAGTTCAACTATATCCCTTTAAGATAAATTGAGCTTTGTGCTATGCTTTTAAACAAAGATCTTATTGGTGTATTTATGACTTCATCTTGGATATCATGACCTTTTCCCTTGTACCTATCTTGTGTGTACATGTTTATTTGTAGACCCATATCTTAGTAATTCATGTCTACTTAGAAACTTATACACATGAGATTAGTTACATCTTTTATTGATATTCCAATTCTTTAGTGACCACCTCTTTTTGCCTTTGGTTCTATGGTGGTTTCTAAAAGGAACAAGCTTTATTTTTTCTTGTGTTATGCTTTTTGCATTTCACTAAGCTTGTGGAGCTATTTGCTATATCTCCTTTGGTATGTGGGTATGGGAAAGACATGATATGCACTTTGTGCAACTCTTCTTGAAAGACTATGTTGATGCTATCATCCTTGTATTAGTCTCCTATAATGTTTTTTTCTCACACCCATTACTTGATTTACCGCTCCTTGCTCTTGTTGCAAAACATTTTATTAGGACTCCATGTTGTGCACACTATTGAAATACAAATCCTTTTTGTGCACGTACCTTGGGGAGTTCCCTCATGATATTTAGAACACTTTTCGGATCCTTTTGATTGCTTGCTTCTTTCGTTGAAGTATCTTTCCATTTGATATTCTTTTGCAATCTTTGGATCCTCTATATAGTTTGATCTCCCTCCATCTATTCGTCATTGGATATGTGCATTTGATTTCACTCATATTATGAGAAATGCACACATTATGGGGGAGCTCTCACTATATTTGCCTTCTAAGTTTTTCTTCCCATTTCGGCGATCGATGCCAATGGGGGAGAAATTTAGAGGGTTTAAGGAATATGGGATGGGTTTAAGGGAATATGGGTTGTTCTCTTGCATCCTTGCTCTTTGTGTTGCATGGTTGCTTAAATTCATTATATAAACCCTCGTAAAAGGGATTGTCATCAATTACCAAAATGGGGGAGATTGAAAGTGCATGGTTGCCCCCATGCGTGGTTTTGGTAATTAATGACAATCCTTATGGACTAATGTTTACATTGAGATATTCTTATAGATCTTGTCCATGGGAAATTATAGGAGTTCATGTGTTGGACTCTTCAAGATGACTTAATGACCAATGCTCTATTCAAAGGGTTTACATGAAGAATGGTCATGTGTAGAGTTGAGCTCATTGCAAGTATGGCTTGGAATAGAAGATTGAGTGAACAATCATGTTTAACCCCAAGCCATCATACATATCAAGAGAAGAAGATGAAGTGCAAGCTCAATAAGATGTATCTCGGAAGATATCTTTTGATTGAAGCTTGCAAAGGAGACATGAAGACGAAGCTTAGCGAGGCCCTCCCATAATGGAGTATGGGGGAGCATTTGGAGAAGTCTTCATCAAGCATGTGCTAGCAAGCGCAATCAAGAAAGGTGGTCCACTTGGAGTGAGGTGGTCCACTTGGAGTGATCAAGATCGTCATCATCTAGCTCAAGTGGAATGCTCAAGGCAAAGGTATGATCTTGATAGGGCTATATGATAGATAGGCGTACTATCAAGAGGGGCTCTCGAGTGAGTAACTTGATCGCATCTTTGTGGAGAGCTCAAACCTTTGCATGCTTGGCATATCATCTTTCTTGGTTCTTATTTGGTTTTTATCCGTGTTGAGTTTTGGTACTTGTCGTGATCTTCATGACAAGACCAAGTCCTTCGAAAATGGTTTTACTTTGGAAAACTTGTTGCCTTTTATCCATGTGAGGATTTATAGCTTGGTTTATCTCCATACTAAGCTCTAGTTCATCAAAAACAGATTTCGTATGAATATCTTGTTGCGTTTTTGATGAAGGAGGTTTTACCGGTTTGCATTGTTTAGGAAAGTTCAACCTTTCCCCATTTGGTTTTATCCTCACATGATGGACTGTGATGTTTCTATATACATTCAAGTAGAGCTCGTTGTAACGATTCCAACGAGCCAAAACTCATCGAAAACGGAGTCCGGATGGAAAAGATATTGACGTTTTCGTTTTCCAGTTTCTGTTGTTTTTGCTGTGGCGGTAGTACCGCCGCGGTACCGTCCGAGGTACCGCCGGAGCTAACAGAGAGCCGTTTTCGGCGGTACCGGGAGCGGTAGTTCCGCCAGGGCGGTAGTACCGCTGCACGGGGCGGTAGTACCGCTGTGTGTTTCTTCGCAGGGCCTCAGAGCAGCTCGCTGCCGAGGTGCCGCTGGCGGTACCGCTGGAGGTACCGCCGTTTTCGGCGCTCTGTCTCTTAGTGCGGTACCTCCAGCGGTACCAGAGCGGTAGTACCGGGCCCCAGCGGTACTACCGGCAACCCCAGCGGTAGTACCGCTGCGTACGCTTCGGCTGCCCGCCAACGGTCTTTTGGGCGGCCCGCAGCGGTAGTACCGCCACCCCCAGCGGTAGTACCGCTACGGGATTCGGAGCTGCCAACGGCTGGTTTTTCGGGGACCTATTTAAGGGGGCTTTCTTCCCCAACGGTTCCTAAGCTTTTGAGCAAGTCTTTCTCCTCTCTCTCCTCCATTGTTGCCTTTTGAAAAGCTTGCTCTTCCTCTCAATCCCTCCCATGGTTCTTGCTAATATTTGAGGGAAAGTGAGAGGTGATCTTGATCTACGTTCTCACCGATCGATTTCTCCTCTAAGTGAGGGAAACCTTGTAGATCTTGATCTTGGAGTTCTTGGTGCATCTCCTCTTTGTTCTTCCTCTCTTCTCCCCCCATAAGCATTAGTTGCTTTTGGTGGGATTTGAGAGTGAAGGATTTGAGCACTTGTGCCCTTGCCTTTTGCATTTGGTGCATCGGTGTGCTCTCCACGAGGATTCGTGGAAGTTGAAAGTTTGTGAGCTTGTTACTCTTGGGTCCTTGGACCCTAGACGCCTTTGTGGTGGTTGGACCCTTGTGTGGTCACTTGAAGCCGTTCGGGAGCCCCCAATCCCATTGTGGGTTGTGCCCCGGATTGTTGTTGGAGGCCGTTCGGGAGCCCCCAATCCCATTGTGGGTTGTGCCCCGGATTGTTGTTGAAAGGCTCCGGATTCCGCCTCGAAGGAATTCCGATAGTGGAAGGTGAACCAAGCCTTTGTGGTGCGGTTCACCGGAGAAGAAGGTGAAACCTTTGTGGTTGTTGAACCGTTGTGTCGGTTCACACCTCTCCAACGAGACGTACTCCCTTAACAAGGAGGAACTCGGGAATACATCCTCGTCTCCGCGTGCCTCGGTTATTTCTATACCCGAGCTTTTACTTATGCACTTTACATTGTGATAGCCTTCGTGCTTGAAGTATTCTATTACTATCACCTTGTTGTTTATCTTGCTTAGCATAAGTTGTTGGTGCACATAGGTGAGCCAAGTTTATTTAGGTTGTCGGCTTGTTATTTTAAACACCTAGTTTTATTCCGCAATTATCAAGCCTAAACCGGAAAAGTTTTAAACCGCCTATTCACCCCCCCCCCTCTAGGCGACATCATTGTCCTTTCAGAGGAAGATCAAAGGAGAAGAACCACAAATGAACTCTAAGAACTAGATCCACTAGGTTCCCCTCACTTAGAGGAGAGATGGATTGGTAGGATTGTAGATCTAGATCTCCTCTCAACTTTCCCTAAATAATATGGAAGAATCAATGGAGAGATTGAGAGGAATCAAGTTTTCCAAGGTCAACAATGGAGTACGAGAGAGAGGAAATTCGTGCTACCTTCGTTGGGCAAGGGAAGAAGAAGGGGAGGTGTATTTATACCCCCACCAGAAAATAGAACCGTTGCACCCAGAATTTAGACCGGAAATTCCGCCCAAAAGTGAAATTTCCGAACTGATTTTCCGGTTCCGATCAGTGCCTCTTTTTCGAGAAAAACTGCGAGAATCGGATATTCCGGTTCAGTCCAGAATCGGATATTCCGAGTGACTGAAAACTGACAGAAACAGCAAAACCAAAACTGTAATATCTTTTCCATCCGGACTCCGTTTTTGATGATTTTTGGCTCGTTGGAATCGTTACAACGAGCTCTACTTGAATATGCATAGAAACATCATAGTCCATCATGTTAGGATAAAACCAAATGGGAAAGTTTTAACTTTCCTAAAACATGTAAACCGGTAAAACCTCCAATATCAAAAACGTAACAAGATATTCATACGAAATCCGTTTTTGATGAACTAGAGCTTAGTATGGAGATAAACCAAGCTCTAAATCCTCACATGGATGAAAGCCAACAAGTTTTCTAAAGTAAGACCGTTTCCGATGAACAAGAGCTTGACATGGAGATGAACCAAGCTCTAGTTCATCACTACCATAAAAGCCAAATAAGAATCAAGAAATATGATATGCCAAGTATGCAAAGGTTTGAGCTCTCCACAACGATGCGATCAAGTTACTAACTTGAGAGCCCCTCTTAATAGTACGCCTATCTATCCTATAGCCCTATAAGGATCATACCTTTGCCTTGAGCATTCCACTTGAGTTGGATGAAGACTATCTTGATCTCTTCAAGTGGTTCATCTTTTCTTGATTGCGCGTCCAAGCACATGCTTGATGAAGACTTATCCAAATACTCCCCCATGCTCACAATGGGAGAGTCTCGCTTACCTCCGTCTTTATGTATCCATTGCAAGCACCAAAGCATAGGATCTCTTAGAGAAGCTTCTCTTGGTCTTGCACATCTCACCTTGATGACGATCACCACATGACGTCATCCTCCATGTGAAGGAGATATGCCCTAGAGGCAATTAATAAAGTGTATTATTTATCATATCTCGTTTGTTCATAATAGGTTTTTGTGTCATGCTAGAACCGTATTAAGCGGAAACATTAATGCGGGTGTGATACGTAAACAACCAGGTCCCTAGTAGCCTCTACTAAGACTAGTTTCGTTGCGCGATTGATGATCGAGGTTTCCCGGTCATGGGGCATGGCGCCGGTCGGCAATGAGAGTCATATCGCTAGAGAACGATGTGATGGACATACCCAGATTTGGAGAACGTAGTCGTTACACCTTTGACCGTGAGATCAACTCTTATTGTTATTCCTGTAAGATACTTTGATTGCACCAAACGACGTATCTTATTTAGTATGACAATAATGGTGATACTTTTGGATATCGGAAAGGAGTAGTTGAGACGAGGGGTCAAGAGCGGGATTTGCCAGTCCGCATAGCAGGAAAGATACTCTCAGGGCCCACTCGGTGAGATCATGTCTAATGAGCTTGCAAGCATGTGACTAGGTCACGGAGACATGAGATCATGAACGAGTAGAAGATAGCGTCATCGGTAACGAGGTCGGGATTAGGTATGGAGATATCTATGGAACGACGCTCGGACGTGCTAAGTATCGCTATGGCAAAAGGTTTAAGACTTTACGTTCAGGTTTGATAGATGAAAGTCATTCGTTATATCACAGGGATTAATTCGTGGGGTCCAGGCCTACGAGTTAGTCGTTGATCATTGAGGAGTCTTGATCATACCTGTTATTATATCGAAGCGCTAGGTTAACACACTTAAGGGGTTTCGACAAGACAACCGGAAAGGAAGGAGATCACCGGGAGCGTCCCGGGAGGGGTCCGATGGAGATCGGGCAGCGCCGAAAGAGTTTTTGGAGCTAGGAAAAATTATATATATTATGTTTGATATTAATTAGTGTAATTAATGTGCAAATATAATTTTATATATTTATTTTCGAATTTATTTAGGCTGATTTCCCTAAATGGGCCTTCTGGTCGAAAGAAGGCCCAAGAGGGGAAAATTCCCAAGGGGAATTCGGTGGGGGGCTTGGGGGCCGACGCACCCAGCCATGCCGCACCAGGCATGTGGGGGTTAGTCCCACATTGCTTGGTTAGCAAGTTGGCTCCCCCCTGGGAGCCTATATAAGAAGGGGCACCCCTGGCCTTTTAGTTCACCAATTAATTCCCGATTTCTCTCTCGATCTCGTGGTTTCCAAGTTGGAGCCGCGCCGAGCTGAGGAAGGGGGGGTCTCTTCCACCATAGCCCTCTGCCGCGCTGCTGGTGTTCCGGTCCAAGTCTTCTGCTGCTCGTCCTTGACTGGAGCTTCGGAGGCCGTCGTCTCCACCGTACGTGTGCGACTCCCTGCGAGGTGCTGCGCTAGCGGTACTCGGAGGCCTGCTTCCTCTACACGACCTTGAGGTCGGCTTCGTCGGTCTTCATCGACAACGTTTGTGGGGGAACGTAATCCCCGCTTTCGGTCTACAAGGGTACGTATTCCGATCTCCGTTCGTACTACTATATCTGCATAGAATAGATCTTGGCATGCTTTTAGGATATCGTTGGTAGGAAATTTTTTGTTTTCTGCACACGATCCCCTTCAGTGGTATCAGAGCCGATCTATCGTAGATATAGATGTACGCTGTTAGAACCCGTGCTCTGCACGGGGGCACCGTTCCTGTTATTTGCTACCCTCTAGCGTGCACTTGTGTATTCCAGCGGCATTGAGTTGATGAAGCAGCCCGGACCGACTTTACGCGTACGCTTACGCGAGACTGGTTCCACTACTGACATACGGCTTGTACCGTATATGTGGCTGGCGGGTGTCAGTTTCTCTTTCTTTAGTTGGTCTTCGCATTTTCAATGGAGGGCCCGAAAGGGATGCTTAAACATGCAATTATTGGATCGTTGTTGTGGTCATAAGATTCGTAGGTATGAAGCGGTTCTATTTACGAAAGCCCCAAGCCACGTAAAACATGCAAAAGATAAAGTAGAAGCGTCTAACTTTATTTTGCAGGGGCTATGTGATATGGTCAAGGTAGGTTTATTAAAATTGTTTATAAACTGCGGGCGCCAAGAAGACCATGGCGCAATGGACTATATCACATTGCATTACATTTGATGTTTTGTGTGCATCTTATTTTGTGTGATTGTGTGTATAGTATACATTAGTTACACGGCGGTAGCTGAATAAGATGATCCCTTCAAAATACCACTAGTGTTCTTCCTCCAACGCGCACCACCAAGAAAGTTTTACGTTATGAGGCAGGCCGTGATGATCGGGTGTCAGACATCTCTTCGTTCGCATACAGTGGGTGTAAGCCATGTTGCACAAGCGTCAGCGTGGAGGTCTTTGGTGGCGAGCCTAGAATACTCAGAAGTATGGCCTCGGAACATGAAGACCGAAAGGTCGAGCACGAGTCACAAAATTGGTGTGGCGGACGATTTTGTCTACTCTTGAAGTTGTGCCGCCGGCTTTGATGATGAGGGGTGGTGCAATGGATGGGGGTCGTGTAATCGCTTAAACGACCAGGAGGGATGTTCGTTTGAGTGGGAGTTATGTTAGTTATTTTCTAAAATACTATAACTCAAAATTATTATGAACAAAGTCTTATGTTGTTGCAAATTCCATTGTAGATGTCTCGCCCCTCGTTTAACCTAGGTCTGTTCCTTGAGAAAGAAAAGCTTAAGACCAATGGGTCAAACTTCATGGCCTGGTTCCGCAACCTGAGGATCCTCCTCACTCCCCATAGGGTGGCCTACGTCATTGAGGCCGCCATAGGTGACCCTCCTGCAGATGATGCCTCTGAGGATGAGAAGAAGGTCTTCCAGACCCGATCGGAGGATTCTGCCTTTGTCCAGAGTGGCATGCTCTAAGCCATGGAGGCCGACCTGCAGAAGCGCTTTGAGAAGATGAGCGCCTTTGAGATCATTTCGGATCTTAAGGCTGTCTTCGCGCCGCAGGCTAAGGCTGAGAGATATGAGGCTTCTGAGCTTTTCTTCTCAGCCAAGATGGAAGACCATAGCAGTGTGAGCGAGCATGTAGTCAAGATGTCTGGCTACGTTCAACGCCTGAATGCTCTGGAATGCAAGATTCCCGATGAGCTGGCGATTGACAGAGTGTTGCAATCGTTGCCGCCAAGCTACAAAGGCTTCGTCATGAACTACAACATGCGGGGCATGGCTAAGTCCCTGGGTGAAGTGTTCGTGATGCTCAAGACTGCTGAGGTAGAGATTAAGAAGGAGCACACGCTGTTGATGGTCAACAAGACCGTTGATTTCAAGAAGTCCGGTGGCAAGGGAAAGCAGAGATGGAAGTCCCGGAGGGAGGCAAAGTTGGCTGCCAAGCCCAGGACTAACAGGTCTGGTCCCAGAGCTAGCGTGGAGTGTTTCTACTGCAAGGGGAAGGGTCACTGGAAGCGCAACTGCCCCAAGTATCTGGAGGATAGGAAGTCTGGCAAGACGGTCGACAAAGAGCAAGGTATATTTGATATACATGTTATAGATGTGTACCTTACATCCGCCCGGAGCAACACGTGGGTATTTGATACTGGTTCTGTTGCTCATATATGTAACTATCAGGAGGAGTTACGGAATAGAAGGCGGCTGGCGAAGGATGAGGTGACGATGCGCGTCGTAACGGATCGAGAGTCGACGTGGTGGCTGTCGGCACGCTCCCTCTACATCTACCATCGGGATTAGTTTTGATTTTAAATAAGTGTTATTTTGTGCCATCCTTGAGTGTAAACATTATAAGTGGGTCTTGCCTGTTACAAGACGGTTATTCATTTAAATCAGTGTCAAGCAATTGTGCTATTTATATGAATGATATCTTTTATGTTGATGCTCCCGAGAATAACGGTTTATTCTTGTTGAATCTCGATCGTAGTACTCACATCCATAACATAGAAGCCAAACGGATTAAGTGTAGTGACGATACCGCCATGTATTTGTGGCATCGCCGTCTTGGTCATATTGGTGTAAAGCGCATGAAGCAACTCCACTCCGATGGACTTTTGGACTCGTTGGATTTCGGATCCCTCGATACATGCGAACCATGCCTTATGGGCAAAATGACCAGGACACCGTTCAAAGGTTTCGTTGAACGGGCGTCGGATTTGTTGGGGATCATACATACAGATGTGTGTGGACCGATGAGCGTTTCGACACGCAATGGTTATCGTTACTTCGTCACCTTCACTAATGACTTGAGTAGATACGGTTATATCTATTTGATGAAACACAAGTCTGAAACGTTTGAAAAGTTCAAAGAATTCCAGAGTGAAGTTGAGAATCAGCTTAATAGGAAAATCAAGCATCTCCGATCCGATCGCGGTGGAGAGAACTTGAGTTTTGAGTTTGGCACACATCTGAAGAGTTGTGGCATAGTACCCCAACTTACGCCAGCCGGAACGCCGCAGCGTAACGGCGTGTCCGAGCGACGTAATCGTACTCTACTAGATAGTGTCCGATCTATGATGTCTCTTACCGATCTGCCAGTGTCCTTCTGGGGTTATGCGTTAGAAACAGCCGCATTCATTTTAAATAGGGCTCCGTCCAAGTCCGTTGAAACGACGCCGTATGAATTATGGTATGGCCAAAAGCCTAAGTTATCGTTTCTGAAGGTTTGGGGTTGTAAGGCGTACGTTAAGAAACTACAGCCCGACAAACTCGAACCGAAGTCGGAGAAAGTCGTCTTTGTAGGATATCCGCGGGAAACCGTTGGGTACACCTTCTACAACCAAGCTGAGGGCAAACTTTTGTCGCGAAGACCGGTACCTTTCTAGAGAAGGAGTTTCTCACGAAAGGAGTAAGTGGGAGGAAGGTAGACCTCGATGAAATCGTTGATCCTGAACTCGAGATTCCGAGTGGCGCAACGGAAGCAATTCCGGAAACGTCCTCCGTGGAAGGAGTGGGAGAAACTGTCGAGGAAGATGTTCTACCTCATAGGTCTGGTAGATCTCGGATCGCACCAGAATGGTATGGCAACATGGTTTGCACCATCATGCTAGTCGAGCAAGACGAACCTACGAACTACAAGGAGGCGATGGCGAGTCTAGAGTCCGAGAAATGGCTTGAAGCCATGAAATCCGAAATATGATCCATGTATGATAACAAAGTGTGGACTTTGATGGATATTCCCGAAGCGCGCAAGGCCGTCGAGAATAAGTGGATCTTTAAGAAGAAGACTGATGCTGATGGTAATGTGACCGTCTATAAAGCTCGGCTTGTCGCAAAGGGTTTCCGACAAGTTCATGGAATTGAGTACGATGAAACTTTTTCGCCGGTAGCGATGCTTAAGTCTATTCGGATTTTGTTAGCGGTAGCTGCCTATTATGATTATGAAATCTGGCAGATGGACGTCAAAACGACCTTCCTAAATGGAAACATTGAGGAAGAGTTGTACATGGTACAGCCGGAAGGTTTTGTTGATCCAGGAAATGCTAACAAGGTGTGCAAGCTTCAGCGATCCATCTATGGATTGAAGCAGGCATCTCGGAGCTGGAATCTTCGCTTTGATGAGGTAATCAAAGGTTTTGGATTTATCCAAAATGTGGAAGAGACCTGCATTTACAAGAAAATGAGTGGGAGCTCGGTTGTGTTCTTAGCACTGCATGTTGACGACATATTGCTGATTGGGAATGATGTGGACCTTCTGAATAGCGTGAAGGAATATTTAAACAGTAAATTTTCCATGAAGGACTTAGGAGAAGCTGCGTATGTTTTAGGCATAAAAATCTATCGTGAGGATCAAGGTGCCTATTAGCACTGAGTCAGAGTACTTATCTTGATAAAATATTGAAGCGTTTCCGTATGGAGAAGGCAAAGAAGGGTTCTCTGCCGGTTATCAAGAATAAGATATTGCGGAAGGCACAGTGTCCGGTGACGGAACTGGGTAAGGCCAAAATGACCAAACATCCTTATGCTTCAGCCATAGGATCGATCATGTATGCAATGTTGAGTACTAGACCGGATGTGGCATTAGCTCTAAGTTTGACAAGCCGGTTCCAGAGTAATCCTGGAATGCCGCATTGGATAGCTGTTAAGAGCATTCTTAAGTATCTCAATAAGACAAAGGAAATGTTCCTTGTGTATGGTGGCTGCGATGAAGAACTTGGCGTAACGGGTTACGTAGATGCAAGTTTCTGCTCAGACCCCGATGACTATAAGTCACAGACAGGTTACGTGTTCAAGGTGAATGGAGGCGCCGTGTGCTGGAGAAGTGGGAAGCAACCCATAGTCGCACAATCTACAATGGAGTCGGAGTATATCGCTGCTTGCGAAGCCGCGAATGAAGTTGTGTGGCTGAGGAAGTTCGTCATCGAACTTGGAGTGTTCCCGAGCGCGCAAGACCCCGTGATCCTCTTCTGCGACAATACGGGTGCCATTGCGAACGCCAAGGAGCCAAGGTCTCACTCCACCGCCAAACACATTCTCCGACGCTTCCATGTGATATGTCAGTACGTACAAGGAGGCGATGTGAAGATTTGCAAAGTGCATACGGATCTGAATGTGGCAGATCCGCTGACGAAGCCTCTTCCGCTTGATAAGCATGAAAAGCACCAGTTAGCTATGTGTGTTAAGCTTTTACCAAGTTGTAATCTAGATTAAGTTGTACTCTAGTGCAAGTGGGAGACTGAAGGAGATATGCCCTAGAGGCAATTAATAAAGTGTATTCTTTATCATATCTCGTTTGTTCATAATAGGTTTTTGTGTCATGCTAGAACTGTATTAAGCGGAAACATTAATGCGGGTGTGATACGTAAGCAACCAGGTCCCTAGTAGCCTCTACTAAGACTAGTTTCGTTGCGCGATTGATGATCGAGGTTTCCCGGTCATGGGGCATGGCGCCGGTCGGCAATGAGAGTCATATCGCTAGAGAACAATGTGATGGACATACCCAGATTTGGAGAACGTAGTCGTTACGCCTTTGACCGTGAGATCAACTCTTATTGTTATTCCTGGAAGATACTTTGATTGCACCAAACGTCGTATCTTATTTAGTATGACAATAACGGTGATACTTTTGGGTATCGGAAAGGAGTAGTTGAGACGAGGGGTCAAGAGCGGGATTTGCCAGTCCGCATAGCAGGATAGATACTCTCAGGGCCCACTCGGTGAGATCATGTCTAATGAGCTTGCAAGCATGTGACTAGGTCACGGAGACATGAGATCATGAACGAGTAGAAGATAGCGTCGTCGGTAACGAGGTTGGGATTAGGTATGGAGATATCTATGGAACGACGCTCGGACGTGCTAAGTATCGCTATGGCAAAAGGTTTAATACTTTACGTTCAGGTTTGATAGATGAAAGTCATTCGTTATATCACAGGGATTAATTCATGGGGTCCAGGCCTACGAGTTAGTCGTTGATCATTGAGGAGTCTTGATCATACCTGTTATTATATCGAACCGCTAGGGTAACACGCTTAAGGGGTTTCGACAAGACAACCGGAAAGGAAGGAGATCACCGGGAGCGTCCCGGGAGGGGTCCGATGGAGATCGGGCAGCGCCGAAAGAGTTTTCGGAGCTAGGAAAAATTATATATATTATGTTTGATATTAATTAGTGTAATTAATGTGCAAATATAATTTTATATATTTATTTTCTTTAGGCTGATTTCCCTAAATGGGCCTTCTGGTCGAAAGAAGGCCCAAGAGGGGAAAATTCCCAAGGGGAATTCGGTGGGGAGCTTGGGGGCCGACCCAAGTGGGCCAAGGGGCCCACTAGGGGGCCGGCGCACCCAGCCATGCCGCACCAGGCATGTGGGGGTTAGTCCCACATTGCCTGATTAGCAAGTTGGCTCCCCCCTGGGAGCCTATATAACAAGGGGCACCCCTGGCCTTTTAATTCACCAATTAATTCCCGATTTCTCTCTCGATCTTGTGGTTCCCAAGTTGGAGCCGCGCCGAGCTGAGGAAGGGGGGATCTCTTCCACCATAGCCCGCTGCCGCGCTGCTGGTGTTCCGGTCCAAGTCTTCCGCTGCTCGTCCTGGACTGGAGCTTCGGAGGCCCTCGTCTCCACCGTACGTGTGCGACTCCCTGCGAGGTGCTGCGCTAGCGGTACTCGGAGGCCTGCTTCCTCTACACGACCTTGAGGTCGGCTTCGTCGGTCTTCATCGACAACGTTTGTGCGGGAACGTAATCCCCGCTTTCGGTCTACAAGGGTACGTATTCCGATCTCCGTCCGTACTACTATATCTGCATAGAATAGATCTTGGCATGCTTTTAGGATATCGTTGGTAGGAAATTTTTTGTTTTCTGCACACGATCCCCTTCACCATGAGCTTCCCAAGATATGCATGATCGCTCTTGGTACATCTTGTAGCTTTGTGTGTTGATCAATATCTTGATCAACCTTGTATCTTCCAACATTTCTTCACTAATATGATGTCTTGAATCCTTCAAGACATACTTGCAAGAAGCTTCACTCAACACATAAGCTTCAAGAGTTCAACACATGAACTCCACAATTCCATGGACAAGATCTATAAGGATATCTCAATGCAAACATTAGTCCATAGAGATTGTCATATAATTACCAAAACCATACATGAGGGAAAAAGCTCTTTCACCACCATGGCGGGCAGCCCTGGCAGGCAGCAATGCCACTTGAAGCAGGAGGAACTCCGGCGTCGCAACAAGGACGCGAAGATGGCCAAGGTGTTCGAGCGAGTCATGTGGGGCCAGGAGGCCAAGACCTCTCGTCCCTACGTGCTCTCGCTGGAGACCGCGCGACTGAGTAGCCGCCACCATCTGCCGGTGGATGACGACGCCATCCTTCCGGATGGGTGGGTGAGGAGCGTCGTGTACATTCCGGCGGCGCCGCGGCTCAGCGGCCAGGCCAGCATCAAGTTCATCAAGGGAAAGTGGGCGGAGATGCCGTGCGAGCAAAGGCTCGACCCCAAGTACTCCATCTCGGCGACGTACTGGCACGCATTGTTGGACAAGGAGTACGAGGCGTGTCTTGCCGTTCGACGAAAGCCGATGCCGGAGTTGTCCTCAACAGACGACGACTGTGACGGTGAGGACGGCGCCGCCAGCGACGACGATGACGACGCCGAGCGACGCCGAGCTGCCCGATCTGCCTCTTCATCTTTGCCAGCAACGTCGCTTTCACCGAAGAAAGCGGCGGCCCAAGACGAAGAGGCTTACCTTAAAATGCCCCCCCCCCCGCATGTCATGGCGGTGAATCAAAAACGGCGTCGGCGAAGCCAGAAGCCTCAGCCGCCTTGGCGGTGGCTACAGACCGTTTCAGCTGGTTTTGCCGATGGGCCATGCCCAGAGGTGAAGGCTGACCTGGTTCACATTTTCTCCCCCTCACCGGGATGAAGCGGCATCTCTTCGCCTGCGTCAATAATAGGTGGCGATGAGGGATGGTCATGCATAGGCCTCTCTCTCTCATCCCTAAACCCTAAACCCTTTGTTTAGGTTTAAGTTTGTTAAATCTCGTTTATATTTGTAATTTTTAGTTTGTTAAATCTCGTTTAAATGTTTGAATCAATTTGTGTTCACGGTTTATATTGTTCATCAGCGGCGGTTCGTGTGCCTGCAAGGTGTTCGACAGTATGCACTCATGTTTAATTCGTTTCCGAACCACCTCAATCTTGGTCATCGGAAGCGGTTCCAGTGGCCCGCAAGGTGTTCGACATGTTAACTTCGTTTCCGAACCACCTCAATCCTGCAGTAGGATGAAACTGTCCACAATTGACCAGCGGAACGGGCGGAACAGCGAGGCCTAGATCTGCCGCCATGGATGCGTCTTCCAAGCGGAGGTGCAGTGCCACACTGACCCCACGCCGACCCCACGCGCACCCCACGTGCCGTCCCCACAAGTCAGACTAGTGTCACAGCCCCACCAGTCAGACTAGTGCCCGTCCCCACTCGCCGACCCCAGGAAATCCCAACCGAGCCGACAAATGAGCCGAGCCGCGCCAGGCCGACCCCACCAGTCAGGCCAAGTGTGGGTCAAAGTAGGTTGACCAGAGGGAAACGAGCGTTTGAGCGATATGCGAGCAAACTAGGGCACATACCAGAGAAACAGCGCGGGTATGACACAAACCGATAAAACTCAGCTAGGTATGGCACAAAACCAATTATCCCAAAAAATTATGATATTCTGTAGTAATACAATTGCCACCAATGCTACTGGACAACATCCACTGATACTTCAAAGGACAAAAGGATCCAATCAAAATAGCAAAAGAGGCATTGCAAAATAAAATGGCAGAATTTGTCAAAAACAGAACAGTCCGTAAAGACGAATTTTTTCGATGCACTTAACTTACTCAGATCAGAAAACTCAAAACTAATGAAAGTTGCGAATACATCTGAGGATTACGCACAAACAGTATCAGATTTTTCTGACGTTCCAGTGATTTTACATAATTTTTAGGTGGACAGCAGAAATCTTTTTCAGCATAGGAATTGAATTTTAACATCAACTTTCGAATAGAGGCTTAACTTGACACAACACTGTAACAAAAATAAGATACAAAGGAATTGGTACAGAGGTAGGAAAAGTCCTTGACACAAGCAAAATAAATTAAAATAACAGGAAATAAAAGTGGGTTGTCTCCCATAAGCGCTTTTGTTTAACGCCTTTGAGCTAGGCACATAGATTAATATGATGCCCTCATAAGAATGAGAGTTGAAAAACATAGGAGAGCATCAAGAGGTAAACATCAAACACATTTAAGTCTAACCCACTTCCTATCCAAAGGAGTCTTGTGATAGAATAAATTATTGAAACATAAAGCAACTATAATAGCAACATGAAACAAATGAAATTTGAAAACTTCCAACATAAAGAGAGGGGTTTTAGTAACTTGAAAGCTTTTACACCCGTGTTTTCCTCTCTAATAATAACTTTCAGTAGCATCATTGATGAAATCCACAATATAACCATCACATGAAACATTCTTATCATGATCCATATGCATAAAGTATCATTATCTCCCTCGTAAGAAAAGTCCTTCTCATTAATAACAAGGGGAGTAGGATCATCAAAAATAACTTGAACATGATAGACAAGTTGTATACTAAAAGTATTGGTTTGAGTGATTCCTCTATAATTATGACAAGTTTCAATTTATAATTATAAAAGACCGGAGGCATAGTATCATCATAAGTAATAGAATAGTTATCCTCTAAAGTGTGTTTATTTGCAAACATGTCATCATTTTTAATAGAAGGGGATGTATCAAATAGATAATCATTAGTAGCAAAAGGATTTTCAAACAACTCATCCCCGAGCTCAGAGATATCTATATCATCATGGGAAGGAACATGGATAGTATTAATAGTGCAACAATTATTAACATCATCATTTTCAGAATTATTATCCCAAAGATCGTCAATATCAAAAGAAGTGTGCTTATCCCAATCATGATCACTAATATAAATAACAGGCATAGGTACATCATCAAGTTCAGAATCATCGAATTCAGATTATAAGTATAAATAGTAACAGGAGCAACAAGTTTGGGAGAAGATACCGTTTCCTCTCTCCTTTTACTCCTCTTCTTCTTCCTCTTTCCCCTTTTCTTCTTCTTTTCCTCTTTTGGAGAGAGAGGTTTGAATGGAAGCTTCTCCACATAATCTGGTTTAGTATTAGAAACAATGCAAGAAACTTGGGAGAATTCCTCTCTTTCATTAATAAGATGAAACACAGATTAGTCCTATCATACTTTGGTAAAGTCTCATCCTTTATAATATTTTGTATGTAGGTGTTAGCATGGCAATTATTAACACAATAGAGATAACATCCATGCAACAAATCATTCATATCAATATCACTCATATTTAACAAAGAAGTTTCTCTTGATATCTCTTCACACCCCCAAAAAAATGTAAGTTCATCATGTTGATTAGGGGTGATCATGTTATCACTAAAATCTCATGCAATATCTTTATGAGAACCTGAGCACTGAAATTCGAAATGCCCCTCTTCATGACAAAGTTCGCAAATAAAAGGATAGGTGGCACAAATTGTTTTACCAACATCACTTAAAACTTTATACCAGCCTCTAGTATTTTCATTCCTATGATAGATATAATATTCATTTCAATTTGATTAATTCCACACGGTTTATGGATTCCACAAAAATTAACATGCTTATACGAAATAGTATTATCAGAAGTTTGAGCATGTTTATTGCAATCAGTAACAACAATTTCATTTTCCATACAAGTGTCTTTGAAAGGTTCATGATACACGTCTTAATTTTCTTTAGGAACATTAATATGAGAAGCAAAGGTTCTAAAATAATCAACAATAATATGAGAATCAAGACCATATTTAGCACTAAGCTCTTGAAAACTAGCAGTTTCAACACAAGACTTAATGCAATCATATTCATAGTTCATACCTGATTCTTTACCTTTGTCATTCTCCCAATTTTCATCATTGTTTTGAATTGTTTCAAGGAGATCCCATCTAGCTTCAACCTTCTTACTTGTGAAAGAGCCCTTCGAACAAGCATCTAGATAATCCTTACAATGTCTTGAAAGTCTTGCATAAAAATTATTAACAATTCTATTATCAGGAAGCTCATGGTTAGGACATTTGAGTATTAATGTTTTCAGCCTTCCCCAGACTTGAGCAATGCTTTCTCCTTCAAGAAGCCAAAAATTATATATAGAATTACGATCTTTGTGAATCTCACTTGGAGGATAAAATTTAAAATAAAAGAGAGATACAACCTCCTCCCATTCGAGAGAGTGATGATTCTTCAACAATTTATACCAATCCACAGCTCTTCCACCAAGTGATATAGGAAATAATTTCTTCTTAACTTTTGTCCATTGAAATACCTGCACACTATTCATGTAAAAATAGCAAATGATCACCAGGATGGACAGTTCCATCCCCTACATAGCGGTTATTCATAACACGTTTAGTAATTTTCATAGATATTTTAAATGGCACTATTTCTTCAGGTGGCTTAAGAATATCACAAGCATCATTAGTATTATCACATATTGGAGGTAAAAAATTATCAAGGCCAAATAATTCATCCAAAGTTGAGGAGCAAAAACGATTATCCTTATTTAAACTAGCTCCATCAAGCTTAGGTTTTTCCACAGCTTTAGCAATAATAGTGTCCAAAGAATTTATACTAATAACATTACTACCACTATTATGAAAACAAACTTCCATAGGTTTTTTAATTTTCTCTTCAAAAGTGTCATGTCCTAATGCAATAAAAATTTCATAACGATCTCTAATTTTTTTGTTGTTTTCCATTAGCTTAACTAGTGAAAATAAAAATAAGAAACAATAAGTAATAACTGCAAAATCTAAAGGAGATACCTTCAAGCGCTCACCTCCACGGCAACGGCGCCAGAAAATACCTTGATGTCTACACACGCTTCTATTCTTAAAGACAGTGTTGGGCCTCCAAGAGCAGAGGTTTGTCAAACAGCAGCAAGTTTCCGTTAAGTGGATCACCCTAGATATATCGAACTCAGGGAGGTAGAGGTCAAAGATAACCCTCTCGAACAACCCTGTAATTAAGATACAAGAAGTCTCTTGTGTCCCCAACACACCCAATACACTTGTCAGATGTATAGGTGCACTAGTTATGCAAAGAGACAGTGAAATAGAAGTAATATAGATGATTATAAGCAGTAATTGCAATCTGTAATAAAAATGGCAGCAAGCAAACATGTAGCAGAACTTGTTGGAAACGGTGTTTCGATGCTTAGAAACAAGGCCTATGGATCCTACTATCACCAGTGAACATTCTCAACAATGACATCAAAGTTAAATAAATAAACACTACTCTCAAACACTCTCATGTTGGATAACAAACACCATTCAATGTGTAGGGCTACAAGAGCACCCTCAAGTCGGAGTAAACCAACGCCAACAATGTCATAAAGGGAATCACACACGGTGAACACACTGTCACCATTACACACGTGAATAACCCCGGAGTTCATATTAAAGTAACCTCTAGAGTGCATAATAGATAAAGAGTAGCATCACATATTCAACTAGATTAAAAAGCTCATGATCACATGCAAGATCACATCATGGGAGAGAGAGATAAACCACATGGCTTCCGTAGATCCCGTAGCCCCGGGGGAGAACTACTCACTCCTCATCATAGGAGTCAGCAACGGCGATGGAGATGGTGGTGGAGTCGATGGAGATGGCTCCGGCGGCAATTCCCCGTCCCGGCAGGATGCCGGAACAGAGACTTATGTCCCCCGAATCTTGTCGGCGATGGTGGCGGCGTTCGAGAACCGTGGAAGAAAAAGTGTCTAAGTGTCTGGAGTTTTTAGGCCAGGGGGTTTTTATGGGCGAAAGATCTAGGTCGGTGGGCGCCCGAGGGCGCCACACCACCTCCTGGCGCCGCTGACATCTGAGCCGCGCCACAAGGCGATGTGGGCCCCTTGGGGTCCATCTTCGTCTCGTCTTCGGTTCTTCTGGTCGCAAATATTACAAAAATAAATACTGGTTGGCTCGTTTCCAATTTGATGGATATTTCCCTAAGAGATTTTCTGAAACCAAAAACAGCAGAAAACAGGGAACTGGCACTATGGCTTCTTGTTAATAGGTTAGTCCAAGAAAATACAAAAACTATATAAAATGCATATAAAACATGTAATAACATGATATAACATAACATGGAACACAAGAAATTATGGATACGTTGGAGACGTATCAGAGCCATGCCAAAGCGCTTGGTTCAGGTTCATGGCGCCGTGGAGGTCCAAGCGCAACGACCATCGCACTTCATTACATTATTTGATATTGTGATGTTGTGTGTGAATCATGTTGATTGCTTATATATTATATATACAACGGTAGCTTTGAAATAGGATGATCCCTAACAAATACCAAAATTGTGTTCTCCCTTGTTTTGCACCACCAAGAACAATCTACGTTATGAGGCAGGCCATGACGATCGGGTGTCACACATTTCGTGTTCGCATACAGTGGGTGTAAGCAATGTTGCACGCGCAATACCTTCGAGGTTTTATTGGCGAGCCTAGCATATGCAGATATGGCCTCGGAACACGGGAAGATTGAAAGATCGAGCATGAGTCACAAAGTTGTTGTGATCGACATTTTATGTCCACCTTTGAAGCTGTGCTGTCGGCCGTGACGATCGGGGGTGGTATAGTGGATGGGGGTCGTGTAATCGCTAAGATTATTGTAGGCATAATAATTTTAGTGGAGTGTGTTTAATAATTTGATTAGAAACTAAAACTCACATATGTTATAAACTTAACCTTACCTCTTTGCGATCATATATGTAGACGGAACTCTACTTCAGTTACTTCCTTAGGAGTCCGGCTTCTAACTTAGAAGCCGATGGGTCCAACTTCGTCAAGTGGTATAACGGTCTTAGAAACATTCTCCTACACAACAACATTCTATATGTCATAGAAGAAGTATTAGGAGATAGACCGGATGATTCTGCTAGCGAGGAGGAAGATGATGAATTCCGTAAGCGTCGAGACATACTCATAGAAGTGGAGATCGTCATGACCGTATCCCTAGCACCAGAGTTGAAAGAGTTGTTTCGACACATGGAGGCATATGTCATGATTGATGCAATCAAAGAGCACTTCAAAGATAAATTGAGGCTTGAGCAATTCAGACATCTTACAAAGTTCCGAACCATTCACATGGAGGAGCATACTTGTGTGGAGACTCATTTGAAGAGGTTGTATGACATCTAATTCAAGCTTACAAATGTCTACGATTACTGGATGGCGGACTCATGTGCGATTGAGACTGTGTTGATATCTCTGCCTCCAACCTATGAGGATCATGTGCGTGAATATGCTTTAAAGGCAGATAAGATGAACTTCTACAAGTTCTTGTCCGAGTTCAAATCTGTGAAGGTTGATTGCATCAAAGGAGAAATCTTCGACGCTACAGGTATATTTGATATAAAATGTTATGAGTGTATTCTTCTCATGATGCTTGATGAAAAGTATTTGATACTTGTTCTGTTTGTGAAATATGTCCTGATTATCACAAGAATGAGAAGAGTAATGATGTGACAATGCGCGATTGATGGCAAGCAAGGAAGTTGATGGCCAGTGGTGCTTACGTCCTCAAGTTATCATAATAGTTATCATTAATATTTTTTGATAAGACCTTTTATAATAGTGAGAGTGTGATTTTGTTTAGTGTCTTGAATGTTACAAGATAGTGTTATTCATATATGTAATAAAACAAATTCAGTTGTTTTATGTTATGGAACAAGTTAGTTGTTTTATATTATGAGTAAAGAATCACATCTCAATTACATTACTTGTATGATAACGTGATATACATTTATAAAAGCGGGAATTATTATGAATCCAAAGATTAAATGATTTTGTTACAAGAACAAACACCATCGAATTTGATCATAAAAGCAATGTAAGAAATAATAGATACCTTGATCTTTTAAAAGGTTGCATGTGCCGAATTGATTAAAATCAAAATTGATATTGAAGTGTCAATATGTAAGGAAATTAATTGAAAGTCATATCAGATGATTATTAAATTAAATGTATGGTGAAATTTATTGATCCAATTTTTTCTATGATTATTAAGTAAGTGCATAATAAATCATGAGTCTGAAAATTAATTTGATAAAAGATCAAAGGGATTTTTCAGAATAAAGATTAGTGAATATTGTATTCGTAAGATTTGATCAAACAGGACAATATTTTTGAAATTATGGGTTCAACACAAAATACTTGTGGAAATTCGTTTCATAAAATTATAATATCAGATATAGTGATATGTGAAATATTATAATCATACTCTATTTTAGATAAAGTGTGGTCTTTCAGAATCTATCTTAGAATCTCTTAATATGTTCGAAACATTATAGTCGATGTCCACTTTAGAAGATAGATATTTTTCAACGATAATTCGTGTGATCGACAATGAGTGCCGTGGTATAGATGATTATATGATAATACAAAATATACACGAATAGTTCTTTGTAGAATGCTCACACTGAGATGAGAGTATATTCCAAATATCAACAGAAGCAAAACTCGTATTGTTGTTTGTGTAATTCCAAGGAAAATATGATTTTTGAATTATGGTTGATGGAATAAAAGTAGAACCTTGAAATAAGGTATCAGACCTAATTCATGAAGGTAGAATGTTGGAATATGTTCCAAGAAGAATATGTCTACTAATGAAAATTTGAATGATAAGAGTGGAGGAAATTAGAAAATCGGTTTCTATTAGCACCTTCAAAGAGATCATAATATTTTCATATATGAAGCTTTTAATAAGGTGTTACTATAATATTTGCTGTCAGGTCATAGCTTGATATTAAGTATTTTAGATCTTGTTAACAAAACAAGGTGCACCTTATGAATACAAAGAAAGTTGAAGAAATATCAGAATACGAATAAAAGGCTTTTGAGTCTTATAATCCAAGTTACATTTAAAAGGGATTAAAAAAGTAAATGTTACTATAAATCTTATTACAAGAATAAGATTACTTAATCATCATATAAAGTGTTATATGAGAAATGCAACTATAAGAAAGACATGAAAGCATATTTCGTCAAGAAAAGTGTCTTGAACAAAATCAAATTTGTTGACTACATAAATGTAGACATGCTTAAGTCTGTGGGATATGTATTAGTAGAATACTAAATATCGTCTTAAAATCGAATTGATAAATGATCAATGATTTTGGTTGGACCAAAATGTCGAAACAAATTATGTATTTAAGTGGGAGTCAAGTTAGTTTACTCAAGTGTAATATGTAAGCCACATATTTTTGAGTGGGAGCTTAGAATACTCATATATGTAGATGACATAATTTGAGTGGGAGCTCAGGTTCTCAAATATGTAGATGACATAATTTGGGTGGGAGTTAAATTCATCGTATGTAAATGACATATCGTGAATAGTACCATTATAATTAGTTAGAAACATAATCGGTGAAACTATTTAAAAAATAGTGTCGATTATGGAATAGAACATGAACTTTAAATAGATAGTTAGTTATTTTGGATTAAATTCTAAAGAGTCAGAATAGAATAAAAGGAGTGGTCCTTAGAAACCCAATTGATCATTCAGTGTAATGATACACGTTATAGTGGTTGTTAGATATGTTGGTCTATTATGTGATATTAGACATACTATAGGAACCATATTATGTGCTTGATAAAATGTGACCCATGTTCTTAGAAGAAGAACAGTTATCAAAGTAAATTTAGAATTTACTAGAAGTAGAAATGTATTAGACATTAGATTAACATTAGAATGTAAAATCTTTTACACAGGTATGAAAATATATAGATATCGTGAGATTGTAATTGTTACAAAGAGCTCTCTATGACTAAGTGTGTTTGCAAAGCAATTGTCTGGTTGACAGAATCAGAGTAAGCGCTGGGAAACAAAAAGTCTCACTTAAGTTGTGGTATTTATATATATATATGTTATTAAATAACATGATAATATCAAACAAGTTGATATCATCAATACGCAAAGAACATACAATTATGTATTCTACAGATTGTTAAAGTAACACTCTTCCACAAACAAGCATTATCATATAATGCTTGTTTGATAAGGGGATATGATGGAGTAAAATCCAGCTGGTTTATTTGTACTCTAGTGCAAGTGGGAGATTGAAGGAGATATGCCCTAGAGACAAATAAATATATAGTATTTATCACATTATCTCATAAGTTTATAATATGTCTTTGTATTATGCTATAATTGTGTTAATCGGAATTATTAATACACGTGTGATACATAGACAACCAGAGTCCCTAGTATCCCTCTATCTAAACTAGTCCATTGGGCATCAGTTGATCGAGATTCTCGATCATGGACAATGACGTCGGTTGACAATGGGGTCATCTTATTAGTAGAATAAGGTGATGGACATACGCAAAGTATTGCAATACGATCGTATTATGATGGTTGTCATTTGCAATAGGAAGTAATATGGTAGCTTATTCCTTAGACCGTGAGACCGTACTTATTGCTACTTTGTAGGGGTGCTTTGAGAGCATCAAATGTTGTGTCTTATATAGCATGACAATAACGGTGTCCATCTTGGGTATCCCGAAAGAGTATGTTGAGATGTATGGATCAAGAGCGAGATTTGTTCATTCAAGTAATGAAAGGATACTCTGGGCCCACTCAGTGAGATTGCATCTATAAAAATACGCAGCTTATGACTAGGTCATGGAGATGTAATGTCACAGACGAGTTAATAACCTATGTTGGTAACGAGATACAACAGGGCATCGGATGTCTACGATCATATCTCGGACAAGGTAGTATCATAGAAACAAAGAGAATGAATATCATGTTCATGGTTCAACGACGATATTCGTAGAATGCACAGGGACCGTCATATGCATCCACGTATCCCTGGCGGTCATTGGCGAGTGAAGGGTCTCTACCATGTCTGGAGTGTTCTCGAACCATAGCGTAACAAGACTTAAGGTCTTAACGACACCTGGAGAAGGTTTTGAAATATTATAGGAATTGATTGCAGAAAGTGAAATAATACGGAAAGAGTTCCGGTGGTCCAGAAGGAGTTCCGGTAAGGTTTGGAATGGTTCCGAGAATGTCCGAAAGATGTTCGGGTGGTCCGGAAAATGTTTCGGAGTCACGGGAGATTAAATAGTATTTAAATATATTAATTATATTTTATATTGATTTAATATTAATTAAAAGGGAAGAAAAAGGGGCAGCCCACCTAAATGGGCCAAAAGTGGCCCATTAAGGTGAGCCGCACCAAAGCTTGGGGAAGGGGGGCAAGGCCCCTAGTCCAATCCGGACTAGGAGAGCCGGCCGAACCCCTCCTTTTTCTTTAGTCCCACATGGGGAGGCAAGGTGCTTGCACACCCCCCTCCCCCCTTTATATAGCAAGACATATTAATTGGATTAATTACAGAAAAATACAATTAATATTGTACCAGGCCGGCTGAGCTGCTTCTCCGCCCGTTTGGATTTCTCTCTCCACCAAAGCTATACCGCTGGGCGTCGTTGCCCTGCGGGATTACAGAAAAGTTCTACCCTGCGATCTCAACTGGATCTGAGTGACCGGGGGTTGTTGTTAAGATTTGTATGCTTGTGATTGCTCGGAGGCGCCACATTTGAGGAGCCTGGGCGACATCGTCTCGCCACCGTCGCAGCCCTGCCGCTGCCCTGCCGCCGGCGCCACCCCGGCAGTCGCCGGCCCACGCCCCCTTCTTTTGGACGCCCGTCGACGCGGGTCATCGTCGACATCGCCGCGTCATCGTCTACTTTGTCGCGCAAAGTTCTCCGCGACCTTGAGGTCGGCTACGTACGACTTCATCGGCAACGCTTGTGCGGGAGCGTAATCCCCGCTATCGGTTTACATGGAGGTATGTGACCTGTTCCGTCACCGTTATCACATGTACTAAATAGATAGATCCTGACTAGTTAGGGCGTTCTTACGCTAGAAAAAATATTGTTTTCTGCACCGAAACCCTTTCAGGTGGCTGGTGCGGGGCTTTTGGGCCCAATCTGGAACAGTTCAGCCTCTGACGTGCCACCTCTAGTTGGACAAAGAAGAAACTCGGGATGGGGATGGCGGCTACAGCGCCGTGTCTGCTGCAAGTTGACGGCATGAGCTTCACGATCCCTTTCTGGGCCCGACCAGTTGGCCTAGTGTGCTCCCGCAGCTGTGTACGATCTTCCACTACCATTGGCGGTGGAGGTTGTTCCCTCCCACGTGGTTGCGGTAGTGTAGTCCGATATCAACATATGTTTCTCCTCGGTCCGGCCGACCTCACAACGTTTGCCAAGGCGAGAAGTCGATGAGGGCTTCAAGACCGTGGTGACTCATGTTGGTGGGCGGTGATCTTGGTGGACCCAACGGTGTGTCTGAGGTTGGGGTTTGGGAGAAATTCTTGTCGGCTCTTGCCAACACCAATGGGGTGACGCCTCGGGCGTTGTTGTCCTCTTGAAGGCGTCAGGTGTACACCTTCCCATTTCCCTCCTTGTACCGGGCGAAATCCTAGAATCAATCCAAACAACAACGTCATCGTCATTTTCCTTCTTAAAGGTATTGCTTGGTACATGGTCATTCAGAGACTTAGGGATATAGTGTGAATTCTCCGGTGGACGCAGCGGGGTTGTGGGTCTTTGTCGCTTTCGTTGATCTGGCGTTTCTTCTTTTTATTTTGTTTTCCTCTTAAGATGATTGTCCTGTTTGTCTCAGTAGTGGTCTCATTTGCTATATTAACATAACAGGGCGCAAACCCTATTCGAAGCGAGTGATTTCTTAAGTTACTCCCTTTCTCTTCTGCGCTGGAGGAAAGAGACGAGAACTTGATTTAAACTATTTTCAAACTGGCGGGAGGTTTTTGTAAAAAAAAAATAGAGTCTGCCCATTAATTCAGGGTCGGAGGGAGTACTCAGAAATAGCAAATCCGTTATATTTTACATAGAGCAGACATTAACAGAGCAGGTGACCTGGAAACAGATTTGAGAGGTGGGAACAGCACCTAAAAAGAGGAAACGAAATTGCGGAGCTCCCCCAGGTTTTCAAGGAAAAAAGTAGGGGGGGGGGGAGAATGGCGTTTACTCACACAGGCATCGGTTCCTCTCTGCAGCAGCAACCTCCCCATCCATTCCTCCTCCATCCTGGATCAGGTTTGCACCGCCTCAATCCTTCCTCTCACCTCCATTACGCTTCGTGATTTTGATTTTGCTCGCCGTGTGTGAGTCCATATCCGAGGTCGCTGGGGCTGATTCTGGTGTTGCGATCCTTTCTTGTCAGGCGCGCGATGGTGGAGATGAGGAGGGAGGCGCTCGCACGGGGCTTTTCCGCCGACGGCGCCCACCGCCGCAACCGCAACCGCCGTCCTCTTCGTCCCCGCCAGCCACCGAAGGGGACAAGAGCACGAACAAGAAAGGTGAGATCGCGAAGGCCATCCGGGACAGGATATCGTCTATTACTTCCTCAAGAACCCGCCTTTCCTGCTGGGGCAACACCGTGACGAGGCACCCGATCCGCCGGAGCTGGAGCGGCAGCGGGACGGGCGGAGGAGAACACGGCACGGCGGCGGCCGTGACGGTGACGGCAGTCATGGCGCCCTCAAGCAAAGCCGTCGCGGCGGGGTCCAGGTCCCTGATCGAGCGCAACGATTTCTACTGCCAAGAATGCAACACGCACAAGTAGGGAACCTGCTTTTTTTTTCCTTGTCGGATTCCGTCCCGGTTTCGGTTGAGCGGGTATCAATGTACGAGTTTGCCTCTGTAAAATTCAATACAAATTATCACTGAATTCTGAGCTCCTCCCATGGCCTGATTTCTTGTATGTAGTGCTTCTCTACAGGGCAGCCTTATATACAGTTTAAGTTTTAGTGACTCGGCAAATTGCCTCTATCTAATCAGATGACAATCTAGCACCAATATGCTATCCAAAAGCTGCCAGACAAGCATACTCGAGAAGGTATGAGGTTCTGGTGATCTGTTTTCTCTGATGGAATGAGAGGTCAATTCTCATCTGCATAAAGTAGACTGTTAGACAAGTTGAATCGATTCTTACCACTATGATGAAGCATTTTATGAGACGACTTCCTAATCAAGTGTTCTTCCCACGGAAAGCTCATATGCGGGAGAGATAGGTGGAGTGATTCGGTGCTCTTCTCACAACTCACAAGGAATGCATATAAAAACTTCGTAAAGCACATTCAGGGTCTAATCTGCAGATATCGACCAACCTAACACCAATTTGAATCATCAGTACATAAGTGATTTCTGGTTGTGAAAGAAAGATATCAGTGACAGTACCTGGGCCTCGAAATGGTCAAGAATAATTTCAATTATGTAAAGCATTCCTCATCATTAGTGGAAGAAAGAAAACCTCTAAACTATGTAGGGTAAAAGCCAGTTTCCCCACAAACTACTTGGATATTGCATTGGCAGTCCACTAAAAACTACTTGGACAAACAAACAATTTTTTTTTACTTAAAATAGCCGTAAGCACTTCTGAAGAAGCAAGAAATATGCATAGCATGTGCATTAACTGCTCGATCATGGAAGGTTGGTATTGAAAGACAAGCCAACCAAAGCATCAAAATAGGCACATGGGGAGTTTTTCTCTGCAAGTTACACTGAACATGGGTAGCAAAGCTGATGAGAAGAAGCACCGAGAGTAGGATTGGTCTATGGAAGCGGTTCCTACACTTCTCCATGGAGAAAAGGCCTTGTATTTGGTCCTCTTCAACAGTAGAGTAGGTTTCCTGAGAAAACAATGACAGGTTTCTTCGTTGGAAATCCTAATATATATCCCGTTCTGTACTGTCCCCATCGAGTGTGAATGACTGAGTGGCATCAACCGGTGCAGAGAACCAAATTGTCGTAATAGTCGAAACTATAGTTGGCATGAACTAGTGCACGAACTGATTGCAAGAGCCGCTGCTCGGTGAATCGGAAACCAAATTACCATTTCATGGAACACTGTTATTTATCTAATACACGGTTATGCATGGCGTCAGTGTTGGAAAGATCAACCCACATACAACCCTAGATAAAGTCTACCTATTAGCTGGTATGTTTTCACCACATCTTTTGTACAGATTCAATGTTTTTTGTGAGCAGTTTGTAGTAGCACACATTTAATTACTTAAACATAAAACTGAAATGTGATCTTTCAGTAGTTTATTCAAACTGAGTTGCTTGCTAACTCCAAGAATATCAGACAATTAGCCTACAAAGCTGTATTGGTTCTTAGTATTAGCCTCAATGGATTTGGTTTCCTTGCTTTGATTACTACAACTTTTACATTCATTTAGGGCATTTAGAAATTATGGTACCTATTGGTTCTTCAAATCAGAAATTGTACTATGTGGCATGTGTTTGTTTTCATGACATGTCAAGTGTGTAAAAGCACGAAACATGTTCAGTTGGTTACCTTCCAAGGTAACTCTAAACATATTCAGTTGTGTCATCTCTTTGTTTGTCCTTTTGTAATGCAGCATGCAGTTTAAATTTGGTCATGACCGTACCGTGTACTTAGGTGTCATACAACGAATGATCTCTAGAATCACAGTTGTTTCTACTTTTGCATAGACGTCTAATCTTTGTATTTTATGAGGTATGATTCAATATTCCTTATACAATCTCTAGCTAGGGATCAGACACTAAACATATGACTAAAATCACGGTCTTCCTATTTTTTGCGAAGATACCGTCCCGGCTAATTAGCCTTTGTATTTATGTGATACGACTCAATATTCCTTACTCTAGTCAGATGCTATACCGCTAGGGATCAGAGGTCCGATCCATGCATTGATGCATATACGGGACAGATACGTAGAGTGATTCGGTGCTTTCTCACAAGGTCATATAAAACCTTTTTAAGGCACATTCAGGGTCTAAACTGCAGATATCCACCAACCTAACACCAATTGACATCATCAGTACAGAAGTGCTTTCTGGTTGTGGAAGAGTCAACCTAAAGATATCAGCAACAGCCATCTTCCCTAAACCTAAGCTCCCTGGAATACCCGCCTCCTGAGTTCCTGGCGATTCTGAAACGTTGGATGGCGAGTGAACAATGATTTTCACACCCCACTTTTCACCACAGACGTCCGATGCGGTTGATTTTTGTTTACTTCGTGTTTGCTGATTTGTGCATGACATTGTGGGGGCAAGTTACGAGTTGGGCACACAAATCAGCGAACGAGACCAGCTCGCCAGCGTACCTCGATTTGGCCCGCTGAGTGCCAGGGACAAAACCAGCACGGGTGAAACCCTAGCCACTCACGCTCGCTCTCTCCTCCAATCCCTTGCCTTTTCTCCCATACGCCCGCCACCACCCCTGCCTCTCGATCTTGTGATGCCCGTCGCCGCCCGTCTGTGCGCGACTCCCCCAGAGTTGCCGGCAGAGAGGATGGGAGATGGCGGCGGCAGCAAGCGGCGGCACGACGGTAGTGGCAGCGGACATCGGCAGCGAGGAGGCGTCACCGCTCATCTCTCTCTCACTCTTGCCGTGCCGCCATCTCCAGGCCCTCCAAGTGGTGCTGCGCTGGGCGGATCCAACAAGCACCGGGCTCAACAAGAAATGGCGGCACCGGTCCTATGCGGTTGTTGCCCAAGCAGGGAAGGGTGGCGCCAATTGTTGCTGGACCTCCGGCGGCGAGCATGATAAGGGCGGGGCCGATTGCTGCGGGAGCTCCGACGGAGATGGCCGTCCGTACTGGAAAGGGGCCACAGCGTGCAAGGATGGAACCTTTCAGAGCTGAACGACATGAGCAGGAACATATGGTCGTCTCCAAGTACAGTTCGTCCTCAACCTTTGGTCAAGGCTGTGGTGGCATGTCAGGATCGAAACATGATAAGGAAGGGATGAACACACAGGAATTGGGGGAATTGCTCTCGATCGCTTTACTTTCAGAGGAAGGATTGAGTTTTACAGCGATACATGGATACGGGAAGAGGAGCAAACCCTAGCTAAGCTATTCTAGAGGATAAGCTTGTTCCATCTTAGCCCTTCCTACCTACTAGCCCGCTTATAACATGTCGGTGCTAGTCTTTGCGAATACAAGGAAGATAAACAGTAAAGTAAGTGACGGTGATCTATTGGTCCACGTGTCCATTCCATCGTAGCCGTCCGTTGCCTGATGACTTGGGTGTTAAGGGTGTGCGTCCTGACATTGCCCTCTCCTTGAGCAACGCCTTGCCCTCAAGGCGAAAAGTCGGGGAAGGTCTTGGTGATGAATGGGACATCTTCCCAGGTTGCATCTTCCGGTGTCAGGTTCTCCCATTGGATCAACCATTGTGCTGCCGGTTGTCCTTGACGTTGAACAATACGACGATCCAGCACCATCAGTGGTATAGTTTTTATCTTACCATCCGTTGTCACCAAAGGCACATTGGGTAATGGAATTGCATTGTTACCGAGATGTTTCTTGAGTTGGCTGACATGAAAAACTGGATGTATTTCTGCACCGTCAGATAACTGTAGCTTGTAAGATAAGTGTCCCACTTTTTGTAAGATCTTGTATGGCCCATAGTACTTTGATCTCAGCTTAAGTGAACCTCTTAACCCAAATGCGTTCTGCCTGTAGGGTTGAATTTTGAGGTACACCATGTCGCCCACAGCTAGCGATCGTTCAGAACGATGTTGATCAGCAAAATATTTCATTCGTTGATGTGCTTTCATCAGGTTCTCTTTCAGATCCTTCATCATCTGGGAGCGATCAGCGAGTGTGCTTTGTGCCTCCGTTGAGATAGGTGTGGACATGGATGGTTCTCCAATTTGAGGAGGAGGATATCCATACAATGCCTGAAATGGTGTACACTGTAGAGACGTGTGGAAAGATGTGTTATACCAATATTCTGCGTGGGAAAGCCATTTAGACCATGCTTTGGGTTGCTGGAACACCATGATGCGTAAATAAGCTTCCAGACACTGGTTGACACGCTATGTTTGCCCATCCGTTTCAGGATGGTGGGCTGTGCTCAATCTGACCTCCACTTTGAGAGCCTTGAAAATTTCCTGGTACAACTTGCTGGTAAAGATACGGTCTCGATCAGAGATGATAGCAATAGGCATGCCGTGAAGTTTGAAAATGTTGTCGAGGAACAGCTGAACAACTTGGGTCACATTGTAAGGGTGAGACATGGCAATAAAATGTGCATATTTTGTCAGGCGATCCACCACTACGAGAATAACTTCCTTGCCTTGGGAATTTGGCAAGGCCTCAATGAAGTCCAGGCTGATGTGTGCCCAAGCCATGTCGGGGTAAGGAATTGGGTGTAGCAAGCCAGGCTTCTTCAAGTGCTCTGCCTTTGTGAGTTGACAAGTGGGACATTCAGCAATGTATTTTTCTATTTGTGCTTTTAGTCTTGGCCAATAAAATAGCCTTTTCAGCCTGTGGTATGTGGCTCGGGTACCAGAGTGTCCTCCAATCGCTGAATCATGAAAGTCATGCAGCAATTTGGTTCTGAGTGTTGATGATGCTCCCACATAGATTCTATTGTTGAATCTGATAATACCATCTGTTACTGTGAACTGAGGACATGTGGAAACATCAGTGGCCAGTTTCTGAAGTAGTACAGTGATATCCTTGTCTGCGACATAGCTCTGCTTAACTTCTTGTAACCAGTCAGGAGTGACAGTTGTTATTTGCATGCACTGTTCACTATCCGGCACGTCTGTGCACTGTTCCACATCTGGCACATCTCTGCGCGATAGAGCATCGGCAACAAGGTTCTCCTTTCCTTTCTTGTATTCAATCACATAATCAAACTCGAGCAACTTCACGAGTAGTTTGTGTTGGATCCCTTCACTGATACGCTGGGATGCCATGTGCTTCAAACTTTCATGATCAGTTCTGATTATCAGTTTGTTACCCCAGACGTAATGGCGCCATTTCTTGAGAGCTGCAAGGATTGCAATAGCTTCCTTTTCGTAGACTGACTGGGCAGCTGCCTTTGGCCCAAGGCCTTGGCTGAGAAATGCAAGAGGTCGACCTTGCTGCATCAAGACTGCTCCAATCCCAGTTCCACACGCATCTTATTCAATTACAAACGGGAGTTGGAAATTGGGAATTGCTAGTACAGGGCAAGTTGTCATGATTCTCTTCAGCTTTTCAAATGCAGCCTGTTGTTCTGTTCCCCATTCAAACGCATTCTTCTTTAAGCAGTTGAAGAGGGGCCTACAAATGATGCCATAGTGTTGAACAAATCGTCTGTAATAACCAGTCAGACCAAGAAAACCTCTGAGTTTAGTGATGGAAGTGGGTATTGGCCAGAATACAATGTCTTGAATCTTCTCAGGGTTAGTAGTGACCCCTTCAGCTGAGATTACATGACCCAGATAAGTCACTTGGTTGGTTGCAAATGAGCACTTGTTCAGACGCAGGTAGAGTTTATTCGTTTTTAGAATCTCCAACGTGATCCGCAGGTGTTATTCATGCTCTTTCATGGACGGGCTATATATCAAAATATCATCGAAGAACACTAGGATGAATTTTCGAATGCGTGGTGCAAAGATGTTGTTCATCAAGTTCTGGAATGTGGCTGGTGCATTAGTTAGTCCAAAAGGCATGACCGTGTACTCATAATGGCCAAGGTGAGTACGAAAAGCTGTCTTTGGGATATCTTCGGTTGCCATACGAATCTGGTGGTATCCTGACTTCAAGTCCAACTTGCTGAATACTGTGGCTCCCTGTAACTCATCCAACAGGTCCTCGATTACTGGCATTGGAAACTTGTTTTTAACTGTTAGTGCATTCAGCAGCCTATAATCCACACACAAACGCCAGCCACCATCTCTTTTTCGCACCATGACAGCTGGAGATGAAAAGGGGCTTAAGCTTTGTCGAATTTCATTATTTTTCAGCAATTCACTTATAATGGCCTCCATTGCGTCTTTCTGGTAGTGAGGAACTATGTATGGTCTCAGGTTTGGCGGAGTGGATCCTTCTTGAAGAATGATATGATGGTCACAATCTCTTTGTGGAGGCAACCCCGCCGGTGCTTGAAACACATCCTTGTAGAATTCCAATATAGGTTGGAACTGCTCTGGTAGAGGACCCTTTTCATCTGCTTCGGAGGAGATTAATGGTGCTATGTGCAGCAAGTATCCCATAACCTTTTGCTGGCACAGTTTGTTCATTTGCATTGCTGATACTACATGTGGTTGTTTTGTGTGATCGAATAATGTGATTGGTGTGCCATTTTTTGTCACAATCAGTTCTCTTTTCTTCAGATCAAGGCCAATAGGACTGAAATCATAAATCCAGTCTGTGCCCAACACTATATCAAATGTTTTCAGTGGTAAAACCCTGAATGAGGATTGGAAGGTGTGGCCTTGTATCTTGTATTGTGTGTCTAACAGTGTTGATTTGGATATGAGGTGTGCTCCTCCTGCCACTGCCACTCGAACACTCTGAGCTGGTGTTGTCTTGAAGTTGTTTTTCTCCACAAAATCATTGCTGATAAAAGTATCCGATGACCCACTATCCACCAGGGCAACTGCTCTTTTGCCTCCTATTGATACTAGTAAGGAAAATGTGGATTTTCCAGGGAGTCCAGTTGCAGCATGAGTTGAGAGTGCCATGCAGTTTGCTTTTGCTGGTACTGGTTGATCTGGAGATGGGGTATTAGGTGCAGTGTGAAAGTGTTGTTCTGCCCCATTGCCAGTCTCCACTTGGTCAGGCTCTGTGAGCTCTTCATCCACATCCTGCAAAATGTGCAATGTCCGGCCAGTGCGACATCTGTGTTGCCGTGTCCATGGCTCTTTGCAATACCAACAAGTTTTTGCCTCTCTGTTTTGTATAGCTGAAGACGGTGTGTTTGTAGTTTGTATCTGGAGAGCAGGTAGTGCATTCTTCTGCTAGGTCTGTAGCTGTTGTGGCTGGAATCTTGGTCTAGTGTTGTACCCAGGTATTGCTGGTTTCTTGGAGTTTGCTGCTTTCTCGTATACTTTGGAGTACCAGTAACATTCCAGTAAGCTGTTAGGGCGTTGGCCACACACATCGTGTTTAATCTCGGGACGCAACCCACCAATAAAACAGCTTAAGAGAAAACTCTCCTGCAGGTAAGGGTGATCACGCTTTACTAGTGACACACAAGCTTCAAACCTGTCAATATAATCCAGCACAGTATTGGTTTGGCGAATGTTTTGCAGTCTCTCCACTGCCTCATGCGCATTGGCTTCAGTGAACCTATCAGCAATCAGATTGCAGAATTGCTGCCACGTTACCATTTGCCACGGGACACAGATATTCTTGAGCCAAGTAGAAGCTTTTCCTTGGAAGTGACCAGTTGCCAAATTGACCCACTGGTCATATGGAGTTCCAGACATATCAAAGAATTTTTCACAGGCAATGAGCCAGCCAATAGGGTCGTCTCCTCCAAATAGAGGAATTTCCAATCGAGGTCCTTTTAGGACAGCCTCTGCATAATATGAAGTTCCACCCAACTGAGTAGAATGCGTGTTTCTCTGATCATTGTATAGCTGTGTCTAAGACTGATATACCGTAGGAGGTGTGTTGCCATGTAAAAACTGGCCTGTAATGGGGTTGTAGGTGTATGGTGATATGTATTGTGGGGTAATCAGTGGTGCATAATGGCCAAAGTTCCCACTGTATTGGTTCTGGGGTATTTGTGTATGTAAGGAGTATGGTGGTTTTGGTGGTATTGTTGGGGGAATGAGAGCAGCAAGTGTTGGTACAGTAGGTGGTGAAATGCGAAACTGTGGTTGGTTTTGTCCTGGTTCCTGAAGAGTAGATGTGATGACACTGTCAGTAAACACTGCTGTTGGCTGGTTTGGGTTTAGGTTTGTGGTTGGGTTTGTGGTTGGGTTTGTGGTTGGACTTGTGGGTTGTGGTATGGGTATTGTAGACTGCACTTGCTGGAATGCAGATTGTAGATTCACAACAGCGAAAGTATCCAGATTTCCACTATTTGGTGGTGGCACTTGACTCTTCTGGTTCTGGGTCGATGCTGACGCTGGATCCCCGACCACTGGTGCTGTCTGATCTAAGATCTGTTTAAGCATCGCATGCAAACCACTCTCCATAGACGACAGTTTCTGATCCATCACAGGTATGGCGGTCAAATCAGACTGAATTCGTTTTACCTCAGTTTTAAGCTGATGTAGGTCTGTCAGTTCCTCACGAATCCCTGCCATCTCCTCCTGAAGTCTCTCAATGGCCTGCTGACCTTTGAGACGAGTACCTTCCGCCATGGAATCAGATCGGTGCGAGATGACCTAGATCTCGTCCCTTATCACGTTGATTCCAATCTCAACTCCTGAAGCACGACCGGCTAGTAACAGGAATTTTACAGCAAGCCAACCTGTTCCAGCTCGTCGTACCAACGCCGCCGATGAAGCACAGATCCGGTCGAGATGGAGAATTTTACCACGGGAGCGATGTGCTCGCGCAACCTCACCTGTACCCGAATCTGCTTCCGAAGGTCTCCGCCGCCAAATCGCCACCAACAACGCCCAACTCCGCCGCCGCGAACAGGGAGGGTGGGTGGGATTTCACCGGAGATCCGAACCACCCGTGCTCCACTGCCCGAAACGCCTCCAAGGACCGACTGTGCTCTGATACCTTTGTCAGGATCGAAACATGATAAGGAAGGGATGAACACACAGGAATTGGGGGAATTGCTCTCGATCGCTTTACTTTCAGAGGAAGGATTGAGTTTTACAGCGATACATGGATACGGGAAGAGGAGCAAACCCTAGCTAAGCTATTCTAGAGGATAAAACTTGTTCCATCTTAGCCCTTCCTACCTACCAGCCCGCTTATAACATGCCGGTGCTAGTCTTTGCGAATACAAGAAAGATAAACAGTAAAGTAAGTGACGGTGATCTATTGGTCCACGTGTCCATTCCATCGTAGCCGTCCGTTGCCTGATGACTTGGGTGTTAAGGGGTGTGCGTCCTGACATGGCAGGAGCAGGAGGCAAGAGATGGTCTCACGACAACCAGGTTTACCTCCAGGTTAGGCTTGCCAGAGTTAAGCCTTCTCCTTTTCATTCTTCTCTTTGTATCCCTTGTGAGAGTTGGAAAATTCGTTCACCCTGATTCAGATTTCTATGTGGAAATTAATTGGTTTGTACAGCAACCAGCAGCAACGCACGTTTCCCCTATCATCCTATAGATTGGTTCCTATATTCATTTGAAGAATGCAATACGCAAAATCACTTGGGAAGACAAGAATAATTAGACATGTTGCGTGTACTCATTTTACTTTAGTTGGTGTAGATTAAGGCTCAGTTTGACAGCACAATATTTTCTAAACTGAAGTATCACCAAACCAAAGTATTCCAACGCCAAGCAAACTAAGGCTCAGTTCGGCAGCACAGTATTTTCTAAACTGAAGTATCACCAAACCAAAGTATTCCAACGCCAAGCAAACTAATACTTCATTTTTCTCTCCTTTCTCAGTTTCAGAAAAAGAGGGTCGGACCTCTTTCTCCAATACTTCAAAAAAACTACAGTTTTAGGCAATACTTCAGTTTTAAAACCATATTTTTTATTACATCCAAACACCTTAAAGTAT
This sequence comes from Poa annua, assembly GCA_026929855.1. Lineage (NCBI taxonomy): Eukaryota > Viridiplantae > Streptophyta > Magnoliopsida > Poales > Poaceae > Poa > Poa annua. Next base: position 28,838,468 of record CM049428.1, read on the forward strand.
TCAATACTTTAGTATTTTCAGAAACCAAAGTATCCTCTATATACTTTAAAAATACGTTGATGCCAAACGGAGCCTAATACTTCATTTTTCTCTCCTTTCTCAGTTTCAGAAAAAGAGGGTCGGACCTCTTTCTCCAATACTTCAAAAAAACTACAGTTTTAGGCAATACTTCAGTTTTAAAACCATATTTTTTATTACATCCAAACACCTTAAAGTATTCAATACTTTAGTATTTTCAGAAACCAAAGTATCCTCTATATACTTTAAAAATACGTTGATGCCAAACGGAGCCTAAGAGTTAGAATCACTATATACACAACTTAACTGCATACAGTTGAGACGAGGACCTCATCTTTTACTAACTCAAGTGTAAGGTGACCAATGATGAACTTGTAGGACATATTTTAGGTTTGTTTGTATTTGATTGTTTTTTAATAATGCAATTTTTGTATGCTAGAAGATATGCATTTGTCCAGATGTTCCTATGCATTTTTTGAGATGGATTAGATGCATATTTCAAAAAGAGCATGTGTACATGCAATTAGTTTCTTAGTCCAGTGAGGCCCTTTAATTAATCATTGTCTCTCTGCAGTTTTTGCTACCGAAGGCAAGTTCAGTTGGTGGCGGCCCTCTTTCCTCCATGGACTGCCTTGATGGTGGTTGACGAATTCTCTTTGAACAGCCAATCAAATCCACTTCTTATTTGGTCAGGCTAAGGCCAATAATTCTTCGTGCAAACTTCTTCCTAAGTACATTCTAGATTCAGTTCAGTTTTCAGTACATACTGACAGTTTGTAACAGCTAACAATCCATCTCTCGCTCTGGTGGCCTTAGGGATAAAGTGATGTGAATATTGAATAGTACATCTATATGGGTTATAATTTTATGAATTTACCATATGATTTGAATGTTCTGGTTTTGGATGCTTGTGTTCTACCATGATGGGATCATATGTTTCATCTAAAAAACAGCTAAGAAATGCTACACCTAAATTAAACGTGATTAGTAGTTAAGAATTCAGTATTTATTTAGAGGAGGTTACTTGCAGTTATTGGCTAGAGAGGAGCTGAGAATGTTCTGGTTTTGGATCCTTGCGTTCTAACATTATGGGATCATATGTTTCATCTAAAAACAGTTCAGAAATGCTACGTCTAAACTAAACATGATTAGTAGTTAAAATTTCATTATTTATTTGGAGGAGGTTACTTGCAGTTATTGGCTAGAGAGGAGCTGAGAATCTTTGTACCAAGTCATCAGTCATCACTAGCTCTCAAAGACTATAAGAGGTATATATCTATTCGGAAGTTTGCACTCGGTTTTTTTGGCCGGTTGAAAATTGTTTGAAATGCTTTTGCATGAGTGTGAGTTCCAATTATGCTTCGTGTCAAATTTTCAGAGCCAACACTTTACTGTTTTTCAGCCACAATTGAGTTGCCCCCGAGTGGATGCACTTTCTGCTGGAATTGGATTCGATGGTGATGTATTATTTGAACAATATACAAAGGGCTGAGCGTGCTACTTTTTTCTGTTGTCACAGGATAATGGTGTTCTCCAGTTTTTTCTGTTGTCACTATTGTATCTCTAAAATTTGGAGAAATGTGAGTTGTGAAATTAACAAGGCATCGCCCTTGCTAAACTATAGAGTACAAGAGAGTGGCCTGCTCTCAGCTGAATATTTTGATCTCTTGATGTAGTAGTAAAACAACACTTTTCAAATGAAGAAATGTCCTAAATCTGAAAGGTGTACTTTGACGCATTGTATTTCTATTCTTTTAGCATGGTTCGCTTGCTGTGATCCCAAGTTACTCTATCAGCAATTGTTCCTTTCATGTATTGTATATTGTATGACATCACTAGAGATGTTATTTTTCAGTCAAAATATCTTTAATGTTTCCATACGTTGCAGGCTGTCCCCTGCTATGCAAAAGACAAGATCAACATAATGTACATGAATACGAACGTGATGCTAGCTTTGGAGAAAAGTACATACGGGAAATTACTACAGTTTTATGTTACTGAAAACGCCATCAAAGATCCGTATCGCTGGAGAAGTCTGGACCATATTCATGGCCGACTTCAACCTAAAAGCCGGTGACATGATACTATTTGAACTCGGTCATGATGAGGATTCTGCTGTGAAGGTAAATCCACTTGATAAAAAGTGCAATCCAAAGATCAGGATAATGCACAAAGATCTGGTAGCTTACGAGGAAGGTCAGTTCTCTTTAGCTTTGTCTTTTAAAAACAACAGTCGTTTAAATCAATAAGACTTCTTATTCAAAACTGAGTAGTTCACCACAGCGAACTAAACATTTTTTCCCTACTACGATCGCGCATCTGAGTTCGCTCTAGAAGATATAGAATAAAATGGAGATACATTATTGCTACCAGAGGTGTAGGGTTGGGCCATCTTTTTATCCACATGCTCACATCTACAAATGTTACAGACAAGCAAATGATTAGCAAAATTATACTTTTCACAGTTCAAATCTCTGTTCCATGCAAATATATAAATCTATATATACACGGAGACTTGTTATCATATAGAAATATAGCAAATTTTATTCTCATTATATTATCTCTTCTACAGAAAATCTCAAAGAAGATTGTCGAGACTCTTAACATGCAGCTAAACGGAAAGATAATCCTCTGGGAAAATTCAGATCAACCAGTTGAAGCTACATACAACCACTGTGCTGATAGCCCGATGCACTGAATGCGGGTCAGCGGATCATACTGGTGTTTCATCCTTGCGAAGACATCACCATGGTAACCAAAGTAATGCACATGACTATGGATGTTCTGTGATTGATTTATCACAGACTATTGTACAATCATCTGCTTCGCCTACACATTTTGTTCCCAGCTATGTTATATTATATACTCTATTTCCTAAAATGATATATACTGATCACACGCTATGGTCCAAACAGGCGTGGCAACGCGCGCACAATCCTTCTAGTTCGTCATCATTAGTGCTAGAAAGAAAATTCTCTAAACTGTCTAGCAGAAAACGGGCAAAAGCCAGTTTACCTACAAACTACTCAGGCATTAAATTGGTATTCCCTACAAACTACTTGGACACTGCATTGGTAGCACTGAAATCAACATCAGTTTTCAAATCTTTGGAGCCTTCTACGGCGGATCTCCTCGACTGAAAGCTCGCTGGTGCCACCATCCTGGAGAAGCTGTCTGCAGGAAAAGCCATGGTCCTGGTGCTGGGAGTTGCACATCTTACATACATCTGTGGTAGGCGAGTTGTCTCTACAGCAGGTTGTGCATCTCCACATACCATGACCAGTCCCAAATCTCTGGAGCCATCTACCGTGGATCTCTCTTGGTACTGATGCAACATTGTCCTGAACACTACTCCCACGATGACGGGTTGGTGATCTTAGAAGTCTCCGAGCAAATCGCACTGGCTGACTCACAATGTCTGCAATGCCTGAAAACATAAGAGCGAACGGTCTTGTACCACGGTTCAGCCAAAGGTAGGCCAGGCCAGCAAGTATCCCACCAACATTCCCAGTCAAGTGTGCCTTCGGATTGAAAGCCTGGACGAGTAGTAGTTCAAGCCATGCCACATACTTTGAAGGAATGACCACCCCAAAGCAGACAACATTAGCTGCCCGGGAATTCAGCACAACATTCATGCCAAGCACCACTCCAGAGAATCCAGCAGAAAACTGATAATACGGTGTCTTGTAGCCAAGGAGAAGTAAGGCTTTAGACAAGAGCTTGTAAATGTACAGAACACAATTAAAAGTCAGTCTGTGCCTGAACCGTATGCTTAACTATGAAAGAGAAAACTTTAGCAACTCTAACTGAATCTTGTTATTCCCCAATAATAGCAATCCTCAAAGGATGATAGGGTCTAAATCCAGCACTTATACAGCACTGCGCGCTAACCATCTTATCAAATCTCCCCGTAATCACAAGCTAGGCAGATCATATCAAAAGCAAATAGCATCATGTGATTTCTCTCTAGCAGCCAACTGAATCTACACAAGATTGAAGATTCTGCCATCAAATCCGCAGGCTGAAGCGTGGTGGTTTGGGAATGGTACCTTAATGATGAGGTGCGGGTTGAAAGTGACGTCCTGGAGTCGGGGTAGGTGCGCATCAAGCTCGCCCGGGCGCGGGCGGTAGTACATCAGCGCATTGGCGGCTATCAGCGCGGCCGTCACGCGTGGGCGGCCTGCGCCGGCGTGGGCGGGGCCATACTTCAGCAGTATCAGCAGCGCCAAAAGCGGCACCCTCCCGGGCGGGGGCGGGGGCGGCTTTCAGTGGGGGGGCTCGAAGACCTAACGCTGCCGGCTTTTGTCTCTATCGAAACATTTCGTCGGTGCCTCCCGGTTCAGTCTGGACATATTTTCCGATCCGAATTCCAAATCCCGAATTTCCCGTTTCCGATCCTAAATTTCCCGAACCCGATAATCCCGAACGTATTCTCGGGAAGCTGTTTTGAATTCCTGAATGTAGTGTTGAATCCCGAATATCCCATTTATCCCGAAAAGTTAAAAAATCCGAAAGGCATAGGTGAAACGCTAGTCTTTTTCATCCTAAACGAAGCACATGTATGTGATGTTCGGTGAATTTATGACTAGACCAGGTCTTTTCCCTCTAGTGGCCCAACAAGTCAGCAACAACCCTATTTTCTCGGGTACACACACCCATATTCGGTCAAGAAGTCTAATCCCATGTTCATTAAAATCTAAACTTTGGAAAATCCCAAATTTCCCGAATCCCGAATCGGCGGGAATCAAATTTTCTCATGTAAAATCGGGAGTCAATTTGTGATTCCCGAACTTCTTATTTCCCAAATTTCTCGTTCCGAAATTCGGGAAATCCCGAACGCTGACTCCCGGTTCCTTTTATATTTCTCAACGGTAACGCAAGACAGCGTTTTGGATAACGCTGACTCTACAGTTCGGTCTTTTTCAATGTTTTGATTTTTATTTTGAATTTCTATACTTTGAAATATTTGTTTAACTAAACAAATATATAGAGTGGGTACGGGCAGAAAATGTTGAGCCGTTATCAAAGGTCACCGGAACAGTGACATATTTGGGCATGTGGCATTATTGATGAGTTTCCAACAGTTTGTAGTGTTGTCGTACTAAGCTAAGCAGCACAAAATCCACTCAACAAAATATTCTGTGAAAGTATATTTATATATTTTTCACACCCGGTAAGATTAATCAACCTACATGTGTAATTATTTGTAATATTGTTGATGAGTTCACACTTTTGCCACACCATTTCCGGACCACGGAAACTCGAGAGGCCGCCGACCTATGGCCCATCTCACCTCCTGTAAATTCTCAAAAAAAAAATCTCACCTCCTGTAATCTATGTTTTTGAGTTAAATTCAGGTGGGGATTCTGAATCATCAGTACATAATTCAATTTCTGCTAGTGGTTCGAATTCACAATAAACAATGATTGCATGAAATGAAATGCTTTCTGGTTGTGGAAGAGTCAACCAAATTACCAATATCTGGGCCTCAAAATGGTTAACAACAAATTCGATTACATAAAGCATTCCTCATCATTCGTACTAGAAAGTAAATTCTATAAACTGTCTACCACAGAATAGGCAAAAGGCAGTTTCCCTACAAACTACTCGCTGCAATCTATACCTAATATAATAAAGGGAGAAAGCTTTCTTGCGTCATATTTTGGACGGTTTTACCCCTGTCAGTTGGAGTTATTTATCCATCATTGCCACCGAAAATTTATCTATTCGTTTTATATTAGTCAACACAGGCCACCCACGTTTCCTCACGAGGCCACGACCCAGCACACCGCATCCACAGCGCGCCGCCCCGCCGACCTCCAAAGCCGCCGCGAGCCCACCCCGACCTCCTGCGCACTGCCTACGCCCAACCTTCTGCGCCGTCGCGTCCGTCCATACCCACCTGCTACGCTGCCGCGCGCCGCTCACCCCTGACCTCTAGCGCCACCGCGCGCCGCCCATCCCCTGACCCGCATCTCTGCGCCGCTCCTTCCTTGAATCTTGCTACACATTGCGCCGCCCGTGCCCCGACCGTCTGTGTTGTCGTGAGTCGCCAGTATTGAATCTCCTGCGCCGCCGGGTGGTGGCGGGCGACTCCGCGCAGGCGATGCTGCAATTCCGCCTGGCGTGCTTGGTAGCCGTCTGTGCTAGGGTTCCTCGCGAACCTTCTGCTCCAAGCGGCGCCCAGTGGCTGGGACTCGACCCAAAATCCCGCTGCCATGGCTGCCGCAGCAGGTGTCCAAAGAACTAAACTCGAATAATCTGCAAGGGATGACGGCGGCTTGCCGGATTTTTCTTGGCGAGAGCAGCGGCAGTGGCAGAATGGCACCGTGCTTGTCGTCCTAGCACAGGCCGGCCGGCAGGTCCTCCTGCCGAACTGGAGCTCGATGAGCTCCACCGGCGCGTCGACCTTCCCAACCCATGGCGACGGCGTATCCTCATACCCGCAGACCGGAGTACAACCAACGAGCGGCAATGGCAGATTCAGTCAACGAAGTTATGTTGTGTTTTGTATGTTTTGTTTCTGTTCTGTATGTGTGTGTCGGGACGGATTCATAGCGGCAGACCCGTAGTTGCAAATTTGGGCATCCTGACTTGAGAATGGAAGAAGGGAAACATAGCATGTCACAAGAGCGAGGCGAGGGGGCTCCGCCCTACAGCGAGAGGGACGCCTCGCGAGCCGGGCTTTGGAGATGAGAGAAGCTAGAGAAGATGTTATATACTCCATTAGCGTAAGAGCAGCCAGATCCGTTTGCATCAGTTCGGTCCAAATTGTACTGCTATGAGTGCATAGACGATTGCACTTTAGAGGCAGCTGCTTTGATCAAATTGACCTTCTATGTCATGATTTTTGCAAAGTTCTTGCTTCGAGGTAAACGTGGTTAAATGGTCGGAGCTGGGCGTGGACACGAAGGGAGCTCGGGCGTCGACGGTGAGTGGAGCTCGCGCACCCAGGTGAAGGCGTTGGGCGTGTTCGATGAAGAGGACGTCAAGCATAGCAGATGTTTAAATAACGGAGGCGGATGTTACGTGGCTGCTCATACTTTTTTTTGTTTATTTACTTATGCAAAACTATTTTGAAGGTTTAAATAACGGAGACGGATGTTTAACAAAATATTTATCCCCCCTTACAACGCAAAGAGGACAGAGGAGTTTTCATTTTTCAAGTGAAGGTTTTTAAGAAATTTGTAGGAGTATATTAAGATTCCTAAGATTTTCTTATACTTATTTCCACTGATTAATTTACAAAATTCACATAAAAAATATATATTGTCTTCTACCCTTAATATATACATTGATTTTTTCAATCTTATGACTTAAAATGCATTACAATCGTATTTTGAATTATGTGGTTTCTTTTACATGAACAAATTACGTCATGTTAGCATTTTGAAAGAAAAATCAAGAATTAAGATGTTACGAAACTATTTTTCAAATATGTTTAAACTAAACGTCAAATTATATAGTTCTATTTTACATAAACATGCTTAGTGTGAAAGAGAAAGGAATTAACAAGGCGTGGAAAATCAAAGTTTCTCTTGATGTCCTCTCCACAAACCGATGTCTATCTCGGTGAAAATAAATCAGAAATTGTCGATGAACTTTTAGGTGTCGACAATATAGTGGACGATGATTATGAGTTTGAACGACTAGGTTTTTTCTTCCGGTGCAACGCACGGGCATATTTACTAGTTCTCTACAAAGTACAAACTACTTGGACATTGCATTGGTAGCGCACTGATATCAAGTTATCAACATCATTTTTCAAATCTTTGGAGCCTTCTACGGCGGATTTCCTCCACTGAAAGCTTGCTGTTGCCAGCATCCTGGAGAAGCTGTCTGCGGGAAAAGCCATGGTCCCGGTGTGGGGTGCTGCACAACTCACAAACATCTGTACAAGGTGAGTTGTCGCTACAGCAGGTTATGCATCTCCACATATCATGGCCAGTCTCTCTTGGTACTGATAAAACATTGTCCTGGACACTACTCCCACGGTGACGGGGTGGTGACCTTAGAAGTCTCCGAGCAAATCGCATTGGCCAACTCACAATGTCTGGAATGCCTGAAAACATAAGAGCGAGCGGCTCTGGACCGCGCTTCAGACAAAGGTAGGCCAGCCCAGCAAGTACCCCACTAACATGGCCAGTCAACTGTGCCTCCGGATTCAATGCCTGGACGAGTAGTAGTTCAAGCCACGCGACATACTTTGCAGGAATGACCACCCCAAAGAAGTTAACATTCCCTGCCCGGGCATTAGAGCGCACAACATTCATGCCAAGCACCACTCCAGAGAATCCAGCAGAATACTCATAATACGGCACGTCGTTGCCGAGGAGATATAAGCCTTTAGATAAGAGCAGTCTGAATCCCTGAGAAAGGCCAAGCAAGGAAATCACCATGGAAGCAAACTCAGAACTGCCAATGGATGTTTCAAGATGTCCGCCCGTCCGCAAGAGAGATGCCATGTTCATGAACAAGTGAGCATCACTCAAGTGGTAAAACGCTGAGAGGAAGAAACGTCTCAGGTCGCTGAACTGTAAGAATTTGGAACTGTTAATTTTAACAACGGTAGATATATAAAACACTAAGAATGACTTGCAAATAATTTTCAGTATACACTCATATCACCGCAGGTGCACCATGCTAAACAGATTTAAGGGCAACAATGCAAATGGAGAAGCACAACATTTTGAACCGGTACAACATGTATTTTACTGAATCTATGGGTGTAAAGTGAGACTGTCGCAGGTTTGTAACCTAGATCCTTGATCTCAACAATCACGCAATTGAGTTGCTCAGCTTGTACAAAACATTAAGGGTAAGTTAGTGCATGAAACGTACTCTTATTAACTCTAGTAAACTCATATCACCGCATGTGCACCCTGCTGAAACAATTTCGGGGCTACAATGCAAATGGAGAAGCACGCCACATTTTGAAATTTGAACCGCTATACAGCATGAATTTTACTGAATCTATGGGTGTGAAGTGAGACATAGGTTCAAAACTTTTGCAGATTTATGACATAGATCCTTGATCTCACAATTGTACAATTAGGTTCCTCAGCTTGTACAAAACATTAAGGGTCAGTTAGTGCCCGACTGCTTAACTACGAAAGAGAAAACTTTCCCAAATCTAATAATACAACCGGTCCCAAATTATGGTCTAAATCCTGCAGAACAGATCAAAAGCTAACAGTATCACGTGATTTGTTAGCAGCTAACCGAATCTATCCATGATTCTGCAATCTAATCCGCAGGCTGAGGCGTGGTGGTTTGGTAGGTACCTGGATGATGAGGTACGGGTTGAACATGACGTGCCGGAGCCGGGGCAGGTGCGCATCGAGGTCGCCCGGGCGGTAGTACACCAGCGCGTTAGCGGCGATCAGCGCGGCCGTTACGGGTCCGGGGCTTGCGCCGTCGGAGCCAAACTTCAGCAGCAGCAGTGCCAACAGAGGCACCGCCCGGCCAGCGTAGTCATCCTGCCGGTGGCGGCTCGTGCTGATCCCCATTGCCGAGATCGATGGAGCGTCCGGGCAACTGCCGCGGGGGATTTTACAATTATCCCAATAGCCGCCGGTTTTTTTTCTCTCGCCTGATAATTTCTGGGTATAGCGAAATATTTTGTTGGTGCCTCCGGGTTCCTTTTATTTCTCAGGGGCAGAATAGATTCTTTCGCGAGACGTCGTTGACGGACGCCGACTCTACGGTACAAATATTTTTTTATGCTCAATTTTTCTGTTGAACAAAAACAAATATTTAGAGTGAGTACGAGCAGGAGTGTTGAGCCGGCTAATTCTCTTTTGTATAAGAGTAAATAGTTGCTCGTCAGATTTATATTATCGATCGATAACCCGGCGAGTTGTTGCCTCACTAGGGTTTAAGGTATAAGATTGTACGTAGTCTTTCACCTCTCTTCTGACCCATATATATAGGATCTAGGTCTCAGGAGTTCGAGCCCAACTAGAATTACATATAGTAGATACCTAAATCGGTACGAAATCGCCTAACTTATTCCATACTCAAGCTATTAAAAAGCTCTTTGTCTTCATCTTTATATTGGCCAACGAGGAAAAGGTTCGGGAGGAAAGGGAAACAACAGAGGGATACAAATCGAACCTAAATGGGAATGACATGAAAAATCTCTTAGCCTCGTAGGAAATCACCATTTAATATAGCCCGCTGGGTATACCCATCGGATATAACCATATCAGTAGCCCCCGAATGCCTATTCGAGTCCGAAGGATCGGGTAGGGATTCCTCCACTTTATATATCACATGGCTATCATCCTTTGTTGTTCACAACCTAAATTCGAAGGCGCATTGTTACAAATCAGAGCGACTTTTAATCGCAAGCTGACATAAATGCTCACTTCGCCTCTTTAAGGGATGGTTGGTATAGTAGGACTGATTCAGCCGACGGATCGGGGTCAAGTTAATTAGCGACTCGGGCGAAATACCTTACTAAGCTACTCAGTCTCAAGTCCCTTGACTCGAAACTAGCAAACCGTTCAAATCCAAACCAAGCCTGTCGGGACTTACTTGTTTGAACCCGGTCAAATATAAGGTACCCTTAGCGCGTCCGCCGGGATTTTGCTTCATGCCTGTTGGCATGGAATTTTAACGAGTCCACGTAGCTTGTACGGGTTACCCGACCTTATTCATGTCTTACCGTTGCATAGTTTGATGCAGCATCGGGGACTAGACTAGGCTAGAACATCCCGAAATTGCTTTATATTGTGTGTATGTATTCGTTTGACATCACCCAATGCCTATGAATAAAAACCCCTTTGCTCTAATGTTTGCCACCGACTCAACTTTATCCTCTGGCTGACGTTGATCGTCGAGTGAATTTTATCCTTCGACTGACGCTGATCGTGGAGTGAATTTCATCCTTCGACTGACGCTGATCGCCGAGTGACAAACATCCATCGAGTGCACGACAGCGCTCCCGATGGGAGTAGCCCCCGAGGCTGAGTGCAATTGCCTGAAATTGTGCTTAATCAGGAAAAAAACCCGAAAAACTATTAAATGCAAGAATCGTACTCCCGGTGGGAGTGCACTTAGTGACTGTCTGAGTGCCGACCTTAAATTATATGTTGACTGAAAGTGTCCCCCAACTGTACGGAATGGCGACTGTCACCTCACGACTGCCCTACCCGTATGCCGATATTCCACTGACTGCCCATTTACTCTGACGCAACTGTTGCCGCAAGATTAAAAAAAATTCCACCCCACTTCTGAAGAGACACGACCCCTGATGGGCCCACTTTGTCATTGACTGTTTTGACTAGTCACATTGATTTGACCGAACGCCACGCACGCCACGCCATCACGATGATGGCCTCCTCGTTTTTCGCGCATCATGGGTTACGGCGGCGCCGCTTCAGTTTCACTGACGTCCGCCCGATGTACGCCACGCGTACACGCTCATCAATCCAACGGCTGTCCCGCTCCTGCCGTTTCACATAAGTTCTTACCGCGGCGTATTTTTTTATCCTACCTTTCTCATTTGCGCCGCCGCCCTTTGCTCTTCTTGTTCCTCCTGCACACCGAGCTCGCACCACTGTAGCACCTCGCCGTCCTTCTCCCAGCTCTCCGCCGTACAATGGGGAAGTCCGCCACTGCCAAAGGCAAGGAAACCACCGCCGCGGAAACCCAGGAGAGAGGTGGATGGCGCCGCTCCTTGCTTCGGGGAGGACATCTCGATTCCCTGAGCAACGTCCTCCCCGCATCACCGGACTTTGCTCGGCTGACCGGCGAGGAAAACCAACCTACGCCTGCCGCCAACGAACGGGTATGCTTCTTCGACCACATGAACCGAGGACTCTCCTTCCCCGTTCATCCATTCCTTCGTGGCTTGCTCTGTGTATACAGTGCGCAAATCATTGATTTGCCACCAAACGTTGTTCTCCACATCGCCTGCTTCATCACCCTCTGTGAGTGCTTCCTCGGGATAGCCCCAACTGGGGGCTATTTCGCCTCTCCTTCAGCATCAAGAGCCAGGGGTCAGGCAGCGGCCCGGGCGGCCTTGGTATTCAGGCCAAACCCAAGTCTAGGTACTTCAAGATACCAATATCCGAGTCAGTGCAGAACTGGCGCGAAAGCTGGTTCTACGTAAAGGATGAAGTTGCCGCAGGACAGTCGACTGGTCTGCCACCCTTCAATCCTGAAGCTGAGCTGACCAAGAAGCGCTCCTGGAACAACGCCCTGAGCCAGACTGAAGAAAAAGACGCCAAGGAACTTCTGGCCAAGGTCGTTGATCTGCAGACTACCGAGGGTAGAGTGCTCACTGGCGCGCACCTTGTTATCACCTTCCTGTGGCGACGCGTGCAACCTCTGCAAGCACGCGCTCACCCAATGTTTGAGTACTCTGGAGAAGACGACTCCACCCAAGTTTCGAGTGAGAACTTCTCCACCAACGAACTGATTCAAGCGGTGAAAATGCTCACTCGTTTGAAATTTAAAGTTGGGGAGCTGGTCTCACCCATTGACGGATACAAGAAAACCAACCCTGTACCCGAGGTATTGATTCTTTTTATACTCCCTTTCACTTTTGTGTTCCACTGCACCTGAAAACTTCTCTGTGCACTTACTTTTCACTTTCGTCTGTCTAACAGGGTATCGCCTACCAACCCTCGGAGCCAACTATCCTTGAAGAGGACACACCAGTAGCTCCAGCTGGAGACCCTCCCTCCGAGCCGTCAGTCGCAACATCTCACTCGGAGGGTGACGGGACAGAGAAGAGCTTAACTCACAAGCGAACTCGTTCTCCAGCCGAAAGCTCTGGCGACTCGCAAGAAAGAACAAAACGTCTTGCGACTGCTGATACCCGAGATGAGGCCGTCCCTTCACCTTCTCCTGTAACTGCCTCCGAGGCCCTGAAGGCCGTTCCGATTTCTAGCCTACCACCCTTGGCAATAGGATGTCTTAGCCACTGAGAGCTATTTCCATGGGAAACGAGGTATACAAGACTAACTCACTCGTTGTTCGAGTTGTGCTCTGTAAACCTGACACTCCTTCACAACCTTGCAGCACTACTAGCGAGGACGAGTCTGAGACCTCCGAACCTTCCCCCACTATGACTCCTCCTCGTGAAAACATGCCTTCCCCGACTGCATCAGGGGAAAGAACGATGAGGCGCAGTCGCCCGTCGTAGATGTCGTGGTTGCGATGACCTCCAAAACTGCTGCCGTGGCAAGGCCGGTCCTGTAGGATACAACTCCGGATCTTAATCACGTTAGTCACTACAACCTATCCCTCTTTGTAAACTTGCATATGAACTTATCGGGTGCGCGACAACGCTCCCGATGGGAGTAGCCCCCGAGCCTGTGGGGAGCTACCTGTAGTTGGCCACAAGCTAACAACATTACCTTCTTGGCTTCTGACCACCTGTAGCCTTTCCTCCACCGTCTTTTGGTCGTTGGTGGAGAATACCTTCACCTGGAGCAGGAGAACTTGAGACTCCGAGACCAGCTGCAGAAGACCCTGGGTAAAAACTTTAACACTTAATGCTTTGCCGCAACGTAATCTCAGCCCACTAAATTGCTGCTCCAACTTGATACAGACGAACTCAACGCGGCGCTCCAGGCTAGGGACCATGCCCGATGTCTCGCCAAAGATTTGAAAGAAGAAGTTAGCCGAGCAGCGAACGAGCTATCCCAACTGATCGCCGATGCGAAGACTCAGGGGCGACCAAGGCCGAAGAAGTGCTGACTGCGATGCCCGCAGAGTCAGACAGTGCTCTTGTTACTCGACTCCTATCGCTCGGGAATACTTTGGCTCGTAAGTGCTTTCTGCCGCAACGTACTGTATCGAAACTGTCTACTACGAATAAAGATTGCCTCTGTGACTGACCGAACTATCATTCTTGCTATCCACAGAGGCTCTTGGACTGCCAGCCGACCAATTTGCGACTACTTCGACTATCGAGCTCGACGCCGCGATTGAATCAGCGGAGCACTTCGGGGGCCGACTGAGCGGAGTATTGGCCTCTCCCGCGGCTGCCTTGACTGCGCTGCACAAGATCGCCTTTCCAACTCAAGAGCTCCCAAAGGACTTACACACACTGGCTGAGACGTTCCGCCCGGAGGGGGACTCCTTCCCCAAATTCCTTGGCGAGCAGACGGTACGTGGTTCTGCCACCGCTTTCAAGATGATGCTGGGACACGGGGTGGAGCTTGACTTGACTGCGCTAGCGGCCAATTTTCCCCTAAGCTCGTATGGCAAGAAGATTTCTCTTAGTCGGTTCGAGCCTGAGGCACGTCGGCTGGCAGACACCCTGTTTTTGTCATTGGAACAGCGAGCCGCCGCCCACAAGAAAAAGGGTTCCGCTGCTTCAGCTAGTGCCGCCAGCTCGAAATAGACTGCCTAGCTGTACAAGGAATTGACCAAACTTTGATAGGGGCTTTATTTTGTAGACTTTACTCGCGCCTGAAGCGATGTATTGGATGTAACCAAACCTATGTTTTATTTTGGAGATATCCGAAGGATCGAGGGCTATTGCTTAGCCCCCGAGGCTTTATTCAAAGCCAACTATGAGTTGTCTTCCACTTTTTATTCTTTTCTGTTTGATTGTTGTTTGAGCCTTTCACTGAGGACTGCTTACTGTGATGCAACCTGCTAGTACTCCCTCTCCTGATGGTGTGCCACCTTTCAGTCCCCGCGACCAATACTTGTACAATCTGGTGAAGGTGCGGTGTGAGAATGTAGAGCAAGAGCTCAGGGTGACTCGGGGTACGCTTCCATACTCCAGTCAAAGAAACCTCGACCCATAGAAAGGGAGCTTGTATTTATGAAGGAGGTGGAGGACGTTGTTGCTGGTCTTTTTTGTAAGTGCAAAGCGTGTAGCCCCCGGGTATCCTTTGATTGCTTCGTATGTGCTGAAAATTACCCTGCTGTAGGCGCCCAAACTGACGCAAGGGTTGAGCAAAGTAGAGTCCATGCACATCTTGTTAAGGTGACATCAGAACACGGCCGTGACGCGTCTTCAATTTGGTCTATGCGCAGCCGAGCCACCACGCTGCTTACCATTCGAGATCGTGTCTCGCAAGTACAACACTTAACTTCCTCATTTGCTGCCACGCTCCGCCTGATACATGAGGCCAAGTTCCCTCTGAATGACCAACCTAACGGGCTGGGGCCTAATGGCTAAGTTCCGCCACGGTGCTGCTACCCGTGACTTTGTCCGCCACCAGCTCGTGGCAGGCGCTACGATGGCCTTCGATGTGCTACGACTCCACTACCCCGACGTAGATTTGGCGAAGGTTGGAGTCGGGCCTCCCGCGGGTTTGGGGTCGTTTGCCATGACAGGACATTATGCTGCTGTCGAGGGAGCTACCTGCTGTGTGATTCCCTTATGGAGCACGAGACTGCCCTTGAACTGGAGCGGAGGCATCTGTCGACAACGATCAAAGAGGAAGACGTGTAGTCGTCCGCTAGACTGGTTTTTCCCAGTTTCTGATTCTTGGTCAAATTAGATGAACTGTACGAAATGTACATTTTTACCGCCAACCCCCGAGCACTGTATGCATCGAGGTGAACCGGATAAGGTGCACATACACAGGCAGCCCCCGAGCACTGCATGCGCTGGACGAACTAACTAGGTCGTATATTTACAGGCAGCCCCGAGTATTGCTTGCATAGGGTAGCTCCTCATATATGATTAAAGAGGAACATTGTATTTTTATTGCTGATCAATATATTGTTTCGCCTGGTGCGACAAAATGCACTAAGAATAACTACTAAACTGATTTCCTAAAAGGTAACGAACTGCCTTGACTAAAAAACTACGCATAGAACCGGCGCAGGTGCGCCGCGTTCCATGGATTATGGGATAGCTCCCCTGTGTCTGCGTGCTTCAGTCTGTACGCTCCGCCGCCGATGACCTCTGGGACTGCAAAGGGTCCTTCCCATGGGGACGCGAGCTTGTGGATTTTCTTTTGCTTCAGCCGAAGAACCAAGTCGCCAACAGAGAAGGAGCGTGGTCTCAAACGACGACTGTGATAATTCCTCAGGCTTTGTTGGTACGTGGCGGGTCTGGCCAGGGCAACATCACGAGCTTCATCCAAAGTGTTGACGCTGTCCTCGAGTGTGTCATCTGAATCCTCCTCATCGTACGGCACCACTCGAGGGGGGGGGCGTTGAATTTCAGGCCGTACGGCATAACTGCCTCGGCTCCATGTACCAGAAAGAAAGGAGTGAACTGTGTTGACTTGTGGGTTGTTCGCAAACTCCAGAGTATAGCGGGCAACTCCTCTGCCCAGGCGCCTGCTACGCGTTTGAGTGGTACTAACAACCTCTTATTCAATCCGCTGCAAACTAACCCATTGGCCTTTTCGACCTGACCATTGGACTGCGGGTGTGCAACAGATGAGTACTTGAGCTTGATACCCTACGAGGTACAGAAGTCATGGAACTCTTCTGCTTTGAAGTTGGTCCCGATATCAGTGATTATGCTATTGGGTACACCGAAGCGGAAGATTATAGACTTGATGAAATTAACTGCGGAAGTTGTTGTGGCATTTGTGACAGGAACTGCTTCAATTCACTTGGTGAACTTGTCGACTGTGACCAGAAGGAAAGTGTGACCACCGTGTGATGATTTCTTGAGTGGTCCAACCATGTCCAGTCCCCACTGTGCAAAAGGCCAGGCTAGCGGGATGGTCTTGAGCTCAGATACAGGGGCGTGCGGCCTGGTCGCATACTTCTGGCAGCCGAGACACTTCCGAACCAGGTCCTCTGCATCTCTCATGGCAGTTGGCTAATAAAAACCTGCCCTTAAGGCCTTTGCAACGAGGGCCCTGCTGCTTGCATGATGCCCACATGTACCGGCATGGATATCCATGAGGATTGCCCGTCCATCCTCGGGTGCTATACACCGCTGCAGTATTCCCGAGATGCTCCGCTTGTATAACTCCTTGTTAATGACTGTGAATGCCTTGGAGCGTCGAGTGATGCGCTTTGCCTCGACTGGATCACTGGGCAGTTCCTGACATGTTATATATGACAAAAAGGGTTTGGTCCAGGATGGCTCTATGAGGAACACTTCTACCGGAGGGATTGAGGTCAAGAGATTGTCGGGCTGCTGATCAGCCGATACGCTTTCGCCTTGCTCTTGTGGAGCGCTGGTGTTTACTGTTGACTCGGCTAGATTTCTGATTTTGATTGACCTCTCCTTGATTCTTTCAAGAAAGACTCCAGGCGGGACATACTCTTTTTTGGACCCTATGTTGGCCAGCATATCTGCTTCCTCGTTACTTTCCCGACCAACGTGCCTTAACTCGCACCCGTCGAAGTTACCCTCCATGACATTGTACATATCACGATAAGCCTGCATGTTATCTGCATTTGCATCACACTCCTTCATTGTCTGCTGCCCCATCAGATTTGAGTCACCGTATATCATAAGTCGAGTTGTTCCGCAAGCTTTGGCCATGCGCATGCCATGCAAAAGCGCCTCATACTCTGCCTCATTATTTGTAGCTCGTTGAAAATCCATCTGCAATACATATCTCAGTTTGTCTCCTTTGGGTGAGGTTAAGACGACTCCAGCTCCTGCACCCTCGAATCGCTTTGACCCGTCAAAATACATGGTCCAAGACCTGGACAAATCAGGGATGTGTGGCAACTGAGCCTCTATCCTCTCGGTTGTGAAATCTAGCAGAACCTGGGCTTTGATTTCCTTGGGGTGCCGATAAGTGATGTCTCTGGGACCAAGCTCGATACTCCACTTGGTGACTCGCCCAACCGCCATGGAGTTGTTGAGAATGTCGGACAATGGGGCGCTGCTCACCATCACTATTGGGTGCTCTGCGAAGTAGTGTGCGAATTTTGCGACTCGTCATAAACACACCATACGCTAGCTTCTGGTAGTGTGGGTACCGCTCCTTGGCTGGAGTGAGTACCTCACTGAGGTAATACACCGGCCTCTGAACTGGCTGCGTTTTTCCTTCTTCCGGCCTCTCGACTACAAGTACCGTGCTGACCACCCTGTTGGTGGCGGCTATGTACAGGTACAAATTTTCCTGTTCTCGGGGCGCCACGAGCACATGAGGGTTTGTGAGCATCCGCTTCAACTCTGTGAACGCCGCTCGTGCCTCCGTTGTCCACTCGAACTTGTCAGCTTTCTTCATTAATTGGTAGAATGGCAGGGCCTTCTCGCCCACCTGACTGATAAATCTGCTGAGAGCTGCCACTCTTCCTACGAGTCCTTGGACCTCGCGGAGCTTTGTTGGCTCCGGCATTTGCAAGAGATCTTGTATTTTCTCGGGATTAGCCTCGATGCCACTGGCGGACACTAGGTAACCCAATATCTGCCCTGATGGCACCCCAAACACGCACTTGGTGGGGTTAAGTTTGATTCTGTACTTGTTGAGGGCTGCGACAACTACCGTGAGGGGTGATAAAAGTCTCCCTCAGATCGTCTATCCGAGTTCTTATTTCTTTAGACTTGACAACTATGTCGTCAATGTACACCTGAATACTTCTGCCGATCTGATCCCTCAGACAGTTCTGCATCATCCGCTGGTAAGTATCCCCTGCGTTCTTGAGCCCGAAGGTCATTTTGGTGTAGTAGTATACACCGTGAGGGGTGATAAAAGTTGTCTTTTCCTCGTCCTCCTTCTTCACCTGAATCTGCTGGTACCCCGAGTAAGCGTCGAGAAAAGACAGACGCTCGCACCCTGCCGTCTAGTCCACGATCTGATCAATTCGAGGCAGGGGAAATGATCCTTGGGGCTGCATTTGTTAAGCGACGTGAAGTCGATGCACATTCGCCCATATTTAACTCCTTTTTTTGGTACGAGCACTGGTTTGCAACCCAATCTGACTTTTTCAACTCTCGGATGAACTTGGCGTCCAGTAATATGTCAATTTCAGAACCGACTACCGCACGCTTTGGCTCGGATAACATTCTCATGGTTTCTTTAACTAGCTTGGTGCCTGGATAAATTTGTAAGGCATGCTCGGCAAGTTCCCTGGGTACACCTGGCATATCAGTAGGGTGCCAGGCGAAAATTTCCCAGTTCTCACGGAGGAACTCGACGAGCGCGCGTTCCTATGCTTCATCTAGATTGGACGACACGAGGACTGTCTTGTCATTGTCCGCCGGGTGAACCCTATGGGCCCTCGTATCATTTTTGGCGCCGAACGAATTCTCGGGAGCAGGCTTCTTCGCCTCAGGGAACATTGTGCGATCATTACCAGTGCGATCTCCGCAAGCTGCTCTTGCGCATCGAAGGACTCTGATATCTTGCTGAATTCCCTGTCGCAGTCGTCAGAACGCCGAAAGTCGCCGCGGACTATGATGACTCCCTTTGGTCCAGGCAGCTTGAGCATAAGATACGCATAGTGTGGTACTGCCATGAACCTGGCAAAAGTTGGTCGCCCTAGGATTATGTGGTACTAAGAAGGCCAGTCAACGACTTCGAACTCCACACTTTCCTTTCTGAAGTGGTCCTCGTCACCCAGCACAACCTCGAGCCATAAGGAACCCAGGGGATACACTGCCTTGCCCGACACTATGCCGTGAAATGTGTTTTCAGACTGTTTTAAATTGTCAAGTGACATATTCATCTTGCGCAAAGTGTCTGCGAAAATGATGTTAATGCCGCTGCCCCCATCCATAAACACTTTGTTCATCCTGAACCCTCCAATCAAAGCCTGAATGACAAGAGGTGAGTGGCCAGGACGCACGACTCGCAGCGGGTGATCCGCTCGAGTGAAGCCGATTGGAGTTTCTGAGCCTTGTAGGTACTCCGGGACTGCTGGTGGCTCTGCAATAGCCAAATGAACTTGGCGACTGATGAGCTTCTGACACCTGTTAGATGACCGTCCTTTCTGTATCATGTACATTGCCCCCCTGGTTTGCGGGTACTGATCTCGGGGTGCGCCCAAATTTTCCTGCTGCCGGGTTTTCCTGAACAGCTCCCTCGATGTGCCCTGCCGGCGGCGGAGGTGACGCTGCGTGCGCGGGTAGAGTCGGATTTGCCGCGGCGTTACGCCGTATCTCAGCCTGCATTGCGATGAAGTCACGGCAGTCTTTTAGTATGTGCGTTGCTCGCAAATTGCCAAAATCATCCTTGAACAAGTGCAGTCTGCACGGGTCGTTGAGTTGTTGAGCCGGTGATAGATAGGGTCGCTCGAACCGGGCTCCTTTTGGCTTGAAATCACGTCTTCTGTTTGCATCTTCCCGATTTCTGTCGAGAAGATTCCTGTCCTCTCGCTCTTCACGCGAGTTCTCCCCCTGTTGGGTGCTACGGTTTGTCCGATTTTCCTGGAACCCCGCCGCTACTTGCTCGACTCCATCCATTCCCCCGTATGGCCTTGGCCTGATTTTTCTGTCGAAATGGCCGCGACGTCCATTATTGCCCTGTTGACGATCAGCCTCTGGTGATGGCACTCTGTCGTTTCTTACTGAGTCTTCCCCGTCAGCCCATTTATTGGCTATCTCCATGAGGTGCACAATTGATTTCGGATCTTCACGACCTAATGCTTTCTGCAAGTCATTGCGCCTGACACCTTGTATAAATGTGAATATGGCATTGTCCTCGGAGATATTCGCGCCTGAGTTTTTCATGGTAGTCCAGCGCTGAATGTACTCGTGAAATGTTTCACCAGGATTTTGCTTGCAAGCTCGGAGCTGCTGGAAAGACGCGGTTCGTTTGAACGTGGAGGAAAAGTTTCTCTTGAAGTCACTACAAAAAGCTTCCCATGTACCATACGAACTGCGCGGCAATCCTCTTAGCCAAGCGCGGGCTGATCCCGTCAACATTAACTGGATGTACTGCATGGCAGTCGTGGTGTTTCCTCGCTGAAACGCTAATGTCGTTGTATAGTCCTCTAACCAGGCTGAAGGCTCTTGACTGCCATCATACTTGGGAGTCTCCGAAGTTATCTTGAATCATTTTGGCATGTGGGTTTCCCGTACTGCCGATGTGAAGCATATTGCACCGCAGGGCTCAACATGAGATTTCGAATCTAAACTGCTATGACTGGAACCTGGAGTGCGACTTCAATGCCTACGCTGGTCCCGACGCCTGTTTATTAACCGCTGAGTGATCACATCTCTTGCATCGAATCCCTCCTCTGCATAATCATGATCAAAACTGGCGGCGTGTCTCTGTTGACGCCTCTCCTATCTACTACGTTTGCGCTCTTCTCCCTCGAGGCGGCGTTGAGTGGACCGCACTTCTTCGTTCTCTTCTCTGTCTTGGCTGATCCGATTCCGTTGTCTGGACCTGCTTCGGTCCAAGTCTCCTCGGTCTCGCTCGTCGCGGTGACGGCGCCTAGACCTGCTACCTTCTGGTTCATCTTGAGTACCTTCCTCATGTCGCTGACTGCCGCGGCGGGTGTTCTCACCCGGGGCCGACTGATCGACTGGTCTACTGCCATTTGCACGGGCGCCCGTACCAAGAGGATTCCGACCAGGGCTGTTCCCAGGTCGGCGTGTCGGGGTATTGGTTGGCACAAAAGCTGACCCAACATGCCCTAAAGGCTCAATCTGCGCTCGGTGAAGAGCGTGTCGAGGGTCATCCTGCGGTGGCATAGTGGATCTGAGGTAGGTTGCTACAGAAGCTACGACTGTTGCTGTGGTTTTTGGCATGGGAATACTATCCTCCGTGATAGTCATAAACTTCTGCCTGACGTTATTCATGTTTTGCCTAGCCCCAGGTAACCTGGATCTTGTTCTTACATGCTCTGCTGTGTCTGGATCCGCACCAGTCAAATACGAGGACAAATAAGCCAGTCTTCTTGCACTGAGCGAATCAGCTCTGGCATGCCGCTCGTCGAGGGTGTTCTGCACCTCAACTAATTCGAGGTTTTTCTTGCGTAACAGGTACTGGTATGCCAATAGATCCTCCCAGGCGGAGTCGGCAGGTAACAACGTGCCTCTGTTGACAATATCTTCAAGCCTGATTGCCATCTGCTCTGTGATTTCTAGATCCTCACCCACCATCCGTACTATGATAGGGTACTGGGTGCCCTGAGGCACCGGGTGCTGCATAGGTGTGGCTCCTGGGGTGGCGTCCACCGTGCACACTTGAATAACATGTTGGCTGTGTGCGCCGCGCACCCTGCACCTATGCTCGCGCTTGCTGTCCACGAACGATCCCCCACCTCGGAGTATGGATGCGACTTGGGAAGCGGTGCAGTCGGAGCAATAGCACGCCACGCCGAACTCCTTCACGAAAGCGAACGGATTTACTGTACCCGGGGACGACGTGGGCATGGATTTGGTTGCCGAAGATGACGCGAAAGTCGAAACTCCCGTGAAAGACGCAAATGCTATCTTGACTGTTGATGATGACGCGGGAGCTGAGGATCCCGCGAGTGACGCTGATGCAATCTTAACAGTTGATGACGCGGGAGGCGAGGATACCGCGAGTGACTTGGATGCGATCTTGAGTGTTGTTGGTGATGCGGGAGTCGAGGATCCCGCGAGTGACGCAGATGCGATCTTGACTGTTGATGACGACGCGGGAGGCGAGGGTCCCACGAGTGACGCAGATGCGATCTTGACCATTGATGACGACGCGGGAGGCGAGGATCCCGCGAGTGACTCAGATGCGATCTTGACTGTTGATGACGACGCGGGAGGCGAGGATCCCGCGAGTGACTCAGATGCGATCTTGAGTGTTTTTGGTGACGCGGAAGTCGAGGATCCCGCGAGTTGTGCAGGTGTGATCTGGACGCCCATGTTTGTCGATCGGATTGGGCTCACCACGTGGAGAGTTCCCCACTGATTGACAAGGAAACGGAAACTGCCAATGGTCAGATCCATACCTGAGTGCACACATGCGAACGCTGGTCACTCCGAAGCTGGGTGCGGGACGAAATCGAAGGTCCCGAGTGCGTATGGCTTCCTCAGATCCAGAGGATCCCGTAACGGCCCTGCCGTTGCTGCTGTTGATGGAGCCGCCGACTCCGTTGATCCAACGCTCTTCTTTCCCACAGACGGCGCCAATTGACGAGGGATTAACTCGACAAGTCCCATGGTGATATACCTAGAGTTGTATCGATAGGAATAATATATGGGTGTTGGCGAATTCGGACGGCTGACAAGCAAACAGTTGCTCGTCAGATTTATATTATCGAACTCACAATATGAATACAGGGATAACCCGGCGAGTTGTT
Organism: Poa annua; assembly: GCA_026929855.1. Lineage (NCBI taxonomy): Eukaryota > Viridiplantae > Streptophyta > Magnoliopsida > Poales > Poaceae > Poa > Poa annua. The sequence continues at coordinate 28,861,619 of CM049428.1, forward strand.
GCCTCACTAGGGTTTAGGGTATAAGATTGCACGTAGTCTTTCACCTCCCTCCTGACCCATATATATAGGGATCCAGGTCTCAGAAGTTCGAGCCCAACTAGAATTACATTTACTAGATACCTAAGTCGGTATGAAACCGCCTAACTTATTCCATACTCCAGCTATTAAAAAAACCTTTGTCTTCATCTTTATATGGGTCAACGACTGGGACTCATAGAAAATCACGCTTTAATATATCCCGTTGGGTATACCCATAGGGTATAACCACATCAACTTACGAACTAACTAGCACCACGCAGCTGCTGCTCCGGCCTCAGCCGGCCGGCCGGCCGCCGGCGTGAGTGTGTAAGCCATCGATCTGTTCCTTCCACCTGTAGCCTTGTAGCAGTACCAGTTAGTCTTGTAGCACTACTAGTACAGATCGCCAGATCGATCAATGGATCGCTGATGGCTGAAGCTTGGCTTGGCTGATGGCCGTGGGGCGGTGGCGAGCTGTAGGGCAGGGGCGAGCTGTAGAGCGGAGGCGAGCGGAGGCCGGAATCCTCCTTCCGTACACTAAGCTGCTCGCGCTCGACTCCGGCTGATTCCGGCGAGTTGGACAGAGCGAAAGTGGCGAGATGGAGGCCGGGACGAATGGCGGCGTGCTCCTGTGCTCGACTTTGGCTAATTCCGGCGAGCTCAGCTCGTTTTCGGCGGATTCCAGCTAATTCCGGCTCTGCTGCCGGCCGTGATGATTGGGGTGGTGTGGTGGATGAGGGTCGTGTAATCGTCATTATTATTTTTAGGGATAGTAAACTTGGTGTGGTGTGTTTTAATAATGTGATTATAAAACTAAAACTCACTTATATATTATAAACTTATCCTTACCTCTTTTGCGATCACATCTGTAGACTACGGAACTACGCTTCGGTTACTTCCTTAAGAGTCCGGATTCTACCTTAGAAGTCGACGGGTCCAACTTCATCAGCTGGTACATTGGTTTTAGAAACATTCTCTAAACACAACAAACATCCTATATGTCCTAGAACATTAGTTAGGAATTAGACCAGATGATTCTGCTAGCAAGGAGGAAGATGATGAGTTCCGTAAGCATCATGATATTTTCATGGAAGTGAAGGTCGTCATGAGCGTATTCCTAGCACCAGAGTTGAAAGTTGTTTCAACACATGTAGCCATATGTCGTGATTGATGCGATCAAATGTCACTTCAAAGATGAATTGAGTCTTGAGCAGTTTAGACAGCTAAGAAAGTTCCGAACCATTCACATGGGGAGCGTACCTGTCTGGAGACTCAATTGAAGAACTTGTATGACATCTACTTCAGTCTTACGAATATCTATGATTTATAGATAGCGAACTCCAGTGCAATAGAGATTGCGCTTTGCCTCCTAGCTGTGAATAGCATGTGCGTGAATATGCTATAGAGATACGATGAGCTTCTTCACGTTCGTAAACAAGTTCAAATCTCTAAAAGTTGATTCCATCGAAGAAGAGTTCTTCGACGCTACGGGTATATTTGATATACGAAGATATAACTGTATTCTTCTCATACTTGATGAAAAGTATTTGATACTTGTTCTGTTTATGAAACAGACCCTGATTATCACAAGTATGCGGCGAAGGGTGACGTGACAGTGCACAAGTGATGGCAAGTTCATGGCCAGTAGTGCTCACGCCCTCGAGATATCATATTAGTTATCAACAATAGTTTTTATAAGACATTTTGTAATAGTGAGAGTGTGATCTAGTTTGGTGTCTTGAATGTTACAAGACATAATTATTCATATAGAACAAATCAGTGGTTTTATGTTATGAAACAAAACAGTTGTTTCATATTATGAGTAATCTGCATCACATCTCAATTACATTATGCGTATAATATACATTTATAATAGCGGGAATAATAAAATTATGTGTCCAAAGAACAAACACCATCGAATTCAGTCATAAAGGCAATGAAATAAGTAATGGATAATTTTGGTCCATTTAAGTATTTCGAGTGCCGAGTTGATTAAGTTTGAAACATAGTATTAAAGTTTCAATACAAGAGGAAATTAATTGAGAGTCATTTTTAATGATTAATTAATGGTGTTTTTGCTTGATCCGAATGCTTCTATGATTATTGGTGAATAGGAGTATTTGCCTGATAAATCATAAGTCTGAAATTAATTTGATAAGAGATCAAATGGGGTTTTTCAGAAGAAAGATTAGTGAATATTATATTCACAAGATATGATCAAAGGACAATATTTTTTAATTATGGTTTCAACACAAAAGACTTGTGGAAATGTGTTTCACAATATTATAATGTCATATATGGTGATATATGGGGTATTATAATCATACTCTATTTTAAATAAAGTGTGGTCTGTGAGAATCTGTCTTAGAATCTCTTAATATGTTCGAAACATTATAGTCGATGTCCACTTTAGAAATAGATATTTTTCTTAACGAGAATTCGCGGGATCGACAAAAGTGTCGACATGTATATAATTATACGATAATTCAGGATATACATGAATAGTTCTTTGTAGATTGCTCGCATTGGATGGGAGTGTATTCCAAAACCAAATAGAAACAAAATTGTTTTGTTGTCTATGTAATTCCGAGAAAAATATGATTTTGCGAATTATGGTTTATAGATTCGAATTGGAAGCTTGAAATAAGGTGTCAGACCTATATTCATAAAATTAGAATGTTGGAAGGTGTTCCAAAGAGTATATTTCTACAGATGAAAATTTGGTGATTAAGAGTGAGGGAGACTAAAAAATTGTTTTCTGCTTGCAATCCTCTTCATAAAGATCATAATATTTTCATGAAAGAAGCTTCTAAATAAAGTGATGTTGTATTTAATATTGCTGTCAGGTCACAACACAATATTAAGTATTTCAGATCTTGTTGACAGATCAAGGTGCACTTTATGAATACAAAGAAAGTTGAGAAAGTATCAGAATACAAACAAAGGCTTTTTGAGCCTGGAAATCCAAGTCACATTTAAAAGGATTAAAAGAGTAATTGTTGCTGCAATTCTTACTAGAGGAATAAGATTGTTTAATCATCATATAAAGTGTTATATGAAAAATGTGACTATAAGAAAGACGTGGAAGCATGTCTTGTCAAGAAATGTGTCTTGGACAAGATCAAATTTGTTGACTACATTTATGTAGACATGCTTGAAGTCTGAAGGATTTGTATTAATGTAATACTATAGTTTGTATTAAATTCGAATTGATAATAGATCAATGATTTTGGTTTGACCAAAAATATCGATTTAAGTGGGAGTCATAGTTAGTTCACTCAGGTGAAATATGTGAAGAACATATTTTTGAGTGGGAGCTTAGGAACTCAAAATATGTGGATGACACGTTTTGGAGTGGGAGCCCTCCATTGCCTTCGAACAGTACGAGTAATATCAAAAAACTTACCGTAACCATGTCACATGAAATAACGCCTCTGCAAAACAAAGTTAGACGCCTCTAGCTTTATTTACTTTTGCAAGTTTTACGTGGCAAATAGGCTTATTCGTAAGAGAATCGCTTCCCTACCTACGAACTTTGTACCACGACGTCAATCGTATAATTGCATGTTTAAGCATCCCTTTCGGGCCCTCCATTGAAAATGCTTTGCCGACTAGAGAGAGACAAACAGACACCCGCCAGCCACAGATACGGTGCAAGCCGTATGTCAGTAGTGGAACCAGTCTCGCGTAAGCGTACGCGTAAAGTCGGTCCGGGCCGCTTCATCAACTCAATACCGAAGGCATCGCAAGTGCACGCTAGAGGGTAGCAAATATAAGAAAGACGCCCTCATTCAACATGAGTTCTAACCGTACCAGCAGTACTACGCATAGATCGGCTCTGATACCACTGAAGGGGTTACGGTGCAGAAAACAATAATTTTCTAGCGAGCGAAACCCTAACTAGCCAGGATCTATCTATCTAGTACATGCGATAACGGTGGCGGAACGGGTTACATTACCTCCATGTAGACCGATAGCGGGGATTACGCTCCCGCACAAGCGTTGACGATGAAGTCGTACGTAGCCGACCTCGAGGTCGCGGAGTACTTGCCGCGATGTCGGAGTCGATGACGCCGGGGTTGTCGATGATGATCTGCGTCGACGGGCGTCGGGCGGAAGAAGGCAGAGCGCCAGTACCGGGGCTGGCGCGCCGGCAGCAGAGGGGGGGGGGGGGCGCGGCGGCTGCAGGGGGGCGAGACGACGTCGCCCAAGATCCTCAATAGAGTAGCCTCCGAGCACTCGCAAACATACGGAGCCTAGCGACAACTCCCGGTCATTTAGATCCAGCTGAAATCGCAGGAGTAGATCTTATCTGGAATCCCGCAGAGCAACGGCGCTCTGCGGTATGGCTTAGGTGGAGAGAGACCCCCTTCCTCAGCTCGGCGCGGCTCCAACTTGGGAAACACGAGATCGAGAGAGAAATTGGGAATTAATTGAATTTCCTGTGTATTAAATCAATTAATATGCCTTGCTATATAAAGGGGGAAGGGGGTGTGCAAACCCCTTGGCTCCCCCATGTGGGACTAAACAAAGGACATGGGAGGGGGGGTTCGGCCCCCACATGGGCTGGCCGAACCAGCCAATGGGGCCCACCCCCCTTTGAGGTGCGGCTCCCCCTCTTGGGCCCTCTTAGGGCCCATATAGGTGGGAGCCCCCTTTTTCCTTTATTCAATTAATATTAAATTAATATAAAAATCCCATTAATTCATAATTAATATATTTATATATAATTCAATATCCCGTGACTCCGAAAACTCTTTCGGACCACCCGAACAACTTTCGGACATTCCTGGAACCATTCCAGACCTCTCCGGAACTCCTTCCGGACCACCGGAACTCTTTCCGGATCATTTCTCTCTCTCCAACAAAAACCTATAAAATTCCAGAACCTATCTCCTAGCGTCGCTAAGACCTTAAGTTTGTTACGCTACGGTTCGGGAACACTCCAGACATGGTCGAGACACTCCGCTCACCAATGATCGTCAGGGATACCTGGAAATATATGACGACCCCTGTGCATTCCACGAATATCGTCGTTGAACCATAAGTATGATATTCATTCCCTTTGTCTCTGCGATACTACCTTGTCCGAGATATGATCGTAGACACACCGATGCCTTTGCTGTATCTCGTTACCGACGAAGGTTATTAACTCGTCTGCGATATTAACCTAGTCATAAGCTGCAGCTATATAGATGCAATATCACCGAGTGGGCCCAGAGTATCTTTCCATTACAAGAATGAACAAATCCCGCTCTTGATCCTTACGTCTCGATGCTCTTTCGGAATACCCAAGATGGACACCGTTATTGTCATGCTATATAAGACACAACGTTTGATGCTCTCAAAGCACTCCTACGAAGCAACAATAAGTACGGTCTCACGGTCTAAGGAATAAGCTATCATACTCTTATCTATTGCAAATGATAAACATCGTAATACGATCTTATTGCAATACTTTGCGTATGTCCACCACCTTATTCAACTAACAAGATGACCCCATTGTCAACCGACGTCATTGTCCTTGATCGGGAATCTCGATCAACTGTTGCCCAATGGACTAGCTCATATAGAGGCTTGCTAGGGACATGGTTGTCTATGTATCACACGTGTATTAACAATTCCGATTAATACAGTTATAGCATAATACACAAACCTATTATAAACTTATGAGATAATGCAATAAATACTACTTATTTATTTGCCTCTAGGTCATATCTCCTTCAGTCTCCCACTTGCACTAGAGTACAAATAAACTAGCTGCATTTTACTTTATCAGAATCCCTTATCAAACAAGAATCATTTGATAATGCTTGCTCGTGGAAAAGTGTTACTGCACAATCCATGATTGTACATGCTTTTGCGATTCACTGGCATCAACTTGTTTGATATCACCATGTTGTCTAACAACATATATGCAAATACCGTAACTAAGTGAGACTTCTGCTTCCCAGCGCTTACTCTGATTATACTAACCAGATAACTGCCCTGAAAAACACACTCAGCCATACAGAGCCCCTTGTAACAATTACAAACTCGCGATATCTACATACTTTCACACCAATGTAGAAAACTTGACATTCAAATGTCACTCCCTTAACTAACGCACTTCTACTTCCAGTAAATTCCAAATTTACTTTCATAACTGTTCTTTACTCCAAGAACATCGGTTATATTTTATCGAGCAGATAATATGGTTTCTGTATGATGTCTAATATATACATAATGGACCCTCATGTCATACAACCATTACCTTCATGCATCATTACTCTTAATGACCAATTGGATTCCAAAGGACCATCCTTTTGATTCTATTCTGACTCCTCAGATATAATCCAACACAACTCGACTAACTATTTAAAATTCCCGTTCTATTTCAAAATAGACACTAACTTTTAAATAGTTTTACAACTTCATCCTATTCTATTGGTACAGTTTCACAATGTGTTAACTACACAAGATGAATTCGACTCCCACTCAAATTATGTCTCCACATATTTGATAACACGAGCTCCCACTCAAAAACATGTTATCCACATATTTGAGTTCCCAAGCTCCCACTCAAAAATATGTTCTTCACATATTTCTCCTGAGTGAACTAACTATGACTCCCACTTAAATCGACATCTTGGTTAAACCAAAATCATTGATCTACTATCAATTCGAATTTAATACAAACTACAGTATTACATTAATACAAATCCCTCAGACTTCAAGCATGTCTACATAAATGTAGTCAACAAATTTGATCTTGTCCAAGACACATTTCTCGACAAGACATGCTACCGCGTCTTTCTTATAGTCACATTTCTCATATAACAGCTTATATGACGATTAAACAATCTTATTCCTCTAATAAGAATTGCAGCAACAATTACTCTCTTAATCCTTTCAAATGCAACTTTGGATTTCCAGGCTCAAAAAGCCTTTGTTCGTATTCCGATATTTTCTCAACTTTCTTTGTATTCATAAAGTGCACCTTGATCTGTCAAAAAGATCTGAAATACTTAATACAGTGCTGTGACCTGACAGCAATATTAAATATAACAACACTTTATTTAGAAGTTTCTTTCATGAAAATATTATGATCTTTATGAAGAGGATTGCAAGCAGAAAACAATTTTCTAGTCTCCCTCACTCTTAATCACTAAACTTTCATTAGCAGACATATACTCTTTGGAACATCTTCCAACATAAGTCTGACACTTTATTCCAAACTTCTAATTTCAATCCATAAACCATAATTCGAAAAGTCATCTTTTCTCGGAATTACATAGACAACAAACTGAACTTTGTTTCTAATTGATTCTGGAATACACTCTCGTCCAATGCGAGCAATCTACAAAGAACTACTCATGTATATTCCGAATTATCCCATAATCATATACACGTCGACATTACTGTCGATCCTATGAATTCTTGTTGAGAAAAATATCTATTTTCTAAAGTGGACATCGACTATAATGTTTCGAACATATTAGGAGATTCTAAGACTGATTCTGACAGACCACACTTTATTTATTTAAAATAGAGCATAATTATAATTCCCCACATATCACCATATATGACATTATAATATTGTGAAAACAAATTTCCACAAGTCTTTTGTGTTGAAACCATGATTCAAAAATATTGTCCTTTGATCGAATCTTGTGAATACAATATTCACTAATCTTTCTTCTGAAAAACCCCATTTGATCTATTATCAAATTAATTTCAGACTCCATAATTTATCGGGCAAATACTCCTATTTACCAAAATCATAGAAGAATTCGGATCAAGCAAAAACACCATTGATTAATCATTAAAAATGACTCTCAATCAATTTCCTCTAGTATTGCAACTTCAATACTGCATTTCAAACTTAATCAATTTTGGCACTCGAAATACTTAAATGGACCAAAAATATCCATTACTTCTTTCATTGCCTTTATGACTAAATTCGATGGTGTTTGTTCTTTGGACACACAATTTTATCATTCCCGCTATTATAAATGTATATCATACGCATAATGTAATTGAGATGTGATGCAAATTACTCATAACATGAAACAACTGCTTTGTTTCATAACATAAAACAACTGATGTGTTCTATATGAATAATTATGTCTTGTAACATTCAAGACACCAAACTAGATCACATTCTCACTATTAAAAAATGTATTATCAAAAACTATTGATGATAACTAATATGATATCTCGAGGGCGTGAGCACTACTGGCCATGAACTTGCCATTACTCGTGCACTGTCACGTCACCCTTCGCCACATACTTGTGATAATCAGGGACTGTTTCACAAACAGAACAATTATCAAACACTTTTCATCAAGTATGAGAAGAATACATTTATATCTTCGTATATCAAATATACCCATAGCGTCGAAGAACTCTTCTTCGATGAATCAACTTTTAGAGATTTGAACTTGTTCACGAATGTGAAGAAGCTCACCGTGTCTCTATAGCATATTCACGCACATGCTATTCACAGCTAGGAGGTAAAGCGCAATCTCTATTGCACTGGAGTTCGCTATCTAGAAATCGTAGATATTCGTAAGCCTAAAGTAGATGTCACACAACTTCTTCAACTGAGTCTCCAGACAGGTATGCTCCCCATGTGAATGGTCCGGAACTTTCTAAACTGTCTGAACTTCTTAAGACTCAATTCATCTTTGAAGTGAACTCTGATCGTATCATTCACGGCATATGGCTCCATGTGTTGAATACAACTTTCAACTCAGGTGCTAGGCATACGCTCATGACGACCTTCACTTCCATGAAAAAATCATGATGCTTACGGAACTCATCATCTTGCTCCTTGCTATCAGAATCATCTGGTCTAACCCCTAACTAATGTTCTAGGACATATAGGGTGTTTGTTGTGTTTGGAGAATGTTTCAAAAACTAATGCACCAGCTGATGAAGTTGGACCCGTCGGCTTCCAAGGTAGATTCCAAGCTCTTGAAGAAGTAACCGAAGCGTAGTTCCGTAGTCTCCAGATGTGATCGCAAAAGAGGTAAGATAAGTTTATAATATATAGGTGAGTTTTAGTTCTATAATCTCATTATCAAAAACACACCACACCAAGATTATTATCCCTAAAATAATAATGGCGATTACACGACCCTCATCCACCACACTACCCCCGATCATCACGGCCAGCAGCACGGCTTCAAAGGTGGACATAAAATGTCGATCATAACAACTCTATGACTCGTGCTCGATCTTTCGATCTTCCCGTGTTCCGAGGCCATACCTCTGAGTATGCTAGGCTCGCCAATCAAACCTCGAAGACCTGCGCGTGCAACATGGCTTACACCCACTGTATGCGAACGACGAGATGTGTGACACCCGATCATCACGGCCTGCCTCATAACGTAAAACTTTCTTGGTGGTGCGCAACGAGGGAGAACACAATTTTGGTATTTGTTAGGGATCATCCTATTTATGATGCTACCGTTGTAAATCTAGCATATAAGCAATCAATAGGATGCACACACAACAGCACACAATAATGATGCAATGAAGTGCGATGTGACATGGTCGATGCGCCTGGACCTTCATGGCGCCATGTGCCTGGCCCCCGGCGCCCCGGCATGGCTCCGAGTCTACAGAGCCCTCCATTGCCTTCGAACAGTACGAGTAATATCAAAAAACTTACCGTAACCATGTCACATGAAATAACGCCTCTGCAAACCAAAGTTAGACGCCTCTACCTTTATTTAGTTTTGCAAGTTTTACGTGGCAAATAGGCTTATTCGTAAGAGAATCGCTTCCCTACCTACGAACTTTGTACCACAACGTCAATCGTATAATTGCATGTTTAAGCATCCCTTTCGGGCCCTCCATTGAAAATGCTTTGCCGACTAGAGAGAGAGAAACAGACACCCGCCAGCCACAGATACGGTGCAAGCCGTATGTCAGTAGTGGAACCAGTCTCGCGTAAGCGTAGTAAAGTCGGTCCGGGCCGCTTCATCAACTCAATACCGAAGGCATCGCAAGTGCACGCTAGAGGGTAGCAAATATAAGAAAGACGCCCTCATTCAACATGAGTTCTAACCGTACCAGCAGTACTACACATAGATCGGCTCTGATACCACTGAAGGGGTTACGGTGCAGAAAACAATAATTTTCTAGCGAGTGAAACCCTAACTAGCCAGGATCTATCTATCTAGTACATGCGATAACGGTGGCGGAACGGGTTACATTACCTCCATGTAGACCGATAACGGGGATTACGCTCCCGCACAAGCGTTGACGATGAAGTCGTACGTAGCCGACCTCGAGGTCGCGGAGAACTTGCCGCGATGTCGGAGTCGATGACGTCGGGGTTGTCGACGATGATCTACGTCGACGGGCGTCGGGCGGAAGAAGGCAGAGCGCCAGTACCGGGGCTGGCGCGCCGGCAGCAGAGGGGGGGGGGCGCGGCGGCTGCAGGGGGGCGAGACGACGTCGCCCAAGCTCCTCAATAGAGTAGCCTCCGAGCACTCGCAAATATACGGAGCCTAGCGACAACTCCCGGTCATTCAGATCCAGCTGAAATCGCAGGAGTAGATCTTATCTGGAATCCCGCAGAGCAACGGCGCTCTGCGGTATGGCTTAGGTGGAGAGAGACCCCCTTCCTCAGCTCGGCGCGGCTCCAACTTGGGAACCACGAGATCGAGAGAGAAATTGGGAACTAATTGAATTTCCTGTGTATTAAATCAATTAATATGTCTTGCTATATAAAGGGGGAAGGGGGTGTGCAAACCCCTTGGCTCCCCCATGTGGGACTAAACAAAGGACATGGGAGGGGGGTTCGGCCCCCACATGGGCTGGCCGAACCAGCCAATGGGGCCCACCCCCCTTTGAGGTGCGGCTCCCCCTCTTGGGCCCTCTTAGGGCCCATATAGGTGGGAGCCCCCTTTTTCCTTTATTCAATTAATATTAAATTAATATAAAAATCCCATTAATTCATAATTAATATATTTATATATAATTCAATATCCCGTGACTCCGAAAACTCTTTCGGACCACCCGAACAACTTTCGGACATTCCTGGAACCATTCCAGACCTCTCCGGAACTCCTTCCGGACCACCGGAACTCTTTCCGGATCATTTCTCTCTCTCCAACAAAAACCTATAAAATTCCAGAACCTATCTCCTAGCGTCGCTAAGACCTTAAGTTTGTTACGCTACGGTTCGGGAACACTCCAGACATGGTCGAGACACTCCGCTCACCAATGATCGTCAGGGATACCTGGAAATATATGACGACCCCTGTGCATTCCACGAATATCGTCGTTGAACCATAAGTATGATATTCATTCCCTTTGTCTCTGCGATACTACCTTGTCCGAGATATGATCGTAGACACACCGATGCCTTTGCTGTATCTCGTTACCGACGAAGGTTATTAACTCGTCTGCGATATTACATCTCCATGACCTAGTCATAAGCTGCAGCTATATAGATGCAATATCACCGAGTGGGCCCAGAGTATCTTTCCATTACAAGAATGAACAAATCCCGCTCTTGATCCTTACGTCTCGATGCTCTTTCGGAATACCCAAGATGGACACCGTTATTGTCATGCTATATAAGACACAACGTTTGATGCTCTCAAAGCACTCCTACGAAGCAACAATAAGTACGGTCTCACGGTTTAAGGAATAAGCTATCATACTCTTATCTATTGCAAATGACAAACATCGTAATACGATCTTATTGCAATACTTTGCGTATGTCCACCACCTTATTCAACTAACAAGATGACCCCATTGTCAACCGACGTCATTGTCCTTGATCGGGAATCTCGATCAACTGTTGCCCAATGGACTAGCTCATATAGAGGCTTGCTAGGGACCTGGTTGTCTATGTATCACACGTGTATTAACAATTCCGATTAATACAGTTATAGCATAATACACAAACCTATTATAAACTTATGAGATAATGCAATAAATACTACTTATTTATTTGCCTCTAGGGCATATCTCCTTCAAAAGTATGTAGATATCGCGAGTTTGTAATTGTTATAAGGGGCTCTCTAGTGACTGAGTGTGTTTTCTAGGCAGTTATCTGGTTGGTGTAATCAGAGTAAGCGCTGGGAAACAGAAGTTTCACTTGGTTACGGTATTTGCATATATGTTATTGGATAACATGGTGATATCAAGCAAGTTGATATCAATGAATCGCAAAAGTATGTACAATCATGCATTGTGCAGATTGTCAGAGTAACACTCTTCCACTAGCAAGCATTATCAAATGATTCTTATTTGATAAGGGATTTTGATAAAGTAAAATGCAGCTAGTTTATTTGTACTCTAGTGCAAGTGGGAGACTGAAAGAGATATGCCCTAGAGGCAAATAAATAAGTAGTATTTATTGCATTATCTTGTAAGTTTATAATAGGTTTGTGTATTATGCTACAACTGTATTAATCGTAATTATTAATACACGTGTGATACGTAGACAACCAGGTCCCTAGCAAGCCTCTATGTGAGCTAGTCCATTGGGCAACAGTTGATCGAGATTCCCGATCAAGGACAATGACGTCAGTCGACAGTGGGGTCATCTTGTTAGTTGAATAAGATGATGGACATACGCAAAGTATTGCAATAAGATCGTATTACAATGTTTGTCATTTGCAATAGATAAGAATATGATAGCTTATTCCTTATACCGTGAGACCGTACTTATTGATGCTTCGTAGGGGTGCTTTGAAAGCATCAAACGTTGTGTCTTATATAGCATGACAATAACGGTGTCCATCTTGGGTATTCCAAAAGAGCATCGAGACGTAAGGATCAAGAGCGGGATTTGTTCATTCTTGTAATGGAAAGATACTCTGGGCCCACTCGGTGAGATTACATCTATATAGCTGCGCACCTTATGACTAGGTCATGGAGATGTAATATAACATACGAGTTAATAACCTTTGTCGGTAACGAGATACAACAAAGACATCGGTGTGTCTACGATCATATCTCGGACAAGGTAGTATCGCAGAAACAAAGGGAATGAATATCATATTTATGGTTCAACGACGACATTCGTAGAATGCACAGAGGTCGTCATATACATCCAGGTATTTCTGACGGTCATTGGTGAGCGGAGTGTCTCGACCATGTCTGGAGTGTTCTCGAACCGTAGCGTAACAAACTTAAGGTCTTAACGACACCAGGAGATAGGTTCTGGAATAATATAGGATTTTGTTGGAGAGAGAGAAATGATCCGGAAAGAGTTCCGGTGGTCCGGAAGGAGTTCCGGGAAGGTCTGGAAGAGTTCCAGAAATGTCCGAAAGTTGTTCGGGTGGTTTGGAAATTGTTTCGGAGTCACGGGAGATTAAATTCTATATAAAAATAGTAATTATGAATTAATAGGATTTTATATTAATTTAATATTAAATAAAGGAAAAGGGGGGCTCCCACCTACATGGGCCCTAAGAGGGTGGGCCCCATGGCTGGTTCGGCCAGCCCATGTGGGGTGCGCACCCCCCTTCTCCTTTGTTTTGTCCCACATGGGAGAGCTAGGGAGTTTGCACACCCCCTCCCCCCTTTATATAGCAAGGCATATTAATTGGATTAATTCATTGGAAAATACAATTAATTGTATTGCAGGACGGCCGAGCTGTTTCTCCGCCCGTTTTGCCCCCTCTCTCCACCTAAGCTATACCGCCGGGCACCGTTGCCCTGCGGGATTCCATATAAGATCTACCCCTGCGATTTCAGCTGGATCTGAATGACCGGGGGTTGTCGTTAAGCTCTGTATGTTTGCGAGTGCTTGGAGGTAACTCTTTTTGAGGAGCCTGGGCGACATCGTCTCGCCCCTGCAGCCGCCGCGCCACCCCCCTCTGCCGCCGGCGCACCCCCCTTGGTGTCGGCGCCTCGCCGTCTTCCGCCCGACGCCCGTCGACGCAGGTCATCGTCGTCACCCCGACGTCATCTTCTTCGTCATCGCGGCAAGTTCTCCGCGACCTCGAGGTCGGCTACGTACGACTTCATCGTCAACGCTTGTGCGGGAGCGTAATCCCCGCTATCGGTCTACATGGAGGTAATGTAACCCGTTCCGCCACCGTTATCACATGTACTAGATAGATAGATCCTGGCTAAGTTAGAGTTTCATACGCTAGAAAATTATTGTTTTCTGCACCGTAACCCCTTCAGAAACAAGGACCGCTGATTCTCGATATCTCATAATCCTAGACCTTTTTTGCAGGGAGATGTGACCAGTAATTGTTTATTGAGATTTGTGACCAGTAAATATTTAAAGTGGACACAAAGTGCAGACCTAAATAATTATCTTTGTACATTCGTCTCTTTGCACAAACTCGTGTGTGTTTTGTTGAAAACACATGAGTGAGATGCTAGAATGGTTTTAATTGTTTGCTGCATAAGTTGGTTTGATGCTGCAAATGTTTTATGTGGTGCTGCAAAAAGGCATTCTCTCACGATGCATACATGTTTTGACTTTTCTAGAAACTTTGTGTGACCGATGATTTGATGCATAATCATATATTTTTGCTGTGTTCGATGTTTTAAAATGTTGCAATGCATTTTTTACAGTTTTTTCCACACCAAGTAAAATGTTGCAATGATGTTGTCGCGATACAAACTATTTTCTACATGAGTGAAAGTATGTTGCAAGAGTAAGTGAGACTGGGCGATCAAACCCGAGAAGATATCTGGTGCTTCACTCCCTTCGGATGCTACGCGCCGACCTGAGCCGTGGGCGTGGGATAGCAAATGAACGACCAGAGTTTGTGTGTGCCAGTGTATTTGCACATTCAACTTCATAATTAGCGGAAATCAACCGGCACTTCACATAAGTCAGATTTGTACATGAGTACATTTTCTTAGAGTTCAGTGCATTTGCAACTTTCAGAGATGTTCCTCTGTCTTGTCTTTTGGTCGTAACTATGCCACTGCATGGTGTTCCTGCTCCATCGACGACGGCGAGGACCAACTCGGCCTTTTTGTTAGTATGTTCGAGGTTCGTATTTTTTTTCTTTCCGTGCTTGCAACTGAATTTGAAGTTGAAAAATTGCGACATGACAAACATCGGGCCGACGACGACGGCGTCCGTGGGTGTCGTTCCCTTCTTGGAGCCATCGCCGAGGTGTGTCGACACCGTACTCGCTCTCATTCTGGTGTGGTTGATATCTCCAGTTGAAAGCCTAGGTTTGGAGTTTGACCGACGCAATAGCGGTGCCCTCGATGTTGTTCCTCCGTTCGGAGTATCGTGTTTGGAGACATGGCTTGGAGGTCCTATGTTGCAGTCCTCCGGTGCTTGCTGCTATCCAAGTCTGGGATGTAAGGGCGCTATGCACACCTTCGCATGCAAGGCCAAGACAATGCCTTTCTCAAGACGGACCGAATCCCGTCATCCACCTCCGTAGGATTGTGCGTTGCTGCCGGTCTGATATATATAGATATACAGATGCTGTATTATTACTATCTCGGTTCCAAAACAGCTGTGTCGATGTTTTAAAATGTTGCAATGCATTTTTTCCAGTTTTTCCACACCAAGTAAAATGTTGCAATGATGTTGTCGCGATACAAACTATTTTCTACATGGGTGAAAGTATGTTGCAAGAGTAAGTGAGACTGGGCGATCAAACCCGAGAAGATATCTGGTGCTCCACTCCCTTTGGATGCTACGCGCCGACCTGAGCCGTGGTCGTGGGATAGCAAATGAACGACCAGAGTTTGTGTGTGCCAGTGTTTTTGCACATTCAACTTCATAATTAGCGGAAATCAACCGGTACTTCACATAAGTCAGATTTGTACATGAGTACATTTTCTTAGAGTTCAGTGCATTTGCAACTTTCAGAGATGTTCCTCCTCTGTCTTGTCTTTTGGTCGTAACTATGCCACTGCATGGTGTTCCTGCTCCATCGATGACGGCGAGGACCAACTCGGCCTTTTTGTTAGTGTGTTCGAGGTTCGTATTTTTTTTTGCTTTCCGTGCTTGCAACTGAATTTGAAGTTGAAAAATTGCGACATGACAAACATCGGGCCGGCGACGACGGCGTCCGTGGGTGTCGTTCCCTTCTTGGAGCCATCGCCGAGGTGTGTCGACACCGTACTCGCTCTCATTCTGGTGTGGTTGATATCTCCAGTTGAAAGCCTAGGTTTGGAGTTTGACCGACGCAATAGCGGTGCCCTCGACGCTGTTCCTCCGTTCGAAGTATCGTGTTTGGAGACATGGCTTGGAGGTCCTATGTTGCAGTCCTCCGGTGCTTTCTGTTATCCAAGTCTGGGATGTAAGGGCGCTATGCACAACTTCGCATGCAAGGTCAAGACAATGCCTTTCTCAAGACGGACCGAATCCCGTCGTCCACCTCCGTAGGATGGTGCGTAGCTGCCGGTCTGATATATATAGATATACAGATGATGTATTATTACTATCTCGGTTCCAAAACAGCTGTGTCGATGTTTTAAAATGTTGCAGTGCATTTTTTACAGTTTTTTTCACACCAAGTAAAATGTTGCAATGATGTTGTCGCGATACAAACTATTTTCTACATGGGTGAAAGTATGTTGCAAGAGTAAGTGAGACTGGGCGATCAAACCCGAGAAGATATCTGGTGCTCCACTCCCTTTGGATGCTACGCGCCGACTTGAGCCGTGGGCGTGGGATAGCAAATGAACGACCAGAGTTTGTGTGTGCCAGTGTATTTGCACATTCAACTTCATAATTTGCGGAAATCAACCGGCACTTCACATCAGTCAGATTTGTACATGAGTACGTTTTCTTAGAGTTTAGTGCATTTGCAACTTTCAGAGATGTTCCTCCTCTGTCTTGTCTTTTGGTCGTAACCATGCCATGGTGTTCCTGCTCCATCGATGACGGCGAGGACCAACTCGGCCTTTTTGTTAGTGTGTTCGAGGTTCGCATTTTTTTTTTGCTTTCCGTGCTTGCAACTGAATTTGAAGTTAAAAAATTGCGACATGACAAACATCGGGTCGGCGACGACGGCGTCCGTGGGTGTCTTTCCCTTCTTGGAGCCATCGTCGAGGTGTGTCAACACCGTACTCGCTCTCATTCTAGTGTGGTTGATATCTCCAGTTGAAACCCTAGGTTTGGAGTTTGACCGACGCAATAGCGGCGCCCCTATTCCTCCGTTCGGAGTATCGTGTTTGGAGACATGGCCTGGAGGTCCTATGTTGCAGCCCTCCGGTGCTTGCTGCTATTCAAGTCTGGGATGTAAGGGCGCTATGCACACCTTCGCATGCAAGGCCAAGCCAATGCCTTTCTCAAGACGGACCGAATCCCGTCATCCACCTCCGTAGGATGGTGCGTTGCCGCCGGTCTGATATATATAGATATACAGATGCTGTATTATATCTCGGTTCCAAAACAGCACTGTGTGTATTTTGCTTTGTCTAGAGAATTCTTGGACCAGTAATTACACTATTAGTATATATATTTGGTTCATGTAAGTTAAATACTACTCCCTCTCTAATTACATAATATAAGACTTTTTAGCAAGCTAAACTAGCTAGCTAAAAAGGCTTACATTATGAAACATAGGTAGTAATAGTGTAGTCGTTAGCCAAGACCTTATCCCAACAAAGCAAAATATGCAATTTACTTTGGAACAGTGGCGCAAACACCAGAAAGTTTTGAACTTGAACACAGCATCATTTTCCTCCATTCTCCATGCATATATTTTTGGTACTGTAAACGGACAAACAAAAGACTAAAATGGAATGTGTAAATCATCAATTGTACCCAACATGAACGGTAATTACTCTAATAAAACATGAGAGGTCATTTTGACATTCCGAAGTAGCTCCATTCTATAGTTATCTGACATGGTAAGATCAACGATTACTTACATTTTGTAAGCTCTACAACCAAAGTAGTAGACGTCCTTATTAGTAGCAGCACTAGGGCCTTGCAAAGGTGACAAATATTCGATCATGCATAGCATTCCTCATCACGAGTCAAAAGAGCGAAGAATTCTGCTACTGTCCAGCATACACCGGAGAGATTTCCAGCATCCATACAATGAGGAAGCATATTTAGCAGTATTATGAATTTATGTCGGTACCGGTCTACATCATCTGTCGAATCTTTGGAGCCTCCTACGCCGGATCTCATCAACTGAAAGCGCACCATTACCTCCATCTTGGAGATGCTGTCTGTGGGGAATAGTACGGTCCTCACGCGCACTGCTGCACATCTCACAGATGTCCGCAGAAGGCGAGTTGTCATAAGTGCAGGCTGAACATCTCCACATGCCTCGACCGGTTTCTCTGGATGCACGGCGCCCAACTCTGCTCCCGTGACGACGTCCTGACCTTACAAGTCTCTGAGCAAACTTCACCGGCCAACTCACAACATTTGTGATGCCTGTAATCAAAAGAGCAAGCGGATCTGGCCCGGAGTATGATCGCTTGAGCCAAAGATAGGACAGGCCAGCAAGTATGCCTCCAAGATGTCCAATGAAGGATGTCCCGGGAATGAAAGCCTGGATGAGGAGTAATTCAGCCCACGCAGCATACTTTGCTGGAATAACCATCCCATGCAGGAAGACATAATCGTCTGACCAGGCATTCAGCACAATCTTCATGCCAAATAGTACCCCAGAGAATCCAACAGCATATTGATCATAGTACGCAGTCTCATTGCCGAGAAGGAGTAAACCTTTGGACAAGAGCAAGGTGATGCCCTGAGACAGGCCAAGCAATGCCGCAACCATGGAAGCAAACTCAACACTGCCTACTGATGTTTCAAGCTGTATGCCTTTCCACAAGAGAGACGTCATGTTGTAGAAGAAGTGAGTTTCACTTAAATGGTAGAAGGCTGACAGGAAGAAGCGTGTCAAATCGCCATACTGCAAGAAGTTGACAACTGTTATTTTCAAAATGGTATAGAAGACTGCAAAGAGCAACACGCAAAAACTGCTAGGAACTTAGAATTACTTCTCAGTATACATTCTAGAGCCCATGAAATTTCACTCTGCTAGCTACTTGGAAGCAATATTTCCCTACAAGAAGTGCAATAAACCAATGTGAAACTGGAACATCCTGTATTTTAATTGATCAGGAGTGTAAAGGGCATCATATGGCTTAAAAGATCCACAAACTTTGAGAATTGCACAGTCAAGTTCCTACATTTCTATAGAGCCATCAATAGAACTCCAAACCAAACTTTAGTTAGTACTCAGTATCAATGATCATGTGGCACATGAACCATACTGAAGCCCAGATCTGATCATATAATTGCTAACTGATCAATCAAAAGCATGTGAAAGATGTCCAATGGCATGTGAATTTCTAGTTCTTGCAAAAAAATCTAGTTACTTTAGGCCTTGTTTACTTCTAGTGTACTTTCATGCACAAGGGGATTGGGTATGGGACGGGATTTGGTGAACACCCAATCCCAACAAATACTCTTCCCCCACAATACACTAGCATGTGCTAGAGTTTTTTTTAGAAAAAAATGAGGTGGTTGATGGGGGATATCTAGGGATTATCCCTTTCAAAACCGGACTAGTAAATAAACTAGTGGGGATTTTCCGGGATCCGGAATAATCCCTCTCTGATCCCCTAAAATACACTGAAAGTAAACAAGGCCTTAAATGGAGTTCATAAATACTTGCACACCTAATGTGATATTCTCAAATTTAGTAAACCAAGTGTATGTCTGCTCAAATTCGAAGACTATGATCATATGGTGCGCTATATGTCCAATGACATATGGAAAAATTCTTAAAAAACACACACTACTTCTCGTTGTTCAAAACTCTGATCACAACCAATTCATACATCTTAGGAACTAAATATTCAATTGCATGATTTAGGGACCCCAGTGAGACAGTAGCTCAAGTTCAAGGAACTATATGAAATCTAGAATATCACTGGTGTAAGAGTAAGACTACTATTATAGGATAGCAGCATTCAGCGTAAAACGTGGCTGTGCTCAGTGACAGGCTCTCGCTTTGTCTGCCAACCGAATTTACACAGTCCAGGCCTGCCTGTCGACCATTAGGTGTTGCTGACGCCCATCTAGTGCTTACTGCCTTCGTGAACAATGGTAAAGGTGTACATACTCTTGAGGCGAAATTACCAGCTGATCCACTCCATCCCCTTTCAGCACTCAGCACAACAAACACTACCAACAATACTACCGGCACCTATCGCGCACAGAATCTCATCCTAGACGACACAGCATAATCAGTACTCGATGCGATGATAGAAGTAACGATACTATAACCCTAAGCGGATAAGAATTTTTTGATTTCAATTCGATGCGATTCTGTGAGCGAAACATAGTTCCGTCGTCTAATCAACAAGCTGCGGGACACGGTGGTGTGTAGGTGCGCACCTGGATGATGAGGTGCGGGTTGAAGGCGACGCGGGAGAGCGGCGGCAGGAACGCGTCAAGGGCGCCCGGGCGGAGGTACACCAGCGCGTTGGCGGCGATGAGCGCCGCCGTCACGGGCGGACGGCTGGCCCCAGCGCGGCCGTACTCCAGCAGCACCTGCAGGGCAAGCAGCGGAAGCATCCCGCTCGACGGCCCCCGGGCCCCGCCGACGCGGATCCCCCGACGGCGGCCGCCGCTCATGCCCGCCCCCATCCCCGACAAGCAAGGTCGCTGCCTGTTTGCTCAATTCCTTTCCTCTCGCGAAATCTCTGGCCTCGTTTTATTTCTGGACGGGTACGATAGACTAACTTTGATATGTTTCTTTCTTCGGTCGCAAGTATGGCGGCGAAACTTCCAGATAAATCTAGTACTAGTATACGCCGGCACTTGCTTGAGAAATGCTTCCCATCCTCAAATCCTCTTATTTATTTATCTTTTTGCGAGAAAATAAAATAAATGGCTAATATGACACAAGCGTGAGACGTATTATACTACTACCTCTGATCTATAAAAAGTGTCGCCCATATTGTACTAAGTTAGTACAAACTTTGTACTAGATGAGCGACACTTTTTATGAATCGGAGGGAGTAGCAAACATGTCCGTGTGCTCTACGGGTTTAAGAAAAAACGGGTTATTTTTTATAAAACAAGTACATAGGTGCGGTATCAAGTTCGTGGCGGCGTCCATGACAGCATCATCAGGGCTAAGTGTAGCAGCAACTCATCTCGAGATCAAATGCGAGGTTTTTGGATTTTATTTTATAGGCAATATTTAATTTAGAGTAAATTCTGATAATTTTTTTGCAAATTGTACATACACAACATCGTGAGATCGCATTTTTTTTGCAAATAGCATATTGTAAATTAATAAATGTTAGATTTTATTTAATTATCTTAAATAAGGATAATCCTGCCAGTGTATTCTTCGGTGCGGTTGCATATGTAATCGTCGGGACTCCCCGTCATGATGATTCTCTCGTATATATTCACTGATCGTGATGTAATAAACCGTGATTTCGATTCATTCTCGCCTCCCTCGATTCTCTCCCGAAACTCTCACTCAACAATAACATCAGCTAGAGAAACAACGGTATGCATCTCTTTTGTACCGATCAAATAATATGAAGTAACTTTTTTTTTTTGCGAAGAAACTTCCAATCTATTCATCATCAATCAAGGCGGTACAATGAACACCAGAAGCAATAAAAATTACATCTAGATCCGAAGACCACCTAGCGACGACTACAAACACTAGAGCGAGTGAAAGGCGCGTCGCTGCCATCACCCCTCCATGATCAGAGCCGGGCGAATCTTGTTGTAGAAGACAGTCGGGAAGTCGTCGTGCTACGGCCCCATGGGACCAGCGCACTAGCACAGCAACCGCCGCCGATGAAGAGATGCATAGATCAGAAGTATGTAATTTTTTGACACAAGAACTGAGACGAACGAAGATCGGATCCAGCCGGATCCACCGAAGACACACACTGACCATATCTGACGAGATCCACCAGAGACAAACCTCCACACACCCTCCAACAACGCTAGAGGCGTCGCCAGAACGGAGGCTGGGTGAGGAGGACCTTATTCCATCTTCAAAGAGCAGCCGCCGCTTGATCTCTCCGAGGAAGACACAAAACCTAACAGAACGGAGAAAAACCTGTGAGAATGGAGCCCTCCCGCCGGCAGGCACCGGGATCCACCACGCAACCATGACGCAGAGGCCACAGAGGCGGTGTGACCCGGCGGCGCCGCCGGCAGGAGACGAAACCCTAGATCGCCTGGTCGCCTCTGTCGGGAACGAAGGGGTACGCAAAGAAGCTTTGTGTTTTAAATAATATGAAGTAACTGATTAAAGAGAAAAAACTATACTAGTATGGAATGGGAAATTTGGTATAGCAAACAACATTTGGCAACCACTCGTTCAAAAAACTAGCGGCAATGCATGGACAGGTACAAAGAACATCTAAAAGAGGAAATACATAATCTGGCCATCGAAGGCGAGAGCCCCAGCTCTAACGACCGCGACAGCAGCCAGTCCGTGCGCGCCGCCGCCGCCTCGATCTGCTTCGCTGGAGCTCCGCTGCAGGCACGGCGACGAGATCGGGCGTCCCTGTCCCGTCCTCTTCCTGCTCCAGCTGCCCTTGCGTCTGAGCTCCTCCGACAGCCCCTGCTCCGCCCCTTCTCCCGATCGCCGGCGGCGTCAACGACGATGGCTCTGTGCTGCTGGCCATGGGGGAGGTAGTCCCGGATGCGCCTCCATACGGGCTGCCTGCTTCAAAACTCGTTGTCGATGCCATGCTCGGCCACCAGAGGTCTGACCCCGTCATTGAAGGACGGTGGGCAGGCGAGGTGCCCTGCGGCGGCAGCGGCTCACGGAGGCGGTCGGTCGCAGGCGGCGAACACGGGGTTGCGCATTCATCGACCAACGCTTGAGTCCCGGCGGAGTGGCGGCGATGGGGCGCGACGGTGCCGGCATGGACGGATCGAGTGCTAGCGGGTTTCTCTGGTTCGATCTGGACCCTAGGGGTTTGATCTGTGCCAGATGGATCCAGCTAGCGCCTCCGTTGCTGCCGTTTCCGCTGGTCGTGGTCTCGCGGCGTCGGGGCATGCGAGACTCAAGAATAATGGCGGTGGTCCTATGGTTCCAAATCTTGAAGGGGTTCACAAAACAATAATTTTTCTAGTGTATGAAACCCTAACTAGACATGATCTATCTATCTAGTACATGTGATAACGGTGGCGGAACGGGTTACATTACCTCCATGTAGACCGATAGCGGGGATTACGCTCCCGCACAAGCGTTGACGATGAAGTCGTACGTAGCCGACCTCGAGGTCACGGAGAACTTGCCGCGATGACATAGACAATGACGTCGGGGTGTCGACGATTACCTGCGTCGACGGGCGTCGGGGCGGAAGATGGCGTGGCGCCGGCGGCTGAGAGGGGGTGCGCCGGCGGCAGGGGGAGGAGGCGCAGCGGCTGGGCTGCAGGTGGGCGAGACGACGTCGCCCAGGCTCCTCAAAAGAGTCGCCTCCGAGCATTCGCAAACATACGGAGCTTAACAACAACCCCCGGTCATTCAGATCCAGCTGAAATCGCAGTGGTAGAACTTATCTGGAATCCCGCAGGGCAACGGCGCCCGACGGTATAGCTTAGGTGGAGAGAGAGGGCAAAACGAGAGAAGCAACTCGGCCGGCCTGCTACAAATTTAATTGTATTTTTCATGAATTAATCCAATTAATATGACTTGCTACATAAAGGGGGAGGGGGTGTGCAAACACCTTGCCTCCCCCATGTGAGACTAAAGGAGAGGGAGGGGGTGGCCGGCCGCATCATGCATGGTGCGTGGTGGCCATGGGCCCCACCCCATGATGGTTCGGCCCCCACAAGGCCCCTCTTGGCCCATTAAGTGGGCTTCCCCCTTTTTCTCCTTTTTAATTAATAATTAAATTAATATAAAATATAATTAATTCATAATTTATATATTTATATATAATTTAATATCTCGTGACTCCGAAACATTTTCCGAACCACCCGAACAACTTTCGGACATTCCTGGAACCCTTCCAGACCTTCCCAGAACTCCTTCCGGACCACCGGAACTCTTTCCGGATCATTTCTCTCTCTCCAACGAAATCCTATATTATTCCAGAACCTATCTCCTGGTGTTGTTAAGACCTTAAGTTTGTTACGCTACGGTTCGAGAACACTCCAGACATGGTCGAGACACTCCGCTCACCAATGACCGTCAGGGATACCTGGATGTATGTGACGGCCCCTGTGCTTTCTACGAATATCGTCGTTGAACCATAAATATGATATTCATTCCCTTTGTTTATGCGATACTACCTTGTACGAGATATGATCGTAGACATCTGATGCCTTTGTTGTATCTCGTTACCGACAAAGGTTATTAACTCGTCTGTGATATTACATCTCCATGACCTAGTCATAAGCTACGCAGCTATATAGATATGCAATCTCACCGAGTGGGCCCAGAGTATCTTTACATTACAAGAATGTGACGCCCTAAAATCGGTACTATGTAGATATAAGCGTTCCCGCCAAAATCCGCATAATAACGATTTTAGGTCGCCCACCAGACATAATGTGCACGCCGAAACATGCGCATTATGTGGGTGGAATTGTGATAACATTACAACAGTTCCGATACATCCACAAATATAACATAAGAGATATAAATACAACAACAACTCGAACGAGTCAAGATACAAATGTTACAATACAAAGATTCAAATGACAGCGGAAGCCAAATAGTATCCGACTACGGATAAGATGCAAATTGGACTAAGAGTCCTGAAGATAAGCGATGGCGCCATATCCCTGCCCAGCCAAGCCGGAGGGATTCCCAAGCTAACGTCGTCGGACTTCAAACCTGATAACTGCACATAAAGCATAACCCAAAAGAGGTTCAGGGCACTCCCTGGCAAGCAAAACCGACTTGCCTACTTTCTACACCATCTCCCAGAATATAGGGGAGGTGGACTTAGCGGCAGCAGCACTAGCAACCTAAAGAGACATGCTACAACTTCCGTCTAATCAGAGAGGGATAAGAGAGCGCATAAGGTAAACATCTACAACTAACACCAATCATAACCCATTCTCGAATTCACCCCCTCAACCAAATATGAGGAAGCAATTCGGGAAACTCACACGTTGAACAATTTTAATTATAATTTATTGTGAAAGTAATTCTATATTACTAGTCAATTTAATTAACATTAATTAGGGGCAAGTTGTCTAGATCTTGTTAGCCAGCATCATCACCAAAGTCGTCCATAACCGTGGACACGGCTCATCGATAAGATTATACCCTGCAGGGGTGCACTACTGTACCCATACTCGCATGATCAACCCAAGCAAGCATCAGGGCTTCTCAACACGACTTATTCCTTCACTACAACAAGTCCAAGTGCCACCCATATGAGTTGTTACCCGCGTCAAGAGTCCGGCCGAATCTCAATTGCGGACTCATTAGTTTGTGTCCAGGCGCCATGCGGCTCAAACCACAGTAGGAACTGTCCGCTTCGCGCGCACCACCCCTATATGACCCCCCGTATCATGTAACCTCTCATCAATCATCATCATCATGCACATGGATATGAGAAAATGGAAAACCCGAACTAGTTGCGGCACATGGACCAGCTAAAGATCCGTTCAAAGTCGAGGGGGGCTCCATAGGGCCACCCACAAGTGGTTAGTGCGCTCAAAATTGGATC
Source organism: Poa annua (assembly GCA_026929855.1). NCBI lineage: Eukaryota > Viridiplantae > Streptophyta > Magnoliopsida > Poales > Poaceae > Poa > Poa annua. The sequence continues at coordinate 28,887,233 of CM049428.1, forward strand.
CGAGGACAAAATCTCAGTTCCTAGGTCGACACTGAGCAGCACAAAACACCTCGCAAGGCCTTCCGCCTGGTGCCTTATCTTTTAATTATAATACCCCAATACAAGATAGCATTTTATTAAAGTAGAACAATCTATCATACTAAGCAGATGAAACATAAGACCAACAGACGACTCGCACAAACAACTCTAAGCATGCGCTACGACTCCCAAGGCCAACAGATAAACATGCAACGGGTATTAGGTTGTGGGGATAAATCTGTATGGGCTGCAGGATAAACATGTGATGGGATCGCAGTTCAAGAATCGATAACTAGGGTAGCAGAGATCAATGGCAGGAATGAAAGACAATGTATAGGTAAACAAGCAAACTTTGCTTGCCTGGAATCCCGCATGGTAGCAGATCTTGTCGTTGCTCACACATCTCAACGTCGCATACGCGAAGAAGAAACAAACACTGGAAAGCGTAAAAGATGCACTTTACAACTACGGCAAAAGATTCAGCATGATCATACGAGAATGAAGCATGGCATGGCAAGATGCAATACAGTGCAGGTAATCCAAATTAAGCGGGAAAGCAACCCGGCAATTAATATTTAGATGCAAATTATTTATTTACCAGCAATATTAAATGTTGGTTATCATGTTAACACATGGCATGGATGATATAATTAAATTAAATGGAATAGGGCATTATATATTTATTACCCCTCACATTCCATATTTAATCGTTTAGTTGCATTTGTTAAATTAAACTAAGCAATAAAATTAAATGATGCAAAATGGCATAAGGATGGCATATTAATGTTTATTGCATTTTTCTGATATAAAAACATATAAAGATTATTTAATTTGGAGTTATAAAATAAAAGTTATTAGCATATTAAGTCTAGGGGTTTTCTGCAAATTCCAGGGACTTGCTCGTGATAGAATATGTGTCGGTGGGGGCTTAACTGCAAAAGCAGAGAGCTGAGGGGCTCGGTGCAAAATTACGGGGGCTCTGTCACTGACTGATGGGACCCGGAGGTCAGAACCGAAAAGAAAATAAAAGGGTCTTTTTTCCCAGTGGGGGATCGAACTCATGATCTCGGGCAAGAGAGTGATGGCTACGCTAGCCAGTGGTCCAGAAGTGTGTTGATGTTTGGATGTGAACCGGACTGGTATTATAGTCCAGTAGAGACACCGAATCTGAACAAACAGAGAAAAACGAGAGAAAAAGTGTGGACTGCGTTTGCGGGAGTTGAACTCGCGATCTCGCAGAGAAAACGTCGGACTGCTGCCACTGGAGTGCGCTGTTGTTTGTGAAGAATTCAGGGATCAAATTTTATACGAACTTGATGGCGCGGTTAACTGAAACGGAGCAAGATTCAGACATTCAGACTGACGAACTGAATATGACGATGAAGGAACTACGACAAACTGCGGCGAGCGCCGCTGCGATTCCGCGCGAGGGCGGTTCCAGAGCAAGGGGAGAGGAGGGGAATGGGATCCCAAAGGTGAGGCTCACCTTGGGGAAGGCCGGGGCGTGGAGGGCGGCTCGGAGGAAGAGGAAGACGGAGGTCTCTCGCATGTGCACAGCAACCGGACATCAACGACAGCAAGCTTGGTGACGATCATGGCGGTGCTCCGGGCCGGCTCCTGCTCCGATCTTCTGCGTAGAGGAAGGCTACGGCGAGGAGGTTCCGTTCAGGCGTTCGGGAAGGGATGAGGGAAACCATGGGAGTTTCTCGGTGCTGCTCTCCGAGCTCAGTAACGGAGGCCTTCGGTGGGGAGAGAAAGAATAGAGAGAGTGAGAAGGGGAAAGTGGCGGCGCAGGGGAAGAGAGGGGCGATCTAGGGTTAGGGTTCGGGGAGGAGGGGGCCGGGCTAAGTAGGGGGAGAGGGGAGGAGCACGTGGGGGGCTCCATAGCCGGCTCTGTCTCTGCCTCGCTGGAAAGAGGAAGAAGACGACAGGAGGGGAAGATGGGCCATGAGGAGGTGGGCTTCGGCCTAGAAGGGAGAGGGAAGAATCAGCCCAGGAAGTGTTTTATTTGTTTTCTGAAATTTTATTTCTCTTTTAGTTCTTTTTCTGTTTTTGTATTTCTAAAACAAAATAGAAAAGAATTTTTAATAAAGAAACTTTACAAAATAGGTTTAGTTTAAAATAGGCAATTTAATAAACTAGTTTTTATAATATTTGCAAAATATTTGAAATACACATTTTAATTAATTTCAAAAGCATTTTAATTTAATTGTGAGAAAAGAATTTAAGTGGAGTTTGAATTTAAAGGGAGTTTAAATTTAAATGCAATAAATTAAATGAAGTGACCAATGCATGATGAAATGATGACATGCTAATGCACAAAAGAAAAACAACAAAATCTAATTGGGGATAAATCCCGGGGCGTTATAAAGAATGAACAAATCCCGCTCTTGATCCTTACGTCTCGATGCTCTTTTGGGATACCCAAGATGGACACCGTTATTGTCATGCTATATAAGACACAACGTTTGATGCTCTCAAAGCACCCCTACGAAGCATCAATAAGTACGGTCTCACGGTTTAAGGAATAAGCTATCATATTCTTATTTATTTCAAATGAAAAACATCGTAATACGATCTTATTGCAATACTTTGCGTATGTCCATCACCTTACTCAACTAATAAGATGACCCCATTGTCAACCGACGTCATTGTCCTTGATCGGGAATCTCAATGAACTGTTGCCTAATGGACTAGTTCATATAGAGGCTTACTAGGGACCTAGTTGTCTATGTATCACACGTGTATTAATAATTCCGATTAATACAGTTATAGCATAATACACAAACCTATTATAAACTTATGAGATAATGCAATAAATACTACTTATTTATTTGCCTCTAGGGCATATCTTCTTCAGTCTCCCACTTGCACTGGAGTATAAATAAACTAACTGCACTTTACTTTATCAAAATCCCTTATTAAATAAGCGTCATTTGATAATGCTTGTTTGTGCAAGAGTGTTACTCTGACAATCTGTACAATACATAATTGTGCGTACTTTTGTGATTCATTGATATCAACTTGCTTGATATCACCATGTTATCCAATAACATATATGCAAATACCGTAACTAAGTGAGACTTCTGTTTCCCAGCGCTTACTCTGATTCTGTTAACCAGATAACTGCCTTGAAAACACACTCAGTCATAGAGAGCCCCTTGTAACAATTACAAACTCGCGATATCGACATACTTTCACACTTATGTAGAAAACTGGACATTCCAATGTCAATCTAATAACTAATGCACTTCTACTTCCAGTAAATTCTAAATTTACTTTTATAACTTTTCTTCTTCTAAGAACATCAGTTATATTTCATCGAGCAGATAATATGGTTTCTGTATGATGTCTAATATTACATAATAGACCAACATGTCATACAAACATTACTACCGTGTATCATTACTCATAATGATCAATTGGATTTCCAAGGACCATCCTCTTTGATCCTATTCTGACTCCTCATATATAATCCAAAACAACTCGACTAACTATTTAAAATTCCCATTCTATTCCAAATAGACACTAACTTTCAAATAGTTTCATAACTTCATCCTTCTCATCTATTCTATTAGTACAATTTCACAATGTGTCATTTACACAAGATGAATTCGGCTCCCACTCAAATTATGTCTCCACATATTTGAGAACACGAGCTCCCACTCAAAAACATGTCATCCACATATTTGAGTTCCTAAGCTCCCACTAAAAAATATGTCCTTTACATATTCCACCTGAGTAAACTAACTTTGACTCCCACTTAAAATCGACATTTTGGTCAAACCAAAATCATTGATCTATTATCAATTTGAATTCAATACAAACTACAGTATTATATTAATACAAATCCCCCAGACTTCAAGCTTGTCTACATAAATGTAGTCAACAAATTTGATCTTGTCCAAGACACATTTCTTGACAAAACATGCTTCCACGTCTTTCTTATAGTCACACTTCTCATATAACACTTTATATGATGATTAAACAATCTTATTCCTCTAATAAGAATTGTAGCAACAATTACTATTTTAATCCTTTCAAATGTAACTTGGATTTTCAGGCTGAAACAGCCTTTGTTCGTATTCTGATATTTTCTCAACTTTCTTTGTATTCATAAAGTGCAACTTGATCTGTCAACAAGATCTGAAACACTTAATATTGTGCTGTGACCTGACAGCAGTATTAAATATAACAACACTTTATTCAGAAGCTTCTTTCATGAAAATATTATGATCTTTATGAAGAGGATTGCAAACAGAAAACAATTTTCTAGTCTCCCTCACTCTTAATCACCAAATTTTCATTTGTAGACATATACCCTTTCGAACACCTTCCAATATTCTACTTTTATGAATATAGGTCTGACACCTATTTTCAAACTTCTAATTCCAATCCATAAACCATAATTCGAAAAATCATATTTTCCTCGGAATTACATAGACAACAAACCAAGTTTTGTTTCTATTTGGTTTCGGAATACACTCTCATCCAATGCGAGTAATCTACAAAGAACTATTCATGTATATTCCGAATTATCGTATAATCATATACATGTCGACACTACTGTCGATCCCACGAATTCTCGTTGAGAAAAATATATATTTTCTAAAGTGGACATCGATTGTAATGTTTCGAACATATTAAGAGATTCTAAGACAGATTCTGACAGACCACACTTTATTTAAAATAGAGTATGATTACAATACCTCACATATCACCATATATGATATTATAATACTATAAAACGAATTTCCACAAGTCTTTTGTGTTGAAACCTTAAAAAATATTGTCCTTTGATCGAATCTTGTGAATACAATATTCACTAATCTTTCTTCTAAAACCCCCATTTGATCTCTTATCAAATTAATTTCAGACTTATGATTTACCAGGCAAATACTCTTATTCACCAATAATCATAGAAGAATTTGGATCAAACAAAAACACCATTAATTAATTCAATAATCATTTGAAATGACTCTTAATTAATTTCCTCTTGTATTGACACTTCAATATTACATTTCAAACTTAATCAATTCGACACTCGAAATACTTAAATGGACAAAATATCCATTACTTCTTTCATTGCCTTTATGACTAAATTTGATGGTGTTTTTTCTAGTAACAGAACTTTTATTCATTGGACACGATATTTTATCATTTCTACAATTATGAATGTTTATCATACAATTGATGTAATTGAGATGTGAAACCTTTATTCATAATATAAAACAACTGGCTTGTTCCATAACATAAAACAACTGAACTTGTCTTATTACATGAATAACTTTGTCTTGTAACAATCAAGACACTGAACACATTTTCTCACTATTACAAAAGATCTTATAAAAAACTATTAATGATAACTTGAGGACGTGAACACCAATGGACATCAACTCCTTGATCACCATCTTCAGTGCCAGATCACATCAAACTTCGCCGCATATATGTGATAATCAGGACCTGTTTCATAAACAGAACAAGTATCAAATACTTTATCATATATCAAGAGGCGAATTCAAAATTCTGTATATATCAAATATATACCTGTAGCATCGAAGATTTCTCCTTCGATGGAATCAACTTTCAGAGATTTGAATTCGGACACGAACTTGTAGACATTCATATTGTCGGCCTTCAAAATGTACTTGCGCACATGCTTTTCATAGCTTGGAGGCAGAGATATCAGGACAGTCTGAATGACACAGGAATCTGCCATCCAGTAATCGAAGACCATCATCAGCTGGAAGTAGATTCCATACAATCTCTTCAAATGAGTCTCCAGACAGGTATGCTCCTTCATATGAATGGTCTGGAACATTTTAAGCTGCCTGAATTGCTCACGCTTCAATTCATCTCGGAAGTGTGTCTTTATCGCATCAATCATGACGCATGGCTCCTTGTATCGAAACAACTCTTTCAACTCAGGTGCTAGGCATACGGTCATGGTGATCTCCACTTCGATGAATATGTCTCGACGCCTACGGAAATCATCTTCCTCCTCCTCGCTTGCAGAATCTCCTGGTCTTTCTCCTAACGCCTCATCGAGAACATACAAGATGTTGTTGTGTTCGAGGATGTTTCTAAAACCAATGTACCATCTGATGAAGTTGGACCCGTCGGCTTCTAAGGTAGAATCCGGGCTCTTGAGGAAGTAACTGAGGTGTAGTTCCGTAGTCTCCAGATGTGATCGCAAGAGAGGTAAGGTAAAGTTTATAATATATAGGTGAGTCTTAGTTTATAATCATATTATCAAAACACACCCCACCAAAATTATTATCCCTAAAATAATAATGGCGATTACACGACCCTCATCCACCATACCACCCCCGATCATCACGGCCGGCAGCACAACTTCAAAGGTGGACATAAAATGTCGATCACAACAACTCTGTGACTCATGCTCGATCTTTCGATCTTCCGTGTTCCGAGGCCATATCTGCATATGTTAGGCTCGCCAATCAAACCTCGAAGACCCTGCGCGTGCAACATGGCTTACACCCACTGTATGCGAACGACGATATGTCTGACTCCTGATCATCATGGCCTGCCTCATAACGTAGAACTTTCTTGGTGGTGCGCAACAAGGGAGAACACATGATACGGGCATCGTCGGCATTACATTGGTCTGTTGACACGCTAGGACATATGTAATTGTAATATAAGTCTAAGGTGTTGTTAATTAGGCCTGCGTGCCAAATATGGCTGAATCCAACCATGGGTCGGTTTGTATCAGTTTGAGTCCAATTAGGTTTAGGTGTCTGAGTCGAACCAGGTTAGGTTTCAGCGGCTCCTACCCCTTTGGCCTTTATAACCAGAGGGGGTGTCACAATATTGGGGGAGTTGAAAAGTTATGTAGAACATTGTGTTCAAGGTCGCCTCCGTCCTAAGGGACCGGCGTGTAGACAACGTCTCAGACGTTCGTCAGTTATCTTTGGAATAAAGACAAGAGAGTTCTTGAATTGTCGAGAGTAATCTTGTGTGCGCGAAGATTCTTGGATCTGCCAAGAGTTGTCGTGTTTTTGGCGTGTTGATTCAGCGTGAGGTTTTTCGTTCGTCGTCGAGTTGCTCACAGGATTGGCGTTCCCCATCTTCAGGCTACGTGTATCGCTCACGTTGTTGGGAGATTTATTATCTCGGTGGTTCTTGCGGTGAAAGATCGAGCAAAACTCAAGGGATCATCAGAGTGACCCTTATCACGTGGTATCAGAGCGTCAGGTTTATCACCGCGAGTTGAAAGGCGACGAGTTGGCAAGGTTGCATCTCGGCGCATGGAGAAAGCGGGACGGCGAGTTGGTAGCGTTGCAACATCTTGGCTAGATGAAGTTGGCGGTAGCGGTTGTCTCTAGGGTTGTACCCTTACATCGCCGTACAAATCGATCGGATCAGAGTGCAGCGTTGGAAAGTTTGGGTACAGATCGGATTGTCGCGTGAGGGCAGAAAAAATATTGGAGATCGGATCGATTTCCGTTCGGCTGAACATCCGAGTCTACTGGAGTTTTCACGAGAGCGAAAGAAGTGGAAACATGCACACTCGTTTTTTGTTCACTCGGGTGGTATTGGACAGCGTCTCAGAAATAACAGGCAGGGAAGGATCGGATCGTACCAGAAAATCCTACGAGTGAATTTTTTCCTTAGAATTCGGATCAGATTGTTTGCTCAGGTCAGATTAGAAGGAAAGTACAAGTAGAAAAAGGAAAGAGTTGATTGCTACCCGCCTGGAAAAAGGTTTGGAAAGAGCAGATCTCGTACGTTACGTGAAGTGAAGGAAATAGGAAAGAGGAGATCGGATTGGTTTTTCTTGGTACGAGTGCATGCAGTATATGTTTTTTTAAGGCAAGCAGAGATTGGATGTACCTATACAAGGAAAGGAGAAAAGAGGAGCTTGATTCGGATGGGTACAAGGAAATAGAAAATTGATTGGTCATGCACGTACGTGATAATTCAAATGTCCGGATCGAAGCAATATTGATACGGTGAAAAAAAAGACATTGATTTTTAAACGGTGGTGGACTTGAATCATTTGGATCCTTGGTGTGCAGCAATTTGTGCTGTTTGTTTTGGATGATGTGCCAAGTTTGTCCAACAAGTTCAGATTGTCTGTGTAGACGTATTCAGCTGATTTGGAGCCTTGGTGTGCAGGAATTTTCCTGTTGTGTCTGGGGTGATTTGCGTGGTGCGTTTGCGTAGCAGTCAGAAAGTTGTGTGTCTCAATCAGGTTGGAGGAGCCAAACATGCAGGGCGCTAGAGCAAGTCTAGCTAGCCGAGAGGGAGGATGTGATGTGGCAGGCCGACAAGACTGGAAGAGAAAGAAGGATCGTGGTGATGTGCAAATTTGACGCCACAAGCGCTGGAGAAGACCTTCCGGCGTTGAGGACAACACCTTTCTAAGAAGGGGAGTATGACATGCTAGGACATATGTAATTGTAATATAAGTCTAAGGTGTTGTTAATTACACCTGCGTGCCAAATATGGCCGAATCCAACCATGGGTCGGTTTGTATCAGTTTGAGTCCCATTAGGTTTAGGTGTCTGAGTCGAACCAGTTTAGGTTTCAGCGGCTCCTACCCATTTGGCCTTTATAACCAGAGGGGGTGTCACAATATTGAGGGAGTTGAAAAGTTATGTAGAACATTGTGTTCAAGGTCGCCTCCGTCCTAAGGGACCGGCATGTAGACAGCGTCTCGGACGTTCGTCAGTTATCTTTGGAATAAAGACAAGGGAGTTCTTGAATTGTCGAGAGTAATCTTGTGTGCGCGAAGGTTCTTGGATCTGCCAAGAGTTCTCGTGTTTTTGGCGTGTTGATTCAGCGTGAGGTTCGTCGTCGAGTTGCTCGCAGGATTGGCGTTCCCCATCTTCAGGCTACGTGTATCGCTCACGTTGTTGGGAGATTTATTATCTCGGTGGTTCTTGCGGTGAAAGATCGGGCAAAACTCAAGGGATCATCAGAGTGACCCTTATCAACACAATTTTGGTATTTATTAGGGATCATCCTATTCATGTTGCTACCGTTGTATATCTAGCATATAATCAATCAATAGGATGCACACACAACAACACACAATCAAATGATGCAATGAATTGCGATGTGACATGGTCAATGCGCATGGACCTTCATGGCGCCATGTGCCTCCAATGCCTCCGACAGTACGAGTAATATCAAACTTACCGTAACCATGTCACATAAAATAACGTCTCTGCAAAACAAAGTTAGACGCCTCTAGCTTTATTTAGTTTTGCAAGTTTTACGTGGCATATAGGCTTATTCGTAAGAGAATCGCTTCCCTATCTACGAACTTTGTACCACAACGTTGATCGTATAATTGCATGTTTAAGCATCTCATTCAGGCCCTCCATTGAAAATGCTTTACCGACTAGAGAGAGAGAAACAGACACCCGCTAGCCACAGATACGGTGCAAGCCGTATGTCAGTAGTGGAACCAGTCTCGCGTAAGCGTACGCGTAAAGTCGGTCCGGGCCGCTTCATCAACTCAATACCAAAGACATCGCAAGTGCACGCTAGAGGGTAGCAAATATAAAAAAGAAATCCTCATTCAACATGAATTCTAACCGTATCAGCAGTACTACGCATAGATCGGCTTTGATACCACCGAAGGCGTTCCGGTGCAGAAAACAATAATTTTTCTAGCGTATGAAACCCTAACTAGTCAGGATCTATCTATCTAGTACATGTGATAACGGTGGCGGAACGGGTTACATTACCTCCATGTAGACCGATAGCGGGGATTACGGTCCCGCACAAGCTTTCATCGTACGTAGCTGACCTCGAGGTCACGGAGAACTTGCCGCGATGACGTAGACGATGACGTCGGGGTGTCGACGATGACCTGCGTCGTCGGGCGTCGGGCGGAAGATGACGTGGCGCCGGCGGCATTGGGAGGAGGCGCAGCGGCTGGGCTGCATGTGGGCGAGACGACGTCGGCCATGCTCCTCAAAAGAGTCGCCTCCGAGCACTCGCAAACATACGGAGCTTAACAACAACCCCCGGTCATTCAGATCCAGCTGAAATCGCAGGGGTAGAACTTATCTGGAATCCCGCAGGGCAACGGCGCCCGGCGGTATAGCTTAGGTGGAGAGAGAGGGCAAAACGGGAGGAGAAACAACTCGGCCGGCCAGATACAAATTTAATTATATTTTCTATGAACAAATCCAATTAATATGCCTTGCTATATAGGGGGAGGGGGTGTGCAAACACCTTGCCTCCCCCATGTGGGACTAAACGAGAGGGAGGGGGTGGCCGGCCGCACCATGCATGGTGCGTGGTGGCCATGCCCCACCCCATGATGGTTCGGCCCCCACATGGGCCCCTCTTGGCCCATTAAGTGGGCTTCCCCCCTTTTCTCCTTTTTAATTAATAATTAAATATAATATAATATAATTAATTTATAATTAATATATTTACATATAATTTAATATCCCCTGACTCCGAAACATTTTCCGAACCACCCGAACAACTTTCGAACATTCCTGGAACCCTTCCAGACCTTCCCGGAACTCCTTCCGGACCACCAGAACTCTTTCCGGATCATTTCTCTCTCTCCAACAAAATCCTATATTATTCCAGAACCTATCTCATGGTGTCGTTAAGACCTTAAGTTTGTTACGCTACGGTTCGAGAACACTCCAGACATGGTCAAGACACTCCGCTCACCAATGACCGTCAGGGATACCTGGATGTATGTGACGCCCCCTGTGCTTTCTACGAATATCGTCGTTGAACCATAAATATGATATTCATTCCCTTTGTTTATGCGATACTACCTTGTCCGAGATATGATCGTAGACATCCGATGCATTTGTTGTATCTCGTTACCGACAAAGGTTATTAACTCGTATGTGATATTACATCTCCATGACCTAGTCATAAGCTACGCATCTATGTAGATGCAATCTCACCGAGTGGGCCCAGAGTATCTTTCCATTACAAGAATGAACAAATCCCGCTCTTGATCCTTACGTCTCGATGCTCTTTCGGGATACCCAAGATGGACACCGTTATTGTCATGCTATATAAGACACAACGTTTGATGCTCTCAAAGCACCCCTACGAAGCATCAATAAGTACGGTCTCACGGTCTAAGGAATAAGCTATCATATTCTTATTTATTGCAAATGACAAACATCGTAATACGATCTTATTGCAATACTTTGCGTATGTCCATCACCTTATTCAACTAATAAGATGACCCCATTGTCAACCGACGTCATTGTACTTGATCGGGAATCTCGATGAACTGTTGCCCAATGGACTAGTTCATATAGAGGCTTACTAGGGACCTGGTTGTCTATGTATCACACGTGTATTAATAATTTTGATTAATACAGTTATAGCATAATACACAAACCTATTATAAACTTATGAGATAATACAATAAATACTACTTATTATTTGCCTCTAGGGCATATCTCCTTCAAATCTCTGCGCCAAGATGAAGATCTACCGGATGTTGTTTCCCATCGAACTTGCTCGAAGGTCAGACGAACCCATGTTTTATCTGACCGTTTGGTTTCAGAGGGGGCGCTTTGAAACTCTGCTGACTATTAACACTATGGAGCATGCTTTCTTGTTCCATGGTGCTGGTGGAGAATGTCTTAGAAGGAAGGATCTGGGGAATGACAATGGTGGACTGTATATTTGTGGCAATGGCGAATTGGTTGTGTGATTCATGACAATGAGCCTAACAATCTAAAGTCTGATGTCTCAGGGTGAAGATCCAAGGTCTGCCTTTAATTGGTTGTGTATGGCAATGATCTTGTTGGAGACATTGTTTTGAATGCGAGTACTTTCTTTAGGGGAAAACTTATGGAGAAGTTGGACTTCTGGTATTGTCTGGGTGGTGTTAATGATGTTGTCTTAAGGAGTACTCTCTCCCTTCTAAATTAGATGACATCTATTTGGACAAAAGTGGATGTATCTAGATATGCTATGAGTCTAGATACATCCACTTTTGACAAAAAGAAATCATTTAATATGAACGGAGGGAGTAGATCACTGCAGCGGGATTTTTATTTTTTATAATTCTTCTTTCTTATTTTGACTGTGTGCATCGATAACCGTTAGAACAATATGTTATTGTAGAGGCTGGATGTACGTGATACTTGATATCAATAAATTCCCTTTACGAAAAAAGAGCGGAAATACATCAAAGCAACAAATCACCTCTCTGTCCCCGTTCGGCTATTGCTGTGTTGCCTCTCTACCAAATCAGTGAATCGCACTGTTGGTGTTCTAACATATCCGCTGGGACGAGACCGACTCGGCTAGACTTCTTCCCCACTCTCCCGCTGATCTCTGTCTCGCGTATATGCGGAACTTCCCTCCGCGTATGCTAGCTGGCTGTCGCCGTGTAGGCTAATCGCTAGGCTCCGCGAATCTAAGTTTAGGGGTACCTAAGAATATGTCTAACATATCCCGACATGCATTCGCGAAATAAATATCAATTTGTGGTTTTGGACGCAAAAAACGCACAGATCGGACACCGCATACAAGATTAGTCTGTAAATATTTTGCAGACCGACCCCATCCCAAACTCTTGCTCCATATACGCAAGTTGGAATGGGATTTTGCGCGTTTCACTTTCACCTACAACACCGAGGCGACCGCGCCTTACGCCGCCGGACAGGACGAGCTCGTCGCGGAGCATACCATCCTCGACGCTGCTCGTGGAGCGGCCAACTCCACGGCGAGCTGCACCGAGCTGCGGTACGAGGTGACCGCCTCCATCTCCTCATTTGTCTCCACCTCCGCATCCGCCTCCACCCCCACCTCCGCCTCAGACTCTGCCGTGCGGTCTGCCAAGGCAGTTGCGCGGGCGACGCACGCGGAGGAGCCCCAGGCTGGGCATAGATGGAGAAGGTACGGGAGGAGCCCGGACCCAGGCGAGGAGAAGAGGGTGCTACGGCCTCCTTCGAGACGGCTCGCCGCGACCGAGCTGGCGACAACTCATGATTGCGCTGCGTGCCGCCCAACAGGACGTCCGATGCATTTGGCAGCGCTGGATGGATGCCCAGCGCTCGTACGTACGCTCGGCTTACCTGCCAGAGGTGGCGGCGGAGGCTGCCCGTGCGCCGGCCACGCAGGCGGAGGCAGAGGAAGAGGCAGAGGAGGCAACGGGGCAAGCGCACTGGACAAACGCCTTGGAGGAGGGCAGACGCGACGGAGGATGGAGCACCACATGCAGAGGGAGATGCGACAACGGAGGAGGAGTTCCTGGTCCTGACGCCACAACAGCGTCACCGTCTCGTCGACAAGCGCCAACGTATAATCAGAGGCGATGGTGGCGGCGCCAGCGGCTTCGGCGGTCAGTAGGGCGTGCGAGTAGTCCCCTTAGTGGTACGGTGCGCGACGACGAGCATACGACCATCAGCACAATTTTGGATGTAATTAGAGGATATTATGTATTAATGAAATTAGCTAATTTAGATCTGTGAGAATGACATGTGGGGTCGAGGCCGCCTAAGAGGAGACTCGTGGACAGCGGAGTCAGTGCACGATGAAGAAACCGCACCCAAATTTAAATCATTTTATGTCGGGCAGTTGTGTTGGGTTTTTCCTAGCCCTGACTAATATCGGACCAACGGCCGTGTGTTCCGCTATGTTTGGATTTCGGTGAGGCTCAAATTTACGGTCCTGTAGTAGCATAGATAGATAGATACATCCACGATCCACCCAAAATCCTTAGAAAAAGGCTTCTTTCGCAAATGTCTATTTCCATCTATTGCGATTCCGATACATGTCGCAATTTCGTTCGTTTTTAATTCTCACCTTTGCTCCCCGCGTGACCAGTGGCGGCTTCCTGGAAGTGGGAGAAGAGGGATTACCCATGCATATTTATATATATGTTCCATAAGAAAAGAAATTGAAATTTTTACTTTAATTTTTCTATAAAATAAAATTGTTTCCGATTCACCATGCGCAGACGTGCATTTCTTTTGAAGTTCGTTTTTTTAATGAAATATCTTTAGAACCGTTTATCCGAAATACAAACCGTTTTCACTTTTGAACTCCTCGCGTCGAGATCATGAAAACTAAATCTATTGTTGATAGGTTTCGATGAACTTTTTTTTATACTTTGGATTGTGTATAGTTCGTACAACCTCGTATGTGTACTTGTACATTCAACTGAACCTGTGTGTAGTTCTAAGTATAACTTGATCTGTATAATCTGGTTTGTGTAGTTGTACGTTCAACCCTGTTCTGTATAAATTGATATATATAGTTGTACGACCTAATCTGTACAACCTGTTGTGTAGTTGTACAACGTGATCTGTGTAGTTATACATAACTTATGTATACTAGTTAAATTGGATTTTTATACATGTTGTTATATGATGTTTATACATGTTATCTAGAACGAATCTGATTTAGACCCACACTTTGTACGGTCATGGCGGCGGGTGGAAACGCGCAAACGGTCAAACAGGTCTCCCTGTGATACCCCGATCCACCGCGAGCGAGACGTACCTACCTACTCCACAATCCCCATCGATCGATTCTATCTGGTAATCCAAGCAGCAGCCAAACAAACCCACCATGGCGTCCATTCCGGCCGTGTCCGCCCCCTCCGCCCTCTTGCCGGCGCGGCACCACCGCCTCGTCTCCACGCGCAGCAGCACCACGGGAGACGCTGCCTGCCCGCTCCGCTCCAGCTCCGCGGTCTCGCTCAGGCTCAGCGCGCGCCGCGCCCCCGCCGCCGCCTTCGTCGTCCGCGCGGCGGTTGCAGAGGTACGCGCGCCTGTTCACCCTCCACGATACGGTGTATCAGCTCATGCAGTTACGTGCTCGCTAGCCTTGCGCGTTGTGTTTGAATTTCTCTTGGTCTGCTGCTGCTGCAGGGTGACGTGCAGCTCCAGGCCAAGGTAACTAGCAAAGTCTTCTTCGACGTTGAGATCGGCGGGGAGCGCGCGGGTAAGGTGGTCATCGGGCTCTTCGGCGAGGTCGTCCCCAAGACTGTCGATAACTTCCGCGCCTTGTGCACTGGTATAGCAATACTCCATCGTCTAATTTCGACACTAAATCCATTGCTAATGCCAGTAAAATAGTAAATGTGCCGCTTAGTATATACCTGGACTCAGGCATTGTTGCTCTCTGTTTTGGCTTGTGTAGGAGACAAAGGATATGGATACAAGGGCTGCTCCTTCCACCGAATCATCAAGGATTTCATGATACAGGGCGGGGATTTCCAGGAGAACAATGTAAGTACTACTCCATTCTCCTCACTCAAAGCTAGCCAGCTCGCTTCATTTCATACTCCTCACTGTACAACGTATATCAATTCGAGGAAAAATAATTTGTCAGGTTCGCCATTGGTTCAGATGGTGTTTATGCAGCATTTGCCCATTCTTCACTTATAGGGTGCACCGGGGTCTCTGATTCAGATTTTAAAACTTTCATGTCCGAGGAGAATAAGTGGCATCTGCTCAGCCTTTTCTCCCCGGCTCTTTAAAATCATGAATAATTGTGCAATTTCTATTTCTAGTTCGTCAAACTAACTAAGAAATACTCCCTCTGTTTCTAAATGTGAGATGTTTTAGGTGTTCCACATGTTGTCTAGATACAAGAAAAAAAGACTCAACATACCTACTAAAATATAAGTAGATACCTTTGTATACATATGAATGTGGATAAATGCTAAAATATCTTATATTTGGGAACGGAGGGAGTAGATTGTCGAAATAGAGGTTTTCGGGTCCTGAACAAGTACCGCACACAAAAGAGATAGAATAATTAACATGGATGCCCCGTCAACATTGCTTACCTAGTGCGGCGAGCGTCCAGTAGTTATGGAAGTTAGATTTACATTGGACCTAATATTGTGCAATACAACTTCTCCTAATGCAACTCGTAAACTCCTAGCGCTATCCTCATCTCTTCACTTTTATATCCGCTGGATGAAAAACCTTTCCTATGACAGAGTTAAGTAACAAATATACCACACAACAGATTACCAGGCTACGTTTTTGTTCTTTTTTCTGAATTGCATATTTGGGAAGCTAGCAAGGGGAAGGTTGAAGTTAGAACGATAAAAAAATGTAAACACACAAACAAGATAGAACAGAATACATCAGTTGGAAAGACAACATATTTAATTGTAAAATAGTACTCCCTCTGATCCTAAAAATCTGCCGTAACTTATGATGTCACTTGTACATGCTCGGCTCATTTTTCTCGACATGATGGAGTAGTCATGCAAGGAGAAGTATTTGTGTTATTAACGCATTTAGGCAAAATCTGGAAACTTTCCTAATCATGCAATGTTAAGATAGTGTAGAAAAGAAATGATTGCAGAGGACGACTTCGCGGATTGTTAGTTGATAGCTCTACTTTCTACCCCCGCCCACTGCCGTCTTCAACAACGCTCGGCCCTCTGTTAGCTCCTTACTTGACACGATCAAGGTTGAGGCACGTTCGTGGGCAAATGCAAGGGGCCTTCGCCAGCTGCTCCCCTAGCTTAGCTCATTTGGGTTGAGTTGTACTTGTATGTTGTGGTGTTCGTCCTCTCTTGGACATGTACATAAACCTTCTTTTCTATCAATGCATTGAAACACAATGCTATTTGTGTTTTCGCGAAAAATTGACAAAGTGGGCCGAAAAGCACAGCATAACGGACAATCAAAATTCATTCTGGTTAGGTTTGGAGAATTGGAGTTCAGTTATTTATTTGTCAGCACAAACTTGTTTCTGTAGAAAGTGAAAAGCCTTTTAACTTGTTGAATCCTAATGGTTTTTTTGGTGACCGCAGGGTACTGGTGGGAGGAGTATTTATGGTGAATGCTTTGATGATGAAAATTTTACATGTAAGGGATTTGATACTGAACATGATCATTCCACTTTATTACCTTAACCTTTTCGTCGTACTTCTGATTTCATGGACTGAAATTTCATTGATTTGCATAGAGCTGAATGTATGTAATTTTTTTTTTGGAATGAATTTAGTTTCAGTTCGGTAGTAGTGAAAGTAAAAAAAAATTATATGTCTTACCTCCTTTTCAGTAAAGCATGTTGGCCCTGGCGTACTAAGCATGGCCAATGCTGGCCCTGACACAAACGGAAGTCAGTTTTTCATTTGCACTGTGAAGGTAAGAAATACTTAGTACTCAATATGTCACAATCATAATTAGATCACTACTTGGCTACTATCCACCTTAAAAGTCATATTTATTTTTCTTTAAAAGTAACAGCTTTTTTTATTTATGCTGTAAAAGTACATCCAAATTAGGAACACAAAGGTGTGTTTCTATCCCTAAATTGTGTTCGATCAATACCATTGAGGTGTATTTACTAGTTTTAGGAATTACTAGTTCGATCAATTACTTTTTCTAAAATGGTGTGTTCCCATCAAAGAGCCGTAAACTTGTAATTATTTCAATAGCCTTAATTGTAAAATTTGTTTCATCTTCTTGTTATTTTTTGATCTTCGGTTTATATTGCCAATTTGTTTTCTTTACAGCTGTTGGATCTATTGAAACAAATGTTCCCACATTTCTTTATTTTCCCATGATTTTATAAATGCTTTTTATATTCTCTGATTCATCACATCTTTAAGTCAACAACATTATGTCATTTTCAACTTAATAACCACCTGGGGTTGGCAGTGTATTGATCAATGTATAAACAAGACAACGTGCAAGAGATCAGATAGGATAAACTTATCAGGAATAAATTATCCCTAACCCAAACAAGTCACCTCCTGGTTTGTTTTAGCAAGAAGCTGATGTTAAGGTTTTCTTTTGTGTTTCTGTTTCTAATAATGGGATGCTTTCTCAGACACCATGGTTGGACAACCTTCACGTCGTGTTTGGACAAGTTTTGGAGGGCATGGACGTTGTGAAGGAGCTTGAGTCGCAAGAAACTAGCAGGTCTGATACTCCGAAGCAGCCCTGTCGAATTGTGAACTGTGGTGAGCTGCCCTTGGACGGCTGAATAGGTCAATGGCTCAGGATTAATTTTTAGGAGGTGTTAACGCGCATCCTCCTTCCTTTCTTTGTGCGGTTATAATCTCTTGAAAAAGGGATAGTTGAATCTCCAGTTAGCTAGTCACCTATGAGCATAGGAATCTTGTGAGTCATGAGTGTAATGCTATTCCAGGAATCTGAAATAAGGCTGATGTCTTTAAACGTGATTTTCCTCATTGTCCCCCCCCAAAATGATTTTACTCTTTGTCCGCTACTCAAAATGTGAAATCTTTTCTTATGTCTGACTGCAAGCATAAAGTCCATTTGGAGGCAACATTTGCGTTGAAGTACACAGTACAGCAGGGTATGCTTTATCGGTATATATGCGTGGTGCAAGGAAATTTGGCTAGACCAAATACAAGCCAGGTAAAATTAGGGACCTTTATTTGTATTTCCCCCTATTTCTGACAGTTAGAGAGAAAAGTTCTTTTTTTGTTTGCAAACAGATACAAGTTAATCCATTTCTAAAAAAAAGAGATACAAGTTAATACGGTATTATTCTGTGCATTTTAGCCATGTAAAGAAGAAAAAAAAACTTGGTCCATCCAATACACATGATACAGTGGCACTTGAAAGTGTGAAATATACTAGTACAAACTATAGTGAACATAAAAGAGGTGTTACATATGTCATATATTCCTCTAGAAAGGTATTCCTCGATTTTTTATTTTCACTCTTCTCTTGACGGTAGTCACAACACAAGAAATGCCGCCTTCAGTATTTCCATCTCTTTTCTTCATCTGCACTCTTGCAGTCATGGCAGGCAAACGCAAATTCGTACCGCCGGAGGCCGGCCAGCTGACCAGTCACGGCAAAAACCGAATCCATAACGACCACACGTGCCACCAACAGGCGACACGTGTGACCTGCAAACACAAGGCAGAGCCCAGAGCGACCTACTACACGTATGCAACTCTACGCATCTAAATAATAATCAAGCTATACATATATATCTAACCAAACCATGGAATCCTTGTGTGTTTTCTTTTCGATGCTAATGTTGTGAACACAATACTTATTTGTGGAAGAAAAAACTTAAAAAAGGCTTATTTCTGGACAAGTGCGTGCAATGTGACACACCACCAGGTTACTTGGAGGAATGAAAATAAAATTATGGTGATTTTGCACAGTGTGTGGTTTCTGCCTTTGGTTGCTGTCTGGAACTGGAAGTGAGCTCCCATCTGGATCAAGAGCCGAGCCGGGAAGCGGAGGTGATCGCCACAGCTTGCGCCCACACCTTGAGCCTCGCCTTCACCTCCTTGGGATCATCTCCTGTTCCAAAATTTAGGGAGCATGCACACGTGGTCAGCCTCATTCTTATAGATGCGAGATAAAAAAAAGGAAACTTTGCAACAGATCGAGCAACTGATGAGGATCCCCGACCCCGAGTGCTTTGCACGTCCTGATTTATGTTTGGTGGCACAAAATGGCCGGCAAAGATAGCATAATGTGAAGAGATGAAGTGCGGGGCATGATAAACAGCTAGCAAGGGAAGCTGCTAACAAACGTGGCGAGCAAACACAAGATGTATAACGGGTCATCCATCCAGGGAATGGGAACTGCATATATGCTGATATGCGTCCGCCATCGGCAAACCCGGAGCACGGCACGCATGCGGCCTCGAGCTCTCGGTTCATCGCCACAAATCAACAAAGCCGATCGAGGAGGAAGTGAAAGCATAGGACAGGCCACTAATAAATTCTTTGCACGCGCGCGCGCATATATACGTACTAGGTGCTTTTAGCTGAAAAGACATGTACGATGGCGCCGGGGCAGTGCAGTGCCCGGTAAGTCAGGCAGGTTTCAGCTTCAATGCCGCGCGCATGCATGGTGAATTGGTGAGCTTCTTTGGACGTGCACGCATTGCCAACTGGACGTACGACGAGCACTAGCAGACGATCGAGCAAATCAGTCACTGTGCAAAAGGTGCGACGGAATGCTTCGAGCTCTCCGAGTTCATGGTCACGGAACGAGCACGTCGGTTACTTATAGCTACTGTTTCTCCCTCGACATACTGTGACGGGGCGATTTTTCTTCCAAGCCGGCCGGCCAGCAGCGTTTGTTCGTACGGCCATGCAAAATTAATCGGGCAGCTGCTGGTGGTGGTCACAGCTGGTAGTAGTGGTTGCGCGCGGTTCGTAATTCGCAATGATTGGATGGGAGGACTAGCTAGCTCTAGCTTACCAGGGCTCGAGATGCGCCAGCTGCCGGAGCCGGCCGGCGAGTTGCCGCCGCTGCTGCCGGTGTCGACGTTGACGTAGCTGGGGATCTCCACCGTCCAGTCGGACGGCAGGTCGAAGCCGAGGTCCTTGCACGCGCGCACCTCGTCCATGTCCATGGCCACGACGGGGGACTCGCCGCCGCCGCCGCCCTTCCCGACCAGCACCGCCACCTCGCCCAGCTCCCGCCGCTGCTTCCGCATCTGCCACGCGCGGTCCAGCCACACCTCGCGCATCATCCGCTGGCGACGGTGCTGCTGCCGGCGCGACATGTCGTGGGCGCCGCCCGGCCACCACGCTGCCTCCGTCTCGCTCGCGTAGTCCTTGGACTTGGAGTAGCCCCACGGCGACCGCGACGACGGCGCGCCGCGCTCTGGCGTGCCCGGTAGGGACGCCGACGAGGGGGGATTCAGGTTTCCTGGGCTCCCGTACGGGTGCCACGGCTGGCTCCCGTACTCGCCCTCGCCCTGGACACCACCGTCCGACCTCACTTCTTCTTCTTCTTCGTCCTCCTCGTCGCCGCACCCGTCATCCTCGTCGTCGGCGTCGGATCCCGCGACGGAGAGGCGGGACATGCGCTTGCCCACGTCCCAGTCCTCCTCCTCGTCATCCTCCTCCTCCTCCTCGACGAGGTCATCATCGTCTTCGTCGTCGTGCTCGATGAGATCCCGGAGCCTCGGTAGAGCGAACGTCGTCGTCTTCGCGGACGTTGACGGGGACGCCATTTCGATCCAAACAAGAATCGAGGAGAGGGAGAGGACTCGGTGAGCAAGAACCTGACAAGTAAACGTTTGTTTGTTTGCTTGTTCGTTAGGTAGATGTGTGGAAGGAGGGCTGCGACGTCGATCGCGTGAGAGATGGATGGGTTTATATATTGGCCGGAACTGCGCGGGAGAGCCGAGCTACGCAGTTAACCCCGCCCTTTTCGGGTTCGACCAGACCGCCCGTCCCCATCAAATTTTCAGCGTTTCGCCATTTCGAATGAAGCCTTTTGCATTGTAATTCATGTTGATTAGAATTGCTATAGAGTTATTTTTTTTGGTAATGAAGCCTGCTGCTGGTTTAATTGGTTTGGTCCGTCGACGGATTTTTCAGAGCTGAGATGGGAAACATTCGTACGTCCCCCGACAAGTGGAACATGGAGTTTAATTTTGTTTGAAATTTTTATGAGAATCGTGCAGTTCAAAGTTCAAACAGGTACATCCTGATATATTAAGTTTCGAGTTGTGGACTATACAGTAGTAGTTCGGTGGGCTTAGAAATCCTGATTTGTTAACACGTCAGATTGTTTTAATACTAACTGTGTTCTTAATTAAGATGCAAACATCTACTCGTACTATTAGCAACCATGTGCATAGACGCATACATAGATGCATATGCGCATTGCTCTTGTGATAGGATCGAGGGTTATAAATCGTCTCCATTTCTTAACGGCAAATGTCCTGAAAGACATGGAATCTGTTTAATTAGGCCGAGGGTTTACAATTAGATAGAGGACCTCCGAAAGTGTGAATTACAACATTGTTCTGGAAAATTACATAGAACACCCTAGAGTAGATCATAAAAACACAATCGAGTCCAGAATCACCACTGATGATCCTCTAAACGAGGAAGAAAGAAACTCAAGCACGACCACTGGAGCACAACGGGGCCAACCATATGGCCCGGAGTAGCGACGGCATGACGACGCCGTCGCTGATGAACCTCTATTGGGAGTGCCAATTCCAAAGTATCCTGACTCCATTGCCAAACACCCACAACCACAACACATCTCCCCTCTCCTCGCCGCCATGGCCCGTCGAGAAGAGAAAGTACACCTCTGACCCCAAGGATTCGGGATGGAGAGAAAACAAGCATGTTATTGAACATTCATGCGCCAGCTCAGGCTGTCCACTTCGACCTCCTCCATGGAGCACTCAAATAAGGCCTCGCTGGCCGTCGCAGACCCTTGCTTGTCGACGGTCAGGTCCTACACCACCTAGATTGATAACTTGACAAAGGACAACCCTCCATTGTTCCTCTATCACCATGAAAGTGGGTGGTACTTGTCTAGAGCTCCATATGTGGGCTGAGAACAAGCTTATTAATTAGGAAGGGATGAAGCAGAGGCGTCGCCATCCCCGCCCGGCTCCACCAGCCGGAGCACCTAGGGAGTAGCAACATCACCACCACGAGGCACCGGTAGTTGGTCATACGCTTTGGCCACCACACACACCCGCATCATGCCACACACCATGTAGGACAAAAACACCGAAATAATCCTAACACTTGTATATACGCAGAGGGGCCGCCCCTCCCTTCACACTCCAGCCCACGAACCCGAAGGAGGGGCCGGGAGTGGCTGGGAGCTTTCGAAGAGAGAGAGAGAGAGAGAGAGAGAGATTGTCTCCTGTGAACTTGAATACATTCCTTCTCGATCAACGCACTTGTTAAGGCATGTTTGGCATCCAAATATTGTCAAAGTATTTTGAGAATACCATGGTTTCTAAAAATTTGGGGTATTAAATGCTTTTGGAGTGTTTGGATGCAAAGGATAATGTGGTTTCAAAATTGAGGTATTCCCCTACTTTTTTTGTTTTGAATGGTCTTGATCGCTTGTTTTCTAAACCATGAAACTGAAGTATTTTTTTGCCCGACACTCAATTATTTCATTTTTGAATACATTGGTTTGAAAAAAAATCCCAAACTGAGCCTAGACCTCTGATACTTAAGTTTGCTGATATATACGTGGCATGTAGCCACACATTTTGCCTCCATTAATGTTATAAAAATCAAATTAATAACTAGACCTAGTGAGGTGAAATTATTCAACCACAGATACATATACCCTACCCAGCCGACGGAGTACCTCCTCGACGATGGTCAACTGTGTCTAGCTTTCATCTCGATCACTGCCACATGTTTCTCACGCATGTATTTCCTTAACCGGAGGAAACACAGGTAAATAGGTTGTATACTTCACCATCATCTATTTTAAAAATTTATCGGATTTTTGAAACTTAAATATGGCTTTCTGATTATTATTTTTAAACACGTGGTACCAAGCAGTTTTCTTTTCTTTCACATCTCGGTAAAGTACCAGCTGCCAGTGTGCTACTACGATCCGAGTACAAGACAATCAGCATAGAAAAACACAATGAACAGAATAGAACATGTTCTAGAACACCTCAACGTATGACAGGATCACAAGATCGATTGACTTGCAGAGGAGATCGATCGTAATCCCAGAGCTTTGACCCACTGGAGGTGCATACGTGGCGCGCGACAAGAGGGCTGGAGTCCTGTCGGGAGGGGAGGCCGGCACGACCGGTCCCGTCCCACCACGTGGCGCTCATTCTGCTCTGCCAGGTCAATGGCCACGCCCACCGCCCACACGGATAGCTTCGGGCATAAGATTTCCGCTACTAGTGTTGGTTTAGCATTATTAATTAAGGGGGGAATTAATTAGGTTTGAACGTGCATGGTCACGAGTAATGATGTTTCGATGGTGATCGTGTACGAACGATCGGTTTGATTGTAGTTAGAGTGAGCTAGCTAGGGTGTCATGGAGTGAGAGGCCTTGAGAATTGAACTAACTTTTACTTTTGGAGAAGCACGAATACGAAATGTACTCCTTCCGTTTCAAACTACTCCTTTCATTTTACAATATAAAAGATGTTTAGCGATTTTCCACATTAATATTTTCCACATTCATATGTATACAAGTGAATTTAGACATGTTTGATTTTTCACATTCATATGTACACAAGTGAATTTAGACATGTTTTGTCACTCATTTTAAGTCTGAATTTAAACATGTGTTATACCTACAACATCTATTAATAGATGACTTTCATTTCTACAAGTATTTGAACATGTTTCGTGTATAGGTATATGCTGAAATCCGAAATTCTTATGATCCATTCTGCTGGGTTGGTTGTGCATATACGTGACTAATGTTTAGTCCAATACTGCTTGTGGAGTGTGAGCTGCACCACTTTATATAGTGTGATGTTCTAGTATTAGTATGAGCTAGTGAGAATAAGGGAAGATGAAGAGTGCCACATGCGCGCTCCTTCTCCTTGCTCGTCTCGTCACGCCGCGCCTCATCACGACACGTCACGACGCGCCGCGGGTTGCGGGAATCTCGCCGAACCGACCTTATATTTTTGTTGTTCGGGAAAATATATGAGTCATTGATTAGTAATTAACGAACGCGTTAATTACCTTGCCGTTTCCGATTCAATTGAGATTGTGGGGCGTTCTTGATTCGATCGTGGCTTACAGCCCACGTCCTACCGGACTCACATCATATATAGCCCGGGGCAAACCCTAGCCGCCACCACGAGATACATGGTCTCAAACCGTTCCAGAGCATTGCGCCGCCGTCTACCAAGTCTGCTCCATCCCATCTTCCGGGGTGCACCGGTTGAAGGGACAATATGCCTCCGGAACCCCGCCTCTTGTGATCCTGTACGGCAGAGGGGCCATCAGGTTTTGGGGAGCTCACTCGCGAGACTAATGGCTTTGAGTTCTTCCCCAACGACGACTTCTTCCCCGACATCGCCAACCTCTTCATCGACGAC
This sequence comes from Poa annua, assembly GCA_026929855.1. NCBI lineage: Eukaryota > Viridiplantae > Streptophyta > Magnoliopsida > Poales > Poaceae > Poa > Poa annua. The sequence goes on from CM049428.1 coordinate 28,912,010, forward strand.
ATGGGCGACGACACGGGGAATTCCAGCGGTGCGACTGCCGATGTACCGTATGTGTTCTTGATCTTCCTATATGAAGTTTACTAGAGTTCCTACTTGTAGTATGTGCTCTACATTCAATCAGTCCATCTACTATTTGCGTAGATCATATGATTAATTTAATCTATATTATTCTAGTCATGAATTGTTCACTGTTATTGGGAATTAATCATATGCTAAATCGCCTAATTACTCAACAATCCAAAAACTGATCGTAGGCAATTAGCACTTGCTGGCTTTATCGCGTCAACGAGGTTGTTTCCCTTTAAAGGAGTTATGTATAAGCGGTGGCGCATGAGATCAGTGTTATGCTTTCAGAACATGAACTGCTATTCTGCTACCAAAGGCAAGCCTGATGGCGAGTTTGACCCTGCACAGCAGGAGTCCTTCGAGAGGCTCGACAACATGTTTAAGAGTGCCCTTTTGAGTATTCTTGACGATTCCATTGTGGACTCGTATATGTCGTTTTCTAACGGCAAGGACATGTGGGATGCGCTCAAGGCCAAGTTTGGGGTCTCGGACGCTGGCAGCGAGTTGTATGTCATGGAAAATTTCTATGACTACAAGATGATTGATGAGCGCCCTGTTGTTCAACAGGCTCATGAGATACAGTCACTCGCTAAGGAACTTGAGCACTTTAAGTGTATCTTACCGGACAAGTTTGTCGCCGGTGGCATTATCGCCAAGCTTCCACCTTCGTGTAGCAACTTTGCTACCTCTCTGAAACAAAAGAGACTAGAGTTTCCCGTTTCGGATCTCATTGGGTCACTTGATGTGGAAGAGAAGGCGAGAGCAAAGGATACACGTGCTCGAGTTACTAAGACTGGTTCTAGTGTCCATGTGGTACAGAAGAAGAATTACCAGCCGCCCCACAAGAACAAGTTTAACAAGAACAACTCTGGGGGCAAGGGCAAGCCTGATGGAAAGTTCAATCCATCACAACCTACCAACTTCAAGAAGAAGAACAATAAACCGAGGAAGGGTTCATGCCATGTTTGCGGTGATCCAAATCACTGGGCACCTCCATGTCCCAACCGCCATGAGCTGCGTGAAGCTGAGAACAATGGCAAGAATGCCAATGTTGTCATTGGCAATTCTGAGATGACGTATTAAGGATCATAGAGACTTCCCCCGTGCTGATGGGTAATGGGTCACATGCTTTTGTTCTTGGAGTCGGTACGGTCGATCTGAAGTTTACTTCGGGGAAGACCGTGCGTCTGAAGAACGTTCATCATGTGTCTGCCATCAATAAAAATCTCGTCAGCGGTTCTTTGCTGTGTCGAGAGGGTTTTATGTTCGTTTTTTAGTCCAATAAAGTTGTAATGTCTAAGTATGGACAATTTGTTGGAAAATGCTATGAGTGCGGAGGCTTGTTCCACCTGTCTTTGTCGGATATTTGCACCAAAGTTATTAATAATATTTGTCATGAAGTTGAATCTAATATTTGGCATTCACGACTCTGTCATATTAGCTTTGTTAGCATGACGCGTCTAGCTAATTTGGATTTAATTCTGAAATTCACTAATGTGAAAGGTTCCAAGTGTCAAGTGTGTGTTCAAGCTAAACAACCTTGCAAGTCACATAAGGCTGCGGAGGCAAGAGACTTGGCACCACTAGAACTTATACATTCTGATCTTTGTGAGATGAATGGTATATTGACGAGAGGCGGAAAGAAATATTTCATGACGCTTATTGATGATCCACTAGATATTATTATGTGTATCTCCTGAAAACAAAAGATGAAGTTTTAAACTTCTTCAAAAACTATAAATCCGAAGCAGAGAACCAACTTGATCTAAGAATAAAACGGCTAAGGTCTGATCGTGGTGGAGAGTACTTTTCCAATGAGTTTGATTCTTTTTGTGCGGAACATGGTATAATCCATGAGAGGACGCCTCCCTATTCACCTTAGTCAAATGGGGTAGCCGAAAGAAAGAACCGAACTCTAACTAATTTGGTTAACGCCATGTTAGACACTTCGGGTCTCTCCAAGGCATGGTGGGGGGAGGCGCTATTGACAGCTTGTCATGTCCTAAACCGAGTTCCCGCAAAGAACAAAACCGTTTCTCCATATGAGGAATGAGAAAGGAAAAAGTTGAGACTCTCTTACTTATGTACTTGGGGTTGTTTGGCGAAAGTCAATATTCCAATCCCCAAGAAGCGCAAGCTAGGACCAAAAACCGTGGATTGTGTTCTTCTGTGCTATGCTTTTCATAGCATTCGCTATAGATTTTTGATAATCAAATACGAGATACACGACATGCATGTCGGTACGATTATGGAGTTGAATGATGCGACTTTATTTGAGGACATCTTTCCCGTGAAGGGTGTGTCTAGCTCATCAAATCAAGATATACCTAATACATTTAGTCAGGAATTAGTTGAGATTCCCGATCCTACCATTTCGATAGAACACACTGATAATCCCGTGGAGGATGACAATGAAGTTCCTGTTAGGAGCAAGAGACAGAGGACCGCTAAGTCCTTTGGTGATGATTTCATTGTGTACCTTGTGGATGACACCCCAGTACCATTTCAGAAGCTTATGCAAATCTTGATGCTGACTACTGGAAGGAGGTTGTCCGTAGTGAGATGGATTCCATCTTAGCTAACGAAACCTGGGAAGTTACTGATCGTCCTTATGGGTGCAAACCTGTAGGATGTAAGTGGGTGTTTAAGAAAAAGCTTAGGTCTGATGGTACTATTGAGAAGTACAAGGCGCGACTTGTGGCCAAGTGTTATACCAGAAAGAAGGAGAAAACTTCTTTGATACTTACTCACCTGTGGCTAGACTGACCACGATTCGAGTGCTACTTTCATTGGATGCCTCGCATCGTCTTCTTGTTCATCAAATGAACGTTAAGAAAACTTTCCTAAATGGAGAGTTAGACGAGGAAATTTATATGGATCAACCTGATGGTTTTGTAGTACCGGGTCAGGAAGCAAAGGTGTGCAAGTTACTGAAGTCTTCATATGGCCTTAAGCAAGCTCCTAAGAAGTGGCATGAGAAGTTTGAAGGAACTTTAACTGCTCCAGTTTTCGTTGTTAACGAATCCGATAAGTGTGTGTACTATCGCCATGGTGGGGGCGAGGGAGTTATTCTATGTCTGTATGTCGATGACATACTGATCTTTGGAACCAATCTTAATTTAATCAACGAGGTTAAGGATTTCCTATCTCAATGTTTCTAGATGAAGGATCTTGGAGTAGCTGATGTAATCTTAAACATCAAGCTGCTGAGAGATGGTCATGGTGGGATTAGTCTGCTTCAATCCCACTATATGGAAAAGATCTTGAGGCGCTTCGGGTATGACGACTGCAAGCCTTCTCCGACACCATATGATCCCAGTGTGTTGATTCGAAAGAATCAGAGCACTTCTAGAGATCAACTAAGCTATTCTCAGATCAAAGGCTCGCTTATGTATTTGGCTTGTGCCACGAGCCCTGACATCTCTTTTGTTGTAAGCAAGTTGAGCCGGATTGTTTTCAACCCAAGAGATGATCATTGGAATGCGCTTGAGAGAGTTGTGCGCTATTTAAAAGGCATTGTGAGCTACGGAATTCACTATTCTGGTTATCCTAGAGTACTAGAAGGTTATAGTGATTCCAATTGGATATCTGATGCTGATGAGATAAGGCCACGAGTGGTTATGTGTTTAGACTCGGTGGTGTAGCTGTTTCCTGGAAGTCTTGCAAACATACCATCTTAAGAGTGGCTTCGAGAGCTTTTGATGGAATTACGTGTGGTTGAAAAACCCATACCCGCTATCCTTATGAACTGTGATAATCAAACTGTGATAGTTAAGATTAAAAGTTCTAAGGATAATTTAAATACATCAAGGCATTAAAAAGGAGATTAAAATCTGTGAGAAAATTGAAGAACTTCAGAGTTATTACGTTGGATTATATCCAAACGTCTAAAAACTTGGCAGATCCTTTCACAAAGGATTTATCACGTAATGTGATAGATAATGCACCGAGGGAGATGGGTTTGAGACCCACCGTATGAGTTGTCCACAGTGGTAACCTACTCTATATGATCAGATATCCCGTGAATTAGAAGTGGGAGACATGTTGTTGGTCGGCTGAGAGGAGGGTATCCTTACATTTTACTATCCCACTCCGTCAAGATGCAATACTCTTCTGATCTGCATGGAAGGTTGATGTTTATCTTAATGTGTTCCAAGCGGCTTACTTTTACAAGCGGACATGTTGTCTTGCAGAGCATCTCTTGAGGAATACACCTATATGAGTCTAACTGTTAAACGTCACAGTCTATGAGAGTTGGGTGCTCTTTAATAAACTCATGAAAGTCCTTGGAGTATGACGTATAAACTCCACACCGCGGGGAAGCCTTACGGTAGCCTAGCATCGGTCAAGGGCTTGTGTGAAACTAGGTCACAACAAACTTGTAGTTCAAGGATAGTCCACTATTCAAGTTGTGGCCTAATCGTAGCATAGGTTTCTAAGTGGAGTTCAACTTAACAGTCCCCACTAAGCACCGGTATATAAAACAATGTTTTGAAACAAAGTGGTACAATGTGCCAATGAGACTTTGTGGAGGACTGCTGGAATTTTAGTGTACTTGGGTCAAGACCAAACTAAAATCCGAAATTCTCATGTCCCATTCTGTTTGGCTGATTGTGCATGTACGTGACTAATGTTTAGTCCCATACTGCTTGGAGTGTGAGTTGCACCACTTTATATAGTGGGATGTCCTACTACTAGTATGAGCTAGTGAGAATAATAGAAGATGAAGAGTGCCACACGCGTGCTCCTCCTCCTCGCTCGCCTCATCACGACACGTCATGACGCGCCGTGGTTTGCGGGAATCTCGCCGAACCGAGCTAATATTTTTGTTGTTCAAGAAAATCTATGAGTCATTGATTAGTAATTAACGAACGCGTTAATTACCTTGCCGTTTCCGATTCCAGTGGGATCGTGGTACGTTACCGACTCGATCGTGTCTTACAGCCCACGTCCTACCCAACTCACATATATATAGCCCGGGGCAAACCCTAGCCGCCACCACGAGATCCATGGTCTCACACCGTTCCAAAGCATTGCGTCGCCGTCTACCAAGTCTTCTCCATCCCGTCTTCCGATATGCACCGGTTGAAAGGATAGTAGAGGATAGTAGGCCTCCGGAACTCCGCCTCTTGTGATCCTGTACGGGAGAGGGGCGATCAGATTTTGGGGAGCACACTCGCACGACTATGGCTTCGAGTTCTTTCTCAACGACGGCTTCTTCTCCGACATCGCCAGCCTCTTCATCGACAACATGGGCGATGACACGGGGAATTCCAGCGGTGCGACTGCCGCTGTACCGTATGTGTTCTTGATCTTCCTATATGAAGTTTTACTAGAGTTCCTACTTATAGTATGTGCTCTACATTCAATCTGTCTATCTACTATTTGCGTAGATCACATGATTAGTTTAATCTGTATTATTCTAATCATGAATTGTACACTGTTATTGGAAATTAAATCATATGCTAAATCGCCTAATTATTCAATAATATATCTACATGTTTCATTTATCTACAAGATCATGGTGTTGATCCTTTCTGAAGATGAGGGAAGACGGCGGCAGCGATTTCTAAAGCGTGCACTTTGAGTGTCTGCTGAACTGGTACTCTGATTGTAGACGATGTGTGTGTGAGATTATAGGCATCAACTCGGTCTTAAGCACCATCGACTCTTGTTGTCGAGGCGTTGAATTTAGTTTGTTTCAATGTTGTATCTTATAAATTCGGTTTTGGTTAATGATTTTGAATGGTTATGTGTGCATCATTTTGATGCAAAGGCCGGGAACTCACATCCTACTTTTCTAAGAAAAAAGAGGTATATCTATATGTGTAGTTGTTTTCAGGTTGTCCGGCTACTCGATCAACCATTCAGATGAAATGCCCGGTGAAGAAAATAATTATTTTCTTATTTTTGTTCCATTTTAATTGCACACCGTAGGGTTTTTCTACGGTAACAGGTTCAAAAAAAATTGTTCAAAATATACCGTCCAAGCCACCCCCAATCTTGATCAGAAAATAAGAGAAAGACGGTGACACTTGGATGTGATATGTGTGCAGCCGCCGACTAATGTTTCTATACGCTATCCCTAGGTTGGAAACGGCAAAACTGTTTATGTATGCCTTGTACAGCCAATAATGTGTGTGTACGCTTTTCTGAAAAGAATACTCCTATGTCAAGCCATTCTCTTTGGTTGGCATATCAAAATGCGGTGCATGCTACACACTGGAATTTTTAGATGTTTGAATCAATCTCACATAAAGGATTATTCATTGCCATTTGAGTAGGGGACGCGATTACATAATATTGGGAAATGCTATGTATAAGTATATTATTGGGTCAGAAGCTGGTTAAAAAACAATCTTCAATACCATTATTTGTGTTCACTAATGTTCAGTCTGATACCATTGTTGTTATTGTGGTAATACAAGAGCTCCTTAGAAAAAGTAAGGATGAGAAATGACACTTTCAATGGTTGACAAAAACAACAACCGTGGTCTATATTTGATGTGATTTTTTAAATTTCAATAAATAATAGACACATGGAACTCGTCCTACATTATGGTAGAAATTATCTCCACTATGGTATGTAAACTTTCAAAATGAATAGAAGGATACATACTTGATAAAGAACTACGTCATTGAAGGTGCATAGGCGGTGCTTTTTATGGCTTCACGGATAGCTAATCGCAATGCAATCTGTACAACGTAAATTTGAATCTTCCACCTTGAGGGACTAACTTAAAGAAGGCACAAAGTTTGGTGTCGTGGCAGATAAATTCATGCACATTTACTTGTTGTGTTAAATAAACAATTTTTTAGTGCAGTTCATGAATTAATCATAATCAACCAAAAAATTATTTGCTAGCTCTGTTTCAGGAAGACTCTTTTATTATAAAGTTCTACTAACTTAAACTTTGACTATTAATATGAATTTCAACATTTAAAGTTGTTTTCTCTACTTCAGGCATATCATAATTCATCTATGGATTTTCACTCTTCTAAAGGTACCATTGTAAGGTTTTTAGGTACCGTGTACTTATTTGAACATGATAATTTGCATGTTTTTCTTCATATCAAGAAAAATAAGATTGCTACCATTTCATTCTTTTTTCTTTCGTTCTCACTCCTAAGGACAGAGGGTTTCAAAGGGAGTTATATGGACAGTGTTAAACTGTGCTCTAGTTTGTGGCAGTTTTCAAGGTTAAGTTTACAACACATAGGTACTTTATCAGAAGAGATTTATGTAATTCTTTGACACTCTCATTATTAGTTCAATCATCTATTTTATCTCATGCAAGACTTGGCCACATACGAAAAAAATTAAGTGGCTTGTTAATTATAAAATTCTAAACTTAGTTGCGGTTATATGTACTTCATCTGTATATATAATGATATTTGTGAACACTTTTCAAGATTGAATTGTAATTATTATTTTTTTAGTATAAGTTGGAAGGCCTTTATTGTATTATGACATCTCGTACTGAAGTTGAAAGAGAGTTCATTAAACGATTTAAAAGTTTGAGAAGTGATTGATAAGGGAAGTAACTTTTAATAATATTAGCTGAAACGTATGTAAAGAGGATGAAATTATTCACCACTACATTATTTCTTCCACTGTTGAATGGAGGAATATACCACTTGGTTATTTCCTTGATTATTTCAAAAAATATTATATACTAATATTTGTTCAATAATTCATTATACCACAATAATTGTTTATGTTTTCTGGACTGAAATGAAATCTTCTAATTTTACAATTTTTTGATTTGGAAAAGAAAAATCTTGTGCTAAGCAGGAATAGAATATTTTTATGATAAAGAGTTTCTTTACAGGCAGTCACACCAAAATATTATAGAGAATACTATTATAATTCACAACAATAAAACAAGTCAAAATTCCAATGGTACGTTTGAAACATATCTATAATTTCTATTTTTCATGGCACATTTCCATTGCTTCATGCTTCTACTATGGATGTGTATCATTTTTTGACATCTAGTACTAACCTATTAATGAAGGGGAACGTGTGCAGAAAACAAAAAAATTCCTAACAACGATATCCTTAAACTAGCCAAGATCTACACTATGCAGATATAGTAGTACGGCGGAGATCGGAATACATACCCTCGTAGACCGAATAGCGGGGATTACGCTCCCGCACAAGCGTTGACGACGAAGATGACGTAGCCGACCTCTAGGTCGCGGAGAACTCGGCGCGACGAAGACGACGAAGATGACCTCGAGGTCGGGTGGAGGATGTAGGCCTCCGAGTACCGCTAGCGCAGCACCTCGCAGGGCGTTACACACATACGGTGGAGACGACGGCCTCCGAAGCTCCAGTCCAGGACGAGCAACAGAAGACTTGGAACGGAACACCAGCAGCGCGGCATCGGGCTATGGTGGAAGAGATCCCCCTTCGCTACTCGGCGCAACTCCGACAAAGGGAATCACGAGATCGAGAGAGAATTTGGGAATTAATTGGTGAATTAAAAGGCCAGGGGTGCCCCTTCTTATATAGGCTCCCAGGGGGAGCCAACCTTGCCAGTCAGGCAATGTGGGACTATGCCCCATTGCCTGGTGCGGCCAAGGGGAGTGCGCCAGCCCTAGGTGGGCCCTATTTGGCCCACCTAGGCCGGCCCCCATCCAATTCGAAGCCCTGGGGGGACTCCCCCCCCCCTCATGGGCCTTCTTTCCACCAGAAGGCCCATTTAGGGAAACCAGCCTTTAAAAATTCGAAAATAAATATATAAAATCATATTTAAATATTAATTACACTAATTAATATCAAACATATTATATATAATTTATTCTAGCTCCGAAAACTCTTTCGTTGCTGCCCGATCTCCATCGGACCATTCCCGGGACGTTCCCTGTGATCTCTTTCCTTTCTGGTTGTCTTGTCGAAACCCCTTAAGTGTGTTACCCTAGTGGTTCGATATAATAACAGGTACGATCAAGACTCATCTATGATCAACGACTAACTCGTAGGCCTGGACCCCATGAATTAATCCCTGTGATATAACGAATGACTTTCATTTATCAAACCTGGACGTCTAGTTTTAAACCCTTTGTCATGGCGTAGTGTGTCTGAGCATCATTCTCAGATATCTCCATACCTAGCATGATCTCGTTAACGACAACACTATCTTCTACTCGTCTATGATATTATGTCAGCTGGTGACCTAGTCACATGTTTGCAAACTCATTTGACATAATCTCACCGAGTGGGACCTAGAGTATCTATCCGGCTATGCGGACTGACAAATCCCGATGTTGACCCCTCGTCTCAACAACCCCCTTCTGATACCCAAAAGTATCACCGTTATTGTCACACTATATAAGATATGACGTTTGGTGCGATCAAAGTATCTTTCAGGGATAACAATAAGAGTTGATCTCACGGTCTTAAGGCGTAATGACTATGTCCTATAAATACTGGGTATGTCCATCACATCGTTACACCTAACGATATGACTTCCATTGCCGACCGGCGCCATGCGCTATGATCGGAAAACCTCGATCATCAATCACGAAATGAAACTAGTCTTAGTAGAGGCTACTAGGGACCTGGTTGTTTATCTACCACACCTGTATTAATGTTTTCGCTTAATACAGTTATAGCATGGTATAAAACATATAATGAACAATTGGGATATTTCCAATAAACTATGTTTATTAAGTGACTCTAGGGCATATTCCCTTCAGTCTCCCACTTGCACTAGAGTAACACTTAATCTAGTTTACAACTTGGTAAAACCTCAACACCCATAGTATCTTGGTGCTTGCTCGCCTTGTGGAAGAGGAATACAGTCAATATATCTCACACATTGAGACCTATATGTGCTTTGCAACACTTCTATGTCACCTAGTTTGACATCATCCCGTATCTTACGATGACAGTGAAATATATCCTAGTGGATAGAGTGAGACTCGAACATTCGCGTAGCATGGGCCTTAAAAGTCTAAGAGATCTATTAAGGGGACCACCTACGCTCGTAAAACTGCTCAGTCCAATCACACTTGCTACTTCTGAAGTCGCGATATATTTCTATACCTATGTAGATTATGCGACAGTGTATTCGTATGCGACTTCGCAAACTAACCATGTCTATCTTAAAAATAAAGGACATTTCCTATATGAGATTTCTAGTCGTATGGGTCAGTGTCATAACTTGCATCATCGTAACCGCTTTACGGCAAGTTGTCTTTCCACTCTTACCCTTTACTAGAAAATATATCTTCAGTTCTCATAGACACTGAAGAATAAACTTAACGTTTGTTCATTGATCCACACAAGGATCACTCTAGAACCTGTTCTTCAACCAAGAACTTGGGTCACACTAAGTCGAACTTTCAGTCTGATAGCATCTATGTCTGATACATAGATAATATCGAACATCATTTGCTATTAATGAAAATGCCAAGATAAACTTAATATTTTACCTAGTCATACAAGCAAGAACCTCTTTCTTTGCTTGTCCTATTCTGAAACACTTCAGAGTCTTGACTTAGGAAATATTCCGACTTAATGTTATTGAGCCCGTTACGATCTATACAATTATAAATCGGATGCCTAATACTCCTAACTTCATTTCATAGAAAATTTAATCACTTAAATAATCCTTTACACTCTACTAGAGGATCTGTGTCATTCAATATGTCGTTACATACAAAATCACGAATGACACCAAGCTCCCACTCAAATATGCCTTCCGCATATAAGATCAAGGAAAAGCTACTTAGCTCCCACTGAAATATGCCTTCCGCATATAAGATCAAGGAAGGCTACTTTTCTCCCACTCACTTATTTGCAAATGTAGGTTTCTTCAACTATTTTGGACAACTTCAAAGTCCTTTGATCACATTATCAAAGTGAATATTCCAGCTCCGATATGCTTGCTTCTGCCCATGAATGGACAACCGAAGTTTGCACACATGTTTAGCATCCTCAGGATCACCAACTCTTTCTTAATGACACTATTAAGAAACATGATTTCCTTATCCATCTATCAATTTCTCATTAGAAATTACAGTGATTGCTAAACGACCCAGAATAGATTTAGGCTTCGCCACTTGAGACAAACTCTCACGTGGTCAACTTTTGAATCTGTCGGAACTGTTTCACGACAAATCGATCCTTCTCAATGTCTATTCTCTCATAAAATTCCATATTCTTTAAACATCCTCGATGCCATCAAGAAGATCTCCCAAGTCATTACCTGGTAATCGTACATGGATTTTATTCGGATCATAAATGACTCATACCCATTTCTCGGACTTAGGTCTACCATCTCTTCTTCGTAGTTCATATGTCTGTCATATTCCATTAATATGACCTTCATAACAAGATTGTCGTAACACACAGTGTGGAACACAACCTCGTACGCCTACGTTCTTAGTATGAGCTCAGAGCATCATGATCTTGTATCATCAGCTTTTTCAAGCTGTGGAGCCTGACACCGAAAACACTTACGGTTGTGCCACTCTGATGTCTGGAGAGGAAGTTCACCAACTTCGTCTTGCTCTTCTTTTTTTCTCACGTATACACTTGGACAAGAAACTATTTCGTTCGCAAGGTATATCCCGCCAACAGTTTTGCCTATGTCGTGAGACATGTACCCAACTAACTCTTTAGGTAGGGTATACTACAAAGATTAATCCATTTTAGGTTTGATCACATCGAAACACTAAATTGCTGAAACGACAATCCAGGCTAAAAAGCCATGCCATCACTCGAATGGTATTGTCTCCATGGATTCAAATGGTTTCCCTATTTTCTAACGTGAGTGTTTACGTTTCTATCATATGACTCTAATGATCACAATAATTCGGTAAGAGATTTATTTACCACGCATTATCCGATAGGGTGCAATTACGACGTCCTAACACACCATGACACTATGGTGTTCCATGCGACGTAATTTGTGGAACTCTTCTCACAAGTCTTCCAATGATGTGCCAACATTATAACCCAAATCTTCATTTCCTCGATCTGTATCGCGGGAATTTGATTTTCTTGTTAAGTTTATTTCCTACTTCATTCTGAACTTGTTTGATCGAATCAAAGTTTCCAGACCAACATTCCCCGAATGGATATCCATATATCTACTCGAATGTTCATGAAGTCTATGAAATAAATACTTCCACTACACATTAAAGTGCTTCATTGATTCACATACACCCATATGCACGATACTCAACAAGCTATACTCAAAACGTTCAGTGAAGTTCACGAAATAAAGGTCTCCACTACCCGTCAATTACTTCATTGAACCACATACATCTATATGCATGACTATCAATAAGTTATATGCTTGTTTTCCGAAAACGGTGTCACAGTTATTTTGCATGTGTCAAAAGATCAAATCTTAGGACTTGTAGATCCATCCGGTATGGAGCTAATGCATTAACTATAACATTGACATGACTAAACGGTAGTGCCACACATATGTGGTGTCTTTATTAAGTTTGTATACTTTGGCATTAATATTATGAATGTGAGAGCTTCTACCATCTAAATTCAAATCGGCATATGATCATTACTTCATAAGTATAGGACAACGAATTTGTCACTAATGTATATGAACAAGTGTCTCGCTAGAGGAGACACACTTATAACGATCATACTAACAGGCGATCATAAAGAATTTATCCAAATGGTAGATCTAGAGTGAGAGTGTCTATGGCCAGCACAACAACTTGTCTGTCATTATCAACACGCAATGTCGCCTCATCCTTTCAAGCTACTCAAGCAGTAAACCTGGTTTTCATAAAACATGACTAGTTCAAAACTTAGTCACTACTGCGAGTACTTGCTTAGCTAAAACATTCATAACATGTATATCATATATACACCATCATCATCGATGACTTCCGGCGATCTGTTTCACCTTCTTGATACTTCCAACGTAATCAAGAACCATGAAGGTGAACGATTTCCCTTGCATGACATAGTCTATGACAGAGGATTTCCACTTGGCAACGATGTCTGTCATCCAGTGATCGAGCTGAGCGAGGCGTCTCAATGTTCATCAAGTATGAACATATGTCATTAAGTATGACCGCCACGTGCTCCCTCAATGTGTGTATTCTCTTCCATCTTGGTTGAGAAGACAATCAGTCAACGTACCGATAAACTTCATCAACCCAACCTTAGGGGTACCCCGAGTTTAGCGACCATCTCATATGTTCGCGATCCAATAACTCGTACCCACCATTGGTTCTCTATGGCAGAGATCATAGCATACACTGGACTATGATGATATCATCCGCACAAAATCTGATAATCCAAATTATCTTTTGTTAGCGGAATCTCCGGGTTTATCTCCTAGCGGGTATTGTAACACAAAGAGCTAACGGTTTAAACAAGGAGTATCCTCAAGCTAAAGTATAAAACTATGAAGTTTGGACCCAACCTTTTAAGTTTCTCAATCGCAGGAATGCTCCTAATTTTAGAAGATGCTATCACAATGGTTAATGTCTACAAAGGTTTACAAAACAGACTTTGTTCATTATATTTTGAGTTCTAGTATTTTAGAAAATAACTATCCGAACTCTCACTCAAACAAACATCCCTCCTGGTCGTCTAAGCGATTACACGACCCCCATCCATTGCACAACCCCTCATCATCAGAGCCGGCAACACAACTTCAAGGGTAGACAATTGCCAATCACAACAACTCTTTGACTCATGCTCGACCTTTCGGCCTCCGTGTTCCGAGACCATATCTGCATATGCTAGGCTCTCCACGCTGACGCTTGTGCAACATAGCTTACACCCACTGTATGCGAACGACGATATGTCTGACACCCGATCACCACGGCCTGCCTCATAACGTAGAACTTTCTTGGAGGGAGAACGCTAGTGATATTTTGAAGGGATCATCTTATATATAACTACTGCCGCGTAACTAATATATATAATCACACAATATAAGATGCACACAAAACATCAAATGTAATGCGACGTGATATGGTCCATGCGCCATGGTCTTCTTGCTGCCTGCAGTTCAAAAACAATTTAATAAACCTACCTTAACCATATCACATAGCCCCTGCAAAATAAAGTTAGACGCTTCGACTTTATATTTTGCATATTTTACGTGGCTTGGGGTTGTCGTAAATAGAACCGCTTCATACCTATGAACCTTATGACCACAACAACGATCCAATAATTGCATGTTTAAGCATCCCTTTCGGGCCCTCCATTGAAAATGCAAGACCAACTAAAGAGAGAGAAACAGGCACCCGCCAGCCACAGATACGGTACAAGTCGTATGTCAGTAGTGGAACCAGTCTCGCGTAAGCGTACGCGTAAAGTCGGTCCGGGCCGCTTCATCAACTCGATGCCGCTGGAATCACAAGTGCACGCTAGAGGATAGCAAATAACAGGAACGGTACCCCCGTGCAGAACACGTGTTCTAACAACGTACAGCTATATCTACGATAGATCGGCTCTGATACCACTGAAGGGGATCGTGTGCAGGAAACAAAAAATTTCCTAGCAAAGATATCCTTAAACTAGCCAAGATCTACACTATGCAGATATAGTCGTACGGCGGAGATCGGAATACATACCCACGTAGACCGAATAGCGGGTATTACGCTCCCGCACAAGCGTTGACGATGAAGACGACGTAGCCGACCTCTAGGTCGGGGAGAATTCGGCGCGACGAAGACGACGAAGATGACCTCGAGGTCGGGTGGAGGAAGTAGGCCTCCGAGTACCGCTAGCGCAGCACCTCGCAGGGCGTTACACACATACGGTGGAAACAACGGCCTCCGAAGCTCCAGTCCAGGACGAGCAGCGGAAGACTTGGACCGGAACACCAGCAGCGCGTCAGCGGGCTATGGTGGAATAGATCCCCCTTATCTACTAGGCGCAACTCTGACAAAGGGAATCACGAGATCGAGAGAGAATTTGGAAATTAATTGGTGAATTAAAAGGCCAGGGGTGCCTCTTCTTATATAGGCTCACAGGGGGAGCCAACCTTGCCAGCCAGGCAATGTGGGACTATCCCCCATTGCCTGGTGCGGCCAAGGGGAGTGCGCCGGCCCTAGGTGGGCCCTATTTGGCCAGCCCTATGTGGGCCCAATCCGAAGCCCTGGGGGGACTCCCCCCCCCCCCTCATGGGTCTTCTTTCCACCAGAAGGCCCATTTAGGGAAACCAGCCTTTAAAAGTTCAAAAATAAATATATAAAATCATATTTAAATATTAATTACACTAATTAATATCAAACAAATTATATTAATTTATTCTAGCTCCGAAAACTCTTTCGTCGCTGCCCGATCTCCATCGGAACATTCTCGGGACATTCCCGGTGATCTCTTTCCTTTCCGGTTGTCTTGTCGAAACCCCTTAAGTATGTTACCCTAGCGGTTCGATATAATAACAGGTACGATCAAGACTCCTCTATGATCAACGACTAACTCGTAGGCCTGGACCCCATGAATTAATCCCTGTGATATAACGAATGACTTTCATCTATCAAACCTGGACGTCTAGTATTAAACCCTTTGTCATGGCGATACTTAGTGTGTCCGAGCATCATTCTCAGATATCTCCATACCTAGCATGATCTCGAAACTGACAACACTATCTTCTACTCGTCTATGATATTATGTCAGCTGGTGACCTAGTCACATGTTTGCAAACTCATTTGACATAATCTCACCGAGTGGGCCCTAGAGTATCTATCCGGCTATGCGGACTGACAAATCCCGTTGTTGACCCCTCGTCTCAACTACCCCCTTCCGATACCCAAAAGTATCATCGCTATTTTCACACTATATAAGATATGACGTTTGGTGCGATCAAAGTATCTTCCAGGGATAACAATAAGAGTTGATCTCACGATCTTAAGGCGAAATGACTATGTCCTATAAATACTGCGTATGTCCATCACATCGTTACACCTAACGATATGACTTCCATTGCCGACCAGCGCCATGCCCTATGATCGGAAAACCTCGATCATCAATCGTGCAATAAAACTAGTCTTAGTAGAGGCTACTAGGGACCTGGTTATTTATCTATCACACATGTATTAATGTTTTCGCTTAATATAGTTATAGCATGGTATAAAACATATAATGAACAATTGGGATATTGCCAATAAACTATGTTTATTAAGTGCCTCTAGGGCATATTCCCTTCAATTAACTTAGTGACCAGTGCTAGCTCATGTTTTTATTTTCTTTGCATTGCATGAAGGCCAAAATTCAAGGTCCACGAAAAATTCCAAAAAAAAATCAATTTTTATTCAAGACATGCACGGTGATGCAAAGTAGAAAACCAGAGACACCACCTGACCATGCACGCTCATTGCGCAGCCATGGGAACGGGCCGGACCTGCAACACCACCTCCTTCACCTCCTCACGATGCCCTTTGTCCAATAAAAAGCCCCCGATCTAATTTGAGGAGGAAGAGAAGTTATTTTCAGGATTCTCAATACATAGTTGCGCCAATCTCATCCGGAGCTCTAGTTAACGTTTCAAGGTCATGTTCTGGCACTCTGCCTGGACGTGATCCACCTCCAGAACCATATTCATCTCTCTTGCTGCTCCTAATGTGATGTGTGAGTAGTCCACCCTTGGGGGTGATGGTTTGTACCATCATCTATATGTTTATATCTCACTCCCATGATATGATGTTTATTGTTATCATGACCATGTTAATGTCGTTGAATTATAGATGTTTCCCCTCTATTCCCTATGTATTGGATTTGATCTAGCTCCTTATATGAGTTTGATCCATGTTGGATTTGTTATGTTGGAATCATGAGATACTTGATGCATGCCTGGTATAATTTACAGAGGCCTGTTGTGACATTGGGAACTATATGTATAATAGATTAGAAAGATATTAATCATGAGTTTTTTAGTATATTTGCCTTAGTACCAATGTGGTAGTGTGGGTACCGTATGAAAATATTAGAACATCTGACTTTAATGTGTGCTTTTGTAGCCCTACGTATGTCTCATCAAATTTGGATCCATGATAATGAGTGGACTTTGGGAGTGAACTTTACATGGTACTTTTAGAGGTTTTTTTTAGATGTTTAACTATGTTAATGTTGTTGAGAGTCCTCACTACTAATATTATGAACCCGATGAATTTTTCCTGGCATTGAAACACTCTACTCGCTTTTGGAACTTGCTCTCTTGATAAAAACAAATTGTGGAAACCAAGGATATGTGATACAAACAACAAGACACTTTTGTCATCTTTTTACCGACTGTCATTGTCAGGTACTCATCAGATACTTTCTGACGATTAATGAATAATACTCCACGTGACAAATCTTAACTAGGTGTTGGCTCGTATCTCAATGGAATATAATGGATGACATCCAAGGGGGGGCAGCTACCCAGGGGGTTAGCAGGCTATTTTCCCAACTCTATATTTTAGAATCAAAAGTAATCATATAAATGACTTAAAAGTTCTTACAAATGTAAACTATGGGTGGAAGCATTGCATGAAGGAATAAACTCAGTGAGAGAAAAAAAATTGGGAGCTTGTTATTTTACCAAACAAGAACATGCATATAGGTTGTAAATAGACGTATTTACAATGATGTTGAATGAAGCACATTCCGTAAAAAATACACTTTTTGGCTTTGATGTTAGATTTTTTAAAATAAAACATTAATACTTTATGTAAACTCTTTGTCATATGGGAGTTGGTTCTATTGATTTTGGAGAATGTGGGAAGAAAGATGGGGTTTTGTAAATGAATAGATCAATTAATATTCTTGGGACAAGTTTTACATCAATGGTATATCAAGTCATATGGTTTAGTTACTGATTGGAAACTATCATGTACAATAGTGGGAATTATTTGTATTATTAGTATATGTGCTAGCGATATTCTTGCTATTTATAAATATCACATTGATGTAAGTGAAAGCTTGGTTATCCTCTAACTTTCATATGAAAAGGTATGTTCAAAGCTTGCTATGTTTTGGGAGTGGTAATACATAGAGAATGTTTTTAAATGTTTCTCTATGGAATACTGCAACCCAATGAAGTACCTTTGATATAGGGAATGATACATAGTGAGGAATTACGTTTGAACTCTTAAAGAAAAGGGAAAAATAATTGCCATCGCCTAATTATTCTGGTATATTATTCGTACGACCTGATCTTAGCTGTGCATCGACCTTTTTGCTATTTAATTAGCATTAAACCAATAGTTGCTGGAATTAGCAAACGTCACATGTCTAAAATATTATTGAATCATAACAATGATATCTCTTATTGCACAATGTAAAAAAAGGTATTTATTATCTTACGATGGACATAGCCTTCAATTACATGATCATATCAGCTTCCAATTAAAAGTAATTTCTTTTGTATTTGTCTGATTAATTTTGGCGGGTCGTTATAGTGTAGAAAGGAATGATTTCGATATTTTTTATTTATGAAATCTTGATGCAACTCAATCATTAAAGGAAGGGCTAGGCTACGGAAATTTCTTCCTGATCTTAAGGTTGTCCAGAGGTGTAATATGACTCCTAAGGTTACAAATTTTATATACATCATGTATACATTAGAAAGGCAAAAAAAAACCGGTCCGGTTTATAACAAAGAATAGTCATTTTTCTTAAATCATAGTACAATTCAAACGCTCACATACACGTGCACATTGTCATCAATATAAATGTGTGCACTTACATCCTATCTCTGTGAGCAGTTTCAAAAGACTGAATCGCCGAGTCAAGTCTTAAGATTAACGAATTTACCACAGACGGCCACGTTGTCGATTAAAACACCGCCTCTAACTAAAGAATATTTCGTTTAAATAGAAAACATCAGTGTCAAACTAGAATTTAAACTCCGATGAGCTGAAGGTATAACCGTCACACTAACCATTTTACCACCGGTTCTCAAACGGATCCAAAAGTAGAAATTGCCTTGTTTATAAAAAGGAGAAGAAAAGAAAACACAAACGAGGAGATCCTTCCATCCACCTCCCACGCTGGCACGCTTCCGCTCGGGCCCGACCAGGCCCAGACCAGACCCGCACGGCCGAATTTGAGCTGCCGTCCCGCGCGCATGGCGGCCACCGCGCAGACGACACCAGTGCCACTGCCAGAAGATCCACACAGAGCTCCACCGGTGGACAGCGCGGCACGCCGCCCAGGTGGTCGCTGCCGCGAGCTCCCCGCGAAGCTCCCAACGTCGACGCAAAACAAGGCTCCGCCGCGGCCTGCTCCTCTTGTTGGGCTGTTGATGGGCTGCGTGGGGAGAGAGACGCGGGGCTGACTCCACTTGTTTCTTCGATCGTCAACTCGATCTAGGTTTTCCCAGCTCAAAGCAACACCATGTTTTCTGTTAAACTATTATCCAACGAGTAGCCTGTGAATCTGTGATACTGGCTGTCCCCTTCATTCATCTTTCTTCCTCCTCTGGTGATATATTTTTTTTGACTGTTTACTAGTACTACTGTACCTCTTTATGATTATAAACCAAAGTTACATCAGAGATCAACAGAGGTAATATAGAAACAGTTGGATCGTCGAGCTGAACAGCCTGACTCGAAGCTTTCGCCAACCGAGCAATCTCATGAGCTACTGAATTTGTCTTCCTAGGTTTATGTTCAAAATGGATCTTCACAAAATCAGTCGCTAGATGGTAGCAGTTGCCAAATATTGCCGCTGCAGTGCTACACCATGTGAGTGCGTTCCATTTCTAATCGTTTCCACCACATCCATGCAATCAGAACCCACGACGATTCTGTTGCATCCCAGGGACTGAGCAAACAAGAGGCCATTCTTCAATGCATGAGCTTCCTCTGTTAGTGCATTATCACCAAAGTCAAAATTCGCATTACACATACCAATGAAGGTCCCAGCTGAATCTCTGACTACAGCCCCTGTAGTGCCACTGAGAGAGTCCTCATCAAAGGAAGCGTCCACGTTTACCTTCACCTGATCTGCTGATCATGTGAAGGTTTCATTCAGACCACTCGCTTCACTTTACGCTTTCTCGAAAATTCTCTGTCAGTGCCTTGATCGAAGTGGCTGATCTGCTTGGTGGCTGCACCTTCTCACCGTGAACAAATTGTCTTCTTTCCAACCAAAGATACCAGCAGGTTACTACTATAGTCTCACTTGTAGTTTGTTCTCCCAGAACCAAACAAGGGGTCCGATGCTCCTCTGGTGATGTTCGGTGATCATAGTTGCAGCACTCTCAGTTATATTAGTAGTGTACTCAAAATATATTATTATAAGTAATTTTATCTGGGTTAGTGCTAGTGTCTTGCCCTCGTGTATTTCTCGCCGTCTAACTGGCGTACTAAATTTTTCTATATGCATGCTGACAAATCCAGCATATGTCCAAGCAGCCACATCATATGGCGACCTCTACCGCCACTTGCTCTGTATCTATCAGTTTATAAATATGAAGGTACGTCCCACAATAGATACTGAGTTCACATTGCTGAATAAGTCCTAATGGTCCTGCTTGATAATCAAGCTCCTGGGTTGTGCAATTTTTCTTTGCTAGCAACTGCAAATAAGTGAGTAGGCGCGCTTTTGGTTGGACTATTCTGGAACCGTTTGGTTTGATTACATTCTCAAGGCTATTGGTCCTAGTCAGTATTATTTGGTCCCATTTCATTGATATATCACTCAAAAGTAATTACTTTGTAGGTAATAGACGTAATTAGTTTCTTCATTCTTTAATCAATATGCCTTTACTTCTTTGGACAATATCAAATCAACCAGTCCTTTTCAATGTTGATACTCGAGTGGAAATCCATTAGCTTGCTCCAGATTCTCCTTGGCAAAAGGTGAACAAAGAAAACACAAAAGTGAAGGCAAATAAAACTTGCACTCAGGTCAACATCCAAAGGTCTGCCGTCATCGATATATAAGCAATTACGTGGTGAACATCTCAAAAGTAACAAAATAAATGATAAAGATACACCATGCAATAATTCAATTTGTTCGACGTGCATGACGATAGTTGAAAAGTCTGATGTTACCTGTATGGTCTCCAGAACCTACCGACACATGCAATATTCTGTCGGTATTTATTTGATAAATATAGATCACACCAAAACTCATGTATACAAAAGTCGAGCTGCATGCATGTACAGATGAAGACAGCAAATTTCAAGACAAAGAAAGGTGGACTCTGAAATGTACTTTTCTAGTCATTGTGCTGCAATTTAAGATCACAAAGTTGAGCAGCTATTGATGTTGATTTCCGTGTCATCACATAAGTGTCTATGAGAATACATCCTCTTGATCTGCAAACCATCTATTTAGAAACTTTCAACTTTGTGCTACTGCTCTGTTCCCTGCATTCTGGAACATGGTTCCTAGATATTCTCAAAAGGTGAGGACATTCCTTGCAAATCTTTGTCACAGATATCTGTTATTACCGGGAGATGTTGTGGCTCCAGATTTTGAGACCAGGCTGCACAGAGCCCCTCCATGTTGAATTGGCCCTCTGCTTTCACCACGTCTTCGTACAGCGATTGGCTAAAGTTGTGCATTGCTGTTGATGTCTCTGGGAAGGTACCGTGGAGCAAGTCAGGCCATTTGAGTTCTTCCTCTAGGTGCACTAGGCTATCTTTATCAGGTGCTAAATCTGTCCATGGGAATACGCTGTTCTCTACAAGCGAGCTTGTACTTTGCAGCTCGAATCCCAAGTTGTTGTTCCCACTGCTTCGAGTACTGCAACTTCTGCTGGGATTAGCAGCATCCCAGTAGAATTGGGCACTGTGAATGCCAGAATTTGGATTTTCTGGTGATGAATTGAGCACCGTGGATGTTGACAGGGTAGATGGTGAAACTGGTGGCATCGCGGTGGAAATGCCGCTGCCACGGGACTCGTTCTGGTTAAACCAGAGTGAGTTCGTGCTTCCACCATCTGTGCTGCTGATTTCACTGTTGTAGCAAAGCAGCTGCTGAAAAGGGAAACTCGGAACTGGGACTGATGAATGTCCTCTGTGGAGGTTCTCATAACCAGAAGCAAGCTGGTCGAGAAAGAATTCCTTGGGTGGCACCTTCACCCTTGCTAAGCTTGCAGTTTTTGTGCGATGCTTACCAGGCAGTGCAAAGAGCTCTGGCGATTGAGCCGTCTCGGTGAGAAGGTGGCTCAAGGGTCTAAGAGCACCACCGCCTGACTGGTCCACATCACTGGAATCGGAGGTTCTTTCAGTGCCACTGATGGTGGGAGCTGCCTTGCTGCGATCAGACTCGGTGACTGTGAGGGGCTTGTGGGTGTTGGGGTCGAGGCCTTTCTGCCGCAGCGTCTTCTTGATGCATGAGTTCCATAGATTCTTGATCTCGTTGTCAGTTCTTCCTGGAAGCCGTGTTGCAATCTGAGACCACCTGCTCCTTGGTGTGAAAAAGGCGCGCCAAAGTTAAAAGCTTGCTTTGAAATTAACTAATCTAGCAGGGCATCTTTGGGCTCAAATTTTACCTGTTCCCGAGGACAGCGTGGAGTTCAATGATAAGGTTTTGTTCCTCCTGATCAAATGCACCTCGTTTCAGGTCAGATCTGAGGTAGTTCATCCACCGCAGCCTACAGCTCTTGCCACACCTCTGAAGCCCTGAATCCATTCATCATGAGATTTTAGACATAGCGAGGAGAAACAGTTGTTCTTGAAGAAGAAGAGAAATCAAAAGGAAGGGAACAATTGTCAAGAATAGAGAGCAGAATATTTCTATACTACATACCTGCAAGTCTTGGGATAGTGCTCCAGCAGCCGTGCCCGTGCTTGGTTATATGGTTGAGGAGTTTCTCATCCTCCTCAGGTGACCAGAGCCCCTTCCTCAGCTTCTGCTTGTAGCAGCAGGAATGCCTCCCCATTGAACTCACTGCACAAGATGAAGCTCAGCGCTGCAGTGTGCACAACTCACACTCTGAGGGATTCTCAGAGCACATGAATTCTGCACTAGTAAGCCTCTAGATGGTTTACGGCTCTAGCCAGAGTGAGAGCCCTACAAACAGTCCATATTAACTTATTGATACGGGTGCTTGGTGATTAAAGTGGAGCTTGTGGTAGCAACTAGTGGCTGCAGATATCAGGGTTTGGAGGAAGGCAGCATTGCAGGCTTCCCTCCCCATTTGCCCCTCTTTTAAAGCTGGTGGTTGTCAAGTTTTAGCCATTCTCTTTGTTGCCTCTCTGTAAGCGTGTGTGGATTCATGTCCTATCACACTCTATGTCCGTTGCAACTGTCGGCGGGGCTGTACCCGCCCTCCTTGCCCCTGAGGGTCTAAGTACCGCAACCTATTAAAAGAAACTCCACATTTTTCATCCTTTCCATGTCAGGTATGTTACTTCATATGCAAGCTAGTTAAAGTAAAATGTAGAAAAGGATTGATGCTCTATCTCCTGTGTGAGTGAGTGCGACCTTGAGCAGCTGGGTTGTCACTGTTATTTTGAAATTTATCCCCAGCAAACTCTTCTTCACATGTATTCTGTCAAGGGAAAATACACTCTTGTGGAACTTTCCCTTCTTGGGGATGCTCCCTACTTGCTTGCATCTATCCTAGATTTCTAGTGTACCCACATGGTTATTATGCAGTCATGGGCCATCTTATCTTCAATGTTGATCTTCGCTTTTTCTTGTAACAGGTAACACACTGCATCACATCTTACCTGGAGAAAGCTTCCATTATCTTTTGCGGGACCGCATCAAATGTTTGTATCCCAGCACAGCGAGAATCTTCCTTTTTATCAGCTCAAGCAGCCAGCAACGTAAATTTTGTTTGGGACCTCCAATTTCCAATCAGCAACCTTATGCTCCAGTCCAAGAGAAAGCATATTGAAACCTCTGGAGATGTTAGCAATCAGTTGGGAGAATCATACTTCCTGTACAGATGATTGCTTCTCACGAGGAGCAAAATTTATGGTTTGTTCACCGGCAGTGTTCTCAAGCAAAACCAAGCTCAACTGCACCAGACACATGCTCTGTTTTAAATAGGCGGCTATAGCCTTGCCAGAGGCTCCGCGCTACGGCTAAGCCCTTCATAGGCTATAGAGATAATAGCCGCTATTGTCCGGCTATAGCCCGGCTAAATGGATTTAGCCTGCTATTTTTTAAACTATACCGGCTATAGGAGTCCCAAAATTTTTTGAAAAAAATGTATCCCGCTTAATTTTATAATATGGGGACAAAACCATATCCGAAACTTATTATTTTTCATATCTATTATGTGGCTATGTTAATATCTTATATATTTGTGAATTACTGGCATATATACACAGATATATATGTTGTGAGAATACTGTTTTTTACCATTATTAATCAACGCGGCTATATGGTCATAGCTGCGCTATAGCCCGGCTATAGCCTTTCGTAGCCTCTGAAATCGCCGGGGCTAAACAAAATAGCCGGCTATTTTAAACAGAGGACACATGTTCAGTAATCTTGGTCTGTAGCGGTGTTGGTTGTTGATATATTTATGGTTCCAATGCAAAGAACTCCAGATGATGCACTGTTTATAGAAAAAACATTTGGGGTACAATAATATCAACGAGTTGTCTAACCCAAGCACCTTTATTCGTTATCCTTACTTGTGTGCTAAAACAAAAGGCTTTGAGTCTTAACTTGATTGGATGATGCAGTGGCATCCTCTTAGCGCCCATGTGACCGTGGATACTGACATACTGTCCTCATTAAACAAGCATGGAGGCTATTATTATCGATTGAACATTTTATAATCTTCCTAATCTGTACAATTCTACTTTTCCTGATACTCAGAAGCTTCCTTTGTTACTGGTGAAGATTTTCTGGGGTTTTAAAGGAAGAAAAAAGTTGGCGGAAAGAATATACGAGCCTTTGCCGAAGGTTTCAGTGAGAAAATTTCAAAAAATCATCACAATTCAACGGGAAGTCTACAAATCCATCGGTTCTGTGTAATTTCACAAAAATCCAGCGGTATTGCGCTGGTTGGTTCCAATGTGCACTAATTCTCAAATTTGAGAGCGCTAACACGATTTTTTACAAGCGGGCCCACTATCAGGGTGAGGTGGCAAACAAAAACAAGTGAAGAGAAACATATTTAATTTCAGGGTTGTTTTCACAATTTTTGTTTTCTCCACACATAAAAAATTCCCATCTAACCACGTTCGTCCACCCTGTCAAATCTTCATACGGGCTGCAAGTTGACCTCGCGGGAGGAAGTGCAGCTTGCGGCCATGCTTGGGGACGTCGTGCCCGAGCTCACCTTCGCCAGCCAAGGGGACTCGGCCGCAGTACGGGTGTCGCGCTCCTTGATGCTCAAGTTCGTCGACCCACCCCGCGTCGCCGGCCACTGGCTCAACGCCGCCTCCTCTCAATGATGTTCTCGGGTGACCTTCCGTGGGCATAGTGTCGGCGAGGCACCAGCAAGTAGGGACTAGGGAGCAACGCACCACGCTATCGACGGCGCTCTCCATGCGCCAGCGCGACGTGCTGGTGCCGCTTGTGGACGCCGCCATGGACCACGTCCGCGCTGGTGTTCGCTTCATCAATGGTGAAACTGTGTGCTCTCACCAGCAGCGCCGCACGCTTGAGGACGCTCTCAGCAGCAACCCCCCCCCCCCCCCCCCCCCCCCAGTTCCGAGCTCTCTTCTTCCTCCGTGCATCAGAACATGATCGGCATTCGGAGCGCGCCGTCATCGGCATCATGCTCAGCCCCGTTGCCATAGCCATCAAAATGACCACCCACCATGTCCTTTAGCTCTGCCACGACCCGGAGATCCTTCTTGCTGAAAGAATTGACGCGGAAGACTCTCTGTCATTGATTCATCTTCCTGTGATTGAGTAGGCCACCTCTACTCGCCAGAGCGCGACGGCGAGGTCCGTCCAGGTTGCACGAGCGCGCGGACCGGAGGCCTGTGTCGGCGCACAGGACGCCGTCAAGCTCCGGCAGGGCCTTCTCGCTACTACCCTTGTTGGCGTCCACGAGGAGCTTCGAGAGTACATGACCGGCGCTGAGCTCGGAGAAGCCTGCGGCCGCGCGGTCCGAAGAGGTGGCGAGGTAGCCATGACGAGGGCCGCCTTGGTGGCCTGGAACGGGACCCGATGAGGGCCACGAGCACGCCGCACATGCTGGGCATTCTCGAGATGGCCTCGGCGGTGCTTCCTGTTGCTGGGCCAAGTCAACGCGTGCTATGGAATAAGATTAAAAAAACATATAAAAAGAAAGAATAGTGTGGCAGATAGATATGGTCGCCATAAATTTACAAAAACATCTAAAATTTAAGTTCTATCGAATGTTTAGATCCTTCAGCCGTTTCCACTATTGCCACATCACCATGATAGTGGGCCCTGCTTGTCAGAAATCGTGTTAACGCTCTCGAATTCGAGAATCAGCACACATTGGAACCAACCAACGCAATACAGGTGGATTTTTACGAAATTACAGAGAACCGGCGGATTTTTAGACTTCCCTTAGAATTGTGGTGGGTTTTTTTGAATTTTCTCGGTTTCAGTAGATAGTGAGTTTTCAGGATCACCACGCGATTAGAAAACAAATATGCATGGGATTGCTTATTATCCTGACAAAGTATTCCCTTAACTAGTAGTATTAGTCATTCAAAAACTTAGTCATCGTGAAGTGGGACTAGCTCAGCCGGTTGGTTCCTTATGGTTGAAGTAGCCCACCCAGGTTCAAGTCCTCGACTTGACATGGGTGCTCACACTTTTCTGAATTTTTCAGGATTTAACCAACGCTATGCTTTCAGTGATAGGTGACGTGCCCGTCAACAACGAGCCGCCTGTGGTGACTTCGTCAACCTCAAGATCTGCCGGACCAGTCTCTCGGAGGTGCTCATAGGGTAGGGTTTGCGTGTGTGTGCTATAGTTCATAGGGGTGTTTGTACGTGTGTGTTTTGAGCATCTGCGTCTCTACTGTGTTTCTAAAAAAAACTTAGTTATCACTGGTTATGATAATTGGTTAGGAATGCTCCACAAATAGCTGAATTAGAAGAATATCTCCATCGAAAGGATCTACCATGAGAAGTGCTCCGGTGCTTTCTAGAAAAACATGTTACATGAATTTTAAAACGCATAGACGGTTATGATTAGATTCATATGTGATTCAGATGTGATCTAAGAGGAGTAATAACCATATGAGATTAGCACCCTCACCCCTAATCATAGCCGTTTGATGTGCTTTAAAAATAGCACTAGACCATTTCTCACCATTTAATTTTCTTTGATGTTGAATCCTTCGAATAAGCTTTTTTTGGATTGTTTTGTCCCATTTATAAGAGGATGCCAATAATTAAAGGCATCGTTGATAAATACAAGATGTTTAAATATTTTTCTTCAGATTTTGATATATCCATATGCGTTAATGTTAATGCATTGGTTCATCTATTTCGGTTCGTATTTTACAATCTGAAATGAAGGGATTAGTCACAAATATCCGAAATGAATACGCGTCGAGACCACAACCCCTTCCGCACACGTCTTAAAGTGTGTTTGCTCGATTTTCTGATTCCGCCGTCTCGATCAATTTTCCTACTCAATCTTTTCTGCAGAACCGATTCGAGCCATAAAAGTCCCCTCTTCCTTCTTAATCCAGGCAACTGAATCCAATTAATGCTCTCTTTGCTCCCCAATTTTTTTAGTGGCCATGAGTTTGCCTTGCTCGGCAGGGATAAAGCTAGCCGAGAAGAGGACCGGGGTCATATTTCTTGCATTGGTGTCATTTTGTACAAATGATCACTAGTTTTCACTATTTTACAAAGGATTTGCTTTGGGTCATTGGAGTCATTTGACCCCACTAATTGCACCTAGCTCCGCCCCTGTTGCTCGGACGAAGCTACTAGGACGATGAAGATTCAAGATGTCCGGCACTACTCCCCTACTATCATTGGATTGACCAGGAGCAGTCGGAATGAGCGGTGTGTGAAATTTATGAGAAGCAACGCCGTGCATAGGAAACCCTATACGCACGTAGAGAAGCGTTAAGAAAAGGTTTCGCATGGAAGGAAGTGGAGCAATAGAGAGTTGAAAGAATATAAGGAGGGGCATCGACATTTCTTTTAGGGATGGGAAGGAAGAAAAAGAAATCTAAACTCCGCATGAAGGAGGAGGAACGGCGTCGCAAGGAAATCCGTGAAGACAGGTAGATAAAGAAAAAAAGGCTCTTCGGGACCAAGCAACCGAATAAGCTGGTGAATGAAAAAGAAATATTCATACTGGACTCAATGAAAATATGGACGGTATTAACATATGCATGTTTTTACTCAACTGACATCCACAACATATCAATGCAGATGTGCTAAATTACTTCCGCATGCACATTCATCCCCTTATACGTCTACACTACTACTTCCTCTGGTTTTTTAAATATTTATCCTCATTCACATATATAACAATATGGGTAACATGATCTAAAATAATTGACGTATGAAATGAAAAATTATCGACGTACGAAATAAACTATGTAAGTACAAGGACTGGTGAGACCATCAAATCTGAATCGGAGGGAGTATTAAAAAGGAGGGGTAAACTCTTGTTCTGTAGTTAGCGACGGATTTTAGCTCGGTGTGGGACCAAACTATAGGTGCATCCATTTCGGAAAAAACACTATAGGTGCATGCCAACTAACTCGATATGACGTGTGCACTTGTCACGAATTTAAGTATCTCGCCATCTTGTTGTTAAAATGACATTAACTATTAATCTGCGGTTAAACATGCAGTAGAGGTTTGCTACGTTTATTCGTGTGGTGGAGACGTGTGTGAAAGATGGCGGGAGAGAAGGACGTAGGGTGCGACATGGATGTGTATGTCTCTGTAACGCATAAGTCGCCGTGCGTCGCTTTCGCTTGGGTTTTGTCAGTAGTCGCTGCGAGCTGGCCATATGGTAGTGTGTACTGTACCTATGTGTGGGCATGCATACGTGCATGCGTTTTTCATGATTGACACTTTTGTTGCTACCTTTGGACTACTTTGTCTCTTGGAGCATCTGCTTTTATTTAGTGGTTCTTCTACACGTAGTAGGGAAAACTTACATTTACGTTTAAAAGCATCACTACTGATGTCTTCCAAATTCATATCAATTATGGAAAACGACCGGCTGATACTCCTCGAGGTCGCGTTGTAATTCAGAGACGGGCTGGTTTCTTGAAGACCCGTTTTGGGAGTGTGAGAGCAAGAGTGTGACCTTGCCTCCCCCACTACAAGGAAAAGGAGGAAAAAGTCTATAGGATGAGGCTTACATGTGGCACACGTTTTTTGTGGGCGCCACTGTTAATAGCAGTGGCGTACACAAACACGTTAAAAAATGGGTCACAATAAAGAAATGGGTTGTGACAAAAAAAATCGTTCATGACAAATTTTAAAGTGTTTAATTATAATTAAACAAAATATTAAGTCAAAATAAATTAAAAAGTGTTCACTTATAATAGAAAATCATGATAACAACTGAGTATTACAAACTATAAGGCACCATTAAATTTTGCTAGTTAACGGCGTTCAAACATGATCATGATTCACACTTATAATACTTCCACAAAATTAGTGTTGTGATATATGAAATAAAAGAGTTTTACAAGATGAATCCGCCAGTATAATTTATACACTCCTGATCTCGATGTATATAATTTAGTACTTCCTCCGTTCCAAAATAAGTGTCTCTTATGTCTAGATATATCTTCTTTTAAAAAAAATTGAGACAATTATTTGTGGACGGAGGGAGTATATATATATTACTGGTTAAATTTGATCACAAAAAACAAGCATAAAAATAGTGCGCCTTACATTTGCGAAGGAGGGAGTAAGATATTAGCGGAAATATAATAATATGAAAAGGGGAAAAAAACGAAAAAGCATAAATAGACAGAAAAAAGGAAAAAGAAAAACGAAACTGAAAAGAAAACTGCCCAAAATGGGCTGGCCCATGTTGGAGGCGCTCCGGGCGAGGCTGTACTTCAATTCGCACTAAGCGAGATATAGTGGCTGCGTGCTAGACTACGGGAAGGCCATAAAGAAATGGGTCGTATGTCCTCGAGTCGAGCCCAGAACTCGTCGTCGCGGCGCCGTCGTTTCTTGTTCCGCTTGCTCTCTTCTGCAGTTGGTTCGCTCACCGGCGAGCGAGACCACGGCCGCAGCGACGTCTCGTGCGGAGGCGCGGGCGTTTCTTTATGGCCTCCGGAAACAGCGACGGGGGAGAAGGATGGGAGGCGGCGGTCCGTGCGGAGGTGGACGCTGGCTGGTGGGACGATCCCGACGGCGTCGACCTCCGCGCCAGGTTCAAGGCCTTCACGGGGCAGCGCCGCGACTGGCCCGTGCCCACGCTCCTCTTCTGGAAGGACCTCATCCTCCGCGTAGCCCGCCGCCTCCGCCTCTGCTCTGCCCCGGCGCACCTCGTAAGTCACCTCCACCCCTCGATTGCGAGGGTTCCTTTGCTTTCTCTTCTGACACTGACAGACACCATGGCGGCAGGTGACGAGCATTTGGTTCGCCCGCCCCGGAGGCATCACGCCGCTCTGCTTGCCGCAAGTTCTGGTCAGTTTCTTTTCGCAAGAAGCACACTACATTATCGCAGGCACTGACCAAAATAAGGACTGGACATTTATTTCAGGAAGAGATGCGTGCCGATGGGGATATCCTGCTGAAATCCGAGCTAATTGACCCGACCGCGGGGAGCTTGTATCAGCTCCTCTCGAGGGTGAACCAGATGGCTATATCAAAGCGCCCGATTGCGCAGGAGGACATCCTGGTGTTTAGATCTTTGGTCGAGGTATGCAGTTTTTTTGTTTGTTTGTTCTCGAATTCTGGTATTATAGTGCTGCTGGTATGCTTATTGATGCTCTGCCAGCCAACTGCAGGAAAGGTTTGACCACATTGCTTCCCAGCTGAGTGGTTCCCATTGGACGTCGTCCTGTGTTGTTACTATTAGCAAATTCAATAGCTTCTTTGACGGACGGGAGGATGCTCATGCCGCCTTATGTTACTTGACGCAACGTGGCAAAGCACGGTATCTTGTAGTCAGGAAGGCAGGCCCTGTTGAGGTTCACGATTTTTATTGTACATTTACAATTTTTTTGCAGCAATTTCCCTACTGTGTTTTTACATAAATTGGATGGCTATATTCAGGGTGTGAAGTTTCCACTTGTGTCTACTCAAGCTCCTTCAGTTTCAAAGCTTGACTATGATATATTGCACTTAGTTTCGGCAGAAGAGAAATTGCAGCAGGAGCTTGATGTGCTGGATCGCCGGTGGGAAATGTTAGTGTACTTGTAAACTTTTTTTTCTATCTTATTAGAGGAAGTATACTTACCAATTTGCCATCTACAATCTGTTTGCAACTCTTATGTGTTATAGCAGAAGGCCTTTGTATGCAAGGGCTATTGCATTTTAACTATGCAAGACTAAATGTTGCTAGTTGACAAACATGATCAACTTATTTTCAGATGTCGGATTATCTGTCACTTGCTGCATTGTTGCTAATCTTGTGCGTGTTTTGTTTGCGATTTAAGATTTTAGACACCATCCGTTCCACTTTATAGTGCTATATTATTGTTTTTGGTGCTAGATGAATTGCTTGTCCACATTGGTTAAAATAATGCCGTAACTACATGTATTGTTAATAATTCAGCATCAGAGAGGTCTAGATATAATCAAGATTTGAGAAGTCTGATTAAACATCAAATCCATAACCATGTTTTTATTCTGAAGCTTTTCTTTCTTTATTTTGGTTGAGTTACTTGACAGTAACACTGGAATTTGTTATAGATAACCATATTTCTTTCAGGTCAAGGAGAAGGGCGTTGATGTCCTTCAAAGCAGGAAATAAAAGTGCAGCTTCTCGGTACATACGGCAGTCTAAATTGTTCTCAGAAAGCAGGAACAGATGCACGCCATTATTAGAGAGGGTTGAAGAAGTTATAAGCCTGATTGCTAATGCTGAGTCAACTAAACAGGTGTAGTAACATTACAAAAATGGTAGTTCACAGATAGACATATTACAAATAGTGTAGATGTCACATAAATAATTAACTCTTTACATATTATCTTCAATTAGGTTTATGAGGCAATCCAAATTGGTATTAACGTGATGAAGGAGCATAATGCCAGCATGGAAGACGTTAACACCCACCTTAAGGAGGTTGATGAACTTGTTGCAGCACAAAGAGAAATTGATGCTGCCTTAGGTAAGTTTCCAACTTGGAAATTTCAGCCTGCACTTGAGGAAGTTTATTTTGCAGATATGAGGTAGAGTTTTTGTATTGCTTTTTTTTTCTACATAAGTAATATACACTTGTGTGCCTAGGTCTGACCAGTTAAGCTCGACCTAGTCCAAATTTGATCCAGCCCAAGGTCCAAATCTAACGTACTCAGGCCAACCCAACCCCAACTAGACGACAAGTTCGCAGCAAGTACAACCCATGTAAATGACTTCAAAACCTATTGGAACTTTGTGTTTTCATCTTACCATGTGATGATATGGCACATATTGAGTTCCACGGGCCCTCAGCTTTAACCTTCAGAGATTGCCGATGATTAATTTACCGCCAATCTTATGATTGTAAAGGAAATCTTGAAGGCAGTAGAGATGTGGGGTAGGAGCCTGAGTGGGCCTCGTCGGAGACAACAACGTGACGGTGTTTTACCTAATTTTAGCCCCCCTGTGGTGGGTGGTAGTGACACTTCTTCTGTGTGTATATCAATACGAGGATTACTGAGTACAAGCTAGACTGGATCTACAAAGTTAGGTCTTGAGAGTGGTGGCCTAGCAATGGTTCTGGGATGAGATGGGCTCAATCTTCTGTGAGGGTCTTCGTCTCCTTAATAGAGAGGCACCTTCTTCGGCCCCAAATCTCTGATCTTCGGTGCAATACGATATGATCTGTTTCCAACAAAAAGTATCTCTGTGTTACGATCAGATCCTGGATTTAGCGTGTCCAGCCTTATCCCCTCCGAGTGCTTGCCTTTGCATGGGGGGTGCAGGTATTGGGAGACTCGAACACTCGTTAGTTGACTTGGCCTGTCCATGCCCGCAGGGGTATGTATGCCAGATAGCTCTTTGACTACTCACTGTGAGAGGTGAAAGCACTATCGGTAATCTGGTTTCTACTATGAATCATGCATATGATTATTTTAATTATACAGTTTTTAAACCTAGGTTTAGCCTCTCAACACTCTACACGTGGTCTTTTTGGGCAACAGAAGCAACATGCTTTTTTATTTTAACAGATTAATGTATTTTTTATAAGTAGGGTTGTGTTCGTATATAAGATTTTGATCCAGGTTTTATGCAGAGTCAGTACCGCTGCAGTCATTGGCTGGTGAAGAAGATATAGAAGAAGAATTCAGAAACCTCGAAGCAGAATTGCAGGATAAGATTCCTCATGTGCATGTTGTGGAACCAGAACAAGTTATAGATGCTACTGACAATTCACCTGATGAAACGGCTGAATCACTTAGCAATCACATGTCGAAGATTAAACTTGGGGCCATCTAGATGCTCCCTTTTTCACTTGTTGAGTGACAATTAGCGATTTAGTGAGATCCTTTTGCCCATCATTTTGTGATGTATGCATTCTGGCAATATCCTTATGTAAGTAGTAGTTTCATCAAAGATATTTCCTGATAACTAATACGAGTGCTTTTAACTTTATGAGCTCGTGTATATGGTGTTTGAGCTTTGGTAGATCTTTATTATTTTTCTTTCTGATGTAACACGTTCAAACTCATTTTATAGCTACTTATTATAACAACATAACAAATTTCTTCAATTGCCAGCCCTTCCATCATTTTTTGCATCTTAAATGGTGGGAAACATATATGGATTTGAAGTCCGACAAGGGAATTGATTAGTCAGAAAACAGTTCTCTCTTCATGATGCAGACATTTTGAGGATCAGTCAAAAGGCCATCAACACTACTGAAGAAGCTATTTTCACAGGTGAGTATGTTGTGTTTAAGTCTTCTATTAAGATTTGATAGAAATATTTTTCTGTGTGATTATTGTTTTCATCCGACGCCACTAATAATAGTCTGTTTGTCACAGAAGTGACAGAACACAAACATATGCCCTGAAACTGACTCATGATTTCCTTTGTATAATGACTGAGGAGTGGATGATTAGTAAAAATTAATTAGTCATGGAAGGAATGATGATGGTCCATACTTCTCTTGCTAATCAAGTTAGTTGGTTCTAAAACTTCATATAGTGCTATTAACCAATTACCACCTTAAGTACATGTGCTGAAACCCTTCGTATCATATGGTTGTTGCAGGGTTTCAACGCAGTTTAGAAATAGATTTATTGCTACGTTGACACCTTCTACCAATTGCCTGACTGTTATATTATGCTTGATTGTCAGAGGCAAACTTCTGCTTGTGTTATGTGTATCGTGTAGAGTTTGACATGTTGAACAGAAATGAACAGACTATAGCTTTATGCATAGTTTTTTTTAATATCACAAAAATGATAAAACATGAAAAAAGATTACGGTGAAGTGATTCTGATGATCTATTTCTATTGAACTACAACTACACCATTCCTTTTTAACAGTTCTGTTAATTGAAATCAAAACAAGAGTCCTTGTAAGATGTCATACATGGGAGTTTGTAATGTGCATCTGACATGCATATTGACATGTTTGGATTCAGATATCCAGTTATCCAAACCAGACTATATTATTTGCATTCTTCTCTTCTCCATTCTCATCCTCTCCCTGGTCTTTCTCCTCCCCACCGCGCCATTAGGTCCGTGCCGTCGCGCTGTGTCTATCCCTGGCAAAATCTTGCCTCCCGATGCTTCCAGCTATAGGATGGTGCAACTGCTCTGCACGGTGACATGCAGCCCTGACCGACGCCGTTGTGACCCATTCATCGTTTCTGTGTGTGTCCTCAAGCTTCACATGTACTCCCTCGGCTCGCCGGTGCTTTCGATGGTCGTTGTAGTACAGCGCTTCAGTGGCACCACCTCCATCTTCCCCAATCCCCACACCGGATAGTGCTGCCATCGAGCTAGGCGTTCCAGTCATCTGCATCCAGTCTCGTTCCCCCCAATGACCATGGCGAGAAGTTGGGTTCCAACCGCAGCCCCTCGAGTAGGCTTGGAAGGGCACTCTTTTTGATCGATAAACAATGGTTGGTTGAAATGATAAATCCGCCCAGGCCGGGAAGCTGAAAGGCCTTGTTGAGATGATTGGAGGCACTGCTGCCCCTCTTCAGACAGGACGAGGTGGAGTCGTGAAATGGTATGGTTCTTCCATATGATTTCTGAATTTATTCAGAGGGATTCCTTTTCGGATGGTTAGGCTTGTGTCCACGTGATAGATCATACCTCAGCCACTTCTTTGAGGCTTACTTGAGGTTTAGGGCATGTCCAGCCGTTCGTTCCCCAGGGTATCCGACGTGGTATTGGGGGCACATTTCTAGTTGTGCCCCCAGTTTTCGGCCCCACAGCACATCACAAATCTGTGAAACTTCATTTTCCCGCTACCAAAAAAACACACAAGTTCGACAATCTTGTCGATCATACAGTTTGGCGATCGCATCAAAACAACCACATCTCGGCGGCGGTCGAATCTAAATAGCCACAATTTGGTGATTAACCAATGGTAGGTGCCTCCTCTGCCATGGTAGAA
This sequence comes from Poa annua, assembly GCA_026929855.1. Taxonomy (NCBI): domain Eukaryota; kingdom Viridiplantae; phylum Streptophyta; class Magnoliopsida; order Poales; family Poaceae; genus Poa; species Poa annua. Next base: position 28,947,642 of record CM049428.1, read on the forward strand.
GATCGCTTGGCCGAGGCGAGTACTTCCAGCATGGGGACGGTGCCGGTGAGAAGTTCGTCGGGGAGGCGACGCTCTCTGTCTTTCCCAAACGCTGCTGGGCAGGTATTAGCCGCGTGCGGTGGACGCCAAAGCCGCCCATGGCCATCTTCGTCGCAGCCGTGCTCCGCTAGATGGCCATCCGTGCCGCCTGTGCCTCTTGCCCCGCTGCCTCCGCCGCCTGCCTGACCTTGAGCTTCATTTCCCTCTTCCAGCGGTGAAAGAGCATTTTCCCTCATGTGTGGTTTTGGTAATTGAATGACAATCTCTATGGACTAATGTTTGCATTGAGATATCATTATATATCATGTCCATGGAATTGTGGAGTTCATGTGTTGGACTCTTGAAGCTTATGTGTTGAGTGAAGCTTATTGCAAGAATGTCTTGAAGATTCAAGACATCATCTTAGTGAAGAAAAGATGAGTTGTGCAAGACCAAGAGAAGTTTTCTCGAAAAGATCCTATGCTTGGTGCTTGCAATGGATACATGAAGACGAAGCTTAGCGAGACTCTCCCATTGTGAGCATGGGGGAGTATTTGGAGAAGTCTCCATCAAGCAAGTGATTGGACGCGCAATCAAGAAAGATGAACCACTTGAAGAGATCAAGATAGTCATCATCCAACTCAAGTGGAATGCTCAAGACAAAGGTATGATCTTGATAGGGCTATAGGATAGATAGGCGTACTATCAAGAGGGGTTTTCAAGTTAGTAACTTGATCGCATCGTTGTGGAGAGCTCAAACCTTTGCATACTTGGCATATCATATTTCTTGGTTCTTATTTGGATTTTATGTTGGTGAGGAGTTAGAGCTTGGTTCATCTCCATGTCAAGCTCTAGTTCATCGAAATCGGTTTTACTTTGGACAACTTGTTGCGTTTTCGGTGGCGGAAATATTGCCGGTTCCTTCTTGAGGAAAGTCCCACACCTTGCCATGTGTGGAGATTTTACTCTATTTATGGGATGCAAAATTTCCACTTACTCTATTTTTGTTGGGTGCTCACCGTCGCTATCTTTCCAACAAAATTGGTCTCACCTCATTTAGAGTTCATTTGCAAAAGTTATAGCAGTTTTCGTTTCGGTGTTCTGCTGATTCGGATTATTGGGGGTCGGATATTCCGCCCTACCGGAATTTCCGGTTCCCCAGCTCATCCAAGAAAACGTCTAAGGAAAGGAGAAAAAGGGTTCTGACTCCAGTCGGAAATTGTGCTCGGAAATTTCCATATACCGGAATTTCCGAGTGCCCCCAGAAAAGTCCTCCAGAAATGGCTAAGGAAAAGTTTGATTTTGCTTCTGACTCCAGCCGGAAGTTCTGAGCTCTCTTAGACCGGAATTTCCGGGTGACCGGAATTTCCGAGTCTCTCTAGACCGGAATTTCCGGGTGACCGGAAATTCCGAGTCTAACTTATACCGGAATTTCCGAGTGTCAAAACAGCCAACGGCTATATTTCCTGGAGGGGTATAAATACCCCTCCTCTTCTTCTTCCTCAGTCAATCTAAGGCAGCACGCTTTTCCCCTCTCTCCTACTCCATTGTTGACCTTGGAAAGCTCACTTCCCTCTCAATCCCTCCATTGAATCTTCCATATTCTTTAGGGAAAGTTGAGAGGAGATCTAGATCTACAATCCTACCAATCCATCTCTCCTCCAAGTGAGGGGAACTTAGTTGATCTAGTTCTTGGAGTTCCTTTGTGGTTCTTCTTCTTTGTTCTTCCTCTCTTCTCCCCCCATAAGCATTAGTTGCTTTTGGTGGGATTTGGGAGTGAAGGATTTGACTCCTTTGTGGTTTCCTTTGTTCTTCCTCTCTTATTCCCCCATAAACATTTGTTGTTGTGTTGGAATTTGAGAGTGAAGAACTTGAGCACTTCGTGTGCTCTTGCCATTGCATTTGCATCGGTTTGAGCCCTCCACGAGGATTCGTGGTGGTGATACTTGTGAGCTTGTTACTCTTGGGTCTTTGGACCCTAGACGCCTTTTGTGGCCGGCCTTTTGTGGCCAAAACCTTTTGTGGTCAAGACCTTTTATGGTCACTTGAGAGCCCCCAATTAAGTTGTGGGTGTGTGCCTCAAGACTTGGGAGCCCCCAATTAAGTTGTGGGTGTGTGCCTCAAGAGTTGTACGGGATTCGATCTCCGCCCCAAAGGAGATCAATAGTGGAAGGTGAACTCGAACCTTTTGTGGTTGAGTTCATCAGGAGAAGAAGGTGAGCCTTTGTGGCGTTGCGGCTAACCTGTTGTGGTTGCGCACACCTCTCCAAACGAGACGTACACCTTTGGGTGGAACTCGGGAATACATCCTCGTCTCCGCGTGCCTCGGTTATTTCTATACCCGAGCTCTTTACTTATGCACTTTACATTGTGATAGCCTTCGTGCTTGAAGTCATATATCTTGCTATCATCTTGTTACTATTATTGCTTAGCTTAAGTTGTTGGTGCACATAGGTCAGCCTAGTTTATATATCTAGGTTGTATGCTTGTTAAAGTAAACCTCTAGTTTTATTCCGCCTTTATCAAGCATACCGGAATTTCCGGATCATTGTGTACCGGATATTCCGGCACCTCGGAATTTCCGGTCACTCTTGGACCGGATATTCCGGCTCCTCGAAAAAGTTTTAAATCGCCTATTCACCCCCCCCCCCCCCTCTAAGCGACGTCTATCCGTTCAATTGGTATCAGAGCCTGGTTATCTCATTATTAGGACTAACCTCCTAGAGATAAAGATGTCGTTTAGAGATCTAGTGCACAATCCCTCTTATAGATTCGATGGCACAAATTATGATGTTTGGAAAATTCGCATGCTTAATCTTTTTAGAGACATGGGTTCTAATTTAGAGAGTATTGTAGATATGGGTTTTTCTCCTCCAAAGGATTCTCAAGAATTATCTTTAGAGGATGAGAAAAACTCTTATCTCGATACTCTAGCATCTAATGGTCTCATATGTGCTTTGAGCGATGTAGTGCTTGCGTCAATCATGCCTTTTCGGAGCGCTCATGAATTATGGACAAAACTTTAAGATATATATGAGGTGTCCAACATTTCCAAGGATGATTGTCCTCCTTCCACATCCGGTCGTGATGAGCTCACGTCTTCCTCCACTTCACCGACATGTGGTTTGCCACAAGGTAATGATATGGTGAGTGGTGATAGAAATTGCAATCTTGATGGTGAATCCACTATTGACTATACTTCCCACCCATCTTATTGCAATGCTCTATCTTTGGACTTAAACATCTCTAGCACTCCAAATGTCATACATGCTAGTGTTGATAGTCCTTACATATCATGTAGTAGTTGCTTAACTAAATCTCATGATGATATGCTTTCCTTGTCTTGTTGCCATGATCAAAGTGCTTCTATTTCCTCTAGTACTTGTTTGGCTAACAATGTAGAGGAATTCCAACAATTGTTGGAACAAGACTTGGACCTCAATGGTGTTTCAAGTAACTCTTCATCGTCTTCATCCACTACGCACCTTTGCCTTATGGCTAAGGAGTATAAGGTAGGTCCTACCGTGCACTCCAATATATCTCATGGTGATGATGATGATGTTGATGATGATGATGATGTTGATGATGATGATACTAGTCTTGAAATCAAACAAGAAATTATTGCTTTTGATCATTTCATGACTAACTTGCAAGGAGTTGGCAAGAAACACTTTGGCTCTCTTATGAGCCGTATAGGTGAACTTGAGGATGTTCTTGAGCTAAAAGGTGAGATTGAGAGAGAAGATGCCTATGAAAAGGTATCTCTTCAATCATCTCTAGAAGATGAACAAGAAACGAATGCTCACCTTCAAGAGCAACTTGAAACTATCATGGAGTCTCATAACTCCAAAATTGCTAAACTCACTAAAGAACATGAACATGCTATTGCTAAATGTAATGTGCTTAGTAAACAAAATGCTAAGTTAAATAATGAGCTTGTCATGTTGTCTCCTTCCATTACTAATATTAATGATGCTTGTGCTACTAACTCCACTTTGTGTGAAGCATCTATCTTGAAGGAGAATGTTGAGCTAAGGGCTCAACTTGATTTGCTAACTAGCAAGTATGGGAAGTTGGAAGAAACTCATGAAAAGCTTTTTAGCTCTAATGATGATCTCCTAGCATCCCATGCTAAGCTAAAGTTAGCTCATGAGGCGGTCACTACGAAGGTAAAATATTGTGAGCCTCTTATGGACACTAGCACAACTTCTACTACTAATGCTTTATTGCAATGTGCTAGTTCTAGTAATTCATCCACTCATAAAATTGCTACATCTTGTGATGAATTACATTCCTTGCCTTGTTGCTCTAACAATGTAGCATCTACTTCCTCTAGTATTTTTGTTGAAACTAACCATGTAGAGGAACTCAAAGAGCTCAAGGCACAAGTCACTTCATTGAAGAAAGACTTGAAGAAATGTCATGAGGGTAAGTCCACCCTCGACAACATGTTGAGAGTGCAACAACTTCCTCATGACAAGAGTGGACTTGGATTCAACTCTAATAACAAGAACAAGTCCAAGAACAAGATGAAGCACAAGTTCGTCAAGAAGAAGGGCCAAGAACAACTTATTGATTTGGCCAAGATTGTGTGCTTCAAGTGCAAGGTTGAAGGGCACCATGTGAGATCTTGCCCTTTGAAGAAGAAGCCTTTTAGTGAGAAGCAACAAGGGAAGTAACCTCAAGTCCAAACTCAAGCTTCCCAAGTTGAAGAACCTTCCCTTCCCAAGAAGAAAGGTAAAAGCCGCCTTTGCTACAAATGCCGTGGGAAGGATCACTTTGCTTCTTCTTGCACTCATAGTACCTTATCCAACCCTCCTACTATTGATAATGTTCATTCTCTTCGGAAGGATAAGGTTGGCAATGTGTTTGCCAAATCTATTGGTACTCAAAGTGGTGTCAAGAAAAGAACCATTTGGGTTGCCAAACCTATTGTGACTAACCTCTTAGGACCCAACTTAGTTGGGGACCAACAAGCTAAAACTTGATCAATAGGTGTAAGTGGAGGACATTGGAGACTTGACTACATCATGAAGAATTAAGAGATCTTCATCAATCATATTCTCTCAAGTCAAGTCAATTGGATTATATTGTCTTAGCATATATCCAATGCTCCTCCTTGCGGTAACTTGTATTTAACTCATATGTACTCATTGAAAGTTACTTGCACCCTTGCATGTGTTTGGTTTTGTACCTTACTAGTGCTTCATATGTGTTGTGCACTCTACTTACTTATGTTGAGTAATCAAGCTTGTGTATGTTGGTTTGCACACCATGTATGTTTTGAGCCTCTTGCTTATTTGCTCTTATCTTAATTGGCTCTTTTAGGGATTTTAATGGACTATCCCATTTTGGGGGGAGTGATGTGCTTTTTGGTAACTCACCCCCTTAAAATGTGTATTCATGAGGAATACCACTTAGTAGTGATATTTCAATATTATCTACTCTCTTTGTGGTATACTCAATGGAAATTCAAATTCAAATGTCCATTAATTATCTCTTGTTGGATTTCTCTTGCCTCTTGTTTAAAAGAATGGATTATCACATTATGGGGGAGTAATAAGCTATGTGCATATTACAAGCCTAGAAAATGTGAACATGAGAGGTAGTGTCACCTAGAGTTGATATTGTTGATTATCTTGTTCCTAGGTGGCATGGTACTCAAACAAGTTCCATATTTGCTTAAATGCATTTTGATCAACCATCTTTTGGTATCTTGTTTGTGAGAAAGTTTCTTGATGCTTAGAATGATCATTGAATATGTGAAGTCACCAAGAATATCTAGATAAGCATGTTTTTCAATTCTTTTATTTTGCCACATGCTTATGTTTTGTGAATATGATCTTGAATACATATATGTCATATACCACCGAGAAATGTCTCCATACAATCATTGTCTTTGACAAGTGATAATTATATTTGTGGTAAATGTATTGATCATATTTACATTGCCTATTGTTCTTAAGTTTTATTATTTTATCGCCAAGTTTGTGTTGGTTTAACCACCCATTTGTCTTCTTTGCTTCATTTGGATCTTTTTGTTGCTCTACTCATAATTTGTGTTGTGCTTTCTTGAGTTAGGACAAGCAAGGATCCCATTGTTGTGCAATTACATTCGAAGACTTAATTCTAAGTAATGCACTATTCTTGGGGGAGCTATCCTACATTGAGTAGAACATCATCCTTTTTATTGTTATCGGGTCTTATTGATTTTCTTGAACTTTGTGTTCAAAAAGATATATGGAGGGTAATGATCCCACTTGTGTGCATTTTGTATTTACATACAAGATCTTAAAAATGCACTAATCATGGGGAAGCTACTCTATACTCTTTAGAACACTATTCTTTAAATTGGTTTTTAAATTGGTTGTGTATCTTATTGCTCTTCTTGAACATGACTAATTGGTTAACAATATATATGGAAAGTGATGATCCCATTTTTGTGCATTTTGTATTCAAATACAAGATCATAAGTATGAAGGGGTTACGGTGCAGAAAACAATAATTTTCTAGCGAACGAAACCCTAACTAGCCAGGATCTATCTATCTAGTACATGCGATAACGGTGGCGGAACGGGTTACATTACCTCCATGTAGACCGATAGCGGGGATTACGCTCCCGCACAAGCGTTGACGATGAAGTCGTACGTAGCTGACCTCGAGGTCGCGGAGAACTTGCCGCGATGTCGGTGTCGATGACGCCGGGGTGTCGACGATGATCTGCGTCGACGGGCGTCGGGCGGAAGAAGGCAGAGCGCCAGCACCGGGGCTGGTGCGCCGGCAGCAGAGGGGGGGGAGGCGCGGCGGCTGCAGGGGGCGAGACGACGTCGCCCAAGCTCCTCAATAGAGTAGCCTCCGAGCACTCGCAAAAATACGGAGCCTAGCGACAACTCCCGGTCATTCAGATCCAGCTGAAATCGCAGGAGTAGATCTTATCTGGAATCCCGCAGAGCAACGGCGCTCTGCGGTATTGCTTAGGTGGAGAGAGACCCTCTTCCTCAGCTCGGCGCGGCTCCAACTTTGGAACCACGGGATCGAGAGAGAAATTGGGAATTAATTGAATTTCCTGTGTATTAAATCAATTAATATGCCTTGCTATATAAAGGGGGAAGGGGGTGTGCAAACCTCTTGGCTCCCCCATGTGGGACTAAACAAAGGAGGAGGGGAGGGGGGTTCGGCCCCCACATGGGCTGGCCGAACCAGCCTATGGGGCCCACCCCCTTTGGTGGTGCGGTTCCCCCTCTTGGGCCCTCTTAGGGCCCATATAGGTGGGAGCCCTCTTTTTCCTTTATTTAATTAATATTAAATTAATATAAAAATCCCATTAATTCATAATTAATATATTTATATATAATTCAATATCCCGTGACTCCGAAAACTCTTTCGGACCACCCGAACAACTTTCGGACATTCCTGGAACCATTCCAGACCTCTCCGGAACTCCTTCCGGACCACCGGAACTCTTTCCGGATCATTTCTCTCTCTCCAATAAAAACCTATAAAATTCCAGAACCTATCTCCTAGCGTCGCTAAGACCTTAAGTTTGTTACGCTACGGTTCGGGAACACTCCAGACATGGTCGAGACACTCCGCTCACCAATGATCGTCAGGGATACCTGGAAATATATGACGACCCCTGTGCATTCCACGAATATCGTCGTTGAACCATAAGTATGATATTCATCCCCTTTGTCTCTGCGATACTACCTTGTCCGAGATATGATCGTAGACACACCGATGCCTTTGCTGTATCTCGTTACCGACGAAGGTTATTAACTCGTCTGCGATATTACATCTCCATGACCTAGTCATAAGCTGCAGCTATATAGATGCAATATCACCGAGTGGGCCCAGAGTATCTTTCCATTACAAGAATGAAAAAATCCCGCTCTTGATCCTTACGTCTCGATGCTCTTTCGGAATACCCAAGATGGACACCGTTATTGTCATGCTATATAAGACACAACGTTTGATGCTCTCAAAGCACTCCTACGAAGCAACAATAAGTACGGTCTCACGGTCTAAGGAATAAGCTATCATACTCTTATCTATTGCAAATGACAAACATCGTAATACGATCTTATTGCAATACTTTGCGTATGTCCACCACCTTATTCTACTAACAAGATGACCCCATTGTCAACCGACGTCATTGTTCTTGATCGGGAATCTCGATCAACTGTTGCCCAATGGACTAGCTCATATAGAGGCTTGCTAGGGACCTGGTTGTCTATGTATCACACGTGTATTAATAATTCCGATTAATACAGTTATAGCATAATACACAAACCTATTATAAACTTATGAGATAACGCAATAAATACTACTTATTTATTTGCCTATAGGGCATATCTCCTTCAAAGTAATGCACAAATCTTGGGGGAGCAATCCTATATGTTATTCAACATTAGTTGTCTTCAATTGGTTTTTGTTCCCGATGACATGTCTCTTTGAAAGACAAACATTTTTCGTCTTGGTACTTTGTGCCATCATGAAAATTGTAGAGGGCTTGGTTTATTTGTTGAAACCTTACTCTTCTTTGTGGAGTTGGCTATCTCATCCCATGGTTCCTAGTCTACCTTTTTGGATGAGATAAACCTTCGAGCATGCTTGTTCGATTTATTTCTTATACTCATTGGTTTAGCCTTGACCTTGTTTTCATTTGATATATTTTCAAATTGGTTTCTCAAATCAATGGGTTGGTTCGAGTCTTTTGATACAATGAGGACAAATCCTTCTCTTGCCACACTTTTGTGTAGCTTCTTGATTTAATTGGTGTTTTGTCCAAATTGTATCTCGCTTGGTTCTTGAAAGTTTTGTGCATGCATATTTACTATTTGTATATCTTATGGCATGCCTACTTTCGTAGATCCAATATATAGGATAAACTCCATCAAATCCTAAATGGCTAAGATGTGCATGAAAGTCTATTTCATATCAATCTGCACATATTTATGCGGAGTTTGTCCTACGTATTGTAGTTGGACTAACTACTTTGGACCCAATTAGTTTGGGTACCATTGTGTACTTGATTTGTTTTAGGTACATGGGAGATGCATTGGAAGCTTGTCTCGTTTTAAAGAAGATGTCTTCACCATGTGCTTCTTGGAGCCAAGCTTGGATGATTGTGAACTCTCATCTTCTACATCGTCAATGCTATCTCGGTAACAAGTATCTAACTCATGCATTTACTTCTAACTCTCAACCTTGTGTAGGTTGTTCTTTGGCATGAGTTTCTCTAAGTTGCATTTGATATGGTTTTTGCAAAGTTTGGTTCAATACATCTCCATTGCAAATGTGAGTTAGCCGGGATGATTAAACATAAAGGGGAATATATATTTATATATAATCATTTTCATGATTCACGGATCCCCAATGTGTTAATCTAGCAAATTCATTTCAAAGTCTCTCATATGCAATATTGATGAATTCTCTTAAACCATTTGCCTTATGTGATATTTGTTTTGTGTCTCGAAGTATCCCAACTATCACTTATCCTATGTGGGTATTTGTGATGCTTTGAGAACTTGGTGTTGGAAGTTCATCTATACCCTTTAAGAATAATTTGAGCTATGTGCTTTGCTTTTAAGCAAAAATTCTTATCGGTGTATTTATGACTTCCTCTTGAATATCATGTGCTTGACATTGTACCTACATTGTGTGTGCATGTTTCTTTGAGGACTTAGTGTCCACTTAGAAACTTATACACATGAGGGTAGTTACATATTTAATTGGTATTCAAAATCTTGAGTGATCACCTTTTACTACTTTCTTAATTCTTTGGTGATCTCTAAATGGCACAAGCTTTGTTTTTCTATTGGTTTCACATTGCCTCTTAATAAGCTTGTGATCCTTTTTGATTTATCATCTTGGGTGTGCTTGTGTGCAAAATACATGACACGCACTATGTGCCTCATAATTTGAAAGACTATGATGTTGCTTAGGCTCATCCTTGTTTAGTCTCCTAAATTGTATTTCCATGTCACACCCATCCTTTCCCGGTTGAGCAAGCCTTTATTCAATCTTGCACCTTTTTGTGTTCAAAATTATCTAGGAGGCAGCGAGGATTCCATGTTATGCACACCATATTGAAATACAAATCTTTTCATTGTGCATGTACCTTGGGGAGTTCCCTCTTGATTTTTAGAACACTTGGTTGATCTTATCATAACATCTTCTTGTGCTCAATTTTTTTTTTGGATCCCTTGATTGCTTGCTTCTTTGTGAATGCTTCCCCCCTTTTGCAATTGGTATCCTTCCAGTGGATTTCAATTGGTATATTTCTTGTGCAATTTTTGGATTTTCAATATAGTTTGATCCCTTCATCTATTCGTCATTGGATAAGTGCATTTGATTTCACTCATATCATGAGAAATGCATAAATCATGAAGGAGATCTTATTATGTTACCTTTCCAAAGCCTTTCGCCCATTTCGGCAATCGTTGCCAATGGGGGAGAAGTTTTGGAGGGTTGTATGGAATTGGCTTTTTACTTTGGTATCTACTTTGGTATCTTCTTAAGTATTTGCCTATTTGCCTTACTTTCCTTTGCATTCGTTGCTTGGTTTTATATATATAGTGGAAACTCCACCATCGGTAATGGTCGATAATATATGCAATGAATTCATGTTCATACACACGTGCATAAATTATGGGGGAGTTTGCTCTATATATGTGGATGGACTAACATCACATACCTTTGTAGTATTTGATGTTAGTGCAACCATTCTTGTTCGTTAAATTCCATATTATAAACCCTCTCAAAAGAGATTGTCATCAATTACCAAAATGGGGGAGATTGAAAGAGCATTTTCCCTCATGTGTGGTTTTGGTAATTGAATGACAATCTCTATGGACTAATGTTTGCATTGAGATATCATTATAGATCATGTCCATGGAATTGTGGAGTTCATGTGTTGGACTCTTGAAGCTTATGTGTTGAGTGAAGCTTATTGCAAGAATGTCTTGAAGATTCAAGACATCATCTTAGTGAAGAAAAGATGAGTTGTGCAAGACCAAGAGAAGCTTTCTCGAAAAGATCCTATGCTTGGTGCTTGCAATGGATACATGAAGACGAAGCTTAGCGAGACTCTCCCATTGTGAGCATGGGGGAGTATTTGGAGAAGTCTCCATCAAGCAAGTGATTGGACGCGCAATCAAGAAAGATGAACCACTTGAAGAGATCAAGATAGTCATCATCCAACTCAAGTGTAATGCTCAAGGCAAAGGTATGATCTTGATAGGGCTATAGGATAGATAGGCGTACTATCAAGAGGAGTTCTCAAGTTAGTAACTTGATCGCATCGTTGTGGAGAGCTCAAACCTTTGCATACTTGGCATATCATATTTCTTGGTTCTTATTTGGCTTTTATGTTGGTGAGGAGTTAGAGCTTGGTTCATCTCCATGTCAAGCTCTAGTTCATCGAAATCGGTTTTACTTTGGACAACTTGTTGCGTTTTCGGTGGCGGAAATATTGCCGGTTCTTCCTTGAGGAAAGTCCCACACCTTGCCATGTGTGGAGATTTTACTCTATTTATGGGATGCAAAATTTCCACTTACTCTATTTTTGTTGGGTGCTCACCGTCGCTATCTTTCCAACAAAATTGGTCTCACCTCATTTGGAGTTCATTTGCAAAAGTTATAGCAGTTTTCGTTTCGGTGTTCTGCTGATTCGGATTATTGGGGGTCGGATATTCCGCCCTACCGGAATTTCCGGTTCCCCAGCTCATCCAAGAAAACGGCTAAGGAAAGGAGAAAAAGGGTTCTGACTCCAGTCGGAAATTGTGCTCGGAAATTTCCATATACCGGAATTTCCGAGTGCCCCCAGAAAAGTCCTCCAGAAATGGCTAAGGAAAAGTTTGATTTTGCTTCTGACTCCAGCCGGAAGTTCTGAGCTCTCTTAGACCGGAATTTCCGGGTGACCGGAAATTCCGAGTCTAACTTATACCGGAATTTCCGAGTGTCAAAACAGCCAACGGCTATATTTCCTGGAGGGGTATAAATACCCCTCCTCTTCTTCTTCCTCAGTCAATCTAAGGCAGCACGCTTTTCCCCTCTCTCCTACTCCATTGTTGACCTTGGAAAGCTCACTTCCCTCTCAATCCCTCCATTGAATCTTCCAAATTCTTTAGGGAAAGTTGAGAGGAGATCTAGATCTACAATCCTCCAATCCATCTCTCCTCCAAGTGAGGGGAACTTAGTTGATCTAGTTCTTGGAGTTCCTTTGTGGTTCTTCTTCTTTGTTCTTCCTCTCTTCTCCCCCCATAAGCATTAGTTGCTTTTGGTGGGATTTGGGAGTGAAGGATTTGACTCCTTTGTGGTTTCCTTTGTTCTTCCTCTCTTATTCCCCCATAAACATTTGTTGTTGTGTTGGAATTTGAGAGTGAAGAACTTGAGCACTTCGTGTGCTCTTGCCATTGCATTTGCATCGGTTTGAGCCCTCCACGAGGATTCGTGGTGGTGATACTTGTGAGCTTGTTACTCTTGGGTCTTTGGACCCTAGACGCCTTTTGTGGCCGGCCTTTTGTGGCCAAAACCTTTTGTGGTCAAGACCTTTTATGGTCACTTGAGAGCCCCCAATTAAGTTGTGGGTGTGTGCCTCAAGACTTGGGAGCCCCCAATTAAGTTGTGGGTGTGTGCCTCAAGAGTTGTACGGGATTCGATCTCCGCCCCAAAGGAGATCAATAGTGGAAGGTGAACTCGAACCTTTTGTGGTTGAGTTCATCAGGAGAAGAAGGTGAGCCTTTGTGGCGTTGCGGCTAACCTGTTGTGGTTGCGCACACCTCTCCAAACGAGACGTACACCTTTGGGTGGAACTCGGGAATACATCCTCGTCTCCGCGTGCCTCGGTTATTTCTATACCCGAGCTCTTTACTTATGCACTTTACATTGTGATAGCCTTCGTGCTTGAAGTCATATATCTTGCTATCATCTTGTTACTACTATTGCTTAGCTTAAGTTGTTGGTGCACATAGGTGAGCCTAGTTTATATATCTAGGTTGTATGCTTGTTAAAGTAAATCTCTAGTTTTATTCCGCCTTTATCAAGCATACCGGAATTTCCGGATCATTGTGTACCGGATATTCCGGCACCTCGGAATTTCCGGTCACTCTTGGACCGGATATTCCGGCTCCTCGAAAAAGTTTTAAATCGCCTATTCACCCCCCCCCCCCCCCTCTAGGCGACGTCTATCCGTTCAAGCGGTCAGTTCAGAGCGTCTCCATGCGCTTCACGTCATCCACCCACTTGGAGTTGGTCTAGCCTGACGGCATGTGCTTTGTCGCCAATGGCTTCCTCCATGACGGCTCCGGTGGTTCGAGGACCTGTGAATTTCTCCGGCAGCCTGTCCGCTCGGGCGTCCGAGTGATGAAAATGTTGGGAGCTAGCCCACAAAATGGAGGGAAACTGAAAAAATGAGGGAAAATCGGCTTGTCTCGCCGACATAGCTAGCTCACGCGCCTTTTTGCTTCCGCCGGAGCCCCAACACGCTGGGTTCGGCTTGGGTTCGGCGGATGAAGTTTCAGCCCAAACCGGCGGAAAACAAGCATGTGGGGGACCGGCTGGGAGATTTTTGTATCGGCCGGCGGAAAAAGGGGCCCTGGGGGCTCTTGGGGGGACGGCTAGAGATGCCCTTAGGGGGACGTTTGGTAGACTTTATTTCTTCTACTGCTTAAGGTTCCATAAATTTGCAGATTGCCTGGCCACCCAATCTTTACTATTAAAGCAGAATGCGTGATATGGTGTCACAATTCAAATGGTGTCACACTTTAAATACCCTAACACTTCATACTAATTACATTGCGTTGCCACCTATAAGTGAACATACCTGTTCAGAAACAAAATTATGTCTAATTACAATGCTCTGCCACCTATAAGTGAACACCGTTTTAAAGGAAAAAAAAGTCTCTCTTATTTCTCTAACCACCGTACTCAATAAACCGTCACATGCAAACTAAACACCAGGCCACATGCAAACTAAATTCACTTTGATTTCTCTAACTACCAGGCCACCACGTGCCACCCCGTCCAAAAAAAAGCATTCGTATTCCGTTGTAATCTCATTATTTTGTTGGTGCTAATGAGAACTTTCACGCAAATAAATCCCACCTAATAAAAATCACACGGAGCGCCTTATCCACCAGCTAATTTTTTTCTTGAGATTCATACTCCATATAAGTATGGACGTCTAAAATTCCGATGACAAGAAAGTGTTAATAGTTTAATACCCATAGCAAGTATATGTATAGATCCTTTCCAGCTTACTCCTCTTTTTTCTGATGATGTTAGCTAGGTATGTATTGTCTGCTAGAAGCCAATAGCTAGAGCTGACTCCTTTCATTTTAGGTTTCGGCCGCTCAAAATGTGGTGTATCAGATTGATTTTTACTTAACTATATCTAATTGATCTCTGACTAACACGTACAGTTAAGACATACGAGTACATGACGAGCAGTTGGCAATCCAACATCACCACGCGCTGCACCTTTTTTTAGTGTATGTACGTTTTGCCAGCTTTGGCTATTTACTGCATGTAGCAGTTTGCTACGAGTTAAGTGGATTTGATCAAACCAAAACCCAAATATTTGTTAGAGGCACGAGTCAAGGGGGTCATGAAGAGATGTGGCTGCCCAGTCTTGTGCTTAAATATTTCCAGTGAGTAATAAAAAAAATACATCCTTCTTTTTATAATATGAGATGTTTTTAGATGTTACACATATTATTTAGATTCGGTTGTGTGCATCTTTTTAATGCAGAGGTCGGGGAACCCAGGGGCGGACCCAAGTAGAGGCTTGTGGGGCCATGGCATCCACTAAAAAAATTAAACTTTAATAGACTTAGTTTTTTAAAGAAAGATATTTCAATTCAGTGAAGTTATACAAGAAGCCCCAGTCAACTCATGTGCCCCTTCTCAAAGAGAGATTGGGCTTCAACAACCGTTACCAGAACCTCAAGTCAACGTGTCAAGGTGACGCGGTGAGGAAACTAAATGGACGCATAGTGTGAAGATTAAATATATATAATAAGGAAAAAGTAATACAAATACTTTTATTTGATCACAAATGAAAATCATCAAATAAAAGATTTTTCCGTTATAAAAACATTAAGGAACGATCATAGGAAAGAATAACCTGAAAATTTTCTTCAGCGAACAAATAGCTTCAACAACCGTTACCATAACCTCAAGTCAGTGTATCAAGGTGACGTGATGAGGAAACCAAATGGACGCAGAGTGTGAAGGTTAAATATATAAAAGAAGTGAGAAGTATTACACAATACTTTCACTAAATAGCAAATGGAAATGATTTTTCTGTTAGAACAATATTAAGAAACAACCATAGAAGAGAACAATCCGAAATTTTTCATCGTAGAATATTATAAGAAATTATTTGGAGCACCGGCACTGAATTACTTCTCAATGGTAGAAGAGAATAATGGGAACCTGCCCAAGGTATCTCCAGTTGAAAACAAAATTTTAACAATGACTTTTTAGGAGAAGGAGGTGTTTGATGCTATCTCTCAAACAGAACGTAATAAATCTCGAGGGTTGGTTGTGTGCATCATCACGATGTAGAGGCTGGGACGGGTTCTGCTGAGTTCTATCAGAAGTTTAGGATGTTCTTAAAGTTGACATAATGAATATGTTTGTTCAACTTCAATCAGAAGAAATAACCCTATTGAAAATATATTTGTTCTTAAAGGATTTTCATCTCAATGGCGAGATTGCATTGCAAAGTTCATTTTGGGTGGAAGATGTCGGAATTCATGTAACTGATGACATTTGCCACTACTTCCAAACCCTCAAAGACAAGGAGATCATTTATCTACAATATCGTTCAATGTTGTTGGAGACACGTTGGCTTTTCTTATGGCTACGGCAAAGGAAGATGTCCAGGTTAAATATAATTTACCCCACCTAGTCGAAGGGGAGGGAGTGTGATCTCGATCCTACAATATGGATGATGTAGTTTTGTGAATGGAGCATGATTGCAAAAGAGGTAAATATGAAGCTTATTATATCTTTCTCCGAGCAACTCTCAGGTTCCAAAGAGTGAAACTTATTTATTTTTGGCAAAGCAATGGAGGTTTCAGATGATTATTGTCGCATTTTTTGTGTGAGGTGGGATCCCTTCCATTTAACTATCCTTGAATCCCACTTCATTATAGTTGATTATTTTATAATATATTATGATATACTTTTATATTAACACTTGACTAAGAAATCCGTAGCAACGCGCGGGCACTTAGCTAGTTTCACTATATTTCTTATCGGGAACAGGCCCTATCTCAAGAATATGTTTTTATCAGGACATAACTCTGAAAAAAGAGATTTCCTATCTTTTCTTTCAACCCGAGAAAATACAGTCGGGTGGCGATAGATGTTAGTAAATCAGCAATAGTCTCCTTGCCCAGAGATTTGATGATAACCCCCTGGCCACTTTGGTCCCACATGTCAGTGGCACATCAAAGGGGCCTGGGAGCAAACATAATTGCACCTGGGGGGTTATCATCAAAGATCCCCCAATTTCCTAGCATGCCACCCAAAGCAAGACGTTCACAAATATTAACCTGAGCTAAAAGCTTCAGAGTCTAGATCATACCAGCCAAGGAATGCAATCGGATGTTGCTATCACAAGCAAGGACCAAGGAAGGGCAAAGTCAATCGATACTTAGTTGGTTCGACGAGGTGACACCGAACGGCAAGCCTGGGTCTATAGATACCGTAGTTGGTTCCATGGATCTGTTCTCGCACTCGCCATTTCTAGTTCTGGATGGTTCACCCGAGCACTAAAGGATAAGCCTCTCCATGTTCGTTAAATGGTCGGAGCGGTTCAGCCAGATCAACAAGTCGATCACCTGATCGTAAGTGGGAAGCTCCATCTTGAAGAAGCGCGGGGATGGTAGCCTTGGGATCAGTTTTAGGTTTGGGCAGCAATCCATCGGATCCCTTCCACTTGTCGTCTCTGGCGTCATGTGGTGTGCTAATATCTATCTTCATGGTAGCCAGATTGTGGGCAGGTCCAGACCTGCTGCTTAGTGCTTAGTGTCCCGTGGATCACTAGACAGAGTCAATCTTGCCATGTTCCACCATCTGCTGGTTGATGCCGTCTAGGCGTTTCATGGTGATCTTCTTGATATCTGCAGCGCCAACGGCCATGACCGATCCGAATCTGATCCAAGATGTTATGAACATCTCCTAACGCCGGTAGGAAATCGCGCTGGACATACGAAGTGCGAGTCCCAACCAAGAGGCTGATGCACAAGAAGAGCAAGGAAGAAACTTGGGAGGAATATTTGGGATTATTTTCTCCTTTCCTTTACTGATAAAACTGCCATACCTTATATAGCCTGCTTACAATCTTGGAGGATAAGCGGATATCCAAAACTTCAGGAAATAATTAACTTAAGAGTAAGATAACTAACAATAATTAAGGAATCCTATAAAGATAAATTGGGGACTTACCCTGCTGTGGCCCTTTCATGGTGACTGCCTTACGTCACATAACACTGGGCTTGTTTGACTCAAAGAAATTTCATAGGATTTTTGTAGGATTTTATCCCATAGGAATTTTTTCCTAGCTAGTCATTTGATTCATAGGACTAGTTCCTATAGAAATCTTTGTACTACTTCCTATAGGATTTTCAACATGCACTCCAAGCTCATTTTACAATTCCTTTGGTGGAATCAAACAAACTTGGGTACAAAACAAATCCTATAGGATTGAAGTGGACATGACATAGCAATCCTATACAATTCCTATTCCTTTGTCTTTCCTATCCTAGAAATCAAACAAGACCGACTGAGCAGGTTTTCTTAAGAACAACAAATCTTCTATTGTGAATCAGTTTGAGCCTAAAGCATCTTGAATTGCAGTATATCAAAAATCGATAAACTTTGTAAATTTGATTGTGATAGTTGAGTCCATGGGCCTTCTCGAAAAATATCTGGAATGAAGACAACAGAGTTTGCTTATGATGTGCATCTACACCACAGGAAATGTTTTCACGGGCCATTTTGATGGCTGGACCCACTTCAGACCATCGAATATATGAGTTTGTGTCATTGTGTGTAGCTTTCTCAGATAACGATGTCTGTGACTTCCCATACTGTAGTTATGTAGTTGTTGACCGAGACTTAAATTTTACTTGCTATGGAGAGGTGACTACACTATTCACAACAAGTAATATACAGATCATTGAAAGGAGAGGAGGCAAAGAAAAGATAAACGTAAGATAAGCTGGCAAAAGTGAGTAGTCTCGCAACGCAAAGTATTTCTCGTTTTGAGGGTAGCAATGCCCATGAATGGACGATCGGAAGATAGACCTGAAAACTGATGGCATAACTCATAGGCGTGAAAATTCACGATAAGGCTTGAATTATTGGAAGGTGCTTTGCTTGTGATTGCTCCACATGGATAGATGCATGAATCTATCAGATGCCTGTCCACACCAGTCTTCAGTGTTACGTCATATCAGGAATAGAATAGGATGAAAAAGCAATCCTGTTCCTCCATTAAGTGATATACAATAATGCTAGATACCACAGCTGGCTTATCATCTTAACAGAGGATACTGTACACTGATGTTATTGGGCCATAGAAACATATAAATTTAAAATCTCATGGCAAAGAACCATGAGCAGCATCTCAGATAAAATTTCGTCCCATTTTTTTTGTTCTGCACTCTAAAGGGCTACATGTTGGCTCTTTAACCTATTATAATACTGCTTAGGTGTAATATAATAGTAACATTGTTCACTAATAATTTAATGATTGTTTCCTGATTGACTAACAAACTAAGCAGAGAGTTCAAGTCAGCATGTTGATGTAAACGTATAACCAACCGCAGGTAAAATATTCCCATGAATCAGGATTGTCCTTTTGCATGTCCTCAGGTAGCATGATTCCTTATAACTGAACAACATATTTTTTAAAGAAAGAATATCCCATCGAACAGCGTACTGGCTATATCTTGTTGGCAAGCTAGTATACAGAGTAATTCTTGGCAAACAGTTAACATCTTTTCTGATAAATATGGCTACTTATTTGTAATCAAGTAATTGCTTTAAATAAGTTCCCTGCTATTCCAATGATACTCGACTAAAGATTTGCTTTCTCTACAACATCCGGGGTAGATCATTTTAGTCCAAGTTCATTTGGCATAATATAAGTGCTCAAAATGTGCTCCTTACGCTTCTGATAATCTGACTGAACCTGACTGACTCACGAGCCTAAACAAACTGGAATCATGTTAGTTTATTATTTGCACGAGAAAGCACTATATAGTTAGTTAGTTAGTTACAGCAGGGGCAAGTAAATCACGTGGAAACCAAGTGGCCCCAGCAGACATGATGAGTAAAAATAAAACGAGTTTTGCCATGCATCTGATAATACAACTGAGGGGAAGTAATGTACATCGATCCAAGAAGGCTCCAGAGAAATAAAGAAAGACTACTCAAGGGAAACTGTACTGGCTATCAAGAATTACAGTTCATAACCTGGTAGCATCTACTAACTACATTTGCACAAAATTTTGGGAGCATCTTGGCTGATACATGAGACATCTGGTTCGTGGATTAGGATACTTGGTAAGTTCACACTGAACAACTTGCTATATTTCATGTCTAGATCTTGTTAATTAGTACTTGAAATTGCTCATCGGTTTACTTGATTCGGACGAGAACATTACACTTAGATGATCTCTTTCAAGCTTAGCGTGAAATTCATGTTACACATCTAGGCCTCTCTCTTTGTTTCACATCCACCTCTCCCTGTTGTATTGTAACGGTCCCCTTGCCTCTACCATCCAAAAATTGACCGGATGCCAGTTGTCAACCTGCAAGAATGCACAAAATTTGAGATGAGGGATTCACACTAGAACCAAGGAAACCAGATCTGTTTGAAATTTTGTGAGTTGTTACCTGAATAATGACCTGCCTATGTGATCACATTATGTTTTCTTACTATTTAGCTTCCTTGTTTAGACTTTGTTGCTGATTTGCTATCCCTTGTTGTTGCTCCTGCACCATGTTAGGCATGGCTCCTGAGACTTGAGGGGCTAGGTTTGGCCTAACAGGAAGACCGGCCAAAGATGTAAACGGTGGTACACTGGACCCTGACGAAGGGATTGCTTGCCCTGCGACTCCAAACATTTGCATGGTGTTAACACCAGGGATGCCAATGCCTTGTGGGGCTGCACCAGGGATCATGTGGCAAGGAAAGTGAGCACCAGGCATGGGTGGCATCGGAATCGATCCTGTGTTGTTCATGTCGAAGACACCCATCCCGTACCCCAGTCCCATGCCAAGATGAGGGAAGTGAGCCATTGGAGAAAGTTGCAAGTGTTGCATGGCTGGTGGTAGCATCATAGGAGGAATGCACAGCCCAGTTCCCATGGACATCATCTGTGTGAAGGGAACCATATATTTCAGTTCATCTCATTCACCTTGCATAATCATGCTGCATTTGGCATGCGGCAGTTAGTATAGTAGTAGTATACCTGAACTTGAAGCTGAAGTGTCTTGAGGTACTCTATAGCTTCATCCAACATTGAGGCCTTGTCGATCTGCACTAACATGCCAAATGTCCTTAATATGTACACTCCTAATGAAGCAACATAATAGAATAGCTTATATGTAGCCTGTACCTTGTTGCAGTTGGGAATGAGCTCTTGGAGAGAGCGCATTTTTTCATTGATCCTGTCTCTTCTCCTCTGAAGGTTGTTGAATTACAATACAATCAATACGATTGAAGGATGATATTGAAGGAATGAAATATAAGGTGATCAACGAACTGGAATATGTGGCCTGCTTACCCTTTCTGACAAATTGTGAACCTCGGCGGTGCGGCTGCGTTTCATGCTTCTGCTGGCAGATCTTGTCAATGCTCCGGACTCATCGTCAGGATCCTGAAGATATTCAGTTTAAACCATGCGTAAGCACTATAATAGATTCAGTTTCACCATAAGCACTACAAGTTATATCAGCTCATATTCACATATAGTGCTATCACATGTCGTTTACTTACATCATCTTGACTAGCTGAACACTCTGCCTGGATCTTTCGCTTCTGCTGGTGCCAGCGTTCATCGGTTGCAGCACCGTTGGCAGAGCACACCGAGGAAGTCGCAACCGTGGCCTCTGGTGCCTTTCTTGCCGCATCCTTGTGCACAACCCTATTACTGCAAACCTTTTCGCGAGGCATCATCTCTTGCAGGTTACCGACTGTGTCCGTCGGGGCAGCTGCCGACGCAAACTGCACGTCCTTTGGATGCGGCCACATCGCCCTGTGATCAGCGAACACAGGGCCAATCCGTTGGCCACTGGTCGTCTGGAAAACCGTGGACTCCATGGGGTTGGTTGTGGTGATGCTGGACACCACCTTGTCGGTGCCTTGCGGCCTCTGCACGCTCTGCAGGGTTGCCCTTGCCAGGGCTGCTGGTCGAGAGAAGAGCGAGAAGTTCATCACGCCCTCTGCGCTGCCGCTTGGCCGAGGCTGCTTGGCAACAGCAAGATCTGGCGCCTGTTGTGGCTGGGAAGACCGGGTGCTTGGAGCCGATAAGCCATGGATTTCCTTGAAGGATGCTCTGCTGCTGCTGGCAACCGGAGTTCCCCCTCTGTTGTTGGTGGCGTTGGGATTAGAGCCGAGGTTGGCCGCTGCCGCCTCCTGGAGCTCCGAGAAGAAGTCCGAGCAGTAGTCAGCCGTGGTGAGTGCAGGGGTGGTGTCGTCGTCGTCCTCAATGATGGGGTAATGGATCCATGGGACGGTGTCATCGTCCCCATTCTGGTGGCTGGCGTGTAAGCCGGAAGAGAAGTCATGGAGCGATGGAGCCATGCCTATGGCGCCAAAGACGCTGCCGGCCTTAGTGAAGGCCAACATGTTGTCGCCAGCAGGGTGCTTTTCTTGGAGTCCGCTGCTGCCGGTGCCGAACGGCTGGAAGGCGGGCTGCGGGTGCTTCCTCCGCCCGTGCACCACCGCCTGCCCGTTCTCCCAGAGCAACTCAGCGAACTCGTTGCCATCGGACCTATAACCAACGGTGACACATGCATCAGCATCATTGTGCTAAGAATCGATCAAAAACGTCAACAACGAGATTGAATGAGAAGAACAGAGCAGCATACTCACATCTCGGGGCGGTTAGTAGAAGGGACCAGCTACCGCCGGTGTAGCCTTGCGCCGCTTCTTGGAGTTTGCAGGGTGAAGAAGGGAGAGGGAGAGCTAGCTCTTGTGGAGTGTGGAGTGTGGAGGTGAAGAAGTAAACCGATGGCAGCTGCCGCACTGGTGCCCTGCGTGGGAGATAAGAAGCGGGCAGGGGCGGTGGGGGACCAAGCCGGGTGATGACGGAAATGGACAGGAAGATACGACGCGCAAATGTGCAACGCAGCAGCAGCAGCTACCGGGGTTCTCTGCACCCGCGCTGCGGTAATGTATGCGTATCCGTGCACTGTATCCTCTGCTAGTATATCTTGTTTGTATTTTTCTCCCGTTGGATGTATATATATATATATATATATATATATATATATATATATATATATATATATATGCTCTCCTCTACTTCTGGTAATGCTCCAAGTTAGCTAGCTAGGGGTTGTTGGGTACCACAATTGCTCCATGATCTACGCAGCTGGTTGACATGTTTTCAGTATTCTAGGTTAGTAGGTTCTCATGATCTCATCCCATGCTGCCCAGCAACATATTTCAACCCTTGCCATTTATGGCAATCAATGTTTTTCCGTAAGAATGAAACTATAAAACCCTGTAGATTAAGGGTGTTTATCATGCATGCACGGACAGGGACATGGGCAAGTATATTTCTCTCTATATATGATGTACTCCGTTTGTTTCGAAACACATGGTGGTTTACGTATGGATAAAGTATTAGTCTCCAAGATGTAAGTTTTACCATTGTCTTATGGTAATTAAGTGCACGTACGGCTTCCTGTATTTTGCGACGGATATTGTAAGTAGAGATCACCAACTTTTTTGGTCATTTCATTCTTTTACCTAAAGTTGCAACAACTATGTTGTATACTCCATGAATGATTGGGTGACTGGAGGGGACCAAATCAATCAAGGGAACACTGCTTGAGCTCGTGACCTGCAATGGACAGCTGCACGGGAGACTGCACACGAACATGTACTTCCTGCTGGTGCCGATCCATCTCTGTCTGAGACCATTAGTAGCGAGCATGTAACTAACACCTGCACTGCAGCCCAGTCGTACCAAGTTAGTGGTGCATGGCCGAGACTGGTTCTGCAAAGCCAAAAAGAGCAAAAAAAAAAGAGATAGAAAGGACTTAAAGGAAGCAAAGCAGCTTTGGTTGGCAGATCCAGCCCTGATGTGCGTATGTGGGGGGTCGGGGAAGTGGAGATAGATGGCTGGCAGATGATGAGCAACGATACTCCCCTCCCCTGTGATAAAGAAGAAAGGCTGAAAGTGAGGATGATGTGCGGCTGCAAAACGCTGGAAAGCTGCTCCCTCACATCACACATACCACTACTAATCATTGGTCATGCTGATACGGGGATACTAACAGGCGGAGGAGATTTAATAAATATGCATGTTTTGACTTGGAACTGGCTTAGTACTAGTTATTTGCCCATGACCATTTAGATCCATGGTCCTAAGATAATCCTTTTCTTCTTCTGCTAATGACATCACCATTTTTTGTGGTTACGAAAGCAGAAACAGGATACAATCGTACCCAGCACATCGTGGTTCACACTCTCAGGGAGCCGGGCATGTGTAGTGCTGGAGGCGTGCATTAAACAATTGGCATGTTGAGCTACAGGGAGTATGGAGCGTTATCGTCGGCTAGCCAATCTCCATTTTTCAATGGTAGGCGGGGAACCAGTGCATCAGAAGCTCACAGCTTGGCCGATCAACCAGGTACGCATGACTTGTGATTCTTTACGACTTACAAATGCTTATGCTGATGCTGGAGTAGTATAGTATAATTGACCACATGCATGCATGTATCACACGGTGGTTGGTAGCTGCACGCCCGTGCACGAACATGCATGTATTTCCCACTGGTTCCCACTGCCCCAGCCAAAGTCGGCTATCTTTTGCACTCGTGCATAAACTATCTCTACTCCCTCTCTATACGATTGGACGTGCACGTTACTCGGTTAGTAATTAGTTTAAGAGTGAACTTACACTTTTTACCTCATAATTGTGCATTTGTGACACATATTACCCCATTTAGTGAAACAAAACCAGAAACACATGATAGAAAAAAAATTGATCATGGGTCTGCACTATTTTAGGGTTTGGCATGTTTTCGTTGGAATATACCAGCTTCTAGGTCGATGTGGTGCGACAAAATAATACTCCCTCCGTTCTATATTAGATGACTTCGTTTAGTCAAAAAGTGGATGTATCTAGACATATAACATATATAGATACATCCACTTTTATCCAAATAAAAGTCATCTAATTTTGAATGGAGGGAGTATGTTACAGTCAGTGCGACAAAATACGATCATGTGCAACCTTCTCTTGACCATCTATTCAACCTCTCGTCATTGTCCATCTATTTTTGAATTTCAATCATCGCCTCATACTTTGTCCAACATAAATGCATCCCGAAAAGAGGATCCAAACTTTTCTAAATGCATCTATTTTTGAACTGCGTCACGAATAATGAAGATATGTGCAAATTAACTTCATTCATGTAAATAAAAGTTATTAAGCCGATATAGCATAAATATAAAGTAGATTTTGTGCATGCTTATTTTCCACACAACCTGCATAACTATCTGTGATGCAATATAATTTATGAGTCAAATTAAATCCTTTCCGGGAAGCTGAAGCTGCTGCTGCTTTTTTCATAGGCACTGTATCACTGGCTAAGGCAGCTCGCAACGAGAGGTCGTAAGGTTCCACTGTGAAGTCCAAACAAACCATAGCTCTACAAAGGGGCACAGGGAAACTAAGTCCAAGAGCAGAATTCGCTTTCTGTCACAACCTTCCAATGGCTGAGGCGAACTAAGGAATAAAGGAGGTGTAGACTTACAACGACCGATCGAGTGCTGGAGCACACACACACTCCGGCCTTTTGGGCCGGCGAAGGTGCTCCCACGAGCGAGCGAGACGGCGGAAGTCGACGTTTCCGTGGACTCTGCTAGCATATATAGTTGGAAGCCAGACAGTGGCGATGTCGGCAATCAGTTTGCTGCCGAAGCTGCAGGAGCTCGGTGCGCCCGCGCGGCTACGTTTCGTGCTCCGGGAGGACGGCGAGCATGGTAGCGATGGCGGTGGCACCATGCACGCGCCGCGCGTGGAGCTTCACGTGCGCCCCTAGATACGCTGGGACCGCGCGCGTGAGCCCGAAAGGGATCGTCGGCGACCACCGTGCTGGAGGTAGACACGCGGCCGGCCGGGCTATCGGCGCCGGTGCCGTCGCCGTCTAGTCCGTGTAAGTATCTGCCGCCAAAGATGGGAGCGCGCCGGCAGGACAGATGACGGATGTACATATATGGTACGGGATACCCATACCCGAGCGGAACTCGTTATGTCGAGCTGACAGATGAACGGACCCGGGATGACGACGTTGTTGGCGACACACAAAAAAATCTGCGAGTCATGTACTATCGAAACAAAAAAAATCTGTCATTCCTATTTATTTGCAATAAGCCTGAAGGTAGACTGCAAACATTAATACTCTCCCTTCGTCCAAAAATGTTTTAACCTTGTCTAAATTTATATGTATCTATACATACTTTAGTGTATATATGCATGTAAATTTAAACAAAGTTGTGACATCTTTTTATCAACAGAGGGAGTAGATGATCTGAAAATTACAATAAGTCCTAACTATGGCAAGAACAATTCAGCAATGTGAAAAGTGGGCTGACATGGGCCCGGTTTTGGGCTGAAATGGGCTGAGACGCTATATCAGTTCAAAAAAATACCACCCCCTCCGATATTTAAATTACTTCTCAAGTATCCATACATGTTTAAGTGCTACATACATCTGATTTTAGTAAAAATAATATGCGTTGAGGTATTAGTCCTAAATGTGACTTTAACTGCTAATTTCCATGTTGAAATTGCATATACATTAAGTGGGCCATACATCTATGACGAGGTAAAACCAAAAAAACAAAGTAGACAACGTGACTTTAACAATACCCTATATATAAAAGGGCTTCAGATTTGCATCTAGATCTGCTGGCCACGTCGTCCTTTTCAGCTCAGTCGTCCGATCTGGCTGTTGAACGTCCAGATCGTGAGTTTTCAGAAAACCAAAACGAATCTACTGTAGCACGGGCGTTTTGACCAATCGTGTGGCGCCACGTCGCCCGGTCGCCACCCGGTGACATCCGGTTCCACTGGTCACCGTGACTTTTTTTTTATAGAAAAGCGCCTCACAGATCACCGCGAAGCTCCGCGGTCCATAGACTAACGGTGTGAAGGATCTATGTGCAAATACTGAAAAATCTACAAACTTTCCTGTAAAATATCCTCTCACAATCCCCCTCCTCCTTCCTTTCTCCCGCGCCTCCGAGGTCGCCGTCGGGCCACCGCGCCGCACCGCCATTTGGCTCTTCCCCGGACAGATCGACGGGCGCGAGGAGCTTCGCCGCCACGCCCGCTCCCTCCTCTCCGCAGATCACCGGCCGAAACGAGTCGCCGGAATCGACGGCGCCGTGCGCGCTGCTCTCCGCCGCATCTGCCGCCCCCGCCACCCACACTGAGCTCCGCGCCATGACCGCCATCCTCCTCCGCAAGCTCCTCATCCCGATGTCCTCCTCCTCATCCGACTACTCCTCCTCCTCCTCACCGACCGCTTCCGCGCCGCTCTCGCTCTGTACCCCTACGCGCCATATGCCGCTTCGCATCCTGGAACAAGATGCTCCGAGGCACTGCGGATGGAACATCTTCGTGGTTCCGTTCCAAGCTTCCTGGTACGTTTCCGCTAGCTAAACATACAATCAATTCGTAGGATTTGGAGCTAGCACTAGTAGAAAACAGGCTAAAGGACCGAACTCCAAAACCCCATTTGTCCCGGTCGTACTGCAAACCGGGACAGATGGGGCATAAAACGCTAGTGGAAGACCAAACTAGTTCAGGCGACACTCATTTGTCCCGGTTCGTGGCTGGAACCGGGACAAATGATGCAGCACCCGCAGGCGAAACCCATTTGTCCCGGTTCCAGTCACGAACCGGGACAAATGAGAGCGGCGCCGACGATTCCTCTGCCCTCCGGCGATTCCTCTGCCCTCCGCCGGCGATTCATCTTCCTCTCCGACGCTATAAAATGCACTGCACAGTACGACTCTTCCCACACCATTTCTCCGGCCATCTCTCCTCTCTTTTCTCCGTCCACGTACACCATTTCTCCGGCCATCTCTCCTCTCTTTTCTCCGTCCACGTACACCATTTCCTATGGAGCCACTTGTGCCTCGGTCCGATGAGTTTTACGGCTACGAGAAGGAAGGCATGCGGTTCAAGGTGTGGGTCACCCTTCGTGCATGGCGCGTGGAGAAGTGGATCGGCGACGTGAAGAAGAACTTCCTCGACGCCGCTCCGATCAAAGCCGTTGGACTCGATTGCGAGTTCACCGACCCTCGACGGAAGGATACTCCGCAGCGCGCCGCCGTCCTTCAACTCTCGGTGGCGACCGAGACTCTTGTCTTCCAAATTTGCAAAGTTGATCGGGTGCCACAGGTCCTCGTGGATTTCTTAGGTGACGAGACAATCAAATTCTACGGCGTGGCAATCCATAATGACATGAAGATGCTAGCCTACTACGGAATTATTATTCGGTCCGCGGTCGACCTGCAGAGGGATCGCCGAAACCCTACCGGCAATTTTACTCCTAGTCTATATGATCTCTCTAATGCGGTCATTGGGACAAATCTAGAGAAGAAGAAGAAATACAAGAAGAGGAAGTACACGGACGACGACAAGGAAGACACGTTACAAAAACACCTAATTTTCGGATGGGGCAACGTTCCATTAAGCTACGATCAAATCGTATATGCTGCTTTAGACGCTCGCCTTGGCTTCGAGATTGCACGGAAGTGGGATAGTCTACGCGGCTATAATACGGAAAATGATCGTCTTAATGTCGTTGATGAGTAGACTATCTATGTATTCAAACATTTTTCATATTCATAGTTATTTAAAACAAAAAACAGAAAAAGAAAACAAAAAAAATGAAAAAAACCTCCATCTGTCCCGGTTTCAGTCTCAAACCGGGACAAATGGCCTCCTTTTTGTCCCGGTTTGTGACTGAAACCGGGACAAATGGGGGGGTGCCTATATATACTGATCAGCAGCCCCCTCCCAAAACCATTGGAGACATTTTTTTTTTGAAATGGAAGGAGGGGGTGTGTGCTAGTCTGTTTTTTTTGTATGCATGCAAGGTGTTTGATGAAATGCCCGAGAGAGTTCACGAATTGATTTGATGTACACTTAAAGAAGTTTATTCTTCTTTTCGATCAAGGTTAATTTTTCTCTCATTTCATTTGTAATTAATTGATACCGTGCATGTTCAGTGTTTATTTGTCGATGTTCTGTAATGGTTATTGATGTAGTTCATTATATAATGCAGATGGACCGACAATGGATGTATGGTGACCGACGCACTGCCGAGTACATGACAGGTTTGAGGAAAATGTTCTCTAAAGTCTCATGATTGCCACGTGATTATGACGCAATTGCTTCCGATTGCACTGAGGGGGCTACTACCGGAAAATGTTCGAGTACCCATTGTGAAGCTTTGTGCATTCCTCAATGCAATATCTCAAAAGGTAATCGATCCGGCGATTCTACCAGGGTTGCAAAATGATGTGGTCCAGTGTCTTGTCAGTTTTGAGTTGGTGTTCCCTCCATCCTTCTTCGATGTTATGACGCATCTCCTGGTTCACCTAGTCGAAGAGATTCAAGTTCTCGGTCCTGTATTTCTGCACAATATGTTCCCATTTGAGAGGTTCATGGCAGTCTTAAAGAAATATGTGCATAACCGTGCTAGGTCAGAAGGAACCATCTCCAACGGCTACGGTAACGAGGAGGTCATTGAGTTATGTGTTGACTTTATTCATGACCTTAAGCCGATAGGTGTTCCACAATCACGACATGAGGGTAGAATTAGTGGAAAAGGCACACTAGGAAAGAAAACAAAAATTTGTATGGATGGACATTCTTTCACTGAAGCACACTATACAGTTCTACAAAGTTCTACCTTGGTGGCCCCGTATATCGATGAACACAAGAATTTTGTACGCTCTCGTCACGCGGGGAAGTCTGACAACTGGATTGTACGTACACACATGGCCACGTTCGGCGGTTGGTTGCGAGCACATCTTGAAAATAAAGACAAGGTTGATGAAGAGTTACACTGGTTGGCCAGGGCACCATCTACAACTATATGTACTTTCCAAGGGTACGAGATAAATGGAAATACATTTTACACGAGTGTCCAAGATAAAAAGAGCACGAACCAAAACAGTGGTGTTCGCATTGATGCAACAAACAACAATGGGCAGAAGAACACATATTATGGTTGCATAGAGGAGATATAGGAACTTGACTATGGACCTTCTTTTAAGATCCCTTTATTTCGGTGCAAATGGGTCAATCTGAAAGGCGGGGTTGAGGTAGACAAGATGTACGGAATGACAACAGTGGATCTAAACAATCTTGCGTACAGAGATGAACCATTCGTGCTAGCCAATGATGTGGCTCAGGTTTTCTATGTGAAAGACATGTCTAGCAGACCCAAAAAAAGAAACATCCAGGGAGTGGAGGAGCCTAGGCGTCACATAGTTCTTTCAGGAAAAAGAAACATCGTGGGAGTGGAGGACAAGACAGACATGTCAGATGATTATAATAATTTTGATGAAATTCCGCCTTTCGTAGTGAACATTGACCCAATCATCAAGTTGATTGAAGAAGATGCTCCATGGTTCTGACACAGAAGAACTGGCGGTGTTGTGTGATGGAGATGTTGGTGCGATATGTAATAATTAATATATTAAACTTTTGATATGAAGAAGATGCTCCATTTTTACCTGCATATCAAATGGATTCGTCGGCGTTGATAAAACAAAACACACGATTTCACCTGCATACAGCCCCACGGTGGCTCTTGATGAGTGCCTGCATATCAAATGCACCGTGGGGCGTATGCAGGGAATCCGAGTAATTTGTATATATTCCTCAGTAGATGAATTGAACTATTCTTTTGAAAGAACAAAACACACGATTTCACCTGCATACAGCCCCACGGTGGCTCCTGAGTGCCTGCATATCAAATGCACCGTGGGGCGTATGCAGGGAATACGAGTGATTTGTATACCACACACCACCCGGCTAGGCACTAGAAGGAGGAAACACTGAGTGCTCGCCTCGTCTGAGAGGGGGCTATATATAGGGTCACGGGCTCAACCAGTGGTACTGGTAGTGTTGATCCAACAGCTCTCAAGTGCTCAAAAGAAGCACACCCCTGATCCAACGGCTAACAAGTGTTTCAAAGAAACACACGATCTGTGTGCTTCTTTAGTCCCGGTTTGAAACTGAAAGCGTTAATCGAACAGCTCAGAAGCAATCAAAAGAAACACACCCCTGATCCAACGGCTTACAAGTGCTTGAAAGAAACACACGATCCGTGTGCTTCTTTAGTCCCGGTTTGGAAGTTAAAGTTTGCAAAAGTTATACAAATTCACATTTAAAATAGTTTTAAACTAATTTAAATAATGGTTATAGAAAAGAGAAAATGTTTTTGTATTAGTTAGTCAAATTCAAACACTTTTCATATTGAAAGTTTTTTCAAATTCCAAAGTTTGCAAAAGTTATACAAATTCACATTTAAAATAGTTTTAAACTAATTTAAATAATGGTTATAGAAAAGAGAAAATGTTTTTGTATTAGTTAGTCAAATTCAAACACTTTTCATATTGAAAGTTTTTCCAAATTCCAAAGTTATTTAAAACAGAAAACAGAAAAAGAAAAGAAAAAGGGAAAAGAAAAAGAAAAAATACCATCTATCCCGGGTGGTGGCTCAGCCCGGGACAGATGGGGTGCTATCTATCCCGGGCTGAGCCACCACCCGGGACAGATGAGTGTTGCTATATAAGCAACACTTAGCCACGGGTGGTGGCTCAACCCGGAGCCATTTCCCTCTCCTCGCGAAGCGCTGCCCAAATTTCCCGTGAACAACCCTAGCCGCCGCCGCCTCCTTCTTCGACTCCGGCTGGGCCTCGCCGCCACCTTCCTCGCCTCCTTCTTCGACTAGGTGAGCCTCGCGCGAGCCCTGAACCCTATCTCGTGCTCCCTTTCTCTCTCTGCGCGCGCGTGCCACGAACCCTAGCCACGAACCCAACTTCGGCGTCTCCGCGGCTGAGCTACTCCGGCGAGCGGCAACAGCGGCCTGGCGGCGCTCCGTTAGGGGTTTTGGGGGGGGGGACGGACCGCGGTGTCGGAGGCTCGAGTATGGGAACAAAACCCGTAAGAAACGCGCTGATTTTGAACGAATTTGGGAGAGGATTTCGGCCGGATTTCTCGATGAAACAGTTCATGTTGCAGTGATGTCATAGCTGACGTCACAAGTCAATTTCTTTTTCTGATTTTTCCATTTTATTCATATCTTTTGATTTAAATGTCCAAATGAAGTCAAACAAATTTCTAAAAATTTGTAAAATTATTAACTTTGTGTTAAACCAGTTGTGGGCATGTTTTGAATAATTTTGAAAATTAATACTTTGAAATATTCATAAAATGCATAATTGCCCATTTAGGTCAACTTTGAGATTAGTTATTTAAATAATTCATTTTGGGTTAATAAAATAATTTTTGCTTTAATAGGTTATTTAAATAACATATTACAACTATATATATTGAAAAGAGAAAATGCAATGAAATATATATTGTGTTTTACATTTTTTGCTTTAGAATAGATTTTACAATGCAATGAAAATCAATGAATACATTTTTTGATATTACAACTATTGGAAATGAAAAGAGAAAATGCAATGAAATATATATTGTGTTTTACAATTTTTGCTTTAGAATAGATTTTACATTTAATTCTTTTCTTATATAGAATATATATTCATGAAAATCATTTTGTGTTTTGAAAATAAATGAAGATCATTTTAAGCTAATGAAATGTTCATTTGGATAATCCATCTATTATAAAATATATGAAGTTATTAAAGTTATTTAGTTGTATGACATATCGGTAAAGTTATTTAGATGTTGAGTTATTAAAATTATTTAAATGGATTTAAATCTCTTGCAGAAACTATGGACACCCGTCGAAATCTTCAAGAAGAAGAGGACATGTTCGGCATCATTCGTGAAGGTGATGAATTGGACCCCGGCAGAAACCATGAACAAGAAGAGGAACACGTAGACGATTTCACCGGGCAATTTCTGAATGAGTCCGGTGACGGAATAGACGTCACCGACAGTTCAGCTCACCGACAGTTCACCGACTCTACTGTTGGAAAGTCGGCCGCCGAGGTAGATATATGCCCTCAGGTTTTTGTCTCCGTTGAAAAGATTTGTGTGTATACATATATTAACTATCACTTTTTCTTGTGTTTAGCCGTCGGCGGGCCATGAACCGGGACCAAGCAAAAAAGCAGCGGTGAAACGAGGCGGGCCACGGACCGGGACCAAAAAGCTCCAAGGGAAACAGAAGTACCACATCGAGGAGATCAATGAAAAAGGAAAACCGATTGCTCCCGCTAACCACGCAAGGAAATTTGTAGCTCAGTGCGGAGTCATCGTTCGGTACGGACTGTCCATCAGGGCTCAAGAATGGTATAAGCCAAAGGTGCCAAAGGAGGGGGTTATTTATGTATCGAATGCAGACAAACAACTCCTTTGGGACGAGCTCATGCAGAATTTCACTTTACCGGAAGAGGAGGATGTAGAGGAGCCGGTTATAGAGAATCGATGCAAGGCCTGGACTTTTATTGAGATGGGTGAATTGTTCCGCAGCTGGAAGAAAAGGCTTAACAAGTTCATAAAAGAAGGTAAAACTCCAGAATTTGTCGGAGTCTATGAAAAGATAAAAGATGAGTGGCCCGAATTTAAGGCGTACAAGCAATCGGAAGCCGCTAAGGCCATGTCAGAGAGAAATAAGAAAAATGCAGACAAAAGGATATATCACCATAACATGGGGTCAGGTGGCTACCTGACGGCCCTGCCTAAGTTTCTGAAAATGGAGGAAGAGTTTTTGGCTAAAGGTATACAGATCGAGACATTTGACTGGCCAGACCGGCTTAAGGCTTGGTTCTATGGGCATGGTGGAAAGTTAGACCCTGAAACAGGTGACTGTCTTTTTACCAAGGAGCACGGACCTGACCCTATTAAAGCTCTCAGAGAGGTATGGAAGGAGGTCACGGAAGGCAGGTTCCACCCTAACAGAGAGAAGGACGAGCTATCGCGAGCCCTTAAGAATCCTGAACACAGTGGACGAACAAGAGGAACCGTCGGCTCTGTACCGTGGATACTTGGGTTTCCCAAAGAGGTTGGCACTTATAGAAGCCGATCGAGAAAGAAGAAAGAGATTGCCGACCGGGCCCAGTGGATGGAAAATAAATTACTACAGCATGAGAAGGAGATAGCAGAGCTGAAGGCAGCGCAGACTCGACGGATGCCCTGCGAATCTGAGACGCCCGAAAATCCTTCTCCTGATCCAAAATCAATGCGGAGAAGCAGTGTGGCTTTGACGGAGCTCGATCGCCACAATGATATGCCGGGTCCTCGTCACCCCGTGGATAATATCGTGCAGCGGGAACTTTGCGACCTACATGTGCCATGCTTGAACATAACCGTGAAGGTGGCGCACGGCTTTGCCCTACCGCCTAGCCCAAATGGAACTTACCATTGTCGCCCTATTCCAGATGGCTATGCTGTTGTCGGGGTTGATGAGGTTATCAAGACATATGAGGGAATTAAGCTGGACTTCCCTACGGGTGAAGACGAGGTTGAGTTGAGATTTGCCCTCAAGAGTACCTGCTTATGGAAAAAAGAATACATCGTGTTCCCACACATGCAGCTAAATCGCCCTCCCAGTCCACAAGCCAGTCCACATAACTACAACAACGACAACCAATGCGCTAGTCCAGACACCCCCCACAACGACAACCAAGGCGCTAGTCCATCTCCGCCGTCGCATGAGCGTACTCCGCCGCGTGAGCGTACTCCGCCGCGTCAACGGACTCCATCGCCTCCGCAAAAGAAGCGGAAGTGCACCGCTGCGTCGACTAGTACTCAGAAAAGCGAAACGGCCGGGAAGTCTCGCTTTGTGAACTCTCGCAAAGATGTCGATACAAGGGTCGAGGAGATCCAGACTTCCCAGAGAAAGAAGGCAAAAAAGATGTCTTTGCCTGTTCCGGTTTATTCTCCGGAAGCGATACGGTGGGCCATAGAATTTATTACGCATCCGTCGCAATATGAACTAAATATGGACGATGACTACACACGCGTTCTGGTGCGTACATCTAAGAGAGTGCGGGAAGAACAAAAATCTGCTGCCACCCAGAAGAGAGATGTTCCACAGCTCGGAATGCAGGCGGGACAATCGGCCCCTCCACTCATATTGGCGCCTTACAACCGGAACCCGATCGATGATGTACTTTCGCAGCAAGCTAGAGATATGGGTATAACTCTGGCAGAGCTGAAGGCATTGCAAGCTGGCGAGAGTGTCACCATACATGAGGTGGTGCGGACATATGTGAGAGGACAAGATCTTGTCGACCCTGCAATGGTGCGCACTCTACCAGCTAGGTTGCACCAACTCAATGCATGGTACTTGCGTACCACGAAAAGTCAAGAAGGAGACTGGCTCTATGGGAAAATTCCAAAGGATTTTTTTGGCCCAGGTGATGATGAGGTTCAAATCGAGTATTGCGAATTATGGCAGTTATTCAATTTTGACGCGCTCGACAAATCTATCATCAGTGCCTTTTGCATGTAAGTAATTAAATTATGTATATATGTCAGTAATTCTCTAGCTCTACTTATTTTTCATTGCTTGTAATTATCCTTATCACTATATTACTTTTGTACTCTATTATGCAGGCTGAAAATTATACAATCTCGAAAGCTGGGACTCAATCACAAGATTGGATTCATTGACCCTAATCGAGTTCATCATCATGGTTTGTTACATTACCCAGATGATACGGAGGAGCTTTTGCTTACTTATTTGATGGCGCAACATTACAAAAGCACCATAATTTTCCCGTTCAACTTCGAGTGAGTTGTTTACTTTCTTATACATACTCGATGTTAATTAAGTA
The DNA here is from genome assembly GCA_026929855.1 of Poa annua. Taxonomy (NCBI): domain Eukaryota; kingdom Viridiplantae; phylum Streptophyta; class Magnoliopsida; order Poales; family Poaceae; genus Poa; species Poa annua. The sequence goes on from CM049428.1 coordinate 28,982,926, forward strand.
TATGTAATTGATGATTTAGTTATTAACAAATATAAACATATGGCAGATTTCACTGGGTATTATTGGAGATTGATGTTGAAAAGGCAATCGTTGATGTCTTGGACCCATTATCGAAACCTGAAGAAAAGTTCGACGACACGAAACAGATGATCCAGAGGTAATTTCGATAATTATCACAATCGACCTCGTCTTTTCTAATAATATATAGTAATTAGTTAACTTCTTTACTAATTTTTCATACCGTAAACTTCAGGGTTTGGGACAAGTTCACCGGTTTCCACAAGGATGTCGTTATAGCTAAGAACCTCACTTTTAAATGGCGAGAGGTAAAGACGTATACTAGCTAGGTTCCACATACGCATATTCTTAATTTCAGTCTCACAATACCATTTTTTCAATATTTATGATTATTTTTTATTAATTTCTTATCTTATTCTATCATAAAGTGCGCGAAGCAACAACAAGGCACCAATTTGTGTGGATTCTATGTCTGCGAGTTCATCCGAATTCACTTCAATGAGGGTGCAGACTGGAATAGGATACGTTAACAATTCATTCAAACTTATTCACTTCTCAAATTGAATTATTTTCATAATGGTTGATATATGCTGTTGATCTCTCCTTTTTAGTTTGAGACGATCCGGAACAGGCTAGAAGCAAAAGACCGCCTACTACCAATCGCGGAGGAAATTGCGGGCTTTCTGCTTGACTATGTCATAAAGCCAGGCGCAGAATGCAGTATAATCCGGCCGCCAAAAAAGACCATCCCGAGGAAAAAATAGGGTCTAATGCTTCTCTGTCATGTAAAAAAATATTTGTACTTAGCCGTGTCCCCGGTACAGACATGATCTTCCGGTTGTAAATATTTGTTTGGGAGAACTCGTGTACTAGTAGTATTCATGACTATATCCCGAGGAAAAAATCGTGTATTCATGATATATATTACATAGTAACGTATAATATGCAACTCGGTATTGTTTGAAATGAAACATAAATGAAAAAACACAAACACAAAAGAATCAGTAACATAAATAGAAAACAGAAACAAAAATAGAAAACAGGAAACAAAATAAAAGAAACAAAAAAAAACATATATACTGTCCCGGTTCGTATTACGAACCGGGACAAATGAGTCGCAGGCAGAGCCTGCCTTGATTGGCCACGTGGCCCCCCTATTGGTCCCGGGCCGTGGCGTGCCCGGGACAAATAGGGGGGCCTATTTGTCCCGAACACGCTGTCCCGGGCGCGTGACCGGGGCAAAAAGCCCTCACGGCCCGGGACCAGTGGCCTGTTTTGCTCTAGTGTAGCTGAACATGTAATTGATTTGTGGGATTTACTGCTAACTGAACATGCAATCGATTCAATGATTCGTAGGATTGGGTGCTAGCTGAACATGCAATTGATTCAACTGATTCGTGGGATTTGGAGCTTCCTCGGCAGCAACCACTGGAAGTTCTTCAATACCAATTTTGCATACTCGGTCAATGAAAGTATCTGGGATCTACCAATTTTATTTCTACTTGATTATACTTAATTTGATCATTGTTTTCCTATGTTCAATTACAAATAGGTCTAAAGGTGATAAAGTCTACCAGCTAAAATAGTCTTAGAACGATGGGTTCCAGGTCAAGCTGAAAACAATCTTCCTTCACTACCTGTATCAGCAAGATAGCTATCAAATATCCATGGGTAAAAAAGTTAGCCACCAATCATCAGCTAGGAGAATACAATTATGAAACATGTCTGTGTATATTTAGCTCTTACTGATATTGTTTTTCTTGGAGAACTGAGTTTTCAATCTTTCTCTAAGGAATTTACTATATGATGCATGACCTACTAATTTTGTTTCTATATGTATTTGGATGGATGATGATAATATGCTGTCCAGACCTTAGAATCACTGAATATATTCTAATTGACTATGTCTCTTCTATATTTCAGCTGCTCCAAAATCTCTGTGCAGTTCTAAACATGTGACAGTTCCAAAAATATGCAAATAACAGTTATGTTAGAATTGCGAATATGAATGAGCAGTGGAACAATGACTATAGTGCAAAGTAACCATTTCACTCATTTCTGGAAATATTGTGGACCTTTTCACATACGGCCTTTGTTTTACTACTCTTTTGCTTTGTTACTGCCAGTGACACCTGTTCATCTCAGCAGAAGATACTCTTATTGCTGGCAAGTTGATTTTAATCAGATAAAATTATTGTCGGTTACTTCTTATCTTAGTTGTATTAATTTTTTCGGCCTTCTGTGCACAGAAGCTACCATCCAAATCTGCACATTCTTTTTCAGAAGTCGCCATCGATTGGTATTTTCTGTAAATATCCATAGAAGTTAATTCATTTGTATGTGGTGTGCAAGATATTAGTAGCCATTCTTAAGCATCCAAACTGAATTTACTGTACGGTTTGGCAGTATGATTTTTCTTCTTGAAATTTTGTCCTCATTTTGGTGTACCAACATCATAGTGTTAGACTGTGCATTACATACGTGTGATTTTGTATTTAGAGCAAGAACAGGGAGTTAGTTTCAATGTTTCATATATCCTTTTAAGTTTGTTCTTGATTACTATGGTGTTGTTGAACATAAGTCAGGGCACATGAGAATGTTCAGCTAGATGACAATGCGAAGTTCGCGTGGTACAACGCGCCATCACTGGACGTGATGGAGCGCGGATTCAGGAAGATGTGCATCCAGATTCTCAGCCCTCGAGCGCACGGTGACGACGTTCATCTCTCGCCGCATCAGTCTCCTTATATCAGGTGAGTTTGAACTTTTGAAATTCTGCTTTTGTCTAGGCATTGATGTATCTGCGTAAAATTATAAAACCTTACCAGTTGGGGACCTAGAGTTTTGGTTTACCGATCAGTAAATAGCTTGAAAATTAGCTTCTATGAAAGTAGAGCCTTGCATTTAATTTGTTTTGCCTGATGAAGTTTCAGTTTGCCAAAAGGCATGGAGCTTAGGTACTGATTTTTTTCTTCTTCAGTAGGGCCTAATATTTTGCTGCTTTCTGGGGAAGAACTATAATAGTCTCACAAAACTCTGTAACTACAGTGGGATGAGGTCTATATGATTTATTGCTACTACACTGATGTTCCCAATCTCCATTGTTGGGCGAGTAAAAGATAAAGAAATGTGGTAGTGCCAAAATATTGCTTGATTAGTCCTCTCTGTATGGATATTGTAGTGTAAAAAGCTGTGTTGTTCAACTTTTGTTTAGAAAGGTTTCAATATTTTATTGATGCCTTGATTGCACCAAAAATTAAGATGATTTCTTGATATCACAGATATTTCAAAGAACATATTATTTATTTAAGCCCTTCAATGTTGATTATTTAATTGTTTCTGGTCCATTCTTTGGTTAATTTGGGACTCAATTTTCTCTTTTCTCAGTTTGACTGAATGTTGATGTTTGTCGGTCGAGAGAATGTACGAGCGGGATATCCTTAGGTACATATATTTTTGTCCGAACTTTCATGCGCACACACATTACTTATATGGTTTTATCCAGCTAATCTATAATGTTGTAGCATATTAGTCCACCTAATGATGTCCGTACAACACTTAGAATTTTGATTCAAGTTCTGACATGTAAATGTGATCATAAGAGCTTGACTTTTGACACCAAATTGTTGTAAATAAGTACTTGATTATGTTGCAGGATTTTTCTATGTGTCCTCAGAATGTCGGTGAATTCATTTGTGATGGCAAAAAGGCGCCACTTTCACCTTCATGACTGAAAGACCTGACACGTCAACTCAGGTGACAACTATTGTCATTTTCATGCCCACCGAAGCCGGTGCTAAAAGGTGAAGGAAGGTCGTCGTGCAGGTGTGTGTTGTTTGCTGCTTGGTAAATTGGCCAGCGGCTCAGTGCTCTGAGCGTGAGCCTCTGACCATGGATAGTGCCTGTGGATGTCGGTGGAAAGGTGAAGCAACATTGCTCACTAAATATGAAGAGCATCGGACATGCTGTGGATCTATATTTATTTAAATTCTTGCTTATTTTGCATGAGATTTAAGTATGGTATGTGCCTAACTGTTGCCGTTGGATGATGCTGACGATTGTATGCTCTTTTATACAAATGTGGCTTCCTTGGTTACTATATAAAAAAAGCTTAATTCCTGCATTGTTTTCCGATAAGTTTATTTTGACTTATGCTATTGGCGATTTACCTTTTCTTCTCATGTCTATCAGCACATAACATATTGATTTCTGACTTCTGTTTCATCCTTTTCATTAGATTATTGTTATGAGATCTGGTACAACCACACAGGTGTGGCGATGGAAGTTTATATGAAAAGTTGCAGTTGCACTGCAGGTTTGTAGCTTTCCCTCTCTGTTAAGTCAGTGATTTGCGGTGATGTATATAATCTTATTTAGATATGATATCGCAGTGAGAATTTACATATCAGGCTTTTGAAGTATGCATGCTTTATTGGGATTGGGTTTGCTAGATATGTATAAGTATATCATAGATATACCAATTGTGTTAGGGAAGGTGGCAATTTCTGATTTTCTTTACTCCTTCCGGTGTATTTTGCTCTAACCATAGCACGGGTGCGGCGTAACACCGCGCCAAGATGTCTAGTATTATAAACGTGGGAATTAGGTGCCCCACCACCAAATTAACACTTTTGGCCACGAGCTAAGCTATATTTACCAAGGAAATGGTTCGGTCACATCTACCACGGAAATTCGTGAACAATCATAGGTGAAATCTAGCACTGAGCTTTTGCGACGTTTGACTGATACATCCAAAAGGTATTTACTTTTCAATCACTTTGCTTTAAGTTTCCATTGGATTCGTTTTTCTATGTATGCTAGAATCATATATTTAAGATTTAATGAAAGAAAAAAAAATTAGGGAGCATTTCGCGACCACCATCTGGTACGGGGGCAATCGCGGACCGATTGTGAGCTTGTGCGCCATGACACCATGTTAGAGGCACAGTGAAGCCTAGGTGGCGTGTGTGACCAGTGACCACCGAGGATCCACCATTTCCGCCCTTCGACCTATGTATAAATATTACCCTAAGCGCTAGAGGCACAATTATTTTCTAAAGAGTAGAATGGCGCCATCTTCACCCATCACGATTCAGTGTGGTTCTTGTCTCTCCGTGTCTGAGAGGGTGATTTCAAGATCATCATCAAGCTAAACTTCACCACTATGTTGTTATCTCCCCTCGCCATGTGTGATCAGTCTATTGTATGCTCATGGGGTGGATGAGAATTAGATGAATTTAATCATCTAATGATGAACTACCGTTAGGGTGTGCGGTTTTTTGTTCACATTCGGTCCATTCTGTACTACTAGTTACTAAGGGCCGAACAACATGATCACATATCTGAACCTTTTATGTTTATGTGATATGTTTGTGTTGGATCATACATGTTTGTGTTGAATTTTACACGTTTGTTGTATAACCTGTCAATTGTCATAGCTTGAAACCATCCCCCTGGCCGGGATATCAATGGGGGAGACCTGTGACTTATTAGTATTAACTCTACTTGCTACTTTCCGGTCTAACACTGAAAATTGTTGTTTTGCAATTACTTTGCAAATGTTATTGTTATCAAAATTATTATCGCCTGCCAAAATGTACCAAGTTATCTTAAGCACGGTTGTGGTTGGGACTTGGGAGCAGCATCCCAAATGTTGAAGTCCTATTAGTATTATCTTGCTCTCTTAGTGTAGAATAGAAATCAAAATAAAAGACTTCTCACTGAATGACTGCCAAAATCAAATAATATTTACACCTTGTGTGTGATTAAAAAATCGAATGTTAAAAAAATCTCAATTTATAGGAATGAAATGGATGGTATTCACGAAGTAAACAAAAGGGTAATTTTCAGAACCAAGGTGTCCATCCCTGATTCCGAATCAAGGTTATAACACAGGGATCTGAAACATATTAAATGTTCAAATGCAAGAAATTCAATTTGGCTCTCAAGTACACTTACGCATGTTATGTCCATCGTTCAGCTTTGAGAGGTTCTCCTCAAATCTCTTCCTGTCCTGGGCCACTCAAGTTAATGTTTTTATTTATTTATTTATTTATTTTAAAATAAAGAAGCTACTCTATATTAAAACATGACAAGTATTACATAGCAGCTTACATAGGGACCCCAACAAGAAAGGAGATTACACACTGGTCCCCCGGAAATTATAGGAAGGACCCCAACAGCAGAATGAGGAACGCGATCAGGTCCACGAAAAAGCTCGAAATCAACCTCGTCGTCGCCGGGACGACACCACTTGGGGCGACGAGGGCGCCATGGCAGGAAGCCACAACAACCGAGCAGCAAGGCCTCCGCAGCGGCAACAAGCCTGGAGGTTGAAGATGGCGGCACGAAGCCACCCAAGGCCGCCCTTCAGTCAGAACAGTCGCTGACCTGGCATAGACCGCCCATCGATCGCCACGGAGCGACGAGCGGCGTAGCTCTGCATCAATAGTCGACGAGGATGAGCTCAAAAACGGCCGCCCTTCGGCCAGAAGAGTCACCAGCTCGGCAGAGACCGCCCATCGATCGCTAGGAGATGGCGAGTAGCGTCACTCTACAGCTGAAGCCGGTGAGAAGAAGTCCTGAAACGGCCGCCCTTCGGCCAGAGGATGGGGAGGCAATTGCCTCCCGATATCAGCACCACCACCGCCCTTTCGTAACTACTGTCGATTCAACAGTCACCTGCCGGTTACCTTTGTAACTATACCAAAGTAGCTGTACAACATAATGCCCTTCGCCTTTAGTACTTTTCCGCAGTCTCCTTCCAAATCACACTTCTCCCTGAGCCATCTCCTAATCCCCTCGCCACCACGACCGGCCGGCAAGAAGAGGCTCTCAAAGAAACTGTGATGCAGAAGAGGATCCCTTACCATGTCGTCGAGCTTTATTGAAGAGGACGGCCGAACAGCTGTAGACACAACCTCTAACTCCGACCACCGGAGCTCCAGAGGTCACGCCGCCGCGCAAGCACACTGCCAGGAGCAGCTCAAAATCACCCGCAGCAACTCCCCGCTGCCTACGCCAGATCTAGCACCAAGAACACCTCCCCAACTCTTCCTCTCGCCACCATAGCTACCCAGATGAACGGGATAAGCACCCAGGCTCCAGATCTAGAGAAGGCCAGATCTGCCTTTATTGAGGAAGAAGCTCTCTGCCTCCAACACACCACCAGCAATCTCCCACCATAGAAGCTCACCGGAGGACTGACAGGCCGGCTAGCTCATGCTAGACAGGAGCATCAAGCCGGCGGAGCTCAACAGCAACTCGCCATATGCCACAGGGGACAAAAACTGAAAACCTAAACCTAAAGCAAGAAAAAAGAAACCTACTCTACACAGGAGGCCACGGCCGCCATCTCCAGCTCTTCTCCGTCTGGCAGCGTCGGTGGAGAGAGAGCAGAGCGGCGCCGGGCAGGCCGGGGCGACTCTCAACTAGAGAGGAGAGCCAGATAGGAGGGAGGAAAAAAGGAAGCAAATGAGAGCCCCCCACTCAAGTTAATGCGAGAACAGCAAGGTAGCGATCTGCAAACGGCCTTGATCAATATGTTTCTTCCACCGCGCTACTGTCACTCGTGTCTCCACCTTCCGACGAGTGCTGCCGCAACTCACAAAATTGACGCCCGTCATAACTCATAAAGGGCTCGTGTGTGCTCGGAGGCCATATCACCTCCCTCGTAAATTTGGTCTGAATTCGTTGGTAGTATGTACTAGCATTGTTTTTGGTCGAGATACAGAAGATTTTGATGCTCAGAATTCCTTGTACATATACTGAAGAAATCTGATTAATGTGCAAAAAATTCTACAAACTACTTCACTCTTTTGCAAAAAGCTTATTTCTATTTTGCCCTTACAGATTTACAAGATCCAACTACAGTAAGGCAGAGAATATTGCATCACTAAATCTGAAAGAATTATCCTCAACAACACCTGAAATATTCTTCTACAAACCTAACTTCTAACTAGTTGCCATTAGGAAAAACCATAGGAAGTGTAGTTGGACAAGATTACAAAATGCTCCTGAATTTTCACTGATCCCGGTCTCACCTCAAATATGCAGCAAGATGATAAGTTACACTTATTTCATCACTTGTAGGCATACTTGGTCAAGAAGTCTGATACTTCTGAGGCACTGTCGTACGCACCCTCAATGCATCGGCCCAAGGCAACTCCTGCCACATAGTTTCCTCCTAGGAACAACCCATTGCAGCCGGCTCTGACCAGGGCAGATTTTGCCGTATCAAGGCGATCAAGGTGCCCAATCAAAAACTGTGGTATGGCTTGTGGCCACACTCGGACGCCTAAGGCTAAAGGGTCTGCTGCTCTAGGATTTATCAGCATTTTTCTGAGGTCACGATCAACTGCTTCTACCAAGTCACTCTCAGTCTGCACATAAAATGGGATCAACATGATTGAATACTGTAAACATGCACTGTATGATAAGAAAATAACATGAGGCTCGAGAGAACCTTGGAGACGATCCCTGTATTTGTAGCACCCCCGATGTAGTTCAGAAGTAGCACTCTTCCAGCAGGAGCACGATTTGGAAAGAGAGAAGAGCTATATATTGTCCCTATATAAAAATACAACCAAATGATAAATGCAAATGGAGAAGCAAGAGTAATGTTTGTAGTTTTTTCATGCGAAGTATCTATTTCACGAAATACCTAAAGTCTCAACTCCTTGGCTACGTGGATGCAACTGGCCGAAACCCTGGAGCTCCCCATCAATTAAGCATTCTTTTCTAATAGCTTCTTTTGGATATGAAACAGTAACAGCAGCGACTGGTGGGTAATAGAATTTTGAGAGACCATCTGCTGCATCACTCTACAGTAATACAATGAACACAGGAGGAAGTATTGTTAGACTAATTTAGAAAGCTAAGCAGTGTCAAATAAACTAACTGCTTGCAACTGCAACCTACTGGTTTAGCAAGATAAGGTCGCAAATTGTACATAGAACCAGGCTTAATTCTCGAGTTTTTTTTTGCCAGTGACAGCCAGCTAAGCGAACAGATTGAGATATAGGGTACAACTAATTGATTTTTACAAAACTATTTAGATTTTTTGTACACCCAATGGCTTAAAGTAACAAACATGGCCCTTGCCAGTTGCCACATACAAAACATGTCCATAAAAACAGGTAATATCACCTAGGCAAACAAGTACACCTTGTAAGATCTGGCATACATTAGAACATAATCGACTAGCCAGACAGGTTCAATTAAGATACCAAACCTTAGAAAGTGAAAGGAGAAACAAGCATTAAGGTGTCATTCTAATCAACTAGTAGGTGCTATTGGTGGTAGATTTTTCTTAACGCTGAGGCTTCTTATGCTAGAAACTAAGGCCTATGGGGCTTTATATTTTCCATCCAGGTCAATATTTATTCTCCACTAAAGAGATCTCCAACTTTTAATATGTCTTGTGAGACATATTGGTGTCCTGTGTCATTTTGTCAAAAGAAGATACAATTTTCAGAACATACTATTGTTGTATATTTCAATTATTTGAAACATAGAGTTGATTGGCGAAGAAATAATCTAACATACGAATCAGTGAACATCTGGACCAGATTAATGAATTAATTTACCAATAAAATTATCAATTCTGTGTTCACAATAAGAATATAGGCGATCGGTTTCGAGATTCGGTCAATTAGTGCTTAGCAAGTCTATTTAGGTTTAGTGTACTAGCGTACTATTTCATGTTTTCCCACCAAGTATCATGGAGGATCCCAGGAAGCTAGCACTACATTGGTAATACACCAATGGATTTTGCAAACATGCACTTACCGATAGTGGGCGCAAAATATCACAAGCAATATATGACGGAATGGTCATGATAACACTTTTAGCCTGCACTGAAACAACCCCTTCCGGTGTTTCATACACTAACACATATCCCTGGTTGTCTAACTTTGAAATGCTCGTGAGCTTCCATGACAGTTTGACTTTACTACCCAACCTGGAAATGAGGGAAACACAGAACATGACATGGTTAAGTCGTAAGTAAGACCTAGCATGACAATCATTACAATAATCCATGATCATCTCCTAGTACAAGGGAAACGAATATACACAAAGATGCTCTATAACTCATCCCTCATCGAATTCCTAGTTTACGCCTATATCGTACATGTTCTAACCAAAAACAAGGTGACAAAAAATGAACATGGCCGCACTAGTATGGACATTGCGAGAATAGTTGACATGAGGATTGAGTCACATCATGTACACACCATGTATTTTTAATGGTGCCTTAGTGATATGGTATTGAATTCAGCAAACAGTAAGGCTACTTACAGTTACAGAGCTGTCCCTAATAGCATAACTTAGGTATGTGCACAAGGTGATGATAACAAACCTAGATGCGATAGCATTTGGGAGCATGGCTAGACCCTTCCTGAAAGAAGCCACCGTCTGCCCCTTTGGTGTCGGAAGTCGGCTAAGAGTGGTGAAACATATATTAATATAATGGAACAGTTGACTGACTAAATAAACAAAGTGTTTCAACTTACGGATCCCTCGGCGGTTTGGGATTCTTCCCTCTATCCTGAATTGCCTTGATGGTTCCACCAATAATACTACCTCCATTCTCCTCCAGTCTCCACACCTTCCCAAACGCAGCCCTCATACTGAGCTTCGAAGGATCACCAGCATACACACCTAACGGTAATATCAAAATGATATATTCTTACGATCGGAATCAATGTAAGAAGCAGAACATAACAGGCAGCTAGAATGCACTAAACACCTGAGCAGAAAGGCTCAATGAGGCGCTCAAAGACCTCTGCACCGAGGTTGCGGCGCACAAACTCCTCCACCGATTCCTCACGCCCCTGAAACCTTCGCCGGAAATGCTCAGCCCCATCGTTGATTATGAAGAAACAATCAAAATTCACAAAAGAATCAAAGAATGCGTCAAGGCGAGAGCACAAACTGGAGGGGACGGGCGAATGCCTAGCGCGCCAAGGCCGGCCCTGAGCTTCCCAGGAATACTCATGAGGTCGAAGAAAGGCAGGTCGCCGGGCTTGGACGGCACCGGCCTCAGCTTCCCCTCCCATAGCACGAACCGCGGTGCATTAGGGTCCCCGAACACCAAATCATCCTTCAGCCCGCTGTCTACCTGCTCGCAACGGATCAATCCATGCACCGTTCATCATCTGTGCACGTACGTACGTACGTCCCCAAAAATACGAGAAGAAGGAGAAGCGAGTAAGATGTCTACGGCCATAGTGAGGACGGGGTCGGAGGGTTGGAAGCTGTTTGGCCCCTCCTCCCAGAGGTACCCCTCGTCGGGGCGCTCGACGGTGGTGATGTTTCCGCCTGGGCGGGCGCGGGCCTCCGTGACGAGCAGGTCGCTGACACCGTACTTGGTGGCCAGTGCCTGTGCGGTGCAGAGGCCGCTGATGCCGCCGCCGACGATGACGCAATCCGCGGACAGCCGTGCGCTGGGCGCGGCCGGAGCCTCAGTGGCGTCGCTCGCGACCGCGCAGCGGGCCTGGCCGCGTCGGGAGCGCGCGGGGACCCGAACGCGGAGCGGCAGCGCCGCCGTGACGGTAGCGATGGCCATGGTTGCGCCGGCCATTTCCGTCGCTTGGGCTCGGGGGAGATGGCGGTGCGGAGTGGATGACGCGATGCGGCTGAGGCTGCATTGGTTGGTTAGTTACACATCCCATGGCCCACTGGAACTGGATTGATGGATGGGCATCATGGGCTGGAAATCGTATGGCAATCCATTCATCGTGGGCTGTAATGTCTGCTTAAGGCGATGGGCGCTGGGCGGCATCTTCATCTTGGGCCCAATAACAAAAAAAAAGTTTTGCTACTCCCTCCAATCTATAAAAAGTGTCACTCATCTAATACAATCTTTGTACTATCTTATTGCAAAATGGACTATTTTTTATGGATCAGAGGGGGTATGTCATAGCTAACTGATAATTCTTTATGTCATAGCCGATCAAGATTTTAATCGTCTCGCTCCTCCGAGCGATTGTGGCGACGCTGGTGTTGAGTTATCGCTCCACCGTGTAGGTCATATGTGGGGCTCTTTTGTCCCTTTTGTGGCCCAATGGCGCAAGGTTCTTTTTTCTCTTTTTAACGTTTCATTCGAAAAGAGGGAAACATGGAAGAGACAAAGGAAGCGTTGTAGATGCAATCACAATGGGCGGCGAGGTCCTACCATCCTAGTTGCCGTCGCCGCTGGAGAGGAATCTCTAGAGGCGAGCTCACGACGTGCGGCAAGATCTTGGTTGCCGTCGCTCCTGGATATTTGAACCGTATGAGTTATACAGGTAATGTCGAATCCATTCGCTCATCGTCCAACCTAGGAACGAATTATGTGTTGTATAGATTGAAAGATGTTAAGTCTAGACTAATAAGATGGGTTCTTTTAGTTCAAAAAATTACTTTCTAGACATATTTATATTATCCATATTTACTCATTTTTTAATATATATGCCAGCGAATGCAACGGACGACGGTGATCATCTCACATAAGTGGAACATCGTCGTCCACTCCGCTTCCCAAACCATCCTGAGGGAAAAAATCAAGAGAGAATAGCCACAATACCACTAGTCAAAACCGAAAGTTCCAAAATAGCATTGGAAAAACCAAACTTGCCAAAATACCACTACAGTTTTGGTTTTTGATGCCAAAATAGCACTACCGTGAGTTGTCAAAGCTTTCCAGGTTAGTCAACTGTGAGGTGTATGTCAGATGTTTTTAGAATGCCAAAGTTGCCCTCATCTTGACCTAGCAAATATATTTGTCTGAGAGCAGATCAAACCATCTCCACTGCCTTGTTACCCTTTCTCCTGCGATAATGGCGGCGCGCGCCCTGACTCATCACGGCGTCAGCGATCCCGCACCTCCCTCTGAATCCTCCAACGTCATACTCCGTCGCTCCCTCACCTCTTTCCATGTCCCACGCCTCACGCGGGCCTGGACGAGGAGACCTGCACGGCGACCTCCGGAGATGCGCCCTCCGCCGTTCCCTGCCCAAGGTCTCTGACGCCTCTGCGCGGAGAGGCGCCGCCCTCCCTCTGCTGGCTGGCTTCTGCTTCTCTCCACTGGCCATTGCATCCTTGACCTTGACTGTTGTCGGCTGGCCGGAATGGTGGCGTCCTCGACAGGCAGCTGGATGATGAGCCTGAAGTCCTTAACCCGCGACAATAGCTTCGACAGAGAGCCTCGCCGGCCTCGTCCTCCCGGCTCCATCCCATCGGAGAACATTCCCACAGGTCGGCTTGCTCAATATGCCTCCTGCTGGCGCAAAACATTCTTCGACTGCGTCCGGCGCGCCACCGGCGCCTGCACGTTGGACGGCGAGGTGGACAGTAGCAGCCCCACCGCGCTATAGGGCCAGCTCCAGCAGCTGTTCCACCTCCACGACGTGCTACACCGCTACACTCCGGACGGCAAAGGAAGAGGACGTCGTCGAGGCGAAGCTTGCCAAGCTCCGTGCGTTGACAGCAATGGCAATCTGGCAATCAGCACGTGCTCTGTATTCTCATTTTTTTGCCGGCGCCTTCCACCTGCACTGCGACGTTGCCGCCGCTGCGGCCTGTGAGCCGAATATTATCCGCTTCACACGGTGTGGACGGTTTATCCGGTTGCAGGCCTACTTGGCAAGTTTGGTTGATAGTGATATTTTGAGCCGAATGAGACCAAATCCGTGCACAGGCTTACTTGTGGTGTGAGAAGCTAAGGGCATATAAGTCTTTCTGTGTGGGTGTTAGGCTCGGTTAGGTGATAGTGCTATTTTGGCATAAAAACCGAAACTGTAGTGGTATTTTGTCAAGTTTGGTTTTTCCAATGCTATTTTGGAACTTTCGGTTTTGACTAGTGGCATTGTGGCTATTCTCTCAAAAATCAAAGCAAGCAGAAGGGTCAGGACACTCCTATGGCGGCCGCGCGCTTCCACCTTCACCTCTTCCCTCGCCTCCGAGCCTTCGCATCCTCCTCCACTCGCCCTCTCCTCGCGACCCACGCCAGGGCGCTGCCCTTACGACGCGCCGGTCCGGCAACGTCACTCGCCGCCCGCGCCCGTCGCGGGTCCGGCTCCTCCGTGGCCGCCGCGACGTCCGCCGAGGACGAGGACTTTGCCACAGGTTTGCAGCCGCCTCCCAAAAAGTTTTCGATGCTCGGCTTATACTTATGTATCTTATCCTGTTGCTCTTGTATCGCGTGACGTAGCTGCGGACCTGCAGTTCGAGGCGCCGCTCAAGATCGTGCAGTACCCCGACCCCGTCCTGCGCGCGCGCAACAAGCGCATCAACACATTCGACGCCAACCTCCGCTCCCTCGCGGATGAGATGTTCGATGTCATGTACAAGTGAGTCTGTCTGGAAGTAGAGTAGAGCCATGCCATGTGCTGTTTTTCTGCCTCTGCTGTCTTGTGTGCACCGGAGCTGTTTGCTGAAATGCGGATGGGGATCCTGCGCCACTTTTTTGTGAATATGCATTGATTTGATGCACAAATGGCATGTAGAAATCCACATTACGGCTCGCAAATGCCCATGCAGCTGTTAAACCGTGTTGTTTTCCACTTATTTTTAGCAAATGTGTGTGACCCATGAAGTACATCCATAGAGTTGCTAGGTGGTTAGGACATTGTTTCAAACCAGATTACTGTACATGTAGGACTGACACACACAATGCACACATGCCATACACACAACACAAACGTGTACATTATATACATGCTCTAGTATTTCTTCCTTTTTTTGTGGGGAACATGCTCTAGAATTTTATAGGCATTGCTTTGTCAAGTCAGCAGATTGAGATATCGTTTGTGCGTATGAGTCTGCCTGAGTCTGTGGCGCTACTGCGATGATATTTTGACTAGTTTACTTCTGGTGGACCTGAAATTCCTTGGCATGTACTAGTGGGGGCAAATATCCAATCATAGTCTCATATGCCTCTCAACTGTTTTAAGAAAGGATTGACGATTGTACATATCTCTTAGACATGGTAGTCCTTCAAAGTGTTGGTTTCATGCACAGGACTGATGGCATTGGCCTCTCAGCACCGCAAGTTGGGGTGAACGTGCAGCTCATGGTATTCAATGAAGCTGGGGTGAAAGGGGAAGGGGAGGAGATTGTCCTCGTCAACCCAGTAGTATACAAGTTCTCAAAGCGGTTATTTGTTGATGAAGAAGGGTGCTTATCGTTCCCTGGGATATATGCCAATGTGCTGGTGAGAATAATCTCCATACCAATACCAGTTGTGTTGTTTGCAGTAAGAAGGTTACATATTTCATGTTTTAAAGCTACTATGTATTTCATTTGTCATGTGATGTTGCTGACTTCCTAATCCTGCATACTTCCACATAAAGAACATTCCAATCCTTGCAGAAGTTCAATTTTTAGTCTTGAACTATAAAACCGGTTATTTCTAACCTTGAAATCTTGAATCACTTTACTTTACCCCGGCAATATCCTATGTGGTTTTGTTCTGACTGAGACGACACTCGGCATCACCACCATTCCATGTCAGCAACTTAAATAAAAAACAAAGAATTTCAGGATAAATAAGATGAAAGGATAAGTTTTTTTTTGGAAACTCTGAAACTTTATTTGTTTTGGAAATAGTCAAAGTTAATCTGAAAAAACAGATTCAGGGCCAGTACAACAGCCCTCCACTCCGCAACTCTGCCATCCGAGTGGGCAAAGGGGCACCAAATGGTCAAACTGCATGTTTCGGAAGCCTGGAGCGGAGTAAAACTGCAGTGCGTTTTTCGGAGTCGGGAAAACAGTGCTCCATGCACTTCGTGTCTTCCCCACACATCTTGACTTACAAGTTTGCACCTGGAGTTTATTAAATAGTTCCTAAAATTTGAAAGTTATGATACCCTCCATTTCACAATATAAGATGTTTTAGGCTTTTTCCAAATTCACATGTACACAAGTGTATTTAGGCACGCTTGTGTATATGTACACCGATTCTAGTGCAAATCTAGACAACATGTGAAACATCTAAAACATCTTATATTATGGAACGGAGGGAGTAATTAATTAGAAGGACAGGTGTGGTGCAGTGGTGAAGTACTCCCCACTTGTGCCAAGATGTCCTGGGTTCGACCCAACCTCTCTGCATTGCGTAAGGCTTGCCTCCTATAATCCTTCACCAGACTCCACCTGGTGGGGGAGCTTCTAGCACTGGATCTTTCCTTTTTTAAAAGTTGCTGGTATGGCAAGGTGCTGACGTCACGTGTCATCTCAGTCAGCACAAAACTGCTTCGCATCGGGCCCATGGAGTGAAATAAACTGATTCAAGAGTTGCAGGATAAAAACAACCCGTTTCAGAGTTCCAAGGTTGAAAAGTGAACCCATGCAACAGTTTGGGGTTAAAAAATGGACCTGTTTTATTTTTATATGCACCCAGAAAGTTTAGTGTTTTTATATTTTGTTATACTTAGAATCAAGTTGATATTTGTCAGCCATCTAGCCAGCTGAAATTAAACCTGTACCAAGTCTCTAACAATAATTTCAAGTTGTCTTTGCTTTAAAGCAAGTATTACATTCGTTACTACAAAAAAATTATGCTTCACAATTTAACATGCTGACTCGAAACAAATTGAGCATGAGAGTTAGGTTTAAAGTTTTTTTTTTCTGGTAGTAGTTGAAGGCCTATTAACATTCATATGCTTTATTTTCTTAATAGTCTTTGTTATGTGTACTAAATGTTCATACAAGACAAAAGGAAGTATGAGATTCTGACAAATGGTGGAACTAGTTCACTGTTGATATGCCCAATTAACGAATGCAGTCAATATCCGCCTTTGTTGATCCTATTAGTTGGTACTTTTTTTGTATTGTTTATTTGCTTCTGAAAAAGAAGAGGATTTTTCCTAAGTTATGGGATTATGACACTTTTGATAATCTTTCTTTACTGTGCTTATGCAGAGACCAGAAACTGTTAAAATTAATGCTCAAGATGTTAGTGGGGCAAATATCAAAATTAAATTATCTGAACTATCTGCAAGAGTGTTCCAGCATGAGTTTGATCACTTACAGGTACGTGCTGAACAGTGAACCATGTCGTATCTGTCTGCAAGAGTTTTGATGTAACTTTTCCACTCAAGTTTATTTATGTGGATGACATATTCACATATTCAATGTTCCATTAAATCGAGTATGTGTCTCTTTACTTCACTTTCCATGTTACTTTTGATCCAACATACCCACTGGGGTCTATGGACAACTCAATTTTCGTAATGGAAGGTATTGCGATGGGAACACAATCAGTACTATAGCCAAGTGACCACTCACCATTAAGTTGTGAATTTCAGGGGATTCTTTTCTTCGACAGAATGACCATGGATGTTGTTGAGAGCATACGTGAACAGCTGAAGGTTAGTAAATGTGATTCTAACCCAATGTGCAGTAGTTGCATTGGAAATATCTTATTAGTTCTTGTGCTTTTATGCTCTCTCAAAAACCAAATAGCACAAATCTACAGCACTGTTGTGTAGTGTAATAGAGGGCCGATGCAAACAAGGCCTTAATGTGCTTCAAATAGCTTTTCACAGTTTGGGGGAGCATAGAAGCCTATATTAGTTGTTATCAGTAGAATGGATTCATGATGAGGATATGATCCTTATTGTCATTGTATTATTCTTTCTTGGCTGGAGTAACATGACTTGGGTTTTTTTTTGTTTGAAAGGTCTGCTATTGCTTTTGTAACTTCTCCATATGAGCATAGTAGCAGCTAAGACACGCTTAATGCCTCAATCTATTGTGAATAGCATTTGCAAAAATATTTCTTTAAGTGTGTGATTGTGTATTTATATTTTGTTATGGAATATATTGTTTTGCAACCTTTTCTTACATGAAGTCAAACTATCTCTTTTACAATAGGACCTGGAGAACAAATATGAGGAAGCAACAGGACAAAAAAGCCCTGAAACTATTGAAAACTACAGAGGGACAAAGGATGCCATTAGATTTTCAAGATCATGATTTTGCATCGGTCTCTTTCATCTTAAACCTTTCTAGTTCGTGTGACTCTTTTCATCTTCTATTAGGCAACGCTGAAATCTTTGTCTGCTACTGAACAAACAGATTCTTCAATTCTTCAAATTTTTCCCAAATGCATCATCAAGCCGAGCATCACATTGAAGAGTTTGTGGAACAGTTTTTCTGTGTATACTGCTGTCATTGTAGTTTTGGCAGTTTTGCTATGTATAGATATGTGTAATATCATTGAAAAGGAAGCTATACTATTTATGAATGACGTATTATTTCCAAGGATGAATATCTGAATAATATTTTTGTTTGCATACTATGATATTTAGGATATATTGTACTTTCTCTCTTTGTAGAAGATCGTATCGACCTCTTCTTTTCTCAGTTGTTAAAATACAAAGCAAAAATTACATCC
This sequence comes from Poa annua, assembly GCA_026929855.1. Lineage (NCBI taxonomy): Eukaryota > Viridiplantae > Streptophyta > Magnoliopsida > Poales > Poaceae > Poa > Poa annua. The sequence continues at coordinate 29,001,326 of CM049428.1, forward strand.
TTGTTTTGGTTAAGAAATAAAGAGATATAATGAGTATTTTATACGATGACAATTACATGGCTTGCAAGTGCTAAGAATAACACACAATGGCAGTGTGACACAGGTGTATCTCTTGTGTTGGCCATCTTATGTTACGCTCTCCATCCCAAAATAAGTGTCTTAGATTTACCCAAATATGAATATATCTAGACATGAAACACATCTAGATACATCCATATTTGGACAAATCTGGGAAAACCATATGCTACTATATCTGTGTATAACAAGGACATATGGTCTTGTTTTTTTTTTCTACCATAGCAATGTTTGTCTAACAAATCACTGAGAAGTCCTAATGTTTTCCTGGCTAAACTGGTGCAATGAACTCCACGTAAACTTGAAACTTTCTATAAGCTGTTTGATGGACATAAATAAGGATGATTGTCTGTTTTATGATAATTTGTTAGCAACAAAAATGTACTCATTTTCATGTTGATCGTACGACTTACGCTGATTTTACATGTGCTATCGCTTATTGCTATGTATGATGCAAATTCCTTAATAATGTGGGTACATGTGATCTTCGTACATAACAACCTTCAAATAATAAGCTGTTACAGTTCAAAAGGTGTGGTTAATGTAGATATTAGCATGCATTCCAAAACAGAGATTGTAATACTGAATTACTTTTGGTTTGCAAACGTTGTAATTTTGATTTTTCATTTGCAGCGTTTTATTGACTTAGTATTGGTAGTGGTAATATAGAGATGGGAATATAAGCTATATGTGCATACTTTGTAAAAACCAAAAGCCTTAGCTCATTCCCTGTTCTTGGTGAATGGAAAGGACGGGTTATTAAGATTAGAAGAGTAATATTTGCATTGTTGAAAAATAAATACCTCAGCCTTGTCATACACTAGTTGTCTAAATTCAGCTTAACCGTCCATCATCGATCCAAAGGCCCAAAGTGGTGACACCGCTTTGCGCTGCTGGAGCTTCGCTGGACCGTTGATCTCCATCTGGATGACTGGCATACCTGAAAACGTCGCTGTAGCAGAACAGTTCATTTTTGCTTTTGCTTCCACTCACCAAGGGCGCCGGAATGTAGCTACTTAGCCTAGATCCAGCCATGCTTTTGGCATCTCTCTTTGCTTTCGATTAAACCCTAGCCACCATGTTCTGGTAGGCAAGAACTATCTATTGTAATAGTGTCTCTGGACTAGAAATCCTTCCTCTGAAAGTAGTGAATTGAGCTAGTGTTGACTGAGTATTCTGAATCTTGTCGTCAGTTAATGTTTTATCTTCAGTCCTAGCTTATCAAGCCTGCCCATGAATTTTGTGATAATGAGTTCACATTCCATGTTCTTAGTTTCTTGCATGCCAACATCTCATCAGAAATTACTGTATGGTACTTATATTGTTTTGCCACGTCGTCTTTGTTTATTACTGGTATTCTTGCCCTGTATGTTTTATTAAGATTATGATAATTTTGTAGAGTTTGAAAGCAAGAATGAGCAATGTAGGTGATGTTTATGATTTGTTAAGTTTGATACTCCTCTATTCCTATCTGTATATATGTGAGAAAAGTCCAACATCAATATATTTGAGAAAACGATCAACATTTAGAATACAAAATCAGTACCATTGGATTCACCATGCAATCTATATTCATATTTTATTTATCTGGTATTGTGTATGTTGATAGTTTTTTCTATAAAGTTGATCAGAAATGTTTTACTTTCAAAAAAATACACCTTATAAAATGGAACGAGGGAGTAGTTCTTATCATTGGGTGTTGCTCCTTCAAGGCCATGTGTACCACTTGATCTTTTATATATTCTTGACATTGCGAAAGCGTGGTACACAATTCCCCTTTTATATTTTCTTATTGAAAGCCATTCGAGCAGCTTATCAAGCCTGAACTTTTTTGCTAGCTTAGAAGTGAGATCACCGGTTCCTTTGTTCAGTGATGGCTGATTCTGGTCTAGTTATAATGCTATGATTATGAATATGGTAAAAATGCTTGAGTGAGAACATGTTAGTTGACAGCCTAGAAGTGAGATCACATTCTTTAAGTTCAGTAGGTGCTGTATTTATGTACTAACCAACCTTATCTACCATTATAGCTTATCACCGGTTTCCTTGTTCACAGATGGCTGATTATTGTTGAGTAATAGTTAGGAAGACAGTAAAAATGCTTATGTGTGAACATGTTATTATACCCTAGTTAACATATGGTCACTTCTGTCATGTTTTCATGATTTTTCCTCATCCTATTTATACACCATTGTTGTCTAAGAACTATGTTGATCTATTTAGAGTTTTTTGTCTATCCGTTTGTCAAATTCTTTCCTGCTAAGCCCAACTAAACCACGTTTCCTTTTCACGCTGCACTGCTACATTTATTTAAAAAGCAGTTTTATGTTCCTTTGGCCCAAGACAAAACAAACTTTTCCCTTCGGTTAATAAATGTACGCTGTTGGTCATCTAAGCCTTTATTATATTGTCTAAGCCTTTATTATAATGTATCAATCTGTTTCTGAATCATATCCAGTTGTTCAATTATATACTGAACATTTTCATTGGGATCCTTGTGTTGTTAATATTTGCTTCACCTTTACTATATTGGCACTATTTTTAACTAAATTGCGACATGTAGAAATGTACAGAAATGGTACGTGATATTATTTGTAACTCTTTTTAGATTAGAAAAATATGGTAGATTTTTTTTTCAGCTCACACATAATCATGCTGCCTGACATTTCATATGAGAGCATATATGTTTTCTGTACTGCAAATATGGCACACATGCCGTGATAGCAAAACACAAAACATAACTTGTATATGGTAATATGCACATGACCAAGCAATGGTGCAAAAGGGTCGGAAGCATCACAACGACCACTCAAGGGTAAGCACCAACTAATGGTTGAGTGTACTTTCTGTGTTTCAGCATATGTCATGGTATGACTGCAAGTTGTTCCCAGCAGGTTTTCCAATCTGCAAACAAGCTATGGGAGGGATGGTTGGAGTGAAGAGTTCCCCGAAAGCTTGCCAGCAGAAAGGGTTGTTTAGGTGATAGTGGGGTATTTGCACGGGTTTAAGTTGTACTCCAGTAAGTGTGATCCCTGAACAAGGTGAGCTGTCACTGCATGCAAAGTGGACTGGCTTGATCGTAAATGTTCCCCTGATGTTCTCATACTGAACGCCTGATACTGCCACTGCTGAGGTTTCATTTGTACAGGTTCTTTTGTCACAGTAGAACTGGTCTATCATAATAGGTGTTTGTACTTCAGAGACTTGTATGTTCGAGAATCTTACGTCTTGAACCAGCCCTATACCACCCTGCCAGGAGGAATCAATTTGTTTAGCTCAAAGTACTATGAGTTTACTCGACGTCCTCTTTCTTTTAACAAAACAATGTCGCATATCTGTAATGTTAAACTAGGCTTCTGTTAGTAGGTACATGCTTGAGTTATTGATCTTACCTGCCAGGTCTTGATTCTGACACCAGTCATTGTTCTGAACATCTTGACATCTCGTACTGTAACATTAGAGACGCATGCTTTTGTGTTGTCCCGGCCTAGTCCACCAATGCTGATTCCATGGCCTGGTCCACAATTCACGTTGTGTATATAAATGTTGCTACATCCTGTCTGGATGGAGATACAATCATCACCTGCATGGAACAAGACAAATATGCCATGTTGTCTGTATCAATACACGTTGTACTATTTTGGTATAACGTCAAAAGTTGCTTCAATACTCTTTGCCACAGTTTCGCAGTATACCCTTATGAACCTGAAACCTGTCATCTGCACTGCACAATTTACAGAGCAGTGAGACGGGCTTTCAGTTGATCATAGGCCTTATAATATAGTATAGTGTCTCCATGGAATATATAAATTGTCCTGTTTTCTCAAATTCTTGTTGAAGATATGTTTCACATGCGCAGATAAAATTGTTGAGCATTACGAATGTATGCTAGATGCCTAAGCTCTAATTCTTGAATTAAGTCATAAAAAATTACCACAAGCCAAGGTGGTATGATGAATGCTGACATCTTTTGAGTTCTGCAGGTGTATGCCGTCAGTGTTGAGACTGTACTCAGGGGAGGATATTGTCAGGTCATGGACCAGCACTCCTTGACAGTTGTCGAACTTGAGATGGCACTGTGAGCTGTTGACAATAGTGATACCGGCCACTAGGACATTGGAACTACCATAAAACCTTAATGCCTGCATCAGTGTACGGAATCAAATTTGTCAGAAGTTTGCTTTGCTATGCAGTATTGAATGTGCACTAAGTTAGTGATCTTCTCACCGTAGGTTTAATCCGTGGCATCCGCTCAAGCTCCTGATTGTACTGCGGGAACATATCCAAGGTTAGTGATTTATAGAACAACTTTTGAATTGTGTGGTACAATGTATGCTAGATCGTCAGGTCTTACTGTGTCATCATCCTCATTGTCATTTGGGTCTGAATAGGTCCACCACTGTTGCCCCCTACCATTTATAGTACCACTTCCTTGAATTGATAATCCATTTAGTTTTGTGAATTCAAGCCATTGAAGCAAACCAGAACCCCAGGCTTTAGCATTTGTTGGAGCTAATATCGTTCCTTCCAGCTGCAAAATGAGCACATCATTTAACCCCATTATGTTTTGTGTTTCATCTTTGCCAAATTTACAGTTTGCTGTTCTTGGACAACTGATCAAATCATATAACAAATATCCCGCTGTTTCAAACTTGTTGGTGGGATCTTAGAGAGTAAAAATAATTTGAAGTATTATGTTCTATCAACGTAGCATTGGAAATGGTTTACAATTTTAATTATGAAATGGTTTAAATTATGTTGGTCTATTGATGTGGCTTTGGAATCTTTTAAGAGCTCATTTCATAAGAGGAGGTGTATCTGTAATAGCATAAAAACTTCTATCAATAATGTAAAAATCTAGTTCTGGTCTGGATAAAGGAAGAGATATGTATTTGATAAACAAAAAAGGAAGAGTTATGTAAAATTAAATGTTTTAAGGGGAAGGTGCAGAAGTACCTGGAAAATGATGTTTGGTTTGCAGTAAGGCCCAGAAAACGAGATTGGCCCAACAAGGAACTCTAGCCCTGATGGTACGAGAATTGTAGATGCCCCCTGCTTGCAGGCAGAAGCCCACGCTGCTTGAAAGGCCTGTATGTACAGTGATTTATTAGAGGTTCCTTCTGAGAAGACACTGTCCTCTAGTGTCTAGACTCTAGAATCGAGTACCATAAAATGCACCCAGCTGTGAAACGCACTTATAAAGCTCAGGTCTTAGGTCAATTAGCTGACCATGTCGGAATGAAAGCTATTCAAAATCATCCCAAAGTAAGAATTGAAGGAAAAACAGGCAAGCACTCAAGCAGAAAAAGATTTGTTTTCGCTGAAAAGAAGCCCAACTACACTGCTAAGTGCTGATCGAAGTTTTTTCCGCTAAACTACAGTGCATTTCCCATTTCTCATGAATTTGACTACAACTGAATTCCTTTTCTAGTCTGTTCTTTGGATTGCCAGGCATGTTTACCATATTACCTTAAAAAAGGCTAAAATTTATTGTCATCACTAAATATTTATTGTTGATTCATGATATATTTGTCGCAAAAAAAAAGTGTTGTTGAAAAAACATCAATATTTGTGGCAAACGAAAAGTGGGTAATAGCAGAGGATCACTGAATCATGGCTCATACTCTCTCCGTTCCATATTATGACTTTCATTTGTCCAAAAGTGGATTTACCTAGACTTATAACATGTAGATACATCCACTTTGTACAAATATAAGTCATCTAATTTGGAACGAAGGGAGTAGTACCTAGTTGGATTATTGAAAAGTCCAACCATCATAATATGCTGTAATGTTTGGCAAAAATCCAAGTATTCACGCAATGTGAAGTGCCACCCCAAATAAACAAACACCAAAATTGTTATGCTCATCCCAATAGCCAATGGTACAGTTTTTTCCTAGACTGATCAACACAGAATCACAAAAGGAATGTGCAGTGCAAAGTGGAGGAACAATGAATCGTTAGTGAGAAACTTAATCAGTGTATGCAAGCATAATGCTTGACAGATTTACACTTCTCTCCCAAAAAGAACATTTGAAGGGTAACGACGCTGACCTTTGTATCATCTGAAACTCCGTCACCCTTGGCTCCAAAATCAACCACGTTGAGAACAGCGCCCTCTGAGGTGGCCGGTGGTGGCTGTGGCGGCGGCGGTTGATTGCCCTTTCCACAGCTTGGAGGCGGAGGTTTAGGACTCTGATGTCCATTGCCTTTGGCAGGGACGGGCTGCGGGCTTGGCTGGTATGGCGTCTGGTATCCTTGGCCAACACCAGGGCCCGGCGGCTGGCTGATGGGTTGCTTTGGGCTCGGCCGGCTGCCTCCGTGCTGCCGGTGGGAGCTGCCCTTCTTCGTCTTGCCTTTTCCCTTGAGCATAGAGGAGCCTGGCGAGCTCCTTGGCCTCCAATGCTTGCCTCTCCTTGCGTCGCAGACGTCAATGGTGGCGCACAGCGCAACCAAGACAAGGAGAAGCAGGAGGGTGAAGCCTTTTACTCTGAGCTCCATCCTTGTGTCTGTACCTGTGTTGCTTTGCTGTGTGGACTGGACAGGAGTGTTTTTATGTGCCCGGGAAGTAGATGGGGATAGAGAACATATACATGGATGTGCGGATTGTGAGGAGGGAAACAGAGGGGGTTTAAATAATAAGTAAGCTTCTCCTTGAGGGGTGGCTATGTTTGCGCCTCTCAGCTCAGGATTAGATGAGACTGAAATGGGTCCCCGGTTGGTTCACGTGCATGCAAAGGTCTTGTAACTGCACGGCACGGGGAATGGGTAGTGTTGCGTTTGTTCCTCGCCATATATAATCCTAGATACTCTGCAGTTTCATCTAAAACTTGTCAGTGGTAAACCAGAATAATCATCCTTTTGCAATCTCTCTCTGTTATAATCCCAGTTGCACCGTATCGTCTTTGACACTGATTTGACTGATACAGGGATGAAGCGACCAATATCCTTTACATATGGTTTTCTGTGGTTACAAGATATCACGTGCAATTAGGTCGTGAGTTAGTGTGTCCAATTTGGCAGCTAATCCAAAGAAGATCCAGAACATGAAAAGGGTTTAGTACTTCTTTGAGTTTGCCCTACTCTCATGTACAAAGTGATACTCCAGGTGCAATTGGCATTTTTCTTCAGTTCAGTTTAAAGAAAGGATCCATCGTCGATGAGGTAATTACTAAGCGCCATTGGCATCTCAAGCAAATTTACCAGTCTGATGCCCGGCTTCCTTGCCTTGGTCGACTTTTTTTTCCCGCGTGTTCAATGATCTGTACAAGGTTGTCCTTAAAGACAGGTCATTCCTGCGCCGCTGTTCTCAACACGTGGATCATTTATGCGGCTCTGCCGTGGCTGTGCATGTGCATGCAGCGCAGTAAATGTGTATGTGAGCCCACCTTTGGATCGGCTGCAAATACCCAAGGTGCATGCAGCGCAGTAATGTGATGACTGAGCCGTTGCTAGGCCGTTCCAGAAGCGTACTACCTCTGAATCTTGAGGCGACCAAGTGTGTACGTGAAGGTGCAGCACGTACGAACCAACGGAATCCACCGAATGCGCATGTCCATGCCACGAGATCGGCGGAGAGAGACGAATCTCCGTCTGTCCCGGCCGGCGGTGAATTTGCCCGAGACGAGCAAGCAACAACCGCTCCGGTAGGTAAAGAGAAAGATAGCTCATGCATGCTTGGCCATGGCGATGGCGCACATGCTTGGTCACATGGGCAACGGTCACGGGCGGAACGGAGGCGTCGCGTTTTGTCCGCGCATCGGCCGGGCCTGCAACACCCGCGGATGCCATCGCCATCTCCGATTCTCTCCTCCGCACTCCTTGTCCAATCATTCACCCATCTCCGCCCTGCCCTGCCCCTCATGGCCGTGCATCCATCCGTCGGTTGTCTTCCGGATCGGGGTGCCTCCGGCCGGTCGGTAACTTCATCGGCCGTGGCGCGCAGGATAATGGGCGAGCGGTGCATATCCAGATGTGGCCTTGTATTTTCTTGAGAGCTGGACATCTGGTCGATCTACACAGAGTGTACATTGTCCCTTGCAGTGCAAAGTCATCCTCACTATACCAAGTAAAAATTGGATCACAAAGTTGGTGGAACGAATCAGCGGCTATCTTTGCAGATATTGTTGATTTAGCATCCCATATTGGAGTGTTCAATTCAAGCATATTTTGAGAAAAGCTAATATGGTTGCACATGAAATAGCTAGTAGGGCCTTTACTGATAAGATTGATTATAATTGGGACGATGACCCTCTAGTTTTGCCATAGGTAGTATTATAAATGATGTAACTATTGTGAATGTTTAAATGCGGCAAGTTTTAGACGCACTCTTTACCTAACCAGGGTACCGAAAGGGACTGACAGGGTTTTAATGAGCCGACTTACTGACCTAATATATGTGGTGAAAATTTTAAAGGAAAAGTAAAAAATAGTACGTGACTACCGGCCGCCGTAGAAAACATGGTTCAACGTGATGACCTATTATGTTCGCGTCCGACTGGTGTCCGCCTGCATCCAGTCCTGGCCCAATATAGGACGGGTTTGCGTTCGTGGGGTCTATCTAACCCTACATGGTATCGACACAGCAACCACCTCCTCTCCATAGCGTGTCTATTTAAAATACACATGTAGATAGGGACACCCCACTCTCCAACCCTACTATGCTCCCGCCATCAACTGAAAACCTTAGCCACCGTCGGTTCATACCGCCCTGCCTACGGCCCCGTTCTCGGTCTCGCAGCCGGGGGGTGTAGTTCCACAGCTCGAGGGCATATACATCTGAAGGAGATATGACCTAGAGGCAATTAATAAAGTGTATTTCTTTATCATATCTCGTTTGTTCATAATACGTTTTTGTGTCATGTTGTAACCGTATTAAGCGGAAACATTAATACGGGTGTGATGCGTAAACAACCAGGTCCCTAGTAGACTCTATTAAGACTAGTTTCGTTGCGCGATCGATGATCGAGGTTTCCCGATCATAGGGCATGGTGCCGGTAGGCAATGGAAGTCATATCGTTAGAGAACGATGTGATGGACATACCCATATTTGTAGACGTAGTCATTATGACTTTGACCATGAGACCAACTCTTATTGTTATTCCTGAAAGATACTTTGATTGCACCAAACGTCGTATCTTAATTAGTACGACAATAACGGTGATACTTTTGGGTATCGGAAAGGAGTAGTTGAAACGAGGGGCAAGAGAGGGATTTGCCAGTTCGCATAGCAGGATAGATACTTTAGATTCCACTCGGCGAGATTATGTCTAATTAGCTTGCAAGCATGTGACTAGGTCACGGAGACATGAAATCATAGACGAGTAGAAGATAGTGTTGTCGGTAACGAGGTCAAGCTAGATATGGAGATATCTATGAACGACGCTCGGACACGCTAAGTATCGCCATGGCAAAAGGTTTAAGACTTTACGTTCAGCTTTGATAGATGAAAGTCATTCGTTATATCACAGGGATTAATTCATGGGGTACAGGCCTACGAGTTAGTCATTGATCGGAGAGGAGTCTCGATCATGTCTGTTATTATATCGAACCGCTAGGGTAACACACTTAAGGTGTTTCGACAAGACATCCGGAAAGGAAAGAGATCACCGGGAACGTCCCGGGAGAGGTCCGATGGAGATCGGGCAGCGACGAAATAGTTTTCGGAGTTAGAATAAATTATATATAATACGTTTGATATTAATTAGTGTAATTAATGTCTAAATATGATTTTAAATAATTTTTTTTGAAAATATTTAGGCTGATTTCCCTAAATGAGCCTTCTGGTCGAAAGAAGGCCCAATAGGGGAAAATTCCTCAAGGGAATTTGGTGGGGGCCAAGGTGGCCGGCCTTGGTGGGCCACAAGGGGCCCACCAGTTGGCCGACGCACCAATGCCGCACCAGGCATGTGGGGTTTAGTTCCACATTGCCTGGTGAGCAGGTTGGCTCCCCCTTGGGACCTATATATAGAGGGTCACCCCTGGCCTTTTAATTCACCAATTAATTCCCCAATTCTTTCTCGATTTTGTGATTCCCTTTCTCGGAGTTGCGCCGAGTTGAGAGGGGGATCTCTTCCACCATAGCCCGATGCCGCGCTGCTGGTGTTCCGGTCCAAGTCTTCCACTGCTCGTCCTGGACTGGAGCTTCAGAGACCGTCGTTTCCACCGTACGTGTGTAACGCCCTGTGAGGTGCTGCGCCATCGGTGCTCGGAGGTCTGCTTCCTCTACACGACCTTGAGGTCGGCTTCGTAGGTTTTCATCGACAACGTTTGTGCGGGAACATAATCCCCACTTTCGGTCTATAAGGGTATGTATTCTGATCTCCGTTCGTACTACTATATCTGCATAGAATAGATCTTCGCATGTTTTAAGGATATCGTTGGTAGGAAAATTATTATTTTCTGCACTCGATCCCCTTCAGTGGTATCAGAGCCGATCTATCGTAGATATAGCTGTATGCTGTTAGAACCCGTGTTCTGCAGGGGGGCACCGTTCCTGTTATTTGCTACCCTCTAGCGTGCACTTGTGATTCCAGCGGCATTGAGTTGATGAAGCGGCCCGGACCGACTTTACGCGTACGCTTACGCGAGACTGGTTCCATTACTGACATTCGGCTTGTACCGTATCTGTGGCTGACGGGTGCCTGTTTCTCTCTTTTTAGTTGGTCTTGCATTTTCAATGGAGGACCCGAAAGGGATGCTTAAATATGCAATTATTGGATCGTTGTTGTGGTCATAAGTTCGTAGGTAAGAAGCGGTTCTTTTTATGAAAGCCCCAGCCACGTATATGCAAAAGATAAAGTAGATGCGTCTAACTTTATTTTGCAGGGGCTATGTGATATGGTCAAGGTAGGTTTATTAAATTGTTTATAAACTGCGGGCGCCAAGAAGATCATGGCGCAATGGACTATATCACATTGCATTTCATTTGATGTTTTGTGTGCATCTTATATTGTGTGATTATATATATTAGTATATATTAGTTACGCGGCGGTAGTCATATGTAAGATGATCCCTTCAAAAATACCACTAGTGTTCTTCCTCCAACGAGCACCACCAAGAAAGTTCTACGTTATGAGGCAGGTCGTGACGATCGGGTGTCATACATATCGCCGTTCGCATACAGTGTGTGTAATCCATGTTGCACAAGCGTTACGTGGAGGTTATAGTGGCGAGCCTAGCATATGCAGATATGACCTCGGAACATGGAGGCGGAAAGGTCGAGCATGAGTCACAAAATTGGTGTGACGGACAGTTGTCTACTCTTGAAGTTGTGCCGCCGGCTCTGACGATAAGGGGTGGTGCAATGGATGGGGGTCGTGTAATCGCTTAAACGACCAGGAGGGATGTTCGTTTGAGTGGGAGTTATGTTAGTTATTTTCTAAAAATACTATAACTCAAAATTATTATGAACAAAGTCTTATGTTGTTGCAAATTCCATTGTAGATGTCTCACCCCTCCTTTAACCTAGCCTTGTTCCTTGAGAAAGAGAAGCTTAACACCGATGGGTCTAACTTCATGTCCTGGTTCCGCGACCTGAAGTCTATTCTTGAAACCCACAAGGTGGCCTACATCCTTTAAGCCCCCTTAGGTGATCTGCCAAACACCGTTTCAGAAATCGAAATGAATGTCCACGAGGTTAAGGCGGAGATTTCTTCTTATGTCCAGAGCGGCATGCTCTTTGCCATGGAGGCTGACCTGCAAAACCATTTCGTGAAAATGGGTGTTTATGAAATAATCACTGAACTCATGGTTATTTTTGCACGACAAGTCAAGGCTGAGAGGTTCGAAGCATCCGTGCTTTTCTTCTCAGCTCAGATGGAAGAGCACGCCAATATAAGTGAGCACTTAGCCAAGTTTTTTTGGCTATGTTCAGCTCCTGAATGATCTGGGAAGTGTGATCCCAGAAGAGTTGGTTATTGATAGGGTGCTTATTTCTCTGCCCCCTAGCTATAAGAACGCCATTGTGGACTACGACATGAAAGGGACGTCAAAACCCCTGTCGGAAATCCTGAAGATGCTCGAAGTGGCCGAATTAGAAATCAAGCCGGAGAAGATGGTGGTGACCATCAGATCACCTGAACGCAACTGCCCAAGTACCTGGAGGATAGGAAAGCTGGCAAGATAGTCGACAAAGAGCAAGGTATATTTGATATATATTTTATAGATGTGTACCTTACATCCGCCCGTGGCAACACTTGGGTATTTGATAGTGGTTCTGTTGCTCATATATGTAACTCTCAGGAGGAGTTACGGAATAAATGCCGGCTGGCTAAGGATGAGGTGACAATGCGCGTCGGCAACGGATCGAGAGTCGACGTGGTGGCTGTCGGCACGCTCCCTCTACATCTACCATCGGGATTAGTTTTGGTTTTAAATAAGTGTTATTTTGTACCATCGTTGAGTGTAAACATTATAAGTGGGTCTTGCCTGTTACAAGACGGTTATTCATTTAAATCAGTACCAAGCAGTTGTGCTATTTATATGAATGATATCTTTTATGTTGATGCTCCCGAGAGTAATGGTTTATTCTTGTTGAATCTCGATCGTAGTACTCACATCCATAACATAGAAGCCAAACGGATTAAGTGTAGTGATGATACCGTCATGTATATGTGGCATTGCCGTCTTGGTCATATTGGTATAAGCGCATGGAGAAACTCCACTCCGATGGACTTTTGGACTCGTTGGATTTTGGATCACTCGATACATGCGAACCATGCCTTATGGGCAAAATGACCAGGACACCGTTCAAAGGTTTCGTTGAACGAGCGTTAGATTTATTGGGGATCATACATACAGATGTGCGTGGACCAATGAGAATTTCGACACGCAATGGTTATCGTTACTTCGTCACCTTCACTGATGACTTGAGTAGATACGGTTATATCTATTTGATGAAACACAAGTCTGAAACTTTTGAAAAGTTTAAAGAAATTCAAAGTGAAGTTGAAAATCAGCTTAACAACAAAATCAAGCACCTCCGATCCAATAGCGGTGGCGAGTATTTGAGTTTTGAGTTTGGCACACATCTAAAGAGTTGTGGCATCGTACCTCAACTTACGCCTGCCGGAACACCGCAACGTAACGGCGTGTTCGAGAGACGTAATCATACTCTACTGGATAGTGTCTGATCTATGATGTCTCTTACCGATTTATCCGTATCCTTCTGGAGTTATGTGTTAGAAACAGCCGCATTCATTTTAAATAGGGCTCCGTCCAAATCCGTTGAAACGACACCGTATGAATTATGGTATGGCAAGAAGCCTAAGTTATCGTTTCTGAAGGTTTGGGGTTGTGAGGCGTATGTTAAGAAACTACAGCCCGACAAACTCGAACCGAAGTCGGAGAATGTCGTCTTTGTAGGATATCCGCGGGAAACCCTTGGATACACCTTCTACAACCAAGCTGAGGGCAAAACGTTTGTCGTAAAGACCGGTACCTTTCTAGAGAAGGAGTTTCTCGCGAAAGGAGTAAGTGGAAGGAAGGTAGATCTCGATGAGATCGTTGATCCTGAACTCGAGATTCCGAGTGGCGCAACGAAAGCTGTTACAGAAACGTCCTCCACAGATGGAGAGGGAGAAACTGTCGAGGAAAGTATACTACCTCGTAGGTCTGGTAGATCTCGGATCACACCAAAATGGTATGGCAATATGGTTTGCACCGTCATGTTAATTGAACAGGACGAACCTACGAACTACAAGGAGGCAATGGCGAGTCTAGAGTCCGAGAAATGGCTAGTAGCCATGAAATCCGAAATAGGATCCATTTATGATAACAAAGTGTGGACTTTGATGGATATTCCCGAAGGGCGCAAGGCCGTCGAGAATAAATGGATCTTTAAGAAGAAGACTGATGCTGATGGTAATGTGACCGTCTATAAAACTCGGCTTGTCGCAAAAGGTTTTCGACAAGTTCATGGGATTGACTACGATGAAACTTTTTCACCGGTAGCGATGCTGAAGTCTATTCGGATTTTGTTAGCAGTTGCTGCCTATTACGATTATGAAATATGGCAGATAGATGTCAAAATAGCTTTCCTAAATGGAAACATTGAGAAAGAGTTGTACATGGTACAACCGGAAGGTTTTGTCGATCCAGGAAATGCTATGTAACATCCCAACATTTTATAATGTTTGAAAATCACTAAAATTTAAAACTTTTGTTTTTGATTAAAATAAAATATTAAATGCATAAGAAAACCAACTAAGAAAGACTTCAAACATATTGAAAGAGTTTAATATTTCAAATATCTCAGTTATTATTATTTTCAAAACTTGTTTCAAGTTAAACATTTTATTATTCCATTGTATTTTCTTAAAAACCTCAATATATAATTTGATAAATGTCTTACAAACTTTCAAGCCAATTTCATATACTAAAAAGTTTTCTTTTAAGTATTTGATTTCAACCACTTAGCAATAGCTATTCATAAATTAAAACAATATTTACAAGTGTTCAACAGGATCTATTTGCCAAATGGTTTTCATTCTTTTAACTAAGTTCAAAACATAGTTTTAGAAATTACAGTATATAGTTTATAACTTTAAAACTTCATAGATGTTGTAATTAATGAATTATCCAAATAGGCATTTCATTAATTTTGAAAACATAAAATGATTTTCATGAATATATTCAATATAAGAAATGGAATAAATCTAGAATCTTTTCCAAAGGTATTTATGGAGTTTTCAAATGATTTATTAAAATATAAAACTTAATGGTGCACAAAATAAAATTGAATTAAAACTTGAATCCATTATAATTTCTATTACTTTGAAAATAATTATATTCTATTACTTTACTATTATGCCAAAACAAAAATGAATGGTTACTAAAAATGAGTTTTAAATAACTTAATATCAACCATATAACATTGTGGTAATTTCATAAATTTAATTTAACTCCAAATGAATTTATTAAATTATTAATATCAAAGTTGACCTAAATGAGCAAATTTGCATTTTATGAATAATTCCAATTTATTATTTTTAAAAAGTTTTCAAAACATGCCCGTAACTGGTTTAACACAAAGATATTAATTTTACAAATTTTTAGAATTTTATTTGACATCATTTGGACATTTAAATCAAAAGATATGAATTAAATAGAAAAACAAAAAAAAAAGAAAAAATGCTGACGTCACCCTTCTACCTCCTCCGTCCGAATTTTCCGGCCGAAACCTCTCTTCGATCCCCTTCCAAAATTGGTCGCGAGGATTGCGCAATCTGTTTCCCCGTTCTGCCTATAAAACCCCCAGCACCTCCGCCATCTTTCCCCCTCACAGACCCTAACTATAGCGCCGCCAGGCCGCCGTACGAGCTCGCCGGAGTTCGCCATTTCCGCCGCTGTTTCTTTCGATCCCCGGCTAGGTAGAGAAGAACCCGAGCCCGAGACAGACTCCCTCTTCTTCCCCGCGTCCGTGCGGAACTGCTCATGCCCTCGGGCTATTTTTTTCGTGCAGAGAGACGAGCAGAACGAGCTCGACCGAGCTCGCCGGAGTTGCCGTAGCTCCGCCCGCGTCTCCACGCCGCTCCGGGCCGCTCGAGGAGACGACGTCGCCACCATCAACCTCGCCGCGACGAGCTGCACGCCGCCGTAGCCTCCGTTCGTCCGGGGAAGTACCGCATCATCGACCCCGTCCTCGACCGACGCCAGCGCCGCCGTCGTCTTCGTCTCCGGCGACTAGAGCGCCGCCCGGTGAGCTCCATCGCGTCTCTGTCGTCTCAGCGTGCGTAGTCAGCAACCACGTCAGATCCAGTCAGCGCCCAGTCAACAGATCTGGTAGTTTTGCAGAAAAGACCCTGTATATTCAAACCTTCATAACTTTTTAACCACTTATCCAAATTTGATAAATTTTATATATTTGGAAAGCCCCTGACATGTAGATTATTTTAGATCTGTTATATTTCAAATTTGACTTAGTTTAAAATATTCAAATTTCAAATGGATGATTTGAGTATATTTGTAATAACTTTAAATCTATAAATCCAAAAATTGCAAATATTTTGGAGTATTATTTTGATGATTTAATAGTTGTATGTTTAATTTAAATAGTTTGACTATTTTTGACATAACTTTTAATGGAAACATTATTTTTTATTAAATCAAATTGCTATAAGTTTAATTAAATGCCTCTGTCTATTAACACCATTTTTATAATTTTGTTATAAAATTAAATCACATAAAACTTTAACCTTATAGTTATTCCTATTATTATATTTTGCAAAAATAGAAATCAATTAAATTGCATTTATAGCCAAATGCATATTTTATAAATATCACAAAAATTAGTATGATATTTCTTATTATTAAAAAAGTGCATTGCATGCATGAAATATTTTACTATAGTTATACTCCTCATAAGAAAACTCCTCCCTCATTTCTCTAAGTTAGGATTATTTTCAACTTAGTATTTTGGTAAAAGTGCTATGCACTAGACACTTAGGATTTCCAACATGGAGCTAGAAGGCCAATGAAGGACTTAGCCAAAACAAGACTTCAGAAGTATCTTCAAGGAGTACAAGCACTTAGAAGAAAATCAAGAAGAAGGCCATGAAGACCAACCAGAAATATTTTCTAAGTCTTGCTTCCTCTCTCTCTCTCTCTCTCTCTCTCTCTCTCTCTCTCTCTCTCTCTCTCTTTCTCTCTCTCTCTCTCTCTTATCCCTTCTTCTATTAGACCTCTTGATGACTAACTTAATTCCAAGACCAGCCTTGGTGATACAAGAATCATCAAGTCTGAAGACTTATCAAGTCTACAAAAAATTTATTCAAGACATCACCAAGGAGAAAGTTACAAGTCTGGAGATGAAGCCTGGAAGACCAACTACATCTTTCTTTCTATCTTTTCCCTCTTTCCTAATCGTGTCTTTTTAGACTTAAACAAATTTTGATCATGATGTTATCATCTTTGAAGTTTGTTGGATCCTAGCGGCATAGTGAGATGAAGCGGCCTGGAGACAAACCTTACATGTCCACGTACATGAGACATGTTCCACAATTTAAGTGGCTGGCCGGGTGTCTGTCTCTCTCACTATAGTGAATATCCAATTTACAAAGAGTTGATAATAATTGTTGATCACCTTGAAGAAATGACTTAGTATTTTCTCTAAATATTTTTACACATCAAGACTAAGCCATTAGAGTGCTTATTCAAGATGATATAAAACAAAGTATTTTATTCAACTTATGACCTTAGTCCTTAGTCATTTTGACACAC
Source organism: Poa annua (assembly GCA_026929855.1). Taxonomy (NCBI): domain Eukaryota; kingdom Viridiplantae; phylum Streptophyta; class Magnoliopsida; order Poales; family Poaceae; genus Poa; species Poa annua. Next base: position 29,018,621 of record CM049428.1, read on the forward strand.
ATTTTTGCTTTGCATTAACTTAAAAGATTTTCTTAGCATGACATACATCTCTAGTCCTTAGAAATATTTTTGCACCTCATGCAAAAACATATTTTCCTTAGAAGTTTATGAACCTTGTTTGTTCATTTTGTATGCTTGTGTTGTGTTGTTTTATGATTGTTGTACTGTTGTTTGTTTATATTGTTTAGACTGAACGGAGAGCCCTGAGTAACGTTTAAAAGAGTTTGTGAGCAAAGACATCATTCAAAGGCAAGTGGCACACCTCATAAACTTCCTACTATTTTCTATATGCATTACTTAGTGTATTTTTATATAAGCATGTGTAGGATAGTATTGCTATGCTAACCTGTGTAGAAATTCTTTATTCCTGTGTCTAGATTCCTATGCAATGCTTAGTAGAATTATTGATGCTATGCAATGGATGAAAAGTTTTACAAAATGTTAAGTGACTACTCAGGGTTGTGCTCATGGTTGTCGTCGCCTAGGATGAATTTCTATTCTACTTAGGGCCGTGAGCATGGTGGTTTTCACCTGAGAATACACATCCACTAAGTTAATGAATCACCTGGGTGGATTGGTTGAATGGTTTATGTTGAGTGGCTACTCAGGGCTGTGCTTGTGGTGGTCTTCGCCTAAGGTAGTTTCTACTATACTAGGGGCCATGAGCATGGTGGTTTTCACCTGAGAGTGCACTTGTGGATGGCCACCCAGGGAACAGAGGAATCTGAAGAACTCCGAGTGACGATTGCTTCCAGTGCAGCCATTGCCAATGGGCTCTGGCTTGATCAACTATGTTGCGTGGACTCTCTCCGGCTTGACAAGCAGATGTAGAGGTTGTTACGTGGAACGGGTCAAGCCAGAGTGGGAGGGAAAATGCTTCTGAAAGATCTCGTCTCATTCTTCTCCTTTTCCTTATCACTTCAGAGTGTAAATGATAGTTTGGGTTGAATGGGTACAATGGTGAACATGCACAACCTCTGCGGAGTGTAAAACTAAGTACTTAGCCGTGTCCCCGGTACGGACAATTTGAGCAGCTGATCACGGACGTCAACGGAGGATTCCACCATTCCAACTTCAGAAATAAAACTTGATGGGTGAACAAGGGTAGAACGAGATAGTGGTTGTCATGCCACAAATGTCTCGAATAGAAGAAAAGTGTTTTCCAAAGAGTTAGGAAAAATTGGATTTATGCAAAATAGCCTTGAACTCCACGAGCCAAATAAGTATATAGGTTATTAGAGTTTTTCTACTAAGTGTCCACCATAGTGTCACTTGCCAGACTCCATTTTTAATGGAATCTGACCCACGTTGTTGCAATATTTTTCTTATTGCAGATTGCTCAGATAACGAGTGAGGTTTCGTTTAAAGGTTTCGAGTCTACAACCAACATGTTTTCGCCTGTTGCAACATGAATATGATGGAGACTCACTGCTATTGTATTTCCGATGTTTACTCTTTCAAAGCTAGCTTTATGCTATGCAACATGTATTGAATATTTTGTAAGTATGGATCATCGATGTAATAAAATTTATACTTTGTTGTGATATTACATCGTAAACTGTGTGTGCAAACGAATCGATCCAGTGATTTGCACTATACACAAGTATCTGCTTTATTTAAAGTGCAGGTACGCTACATGCTGACAAGGTATGCAAGCTTTAGAGATCCATCTATGGATTGAAGCAAGCATCTCGGAGCTGGAATCTTTGCTTTGATGAGGTGATCAAAGGTTTTGGATTTGTCCAAAATTTTGAAGAGACCTGCATTTACAACAAAATGAGTGGGAGCTTGGTTGTGTTCTTAGCACTATATGTAGATGACATATTGCTGATTGAGAATGATATGGAACTTCTGAATAGCGTGAAGGATTATTTAAACAGTAAATTTTCCATGAAGGACTTAGGAGAAGCTGCATACGTCTTAGGCATTAAAATCTATCGTGATAGATCAAGACGTCTATTAGCGTTGAGTTAGAGTACTTATCTTGATAAAATACTGAAGTGTTTCGGTATGGAGAAGGCAAAGAAGGGTTCTGAAAGGAAATATGTCGCCTAGAGGGGGGGGGGGGGGTGAATAGACGAGGAACACTTTTTACAATTTAGGCTTGATAAATGCGGAATAAAACTTAGTTATTAACTTATCAATGACACAACCTAAATATACTAGGTTAGCCTATGTGCACCAACAACTTATGCTATGCAAGACAAACAATAAAGAGATAGCAAGGTAAAGGACTTCAAGCACGATGGCTATCACAAAGTAAAGTGCATAAGTAAAGAGCTCGGGTATAGGGATAACCGAGGCACGCAGAGACGAGGATGTATTCCCGAGTTCCACCACAAAAGGTGTACGTCTCGTTGGAGAGGTGTGAGCAACCACAACAGGTTTGCTCAACGCCACAAAGGCTTCACCTTCTTCTCCGATGAACTCGACCACAAAGGTCCGAGTCCACCTTCCACTATGAACTCCTTTGGGGCGGAGAACAATCCCGTACAACAACCTTGGGGCACACACCCACAACCGAATTGGGGGCTCCCAAAAGACCACAAGAGGTCTTGACCACAAAGGTCCCAACTAGCCACAAAGGCCTTGACCACAAAAGGTCCTATGCCACAAAGGCGGCCACTAAGGCGTCTAGGGTCCAAGACCCAAGAGTAACAAGCTCACGAATTTCACCACCACGAATCCTCGTGGAGGGCTCAAACCTATGCAAGATGCAATGGCAAGAACACACAAAGTGCTCAAATCCTTCACTCTCAAATTCCAACAAATCAACAAATGCTTATGGGGGAATAAGAGAGGAAGACCCAAGAAACCACAAAGGAGAGAAATCCTACACTCATAAATCCCACCACAAGCAACTAATGCTTATGGGGGGATAAGAGAGAGCAAGAACAAAGGGGGAGAACCACAAAGGAACTCAAAGATCTAGATCCACAAAGTTCCCCTCACTTAGAGGAGAGATGTATTGGTAGAATTGTAGATCTAGATCTCCTCTCACTTTTTCCTCAAAGATATGCAAGAATCATGGGAGGGTTTGAGAGGGGGCAAGCTTTCCCAAGGTCAACAATGGCAAGACAGAGAGGGGAAAGTCGTCAACTTGAGTAAGAAGAAGGGGAGGGGTATTTATAGCCCCTCCCTGATTTCTAGCCGTTGGGAATCGCCAGTCCGGAAATTTCCGAACTGAGGTCCGGAGATTTCCGGACCCCGGAAATCTCCGGTAGGAATTTCGACGTGAGCTGAGAAAGATCAGTGCTGAAGGCAAATAAGACTTGGCGAAAAACTGCAACTTGTTGTCCGGAAATATCCGAACCAGGGCCGGAGATTTCCGGACTCCGGACATCTCCGGTAGAAAATCCGATGGAAAACTGAACTGAGTCAGTACGCAACTGAGTTCAGGGCTTGGTAAAAAAAACTTCTGACACTCGGAGATCTCCGGAATGGGGCTCGGAAATCTCCGAGCGCCGGAAATCTCCTAGAGCATTTCCGGCTAAGCTTGAGTTGGAGTCAGTACGCAACTGAGATCTGGACTTCGCAAAAATCTTCTGTCACTCGGAGATCTCCGGACTGAGGTTCGGAAATCTCCGAGCGCCGAAAATCTCCGAGCAAGGTCCGGACATTTCCGTCCCTTTGAAAAACTGCAGAAACAACAGAACTGAAAGATCTTTTGCAAATAAACTCCGAATGATTTGAGACCAACTCCGTTGGAAAGGCACTGACAAGGAGAGGGCTACCAAAACTTGCAAACCATAAAGGGAGCAAAGTCTCCACACATGTGAAGGTGTGGAACTTTCCTCAAGGTTGAACCGGTAATATTTCCACACCGAAAACGTAACGAGTTTTCCAAACTAAAACCGTTTTCGAAGAACTTGGTCTTGTCATGAAGATCACGACAAGCACCAAAAACCAAAAAGGAGACAAGCCAAATAAGAACCAAGAAAGATGAAATGCCAAGCATGCAAAGGTTTGAGCTCTCCACAAAGATGCGATCATGTTACTCACTCGAGAGCCCCTCTTGATAGTACGGCTATCTATCCTATAGCCCTCTCAAGATCATACCTTTGCCTTGAGCAATCCACTTGAGCTAGATGATGACGATCTTGATCTCTTCAAGTGGACCACCTTTCTTGATTGCGCTTGCTAGCACATGCTTGATGAAGACTCCTCCATATACTCCCCCATACTCCATTAGGGCTGGAATCGAGCCGAGCCGAGCCGGCTCGAGGCTCGGCTCGGGTAGGCTCGGTAAAACTCGAGCCGAGCCCGGCTTGGCTCGACCGAAAAAAAATGCTGAAGAATGGGCTCGTGGCTCGGCTCGGCCAGCTTGAGGCTCGGCTCGGCCGGCTCGCGAGCCCCAGGTATCTGTTTTTTTCTACTACATGATTTCACCAAGTCAACCTCGTCCCCGTCGTCTCCCCAACCCTGAGTCTCTCTCGACCTGTTCTAAATCGCGAGCCCCAGCGCTGGATGGAGCTAGGGTTCTTCCGTCGGCCGCCGCCCGCTAGAACCGCCGCGGCTGCCCCCGCCACCAGCGCCGCGCTCGCCGCCCGCCACCACTGCCACGACGCCCCGCTCCTACTCCTCTAGGTACGTACGGCCGGCGTCTTCTCTTCGTACGATTTCCAGCAGCATCCGGCATCCTCCGCCTCCGGTCCTCCCGTACACGCATGCACTCATGCAGCCTCTGTGTGTGTGGTGGGCGAAGACAGAGGAAGGAAACACCGGAGATTCGATTTCCAGCAGCATCCTCCCGTCCCGTAGGCCTAGTTTTGATTTGCATCAATTTCTGCCCCTGTAGCTACGGCCTGGCTGGCCTGCTCTGCTCCTCCTGCGATTGATAGAAGTTGTGTATTATTCATAGAAGCTGTAGCTACGGCCGGGTCTGTGTATTATTCATACAAGCTGTGTATTATTCCCCATAGAAGTTGTGTATTATCCATAAGTAGCGATTGATTCTGTGTATTGATTCCGTGTATTTTTTAGGGACTCAATGCAACCTGGACATGAGAAAAGTGCTGGTTCGTGGGCACGTTCAGAGAAGCTGCAATCACAGAAATCACAGAGAAACAAGATTGCGTATGAGAAGGCGATGAAGTCCAGAACTGCTGGTTTACTAGGCATCTCTTCGATGACTAGACCGCCTGCGTCGGAAGCAGCAGGCGCTTCGTCGCAGCCGGAGGCAGGAGCTTCACCGCCACAAACGGTAATTTGGGTGACCGTTTTGGAATTGATGCAAAAACATTTAACATGTTTTTACTTGCTGTTTGTTTAGTATGACTAATCGTGCTCATAACTCTATGTGCAGCCGGCATCCGACGAGGAGGAAAATTCTTATGACAAGAACGATGACATGTCGGAGGATGATGCGTTTGTTGATGGTTGTATTGAGATACCAAAAGATGGTCATATTGAAATATCCGATGATGATGGTGTAGATAAGAGAAACAAGAAGCGACAAAAGGGAATGAAGGTTGGTCCGAAGGTTCTCGTTCAATCGAACAGCAAGTCTAGTTCAAAGGTATGGGATCACTTTGAGAAGGTTCCTCAGCCATCGCCAACGGAGCCTGGTGTCATGGTGCTTATGGCACAGTGTAACTATTGCAAGAAGTTCTTCTCCTACAAAAAGGAGAAAGGGGGAGCCACTTCTCATCTCGGGAGACACATAAAGAATTCTTGTGCAGATTACAAGCTCGCAATGGCACAGTTGGCTAGTCAAACCCTTCTCAATTTTCAGCCAACTAGTGCATGTGATGCCGGTATTCCTGTTTTGAACTCTTCTAGGGAGTTTAGTCAAGATGAGGTTAAGAAGTTAATTGCCAAGATGATTATATGTCATGATTATCCGTTTAAGATGGTAGAGCACACATGGTTCAATGTAGTGATGAAGTATTTGAATCCACGTTATGAGTTTATTGGTAGAAAAACCATTAGAAAAGAATGCTTGAAGGTGTTTGAATCGGAGAGAGAGATTCTTATGAAAGTTCTAAAAGGTGTGGACAACATTGCTTTAACTACAGATTTGTGGACATCCAATCAAACACTTTCCTATATGTGTTTAGTTGCACACTTCATTGATAAAAATTGGAATATGCAATGTCGTGTGCTGAATTTTGTGGAGTTGGACCCTCCACATAGTGGAAATGTGATTGCTCAAGCGGTGTTTGAATGTGTGGCTGCATGGCATATAGAAGATAAAATCATCGCAATCACTCTAGATAATGCAGCCAACAATGACAAAGCAATCCGGAATTTGAAGGCTAAATTCGCTGCTAGAGGCTCCCATTGCTTTGTTCCCAAATACTTTCATGTCCGTTGTTGTGCTCATATCATTAATTTGGTGGTGACCGATGGAACAACAACCATATCCCAGTTGACAACCAATGTGAGGGAAACAGTGAAGTACATAAAGAAATCAAATTCTCGAATGCACACATTTGTGGAAATTTGCCGTGAACTTGCAATGACAATTGGTGAGGGGCTGAAACTTGATGTGACCACTAGATGGAATTCAACTTTTAACATGCTAAGAACAGCCATTGCTTATAGGGATGCATTGGATTCTTATGCGGACAGAGATGCAAACTACACATGGAAGCCCTCAAATGATGAATGGACGATGTTCAATACCATTACACCGATTCTTGGTAGGTTGGCTGAGGTTTCCACTGCATTCTCTGGCTCTAAATATCCTACTTCCAATATATTTTATCCTCACATTGTCAATGTCAAGATAGCACTTAGAGAGGCTTGTGGTTCCACCAATCCAAAGCTGAAAGTTATGGGGGATGCGATGATGGACAAATTCAACAAGTATTGGGATGAGCCCAATAATGTCATGGTCATTGCTACCATTCTTGACCCAAGGTACAAGCTGAGATACATTTGTTGGTGTTTCAAGAGGATTTATGATGATGAGAAAGCCAGGGCTGAATATAATTTGATAGATGTAGAGCTAGCAAAATTGTATGAGACTTATGATATGCATCACCGACATGAGAAGGCTGATTCTTTTAGAGCAAGTGCATCCTCCTCTACAATTGTCGATACAAGTTCCTCTCTACCTTCAAGTGCTAGCGAGTTTACCAACTTCTTGAGCGCATCTTCTATGGAGACATCAAAGAATGAGCTTAACAAGTATCTTGATGAGGAGAATGAGAGCTTGCGAAATACAAACTTTGATGTGCTATTGTGGTGGAAGCTGAATGCACATAGATACCCCGTGATATCAAAGATGGCAAAGAATTTCTTGAGTATACCGGCCACTTCCGTGTCATCGGAATCAACTTTTAGCACCGGGGGTCGAGTTCTTGATGACTATAGGAGTTCTCTAAAACCAGCCATGGTTGAGGCATTGGTGTGTTCTTCTAGCTGGATTAAAGGTTCTCAAAATGATACCAAAGTTTCAATGGATGTGGTATGTGCTATTGTTATATATACTTATGTTTCTCTGTTTTGTTGTAGTTCTTATGCTCCTGTAACTTACTTTTTGTTCTCTCTTTTAGGAGCCAGATAATGATGATGATGTTGAGACCATCTCTTTTCCAAAAAGTGTGGTGGCGAGCAACTGGTAACTTCTTATACTTAACAAAATCGAGTAAATGATGCTTATTTCTTGTATGTACTTGCTGGATTTTTTTATGCAGCCAAAAACATGAAGCAACTAGTGCAAATGATGCTTATTTGTTGTATATACTTGCTGGAATTTTTTATGTAGCCAAAAAACGTGAAACAACTAGTGCAAATGTTGCGTTTGATTGCTGAAATTTTGTTTGTTTGTATTACAGATTTGACATGGCCTCTTACAATTGACAAACAACGACGAGAAGAAGATGAAATGATGGCGGAATGGTCCTTTTGTGGTTAAACTTTATGTTAAATTGCTAAGACTTGTGTTTGGATCGAGTTACAACTCATGCTGCGATCTATTTGTCGGACTAAGTTCACTCGTGTTCGTTATGTATGAGATTATTGGATCTATTTGTGCGGTGGACTCCTCATTTATGCCACTTTTATGTTTAGTGATATATATCCATGCTCTCTTGTTGATTATAATTGTCAAACGTTGCAATTTTAGCATAGGTCATGTCAAATTTTTGTATTTCATCGAGCCTTCGAGCCGGCTTGCGAGCTTCACCGAGCCGGCTTGTCGAGCCTCGAGCCCTACTCCGAAGGTTTAGGCTTGGCTTGTCCGACCTTCGAGCCGAGCCGAGCCCGAGCCGAGCCTTGTCGAGCCCGAGCCAAGCCTCGAGCCTCGAGCTTCAAGTCCACCCCTATACTCCATCATGGGAGAGTCTCGCTTAGCTTCGTCTTCATGTCTCCGGCAGCTTCCCTTGGTCTTGCACTAGTCAACCTTGATGACGATCATGGCATGACATCATCCTCCATGAGCTATATGAATTGATCTTCTTGTTGGAAGCCCATGGAAGATACCATGTTTCTTCATATAGGTGATGGCTTGACAACTTCAAGCCATACTTGCAATATGCTCAAAACACACATTAGTCCTTAGGGATTGTCATTAATTACCAAAACCATACATGAGGGCACATGCCCTTTCAGGTTCTCTGCCGGTTATCAAGAATAAAACATTGCGAAAGGCACAGTGTCCGGTAACGGAACAAGATAAGGCCGATATAACTTATCATCCTTATGCTTCAGCCATAGTATCGATTATGTATGCAATGTTAATTTCTAGACCTAATGTGGCATTAGCTCTAAGTTTGACAAGCCGGTTCCAGAGTAATCCTGGAATGGCGCATTGGATTGATGTTAAGAGCATTCTTAAGTATCTCAATAAGACAAAGGAAATGTTCCTTGTCTATGGTGGCTGCGATGAAGAACTTGGCGTAACAGGTTACGTGGATGCAAGTTTCATCTCAGACCCCGATGACTCTAAGTCACAGACAGGTTATGTGTTCAAGGTGAATGGAGGCGTTGTGTGCTGGAGAAGTGGGAAGCAACCCATCGTCACACAATCTACAATGGAGTCTTAGTACATTGCTTCTTGCGAAGCCGCGAATGAAGCCGTGTGGCTGAGGAAGTTCGTCATTGAACTTGGAGTGTTCCCGAGCGTGCAAGACCCCGTGATCCTCTTCTGCGACAATACGGGTGCCATTGATAACGCCAAGGAGCCAAGGTCTCACTCCACCGGCAAACACATTCTCCGACGCTTCCATGTGATACGAAAGTACGTACAAGGAGGCGATGTGAAGATTTGCAAAGTGCATACGGATCTGAATGTGGCCGATCCTCTGACAAAGCCTCTTCCGCTTGAAAAGCATGAAAAACACCAGTTAACTATGGGTGTTAAGATTTTACCAAGTTGTAATCTAAATTAAGTTTTACTCTAGTGCAAGTGGGAGACTGAAGGAGATATGCCCTAGAGGCAATTAATAAAGTGTATTTATTTTTTATATCTCGTTTGTTCATAATATGTTTTTGTGTCATGCTGTAACCGTATTAAGCGGAAACATTAATACGGGTGTGATGCGTAAACAACCAGGTCCCTAGTAGCCTCTACTAAGACTAGTTTCATTGCGCGATCGATGATCGAGATTTCCAGATCATAGGGCATGGTTCCGGTCGGCAATGGAAGTCATATCGTTAGAGAACGATGTGATGGACATACCCATATTTGTAGGACATAGTCATTACGCCTTTGACCTTGAGACCAACTCTTATTGTTATTCCTGGAAGAACTTTGATTGCACCAAACGTCGTATCTTAATTAGTATGAAAATAACGGTGATACTTTTGGGTATCGGAAAGGAGTAGTTGAGACGAGGGGTCAAGAGCGGGATTTGCCAGTCCGCATAGCAGGATAGATACTCTAGGGCCCACTCGGTGAGATTATGTCTAATGAGTTTGCAAGCATGTGACTAGGTCACAAAGACATGAAATCATAGACGAGTAGAAGATAGTGTTGTCGGTAACGAGGTTAAGCTAGATATGGAGATATCTATGAACGACGCTCGGACACGCTAAGTATCGCCATGGCAAAAGGTTTAAGACTTTCCGTTCAGGTTTGATAGATGAAAGTCATTCTTATATCACAGGGATTAATTCATGGGGTCCAGGCCAACGAGTTAGCCATTGATCGGAGAGGAGTCTCGATCATGTCTGTTATTATATCGAACCGCTAGGGTAACACACTTAAGGGGTTTTGACAAGACATCCGGAAAGGAAAGAGATCACCGGGAACGTCCCGGGAGAGGTCCGATGGAGATCGGGCAGCGACGAAATAGTTTTCAGAGCTAGAATAAATTATATATAATATATTTGATATTAATTAGTGTAATTAATGTCTAAATATGATTTTATATATTTATATTCGAATTTATTTAGGCTGATTTCCCTAAATGGGCCTTCTGGTTGAAAGAAGGCCCAAGAGGGGAAAATTCCTCAAGGGAATTTGGTGGGGGACCAAGGTGACCGGCCTAGGTGGGCCACAAGGGGCCCACCAGGTGGCAGGCGCACCAATGCCACACCAGGCATGTGGGGTTTAGTCCCACATTGCCTGGTGACCAGGTTGGCTCCACCCTGGGAGCCTATATATAGAGGGGCACCCCTGGCCTTTTAATTCACCAATTAATTCCTCAATTCTCTCTCTATTTCGTGATTCCCTTTGTCGGAGTTGCGCCGAATTGAGAGGGGGATCTCTTCCACCATAGCCCGCTGCCGCGCTGTTGGTGTTACGGTCCAAGTCTTCCGCTGCTCGTCCTGGACTGGAGTTTCGGAGGCCGTCGTTTCCACCGTACGTGTGTAACGCCCTGCGAGGTGCTGCGCTAGCGGTGCTCGGAGGTCTGCTTCCTCTACACGACCTTGTGGTCGGCTTCGTCGGTCTTCATCGACAACGTTTGTGCGGGAACGTAATCCCCGCTTTCGGTCTACAAGGGTATGTATTCCGATCTCCGTTCGTACTACTATATCTGCACAGAATAGATCTTGGCATGTTTTAAGGATATCGTTGCTAGGAAAATTATTGTTTTCTACACTCGATCCCCTTCAACATGCCCATCAACGAGTGCTAGTAGTACTAGGAGAATATAGTGCAATTTCTGTGGTTTGGACATTCACCTTCTGGATGACTAGCACTTGAATCGAAAGCGAATTCCTGTGCCCACCGTTTTGGTCATTGGTTGTGCATGGGCACTGGAGATCCAACGCCGCAGTGCTCCTGGAGCCTTGATGACCTGGCATTCGACATAGACTCCCTACACCGGGATATTTGGTTCTGCGATGAGCACAACATCTGCCACCGGTCGTGCTTCTCGGGTGCATGAGAGACGCCGTGTGCACTAGATCCACCACCACACAAGGCATCGACTATTGTTTAGAGGGTCGTTGTCGGGTCAGTGCTCCTGTCTTGAACTCCAACAGATCAGTCGGCCACGTCCAGTTGTACGATGGAAATGGCTACTTTCGTTGCACTAAACCAACGTACCATTCCAAGATTTTCTGGTTCCACTTCTGGATGAAGAGATCGTTGTTCAACTGTATCCGGTTGGGAGTGATGCACTATGATGATTGTTTCATATGCAAGATAGATAATGTTGGTATGCTTGGCTTCTCCTCTTACCAAAAATGCACCACATTTATTCGGATGCTTGCATATGGAGTTGCCGCGGATATTGTAGACACGTGTGTGTGGATGAGTGAGTCCACATGCATGTAAGAAATGCACAAGTTTTGAAAAGCTGTGGTTCGGATCTTTCGCACAAAGTACTTGACGAAATTCACTGTTGAGGATAAAACCGACTCTTGATGTCAATCAACGAGTCCAATCTCTTTCTTGAGATAATTGCAACATAGAATATATGCATTAGGAGTGCAAGAACTACATTACATTGCTGGGGTGGGGCAGGAGTGCGCAATCATACTTGAAGCTCCGGCATCACATAATCTATGGAACTGGCACTTTTTTTTTGTATGACAGATTCTCACAATGATATCAATATACTTCAGGACTCTCCGGTATTCATCAGGCTCTCTCAAGACAATGGCGCTAAGGTGAGTTATCAGAACAATGGCCACCCATATACACAGGCATACTATCAAGATGCTGGTACTATCCAACACGGTCTACGTTTGTGAAAACAATCCCCAATCCAGCTTCGCATAGAGATCTTTTGGTTATTAATCTCTCTTATACTCCACCAAGATGCGAACTAAATCATAACACCTCAGTAATTAAGATAAACAGAGTATAGCTTTAGGTTCAATGACATGAAGTTTAAATAAGAACATGGTCACGTGATAGTGACAATGTCACCCACATATCCCCGTAGCATGGTATTTCCGTTATCCCTGGTGAGGCAACAAAGTAAGGTAAAAGTCTAAGTGATCACGGAATTGCTGTCAACTTACCACAAAACCACCCCCCGTTACTCCAACTAATGCACACGTTCCCCCTCACAAGCCCTCATACACATTGAAAGGAAAGACGTCGCCTAGAGCGGGGGGGGGGGGGGGGGGGTGAATAGACGAGGTACACTTTTTACAATTTAGTCTTGATAAATGCGGAATAAAACTTAGTGTTTAACTAATCAATGACACAATCTAAATATACTAGGTTCACCTATGTGCACCAACAACTTATGCTAAGGAACACAAGCAACAAAGTGATAGCAAGGTAAATGACTTCAAGCACAAAGGCTATCACAATGTAAAGAGCATAAGTAAAGAGCTTGGGTATAGGAATAACCGAGGCATGCAGAGACGAGGTTGTATTCCCGAGTTCCTCCTTCTTAGGGGAGAACGTCTCGTTGGAGAGGTGTGAGCGACCACCACAAGTCCAACTCAACGCCACAAAGGCCTCACATTATTCTCCGATGAACTCGACCACAAAGTTCCGGGTTCACCTTCCACTACGAACTCCTTTGGGGCGGAGAACAATCCCGTACAACAACCTTGGGGCACACTGATCATTGCTTCTTTGTGTCCCCGGCAACGCCGCCAGAAAAAATGCTTGATGACTCTGATGAGTTGTTGGGAAACCCCAAGAGGAAGGTATGATGAGTGCAACAACAAGTTTTCCCTCAGTTATGAAACCAAGGTTATCAATCCCGTAGGAGTGAAGTTCTCTTCTGAAGGTTGTTGAAGCTGACGTTTGTAGGACGCACTACCGGTGTCAACAACGAACGTGGAACCTGCACACAACACAATCAAAGTACTTTGCCCAACGAAACAGTGAGGTTGTCAGTCTCACCGGCTTGGTGTAAACAAAGGATTAAACGTATGGTGTGGAAAATGATGTTGTTTGCAGAGAATGAAAGTAACATAATTGCAGTAGGTTGTATTTATCAGTTTAAAGGAAAGGACAAGGGTCCACAGTTCACTAGTGGTGTCTCTTCATAAATAATTATAATAGCATACATGCGGGTAAACAAATTACAGCTGGGCAATTGACAAAATAAAGAAGTGCATAATGATGCATATACTATAGTCATGATGTCTAGTATGAGTTTTATTTGGGCAATACAACAATATACATAGACCGTTCCAACCGCATCCACCTTCCGGCTAGCGTCCGCACGCCCTTTTAGTATTAAGTTGCAAGCAACAAATTATTGCATTAAGCAAAGTATGTAAAGTAAGTAACACAAATATCCTCAGACAAAGTACTACTGTTTTATCCCTAATAGCAACAGTACATCTATAGTCTTAGAGGTTGTTTTTACTCCCCCAGATTAAATAGAGACATGAACCCACTATCGAGCATAAATACTCTCTCTTGGAGTCACAAGCATCTACTTGGCCAGAGCATCTACTAGTAACGGAGAGCATGCAAGATCATAAATAACACACACATAATATATTATGAAGCAAATGACATAGTACTCAATATTCATCAGATCCCAGCAAACACAACATGTAGTATTACATAAAGATGATTGATAACCCACAAGTATAGGGGATCGCAACAATCTTTGAGGGAAGTAAAACCCAAATTTATTGATTCGACACAAAGGGAGACAAAGAATACTTATAAGTCTTAACAGCGGAGTTGTCAATTCAGCTACACCTAGAAAAGCACTAGTACCAGGGGTGATGTGAAAGCAACAGTATTATGAGAGCAATAGTAACAGTAACACTGAGACAATGGCACCATAGAATAGTTGTTTGCGTGGAGTTGACTTTAGAGCAATGATGATGAGGGAAGGACCGGGGTTCCCAGCTATCTACACTAGTGGTAACTCTCAAGAACAAGTGTCGGGTGAGAAAATTACAGTTGGGCAATTGACAATATTGAAATAACATTAAGTGAGAATAACCAGATTATTAATTATGTAGGCATGTTTTACATATATAGTTGTGCGTTCTCGCAATGAGAAACTTGCATAACAACTTTTGTCATGCCAGCCCTTTTGCAGCAGGGCCTCTAGGGAAACTACTGGCAATTAAGATACTCCTTTTAATAGAGCACCGGAGAAAATCATTAACACTTGGTGAAAACATGTGATCCTCACATCATAGCCATTCCCTCCGGCTATCCTAATTGCTGTCACTTTGGGGCCATCGGTTCCGGACAATGACATGTGCATACAATTTGTAGATACAATCTAAGCAATAAATATAGAGCTCAAATCTAAGATCATGCCACTGGTGCACTAGTGACAAGCATTAAACATAACAAGATTGCAGCAACAATAACTTCGCAGACTTATATAGATAGACTGATCATAATGTTACAATTCATCGGATCCCAACAAACACAACACAGATTACAACATATGGATCTCAGTCATGTAAGGCAGTTCATGAGAACATTGTATTGAAGTACATGAGAGAGAGAGAGAGTACCGACTAGCTACAACCAAGAACCCGTAGTCCTTGGGGAACTACTCACAAACCATCATGGAGTCGAAGTGGAGGCGGTGGAGTCGATGGAGATGGCTCCGGGGGTCAATCCCCGTCCCGGCAGGGTGCCAAAATTGGAAATTCTGACCTCCGAAACTTGTCGGCGATGGCGGCGGCGCTCGGGACCCGTGGAGGAAAATATGAACACCCTCCTAGGGTTTTTGGTTCGGGAGGTATATATGGGTGAAAAGGCGATGTCGGTGGGCGCCCGAGGGGCCCACACCACATCCTCACGTGGCCAGGAAGCCAGTCGCGACTGGACCTGATGTGGCCACCTCGTGACCCCTCTCCGTCTCGTCTTCGGTGTTCTGGAACGTTCCCAAATTAAAACGGACTTCAAAAAAGAAATCGTCCAATTCCGAGAATATTTCCTTAAGTAATTTTCTGAAACAAAAAAAAGCAGAAAACAGGGAACTGGCACTGTGGCATCTTGTTAATAGGTTAGTCAGAGAAAATGCATAAAAACCATATAAAGTGTATATAAAACATGTAGCAATTGGTATAATATAAGCATGGAACATAAGAAATTATAGATACGTTGGAGACGTATACACATCCCCAAGTTTAGTTCTACTCGTCCCGAGTAGGCAAGAACGATAAAAACAATAATTTCTGAAGTGACATGCTTTCACATAATCTTGATCATAATATAATGTAATGCTCATGTTATGAATGAAATGTTCAAGGTAATGATCTATAGTTTGCTAACAAATAGACAAGGAGTAAATAACTACATCATATAAGTAAAAACTTTTCATGAATAGTACTTTCAAACAAGCATCAATAAGATTTGCATAAGAGTAAACTCATAAAGCAATATTATCTAAGTAAAAGCGCATTGAAGCAACACAAAGTAAAATATAAGTTTCAGCATTGGCTTTCAACTTTTAAACATGTATATCATATAGATAGTTGTCAACACAAAGGAATATAACAAGTGCAATAAGTAAGCATATAAGATTTGTTATACACAATTGACACAAGTGTGTGCTTTGGGGATAGAAAGAAGTAGGTAAACTGACTCAATATAAAGTAAAAGATAGACCCTTCACAGAGGGAAGCAGGGATACAAGCATGTGATAGAGCTTCTTAGTTTTATAGATTTTCGAGATTTAGAGCATAAACGTAAGTTTTGAGAGGTGTTTCTCGTTGTCAACGATTGGTAATGGGCACTCTACCCCCCTTGTCAACCTGACTTTCAAGAGCGGCTCCCATAAAGGATGTTATTTCTACCAGTAAGACAGATCATCCCTCTTTCTCTTTTGTTTACACATGTAGTTTAGAACTAGTATCATTGCTTGGCTGATTAGATCAGGGCAAAAATGTGAAGAGAATGCAACGGTTAAAGTTATAATTAATTGGGACTGGGCACCCCATTTGCCAGCTCTTTTTGCAAAATTAATGGATAAGCGATGTATATGCCACTAGTCCGGTTGGTAAAAGTCTGTCTAAAAGCAAATGACAAGGTTGATATCCGTAACACCACATACTTCCTCATGAGCTAATAAACATTGACACAAATAAGGGACAATAAGTTTTGAATAAAAGGTAGCACATGAAATATTTGCTTGGAATGGCAAGAAATACCATGTAGTAGGTAGGTATGGTGGACACAAATGGCATAGGTTTTGGCTCAAGGTTTTGGATGCACGAGAAGTATTCCTCTCAATACAAGGCTTTGGCTAGCAAGGTTGCTTGCAGCAAACACAAGTATAAAATATAACAACAAGATATATATGAAAACATATTGCAAGCATTATAAAACTCTACATTTTCTCCCTTGTTGCTCAAACACTTTAACTAGAAAATATCTAGACCTTAGAGATACCAAACATGCAAACCAAATTTCAACAAATTTTACGGTAGTTCTCCACTAATGGGTTTTAACTACATGGTGCAAAAGCTTAAACATGATCTACTTGAGAGCTCAAAACAATTGCCTAGCATCAAAAAAAATTCAAGACAATGATCTACAAGAACATGTAAATCTTTTCATTATACCATCTACCACATTTAGCATTTTTTGTTTCCAACCAAACACCCATAAACTCTCCAAGTATTAAACAATGAGATATGAGAGTATAATATATTAGAACTAACAACTCTGGACAAGAGGTGCATGGAAAACAAGAGCTGAAAGTATTGCAGTAGCTAGAGAAGAATACTCAACAAATATAAGTGAAAAATAGGAGTATTCATAAGAAAAAGCGGAGCGTGTTTCTCTCCCAAACAATAATGTTAGGATCCAATTTATTTAGAAAACGAAAATAACAAAACCAGAAATAAAAACAAACAGACGCTCCAAGTAAAGCACATAAGATGTGGCGGAATTAAAATATAGTTTCACTAGAGATGACCTGAGAAGTTGTTGATGAAGAAGGGGATGCCTTGGGCATCCCCAAGCTTTTACACTTGAGTATTCTTGAAATATGCGTGGGTGAACCACGGGGGCATCCCCAAGGTTAGGCTCTTTCATCTTCTTAATCACACCATATCATCCTTCTCTCTGGATTCTTGAAAACTTCCGTCACACAAAACTTCTCATAAACTTCATTAGAGGGGTTAGTAATCAAAAACATTAATCCACTTTGGTACTGTTGTGATACAATTTAAGAACTCAATAAAACATTAGCTAAAACCCTCCATGATAGAGAACCTTGCTTAAAGTCCACAAGAGAGAATGCAAAAAATAGAGACATAATCTGTCAAAACAGAACAGCCAGTAAGGATGAATTCTTTCGAGGCACTTAACTTACTCAGATCAGAAAACTCAAAACTAATGAAAGTTGCGTACATATCTTAGGATCACGCTCAAAAAATTCCAGGACATTTCAAGTTTGTTGTAAAGAGTGACGAATTTAATGGTGATCAGCAGAAAAACTGTTTTTGCGCAGAAATCCAAATCTAGCATCAACTTCCTACTAGAGACTTTACTTGGCACAATTATGCAATAAAATAAAGATAGAAATGAGTTGTTACAGAGGTAAGCATGGCGACGTAGAGGCCTCCGGGGATGATTCCCCCTCCCGGCAGGGTGCCGGGGAGCAATTCTGATCTCTCCCGAATTGGTGTTGACGACGGAGGCGGCTCGGGACCATGGAGGAAATAATGAACACCGTATGATTTTTTAGGTTTTGGGGGGTACTTATAGGCGAAAGGGCGAGGTCGGTGGGCGACCGAGGCCGCGTCACCACCTGCTTGCGCTGGCCCAGGGCTGTCCGCGCCACGAGGTGGTGACGGCCCCTTGGTCGTCCACTTCGCCAAGTCTTCGGTCTTTTGGAACCTTCATTTTCCAAAAATAATTCCAGGATGTTTCTTTTCGAATTCCGAGAAAATTTCCTTAAGTACTTTTCTGAAACCAAAAATAGCAGAAAACTGGGAACTGGCACTTTGGCATCTTGTTAATAGGTTAGTCCCAGAAAATGCATAAAACTATATATAATGCATATAAAACATGTAATAACATGATATAACATAGCATGAAACATAAGAAATTATAGATACGTTGGAGACGTATCAAGGCTCCATGTCCTCTTCAGCCGGAAACGTCATGGCGGCCGCCTTGTAGGCGGTCTCAACAGCGCGCGTGGCGTCCAGGATGTGGCCGTGGATGGCGATGGTGCCTGCGCTGCCGAGAATCTTGACCATGTTGTAGGCATGATGCGTGACGGCCATGAACTTCGCGAGTACGGGGTAGCCGAGGATAGCGTTGTAGGGCAAGCCAATGTGCGCGACATCGAAGTCGATGAGCTTGGTGCGGTAATTCTTCTGCGTGGTGAAGGTGACGGCTAGCCGGACTTGCCCTAGAGGCTTGATGGAGCCACTGGTGACCCCCGTGAACGACCTGGAGGAGATGAGCCACTCGTAGGGCACTTGAAGCGTCTCAAAGGTCTCGACAGAGATGACGTTCATGCTTGCATCCCCATCGATGAGTGTCTTGGAGACAACGTTGTTGTTGATGGTGGGGGAGCAGACCAGGGGGAGGGTTCCAACAATCTTGGTGGACTTGGGGTGGTCCTGGGCGTCGAAGGCGATGGTGTACTGCGACCACTTGAGGGGCCTGGAGACCTCGACGCTGGGGAGCGCGGCGTTGAGCTCGCGGGCGAACTGCTTGAACTGGTTGTTCGGCTAGGGCGCCTGAGCTCCGTCGAGGATGCAAGCCATAGCCCCTCTCGGGGCTTGGTTGCCTCCGTCTTCCTTGTTAGGGAGGTTGTTGTTCTTCTCGGCGGCGTTGGCTTGAGTGCCTGGTGGCCTCTGGTAGCCGCCCTTGCGTCCGCCTCCGCGGCTTCCGCTGCCCTCTGCCTGCTCGCGCTCCTTGCTCATCCTCTTGAGGTCGAAGCAGGTCTCTGTAGAGTGGCCGCGCATGTTGTGGTAGACGCAGAATGGACGATTGTCCTCCTTTTCTCACCAGGCTCTGGAGAGTCTCTGCGGGAGCCCTTGGCGTTTGGCTCTGCCGCGAGGACCACGGTGTACTTGCGCTTGGGCTCCTCCTTCTTCTTGTGGCTCTTTGACCCCTCAGGAGGGTCGTCGCCTTGCGAGCTCATCTTGACGAAGATGAGTCCCTCTTCAGCCTTGACGCACTTGTCAGCTAGGTCGAGCAGCTTCACCATGGAGATGAGCTTGTCATGGATACCCAGCTTCTCGAGCATCCTGCGGTTCGTGACGCCTTCTCTGAAGGCGGCGATGACCTGCGTGTCAGGAATGTGCGGGATCTTGTTGCGCACTTGGATGAAGCGCTGGATGTACTTGCGGCGGGTCTCATCCTTCTTCTGCACCACAACGTGAAGTTCGTTGTGGGTGAGCGCACGCTCGTACGTGCCCTTGAAGTTGGCGACGAACTTCTTGTAGGGCTCCTCCCACGAGCTCACGGAGTCCTCAGGCAGGTTCAGGAGCCACGACAGCGCGGAGTCCCGCAGCGCGTGGGAGAACCAGTTGGCCATGACCTTTTCGTCTCCTCCTGCAGCTTGGATGGATGTTGTGTAGAGCTGCAGGAACTCGATGGGGTTGCTGGAGCCGTTGTAGCCCTTGGGGAGAGCTGGCCTGAACTTCTGTGGCCAGACCACACGGCGCAGAGGACGGGTGAACGTCATGCAGCCCGTGGCGATCCCGTTCTGGAGAACCCAACGGTTCTGCTGGCCCGCCTTGCCAATCTCCTCCACGAGGCGGTTCTGACAGTCTCGCTGTCGCTCCATCCTCACGCATGCGTCCGGCGCGGTGCGCTGCACAATTTGGCAGTCGGGCGGCGAGGATGCGTGGGAGACAACTCTCTGCGTCGCGGCCGGAGCGGGTCCCGGAGGAGGCGGAGGCGCGTCATGCGCAGTCGTTCCCGCGAGAGAGTGGTGCACAATCGACTGCGATGGAGCGGGGCGTGTCGTGGCGATGCCGACGAGGTGGTTGAGGCGTTCCAGCCACTAGTCGTGGGCCTCTGGAGTAGGCCGGTAGCGGAGAAGTTCTTGCGCCATGAGCAGAGCGGTGTGTGGACCGGGCTCTGTGCGTCCTTGGGAGGAGCCGCTCGGGCGTCGTAACGGGTGCAAGGACTCACCATCGTCAGGGTGCTCGGAGAGCTCCTCCCCATCACAATCGGCCTCTCTCTCGGGCTCCTCCATGTGGGGGCCGGTGTTGGCGCGCTCCTCCCTGCGGGGGTGGCCCTGGCGAGCACGAGTGGCGGTGGCGCCGGGCGCAGTACGGGTCCCTCCAGGTGCGCGCTTGTTGGCGCGGGCGGCGCGAGTGGCGCAGGTGTCCGTCATGTCGCGGAAGCGGCTCGAAGGTTGTAGACACGCCTCAATCCCCTTCCTGGCGCGCCAAATGTCGGAGAGTGACTCCCACGGAACAGGGGTAGTCACACTTTTCAGGAGTGTTCGAAGGGGGACTGAACGCGGAGGTCAAACAACCCTCGAGAGGCACGACGATGGTGCTCGTCGAGCCTGAAGAGGCTGCACGACAGAGAAGGACACCAGCCCGTACCCAGGTTCACGGCCCTTAGGAGGAGGTAACACCGCTACTCCTGCTTGTCTGTATTGCACTGCGGGTGATTACAGTACAATGAGCTTGCCGCGGGCTGTCTTTTGGTAGTGCGGAGCTCGAAGAGGGAAGTGATGATGACCTTCTTCCTCCTCCGGCCGGTTTTTCTATCCTATGCTCTAGGCTAGTGCTCCAGAGCTTCAATGATTGATCTCTTGCTACGGAGGCGCTCCTACCCCTTTTATAGGCACCCCGGGCCTCATCCCTGCACTTTATGCAGAGGATGGGTTCCCACATGGCGGTGGCGTGAAGGAGTAGAGTGCATCGCAGCAGAATTGCTCATGGACTTGGTCCATCCGTCCAAAAGCCAGCCGTAGTGGCCGGCAAACCACCGTCCACGCAGGACGGCCAGCAGGCGCCGCAGAGGTCGTGGCGGAGCCCACGGTGACGTTGCCGTTGGAGCGTTGCGCCGTCCAGCTGCTTTATCACCAAAGAGGAAAGCTTCGTAGCCCGGCTCGGGCGGCGCAGCTTTGTTGACTCCTTTAATCACCAGAATGGCAACTGCGGCACCCGCGTCACTGTCTGCAGACACCTGCGTCACTCTGCGCCCGCTGTAGAGACCAGTGCGCCCTGCAGCAGTTGCTTCGAAGCGAAGTATATCCACAGGGCCTTGGTGGCCTTGTGGAGGGATTTGTGTTGACTCCTCTCCAGGTGAGGGGAGCCTTGTAGGGTAGCGCCTGAAGGGAGCTCCTCTTCAGGCCCTGTCGAGGACGTGCCTCTCGAGGGTCTCTCCATGTGAGAGCTTGGTCCTTCGTCGTTTCTTAGGTGTTGTCGCGTGCGAGGGCTGTGGAGAGTGGGCTATGCACACCCTGGTGCTCACTGGGACGACAACATACTTGCAATATGCTCAACACAAACATTAGTCCATAGGGGTTGTCATTAATTACTAAAACCATACATTAGGACACATGCCCTTTCACTTATATTGGGTCAAAACACATAGAAAAGAACGGGGTACATAATATCCATCTACTTTCATAACAAATACATTATAATTGCACTCATCATAACATATATCAACTTAAGAGATCCACCACAAAAGTATTACATATATGACCATAATCATGTTCAGCAGCTCATATGGCACTAATTAGTGAAGCTCAAGAGAGAGGAGAGATACATAAGTTACTTCCACAAACCCATAGTCCAGGGGTGGACTACTCCCTTTTCATCATGGAGATAGTGGAGAAGTCATTGGAGAAGGTGGAGACCACACCGACAATGCCCCGCCGGAGTTTCCCCCCTCCAATTTACAGCTCTAGGTCTCCGTTTTGTGGTTTCTGTGTTTCTGCGGCGCTCCTTCTGGAAGGCGTCGGGGGACTATTTTTATAGTCGTTTTTAGGTCAAGACGACGCCAGGGAGACAAAGATTGACGTCATCGGAGACTCAAAGAGCCAGATGGGGTGCTCCACGCGGCCAAGGAATCTAGCCGCGTGGGCCCACCTATCTTGGCCCTCGGCCTTCCACTTTTGCTCTTCCTTCGCTCCTAAGCCTTTTTCCTTCCAAAAAATGATCGTCGTGGAATATTAGGTCATTTGGACGTCGTTTGGGTCCCTAAAACATTAAAATATAGAAAAAGGTGTTTTCTGACAGTGCAGGGTTAATTCCAAATAGATAGGGAAAGTGGGAAATATTCCCAAAATCATTACAAAACATTGATCTAACCCTTATATGATGCAAGTATGGTTGAAATATGAGTAATCCAATGCAAAGTTCATGTATGCATTTTACATGCATCAACATCCCCATGCTTAAACTATACTCGTCCTCAAGTATGAAGGTGATAAAACTAAACAAGGATTTGACATTTTATTACTTAACAAATGATATTGATGCTCACAGGAGTGTGGAAGGGAAACCCCAAGAGGAAGGTGTGAAGTAGTGCAGCAGCAAGATTTCCCTCGGTTATGAAACCAAGGTTATCGAACCTGTAGGAAATGAGAATTCTTTCAAGGTGTCAATGGCGCTAGGAATTCTGGGTGGCGTTTAGTTGACGTGGAGCCTGCACACAACACAATCAAAGTATTTTGTCCCAACTCAACGGTGAGGGTGTCAATCCCATCGGCTTGCTGTAACAAAGGATTAAACGTATATGTGGAAGAAAGATGTTTGTTTGCAGAAAGTAACAGGTTTGCAGTTGGTGGTTTATCAGATTAAAGATAAGTACTGGGGTCCACAGTTCACTAGTGCTATCTCTCCATAAGTAATAATTACATTCATGTGGGTAAACAAATTACAGCTGGGCAATTGATATAATAATGAAGTGCATACCAATGCATGTACCAATGTTATGATGTCTAGTGTGAGATTCATTTGGGAATTACAACAATATACATAGACCGTTCCAACCGAATCTGTGACTAATAATCCACCTTCCGGTTAGCGTCCACACCCCTTTCAGTATTAAGTTGCATGCAACATATTATCGTCTTAAGCACTGTGTAAACAAAGTAAGTAGCATCATCCTTAGACAAAGTACTGTTGTTTTATCCCTAGTAGCAACAGTACATCTACAACCTTAGAGCTAGCTGTCACCACGCCAGATTAAATAGAGACATGAACCTACTATCGAGCATAAATACCCCCTCTTGGAGTCACAAGCATCTACTTGGCCAGAGCATCTGCTAGTAACGGAGAGCATGCAATATCATTAAATAGCATACACAGGATATATTATGAAGCAATAACTTTAGTACTCAATATCCATCGGATCCGAGCAAACACAACATGAAGTATTCCATAATGGTGATTCTTATCATGATAGGCAGCTCACAAGATCTAAACATGATAGCACAAGAGGAGAAGATAACCATCTAGCTACTACTATGGACCTGTAGTCCAAGGGTGAACTACTCATGCATCAGTCCGGAGGCGGGCATGGTGACGTAGAGCCCTCCGGTGACGATTCCCCCTCCTGGCAGGGTGCCGGAGAGAAGTTTTGGTCTCTCCCGAATTGGTGCTGACGACGGCGGCGGCTCGGGAACCGTCGAGGAAATAATGAACACCGTGCTAGGGTTTTTTGGTTTGGAGGGTATTTGTAGGAGAAATGGCGAAGGCGGCCCCGAGGGGCCCACACCACGTGCTCACGCGTCCAAGGAGCCTGCCGCGCGAGGAGGTGATGTGGCCGCCTCGGTCGCCCACTTCGTCTCGTGTTCGGTCTTCTGGAACGTTCCCAAATAATAACGGACTTTAGAAAAGAAATCGTCCAATTCCGAGAATATTTCCTTAAGTACTTTTCTGGAACCAAAAACAACAGAAAACAGGGAACCGGCACTGTGACATCTTGTTAATAGGTTTGTCCCAGAAAATTTATAAAACTATATAAAATGCACGTAAAACATGTAATAACTTGGTATAATATAGCATGGAACATAAGAAATTATAGATACGTTGGAGACGTATCAGATATCAAAGGTGATTGGTACATAGAGTCAAATGATTCATTCTTTAATAAAGAGTGGCAACATACAAGACATATTATCAAGAGATATTAAATATTCAAGGTAAATATATTCAATAATAATTCACAAAGTGTAACATGAAAGAAAAGTTCTATGGACCAAATGAATGCATAAATGAAAAGGTGAAAGATACCCTAAGTTGGTCTTAGAGTGTTCTTATAGAAATCTGAATATAAAAGGTGCACACTATGGAAAGATAGATAAATAAGTGTAGCGTACCTGCACTTTAAACAAGGCAGATACCTGTGTATAGTGCAAATCCCTGGATCGATTCATTTGCATACACAGTTTACGATGTAATATCACAACAAAGCGTCAATTATATTACATCGATGATCCAGAATTACAAAATATTTAATACAAGTTGCATAGCATAAAGCTAGCATTGAAAAAAAGTACACATCGGAAATACAATAGCAGTGAGTCTCTATAACTTTCATGCTGCCACAAGCGAAAACATGTTGGTTGTAGACCCGAAACCTTTAAACGAAACCTCACTCGTCATCTGATCAAATCTGCAATAAGAAAAATATTGCAACAATGTAGGTCAGATTCCATTAAAAATGGAGTCTGGCAAGTGACACTATGGTGGACACTTATGGAATAACTCTAAATCCTATATGCATATTTGGCTGGTGGAGTTCAAGGCTAATTTGCATAAAGCCAATTTTTCCTACTCTTTTGAAAACACTTTTCTTGAAATCCAGATGAGTATGGCATGAAAACCATAAATCTCATCTTCCCTTGTTCACCCATCAACTTTTAACTTAGAAATTGGAATGATGGAATCCTCCGTTGACGTCCGTGATCAGCTGCTCAAAATTGTCCGTAACCGGGGACACGGCTAAGTACTTAGTTTTACACTCTGCAGAGGTTGTGCACGTTCACCATTGTACCCATTCAACCCGAGGTATCCTTTACACACCATCAGTGATAAGGAAAGGAGAGAATGAGACGAGATCTTTCAGAAGCATTTTCCCTCCCACTCTGGCTTGACCCGTTCCACCTAACATCCCCCTACATCTTCTTGTCAAGCCGGAGAGAGTCCACGCAACATAATTGATCAAGCCAGAGCCCATATGTCAATGGCTGCACTGGAAGCAATCGTCACTCGGAGTTCTTCAGATTCCTCTGTTCCTGGGTGGCCATTCACAAGTGTACATACTCCAGGAACCATAGACATGGACCTGAGTAGCCACTCAACATAAACCATGCAACTACTTACCACCCAGGTATTTCATTCTTAACTTAGTAGAATTTAGATTTTCACAAAACAACATTTGCATAGCATCAATAATTCTACTAAGTATTGCATAGGAACCTAGACACAGGAATAAGGGATTCTACACAGGTTTAGCATAGCAACTCATGCATATAAAATACACTAAGTAATGCATATAAAAATAGGAAGTTTATGAGGTGTGCCACTTGCCTTTGAATGTTGTCGTTGTACACAAACTCTTTTCAACCACGAACGTTTGCTCTCCGTTTAATCTAAACAATATAAGCAAACAACAATACAACAATCAACAAACAACAATCATCATACATGCTCATATCAAATGAACAACGAGTTTTGTAAAATTCCTAAGGAAAACATGTCATGTATGATATGCAACTTATTTCTAAGGGCTAGAGATGCATGTTATGCTATGAAAATCTCTTAAGTTAATGCAAGGAAAATAGGTGGGTCAAGAATGACTAAGTACTAAGGTCTTAAGTTGGATAAAATACTTTGTTTTATAACATCTTTAGACAAGCACTCTAATGGCTTAGCCATGATGTGCAAAATACTTAGAGAAAAAATACTAAGTCTATAAGGTGATCAACAATTATTATCAACTCTTTGTAAATTGGATATTCGCTAAAGTGAGAGAGACAGACACCCGGCCAGCCATTTAAATTGTGGAACAGGTCTCATGTACGTGGACATGTAAGGTTTGTTTCCAGGCCGCTTCATCTCACTATGCCGCTAGGATCCAACAACTTCAAGATGATAATATCATGATCAAAAATGTTTAAGTCAAATGTGAAGGACAAGAGTAGGGAAGAGGGAAAAGATAGAAAGAAGATGTAGTTGTCCTCCAGGCTTCATCTCCAGACTTGTAACTTTCTTCTGGATGATGTCTTGATTGAGTTCTTGGTAGTCTTGCTGAATCTTCAGACTTGATGGTTCTTGTATCCTCGAGGCTGGTCTTGGTTTTACTTAGTCTTCATGAAGTCTCAGAGGAGAAGAAAAGACAGGGAGAGAGACTTAGAGAATAAAAGGGGGTTGGCCTTCTTGAACTTCCTCTCAGTTTTCTTCCAAGTGCTTGACATCTTTGGGGTGCTTCCAGAGTCTGTTTTCTTCTAAGTCCTTCATGAACTTCTTCTTGATTTTCTTCTAAGTGTTTCTTCTCCTTGACGATACTTCTGAAGTCTTGTTTTTGGCTAAGTCCTTCATTGGTCTTCCAGCTCCATGTCGAAAATCCTAAGTGTCTAAGTGTGTAGCACTTCACAAATATGCTAAGTTGAAATGATCCTAACTTAGAGAAAACTATTGAAGAGGGGTTTTCCTATGAGAATAAAATATGCTATGAATGAAATGAAATTTTAAATCACAAGAAACATAAAAATAACTTTTGTGATTTCTTTATAAATATGCATGAATTTATAAATGCAATTTAATTAATTTCTAGTTTTGAAAAATATAATAAAAGGAATAATTATAAGATTAAAGTTTCCTATGATTAAATTTTTATAACAAAATTTTATAATTAGTGTTAATAGACAGAGAGATTTTAATTAAATATATTGCAATTGGATTTAATCAAAAATAATGTTTCTATTAAAAGTTATTTCAAAATTAGTAAAACTATTCAAATTAAACACACAACTATGAATTCATTCAAAATTACTCAAAAATATTTTATAGCAGTAGCATTAATTTACAAATACTCTAAAGTTTCTAAAACATATTTATTTGCATTTTTTGGATTTATAGATTTAAAGTTATTACAAATATACTCAAATCACCATTTGAAATTTGAGTATTTTATACTAAGTCAAATTTGAATTTTGTCAGATCCAAAATATTCTACACATCAATAGCTTTCCAAATATATAAAACTTATTAAATTTGGAGTTATGGTTAAAAAGTTGTGACAGATCTAAGTGACAGGGGTGTTTCTGTAAAACTGCCAATTAAATTTAATTAAGAAAATCGTTTTCCACGTGGCAGCTGACTGGGCAGTGACGTGGCGCTGACGTGGCTGCCACGCGGCGCTGACTGGATAAGTTAACAGATCTGGGCCGTCACATCTGGATCTGACGGTCCAGATCGGATCGTACCGATTCGTCTGCGACATCTAATCTACGCCGTTGAGATTGGATCAGACGGTTCACCTCGCTCTGACCGGAAGAGGGCGGCGCCGGTGGCCGGAATTATCGAGGACGGCGGCGCTCCGCTCGGGTGTGGACGCCGGTGACGCTCCGGTGCTCCCCCGGACGAACGAAGGTGACGCCGGCGTGCAGCTCGTCGCGGCGGTGTCGATGGGCCTAGTGGCGGGGCCTGCTTCTTCCCGGAGCGGTAAGGAAAGGCGGGCGGGGCGATGGAGTTCTCTCGCGATTCCGGCGAGCCCGGTCTCCTCGTTTGGCTGCATAAAAGGACGAGGGCGAGGTCAGAGGGTGCGCACGGACGCGAGGGAGAGGTAGGAGGGCATCACGGGCTCCAGGAAGGTCTTCACTCACCGGGAAAGGAAGAATCGGGCGGCGGCGACCGAGCGGCTCCGGCGAGCTATTTCTCGAGCCTGGCGGCGCGATTTGAAGAGGAACGAGAGGGGAAAGACGCGGCGCGGGCTGGGGTATTTATGGGGGCGGGGAAGAGATAGAATCTCGTTCGAAAACGGCCCGGGATCGATCTCCGGATCGATGCAGGATTCTAGCAGAGTCTGTTTCGGAGGTTGAAGAAGATCTGCTGACGTCAGCCAGTATTTTCTTTTTCTGATATTATTTATTTAATTCATATCTTTTGATTTAAATGTCCAAATGATGTCAAATAAATTTCTAAAAATTTGTAATATTATTATCTTGCTGTTAAACCAATTGTGGGCATGTTTTGAATATTTTTGAAAAATAATATTTTGAAATATTGATTAAATATAAATTTGACACTTAAAAGTCAAATTTGAATTTATATCTTAAATAAATTTTCTTTTGGCTATATAAATTTAATAAAATACCCATATTCAAAATATTTGAATTTAAGTTATTTAAACTTATTTTTGCTGAAATCATTCATCTTATTTTTGGCATAATATTAAAGAACTAAATATAAATAATGTTTAGGAAAATGTGGAGTATAAGATATTCATTTTTAATTGAAAATAATTTGTGCAACATTATATTTTATAATATGATAATGCATTTGAAAACTTCATAACAACTTTGGACAAGCCTTTGTTTTAATTTTATTCTTATTTAGAATCTATTAATCATTTCATGCTTTGAAAAATAGATGACATTCATTTAAGCTAATGAATTGTTTATTTGGCTAATTCATTAATTTAAATTCTATGAAGTTTTAAAGTTATACACTATAGGCTTATAATTTCCAAACTATATTTTCAACATAGTTAAAGGAATGGAAACCATTTAGTAATTATATAATCTTTTGAATAATCTTGTATTTATGAATAGATATGGCTAAGTGGTTTAATTCTAATACTTATAAAGAACTAATTTATTTAAATTAAAATGAATTGTAGTTTGTAAAATATTTGTCAATTTATATTTTAAGGTTTATGAAACACAGTGGATAATAAAATGTTTAAACTGTGACATTTGAAATATTAAACTCCATTTTGAAACCTTTCATGGTTGGTTTCCTTATACATTTAATATTTTATTTTAATAAAAGAAAAGTTTTAAATTTTAGTTATTTTTTGAATATTATAAAATGTTGGGATGTTACAATAAGTAGAGGAATAACATGCAAGAGTATCATCTAGCTTCCAAATGCTTCAACTTAAGCTAATGTTTGCCATCTAGTGTCCATTGGTGTGAAGTTCTCATTACCCCTATCATAGCATGTTTAGTGATTAATAGTTGAAAGTGAAAGAAAATATGAGTTTCGTGCTTGACAAAGTATGGGTCAAAAGCCTCATGCCCCTTGAAAACAAAAGCCTCTCTGACTGGCTACTAAACTTGGGCCACAATGCAAGTCAAGGTTACAGTCATCGTGATTAAAAGTGGCGTCATAGAGAGTATGACCCCGGGTGCTCAATGCACTTTTTATGTGGGAAAACTGAAACTTCACGTTCCCCTCCTTTGAATCCATGATAGCACCTGTAGTACGAAGAAAATGTCTTTCCAAAATGATAGGACTCGAGGTTTTATTCCCCATGTCTATTATTAAAAAGTAAGAAGCACAAAAGTCATGTGTAACTCTACCATAACATCACTAACTTTTCCTATAGCATATTTAATGGAATCATCATCAAGTGAAAGTTCAACAGAGCATTTCCAATATTCTTTAATTCAAGTACTTCATATAGTTCTTTAAACATGACAGAGACACTAGATCCTAGATCTAATCTAGCATGGTGTGTCTCTTTTCCAATTGTTACTAATTCCTTGGGGACCCAAATATCCCCAAACTTAGGTGGTGTCATAGCTTATTTGATATACCTATTAATTTTCACATTTAAGACATGGCTAGCAATAAAACAACCAAAACCAGCTTGGTTAATATTAATAGAAGGATCACTAGCAAATTTTTGTAAGACAGACATAAGTTTATGCAAGCTACAATTCTCTAAGTCAAGTAGTGGTTCCTTGACTTCACTAAACATCTTAACTTCTTCACTCACAAGAGGATCATCACTGTTAGTTTCATTGAATTCTTTCAACAACTTCCCTAACTCGTCAATCAAAGAGGATTCATCATACTCAGTTTCATTATCTGAAAGCTTTTCAACACAAGATTGTATCTTAGTAGGTAGGTTTGTGCCCCTTCTATCCATTTTTTTCTTAATACTAGGAAGGTGAACTTTGTCAGAAAACCCCCCATCATCCATTCGAAGTACTCGCATTGAGTTAATTAAATCTTGCCAAATTTGAAAAGGAAGGAGATATTCCTAATAATATATTTTTTTAAATATTAGAAGAGTTTATAGTAGGTAATGAACACATCCATTCTTTGGCCTCTCTTTTAATGACAGCGGGGGATAGTTTTACTTTTAAAGCATCAAATCATATATCCTTATAACATTGTAGGCGGCAAATGGTAATAAATTCTCCAAAATGATCAAGGATATCCTCACATGCTTTACCACCAAATTGTTTCCTAGCAAATAATTTTAGCACAACAGGACTTATCTCTAGTATTTAATATTGTAGGTGTAGTGAAAGGCCTAGCAAAAATCACCCTAAGTCTTTCTCCCATTTTAGCAAGTTTTTATGTGTTTTTAATTTTTATTTTTTTTAATGCAAAACTGAAAGTAAAATGAGACTAAAAAATGTAAACCGAAATGATAAATGCAAAACAAAATGCAAATAAATAAATAAATAACCAACCGAAATTAAGAAAATGACAAAAACAAAACAAAATAATATGCTTTGAAGGTAAAAAGATGGGTAAGATGATGCTCACGGAGGTAAAACCTCCCCAAGCTTAGGTGTTTACACAAGTTGGTGATAAAGACTTGTGGGACAACTCTTTATTTGCTCACTTCCCCAGCAACGGCGTCAGAAAATAGTCTTGATAACTCTATATCAAGCTTCGGGCGTGTAGTTGACGAGGGGAGTGTGTTGAGTTGTTGTGCTTCTTCCTTCCCCGGCAACGGCGCCAGAAAATAGTCTTGATACTCCGTAGATGACCTGCGTCAAAAGTATACGGTTAGGTTGAGACTTCAAGTGCAGAGTATATAGTAAGGGAAAAGACTTATTTTCCCCAGAGGGTGACTCGAGGGATTAATATCAAACTCTCGAGGAAATGAACCAAAAGTTGTTATCTCCTTATCCTTGTTTATGAAACATACAAAACAAAGTAAATAGTTTTGTGCCCTCAACCTCACCAAGTGGTTTTTAAGCACCAGGTGTAAGTAACATATATAGAAATAGGAAATGCAAAACAGAAATGAAAATGCAATGGTGGTAAATAAAAGTACAAGGGTCGTATGAATGATATTGGATGATGTTTTTGTTATTTGTATGGTGTTTGCAAGATATAAAATTATTTTTGTATTTTCGGATTTTTAAATGGCAGAAAATGTAAAGTGCAAATAAAGTTTTGGAAAGGTGTTTCTTATGATTAAAAATAGACCGGGGTTCATGGTTTCACAAATGCACTCTCTCTTTTATATAGTGGTCGATGATGGAACATAGGAATTGACATATGAGATTGCAACGAGAAAAGTTATTAATAATATGTACATCACACCCTAACATAGAGATCTTTTGGTTATTAATCTCTCTTATACTCCACCAAGGTGCGAACTAAATCATAACACATCAGTAATTAAGATAAACAGAGTATGACTTTAGATTCAATGACATGAAGTTTAAACAAGAACATGCCAGATCTAGTCATGGTGATAATGGTAATATCACCCACATATCCCCGGTAGCATGGTATTTCATTTATCCCTACTGAGGCAACAAAGTAAGGTAAAAACCAAAATGGATCACAGTATTGTTGTCAACTTACCACAAAACCACCCCTGTCACTCGCACTAATGCACACGTTCCCCCTCACACGCCCTCATACACATGTTGGATCAAAACACATAGACAAGAACGGCGTACATAATATGCATCTACTTTCATAACAAAGACATAATAATTCCAATAATCAAAACATATATCAATTAAGAGATCCACCACAAAGGATTACATATATGACCATAATCATGTTCAGCAGCTCATATGGCACTAATTAGTGAAGCTCAAGAGAGAGGAGAGATACATAAGTTACTTCCACAAACCCATAGTCCAGGGGTGGACTACTCCGTCTTCATCATGGAGATAGTGGGGAAGTCGTTGGAGAAGGTGGAGACTACACCGGCAGCGCCCCACCGGAGTTTCCCCCCTCCAATCTGCAGCTTCAGGTCGCTGTTTCGTGGTGTCTGTGTTTCTACGGCGCTCCTTCCGAAAGGCGTTGGGGGGCTATATTTATAGTCATTTTTAGGTCAAGACGAAACCAGGGAGACAAAGATCAACGACATCGGAGGCTCGAGGAGCCAGATGGGGTGCTCCACACGGCCAAGGAATCTGGCCGGGTGGGCCCACCTATCTTGGTCTACGGCCTTCCACTTTTGCTCTTCCTTCGCTCCTAAGTCTTGTTCCTTCCAAAAAATGATCCCCGTTGAATATTAGGTCATTTGGACGTTGTTTGGGTCCCTGAAACATTAAAATATAGAAAAAGGGGTTTTCTAGCAGTGCAGGGTTAATTCCAAATAAATAGGGAAAGTGTGAAATATTCCCAAAATCATAATAAAACATTGATATAACCCTTATATGATGCAAATATGGTTGAACTATGAGTAATACAATGCGAAGTTCATGTATGTGTTTTACATGCATCAGATGCCCATATTATTAATAAACTGTCTTGTTGCAATCTCATGTGTCAATTCCTATGTTCCATTATCTACCACTATATAAAAGAGAGAGTGCATTTGTGAAGCCATGAACCAAGTCCATTTAAATATCCGAAAATACAAAAACGCTTTTATATCTTGCAAACACCATACAAACCACACAAACATCATCCACTCTCATTTATACCATCTTTACACTTTTATTTATTTCCATTGCATATTTATTTCTGTTTTGCATTTGTCATATTTATATCTTTTACTTACACCTTGTGCTTGACAACCACTTCGTGAGTTTGAGGGCAAAAAAAAATTATTTTATTTTGTACGTTTCATAAGGAAGGATAAGAAGACCACAACTTTTGATTCATTTCCCGAGAGTTTGATATTAAACCCTCGTGGGAAAAAAAGTAATTTTCCCTTACTATACACTCAGCACTTGGTGTCTCAACCTAACACGTATTCTTTTTGACAAAGGTAACTGGAAGCAACACCGCATCAAGCTTCTTGTCAACTAGGGTCATCAACGCCGCGCCGGGAATCGAGTAGCTCCACGCCTTCATCATGGCCTGTATGGTTGATGCCGCGTCGCACGCCAAGCTGCGGCTAGATCAGGCCGCAAAGATGGATGAAGTCACCGCCGTGAGGTGGGAATCGGTCATGGCGCGCGAGGACACCAAGCTCGACCTGTTCAAGGCAAACGTCGCGGTCAAGAAGAGGAGGGAGGACATGGCGATCCTCATGGTCGACACCAGCGACAAGGACGACAAGGTGAAGGTGTGACACCAAGCGCATCGCGCCATGATCCTCGCCGAGAGCAGCGTGTCGCACCGCAGCGCCACATCCCTGGCTTCGTCCAATACGACGGCTTCCGAAACGCTGCCGGCAACTCCAGCAGTGTCACCCACTGCCCCAAGGATGACACCGGAGGATGTTGCTACGCCGGTGATGGCCGTCCACGAAACCGATGAAGACGATGCTTGATATGCGCCGCCATGTCCCATGAATGTGCGCCCTTCTTTTGGCTCGGGAGACATTGATTCACGGTGATTGTTCGTCTGGTTTGTAATATAGGCGATTGTTCACCCAGATTTATGATCGTTTTGTGGGCGCCAAAACTATGTGATCATCACGGCTGGAATTTGAACTTGCAATGGGGGGGGGGTATGGGGGCTACGGCTGGGAGACGCAGCATCCCCATTTGATTGAGTCGCGCCGGCGCCCCCCAATAAGGCCTATGGGGGCGCCGAATGGGGAGGGACGAGGGGATGCTCTTAGCTAGGTCTCTACATCTGGAGTGGCTTTTCATCTTTCGTACAGTATTTGCTACAGTATGCTACGTACTCTCGGCTGCTCGTAAGGATTTTCATTGATGTTTGCACTGGTCCTATTATTTGATTGTGCATCTCATTTGCATGAATCTAGGGTCCGATTGTCTTGGCGCCGGTCCATATTCTGTTCATATATAGTGGCACACTGGCACTCAATTAATAGGTGTATGATCTATACATGGTTGCCTGCCCTCGACTCCTCGTCATAGCAGCAATATTCATAATCAGCTATACTGCACATCTACATAATGGACGTGCTACTTCAGTGCAGTTCAGAATGGAGAGGCACACCACAAGGTACAAGTGCTCCCTAGTCCCTACCTCCCTCTATACGTAGTTATTGGAATTTTTTGCATAACAGACCATTGACGTAAAAAAGATCATCTCCCGCTAGTCTCTACTATATAATATGGCTTGAGGTGTCCGGTACGTCGTGACGTTTTTGCGTTTTAGCCCCTCAGGTTTTGAAACTCAACCCGCGGTCCAGATATAAGGACCAAAATGTATAATTACCGAAAGATAGAATTCCCCAATTTCTCCTTCGTTGCCGGCTGAGAGGCTACGCCCAGTCCCCGTTGATTCCAAATCCTCCGGTGGCCCGACGACGCCCGGCTGTGGCGGGAGGGACCGGCGAGGCGAGAGTTGACGTCCGCCAGCGCAGCATGCTACCATCAAAGAGAGGCGGCTGCGACGTCTTTGGCATCCTGAGCGGCATGGAGGCGCTTCATCACGGCGTGGTTCTCTGAGCCGTTGCCTGCGAGGGTGCCGTGATTCTCTGCCTCCGTCCCGCCACTTCAGTGTCGCGCTGGCGACCTCTCCATCCCTGGCCTGCACGCACCTGCCTCCGAGGCCGCCATGGCGCCGCCTACGCCACAAGCCACAAGAGGTAAATCAAGGATGGCGCCCTCGTTGCGGCTGTCTCGGCTAGAAGCAAGCAGGCAAGAGGAAAAGCAAGGCTCACACTCCCGCTAGCGCTAGGGCCCTCCACGCTCCAAGGAGTAAACTACCTGTCGCTGAATCTCTTCACTATCTTGTTAACTGCATTTTGTGGCGATAATGAAAAGCTTCTAACTCGTGCTGATTTATTGATAGTTTCTTAACCGTTGCATGTGGCTTAAACACTGCGCTATGTTTAGATCCGAAAGAGTGCGTCATCAGTTCATAGACATAGTGTATGAAGTTTAGAAAAGAAAACGGCTGCTAGGTGAATGTCTGCGTTGTTTTTTTTCCTACTCGATGTGATTTTGCAGTTTTTGCTTCAGGGTCGGCTCAAGATTTTCCTTTGCCTCAGCCTTCTTGGTTTTCTTTGTGGACGTTCCTCTGTCTTCTGGGTAAGAAATTTTATGAGGCGTCAGATACGCTAGATGAGAACAAAATTCAGTCTGATTGATAAAGGAAAAAGCAGAGGAAAGGAGTTGTTCATAAGTTCATTCATAGTAATACTGCAGTCTAATAATAACATTAATTCCTTGTTATCAGCATCTCAAGATCTATATCTGGATATGAAAAGAGTTTATATTTCAACTAGATAATTTTTAATGTGGTGTCACCGAAACACTCACTTCATGTCCCAACAAAATAGTATTTATCATATCAAATATAGTTGCAACTGCGCTGATCCATGTTAAACTTTATAAGTTACAGAATGGTATTAACGCAATTTGTTTTCCACTTCTAATGTTGTCAGAAATTAATTTTTTGTCTTCTAAATTTAGTTGCCGGAATTGTGTATTTCGATTGAATTAGATTTTATTCGTATTGCGGATCTTCTAGGCAGAGCTCTTTGACACTACACC
The DNA here is from genome assembly GCA_026929855.1 of Poa annua. Classification (NCBI taxonomy): domain Eukaryota; kingdom Viridiplantae; phylum Streptophyta; class Magnoliopsida; order Poales; family Poaceae; genus Poa; species Poa annua. The sequence goes on from CM049428.1 coordinate 29,054,665, forward strand.
ACAAGAGGATATAGACGCGACACATGGTGGTTGCTGGTATTGACCCGCCCATTTTAAATATGCTTCTTCGCTATATCTTAATGGATTCATATCATATTTATCCTTGCAACGGACATGATCTCTTACGAGTGACGTACGTGTATGATGTTGGGTTCTTAAAACAGACATCATTCTCTCCACGTCTCAAAAATACTATCTATAGACAATGGTTTAAGTGTTTCACATGTTACATAGATTTGGACCAAAATGGATGAACATATACATTAAAACCTGCATAGATACATGTGTTAACATATGAATGTGGAATAGATTTACAACTTATTATATTTGTAGTGGGTTGTTGAAACAGAGGGTGTAGTTGTGTATGTATCATTGCTTTCAACACTTTTCATGAAATATAGAACTTGTGATTTTTTTGCAGCATTTCAATTATGCCCTTGTAGCACGAGAATTAAAGTATGCAACAAATTAATTACTATATAAAGTATTTCTACATGACAGGTTATATGGTGAACAAAATCGCTGCCCGTTGCAACCGCACGGGCATTTTACTAGTATTGTCAAATCTACCGTGGCGTAGACCTGAGGCACCTGCTGCAACCGTTCGGAGGCGGCAAGGCCTGCCGTCAGTCACGGTCCAAGCGTCAGTGCCTCGTAAATGTATTTATAATTTATAATTTTATATGTTTGTTTTATATCATTGTTACATATTTATATTATATTATTTTGAGATATTTTTATGAACTGACTTATTAACAAGATGTTTAGTGCCAGTTTCTATTAACAAGATGTCCACTGCAAGTTTCTATTTCCTTATGTCTTTGTTTTCAGAAAATCATGTTAAGAAATATCCTCGGAAAAACCAAAGAGAGGGGCGCACCCACCTCGGCATGGTGGGACCCTAGCGCCAGGGCATGGTGGCCTGGCATCGCCTTTTCGCCTACTTAATCCCACTCAACTAAAACCCTAATACCAAGAAAATTATCCACGTAGGACTCCCGAGGCCGCCGTCACCTCGAAACCTCGCAAGGTAGGGTTTTTAAGCTCTTCCCGGCACCCTGTCGGAGGGAAGATCACCACCGAAGGCTTCTTCATCGTCATGCCTTCCTCTGGAGTGATGCGAACGGGCACATACGGTCGCGGCGACAGCGGACCTGGGTGGTGGCGTGACGAAGGCGCGAGGCTGGGACAACGCGATTTAGGGTTAGGGGTTTACGGGGGCGCGCGGACTGAGGCGGCGTCCTTTTCATAACCAGACTAAAAAAAATTGGGTCGCTGGAGCCAATTAGGGCCCAACTCGCTCACTGACCTCTTTTTCTTTTCTAAAACCTTTTTTCTTTTATTGTTTGACCGTTTTCTTTATAACTTCTGATTTTGAACTCGAAATTGAGTCAAATTAATTTTGAAAAATGTGTAAAATCATCCTGTCCTTAAATACTATTAGGGAATACTTTTTGAAAAAACAAAATGTAATTATATGTGCACGACATGTCAAAAGTAAGGCTCATATAATACTCTACTTGTATAGTTTATTTAATTATTTTCATTAAAAGAATAAATTGAGCATTTTTCTCTACTACTATTAAACAAACAAACATATTCATCACTACGGTCATCCCACCTAGCGTACATAGGGCAACGGTAAGCAATTACAGTCACACAATCAGCCCACGAATTAGAATCTAACACACGGGCTGACAGTAATTGCTCGTTGTCCTCTTTACGTGGGGTGACCGTAGAGATGAATATGTTTTCTTGTTTAATAGTAGTAGAGAAAAATGCTCAAATTATTCTTTTAATGAAAATAATTAAATAAAACTAAGTAGAGAAGAGATGATGGCATGATGATTATGAATGTATGCATGCTTTTTAAATTTTTGAAAATTTGTGATTTTTACATGTTTGCAAGATTCCTATGCACAGGAAGTGAGTTAGAGTAAATGTGTCTCACATTTTCCTCTTCTTTTTGACGCTCTATTTTGTGCAACTATTATCCTCATGTGAGCATGTTTAAAACCATTATGCCTATCTAAAGGCATTAAAGAAAAACATTTTTCGGACGCAACCCATTATGTTTTTTCTTTATGTTTCCCTTAATAAAGATGATTGCTTACCTTTGTAATCAATATTTATATCCTTTATTTTAGTTTTGCGCCAAGAGTGTCCTCTTTTGAAAGGGAACATAAAAGTTTTGTTTGTTGTCCAGAAAATAGATTTATGTGCTTCAGTATTCGAATGTTTTAAAATACCACAATTGAATTTTAATCTGAAAGTTTTTGAGCGAGATCCTCAGTTATTTATCTACCTTTCATTAGTTGAGTTTTCTGATTAAAGTTTTGGAAGTGCCTCAAAAATTTCATATTTACTGATTGTTCAGTTTTTTTATAGTTTATGTCTTTATTTTCATTTGCCTCTTTGCGATTGTTTTTGTGTGGTTGTTTTCATCTGCACTGTCACTTTACGATTTGGCGGCCCCCGTGGTATTTTTGCATGAAAACCCCTATACTTTCCAAAATTACAAATAGGTCCTTACATACAAAAGATGAACCCTAACCCTAAATCATGATCTTTCTAATTTTCTCACCCACCTCTCCTCCCACAAAACAACCCCCTCCTCTCTCCCGCTCCGGTCGTCGACCCTCGCTGTCGTTGGCTTCCCGCCGCCGTACCTCACGCCGACGACCCGTGGCTGCTCCTCCTACAGCTCCTCACCCCTAGCTGCTCGCCTCCAGCTGTCCCTCACGTCGCGGACCTGCTGCTCGTCGTCCTCTAGCTACTCATCCCCAGCGGCTCGTACTACTTGAGGATGTGTGGCAGTCACGGGATGCCAATCTTTCAATCCCCCCCCGGCAATCTGGATCGGACGAGAAAACGGTCCCAAAGCGGCTGAATTTTGACGTGTAGTATAGAAAAGAAAAGGGCCAGGGTATGCGTAGGTCGACCTAGATTGGCCAAATCTAGGTCCCCTCACAAACCGTCGAATCGACATTGTACGCCCAGAATTAGTTGGACCAAAATTTTGCATCTTAGCCCTGATAAATTGAAACATCAACCCACACTCCACCTAAGGTCTACTTAAAACGAAGCAGCATATCTGTTACCCCTTATCTTCCCGATATTTACAGATAAAATGTCATCATGGTGATTTACTAAATGTTCAATTTTTTCATAGGTTATGTCTTTATTTTCATTTGCCTCTTTGCGATTGTTTTTGTGTGGTTGTTTTCATCTGCACTGTCGCTTTACGATTTGGCGGCCCCTGTGGTATTTTTGCATGAAAACCCCTACGCTTTCTAGAATTACAAATAGGTCCTTACATACAAAAGATGAACCCTAACCCTAAATCACGATCTTTCTAATTTTCCCACCCACCTCTCCTCCCACGACACAACCCCCTCCTCCGCCCCTCCCCTCCTCTCTCCCGCTCCGGCCGCCGACCCTCGCTGGTGTTGGCTTCCCACCGCCGTACCTCACGCCGACGACCTATGGCTGCTCCTCCTCCAGATCCTCACCCTTAGATGCTCGCCTCCAGTTGTCCCTCACGTCGCTGACCTGTTGCTCTTCGTCCTCTAGCTCCTCATCCCCAGCGGCTCGTACTACTTGAGGATGTGTGGCTCTCACGGGGTGCCAATGTTTCAATCTCCCCCTTGAAAACTGGATCAGACGAGAAAACGGTCCCAAAGCGGCTGAATTTTGACGTGTAGTATAGAAAAGAAAAGGGCCATCAGTAGGCGTAGGTCGACCTAGATTGGCCAAATCTAGGTCCCGTCACAAACCGTGGGGTCGACATTGTACACCCAAAATTAGTTGGACCAAAATTTTGCATCTTAGCCCTGATAAAATGAAACATCAATCCACACTCCACCTTAGGTCCACTTAAAACGAAGCAGCATATCTCGTTACCCCTTATCTTCCCGATATTTATAGACAAAATGTCATCCTGATCCCCCCCCCCCCCCCCCCCACACCAACACCCCGCCGCAATAAAATACACGACTACAACAAAATGGCTCACCTCATGTACAAAAAAGTATATTAGCGCAACAAGTCATCGTATCTATTTTTAAAAAATGTTACGTAAAAATTGTAAACATCAATATTTTTAGTGCATATTGTTTCACAACAAAAGTCACCTACAATTTCAACAAAAATCACCAATATTCACAACAAAAAATAAAATATTTTAAGCAAAAATCACCAACAATTTCAACAAAACTCACAAATTATTTTGAAAAAAAGATAGGTGTTTATAGCAATTAAATAGTGGGTAAGCAACATTTTTTTGCCACATATTTATTTGTAACAAAATCCATCACATATTGCAACAAAAAATACAAGCCGGGTACAAAACTTAGCAAAACATTTTGGTAAGGAAAAAGTCTATTTTAAACCTTACATTTATAGAGGTCCGACGAATCGAAACCTCAAGTCGAAATCCTTGTACCCCGAACTATTAAATCCCGGTCTAAATTAAACCCTGAGACTGTTTGGTGCACTGGGAAAGAAGAATCCCAACTGGGATTACAGGATACTCTCACTTACAGTGGGGTCCAGATGTTATATGCATCTTCTTCCTCCCGGTTCCCCTAATCCCAAATCCAAATTCATCCCAAATAATTATTCCGAATCGCAGGTCAAACACAGCGGCCAGTACGTTCGAATGTGTACCAAGTATGCCTACGCCATCTCAGGCCGGTGGTGCGCTGCGCTGGCTGTCGTGCCCGCGCTAGACCTCGACTTCACCATGGCCTTCCCGCCGCTGCCGCGCTCGTGGAGCCGTGGGGGCTCACACCACCCGCTCCGACGCCTCCACCGTGAGCTCGACGACTTCTTCGACCAGTTCCTCGCCACCTCCACTGGCGGCCGATCGGGACGGGAAGAGCGGGAGAGTCTCAGGCTGGTTGGGCCAGTTCGTATTACGTAAGCAGCAATAAGGATGTGCTGCTAGTACGATTGCTCACTAATCACCAGTCAATCTAGCTAGAAGTAGTACGGACACATCTACTCTAGCTAGCACGAACGGACAGCAAGTGACTGCGGCGACACGGCTAGCCAAGCTGGATGATTACGAGCAGGCCCAGGGCCGCCGCCGGCCAGCGTGACTAGTAGGCTAGCGGGGCGGCCAGCGATCACCGATTGGCCGACGAGCAGGCACATGTGCACGGCGTGCGGGTGCAGCCAGTGCTGCCGCTGCCAGTGCCACCAAGCTTTCCCCGTGAGTCACAGATTATGAAGAATGAAGAAGATAAATATGACATGTGGGACAATATTGTCAGTGAGAGTACTTATTTAATTTTTTTAATTTTTATGTGATAAACATGTCCAAGGTTTAATTTAGACCGCGATTTAATAGTTCAGGGTATAAACGGCAGGGATTTCGACTTCACTCCATTCGCCGAACCTCTATGAATTCAGGGTTTGAAATAGACTTTTTCCTTTTGGTAAATCTAAACGACAGCGCCTTACACGGGGTACAGGTCGACGCACGCGCGCTAGCCGTCGGATCGCCGACGAATGGTGATCCGCACACGCCTTTGCTCCACGCCCGTGACGTCATTTTCCCCTCCGCGAGACCGCGACTCACGCACGTCCCAGCGATAGTTCAACCCGCGCTCGGCCTAACCCCGCCGCCTCACGCCATGCTCGACCCCGCCGCCAAATCGTCGCCCCGAAGCCCAGCGCCGGCCTGAACCTCGCCGCCTCGACCTCCGCCGTCCGCCTGCTCCGGCGGAGGTGAAGATCAGGCGAGGCGAGCAAGGGAGTGAGAGACTCCCATGGTGAACGGCGTGGGCTCGGCCAAGCCGGAGATCTACGTCGGGCTGAGCATGGCGATGGCGGAGCTGGAGCAGGTCTTCCAGTGCTACGACGTCAATGGCGACGGCAAGATCTCGGTGGACGAGCTGGCGTGCGTGCTCTGGGCGCAGAGGGTCCAGGGAGGTGCAAAGCATGATGGAGGAGATGGACGCCGACAGAGGACGATTTCGTAGACATCCAGAAGTTTGCCGCCTTCCACTGCAGCCCCTGCTAGCGCGGCGGCGCGAACGGCAAGGAGCAGGAGGAGGCCGTCCGAGGCTTGACGGGAGCTCTCCCTGGCAGCAGCGCGTGGATTTGGAGAGCAGATGCAGCAGGCTGCTGCGGCCAGAGCATGCAGAAATAGAGAGGACTTGATTGTGTTTTCCCTTTTTCTCTTCAAGCGTCTTTTTTATTACTTTGGACCTTTTTCTAATTTTATATTCCTAGAGCATGTCTCTACTCGCTACCAAACAACATCTAGAAATGTTTTCAACTCATATTTGCTACTCTCTCATCTATAATAGTTGCCGTAGGTAGACTATATTTTGTACCGGGTGTAGTGCAATATCCACAATAATCAAATTCGGTTGTAGTACCAAACTAACAAATTTATATTGTTATGCATCACGAAATCAATTTAATTACCATATTATTTCGATAATTTTTTACGCACCCAATATAAATGTACTTTTCATAGAGTACTCGTGAAGTTATTCACAACAAAATCAATGAAGTTACCATACTCATTATGTAATATTTATCCACATAATACTGATGAACTTATCACCTGATACTTATGAAGTTATTCACCATAAAATTAATATAGTTACCATACTCTTTCAGTAATTTACCACCGAACACTGTTGAAGCTACCACCCGGTACTTATGAAGTTATCCACCACAAAATTATTATAGTTACCATACTATTTTAGTAATATTTACCACCAAATACTTATGAACTTACCACCTGGTTGTTATAAAGTTATCCGCCACGAAATACTCTTTCGGTAATATTTACTCACCCAATACTGATGAATCCAGTACTGATAAAGTTATCCATGTGTTTTCTAGTGTAGTTATCCATCACAAAATCAATATAATTATCATACTCTCTCGGTAATATTTTATCTCTCAAATACTGATAGAATCTACCCACAGTATTAATAAAGTTACCCATGTGTTTGACCGACCCAATATTGATGGAGTTACCCACTCAGTATTTATGATGTTATCCATGTAATGATGTAGTTATCCACCGTAAAATTAATGTAGTTACCATGTCCTCTAAATAATAGTTATGAACACACTGTACATAGTGAAGTTTCACTATGAAATCAACAATTATCATCATAATGCATGATAAATTTACCATATCAAAGTAATGTTGTAATTTGGAGCTTGTAAGGATCTAAAAATATGAAAAAAAAATGATTCTATTTTCAACCAAAAACCAATCGCTAATACAGTAGGTAACTTACGTATACAAGACTGGATAACTTATATGTTACGGGGGTGGTAACTTCTGGGGAAAACAAAAAGTTGTCGGAACGTATCGATATGAGATCTAGTTTTGAAGATCTCGTCACGACTAGTCTAACGGTGAAAACGGATTCTAGATCGGATAAACGGTTTGGGCTACGAAATTTTTTAAATTTTTGAATTTTACATTTAATGCGGGATGACATCATTTTTTATTTTTGTTTGTGCATGTATGTAAAAGAGGCCATTTTTCTCTCTTGGTCATGCGTACACCTACGCCGCACAGCAGACACCTGCTCGTTAGCAAAGTCCAAACATTTTTATTCGACAAATTTCACATATAAAAATAAAGTCAAACACACTATAAGGCCGAAAAAGCGAGTAGCCCAACTACTCTTACGCGCAGCTACAGAAGATACGTCCTACGCCGGCGCACGAACGACCCAGCTAACTACGCGCGCGCGGAGCAGGGCAACCTACGCGAGGGCGCGTTCCGCGTTAAGTTGGCCTAACAGAAGAGTTTTCCAAAGAAAAGGCCATCTTGTGTGGCTGGGCGGTTGGGTTGGTTAGTGGAGGAAACCACATCGCCCTGACGTGTGGATGCAGGTCCAGGAGGTGAGCTTTCGCCCGAGGACACGGAAGGAGATGAGAGTCGGTTTCAACGTTCCCTTCAAGCGCTGTCCCCTCCGGTAGCCTTCTCGCGCGACAGGCGTCAACCACAATCTGTGTCATCTACTCATCTCCTCCTCCGTTTGGTGGTGGGCTCGTTCTCGTTTTTATCACATTCGGATAATCGGATCAACCACTCGATGGATGCAGGTCCAGGAGGTGAGCTTTCGCCCGAGGACACGGAAGGAGATGAGAGTCGGTTTCAACGTTCCCTTCAAGCGCTGTCCCCTCCGGTAGCCTTCTCGCGCGACAGGCGTCAACCACAATCTGTGTCATCTACTCATCTCCTCCTCCGTCTGGTGGTGGGCTCATTCTCGTTTTTATCACCGACCTAGCGCCTGTGCGGCCTTGCCATACCTAATACTATATAATAGGTATCAACATTGAGCATCAGCCCCGCTTCCACGTCGCCCGATCGTTCTCAGCCGTCCGATCAGCGTGTTGAACGGCCCAGATTTCCTCCGGAGCGGGCGATACAGTTCATCTCCGATTTTTATCCAATGACGTAGCGACACGCCATCTGGTGTGCAGCCGGTCAAGCCAGTTCCCGTGACTTTTTGCAGAAAAGCATCTGCAGAAACGGGTTCACGTTCCGCTGTCCGTAAATTAGCACAGAGGAGTACCTATTTGCTAATCAGGAAATCAACACGTGCTTTTCTGCAAAATGTTACAACACAATCACCCCCGACCTTCTCTCTTCCGCGACGCAGAGGTCGCCGGCGCTGCCGCCGTGGACCGCCGCCGCTCTCCGCCTCCCCGCTCAGATCGACCCGGACGACGAGGTGCACCGCCGCCCCCGCCATCTCCTCGCGGAATCTCGGCCGCCGAGACACTCTTTCGTCGCCGGGATCATCGCCGGCGCGCTCGGCGTCCTCGGCCGTTCACGCGCCTCCGGCCGCGCTCCGGTGACCTCTGGCGTCCCAAGCGGAGCGGCTCCACCACAGCCGGGCGCTCCACATCCGTGCGCGTCCACTGCGGCCAGACGCGCGAGCTGGTTCGTTGGGATTCGGCGCCAACGCCGTCGTCGCCGTCGCGGGCAGCACAGTCACGTCTAGGGCTGACGTCACGGCGGACCCCCCGTCAGCGGCTGTGGTTTTCCCCACAGAAACATAAAATAATTAAACATTAGATATTTAATATCTTTCTATTTATTCATCAGAAAATTACGCAAAAAATATCCCACCGACCCCAGAAAAATAGTCTACTTACTTATTTGTATATTTTTGTTAGATAAATATTTGAATACATTTCAAATTGCTTACCTCAAACTACAAACTGAATTTACCAAAAAATACTCACGCGTATGTGTTCCATCCAAACATACCGTTACAATCAAAAATTTACTTACATCATAATAAAACTACATTTGAATATTATTCAAAATTTATTTCCTCAAATTAAATTTTAAGACTAACAAATCCAAATTATTTACCTCAAACTAACAATTCATATCTGTTGATATCCAGTTCAGAAAATGCAAACAAAATACCTGAATTTTTAAAAAAGATCAACCAACACATTTACATGTATTTGCACATGACATAAAAAATTACCTACAAAAAAATAAATTCAAACCATTCATATCTTCCGGTGTGCATTTCAAAATAATACAAAAAACTACAAAAAAATTGAGGAAACAAACTTCTTTACAAAAAACACATTTACATGTATTTTACATTACACCAATTTTCGAACCTACATTATTTAAACATTGGGACATTATTATCTTAATCTTATCCACTCACATTATAAAAAAATAAGCAATTTTTTTAACTTAAACTTTTGAAGAAAATAACTTCTTTACAAACAACACATTTACATGTATTTTTACATCACACCAATTTTCAAACCTACATTATTTAAACATTTGGACATTCCCATCTCAATTTTATCCACACAAATTATCTAAAATTAAGCATTTTTCACGCGATCTTCTTTGAATTACACTAATTTTTAAACCTACACTAATTAAAAATTTGGACATCACCGTCTTAATTTTTTAATACACAGGCGCGGCATGCCCGCGCCAACTGTGAAATTTCACAAAAATAACCTTTTATACAAAGTTCGGAAAAAAATAACCTCTTTTCAAAACTATTTTGAAATCTAACCCTTTTTGGTAGCGCCCAACGATGTGGCGCTACCCTCTGTGTGGTAGCGCCACAACCTCCGTCGCTACCCTGTAGAAACCTCATTCCATGCCATCGCGAGCACGTCGAAAACGGATAAGTCAGGGAGGGTAGCGTCATGGGGCTTGGAGCTACCCTTTTAAGGGTAGCGCCGAGGGGCATGGCGCTACCCTCCGAAGGGTTAGATTCAAAATAGTTTTAAAAATGAGTTATTTTTTGCTAAACTTTACCCAAAGGGTTATTTTTTTAAATTTCACGCACCAACTCCACTAGTAGCCCTTAATGACTCGAACCATTGGGTTCATCAGTCGGTGTGATAATGATAATGTATGTGGTGGTTGCTTTCGAGCGTGCACACATGATTGTGTGTGCCTGGGCAAGCTTTTAGCTAGTGTGGCGTTTTGGGAGGGTTTAGATCTCACTGATTTCTTTGGAGGTCATTACGGTCAAAAATTTGTTTAAGAACATTTAGAGCATCTCTAGCAGTAATCTTAAATTGGGAACCTTAAAATAAGTTTACAGTTCGCTGTTTTTGCCAAATCTCGTCGTAACTGCTCGCGTATGATAGCAGAAACCTCAAACGGATCTACAAAATGGTTAATTTGGTTGTGAACGAACTCGATTTCTTGGTCAGTTCAGTACACGGAGGAGTTCATCACCAATTCACATAATGTACATATAATTCAAAAGTATAATCTACTCCTACCTCGTCGTCGCGCTACCGTACTGCCAAAACTTGGCTCACCGGAGTCTCAGATGCGGCGGCGACGAGCTTCAGTCCTCGTCGCGGCGATGAAGTTCAGTCCTCACCGCGGCGGTGCTCTGCCTTCTTCTTCTCCTTCCGTAGCACGACGAGGGAGAGGACGCAACCCACCATCTCGACGGGGATCGAGTCGAGAAGGTCGAGGGCATCCGGTTGCAGTAGATCGAACGTCCGGTCGAGCAGGTCGAGGCGCGCGGCGGTGGCGCTCGAGCTCTCCGGAATGCCGCGGCGCACCTTCTCGTGGTCGAACTCACCCACCTCGCAGCGGTAGCACGGCCACGGGACGTCCTGGCCCTTTTGCTGGAACTTCTTGATGAGCTGCTTGCGACCGGCGTCGGCGCGGACGAGAACCTTCCGATTCACAGCGGAGAAGTCCCCGAATCGGTCGCCACGCCCTGTAGATTCGAGTGCGGCCTCTTAGGTACCATCACGCGGCGGCGGCCTAAACTACGTCTCCTGTCACGTATTGCTCGCTGACGATGAAGGTGGGGGGCGTGGATTGCTCATCGGCGGCGGCGGCTGATAGGGTTTACGAACTGGGAATCGCGGGGATCCTACCATATATACCGACTCGCGAAGAAAATCTACGGTCGTACTTATCGTATTTGAGGGTCGGTTCGTGTTCACGGGCTCTGCTATGGGTCAAAATATTGTAACACCCTTAAACTCACAAGAGTTTTAAGATTTTTCGTGGGTTTGAGGTCGCTGTTAGAGATGCTCTTAGGACGAGAGATACTCAGGAGCAGGAGCAGGAGAGTCGTGTACTCATGTCTTGGGTTGGGAGGCCCTATCGATTGCAGCAGATTTAGGTGGTGATCACACATCCCCTGCACTCGAGTGCATCCCCGCACCAACCCAACACGTCCGCTGTCATGGGAGGCAGCTACATAATATAATCAATCCTTCTCATATCTTTGCTAACTTGTACTACTACTCTTTCTTGATTATATCGGAAACTGCGTGCTTTCTTGTTCTTTACACCTCTTAGGTTTAGAGAGGCGTATAAGCATCGGTCAGGTTAAAGAGGAACACGACGGATTTATTTAACTTCAGAAAGGAGTGTTTTGTGTGTATCTCGATTCAGCTAACCAGTTGCGTCCTCCTGTATATAATACGCCTCTCCATTTCTGCATAAGCTACACACACATCAATCGGCTAGCTGCTGTGCTAACGGTGTGCATACTAGAGAATGGCGGAGTGCAAGGGCAAAGACCAATGCTCCCCTTCCTCGTCCATAGACAGCAGCACTAACCCGGCGTCTGCTTGCCGGCCGGCGAGGCAGGACCTCAGCACTGACCTCCGGCTGGCACTTAGCCTCTCGACGGCGTCACCGTCGTCCTCGTTCTCCTCCCTCGACGAGTCTGAGAGCATGATTTATACACCAAGGTCAGTATCTTTTTTTCTTGCAAACCCACCACATAATTCTATGCATGGTTGTGTTAAGAACTTTGGCCCGATCCATTATCCAGTTTGGTGGGTACGACCGAACTGATAATTTTAGCAGTAAGACGCACCTTAGATCTTGATGGTCGTTTAATTTTATTCAGTAATTATTATTGTAACTTTCCGCTTCAATGGTTTACAAAACCAAACATTACAATCCTATACTCGGAGGGAACAAAAGGGGTCTAATTTAAATGTAGTTTTCATAAGACAAACAGTTTAGATTGTTCTTTTTTCCAAGAATATAAGCTTTTACAATGGGATTGATCACTACATTTAATCTAGCCTACCTTGTATTTCCTGAAATATTAGTTAGCCTAGCCTGAGCATTGTTAACTTCGCAACAATTTTAGAGTAAAATCTGTCATTTTTATTATTTAGGGTGTGAATTACGGTGTACCCCGAATTTATTGCCAACAGTAACCTTCATATCGACTTTGGTACTAGCTCGTACTCATCATCTGCATTGACTAAAAACGTTATCAACATAAACGGGTGAACAGGAAGAACCAAGTACTCTTCAGTTGGCCGCCGATCAAACCGTTCCTCAGGAGCGCTCTAGCAGCATCGGCTAGCAGGCACGGGGGGCAGGGGACACTGTTTGTCAAGGTATATATGGAGGGCTTTCCAATCGGCAGGAAGCTGGATTTGCTTTTACTCGTTGGCTACAACAGCCTAGTCGTCACACTCTGCAACATGTTTAAGACCCAAATAACTTGTAAGTCCGAATCCTGGTACGAAATTCCTGAAAATATTGCCTTTTGTGATTATTTCTCTTACTTCCATGCCCATTTTATCAAGTAGCCCTGCTAGACACAAAAACTTGCATCAATAATTCAAGATGGCATTCTTCAAAGGTAAGACAGATTCAAGAAACACCACTCCGATTTGAGTTCCTCTTCTTTAGCTATACCATTCAATCAATTACCGAACAAGTTTGTGATATCCGTTAGAGGTGATAAGTTAAAAATCATCTGAACTATACGTCAAATTATATTTGCAAAAGGGCATGCTATGAATAAGTGTTGTGATGTTTCTTCTTTGTCAAAAAAAATATCATTTCTTATTACCAATTCCTCTTTCCCCAGTTATCTTTTGTTAAAATCACTTTGATATTAATTTTCCGTCCACCTTAATTTTCCAGATTTACTTAAGAATGAACATATATTTTGTTAGGGAATGAGCAACTATCATTCACAGGGGGCCAAAGGCCAATACATGTACAGGTGGACAATATACAAAGAGCCCCTTATACTACAGGGAAATAGGAAAATAAGACTATACATGTCTAACACCCCCCTCAAACTGATGGTGGGTCAACAACACTGAGTTTGGAGAGAAAGAAACTATGTTGTGATCTAGTCTGGGCCTTCGTGAAGAAATCAGTCAACTGCAACTCGGAAGGCACATACTGAAGAGCGAGAATCTGATCTTGTACAGCAGTGCGCACAAAGAAGGCATCAACACCTATGTGTTTGGTGAGCTCATGCTTCACCGGGTCTCGCGCAATGCTGATAGCACCTGTACTGTCTGACAATAGAGGAGTCGGTGTAGTGACAGACACACCAAAGTCCTCCAATAACCATCGTAACCAAGTCACCTCGGCCGTCAAACTGGCCATAGCTCTCAACTCAGCCTCTGTACTGGAGCGGGAAACAGCGGTCTGTTTCTTTGTCTTCCATGCAATGAGAGAACCACCAAGAAACACACAGTAGGCAGAAAGTGAGCGACGATCCAAAGGATGACTAGCCCACGTAGCATCAGAGTAGGCCTGGAGCTGTAAGGAGCTGGAACGAGGGAAGAATAGGCGACGAGTGATCGTGCCTCGAAGATAACGAAGAACACGAAAAAGATGACTGTAGTGAACCGAGGTGGGAGCAGAAACGAACTGACTCAGAATATGGACAGGATGGGCAATATCTGGTCGAGTGACAGCAAGATAGACAAGGCTCCCAACAAGATGACGATAGCGTGTCGGATCAGATAGAGGATCACCATCAGAGGCACGAAGCTGGACATTGAGCTCCATAGGAGTCTCAATAATGCGCTCATCACCAAGAGCAGCACGAGCGAGTAGATCCTGGATATACTTTTCCTAGGAGATATAGAATCCATCAGAAGTGGAGGAAACCTCAATCCCAAGAAAGTAGCGAAGAGGACCAAGATCAGTCATAAGAAACTGCTCACGAAGGCGGGCCTTAACAAAGGCAATATACTCAGAATCATCGCCGGTGATGATCATATCATCAACATAAAGGAGGAGAAGAGTCCGCCCTCGAGGAGAAGTGTGAACAAACAACGCGGGATCATGGGCGCTCGGGGAAAAGCCGGCAGCAGTCACCACAGAGGCGAAACGTTCAAACCAAGCGCGAGGGGCCTGTTTCAGGCCATAAAGAGAGCGCCGAAGGCGGCAAACCATGCCATCAGGGACAAAGTACCCCGGAGGAGGTTGCATGTAAACCTCCTCACGCAACTCACCATTGAGAAAGGCGTTCTGAACATCAAGCTGAGACACAGACCAGTGGCGAACAGAGGCCACAGCAAGAAGAGTGCGCACGGTGGTCATATGAGCCACAGGTGCAAAAGTCTCATCATAATCACGGCCCTGCTCCTGTTGGAAGCCACGAGCCACAAGGCGCGCTTTGTAGCGCTCAAGAGATCCATCGGAGCGAGTCTTAATCTTGTAGACCCACTTGCATGTGATAGGACGAACACCTGGAGGAGGAGAGACAAGATCCCATGTGCCAGTGCGTTCAAGTGCAGCAATTTCCTCGGCCATGGCAAGCTGCCATTCGGGATGGCACTGAGCATCTCGATAAGAAGTCGGCTCAAGGGCAACAGAAAGACCATAGTGACTAGGAGAATAGCGATCAGGTGGACGACGATGGCGAGGAGGAAGAGGAGGAGTCAGCTCATCAGAAGAAGAAGCCACCTCAGAAGAAGAAGAGGAAGAGGAGTCGGAGGAGGCATCCGGAACATGAGAGCGACGAGAATAGTAAAAAGGAAAAGGAGAGAGTGTGGAGGCGGGTGGAGAATCGGAAGGAGGGGGGCTATGTGGAGAGGAGGGAGGTGGTGGGTCATCGGCGAGGATGGGGCGCGAAGGAGGATCGATAGGCACAGAGGGTGGTATGTCGGGAAACAAGAGGAAGGATATGCCATCCACCGAGAAGGCCGGGGAGGAGGGACGCGGGTAGTAGGGACGTGACTCATCAAAAGTGACATCACGCGAAATGCGCATCCGACGACCGACGGGATCCCAACACCTATAACCTTTGTGCTCATCACTGTAGCCGAGAAACACACACTCAACAGACTGAGCGGTCAATTTGGTGCGCTCACGAGGGGCAAGAAGGACATAGCAAACACAACCAAACGAGCGAAGTGCTGAATAATCAGGGGAGCGAGCAAGGAGACGCTCTAGAGGAATATCACCCTGTAGGGCCGCCGAGGGTTGAAGGTTGATGAGATAGGTGGAAGTAGAAACAGCCTCAGCCCAAAAGTGAGGCGGAAGAGCGGCGGCAATCATCAGCGCACGAGCCGTCTCAAGCATATGGCGATGCTTGCGCTCGGCCACGCCATTCTGAGCGTGAGCACCAGGACAAGAGAACTGAGCAAGAGTGCCCTGCTCAGCGAGAAATCCACGCAACATCTGGGAGACATACTCACCAGCAGAATCAGCTCGAAACACACGAATAGGCGTGGAGAACTGGGTGTGAACCATGGCAGCAAATCGCTTATATATAGAGAGAACCTCGCTACGAGAAGTCATGAAGTAAAGCCAAGTATAGCGAGAGAAATCATCGATAAATATAACATAGTAACGATGGCCCCCCTTCGAAGAGAAGGGAGCCGGACCCCATACATCAGAATGTATCAAATCAAAGGGACGCTCCGACACGGAGGTACTAGTAGGGTAGGGTAACTGAATTTGTTTGCCAAGTCTACAACCCTGACACTGAAGCGAAACATCTCCTGAGACAGACCCCAGAAGACCGTGATGAACTAAAGACGATAGGCGAGAGCCGCAAAGATGACCAAGTCGATGATGCCATTGCTGAAATGAAGCGGAAGCGGAAGTAGCAAGAGCATGTGAGCGAGTGGTGGTGCTGGTGTCGGCAGGTGGAAGACGAAGCCAGTCAAGATCCCAAAGCCCTGGGGAGTCACGGCGCCGAGGGCCAGCTCCAACCAGAAGCTTGGTGTGACGATCCTGAACAGAAACATAATCAACGTCAAAGATAACACGACAACCAGAGTCAGCAGTCTGAGCAACGGACAACAGATTCATAGTAAGGCGAGGAACAAGAGAAACATCCGGAACAGAAAAGGAAGGAGTAGAAAGATTGCCGCGACTGGCGACAGGAAGGGAAGTACCGTCAGCCGTAAGAACAGAAAGAGGAGACTCAAGAGAACGAAGAGATGATAACGCAGAAGAGTCAGAAGTCATATGAAAAGAAGCTCCAGAATCTAAGACCCATGAGGAAATACCTGACTGTGGAGACGGTGGTGGCTCAATGCGGGAGACAGCTGTCACAGAACCAGCGGTACCTGTCGAGGATGAGGGGCTAGAGGCAGCCAATATGCGTCGAAGCGTCGCCATATCCTGCTCAGAGAGGGACGGACGCGACGAAGGAGGGCGAGTCCCAGACGAAGAAGTACGACCCATGTCCAACATCTTCTTGTAGCAATCAGTCTCGGGGTGCCCTGGCTTCTGACAATAGCCACACGGAATGCGAGGAGGGCGAAAGCGACCCCCACCACGAGAGGGGCGACCTCCACCACCAGACGATGAGCGACCCATACCATCAGAAGGAGTAGCTAGCAGAGGTGGTGCGCTGGAACGAGTGGGCACTGGAGTAGCAGCCAACACAGTAGGGGCCTGAGCAGCAAGCACGGAGGGAACTCCAAGTAGGCCAGCAGTACGAAGGCGGGTCTCCTCGGCACGAAGCTCAGAAAGTACTACCGAGAGAGGAACACGCCCTCGAGCAATCAACTGAGCACGACGAGGCTCAAACTCTGGGCGAAGCCGAGACAGGAACTCATAAACCCGCTGGAACTCCAGATCGGACCGCACTATCCGACAACACGGGCAAGTACCACAGACAACAGAGCGGAGAGAATCAAGTTGACGCCAAATAGCTGAACTCTGTGTGTAGAACTCCTCAACACTGGAATCACCCTGCTGGAGAGCATGCTCCTGACGGAACACAGATAAATAGAGAGAGTCACCAGAAGGCTGATACCGCTGGCGAAGATGATCCCACATCTCATAAACAGTAGCAAGACCCATAATCTCAGAGGCAAACTGAAGCTGAACACTAGAAGTGAGAACAGCAGCAGCACGGGCATCCTCATCACACCACTGAGAATAGGTAGTCTGAGCCTGACGATAAGTGGAGAGAGCCTCAGAGAAATCTGCTACATGTTGATCATAAGCATCGATCGCAACATCATCGGCGATCTTGGCTGCAGCCCGGTCAGCCTCTGAAGCATCAGCAGCAATAACTGGTGGCGTTGGTGGGACGGGAGCCACTGGAGCAATGGGACGTGGAGGACACGTGACCTCACCACAAAGAACACCCCAAAGCTTGAGACCGCGCATATGGATGCGCATGTGAGCGGCAAAATCTGCATAGTTGGTACCATCAAACACCATCGGGTAACGAGGAATAGCAATATAGCCTGAAGAGGAGGATGCCATCTTGCTTCCAAGTACACAGGCACCAGCACGCAGGCACCAGCAAGCTGCTATCAATTTTCCCGATCTGGATACTTGGCTCAAGCACGCATGCACGCAGGCTGCAGCGAGCAGCAGATCAAGCAGCGGCGGCCAGACACACCAGATGCGAGCAGCCAGGAGCAAGGAGCAGGACAGCACGCACCAGATCGAGGAGCCAGGCGATGGTGGCCGGCGGCAGTGGATGCGAGCAGCAGCGGCCGGAAACGAGCGGCACCGGCCGGATCCAAAGGGCGGCGGCCTGAGATGGCGACGACGGAGCAGATCGGGCAGCGCCAGAGCAGATCGTGCGGCGGCTCTGTCAGGCGGGCGGTGGAGCCGATGACGACCCGAAAACGCTCGATTAGGAGCCGGATTTTGGCTAGAACAAGGCGGAAGAAGATGTAGCGACCGGGATGATCGTCGGTGGCCACGAATCGAGCACGGAGTTGCGGCGTGCGGAGAGAGGCTAACCTAGCTCTGATACCATGTTAGGGAATGAGCAACTATCATTCACAGGGGTCAAAGGCTAATACATGTACAGGTGGACAATATACAAAGAGCCTCTTATACTACAGAGAAATAGGAAAATAAGACTATACATGTCTAACATATTTGACCGTAAAACAACCAGCCTTGGTTTATCCCCATATAAAAATGTCCAGGTTATGTGATAGCTCCATCTATTACCCCCAAAAAAATGCAGGCATTCTAACCATTTAGTTCCTCTTATAGCCCTTCTAAAGGCTATATTCAAAGGAGCTCCAACATGCCATTTTACACCGGAACTTGTTTTTTGCTGTACAATATTATATAGTGACAGATATTGGTGAGAGAGTGGTGTAATCCACTAACCAAGTGTCTTCCCAGACCCTCTAAACAAGAAGTCATGCTTAACTCTAATGACGCCTTTCCAAAAAGAGGAGTCAGTCAGTTTCGCTTGCACTTACGATAACAATTTAGAATGCAGATATTTTTTTTTCTAACCTTTGCCAAACCCTTACTTCATCCAAAAGTTTAAGAAACCACTTGTCGGGTATTCATTTTTTATACTATCTAAAACATCTACTGCTAGACCTCCTTGACATCCCCTTACCAAAAGCAACTAGCAAAAAGTCAAGATTAAGGAATTGAAATAGAATAGAAGGCTGCAAACACAGGATCCAAAGCACCAGACCGATGTAGAAATGAATCTATATACTACTAAGTTGTCAATGATAACACTTCCAGTGTCATCCCTGAACTACATTCTACATTATTTAATTGTAGGAGTTCCGCACATCAATTTGGTACATTAATTCTGTCTGCGTGATCATGTGTTTTGTGGTCACGATTTACATATCGCCGTTCTTGTCCGACTGTATAATGGTATATTTTATATGATTAGATTCTGGCGTGTATCATCAACAAGTTCCTGGCGTGAAGGTTGCTCATATTCTCACTTATGAAGATCAGGACGGTGATTGGATGATGGTTGGTGACGTACCTTGGGAGTATGTGACTGCATTGTTTAGATGTATTTTTTGTTGCATTTTTATTTTAAGTAATTTCAATTTATTTCTATTGATTTTGCAGGATATTCCTGACCAATGTAAAGAAACTAAGGATCACAAGAGCGGGATAACACTAATTTGCAAGCTTAATTCATGCGGCTCACTAAACATTTTGTTTTATTCTCTTTCTCTAGATTAGTTGAGAAATATTTTATTGAAAATATATCTTAATGCGTGGTTACTATACTAACTGTGTACAGTATTTACCTTCCACCTTCCTGGTTTATAATTACTCCAAATAATCTCTTCTGTTTGTTGTTTCATTGGCTGGCATGTAAATATCATGGTTAAAGAGATACTTATCGAAACAATCATATATAGATTCCAACTTGGTGGAGTCAAAACTATGAAATCTATTTTGTCTTACTGGTAAAGAGTATGTCCTGAGCTTTCCATGGTTTTTCGAGTGCTACTGCTTCTTGCTAAACTGAATATATAATTCACTAATAAGGCAAGCCGATGGCTCGGTTGGTGCGAGGTCGCGGGCCTGGCGTGTGTGTCGATGATGCATCAGTTTTTAGTCACCATGTTTGCTGAAAAAAGTGCTAAAGAAACTACAGAACAGTCTAGGCACTTTCCACTTACCGGCATTGGTTGGAAAAGCTTCTTTCGCTGGCATTAACTGTTTCATGTGAAGGAAAATATATGTTACACACTTAATACTCATTTTTGTAAGAAAAATCTAGTAGCACTAAAGACCCAAAAACACTTGGACTGCGTATTTATCTGAGAAACAAAAAGCATTACCGAAAGAACATGTTGCTGGTAGTCTTTAAGTTGCTGGATATTGTTGTCTACAAGTCCATCTGAAAAGCCTAGCCTGCAACTCTTTGTTTGATCTTTACAAACCCCTGTGATTCCACTGTAGAAAAATAAAAAACCCAGAAGATTCAGAGATAAATGAACTCAATATACATACCAGATATTACACTTTATAATCCTCATTTCAGCTAAACATGTATCATGCTGAACCAAGAAATAATCATCCACAGGACAATGAACAATGACATGCCTCTTTGCGGCAGTAACCCAACCCAACTCAGAAGAAATGGATTGAAAACATAAAAAATAAATACTTATTTGACAAAAACATGGTTTGCAGTGTGTTCTTTTTTTTTAAACGGAGGCAAAATATTTGCCTCATCCATTAATTAAGGAGAAGAGAGTTGCCCAGTTTATTTGTGGAAAATCGGGCGAAAACCATTACAAAGCTTGGCCATGAAAGGTAACCAAGCCACAACCCAATGAGCTGAGTGGACTACTCCCAAAACATGAGGCACCTCGACCAAAAAGATAGATAGAGAGACGCACCCAACACTCTAATCCTACAGCGCGTCAAAGAAAGAACATCACTAAAGCTATCCCCACAAAAAGGTGGTCAACAAACACAACCACGATAGACCAACACCTCTAAAGCTATCCATCAAGAACCGGGGACTCCTTTCCTGGAGCGCCACTCTGCATGCTTCTAAGCTTGCAAGACTTTCTTCAAGATGACGGGTCTAGAGCTAGCGCCACCTCTCTTGCTTTTATCCCTAATGGCCTTCTCTTTCAAAAGACAACCAATAGTCTTGCTAGATCCAGGCTTAGCGGCAGCCAAAGTAGCAAAGAAATCACATATCTCCTTGGCAACAAGAGACCCTGGCACACGTGACGCAACAACCATAACACCTGCAGGAACCAAATGACTCGTGGACTCACTTGGGAGAGACGCTGCATCGACCACATCACAACTCTCCTTGGAGAGTCCACCTTTACTTGCTCGATAGACGGAGACAGAACCAGTTCGGCACACAACTCCTGAAGGTCGGGCATAATCTGCAGGGTGTCCATTTCCCCTTGTCATTTGGTTCAAGCCATTTCTCCCTTCTGTTGGAAGGAACCTAAGTTTTATATACCGCAAGCACCAGACGAGATTATTTTTTTTGACTGTAACTACGGTGGACCTATCCAGCCTGAACTTTTATAACTTTTAATTTGTAATAAGAACAGCTGTGTGCATCAATCGATGCAGAGGCCGGGGATTTCCCCTTTTCCAAAAAAAAGGGTAAAAACGAAGAAGAAAGAAAAGTACCTGATTTCATGCCTGATTAATTCATACATCATCTACTGAGATCATGTAAAGCCTAACCTTACCGGATGTAAGTGCTCAAGCACTGAGAACAGTCCTATTCTCC
The DNA here is from genome assembly GCA_026929855.1 of Poa annua. Classification (NCBI taxonomy): domain Eukaryota; kingdom Viridiplantae; phylum Streptophyta; class Magnoliopsida; order Poales; family Poaceae; genus Poa; species Poa annua. The sequence goes on from CM049428.1 coordinate 29,076,384, forward strand.
ATGTTGACTAAGCTACACCCCTTTTCCTTCCTTACTTTCTTGGACACCATTCGTCTCCTCACGTCCTTTGCCTCTTCGAGTCTTCCATGCGATGCATAGATGTTAGCGAGCAGGACATAGTTCCCGGCTTTATCCGGTTCAACCTCAAACAAGTTCTCAGCAACCTCCTTTCCCAGTTCAAGGTCCCCGCAATTCGAGCAAGCTGAAAGAAGAGCTCCTAGGACCGAAGCGTCCGTCTTAACTGGCATCTCATCAATGAATTGCTTCGCCTCACCAAGAAGGCCAGCTCGCCCGAACATGTCCACCATGCAACCATAGTGTTCACTCCTAGGCGTGAGCTTATAAACCTTAGTCATTAAACTGAAGTACTTGCGCCCTTGCTCAACAAGTCCGCTATGGCTGCAAGAAGAAAGAACACTTACAAATGTGACGTGGTCCGGCATGATGCCCGTCTTCAGCAATTTCTCGAACAGACTGATAGCCTGGCCTACTTGTCCGTGCTGCTGAAATGCAGTGATCATGGCGGTCCATGACATTATCGACAAGTGACCTTCTGCTACGTCGAACACTCTGCGAGCAGCATCTAAATGGCCAGACTTGGAATACATTGTGATGAGCGAGCTAGCAATCGCCTGGCTGACCTGGAACCCTGTCTTTACGACGGAGGCATGTAAGCTCGCTCCCAAGGCCCATGCTGCTAGGCACGCTGTGGCTTGCAACACAGTAGCAAATGACACATCATCAGGCAAGACCGCATCCCTGAGCATGGACCGGAACATTGTGAAAGCTTTCTGGACGCGATTGTCATGGATGCAACCAAGAATGACGATGTTCCAAGTAAAGACGTCCCTGCAATCTGCAGCATCAAACAGAGCCAAAGCCTCTTGGGAGTAGCCGCATTCGGCATACATGTTAAGAAGGGCGTTGCTGACACACACGTCACTCTTATCCAAGCCCAACTTGATGATGCACGCATGCACCTGCCGACCAAAATCCGCAGCCCTGGCCCCGGCGCAGGCGCTCAGAGCACTCGACATGGTCACCTGGTCCAGTTGTACGTTGTGCCCCAGTGACGACGCCAACTCGCTGAACACCCGTAGCGCCTCGAGATACATTCTACTCCTGGTGTATCCCACGAGGAGCGCGTTCCAGGACGCCACGTTGCGGCGCGGCATTTCGTCGAACACCCTGCTGGCCGACGACATGTCTCCGGCTGTGGCGTACGCGTGCACCAGCCCGGTGTAGACGAAGACGTCGGCAAGCGAGGCGATCTTGGCGGCGCAGGCGTGCGCCTGGCGGCCGTGGACGGGCGTGAGCCCCGCGCAGGCAGAGAGGACTGCGGAGATGACGTGGGGGTTGGGGCGCAGAGCACGGCGGGAGGAGGACAAGAGCTCGCGGGAGAAGATGGTGAAGGCGAGGGCGGGGTGGGGGCGCGCGAGGCGGGAGATGAGAGATGTGTAGCTGCGTAGGTTGGTGGCGGAGAGATGGTGGGCGCGGAGCGCGGCACCGAGACGGCCTGTGGCGCCGGCGTAGAGGGAGACGAGGTGCGTGAGGAGGACCGGGTGGGAGAGGCGGGCGTGGAGCTGCTCTGAGTGCGCGGGGCTGGCTGGCCGGCGCGCTTCGCCGCCTTGGCCAGAAGGCTCGTCAGCCTGTGGACGCTGGTCATGGGCATGTAACATGGATGTTGCTTCAGCTGGCTGGCGTACTCCAGGGCTGCGCAAACGCAGAGGTAGAGCGCGTAGACAAGGACGACACGGTAGATTGCTCCTCCCCTCGGAGGACGCCGGCCGGCTGGCGTGCACCAGGGAAGCGGCAGTGCAGAGGTCGAGCACGGCGACCAGGATGGCTCCTCTGCGTCGCGGCGAACTTGCAAGGTGGACACTGCGGCGGCGGTGACTGAGGCCGCGGAGGCGGTGGTGGCGGAGGCCACGCAGAAGGGACAGTGCCGGCGAGTAGGGCCGGCTCTATATTTTTTGGGGAATAGTTCGAAAAATTGGCCCTATAAATATACATCACGTAAAATGTTTTAAAAAATCATGCAACCCCACAAATTTATTTCGAGACGTCTATAAATAATGCATATAGCGTTTAAGCAGTGTCATATTATAACATAAATTATACCGACACCATAGGGTAAGATATATAAATGGGTAGGGTGTGGGTATACCCATTGTACAAGATTAGAGCATCTCTAACAGAGCCCTTGAAAAATGAATCTCAAAATAAGTTAACAGTTGAACCGCCAGATCTTCTCGCAAATGCTCGCTCACAATAATAGAAACCTAAAATGGATCTGTAAAAGATCGAATTTGGACGCGAACGATTTTGCTTTAATCGCAATTTCTTCTCCACGGAAGAGTTCACCACCAAATCGAACATAATGTACAATAAGTCCAAAAGTAATCTACTCCAAAAGTAATCTAAACTCGTCACCGCCCTACCCTACTGCCAAAACTTGGCTCACCGGAGCCTCTGTTGCGGCGGCGACGAGCTCCTCGCAGCGACGAGTTTCAGTCCTCGTCGCGGCGGTGCTCTGCCTTCTTCTCCTTCTGTAGCAGGACGAGGCAGAGGACACAGCCCACCATCTCGACGGGGATCGAGTCGAGAAGGTCGAGTGTGTCCGGTTGAAGAAGATCTAGCGTCCGCTCGAGCATATCGAGGCGCGCGGCAGTGGCGCTCTCGCTCTCTGTCTCGCTGTGCACCTTCTCGAGGTCGAACTCATCCACCTCGCGGCGGTAGCACGGCTACGGGACCTCCTGCCCCTTTTGCTGGAACTTTTTCATGAGCCGCTTGCGACCGGTGTCGGCGCGACCTTGTCGCGGCGGAGAAGTCGCCGAATCGGTCGCCGCGACCCCGCAGATTCGACCGCGTCCTCTTAGGTGCCATCACGCAGCGGCGGCCTAAACTACGTCGCCGGTAGCGTATTGCTCATCGAAGTTGAAAGGACGACGGCGCAGATTGCTCATCGGCGGTGCGGGTGGATAAGGATTTTGACATACAAATGTGACCGAGCCTGGCATAAATACGGATGGACGCTCCGCCTCGACGGGCGCCCTTATCGCGTTTGAGGGCCGGTTTGCGTTCACGGCTCTGCTATGGGCCAAAAAAAGACTCGGCCCGTAAAATCGCCGGAGTTATAAGGGTTTAAGGGCTCTGCTAGAGATGCTCTTATATCCGTGAATTAACGGGCACCCATGTGTATGAAATTATACCCATACCCTACCTATGTGGGTACGATACCCGTGAATACCCATACCAATGTGTAAAATTGGCATCCTGAGGTAGAACCTAAATTCAGAATCCAACATGTAACAATGCTAATTTAGATCATCAATACGTAGAATGTGATTCATAGAGACATGGTAGGACCAAATATATATATATATATATATATATATATATATATATATATATATATATATATATATATATATATATATATATATATATATATATATATATATATATATATATATATATATATATATATATGTACCTCTGTCAGAGGCCGGTCAGCCGGACAGGTATGGGCGAGCAGCAAGGAGAGGGCTGATCCAAGGCGGCGAGGCAAGCAATAGAGAGATCTGGCCGCCTCGGTAGGACCGCATGAAATCGATTTGAGGTGGCGATGCGAATGAAACGCACGAAGAGTTGTGTTAAAGAGGTGACAAGCCAGGTGTCCAAGACGAGCGAAGACGTGATTGGATCACTGGGTTCTGCGTTCAGGGCACTCATGAGGTCTTTGGACTTTGGAGCTGATTTTGTTTTTCCAGCCAAACACATGTATGGAAGAGAAGAACTGAGTAGTGCTATACCGTATAAATCATGGGCCCTCTCTAAGAGTGGGCCCTTGCACAAGGTGGCCATGGGTCAGCTTCAGCCCTGCCGGCGAGTGACAGCGACGGCGGGTGTAGTCGTGTTGGGGAATTTCAGATTGGAGGTTTTTTCTTCTGTGCTGGAGCGCGTCGTTGGCTCTCTCATTCGTTAGACTGAGCTTTCGGCTGAGAGTTTCTATCGACACACGTATCTGGCCCGTTAGGGCCTGGCACGGCACGAGGCTAAATGGGGAAATACCTAGGCGACATGGCCCGCGTGCCGACACGGCACGAACCGTTTAATTGTCATGCAACCCTCTCTTGGGATGACCGTGGGAGAGGCTTCTTTGTCGGTTGAGCCCCACCCTCATGCTCGATTTGCTCGGCCATCTGAGGCTCTGAGCCCCTCCTCCTTCGTTCCCAATACCCCACTCGTCGAGCCCCAGACTCACCATCCGCCTCGGAGCCACTCGAGCCCTACCCTCCACCTTGCCCCTCCACCTCTGTATCCTTTGATTACCACCGTTGAGTGCCTTCATCAAGGCGAGATCGAGCTCTCTCCCTCGTCTCCGCGAAGCCCTTGCCACACGTCGCCGCCTCCTCCCTCCCATCCCAGCAATCCACGGTAGGTCGCCAACACAGTTACCACGCCTCCACAGCTCCGCGCCAGCAAGCCAAGTAGCAGAAAAAACAGAATTTTGAATTTTCTTTTTACAAAAACAGAATATTTGGATAAAGACAAGGAAAACATATTGTGTGCCAAATATGGCCCATTAGTGTTAAGCGTGCCTGTGTCGGCCCATTTACTTGTTATGTCGTGATTGGGCCTTTTAGCCGGGCCCATGTGCCAGCACGACACGACCCGCCTACTAGACCGGCCACCACATGTCATGTCATGTCAGGCCCGCATAGCACTTGGGGTGTCTGTGTCGACACGTTGACCAGCTTTGTTCGACTAGTTTGAGCTAAAAAATCAAGTTGTTGCCGCCCCTAAAAAAAAACTCGAGCTACTGAATCATATGAGAAACGAGCCAAGCACAAGCATCAACGCCCACTCTACAGTATTCCCCTCTACAATATTTTGCTCTACCGTGGAGATCTCATTCCCAGCTGGTGGCATTGCTAATAGGGCGTGACTGGTAATTCACACACGACCCAGCCACAGCCAACCCCTCATTCGGTTAGTTTGATAACCCGCACAGGGAAAATGATTAAATGATAGGATTATTGAAATTTTAAATTTACTACCATTAGATTTTTTTAAAAGAATGGTGGGTATTCATAAGAAGTGTGTTCAAATTTCCAAAAAACAACAAGAACGAAATTCGATATACACACAAAGAATAAAATGCACAACTTGTAAGTACCTATAAGTCTTCTTGTAACTTCAAATGTGAACTTTTAGAAGTGGTATCTGAAGGGGCTCCGTAGCAGAGAACAAATTGTTTTCTAACTAGAAACTAGCCAGAATCTATCTATCTAGTAATGCGGTAACGGTGGCGGAACTGGTTACATACTTCTTGTATACCGAATAGCGGGGATTACGCTCCCGCTCAAGCGTTGCCGACGAAGACGACGTAGCCGACCTCTAGGTCACGAAGAACTTGGCGCGACGAATTAGGCGATGACACGGCGATGTTGACGAAGACACAACGTCAACGGGGAGGGGCGCGTCAAGCGGCAGGTGGGGCGGCGCCGGCGACAGGGTGGTGGCGGTCGCGAGACGATGTCGCCCAGGCACCTCAAATGTGGCGCCTCCGAGTACTCACAAGTATACGGAGCTTAACAACAACCCCCGGTCACTCAGATCCAGCTGAGATCGCAGGAGTAGAACTTTTTTGGAATCCCGCAGGGCAACGACGCACTGCGGTATAGCTTCGTGGGAGAGAGAGAGAGACAAGCGGGCGGAGAATTAACTCAGGCCGGCATATACAACATTAATTGTATTTTAGATATATTTAGTCCAATTAATATGCCCTTGTATATAAAGGGCGGAGGGGGTGTGCAAACACCTTGCCTCCCCCATATGGGACTAAAGAAAAACAAACAAAAGGAGGGGGAGGGGGGTTCGGCCGGCCGAACCAGGTGGTAGCCATGGGCCCCACCTCCTTGGTGCGTCGGCACCCTCATGGACCTTCCTTGGCCCATTTAGTGGGCTGCCCCTTTTTCTTTTCTTTAATTATATTAAATTAATACAAAATATAATTAATTCATAATTAATATATTTACATATTATTTAATCTCCAGTGGCTCCGAAACAATTTCCGGACCAGCCGAACTTCTTTCGGACATTACTGGAACCCTTCCGGACCACCCGAACTTCCTTCGGTCATTCCCGGAACCCTTCCGGAACTACCAGAACCTCTTCCAGGTTATTTCTCTATCTCCTATAATCTATTATTCCCAAACGATCTCCAAGTGTTGTTAAGACCTTAAGTCTTGTTACGCTACGGTTCGAGAATACTCCAGACATGGTTGAGACCCCTCGCTCGCCAATGACCGCCAGGGAGACCTGGATGCCTGTGACGGTCCCTGTGCATTCTACGAATATCGTCGTTGAACCATAAACATGATATTCATTCCTTTTGTTTCTTTGATACTACCTTGTCCAAGATATGATCGTAAACATCCGATGTCATGTTTTATCTCGTTACCGACAAAGGTTAATAAACTCGTGTGTGACATTACATCTCCATGGCCTAGTCATAAGCTGCGCAGCTATATAGACGTAATCTCACTGAGTGGGCCCAGAGTATCTTTCCATTACGTGAATGAACAAATCCCGCTCTTGATCCATATGTCTCAATATACTCTTTCGAGATACACAAGATAGACACCTTTATAGTCACCCATTTATTAACTGACGATTGATGCACTTAGAGTATCCTACAGAGCAGCAATAAATATGATCTCACGGATTGAGGAATAAGCTATCATATTGCTTTACTATTTGCAAATGATGAACATCGTAATACGATCCTTTTTGCAATACTTTCTTGCGTATGTCCATCACCTTATTCTACTAATAAGATGACCTCATTGTCAACCAACGTGACTGTACATGATCGGGAAATCTCGATCAACAATTACCCAATGAACTAGTTTATATAGAGGCTTACTAGGGAATCTGTTTTGTCTATGTATCACACGTGTGTTAACAATTTTGATTAATACAGTTATAACAACAAAAACATATTATAAACTTATGAGATAATGTGATAAATATTATATATTTATTTGCCTCTAGGGCATATCTCCTTCAGTCTCCCAATTGCAGTAGAGTACAAATAAACCAACTGCATTTTACTTTCAATCATATCCCCTTATCTAATAAGCGTTATATGATAATGCCTGCTCGTGGAAGAGTGTTACTTTAACAATCTGTACCATACATAATTGTATGTTCTTTGCGATTAATTGATATCACCTTGTTTGATATCATCATGTTATTTGATAACATATATACATATACCGTAACTAAGTGAGACTTCTGTTTTCCAGCGCTTAATCTGATTCTATTAACCAGGCAATTGCATTGCAAACACACTCAGTTATTGAGAACTCTTTGTAACTTTTACCATCTCGCGATATCTATATAGATATTTTACATTCCAACGTCAATCTAGTGCCTAATACTTTTCTACTTTCAGTAAATTCTAAATTTACTTTGATAATTGTTCTTCCTTTAAGAACATGGGTCATACTTTATCGAGCACATAATATGGTTCCTATATGATGTCTAATATCACAATATAATAGACCAACATATCTTATAACCACTATTATCGCGTAACAATACACTTAATGTTTAATTGGGTTTCCAAGGACCTTTCCATTGGTTTTAATCTATTCTGACCCTTCAGAATCAATCCAAATAAAACAACTTGACTTTCTATTTAAAATTCATGTTCTATTCTAAATAAACACTATCTTTTAAATAGTCTCATAACTTCATCTTTCTAATTAATTCTACTGATACTATCCATGATATGTCATTTACATACGAGTATTTTAACTCCCACTCAAAATGTGTCATCTACATATTTGAGTATATGAGCTCCCACTCAAAATATGTCATCTACATATATGAGGGTTTAAGCTCCCACTCAAAAACATGTCACTCACATATTAAATTTGAGTAAACTAATTCGACTCCCACTTAAATTAGCAAATTCATAATTTCTTTCGATATTTTGGTCAAACCAAAATCATTGATCATTTATCAATTCGAGTTTTAATACGATCTGCCAGTATTCTATTAATACATATCCCACAGACTTCAAGCATGTCTACACTTGTGTAGTCAACAAATTTGATTTTAAGACACTTTTCTTTAAAAATATGCTTCCATGTCTTTCTTATAGTTGCATTTCTCTCATATAACACTTTATATGATGATTAAGCAATCTTATTCTCTTAATAAGATTTAGAGTAACATTTACGGTTTTAATCCTTTTAACTGTAACTTGGATTTTAAGACTCAAAAGACTTTGTTCGTATTGTGATATTTTCTCAACTTTCTTTGTATTTATAAGGCGTATCTTGTTCTGTCAACAAGATCTAAAATACTGAATATTAAACTTTGACCTGACAGCAAGTATCCTTATAATAAAACCCTATTTAAAAGCTTCTTGCTTGAAAATACTATGATCTCGGATCGCAAGCAGAAAACAATAAATTTTCTAATCTCCTTCACTCTTATCATCAAATTTTCATTTCCATTTGCAGAGATATTCTATTCGGAACATATTCTGATATTCTACTTTTATGGAAAAATAGGTCTAATACATTATTTTAAGCTTCTACTTTTATTCTATTAACCATAATTCAAAAATCATATTTTTCTTTGAATTACACAGACAACAATACAAGTTTTGCTTTTGTTGGTGTTTGGAATACACTCTCATCTTAATGTGAGTATTCTACAAAGAACTATTCGTGTATATTCTGTATTTTCGTATAATCATTTATACCATGACACTACTGTCGATCACACGAATTATCGTTGAAAAATATCTTTTTCCTAAAGTGGATGTCGACTATAATGTTTTGAACATATTAAGAGATTCTATAAGATATTCTAAAAGACCAAACTTTATCTAGAATAGAGTATGATTATAATATTTCACATATCACTATATTTGATATTATAATTTTGTGAAACGAATTTCCACAAGTCATTTTGTGTTGAAACCATATTCAAAAAATATTGTCATGTTTGATCAAATCCTGTGGATACAATATCCATTCATTTTTCTTCTGAAAAATTCCTTTGATCTTTTATCAAAAAAAATTCACACTCATGTTTCCTTAAGCAAAAGCATTTATTTACTTAGAATCATAAAATGATTTTAACCAATGAAATTCACCACTTATTTAATTTAATAGTCATCTAGTATGACTTTCAATCAATTTCCTTGTATATTGACATTTCAATATCTAATGTAATTTAATCAATTCGGCACGTGTAACATTGACAGATCGAATATCTATATTTCTTACATTGATTTTATGATCAAATTCGGTGGTGTTTGTTCATGAAACAAAATCATTTAATCTTTGGACATATAATTTTATCATTCCTGGTTTTACAAATGTATATCATGTTATCATTCGAGTAATGTAATTGAGATGTGATTGCATAAAAAACTTTACTCATAATATAAAACAACTGACTTGTTCCATAGTATAAAACAACCGGTTTGTTCTATTACATATATGAATAACCTTGTCTTGTAACATTCAAGACACAGAACAAAAATCACACTCTCACTATTACAAAAGGTCTTATAAAAAATTTATTAATGATAACTATAATGATAACTTGAGGACGTGAACACTACTGGCCATCAACTCCTTTGGTTGCCATCACTTGCGCAGTGTCACATCATATACCTCGCATACTTGTGATATTCAGAACATGTTTCATAAACAGAGTAAGTATCATATACTTTTCATCAAGTATCATGAGAAGAATACATTTATAATAATTGTATATCAAATATACCTGTAGCATCGAAGATTTCGCCTTCGATGGGTTCAACCTTTACAAATTTGAATTGGCTTATGAACACGAATATCATCGTATCTCTCTTTATAGCATAGTCACAGACATGTTTCTCATAGCTGGGAGGTAAAGACATCAACACAGTCTCTATCGCACATGAGTCCGCCATCCAGTAGTCATAGACATTCGTAAGTCTCAAGTAAATGTCATACATTTTCTTCAAATGAGTTTCTAAACAGGTATGTTCCTCCATCTGGAGTGAATGGAACTTTCTCAGCTGTTTGTATTGCTCATACTTAATTTCATCTATGAAGCGCTCCTTGATCGAATCAATCATATCATAAGGTTCCAATTGTTGAAACTGCTCTTTCAACTCTGGCACCATGTTTATGACCATGATGGTTTGCAATTCTATGAAAATGTCACGATGCTGACAAAATTCCTCATCTTCCTCTTCGCTAGCAGAATCTTCTGGTTTCTCTCCTAATCCTTGTTCTATGACATATAGTATATCGTTGTGTTTGAGAGTTTCTCTAAGTTTCTTGTACCAATAGATGAAGTTGGACCATCAGCCAAGAAGGGTTGAATTCTAAGGAAGTGATCGAAGTAGAGCACCATCTATAGATATGATCGCAAAAAAGGTAAGACTAAGTTTATAATAATATGAGCTTAGTTTTATAATAAAATTATTTAAACATACTCCACTAAGATTATTATCCCTACAATAATTTTAGCGATTACACGACCCTAATTCACTATACCACCCTCGATCGTCACGGCCGGCGGCAAAGTTTCAAAGGTGGACATTGAAATGTCGATCACGACAATTATGTGACTCATGCTCGACCTTTCGATCTTCATGTGTTCCGAGACTATGTCTATACATACTAGGCTCGCCAATTAAACCTTGGTGGTTTTTGCGCGTGCAACATGTCTTACACCCACTGTATGCGAACGAAGAAATGCATGACACCCGATCGTCATGGCCTACCTCATATCGTAGAACTTTCTTGGTGGTGCACAACGAGGGAGAACACAATTTTGGTATTTGTTAGGGATCATCCTATTATAGCAACCGTTGTATATCTAATATATAAGCAATCAATAGGATGCACACACAAAAGCACAATATCAAATAATGTAATGAAGTGCAATATGACATAATGTCATATAATGTGATCAAGAGGATAGTAACGCCAAAGCTTGGGGATGTCCCGGTGGTTCACCCCAAAATAATTCAAGAAGAATCAAGAGTCAAAGCTTGGGGATGCCTAAGGCACCCCCTTCTTCATCGACAAACTATCAGGTCCTTTCTAGTGATACTATATTTTAATTCCATCACATCTTATGTGCTTATCAGGAAGGATCTGTTTGTTTTTATTTTTGTTTTTGTTATTTTCACCTCTCTATAAAAATGGATCCTGGCATTATTTTGTGTGGGAGAGAGACACGATCCGCTTTTTCATATGAATACTCGTATTCTTCACTTATATTCGTTGAGTATTCGTCTATTTGTTATTGTTTGCTCTCAAGCTCTTGTTTTAAATGGATCTCTTATAAGAGCTGTTAGCTTTGTTAAGTTATACTCTCATATCTCATTGTTTAATTACTTGGAGAGTTTACCTTTAAATAAGTTGATTGGTGTTAGGTTGAGAACAGAAAATTCTAAATGTGGTAGATGGTATAATTAAATGATTCATAATGTTGTAGATCATTAAATTGTGTCACTTGAATCATTGGTGTTGTTTTGAGATATTAATTTTCTTAATGGTAAACATGATGGTCTAGTAAAGTGGAATGATTAAATGGTTGGTCTAGAGAAACTTGAAAACTGTGCCACACTTAAATTTCCAGTTGATTGCATAATGGTATATGATTTCTTTTTTCCTAAGGCAACCGTAATGACTTTATGTTATATGCTACGGTCGGGTCCCCAACAGTGACTTGTTCATTTGCCACAACACCCCTAGGAGTAATTTTCATTATTCCTTGCATGATCGTATTTTCTTTGGAATCTTTTTACTCGTGAGTTCTAAAACTGTGGTTTTCATGGCACTTCCACCACCATATTGCTAGCCTCTTCGGTACTTTGCATTGCCCTTTCTCACATTGAGCGTTGGTGCATTTTTTGCGGGTACATCCAAACTCGTGGGGGATCTTCATCTTGTTCTCCTACACATAAGCAAAATATCTTCCTCAAAACATCCACCATACCTACCTACTACATCATTTCCATGGCTATTCCGAGATATATTGCCATGCAACATCCATCTTACATTACATGACTTATTGTCATTCATTACTTATTTATTGCTTTCCGTGTTTCTATAAAGCTGATGTGTTGTTTTACCCATGTTACGCTAGAGCACTGCATAACCTGCTACACTGGCAGAGTGACACAGGTGATAAAGGAGTCAATAAAGTTGCGCCGCCTGCTCCAGGACAGCCAGGACCTTCCTCTCTGGTGATAAAGCAGCTGGACGGCGCAACCCTCCAAGAAGATCGTCATCGTGGGCTCCACCTCAGAGACTGCAACCCCTGTGAGCTGTTCTGCTCGGTCTGCAGCCTGTCGGCCACGGCGCCTAACTTTATCGATGATGGACCGCGTCCATGAACGATCCCGTAGCGATGGACTCCAACTCCGTCACGCCGCTGCCGTGTGGGAGCCCACCCCGACCGCCAAGCACAAGGAAGATGCCTGTGGCGCCTATAAAAGGAGCAAGACCTCCACCGTAGAGAAGGCCGGCCACTTGCTTGGAGAACACTTGTAAACCCTAGCTGAGCCAAGTAGATTAGCCTTCGGCTAGAGGAGGAAGAAGACAATTACTTCCCTCCCCAGGCACGGACCGCCTCAAGGGGGTCTTCGTCTAGCTCAGTTGTACTAGTAATCCTCCACAACGCAATACAGACAAGCAGGAGTAGCGGTTTTACCTCCCCCTGAGGGCCATGAACCTGGGTACGGGCTGGTGTCCATCTCTGTCGTGGGTGTTCCTCTCCAGGCCCGACGAGCACCGTCGTCGTGCCTCTCGAAGGTCTTGACCTCCGTGTTCAATCCCCTTCACGAACTTCTCTTCAGGGAGTGACCACCCCTGTTCCGTGGGAGTCACAACCCGACATCTGGCGCGCCAGGTAGGGGGTTGAGGCGCGTCAACGACCTTCGAGCCGCCTCCGCGCCATGGTAAATACCCGCGCTACCTGCGCCGCCCGCGCCAACAGGCGCACGCTTGAAGGAGCCCGCGCCACGCCCGGCGCCACGGCGACGCACGGACGACGGGGACGAACCCGCCGTGAAGAGCGCGCCAACTCAGGCCCGCATAAAAATATGCTGCTGACGTGAGTAACATGTGGAGGAGCCCGAGCATAACGCCGAGCGCGAGGAGGATGCGCAGTCGTCGCACCCGACGCAGCGTCCGAGTGGCTCCGGTCCAGGCAGGACCGACCTCGCGCCGCACACCACCCTGCTCATGGCGCAAGAGCTTCTCCGGTACCAGCCCACCGCTAAGGCCCACGAGCAGTGGCTGGAGCACCTCAACCACCTCGTCGACATCGCTACGACTCGCCCCGCTCCGTCACAGTCCGCCGTGCACCCCTCCCTCGCGGGCATGGCTGCGCCAGACGCGCCACCGCCTCCACCAGGGCCTGCACCGGCAGCGACGCAGAGGGTTGCTTCCCACGCGTCCTCGCCTCAGGACTGCCTGATCGTGCAGCGCACTGCGCCAGACGCGCGCGTGGGAACGGAGCTCCAGCACAACCGCCAAAACCGGCTCGTGGAAGAGATCAGGCAGGCGGGCCAGCAGTACCGTAGCGCGCTGCAGCACGGGGTCACCACGTACGCCACAGGCTGCATGGCGTTCACCCGCTCCCTGCGCCGCGTGGTTTGGCCCCCGAAGTTCAGGCCGGCTCTCCCCAAGGGCTACGACGGCTGCAGCAACCCCATCGAGTTCCTGCAGCTCTACACCACCTCCATCCAAGCTGCAGGCGGAAACGACAAGGTCATGGCCAACTGGTTCTCCCACGCGCTTCGCGACTCTGCGCTGTCGTGGCTCTTGAACCTTCCCGAAGATTCTGTGAATTCTTGGGAGGAGCTCTGCAAGCAGTTCGTCGCCAACTTCAAGGGGACGTACGAGCGCGCGCTCACCCACAATGACCTGCGCGATGTGGTGCAGAAGAAGGATGAGCCCCTCTGCAAATACATCCAGCGCTTCAGCCAAGTGCGCAACAAGACCCCGAACATCCCTGACACTCAAGTCATCGCCGCTTTCCGCGAGGGTCTCACCAACAGCAGGATGCTCGAGAAGCTGGGAATCCACGACAAGCTCACCTCTGTGGTGAAGCTGTTCGACCTGGCGGACAAGTGCGCCAAGGCTGAAGAGGGACTCCTCTTCGTCAAGATGTCCTCGAGAGGGGACGAGCACGTTGAGGGGTCCAGGAGCCAGAAGAAGAAGGAGGAGCCCAAGCGCAAGGCCACGCGGTTCTCGCGGCAGAGCCTGACGCTAAGGGCACCCGCAGGGACTCTCCCGAGCCTGGGGAGAGGAAAGACGACCACCGCCCATTCTGCATCTACCACAACAGGCGCGGTCACTCTACCGAGACTTGCTTCGACCTCAAGAGGTTGAGCAAAGAGCGCGAGCAATCAGAAGGCAGTGGCAACCGCGGTCGAGGCCGTGGCTACGGTGGAGGTGTGCGCAAGAGCGGCTACCAGAAACCATCTGGCAATCAGGCCAACGCTGCGGAGAGGAATGGCAACCTCCCTGACGAGGAAGATGGAGGCTATCAAGCTCCAAGAGGCGCCATGGCCTGCATCCTCGGTGGAGCACAGGCGCCCAAGTCAAACAATCAGTTCAAGCAGTTCGCTCGCGAGCTCAATGCCGCCCTCCCCAGCCTCGAGACCTCCAGCCCCCTCAAGTGGTCGCAATAAACGATCAATTTCGACGCTCATGACCACCCCAAGTCCACTAAGACTGTTGGAACCCTCCCGCTGGTCTGCAGCCCCACCATCGACAACATCGCCGTCTCCAAGAAACTTATTGATGGTGGATCAGGCCTGAATGTCATCTCCATTGAGACGTTCGAAGCGCTTCAAGTTCCCTACGAGCGGCTCATGCCCTCTAGGCCCTTCACGGGAGTCACCAGCGGCTCGATCGAGCCTCTGGGGCAGGTCAGGCTTGCCGTCACCTTCGGAAGCGAGGAAAACTACCGCACCGAGCAC
Source organism: Poa annua (assembly GCA_026929855.1). Lineage (NCBI taxonomy): Eukaryota > Viridiplantae > Streptophyta > Magnoliopsida > Poales > Poaceae > Poa > Poa annua. The sequence goes on from CM049428.1 coordinate 29,091,415, forward strand.
ATCGACTTTGATGTTGCACACATCGGCCTGCCGTACAACGCCATCCACGGCTACCCCGCACTCGCAAAATTCATGGCCGTCACGCATTATGCCTACAATATGGTCAAGATCCCCAGCAGCACTGGCACAATCACCATCCGTGGACATGTCCTGGATGCTATGCGCGCCGTCGAGACAACCTACAAGGCAGCCGCCATGGAGTTCCCTGCAGACGAGGACATGGAGCCTCTCGAGAGACCCAAGAAGAAGAAGCAGCTATTCTCCCAGGAGCCAGCCGCTACAAATAAAGTCTCTCTAAGCTCCAGCAGCTCGGGGGCTGAGGGCTCGGGGGCTAGTGTCACCATTGGCGCTGCCCTGCCTCCCAAATAGGAAAGCACGCTCGTCGCCTTCCTCCGGGCAAACTCTGACATGTTCGCATGGACCCAGTCAGATATGTCCGGTGTACCGAGGGAGGTGATCGAGCACCACTTAGCTGTGTGTCCAAACACACGCCCCGTCAAGAAAAAAGAAATAAAACAAGCCCCCGAGAAGCAAGCATTCATCGTCAAAGAGGTCGAGAAGCTAAAAGCGGCAAAGGTCATCCGTGAAGTCGCACACTCCACTTGGCTCTCCATAGGCGTGGTTGTCCCAAAGCCAGCCGGAGGAGGCCGCCTCTGCATCGACTACACTGATGTGAACAAGGCTTGCCCCAAGGACCCTTATCCCATGCCAAGAATCAACCAGATTGTGGACTCCACGGCAGGCTATGACCTCCTCTGCTTCCTCGATGCCTTCTCTGGTTATCATCAGATAAAAATGGCTAAGGAAGACGAGGAGAAGACGACTTTCCTCACCCCTTGCGGTGTGTATTGCTATGTCTGCATGCCCTTCGGCCTGAAAAATGCCGGAGGCACTTTCCAGAGGCTAATGAGGATAGCACTTGGCGAGCAAATGTGCAGAAATGCCGAGGCTTATGTCGATGACATTGGCGTCAAATCTCGAGAGGAAAACACTCTCCTCCGAGACCTCGAGAAGACTTTCGCCAGCTTGCGCAAAGTGAACATCAAGCTCAACCCCGCCAAGTGCGTCTTCGGAGTGCCTTCAGGCAAATTCCTAGGTTTCCTCGTGTCCCACCAAGGCATAGAGGCAAACCCTGACAAAATCAAGGCCATAGAGGAAATGCAACCTCCACACCGGCTCAAAGATATGCAACGCCTAGCAGGCTGCGTGGCCAGCTTGGGTAGATTCATCTCCAAGTTTGGCGAGAGGGCTCTGCCGTTCTTCAAGATCATGAAAAGAACTGGCACTTTCAAGTGGACTCCTGAAGCGGAAAAAGCATTTGAGGATTTGAAGAGGTACCTAGCCAGCCCACCAGTCATGGTCGCCCCAAGGATAGGCGAGCACCTGAAGCTGTACGTATCAACCACCCCACAGACCGCCAGTGCCGTCCTTGTGGTAGAAAGGGAAGAGCCAGTCCTCCGCAAGAAGAGTGCAACCACTCCAAAGCCAAAACCGCCTGACGAGGAGCTAGGCAAGGGAACAGGCTCCACAAACCCACCGCCAGGACCAAAGCCACAAGCGAAGCCTGCTCCAAGTCCAACACTACAGGAAAGTCTCGCCAGGAAGCCTGAAGAGCCTCCACAGGCCGACTCCCTCGAGGGCTCTCCACAGGCAAGCCCCCTCGAGGGCCCTGAAGAGTCTCAATAGGCAAGCCCCCTCGAGGGCTCTAAAGAGTCTCCGCAGACCAGCCCCCTGGAGGGCTCTGCAGAGCCTCTTCAGGCAGACAACACCGCGCCTAAACTGACAAACCTTGTCGAGCATCCAGTATACTTCGTCATCACACAGTACTGCGCGATGCTCGCGAGCGGTACACCATGCAGCAAAAGCTCCTCGCCGCGCTCCTCATCGCCTCAAGAAAACTGCGACACTACTTCCAGGGGCACCCCATCACGGTGGTCAGCTCCTTTCCCCTGGAACAGATCGTGCGCAATCCTAACGCCACAGATCGTGTCACAGGATGGAATATAGAGCTACAACCATTCAACTTGCGCTTCGATACCACAAGGGTAATCAAAGGAAGAGCGCTGGCGGACTTCGTCGCCGAATGGACTGACCCGGCACCTGAAGAGCCTCTAGGAGAAGAACAAGAGCCCTCGGGAGACAAAATGCCCAGCCACTGGACCATGAAGTTCGATGGAGCTTTCGCTTGTCGCCACGGTGGGGCCGGCGTGGTCCTGATCTCACCAAAGGGCGACAATATCTATTACGCGGTCCAGCTGTGCTTCGGAATCGACAAGATCTGCAACAATATCGCTGAGTACGAAGGCATGCTTGCTGGCCTACGCGCTGCAATTGCTCTAGGCATCAAGCACCTACTCATCAAGGGCGACTCCCAGCTGCTTGTCAACTTCTCCAACAAAAGCTATAAGCCTAGGGACGACCACATGGCCGAATAACTTGAAGAGGTCCGTAGGCTTGAGAAGCACTTCAGGGGAATGGAGCTCATGCACATCCCAAGGAAAGAAAATCAAGAGGCTGACGACATCGCAAAACGCGCGTCAAAGAGGCAAGCTCAGCTGCCAGGCGTCTTTGAAGAAAGACTCGTCAAGGCATCCATAAAGCAACCTCAGGAGGCCATGCCCGCAAGCACAGACGAGGCACTCCCGCCACAACCTACAGACGGGGCTCCCGATTGCGGGCCCGCTACAGGGGAGCGTCTGTTGCTCACATCGGCGCATCAAGAAGCAGGATGAGCTTACTGCAAAAGAATGGCATCAAGCTCTGCTTCGCCTCAGTCGCTCATCTACAGAGCAACAGACATGCCGAGCGAGCAAACGCAGAAGTCCTCAAGGGCCTAAAGACCAGGACCTTAGACATCCTCAAAGGCCACGGAAGGGCTGGATCAGCGAGCTACCTTCGGTGCTTTGGTCCATCCGCACAACGCCACCCAAGCCTACGGGGGAAACACCGTTCGCCCTCGTCTATGGAGCCGAAGCAGTCCTCCCCACAGAGGTAAAGCATGGATCCCCACGGGTCCTTGCCTTTAACGAGGACCAGCAAGAGGACCTCCACAACGACGACCTGCTACTTCTCGAGGGACTACGACGCCGCGCCGCCCTCCGGGCGGCCAAATTCCAGCAGGACCTGCGACGCTACCACAGCCGCAATGTGCGCTCCCGCACCCTGGATAGGCGATCTCGTTCTCAGGCGAATCCTCTCCAGGGAAGGCCTCCACAAGATGTCACCAATGTGGGAAGGTCCCTATAGGGTCACCCGCATCGCCAGGCCTGGCGCGGCTCGCCTTGAAACTCAAGACGGTATCCCCATCAAGAATCCATGGAACATCATGCACCTACGCAAGTTCTACCCGTGATCATTGTCACGCCTGTGATCATTGTCACGTCAACACATCTGGCGGAAGAGGCAGCTTACGGCTCAACCCCCAAGCATTTTTTGTCTCTAGAGGGATAAAAAGAAAAATGTGATCATTGTCACACCCGTGATCATCGTCACGTCAAGACATCTGGCGGAAGAGGCAGCTTACGGCTCAACCTCCAAGCATTTTTTGTCTCTAGAGGTTAAAGCTCACGGCTTAAACCTCTAAGCTCCAAAGGCTTCTCTCGAGGGTCAACCCTCCGAGCTCTCCATGTAACGAGCCACCTCGGGCCGTTGAGAGTCTCTGCCACTAATGGGTGGTCCCCATGCCTCGACATGGTCAAAACATTAACTTGGCAACTCCAAGCATAATGAGACAATTTTGTTCCCAAGTGAACTTAGCGCTACGGCGCCGCTATGTAATAGTTGGTGGTGAGTTTTACTTACGCATTACTTCATTGAAATGTGCGCTTATATCTCTCCACATGCGTACCTCACGAGCGGGGGCTGAGTACGGTGCCAGTGCCTCAAATGACACACCAGCAGCACTGCAAAATCCAAGGACCCGAGCTCTGGCTGGAGGGCAAGCTCCCACAAACACGCCATCTCTACAAAGGACCTTGGTACTTACTGTCCTCGCGAGGAACGCCTGAGGGGACCTATAAGCGCGCACGAGTCCTCTGTACCATGCACAAGCGTTTGGGTTCGCCCCTCTAACGTTTTACATGGAAGAAATGCCCCCACAAGCCTGAGGAGGCATCCGGGAAAGGCGCCTAGAGAGGACCTCCTCGTCAGGCAAGAAGCCTCTACAGGGCAAAAACCTCGAGAAGCTAAGTATCGCACCCGCGCCTTAAGAGCTTTTTCCCCACAAGCACACGTTTGCCCCTCAGGCGACTTCGCTTTCCCTTAAGCTTCATGTACTACTCGTACGTCTAAGGGGGGCACTTGAGCATCGCGACTCAGGGCTCTTACCTCTCCTAGGACTAAACTCCCCCCGGCCTTGCAGAGTCATTGCTCTAGCATACCGAAGTGGCAGAGTCATGGCGCGAAGAGATGGGTCCTACCGCCGCAGAGAACAAACAGACATGAAGATGAGTCCAAAGAGACCTCTCGAGGGGCAAGTAAGCTAGAAGCAAATTGCAAACAAGAGTATATTACATGCCCAAAGGTCACAAATGTCTAAGCATAAAACTGTTTCAGATACAAGCGCACACAGGCGCAATGACAAGTAGCTCAGGCGGAACCATCATCATCCTGGACCTCCTCCACTTCGCCCTCCTCGGTCTCGGCAAAGGCGGCCTCCTCCTCGCTGTCCTTCGCAGCGGCCTCCGCACGCTTGAAGCGGTTGCAGAAAGCATCGACTTGCTCGCGGAGGGAGTTGGAGACCCGCGGCATGTCCTCGCCTAGACGAGCCTCCGTCACGGTGGAAAGGTCGAAGCCTGGCGTGAGGATCCTGAGGTTGATGAAGATGCGGTCGACGACCACCCCTAGGAGCTGCCGGCTCTCGTCCTCTATCACCTCGCGGAGGTCAGCGACAGGGCCCTCGAGCACCGTGAAGAGCTGGTCGAAGTAGACCAGGTACATGGCAGCATCGCCACGGCCTCGAACATTGGCGTGCGGCGCGTCCGCGCCAAGCAGGGCGGCAAGCACGTTACCCCGGGCGACCAGCGCTTCGAACATGCGCTCCCGCTGCCTCGTTAGCGCACGAGCCGCCACGACATAGTCAGCCGCCTCCGTCGCCCGCTCCATCGCGGGAGCCACCTGCTCCTCCACGTCCTTGGCCAGGGTGTTGAGGTCATGGACGGCCTCGCTGCGGGCCTACTCCGCCCGGAGTCATCTGTCCTTGGCGCGCTTGAGGCGGGATTCTAGCTTGGAGTTGGCCTTCTCAAGCGCAGCAATCCGCTGAGCATCGGCGGCGTGCCAGGCCTGGAAGCGGTCCTCCTGCTTCTGGGCCAAGTCACGGTACTCCTGGGCTTTGGTCAGCCTGTACTGCTTCTCGCGCTCCACGAGGGTGTCCTCCGCCTCTTTCTTCTTCTCAGCAAACCGCTGCTCGAAGCGCTCATAAGTACGCTTCTGAGCAGTGACGTTCTCGTCGTACTGGTGGAGCGCCTGGTCCAGGTCCGCCTCACGCTGGGTGGCAAGCGCGCTTTATTCCTGAAGTCGCTGCTCGTCGCGCAGCCGCACCTCTCTCTCCTTGAGGGCCAGCTAGGCTCTTGCGGTCCTCCTCCAGGGTCCCCTGCGCGGCCTGGTGGGCGGAGAGAAGCTGGGCCTCCAGCTGGCTCAGCTTGCGGCGTTTTTGCGCCAACGAGCCCTCCATAGCCTCGCGCTCGGCCGTTGCTCCGCGCAGGAGATCAGCAGCGGCGTCACGTTCCTCTTGGAGGGGCGCAAGAAGTTCTGCGGCGTCACGGATGGCCCCCTTGCGGACCTCCTCGGCGAAGCGGGTGGCCTCCTCGCGCACGGCCTGCAGCGCCAAGTCCTCCTGCCGGCGGGCCTCAACAGCCTCATTGAATGACGCCCACGACCTCGCGAGCTCCTCCCGCTGCTAGGCGAGCTGTATGTCCCTGAGGGCGAGATGCGCCTCCAGGCCCTCTAGGGACTCCCTCACGAGGGCAAAGGCGACCTCGCGGCGCCGCGCGCTCCAGTCCCAGCCACGGAGGACCAGGTCTTGGCTTGTCGAGGGCCCAACCCCGGCGTCAAGTCCCGAGAGCCTGGCCCCGCGGTGCGCTCGGGGGCTAGGCTGTGCTCCGTCCCCGCCCGCACCAGCGTCCTCCTCGACGCCCGCATCAGCCGGGCGCTCATCCCCTGCAACCGGACGGGGCGAAGAAGAAGAATCTCCTCCTGCGGGCTCGCCCGCGCCCTGTGGCGCCTCGCTCGCCTCAGCTCCTGGTTGCGTAGGAGCCATGGGCGCGTGCAGCGGAGTTGGCGCACGTGGGGGCGGCGTTGGCTGGCGTGGCGGAGTTGCCTCGCGCAGTGGTGTAATCGCGCGAGGTGGAGTAGGGGCGCGAGGCAGAGTGGCGATCCTCTCCTCCGAAGCCACCACCACCATTGGCTCAGGGGGCGGCCTAGAGGCCTCTGGGCGAGACGCGTCATCCTTCGCCTGAGGCTCTGCAGCCTCCGCCCGAGGCGGGTCCGCCTCCCCTTTAGGCACCTCCTCAGTAGGACCTACGGAGTCCGTCTCCACATGCCTCGTGGCCTCTTCAGCCACGGCCTCAGCCCTTGCTCTCTTCACATCTGCCGCCTTGTGAAGCTTACGACGCTTTGTAGGCACAAGATCACTAGCAAAAACCAAGGAAAGACCTTCAAGAGAGGATAAAGAGTGCCAAGTGCCAGGAACGCTTACCCGGACGGTGAGCGCCAGTGTCGACCCTCGCCAGGGCTGGCGAGCGCCAGGAGGGCATGGTCCGGGCGCCTGTCCCCTCCGGAGGCGTCACCGCTTTCCTCTTGGAGGGGACGTCGGATGGCCTCGCCGCAGAGCGGTCCACGACAGCCTTGGTGCGAGGCTCGCGCCGCTCCGGGGTGGCCTCTGCATCGGAGACCTCCATCTCCTCGGCCTCCTCCTCCACGAGGCGTGAGGGCGCCACCACAAAGGCGTCATCATCGCCTGACGAGATATCACAAATCTCGTCAGTAAAGGGCCCGGGACTCGAGGAGGACGCATCCCCTGTCGCGCCCTCCTCCTCACCTCGCCCAGCTTCTGAGGCAGAGGGCGACTCTGCTCCTGCCACTTCCCGCGCCATCGGAGCGGCCACCTCATCCACCTCCCCCGCCAGGCCTGACGGGGTGAAGTCCGGCATCCCTTCCAAGATATCCAAACGATCGCCCAAGGGGAGCTGGTGCAGAGGTTGCACAGAGCCAGCAATCTTCCCGGGCACCTCCGGGTTGACAAAGAGGATGCCCAAGATGGTGTCGACAACATCTGGGCTGTGGTCACCAGGGTGAAGCCGCATCGGGTCCGAGGGGCCCGACGACATCCACATCGGCTGGTTGTGGGCCTGAAGAGGGGCAATGCGGCGCTTCACGAAGTCCGCCACGACCATCTGCCCCGTGAGACCCTCCTCCCGGAGGTATTCCAAACGCCCCACCAAGCTCGCGCTGTCCACTCCACGATGGACAGACTTGCCCCAGTTGGAGTTCTTCACAGGCGTTGCCTCCGGGACGCCCAGGAACGCACATGGCGATTTGACGCCGATAACGAGCCACTTCTGGATGAAGTCATCCACCTTCTTGACCACGGTCGTGACGGGCTTGTCCCCGCTCCACGACATAGGGATGTATACACTCCCCATGCCGTCCGCAATGCGGAAGGAGACGCACCCGGACCGCTCGCCGGCTGCCGTGCACCGCAGCGAGTAGAAGTTCCTGAAGAGCGCCACTGAGGGGTGCACGCCCAGATAAGCCTCGCAGAGGTAGGAAAAAATGGAGAGGATGAGGATGGAGTTTGGATGAAGATGAATGAGCTGGATTTGGTAGAACTCCAGTACCGCCTCCAGGAACGGCGAGTATGGGGGCACCAGCCCGGCGGTGATGGTGTGGACAAAAATGGGATAGAACCCTTGTGGAAACCCCCCGAACCTCGAAGAACGAAGCGCGCTGGCGCCATGCTCATTGGTCCGCCCCGCGACCAGATGGCGAATTCTCTGCAAGGACTTCAGGTCGGTGCGCGCCCCCACGAGAGCCACGCCGTACGCGGACGTGACGGGCTCCGCCTGAGAAGAGGACCCCACAACGGCCTTGACCTTGCTCTTGGCGGGACTCATCGCCGAAGTTTGGTGTGTCGCTGGAGGCGAAAGGAAAAGAGAGGGGAGGCGGAGAGCTCGAGACAGCGAAGGCTTCTACGAGAAGAATGGAAAACAGTAATGGCTCCCTGCTGCGCCGCTCGGGTTATCTACCCCCCCTCAAGGAGCAGTTACCGGGGCATGGTGGGACCCCCCACGACGCACGCCCCAACTTGTGCGCGACCGTTACTCGTCTGAGTGACACGTGGCTCAAGCCGGCCGGGCACTTTGGGCCCACGACGCTCCGCCTGCGCCCATGGGCTCAATCGCACCCATCGCGGGCCCGGGGGCTACTGTCGGCCCAGTGTAGACTGGGGTATGAAGAGCTCACTCTCCCCAGGCCTTGCACACGGGCTGGTCAGACGAAACGACTAAGGACCAAGCCGCCGCTTGGAGAGACACTCTAGAGGTAAACCCTCTTGAGGGCCTGAAGAAGAAGCGAAGGCCTGAAGAGGACCCGCGCTTCAAGAGACTCTCCCGAGGCGCCGTGCGCCTGGAGAGAAGTCAACAGAAATCCCTCCACAGGCCGCCTCGGGCCTGCGGGGAAGCTTCGCGGCCAAGGAAGTACGGCAGGGCGAACATGGCCTCTACCGCATCCGCAGAGTGACGCAGGCGCTCCCTTTGCCGTTTTGGTGAGAAGGGAGTCAATAAAGTTGCGCCGCCTGCTCCAGGACAGCCAGGACCTTCCTCTCTGGTGATAAAGCAGCTTGACGGTGCAACCCTCCAAGAAGATCGTCATCGTGGGCTCCACCTCAGAGACTGCAACCCCTGTGAGCCGTTATGCGCGGTCTGCAGCCTGTCGGCCACGGCGCCTAACTTTATCGACGATGGACCGCGTCCATGAACGATCCCGCAGCGATGGACTCCAACTCCTCCACGCCGCTGCCGTGTGGGAGCCCACCCCGGCCGCCAAGCACAAGTAAGATGCCTGCGGCACCTATTAAAGGAGCAAGACCTCCACTGTAGAGAAGGTCGGCAACTTGCTTGGAGAACACTTGTAAATCCTAGCTGAGCCAAGTAGATTAGCCTTCGGCTAGAGGAGGAAGAAGACCATTACTTCCCTCCCCAGGCACGGACCGCCTCAAGGGGGTCTTCGTCTAGCTCAGTTGTACTGTAATCCTCCACAGCGCAATACAACCAAGCAGGAGTAGCGGTTTTACCTCCCCCTGAGAGCCGTGAACCTGGGTACGGGCTGGTGTCCATCTCTGTCGTGGGTGTTCCTCTCCAGGCCCGGCGAGCGCCGTCGTCGTGCCTTTCGAGGGTCTTGACCTCCATATTAAATCCCCTTCACAAACTTCTCTTGAGGGAGTGACCACCCCTGTTCCGTGGGAGTCACAACCCGACACTTAGTTTATTTTTATTACTGTCTTGTTTGCTTAATATCAAAAATACAAAAAAATTAGTTACTTGCATTACTTTTTATATTTCGGTTTGCACTTTTATTTTCAGTTTTGTTGTTTTTGTTATTTGGGTTTAGTAATATTTTCCCTGTTTTGTTATTTTGGTTTGTCAATTAAATTGCTGAAATGAGTTCCTCTTAAAATTCTAAGTTGTGTGACTTTACAAGTCCCAACAATAATGATTTTATATGCACACCTATTGCTCCACCTGCATCTAAAGTTGAGTTCTTTGAAATTAAACCTACTTTATTGAATTTTGTTATGAGATTGCATTTCTCTAGTTTTAGTTCTGATGATGTTGTTGCCCATCTATATAACTTTGTTGAATTATGTGAAATGCAAAAATATAAGGATATAGATGGTGATATTATAAAACTGAAATTATTTCCTTTCTCTTTGAGAGGAAGAGCTAAACAATGATTGCTTTCATTGCCTAGGAATAGTATTGATTCATGAATTAAATGCAAAGATGCTTTCATTGGAAAATACTATCCTCCTGCTAAGATTTTTTCTCTAAGAAGTAGCATCATGAATTTTAAACAACTTGATAATGAAAATGTTGCTCAAGCTTGGGAAATAATGAAATCTATGATAAAGAATTGCCCAATCCATGGACTGACTGCTTGGATGATCATCCAAATCTTTTATGTAGGACTGAATTTTTCTTCAAGAAACTTAATGGATTCAGCTGCTAGAGGTACCTTTATGTCCATCACTTTGGGGGTTTGCAACAAAACTCTTGGATGATATGATGGTGAATTATTCTGAATGTCATACGGAGAGGACACCTCAAGGTAAGAAGGTAAATTTTGTTGAAGAAACTTCGTCCTTGATTGAAAAGATTAATATTATTATGTCTATTCTTGCTAGTGGCAAATCCCATATTGATCCCAATAATGTTCCTTTAGCTTCTTTAGTTGCACAAGGAGAGAATGTTGATGTAAACTTTATTAAAAGCAACAATTCTAACAACAATGCCTATAAGAACAACTATGATAACAACAACTATAAGCCCTATCCTCCTAATATTGGTTACTCTTATGGTAATTCTTATGTTAAAATGCCTACTGAGGATTCTAGAAATTGAGAAAGCTACTAAAGTTTTTATGCAAACTCAATATGAGAAAAATAAAGTATTCACTAAAACCATGGAAGAACAATCTAATATGCTAAGAAACATCAGTAATCAAATGGAAAATTTAAATAGGGAGATTTCGGATCTCCAAGGAAAAATGACTAATGTTGAAACTTGTATTTCCTCTATGTCTGCAGCACAATCTTCTTTCATTAATAAATGGCTGCTAAACCTGAAAACTTAGATGATAATCCTTTTACTACTGCTAATGCCATCCAAGTTCAAATTGATGAAAATGTTAGATTAATGGCTCAATTACGTGCTAGATGGGAAAGAGAGAGAGAATTAGAGAAAATGGCTAATATTGTTAAAGTTTTTACTAGTATTACCTCTGAAAATAATGGTGTTTCACATGTTAGTAAGCCTCCTACTATCCATGGTAACATAGTTGGTGTTGGAAATGTCTCCTCTACTTCCTCCAAAAATTTAAAATTGCCTAAAACTGCTGAAACATGTGTTGACAAAAGTGCTGAAATTTTTAAGAACGTGAGAAATTTTGGTTCGGTTTGCTTTGATGATAATAAATTCGATTTTGACAATTTTAATATCTATGAAGCTATCAAGTTCTTGCAAAAATTGTCCACAAGTCCTAATGCTCGCTCTCTTAATTTGGCTTTTACTACTCATATTACAAATGCTCTCATTAAAGCTAGGGAATATAAATTAAAACTTGAAGGTTCTATCCCTAGGAAGTTATAAGATGGTTGGGAGCCCATAATTAAGATGGAAATAGATAAATTTTATTGCAATGCTTTGTGTGACCTTGGTGTAAGTATTTTTGTTATGCCTAAAAAACTCTATGATATGTTTGATTTGCCACCATTGGAACATTGTTATGTGGATGTTTTTCTTGCTGATAATGCTTTTAAGAAACCTTTGGGGAGGATCAATGATATTCCTATTATGGTTAATAATAACATGGTCCCCGTTGATTTTATTGTCTTGGACATTGAATGCAATCCATCTTGTCCAATTGTGTTGGGAAGACCCTTTCTGAGAACTGTGAGTGCAATTATTGTTATGAAAGAAGTTACCATCAAGTACCAATTCACACTCAAGACAGGTATGGAACACTTCCCTAGGAAAAGAATAAAGCTTCCTTTTGATTCTATTGTTCGTTCAAATTATGTTGTTGATGCTTCATCTCTTGATAATACCTGAGTTTTACTTTGTGCCTGACTCAAAGGCGTTAAATAAAAGCGCTTATGGGAGACAACCCACTTTTATTTCCTGTTATTTTAATTTGTTTTGCTTGTGTCAAGTACTTTTCCTACCTCTGTAGAAATTCCTTTGTATCTTAGTTTTATTACAATGTCATGTCAAGTTAAGCATCTAGTTGATGTTTAAATTCAATTCCTGTGCTGAAACAGATTTCTTCTGTCTACCTTAATATTCATATCTCCCTACTGGAACGCAAGAAAAATCTTCCCTTTTTTATGCGTAATCCTCATATCTATACGCAACTTTCATTAGTTTTGATTTTTCTGATATGAGCAAGTTAAGTGTCTCGAAAAAATTCGTATTTACGGACTGTTCTGTTTTTGACAGATTCTGCCATTTTCTTTTTCAATGCCTCTTTTGCCATTTTGATTGGATCTTTTTCTCCTTTTAAGTGTCAGTGGCTGTAGCTAATGTCCATTAGCAATGTTAGAAATTGTGTTCCTACAGAATATCATAAATTTTTTCTGCACTAACCCTCTAATGAAGTTACTCTGAGTTTGGTGTGGAGAAAATTTTCAAGGATCAAGAGAAGAGGATGATATAATGTGATCAAGAGGATAGTAACGCCAAAACTTGGGATGCCCCGGTGGTTCACCCCAATATAATTCAAGAAGACTCAAGCGTCAAATCTTGGGGATGCCCATGACACCCCCTTCTTCATCGACAAACTATCATGTCCTTTCTAGGAAACTATATTTTAATTCCGTCACATCTTATGTGCTTATCTTGAAGCGTCTATTTGTTTTTATTTTTGTTTTTGTTATTTTCATTCTCTGAATAAAAATGGATCCTAGCATTCTTTTGTGTGGGAGAGAAACACGCTCCGCTTTTTCATATGAGTACTCGTATTCTTCACTTATATTCGTTGAGTATTCGTCTATTTGTTATTATTTGCTCTCTATCTCTTGTTTTTCATGCATCTCTTGTAAGAGCTGTTAGCTTTGTTAAGTTATAATCTCATATCTCATTGTTTAATTACTTGGATAGTTTACCTTTTAAATAAGTTGATTGGTGTTTGGTTGAGAACAGAAAATTCTAAATGTGGTAGATGGTATAATTAAATGATTCATAATCTTGTAGATCATTAAATTGTGTCACTTTAATCATTGGTGTTGTTTTGAGATATTAATTTGCTTAATGGTAAACTTGATGGTTTAGTAAAGTAGAATGATTAAATGGTTGGTCTATAGAAACTTGAAAACTATGCCACACTTAAATTTCCAGTTGATTGCATAATGGTATATGACTTCTTTTTGCCTAAGGCAACCGTAATGCCTTTATGTTATGCGCTACGGTCGGGTCCCCAACAGTGACTTGTTCATTTTCCACAGCACCCCTAGGAGTAATTTTCATTATGCTTTGCATGATCATATTTTTAATTGGAATCTTTTTACTCGTGAGTTTTAAAACTGCGGTTTCATGGCACTTCCACCACCATATTGCTAGCCTTTTCGGTACTTTGCATTGCCCTTTCTCACATTGAGAGTTGGTGCATTTTTCGTGGGTATATCCAAACTCGTGGGAGATCTTCATCTTGTTGTCCTACACATAAGCCAAATATCTTCCTCAAAACATCCACCATACCTACCTACTACAGCATTTCCACAGCTGTTCCGAGATATATTGCCATGCAACATCCATCTTACATTACATGACTTGTTTTCATTCATTACTTATTTATTTCTTTGCGTGTTTCTATAAAACTGATGTGTGGTTTTACCCATGTTACGCTAGAGCACTGCATAACCTGCTACACTGGCATAGGCACCGTTGTCATATGTATTCTTATGGCACATTCATATTAGTTACTTATATCATCGGTATGTTGTTTTATCATCATTAGTGTGTTGTCATACATCATGTATCATATTAGGATGCTTGGCCCTAAAAGTGAAAAGATCCATAGAAGCCATCGAAAAGGGAAACAGAAAAAGAGAAAAAAGAGAATAAGAAAAGAGAATAAGAAAAAAGAAAAAGAAAGAAATAAATAAATAAATAAATAAAGGGGGGCAACATTACTATTATTTATCACACACTTGTGCTTATGTTATAGCACCATATCATTTATAGTCATCACTTGTGCTCGTGTTATAGCACCATATCATTTGTGATCATCATTTGTGCTCATGTTTAGCACCTTTACTCCATATGAGAGAGTTTTCATGTCTTAGTTGCATAACTATGTGGGGAACTTTACACTATAGAACTTGGTTTGTATATTCCAATGATGAGCCTCCTCAAAAGTGCTCTAGGTCTTCGTGATCACGCAAGTTGGTGTAACATCCCAACATTTTATAATGTTTAAAAATCACTAAAATTTGAAACTTTTCTTTTTATTAAAATAAAATATTAAAATGCAAAAGAAAACCAACTATAAAAGACTTCAAGCATATTGAAAAAGTTTAATATTTCAAATATCTCAAGTAAACATTATTTTCAAAAGTGGTTTCATGTTAAACATTTTATTATCCATTTTATTTTTTAAACCTCAAAATATAATTTGACAAATGTTTTACAAACTCTCAAACCATTTTCTGTAATAAAAAGGTTTCATTTTAAGTATGTGTTTATAAACATTTAGGGTTGACTTGATAAACCCAAAACCATAATTGCAAAGTGCTTGAAATAATCTAAAGTTACCACATTAAAATAATGTTGTAACATTCTTAAAGCAAGGTCTATTTACTAAAATAGTTGTCATGCATTTATCTTAGTTTAAAACAAATTTTATTAACTCACCACCTTGGATTTCATATACTAAGACTGTATATATTTATAATTATTTTGATGTTCCGAATATGCATTTCATTGATTTTAATTATTTCATTTACCATGAAAACATGAAAGATTTCCATAATAAATTCAACATAAGAAATGAAATGAAAATAAATACTTGCTAAATATATATTATGGAGTTTCAAATGATTTAACACATTTAAGACTAATTTTGGCACAAAGTATCTTGGTTTGAAAATGAGTACAATATAATTTCCATTTCATTTTCAAATACCACTCTGAGATGAATTACTATTTTACTAAAGCCAAAAATAATTTAGTTTGAAAAGGGAGTTTAAAATAACTTATTTTCCTATATAAGTATTTGTTTTGTTATCCAAAAATTTATTTAACCACAAATAACTCTATTAAATCCATAATTTTAAATTTGGCAAAAAGTGCCAAATTTGTATGTAAACAATATTCCAAAATTTGAATTTTTGAAAAATGTTAAAAAAATGCCCACAATTGGTTTAACACAAGGACATGAATTTTAGAAATTTTTAGAAATTAAATTGACTTGATTTGGACCTCTCAATCAAAAGATATAAATAAAATGAAATAAAACAAAAAAGGAAAATTAGGGATGACTTCAGCGATGGCGTCATCATATTCAACCTCCGGCCGGAAATTTCTCCCAATTTTCCTCTCCAAATCCGTTTCCAAATTCGGCGTGATTCGTGCGGGATTTGCTCCCTCTCCTGCCCCTACTTAAAACCCCCAACACCGCCGTCCTTTTCCCCCTCTTCCCCTCTAAATCGTGCCTCCAGGCCATCGCCTTCGCTCGCCAAAGTTCGTCCAGCCACCGCCGTGCCTTTTCTTCGTTTCCGACGAGGTGAGCCCGCACCCTTGCCCGAGACCATGCCCCACTGCTCCGCCGAACTCGGGCGCACCTTCTAACCCCTTCCCCGCACCTCTTCCACAACCGTTTGTCGAGGAAGGAGGCGACCGGAGCTCGTCGGCGCCCAAGCCACCTCGGCCGCTACTCCATGCCACCTCCAGGACGGTCGAGAGGACGCAGACACCACCAATCTCTTCGCCGTGAAGCGCCGCATCCGGGGAGACCATCCGCGCATCCAGGGGAGCCTCGCAGCATTGCCGGCATCCACGACCGAGCCACCGCCGTCGTCGGCCTCGTCTCCGGCCTACCACCCCGCGCCGCCACGGTGAGCGTCTCCCTCCGCTGTCCGATCTGCTTATAACGGTTAGGATTGGATCACTTAAATCGAACCGGTACGATTTGATTCTAGCCATCAGATCTGGATCTGACGATCCAGATCGACTGGAGCCGAGCCGAGCCGCGGCTCAGACTAAGCAGAGCCTAGCCGAGCCGAGCCCAGCCAATCACAGCCCGCCATGTGGCCAGCCTTTTTCTGTTTTATTTCCGAATAGAATTAAATTGTCTGTTTTGCAGAAAAGCCCCCCCACTTAGATTTATCATAACTTTTTAACCCTTGACCCAAATTGGACAAATTTTATATCAAATTAAATCCCTCGACAAGTATAATCTGCTGAAACTTTTGAATTTCAAATTTGACTAGTCTAAATAGATTCAATTTTCAAACTAGGAGTTTGAGCATTTTTTACTTAGTTTTAAATTTATAAGTCCAAAATTTCCAAATAAAATGTTTTTGGAAAGCTTAAGATTAGAAGAATAATGACGCACTATTTTAATTAAAGTTTTGATAATTTAAAATGAATTTAAAAACCAGAAACTTATTCTGGTTAACTTGGGCATAGTGTAAATATTTATTAATATATTAAAATTATTTCCTTTGAATCATAAATAATTGTCCTTGTTCAGAGAAACTTAAATCCACGTTTACCAAATTATTACATAACATTAATATGTAAGTGGTGTTTAAAAACCTTTTTAATGATGTTAGTACATTTATAGGTGTTTATAAATGTTATTGTTTATTTAGATGCTAATAAAAATGTGATTTAAAACTTTATGCTAGTGCAAATAACTAAGTTATACCTTTCATACTATGAACATTTAATTTGGGAAATTAAAATGTTTAGTATGATAAAATTAAGAAATCCTTGAATGTAGACTGTGTTGAAACCATCATGTCCTTTCTTTTATGTAAACTTTTAAAGACCAAATCATTAGGATCTTTTGATCACCCTTTCAATTCTTTCAAAATAAAAATGTCCAATTTGACTTCATACCATACCCGGGACCAAAATGACAATACCCTAAACGCAATCACATTAATTCTTTTTGCAAATTGAATTATGTGACACCCTTGACCAAATCCACTTCTAAGCCTTAATTACACTTGTGTGATTATTTGAATGTTATATGCTTGTTGGATTGCTTGTTTATTGGATGCACTTTATTGTATAGTTTGAAATGGGGAGCAACGTTTGACTTGGACAAGAGTGTGTGAGAAACGACAAATTTCCAAAGGCAAGTGACTTCATAAAATACCCACTATTTTATTCTATTGCATTACTAGTATTTTTAAGTAGTATTTGCAAGTAGTATGCATGATAGGTTTTTGTGAGAATTGTAGTATGCTATGCAAACCTATTAGTTTACCCTTTAGAAATTCCTGTTAGACACCTATTATAATTTAGTGGAAGTAAATTCAACAAAAATGATTGTTTTATGGTAGATGTGATAAGTGAAAATTCCACTAATTAATTTACCGCCTGGGTGGATTGGTTCGATCGAGGAGGTTTCAAGTTGAGTGGCTACTCAGGGGCCAGTTCTACGGCGGCCTGAGTTTTCTCACTTGTGGAAGGCCACCCAGGGCTATGAGATTTAAGTTTACACTGAGTGTAGTTGCTTATCGTGCAACCATTGGTCAATATGGGCTCTGTCTTGACGGAGTAAGTTGATGTGCACCTGGGTCAAGAGATTGATGGTGGTAGGGGTGATAGGATGGTGGTAATCTCTTAGTATGATCTTGGGAAAGCAACTTCTGAAAAGTCTCGTCTTGATCTTCTCCTTTTCCTTCTCACTAAATGAGTGTAGAGGATAGTTTGGGTTGATTGAGTCTAATGGTGAAAGTGCACACACTCTCGAGAGTTAAAACCTAAGATCTTAGCCATGTCCCCGGCATCGGACAATTTGAGTGACTACACAAGGCTGTCTTCTGAAAATATCTTCATTCCAATTTCTTAATAAAACTTTGATGGGTGAACATGGGTTGAAGACACGGATTCGTCCGAGATGTCTCATAAAGAGAAGTTATTGTTTCAAAAAGTGTTTATCAAAAGTAGGAGAAAACTTGCTTTGTGCAATAGCCTTGAGCTCCACCAATCAAATAAGCATATAGATATAGCTTAGTAGAATACTAGAAATTAGAGTCACTTGCCACCACAATTCAATTGTGCTGACCCTTTATAGCTGGGCTGCAACTAAACCTTGCAGATTGTTCGGATGAGGAGTAAGGGGGTCATCTTCGAGCTACAACCATGATGATTGCCAGTGGCTTCATGGAGATGATGTAGCTCCATGTTATCTTTAGAATTGCGTATGAACTCTGAAATAATTTGTGAACTATTTATTTAGCTAGCGCTTCAGCCATGCAAAGTTGTAAGGAATATTGTTTTTGGATCATTCGTTCTCGGTTGTAATAATTTTGACATTGTACTGTGATATTACATCTTATTGGAAAATGCGAGACTTATATGATCCAAGTCTTCTGCATGATTCATAAGCACCGTTGTTTTCCTAAGCAAGGGTGCTACAGTTGGATGCACCCCCACTAGTTTCATTGGAGAGCTTTCATATACTTATAGCTCATTGTGCATCCGGTGTATGGCAATCACTACTCCTTGCATAGCTTCGATTGTATGACTTTCTCTTGTCTAATGATCATCTAGAGCTTTGTGAGCCTTTCTTCCGTTGGACTTCCAAACCTCCGTTAACCTTCTCTTAGCCATAACATCCTGGTGCCAGGAACCAATGTTGAACGCTTGCTTGTTTCTTTTGAACAAATAATATATTGATCTTCTACGTGCATATTGCTATTACTTGACTTGATCCTTTCATAAAGTTGTCATGTTTGTGGGAAGCATTAGATGATTATATTGTTGTGCTTGAAGCTTAAATCATCTCTAATATCTACTTTGCACAGTTGATTGCTATCTAGTACTATATCATTGAAAGCTTTGCTTGCTTCACCTACTTGTTTATTCATTACTCGTTTGATATCAATATAAACTACAACCCTTATTCATTTGATCTCAGTTTACATGCCTTACATTATTACAAGATCAAGATTGTGTTTAAGCATGTCACTTCAGAAATTATTCTTCTTTTATCGTTCTTGCCTACTCGGGACGAGTTGAAATAAGCTTGGGGATGTTGATACGTCTCCAACGTATCCATAATTTCTTGTGTTCCATGCTATGTTATATCATGTTATTACATGTTTTATATGCATTTTATATAGTTTTATGCATTTTTTGGGACTAACCTATTAACAAGATGCCACAGTGCCAGTTCCCTGTTTTCTGTTGTTTTTGGTTTTGAAAAGCTCTTAAGGAAATATCCGTCAAATTGAAAACGAGTCAACCAGGAATTATTTTTGGAATATATGCGTCCAGGAAAACCGAAAACGAGACGAAGTGGGGCCACGAGGCCGCCACATCGCCTCGTGAAGCGGGCCCCATGTCTGTCGCGCCGAGAGGCGGTGTGGCGCCCTCGGGCGCCCACCAACCTAGGTCTTTCACCCATATAAACCCCCATGACCTAAAAACAGTGGACGTTTAATCACCTTTTCCTCCACGGGTCCCGAGCCACCGCCGTCGTCACAACCAATTCGGGAGAGATCGGAACTGCTCCCCGGCACCCTGCCGGGAGGGGGAATCGTCCCCAGAGGTTTCTACGTCGTCATGACCGCCTCCGGACTGATGCGTGAGTAGTCTACCTTGGACTACGGGTCCATAGCAGTAGCTAGATGGTTGTATTCTCCTCTTGTGCTATCATGTTTAGATCTTGTGAGCTACCTATCATGATCAAGATAAGCTTTATGTAATTCTCCATGTTGTGTTTGCTGGGGTCCGATGAATATTGAGTACTAAATTTATTGTTTCATAATATATCATGTGTGTGTTATTTAATGATCTTGCATGCTCTCCGTTACTTGTGTATGCTCTGGCCAAGTAGATTCTCGTAACTCCAAGAGGGGGTATTTATGCTCGATAGTAGGTTCATGTCTCTACTAAATCTGGGGCAGTGACAGAAAGTTCTAAGGTTGTAGATGTGTTGTTGCTACTAGGGATAAAACAATAGTACTTTATCTAAGGATGACGTTACTTACTTACTTTACACACAATGCTTAAGGCGATAATCTGTTGCATGCAACTTAATACTGAAAGGGATGCGGACGCTAACCGGAAGGTGGATTATTAGTCATAGATGCGGTTGGAACAGTCTATGTATATTGTTGTAATGCCCGAATGAACCTCACACTAGACACCATATCATTAGTATATGCATTGGGTTGCTTATCATTATTTTGTCAATTGCCTAGCTGTAATTTGTTTACCACGCATGGATGAATGTTATTATTATTTATGGAGAGACACCACTAGTGAACTGTGGACTCCGGTCCTTCTCATTAATCTAATAAAATCACAACTGCAAACCTGTAACTTTCAGCAAACATAAATCTTTCTTCCACACATACGTTTAATCCTTTGTTACAGCAAGCCGGTGGGATTGACACCCTCACCATTGAGTTGGGGCAAAATACTCGGCTATATGTTTACAATCATATGTTTTATCTTGTTAATAAACCCGTGTGTGATATTACATCTCCATGACCTAGTCATAAGTTGCGCAGCTATATAGACGTAATCTCACCGAGTGGGCCCGAATGAACAAATCCCGCTCTTTATCCATATGTCTCAACATACTCTTTCGAGATACACAAGATAGACACCTTTATAGTCACCCATTTATGAATTAACGGTTGATGCACTTAGAGTATCCTACGGAGCAGTAATAAATATGATCTCACGGTCTGAGGAATAAGCTATCATATTACTTTCCTATTGCAAATGATGAACATCGTAATACGATCCTTTTTGTAATATATTTTTTGCGATGTCCATTGATGTCTTCTGCGTTTGGTTGGTGAATCCCCAAGAGGAGGGTGTGAAGTTGCAGAGCAGCAAGATTTCCCTCAGTTATGAAACCAAGGTTATCAAACCAGTAGGAGATGAACGTTCCCCTCGAGGTGTCAACGGCGCCAAAGTTGGTGTGGCGTAGGAGACGTGGAATCTGCACACAACACAATCAAAGTATTTTGCCCCAACATAACGGTGAGGGTGTCAATCCCACCGGCTTGCTGTAACAAAAGATTAAACATATGTGTGGAAGAAAGATGTTTGTTTGCAGAAAGTAACAGGTTTGCAGTTTTGGTTTTATCAGATTAATGAGAAGGACCGGGGTCCACAGTTCACTAGTGGTGTCTCTCCATAAATAATAACATTCATCCATGCGTGGTAAACATATTACAGCTAGGCAATTGACAGAATAATGATACGCAACCCAATGCATATACTAATGATATGGTGTCTAGTGTGAGATTCATTCGGTCATTACAACAAGGGTGAATTGGTCTGTGCCGTACCTAGCTGAGTTCTATCGGTTTGTGCCATACCCGCGTTGTTTCTCTGTTCCGTGCCCTGGTTTGCTCGCATATCACCCAAACGCTCGGTTCCCTCTGGTCAACCTCCTTTGACCTGCACTTGGCCTGACTGGTGGGGTCGGCCTGGCGCGGCTCGGCTGGATATTCCGCGGCTCGGCTAGTGAGCGGCTTGGTTGGAATTTCCTTTGGTCTGCGTTTTCGAATTGGACCGTTGGTAGGTTTGAATAATCGTCTTCGCCCCACCCCCCAAATCCCAATCGGACACGCCGCCCCGCGCCTTACCACCGCTGCCCTAGCGCTGCCCCGTTTGCCGGTGGTGCACTGAACCTCCGCTTGGAAGACGCATCCATGGTGGCAGTTCCAGGCCCCGCCGTTCCGCCCGATCCGCCTTTTAAAGGCGAGGACTGGGTGAAATCGGATTCAGATAACACTTGGATGGGGATGTAAGTAGATAATATGTCGATTAATCTATCGATTGTCTCGATTTCGTGATGTATGTGGTTGAATACGGCTTCAATTTGACCTTTATCGCCATGAATTTTGTTCAATAGGATGAATCCAAATACCGCTTTTCGCTTGTCAGTCGAATTTGCTTCGCGCTAGGAGGACGATCAGGAGTTAGGCGATCTTTTTTGGTATCAGTTGGTGGTAGAAACGTCTTTTTCTCTAAAGGATTTTCTTAACGCTATGTGTGTCCGGGACAGCTGGCGGCCGGTTGATACTGTTGTTCTCAAATACTGGTCAATTGTGGAGGACAGTTTCATCCTAGTCACCGACGACACTGCAATTGGATACTTATTTGTTTAGAGCACGACCAAGCGATTCGGTAAAATCAGGATTGAGGTCGTTCGGAAACGATGAATTGCGAAAGACTTCAACGGGAAAGGGGGCAGTTGCTAATGCAAACCTTTCACCGTTACCTCGTAGTCAGCCCAGTGGCAGTACAAGTCAGCCCTCGACTAGTAGTTTAAGTCAGCCCACTACAGCAGATGCTGAAGATGCTATGCGTTCAGACGATGAAGCAGACGATCGTGTGCCGCGGAACGATGATGAAGATGAGAAGATGTTTCCTCAGTTTGTGGATGAAATGGGCCATAGGGCCCCTGCCGCTATGATTGGACAAGATATTCCTGAAGAGGAGGAGGAGAACGATGACATGATGATTGCAGATGAATACGATGGCGATGACATGCCAGAGCTTGAATGGGATAGGACTGCACCATCACTTGTTGCAGGGACAAGATTCAAAAATATGGATGAACTTCGGTTAGCAGTTACAACGTACTGTCTCCTCAGCAACAATACTTTCGACATTGTGAAGAGTCAGAAAGACAGGTATACGGTTCACTGCCCAGATGAGAGATGCAAATGGAAGTTGCATGCCGTTCTTGTGCCAAAGAAGATTCGTGACAAACATGATGCGAAAAACATGGTTGAGATAAATTATAACATGCATGAACACACTTGTGCCCCTAAGGTTGACTGGCGTAAATAACACTTAGCAAGCAAAGGGTGGTTTGCAAGTGAGATGACTCCACCGCTAAGAGAGGACCAAAGGATTGGAGCAACTGAACTCTCCAAAGCAATCAGTGCAAAATATAAGATGTCGGGGTGTCTGAATTACTCGAAGGTATAGGAAGCTAGCGAACTGGACCTAGCGAGGATAAGAGGTACTGCATGGGAAGATAGCTTTCAGTTGTTTTACGCATTCAAAGGTGAGGTGGAGAAGGCAAGTCCAGGTAGTGTGGTAGAAATCGATGATATGGTTGTGCGGTCCAAAGTGGATGGAAATTTTGTTGAAAGAAATATCTTCAGGAGGTTTTTTGTCTCTTTCAAGGCTTGCCATGAAGGGTTTCGTAAAGGTTGCAGGCCATATTTGGCTGTGGATGCAATTGCTCTAACTTGAAAATGGAAAGGACAGTTGGTAGCTGCTTGTGCAGTTGATGGACACAACTGGCTTTTTTCCAGTTGCTTATGGTGTGGTGGAGGTGGAGAACGAGCAGAGCTGGAGGTGATTTCTGGGCAATTTACACAAGGTTATAGGGGACCCTGCTGGATTGCTTATCCATACAGATGCTTGCAAGGGTTTGGAGAAAGCTGTAGGAATTGTGTTTCCTCAAACAGAGCACAGGGGATGTATGAGACATCTTGCTGCTAATTTCAAGAAGCAATTTAAGGGGAAGTATTTGATGCAAACCTTTGGCCAGCATCGTACACATGCAGCGAGAAGAAGTATATACACCACTTGAAGACCATCCACAATGAAAATCCCACCGTCGAACCATACTTGGATGCACATCACGGAAAGCTGTGGACGAGAAGCTTATTTGGAACATCTTGCAAGGTGGACTATGTGAATAGCAACGTTATTGAAAGTTTCAATGCAAAGATTAAGCACCTGAAAGGTCTAATGGTGTGGGAAATATTTGACAGCATCAGGCAGTTGATAATGGAGAAGATGGTATTGCGCAAAAGAATTGGACACTCATATGATGGCCATATCATCATCCCAAGTGTGATCAAGAATTTGCATGCACGAGTAAGAAATATGCAGGGTTTTATGAATATGCAAAGATGCATAGGCCTATTAGCTGAGCTGACATATACCTTAAAAGACCATGTTTGGAGGAATCCAGTGGATTTGGGAAACAAGAAATGTAGTTGCAAGCGATGGGAGCTCAGTGGCAAGCCATGTATACATGTCGTCTACTTCATGAACTACCTCGGAGGCGAATTGGGCAAAGTTGATCAATATGTGTCTGAATATTTCTCTGTTGCCAAGTTTAAGGAAGCATATGCTGATAACGTGCCTGCTTTATTGGGAAAAGAACAATGGGATGAGTATCATATAGGATTTAAACTATATCCTCCGGCGCTAAACAGAGCACCTGGAAGGGCAAGGGTAAACAGAGTAAGACCAGGTGTAGAGGGTAGAGCCGTAAAGAGGCGTCCGTGCAAAAGATGTGGGAAACCAGGGAATATGCAAAAGAATTGCAACAATGCAGTCCCCTCTACATTTGTAACAGACGAAGGATGGGGCGCAGATGAAGCAGCAGAAGAAGAAGCAGCAGCAGCAGCCGCCGCCAGAGCAGCAGAAGCAGCCACCAAAGTAGCAAAAGTCGTAGCAAGAGAGTTTGCTGAAAGGTACGTGTATCTAGAGTTTTCCATATTTGTTAGGGAATATCTATTTCACTTGAATTTGGAATGTCAGGGAAAGGACAAGCAAGAAGGGTAAAACTAAAGGCTACTGGCAGAAAAGGACTCGTGCGCAGAAATGAGCTGCTCGTGAAGAATGGGGACCACCAAAAGATACGGAACGGGAAGATCCTGAAGGAGAGATATTTTTTTCGGCAGCAGTTGCTGGAATAGAAGAGGAATTTGTAGCTTCCCCTCCGAGACCACCAACTTCTGCTACAGGAAGTACCTAAGTTCCAGCATCACCAGGAACAGGAGCATCACCACCAGCAACAGGAGCATCACGAGCATCACCACCAGCAACAGGAGCATCACCACCAGCAGGAGCATCACCAGAAACTAGGAACAAACAAGCCAAGAAGAACAAGCAGTGGGAGGGCGTAGCAAGGAGCACACGGAGCAAGGTCGTAGCTCCTTCTAAGAACACAAGAAGCAAGACAGAGCTCTGAACATTTGCGGAAATTTGTAATATTTTTTATTGTACTTCTGTCGAACACCTTAAGTGCGCACTCCGGGCACACTCAGAGCATGCCCGGTGTGCTCTGGGCGCGCACAGGCGCACATTTGTCTAAAATTTGGGCGCGAACTAAGCCTAGACCATTCTTAGTCACTCCTAAATGATACTTTAGTGAGTATTTTAAAATTATCATGTTGCAATTCTCAATTGGAAATTTGAGTTATGCGATATCACATGATATCCATGCCCTTCTCATTTGAATGTATGTAGACCATGTTTTCAACTTGAGTCGTTAGTATATGACATAAGAAGACTATGTGCGTTGGTTTTTCATTTTTTCGATAATTTTGAATTTTTTATGGTTATTTCAAAATCGGTCAAATCTAAGTTTGACCAACATTTAAACAAGTTTAAAACATGAAAATGAAAAACTAAGCATAGATCCTTCTTAGTCACTCCAAAATGAAGGTTTAGTGAGGATTTTGAAAATTTCAAGTTGCAATTCCAAAACCACTTCTCTCCAACCTTAGACCTCATAGTTTGAGTTATGCGATATCACCTGAGATCCATGCCCCTTCTCCTTTTGAATGTATGTAGACCATGTTTTTCAACTTGAGTCGTTAGTATATGACATAAGAAGACTACATGCGTCGGTTTTTTAATTTTTCGATAATTTTTAAATTTTTATCGTTATTTCAAAATTGGTCAAACCTAAGTTTGACCAACATTTAAACAATTTTAAAACATGAAAATGAAAAACTAAGCATGGATCCTTCTTAGTCACTCCAAAATGAAGGTTTAGTGAGGTTTTTGAAAATTTCATGTTGGAATTCCAAAACCACTTCTCTCCAACCTTAGACCTCATAGTTTGAGTTATGCGATACCACCTGAGATCCATGTCCTTCTCCTTTTGAATGTATGTAGACCATGTTTTTCAACTTGAGTCGTTAGTTTATGACGTAAGAATACTATGTGCGTCGGTTTTTCAATTTTTCGATAATTTTTGAATTTTTAATGGTCATTTCCTCTACAAGGAATCTGCAGTCGCCCGATTTCCTCTACAAGGATCTGCGGCCGTCTGATTTCCTCTAGAAGGAATCTGCAGGTAGACTCGGGGCGATCCGCGAGAAGCTCATTTTGTGATCTGATTGGACGCGCGCGTAGGACAAGGGATGTACACCCGCTGACGAGTGGACCACGTCGGACCCAACGGGTATTTTGGCTCGCCCACCCCCATTTGCCTCAGTGACAGAAAATGGGTATTTTGGCACACCAAATGCACCCTAATCCATATAAATTTTCAAATTTTCAAGGTAGGGTAAACGACCTCAATTCTAAGCAAAAAATTTAGACACGCTGAAAAATGTGTTTCAAATGAGCTACAAAGGTAGGGTAAATGACCCCATTTATAAGCCAAAAACAGTGGAGTGGCTGAAAATTGGGTTTCAAATGAGCTCCAAAGGTAGTGTAAACGGCCCCATTTCTAAGCAAAAATTGTAGACACGCTGAAAAATGTGTTTCAAATGAGCTCTAAAGGTAGGGTAAACGGCCCTATTTCTAAGCAAAAACAGTGGACTGACTGAAAATTGTGTTTCAAATGAGCTCCAAAGATAGGGTAAACGGCCCCATTTCTAAGCAAAAATTGTGAACTCGCTGAAAAATGTGTTTCAAATGAGCTCGCAAGGTAGGGTAAACCGCCCCATGCATTTCTAAGCTAAAATTGTGGACACACTGAAAAATATGTTTGAAATAAGCTCCAAAGGTAGGGTAAACGGCCCCATTTCTAAGCAAAAAATTTAGACACGCTGAAAAATGTGTTTCAAATGAGTTCCAAAGGTAGGGTTAACGGCCCCATTTCTAAACCAAAAACAGTGGACTGACTGAATATTGTGTTTCAAATGAGCTCCAAAGGTAGGGTAAACGGCCCCATTTTTAAGCAAAAATTGTGAACTCGCTGAAAATGTGTTTCAAATGAGCTGCGAAGGTAGAGTTAACGGCCCCATTTCTAAGTCAAAATGGTGAGTGGACTCGCTGAAAAATGCGATCCAAATAAACTCCGAAGGTAGGCTGCAAAATGTGTTCATTCGGACTTAAAAAAACATATGTTTGCGTAACTTAGCTTCAAACCAGTTCATTTGTACAACACATTTTTCACTCTTTTTTGACCAAGTTTGACAGTTTAGCGTACTCGCTGGAATGTACGTGCTCGTTGGAATCTATGTGCCAGTTTCCGTTGCGTAGCATTTCCCGCCTACTACGCGGCCATTTAAACCCTTCCATCCGCCTTCTCGTCAACCATCTCCGTTCTCACCGCCATGTCATCCCCATCCGAGAGCGACCCATACGAGAGCGACTACGAGGAGGAGGAGCGCCGCCGCCGTGAATTGAATGCATTGCAGTTGAAACGAGGAGGAGGACATTAGCTAATAGGAGGGGTGGGGGGGCGCACCGCATCGAGGAAGAGGACGCCCAACGCAGCGACGACCACCGCAACGACGTCACGATGGGGAGGTTGGGTCCTCCCGGGCCGCGGCCACAGCCGCCGCCGCCGGCGGCAGCGTTTACCGAGTCCAACGACGACGATGAGTCCTACCCAAGTCACGAATCGCTCTCCACCGACCACGGCACCGACCTACTCAAGATGGTCGACCAAGTCAAGATGGATGCACGAGTTTTCACCAAGTCTGTGCATTCGGAGCGCCGCGCGGAGAAGCGTCGACGTTTTGATGCCAAGTTTGAGGAGGTGATGAACGATGTGCGTATAAAGCACACCAACGGCTCAACCAGGCATGCGCCGCCTTAGTTCAGATTTGGGAGTACTAGCTATAGCTATGTCCGTCGCGTTCCAATCGCATACTTGTGTTACAGCTCCATCGCCCCCGCCAGTCTGCGTTAATTTATATCTACATTGATCATATGACAGAACGAGCGGCACGTATCCGTTCATGTTTATCCGTTCTAGCGTGAAAGGAAGAATCCGAAGCAAACCAATATTTACGAGTCGTACGATGAGACACATCTGAGAGCCTTCCAGTTCGTGGCACTGCGTGCACTTTGAATACGTGCGTGGCATGCCGTAGTCCACCCTGCCGTCTATGTAGCGTGCACGGATAGGCATGGCCATTGAACGCGTCGCAGAACTGCTTGCTCACCACAGCTAGCCTAGCCTAGCCGTCATGTCCAATCACGGTGTAAATGCATTTGTCAAACAAGATAGACGATCAGAATAAAGATTTACTCCATAGAAACAAACGATTATATCCATAACACAGTCAGTTACAAGAACTATACTACTACTACAACTACTATTACTAATACTAGTGCTAACACTTCTACTTCTTCTTCTTTTCTTCTTCTTCTTCTTCTTCTTCTTCTTCATGGGTGCTGCGGTGGACCGACGGTGACATCAGAGTCCTCGGAGGCGTCGGATTTGTCTTCGTCGTCGGAGTCGGAGCCTTCGGAGTCATCCATGTCATCCTCATCGTTGGAGTCGTCCATGTCGTCGGAGTTCCCCTCGCTAGAGATGTCCTCGTCGACAACATTGGGCTCGGCAATGGGCGCAATGACGACAGGCGGGGGCGGTTGGTCCACGACAGCAGGCCCGCGCTCCTTGTCGGAGTAGGGCTCATCCGAGGACTCTGATGCCCCGTGCTCGTAGACTGGGGATTGCGGCAGAAGATCTCCACGCGACACTTCGTATGGTTGCTCTTTCTTCTCGTGCAGAGGGGAGAGACCTTTCTGCTTCCGTTGACGGTTCTTCTCCGCTAGCCGCTCCTCTCGCTCCATCTCCTGCATGTCGTGCAGTTCCTCAGGCGAGTAGAGCTCCGAGTCCGACATCGGCGAGTTGGGGGGGCTCTACGGCGAGGGTGGGCTCCACCGCATTTTCGAGGGAGGGAGGGGAGAGAGAGAGGGAGAGAAAATGGTGTTTCTCCGACGTCCTTTTATTAGCCGCGAACGGGGGTGGGCTGTCAAACCCTAACTGACCCGCGCTGACCCCACGCGCCAACCCCACGCTGACCCCACACGACAACCCCACGCGCCGACCCCACCAGTCAGACTAGTGCCCCGGCCCCACGCGCCGAACCCCACGCGCCAACCCCACGCTGACCCCACGCGACAACCCCAAGAGTCAGACTAGTGCCCCGGCCCCACGCGCCGAACCCCACGCTGACCCCACGCGCCGACCCTACCAGTCAAACTAGTGCCCGGCCCCACGCGCCGACCAAAGGAAATCCCAACCGAGCCGCACACTAGCCGAGCCGCAGAAATTCCAGCCGAGCAGCGCCAGGCCGACCCCACCAGTCAGGCCAAGTGCAGGTCAAAGGAGGTTGACAAGAGGGAACCTAGCGTTTGGGCGATATGCGAGCAAACCAGGGCACATAACAGAGAAACAGCGCGGGTATGGCACAGACCGATAGGACTCAGCTAGGTATGGCACAAAACCAATTAAACCTTACAACAATATACATAGGCTGTTCCAACCGCATCTATGACTATTATCCACGTTCCGGTTAGCGTCCGCACCCCTGTCAGTATTAAGTTGCATGCAACAGATTAGAGACATGCAACAGATATAGGCTCCCGAGGGAGCCAACCTTGCCAGCCAGGCAATGTGGGACAATTCCCACATGCCTGGTGCAGCACAAGGAGGTGCGCCGGCCCTGGTGGGCCCCATCTGACCCACCTAGGCCGGCCAAAGCTCCCCCACTGAATTCCCTTGGGGATTTTCTCCCCCATGGGCCTTCTTTCCACCAGAAGGCCCATTTAGGAAAATCAGCCTAAATAAATTCGAAAATAAATATATAAATCATGTTTAATCATTAATTACACTAATTAATATCAAACATATTATATATAATTTATTCTAGCTCCAAAAACTATTTCGTCGCCGCCCGATCTCCATCGAACCATTCTCGGGACGCTCCCGGTGATCTCTTCCCTTTCCGGTTATCTTGTCGAAACCCCTTAAGTGTGTTACCCTAGCGGTTCGATATAATAACATGTATGATCGAGACTCCTCTCCAATCAACGACTAACTCGTAGGCCTGGACCCCATGAATTAATCCCTGTGATATAACGAATGACTCTCATCTATCAAACCTGAACGTTAAGTATTCAACCTTTTTTCATGGCGATACTTAGCGTGTCCAAGCATCGTTCTTAGATATCTCCATATGTAGCTGACCTCGTTACCGACATCGCTATCTTCTTCTCGTCTATGATTTCATGTCTCCGTGACTTAGTCACATGCTTGTAAGCTCATTAGACATAATCTCACCGAGTGGGCCCTAGAGTATCTATCCGGCTATACGGACTCCCGCTATTTACCCTCATATTAACTACCCCCTTCTGATACCCAAAAGTATCACCTACCGTTGTCATTCCATATAATATATGACGTTTGGTGCAATCAAAGTATCTTCCAGGGATAACAATAAGAGTTGATCTCACGGTCGAAGGCGTAATGACTACGTCCTACAAATATGGGTATGTCCATCACATCGTCCCACCAACGACATGAGTTTCATTGCCGATCGGCGCCATGCCCTATGATAGAAAAACCTCGATCATCAATCGCGGAACGAAACTAATCTTAGAAGAGGCTACTAGGGACCTAGTTGTTTACGTATACAACATGTATTAATGTTTTCGCTTAATACAGTTATTGCATGACACAAAACATATTATGAAAAATCGAGATATGATGAACAAATCACTTTATTAATTGCCTTTAGGGCATATCTCCTTCAGTCTCCCACTTACACTAGAGTACAAATTAATCTAGATTACAATGGTAAAAGCTTAACACCCATAGCTTCTTGGTGTTTCTCATCCTTGTCAAGCGGAAGAGGTTTCGTCAGAGGATCTGCCACATTCAGATTCGTATGCACTTTGCAAATCTTAACATCGCCTCCTTTTACGTACTGTCGTATCACATGGAATTGTCGGAGAATATGTTTGGCGGTGGAGTGAGACCTTGGTAACTTCGCGTTAGCAATGGCACCCGTATTGTCACATAAGAGAATTACGGGGTCTTGCGCGCTTGGGAACACTCCAAGTTCAATGATGAACTTTCTTAGCCACACAACTTCATTCGCTGCTTCGCAAGCAGCAATCTACTCCGACTCCATTGTAGATTGCACGATGATGGGTTGCTTCCCACTTCTCCAGCAAGCGGCGCCTCCATTCACCTTGAACACATAACATGTCTGTGACTTAGAGTCATCGGGGTCTGAGCAGAAACTTGCATCAACATAACCCGTTACGCCAAGTTCTTCATCACAACCACCATAGACAAGGAACGTTTCATTTGTCTTCTTGAGATACTTAAGAATGCTCTTAACAGCAATCCAATGTTCCATTCCTGGATTACTCTGGAAACAGCTCGTCAAACTAAGAGTCAATGCTACATTAGGTCGAGTACTCAACATTGCATACATAATCGATCCTATGGTTGAAGCATAAGGATGTTTAGTCATTTAGGCCATAGCTTGTTCCGTTACCGGACACTGTGCCTTTCGCAATGTTTTATTCTTGATAACAGGCAGATAACCCTTCTTTACCGTCTCCATACCGAAACGCTTCAGTATCTTATCAAGATATGTACTCTCACTCAACACTAATAGACGTCTTGATCTATAACGATAGATTTTAATGCCTAAGACGTATGCAACTTCTCCTAAGTCCTTCATGGAAAATTTACTGTTTAAATAATTCTTCACGCTATTCAGAAGTTCCACATCATTCCCAATAAGCAATATATCATCTACATATAGCGCTAAGAACACAACCGAGCTCCCACTCATTTTCTTGTAAATGCAGGTCTCTTCCAAATTTTGGACAAATCCAAATCCTTTGATCACCTCATCAAAGCGAAGATTCCAGCTCCGAGATGCTTGCTTTAATCCATAGATGGAGCGCTGAAGCTTGTATACCTTGTTAGCATTTTCTGGATCGACAAAACCTTCCGGTTGTACCATGTACAACTCTTTCTCAATGTTTCCATTTAGGAAGGCTGTTTTGACATCCATCTGCCATATTTCATATTCGTAATATGCAGCAACGGCTAACAAAATCCGAATAGACTTTAGCATCGTTACCGGTGAAAAAGTTTCATCGTAGTCAATCCCATGAACTTGTCGGAAACCTTTTGCGACAAGCCGAGCTTTATAGACGGTCACATTACCGTCAGCATCAGTCTTCTTCTTAAAGATCCATTTATTCACGACGGATTTGCACCCTTCGGGAATCTCCATCAAAGTCACACTTTGTTATCATACATGGATCCTATTTCGTATTTCATGGCTTCTAGCCATTTATCAGACTCTAGACTCGCCATTGCCTCCTTGTAGTTCGTAGGCTCGTCCTGTTCAATTCACATAACGGTCCAAACTAGGTTGCCATACAATTCTGGTGCGATACGAGATCTACCAGACCTACGTGGTAGAATACTTTCCTCGACAGTTTCTCCCACTCCATCTATTGAGGACGTTTCCGGAACAGCTTCCGTTGCGTCACTCGGAATTTTGAGTTCAGGATCAACAATCTCGTCGAGATTTACCTTTCCCACATACTCCTTTCGCGAGAAATACCTTCTCAAGAAAGTTACCGGTCTTCGCAACAAACGTTTTGCCCTCAGTTTGGTTGTAGAAGGTGTATCCTACGGTTTCCCGTGGATATCCTACACAGACGACTTTCTCCGACTTCAGTTTGGGTTTGTCGGGCTGTAGTTTCTTGACATACGCCTCACAACCCCAAACCTTAAGAAACGATAACTTAAGCTTCTTGCCATACCATAATTCATACGATGTCGTTTCTATGGATTTTGACGGAGCCCTATTGAAAATGAATGAGGTTGTTTCTAACGCATAACCCTAGAAGGATACGGGCAAATTGGTAAGAGACATCATAGACCGGACGCTATCCAATAGAGTACGATTACGTCGCTCGGACACGCCGTTACGTTGCGGTGTTCCGGCAGGCGTAAGTTGCGGCACGATGCCACAGGCCTTTAGATGTGTGCCAAACTCAAAACACAAATACTCGCCACCATGATCGGATCAGAGGTGCTTGATTTTCTTGTTAAGTTGATTTTCAACTTCACTTTGATATTCTTTGAACTTTTCAAATGTTTCAGACTTGTGTTTCATCAAATAGATATAACCGTATCTACTCAAGTCATCGGTGAAGGTGACGAAGAAACGATAACCATCGCTCGTCAACACGCTCATTGGTCCACACACATCTGTATGTATGACTCCCAATAAGTCCGACGCCCGTTCAACGAAACCTTTGAACGGTGTCTTAGTCATTTTGCCCATAAGGCATGGTTCGCAAGTATCGAGTGATCCAAAATCCAACGAGTCTAAAAGTCCATCTGCATGGAGTTTCTTCATGCGCTTTACACCAATATGACCGAGACGGCAATGCCACATATACATGGCGGTATCATCACTACACTTAATCCTTTTGGAATCTATGTTATGGATGTGAGTACTACGATCAAGATTCACAAGAATAAACCATTACTCCCGGGAGCATCAACATAAGAGATATCATTCATTGAAATAGCACAACCACTTGATACTGATTTAAATGAATAACCATCTTGTAACAAGAAAGACCCACTAATAATGTTTACACTCAAGGACGGTACAAACTAAAACCTATTTAAAACCAAAACTAATCCCGATGGTAGATGTAGAGGGAGTGTGCCGACAGCCACCACGTCGACTCTTGATTCGTTGCCGTCGTGCATCGTCACCTCATCCTTAGCCAAGTGCCTCTTATTCCGCAACTCCTCCTGAGAGTTACAAATATGAGCAACAGAACCAGTATAAAATACCCAAGTGTTGCTTTGGGCGGATGTAAGGTACACATCTATAACATGTATATCAAATATACCTTGCTCTTTGGCGACTATCTTGCCAGCTTTCTTGTCCTCCGGGTACTTGGGGCAGTTGCGCTTCCAGTAACATTTTCCCTTGCAGTAGTAGCATTACATGCCAGGTTTGGGACTAGATTTGGGAGTCTTGGGCTAGGAAACCAATTTGTGCTCCCTCCTGGACTTCCAGTCCATCCTTCCCTTGCCACCGGATTTCTTAAAATCGACAGTCTTGTTGACCATCAACAGTGTGTGCTCCTTCTTGATCTCCACCTCAGCAGTCTTGAGCATCACGAATACTTCACCCAGGGACTTAGCCATGCCCTGCATGTTGTAGTTCATGACGAAGCCTTTATAGCTAAGGGGCAACGATTGCAGCACCCTATGAATTGCCAGCTCATCGGTAATCTTGCATTATAGAGCATTCAGGCGTTGAACGTAGCCAGACATTTTGACCACGTGCTCGCTCATACTGCTATGCTCCTCCATCTTGGCCGAGAAGAAAAGCTCAGAAGCTTCAAATCTCTCAGCCTTAGCCTACGGCGCAAAGACAGCCTTGAGATCAGAAATTATCTCGAAGGCGCTCATCTTTTAAAAGCGCTTCTGTAGATCGGCTTTCATGGCAAAGAGCATGCCACTCTGGACAAAGGTGGAATCCTCCGATTTGGTATGGAAGACCTTCTTCTGATCATCAGAGGCGTCATCTGCGGGAGGGTCTTCGATGGCGGCTTCAATGACGTAAGCCACCCTATGGGGAGTGAGGAGGATCCTATGGATGCGGAACCAGGCCATGAAGTTAGACCCATTGGTCTTAAGCTTTTCTTTCTCAAGGAACAGACCTAGGTTAAACGAGGGGCGAGAGATCTACAATGGAATTTGCAACAACATAAGACTTTGTTCATAATAATTTTAGTTATAGTATTTTGGAAAATAACTATCAGAACTCCCACTCAAACGAATATCCCTCGTGGTCGTTTAAGCGATTGCACGACCCCCATCCATTGCACAACCCCTCATCGTCAGAGCCGGCAACACAACTTCAAGGGTAGACAACGAATTGTCGATCACAACAACTTTGTGACTCATGCTCGACCTTTCGGTCTTCGTGTTCCGAGGCCATATCTGCATATGCTAGGCTCGCCACAATAACCTCCACGAAACGCTTGTGCAACATGGTTTACACCCACTGTATGCGAACGACGATATGTCTGACACCCAATGGTCACGGCCTGCCTCATAACGTAGAACTTTCTTGGTGGTGCTCGTTGGAGGAAGAACACTAGTGGTATTTTGAAGTGATCATCTTATATATAACTACCGCCGTGTGACGTGGGGCTGCCTTTCGGGTAGCCCACGATAAGGCTACCTGGGCCGCGCCAAGGACAGGAAGGCCCACAGAAGGCACACGCGGGGCACCATGTAACCTAGTCCAAGTCGGTTAGGAAGCATAACCTGCCATATCTGTACCAACCGCCCGAGACCTGGCTACCTATAAAGCCAGGAGGGTTGCCCGTCCTAGAGGACACGCTGAGAACTACCACAAACCCTAGCGAGATCACAATCTCGCCATTGTAATCGCTACTCGAATCAATAACCAGACAAGCAGGAGTAGGGTGTTATCCTCCGGGAGCCTGAACCTGGGTAAACCTCGCCTGTTAGCCGTCGTGATCACCTTGCACTCTACTCTCTCCCCATCAATCAACCCGGGGTGCACAACCCTGGGACTTGCCGAGATACAACCTCGTCAATTGGCGCCGTCTGTGGGAACAACAGCGTGCTGGATTCACGGTCGCGGCGGCCCAATCTTCGTCGACAGCGACGGCGACTCGCCGTATCAGATCAGTGCACGGGGGCTCGACGAGTTCTCGTATACGGCTGATCCAATCAAATCTACATCGACAACTATCGTAACCAGTCGACACCAGCGGCGACTCGCCATCACAGAGACCGGCACCCTGAGCTCTACACCAACAGTGCTCTCGCGAGTGACGGGCCGATCCTAGACAAGATCAGAAATTTTCCGGCGACGTTCCGTCGGATGACGGTGCGATCCAGTCTGACGTCCGAAGTCGGGCCGGGCAGGGTTGCAGACCACGCGCAACTCGCCAAGATCTGGTCCACGTCTCACATCATTGACCAGCCACGTTCTGGTCCGACGCGTGTTGGAGTCCAACTCCAGTACGTGTGCAGACAGCGATCAAGGATCAAGGAAGAAATCAAAAAAAAAAAAGGAAAGTTATTCTGGACGCAGAGTATGCAGGAAAGCTAGCTCGTACTAGTTTGATTCTTTCACGTGAAGATCAAAGAAGAGGAGACAGATTAGATGGAATCCCGCGCCGACTCCGATCCGCCGCGTCGACTTCCTCTATGGTACCACTCTGCGTCGACTCCGGTCCGCCGTGGTCCGCCGTGTCGACTCCGGTCCGCCGCGTCGACTGCCTCTACGGCTCCACTCCGCTGCGTCGACTCCGGTCCGCCGCGTCGACTGCCTCTACGGCACCACTCTGCGTCGACTCCGGTCCGCCGCGGTCCGCCGTGTCGACTCCGGTCCGCCGCGTCGACTGCCTCTACGGCTCCACTCCGCTGCGTCGACTCCGGTCCGCCGCGTCGACTGCCTCTACGGCACCACTCCGTCGCGTAGACTGCCTCTACGGCACCACTCCGCTGCGTCGACTCCACTCCGCCGCGTCGACTGCCTCTACGGTACCACTCCGTTGTGTCGACTCCGGTCCGCCGCGTCGACTGCCTCTACGGCACCACTCCGCTGCGTCGACTCCGGTCCGCCGCGTCGACTGCCTCTACGGCACCACTCCGCTGCGTCGACTCCGGTCCGCCGCGTCGACTGCCTCTACGGCACCACTCCGCCGCGACGACTCCAGTCCGCCGCGCACAAACAAATTCGCCTCGGCCACACCTGATGCTCTCTCGGGTGTTGCGCCGCACAGGTCACAAACAAATTCGCCTTGGCCGCCACCCGAAGCACTCGGGGGATGCGCCGCACAGGTCTAAGTCAAACCTAGGCTGTCACCCGACGCACTCGGGGGCTGCGCCATACAGGTATAACTCGAAAAATCCTTGGCCGCCACCCGAAGCACTCGGGGGCTGCGCCGCACAGGTCTAAGTCAAACCTAGGCCGTCACTCGAACACTCGGGGGCTGCGCCATACAGGTCCAACAAGAAAACCTAGGCCGCACTCGAACACTCGGGGGCTGCGCCATACAGGTCCAACATTGCAGTAGGCCGTTCGGCTGAGCAAATACTCGATATGTTTGTCGAATCCACCAAGTAGGCCGTCGGGCTGAATGAGCACTCGAATCTCATTCGAGTCCCACAAAGTAGGTCCATCAGCGAGTTCCTGAACGTCACTCCCATCGGGAGGGTATCAGAGATCTCTTTTCGACTGATAAGTATTTGAGATTAACCTCAATTACAAGCAATTCAGCTTAATCTCGGGGGTTACTCCCATCGGGAGCACTGTTCGTGCTCCCAATAGACTCAGTCGAAGCATTAACGACTAAAGCATCCTCTGTAAGCCCTCAACGGCCGGAGTCGAATTTCATTAACTATCGTTTTCAGGAACAAGACGGCGTGCAACAGAGCGTCAACAGCGACGTCATCAAGCCAACGGCTCCAAACAACAAGACAGCGAGATAGCTCGAATCCAAGGTTCGGGTGGTAGGCTTCTTAGCTGAAACAACTGAAGACAATGTGCTGGCCAAGGAACCCGAAACGTTTATTCGGGTGACGAAGAAAGTCGAGTAAGCTCCCGCAGCCGAATCAGATCTACAAGTAAGCCAACAGGCTGAATGGAAACAAGCTTCCCATGAAGAACAAGACAAAGTAATTCGACTACAAAGGTTACTCCCATTGGGAGTGGCCGGTTCGACTGAAGAAATCGAGTTCAAGCTCAAGATCAAGCAATCCAATGGCGCGTCCAGGAGGAAGGAGTCCTTTGCTCGACTCTACGCTTCGACCAAGCACTCGGGGGCTACTGACGTGGGGCTGCCTTTCGGGTAGCCCACGATAAGGCTACCTGGGCCGCGCCAAGGACAGGAAGGCCCACAGAAGGCACACGCGGGGCACCATGTAACCTAGTCCAAGTCGGTTAGGAAGCATAACCTGCCATATCTGTACCAACCGCCCGAGACCTGGCTACCTATAAAGCCAGGAGGGTTGCCCGTCCTAGAGGACACGCTGAGAACTACCACAAACCCTAGCGAGATCACAATCTCGCCATTGTAATCGCTACTCGAATCAATAACCAGACAAGCAGGAGTAGGGTGTTATCCTCCGGGAGCCTGAACCTGGGTAAACCTCGCCTGTTAGCCGTCGTGATCACCTTGCACTCTACTCTCTCCCCATCAATCAACCCGGGGTGCACAACCCTGGGACTTGCCGAGATACAACCTCGTCACCGTGTAACTAATATATAATCACACAATATAAGATGCACTCAAAACATCAAATGTAATGCGATGTGATATAGTCTTCTTGGCGCCCGCAGTTCATAAACAATTTTATTAAACCTACCTTGACCATATCACATTGCCACTAAAAAATAAAGTTAGGCGCTTCTACTTTATCTTTTGCATATTTTATGTGGCTGGGGCTTTCGTAAAAAGAACCGCTTCTTACCTACGAACTTATGACCATAACAACGATCCAATAATTGCATGTTTAAGCATCCCTTTCGGGCCCTCCATTGAAAATGCAAGACCAACTAAACAGAGAGAGACAGACACCCGCCAGCCATAGATACGGTACAAGCCGTATGCCAGTAGTGGAACCAGTCTCGCGTAAGCGTACGCGTAAAGTCGGTCCGGGCCGCTTCATCAACTCGATGCCGCTGGAATCACAAGTGCACGCTAGAGGGTAGCAAATAACAAGAACGGTGCCCCCCTGCAGAACACGGGTTCCAACAGCGTATAGCTATATCTACGATACATCGGCTCTGATACCACTGTAGGGGATCGTGTGCAGAAAACAAAAAAATTCCTAGCAACAATATCCTTAAACTAGCCAAGATCTATACTATGCAGATATAGAAGTACAACGGAGATCGGAATACATACCCTTGTAGACCGAAAGCGGGGATTATGTTCCCGCACGAACGTTGACGATGAAGACCGACGAAGCGACCTCAAGGTCGTGTAGTGGAAGTAGACCTCCCAGCACCGCTAGCGCAACACCTCGCAGAACGTTACACACGTACGGTGGAGACGACGACCTCCGTAGCTCTAGTCCTGGACGAGCAGCGGAAGACTTGGACTGGAACACCAGCAGCGCGGCAGCGGGCTATGGTGGAGAGACCCCCTCTCTTCTCGACGCAACTCCGACAAAGGGAATCACGAAATCGAGAGAGAATTAGGGAATTAAATGGTGAATTAAAAGGCCAGGGGTGCCCCTTCTTATATAGGCTCCTGGGGGGAGCCAACCTTGCCAGCCAGGCAATGTGGGAGAATTACCACATGCCTGGTGCGGCACAAGGAGGTGCGCCGGCCCTGGTGGGCCCCATCTGGCCCACCTAGGCCGACCAAAGCTCCCCCACCGAATTCCCCCCCCCCCATGGGCCTTCTTTCCACCAGAAGGCCCATTTAGTAAAATCAGCCTATATAAATTCGAAAATAAATATATAAAATCATATTTAATCATTAATTACACTAATTAATATCAAACATATTATATATAATTTATTCTAGCTCCGAAAACTATTTTGTTGCTGCCCGATCTCCATCGGACCATTCCCGGGACGCTCCCGGTGATCTCTTTCCTTTCCGATTGTCTTGTCAAAACCCCTTAAGTGTGTTACCCTAGCGGTTCGATATGATAACATGTATGATCGAGACTCCTCTCCGATCAACGACTAACTCGTAGGCCTGGACCCCATGAATTAATCTCTGTTATATAACGAATGACTCTCATCTATCAAACCTGAACGTTAAGTATTCAACCTTTTGTCATGGCGATACTTAGCGTGTCCGAGCATCGTTCTTAGATATCTCTTTAGGTAGCTGACCTCATTACCGAAATCTCTATCTTCTACTCGTCTATGATTTCATGTCTCCGTGACCTAGTCACATGCTTGCAAGCTCATTAGACAAAATCTCACCGAGTGGGCCCTAGAGTATCTATCCGGCTATACGGACTAACAAATCCCGCTATTGACCCCTCGTCTCAACTACCCCCTTCTGATGCCCAAAAGTATCACCTATCATTGTCATACTATATAAGATATGACGTTTGGTGCGATCAAAGTATCTTCCAGGGATAACAATAAGAGTTGATCTCACGGTCGAAGGCGTAATGACCACGTCCTACAAATATGGGTATGTCCATGACATCGTTCCACCAACGACATGACTTTCATTGCCGACCGGCGCCATGCCCTATGATCGGAAAACCTCGATCATCAATCGCGCAACGAAACTAGTCTTTGTAGAGGCTACTAGGGACCTGGTTGTTTATGTATCACACATGTATTAATGTTTACGATTAATACAGTTATAGCATGACACAAAACGTATTATGAACAATCGAGATATGATAAAGAAATACACTTTATTAATTGCCTTTAGGGCATATCTCCTTCAAGACCCAGGTCGGTGGGCGCCCGAGGGCGCCACACCACCTCCCGACGCGGCTGGCTTCTGGCCCGTGCCACGAGGCGATGTGGGCCCCTCAGGGCCCGTCTCGTCTTCGGTTTTCCTGAACGCATATTTTCCAAAAATAATTCCTGGTTGACTCGTTTCCAATTTGGCGGATATTTTCTTAAGAGCTTTTCTAAAACCAAAAACAGCAGAAAACAGGGAACAGACACTGTGTCATCTTGTTAATAGGTTAGTCCCAGA
Source organism: Poa annua (assembly GCA_026929855.1). Lineage (NCBI taxonomy): Eukaryota > Viridiplantae > Streptophyta > Magnoliopsida > Poales > Poaceae > Poa > Poa annua. The sequence continues at coordinate 29,132,076 of CM049428.1, forward strand.
AAATGCATAAAAATATATAAAATGCATATAAAACATGTAATAACATATTATAACATAGCATTGAACACAAGAAATTATGGATACGTTGGAGACGTATCAACATCCCCAAACTTAGTTCTACTCGTCCCAAGTAGGCAAGAACGATAAAAGAAGAATAATTTCTGAAGTGACATGCTTAAACACAATCTTGATCATGTTATATTATAAGGCATGTAAACTGAGATCAAATGAGTAATGAACAAACAAGTAGGTGAAGCAAGCAAAGCTTTCAATGATATAGTACTAGATAGCAATCAACTGTGCACGTAGAAGATCAATATATTATTTGTGCAAAAGAAACAAGCAAGCGTTCAACGTTGGTTCCTGGCACCAGGATGTTATGGCTAAGAGAATGTTAACGGAGGTTTGGAAGGCCAACGGAAGAAAGGCTCACAAAGCTATAGATGATCATTAGACAAGAGAAAGTCATCCAATTGAAGCTATGCAAGGAGTAGTGATTGCCATACAACAGATGCACAATGAGCTATAAGTATATGAAACCTCTCCAATGGAACTTGTGGGGGTGCATCCAACTTGCTTGCTCATGAAGACCTAGAGCACTTTTGAGTAGGCTCATCATTGGAATATACAAGCCAAGTTCTATAGTGTAAAGTGCCCCACATAGTTATGCAACTAAGACATGAAAACTCTCTCATATGGAGTAAAGGTGCTAAACATGAGCACAAATGATGATCTCAAATGATATGGTGCTATAACATGAGCACAAGTGATAACTATCGATGATATGGTGATGTAACATAAGCACAAGTGTGTGATAAAGAATAATAATGTTGCCCCCTTTTTTATTTCTTTCTTTTTTTCTTTTCTTTTTCTCTTTTTTCTATTTTTTTTCTTTTTTTGTTTCTCTTTTCGATGGCCTCCATGGCTCTTTTCACTTTTTAGCGGCAAGCATCCTAATATGATACATGATGTATGACAACACACTAATGATGATAAAACAACATACTGATGATATAAGTAACTAATATGAATGTGCCATATGTCGTGGTATCGGCATAATTGATAGGAGACGGGGGTCCTCTAGCCTACGTATGGATTGTGGGGAAGAAGGTTGGTGTCGTCGAGGTCGGGATTGAACACGGCGAGTTACCCAGTTTCAGATCCCGCAGCGGTGGCGAGATCCTACATGCTGCTATAATTCACTATAAGGCAATAGCCGTGAACAGGTTACAATGGGTTTGACGCGTATAGAGACGTCTGTCTGCGTATTCAAGCGTGCCCTAAAGTCTTCCTGGTGGCCGCCTTATATAGGCGGCCAGACCCCAGGATACACGGCAAGTACTTGTCCGGCAAGTAATCATAGTCCTAGACCTAGCCGGCTTAGTTGCCGCCTTCCGTCTTGGGCTTGGTGGCTTGATGGGCTTCGGCCTTCCGCCTTCCTTGGACCGTCCGCCTACTTCCTTGTACGTCAGCTATCTGGGCCGCCCGGCAGGCTTCAGCCTTACCACCCTTGGGCCACCCTAGACTAGCTGGATTGATCCATGTTGGAGATACCCCTAGTTGATATATCCCCAACATTAGCCCCCAGAAAGGTTGAAGTTCTCCAGGCGCCGGCTTCTTCTTCTTGATACTTCATTCGTCAATGTTGGCGGCTGCAGGACTTGAACCATTCTGAAAAACAACGGGGGCGTGTGTACGCCAATGTTGGCACACGGCCGCCTTTATCCAACATGGAAAAAGACGACTAAACGAGACTTTGCCGAACAGCTTCACAAGAAAGCTTAATCTTTAACGGCGAGCCAAACATATTTCTTGACAGACATCGCCAGGCGGCTCACGACAGTTTGAAACCGGCCGAAGCCAAAATCACGTCATGATTGCAAATCGAGGGAAAATAGGAGGCGTGGAGATCGTGCGATCATGCGTTGCAGCGGACGTTGGACACGTGTCCGACTAGCAACGTTGTTGCACTGGAAGCAACGCCTGGACCTATAAATAGGGAGCCGGACGGTTCATTTTTCACCCCTGCTCCTGCTCTCCTCTGCCCATTGCTCTCCCGCTCTCCCGCTCTCTTCACCGAGCGAACTCCGACGAGCATCCTTCTCCGGCGACCTTCGCGTACAGCGATGTCCACCAGCCAGAACACCCCTTCTGCGGCGTCTAGAGGCCTCGCGGCCGAGACCACCTCCGCGACGGCGATGGGCGGCGTAGCGTCGCGCCTCGCGACGGCGGCGACGGGCAATGTCGCCACCGTCGCCTCTCTGACTCCCACCACACGCGCCCAGGCGGCGGCCTCTTCGGCTCCTTCGTCTTCTGCCGCGCCGACGGCGGCGAAAGGCGCACCCGTCGACGAGGAGGAAGAAGCAGCTGACCTTGGGTCGCGCTATTGGCTTCCCTCCATCTTCGACGAAGAAGCACTCCAAGATTTGGAGGCCGTCGGCTACCTCCCGACTTGGGAGGACTGCCAATGGAGATCCACCTTCGGGGACGTCATCCCGGCTCCAAAAGCCGGGGAGCTGGTAATCCTCACCTCCGACTTAGTTAGGGGAATGGCCTTGCCGCCTTCCGCCTTCTTTAGCGAGGTGTTAGATCACTACGGACTCCAGCCCCATAATATAGCGCCCAATAGCATACTAGTCTTAGCCGGCTTCACAGCTCTGTTCGAGGGCTATCTTGGTATTAGGCCTAGTTTAGACTTCTTCAGATATTGCTTTCGTTGCCGGCGCCAGACTGTGCCGGACGACGGATTGGCGACCTGCGACAGCTTCACCTTCAACTGCCGCCAGGGACGCCAATGGTATCTCAAGATACCATACATCGAGTCCGCCAAGGGCTGGACGTCTACCTTCTTCTACTGCCAAGACATGGCAGCACCGGGACGCCAATTTGGCGTCCCGGACTTTGTCAATGCGCCGCCTATGCCCAGGCCATGCTGGGACGAGGCGGTCCCCAAGTTGACAGAGGAACTCCGCCTTATTCAAAGGCGGATCGAGTTCCTCACCCGAGCGATGGCTCCCCCATTGCTGGATGGGGTGGATACCGTCATCTGTAGGCTTAGCCGGCAGATACTGCCCCTGCGGTACAGCCCGCACAAGATGTGTCAGTATTCACCTACTGCCACAGCTTCTCTTCGCGTAAGCGAAGAGGGGTTACCAGCCGCCGACCTGGCGTTCCGACTTCGCAGCCTTGTCAAATCAGGGCAGGTGAAGGCGGCGGAAGGCGTGCCCATGCACACCCACGACAACCCTCCCCTTGAGGTAGATATCCTGCTTATTACCCTTTTTTGACGGCCTTTGCCGGCTTACTGGAGTCGTATTAACACTTGCCCTCTTTCTCAGCTCTCTGCCCTGGGGGAGGATGACCTGGCTCCCGACTTCTACGAGTCGGAAGCCGGGAAGACCAAGAAGCGCAAGGCGTCCGGCGCAGCTTCCTCTACGGTAATTGCCGAGAGGAAGAAACGGGCCGCAGCGGCTACAGAGCCGGTGCTCATCGATCTCGACGAGAACGCGGGGATTAACATCCCCCGAAGGTACTCATTTCCGCCTTAAATAGTCGTCGAATTCCTCTAATACTGGCATTCATCTGGCTGTGCTTGCTTTATTGACAGGGAACGGGCGGCAACTTCCAGGTTGTCGTCCAGGCTTCTTTCCAGGGGAAAGCGGCCTCAAGATAGCTCGCCCGCTACCATGCCGCCAACTCCCCAGCCCCGGGCCGGCGGCTTTATGAGCGATGCTCGCCACCAGCCCCAGGCTCCGGCTTCCGGTCCGCCGCCAAGGACTTCCTCCGCTGGTCGCGCAACCAGCATTCCCCTTCCATTGGCAGAGGCTACGGCCAGTGAAGCCGTCCAATCTCGTGCCGCCAAGGAGGAGCTGCTGGAGGCGGTTGCCGGCGGGATGCAGAGGGCAGCCCCGACTGCAGGAGGCAGCAGAGTTAGGGATCCTTGGTCCACTTTTAAGGAGGCCAAGGAATCCACCCTGGCTTTCGCCAACTTTGCCTCCCGGGCCTTTGCCGATTTGGAGGGCGACATGTCTGTAAGTTTTTCTAACTTCGTGGCATACACATAGTCTTCCCCCCCCCCCCCCCCCCCCGAGCACTTAGATGGCAGGTCAAAATCATTGATCGCCAGCTTAGTGGTTTTTTGACTATATGCTATATGCCTTTTTCCTTGTCTGCAGGGCCTCCTGTCCGCCAACGTTGAGCTTATCTCTTCCCGGTTTGAGATAAACCAGCGGTGTCGTGATCTGAAGAAGGATTGCAAAGCCAAGGATTTGCGGATTGCCGAGTTGGAGGCGGCCCGCCAAAAAGACGAAGGTAGAATTATTCTTTCTGCCTTCTGTTATCTTTCAGTTTTTGTTGCCGCCAATCGTTTAGCTAGTGAATCCATATTGTAGAACTGCTAGATCACGCCCAGGTTATGTTGAAGGCGTCCACTGATATGCAAGCTATTATGTATGACGCTTCCGATCTGGCGGCCGCCAATTTGTTGATGAAGGAGGAGCATCGGAAGGAGATGGAGGCCCAGCAGTTGAAGTTCGCGCAGGAGTCTAGCCAGCTTACTGGGGAGCTGGATGGCCTGCGCAAGAAATTGGCGGAGGCGGAGAAGGCGGCTGCTGAAGAAATATCCAAGCAGGCTTCTCGCGCCCAGACTGCTGAGGACGCGGTGGCAGCTCATATGATTGAGTTGTCCGCCTTCCATAACTAGGTCCTTGGTATTTTCTCACTCTTCATTTTCCGTCATCAATTTATTTAGCCTGAGCCGAACTGACGCTTTTACTTTTGATACAGTTGCTGCCGGCTTAGGCGATGACAAGGTTGTCAGCCCCCGCCTAGATCGCCTTGCGCGTCTGGGTGAGCTGATCACCGAGACATTGGCGGCGTCCAAGCGGTGTGCCGCCAAGTTCTTCATCTCTTCCGGCAGACAGGAGCCGTACGAGTTCAGCGATGTGCCCAGCATGCTGGAGCAAGCTACGAAGCTACACAAGAGCTCGCTGAAATCGGCGGCGCGGGGTGGTGCCAAGAGTGCGCTTGGACTATTCATGGCGCACTACCCCGAGGCGGAGATAGAAGCTGTCACCGAAGGCATGCCGTCTACTTATGAAGACGGCAGCGAGGTCGAGTCGGCCGATGTGTTGGACGATGTGCCCGACATGGTTGACACTTCGATCTTCTACCGGCGCCATCCTGTGCCTGCTGCTGGGGAAGCTGGAGCTGCCGGTACAGCCGAGGCGGAGGGGAGTGACAGCTCTGGGGCTGAAGTTGTCAGCCCCCAAGCCTGATATAGGCGTCCCCCGAGCCATAGTTGCCTTTGCCTGTCTCCTTTCTGACTTGACAGCCTGCCTTTTCCTTCCCTGAAACAAAACACTCTCAACTTGTAATATTTGTATATACTTTTGGAGATGCTCTGCTAGGGGGGAAGCTAGCTAACATGTTTTATTTTGCCTTATTTTATTTGGCCCGCCTTAATTTTACCCTGACTTATATGCTTGATTGTTTTTATGTTGGCGAACCTCAGCCGGGAACTTTAGCTGAAACAACCAGGGCTAAACCATGTGTTTAGAATCAGAAACCAAAGCCAACATGTTGGTGCCAAAGACATACTACTAGGAGAACCACATATAAGTAATCAGAAGCAAAGGAATTAGGCGGCGCAAGAAGTTGATTTTTGCTCTGGGTTGGCTCGAAAGCTGCAAGTATCTACCAGTTTGAACCTTTGCACGGAGCTAGAAAATAGGTAACTTAGATACATAGGAGATATATGACTGTAAGAAAGGACAAAAGATGGCATGCTTCTCAACACAGATGAGGAACCATAGACTTTTATTTCATAATCATATATAACTTATTACAATTATAAATTGCTAAGTGTAGAAAGGACGTAGCTGCTCAATATTCCAAGGCTGTCTTGTTTGTTCGAACGGGTCATCAATGCCTCTTTTGCACTTGGTTCCCCTCCTTCCTGCCGCCTTCTTGCGCCTTTTCTTTTCCTCTTAGTCGCGGATGTCAGCTAGGTAGTAGGAACCATTGAGCAACGCCTTTGTGACTATAAACGGTCCTTCCCATGGCGGGGATAGCTTGTGCAAGCCTTTTCTGTCTTGAATTAGGCGGAGAACCAGGTCACATGTTCTGAAGCTTCGCTTCCGCACTCTCCGGCTATGATAGCGGCGGAGTTGTTGCTGGTACAAGGCGAAGCGATGTAGAGCAACGTCTCTTTCTTCGTCTAGCAGGTCTAAGCTATCCTGTCTTGCACCTTCTACATCTTGCTCGATGTAGGCTTGAACTCTTGGGGAATCGTGTTTCATGTCGGTAGGTAGCACCGCCTCCGCGCCATATACTAAGAATAAAGGAGTGTAGCCGGTAGATCTGTTTGGCGTTGTGCGCAAACTCCAGAGTATGGACTGTAACTCTTCTGCCCAAGCGTCGGCTGCCCTATGTAACGGAGCTTCGAGACGGGGCTTGAGTCCTGAGAGGACTAAGCCAATTGTACGCTCTACTTGTCCATTAGATTGAGCGTGTGACACAGATGCAAAATCGAGCCGGATACTTAGATCACTGCAGTATTCTTCCATGTCGCCTCGAGATAGGTTGCTGCCATTATCAGTGATAATGCTGTGTGGAACTCCAAACCGAGAGATAATTCTCCAGAGGAAATTGGTGGTTGTTTGTGCGTCAAGTTTGCTGATCGGCTTGGCCTCGACCCATTTGGTGAACTTGTCGACAGCGACCAATAGGTGGGTGTATCCACCACGTGCCTTCTTGAAGGGACCAACCATGTCTAAGCCCCATACCGCGAACGGCCAGGTGATTGGAATTGTCCTGAGCTCTTGTGCCGGCATGTGAGGTTGGCGGGCGTACAATTGGCAGCCTTTGCATGTTTTTACGATGTGCTCGGCGTCTTCTTTGGCGGTAAGCTAGTAGAAGCCTTGGCAGAAAGCTTTGGACACGATGGTCCTGGCGGAAGCATGATGCCCGCAGGTGCCAACATGTATGTCCTTCAGAATTTCCTGTCCTTCTTCTGGCGGTATGCACCGTTGATAGATACCGCACGTGCTTCGCTTATATAGCTCGCCTTTGATTATTGTGAATGCCTTAGCTCGCCTTGTGATCTGCCTTTTTAACACCTCATCGTCCTCTGGCAACTTGTTGTCGATTAGAAAATCGAGGTATGTGACAGTCCAATCCGGCTGTATCAAGTAGACATCGAGCCTTGCCGCTTCTACCGGTTCTTCTGCATCAGGGTCCAACAAGTCGGCGCCCTTAATGGACGGCTTGTGCAAATGTTCCATGAAAATATCCTTCGGTACCTTTTTGCGTTCTGACCCTAGTCTGGCAAGTGTGTCTGCCGACTCGTTCTCAGCTCTTGGAACATGCCGGACTTCGTAGCCCACGAATTTTTTGGCAAATTCATCAACTTTGGCCCTGTATGCCGCCATTGTTGCGCTTTTCGCATCCCATGTTCCGCTCACTTGCTGTGCGACCAAATCTGAGTCACCATAACAGAGGATTCTCTTGACGCCGACGTCGTTTGCCACGTGCAACCCGTGAAGCAAAGCTTCATACTCTGCGACGTTATTGGTTGCTGTGAAATGAATCTGCAACACGTAGCTGAGCTTGTCGTCTTTGGGTGTGCGTAGAACAACTCCAGGCCCCGAGCCTTTGAGCATCTTTGAGCCGTCAAAGTGCATGACCCAATATTCTGACTCGGGGAGTAATGTTTCCTCCATGGCTTCTGTCCAGTCGGCAACAAAGTCTGCAACTGCTTGAGACTTAATGGCGGTCTGTGGTTTGTAGACTATATCAAAGGCGGCAAGTTCGATGCCCCACTTGGTGACTCGACCTGTTGCCTCTTCATTGTTGAGTATGTCTCCCAACGGTGCCTTGCTGACTATTGTCACTATGTGCTCCTGGAAATAATGCCTAAGCTTTCTGGCATCGAAGAGTACACCATAAGCCAGCTTTTGGTAATGTGGATACCTCTGCTTGGAGGCGGAGAAGACTTCACTGATGAAGTAAACCGGTCATTGCTCAGACGCCGCGGCTTCGTTCTCCTTTCTTTCCACAACCAAGACAACACTCACAACTGATCCAGTTGTCGTGATGTAGAGCAGCATTGGTTCCTGTGATCGAGGTGCTGCCAATATTGGAGCGGATACGAGAGCCTCCTTAAGTTGTTGTAAGGCGACGTCTGCCTCCGCTGTCCACTCAAAGTTGTCAGACTTCTTTAATAGCCGGTAGAGAGGCATTGCCTTTTCCCCTAGGCGGCTTATGAAACGACTGATTGCGACCGCCGATCCGGCTAGGCGATGCACGTCCTTCAGACAAGTGGGTCTGGATATGTTTTGGATAGCCTTGATCTTCTCCGGATTAACTTCGATCCCTCGTTCCGAGACGATAAATCCGAGTAGCTTGCCGGCTGGACGCCGAAAAGACACTTGCCGGGATTGAGTTTCATCTGGTACTTTCGGAGATTCTAAAAAGTTTCTTCCAGATCCTCTAGGAGATCTTCCTTCTTTTTCGACATCACCGCAATGTCGTCTACGTAGACGTGAACATTGCGGCCGATCTGTTCGTGCAGGCAATTTTGCATACATCGCTGGTATGTTGCCCCTGCATTCTTCAGGCCAAAAGGCATCGTGATGTAGCAGAAAGTCCCGTATGGAGTGGTGAAGGATGTTTTCAGCTGATCTGACTCCCTCGTCTTGATTTGATGGTATCATGAGTAGGCGTCTAGAAAACAAAGCAGCTCGGAGCCTGCTGTGGACTCTACGACTTCGTCAATTCTAGGCAGCGCAAAGGGATCCTTTGGGCAGCACTTGTTAACACCGGTATAGTCGATACACATCCTCAGCTCTTTATTCTTCTTTGGAACTAGTACAGGATTTGCCATCCAATCGGTGTGTACAACTTCTTTTATGAAATTGGCGGCCTTCAGCCTATTTATCTCCTTTCCTATAGCCTTGTGTCTCTCATCTCCAAAGCGTCTTGTTGCTTGCTTCACCGGCTTGGATCCTTTTATGACGTTGAGTGAGTGCTCGGCAAGTTCACTCGGTACACCAGGCATGTCGGAAGGCGACCATGCAAAGATGTCGCGATTCTCACGGAGGAACTCGACGAGCGCGCCTTCCTATTTCCTGTCAAGGTTGGAGCCGATGACGACTTGCTTAGACTTGTCGCCTGGGATGAGGTCCGCCTTTTTGGTGTCTTCTGAAGCTTCAAAGGTCTTCTTGACATCAATCTTTGGCTTGGGCATGGAGTTGTCTGGGTCCGCCTCAAGTAGTGCGAGTTCTTCCTTGTGGATGACGGCTTCTGCGAAGGCGACCATGCCATGCTCACACTCCCTGGCTTTCTTGAAGTTGCCGGAAACCGTGATGGTTCCATTTTCCCCCGGCATTTTGAGCTTGCTGTATATGTAGCACGGCCTTGCCATGAATTTGGCGAAAGCCGGTCGTCCGAAGATTGCATGATAGGCGCTTTTGAAGGGGACAACTTCGAACCGGAGGAACTCTGAGCGGTAGTTCTCCTTTGGTCCAAAAGTTACCTTCAGCCTAATGATCCCCATTGACTTTGCTTGCCTGCCGGGCACTATGCCATGAAAAGTGAGGTTGCTGTGATCAAGCTGATCCTCTGACAGGTTCATGCGGCTTAGTGTGTCATAGTACAGGATGTTGAGGCTGCTGCCGCCATCCATGAGTACCTTTGTGAGTCTGAAGTTGTCGACAATGGGATCGACGACAAGGGCGTACTTGCCTGGGTGAGGAACGTGATCAGGGTGGTCGGACCGATCCCAGGTGATCGCCGCCTCGGACCAGTTCAAGTACTGAGGGACGTCCGACATTGTCGCGTTGAGTTCGTGCATCTCCGCCTTTTCCACCTTAGCCGAAGGCGTGCCGACAAAACACACGAGAGATTCTTTGACCTTCGGATATAGCTTATTTTTCTTGGCGGCCGCGTCGTCCTCGCTTGAGATTGACATGTCGTCGTCATCCTCGTCGTCCTTGTAGTCTTTCATGTCGTACTTCTATGACTTCTTGGACTTCCAGCCAACTGTGGGGTCCTTTTTGAAGTCGTCCATGAAACGACACTCCCTAAGCATATGGTTGACCTTGCCAAGTGAGGCGTGGATGGGGCATGGAAAAAGTTTTGCCTGCTCGTAAGTGATACGCGCCGCCTTAGGGCCTGAGCCGGCGTCGCGATTGTCTTTCTTGTTCTTCCACTTCTTTTTACCGGAGTTCCCTTGGAACGCGACGGCTACCTCGTTGGTAGGTCCGGCTTTGTTGTCCGTTACCTGCTTGCGTTTGTTGTTCCGCTTTGGCACGATGCTGACGTCCAGATCATCGTCACGTGCGTCGTCATCCGCCGCCGCGTATTGGGCGGCTAGGTTAAGCATCTCGCCAAGGTCCGTGATTTGCTCGCGGACGAGCCGATGATGGAGCAGGGACTTCTTCTGCAGGTCCGTGTAGAAGGCATGGATAGCTTGTGCGTCAGAAACACCATGACAGATGGCCTTTTCGGAGATCCAACGGCTGACAAAGTCTGTCATGGTTTCGTCCGGCTTTTGAATACAGCGTTGCAAATCCGTGTAGGTATTTGGACGCTTGTATGTTCCTTGGAAGTGCTGGGAGAAAACCTTTTCCATGTCGTACCAGCTATGGATAGACTTTTCAGGAAGGTTGTCGATCCAAGCCCTTGTTGTGCCTTCCAACATGAGAGGTAGGTAACGGACGGCAATATGACTGCTTCCACCGACAATTTCTATGGCCATGGCATAAACGGCTAGCCATGAATCCGGCTTAACGAGGCCGTTGTACCTAGAACAATTTTTAGACACTGATGTCATGTCCTTGGGGAACGGCTCTCTGCGGATGACGTCGCCAAAGCACTTTGGTCCAGAATATGGTGGCTCCTTTCCTCTTGCTGTGTCTTGTAGGCGATGTCACGCGTCTTTTGGATCGAGCTTATGTGCGCCTTTGTTTGCGTTTGGCTCGTCCTGCGCTGCCCGGCTTACGCTGCGCCTGGGCCCTTCTGCCGCCTCCTTCCTCTTGCTGCCGGTGCTATGCTGCGGAGACCGGCTTCGACCTCTCCTGGGAGGATCGTTACCGGCATCTTTTCTAGGCGGATGTCCATTATCTCGGCTACCGCCATTACCGCGCCTTGGCTGGGCTGGAGGTGGCAGGTCTCCTCTGCTTCATGTCCTTGAATTCTCGTCCCGCCTTGGTTTTGGTGGTGGCGTATTCTTTGGAGGTGGCGTTGCTTTCCTTTTGTCGCCATGGCTACTGGAACCGGACGGGCCTTCGGGGTCGGCGCCAGGTGCGGCTTTGCACTTTCCTGACTTGGATTCTAGATCTCCCCCGCGGGCATCCGCCATGTGGCCGTAGGAGTCAGCGCGGGCTTGCTGTTCGAGGGCCTTGCTTACTGATGTCATGTCCTTAGGGAACGGCTCTCTGCGGATGGCGTCGCCGAAGCACTTTGGTCCAGAACATAGCGGCTCCTTTCCTCTTGCTATGTCTTGTAGGCGGTGTCGTGCGTCTTTTGGATCGAGCTGCCGTGCGCCTCTGTTTGCGTCTGGCTCGTCCTGCGCTGCCCGGCTTATGCTGCGCCTGGGCCCTTCTGCCTCCCCTTTCCTCTTGCTGCCGGTGCTACGCTGCGGAGACCGACTTCGACCTCTCCTGGGAGGGTCGTTACCGGCATCTTTCCTAGGCGGCAGTCTATTGTTCCGGCTACCACCATTGTTGTGTCTTGGTTGGGCTGGAGGTGGCAGGTCTCCCCTGCTTCCTGTCCTTGAATTCTCGTCCCACCTTGGTTTTGGCGGTGGCGTATTCTTTGGAGGTGGCGTTGCTTTCCTTTTGTCGCCATGGCTACTGGAGCCGGACGGGCCTTCGGGGTCGGCGCCAGGTGCGGCTTTGCACTTTCCTGACTTGGATTCTAGATCTCCCCCGCGGGCATCCGCCATGTGGCCGTAGGAGTCAGCGCGGGCTTGCTGTTCGAGGGCCTTGCTTACGAAGTGTCTTGCATTGGCCAGTTTTCCTCTGCTGTGTAAGTCTTGTCGTCTAGGGTGTCTAGCGCACCAGCAGCGTTAAGGATGGGGGTGCAGAAGACGACATCCCCCCTTCTGTCCACGCGCTGTGGTGATGTGCGCCAGTCGAACCCGAGATCCTGAGCCGTTGCCGTTCCACGCGTTGGCGGCTCCTTATCACAGCGGTTTTTTGATGGCCTTTTTTCCTCGAAGAGCTGCCGGCTTGTTTTGGCCGACATCTTTTCTTGTTCTTTCTCGATCTTCTTTGCAAGGCTCTCAACATGCTCCTCTCTTTTGCGCAGGAACTCGGAGTGCTTAAGCATATTAATCCTAAGCTCTTCAACTTCGTCGAGTGGGGTGTCCTTGTTCACCGGAGTGTGCATAATCTCTTCTACTTCCTGGATGACGGAGAGCAAACCCGTGGGTTTGCTGCTACCGCCTTTCTCGAGGCCAGTTTTCTTCTTTGCGCGCACCTTGTCGGAACCTTTAATGAGTTGACCGGCAGTGGTATCGCCGGCATCTTCCGCCGGCTTGTTTTGCGTTTCAGAAGCAACTGGGGTTGACTCGTGACCGACGACAACCATTATAGCCAGCTTGTCAGGCATATCAGTATCCGCGGTGCCCTCTGAAGGAGCCGAATTATCACGGGAAAAGCGGCTTTTGATCTTCTCTTCGAAGAGACTAGCATCATCTTCAGAGTCAGAGTCTACGTTGACTTGAACGGTAGATCTGGACCCGGCATTTGACATCACATCCTCCTGGAGGGCAGGAAGGATTGATTCAGGATCGTTGTTTTCCGGCTGGGAGTCGGATCCCAGTCCGACAACTCCGACGAAGTGGAAATCAGATTCAGCCGACTCTTGGGAGAAGGCGGATTCAGATCCATCCTGTCGGTCGACTGCTTGGTCGAAGGGTTGGTGGGTGGGGTTGTAGAAGCGCGGTAGGCCGTACGCCTCTGACGTGTACCCGATGAAGACGTTGATCCCTCCAATCGGTATGATTGCGCACCCGATGAGGTAGTCGTCCGCCGGGAGCTAGGACTCATCCGAGTTGACGTAGCTGTGGCCGCGATACCTTGTGACGCGGCCGACGGCGATCTCCTTGCCCACGCCGCCAAGTGTTCCCGCCTGGAACGTGACACGAGGAACCTCATGCCCCACGGTGGGCGCCAACTATCGTGGTATCGGCATAATTGACAGGAGACGGGGGTCCTCTAGCCTACGTATGGATTGTGGGGAAGAAGGTTAGTGTCGTCGAGGTCGGGATTGAACACGGCGAGTTACCCAGCTTCAGATCCCGCAGCGGTGGCGAGATCCTATGTGCTGCTATAATTCACTATAAGGCAATAGCCGTGAACAGGTTACAATTGGTTTCACGCGTATAGAGACGTCTGTCTGCGTATTCAAGCGTGCGCTAAAGGCTTCCTGGTGGCCGGCTTATATAGGCGGCCAGACCCCAGGATACAAGACAAGTACTTGTCCGGCAAGTAATCAGAGTCCTAGACCTAGCCGGCTTAGTTGCCGCCTTCCGTCTTGGGCTTGGTTGCTTGATGGGCTTCGGCCTTCCGCCTTCCTTGGACCGCCCGCCTACTTCCTTGTACGTCAGCTATCTGGGCCGCCCGGCAGGCTTCAGCCTTACCACCCTTGGGCCACCCTGGACTAGCCGGATTGATCCATGTTGGAGATACCCCTAGTTGATATATCCCCAACACCATAGGAATACATATGACAACGGTACCTCTGTCAGTTTAGCAGGTTATGTAGTGCTCTAGCGTAACATGGGTAAAACCATACATCAGCTTTGTAGAAACACGCAAAGCAATAAACAAGTAATGAATGACAACAAGTCATGTAATGTAAGATGGATGTTGCATGGCAATATATCTCGGAACAGCTATGAAAATGTTGTAGTAGGTAGGTATGGTGGCTGTTTTGAGGAAGATGTTTGGCTTATGTGTAGGAGAACAAGATGAAGATCTCCCACGAGTTTGGATGTACCCGCGAAAAATGCACCAACTCTCAATGTGAGAAAGGGCAATGCAAACCGCAGTTTTAGAACTCACAAGTAAAAAGATTCCAAATAAAAATATGATCATGTAAGGCATAATGAAAATTACTCCTAGAGGGATCGTGGCGAATGACAAAGTCACCGTTGGCTTCGCCGACCATAGCGCACAACATAAAGCCATTACGGTTGCCTTAAGCAAAAAGAAGTCATATACCATTATGCAATCATTTGAAAATTTAAGTGTGACACAGTTTTCAAGTTTCTCTAGACCAACCATTTAATCATTCCACTTTACTAGACCATCATGCTTAACATTAAGCAAATTAATATCTCAAAACAACATCAATGATTCAAGTGACACAATTTAATGATCTACAATATTAATGTATCATTTAATTATACCATCTACCACATTTAGCATTTTCTGTTCTCAACCAAACACCAATCAACTTATTTAAAAGATAAACTATCCAAGTAATTAAACAATGAGATATGAGAGTATAACATAACAAAGCTAACCGCTCTAACAAGAGATGCATGAAAAACAAGAGCTAGAGAGCAAACGATAACAAAAGACGAATACTCAACGAATATAAGTGAAGAATACAAGATTTATATGAAAAAGCGGAGCGTGTCTCTCTCCCACACAAAAGAATGCTAGGATCCATATTTATTCAGAGAATGAAAATAATAAAAACAAAAACAAAACAGACGCTTCAAGATAAGCACATAAAATGTGTTGGAATTAAAATATAGTTTCACTAGAAACGACCTGATAGTTTGTCGATGAAGAAGGGGATGCCTTGGGCATCCCCAAGCTTTGACGCTTGAGTCTTCTTAAATATATTGGGGTGAACCACCGGGGCATCCCCAAGATTTGTCTTTACTATCTTCTTAATCATATTATATCATCATCTTCTCTTGATCCTTGAAAATTTCCTCCACACCAAACTTAGAGTAACGTCATTAGAGGGTTAGTGCATAAAACTTTATGATATTCTGAAGGAACACAATTGCTACCATTGATACTGGACATTAGCTACAGTCACTGATACTTAAAAGGATAAAAAGATCCAATCAAAATAGCAAAAGAGACATTGCAAAATAAAATGGCAGAATCTGTCAAAAACAGAACAGTCCGTAAAGACGAATTTTTTTGAGGCACTTAACTTGCTCAGATCAGAAAACGGAAAACTAATAAAAGTTTCGTATGCATCTGAGGATTATGCACAAAAAAGAGAAGATTTTATGACATTCTAATTATTTGATATAATGTGTACGGTCGACAACGGAAAGCTGTTTCAGCATATGAATTGAATTTTAACATCAACTTTCGACTAGAGGCTTAACTTGACACAACATTGCAATAAAAATAAGATAAAAAGGAATTGCGACAGAGGTAGGACAAGTCCTTGACACAAGCAAAATAAAATAAAATAACAGAAATAAAAGTGGGTTGTCTCACATAAGAGCTTTTGTTTAACGCCTTTGAGCGAGGCACAAAGTGAAACTCAAGTATTATTAAGATCAAGAATAGAAACCCTTTCAACTATGCATTATATTTTATCTATATAAGGTTCAGAGGTGCCTCTTCCATTTCTTTTAACCTTACTACTTTCATCAAATGGGTTTTGAGGGACAATCCAATCAAAATTTTCTTCCAAAGCTTCATGCATAGCTACAAGTTTAACAGGTATTGAAACTTTCATTTCTTCCCCCTTTATAGGTTCGGTTTTCCCTAGTTTCTCAAGTGCATTAATAATATCTACACATGAGCCAAGCATATTATATCGATCAAAAACTTTCCTAGCTTCTACGGCAACATCACTGAATTCTTTAAGCAAGGTTTTCATGATAAAATCCTTCTTTTCAGCATTTTTAACATTATGAAGATCAAGAATCATTTGTTGTATTATGGGGTGAAGGTTAACAAACCTAGTTTCTAGCATGTGAACTAAAGAAGTTGCAGCAGTTTCATAGTTTGGAGCAAGTTCGGCTATGGATTTCTCCTCAAGATCACTATTCTTACTAATATGATTAAAGAACTCTCCAATATTTTCTTTTCCAATTATAGAACCACTACCTACGAAAAGATCTTCGAAAGTGTACTTAGGAAGCAACATTATAACAAAAGTAAAGCAAAAACCAAAATAACTAAACTGAAATAAAATTGCAAAACCGAAATAAACAAAGCAACAAAACTGAAAATAAATGACTAAACCGAAATAAGAAAAGTAATGCAAGTAACTAATTTGTTTGTATTTTTGATATTAAGCAAACAAGACAGTAATAAAAATAAACTAAGCAAGACAATAAAAAAATAAAAAGATTGGAAGTACGGAAACTCCCCTCGTGAAGGAATGCTTGTCTCCCCGGCAACGGCGCCAGAAATTATTGATGTCCTATGTGTGTGGTTGGTGAATCCCCAAGAGGAGGGTGTGAAGTAGCAGAGCAGCAAGATTTCGCTCAGTTATGAAACCAAGGTTATCGAACCAGTAGAAGATGAACGTTCCCCGCGAGGTTTCAACGACGCCAAAGTTGGTGTGGCGTAGGAGACGTGGAATCTACACACAACACAATCAAGGTATTTTGCCCCAACTTAACGGTGAGGGTGTCAATCCCACCGGCTTGCTGTAACAAAAGATTAAACGTATGTGTGAAAGAAAGATGTTTGTTTGCTGAAAGTAACAGGTTGCAGTTGTGGTTTTATCAGATTAATGAGAAGGACCGGGGTCCACAGTTCACTAGTGGTGTCTCTCCATAAATAATAACATTCATCCACGCGTGATAAACAAATTACAGCTAGGCAATTGACAGAATAATGATAAGCAACCCAATGCATATACTAATGATATGGTGTCTAGTGTGAGATTCATTCGGGCATTACAACAGTATAAATAGACCGTTCCAATCGTATCTATCACTAATCCACCTTCCGGTTAGCATCCGCACCCCTTTCAGTATTAAGTTGCATGCAACAGAATATCGCCTTAAGCATTGTGAGTAAAGTAAGTAAGTAACATCATCCTTAGATAAAGTATTACTTTTTTATCCCTAGTGGCAACAGCATATCTACAACCTTAGAGCTTTATGTCACTGTCCCAGATTAAATAGAGACATGAACCTACTATCGAGCATAAATACCCCCTCTTGGAGTTACAAGCATCTACTTGGCCAGAGCATAAGTAACGAAGATCATGCAAGATCATTAAATAGCATACACATGATATATTATGAAGCAATAACTTTAGTACTCAATATTCATCGGATCCCAGCAAACACAACATGGAGAATTACATAAAGATGATCTTGATCATGATAGGCAGCTCACAAAATTTAAACATGATAGCACAAGACGAGAAGACAACCATCTAGCTACTGCTATGGAGCCGTAGTCCAAGGTAGACAACTCACGCATCAGTCCGGAGGCGGTCATGGCAATGTAGAGGCCTCCGGGGATGATTCCCCCTCCCGGCAACGTGTCGGGGAGCAGTTCTGATCTCTCCCGAAGTGGTGACGGCGGTGGCTCGGGACCTGTGGCTGAAAAAGTGATTAACCGTCTAGAGTTTTTAGGTCAGGGAGGTATTTATGGGCGAAAGACCTAGGTCGGTGGGCGCCCGAGGGCGCCACACCACCTCTCGGCGCGGCTGGCTTCTGGCCCGCGCCACGAGGCGATGTGGGCCCCTCGGGGCCCGTCTTCGTCTTGTCTTCGGTTTTACTGAACGCATTTTTTCCAAAAATAATTCCTGGTTGACTCGTTTCCAATTTGGCGGATATTTCCTTAAGAGCTTTTCTGAAACCAAAAACAGCAGAAAACAGGGAACTGGCACTGTGGCATCTTGTTAATAGGTTAGTCCCAGAAAATGCATAAAACTATATAAAATACATATTCAACATGTAATAACATGATATAACATAGCATGGAACACAAGAAATTTTGGATATGTTGGAGACGTATCATCCATCACCTTATTCTACTAATATGACCTCATTGTCAACCGACGTGAGTGTCCATGATCGGGAAATCTTGATCAACAGTTGCCCAATGAACTAGTTTATATAGAGGCTTACTAGGGACTTTGGTTTGTCTCTGTATCACACGTGTATTAACAATTCCGATTAATACAGTTATAACACGATACAAAAACATATTATAAACTTATGAGATAATGTGATAAATACTATATATTTCTTTGCCTCTAGGGCATATCTCCTTCAGTATCATGGTATCAGACGAGGCGTGGGATCACTAGATCTGCACTCCAATCATCCCACATACGACCCATAGGGGGACTCCAATACATCTAATTATTAGATGTAGATTTTTAGATATTAATTCTAGATGTCAAAGATTAATTTGTTTTGTACATTATCTCATTTCAAGTGTTGGTCTAAATTATTCACTGACATGAATCATAAAATATGTTATACATATATCCTTCAGTTATGAGCACGGAATTCTCGAATTGAAAGAGAGATTGAGAGGGGTCAGGTACCCTAATTCTTGATTTGTAGCCCGCTTCCTCTTTATGAAATGGATCGAGGAGGTGATCCTACTTTTTTTTATTTTTGAACAGGGAGGTGATCCTACTTGGCCACTTTCAATCGGTATGGACCACGGCTAAACACTAGTGGAAAAGGACTAGCAGTACCAGTCGGGGAGGGGCATCAGTACCGGTTGTGCAATCGGTACTGCCAAGCGGGAGTAAATGCCCATAAGAATTAGTACCGGTCGTGTTGCAACCGGTACTAAATGATATCCACATGGGCCGCAGGTCGTGAATTCGGCTGGAGACCTTTAGTACCAGTCAGTACTAAATTTTTTTGGAATTTTGAAATGTCTCAGTTAACTATCCACTAACCCACACAATTCATCACTTAACTATCAACTAACCTCAGTCTAACTATTTAATCTAGTTAATTTTCCTCTTTTCTACACACTTAATCTATTTTAGAACTGTCAAATTTCACAATTGGTTACCCATCCTGAAACTGCTATAACACTAGCACGCTTAACATTTAGGTTCCTTTCAAACTAGATACTAAGAGAGAACTAAGAACTTACTGATAGTTCTATCTTATCAATCATGTTAAATGATGAAACACTTATTCATTTCTTCTATTATAAAAATTTGCTTGATTAAACAAAAATATTATATAATAATAATATTGAAATAAATAATGATACAAAAATATTACTTTATTTTAAAAAATGATTATATAATATAAAAATATTGAAAAATGAAATAATGTGATAAACACTTCAAAAAAGAAATCCTTCGGCATGGGGACCTTATATGTGTACTAGTTGCTATGAAAAATGATAAATTTTATTTTTAACAAAATTTGCAAAAAATGTCTTCACAAAAAGGTCTATCCTGTATAGACATCTAGAAGTTTCAAGTCAAATGATCAAGTTATGGTCATTTTTAAGTCATAGTTTGTTATAAAGATCTCATATTTCACAAATAGGTGACAATTGGTATAAAAACAACCATGTCAAAGTAAATCTTGAAATTATTTTCATAAATATCATTTTCTATTTTTTAAGTGCAAAAACTAATTTTACGTGAACAAAGTACCAAAACTATGATGCAAAATGGCACCCATTTAATTTGCATAGAAACTAGTACACATATGATGGATAATGCCCAAGTATTAGATTTTTTCTTAATTTTTACCTAATTTCCCCTAGTTAAATAAGTTTATTTTCTTATTTTTCAAAAGTAATTCAAATTTGAAATACAACTGTTTGATAGCTTGGTCTGAAATTTTTGGAAAAAAAAATTTAAGGTACACAACTAGTGGTTATATAACAGAAGCATGGATAGTTCTATAAAACATTACATCTTCCGATGATTGTCATCGCGATCGTTTTGACTTTCTTTATGAATAAATGAAATAATGTGATAAACACTTCAAAAAAAAGAAATCCTTTGGCATGGGGACCTTATATGTGTACTAGTGGCTATAAAAAACGATAAACTTTATCTTTGACAAAATTTGCAAAAAAAGTCTTCACAAAAAGGTCTATCATGTATAGACATCTAGAAGTTTCAAGGCAAATGATCAAGTTATGGTCATTTTCAAGTCATAGTTTGTGATAAAGATCTCATATTCCACAAATAGGTGAAAATTGGTTAAAAACAACCATCTCAAAGGAAATCTTGAAATTATTTGCATAAATATCATTTTTCATTTTTTAAGTGCAAAAACTGACTTTTTTGTGAACAAAGTACCAAAAATATGATGCAAAATGGCACTCATTTAATTTTCATGGAAACTAGTACACATATGATGGATAATGCCCAAGTATTAGTTTTTTCCTTGATTTTTAACTAATTCCCCCTAATTAATTGAGTTTATGCCTATTTTTCGAAAGTAATTCAAATTTGAACTACAACTGTTTGATAACTTGGTCTGAAATTTTTGAAAAAATCATTTTAAGGTACACAACTAGTGGTTATATCACAGAAATATTGATAGTTCTATAAAAAATTACATCTTCTGATGAATTTTCATCGCGACCGTTTTGACTTTCTTTATGAAAAAATGAAATAATGTGATAAACACTTCAAAAAAAGAAATATTTTGGCATTGGGAGACTATCGAGCACTACAAAATATTAGAGATAAATTTTTTACAACGATAACACTACTCACATCCACATGAGGAGACTCTCAAGCACTACAAAATATTAGAGATAAATTATTTGCAACAATATCACTACTCACATCCACATGAGGAGACTCTCAAACACTACAAAATATTAGAGATAAATTGTTTGCAACAATAACACTACTCATATCCACATGAGGAGACTCTCAAGCACTACAAAATATTAGAGAGATAAAGTGTTTGCACTAACACTACTCTCTTCCACATGAGGAGACCCTCAAGCACTACAAACACTAGTACAAATAGTCCTCTGAATCAGAAGACTCCTGTCGCACTGGTTGCGGTACAAAGTGACGGTGCCCATAGTTGATGATTCCAATCTTGCGGTACACCTCGGATGCAACATACGCATCTATTTCTGCATACTCAATGTTGCAACCATCAAGTGGGTACTTCTCCCAAAGTTTGTGCTGCTCACTGTCGAATGTTGTCTTCATATACTTGTACATGTCCTCGTCGATCACGTCGCTTACCATATCAGCCATTCCAGTCTTGGCATGGTCAAGCCTACACAAGGCCTCGAGATCAATGTGGCAGGCAGATGGTATCTCAAGACCCCAGGTGCGTCTCATCTTGATCTTGTTATTCGTTATATCAATGCTAGCAAAATGAGTGCCGTTGTGAAGAAAATCCATGAGCATTGGACATTGCTTGTCACTTCTGCAACAACAAATGGAACACATGCTAAAAATACTGCCAACATATTATTTGAGATTAAGTAGTATAATTTGCAATGATAACAATATATAATTTGAGATCTTGTATGAATGATAACAACAATATGCAATTCAACTCTCATTTTTGGCCAATATATAATTTGAGATCAAGTATATATGCAAAAATTGGCACTTAATGTGCAATGCAACTTTCATTTCGGCCAACATTGGCACTTAGTTGTTATTATATAATAACAACAATGTATGCAATGCAACTTTCATTTTCGGCACCATCAGATTTTCGGCCAATGTATAATAACAATAATATAGGCAATGCAACTAAGATTTTCAGTCAATATATAATTTGAGATCAAGTATAATAATAATTTTCCTACAATCATTTCGGCCAATATATGCCAAGATTTTCAGCCAATATATGCAATGCAACTTTCATTTTGGCCAATGTATATAATTTTGTTCACTACAATCAAAGAGAAATTGATATCCTATGCAATTTTATTATCCATATGAATCAACAAATTAAAGAAAATAAGCCCAAACATTGGATTACATTGCCCATTGGAAGACCATGAACGTTTCTTGAAACATAGTTGGATGACCGCAACCTCTCCTTGATCGGTCGTGTACTCGAGATCAAGACCCATGAATATTTCTTGCTCCCGAGTTTCGCCAAGCCAGTTCTTGAAATCAGAGAGAAAACCCGCCACCTTAGCGCTATCGTTCGTATAAACGATATTAAGACAGGTGTTGCCATGTGCAAGCACCGATCCGTGGCGAGTGATTAGTGGTGCCGGATTCATGGTGGCCAGAGGGATCGGTGTAGAATAGAGAGGTAGAGAGTCGCCGGAAGGAGAAAGAGAGAGCCGGCCGACGGAAGAAGAGAGGGAGAGGAAGAAACTGCCCAGTCGCGTCTAAAATCGTGGCGGGAGTCGAACGGTTAGGGGCTTTAGTACCGGTCTGTAACACGAACCGGTACTAAGGTCCACTCGCCCAGCCCCGCGCGGCCGTTGACATCCCACTGAGTTTTAGTACCGGCTCGTGTTACGGTCCAGTACTAAAGGTCCCTTACAAAGGTCCCTTACGGACCGGTACTGAACTACTGATGCCCCATTCACTTCTGATCGTTCAGACCGGTACTGATACTCATTAGTACCGGCTGCTAATATAATAGAGACTGACAGTCTAACCGTAAAGTCCTTTTTCACTAGTGAAAGAATTGCACGTCATTAGTACCGTCTCCCATTAAACTTGACTTAGATCCATGATGAAAAGGCCGGAACCAAAACGCTATCGTTCACCAGAAACCCTCATACATATAGTTCTTTTTTTTAACAACGTCACTATAGTTCAATCGATCGTAGTCGTAACCTATTGAATATTTCCAAAACGCTAACGTCGTCCTCATCAACCACACCACACTAGATAGACTGACCACCTAGCAACTTTGAACCGTACATGTTCTCCCCAAGTCTTTTCCTTTCTTTCGACGAGTACGAGCGAACAAAGGTCGCAGAGATACCTACGCATGCATGCAAAAAAGTCATGGATACATTAATCAACGAAAGGTCGCTCAGACTTGTGTGGGCGATCGATCGTTATGGGTTTCCCCATAGCGTATGCATGGCGCTACGTGGACGTCGACACAGCGGAACCGAGCGGTCGACCTTCCTCCGGCGACCCTCATAGTCGCGGTGGGGACCACGTTACTCTCGAGTGTCGTGTTCTAAAAACTTTGTGAAAAAGATGTAAATTTAGAGTTGAGACATCATTTCCGAAAATGCAAAACCAAAACTAAGAGGATGTCCTCCCATCTTCATAGCCGTTGATCTCAGATCCAACGGTCCGGTACACAGTTTGCGAAACAGACCCTGCACTTTGATACTATTATAATTCGGACACCCTATAGATACCCACTAACAGCTCCCTCGCCCCCTAATCTTAACCACCCCCCCCCCTACCACCCACCCCAACCGCCTCTCCTCCCACCTCCGCCCCGACTCCCCTCCATTGTCCACCCCGGCTATCCTCCAACGTCCAAGAAGTCGTTGTCGTCCTCCAACAAGTCGTCTTCTACCACCCTGGTCCATCGTCGCCTCGTCGTCCGTCGTCCTACACCAAGTTCTCTCATTCCGGTGGAGTTTTCTTGCTTCTCGTTGATGTCGGCGATGGCCTTGAACTTGTGGAGGAGCTCGACGATCTTCTTGGTAATCTCCGCGTGCTGCCCTTTTCGCTCGTTTTGCATGTAGAAAGATGGATTGAGATCTGTTTCAAAACAGATCTTTTTTACCGAGCATGATTTTGTCTGATGATGAAAAAACAAAATGTATTATGGAATAATCTGAAAATGAAACCATCCGAAAATGCAATCATACATATATGCCAGATCCATGCTACTGCATTAAAAATCTTCAAATCGAAAAACTATATTAATGTGTAGTCTCAAAATAATGTTATCGGAACATTACTCGTTGATGTGTTTTAAAAACAACGAAGATTGATAATGAAGGGTTTCATGAAGATAAATATTTAAACTTTAGGGTGTTGACTGTAAATTTTGTTGCACGGATCTTGATACAATGAACGGTAATACGAAGTAGGTGCGGGTCCTCTTAGTTGTGGAATCGCCGCGTCCCATCATTTCTAGATAGATGGACTATTCTTGAATTCCACTCCCACGGTAATATTTTCGCTTACACAAGCGTCTGGAGCGTTAGATATTTGATCGTGCAAAAGGGCATCTCCAGTCTCTACATAGGCCGTCAGACAATAACACCGGACACGACATGGGTATGTCCCATTGTTTTCAACACAGAAAAACTAGTTCTACAAAGACTGAAATAAAAAATCCATGCAATTAAAAAAACCAAGTTCAATAGATCGCGATAGCTTTTCCTTTGAGCTTCCACAAATTCTTTGTATCCAGTGAGTCGATGAGCATAGGCGCGGGAAGGCACTGGTGAGACGGCGATCAACAAACGATTTCTTTGCCCAACGAGCGACGACGAGAGCAGGTGTGAAAAATGAATTGGGATGGCGAAAGAGAAGGGAAAAGAGGGTTTTGGTCGTGTTTATAACAGTACTGACCCACCTGTGGCGTCCACGGCTTTGTCCGCCGCTACCAAGCAGTTCAGATCTTTAATTCTTTATATGACGAGGCCGGTATGACAACGTCAAATGAAATATTGGGAGTGACCCGCATAAGAGGGGCATGACTAGGTGCGATTTTACGTCCTATGTGCCCAATAGCCATGCTCTAATCAGGACCTTTCTTACAATATGACTGGCTGAGACTTCTCATTGCCGTGTCATTCTATGACCCCTTACCAAAATTGACTTCCTTGACCTAAGTACCTTACGTCCACTTGGCCCTTCTCTCACGTACTTGCAGTCGTGCGTGCACACACCCAATTTTTTACACAAGTGATTACTGTTCTACCCCTGTCCCGTGATGCGCATCAGTTTCACGCAGATCACACGGCCGCACAGGTCATCTTCTCATGCTGACGCAGCGCCCTTCACCCCTTCCGATTGGTTCCGCTCAGTCCAAAGTCCAAGTCCTCACCTTGGCTGCTTCGATCGCTTTTTATGCATTTGATAGATCGACAAAGCCACATCATAGCTTTGCTTTTCGAGCGGTGCAACTTTAGTCGGAGTACAAGGATTTGTTGCCTAATTAAGCAGCACCACCACCCCACAGTCGCAACAACGACGAGGACGCCATGGACAACCAACATATGTCGCTGCGCTCCGGCACAGGGCGGCGGCGCGACGAGGAGGTGGGCCAGCGCCGTGCCGAGATCAAAGAGGTGGATTTCTTCTCTGCCAGCGGCGATACGGGTACCCAATCACGGAAAGTCGACGGCGGCGGCTGCAGGGTGATGCATGGCTGCCACCACGACGACGACGTCCACGTAAGTTCGCCGTCGATCCGCACGACACATCCATCGATCAGCTGTATGAGCGTCCCCCACGGCGCCGTAGCTACAAGTTATGCTTGACTGCTCCAAAACTGAGGGGCGCTGGTTCACTTGTGTGGTGCAGACCGGGCTAGAATTGATGACCACCGCCATCGCCGCCGCCCCGGCTACCGTCGGCGAGGAGCGGACGGGGCTGACGATCGGGACGGAGAAGGACCATACAGTTTGTTCCCTTGTTCTTTTCACGAGATCGATCTTTACTTACGTATGTGATGTTGGCTAACATGTATCCTGTGTGTGTGTGCCGCGAAGATTGAGGCGGCTGTGGAAGCGGAGCTTCGGCGGGTGTTGCAGGAGAACCTGCGGCTTCGTGGTATGCTGGAAGAGCTCAGCCGGACTTACGGCGCGCTATACCACCAGCTGCTCCAGGTCACTAATCAGCAGGGACACTCTCATCGCCGTCCTGATGTGCTCATGAACAACCAATTACCAACATTTCTAGTGAGTACTCTTGTTTTTCTTCAAACCATCGCTCCTTCTGTAGTCCCTTCAGTACGCTAGTTATTTTGACCTTACACACACAAACAAATTTGGATTTTCTCTTTAAAAAATATTTGTTGTCCCTATTACCTTTTTCCAATTTCGATCTTCCACACATGCTACAAAATTACGGTTGTGGCCGTATTTCCCACCACTTTTATCTCCTGCACGATCAAAATTCCGGATGCAGCTTCAGTGACTTTGAGCACAAAAGTCTAGCTGTGACTTTGCTCTCATCTCAACAATCCAAAGAAGATTCAACGGTTAGAAATAGATTTAGTTGACAAATTCAAAATTAAAAGTGGTCAGAAAAAATTGAAAAAATCCAGAAATTCCTATATGTTGCGTTCTACATTCTGTGAAAGTTTGGTCACATTTAGAAATTCGAAAATACAGTTTTTGTTCAAAATTGGTGAGAAACTTAAAACGAGGTTTATTCATAAACCGTTTGTCCAAATCTTACAAAATTTTCTCAGAATGTATAACGAAACATATAGGAATTGCTGGATTTTTTTTTCATTTTTTTAACCACATTTAATTTTAAATTTGTCAAATAGATCTATTTCTAACCGTTGGATCTTCTTTGGATGGTTGAGATGAGAGCATAGTCACATCTAGACTTTTGTGCTCAAAGTCACTGAAGCTGCATCCCAAAATTCCTGCAGTATCGTCTTCGGGTCACTGGCAAACCATGCAATGCACGCTGTCCATATGTAAGTCTGATCAAAAAGTATTTATAAGACAATATCATGTGGAGGCCTCAGTCTAACTAATCATGTGATTAATAATTAATCTTTTAAAATATGGTTGACAACTGGGACGTGGTGGCTGCATGGTGTCATGGGTGAAACTCTTTTTTTTTTAAAGGGAGAACCCGGCCTCTGCATCGATTGATGCATACAACATTTATTAATTTATTTTGGATCAAGTATTACAAGTTTATGGGTCACACAAGGTGGAAACATGAATCAACCATCTAAAAACAAAAGACAACATGAAATGACGCTTTGTCAACATGTTAATCTAAGATCAAAACGCCAGCTGCACCGTGTATATAACTCCTGTGCCACCAAAAGAAGCCGGCTGCACCCAAAATCCAGAGCGGCTCGCTTGTCCGTTGGTTGTAGGTAAGACCACATACGGATCCAATGGATAGCCATCGGTACAACCTGCATAAATGAAGAATTGGTGCCTTGTTAAAAATAGCATCATTGCATACATTCCAAATGGCCCAGAGTAAAGCGCACACACCCACTCGGATTTGTGCTTTGTCTCTCTTATCAACTCCCCTTAACCAGTTTCCAAACAAGTTAGTCATATTTTTCGGGGGACTGATGTTAAATGCCATGGAAACAATTCACCAAACCATCTTAGCTAGAGGACATGTTATAAACAAATGTTGCATCGTTTCCTTTTGATCACAAAAACAACAATTTGTACAACCATTCCAATTTCTCTTAGCTAAGTTATCCTTTGTAAGAATCTCTTTCCAGTGCAAGAACCACATAAAAATCTTTATTTTTAGTGGTACTTTCATTTTCCAAATATATTTATGAAGGTATTTAGTATGATCACTTAGATAATCTAAATACAAGGATTTAACCGTAAATTTTCCTGTTATGGTAAGTGTCCACTTGAACTTATCAGACCCATTAGTTAGGTGAACATCCATTAGCCGGCTAACAAGGTGTAACCATTTATCCCACCTGTTACCGGTTAAATCTCTCCTGAAACCTAAGTTAGGAGGAGGGCCTTGCCCGCTATCGAAACATTTTTGTTTTGAGTGATACTATACAGGGAAGGATATTGGCGAGATAGGGGCTTATCCCCAAGCCAAGTGTCCTCCCATAAACGGGTAGTTTTCCCATTTCCAATCGCAAATGACCCACGTTCAAAAAAATCCTCTTTAACTTTCATGAGGCCTTTCCAAAACAGGGAGTCAAACGGTTGAACGTTAACTTGGGATAACATTTTAGAATGTAGGTATTTATTATGTATAAGCTCATGCCACACCCCATCCTCTAAAAGGAGTTTAAAGAGCCACTTGCATAACAAACTTCTATTCTTAGATTCTAAAACCTCTATTCCTAGACCACCCTGTTCTTTTGGCCGGCAAATAATGTTCCATTTAGAGAGTCTATACTTCCTCTTATGTCCATCACTTTGCCAAAAGAATCTGGATCGAAAGAAATCCATTCTTCTCTGTACCCCTTTAGGTACTTCAAAAAATGAGAGCATAAACATGGGTAAACTGGTTAAAACCGCATTAATCAAAATGAACCTGTCTCCATATGACAACAATTTCCCGGCCCAACTAGCAAGTTTCTTTTCAAATCTATCTTCCACCAGTTTCCATTCCCCATTTTTTAGCTTTCTGAAATGTATAGGGATGCCCAAATATTTAAACGGAAATGATCCAGATTCACAACCGAAAAGAATTTTATACTGATCTACCTCTTCTTTTGCTTTGCCAAAACAAAACAGCTTCCTCTTATGATAGTTTATTTTCAGTCCTGATAAATGTTCAAACATACATAAAATCAGTTTCATATTCAAAGCTTTTACTAAATCATGAGACATGAAGAGAATTGTGTCATCTCCATATTGAAGTATTGACACCCCACCTCTACTAGATGAAGAATCAGTCCTTCAACTTGGACATCTTCTTTTGCTCTTGCAATTAAGATGGCTAACATGTCTGCGACAATATTAAATAGCAATGGTGATAGCGGATCACCTTGTCGCAACCCTTTTTGTGTTTGAAAACAATGTCCTAAATCATCATTCACCTTTATACCCACACTACCACGACTCACAAAATCTTTGACCCACTGACACCATTTAGGATCAAAACCCTTCATGCGTAACACTTGTTGTAAGAAGGGCCATTGAACTTTATCATAGGCCTTTTCGAAATCGATTTTCAAAAGCACACGGTCCATTTTCTTCCTATGAAGTTCATGGATAGTTTCATGAAGGACTAAAACCCCCTCTAGAATATGCCTCCCTGGCATAAAAGTTGTTTGAGTTGGCCGAATCACCTTCTGAGCCACAGTCGTAACCCTATTGGTTGCCACTTTGGTAAAAAAAATTGAAGCTGACATTAATTAAGAAAATAGGACGATATTGTTGTATCTGAATAGCGTTCTCTTTTTTCGGAAGTAAAATAATTGTACCAAAATTCAACTGGAATAGAGGTAACTCCCCTTGTTGGAAGCTTTCAAATAACCTCATAAGATCATGTTTAATAATATCCCAGAACCGTTGATAAAATTAAGCAGGGAACCCGTCTGGTCACGGTGCTTTATTCGTTTTCATCTGCATAATCGTATCGTGTACCTCTTTCTCTAAGAAATCTGCGGTAAGAATCAAGTTTTCCTCCTCCAAAATCTAAGCAATATCCGAAGTTTCCGTTTCTACCAGGGAAAAATTGTTTTGTGCCGATGCCCCAAACAATCTTTTGTAGAAGTCGGATATGTAATTCTTAATATTTTCATGTCCTGTTATTATGCCTTCCTCTTGCTCAAGCTGAAAGATCTTTTTCCTTCTATGCTTGCCATTAGCAATTAGGTGAAAATATTTGGTATTGTTTCAACCCTCCTGGACATGTTTTATTTTTTCTCTTTGTGCCCATTTAGATTCCTCGTCACGTCTCATAATAGCCACCTTACATGTAGCCTCTCGCATTTCCTCCCTCTCAGACTCATTAAGTGGTATTGTTTCGGCCTTCAAATCTAAATTATCTATGATACTAAGCTACTCTGATCTTTGGCTCACCCTCGTAAGAAAGACCGGAGATGGCGTATCTTATTCTGCCATATCTCCATTGGGGAAACACCAAAAGAGATAGATGACCATTCTCTAGCTATCATCGCGCCGAAACCTTCTTTTCGTAACCACAACAGCAATGGTGAAACTCTAGAGATGATGGTTGATGGTTCTAACTCGATTCATCACATTATTCCCTTCCCCCCCTGAATAGCGTTCTCTTTTTTCGGAAGTAAAATAATTGTACCAAAATTCAACTGGAATAGAGGTAACTCCCCTTGTTGGAAGCTTTCAAATAACGTCATAAGATCACGTTTAATAATATCCCAGAACCGTTGATAAAACTCAGCAGGAAACCCGTCTGGTCCCGGTGCTTTATTCGTTTTCATCTGCATAATCGTATCGTGTACCTCTTTCTCTAAGAAATCTGCGGTAAGAATCAAGTTTTCCTCCTCCGAAATCTGAGCAATATCCGAAGTTTCCGTTTCTACCAGGGAAAAATTGTTTTGTGCCAATGCCCCAAACAATCTTTTGTAGAAGTCGGATATGTAATTCTTAATATTTTCATGTCCTGTTATTATGCCTTCCTCTTGCTCAAGCTGAAAGATCTTTTTCCTTCTATGCTTGCCATTAGCAATTAGGTGAAAATATTTGGTATTGTTTCAACCCTCATGGACATGTTTTATTTTTGCTCTTTGTGCCCATTTAGATTCCTCATCACGTCTCATAATAGCCACCTTACATGTAGCCTCTCGCATTTCCTCCCTCTCGGACTCATTTAGTGGTATTGCTTCGGCCTTCAAATCTAAATTATCTATGATACTAAGTAGCCTTGATTTTTCTTTTTTGTACACACTACTCTGATCTTTGGCCCACCCTCGGAAGAAAGACCGGAGATGGCGTATCTTATTCTGCCATATCTCCATTGGGGTAACACCAAAAGCGATAGATGACCATTCTCTAGCTATCATCACACCGAAACCTTCTTTTCATAACCACGACAGCAATGGTGAAACTCTAGAGATGATGGTTGATGGTTCTAACTCGATTCATCACATTATCCCCCCCCCCCCCCCCCCCCCCCCCCCCGAATAGCGTTCTCTTTTTTCGGAAGTAAATTAATTGTACCAAAATTCAACTGGAATAGAGGTAACTCCCCTTGTTGGAAGCTTTCAAATAACCTCATAAGATCATGTTTAATAATATCCCAGAACCGTTGATAAAATTCAGCAGGGAACCCGTCTCGTCCCGGTGCTTTATTCGTTTTCATCTGCATAATCGTATCGTGTACCTCTTTCTCTAAGAAATCTGCGGTAAGAATCAAGTTTTCCTCCTCCGAAATCTGAGCAATATCCGAAGTTTCCGTTTCTACGAGGGAAAAATTTGTTTTGTGCCAATGCCCCCAAACAATCTTTTGTAGAAGTCGAATATGTAATTCTTAATATTTTCATGTCCTGTTATTATGCCTTCCTCTTGCTCAAGCTGAAAGATGATGGTTGATGGTTCTAACTCGATTCATCACATTATTCCCTCCCCCCCCCCCCCCCCCCCCACACACACACACACAAATATTGAGGGTTCCTCCAT
This sequence comes from Poa annua, assembly GCA_026929855.1. NCBI lineage: Eukaryota > Viridiplantae > Streptophyta > Magnoliopsida > Poales > Poaceae > Poa > Poa annua. The sequence goes on from CM049428.1 coordinate 29,163,260, forward strand.
TTATTTCAAGAAAATATGTTTCTTGGCTCATTTCGTTTTTGTAACCATTGATTCATTTCACATAATGTTGAATAATTAATATTATGGACACGTAACAATCATGAAACGCAGTTAATGAGGTAGATATAGCACGTTACGCACTAATGCACTAGTAAGGGCGTCCACAACCCGGCAGTTATTTGTCATTATCCGAAAACTAGAGTCCACGTCTTGGGAAACAATCAAAAAAGATGGACACTTGAGTGTGGTGAGATTTTTTACATTTTAAGCCTTGCAATGTCATGACCTAACACTATGGTAGGGGCAACAGAAGCGGTAGTTAGCATGTGCTAATCTCATGCACACAGTTTCAATTGCTTCCTCTCTTTCCTCTTTGACTAATGAAACAACTCGTAATTATCGGTCGATGCAACGCCACCTAACCCGTACGGGCTCACTGACCAAGACATTGACGCAGCAGGGTGATGAGGTGGTCGTTGTCGACTCCCCGTCCTTTAACGGTGGCGGCAAGAGGAGGACGAGTCAGGATGAGGCGGCGGCGGTGGGAACAAGGGATCAGAGCATCGAGCAGGCGTCCCCAGAGCAGCTTCCATTCCGAAAACCGAGGGTGTCTGTGCGTGCGCGATCCGAAGCCCCAATGGTACTCTACTTTATGCAATTCCCTTTCTGGAACGGTTTATTGTGTAGGAGTACAATGTTAATCGTGCATATGAACTCCAGATAAGCGATGGATGCCAGTGGAGAAAATATGGACAGAAGATGGCGAAGGGAAATCCATGCCCGAGAGCTTACTACCGCTGCACAATGGCGTGAGGAAGCAGGTACACGTACATTTACTATTTAAGTCATAGACCAAGTAGGAACACATGGATATGCTAGGGTGTGTACAATGACATAATAACAAGCTGCATGCCGTAAAACTTGACAATGTCATGAAAAAGTTGAGAAGATATGGTACAAAGACATATTCGAGAGGTGGACTTGATCACTCGCAGTATTTATAGCTTTGTAGTTCCATACTCCCTCCGTCTCAGTTTTCTTTGCACAAGCCAAAAAAAACAATTAGTCTCCAAATATACTCCCACCTATTATAGAAAATTATAATAAATGTCTCTTAATTAGTGGATGGTTGCCCCTAACAAACAATGAATGAAATATTTTAGCCCCAATCAGATAGAGGCTTGGGCCCAGAGATTTGCTAAATTGAGCTCTAAAACTGGAATGTAGGGATTAAACATAAATTCAATTGAACGACTTAATTTCATGGAACTCTTTACTATAACTAAAACACTAGAGGTGTTCAAATCTTTTTTTAAGGGCAAAATAGTGTGTGCCAATAAAAATCAAGGACGGTCGGGGAAAATCCTCAACGTTTCTTCATTACTTTCGAGGGGGGACCGGTAAACCAGTCCCCAGCAGAAGTTAAACCAAGATTACAAAAGGAACACGCTAACGCGGTGGGCTTAACAGAAAGGGACAAAACAGACTAGGAGATGAAAGAGAGGACAAATTCTGTAGTTTTCATGTCAACCGATGCATCGGAATAGCGTCTAGGCCAAACAGCCAGATCACCTGCAATACCTACGGAAAATGTCTTGAGGCAAGCAATTCCTTGATTTGAATTCAAGATCATTCCGAGTTTTCTAAACTTGCCCGATCAAGCCCATAAAAGAATGTTGTGCAACAAAGTGTATAATGCACACCGGGTGCTGAATAGCATCTCTAATGAAATGTTTTTATATTGTATATCCATATAGTTTAATATTATTACTAGTTGTTTACAATGTTTATCAAAATTAACATTGATTAATGTTTTTAAAAATATACGCCATCTTTGAAGCGCAGACTGTAATTCCGAACACCAGCTCCATAGATTCTGCACACCAAGAAACTCAGTACTATTCACACCAAAAACTTTGAAGCCTTGATAGTACTTTCCTTCATTTATTAGTTGCATACATGCACGGTCATGAACAAAGTTGAAGAATATGAATCCATGGGTCCAACTCCGAAAATGAAGTTTCACACAACTAAGAGCGGGTCCTCCCCCTCCATTCTATTGATTTGTTTACTCCCATTTTCTTATTAATACTTAATGACATACATATTCCACATATATTTAGCAAAATGCAAACAAAACAAAAATATGTTTACATTTTTTGGGAAATATTGGTTAATTTTGTTAATACAAAAATATGTTTCCATAAACATACATATTCACAAAATTTAATACCAAAATCAAAAATAAAATCATTTCCGAAAACACACCTCCACAAATATTAAATTTTGAACATAAAAATATCTAAGATATAAAACAATGATGATTTAATTTGATTTGATGGATCAATAAAAATGTTTTGCACACATTTTGATGTAAGATGGATGGTAAAATAGATAGGACGGGGTCTCCTAGTTGTGAATTTTCCGCGTCCATCGAACTCGATTAATTGTCTTCTTATCGAAGTTTACATACGTGCATGCAGGTGCAGCGGTGCGCCGAGGACGAGACCGTCCTGGTCACGACTTACGAGGGCAACCACAGCCACCGGTTGCCAGCGGCGGCGACAACCATGGCTTTCACGACGTCTGCAGCCGCCGCCATGCTCCTCTCGGGCCCGGTAGCCAGCCGCGACGGCGCCGCCCTCTTTGGCCACCACGCGGTTTTCCACGACCACCAATCCTTCCCCTACGCTTCCACCATGGCCACGCTCTCCGCCTCCGCGCCGTTTCCTACCATCACCCTCGATCTCACGCAGGTGCCCCCCGGCGCCAGCGACATGCTCCACCGCCTGTCGTCGGTCCAGCAGCAGCCTCCGGCCATGCCGTTCGCGGCACCCCCGCAGCTGGCCATGTACGTACAGCAGAGGGCGTCCACGGTGCTCCCGGCCAGGATTGGGCTTGGCCAGGGCGCGCAGCAGCCCTCGGTGATGGAGACGGTGACCGCGGCGATCGCAGCCGACCCTAACTTCAGCACGGTGTTGGCGGTAGCTATCTCGTCGGTCATGGCGGGAGAAGCCTATCGGCAGGATAATCTGACGACTATTCCCTATGGCAGTACTGTTGGAGAAGAACATGGTGACGCCGCCGCCGATGTTGCTACCGCCGCTGCCACGGATGGATGAGGATCACAGGTGGCGCTGTCCGGCGGGTCGCCTCGGCCTGCGATGCAAATCACACAATAGTGCACCACGTCGACTACTTGAGGACACGAGGTCAATCGATGGGCAGATCGATCGATCTGTGCTACTGCTGCCAGTTGTATCCTGTGATCATTAAGAGTGTATTCTCGCCAAAATTATAATGCGGAGAAGAGGTACGCGCTCTAGCAGCGGCGCCTGACTCTTTCGTTTGTTCAATGGAATGCTATATGCAAAGAGATGTTTTGTTCTACCCTCAAATAAATAGCAGTCCTTTATTTTCGTCCATCCAAGGTCGAAACGAAATCATACTGTTGGTACAAACATGAGCAGTTTAAGTCATACTGTTGTGAACAGTGTACCATACGCCAGGCTGAGGCTCAATAAACGTAGATGGGCCGGCCCAACGTAAAAAAGGAGTTAACAACCTTAACCCTAGGTCCCATCAGAAAAAAAACATCTCTCGCCTCACTCTCTTTCCCGCGAGCAGAGAGTCGCCGGCGCCGTAGATAGGGCTCGTCGAGCCGGTCCATCATCCAGGCTCGCCGGAGGGCAGGAGGAGGGGGGCGAGGCCCTGGCTAGCAAAGACGGCGCCGCTCTGGTTGAAGAGGAGGGCGAGGCGCCAGAGGACGAGGCGCTTATCGTGGACTTCGCGAAGCTGGAGCCGGTGGATGGCCTGCGCGGGTCGTGGCACTCGTGGCCGCCGACGCCCTCCGCCACGCAGGAGCTCGTCGTCCTCAACGCGGTACTCTACACGCCGCTCCACTCGATGGTGCCCGACCTGCTCCCGGTCCTGCCCTATGCGCCCCTCCGCTGCTCGTCCCGCTCCTGCGCCGCCGCCCTCAACCCCTTCTCCCGGGTGAACCACGCCTCCTCGAGTTGGCGGCGCCAGCAACAACCCCTACCCATGCCACCTCTCCCCTGACGCGATTCCGGGCGAGCGGCTCCTAGAGTCGGTGAGCTCTCTCTCCTCCTTCATCTTATTCTTGCCAAGAAAAACTAGAACAATCAGAATTCATGTTTGCATAGATAACCTAGATACTGAAACCAAATTTTCTCATTGTAATTGTATTCACCTTGAAGGGATGGAGTAACAATTATGTTGTGCGGACCGATTTTTTAGTAGGAGTACAACTATTTGCCAGAAAGTTCAGGCACCAACTCCAATCATGATAGTCTTGTTCTCTGATTAAGAAGATTTTTAGGGCACGTTAAATTCTGGCTACATTCATGATAAGATTTTTAGCTGTTTTCACTCTTGTAGTTTCAGAGCTTAATATGATGTGCTCCATTGCTTTAACTCTTTTATTTACCGTTTTCTTATAGTAAGCCAAGGTGGATATTGGGAAATAAAGAACTTGCACGGCTATGGAAATGGGTAGAACTAAACCCTGTATGTTCTACAACTTCTCTTTATTGTCGTATTTGATTGAAGATAAGTAAAAATCCTAACTGAACACCCTCTGAATACCAATGTATAAAGTTCAAATGTGTTGGTTTTAGGCCCTTTCAGCACTTTTAGAGTATTCTAAATGTTGCCTTTTCTTATTGTCCAATTTTACTTATACGGAGTTGAACTGCCCCGTTCAGTCGAATGACACCACAATTTTCCTGTACTTACATGTAGTTACATTTATGTAAGTCACATATCTCTGACCGTTCAAATGTTCAATGTTTTGACTCTACATTGTATTTGCAGAATGCAATGACTGGTTCTGACCGAGTCAGCACACCAGCAATTACAGAATGTTGGAAACCACTTGCAGAAGATGTAAGTGCTGGAATTCCTTTCATCGTTATTTTGCACCTATGGTTCATCAGTCCTTTTGTTTTAAGCATATCAGGTAATTAGCAGTCCTGTAATACTGATTAGTTAGTGCAAACTTGCAGATGGACACATCCACTGGAATTGAAGAGGAGTATCACTACAAAAATAATCATGTAAGTTCAACTCCCAGCGCTATCATTTCCTCGAGTGCTTGTTGTATGGATATTAGTTAATATATGTAGTGCACAAGTAATCCATTCTTAAAGTTCAATTTGATGCAAATGATCTGTCAAGTTGGATCTAATTCTCCATTGAGATAAAGCATATTATTTCTCCCAAACAAGTTCTCCTAAAATGAATTACCTTGTCACTCTGCTATATTACCTTGTCCAGTTTCATCTATGTTGTTACTTGGCTGGTTTATAGTATGTGTCTGCATGACTCAGCAAGCCTGTTCATTCTGATTAGTCCTTTTGATATCTGCTAGTGAGGAGTGATGAATTCTTCATTTTTTTTAGCATGTGAGGTTCGGTGGTGTACATGTGGCTGCAAGAAAAGCATTTCGCAATCTTCATGGTCTTGTTGTCGTTGACGTAGTTGAGGTTAGTGATAATTTTCCTTAGGTTAAATCTTACATTATGGTTCGACATTGAGTCATCTACCTGATTGTTTATTGTGAACTTTTTTTTTGAATTTGTTTATTGTGAACTTTTCATTCTTTAAACAGGAAACAACAATGGCTTCATTGGTTCATATGCAGAAAATCTATGATGAATGATTTGTATTGAAAACATTAAATGCTACAATGGACCTATCTGATGGTTCAACTTACGTTTGTGCACCAGATTTTCAATGCTCATGGATCGCCTGACTTTGAGTATTGTGAATTGCTGGACCTACAATGTGCATGCGACCAACCAGCAGTACGCCACATATATCACACAGAAAATATAAACGGATGTGCTTTTTAGAGTGCAATGTGCATGGGTGAATTTCATGATTTGCGTCCATACAATATTATACGATGTTTTAAAAACCATTATCCATCAATTAAATTGCTGAAACTTTTTCTATTCAACAGGTTGTAATTTGTCAATCCGGGAGGACCTTCTCAACAAGTTCACCGAAGATACAGTCGACACTGTACATCTGCTAGAAATAGTAGTCTACAAGAAGCATTGGATTCATCGGTCTATAATCTTAATAAGAAAGATGTTCTAATTTTACAATTAGAATATAAACTTCACTCTACGTGTGAGAAACTCTCTGTTGCAGGGCAGACTATAGAGGAGAAACAGATTGTAGAAGAGAACTCCAGATATAGGAAATATTTCACATTTTTCTGGATCATGTTAGCTTTGTACGTAGCTCTAATAATAATTCCAACAATATAGACATATAGACATGTACTGATACGTGATGTACTATTTTGATTACCGGCTATCGTGAATGGAAGTGCATGAACATATTGGCAGCGATTGGTTTTCTTTTAACCGTCTGGTTGTGATACTCAAAGTACCGTACAATCTCTACATTATTTCATTACAACAATTCATAGAGCAATGCTGGACTAGAGAGGAATGTTGGACTAGAGAGTCAAACTTACAAGCTATGCATCTGGGACCATACTGGATGGATTATTCTTGTTTCCAGGATGGTGAATTGGTACTTCATTATCTGAATTATTATCGCAGCAAAATGTGTATACTGCTTTATGTGGTATTTCAGCTGCCACATTGATTCTTGATTAATTTAGAAGTTATATGATAATTCAGATTGATGCTTCAGCTTAGTCTTGGTAAAGGTTCCATGTTGGCATCAAAGTGCATTACCCGAATTATTACAAAGTACCATCGGACTAGATAGCTGATGCAATAAAACTGAAAATAAAATGATTTTTCAGTGTGTAAATTTCAACCCAATATTCTTCTTTCATATTCAAATTACGGTGTAAATTTCAACCCAAAGTGCATTATGCTCATCCTGAAACATCTTCACGAATCACGAACCACTCCCCATTAGCCGGACTCAACTCGATCTCTAAATGTGCCCGACATCCACAACGAGTAAGAGCCTTTGGTGTCCTCTCTTGGTCGGGTCTTTCAAAGTTTGCCAAGGATCGGTGTCCTTCCTTAAAGCAGGTGTAAAGCCGCTTGAAACACGTTTTTTTACCTGGCAGGTAATTCACCTCTTCCTTCCTTATACTGAACCCTTTCACCTTTGCATATTCATTATAAATCTGGTATATTTCGTTCTCGGTTATGAAGGTCTTGCTAACCACACGAAGGTACTGGTCATGCTCCATCTCCCTGAACCACATATCAGAAATTAATAGTCATGTTACTACTCAAATAAAACATGTCTCAAATTAAAAAGATAATTTCATGTGTTGAAACTTCTCTCTATATAATATTTATAAAATGCAAAAGAAACCACACATAATCTAGAGAATGTACCGTTGACATTTCAGCTCATTTGGAAAAATAATTTAGGAGGAAATCACTTAACAAGTATTTACTTCAAAATTTGAATTGAAATTTTGGAGCACACAAAAAACAGCACCAAAATAGTACATAAAGTCAAATCAGGGACTAAGAACTCTACAAATTTAAAGCTCATTTAAAAACATATTTAGGATACAATCATGTATTTACTTACTATCGAAAACAATTCTAGTTATATAGGTTTTGCATGTACCCACTGATATTTGTACATAGGTTTTGCAACTGGGAAACGTATGCAGCTAGGACTGAAACATTTACAGATCCTCGTACTCAGTCACAGAAATCCTATTCAGTTATAACAGAAAGACTACAAGCAATCTAGTAATTCAGGTCCTACACATTTAAAGTTCTTCAAGAAATATAGTTTCAGACATGTACGTGTCCAAGAAGACAACTGAATTCAGAGGATGGAGAGGGAGGGGAACGCGTACGTACTGTTCAATCCGCGGCCTTGTGGTCGTCCATCGGCGAGCTGCAGCCCGAGATGGCGCCAGCGTGCTCGAGCGAGCGCGAGTGCGAGGCCGATACGCCAGACTCGGAGGCGCCAGGCGTCAGCTTCACACGGCGGTGGCGTTTGGAGGCGCGGGCAAGATGGGGGCAAAGGCACTGCAGGTCGCGCCGGCGACTGCGTGTAGGTAGCGACAATGTGTTCGAGCGAGAGCGGGCCAATCGCCGGAGTTGGAGGCGACGGCGTTGTGGTGATAGAGATGGAGACGTTGTGGAGGATTTGGACCTCTTTTACGGTCTCGCTAATGTAAAAAAAAACCTGCTTACTGGGCTTTATGGGTCTAAACAACAACTATTCATCTGAGCCGTTTATATCAGGTTTCACTGCTGCCTCCGGTTACCACGAAAAGGGTACTGTAAAAGTCGCCTATGCAAAACTATTCAGATGCAAAAAAAAAGCAAGATGTGAAATGCAAAAAAAAACAAGATGTGAAATACAAACAAAAGCATCGATATGATTGCTACGAACGGCATGGATAGAGATATTTTTACAAATATATTCCTCTACATATCGATAAGTCAAAAATACCTCATCTAAACGAATCGTCAAAGTGTCCAGACTGGCGGAAAGCCAATCTCACCAAAGATTAAACCCAGGAAAAAAGATGTACGAGTATAATAGTTGTCTTGAAAAATAAGATCAGTCATTAGAAATTTACTTAAGGGCTCTAATGATAATTTAGAAGCGGATATTAGAAAACAAAAGAAAGAGTTGATGGAGGAATATGATCGATGTTGTGGATATGAAGTCTAAAAGTAAGGAACTTTCTACTGGTAAAGAATAAGCTATGCATTATTATTAGTGAGCTAAATAATCATTCGGCATTGGAAGAACTTAGACTAGGCAGAGATTTAGGGTACGGATATTCTAGAAGCAGACAAAAACACAACTTATTCAACCTTAATCCTGATTTTTTTTTCTTCAACTGAGAAAGTTACTGCAGAAGAAATAGTATGGTGTAAACTATATTTACTAACGAGCATTTAAAATAGAAGTGTTTGCTCCTTATGGTGATGGGGCCCTAGGGAGAAACGACTTGTCCATTATGTTCTAATAAAGAAATTGGGAGTAGTAATATTTGATGACTGGATAAGAGGAATTTATATACTACTCACTCCATTCTGGTTTATAAGCAACATTTAGCAAATCTTTAGAACCAAGGCATGAGTGTATTGAGTGAGAAAAAATGCTAAAGGTGACATTTATTATACAAAAACCAATGACAAACACATATATGCATTAGCTGAATTAACTGCAGCTTGCATGAGGATTGGTGGAGAGAAGGTCATTGGTAATTAAAAAGGGTAATTAATTGTCTAAAATGTTGCTCACTCTTGGAAATATTTGGTTTTGGGTATGTTGTTTATAAATCGGGATGGAGGGAGTATCTATAGATTAATCTTTTCTATGATCACTCTAATTTCAAAAGACAATGATGCTAGGGTGATGAAGAAATTTAGACTCATTAGTTTGTTGAATTTTTCATTTGAGTTTTTTTTTTACCAAAGGTCTCACTAATAGGTTGGCATTGCTAATGGATAGATTAATATCTTGTTGTTAATATGATTTTAAGATTAATTTATTGTTGTTAATCTAATATTATTGCATGTATATTTATTCTAAAAAGTGTTTTCACTACTCATGAATTTACAGTAAAAAATAAAATAGTTTAGTTTTTAAGCGAGAATCTTGATTTTATTGCTGGAGTATAGCATAGAGATTTGGGGGCTACTTCCGTTTGTTGGATTAGGTAGAGCCCAGAAAATGGCTCTTCCATTTTCTCATCCATAGATGAGAAAATAAATAATGTAGAAGGAGAATTGTTCTTAGGTGGGAGATGGTTAAGGCAGGGAGGCCCTATGCACCCACTGTTGTCTAAATTTGTAATGGATCTTTTCTCTAGAATGTTGATTAAAAGAAGTGGAGCGGGCTTTATTAGGGGGTATTTGTATGAATTGTTCTGCAGGCTGTAATTAGATTACAGTAGGCATATGATACTCTGCTTTTCATGGAAAATGATGCTACCGTGTCAAAGTGGACCGTAACTTGTTCTAAACAGTTATCTGGTATGAAGATTAATTTTCACAAAAGTTAGTTGATTTCGACAACATGGAAGAATATTAGATTATTCCTTTCTTGGAAATTTTACGATGTGTTGTTGGGAAATTCCCCTTTTACTATTTAGGGCTTCCTTTGCATCATGATAAACTTAAAAAGAAAGATTTTCAGCCTCTAGTTTATAGTATTCTTAGTACAATGACAGGCTGGAGAGACAGGTCGTTGCCCTATGCAGCAAACAAAATTTTGATCTAAGTTGTGTTAGCCAGTATCCCCATTTCCACGATATCCTTTGTCAAATTTCCTAAATGGGTTTGAACTAATCAACACTCTGACTGGTTTATTGTATGTGGTCTAGTGAGGAAGGTAACAATACGATTCATTTAAGTGACTAGCCTTCTATTTGTATGATAATAAAGTTTTGAGGTATGGGTACTCCAACTTTTATGACTTGAATATTTTTCTTATAGGTATCTTGATTAGGAGATACATTCACGTTGAGAGACCATGTGGAAAAAATAGATAGATGCTAAACATGATGCTAAGGATCCAAATATTTTGTGATGTAAAGATGTCCAGTCATGTAGCATTTTGAAAGCTGTGGTGTGGGTATCAAAAGCAATTGGGTTATAAATGGCATGTAGATAATGGTAGGTCTTTTGAATTTTAGTTTTTTGAGATTAGGTATTTGGATTTTGCGAAGATATTTTGTTTGGAACTCGCCTTTAGCCACACAATTTTGGAAGATTTATATTGTGCCTAATAAAAAACAAAAACATTTTCCGATTGGAGGGACGGTTGTTCATCTTAGATGTGATTTTACGAGAACTTCTACTACAAAAATGATGGCTGAGTGATTTGAGCTGTTAGAAAGTACTAGAAGGGTTTGCTTGTTTTGTACTAACCCGTCTCATCTGGCAGTTGAGACTAGAGTGGTTTATTCCTCAAATTTTATATATTCTATATGAATTTTAGAGGAATTGTTTGCATTTTAATTGGGAGTTGAAGGTTCCATCTAATCCCTCCATACCGGTTTATAGGATGCAATTAGAAATTCTCTATAACCAAGGCATGAGTCTATTGGGTGAGAATTTTTTTTAAATACAATGGTTATTGTACAAATGACCAATGACTTGAAGGGGATCGTAACAATAATTTTTCTAACAACGATATTCTTAAACTAGTCAGAATCTATATTATACAGATATAGTAATGCGGAGGAGATCGGTATACATACCCTTATAAACCGAAAAGCGGCGATTACGTTCCCGCACAAGCGTTGACGATGAAGAAGACGTAGCCGACCTCAAGGTCGTGTAGAGGACGTAGACCTCCCAGCACCACTAGTGTGGCACCTCGCAGAGCGTCACACACGTACGGTGGAGAAGACGGCCTCCAAAACTCCAGTCCAGGACGAGCAGCGGATGACTTGAACCGGAACACCAACGGCACGGCAGCGGGCGTATGGCGGAAAGAACTTTCTTCTCAGCGCAACTCCGACAAGGGAATCGTGTTATCGAGGAGAAAATAGAGAATTAATTGGATGAATTAAAAAGCCAGGGGTGTGCCTCTATATAAAGGGGCAAGGAGGCTGCTAACCTTGCCAGGCTGGCGGTGTGGGACTAATCCCACACCCTAGCCGGCCAAGGCTCATGCGCCGGCCTAGGTGGACCAGCCCTCCTCCCTTGGGGGGAAACTTCTCCCCCTCATGGGCCCTCTTTGCATGAGAGGGCCCATTAACGGTATTTTTCCTTTAAAAATTTAGGAAAAAATATAAAAAAATATTTAACTATTAGTTACATTAAATACATATTACATAATTTATCCCCGCTCTGAAAACTATTTCCTCGCTGCCCGATTTTCATTGGACCATTCCGGGACGTTCCCGGTGTTCTCTATTTCTTATTTTCATTTCCGGTAAATATGTCGACGCCCCTTAACTGTGTTACCCTAGCGGTTCGATATAATAACAGACATGATCGAGACACCTCTCCGATCAATGACTAATTCGTGGGCCTGGAGACCCAGATTTAATCCCTGTGATATAACGAATAACTTTGTCGATCAAACCTAGACGTTGACTCTAAAATTTTGCCATGGCGATACTTAGCGTCTTCGAGACTCGTTCATAGATATCTCCATACCTAGATTGATCTCGTTATCGACAACACTATCTTCTACTCGTCCATGATATTATGTCCTGGTGACCTAGTCACATGTTTGCAAACTCATTTGACATAATCTCATCGAGTGGGCCCTAGAGTATCTATCCTGCTATGCGGACTGGCAAATCCCGCTCTTGATCTCTCGTCTAAACATACTCCCTTCCGATACCCAAGAGGAACACATTTATGGTCACACTATTAAGATATGACGTTTGATGCAATCAAAGTACCTTTCAGGAATAACAATAAGAATTGATCTCATGGTCAAAGGCGTAATGACTACGTCCTACGTAAATTGGGTATGTCCACCACATCGTTTTGCCAACAATATGACTCCATTATCAACTGACGCTATGTCACATGATCGGGAAATCTCGATCATCATTTGCACAATGGACTAGTCACGTAGAGGCTACTAGGACCTGGTTGTTTATTAATGTTTCCGCTTAATCACAGTTATAGCATGACACACAAACGTATTATGAAAAAACGAGATATAATAAATAAAATACTTTATTAATTGCCTCTAGGGCATATCTCATTCAGTCTCCCACTTAGACTAGAGTACAATTTAATCGAGATTACAACTTGGTAAAAGCTTAACACTCATAGCTTATTGGTGTTTCTCATACTTGTCAAGCGGAAGAGGCTTTGTCAGAGGATCTGCCACATTCAGATCTGTATGCACTTTGCAAATCTTCACATCGCCTTCATGTACATACTGTCGTATCACATGGAAGCGTCGGAGAATGTGTTTGACATTTGAGTGAGACCTTGGTTCCTTCGCGTTAGCAATAGCACCCGTATTGCCGTAGTAGAGGGTCACGTATTGCGCATTAGGGAACATTCCAAGTTCAATGATGAACTTCCTCAGCCACACAGCTTCATTCGCGGCTTCAGAAGCAGCGATGTACTCCGATTCCATTATAGATTGTGCCACGATAGGTTGTTTGCCACTTCTCCAGCACACGGCGCCTCCATTCACCTTGAAAACATATCATGTTTGTGACTTAGAGTCATCGGGGTCTGTGCTGAAACTTGCATCAACGTAACATGTTACGCTAAGTTCTTCATCACGGCCACCATAGACAAGGATCATTTCTTTGTCTTCTTGAGATGTTTAAAAATACACTTAACAGCTATCCAACTTTCCTTTCCAGGATTACTTTGGAACCGGCTCGTTAAACTAAGAGCCAATGCTACATCAGGTCGAGTACTTAACATGGCATACATGATCGATCCTATGGCTGAAGCATAAGGATGTTTAGCCATCTCGGCTCTATCAAGTTCCGTCACCGGACACTGTGCATTGCTCAATGTTTTATTCTTTACAAGTGGTAGAGAACCTTTCTTTGCCGTCTCCATACCGAACTATTTCAGTATCTTATCAAGATAATTACTCTGACTCAACGCTAATAGACGGGTTGATCTATCACGATAGATTTTAATGCCTAAGACGTATGCAACTTGTCCTAAGTCCTTCATGGAAAATTTATTGTTTAAATATTTCTTCACGCTATTCACAAGATCCACATTATTCCCAATCAGTAATATGTCATCTACATATAGTGCTAGGAACACAACCGAGATCCCACTCATTTTCTTGTAAATGCAGGTCTCTTCTACATTTTGGACAAATCCAAAACCTTTGATCACCTCATCGAAGCGAAGCTTCCAGCTCCAAGATGCTTGCTTCAATCCATAAATGGAACATTGAATCTTGCATACCTTGTCAGCATTTTCTGGATCGACAAAACCTTCCGATTGTACCATATACAAATCTTCCTCAATGTTGCCATTTAAAATGCTGTTTTGACATGCATCCGCCATATTTCATAATCATAATATGCAGCAATTGCTAACAAAATCCGAACAGACTTTAGCATCGCTACCGGTGAAAAAGTTTTATCGTAGTCAATCCCATGAACTTGTCAGAAACCTTTTGCGACAAGCCGATATTTATAGACAGTCACATTACCGTCAGCATCAGTCTTCTTCTTAAAGGTCCATTTATTCTCGACAGCCTTGCGCCTTTCGGGAATGTCCACCAAAGTCCATACTTTGTTGTCATACAGGGATCCATTTCGGATTTCATGGCTTTCAGTCATTTCTCGGACTCTGGGCTTGCCATAGCCTCTTTGTAGTTCGTAGGTTCATCTTGTTCAATTAACATGACGGTGCAAACCATGTTGTTGTACCACTCTGGTGCGATACGATATCTTCAAGACCTACCAAGTAGAACAGTATCCTTGACATTTTCTCCCACTCCTTCTATGGAGGACGTTTTCGGAACATCTTCTGTTACGCCACTCGGAATTTCAAGTTCACGATCAACGATCTCGTCGAGGTCTACTTTCCTCCCACTTACTCCTTTCACGAGAAACTCCTTCTCAAGAAAGATACCGTTCTTCGCGACAAACATTTTGCCCTCAGGTTGGTTGTAGATGGTGTATTCTATGGTTGCCCGCAAATACCCTACAAAGACAACTTTCTCCGATTTCGGTTCGAGTTTGTCGGGCTGTAGTTTGTCGGGCTGTAGTTTCTTAACACACGCCTCACAATCCCATACCTTCAGGAACGACAACTTAGGTTTTTACCATGCCATATCTCATACGAAGTCGTTTCTACGGATTTGGATGGAGCACTATTTAAAATGAATATGGCGGTTTCTAACGCATAACCTCAGAAGGATACGGGCAGATCGGTAAGAGACATCATAGACCGGACGCTATCTAATAGACTACGCTTACGTCGCTTGGACACACCGTTACGTTACGGTGTTCCAGAATGCGTAAGTTGCGGCAGATGCCACAGGCCTTCAGATGTGTGCCAAACTCAAAACTCAAATACTCGCCACCACGATCGGATCGGAGGTGTTTGATTTTCTTGTTAAGATGATTTTCAACTTCACTTTGAAATTATTTGAAATTTTCAAATGTTTCAGACTTGCGTTTCATCAAATAGATATATCTGTATCTACTCAAGTCATCGGTGAAGGTGACAAAGTAACGATAACCATTGCGTGTCGACACGCTCATTGGTCCACACACATCTGTATGTATGACTCCCAATAAGTCTGACGCCCGTTCCATGAAACCTTTGAACGGTGTCTTGGTCATCTTGCCCATGAGGCATGGTTCGTATGTGTCGAGTGATCCAAAATCCAACGAGTCTAAAAGTCCATCGGCATGGAGTTTCTTCATGCGCTTTATACCATTATGACCGAGACGGCAATGCCACATATACATGGTGGTATCACTACTAAGTTTAATCCTCTTGGCATCTATGTTATGGATGTGAGTACTACGATCGAGATTCAACAAGAATAAACCATTACTCTCGGGAGCATTAACATAAAAGATATCATTCATTGTAATAGTACGACCACTTGATACTTAATTGAATGAATATCCGTCTTGCAACAAGCAAGACCCACTGATAATGTTTACACTCAAGGACAGTACAAAATAACACTTATTTAAAACCAAAACTAAGCCCGATGGTAGATGTAGAGGGAGTGTGCCGACAGCCACCACGTCAACTTTTGATCTGTTGCCGACATGCATCGTCACCTTGTCCTTAGCCAGGCGACACTTATTCCGCAACTCCTCCTGAGAGTTACAAATATGAGCAACAGAACCAGTATCAAATACCCAAGTGTTGTTGCGGGCGCATGTAAGGTACAGATAAATAACATGTATATCAAATATACCTTTCTCTTTGCCGACATTCTTGCCAGTCTTCTTATCCTCCATATACTTGGGGCAGTTGCGCTGGTGATCTGATGGTCACCACCATCTTTTCCATCTTGATTTCTAATTCGGAATGTTTAGCATCATCAGAATTTCCGATAGGGATTTTGATGTCCCTTTCATTTTATAATTCATGGTTGCGTGTTTATAGATAGGGGCAGTGACAACAGCACCCTATCAATAACTACCTCTTCTGGAATCACATATCATTCAAGAGTTGAACGCTGCCAAACATATTGGCTAAATGCTTACTTATGTTGTCGTGCTCTTCCATCTGGGTTGAGAATAAAAGCTTGGTAGCTTAAAACGTCTCATCCATGACTTGTGGTGCAAAAACAACCATGAGTTCAGTGATTATCTCATAAGCACTCTTGTTCTCAAAATGGTTTTGCAGGTCAGCCTCCATGGCAAAGAGCATGGCACTCTGGATAAAAGAGGAAATCTTCGCCTTAAACTCGTGGACGATCCTAACAGTTTCTGAGGCGGTGCTTTCTGGCTGATCACCTAAGGGGGCTTCAAGGATGTAAGCCACCTTGTGGGTATTCAGAAGGGACTTCAAATCGCGAAACCAGGACACAAAGTTTGACCCATTGGTCTTAAGCTTCTCTTTCTCAAGGAACATGGTTAGGTTAAAGGTGGGCTGAGACATCTACAATGGAATTTGCAACAACATAAGACTTTGTTCCTAATATTTTGAGTTCTAGTATTTTAGAAAAATAACTATCAGAACTCCCACTTAAACGAACATCCCTCTAATCGTTTCAGCAATTACACGACCCCAATCCATTGCATAACCCCTCATCGTCAGAGCCGGCAACACAACTTCAAAGGTAGACATCGAAATGTCGATCACAACAACTCTGTGACTCATGCTCGACCCTTCGGTCACCGTGTTCCGAGGCCATGTCGGCACATGCTAGGCACGACACAATAACCTTCAACGTAAACGCTAGAGTAAAACAGTCTTACACCCACTATATGTGAACGGCGATATGTCTGACACCCGATCGTCACGGCCTGCCTCATAACGTAGAACTTTTTTGGTGGTGCACGTTGAAGGGAGAACACTAATGGTATTTTGGAGGGATCATCTTATATTACTACCGCCATGTAACTAACAAACAATCACACAATATAAGATGCACTCAAAACATCAAATGTAATGCGACGTGATATGGTCCATGCGCCATAGTCTTCGTGGCACCCAGAGTTTATAAACAATTTAATAAACCTACCTTGACCATATCACATTGTGAAGGAGATATGCCCTAGAGGCAAATAAATAAGTAGTATTTATTGCATTATCTCATAAGTTTATAATAGGTTTGTGTATTATGCTATAACTGTATTAATCGGAATTATTAATACACGTGTGATACATAGACAACCATGTCCCTAGCAAGCCTCTATATGAGCTAGTCCATTGGGCAACAGTTGATCGAGATTCCCGATCAAGGACAATGACGTCGGTTGACAATGGGGTCATCTTGTTAGTTGAATAAGGTGGTGGACATACGCAAAGTATTGCAATAAGATCGTATTACGATGTTTGTCATTTGCAATAGATAAGAGTGTGATAGCTTATTCCTTAGACCGTGAGACCGTACTTATCAATGCTTCGTAGGGGTGGTTTGAGAGCATCAAACGTTGTGTCTTATATAGCATGACAATAACGGTGTCCATCTTGGGTATTCCGAAAGAGCATCGAGACGTAAGGATCAAGAGTGGGATTTGTTCATTCTTGTAATGGAAAGATACTCTGGGCCCACTCGGTGATATTGCATCTGTATAGCTGCGCAGCTTATGACTAGGTCATGGGGATGTAATATCGCAGACGAGTTAATAACCTTCGTCGGTAACGAGATACAACAAAGGCATCGGTGTGTCTACGATCATATCTCGGACAAGGTAGTATCGCAGAGACAAAGGGAATGAATATCATATTTATGGTTCAACGACGATATCCGTGGAATGCACAGGGGTCGTCATATATTTCCAGGTATCCCTGACGATCATTGGTGAGCGGAGTGTCTCGACCATGTCTGGAGTGTTCCCGAACCGTAGCGTAACAAACTTAAGGTCTTAGCGACGCTAGGAGATAGGTTATGGAATATTATAGGATTTTGTTGGAGAGAGAGAAATGATCCGGAAAGAGTTCCGGTGGTCCGGAAGGAGTTCCGGAGAGGTCTGGAATGGTTCCAGGAATGTCCGAAAGTTGTTCGGGTGGTCCGAAAGAGTTTTCGGAGTCACGGGATATTGAATTATATATAAATATATTAATTATGAATTAATGGGATTTTTATATTAATTTAATATTAATTAAATAAAGGAAAAAAGGGGGCTCCCACCTACATGGGCCCTAAGAGGGCCCAAGAGGGGGGAGCCACACCCCACAAGGGGGGTGGGCCCCATGGGAGGTTCGGCCGGCCCATGGTGAGGCGCACCACCCCCCCCCCCCCTCCTCCTTTAGTCCCACATGGGGGAGCCAAGGGGTTTGCACACCCCCTTCCCCCTTTATATAGCAAGGCTATAATTGATTTAATTCATAGGAAAATCCAATTAATTCCCGATTTCTCTCTCGATCTCGTGATTCCCAAGTCGGAGCCGCGCCGAGCTGAGGAAAGGGGTCTCTCTCCACCTAAGCCATACCGCAGAGCGCCGTTGCTCTGCCGGATTCCAGATAAGATCTACTCCTACGATTTCAGCTGGATCTGAATGACCGGGAGTTGTCGCTAAGCTCCGTATGTTTGCGAGTGCTCGGAGGCTACTCTTTTGAGGAGCTTGGGCGACGTCGTCTCGCCCCCCTGCAGCCGCCGCGCCACCTCCCCCTCTGCTGCCGGCGCACCAGCCCTGGTGCTGGCGCTCTGCCTTCTTCCGCCCGACGCCCGTCGACGCAGATCATCGTCAACACCCCGGCGTCATCGACTTCGACATCACGGCAAGTTCTTCGCGACCTCGAGGTCGGCTACGTACGACTTCATCGTCAACGCTTGTGCGGGAGCGTAATCCCCGCTATCGGTCTACATGGAGGTAATGTAACCCGTTCCGCCA
This sequence comes from Poa annua, assembly GCA_026929855.1. NCBI lineage: Eukaryota > Viridiplantae > Streptophyta > Magnoliopsida > Poales > Poaceae > Poa > Poa annua. Next base: position 29,182,203 of record CM049428.1, read on the forward strand.
CCGTTATCGCATGTACTAGATAGATAGATCCTGGCTAGTTAGGGTTTCGTTCGCTAGAAAATTTATTGTTTTCTGCACCGTAACCCCTTCAGTGGTATCAGAGCCGATCTATGCGTAGTACTGCTGGTACGGTTAGAACTCATGTTGTATGAGGGCGTCTTTCTTATATTTGCTACCCTCTAGCGTGCACTTGCGATGCCTTCGGTATTGAGTTGATGAAGCGGCCCGGACCGACTTTACGTGTACGCTTACGCGAGACTGGTTCCACTACTGACATACGGCTTGCACCGTATCTGTGGCTGGCGGGTGTCTGTCTCTCTCTCTCTAGTCGGCAAAGCATTTTCAATGGAGGGCCCGAAAGGGATGCTTAAACATGCAATTATACGATCGACGTTGTGGTACAAAGTTCGTAGGTAGGGAAGCGATTCTCTTACGAATAAGCCTATATGCCACGGAAAACTTGCAAAACTAAATAAAGCTAGAGGCGTCTAACTTTGTTTTGCAGAGGCGTTATTTCATGTGACATGGTTACGGTAAGTTTTGATATTACTCGTACGGTCGGAGGCAATGGAGGGCTCTGTAGACTCGGAGCCATGTCGGGGCGCCGGGAGGCCAGGCACATGGCGCCATGAAGGTCCAGGCGCATCGACCATGTCACATCGCACTTCATTGCATCATTATTGTGTGATGTTGTGTGTGCATCCTATTGATTGATTATATGCTAGATATACAACGGTAGCATCATAAATAGGATGATCCCTAACAAATACCAAAATTGTGTTCTCCCTCGTTGCGCACCACCAAGAAAGTTCTACGTTATGAGGCAGGCCGTGATGATCGGGTGTCACACATCTCGTCGTTCGCATACAGTGGGTGTAAGCCATGTTGCACGCGCAGGGTCTTCGAGGTTTGATTGGCGAGCCTAGCATACTCAGAGGTATGGCCTCGGAACACGGGAAGATCGAAAGATCGAGCACGAGTCACAGAGTTGTTGTGATCGACATGTTATGTCCACCTTTGAAGCTGTGCTGCCGGCCGTGATGATCGGGGGTAGTGTGGTGGATGAGGGTCGTGTAATCGCCATTATTATTTTTACGGATAATAATCTTGGTGTGGTGTGTTTTGATAATGAGATTATAAAACTAAAACTCACCTATATATTATAAACTTATCTTACCTCTTTTGCGATCACATCTGGAGACTACGGAACTACGCTTCGGTTACTTCTTCAAGAGCTCGGATTCTACCTTGGAAGCCGACGGGTCCAACTTCATCAGCTGGTGCATTGGTTTTAGAAACATTCTCCAAACACAACAAACATCCTATATGTGCTAGAACATTAGTTAGGAGTTAGACCAGATGATTCTGATAGCAAGGATCAAGATGATGAGTTCCGTAAGCATCATGACATGTTCATGGAAGTGACGATCGTCATGAGCGTATGCCTAGCACCTGAGTTGAAAGTTGTTTCAACACATGGAGCCATATGTCGTGATTGATGCGATCAGAGGTCACTTCAAAGATGAATTGAGTCTTGAGAAGTTCAGACAGCTTAGAAAGTTCCGGACCATTCACATGGGGAGCATACCTGTCTGGAGACTCAGTTGAAGAAGTTGTGTGACATCTACTTCAGACTTACGAATATCTACGATTTCTAGATAGCGAACTCCAGTGCAATAGAGATTGCGCTTTACCTCCTAGCTGTGAATAGCATGTGCGTGAATATGCTATAGAGACACGGTGAGCTTCTTCACGTTCATGAACAAGTTCAAATCTCTAAAAGTTGATTCATCGAAGAAGAGTTCTTCGACGCTATGGGTATATTTGATATACGAAGATATAAATGTATTCTTCTCATACTTGATGATTAGTGTTTGATAATTGTTCTGTTTGTGAAACAGTCCCTGATTATCACAAGTATGTTGCGAAGGGTGACGTGACAGTGCACGAGTGATGGCAAGTTCATGGCCAGTAGTGCTCACGCCCTCAAGATATCATATTAGTTATCATCAATAGTTTTGATAAGACATTTTGTAATAGTGAGAGTGTGACCTAGTTTGGTGTCTTGAATGTTGCAAGACATAATTATTCATATAGAACAAATCAGTTGTTTTATGGTATGAAACAAAGCAGTTGTTTCATGATATGAGTAATGTGCATCACATCTCAATTACATTATGCGTATGATATACATTTATAATAGCGGGAATGATAAAATTATGTGTCAAAGAACAAACACCATCGAATTTAGTCATAAAGGCAATGAAAGAAGTAATGGATAATTTTGGTCCATTTAAGTATTTCGAGTGCCAAAATTAATTAAGTTTGAAATGCAGTATTGAAGTTGCAATACTAGAGGAAATTGATTGAGAGTCATTTTTAATGATTAATCAATGGTGTTATTACATGATCCGAATTCTTCCATGATTTTGGTAAATAGGAGTATTTGCCCGATAAATTATGGAGTCTGAGATTAATTTGATAATAGATCAAATGGGGTTTTTGAGAAGAAAGATTAGTGAAATATTGTATTCACAAAATTCGATCAAAGGACAATATTTTTGAATTATGGTTTCAACACAAAAGACTTGTGGAAATTCGTTTCACAATATTATAATGTCATATATGGTGATATGTGGGGAATTATAATCATGCTCTATTTTAAAAATAAAGTGTGGTCTGTCAGAATCTGTCTTAGAATTTCCTAATATGTTCGAAACATTATAGTCGATGTCCACTTTAGAAAATAGATATTTTTCTCAACAAGAATTCGTAGGATCGACAGTAGTGTCGACATGTGTATGATTATACGATAATTCGGAATATACATGAGTGGTTCTTTGTAGATTGCTCGCATTGGATGAGAGTGTATTCCAAAACCAAATAGAAACAAAACTTAGTTTGTTGTCTATGTAATTCCGAGGAAAATATGATTTTTCGAATTATGGTTTATGGATTGGAATTAGAAGTTTGGAATAAAGTGTCAGACCTATGTTGGAAGGTGTTCCAAAGTGTATATGTCTGCTAATGAAAATTTGGTGATTAAGAGTGAGGGAGACTAGAAAATTGTTTTCTGCTTGCAATCCTCTTCATAAAGATCATAATGTTTTCATGAAAGAAACTTCTAAATAAAGTGATGTTATATTTAATATTGCTGTCAGGTCACAGCACTGTATTAAGTATTTTAGATCTTGTTGACAGATCAAGGTGCACTTTATGAATACAAAGAAAGTTGAGAAAATATCGGAATACGAACAAAGGCTTTTGAGCCTGGAAATCCAAAGTTGCAGTTGAAAGGATTAAGAGAGTAATTGTTGCTGCAATTCTTATTAGAGGAATAAGATTGTTTAATCGTCATATAAGGTGTTATATGAGAAATGTGACTATAAGAAAGACGCGGTAGCATGTCTTGTCAAGAAATGTGTCTTGGACAAGATCAAATTTGTTGACTACATTTATGTAGACATGCTTGAAGTCTGAGGGATTTGTATTAATGTAATACTATAGTTTGTATTAAATTCGAATTGATAGTAGATCAATGATTTTGGTCTGACCAAAATGTCGTTTTAAGTGGGAGTCATAGTTAGTTCACTCAGGTGAAATATGTGAAGAACATATTTTTGAGTGGGAGCTTAGGAACTCAAATATGTGGGTGACACGTTTTGAGTGGGAGCTCGTGTTGTCAAATATGTGGAGACATAGTTTGAGTGGGAGTCGAATTCATCTTGTGTAGTTAACACATTGTGAAACTGTACCAATAGAATAGGATGAAGTTATGAAACTATTTGAAAGTTAGTGTCTATTTTGAAATAGAACGGGAATTTTAAATAGTTGGTCGAGTTGTTTTGGATTATATCTGAGGAGTCAGATTAGAATCAAAAGGATGGTCATTTGGAATCCAATTGATCATTAAGCGTAATGATGCATGAAAGTAATGGTTGTATGACATATGGGTCTATTATGTGATATTAGACATCATACAGAAACCATATTATCTGCTCGATGAAATATAACCGATGTTCTTGGAATAAGAGCAGTTATGAAAGTAAATTTGGAATTTACTGGAAGTAGAAGTGCGTTAGTTAAGGGATTGACATTTGAATGTCAAGTTTTCTACATTGGTGTGAAAGTTTGTAGATATCGCGAGTTTGTAATTGTTACAAGGGGCTCTGCATGGCTGAGTGTGTTTTTCAGGGCAGTTATCTGGTTAGTATAATCAGAGTAAGCGCTGGGAAACGAAAGTCTCACTTAGTTACGGTATTTTCATATATGTTGTGGGACAACATAATGATATCAAGCAAGTTGATGTCAGTGAATCGCAAAAGCATGCACAATCATGGATTGTGCAGTAACACTTTTCCACAAGCAAGCATCATCGAATGATTCTTATTTGATAAGGGATTTTGATAAAGTAAAATGCAGCTGGTTTATTTGTACTCTAGTGCAAGTGGGAGACTGAAGGAGATATGCCCTAGAGGCAAATAAATAAGTAGTATTTATTGCATTATCTCATAAGTTTATAATAGGTTTGTGTATTATGCTATAACTGTATTAATCGGAATTATTAATACACGTGTGATACATAGACAACCAGGTCCCTAGCAAGCCTCTATATGAGCTAGTCCATTGGGCAACAGTTGATCGAGATTCCCGATCAAGGACAATGACGTCGGTTGACAATGGGGTCATCTTGTTAGTTGAATAAGGTGGTGGACATACGCAAAGTATTGCAATAAGATCGTATTACGATGTTTGTCATTTGCAATAGATAAGAGTGTGATAGCTTATTCCTTAGACCGTGAGACCGTACTTATCAATGCTTCGTAGGGGTGGTTTGAGAGCATCAAACGTTGTGTCTTATATAGCATGACAATAACGGTGTCCATCTTGGGTATTCCGAAAGAGCATCGAGACGTAAGGATCAAGAGTGGGATTTGTTCATTCTTGTAATGGAAAGATACTCTGGGCCCACTCGGTGATATTGCATCTGTATAGCTGCGCAGCTTATGACTAGGTCATGGGGATGTAATATCGCAGACGAGTTAATAACCTTCGTCGGTAACGAGATACAACAAAGGCATCGGTGTGTCTACGATCATATCTCGGACAAGGTAGTATCGCAGAGACAAAGGGAATGAATATCATATTTATGGTTCAACGACGATATCCGTGGAATGCACAGGGGTCGTCATATATTTCCAGGTATCCCTGACGATCATTGGTGAGCGGAGTGTCTCGACCATGTCTGGAGTGTTCCCGAACCGTAGCGTAACAAACTTAAGGTCTTAGCGACGCTAGGAGATAGGTTATGGAATATTATAGGATTTTGTTGGAGAGAGAGAAATGATCCGGAAAGAGTTCCGGTGGTCCGGAAGGAGTTCCGGAGAGGTCTGGAATGGTTCCAGGAATGTCCGAAAGTTGTTCGGGTGGTCCAAAAGAGTTTTCGGAGTCACGGGATATTGAATTATATATAAATATATTAATTATGAATTAAAGGGATTTTTATATTAATTAAACAAAGGAAAAAGGGGGGCTCCCGCCTACATGGGCCCTAAGAGGGCCCAAGAGGGGGGAGCCACACCCCACAAGGGGGGTGGGCCCCATGGGAGGTTCGGCCGGCCCATGGTGGGGCGCACCACCCCCCCTCCTCCTTTAGTCCCACATGGGGGTGCCAAGGGGTTTGCACACCCCCTTCCCCCTTTATATAGCAAGGCATATTAATTGATTTAATTCATAGGAAAATCCAATTAATTCCCGATTTCTCTCTCGATCTCGTGGTTCCCAAGTCGGAGCCGCGCCGAGCTGAGGAAAGGGGTCTCTCTCCACCTAAGCCATACCGCAGAGCGCCGTTGCTCTGCGGGATTCCAGATAAGATCTACTCCTGCGATTTCAGCTGGATCTGAATGACCGGGAGTTGTCGCTGAGCTCCGTATGTTTGCGAGTGCTCGGAGGCTACTCTTTTGAGGAGCTTGGGCGACGTCGTCTCGCCCCCCTGCAGCCGCCGCGCCACCTCCCCCTCTGCTGCCGGCGCACCAGCCCTGGTGCTGGCGCTCTGCCTTCTTCCATCCGACGCCCGTCGACGCAGATCATCGTCAACACCCCGGCGTCATCGACTTCGACATCGCGGCAAGTTCTTCGCGACCTCGAGGTCGGCTACGTACGACTTCATCGTCAACGCTTGTGCGGGAGCGTAATCCCCGCTATCGGTCTACATGGAGGTAATGTAACCCGTTCCGCCACCGTTATCGCATGTACTAGATAGATAGATCCTGGCTAGTTAGGGTTTCGTTCGCTAGAAAAAATATTGTTTTCTGCACCGTAACCCCTTCACATTGTGCCTGCAAAATAAAGTTACACACATTCTACTTTATCCTTTGCATATTTTACGTGGCTTGGGGCTGTCGTAAATAGAACCGCTTCATACCTACGAACTTATGACCACAACAACGATCCAATAATTGCATCTTTAAGCATTCGTTTCGGGCCCTTCATTGAAAATGCAAAGCCAACTAAAGAGAGAGAGACAGACACCCGTCAGCCACAGATACGGTACCAGCCGTATGTCCGTAGTGGAACCAGTCTCGCATAAGCGTACGCGTAAAGTCGGTCTGGGCCGCTTCATCAACTCAATGTTGCTGGAATTGCAAGTGCACGCTAGAGGGTAGCAAATAAGAGAACGATGCCCCCGTGAAAAACAGGGGTTCTAAAAGCGTACAGTTATATCTACGCATAAACCTGGCTCTGATACCACTGAAGGGGATCGTAGGAAAAAAACAATAATTTTTCTAACAACGATATCCTTAAACTAGCCAGAATCTATACTATGCAGATATAGTAATACGGAAGAGATTGGTATACATACACTTGTAGACCGAAAAACGGGGAATACGCTCCCGCACAAGCGTTGACGATGAAGACGACGTAGCCGACCTCAAGGTCGTGTAGAGGACGTAGACCTCCCAGCACCACTAGTGTGGCACCTCGCATAGCGTCATACATGTACGGTGGAGAAGACGACCTTTGAAGCTCCAGTCCAGGACGAGCAGCAGCAGACTTGGACCGGAACACCAACGGCACGACAGCGGGCGTATGGTGGAAAGAACTTTTCTTCTCGGCGCAACTCTGACAAGGGAACCACGTTATCGAGGATAAAATAGAGAATTAATTGGATGAATTAAAAGGCGAGGGGTGCCCCTCTATATAAAGGGGCAAGGAGGTTGCCAACCTTGCCAGGCTGGCGGTGTGGGACTAATCACACACCCCAGCCGGCCAAGGCTCATGCGCCGGCCTAGGTGGGCCCCATGTGGCCCACCTAGGGCCGGCCGAACCAGCCCTCCTCCCTTGTGGGAAACTCCCCCCCCCCTCATGGGCCCTCTTTGCATGAGAGGGCCCATTAAGGGTATTTTGCCTTTAAAAATTAGGGAAATATATATAATTATATTTAACTATTAATTAACATTAAATACATATTACATAATTTATCCCCGCTCCGAAAACTATTTCCTCGCTGCCCGATCTTCATCGGACCATTCCGGGACGTTCCCGATGTTCTCTATTTCTTATTTTCCTTTCCGGTAAATATGTCGACGCCCCTTAAGTGTGTTACCCTAGCGGCTCGCTATAATAACAGACATGATCGAGACACCTCTCCGATCAATGACTAATTCGTGGGCCTAGACACCCAGAATTAATCCCTGTGATATAACGAATAACTTTGTCGATCGAATCTAGACGTCGAGTTTTAAACCTTTTTCCATGGCGATACTTAGCGTGTCCGAGACTCGTTCATAGATATCTCCATACCTAGCTTGATCTCGTTATCAACAACACTATCTTCTACTCGTCCATGATATTATGTCCTGGTGACCTAGTCACATGTTTGCAAACTCATTTGACATAATCTCACCGAGTGGGCCCTAGAGTATCTATCCTGCTATGCGGTTTGGCAAATCCCGCTCTTGATCCCTCGTCTCAACATACTCCCTTCCGATACCCGAGAGGAACACCTTTATTGTCACACTATTAAGATATGACGTTCGATGCAATCAAAATATCTTTCAGGAGTAGCAATAAGAGTTGATCTCACGGTCAAAGGCGTAATGACTACATCCTACATAAATTGGGTATGTTCACCACATCGTTCTGCCAACGATATGACTCCATTATCAATTGACTCTATGTCACATGATCGAGAAACCTCTATCATCATTTGCACAATGGACTAGTCACGTAGAGGCTATTAGGGATCTGGTTATTTACGTATCACACGTGTATTAATGTTTCCACTTAATACAGTTATAGCATGACAGACAAACGTATTATAAACAAACGAGATTTTGATAAATAAAACACTTTATTAATTGCCTCTAAGGCATATCTCTTTCATGACTAGCACATGCATTAGCCTAATTAATTAGAGTTTTAAATAAAACACATGATGATTGGTGGAGGGAAGCGTAATTAAAGTGGGTATTAATTGCCTAAATTTCATCCTATACTTGAGAAAATATGGTTTTGGAATTGCATCCTATTAAACGGTATGAAGGGAGTAGGATATATAGAGGTGTTTGTATGGTCGTTTTCCAAAATAAGATTATGAATAGGGACGATCTTTGGCGAAGGGGTTTGTCGAAAGGTCTCCCTCCATACCTGTTTATAGGATGTAATTTCAAAACCAGATTTTCCCAATTATATGATGCAATTTAGGCAATTAATACCCACTTTAATTAGGCATGTTGCTTCCCTCCACCAATCATCATGTGTTTTATTTAAAACTCCAATTAATTAGGCCAATGCATGTGCTAGTCATTGGCCATTTGTACAATTAATATTGTATTTAAGAATTTTTCTCGCCCAATAGACTCATGACTTGGTTATAGAGAATTGCTAATTGCATCATATAAACTGGTATGGAGGGAGTATATATTGTTGAGAACATTGCTTCCAAATGGCTTTCTAAGAATAGTCACACTGGTAAGTATCTACCTATATATAAAAGCTCCCAACATTCACCCTCAGTCCTGCAGCCACGTCGCCGACAATTCTGGGCCGTCTAATCTGCTCATCCAACGTCCAGGAAACATCCACATCTGCCTCCCCGCGCGAAACACTGTTCACGTCTATTTTTAGCCAATCGCAACGCGCCACGTCGCTCGGTCGCCCGCCGGTGAGCGCCGGTTCCACCGGTCACCCGACATTTTTACACAAAAACCACTAGAAGATCTAGCTCCCAACCCGCGGTCCATCTTCTAACGCTAAAAGGGGCCTATTTGTAAATACGGAAAACCCCACATACTTTTCTGTAAAACTACCACCACAAAATACCCCCCGCTCCCTCTCTCTCTCGCGCGGCCTCGGGACAACACCGCCACCGCCGTCCCGCGTCTCCCCGCTCGAATCCAAGAGCACCAGAGCGTCTGCCACCCCTTCATTCACCTCCTCACCGGAGGAATTCATACCGGACAGCCCGAGTCGCCGCTGCGGAGCCGCCGTTCACCGCCGCCATTTTCAGCAACCGCCGCCGCGGAAAAGCGCACCGTCGGCAACTCCGGCAGCCAAATGGCGAGAGGCGTCGCCCGTCCGGTTCCCCTCCTCCTCCTCTGGCGTCCCCGCACCTTCTCGGTCATGCGCGTGGACGCCACCACGCCGGCGCGCGCTGGGAAGCGCCGCCACGGCCGCCGGCGGGTGACGTCTAGGGCTGATGTCACCCGGCCGCAGCTGACGCGTGGGGCCCGCCAGTCAGCCCCTTCTCCCTATTTTCTCTTTAGAAAAAAAACAGTAAAAGCTCAAATTTGTTAATTCAATAACTTTAAAACTAATAATCAGAAAGATATGGAAAAAATATCAAATTAATCACAAAAACATTCCTACCTATTTGTGACACAATGCAACACATTTGAAAAGTTTCAAATGTGACTAAATTTGGACAAAAATACCAAAAAAGATTAACTACTACAAATTAATATCAGAAAAATATGGAAAATATCAAAATGGCCAAAAAATCCCTACCTACTTATGCCACAAGGTAACACATTTAAAAAGTTTCAAACCTTATTAAATTTAGACAAAAAAAACACGAGGTTAACTACCGAAAATTAATATCTTCAAACATAAACAGCACCAAAATATGTTTTTTTGCCCAAATTGGCCACAAGAAAAAGAATTACGCATACTTTCAAATTTTGCATTCCTACCTATTTGTGACACAATGTGAGACATTTGAAAAGTTCCAAATTTGACGAAATTTGGACGAAAAAAAACAGGAATGGTTAGCTACTGAAAATTAATATCAGAAAAATATGAAAAGTATCAAAATGGCCACAGCAAAAAAAACCTACATATTTTTGTCACGAGGCAGCCCATTTAAAAAGTTCCAAATCTTATTAAATTTAGACAAACAAACACCAAATGGTTTCCTGTTGAAAAATAATATCTTCAAACACAAACAACAACAAAAAAATATGAAAAATAGTCCAAATTGACCATAAGATAAATAATTACACATGCTTTCAAGATTCCACACCATCAAATTTATTTTTTTAAATTACACGGGCGCGGCATAGCCGCGCCACTTCCACTAGTCATATAATAATAGTTGAATACTAAGCTCACTAGGAATGGAGCCTTCTCCTTTTCCCACATGTCCACATAATGGTGGACATCACTCATATTTAACTTTATACTTTCACTTTATATTTAGTTGTAGTTAAACAAATTAAATTCAGTCCAAAAAATATTCTATTAAATATATACATATGATTGTACTTATCTATTAATTTTTTGGTAAAATAAAATTGGATTTCAATCTTTAAAAAAGCTCAATTTTCTCTAAACATTACTCTTTTTGTGTAGATAAATATACAAAAAAACCTTCTAAAGTATGTGCATGCATTGGTATGTTTAATTTCAAAAAATTGAAACCTAAACATGTCGTTTCGTTTTTTAAATGACATGCAGTGAGTTCGGAGCTACCGATTATAACTAATAACCCTCTTTCGGAGCTACCGATTATAACTAATAACCCTCTTTCTTATCTACGTCTAGCGTCGTTCCACCTGTGTCACACGTGCACCATATTTAACTTTATACTTTCACTTTATATTTAGTTGAATACTAAGCTCCCTAGGAATGGAGCCTTCTCCTTTTCCCACATGTCCACATCATGGTGGACCCCACTCATATTTATCTTTATACTTTCACTTTATATTTAGTTGTAGTTAAAAAAATTAAATTCTGTCCAAAAAATATTCTATTAAACATATATATATGATTGTAATTATCTATTAAATTTTTGGTGAAATAAAATTGGATTTCCATCTTAAAAAAAAGCTCAATTTTCTCTAAAAATTACTCTTTTGTGTAGATAAAAATACAAAAAAAAACCTTCTAAAGTATGTGCACGCATTGGTATGTTTTATTTCAAAAAATTGAAACCTAAACATGTCGTTTCGTTTTTTAAATGACATGCGGTGATTTGGAGCTATCGGTTATAACTAATAACCTTCTTTCTTATCTACGTCTAGCGTCCACCATAGCGTCGTTCCACCTGTGCCACACGTCCATCATATTTAACTTTATACTTTCACTTTATATTTAGTTGAATACTAAGCTCCCTAGGAATGGAGCCTTCTCCTTTTCCCACATGTCCACATCATGGTGGACCCCACTCAGATTTAACTTTATACTTTCACTTTATATTTAGTTGTAGTTAAAAAAATTAAATTCAGTCCAAAAAATATTCTATTAAATATATACATATGATTGTACTTATCTATTAAATTTTTGTGAAATAAAATTAGATTTCCATTTTTTTAAAAAGCTCAATTTTCTCTAAAAATTACTCTTTTGTGTGGATAAAAATACAAAAAAAAACCTTCTAAAGTATGTGCATGCATTGGTATGTTTTATTTCAAAAAATTGAAACATAAACATGTTGTTTCGTTTTTTAAATGACATACGGTGCGCTCGGAGCTACCGATTATAACTAATAACCCTCTTTCTTATCTACGTATAGCGTCTACCCTAGCGTCGTTCCACCTGTGCCACGCGTCCACCATATTTATTTTTATACTTTCACTTTATATTTAGTTGTAGTTAACAAATTTAAATTCAGTTCAAAAAATATTCTATTAAATATATACATATGTTTATACTTATCTATTAAATTTTCGGTGAAACAAAATTGGATTCTCATCTTAAAAAAACTCAATTTTTTCTAAAAAATTACTCTTTTTGTGTAGATAAAAATAAAAAAACTTCTAAAGTGTGTGTGCACGCATTACTATGTTTTATTTCAAAAGGTTGAAATCTAAACATGTCGTTTCGTTTTTTAAATGACATGCGGTGAGTTCGGAGCTATCGATTATATCTGATAAACCTCTCTCTTATCTACGTGTAGCGTCCACCATAGTGTCGTTCCACCTGTGCCATACGACGATGTTTCTCTCCCTCCGCCTCACTCGAGTCGTATTGTACCGAAAACAATCGTCCCTACACAAAGTTTGCCCTTCTCTCCAGACACCTCTGGCGTTGTCAAGCACTTGTGACTACATGACATACACCTCATCCCTGATGCCACATAACACCATTTCTCTCCCTCCGCCTCCCTCGAATCGTATTGTATCAAAAACAACCGTCCCTACGCAAAGTTTGCCCTTCTCTGCACACATACTTCTGACTTCGTCAAGAACCTATGACTCTACACCTTCATTCCTGATGTGGAGCCTCAAGTTCATTGTTAACTTGCACACACCACATTCGTTTCCCTCTGGTGGCCACCCAACACCAAGTGCACTTTTAACTTGCACGCCACGTGCGCTTCCCTCTGGTGGTCACCCAACGCCATTGAGCGAGCTTCCTACAATTCTCACAGTAGTTGCATGTGAACACCCATATCGGCTCACCGCTGTCACTGCTGCTATTATTATTGGTCGACTCTCCATCCTTAATGTCGCCTGTCAAGTCCATTGTTAACTTGCATGCTAAGTGCGCTCCTCTCTAGTGGTCAGTCAACGCCATTGAGCTGACTTCCTACAACCCTCATTGTAGTACATATAAATTGTATGTCAAAAATACAATATATAGTAGTTGGTGGTATTATACCTTTTTTGTATACAATCTAGATCCAATACTCCAATACACAGATTAATATTGCATGTTTAAGATATTAATTTGCTCTATATTTTTGTGAAATATTTAGTATTTATCGGTGAAATGTTCGTCTATTTTTATATAGTATCGACCGTATTCAATGTAATTTATTTAAATATGTTATGACATAATTATGCCAACTATTATTGATTTTGTGAAAATTTATGTTAGAAAATATATTTGATTTTATTATATTAACATCAATGACCTTCACTGTATGACCTCTTCACTGTATGATCTTGATGGTTAATCTAGCTCTTTGAGTTTACAATGTTCATCATATATCATATATATCATATAATGTCTTTAGATTGTCGGAAATTTAAACAAATCATTATAACCATGTACATAGTTTATCTCTCACGGCATTTCATAATTACCGCATCCTGATTATCTAAGAATCTGATTGCCTAAGTGAGTGTAAACTCTTTTAAGTGAGGTCACGGTCTTTCTGTTAAGTGGTGTAATACTAACCTTAATACAACTAAATAATTGTGTCACTTCTCTACTTTTGATCGAGTGGTACTTTTTTTCATTATTAATACTGTTTTATATGCATGTTTCACTAAAAAAATAAACCTATCATTGTTCATATTAAGACTGACGCGGCAACGCACGTCTTTTCCTTCTAGTATCGACACAACCGCATAGCAATGTAAATAATTTTTTATGTTGATTTGTGACAGCGTCGGACATGCAAGTTTTAGCTTTGGCAACAAGAGAGTTCACAAATTTAACATTGATGCCCCTTTCTGGATCACAAGGCCCAACCAACTGCACACACAGCATGACTGAGACCTGGCACGGTGACACCCAAACCACTGCTCGAAATCAAGAGCCCTCTTTCTATCATTTACATTGAAAAATTAATAGCCTTCTTCTTAATCTTGGTCCAAAATCAAGAATATTTGGTCAGCACAGCCTCAAATTTTGGCATGCTTTCTGTCTCAGAAATGTTTACTCAAATTTTATCCATTCCCATTTTATATATTCAGAATTTTTTTGGACAAACAAAATGCCACCGTTTTACCTTACTAATAATTTCATAAGGGAATGTTTTAATTTAAGAACACGATTGCACAAACAGATAACACGTTCTTTCTTCAGGACTAAAGACATTTTACACCTTCACATGTTAACATACTTACCCATTTTCCTAGAAGAAACAATAAAATGGCTACCAAGTGGACAGAGAGATATCAGCATCATCTGTAACCAATAATCAATCTAAAAAGACTGCAAGTCTCCTTGCATACAGATTATTATTCTTACATTATAGCTCGAAAAAGGGAAGAAAGAAAGAGCAATGACGTTATTGCAAGCTCAAATACAACATTTGTCAGTTTGTGAAAGTACACTATATCAACAGGCGATGCCATGGGGCAGGCTATTGAATAACTAGACCTCACTGGAGAACTGGCTGTGGCACAGATCCACACCTAAGTAGTCGGCCACAGCATCTTACGATGGAGTGCTCGCTGTCACTGGCTGGATTCTCACGCCACAGTTTCTAGCTGAGAACAAAATCGTGGAAAAAAATCAGGTCATAATATGTTTGTAATCAGATTAGAAAGAACAATCATCAAGTATTTGATCGCCACAGTTTGTGATCAGAGATAGTGAGTTGATAGAATATGGAGTGAAACATATACAGTGTTCTTGTTTCATCACCCTTGCTTTTAAATCTGAAACTCTGGCTAAAAACCTTTGTTGTGGGATAAGAAACTGTAAGGATTTGGATGGCATGTCATGTTGAATCCCACAGGAGGTAAAAACACAAGAATCTGTTTGGTTGCATCACAGGAAAAACACATCACCTTTCCTATAGCATTAGTTGCATTGTATAGTTGTCACAGAAACAAAGAAATTTCCCATGAGGTTAAATCAAATAGAAAAATTTCTTTCAAACTGCACGCAACGTGGAACATAGGAAAAATTCCCATGATTTCCAATCCTACAAATCAAACAAACTCTGTAGGAAAAATCCTAAGGGAATGAAATCCTATAAAATTAATGTGAACTTCCTTTGAACAAAAGAGGCTCGAAATGGATAACTTGTTATACAGATCCCTAGTCATTATGGGTGTGTGGGAATAGGGAAAAGGTAGAATTGGCATGTCATAAACATTGAATCCTATAGGAACAAAAAAGCACAGGAATCTAGAATCTGTTCCGTGCCACCACAGGAAAAATGCAGAAACTCTCCTGTGCCATTACATGGCATAGTTGTCATAGTCTCATAGAAACAGACGAAATTTTCCATGAGAATGGACTCAACGGATATTTTCCTCTGGAAAGTAGAACATACGAGAAAATCCTACGGTTTAAAATCCCAAACCAAACAAACTCTATAGGAAAAAAATCCTAGAGAATGAAAGCCTCTAAAATTCCTGATGAATTCTTTTGAAGCAAAAACGTGACATGTAGTTTGCTACACAACTCCCTAATATGTGCTGGTGTGCGTACTAGCAAAACACCCACCGTATAACAGCTTAGCAGATACAACATAGCAAGAAGTATTCGCAAAAGTAGAATAAATAATTAGTAAGGTTATCCAGCATAACATATAATTTTTCACATCCTCAACAACTCTTGAAATCTTATATAGTCAAATATCAACATTAAAGCCTTTTGTCCCAAGCATGTTGAGATAGGCTACAATGACTTTTTTACTCAATTTATATGCTACCTATTTGGAGACGAAGGGAGTAGTAATTAGACACCTCGGGTATCATGGAAGCATAGCATCTCTTGGGCGTCGTTTAGCTTATTAACACACAATCAACGTTCAAAAAAGCGTACGCTTAGGCGCGCTTAAGCAGAAATTAAGCGAAGCGGTGGCCTTCCGCTCAGCTTTAGGCCTAATCAAACCTAAAAACGCTAAGCGCAATTAGGTGCTGGATTAAGCGCTAAGTGCTCACTTAGGCTCGCGAAAGCATGGCGAAAAACGCTCGCTAAGCGTGGATGGTTCCGCAGCGGGAGAACACATAGATAGGGTTCCAAGCTCTCCCCACACCCGAGGCCAACCCGAGATATATAGAGAGAGAGGAGAGTGGCAACGCACCAGGTTGCCGCTGATAAAGCTCCGCCCGTGCCGCCATCCACCATCCAGGACGATCACCCCTCGTCCTCCGCGCGCTCGACCACCTTGTGCTCGTCCTTCCTCTCCGCCCAGGCCCAACATCGAGCTCAACCCTATCGTCCTCCATGCGATTGACCACCTCGTCCTCGTCATCCCTCTACGCCCAGGCTCCGGATCAGGCTCGACCCCCACGTCCTCCTCGTCCTCCCTCTCCGCCCAAGCTCCAGATCAAAGTTGACCTTGCCGCCGGCCGTCGCATCTCTCACGTATCCCCTTTCTACTTTCTTCCCTGCTCATGTGTGGTTCATGTGTGTGTCCGTGTGTGTGGTTGGTGTTGCTGTGTGTGTCCGTGTGTGTGGTTACCTGTGACCTGCGTGCGTGTGAGGTGTGAACTGTTTAGTGAATGTGTGATGCACTTGCTTACTGGTTTTGTAAGGGAAACCTTTTGTCCCGCTGTTAATTGCTTACTGATTTTGCTCCTTAGATACTCCTGCTACTGATATAGTTAGATCTAAAATATCAGCTTATGTGTGTGGCCTTTGGCTGTTTGTTGTAGGCACCGTGTCATGGACATTGATGGTTAAGGGATTGTGCCCGAGCTTGCCTTCCCTGTTTCCTACTCTCAGCCTGTCTGTATGGTTTTGCCTTGAGCGCTTAAGCTATAATTCCTCTGAGTGGTGCCTCACCGCTCGCTTAGCTCACCGCATTTTTGAACGTTGCACAGAATAATATGCTAGGTCCTAATTCTACTACTCTGTCCCTATTTACATGTCACACTTGGTTTGCAGGATCTAACTTTGACCATCATTGGACCTAAAATACATGAGAAATGTGTCATAAAGTTATACCAGTAGGAACTTTTTTTTAATGCCAATTCAATGGTATAAACTTTTTCTTTGTTGGTCAAATAGATAATCGAAGTTGAACTTCAATATAAATTTGCGCCATATAAGTAAGGAACGGAGGGGCCATTTTCATGTACTATTAGTATATGGGTTTATAACATCTCAAAGATCAACATTTCGTACTGATAAACTGTGGGTCGGTAGAATGTCAAATAAATGCACAAGCCAGATCATCAGTGAGATGTAAAAGATTGTATAATCTGGGAAAAAAAATCATGTGTCAAAACATGTCTTGTAATAGGCGACTATACCCAGAGTGCAATACTACAATCGAACAAATTTCTTGTGTTAATTTGCATCAGGTACAAAACATATACTAACCAGCAGAACTAGTCGATGAAAGTGTAGTCTATAAGTGAAGAAAAGAAATTATTAGAACAGAGTCGGTGTTAATAAGTGTACCTTCTCAGATGGCCGCAATGAACTGCTGGTGAATCCCTCAGCAACAAGCTTATTGACAGCATCTCTCAGCCTCTCATACTCCTCCTTGACATTGTAAACCTGGTGTGAGATCCTAACATACCCAGTGACCGGATCACAATTATTATCCATTGCCATCTCTTGCTCTTCAACCCTTCTGGTATTGTAGTATATTGGCACTTCCACCTTGAAATCCTTCCTCAACATGGTCCGCACTCTCATTGCATCATCATCACTCTCAATACCAAGACAGTTAGGCATCCCTACCATAACCATGCTTCCGCACATTTCTGGCGGCGAACCAAGAGACGTCCCCCATGCCTCGGCAAGCATCCTACCCATCTCGATCACCTTCTCATGGTTCCGGTTGCGTATCCCCTCAATCCCACCTTCAAACCGGTTCACAAAGTTGATAGCTTCAGGAACGACGATCTGGGCACTATAATCCCGTGTCCCAATCCATCCACTCTCCATAGGCAGCCCATTGCCATACTCGTGTGACACCACAGGGTGGTGGAGCTGAGAGGCTACCGGGCCGCCCTTGCGCGTGTGCAAGAAAGCCACTGCCGGGGGACAGAAGAACCACTTGTGGAGGTTGCTAGTGTAGAAATCGGCCCCAATGTCACGCACATCAACTGGGACTTGCCCGATGGAGTGCGCAGCATCGACAAACACCTTGTCAACGCCCTCTTGTCGGCAGATGGCGACGAGTTCCTTGACTGGAATGACAACGCTGGGCATGGAGGTGATGTGGTCAATTACCGCGAGCCGGACCCTGCGACCGCCAGCCTTGGCAACGGCGAGCGCAGCATGGAACTCGGCAATAATGGCGTCGGGTGAAGCGACAGGGAACGGGAGGGGTACTTCGACTACGGTGGCCCCCGCGCGGGCAACATAGGCGTGGATAGATTTCTTGACCGCTCCGTAGGCGTAATGGAGCATGAGCACCGCGTCGCCAGGTGCGTAGTGCCCCTCGGCGAAGCTCCACGCGGTGTGCTGCAGCACGATCGCTGCAGCGGTGGTGGCGTTGTCGACGAGAGAAATCTCGGAGACATCCCCTGCGTTGACAAGGGCCGCGACGGCGGCGCGTGAGCGGCGGAGCGCCGGCTGGAGGCCATGGAAGTAGAAGTCGTCGGGCTGGGCGAGGTAGATGCGCTGCCAATGGCCCTGCTCTTGCAGCACGGAGGCCGGGCAGGAGCCGAAGCTGCCGTTGTTGACGCGGGCGACGGTGGGGTCGTGGTGCGCGAACTCGTCGCGGATCTCAGCCGCCGAGATCAGCACCCCGCGCGGGCGCTTCGCGGGGGGCGGGGACGGGCCGTTGCCGTTGCGGTGGCCGTTCTCGGCAGCCTCGTCGGGCGGGATCGACGACATCGCCGCCGCTGCTGCCGAGCTAGGGTTGGGATGGGATAGAGAAAGGGCGAGAGTGATGGGGAGATTGGGGCATGTCGTCGGGGTCGAGTCACTCACACCTCACACGGATTGGGTTTGGGACTCGAGTCACTTTGTGCTGTGCAAATCGAAAAGATGGTCATCTCTCCAACGGCCGGTCCGGAAATAGTATTGGATTACACATTATTAACATGTGAAACACAAACATACTAGATATCGTAATCAACATGAACAGTAGAAAAACATCTACTAGCAAAGCCATATGATAACAGCCGGTGGCGGATTTAGGATTGGAACAAGACCCGGGCCAAAAACTTAGGATAAAAAAATACTAAAAAACTATTAAAATAACCAATATTCGGGATATCGTTTCTCGGTACCGTATCGGTCAACACCTGAGAAGAGATAAATCGGTTTATCGGATGATTAATTGAATTTATCGGTGATTTAGTTATCGGCAATTTTTTATAAAAATCTCAGGTTTTCGTAACGAAAATAATGCAAACTTTGCACAGAAAAATACTATTGAATAACAAAGTTGCCTAATTTGATGAAAGTAGGTGCACTGTATCAAACTACAAATAATGAGCCAAAAATAGAAAAAGTTGAAAACTAATAAGCCTAAACAGTTTACAATCACATTTCACAATCAAAGTTGAAAGATAATATGTTGCATCAATAATTCAAAAGCAACATAATCGGATTGGACAATAGCACATGAATCCATACCATGGCCATGACTTGTGGAGCTTCGGCTCCCTACTGGGTTGCAGCCATGTAGTAGCCTAGTAGCTCTGGACGTCCTGCTTGGCTGCTCCTGGCTGCCGCCGTGTAGTAGAGCTTTGGTCGTCCTGCTCTGGCCCCCGCTGTGTGGTAGCTCGGCAACCTCGCCTCCGGGACGGTGCTGGAGTCAGGGACGAGGTGCGGGAAGAGGGAGGAGTTCAACCGGCGGCAAGCTCGGGCCGTGCGAGTTAGGTCTGGCCACTGGATGAGATAATGGTTGTGGGTGGCGTTCAATGATCCATGGGAGGGGAGCGGTCTGGGACAGGGATCGAGGGAAGGGGGTAGGACGTGCGAGATTTCTGGAATCTGGAGGCAGCGGGATAGGAAACATATTTTTTTTGTTTTCAGACAAGTGGGACCACGAAATTTATCGGCAAAAATCGCGATAAATCGCTTGACAGACCGATAAATCGGTTGGACCGATAAACGGGACCGGTACACACTTATCCTAGCGGTGAGACCCCGATTCCAATATATC
The DNA here is from genome assembly GCA_026929855.1 of Poa annua. Taxonomy (NCBI): domain Eukaryota; kingdom Viridiplantae; phylum Streptophyta; class Magnoliopsida; order Poales; family Poaceae; genus Poa; species Poa annua. The sequence continues at coordinate 29,202,409 of CM049428.1, forward strand.
GGTATATTGGCCGATATTTGGAATAGTGAAAATAACCTAATGTTTCTGTACAATTGAAAAGATGAACATATATTTCCAAACTTAGTGCAAAAAATACTATAAACCCTTGTAATAACATTTTTTTGAGAGAATTCCTTATTTGACACTGCCTACAAATTTGGTTCCCTATTTGACACTGAAAAACTTTTGCTTCTCTCAATGGACGTTGGCAAATTTTTGTTGCCCAATATGACATCGCCGTCCAGTCCGTTAGATTCTGCCGTCAATGTTTTCTTTCGTGGACTAAAATACCCCTTCATATGCAAAGGCTCGAGAAAATATCCAAACCAAAGCACTCCCGTCCATCTCTATCTCTGTACCTGGCTCCAAACCAAACCTCGACGAATTGGGATCCAAGATCCGGACGTCGACCCACCAAGGCGGATGGAAGGCAAGGCGCGGCAACGATGTTGCAGTGGTCGGCGACGAGGGGATATGCCGGTCGGGCAGCCGCCGTCTTGAGCTCAGTGGCGTAGACTTACTGAACTGCCGGCAACTGTGCCGACATCGCCATCTCCGCGAGCCCGCGAGCGATAGGGCCTAGATCGAGCGTCTCCTGGTCCTCCAGGTTTGTCCACTTCATTTCTTGCTTCTGTGATATGCTTTTTGGTTTTGGACTCATTGTCTCATACAGTTTTGTCCCTTTTAAACTGTTGTTTTGACCACTGAACACAAGTCTCAATATAGGTAACTGAATCAGCGGAGGCAGGGCCGGTCCATACATTTCCGAGGCCCCGGGCCAAGACATAAAATGAGGCCCTTGTAGGCAAAAAAATTAATTCACTCATATCAGTACATAGCATAGAGCTAGCAATTTATTTATAACTTATCATGTCTTTGTATTGAGACAATTAAAATGCACACCAATAAATATTCATTTGTAATGATCCAAAGAACTATATAATCAGATTTGGTGTTCACTCCATGTTCTTCCTTTTCTCACTACCAGATAAATATTTTCTGAAAGACATATCACCAAAGATTTATATAAAAAAAAGATATCAGAGAACAAAAGCACCTGGATATTGTCTGGATCGATGTTTGTCGAATTGCTGATGTAGCTTAACGGATCTGCAAGCCCCCAATTGAAATCTTGAATCGTTCCCGAGCTTCCTGCACTCCTGAGTCATGAATCTTTCCCGAGCAGCCCAGCTCCCTGTACTTGACCTCGTGGTGGGAGATGACGACAGGGAGCTTGACCTTGTGGTGTAGAGACATGCCTGCAACCGAGGAATAAGAGAAGAATTGGAGATGTGAGATGAGATGGAGCAGTCATCCGAGCTATTTAACAGCAAACAAAAAGAGTATTGGAGGATGGAGCCATGGAGGTAAACGTTGAGGTCTTGGGGATGGAAATAGAGATGATTGGGGAAGAGAATAGCACTGTTGGTCTGCATTAATCTCGCTGCACAACAGCGGCGGCTTCGTCGCCTCGAATTTGTCAGGGGATAGGAGCGGTATCGCCGGCGCTATCCTCTCGTTCAATTGGAGAAACTGGGGGAGGAGGCGAGGAGACGAACAAGAAAGTCAACGAGCCGTGCGGGAGCCCATGGATGCCTTCCGTGCGCGAGTAATCCAGTTTCCGTCCGTGCGTGGAGGCCCAAACTTGTTTTTCTTGTATGCTAAATATAGTAGACTAATATTCATGGGCCGGGGCCCCTTCGTCCCTGGGCCCGGGGCGGTCGCCCCGTCGCCCCGGCCTGTGGGCCGGCCCTGAGCGGAGGTAGGCGCACCGGCGGCCGGACTGGCAAAGTTCCGGCAGACAACTACGCGTGCTCCTTTGACATTCATGCATCGTGCTCTTCTGATTGCGATGTGAGGTCGGTAGGCTTTGAACTACTGCGGGTCGTGCGATGTGCTTACATGGTACTCCATCCGTTCGGAATTAAATCTGAGTCCATTAATTCAGAACGAAGGGATTAGATCCTTAAGGAAAAGGCATGGCGTGATCTCAGTCCATAAATCCATATAGTATATCCCTGTTTAACACCGGAAAAACATTTGTTGGATCCGTGAACATATTGCACAGATCTAATTTGGTCGCATGACCAGAAAAACTAATATGTCACAGTTCTCTAAAAAAATATCACATCAGTGTTGTTTTTACTTGTATACATAAATTTGTTCACATAATGCAGAGGGGCAAAAGTGTCTTTTCTTATCCCTGTTTAACACCGGCGGTGATCAAAATGAACTAAAATGTCATATAAGAAAACAAATTTACACCAAGGGTCATGAAGGGAAGAAAACTATTTTCAGTGTCAAATAAGGAATCAAACCTTTAGGCAATGTCAAATAAGGAATTCTCTTTTTTTTGCCACTCCAAGCGAAATTGGGCTGAAACGAACAATTTGTTTTACTAAAGCATGCATACATTGCAGGTGAGAACAATATATTTTAATATCGCAATGTTGTTTCTGATGCCAAGAAGCGTTGACATTTGATGCCTTTGCTTCTTCTTTGATGCCTTTGCTTCTTCCCAAGGTTCAAGCAGATGGAGACGGATTAGTTTTTGACTTCTTGTGGAGGGATTTGGTGGGGGTGGGCTTTGGGAAATTCTTTGGTCACTTAATTTGCCTGCAAAAATGAAGATTATTTGTAACGTCCCAGCGTTTAGGAAACCACGGAGGGTAGAAGTAGAATTTGTGCATTTGCATTCATGCATCTTAAAACCCGAATAAATTTTTCGCAACTTAAAAACCAGAAGAGATCAAAGTTTCTTTCAACTCATTGAGTTGTGTACAGTTCAATTGAGGTGATTGTGATAAATTTTGACATGACCTTTAGGTATTTTACCTGTTTGAGGGAATTTGAGCAAATTCAAATAATCAAATAATTTGAATTTGAAACAAACAAAAATAAATGATAAGTAAATAATAAATAAAGAAGTAATTCATAAATTAAATAATTACAAACAAAAGTTACAATTATGAAACACAACAAGAATTGCTTTATTGATTTACAACAATAATACATTGTCTTCACAAATAATAAAATGGAAATCAAATAAATAATGAATTACATAAGAGAAATAAAATTCCTAAGTAGGCTAATTCTTGCATCTTGATTCTTCATATCTTCTGATCATCTCAACTTGCACCAATCTTCTTCCTGAAAGATAAAGAGAAAGCAAAACAAAGATAGAAAATACACAAGGTGGGCTAGTGCAGGATTACTCTCAGTTTGGCAGTGTAATGCACTGCTGATCACATCATTGAGTTGGACCTTAATCAAGGTTTAGCATCTGTTCTTATGGTTTAATTAACCTCAGATCAACATCATTGGTTTAGGGGCAGATAATACACTTGGTATCACAAAATAAATATCCAACAGGGATAATACCAGGCCAGCCGAATGGATCAGCTCCAAGCACAAGAGCTGAGTCAAGTCAGCACACAGGCAAGCTCACAAGCAGCTTATTCACACATCCAAAAACCACTACTGTCACCAGCACAGCTGTAACAGAAGAGATAAGAGAACACTGCCGTAGCTTGCAAGAGAGGCAAAGGCACTTGCTCACTTCAGCTCACAACATAGCATACCCAGCACCATCATCTGTTCATCCCTGTTCAACACCCAATCCATCTCACCAAATCAATTCATCTACCTAGCACCACCACACCAAAACCCCACCTCTGCTGAAAGCAAAGCAAGATGATGGCCAGCAGCACCAAGGAGGAGAAGGGCTGAGCAACACCAAGGAGGAGAAGGGCTGTGCACAAACAAGGAGGAGAAGGGCTGAGTGAAGGAGATATGCCCTAGAGGCAAATAAATAAGTAGTATTTATTGCATTATCTCATAAGTTTATAATAGGTTTGTGTATTATGCTATAACTGTATTAGTCGGAATTATTAATACACGTGTGATACATAGACAACCCGGTCCCTAGCAAGCCTCTATATGAGCTAGTCCATTGGGCAACAGTTGATCGAGATTCTCGATCAAGGACAATGACGTCGGTTGACAATGGGGTCATCTTGTTAGTTGAATAAGGTGATGGACATACGCAAAGTATTGCAATAAGATCATATTACGATGTTTGTCATTTGCAATAGATGAGAATATGATAGCTTATTCCTTAGACCGTGAGACCGTACTTATTAATGCTTCGTAGGAGTGCTTTGAGAGCATCAAACGTTGTGTCTTATATAGCATGACAATAACGGTGTCCATCTTGGGTATTCCGAAAGAGCATCAAGACGTAAGGATCAAGAGCGGGATTTGTTCATTCTTGTAATGGAAAGATACTCTGGGCCCACTCGGTGATATTGCATCTATATAGCTGCGCAGCTTATGACTAGGTCATGGAGATGTAGTATCGCAGAAGAGTTAATAACCTTCGTCGGTAACGAGATACAACAAAGACATCGGTGTGTCTACGATCATATCTCGGACAAGGTAGTATCGCAGAGACAAAGGGAATGAATATCATATTTATGGTTCAACGACGATATTCGTGGAATGCACAGGGGTCGTCATATATTTCCAGGTATCCCTGACGATCATTGGTGAGCGGAGTGTCTCGACCATGTCTGGAGTGTTCTCGAACCGTAGCGTAACAAACTTAAGGTCTTAGCGACTCTAGGAGATAGGTTCTGGAATTTTATAGGAATTTGTTGGAGAGAGAATAATGATCCGGAAAGAGTTCCGGTGCTCCGGAAGGAGTTCGGGAGAGGTCTGGAATGGTTCCAGGAATGTCCGAAAGTTGTTCGGGTGGTCCGAAAGAGTTTTCGGAGTCACGGGATATTGAATTATATATAAATATATTAATTATGAATTAATGAGATTTTTATATTAATTTAATATTAATTAAATAAAGGAAAAAGGGGGCTCCCACCTACATGGGCCCTAAGAGGGCCCAAGAGGGGGGAGCCGCACCAAGCAAGGGGGTGGGCCCCATGGGGGGTTCGGCCAGATCATGGTGGGGGCGCACCACCCCCCTCCTCCTTTGTTTAGTCCCACATGGGGGAGCCAAGGGGTTTGCACACCCCCTTCCCCCTTTATATAGCAAGGCATATTAATTGGATTAATTCATTGGAAAATATAATTAATTGTATGCAGGCCGGCCGAGCTGTTTCTCCGCCCGTTTTGCCCCCTCTCTCCACCTAAGCTATACCGCAGAGCGCCGTTGCTCTGCGGAATTCCAGATAAGATCTACCCCTGCAATTTCAGCTGGATCTGAATGACCGGGGGTTGTCGCTAAGCTCCGTATGTTTGTGAGTGCTCGGAGGTGACTCCTTTTGAGTAGCCTGGGCGACGTCGTCTCGCCCCGCAGCCGCCGCGCCTCCCCTCCCTCTGCTGCCGGCGCACCAACCCCGGTGCTGGCGCTCTGCCTTATTCCGCCCAACGCCCGTCGACGCAGATCATCATCGACATCCCGGCGTCATCGACTTCGACATCGCGGCAAGATCTTCGCGACCTCGAGGTCGGCTACGTACGACTTCATCGTCAACGCTTGTGCGGGAGCGTAATCCCCGCTATCGGTCTACATGGAGGTAATGTAACCCGTTCCGCCACCGTTATCGCATGTACTAGATAGATAGATCCTGCCTAGTTAGGGTTTCGTTCGCTAGAAAAATTATTGTTTTCTGCACCGTAACCCCTTCATTGAGTACATACAAGAGAAGGGAACAATTGATCAAGAGCTATACAAGCACAAGTAATCAGGACCTCTACAGCAACCAGAACCACACCACACCTGCCAGAGGTTATTTTTTTAACTCACCTAGCCAGTGGGCACACTCAGAGATGCACATAAATGGTGTGCAAGACTCATCCCTGGGTTTCAAAATTATTTTATTCTAAATTCTCCAAGCAAATTTTTTGAAATAAAACTATTTACATAGTTTCTTAATTTTTTTAATAAAAGTTTTAAATTCCTAAAATCAATATATATGGATTTTTTTTATTAAAAATAAATATTAATCCAATTATTGAATAGTCTACACACTCTTGAATTATTCTAAAAATAATTGATACCTTGTAAGACTTAAAGTAAATAAATAAAAGTAAACAAAAAGAGTAAAAGTCACATCCAAAACAACGCTAAATTCCTAGACTCCAATTTAAAACATACATAGCATAATAATGCATCATAGCATCCATTGCTCCTTTCAAACATTGTCTTATGAGACAATGATACTTATTTCAGAACCCGAGGTCCCGGGTCAGTCCGAAGCTTCGAATTGCACTACCTCTCAGTCACCAGGCAAGTTCATCACTTGCCCATGTCCGTTGAAATATATTTTATAGCAAAGTAATTGTCAAATGCTATACCGTATCACTTATGCATTGAAAAACCAAAATCTTATTTTCATAAATAATATGACTATTGGGTTTCCAGTCCAGGGTGACTGATTAACCTACTTTGGTGGGCAGTGGAACCATGGTTGACTATGGTTGGTGGAGGTTCCACTGCATATGGAAAGTAATAACCCTAGGAGTTAACCACCAATGTCGTCAGTGATTCTTGCGCCGTATAACACGCGCAACCATAAGATCTGAAATGGGAAGGAGAAGTCAGCTGTGTCCTTTTCCTCTCGTACATCAACGGGTGTCTAGGTCAAAGCCGGGCGGTGTGTAAATCCGCTGAGCTTGAGGTGGCCAGGATAATAACCTCACCTTCGGGTTGTGGCTTCTAGCATCTATTGAAGGTTGGCTTCAGGACTAGGTTGGGATGGCGCCCACGAGTCAGCAAGTTGTAGGTTGGGATGGTTCCCACTAGCTTGCAACTGAAGTAATGGGGGGTGTGCGGGGATGGTGGAAAGGCGCAGTGATTGGCTTGGATCACCGACCGGGCCCCACACAAAAGAAGTGTGGACAGGAATGTACGCCTGGCTGTGCAACAATGCGTGGATCTCTTATGGGTAAAGCAGCGCACCTCTGCAGAGTGTATAAATGTGACATGTTACTCCACGTTCCAGGACGGAACGACGAACGCAGCAGGAAAGGAGTGCACATTTCCTGCCAGTAAATCAGAAGGATAATGCCGAAAAGCTAGTTGACCTTTATGTTAAGGAGATTGTAAGTAAGCATGGAGTACCCAAAAGGATAGTGTCGGATCGAGGATCCGTGTTCACATCAGTATTCTAGCAAAAGATGCATGAAGCTCTGGGATCACAACTAGACTTCAGTACTGCATATCATCCACAAACAGGAGGTCAAACAGAAAGGACTAACCAGGTATTAGAAGACATGCTATGAGCCTGTGCTTTGGATTTCGGAGGTTCATGGGATGAACACCTACCACTAGCAGAATTTTCTTACAACAATAGTTATCATAGCAGCTTGAAGGCAGCACCCTTTGAAGTACTATATGGGCGCAAGTGCAGATCACCAATATGTTGGTATGACCCCGGAGGTAATCAGGAGTTTGCACCAGATTATGTCAAGGAGAAGCAAAACATAATTGACATAATTCGAGATCGCTTGAAGATAGCTCAGAGCCGTCAGAAGAGTTATGCAGACCAGAAGCGAAGGACATGGAAACCCAACGTAGGAGATCTGGTATACCTTAGAGTGAGTCCGATGAAGGGAGTTAAGAGATTCGGAGTGAAAGGGAAGCTTAGTCCAAGGTATATTGGACCTTTCAAGATTTTGGCACAGAATCGGAATGTAGCCTTTACACTTGAGTTACCTGAAAAGCTGAAGCAGGTACACAATGTTTTTCATGTGTCACAATTGCGAAAATGCTTGAAGGCACCAGAGGATTCCGTTATACATGAGGAATTAGATCTACAAGCAGACTTAACTTATGTCAAAGAACCAGTGAAGATACTAGGAGAAAACTGGAAAAGACTTAGAAATCGGGCAATAAAGTTTTGCAAGGTTCAATGGAAACACCACCCCGAACGAGAAGCCACCTGGGAGAAGGAAGATGATCTGAGACAAGCCTACCCAAAGTTCTTCAGGTACACAAAGTTATAACTTTGGGACGAAGTTCTGGTTAAGGGGGAAAGACTGTAACGTCCCAGCGTTTAGGAAACCACGGAGGGTAGAAGTAGAATTTGTGCATTTGCATTCATGCATCTTAAAACCCGAATAAATTTTTCGCAACTTAAAAACCTGAAGAGATCAAAGTTTCTTTCAACTCATTGAGTTGTGTACAATTCAATTGAGGTGATTGTGATAAATTTTGACATGACCTTTAGGTATTTTACCTGTTTGAGGGAATTTGAGCAAATTCAAATAATCAAATAATTTGAATTTGAAACAAACAAAAATAAATGATAAGTAAATAATAAATAAAGAAGTAATTCATAAATTAAATAATTACAAACAAAAGTTACAATTATGAAACACAACAAGAATTGCTTTATTGATTTACAACAATAATACATTGTCTTCACAAATAATAAAATGGAAATCAAATAAATAAGGAATTACATAAGAGAAATAAAATTCCTAAGTAGGCTAATTCTTGCATGTTGATTCTTCATATCTTTTGATCATCTCAACTTGCACCAATCTTCTTCCTGAAAGATAAAGAGAAAGCAAAACAAAGATAGAAAATACACAAGGTGGGCTAGTGCAGGATTACTCTCAGTTTGGCAGTGTAATGCACTGCTGATCACATCATTGAGTTGGACCTTAATCAAGGTTTAGCATCTGTTCTTACGGTTTAATTAACCTCAGATCAACATCATTGGTTTAGGGGCAGATAATACACTTGGTATCACAAAATAAATATCCAACAGGGATAATACCAGGCCAGCCGAATGGATCAGCACCAAGCACAAGAGTTGAGTCAAGTCAGCACACAGGCAAGCTCACAAGCGGCTTATTCACACATCCAAAAACCACTGCTGTCACCAGCACAGCTGCAACAGAAGAGATAAGAGAACACTGCCGTAGCTTGCAAGAGAGGCAAAGGCACTTGCTCACTTCAGCTCACAACATAGCATACCCAGCACCATCATCTGTTCATCCCTGTTCAACACCCAATCCATCTCACCAAATCAATTCATCTACCTAGCACCACCACACCAAAACCCCACCTCTGCTGAAAGCAAAGCAAGATGATGGCCAGCAGCACCAAGGAGGAGAAGGGCTGAGCATCACCAAGGAGGAGAAGGGCTGCGCAAGCATCATGAGGAGAAGGGTTGTGCACAAACAAGGAGGAGAAGGGCTGAGTACATACAAGAGAAGGGAACAATTGATCAAGAGCTATACAAGCACAAGTGATCAGGACCTCTACAGCAACCAGAACCACACCACACCTGCCAGAGGTTATTTTTTTAACTCACCTAGCCAGTGGGCACATCTTTAGATGCATATGTGGTTTGATTAGCTGTTGTACCCTCAGAGATGCACACAAATGGTGTGCAAGACTCATCCCTGGGTTTTAAACTGAAAAGAGCAAGCATCTTTCCCTGAGTTTGCCGGAGCGGGGCGGCGACGCCGCCGACAACTTTTAATCGCCAGAGAGAGAGAAAGGAGATCGGGGTGAGAGAGAGAGGAGTGTGGTCTGGGGGTTGACCGGGTTCGGTCTGAACCGCTCGGTCCAAACCGACCGAGTCGCCCCTGGCCCACCAGCCAGTGGGCCAAGCCCACTTATTTTTTTTCCTTCCTGTTCTAATAAATCATAGGATACACAATAAAAGAAATAAAACAAGAGATGTAATTAAATAAAACTTAAAATTTTAAATAAAAATAAGTTTTGAATTCAGAAAAATATAATCTATTCAAAATTATTTTATTCTAAATTCTCCAAGCATATTTTTTGAAATAAAACTATTTACATAGTTTCTTATTTTTTTTATATAAAAGTTTCAAATTCCTAAAATCAATATATATGGATTTATTTATTAAAAATAAATATTAATCCAATTATTGAATAGTCTACACACTCTTGAATTATTCTAAAAATAATTGATACCTTGTAAGACTTAAAGTAAATAAATAAAAGTAAACAAAAAGAGTAAAAGTCACATCCAAAACAACGCTAAATTCCTAGACTCCAATTTAAAACATACATAGCATAATAATGCATCATAGCATCCATTGCTTCTTTCAAACATTGCCTTATGAGACAATGATACTTATTTCAGAACCCGAGGTCCCGGGTCAGTCCGAAGCTTCGAATTGCACTACCTCTCAGTCACAAGGCAAGTTCATCACTTGCCCATGTCCGTTGAAATATATTTTATAGCAAAGTAATTGTCAAATGCTATACCGTATCACTTATGCATTGAAAAACCAAAATCTTATTTTCATAAATAATATGACTATTGGGTTTCCAGTCCAGGGTGACTGATTAACCTACTTTGGTGGGCAGTGGAACCATGGTTGACTATGGTTGGTGGAGGTTCCACTGCATATGGAAAGTAATAACCCTAGGAGTTAACCACCAATGTCGTCAGTGATTCTTGCGCCGTATAACACGCGCAACCATAAGATCTGAAATGGGAAGGAGAAGTCAGCTGTGTCCTTTTCCTCTCGTACATCAACGGGTGTCTAGGTCAAAGTCGGGCGGTGTGTAAATCCGCTGAGCTTGAGGTGGCCAGGATAATAACCTCACCTTCGGGTTGTGGCTTCTAGCATCTATTGAAGGTTGGCTTCAGGACTAGGTTGGGATGGCGCCCACGAGTCAGCAAGTTGTAGGTTGGGATGGTTCCCACTAGCTTGCAACTGAAGTAATGGGGGGTGTGCGGGGATGGTGGAAAGGCGCAGTGATTGGCTTGGATCACCGACCGGGCCCCACACAAAAGAAGTGTGGACAGGAATGTACGCCTCGCTGTGCAACAAGGCGTGGATCTCTTATGGGTAAAGCGGCGCACCTCTGCAGAGTGTATAAATGTGACATGTTACTCCACGTTCCAGGACGGAACGACGAACGCAGCAGGAAAGGAGGCTCCTCAAGGCTCTAGCCCTGTGACTCCTGACGGACATAGCTCTTCAGAAATAAAAGCAACCTTTGAAGAAATGTTTTCGAAAACTTGCATTAGCCTACGACAATCCATCGTCTGCGGCTGTAGCTAGCACATCAAACTTCCCACTTTCCCATAATGAACTTGTTGGGTAACGCTATTACTCACCCTTGCCTTAAACCCCTTTCTAGACTGTGAGGCAGCAGAAGACGAGGGCGGACTCGACATCTACAAACATGAAAACCTGGTCTACGACGAGCCAAACCTGACAGGCGGAGTTGAAGGCGTGGACTACCTCATCTCCTACGGCGTCGAAGACGAAGAGTCGGACTAGGCGCAGAGCGGTGCCTAGTGTAGGTAGTGAGCCGAGCAACGAAGAGACTACTAAATAAGTTCGTGGGCCTATAGTTTTTAGTTTGTCGTTTCCACTAGTTTGTAAACTCTTCAGTTTGCAACTAGAACCTTGTAGTGCGGATCCTCTCTGGACCAAGGAGGATCTTACCGAATTTGTACATCTATGGCTTGTAATAATAAGTGGTTGACTGTTGGACCCTTGCAATGTTTCTGTTGTACCACTCTGATGGTGTGATATTTGCGGAACAGTGTTTCGTAAGTCTTACATCGATGTCCTGCGTGCTGCAATCATGCGGTGGCAAGGCAGGTCATCACATTTTTGGCTGGAAGGCGCTTCATGGAACTATCCCTGGTATGGCGATCTTGGCGATAGACATGTTCCTGTTCAAGGCCATTGTCATGTTTACTTCCAATGACCGGAGACTATTCATCATCTGATGTTCACTTGCCTACGCGCTAAAGAGGTTTGGTTATCTATAGGTTTTTTGGATATAATTGAACAATTCTTGCCTTTAAACAGATCTGGTTCGGTGGTACTAGAAGAATTACTCCGAAGTAATATTAATACGCCTGATCATATAGCTCATATTGGTGTAAAAGAAGCAATTGTGGTCACTGCCTGGTACATCTGGTGGCAACAAAGAGAAATAGAAAAGGGAGAAAATGTGGCGCCACCCTCACGTACTGCTTTCTCAATTTTAGCTCTAGCAACAAATTTCAAAAGAGCAGAGACGAATGCAAGCCCGAAGGAAATCCATTGGTTAAAACCCCTGGGGAATTCGTATAAGCTAAATATTGACGCTTGTTTTTTCTTAAATGGTACTGGGGCTACGGGCGCAGATTTACGTAATGATCGAGGAGAAGCTATTGCAGGTTCTAGCAATTTATTTAATCATATTCTAGATACAACAACTGCAGAGGTGAGAGCTCTACAGAATGGACTTCAACTAATTGAAGAGTTGGGTTGTGCCCCGGTAATTATTGAATCAGATTCTTTGGAGTTGGTCCAAGCTTTCAACGGGGTAATTGAAATATGGAGCCGTTATGCTTCTATCTTATGTGACTGCTTCCAGAGAACTAAAAGGATTGGAGGAATTACAGTTCAGCATTGTCATCGTGAAGCGAATGGTGTGACACATAAGTTAGCTAGAGTGGCTTATGAGTCTAATTCCTTTTTGCACTGGGAGAATGACCCCCCTGATTTTATTATCTCTGATGTAATTCATGATGTAACAATACTCTCTGGTTAAAGGCGGCAAGTTTCAGACGCATTCTTTCCCTAACCAGGGTACCGAAAGGGACTGACAGGGTTTTAATGAGGCGGCTTGCTGACCTAATATATGTGCTTTTAATTTTTAAAAAATGAACTGAATAAAACAAATTACGACTTCAACATATACTGCGTAGAGGGTTTTGTTTTGCTTGGTTCGGTCCAATAAGGCCAGCAGTAACTTGGGCTGGAATGCACGCCCCGGGCCAAAAAAAATTCTTTGAAAACTGAACTTGTTCCTACGCCGAGGGCCATAGCCCTGGTTGCCCTGCTCCTAGATCCGCCCCTGATAACAGCCCATCGATCATCACAACGTACCGAACGGATAGATGAAGTAGTTGTCATAGTTGTTGCCGCAGCGACGACAACAACTTTGTAAAGACGATGACGACGTTGGAGACGAGCCACCCTTGAATCCGGCGATCGGACAGGAAGACGAGCCTTGATGAAGACCTTGAGAGCAGTCGTGCGGAGCGCTTCCCAAAAACCTTATTCTCCCTCTCTCGTATAGGATCACAAGACGAGTGGTTCCGGAGACCTGTTGTCCCGTTCGCTGGTGCACGCCGAAGCTCGGGGTGGAGTAGACTATGGTGGAGGCGCAAGGCACGAGATTGGCAAAAGTTAGATTGGTTCGGATGTATTGTAGCGCACGCAGTGCAAAGCATTATATAGCGCAATTCAGAGGAAAATCCTAACGGGTACGGAGTGGGCCAAGTCCACGTCATACACGTTTAGGTCGGTTGGTAGCCTACGATCCGGGAGCGACCCGAACCGACTAACCACGACGCGTCCTGTACTGCAAAAATAAAGCTCGACTCGGCAACCCGTGACGAGATGGGCGGGCGTGCGGGTTGTGCGGTGCGGCGGCGGAGGAGGAGCATGTGAGAGAGTCTCATGTTCTGACAAGTTACCAAGTAGCACAACACTTCACTATATATAAGGTAGTGACACTCCTCTCTAAATAGTAGTGTGGGATTAAACTTTATCTCCCACCACTCTCATGTGAGCTGTCAACTAACATGGGTTTTGAGATTTCAGAATTGCTTATGTGGGCTTCCCACACATGAGACCAAATTCTAACAATAATTGGTGTCATAAAAGCACAACTTAATGACCCGACGCATTTTTGTCGAGAGCTGTTCGTGACGCAAATGTGGCTAAATTTTAAGCGCGATTTACGTCGCCACTGACTGAGCGTGTCCGCTTCTTTTGCATCGGACCCGTTCAACAGTAACACCGTCCACGAGACGACTCCTAACTTAATTCTCAGTCAAGTGAGGAATACCAGAATTGTTTGTCAGAGTCTAACCAAAGCCCACCCCCACCAAATCCCTCCACAAGAAGTCAAAAACTAATCCGTCTCCATCTGCTTGAACCTTGGGAAGGCATCAAATGTCAACGCTTCTTGGCATCACAAACAGTTACGACGGGAGGTGATAACCCAGCCCCAAGAGGAAGGAAAGGATGGTCGTCGCCTCCACTACGTCGGTCCGTGCTTCGGCGATTGTTCAGCAAGACGGCGAGACTGAGCTACGATCGGCGATGCGGGGCCGCTCTACTGCTCTAGGTCGGCTGGTCTTCCGCGCGCTTTCCGGAAGGGCGGATACTCTCCATCGCCATCACCGGTGAGATCTCTTGTGTTACTTGGCGTCCATAGATCCTTCTTTTTTCTTTTCACTTCCCTAGATTCATCCAACGATTCTACTGTCCCCTCGGACGGAAGGTGTCTGTAAGAATTCTCACAAAGAATATATGCGCTCTCTTGAACGATCAGAGAGTATCATATGCGTTGGTGGTCACGTCAGCACTCGGTATCGGCAATAACACACGCTGAGATGCGGGTAGCATATCAAAACTAAATGAAGTTTACTTGTATCAAACCCCAACATCTGCAGTCATCAAGGTGAAGAAGACGATGAAGGTTATCAAAATAATCATCTATTTAGTTTTTATGCTCCGTGCTACTCATATATATGTGAATTAAACATACATGCTAAGGACCAACTTGTTGCATTTACATCTGGTCCTTGATATTTGTTTAATCTCCCCGGCTTAGGCATAAGCAGTTATATCTGTGTTATCAAAAGAGAAACACACGCTAGCACCTGGCCTTGTACACAGAATGTGCCAGTTTTCTTTCACATAACTTCAGCATACGTATTCAGGAACCATGCTACCCACTACGAGGAGGCTGCTGAATGAAGGGCGACGAGTGACGCGTATGCGCCATCCTTGATGTTGATCAAGGTATCGTGCTTTCCCTTCTCGATGATCACGCCATTCTTCACAACCGCGATCAAGTCTGCATTTCGTATCGTAGATAAACGGTGTGCCACGATCACTGTTGTTCGGTTCACCATCACTCTGTCCAGTGCATCCTGAACCACCCGTTCAGATTCAGCATCTAGTGCACTGGTTGCTTCATCCAGAAGAAGGATTTTAGGGTCCTTTACGATAGCACGAGCAATTGCAACACGCTGCTTTTGCCCTCCAGACAATTGAGCTCCACGCTCTCCAACCATCGTGTCATACCCCTACAAATTTTCAGGTCAGCAACTGTTTTTGGTACATAATTGTATAGTAAAACAACTTCCTAGCTTGGGGTAAGTGAGGGGGGGGGGGGGGGGGGGGTGTCTAACCTGCAGTGAAGAACTAATAAACTTGTGAGCATTCGCCAATTCTGCAGCAGCTATGATCTCTGATTCTGTTGCTTCCCCGTCCTTCCCATAAGCAATGTTTGCTCGTATTGTCTCGTTGAACAGAGCCGGTTCTTGACTTACCAACCCCATTTGTTGCCTAAGCCACCTTAGCTGAAACTTCTGTATGTCCACACCATCTAGGAGTATATGGCCTACGTCAGGATCATAAAACCTCTGAAGCAATGCAATGGCTGTTGATTTGCCACTACCACTCTCTCCAACGAGTGCAACAGTCTGATAGACAAATAATTCAGAATTTTTTGGCTTTAGTAACTGTAAACACTGGAAACTTAAATAGATTCTCACATATTAGGAAGGTCACTTACTTTTCCAGAATGAATTGTTAAACATAGGTCCCGGAAAATCTCAACATCTGGCCTGGTAGGATATCTGAAGCTAATATGCTGGAACTCAATATTGCCCCTTAGTGTCTCAACAGTCACCCCTGCATCCTCACTTGCATCTATCCTAGACTTACGGTCCACAATTGCAAATATTGATGATACCGCTGATTTTGCTTTGGAAGAGTCTGATGTAAGTGTGCTTGATTGGGACACACCAATTGCAGCCATAGCAAGAGCAAGAAAAACCTGCATTTAAATGACCAAATTATTAGAGCCACTTTTTTGGAAACTGCACCGTATTCAATGCATTGCTTATTTACATAGCTGAATTTCCACATACATGGAGAAATACATTTTAACATTCAACTGGAATTGCCAGAGTACTTACCCTGAAAACTTTAGGAAAAGTTGTCTTCCCATCCTCAACCATACGAGCACCAGCATAAAAGCTAGCTGCATACACACCAAAGAGCAAGAAAAAGGAAACACCAAAACCGATTCCACTTATAATCCCAGTTCTGATTCCTGTTCTTAGTGGGGCCTCACATTTTTTCTTGTACAATTCCATCACCTTTTCTTCAGCGGAGAATGAAGCTACTGTTCTTATACTGCTCACTGCATCATTTGCCACTTGACTTGCTTCTTCATACATCATCTGCATATACAGTAACAAAATGGAGATTTATGTGATTTATATGCTTAATAAACAAAAAAAGAGGACACTTCAGAGGAACTGAACAAACCTTTGCATCTGCACTGAAACCCTGAATGAACTTCATCTGGATCCATCCATTTAGGCCAATGAGTGGTATTAATGCTAAGATGATGAGTGACAACTCCCAGTTTGATACAAAGGCGATGACTAAACCAGCAACCAAGGTTGCAGAGTTTTGCACAACCAACTGAAGCGCATCACCAACAAGTCCCCTGACTTTTGCTGCATCAGCTGATAGCCTTGCACCAATTGCTCCACTTGAATTCTCGGTATGATCAAACCATTCGATTTCCATATTTACAACCTTCTCAAATGTCATCAGTCTGATCCTTCGAATCAATCTGCACCCAGCTATAGAAAAAAGGTATGAACTGACAGGAAGTGACAAGAAGTACACCGCACCAAACACCAAGAACATGGATGACCAGAACTGTGAATCCCTTCTTAGCAGATGCGGAGGCTCATAGAATGCTTTTATTACATTTGACAGGAGGATCGCAAAGATTGGGAAGATCACTCCACTAATGACTGAGGCAATGGAACCTAGTATGAGCACTGGGATCTCTGGCTTGTTCAGTGATGCGAGGCGACTGAGAGGTACTTCCTGTGGCATTTCATCACATATTTTCTTGGATGAACCATCCTGGATATCAATACCGAGAGCCATACCGAATGGTACGGAAAATGAATGGTGGCTGCTGTTGTCATGAGATGACCTCCGGCTAGCTGACTGATTTGATGACACTTGTTTGCCTGATCGAACTCCAGAATCTCCTTTTCGATCTGTCTTATCCTGACGGCTTGCTTCCTGTAGCCGTATCAACTGGGTATAAGCTCCCGATGGATCCTTTAGAAGCTCATGGTGTGGACCTGGTCAAAAGATCAAATGTGTAAGCATCAGTCAAAGACTGACAAATGATATTGTTATCGCTAATATTTGACAAACATACCCTTTTCGACAAGTGAACCTTGATGAATGACAGCGATAGTATCCGCATTTCTAACAGTACTCAAACGGTGTGCAACTATGACAGTCGTCCTGTTTGTCATTATCCTATCAAGAGCCTCCTGTACAATCCTTTCAGATTCAGCGTCCAGAGCGCTTGTAGCTTCGTCCAATAGTAAGATTCTTGGATCTTTCAGAATTGCTCTTGCAATGGCAATTCTTTGTTTCTGTCCACCAGAAAGCTGTGTGCCATGCTCACCAACGGAAGTGTCCAAACCCTGTCAAATATGACCACAGATACATCAGTATACAATGTCCTACAATGTGATTACTATAAAATGTGAATCTTTCTTTCAGAGCATCCATCTGACCAGAGGCATTTTATCTATAAATTTGGAGGCGTTGGCAAGCTCAGCTGCAGCTCTGATTTCTTGATCAGTAGCATTGTCTTTGCCATATGCTATGTTTTCCTTTATGCTAGCAGCAAAAAGGACTGGTTCTTGGCTAACAAGTCCGATTTTACTTCTGATCCATCTAAGCTGGAACTCTTTGAGATTTACACCGTCTATTAGAACATCGCCAGCCTCAGGGTCATAAAACCGTTCAATAAGGCTGATAACCGTTGATTTACCGCTTCCGCTCTGGCCAACCAAAGCAACTGTTGTGCCACTAGGTATGGTGAGGGAGAAACCTCTGAATATTTTCTCATCAGGCCTTGTTGGATAGGAGAAATAAACATCCCTAAACTCAACATCCCCTCGAATGTCATCCAGCTTCCTTCCTGAGGTGCTGTAAGAATCAATCTCTGGTGTCCTGCTTATTGTTTCAAACATCTTGTACGCAGCGGCCTGCCCACCTGCAAATGCTTTCATGCTTGGTGATGCCTGACCTAGAGCTCTGGTAAACATGAAAATGAAATATCAGGATCAGGATCGTTGTTATGCATAATTAGTTTAATTTAACAACAATGTCTCGTAGACAATAATGCAAAATGTGGGTGAAATTTACACGGTTGTTTAATGAATTTATCATCTTTCTAATATATGTGACTTATGTGAAGAATCATGCCGATGTTGTATGAAGTTTTCTTTCTTAGTTGAGGCTGAAAGTTATATGGACACAGCAACTCTATTCATCTGTTGAACATTAGAGGCTTTTTGGTGTCTGCTGAACTTGCTGTTGGGAGTTAGGTACACTATTGTACCATGAAACTTGAAACCAAAGGGAGTCCTAACGAACCAGTCAAACATCCCAAATCTGTTAAGCCATCTGCCCACCACAATAATGCGCAATCATTGTCAGAAAAAGAGGCATGCAATGTATCTTATTTATGTGAAATTGTGACCTAACAAGTCCAAATCATCATAAACATGGCACTTTATCTGTTACAACCTCTCTTAGCCAACTTAGCTGCCCAGTAGGAATCTGGAAGTGCAGATGAGATGAATGGTGTAAATATTCTGCATAGTCAGCTTCATTATTCTCCAACTACCAACTCGTCGTAGTTAGGTAAATAGACCCCGCTAAAAAGGTAAATGGCCGGGAACAAAGAAAAAAGAGTTTACTGCAGGACCTATCAAGGTCAATGTTCGGAACACAGGAAACAGAAAATTCTGTTGTGAGGGAAAAGCACTAGGAATTCTGTCATGGGTGAAATTATAACTGAAACAAAACAAGTAGTCAAATGAGGGTGGTGAGACAGTAGAAAGTGCAGAAATTTTGGAGAGATAACCAGACAATTTGAGATTCTAAGGCATCAGAATATTCTAGAAAACAAGTGACGAACAGAAATTTTGAAGTTCCAAGCAAGCATTCAATGGGAGAACTGGCAAATGCAGAACAGAGCTATTGCTCTTCAAGCGGTGGCTTTAATCTATTCGAAGAGTGTGGCATAAAGGTTACTGAAAACATATGCATCTAGAAATATATACGGAGTATATAGAGAACTTACAGGGAACCGGTTAGAACTGCAAAGATCACATTCATGACCTTGGCCCCTGTATAGTTCTTCTCCAGGATCAACTTGGCTCCGTACCATATCCCCAAAGAGTAGCCACAGAACAGGAGCACCATGACCGTGCCCATGCCAAGCCCCGCCGCGAGGCCCTCGCGGACTCCTGATTTGTAGGCACCTTTCAGAGACTTGTTGTACCTCTCCACTGCCCGCTTCTCCCCAGTGAAAGATGCAACCTGCAATGGCAATCATACATACATCCATGCTATCTTAGTGGGCACTTGAACTGTTTGACATAAAATTTCTGTGTTATTTCCTAGGTGTGCTTACTGTTCTGATGGACCCAATGGTTTGCTCCACCACCACCGATGACTCTGCGTAAGCCGCCTGCCCGAGGGACGCCATCTTTGCGACGACGTTGGACATGACCGCCCCAGCTATGACGAGCGGGGGGATGGTCGCCATCATGACCAGGGTGAGGAGCCAGCCTTGCGCGAAGGCGACGATGAAGCCTCCCAAGAATGTCACCACTAGCTGAATGAACTTTCCAACCTGGAGTAGAGGGCAGGGAAGTGTTACAGCTTCATCAAAGCAAAAGCTGGAGAGACGATTTCACTTTTAAGTGTCAGTGCCTAGTGGTGGTTGTGATGAGCTGTGTGACCTTTTCACCCATGGCATCTTGGATCAGCACGGTGTCGCCGGACATCCTCCCCACGACCTCGCCGGTGTTGGTGTACTGATCGAAGAAGGCGATCTCCTGCCGAAGTATAGTCTTGAGGTACAGGTTCCGTATCCGCGCCGCCTGCCGCTCTCCGGTGATCATCCAGCAGGTCACCTCTGCCCAGACAGGAAAGCAACACCATTAGTTTAATTTGTGGGAATCAACGAGCAGCATCTAAAAAAGACCCTGTTTGCTCATAGTGGGTGACAGACACTGCGGTGGTTTACTTACGGACGAAGGACGCGAGGGCGGAGCCGAAGGCGAGGTAGATGAAATCGAGCGACACCATGGAGACTCGGTTGACGACTTGGTGGATGCTGAGCGCGCCGCCGAAGGCGTCGATGAGGTTGCCGAAGAGCACGGTCATGAACGGCATGGCCGCGCCGTTGGCCACGGCGCCGAGCGCCCCCAGCAGCATGAGCGCCGCGTCGGTCCTGTCGGCGAAGGCGAAGAGCCTGTGGAAAGGCACCCGGGACATGGACCCGCCCGGCGTCTTCTTCCCATTGTCCGGTCTGGAACTCGACGAGCCAGCCGTGCCGGCCGAAGCAGGCAAAGGCGACGACGCATTCTCCTCCTCAGCAGCAGTTTTCCAGGACTCCGGCATGGTCACTCTTCGGGCCCCCAAGATCCGTAGCTCCTGCACTAGCTAGATTGGGATACAAGAACTGCGAGCGGTGCTCTCCGTGTAGGACTGATTAATCCTGGCTAGCTCCTGCATACCAGCACCTGCCATGAACCAATAATTGCACATTAATCTAGTGCCTCAGAGAAGCTTCAAAAGGAACCAAGAAGTAGTAAGCATACATCTAAACAGAGACAGAAGCAGCAGCAAGATAGTATCAAATCTGAATCTAGCGAGCGATCGGAGCAGAGCTACAGATCGAGAAACGACGAGCTGCTGCTGCTGCTGCTGCCGCCGCCGCGCAGAGGAAGGCAGGATTTATAAGAGGCAAGAAGATAAGTGCGGTGCGGAGCTAGCCGAAGAAGGAACAACAACACACCGAACGCAAAGTTGGCAGCTTTCGCATTTGCCGCCGCACCGAGAGACGCAGACGTAGGCGCACACCGCCAGCCACTACAGAAGCAGAGAAGAGCAGGCAGAGGGGAAAGAGAGAATGGGGGAAAAGCTTTGGTTGTGAGAGAATGGGGAGGAAGGAGCTCGGCAACAACTCTCGCTCCGTTGTTGGCTACTCCTACTCGTACGTACTACCACTGTACCCACCACAAAGGGGTAGTAAAGCTAGCACGAGACAATGGCGCCGCGGTGGTATCCACAACAAGCATAAAAAATGTGGAGGTTCAGGGCGCACCATGGCGATGGCATCGGCAGCACCAGCACGGGAATGCAACCGGTAGTGCTCCCCTCCCCAGCCAGTGGTTATGAATTTATGATTATGGGTAGTGCCCTGGCCGATGCATAGTCCATATTCATTTCATTCATAGGTGTGGGCTATTTTTTCTCCTTCAAGAATCGTCCTACTACTACTAATACTACAGTAATTCTGGGCTATATATTTATAAGCATGGATCAGTATTGGATCAGTATATATAAGAGCATCTCCAGCGGCACCCCAAACAACACCAAAATCCAATTAGGCGGTTAAAGCGACACTCACATCTGCTTCGGACCAACCTAGTTTACGCATCTCGTACTCGAGTGGGACTATGAACTTGGTAGCATTGCCTGATGACTACTCCGGCAGATGAGTCTCACATAGCATACAAACAAGGAAGGCAGATAACTGACCTCGCCGGTTTCCCCAGGTGTATGTTCACCCGTGTAGCCGTGTTGCCTGCCCACTACCATTGATGTCGGTGCCTGCCATGGCCGCTTCGCCTCCCCATTTATAGTGCATTGGCCCCCAATCTCTCCCCATTTATAGTGCATTGGCCCCCCAATCTCTTATCGCCAATCCCCTCTCCCTGCTCCACACTACGGTATGAATCCCATCATCGTCCAACAAAATGGCGCACATCAACGAGGTCGGTTGCTCGAGCTCTAGCGATGCCTACAGAGGCCATGGCCACCTCCTCGATGATGCATGGTTGTTTGAGTGCTACGACCTTTAACATGCCACCGAACTACCAATTTCCGAAATATTAACGGTTTAGCCCTGCTGGTACATGCCACTGATGCCTTGCGGCACGACGCGATGATGTGGCAGAAGCGATGCCACCCCGACAACACTGCCAACAACTACGAGGGTTGGTTGGAGTGCTTCCTGCAGGAGAAGGATGCCGACATACGTTGCCATGGAATGGAGAGATGGGTGAAGCAGTGGCGGAGTGGTGTGATACTATGCTCCCCGTCCCTGCCGTCAAGAAGAATCATGACAATCTCCACGCCTTTAAGGAGGATGACAGTAGCAAGTGTGCCAAGCTTGCCGTCAAGGAGGAGCTTGAACCTTAGGCGAGGCGGCAACATTATCATCAGCTTCAACTCGGGCAAGAAGAACTCCCTCCGAATTGGCGGGTTCCATTGCCTCTCCGAGACCCCATCGGTGACAGAGACATGTTTGGCTTTACCGCATCGCTTCTGGCTTAAACGACCAAGCCTATGTCGATGTTCTGTCGTCGCTTGACTCAGATGATTCCCGCTACTACCTTATGATGCATGCTCTGATGGAGGTGCATCAAGCGGGTCGAGGAGCCGAAGCAACCGCCACCTACCATGGTGAAGCCAGAGCGCTATGGGTGGAGAGGTGGGTGACCTAGTGGCAGATGAGCTGGTTGTGCGGCCGCACGCTGGAGGGCGTCGTCGCCTAGGCCCGACAACGTATTGTCGAAGCTTCTATCCCGCCCGAGCTATAGCGTGGAGAAGGATGGTGCCGCACCGCTACATCCTTGTCCCCACCGCTAAGGACGATGAGAGTAGAAAGCGCGTCAAACTTGCCATCAAGGAGGAGCTCCCTTCGGATTGGCGGGTTCCATCGCCTCTTTGGAACCCATCAGCGACAAAGACATGTCTGACTTCACTGTGGCCGCTTCTAGCTTCCATGAGAGAGCTTACTTCACCGCGGTCGGATGACTGTCTCGGCTAATACGTTATGATGCGCGCTTCGACGGAGGCGCGACGAGCGCCGGCCGAGCGGCCGAAGCAACCACCGTCAACCGTGGCGAAGCCGGACCCCTACAACGTCTACATCCACGACAACAAGTAGATGTCGCCTTGGTAGGGTTTAGTCCAGTCACAAATTCATGTAAAATCGTTGAATTTGAATGAAATTTGATGCATTTGTGGTCTGATTAGATAGATAGAGGTTTAGGTATAGGATCTCCGGCCCACATTATGAGCCGAAGAATGGCAGGTGCCCATGCATTGGGCATGGGCAGGCAAGTGGTCGCCTGTGGTGATCTCGTCGTCTCCAAGCTGGCTCGTACTGGCCGCATCAACTGGGCTTGACCTCGTCCAACAGCTAGCATGACCCCTGTTGATTCTCACTCAGATCACAGGAGTTGATTCTCACTCAGATCACAAGAATCTACCCATCTCGATCTCACACAGACACAATACAATACTAGTTTTGTACAGACACACAATAAAATACGGCACGTACGCCAGCTCTTGCGCACACTGACTGCTTGATTTGTTGGTTCGCCTGCGGCCAGTCTCGGGGTCGGAGGTGCGTGTCGGCAACCAACGGATGGATGCACGGCAGCCGGACGCCCGGACGGCACGGTCACATGTGGGAACAAGCGAGGCGGCTCGACGGCGAACCTTTGCGCCGCTGCGTGCTTCGGGGACGGGGACCCCTGTCTGTCTTCGTCTTCGTCTTCCATGGCGATGGCGTCACGTTTCCTCGCGGGTCAAAGCAAACGACGCCTCCAAGTAGATAGATAACCACTTTGGATTAGGAATCTCTTTGCGTCCTCAAGCGTCGCTCTTTACCAAACGAACTAACTGGTGCGTGCTGTGATGCCTTTAACTAAGATTTTAAACTAATCGAGTAGTAATCTGAACTGTGAAGTGCGTGCTGTGGCCTGTGTGTGCTAGTACTTGCACTTGCAGGGCTGCTGGGCGGGCAGAGAATTGAATGGAGAAAGGAATGGCCGGCTACTGCAGCGGGTCGCAGGACGTATGGGCGGTGAATGATCTTTCTTTTCACATGTTTACCCCTCTGCAACTTGTTAACCTAAAAAATACCTTACTTTAAATGTATAAGGCGCGTTTGTAGCTTGGTTTCTCGCTTGCTGCATGCTTCTGCGCCAGGGTCTTCTTCTTACGTAGGGTTTTGCCAATTAATAGCCATGCCTAGTGCCGTTGTTTTATTTTCTTAAGCAGTAGGCGTGCTAGCTCCATCTTTGGTTAGTCTTTTGTATCCAAATTAGTTTTATTTAATGTTTCCCAGCTCTATGATGATCCAGAAAAGTTAGCTAGCTTGGCTCTGCCTCGCAATTATTTAGCGACAGCTCGGAATCGTCGGGGTTTTTCTTTCATTTCCTACTCTCTCTCTCTCCATCTTTGTCCCGGAAGAATTGGGTTTTGGACCTCTCGCTTTTGTGATCAAATTGAAAGGCACTCATTGACTGACTTTCCTTGTGATGGGTTAGCTAACCCAATGATCGACCCCCTACGAAAATTGTTTGCATGAGAGCAAATTAGTCCATGCCCACATACACCGAAACACGTCACTGTTCATAGCTAACCGATCATCAAAGAAGGAAAAGATTGCACTCCTGCATCTGAATGAACTGGACCGCAATATTTGGCCATGTTTTTGGCCTCAGGTTGCTTTGACGCCTGAGATACTCGAGCTGACGACCTTATCCACGTCCATGTCGCCACCGTTTTGGAGCTTTCCTTCCTTTGATGGGCTTGATTGAATAGTAGCATATGCGATTCCAAATCGAATTGAAATCGATCAACTACTTCCTGCTCTCTCGGCTGCTGGCTCCCGGTCAGTCAACAGATTTAGGTGTATCAGCATTATGCAGGAAAGAGAGGGGCAGCTTCTTGTTTAGACGTAGATGCAAGCCGATCCACATCCTCTGGTAGCTATAATAAGGGTGTGTTTGATTCAGTGGCTATCTCTCATCTGGTTAGGGATAGCCACATTTTTAGTGGTTGCCATCTGTTTGGTTCAGAGGATAAGATGGTTGAGGGCAACCAGATTCTCAGCATATTCGATGGAAAAACTGGTTGAACCCGTCCGACGAAATTTGCCGGATGGCAGCAACCAATTCTGGCTGGCGTCGCTACCCTCACCCTCGAAGCGTTTTCTAGCTCACTCGCTCGCTCACCTTCCTTTCTTCGTTTCTTTCTCCTCTCCCTCCCGACCATGGCGGAGCTAGATTGGGATCACCAGTGGCAAGAACCAGCGTGAACAATGGCACCGGGTGCAAGGCAGCAGAGGCGGCTATACCAAGTTAATCCCTTCTCCCCATCTCCTCTCGGGTGCTCTCTCTTCTCCCTTCAACGTGTTTCCTCTCTTAGATCCGATCTAACGGAGAGACAACAGGCAGCAGCAATGGAACATGACAGCCTGAGGATTCGTGGGAACTATTTCCATGCGGGTGGAGATGTGAAGCACGTACACCTAATCTATGCCTCTTGGTGATCCAAGATCTGATACGTGCAGTTCCCACATGTGGCTCTTCCTCTCTTCTAATTGCAAGAGCACAACCAGCACGTCCACACAAACTTCATAATCATTTGTCTTTCCTTATTCTACAACTGCACTTGTTTTTATTAGATGCATCAAAATTCAGATAAGGACTGATTTTCTGTTTACTTCATGTTATTATAGGGGTAATCTCACCATCTCGGTTCAAGAGGTCAACATAATAACTCATCCACTCTTTATCCAAACCAAACAAAAAAATGGTTATCCCTAACCACTCCTCAACATATTCCTAACCACTCCTCAACCAATCAAACCAAACAGAAAAATGGTTATCCCTAACCATGTGGTTGGGGATACCCTCATCCCCTCAACCAAACACACCCTAAGTGGCGTGGCTGTAGCCAGTTTCTGTTATTTGGCGAATGTGTGTGATGTGTCAGCGGCAACTGTTCGACGATCAATAGTGCTCTCTGGTCTTATCTCCGTGGTGACGAAATTCTTCAATGAGTACGCGGTACCTAAGAAGGCGGCTACTTTCTAAAATTCAAACATGAGTGGTAAGTGAAGAGAAAAAAATTGTGCGGTCTGATAGTGGAAGTTTACCGGGAATGGTCCTTCCCATCTAAACCTCCGATGCACTTTCACATCATTGTGTTTGTTTTTGGTTATTGTAGCTTTTCTCTCTCTTTCGTTAAACATATGACCCACATGTCATCTCTGGACACAAGATTCTTTTAAAGTAAAAAGAGCAAGCGGGCATGGCAAAGGTGCGTGCATGCATGTGAGGAGCCACTTGCTCGCGTTTAGGAGGAATCGTGTCAAGCAGGTGCATCTAATCATCTTGCCTGAAACCCTAAAAAAACAAATCTAATCTTGCCTGAAAACGTGCTGTTTTTGCCGTACCAGAAAAAAAACTGTGAAAACGGCAAGTTCCACCGTCGGCAGATGCGACTGCTGATGGGCTAAAAAACGAAATGAGTGAATGCCCCACCCAACCAACCTTATATAAAGCTGCTCCTCCAGCACTAGATAGATCGGAGACAGTAGTGGCAATAGCAAGAAGAAGATATTTTTAGTTATATGTCGTTCGTGTGCCAACTGCCAAGTAGATCGATCAAGTTATGCATGGTTTTTTAAGTAGATTTCTCTTCCTCGCTTGCCTGGCCATATTCTGCAATCTACAGGTGCTACACGCTCCTTCTCCACTCACCGTTGATTAGTTTACGGTCTCGAGTTGAGACGTGCGCCCTGCACGAACGCCACCGTCACCGTGAGTGTACATTGATGACGGGCAGTCGGGTAGTACTCCACTAGTTCGGCTTAATGCATCTTCTGTCGTGAAAATATATAAATATCAAAGAGATATGAAAGATAAATACACATAAGGAATGGAATAATAGAACATAGCACGCCAAAACGATCAGTGACTCACGTCGACAGAAAACAACCACCAATATCCAGCGACAAGAAAACACCCACCAATATCGAACGCCCTCTCCTCCAGGAACGGCTCTTGTCTGACCTTTGTATTTCGTATTTTATTTTCCTTCGGATCTCCGTTTGTGGATTTGTGGCGCGGATCCTAAGCATGCAGAGGGGCGGGGTGTAACTGTGTAAGACACTTTTTGTATAAATGCCTTTTAACACAAAGAAAAACTAGCACGTCCTTGTTCCATTTCTAAGACCTCTAAATCTATTGCATTTGTCTACGAGTTCATCCGGAAGTCCATACAAACTTACTTACGTGTAAGAAAGATACTTTCTGTGTCAGATCGCAAATAGTTCCTCTGATGCATAAATGTGAATTTAAAACTGCTACATATTTTTAAATCGGAGGCGCTAGTTTTTTTTTTAAAAAAAATCGAGATATCTCTACTCTAGTATCATGTTGTATGCAGTAGGCGTTTGCCTTAAAGTCCAAATTTATACACAAAGAACGGCTAGCTAGACGATAAAATTAGTTATCCGAGGAGGGTGTCGTGTAAATAGTTTATTTCTAACAGAACACATCGGATGATGTTATGTCAACCCAAAAGTCTTGACAAAACCGGTTGTGGTTCTAACCTTAAACTTGACCATGCACCTAATCATTTGGACTTATTTTCCACCGGTCGGCATCATCATATACTACACCCTATCCTAAACAGGACCCAAATAGGATGGTCTCCGTGCAACTGACCTAATGACGTTTAGGGTCAATTTCTTAGGGTCATTTTCTCCTTTAATTGTTTGTTTTTAGTCTGCAGATCCTTAATTTATTTTTGGTTATCTCCATATGCTTCCAAATCGATGGTACGTGTTAGGTGGAGAGGAAAAGGACGGGGCTACACAAGCTGCTTCTGGCTACTGCACCCGTGAGTCAAAGTACCTTTCTTGTCCATCTGATGAACTGTACCAGCTGCTTATGCTCTTTGATGGCTGTCTTGGAAAGATAGTCCAAATCAAGTCCAATCTGTTACTGTCAAAACTAGAATCCAATCTGTTAAGCATGGATGTTACTGAGCAATACCATTATTTTATTACCCGCGCTTGCTTGCTTTGCCCTGGACTTTTTTTTTTGCGAAATGGGGCTCTCAGCCTCCGCCTCCGAATGATGCATGCATTTTTTCTATTAATAACGAAAAACAATAAATTGGAAAATTACAACCCAATTATCAGCCAAGTTTCCACGTGAACCAACCAACAGAACACCGACAAAAATATGCTTCTAAACATTTTGTAGCCTTGTAAACATTTTATAGCCGGAATGTTACCAACCACAATCATAGATAGCTCGAACAACCGCCATCAACAGATACATCCATAATTCATCAGCTCATGTTGATCTAACCGGACAACCAAGGGCCACATGTAGATCTAATTAATAGATCGATGAACAAAATGTAGAAAGTGAGCATTTTCAATCTTATTGAAAATAATATCATCCAGCAATTTCAAATTATCCAAACAAAAGCAAAAAACGCCAACGCAAATTCAAGATTTAGTTTTTTTTCTACCCAGCAAGCCCATTACGAAACATATTAGAAACATTAGTTGGAAGTGAGATACTAAATGTGAAGTGAATTAATCTCCAAATGTGTCTAGCAAAGGGACATGATATAAACAAGTGCTCCACAGTTCCATTCGACTGACAAAAAACACAGCGTTTGCATCCTGTTTAATTTCTCTTAGCCAAATTATCTTTTGTAACGACTTTTCGGTGTAGGAACCCCATGAAAATATTTATTTTCAAGAGTACTTTAAGCTTCCAAATGTATATTTAAAGGAAAGGTGTATTCCATGCATACAACCCGCACACATTGATTTTTTTTATACACGCATACATTGATTTGACAGAAAAGGCGCCCTTGGTCAACTTCCATCGGAAAACATCATGCTTATTCAAAAGTGTGACCCCCGTAATTTGTTGAACTAAGCTTAACCAATGTGTCTAGTTAGTTTCTGTCAAGTATCTTTGTAATTCAATATTCAGCAGTGGTGCATTAGATAGAACCTGCAGCTCTCAACTTTTCTTTTGGCGTACAATATTATATAAAGACGGGTATTGCACCGAGAGTGGTGAATCCTCAAGCCATGTATGCCTCCAAAATCGAGTTCCCTGTCCATTACCAACCACACACGAAACTCGTCCTGGACTGTCATGATTCCTTTGCCCTGGACTATAGACATGCTACCGCTAAAGAGAGGGGACATGAGAACAAAGATGACATCATTTTATTTTCATTTGTTATAAGCACCAATATAATCCGGACCCTCATACCACGTTGAAACATCCGATCGAGCATCACACATGGTTCGTTTCAGTGCGCCAACTTCAAGGGGCAACCTCTAAAGTGGCATAAAGGAAGCCCCGCCGTGGGTGGTCCCTCCAGCAAACCCTGGCGATGGCCGCGACCCGTTTGGTGAAATACCAGCCCCAACACCAGACGAACCGAGGTACTACGAGGAGGGTGCCAAGAGACTCAAGGAAAAGAGAGTGTCAATATCGTGGATAAGCCGTTGTTCAGGATAAGCTAACTCAACAAGCCCGAACACAAAAGGGGTGGCACACTGTTAGGACCAAAGCATACATGGTTCACATTTGACATCTCCTTGTTTTTACTTTGCTCGAGAGCTACCGACACATGCGGTGATGCGACGCGACACGCTGAACATGTACATCCAGCCGCTCCGGCGCCGTGAACCCCGACCCAGTTTTGCTCCGCCACGAGCCTTAGTGCGAAGCAAATCAGCCCTGCTTCCTTCACTGCGTCATCCTTGTTGTCTCGTCGTCTTTGCTACCAGACCGGGTGACGAGGTTATACCAAACGGGTACCCCTTCGTGTGGGTACCTGGTGCACGTGATGACTATAGCCCAATTGTCAATAGACTGAAGAAGCCCAACAAGCGAAGCCCAACAAGCGAAGCCCAAGTCGAAGATTGTTACCATAGATAGACATAGTCGGTTATAGTTTCCATATCTGTAATCCTAGTCGGTTACCGCCCGAGACATGTACCTCTATATAAAGAACAGGAGGGTGGCCGATCAAGGACACGCCCAATCGGAACCACCAAACCCTAGCAAGATCAACATCTTGCTGGACCCTTGTACTCGCCACAGATTCACAATCAATAACAGACATGCAAGAAGTTGGGGTGTTACCTCAGACGAGGGCCCTGAAGCTGGGTAATTCCCGCTTGTCAGCCAGCAAATCTACCAACACTACGCGTTCTCTACCTCATAACTCTCACTCTAGGCTAGCAACCATGGGTATTGATGGGGACACCCCTTGTCAATTTGCACCGTCTGTGGGAACATGTAGTGTTGGATGTACGGATTTTTCGGTCCTAGTTGCAAACAACCACTCGCCGACTTCATCAGAGGGATACACATCAGCAACTTCAGATCGCATCCAGTCCAAAGGCGACCACTCACCAAAATCATCATCACCAAAAAGGATCAAGCCATACTGTTGAACCCAACGAGGAGCAGAAGGTGTTGTCAAGTGGTTTTGACGAGGATTTCACTATAAACATTAGCAGACAAGTTTTCAGTAGACTTTGATATGAGAGAGAAATAAAGTGCGGGTAAATAGAGCGCGACAAGTATAATTGTAGCGAGTGGCCCAATCCTTTTGAGAGAAAAGGACAAGCCGGTTTTATTACTTATGACGACCAAACGTTCTTGAGGACACATGTGATATCTGTCTAGTGCTTTCGCTTCATATTGATGAATAATGTTTAGTGTTTAGATAAGTGTCGTGTGGGTGAACCTATGCTAATGCACCGCCCTTCATAGGACTAATACATACTTATGATTATACCCCTTGCGAACTTCCGCAAATACAAGGAAGTAATTAAGATAAATCTAACCATAGCCTTAAACTCTGAGATCCTGCGATCCCACGTGCATCGGAATACCAACAGGGGTTTAGGTTTCTGTCACTCCAGTAACCCCACAAATGATAACCGAGTACACGATGCATTCCCCTAGGTCCATAAAGGCGAAGTGTCATGTAGTCGACGTTCACATGACACCACTAGAAGAATGTCATCACAACTTAAATATCAAAACATCAAATATTAATCAACATAGTTCACTACTAACATCTAGACTTCTCCCATGTCCTCAAGAACACACCGAACTACTCACAACACACCATAATGAACATGATCAGAGGTGATATAATGATGGATAACAATCTGAACATAAACCCTAATTTAAGGGTTTCACTCAATAGCATCAATAACAATAGCAATCAACACCGGGAGAGTTTCTCCTATCAAATACACAGAGATTAGCCCTAGATGTTACAACGGGAACAGAGTGGATGGATGGAGATGACGGCGTCGGCGGTGGAGATGGTGGTGTTGGCGATGGTGATGGAGTACAGCTCGATGACGATGGCGACGATTTCCCCCTTCCGGGAGGGAATTTCCCCGGCGGCAACGCAGCCTGCTGGAGAGCTTTTCTCTCTGTGTCTTCTCCGCCTCCTGATGGCGGCGGAGATGGTTTCTTGACAACATAATAATTTTAGGTCTTCGGGGGGAAGAAGTACGCGAAGGGGTGCGCCAAGTGGTGGGCCAAGGTGGCCTCACCACCTGCTCGCGCGGCTGGCTACCTGGCCGCGCCGGGAGGTGGTGTGGGCCCCTTGGGCCCCACCCCAGGCTCTCCTTTTGGCCTCCTTCATGAAATAATTCAGAAATAAATCTCAGATGTCCACTTTGTTCTTCTGGTCTTCGCAAATATTGTATCTTGACGGTGCTTTTTCCAGCAGAATTCAGACTTCGGAGTTCCATCCCCCAATGATCATCAATCATGCAAAATAGATGAAATAACATAAGTATCATCTACAAATACGATATATATATATATCAATGAATAGCAGTAAATTATGATATAAAATAGTGATGCAAAATGGACGTATCAACTCCCCCCAAGCTTAGACCTCGCTTGTCCCCAAGCGAAAGCTGAACTCGGTAAACATGACCACAGGTTTATGGAGTGAAGTGTCGATATAAAATATACGGAGAAGAAGCATTACATGTATAAATGCACAAGTCATCTTAGATATTAACTCCGTTCATGTATAAATCAACTTGTAACAAGTAGAGGAAGACCACCGTAAAGTACATAGAGAAAACCGTAGTTGGTGTTGGCAAACTTAGTACTTGGTCAGAGAACAATGAGAAATTGAGCTTAGTTTATAAAAACAGCCATCTTTATTGGTTGATAATTAGATGTGAACAATGTGCTAAACAAGAAATAATGAAAGACATGATCAACAATACTAATGTCTAAATGGTTGAATCACAATCAACTCAAATGCTTGCTTAAGATAGAAGGAGATAGGTTTACTGACTCAACATAAAATGAAAGATAGGCCCTTCGCAGAGGGAAGCAAAGATACAAGCATGTGCTAGAGCTTTTGGTTTTATAGCTTTTCAAAATCATATAGAGAGCATAAAAGTAAGTTTTTGAGCGGTGTTTGTTGTTGTCAACGATTTGTAATAGAGTTCTTGTCATCTTCCATACTAAGCAAGTTAGGGGTGGTTCCAATTATTTTTTAAAACAAGCCTTTATGATATTCATCTTCTTTTTCTTTTACTTTCACATCCATGACACTCCTCCCCACCTTTCTAACATAACCATGGCTAGCCGAATTCACGGGTGCCCACCAATCAATCTCAAACCATGGAGGATTGCCTATATTTTTGAAAAACTCAACCTTTGATATTATAGTGGTCTGACCACCCCTTTACAATATTAATGATGAGCATATGTAGCATGCAAGTCATGGGTTACTTAATCAGTATGGAAGATAACAAACCCAACTATTATTTCCTCATGAGCTAGTGAACATTGACACAAATAAGGGATAATAATTTTGAATAAAGATAACACAAGAAGTATTTACTTGGAATGGCGTACCACATAGTAGGTAGATATAGTGGACACAGATGGCAAGGGTTTTGGTTCAAGGTTTGGATGTATGAGAAGCATTCCCTCTCGATACAGCTCTTCGGCTAGCAAGTTTGGGAAGCAAGCATAAGAGTTGATGGATACAAACAAACATACATGTAGTAAAAGACAATCATGCAATTCTTACTTGAAATCACACACAATTTGAAGTTGTGAATACTACTCGTTTTTATAGTTTACATACCTTTGTACAGCCTCTGCTTACTGCCGTATTTATGTTAATGCACTTTCTAATGATACGTAAGCAAGGTATTTCGTGTCCTTTCTTTGTTCATGTGCTTAAGTTGGCTGCGAGTTAGAGGTCCTGCTTGGGGTGTCCAGATTCCATCTGTCCCAATATCCTCGAATTGAAAGAGAGATTGAGAGGTATCAAGAATCCAAATTCTCGCTATTTTGAATGGATCCAATTCAATTGAGTCTGACTCATAGTGATCATTTCTCTTTAGCAAAGAATGACCTTGGTTAGCAAAGGATTGAACAACCAAGTAAGCACCCGGCATACCAATTCATTATCCTTGGGGCTCGTCTACGCTCCGACCAATTCAGTCAAAATCGAAAAACGATGTTTCCTTCTAAAAGTATAAGAAATAGTAGTAGTAGTCAAAAAGTGCACTTTTTCCATATATTTCGAGTCCTTCCACAATAACAAGAATCTATTTTTTCCTTTCGAGAAAGCACATTCCGCGTCTCGTCGCAAGGCTCATTTGGAGTTTTGGGTCATAGGGCGGGCAGTCCGGGACACAAGGGTCCTGGTACTACCCAGGTGCGAAGAACCCCGGAGGCGCTTTGCGCTCTTGCTGCTTATGCTAATTGCAAATTCCCTGCCCGACTCATTTTGTCTTCACTCAAAGCTGCTGATCCCAGCGTAGCACCCCAACTAAGCTAATTAGATGGAATATCTAATTAACACCATTGTACTTAGAATTATAACTAAAGCACACAATAGAATATGTTTGTTTTTGATCGGATTGAGAATTGAAAACAAATAAGGTACACTCTTGATCCTTACAGCACATCTTTACTATGACTAAAAAGCTTTCACCGGTATCAGTTTATTCGGAACTGGATTCAATACCTGCTGGCGCAAAGGAAAACGAATATGAATTGACTCTCGGTTTAAAAGCCATCCCGCCCGATCCAATAAGAAGTGTTAATGCTAGGACAATAAATAATAGAATGAGCCACTAAACTGGAGAACATGTGCCGCTCGTGGAATCCCATTTTTATACCTTCCACAAAGTAGGCTGGAGTTTAGGCACCGGTTGATGGAAGCTCCAAACAAAAACAAAATTAGTAGGTTGAGTGAATGACTCAGCTGCGGGTATAGCCCAACGTTGTAACCACATTGGGATGGAAGGAGAGAAGGACTGAACGAGAAAAGGAACTCTTTGTTTACCTTGGAATGAATAGCTCAACTACTTTAGGTAACGAAACGTTCATCTACGATCTTTCTTAATTAAGAAAAGATAGGACTGTACGGCAGAAATTCTCGTTAGTAGATTCGCAGAACAAAGCAATTAAATGAATAATGAAAATTACGCATAAAAGTCTGACTTTTAGAATTACAGCATGCGGAACGTAGGCGGAGCCGTCCCTTCCTCAAGCAAACAACGCAAGCTTGTCATCGACAAGTGAGAAAGATCAATGAATGCTATAGTCTACATGTAATTCTTTTTCCTCTTAAGTCTCAAAGTATTGTAGCTACAGACCAATGCTAAGTTTGCCAGAGCCAAATGATTTTCTATATGTTCCCAAAGTGATCACCAATACTAAATTACAAGATCAATCATACATGATAAAAGTTGCAACCTAAAATAAAGTGTGCAGAAAATAAATGATAACACTTCTCATTAATATTCCATCACGACAACTCACACCAAGGGATACATAGATAACCAACTAAAAGAGAGATAGTTACACATTGCAAACCATCATATAAGATAACTTCCCTACTCATGATATGACACTACTAAAAAGTAAAAGATGAAAGATAATGGTGATACCACGGCACTCCCCCAAGCTTAGAACAAGCTAAGGGAGATGCCAATACCGATGATGAATTACTCCTTCAGTGGCGATGGAGATGAATCCTCTTGATCAAGCTTCCAAGGTAATGGTTCTCCATAAACAAACGATGCCTGGGTCTCGATGATCCTGAAACTCGCAGCAGCACTAATGCGTTTAAATCTGGTTTCGTACTCACAATTCTGATTCTGAATATCATAGAGTTGCGCCGGAAGAGCGTTGGTGGTCTTGTGGAGTGAGAGGATGTCCTCCCAGAGCTTCGAAGTCTACTCTTTATGCTTGGCCATAAGTTTAGAGACGATCTGGTGAACAATGTCCACCTCACGCTCCGCCATCTTCTTGTACTTGAAAACTTCTTGCTCCAGGCTCTTCATCCTATCCTCCATGCTTCCTTCTCCTTGGGGGCCTTGAACATCTTCAACTTGCAACTTCCCTTGCTTCAAAGAATACTCTTTGTGATGCATCTTCAACTCGTTCATGTACGGGTTGACGACGTTCGCAAAGAAACTGTCCTTGGAGGGCTCAGATGAAGACATGATGGCTCTAGATCCACAGCTAAAAATCTGGTAGAAACAGCTCGAAATAAGAACACGTCGAAAACACAATATATGAACCTCTAGGGCTTCAGGTGAATATATAGAAAAATTTTACGAAATAAAAGGAAGGCAACAGGGCGAAACCGAGTAGGAGAGGGGCTCCGAAGCCTCCACACCATCTGCTGGCGCGGCTGGCTTCCTGGCCGCGCCACGAGGTGGTGTGGTCGGCTCAGACTTCGTGTCATG
Source organism: Poa annua (assembly GCA_026929855.1). NCBI lineage: Eukaryota > Viridiplantae > Streptophyta > Magnoliopsida > Poales > Poaceae > Poa > Poa annua. Next base: position 29,238,152 of record CM049428.1, read on the forward strand.
TTTGTTTTCGTCTCATTTTTTTCCATATTTTCCAAAAAATAAATCACAGATGTCCAAAAATTAAATCCACGGACTTTTTCTTACCAAAAATGTACCTTTTCCAAATCAGGTTCTGCGAACTCAAAAATATTTTCCTTAGTGTAATTTTCTGGGGAAATTGCTTGAATAACATCAACATCTTCATTATAAGAATCTCCAGAAATATAATGCTTGAGTCTTTGTCCATTTACCACTTGTGTAGAGTCATCCTTGAGCGAAGCAATTTTTATCGCACCCGAACGAAACACGTCCACAATAACATATGGACCTTCCCACTTGGAGAGTAATTTTCCTGCAAAGAATCTAAGACGAGAACTATACAATAGAACTTTCTCACCAACATGAAATTATCTCTTAAGGATTCTCTTATCATGCCATCTTTTAACTTTTTTCATACCTTTTTCATACGCTTCACTTCACCATTCATCTAAAGAACTCAAATTAAGTAATCTTTTCTCACCAGCAAGTTTAAAATCTCTATTTAATTCTCTCACTGCCCAATAAGCTTTGTATTCTAATTCTAGAGGCAAATTACATGCTTTTCCATAAACCATTTTATAAGGAGACATACCCACGGGATTTTTATAAGCGGTTCTATAAGCCCACAATGCTTCATTTAATTTACTAGCCCAATTCTTCCTCGTTCTATTAACAGTCTTTGGCAAGACATATTTAATTTCTCTATTAGATAATTCTACTTGCCCACTTGTTTGAGGATGATAAGCTGAAGCAATTCTATGATTAACACCATGTTTAGCAAGAACCTTTCTAAAACCACCATGAATAAAATGAGAACCTCCATCAGTCATAAGATATCTAGGAACACCAAACCTAGGGAAACTAATATCTTGAAGCATTTTTAATGATGTTTCACCATCAACACTTTTAGTAGGAATAGCTTCTACCCATTTAGTAACATAATCAACATCAACAAGTATATGTGTATTACCTTCTGAAGAAGGGAAAGGACCCATAAAATCAAATCCCCAACAATCAAACGGTTCAATAACAAGAGAATAATTCATAGGCATTTCATTACGTCTAGATATATTACCAACTCTTTGACATTCATCACAAGATAAAATAAACTTTCTTGCATCTTTAGAGAGAGTTGGCCAATAAAAACTTAATTGTAAAACCTTTTGTGCGGTTCTATATCCAGCGTGATGTCCTCCATAAGCGCTACTATGTCACTTTCTCAATATCTATTTTTGTTCATATTCTGGAACACATCTTCACATAATACCATCAACTCTGTTGGGGGGATCATAGCCCGGTAGGCCCACCTACTTAGAAGATAAGCCGACCTGGCAGAAGCCTGGGCCGGATTAGGCATAAAGACATGGGCCGGGTGACACGTAATCCGTCGCGCAACGTGATCCTTGGTCCACAAGCAAGAAGGATCCTGAAGGCTGGAGACGAAGTACAAGACAGAGTCCTGCTAAGGAAAGAAGAGTCTTAGAGGATTTAGAGTAGAGTCCGGGTATGATAGGAACCCGGACCCGGCCTTGTACCTCCAGCGAGACCCGCCGCCTATATAAGGGGGTCACCTGGTTCCTAGAGATCTAAGTTCAATCGTCACAAGTCATAGGAGAGACACCATTGTAATCTCGAGACCCGGAAGCTAAGGCGCCGAGTCCTCGAAACCCTAATCAATAAAGCCAAAGCAGGAAGTAGGTCTTTACCTCAAGACGAGGGGCCGAACCTGGGTAAACCCTTGTTTCCCACGCCACACTAGACAAGCTCCTGATGTCGGAAGCCGTCATGCCCCTCATCTCAAGTTTCCACCCGGAAACATCTGTCATGACAATCCCACGACAAGCTCCTTGTTTATATAAGTGTGGGTAATCCCAGAAATAATGCCTTAAGTCATAAAAGAATTTTCTTCTTTGTTGAGCTGAAAAGGTTGGAGGCAAATACTTCGAAACAATAAAGTTATCACAATCTGCATACCAAGGCCTATCTCGTTAACTCACCCTTATTGCATCCAATTGTTCATTTGGAAAACTATCATTAACAGGTATAGGATCATAAGCAATGTTTTCCAATCTAGACAAATTATCAGCAACAGGATTATCAGCACCTTTCCTATCTACAATGTGTAAGTCGAATTCTTGCAATAGTAATACCCATCTAATAAGCCTAGGCTTTGCATCTTTCTTTTCCATAAGATATCTAATTGCAGCATGATCAGTGTGAATAATGACTTTAGAATCAACAATGTATTGTCTTAATTTATCACAAGCAAAGACAACAACTAGAAATTCTTTTCCAGTTGTAGCATAATTCTTTTGATCAGAATCAAGAGTCTTACTAGCATAATGAATAACATTTAATTTCTTATCTATTCTTTGTCCAAGAACAGCACCAACAGCAAAATCACTAGCATCACACATAATTTCAAATGGTAAATTCCAATCAGGTGGTTGAACAATAGGAGCAGTTATTAAATCTTTCTTAAGAGTTTCAAAAGCTTCCTTACAATCATCATAAAAAACAAAGGGTATATCTTTTTGCAGGAGATTAGTAAGAGGCTTTGATACCTTAGCGAAGTCTTTGATAAACCCTCTATGGAAACCAGCATGACCTAGAATACTACGAATACCTTTAACATCTCGGGGGCAAGGCATTTTCTCAATTGCCTCCACTTTAGCTCTATCAACTTCAATATCTCTTTCAGAAATTTTATGTCCAAGAACAATCCCTTCATTAACCATAAAGTGGCATTTCTCATAATTAAGAACAAGATTAGTTTCTTCGCATCTCTGCAAAACCCTGTCAAGATTGTGGAAGCAATTATCAAAAGAAGTACCATAGACGGAGAAATCGTCCATGAACACCTCCACAATTTCTTCACAAAAACCATAAAAGATAGCAGACATACATCTTTGAAAAGTAGCAGGAGCATTACATAAACCAAAAGGCATACGTCTATAAGCATAAGTACCATAGGGACAAGTAAAAGTGGTTTTCTCTTGATCTTGAGTTTTAACAACAATTTGAGAGAAACCAAAATAACCATGAAGAAACCAAAAATGAGTTTTATTGGCTAATCTTTCCAACATTTGATCAATAAAGGACAATGGATAATGATCTTTCTTAGTAACTTTATTAACCTTTCTAAAATTAATGCACATTCTATAACCAACAACTACTCTTTGAGGAATAAGTTCATCATGATCATTAGGTACAACAGTAATTCCACCCTTCTTAGTGACACAATGCACATGACTAACCCATCTACTATCAGCAATAGGACAAATGATACCAGCATCAAGAAGTTTTAGTACCTCATTTCTTGCCACTTCCTTCATCTTAGGTATTAAACGGCGTTGATGTTCAACAACTAGCTTTGCATCGGGCTTCATATTAATAGAATGTTGACATATAGTAGGAGAAATCCCTTTCAAATCATCCAAAGTATAACCCATAGCTCCACGGTGTTTCTTCAATATTTCCAATAATCTTTCTTCTTCTTCTTTACCATAAAGGTTAGTACTAATAATAACAAGATATATTTTCTTATCATCAAGATGAGCACATTTAAGATTATCAGGCAAAGGTTTTAAATCAAATACATGATCCTCTTTAGGTGGAAGTTTTTACCCAAGTCTTCCACTTTTAAATTATGTTTAAGAATAGGTTGACGGAGGAATATGTGCTCAAGTTCATTTCTTTCTTCCATAAAAGTTTCATCTTCATGATCTTCCATAAATTGCTGAATATAATTAGGAGGAGCAAGAGAAATAGAAGCAAGTTGTTCTACTCTAAAATCTTCATTAGGCAATTTGGGTTCATAAGGAGTTTTAGAAAATTTCAAAAAATTGAATTCATATGAATCACCAGCATATTTAGTAAGGATTTTATCTTTCCTACAATCTATAACAGCACCACAAGTATTCAGAAAAGGTCTACCAAAAATAATAGGACAAGTCTTACTAGCAGTAGAACCAAGAACAAGAAAATCAGCGGGATATTTAGTCTTACCACATAGAACTTCAACATCTCTAACAATACCAATGTGAGAGATAGTTTCTCTATTAGCAAGTTGAATAACCACATCAATATCTTCAAGTTGGCTAGGACCAACTTCATGCATAATCTCTTTGTAAAGCTCATAAGGAATAACACTTGAACTTGCACCAATATCACATAAACCATAATAGCAATGATCACCAATTTTAACAGACAACACAGGAACACTAGCCTTTCTTGGCTTTGCAGGATGAGAGACAACATTAGAAGCATCATCACAAAATATAATATTCTCTTCTCCCATATTTTCAGAAACAAGTTCTTTAACTATAGCCACAGAAGGTTCAATTTTATTTTATTCATCAGGTTCTTTAGCTTTCTTATCAGTTTTACTAACCATACTAGCCATAAGAGAATGTTCTTTCACTTTAACATGAAAAGGAATTGTATCAATATAAGGCTCAGGAATGATATGATCAACAATATTAACTTCAGTGCTTTTAGATAAAGGAGCAACCGATGTATCTTTATAAGGTTCATGATATTTTCAAACCCCTTCCTGGGCAAACCGAAATAATCAACAAATGTTTTATAATAATTTGCAACAACTTGAGATTCAAGACCATAAGCGTTATTAGTATTTCAAAATACATCAGTGTTCATCAAAGGCTTAATGCATTCAATGTCATATTTTATACCTGACTCCCTACCTTTTTTGTTCTCCCATGCTTCAGTATTTTCTTCAATACGGTCAAGAAGATCCTATTTAAACTCCTTATTATGAGTGAATGATCCAGCACATGAAGTATCCAATAATGTTTTATCTTAAAATGAGAGTCTTGCATAGAAGTTATCAACAATAATATTACCAGGGAGCTCATGAATGGGACATTTGAGCATTAATGCCTTCAATATCCCCCACGCTTGGGCAATACTCTCTCCATCATGAGGCCAGAAGTTATATATAGAACTCCGATCTTGATGAATTTCACTTGGAGGATAAAATTTTGAATAAAAGAGAGGTACAATTTCCTCCCATCCATGAGAATCCCTGTTCTTCAACAGTTTATACCAATGCGCAACTCTCCCACCAAGTGATATAGAGAATAATTTTATCCTGACTTCTCCATCGTAATACCTGCACACTTGAACAACTCGCATAATTCATGTAAATACAACAATTGATCACCGGGGTGGACAGTTCCATCCCCAACATAGCGGTCATTCATAACACGTTTAACAATTTTCATAGGTATTTTAAATGGCACAATATCATTAGGAGGCGCCTCATGTTCTACCTCAGCAGCGGTAAAAGACTTCTCAAACAGGAAAACAACATTTCCTCTCTCCATTATTAAGCAAATAAGGAGACATAAATAAAAACAACACTTACAGTTGAAGTTTTCCTTACCAATTCCTCTTACCAATAGCGCTTCACTCCCCGGCAACGGCGCCAGAAAATAGTCTTGATGACCCACAAGTATAGGGGGTGTATCGCAGTACTTTTGATAAAGAAGAGTGTCGAACCCAACGAGGTGCAGAAGGTGTTGACAAGTGGTTTTGATGAGGATTTCACTTTAAACACTAGGAGACAAGTTTTCAGTAGACTTTGATATGACATATAAATAAAGTGCGAGTAAATAGAGCGCAACAAGTATAATTGTAGCGAGTGGCACAATCCTTTTCAGAGCGAAGGACAAGCCGGTTTGATTACTTATGACGACCAAACGTTTTTGAGGACACACGGGATTTCTGTCTAGTGCTTTCGCTTCATATTGATGAATAATCTTTAGCGTTTAGATAAGTGTCGTGTGGGTGAACCTATGCTAATGCACCACGCTTCCTAGGACTAATACATACTTATGATTATACCCCTTGCAAGCATCCGCAAATATAAGGAAGTAATTAACATAAATCTAACCATAACCTTAAACTCTGGTCCTGCGATCCCTCGTGCATCGGAATACCAACGAGGGTATAGGTTTCTGTCACTCCGGCAACCCGACAAACGATAACCCAGTACACGATGCATTCCCCTAGGTCCATAAAGGCAAAGTGTCATGTAGTCGACGTTCACATGACACCACTAGAAGAATGGCACCACAATTTAAATATCAAAACATCAAATATTAATCAACATAGTTCACTACTAACATCTAGACTTCTCCCATGTCCTCAAGAACACAACGAACTACTCACAATACACCATAACGAACATGATCAGAGGTGATATAATGATGGATAACAATCTGAACATAAACCCTGATTCAACGGTTTCGCTCAATAGCATCAATAATAATAGCAATCAACATCGGGAGAGTTTCCCCTATCAAATACACAGAGATTAGCTCTAGATGTTACAGCGGGAACGGAGTGGATGGATGGAGGTGACAGCTTCGGCGGTGGAGATGGTGGTGTTGGCGATGGTGATGGAGTACAACTCGATGACGGTGACGATGGCGACGATTTCCCCCCTCCGGGAGGGAATTTCCCCGGCGACAACGCAGCCTGCCGGAGAGCTTTTCTCTCTCTGTGTTCTCCGCCTAGTGGTGGCTGCGGAGATGGTTTCTGGACAACGTAATAATTTTAGGTCTTCGGGGGGGGGGGGGGGGGGGGGGAGAAGTACGTGAAGGGGTGCGCCAAGTGGTGGGCCAGGGTGGCCTCACCACCTGCTCGTGCGGCTGGCTTCCTGGCAGCGTCGGGAGGTGGTGTGGGCCCCCTGGGCCCCACCCCAGGCTCTCCTTTTGGCCTCCTTCATGAAATAATTCAGAAATAAATCTCAGATATCCACTTTGTTTGTTCTGGTCTTCGCAAATATTGTATCTTGACGGTGCTTTTTCCACCAGAATTCAGACTCCGGATTTGCATCCCCCAATGATAATCAATCATGCAAAATAGATGAAATAACATAAGTATCATCTCCAAATATGATATATATCATTGAATAGCAGTAAATTATGATATAAAATAGTGATGCAAAATTGATGTATCACATACTCACCCAAAGCACAAGAGATCTACTCCAATATTAGTTCAGGTTTCGATCTAACAGTTGGGGAACATAACTTCTTTGTTGATAAGTTTGGTGTGCAGGACCTAGCAGAACAGATCGTGATTGAACCACTCCAGGAGAAATCGATGGTGATTACATCTTCAGCAAGCGAGGAGGCCATCTCACCACAGATCGATCCGATCCGTCCAGATTCGAAAGGATCTCTGAGGAGGAAAGAGCCGGGGTTACTCGAAATATCAATCATTCATTCTTAACACCCGATTTAGGAGGCATACTCTTAACTAAAACATGCGAGGGCACACTCATATCCATATGAGCATACCTCCAATCAGAAAAACCACCAGCAGGAGATCCAGCCGAGGAGCTATACCTCCAGCAGATGAAAGCTCTAGGAATCGCAGCAAAAGAGCTAGCAGATGGAAAGAGACGAGGCCGCAGTAGTAGTCACTCGCGAAGTCATCACAGTCGCAGTCCTCCACGAAGCAGCGCAAGAAAGAGTTCCAGCTGTCGCAGATCGAGGAGTCGATCATGGAGCAGATCCAGAAGATCAAACAACCGGGATTCACCTAACAACCACAATATAGGACCATGCAGAGCGCAATGTTTCACTCGACAGATTCGCGAGACCAAGCTACCTAAGAAATTCGGCCTACCCGCCATTAAAAAATTTAATTCCACACAAGAGCCCTCAGGCTGGCTCGAGGATTATAAGCTGGCAGTTGTATGACAACGAGGAACAACCACAACAGCACTACAATACTTGCAACTGATGCTTGAAGGTACAACTCGCGACTGGCTCAAATCGCTACTTGCAAGAGCCTACGGCTCCTGGGACCACTTCAAAGAAGACTTCATAAAATATTTCGACCCTCTCCGCGAACGACCAAAGACATTCGAAGAACTTCGGGCATGGAAGCAAAGGCCAGATGAAGCACTCGGGACATATATCAGAAGATGGACGTCCATACGAAACTCAGTCAGCGCAATATCAGAAGACAGGGCCGTGGCCGCTTTCACAATGGGGGTCTACAGAAAAGACTTCAAGGAGGCACTTGGTCGACAAAAGCCAAAAAATATGGCAGAACTCATGAAGTTGGCAACCAAAACAAAACCCCACACTCACCACAAAATTATCGCGACCGCCGCGACAGCCGTGACCATCGTGACAGTCGAGATCGTCGGGACAGAGACGACAAACGAAGAAGGCACGACCACGACTATAGAAGCAAAGACAAAGTCAAATTCGTAGCAACCGGATTTTCACAGGACGATCGCACTCGAGATGATAGAAAGCAAGACGACTGGCAGAACAGTCGACATGAGGATCGCCGAGAAACACGACGCAACAACTACCGCCACGATCGACCAGTCGAACATCGTGATAACAAGGACCATGATCAGCGTGGAGAATATAGACGGCAAGATTGGCCAAGACGCTCAGATCCAAGAGTAGATCAAGAAAGAGTAGAGAATCCATGCAGATTGCACTTATTCAAAGACCCAACAACTGAAAAACTAACATCCAGCCATACCATGGTTAACTGTCACGAGTTCGAGCAATTGGCAGCCGAATATGCGCAACGACTCAGAGGAAATACATCAGAGCATATGACACCAGCACAACCAGTTACAGTGCTACCACCTCCTCCATCATACAACTCCAGCAATCAATTCACAGGAGCAATACATTACGCACCACAAGGCGCAACAGAGCAATATCCTAACCATTAGAGGCAAATGTACATGATCCCGAAAGGACGACCATCTAACAGAAAACAAAAAATCCACACTCGACATGTCAATATGGCGGTCATGGCACCACCAGCCGTGCCAGAATACTTGCGCGGATCCAAAACTGCAATCACATTCAGTCGAGAAGATCATCCACCATCTGTTTATAGGCCAGGTCACTCCGCCCTGGTGCTCGAAGCTCAAATTGGTGGCTACACCATGACCAAAGTCTTTATGGATGGAGGAAGCGACATCAACACCATCTTCGCCCGACACACTGCGTCGGATGAATAGGTCAGTCGACAATTTACTTCCATCATCAAATACTTTCCACGGTATAGTTCCGGGCATGGCTATCGTACCAAAAGGCACAATACAACTCGCTGTCACATTTGGAGATGCAATACACTTTCGAACCGAGTCGATGGAGTTCGAAGTTGTTGACTGGAGATCACAATACCACGCCATACTGGGACGACTGACATTCGCTCGATTCATGGCAATACCACATTAAGCATATTTTCAACTAAAGATGTCGGGCCCAAAAGGAGTGATCATAATCAACGAAAACTTTCAAAGGTCAGACTCTTGTGACCGTGACTTCAACAAGATCTCTGAAATGTTTGGAGTAGAACAGACACTAGAAGATCTCTCACTCATCAACGACACAACATACATGTCAAATCGCAAGAAACAAGCTGTCGACAAGACATTCAACACCGCAGATGACACTCGAACACACCAGGTTCACCCACTGATCCAGCAAAAACGGTCAAAGTATCGACAAGTCTACCTCCCGCATAGGAAAGCGCGATTCGTCTCCAACGTATCTATAATTTCTTATGTTCCATGCTATATTATAGCAAGTTATTACATGTTTTATATGCATTTTATATAGTTTTATGCATTTTCTGGGACTAACATATTAACAAGATGCCACAGTGCCAGTTCCCTATTTTTTTGCTGTTTTTGGTTTCAGAAAAGTACTTACGGAAATATTCTCGGAATTGGACGATTTCTTTTCTGAAGTCCGTTTTTAATTGGGAACGTTCCAAAAGACCGAACGCGAGCCGAAGTGGGTGACCGAGGCGGCGCCACCACCTGCTCGCGCGGCAGGAGCCTGGGTCGCACGAGCACATGATGTGGGCCTCTCGGGGCGCCACCGACCTCGCCCTTTCGCCTACATATACCCCAGACCAAAAACCCTAGTAGTGTTGGGGGGATCATAACCCGGTAGGCCCACCAGCATAGAAGATAAGCTGGCCTGGCAAGAGCCTGGGCCGGATCAAGCATAAAGATATGGTTCGGGTGACACGTAAGCCGGTGCGCAACATGTGACTTGGCCCGCTAGCAAGAAGGACCCAGAAGGCTGGAGACCAAGTACAAGATGGAATCCTGCAAAGGAAGGCGAAGACTTAGAGGACTAAGATAGAGTCCGAGTATTATAGGAACCTGGATCCCGGCTTGTACCTACAGCGAAACCCACCGCCTATATAAGGGGGTCTCCTGGTTCCTAGAGATCTAGGTTCTAAGTTCACCATTGTACTCTCGAGACCCTGAAGCTAAGGCGCCGAGTCCTCGAAACCCAGATCAATAAAGCAGAAGCAGGAAGTAGGTCTTTATATCAAGACGAGGGGCCGAACCTGGGTAAACCCTTGTTTCCCAGCGCCACTCTAGACAAGATATTCATGTCGGAAGCCACCATGCCCCTCATATCAAGTTTCCACCCGGAAACATCTGTCGTGACAATCCCACGACAAGTAGGGTGTTCGATATTTCCTCCACGGGTCCAGAGCGCTGCCGCCATTGAAGACAAGATTCGGGGGGACAGAAGTCTCTCTTCCGGCACCCTGCAGGGACGGGGAATTGCCCCAAGAGCCATCTCCATCGACTCCACCGCCATCTCCATCGCCGTTTGCTGACTCCTACGATGAATAGTGGTATGTGGGATCTACGGTAGCTATGTGGTATATATCTCTCTCTCTCCCATGTGATCTTTATGCGATCATGAGCTTTGTAATCTAGTTGAATATGTGATGCTACTCTTTATCTATTATGCACTCTAGAGGTTACTTTAATATGAACTCCGGGGTTATTCACGGTTGTAACGGTGACAGTGTGTGCACCGTGTGTGATTCCTATATGACATTGTTGGTGTTAGTTTACTCTGACTTTGAGGGTGATCTTGTAGCCCTACACAAGGAATGGTGTTTGTTATCCGACAAGAGAGTGTTTGAGAGTAGTGGTTATTTATTTAACTTTGATGTCATTGTTGAGAATGTCCACTCGCAAAAGTATGATCCCTAGGACTTATTTCTAAACATCGAAACACCGTTTGCAACAAGTTCTGCTACATGTTTACTTGCTGCCATTTTTATTACAGATTGCAATTACTACTTATAATCATTCATATTACTTCTATTTCACTATCTCTTCGCATAACTAGTGCACCTATACACCAAACAAGTGTATTGGGTGTGTTGGGGACACAAGAGACTTCTCGTATCTTAATTGCAGGGTTGTTCGAGAGGGTTATCTTTGACCTCTACCTCCCCGAGTTCGATATACCTTGGGTGATCCACTTAAGGGAAACTTGCTACTGTTCTACAAACCTCTGCTCTTGGAGGCCCAACACTGTCTACGAGATTAGAATCGTGCGTAGACATCCAAGGGCGCTCGTCAAATTCCTCCGTGAGAACTGGGATATGTTTGCATGGTCCGGAGCCGACATGCCAGGCATACCCAACAAAATATTTTATTCAACTTATGACCTTAGCCCTTATTCCTTTTGGACCAAACTATTTGCCGGGCATTAACTTAAAAGATTTTCATGGCATGAAAAAGCATTTCTAGTCCTTAGGAATATTTTGCACATCGTGCATAAACATATTTTCCTTAGAAAGTTTTACAAAACTTATTTATTCATCTAGTATGTGTTTGTGTGCATTGTGGAGTTGTGCTTGCTGTTGATTGTTGTATTGTTGCTTGTCTATACTGTTAGATTGAACGGAGAGTCCCGAGTATCGCTGAAAAGAGTTGTGAACAACGACAATATTCAAAGGCAAGTGGCACACCTCATAAACTTAGGGAATTCGCCGAGCACTCTCTCCAACTCAGTCCAGGAACCAGGCCAGTCAAACAAACAGTACGTCATGTGTCAGGACCCAAAAGAGAAGCGATAGAGAAGCATGTGGACAAACTACTCAAAGCAAACTTCATTCGAGAAATCAAGAAATCAGAATGGATGGCCAACCCCGAGATAGTCGAGAAGAAGAAAACAACCGAAACCAGGATGTGCATCGACTTCACAGGACTCAATAAATGTTGCCCAAAGGATCACCTTCCACTTCCTCGAATCGACCATATCGTCGACTCCACTGCAGGATGAGCGCGACTATCATTCCTAGACGCATACTCCGGATATCATCAGATAAGAATGAAAGAAGTAGATGAAGAAAAGACAGACTTCACAACTCCACTCGGAGTATATTGCTACACCACCATGCCTCTCGGACTAAAAAATGCAGGAGCCACTTACCAGCACATGATGCAAAATTGTTTGAAGACACAAATTGGCAAAATGTGGAAGTTTACGTCGATGACATAGTGATCAAATCGAGAAAAGAATGCACGCTCCTCTCGGACATACAAGAGACATTCGACAACCTCAGAAGTTACAACATAAAGCTAAATCCAAATAAGTGTACTTTCGGTGTTCCAGCTGGAGAACTTTTAGGTTACCCGGTCTCAGCTCGTGGAATCGAGGCAAACCCGGAAAAAATACAGGCCATACTAACCATGCAAAGGCCTACCAAACTCTATGAAGTACATAAGTTGACAGGACAGGTGATAGCCCTCAGTCGATTCATCAGCAAACTAGGTGAAAAGGCATTACCGCTTTATCGACTGATGAAGAAGGCAGAAAAATTTGAATGGACAAACGAAGCAGAAGCGGCCTTCATCGACCTCAAACGGACACTCACCTAACCCCCCATCTTAGCAGCACCAAAAGAAAAGGAACCACTCTATCTCTATGTGGCAACAACAAACAGGGTGGTAAGCACAGTTCTAGTAGTCGAGCGTATGGAAGAAGGAAAAACCCAAACTGTGCAAAAACCTGTAACATCCCTATATTTTGGAATGTTTAAAAATCACTAAAATTTAAAACTTTTGAAAACATTTAAGTATTTTGCTTTGGAAAAGAAAATTTAAGCATTGCATTCATGCATACATGCATCTCAACATTCATCATCTTATTAAATCTCAAAGGGTTTAAATTAAAAATCCATTATATTTCATATTACTCTAAAAATATTTATATTCCATTATTCTACTTTTATGCCAAAATAAAGGTGAATGATTTCAGCAAAATAAGTTTAATAATCTAAATTCAAACATATTTGAATATGGGTATTTTAAAAATTCATTTAACCAAAAGAAAATTTAATTAGGTTATAATTTCAAAATTGATATTAAGTATCAAATTTGTAATTAATCAATATTTCAAAATTATTAATTTTTAAAATTGTCCAAAACATGCCCACAACTGGTTTAACACAAAGATATTATTTTTACAAATTTTTAGAAATTTATTTTACTTCATTTGGACACTTAAATCAAAAGATATGAATTAAAAGAAAAAAACAGAAAAGAAAAAAAAAAATTGACGACGTCAGCGTGACGTCATCGTCTTCAATCTCCGGCCGGAGACCACGCCCGAAAACGGCCGGCGTTACCTGGCATGAATTCGGGCGATTTACTCGACCAAATTGAGCGCCGTTTGTTGCTATAAGTAGCCCTGCCCCTCCTCTCTCTTTCCCCTCTCCTCCCACTCGGTTTCGTGCCCCCAGGCCGTCGCAAAGGCTCACCGGAGAAGCTCCAAGCCGCCGCCACGATTCATCGATCCCGGCGTGGTAAGCAAGCACCCGGGCCCTAGACCCCTCCTATCCTTCTCGCCGTCCTCACGCACACCTTCTCAAACCCTCCCTGCTTCATTTTCGCGTGCAGTTTGTCGAGGAAGAACCGACCGAAGATCGCCGGCGAAAACCGCTCCTCCGCGCCGCGCCGAGACGTGCCCCTTGACGCCGTCGCCACCATCCTCTTCGTCGTGCTGCGCCGCGCCCGGAGCTGCCCTCCGCGCATCCGGGGGAGCACCGGAGCCATCGGACCGTCCTCGCCGAGCGCAGCGCCGCCGTCGTTTTCGTCTCCGGCGACCAAAAGCGCCGCCCGGTGAGCCTCTCTTCCTGCACCGTCCGATCTTGATCCTACGACCGAGATTAGATCCTCTAACTTAACCGCTACAGACGAATCAGAAGATGCCACGTCGTAGCCTCGTCAGCGCTTAGTCAGCGTCCAGTCAGCGCTGACGTGGAAATTGACATGTAGAATATTTTAGATCTGTTAAATTTCAAATTTTACTTAGTATAAATTATTTAAATTTCAAATGGACGATTTGAGTATATTTGTAATAACTTTAAATCTATAAATCCAAAAATTGTAAATAAAATTGTTCTAGAAACTTTAGAATATTTGTAACTCGATGCCTCTGTTATAAAATATTTTTGAGTATTATTTTCATGATTTAATAGTTGTAAGTTTTAATTTGAATAGTTTGACTGTTTTTGACATAACTATTAATAGAAACATTAATTTTGATTAAATCAAATTGCTATAAATTTAATTATATACCCTCTGTCTATTAACACCATTTATAAAATTTTGTTATAAAAGTTTAATCACATATAACTTTAATATTATATTTATTCCTTTTATGATGTTTTGCAAAAATAGAAATTAATTAAATTGCATTTATAGCCTAATGCATACTCTATAAAATATCACAAATTTTGTTTGATGTTTATTATGATTAAAAAGAGCATTGAATGCATAACATATTTTATTATATAGTTATTCTCCTCAAAGGAAAACTCCTCCATTATTTTCTCTAAGTTAGGAATATTTTCAACTTACCATTTTTTGGTTAAGTGCTATGCACTTAGACACTTAGGATTTTCAACCTGGAGCTAGAAGACCAATGAAGGACTTAGCCAAAACAAGACTTCAGAATAATCACCAAGGAGTAGAAGCACTTAGATGAAAAAAATCAAGAGGAAGTCCAAGAAGACCAACCACTCTCTATTCTCTAAGTCTTTCTTTCTCTTTTTCTTTTCTTCTCTCTAAGACAAGGTGATCAAGACATCACTAAGGAGAATACTACAAGTCTGGAGATGAAGCCTGGAAGATAACCTACATCATTTTCTTCTATCTTTCCTAATCTTGACTTAAAACAAATTTTGATCTCGTTATCGCCATCTTGAAGTTTGTTGGATCCTAGCGGCATAGTGAGATGAAGCGGCCTGGAGACTAACCTTACATGTCCACGTACATGAGACCTGTTCCACAAACTTAAGTGGCTGGCCGGGTGTCTATCTCTCTCACTATAGTGAATATCCAATATACAAAGAGTTGATAATAATGGTCGATCACCTTGAAGAATAGACTTAGTATTTTCTCTAAGTGTCTTGCACACCATGCATAACATTTTTTTGTATTGATACTTGTTAGTATGTTTATGTGTGTTTTGTTTGATGTGTTAGAAATCTCGGAGGGAAACGACAACATTTGCTGTTGTTGTTACTATTCTTCTTGTTGCCAAGGCAAGTGGCACACCCCCCATAAAATTCCTAAGTATTTTCTATGCATAACTTAGTTATTTTCCTATGCATGTGTAGAACTTAGTAGTATTGCTATGCAAGACATGTTTAGAATCCCCTATTCCATTGTGTCTAGGTACCTATGAAATGACTTAGTAGATTTTGATGCTATGTAATTGATGAAAGGTTTTATAAAATGTTAAGTGGCTACTCAGGACCATGTCTATGAGGGTTGTCACCTGAGATAGTCTTTACTATACTTAGGATCATAGTATGTGGGGGTTTTTACCTGGGAGTGCACATCACTAAGTTAATGAATCATCTGGGTGGATTGGTTGTTTTGTTTATGTTAAGTGGCTACTCAGGACCATGTCCATGAGGGTTTTCACCTAAGATAGTTTCTACTATACTAAGGATCATGAACGTGGGGGTTCTCACCTGAGAGTACACTTGTGGAAGACCACCCAGGAACAAAGGGATGTGAGGAATAAAGGGAGAAGAAATTGAAGAACTCAAGGAGAAGTTTTCCAAGTGAAGACTGCAGCTGATCAAGGACAATGGAGGAATCCCAACATTCTAATTTCTTAATAAAATTTTGATAAGTAAACAACAGTGGACTACTCAGGTCCATGTTCATGGGGGGTTTTAACCTAAGATAGTTTACACTATACTTAGGACCATTGAATGTGGGGGCTTTCACCTGAGGGCACACCTAAGGACGTGATATCTTTTGGCTCACCTGGGTTAACCAGTGTTGCCAATTATGATGTTAATGAGTTTGTTTTACAAAGAGTTAGGCAAAACTGGCTTTATGCAAAATAGCCTTGAACTCCACCAACCAAATATGCATACAGGCTTCAGAGTTACTTCCATTGAGTGTCCACCATAGTGTCACTTGCCAGATCCATTTCTAATGGAATCTGACCCACTCTGTTGCAAATTATTATTTGTTGCAGAAATATCTGACGAAGAGTAAGGACTACGTTTGGGTTTCGAGTCTACACCAACATGTTTTCGCATGTGGCGTATCATGAGGTTGGAGGCTCATTGAAGATTTATTTCCGCTGCTTTATCGTTTTGAGCTAGCTATAATCTAGGCAAAGATGTATCGAACTATTTATTTTACCAAGTCTGGATTATTCGTGTAATATTGATACAATGTTGTGATATTCATCGTAAATTGTGTGTGCAAATGAATCGATCCAGGGGTTTGCACTATGCACAGGTACCTGCCATATTTTTAAGTGCAGGTACGCTACAGATGGTATCAGAGCACTGTGTTGCATGTAGGTTCGAAACCCTAATTTTGGATAGAAATAGGATTTGGCCATAGGATTGAAAATCTATTCCATTCATTTTGCTGAAAATAAGAACTTTTCAAACATCATTCTTGTATCTATCTTAACTATTTCCTTTCTAAGTTTCTTCTCTTGTTTTCTTTGGATGACCGCCCTCATTGAATCACTCAAGAAGGGACCAATGATGACCATGACCCTACAAAGTGAGACTGATTTTCCAAGAGCACTTAAGGATAACATGAAGAGCTTGGGATTTGAAGGAGAAGCAATATACAAAGGGTTTCCTTTCATGGGTGAAGGTCAAGAGTACTGGTGGGTGCAACTCCATCTATACAAGAGCAAACAAGATGACCACAAAACCAAGGGCTACTGCATGTTCACCAACCCAATACTCCACACATCATTCTTTGACTCAGCAAGAAGTGCAGCATGTGAAGCCATCGAGAACCTTGGAAGAAGACTTGAATTTAGATTTCTAAACACCCAAAAGTATCTTGACGAACTCAAGGAAATAGAAGAGGAACTTGATGCACTCAGGAAGGAGATAGACTAGACCACCTATCTATTAGAATAACGGGATACTAATGATGTATTGACCTATCAAATTGTGGTATGGCAGTATCATCGTATGTGTTCTACATAACCTCGGGTGCTTCGTTACAGAACGATTAGTTCGGTTTTCTCAAAACATGTTTGGAAATTAAATGATTGTGATTGATTGTATCAATTGCTTGTATGGGTAGGAATATTTCTCCTAGATCTGCCTATCTTTTACTCATCTATGCTAAAACCCACAGAGGCCTCCCCGCTGTGCTCCTGAGAACAACAACAACAATGATGTCATGCAGCAACTGATGGCCGCTCAAGCTCAGCTGATGACTATGATGACTCAGTTCATTGCAGCAAGCAACAACAACAATAACAACAATAACAACAACAACAATCCTCCACCACCACCACCTCTCCAAGTGGACAGGCTTACCAGATTTCTGAGACTTAGGCCAAACAAGTTCTCAAATGCAACAGAGCCAATGGTGGCTGATGACTGGCTACGCTCTGTATAAAAGGACATGGTGACAACTGAATGTGATGATGCTGAGAAGGTTAGGTTTACCGCACACCTACTTGAAGGACCTGCTGCCCAATGGTGGGAAACTTATCAGATTACTCACCCATTGGACACCTTGACCTGGGAGGAATTCAACGAAGGATTTTGTAATGCTCATGTCTCCACGGGAATTATGAATCTTAAACGGGAAGAATTTCGTAATCTGCGTCAGGGAAACAGAAGTCTTAAGGAGTATACGGACGACTTCCATTCCTTGTCTCGATACGCGCCTGAGGACATTGAGACAGATGCAAAGAGGAAGTCAAAATTTTCTCAATGGACTTAGTGATGAGCTGAAGATACCTCTGACAGTTGCGTACGCACCAAACTATCCGATACTTCTGGATCAAGCAATCACCCTTGAAGATAGCATAAAGAAAGCTGAAAATAGGAAGACGAGGATGGACAAGCACTCCTCTGAACCCTCATTCAAGAAGCACCTTGTTCATGATGTGAACAGTGGCCACAAACATGGGAATCACCATAATGGAGGAAGTCACCACAAGCATCATGATCACCATGGTGGATCCAAGGGAAGCAATGGAGACCATAAAGGAAATGGATTTGCTGGCCATAACCATAACAATGGACACCACCGTCCAAATCCTGAACACAAAGATATCAGTCAGGTGCTCTGTTACAAATGCAAGAACAAGGGTCATTACGCCAATGAGTGTCCATCAAAGAAAAGGGCCGAAGAAGCTACTAAGTCAAATCCTTTCGATAAAGGATATGTGAACCACATCACTGTGGAAGAAGTAAACGGTACATTCTGAATCAACTTTTCATATTGAAGTTTTCAATACCAACAAAGATTTCTTTTAAGGGTGGTAGCCCAACCCGATACCCAGACAGAACCTTTTGCTAGCCTTCTCGAATCTCGAGGACGAGATTCCTTTTAAGGGTGGTAGTCTGTAACATCCCTATATTTTGGAATGTTTAAAAATCACTAATATTTAAAAGTTTTGAAAACATTTAAGTATTTTGCTTTGGAAAAGAAAATTTAAGCATTGCATTCATGCATACATGCATCTCAACATTCATCATCTTATTAAATCTCAAAGGGTTTAAATTAAAAATCCATTATATTTCATATTACTCTAAAAATATTTATATTCCATTATTCTACTTTTATGCCAAAATAAAGGTGAATGATTTCAGCAAAATAAGTTTAATAATCTATAACATATTTGAATATGGGTATTTTACAAATTTTATTTAACCAAAAGAAAATTTAATTAGGTTATAATTTAAAAATTGATATTCAGTATCAAATTTGTAATTAATCAATATTTCAAAACTATTAATTTTGAAAATTGTTCAAAACATGCCCACAACTGGTTTAACAGAAAGATATTGTTTTTACAAATTTTTAGAAATTTATTTTACTTCATTTGGACACTTAAATCAAAAGATATGAATTAAAAGAAAAATCAGAAAAGAAAAAAAAGAAAAAAAGAAAATTGATGATGTTAGCGTGACGTCACCGTCTTCAATCTCCGGCCGGAGACCACGCTCGAAAACGGCCGGCGTTACCTCGCATCAATTCGGGAGATTTACTCGACCAAATTAAGCGTCGTTTGTTGCTATAAGTAGCCCTACCCCTCCTCTCTCTTTCCCCTCTCCTCCCACTCGGTTTCGTGCCCCCAGGCCGTCTCAAAGGCTCGTCGGAGAAGCTCCAAGCGGCCGCCACGATTCATCGATTCTGGCGTGGTAAGCAAGCACCGGGCCCTAGACCCCTCCTATCCTTCTCGCCATCCTCACGCGCACCTTCTCAAACCCTCCCCGCTTCTATTTTTCGTGCAGTTTGTCGAGGAAGAACCGACCGAAGATCGCCGGCGAAAACCGCTCCTCCGCGCCGCGCCGAGACGCGCCGCTCGACGCCGTCGCCACCATCCTCTTCGCCGTGCTGCGCCGCGCCCGGAGCTGCCCTCCGCGCATCCGGGGGAACACCGGAGCCATCGGACCGTCCTCGCTGAGCGTAGCGCCGCCGTCGTTTTCGTCTCCGGCGACCAAAAGCGCCGCCCGGTGAGCCTCTCTTCCTGCGTCGTCCGATCTTGATCCTACGGCCGAGATTAGATCCTCTAACTTAACCGGTACAGACGAATCAGAAGATGCCACGTCGAAGCCTCGTCAGCGCTTAGTCAGCGTCCAGTCAGCGCTGACGTGGAAATTGAATTTTCCGATTTAATTTAATTGGCACTTTTACTGAAAAGCCCCTGCATATTCAAACCTTCATAACTTTTTAACCACTTATCCAAATTAGATAATTTTTATATTTTTGGAAAGCCCTTGACATGTAGAATATTTTAGATCTGTTAAATTTCAGATTTTACTTAGTATAAATTATTCAAATTCCAAATGGATGATTTGAGTATATTTGTAATAACTTTAAATCTATAAATCCAAAAATTGCAAGTAAAATTGTTCTAGAAACTTTAGAATATTTGTAACTTGATGCCTCTGTTATAAAATATTTTTGAGTATTATTTTCATGATTTAATAGTTGTATGTTTTAATTTAAATAGTTTGACTATTTTTGACATAACTATTAATAGAAACATTAATTTTGATTAAATCAGATTGCTATAAATTTAATTAAATACCCTTTGTCTATTAACACCATTTATAAAATTTTGTTATAAAAGTTTAATCACATATCACTTTAATATTATATTTATTCCTTTTATGATGTTTTGCAAAAATAGAAATTAATTAAATGCATTTATAGCCTAATGCATACTCTATAAAATATCACAAATTTTGTATGATGTTTATTATGATTAAAAAGAGCATTGCATGCATAACATATTTTATTATATAGTTATTTTCCTCATAGGAAAACTCCTCCATTATTTTCTCTAAGTTAGGTACATTTTCAACTTAGCATTTTTTGGTTAAGTGCTATGCACTTAGACACTTAGGATTTTCAACCTGGAGCTAGAAGACCAATGAAGGACTTAGCCAAAACAAGACTTCAGAATAATCACCAAGGAGTAGAAGCACTTAGAAGAAAAAAATCAAGAGGAAGTCCAAGAAGACCAACCCCTCTCTATTCTCTAAGTCTTTCTTTCTCTTTTTTTTTCTTCTCTCTAAGACAAGGTGATCAAGACATCACTAAGGAGAATACTACAAGTCTGGAGATGAAGCCTGGAAGATAACCTACATCATTTTCTTCTATCTTTCCTAATCTTGACTTAAAACAATTTTTGATCTCGTTATTGCCATCTTGAAGTTTGTTGGATCCTAGCGGCATAGTGAGATGAAGCGGCCTGGAGACTAACCTTACATGTCCACGTACATGAGACCTGTTCCACAAACTTAAGTGGCTGGCCGGGTGTCTATCTCTCTCACTATAGTGAATATCCAATTTACAAATAGTTGATAATAATGGTCGATCATCTTGAAGAATAGACTTAGTATTTTCTCTAAGTGTCTTGCACACCATGCATAACATATTTTTGTATTGATACTTGTTAGTATGTTTATGTGTTTTTTTTGATGTGTTAGAAATCTTGGAGGGAAACGACAACAGTTGCAGTTGCTGTTACTATTCTTCTTGTTGCCAAGGCAAGTGGCACACCCCCATAAAATTCCTAAGTATTTTCTATGCATAACTTAGTTATTTTCCTATGCATGTGTAGAACTTAGTAGTATTGCTATGCAAGACATGTTTAGAATCCCCTATTCCATTGTGTCTAGGTACCTATGAAATGACTTAGTAGATTTTGATGCTATGCAATTGATGAAAGGTTTTATAAAATGTTAAGTGGCTACTCAGAACCATGTCTATGAGGGTTGTCACCTGAGATAGTATTTACTATTATTAGGATCATAGTATGTGGGGTTTTTTACCTAGGAGTGCACATCACTAAGTTAATGAATCATCTGGGTGGATTGGTTGTTTGGTTTATGTTGAGTGGCTACTCAGGACCATGTCCATGAGGGTTTTCACCTAAGATAGTTTCTACTATACTAAGGATCATGAACGTGGGGGTTCTCACCTGAGAGTACACTTGTGGAAGACCACCCAGGAACAAAGGGATGTGAGGTATAAAGGGAGAAGAAATTGAAGAACTCAAGGAGAAGTTTTCCAAGTGAAGACTGCAGCTGATCAAGGACAATGGAGGAATCCCAACATTCTAATTTCTTAATAAAAATTTGATAAGTAAACAACAGTGGACAACTCAGGACCATGTTCATGGGGGTTTTCACCTAAGATAGTTTCCACTATACTTAGGACCATTGAATGTGGGGGTTTTCACCTGAGGGTACACCTAAGGACGTGATATCTTTTGGCTCACCTGGGTTAACCAGCGTTGCCAATTATGATGTTAATGAGTTTGTTTTACAAAGAGTTAGGCAAAACTGGCTTTATGCAAAATAGCCTTGAACTCCACCAGCCAAATATGCATACAGGCTTTAGAGTTACTTCCATTGAGTGTCCACCATAGTGTCACTTGCTAGATCCATTTCTAATGGAATCTGACCCACTCTGTTGCAAATTATTATTTGTTGCAGAAATATCTGACGAATAGTAAGGACTATGTTTGTGTTTCGAGTCTGCACCAACATGTTTTCGCCTGTGGCGTATCATGAAGTTGGAGGCTCATTGAAGATTTATTTCCGCTGCTTTATTCGTTTTGAGCTAGCTATAAGCTATGCAAAGATGTATTGAACTATTTATTTTACCAAGTCTGGATTATTCGTGTAATATTGATACAATGTTGTGATATTCATCTTAAATTGTGTGTGCAAATGAATCGATCCAGGGGTTTGCACTATACACAGGTACCTGCCATATTTTTAAGTGCAGGTACGCTACAAAACCAATCTACTATGTCAGCCAGGTCCTATCTCTGTCCAAACAGAGATATCCACACTTTTAGAAGCTATCTTATGCTATCTTCATAACAACAAGGAAGCTGAGACACTACTTCACAGAGCACCCAATCACGGTGATCAGCAAGTCCGCAATCGGAGACATACTCACAAACCTTAATGCAACGGGACGGGTAGCAAAATGGCTCATCGAGCTAGGACCACTCGGAATCACGTATGATCACCCAAAAGCCATCAAAGCTCAAGTTCTACCCGAATTCACCACCGAGTGGATTGAATCCCAACTGCCAGGGATACCAGACGTATCTAACTCATGGACGATGCATTTCGACGGATCCAAGAAAAACGAAGGAGCAGGGGCAGGCGTCGTACTCATATCGCCAAAAGGGGACAAATTGAAGTATGTCCTCCAGATGGATTTCACAAAGCCATCCAACAATGAAGCCGAATATGAAGGACTTATACATGGCATAATGATACGTCTCCAACGTATCTATAATTTCTTATATTTCATGCTATGTTATATCATGTTACTACATGTTTTATATGCATTTTATATAGTTTTATGCATTTTCTGGGACTAACCTATCAACAAGATGCCAAAGTGTCGATTCCCTGTTTTCTGCTGTTTTTGGTTTCAGGAAAGTACTTAGGGAAATATCCTCGGAATTGGAAATAAACATCATGGAATTAATTTTTGGAAAAGGAACGTTCGAGAACACCGAAGACGAGACGGAGAAGAGCCACGAGGTGGCCACACCATCCCGTGGCGTGGGCCCCTTTTCTGCCGCGCGAGGAGGTTGTGTGGGCCCATCGGCCCTCCACCGACATCGCCCTTTCGCCCACAAATAGCTCCTGGCCTAAAAACAATCGCACAATATTCACTTTTTCGTCCACAGGTCCCGAGCCACCGCCGTCGTCAATATCACTTCGGGAGAGATCAGAACTTCTCCCCGGCACCTTGCCTCTACGGAGGCCTCTACGTCGCCATGACTGCCTCTGGACTGATGCGTGAGTAGCCTACCCTTGGACTACGGGTCCATAAAAGTAGCTAGATGGTTTTCTTATCCTCTTGTGCTATCATGTTTAGATCTTGTGAGCTGTCTATCATGATCAAGATCATCTTTATGTAATTCTCCATGTTGTGTTTGCCGGGATCCGATGAATATTGATTACTACAGTTATTGCTTCATAATATATTATGTGTGTGCTAATTAATGATCTTGCATGCTCTCCGTTACTTGTGTGTGCTTTGGCCAAGTAGATGCTCGTAACTCCAAGAGGGGGTATTTATGCTCGATAGTAGGTTAATGTCTCTGTTAAATCTGGGGCAGTGACTGAAAGCTCTAAGGTTGTAGATGTACTATTGCTACTAGGGATAAAACAGTAGTAATTTGTCTAAGGATGATGTTACTTACTTACTTTACATAGTGCTTAAGGCGATAATCTGTTGCATGCAACTTAATACTGAAACAGGTGCGGACGCTAACCGGAAGGTGGACTATTAGTCATAGATGCGGTTGGAACGGTCTATGTATATTGTTGTAATGCCCGGATGAATCTCATACTAGACATCATAACGTTGGTATATGCATTGGTTCGCTCATCATTATTCTATCAATTGCCTAGCTGTAATTTGTTTATCCGCATGAGTGTTATTTTTATTTATGGAGAGACACCACTAGTAATCTGTGGACCTCGGTCCTTCTCTTTACCCCGGTCCTTCTCTTTAATTTTATAAACCACCAACTGCAAACCTGCTACTTTCTGCAAATAAACATCTTTCTTTCACACATACGTTTAATCCTTTGTTACAGCAAGCCGGTGAGATTGACAACATCACTATTAAGTTGGGGCAAAGTATCTTGATTGTTTGTGTGCAGGTTCCACGACAACTACGTCCAGCATTTTTCTGGCGCCGTTGATAACTCAGGGGAATTCATGATTTCCTACGGGTTTGATAACCTTGGTTTCATAACTCAGGGAAAATTGCTGCTACAATCTTCATACCTTCCTCTTGGGGTCTCCCAACAATACACCACACGGAGTGATCATGTGCCAAACAACATCATCACGGATAACGACACAAATTTCACATCAGAAGAGTTCCGAGCTTTTTGCAAAGAGTGGGATATTACGCTCAATTACGCGTCGGTGGCGAACCCACAATCCAACAGACAAGTCGAAAAGGCCAACGGCCTCGTATGTACAGGCATCGAGGAACTTCCATCAGTACTTTGGGGTCTCCGTACAACTCCAAATGTGTCAACTCAATTCACCCCATTCTTTATGGTTTATGCAGCAAAGGCAGTCCTACCACCAGAGATAAAATTTAATGCACCAAGAGTCGAAGCATACAATGAGGATGAGGCAAACGAGTCGCAATAAGATACAATGGATCTACTCGACGAAGAATGCGACACGGCCCTAGCAAGATCTCAGAAACTATCATAGTCGACGTCTTCACCCTGAACGTTCATGGTGGGAGATTTAGTACTGCGACTAATGCAGAAGAAGGTGCATAAACTAGCATCACCATGGGAAGGCCCATTCATCATCACCGAAGTCATTGAAGGAGGCACATGTCAACTGAAGCATGCTCAGACGAGGGAATTATCACATAACCCATGGAACGTGGCGCATCTGCGTCGTTTCTATGCATAGGTCTCTCGACACATCATTGTAAAATGAAGTACACCATGTCAAAACGGCTAGTAGATTTCAGTCGCGCTCTTTTCTTTACCAGGGCACCTAAGGGGACTGGAAGGTTTTTAATAAGGCGGTCTACTGACCAAATATCTTCAATAAAGACGATATTGTTTCATACATATTATCATATATCTTACGTTATTTACACATAAACCCACCCAAACGACTCAGGGTCTGGGTCTTGTTCGAAGCAAACAACCATACAAACCCACCCGAACGACTCGGGGGCTGGGTGTTGCTCAAAATAAACAAGCATACAAACCCGCTCCAATGACTCGGGGGCTGGAACGTACTCGACGTACATAAAACTACAGCCCTACCCAATCGGTCGGGAACTGAAAGATTTCAAAATAAAGAAGCACAAACACAGACACATCGCAGTTCCTCAAATCGCTACCCCAACACCACACGATGGATTCGGGGCTGATTAGTAGCCCAAACGATAAACAAAAAGCCCTTGGTACACAGTACTGCTACAAAATCAGTTGGATACCAAAGCTCAAGAATCACAAAGTTTACAACGGAGGACGAGCATAAGAATAAATGTCATAATAAATACTGCCCTATTACAAGATCACCGGGTGGCCAAAAAGGACAAGTAATCACAAGGTGCGGGTCCCGTTTTATTACCATGAAGTTTGTGCGCATCAGACACCGCAGCCAGTCGACGCTCCATGGTATAGATGCTAGCTGGCAAGGCGAGCTACAGAATCACCGACACCTCTGAAAGACAAAGGTTTCCCATTTGGCTTCCTTGGATAGTCGGATAGAGCAGCATCATAATTGGCACTCGCACCATTCGCCAGAAGAAGCTTCAAGGTGGCCTCCGATCCACGTACTGTCAAGTCACGCGCCCACTCCTTTAGGGTTGTCGAGTCGGGACCCAACACCTCAGAAAATTCTTCGGCGGTCGCTGGAACGTCGGTCCATGGCAGGGCCTCCACAAAAAACGGCACCAAGGATCTGAGTAGATATATCCAAAGAGCACTTGGTGTGCCCGAGAACCCTACCTATTTCCTCGATGGCACGCTCGAGTGACACATCATCACTCGCCTTACCAACGGGAACACATGAAGGAGAACCTTGGCAAAACAAATGAAGAGGTGATCTTAGAAATAAAGAAGAACAAACAAAAACACACTCGAAGAGTTTAAACTCCCGTACCTGTCACAACCTGTACAAGGCCAAGAGCTGCTTAGCATGCTCCTCTTCTCGACTAGCGGAAGAACGACGAGTTTTCTCCAGCTCCTCATCTACGTGCAGTCGCTGATCATGGAGCTGCTATTCCAGAACAGCTAGTCGCCTTTCCAGGGCAACTTTCTCTTCTACAATAGACATATAACACAAATTTACAGAAAGCTCAAACGCGTAAATCAAAAAACAGCAAAAGCAGAAATTCTTACGACTGATCCGTTCCAGACCAGAACGAAGGGCAACTCGTTCCTCCTCCGCCTGCACAAATGCCTGGCCAACGGCGACCAAGCCACTTACAACAGGCTACACAAAGGAAATCGGCGCATGTTAAACCAAAAAAGCGATCCACACAAAGGGAACAAAACAAAACTTACATGCTCAAACCAAGAGGAGGAGGTAGAGGTCGACAGACCAGCAACTGCAGCAGAAGCAAAAGGTGGTTCACCCACGGCTATTGGAGTAACCATAGCCATATCCTGGAGTCTTTCGACTCCACCAGAAGAAGAAACCACATTTATACCCTCCGCGGGAGGAGAGGTGCGAATTCGCCTAACAAAGGAACTGCTCATACGATTAGCAACTGTACAAAAGAAGACAAGAAAAGAAACAGGAAAATATGAAGCACAATCAATATGAGCATACTTATCTACATCACCAATAGCCAACTCAGACGCAACCACTAGTGGTTGAAGATTTGGAAGCAGAGTGATGGCGGTGGCCTCGACAGCTTTAGCACGACGCATGTGACAGTGTTTAACTAGAGGTTCAGGCGAAGGCGCCTGCGCCTCTTGGTTGAAGGATGTTTCTTACACAATCTCCTTCCTAGAAACAGAAAAGCCAGTCGAAGAAGAAGACATCAATTGTCTCCAACCGGGCGACTGGAACCATCTCCGCAGACGATCCATGCTCAGGAAGTAGAGGTAGAGATGAAGCAGTCGAAAGTCCCTCATCATAACCAGATGACGGTACATCAAGCACATACCTTCACGTACGGTAAGAAAGCCATACTCAAAAAACAAAACACAAAAGAAGTGCAAAATACCTCGGGAAGTGGAGTCCCAAGGTTATAGGAAACTACGGTGAAATCAAAAGAAGCAATATCAGTAGGCTGGATACTGGTAATGTAATTGACATGATCATGAAACACATGATTGGCCAGCTCAGCCTCACTCATGCGAGTGACGTCAAGACCACCCTCATACCGCCATAAGGGATGTGCACGTTGTCGCTAAGGCCAAACTCGGCACTTCACGAAAGTGCTTATCAACTGAATCCATGTAACAGTCTTTAACAGCTCCTGAACTCTAACCGTAAGAGAAGAGGCTTCCTTCTTCTCCTCAGTCGACAAAAGATGTTGCCATGCCATCATCTCCATAGGCCGTGTACCAGTCGAGAATAATGACCTTATATCCTAATCGACTGGCACATAAAACCACTTCTTTCTCCATTTCTGAGCAGGGTCCACCGCCATCAAATCAAAATATGGACATTCGACACGTACTTCAACACAAAAGCCTCCAGTCGGAAGGGACGACCGTCACAATGCATGAAACGCACTTGGAAGATAGATTTCCAGAGAGCCTAGCTGGGATGAACTCCTAGGAAACACTCGTATAAAACCACAAAACAAGCAATATGCAAAATGTCCTCGGGGGTGAGGTCGTGCATCTGAACTCCGTAAGCATAGAAGAAGCGCCGCACAAAATCATGCGGTGGAAAACCAAAGCCATGAGGAAGAAAATCTACGAAACACACCCGCTCACTGGGAAGAGGCTCGGGAGTACCTCTCTGTTGGTAGGAGCACATGCAGCAAGCTTGTCCGTTGGGGGAAAGTAGTCCAGCTTGCCGAAATGCTGCTAACTTCTCTTCGGTGACGATGGATTTCACCCAATCCCCAGTTGTCTTCTTCAAAGCAACGACAGGAGTAGCCGTGGAAACCGCAGAAGTCGACTCCCCCTTCTTCAACTGACCAACAGTGGCCGAAGAAAGCTCGGCAACAGCGGAGATGTTTTTTTGGGCGCCATGGCGAAAAAAGGAAGCAAGAGCAAGAACAAATGTGCACACAAGGAGGAAGATAATGCAAGGAAGGCGAAGGCAAATGGCAGGGTAAATTAATCCACAACAGAGAAACCCGTATTTACCATAGCAAGGGAATTCATCACAACAATCCGTGCAAAACTACCACGACACGTGGCACAATTGGAGTGCAACCGTCTCAGACCACGCTGCCCACTATGCGCGCAAAGCGAAGAAACCATCATCACGCCTGCGAAAATCTCGCCACGTCAGGTCAAATCAGAACTGAACCGGTGTCCGCCATGGTCAAAGGGACGGGCCCACTATGACACGTCCCGTCAAAATCATATTCACACGCTACGGATGTCACACATGACATCATTCGTCTGGCAGACGAACCAAGCGCATAAAGCAGAAGTCGATGATCATTCCCGACTGGATAAAAGAAGAATCTAAAATCAAATGTCTTGCGACTGGTGGTAAAGTCAAAACATAAAGTACAAAAAAAGATTGTCGAGTGACACTCCCATCGGGAGTAAGCAAAAGGTTTTTGACTGGCATAAAAATAAATCATAAACAAAAATTGAGATTATCCTCTATTTCATGCAATGAAGCAAAATCTCGGGGGCTACTCCCATCGGGAGCACTGTCGTGCACCTGATATAATCAAAATACAAAAGCATAAAGGCAGTCAGTCGATAAATAGACTAAGCCTCAGTCAAAAGTATAAATTTATAAAGATGCCCGAGGAAAAATCGGTCTATGATATCTCGTATGTTGCATGCTTAAAATACAAAGGTAAGACCCATCGACCAGCCGAAATAGGGCCGAGGACCACACCGGCAGTGTTAAGTCCTTGAATTTTGTGTATCAACATATGCGATGGAAATCCCGGCGGACGCGCTGGGTACCAAAGATAAAATTGCAGAACAATATTAGTAAGTCCATCGACTGGCCTGTGGCGAGTCTGTCCAGTATGTTCCAGGCTCGACCCCAAGGACTCAAAATCTAATTGAAGGCTAGTAAGGTTTTTCCCAAGTGCAGTTAACTGGTATTGACTCATCGAGTAAATCCAGGCCTACTTAGTCGAAATCCTTTGGCATAATGCATAGTTGAAAGGCAAAACACAAAGATATAATATCAAAAGCATAAACATGAGACGTGCACTATGTATTGAGTCCATGACCGATTCTCCGAATTAGCCAAGCACTCGGGGGGCTAATGATGAGGTTATACCAAACGGGTGCCCCTTCGTGTGGCTACCTGGTGCACGTGATGACTATAGCCCAATTGTCAATAGACTGAAGAAGCCCAACAAGTGGAAGCCCAAGTCGAACATTGTTACCATAGATAGACATAGTTGGTTATACTTTCCATATTTGTAATCCTAGTTGGTTACCGCCTGAGACCTGTACCTCCATATAAAGGACAGGAGGGTGGCCAATCAAGGGCACGCCCAATCAGAACCACCAAACCCTAGCAAGATCGACATCTTGCTGAACCCTTGTACTCATCGCATATTCACAATCAATAACAGACATGTAGGAAGTAGGGGTGTTACCTTAGTCGAGGGCCCTGAACCTGGGTAATTCCCGCTTGACAACCGACGAATCTACCAACACTACGCGTTCTCGACCTTATAACTCTCATCCTAGGATAGCAACCATGGGTATTGATGGGGACACCCCTCGTCATTGGGAGATCAGCCCGATGCATCACCCGGAGCCCAACCTCCACTCCACCGTGAGATGGGGGCATCGGAAAGCATCCACCACAGAAGGAGGGGGGAGGAATGGGTATAAAGTGGACTAGTCTGATATTATTATTTTTGGCAAAATGATTGCATAACTAGAACCAAAGTGGACAGATAATCGGGGTCCATGTAAAGCCACGTTAATGAGCTTGGTTACTCGATGAGTGTTGATTTATGTTATTCTTCATATATTGGTAGCTAGTTTTAGTCTCAACATAGTATCATCATGGAGGCTACAAAGAGTGTTGAAACACCATAGCGAGAGCTTCGCTATAGCCATATGAAGCTGATGAAGAGGGTCTCATACCCGACATACCTTGGTGTTAATGCGAGGGTGGGTGGATGGCCCACCTTATGTTAGGGATATACCAAGTGGGGGTATCTCTGACATGGATCAATCCGGCTAGTCCAGGGTGGCCCAAGGGTGGTAAGGCTAACGCCTGCCCGGTAGCCCAGATAGCTGACATACAAGGAAGTAGGCAGACGGTCCAAGGAAGGCGGAAGGCCGAAGCCCATGAAGCCACCAAGCCCAAGACGGAATGCAACAACCAAGCCGGCTAGGTCTAGGACTCTGTTTACTTGTCGGACAAGTACTTGCCTTGTATCCCGGGGTCTGGCCGCCTATATAAGCCAGCCACCGGGAGGCCTTTAGGTATAGCAGCACGTAGGGTCTCACCATCGCTGCGAGATCTGAAGCTGGGTAACCTCGCCGTGTTCAATCCTGACCTCGACGACTCCAGCCTTCTTCCCCACATCCATCCATAGGATAGAGGACCCCCGTCTCCTATCAATTATGGCGATACTCCGACAGTTGGCGCCCACCGTGGGGCCTAAGGTTTCTGGCTTCACGTTCCAGGCGGGAACACTTGGCGGCGTGGGCAAGGAGATCATCGTCGGCCGCGTCACAAGATACGGCGGCCACAGCTACGTCAACTCAGATGAGTCCTGGCTCCCGGCGGATGTCTACCTCATCGGGTGCGCAATCGCGCCGATCGGAGGGATCGACGTCTTCATCGGGTACACGCCAGAGGCGTACGGCCTACAAAGCTTCTACAACCACACCCACCAACCCTTCGACCAAGCAATCGACCAACAAGATGGATCTGAATCCGCCTTCTCTCAGGAGTCGGCTGGATCTGACTTCCACTTCGTCGGGATTGTCGGACTGGGATCCGACTCCCAGCCGGAAAACAACGATCCTGAGTCAATCCTTCCAGCTCTCCAGGAGGATGCGATGTCAGATGCCGGATCCAGATCTATAGTTCAAGTCAACGTAGATTATGATTCTGATGATGGTGCTAGTCTCTTTGAAGAGAGAATCAAAAGCCGCTTTCCCAGTGATAATCCGGTTCCTTCATAGAACACAACGGATAGAGACATGCTTGACAAGCTGGCTTTGATGGTTGTTATCGGCAACGAGACAACCCCAGTTGCTTCCGATCCACAAGAGAAGCCGGAAGAAGCTGCCGGCAACACCAACGTCGGTCAAATCATTGACGGTTCCGACAAGGTGCGCGTGAAGAAAAAAGCTGGTCTCGAAAGAGGCGGCAGCAGCAAACCCACAGATTTTCTCACTGTCATCAAGGAAGTTGACGAAATCATGAACACTCTGGTGACCAAAGACACCCCACTCGATGAAGTGGAAGAGCTTAGGCTTAATATGCTTAAGCACTCTGACTTCCTATGCAGAAGGAAGGAGCATGTTGAAAGTCTTGTGAAGAAGATCGAGAAGGAGCAGGAAAAGATGTCAGCAAAGCCGAACAAGAAGCTCTTCAAAGAAAAAAGGTCATCAAAAAACCGTCGAGACAAAGAGCCACCAATCTATGCGACCACGACAACTCAAGATCTGGGTTTCGAATGGCGCACAACACCACAACGTACATACAGAAGGGGGATGTTGTTTTCTCCCCCCTAATCCTTAACGCTGCTGCCGCGCTCGACACCCTAGATGACATAACTTACATAGCGGAAGAAAAGGTGGCCAATGCAAGACACTTCATGAGCAAGGCCCTAGAGCAACAAGCTCGCGCCGACTCCTACGACCATATGGCGGATGCCCGCGGGGGAGATCTGGAATCCAAGTCAGGAAAGTGCAAAGCCGCACCTGGCGCTGACCCCAAAGGCCCGTCCGGCTCCAGTATCCATGGCGACAAAAGGAAGGCGACACCACTTCCAAAGAAAACGCCACCGCCAAAACCTAGGCGGGACGAATATTCGTGGACAGGAAGCAGAGGAGACATGCCGCCTGTGACGCCCTAAAATCGGTACTATGTAGATTTAAGCGTTCCCGCCGAAATCCGCATAATAACGATTTTAGGCCGCCCACCAGACATAATGTGCACGTCGAAACATGCGCATTATGTGGGTGGAATATTGATAACATTACAACAGTTCCGATACATCCACAAATACAACAGAAGATATAATTACAGCAACGGCTCGAACGAGTCAAGATACAAAAGATATCATACAAAGATACAAATGACAGCGGAAGCAAAAATAGTATCCGACTACGGATAAGATGCAAATTGGACTAAGAGTCCTGAAGATAAGAGAGCGCATAAGATAACCATCTACAACTAACACCAATCATAACCCATTCTCGGATTAACCCCCCTCAACCAAATATGAGGAAGCAATTCGGGAAATTCACACGTTGAACAGTTTTAATTACCATTTATTGTGAAAGTAATTCTATATTACTAGTCAGGTTAATTAACAATGATTAGGTGTCAGTTGTCTAGATCTTGTTAGCCAGCATCATCACCAAGTCGTCCATAACCGTGGACACGGCTCATCGATAAGATTATACCCTGCAGGGGTGCACTACTGGACCCATACTCGCATGATCAACCCAGTCAAAAACATTAGGGCCTTTCAACCCAACTCTTTTCCTTCACCGCAACAAGTCCAGGAGCCACGGGAGCTATGCTGGTCCCGGCCAAAAGGGTGCGGACTCCCGCAGGACACACCCCTCCGCACCAACAGGCCGCACCCTATATGCATGTAACAAGGCACACCGCCAGTAAAAATACTACACTAGTATCGATGCATATGAGACAAATGGAAAACCCGAACTAGGTGTGGCTCCCGGACAAGTTGAAGTTCCAGTCAAAGTCGAGGGGGGCTCCATTGGGCCTCCCACAAGTGGTTTGTGCGCTCCAAATTGGATCCGAGGACAAAATCTCTGTTCCTAGGTCGACACTTAGCAGAACAAAGCACCTCGCAAGGCCTTCCGCCGGTGCCTTATCTTTTAATTATAATACCCTAATATAATACAACATTTTATTAAGGTAGAATAATCTATCAAGCTAAGCATATGAAATAAAAGACCAACTGACGACTCGCACAACCAACTCTAAGCATGCGCTACGACTCGCAAGGCTAACAGATAAACATACAACAGGTGATGGGATGTGGGGATAAAGCTGTATAGGCTGCAGGATAAACATGTGATGGGATCGCAATAAAGAATCGTAAACTAGGGTAGCAGAGATCAACGCCATGAATGAATGACAATGTATAGGTAAACAAGCAAACTTTGCTTGCCTGGAATCCCGCATGGAAGTAGATCTTGTCGTTGCTCACACATATCAACGTCTTATCCGCGAAGAAGCAACAAACACTGAAAAACGTAAAAGATGCATTTTACAACTACGGCCAAAGATCCAGCATGATCATATGAGAAAGATGCATGACATGGCAAGATGCAAAACAATGCAATGAATCCAAATTAAGCGGGAAAGCAATTCCGACAAATAATATTTAGGTGCAAGTTATTTATTTAACAACAATATTAAATGTTGGTTAACATGGCAACACATGGCAGGGGTGATCTAATTAAATTAAATGGAATAGGGCATTAATTAAATAAAGCCCAACACATTCCATATTTAATTATTTAGTTGCAATTAACAAATTACACTAAGCAATTTATATAACAGATGCAAAATGACAAACAAATGGCATATTAATATCCATTGCATTTTTCTGATAAATAAACATATAAATATTATTTTATTTGGAGTTATAAATTAAAAGTTATTAACATTTTAGTTTTAGGGGTGTTTCTGCAAATAGGCAGGGACCTGTTGCTGAGGAAACAGTGTCGGTGGGGACCTCTGTGTGGGAACCAGAAAGGCAGGGGGTGTGGTGTAATTATTGCAGCGCAGGGAGTCTTCTAGACTTTTCTCACCCAGGGGAACCCAACCCGCGTGGCTGACTTGCGGGACCCGATGACACGCTGGCATGTGCGGGTGTGTGGGTGCCGTGCGGGCTCACGCGGTCACTGTCCCGTGGGACCCGCCTGTCAGTGTGCGCGGAAGGAGTAAAAAAATTGTGGCTTTTCTCAATGTGCCACAAGGGATTCGAACTCGCTACGCGGGGCGAACGGAGCAAGCGAAGCGCTAGCCAGAAATCCTTGCTCGGGTTGTTGACAGGGAAGAGGATACACTGTTTTTAACAGGAACGGCAAATCGGATAACTGACGAGACTGAATTTCGCCTGAAACCGTGTGCGCGGCGGAGCAAAAAGGGACCGGCGGCGACCTCCAACGAGCGGCGCGGGGTCGTGCGGGTGTCTGCGTGCGTACTGGAGGGTGGGGGAACCCATTCCCGTGCTCAGATGTGAAGGGGAGGCTCGGGGCACCACCTGTTCTTGCTCGACAGGGCCGGGGCCGTGTGGTCTGCGACGATACACTCCGGCGCCGACGAAAATCGAGCCGCTACGAGGACGAAACGGAGAGGGAGAGGGGTAGAGGGGACAAGGCTCACCTCGGGGGAGCTCAGAGGAGTTGTTCATGTCGGGGACGACCAGAGACGAAGAATTTGGCGGCACCGCTCCGCCGGCCGCGAGGGAGGCGGGGATGAACTTGTCCGTTTCCAGCATCGCCCGCCCGATTCCTTCGACGGAGACAAAGCGTGCAACGAGGCGCACCTCCGGGTCCCGAAATCAGTCCTTCGTCGTCGACGTATAAGCTCTGCGGCGGCGAGGTCCTCCGGTGTATAAACGGTGGTGAAATAAAGGCAGAGAAGGAGATGGGGAAGAAAGGGGAGGCGGCGGCGGCGCGATGGGAGGAGAGGGGCTCTAGGGTTTCAGAGCTGGGGGAGGAGGGCCGGCTAAGTAGAGGAGGGAGGTGGAGCACGTGGTGGGGGCTGCCATGCCCTCCACCGTGGAAAGGTCTCCTCCCGTACGGGGAGGAAGACGACAGGGGAGGAGTGGGCTTCGGCCAGGAGAGATGGGTTGGGCTTTGGGAAGAAAATAGGCCCATGTAGTTTTTTTTCTTTTTTCCTTTCTGAAACTTTTATTTCTCTTTTAGTTCTTTTTCTGTTTTTGTATTTCTAAAACAAAATAGAAAAGAATTTTGAATAAAGAATCTTTACAAAATAGTTTTAGTTTAAAATAGGCAATTCAATAAACTGGTTTTTATAATATTTGCAAAAGATTTAAAATTCATATTTTAATTAATTTGAAATGTATTTGAATTTGAAAGTGGAAAAGAATTTAAATGGAGTTGAATTCAAATGCAATAATTTTAAATTAAGGTTGACAAATGCAAATGATGCATGATGATGTCATGTTGATGCAAAAAGAAAAACAAGCAATTTTCTAATTGGGAAAAACCCGGGGGGCGTTACACCGCCTCCAGCATAGCCCAGGCGCGACGAAGGCGGAAGCCGAAACAATGGCCAACCACCTAAAAAATATGATGGTAACGACCCTCCCAGGAGAGGACGAAGCCGGTCGCCGCCACGCAACACGTGAAACAAGAGGAAGGAAGCGGCGGATGGGCCCAGGCGCAGCGCAAGCCGGGCAGCGCAGGACGAGCCGAACGCCAACAGAGGCGGACAAAAGCTCGCTCCAGAAGACGCACGACACCGCCTACAAGACATAGCAAGAGGAAGGGAGCCGCTATACTATGGTCCAAAGTGCTTTGGCGACGCCATCCGTAGAGAGCCGTTTCCCAAGACATGACATCAGTGTCTAAAAATTGTCCTAGGTACAACGGCCTCGTTAAGCCGGACTCATGGCTAGCCGACTATGCCATGGCCATAGAGATTGTCGGCGGAAGCAATCGCATTGCCGTCTGATACGTCTCCAACGTATCCATAATTTCTTGTGTTTCATGCTATGTTATATCATGTTATTACATGTTTTATATGTATTTTATATAGTTTTATGCATTTTTGGGGACTAACCTATTAACAAGATGCCACAGTGTCAGTTCCCTGTTTTCTGCTGTTTTTGGTTTCAGAAAAGATCTTAAGGAAATATCCGCCAAATTGGAAACGAGTCAACCAGGAATTATTTTTTGGAATATATGCGTCAAGCAAAACCGAAGACGAGATGAAGTGGGGCCACGAGGCCGCCACATCGCCTCGTGGTGCGGGCCCCATGCCTGCCGTGCCAGGAGGTGGTGTGGCGCCCTCGGGCGCCCACCGACCTTGTTCTTTCACCCATATAAACCCCCCTGACCTAAAAACAGATCAGGGTTATTCACTTTTTCCTCCACGGGTCCCGAGCCGCCGCCATCGTCAGCATCACTTCGGGAGAGATCAGAGCTGCTCCTCGACACCCTGCCGGGAGGGGGAATCGTCCCCAGAGGCGTCTACGTCGCCATGACCACGTACGGACCGATGCGTGAGTAGTCTACCTTGGACTACGGGTCCATAGCAGTAGCTAGATGGTTGTCTTCTCCTCTTGTGCTATCATGTTTAGATCTTGTGAGCTGCCTATCATGATCAAGATCATCTTTATGTAATTTTCCATGTTGTGTTTGCTGGGATCCGATGAATATTGAGTACTAAAGTTATTGCTTCATAATATATTATATGTGTGCTATTTAATAATCTTGCATGCTCTCCGTTACTTGTGTCTGCTATGGCCAAGTAGATGCTTGTAACTCCAAGAGGGGGTATTTATGCTCGATAGTAGGTTCATGTCTCTATTAAATCTGGGGCAGTGAACGAAAAATCTAAGGTCGTAGATGTGCTGTTGCTACTTGGGATAAAACAGTAGTATTTTGTCTAAGGATGATGTTACTTACTTACTTACTTTACACACAGTGCTTAAGGCGATAATCTGTTGCATGCAACTTAATACTGAAAGGGGTGCAGACGCTAACCGGAAGGTGGATTATTAGTCATAGATGCGGTTGGAACGGTCTATGTATACTGTTGTAATGCCCGAATGAATCTCACACTAGACACCATATGATTAGTATATGCATTGGGTTGCTTATTATTATTCTGTCAATTGCCTAGATGTAATTTGTTTACCACGCATGGACGAATGTTATTATGATTTATGGAGAGACACCACTAGTGAACTGTGGACCCCGGTCCTTCTCATTAATCTGATAAAACCACAACTGAAACCTCTTACTTTCTGCAAACATAAATCTTTCTTCCACACATACGTTTAATCGTTTGTTACAGCAAACCGGTGGGATTGACACCCTCACCGTTAAGTTGGGGCAAAATACTTTGATTTTGTTGTGTGTAGGCTCCACGTTGGTAATCGTAAATGGCGCCGCCAACAACCTCGAGTAAACATTCATCTCCTACTGGTTCGATAACCTTGGTTTCATACTGAGGGAAACTTGCTGCTGCACTACTTCACACCTTCCGCTTGGGGTCTCCCAACAACACACCCACCGTGTGCATCAAACAAATTTCTGGCGCCATTGCCGGGGAGTTGAAGATTCACTACGAGGGAGTTTTCACACTTCCAATCTTTTTATTTTGTTATTGTCTTGCTTAGTTTATTTTTATTACTGTCTTGTTTGCTTAATATCAAAAAATAAACAAATTAGTTACCTGCATTACTTTTCTTATTTCGGTTTAGTCATTTATTTTCAGTTTTGTTGCTTTGTTTATTTCGGTTTGTCAATTATTTCTTGAATTTTGTTATTTCGGCTTGTCTTTTATTTGCATTATCTTAATCATCAAAAATAATAATAAAATAGTTTAGTTTATTATCATGTCTGGTATTTTCCCTGTCACTGTGTCACCCGAGGAATTAATCTTTGCTTTTAAACAAGGGAATGAAGAAACTTTTGGAGAAGCTTGGTCTAGAATTTTTGAAACATATGGTGAAACCGAACCTAAAATGACCTAAAGTCTGCTTCTTAGTAGCTTTTATTTCGGTCTTGTTCTATGCTATATGTATGCTTTAGATGCTCTAGTGGGAGGAGATTTCCTTCAATGTGAAGGAGATCAAGTTTTCAATGCAATAAGAAATTAATGGTGTCTTCCTCTTCATCTAATAAATGTAGTACAAGTATTGGTAATATTCATACTAGACTAAATACCCTTGAAACAAGCATTTCTTTCTTAAAAGATGGGTAAAATAAGATTCGTGAAAAACTTGACTATGTTCCCATAAACTCTGAACCATCATTGTGGCTCCCTACCTTGAAAGTGACTATTTGTAATAAAGTTTTTCTTGCTCGTTGTGATATTATGTCTGGTTTTTTCTCATGCCTAAATACAT
Source organism: Poa annua (assembly GCA_026929855.1). Taxonomy (NCBI): domain Eukaryota; kingdom Viridiplantae; phylum Streptophyta; class Magnoliopsida; order Poales; family Poaceae; genus Poa; species Poa annua. Next base: position 29,276,976 of record CM049428.1, read on the forward strand.
TCATGCATCTTTAAATACTTGGGGAACTGTTGAAGGGGGGAGAAGAAGTAACCCTTACCGATAATACTATTATACAACCCATTGGGGTAGCTGAGGGAGTATATACAACACTCTTGGGAAGAACTGTATCCATTGATTACCATGTCATTGAATGTGTAGAAACAGGACAAATTACTATTGGAAAATCCTTGTTGAAACTTTTGGTAGCGAAATCTGATGTAGGAAAAGGAACTATGGGCTTCACTACATCCCCTGGAAGTTGGCAAATGATCCCTACAAACAAAGGTAAGAAATATGGTAAGAGAAACAAACGAAGGGATGCTCGTGCTTGTAATGTTGATGCTTCATCTCTTGATAATACTTGAGTTTTACTTTGTGCCTAGGTCAAAGGCGTCAAACAAAAGCGCTTATGGGAGACAACCCACTTTTATTTCCTGTTATTTTATTTTGTTTTGCTTGTGTCAAGGAACATGCCTACCTCTGTATCAATTCCTTTGTATCTTATTTTTATTGCAATGTTGTTTCAAGTTAAGCCTCTAGTTGAAAGTTCATGTTAAAATTCAATTCCTGCGCTGAAACAGATTTCTGTTGTCCACCGTAAAATCCATATCTCCCTACTGGAGCGTCAGAAATTATTCCTTTTTTGTGCATAATCCTCAGATGTATACGCAACTTTCATTAGTTTTGAGTTTTCTGATCTGAGCTAGTTAAGTACCTCGAAAAAATTCGTCTTTACGGATTGTTCTTTTTTTGACAGATTCTGTCATTTTATTTTGCAATGCCTCTTTTGCTATTTTGATTGGATCTTTTTATCCTTTTAAGTATCAGTGGGTGTAGCTAATGTCCAGTAGCATTGGTAGCAATTGTGTTCCTACAGAATATCACAATTTTTTGTGCACTAACCCTCTAATGAAGTTTACTCTAAGTTTGGTGTGGAGGAAGTTTTCAAGGATCAAGAGAGAAGGATGATATAATGTGATCAAGAGGATAGTAACGCCAAATCTGGGGGATGCCCCGGTGGTTCAGTCCAATAAATTACAAGAAGACTCAAGCGTCAAAGCTTGGGGATGCCCAAGGCACCCCCTTCTTCATCGACAAACTATCAGGTCCTCTCTAGTAAAACTATATTTTAATTCCACCACATCTTATGTGCTTATCTTGAAGCGTATGTTTGTTTTTATTTTTGTTTTGTTATTTTCATTTTCTGAATAAATATGGATCCTAGCATTCTTTTGTGTGGGAGAGAGACACGCTCCGCTTTTTCATATGAATACTCGTATTCTTCACTTATATTCGGTAAAATATTCTTTTCATGTTATTGTTTGCTCTCTAGCTCTTGTTTTTCATGCGTCTCTTGTAAGAGTTGTTAGCTTTGTTATATTATACTCTCATATCTCATTGTTTAATTACTTGGAGAGTTTATCTTTTAAATAAGTTGATTGGTGTTTGGTTGATAACAGAAAATGCTAAATATGGTAGATGGTATAATTAAATGATACATTAATCTTGTAGATCATTAAATTATGTCACTTGAATCATTGATGTTGTTTTAAGATATTAGTTTGCTTAATGGTAAACATGATGGTCTAGTAAAGTGGAATGATTAAATGGTTGGTCTAGAGAAACTTGAAAATTGTGCCACACCTAAATTTCCAGTTGATTGCATAATGGTATATGACTTCTTTTTCCCTAAGGCAACCATAATGGTTTTATGTTATGCGCTACGGTCGGGTCCCCAACAGTGACTTGTTCATTTGCCACAGCACCCCTAGGAGTACTTTTCATTATGCCTTGTATGATCATATTTTTATCTGGAATATTTTTACTCGTGAGTTCTTAAACTGCGGTTTTCATGGCACTTCCACCACCATATTGCTAGCCTCTTCGGTACTTTGCTTTTCGCTTTCTCACATTGAGAGGTGCATTTTCCGCGTATACATCCAAACTCATGGGAGATCTTCATCATGTTCTCCTACACATAAGCCAAACATCTTCCTCAAAACATCCACCATACCTACCTACTACAACATTTCCATAGCTGTTCCGAGATATGTTGCCATGCAACATCCATCTTACATTGCATGACTTGTTGTCATTCATTACTTATTTATTACTTTGCGTGTTTCTATATATCTGATGTGTGGTTTTACCCATGTTACGCTAGAGCACTGCATAACCTGCTACACTGGCAGAGGCACCTTTGTCATATGTGTTCTTATGGCACATTCATATTTGTTACTTATATCATCAGTATGTTGTTTTATCATCATTAGTGTGTTGTCATACATCATGTATCATATTAGGATGCTTGCCCCTAAAAGTGAAAAGAGCCATGGAGGCCATCGAAAAGATAAACAGAAAAGGAAAAAAAGAGAAAAAAGAGAAAAAGAAGATAAAAAAGAAAGAAAGAAATGAAAAACGGGGCAACATTACTATTCTTTATCACACACTTGTGCTTATGTTATAACACCATATCATCTATAGTCATCACTTGTGCTCATGTTATAGCACCATATCATTTGTGATCATCATTTGTGCTCATGTTTAGCACCTTTACTCCATATGAGAGAGTTTTCATGTCTTAGTTGCATAACTATGTGGGTAAATTTGCACTATAGAACTTTGCTTGTATATTCCAATGATGAGCCTCCTCAAAAGTGCTCTAGGTCTTTGTGAGCAAGCAAGTTGGATGCACCCCCACTAGTTCCATTGGAGAGCTTTCATATACCTATAGCTCATTGTGCATCCGTTGTATGGCAATCATTACTCCTTGCATAGCTTTGATTGTATGACTTTCTCTTGTCTAATGATCATCTACATCTTTGTGAGCCTTTCTTTCGTTGGCCTTCCAAACCTCCGTTAACATTCTCTTAGCCATAACATCCTGGTGCCAGGAACCAACGTTGAACGCTTGCTTGTTTCTTTTGAACAAATAATATATTGATCTTCTACGTGCATTTTGCTATTACTTGACTTGATCCTTTCATAAAGTTGTCATGTTTGTTGGAAGCATTAGATGGTTATATTGTTGTGCTTGAAGCTTAAATCATCTTTAATATCTACTTTGCACAGTTTATTGCTATCTAGTACTATATCATTGAAAGCTTTGCTTGCTTCAGCTACTTGTTTATTCATTACTCGTTTGATATCAATATAAACTACATCCCTTATTCATTTGATCTCCGTTTACATGCCTTACATTATTACATGATCAAGATTGTGTTTAAGCATGTCACTTCAGAAATTATTCTTCTTTTATCGTTCTTGCCTACTCGGGACGAGTAGAACTAAGCTTGGGGATGTTGATACGTCTCCAACGTATCCATAATTTCTTCTGTTTCATGCTATGTTATATCATGTTATTACATGTTTTATATGTATTTTATATAGTTTTATGCATTTTTGGGGACTAACCTATTAACAAGATGCCACAGTGCCAGTTCCCTGTTTTCTGCAGTTGTTGGTTTCAGAAAAGCTCTTAAGGAAATATCCACTAAATTGTAAATGAGTCAACCAGGAATTATTTTTGGAATATCTGCATCCAGGAAAACCGAAGACGAGACGAAGTGGGGCCACGAGGCCGCCACATCGCCTCGTGGCGCGGGCCCCATGCATGCCGCGCCAGGAGGTAGTGTGACGCCCTCGGGCGCCCACCGACCTAGGTATTTTGCCCATATAAACCCGCCTAACCTAAAAACAGAGCAGGGTTAATCACTTTTTCCTCCACGGGTCCCGAGCCGCCGCCGTCGTCACCACCACTTCGGGAGAGATCAGAAGTGCTCCCTCGCACCCTGCCGGGAGGGTGCATCGTCCCCGGAGGCCTCTACGTCGCCAAGACCGCCTCCGGACTTATGCGTGAGTAGTCTACCTTGGACTTGAAGGGGTGTAGCGTACTTGCACTTTAAATAAGGCAGATACCTGTGTATAGTGCAAATCCCTGGATCGATTCGTTTGCACACACAGTTTACAATGTAATATCACAACAAAGTATCAATTTTATTACATCGATGATCCAGACTTACAAAATATTCATTACAAGTTGCATAGCATAAAGCTAGCTTTGAAATAGTACACAGCGGAAATACAATAGCAGCGAGTCTCTATCACTTTCATGCTGCCACAGGCGAAAACATGTTGGTTGTAGACTCGAAACCTGTAAACGAAACCTCACTCGTCATCTGAACAATCTGCAATAAGAAAAATATTGCAACAACGTGGGTCAGATTGAATTAAAAATGGAGTCTGGCAAGTGACACTATGGTGGACACTTAAAGGAATAACTCTATAGCCTATATGCATATTTGGCTGGTGGAGTTCAAGGCTATTTTGCATAAAGCCAATTTTTCCTATCCCTTTGGAAAACTCTTTCTTCAAATCAAGACAAGTATTGCGTGAAAACCATAATCTCGTCTTCCCTTGTTCACCCATCAAGTTTTATTTCTGAAGTTGGAATGATGGAATCCTCCGTTTGACGTCCGTGATCAGCTGCTCAAATTGTCCGTACCGGGGACACGGCTAAGTACTTAGTTTTACACTCTGCAGAGGTTATGCACGTTCACCATTGTACCCATTCAACCCAAATTATCCTTTACACACCATTTGTGATAAGGAAAGGAGAAGAATGAGACGAGATCTTTCAGAAGCATTTTCCCTCCCACCTGCCTTGACCCGTTCCACCTAACACCCCCTACATCTGCTTGTCAAGTCGGAGAGAGTCCACGCAACATAATTGATCAAGCCAAAGCCCATATGGCAATGGCTGCACTGGAAGCAATCGTCACTCGGAGTTCTTCAGATTCCTCTGTTCCCTGGGTGGCCATCCACAAGTGCACGTACTCCAGGAACCATAGACATGGACCGGAGTAGCCACTCAACTTCGCCACCATTAACAACCAATCCACCCAGGAGTTTCATTAGCTTAGTGGATGTGCACTCTCATGTAAAAATCACCATGCTCACGGCCCTAAGTAGAATAGAAATTCATCCTAGGCGACGACAACCATGAGCACAGCCCTAAGTAGTCACTTAACATTTTGTAAAACTTTTCATCAATTGCATAGCATCAATACATCTACTAAGTATTATATAGGAACCTAGACATAGGAGTAAGGGAATTCTACACAGGTTTAGCATAGCAATACTATCCTACTCATGCATATAAAAATACACTAAGTAATGCATACAGAAAATAATAGGAAGTTTATGAGGTGTGCCACTTGCCTTTGGATGAAGTCTTTACTCACAAACTCTTTTCAACGAACTCGGGTCTCTCCGTTCAGTCTAAACAATATAAACAACAACAATACCACAATCATAAAACAAAACAACACAACACATACAAACAAGTTTCTTAAACTTCTAAGGAAAATATGTTTATGCATGATATGCAAAATATTCTAAGGACTAGAAATGCATGTCATGTCATAAAAATCTTTTAAGTTAATGCAAGTAAAATATGTTGGTCAAAATGACTAAGGACTAAAGGTCATAAGTTGGATAAAAATAACATTGTTATAATTCATCTTGAATAAGCACTCTAATGTCTTAGCTATGATGTGCATAATACTTAGAGAAAATACTAAGTCTATTCTTCAAGGTGATCAGCAATTATCATCAATTCTTTGTAAATTGGATATTCGCTATAGTGAGAGAGACAGACACCCGGCCAGCCACTTAAGTTGTGGGACAGGTCTCATGTACGTGGACATGTAAGGTTTGTCTCCAGGCCGCTTCATCTCACTATGCCGCTAGGATCCAACAAACTTCAAGATGGTAATATTATGATAAAAAATTGTTTAAGTCAAATGTGAAAGACAAGATTAGAAAAGAGGGAAAAGATAGAAGAAAGATGTAGTTGTCCTCCAGGCTTCATCTCCAGACTTGTAATATTCTCCTTGGTGATGTCTTGATTGAATTCTTGGTAGGCTTGAATAATCTTCGGACTTGATGATTTTTGTATCACCTAGGTTGGTCTTGGATTTACTTAGTTTTCCTGAAGTCTCAGAGAAGGAGGGAGAAAAGAAAGAAAGAGGAAGCAAGACTTAGAAAATATTTGCCGGTTAGTCTTCATGAACTTCTTCTTGAATTTCTTCTAAGTGCTTCTATTCCTTGAAGATTCTTCTGAAGTCTTGTTTGGCTAAGTTCTTCATTGGCCTTCTAGCTCCATGTTGAAAATACTAAGTGTCTAGTGCATAGCACTTTTACCAAAAGACTAAGTTTGGAAATATTCCTAAATTAGAGAAAACTAATGAAGAGATTTCCTATGGGAAATATATCTACATGTGAAAATAAGTTATGCATGCAATGCACTTTTTAATTCCTAAGAAATATCATACAAAATTTGTGATATTTATGTAGTATGCATTTGGCGATAAATGCATTTTAATTAATTTCTATTTTTGGAAAATATAATAAAAGGAAAAATTATAAGATTAAAGTTTTCTATTATTAAATTTATAATAAAATTTTATAAATAGTGTTTAATAGACAGGGAGCATTTAATTAAATTTATAGCAATTTGATTTAATCAAAAATAATATTTCTATTAATAGTTATGTTCAAAATACTCAAACTATTCAAATTAAATATATAACTATGATTTCATTTAAATATTACTCAAAATTATTTTATAGCAGTGGCATCAATTTACAAATATTCTAAAGTTTCTAAAACAATTTTATTTGCAATTTTTGGAATTATAGATTTAAAGTTATGGCAAATATACTCAAATCTTCCATTTGAAATTTGAATATTTTAAACTAATTCAAATTTGAATTTGGGCATATCCATAATATTCTACATGTCGAGGGCTTTCCAAATATATAAAAATATTTGAATTTGGATAAACAGAGAAAAATATATGATAGTTTGAATAGAGAGGGGCTTTTCTGCAAAACTGCCAATTAATTAAATCGCGAAAATGATTTTACACGTCAGCGCTGACTGGGCGCTGACTGTGCTGCTGACTGGGATAAGTGAAATGATCTGATCCGTTGGATCTAGATCGGAGGGCTGAGATCAAATCGTACCGATTCGGTTTAGCCGTTCTAATCCTAACCGCAGGATCCAGATCGGGCGGCTCACCGAGGTTTGACCGCGAGGTGGCGGCGCTGCGGCCGGAGTTGCTCCGGCGAGCCTTACCCGTGGCGGCGCGTGGATGTCCGCGACGGAGGAGGAGGTGAGGGGGTGCACATCGCGTACCTAGAGGACCGTGGGGTCGAGGCGAGGACGTTGGTGGCCTCAGAACGGAGGGGAGGAGTCCGGTTCAGCCGGGATCCTTCGCCGGAGTTCACGGGGCGGCGGCGGACTTCGGTCGACCACGGGCTCGTCAATCTGGCGCGTTAAAAATCACAGGAAAAATCACACAGACGCACACGGACGTAAGAAAGGAGATGGGGCAAGAGAGAGAGCTCGGGGTTTCCGAGATTCACCGGAACCGAAGGTTTTTGCCGGCGGCAATGGCGACAATGGCGGCACGAATCCGAGCAGCCTGTGGGCTCTCGGGCTAGGGTTCGTTGGGGGTTCGAGAGAGGGGTTCACGGGGGTTTATATGGGGACGGAGGAGGGAATCAATTCCGCAAGAATCGCTTGGATTTTGGAAGGAAATCAGAGTTGATTCCGGAGAAAAATCCGGTGAGAGGTTGAAGACGACCCTCCCCTGACAGGTGGGGCCCACTGTCAGGGATTTTTCTTTTTCCTTTTCTGATTTTCTATTTTCTTAATAACTTTTGATTTATAATTCCAAATGAGGTCAAACAAATTTCTAAGAATTTGTATAATTATTATCTTTGTGTTAAACCAGTTGTGGGAGTGTTTTGAACACTTTTCAAAAATAATAATTTTGAAATATTGATTAAATGCAAAATTGACACTTTATGTTTAATTTAAAACTAGGGTTTAATTAATTTTAATTGTGGCTAAAATAAATTCTATGAAATATCCATATTCAGCTATGTTTGAATTTAAGTTATTTAAACTTGTTTTGCTGAAATCATTCATCTTTATTTTGGCATAATATTAAAGATCTAAATATGAATAATTTTTAAGGAAATGTGAAATATAATGTATTCATTTTTAATTGAGAAAAATTTGTACACCATTGTATTTTATATTATGATAATTCATTTGAAAACCTTATAAAATACCTTTGGAAAAGGTTTTAGATTCAATTAATTTCTTATATAGAATATTAATCCTTTCATGTCTTGAAAATTAAGGAAAGTAATTTAAGTAAATGAAATGCTTATTTGTATAATTAATTAATTATAAAATGTATGAAGTTTTAAAGTTATGAATTATAAACTTATAATTTCCAAAACTATAATTGGAACTTAGTCAAATGAATGAAAACCATTTGACAATTAGATCATGTTTTAGTTTCAAGAACACTTGCAAATATTATTTTAATTTATGAATAGCTATGGCTAAGTGATTGAATTCAAATACTTATAAGAAACTTTTTATTATATGAAATTGGTTTGAAAGTTTGTCAAACATTTATCAATTTACATCTTAAGGGTTTTAAAATACAATGGATAATGTAATGTTTAATTGGAAATAACTTTTGAAATTCATGTCACATTGAGAATTTTGGAGTAATAGACCTTTTGAAATTGGTTGAAGTCTTTTATAGTTGGTTTCTTTAAGTATTTTAATATTTTATTTCAATCAAAACAAAAGTTTTAAATTTTAGTGATTTTTGAACATTATAAAATGTTGGGATGTTACAAGGGGTTACGGTGCAGAAACCAATAATTTTCTAGCGTATGAAACCCTAACTTAGCCAGGATCTATCTATCTAGTACATGTGACAACGGTGGCGGAACGGGTTACATTACCTCCATGTAGACCGATAGCGGGGATTACGCTCCCGCACAAGCGTTGACGATGAAGTCGTACGTAGCCGACCTCGAGGTCGCGGAGAACTTGCCGCGATGACGAAGACGATGACGCCGGGGTGTCGACGATGACCTGCGTCGACGCGCGTCGGGCGTCGGGCGGAAGACGGCGAGGCGCCAGCACCAAGGGGGGGGGGGGTGCGCCGGCGGCAGAGGGGGGGGGGGGTGGCACGGCGGCTGCAGGGGCGAGACGACGTCGCCCAGGCTCCTAAAAAAGAGTTACCTCCGAGCACTCGCAAACATACGGAGCTTAACTACAACCCCCGGTCATTCAGATCCAGCTGAAATCGCAGGGGTAGATCTTATCTGGAATCCCGCAGGGCAACGGTGCCCGGCGGGAGTAATAGACCTTTTGAAATTGGTTGAAGTCTTTTATAGTTGGTTTCTTTAAGTATTTTAATATTTTATTTCAATCAAAACAAAAGTTTTAAATTTTAGTGATTTTTGAACATTATAAAATGTTGGGATGTTACAAGGGGTTACGGTGCAGAAACCAATAATTTTCTAGCGTATGAAACCCTAACTTAGCCAGGATCTATCTATCTAGTACATGTGACAACGGTGGCGGAACGGGTTACATTACCTCCATGTAGACCGATAGCGGGGATTACGCTCCCGCACAAGCGTTGACGATGAAGTCGTACGTAGCCGACCTCGAGGTCGCGGAGAACTTGCCGCGATGACGAAGACGATGACGCCGGGGTGTCGACGATGACCTGCGTCGACGCGCGTCGGGCGTCGGGCGGAAGACGGCGAGGCGCCAGCACCAAGGGGGGGGGGGTGCGCCGGCGGCAGAGGGGGGGGGGGGGGTGGCGCGGCGGCTGCAGGGGCGAGATGACGTCGCCAAGGCTCCTAAAAAAGAGTTACCTCCGAGCACTCGCAAACATGCGGAGCTTAACTACAACCCCCGGTCATTCAGATCCAGCTGAAATCGCAGGGGTAGATCTTATCTGGAATCCCGCAGGGCAACGGTGCCCGGCGGTATAGCTTAGGTGGAGAGACGGGGCAAAACGGGCGGAGAAACAGCTCGGCCGGCCTGCAATACAATTAATTGTATTTTCCAATGAATTAATCCAATTAATATGCCTTGCTATATAAAGGGGGGAGGGGTTGTGCAAACTCCCTAGCTCCCCCATGTGGGACTAAAGGAGGAGAGGGAAGGGGGGGGTTCGGCCGAACCCCCCATGGGCTTATCCCCCTCCTAGTCCAACTCGGACTACGGGGCCCAAGCCCCCCTTTCCTTAGGTGGTGCGGCTCCCCCTCTTGGGCCCTCTCAGGGCCCATGTAGGTGGGAGCCCCTTTTCTCCTTTATTTAATTAATATAAATATAATTAATTCATAATTAGTATATTTAAATACTATTTAATATCCCGTGACTCCGAAACAATTTCGGAACCACCCGAACAACTTTCGGACATCCCTGGAACCATTCCAGACCTTCCCGGAACTCCTTCCGGACCACCGGAACTCTTTCCGGATCAATTTTCTCTCTCCAAAAAAAAAACCTATATTATTCCAGAACTTATCTCCTGGCGTCGCTAAGACCTTAAGTTTGTTATGCTACGGTTCGAGAACACTCCAGACATGGTCGAGACACTCCGCTCACCAATGACCGTCAGGGATACCTGGATGTATATGACGGCCCCTGTGCATTCTACGAATATCGTCGTTGAACCATAAATATGATATTCATTCCCTTTGTTTCTGCGATACTACCTTGTCCGAGATATGATTGTAGACATACCGATGTATTTGTTGTATCTCGTTACCGACGAAGGTTATTAACTCGTCTGTGATATTATATCTCCATGACCTAGTCATAAGCTGCGCAGCTATATAGATGTAATCTCACCGAGTGGGCCCAGAGTATCTTTCCATTACAAGAATGAACAAATCCCGCTCTTGATCCTTACGTCTCGATGCTCTTTCGGAATACCCAAGATGGACACCGTTATTGTCATGCTATATAAGACACAACGTTTGATGCTCTCAAAGCACCCCTACGAAGCATCAATAAGTACGGTCTCATGGTCTAAGGAATAAGCTATCATATTCTTATCTATTGCAAATGACAAACATCGTAATACGATCTTATTGCAATAGTTTGCGTATGTCCATCATCTTATTCAACTAACAAGATGACCCCACTCTCAACCGACGTCATTGTCCTTGATCGGGAATCTCGATCAACTGTTGCCCAATGGACTAGCTCATATAGAGTCTTGCTAGGGACCTGGTTGTCTATGTATCACACGTGTATTAATAATTCCTATTAATACAGTTATAGCATAATACACAAACCTATTATAAACTTACGAGATAATGCAATAAATACTACTTATTTATTTGCCTCTAGGGCATATCTCCTTCTGTTTCCCACTTGCACTAGAGTACAAATAAACTAGCTGCATTTTACTTTATCAAAATCCCTTATGAAATAAGAATCATTTGATAATGCTTTCTTGTGGAAGAGTGTTACTCTGACAATCTGCACAATACATGATTGTGCATACTTTTGCGATTCATTGATATCATCTTGCTCGATATCACCATGTTATCCAATAACATATATGCAAATACCGTAACTGAGTGAGACTTCTGTTTCCCAGCGCTTACTCTGATTATACCAACCAGATAACTGCCTAGAAAAACACACTCAGTCACAAAGAGCCCCTTGTAACAATTACAAACTCGCGATATCTTCATACTTTCACACCAATATAGAAAACTTGACATTCTCATGTCAATCATCAACTAACGCACTTCTTCTTCCAGTAAATTCTTAATTTACTTTCACAACTATTCTTTTCTTAAGAACATCGGTTATATTTTATCGAGCAGATAATATGGTTTCTGTATGATGTCTGATATTACATAATAGACCAACATGTCATACAACCGTCACTACCTTGTATCATTAATCTTAACGATCAATTGGATATCAAAAGACCATCCTTTTGATTCTATTCTGACTCCTCAGATATAATCCAAAACAACTCGACTAACTATTTAAAATTCCCGTTCTGTTCCAAATAGACACTAACTTTCAAATAGTTTCACAACTTCATCCTCCTTATCTATTCTATTGGTACAATTTCACAATGTGTCATTTACACAAGATGAATTCGACTCCCACTCAAAATATGTCTCCACATATTTGAGAACACGAGCTCCCACTCAAAAACATGTTATCCACACATTTGACTTCCTAAGCTCCCACTCAAAAATATGTTCTTCACATATTTCACCTGAGTGAACTAACTATGACTCCCACTTAAATCGACATTTTGGTCAAACCAAAATCATTGAACTATCATCAATTTGAATTTAATACAAACTACAGTATTACATTAATACAAATCCTTCAGACTTCAAGCATGTCTACATAAATGTAGTCAACAAATTTGATCTTGTCCAAGACACATTTCTTGACAAGACATGCTTCCACGTCTTTCTTATAGTCACATTTCTCATATAACACTTTACATGATGATTAAACAATCTTATTCCTCTGATAAGAATTGTAGCAACAATTACTCTTTTAATCCTTTCAAATGTAACTTGGATTTCCAGGCTGAAAAGCCTTAGTTCATATTCTGATATTTTCTCAACTTTCTTTGTATTCATAAAGTACACCTTGATCTGTTAACAAGATCTGAAACATTTAATATTGTGCTGTAACCTGACAGCAATATTAAATATAACAACACTTTATTTAGAAGTTTCTTTCATGAAAATATTATGATCTTTATGAAGAGGATTGCAAGCAGAAAACAATTTTATAGTCTCCCTCACTCTTAATCACCAAATTTTCATTTGTAGACATATACTCTTTGGAACACCTTCCAACATAGGTCTTATACCCTTTCAAGCTTCTAATTCCAATCCATGAACCATAATTCGAAAAATCATATTTTCCTCGGAATTACATAGACACCAAACCAAGTTTTGTTTCTATTTGGTTTTGGAATACACTCCCATTCAATGCGAGCAATCTACAAAGAACTATTTATGTATATTCCGAATTATCGTATAATCATATACATGTCGACACTACTGTCGATCCTACGAATTTGAGAAAAATATCTAATTTCTAAAGTGGACATCGACTATAATGTTTCGAACATATTAGGTGTTTCTAAGACTGATTCTCACATACCACACTTTAGTTAAAATAGAGTATGATTATAATACCCCATATATCACCATATATGACATTATAATATTGTGAAACATATTTCCACAAGTCTTTTATGTTGAACCCACAATTCAAAAATATTGTCCTTTGATCGAATCTTGTGAATATAACATTCACCATTCTTTCCTATGAAAAACCCCATTTGATCTCTTATCAAATTAATTTAGACTTATGATTTATACGGCAAATACTCCTATTTACAAGCAATCATAGAAGAATTCGGATCAAGCAAAAACACCATTAATTAATCATTAAAAATGACACTCAATTAATTTCCTCTGGTATTGCAACTTCAATACTTGATTTCAAACTTAATCAACTCGGCACTCGAAATACTTAAATGGACCAAAACATCCATTACTTCTTTCATTGCCTTTATAAATAAACTTGACGGTGTTTGTTCTAGTAATAGAACTCTTATTCATAGGACACGTTATTTTATTATTTCTACAATTATGAATACTTATCATACAATCAATGTAATTGAGATGTGGAATCTTTATTCATAATATAAAACAACTGACTTGTTCCATAACATAAAACAACTGAACTTGTCTTATTACATGAATAACTTTGTGGTGCAACAATCAAGACACACACACTCGCTCACTATTACAAAAGATCTTATCAAAAACTATTAATGATAACTATGATAACTTGAGGACGTGAACATCAAATGGCCATCAACTCCTTGATCACCATCTTCAGCGCCAGGTCACATCAAACTGCGCCGCATATATGTGATAATCAGGACCTGTTTCACAAACAGAACAAGCATCAAATACTTCATCATATATCAAGAGGCGAATTCATAATTCTGTATATATCAAATATATACCTGTAGCATCGAAGATCTCTCCTTCGATGGAATCAACTTCCAGAGATTTGAATTCAGACACAAACTTGTAGAAGTTCATATCATCGGCCTTCAAAATGTACTTGTGCACATGCTTCTCATAGCTAGGAGGTAGAGATATCAGGACAGTCCGAATGGCACAAGAATCTGCCATACAGTAATCAAAGACCATCGTCAGCTGGAAGTAGATGTCATACAATCTCTTGAAATGTGTCTCCAGACAGGTATGCTCCTCCATATGAATTGTCTGGAACATTCTAAGCTGCCTGAATTGCTCACGCTTTAATTCATCCCCGAAGTGTGTCTTTATCGCATCAATCATGACGCTTGGCTCCTTGCGTCGAAATAACTCTTTCAACTCAGGTGCCAGGCATACGGTCATGGTGATCTCCACTTCAATGAATATGTCTCGACGCCTACGGAAATCATCTTCCTCCTCCTCGCTAGCAGAATCTCCTGGTCTTTCTCCTAACGGTTCATCGAGAACATACAGAATGTTGTTGTGTTCGAGGATGTTTCTAAAACCCTTGTACCATCTGATGAAGTTGGACCCGTCGGCTTCTAAGGTAGCATCCGGGATCTTGAGGAAGTAACCGAAGTATAGTTGCGTAGTCTACAGATGTGATCGCAAAAGAGGTAAGGTAAATTTTATAATATGTAGGTGAGTTTTAGTTTTATAATCACATTATCTAAAACACACCACACCAAGATTATTATCCCTAAAAATAATAATGGCGACTACACGGCCCTCATCCACCACACCACCCCCGATCATCACGGCCGGCAACATAGCTTCAAAGGTGGACATAAAATGTCGATCACAACAACTCTGTGACTCGTGCTCGATCTTTCGATCTTCCCGTGTTCCGAGGCCATATTTCTGGATATGCTAGGCTCGCCAATCAAACCTCGAAGACCCTGCGCGTGCAGCATGGCTTACACCCACTGTATGCGAACGACGAGATGTGTGACACCCTTTCATCACGGCCTGCCTCATAACGTAGAACTTTCTTGGTGGTGCGCAACGAGGGAGAACACAATTTTTGTATTTGTTAGGGATCATCCTATTCAAGATGCTACCGTTGTATATCTAGCATATAATCAATCAATAGGATGCACACACAACATCACACAATAATGATGCAATGAAGTGCGATGTGACATAGTCGATGCGCCTGGACCTTCATGGCGCCATGTGCCTGGCCCCCGGCGCCCCGGCATGGCTCCGAGTCTACGGAGCCCTCCATTGCTGTGACGCCCGAAAATCGTTACTATGTAGATTTAAGCGATCCCGCCGAAATCCGCATAATAATGATTTTAGGTCGCCCACCAGACATAATGTGCACGCCGAAACATGCTCATTATGTGGGTGGAATTGTGATAACATTACAACAGTTCCGATACATCCACAAATACAACAGAAGATAAAATTACAACAACGACTCGAACGAGTCAAGATACAAATGATACAATACAAAGATTCAAATGACAGCGGAAGCAAAATAGTATCCGACTACGGATAAGATGCAAATTGGACTAAGAGTCCTGAAGATAAGCAATGGCGCCATATCCCTGCCCAGCCAAGCCGGAGGGATTCCCAAGCTAACGTCGTCGGACTTCAAACCTGTTGACTGCACATAAAGCACATCCCAAAAGAGGGCCAGGGCACTCCCTGGCAAGCAAAACCGACTTGCCTACTTTCTACACCATCTCCCAAAATATAGGGGAGGTGGACTTAGCGGCATCAACACTAGCAACCTAAAGAGACACGCTACAACTTCCGTCTAATTAGAGAGGGATAAGAGAGCGCATGAGATAACCAACTACTGCTAACACCAAACATAACCCATTCTCGAATTAACCCCCTCAACCAAGTATGAGGAAGCAATTCGGGAAACTCACACGTTGAACAATTTTTAATTACCATTTATTGTGTAAGTAATTCTATATTACTAGTCAGGTTAATTAACAATGATTAGGTGTAAGTTGTCTAGATCTTGTTAGCCAGCATCATCACCAAGTCGTCCATAACCGTGGACACGGCTCATCGATAAGATTATACCCTGCAGGGGTGCACTACTGGACCCATACTCGCATGATCAACCCAGTCAAAAACATTAGGGCCTTTCAACCCAACTCTTTTCCTTCACCGCAACAAGTCCAGGAGCCACGGGAGCTATGCTGGTCCCGGCCAAAAGGGTGCGGACTCCCGCAGGACACACCCCTCCGCACCAACAGGCCGCGCCCTATATGCATGTAACAAGGCACACCGCCAAAGTAAAATACTACACTAGTATCATCAATGCATATGAGGCAAATGGAAAACCGAACTAGGTGTAGCTCCCGGACAAGTTGAAGTTCCAGTCAAAGTCGAGGGGGGCTCCATTGGGCCTCCCACAAGTGGTTAGTGCGCTCAAAATTGGATCCGAGGACAAAATCTCAGTTCCTAGGTCGACACTTAGCAGAACAAAGCACCTCGCAAGGCCTTCCACCGGTGCCTTATCTTTTAATTATAATACCCCAATATAATACAATATTTTATTAAGGTAGAATAATCTATCAAGCTAAGCATAAGAAATAAAACACCAACTAACGACTCGCACAACCAACTCTAAGCATGCACTACGACTCGCAAGGCTAACAGATAAACATACAAAAGGTGATGGGATGTGGGGATAAAGCTGTATAGGCTGCATGATAAACATCTGATGGGATCGCAATAAAGAATCGTAAACTAGGGTAGCAGAGATCAACGGCAGGAATGAAAGACAATGTATAGGTAAACAAGCAAACTTTGCTTGCCTGGAATCCCGCATGGAAGCAGATCTTGTCGTTGCTCACACATCTCAACGTCTTATCCGCGAAGAAGCAACAAACACTGGAAAGCGTAAAAGATGCATTTTACAACTACGGTAAAAGATCCAGCATGATCATGCGAGAATGATGCATGACATGGCAATATGCATTGCGAGATGCACTTAATCCGAATTAAGCGGAACCGGGATTCCGACAATTAATATTAATGTTAAAGTTATTTATCTACCCCACAAATTAAATGTCCATTAAGATGGCAAGGCATGGTAAAGATGATCTAGTCAAATTAAATGGAAATGGCAACAATAGTAATTAAATGCCCACACATTCCATAATTATTATTTAGGTGAATCGCTACACCACCAAACCCAAGAGATGCAACACATGCAAGTATGATGCGATATGCACAATATAGATGACATTTAATAAAAGAAGGTAGGGTTAGGGTTTGGGTTCGCACGTTGGATCGGGAGAGATAGGGTTCGAAACCGAAGTCTTCGGAACATAGAGGAAGTAGTCGTCGTCGGGGAAGTAGTCGTCGCGGAACCGGGGCATCGTCGTTTGTCGGTGTCGTGGAAGTGGTCGGGTAGTCGGGGCACGTAGGAGCACGACAAAAGGACACCGGAAAGAAACACGCACGGGCGGGCACGCAGCACGGGCACGGCGGTCACGGCAACGCGACACCGGAAGAGTCACTCGCGGTGCACGTAGCAACACCACGAAGGGTGGACAATCGGACAACAACAAAAAGGGACGCCGGGGTCTTGCGGGCATTGTGTCGAACACCTTGCGGGCGGCGGGTGTGGGGACGCCACCGGACGGGAAACCTGCGGATGGAAGGAGGCCGGCGCGGGGCGGATGCGCACGGCGACGGAATCCGGCGCGGACGGAGGCGCGCAACGCGGCGCGGCAGCACGGAGGGCGCGTGCGGCGGCGCTGCGGTGCGCGGAGGCGCGCTGGGCGCAGAGGAGGCGGCGACAGCGAGGCGCGGGCGGCGAGCGGAGACGCGGCGCAGCGGCCGGAGGAGGAGCGTAGGGCGCGTGCGGTGGCCGGAGGCGCAGGGGCTGGCGCGGGCGTGGGGAGCGCGAGCAGGGCGGAGGGCGGCGGCGGCCGGCGCGGGGCGGAGCGCGGGGTGCGCGGCCGGCGCGGCAGGACTGAGGAGCAGCGGGCTGGGGCGCGACGCGCGGGCGGCCGGAGGAGGCGCGGGGAGCAGGGGCTTGGGTGGCCGAGGCGCGGCGACGGGCGCGCGGGGCGTGGCGGCGGCTGGCGGCGGGGAAGGAGGAAGGCCGGCGCGGGAGGCGCGGCGTCGGGCGCGGCCGGAGGCGACGCCGGCGCGGCGGCCCGGGGAGGCGCGCAGGCGGCGGGGCAGCAGCGGAGGGAGGAGCTGGGAGCGGCGACGGCCGGCGCCAGGGTGCGGGAGGCGCGGCGTGCGGCGGCGCGGAAGGGGAGTTGCGGCGGTCGGGCGCGGGGTGCGGGAAACTTTCTCCCGTGCGTGGCGACCTCGGGAAGGAAGGAGAGAGGAAGAGAAAAAAAAGGAAAGAAGAGAGAAAAGGAAGGAAAAGAAAAAAGAGGGAGGGGGGAAAAGAGAAAAAGGAAAAGGAGAAAGAGGAGGGGGGCGGCTGCAAAGTTTCCAGGGGGTGGGAAGAAATTTCTGGGGGGGGAAAACCTAGGGTTTGGCTTAGGTGGGCTTTGGGCTTATTTCTCTCCCGTTATTCTTTTTCGTTTTATATTTTTAGAACAAAAACGAAAATGAATTTGAACACGAATCTTATACAAAATATTTTTAGTTTTAAAATGACAATGTAATAAACTAATTTTTAACATTTTTAAAAGATTTGAAAGTAACACATTTTTAATTAATTTGAAAAGCATTTGAATTTAATTGTGGAATTAAATTTAAATGCAACAAATTAAATTAATGAGATGCAATGCGATGCCATGTCGATGCAAAAAGAAAAACTCGCAAAACAAAAAGGGGATAAAATCCCGGGGCGTTACAATTGCCTCCGATAGTACGAGTAATATCAAAACTTACCGTAACCATGTCACATACAATAACGCCTCTGCAAAACAAAGTTAGACGCCTCTAGCTTTATTTAGTTTTGCAAGTTTTACGTGGCAAATAGGCTTATTCGTAAGAGAATCGCTTCCCTACCTACGAATTTTGTACCACAACATCGATCGTATAATTGCATGTTTAAGCATCCCTTTCGGGCCCTCCATTGAAAATGCTTTGCCGACTAGAGAGAGAGAAACAGACACCCGCCAGCCACAGATACGGTGCAAGCCGATGTCAGTAATGGAACCAGTCTCGCGTAAGCGTACGCGTAAAGTCGGTCCGGGCCGCTTCATCAACTCAATACCGAAGGCATCGCAAGTGCACGCTAGAGGGTAGCCAATATAAGAAAGACGTCCTCATTCAACATGAGTTCTAACCGTACCAGCAGTACTACGCATAGATCGGCTCTGGTACCACTAAAGGGGTTACGATGCAGAAAACAATAATTTTCTAGCGTATGAAACCCTAACTTAGCCAGGATCTATCTATCTAGTACATGTGATAACGGTGGCGGAACGGGTTACATTACCTCCATGTAGACCGATAGCGGGGATTACGCTCCCGCACAAGCGTTGACGATGAAGTCGTACGTAGCCGACCTCGAGGTCGCGGAGAACTTGCCGCGATGACGAAGACGATGACGCCGGGGTGTCGACGATGACCTGCATCGACGGGCGTCGGGCGGAAGACGGCGAGGCGCCAGCCCCAAGGGGGGTGCGCCGGCGGCAGAGGGGGGGTGGCGCGGCGGCTGCAGGGGCGAGACGACGTCGCCCAGGCTCCTCAAAAAGAGTTACCTCCGAGCACTCGCAAACATACGGAGCTTAATGACAACCCCCGGTCATTCAGATCCAGCTGAAATCGCAGGGGTAGATCTTATCTGGAATCCCGCAGGGCAACGGTGCCCGGCGGTATAGCTTAGGTGGAGAGAGGGGGCAAAACGGGCACAGAAACAGCTCGGCCGGCCTGCAATACAATTAATTATATTTTCCAATTAATTAATCCAATTAATATGCCTTGCTATATAAAGGGGGGAGGGGTTGTGCAAACTCCCTAGCTCCCCCATGTGGGACTAAAGGAGGAGAGGGAAGGGGGGGTTCGGCCGAACCCCCCATGGGCTTGTCCCCCTCCTAGTCCAACTCGGACTAGGGGGCCCAAGCCCCCCTTCCCTTAGGTGGTGCGGCTCCCCCTCTTGGGCCCTCTCAGGGCCCATGTAGGTGGGAGCCCCTTTCTCCTTTATTTAATTAATTATTAAATTAATATAAAATATAATTAATTCATAATTAATATATTTAAATACTATTTAATATCCCGTGACTCCGAAACAATTTCGGAATCACCCGAACAACTTTCGGACATCCCTGGAACCATTCCAGACCTTCCCGGAACTCCTTTCGGACCACCGGAACTCTTTCCGGATCAATTCTCTCTCTCCAACAAAAAACTTATATCATTCCAGAACTTTTCTCCTGGCGTCGCTAAGACCTTAAGTTTGTTACGCTACGGTTCGAGAACACTCCAGACATGGTCGAGACACTCCGCTCACCAATGACCGTCAGGGATACCTGGATGTATATGACGGCCCCTGTGCATTCTGTGTTGGGGATATGTCAACTAGGGGTATCACCAACATGGATCAATCCGGCTAGTCCAGGGTGGCCCAAGGGTGGTAAGGCTGAAGCCTGCCGGGCGGCCCAGATAGCTGACGTACAAGGAAGTAGGCGGGCGGTCCAAGGAAGGCGGAAGGACGAAGCCCATCAAGCCACCACGTCCAAGACGGAAGGCGGCAACCAAGCCGGCTAGGTCTAGGACTCTGATTACTTGCCGGACATGTACTTGCCTTGTACCCTGGGGTCTGGCCGCCTATATAAGCCGGCCACCAGGGAGCCTTTAGGGCACGCTTCAATACGCATCATACACATTGTAACCTATTCACGGCTATTGTCTCATAGTGAATTATAGCAGCACGTAGGATCCCGCCGCCGTTGTGGGATCCGAAGCTGGGTAAACTCGCCGTGTTCAATCCCGTCCTCGACGACACCAACCTTCTTCCCCACAATCCATACGTAGGCTAGAGGACCCCCGTCTCCTATCAATTATGCCGATACCACGACAGTTGGCGCCCACCGTGGGGCATAAGGTTCCTGGCGTCACGTTCCAGGCGGGAACGCTTGGCGGCGTGGGCAAGCAGATCGCCGTCGGTCGCGTCACAAGGTATGGCGGCCACAGCTACGTCAACTCAGATGAGTCCTGGCTCCTGGCGGACGACTACCTTATCGGATGCGCAATCGAACCGATCAGAGGGATCGACGTCCTCATCGGGTATACGCCAGAGGCGTACGGCCTACCGCGTTTCTACAAACCCACCCACCAGCCCTTCGACCAAGCGGTCGACCGACAAGATGGATCTGAATCCGCCTTCTCCCAGGAGTCGGCCGAATCTGATTTCCACTTCGTCGGAGTTGTCGGACTGGGATCAGACTCCCAGCCGGAAAACAACGATCCTGAATCAATCCTCCCTGCTCTCCAGGAGGATGCGATGTCAGATGCCGGATCCAGATCTACCGTTCAAGTCAATGTAGACTCTGTCTCTGATGATGATGATGCTAGTCTCTTCGAAGAGAAGATCAAAACCCGCTTTTCCAGTGGCAATCCGGCTCCTTCAGATGGCACAGCGGATACTGACATGCCTGACAAGCTGGCTATGATGGTTGTCGTCGGTCACGAGACAACCCCAGTTGCTTCGGAAGCGCAAAACAAGCCGGTGGAAGATGCCGGCAACACCACTGCCGGTCAACCCAATGAAAGTTCCGACAAGGTGCGCGCGAAGAAGAAAACTGGCCTCGAGAAAGGCGGCAGTAGCAAACCCACAGATTTGCTCTCCGTCATGAAAGAAGTAGACGAGATCATGAATATTCCGGTGAATAAAGAAACCCCACTCGACGAAGTGGAAGAGCTTAGAATTAACATGCTCAAGCACTCTGACTTCCTGCGAAAAAGAGAGGAGCACGTTGAGAGCCTTGCGAAGAAGATCGAGAAAGAACAGGAGAAGATGTCGGCCAAAACAAGCCGGCAACTCTTTGAGGAAAAAAGGTCATCAAAAAACCGCCGAGGCAAGGAGCCGCCAACGCGCGCAACGACAGCGGCTAAAGATCTCGGGTTCGACTGGCGTACGGCACCACAGCACGTGGACAGAAGGGGAGATGTTGTTTTCTGCACCCCCATCCTCAACGCGGCTGCCGCGCTAGATACCCTGGACGACAACACTTACACGGCGGAAGAAAAGCTGGCCAATGCAAGACACTTCGTGATCAAGGCCCTAGAACAACAGGCTCGCGCTGATTCCTACGGCCACATGGCGGACGCTCGCGGGGGAGACCTAGAGTCTAAGTCAGGAAAGTGCAAAGCTGCACCTGGCGACGACCCCGAAGGCCCGTCTGGCTCCAGTAGCCATGGCGACAAAAGGAAGGCAACGCCACTTCCAAAGAAGACGCCACCGCCAAAACCAAGGCGGGACGAGAATTCAAGGACAGGAAGCAGGGGGGACCTGCCACCTCCAGCCCAGCCAAGACGCGACAATGGCGGTAGCCGGAACAACAGACTGCCGCCTAGGAAAGATGCCGGTAACGACCCTCCCAGGAGAGGTCGAAGTCGGTCTCCGCAGCGTAGCACCGGCAGCAAGAGGAAAGTGGAGGCAGAAGGGCCCAGGCGCAGCATAAGCCGGGCAGCGCAGGACGAGCCAGACGCAAAGAGAGGCGCACGGTAGCTCGATCCAAAAGACGCACGACACCGCCTACAAGACATAGCAAGAGGAAAGGAGCCGCCATATTCTGGACCAAACTGCTTCGGCGACGCCATCCGCAGAGAGCCGTTCCCTAAGGACATGACATCAGTGTCAAAAAATTGTTCTAGGTACAACGGCCTCGTTAAGCCGGATTCGTGGCTAGCCGACTATGCCATGGCCATAGAAATTGCCGGCGGGAGCAGCTTTATTGCCTTCCGTTACCTACCTCTCATGTTGGAAGGCACGGCAAGGGCTTGGATCGACAACCTTCCTGAAAAGTCTATCCATAGCTGGTAAGACATGGAAAAGGTTTTCTCCCAGCACTTCCAAGGAACATACAAGCGTCCAAATACCTACACGGATTTGCAACGCTGTATCCAAAAGCCGGACGAAACCATGACAGACTTTCTCAGCCGTTGGATATCCGAAAAAGCCAACTGTCATGGTGTTTCGGACGCACAGGCTATCCACGCCTTCTACACGGGCCTGCAGAAGAAGTCCTTGCTCCGTCATCGGCTCGTCCGCGAGCAAATCACGGACCTTGGTGAGATGCTCAACCTAGCCGCCCAATACGCGGCGGCAGATGACGTCGCCCGGGACGATGATCCATACCTCAACATCATACCAAAACGGAACAACAAGCGCAAGCAGGCGGCGGATGACAAAGCCGGACCTTCAAACGAGGTAGCTGTCGCTTTCCAAGGGAATGCCGGCAAAAAGTGGAAGAATAAGAAAGATGGTCGCGACGCCGGCTCAGGGCCTAAAGCGGCGCGAATCACTTATGAGCAGGCAAAACTTTTGCCATGCCCCATCCACGCCTCACTCGGCAAGGTCAACCATATGCTTGGCGAATGTCGTTTCATGGACGACTTCAAAAAGGACCCTACAGTCGGCTGGAAGTCAAAGAAGTTAAAGAAGAACGACAAGAAAGACAACAAGGAGGATGAGGATGACGGCGACATGTGTGTCTCAAGCGAGGATGACGCGGCCGCCAAGAAAAAGAAACCATATCCGACGGTGAAAGAATCTCTGGTATGCTTTGTCGGCACACCTTCGGCTAAGGCGGATAAGGCGGAAATGCGCGAACTCAACGCGACAATGCCGGACGTCCCTCGGTATTTGAACTGGTCGGAAGCAACGATCACTTGGGACCGGTCCGACCACCCTGATCATGTTCCTCACCCAGGCAAGTACGCCCTCGTCATCGATCCTATTGTCGACAACTTCAGACTCACAAAGGTACTCATGGATGGCGGCAGCAGCCTCAACATCCTGTACTACGACACACTAAGCCGGATGAACTTGTCAGAGGATCAGCTGGACCACAGCAACCTCACCTTTCACGGCATAGTGCCCGGCAGGCAAGCAAAGTCAATGGGGAGCATTAGGCTGAAGGTAACTTTCGGACCAAAAGAGAACTACCGCTCAGAGTTCCGCCGGTTCGAAGTTGTCCCCTTCAAAAGTGCCTATCATGCAATCTTCGGACGACCGGCTTTCGCCAAATTTATGGCAAGGCCGTGCTACATATACAACAAGCTTAAAATGCCGGGGGAAACGGAACCATCACGATTTCCGGCAACTTCAAGAAAGCCAAGGAGTGCGAGCGTGGCATGGCCGCCTTCGCAGAAGCCGTCATCCACAAGGAAGAACTCGCACTGCTTGGGGCGGATTCAGACAACTCCATGCACAAGCCAAAGATTGATGTCAAGAAGACCTTTGAAGCTTCAGAAGACACCAAAAAGGCGGACCTCATCCCAGGCGACAAGTCTAAGCAAGTTGTCATCGGCTCCAACCTTGACAGCAAATAGGAAGGCGCGCTCATCGAGTTCCTCCGTGAGAATCGTGACATCTTTGCATGGTCGCCTTCCGACATGCCTGGTGTACCGAGGCAACTTGCCGAGCACTCACTCAACGTCATAAAAGGATCCAAGCCGGTGAAGCAAGCAACAAGACGCTTTGGAGATGAGAGACGCAAGGCTATAGGAAAGGAGATAAATAGGCTGAAGGCCGCCAATTTCATAAAAGAAGTTGTACACACTGATTGGGTGGCAAATCCTGTACTTGTTCCAAAGTAGAATAAAGAGCTGAGGATGTGTATCGACTATACCGGTGTTAACAAGTGCTGCCCAAAGGATCCCTTTGCGCTGCCTAGAATTGACCAAGTCGTAGAATCCACAGCAGGCTCCGAGCTGCTTTGTTTTTTGGACGCCTACTCAGGATACCATCAAATCAAGATGAGAGAGTCGGATCAGCTGAAAACATCTTTCACCACTCCATACGGGACTTTCTGCTACATCACGATGCCTTTTGGACTGAAGAATGCAGGGGCAACATACCAGCGCTGTATGCAAAATTGCCTGCACGAACAGATCGGCCGCAATGTTCACGTCTACGTAGACGACATCGCGGTGATGTCAAAAAAGAAGGCAGATCTCCTAGAGGATTTGGAAGAAACTTTTCAGAATCTCCGGAGGTATCAGATGAAACTCAATCCCGCCAAGTGTGTTTTCGGCGTTCCAGCCGGCAAACTGCTCGGGTTTATCGTCTCAGAACGAGGGATTGAGGTTAATCCGGAGAAGATCAAGGCCATCCAAAACATATCTAGACCTACTTGTCTGAAGGACGTGCAACGTCTAGCCGGATCGGCAGCGGCCGTCAGTCGTTTCATAAGCCGCCTAGGGGAAAAGGCAATGCCTCTATACCGGCTATTGAAGAAATACGACAACTTTGAGTGGACAGCAGAGGCAGATGCCGCCTTACAACAACTTAAGGAGGCCCTCATATCCGCTCCAATATTGCAGCACCTCGATCACAGGAACCAATGCTGCTATACATCGCGGCAACAGGAGCAGTTGCCAGCGTTGTCTTGGTTGTGGAAAGAAAGGAGAACGAAGCCGCAACGTCTGAGCAACGACCGGTCTACTTAATCAGTGAAGTATTCTCCGCCTCCAAGCAGAGGTATCCGCATTACCAAAAGCTGGCTTATGGTGTATTCTTCGCCGCCAGAAATCTTAGGCATTATTTCCAGGAGCACACAGTGACAGTAGTCAGCAAGGCACCGTTGGGAGACATAATCAACAATGCAGAGGCAACAGGTCGAGTTGCCAAATGGGGCATCGATATAGTCTATAAGCCACGGACCGCCATTAAGTCTCAAGCACTTGCAGATTTCGTCGCCGACTGGACAGAAGCCATGGAGGAAACGACACTCCCCGAATCAGAATATTGGGTCATGCACTTTGACGGATCAAAGATGCTCAAAGGCTCGGGGGCTGGAGTTGTTCTACGCACGCCTAAAGGTGACAAGCTTAGCTACGTGTTGCAAATTCACTTCACAGCAACCAACAACGTTGCCGAGTATCAAGCTTTGCTTCATGGGTTACACGTGGCAAACGACCTAGGCGTCAAAAGAATCCTCTGTTATGGTGACTCAGACTTGGTCGCACAACAAGTAAGCGGAACATGGGATGCGAAAAGCGCAACAATGGCGGCATACAGAGCCAAAGTTGACGAATTCGCAAAGAACTTCGCGGGCTACGAAGTCCGGCATGTTACAAGAGCTGAGAACGAGGCGGCAGACACACTTGCTAGGCTAGGGTCGGAACGCAAAAAGTTACCAAAAGATATTTTCCTGGAACATTTGCACAAGCCATCCATTAAAGGCGCCGATTTGATGGAACATTTGAAGAAGAACCGGTAGAAGCGGCAAGTCTCGCTGTCTACTTGACACAGCCGGATTGGACTGTCCCATATCTCGATTTTCTAATCGACAAAAAGTTGCCGGAGGACAATGAGGTACTAAAAAGGCAGATCATAAGGCGAGCCAAGGCATTCACGATAATAAAAGGCGAGCTATATAAGCGAAGCACGTACGGCATCTATCAGCGGTGCATACAACCAGAAGAAGGCCGGGAAATTCTGAAAGACATACATATTGGCACCTGCGGGCATCATGCTTCCGCCAGGTCCATTGTATCCAAAGCTTTCCGCCAAGGTTTCTACTGGCATACTGCCAAAGAAGACGCCGAGAACATCGTAAAAACATGCAAAGGCTGCCAGTTGTACGCTCGTCAACCTCACTTACCGGCACAAGAACTAAGGACGATTCCAATCCCCTGGCCGTTCGCGGTCTGGCGCTTAGACATGGTGGGTCCCTTCAAGAAGGAGCGTGGTGGGTATACTCACCTACTGGTCGTTGTCGACAAGTTCACCAAATGGGTCGAGGCTAAGCCGATCAGCAAACTTGACGCACGAACAGCCACCAATTTCCTCTGGGGAATCATCTCTCGGTTTGGAGTTCCACACAGCATTATCACTGATAATGGCAGCAACCTATCTCAAGGCGACATAGAAGAATACTGCAGTGATCTGGGTATCCGGCTTGATTTGGCATCCGTGTCACACCCTCAATCAAATGGACAAGTAGAGCGTACAAATAGCCTAGTCTTATCAGGACTTAAGCCTCGTCTCGAAGCTCCATTACACAGGGCAGCCGACGCTTGGGAAGATGAGTTACAGTCGGTACTATGGAGTTTGCGCACAACGCCAAACAGGTCTACCGGCTACACTCATTTCTTCTTAGTATATGGCGCTGAGGCAGTGCTACCTACCGACATGAAATACGATTCCCCAAGACTTCAAGCCTACATCGAGCAAGACGTAGAAGGTGCAAGACAGGATAGCCTAGACCTGCTAGACGAAGAAAGAGACGTCGCTCTACATCGCTCCACCTTGTACCAGCAACAACTTCGCCGCTATCATAGCCGGAGAGTGCGGAAGCGAAGCTTCCGAACAGGTGACCTGGTTCTCCGCCTAATTCAAGACAGAAAAGGCTTGCACAAGTTATCCCCGCCATGGGAAGGACCGTTTATAGTCACAAAGGCGCTGCTCAATGGTTCCTACTACCTGGCCGACATCCGCGATGAAGACGAAAAGAAGAGACGCAAGAAGGCGGCAGGAAAAAGGGGAACCAAGCGCAAAAGAGGCATTGATGATCCGTTCGAACAAACAAGACGGCCTTGGAATATTGAGCAGCTACGTCCTTTCTACACTTAGCAATTTATAATTGTAATACGTTATATATGATTATGAAATAAAAGTCTATGGTTCCTCATCAGTGTTGAGAAGCATGCCATCTTTTGTCTTTTCTTGCAATCATATTTCCCCTATGTATCTAAGTTACCTATTTTACTAGCTCCGTGCAAAGGTTCAAACTGGTAGATACTTGCAGCTTTCGAGCCAACCTACAGCAAAAATAAACTTTTTGCGCCGCCTAATTCCTTTACCTCTGATTACTTATGTGTGGTTCGCCTAGTAGTATGTCTTTGGCACCAACATGTTGGCTTTGGTCTCTGATCCTAAACGCATGGTTTAGCCCTGATTGTTTTAGCTAAAGTTACCGGCTGAGGTTCGTCAACATACAAAAAGTCAAACATATAAGTCAGGGTAAAATTAAGGCGGGCCATATAAATAAGGCAAAATAAAAACTTGTCAGCTAGTTTCTCGCCTAGCAGAGCAGCAACAAAAGTATATACAAATATTACAAGTTAAAGTTGCATTGTTTCAGGGGCTGGCAAAATATGTCAGAAGAAGGCAAGGACACTACGGCTCGGGGGAGCGTCTACATCAGACTTGGGGGCTGACAACTTCAGCCCCAGAACTGTCACTCCCCTCCGCCTCGGCCGTGCCGGCAGCTCCAGCTTCCCCTCCGGCAGGCACAGGATGGCGCCGATAGAAGATGGAAGTATCCACCATGTCGGCAACACGCGTGGCTTAGCCGGCAACGCTGTCCAGAACAGCGGCCGGCTCGACCTCGCTGCCGTCTTCATACGTAGATGGCATGCCTTCGGTGACGGCTTCTATCTCCGCCTCGGGGTAGTGCGCCATGAATAGTCCAAGTGCAGTCTTGGCACCACCCCGCGCCGCCGACTTCAGCGAGCTCTTGTGCAGCTTGGTAGCTTGATCCAACATAGTGGGCACGTCGCTGAATTCGGTCGGTTCCTGGCTGCCAGAGGAGATGAAGAACTTGGCGGCAAACCGCTTGGACGCTGCCAAAGTATCGGTGATCAGCTCGCATAGACGCACAAGGCGATCCAGGCGGGGGCTGACAACCTTGTCGTCGCCCAAACCGGCGGGAACTGCATCAAAAATAAAACCATCAGTTTGGCTCAGGCTAAGCAAAATGGCAAAATCAAAGTAAGGAGTGAGAAATGACCAAGGGCCGAGTTATGGAAAGCAGACAGCTCAACCATATGAGCCGCCAACGCATCCTCAGCAGTTTGGGCGCGAGAAGTCTGCTTGGAGATTTCCTCGGCAGCCGTCTTCTCCGCCTCCGCCAACTTCTTGCGCAGGCTTTCCAGCTCACCAGTGAGCT
Source organism: Poa annua (assembly GCA_026929855.1). Lineage (NCBI taxonomy): Eukaryota > Viridiplantae > Streptophyta > Magnoliopsida > Poales > Poaceae > Poa > Poa annua. The sequence goes on from CM049428.1 coordinate 29,305,954, forward strand.
GGCTAGATTCCTGCGCAAACTTCAGCTGCTGGGCCTCCATCTCCTTCCGATGATCCTCCTTCATCGCCAAGTTGGCGGCTGCCTAATCGGAAGCTTCATTCATAAGAGCTTGCATATCAGTGGACGCCTTCAGTATATCCTGGGCATGGTCTAGCAGTTCTACAAATATGGATTCGCTAACCAAATGATTGACGGCAACATAAGTCGAAAATATAGCTGAAGGCAAAAAGGATCAAGCCTACCTTCATCTTTTTGGCGGGCCGCCTCCAACTCGGCAATCCGCAGGTCCTTGGCTTCGCAATTCTTCTTCAGGTCGCGGCACCGCTGGTTTATCTCGACTCGGGAGGAGACAAGCTCAACGTTGGCGGACACAAGGCCCTGCAGGAAAAAGCAAAGGCATAAACATATTGTCGAATAACCACTAAGCCGGCAGCCAAATTTTTTTTGACTTAGCATCTAAGTGCTCGGGGGAAAGACTATGTATATGCCGGAGTTATAAAAACTTACAGACAGGTCGCCCTCCAAATCGACGAAGGCCTGGGAAGTGAAGTTGGCAAAAGCCAAGGCTGACTCCTTGGCCTTCGTGAAGGTGGACCAAGGGTCCCTAACCTTGCCGCCTCCTACAGTCGGGGCTGCTCTCTGGGACCCGCTGGCAGCCGCCTCCAGTAACTCCCCCTTGGCGGCGCGTGATTGAGCGGCTTCATCGGCCACAGCCTCAGCCAAAAGGAGGGGAGTCCTGGGTGCGCGGTCAGTGGAGGAGGTCCTTGGCGGCACGCCAGAAGCCGGAGCTTGGGGCTGGCGACGAGCGTCGCCCATAAAGTTGCCGGCCCGGGGCTGGGGAGTTGGCGGCATAGTAGCAGGCAAGCTGCCTTGAGGCCGCTTACCCTTGGTAAAAAGCCTGGTCGTCAACCGGGAAGTTGCGACCCTTTCCCTGTCAATAAACAGCAAGCACAGTCAATTGGGTGCTAGTATTAAAGAAGCTCGTCGTCTATTAAAGGCAGAATTGAGTACCTTCGAGGGATATTAATCCCGGCGTTCTCGTCAATGTTGACGAGAGCCGGCTCGGTAACCGTTGCGATCCGTTTCTTCCTCTCGGCGATCGCCGTGGAGGAAGCGGCGCCGGATGCCTTGCGCTTCTTAGTCTTCCCGGCTTCCGACTCGTAAAAGTCGGGAGCCAGGTCATCGTCCCCCAAGTCGGAGAGCTGAAAAAGAAGACAAGTATTAATGGAACTCAAGATTAGCCGGCGAAGATGTCAAGAAGGGGCAATGAGCAAGATATCTACCTCGATGGGAGGGTTGTCGTGGGTGTGCATGGGCACGCCCTCCACCGCCTTCACCAGCCCCGCCTTGACGAGGCTGCGGAGCCAGAACGCCAAGTCGGCAACCGGCAACCTCTCTTCGCTTACGTGGAGAGAGGCCGTGGCAGTAGGCGAGTACTGACACCTTTTGTGCGGGCTGTACCGCAGGGGGAGAATCTGCCGGCCGAGCCAGCAGATGACGGTGTCGACCCCGTCCAGCAGAGGGGGAGCCATCGTCCGGGTGAGGAATTCAATCCGCCTTTGGAAAAGGCGGAGTTCCTCCGTCAGCTTGGGCACCGCCTCGTCCCAGCATTGTCTTGGCATAGGCGGCGCGTTGACAAATTCCGGGATGCCAAATTGGCGCCCCGGCGCTGCCATGTCTTGGCAGTAGAAGAAGGTGGACGTCCAGCCCTTGACGGACTCGAGGTATGGTATCTTAGGATACCATTGGCGGCCCTGGCGGAAGTTAAAAGTAACACTGCCGCAGGTTGCCAGCCCGCCGTCCGGCACGGTCTGACGCCGGCAACGAAAACAGTATCTGAAGAAGTCTAAACTAGGCCTAATACCTAGGTAGCCCTCGAACAGAGCTGTGAAGACGACTAAGACTAAAATGCTATTGGGCGCTATGTTGTGGGGCTAGAGCCCATAGTGATCTAAGACCTCGCTAAAAAAGGCGGAAGGCGGCAGAGCCATTCCCCTAACTAGATGGGAGGTGAGGATTACCCGTTCCCCGGCTTTCGGAGCCGGGATGACGTCTCCTAAGGCGGATCTCCATTGGCAGTCTTCCCGAGTGGGGAGATAGCCGACGGCATCCAAGTCTTGGAGGGAGTCTTCGTCGACTATGGAGGGGAGCCAGTAGCGGGACCCGAGGTCCGCCGCTTCCTCTTCCTCGTCGACGGGAGCGCCTCTCGCCGCCGTCGCCGCGGTGGAAGATGGAGGAGCCGAGGAGACCGCCGCCGACGCGCGCGCGGTAGGAATTCGAGAGGCGACGGTGGCGACATTGCCCGTCGCCGCCGTCGCGGGGCGAGATATCGCGCCGCCCATCGCTGCCGCGGGCGTGGTTTCGGTCGCCGGACCGCTGGACGCCGTGGAAGGAATGTCTTGGCCGGTGGACATCGCCGTGCGCGGAGGACGTCGGAGGAGAGTGCTCGCCGGAGTTCGCTCGGAAGCAAGAAACGGAGAAGTGGAAGGGCAAGAGGTCGAGGAGAGCAAAGGCAGGGGTTCAAAAATGAACCATTCGGTTCCCTATTTATAGGTTCAGGCGTTGCTCCCTGTGCAAACGGCGTTTTTAGTCGGACACGTGTCCAGCATCCGCTGCGGCGCATGATCGCACGATCTCCACGCCTCCTCTTTTCCCGCGATTCGTGATCATGACGAGATTCCCGCCTAGGCCGTTTTCAAACTGTCGTGAGCCGGCTAAGTGGAATCCGTCAAGAAGAACGAAGTAGTCGTCTTTTCCCATGTTGGATAAAGGCGGCCGCGCGCCAATATCAAGATGCGCATGCCTCGTTGATTTTCAGAATGGTTCAAGTTCTGCAGCCGCCAACATTGGCAAATGAAGAATCAAGAAGAAGCCGGAGCCTGGAGAACTCCAACCTTTCTGGGGGCTAATGTTGGGGATATGTCAACTAGGGGTATCACCAACATGGATCAATCCGGCTAGTGCAGGGTGGCCTAAGGGTGGTAAGGCTGAAGCCTACCGGGCGGCCCAGATAGCTGACGTACAAGGAAGTAGGCGGACGATCCAAGGAAGGCGGAAGGCCGAAGCCCATCAAGCCACCACGTCCAAGACTGAAGGCGGCAACCAAGCCGGCTAGGTCTAGGACTTTGATTACTTGCCGGAAAAGTACTTGCCTTGTACCCTGGGGTCTGGCCGCCTATATAAGCTGGCCACCAGGGAGCCTTTAGGGCACGCTTCAATACACATCATACACATTGTAACCTGTTCACGGCTATTGCCTCATAGTGAATTATAGCAGCACGTAGGATCCCGCAGCCGCTATGGGATCCGAAGCTGGGTAAACTCGCCGTGTTCAATCCCGTCCTCGACGACACCAACCTTCTTCCCCACAATCCATACGTAGGCTAGAGGACCCCCGTCTCCTATCAATTATGCCGATACCACGACATTCTACGAATATCGTCGTTGAACCATAAATATGATATTCATTCCCTTTGTTTCTGCGATACTACCTTGTCCGAGATATGATCGTAGACATATCGATGTCTTTGTTGTATCTCGTTACCGACGAAGGTTATTAACTCGTCTGTGATATTACATCTCCATGACCTAGTCATAAGCTGCGCAGCTATATAGATGTAATCTCACCGAGTGGGCCCAGAGTATCTTTCCATTACAAGAATGAACAAATCCCGCTCTTGATTCTTACGTCTCGATGCTCTTTTGGAATACCCAAGATGGACACTGTTATTGTCATGCAATATAAGACACAACGTTTGATGCTCTCAAAGCACCCCTACGAAGCATCAATAAGTACGGTCTCACGGTCTAAGGAATAAGCTATCATATTCTTATCTATTGCAAATGACAAACATCGTAATACGATCTTATTGCAATAGTTTGCGTATGTCCATCATCTTATTCAACTAACAAGATGACCCCACTGTGACGTCATTGTCCTTGATCGGGAATCTCGATCAACTGTTGCCCAATGGACTAGCTCATATAGAGCCTTGCTAGGGACCTGGTTGTCTATGTATCACACGTGTATTAATAATTTCGATTAATATAATTATAGCATAATACACAAACCTATTACAAACTTATGAGATAATGCAATAAATACTACTTATTTATTTGCCTCTAGGGCATATCTCCTTCAGGACTACGGGTCCATAACAGTAGCTGTAACATCCCAACATTTTATAATATTCAAAAATCACTAAAATTTAAAACTTTTCTTTTTATTAAAATAAAATATTAAATGTATAAGGAAACCAACTATGAAAGACTTCAAACTTGAGTTAATATTTTCAATGTCACCGTTTAAACATTTTATTATCCACTGTAATTCAAAAACCTTAAAATATAATGTGACAAATATTTCACAAACTACAATCCATTTTTATTTTGAATAAATTAGTTCTTTATAAGTATTTGCATTAAACCACTTAGTCATATCTATTCATAAATATAAGATTATTCAAAATGGTATATAATTGCTAAATGGTTTTCATTCCTTTAACTAAGTTCAAAATATAGTTTGGAAATTATAAGCCTATAGTGTATAACTTTAAAACTTCATAGATTTTAAATTAATGAATTAGTCAAATAAACATTTCATTTACTTAAATGAATTTCATCTATTTTCATAACATGAAATGATTAATCGATTCTAAATAAAAATAAAATTAAAATTTAAGGTCTTGTCCAAAGTGGTTATGAAGTTTCCAAATGAATTATCATAATGTAAAATAAAATGGTGCACAAATTATTTTCAATTAAAAATGAATACCTTATATTTCACATTTCCTAAACATTATTTATATTTAGTTCTTTAATATTATGCCAAAATAAGGATGAATGATTTCAGCAAAATAAGTTTAAATAACTTAAAATTAAACATATTGAAATGTGGGTATTTTACAAATTTTATTTAGCAAAAAGAAAATTTAATTAAGTTATAAATTCAAAATTGATATTAAGTATCAATTTTGTATTAAATCAACATTTCAAATTTATTAATTTTAAAAAGTTCTCAAAACATACCCACAACTGGTTTAACAGCAAGATATTATTTTTACAAATTTTTAGAAATTAATTTGACATCATTTGGAGTTATAAATCAAAAGATATGAATTAAATAAATAAAATCAGAAAAAGAATTACTGGATGACGTCATCGCTGACGTCATCATCGTCAACCTCCAGCCGAAAATCCCGCCCCCGATTTCTCTCCAAATCCGGCGAGATCAACGCGCGGTTGGTTCCCTCCTCCCGCCCTATAAAACCCCTGCACCACGGCCTCCCTTTGCCCTCCTTTCCCCTCTCGTTGTGCGCCGCCAGGCCATTCTAATCTCTCGCCGGAGTACATCCAGCGCCGCCGCCGTTTTTCACTGTTCTCGCGACGAGGTGAGCACTTCCCCGCCCGAGACCGCGCTCCTCGTCTCTCTTGTTTTGTTGCGCACCTCCTCATGCCTTAGGGCTATTTTTTCGTGCAGCCGAACGTCCGATCCTTGCACGACCCGAGTACGTCGGAGCACCCCGCACCTCCGGCCGCATCCCCACACGACTCCCGGACGCACTGCTCGACGACGGGGCCACCTTCGTCTTCCTCGTGCCGAGCTGCATCGCGCCGTCATATTCCCGAGGCTGGGGCCACACCACGTCGACCGGAGCGTCCAAGGCCGAGCCACCATCGCCGTCGTCCTCTTCTCCGGCGAGATTGCGCCGCCACCTCCTGGACACCCACGGTGAGCCCTTGGATCTGCTTTTAACGGTCACGATTAGAAGTGTTGATCAACCGGTAAGATCGGATCTGGACCGTCAGATCCAGATCTGACGATCCAGATTCAATCACTTAACCACGTCATCGCCTACGTGGCATGCCCCGTCAGCGCACAGTCAGCGCACAGTCAGCGCTGACGTGTAAAATCAATTTCGTTAATAAATTAAATTGGCAGTTTTACAGAAACACCCCTGTCACTTAGATCTCTCACAACTTTTAAACCACAACTCCAAATTTAATAATTTTTATATATTTGGAAAGCTCTTGACATGTAGAATATTTTGGATCTGACAAAATTCAAATTTGACTTAGTATAAAATATTCAAATTTCAAATGGTGAATTTGAGTATATTTGTAATAACTTTAAATCTATAAATCCAAAAATTGCAAATAAATATGTTTTAGGAACTTTAGAATATTTGTAAATTACTGCCACTGCTATGAAATATTTTTGAGTAATTTGTGAATGATTTCATAGTTGTGAGTTTTAATTGAATAGTTTGACTAATTTTGAAATAACTTTTAATAGAAACATTAATTTTGATAAAATCCAATTGCAATAGATTTAATTGAATGCTCTCTGTCTATTAACACTAATTATAAAATTTTGTTATAAAAATTTAATCATAGGAAACTTTAATCTATATGTTTCCTTCTATTATGTTTTGCAAATTAGAAACTAATTAAATTGCAATTATAACTTTATGCATATTTTATAAACTTCACAAAAATTAGTGTTATGTTGCTTGTGTTTTAAAATTGCATTTCATGCATAGCATATTTTATAGTTAAATTTTCCATAAGGAAAACTCCTCCCCAATTTCTCTAAGTTAGGATTATTTTCAAACTTGTATTTTGGAAAAAGTGCTATACACTTAGACACTTAGGAATTTCAACATGGAGCGGGAAGACCAATGAAGGACTTATCCAAAAACAAGACTCCAGAAGTATCTTCAAGAAGAAGAAACACTTAGAAGAAAATCAAGAAGAAGTTCATGAAGGACTTAGAAGAAAACAGGCTCTGGAAGCATCCTCAAGATGTCAAGCACTTAGAAGAAAAGTGAGAAGAAGTTCAAGAAGGCCAACCCCCTTTTATTCTCTAAGTCTCTCTCTCTCTGTCTTTTCTTCTTCTCTGAGAACTCAAAGACCAGCCTCGAAGATACAAGAATCATCAAGTCTGAAGATTCAGCAAGACTACCAAGAGCTCAATCAAGACATCATCTAGAAGAAAGTTACAAGTCTGGAGATGAAGTCTGGAGGACAACTACAACTTTCTTTCTATCTTTTCCCTCTTTCCTAATCTTGTCTTTTAAACTTAAACAAAATTTGATCATGATGTTATCATCTTCAAGTTGTTGGATCCTAGCAGCATAGTGGGATGAAGCGGCCTGGAAACAAACCTTACATGTCCACGTACATGAGACCTGTTCCACAATTTAAGTGGCTGGCCGGGTGTCTGTCTTTCTCACTATAGTGAATGTCCAATTTACAAAGAGTTGATAATAATTGTTGATCACCTGGAACAAATGACTTAGATATTTTTCTCTAAGTATTTTACACATCAAGACTAAGCCATTAGAGTGCTTATTCAAGATGATATAAAACAAAATATTTTATTCAACTTATGACCTTAGCCCTTAGTCCTTTTGGGACCAACCTAATTGCCTTGCATAAACTTAAAAGATTCCCATGGCATGAAAAAGCATTTCTAGCCTTAGGAATATTTTGCACATCATGCATAAACATATTTTCCTTAGAAAGTTTTATAAAACTTATTTATTCATCTAGTATGTGTTTGTGTGCATTGTGGAGTTGTGCTTGCTGTTGATTGTTGTATTGTTGCTTGTCTATACTGTTAGATTGAACGGAGAGTCCCGAGTATCGTTGAAAAGAGTTGTGAACAACGACAACATTCAAAGGCAAGTGGCACACCTCATAAACTTTCTATTTTTATATGCATTACTTAGTGTATTTTTATATGCATGTGTTGCTATGCTAAACCTGTGTAGAATTCCTTATACCTGTGTCTAGGTTCCTATGCAATACTTGGTAGAATTATTGATGCTATGCAAATGTTGTTTTGTGAAAATCTAAATTCTACTAAGTTAAGAATGAAACACCTGGGTGGTAATTGGTCGGATGGTTTATGTTGAGTGGCTACTCAGGTCCATTTCTATGGTTCCTGGAGTATGTACACTTGTGAATGGCCACCCAGGAACAGAGGTATCTGAAGAACTCCGAGTGACGATTGCTTCCAGTGCAGCCATTGCCATATGGGCTCTGGCTTGATCAATTATGTTGCGTGGACTCTCTCCGGCTTGACAAGCAGATGTAGGGGGATGTTAGGTGGAACGGGTCAGGCCAGGTGGGAGGGAAAATGCTTCTGAAAGATCTCGTCTCATTCTCTCCTTTCTTATCACAAATGGTGGGTAAAGGATACCTTGGGTTGAATGGGTACAATGGTGAACGTGCACAACCTCTGCAGAGTGTAAAACTAAGTACTTAGCCGTGTCCCCGGTTACGGACAATTTTGAGCAGCTGATCAAGGACGTCAACGGAGGATTCCATCATTCCAACTTCAAAAGTAAAACTTGATGGGTGAACAAGGGAAGATGAGATTTATGGTTTTCATGCCATACTCGTCGATTTCAAGAAAAGTGTTTTCAAAAGAGTAGGAAAAATTGGCTTTATGCAAATTAGCCTTGAACTCCACCAGCCCAATATTCATATAGGCTTTAGAGTTATTCCATAAGTGTCCACCATAGTGTCACTTGCCAGACTCCATTTTTAATGGAATCTGACCCACGTTGTTGCAATATTTTTCTTATTGCAGATTTGATCAGATGACGAGTGAGGTTTCGTAAAGGTTTCGAGTCTACAACCAACATGTTTTCGCCTGTGGCAGCATGAAAGTTATAGAGACTCACTGCTATTGTATTTCCGCTGTGTACTTTGTCAATGCTAGCTTTATGCTATGCAACTTGTATCGAATATTTTGTAAGTCTGGATCATCGATGTAATAAAATTGATACTTTGTTGTGATATTACATCGCAAACTATGTGTGCAAATGAATCGATCCAGGGATTTGCACTATACACAGGTATCTGCCTTATTTTAAGAGCAGGTACGCTACAGTAGCTAGATGGTTGTCTTCTCCTCGTGTGCTATCATGTTTAGATCTTGTGAGCTGCCTATATTGATCAAGATCATCTTTATGTAATTCTCCATGTTGTGTTTGCTGGGTTACGATGAATATTGATACTAAAGTTATTGCTTCATAATATATCATGTGTGTGCAATTTAATGATCTTGCATGTTCTCTGTTACTTGTGTGTGCTCTGGCCAAGTAGATGCTTGTAACTCCAAGATGGGGTATTTATGCTCGATAGTAGGTTCATGTCTCTATTAAATCTGGGGCAGTGAGAGAAAGCTCTAAGGTTGTAGATGTATTGTTGCTACTAGTAATAAAATAGTAGTATTTTGTCTAAGGATGATGTTACTTACTTACTTTACACACAGTGCTTAAGGCGATAATCTGTTGCATGGAACTTAATACTGAAAGGGGTGCGGACGCTAACTGGAAGGTGGATTATTAGTCATAGATGCGGTTGGAACGGTCTATGTATATTGTTGTAATGCCCGAATAAATCTCATACTAGACACCTTATGCTTAGTATATGCATTGGGTTACTTATCATTATTCTGTCAATTGCCTAGCTGTAATTTGTTTACAACGCATGGATGAATGTTATTATTATTTATGGAGAGGCACCACTAGTGAACTGTGCACCCCAGTCCTTCTCATTAATCTGATAAAACCACAACTGCAAACCTGTTACTTTCTGGAAACATAAATCTTTCTTCCACACATACGTTTAATCCTTTGTTACAGCAAGCCGGTGGGATTGACACCCTCACCATTAAGTTGGGGCAAAATACTTTGATTGTGTTGCGTGCAGGCTCCACGTTGGTAATCGTAAACGGCGCCGCCAACAACCTCGAGTGAACGTTCATCTCCTACTGGTTCGATAACCTTGGTTTCATACTGAGGGAAACTTGCTGCTGCGCTACTTCACACCTTCCTCTTGGGGTCTCCAAACAACACACTCGCTGTGTGCATCACCGACGCTACCTACTTCTAATGTTGGAAGGCACGGCAAGGTCTTGGATCGACCACCTTCCAGAAAAGTCTATCCACAGCTGGTACGACATGGAAAAGGTATTCTCCCAGCACCTCCAAGGAACATACAAGCGTCCAAACACCTACACGGATTTGCAACACTGTGTTTAGAAGCCAGACGAAACCATGACAAATTTTGTCAGCCGTTGGATCTCAGAGAAGGCCAATTGTCATGGTGTTTCGGATGCTCAGGCTATCCATGCCTTCTACACAGGCCTGCAGAAGAAGTCCTTGCTCCGTCACAGACTCGTCCGCGAGCAAGTCACGGACCTTGGCGTGATGCTTAACCTTGCCGCCCAATACGCGGAAGCAGACGATGACGCCCGTGACGATGATTCGGATGTCAGCATCATGCCAAGGCGGAACAACAAGCGGAAACAGGCAACGGAAGAAAAAGTCGAGCCATCTAACGAGGTTGCCGTCGCGTTCCCAGGAAACGCCGGCAAAAAGAAGTGGAAAAATAAGAAAGATACCCGTGACGCTAGCTCAGGCCCTAAGGCGGCACGCATCACTTACGAGCAGGCAATTCTTTTGCCATGCCCCATCCACGCCTCACTTGGCAAGGTCTACCATATGCTTAGCGAGTGCCGCTTCATGGACGACTTCCAAAAGGACCCCACTGTTGGCACGAAGTCAAAGAAGTCAAAGAGGTACGACAAGAAAGACAACAAGGACGACGAGGATGACGACTCCATGTCAATCTCAAGTGATGATGACGCTTCAGCCAAGAAAAAGAAGTTGTACCCGAAGGTCAAAGACTCACTCGTGTGCTTTATCGGCCACCTTCGGCCAAGGCGGACAAGGCGGAGATGCGCGAACGCAACGCGACAATGCCGGACGTCCCTCAGTATTTGAACTGGTCCGAGGCGGCAATCACTTGGGATCTGTCCGACCACCCTCATTATGTCCCCCATCCATGCAAATACGCCCTTGTTGTCAACCCCATTGTTGACAACTTCAGGCTCACAAAAGTACTCATGGATGACGGCAGCAGCCTCAACATCATGTACTATGATACACTAAGCCGCATGAACTTGTCTGAGGATCAGCTTGACCATAGCAACCTCACCTTTCATGTCATAGTGCCCGGCAGGCAAGTTGTAGTGCCCTTGCTTAAGGAAGCAATGGCACTTATGAATAGTGCGGAAGACTTGGATCACATAAGTCTCGCAATTTCCAATAAGATGTAATATCACAGTACGATGTCATAATCTATTACAATACGAGACGAATGATCCAAAAACAGAAAATCCTTACAATTTTGCATAGCTGAAAACGCTAGCTGAATAAATAGTTCACACTTTATTTCAGAGTTCAAACGCAAAACCAAAGATAGCATGGAGCTACAGCATCTCCATGAAGCCACTGGCAGATCATGTTGGTTGTAGCTCGAAGACGACCCCCTTACTCCTCATTCGGACATTCTGCAAGTTTTAGTTGCAGCCCAGCTATAAAGGGTCAGCACAATTGAATTGTGGTGGCAAGTGACTTTAATTTCTAATGTTCTACTAAGCTATATCTATATTCTTATTTGGCTGGTGGAGCTCAAGGCTATTGCGCAAAGCAAGTTTTCTCCTACTTTTGATAAACAACTTTTTAAATTCAATATCTTCTCTTTATGAGACATCGCGAGACAAGTCCATGTCTCCTACCCATGTTCACCCAACAAAGTTTTATTAAGAAATTGGGATGAAGAGATTTTCAGAACACAACCTTGTGTAGTTACTCGAATTATCCGATGCCGGGGACACGGCTAAGATCTTAGGTTTTAACTCTCGAGAGGGTGTGCACTTTCACCATTAGACTTAATCAACCCAAACTATCCTCTACACTCCTTTAGTGAGAAGGAAAAGGAGAAGATCAAGACGAGACTTTTCAGAAGTTGCTTTCCCATGATCATACTAAGAGATTACCACCATCCTATCAACTCTACCACCATCAATCTCTTGACCCAGGTCCACATCAACTTACTCCATCAAGACAGAGCCCATATTGACCAATGGTTGCACGATAAGCAACTAGACTCAGTGTAAACTTAAATCTCATAGCCCTGGGTGGCCTACCACAAGTGAGCAACTCAGGTTAACACCGCATATCATGGCCCCAAGTAAGTGGAAACTATCTTGGGCGAAGACAACCATGAAACTTGGCCCTGAGAAGCCACTCAACTTGAAACCTCCTCGATCGACCCAATCCACCCAGGGTTAAATTAATTTAGTGGAAATTTTCATTTATCACATCAACCATAAAACAATCATTTTTGCAGCAGGTACTTCCACTAAATTATAATAGGGGTCTAACTGGAATTTCTAAGGGGTAACCTAACAGGTTTGCATAGCATACTACAAATCTCCCAGAAACTTATCATGCATACTACTTTTGCAAATACTGCTTAAAACACTAGGTATGCAATAGAATAAAATAGTAGGTGTTTTATGAAGTCACTTGCCTTGGCAGCAGGAGGGGCAGGCACAACAAGAATAACAATCACACGCAATTCCTTCCTCTCCTTCACAATCTAGCACAAGCAATACATATAAATAAATATCCACACGATATCTCACAACACCAAATAAAAGATGTATGCATGCATGATATGCCATGTGTAGAATTAGACACAATTATCAATAAGTTATATTCTCTGTTATTAAATGCATGAGATGCAAATTCTAGGAATTTCTCATTTCACTTAACAATTGAATAATTGAAAACAATATAGCAAAACTTAGATTCTATAATTACAACTTTTATTGTTCTAAAAAAGTTTTCAATTAAGTCACATATTAATATTTCTGGGCAGAGGTTAATAACCTAAACCTAAAACAATTGAGTTTATTTGTAAAACATTTTTATTATTTAAGTTATGGATTTAATAGCCGAATTACTCCTCGGATGATCTTATGAATTATTATTTATCAAAAGCAAAAGCAATTGATGTAGAATTAAACTACTCTGGCAGGGCTATCCGTGGATATAAAAATCATTGAATTTGGATTTACAGAACATAAGTTATGAATTTTCTAAGTTTTGCATATTTTCTGTTTTATATATAAAATTCCTGCGAAAAAGAAAATAAGAGGGGCTACGTGGCATGATCCTATTGGACGAAAACGGTTCGCGCGGATCGTGGACGAGAGCCGTCCGATTTAAATGAAATCGGACGCGCGGGAACGTTTTGATCTAGATCCAACGGCTTAGCACGCCCGGCCGAACCGAGCGGCGCGCGGGTCGCCGGAACGCTCGCCGGTGATGGCGCCCGTGGCGGCGGCGCATCGACCTCGACGTTTCCGTCATTAAAACGAAGCTCCGGGAGGCGCGTTTCTTACCAAAATGAAGCGGAGGAGGAGACGAAGTCGATGGCGCGGCGGCGGCGTCGGTAACCTTCTCCTTTCCTCGTCGGAGTCGTGGACGACGGCGACGGCCTCGGGTCGAGGACGGTTTCGGCGTTCGGCTGCGAAATAAAACACGCGAGGGGGCTCAGCGTGTGCGCAAGGAGATGGGTAAGTGAGGGGAAGCGAGCGGGGGCGCTCGAGGTGCTCGGTTTTACCGAAATCGTGCAAAATGCGCGGCGGCAATGGCGGCGGCGGCGGTCTCGATTCCGAGCAGCCCGGCGACGGAGAGGTAGGGTTTGGGGGGATTTCGGAGGCGGCTTCGAGGTGAATAAATAGGAGGGGGCAGGGGCGCTAGACGCGGCGAGAAACGGCCCGAAAACGGCTCGGTCTCGGACTCCATCTCCGGCGCGATCTCCGGACAGAGGTTGAAGACGGCTGACAGGTGGGGCCCACCTGTCAGCGAGAGAGAGGAGAGAGGCGCGCGCTGGAGCGGGCCGATGGGCTGCTAGCTCACGCGCGCGCGGCGGATAGCGTCTGGGCCGGCCCGGAAACATATTCTTTTAAATAAATTAAAAACTGTTTTCAAAACTGATTTACTAAATGATTTTTAAACCTATTCAAAACATTTCAGAAAAATTTATAAAAATATATTTTAGAAAGGTTATTTAATTTAGCAATTTTTAATAATAAACTTACCCATTATATAATTTGGAAAATATATATATATTTTTTTAAGTAAGTTTAAATAAACACTTAATGGGATTAAACATTATTTAAACTCATAATTGAAATTTTATTTAGTACTTATGTGATGAAATGTTAAGCCTATATGATGAATGATGTATGCATGCAAAGTTTTAAATTTTTGCAAAATTGGGATGTTACAAACCTAACCCCCTTAAGATGAATCTCGTCCTCGAGATTCGGTTTGGCCAGCAAAAAGATGTGGGTATTCTTCCCGAAGATCATCCTCCCGTTCCCAAGTTGCTTCTTCTTCGGTATGGTGGTTCCACTGGACCTTACAGAATTTGATAGTCTTGGTTCGTGTGACCCTTTCTGCCATCTCCAAGATTTTGATTGGCTTCTCTTCATACGTCAGGTCACTTTCCAACTGAACTTCTTCTAGTGGCACTGTATCCCGTAGCGGGGTTTCTGTCATCTCTGGGTGACACTTCTTCAATTGGCTCACATGGAAGACATTGTGAACTGCTGACAGAACTTCCGACAATTCTAGCTCATACGCCACTTCTCCCTTGCGGGAAAGAATCTTAAAGGGGCCGATGAATCGAGGTGCAAGTTTACCCTTGATTCCGAACCTCTTCACACCACGCATTGGTGACACTCTTAAATAAGCCCTGTCACCTATCTCATATGTGATTTCTCTTCTTTTTGAATCTGCATAGCTTTTCTGTCTGGACTGCGCGATCTTCAATCTGTCCTTGATTATTCGAACCTTCTCTTCAGCTTCCTGGATTATATCAGGTCCAAATAAACTTCGCTCTCCAACACCGCTCCAAAGTAGTGGTGTGGTGCATTTCCTACCATAAAGCGCCTCAAACGGCGACATCTCTATGCTCGCTTGGTAGCTGTTGTTATAGGAAAATTCCGCGTATGGAAAATTATCATCCCAACTAGACTTGTAGTCCAAGGCACATGCCCTCCGCATATCTTCTAGAATTTGGTTTACTCTTTTCGTCTGTCCATCCGTTTGGGGATGAAATGCTGTACTGAACTCTAATCTCGTACCCAACGATTCATGTAGTTGTTTCCAGAAATGCGAGGTAAACTGGGTACCTCTGTCAGACACAATCCTCTCGGGAATACCATGCAAACACACTATCCTCCTCATGTAAATCTCTGCCAACTTAGCACTTGAGTAGGTAGTCTTTACTGGCACAAAATGGGCCACCTTTGTCAATCGATCCACTATTACCCAGATCGAATCATATCCCGATCTGGTACGCGGTAACCCAGTAATGAAATCCATACCTATCTGTTCCCATTTCCAATCCGGTATAGGTAAAGGTTGCAACAATCCTGCTAGCTTCTGATGTTCCGCCTTTACTCGGCTACATACATCGCACTTAGCTATATATTCCGCGATGTCTCTCTTCAGGTTATTCCACCAAAATCTTTCCTTTACATCCATGTACATCTTGGTGTTTCCCGGGTGTATGGAATAAGGCGAGTTATGTGCTTCTTGCAGAATCAATTTTCTAAGATCATCATCTTGCGGCACGCAGATGCGTTTCTCAAACCACAAGGTGCCTTGTTCATCTTCCCGAAAACCCTTGGCCTTCCCTTCGCTCAGGTTGACCTTGATTTCATCCATTACTTTGTCTCCCTTCTGGCCTTCCCGAATCTTATCCATCAACAAAGGTTGTACGTCCAGAGTTGCGAGGAATCCTTCGGGTACTACCTCTAATCTGAGGTCCTTAAATGCCTTACTTAAATCCTCGGGCAATTCTCCCGCTGTCAGTCCATTTACATGGACCTTATGGCTCAAAGCGTCTGCCACCACATTAGCTTTTCCTGGGTGGTATTGTAAACTCATATCATAGTCCTTAATAAGTTCCAGCCATCTTCTTTGCCTCATATTCAATTCCTTCTGGGTGAAAATATATTTCAGGCTCTTGTGATCTGTGAATACCTCACAACGCTTTCCCAATATATAGGGTCTCCACGTCTTTAGAGCATGCACTACTGATGCTAACTCCAGGTCGTGGGTGGGATAGTTGACCTCATGTTTCTTAAGCTGTCTAGAAGCATATGAAACCACTTTCCCTCCTTGCATTAGGACACTTCCTAGTCCATGGTGCGAGGCATCACAATATACTTGGAATTCCTTCTCAATATCTGGCAAACATAAAAAAGGTGCTGACACCAGCCGTTTCTTTAGTTCCTGGAAACTTATTTCACATTCTTCAATCCACTTGAATTTGACTGTAACATCCCAAATTTTGTAAAAATTTAAAACTTTGCATTCAAGCATCATTCATCATTAGGCATAAAACTACATCACAAAAATATTAAATAAAACTTCAAATTATAAATTTTAATAAACTATAATTCCATAAAGTGTTCACTTAAAACTCCTTAAATAAATAAAATATTATCAATTTATTTATGGGTAAGTATAATGTCAAAAAGTCCCATTTTTAATAACCTTTCCAAAACATATTTTTATGAATTTTTCTGAAATGTTTTGTATAGGTTTAAAAATCATATTTGAAATCAGTGTTTAAAAACAGGAAATAATTCTTTTAAAAAAGAAAATGAAATCGGGCCGGCCCGTTGGCTATCTGCCGCGCACGCGTAGCCTACCAGCCCGCCAGCGGCCCAGCGCCCCGCGCTCTCGCTCGCAGTCGCTGACAGGTGGGACCCACCTATCATCACCCACACGGAAACGTTCGTCACCCAAATCACGCTCCCGACCCCGACAGGAAACGGCGGATTGATTCGCACGATTACGAGCGATTTACTACTCCCCTTACCTCGCATCTTCCCCTAGTAATACCCCTCTCCTTTCTCTTCCGTTTGCCCCAAACCAATCAACCCGAGAGCCACCAGGCCGCACGCATTCGTCTCCGGAGTTCCGCGGTGGCCGCCGGCAAAAACTTCGACTTCCGGTGAGCTAAAGCAATGCCGAGCCCTCTCGTAGTTTCCCCTCGCACCCTTGCACTCACGCGACACCTTTTGACACGGTTACGGGCTTTTTGGTGCAGCGTTTTGTCGAGTTCGTCCATGACCGAGGAGATCTGCCGCCACGCACAACTCCGGCGAGCTCTCCCGAGGGAACGAGGACGCTCCGCTCATCGCCGCCTCGCCATCGTCTCCATCTCGACGCCACGCACCCCCTGGTGAGCTCCGTTTATCTCCTAGCACCGTAGAACGCCTCGGGCGCAAACGCCGGCCATGGCTCCGCCGCGCCCCGCGCGTCTCCGGCGACGCGCGCCGCCCGCGTTAGGTCAACGGGTCATGTACCGTTGGATTTAGATCCAACGGATCTGTTTTATTTTTATTTTTCGCTTCTGTGATTAATCTGGCGCGTCCGATTTCATTTAGATCTAACGGCTCTCGATCGCGATCCGCGTCGAACCGGTACGGGCGAATCAGATCGTGCCGCGTGGCTGATTCTTTTTCTATTTCGAATAAAATTTAGAAATTAAAACAGAAAACTATTAAAACTTGCAAAATTCATAACTTTTGATCTGTAAGTCCAAAAGTGATAAACTTTATGTCATTGGAAAGCTCTGCTCATGTAGTTTATTTCTACATCATTTGTTTTTCCCTTTGAAAAATTATAATTTGTATAATTATCAGAGGAGTATTTCGGCCATTAAAATAATAACTTAAATAATAAAAATGATTTAGAAATAAATGCAATTGTTTTAGGATTGTATTAGTTCCCTCTGTCCAGCAATATTAATAAATGTACAAATTGAAGATGTCATAAAAACAATAAAGTTGTAATTATAGAAATCAAAGTTTTACTATATTATTTTAAAATTATTTAATTGATAAATAAAATAAGAAATACCTAAAAATTGTATTTCATTTATTAATGACAGAAAATAAGAATTATTAATAAGTGTGTCCTATTATCATAGCATATCATTCATGCATACATGATTATGTTTAGTGTTGTGATGGTATTGTGTTGGTATTTATTTTATTCATTGTTCGTGCTAGATTGTGAAGAAGAGGAAGGACTTGCTTGTGATTGTTATTCTTGCTGTGCTTGTTCCTCCTGTTACCAAGGCAAGTGACATTCATACAATATCCCATATTTTCTATATGCATAAGTAGTATATTTTGAGTAGTGTGCATGATAGGGATTTTTGATTCATTTTATAATGTTAAGTTAGTTTGTACAAATATCATAGTAGTGTGTAGCCACCCTTTTCCTAAGGAGCCATGAAAAGATTTTATTAGTTGCTTAGCTATGCTATAAAAATGTTTACCATGTTATGGAAATGTTTCTAAGTGTTAAAATCTAAAATATACACCTGGGTGGAATTGGTTGTTATGGTTTATGTTGAGTGGCTTTTGGGACTATGCTTGTGGTTGTCATCGCCTAGGATGAATGTCTATTCTACTTAGGGCCACGAGTATGGTGGTTGTTACCCAGAAGTGCACTTGTGGATGGCCACCCAGGAACGAAGAGATTACTAAGTCCCTCCAAGTTTAGAAGCTTCCCGTGCAGCCTTTTGACAATGGGCTATGTCTAGAATGATTAAGTTGTGGGAGTGCAACCTGTCAGCTTGACAAGCAGATGTAGAGATGATAGGTGGAACGGGTCTTGCTAGTATGGTTGCATTCTTCTTCTGAAAGTTCTTGTCTCAATTCTCTCCTTTCCATAATACACTCTGTGTGTATAGGATTTCTCGGACAAATTGAGTCTAAAGGTGAAAGTGCACAACCTCTGCAGAGTCGACAATCTGAGTTCTCAGCCGTGTCCCCGGAAATTGAAGGAGATATGCCCTAGAGGCAAATAAATAAGTAGTATTTATTGCATTATCTCATAAGTTTATAATAGGTTTGTGTATTATGCTATAACTGTATTAATCGGAATTGTTAATACATGTGTGATACATAGACAACCAGGTCCCTAGCAAGCCTCTATATGAGCTAGTCCATTGGGAAACAGTTGATCGAGATTCCCGATCAAGCACAATGACGTCGGTTGACAATGGGGTCATCTTGTTAGTTGAATAAGGTGGTGGACATACGCAAAGTATTGCAATAAGATCGTATTACGATGTTTGTCATTTGCAATAGATAAGAATATGATAGCTTATTCCTTAGACCGTGAGACCGTACTTATTAATGCTTCGTAGGGGTACTTTGAGAGCATCAAACGTTGTGTCTTATATAGCATGACAATAACGGTGTCCATCTTGGGTATTCCGAAAGAGCATCAAGACGTAAGGATCAAGAGTGGGATTTGTTCATTCTTGTAATGGAAAGATACTCTGGGCCCACTCGGTGATGTTACATCTATATAGCTGCGCAGCTTATGACTAGGTCATGGAGATGTAATATCGTAGACGAGTTAATAACCTTCGTCGGTAACGAGATACAACAAAGGCATCGGTGTGTCGACGATCATATCTCGGACAAGGTAGTATCGCAGAGACAAAGGGAATGAATATCATATTTATGGTTCAACGACGATATTCGTGGAATGCACAGGGGTCGTCATATATTTCCAGGTATCCCTGACGATCATTGGTGAGCGGAGTGTCTCGTCCATGTCTGGAGTGTTCCCGAACCGTAGCGTAACAAACTTAAGGTCTTAGCGACGCTAGGAGATAGGTTCTGGAATTTTATAGGAGTTTGTTGGAGAGAGAGAAATGACCCGGAAAGAGTTACGGTGGTCCGGAAGGAGTTCCGGGAAGATATGGAATGGTTCCGGGAATGTCCGAAAGTTGTTCGGATGGTTCCGAAATAGTTTCGGAGTCAAGGGATATTGAACTATATATAAATATATTAATTATGAATTAATGGGAATTTTATATTAATTTTATATTAATTAAATAAAGGAAAAAGGGGGCTCCCACCTACATGGGCCCTAAGAGGGCCCAAGAGGGGGAGCCGCACCCCACAAGGGGGGGTGGGCCCCATGGGAGGTTCGGCCGGCCCATGGTGGGGCGCACCACCCCCCTCCTCCTTTAGTCCCACATGGGGGAGCCAAGGGGTTTGCACACCCCCTTCCCCCTTTATATACCAAGGCATATTAATTGATTTAATTCATAGAAAAATCCAATTAATTCCCAATTTCTCTCTCGATCTCGTGGTTCCCAAGTTGGAGCCGCGCCGAGCTGAGGAAGGGGGTCTCTCTTCACCTAAGCCATACCGCAGAGCGCCGTTGCTCTGCGGGATTCCAGATAAGATCTACTCCTGCGATTTCAGCTGGATCTGAATGACCTGGAGTTGTCGCTAAGCTCCGTATGTTTGTGAGTGCTCGGAGGCATCTCTTTTGAGGAGCTTGGGCGACGTCGTCTCGCCCCCTGCAGCCGCCGCGCCTCCCCCCTCTGCTGCCGGCGCACCAGCCCTGGTGCTGGCGCTATGACTTCTTCCGCCCGACGCCCGTCGACGCAGATCATCATCGACACCCCGGCGTCATCGACTCCGACATCGCGTCAAGTTCTCCGCGACCTCGAGGTCGGCTACGTACGACTTCATCGTCAATGCTTGTGCGGGAGCGTAATCCCCGCTATCGGTCTACATGGAGGTAATGTAACCCGTTCCGCCACCGTTATCGCATGTACTAGATAGATAGATCCTGGCTAGTTAGGGTTTCGATCGCTAGAAAAATTATTGATTTCTGCACCGTAACCCCTTCAGTGGTATCAGAGACGATCTATGCGTAGTACTGCTGGTACGGTTAGAACTCATGTTGAATGAGGGCGTCTTTCTTATATTTGCTACCCTCTAGCGTGCACTTGCGATGCCTTCGGTATTGAGTTGATGAAGCGGCCCGGACCGACTTTACGCGTACGCTTACGCGAGACTGGTTCCACTACTGACATACGGCTTGCACCGTATCTGTGGCTGGCAGGTGTCTGTTTCTCTCTCTCTCTAGTCGGCAAAGCATTTTCAATGGAGGGCCCGAAAGGGATGCTTAAACATGCAATTATACGATCGACGTTGTGGTACAAAGATCGTAGGTAGGGAAGCGATTCTCTTACGAATAAGCCTATATGCCACGTAAAACTTGCAAAACTAAATAAAGCTAGAGGCGTCTAACTTTGTTTTGTAGAGGCGTTATTTCATGTGACATGGTTACGGTAAGTTTTGATATTACTCGTACGGTCGGAGGCAATGGAGGGCTCTGTAGACTCGGAGCCATGCCGGGGCGCCGGGGGCCAGGCACATGGCGCCATGAAGGTCCAGGCGCATCGACCATGTCACATCGCACTTCATTGCATCATTATTGTGTGCTGTTGTCTGTGCATCCTATTGATTGCTTATATGCTAGATATACAACGGTAGCGTCATAAATAGGATGATCCCTAACAAATACCAAAATTATGTTCTCCCTCGTTGCGCACCACCAAGAAAGTTCTACGTTATGAGGCAGGCCGTGATGATCGGGTGTCACACATCTCGTCGTTCGCATACAGTTGGTGTAAGCCATGTTGCACGCGCAGGGTCTTCGAGGTTTGATTGGCGAGCCTAGCATACTCAGAGGTATGGCCTCGGAACACGGGAAGATCGAAAGATCGAGCACGAGTCACTGAGTTGTTGTGATCGACATGTTATGTCCACCTTTGAAGTTGTGCTGCCGGCCGTGATGATCGGGGGTAGTGTGGTGGATGAGGGTCGTGTAATCGCCATTATTATTTTTAGGGATAATAATCTTGGTGTGGTGTGTTTTTGATAATGAGATTATAGAACTAAAACTCACCTATATATATTATAAACTTATCTTACCTCTTTTGCGATCACATCTGGAGACTACGGAACTACGCTTCGGTTACTTCTTCAAGAGCTCGGATTCTACCTTAGAAGCCGACGGGTCCAACTTCATCAGCTGGTGCATTGGTTTTAGAAACATTCTCCAAACACAACAAACATCCTATATGTGCTAGAACATTAGTTAGGAGTTAGACCAGATGATTCTGATAGCAAGGAGCAAGATGATGAGTTCCGTAAGCATCATGACATGTTCATAGAAGTGACGATCGTCATGAGCGTATGCCTAGCACCTGAGTTGAAAGTTGTTTCAACACATGGAGCCATATGTCGTGATTGATGCGATCAGAGGTCACTTCAAAGATGAATTGAGTCTTGAGCAGTTCAGACAGCTTAGAAAGTTCCGGACCATTCACATGGGGAGCATACCTGTCTGGAGACTCAGTTGAAGAAGTTGTGTGACATCTACTTCAGGCTTACGAATATCTACGATTTCTAGATAGCGAACTCCAGTGCAATAGAGATTGTGCTTTACCTCCTAGCTGTGAATAGCATGTGCGTGAATATGCTATAGAGACACGGTGAGCTTCTTCACATTTGTGAACAAGTTCAAATCTCTAAAAGTTGATTCATCGAAGAAGAGTTCTTCGACGCTATGGGTATATTTGATATACGAAGATATAAATGTATTCTTCTCATACTTGATGAAAAGTGTTTGATAATTGTTCTGTTTGTGAAATAGTCCCTGATTATCACAAGTATGTGGCGAAGGGTGACGTGACAGTGCACAAGTGATGGCAAGTTAATGGCCAGTAGTGCTCACGCCCTCGAGATATCATATTAGTTATCATCAATAGTTTTTTATAAGACATTTTGTAATAGTGAGAATGTGATCTAGTTTGGTGTCTTGAATGTTACAAGACATAATTATTCATATAGAATACATCAGTTGTTTTATGTTATGAAACAAAGCAGTTGTTTCATGTTATGAGTAATTTGCATCACATCTCAATTACATTATGCGTATGATATACATTTATAATAGCAGGAATGATAAAATTATGTGTCCAAAGAACAAACACCATCGAATTTAGTCATAAAGGCAATCAAAGAAGTAATAGATATTTTTGGTCCATTTAAGCATTTCGAGTGCCAAAATTGATTAAAGTTTGAAATGCAGTATTGAAGTTGCAATACTAGAGGAAATTGGTTGAGAGTCATTTTTAATGATTAATCAATGGTGTTATTGCATGATCCGAATTCTTCCATGATTTTGGTAAATAGGAGTATTTGCCCGATAAATTATGGAGTCTGAAATTAATTTGATAATAGATCAAATGGGGTTTTTCAGAAGAAAGATTAGTGAATATTGTATTCACAAAATTCGATCAAAGGACAATATTTTTGAATTATGGTTTCAACACAAAAGACTTGTGGAAATTCGTTTCACAATATTATAATGTCATATATGGTGATATGTGGGGAATTATAATTATGCTCTGTTTTAAATAAAGTATGGTCTGTCAGAATCTGTCTTAGAATCTCCTAATATGTTCGAAACATTATAGTCGATGTCCACTTTAGAAAATAGATATTTTTCTCAACAAGAATTCGTAGGATCGACAGTAGAGTCGACATGTATATGATTATGCGATAATTCGGAATATACATGAGTGGTTCTTTGTAGATTGCTCGCATTGGATGAGAGTGTATTTCAAAACCAAATAGAAACAAAACTTAGTTTGTTGTCTATATAATTCCGAGGAAAATATGATTTTTCGAATTATGGTTTATGGATTGTAATTAGAAAGTTTGGAATAAAGTGTCAGACCTATGTTGGAAAGTGATCCAAAGAGTATATGTCTGCTAATGAAAATTTGGTGATTAAGAGTGAGGGAGACTAGAAAATTGTTTTCTGCTTGCAATCCTCTTCATAAAGATCATAATATCTACATGAAAGAAACTTCAAAATAAAGTGCTGTTATATTTAATATTGCTGTCAGGTCACAGCGCTGTATTAAGTATTTCAGATCTTGTTGACAGATCGAGGTACACTTTATGAATACAAAGAAAGTTGAGAAAATATCAGAATACGAACAAAGGTTTTTTGAGCCTGGAAATCCAAGTTACATTTGAAAGGATTAAGAGAGTAATTGTTGCTGCAATTCTTATTAGAGGAATAAGATTGTTTAATCGTCATATAAAGTGTTATATGAGAAATGTGACTATAAGAAAGACGCGGGAGCATGTCTTGTCAAGAAATGTGTCTTGGACAAGATCAAATTTGTTGACTACATTTATGTAGACATGCTTGAAGTCTGAGGGATTTGTATTAATGTAATATTGTAGGATCTCTTTTGAGGAGCTTGGGCGACGTCGTCTCGCCCCCTGCAGCCGCCGCGCCTCCCCCCTCTGCTGCCGGCGCACCAGCCCTGGTGCTGGCGCTATGCCTTCTTCCGCCCGACGCCCGTCGACGCAGATCATCATCGACACCCCGGCGTTCGACTCCGACATCGCGGCAAGTTCTCCGCGACCTCGAGGTCGGCTACGTACGACTTCATCGTCAACGCTTGTGCGGGAGCGTAATCCCCGCTATCGATCTACATGGAGGTAATGTAACCCGTTCCGCCACCGTTATCGCATGTACTAGATAGATAGATCCTGGCTAGTTAGGGTTTCGATCGCTAGAAAAATTATTGTTTTCTGCACCGTAACCCCTTCAGAAATGGACTAATTCGAGCAACTGGACAAGGATGGGCTGAAGAATCTCAACACTGTTTTCATAAAGTAAAATTTGACTAAGGAAAGAATTGTTGGTGCACTTGGGCTTTATCCCTTGGTGCCAAGTCTTCGAGAAATAAAAGTGTTTTATAAAATGATAGGAGAAAACTTGCTTTCTGCAAATAGCCTTCAACCCCACCAAGCCAAATATGCATATAGATGTTAGACTTGCCAGTATATATCCACCATAGTCACTTGCCAATACATCATTGTATTGACCTCCTTCGGGGGCTGCATATTCCAATGTGCAGGTAATTCTGATGCTGAATGATTTTGGCTCGAGTCTACACCCAACATGACTGCATGTGGCGCATGCTTGAAGATGAGGCTCAATGTTATTTCGCTTGCTGTGAACTTTGAACTTTAGCTAGCCTTCATGGCTATGCAAATTGTAATAAAGCCATATTTGGCTATTATTTTTGGATCTCGTTGTAGCAATTTTAATACTTATGCAATGGTACTATATATTTTGTATTGTGGTGCTGGCAGTGATCCAGGGACTAGCACATAACACAGGTGTTCCAACTTTAATAAAAGTTGGGGTGCTACAAAATGGTATCAGAGCAAAGTGTTGCTTGTAGGTTCGAGCCCCTAGGATTGGTTAAGACCTTTTTGGTCATAATGTTACCATCTTTGAAGTATGTTGGATTCTAACGGCATGGTGGGATGAAGCGGCCCTGGACAAACTTTACATGTCCACGTACATGAGACCTGTCCCACAATATAAGTGGCTGGTCGGGTGTCTGTCTCTCTCACTATAGTGAAAAATCCAATTTACGAAGAGTTGTTAATATCTGTTTACCACCTTAGGATTTTTGACATTGTATTCTTCCAAATTAATAATACACACCATGACTAGTACTTCCTTATCTTATGCAATTCTTGTTTTAATTTCTTTTCTTTACTACCTAAAGGATGACGAGCTTTCACTTCACCACTGCGGAGGACTTCGAGAACACCCGTTTTGGCTGTTACCTTCTCGACATCGGCGAGAAGATAGGGTTACCACTACCCCAAGTAAAGGGCTTCATTCTGAAGAAGTTTAACAAAGAGGGTTGCTGGGGAATAAAAGCAACACAGCCAGGACGTGGAGAGGAGCCCCCACTGGAGATCAAAATGGTTAGTGACTCCAAAGACAAAGGGCTCAATCTAGTCATGCAAGATTTGATTGGGCGCCTCTGCGGACGCTACATCACAGAGTTGAGGGGCCACTACTCCATTTTCTTTGGAAGGAGAAACGAGGATGGAGAACCTTACCTGTATGATGTCGGAGAAAGAGGCAAGGCAAAACCCCTTAGCCTTTATTTCCAGGAGCTGGAAATCCTTGTCACCGAACTATATGAAGATCGACGCACCGAGCTCCTGAAGAACGATGAGTTATGTGCCTTACTTAAGGAGAACGAAGAGAAGGTGAAGGATCAAGAGGAAGTGACTAAGGCACATGAAGAGAGATTCGTTGCACAAGAGGAGAAGTACAGGAGACAAGAGAAAAGAGTCCAAGAGAAGAATAAGACTATCAGGGAGCAAAAGGCAGAACTCGAGAGCAATGAAGTCGAGTTCGAGGCTGATAGTGACTTGATCAAAAGGCTTCGTACTGAGAAGAGAGAGCTGCAAGAGAAGAACCTTGCCCTGGATAAAGAAGTAAAGGAACTCAAGGATGTACTCGCCAATGAAGGAATCGAGATTCAGGAAATTGAAGAGGAGGAAGAGGACATGGTCGAGTAGTTCGTTAGTGAGACTACCATTTATCATACACCTCATTGTCTTGGTCTTGTATTGACCTACCAACTTGTTGTAAGGCAGTACATTCCCTTTTATCCTCGGAACCTCGCGAGTTTATTTTCCAAACTTTTATATCGCTTTCCTTAAACCAAAGGTTTTGAATTGTTTGCTGATTGTTTTTATAAGTGGTGTGTTGTTGATGGTGTGCTTGACTGGTTGGTTTTGTGCATGGGTAGGATTCCTCCTTATAGTTCTATCTATCTTTTACTCATCCCTGCAAAAACCCCACAGATGCCTCCACGTCGTGATACATACATCAGCAAAGCTATGCAACAGCTGATGGCAGCTCAAGCCCAACTGATGACTATGATGACCCACTTCATTGCAGCAACCAACAACAACAACAACAACAACAACAACAACAACAACAACAACAACAACAACAACAACAACAACAACAACAACAACAACAACAACAACAACAACAACAACAACAACAACAACAACAACAACAACAACAACAACAACAACAACAACAACAACAACCAACCAACCACCCCCACCTCCTATGGACAGACTTGCAAGATTTCTCAGTCTTAGACCTAATAAGTTCTCCTCTGCTACTGAACCCATAGTGGCGGATGACTGGCTCCGTTCAGTCAACAAGGACTTAGTAACCTGTGAGTGTTCTGAGGCAGAAAAGGTGAGGTTCACTGCTCACCTATTGGAAGGACCTGCTGCCATGTGGTGGGAGACCTATCAAGTGACCCATCCCTTGGATGGCATGACTTGGGATGCGTTCAAGGATGGTTTCCGCAATGCTCACATCTCCTCTGGCATAATGAATCTGAAGAAGGAGGAGTTCCGTAGCTTGAGGCAGGGAGGTAGAACCCTGAAGGAGTATATGGATGACTTCTGCACGCTATCAAGGTACGCACCAGAAGACATCGACACTGATGCTAAGAGGAAGGACAAATTCCTTAATGGACTTCGGGGAGAACTAAAGATACCTTTGTCTGTGGCATATGCTCCTAACTATCAGATTCTGCTGGATCAGGCAATCACCCTGGACAATAACATCAGAAAGGAAGAGAATAGGAAGAGGAAGTTTGGTGCAAGTAAAGGTAACACTCAAGGGACTCACAAGAAACCGCACACCTCAGAAGTCAGTGGCCATAAACCCTGGAACTACTCCAACAATGGTAGTGGCCAAAAGCATCATGGTCATAACCACAATGGAGGGTACAAAGGAAATAATGGTGGGTTCAAGGGAAACAATCACCATGGCCATAATCATGGAAATGGTAATCCCCGTCCTAACACTGAAGGGAAGAAAGACTTGTCTAACGTGACTTGCTTCAAGTGCAAGAAGACAGGACACTATGCTACTGATTGCCCAGAGAGAAAGGCCGATGAAAATTCCAAGACCAATCCTTTCCAGAAGGGACAAGTAAATCACCTCAACGCGGAAGAAGTTCATGATGAACCTGACGCTGTGATTGGTAAGTTCCTGCTCAATTCTTTTCCAGCATTGGTCTTATTTGATACTGGAGCATCGCATTCATTCATATCAAGAGCTTTTGTAAACAAACATGGGCTAGCCGAGGAAAGCATAGGAAACCTATTAGAGTGAGTTCACCTGGGGGTGAGATGATAGTAAATTCAGGCTGTAGGCAGTTAGAATTAAGGATTGGAAAATATCTTTTTCCAGCAGACTTAGTCATCCTAGAAACCCAAGGTTTGGATGTTATCATCGGAATGGATTGGATGACCCGTTTTGAAGGAATCATAGACTGTGCAAACAGAGCTATCACCCTCACCACCCCAGAAAAACAAAAGATTAAATTCAGATCAACTTTCGAACTTAAGAAAGTTAGGCTAAATTCTCTTAAGGGGGTTAGCCTTGGTGATGTGCTGATTGTCCAAGAGTACCCAGATGTATTCCCAGAAGAATTACCGGGAATGCCACTTGATAGAGATGTGGAATTTCTCATTGAACTAAAACCGGGTACCGCACCAATAGCCAAGAGACCTTACCCAATGGCCGTCGATGAACTGAAAGAACTCAAGAAGCAACTAGAGGAACACCTTCTGAAAGGATTTATCCGTCCAAGTTCTTCGCCCTGGGGAGCGCCAGTTCTTTTTGTCAAAAAGAAAGATCAAACCCAGAGACTAGTCACGGACTACAGAGATATAAATGAACACACCATCAAGAACAAGTATCCGTTACCCAAGATAAATGAATTATTTGATCAATTGAAAGGTGCATGTGTGTTCTCCAAGATTGATCTTCGATCAGGATATCTCCAAATGAAGGTTAGAGAGATGGATATACCAAAAACAGCGTTTGTTACAAGATATGGCTCTTATGAGTATACAGTAATGCCATTTGGATTAACCAATGCTCCAGCTTATTTCATGAATATGATGAATAAAGTGTTCATGGATTTTCTGGACAAGTTTGTGGTAGTGTTCATAGATGACATTCTGATCTACTCCGAGAGTCACAAAGAACATGAAGAGCATTTGCGCCTAGTATTGCAGAGACTACGTGAACATAAGTTATAGGCCAAATTCAGCAAGTGTGAATTTTGGTTGGAACAAGTCGCATTCCTAGGACACATAGTATCCAAGGAGGGTATAGCAGTGGATCCTGAAAAGGTTTCAGCTGTAACCAATTGGGACCACCAAAGAATGTTGGAGAATTACGAAGTTTTCTTGGTCTAGCAGGATACTACCGAAGATTTAAAGAAAACTTTTCCAAAATCGCCAAGGCACTGACGGAATTATTAAAGAAGGAGAAGAAATTTGAGTGGACTGACGCATGCGAAGCCAGTTTTCAGGAGTTAAAGAAACGACTAGTTTCAGCCCCAGTTCTATGCTTACCTGATTTAGAGAAAGAATTCCAAGTATACTGTGATGCTTCACGCCAAGGCCTGGGAAGTGTGCTGATGCAAGAAGGCAGAGTGGCATCTTATGCCTCTAGACAGCTCAAGAAGCATGAAACAAATTATCCCACTCATGATCTCGAGTTAGCCTCAGTAGTACATGCCCTAAAAACTTGGAGACCCTACCTAATGGGAAAAAGATGTGAAGTGTTCACTGACCACAAAAGTTTGAAGTATATTTTCACTCAGAAAGAATTGAACATGAGGCAGAGAAGATGGTTAGAACTTATCAAGGATTATGACCTAAGTCTTCAATACCATCCTGGAAAGGCTAATGTAGTAGTTGATGCCCCGAGTCATAAGGTTTATTTGAATGGCCTCACGGCAGGAGAAATACCTGAGGATTTATGCAAGGCATTCAAGGACCTCCGATTGGAAGTGGTACCAGATGGTTTTGTAGCCTCGTTGGTAGTACAACCAAATTTGATGGACAATATACGTGAAGCTCAGAAGGGAGACAAGGATATTGAAGAAATCAAAGCCAATTTGAGAGCAGGAAAGCCAAGGGATTTCATGAAGATGAGCAAGGAACCTTGTGGTTTGAAAAACGTGTATGTGTGGCAAATGATCCTGATCTTAGGAAGTTAATTCTGCAAGAAGCCCATGAAACACCTTACTCCATTCATCCAGGAAATACCAAAATGTATATGGATGTGAAGGAGAGATTTTGGTGGAACAATCTGAAAAGAGAAATAGCAGAATATATAGCTAAGTGCGATGTATGCAGTCGAGTAAAGGCTGAGCATCAGAAACCAGCATGACTTTTGCAACCTTTGAAGGTACCGGACTGGAAGTGGGATTCTATTGGGATGGATTTCATCACCGGGTTACCAAGGACCAGATCAGGGTATGATTCTATTTGGGTTATTGTTTGTCGCTTAACCAAAATAGCTCACTTTATACCCGTGAAGACCACCTATACCAGCGCAAAGCTAGCTGATATTTACATGAAGAGGATTGTGTGCCTACACGGCGTTCCCAAGAGTATCGTGTCTGATAGAGGGACCCAGTTCACATCCCATTTTTGGAAGCAGTTGCATGAATCACTGGGAACTAGATTGGAATTCAGTACGGCATTTCACCCGCAAACGGATGATCAGACTGAAAGAGTAAACCAGATTTTAGAAGATATGTTAAGATCTTGTGCGCTTGATTATGGGTCTAGTTGGGATGACAATCTACCCTATGCCGAGTTCTCCTACAATAACAGTTACCAAGCTAGCATTGAGATGGCACCATTTGAGGCTTTATATGGGAAGAAATGCACAACCCCATTGTTGTGGAGTGGTGTAGGAGAACGAAGTTTCTTTGGACCTGATATAATCCAAGAAGCTGAATAGAAGGTCAGATTAATTAAAGATAGATTGAAGATAGCACAGTCACGCCAGAAAAGCTACGCGGATTCTAAACGTAGAGAAGTCGCCTACGAGGTGGGCGATAGAACCTATCTTAGAGTGTCGCCACTCAGGGGTGTAAAGAGGTTTGGAATTAAAGGAAAATTAGCACCTCGGTTTATTGGACCTTTTTAAATCCTGTCTCGTAAGGGTGAGGTGGCATATGAGTTAGAACTACCAGAAGCTCTGTCTGTGGTTCATAATGTGTTCCATGTCAGTCAGCTGAAGAAATGTCACCCCGAAATGATGGGAGTTCCTTTAAAGGATACTGTACCCCTTGAAGAAGTACAATTGGAGAGTTCCTTTAAAGCATATGAAACCACTTTCCCTCCTTGCATTAGGACACTTCCTAGTCCATGGTGCGAGGCATCACAATATACTTGGAATTCCTTCTCAATATCTGGCAAACATAAAAAAGGTGCTGACACCAGCCGTTTCTTTAGTTCCTGGAAACTTATTTCACATTCTTCAATCCACTTGAATTTGACTGTAACATCCCAAATTTTGCAAAAATTTAAAACTTTGCATTCAAGCATCATTCATCATTAGGCATAAAACTACATCACAAAAATATTAAATAAAACTTCAAATTATAAATTTGAATAAACTATAATTCCATAAAGTGTTCACTTAAAACTCCTTAAATAAATAAAATATTATCAATTTATTTATGGGTAAGTATAATGTCAAAAAGTCCCATTTTTAATAACCTTTCCAAAACATATTTTTATGATTTTTTCTGAAATGTTTTGAATAGGTTTAAAAATCATATTTGAAATCAGTGTTTAAAAACAGGAAATAATTCTTTTAAAAAAGAAAAGGAAATCGGGCCGGCCCGTTGGCTATCTGCCGCGCACGCGTAGCCTACCAGCCCGCCAGCGGCCCAGCGCCCCGCGCTCTCGCTCGCAGTCGCTGACAGGTGGGACCCACCTGTCATCACCCCCGCGGAAACGTTCGTTCCCAAATCACGCTCCCGACCCCGACAGGAAACGGCGGATTGATTCGCACGATTACGAGCGATTTACTACTCCCCTTACCTCGCCTCCTCCCCCTACTAATACCCCTCTCCGTTCTCTTCCGTTTGCCCCAAACCAATCGACCCGAGAGCCACCAGGCCGCACGCATTCGTCTCCGGAGTTCCGCGGTGGCCGCCGGCAAAAACTTCGACTTCCGGTAAGCTAAAGCAATGCCGAGCCCTCTCGTAGTTTCCCCTCGCACCCTTGCACTCACGCGACACCTTTTGACACGGTTACGGGCTTTTTGGTGCAGCGCTTTGTCGAGTTCGTCCACGACCGAGGAGATCCGCCGCCACGCACAACTCCGGCGAACTCTCCTGAGGGAACGAGGACGCTCCGCTCATCGCCGCCTCGCCATCGTCTCCATCTCGACGCCACGCACCCCCTGGTGAGCTCCGTTTATCTCCTAGCACCGTAGAACGCCTCGGGCGCAAACGCCGGCCATGGCTCCGCCGCGCCCCGCGCGTCTCCGGCGACTCGCGCCGCCCGCGTTAGGTCAACGCGTCCTGGACCGTTGGATTTAGATCCAACGGATCTGTTTTATTTTTATTTTTCGCTTCTGTGATTAATATGGCGCGTCTGATTTCATTTAGATCTAACGGCTCTCGATCGCGATCCACGTCGAACCGGTACGGGCGAATTAGATCGCGCCGCGTGGCCGATTCTTTTTCTGTTTCGAATAAAATTTAGAAATTAAAACAGAAAACTATTAAAACTTGCAAAATTCATAACTTTTGATCTGTAAGTCCAAAATTGATAAAATTTATGTCATTGGAAAGCTCTGCTCATGTAGTTTATTTCTACATCATTTGTTTTTCCCTTTGACAAATTATAATTAGTATAATTATCAGAGGAGTATTTCGGCCATTAAAATAATAACTTAAATAATAAAAATGATTTAGAAATAAATGCAATTGTTTTAGGATTGTATTAGTTCCCTCTGTCCAGCAGTATTAATAAATTTCCAAATTGAAGATGTCATAAAAACAATAAAAGTTGTAATTATAGAAATCAAAGTTTTCCTATATTATTTTAAAATTATTTAATTGATAAATAAAATAAGAAATACCTAAAAATTATATTTCATTTATTAATGACAGAAAATAAGAATTATTAATAAGTGTGTCCTATTATCATAGCATATCATTCATGCATACATGATTATGTTTAGTGTTGTGATGGTGTTGTGTTGGTATTTATTTTATTCATTGTTTGTGCTAGATTGTGAAGAAGAGGAAGGACTTGCTTGTGATTGTTATTCTTGTTGTGCTTGTTCCTCCTGTTACCAAGGCAAGTGACATTCATACAATATCCCATATTTTCTATATGCATAAGTAGTATATTTTGAGTAGTGTGCATGATAGGGATTTTTGATTCATTTTATAATGTTAAGTTAGTTTGTATTTTACAAATATCCTAGTAGTGTGTAGCCACCCTTTTCCTAAGCAGCCATGAAAAGATTTTATTAGTTGCTTAGCCATGCTTTAAAAATGTTTACCATGTTATGGAAATGTTTCTAAGGGTTAAAATCTAAAATATACATCTGGGTGGAATTGGTTGTTATGGTTTATGTTGAGTGGCTTTTGGGACTATGCTTGTGGTTGTCATCGCCTAGGATGAATGTCTATTCTACTTAGGGCCACGAGTATGGTGGTTGTTACCCAGAAGTGCACTTGTGGATGGCCACCCAGGAACGAAAAGATTACTAAGTCCCTCCAAGTTTAGAAGCTTCCCGTGCAGCCTTTTGACAATGGGCTCTGTCTAGAATGATTAAGTTGTGGGAGTGCAACCTGTCATCTTGACAAGCAGATGTAGAGAGGATAGGTGGAACGGGTCTTGCTAGTATGGTTGCATTCTTCTTCTGAAAGTTCTTGTCTCAATTCTCTCATTTCCATAATACACTCCGTGTGTATAGGATTTCTCGGACAAATTGAGTCTAAAGGTGAAAGTGCATAACCTCTGCAGAGTCGACAATCTGAGTTCTCAGCCGTGTCCCCGGAAATGGACTACTTCGAGCAATTGGACAAGGATGGGCAGAAGAATCTCAACACTGTTTTCATAAAGTAAAATTTGACTAAGGAAAGAATTGTTGGTGCACTTGGGCTTTATCCCTCGGTGCCAAGTCTTCGAGAAATAAAAGTGTTTTATAAAATGATAGGAGAAAACTTGCTTTCTGCAAATAGCCTTCAACCCCACCAAGCCAAATATGCATATAGATGTTAGACTTGCCAGTATATATCCACCATAGTCACTTGCCAATACATCATTGTATTGACCTCCTTCGGGGGCTGCATATTCCAATGTGCAGGTAATTCTGATGTTGAATGATTTTGGCTCGAGTCTACACCCAACATGACTGCCTGTGGCGCATGCTTGAAGATGAGGCTCAATGTTATTCCGCTTTCGCTGTGAACTTTGAACTTTAGCTAGCCTTCATGGCTATGCAAATTGTAATAAAGCCATATTTGGCTATTATTTTTGGATCTCGTTGTAGCAATTTTAATACTTATGCAATGGTACTATATATTTTGTACTGTGGTGCTGGCAGTGATCCAGGGACTAGCACATAACACAGGTGTTCCAACTTTAATAAAAGTTGGGGTGCTACATTGACTTCCTTCTTCAGTAATGAGGTCAATGGTTTGGCAAGTTTGGAGTAGTTCTTAATAAATCTTCTATAATAACCTGCCAGTCCAAGGAAACTACGAATGTCCGCCACATTTTTGGGTACCTCCCACCTAGTTACTGCCGACACCTTTTCTGGGTCTACTGCTATTCCATTCTTTGATACAACGTGTCCTAGAAAACCCACTTCTTCTAGCCAGAATTCACACTTGCTGAATTTGGCATACAGTTTATGCTCTCTAAGTCTCTGTAAAATCAGGTGTAAGTGTTCCTCATGTTCCTCTTGACTTTTGGAGTAATTCAGGATGTCATCAATGAACACCACGACAAACTTATCCAGAACGTCCATAAACACCGTGTTCATCATGTTCATGAAGTATGCCGGTGCATTGGTTAATTCAAACGGCATTACGGTGTACTCATATAATCCATATCTGGTAGTGAAGGCAGTCTTTGGGATATCTTATTCTCTTACTTTCAATTGAAAGTATCCTGATCGCAAATCGATCTTAGAGAATACAGAAGCACCCTCTAGCTGGTCGAAAAGCTCATTAATTTTTGGTAGCGGGTACTTGTTCTTGATTGTTACTTCGTTGATTGCTCGATAATCTGTGACTAGCCTTTGAGTACTATCCT
Source organism: Poa annua (assembly GCA_026929855.1). Taxonomy (NCBI): domain Eukaryota; kingdom Viridiplantae; phylum Streptophyta; class Magnoliopsida; order Poales; family Poaceae; genus Poa; species Poa annua. The sequence goes on from CM049428.1 coordinate 29,340,776, forward strand.
TTTTCTCTACAAACAGAATGGGTGCTCCCCAAGGTGAAGAACTTGGACGGATGAATCCTTTCTGGTTGCTCCTCTAACTGCTTCTTGAGTTCTTTCAGTTCAGCTACGGCCATTGGGTATGGTCTCTTAGCTATGGGTCCCGTTCCGGGAACCAAATCTATAAGAAATTCAACATCTCTATCGGGTGGCATTCCCGGTAGTTCTTCGGGGAAAACATCAGGGTAATCTCTTACCACACGAACGTCTCCCGGGCCAACCCCCTTAAGAGAATTTAGCTTAACTTTCTTAAATTCAAATTTGGATTTGTATCTAATCTTCTTCTTATCGGGGGTGGTGAGTGTAATGGATATATTCGCACAATCTAATACTCCTTCAAACTTGGCCAACCAATCCATACCGAGTATAACATCCAGACCTTGGGTCTCTAATATTATCAGGTTTACCGGAAAAGAGTGTTTACCAATTTCTAACCTCAAGTTTTGACAGTCGGTTTGTGCAAGCATTTCCCCCCCGGGGGAACTCACCCTAACCGGATTTAGCAGGCTTGTAGTAGACAGTTTGTGTTTATTAACAAATGCTCTTGAGATGAATGAGTGAGATGCTCCAGTATCGAACAAGACGAATGCTGGAAAGGTATGTAGTAGGAACGTACCAATCACTGCATCTGGTTCATTCTACACTTCTTCCACATCAAGATGATTCATCTGTGCCTTCTGGAACGGATTAGGCTTTGAAGCTTCCGGCGCCTTCTTCTTCTCTGGACAGTCTGTGGAGTAATGTCCCTTGTTCCCACACTTGTAGCAAGTCACTTGACTAATATCTCGTTTCGGTTCATTGTTGTGGCGGTGTTGCTCTTTTCCACTATTGTTCCCATTGAACGGGTGATTGTGTCCATTACCACCCTGCCCATTTCCTCTGTATCCGGAATTTCCTACTTTATGGATATGACCGTTATGATTGTGGCCACTTCCAATCTTGTGACTGTGGTGACTTCCGCTGTTCTCTGGAACGAATGGTTTCTTCTGCATCAGATTAGTGTTGTACTTATTGGCGCTGAACTTCCTTTTCCTATTCTCCTCCTTCTTGATGTTGCTGTCCAGAGTAATGGCCTGATCAAGAAGATCATGATAATTGGGAGCATAAGCCACAGACAATGGTATTTTCAGCTCACCATTGAGTCCATTCAGAAACTTATACTTCCTCTTTGCATCGGTGTCTACATCCTCTGGGGCATAGCGTGAGAGGGAATTGAAGTCCTCCATGTAGTCCCTCAGCGCACGATTTCCCTGTCTCAGGGTACGAAACTCATCCCTTTTCAGATTCATGATCCCAGTTGAGATGTGAGCATTACGGAAACCTTCTTTAAAGGCTTCTCAAGTAAGTCCTTCAAGTGGGTGAGTGATCTGATATGTTTCCCACCACTGTGTCGCTGGCCCCTCCAGTAGATGGGAAGTGAACCTTATTTTCTCCATTTCAGTACACTCGCAAGTAACTAGATCCTTGTTCACAGAGCGTAGCCAATCATCGTCTACGATAGGTTCTGTAGCTGTGGAGAATTTGTTGGGTCTGAGCCTCAAGAATCTAGCAAGGCGATCAACTTGGGGTGGGGGTGGTGGTGGCGGCGGTGGTGGTGGTGGTGGATTGTTTTGGTTTGCCATGAACTGAGCCATCATGGTCATCAACTGTGTCTGGGCTGCCATCATTTGTTGCATCATTTCGTTGGCATTGTTGTTGTCAGGATCACGACGTGGAGGCATCTGTATGGTGTGAGCATAGGTAAGTAGAGATAGAAAGAGACTACAGGGGGAAATCTACCCATGCACAACAACACATTACACAGAAACACATCAAACATCAACCAATAGACACTCTCGAAGTATTTTATAAATTCGAAAATTTAGAGATTTTGAGTACCAAGCTAGGACATGGTTTTCAAAGTACTGCCTCACCACAATTTGGTAGGTCAATACAACTTCGATGAGATAAGGAGAAATACTCGTAAGGTAAGGATAACTGGTGGTCTCTCTAATCAAAATTTGAAACTCCTTATGTAATTGCGGGTGTTCCCACACTTGCGCTTCTTGACACCCGTGGTTTCCTTGGGGGGGTCCTCATCGGGATAGGTTATCACTAGGGGCTCTGGGACGTCAGGGGGTGGTTCTTTTTTGCCTGAAGTTCCATTTGGCTTAGTTGTTCGCACAAATGAGCACACTGAGCCTGCAATGCCAAAATGTGGGCATCCTTCTGCGCAATCCTATCGTCTTGCAGATAAATCTTGTTTTCAAGCTCCTTGTTCTCCTTAGTTAGCAGCTGATTTTCTACACGAAGAATATCCTTCTCTTCCTCTAAGCTTTCTTTAACGTGACGGTGGATGCGCCTTAAATCTGCCATGTAGAAGATCTCTTGTCCCAGAAGTATATCCAAGTTATGGCAATGAGCTCCAAGTTCTCCATGATGCTACTCGTTCATACCCCTAAGTGAGGGTTGAACGGGTTGTCCAATGCTATCCCTCCTGGCAAAGTGACGAAAGACGGAGTTGGGCTTGATCTCGTCATATAACTGCTCAATGATGCGGGACAAGGTCTCCAGCATCGCCATCTCCACTCCATTCTTCCAGTTGGGGTATCTAGATCGGAAACAGATCGACTGCGATCCAGGGGGATCAAGACGAGGGGGACCTTCTGCCTCGATCTTCCAGCGACCTTCAGGGTAATCTTCTGACATAATTTCTTTGCCCCTGAAGACTGGCGGCCTCAACCTCAGGGTTTTGGAAATACTAAGGAGTTGGTCACTAAAGTAGTACTGGTCTCCTTTCTGTGGGGATATCTCTCGAGTGAAGTTCTTCATCTACAAAATTTTTGAAGGGGTAAGAATTAATGAGATGAAACAAAAAATGAGAATGTAGAAGGTAAGGAAGAAAAACTTATAAGAAAAGAAGTCTAACAAATTTTCTTATATTTCGAATTTTATTGATTTTTTTTTAAATATTTACTTTAGGTTTGTATCCAATCCTAGAGGTTTCGAGCCTATAGGCAACATTCGTGCTCTGATACCATCTGTAGTGCCCTTGCTTAAGGAAGCAATGGCACTTATGAATAGTGCGGAAGACTTGGATCACATATGTCTCGCAATTTCCAATAAGATGTAATATCACAGTACGATGTCATAATCTATTACAATACGAGACGAATGATCCAAAAACAGAAAATCCTTACAATTTTGCATAGCTGAAAACGCTAGCTGAATAAATAATTCACACTTTATTTCAGAGTTCAAACGCAAAACCAAAGATAGCATGGAGCTACAGCATCTCCATGAAGCCACTGGCAGATCATGTTGGTTGTAGCTCGAAAACGACCCCCTTACTCCTCATTCGGACATTCTGCAAGTTTTAGTTGCAGCCCAGCTATAAAGGGTCAGCACAATTGAATTGTGGTGGCAAGTGACTTTAATTTCTAATGTTCTACTAAGCTATATCTATATGCTTATTTGGCTGGTGGAGCTCAAGGCTATCGCGCAAAGCAAGTTTTCTCCTACTTTTGATAAACAACTTTTTAAATTCAATATCTTCTCTTTATGAGACATCGTGAGACAAGTCCATGTCTCCTACCCATGTTCACCCAACAAAGTTTTATTAAGAAATTGGGATGAAGAGATTTTCAGAACACAGCCTTGTGTAGTTACTCGAATTGTCCGATGCCGGGGACACGGCTAAGATCTTAGGTTTTAACTCTCGAGAGGGTGTGCACTTTCACCATTAGACTTAATCAACCCAAACTATCCTCTACACTCCTTTAGTGAGAAGGAAAAGGAGAAGATCAAGACGAGACTTTTCAGAAGTTGCTTTCCCATGATCATACTAAGAGATTACCACCATCCTATCAACTCTACCACCATCAATCTCTTGACCCAGGTCCACATCAACTTACTCCATCAAGACAGAGCCCATATTGACCAATGGTTGCACGATAAGCAACTAGACTCAGTGTAACCTTAAATCTCATAGCCCTGGTTGGCCTACCACAAGTGAGCAACTCAGGTTAACACCGCATATCATGGCCCCAAGTAAGTGGAAACTATCTTGGGCGAAGACAACCATGAAATTTGGCCCTGAGAAGCCACCCAACTTGAAACCTCCTCGATCGACCCAATCCACCCAGGCGTTAAATTAATTTAGTGGAAATTTTCATTTATCACATCAACCATAAAACAATCATTTTTGCAGCAGGTACTTCCACTAAATTATAATAGGGGTCTAACTGGAATTTCTAAGGGGTAACCTAACAGGTTTGCATAGCATACTACAAATCTCCCAGAAACTTATCATGCATACTACTTTTGCAAATACTGCTTAAAACACTAGGTATGCAATAGAATAAAATAGTAGGTGTTTTATGAAGTCACTTGCCTTGGCAGCAGGAGGGGCAGGCACAACAAAAATAACAATCACACGCAAGTCCTTCCTCTCCTTCACAATCTAGCACAAGCAATACATACAAATAAATATCCACACGATATCTCACAACACCAAATAAAAGATGTATGCATGTATGATATGCCATGTGTAGAATTAGACACACTTATCAATAAGTTATATTCTCTGTTATTAAATGCATGAGATGCAAATTCTAGAAATTTCTCATTTCACTTAACAACTGAATAATTGAAAACAATATAGCAAAACTTAGATTCTACAATTACAACTTTTATTGTTCTAAGAAAGTTTTCAATTAAGTCACATATTAATATTCATGGGCAGAGGTTAATAACCTAAACCTAAAACAATTGAGTTTATTTGTAAAACATTTTTATTATTTAAGTTATGGATTTAATAGCCGAATTACTCCTCGGATGATCTTATGAATTATTATTTATCAAAAGCAAAAGAAAATGATGTAGAATTAAACTACTCTAGCAGGGCTATCCGTGGATATAAAAATCATTGAATTTGGATTTACAGAACATAAGTTATGAATTTTCTAAGTTTTGCATATTTTCTGTTTTATTTATAAAATTCCTGCGAAAAAGAAAATAAGAGGGGCTACGTGGCACGATCCTATTGGACGAAAACGGTTCGCGCGGATAGTGGACGAGAGCCGTCCGATTTAAATGAAATCGGACACGCGGGAACGTTTTGATCTAGATCCGTTGGATCTAGATCCAACGGCTTAGGACGCCCGGCCGAACCGAGCGGCGCTGTAACATCCTGGGATTTGAAAAATCAGAAAAATTTAAAACTTTTAAAAATTACTTTGTATGTTACTTTTGAAAGAGTATTCAAGCATTGCACTCATGCATTCATGCATAAACATCATTTCATCTTGTGGCTTAAATTAAATAAGAGTTTGAAATTTTAAATTTTATTTATATGTTTTGAAAATTATTCCATAAACATGTTATTTGTATCTTTTATAATATTCCAATTTATTTATTTTTAGTTTGGGCAAGAATACTACCAAAAAGTTCTAAATTAAATCAGCATTCCAAAACATATTTTTATGAATTTTTCTGAAAAGGTTTGGTTAAGTTTAAAAATCAATTTTGAATTAAAAGTTTAAAAACAGAAAATGATTTGACAAAAAAAAAAAAAGAGAAACGGCCGAGCCAACTGGGCCGAAGCCCATTTCTTCTCTACCGCGCGCGCGCGCTGCTTCGGCCCAGGAGCAGCCCAAGTGTATCCCGCACTCCTCCTCTCTCGCTGACGACCGGGCCCCACTTGTCATCATCTTCCGCATCGTGTAGAACACGAACTCCTACCGAACTGAAATCGAATCGGATCAAATCCGTGGTTTAATCGCGGAATAATCGGTCCCCTTCGCCCGTATATAAACCCCCCCTCCGCCTCCGTCTTCCGCGTCCAAAACCCTAACAAAAACACGCCAGAATCGTGAGATCCTCGTCGACATTGCCGCCGCCGGGATTTGCCGTTTTCCGGTGAGTTCAACACGCGAGCTTCGTCTCCACGCCCCCTCTGCGCCCCCCCTTCACCGTACGCATCTAACGGACATGCTCCGGCGTGGTTTTGTGCACCAGGACGGCCGATCCATCGAAGACCGACACCGCCGTCCGCCGCGCTTCTCCGACGAACTCGTAGAGGAAGAGAAGAGCCACCTCGACCACCTCCGTCACGCCATCGAGTCCGCCGCCGTCTCCCGCGTCCAGTGGTATGAGTTTCACTCCTCCCCTAGCCGTAGGACACGAGGTTCATCGTTTTCCGGTGATGGCGCCGCCGCGGGCACGAAACCACCGGCGAGCCGCGCCGCCCGATCCCCCCTTTTTGATCCAAGCGGTTAGAAATAGATCGGACGGGCGAGATTAGATCTCCCGTACCGTTTCGTTCAGCAGATCTGGCGCGTTAGATTTAAATTAGATCGTACGGTCCACGTACGCGATCCGCGCGAATCGGTATCGCCCAATCAGTGAGCGCCGCGTGGCGATTTTATATTCTATTTCGGCAGAGAATTTGTTTTAAAAACAGAAAATAACACAAACTTGCAAAAATCATAACTTTTGATCTGTTTATCCAAATTTGATGAATTTTATATCCACGTGAAGCTCTGGATGTGTAGAATAAATTGGATCTGACAAAATTCAAATTTGACTTAGTATAAAATATTCAAATTTCAAATGGTGAATTTGAGTATATTTGTAATAACTTTAAATCTATAAATCCAAAAATTGCAATTAAATATGTTTTAGAAACTTTAGAATATTTGTAAATTAATGCCACTGCTATAAAATATTTTGAGTAATTTTTGAATGATTTCATAGTTGTGTGTTCAATTTGAATATGTTTGACTAAATTGTTTAAATAACTTTTAATAGAAACATTGTTTTTGATTAAATCCAATTGCAATTGATTTAAGTAAATACTCTATGTCTATTAACACAAATTATAAATTTTGGTTATAAAAATTTAATCATAGGAAACTTTAATATTATAATTATTCCTTTTGTTATATTTTCCAAAATTAGAAATTAATTAAATTGCATTTATAAATTTATGCATATTTATAAAGAAATCACAAAACATATTTTGATGTTTCTTGTGATTTGAAATTGCATTTCATTCATAGCATATGTTATATTGTAGATATAATTCTCAAAGGAAAACCCCTCTTCTTTAGTTTTCTCTAAGTTAGGATTATTTTCAAACTTAGTATTTTGGGAAAAGTGCTATGCACTTAGATACTTAGTAATTTTCAAGATGGAGCTAGAAGACCATTGAAGGACTTAGCCAAAAACAAGACTTCAGAAGTATCTTCAAGGAGAAGAAACACTTAGAAGAAAATCAAGAAGAAGTTCATGAAGGACTTAGAAGAAAACAGACTCTGGAAGCAGCTCCAAAAAGTAGAAGCACTTAGAAGAAAATCAAGAGGAACTGCAAGAAGACTATTCCCTTTTATTTCTAAGTCTCTCTCTCTTTTCTTTTCTTCCCTCTTGGACCTCGTGGTGGCTAAGTTATATCCATGACCATCCCTGGTGATATACAAATCCTCAAGTCTGAACCATCAAGTCTACATGATTCAATGAAGACATCACCAAGGAGAAATTACAAGTCAGGAGATGAAGCCTGGGGAATCAACTCTATCTTCTCTGTATCTTTTATGTCTTCCTATTCTTCTTCCACTTGGACATAAACCAAGTCCTTAGTGATTTTGACCAGGTCCTTAGAGTGCTAACTGAAGATGAAGGAAACTACAAAGGAGTTGAAGAATTCAAGATCAAACATGATGAAGACTAGGAGCAGTCTTACAACTTAGTCAAGTTGACTTATAGTAATTAATGTTATGACCTTGGTCCTTAGTCATATTTGGCTAACACACTTGCCTTGCATTCACTTAGAATGATTTCTTGGCATGGCATGCATCTCTAGTTATAAATATTTTGCACATCATGCATAACATGTTTTTGTATGGTTATTTGGTTTGTATGTTTATTTGTGTCTTGTTTGATGTGTTAGAAATATCGGAGGGAAACGACAACTGTTGCAGCTGCTGTTGCTATTCTTCCTGTTGCCAAGGCAAGTGGCACACCTTCATAAATTTCCTAAGTATCTTCTATGCATTACTGAGTGTGTTTCTTATATGCATGTGTTGGATAGTATTGCTATGCTGAAACTACTATATCCCTTACACTAGTTGTGTCTAGAATCCTATGGGTAACTTGGTAGAAATATTGATGCTATGCAAAAGTTGTTTTGTGAAAAGTTAATTTCTACTAAGTTAAAGATACTTCTGGGTGGATGTGGCAAGAGGATGGAGGTTAGAGTTGAGTGGCTGCTTAGGCTCATTTAGGTGGGTGCACCTTGCTAAGACCCAGGCTCATTTAGATGAGTGAACCTGAGTACGTACACTTGAGGATGGCCACCCAGGAACAAAGGGACCAACGTTTTCTCCAAGTGAAGATGCTTCCAGTGCAACCACGTGGTATAATGGCTCTGCCTTGACTTTTCCCCAAAGGTCTCGTCTCAGACTTCTCCTTTCCTTTTCACTACATGAGGGTCAAGGACAGAAGGGTTGTTTGAGTCTCGTGGTGAAAGTGCACAACCTCTGCAGAGTGTAAAACTAAGTACTTAGCCGTGTCCTTGGTTACGGACAATCTGAGCAGCTGATCAAGGTTTCAACGGAGGCTCCCAACATTCCAATTTCTAAGTTAAAAGTTGATGGGTGAACAAGGGAAGATGAGATTATGGTTTTTATGCCATACTTGTCCTGATTTCAAGAAAAGTGTTTTCAAAAGAGTAAGAAAAATTTGGCTTTATGCAAATTAGCCTTGAACTCCACCAGCCAAATATGCATGTAGGCTATAGAGTTATTCCATTAAGTGTCCACCATAGTGTCACTTGCCAGACTCCATTTTTAATGGAATCTGACCCACTCTGTTGCAAAATTTTATTTGATACAGGTTGTTCAGATGACGAGTGAGATTTTCGTTAAGGGATTTCGAGTCTGCACCAACATGTTTTCGCCTGTGGCGTATCATGAAGTTGGAGGCTCATAGAAGATTTATTTCCGTTGCTTTATTGTTTTGAGCTAGCTTTAAGCTATGCAAAGATGTATCGAACTACTTATTTTTGTAATTCTGGATCATCGATGTAATAAAATTGATACTTTGTTGTGATATTACATCGTAAACTGTGTGTGCAAACGAATCGATCCAGGGGTTTGCACTATACACAGGTATCTGCCTTATTTAAAGTGCAGGTACATTACAGATGGTATCAGAGCACTGTGTTGCCTGTAGGTTCGAAACCCCTAAGTCTGGATAGAAATAGGATTTGGCCATAGGATTGAAAATCTATTATTATTCAGTTTGTTAAAACAAAACTTTACTAATTTTCCTCCTTGTAACTATCTTATCTATTTGCTTTCTAAAAATACTATATCTTCTTTTTAGATGACCAACCTCTTTGAATCACTCAAGAAGGGACCAGTGATGACCATGACCCTACAATGTGAGACTGACTTTCCAAGAGCACTTAAGGATAACATGAAGAGCTTGGGCTTTGAAGGAGAAGCAGTATACAAAGGATTTCCTTTCATGGGTGAAGGTCAAGAGTACTGGTGGGTGCAACTCCATCTATACAAAAGCAAAGAAGATAACCACAAGACCAAAGCCCACTGCATGTTCACCAACCCAATACTTTACACATCATTCTTTGACTCAGCAAGAAGTGCAGCATTCGAAGCCACCAAGAACCTTGGATGAAGACTTCGATTTAGGCTTCATAACACCCAAAAGTATCTTGAAGAACTCAAGGAAATAGGAGAGGAACTTGATGCACTCAGGAAGGACATAGACTAGACCACCTATCTATGAGAGTAATGGGATCCTAATGATGTATTGACCTATCAAATTGTGGTATGGCAGTACCATCGTATGTGTTCTCCATAATATCGGTGTACTACGTTCAAAAACGATTAGTTAGGTTTTTCAAAAACAAGTTTGGAAATTTAATGATTATGGTTGATTGTGCTATTGCTTGTATGGGTAGGATTTTTTTTCCCTAGTACCCTTCTATCTTTTACTTATCTATGCTAAAACCCACAGATGCCTCCCCGACGTGCTCCTGGGAACAACAACAACGACAACAACAATGATGCTATGCAACAGTTGATGGCTGCCCAAGCCCAGTTGATGACTATGATGACTCAGTTCATTGCAGGGGGCCACAACAACAATAACAACAACAACAACAACAACAACAACAATCCTCCACCGCCACCACCTCCCCAAGTGGACAGGCTTACCAGGTTTCTGAGGCTTAGGCCAAACAAGTTCTCAACCTCAACTGAGCCAATGGTGGCTGATGATTGGTTGCGTTCTGTGCAAAAGGATCTGGTGACAACTGAATGTGATGATGCTGAGAAAGTCAGGTTCACCGCACATCTCCTTGAAGGACCTGCTGCCCAATGGTGGGAAACCTATCAGATTTCTCACCCACTGGACACCTTGACCTGGGAGGAATTCAAGGAAGGATTTCGTAATGCTCATGTCTCCACGGGGATTATGAATCTGAAACAGGAGGAGTTTCGCAATCTGCGTCAGGGTAACAGAAGTCTTAAGGAGTACATGGATGACTTTCTTGCCTTGTCTCGATATGCTCCTGAGGACATTGATACAGATGCAAAGAGGAAGGCAAAATTTCTCAAGGGACTATGTGATGAGCTGAAGATACCTCTGACAGTTGCTTATGCTCCAAACTATCAGATACTCCTCGATCAAGCAATCACCCTTGAAGATAGCATGAAGAAAGCTGAAAACAGGAAGAGGAAGATGAACAAGCATTCCTCTGAACCCTCATTCAAAAAGCATTTTGTTCATGATGGGAACCATGGTCACAAACTTGGAAACCACCATAGTGGGGGAAGCAACCACAAGCATCATGAACACAATGGTGGATTCAAGGGAAACGGACACGATGCTCCTAACCACAATCACCGCCCAAATGGGGAACCCAAGAAAAACCTCAATCATATCACATGCTACAACTGCAAGAAGCAAGGACACTACTCCACTGACTGCCCAGAAAAGAAAGGGGCCGAGGCCGCTGTCAAGCCAAATCCTTTTGATAAAGGATATGTGAACAACATCACCGTGGAAGAAGTGAACGGTACATTTTAAATCAAGTTTTAATATTGAAGTTTCAGTACCAACAAAGATTTCTTTTAAGGGTGGTAGCCCACCCAGTCAAACCAGTCACAACCTTTTGCTAGCCTTCTCGAATCTCGAGGACGAGATTCCTTTTAAGGGTGGTAGTCTGTAACATCCTGTGATTTGAAAAATCAGAAAAATTTAAAACTTTTAAAAATTACTTTGTATGTTACTTTTGAAAGAGTATTCAAGCATTGCACTCATGCATTCATGCATAAACATCATTTCATCTTGTGGCTTAAATTAAATAAGAGTTTGAAATTTTAAATTTTATTTATATGTTTTGAAAATTATTCCATAAACATGTTATTTGTATCTTTTATAATATTCCAATTTATTTATTTTTAGTTTGGGCAAGAATACTACCAAAAAGTTCTAAATTAAATCAGCATTCCAAAACATATTTTTATGAATTTTTCTGAAAAGGTTTGGTTAAGTTTAAAAATCAATTTTGAATTAAAAGTTTAAAAACAGAAAATGATTTGACAAAAAAAAAAAAGAGAAACGGCCGAGCCAACTGGGCCGAAGCCCATTTCTTCTCTACCGCGCGCGCGCGCTGCTTCGGCCCAGGAGCAGCCCAAGTGTATCCCGCACTCCTCCTCTCTCGCTGACGACCGGGCCCCACTTGTCATCATCTTCCGCATCGTGTAGAACACGAACTCCTACCGAACTGAAATCGAATCGGATCAAATCCGTGGTTTAATCGCGGAATAATCGGTCCCCTTCGCCCGTATATAAACCCCCCCTCCGCCTCCGTCTTCCGCGTCCAAAACCCTAACAAAAACACGCCAGAATCGTGAGATCCTCGTCGACATTGCCGCCGCCGGGATTTGCCGTTTTCCGGTGAGTTCAACACGCGAGCTTCGTCTCCACGCCCCCTCTGCGCCCCCCCTTCACCGTACGCGTCTAACGGACATGCTCCGGCGTGGTTTTGTGCACCAGGACGGCCGATCCATCGAAGACCGACACCGCCGTCCGCCGCGCTTCTCCGACGAACTCGTAGAGGAAGAGAAGAGCCACCTCGACCACCTCCGTCACGCCATCGAGTCCGCCGCCGTCTCCCGCGTCCAGTGGTATGAGTTTCACTCCTCCCCTAGCCGTAGGACACGAGGTTCATCGTTTTCCGGTGATGGCGCCGCCGCGGGCACGAAACCACCGGCGAGCCGCGCCGCCCGATCCCCCCTTTTTGATCCAAGCGGTTAGAAATAGATCGGACGGGCGAGATTAGATCTCCCGTACCGTTTCGTTCAGCAGATCTGGCGCGTTAGATTTAAATTAGATCGTACGGTCCACGTACGCGATCCGCGCGAATCGGTATCGCCCAATCAGTGAGCGCCGCGTGGCGATTTTATATTCTATTTCGGCAGAGAATTTGTTTTAAAAACAGAAAATAACACAAACTTGCAAAAATCATAACTTTTGATCTGTTTATCCAAATTTGATGAATTTTATATCCACGTGAAGCTCTGGATGTGTAGAATAAATTGGATCTGACAAAATTCAAATTTGACTTAGTATAAAATATTCAAATTTCAAATGGTGAATTTGAGTATATTTGTAATAACTTTAAATCTATAAATCCAAAAATTGCAATTAAATATGTTTTAGAAACTTTAGAATATTTGTAAATTAATGCCACTGCTATAAAATATTTTGAGTAATTTTTGAATGATTTCATAGTTGTGTGTTCAATTTGAATATGTTTGACTAAATTGTTTAAATAACTTTTAATAGAAACATTGTTTTTGATTAAATCCAATTGCAATTGATTTAAGTAAATACTCTATGTCTATTAACACAAATTATAAATTTTGGTTATAAAAATTTAATCATAGGAAACTTTAATATTATAATTATTCCTTTTGTTATATTTTCCAAAATTAGAAATTAATTAAATTGCATTTATAAATTTATGCATATTTATAAAGAAATCACAAAACATATTTTGATGTTTCTTGTGATTTGAAATTGCATTTCATTCATAGCATATGTTATATTGTAGATATAATTCTCAAAGGAAAACCCCTCTTCTTTAGTTTTCTCTAAGTTAGGATTATTTTCAAACTTAGTATTTTGGGAAAAGTGCTATGCACTTAGATACTTAGTAATTTTCAAGATGGAGCTAGAAGACCATTGAAGGACTTAGCCAAAAACAAGACTTCAGAAGTATCTTCAAGGAGAAGAAACACTTAGAAGAAAATCAAGAAGAAGTTCATGAAGGACTTAGAAGAAAACAGACTCTGGAAGCAGCTCCAAAAAGTAGAAGCACTTAGAAGAAAATCAAGAGGAACTGCAAGAAGACTATTCCCTTTTATTTCTAAGTCTCTCTCTCTTTTCTTTTCTTCCCTCTTGGACCTCGTGGTGGCTAAGTTATATCCATGACCATCCCTGGTGATATACAAATCCTCAAGTCTGAACCATCAAGTCTACATGATTCAATGAAGACATCACCAAGGAGAAATTACAAGTCAGGAGATGAAGCCTGGGGAATCAACTCTATCTTCTCTGTATCTTTTATGTCTTCCTATTCTTCTTCCACTTGGACATAAACCAAGTCCTTAGTGATTTTGACCAGGTCCTTAGAGTGCTAACTGAAGATGAAGGAAACTACAAAGGAGTTGAAGAATTCAAGATCAAACATGATGAAGACTAGGAGCAGTCTTACAACTTAGTCAAGTTGACTTATAGTAATTAATGTTATGACCTTGGTCCTTAGTCATATTTGGCTAACACACTTGCCTTGCATTCACTTAGAATGATTTCTTGGCATGGCATGCATCTCTAGTTATAAATATTTTGCACATCATGCATAACATGTTTTTGTATGGTTATTTGGTTTGTATGTTTATTTGTGTCTTGTTTGATGTGTTAGAAATATCGGAGGGAAACGACAACTGTTGCAGCTGCTGTTGCTATTCTTCCTGTTGCCAAGGCAAGTGGCACACCTTCATAAATTTCCTAAGTATCTTCTATGCATTACTGAGTGTGTTTCTTATATGCATGTGTTGGATAGTATTGCTATGCTGAAACTACTATATCCCTTACACTAGTTGTGTCTAGAATCCTATGGGTAACTTGGTAGAAATATTGATGCTATGCAAAAGTTGTTTTGTGAAAAGTTAATTTCTACTAAGTTAAAGATACTTCTGGGTGGATGTGGCAAGAGGATGGAGGTTAGAGTTGAGTGGCTGCTTAGGCTCATTTAGGTGGGTGCACCTTGCTAAGACCCAGGCTCATTTAGATGAGTGAACCTGAGTACGTACACTTGAGGATGGCCACCCAGGAACAAAGGGACCAACGTTTTCTCCAAGTGAAGATGCTTCCAGTGCAACCACGTGGTATAATGGCTCTGCCTTGACTTTTCCCCAAAGGTCTCGTCTCAGACTTCTCCTTTCCTTTTCACTACATGAGGGCCAAGGACAGAAGGGTTGTTTGAGTCTCGTGGTGAAAGTGCACAACCTCTGCAGAGTGTAAAACTAAGTACTTAGCCGTGTCCTTGGTTACGGACAATCTGAGCAGCTGATCAAGGTTTCAACGGAGGCTCCCAACATTCCAATTTCTAAGTTAAAAGTTGATGGGTGAACAAGGGAAGATGAGATTATGGTTTTTATGCCATACTTGTCCTGATTTCAAGAAAAGTGTTTTCAAAAGAGTAGGAAAAATTTGGCTTTATGCAAATTAGCCTTGAACTCCACCAGCCAAATATGCATGTAGGCTATAGAGTTATTCCATTAAGTGTCCACCATAGTGTCACTTGCCAGACTCCATTTTTAATGGAATCTGACCCACTCTGTTGCAAAATTTTATTTGATACAGGTTGTTCAGATGACGAGTGAGATTTCCGTTAAGGGATTTCGAGTCTGCACCAACATGTTTTCG
Organism: Poa annua; assembly: GCA_026929855.1. Classification (NCBI taxonomy): domain Eukaryota; kingdom Viridiplantae; phylum Streptophyta; class Magnoliopsida; order Poales; family Poaceae; genus Poa; species Poa annua. The sequence goes on from CM049428.1 coordinate 29,355,812, forward strand.
CCTGTGGCGTATCATGAAGTTGGAGGCTCATAGAAGATTTATTTCCGTTGCTTTATTGTTTTGAGCTAGCTTTAAGCTATGCAAAGATGTATCGAACTACTTATTTTTGTAATTCTGTATCATCGATGTAATAAAATTGATACTTTGTTGTGATATTACATCGTAAACTGTGTGTGCAAACGAATCGATCCAGGGGTTTGCACTATACACAGTTATCTGCCTTATTTAAAGTGCAGGTACATTACAGGCGCGCGGGTCGCCGGAACGCTCGCTGGCGATGGCGCCCGCGGCGGCGGCGCGTCGGCCTCGATGTTTCCGTCGTTAAAATGAAGCTGCGGCAGGCGCTGTTCTTACCAAAATGAAGCGGAGGAGGAGACGAAGTCGATGGCGCGGCGGCGGCGTCGGTAACCTTCTCCTTTCCTCGTCGGAGTCATGGACGGCGGCGACGGCCTCGGGTCGAGGACGGTTTCGGCGTTCGGCTGCGAAATAAAACACGCGAGGGGGCTCAGCATGTGCGCAAGGAGATGGGTAAGTGAGGGTAAGAGAGCGGGGGCGCTCGAGGTGCTCGGTTTTACCGAAATCGTGCAAAATGCCCGGCGGCAATGGCGGCGGCGGCGGTCTCGATTCCGAGCAGCCCAGCGGCAGAGAGGTAGGGTTTGGGGGGAATTTCGGAGGCGGCTTCGAGGTGAATAAATAGGAGGGGGCAGGGGCGCTAGACGCGGCGAGAAACGGCCCGAAAACGGCTCGGTCTCGGACTCCATCTCCGGCGCGATCTCCGGACAGAGGTTGAAGACGGCTGACAGGTGGGGCCCACCTGTCAGAGAGAGAGGAGAGAGGCGCGCGCTGGAGCGGGCCGATGGGCTGCTAGCTCACGCGCGCGCGGCGGATAGCGTCTGGGCCGGCCCGGAAACATATTCTTTTAAATAAATTAAAAACTGTTTTCAAAACTGATTTACTAAATGATTTTTAAACCTATTCAAAACATTTCAGAAAAAATTATAAAAATATATTTTGGAAAGGTTATTTAATTTTGCAATTTTTAATAATAAACTTACCCATTATATAATTTGGAAAAAATATATTTATTTTTTTAAGTAAGTTTAAATAAACACTTAATGGGATTAAACATTATTTAAACTCATAATTGAAATTTTATTTAGTACTTATGTGATTAAATGTTAAGCCTATATGATGAATGATGTATGCATGCAAAGTTTTAAATTTTTGCAAAATTGGGATGTTACACAAGTAAAGTCGACAGGAAGCGTTAGGCTGAAGGTAACTTTTGGACCAGAAGAGAACTACCGCTCAGAGTTCCTTCGGTTTGAAGTTGTCCCCTTCAAAAGTGCCTACCATGCTATCTTCGGACGACCGGCTTTCGCCAAGTTCATGGCAAGGTCGTTCTATATCTACAGCAAGCTTAAAATGCCAGGGGAACATGGAACCATCACGGTTTCCGGCAACTTCAAGAAAGCTAAGGAGTGTGAGCGTGGCATGGCCGCCTTTGCAGAAGTCATCATCCACAAAGAAGAGCTCGCACTGCTTAAGGCGGACCTAGACAACTCCATGCCCAAACCAAAAGTTGATGTCAAGAAAACCTTTGAAGCTTTAGAGGACACGAAGAAGGCGGACTTCACTCCATGTGACAAGTCCAAGCAGGTTGTCATCGGCTCCAACTTGGACAGCAAATAGGAAGGCGAGCTCGTCGAGTTCTTCCGTGAGAACCGTGACATCTTTGCATGGTCGCCATCTGACATGCCTGGTGTACCGAGGGAACTTGTCGAGCACTCGCTCAATATTATCAAGGGATCCAAGCCGGTGAAGCAAGCAACAAGACGCTTCGGTGATGAGAGACGCAAGGCTATAGGGAAGGAGATAAATAGGCTAAGGGACGCCCGATGCACACGGTGGGTGTGTTGTTGGGAGACCCCGAGAGGAAGGTGTGAAGTAGTGCAGCAACAAATTTCACTCAGTTATTAAACCAAGGTTATCGAACTAGTAGGAGATGAACGATTCCTTCGAGGTTGTTGGTGGAGACGTTGGCACAGCGCAACACCAGCGTCAGCAACGAACGTGGAGCCTACACACAAACCGTCAAGATACTTTGCCCCAACTTAACAGTGAGGTTGTCAAAGGATTAAACGTATGTGTGGAAGAAAGAGTGATGTTTGCAGAAAGTAACAGGTTCGCAATTGTGGTTTTATCAGATTAATGAGAAGGACCGGGGTCCACAGTTCACTAGTGGTGTCACTCCATAAATAATAATAACATTCGTCCATGCGTGGTAAACAAATTACAGCTAGGCAATTGACAGAGTAATGATAAGAAACCCGATGCATATACTAATGATATGGTGTCTAGTGTGAGATTCAGTCGGGCATTACAACAATATACATAGACCGTTCCAACCGCATCTATGACTAATAATCCAACTTCCGGTTAGCGTCCGCACCCCTTTCAGTATTAAGTTGCATGCAACAGATTATCGGCTTAAGCACTGTGTGTAAAGTAAGTAAGAAACATAATCCTTAGATAAAGTACTACTGTTTTATCCCTAGTAGCAACAGTACATCTACAACCTTAGAGATTTCTATCACTGCCCCAAAATAAATAGAGACATGAACCTACTATCGAGCATAAATAACCCATCTTGGAGTTACAAGCATCTACTTGGCCAGAGCATACACAAGTAACGGAGAGCATGCAAGATCATTAAATAGCACACACATGATATATTATGAAGCAATAACTTTAGTACTCAATATTCATCGGATCCCAGCAAACACAACATGGAGAATTACATAAAGATGATCTTGATCATGATAGGCAGCTCACAAGATCTAAACATGATAGCACAAGAGGAGAAGACACCCATCTAGCTACTGTTATGGACCCATAGTCCAAGGTAGACTACTCACGCATCAGTCCGGAGGTGGTCATGGCGACGTAGAAGCCTCCGGGGATGATTCCCCCTCCCGGCAGGGTGTCAGGGAACAGTTCTGATCTCTCCCGAAGTGGTGACGGCGACAGCGGTGGCTCGGGACCCGTGGAGTAAAAAGTGATTAACCGTGTCGAGTTTTTAGGTCAGGGAGGCTTTTATGGGCGAAAGACCTAGGTCGGTGGGCGCCCGAGGGCGCCACACCACCTCTCGGCACGGGCCCCATGCTGGCCGAGCCACCAGGTGGTGTGGGCCCCTCAGAGTCCGTCTTCGTCTCTTCTTTGGTTCTGTTGGTCGCAAATATTCCAAAAATAAATACTGGTTGACTCGTTTCCAATTTGGCGGATATTTCCTTAAGAGCTTTTCTGAAACAAAAAACAACAGAAAACAGGGAACTGACATTGTGGCATCTTGTTAGTAGGTTAGTCCCAGAAAATGGATAAAACTATATAAAATGCATATAAAACATGTAATAACATGATATAACATAGCATGGAACACAAGAAATTATGGATACGTTGGAGACATATCAACATCCCCAAGCTTAGTTCTACTCGTCCCGAGTAGGCAAGAACGATAAAAGAAGAATAATTTCTGAAGTGACATGCTTAACACAATATTGATCATGTAATTCATTGTAAGGCATGTAAACTGAAATCAAAAGAATAAGTGTTGTAGTTTATATTGATATCAAATGAGTAATGAACAAACAAGTAGGTGAAGTAAGCAAAGCTTTCAATGATATAGTACTAGATAGCAATCAACTATGCAAAGTAGATATTAAAGATGATTTAAGCTTCAAGGACAACAATATAATCATCTAATGCTTCCAACAAACATGACAACTTTATGAAAAGATCAAGTCAAGTAATAGCAATATGCACGTAGATGATCAATATATTATTTGTTCAAAAGAAACAAGCAAGCATTCAACGTTGGTTCCTGGCACCAGGATGTTATGGCTAAGAGAATGTAAATGGAGGTTTGGAAGGCCAACGGAAGAAAGGCTCACAAAGTTGTAGATGATCATTAGAAAAGAGAAAGTCATACAATCAAAGCTATGCAAGGAGTAGTGATTTCCATACAATGGATGCACATGGAGCTATAAGTATATGAAAGCTCTCCAATGGAACTAGTGGGGGTGCATCCAACTTGCTTGCTCAAGAAGACCTAGGGCACTTTTGAGGAGGCTCATCATTGGAATATACAAGCCAGGTTCTATAGTGTAAAGTTGCCCACATAGTTATGCAACTAAGACATGAAAACTCTCTCATATGGAGTAAAGGTGCTAAACATGAGCACAAATGATGATCACAAATGATACGGTGCTATAACATGAGCACAAGTGATGACTATAGATGATATGGTGTTGTAACATAAGCACAAGTGTGTGATAAAGAATACTAATGTTGCCCCCTTTATTTATTTATTTTCTTTCTTTTTTTCTTTTTTCTCTTTTTCTCTTTTTTCTATTTTTCTGTTTCTCTTTTCGATGGCCTCCATGGCTCTTTTCACTTTTAGGGGCAAGCATCCTAATATGATACAAGATGTAGAAAACACACTAATGATGATAAAACAACATACTGATTGATGGGTTCGTAGCATAGAAAACAAAAATGTTCCTACGGTGTGAACAAACCAACAAGCCAAGATCTAGTCTAGGAGATGCTTGTAATGAGTGGAACATATTCCCAGAGAACTAACCCTCAAAGACCGTAAGCGTTTCAAGAATAATTCTCATGGAGATGTAGTCGTTCACTCGCTGGTCTCAAGATCGTGAAGATGTGCGCTGCAATGGGCAGCGCCTCCGTACTCGGTCACACGTACGGCTTGATGACGACCTCCGCTCCCTCGATCCAGCGGGGCAGCGGAAGTAGTAGAACCACCGGAAACTCCAGCATCACGACGGCGTGTTGTGGTTGAGAAACTAATCGGCCATGGCTTCGTCAAGCGGATGGCTGGAAGGTGGAGCGGCGGGAGGAGGGAGAGAGAGGCAAGTCTGTGGGGAGAGGGAGCTTACACCCCTCTTTATATAGGAGGGGGAGGGATCCACGAAATTGGAGTGCCCCCACCTCTCCCCTCATCATGTGAGTAGAGTCTCCACATTCTCTCATCAATTCCCACTCAAAATTCCAAGGGGTTTTCTTTATTAAATAAAACAATTTCATTTATTTTTAATATTTGTCAATTCTATTAACAAACATTAACACTTACCCCCTTGGTTCATTTGTTAATTCTATTAACAACCATTGGCAAACATTGACAATTAACTCCTTGAACTATTTCAATATTACCTGAATCAATATCGATGATGTCCAAACTTTTCTCCGCAATTCCGTGTCTACCCAAAAGCGCCGACAAACCTTAAGTGTGTCACCCTACGGTTCGTGAATAATGTATACATGATCGAGACACCTCTCCGATCAATAGTCAACAGCGGTATCTGGAGATCCGTAATGACTCCTACATATTCGACGATGAATCTTGTGATCATGTGAACCAAAAACGTCATAACCAACTCCTTTTGTCTCGCCATATTTTACTTGTCCGAGATCCGATCATTGGTATCATCTATACCTAGTTCGATCTCGTTCCCGACAAGTACTCTTTACTCGTTGTGTGATATGTCATCCTTGTGACCTAGTCACGTGCTTGCAAGCGGTGTCGATGTGATATCACCGAGAGGGTCCAGAGTATATCTCTCCGTCATCTGGATGGACAAATCCCACTTCTTGATCCATGAGCCTCAACTAATACTTTCGGAATACCCAACGCCACCTTTATAGTCACCCTGTTACGGTGTGACGTTTGATGTTATCAAAGCATTCTTCCGGTGTTAGTGACTGACATGATCTCATGGTCTAAGGATTAGGATTACTTCGTATGCTTAGTACAACAATGTAAACTTAATGACTTGGTCGTATTGCTATACTTAATTTGGGTGTGTGTTCATCACATCACTCTCCTAATGACGTGATCCCGTTATTAACAACATCCAATGTTCATGATCATGAAACCTTAATTATCAGTTAACGAGCTAGTTAAACGAGAGGCGTTACTAGGAACTCTTATTTGTTCATTAGTCACACATGTATTAACGTTTCCAATTAATACAATTCTAGCATGAGAAATAAACATTTATCATAAACATGGAATAAGATAATAACCACTTTATTATTGCCTCTCGGGCATATTCCTTTCAGTCTCCCACTTGCACTAGAGTCAATAATCTAGTTAACACTTGTAAAGATCCAACACCAATGGCCTTCTGGTGATGATCATGTTTAGCTCATGGAAGAGGTTTTAGTCAACGGATCTTGAACGTTTCAGGTCCGTATGTATATTTGCATATCTTTTGGGTCTCTACGCACGACTCATTCCGAATGAGATTAGGCATGACTTTGTATAGCTTTGGTCACATGGTGGAACCTTTAGTTCACCGGTCTGAATCACGTTGCTAATACTTTCAAAACAATATAGCTTCAAAGATCTGACACACATGGAACTACACCAAGTTCGCAAGAACTTCTTGACTCAAATTTTGTTGTCAAAACAACGATATTCTTAGCTATCGTTTGCTAGTCATAGCAATGATATATTTAGCCTTAGGTTTTAGTATGCCGTTTGTCACACCGACGGTACACTTATCCTCATTCATAGAATCCGTCATATTGTTGAAGTTTGGAACTCATCCAAAACCAACATGGAACTTCCTTCCATCCTATCGTGCCACTTTCATTGAAAACACATATAGCCTTATTGAGATAAAAATTAATTTTATTCGGATATGTGACACAACTCCTGTCGATGTAACATATTACAGCGATATGTTTGTCACTTTCGTACCCAAAATATATTCTTCGTCCTTCCAAAGCACCTAAGAATATCTTACTGTCGTCCAGTGATCATCACATGAATCACTCTGGTAAATGCTTGTAACTATATTACAGCATATGATATCTGGTTGTGTACATATCATGGCGTTTATGATTGGAAAAGATAGTCATCTCTCTCCACTCATCAAGTGTCGAATACACTCATGTCTAGTTAACACGCCATGTAACAAGAACACTTCTTGATGTTTCCATATCGAACTACTTCGGTATCTCTTTTATGTACTTTGACCCAACCTTTTAAGCGCATCAATTCATCTCCATGAATCTTAGATGCCTAACATAGTTTTTGGTCGAAGTCCTTTCAATGAAAACTATTTTCAGTGAAACTTTTAATTATGTCAAGTAAATATACATGATTTTTCAGCCAACGGTATGTCATCTACATAAAGTATCATGAATATGTCTTAGCGCTCCCACTTAATTTCTTGCAAAAGCAAGCATCTTCGTTGTTCATAATGAAATCAAAATTTCATTTGACTATTTCATTCAATGAAGATATCATCTCCGTTATGCATACTTCTATTATGGAAGTTTGCATTCCCCTTTCTAGCTATCTCGGGATGAACAACTCCCTCAGATGTATCAGTTATACGTCGTTGGTTAGTACTCCAAAGAAGGAACACAACTTTCTTACCCGGCATAACTCATATGCAGCGATTGCTAGAATAATCCATTCAGATTTAAGGTTTCGCTACGGAAGATCCAAATCTTAACGTAGTCAACTTCTTGAACTTTGTCGTAAACAATTTTTGACAACTCGAACCTTTTATGGATGTGACATCCACTTCTGTTTATAGACTCATTTTTATTTTACCAAACTCCAAGCTTGATTTTGTATATGAATACTATCTTGGATTTTATGGCGTTCAACCATTCTTAACGGAGTTAAGGCCCATCATCGCTTCCTTGTATACAATCGGTTTACTATTGTCCTACAATAATATTTCATTCTCAAGTCCTTATTATTCGATTACGAAAGCGTACCCTACTAGTGAGCTTCAATATATAATTCAATCTCCAGAGATACAACAACTTGTAGTTGTGGGTGTCATGGGCGACATGGCCGCTTCCAGAACAAATTCTAGTGTTGCGCCACTATGCTCATCTTAGTTATTGAATTCTATTGTCCTCCCACTCAAAACTTTCACGAGAACATCCTTCTTGGAAATAAGCCATTTTCAGCGACAACAACACTTTGTCTTTGGCTTAAAGTGGAAAGAATTCCCAATGCTTCCTTGGGATAACCTACAAAGATATTTATCCATTTTGGTTGGAAACTCATTTGCATACCAAAAATGAAGAAAATACCGCTGGGTAACTTCCCGTCCCATGTCTCATATGGTTGTCAATTCAATGGATCATATATGATGGTACTCTTTTAAGTGTAAAAGCGGTAGTCTCTAAAGCATAGATCTTCAAAAATATAATGGCAATTTTAATTTACATCTATGATATTCCATGTCAAAACACGGTGTGATTATGTCTCTCGAACCCACCATACTTCTGTGGTGTTTTAGGGAGGCATAATTTGTGGAATTAATTCCACAACACTTAGATGTCTTGTGCTAAACTTGTAACTTAAATAATCCCTTCTATGAACTCATCATAGATATTATTGTTACAATGATTTTCTACGGCATGTTGAAATTCTTTGAACATATTCAAATGTTTCAGAATTCTTTCTCATTAAATAATTCCGAATATATCTATTCAACTCATCAACAAAGTAGATGAATCTACCGCTTATGGCTACACCCAATGGATCACATACATCAATCATGTGTGATTTCCAACATGTTTAGCAATTCGTTCAATCTTAGGCCTCTCGAACGAAGTTCAAGTCATTTTCCTTTTAGAAGGTGTTGCAAGCGCCAAATGATTCAAAATCAAGTGACTCTGAAATTCAACAACATTGAGTTTCTTCATGCAATTATTTCTAATATGACTTAAATGGCGGTTCCACAATTATATGGAATTGAAATCCTTAGCCTTGCGCCGTTTAACATTAGTATTATAGATATATGTTTTACCAATAAGATTTATAATAACTTATTCATCTTCTATGGATTATGGTAAAAATTTGAACAACTACTTGTTTTATTTAGACCAGAACAAATAGAATAAATCTCGCGGGCTAGGTATAACCAACTACGAACACAATAACAAATTATCATATTTTCGTTGCGTATTGTTACCACATTCCTCGTAAGTCACTTAGGCCATTGTATTCTTGTATTGAGTTGTATGACAGTTCATACCAACCAATCTAGTACACATTCCCAAGAATTACAGTATGTGACTCATAGGAAAAATATCTATAACATGTATATCAGCCATATACACCTGAACTAGACTTTCTGGTCTTTTCTTTTCTGCAAATACTTTGCAGTTCCTCTTTCGGTTTTTCCTCTCTATGCGGAAGAAGCATTCAACATCAACATATGTGTAAATCAAATTGGATAAAAAACCTAGGCGTGAATAGTCAGTACTAGCACCCTTTGGAGTTTTATGTTGAGGTTGATCATCATATGATAAATGTTCTTCTGGATTTCACTATTAGTGGTCTTTTAATGCAATGAACAAATTCACTTACACTATTTATCCATCCCATCATGAATCCTATCATGATGAAGCTACCATGGCTCAATTAGATAAGATATGAATCAGTGTCAAACTAATTTGGATATCGAGATGCCTTGCATCTTCTATCTTGTAGTACATACTCATACAATATAAGCTCACGTACTCCCACTGAAATTCATACAAACTTGTAACCAAAACAAGATCCTAGATGTCAGTCATATCTCATACTTCATTCATTTCTTAAACAAATTTTCAGCTCCATCGTTCTCCTCAATTATCAAACAAATTCGAAAAGTGAGTTTCACAGAGACAAGAATGAATTTAGATACCAATAAGAATTGTTGCTCATTTTAGATTCCAAATCCCATGGAGCAATTTTAGAGTTACCGGAAGTTTGTAATAGAACTATAAAACTTTTCTATACATAATTACTACTTACTTACAATATGGTACCAGTCCATAGAGTAAATATCAGATTTTTAACAGTTGTGAGCACAACTAACAAGCCTAGTGCGTAGTGGACTACAGATGCCAATACTACAAATATCCACGCAAAGAAAATTTTAGACTATGTTTATGATAGATATATGGAGTTAAACTAATTCTAAATTATTACGTTAACTCCCACTCAAAAACAACATCCCTCTAGTCGTTTTAGTGATTACACGAACCAAATTCACTACACCAATAACTGATCATCACGAGAGATGGTGCAGCTGCAAAGGCGAACATCGACATGTAGATCATATCATCGATATGACTCATGCTTTACCTTTCGGTTACGTGTTCCGAGACCATGTTTGTACATGCTAGGCTCGCCAAGTAGAACCGTAGTATTTGCGTGTTCAAATCTGGCTTACACCCGTCGTATGCGAACGTTGAGTCTATCACACCCGATCATCACGTGATGCTTCGAAACGAGGAACTTTCTTAGCGGTGCATACTAAGGAAGAACACATTATTATCTTGATAGTAATTGTGAGAGGGATCATCTTATAATGCTACCGTCACGATCTAAGCAAAGATCCAAGCAAAATAAGATGCATAAAAGGATTAACATCACATGCATGGATAATGTGATATGATATGGTCCTTCTCACACTTAATCTCCATCTTGTGCATCTTGGCATGATCTCCATCATTCCACCGGCGTGGCACCAAGGTCCATGGCGCCTCCTTCTTGATTGTCCTCCAAATTTACAACATATCATGTAGATATGATATTTAGCACGTAGGCCATAAATTAAAAAGACAACCATTTGGCTCCTGCCGGTTTGTCATAATTTACAAAAGGTATCATCGCATACATCAAATTTATAACTTTGACCATATCACATCACATGCCCTGCAAAAACAAGTTAGACGTCCTCTAATTTATTTTTGCATATTTTACGTGGCTTAGGGCTTTCGAAGATAGAACCGTTCTTACCTACGAACATGAAACCACAACGGTGATGAAAATATTATTAGCAACCTGTTCTATTTTATATCTTAACTATAGTAGGAGAGACAGACACCCGCAAAGCCACTTATGCCAAACAAGTTGCATGTCAGTCGTGGAACAAGTCTCATGTGCGTGGACATGTAAAGTTAGTCCGGGCCGCTTCATCCCACTATGCCTCAAAGATACAAAATATACAAAGGAAGCAATAACATGATCATCAACGCCCACATACACATATGTATTCTACCCGTACAAAACATCTACGCATAGACACGGCTCTGATACCACTGATGGGTTCGTAGCATAGAAAACAAAAAATTTCCTACGGTGTGAACAAACCAACAAGCCAAGATCTAGTCTAGGAGATGCTTCTAATGAGTGGAACATATTCCAAGAGAACTAACCCTCGAAGACCGTAAGCGTTTCAAGAATAATTCTCATGGACATGTAGTCGTTCACTCGCCGATCTCAAGATCGTGAAGATGTGCGCTGCAACGGGCAGCGCCTCCGTACTCGGTCGCACGTACGGCTTGATGACGACCTCCGTTCCCTCGATGCAGCGGGGCAGCGGAAGTAGTAGAACCACCGGAAACTCCAGCAGCACGACGGCATGCTGTGGTAGAGAAACTAATCGGCCATGGCTTCACCAAGCGGATGGCTGGAAAGTGGGGCGGCGGGAGGAGGGAGAGAGAGGCAAGTGTGTGGGGAGAGGGAGCTTACACCCCTCTTTATAGAGGAGGGGGAGGGAGCCACAAAATTGGAGTGCCCCCACCTCTCCCCTCATCATGTGAGTGGAGTCTCCACTCAACCCACTCATTCTCTCATCAATTCCCACTCAAAATTCCAAGGGGTTTTCTTTATTAAATAAAACAATTTCATTACATTTTAATATTTGTTAATTCTATTAACAAACATTAACACTTACCCCCTTGGTTAATTTGTTAATTCTGTTAACAACCATTGGCAACCATTGACAATTAACTCCTTGAACAATTTCAATATTACCCGAAACAATTTTGATGTTGTCCAAACTTTTCTCCGAAATTCCGTGTCTACCCAAAAGCGTCGACAAACCTTAAGTGTGTCACCCTACGGTTCGTGAATAATGTAGACATGATCGAGACACCTCTCCGATCAATAGTCAATAGCGGGATCTGGAGATCCGTAATGACTCCTACATATTCGACGATGAATCTTGTGATCGTGTGAACAAAAAACGTCATAACCAACTCCTTTTGTCTCGCGATATTTTACTTGTCCGAGATCCGATCATTGGTATCATCTATACCTAGTTCGATCTTGTTCCCGACAAGTACTCTTTACTCGTTCTGTGATATGACATCCTTGTGACCTAGTCACGTGCTTGCAAGCGGTGTCGATGTGATATCACCGAGAGGGCCCAGAATATATCTCTCTGTCATCTGGATGGACAAATCCCACTTCTTGATCCACGAGCCTCAACTAATACTTTTGGAATACCCAACGCCACCTTTATAGTCACCCTGTTACGGTGTGACGTTTGATGTTATCAAAGCATTCTTCTGGTGTTCGTGATTGACATGATCTAATGATCTCAGGATTAGGATTACTTCGTATGCTTAGTACAAGAATTTAAACTTAATGACTTGATCGCATTGCTATAATTAATTTGGGTGTGTGTTCATCACATCATTCTCCTAATGACGTGATCCCGTTATTAACAACATCCAATGTTCATGATCATGAAACCTTAATCATTAGTTAATCAACGAGCTAGTTAAACGAGAGGCGTTACTAGGAACTCTTATTTGTCCATTAGTCACACATGTATTAACCAGTTTCCAATTAATACAATTCTAGCATGAGAAATAAACAATTATCATAAACATGGAATAAGATAATAACCACTTTATTATTGCCTCTCGGGCATATTCCTTTCACTGATGATATGCGTAACGATATGAATGTGCCTGTAAAGGCCCTCCTTATTATAAGGTAGCGACCTCCTGTGTATAGTGCTAGTCTCTGGATCAACTTGCTAGCACACACAGTTTAAGATGAAATACCATAACATTGCATCAATATTCATTACACGATGATCCAGAATCAAAAGGGTTCGATACAAGGTGCAAAGGCCATGGCTAGCTCAAACCTAAATAAACACACAACGGAAAGGAAATGGATAAAGTGAGCTCCATCTTCATCATGTGCCACATGCAAGGCATGTTGGTTGGAGACTCGCGACCCTATCAATCCTTACACCTTGTCAGGCGGACCTGCAACGGTGAGTTACAGCCCAGATTCATTGGGTCAGCACAACTGAATTGTGGTGACAAGATTCACTAAGAATATTTTAAACAATTTTATTGGTTCTAAGCAAATTTATTAATTTCGTACACGTAATTAAAACTCCGAGTTATTCCCACTCCTTTCGAGGACACAAAGTTCACGTGGTGTTTCTACTCTTTTCTGGAAGATATCTTGGAGTATTACTTCACTCCAATTTCCAATCCTTTTCAAATGACACACCATATCTCCGGGGAAACCATGCCGTTTTCAAACACCAAGACCTTGTGGTACTCATCGTCTCTTGGGAGGATGCACCGTGACTCCGTGGTGATCCATGTTGTTCCAAGTGACACACCAAGACTCTGGGGTGGCCAGCTTATCGTTGTTTGTGAGGATGCACCGTGACTCCGTGGTGATCCATGTCGTTTCAAATGACACACCTTGACTCCGGGATGGCCAGATCGTCATCGTAGTTTGTGAGGATGCACCGTGACTCCATGGTGATCCACGTCGTTTCAAATGACACACCCTAACTCCGGGGTGGTCAGTTCGTCTAGAGACACCGTGACTCCGTGGTGCTCATCACCGTTTATGAGGATGCACCGTGACTCCTTGGTGATCCACGTCGTTTCAAATGCACACCATGACTCCGGGGTGGACAGATCGTTTAGAGACACTGTGACTCTGTGGTGCTCATCGCCGTTTGTGAGGACGCATTGTGACTTCATGGTGATCCACGTCGTTTCAAATGACACACCATGACTCCGGGGTGGCCAGATCGTTTAGAGACACCGTGACTCCATGGTGCTCATGTCGTTTCTAAGGACAAAGTTGTGGTGTTCCTAAACATATCTTGCTAGCCAAGCTACTCAAACAACATCATGATAGCAACCAGGATTTCGAGCCAAGTAAATCATGTGGCTATCCTACGTGGTTTCATTTCATCAATGGACGTGATAGTTCATCCGATTCAACCATTTCAACATAACATTTAACTACTCAAGAACATTACATGTAACATTATCAAAGTGAACTTGCCTTGTCAACCGCGAGAGTAAGCTGAATTATCACAGCAACAAGAATGACACTCCAGACAATCTAACAAAATGAATAGCACTTAATCAACATACAATCAATCATATGTGCAAATCATAGAAAATGATATGCTTGTCTACATGAAATAAATATATTTACAATGTGATAAATAACTTATTAGTTCTCTGGTTGCTACAATGATGCTTGATGACATGGGCAATATTTAATGCAGTTTATTATTTGAAAACGTTTTTGAAACACTAGAGGGTTTGCATGAACAATTATTACTCTTATAATTTATTAATCATTTAAATTAAGTTTTATGTTCTCTGGACAGAGGATGTAATTTAATAAATTTAGCAAAAGGATTCATTTAAAATAATTAGAAGATAAGTTTAAAATTAAATGGACAAAATGCTCCTATGCATAATATTCCAATTTTACAGATTCAAAAGGGAACACTATTGATGCCAAAATGATCTATAAGAGAATGGCTTTATAACGGTATAAAGTTTGTTAAATTTGGACTTACGGTTTGAAAAGTATGAAATTTTGAAGTTTGATTTGATTTTTGCTTTTTAAACATTTATTTAATTTAGGGATTAATATCAGTCGACCGATCTAACTTACGCGGATGCACGGGATTAATCGATACCGGTTCGTAATAAAATAAAACGGTAGCCGATGGATCTAGATCCAACGGCCCTGGATCCAGGCGACCAAAAGTGGGCGGCGCAGTTCACCGGAGTTGTCTCCGGCCGCGGCAGCGCCATGCGTGCCGTGCACGGACTCGAGGACAGAGAGGGAGTTGGGCAGTGGGATTAGAACCTGTGGGAGGAGGAGGGTGAGGCGAGGTTGTTGGCGTGGTCACGGACGACGGGGAGCTCTTCTCCTCCGGCAACTGCTCGCCGGAGTTGCGGCAGTGGGCGATGGTTTCGGTCGAGCACGCCGTTGATGTTCAGACGCGCCTGGGTCCGTGCAACCTGGTCAAAGATGTGCGCCGGTGTGAATTGGAGCACGGGGTGCCGGAGATAGGTGAAGAGGGGAGCGGGGCTCACCGGAATCGGCGACGTGCGGCGTCCGGGCAGCCTGGGGGCGCTCTGCTTCGTCTCTGCGAGGGGAAAAGTAGGTCGTGGCGGGGGTCTTAAAGGGGGTGGCCAGTGCGCTAGAGTGGGCATGGGGAGTGGGGATGGTGGAGGACGTGGGCTACGACATCGAGGTCATGGCGTCATGGGCGCGAGGTGGTTGGGGGAGAGGGACGACTTACGGGTGGGGCCCGTCGGTCAGTGAGAGATGAGGCGAGGGAACGGGCTGGGCCGCTGCTGGGCTGGGCGCATGGCACACGCGGTAGTTAGGCGCTGGGTCGGCTGGGCTGGTCCGGCTAACACTCTTTTTTTTATCTTTTCTGTTTTTTTCTTATTTCTTTACCACTTTTGTTTTTATAATTCCAAATTAAGTCAAACTAGTTTCTAAAAATTTATGAAAATCATATCTATCATTTAAAACAGTCATACTCATGTTTTGATTACTTTTCAAAAGTAAGAATTTGAAATAATGATAGACACCAATTTGACACTTTTGCATAATTTGAAATAGAGTTTTAATAAGGGATTTATGTCATAATAAAATCAGGAGACTAATCAAAACAATCCTTTTTGTTTATTTTCTTGGCTATTGATGATTTTGTATTTGTAAGAAATAAAGTTTTAAATTTTAGTGACACTTCAACATTACAAAATTTTGGGGTGTTACAGTGCCATAAGAATATATATGACAACGGTGACTCTGCCAGTGTAGCAGGTTATGCAGTGCTCTAGCGTAACATGGGTAAAACCACACATCAGCTTTATAGAAACATGCAAAGCAATAAACAAGTAATGAATGACAACAAGTCATGTATAATGCATGGCAATATATCTCGGAACAGCTATGAAAATGTTGTAGTAGGTAGGTATTGTGGATGTTTTGAGGAAGATGTTTGGCTTATGTGTAGGAGAACAAGATGAAGATCTCCCATGAGTTTGGATGTACCCGCGAAAAATGCACCAAGTCTCAATGTGAGAAAGGGCAAAGCAAAGTACTGAAGAGGCTAGCAATATGATGGTGGAAGTGCCATGAAAACCGCAGTTTTAGAACTCAAGAGTAAAGAGATTCCAAATAAATATATGATCATGCAAGGCATAATGAAAATTACTCCTATGGGTGTTGTGGCAAATGAACAAGTTCACTTTTGGGGACCCGACCGTGGCGCATAACATAAAGCCATTACGGTTGCCTTAGGCAAAAACAAGTCATATACTATTATGTAATCAGCTGGAAATTTAAGTGTGGCACAGTTTTCAAGTTTCTCTAGACCAACCATTTAATCGTTCCACTATACTAGGCCATCATGTTCACCATTAAGCAAAATAATATCTCAAAACAACATCAATTATTCAAGTGACACAATTTAATGATCTATAAAATTAATGTATCATTTTAATTATACCATCTATCACATTTAGCATTTTCAGTTCTCAACTAAACACCAATCATCTTATTTAAAAGATAAACTCTCCAAGTAATTAAACAATGAGATATGAGAGTATGATAAAACAAAGCTAACAGCTCTAACTAGAGATGCATGAAAAAGAAGAGCTAGAGAGCAAACGATAACAAAAGAAGAATATTCAACGAATATAAGTGAAGAATACGAGTATTCATATGAAAAAGCGGAGCATGTCTCTCTCCCACACAAAAGAATGCTTGGATCCATATTTATTCAGAGAATGAAAAGAACAAAAACAAAAACAAACAAACGCTTCAAGATAAGCACATAAGATGTGACGGAATTAAAATATAGATTCACTAGAAAGGACTTGATAGTTTGTCGATGAAGAAGGGGATCTCTTGGGCATCCCCAAGATTTGACGCTTGATTATTCTTGAAATATCTTGGATTGAACCACCGGGGCATCCCCAAGCTTTGGCTTTACTTCCTTCTTGACCATATTGTATCATCCTCTTCTCTTGATCATTGAAAACTTCCTCCACACCAAACTTAGAGTAACTTCATTAGAGGGTTAGTGCACAAAAAATTATGATATTATGTAAGAACACTATTGCTACCATTGCTACTGGACATTAGCTAAAGCCACTGATACTTAAAAGGATAAAATATCCAATCAAAATAGCAAAAGAGGCATTGCAAAATAAAATGCCAGAATCTGTCAACAACAGAACAGTCCGAAAAGACGAATTTTTTCAAGGCACTTAACTTGCTCAGATGAGAAAACTAAAAACATATGAAAGTTTCGTATACATCTGAGGATTATGCACAAAAATTAGAAGATTTTTCAGACGTTCCAGTGATTTTATATAATTTTTACGGTGGACAGCAGAAATCATTTTCAGCACAAGAACTGAATTTTAACATCAACTTTCGAATAGAGGCTTAACTTGACACAACATTGCAATAAAAATAAGATACAAAGGAATTTATACAGAGGTAGGCATGTTCTTGACACAAGTGCTGAAAATAAAATATAATGGGATACCTCCCAAAAGCGCTTTCTTTAATGCCTTTTAGCTAGACTTGATAGTTGTTATGATGCTCTCATAAATAAAGAAATTGAAGCAAAAGGAGCATCAAGAGGCAAATTCAAAACACATTTAAGTCTAACCCACTTCCTATGGACATGAATTTTGTACACAAATAAATCCACAAAGAACAAAGTGACAAGCATAGGAAGAAAAAACAAGAGTAACTTCAAAACAATTAGCATATAGAGAGGTGCTTTAGTAACATGAAAACTTCTACAACCATATTCTCCTCTCTCATAATGATTTCAGTAGTAGAAATAAATTCAACCATATAATCACAAATATCTTTCAACTTAGATAATATAGGCACATAAAGAGGATCATTAAATTTATTTTGGAATTCATTAGCATGCTTTCCTCTTTTAAAATAGTTGCTAAGATCAATGTCAATTTTAAGATCATGGTTGCAAAAAAAAATTGGAACTAGAGACAATTGCAAACCACATAAGTATCTCTCAGCATAAGCAAATTTATCCTCCATGGTGTAATTAGGATAATTCAAAAACAAAGTAGGATTCTCATGAGTAAGAGTACCATCACACGCAGCAATTATATCATTTTTATCCTCACATGAATAAATAATAACTTCTAAACATAGAGGATTATTGATAAGCATAGGACCATCATCTAAAGCATTATCATATATAACATTGGGGACCACATTTTTACTTCTGTTATTTTGTTCTATTTTTCTTGTGTCAAGGGGCATGTATTTTTCAAATTTATCAAACGTAGATATTGCAATAGATTCATGACATTCAACAATATAGCACACTTCCTCCTTAGGCACGTATGGATGGCAATCAAATAATGTAAGACTTAAAGAGTTACTATTTTTAGGATAGATCCTCATTTTGTTCTTCACTCTCCTCCTCTTTTCATCCAATGAGCTTTCAGGTTCAGCAATTTCTTCTTCTATTTGAGGATATCTTTGTTCAAGAAATTCAGCAATATAAGGATTATCATTATAATATTGAAGACAGTAACCAAGTATAGCATAATTCTCAGTTTTACAAGGAGCATCATCATTTTGAATATAACCAGCAATTTCATAGGCACCCTTAAAAACAACAAATTCTTCAATTTGTTCAAGATTACCAAATTCATAGTTTCATTTAGCATAAGCAGCCAAGGTTTCATTATCATTATAATCACATTGGAAAGGCAGGTGTTTATGCCTTCTACAACAAAAGGATTCATTAAAGCAGTAGGATTCATCATATGTAGAACACAAGTTCTTAGCAAAACTATTCAATCTACTTATTTGTTCCCATAAATATTTTTCTTTTTGAGACAAGCGGTATTCCTCATAACAATCGATTTCAAAGAGAGTTGACATTGATAGAAAATAAATAACTAGACATAATATGCAAACCGAAATAACAATAATAGAAAAACTGAAATAATAAAGACCAAACCAAAATAAAAATAATAATCCAAGTAACTATTTTTTTTGTATTTTTGATATTAAGCAAACAAGACAGTAATAAAAATAAACTAAGCAAGACAATAACAAAATAAAAAGATTGGAATCGTGAAAACTCCCCTCGTGAAGAATCTTCAAATCTCTCCGGCAACGGCGCCAGAAAAGAGCTTGATGCACACGGTGGGTGTGTTGTTGGGAGACCCCAAGAGGAAGGTGTGAAGTAGTGCAACAGCAAATTTCCCTCAGTTATGAAACCAAGGTTATCGAACAAGTAGGAGATGAATGATTCTTTCAAGGTTGTTGGTGGAGACGTTGGCACGGCGCAACACCAGCGTCAGCAATGAACGTGGAGCCTGCACACAAACAATCAAGATACTTTGCCCCAACTTAAGAGTGAGGTTGTCAATCTCACCAGCTTGCTTTATAAAGGATTAAACGTATGTCTGGAAGAAAGAGTGATGTTTGCAGAAAGTAACAGGTTTGTAGTTGTGATTTTATCAGATTAATGAGAAGGACCGGGGTCCACAGTTCACTAGTGGTGTCTCTCCATAAATAATAATTACATTAATCCATGTGTGGTAAACAAATTGCAGCTAGGCAATTGACAGAATAATGATAAGCAACCCAATGCATATACTATCGAGCATAAATACCCCCTCTTGGAGTTACAAGCATGTACTTGGGCAGAGCATACACAAGTAACGGAGAGTATGCAAGATCATTAAACATCATTCACATGATATATTATGAAGCAATAATTTTAGTACTCAATATTCATCGGATCCCAGCAAACACAACAGGGAGAATTACATAAAGATGATCTTGATCATGATAGGCACTCACAAGATCTAAACATGATAGCACAAGAGGAGAAGACAACCATCTAGCTACTTTTATGGACCCATAGTCCAAGTTAGACTACTCACGCATCAGTCTGGAGGCGGTCATGGCGACGTAGAAGCCTCTGGGGACGATTCCCCCTCCTAGCAGGGTGCCAGGGAGCAGTTCTGATCTCTCCCGAAGTGGTGACAGCGACGGCGGCGGCTTGGGACCCGTGGAGGAAAAAGTGATTAACTGTGTCGAGTTTTTAGGTCAGGGAGGCTTTTATGGGCGAAAGACCTAGGTTGGTGGGCGCCCGAGGGCGCCACACCACCTCCCAGCGCAAGCCCCATGCTGGCCGCGCCACCAGGTGGTGTGGGCCCCTCGGGGTCCGTCTTCATCTCGTCTTTGGTTCTTCTGGTCGCAAATATTCCAAATATATATATTGGTTGGCTCGTTTCCAATTTGGCGGATATTTCCTTAAGAACTTTTCTGAAACCAAAAACAGCTGAAAACTGGGAACTGCCATTGTGCCATCTTGTTAATAGGTTAGTTCCAGAAAATGCATAAAAGTATATAAAATGCATATAAAACATGTAATAACATGATATATCATAGCATGGAACACAAGAAATTATGGATACGTTGGAGAGGTATCAACGCCAATTTCATAAAAGAAGTTGCACACACCGATTGGGTGGCAAATCCTGTACTTTTTCCAAAGAAGAATAAAGAGTTGAGGATGTGTATCGACTATACCAGTGTTAACAAGTGCTGCTGTAACAACCCAACATTTTATAATGTTTAAAAATCACTAAAATTTAAAACCAACTATGAAATATTTCAAGCATATTGAAAGAGTTTAATATTTCAAATATCTCAATGCATCATTATTTTCAAAAGTTGTTCAAGTTAAACATTTTATTGTAGTTTCTTAAAACCTCAATATGTAATTTGAGAAATGTTTTACAAACTTTCAAACCATTTTATTGTAATAAAAAATTTCTTTATAAGTATTTGATTTCAACCACTTAGCCATAGCTATTTATAAATTTAAAATAATATTTACAAGTGTTCTTTTAAACTATTTAAAACACGATCTATATGCCAAATGGTTTTCATTCTTTTAACTAAGTTCAAAACATAGTTTTGGAAATTACAAGTCTATAGTTTATAACCTTAAAACTTCATAGATTTTATAAATAATTAATTATTCAAATAAGCATTTCATTAACTTAAATTATTTTCATTTACTTTACAAAACATAAAATGATTCTCAAAAATATATTCTATATAAGAAATAAATTAAATCTAAAATCTTTTCCGAAGTTTTTTTATGAAGTTTTCAAATGAATTATCTTAATATAAAACTTATGGTGCACAAAATATTTTGAATTAAAATTAATTACATTACATTTTCTTCTTTCATTTCCAATAGTTGTATTCTACTAAAGCTAAAAATGAATTAATAGTGGAATATGAGTTTAAATAACTTAAATTCAAACATATTTGAATGTGGGTATTTCACAGAATTTATTTTAGCCAAAAATAAAATTTATTAAACCCTAGTTTTAAATTTAACATAAAGTGTCAAATTTGTATTTAATCAATATTTCAAAATTTTGAATTTTGAAAATTGTTCAAAACATGCCCACAACTGATTTAACACAAAGATATTGTTTTTAAAAAAATTAGAAATTTATTTGACTTCATTTGGACATGTAAATGAAAAGATATGAATAAATTAGAAAATTAGAAAAAGAAAAACCGCTGACGTCAGCGATGACGTCAGCATCGTCTTCCTCCTCCGGTGAAAATCACGGCCAAGAATCCCGCATGCGATTCCTTTCCAAATCAGAGCGAAATCAACACGATTTGTTTCCCCGAATCATTCCTATAAATTTCCCAGCCCCCGCTGCTTCCTTCCCCTCTCTTTCCTCTCGAAAACACGCCCCCAGGCTGCCGTACGAGCTCCCCGGAGTTCTCCGCCTCCGCTGCCGTTTTCTTCGATTTTCGGCGTGGTAAGCCCCCGCCCGAGCCCGAGAACCTCCCCATCCTCTTCCTCGTGCCCGTGCGCAGCTTCCGAACCCCTCCCCGTCTCTCCTACGCAGCTAAATCGAGCGGAGGGTGCTCGACCCGAGAGTCGCCGCCGCAACCACCACTTCGGCCGTGCGTCGTCGCCGTTCGGAGGAGCCATCAGCGCCGTCAACGTGCCCACCGTCTTCCCCGCGATCCGCCGCACCTCATCGTCGCCATCGGAGGCTCGGGGAAGCACCGGAGCTACCGCGCCGTCCTCGCCCGAGAGCTCCACCGCCGTCTCCTTCGTCTCCGGCGACCAGAGCGCCGCCCGGTGAGCTCCATCGCATCTCCGACGTCCGATTCAACTTCTACGGCGTAGATTAGAAGTTTTAAAACGAAGCGGTATTTAGATCTAGACCGTTAGATCTGGATCTGTTGACTTAATCCGGTCAGCGCCCACGTGGACGACACGTCAGATCCAGTCAGCGTCCACGTCAGAAAATGTTTTTCTTATTTAATTTTGGTAGTTTTGCAGAAAAGCCCCTGCATATTCAAACCTTCATAACATTTTAACCACTTATCCAAATTTGACAAATTTTATATATTTGGAAGAGATAAGCCCGTGGCTCTTTCCATTGTGCAAGGGGAAATACGGTCGGGCGGCGCTAATTCGAATCCCTCAGGCAAAATAAGAACAGCACCCACATTCAACCCTCCCTTTTTTCCATTAGACATGTAGAATAGTTTTGATCTGATAGATTTCAAATTTGAGTTAGTTTAAAATATTCAAATTTGAAATGGTGGATTTGAGTATTCTTGTCATAATTTTAAATCTATAAACTCAAAAATTGCAAATAAAATTGGTTTAGAAACTTTGAAATATTTGTAAAATGGTGCCTCTATTATAAAATAATTTTGAGTAGTATTTGAATGATTTGAAAGTTATATATTTAATTTGAATAGTTTGCCTATTTTTGACATAAATATTAATAGAAAATTATTTTTTATTAAATCAAATTGCTATAAATTGAAGTAAATTCCCTCTATCTATTTACATTATTTACAAAATTGTGTTATACAAATTTAATCACATAAAACTTTAATTTTATATTCATTCATTTATTTATATTTTGCAAAAGTAGGAATTAATTTAAATTGCATTTGTAACCTCATGCATATTTATAAAGAAATCACAAAAGTTATTTTGATGCCTTCTTGTGATTAAAAAGTGCATTTCATGCATAACTTATTTTATTATATAGTTATACTCCTCACAGGAAAACATATTCATTATTTTCTCTAAGTTAGGATTATTTTCAAACTTACTATTTTGGTAAAAGTACTATGCATTAGACACTTAGGATTTTCAACGTGGAGCTAGAAGACCAATGAAGGACTTAGGCAAAACAAGACTTCAGAAGTACCTTCAAGGAGCAGAAGCACTTAGAAGAAAAATCAAGAAGAAGTTCATGAAGACACCCAAGAAATATTTTCTAAGTCTTGCTCCCTCTCTCTTTCTTTTCTCCTTTCTTCTCTGAGACTTCATGAAGACTAATTTAAATCCAAGACCAGCCTAGGTGATACAAAAATCATCAAGTCTGAAGATTATTCAAGTCTACCAAGAATTCAATCAAGACATCACCAAGGAGAATATTACAAGTCTGGAGATGAAGCCTGGAAGACCAACTACATCTTTCTTTTTTTCTTTTCCCTCTTTCCTAATCTTGTCTTTCATTTTAGAGTTAAACAATTTTTGATCATGATGTTATCATCTTTGAAGTTTGTTGGATCCTAGCGGCATAGTGAGATGAAGCGGCCTGGAGACTAACCTTACATGTCCACGTACATGAGACATGTTCCACAACTTAAGTGGTTGGCCGGGTGTTTGTCTCTCTCACTATAGTGAATATCCAATTTACAAAGAGTTGATAATAATTGTTGATCACCTTATAGACTTAGTATTTTCTCCAAGTATTTATGCATATCATGGCTAAGCCATTTGAGTGCTTATTCAAGATAATTTATAACAAAGTTATTTTTGTCCAATTTCTGACCTTAGTCCTTAGTCATTTTTTACCAACACATTTCCTTGCATTAACTTAAAAGATTTTCATTGCATGACATGCATCTCTAGTCCTTAGAAATATTTTGCACCTCATGCATAAACATATTTTTCTTAGAAGTTTATGAAACTTGTTTGTTCATTTTGTATGCTTGTATGTGTTGTGTTGTTTTGTTTTATGATTGTTGTATTGTTGTTTGTTTATATTGCTTAGATTGAACGGAGAGCCCCGAGTTACGTCGAAAAGAGTTTGTGAGCAAAGACATCATTCAAAGGCAAGTGGCACACCTCATAAACTTTCTATTATTTTCTATATGCATTACTTAGTGCATTTTTATATAAGCATGTGTAGGATAGTATGCTATGCTAAACCTGTGTTGTCGGGGATGTACTTCCCCGGTACCCTGAAGGTATGGAGTTATTGTGTTGATATTGCTGATAAAAGTGCATCTAAATAATATAGAGTTAAAGGAAAAGAAGGAGAAGCTGTCCATGGCTCAATTTGGCAAAGCCGGCCCGGCATCCGCCTTTCTGGGCCGAGGTAATGCAGGTCGGTGGGCCGAGTTATTCGCTGGGCCGAGGTCTACATCTCGGTCAACTCGACATCCTCCGCGACCTCGCCATCGTCCTCCTCGGCAACGCGCACCGCCCCGACCTCCTCCTCAACAGCACGCCGCCTCGACCTTGGGCACCAGCACCTCGCTCCCGATGGGTTCCGGCGCCGCATCGACCAAGCCCCCGGCTCCCTCTCCTCCGACTTGCTCTCGCCCGGCATCCACCGCGACGCTCCGGCCCGGCATCCCCGCGCCCGGGCCCGCCTGCATCCCGGAGCACCCGACGCCGCCACGACCTCGGCTGCAACCTGCGCCGAGCGCCGCCTCCGACTGGCCCGAGTTTGTCCCCGACCCGGGGGAGGGGGAGAGAGAACCTCGCCGCGCCCCGGACGCCCCAGCATCCCCCCGAAACCGCCTGGTCGCCGCATCGGCCTCCCCGCCTGCCTCGGCCGCATCCCGGTGTGGATCCGAGCTCAGCCGCCCGCACCGCGTGCGGCGCCTCCGCGACCACGGCCATCTCCCACCTCGGTCGTCTCCATCATCCCGACGTCCCCAGGTTCAGCACGGCCGCAAGATCGTCTCCGGCGCCCCTGACTTCCCCGTCCCCGGCTCCCCCGGCGCCCTCGGCATCCCCTTCTCCAGACGAGCCCGACGTCACCTCCAACCCGGTCATGGACGGGTCGGCAGGCCCGCACCACGCACATCTCGGCTTCCACCGCGGCGGCCTCAGCCCGGACGCCCTCCTCGGCCTCGACTGCACCCCGGGTCTGCTCCATTCCGGCAAGTCCTCAACTCGGCAGCGGCAAAACCATCACCTGCAACACCGTTGTCCCAAGTTCGTTCATTCGGATTAGGTGTTGTTGATTTATTCTCCTGAACTCGGTTGATCGACGCGGGCAAGGGCTAGAAGACCAGGAGAAGGAGGCGTGTCATGATTATCCAGGACACATCCGGCATGGCTACAGTATACGGGATGGGGCAACAGTGCGACTTCATGACCTATGCTACAGTACTGCTACAGTGCCCGAGATGTGACAACAGTACATTGCACGTGACGTCGTGAACAGTGTTGACCAGACCCCAGTGGTCATGTCGGCTACAGTGTACCGCGAACAGTGTTCTTTGTCCCCTTGTCCCCGTCTTGTCCACTGGGCTCTCCCTATATAAAGGGCACCAGGGGAAGAGGGAAGGGAGGCCACCACCCCACCACTTCATTTCCCCCTTCTCATTTGCTCTAAAAACCTCATGGAGGCTTGTCTAGCAGCTCAAGGAGCATATTGTAGCCCGGATATTAAGAGGAGAAATACACCGAGTAGGCTAGATGCTGCAGTAGGGGTTTTATCTCCTCACGAGAGCCCCGAAGCAGGGTAAATCCTTGTGTCACCATGTCGGTTGAGTTTACCTGTGCGCGAGTTCATCGCGCAATCCCTCTCCGAGATCCCCTAGCGTCCATCGGCCCCACAAGTTAGCCTACCCTTAGGCATATGTCTGTTCACCACGACGACTGTTGGCGCCCACCTGGGGCAGAGTGGCGCTTGCGGGAACAATTTCGGACGGGACCCGACATCCCCAAAACCGGGATCCTAAAACCGGGATCCTAGGGTTGGGCAGTGGTCGCCGACTTCCCTGCGCCGCAGGTAGCGGTCACCGGCATCCCCAAAACCGGCATCCTAAAACCGGGATCCCTGCGCCACGGGCAGTGGTCGCTGACATCCTGCGCCGCGGATAGAGGTCACCGGCATCCCCAAACCGGGATCCCTACGCTGCGGGCAGTGGTCGCCGACATCCCTGCGCCGCGGGTAGCGGTCGCCGACATCCCCAAAACCAGGATCCTAAAACCAGGATCCCTGCGCCGCAGGCAGTGGTCGCTGACATCTTGCGCCGCGTGTAGAGGTCGCCGGCATCCCAAAACCGGGATCCCTACGCTGCGGGCAGTGGTCGCTGACATCCTGCGCCGCGGGCAGTGATCACCGGCATCCCCAAAACCGGGATCCTAAAACCGGGATCCCTGCGCCGCGGGCAGTGGTCGCTGACGTCCATGCGCCACGAGCAGTGATCACCGGGATCCTAAAACCGGGATCCCTGCGCCGCGGGCAGTGGTCGCTGACATCCTGCGCCGTGGGTAGGTCGCCGGCATCCCGAAACCGGGATCCCTGCGCTGCGGACAGTGGTTATTGACGTCCCTACGCCGTGGGTTGAGGTCGTCGACATCCCTGTACCACGAGTAGAGGTCGCCGACATCCCTGCGCGGCGAGTAGAGGTCGTCGACATCCCTACGCTGCGGGCAGTGGTCGCTGGCATCCTGCGCCGTGGGCAGTGATCACCGGCATCCCCAAAACCGGGATCCTAAGACCGGGATCCCTGCGCCGCGGGCAGTGGTCGCTGACGTCCATGCACCATGGGCAGTGATCACCGGGATCCTAAAACCGGGATCCCTGCGCCGCGGGCAGTGGTCGCTGACATCCTGCGCCGCGGGTAGAGGTCGCCGGCATCCCGAAACCGGGATCCCTGCGCTGCGGACAGTGGTTATTGACGTCCCTACGCCGTGGGTTGAGGTCGTCGACATCCATGTACCACGGGTAGAGGTCGCCGACATCCCTGCGCCGCGGGTAGAGGTCGCCGACATCCCTACACGGCGGGTGGAGGTCATCGACATCCCTGCATCGCGGATACCGGTCGTCGACATCCCAAACCGGCATCCCTGCATCGCGAACACCAGGCGCCGGCGTTTGCCCCGACACTCATCATCAACGAACCCCTGGCAGTTGCACACCAGTTACCCGGGTTATGTCGCCTCCGACATCCCTAACCGCTCCTGTGCTCCGTGAGTATCATCCTCTGTACTGTGCAATTATGTTATCTTAGATATTATTCGGGAACCGCCCCTGCATGCCTAGCTTGATTGTTTACCCGGGAACGAGATATCGTAACCCGGGGACTGCCCTGTTGTGTCTGTTTCGTCTTCTGTTTGTTTTTTACCCGGGAACGAGATGTCGTAACTCGGGGACTGGCTTACCGGTCGATTGTACCTTGCATGTTTAGTCAGTAGAGTAATTTGGTTTATATGTATTTATATGCATATCGTATCTCGGTTCCTGTTATGTCGTTTGTGTGCCGGCATCCCGAAACTAGACTCGGGGAATGCCGTGCTCCATTGTCTGCCTGATGTATCCGAAAATTTACCCGGGGACTCGGTGGAACCGGTATCCCCGTGCCTGCCTCAGCGGCAGGTTGTATTCTTATGTCTCGCATTAAATTCTCTTGGGCATGTCGTTTAAAGTTTTCACTGCCATCAAATATCGGTTATACATACCTGTTTGCGCTAACATTATAAGGGGATGTTGGTTTTTCCGAGATGGTACCCATGTTGGTTTTTCCGAGATGGTACCCATGTTGGTGTTACCAAGATGGTACCCATGCTGGATAACCGCCTTACCGAGAGGATATTCATGTCAAAGATTCAAGGGATATCGGTCATTATATCGGTTATCTTGGATCTATCTTATATTTTCTCAAGATATATTGCGTATGGTCTGTGATATCAGTTTGCCCGTGTATCACGGCATCATACCATATCTACAGATCCCCGTTTATTTTGGTTCGCCAATATATCATGGCATCCGGCAATATCTCCAGATCGCTACCTGTGTCAGCTCGCCAGTATATCATGGCATCATGTCATATCTCCAGATCCCCGTTTATTTCGGTTCGCCAATGTATCATGGCATCGGGCAATATTTCCAAATCGTCATTTATTTCGGTGTGTCAAAGTTCGCCGAAGGAAACACCCGTGATACCGAAACACCTGCGATATGCCCAGAGTGGCCGAGATACCGAAACATGTGTGATATGCCCAGAGTGGCCGACATACCGACGTACCGACATACCGAGATACCCGAGATACCTGTGTGACATTGTGTGTTTGGTTGGAGGCGTCTGTGTCGGTATACGCCTACAGTGGCTAAACGCCGGCGCATGAGACTCTGTGTCGATATACGCCCAGAGTGGCTAAAGGACGGCACATGAGGCGTCCGTGTCGGTATACGCCCAGAGTGGCTAAACGCCGGCATGTATTGTGTGTTTGTATCAGACCGGCTGTCGCCGAAGACATCTATGTCGGTAAAACGCCCAGAGGGGCTAAGGAACCGGCATATGATTGTATTTTTGCAGGTACACGGTGGAATAGGTGAAGACGGTAATGTTGATATTTTTTCTAAAGTCTACGCGCGACTCTGCGAGTCCTCCGCAGCCTCGGGGACTAGTGTCGGGGATATAATCCCCGGGACCCCTAAAAACATGACAGTGGGTACAGAGGTTTCTTGGTGGCTTTTCATTTTTCTAAGTTTATGCGCGATTCTGTGAATCCCCCATAAACTCGGGGACTAGTGTCGGGGATGTACTTCCCCGGTACCCTGAAGGTATGGAGTTATTGTGTTGATATTGCTGATAAAAGTGCATCTAAATAATATAGAGTTAAAGGAAAAGAAGGAGAAGCTGTCCATGGCTCAATTTGGCAAAGCCAGCCCGGCATCTGCCTTTCTGGGCCGAGGTAATGCAGGTCGATGGGCCGAGTAATTCGCTGGGCCGAGGTCTACATCTCGGTCAACTCGACATCCACCGCGACCTCGCCATCGTCCTCCTCGACAACGCGCACCGCCTCGACCTCCTCCTCAACAGCAGGCCGCCCCGACCTCGGGCACCAGCACCTCGCTCCCGATGGGTTCCGGCGCCGCATCGACCAAGCCCCCGGCTCCCTCTCCTCCGACTTGCTCTCGCCCGGCATCCACCGCGACGCTCCGGCCCGGCGTCACCACGACGCCCCCGGCATCCACCGCGACGCTCCGGCCCGGCATCCCCGCGCCCGGGCCCGCCTGCATCCCGGAGCACCCGACGCCGCCGCCACGACCTCGGCTGCAACCTGCGCCGAGCGCCGCCTTTGACTGGCCCGAGTTCGTCCCCGACCCGGGGGAGGAGGAGAGAGAACCTCGCCGCACACCGGACGCCCCGAACTCGCGCCCGCGCCCCAGCATCCCCCCGACACCGCCAGGTCGCCGCCTCGGCCTCCCCGCCTGCCTCGGCCGCATCCCGGCGTGGATCCGAGCTCAGCCGCCCGCACCGCGTGCGGCGCCTCCGCGACCACGGCCATCTCCCGCCTCGGTCGTCTCCATCATCCCGACGTCCCCAGGTTCAGCACAGCCGCGAGATCGTCTCCGGCGCCCCTGACTTCCCCGTCCCCGGCTCCCCCGGCGCCCTCGGCATCCCCTTCTCCAGACGAGCCCGGCGTCACCTCCAACCCGGTCATGGACGGGTCGGCAGGCCCGCACCGCGCCCATCTCGGCTTCCACTGTGGCGGCCTCAGCCCGGACGCCCTCCTCGGCCTCGACTGCATCCCGGGTCTGCTCCATTCCGGCAAGTCCTCAACTCGGCAGCGGCAAAACCATCACCTGCAACACCGTTGGCCCAAGTTCGTTCATTCGGATTAGGTGTTGTTGATTTATTCTCCTGAACTCGGTTGATCGACGCGGGCAAGGGCTAGAACACAAGGAGAAGGAGGTGTGTCATGATTATCCAGGACACATCCGGCATGGCTACAGTATCCGGGATGGGACAACAGTGTGACTTCATGACCTACGCTACAGTACCGCTACAGTGCCCGAGATGTGATAACAGTACACTGCGTGTGACGTCGTGAACAGTGTTGACAAGACCCCAGTGGTCATGTCGGCTACAGTGTACCGCGAACAGTGTTCTTTGTCCCCTTGTCCCCGTCTTGTCCCCTGGGCTCTCCCTATATAAAGGGCACCAGGGGAAGAGGGAAGGGAGGCCACCACCCCACCACTTCATTTCCCCTTCTCATTTGCTCTAAAAACCTCACGGAGGCTTGTCTAGCAGCTCACGGAGCATATTGTAGCTCGGATATTAAGAGGAGAAATACACCGAGTAGGCTAGATGCTGCAGTGGGGGTTTTATCTCCTCACGAGATCCCCGAAGCAGGGTAAATCCTTGTGTTACCGTGTCGGTTGAGTTTACCTGCGCGCGAGTTCATCGCGCAATCCCTCCCCGAGATCCTCTAGCATCCATCGTACCCACAAGTTAGCCTACCCTTAGCCATTTGTCTGTTCACCACGACGACATGTGTAGAAATTCCTTATTCCTGTGTCTAGGCTCCTATGCAATACTTAGTAGAATTATTGATGCTATGCAATGGATGAAAAGTTTTACAAAATGTTAAGTGACTACTCAGGGTTGTGCTCATGGTTATCGTCGCCTAGGATGAATCTCTATTCTACTTAGGGCCGTGAGCATGGTGGTTTTCACCTGAGAGTACACATCCACTAAGTTAATGAATCACCTGGGTGGATTGGTTGAATGGTTTATGTTGAGTGGCTACTCAGGGTTGTGCTTGTGGTGGTCTTCGCCTAAGGTAGTTTCTACTATACTTGGGGCCATGAGCATGGTGGTTTTCACCAGAGAGTGCACTTGTGGATGGCCACCCAGGGAACAGAGGAATCTGAAGAACTCCGAGTGACGATTGCTTCTAGTGCAGCCATTGCCAATGGGCTCTGGCTTGATCAATTATGTTGCGTGGACTCTCTCCAGGTTGACAAGCAGATGTAGAGGGTGTTAGGTGGAACGGGTCAAGCCAGGTGGGAGGGAAAATGCTTCTGAAATATCTCGTCTCATTCTTCTCATTTTCCTTATCACTATAAGTGTGTAAAGGATAGTTTGGGTTGAATGGGTACAATGGTGAACGTGCACAACCTCTACAGAGTGTAAAACTAAGTACTTAGCCGTGTCCCCGGTACGGACAATTTGAGCAGCTGATCACGGACGTCAACGGAGGATTCCATCATTCCAACTTCAGAAAATAAAACTTGATGGGTGAACAAGGGTAGAATGAGGCAGTGGTTGTCATACCACAAATGTCTCGAATAGAAGAAAAGTGTTTTCCAAAGAGTTAGGAAAAATTGGCTTTATGCAAAATAGCCTTGAACTCCACCAGCCAAATAAGCATATAGGTTATTAGAGTTTTTCCACTAAGTGTCCACCATAGTGTCACTTGCCAGACTCCATTTTTAATGGAATCTTACCCACGTTGTTGCAATAATTTTCTTATTACAGATTGATCAGGTGACGAGTGAGGTTTCGATTTAAAGGTTTCGAGTCTACAACTAACATGTTTTCGCCTGTGGCAACATGAATGTGATGGAGACTCACTGCTATTGTGTTTCCGCTGTTTACTCTTTCAAAGCTAGCTTTATGCTATGCAACTTGTATTGAATATTTTGTAAGTCTGGATCATCGATGTAATAAAATTGATACTTTGTTGTGATATTACATCGTAAACTGTGTGTGCAAACGAATCGATCCAGGGATTTGCACTATACACATGTATCTGCCTTATTTAAACTGCAGGTACGCTACAGCTGCCCAAAGGACCCCTTTGCGCTGCCTAGAATTGTAAAGGTCGTAGACTCCACAGCAGGCTCCGAGCTACTTTGTTTTCTGGACGCCTACTAAGGATACCACCAAATCAAAATGAGGGAGTCAGATCAACTAAAGACATCTTTCACCATTCCTTATGGGACTTTCCTGCTACATCACGATGCCTTTTGGCCTGAAGAATGTAGGGCAACATACCAGCGTTGTATGCAAAACTGCCTGCATGAACAGATCGGCCACAATGTTCACGTCTACGTTGACGACATTGCGGTGATGTCGAACAAGAAGGAGGATCTCCTATAGGACTTGGGAGAAACTTTTCAGAATCTCCGGAAGTACCAGATGAAGCTCAATCCTGCCAAATGTGTTTTCGGTGTTCCAGTCGGCAAACTACTTGGCTTTATCGTCTCTGAACGAGGGATTGAAGTCAATACGGAGAAGATCAAGGCTATCCAAAACATATCCAGACCAACTTGTCTGAAGGACGTACAATGCTTAGCCGGATCGGCGGCAGCCGTCAGTCGTTTCATAAGCCAGCTTGGAGAAAAGGCAATGGCTCTCTACCGGCTATTGAAGAAATCCGACAACTTTGAGTGGTCACGAGAAGCAGACGCCGCCTTGCAGCAGCTTAAGGAGGCTCTCGTGACCGCTCCCATCTTGGCAGCACCTCGATCGCAGGAACCAATGCTGCTCTACATCACGGCAACCGGCGCAGTTGTCAGCGTTGTCCTGGCTGTGGAAAGAAAAAAAAGTGAAGCCGCGACGCCTGAGAAACGTCCGGTCTACTTCATCAGTGAAGTCTTCTCCGCCTCCAAGCAGAGATATCCACATTACCAGAAGCTGGCTTATGGCGTTTTCGTCACCGCCAAAAAGCTTAGGCATTATTTCCAGGAGCACACAGTGAAAGTAGTCAGCAGGGCACCGTTGGGAGACATAATCAACAACGCAGAGGCAACAGGCCGAGTCGCCAAATGGGGCATCGAGCTTGCCGCCTTCGATATAGTCTACAAACCACGGACCGCCATCAAGACTCAAGCACTTGCTGATTTTGTTGCCAACTAGACAGAGGCCATGGAGGAAACAGTACTCACCGAGTCAGAATATTGGGTCATGCACTTTGACGGATCAAAGATGCTCAAAGGCTCGGGGGCTGGGGTTGTCTTGCGCACACCAAAAGGCGATAAGCTCAGCTACGTGTTGCAGATTCATTTTACAGCAACCAACAATGTAGCAGAATACGAAGCTCTGCTTCATGGGCTACATGTGGCAAACGAGTTTGGCGTCAAAAGAATCCTCTATTATGGAGACTCCGACTTAGTCGCGCAACAAGTAAGCGGCACATGTGATGCGAAGAGCGCAACAATGGCGGCTTACAGAGCCAAAGTTGACGAATTCGCCAAAAAATTCATGGGCTACGAAGTCCGGCATGTTCCAAGAGCTGAAAACGAGGGGGCAGACACCCTCGCCAGACTCGGGTCAAAACGCGAACAAGTGCCAAAGGACATTTTCCTGAAACATTTGCACAAGCCGTCCATTAAGGGTGCCGACTTGTTGGACCCCGATGCAGAAGAACCAGTAGAAGTGGCAAGTCTTGCCGTCTACCTGGCCCAGCCAGATTGGACTGTCCCCTATCTCGATTTTCTAGTCGACCAGAAGTTGCCGGAAGACGATGAGGTATTGAAAAGGCAGATCATAAGGCGAGCAAAAGCATTCACAATCATCAAAGGCGAGCCATACAAGCGAAGCACGTGTGGTATCTATCAACGGTGCATATTGCCAGAAGAAGGCCGAGAAATCTTGAAAGATATACACATTGGTACTTGCGCGCATCACGCCTCCGCCAGGTCCATTGTATCCAAAGCTTTCCGCCAAGGTTTCTACTGGCTAACCGCCAAAGAAGACGTCGAGCACGTCGTGTAAACATGCAAAGGCTGCCAATTGTACGCCCGCGAACCTCACTTGTCGGCACAAGAACTCAGGACAATCCCAATCACCTGGCCGTTCGCGGCCTGGGGCTTAGACATGGTTGGTCCCTTCATGTAGCGTACCTGCACTTAAAAATATGGCAAGGTACCTTTGTATGGTGCAAATCCCTAGATCGATTCATTTGCACAAACAGTTTACGATGTAATATCACAACAAAGTATCGATTTTATTACATCGATGATCCAGACTTAGAAAATATTATTTTACAACTTGCATAGCATAAAGCTAGCACTAAAAGAGTAAACAGCGGAAATAAATAGCAGTGAGTCTCCATCATCTTCATGTTGCCACAGGCGAAAACATGTTGGTTGCAGACTCGAAATGTTTAAACAAAACCTCTCTCGTCATCTAAACAATCTGCAATAACAAAAATATTGTAAGAACGTGGGTCAGATTCCATTAAAAATGGAGTCTGGCAAGTGACACTATGGTGGACACTTAGTGGAATAACTCTAATAACCTATATGCATATTTGGCTGGTGGAGTTCAAGGCTATTTTGCATAATGCAATTTTTCCTAACTCTTTGGAAAACACTTTTCTTCTATTCGAGACATCCGTGGCATGAAATCCACTGTCGCATTCTACCCTTGTTCACCCATCAAGTTTTAACTTAGAAATTGTAATGGTGGGATCCTCCGTTGACATCCTTGATCAGTTGCTCAAATTGTCTGTACCAGGAACACGGCTAAGTACTTAGATTTTACACTCTGCAGAGGTTGTGCACGTTCACCATTGTACCCATTCAGCCCAAACTATCCTTTACACTCGGGTAGTGATAAGGAAAAGGAGAAGAATGAGATGAGATCTTTCAGAAGCATTTTCCCTCCCACTTTGTCTTGACCTGTTCCACCTAACACCCTCTACATCTGCTTGTCAAGCCGGGGCGAGTCCATGCAACTTAGTTGATCAAGCCAGAACCCATATGGCAATGGCTGCACTGGAAGCAATGTTCACTCTAAGTTCTTCAGATCCCTTTGTTCCTGGGTGGCCGTCCACAAGTGAATATCCCACAGGTAAAACCCCTGGCGACAACACTCAACACATACAGCCAAGCAACCAATTCCACCCAGGTGTTTCATTCTTAACTTAGTAGAATTTAAATTTTCATAAAACCATCTTTTTCATAGCATCAATAATTCTACTAAGTATTGTATAAGGACCTAGACACAATGGAGTAGGGAAATCTAAACATGGCTTGCATAGCAATACTATCCTACACATGCTTATAGAAAAATACTCTACTCATGCATAGAAAAATATTAGGAAGTTTATGAGGTGTGCCACTTGCTTTTGGATGATATCTTTGCTCACAAACTCTTTTCAGCGTTATTCGGAGCTCTCCGTTTGATCTAGACAATATAGCCAAACAACAATACAACAATCAACATAAAACATAACAACACCACATACAAACACATACATAAAGAACAAACAAGTTTCATAAAACTTTTAAGGAAAATATGTCATGCATGATGTGCAAAAATATTTCAAAGGACTAGAGATGCATGTCATGCCATGAAAATTTTCTAAGTTATTGCAAGGCAAGAATTTGGTCAAAATGATTAAGTACCAAGGTCATAAGTTGGACAAAATACGTTGATATAGATCATCTTGAATAAGCACTCTAATGGCTTAGTCATGATGTGTATAAATACTTAGAGAAAATACTAAGTCTATTCTCCCAGGTGATCAACAATTATTAACAACTCTTTGTAAATTGGATATTCACTATAGTGAGAGAGAGAGAGAGACAGACAGACACCCGGCCAGCCACTTAAGTTGTGGAACAGGTCTCATGTACCTGGACATGTAAGGTTAGTCTCCAGGTCGCTTCATCTCACTATGCCGCTAAGATCCAACATACTTCCAAGATGGTAATAACATGATCAAAAATTGTTTATGTCTAAAGTGAAAGACAAGATTAGGAAAGAGGGAAAAGATAGAAAAAAGGATGTGGTTGGTCTTCTAGGCTTCTTCTCTTTGCTTCCTTGTAGCTTTCTCCATGATGTGATGACTTCATTCAATTTGTAGAGTTGATGATTCTGAAGACTTGAAGGAGTTGACAGCATCCCTTGTGGTCTTGAATATAACTTAGTCATCATGAGGTCTAAGAGAAGAAGGGAGAAAAGAGAGAAAGGAAGCAAGACTTAGAAAATGCAGATGGTTGGTCTTCATGAACTTCTTCTTGATTTTTCTTCTAAGTGCTTATACTCCTTGGAGATGCTTATGAAGTCTTGTTTTCTTGGCTAAGTCCTTCATTGGCCTTCTAGCTCCATGTTGAAAATCCCAAGTGCATATCACTTTACCAAAACAACTATGTTGAAAATAATCCTAACTTAGAGAAAATAAGGGAGAAGTTTTCCTATGAGGAGTATAACTATATGTTAAAAATATGTTATGCATGAAATGCACTTTTTAATCATAAGAAACATCATACTAATTTCTGTAATGTTTATAAAGTATGCATGAAGCTATAAATGCAATTTTAAATAATTTCTATTATAGGAAAATATAATAAAAGGGGTAAATACAAGATTAAATTTTTCTGTGATTAAATTTTTATAACCAAATTTTATAAACAGTGCTAATATATAGAGAGGATTTAAATAAATTTATAGCAATTGGATTTACTCAAAAATAATGTTTCTATCAAAATTTATGTCAAAATTAATCAAACATACTCAATTTAAAATTATGATTATTAAATCCTCAAAATAGTGTTCAAAATTATTTCCTAACAAAGGCATCATATTACAAATATTCCAAAGTTTCTAAAACAATTTTATTGCAATTTTTGAACTTACAGATTTAGAGTTATGACAAATATACTCAAATCATTCATTTGAAATTTGAAAAATTTAAACTAAGTCAAATTTTAATTCTAACAACACTAAAATATTCTATATGTCAAGGGCTTTCCAAAAATATAAATTTGTCTAATTTGGATAAGTGGTTAAAAAGTTATAACGATTTCAAATACAGGGACTATTCTGCAAAACTGCCAATTTAATCTAACTAAGAAAATTAATTTCCACGCGGGTGCTGACTCAGCGACGACGTGGCACGCTCTGATTTGCCGATTCCGGTTCGGAACGGACCTAATCGTGGCCACCAGATCTAAATCGGACGGCTCAAAGGGGTTACCAGAAGGTGGCGGCGGGATTCCGTCGGAGATGGCGACGGTGGCGGTGCTGCAGTCGGGCATGGAAGCTCCCGTCGTTGCCGTGCCTCCCTGGGTTCATGGAGGAGACGGAGAGGTGCGGCTGGGCAAGGAGAAGGCGATGAAGGCGTCAGCGACGTCGATTTCATCTCGGAGAGGTGTGGAGTCGCGAACAGAGATGCTACGGCGCCGGCGATCTTCGGTTGAGCTCGGGCTCGACGTTGTGCTGCAGAAAATAAGGAAGGAGGGGGTTCAAGAGCTGCGCACGAACATGGCGAAAGAGGATAGAGGGAACCAGGGCTCAGACCGTGATTACCTCGGGAGGAATTGACGAAAACGGTGACGGCGGCAGTGCGGCTCCAACGAGCTACTGGGGCGGCCTTGGGGCGCTATTTGAAGAGGAGATAGAGGGGAAAGAAAGCGTAGGAGGAGTGTATTAAAAGGGTTCTAAGGGGGCGTTGATTCCTCCCTTTAATCGCTCGAATTGATGCGCAATTCTTCCGACCGTTTCCGAGCGTGGTCTCCGGCCGGAGATTAAAGACGGCCTCGCGCCTGACAGGTGGACTTGTCAGCGAGAGGAGGAGAGGACGCGAGCTGGAGTGGGCTACTGGGCTGCTATGCACTGCCACGCGCGAGGCAAAGGGTTGGGCTGGCTCGGCTGGTTTAAAATCTCTTTTTTTTGTTTCTTTTCTTTTTCTATTTTCTGTTTTTATTTATAACTTTTGATTTAAAAGTCCAACTCAACTCAAATTAGTTTCTAAAAATTTATAAAACTATATCTATCATTTAAAACATTTGTGGGCATGTTTTGAACACTTTTAAAATCCAAAATTTTGAATTATTTAATAAATGCAAATTTATCACCTTATGTCAAATTTGAAAACAGGGATCTAATAATCTTATTTATGGCTTAACAAAATTTATGAAAATACCACAATCTTATATGGTTGATATTAAGTTATTTAAAACTCATTTTTGTCTTTAGTACAATATTACATACATAACTTAATTTTTGAAATGAAAGGGAAATATTAAGTATTCATTTTCAATTCACATTATTTTGTGCACCATTAAGTTTCATAATATGATAAATTATTTGAAAACTCCATAACATACCTTTGGAAAAGATTTTAGGTTTATTTCATTTCTTATATTGAATATAATTAAGAAAATCATTTTATGCCTTGCAAATTGATGAAATAACTTAAGTTATTGAAATGCCTATTTGAATAAATCATTAATTATAAAATATATGAAGTTTTAAAGATATAAACTATATACTTTTAAATATCTAAAACTATGTTTTGAACTCAGGTAAAAGAATGAAAGACATTTGACAAATGTACCAAGTTTTAAATAGTTTTAAAGAACATTTGTAAATATTATTTTAATTTTTGAATAGCTATGGCTAAGTGGTTGAAATCAAATACGTATAAAGAAACTTTTTATTACAAGAAAATGGTTTGAAAGTTAGTAAACCATTTGTCAAATTATATAATGAGGTTTAAGAAAAACAATGGATAGTAAAATTTTTAACTTGTAACAAGTTTTTGAAAATAGTGATTACTTGAGATATTTGAAATAATAAACAATTTGGAATATGCTATGAACTCTTTATAGTTGGTTTTCTTATGCATTTAATGTTTTATTTGAATCTAGAACAAAAGTTCAAATTTTTAGTGATTTTTAAACATTCCAAAATATTGGGATGTTACACTTCAAGAAGGCACAAGGTGGACACACCCACCTATTGGTTGTTGTTGACAAGATCACTAAATGGGTCGAACCCAAGCCGATCAGCAAACTTGACGCTCGAGCATCAACCAATTTCCTCTGGGGAATTATCTCTCGGTTTGGAGTTCCACACCGCATTATCACAGATAATGGAAGCAACTTGTCTCAAGGCGACATCGAAGAATACTGCAATGATCTAGGCATCCGGCTTGATTTGGCATCCATGTCACACCCTCAATCAAATGGACAAGTAGAGCGTACAAACGTCCTAGTCCTCTCTGTACTTAAGCCTCGTCTCGAACCTCCAGTACATAGGGCAGCCGGTGCTTGGGCAGAGGAGTTACAGTCTGTAGTCTGGAGTTTGCGTACAACGCCAAACAAATCTACCGGCTACACCCCTTTCTTCTTAGTTTATGGCGCAGAGGCGGTGCTACCCACCGACATGAAATACGATTCCCCACGAGTTCAAGCCTACATTGAACAAGACGTAGAAGGTGCAAGACAGGATAGCCTAGACTTGTTAGATGAAGAAAGAGAAGTTGCTCTCCATCGCTCCGCCTTGTATCAGCAACAGCTCCGTCGTTATCATAGCCGGAGAGTGCGGAAGCGAAGCTTCAGAACAGGTGACCTGGTTCTCCGCCTAATTCAAGACAGAAAAGTCTTGCACAAGTTATCCCCTCCATGGGAAGGACCGTTTATAGTCACAAAGGTGCTGCTCAATGGTTCCTACTACTTGTCCGACATACGCGACGCAGAAGAAAAGAAAAGGCGCAAGAAGGCGGTAGGAAGGAGAGGAACCAAGCGTAAGAGAGGCATTGACGACCCGTTCGAGCAAACAAGACGGCCTTGGAACATCGAGCAGCTACGTCCTTTCTATACTTAGCAATTTATAATTGTAATAAGTTATATATGATTATGAAATAAAAGTCTATGGTTCCTCATCTGTGTTGAGAAGCATGCCATCTTTTGTCTTTTCTTGCAATCATATGCCCCTATGTATCTAAGTTACCTAATTACTAGCTCCGTGCAAAGGTTTCAACTAGTAGATACTTGCAGCTTTCGAGACAACCCTAAGTAAAAATCAACTTTTTGCGCCGCCTAATTCCTTTATTCTTGATTACTTATATGTGGTTCGCCTAGTGGTATGTTTTTGGCGCCAACATGTTGGCTTTGGTTTCTGATTCTGAACATATGGTACTAGCCCTGGTTGTTTCAGCTAAAGTTACCGGCTGAGTTTAGCCAACATACAAAAAGTCAAGCATATAAGTCAAAATAAAATTAAGGCGGGTCAAATAAACAAACAAGACTACTTAAGTAGCAAAATAAAGTTAGTTGGTTCCCGCCTAGCAGTACATCTCCAAAAGTTATTTACAAAATAATACAAGTTGAGATAACATTTATTCAGGGGCAGGAGGAGGCTAGCCGCCAGCACATAAGAGATGGCGTTGACAACTAAAGCATTGGCTCGAGCGACGCCAAGATCAGGCATGGGGGCTGGCAACTCGAGCCCCAGAGCTATCACTCCCCTCTGCCTCTATCGTGACGGCAACTTCAACTTCTCCGGCACGCGGCACGGGATGGCGCTTGTAGAAGACCGTCGTGTCCACCATGTCAGCAACCAGCGTGGCATAGCCGGCAACGTTGTTCACCACAGCTGCCGGCCGGACCTCGCTGCCGTCTTCATATGTAGACGGCATTGCCCTCGGTGACGACATCGATCTCCGCCTCCGGGTAGTGGGCCATGAATAAGCCAAGTGCAGTCTTGGCTCCACCCTGTGCCGCCGACTGATGTCTATACACGCTTCTATTCTCGTAGACAGTGTTGGGCCTCCAAGAGCAGAGGTTTGTAGAATAGCAGCAAGTTTCCCTTAAGTGGATCACCCAAGGTATATCGAACTCACGGAGGTAGAGGTAAAGATAACTCTCTCGAAAAACCCTGCAATTGAGATACGAGAAGTCTCTTGTGTCCCCAACAGACCCAGTACACTTTTCAGATGTATAGGTGCACTAGTTATGCAAAGAGATAGTGAAATACAAGTAATATGGATGATTATAAGTAGCAATTGCAATCTGTAATTAAAATGGCAGCAAGCAAACATGTACTAGAACCTGTTGGAAACGGTGTTTTAATGCTTAAAAACAAGGCCTAGGGATCCAACTTTCACTAGTGGACATTCTCAACAATGACATCAAAGTTAAATAAATAAACACTACTCTCAAACACTCTCATGTTGATAACAAACACCATTCATTGTGTAGGGCTACAAGAGCACCCTCAAAGTCAGAGTAAACTAACACCAACAATGTCATAAAGGGAATCACACACGGTGCACACATTGTCACCGTTGCACACATGAATAACCCCAGAGTTCATATTAAAGTAACCTCTAGAGTGCATAATAGACAAAGAGTAGCATCACATATTCAACTAGATTACAAAGCTCATGATCACATAAAAGATCACATCATGGGAGAGAGAGAGATAGACCACATGGCTACCGTAGATCCCGCGGCCTCGGGGGAGAACTACTCACTCCTCATCATAGGAGTCAGCAACGGCGATGGAGATGGCGGTGGAGTCGATGGAGATGGCTCCAGGGGCAATTCCCCCTCCCAGCAGGGTGCTGGAACAGAAACTTCTGTCCCCCGAATCATGTCGGCGAAGGCGGCGGTGTTCGGGGCCCGTGGAGGAAAAATCGTCTAACTGTGCTCTGTTTTTAGGTCAGGGGGGTTTATATGGGCGAAAGACCTAGGTCGGTGGGCGCCCGAGTGCGCCACATCGCCTCCCAGCGCAGCTTCTGTAGCTGTCGCGCCACCAGGCAATGTGGCGGCCTCGCAGCCCCACTTCGTCTCGTCTTCGGTTTTCCTGGACGCAAATATTCCAAAAATAATTCCTGGTTGACTCGTTTCCAATTTGGCGGATATTTCCTTAAGTACTTTTCTGAAACCAAAAACAACAGAAAATAGGGAACTGGCACTGTGGCATCTTGTTAATAGGTTAGTCCCAGAAAATGCATAAAACTATATAAAATGCATATAAAACATGTAATAACATGATATAACATAGCATGGAACATAAGAAATTATGGATACGTTGGAGACGTATCGCCGACTTCAGCGAGCTTTTGTGTAGATTCGTTGCTTGCTCCAGCATGTTGGGCACGTCGCTGAAATCGGTGGGCTCCTGGCTGTCCGAGGAGATGAAGAACTTGGCGGAAAACCGCTTGGACGCCGCCAATGTCTCGGTGATCAGCTCACCCAGACGCGCAAGGCGATCTAGGCGGGGGCTGACAACCTTGTCATCGACTAAGCCGGCAGCAACTGCATCAATAATAAAGACGTCATAGTTAGCCAAAACTATAATGTTTTTCTAAGACGATAGGATGAAGATTGAGGAAAGCTTACCAAGGACCGAGTTATGGAAGGCGGACAGCTCGATCATGTGAGCTGCCACCGCGTCCTCTGTGGTTTTGGCCCGAGAAGTCTGCTTTGATATTTCCTCAGCAGCCGCCTTCTCCGCCTCCTCCAACTTTTTGCGCAGGCTATCCAGCTCTCCTGTCAGTTGGCTAGTCTCCTGCGAAAATTTTAGTTGTTGGGCCTCCATCTCCTTCTGGTGCTCCTCCTTCATCGCCAAGTTGGCGGCCGCCAAATCAGAGACTTCATTCATAATAGCTTGCATGTCAGTAGACGCCTTCAATATATCTTGGGCGTGATCTAGCAGTTCTACAATACGAATCGGCCGGCTAAATGATTGGCGGACGCAAAGCAACATGGCAGAAGGGAAACACTTAGTGTTTGTTCCTTCATCTTTTTTGCGGGCCGCCTCCAACTCGGCAATCGCACATCCTTGGCGTCACAGTATTTTTTCAAAAGACGGTAGCGCCTGTTAATCTCACCTCTAGAAGAGATGAGTTTGACGTTGGCAGTAAGGACGCCCTGCAAAAATAGCCAGTAGCACATTGTCAAAACCACTCAGCCGGCAATAATTTCATCACATTTCCACCTAAGTGCTTGGGGGGGGGGGGGGGGGGGGGGGGATGACTATGTATATGCTACTAGTGCCATAATAACAACTTACCGCAATATCACCCTCCAAGTCGGCGAAGGTCTTGGCGGCAAAGTCGGCAAAAGCCAAGGATGACTCCTTGGCATCCTTCAGAGACGCCCAAGGATCCCTGACCTTACCGCCTTCAGAAGCTGGGCGGCCCACCGGCAACCTCCTCCATCAACTCCTCCTTGGCGACGCGCGATTGGACGGCATCATTGGCCGCAACCTCAGACGCTGGCAGCATGGCCAGTTGAGGAGGTCCTTGGCGAAGGACTTGAAGTCGGAGTCTGGGGCTCAGGCCGCCTACGAGCGTCGCTCATGAAATCGCCGGCCTGGGGCTGCGGAGTTGGCGGCATGGTAGCAGGGGAAGTGCCAAGAGGCCGCTTTCCCCTGGCTGGCAGGGACTTGGCAGGCAACTTGGAAGTAGTCACCCGCTCGCTGGCAACAAGATAAAGTTAGCCACATGAACACCAATGATGAAGAGGACCGACAAGAAAATACGGCGGAAATATTTACCTTCGGGGGATGTTAAGCCCCGTGTTCTCGTCGTCGTCGACGAGCACCGGCTCAGTTGCCGATGCGGTCCGTTTTCTCCTCTCTGCATTGACCATAGAGGAAGAAGCGTAGGACGCCTTGCGCTTCTTGGTTATTTTCCCCCAGAGCGGAGAGCTACATAAACCAAAAGATTAAGTGTCAAGGAAAACTATAACAAGCCAGCAAAGCCGTCAAAGAAGAGCAAAAATGGAAATGCTAATCTCAAGGGGAGGGTTGTCGTGGGTGTGCATTGGCACACCTTCCACCGCCTTCACCATCCCTGATTTGACAAGGCTACGAAGGCGGGCCGCCAATTCGGCAGCTGGTAGCCCCTCCTCGCGTACGCGAAGAGAAGTTGTGGCAGTAGGCGAATACTGACACATCTTATGCGGGCTATACCGCAGGGGCAGTATTTGCCAGCTAAGCCAGCAGATGACGGTATCCACCCCGTCCCGCAACGGGGCTTCCATCGTCTTGGTGAGGAACTCGATCCGCCTTTGAATAAGGTGGAGCTCCTCCGTCAACTTGGGAACCGCCTCGTCCCAGCAAGGCTTGGGTGTTGGCGGCGCGTTGACGAACTCAGGGATGCCAAATTGGCGGTCGGCGACCGCCATATCCCGGCAGTAAAAGAAGGTGCATGCCCAACCTTTGACGGACTCAATATAGGGTATCTTGGGATACCATTGAAGTCCTTGGCGGCAGTTGAAAGTAACACTGCCACAGATTGCCAGACCCCCATCCGGCACCATTTGACGCCGTCAACGAAAGCAATGTCTGAAAAAAGTCTAAGCTAGGCCTAACACCTAGCTAGCCCTCAAATAGAGTTGTGAAGCCGGCTAAAACTAAGATGTTGTTGGGTGCGATATTATGGGGCTGGAGCCCGTAGTGATCTAGCACCTCACTAAAAAAGGCGGAAGGCGGCAACGCCATTCCCCTGACTAGGTGGGAGGTGAGGATTACCCGTTCGCCGGCTTTTGGAGCCGGAACGATGTCCCC
Organism: Poa annua; assembly: GCA_026929855.1. Lineage (NCBI taxonomy): Eukaryota > Viridiplantae > Streptophyta > Magnoliopsida > Poales > Poaceae > Poa > Poa annua. The sequence goes on from CM049428.1 coordinate 29,400,339, forward strand.
GAAGGTGGACCGCCAGCTGCAGTCCTCCTGGGTCGGCAAGTAGCCGGCCCTCTCCAAGTCCTTGAGGACCTCGTCGCCACCATGGAGGGGAGCCACTAGCGTGACCCGAGGTCCGTTGGCTCCTCCTCTTCATCGACGGCCGCGCCGCCGGCCGCCGCCGCCGCCGTGGTCGAAGACGAGGGCGCCGAGGTCGCCGTCGTGCGGGCGTGTGCGGTAGGAGCTGCGGGAGGAATGGAAGGAGCACCGAGCGTAACACACGTATGGCCCTCCGAGGAGCGGGAGACCGAGCCGCCCATCGCCGCCGTCGTCATGGCGAGCTCGGCCTCAGAATCCGCCGCGGTCGGAGAATGGCTTGGGCCGGTGGCCATCGCCGTGTGCAAAGGTCGCCGGAGATGTGGTGGTCGCCGGAGATGTGGTGGTCGCCGGAGGTTTTTCTAGGTGCGGTGGAGGGCGCGGGAGAGCAAGAGACGAGAGTGAGAGAAGATGAAGTGCGGAGGAAGGATTTGAACGCCTCGCCTCCTTATTCATAGGCTGGGCATTACGGTCTGTGTAACGGTCCGAAAGACGAGCACGTGGCAGTCATCTGAGCCATCGCCAGACGGCCCACGTTCGCACGATCTCCACGACTCCTCTTTCCCACGATTTGCAATAATGACATGATTTCGTTCCGTTTGGTTTTAAACTGTCGTGGACTAAATGACGTCATCCGTCAATTATAAGTTTGACTAAGCCGTCTAGGATCAGCCTTTTGTAAAAAGCTATCTGGCAAGTTAAGCTTAGCCGTCTTTCCCATGTCGGATAAATGCGGCCGTGTGTCAACTTTATGATACACGTTTCCCCGTTATTATCAGAATGGTTCAAGTCATGCAGCCGCCAACATTGAAGAATGAAGATCAAGAAGAAGTCGGCACCTAGAGAACTTCAACCTTTCTGGGGGCTAATGTTGGGGATATACCAAGTGGGGTTATCTCTGACATGGATCAATCCGGCTAGTCCAGGGTGGCCCAAGGGAGGTAAGGCTGACGCCTGCCGGGCGGCCCAGATAGCTAACGTATAAGGAAGTAGACGGACAGTACAACTAAGGCGGAAGGCCGAAGCCAATCAAGCCACCAAGCACAAGACGGAAGGCGGCAACTAAGCCGCCTAGGTATAGAACTTTGTTTACTTGTCGAACAAGTACTTACCTTGTATCCCGGGGTCTGGCCGCCTATATAAGCCGGCCACCATGAGGCCTTTAGGGTTAAGTTCATCCAAGCTCATATATATTGTAACATGTTCATGACTAGTGCCTTATAGTGAATTATAACAGCACGTAGGGTCTCGCCACCGCTGCGAGATTTGAAACTGGGTAACCTCGCCGTGTTCAATCCCGACCTCGACGACTCTAGCCTTCTTCCCACATCCATCCATAGGCTAGAGGACCCCCATCTTATATCAATTATGTCGATACTTCGACATTTTTTTCTCCCTCTCGGTCCGCAAGCGGTTGTCACCCTACCTCTCCACGGACCACCGACGGTCGACCTGGGAGGCTTGGCGAGATGGGTAGAAAAGTGGCAGCACACCAGCGAGCAGACTGTCGATGTTGATTACAGGCCGCAACGTCTATTTCAGAACACTTCATCCCGACAACAAAATTTTAATATTCTGTAGTTCTTCATGGCCTAAAATTATTCCATAAAATTCAACCCATGGGCATATTTGCTGGTCGCGCAAAAGAAAACATAAATAAAAGAAATACAAAATACTGGTTACTGGCCCTGATAAGAAGAACACCCCAAAAATTCTAGTCACTTATCCTATTATCCAGACGTGCATGGTTACAGTTTTTCCACGGTGCACAGTTGGTAATCTGAAAACGAGACGTCCACAGGACACCATCGATGCGTGATAACCAATTTCTCAAGTTACGTTTGAATTGCTGGTCCAAGTATCCAATCTACTCCTATCATACGGTCGCTTTCTGGGCGTAAAACAAAACGGTCACTGCTCGCCATTGACTTGAGTCGCCCCTCCGTTAATCCAAGGATCAAGTCATGATGGTGACTTGACTCGCAGAGATTCTCCCGGTTAATTAGACGAGTACAGTGGCGAATTTACCATACCTCCATTCTATGCACGTGCCCAGGCTCGTCTCCGCCGGACGGCTGATCGCCGGCGAGGTCCTACGGCGGCCGAACATGCTTGAACGTGTTGAAACTGGCAGGGATAGCGAGGAAGATGACTAATTTCGTAGTTGGGCTATTTTACTGTGCGCTGGGGCTTAGTAGTGGCCCATGAAGTCTTTTTCCTGCCCAGTTCGGTACAAGCAGTTCATCGACGATTCGATCATCAATTCCCTATCCTCTACTAGCAGTTCCACCCAGAAAAACCTAGCGGCAGCGAATTCCCCAGCTCCGGATGATGATGCTATTATCAAAAGGTTTCAAGTCATGAAGTTTCAGAATTAGTTGCCTAAAACTAATTAGCAAATGATCGGTCTATTCCTTGTCTTCAATGTATATATGGATGCAAATGACACATATATTAATACAATCAATATATTATCTTGTTTCTTGCAGGTTCTGTTTAACTTTGCAGGTTAGGGCTGAGGTATTGGAGACTTCTATGTTGCACTTTTGTTCTCTATTCTTGAAATTTAGTACTCTGTACCTGTAGCTACTATTAGTTGTATCCATCTTTTGGTCATCTTTCTATTAAACATCAGTTCAGTAGTGCATGAAATGTTTAGTTTTTTTAGACTTTGTTCTTTGTGGACTAAATGAAACATTTTGCTTGTTGTGTGCCCCGACTTCAACAAATCGCTAACTCCGCCACTGGACGAGTACGAAATTTTTTTGTAATCGTCACGCAAAGCGTGCATGATTAGGAATTGGCTACTGACCCAAAACTCTGAACATTGACAACATGTACTTATGCAATCATTTAGACAGTAGCTTTCTGATATTTTCACTCTGCATTGACGCAGCACAGGAGAGAATATGCAACACTCGGTTACAGTGTTGATTCCTCTGTTTTTCTATATAAGACCTTTTAGGCTTTCTATATAGTGTCCACATGCACACTAAACTGAATGAACATGCATATTAAATGATGTCTAGATGCATGTAGATGCATGTGCATATAGCCAAAAGCTAAAACGTCTTATAAATAAAAACGGAGGAAGTACCTCATAGCAGCTCAAGCCTGATAGTTAATTCTGAAACAGTGAAACTAATAAAATTGACACGATACGTTTAGGGACGGAGCCAGCCACATGGATTGGAGGAGGTGAAATTATGTTAGAGGAGACGAAATAGGCTAAAATCACTCAAATTTGTCAAATATAAGTGAGATTAGTAGTAGAATTAGGAAGGAAATCAAATTTATGAGGGCTTAGCCCCTGCTCGTCCCCTCTTCCTCCGTCCCTGGATACGTTCGTACTACGTTTTCTCAGCTTGGATAATCAGTCGATATGATTTACTAAAATTGAATGTTGCGAGCTACAGCTACGTACCTTTTGTTGGAAAATTGTAAGCTCTGCATTTATTTCCAGACATTATGATCTATGTATACTTTTTTATTTTTGTTTTTGGAGGGAATGAAGGACCTTTTTTCGTTGTTGAGAGAATCTCCCGCGCGACCACCTAAGCGGTGAATTACTATGTACAGCCCGATGCGGCGCCAGACCCTCGTGGGGCCTGAAGGATGCATGCTGGGCCGGGCCCAGTTCATTCCGTGGCAGAATCCTTAAAAAACGGTTTTTCATTTTTGACAGGAGGAGCGGGTTTCTTTTATTCTGATTTAAGTCAGTTATGCACTTTTTTTGGCAACTTATTTACGGCAAGATGATTAAGAGGGTAATTGTACTCTCAGTTTTTTAGAGTTTAAATCTTGACGCTGATGTTTCTAATTTAGCCGGAATATTTTTTAGTGGGAGATGACATTCCCATCAACAGCGAGACGCATGTGATGAGTTCGTCAATCTCAAGATTTGATCCACCGACTCAGTCTCTCGGAGGTCGGTAGCGTGTGCGTGCGTGCGTTCATATGCATGAGTGTATGCACGTGTATATGATCGCTTGCGTTGTACGGTGTTTCTAAAAAAGTTATGCATTTGTTTTTTATTTTTATTTTTTTTCCTTTTTTGATTTTACTTTATTTTATTTTTATTTCTATTTATTTATTTTCACCATTTCTTTTCTTTTTATTATCTTTGATTCTTCTTTCTTTTTTATGTCATTTTCTTCTTTCCCCCTCTTCTCTTATGTTTTGTTTCTTTTTCTTTCATTTCATTTCCTATTTTCTTATTAAAAATTGTTCATGTAGTTCTAAAATTTCATGTGTTTAAGAGGTTTACGACTTCAGCAGGTAGGACCACATATTCGAAAGTTCACTAGTTAAAAAAAATCATGGGCTAATAGACCCTAAAATTTTTGAAATTTCAACATTTTTAAATACAATAATTTTCATTTTTATAGTCTGAACATTTTTAGATTAGATTATTTTTAAATATGAACATTTAAAAAACATTTTAAAATATGTAAAAAATCCAGACATATTTAAAAATGTTCCTATAGTATACTTTTTGAAAATAGAAAGGAAGATAAAACATAAAAAAGAAAAGAAAAATAAGGTTACGGAAAACTAGAGAAGGGCGGGAGCCTTGTCGACTCTTTTGTTGCTACGAGTTACTCCATAAAATGGACTTCTTGCGAGTGGACATAAATGGGCTATAGGAGCACCCCACCTAAGCCCAGGACCACAATCATCCTTAGTATGAACATTTCCTTAGCTCAACCAGGAGCATTCAGGTGTGGGTATATTTTGTGTGTGGCCCAGAGTGAATCTTATGGGGGTAGATCCCGTATCACGCTCCCGAAGCCAAAGGTTAGAATGGGCCTAGCACATTTAGGCCTCTTTTGATTCGTTGGGTTCTTATAAGAAAAGTGTAGGATTTATTTTCCTGTAGAAATTACGGAAGTTTTTGATTCAAAGGAATAGAGAAAAGGAAAGGTAAATAAATTTTGTCTTAAAATAGATTCATTTGGCAAACATAGGGAAAAACAATTCACTTGGACATCTTTTTCCATTCCTTTTCAAGGAACGAGACAATTAAGGGAAATATTCGTGTTATCTAAGTTTTTCACTTGCATTCCTATCTAATTATTTTTTCTATTCCTATTCATATTCTTGCATTTTAGAAGAAGGCCTTACACTGTTTTGCTTCCTCATGTTTTTTTTTGAACAAGGGGGCGGCCCAACGGGCCGGAGCTGCATTCATTAACACTGGCAGGTTACAATTACACAATTACAGAGAGATCCCTCCATAGCATGTTTTGGATCTAAATTCGGAAACAAGACCTCTAAATTTGCAAACAGGACCCTAGGACTAAAAGATAAAAAGCAATCAAGTCCTCGTCGTCCTTCTCTGCCACACGTCGGAGAGCTCGAGGAAACACCGCCGGCGCCGCCGAGCCTGGAGGCAGTTCTGCTCGCTTGGTCCTCCACTCCGACGAAAATCCAATGCCACCAGCCGCCAGAGCATCTCCGGGGACGAAACCACTTGGAGATAGAACGGCGTCGAGCACCTGCAGCATGCGGATCATAACAGGCCTCCGCCTGGGAGGTTGAAGAAAGGCCACCATTCTGGCCAAAGATCGCGATGGCAAACTTGTCCATCGCGTGAGAAGCTCGAGGATGCAGCAAAGGCCTCCTCCCAAAAACAAAAATCGAGCAGCAACTATCTCTCCGCCCCTTGCCTCCACGACCGGCCAGCGAAGAGAGCAACCACCACTCACCATGCTTGAAGAGGAGGCCGTAGCGCTTGATGAAGGAGTTGATCTCGAGGCTCTCATGCTTCTGCTTCCACCACGGAAGCCTACCGGAGACGCCTCTCCATCGGTGTCCCCCGCCGCGCTTGAACGGAAGAATACACCAGCTCCCCGCCAACTCCATCGATCTAGAAGCAAAGCAGCAACCAAGCTTCTTCTCCTCGCCTCCACGGTCGGCCAGAAGAAGCCAAAACCACTCCATCTTTCGATCCACAGAGCCGCAGATAACACGGGCGGATTTATTGAACTGGCGGTGACCAACCTCCTCCCCGCGAGCGACCCTCCATGGATCAATCACGCAGAGCCGGAGAGGTCCAGCGTCGGCGTCGCCGTGGGCCGCCGGCCACACATCAGAGAGAAAAAGGGGAAGCACGCCATAAAGGCAAATCATGCCATACAGGCGAAGAGGGACGCGCCCAAACCCTAATCTACAGCTATACAAGGAGGCCCAGCATCCGAACGCGCTGCTGCGCCAGCCGGCGCGGAGGCCGGCGGCGAGAGCGGCCGGATCTGGCCGGGGACGGTGGCGGACTCTCAACTGGGGACGGGGAGGGGAGGGGACGAATTCTCAATATCTACCCTTTTGCTTCCTCATGTTATGTTTTTCTTGTGACATACTCTTGACATTATCTTTCTCGTAGTGTCTTCTTCATCCACAAAAAAAGTTGTCTTGTTTTTGTATTTCTCGGTTTCTTTTAGTTTATGCGGGTTGTTTATTGGCGTATTTTGGGGACACTATTTTGTTGGTTCTTTTTATAGTTCATATTTTCTATGCTTTTTCGGTTTTCTTTTTTCTATTTCTTTTATTTTTGCAATTATGTACTCCCTCCATTCTATGTTTGGTTTGTCCTAATGTGGATGTATCTCACGTCTAGATATATTCATATTTGGGCATCTAAGACACTTATTTTGGGACGGAGTGAGTATATACATTTACACTTAAATAAGGGAGGAATATATTTTATAATCCGTATAACACATTTATTATATATGGAAAGTAATGAATTTTCTAACTTATAAACCCTTACTTAGATAGACATGAAAATATGTTTACATTTGTATGAACAATTACTCCTATATGGACTAACATCCGGTTCGACATATTTGATCATATTCTTACCATAATGTTTTTAGTATAATGTAATTTTATAGAAAGTAAAGTAACTCTAAATATTTAAAAACATACCAATTAATGATCCACATAGAAGACAATCCATTTAGGAGCTCTTTAGGTGGGTGCAAAACTAAGCACGCGTTTACAGTGGTGATATGTGTCATGTGTCACGTAGCATAAATGCTGAGGTGGAGCAAAGAGATAGTGTTCAAAAAAATATCTTCTCTTAATTAAGAGATGATAACTTAGCAACTATCTCTCTGAAGAGGTAGCCTAGCCTTTTATGAGAGTTAATTGGGAAGTGGAAAGGTGACATACCACATATTTGAAATATATATATACCAAAGATAGTACTAATTAATAATCCATTGTGTACTATATTTTTATTATCATATCTAAATTGAGCGGCATGTGTGTAAGATAATAACATCCTACCAACCATGCCCTAAGCGATCAATAGAAGCTCCCGAGTTTGTAACCCTTGGGACATGAAATGTGTCGATGAGTAGGTGCAAACTAATGAGCGGCACCGGACATGAGAATTATCCGTACTTCCTGGTTTTGATTTCGACAAAGAGATCCAAAGGAGGGAGCAGTAAGTAATACAATGCATTTATGTAATGTTCTTCAAACAAATTTTCCATATCCTATTTGATACGTATTTTTCTAAATGGTTTGGAAAATTTTAAATGCACTTTCGCTATTTTTTATGTTAGTTTTTTCTGACTCTAATAATCTACCGTGATGTAGGGCATAGATGGAAATGCATATGAATATTGTTATATAAGTAGTTAAAACTACAAAATACTATGTTCCTCTAGTAAACTTTGCATGGACCGTGATATTGGGTGGTGAGGTGCTTATGTGGAACCGGAGATATTCGGCAACGTGTTGCATTGGTTGGTTTTGCTCACGGAAAAATCATACTGTTTAGCCTTAGAATCAGAACATGCAGTCCAGTCTATTCTAGAGATCCATGAAATAAACCTAGACTATGGCGATCACTTTTGTCCAAATCTCCACTACCACTAGGTATAAAAGCTTGAATTTCGTTGGAGAATTGAATCTACACCGTCGGTCAACTTACTCTGTATACCAAATTGTCCAGACTCAATTTCTCTCCCCTGATACTCCTTAGTCCTTCCATCCCCAAAACATCTACTATACTAATCTCGCAGTCTCATCCTAACAAACTCCCATCACTTTACACCCCGTAATATCGCACATAAGATCCTATTTTCTGGCACAAAATTGTGTCCATGAGAGGATCATGCCCACATTCAACATCAAAAGTAGCCATCACCGTCCATTGTGTCTTCTTCGCCGCAATTGAGAATCGTCGTCGTCTCCCTATCGTAGCTCTACACGTCGCCCTCACGCAACATCTAGATTTGAAATGTGTGCTCCAGATTCTAAAATGTATATGTCCACACAATGCAAGTCTATATTTCGCCACTATGATCTCTATTCCTAAATATATAGTACTATACATGTTTTGGGAGTTGCTTAGAAGGAGTAACCTGCCTTAGAGAACAATGATTTCCATAGCACTTATACTTTTCCAAATTGCGAAGACGAGCAACATATATATCCACGGGCACGCATATTGCGCCATCTCAACATGGATATGAGTGAAAAAAAAATTCTCTTGAGCTCTTCAGGAAAGAACAATTTCCATTCATTCACCACGACCTCAGGCTCGGGGTTGGCAAGAAGGAAAAACATGTGACAAAATTAGAGGCGAAATCCACGCGTTAGCGTGTGGAGCAGCAGGAGGATCGAGCTACACTACACGAGCCTCACACGAGCCACGAGCGAGGAGCGACCACATGAAAATTCATGTCCCGCGCGCCGCATGAGCAAGGACATGCATACGACGACATTAGAATGGTCATGACTGTTTCTCCACAAGTTTCTGCGTGCGTGTCTACACCTGATAAGCGTAGCCGATAGGAGCACTGTGATTTGTTATTGTGCACGCAATGTGTTTGGTGAAAAGCCTCCGGTTAATCCACGCCAGAAGCAGCAGTCCAAGGTCGATTTTTTCTCCTCGTCACATCGCGCGATATATATGTAGGAAGAAGACAATTTGACAAACATGGAAGCATTCCCTTCGGCACGTACAACTCGAGACGACGACCGGCCATACACGCGTTCCCCGCCCCCGGAGCCGGCGATCGCATGGCCTCCCTCTCCTTGTAACCTTGTGGCCAGCCAAATCTCCCCAGTAGCAGTCTAGACGAAGAGATACTTTCGTGGACAATGCCACCAACGAGAAGTCGAGAGTATTAACTTAATTTGTGGCGATGGTTGGCCACGCTGGCCACATCGGCGTATGAGAGCAAGGGGAGACAGGTCAGCGTCGCCGGCGAGCTGGAGCCATCCGAGTGGGCCGTTTCCCCGGATGCATGATTGGGAGTGAGGGAGGGAGAAGGCGTTTCCCGGGGGCGGCCGGGACCGGGGAAGGGAGAGGACTGCCGGATTTCAGGTGAACCGCCGCCGCGGCGCGTTCCAATCATCGATCAGATTGCCCATGCATGCCATGCCGTCTGAGAAACGATATTTTAGGTTAAGTGCTGCGTCTTGGCCTTGTTTTGTTTGGATCGATCTTTTATCTCTGTCAGAAAATGTAGTGTATAGTAACATGGCAAGAATAGTTCGGTCGTCCCCCCGAGGCCCCGACGCGAACCATTTCATGTCCAACACCTATCCGCAGGAACAGGAAAACCACCAATCACATTCAGGTCCAGACTCAAGAGCCAAGACACTGTTGGATGTCTTTTCCTGTGCCTGGAAACGAACCGCCGCGTCAGCAAGCTCGCGCGGCCGATCGCAGCCGCGATCAGCCACTGGGATACCCATGCATGGACATGATCGAGAAAAATGAAAAATTTACGCGGCCGAACGGAGCCGGTCGCCAAAGACGATTACCGCTCACATGCGCGTCCGAGTAATTGTGCAAGTGGATAGGCCGCGACTGCTACTGCCACGTGCACGGTTAGCTGCACTCCTCACCGGTAATTGTATGTGCTAGTGACGGTAACAGCGGTGTAAAGTTGGGCCACACGTACCAAAATATTTTGTATTGTGTTGGAATGGTGAATTATAATTTGTTTTCCTATGCAAAAGAAAAGGCTTGTTCAGGGGTTATATCGTCTACCTTCTATATATACATCTCTATGGTTTCTGACGCTTGTACTAATGTTAGAGGGGGAGTGGTGGTACAAATACCACACAACTGCAAAACCCTGCATCTTTTGAGACACTATTTTGTAGCCAATAGTAATTCTCAAACAAATATAAGAATATTGTCGGTTTTACCGTATATTTAAGCGCCACAATATTTTTTGATACACATTTGGCCATGACATTTGTATGTTGCTCGGACCCATTTTTTGGACCGAAACTACAAGTCATGTGGCATTGCTGGTCCACGCCATTGGTGGCGTGGTCGAGCTGGTCCACTCAATGGTAATTTGACAAGTATTTACTTGCTCCCGTGGAGAGAGGTAGATCTCTATTTTCACGTCATATTTCAATCACCTCTCCCTCCCCGATTCTGAGACGTTGTTCTTGCTACCTTCTCTCCCCTCCACCGCGGCCGTTGCTCTCTTTATCACCACTACGCCGCCTCTTTGATCGGTCAGCCTCCTGTCCTCCTTTTGTTATAGTTGATTGAGCGATATAGATTTTGGGTGTAGATAACGTGTTTTCACCCAACCTTCATATACATGGTTCTTCTAAAAAATATAGATATTTTGGGTATTGCGGACACCAAGTTTTACTTATAGAGAATTTAGCTAAACTAACCAAACAAAGTTATAGTTTGTTGCGCTACTTGTTTGCAAAAAGCTAGTTATCAAACAATCTCGTAGGCCATTCCTTCTTGGCAGCCAAGGAGTGAACACCATCCGGTCGTCGTTATCGGCCTCCTCCCCTCTATACATCTCTTCCCACCATGTATCGGAGGCCGCTACAGAAGGCCACACGGCGTCAATGGTGGCGGGCGATGGGGATCTGGTCTCCTACGGTCTCATGGAGGAAGCGCGAAGAAGCAGAGGATATGGGGATATTCTAAGGGCCTTCCTCGGCATGTCCAGTGCATCAAGTGATGGCGGTGACCCGATCTGAAATGCATGTCATATAATACTGTACAACTGGAAGTGCGAATCGTGGGATGAAATCGTCACAGATATCAAGCGCATTAATTTGTACATGTGAGACAAATTGAGTAATCTGTTGAATATACAGTTTGAACTGCTTTTGGTTGACCACGATCTTGGAATCAGTTAGAATTTTCACGCACGTGAAGGTGTGCAACACACCCTAGCCAGTTTATTACTAGGATTTGCGCAGTTTGACGCTCATTGCTCTAACGAAAAGAATTGCATACGTGAGCTGCCCTCAAGTTGACATGACCAACTACCGCGCGGGACCTGCAAATCAGTTTTATTATTAATAACTAAAACATGTTGAGAGTAATAGCTAAGGAATATGTTCATTCTATATCTGAATGAGAAAGACAAAACGTGCCCCGCAAAAAGGAAGACAACACAAAACGTGATGCCAAATGGGATATTGCATCCCTTAACAGCAAAGCCAAGTCATGCATAAGGAGCTAATGGGCTATTATTGTGAGGAAAAAACAACTAGTTAATTACGGAAATATTGATCATCTGAACGAAATGGTAATAGGGTATTAGAGTATCCGACTAGGTGACTCCTACTCCCACGGTAGGGGGAGAAAATTGCATCTAAGACCGTACTTTGTGAATTTTGTTGCCCCAAACACAAAGATGATAACATTTTTTGCAAAGGACCACACATATTGCTCTAATTAGTTGCAGCTGACTCAAATAAAAAGTCCGGTGGTGTTGATCTGCTGGCCCAAAAGCTCCCACGTTAGAGCACATGAATAATAGGACCCATGCCATGGAAGACGCCCTACGGGAGGCGGACCGCCTAGTGAATGCGGCTGCAACTTGACGTCTCTACGAACTGTGGTTCATACTTCAGTCGGAAACAATGAGAGGTACTTCTGGTCTTTTTCCATTCACGACTTCGAGTCACTTAACTATGTGGCCACCTCTCTCATGTACTATTGATCTCAAGACGATAGTCTTACAATTGCAGTGTCCAACTCTAGGGCACTAAATACGACAATCTCGCGCTTAGTTTTTTTTATAAAAAAAGGGAATACGTTAATATCAAGAAGTTATCAATTACGTCCAGGCTTTGCATCAACATAATGTCAAGATCAAGACATCAAGGATGTACACACCCAAAAAAAGAAGACTCCACCAAGTGATCATCGACACGCAACTGCTAGACATAACCCACCGACAATGGCAACATTAGACATATCTCATACCCACTCTTATATGCACCTCATATTTTGGCGGTTGAAGAGGTTTGGTCACAGGAGCTGCAACATTTGCATAAGTTTGTATCTTCACTATCTTGCACAACTTGATGTCTCCCCCATTGGTGGACTGCTGAATAAGTTGAAACTATATCTTGACATGCTTAGTCTGGTGGTGCTACGTAGATCTGTGTTTTTCGGATCAGACGATGGCGGCTCATGTAGAGTCGTTCTCCATCTTGCGGGCATTGTTTTTAGAACACTGCTAGTTGGAGGGGTCCGGAGGTGGAGTGGTATTGCATCTACCGTATCGACGACGAGTCCCGGTGGTGCGGTCCGGCGGGATGTCACAAACGGACACGTGATGATGGACGCACAATTCACGGTGCCGCTCTTTTTTAATGCAGCATCCGGAATAATCCCCCTTTTCGATAAAAAGAAGAAAAGAAAACAAGTCTCTTTTTATATTTTCAAGCGAAAAAAGGGGTGGACATATAGCCATTTAGGGCTAGAAACCCCTGTCGATTTTCCTATATATTCTTGTTTCCTCCAAGAATTTCTTTGCGTGTGCGTCTACCTTTTTTTTTGTTTTCTGAGGAAGCGTGTTCGTTTACTGGTTGTGTGTTTGGTTCCATCTCACGGAACCAACCACGCGGGGGCAGGACAGGAGAGAGAAAGAGAAAGAAACGCAACGACACACCATAGCGTAGCGTAGGGAATGAGACGAGACTAGGAAAATATGAGATTGCTATAAGTACCCAGCCATCCATCTGCGTCTTCCCTCCGCCTACCCGCCTCATCCATTCCTCAGCCAATCCCAACCCCCTTCGGCGGAGCGAGGCAAAACACCCAAGAAGACAAAAGAAAGAGAGATCGAGGAGTGATCAGCCAGCGGCCGTCTCGGTCTCGGGCTCGGATTCGCGGCGGAGGAGTTCGTGAATGGTGAACAGTGGGGAGGAGGAGTGCACCCGGTCGTCGCTGTTGGGGAGGTATGAGATCGGGCGGACCCTGGGAGAAGGCAACTTCGGCAAGGTCAAGTACGCGCGCCACCTCGCCACGGGCGCCCACTTCGCCGTCAAGATCCTCGACCGCAGCAAGATCCTCTCGCTCCGCTGCGACCACCAGGTACGAACGCCTAATTAATTTGCAGTCCGTTTATTTCCAGCGATCTCGCTGCCGTTTCGTTTGGCTTGTGTTATTGATTATTCTTTGGGTTTGGGGTGACCAGATCAGGAGGGAGATTGGGACATTGAAGCTGCTCAAGCACCCCAACGTCGTCCGCTTGCATGAGGTGCGTCTTTGCTTTCCTCGCGGTGCTCTTCTTGCTCATCGTCCGAATCTAGACTTCATGTCTCTCTCAGCCCATTTCGTGTTTCTTTTGTTTTGCTTATTCTCCCCCTCTCGGAATTCAACCCGGGGCCTGAGATGGAAGGAGCATTTGGCTCGCGCTTGGCACCAGGATTAATTAATTAAGTTTAGCGGTTCTAGTTTCATGGAAGAAAACGCTAGCGGCTAGCGGTTCTAGTTCGCTTGCTTGCGTGGAGGGGAATTTGCCTTTTCGAGGGGTTTTGTACGCTAGTGCTTATGGCAGAGAATTAGTGAGTAGTTTTTGCCGCGAAGCCAAAGCCTGGCTGAGTTTTCGTCTTCTACCATTATGCACGCGGCGCATCACAAATTCACAATCGCCCTGCACGGCATGTCGCCGCCAGTTCCTCTTTCACCGAATCTATGGAGCTCAGCTCTGCTGGAAGTTTCGAAATTCAATCATTCTCGAAATTACAAACAAGTCCATATATATAGGAAAGCATGAGATACGTCCACGTCAGCGAATACAAACGAGGCAACGGCTTGGATCATGGCTACAGAAGCATGAAGCAGGCCCCACCCACGCACGTTCTGACTGCCTCAAGGTAAGCCGTTACGTCAGCCATGTGGATGGCTGCCGGGCCCAGTCCGTCTCGGCCACGCAGGATCCAGGCCCACCCTGTCCATCTCACTCTATCGCCGTCCGGGGTACCCGACAGTCCCGACTCTTCTTCGTGAGCCCGGTGCACCATGTCACCCAGACCCAGGCCATCACTGGTGTGTGGAATTGCTATTTCCAATCCTTGCGGTTGTGGCCACCAACTCCGCATGCAGCTGTTGCGCTCTGTTGTCTGAACTGGTCCTGGCCCTAGTTTAGCTGCGTCTTGCGGATTATGCGACGGTGATGAGGAGATGAAACAGTATGCTGATTGAGCGGAAGCCATCAACAGCTGCAGTGCTTTTGGTTTGCTTCACATCATTAAATATTGCGTGCAACCAAAACCACGAGGATCTCGAAGACGATACAGTGCTAGTGGTGTATTCTTAAATTTTCAGGCTGGCATGCATGACATTTTGGTCATGCTTTCAGATGGGTTATACTCATACGTACTAGTATATGGACTCAATTGGCTGATCACAAGATGTCAAGGAAAGGGAGCAGTTATATTTATCTAATATGATGTCATGCTAGTGCTATTATAGGGGTAAGAACCAAGAGCTCTTGTCACTACGGCGGATATGCAATTCTGTAGACGTCACCCTGTCCTATTCAGACTATAATTGAAGATTCACTAGGGTTCATAGTAACGATGTTGTTGTGGTCTATGTGCAACTAAAAAAGAAATACAGCTGCTGATACTTGGATCTATCTCATTCAGGTTGCCGCTAGCAAAACGAAGATTTACATGGTGCTTGAATATGTGAATGGGGGTGAGCTCTTCGACAAGATCGTAAGCCACGAAAATCATGTTCAAAATTCTTTTTTCTCCCTCTAAGATTGGTGCTGGATCTTATTAATTCTGACGTTCTTATTTGTTTTGCTTGTAACTATGAAAGGCCATAAAAGGAAAACTTTCGGAACAGGAAGGAAGAAGGCTGTTTCAGCAGCTAATTGATGGTTTGGCTTACTGCCATGATAAAGGTGTCTACCACAGAGACCTTAAGGTACTTGAATGATTTATTTACTTGCTATTTTACCTTATAGATTCCACAATGGCATGCATTCTATGACGCAATGTTTATTCTCATACTGTTTACATCTGCAATAAACTCGAAGTATGGTCTGATTCTTCTGTGACAGCATTTTAATTTCTTACAAATTCTGTTGTTACAGCCAGAAAATGTTCTTGTTGATCGGAAGGGCAACATAAAGATCTCCGACTTTGGTCTCAGTGCTCTACCTCAACATCTTGGGGTACGCTGATTAATATACTCAGTTCAATGTTTTCTATATAAAATCAATCCAATGTGTGCACAAGTTAGTAACTGTGTGCACTTAAACTTTCAGAATGATGGATTACTTCATACAACATGCGGCAGCCCTAATTACATCGCTCCCGAGGTAAAAAAGTTAATAAAAGAAGAAAGTAACCTAGAAATTAGTTCATGTAGGTGCTAAATTTGGTACCAAATTTGTGCAGGTTTTGCAGAATAGAGGTTATGATGGCTCCTTGTCGGATATCTGGTCTTGTGGAGTAATTCTGTATGTAATGCTAGTCGGATCCCTTCCTTTTGATGACCGAAATCTTGTTGTCCTATATCAAAAGGTAAGCTTTCAGATAAACATCTATCATATTCTACAATATTACTTGTTTCAAAGTTCAAATCATCCTGATGGTGCTTTATTTTGTGTTGGTCTTAAGATTTTCAAGGGAGATATGCAGATCCCCACGTGGCTTTCGCCAGCTGCAAAAGATCTTCTTCGTAAGATTCTTGAGCCAAACCCGATGAAGAGGATTAACATTTCTGGGATCAAAGAACATGAATGGTTTCTGAAGAACTATATTTCTGCTGTTCCATATGATGATGATGAAGATCTAAATCTCGATTCAGTTTTCTCAAAGAAAGAGGTACAGACATTTTGTAGACTGTAAGCTTTGATGTACTTCTAATCAGTCGTACATGTGCTAAAGCTGACTGGTGATATCTTTTTCTTGAAGCTAATTGATGAAGCCGGACAAGAAAAGCCCACTCATATCAACGCTTTTCAATTGATTGGGATGGCGTCTTCCCTTGATCTATCAGGTTTCTTTGAGGAAGAGGTTCGTGCAGTCCCTTTTCTTTTCAGGCGCTTCTTCATGCAATTATTCATCCGGTCAAAAGAATGTTTTGTGTAATGTTATTAGCATCATAAGACAATGTAGCTTTCATCACGTAACCTTGCAATATTTATTGCAACACTCAGTTAATCCTAATACTGCATACTTGTTTTTCTTCTGAAACTAGTATGAGTACGATGCCCAACTAACATTGGCCCCTTGAGCATACCAAGCTAGCTGCACACTGAATAATTATTAATCTCACCTGACCAGTTTCTGCATCCATTGCAATTGCAGGATGTGTCGCAAAGAAAGATACGGTTCACATCAATACATTCACCCAAGGATTTATTTGACAAGATCGAGAATGCTGTAACAATGATGGGATTCCAAGCTCAGAGGGGGCATAGTAAGGTAGATATTCAGATCTTTTCTCAGCGCATCACCATATTTTAAGTGATTGATTGAACAGTTACAATGAACAAAAGTTGATAATCGTGTAATGCTGCAGCTCAAAGTAATAAAGTGCAAAAACCCAAAGAACACAAGAAATCCATCATCATTCCTTGCCTGTGCTGAGGTAATATGTTGCACGTTATTTCGTATTTACACACTGCAAGACGAATAACACGTCAGCTATACTCACGCAACCATCTCTGAAGTTCAGGTGTTTGAACTCGGGCCATCTCTGTATGTTGTTGAATTGAAGAAATTACATGGAGATCGTATACTGTATAGAGAGGTACCAACGAACACTTTCTTACCAACAATTTGACTTACGATAAAACACAAAAAACACTTGCATGATACCGATGACAATGCATTGCAGCTGTGCGAGAGGCTATCTGATGAGCTGGGGGTGTGCAAGGTTAAGCAGATGACGGAATCCATGGAATCTATAGACTCTGATCTAGCGAGCTTCGATGGAGGATCACCTCTCTCGGGTTTCTGAAGATTGAGGAACATTCCCAGTTCCTGATAATTCTTGCTATAGGCGTAGTTTAGGATCATGCAAATAGTGTACAAAGCGAGTGGTGCAAATTATCCACCTGTTGAGATATATTGTGCATGTATTACTTGTATGGCAAGTCTACTCCTTCCATGTATAGATTAGGATACGGCTGCCTCCCTTGTACCTATATAATACGTGCTATGCACCCGATCAATCTATCGAGAGTTGCATCCTATTCTTCTACATGGTATCAGCCCACCTTCGGTCCTCTCTCTCCTAAACCCTAGCCGCCGCCGCACCCTTGCTGCGCCGCCGCCGCCACCAACTCTCCACCCAGCCGCGTCGCCTCCTCAACCACGCCGGCCTCCCTTCCCACCTCGCGCCGCCGCACTCTCCCTGCGCCGCGCCTCCAAGACCTCTCCCTTACACCGTCGCCATCTACGCCTCCAACCCTAGCCCAACGCCACCATGTCCGACATCTCCAACAGCAGCAACCCCTTCGCCTCCTCCTTCGGTTCTGAGTCCACCGGCCCCAACCCGGACTATATTCGCGAAGTCTCCATCCACAACCACGTTCCCGTGAAGCTCTCCCATACCGCCGCCAACTTCTACGCGTGGAAGACGTACTTCAACCTCCTGTTCCGCGAGTATCGCCTCACCGACCACGTTGACGGCTCCATCGACCTCCTCTCCATACGCGACGCCGACTGGCTCGCCATCGACGCCACCATCATCCGCTGGCTGTTCCTCACCGTCTTGCCGGACATCTTCCACACCATCGTCCACGACGGCGACGATGCTCGCACGGTGTGGACCAAGATCACGGGCCTCTTCACCAACAACAAGCTCCAACGGGTCGTCTTCTTGCAGACGGAGTTCTTCGGCTGCCGCCAGAACGATCTACCCCTCGACGCCTATTGCTTGCGCCTCAAAACCCTATCCGATGAGCTTAATGATCTTGGTTTTCAGATTGGTGACGAGATGCTGCTAACCACCCTCACCGCCGGTCTAGGCGAAGACCTCGGCAACGCCGCCTCCAACCTCACCCTCATGGCCGACCCCACCTTCGAGAAGGCCATCGACTACCTCCGCCTCGAGGATCGGCGCCTGAAAGGAGTTCGCGCCAACGCTGCCCACACCGCCCTCGCCGCCGGTGTCAGCCGCGGCGCCCCTGGCTTCCCGGCACCGGCCCCGCGCCCGCCCGTGCCTGCACCTACGGCTCCAGCCGCCACTAATCCGCCTCAGCAACCGTGGCGTCGCCGTGGCCGTGGTGGCCGTGGTGGTGGACCTCCGCGCGGCCCCCACCCCGTCAACAGCTACCCCACGCCGCCGTGGAGCGGCGGCCACAACCCATGGACAGGGGTGGTGCACGCCTACACCATGCCCGTGCCGCGCGCCCCTGCTCCCGGCATCCTCGGCTCTCGCCCCCAGGCTCACCATGCTTTCCTCGCCGCGCCGCAGCCGGGCCCCGGTGCCCCGCCCTACTACGCCATGTCTCCGTATGGTGGTGCCACATCTCCGTATGTTGGCGCGCCGCTGGGCTACTTTGGAGGATCACCCGGCTATGCTACACCATCACCGACCCCGCCGGCACCCGTGGACCCCGCGCTCTACGCCGCTCTTCAGCAGGCGCCTCCTCCATCCTCCTACAACGGCGGCGGCGACTGGTTCATGGACACCGGCGCCTCCGCTCACATGGCTGCGCACCCGGGTAACCTATCTGTTTCTACCCCCACCTCCACCCCGTCTCGCATCATTGTCGGTAACGGTGCTGGTCTTCCCATCTCTCACATTGGTTCTACTAATTTTCCCTCTTCTTCTAAACCACTCTCTCTCCGTAATGTCATAGTCTCACCACACCTAATTCAGAATTTAGTCTCTGTTCGTTCTCTTTGCCGTGATAACTCTGTTTCTGTCGAATTTGACACGTTTGGTTTTTCTGTTAAGGATGCCCGTACCCGAGTGGTGCTCCACCGATGTGAGAGTCCCGGCGATCTCTACCCAGTCCAGCATTCACCTTCGTCACACGCTGCACCTCGGGCCCTCTCCGCCGGCGTCGATCTTTGGCATGCTCGTCTAGGACATCCCAGTTCCACCACACTACATCAAATCATGAGGAGTTTTTCTTTTACTTGTAATAAAACGGAGGCTCACTCCTGTGAAGCCTGTCGTATCGGCAAACATGTTCGTCTTCCCTTTAGTTCTTCCTCCACCATAGCCACCTTTCCTTTTCAGTTAATTCATAGTGATGTTTGGACCTCTTCTGTTCCTAGTAATTCTGGATTCTCATATTATCTTGTTATTTTGGATGATTACTCCCATTTTGTGTGGACTTTTCCTCTTCGCAAGAAGTCCGACGTTCCCGCCACGCTTTCCGCATTTTTCGCCTATGTGTCTACACAATTTGGTCGCCCCATACACGCTCTCCAAACAGATAATGGAAAAGAGTTCGATAACATCACTACTCGCACCCTCCTAACCACCCACGGCATTATCTTTCGCCTCACTTGCCCCTACACCTCCCAACAAAATGGCAGGGCTGAGCGCATCCTTCGCACCCTTAACGATTGTGTCCGCACCCTCCTTTTTCATGCCCACATACCTACCCAATTCTGGCCCGACGCTTTAGCCACCGCCACCCTCCTAATTAACCTACGCCCCTGCCGCACCCGATGGCATTATGCACCTCATCATCTCCTATTCGGCTCCCCTCCCTCATATGATGATCTTCGGATCTTCGGGTGCCGCTGCTATCCTAGCATCGCCGCCACCGCTCCTCATAAACTTGCCCCTCGCTCATTGCCTTGCGTCTTCCTCGGTTACCCGGCTAACACGAAAGGCTATCGCTGCTATGATCCGGTGTCTCACCGTGTCATCACTTCCCGGCACGTTTACTTTGATGAAGGTTGTTTCCCGTTTTCACAGGAACAGGTGATGGATCCTCCCTCGCCCGCGGCTGACTTACCGTGGCGCCGCGCTCCTTCCTCGGATGCGCCCTCACCACTTGCTGCCGTGGCCCCCTTGCCCACGATCACCGCGGCTCCCTCCGCGTCGCCCTCGAGCTCTACCTCGGGCGCCGCGTCGCCGACTCTCTCGACCAGCTCATCGTCGGCTGCTCCCTCTCCGCCATCCTCGGTGGATGGCGCTGTGGCCCCTACCGCCCGTGTTCGCCGCCCGAGCACGCGGTATCCTGCGGATGCCTACGTCTGCACGGCCTCGACTACAGCTCCCTCGACATCGCCTTCCGTCGCCGCCCCGTTGCCGACCTCCGCCCGGGCGGCGCTCCGAGACCCTCTATGGCTCGCGGCCATGCAAGCTGAGTTCAACGCGCTGCAGCGCAACCAGACCTAGCAGCTCGTGCCGCGACCCCCGAACGCCAACGTCATCACCGGCAAATGGGTCTTCAAGCACAAGTTCCACCCCGACGACACTCTGGACCGTCACAAGGCGCGGTGGGTTGTGCGCGGCTTTCGTCAGCGCGCCGGTGTCGACTTCACCGACACTTTCGCTCCGGTTGTCAAACCCGGGACGATCCGCACTATTCTTCAGCTTGCGGTGTCTCGCTCATGGCCGGTACATCAGATGGACGTCTCCAACGCCTTCCTCCACGGTCATCTCGACGAGCAGGTCTACTGTCAGCAACCTACGGGTTTCCTTGACACCACTCATCCCGACCGTGTGTGCCTACTTTCGCGGTCCTTGTATGGGCTCAAGCAGGCTCCTCGCGCCTAGTACCAGCGCATCGCGGCGTTCCTCCATCAGATTGGCTTCCGCTCCACGCGCTCCGATGCCTCGCTCTTCGTCTATTGACAGGGCGACGCGACCGCCTACCTGCTGCTTTACGTCGACGACATCATCCTGACGGCGCACACCACCAACCTTCTTCGACAGCTCACCGCCCGTCTTCATGCTGAGTTTGCTCTCAAGGACTTGGGTCCTCTTCACTATTTTCTCGGCATCGAGGTGGTGCGGCGTCCATCAGGTTTCTTTCTTCATCAGCGGAAGTATGCTTACGAGCTTCTGGACCGCCACGGCATGCTTAACTGCAAGCCTGCGTCCACTCCTGTCGACACGAAGGCCAAGTTGTCTGCGACTGATGGTTCTCCGGCTAAGGACGCATCCGAGTACCGATCCATCGTCGGTGCCCTGCAGTATCTCACTCTTACTAGGCCTGAGTTGCAGTATGCTGTCCAGCAGGTGTGCCTCTATATGCACGCTCCTCGCGACACTCATTGGACAGCGGTGAAACGGATCCTTCGATACATCTGCGGCCACATGGACCTTGGCCTCTCACTCCATGCCTCAGCCGCCATGGACATCATCGCCTACACGGATGCTGATTGGGCCGGCTGCCCTGACACGCGGCATTCCACCTCAGGGTATTGTGTCTACCTCGGACCGTCCCTCATCTCGTGGTCGTCCAAGCGACAACCCACGGTCTCTCGCTCGAGTGCTGAAGCGGAGTACCGCGCCGTCGCCAACGTCGTTGCAGAGTGTTCCTGGCTCCGGCGGCTTCTCCAGGAGATCTCGGTTCCAGTCGACAAAGCCACCGTGGTGTACTGTGACAATGTCTCCGCCGTCTACCTCTCAGCGAACCCGGTCCATCATCGTCGCACCAAGCATATCGAGTTGGATATTCATTTTGTCCGAGAACAGGTTGCTCTCCGGCGCGTACGTGTGTTACATGTACCCACCTCCCAGCAGTTCGCGGATATCATGATGAAGGGCCTGCCGACGGCGTCCTTCGAGGAGTTTCGTTCCAGTCTTTGCGTCGGATCACCAGACGCTTCGACTACGGGGGGTGTTGAGATATATTGTGCATGTATTACTTGTATGGTAAGTCTACTCCTCCATATATAGATTAGGATACGGCTGCCTCCCTTGTACCTATATAATACGTGCTATGCACCCGATCAATCTATCGAGAGTTGCATCCTATTCTTCTACACCACCGAGTTGAAATATAAAGAAATGATTCGATTGTTGCCCATATGTTGGACCGATTCGCGTTCATGGTATGAAACAAATACATCGGTAATAAGCTGTGACATCCTTGCGGTGGCATCCCTGCACCATTTCATGCAGATATGACGACTCCAACGGGCGGCAGGTTTTTTGTCTGTTTTTTTTTTCCATTTGGAGCGTCAAATGGAAAACGTTCCGGTCCATGTGGGCTCCTTTTCGGCCACTGCCCCTGCGAGCAACGTGGGTGTTTTTTTGGTGTCCGTGCTTGGTCCGCCATGCGAGCAAGTGCGCCCAACGTGTGTGTTTTTTTGGTTTTTTCTAAACATACCTGGACCGTTTTTCATTGCATAGGGGGGAGGTGGGCAAGGTCAGCAGTAGTGTCGCGGGGTGCTTCAGCCATGGCTATGGTTGGAGTGGGGTTTTTTTGAGAGGAAAGGCTGGAGTGGAGAGTGTTGTGTCGCCTCTGATGAGCAGCCAGGGGTGGACTATAGGAGAAACGCAAAGGAGGTCCGCGTGTCCACGGCCGACGCAAACTCGATCCAAATTTGCGTCGAGAACGGGTCTCGAGAGACAGAAAAATGGATCGTTGCCTGTTTGAAAGGATAGGTCACCTTAAGAGGGGGGCTAGGCGATTTAAAACTGTTTTCGAGCAGCCAAATTATCCGGTGACCCGGATATTTTGTATGATTGATAAAGGCGGAATAAAACTAGTGTTTTAGTTTTACTTTAACAAGCACAGAACCTAAATATATTAGGCTCACCTATGTGCACCAACAACTTATGATAAGCAATACAAGTAACAAGGTGATAGCAATATAAATGACTTTAAACATGAATGCTATCACAATGTAAAGTGCATAAGTAAATAGCTCGAATATAAAAATAACCGAGTCACGCAGAGACGAAGATGTATATCATGAGTTCCTCCTTGTTTAGGATGTACGTCTCGTTGGAGAGATTTGAGTGACCACCACAGGTTGTCTCAACGGCACATCACCTTTTTCTCCGACGATCCGCACCACTAAAGGTTTGGTTCACCTTGTACTATTGATCTCCTTTTGGCGGAGATCGATTCCTTTACAACAATCTTAGGGCACACACCCACAACTTAATCGAGGGCTCCCAAATGACCATAAGAGGTCCTGACTACAAAAGGTCTTTGCCACAAAAGGCGCCTAGAGTACAATGACCCAAGAGTAACAAGCTCACAAACTTTTACTTCCACGAAACTTCGTGGAGGGCACAAAGAACAATGCAAATGGCAAGAACACACAAAGTGCTCAAGTCATTTACTCTTAAATTCCAACAAAGAAACAAATTCTTATGGGAAAATAAGAAAGAAAGAATAAAGAAGGAGAAACAACAAGAACTCTAAGATCTAGATCCATTAGGTTCCCCTCACTTAGAGGAGAGATAAATTGGTGAAAATGTAGATCTTAATCTCCTCTCACTTTTCCCTCAAGAATATATGCAAGAATCAATGGACCGATTGAGAGGTTTATAGCCGTTGGACCTAGGGATAATCGGACGTTAAGGTGTAAGTGGTGACCAGAATATCCTGTCCAGAGTGAAATCTCCGGTCAAATAATCCGACCGAGTCCAGTGCGCCTCCTCTACTTTCGTTAGCCGAAAACTCGAGAAAACTAGAGAATCGGATATTCCGGTCAGGACCAAAACATCCAGTTGAAATATCCGACCAAGTTCAGTACCCCGTATTTTCTTTCCTTAGCCAAAACACACTCGAGAAAACTTTGGGGCCGGAATATCCAGATCCCCAATATCCGGATATTCCGGTTTTGAGGAAGGAAAAAACAACGATACAAAAACTGCTATATCTTTTGCAAATGAATTTCAAATGAGGTGAGACCAACTGCATTCAAAAGATAACGACGAGGAGTATTGCAAACCATTGAATATATTAAAGTCACCACACATGAAAATGTGTGGAACTTTTCTCAAGGTTGAACCGGCATTTCCACACCGAAAACGTAACAAGTTTTCCAAACTAAAATCGTTTTCGAAGAACTTAAGATTGCAATGAAGATCACGACAAGCACCAAAACCCAACAAAGAGAAAAGCCATATACGAACCAAGAAAGATGTTATGCCAAGTATGCAAAGGTTTAACCTCTCCACAAAGATGCGATCAAGTTACTCACTCGAGAGCTCCTCTTGATAGTACACCTATCTATTCTATAAACCGGTCTCCCAACAATATGAGACCCGTAGAAGAGAAAACCTATCAAGATCATACATTTTCCTTGAGCATTCCAGTTGAGCTAGATGATCTTGACTCCCTCTCAAGTTGGAACATCTTTCTTAATTGGTCTTGCTAGCACATGCTTAATTAAGACTTCTCCAAATACTCTCTGATACTCCATTATGGGAGAGCATTACTTAGCTTCATCTTCATGTCTCCATTGCAAGTTTCAATCAAATGATTCCGAGATAGATTATATTGAACTTGCACGTCATAATCTTTGAAATGTGTTGATCAATCTTAAACCCTAAGCCTAGGGACACGCAACGGCTAGTCGCCAGCCGCCAGAGTCCTACTCCTCAACATCCAATTCGTTGAGGATAACATAGTCGGGGGTCTGATACACATGCGTCGGTGTCGCCACTATCGAAAAATGTAGAGGGGTGGTTGACCCCTGTTTCTGCTCGAGGAGCAAGTCGTCGGGGCGGCGTCCACAACCAGGCTTGGCTATGTCACTCTAATCACATGGTCCCAGTACCACTGGCACTTCCATTTTTGGAGACAGAGCCATTGTCACACGTTTCGGTCACCCTCCACCGATGAACGAGCTAGTATGACGCGACGACCCGAGGTGTGGTGGGCCGTGCGGTCTGTGGGGTGCTAGCCGGTGCGGCCACGTGACACGGTGGGTCAACGCTGGCTCGACGAGGCGCTCGCCTTCTTTATCGTGCTTGCTCTTCCCAACCACTTCTTCATGAGAACGGCGACCAACAGTGGCAATGGTGGACAGGATTACCGTTAGCGGTGGGGGAGTCGAGCAAGGATGTGATACCCAATGTATTAAAAGAATCGTTAGGGATAGCGACTGCCGGTTGAATCGGCATACTAAGTGGTTGGGGGCGGACAACGAGTGGATAGGAATGCTCACTTGCGGCGTATTTTTTTTCACTCACCGAAACGTTACGTGCGTGGATCCGTCACTGTTGGAAATCCTTTATATCGAAGTGCACTGCTACACGTCCGATATTTTTGTAGTACTCCCTCCGTCCAGAATTAAGTGTCGCAAGCGCTATACAAAAACTATTTTACACTTTAGTCCTAAATCGATTAAAAACGTTTCAAAATAATCCTGCTCCGAGCTCCGTCGCTGGCCGTAAGCGCCTCGTTCGTCACTGGCCGCGCGGCTCGCCCGACTCCGGTCGCGCGCTCGCTCGATGCCGGCCGCGCGCTCGCTCAACGCGCCGCGTGCGGATCCCTCTCCGGCCACGCGCGTCACCCGCGTCTCGCCCCTCGCTGGCCGCGCGCTCACCCGTCTCACCATACGCGCCTCGCCCGTCGCCGGAATCTTCCGCTCTGCTCCCTCCTTCGGCTTGTCGCTCCCTGAGGAAGGACGCTCCCTCCGCCGCGCCGGCCCTCCCCTGACGACAATCACAGCAGCAACAGCACGACTCTGATTACCTGGAACCTACTCCCCAAAGAACCTGCAAATTTGATATTCTGCAACATATCAAATTGGCTCTGTGAGAGCACGAGCAGCAGCAGAAGCCAACCTTGGCTCTGTGCGAGCACGAGCAGATGGTGATTGTCCCTCCGGTAAAGCCCAAGTAGCAGCCCCTCTGATACCTCTGATACATCCCCCTCTGATACCTCTGATAGCAGGAGACGGAGAGAAGCGAATTTACCAACGCTAGGAGTCGTAGAAGGCGGGAGGTCAGCGAGGCGCATGAGGCCGGCGACGGTGACGAGCTCCAGAGCTAGAGGAAGCCGGCGTACGTGAGGACCCCAGGGCTACCATGGATGCAAAAAATCAAAGCTTGCCCCGTCGTCGTCGAAGCGTGCCTCCAGAGCTTGGCGGCCGTGAAGGGCGCTTCTGGCCTCCAGAGCATGGTGTTGGTCCATATCCTGCACATCCAGCATCATTGACATCGAATTCGGCCTCGACTGCCCCGGATCCGGCGAATCATCACCTCCTTGGACAGAAAGCTCGAACCCGCAGAGTGAGAGGGGAACTGCGCGTCGTGGTGGACGGAAGCACGTCGCCGCTGCCGTGGGCGCCATATGGTGTTGGTGGTGGCTCGAAGCTACAGGATCCGCCGTTTCCGACGCCGAATACGGTGATTCGTCGCCGGATTGGACAGAAAGCTCCAACCTTTTCGGATGTTCGCCGTAGGTAGGGGGAGGGGAGCACGACAACACGACTGAAGGTCCAGTGGAGCGCGGCGAGGAGAGAAAAGGTGGGGATAGGGAGAATGGCGGAGCTGCGGCGAGCAGGACTGCGTCGGCGGCCAATGCTTCGGCGGCGAGTGAGAAAAGGAGTCCGGCCGGGAGCGGCGAGAGCAAGAAAAAAGGAGACGTGGACTGCGGGTTTGATCGGGAAAAGGTTGAGGGGATTTTTATAAAAATGTAGTCGCGACATTTAATTCTGGACGGAGGGAGTACATTTTTTGTCTGGCATCATGCCATGACCGACGGATTGTATAGGTTCACCAACAAGGAACGATGGATTCATGTGTCGTATATAGGTCGGACAAGAAAACGTCCTACATATAGAGAGGTTTCCTATCTCGAATTCAGCGAATACTCCGATCGACACTCACAGAGAGCCGACGGTACAGCGGTGCACATGCCCGCCCGCACCTGACCTGAAACACCGGTAGTTTCAGAAACCGCAAGCAACTTCCGCGGCCGGCTCCGCTCGCCGCAGTTCCGCGCGCACTTGAGGGCCGATCTGTAACCAAGGTCCAAAGACAAAGAAGTGTCCTGCTCTTCCGAGGTCCAAACACTTCGTGGCGTCGCTGTCCGAGACGAAGCTGCCAAAAGCCACTTATGGGGAAGAAAAAGAGGTTCCGATGATGTGAATATGCCGGCACGGGGGAGGTCCAGCCTCACCTCCCCGAGATACTTTTGCCCCAGGTTCCCCCAATCCTCAGTCCACCTCATCTTTCTGCTTCAACCAACCAACTCCACTCCGCCGCCCCATGTCCATGACCGGGGAGATGATGACGCTGCTGCCCAATTCTTTGACTTGACTCTCCCTCTCATCCGTGAGACCGTGAGTGAGTATCTATCTACTTCCTCTTCTGTGCCCCCCAATCCTTTCTAACCTGTCTCTCGATGATCAGCGCGCTGTCTAACATGAGCTGGTGCAGTTTCTTGCTGCTTGATTGATTGACTTATTCTTTTTTTTTTAGATCAAGATTGGTTCCAGTACAGCAAAGTTAGGCCTATGGCGATTTGTGTGTGTTTAATCTTGCGGCTCTGATGCGATTGTAGCCGTGTCGGGTATATAGTACTCGAAATTCGAGATATTTGGTTGTTCGTGCGGAGGATCCAGAGCTAAATGGAAGCCGGGCTCCTGCAGGAAGGCGGCCAAACTGGTTTGGAGAGAATGTCTAGTGGTCTCAACAAGAAAAAGAAGGGCCACGACTGGGATTTGAACGACTGGAGATGGGACAGCAATATGTTCCTGGCCACGCCGTCGTCAAATGCGGACTCTCCGTCGGCGTGCAGCAGCAGAGAGCTGGGGCGAGCTGAGGAGGGTATCAGTTTTGCTGTTGCTGACAAGAGGAGGAGAGTTTCAGAGGTGGATAACCACGAGGGCAGCATTGGCTGCAGCAATGCTGCGATTACTGACAGAGATCATGAAAGGATTATTGTTAGGAGAGGACAGAGCAGCGAAGAAGAGAGACCTGCAAATGCAACACGCGCCTGCTCTAGTTCTGCTCCATCTTGCCAAGTTGACGGCTGCCACGCTGATCTCCGCAACAACAGGGACTACCACAAGAAGCACAAGGTGTGTGAAGTGCATACCAAGTCGACTCTAGTTCGTATAAAAAACGTTGAGCATCGGTTCTGTCAGCAGTGCAGCAGGTCAGTCAGCAATTTCTTTCTGTAAATTTTGCGCTGTCACTTGTACCTTTAGTGTTATTTAAATTCATTGCGAGGGCCTCTCTTTTACATGTCAGAAACTCATGGTTAATCATACTTAAAATACCTTAACGCAGATCTGTTATTTGCTCTCAGTTTTTTTTTTCTGATTATACTGCTCTCTCTTGAGAACTCGAGCTAAGTACAAGAATGTGCCCTAATTCTATTGGAGAAAAAAAAGGAAAGCTATTGTTTAAAAAAAATCTATGACTAATAATATACTTACATATACCTCTTCTTATCTTACTCTACCTTCTACAATAGATTTTTCTTATCTAAAGGTGGCATTCCCAAATTGTACAGTTAAACAATGTGACTTTCAAAATATTCAGATATGCTGTATGGAATGATACGAGTGGATTTGTCTCAAAGAAAATCTCATAATATAATTTTTTATCAGCTTAACAGATACTCCCTCCATTTCACAACATAAGGTGTTTTAAACCTTTTGCACATTCACATGTATCTAGACATGTTTTAGTGTATATGTTCACTCATTATTGTCCGAATCTTTATAACCTGTGAAACACCTAAAACATCATATATTTAGAAATGGAGGGATTATATGCATATTGCAGTACATTTGTGCTGATGACCAATACCCTTGTGTAATAACAGCCAAAGGCGCACTTGATGATAATGCGACAGAGTTTCACCTCTGAGTATCAGAAACAAGAACATGTCAATATTGCTTTGTATAGATAAATGGATATGGTTCGGCTTAACAACCATAATCATAATTGTCAGCATATTCATGTCTAAGCCTACTTATAGTTTAATGATCGATTAATTGAAAAGTAATCTGGTGTACACACAAAACTGAAGCATGTTACTAAATTTAAGGTGTAATATATGAAAACAAGGAATCATGGCTATAAGTGAAATTTGAAATTCCTCATGCTCAAAAGTTCTTTCTGTATCTTTTTAATCAGTCACGAGTTATAAAAAGGGAATCATTTGACTTCTATTGTCAGGTTTCACCTTCTTCAAGAATTCGATGAAGGGAAGAAGAGCTGTCGCTCACGTCTAGCAAAACATAATGGAAGGAGAAGGAAAGCCCCAGCCCAGGCTGGGAATTCCTCAAGTGAAAATAATTCTCTAACAAACACCTTACTCCTACTATTGAGACAACTTGCTGAACAAGATTGTAAGTTTCTCGGATTTCTGTACAGATTTCTACAGTAATTTTATCGGTTCATACACAACCCACCCATGGCCATATCTCATTCTTATGTTGTGGCAGCTGGTAGCTCAACTGAGCAAATCAATGGTCCAAATTATTTGGTTAATCTTTTGAAGAACCTTGCTGCTATTGCTGGCACACAGGCATATCAAAATATGCTAAAGAATGCAAGTTCTGGTGCAATATCATCAGATGTTGGTAACTATGTTGTGAATGGATTTACCATACATGAGCAAACTGGACCACCAATTCCTGGAACTGAATCCTCCGCAGGTAAATACTCTTTGATTACCTGCTGCTGTTGCAGAAGGCAAATAAGTACACATTCTGATATTAAATGATGCATGCACTATTTGACATGTGTCCCCAGAAGAGCCTCCAGTGAAAAGAAATATGAAGAATTTTGATCTGAATGATGCTTATGTCGAAGAAGATGAGGTACATTATTTAGGTTGATTCTCTTACGTTTTCTGCTTGCTAATTCCAGATTAGCTGGAGTTTGGCTAACACCCATAAAATTTGCAGAGCCGAACAGATAAAATTGTCTTTAAGCTCTTTGGGAAAGATCCAAACGATTTTCCTTCAGATCTACGTGCACAGGTAATTTACTATATGCAAACTGGAATAGTGGTTCTCTTAACAGTTTTATCTCCTAACAAGTCTTTTTTATCAAATCGTTGCTATTTGCAGATCCTAAACTGGTTATCACATTATCCAAGTGATATGGAAAGCTATATTAGGCCTGGATGTGTCATTCTAACTATTTACCTTCGTCTTCCAAATTGGATGTGGGATAAGGTAGTGCTGTGTTCTAAAAGCAGTGCTCTAGATATGCATATCTGTTTATTGGATATAAAACTATGAACCTTGGATAGAGAAGCATAACCTTTACTTACTGTGCTCTTTATTTTGAATATCTCTAAAGCTTAATGTCGATCCAGCTCCATGGATAGAAAATCTTGTTAGCATATCGACTCATGGCTTCTGGAAAACAGGATGGTTGTATGCTAGGGTGCAGGACAGCCTGACACTAAGTTGCAATGGTGTGTTCGCCTTTTTGTTCTCTTTGTTACATCCTTGAACCGTATAGATTTTATTTTCATATAGCCAACTAAAAGCTTTTTATGTTTGTGGTTTCCTTTTCTTGGCAGGCAGGCTTATGTTTGTGTCTCCCTGGCAACCTGTAATAGGTGACAAGCATCAGATAGTGTCTGTAACTCCTATTGCAGCTGCTTGTTATTCAACAACAAACTTCTCAGTGAGAGGTTTCAACATAGTACAACCCGCCACAAGGTAGGTTATCACACATCAGTCTACGTTAACCTGGATTTTGCTTAACTGACGATAATGTTGATGTTCATTTCAGATTACTTTGTATTTTTGGTGGGAAATATTTAATCCAAGAAGCAACAAAAATACTATGTGATGATACTATGATGCAGCAAGGCCCTCAATGTCTGACCTTCTCTTGCTCCTTCCATAGTACAAGTGGAAGGGGTTTCATAGAGGTGCATTCTTTTTATGGGCGATATAGAGATGCATTCTTTGAGTTGATTTTTCTTTGTATATGTCCTCATTTCTCATTTTATATTATATAATTTCTTGATTCATTTTTCAGGTTGAAGATCGTGATCAAAGCAGCCTTTCATTTCCTTTTGTTGTCGCTGAAGAAGCTGTCTGTTCTGAGATACGAATGCTCGAGGATAAATTGAATATACTTACATTTGGTGATACCTTTGAAGAAAGAGAGGTCATGATGGCTTCTCGCAGTCGTGCCTTAGAGTTTTTATATGAAATAGGCTGGTTTCTTCAAAGGAGCCACACACGAGCTACATCTGAGACTCCACAATATTGTATTGAGGGTTTTCCGGTTGCGAGATTTAAATGGCTCCTATCTTTTGCGATTGATCAGGAATGGTGTTCTGTTGTAAAGAAGCTTCTTGACACCTTGTTCCAGGGTAATATTGATTTGGATGTCCTCTCACCGGTTGAATTTATCCTGGGAGAAGGTTTAGTATTCACCGCTGTCAACAAGCGGTCGAAGCCTTTGGTTGACTTTCTATTAAGATACACAATGAACTCTGCATCGGTGGACAGTGGAACCATGGCACCACTCCGGTTCTTGTTCACACCTGACGTAACTGGTCCATCAAATATAACACCTCTTCATATTGCAGCTACCATCACTGATGCTGCTGCTGTTTTAGATGCTTTAATTGATGATCCTCAACAGGTACTTACACTAATCTTTTATGTTCAACATAACCGAAGTTATAAATGTATTACTTGTCTTCGCTCCCTTCTGCTATGGAAACTGCACCACCACATTCACAAGCAGCCTGTTGTTTTTGCATCCTATGCCTCTCTCCGGAAACATAGTAAACCAACATTTACAGCGAGAACATTTCCATCTGAAGTTACATCCCTAAGGAATTCATTTCTACATCTCAATAGAAGACTTAAAAAATCTGCGTCAAGACATAGTGTGCTTGCTAATCAGAACCTTCTTGAGTTATAATCTTTCACAACAGAGTTCTACATGAGTGTTGCATCAAATATAGTTTTCTTCAAGCTTTTCACTTACTCTTAGAATTTGTTGGAGACATCGAAACTATGGCTACTGTGTGGCTTCTGTTCGCAACTATTCGCAACCTTTTTTTCTTTTTGTTTCTTAACTCAGCCTAAATGTGACAGCTAGGATTCAAAACCTGGAAAAATGCCCGTGATGCTACTGGGTACACTCCAGAGGATTACGCTCGGAGGAGAGGACACATATCCTACATCCAGATGGTTGAGAACAAAATCAACAGCAGGATACCTCAAGCCCATGTGTCTGTTTCCATGACTAGCAGTCCATCTAACACCCAAATTATTAACCAAACCGCATTTCATGTGGAGAAAAGCAAACATAACGATAAGCAATCACCTAGCTGCAGACAATGTGTCCAGCTCCAGCACATTGCTTACCATCGCCGTCCGAGCAGGTTTTTGTCGAACAGGCCTGCAGTGCTATCCTTGGTCGCCATTGCTGCTGTCTGTGTCTGCGTAGGCTTGATAATGCAGAGCCCGCCCACCATCGGCGGTGTGAGGGGCCCTTTTGACTGGGACTCTATGCGTTGGGGCCCCAAGTGATACGACTGCCAATCAATGTATGCACCTCCAGAATTGTGTTGTTGCGGACTTGATAATCATAAGTGCTGTATATGTACTGTTCAAGATATCGAGTGCCAAACTATGCTTATCTTGAAATACCGTTGCATATTTAAACTTTTACTTGCTGTGGTTGAGAGAAACAAAGTCACAGGAAATTTCTACCCACACATTTATCTTTTCTATATAGATTTTTTAGGGTAAACCTGCCATCTTTATTAACTTATAAAACAGCTGAATGACCATCAGCTTGGATACAATGTTTAAGAAACTGAAGACTAATTCCCAACCAACACATAGAGGTGGAGTGCACACAGCCATAACGTGCACATTCATGAGCTACTGAGTTGGCAGATCTACAAACAAACTTAATAGAAAAACTAGTAAAACCACAATAAGTTCATCAATCTCCAGAATTGGGGCAATAACAGCCGTCTGACTATGTCGTTCCTTCCATAAACACACCACTTCTGAACATGCAGTCTCCAAGATAATCTTTTCAAACTGATATTCTTTAGCAAAGACAACTGCATCCCTTAGTGCCATTGTTTCAATTACTAGAGGAGTTGTACCTCTATATAGCTTACACCAAACACCCATGAAACCATGAAAATCACGGGCCACGCCACCTGAGGATGCCACTCCCCCATCCTCCCTAATTGCACCATCAGAGTTGAGTTTGATAAACCCATCCTATGGACCCTGCCAAGTACAAATCACCGAAGCTTTCTACACCTTGTTCTCCTTTAAGGTATCCAACATGGCCAATGTTTCTGCCACAACTCCACTGTCTTTGTTGGATTATAGCCCTGATCATCATGACTCCATCTATTTTGTGAGTCTCAGATCAACAACATTATATAGATAATTTTAGCTCTGTCCATGTTCTCGAACATACCTGAACACAAGATATCCTTTTTTTGAGGTAAAGGTGGTCGATATCCACTGCCCGAATAGATAGAAGAGAAATGACCCAGTTTATAAGGGAAACCGGTTCCAAAAACCATACAAACTGTACAAACGAATAACACAGCGAAGCGACCCGCCGCCCACAGGACACAAGCCAAACAAACGCCACAACACACACCACCCGCTCCGGAGCCGCCCCCCTGGCGTAGCAACTAGATCGACCTTCGCATTACCCGAAAGGGATCCAGTCATGGTCGACTAACCCTCTGCCCCCGCAGTCTTTATCAAGGTTGCCACCAAAACCACCATGTTCCGGGGCCGCCGCCTTGGCGCAG
The DNA here is from genome assembly GCA_026929855.1 of Poa annua. Taxonomy (NCBI): domain Eukaryota; kingdom Viridiplantae; phylum Streptophyta; class Magnoliopsida; order Poales; family Poaceae; genus Poa; species Poa annua. The sequence goes on from CM049428.1 coordinate 29,434,313, forward strand.
CAACCAGATCGACGTTCGCATTGCCCAAAAGTGATCCAATCAGGTCGACAAACCCTCTACCCATGCAATCTTCATCCAGGTCGCCACCTAGACCCCCGCTAGACAACGACTCCGCCTCATGGAACCATCGTAGCGTGGGAGACCGAGACCGCCATCACGACGCACCGCCACCGTCCGAGGCCGCCACCATGGTCATCCGCTCCCCTGACAACAAAATCGCCCTCCCCGAGTGCAGCGAGCCCATCACCGTGAGGGGCTAAGAACTTCCAAGGTGGAACCTCCAACAAAGATACAACGCGTCCGTCGTCGCCGCCCGCTCTTGATGGAGCTTAGGCTTTCACCCGAAAGTCAGCACCCCCCTGTCGGGTGGGAACGAGCACTTCCCACGTATTTGGATGTAATCATGGTAGTTTGATGTTGAGATAATCCTTTGCAGCTTTCCAGAACTGCTGCACGTGTGAACACTCAATAAGAGCATGCCTCAAAGTTTCAGAAGTTGACTTGCACACCGCACATGTACTTAAGACTCTCACATGTCGCCTAGCGAGAGTTCACACGCGCTAGGTGCCCATGCTCCTGGATGGTAAATTAACAGGTGCTCCTAGGTGTCCCATGCTCCTCGATGGAATACGGTAAGTTTTAGGTATATATATATTACTATTATGTCTACTATATAATACATCTTAAGGTGAGGACGTACGTCGTGCCGGTTCTGGTTTTTCAGTTTAGTGCCTGAAAATTAGAAAATCAACCCGCAGCCCGTCTGTAAGTCAGCGTACCAGTTCATCTGTTCCCCTCAGAAAGTTGAACCGTCCTTCTCATTGCGATTGCCGCAGTCCACCTCTTCCGCCCCCTCCCCTTCCCCTACCTCCGCCTCAATCGTATGGTCCCGTTCCAACATATCTCGCGTCGGCACTGCCCTCAGTCAGCATCAACCCGCCCCCAGCGCAAGCTCGCTCATCCAGTCCTTGCTTCTCGATGCCGATCAGATCCGGCGAGATGTTCTCTGGATCGAGATCTCAAATCACGATTCTTTTGATCTACTCCCTCCGTTCTAATTAATTCAGAACGGAGGGAGTATATCTGTTGGGATGTGAGAACTGAAAAGAATGAGGACAAAACCGAGAGAGACACCAGAGAAAACGAAGGAGCTGGTGGAGACCTACTCCTCCACCAATGTCGTTCTGCATCACCGCTAGGACGCTGGAAGCAACACGGCCGGGCGCTGCCAAACTGCTGCAGCTTCCTCACCACCGACTGCCGCTCCCACGGTGCCACCTCTCATTCCTCTACTTTAGGCTTTGAATAGACAGGAAATCACTCTACAACCACTCCTACATTTGGTTTAAAATACTATAGCTTACTTCCCTTTACATCACCACTTCTGCTGCTATCTCTGTTGCATGATGCTAAAAGTATTTGGGTAACGTGTGTAACGTGAGCACTGGTGTTCTAGCTTCGATAGTGCACTCCCTGTTCAGTTTTGTCATGTTGGTAGTCGACTCACAGTAGGTGCTCTTGTCTGCTATCATGATTTTTTTGTCTTCCAAAATCTTCCTTACAGAATATAAGTGTGGATTAAATGATGAACATATCTCTTCGCGAATGGTAAAAATACTTTTCTTACGAACAATATTTATCTTCATGTTACCTTTTAACATCTAAAGGCCCCGGTATTTATTTGGATTGTTCTCCGTTTGTTTTTTAATGGTCAATAATTCAATTAGTCGATTCGGGAAAAAAAATGAGAAAGATGAAGCATGGGTTTCTTTTGCAAAAGAATAGACATACCGATGATTGATTAGAAACAATGTGCCCGAGGGTGTCTTTTACAATATTTAAAACTGACAACATGAATCTCAAAATTAACTGTGTGTTCAGGATAAACTTGGGGTCCATATAGTTGTACAATGTGGTTTTCATGATCTCCGATGTATTTTCCCGTCGTCCTTATGTGACATAATGGACATAGATGATTAGCTTAGTTAATCTTAGCTTAAATATTATTTAATCCCGTTGCAACAGTGAAGTGCAAGGAGAAGGGCACTGATGCCGTCGAGCTGATTGAAGGAAAGATCACACCCGAACTAGGGGCTAGAGAGTGCTACAATGGTGAGTTTTGGTACCTTGAAACAGGTGGAAGCAATCACATGTCAGGGAATAAGAATATAGTCAGTGAACTGGATACTAGCATCGAAGGGACAATGTGGTTTGGAGATGGGTATGTCGTTAAAGTTCAGGGCCACGGAAGTATCGTGTTCATCTGTCATATTGGTAAGCATCATATGCTAAAAAATGTGTATTTCATTCCAGAGCTCAAAAGGAACATAGTAAGTTTGGGGCAGCTCGATGATGAAGGGTGCAAGTCAGAGTTGTTCCATGGTTCCCTGAGTGTGTTCGTCCGTTCTGGAGAGCATTGGTCAAGGTACGGAGGACCAAGAATCGTCTGTACATGCTGAACCTGGAAAATGTGTTTCCTGACGAGCGTGTGATAGATAAGAGCGTCAGGCGTGGACAGAAGAAATAAAGACCAGTAGATGAAGATGGGGTAACAAGATTAGGGAGGTGATTGTTGGGTCTAATCTTGTTAATTAGTAGTCCTCCAATTAGTGGCGGTGTCATGCATGAGTTAGCATCACATCATGGGTGATATGAGCATTTTCAGTTGACAAGTTGTTCAATGTAAGTAGGCCCAAAAACATACAGGTTTACGTTGCGGCTATTAGAGTAGTCATAGTGGGAGTAACATAGCTAGTAACATAAGTGCCACATAAACAAAAATGATGATGCGTCAAGTATTTAATAAAGAGAGAGGTGGTGGTGGTATCATAAGTAGATACCGTAACATAGCGGATTTCGAGACAAGATGAGTCTATAGGCTAATAAATGCATGATTATATGATACTACTCCTATGATACTCTCCATTATTTAGATAGTAACATAAACTAGTATCATATGCATGATACCACTTTATGATACTCTCCACTATGACTAGCCTTAGTGTGTGAGTTTGCTAAGCCCGATGCACTTTCGTGGGGTGGCACAAGTAATGTGGATCGTGGCGTGAATTTCGGACTGCTTAGCCCGTCACATTTTGCATGTAATCACGCATAAATAAGTGGTAGAAATTTAGAAAAGAGGTAAGCAGTTGCGCCTCACAAAACCTCTCTGACTGCTCTATGTTTTCATTGTGTTCATCGAGTGAGATTCAGAGTTTAGAGTCCACCTTCCTGTGAGTTGATCCGGGGCTAATCCTTCAGTCTATGCAAATATAGTGGTAACTGGAATGTTGTAGTATGATTGGTCAATAACATATATTTTATAGTATTTGAAATGCATTTATGGTCGGAGTGATAAATTATATTTCTTCGACTCTTCTGGTAAAAAATGTATTTCTTCAGCTATTATAGTTTGGTGTAAACGAAAGCATCCTTCAAACATATCAGACTAAAGGAAACTGCATATTGATCATAGTTTGTGCTGATGTCAATCTGTATATATTTACAATGGGAACATATTTCGAAGATATAAATACCAAAAACAGGGGCAATTACTACACGACAATTCGAAGTGCTTGGAACAGATTAACAAATTTATTCATACAAATAGAAGCATATCACGTAGTCATTTTGGCAGCCTCCATGAACAGTTTTTCAAAAAAATGGGAGAAAAAGATGAGAACCTATTGTTAGATTTGTTAATTTGTTTACCCATAGCGCACGGGCATTTTAGTAGTATTGATAATGCCGTAACGGGTATTTGCACATAAAATTTCTATTTTTTGGCTGGTCTCTACAGCGAGCTCACGCCTCCTGGCACGATCACGATCGATTGAGGGTGGTGTTTTGCGGGGTGCATTTTGTCGCGAAAGGTCGCCTTGTTTAAGATTAAGGGGGCATGCGCCGGGAAGAGAGAACCATTTCAATCAATATATTTTGTTTATTGTTACCTCTTGATCGCCTTCGAATTACGCCCCCTTCATTGCTTTATTAGTCAACCCATGCCACCATGGGTCTAGTGTGCTTAAAGTACGACCTTCAGGTGGCTAGAGTGCCGGGCCGGGCACCAGGGAAAGGAGGAATGTGGTAATGTAAAAAGGAACATTCAACGTTGCCGCCCGTTTTACCGTTTCTGTTCTACGCGACGATGTTGTAAAACAAACAAAACGCGATGAACTGTATCTCAGGTTTATAGGCAGGCGAGACACATGTATCTCAGGTTTGATTTTTTCGTGTCCGATAAGTAGATCAGTCTTGTCACATCCAATCAACTAATGCCTCAACCACCTCAACATTTTGCCAAAATCACAATTAATATGTTTTGGGTTGGTCGTTCTACATTCGTACGTAGGGCGACACGTCACCTGATGTGTACAATATTTTTTCACCAGCATGAGAAAGCAAAGCGATGGCCCCGATAAAACAGAAAGGACCGACGAAAACCTAGAATGATGGCAATATATGAGAAGAAGAGGGCGAGCGAAAATAAAGGTACACCCAATTTACTGAACAACGTGTCTCTCAGGTCATATGTATCGTGTGGCACGAAATAGACGGCCTCGACAAAGAAATTCGAGAATAAAAAATCTTACCCAAAAGAGTCTTAAGAATATTACCGCAAAAAACAGTACCGGAAAAGATAGAAGATACAAAATGCTATATTTCGTGTCGTTTCCTTACGAGTTAAGAATCTTACCGCAAAAAACCGTACGGAAAAAGATAGATCATACAAAACGCTATATTTCGTGTTGTTTCCTTACGACCCAAGAGCGTCTCTTGTGAGTCTCATATTTACCAAACGGTAAAAATAGACTACCTCGACAAAGCAGACTCGAAAATCAAAAATCTTATCCCAAAAAGAAACTCCTTCCTTCTGATCCAAAAAAAAATGTTCAAAAAAGTAAAATGCCAGGTGCTAATGTCTAGCACACGGTGCACTCCTCGCATATACAACTTTATTTACGATTTTTTATTTACATATTTTTTGTTGTTGTTTATAAGACGACCGGAGGCCTTAGCTCAGCTCGGTTGGACCAAAAATAAAGGTAGACCATGTTGCCGCCTCAACGCATAAGGTCTTCGGCTCACGTCCGAGATTCTACACACACCACTCATGACTCCTCCACTCTTTAGATCATAAGTTTCTTTCAAGCCAGTTTACTGAACAATGTCGTGTCTCTCAGGTCATATGTACCGTGTGGCACGAAATAGACGGCCTCGACAAAGAAGACTCGAGAATAAAAAATCTTACCCAAAAGAGTCTTAAGAATCTTACCGCAAAAAACAATACTAAAAAAGATAGAACATACAAAATGCTATATTTCGTGTCGTTTCCTTACGAGTTAAGAATCTTACCGCAAAAAACAGTACAGAAAAAGATAGAACATACAAAATGCTATATTTCGTGTCGTTTTATTACGACCCAAGAGCCTCATCTTTATCAAACGGTAAAAATAGACTACCTCGACAAAGCAGACTCGAAAATCCAAAATATTATCCCAAAAAGAAACTCCTTCCTTCTGATCCAAAAAAATGTTTAAAAAAATAAAATGCCAGGTGCTAACGTCTAGCCCACGGTGCACTCCTCGCAGATACAACTTTCTTTAAGATTTTTTTATTTACACGTTTTTTTATTCTCTTTATAGGCCTCAGCTCGGTTGGAGCGGTGCAGTGACGCGTGTGCATCCAAACAACCAGGGATCACTGAGCGAGGCTAGCGCTGCTTTTATTTATCGGCTTTTTTTTGGACGGTCGCGTGCATCTGTGAGGAGGCGATACAACGCTACAAACCGAGGTTATAAGTCGATGAACCGTGTTAGGGCATGTACAATAGTAGTGAAGACACGCTTTTTCTTAGCCATCCACGTCATTTAGTGAAGACAAAATTATAAGTTGTACAATGTATTATCTCTTGTTGCCATCTCTAGCAATTAATGAGAATTAATTATATTTTAGTAGGAAATTAAAACTATAAGAGAAGATAAGTGGTACAATGGTGAAATTAGTCTTCTCTTATTTTACAAGAGATCATCCCTTAACTAAGAGAAGACAACCTTCCATTTCTTCATTCTCTCTCTACCATCTAGACAATTATTCTATGTATCAACGCTAAGAGAAGGCTGACTTCACCCCATTATACATGCCCTTACCTTATGAGTTAGCGGTATGGGACTAAATTTGTTTTTAGGGTAAGCAGTACGGGACTAATGACACGTCTTGCGCGTAGCCCGTCAGGACGTCGTTGCTCCTCTCGTCAACCCCGTGGGCCGGGCCTATTTAACGATACATACTGGATCAGCAACCCCTCGTCGAAAAAAAGCAACCCCTCGTCGACCTCTTCTTTCTTTTCTCGTATCGCTCCAGAAACAGAGGACGAAGGAAAAGAGGAATCAGCCGGCGACGCTGGCAACCGTCACGGCGGCCGACAACCGCCATGCCATTCGTACATGCGGAGATTGGGGAAGATGCAGACTTGCCGCCGTCAACTTGCTCGTCTCCGTCCATCGCAGCCACTGCTCGCATCTGCACACGTCCTTGCCCGTCCGTCGTCGCTGGCTGCATGCTCGCCTCCTTCAGCCGCCGCCGCTGCTCGCATCTGGTCGCCACCTGCTTCATGCGGTCCTGCCCTCCACCACTGCGCTTGCTGTCGCATGTTCCTTCCCCACCATCGCTGATGCTGGGTGTGCCTCTTCATATTCGCGCTCGTGATCGGGAGGCAGCAGCAGCATGCCGTGCTGGGGCAGAGAACCACGCTGCAGCCACCCTCTCGCCAACGCCTGCTGCTTGGGGAACACTAGGCGGGTGAGGCCTGTCATGCGGAGACAAACTCGGGACTGAAGGGCGTACTGGGCTGTCGGTGGCGTTGGGAGGCTCGCCAGAGCCGGTCGGGGTCTACCGATGATGGGGGAGGGAATCGAGAGAGAGGGTGGAGGGGATCGGCAGAGCAGCAAAACAAAAGTAATGGGACGGCCCACTTCACGTTCTTCACCCGATCCGTTCCCCTAAATCGCTGAGTTCGGGAACCCATTAGAGCTTCAACCAAATACACGGGACCAGTTTATAACCAACCCTTTACGACTGTGTAATCAGCGAGCGCACCAGGCGGCAAGTATGGTGAGCTAATTAGATTAGACGACGGCATGCAAGTGTCTCTACGGCTTTAGCTAAACAGATCGAAGCCGTATTGACAACTTGAACAACATGTCATGAGATTAGGTGTACAAGGTCACACCGATATGGTGTGAGAGCAATTTTTTTTTGTCTCTGCTATCTTTATTCCCTACCGGAACGGCTCAGATCCCTTCTTGCAGGTTTTGCCGGTACCGTGCCATGGCCACACTGACCGGCCTACATCCACACTACGCTCCCAACCTCGCGATCTACTAGCAGAGTGGCCGAGCCACATCACCTACAACAGAGATCACGCTAGGGACAAGCTATCGCCGTCAACGGTACACCAACACCACGCCACCTGTTGCGCCTCACAGCTTCAACGCCACTCGCCAGCAAAGTTAGGAGAATCACCCAGCCGACAGTCTGATGTCGCCAAGGCCACACCGCCAAAGGACCACACTATTGCGCCCCACATTTAGCACCGCTCGGTAGCAAAGTTAGGAGAATCGTTGACCGACAGTCCAATGGCGTACATGAGTTTTCCTGACAAGTTATCTCCCGACACATAGTCAGGTCGGTGAAAGTTACGTGTGGATATACATCCATAGGGAATGCACCCTCCAGAGGCGGCAAGGAGGAAAAGGGGTGCAGACTACGAAGGGACTTGAAAGAGGCGCCACCAGGATCCAAGAGCGACACGACAGCTAGCAGTTCTTTCAGTAAAAAGACAACTTGGTTGTTAATTTTGGTGTTGTGGCCGCTCTCCATGTTCACCGGCAAAAAAGATTTGGGTGGAATACATAAGGAGGTGATCTTCAATGATCTTCCAGTGAGATAATGTCAAGCGGTGAGTTCTTTGTTTTATGTTTTTGCACACACGACATTGTGTGGTGGATAGTTGAGTTCATCCTTGCCGTGGCCCTTATTGTTTTTGTAGGTTAGGCATAGATTTAGGTCAGCCATATAATAATTTTTTGACTTAGTAATGATGTTTATTATATATGCTAAAAAATAAAAACTTAACAAATGGAAAAGAGTAAGGCAGAAAAAGTAAAAATAAACTAAATAAAAAGAAAAAGAAAAAAAGAAACTCAAAAGTAGGAGTGTCATATGAGGAAAAGATGAAGGAAATAATAATAAAAAGAAAAAAATAAGCATGGTCCTATGTTCATGTCATGTTAAATTCAGTCCACAGAGTATTGAAATTAGGGCGTGTATAAACTCGGCCAGGCGGATGCCGACGCAATTTCGTATTTGGTGAGATTTGGGTGAAAACTCAGCACATGCCTCGATTACTGCCATCAAGGTGGCATTCTCAACTGTTGCACCCCTCCTTGTAGACATCGTTGTAGACCCCGGCGGTGGTATAAATTTTAACCACGACGTAGTCGTGTATCATGGAAAGACAAAATAAGGTCTCACACAAAGAAAATTGCCTAGTGAATTTAAAAAGCATGCCGTTGGTATATATTTTAATTAATCTATTTAACGGTCAGAGATGTATCATCAGCTCTCCTCTTTATCTATGTAGAGGAGTAGAAAGAACTAGCATGATCTGCCGGACCGGTCTCTCGGAGGTGCTCATAGGGGTAGGGTTTGCGTGCGTACGTTCATAGGGGTGTCTGTACATGTGTGTTTGTGAGCGTCTGCGTGTGTACTGTGTTTCTCGAAAAAAGAACTAGCCTCCTTTTTATCAACGACGTCGCGGTATTTTTGTAGATTAACCCTCCAATTTTTGTGAACATAACCCACGGTCCAGATACAGGGGCCTAATTGTAAAATTTCCAAAGGGATAGGGGACCTCACCATACGGCCTCATCCTCGCAAGCGGCGTCGGCAGCTGCCACGACCGCTAGGAGGAGGATCACCATCGCCCAGAAGAAGCTTCAACGGCAGGACCACCCGCGCTGGCTCTTGGTCGGGCCCTGCGGCCGGCAGATGGGGCGCTGGTACATCTGCAGCTTGGCTGGCGCCGCCTAGCCTTCGCCGCCGTTGGCCTTTGCTGGCGACGGGGTAGACGCGGTCGGCCATTGCAGCCGTCGTAGACGACGAGGAGGAGCACGCAATCCTCTCCAACATCCACCCGAGGGCGGCGATCCTGGCCTCCACCGGAGCCAGCCTCCACACGGGCGGCTCACCCATAGTTCCCTGGTAGAAGCCCGCAAATTAGGGGAGTACGTGGTGATGGGTTGATGGCGCTGCATCTCTTCACTAGCTTGTGAACTGCATTTTGTGGCGATAATGAACAGGTGCTACCTCGTGCTAATTTATTTATAGTTTCTTAACTGTTGCATGTGGCTTAAACACTGCGCTATGTGCAGATCCGAAAGAGTGTGTCATCAGTTCATAGACATAGTGTGTGAAGTTCAGAAAAGAAAACTGCTGCTAGGTGAATGTATGCCTTCTTTTTTTCTTTGTCGACGTGATTTTGCAGTTTTAGATTCAGTGTCGGCTCAAGATTTGCCTTTGCTTCAGCGTTCTTGGTTTTCTTTGTGGACGTTCCTCCATCTTCTTGTTAAGAAATCTTTTGAGGTGTCAGATACGCGTGATGACAACAAAGTTTAGTCTGATCGGCAAGGGGGGAAAAGTAGAGGAAATGAGGAGTTCATAGTACTAATTCAGTCTAATAATAAAATCAATTTCTGGTTATCTGTTTGTGTTAAAGGCTACATAGCATTACAAATGAGGCAAAAAAAAGTATATACTTCACTGGGCATCGAGAGTTGGAGGTCTTTGTTGAAGGAGTTGTTGACTTATCTTTCCTATGCACTGCGCTTCTGTTTAGATTTTTTTATTGTTTTATTGAGATCACAGTAAACAAATTTGGACTTTGCTAAACAAATTCAGTGATTTCCTTTTTTATTCATGAACAAAATTAATTAGCATATAAAGTATTTCTATAGGGAGAGTTATATGGCGATCAAAATCGTTGCCCGTTGCAACGGTATTTTACTAGTTATACGCATTTTACTAGTTATTATATATGGCGACGTATCTGGTGAATCTGAACCTATCATGCATCCCTGCATCCGTTGTTTTTTAGCCCCACGATCTGGATCGTGTGTCTCGCGTTTGAGTTGGAAAATATTTGCATTTAAACGCCCGCGTCCACACTTAACCAGCATTACTTTTTGTGAAAAACCCCTAACTCATCTTCTGCTTCACCCGTTGACCAAACCAAGGGCTAGTGGTCTGTTTCCCCATGCTGCCATACTAGGGCATGACCCTGCCGCACAAGCTCCACGGCCGCCGCCGCCATTGCTATTCTCCACAAGACTCTACACTGCGCAGGTAGCCTAAGCCTCCGAGCCATCGCCGCCGCCGGACGCGATCTGCTGCTCGAGAAGGCACTGAGGGAACTTACCTTCAAGCATTTGCCTCTGTAGGTGACGATCTCAACGGCGGCCCATCGGAAGAAGAACTCCGCATCTCCATGAATCAATCCGTCCCTCTCTTCCATGAGAAACACTAATTTGATTTTATCCCAACTATGCCCAATTGCATTTGTATTCGTGAGATTTGACTGAATGCTTTTTAATGGTCTTAACTGAATGTTTTAACCAATTGAATGTAGATTCCCATAAATTATGTTGGTGTCTGCTAGTTGATTTCGGAAAGATTTCTCCAGCGTCTAGGAAGGTGGCAATGGCACGGCTGGATGATTTGAACTTGCAGGATGCAGCCAATGACATAGGGATGTACATTAGAAACAGAGTCGTGGGTGGTGTATGTTGTTGGAACTTGTTGTAACCACACATTTATGCTCATAAATAAGATTCTCTCTGAATTGTGATGATATATGGGCACAACTTTGTTCTGTTTTGAGTTTACTGGTAGCTATGATCCCAGTCTGCCGTAACTATTTAACAAGCTGGCATGAGGATATACTCCGACAATTGTGATTAAATTTATGATATAGATAAATTACTGGATAACAAACAGGTTCATGTTTAAATATTAAATGTAACCCTTTTTGATAATTTGCCACTACATAGGCACATATCATAGAAACCAAGAGTTGACTGATATTAAAATAGGTCAATACCAAAATCTGAAGATCACCTGATATATTTCACCTGCTAGCCTACTACTCCATTCACCGCACATCAAGTTACAGGAAATAATAGGAAGCTAGATTGGCAATAGAAAATAAAGTGAATGTACAGAATTACACATTCTCATTCATAACATGAATTCAGTACATGGAACAAATTTCAGCTGAAGGTCAAGCCATTTCAGCTGCTAGCCTGCTACTCCATTCACTTAGCGAGTCACATAATATAACAGGACGTGCAACCAAATAGGGTATCATGACAGTCGCAATTGCCCAAGCAAAAAGGGTCAAGGAAAACAAGCCACGAATGTGCAAGACTTTCTTACAGATGGTGCATCATGAAGGCTGCAGTCTGAAAAATCACTCCTTCCTTAAAAACCAAGTTAACATTGAAGACCAAGTTACAAAATCTGTACAGCTACTGTCCAAACCAAGCAAACAAGCTTCAGTTGTTATACACACAGCCCAAAGTAGCATCTTATGCGATCCTTAGCAGATTGCCATTCGTCAATGTTGTTCATTCACATTGTACCCAAGCTACACACATCCAATCAAGAGAAAAATGCAATCGATTGCTAATCTGCCAATACTAGGTACAGACAGTACACAAGAAATGGAAAATTAAGAGCTCTAGGTGGCTAATTCCTGACACGAATCTGAAGTAACACACGAATCTGTAGCCCACACGAAACTGCAGTAGGATGATGTCGGGAGAAATAAGCCAGGAGGGGCATCCGCAAGACGAGTGTCTCGTGTAAGCTGGAGGTGTGGAGGTCGAGGACGCCGGCGGCCTCATCGTCATGGACCAGCGAGATGGACGACGTGCGCGGAGGCGGCCTAGGCACAGCTGATCACGTTAAGGCCATAGAATGGCATCTAGATTCCGGAGACGACTAGCACAAATGTCTTATGCCTGGGGATTGCTGAGCTCGTCCGCGGGCTAGGGACTGCTGATCTCGTCTGGGGATTGCTGAGCTCGTCGGCGGGCTAGGGACTGCTGAGCTCGTCGCCGCCGCCGCCGTTACGATTCCAGCCGCTGTAGTTTAGGGATAAGAGAGGAGCTGGGCTGGACGCCACGACGTTTTGTTTGTTCAGGGGTTAATTTGTAAAACACCAGTCTAGATGCGGGCGGTTAAGTGTAAAATTCTATCTGAACCAGTTAGAACGTACGATCTAGATCGGATGGTTGAATGTCAACGGATGTAAGGATGCACAGAGACATCGGATGTATAAGATACGACGCCATTATATATTTACTATATAATACGACTTAAGGTCATGGTACGTCGTGATAGTTTTGTACAAAACCCACTCACAAATCAGGCAATAAACTCGCACTAGCTATGGCAGAAAAACAGTCACGCAGCCGAGACTGTCGCGCTGTCGCACAGGGAGGAGCTCGCGACGAGGCCGGAGTCATTGACGGAGCAGAAGCAGGAGGGGTCTATATAATACGGCTTAAGGTCATGGTATGTCGCGGCTGTTTTGTATAAAACCCTCTCACAAATCAGGTAATCAACCCACACTACATGTGCCAGAAAAACAGTCAACGCAGCCGAGACTGTCGCGCAGGGACGAGGCTGGAGGAGCTCGCGGCGAGGCAGGGGCCGGGGGCCACGGCCCGCGGAGTCATCGACGGAGCAGAAGAAGGAGGGGACGTAGAGGGATTGGAAGGGGAGCAGTACATAGGAGCTCGCGGCAAGGCTGGCGTTCGGGGGGCGACGTCGATGGAGGAGCTCGCGGCGAGGCTGGCAGCCAAGGGGCCCGGCGTCGTCGTAAGATCTGTAGCAGTTCTACTGATTATGCCCGGAGCTCTCCTCAACCATCCACATCAAGCCTGCCTCCCGACCCCGGATACCACGGCAAGATGAGTTCCCCTTCCTCTCATTCTCTGTTTCCCCGCTCCGCCCCGTTTCGACTCCATCAGACCTTCACTGTGTTCTGTTGAGTCAATAAACGACTTCAATTTCGGGTTCGTTGATGGTTGTTCTATTTGGGTTGATTGAGAAGGAAATGTTGCTCTAATCCATTTAGCAAAGGCTATGGAGATTCAAAAGTATGTGTTCTATATCAAGTATAGTTCAGTGATGATCTTTATCATCTGCTCTGGCGATGTACTCATGGAAGGGATCGTCAAGTATTCTGCCTGTCAACTCCTTATCAGTCAGGTCGAGCAAGTGCTATCCGTTTTTAGACTGCTGCCCGCCCTAAGGTCAAGCAAGAGCCAGCTTATAAACTGAGAAGTGTTCTTTGTTTATAGACTGCTGGCCTCTCCGGCCAAGTTCAGTTGGAGATGAAGCAAAACATTGGGGGTAACCGAGTCCTCTTTTGATGATCTTTTAGTTTGCTGCAGTTTCATCCGACATCATTTGTTACTGAGGCGTACTTTGAGAAATCTAGGATGTGGGTCATGTAGTTATATCATCGCTGTAACCTGACCCGCCCAATTAAGCCATAGCGTAATTCTTATATCACCATTAAAAATATGGGAGAAGGGTGTTCTATGATGATAATTGTTATACAAACAGGGTCCTAAGCAATCCGATAGTTTTCACATGAAAACAGACAGTCAAATGTTTGTGAAGACATGGTAGGCAACAGCTGGTAATTAGTGAATTTTAGAGAGTCCATTTATCAAATTATTGTAAAATAATGAAAATCTAAGGTTAGAAACATAAACGAAAATCTACTGAGATACATCAGATGACATTACCGTAAAAGTTGCACTGACTTTCTATTCTTCTGCACCGACCATCTTACTCTAGCCCCTCATCCATTACAGTCATGATTCATCGTATAGCATGTGGTCAGCCCAGCGGCTTTAGTTTATTTACCCATGCTTAAGAACAACTGAACAAGCTGGCGGGTAGGAGGTACCTGCATGGGTGGTCTTAATTTTAATATTTTGTGTTCTTACACCGATCAGGTCATGTACTCAATGAAGATGACCAAATTGCTGTCTTCTTTTTGGTGGTCAGCTGGGATTTAACAGGAGGAAGATGATTGGAGGGTGACACGGGTGAGGAGGAAAAGAGGCGGAGCCGAGGGCCCACGAACATGAACGGGGCAGGGCTGTGCACTGGTTGGAAGGTGGATGGCATGGCGGTGTGGCTCGGATGGAAAGGGGTGGTGCGCCGTGGAAATTATTCAGGGGTTTCTCAAGTATGTCCCCGTGATTGTTGAGTTTCTTGGTGCAAGTTTAGATAGTTAATACTCGTTAATAAATACCTAACAATATTGTTTTTTCTCCCGTTGCAATGCACGGACATTTTGCTAGTCAGGTATAATACCTTTGAGAATTCGCCACCAAAAAACTCATACCCTCGGTAGAACATCAAGCTTCCCTAATCTCCTCCGCTCCTCCTCATCCAGCACTGTAGAATGTATTGCCACATTTCTAGAGGCATTATCTTGTCTTTCCCGTGAGCAAACCATCGCCTTGTATGCAGATTTTACTGAATATACACCTGATTTCTCATGTTCTCATGCTAACCGATCTTCACTTGCTGAGTGCCGAAGAGGAATTTATAAAATTCGGTCAGCATCCGGTGCTAGAAAGGTAGCTCTCACCATCGGTTCATTCCACTGTTGTGGGTTCTACAAAATAAGTCTTTTCTGTATAGATTACGAATCAAAATATATATGGGTGTAGTTGGTAGACTACATCTATTTTGCCCTCTCGTGTAGCATGTTTAAACGCTCTTTTATTTCTCTCACGCCAGATGGAATAGGTTACTAGCATTACTAAGGCCTTCTTTACCTCAATTATATTTTAGGGGAGGGGAGGGGATTATCTCAAATCCCAGAAAATCCCTACAAGTCTGTTTACTTCTAGTGTATTTCAGAGGATGAGAGGGGATAATCTCCAAATATCCCCCACCAACCACCTCATTTTACCTAAAACAAAAACTCTAGTCCATGCTAGTTTATTTTAGGGGAAGAGTATTTATGGGGATGTGTGGGGATTGGGTGTTCACCAACTCCTCTCTTATCCCCACTCTTCCCATCCCATAGAAAACCCTTGTAGTAAACAAGGCCTAACGAGTTCAGATTGTCTTTCTTCGTTCCTTGCAATGTATCCCTGAACACCACCAATTTTTTAAGGGTATGTCAGTGGCTAGAAACAACCTATTGCATTGAGGAATGAATTTCAGATCACAAAGCTCATGAAGATGCGATGCATCTGTTCATGAGCTGCGTTACAGAAAATACACTTTCATTGCGAGGTAGACCACGCATAGTCACATAGAAAGACGATGTGCACTCCGTTATTCCCTGAATGCTGAGCCATATTGCAAACTTGTAGCGAAGGGGCACCCATGAATGCCAGATATCGTTATCCGAGTCACAGGGGAAGTTAGAAAGTAAAAAATAGCGCGCACAGAAATATAGCGTAGATCTAAAAAATACGCTATTAGCATGCTATATCGTGCTATAGCGTGTTATAGAGCGCGTATTGATAAAATTATGCTTTATGCACCGATCCCACAGCCAAACCCAAGCATTTTCCATGTCCGGAGTTAAGTGGACATTTCTTAGAGCTTCCCAGATAGCCAAAACCAGAATAAAAATCTGAATGGTAATAGCTTTCTTATGTCCTTTATCCGATTCCCGTTTACCATCGCTTCAGCCACCGCATGGCTTGCCTTAATTCTTGTTGGATCAGGTTGTAGTCATCAGGTGCAAGTGCAACACCCTCGATAGTGCGACCGTTTACCCACTTATCTGTCCAGGAAAAAATACCTTCTACCATTGCCCACAAAGACCTTGGTAGCGGCATTGAAAATACTTCTGCCTTGTTCATTTTGTGGGATTGCCAAGTTCCTCAAAGAGAAATCATCCAGTGTCGATCTAACTTTCATGGCCGAGCTCATTTTGTATCCGGAATGCCGAAACCTCCAGCGGCATTGGGGCGACATATCTGTTTCCAGCTAACCAGGCACTCAGGCAGTGCCCCACTCTTAGATGTTTCGGTACCCTTCCACACATAATTTGCTCTTCTCAGCTCCTCGATTTGGACATTACTGTCATTGGACTAGGGATGTTACCCTTGTTCAAAATTCTCAGCATCTTCAAGTAGTTTCCCTTTTCAAAGACGGATCTGAAATCACACAGTTTTCTTGCCTGGAAGAATCATGGAAAGAATCATTGGGGATTTAATGCTTCCTCTTGGTTGCTTGGGATTTGCTTTCTTCAATTCCTTTTTTCTGGGTCTTCAGTCACGCAGTTTAAGTAAGAGAACGGAAGTACTTAATCGGAACTTAAGCAGCAATAGGACTTTTGAGTTTTGGTTTGTTCTAGATAGCCAGAAAAGACGCTCCGTTGTGAAAGATGTTTATAGCATTGTGTATGAATGATGTGGACGTATACTACCCCAACGCGGAGGGAAAAGAAGCTGTAATCACGCCAGACAGAATTGTCCCAACACAAAATGATAACCAAAAAGTATAAAGTTTCATTTCTTCCATAGTTGTTATCTTTTTGCCATGACATGAGCGGAAAAGACAACAAGCAGCAAACCCGCAATACCACACACAATATGAATAAAACCTTACACACTTGCAGATACTAGAGCCGCGACCTGAGAGATTACATGCTGTGATGGGTAACATTAAGTTGTTCAGAGACAATGTTATAGGCAAATGTTTCAAAACGTCTGCGAGTTTTTGCTCAGGCAGAAGGGTTCTCCCAGTTGAGGGGCTTCACCACCTCCCAGGTGAAATCAGGGCCATCCCTTCCAAAGTGCCCGTATGCCGCCGTCTTGAGGTATCGCCCATTCCCGCCCCTCTTCAGGTCGAGACTGATGATGATCATGCCCGGCCTGAAGTCAAAGTTCTCTTTGACAATGTTGAGGATCTGCTTGTCAGGGATCTTGCCTGTGCCGTATGTGTCGACAAACACTGAGAGTGGTTCGGGTACGCCTATGGCATACGAAACTTGGACGATGCACCGACGGGCAAGTCCACTAGAGACAATGCTCTTTGCTGCCTGCCTTGCGATGTATGCCCCACTGCGGTCGACCTTCGTTGGATCCTTGCCGGAGAAAGCACCTCCTCCATGAGCTCCCCAGCCACCATAAGTGTCAATGATGATCTTCCTGCCAGTGAGACCAGCATCGCCATGAGGTCCACCAATGACAAAGCGACCAGATGGGTTGAGATGGAAAATAGTCTTCTCATCAAGGTACTGCTCTGGGATGACGGGCTTAATCACATGCTCCTTTAGATCAGCAGCAATCTCATCGTTGGTGACAGTCTCATCATGCTGTGTAGAGATGAGCACAGTGTGGACACGTATAGGGACCATGGCACCATTGTCGTTGTGGTACTCTACAGTCACCTGGGTCTTACCATCAGGCCTCAGCCATGCACAGGTTCCATTCTTGCGGACCTCAGTGAGACGAGCACCAAGCTTGGTAGTAAGAACATGGCTGAGGGGCATCAACTCAGGAGTCTCATCAGTTGCATATCCAAACATATGTCCTTGGTCACCGGCGCCAATATCCTCAGGGCGCTTGGTGAAGTTGCCGTGGACGCCCTGGGCTATGTCAGGGGACTGCTGCTCAATGTTGACAAGCACCTTGCAGTGGTCAGCATCAAGCCCGACATCGTTGGACACAAAACCTATACCACGGCAAGTGTCCCTGACAATCTTCTCATAGTCAACATTGGCCTTGGTAGTGATCTCACCGAAGACCATGACCATGTTGGTCTTGGTGCATGTCTCGCAAGCAACCTTGCTGTCAGGGTCTTCAGCCAGGCATGCATCTAGTACCGCATCAGATATCTGGTCACAGAGCTTGTCAGGGTGTCCCTCATTGACAGACTCGGATGTGAAGAGAAAAGTCTCAACTTCAGCCATCTTTGACCTAAGTAAAGGTGATCTGTGTCACACCATAAATGATTCATAAGTACCGAAAAACACACGAGAGGTTTGCCTTATTTTGGATAAACAAATTTGATATACATCAATATTATTCTGCTAACAAAACTAAAGGCAAGAAGTCAATGGACGCACAAGCATTTCAACTCTCCAAAAACATACCAGACAAAGCACCTAGCCAACATCCCCCTCCTGATTATAATTAGCTATTCAAGTGACCACAGCATAAACCAATCTGAAGTACACTCTGGACAGCACCGAGCTAATCCAAGTGACCACACCAAACACCAATGTGAAGTACACTCTGGAGTCTGGACAGCACCTAGCTAATCCAAGTGACCACACCATAAACCAATGTGAGTAGTAATTTCTTGAATAAGTTTGGTCATCTTGTTCAAAGAGTTGGTTAATTTTAAGCAAGTGGTGCATTCTTGGCACACATTATTATCTTTATTTTGACTCAGGTGCTCCAAAACACTGAACTTGTCCAGTTATCAGTTTGGTAAACGAAGGTCTAAAACGAAAGAAATGGTTTTTATCACTTATAAGGCATAAAAGATCTGTGTTGAGCTTATGCAGAATGTGAATATGTTCCTTCATAATGTAGGAGAAACTTTTTCACGAAGCTGAGTGAACTTTCTTAAACACGTTACAGTAAGGACAGTTATATCCTGAATTGCTCACTAGTGTTAGCAGCCGTGTGAATGTGCGTAAGTGCTGTGCTCCCTGCTTGTACAAGGTTGGCAGTAGGAATAAAGAAACGATACACAGAACTGCAGTCTAAGCAGCCCAAACAAAGATCAGTTGTACAAGCATGACAATATTACATAGTACAAAAAAAATCACAATTGCAATCAAGTCCCAGCTATTGCAGCCTGCCAATCAGCACAATCGAAGCACTCATCCCAAGCCCTTGTTCATCAATAAACCTCAGAAAATGGAACGGACCGGGTATAAATAAATCTCTAATTACAAAATAGTTTTGCCCAGAGCAGGCATACATGTGTCATGACTAACCAAAGGGTACTCAAATCCGCAATCGGCAGTTTCCGATAGGTAACAAGTTCACCAGAAACAACTGCAAATTTCGCCGCCGGATACCAAGGCGACGAATCAAGAGGCGGCCGTTTCTAACCCTCCCCACGCGACAAGCCACAGCAAACACGTATCAGATCGGAAGGGGGATAGCGACCGCAGCAAAATGAAGCCAGAGGAAAAGGAATCCGTCTGGCAGATCGTAACGAGGATAGAAGCTGAATGAAAATGGGAGAGAGGAGGGAGGAGGCCTCACCTTGTTCGCTAGCGGCGGCGGCGGCGGCGGCGCAAGGCGAGGTGATGGCGACGACACTATGGCAGGCACAGGATGGGAAAGAGGAGGTGGGCTTGGGGTTGTATGAAAATAATGAAATGAAGTGATGCGGGAGCCCAGCGAGGGGGCGTTGGATGTCATCGGACGGTTACGAGGGACCGGAGGATAGCGACCCGTACCCACCGTCCCACCGAGATGATCCGTTCATGAGGTGGGTTCGCCCGCCACGCACTCTCTTTGTGCAATCCATAAAAAAATCCACATGAGGTTTTGAACCAGATCTGCAGGTTACTAAAAGTCTCAGAAAAATCCATAAAAAAATCCACATGAGGTTTTGAACCAGATCAGGCCAGGAGCCAGAAGCCCAGCCCAGGGGGGCCACAGTCCTAGCGCGGGCAGGGCCCACCCTGTGCCATACCCATACACCAGAGGGCGGGACCGCCTCTCACGCCACCCTTCCGCGTATATGAGCCCCTCAACCTAAAAACGTTAAATCATGAATTCTATTCTAGAGGAGAGTCCCCAAATGCCACCACCACGATAAACCCTAATTCGGGAATGATTCATGTTAGGTCACCCTACCGGGACGAGGATTGGAGGGGAAAATCATCACCATCGGCTTCACCAACGCTTCTCCATCATTCTCCCATGATTTCACCATTGATGTGTGACTAATTACTTGTTGTACGCAAAATATGATGGTAGGGATTTGATGAGATAGATCATGTAATAGAGTCAGATCATTAGAGCATGATGCCTAGTATCCATTATTGTGTTTTAATCAACGTTGTTCCAACTTGTTATATTTAATGCTTGTCACTTTGGACCCAAGTGCAATGATTTCATATCTGAACATGTTATGTTTCGTCAATGTAATTGTTGCTTTTGATCATATCTACTAGTTGTATGCACTTGTTATTGTCCGGAACCTAAGGCCTAAAAGTGACATAAATTGTGACAACCGAAAGGGATGACTGTAACTTAAGAACTACATGTATTCATTGAATGTTTAATGCTTTGCTCTGTCTCTTTGTAAAATGAGTACCTTAATTACCATACGGTTCCATGATTGGCCCTGATGACAACGGGATGGTAGGATAAAATATGTTACAAGCGCTAGTGTAAAAAGGGCTACTAGTGGCGCACCAAACAGACTTTATGTGGCGCACCAATTGGACATGGTCGGTGCGCCATAGAATTCTCGCCACAAAAATATATTTATGTGGCCCACCCGCCCGGTGCGCCATTAAAACATTTCTGTGGCGCACCCCACAACCATGCGCCATAGAAACATATCTGTGGCGCACCCTCACTTAGGTGCGCCACTAATTTTTTTTTTGAATTAAAAAAATGGCGGTCAGATCCAAATCTGGATCTGGCGCCACCCGTTTTTTGCCAGAATTTCGTCGGAACCCGTGGTCGGAAGATGAGGAGGTCGTCAAAAGTGGGTGTAGGAGGGGTCGCCGGAGGTGGGTGGAGGAGGAAGAGGAGGAGGTCATCGTCGAAGTCGCCGGAGGTGGTCACCGGAGTAGGAGGAGGTGGTCAAAGTCGTCTCTCTAAAGGAGATATGCCCTAGAGGCAATTACTAATTGTTTTATTTATCATATCTCGTTTGTTCATAATACATTTTTGTGTCATGCTATAGCTATATTAAGCGGAAACATTAATACACGTGGGATGTGTAAACACCCAGGTCCCTACTAGTTCATTGCACAATTGATGATCGAGGTTTCCCGATCATGTGACATGGCGTCAGTTGGCAATGGAGTCATATCGTTGGTAGAACGATGTGATGGACATACCCATTATTTGTAGGATGTAGTCATTACGCCTTTGACCGTGAGATCAACTCTCACTAGTAGAAAACAGCCTAACAGTCCCAGTTTGTAAGGACCTTTTGTCCCGGTTTAAAAATCATGACTGCGAAATCGGGACTAAAGGCCAACCCCTTTAGTTGCGGTTTAGTCTGCAACCAGGACAAATAGAATCCACGTGGGCTCGCAGGCGAGCTACTCAGGCGATAACCTTTTGTCCCGGTCTGTCTTACAAACCGGGACTAAAAGTTTGAGAGGTTTTGGTTTTAGTTTTTTATTTTATTTTGTTTTCTATTTTCTGTTTTATTTATGATTTAAGCTATTATTCGTACGGTACAATTACACACATCGGTGCATATATTATATGACGAGTCTAAATTAAGCATACAAGCATACGTAATATAACGAGTTTCTTCCGAACATATATATACATTCGATTATATATATACACGAGTCGTACGAACATATATATACATTTGATCATATTTACACACGAGTGTCTTCCGAACACAAGAATTACATTCTATATCAATTAGAAGGTCGATATGACATCCTATATCACTTTGAAGAGACATTTTCATGGTATTCTCCCATTAGAACTATGACCTCGTCAAGCAAAAAACCAGCAATTTCCTCTTGAATTGCTCTTATGCGTTGCTTTGCTGGGAGTTGTGACCGTGAAGCCACATTCTGTATCAAATAGAAGGTCGATATGAATATATAATATGTCATTAACAAAGTAAAACTCTGAATATATATATATATATTAATGTTTAACGTACATGTGGAGAAGTCCGCGCACTGAAATACATGCGCACGTACTCACAAACGAAGTATCCATATAGATTAGTCGCCGGTGGTTGTTTCTCGCACTTTACGAAAATAGAGTTGAATCAAATAATAATGAAACAGGACAATCCGATATTAAAACTTGAATTGAAATAAGTACTATACTTACGGGAATTTGTTTAAAGGTCAGCTCCGATTTGAAATGACCACCCTCAGATCTTGTGAACCGCTTCCATACCCTACAAATAAAATGAATAAAAAAGATATTAATAACTAGAACACATGAAAATAAAGAGGCCGATATAGTGTAATAACGATTGAAATTACCTTTGGAGCATATCAATATTGCTTGCATAATTTTCCAACGTATGCGCTATTGAGTCCTCGATCTCAACTATGCCACGGTCAATGTGAATTTTGAAGAGAATCCAGTGGTAGATGCACACGTTCATCAACATTTAGTCAGAGCGAAAGTTAATTTGTACAAGACAGTAATTAAGAACACTCTCCCCTGAAGTTGTAAGGAAACAAAATCACATCGACCCTTGGGGAGCGGTGACACTTTCTCCGTAGTAGGCGGAGTCGGGCACTTATGCTTTACTCCAATGTACAGAGTGGGCGGCGCCAAAGATCGAGTCCACAGATGCAGCGTGGAAGATGTGGGAGCCTTAGGCGCAGATGAGGAAGCCTTAGTCGCAGATGAGGGAGCCTTACGGGTAGATGAGTGAGTCTTATGCGTAGATGAGGGAGCCTTAGGCGTAGATGAGGGAGCCTTAGGCGTAGATGAGGGAGCCTTAGGCGCAGATCGAGGCGGCGATGGTTGAGGTGGAGGTGAGGGAGCCTTAGACGCAGATCGAGGCGGCGATGGTTGAGGTGTAGGTGAGGGAGCCTTAGAACCAGATCGAGGCGGCGATGGTTGAGGTGGAAGTGAGGGAGCCTTAGGCGACGATGATCGAGGTGAAGGTGAGGGAGACTTAGGCGGCGATGATCGACGTGGACGTGATGGAGCATCAGGCCGCGATGATCGACGTGGAGGTGAGGGAGCCTTAGTGAACGGATAGACGTCGCCTAGAGGGGGGGGGGGAGCGAATAGGCGATTTAAAACTTTTTCGGAGGAGCCGGAATATCCGGTCCAAGAATGACCCGAAAATTCCGGTATGCTTGATAAAGGCGGAATAAAACTAGAGGTTTACTTTAACAAGCATACAACCTAGATATAAATACTAGGCTCACCTATGTGCATCAACAACTTATGCTAAGCAAAACAAGTAACAAGGTGATAGCAAGATATATGACTTCAAGCACGAAGGCTATCACAATGTAAAGTGCATAAGTAAAGAGCTCGGGTATAGAAATAACCGAGGCACGCGGAGACGAGGATGTATTCCCGAGTTCCACCCAAAGAGTGTACGTCTCGTTTGGAGAGGTGTGCGCAACCACAACAGGTTAGCCACAACGCCACAAAGGCTCACCTTCTTCTCCTGATGAACTCAACCACAAAAGGTTGCGAGTTCACCTTCCACTATTGATCTCCTTTGGGGCGGAGATCGAATCCCGTACAACTCTTGAGGCACACACCCACAACTTAATTGGGGGCTCCCAAGTCTTGAGGCACACACCCACAACTTAATTGGGGGCTCTCAAGTGACTACAAAAGGTCTTGACCACAAAAGGTCTTGGCCACAAAAGGCCGGCCACAAAAGGCGTCTAGGGTCCAAAGACCCAAGAGTAACAAGCTCACAATCTTTCACTTCCACGAATCTCGTGGAGAGCACAAACCGATGCAAATGCAATGGCAAGAGCACACGAAGTGCTCAAGTCCTTCACTCTCAAATTCCAACACAACAACAAATGTTTATGGGGGAATAAGAGAGGAAGAACAAAGGGAACCACAAATGAGTCAAATCCTTCACTCCCAAATCCCACCAAAAGCAACTAATGCTTATGGGGGAGAAGAGAGGAAGAACAAAGAAGAAGAACCACAAAGGAACTCCAAGAACTAGATCCACTAAGTTCCCCTCACTTAGAGGAGAGATGGATTGGTAGGATTGTAGATCTAGATCTCCTCTCAACTTTCCCTAAAGAATATGGAAGATTCAATGGAGTGATTGAGAGGGAAGTGAGCTTTCCAAGGTCAACAATGGAGTAGGAGAGAGGGGAAAGTCGTGCTGCCTTGGATTAGCTGGGGAAGAAGAAGGGGAGGGGTATTTATACCCCTACAGGAAATATAGCCGTTGGCTGTTTCGACACTCGGAAATTCCGGTATAAGTGAGACTCGGAAATTCCGGTTACCCGGAAATTCCGAGTCCATGAAATTTCCGAGCTGAAATTCCGGCTGGAGTCAGAAGCAAAACCAAACTTTTCCTTAGCCATTTCTGGAGGACTTTTCTGGGGGCACTCGGAAATTCCGGTAGACGGAAATTTCCGAGCACAATTTCCGACTGGAGTCAGAACCCTTTTTCTCCTTTCCTTAGCCGTTTCTTGGATGAGCTGGGGAACCGGAAATTCCGGTAGAACGAAATATCCGGCCCCAATAATCCGAATCAGCAAAACACCGAAACGAAAACTGCTATAACTTTTGCAAATGAACTCCAAATGAGGTGAGACCAATTTTGTTGGAAAGATAGCGACGATGAGCACCCAACAAAAATCACCACACATGGCAAGGTGTGGGACTTTCCTCATGGTAGAACCGACAATATTTCCGCCACCGAAAACGCAACAAGTTGTCCAAAGTAAAACCGATTTCGATGAACAAGAGCTTGACATGGAGATGAACCAAGCTCTAACTCCTCACCAACATAAAAGCCAAATAAGAACCAAGAAACATAATATGCCAAGTATGCAAAGGTTTGAGATCTCCACAACGATGCGATCAAGTTACTAACTTGAGAGCCCCTCTTGATAGTACGCCTATCTATCCTATAGCCCTATCAAGATCATACCTTTGCCTTGAGCATTCCACTTGAGTTGGATGAAGACTATCTTGATCTCTTCAGGTGGTTCATCTTTCTTGATTGCGCGTCCAAGCACATGCTTGATGAAGACTTCTCCAAATACCCCCCCATGCTCACAATGGGAGATTCTCGCTTAGCTCCGTCTTCATGTATCCACTGCAAGCACCAAACATAGGATCTCTTCAAGAAGCTTATCTTGGTCTTGGTCTTGCACATCTCACCTTGATGACGATCACCTCATGATGTCATCCTCCATGAGCTATATGAAATCTTCATTTGATGCAAGCCCATGGGAAGATACCTAACCTCATATAAAGATACCACACACACATATATCATGGGTTAGTTCACAAAGCTATGCGGACAAGTGTTTACCATCCCAAGAGATACATGATCGCTCTTGGTACATCTTGTAGCTTTGTGTGTTGATCAACATCTTGATCAACCTTGTATCTTCCAACATTTCTTCACTAATATGATGTCTTGAATCCTTCAAGACATACTTGCATTGAATCCTTCAAGACATACTTGCAATATGCTCCACTCAACACATAAGCTTCAAGAGTCCAACACATGAACTCCACAATTCCATGGACATGATCTATAATGATATCTCAATGCAAACATTAGTCCATAGAGATTGTCATTCAATTACCAAAACCACACATGAGGGAAAATGCTCTTTCACTTAGTCCTTTGCTTCGAGTCCGGAAATATGATGTATTTCTTTTTCAATAAAATAATTCAATGCAAGACTTCTCCCAGGGTCGACTCCCCTTCAGGGCCAGCGAAGTCAATCTCCAATGTCTCACATCCGGATAGAATTTCATCCACCCCGACACGAGCATACCCAGCTGGAATCTCGCGGCCATGCCAACGCGCTGTGATGAACACGGTGAGTGTGTTGTTGGGAGACCCCAAGAGGAAGGTATGAAGTAGTGCAGCAGCAAATTTCCCTCAGTTATGAAACCAATGTTATCGAACCAGTAGGAGATGAAGTATTCCCTCGAGGTATCAACGGCGCCAGAAAATAGCTTCCTGGTGGTTGACGTGGAGCCTGCACACAAACAATCAAGATACTTTGCCCCAACTTAACAGTGAGGTTGTCAATCTCACCGGCTTGCTGTGACAAAGGATTAACCGTATGTGTGGAAGAAAGATGTTTGTTTGCAGAAAGTAACAGGTTTGCAGTTGTGGTTTTATCAGATTAATGACAAGGACCGGGGTCCAGAGTTCACTAGTGGTGTCTCTCCATAAATAATAATAACATTCATCCATGAGTGGTAAACAAATTACAGCTGGGCAATTGATAGAATAGTGATGAGCAAACCAATACATATACTAACATTATGATGTCTAGTGTGAGATTCATTCGGGAATTACAAGATTATACATAGACTGTTCCAACCGCATTTAAGACTAATAATCCACCTTTCGGTTAACGTCCGCACCCCTTTCAGTATTAAGTTGCATGCAACAGATTATCGCCTTAAGCACTGTGTGTAAAGTAAGTAAGTAACATCATTCTTAGACAAAGTATTACTGTTTTATCCCTAGTAGCAACAGTACATCTACAACCTTAGAGCTTTATGTCACTGCCCCAGATTTAATAGAGACATGAACCCACTATCGAGCATAAATACCTGATGCACTACACGGGTGTGTTGTTGGGAGACCCCAAGAGGAAGGTGTTAAGTAGCAGAGCAGCAAGATTTCACTCAGTTATGAAACCAAGGTTATCGAACCACTAGGAGATGAACGTTCCCCTCGAGGTGTCAACGGCGCTAGGAACTCTTGGTGTGGCGTCGGAGACATGGAATCTGCACACAACATAATCAAAATATTTTGCCCCAACTCAACGGTGAGGGTGTCAATCCCACCGGCTTGCTGTAACAAAAGATTAAACATATGTGTGGAAGAAAGATGTTTGTTTGCAGAAAGTAACAGGTTTGCAATTGTGGTTTTATCAGATTAATGAGAAGAACCGGGGTCCACAGTTCACTAATGGTGTCTCTCCATAAATAATAACATTCATCCATGCGTAGTAAAAAAATTACAGCTAGGCAATTGGAAAAATAATGATAAGCAACCCAATGCATATACTAATGATATGGTGTCTAGTGAGATTCATTCGGGCATTACAAAATTATACATAGACCGTTCCAACCGCATCTATGACTAATAATCCAGCTTCCGGTTAGCGCACCCCTTTCAGTATTAAGTTGCATGCAACAGATTATCGCCTTAAGCACTGCGTGTAAAGTAAGTAAGTAACATCATCCTTAGACAAAGTACTACCTCTTTATCCCTAGTAGCAACATTACATTTACAACCTTAGAGCTTTCTGTCACTGCCCCAGATTAAATAGAGACATGAACCTACTCTCGAGCATAAATACCCCCTCTTGGAGTTACGAGCATCTACTTGGCCAGAGCATACACAAGTAACGGAGAGCATGCAAGATCATTACATAGCACACACATGATATGTTATGAAGCAATAACTTTAGTACTCAATATTCATCGGATCCCAGCAAACACAACATGGAGAATTACATAAAGATGATCTTGATCATGATAGGCAGCTCACAAGATCTAAACATGATAGCACAAGAGGAGAAGACAACCATCTAGCTACTGCTATGGACCCGTAGTCTAAGGTAGACTACTCACGCATCAGTCCGGAGGCGGTCATGGCGACGTAGAAGCCTCCAGGGACGATTCCCCCTCCCGGCAGGGTGCCGGGGAGAAGTTATGATCTCTCCCGAAGTGGTGGTGATGATGGCGGCGACTCGAAACCCGTGGAGGAAAAAGTGTTCAACCATGCTCTGTTTTTAGGTCAGGGGGTTTTATATGGGCGAAAGACCTAGGTCGGTGGCCGCCCGATGCAGCCTCCTCACCCCCTGGCGCGGCCAGGCTGGGGCCCGTGACAGCAGGTGGTGCGGTCCCCTCGTGGCCCTTCTTCGTCTCGTCTTCGATTCTTCGCGACGCAAATATTTCAAAAATATTTCCTGGTTGATTTATTTCCAATTTGACGGATATTTGTTTAAGTACTTTTCTGAAACCAAAAACAGCATAAAACAGGAAACTGGCACTGTGACATCTTGTTAATAGGTTAGTCCTAGAAAATGCATAAAACTATATAAAATACATATAAAACATGTAATAATATGATATAACATAACTTGGAACATAAGAATTTTAGATACGTTGGAGACGTATCAATACCCCCTCTTGGAGTTACGAGCATCTACTTGGCCAAAGCACACACAAGTAATGAAGAGCATGCAAGATCATTTAATAGCACACACATGATATATTATGAAGCAATAATTTTAGTACTCAATATTCATCGGATCCCAGCAAACATAACATGGAGAATTACATAAAGATGATCTTGATCATGATAGGCAGCTCACAAGATCTGAACATGATAGCACAAGAGGAGAAGACAACGATCTAGCTACTCCTATGGACACGTAGTCCAAGGGTAGACTACTTACACACTAGTCCGGAGGCGGTCATGGCGACGTAGAGGCCTCCGGGGACGATTCACCCTCCTGGCAGGGCGCCGGGGAGCAGTTCTTATCTCTCCCGAATTGGTGTTGACGACGGCGGCGGCTCGGGACCCGTGAAGGAAATAATGAACACCGTATGATTTTTTAGGTTTTAGGGGGTACTTATAGGCGAAAGGGCGAGGTCGGTGGGCGGCCGAGGCCGCGTCACCACCTGCTGGCGCGGACCCAGGCTTGACCGCGCCACGGGGTGGTGACGGCCTCTCGGGCGTCCACTTCGTCTGGTCTTCGGCTTTCTGGAACGTTCCTTTTCCAAAAATAATTCCAAGATCTTTTATTTCCAATTCCGAGAATATTTCTTTAAGTACTTTTCTGAAACAAAAAACAACAGAAAACAGGGAACTGACACTTTGGCATCTTGTTAATAGGTTAGTCCCAGAAAATAGATAAAACTATATAAAATGCATATAAAACATGTAATAACATGATATAACATAGCATGGAACATAAGAAATTATGGATATGTTGGAGACGTATCAACATCCCCAAGCTTAGTTCTACTCGTCCCGAGTAGGCAAGAACGATAAAAGAAGAATAATTTCTGAAGTGACATGCTTAAACACAATCTTGATCACGTAATAATGTAAGGCATGTAAGTTGAGATCAAATGAATAAGGGTTGTAGTTTATATTGATATCAAATCAGTAATAAATAAACAAGTAGGTGAAAAAAGCAAAGCTTTCAATGATATAGTACTAGATAGCAATCAACTGTGCAAAGTAGATATTAAAGATGATTTAAGCTTCAAGCACAACAGTATAATCATCTAATGCTTCCAACAAACATGACAACTTAATGAAAGGATCAAGTCAAGCAATATCAATATGCACGTAGAAGATCAATACTTTATTTGTTCAAAAGAAACAAGCAAGCGTTCAACGTTGGTTCCTGGCACCAGGATGTTATGGCTAAGAGAATGTTAACGGAGGTTTGGAAGGCCAACGGAAGAAAGGCTAACAAAGCTGCAAGTGATCATTAGACAAGATAAAGTCTTACAATCGAAGCTATGCAAGGAGTAGTGATTGCCACACAACGGATGCACGTAGAGTTATAAGTATATGAAAGCTCTCCAATGGAACTAGTGGGGGTGCATCCAACTTGCTTGCTCACGAAGACCTAGAGCACTTTTGAGGAGGATCATCATTGGAATTTACAAGCCAAGTTCTATAGTGTAAAGTTCCCCACATAGTTATGCAACTAAGACATGAAAACTCTCTTATATGGAGTAAAGGTGCTAAACATGAGCACAAGTGATGATCACAAATGATATGGTGGTATAACATGATCACAAGTGATGACTATAAATGATATGGTGCTATAACATGAGCACAAGTGTGTGATAAAGAATAGTAATGGTACCCCCTTTTTTTTCTTTTTTTTTCTTTTTTTGTTTCTCTTTTCGATGGCCTCCATGGCTCTTTTAACTTTTAGGTGCAAGCATCCTAATATGTTATATGATATATGACAACACACTAATGATGATAAAACTACATACTGATGATATAAGTAACTAATATGAATGTGCCATAAGAATGCATATGACAATTGTGCCTCTGCCAAGCAGGTTATGGAATGATCTAGCGTAACATGGGGTAAACCACACATCAACTTTATATAATCACGCAAAGAAATATATAAGTAATGAATGACAACAAGTCATGTAATGTAAGATGGATGTTGCATGTCAATATATCTTGGAACAGCTATGAAAATGTTGTAGTAGGTAGGTATGGTGGATGTTTTGAGAAAGATATTTGGCTTCTGTGTAGGAGAAAAAGATGAAGATCTCCCACAAGTTTGGATGTACCATTATGCAATCAACTGGAAATTTAAGTGTGGCACAACTTCAAGTTTTTTTAGACCAACCATTAATCATTCCACTTTACTAGACCATCATGTTTACCATTAAGCAAATTATATCTCAAAACAACATCAATGATTCAAGTGACACAATTTAATGATCTACAAGATTATGTATCACTCAATTATACCATCTACCACTTTTAGCATTTTCTGTTCTCAACCAAACACCAATCAACTTATTTAAAACATAAACTCTCCAAGTAATTAAACAATGAGATATGAGACTATAATATTAAAAAGCTAACAACTCTAGCAAGAGATGCATGAAAAAAGAGAGCTAGAAAGCAAATAATAACATGAAAAGAATAATCAACGAATATAAGCGAAGAATATGAGTATTCATAAAAAAATGGAGCGTGTCTCTCTCCCACACAAAAGAATGCTAAGATCCAATTTATTCAGAGAATGACAATAACAAAAACAAACAGACTCTTCAAGAAAAGCACATAAGATGTGAAGGAATTAAAATATAGTTTCACTAGAAAGGACCTGATAGTTTGTTGATGAAGAAGGGGATGCCTTGGGCATCCCCAAGCTTTGACGCTTGAGTCTTCTTGAAATATATTGGGGGTGAACCACAGGTACATCCTCATGCTTTGGCGTTACTATCCTCTTGATCAAATTATATCATCCTTCTCTCTTGATCCTTGAAAACTTTCTCCACACCAAACTTAGAGTAAACTTCATTAGAGGGTTAGTGCACAAAAAATTATGATATTCTGTAGGAACACAATTGCTACCAATGCTAATGGACATTAGCTACAGCCACTGATACTTCGTAGGATAAAAATATCTAAGCAAAATAGCAAAAGAGGCATTGCAAAATAAATGACGAAATTTGTAAAAATCAGAACAGTCGGTAAAGACAATTTTTTTCGAGGCAATACTTGCTCAGATCAGAAAACTCAAAACTAATAAAAGTTGCGTATACATCTGCGGATTTTGCATAAAAAAGGAGAGTTTTTTCTGACGTTCCAGTGAAGAGTTATAAATTTAACGGTGAACAACAGTAATCTGTTTATGCACATGAAATGAAATTTAGCATCAAATTTAAACTAGAGCCTTAACTTGACACAACATTGCAATAAATAAAGATACAAAGAAATTGCTACAGAGGTAGGACAAGTCCTTGACACAAGCAAAAAATAACAAGAAATAAAAGTGGGTTGTCTCCCATAAGCGCTTTTGTTTAACGCCTTTGAGCTAGGCACAAAAAGCAAAACTCAAGTATGATCAAGAGATGAAGCATCAACTTTATGAGCACGGGTTGCCCTTCGTTTATTTTTTTACCAACTTTCTTACATTTGTTTGTAGGGAACGTTTGCCAACTTCCTGGGGAAGTAGTGAAGCTCATAGTACCTTGTCCCACATCAATTTTTGCTCCCAAAAGTTTCAGCAGGGATCTTCCAATAGTAATTTGTCCTGTTCCTGCACATTCAATGACATGGTAATCAGTGGATACCGTTCTTTCTAGTAGTGTTTTAAATAATCCTTTCAGCTACCCCAGTGGGTTGTATAGTAGTGTTATCGGTAAGGGTTATTGTTTCTCCTCCTTCAACAATTCCCCAAATATTTAAAGATGCATGAATATACTTGGGCATAAGACAAAACTCAGACATAATATCACAACGGACAAGAAATTTCATTACAAAGAGTGATTTTCAAGGTAGGGAGCCACAATAATGGTTAAGAGTTTATTGGAACATAATCAAGTTTTTCAAGAATTTTACCATACCCATCTTTTAAAAGAGAAATATCTGTCTCAAGGGTATTTAATCTAGTAAGAATATTACCAATACTTGAATCACATTTATTAGCTAAAGAAGAGGACATAAATAATTAATTTATTGCATTAAAAGCTTGATCTCCATCACATTGTAGGAAATCTCCTCCGACTACAACATCTAAAGCATACCTATAGCAAAGAACAAGCCCAAAATAAAAGATACTAAGAAGCAAACTTAAAGTCATTTTAGGTTCGGTTTCACCATAAGTTTCAAAAATTCTAGACCAAGCTTCTCCAAAAGTTTCTTCATTCCCTTGTTTAAAAGTAAAGATCAATTATTCGGGTGACACAGTAACTGGAAATATACCAGACATGATGATTAATTAAACTATTTTTTATTTTTGATGATAAAGATGATGCAAATAAAAGAAAAACCAAAATTACAATATTAAAGAAGTAATGCCAAAAACCGAAATAAACAAGAGCAACAAAACTGAAAATAAAAGTGCAAACCGTAATAACAAAAGTAATGCAAGTAACTAATTGTTTTGTATTTTTGATATTATGCAAACAAAACAGTAATAAAAATAAATTAAGCAAGACAATAACAAAATAAAAAGATTGGAAGTGCGAAAATTCCCCTCGCAGTGAAATGCTCAAATCCCCGGCACGGCGTCAGAAAAGAGCTTGATGCACCTGATGGACAGAAACCATCTCCGCCGCCACCACGAGGCGGAGAAGATAGAGAGAGAAAAGCTCACCGGCAGGCTGCTATGCCGTCGGGGAAATTCACTCCCGGAGGGGGGAAATCATCACCGTCATCGAGATGCACTCCATCACCATCGCCAACACCATCATATCCACCGCCGACGCCGTCATCTCCATCCATCCACTCTGTTCCCGCTGTAACATCTAGGGCTAAACTCTGTGTATTTGATAGGGGAAACTCTCCCGGTGTTGATTACTCTTGTTCTTGATGCTATTGAGTGAAACCGTTGAATTAGGTTTTATGTTCAGATTTTTATCCATCATTATATCACCTCTGGTGATGTTCATTATGGTGTGTTGTGAGTAGTTCGTTGTGTTCCTGAGGACATGGGATAAGTCTAGATGTTAGTAGTGAACTATGTTGATTAATATTTGATGTTTTGATATTTAAGTTGTGGTGCCATTCTTCTAGTGGTGTCATGTGAACGTCGAGTACATGACACTTCGCCTTTATGGACCTAGGGGAATGCATCGTGTACTCGGTTATCATTTGTGGGGTTACCTGAGTGACAGAAACCTAAACCCCATTGGTATTCTGATGCGCGAGGGATCGCAGGATCTCAGAGTTTAAGGCTATGGTTAGATTTATCTTAATTACTTTCTTGTATTTCGGATGCTTGCAAGGGGTATAATCATAAGTATGTATTAGTCCTAGGAAGGGCAGTGCATTAGCATAGGTATACCCACACGACTCTTGTCTAAACACTAAAGATTATTCATCAAATATGAAGCGAAAGCAATAGACATAAATCATGTGTGTCCTCAAGAACGTTTGGTCATCATAAGTAAACAAACCCTCTTATCCTTTGCTCTCAAAAGGATTGGGCCACTTGCTGCAATTATAATTGCCGCAATCTATTTACTCACACTTTATTTCTCTGTTATATCAAAGTCTGCTAAAAACTTGTATGCTAGTGTTTGTAGTGAAATCCTCATCAAAACCACTTGTCAACACCTTCTGCTCGTCGTTGGGTTCGACACTCTTATTTATCGAAAGTACTGCGATACACCCCCTATACTTGTGGGTCATCACTAGGCAATTGACAGAATAATGATGAGCAACCCAATGCATATACTAATGATATGGTGTCTAGAGTGAGTTTCATTCGGGCATTACAACAATATACATAGACCGTTCCAACCGCATCTATGACTAATAATCCACCTTCCGATAAGCGTCCGCACCCCTTTCAGTATTAAGTTGCATGCAACAGATTATCGCCTTAAGCACTGCGTGTAAATTAAGTAAGTAACATCATCCTTAGATAAAGTACTAATGTTTTATCCCTAGTAGCAACAACCTTAGAGCTTTATGTCACTACCCCAGATTTAATAGAGACATGAACCTACTATCGAGCATAAATACCCCCTCTTGGAGTTAGAAGCTCTACTTGGCCAGAGCATACACAAGTAACGAAGAGCATGCAAGATCATTAAATAGCACACACATGATATATTATGAAGCAATAATATTAGTTCTCAATATTCATTGGATCCCAACAAACACAACATGAAGTATTACATAAAGATGATCTTGATCATGATAGGCAGCTCACTAGATCTAAACATGACAACACAAGAGGAGAAGACAACCATCTAGCTACTTCTATGTACCCGTAGTCCAAGGTATACTACTCACGCATCAGTCCGGGGACGGTCATGGCGACGTAGAGGCCTCCGGGGACGACCCCCCCCCCCTGGCAAGGATGCCGGGGAGCAGTTCTGATCTCTGCCGAAGTGGTGGTGAGAATAGCGGCGGCTCGGGACCCGTGGAGGAAAAAGTGATTAACCGTGCTCTGTTTTTAGGTCAAGGGGGTATTTGTAGGCGAAAGACCTAGGTGGATGGGCGCCCGAGGGCGCCACATCGCCTCCCGGTGCGGCAGCTATAGGAGTCGTGCCTCCAGGCGATGTTGCGGCCCCACTTCGTCTCGTTTACGGTTTTCCTGAACGCAAATATTCCAAAAATAATTCCCCATTTGGCGGATATTTTCCTAAGAGATTTTCTGAAACCAAAAACAACAGAAAACAGGGAACTGGCACTGTGGCATCTTGTTAATAGGTTAGTCCCAGAAAATGTATAAAACTATATAAAATTCATATAATACATGTAATAATATGATATAACATAGCATGGAACACAAGAACTTATGGATACATTGGAGACGTATCAATACGTTGGAGACGTATCACGCAGCAGGATCAACTTTCACAGCAAAGCCGAGGGCCACCTTCATGGATATATTCTTCATTGGCTGGTGTAGCTCACAATCAGTCTTCTCTTCGATATTTTCCTTGGGGTAGCGCTCCATCGGCGGCACATCAACATGTGCATCATCAACACTATCATGCAACGTCGTGGAAGCCATGCTGCTTCTCCGGCAGTCGGGTGCAGGATCTATGTACATGTGTTCTCCCTCTGGACGGTTTGATATTTACTCCTGCATATGAGAATACATCGCAAAGAGATGCTCGTTCTTTGCTTCTACATTCTTCAGCCGGTATGCCGCCTGCTGCTCCCTCCTCTTGTGCTCTTGTTCGACTTCTATAAGTGTTTATGTTCTCATGAAACCCTATCTTCTAAGTAACACCTCCATATCCTCGTACGCGTCCTCCGTGCTCAGGCTTTTTGAGTGCCTTTCTCAGTTCGTCTTTATCTCTATCAGGAACAAAAGTTCTCACCTCCACCTTGGCTACTGCTGTTTCAAGATCCTCGAGGAGGGTCAACACTGCTCTCTTCGTCGAATCACGAAGAATCAACTCCCATGTTTCGATATCCAACGTCATGCCATGCGCCATTAGGAAATTTCCTGCTCTTTTGGGCACTTTCTCTGTACCTGGAGATAGCCCTTTTGCCTTAATTTCAGACTTAAGTTTATCCCACTTAGGCCTGGCACTCCTGTAGCCACTTGTCCCCAGATTATGATGATATTTCTTCAGCGCGGCATTATCCGCATTCTTTTTCGACCGTTCTCTAGCTTCTTCCGAATCCTTGTAAGTCTTCAAATCATCCCATTGAGCACCTAACCTCTCCTGAGTTCCCTTGAACTCAGGAGTAATCCTCCTGCCCTTGACATAAGTCGCCCACAATCTTTTATTGTGGTTACAGAATTGTGTGGCCATCTTCTAAGTATCCACGCCTTCACTTTGTCCATCATGGCCTTTGTTTGCTCATGTGTGTCCTTCTTCGGCAGAGTGAAATGTGATATCAGCTTCTCCCAAATAGATTTTTTTATTCGTCAGAGACAAAACTTATATTGTCGGCTCTTCCTGGCTTATTCCATTCTCGACAGGTGATGGGGATCATATCCCGAACATGAACTCCTGCTTGATTTGTAAATGTTGTCACACTCTTTTTGGGCTCCAAAGGGATCCCATCGGCACTGACTACATCAATCCTCATGTGCATATTCTCGTCCCACTTTTTGGTTGGGGCCCTTGATGAAGTGGAACATTTGTTCGATTTGGAGGTCTACAAAAAACATTCGTTAACTATATGCTTAATGTGTGAAGGTCTAACTAGTGATATATATATATATATATATATCATGATCAAAGACTTAAATATTTACATCGGATGACTTGCAGGTTGAGGGCCCAGCGCTAGTATCGACATCAATACTTGTTTGCGGGTTGTCTCCTTGTAACAAATCTTCCAACAAGCAATACCCATCATCATTCAGATATTGTGAGCCGTCATCTAAAAAGTTCTCTACATCTTCTGGTCGGCTTTCCCCTATTATGTTCAACAATGCATCTTCCTGAGCATCTCTACCAGTACCGTTGTGGTCCATAGCTTCAACTATAAAGAAGAAGGATTAAATACAGATTAAAAGTAGTAGCAATAACAACAAAGAGGGACATTGAAAATAGTAGTAGCAATAGCATCAATTAGTTACAAGTCATAATAATATATATCGCATCCATAATACATCACGCTAATCAAAATAGACGTCGTACCGCCGGAAACATGCCGCGTGCGATGAAAACCCAAAGTGAAGGAACCCAAACAGGATCATAACTAATGTGAGATCCCTGAAGATGCTGCCAAGTGTTGGACGGACAGACATCCAACGCGACCATGTACCGACGGACGTGATCGTCGTCCACCATGACATGACGACGTACCAACTCCTCGGGGGCCGGCGCCCTCTGTACCCGTCGGGGCCCACGTGACCGCCACCAAAGAAGCGCCGGGTCGACTATGGTTCCCTCATTCCTCACCAATCTGCGCACACCGGAAGGTAGCACCTTCTAGTGCCAACCCGGCGGAGCCCAGTCCCGGACATCCATAGTCCCGTCCATCTCGAAACTATGAATCTTTACATTGTATAAAACATTGTAAAATTCCAACACATTGTATAAAACATTGTAAAATTCAAAGACATTGTATAAAATTTCAACATAGTGCTAAATTCTAAATTCAACTACTAAGTCCTAAAACAAACTGCTACTTATTAAGACACTAAAATAGTATAACAATTTGCTAAGACACTAAATTCCTAAATAAACTAAATTCAACTAAGTCCTAAATCAACTAAATTCATAATTCAACTAAATTTCCAAATCAATTAAATTCCTAATTCAACTAAACAAGATCACTAAATTAACTAACACTAACCCTAACAATTTAGCAACAACTAACACTAACACTAACCCTAACCCTAACACTAATAAGTGAGGGGAGAGGAATGCTCACCGGCTGCGAGGACAACGATGAGCTCGACGGGGACGGGGACGACGAGCTCGGCGGCGCGGCGTTGAGGGAGACGAATAGAGGAAGAGGGGATGGCAAGCTCGACAGAGGCGGCGTTGACAGACGATGGCGCGCGACAGCGAATGGCGGCGCTCCGCAGCGGAGGTCGGCGAGGAGGCGCGATCGATTTGGGCAGCCTGGCGGCGTCCTTGGCGGTTCCTTTGCGATGTCCCGGTTCGTGGATTGAACCGAGATTGTGCAGAGGGAGAATATATATACCTCGGGCCTTTAGTCGCGGTTCGTTGCTCCAACTGCGACTAAATGTACCTTTAGTCGCGGTTGGAGCAACAAACCGTGACCTGCTGAGCTTTCGGTCGCCGAGTTTTCGCGCGCGGTGCCAGACCTTTAGTTGCGGTTCGTGGCTGACTAAAGGGGTGGTTTTGCGCCAAACCTAAAACATTTTTCATTTTTGCAATTTCAAAAAAGGTTGAACATACATTTGAATAAGTTCTGACTACAGATTTGGATTCTGAACAAAACATTGAACATGAAGAGTGTTTCAATTTGAATAACTAATATAAATTCATTTTCTGATTCATAAAATAATTTTATAATAATAACCATTTTCCATTTTCAATTAAATATGAGGTAAACTCAGATCTTTTGCATTATATTTTATAATTAAACTACTAATAACTTGAAATAAGGCGACGTGATGGCGCAGAATACATTATTATAGCTTCTGACACATAGAGTTACATACAAGGTTTAACATTAGTACACATCAACTAGTGTTTCGCTTTCCTTATTACCTGATAGTTGGGTCAATGTTGACTTTGAAGGGTGAGATTTCATCAAACTTATTGTAATTTTCTGACATGTCTGTCTTGTCCTCCACTCCCACTATATTTATTTTCCCTGAAAGAACTATGTGGCGCTTGGTATCACCGGATAATGTTTTGTCTTGCTTTTGTTTTCTTTTATTCAGTCTAGTAGACATATACTTCACATAAAAAACTTGATCAACATCATTGGCTAGGACGAATGGTTCGTTTAGTTATCCAAGATCCTGGAGATCCACCGTTGTCATTCCGTACTGGGTATCTACATGTACCCCTGCCATCTTGACCCATTTGTACCGAAACAAAGGGATCTTCAAAGAAGCTCCATAGTCAAGTTCTCATATCTCCTCTATGTAACCATAATATGTGTCCTTACTTCCATCGTCGTTTGTTGCATCAAAGCGGACACCGCTGTTTTGGTTGGTGCTCGTTTTATCTTGTGTCATCGTGTAAAATGTATTCCAATTTATCTCGTACCCTTGGAAAGTTGATATGGTCGAAGATGGTCCGTTGGCCTAGTCGAACAACTCCATGTCAACAGTGTTGTTATGCATGAGATGTGCTTGCAACCAACCGCTGAAATTCGCCTTGTGTGCTTCTGTTATCGAGGAGTTATCCATCTCCGGGTTTTTGGACCGTACAATATTTATGTGTTCCTCAATATAAGGAGCCACAAAGGTGGAATTCTGCAGAACTGTGTAATGTGCTTCAGTTAAAGAATGACCGTCCATACAGATCATTATTTTTCGTCCGAGAGTGCCTTTTCCACTAAATCTCCCCTCATACCATGATTCAGGAACACCAATCGGCTTAAAATCAGGAATAAAGTCCATACAAAACCCAATGACCTCCTCTGTTCGAAAGCCGTTGGAGATGCTTCCTTCTGGCCTAGCATGGTTATGAACATATTTCTTTAAGACTCCCATGAATCTCTCAAAGGGGAACATATTGTGTAGAAATACAGGACCGAGGATGGAGACTCATCGAGAAATACATAACCACATCAATCTGTAAGGTATGTAGACTCACTGGATCGATTACCTTCTGAGATATTGCATTCAAGAATGCACATAACTTCACAATGGGTAGTCGAACACTTTCTGGAAGAAGCCCCCTCAATGCAACCGGAAGCAATTGGATCATAAGCACGTGGCAGTCATGAGACATTAGGTTTTGGAATTTTTTCTCAGACATATTTATTATTCGTTTTATGTTCGATGAGAATCCGTATGGGACCTTCATACTACTCAGACACTCAAAAAATATGTCCTTCTCTTCTTTCGTAAGAGTATAGCTGGCAGGACCTTCAAACGACTCTTGATGGATGCCGACCATTTCTCTCAAACGTTTCTGGTCCTCTCGTGCTCCTGGTGTATCTTTTTTATTCTTCCCATACACACCCAAGTGGGCTAGAAGGTTCAAGCAAATATTTTTCGTCACGTGCATCACGTCGATACAAGAGCGGACCTCTAGGATTTCCCAATAGGGTAGCTCCCAAAATATAGATCTTTTTCCACATGGGTGCGTGTCGGTTAGCGTCATTTGGAACTTTAAGGCTGCCAGGAACCTTTCCAAATATTACTTTCAAATCCTTAACCATATCAAATACATCAGCACGAGAACGAAGGGTAGGCGTCTTCCCTTTTTCCGCCTCACCAAAATGCTTGCCTTTTTTTCTTAAGGGATGATTGGGTGGAAGAAAACGATGATGCGTAGGGTACACATTCTTTCCCCGTTAGTCAAATATACACTATCAGTCTTATCTAAACAGTGTGTGCATGCATGATATCCCTTGGTTGTCTGTCCTGAAAGGTTACTAAGAGCATGCCAATCATTGATGGTTACAAACAACAACGCTCGTAGGTCAAATTCCTCCTGTTTGTACTCATCCAATACACGTAAACCTTCTTCCCGCCACAACTGTAAAAATTCCTCAATTAATGGCCTGAGGTACACATCAAGGTTGTTGCCGGCTTACTTCGGCCCTTGGATAAGCAATGGCATCATAATGAACTTTCGTTTCATGCATAACCGCGGTGGAAGGTTATAGATACATAGAGTCACGGGCCAGGTGCTATGACAGCTGCTCTGCTCCCCAAAAGGGTTAAAGCCATTTGTACTTAGACAAAACCGTAAGTTCCTTGCTTCATTTGCAAAGTCGGGAAAGGTTCTACCAATTTTTCTCCACTGCGACCCATTAGCGGGGTGTCTCAAAATCTCGTCTTTCTAACGGTCTTCCTTGTGCCATCGCATCAACTTGGCTTGATCTTTGTTTCTGAACAAACGTTTCAACCGTGGTATTACAGAAGCAAGCCACATCACCTTGGCAGGAACCCTGTTCCTGGTGCCCTTGCCCTCAACACCTTCAGGGTCATCTCTTCTAATCTTGTACCGCAATGCAGTGCATACCAGGCATGCAACCAAATTCTCATAGTCACCGCGGTACAGTATGCAGTCATTTGGGCAAGCGTGTATCTTCTCCACTTCTAAACCTAGAGGGCAGACAACCTTCTTTGCTTCGTACGTACTGACGGGCAACTCGTTATCCTCTGGAAGTTTCTTTTTAGCAACTTTTGAAATCCCTTATCGGGCACGCCGTTCTCTGACTTCCATCTCAGCAATTCTAGCGTGGTATCCAGCCTTTTCTGGTCATTTTTGCAAGTTGGGTACACCAATTTTTTGTGATCCTCTAACATCTGCCCGAACTTCCGCCTCTCCTTATCACTTCTGCAGTCTCGCTTCGCATCAGGAATGACCCGACCAAGATCATCAATAGGCTCATCTGGTGCTTCAACTTCTTCTTCTTGTTGTTCTTCATTTTCGACATTTTCTGTCTCACACTGTTGAGGGAACATAGGATAGTCGTCATTATTTTCTTCTTCTTCGTCGTCTTCCGTCATGACACCTATTTCTCCATGCTTGGTCCAACATTTATAGCCGGGCATGAAATTGGATGAGGTGGATGTGAATATCCCGTGAGTCGGGGAAATCCCTCTCGTTCCGACACACACAACAAGGACAACACATAAAACCATTATGCGCGTTTTCCTTAGCAACCTCAACAAATTCCCGCACGCCTTGCATGAACTCATTTGATCGCCGTTCACTGTACATCCATTGTCGTCACATCTACACACAATTATATATAGAAAGAGTAAGTGTTCAAATTAATATAGTGTTCATCACAATATATACAAGCGCAATCACACAACGCTAACAATAATTCTGAGTCCTAGCACAATACGACAACACTAGTTTGCACACTTTAAAAAACCCTACATGGTGATTATAATTGCGACTAGGAGAACAATGACACCGAATGAGAAATGTAGGAACATTTCATTTCAGAGAGCTGCCTTTTTCATCTTATTAATCTTCAACCTCATTCCTTTCCTAGTTTCATGACTCTGGATCATGTGTCCATAAGTGATATCCGCCAAATCCAACTCTATTTCCCCCTTCTTTTCCACAACCATGTCTCTTTTTTCGTTCAGAGTTTTTAAATCTTGCTTTAGCTTGTGGATTGTATGATGAGCTAGCCTTAGCTTCTCTTCGGTCCTCCTCAAAATTTCATCAGTTTTTTTCTTCTCCTCTCTTGTAAAATTTAATTTTTCTAGGAGAACGATTTTTCCTTGTAGACAATGTTGAAACTAGACACATCCATCACGAATGCCGCACTCACATACTGATTCCTAATATTTAAAATTGTAAAAATTATATTAGGAAATTATCACCCTAAATTAAAAATTATTTTTATATTACAGAGACAACGTGACATCTAGATGTGCTAATAATACCTCATCCGGAAAGAAGGAGTTGTTCACAACGTCGTAGAGGACCTCGCTGTTCTCGACCAATGCATACGGTTGCGTGGCTCAGATATGTGACATATCATTATATACATATAAATAACTAATCTGAGCTAAAGTTGAGCTATTTGTTGAGCTATGTTGAGCTAAGTTGATTGTATCTTCACACGTATACAAACTAGCAAGATAACTAAAATTTGAGCTCACACTTCCCACAAAATTACTCCTAAATCTAAATCCACCAATCTCTATACTTCTAAAGCATGAAATGAGAAAAAATTAGCAGTAAGAGATAATAGGATATAATGACTCACCTTTTAGAAGCCAAGAAGCTTCAAATCTTCACAAAATCGACGACAACACTAATGAACTCGAGCTCCACGCGAAGAACACGAAGAACATCTCTCGAGCTAGCTTCTCCACGCTCTGATCCAGAAAATGCAACGGCTGGCTCGGGTTTGCGGGGACGAAGCATATATAAACTAGGACTTTTAGTCCCGGTTTGTTACACGAACATCGACAAAAACCTTTGGTCGCGGTTCGTATATCCAACCGGACTAAACGTTTTCCTGGAACCGGGACTGATAGGTTTCGACCTAGAGATGCCTTACTAGCCGTTAGAACCGGGACTAATAGTATCTTTAGTCCGGGTTCCAGGCAAGACCTGGACTAAAAGGACTCAGGGCTCAAAACCGAAGCCCCATTTTCTACTAGTGTCTTATTATTATTCCTGAAAGATACTTTGATTACATCAAACGTCATATCTTATATAGTGTGACAATAAAGGTGTCCCTCTCGGGTATCGGAAGGGAATAGTTGAGACGAGGGGTCAAGAGCGGGATTTGCCTGTCCGCATAGCAGTATACATACTCTAGGGCCCACTCGGTGAGATTATGACAAATGAGGTTGCAAGCATGTGACTAGGTCATCCGGACATAAGCTCACGGACGAGTAGAAGATAGCGTTGTCGGTAACGAGATCAAGCTAGGTATGGAGATATCTATGAACAAGTCTCGGACACACTAAGTATCGCTATGGCAAAAGGTTTAAGACTCGACATCTAGGTTCGATCGACAAAAGTCATTCGTTATATCACAGAGGTTAATTCACCGTGTCCAGGCCTACGAGTTAATCATTGATCGGAGAGGGGTCTCGATCATGTCTGTTATTATATCAAACCGTTAGGGTAACACACTTAAGGGGTTTCGACAAGACAACCGGAAAGGAAAGATAACACCGGGAACGTCCCGGGAATGACCCGATGGAGATCGGGCAGCGACGAAATAGTTTTCGGAGTCAGAATAAATTATATAATATGTGTATAATATTAATTAGTGTAATTAATAGTTAAATACTTATTTATTTATTTATTTTCGAATTTTTAAAGGCTGATTCCCCCCTTGGTGCGGTTTTGGAGGGAGGCCGGCCTAGGTGGGCCACAAGGGGCCCACCTAGGGTCGGCGCATCACTTAGGCCGGCTGTGGGGGTGTGGGAATAGTCCCACACCGCTCGGCTGGTGAAGTTGGCTCCCTCCTAGAGCCTTTATATAGAGGTGCACCATTGGCCTTTTAATTCACCCAATTAATTCTCTATTTCTCCTCGATTACGTGATTCCCTTTGTCGGAGTTGCGCCGAGGAGAGAGAGTTCTCTCCACCATACGCCCGATGCCGCGCTGTTTGTGTTCCGGTCCAAGTCTTCCGCTGCTCGTCCTGGACTGGACCTTCAAGAGTCGTCGTCTCCACCGTACGTGTGTAACGCCCTGTGAGGTGCTGCGCTAGCGGTGCTATGAGGTCTACTTCCTATATA
Source organism: Poa annua (assembly GCA_026929855.1). Classification (NCBI taxonomy): domain Eukaryota; kingdom Viridiplantae; phylum Streptophyta; class Magnoliopsida; order Poales; family Poaceae; genus Poa; species Poa annua. The sequence continues at coordinate 29,478,313 of CM049428.1, forward strand.
CAACCTTGAGGTCGGCTTCGTCGTCTTCATCCTCAACATTCATGCGAGAACGTAATCCCCGCTTTCGGTCTACAAGGGTATGTATTCCGATCTCCGTCGTATTACTATATCTGCATAGTATAGATTCAGGCTAGTTTAAGGATATCGTTGCTAGGAAAATTATTGTTTTCTGCCTGCGATCCCCTTCAGTAGTATTAGAGCGAGGTTATGCGTAGATATAGTTGTACGTTTTTAGAACCCGTGTTCTTAACGGGGGCATCGTTCTATTATTTGCTACCCTCTAGCATGCACTCTGATTCCGACAATATTGAGTTGATGAAGCGGCCCATACAGACTTTACGGGTACGGTTACACGAGACAGGTTCCACTACTGACATTCGGCTGGTATCGTATCTGTGGCTGGCAGGTGTCTATCTCTCCCTCTCTTTAGCTTGCTTTGCATTTTCAATGGAGGGCCCGAAAGGGATGCTTAAACATGCAATTATTGGATCGTTGTTGTGGTCATATGTTTGTAGGTAAGAAGCGGTTCGTTTTACGATAGCCCCAAGCCACGTAAAATATGCAAAAGATAAAGTAGAATGCGTCTAACTTTATTTTGCAAGGGCAATGTGATATGCACTAGTGAAAAATGGCTATTATTCGCGCACCTTTTAGCCTTTCTGTGGCGCACCAAGAAAAATAGGGGGTGCGCCACAGTTATCTCGCCACACAAATAATTCTGTGGCGCACCCACCACCATGCGCCACAGAAACATATCTGTGGCGCACCCCCACTTAGGTGCCCCACTAAATTTATTTTTGAATTTTTTAAAAAATGGCGGCCAGATCCAAATCTGGATCTAGTGGCGCCCGTTTTTCGCCTGAATTTCGTCGGAGCACGTGGTCATTGGAGGAGGAGGTCGTCGTAGGTGGGTGTAGAAAGTGGTCGCCGGAGGTGGGTGGAGGAGAAGGAGCTTGCCGGAGGATGTCACCGGAGGAGGAAGAGGAGGCCACCGGAGGAGGAGGTCGGCGGCGGAGGAGGAGGAGGTGGTGGTGGTCGCCGGAGGAGGAGGTCACCGTCGAAGTCGTCGTCGGAGGAGGTCGCCGTCGAAGTCGTCGGAGGTGGTCGCCGGAGTAGGAGAGGAGGAGATCGAAGTCGTCTCTCTTCGTCGGAGTTGGTGGAGTAGAGGAGAAGGGGAGAGGAGAAGGGAAGTGGAGGAGAGGAGAAGGGGAGAGGAGAAGTGGATAGAAAAGAAGTGGAGGAGAGGAGAAAGAAATGAGAGAAGGGGAGAGGATAAGGGAGTTGGCTGCCCCGGTTCGAAAAAAAAATCCCGCCCAACAATTATGTGGCGCATCCTAGCCCCATGCGCCACATTTTTTTTTCTATTTTTTGATTTTGCTGAGAAAAAAATCATTTTAAAATAACTTTATTTCCTTTTGGAATTTGAGGAATCTGAAAAAGGCTAACCGGGCAAGCCCGGATGTGGGCAATTTTCTTTTTTTTCTCTATTTTTTTTAAGGTATTAAACACATTTTTTCGACGTTGTATGTAAAAGTTATGGCCGTTTCGACTTTCTTTTCAGTGATTTTGCATAAAAGGTCAAAACTCATATTTCAAATACGCTACATGAAGTAGACACTAATACCTAACCATATTTCAAAGGATGGAATTTTTTGAACATTTTTTCATTTTCTGTGTGGGAGCTGTGTGTAGAAATTCTGTGGCGCATGGGACCCATGCGCCACAAAAAGTGCATACATTATGTGGCGCATCTGGTTTGATCGCCACAAAATGTCCAATTTCTGTGGCGCACCCATCTGATGCGCCACAGAATATCGACTTTTTGTGGCGCACCCGAGCCCATGCGCCACAAAAATTCATATTTCTCTGGCGCATGGGCTCGGGTGCGCCACAAAAAGGCTTTTCTGTGGCGCATGCAATTTGGTGCGCCAGAAAAAGGCTTACACCTATAAGCCTCTTTCTACTAGTGATGGTCAAGGTAGGTTTATTAAATGTTTTTGAACTGTGGGCGCCAAGAAGACCATGGCACATGGACCATATCACGTCGCATTACATTTGATGTTTTGAGTGCATCTTATATTATGTGATTGTTTATTAGTTACACAGTGGTAGTAATATAGGATGATCCCTACCACTAGTGTTCTTCCTTCAACATGCACCACCATGAAATTTCTACGTTATGAGGCAGGCCGTGACGATCGGGTGTCATACATATCGTCGTTCGCATATAGTGGGTGTAAGACAGTTTTACACGAGCGTTTACGTTGAAGGTTATTATGGCGAGCCTAGCATGTGCAGACATGGCCTCAGAACACGGAGGCCCAAAGGTCGAGCATGAGTCACATAGTTGTTATGATCGACATTTCGGTGTCTACCTTTGAAGTTGTGTTGCCGGCTCTGACGATGAGGGGTTGCGCAATGGATGGGGGTCGTGTAATCGCTGGAACGATTCAGAGGGATGTTCGTTTGAGTGGGATTTGTGATAGTTAATTTACTAAAATACCAGAACTCAAATATTATGAACAAAGTCTTATGTTGTTGCAAATTCCATTGTAGATGTCTCGCGCCCTCGTTTAACCTAGGCATGTTCCTTTGAAAGAAAAGCTTAAGACCAATGGGTCTAGCTTCATGGCCTGGTTCCGCAACCTGAGGATCCTCTTCACTCCCCATAGGGTGGCTTACATCATTGAAGCCTTCATAGGAGACCCTCCCGCAGATGACGACCAGAGTGGTATGCTCTATGCCATGGAAGACGACCTGCAGAACCACTTTGAGAAGATGAGTGCATTCGAGACAATTTCTGATCAAGGTTGTCTTTGCGTCGCATGCTAAGGCTGAGAGATATGAAGCTTATGAGCTTTTCTTCTCAGCCAAGATGGAAGAGAATAACAGTGTGGGCGAGCACGTGGTCAAGATGTCTGGCTACGTTCAACGCCTGAATGCTCTGGAATGCAAGATTCCCGATGAGCTGGTGAATTATAGGGTGCTGCAATCGTTGCCCCCTAGATACAAAGTCTTCGTCATGAGCTACAACATGCAGGGCATGGCTAAGTCCCTGGGTGAAGTGTTCGTGATGCTCAAGACTGCTGAGGTGGAGATCAAGAAGGAGCACACGCTGTTGATGGTCAACAAGACCGTCAATTTTAAGAAATCTGGTGGCAAAGGAAAGAAGAACTAGAAGTTCAAGAAGGATGGAAAATTTGTTGCCAAGCCTAAGACTAACAAATCTGGTCCAAAGCTGGCTTAGAATGCTTCTACTGCAAGGGAGATGGTCACTGTAAGCGCAACTGCCCCAAGTACCAGGAGGATAAGAAGCCTGGCAAGATAGTCGGCAAAGAGAAAGGTATATTCGATATACATGTTATTGATGTGTACCTTACATCCGCCCGTAGGAACACTTGGGTATTTGATACTGGTTTTGTTCCTCATATTTGTAACTCTCAGAAGGAGTTGCTGAATAAGCGGCGCCTTGCTAAGGACGAGGTGACGATGCGTGTCGGCAACAGATCAAGAGTTGACGTGGTGGCTGTTGGCACAATCTCTCTACATCTACCATCGGGATTAGTTTTGGTTTTAAATAAGTGTTATTTTGTACCGTCCTTGAGTGTAAACATTACACAAGTAGGAATATGCTTATAGCCACCAGGATAGCACTGGCGAACAACGCAAAATGTGCGCCATCAATTATAGCGCTGGCGAACACGTAGCCGCCACAGCCAGCGGTAAAACTGCTACCGCTGGCAGACAGAATAAATTGTTCGCCAGCGGTAGCTTTGGGATGGGCGGGGCTGTGACCGAATCACACCGCTGGCAAACACCGTTTTTGTTCGCCAGCGATAGCGACCATAGTGCTGGCGAACAAGTGAAGATATGTGCTAGCGATAGGATGGCGGCGCTAGCAATTCTTACCGTGCCATACCCCTCCCTTGTTCGCCAGTGATTTATTTAGTTGCACCCGCACATAACAGCCGCGCACCCACCAGCCTCCTCCCTATCCGCACACCTCACCCCCTCCCCCTATCCACACCCGCGCGGGATCCATTCCCCTCTCACCCTCCCGATGGACTCCAGCCGTACCAGCCGCGGCGTGCCCTCCGTGGCGCGCCCCAAGCTGTGCCCCACCTCTGCGCGCCTCCCATGGCCAGATCCGAGGCCCCGCACCTCCTCCTTCCTCTCCTTCCCTGACCTGCCCTGACGCCGCCGCCGGCCGGGGTGAGCTCCTCCGCTCGATTCGATCCACCTCGCCATGGAGACGCCGCAGACCCCCTCCGCAGGTGCGCGCGCCTCTGGATTTGGTCAACATGGAGCCTCTCGATCCCAACCCTCGTTCGTTCCTGACATTTTTTTATTTCGTTTTCCGAGCAGCTGGGATCCGCTCTTCGAGGAGCTTTGGCACGCCTGCGACGGCGCGCTCGTCACCGTGCCGCGGGTCGGGGACCTCGTCTTCTACTTCCACCGCCGAGTCCGTGGCGCGGGAGCTCGACGTCGCCCCCGCCGCCAGACGCAGCCCCGTCAAGCACATGCCCGAGGTTGTCTGCGAAGCTCACCCCCGCGCAGGTCTAGGACCTCAAGAATGAGTGCCCCCCTTTCTTCTCGTCTATGTACTGTGATGTACTGCGATATCTCGGTGCCACCCCGGTCTTCATATTTTAGTCTTAGAACTATAAGCAGTTAAGAAATGTGGGAGTATTCATCACAGGGTAGAAGATTTGGTTGTACATATTCAAATTAGAGGAAAAAGAGAAAACCCTCTCCCTCTCTATTAAAGAGAAGGCTAAAAGAAACTTGTTGTAGCAAGTCCTCCAAAAATATGTTGTTTGGAACATCTGTACTGGTCATTTCATATCCATCATAAATCTATCAAGAGATTACTGTATGTACTGATTGCATGCTACTGTATTGGTTAAACTGATGATTAAAATGTTTTGATACTTATTATAGAGCAGGAGGACGTTAGATGAGCTCTCTTGCATGTATTTCTAATGTGAGTGTTGTGATTTGCATATATTTGTGTCATCTATACATGGAAGCATGCATGCTTTGGGTATTTATTTATCAAGCAAATGCTCTCTCTTGCCGATGATTAAAATGTTCTTCATTTCTAGAATGCTGATGATTAAAATGTTGTTGCACACTATGTGATACAGGGGTGGCGTCAGTGAAACTTGATGTGCACGAATATATTCACATTTTCTGCATCCCACTGGATTTCACTGACGCCATCCCTGAATTTGTGTGTCCAGTCTATGTATGAGGCATTGTAAGTTATGTTTTTGTTATGTTATGTTATTCACACTTTTAATTGCTGCATTGTTTAACTCTGTTTTGTGAATGCCCGATTCAAGTTATTTCTAGAATGCCGATGATTAAAATGTTGTCGCACACTATGTGATATAGAGGCGGCGTCAGTGAAACTTATGATGTGCACGAATATATTCACACTTTCTGCATCCCACTGGATTTCACTGACGCCGTCCTGATTTGTGTATCCAGTCTAAGTATGAGGCATTCTTTTCCATGTTATTGCATTGAATTAAATCTGTTAAAGCTTACTGTTTCACTATCCGACCGATGATTAGAACAGATGATTTGCACATTGCATCTTCAGGGAGGAGTGAGTGAACCATGTGGTCTGAACGCAGATGCAGTGTTCATTCCACGTTGTTCGCTCACTCCATCTCTGAAGCAATTCCATATGACGGCTTCTTTATTGTTTTTCTTGAGTGCCTTCTTTTGATATGCCAATGATGCAGTGTTCTATAGAATGTTGATGATTAAAATGATGTCGCACACTATATGATATCCAGATAGTTGGTTGAACCTTGTATGATGCACACATATAAATTGTGTGCCTCCAACTTGTTCAACGAGGTTATTATGATCCATTGTGTGTTTTAATAATTGATTAAGTATGAGGCATTTCTTTTAAATCTTGTTTATAGTATTTTGTATTCTGTAGACGCTGATGATTAAAATGTTCGGACACAGGTTTCAGGGGTGGGGCTAGTGAGCCTTGTGATATGCATGAGTGCATAGATCTCGTGCATCCTACCTAGCTCGCTGACTCCATCCCTGAAGCAAGTCCATATGAGGCATTGGACTTATTTTCTGAAGTTCTCGTGTGTGTTCAATTTCAGTGCTTTTGAACTTGCATTTTACCATCTTTTTGCCATCTTTTTATATGCCGATGATTAAAATGATGATGTCGCACACTACATGATATCCTGATAGTTTGTTGAACCTTGTAATATGCACACATATAATTTGTGTGTCGTCCTACTTGGTTTAACAAATCTATCAGGATTGCTTGTGTGTTTCACTATATGAGGCATATTTTAGCTTGACAACACCAATTTTGTTTATTTCTCACTTTGTAAGTCATGTTGTATAGTAGGACAAAGGAGTGGAGCAACCGAATAAGGAGCCGGAAGCTAGAAGCTTGGCCATTGTCAAATTGTGCATATGTGTGAACCTTATATTTGGGCATTGTCATATTTGGGCATTGTCAAATTTCCTCGTGAACATGTTTGTAATGCATATGTGTGAACCTTGTAATGCCATGAACATGTTTATAATGCATATGTGTGAATCTATATTTGGGCATTGTCAAATTGTTTGTAATGCATATCTGGAATTCTGGGTAACTGACTGCAATTCTAGTATATATATATATATATAATCCTGTAATGCAATATTTTAAATTTAAAAAATTTATTCGGAAATTGTCCCGCTGGCAAACAGTTTAGGAAGCGCTGGCGGACACCCCCCCCCCCCCCCCGCAGAGACCAGCGCTGACGAACAGATGCAGATCCGCTGGCGAACATGGCTTGTTCGCCAGCGCTATTCTCTGCTGCCGCTGGCAAACATAGCCGCCGTTCGCCAGCGGTGGCCGCCACTACTGCTGGCAAAGAGCTGTTCGCCAGCGGTAAGTATTACCACTGGCGAAGCTCTGCTGGCGGACAGCTGTTTACCAGCGCTAGGCAAAAACAACTCGCCAGAAGTAGCCTTTTTCCTACTAGTGTTCTCAGTGGTTCTTGCTTGTTGCAAGACGGATATTCATTCAATTCACTATCAAGTGGTTGTACTATTTCGATGAATTATATCTTTTATGTTAATGCTCCCGAGAGTAATGGTTTATTCTTGTTGAATCTCGATCGTAGTACTCACATCCATAACATTGATGCCAAGAGGATGAAACTTAGTGATGATACATCCATGTATATGTGGCATTGCCGTCTTGGTCATATGCATATAAAGTGCATGAAGAAACTACATGCCGATGGACTTTTGGACTCGTTGGATTTGGATCCCTCGATACATGTGAACCATGCCTAATGGGCAAGATGACCATGACACCGTTCAAAGGTTTCGTTGAACGGGCGTCGGACTTGTTGGGAGTCATACATACATATGTGTGTGGACCAATGAGCGTGTCGTCACGCAATGATTATTGTTACTTTGTCACCTTCACTGACGACATGAGTAGATACAGATATATCTATTTGATGAAATACAAGTCTGAAACGTTTGAAAAGTTCAAAAAAAAATCAAAGTGAAGTTGAAAATCATCTTAACAAGAAAATCAAGCACCTCCGATCCGATCGTGGTGGCGAGTATTTGAGTTATGAGTTTGGCACACATCTGAAGGCCTGCGGCATCGTGCCGCAACTTACGCCTGCTGGAACACCGCAACATAAAAATGTGTCCGAGCGACGTAATCGTACCTTATTAGATAGTGTCCGGTCTATGATGTCACTTACCGATCTGCCTATATCCTTTTGGGGTTATGCGTTAGAAACAGTCGTATTCATTTTAAATAGGGCTCCGTCCAAATCCGTAGAAACGACACCATATGAGTTATGGTATGGTAAGAAGCCTAAGTTATCGTTTCTGAAAGTCTGAGGTTGTGAGGCTATGTTAAGAAACCGCAGCCTGACAAACTCGAACCGAAATCGGAGAAAGTCGTCTTTATAGGATATCCGCGGGAAACCGTATGATACACGTTCTACAACCAAGCTGAGGGCAAAATGTTTGTCGCGAAGAATGGTACCTTTCTTGAGAAGGAGTTTCTCACGAAAGGAATAAGTGGGAGGAACGTAGACCTCGACGAGATCGTTGATCCTGATCTCGAAATATTCCGAGTGGCGCAACGGAACCTGTTCCGGAAACGTCCTCCACAGATGGAGTGGGAGAAGATGTCAAGGATACTATTCAACCACATAGGTCTGGTAGATCTCGTATCGCACCAGATTGGTATGGCAACATGGTTTGCACCGTCATGTTAGTGCAACAATACGAAGCTACGAACTACAAAGAGGCTATAGCAAGCCTAGAGTCCGAGAAATGGCTGAAAGCCATGAAATCTGAAATAGGATCCATGTATGACAACAAAGTATGGCTTTGATGGAGATTCCGAAGGGCATAAGGTCGTCGAGAATAAATGGATCTTTAAGAAGAAGACTGGTGCTGATGGTAATGTGACCGTCTATAAAGCTCGGCTTGTCGCAAAAGGTTTCCGACAGGTTCATGGGATTGACTACGATAAAACTTTTTCACCGGTAGCGATGCTAAAGTCCATTCGGATTTTGTTAGAAATTGCTGCATATTACGATTATGAAATATGGCAGATGGATGTCAAAACTGCGTTTCTAAGTGGTAACATTGAGGAAGAGTTGTATATGGTACAACCGGAAGGTTTTGTCGATCCAGAAAATTCTAACAAGGTATGCAAGCTTCAGCGTTCCATTTATGGATTAAGCAAGCATCTCAGAGCTGGAATCTTCACTTTGATGAGGTGATCAAAGGTTTTGGATTTGTCCAAAATGTGGAAGAGACCTACATTTACAAGAAAAGAGTGGGAGCTCGGTTGTGTTCTTATCACTATATGTAGATGATATATTGCTGATTGGGAATGATGTGGATCTTCTGAATAGCGTGAAGAAATATTTAAACAGTAAATTTTCCATGAAGTACTTAGGAGAAGCTGCATACGTCTTAGGCATTAAAATATATCGTGATAGATCAAGACGTCTATTAGCGTTAAGTCAGAGTACTTATCTTGACAAGATACTGAAGTTTCGGTATGGAGACGGCAAAGAAAGGTTCTCAGCCAGTTGTCAAGAATTAAACATTGAGCAAGGCAAACTGTCCGGTAACGGAACATGATAAGGCCAAAATGACTAAACATCTTTATGCTTCAGCCATAGGATCGATCATGTATGCCATGTTAAGTACTCGACCTGATGTAGCATTGGCTCTTAGTTTGACGAGCCCTTTCAAAATTAATCCTGGAAAGGAACATTTGATTCCTGTTCAGAGCATTCTTAAGTATCTCAAAAATACAAAGGAAATGGTCCTTTTCGATGGTGGATGTGATGAAGAACTTGGCGTAACATGTTACGTTGATGCAAGTTTTTGCACAGACCCTGATGACTCTAAGTCACATACAGGATATGTGTTCAAGGTGAATGGAGGCGTCGTGTGCTGGAGAAGTGGGAAGCCCCAAATGGAATGTTCCCTAGCGCGCAAGACCCTGTGACGCAGTCTACAATGGAATCGGAGTACATCGCTGCTTGTGAAGCCGCGAATGAATCTGTGTGGCTGAGGAAGTTCATCATTGAGCTTGGAGTGTTCCCTAGCGCGCAAGACCCCGTGACCCTTTACTGCGACAATACAGGTGCTATTGCTAATGCGGAGAAACCAAGGCCTCACTGAACTGCCAAACACATTGTCCGACGCTTCCATGTGATACGACAGTATGTACAGGAAGGCGATGTGAAGATTTGCAAAGTGCATGCGGATCTGAATGTGGCAGATCCTCTGACAAAGCCTCTTCCGCTTGACAAGCATGAGAAACACCAAGGAGCTATGGGTGTTATGCTTTTACCAAGTTGTAATCTAGATTAAATTGTACTCTAGTGCAAGTGGGAGACTGAAGGAGATATGCCCTAGAGGCAATTAATAAAGTGTTTAGTTATCATATCTCGTTTGTTCATAATACGTTTTTGTGTCATGCTATAACTGTATTAAGCGGAAACATTAATACACGTGTGATGCGTACACAATCAGGTCCCTAGTAGCCTCTACTATGACTAGTTCATTGCGCAATTGATGATCGCGGTTTCCCGATCATGTGACATGGCGTCAATTAGCAATGGTGTCATATCGTTGGTAGAACGATGTTATGGACATTCCCATTATTTGTAGGATGTAGTCATTAAGCCTTCGACAGTGAGATGAACTCTTATTGTTATTCCTGAAAGATACTTTGATTGCATCAAACTTCATATCTTATATAGTGTGACAATAAAGGTGTCCCTCTCGGGTATCTGAAGGGAATAGTTGAGACGAGGGGTCACGGGCGGGATTTGCCAGTCCGCATAGCTTGATAGATACTCTAGGGCCCACTCGGTGAGATTATTACAAATAAGCTTGTAAGCATGTGACTAGGTCACCCGGACATAAGATCACGGACGCGTAGAAGATAGTGTTGTCGGTAACGAGATCAAGCTAGGTATGGAGATATCTATGAACGAGTCTCGGACACACTAAGTATCGCTATGGCAAAAGATATAAGACTCAACGTCTAGGTTCGATCGACAAAAGTCATTCGTTATATCATAGGGGTTAATTCACGATGTCCAGGCCTACGAGTTAATCATTGATCGGAGAGTGGTCTCGATCATGTCTGTTATTATATCGAACCGCTAGGGTAACACACTTAAGGGGTTTTGACAAGACAACCGGAAAGGAAAGAGAACACCGGGAACGTCCCGGGAATGGTCCGATGGAGATCGGGCAGCGATGAAATAGTTTTCGGAGTCGGAATAAATTATATAATATGTGTTTAATATTAATTAGTGTAATTAATAGTTAAATATATTTTTATTTATTTATTTTCGAATTTTTAAAGGCTGATTTCCCTAAATGGTCCTTCTAGTGGAAAGAAGGCCCATGGGGGGGGGGGGGGTCCCCCCTTGGTGCTGTTTTGGAGGGAGGCCGGCCTAGGTGGGCAACAAGGGGCCCACCTAGGGCCGGCGCACCACTTAGGCCGGCGGTGGGGGTTTGGGAATAGTCCACCCGACTGGTGAGGTTGGCTCCCTCCTGGAGCCTTTAAATAGAGGTGCACCCCTGGCCTTTTAATTCACCCAATTAATTCTCTATTTCTCCTCGATTACGTATTCCCTTTATCGGAGTTACGCCGAGGAGGGAGAGTTCTATCCACCATACGCCCTCTGCCGCGTTGTCGGTGTCCCGATCCAAGTCTTCCGCTGCTCGTCTTGGACTTGATCTTCTGGAGTCGTCGTCTCCACCGTACGTATGTAACGCCCTGCGAGGTGCTGCGCTAGCGGTGCTGGGAGGTCTACTTCCTCTACACGACCTTGAGGTCGGCTGCATCGTCTTCATCGTTGATAGATTTATTTTGCATCACTATTTTATATCATAATTTACTGCTATTCATTGATATATTTCGTATTTGGAGATGATACTTATGTTATTTCATCTATTTTGCATGATTAATGGTCACTGGGGGATGGATCTCCGGAGTATGAATTCTACTGGAAAAGTGTCATCAAGATACAATATTTGGGAAGACCTTAAGAACAAAACAAACACCTGGGAATTATTTTCCCACGAGATCATGAAGGAGGCCAAAAGGGGAGCATGGGGTGAGCCCAGGGGGCCTTCACCACCTGCTGGTGCGGCTCCCAAGGCTGTCGCGCAAGCACCAGGTGGGGTTGTCCTTGCCCACGTCTACCCATGCCCTTTCGCATACTTCATCCCCCCGAAGACCTAACACACGTACTGTGTCCAGAAACCATCTCCGCCGCCACCACGAGGCGAAGAAGACAGAGAGAGAAAAGCTCTTCGGCAGGCTGCGTTGCCGCCGGGGAAATTCCCTCCCGGAGGGGGGAAATTGTCGCCATGTCACCGTCATCGAGCTGCACTCCATCACCATCGCCAACACCACCATATCCACCGCCGACGCCGACATCTCCATCGGTCCACTCTATTCCCACTGTAACATCTAGGGCTAAACTCCGTGTATTTGATAGGGGAAACTCTCCCGGTGTTGATTACTCTTGTTCTTCATGCTATTGAGTGAAACCGTTGAATTAGGGTATATGTTCAGATTGTTATCCATTATTATATCATCTCTGATCATGTACCATATGATGTGTTGTGAGTAGTTCGTTGTGTTCTTGAGGACATGGGAGAAGTCTAGATGTTAGTAGTGAACTATGTTGAGTAATATTTAATATTTTGATATTTAAGTTGTGGTGTCATTCTTCTAGTGGTGTCATGTGAACGTCGACTACATGACACTTCACTTTTATGGGCCTAGGGTAATGCACCGTCTACTCGGTTATCATATGTGGGGTTGCCGAAGTGAAAGAAAGCTAAACCCCCATTGGTATTCCGATGCACGAGGGATCGCAGGCTCTTAGAGTTTAAAGCTATGGTTAGATTTATCTTAATTACTTTCTTTTATTTGCGGATGCTAGCAAGGGCTATAATCATAAGTATGTATTAGTCCTAGGAAGGGCGATGCATTAGCATAGGTTCACCCACGCGACACTTATCCAAACACTAAAGATTAATCATCAATATGAAGCGAAAGCACTAGATGGAATTTCCGTGTGCCCTTGTCGGCCCAGTGGGAACTGGGGTATGAAGAGCCCATTCCCCCCAGGCCTCGCACGCTGGCCAGACAGACGAAACGACTAAGGACCAGGCATCACCGCCTGGCGGGACCCTCGAGAGGCAATTCCCCTCGAGGGTCTCAAGGGATCCCTCGCCTCAGGGGACCCTCCCAAGGCGCCAGCTCGCCTCGAGGGAGTCCCACAGGAATCTCCCCTCAGGCCTCCCCGTGCCTGAGGGAAACGTTGCGGCCATGGAAGTACGGCAAGGCACACATGGGCTCTGCCACGCCCACGTGGTGACGCAAGCACCCCCGTTACCGTTTTGGTGATAAAGGGGTCAATAAAGCAGCTCCGCCTGCTGCGCAGCTGCCAGCATGCATCGGCGTCAACTCGCGCGGCGGGGTTGGCTCACGCGGCGGAGCTGCCTCACGCGGAGCCGTAGCCGCGCGAGGGAGAGTAGGAGCGCGGAGGGGCGTAGAAGCCTTCTCCCCCGCGCCTTCCACCCCAGTGGCTCGGCGAGCGATGAAGATGCCTCTTGGCATGGCGCGCCCACCTCCTCTTGAGGCTCAGCCGCCCCCGCCGGGGGCGCGGCCGCCTCCACTTGAGGCGCCCCCTTAGCAGGGCCTGAGGTGGCCGTCTCCGCAGGCCTCGTGTGACCGTCGGCCACTGCCTCTGCGGTGGCTCTCTTCACGACTGCATCCTTGAGAAGCCGGCGGCGCTTCGCAGGCACAAGATCGCTGACAAAAAGCACAGGAAAAGACAGTCAAGAGAGAGAAAAGCAGGGGGGGGGGGAAACAAGAGCCAAGAATGGCCAGGTGCCATAAATACTCACCCTGAAGGGGAAGCACCGGCATCGACCCATGTCAGGCCTGGAGAGCGCCAGGAAGGCGTGGTCTTGACGCCTGATCCCCCCGGAGGCGTCCCCGCTTTCTTTTTGGAGGGGATGTCGGAGGGCCTCACCCCAGAACGATCCACCACAGCCCTGGTGCGAAGTTCGCGCCTCCCTGACCAAGCGCCTGTCTCGTAGGACGTCCCCGCCTCGGTCACCTCCTCCACAGGGCGCAAAGGCGCCACAACGAAGGCGTCGTCATCCCCTGACGAGATGTCGCAAATATCGTCGGTGAAGGGCTCGTGCCTCACGGGGGACGCCCCTCCCGTTGCGGCCTCTTCCTCGCCACTCCAGGCACGGGAGGCTGATGAAGAGTCCACACCGACAACTGCGTGTGCCGACGGAGCGACCACCAGATCTATCACCCCCGCCATACTATATGGGGTAAAGTCCGGCATTCCATCCAGGATGTCCATGCGATCACCCAGAGGGAGCTGATGCAGAGGTCGCACGGAGCCGGCGATCTTCTTGGGCACCTCCGGCTTGACAAAGAGGATGTTCAAGATGGTGTCGACAACATCCGAGTCGTGATCCTCAGGGTGAAGCCGCATTGGGTCCGAGGGGCCATTGTACATCCACATTGGCTCTGAGTGTGCCTGGAGGGGCGCGATGCGGCACGTCACAAAGTCCGCCGCGACCATCTGCCTCGTGAGGCCCTCCTCGCGGAGGAATCCCAACGCCCCACCAGGTGTGCGTTATCTGCGCCGCGAAGGGCAGACTTGCACCAGTGAGAGTTCTTCATGGGCGGCGCCTCCGGGACGTCTAGGAACGCGCAGGGCGACTGGACGCCGATGAGCAACCACCTCTGACGGAAGTCACCCACCTTCTTGAGCAGGGCCGTGACAGGCTTGTCTCCACTCCACGACATGGGAATATACACACTCCCCATGCCATCCGCGATGCGGAAGGAGACGCACCCAGTCCGCTCGCCGCCAGCCGTGCACCACAGCGAATAGAAGTTCCGGAAGAGCGCTACCGAGGGGCGCACGCCCAGATAAGCCTCGTAGAGGTAGGCGAAGATGGACATGATGAGCATGGAGTTTGGATAAAGATGAAGGAGTTGAATTTTATAGAACTCCAGCACCGCCTCGAAGAAAGGCGAGTACGGCGGCACCAGCCCGGCGGTGATGGCATGGAGAAAAATGGGATAAAATCCTTGGGGGAATCCCCCGAACTGTGCGGCTTGAAGCGCGCTGGCGCCATACTCGTTGGTCGGCCCCGCGACCAGGTGGCAGATCGTCTCCAACGCCTGAAGGTCCATGCGCGCCCCATAGAGAGTCGCGCCCTGCACTACCTCTAGGTTTTCTGCTTGAGAGGAAGGTCCCGCAGCGGCTCTGCTCTTGCTCTTGACTGGGCCCATCGTCACAAGTGCGGAGGATCAAAGGAAATGGAGAATGGAGATTCGCAGGAGAAAGCGGAGGCGGAGAGCTCTGTAGAGCGGAAATTTCAGCGAGAAGAATTGGAAACGGTAACGGCCCCCTGCTGCCTCGCTCGGGCTTTATGTCACCTCGAGGAGCAGTTACCGGGACGTGGTGGGACCCCCCACGACTCGCGCCCCGGATCTTGCGAGACCGTTATTCGTCCAAGTGCCGCGTGGCTCGGGCCGGCTGGCACTAAGGGCCCACGACGCTTCGCCTGAGCCCATGGGCTCAGTCGTGCCCATCATGGGCCCGGGGGCTATTGTCGGCCCAGTGGGAACTGGGGTATTGCTGGCCAGACAGACGAAACGACTAAGGACCAGGCATCACCGCCAGGCGGGACCCTCGAGAGGCACTTCCCCTCGAGGGCCTGAAGAGGAAACGAGGGCCTCAAGGGATCCCTCGCCTCAGGGGACCCTCCCGAGGCGCCAGCTCGCCTCGAGGGAGTCCCGCAGGAATCTCCCCTCAGGCCTCCCCGCGCCTGAGGGGAAACGTTGCGGCCAAGGAAGTACGGCAAGGCGCACATGGGCTCTGCCACGCCCACGTGGTGACGTAAGCACCCCCGTTGCCGTTTTGGTGATAAAGGGGTCAATAAAGCAGCTCCGCCTGCTGCGCAGCTGCCAGGACCTTCTTCTCTGGCGATAAAGCAGGTGAACGGCGCAACCCTCCAACGGAGAACGTCATCGTGGGCTCCACCTCAGAGACTGCCTTCTCTGCGGGCAGTACAGCGCGGTCGGCCGCCGGTCGGCCACCGCGCCCACCTTTACCAGCAATGGACCGCGTCCATGGACGAACGAGCCGCGGTGGAATCCAACTCCACCGTGCCTCTGCCGTGTGGGAGCCACCTTGAAGGCCAAGCCGAGGGAGAAGGCCAGAGGCGCCTATAAAAGGGACAAGACATCCATCGTAGCACGGGTCGACTCTGGGCGTGCTACAACCCTTGTAAATCCTAGCAACACTTGGTAGGATAGCCTCGGACCGGAGGAGGAAGAAGATGATCGCTTCCTTCCCCAGGCAAGAACTGCCTCAAGGGGGCCTCCGGCAAGCTCCATTGTACTGTAACCCATCATCTAATACAGACAGGCAGGAGTAGCGGTCTTACCTCCTCACGAGGGCCGTGAACCTGGGAAAGGGACGGTGTCTTCCTCTGTCGTGTGCATGTATTCTTCGGGTCCGGCGAGCAACGTCGCGGAGCCACTCGAGGGTCTAGACCTCCGCGTTCAATCCCCTTCACGAACTACACTTCCGGAAGCGACTACCCCCGATTCTTGGGAGTCATAACCCGACATTTGGCGCGCCAGGTAGGGGATTGAGGCACGTCAACAACCTTCGAGTTCGTCTCCGCGCCATGGTGAACACCCGCGCCACCCGCGTCGCCCGCGTCAACCGACGTGCGCCTGGGGGAGCACGCGCGCCGCCAGGCACTGCGACCACCCGCGCACGGCGGGGCCGACCCCGCCATGAAGAGCATGTTCCTTCTGGCCCTCACGCAGAGGCGCCGGAGCACAACTCCGACCACCAGGAGAACGCACAGTCGTCGCACCCGACGCAGCGCCCGACCGGCTCAGGCCCGGGGAGGACAGACCCTGCGCCTCACACCACGCTGCTCATGGCGCGGGAGCTTCTCCGCTACCAGCCCACCGCTGAGGCCCACGAGCAGTGGCTCCAACACCTCAACCACCTCGTCCGCATCGCTACGAAGCGCCCCACTCCGTCGCAGTCCAACCTGCGCCCCTCTCTCGCGGGCACGGTCGCGACAAACGCGCCTCCACCACCTCTGGGGCCTGCACCAGCTGCGGCGTAGAGGGCTGCTTCGCACGCGTCCTCGCCGCACGTTTGCTTGATCGTGCAGCGCACCGCGCCCGACGCTCGCGTGGGGATGGAGCTCCAGCGAGACCGCCAGAACATGCTCGTGGAGGAGATTGGCCAGGCGGGTCAGCAGAACCGCGGCGTGCTGCAGCACGGGGTCGCTACGTACGCCTCAGGCTGCATGGCGTTCACCCGTTCTCTGTGTCGCGTGGTCTGGCCTCCAAAGTTCAGGCCTGCTCTCCCCAAGGGCTACGACGGCTCCAGCAACCCCATCGAGTTCCTGCAGCTCTACACCACCTCCATCCAAGCTGCGAGTGGAGATGACAAGGTCATGGCCAATTGATTCTCCCACGCGCTTCGCGATTCTATGCTGTCGTGGCTCCTGAACCTCCCTGAGGACTCCGTGAAGTCCTGGGAGGAGCTCTGCAAGCAGTTCGTCTCCAACTTCAAGGGGACATACGAGCGCGCCCTCACCCACAACGATCTGCGCGCCGTAGTGCAGAAGAAGGATGAGACGCTCCGCAAGTACATCCAGCGCTTCAGCCAAGTGCGCAACAAGATCCCGAACATCCCTGACACCCAAGTCATCGCCGCGTTCCGCGAGGGAGTCACTAACAGCAGGATGCTCGAGAAGCTGGGCATCCACGACAAGCTCACCTCTGTGGTCAAGCTTTTCGACCTGGCTGATAAGTGCGCCAAGGCTGAAGAGGGACTCCTATTCATCAAGATGTCCTGAAGAGGGGACGATCACGCTGAGGGGTCCAAGAGCCTGAAGAAGAAGAAGGAGCCCAAGCGCAAGGCAACCGCGGTTCTCGTGGCAGAGCCTGACGCGAAGGGCACCCGCAGGGACTCCCCCGAGCCTGGAGAGAGAAGAGACGACCACCGCCCTTTCTGCATCTACCACAACAGGCGCGGCCACTCTACGGAGTCCTGTTTCGACCTCAAAAGGTTGAACAAGGAGCGCGAGCAAGCAGAAGGCAGTGGTAGCCGTGGCCGAGGCCGTGGCTCCCGCGGGAGCGCACGCAAGGGCGGCTACCAGAAACCATCTGGAAATCAGGCCAACGCCACAGAAAAGAACGGCAACCTCCCTGACGAGGAAGATGGCGGCTACCAAGCCCCGAGAGGCGCCATTGCCTGCATCCTCGGGGGAGCGCAGGCGCCAAAGTCGAACAACCAGTTCAAGCAGTTCGCCCGCGAGCTCAATGCCGCCCTCCCAAGCACGGAAACCTCCAGGCCCCTCAAGTGGTCGCAGTACACCATCTCCTTCGACGCTCAGGACCACCCCAAGTCCACCAAGACTGTTGGAACCCTCCCGCTGGTCTGCACCCCCACCGTCGACAATGTGGTTGTCTCCAAGACTCTCATCGACGGTGGAGCAGGCCTGAACGTTATCTCCATACATACGTTCAAAGCGCTTCAAGTGCCCTACGAGCGGCTCATGCCCTCGAGGCCCTTCACGGGGGTCACCAGCGGTTCGATCGAGCCTCTAGGCCAGGTCAGGCTTGCCGTCACCTTCGGGAGCAAGGAAAATTACCGCACCGAGCACATCGATTTCGATGTCGCACACATCCTCGGCTACCCCGCGCTCGCGAAGTTCATGGCCGTCACGCACCATGCCTACAACATGGTCAAGATCCCCGACAACACTGGCACGATCACAATTTGTGGGCATGTTCTGGACGCTATGTGCGCGGTTGAGACGGCCTACAAGACCGCCGCCATGGCATTCTTCGCAGAAGAGGACCTAGAGCCTCTTGAGAGACCCAAGAAGAAGAAGCAGTTGTTCTCCCAGGAGGCAGCTGCTATCAAGAAGATCTCTCTGAGCTCCGGTAGATCGGGGGCTGAAGGCTCGGGGGCTAGCGTCACCATTGGCGCCGCGCTGCCTCCCAAATAGGAAAGCGCGCTCGTCGCCTTCCTCCAGGCAAACTCTGACATGTTCGCGTGGACACCGTCAGATATGTCTGGTGTACCGAGGGAGGTGATCGAGCACCACTTGGCCGTGTGCCCAAACGCGCGCCCCATCAAGCAAAAAGAAAGAAAGCAAGCCCCCGAGAAGCAAGCATTCATCGTCAAGGAGGTCGAGAAGCTTAAGGCGACAAAAGTCGTTCGCGAAGTCGCGCATCCCACTTGGCTCTCCAACGGCGTGGTAGTCCCAAAGCCCGCCGGAGGAGGCCGCCTCTGCATCGACTACACTGATGTAAACAAGGCCTGCCCCAAAGACCCTTATCCCATGCCCAGAATTGACGAGATTGTGGACTCCATGGCAGGCTGCGACCTCCTCTGTTTCCTTGATGCCTTCTCTGGTTATCACCAGATAAAGATGGCTAAGGAGGACGAGGAGAAGACGGCTTTCCTCACCCCGTGCGGTGTGTATTGCTACGTCTGCATGCCTTTCGGCCTCAAAAATGCCGGAGCCACTTTCCAGAGGTTGATGAGGATAGCCCTTGGCAGGCAAATGGGGCGGAACGCCAAAGCATATGTCGATGACATTGTCGTGAAATCACGAGAAGGAAATACTCTCCTCGGAGACCTTGAAGAAACCTTCGCCAGCCTGTGCAAGGTGAACATCAAGCTCAACCTCGCTAAGTGCGTCTTTGGAGTACCTTCAGGCAAATTGCTTGGGTTCCTCGTGTCTCATCGAGGCATAGAGGCAAACCCAGACAAAATCAAGGCCATAGAAGACATGCAGCCTCCATGCAGGCTCAGGGACATGCAAAGCCTGGCAGGCTGCATGGCCAGCTTGGGTCGATTCATCTCCAAGGTCGGCGAAAGAGCCCTGCCGTTCTTCAAGATCATGAAAAGAATGGGCACTTTCAAGTGGACCCCTGAAGCTGTAAACGCATTTGAGGACTTGAAGAAGTATCTGGCCAGCCCACCAGTAATGGTAGCCCCAAGGCATGGCGAGCACCTGAAGCCGTACTTATAAGCTACTCCGCAAACAGCCAGTGCTGTCCTTGTGGTGGAAAGAGAAGAGCCAGTTCTCCAGAAGAATAATGCAGCCACTCCAAAGAAAAAGCCTCCTGATAAGGAGCTCGACGAAAGGGCAGCCCTCACAAACCCGCCGCCAGGCCCAAAGCCCCAAGAGAGGGCCGCCCAAAGTCAACCGCTGCAAGGAATTCATGCCGAGGAGCCTAAGGAGCCCCTTGAGGCAACCCCCTCGAGGCCCAGGGCAAGCCCCCTGAGGCCAACCCCCTCGAGGGCCAAGCTGAGCCACCTCAGGCAAAAGACGCCAAGGCAACAGGAACTACCTGAAGGGGTTACAGTGCAGAAAACAATAATTTTCTAGCGTATGAAACCCTAACTTAGCCAGGATCTATCTATCTAGTACATGTGATAACGGTGGCGGAACGGGTTACATTACCTCCATGTAGGCCGATAGCGGGGATTACGCTCCCGCACAAGCGTTGACGATGAAGTCGTGCGTAGCCGACCTCGAGGTCGCGGAGAACTTGCCGCGATGACGAATACGATGACGCCGGGGTGTTGACGATGACCTGAGTCGACGGGCGTAGGGCGTCGGGGGAAGGCGGCGAGGCGCCGGCACCAAGCGGGGGTGCGCCGACGGTAGAAGGGGGGTGGCGCAGCGGCTGCAGGGGGCGAGACGACGTCACCCAGGCTCCTCAAAAAGAGTTACCTCCGAGCACTCGTAAACATACGGAGCTTAACGACAACCCCCGGTCATTCAGATCCAGCTGAAATCGCAGGGGTAGATCTTATCTGGAATCCCGCAGGGCAACGGTGCCCGGCGGTATAGCTTAGGTGGAGAGAGGGGGCAAAACGGGCGGAGAAACAGCTCGGCCGGCCTGCAATACAATTAATTGTATTTTCTAATGAATTAATCCAATTAATATGCCTTGCTATATAAAGGGGGGAGGGGGTGTGCAAACTCCCTAGCTCCCCCATGTGGGACTAAAGGAGGAGAGGGAAGGGGGGGTTCGGCCGAACCCCCCATGGGCTTGTCCCCCTCCTAGTCCAACTCGGACTAGGGGACCCAAGCCCCCCCTTCCTTAGGTGGTGCGGCTGCCCCTCTTGGGCCCTCTTAGGGCCCATGTAGGTGGGAGCCCCTTTTCTCCTTTATTTAATTAATTATTAAATTAATATAAAATATAATTAATTCATAATTAATATATTTAAATACTATTTAATATCCCGTGACTCCGAAACAATTTCAGAACCACCCGAACAACTTTCGGACATCCCTGGAACCATTCCAGACCTTCCCGGAACTCCTTTCGGACCACCGGAACTCTTTCCGGATCAATTCTCTCTCTCCAACAAAAAACTTATATCATTCCAGAACTTTTCTCCTGGCGTCGCTAAGACCTTAAGTTTGTTACGCTATGGTTCGAGAACACTCCAGACATGGTCGAGACACTCCGCTCACCAATGACCGTCAGGGATACCTGGATGTATATGACGGCCCGTGTGCATTCTACGAATATCGTTGTTGAAACATAAATATGATATTCATTCCCTTTGTTTCTGCGATACTACCTTGTCCGAGATATGATCGTAGACATACCGATGTCTTTGTTGTATCTCGTTACCGACGAAGGTTATTAACTCGTCTGTGATATTACATCTCCATGACCTAGTCATAAGCTGCGTAGCTATATAGATGTAATCTCACCGAGTGGGCCCAGAGTATCTTTCCATTACAAGAATGAACAAATCCTGCTCTTGATCCTTACGTCTCGATGCTCTTTCGGAATACCCAAGATGGACACCGTTATTGTCATGCTATATAAGACACAACGTTTGATGCTCTCAAAGCACCCCTACGAAGCATCAATAAGTACGGTCTCACGGTCTAAGGAATAAGCTATCATATTCTTATCTATTGCAAATGACAAACATCGTAATACAATCTTATTGCAATACTTTGCGTATGTCCATCATCTTATTCAACTAACAAGATGACCCCACTGTCAACCGACGTCATTGTCCTTGATCGGGAATCTCGATCAACTGTTGCCCAGTGGACTAGCTCATATAGAGGCTTGCTAGGGACCTGGTTGTCTATGTATCACACGTGTATTAATAATTCCGATTAATACAATTATGGCATAATACACAAACCTATTATAAACTTATGAGATAACGCAATAAATACTACTTATTTATTTGCCTCTAGGGCATATCTCCTTCAGTCTCCCACTTGCACTAGAGTACAAATAAAATAGCTGCATTTTACTTTATCAAAATCCCTTACCAAATATGAATCATTTGATAATGTTTGCTCGTGGAAGAGTGTTACTCTGACAATCTGCACAATCCATGATTGTACATACTTTTGCGATTCATTGATATCAACTTGCTTGATATCACCATGTTATCCAATAACATATATGCAAATACCGTAACTCAGTGAGAATTCTGTTTCCCAGCGCTTACTCTGATTATACCAACCAGATAACTGACTAGAAAACACACTCAGTCACTATGAGCCCCTTGTAACAATTACAAACTCGCGATATCTACATACTTTCACACCTATGCAGAAAACTTGACATTCCAGTGTCAATCCATCAACTAACGCATTTCTACTTCCAGTAAATTCTAAATCTACTACTACAACTGTTCTTTTCCTAAGAACATCGGTTATATTTCATCGAGCAGATAATATGGTTTCTGTATGATGTCTAATATTACATAATAGACCAACATGTCATACAACCGTTACTACCTTGTATCATTACTCTTAATGATCAATTGGATTTCAAAGGACCATCCTTTTGACTCTATTCTGACTCCTCAGATATAATCCAAAACCACTCGACTAACTATTTAAAATTCCCGTTCTATTCCAAATAGACACTAACTTTCAAATAGTTTCACAACTTCATCCTTCTCATCTATTCTAGTGGTACAATTTCACAATCTGTGATTTACACAAGATGAATTCGGCTCCCACTCAAATTATGTCTCCACATATTTGATAACACGAGCTCCCACTCAAAAACGTGTCATCCACATATTTGAGTTCCTAAGCTCCCACTCAAAAATATGTCCTTTACATATTTCACCTGAGTAAACTAACTTTGACTCCCACTTAAAATCGACATTTTCGTCAAACCAAAATCATTGATCTATTATCAATTCGAATTCAATACAAACTACAGTATTACATTAATACAAATCCTTCAGACTTCAAGCATGTCTACATAAATGTAGTCAACAAATTTGATCTTGTCCAAGATTCATTTCTTGACAAGACATGCTTCCACGTCTTTCTTATAGTCACATTTCTCATATAACACTTTACATGATGATTAAACAATCTTATTCCTCTAATAAGAATTGCAGCAACAATTACTCTTTTAATCCTTTCAAATGTAACTTGGATTTTTAGGCTGAAAAGCCTTAGTTCATATTCTGACATTTTCTCAACTTTCTTTGTATTCATAAAGTGCACCTTGATCTGTCAACAAGATCTGAAACATTTAATATTGTGTTGTGACCTGACAGCAATATTAAATATAACAACACTTTACTTAGAAGCTTCTTTCATGAAAACATTATGATCTTTATGAAGAGGATTGCAAGCAGAAAACAATTTTCTAGTCTCCCTCACTCTTAATCACCAAATTTCCTTTTGTAGACACATACTCTTTGGAACACCTTCCAACATATGTCTGACACCTTGTTTCAAGCTTCTAATTCCAATCCATAAACCATAATTCGAAAAATCATCTTTGCCGCGGAATTATATAGACAATAAACTAAGTTTTGTTTCTATTTGGTTTTTGGAATACACTCCCATTCAATGCGAGCAATCTACAAAGAACTATTCATGTATATTCCGAATTATCGTATAATCATATACATGTCGACACTACTGTCGATCCTACGAATTTGAGAAAAATATCTAATTTCTAAAGTGGACATCGACTATAATGTTTCGAACATATTAGGAGTTTCTAAGACTGATTCTGACAGACCACACTTTATTTAAAATAGAGTATGATTATAATACCCCATATATCACCATATATGACATTATAATATTGTGAAACATATTTCCACAAGTCTTTTATGTTGAAACCACAATTCAAAAAATATTGTCCTTTGATCGAATCTTGTGAATATAACATTCACCATTCTTTCCTCTAAAAAACCCCATTTGATCTCTTATCAAATTAATTTCAGACATATGATCTATCAGGCAAATACTCCTATTTACCAGCAATCATAGAAGAATTCGGATCAAGCAAAAACACCATTAATTAATCATTAAAAATGACACTCAATTAATTTCCTCTGGTATTGCAACTTCAATACTTGATTTCAAACTTAATCAACTCGGCACTCGAAATACTTAAATGGAACAAAACATCCATTACTTCTTTCATTGACTTTATGACTAAACTCGACGATGTTTGTTCTAGTAATAGAACGCTTATTCATAGGACACGCTATTTTATCATTTCTACAATTATGAATACTTATCATACAATCAATGTAATTGAGATGTGGAACCTTTATTCATAATATAAAACAACTGACTTGTTCCATAACATAAAACAACTGAACTTGTCTTATTACATGAATAACTTTGTCTTGCAACAATCAAGACACACACACTCGCTCACTATTACAAAAGATCTTATCAAAAACTATTAATGATAACTAAGATAACTTGAGGACGTGAACACCAAATGGCCATCAACTCCTTGATCACCATCTTCAGCGCCAGGTCACATCAAACTGCGCCGCATATATGTGATAATTAGGACATGTTTCACAAACAGAACAAGTATCAAATACTTCATCATATATCAAGAGGCGAATTCATAATTCTGTATATATCAAATATATACCTGTAGCATCGAAGA
Source organism: Poa annua (assembly GCA_026929855.1). NCBI lineage: Eukaryota > Viridiplantae > Streptophyta > Magnoliopsida > Poales > Poaceae > Poa > Poa annua. Next base: position 29,502,908 of record CM049428.1, read on the forward strand.
TCTCTCCTTCGATGGAATCAACTTTCAGAGATTTGAATTCAGACACAAACTTGTAGAAGTTCATATCATCGGCCTTCAAAATGTACTTGCGCACATGCTTCTCATAGCTAGGGGGTAGAGATATCAGGACAGTCCGAATGGCACAAGAATCTGCCATCCAGTAATCGAAGACCATCGTCAGCTGGAAGTAGATGTCATACAATCTCTTCAAATGTGTCTCCAGACAGGTATGCTCCTCCATATGAATGGTCTGGAACATTCTTAGCTGCCTGAATTGCTCACGCTTTAATTCATCCCCGAAGTGTGTCTTTATCGCATCAATCATGACGCTTGGCTCCTTGCGTCGAAATAACTCTTTCAACTCAGGTGCCAGGCATACGGTCATGGTGATCTCCACTTCAATGAATATGTCTCGACGCCTACGGAAATCATCTTCCTCCTCCTCGCTAGCAGAATCTCTTGGTCTTTCTCCTCACGGTTCATCGAGAACATACATAATGTTGTTGTGTTCGAGGATGTTTCTAAAACCCTTGTACCATCTGATGAAGTTGGACCCGTCGGCTTCTAAGGTAGCATCCGGGCTCTTGAGGAAGTAACCGAAGTATAGTTGCGTAGTCTACAGATATGATCGCAAAAGAGGTAAGGTAAAGTTTATAATATGTAGGTGGGTTTTAGTTTTATAATCACATTATCTAAATCACACCACACCAAGATTATTATCCCTAAAAATAATAATGGCGATTACACGACCCTCATCCATCACACCACCCCCGATCATCACGGCCGGCAACATAGCTTCAAAGGTGGACATAAAATGTCGATCACAACAACTCTGTGACTCGTGCTCGATCTTTCGATCTTCCCGTGTTGCGAGGCCATATTTCTGGATATGCTAGGCTCGCCAATCAAACCTCGAAGACCTTGCGCGTGCAACATGGCTTACACCCACTGTATGCGAACGACGAGATGTGTGACACCCGATCATCACGGCCTGCCTCATAATGTAGAACTTTCTTGGTGGTGTGCAACGAGGGAGAACACAATTTTGGTATTTGTTAGGGATCATCCTATTCAAGATGCTACCGTTGTATATCTAGCATATAAGCAACCAATAGGATGCACACACAACAACACACAATAATGATGCAATGAAGTGTGATGTGACATGGTCGATGCGCCTGGACCTTCATGGCGCCATGTGCCTGGCCCCCGGCGCCCCGGCGTGGGTCCGAGTCTACGGAGCCCTCCATTGCCTCCGACAGTACGAGTAATATAAAAAATTACCGTAACCATGTCACATAAAATAAAGCCTCTAGCAAAACAAAGTTAGACGCCTCTAGCTTTATTTAGTTTTGCAAGTTTTACGTGGCAAATAGGCTTATTCGTAAGAGAATCGCTTCCCTACCTACGAACTTTGTACCACAACATCGATCGTATAATTGCATGTTTAAGCATCCCTTTCGGGCCCTCCATTGAAAATGCTTTGCCGACTAGAGAGAGAGAAACAGACACCCGCCAACCACAGATACAGTGCAAGCCGTATGTCAGTAGTGAAAACAGTCTCGCGTAAGCGTACGCGTCAAGTCGGTCCGGGCCGCTTCATCAACTCAATACCGAAGGCATCGCAAGTGCACGCTAGAGGGTAGCAAATATAAGAAAGACGTCCTCATTCAACATGAGTTCTAACCGTACCAGCAGTACTACGCATAGATCGGCTCTGATACCACTGAAGGGGTTACGGTGCATAAAACAATAATTTTCTAGCGTATGAAACCCTAACTTAGCCAGGATCTATCTATCTAGTACATGTGATAACGGTGGCGGAACGGGTTACATTACCTCCATGTAGACCGATAACGGGGATTACGCTCCCGCACAAGCGTTGACGATGAAGTCGTGCGTAGCCGACCTCGAGGTCACGGAGAACTTGTCGCGATGACGAAGACGATGACGCCGGGGTGTTGACGATGACCTGCGTCGACGGGCGTCGGGCGTCGGGCCGAAGGCGGCGAGGCGCCGACACCAAGGGGGGGTGCGCCGGCGGCAGAAGAGGGTGGCGCAGCGGCTGCAGGGGGCGAGACGACGTCACCCAGGCTCCTCAAAAAGAGTTACCTCCAAGCATTCGCAAACATACGGAGCTTAACGACAACCCCCGATCATTCAGATCCAGCTGAAATCGCAGGGGTAGATCTTATCTGGAATCCCGCAGGGCAACGGTGCCCGACGGTATAGCTTAGGTGGAGAGAGGGGGCAAAACGGGCGGAGAAATAGCTCGGCCGGCCTGCAATACAATTAATTGTATTTTCCAATGAATTAATCCAATTAATATGCCTTGCTATATAAAGGGGGGAGGGGTGTCTAAACTCCCTAGCTCCCCCATGTGGGACTAAAGGAGGAGAGGGAAGGGGGGTTCGGCCGAACCCCCCATGGGCTTGTCCCCCTCCTAGTCCAACTCGGACTAGGGGGCCCAAGCCCCCCCTTCCTTAGGTGGTGCGGCTCCCCCTCTTGGGCCCTCTTAGGGCCCATGTAGGTGGGAGCCCCTTTTCTCCTTTATTTAATTAATTATTAAATTAATATAAAATATAATTAATATATTTAAATACTATTTAATATCCCGTGACTCCGAAACAATTTCGGAACCACCCGAACAACTTTCGGACATCCCTGGAACCATTCCAGACCTTCCGGGAACTCCTTCCGGACCACCGGAACTCTTTCCGGATCAATTCTCTCTCTCCAACAAAAAACTTATATCATTCCAGAACTTATCTCCTGGCGTCGCTAAGACCTTAAGTTTTTTACGCTACGGTTCGAGAACACTCCAGACATGGTCGAGACACTCCGCTCACCAATGACCGTCAGGGATACCTGGATGTATATTACGGCCCCTGTGCATTCTACGAATATCGTCGTTGAACCATAAATATGATTTTCATTCCCTTTGTTTCTGCGATACTACCTTGTCCGAGATATGATCGTAGACATAACGATGTCTTTGTTGTATCTCGTTACCGACGAAGGTTATTAACTCGTCTGCGATATTACATCTCCATGACCTAGTCATAAGCTGCGCAGCTATATAGATGTAATCTCACCGAGTGGGCCCAGAGTATCTTTCCATTACAAGAATGAACAAATCCTGCTCTTGATCCTTACGTCTCGATGCTCTTTCGGAATACCCAAGATGGACACCGTTATTTTCATGCTATATAAGACACAACGTTTGATGCTCTCAAAGCACCCCTACGAAGCATCAATAAGTACGGTCTCACGGTCTAAGGAATAAGCTATCATATTCTTATCTATTGCAAATGACAAACATCGTAATACGATCTTATTGCAATACTTTGCGTATGTCTATCATCTTATTCAACTAACAAGATGACCCCACTGTCAACCGACGTCATTGTCCTTGATTGGGAATCTCGATCAAGTGTTGCCCAATGGACTAGCTCATATAGAGGCTTGCTAGGGACCTGGTTGTCTATGTATCACACGTGTATTAATAATTCTGATTAATACAGTTATAGCATAATACACAAACCTATTATAAACTTATGAGATAACGCAATAAATACTACTTATTTATTTGCCTCTTGGGCATATCTCCTTCACTACCCTCGTCGAGCATCCAGTTTACTTCGTCAGCACAATACTGTGTGATGCTCGCGAGCGGTATACAATGCAGCAGAAGCTTCTCCTCGCACTCCTTATCGCCTCAAGAAAGCTGGGACACTACTTCCAGGGGCACCCCATCACGGTGGTCACCTCTTTCCCCCTGGAGCAAATGCTGCGCAACCCAAACGCAACAGACTGTGTCGCAGGATGGAACATAGAGCTACAACCATTCAATTTGCGCTTCGATACCACAAGGGTAATCAAAGGAAGAGCGCTGGCAGACTTCGTCGCCGAATGGACTGACCCAACCCCTAAAGAGCCTTTGGGAGAAGAGCAAGAGCCCTCTGGAGCCGCAATGCCCAGCCACTGGACCATGAAGTTCGACGAAGCTTTCGCTTGCCGCCACGGCGGGGCAGCGTAGTCCTGATCTCACCCAAGGGCGACAAGCTGTATTACACAGTCCAGCTGTGCTTCGGAATCGACAAGATATCCAACAATATCGCCGAGTATGAAGGACTGCTTGCCGACCTACGATCCGCAATCGCCCTAGGCGTCAAGCATATACTCATCAAGGGCGACTCTCAGCTGCTCGTCAACTTCTCTAACAAAAGCTACAAGCCTAAGGACGACCACATGGCCGCATACCTTGAAGAGGTACGTAGGCTTGAGAAGAACTTCAGGGGAATGGAGCTCATGCACATCCCAAGAAAGGAAAACCAAGAGGCTGATGACATCGCCAAGCGCGCATCAAAGAGGCAAGCTCAGCCGCCAGGTGTCTTTGAAGAAAGGCTCGTCAAGGCATCCATAAAGCAGCCCCAAGAGGCCCTGCCCGCAAGTACAGATGAAGCGCTCCCGCCACCACCTGCAAGCGGGGCTCCAGGCTGCGGGCCCCCTACAGGGGAGCGTCTGTTGCTCACAGCGGTGCACCAAGAAACAGGATGGATCGACGAGATCAAGGACTACCTCCACAAAGGGATCCTTCCCGAGGAAGACGTTGAAGCGGAGCGAATTGCCCGCCAAGCAAAATCGTACAAAATCCTCGAAGGAATTCTCTATCGCAAGCGCCCAAACGGCGTTGCGCTCAAATGCGTCCCTCCTGAAGAAGGCAAACTGCTGATCAAGGACATCCACAACGGGGAATGCGGCCACCATTCATGCGCGCGCACCCTCGCAGGCAAAGTCTTCAGGAGCGGCTTCTACTGGCCTCAAGCACTTCAAGATGCAATGAACATCATTCAAGCATGTGAAGCCTGCCAATTCCACGCCAAGCAAATCCACCAACCAGCGCTGGGACTACAGACCATTCCTATCTCGTGGCCGTTTGCGGTCTGGGGGGCTGGACATCCTGGGACATTTCCCAACGGCGCAAGGTGGATATCGCTACCTCTTCGTGGCCATTGACAAGTTCACAAAATGGCCTGAAGTGGAGGCGACGCGCACAATCCCAGCAGGCGCGGCGGTGAAATTGATCAGGGGCCTGGACTGCTGCTTCGGAGTGCCTAACCACATCATCACCGACAATGGCTCACAGTTCACCAGTGGCATCTTCAGAGCCTACTGTGAAAAAATGGGCATCAAGCTCTGCTTCGCCTCAGTCGCCCATCCGCAAAGCAACGGACAGGGTGAGCGCGCAAACGCAGAGGTCCTCAAAGGCCTAAAGACCAGGACCTTCGATATCCTCAAGGGCCACGGCAAGGGCTGGATCAACGAGCTCCCCTCGGTGCTCTGGTCCATCCGTACCACGCCACCCAAGCCCACCGGGGAAACACCGTTCGCACTCGTCTATGGAGCCGAAGTAGTCCTCCCCACAGAGATAAAGCATGGATCCCCACGGGTCCTTGCCTTTAACGAGGACCAGCAAGAGGACCTCCACAACGACGACTTGCTGCTTCTTGAAGGGCTACGACGCCGCGCCGCCCTCCGGGCGGCAAAATACCAGCTGTTGAGGATATATCAACTAGGGGTATCACCAACATGGATCAATCCGGCTAGTCCAGGGTGGCCCAAGGGTGGTAAGACTGAAGCCCATCGAGCCACCAAGCCCAAGATGGAAGGCGCCAACCAAAGCCTACTACAACTAGGACTCTGTTTACTTGCCGGCCAAGTACTTACCTTGTAACCCGGGGTCTGGCCGCCTATATAAGCCGGCCACCGGGAAGCCTTTAGGGCCAGGCTCATCCAAGTTGAGCAACGCTCCAATACGCATCATACACATTGTAACCTGTTCACGGCTATTGCCTCATAGTGAATTATAGCAGCACGTAGGATCTCGCCACCGTTGTGGGATCCGAAGCTGGGTAAACTCGCCGTGTTCAATCCCGTCCTCGACGACACCAACCTTCTTCCCCACAAACCATACGTAGGCTAGAGGACCCCCGTCTCCTATCAATTATGCCGATACTACGACAGTTGGCGCCCACCGTGGGGCATAAGGTTCCTGGCGTCACGTTCCGTTGCGGGATCATCTTCAGCTGTCCGCAGCCAGCATCATCTTCATCATCGACGAGATCGTATCTAGCCGGTTAATATGCGCCAGCGCACGGCGGATCAATCAAGTCGACAGATCGGCTCCGTCAGATCGGTACAATCAACCTCGTTGTTATCAGCGGACTGGTCTAGCCGGCTAATCAAAGTTCCTGGAATATATGAGCTCCATGCTCGCCGGGTCGATTCTGCCAAAATCTATTCGTTGTCGGCGACAGATCTTGGCGATCGATTCTTTGCTACACATCTTCACGTATCCGGGTTGATCCGATTTGATCCCGTACGTGGTGGCCAAAATCTTTTTGATATCGCAATTTGCCATTGGCAAGTCCCAATCGTATGCATGCACAATACAGCGATTAATCAAATCAGCTATGCCGTATGTTAAAAGTCTAGCTACATGAATTAGCAACATGTTCATGGATTCTGCGGCGGCTGGAGCCCTAATCACATCCATGTACTGCTAATCACGTAGCATTGGCTCCGATCTTGGTCATGCATCACAAGGAAAGCAGCCAATTCATAAGGAAAGTTACGTCACATGCAGGGTTGTTCCGACATTCGTGTTTGACGAATCCATCACAACTCATACCATGTTTGGATCCGTTCCGACGTCCGGTTTTGGGATTCAATATTATCTTTGCCGCCGTGTTTGTGAGATGTTATGCGGGACGCCGCCATCATCACATACGGTTTAGATGAATTCATCACCATGTTGCTAATAGTTATTTCCGATCGCCCAAACCTGATCAATTTGGGAGACATCGATCGTTACAAAATAGTGAACTTCTGCGTTTCGGTTTAATGGCTAACGCACCAAGACGCCTTGCCGACGCATTTATCGTCGCGTTCCGGTTTAATTGCTAACACGACATGGCGGTTTGTCGCCGCCATCCAGCTTAATTGTTGTCGCAGCCTACTCGCCGCCTTGCTAGGATCATCTTCGGAATCCCTGGGGCCTGATATTATCAGCCTCGGGCTACCGCCGACATATCGGGGCTGTTTTCTTCAGCCTGGGGCTGGTGTCTTCCGCCACGCCCGCCTCCTCGACATCAACGTCAAATAAGCTAAGTTTATATACACTTAACATTTAAATTATATGTATGATCATGAAATAAAAGTCCTTGGTTTTCTCATTATGCTCTGAGATCATGCCATCTTTTGTCTTTTCATTTGATCATATCCCTCTTAGTATCTAAGTTGCCTGGTATTTGCTCTGCGCTGCATGGTTCAAACTTTTAGATACTTGCCGCCTCCGGGCCAAATTAAGCAATCAGTTTGCACCGCCTAATACCGTTATCTGATTATTTATGTGCGGATTACCTAGTAGTGTGTCATTAGCACCAACATGCCGGATTTAATTTGTCTCTGATTCTAAACTATTTGGTACTAGCCCTGGTTGTCTCAGCTAAAGTTTCTGGTGCGGTTCTGCTAACATATGAAAAGTTAAATATATAAACCAGATAAATATTAAGGCGGGCCACATAAAATTTACAACCCATAAGTGTTTGTTAAAATCTACCGGCTCAGGCTTTAAAAATTATACAGCCTTCATTAAAAGTACATCTTAATGCAGCTATGTCTACTATATATGTAGGATGCTTAGCACCTGGGGCCTGCAATCGCAGCATTTTCATGATGTCTCAAGCCGTCTTTCAGTCAAGCCGGCACGAGACTCGGGGACTGCAATCATCGACTTACAACGCCACAAGTTCTTCCAAGCGTCGAGACGACTTCCGAGTACATCGACTCAACGCTCGGGGGCTGGAGATAGGCGGATCAAGAAAAAATCCGGCACTCGGGGGCTCGACATCGAAATTGCCCTCGTTCGATACTTGGGAGCTGCACGACATGCAGCCCTATTGTCAACAAGAAGGCCACATTGGTGGCATGAACGTCTTGTCGTCAGCGACACGGTCACCTCCATGGCTTGGCCGACTTATCGTCAGCGTCACAGTCGCCTATGTGGCATGACTGTCTTGTCATCAACAACATAACCGCCTTCATGGCACATCCGCCATTGTCGTCAGCAACATGGTTGCCTCCGTGGCTAAAGGCCACCTCCGTGGTATGGCCGACAATGCACGATTTCGTTACATTTGGATTCAAACTGTCGTGGACCAAATGACGTCATCTATCAGCCATTGATTTAACCTGTCAGTAAGGATGCGGCTCCCCCGAGAAGCCATCCGACAAGTTAAGGTAGCCGTCTTTCCTAGGATAAAGGCGGCCGCACGCTGGTGATCAAGCCGGCACGCGACCCCCTATATTCAGAATGGTTCAAGCCCTGCAGCCGCCAACATTGAAGACTGAAGATCAAGAAGATGAAGAAGCCAACGCCTGGAGAACTTCAACCTTTCTGGGGGCTAATGTTGGGGATATACCAACTAGGGGTATCTCTAACATGGATCAATCCGGCTAGTCCAGGGTGGCCCAAGGGTGGTAAGGCTGATGCCTGCCGGGCGGCCCAGATAGCTGACGTACAAGGAAGTAGGCGGACGGTCCAAGGAAGGCAGCAGACTGAAGCCCATCGAGCCACCAAGCCCAAGATGGAAGGCGCCAACCAAAGCCTACTACAACTAGGACTCTGTTTACTTGCCGGCCAAGTACTTACCTTGTAACCCGGGGTCTGGCCGCCTATATAAGCCGGCCATCGGGAAGCCTTTAGGGCCAGGCTCATCCAAGTTGAGCAACGCTCCAATACGCATCATACACATTGTAACGCTCCAATACGCATCATACACATCATACGAGTTCACAGCTATCGTCTCATAGTGAATTATAGCAGCACGTAGGATCTCGCCACCGTTGTGGGATCCGAAGCTGGGTAAACTCGCCGTGTTCAATCCCGTCCTCGACGACACCAACCTTCTTCCCCACAAACCATACGTAGGCTAGAGGACCCCCGTCTCCTATCAATTATGCCGATACTACGACACCAGCAAGACCTAAGACGCTACCACAGCCGCAACGTGCGCTCGCGCACCCTGGAGGCAGGCGAACTCGTACTCAGGCGAATCCTCTCCAGGGAAGGCCTCCACAAGCTGTCCCAGATGTGGGAAGGTCCCTAGAGGGTCACCCACATCGCCAGGCCTGGCGTGGCTCGCCTCGAGACGTAAGACGGCGTCCCCGTCAAGAATCCATGGAACATCATGCACCTACGCAACTTCTACCCGTGATCATTGTCACGTCAAGGCATTTAGCGAAAGAGGCAGCCCACGGCTCAACCTCCAAGCACTTTTTGTCCCTCAAGGTTAAAACCTCAAGGCTTAAACCTCACAAATCTTTGTATCCACAAGGAACAAATTAAAAACGTGATCATTGTCACGCCCGTGATCATTGTCACGTCGAGACTTCTAGCGGAAGAGGCAGCCTACGGCTCAACCTCCAAGCATTTTTGTCTCTAGAGGTTAAAATGCTCACGACTTAAACCTCCAAAACATGCTTTGTCTCCTAAGGGAACAAACGCAAACCGTGATCATTGTCACGCCCGTGATCATTGTCACGCCCGTGATCATTGTCACGTCGAGACTTCAAGCGGAAAAGGCAGCCTACGGCTCAATCTCCAAGAATTTTTGTCTCTAAAGGTTAAAATGCTCACGGCTTAAACCTCCAAAACATGCTTTGTCTCCTAAGGGAACAAACGCAAAATGTGATCATTGTCACGCCCGTGATCATTGTCACGACGAGACTTCAAGAGGAAGAGTGAACGGCAGTTGACCACCTAGAGGGGGGGTGAATAGGTGGTGACCAATTTTTATATGTTTTTCTGTTTTTAGGATAGCGGAAAGTAAGTTGTCTAAATGTGCAACTAGGTGATACAAGTGAAAGACAACTAGGAAACTAAGCAAGAAAGGAATGCAGTAAAGGAGAGTGGAGCAAGACAACCATAGGAACTCGAAGACACCGATTTTATCCCGAGTTCCACGACAAAGGTGTACGTCTCGTTGGAGGGGTGTGAGCTACTACAAAGGTTTGCTCAACGCCACAAAGGCCTCACCCTATTCTCCTGTGAATTCGACCACAAAGGTCCGAATCCACTCTTCCACTAAGGACTCCTTTAAGGGCGGAGAAGATCCCGTACAAACACGTGAGGCACACACCCACAACTGAATTGGGGGCTCCCACAACGACCACAACAGGTCAAATCCACAAAGGAATCCACAAAGGATCAAGAACACACAAAGATGAACCTATCTATCCACAAAGGAACCCTAGATTCGTTGCCCCTCAAGAAATAGAGGGGGGAAATCAAATCGCTTCGGTGGAGTTGTAGATCGGTGGCTTCTTCCTTAGATCCCCAAGTATCAAAGGATTTGAGTGGCTAGATTGGGAGATCCGGAAGAAACGAGCTTCAGCACCAATGGAGGAGAGAGAAAATCTGGAAGCTTGGTCTGCTGGAGGTAGGTGGAGGGGTATTTATACCCCTCTCAAAATCTTCCCGTTGAACAGCCGCCAGCCCGGAAATCTCCGGGTTGAGGACCGGAGATCTCCGGACTCCGGAAATCTCCGGGAGAAATTCCGGTAGAACTTGACTCTAGATCAGTACTGATTTAGCTTCTTGACTTGGTCGAAAAATCTCTGGCGCTTGGAGATCTCCGGACCGGGGCTTGGAAATCTCCGGGAGCATTTCCGGCTCAGCTTGATCTAGAGTCAGTACGCAATTGAGTTCTGGGCTTGGTTGAATTTCCCTGTCACTCGGAGATCTCCGGACTGGGGCTCGGAAATCTCCGAGCGCCGGAAATCTCCGAGAGCATTTCCGGCTCAGCTTGAGTAGGAGTCAGTACGCATTCTGATCTGAGACTTAGCGAAAAACTTGATTGGCTCGGAGATCTCCGGTCTGGGGACCGGAAATCTCCGAACCCCGGAAATCTCCTGATTGAAATCCTGATGAAAGACCAAGTGAAGTAGACATGAAACTTAGGCCAAGTAAGTGTTCATATTTATCAAACTACCTGTAAAAGAACCTGCAAGCTTCATCACAAACATTAGAACACCTTTTGTGTTGTCATTAGTCACCAAAATCTGGGAGTGCATAGAATGCACTTTCAAAGAGGCAGCCTACGGCTCAACCTCCAAGCATCTTTGTCTCTAGAGGTTAAAAGCTCACGGCTTAAACCTACAAGCTCCAAAGGCTTCTCTCGAGGGCAAACCCTCCGAGCTCTCCATTTAACAAGCCACGTCAGGCCGTTGAGAGTCTCTGCCACTAATGGGTGGTCCCCATGCCTCGACATGGTCAAAACATTAACTTGGCAACCCCAAGCATAATAACTCAATTTCGTTCCCAAGTGAACTCAGCGCTTTGGCGCCGCTTTAAAACGTATTTGGTGAGTTTTATTTTCTCATTACTCTCTTCAAGTGTGCGCTTACATCTCTCCACATGCGTACCTCGCGAGCGGGGGCTGAGTACGGTGCCAGTGCCTCAAATGACACACTAGCAGCACTGCAAAATCCCACAAACACGCCATCTCTACAGAGGACCTTGGTACTTACTCTCCTCGCAAGGAACGCCTGAGGGGACCTATAAGCGCGCACGAGTCCCTTGAACCGTGTTCCAGCGTTTGGGTTCGCCCCTCTAACATCTGCAGGGACAAATCCCCCCACAAGCCTGAAGAGGCATCCAGGAGCGACCCCTCAAGTGGGCAACCTCGCCAGGCGAAAAGCCTCTGCAGGGCGGAAACCTCGAGAAGCTAAGTCTCGCGCCCACGCCTTAAGAGTGTTTTCTCCCCCTAGCGCACGTTTCCCCTCAAGCGACTTCGCTTTCCCTTACGCTTCATGGGCTACTCGCACGTCTAAGGGGGGCACTTGAGCATTGCTCCTGCATACCGAAGTGGCGGAGTCATGGCACGAAGAGATGGGACCTACCGACGCAGATGAGTCCAAAGAGGCCTCACGGGGGGCAAACAAGCTCGAATTAAACAACATTAAAGAGCATATTACAGGCCAAAGGTCTTAAGAAATCTAAACACACAGTTGTTTCAGATACAAGCGCTCGCAGGCGCAATAAGGAGAGGCTCAGGGGAAGCAGCGTCGACTTGGACCTCCTCCGCATCACCCTCTTCAGCCTCGGCAGAGCAGACCTCCTCCTCGCTGTCTTCAGTTGCAGCCTCCGCGCGCCTGAAGCGATTGCAGAAGGCGTCAACTCGCTCGCGGAGGGAGCTGGAGACCCGTTGCGCGTCCTCGCCTTGAGCAGCTTCTGTGACGGAGGAGAGGTCGAAGCCTGGCATGAGGAGCTTGAGGTTGGTGAAGATGCGGTCAACAACCACCCCCAGGAGTTGCCTGCTCTCGTCTTCGATCATCCCGCGAAGCTCGGCGGCGGGGCCCTCAAGCGCCGCGAAGAGCTAGTCGAAGTAGGCCAGGAACATGGTGGCGTCATAGCCTCGGCCTCCGGGGCACGGCGCATCCGCACCAAGCCGCGCGGCAAGTTTGTTGCCGCGTGCGACCAACGCCTCAAATAGGTGCTCACACTGCTTCGCGTCCACACTGGCCGCCTGGGCTGAGTCTGGCGTTTCCTCCGCCCGCTCCATCGCCGGAGCCACCTGCTCTTCCACGCCCTCGACCGAAGGGCCGAGGTCGTGAACTGCTTCGTCGCGAGTCTCCTCCGCTCGGCGCCGACCAGCCTTGGCGCGCTTGAGGCGGCGCACCAGTTTGGAGTTGGCCTTCTCGAGCTCAGCGAGCCGCTGAGCGTCCGCAGCGTACTTGGCCTTGAGGCGGTCCTCCCGCTTCCGTACCTGAGAGCGGTACTTCTGAAGGAGGGACCGACGGAACTTCTTCTCGTGCTCCACGAGGGCCTTCCTAGCCGCCTTCGTCTTCTTGGCGAAACGCCGCTCGAAGCGCTCATAAGAAAGCTTCTGAGCATCTACACGCTCGTCGAACTTCGAGATCGCCTGGGCCAGGCCTTCCTCGCGCGCCTCGAGGGCCTCGCGCTGGGCAAACAAGTCCTTCTCCGTGTGAAGACATTGTTCCTCGCGCCGCTGTTGCTCTCTCCCCATGAGGGCCAGCTGCCGCTCACGCTCGGCCAGGCCCTTGCGGTTCTCCTCCAGAGCAGCCTGCGCGACCTGGTGGGCGGAAAGCAGTTGGGACTCCAACTGACCCAGCCCGCGGCGCTTCTGCTCCAGCGAGCCCTCCATCGCCTCACGCTCCGCCTTGGCCTGGTGCAGGAGCTCCTCTGCAGCGTCACGCTCCGCCTGAAGGGGCTCAAGGAGCTCTGCGGCGTCGCGGATGGCCCCCTCGCGGACCTCCTTCGCAAAGCGGGTGGCCTCCTCACGCGCGGCTTGCAGCGCCGCATATCCAGCCTGCGCGCCTCAACCGCCGCGTGGAAGGATGTCCACGACCTCATCAGCTCCTCCTGCTGTTGGGCGAGCTGTATGTCACCAAGGGCGAGGTGCGCCTCCAGGCCCTCCAAGGACTCCCGCACGAGGCCAAATGCCACCTCGCGGCGTCCCGCGCTCCAATCCCAGCCTCGGAGGACCGGCTCCTGGCTAGACGAAGGCCCAGCCGCATCGTCCGGTCCCGCGAGCCCGGACCCTGGTCGAGCTTGGGGGCTGAACGTGGCTCCGCTTCCGTCCACGCCTACCTCCGCTTCGGTGCTCGGGCCAATAAGGCGCTCGTCTTCTCCAGCCGGACGAGGGGGCGAGAAACACCCCCTCCTACAGACGCACTTGCGCCCGTTGGCGCCTCGATCGTTTCCTCCGGGTGCGGTGCGGGAGCCATGGGCGTACGCGGTGGAGATGACGCATGCATCGGCGTCAACTCGCGCGGCGGGGTCGGCTCACGGGGCGGAGCTGCCTCACGCGGAGCCGTAGCCGCGCGAGGGAGAGTAGGAGCGCGGAGGGGCGTAGAAGCCTTCTCCTCCGCGTCTTCCACCCCCAGTGGCTCGGGGAGCGATGAAGATGCCTCTTGGCATGGCACGCCCACCTCCTCTTGAGGCTCAGCCGCCCCCGCCGGGGGCGCGGCCGCCTCCACTTGAGGCGCCCCCTCAGCAGGGCCTGAGGTGGCCGTCTCCGCAAGCCTCGTGTGACCGTCGGCCACTGCCTCTGCGGTGGCTCTCTTCACGTATGCAGCCTTGCGAAGCCGGCGGCGCTTCGCAGGCACAATATTGCTGACAAAAAGCGCAGGAAAAGACAGTCAAGAGAGAGCAAAGCAGGGGGGAAAAACAAGAGCCAAGAATGGCCAGGTGCCATAAATACTCACCCTGAAGGGGAAGCACCGGCATCGACCCATGTCAGGCCTGGAGAGCGCCAGGAAGGCGTGGTCTTGACGCCTGATCCCCCCGGAGGCGTCCCCGCTTTCCTTTTGGAGGGGATGTCGGAGGGCCTCACCCCAGAATGATCCACCACAGCCTTGGTGCGAGGTTCGCGCCTCTCCGACCAAGCGCCTGTCTCGCAGGACGTCCCCGCCTCGGTCACCTCCTCCACGGGGCGCGAAGGCGCCACAACGAAGGCGTCGTCGTCCCCTGACGAGATGTCGCAAATCTCGTCGGTGAAGGGCTCGTGCCTCACGGGGGACGCCCCTCCCGTCGCGGCCTCTTCCTCGCCACTCCAGGCACGGGAGGCTGATGAAGAGTCCACACCGACAACTGCATGCGCCGACGGAGCGACCACCTGATCCATCACCCCCGCCATACCATATGGGGTAAAGTCCGGCATTCCGTCCAGGATGTCCATGCGATCACCCAGAGGGAGCTGATGCAGAGGTCGCACGGAGCCGGCGATCTTCTTGGGCACCTCTGGCTTGACAAAGACGATGTTCAAGATGGTGTCGACAACATCCGAGTCGTGATCCTCAGGGTGAAGCCGCATTGGGTCCGAGGGGCCATGGTACATCCACATCGGCTCTGAGTGTGCCTAGAGGGGCGCGATGCGGCACGTCACAAAGTCCGCCGCGACCATCTGCCGCGTGAGGCCCTCCTCGCGGAGGAAGCCCAACGCCCCACCAGGTGTGCATTATCTGCGCCGCGAAGGGCAGACTTGCAGCAGTGAGAGTTCTTCACGGGCGGCGCCTCCGGGACGTCTAGGAACGCGCAGGGCGACTGGACGTCGATGAGCAACCACCTCTGACGGAAGTCACCCACCTTCTTGAGCAGGGCCGTGACAGGCTTGTCTCCACTCCACGACATGGGAATATACACACTCCCCATGCCATCCGCGATGCGGAAGGAGACGCGCAGTCCGCTCGCCGCCAGCCGTGCACCGCATCGAAAAGAAGTTCCAGAAGAGCGCTACCGAGGGGCGCACGCCCAGATAAGCCTCGCAGAGGTAGGCGAAGATGGACATGATGAGCATGGAGTTTGGATGAAGATGAAGGAATTGAATTTGATAGAACTCCAGCACCGCCTCCAAGAAAGGCGAGTACGGCGGCACCAGCCCGGCGGTGATGGCATGGAGAAAAATGGGATGAAATCCTTGGGGGAATCCTCCGAACCGCGCGGCTTGAAGCGCGCTGGCGCCATACTCGTTGGTCGGCCCCGCGACCAGGTGGCGGATCCTCTCCAACGCCTGAAGGTCCATGCGCGCCCCCTCGAGAGTCGCGCCCTGCACTACCTCTAGGTTTTGTGCTTGAGAGGAAGGTCCCGCAGCGGCTCTGCTCTTGCTCTTGACTGGGCCTATCATCACGAGTGCGGAGGATCGAAGGAAATGGAGAATGGAGATTCGCAGGAGAAAGCGGAGGCGGAGAGCTCTGTAGAGCGGAAATTTCAGCGAGAAGAATTGGAAACGGTAACGGCCCCCTGCTGCCTCGCTCGGGCTTTATGTCACCTCGAGGAGCAGTTACTACGACGTGGTGGGACCCCCCACGACTCGCGCCCCGGATCGTGCGAGACCGTTATTCATCCAAGTGCCGCGTGGCTCGGGCCGGCTGGGCACTAAGGGCCCACGACGCTTCGCCTGAGCCCATGGGCTCAATCGTGCCCATCATGGGCCCGGGGGCTATTGTCGGCCCAATGGGAACTGGGGTATGAAGAGCCCATTCCCCCCAGGCCTCACACGCTGGCCAGACAGGCGAAACGACTAAGGATCAGGCATCACCGCCTGGCGGGACCCTCGAGAGGCAATTCCCCTCGAGGGCCTGAAGAGGAAACGAGGGCCTCAAGGGATCCCTCGCCTCAGGGGACCCTCCCGAGGCGCCAGCTCGCCTCGAGGGAGTCCCACAGGAATATCCCCTTAGGCCTCCCCGCGCCTGAGGGGAAACGTTGCGGCCAAGGAAGTACGGCAAGGCGCACATGGGCTCTGCCACGCCCACGTGGTGACGCAAGCACCCCCGTTACCGTTTTGGTGATAAAGGGGTCAATAAAGCAGCTCCGTCTGCTGCGCAGCTGCCAGGACCTTCTTCTTTGGCGATAAAGCAGGTGGACGGCGCAACCCTCCAACGGAGAACGTCATCGTGGGCTCCACCTCAGAGACTGCCCTCTCTGCGGGCAGTACAGCGCGGTCGGCCGCCGGTCGGCCACCGCGCCCACCTTTACCAGCAATGGACCGCGTCCATGGACGAACGAATCACGGTGGACTCCAACTCCACCGTGCCTCTGCCGTGTGGGAGCCACCTTGAAGGCCAAGCCGAGGGAGAAGGCCAGAGGCGCCTATAAAAGGGACAAGACATCCATCGTAGCACGGGTCGACTCTGGGCGTTCTACAACCATTGTAAATCCTAGCAACACTTGGTAGGATAGCCTCGGCCCGGAGGAGGAAGAAGACGATCACTTCCTTCGCCAGGCAAGAACTGCCTCAAGGGGGCCTCCGGCAAGCTCCATTGTATTGTAACCCATCATCTAATACAGACAGGCAGGAGTAGCGTTCTTACCTCCTCACGAGGGCCGTGAACCTGGGTAAGGGCCGGTGTCTTCCTCTGTCGTGTGTGTGTCTTGATCGGGTCCGGCGAGCAACGTCGCGGAGCCACTCGAGGGTCTAGACCTCCGCGTTCAATCCCCTTCACGAACTACACTTCCGGAAGCGACTACCCCCGATTCTTGGGAGTCATAACCCGACAGTCCTAAGAACGTTTGGTCATCATAAGTAAACAAACCGGCTTGTCCTTTGCTCTCAAAAGTATTGGGCCACTCGATGCAATTATAATTGCCGCGCTCTATTTACTAGCACTTTATTTATCAGTTATATCTAAGTCTGCTGAAAACTTGCCTACTAGTGTTTACAGTGAAATCCTCATCAAAACCACTTGTCAACACCTTCTGCTCCTTGTTGGGTTCGACACTCTTATTTATCGAAAGTATTGCGATACACTCCCTATACTTGTGGGTCATCAATACTATTTTCTGGCGCCGTTGCCGGGGAGTGAAGCGCTATTGGTAAGGAAAACTTCAACTGTAAGTGATGTTTTTATTTTTGTCTCCTTATTTGCTTAATAATGGAGAGAGGAAATGGTGCTTTCCTGTTTGGGAAGTCCGCTACAACTGCTGAGGTAGAACCTGAGGCGCCACTTGATGATATTGTGCTATTTAAAATACCTATGAAAATTATTGAACGTGTTATGAATAACCGCTATGTTGGGGATGGAACTGTCCACCCCGGTGATCATTTGCTGTATTTACATGAATTATGCGAGTTGTTCAAGTGTGCAGGTATTACAATGGACGAAGTCAGGAAGAAATTAGTCTCCATATCATTTGGTGGGAGAGCTGCGCATTGGTATAAACTGTTGAAGAACGGGGATTCTCTTGGATGGGAGGAAATTGTACCTCTCTTTTATTCTAAATTTTATCCTCCAAGTGAAATTCACCAAGATCGAAATTCTATATATAAAATCTGGCCTCATGATGGAGAAAGTATTGCCCGAGCTTGGGGGAGATCGAAGGCATTAATGCTTAAATGCCCCATTCATGAGCTTCCTGGTAATATTATTGTTGATAACTTTTGTGCAAGACTCTCCTTTGAAGATAAAACATTATTGGATACTTCCTGTGCTGGATCATTCACTCGTAATAAGAAGGAGTTTAAATGGGATCTTCTTGATGATATTGAAGAAAATACCGAAGCATGGGAAAACGACAAAGGTAGGGAGTCAAGAATAAAATATGACTTTGAATTCATTAAAACTTTCATGGATACTGATGCATTTTGAAATATTAATAGTGCTTATTGTCTTAACTCTCAAGTTGTTGCAAATTACTATAAATTATTTGCTTCCTATTTCAGTTTACCCAAGAAGGGGTTTGAAAAATATCATGAACCTTATAAAGATAAATTTGTTGCTCCTTTAGCTAAAAGCATTGAAGTTAATATTGTTGATCATATCATTCCTGAGCCTTATATTGATAAAATTCTTTTTCCTATTAAAGTGGAAGAACATTCTATTATGTTTAGTGTGATTAATAAAAGTGATAAGAAAGCTAGAGAACCTGATCAACAAATTAAAGTTGAACCTTTTGTGGCTATAGTTAAAGAACTTGTTTCTGAAAATGTGGGAGAAGAGTATATTATATTTTGTGATGATGCTTCTAATGTTGTCTCTCATCCTGCAAAGCCAAGAAAGGCTAGTGTTCCTGTGTTATCTGTTAAAATTGGTGATCATTGCTATTATGGTTTATGTGATATTGGTGCAAGTTCAAGTGTTATTCCTTATGAGCTTTACAAAGAAATTATGCATGAAATTGGTCCTAGACAACTTGAAGATATTGATGTAGTTATTAAATTTGCTTATCTCTCCAATTGGTATTGTTAGAGATGTTGAAGTTCTATGTGGTAAGACTAAATATTCCGTAGATTTTCTTGTACTTGGTTCTGCTGCTAGTAAGACTTGTCCTATCATTTTTGGTAGACCTTTTCTAAATACTTGTGGTGTTGTTATAGATTGTAGGAAAGAGAAAATCCTTACTAAATTTGCTGGTGATTCATATAAATTCAATTTTTTGAAATTTGCTAAAACTCCTTATGAAACTGAATTGCCTAATGAGGATTTTAGAGTAGAACAACTTGCTTCTATTGCTCTTGCGCCTAATAATTATATTCAGCAATTTATGGAAGAGCATGAGACTGAAACTTTTATGGAAGAAAGGAATGAACTTGAGGACATATTCCTTCGTCAACCTATTCTTAAACATAATTTAAAAGTGGAAGACTTGGGTAAAACACTTCCACCTAAAGAGGATCATGTCTTTGATTTAAAACCTTTGCCTGATAATCTTAAGTATGCTCATCTTGATGATAAGAAAATATATCATGTTATTATTAGCGCTAACCTTTCAGGTAAAGAAGAAGAAAGATTGTTGTAAATATTAAGGAAACACCGTGGAGCTATGGGTTATACTTGGATGATTTGAAAGGGATTTCTCCTACTATATATCAGAATATGGAGCCTGATGCAAAGCCAGTTGTTGAACATCAACGCCGTTTAATATCTAAGATGAAGGAAGTGGTAAGAAATGAGGTATTAAAACTTCTTGATGCTGGTATTATTTATCCTATTGCTGATAGTAGATGGGTTAGTCATGTGCATTGTGTCCCTAAGAAAGGTGGAATTACTGTTGTACCTAATGATCAGGATGAGCTTATTCCTCAAAGAGTAGTTATTGGTTATACAATGTGCATTGATTTGAGAAAGGTTAATAAAGTTACTAAGAAAGATCATTATCCATTACCCTTTATTGATCAAATGTTGGAGAGATTAGCCAATAAAACTCATTTTTGCTTTCTTGATGGTTATTCAGGTTTCTCTCAAATTGCTGTTAAAACTCAAGATCAAGAGAAGACCACATTTACTTGTCCTTATGGTACTTATGCTTATAGACGTATGCCTTTTGGTTTATGTAATGCTCCTGCTACTTTTCAAAGATGTATTTCTGCTATCTTTCATGGTTTTTGTGAAGAAATTGTGGAGGTGTTCATGGACGATTTCTCCGTCTATGGCACTTCTTTTGATAATTTCTTGCACAATCTTGATAAAGTTTTACAGAGATGTGAAGAAACTAATCTTGTTATTAATTGGGAGAAATGCCACTTTACGGTTAATGAAGGGATTGTTCTTGGACATAAAATTCTTGAAAGAGGTATTGAAGTTGATAGAGCTAAAGTGGAGGCGATTGAGAAAATGTCTTGCCCTAGAGAATTTAAGGTATTTGTATTATTCTTGGTCATGCTGGTTTCTATAGAAGGTTTATCAAAGACTTTGCTAAGGTATCAAAGCCTCTTACTAATCTCTTGCAAAAAGATATACCATTTGTTTTTGATGATTATTACCATTTGTCTTACTAATTTGATTTGCATATTGTTGATAGGAAAATTGTTGTATCTTTGTTTGTCCGTGTTAGGAGCGCTGGGGATGGGCGACTCCGAGGGCGACTCCGAGGGCGATCTAGTAGGATCGCCGGCGACCCCCTACGGAGGCTGGTTCTGGGCGTTATTGGAAGTGGACTTCGACGAGGGGTCTTCATCCACCGCCGAGCCAACGTCCGCCGACTCCCAGTGATGGTTGCGTTCGGCTTTGGAGACTTCTTCGCCTTTGTCTAGCTCCCGCTATCTCAAACGGATGGAAAAGAGGCGACTTCAACGGATAGCCGCCATGGATCTTTCATCTCCATCGGAGGTACGTGATTTTCCTTAACCGACGGCTCCGTCTCCTAGTCCGGTGATCACAAGGATCCCGGTCATGGCCCCTATGGTGTCTATCCTAGATGTGTTTTTTCCTTGCGAATGGACTACTGTTGTGCGGAGGAAGCTTAGGCCAGGGGTGACATGTGCGCAAATCGTTCGTTCTCCTCCGTCTAAGGTTCAGTATCGGAGAAGAACTCCGGTGAGTCGTTCGCCGGTGAGCTCGGATCGCACATGCACAGGCAGCGGTGGATCTCGAATTCAAAATTTCCAGAGTTGTGGGCCGAAAGGGCATAAGGCCTACTTTGGTGTCGATGATGGATCAGCCCACAAGGGCTCGTACCCATTACGATTTATGCGTCAGCACCTAGTGTTGGAAAGCTCACAATCTCACGTTTCTGCTCGGCTGCCGCGTTCTGTCGCCATGGCCGATCGTGGGGATCGCTACTCACCGGAGGCGCCACCCAGGCGGATGGGTACCAGCCAACCCACTGGTCAGCGGATGGCAATGACTGGCTTTGGTGGAGGAGCTCCCGAGAACTCCTCCCATGGAAGCTCTGGTGTGGATGGCCGGGGATCACAAGGATTCTGGTTCGGGTCCAGCTCGAATCACAGGTTCAACAACAACAATGAGAATTGGATGAGAGATCGCCGTGATGTCCCGGATGATGGGTTTGGTGAGTTCAACGAAGGGTTTTACGAGAGAGGACAAAATCATCACAATGCTGGAAACAGGGCCGAGTTTCGTAATCATCATCCATATCGGCAGCAGTATGCGGCGTACCAGCCCCATGGAGCAAACAGAGGAAGCTTTCATGGAGGGGGCCGTGGATATCGTCCGGTTGGAGTGCGGCAGGCAGTGGTCGCGACACCAGTGGTACAAGCGACACCTGTGGTCTCTGTGCCGCCCAAGGTGCCTGCTCTTTCACCTGACACATCAGATATGGTGGCGCCTTCGGCCGAACCGAGTGAGGTGACCAGGGTACCCAAAAAAGACAAAACCCTATGCTTTAGGTGTAAGTAGACAGGCCACCTTGCTAAGGATCCGGATTGTAAGGTGATTTTATGTGTTTATTGTGCTAGGGCTACGCATGAGGCGAAGGACTGCCTCTACATGAGATGCCCAAACTGATGGCGACTATGTATGGGTTGTGTCGTACTGAGCTGAGGTTCTTTGTTGTCCCGGTGTCCGATGAGGTGATATTTAAGCATGATAGTGGCAAAATAGGGAAGATCACAGTGGAAGGAGGTGATATGACAGCTCAAGAAGTAGTTTCAGAACTTAGTTGGATTGTGCCAGGGGAACATCAGCGGGATATCCCTTGTGTTCAGAAGAATGTTTACGGAGTAATTTTTCCGACTAAGGTGGATCTTACTCGCTTAATCAGGATTGGAACTATACCTCTAGACAGTGGTGCTCGGTACCTACAGTTCGAAGACTGGTCGACGGCACCAACGAATAAGTTTGCCCTACAGGAAGTATGGGTTCGGGTGGGTGGTTGTCCTTATAAGTTGAGGTGCAATTATCTAGGCTTGTTTGGGGTGGGCTCGCTGATTGGAAAAACTAAAGAAGTGGATATGGTCTATACTAGAGAGCATGATCAGGTTCAGATGCTAGTTGAGGTCACTTGTAGAACTCAAATTCCGGATGGAACCGATCACATGTATGATGGAGAAGGATTTGGTATCACTTTCACGGTTGAGGGGGGGCGTTCCGGTGTACAAGAGGCTGATGATGAGATGAAAGATGTGGAAAATGATGAAGATGAGGACAATAACAACCATGAAAATGAAAAGGCAGAAACTACGAAGGAGAGGCAGCGTTTAAAAGAGCAAAAGTTCACGGCGGAGAAGGGGGCAAAACAAGATGATAAGTGGGACACGAGCAAGGTTTTGCAGGCCCGTTTATCCAGTTTGGAACGGTAGATGCTCAGCTCTTGTCTCCAATAGGTGCAGCCCGTACCAATCTCTCTTGCCTGGTTCCTAGAAAGAGGTGGGGGAATAGAGTTGATGAGGAGGAGGAAAACCTGCCATCACCTCTGTGCACTTCCACGCCGCCTCGGATGAGTACCGCGGCTGGCTGGATGGTGGACTCGTTGGTCAGTTCGTCGTCGTGCCCGGTGTCACCACCACTTTGCTCGAGCCCGAGGCAGGAGGCCAAGGACTTCGTGTCCGCTGTTTCGCCTAGCTCACCATGCACTCCAGGAGGAAGAGCAGGTCAGCGGGCTGCTGCTACGCCACCGTGCCCAGCGGCACCATCACACTCATTGTACACTCCAGGAGGGAGGGCAGTTGTTGCTCCGTCGCCACAGATGGCGACCCCTCTGCAAGTCTCCATGTCCCGAGTTTCAGCTCGATGGACTCCATCACCGTGAAGAACAAGTCTGGAGAGGGAGTTCGACCGGGTGTAGCTGCAGCTAGCCGTGGAACAGGAGTGTTCCTCGGTGGCTGCTATTCTCAAGATGACGTGATTGCATTTGGCGGCATCCCGGAATCTCATGCGAAGACAGTTCGCTCGAGCTCGAGGGTATGTGCGCAAGGAAATGCGGATGACGCTAAGTTGGCGAGGGCTCAGAAGAGGGCTTAGGATCGTGATAACGGTCTCGCTGTAGGTACATCACCCATTTCCAAATTTTCAACTGCTTCAATTCCTGATGATGTTTTGATTAGTAGAGCTGCTGTTTAAGGGGTTAGTTTAGGGGGTACGAACTGTCAAGTTGAGTCTTCAGTGGCTGAGATAAAAAATGATGATTTACACCGAACCTTGATCATGCTTAAAAAAATGAGGATAGAATACAAACAATCTTAATTTCGGTGGAAGAACAAGTGTTAGATGAAGCTTTTATTTTAAGCAAGGATTTGGGTGAGCAAGAACTTTCAGGTTCAGAAGGTCATGTGGACCTACATGCTACACCGGTTAAGAAAAAGAGGAGGTAGAGTAGACGCCAATATAATTCTGGTCCTATTCATCGTAGTGTCCGTATAAAAATTAAGTCATCAAAAGGATGAAAGGCTGCTTTTGGAATAGCGGAGGTTTTAGGGATACTGCTAAAATGTGGTAGTGTCGGAAACGATACGTAGTTTCAAGCTTGATTTCTTCGTAGTTATAGAAACTGGGACAGATAATTTTTCAGCTCCTTTGGCGGTAGGTTTAGACTATGTATGGTATTGTTTACCTCCACAAGGGAGGTCTGGAGGAATCCTAGTTGGTTTTAATGCGACACATATACGAGTAAATAATATTTTTCCTGGAGAGAGATGTGTTAAGTTCTACATAACATCTAAATCAGATAATTTTGATTGGTCCTTAGTGGTGGTGTATGGTGTTGCGCAAGATGCCCAAAAGGGGGAATTATTGGCAGAATTGGTTCGGATATGTGAGGATCAAACATTACCTTTGCTAGTTGGGGTAGATTTCAACATTATCAGAAGACAAATAGAGAAAAATAATGATAATTTTAACGCTAGATGGCCCTTCATTTTCAATGCGATTATCGAGAGTCTTAGTCTTCGAGAAATTGATATGTCCGGAAGAAAATATACATGGGCGAGTCGTAGGCCGGATCCAACGTATGAGAAGTTGGATAGGGTGCTTGCAAGTGTTTCATGGGAAAAAAATTGTTGGTCAAAGTAAGAGCTTTGACTCGAGCAGGCTCTGATCATACGCCATTTTTCATTGATTCTGGAGAACAAGCTTACCTAGGAAATAAGACAAAGTTCTCTTTTGAGTTATCTTGGTTGCGCCTTGAGGGTTTTGCGGAGATGATTGCTCAAGAGTGGGCATCTATCTCTCATGGCAATAGTGTTATGGAGATTTGGCAAAATAAGATTTGCCATCTTCGGTCATATTTACGTGGTTGGGCAAAAAATTTGAGTAGCGCATATAAGGTTGAGAGGGATAGGCTATCGAGTCTCACTGATTTGCTAGATCTTAAAGCTGAAACTTCATCCCTTAATGCATCCGAAAGGGAAGTGCTAAGGGATGCTAACGATAAAATTGCCAAGTTACAAAGAGTAGAAGAGGCTAAGTGGGCGCAACGAGCAAAAGTTAAACATATTCAGGAAGGAGGAGACAATACAAAATATTTTCATCTCATTGCGAATGGTAAGCATCGAAAGAAAAAGATCTTTCAGCTTGAACAATAAGAAGGAACTATCATAGGACAAGAAAATCTACAACTTTATATTACTGAGTATTATAAAAAACTTTTTGGAGATCTGGATATCAATCATGTTTCTCTAGTTGAAACCATTAATGGAGATTTGCCTCAAATATCGGAGGAGGAGAACAAAATTCTAGTAGCCGACTTCACAGAGAAGGAGGTTCATGAAGCAATAATGCAGATGGAAAAGAACAAAGCTCCGGGGCCAAATGGGTTCCCGACGGAGTTCTACCAAAAGTTTTGGGGGATTATCAAGAACGAAATAATGGCTCGCTTCAAAGATTTTCAAGTAGGTGTTTTGCCACTGTTCCAGCTGAACTTTGGTAATATCATATTGTTACCTAAAAAGGAAAATGCAGTCCAAATTCAACAATATAGACCTATATGTTTGCTAAATGTAAGCTTCAAGATATTACCAAGGTGGGCACTAATTGGATTACTGATGTTGCTAAAAAAAGTTATTAGACCGACTCAGACCGCGTTTATGCCAGGGAGACATATCTTAGAAGAGGTTCTAGTTCTTCATGAGACAATCCATGAACTACATAGGAAGAAAATGGATGGGGTCCTCCTTAAAATTGATTTCGAGAAGGCTTACGATAAGGTTCAATCGCCTTTCTTGCAACAAGTTCTAAGAATGAAAGGGTTTGATCCGAAATGTTGTGAATGGATTAATAATTTTGTTAATCGGGGTAGTGTGGGTATAAAAGTAAACAATGAGCTAGGCCATTATTTCCAGACACGAAAAGGTCTAAGGCAAGGAGATCCTCTTTCTCCAATTATGTTTAACATTGTAGCGGATATGTTGACGGTTATGATTGCAAGAGCAAAGCAAGATGGAAAAGTAGATGGACTTATACCTCATCTAGTGGATGGGGGTGTCCATTCTTCAATATGCCGATGACACAATTTTATTTATGTCATGATTTAGAAAAAGCTCTAAACAAGAAGCTAATCTTATGTATATTTGAGAAGCTCTCAGGTCTAAAAATAAATTTTTACAAGAGTGAACTATTTTGTTTTGGGAGAGCAAAGGAGGTGGAAGATCAATAGAAATGTATATTCAGATGTGAATCCGGTTCCCACCCTTTTAGATAAACTCAAAAATAGTGAATGTAAAGCAATTGAGGACCGGTTTGAGAAGAAACTAGCAAGTTGGGTAGGCAAACTTCTTTCTTATGGAGACCGGTTGATCCTTATAAATGCAGTTCTCACGAGTCTTCCAATGTTTTTGTTATCTTTCTTTAAAATACCTATAGGAGTACGTAAAAGATTTGATTATTATACATCACGTTTCTTTTGGCAAAATGATGGCCACAAAAGGAAGTCTAGACTAACTAAGTGGAACATCATATGTCGGCCTAAAGACCAAGGGGGGTTAGGAGTTGAGGTGTTGGAAATTAAAAATAAATATTTAAACTAAGCAAGTGGTTTTTAAACTTTTATTGGAGGAAGGTGTTTGGCAGGAATTATCTCTAATAAATATCTCCACTCTAAATCCTTGTCTCAAGTAAAAGTCAAAACTATAGACTCGCCCTTCTGGAAAGGCCTTATGAAGGTAAAAGATCAGTTCTTTGACCAAGGCTCCTTTGTGGTGGGGAATGGAGAGCAAGTGCGATTTTGGGAGGATACGTGGCTAGGGAATAAACCCTTGTCTTTCCAGTATCCCTCTTTATATAATATAGCACAGCGAAAAGAAGTTTCGGTAGCAACAGTGCTTGGGCAAGCACCTCCAATAAACATAGGTTTTAGGAGAAGCTTGGCTACAGTTAGTAGACCGGCTAATGAATGTCCAACTTTCAAATCAGCAAGACGCTTTTGTTTGGAAGTTGATGAACAATGGGAAATTTACAGTAAAATACATGTATCTAAATTACATGAGTGGCCATACTAACTTTCTTCGCAAACACATTTGGAAAATGAAGGTTCCACTAAAAATAAGAATTTTTATGTGGTTCCTACACCGTAAAGTCATACTCACTAAAGATAACTTGATAAAACGTAAGTGGGAAGGATGTAAAAAATGTTGCTTTTGTGATCAAGATGAAACAGTTCATCATCTGTTTATTTCATGTCCTTTCGCTAAAATGGTTTGGCGGATAGTTCACATGTCTTTTAATATTCAACCACCAACTAGTGTAGATAACTTGTTTGGTAATTGGTTGAGAGGGGTCCCCAAAGGAGAGAAAGTCCAAATCCGAGTGGGAGTTTGTGCTTTACTCTGGCCATGTGGAATGTACGGAATGATTATATCTTTAACAGAGCCAAACAAACTTCTTTTATGCAGGTGATTCCGATGGCAACACACTGGATCCATACGTGATCCTTCCTACAATCAGTGGAGAAGCGCGGCGCCATGGTTTTTGGGTGCAACCGCCTGGAGTTGGTCGCATCGGATTTATACAACCAGTGCAGCTGGATTTCTGATAGAAGAATAACATGTTGATGCAGCATCATTACATGTATTCTCTAGTTTTTAGATGGCTGATCCATATTTCGACTCTGAGTGATACATGATGTATCTCTCGTTGTAATCGACTTTTAATAAATCAATAAAGGCCGTATGCATCAATCGATGCAGAGGCCGGGACTCCCCTTTTTCTAATTAAAAACATTTGTTTTTGATGATGATTGTAAGGAAGCTTTTGAGACTCTTAAGAAAGCTTTAATAACTGATCCGATTGTTCAACCACCTGATTGGAATTTACCATTTGAAACTATGTGTGATGCTAGTGATTTTGTTGTTGGTGTTGTTCTTGGACAAAGAGTAGTTAAGAAATTAAATGTTATTCATTATGCTAGTAAGACTCTTGACTCTGCTCAAAAGAATTATGCTACAACTAAAAAAGAATTTCTAGTTGTTGTCTTTGCTTGTGATAAATTTAGACAATACATTGTTGATTCTAAATTTATTATTCATACTAATCATGTTGCAATTAGATACCTTATGGAAAATAAAGATGCAAAGCCTAGGATTATTAGATGGGTATTACTTTAGCAAGAATTTGATTTGCATATTCTAGATAGGAAAGGTGCTAAAAATCCTGTTGCTGATAATTTGTCTAGATTGGAAAACATTGCTTATGATCCTATACCTGTTAATGATAGTTTTCCAAATTAACAATTGGCTGCAATAAGGGTGAGTTCACGAGATAGTCCTTGGTATGCAGATTATGCTAACTTTATTGTTTCGAAGTATTTGCCTCCAACCTTTTCAGCTCAACAAAGAAGAAAATTCTTTTATGAATTGAGGCATTATTTCTGAGATGTGTTCCGGAATATGAACAAAAAGAGATATTGAGAAAGTGCCATAGTAGTGCTTATGGAGGACATCATGCTGGAGATAGAACCGCACAAAAGGTTTTACAATCAGGTTTTTATTGGCCTACTCTTGTGATGAATGTCAACGAGTTGGTAATATCTCTAGACATAATGAAATGCCTATGAATTATTTTCTTGTTATTGAACCGTTTGATTGTTGGGGATTTGACTTCATGGGTCCTTTCCCTTCTTCAGAAGGTAATACTCATATACTTGTTGATGTTGATTATGTTACTAAATGGGTAGAAGCTATTCCTACTTAAAGTGTTGATGGTGAAACATCATTAAAAATGTTTCAAGATATTATTTTCCCTAGGTTTGGTGTTCCTAGATATCTTATGACTGATGGAGGTTCTCGTTTTATTCATGGTGGTTTTAGAAAAGTTCTTGCTAAATATGGTGTTAATCATAGAATTGCTTCAGCTTATCATCCTCAAACTAGTGGGAAAGTAGAACTATCAAATAGAGAAATTAAATCTATCTTGCAAAAGCTTGTTAATAGAACGAGGAAGAATTGGGCTAGTAAATTAAATGATGCATTGTGGGCTTATAGAATTGCTTATAAAAATCCCATGGGTATGTCTCCTTATAAAATGGTTTATGGAAAAGCTTGTCACTTGCCTTTAGAATTAGAACACAAAGCTTATTGGGTAGTGAGAGAACTAAATAAAAAGATTACTTAATTTGAGTTCTTTAGATGAATGGAGAAGTGAAACTTATGAAAATGCTAAACTCTTTAAAGAAAAAGTTATGAATGGCATGATAAGAGAATCCTTAAGAGAGAGTTCCATGTTGGTGAAAAAATTCTATTGTATAGCTCTCGTCTTAGATTCTTTGCGGTAAAATTACTCTCCAATTGGGAAGGACCATATGTCACTGTGGAGGTGTTTCGTTCGGGTGCGATAGAAATTGCTTCGCTCAAGGATGACTCTACACAAGTGGTAAATTGACAAAGACTCAAGCATTATATTTCTGGAGATTCTTATAATGAAGATGTTGATATTATTCAAGCAATTACTCTGGAAAATTATATTAAGGAAAATATTTCTGAGTCTGCAGAACCTGATTTCCGAAAAGTACAGTTTCGGTAAGAAAAATTTCGCGAATTTAATTTTGGGATACCTACTATTGATTTTTGGAAAATATGGAAAAAATACGAGACGGAGACGAGCAGGACACAAAGTCCGAGGCGCCCACACCTGGTGGTGGCGCGGGCCCCTTCCTGTCCGCGCGAGCACCAGGTGGGGAGCCCTCGGAGCTCCTCTCCTACTCGGTTTCGTCATGTTGCCTTTGTTTTATTTCATAAATTTTTGCTATATATTCACCCGGAGCCCCCAAGGTCCGTATATCGTGTTTTCAACGTGTTTTTGTTTCGAGTTGTTTCTGTCCAGATGTCCTCCCAGGGATCTTGCTCTGAAGACTACGCACTTCGTTGCCAACGCCAACTCCTTCGAGATCTTGATCAAGGGTCTTTTGTTGGATGGGCGGACAATGAGAAGGTGAAGGCTAGGCGCAAGGACATGGACGAAAGCGTCATGGAGGAGGTGAAGAAGATGCAAGCGGCCAAGGAAGATCGCGCAATGACGAGGACTGGCAAGCCCACCTTTGTGGGATCAATTAACGCTCGGCGTGCTTTTTCTCATAACATGCAGGGAGCAATACCACATGTTCTGGATCTTAGCTCTTTTCCAGATGCAACCAAAGCTCTCCGAGTCACGGATCAGTTTTGTGAGCAGTACCGCGTCTTGAGGAGGGAAGTGGATATACTTCAAGAGGAGAACAACAGGCTCTGCAAGATGTTGGAGCTTTACCTTACTCCACTTCAAGTCGTTCCACCATCACCACCGAAGGAGTAATTCATCATCGGTATTGGCATCTCCCTTAGCTTGTTCCAAGCTTGGGGGCGGGGAGTGTCGCGGTATCACCATTATCTTTCATCTTTTTTTAGTAGTGTCATATAATGAGTAGAGAAGTTATCTTATATGATGGTTTGCAATGTGGAAGTGTCTCTTTTTTAGTTGGTTATCTATGTATCCCTTGGTGTGAGTTGCTGTTGTGGAATACTAATGAGAAGTGTTATCATTTATTTTCTGCACACTTTATTTTAGTTTGCAACTTTTCTCATGTATGATTGATATTGTCATTAGTATTGGTAATTACTTTGGGAACATATAGTAAATCTTTTGGCTTTGGCAAACTTAGCATTGGTCAGTAGCAACAATACTTTGAGACTTAAGAGGATAAAGGAATTACATGTAGAATATAGCATTCATTGATTTTTCTCACTTGTCGATGACAAGCTTAGTATTCACAACTTAAAATTGTGTGTGCCTTCAAGTAAGAATTGCATGATTGCCTTTACTACATGAATGTTTGTTTGTATCCATCAACTCTTATGCTTGCTACCCAACCTTGCTAGCCAAAGACCTGTATCGAGAGGGAATGCTTCTCATACATCCAATCCTTGAACCAAAACCCTTGCCACTTGTGTCCAACATATCTACCTACTATGTGGTATTTTGCGCCATTCCAAGTAAATACTTCTTGTGCTATCTTCATTCAAAATTATCCCTTATTTGTGTCAATGTTCACTAGCTCATGAGGAAATAATAGTTGGGTTTGTTATCTTCCATACTAATTAAGTAACCCATGACTTGCATGCTACATCTGCTCATCATTAACTTTGCAAAGGGGTGGTCCGAACACTATAATATCAAAGGTTGAGTTTTTCAAAAATATAGGCACTCCTCCATGGTTTGAGATTCATTGGTGGGCACCCGACGATTCGGCTAGCCATGGTATGATTAGAAAGGTGGGGAGGAGTGTCATGGTTGTGAAAGTAAAAAGAAAAAGAAGATGAATATCATAAAGACTTGTTTTAAAAATTAATCGGAACCACCCCTAACTTGCTTAGTATGGAAGATGACAAGAACTCTATTACAAATCGTTGACAACGACAAGCACCGCTCAAAACTCATTTTATACTCTGTATGTGATTTCGAAAAGTTATAAAACCAAAAGCTCTAGCACATATTTGTATATGTGCTTCCCTCTGCGAAGGGCCTATATTTTACTTTATGTTGAGTCAGTAAACCTATCTCCTTCTATCTTAAGCAAGCATTTGAGTTGATTGTGATTCAACCATTCATACATTAGTATTGTTGAACATGTCTTTTATTCTTTCTTGCTTAGCATATTGTTGGCATCTAATGAATTTGATTTTTGGAGTTATCAACCAATAAAGAGGCATGTTTTATAAACTAAGCTCAATACCTCATTATTCTCTGACCAAGGACTAAGTTTGCCAACACCAACTATGGTTTTCTCTATGTATTTTATTGTGGGTTTTCTCTACTTATTACAATTTGATTTATACATGAACGGAGTTAATATCTAATATGACTTGTGCATTTATACATCTGATGCTTCTTGTCCATATATTTTATATCGACACTTCCATAAACCTGTGGTCATGTTTACTGAGTTCAGCTTTCGCTTGGGGACTAGCGAGGTCTAACCTTGGGGGGAGTTGATACGTCCATTTTGCATCACTATTTTATATCATAATTTTCTTCTATTCATTGATATATTTCGTATTTGGAGATGATACTTATGTTATTTCATCTATTTTGCATGATTGATGATCATTGGGGGATGGAACTCCGTAGTCTGAATTCTGCTGGAAAAGCGTCATCGAGATACAATATTTGCAAAGACCAGAAGAACAAAACAAACACCTGGGAATTATTTTCCCACGAGATCATGAAGGAGGCCAAAAGGGGAGTCTGAGGTGGGGCCAGGGGGCCCACACCACCTGCTGGCGCGGCTCCCAAGGCTGTCGCGCGAGCACCAGGTGGGGCCGCCCTGGACCACCTCTAGTCGTGCCCTTTCGCGTGCTTCATCCCCCCGAAGACCTAACACATGTACGGTGTCCAGAAACCTTCTCCGCCGCCACCACGAGGCGGAGAAGACAGAGAGAGAAAAGCTCTCCGGCAGGCTGCGTTTCCGCCGGGGAAATTCCCTCCCGCCGCCGACGCCGTCATCTCCACCGCCGACGCCGTCATCTCCACCGCCGACGCCGTCATCTCCATCGGTCCACTCCGTTCCCGTGTAACATCTAGGGCTAAACTCCGTGTATTTGATAGGGTAAACTCTCCCGGTGTTGATCACTCTTGTTATTCATGATGTTGAGTGAAACCGTTGAATTAGGGTTTATTTTCAGATTGTTATCCATCATTATATCATCTCTGATCATGTACCATATAATGTGTTGTGAGTAGTTCGTTGTGTTCTTGAGGACATGGGAGAAGTCTAGATGTTAGTAGTGAACTATGTTGAGTATTATTTAATGTTTTGATATTTAAGTTGTGGTGCCATTCTTCTAGTGGTGTCATGTGAACGTCGACTACATGACACTTCACATTTATGGGCCTAGGGGAATGCATCGTGTACTCGGTTATCATCTGTGGGGTTGCCGGAGTGACAGAAAACTAAACCCACGTTGGTATTCCGATGCACGAGGGGTCGCAGGATCTTAGAGTATAAAGTTATGGTTAGATTTATCTTCATTACTTTCTTGTATTTGCGGATGCTTGCAAGGGGTATAATCATAAGTATGTATTAGTCCTAGAAAGGGCGGTGCATTAGCATAGGTTCACCCACACGACACTTATCCAAACACTAAAGATTAATCATCAATATGAAGCGAAAGCACTAGACAGAATTCCCGTGTGTCCTCAAGAACGTTTGGTCATCATAAGTAAACAAACCGGCTTGTCCTTTGCTCTCAAAAGTATTGGGTCACTCGCTGCAATTATAATTGCCGCGCTTTATTTACTCGCATTTTATTTATCGGTTATATCAAAGTCTGCTGAAAACTTGTTTGCTAGTGTTTACAGTGAAATCCTCGTCAAAACCACTTGTCAACACCTTCTGCTTCTCGTTGGGTTCGACACTCTTATTTATCAAAAGTACTGCGATACAACCCCTATACTTGTGGGTCATCAATCGTCAACGTTTGTGCGGGAACATAATCCCCGCTTTCGGTCTACAAGGTTATGTATTCCGATCTCCGTCGTATTACTATATATGCATAGTATAGATTATGGCAAGTTTAGGGATATCGTTGCTAGGAAAATTATTATTTTTTGCCTGTGATCCCCTTCACTCTCTTCGCCGGAGTTGGTGGAGTGGAGGAGAAGGGAAGTGGAGGAGAGGAGAAGGGGAGAAGAGAAGTGGAGGAGAGGAGAAGGGGAGAACAGAAGTGGAGGAGAGGAGAAGAAGAAGTGGAGAAAAGGAGAAGGAAATGAGAGATCATGTGAGAAGGGGAGAGGATAAGGGGAGCCAGCCTCCCATTTCAAATTTCGGATCCCGCCCAAACTTTCTGTGGCGCACCCCCTCCAGTGCGCCACATAAACTTTTTTTTTATTTTGCTGAGAAAATCAATCAGTTTAAAATAACTTTTTTTCCTTTTGGGATTTGAGTAATCTGGAAAGGCCTAATTTTTCTATTTTTCTCTAGTTTTTTTTAAGACATTAAACGTATTTTTTTGGCGTCGTATGCAAAAGTTATGGCCGTTTCGACTTTCTTTACAGTGATTTTGCATAAAAGGTCAAAACTCATATATCAAATATGCTACACGAATTAGACACTAATACCTAACCAAATTTTAAAGGATGGAATTTTTTGAACATTTTTTCATTTTCTTCTTTTTGCCGCAAGATTAAAAGGGCGATCCGGGGAGTGGGATCTGTGCGTAGAAGTTCTATGGCGCATGGGACCCCATGCGCAGCAGATGAGTCAGAATGTCGACTTTCTGGGGCGCACCCGAACCCATGAGCCACAAAGATATGACTTTCTGTGGGGCATGCAGAAGGATGCGTCACTAAATGCTTTTCTGTGACGCATGCAATTCGGTGCGCCACAAAAAGTCCTCCACCTATAAGCCTTTTTCTACTAGCGAAGTTTCTCTCGTCGAGCACGCATAACTAATACGGAATACAAACCTTGATGTTTATAATTTACTTATATTATTTTGCCCTGCATTATGGTATTTACGTGAGTTATTTCATTTAGGGAACACCTGTTTATCCGTCCCTCTGGCTTCAATGCTCTTAAATCTGTTGTTTACCGCAACTATTACTTTCCCTACACTGATGTTGTCATTTTACTACTGCTACTATCATATCACTGTTGCTACTAATAAGTTGTATCGAAGCATACATACTTTCAAGTGTGATTGAATTTGACAACTTAGTTATTAAAACTTATAAATATTTCTTGACTCGCCTTGTGTCAAATCAACAAATTTAGGTTTTACTTATCTCAAAGACTATTGCGATCTGCTACACTGGTGGGTCATTGCTCCACCACATTAACTCTTCACAGCCTTTTCTTCCATGACCTGCAGCTCTTGGGGATCAATCTCTTTTTCATCGCCCTTCCATCTCACAATTTTGTCTTTCTCGATGTCATTCACGGTACCATCGCCTAGCGTAGCCTTAGATACCCAGAATTCAACAATGAATTGGAAATTTCCTCTATTTTAATGGTGGCGGGCAGTGTAAGGTTGTGGAATCGGATGAGGACCAAATTACATTCAAATTAAATCTAGACAAAAGGAGTTGCATTTACATCTATACAATTATAAAAAGAGCAAGAGGGGCAGATCCAATGCATCGCGACCGTACAACGTTTGATCCAACACTCCAGATTACTCCCGTATTTAGCGGTAAAACGTAGTCCGTTCCGCTCCGCTCTCCTCTGTTCGCAAAAGAAGAAGGAAACTGATTCCCCACCTCGCTATCAGATCCGCTCCCCGTCCCTAAATCACACCAATGAAGCCTCCACCAGCGTGAACACATCCCCGGTTCCTGGTACACCGACACCGCACAACACCCTCGCCTCCCTGCCTAGACGTGCTCCACCAATGTGTGATCCTCCATTGCCGGTCGTCCTCGCTCGCCCTCACCGACGCCATCGGAGGTGGAGGCTCTGCTGCCCCCGTGGGATTCCATGGTCAGTGCCGCTACCCTTCCTGTCGATCTGGCATCGACGAGGTTCCCCGCCGCTTTCCATGGGGCACT
This sequence comes from Poa annua, assembly GCA_026929855.1. Taxonomy (NCBI): domain Eukaryota; kingdom Viridiplantae; phylum Streptophyta; class Magnoliopsida; order Poales; family Poaceae; genus Poa; species Poa annua. The sequence continues at coordinate 29,538,116 of CM049428.1, forward strand.
CACCCAGATTCGGTGCGACCAGCCAGTCCAACTTTCTCACGTCACCTCCTGCGACAACGTGAGGGAGGTGGGATGGAGGGGATCGGCAGCAACGGTTTCTCCCCCGTCCGTGCACGGGACGGCTCGGGAAAGAAACGGGTCCTGTAGCGGCCAAACCTAGGGTTATCTCCAGCAAGGTACTATCCACTTTTCCGATTACCTCGATCTTAAGTTCGTAACCCAGCGACAACCTGGTACACAGTTAGAACGTGCCAAAAACCTCTAAAGTTAGTGATACCACAAATTAGATATGGTAAGACAATTTGTTTCAGTTTCTCCCATTGTTAAAATAGAGATACGGTTGCAATATGTTCACACGTGTGTGTTGTAGACTTTGTTTTTCCTTTACCCTGATTAGAACCGAAGTTAAACATTATTATGCAGATATGTACGCATGCGTGTGTGTCAGGGTAATTGTTTTATCTTTGACATTTCCTCAGGGTGCACAAGGCTGCAATTTTGCAAGATTCAGTCATGAAAAGCTGGTTTGTGTCTGGATTAGAAAGTCAGACATGGATTATCCTACAGCTGAAAATTTTCGGATTAGCATTCTGTTGTGTGTCATCTTCGAATTATTGTAAACTTCACCCGACAGCTTGATGGAGCTGCAAAGCATATTTGATGTGTGTAGAGATAATGTTCTATTAATTAGTATTCTAACGATAGGCTTTTCTTGTTGCCTCCATTGCAGTCCGCACCTCTGCAAGGATAAAACTAATTTGCATCTTAGTCTGTTGTGCCTTTTAGACATCTGACCATGATGTTACATCATTGTGGACTGAAAGTTCACTCATTATATTCATATATTTAATATGTTAGCAGTGTTTTGTTTTCAATGCTATGTTGTATGGTTTTTTAAACGGAGCTTTGCTGTAATTCAGATGTTGATACAACTTCTAATATCTTGGGCTTTAATCTTTGTTAAGTTTCCATAAGCAATCCATCTGATTCCGTGTTTCACTACTGCTAGGATTGCCAATGACATCACGGATCTGGTGGAGACAGGTCTAGGTATTTATACAATTTGGAGCCATATATGTATAAAAGTTAAGACAAGGGATGCTATGACATGGCAGTGTAACGAGTTTGATATTCTACTAATTGCATGCTTGGCAACTATCTTAATGTCAAGGTAAATGCTCAGCGATTTTCTGAATTAGGCTCCTCTGAATTTTTATGTTATTCGTGATGCACTACAGGACACCGTGAGGTACAATATGATTATTTTATCTATGGGCACCCGTGGCCATCTGCTGATTTCTTTTGTTTTCGTTTTGTTCTAATCAAGATTGGTTAAGAAGCTGAATAGTTATGCAAGGAAAATGTAAAGAAAGGAGTGACAATAGTTACGCAATCGCTTATTGGTGATTTCAAAAAAAACTTCTAGCATGTAGACTTGCATTGGTAATTTGTGCAATTTACAAAGAACAAGGAAGCTACTATGAAAGTTCACAACGGTTTTAGTAGTAGCTTTTCATCTTAAAAAGATCTGTTTAATATTTGCCTGCTAATTAGCAAAGATTTTTTACATTTGTAGTAAAATATGTGTTAATTATGTGTGACAAGTCATGTATTTTCTTAAAATCTATTGCAGGTTACAATTCCTCAATAAGTTCCTCAAAGATGATGATTGTTGGATGGCATTGGTAGCGACATCAGCACATGGGCAAGCCTAGGTTTGCATTCGATCAAAAATGGCAGTCTAGGTAGCAGTTGTCGTTCTACGAAGCTTTCATGTTTGTTGCGAATTAACCTGTGGATGGTGATGACACAATCATTGAAATCGACAACAACGTTGACGGTCAAGATGAACTATTTGATTCTAGCTGCTTGATCTGGATCTATCTAGTTGATCTGGATCTATCTAGTTGATTGATGCTATATTGCTCACAGCATTATTTTGACTTCATATTATTTGTGCACATTAACTCCATCGAGAACCAAATCAAAACATGGTATATTGTCTCACAATATTATTTGACTTCATATTATTTGTCTCACCCAAATATATATCTTCTAATATTACACGTGTGTGGCACGTGCCAATTTACTAGTATTGGAAGTGGCCCGCCGTTCAGCCGCGCAGTCACAAAACGGACTCGTGCCACGTGCATGGTGGCCGGCACCGAGAATGAAATGGCTGCCGCCACAGTTGAGCGAGCTGCCGCGACTGAGAACGAAGTGGTGGGGGAACAGTCGTGCAGAGATTCACTGTCTAGTTGTCACGGGCAAATAAGTAGGATCCCCCACTGAATAAGGAATTCGTTACAAAACATCACAAGACAACGTTAAGACCTTTTAATCATCCATATCGCGTGTTGGATATTTAGCTCATGAAGAGCGTCACACAAGAGCTAGTGTTGCGATTGCGAACGATCTCATTTTGTCGAAGCCGAGCTGCAACTTATGGTATCACTCATCGTTACAGATTCCACGGAGTGTGTTGCTCGCTCGTGATAGTTCATTACTAGGGCAAAGTATGCATGGCGTTGCAGTACTGTTAGAGCAAAGTATTGGCGACCATTGGAGCAAAGTAGGCTCTCATGGGATTTGAATTTAGATATGGCTCGTTTTTTTTTTGTAAATGAGATCTTGCATTGCTCATAAAACTTTTATCTTATGCGGAGTACTATCAGAAACAATCTAGAATGGAAGGATTTGAACCTCAGAGTAACGGACCAAAACCCGGTGGCTTATCACTCGGCCACGTCCCAAGACTTGGAAGAGGAGGGTTTGCCACTTCGCCTAGAATTCACTGGCGGGCTTCAAGATCGCATCAACCTGGGCATGATGGCCTGATGCAGTACGATGACCGGGATCTTTTCTAAAAATTTAGAATTGCTGATATGGGTGGAGGCAGGGGTAGATGCTGCTCCCAATCCATCCAGCTCGATAAGGGGAAGGAACGTCAACAACTCATTTTTTTTCTCTCCCATTGCCAAAAACTGCTATGAGTGGCGGAGCTAGCCAGAATGCAAAGCCTGGACAACACAAAAAGATCAAGCTAATTAACTAGATTTTTTCCATCAAAACCATGGAGACCTGCTGCACTGTGTGTGGATCTTTTGGGCTGAGCCCGGACAGCTGCCCCAGCTCGCCGGGAGGTGGCTCCGCCACTGGCTGCTATCTATCAAGCTATGTCTCCATTGCCCTCATCTGTTCCTCTCAGCTTTCTACTTCTCTCATCACTTTATCTAGTGAAGAGGCAGCCTCGTGCAGAAGAACCCGTGACACCTATACAGCAGCAGCCGAGGCAGAATTGGATCATTCGAGGTTAGCGAAGCCTACGAGGTAGCACCCCTAAAGCTTAGAGTTGCCCATGCATGATATAAACTGCAGACTAAGATCATCTCCATCGGGGACTTCTAAAGGACCCCCTAAATACCCTTTGGGGGTCGGAGATGAAAAACGTCCAACAGGGACACCCTCCAAAGTCTCGCCCCGAGCGATATTATGCCCGGCACCTCTAATCACGACTCTATACTTCGAGTCTCTCGTGGGGGTGCGGACATCGACTCCGGCATGGTCCTGACAGCGCTGACCCGCCCGTCATACACACGCGCCTCTCCCCGTGTTAACGAACGCTGTGCAGGAGGCCGTTGCGCCGCGTTTAATGTTGAGGCGATTAGACGGCGCCACGCCTATCATCACGCGTCGAGCCTCGCAATAACACCGCCCTGCTTTCAATGGCGTAGACGGGAAGCGACGCGTGCTGGAGTCGCAGCGTCGACGCCCTGCAGACGCTTCGTCAGCGTCAATGCACGGACAGGACATGCGAAGAGGTGGCCACGTTAATGCAGGTCACCCAACCCCGCTCCTCCGGCCGCTAATAAATCCTGGCGCAGCGCAACCCTCATCTCCACACACCAACACTTCTCCGCTCCCCCCCCCCCCCCCCCCCCCCCCAAGAACATAGGCCACCATGGCGGCATCCCCGGTAGGCAGCAACACCACGAGCAGTTGGAGGAACTCCGGCGTCACAACAAGGAGGCGGACATGGCCACGGCGTTCGAGCGAGCCATGTGACGCGAGGAGGCCGAGAACGCTCCTCCCTGCGTGCTCTCGCTCGACACCGCACTGCTGACACTAGTAGAAAACAGGCTAAAGGACCAAACTCGGAAACCCCATTTGTCCCGGTCGTATTGCAAACCGGGACAGATGGGGCATAAAACGCGCCGAGCAGTTCAGGCGACACTCATTTGTCCCGGTTCCAGTCACGAACCGGGACAAATGGGTGTCGCCTGAACTGCTCGGCGGGTGCTGCCTCATTTGTCCCGGTTCGTGGCTGGAACCGGGACAAATGTCATGGTTTCAGTTACGCGCCCGAGCCATCGCCGCGTTTTTTCGACGCGCACGGAAGACGAGCGGAAATACGGCGCCGCCGGCGATTCCTCTGCCCTCCGGCGATTAATTCCTCTGCTCTCCGCCGGCGATTCATCTTCCTCTCCGGCGCTATAAAATGCACTGCACAGTACGACTCCTCCACACACCATTTCTCCGGCCATCTCTCCTCTCTTTTCTCCGTCCCTATGGAGCCACTCGTGCCTCGGTCCGATGAGTTTTACGACTATGAGAAGGAAGGCATGCGGTTCAAGGTGTGGGTCACCCTTCGTGCATGGCGCGTGGAGAAGTGGATCCGCGACGTGAAGAACAACTTCCTCGACGCCGCTCCGATCAAAGCCGTTGGACTCGATTGCGAGTTCACCGACCCTCGACGGAAGGATACTCCGCAGTGCGCCGCCGTCCTTCAACTCTCGGTGGCGACCGAGACTCTTGTCTTCCAAATTTGCAAAGCTGATCGGGTGCCACAGGTCCTCGTGGATTTCTTAAGTGACGAGACAATCAAATTCTACGGCGTGGCAATCCATAATGACATGAAGATGCTAGACTACTACGGAATTATTATTCGGTCCGCGGTCGACCTGCAGAGGGATCGCCGAAACCCTACCGGCAATTTTACTCCTAGTCTATATGCTCTCTCTAATGCGGTCATTGGGACAAATCTTGAGAAGAAGAAGAAATACAAGAAGAGGAAGTACACGGACGACGACAAGGAAGACACGTTACAAAAAGACCTAATTTTCGGATGGGGCAACGTTCCATTGAGCTACGATCAAGTCGTATATGCTGCTTTAGACGCTCGCCTTGGCTTCGAGATTGCACGGAAGTGGGATAGTCTACGCGGCTATAATACGGACAATGATCATCTTAATGTCGTTGATGAGTAGACTATCTATGTATTCCGTTACGCAAATATTCTGTGTGCGCGTGTTCTCTTGTATTGACCGAAATATATCTAAAGTTTGCAAAAGTGTTTTCAAATTCCAAAGTTTGCAAAAGTTATTTAAAACAGAGAACAGAAAATGGTTTTGTATTAGTTAGTCAAATTCAAACATTTTTCATATTCATAGTTTTTCCAAAATCCAAAAGTTTGCAAAAGTTATTTAAAACAGAAAACAGAAAAGGAAAATAAAAAAATGAAAAAAACTCCTCTGTCCCGGTTTCAGTCACAAACCGGGACAAATGGCATTCTTGTTGTCCCGGTTTGTGACTGAAACCGGGACAAATGGGGGGGGGTGCTTATATATACTGATCAGCAGCCCCCTCCCAAAACCATTGGAGGCATTTTTCTTTTGAAATGGAAGGAGGGGGTGTGTGCTAGTCGGTTTTTTTGTATGCATGCAAGGTGTTTGATGAAATGCCCGAGAGAGTTCACGAATTGATTTGATGTACACTTAAAGAAGTTTATTCTTCTTTTCGATCAAGGTAAATTTTTCTCTCATTTCATTTGTAATTAATTGATACCGTGCATGTTCAGTGTTTATTTGTCGATGTTCTGTAATGGTTATTGATGTAGTTCATTATATAATGCAGATGGACCGACAATGGATGTATGGTGACCGACGCACTGCCGAGTACATGACAGGTTTGAGGAAATTTCTAGAGAAATCCCAGGCCCACAGTACCAATGGTTTCATGTGTTGTCCATGTGTCAACTGTCAGAATAAGACAGATCACCCAAACGTGAGAACCCTTCAAAGTCATCTTATTCGGCATGGTTTCATGCCCAGGTATAATTGTTGGACGAAGCACGGAGAAAAAGGTGTTATGATGGAAGACAATGAAGAAGAGGAAGATGATGACAACTATCCTATGTTCCCGGAGTACGGAGATTCTGCAACGGGGGAAGCTGAAGCTGAAGAGGCACCAGATGAGCCCACTGACGATCTTGGTAGGGCCATTGCTGATGCAAAGAGAGAGTGCGGAACTGAAAAGGAGAGGTTGAAGTTCGACCAGATGTTAGAGGATCACAAGAAATTGTTGTATCCAAGTTGCGAAGATGGTCAGAAAAAGCTGGGTACCACACTGGAATTACTGCAGTGGAAGGCAGAGTGTGGTGTGACTGACAAGGGATTTGGAAAGTTGCTGCAGATAATTAGGAAGATGCTTCCAAAGGTCAACGAGTTGCCCGACAGCACGTACGAAGCAAAGAAGGTTGTGTGCCCTCTAGGATTAGACGTGCATAAGATACATGCCTGCCCTAATGACTGCATCCTCTACCGCGGTGAGTATGAGAATTTGGATGCATGTCCAGTATGCACTGCATTGCGGTATAAGATCAGACGAGATGACCCTGGTGAAGTTGAGGGTGAGCGTCCCCGGAAGAGGGTTCCTGCCAAGGTGATGTGGTATGCTCATATAATACCACGGTTGAAACGCCTGTTCGCGAATAAAGAGCATGCCAAGTTGTTGCGATGGCACAAAGAGGACCGTAAGAAAGACGCGATGTGTAGACACCCCGCTGATGGGTCGCAGTGGAGAAAAATTGAGAAAGAGTTCCCGGAATTTGAAGATGACGCAAGGAACTTAAGGTTTGGTCTAAGTACAGACGGTTTCAATCCGTTTGGGGAGCAGAGCAGCAGTCATAGCACATGGCCTGTGACTCTATGTATTTATAACCTTCCTCCTTGGTTGTGCATGAAGCGAAAGTTCATTATGATGCCATTGCTCATCCAAGGCCCGAAGCAACCCGGCGACGACCTTGATGTGTACCTCAGGCCATTATTTGAAGAACTTTTACAGTTGTGGCGGGAAGAAGGTGTACGGGTGTGGGATGAGCACAAACATGAGGAATTTGACCTACGAGCTCTGCTTTTTGTAACAATTAACGATTGGCCTGCTCTTGCTAACCTCTCAGGGCAGTCAACCAAGGGGTACAATGCATGCACACACTGTTTGGGTGAGACTGAACGTTTATATTTGGATAAATGTAAGAAGTGTGTGTATCTCGGGCATCGTCGATTTCTTCCGATCAGGCATACCGCAAGGAAGAAAGGAAAGCATTTTAAAGGTGAGGCTGATCACAGTAGGAGGCCTGTCAACCGTACTGGTGAAGAAATATTTGATATGGTCAAGGATCTAAAAGTAATCTTTGGGAAGGGTCCTGGAGGACAACAGGTTCCGAAAGACGCTAACGGGCACGCACCCATGTGGAAGAAAAAATCTATATTTTGGGAGCTACCATATTGGAAGGTCCTAGAGGTTAGATCTGCTATCGACGTGATGCACGTGACGAAGAATGTTTGCGTGAACCTGCTAGGCTACTTGGACGTGTACGGGAAGAAAAAAGATACAGGGGAAGCACGGGAGGACCAGAAACGTGTGAAAGAACGAGACGGCCTAAGTCCCGAACACTACGAAGGTCCTGCCAGCTACGCTCTTACCAAACAAGAGAAAGTAATATTCTTTGAATGCCTGAGCAGTATCAAGGTCAAGGTCACGGCTGGGTTCTCGTCGAATATAAAGAGGATAGTAAATGTGAGACTCCAAAAATTTCAGAACCTAAAGTCTCATGATTGCCACGTGATTATGACGCAATTGCTTCCGATTGCACTGAGGGGGCTACGACCGGAAAATGTTCGAGTACCCATTGTGAAGCTTTGTGCATTCCTCAATGCAATATCTCAAAAGGTAATCGATCCGGCGATTCTACCAGGGTTGCAAAATGATGTGGTCCAGTGTCTTGTCAGTTTTGATTTGGTGTTCCCTCCATCCTTCTTCGATGTTGTGACGCATCTCCTGGTTCACCTAGTCGAAGAGATTCAAGTTCTCGGTCCTGTATTTCTGCACAATATGTTCCCATTTGAGAGGTTCATGGCAGTCTTAAAGAAATATGTGCATAACCGTGCTAGGCCAGAAGGAAGCATCTCCAACGGCTACGGTAACGAGGAGGTCATTGAGTTCTGTGTTGACTTTATTCATGACCTTAAGCCGATAGGTGTTCCACAATCACGACATGAGGGTAGACTTAGTGGAAAAGGCACACTAGGAAAGAAAACAAAAATTTGTATGGATGGACATTCTTTCACTGAAGCACACTATACAGTTCTACAAAGTTCTACCTTGGTGGCCCCGTATATCGATGAACACAAGAATTTTGTACGCTCTCTACACGCGGGGAAGTCTGACAACTGGATTGTACGTACACACATGGCCACGTTCGGCGGTTGGTTGCGAGCACATCTTGAAAATAAAGACAAGGTTGATGAAGAGTTACACTTGTTGGCCAGGGCACCATCTACAACTATATGTACTTTCCAAGGGTACGAGATAAATGGAAATACATTTTACACGAGTGTCCAAGATAAAAAGAGCACGAACCAAAACAGTGGTGTTCGCATTGATGCAACAAACAACAATGGGCAGAAGAAAACATATTATGGTTGCATAGAGGAGATATGGAAACTTGACTATGGACCTTCTTTTAAGATCTCTTTGTTTCGGTGCAAATGGGTCAATCTGAAAGGCGGGGTTGAGGTAGACAAGATGTACGGAATGACAACAGTGGATCTAAACAATCTTACGTACAGAGATGAACCATTCGTGCTAGCCAATGATGTGGCTCAGGTTTTCTATGTGAAAGACATGTCTAGCAGACCCAAAAAAAGAAACATCCTGGGAGTGGAGGAGCCGAGGCGTCACATAGTTCTTTCAGGAAAAAGAAACATCGTGGGAGTGGAGGACAAGACAGACATGTCAGATGATTATAATAATTTTGATGAAATTCCGCCTTTCGTAGTGAACATTGACCCAATCATCAAGTTGATTGAAGAAGATGCTCCATGGTTCCGACGCAGAAGAACTGGCGGTATTGTGTGATGGAGATGTTGGTGCGATATGTAATAATTAATATATTAAACTTTTGATATGAAGAAGATGCTCCATTTTTACCTGCATATCAAATGGATCCGTCGGTGTTGATAGAACAAAACACACGATTTCACCTGCATACAGCCCCACGTTGGCTCTTGATGAGTGCCTGCATATCAAATGCACCGTGGGGCGTATGCAGGGAATCCGAGTAATTTGTATATATTCCTCAGTAGATGAATTGAACTATTCTTTTGATAGAACAAAACACACGATTTCACCTGCATACAGCCCCACGGTGGCTCCTGAGTGCCTGCATATCAAATGCACCGTGGGGCGTATGCAGGGAATCCGAGTGATTTGTATACCACACACCACCCGACTAGGCACTAGAAGGAGGAAACACTGAGTGCTCGCCTCGTCCGAGAGGGGGCTATATATAGGGTCACGGGCTCAACCAGTGGTACTGATAGTGTTGATCCAACAGCTCTCAAGTGCTCAAAAGAAGCACACCCCTGATCCAACGGCTAACAAGTGTTTCAAAGAAACACACGATCTGTGTGCTTCTTTAGTCCCGGTTTGAAACTGAAAGCGTTAATCGAACAGCTCAGAAGCAATCAAAAGAAACACACACCTAATCAAACGGCTTACAAGTGCTTGAAAGAAACACACGATCCGTGTGCTTCTTTAGTCCCGGTTTGTAAGTTAAAGTTTGCAAAAGTTATACAAATTCACATTCAAAATAGTTTTAAACTAATTTAAATAATGGTTATAGAAAAGAGAAAATGTTTTTGTATTAGTTAGTCAAATTCAAACACTTTTCATATTGAAAGTTTTTTCAAATTCCAAAGTTTGCAAAAGTTATACAAATTCACATTCAAAATAGTTTTAAACTAATTTAAATAATGGTTATAGAAAAGAGAAAATGTTTTTGTATTAGTTAGTCAAATTCAAACACTTTTCATATTGAAAGTTTTTTCAAATTCCATAGTTTGCAAAAGTTATACAAATTCACATTCAAAATAGTTTTAAACTAATTTAAATTATGGTTATAGAAAAGAGAAAATGTTTTTGTATTAGTTAGTCAAATTCAAACACTTTTCATATTGAAAGTTTTTTCAAATTCCAAAGTTTGCAAAAGTTATACAAATTCACATTCAAAATAGTTTTAAACTTATTAAAATAATGGTTATAGAAAAGAGAAAATGTTTTTGTATTAGTTAGTTAAATTCAAACACTTTTCATATTGAAAGTTGTTTCAAATTCCAAAGTTTGCAAAAGTTATACAAATTCACATTCAAAATAGTTTTAAACTTATTAAAATAATGGTTATAGAAAAGAGAAAATGTTTTTGTATTAGTTAGTTAAATTCAAACACTTTCCATATTGAAAGTTGTTTCAAATTCCAAAGTTTGCAAAAGTTATACAAATTCACATTCAAAATAGTTTTAAACTTATTAAAATAATGGTTATAGAAAAGAGAAAATGTTTTTGTATTACTTAGTTAAATTCAAACACTTTTCATATTGAAAGTTGTTTCAAATTCCAAAGTTATTTAAAACAGAAAACAGAAAACAGAAAAAGAAAAGAAAAAGAAAAAGAAAAAGAAAAAGAAAAAGAAAAAACCCCATCTATCCCGGGTGGTGGCTCAGCCCGGGACAGTTGAGTGCTATCTGTCCCGGGTGCAGCCACGGCCCGGGACAGTTGAGTGCTATTTGTCCCGGGCGGAGCCACCACCCGGGACAGATAGAGTGTTGCTATATAAGCAACACTTAGCCACGGGTGGTGGCTCAACCCGGAGCAAAACCACATCCGCGCCGTCAGGCTGCCAAAATTTCCCCTCGAGCGCCGCCGCCTCCTTCCTCGACGCAGACCCTAGCCGCCGCCGTCCGCCGGTGAATATTTCCCCGTGTTGAGCAGCTGGGAAGCTTCTCCGCCCCAGATACTCCATCCTCCATCCTTCGACGCCGCCGCCTCCTTCCTCGACGCAAACCCTAGCCGCCGCCGACGCCGTGGAAGTTCCCGTCGCCGTGCGTCGTATCCAAGCCTTCCCGAGCAATTCCTCGAGTTTGTGGTGAGCTTTTGAACATCCTAGTACGCTCCGTTCATCTCAATCCGTCCGGGATTAGTAGTTCGTTGTGAATCACCTCCGGCCGCCGCAAAAGCTCGCCGCCGAGCAAGCTCCGGCAACCAAACCGGAGCGGCGCCGCCACCCACCTGTCTGCCTCAACTCCCTCTAGCTGCTTCACTCTCTGACTTGCACCAATTTGCCCCAAATCGTCGAATTCATCTCGGATTGGAGATGAACTCCAGTGCTGACGTCACATGACGTCAGCAAATCCATTTAAATCTTTTTGGTATTTTACTGGAATTATTCTGAGTATGACATGTGGGACAATCATGTCAGACTTTTATTATTTTGGTAAATCATTTCGGTAAATATTAAAATTATGACATGTGGACCCAACTCTATTTATTAAATTACATAAATTGTTAAAAATTCATATTAAATCAGAAAAATATAATCTTAATACCAAAATGATCAGAAAAATATAATTTGTAATGTTGTATCATAAAAAATTTCATATTAATTCATATTAACTGGATTCATATCTATTTTTTCTTACTTGGATTTTGCGTGCAGGTACTCGGATTTGTCACCGCGTCGTAGCCGCCGCCCTCTCGGAGCCCTAGTAAAGTTTGAGAGACTTCAAAAGAGAAATGTAAATAGAAATGAGATACTCGATATGATTGAAATGTGTTTGTAAAATGTCTTAATGTATTTGTATTTGTAATTGAAATAACTTTGCTTCAGGTTGAAATTGAAATGTGTTTGTACAAATAAATGATAAAAGATGTTGAGTTAGATTTAGTTGTATGACATATCGGTAAAGTTATTTAGATGTTGAGTTATTAAAATTATTTAAATGGATTGAAATCTCTTGCAGAAACTATGGACACCCGTAGAAACCTTCAACAAGAAGAGGACATGTTTGGCATCATTCGCGAAGGTGATGAATTGGAGCCCGGTAGAAACCATGAACAAGAAGAGGAACACGTAGACGATTTCACCGGGCAATTTCTGAACGAGTCCGGTGATGGACTGGAGGGGCATTCAGACGGAATAGACGTCACGGACAGTTCAGCTCACCGACAGTTCACCAACTCTACTGTTGGAAAGTCGGCCGCCGAGGTAGATATATGCCCTCAGGTTTTTGTCTCCGTTGAAAAGATTTGTGTGTATACATATATTAACTATCACTTTTTCTTGTGTTTAGCCGTCGGCGGGCCATGAACCGGGACCAAGCAAAAAAGCAGCGGTGAAACGAGGCGGGCACGAACCGGGACCAAAAAGCTCCAAGGGAAACAGAAGTACCACATCGAGGAGATCAATGAAAAAGGAAAACCGATTGCTCCCGCTAACCACGCAAGGAAATTTGTAGCTCAGTGCGGAGTCATCGTTCGGGACAGACTGTCCATTAGGGCTCAAGAATGGTATTAGCCAAAGGTGCCAAAAGAGGGGGTTATTTATGTCTCGAATGCAGACAAACAACTCCTTTGGGACGAGCTCATGCAGAATTTCACTTTACCGGATGAGGAGGATGTAGAGGAGCCGGTTATAGAGAATTGATGCAACGCCTGGACTTATATTGAGATGGGTGAATTGTTCCGCAGCTGGAAGAAAAGGCTTAACAAGTTCATAAAAGAAGGTTAAACTCCAGAATTTGTCGGAGTCTATGAAAAGATAAAAGATGAGTGGCCCGAATTTAAGGCGTACAAGCAATCGGAAGCCGCTAAGGCCATGTCAGAGAGAAATAAGAAAAATGCAGACAAAAAGATATATCACCATAACATGGGGTCAGGTGGCTACCTGACGGCCCTGCCTAAGTTTCTGAAAATGGAGGAAGAGTTTTTGGCTAAAGGTATACAGATCGAGACATTTGACTGGCCAGACCGGCTTAAGGCTTGGTTCTATGGGCATGGTGGAAAGTTAGACCCTGAAACAGGTGACTGTCTTTTTACCAAGGAGCACGGACCTGACCCTATTAAAGCTCTCAGAGAGGTATGGAAGGAGGTCACGGAAGGCATGTTCCACCCTAACAGAGAGAAGGACGAGCTATCGCGAGCCCTTAAGAATCCTGAACACAGTGGACGAACAAGAGGAACCGTCGGCTCTGTACCGTGGATACTTGGGTTTCCCAAAGATGTTGGCACTTATAGAAGCCGATCGAGAAAGAAGAAAGAGATTGCCGACCGGGCCCAGTGGATGGAAAATAAATTACTACAGCATGAGAAGGAGATAGCAGAGCTGAAGGCAGCGCAGACTCGACGGATGCCCTGCGAATCTGAGACGCCCGAAAATCCTTCTCCTGATCCAAAATCAATGCGGAGAAGCAGCGTGGCTTCGACGGAGCTCGATCGCCACAATGATATGCCGGGTCCTCGTCACCCCGTGGATAATATCGTGCAGCGGGAACTTTGCGACCTACATGTGCCATGCTTGAACATAACCGTGAAGGTGGCGCACGGCTTTGCCCTACCGCCTTGCCCAAATGGAACTTACCATTGTCGCCCTATTCCAGATGGCTATGTTGTTGTCAGGGTTGATGAGGTTATCAAGACATATGAGGGAATTAAGCTGGACTTCCCTACGGGTGAAGACGAGGTTGAGTTGAGATTTGCCCTCAAGAGTACCTGCTTATGGAAAAAAGAATACATCGTGTTCCCACACATGCAGCTAAATCGCCCTCCCAGTTCACAAGCCAGTCCACATAACTACAACAACGACAACCAATGCGCTAGTCCAGACACCCCCCACAACGACAACCAAGGCGCTAGTCCATCTCCGTCGTCGCGTGAGCGTACTCCGCCGCGTCAACGGACTCCATCGCCTCCGCAAAAGAAGCGGAAGTGCACCGCTGCGTCGACTAGTACTCAGAAAAGCGAAACGGCCGGTAAGTCTCGCTTTGTGAACTCTCGCAAAGATGTCGATACATGGGTCGAGGAGATCCAGACTTCCCAGAGAAAGAAGGCAAAAAAGATGTCTTTGCCTGTTCCGGTTTATTCTTCGGAAGCGATACGGTGGGCCATAGAATTTCTTACGCATCCGTCGCAATATGAACTAAATATGGACGATGACTACACACGCGTTATGGTGCGTACATCTAAGAGAGTGCGGGAAGAACAAAAATCTGCTACCACCCAGAAGAGAGATGTTCCACGACACGAAACAGATGCTCCAGAGGTAATTTCGTTCATTAACACAATCGACCTCGTATTTTCTAATAATATATAGTAATTAGTTAACTTCTTTACTAATTTTTCATACCGTAAACTTCAGGGTTTGGGACAAGTTCACCGGTTTCCACAAGGATGTCGGTATAGCTAAGAACCTCACTTTTAAATGGCGAGAAGTAAGACGTACTAGCTAGGTTCCACATACGCATATTCTTAATTTCAGTCCCACAATACCATTTTTCCAATATTTTTGATTATTTTTTATTAATTTCTTATCTTATTCTATCATAAAGTGCGCGAAGCAGCAACAAGGCACCAATTTGTGTGGATTCTATGTCTGCGAGTTCATCCGAATTCACTTCAATGAGGGTGCAGACTGGAATAGGGTACGTTAACAATTCATTCAAACTTGTTCACTTTTCAAATTGAATTATTTTCATAATGGTTGATATATTGGTGTTGATCTCTCCTTTTGAGTTTGAGACGATCCGGAACAGGCTTGATGCAAAAGACCGCCTACTACCAATCGCGGAGGAAATTGCGGGCTTTCTGCTTGACTATGTTATAAAGCCAGGCGCAGAATGCAGTATAATCCGGCCGCCAAAAAAGACCATCCCGAGGAAAAAATAGGGTCTAATGCTTCTCTGTCATGTAATGATCTCTGTTTGTAAATATTTAGACATGATCTTCCGGTTGTAAATATTTGTTTGGGAGAACTCGTGTACTAGTAGTATTCATGACTATATCCCGAGGAAAAAATCGTGTATTCATGATATATATTATATAGTAACGTATAATATGCAACTAGATCTTGTTTGAAATGAAACATAAATGAAAAAACACAAACACAAAAGAATCAGTAACATAAATAGAAAACAGAAACAAAAATAGAAAACAGGAAACAAAACAAAAGAAACAAAAAAAGAAAACAAAAAATCATATATACTGTCCCGGTTCGTATTACGAACCGGGACAAATGAGTGGGAGTCAGAGGCTGTCTGGTTTGGCCACGTGACCCCCCTACTGGTCCCGGGCCGTGGCGTGCCCGGGACAAATAGGGGAGGCTATTTGTCCCGAACACGCTGTCCCGGGCGCGTGACCGGGACAAAAAGCCCTCCCGGCCCGGGACCATTGGCCTGTTTTGCTCTAGTGTGAGCAGCCGCCACCGGCTGCTGGTGCCCGATGACGTCATCCTTTCGGACGGGTGGGTGAGGAGCGCCGCCAACATTTCGGTGGCACCGCGGCTCAGCGGCAAGGACCGCGTCGAGTTCGTCAACCACAAGTGGACGGAGATGACGTACGAGCAAAATCTCAACCCCAAGTACTCCATATCGGCGCCCTACCGGCACGCCGTGGTGGACAAGGAGTACGAGGCGCGTCGTAGCGGTTGACAAGAGCCAACGCCAGAGTTGTCTTTAACGGATGACGATCGTGACTGCGAGGACGGCGGCGTCAGCGACGACACAACCCCGAGCTGCTCGATCTGCCTCTGCAAATGACGACGCCATCTTGGTCAGCAGCGTCGCCATCATTGAAGAAAGGTGCCAGCGACGAGCTGCTAGCATCTTGGTCAGCAGCATCGTTCTCACCGATGAAAGGGCGGCGCAAGCCGAAGAGGCTTCCCATCAAACGCCCCGCCGCATGTCACGGCGGTGAATCAAATATGGCGCCGGCGAAGTCAGAAGCCTCGGTCGGCTCAGCCGAGGCTACGAGACAGTTTCTAAAGGTTGTAGCCAATGGGAACTGTGATGAGCGATGGCCATAAGTGAAGCGTCGTTGCTTCCCTGGCTTGGTTTGCATCTTCTTCCCCTTGTTGGGCACGAAGCAACATATCTTCTCCTCACCGGCGCGGCGCGTGTAGTGATTGGCGAGAAGCTGCACAGCATAGGCCTTCTCTCATGCACCTTCTAGGTTTAGTTTGTTAAATCTTGTTTAGATTCGAAATTGTAACTCGCTTAATATTTGAATAAATTTTTGTTCATCGGTGTGTTCATCCGCTGCGGTTCCTGCGCCCGCGAGATGTTCGACAATATGCTCACGATTGGGGGTGGGCCTTTGGAGAGTCCCGGTGTGGGTGGCCTCTAAATGTTGACCGGACACATGTCCGACACCCCTCAAGTAGACCCAATTGAGGGTGCTGGACACCGATTTAGAGGCCCCGGTAGAGATGCTCTAACCTAGGTCGCAAGAATATGATTGTGCAGCTGAAAATGAAGCGACACAGGGATATCATGCATGATATAAACTGAATTCACTTGATACGTTGGCTTAGATAACAGGTGCCACCAGCAAAAGTAAAAGGTACTCCCTCCGCCCAACAAAGATGTCTTGAATTTGTCAAAAATAGCATGTATCTAGACATGACTTAACGTATAGATATATACTCTTTTTAACAAAGTCAAGACATCTTTGTTGGGACAGAGGGAGTATCTGCAAGTTATGTCTCGTATGTGGACCCGTACGTTCATGTTTTGTTAATAGGACCCTGGAATTAAAAAAAACACGAACAAAACATCTTAAAACAAAATTTACATACAAATCATTAAGATGTTCTTCATCTTTAACCTCCAAACCGTGTCAACGACACGCTACCGATGCCGAGATGACGTTGTTGTTTGTGGATGAGAAGTCGTGAATGGGTCTAGAACACCACATCCGTCCTGGAACCGAGAAGAAGGAAGAACCGTCAATGAAGCTCCTTGACGATCCAGAGAACACCACCGCTAGAAGAAATTCTCGAGACCACGCGCGAAATCATAACATTAACATTTCTATATGAGAATTGGAAGTGCCGTATAGGGAAAAATTGGTGGGCACTTTGCAAGAAAATTGTCGCACCGGAGATTTTGTTATATCATATGAATAGTATAAATATGTGATCAATTTACAAAACTATATTTCAATGTGTATTTTTCATATGTGCATGATTCCAATACAATTTTTTTTGAAATATAGCATAATCATAAAATCATTAATTGGTTGTCGATTGCAAACCATAATTATCGATTTTAGTAAAATGGGGCATTTCCCTGTACGATTTGACAACCTAATTTTCTATATACAAAATACACCCAAATGCTACTAAGTACCAATCAGTGGATTAAAACAGTTAAGATGTACCTAAGGGCTGAGGAGGTCGGAGGACCACGATTGGCCGAGCGACCGAGCGGCGGCCGGCAGGCGACGGTGGCCAGGAATCGGAGCAGTCGAGTGCGCGAGGGGTGGGAGGACAGTCGTGGTCGGCGACATCGGCCAAGGGCACTGGAGGTCACCTGACCGGGCGGATCGGTGAGCCTAGCTAGGTCGTGGCCATATGGCGATTGTCGGGCGGTGGCGTGTCTGTGTGAGTTGGAACGAGGCAGAGCGAACCTGAGGGACGCTATGTTCTTTTTTGTCCAACTCTTATGGATACGCCCATGGCACGCGCCACTCTTATGGGCTTCTCAGCATCGCTGCTGAGATGTGACTAAATCCAGGATGAGCTTATTGAAACAAGGTGGCGGGGGTCGTACCTAAAAAGTAGCCCTCCCGTCGACGAGTACCGAGATCAACCGCGCCTTCATGGCCCGAAGGCCATAGAGGCGAGGCAAATCCCGCATCGATGGGAATCCTCATGAATATTTATTTTGAGCAATCCTCATAACAATCCTTATGTTAAGATATATATATATATATGTAGTTCTTTAGAGAAAAGATACCAGTAAAAAGAACAATAATTAAGCGACACGGTTGAATGGACGTGTGTACACACGTAATCCCATCAGAATTAAAATAACTAAATGAATAAATAATAACGACATAGATCATGCATGTTGAAAATATATGCAGTTATGTGCATGTCAAGTTTGAAATAAAGTAGGAAAGTATGTGACTTGTCCAAGGGCATACACTGACCCGGACTTTTAATGGGCAAAAATACTAAGTTCAAACTCTTTTATCATGCAGGCCACATACAATCGTCATTTTGTTAAAAGTTTGCATCATAACGTATCAAGATATGTACGTGTGTGAATAATTTTAAATTTGTCTGACACTTTGTAATACGATTTTTGAGATGTTTTGAAATTCAGGTTCATGTGTACCCAACTCCACCATGGTATTTTTTTTAGTAATTAAGTTCCTACAATCATACCGAACCACACAATAGTATGAGAAGGTAAGTCACAACTGAACAAAGCCTCACCTACCCCATTTTCATCCAGATCTACACCAGTCTGCTGCAACCAGTGCAACTGCAACCTACCCACCCCATGCATGCTTATGTGCTTATCTCACGAATAATTCAGAGGATTACACATTAATCCGAAAAGTTCGAATATTATTAAAGATGACCCTGATATATCAAAACACCCGTACATATGTCCTTAATTATCAACCATTGGATCTATCATTCCAAAATTAAACAGACCAAAGAAGTAATCATGGAGATGTCGTCCAAGAACCGTAGCTCTGCCTAGCTAGCAATGTCCAAAGAACTACTCACGAAAAATTCAGAGGATTACATGTTAATGTGAAAAGTTCCAATATTATTAAAGATGACCCTGATATATCAAAACACCCGTACATATGTCTTTTAATTATCAATCACTGGATCAAATAGTCTAAAAATTAAACAAACCAAAGAACTACTCATGCAGATGTTCAAGAACCCTAGCTGGTTAGCTAGCAATGTAGAGAAACTTGCATCGGTGTGATGGCTAGTACTCATCCACGACTTCTATCAGCTTGCTGGCCACCGCGCTTGCAAACACTGGAGATCCCTGATGAATCTGCATCCGGATAAACAAGGAAACGAAAAAAATATCATTCTTGTTGATTAAAGTTGCAAATGTTGAAATCGCAAACTAATTAAGAGCTAGTGGGATTAAACTGATTGGTTCTGACGATGTAACCTTACCTTAGTGTTGAACATATAGATGTGGCAGTCGCCGATCTTGCCGCCGGAGAGGTGGACGATGTCGAGGCGGAGGTGGTCCAGCGCCCGGGACGCGGCGGCGAGGCAACCGTCACGTCGGCGCTTGGTGAGCTTGATGTTCACCTCGTCCTCCACGATCCGCACGTCCACGAAGGTCTCCTTGCTCTTGCGCTGGATGTACGTGCTCCGGATCGGCTGAAGCGCCGGCGCAGCAGCTACCACCACGGCCGGCACCTCGCCCTCGGAGCTCTCCGCCTCTCCCGCCGACGCCGCCGGCGCTGCGTCAACCACGTCCATCTGGTGCTCTCCCCGGCGTCTCTTCTTCTCCACCAGCAGCGAAAGCTCCTCCACCGTCCTCCCCAGCTCCTGGATGTAGTCGATCGCGTCCTGGATTATCGTGGCCCGATCCTCCTACACAAAATACAGCACCAAAGAGAGAACATAAAAACAAAAGGTGAGTACACAAGATCGACGAATGGATAGACTGCGCGAGGAATTAAATAGCAATCATTGGCATGACCGTACGACGTAGGGTAGGCCAATGGCCAAGTAGAAGAAATAGGAAACGACGAAGAAGGTGCCAAACGTACCTTGGTACGGTTGGGTATGAGATGCATGAGGGCGATGAACTTCTCGCTCAGGCGCATCCGGCGCTGCTTCTCCTTCTTCTCGATGCCGCCCTTCGGCCCGCCGCCGGTGCCGCCGTTCCGCTTCCTGCCGCCGCTGGCCCGTGGCTTCGGGGAGCTCTCGAAGGGGCCGACGAATTCTACGTAGGCCGACTCGTCGTCTGCGGCGCCGAACACGAGGGAGGACGACCCGGTCCTCGTCCCGCCGCGGAGGTACGTCTCGGCGGCCACGGGGTACGGCTGGCCGTAGTAGTCCCGCAGCATACTCATCGCCTGCTGGTTGGTGGCTGCCAGCTGCTCGAACTGCACTGACGGCTGGTCGGCGCCGCCGAAGAAGTACTCCACGGTGGGCTGCGGCGAAACGGCATTAGCAGCCGCTGCCGCCGCCGCGGCGTCGACGAAGGAGAGGACGTGGAAGTTGAGCTCAGACGGGCTGGCTACGACAGCGGAGGGGGCGAGGTGCGACTGTCCGGCGTCCATGTCCAAGGTCTCGTGGGGCATCAGGAGCTCGCACTGAGGGTGGTACATCTTGATTTCCAGGTTGGAAACCTGCAGAAACACACCTAGCAGGAGTCAGTACCTTGAGAACTTCTTAATTACATGCAAAAGGAGAAACAACACAGGCTAGCACAGATATTTATTAGGGAACTTCGTATTGCACACAAAATGCCTCATGCAACAAATTTCTATCTTTTGGAGTGATATATACACATCAAATGTTCAATCCCACATGGATAGTAAGAAGAGATAGCAGGTGCAGCTAGGGATGCAAGATGCATTAATTTCAATTTACGATAAAATATCCTAAACTCTACGTTTGCGGCAAACTGCTACGAGATAAACTATAAAAAAACAAAGCCAGAGACCTCTCTTCAAAGGTAACTGCAGAAGCGGGAAGGCTAGATCTAGGCTGCCTTTGTTTCGAGTGGCTTGCTAGAGATGAACGGAGCTTCAATAAGAGATTAAGAGCTGATGGGAGGAGGAGGAGGAGGAGATCGAGCTGGGGATATATAAAAGGGGCAAATTGATATTGGGTAGGAGAAAGCGGTTGGTTCCCTGTGGATTGGCAGGGTGAAAGGGACACGGTACTGTACAACAAGAGCTGCATTGCTGCCCGGCCTCTTTTTCAGAAGAGTGGTTTGTTAGTGAGATTCCTCCACGGTGGGGCCCGTTAACCTCCCATACAGAGGAGCCACGCACCGGACACTGACAATTCTAGTGGGTACATGCCAATGCAGGAATCTGAAAGGCTTGGCCTGGCCCTGCCTGTACCCAACCAAGGCACACCAAACCACCACGTACGTCCCCTTTTTCATGGAAAAAATCTTCTTTTTTTGACGTACATTCTGGTCAATTCCAAATGGTTCCTTTTGCAACACAAGACTTAGCTTGTACATCCATCGAAGGAAACTCACAGAGTAGTTGGCTCTTGTTAAACAGAGAGACAAGAAGACAATTTATTTCGTTTGATGCTTTTGTGGAGAGTAAGGTTATCTGGTCTCTCTGTTTTTGAAAGGAAAGCAGTGGGGGAGCCCTGACAACAAGTTTCTTAAAAAAAATAAGAAATCAAATTTGCATCCGTCAGGATTTGAATCTGGGTGATTGGGTTGTACATCCACTACATTAGCCAAATGAGTTAGCCTCATTTATTTTTATCTGATCTCTTTACTCTATCCCTACTAGACTAGCACCATCGTTCAAGATTTCCTTTTTCTTTTTTTGAGGGAACAACCATCGTTCAAGCTATGTGATAAATGGTAGCGATTTATTAAATATGAATACTCACTCACGGGCATGCTCTCTAATATACTTCACGTTGTTACTCCTACATGGCTATTGTGTGAAATTATGAATGCATGATTCTCTCTCAACCAGATGGTCCGGTTAACCTTTTCAGGTACGGTGAAAATGTAAAACATCGTACTATATATTTTATTTTCTACAACACTAGCTATTTGGAATTGTCTACAAAAGTAATATATATATATATAGTACGATGTTTTTTTTAAGAAACTTGTTTTATTTATTTAAGTAATATAGCCAGATGGTCCCTACTAATTTACCTATATATATATATATATATATATATATATATATATATATATATATATATAGGGTAGCGCTATTTGACTCCCTGGGAGTAGAATAGTTATTCTACATCCACCTCGTATCTTTTGAATCGTAAATAATTTTTACGTCACGTAAATTTTGCCATATTTCGTAAGTTCATAGGAACGTAAGAAAATATTAACATAATATAAAATTTTATTTATGTGGCACATAAAAAATATTATGTAAAATACGCATATTGCATTTCTTATGTTCATTTTTTAATATGGGACGAAATAAATGTAATTATTTGGATGATAAATAAATTTTCTTTTATAAAAACAATGTATAAAAACCTCGGGCGCAAAATAATTCATCCTGCACCTGGGTGTAGAATAGGGTTTCCATATATATATATATATATATATATATATATATATATATATATATATATATATATATATAGGGAAAATGGTTTCTACCCTCAAAGGTAACTACCCCACGTCTCATATACCAACTTACGGAAGTACTTTGTCATAATTTATCGGTTTGAGTATGTTCGTATACTATATCTAAGATACCCAAAAACAACTTTAATGAAAAAATTGCAAATGGCCTAATATTTTACACTATATACTCGAAATATCGTCATATATGCATATAAAAGAGAAGTATGTAGAAGTTTTCTACATACTACTAAAAAAAAGTATCTATAGTACTGAAATAGCATTATATACTCCATACTACATGATACATACCTCATGTTATGATAGATACTCCATACATTGTGTGAAACACACGTAGGGTAGTTACCTTCGAGTGTAGTATGAATATGTCCTATATATATATATATATATATATATATATATATATATATATATATATAGGGTAGCGCTATTTGACTCCCTCGGAGTAGAATAGTTATTCTACACCCACCCCGTATCTTTCGAACCGTAAAGTATTTTTACGTCACGTAAATTTTGCCGTACTTATAATTTTATAGGAACGTAAGAAAATATTAACATGACGTAAAAATTTATTTATGTGGCATATAAAAAATATTACGTAAAATACGCATTTTTACCTATTTTTACACTGTTATAACTTATATATTGCATTTCTTATGTATATTTTTTAGTTATGGGGCAAAATAAATATAATTATTTGGATCATAAACATATTTTTTTTATAAAA
Organism: Poa annua; assembly: GCA_026929855.1. Classification (NCBI taxonomy): domain Eukaryota; kingdom Viridiplantae; phylum Streptophyta; class Magnoliopsida; order Poales; family Poaceae; genus Poa; species Poa annua. Next base: position 29,561,327 of record CM049428.1, read on the forward strand.
AACAATGTAAAAACTTTCGGGTGCAAAATAATTTATTCTGCACCTGGGTGCAGAATAGGGTTTCTATATATATATATATATATATATATATATATATATATAGGTTAAATGCTTTCTACTCCCGGGTGTAACTACACCCACGTCTCGTATACCACCTTACGGAAGTATTTGTCATACTTTATTGGTTTGAGTATGTTCATATACTATATCTAAGATACCCCAAAATAAGTTTTATGAAAAAATTGCAACTGTCCTAATATTTTACACTATATACTCGAAATATCGTCATATATGCATATAAAAGAGAAGTATGTAAAAAAACTTACATACTACCAAAAAATAAGTATCTATAGTACTAAAATAGCATTATATACTCCATACTACATGTTACATACCTCCCGGTATGATAGATACTCCATACGTGTGTAAAACACACATGGGTGTAGTTACACCCGGGTGTAGTATGAGTATGTCATATATATCAACGCGGATTTCCTGCCCACGGGGATAGCTGCGCATATGGTGGCTACCGTAGGATACAGAGAGTAAAGTAAGTCTGATAAGAAGCGCATTGGAACGACGAGCGGGCAGAGAAGTTTCTTTCACGGAGGCGTTAAACGCTCCGAAAGCCGTTCCCATGTCATATACTCGGTGCATCACATCATTTACGCAGGCATGGGCTATCAAGCTTCCCATGATAATGATGCCAACCGGTGTCCATGAAAACACGCGACCGTCCATCACAAATCAACCATGGGGACCGTGAAATAACGCTACCGTCCATCACACATCAAGTTGTGCACTGCGTGTTTTCTCTCCACACCACCATGGTGTTGTGGTGATAAGTACTAGCCAGCATGTGTTCTCTCCACAACACGGTGTTGATGTATAATTCTGGCTAGCATGATTTCCCTCCACCCGACGGTGTTGATGAGTTATGGCTAGCATGATTTCTCTCCACTACACGGTGACAGCGTGAATCTCATTTTCTGTATACAAAAAAGCATGGTCATCGGCTAGCGGTCTATTTGCGTGAAAGACGTGTGTAAGAATTCGTTCTCTCGTTACGACGTTGATAGCAAGCTCCATCGAATGTCTGTTAACTATGAGGTTGCAATGTCTCCGGAGAAGTTCACTCAATATCGCGTATGAATGGTTGGATGCTGGTGCGCAGCTATCACCATGGGCATCCCACTATTTCCTGTATATATATATATATATATATATATATATATATATATATATATATATATATATATATATATATATATAGGATAGCGCTATTTGACTCCCTAGGAGTAGAATAGTTATTCTACACCCACCCTGTATCTTTTGAACCGTAAAGAATTTTTACGTCACGCAAATTTTACCGTACTTCGTAAGTTTATAGGAACGTAAGAAAATATTAACATGACGTAAAACTTTATTTATGTGACATATAAAAAATATTATGTTAAATACGCATTTTTGCCTATTTTTACAATGTTATGACTTATATATTGCATTTCTTATGTAGATTTTATAGTTATGGGAAAAAAATGAAGTTATTTGGATCATAAACATATTTTCTTTTATAAAAACAATGTAAAAACTCTCGGGTGCAAAATAATTTATTCTGCACCTCGGTGCAGAATAGGGTTTATATATATATATACTAGATGGATACCCCGCGCGTTGCAGCGGGTATCACTAAGAACAAAATAAACGATTAAACTCTGAAACAAACTATAGAAATATGCATGCATGAATAACACATGATTTAATTTAGTAATTACATTGACGAATATTGTGGTCTTATCATTGAATCACAAAATAAAAAAATGATGTGGCTAATTTAATGGCTAAAGAAAAAAATGATGTGGATACTTCCATGTAGAGATGGACAATAAGTAATTAATTTTTGTGAGATGATGTGGATAATTGGTTGGCTAAAAGAAGAAGTGATGTGTATGGCTTGCATGTTGAGATAGAATCATTTATTATAACTTAGTGGGGTTTTGCTTTATAAGAAGTATAGATATAGGGAAACCCTATTCTGCACCGAGGTGCAGAATAAATTATTTTGCACCCGACAATTTTTATATTATTTTTTATAAAAGAAAATATGTTTATGATCTAAATATTTACATTTATTTTGCCCACAACTAAAAAATCTACATAAGAAATGTAATATATAAGTCATAACATTATAAAATAGGTAAAAATGCGTATTTTACATAATATTTTTTATATGTCACATAAATAAAGTTTTATGTCATGTTAATATTTTCTTACGTTTCTATAAACTTACGAAGTACGTCAAAATTTACGTGACGTAAATTTTTTTTACGGTTCAAAAGATACGGGGTGGGTGTAGAATAACTATTCTACTCCCAGGGAGTCAAATAGCGCTACCCTATATACTCCCAGGGAGTCAAATAGCGCTACCCTATATATATATATATATATATATATATATATATATATATATATATAGGATAAGGTTTGTATATGTTGCATAACTAGGGAGGTGGTAATCGGCACCGTTCATTCGCTTTGGGATTGGTGCCGAATATTGAAGGAGGTTCCTTTTTGGATGAGATGGTTGGAGGGAATTAGCAAAGAGGAATGGGGAACTGCTCCTTTTGTGCCCAGGCTAACAAAAAGTGGAAACCAGTGGTCCGGTGCTTTCACGTGGTACCACATGCAGCCATCCGTATAATTCCAATTTTTTGCCCACTACGGGTTAGGGTGTTTCCTTTCTAATCCACGGTCGTGTATCCATGATTCCATACGGTGCTATCCTTTCCAACGGTGCCTTTGATTTTAGCCCTTTTTTCTATTGTCGCTCCGAAGTCTGAGCTTCATCTACACATACGTGCTTGTTTCCGGTGACTCGCATGACCTGAGGCAATCTAAGTTTTTGTTGACCCACAATACTACACGGTGCATGCCTTATTTAGCAAAGGTGCCTTAATAAACAGCACATGGAACCCGATGATGATTTATACGGTGCCTAGGCTGGAACTATAGGTACTAACGGTGCTCAATACATCCGTTCGTGTAATAAAGAATACATCGTTTATTGTGTTCGTCGTAACAAAGCTAAGGGAAAAGAGTGGAAAAAACAGTGACTAGAATAAATCTCAAAGAAGGATCGATCTCTCTGTACCAAAAACATCAGAAACATCAGAAGACAGATCGATCTACCAGTGTCCATGCTCGGACGGAGCCTAGGGAAAATTATTCGGTTCCTAAGTAATTTACATACGGAGCTCTCCCCAAAAATGAAAGGTGCTTCTATATACCAGCTCACGGCTGCATCGAGCGACACCAGAGCCCGGCGGGGGCCGAGCGGCACCAGAGCCCGGCTGCGAAGGCGGTGCCCGACGCCGGTAGTAGCTGCTGCGTCGTATCTCCGAGGCTGGAAGCGCCCAGGACAGCAGGTTGGAGGCTGCGGGACGTCGTGTCGGCAGCGCGGCGAGGGGGTCGGCGGAGCGCAGGAGGCGAGCTCATCGACGGCAGCAAGCGAAGCCTGCCGGCGGAATCGTGGCTAGCAGGCAGAGTGGAGCGACCTCCTTGCGGCAGAGGCCAGATGGGGAGAAGGAGGGTAGGGCCTCCGGGTGGCAGAGGCCAGATGGAGCAGTGGGGAGGCACGCCAGGGAGGAGGGCGGGCGGTGGGGGTTGATGTAGGGCCGACGGCGGCGTGCGGATGAGGCGGCGCGCATCCACCCCCTGCCCGGCTCGGCGGGACGGCGAGGTCGCCGGAAAGGTGCGCCAAGAGGCAAACTCGCTGGGGACGGGGAGGCTGTCCGGGCGACGGACGGCGAGTAGCCCGCGCCATAGAGGAGCTCCACCGGAACAACGCCCTGCCGCTAGACGCCAGCCGGGAAAGGAAATGTGCGGCGGCGACCGGCCTGTAGATGGTCGCGGCGGTGGAAGCCGGCCAAGGAGAGGAGAGGGAGGCCGTTGCCTGGCTCCGGTGCCGCCGCAGGGGAAGAGAGAACTCCACCGCCTGTCACCGTAGCTACCTCGAAGAGCTCGACCAGCCGGTGGATCGGGAGGTAGGGGATGGTCACCAGAATCGGGAGGGGTGGGGCAGGTGGGGCGGGTAGAAGACTAGAAGATATGGTTCGTGCCCGATGCGTGTGTGTGGATTTGAAGTCCGGTCCACAGAGAAGAGATAAGGAGAGAGGGAGAGGTGGGGCTGCGACAGAGTGCACCAGAGATTCTCATGTCTGGTTGGATCACGGGAGAGCCCTTGCTAGGATGCAGGCCTAGCGATCAGGAAATTGGCTCCAGGTGAACAAAAGAGGAAATACCAAATGTCATCAGAAACTAGCTAAATAAAAAGAGGGGAAAGTTTTATCACAGATCACGAGGCCTCATGTGCGGCATAGATTGTACTCGCCACAATGTTGCAACATAGCTAGTATTTTCCATATATATATGGTAGCACTATTTGACTCCCTGTGAGTAGAATAGTTATTCTACACCCACCCCGTATCTTTTGAACCGTAAAGAATTTTACGTCACGTAAATTTTGCCGTACTTCGTAAGTTTATAGGAACGTAAGAAAATATTAACATGACATAAAAATTTATTTATGTGGCATATAAAAAATATTACGTAAAATACGCATTTTTACCTATTTTTACACTCTTATGACTTATATATTGCATTTCTTATGTATATTTTTTAGTTATGGGGCAAAATAAATATAATTATTTGGATCATAAACATATTTTTTTATAAAAAACAATGTAAAAACTTTCGGGTGCAAAATAATTTATTCTGCACCTGGGTGCAAAATAATTTTTAGTTATGGGGCAAAATAATATATATATATATATATATCAACGCGGATTTTCTACTCATGGTGGTAGCTACGCATACACTTAGAACCACTAGATATTGTTCCGTGATTCGTGCAACCGTTTGCTTCCATTCATGTCCGTTTGCCGTTCTCTTTCATCTGGAGGATAAAACACTTTTCTCGTTGGATGAAAAAAACAACGACAAACATTGCACCCCTATCTGGTTACGCCACTGTTTCCGAGTCTTTTTCTTCCAACGCAGGGTCCATGGCCGGAGATAGGTGTGCCGGCGATGAGGAGATCTTCCATGCCGACTCCGATTAGAAGCCCGACAGCACAAAGGGGCCTCGATCGATTGGATCCGTGCGGCGGCGAGGGCATCATGGATGCGTACGTTGTCCACGACGTCGACGGGGGAAGACCAGCCTGGGCGGTGGTGCAAATCGGGGACGGGGTCGTGGTGGTGCTGGAGGAGTTGGGAGCGTTGCAGGCGGTGCAGATCCGCCGGAGAAATCTTGGCGGCAAGGAGTGACGGAGACGAGCGACCCTGTAGGCCTCGTCTAGCTCGAGAAAGGGAGGGACGCCTGGAGGCGCTGCTCCGGTGCCGACCGTCGGAGGACGCGACCGGTCGGAGGACGCGTGCAGCATCTGGTGCCGCAGCGACGACCAGCACGGCGCGGAGCTCTGCCTCCTCCGCGCGGTGGAGGCCGGCGTAGCCGCATCTCGCTAGAGGAGGGGGCGCGAGGAAGAGGCCGGTGAAGGGGAGCTCGGGATGTGGCCTGGTAGTGTGGGGCCGTGGTGGGGAGGACGCTGGGCATGGCGGCGGCCGTCGTGCTCAAGGGCGATGTGCCGAGAGGTGGGGAGGGGCGACGCCGCGACGCGCTCGGTAGCCTGCCGCCGTGGGCAGAGGTGGGGAGGTGCGGCGTGTGGACGGCTGCGGGTTCTGGCCAGCTCATGGAGAGGGAGGGGATCCGACGGCCAGCTCATGGAGAGGTAGGGCAGAGGAAGGGGATCGAGAGGAAGATGCAGGAGAGGGGTCGGTAGGCAACGAGAAAGGAAGCTGGTCAAGTTCTCTCTCCATGACAGATGAGATGAGAGAGAGATGTCCTCGTGTCCGCGCGTGCGGAATAGGGCAGCGGTGGGCGGTGTATTTTCTTTTCCTTTTTGAGAGCTGTGTGCGGTGTGCGGTGGGTGAGAGAGGAAACAGCGGCTAACGACGTTAAGTCGATCTACGGTGTAAAATACCCTATAGTTTGATCCAATGGTCAGATAAGGGTGCGTAGCTACCATCGTGGGCAGCCAGCTATTTTGCATATATATATATAGGGAAACCCTATTCTGCACTCAGGTGCAGGATAAATTATTTTGCACCCGAGGTATTTTACATTGTTTTTAGGAAAGAAAATATGTTTATGATGCAAATAATTACATTTATTTTGCTCCATAACTAAAAAATCTATATAAGAAATGCAATATATAAGTCATAATAGTGTAAAAGTAGGTAAAATTGTGTATTTTATGTAATATTTTTATATGTCGTATAAATAAAGTTTTACGTGATGTTAATATTTTCTTATATTGCTATTAACTTACAAAGTATGACAAAATTTACATGACGTAAAAATTCTTTACGGTTCAAAGAGATACCGGGTGGATGTAGAATAACTATTCTATTACTAGGGAGTCAAATAGCGCAATGGATCAGCTAGGATGGAAACCGATGTGCTCGGATCAACTCCATCTTCTAGTTTTTATCCCGGGGTTGCCGCCGGCGCTCTGTCGTTGCTTTGCTGCTCCCCTCCGCCTCTTTCCACATGCTCCGGCCTCCCTAACCCTAGGGATATGCCCAAGATAGTAGTTTCCGCTTGGGTGTCCACATGTATCTGTTAATAGTCCCTCTGCATTTGTTTTGATCATTTTTGGACATGGGCAGTTGAGTGCCCTTGCATATATAGTAAGCCATTAAGTATTTGGATGTGGGTCACACATGATTGATGCATTGCAATTTCATTTGATTACTACGCAAGTATGTAATATTGATTTATGGATAAAATTAAGCAAAAATGAGTCTCGCATTTATTTTTTGTGGACTCTACATATTTCCATGGTTACATTGAAAAATATACAGATTTTGACAAATATTTAAGGTGAATACTGGAAAATTTAATACTATGTGCCAATGCAAGAATACCAAATGACGGCCTTTGAGGCAATTGTGATTATTTCTCCTTTTGTAATATATTAAGGATGGTCAATTCTCTTGTTAATATTAGCTTCACATTTTAAAAAGTGTATATCTAAACGTATTGGTTATGCGAACATTGACAAGATTTACCATGGACTAACAAATGACCGTCGAGAAGAATGTGTAGGGGTGGCCTGAAACTCTGGGTGAACAAGAAACAATGACCAACATTTCAAAATAGGTTGTTGTTGGCCCTGAAAAAATAGCGCTATGGCGCGATGAAAATCATCTCGCTAGATAAATAAGTGTATAATGTCTCGCAAACAGCACGCTAGTAGCATATTTCCAAGCCGGGCCTATCTTGATATGGCACAACTTGGTAGACAATGCTCAAAGAGGGGGATGGTGAAAATGCTCTAAGAGAGGGGACACCAAATAGGACCCTAACTCGGGTTGTGTCTGGTAGGGTGATTCCACTCAGATATTCCGAAGCCAACTAAGAATGATAATTTTTTCTACTCAAGGTCCTTCGTGTAAGATAGTTGGACATCTTGTAATTTCATATTTTTGGACTTAGAGGTTCCTATTTGTAGAAGTTGTGACGTAACATACTTTTATTTAAATACACACATGCCCCGCCACGTTACGGCAACATCTATTTAAAAATATATAATAAAAATAAGAGCCCATGAAATATGAATTTATTTACACAAAATATAAAACATGTCAGAATTGTTGAAAGGCTAAATTTAATTGATGTGATAATTTTCTCGTATTTGATGATTAAAAACGGGTGACGTGGATAATTTTATGATTGAAAGGTAGATGACATGGATATATTACATGCAAAATATATTTTCATTAGTGGGATGACATGGACAATCAACTGGTTATAGTAGTGGGTGATGTGGATAACAACTTGCATGGTGAGATAGAAATTCATAAATGATCTCTATGGGATTTTGCTTTATAAAAGGTATAGATATACAAATTAAGCCCGTCAGACATCGGCATTGTGAAAATGTTTTTCAATATTATATTTTTGCTTAAGAATGTTGCTCAGATACTTGTGTGCAAAAAAGGTGATGTCATTTTATAATTCTGGTAGTAGTGAGTTGAGGTAATGGTATCAAACTCATGCGGACTAAATGTCAACACATACATGCAACCAAACAAGTCCCTAGTTCAGCATGTCTAAACAGACCCAAGGTACCAAATACATCACAGTTGAATATCCTTAGCCTGTCTAGGGTCAACATGTCTCCGGAGAGATCCATGCTAGGACCATACTAGTTACAACACACCCTAAATATAGGAGAGATGAGCGATAAACACATTGATCTCCAGTATAACCCGATTGTCTCCCGAGTTTCAGCGTCCTCAATCCTGGCGACCTGGCCACCTTCTCCCTTTGGGATATCGTGAGTCATGACATCCCATGCTCAAATGGAGAAATTTAGGGACAAATGTTGGGATCCTAGGCAAAACTTGCTCTAGCATCATCCTGATATCCCAGGAAGCAGGTTTTCCCTGAAGAAACCAATGCTTCACTAACGAACTGATCAACGGTACATGAATCAATTGAGTATGGACACCGGGTAGTACCGAACAAAATAATAATTCAACGAACCCCAAAATACCCTACAAAATTGCTGGCTGCTCAACAGCCTTAATGAGGCATCTAAACCGCCAGGACAAACAGGAGCCCTACAGCATCGTCTACTGATCAGATTCTATCAATTTCCTCAGGTTGCGAAGGGCCTCAGCAGACAAGCTCTTGCAAGATCTCAGTAATCCCTATAGCATCGTCTACTGTTCAGATTCTAGCAATCTCCTCAGGTTGCAAAGGGCCTCAGCAGACAAGCTCTTGCAAGATCTTATCCGCACTGATGGCCCCTGTTCCAGAGGCAGCAAGCACCCACTGAGCTCAGGGGCAAAGCAAACGACAATCACTGTGAGGTTGTCAAACGTTTGGAGCCTCTTCGCCTCCATGGCGAGCTCCCTCGCACACCTATCAGGGTCATCATGTCGTCTGAGCCCCTTGCGGACTAGGGTCACTGCGTGCTGGCTAGTCATGACATCCCATATCCCATCGCAGCCTATAATGAGGAACTCATCATCCTCGGTGAGGATCGTCTGCTGGAACTCTGGCTCAGCAATTAGAGGTGACGGTGAGCCTTGAGGCGTTTTCATGTCCCAATCCCCAAGAGCCCGAGTCACAGAGAGTACTCCGTTGAGGTAGCCATCTTCAATGTATCCTCCACAATCAGTGACCCTTTGACGCTCTGCATCATAAGTTGGCCTGTGATCACAAGACATCTCCACAGCTTTGCCTTTCCTACATAGTACTGCTCGGCAATCCCCAGCATTTGCAACCAATAACTGCCTGAGATGGGAAGAAAATGAATGTTAGCATGCACACCCAAAATGCAACCATGGTGTATCTACAATGGGTGTATCATAAACTGCATGCTCATTTTACCTTCCAAATATCAAAGCTGTAAGAGCTGTTGTTCCCGAAGATCGGCTGATGACTGAATCATCTGCAAGAGCAAGGTCTGCACTCAAGAACGCTTTGCGAATTGAGTTCTCAACAGATTCCGAAAAAACTTCATCTTCCTCTAGTGCATTTGGGAATTCTGAATCCTCAAAAAACAGCCTCATGGCATGCCTTTTCATGTAGGCTGCTGCATCTGAACCCCCATGGCCATCAAAAACCTACTAACAAACAACACAATTAGATCATAGAGGACAGAAGAATCATAGTTTGAAAAAATAATAATAAAAGGTCCTGCATACCCCATAGAAGGCATTAGGCGCGGGGCACACCAGCAGTGAGCCAAGATGGCCAGAAAGATCATCAATTCTAATGTGTTCATCTTCCATGTACCGCCTAGGTCCAATATCAGCAAAGCTACCAGATCTAATGTTCGATACAAAATTTAGAGTCTGCAACTGTGCCTTGAACTCCTGCATCGACCAGACAACTGATAATTATACTGTGGTTGCGGAGACATACTCCACACTATATCTCAGGAAAGGGTAACGTCAAGTGTTAAACTGAGACATTTGTTTTGCCAACTATCAGACTGACATACATTCACAAATCGATTCAAAATGTTTATGGATGTCACTGAAGAAACATATCAATACTGAATTAACAAAACAATTAGTCAAGTGTGTATATTTGTAATCCAACACAAAGCCATCAAAATAAATCCCATCAGCAGACAATTCGAAGTACTCCAAACAAGCAACCACTATCCTATTATAGGCAGGAATGAAAATAGTCACGTTGAATCACGCATTGCGGAGGCAAACAAAGAATATATGCAGCGAAGACTCCCAGCAATATGGCAACAAAATTATCCAAAGGCAATTCAAAGTACTCCGAACAAGCTACGACTATCCTATTATGGGCAGGAATAAACTAGTCGCGTTGAATTGCACTTTGTGGAGGCAAACAATGATATGCACCTAGCACGCCCATCAATATCGCAATGAAACTATAACCAATTTGTAGTTCCAATTCCCCGGCCAAATGATTCCACTATCATCCATTTGAAATTCTAATTCCCCAAGCACTTTCAACAGTTAATACACCAAGATTAGAAACTAATAACAAGAAAAGCGTGACCTTAGAACTCTTAAGCAGGTAGTTTGCTCACTTCCACAAAAAACACTCTGACTAGAACCAATTGTACTGGGAAGATCATTTAATTACCTTCTACCAACGAAATTTGGCAGCTCAATCACATAAGAGAAGCGCTCCTGATAATCTAAAGAACCGTATAACGTCACAAAGAATACACGGGCGACCTCGACCGAGAAGCACCCAGATTTTCGACATACAACTCTCGCCAGACCAAACCAATGAGTTGTCCTGGTTACACTAACTCCTATAGAACCGAAGAGTACAAAGGAGACCCTTGTCAGCTACAGTAGAAATCAAGAACTCACCAGATCGGGCACCTCGAGTTCCACCAGTGAATCAGCCTTCGGCGACGCCGCCACCGACGGCGACGGGGACACCGCTGCCCCGACCACCATCACCTCCTCGACCCCCTTCACGGGGCACCGATGCTCCAACATCGGAACGACCTGACTCATGACCTCCGGCCCGGCAACCATCTCCGACTCACCAATCAAATTCCTCCCCAACGCGTGCGGCACAACAACCTCCCGAATCTCTCGCCTTTCCACACCACCAAAGAACTCACCCGATCCGCCCCCTTCCTGCTCGCACCACAAAATAAAAATCCCCAAGAGGCCAACGATTGTCACCCGAAATTCTCCGGGAGGATCTGGTGGCCTTTCCACGATCCGAGGGACGCGATTTGAACTTTTCCTGGGACACACGCGCACACGGAGACGGAGAGTTTCCTGATCCGAAGCGAAAGAAGAGACGAAACGGCGGAATTAGGAGGGAATTTCTATTTATTATGCGCGCGTGGTGGTAAAGAAAGAACGGACGGCGGCAGTGGATGGAAGACCGGCGGGTGGCCGTTGCGAGCCGGTACCCTAGGTTCAGTGCGCTGCTGAGATAACCGGCACGCGTGTCACGCACCGTGCCGGGTTCGCCGAACTCGTTCACGTTTATTTCTTTCTTTTTTGCGGCTGCCAATTTAGTTTTTGATACTCCTCGTCGATTATTTTTACATGGAACGGCCGAGAGGACATGGAGCAACTATAAAATTGCACAAGCATCCTCAAGTTTTACAAAAAAACACCCTACATAGTGTGGAAGAAACACGGTAGGGTCCGTCGATTCCATAGCCAGCTCGAACGCCGGCTATCCCTACCGGCACCGGTGATGATACCACTTGGGGCAGTAATGACGTGGAAACGCCATCATGAATCCTTTGCATGGCCCGTCAAGACCCAACATAAGGTAGAAGAAGCACCATTGACGCCTGTGGAGGCTCCCAACTTAGACAAGAATCACGGTGTCAACATAAGTTCACCATGTGATGATATCCAGTTTGCAGCTCAGATATTCACCACCTTCCTGAAGAAGGAGTCAACACGCCACTTCTTCATCCCCTCACCACAAAGTCACCACAAAGGTCGGTCGGTAGAAACTTCTTTACACCTTGACAACACATAGAAAGATGGACACCCCATGACCTTATGGATTGAAACAACGGTCATATCCATCTCTCCTAGCTTTAGCCCCTAGAGCGGCAAAGCCATGAATAAAAAAACCAGACTAGAACCTGATCCAGCTGAAAAGATCTGGTACCTCCAAAAATGTGTAAAAAACATGATGAGGGACTTCCAAAAATACCCTAGAGCGGCAAGTGAGATTTCAAATTTGAAAGCTGAATTTTAAAATGATGGGGGACTTAAAAAATATCCTAAACAAAACATAAAAGGTGTCTTTGCCTCTGAGCACTAGTGATCTCGGTGTTTTTGAAAATCGAAAAAACTATTTACATTGCAAAAAATTGAAACAAAATCCTAAATGTATCCAATAATGTAACCAACAAATGTGTAAAAAAATTCAAATACTTTGTATTATGCGCTACAAAAAAACTAACAAAATTTGATAAATTTCAAGTTTTGAAGATAGGAATATTCAGATTCCCACTTTTCTTATTTATGTGTAACACATAATACAAAGTAAATTTGCAAAATAACATAAAAGATGAAATTATTGTCTAAAATAAATAACCATGTAGTCCTTAGACTTAACTCTGGCCCAAATCATATTAACCGTCAGATCTGCTTACTTATTTTTAGTGTAGTCATATCTGCTTACTAGGAGTATGATGTATCGTAAAAGACCCCAATAGTGGAAAACTCCGGACCAGAAAAGCCCAGTAGGAAATTTACCTGACCACCAGAAGCCGATCAACGACCAACACAATTCCTGATTTCTTTTGGGAACGGACGAACACACCTGATTTTTCTATGGGAAACGTTTCTTCTGCTTTTACCTTTATCCCCTCTTTCTCGGTTCTTATTATAACTCGGCCGCCTCCGCTCTCTTCTCCTGCTGCGTTCTTCTCCTCCCCCCTCCTCGCTTTCAACTCCCTCGACCGTCGACAACCCGGAGAGTGGGAGGAGAAGGCGAGCCGAATGAACTGGAGTTAAGTTCGGCGTGATCCCGCCGAAGAGGGCTGCTCCGCTGTCCGGAAATCTTCTGATCTGGTAATTTCTTTTGCCTATTCCTGCTTGCTCCTCTCATGGGATCCTCTGTTAGGGTTGGGAGACTTGGGAAGCTAGGGGTCTCTCTTGCGCGGAAGCTCGGAATCCATCTCTTCTCAGCGATGTTAGTGGTAGCTGCGGAGATCATAGTGGTGTAATTTCTCATGCTCCGGTTCGTGTGTCGTTGCTGCGACTTGCGAGAGAGAGAGAGTCAGGTCTCATTAGACTTGGAACTGGAGGGTTCTTGATTTTAGCTCTTGGAATTCTCTTTCTGATGTAATAATTCGACCAAAAGGAACTCGGTTTTCTATTGCTGCTGCTTAATAGACAACATGCGTTGCTCCCCTATGTTAGTCTCCAAGGAGTATGACCCGTGAATTAGTCTATGCGGTCATAATTGGGCCCAACATTTTGATGTTCTGGATGAAAGGTCACAGCTTTTCAAGTTTCAGTATATGAATTTCCCCAAACTAAGCGAGATACCTTGGTCGGTACATCGATGAATACCTGTACGGAATATTATTGTGGATCTGTTCGTGTGGAAATTGAGCTTCTTCTTATGCTTATGAGATTGGTAGGTGTTGAGTCAAATGCTACAGCTTGTTTTCGTCCTGGCAACCTGAACATCCAACTTAAAGCATTTTGCCAATCCTAAAGGCACAGATAAACTGCAGATAACAGATAGTATATGGTTTACATTGTGCTTTTCTTGAATTAATTATTGATCAACTCCTTGCAATGAAGTGCGTAGGTTATGCTTCTTGACTTAATAAATTATACACTTTGCAGGTCATTCAAGTAGATGCTTAGGGAAGGAAAGTAGAACACTGGTCGTGTATATGACGTCAGTAGGTCTGGTAAATCCTTCGTCAGGTTTCCCGGAAACAAGTACTAGTGGAGCCAATGACCGACTACCAGAGGAGATGACTGAGATGAACATAAGAGATGATAAAGTAACTTTGTGCTAGAAGCGTGATATTACTCTTTCCTTTTGACACCTCTTTTTAAATATCTTATATGTAAACATTGTCAGGAAGTTGAAGTTCTGGTGGTGAATGGTAGTGGGATGGACACTGGTCATATTATCGTGATAGCTGTCGGTGGAAGAAATGGGCAGCCAAAGCAGGTAATGGAACCACCATAAGTAGCATCGTCAATCCCCAGTGATTTATGTATCATAGTTTCATGTAGCAAGGGTGGAGCCATATCTGCTTTCAGCATGATAGGAAACTTCTGTTATGTGTCAGTAATCTTTAACATTATTAATCAATATGAAGGATTTCTGCAGACTCATATTACCGAATCATTATATTTAATTGCAGACTCTTAGCTACATGGCTGAGCGTGTGGTAGGGCGTGGTTCATTTGGAGTTGTCTTTCAGGTGGGAAAACGAATATTTTACTTCACTTACATGTATATAAATTTACGTGTTATCTTCTATGATGTTGTCCTGTAATGTCTTTCTGTTTGAAACATAACTGCCATTTGGTTTGTTCAAATTTTTGTTTACAGGCTAAGTGTCTAGAAACTGGCGAGAGAATAGCTATAAAGAAAGTTCTTCAAGATGTGAGATATAAGAACCGTGAGCTGCAAACAATGCAAGTTCTTGATCATCCAAATGTTGTATGCTTGAAGCATTACTTTTGCTCAACGACTGAGAAAGAGGAGCAATACCTCAATTTGGTGCTTGAATACGTGCCGGAAACTGTTCATCGTGTTATTAAGCATTACAATAAGATGAATCAACGCATGCCATTGATATATGTTAAACTGTATATGTATCAGGTAATGTTATGTGTACCTCTTGGCATTGTCTTTTCCTGGATAATGTTATTAACTGAAATTCTCTGTAAATTTCATTTCGTTCAATCATATTTGCAGATATGTAGGGCTTTGGCATACATTCATAACTGTATAGGAGTGTGCCACAGAGACATAAAGCCTCAAAATATTCTGGTCTGTGTTTGGTTGACATCTGTCTGAATGCTTACAAAATCCTTCTATTTTTTGTATTAGACATTCCAACCAGATGACATAATTTGATATCAGTCCATTCATGTGACAGGTGAACCCACATACTCATCAACTGAAGTTGTGTGACTTTGGCAGCGCAAAAGTTTTGGTACAATTCATAAGTTCTGATACACCGAACTTCTTATGAAACATCACACAATATTGTTTATGCCATCTAAAGTTCTACATTACATCTTCTGATGCTGATAGGTAAAAGGGGAACCAAATATTTCGTACATCTGCTCTAGATACTACAGAGCTCCAGAGCTCATATTTGGTGCTACAGAGTACACAACAGCTATTGACGTGTGGTCAGCTGGTTGCGTTTTTGCTGAGCTCCTTCTTGGGCAGGTAAAAGATCATGAAAGTTCTAACGATATATCCTCAAGCTTCCTGATACAGGTGTTAATAATTATTTGTTTCTGGGTAGCCTGTTTTCCCCGGGGACAGCGGTGTCGACCAGCTTGTTGAAATCATCAAGGTAATAGCAACTAACTAAATTAGAGATTCTGGCATATAGTATTCTCCCTTTTTCCAGCTAACCCAGGCAAATGACTTGCATTTGTTTCAGGTTTTGGGTACTCCGACACGGGAAGAAATAAAACATATGAACCCAAACTACACGGAGTTTAAGTTCCCGCAAATCAAAGCTCACCCATGGCACAAGGTAAATGCCTCCATATCTTCCAGTTTCCCTTTCTTACTTTCAATGTTATCGTCCTACACTTGTTTTTACGGTAAAATATTAATGTGCACGTTTCACCAGATATTCAATAAAAGAATGCCATCTGAAGCTGTAGATCTTGTTTCTAGGCTTCTGCAGTACTCACCAAACCTCCGCTTAACTGCAGTAAGTAAGAATGAGCTCTTTTGGCGCTCACTCATATACCTATAGTCCACTGACTACATCTTTTGGGTTTTTAATCTCTCTAGTTGGAGGTGTTAGTCCATCCATTCTTTGATGAACTACGAGATTCAAACACCCGCTTACCAAATGGCCGCCCCCTGCCCCCGCTCTTCAATTTCAAGAGTCGCGGTAAGTTTAGATGGATGATACACTTACACCAATCATAATGTCCGGTCACTGGACTCTAATTTATCATATGCTAAACTTGGACAGAGTTAAAAGGAGTACAGACGGAGTTTCTTTTGAAGTTGATACCCCACCATGCTAAGAAGCAGTGTGCCTTCCTAGGACTGTCAGCAGGCATTTGAATCCACTGTCAAACCGTATAACAGAGCCTGCAGTATTATTGGATAGGCAATGCATGTGGTTTTCTTCTAAGATCTCACAGGTCCTATTTTTGTTCTACAACTGCGGTGAGCGCCGCTTCTACCACGTTCTCAAAGCAAGATAAAGACTTGTATATTTACCTGCCCTGTCCTGGAGAACTTGGTCCTCTGCCAATTCTTCATCACCAACCAGACATAAAGGCACATATGTGTGCTGCATACTGCATACATATTTTGCTACTGTTAAGATGTTACATAATTGTATTCATTCATTTTTTGTGTGTGGTATGATATGAGTTCTTGTTTGCTAAATCTCGATCTTGAATGTGTCACAGCTGTAAATCTCTACCGTGCATGTGTGACAAAAAATGACACACCTTAATTATTTGGACTGGTCAGGATTTGATCAGTGCTACCTTAATGTTCTTTAGCTAAATGAAGCCAACGACAGTTGGGTGCCTGAATGCCCTGAGTACCATCTGGATCATCAGGTTTGTTGCATACATGTTTCTTTTATGATCGTATAACTGGACACCAGATAGATAGAAGGGGTCCTAGTTCCACTAAGAAATTGTCCAATTACGAGTTGCACATGTAGATGGGATATACTGAGGTGCAAACAGAGAAAAAATAATCTGCAGTAAACATCTTTTCCTATGACACTTGTTGCTGCATGGAATAGGGCGGTTTTGGTGGCAGGTAGGTTGTGCCAGTGTAGGTATGATGGGAGGTGACCTGCGGAAGGGGCCATCAACAGGTAGAATTTTCATTAGGCACAGGTACGGCAACACTGTTAGTAAAAACTGCTTTAGTGGGAATTTGATGGGTAACAATGGGTGCTGAATTTTTTGCTATAGTTGTGTTCATTTGCTGAAGTGCACATTCTAGGTCAGTGACAAGAAATGTACTTATCGTGACCCCAGCAGTGTTACCTTGACGATGGTGTGTCTTCTGTTCATGCTGGGAAGAAGCAGAATGCGCCTCTGCTAGTGGTGCTGTAGGTCTGAAGGAGGATATGATCCAGAACATTGTGGAGATTATGCTCCATCTCATTCAATTTTCGATCCATTTTGGGAAGTGCTAGTAATTCATTCTGAATTTCCTGAACTCTTCTTGTTTGAGCTTCTACAGTTCAAACAATTCACCATGGATTTCTGTCAATTCTTCTTGAAGTGAATCAATCGCCACTTGACGTTCAGATGAGTATTGCCGGCCATGGAACTAGAGCGGTGCAGGACCGGCGAGATCTCTTCCTGTAGGTTGTAGATCCAATTCCATCCCCCTGGACTGCAAACTTAACCAAAAATATTACAAACAAGCCAATCTGATCTAACGCGTGTGATATAAACGCCTTGGATGATGCATGGCTTGAACAAGGAGTTCAAGTAACCACACCTGTAGATCGGATCTGTACCCGAATCGTCGCTGCCACCAGCCCACCACCATTATAGAAGGCTCTCGTTTAATCACAAAAATACCTTTTGAATTAATCAGCCAATACCATGAGTATGAAATACTTTGACAGTGTTTGGATGCAATAAATACTATGCTTTCAAGAACTGGTGTATTCCTTAAAACTGCGTTTTTCTGTACTATAAAATTTAGTCCGGACATTTGAGAGCACTGAGATGCCAAACAGAGCCTAATACTAGCACGCATTCTGTCGTTTCAAGAAGTAGCGGTACATTGGTATGCCGGTACTATGCTAACGTTCTTCTGCATACCACAATCCTGAGTGGCATCATGCATGCCACATTATATCATGGTAGTGCAAAATAGTGTATTACTTGGCCAAATGAATGGATCGGACCACCCCAGCACCACACCAAATCTTGTGGCCACCATCGAATTACCACTCAATTATTTCTGTTTGGCTAGCGCAACGTGAAGAGAATCGATGGACACCGGCCTTGGGGTTAATCCACTTGGAAAAAGCGGCACCTCCGCCTAGCTAGTCTTCGCCTACACTCCCTCTCCGACCCCAGTAGTGGTGGCCTTATCACGATGTAGTAATATACAATCATAATAATATACATGCTTTAGCTCTCACTCCATCTCGCAGCAGCAATCTATGACCACAAAGAAAAGGAGGGATCGACCAATCCCATGGCGAGATTCATCTCCGCCGGCCTGGACCATTCTTCCTCATCAACATCGATCGAATTAAGCAAGCAAGCTACACTAGTGCAGTAACTAGAGAAGAAGGAACAAGATCTGGGCCGATCCATCCAATGCATGCCATGAAAGCGATACATGGGCATGCACTGCGTTGCCCCAAGGAGAGTGGAAGAAGAGCGACATCAACATCAACCAGAGCGGCAGCATGCATCTATCTTGTTCCATGACTTGCATCCATCCATCAGGATTCACGCATGCATATGCTCATTGCTAGCTAAAGCTGGCTAACAAAGTAATAATAAGGAGAAATAAGCTAGTCTAAAGCTCTTTGCATGCTCTCCTGCGACTTCTCGAAATAGAAATCGTCGTCTCGTGACGTCACTCCTCCACTTCCCTTTGCCATGCTCTTGCACCGCCGGCCGGCCGGTGCACGCACGCGCGCGCTACAGCGGCCGAACGCGGGCGGTCGGTCGCCGCCATTACGTAAGTGGGCAGGGGTGGCCGAGAGCGGACACAGAACAGGCCTCTGATGAGGCTTCCACTACCGCCCTCCCACCATCTCCTTCCTCCGGCGCGCGCCAGCCCGCCCGCCCGTGCACGCACCACCACACCACACGACCACGCTTAGTAAACCCACCGCTATAAATCCAAGCACTCGCGCTCTCCAACTCACTACTACTACTCCAGTATCAGCATCCAAGCTAGTGGCTAGATCCCGGGGACAGCAGCTATTGCACTTGGCTGGCGTCTAGGCTGGCCTTTTGAGCGTCTACATTTTAGCAGGCTCTCATCCAAGAGAAATTCATCATTTAGGTCAGGTTGACAAGCAAGCAGTTCATCAGCCTGCAACACCAGTTTGTTATAATGGAGGTCGTCACCGCTAGGACCGCCATTGCGCTGCTTCTGGCGCTCGTGGTCGCCACGAGCTTCCTTTGCGACGGCGTCCATGGCCGCCACCACCACCACACGAAGCGGCCCAAGCACAACTCTACGCGTCCGCCATCTCAGGCACCGGGGCCGAGGCGGGCACCTTCACCAAGGCATGCATCTCCACCTGCCCCGCCGGCCAGAGCGCCGTCGTCCCCTCCAATGCCTGTCGCGCCCGCGCCCGCACCGGCGGACGACGACAACGATGTCTACGACCTCGTGAAGGATTTCGGCGCGGCCGGGGACGGCGTGACCGATGACACCGACGCGATAAAGACCGCGTGGGACACGGCGTGCCAGGCCGACGGGGAAGGCGTCATCGTTGCGGCCGCCGGACACTCGTTCCTGGTGCACAGCACCACCTTCACCGGGCCGTGCCAGGGCAGCGTCACGCTGCAGGTAAATTACAAACACACTACACAGGAAATTCGTTCGTTCCGATTGCCCGGGCACATTGTTAATTTCGATCTAATGTGTCCGCAGATCGATGGCACGATCGTCGCACCAACGGACCCCGCGACGTGGCCGGCGACCAGCAAGCGCAACTGGCTCGTGTTCTACAAGGCCCACGGCGTGTCGCTGAGCGGCGCCGGGCTCATCGACGGCAATGGACAGAAGTGGTGGGATCTCCCCTGCAAGCCTCACAAGGTAAGAGACAACAACCGATATACAGCATCAGGCTAAGCTACGAGCTTATCAGTGCAGCATCCATTTTGTAAAATTCTAATTAAGCTGCTCTTTTTTTTTCTCTTGCCATTGCCAGGGAGGAAACACAAAAGGACCTTGTGACAGCCCAGTGGTGAGTGGCCTAACCCAACGACCTAATTTTAACCGTATAAACCGCCAGAGAGTACTACTATACCTGTCCTGTCCTAGTACAGTATAACTGACGCTGATAGATCTCCAGGCGCTGAGGTTCTTCGAGAGCAACAACGTGACAGTGCAAGGACTGAAGGTGCAGAACAGCCCAGAGTTCCACTTCCGGTTCGACAGCTGCCGCGGCGTGCACGTCGACGGCCTCTCCATCAGCTCCCCCGCTCTGAGCCCCAACACGGACGGCATCCACGTCGAGAACACCCAGGACGTCCTCATCGCCAACACCGTCGTCTCCAACGGTGATGACTGCGTCTCCATCGGCGCCGGCACCCTCAACGTCCACATAGAGAACGTCACCTGCGGCCCCGGGCACGGCATCAGCATCGGGAGCCTGGGAAAGCAGGGCTCGCGGGCGTGCGTGTCCAACATCACGGTGCGGAACGCGGTGATCCGGCACTCGGACAACGGCGTGAGGATCAAGACCTGGCAGGGCGGATCCGGGTCGGTGTCGGCGGTGACCTTCGAGAACGTGCGCATGGACGCCGTGCGCAACCCCATCATCATCGACCAGTACTACTGCCTCACCAAGAGCTGCGAGAACGCCACCACGGCGGTCTTCGTCTCCGACATCACCTACGCGGGCATCCGGGGCACGTACGACGTGCGCGGCCCGCCCATCCACTTCGGCTGCAGTGACGCCGTGCCATGCACCAATATCACCCTCTCCGGCGTCGAGCTGCTGCCAGCTTCCGGCGACTCCGTCGACAACCCCTTCTGCTGGAACGTCTACGGTAACGCCACCACGCCCACCGTGCCTCCGGTGGCGTGCCTCATGGAGGGCGTGCCTAGGAACGTGGAGGACACGAGCAGTTTGAAGTGTTACTGATGCTCCACATCTGGCCGCCACAAGGTTCCTTAGAGATACTTAAATCAATATACAGCAGAAAGTATAGTAGTACTAAACTAGTGCACAAAAAGTACGTAGCTTAATCAAAGCATTGTCTTAAAGGATATATTAATGTGTATATATAGAAGGATGGAAATTTGTAATTGTACGAAATGGGTTGTGAGAGAATCACTGAGATAATTAGTGTGAGAATCATGGAATATACACGTAGAGTTCTGCCATACATTTAGCCGCAGTTGTTCCCTCACGGCTGGTGCGTTTTCAGGGCCAGTTTTTTATGTTTACTGAACAGTATTATTCCAGTTATGCTGCCAAATAATGGCCAAAAAGCTAGTTTCTGCTTGAGGAATATATTTGATAGCTTTGGAAGATTTCAACCCTAAGAAAAATATCCTATGTAAACCCTTTGGAATCATAAGACGATCCTATAAAATTCTTTAATTCATCCCTATACCCCTAGTTCCATAGGAATATCAACATGAGATAAAGCCTCAATTTAATTTTACTTTGAGAAGTTTACTGCATTCGCACAGAATATCTCTCTAATCTCTTTCATCATTTCTAATAAAATCATGTGTTTGTCAAGAATTCTCGTGTTTCAAGAATCATGATACGTTCATGTTTATGCTCACTTCTAAACAAGTTCCTATTGATACTAATAATGTTTCATTAACTTCTTTAATTAGTAGAACACAAGATAATCATCATGTTGAAGTTATTTTTATTGCATGCAATAAATTTTAATAACAATGCTTATATGAAAAGTGTGGTGATAATCCTAGGCCACATCTTGCTCTTGCTCTTGTGGTGATTCTTATTATAATATATTATATAGTAAAAGTAAAATGAGTTAGTTTTTCGAGCCACTACGTTAAGCCACATCTTTTTAATTAATTTTAGTGATTAGATATAAAATAGATGGCTAAGATATAACAAGAGATTTGTAGTTACCTAGCCACAAAGTTTAGTTTGGCACGTTTAATCTGAGTGTACGCAACACGTGGATCAGAAAAGAAAAAAAGAACCAAACGGTTACGTACGGACTTCTAAAATCTCTACTATATAATATTACTTATGGTGACCGGTCGTACGTCGTGATTATTTTGCAAAAAGACCCCTGGACAATACGGAAATCGACCCGCGGTCCACACAATTAGCAACTTTACAGTTTAACCCCTCAGCCCTATCCACGCTCCCGTCCCACCCACCTCCACATGATCCCTCCTTATTTTCCCCTTTGCGCGGCGGCGACCGACGGCGGTTCCCGCGGAAGTTCCACCCCACGCGCCGCGCCTCCACCAACGTCCGCCCGTCCACGCTCACCGCCACCTCCCCCTCGTCGCTCGGCGTGCCCCGCGGGTCGCCACGGCAGTGCAACGTCACCTCGTGCTCCGAGCCGCCGTCCCGGATCCTGCACCGCGTGATGTGCGCCACCACCAGAGCGGATTCGGGCGAGGGCGTCGGATGCGATGCGCGGAGCTGCTCGCGCCGGCTGAGCAGCACCGCCCGAGGGCGCGCCACGACGCGGAAGCGGCGGGACAGCTCGCCGCCCTCGGCCCCGAGGAGTAGCGCGAGCTTCGCGTCGGGGACGACGGCGAGGTAGTATCCGCCGCCGTAGGGCTCGGGGGAGGATGGCGACGGGTACCTAGCATCGGAGGTGTCCTAGTGGACCGTGGACGGCACCGCGGTGCCGGCCTCCGTGACGAAGGACCGGCTCCCGCGCCTCTTGGTCTGCATCTTCTGGCTCGCCTGCGCTGCGTCCGGCATCACCGAGGACCGGCGCGGCGTGGAAGCCGGAGGAAGAAGCTTGGCCTTCATGGTCGCGACGTCCTCGATGGAGACGACAAGGCCTGTAGTCCCTGCGGCAGCTTCGGTGCCCGGGATGGAGCGTGTCCAGGTGACGGTGACGAGGAGAGCGCGGCCCTATAGACGCAGGCGATGGTCGCCTGCAGCGAGCGGTCGAGGTGATCGCCGGCGCTGGAGGACGCGGCAGAGACGGCGGCGATCTGCCTTATACATTTTTTGAGAAGGCGGAGCAGGTAACTGACATAGCAACTTATCAAAATGGTGGCATCTCAGATGAACAAGAAGAACCGGTAGGCCACTCGCCTACGGATGTGCCCTAAGCCGAGGATAGTAGCAGCCCAGTTCCTGGAGAGGAAGATGACAATGATACAAGCGATACAGATACATCTAGTGACTCCCGTGACAGCCAAATATTGCAGATCGAGATGTCAATGGTACAAGTGATACAGGTACATGCATCCACTCTCATGACAGCCCAAACATGTCAGATCAAGATGGTATGGACATGAATAACATAAGTGTAACTACACAGAGTCAGGGTAGCGCAGATGAACAAGATCAAGAACTTGAAAATGTCAGAAGCATGAATACAGGATGTAAGAGTGGCAGGAGCACAAACATGCAAGATGATGTTATGGAAGATACCAGCCGCAAAGATTTTAATCTCGGCGTGGAAGATGGTGCTATGGAAGATAACAGAGGTAAAGGTACAACTCTTCAAGATCATAACATTCCAGACATGCAAGCAAATGAGGCCGAGGCCATCTGCCACACAATCTCACCTATTCAAAGCCTGAAGAGCTGGCTAGAGAAGTCCCGCATCGTCGTCAACTTCGAAGGACAGGACGTAGGAGCTGCCTACCAAGAAGAAGTAGCTAGCACACAGAGAGCATCATCGATCTACGCCTAGGAGCACAAGTGCAGGTAGGCACTTGACCATTATAAAGGTGAAATGTTGCCAAATTGGATCATGGAGCTATGTATTTCGATTCTTAGAACCTTCAAGATCATGGTGCAATGTGCTTCATTAATGAATTTGACTTGACGCCCGTTTGGTCTGGCCAAACTGAATTTAAACCAAACGACCGACGTACGGCTGCTATCAAACAAACAATCAATGGGTTTATTCTCACTTGGAGTGACGTCCATCACAAATTTTGGTTGTGCTGACATTTTTAAATAAGAATATACTTTTTCAGCCCGTAGCAACGCACGGGCATTTTACTAGTTTACAGTTAAGATTTAATAAAGCGCTTAACACATCACGTTTGTGTAGTCACGTATCTGCAACTCAAAGCCGATCAGGTTAAAATAGTCATGTTAAGATAGGACTCCTTTCTTTCCTTTTTATTTTTCTTTGCAACGACCATGAAAACAAACTTAGCGACGAGAGACAGGAAATAACCTTCTCCCGATAAAATAAATATGTGCAACATACGTCACCATCAGACTCTATAATCTAAATCGTGTTTTTAGGGGAGACTCTAAATAGTTGGGTCAGTTAAAAAAGAGCCAAACCATTTACTTTTGTACCATTGTCTAGACTATTTTTTCATTAACCGGCCTAAACTGTATAAAACTCTAGGCTGGATCCCTTAAAAGAAAACTATCTTTATTTTGCTTGACACGAAAGGTAGTAAGACTAGATATGTTGGTTAGATTCTAACTTTTTATATCTTCGCCGAAACGGGATAGCTGCAGGAATTAAAAATGAAAACTGGCTGGAACATGTCCATACTCGATGCAGAGCCTGGAATTATCCCTTTTGGAAGATTTTTTTAGAAAAAAATAAACTAATGAGTATGTACTTCCTCATTTTATTTGTCTTGCGTTTTGAGTTTAGGAAAAATCAAAATTTATTAAGATTTACCAAAGATGTAGCAACAAATATCAACCAAATAAGTACAACATGAACATACATTTCACTAATCATTCTAATAAGAATGATTTCATATTTAAGATGCTAATATTCTCTATATATTTGTTCAAAGTTATAAAGTTTGATTTTGACTGAACGCAAAACACAGGATAATTTTGAACGGAGAGAGATCGTTTCTATGCTTGAATAAAAATAAATGAAAAATTCATTTGACTGCATACAGACTAACACACTCACAAAATGAGAACATAAGTTGAGAGTCTTCGAATTTAAAAATTAATAAATTTACATTGTTAGCCTATATTGTTTCTATGATTGAGTACACCGAAATATCAAAAAAATCTATTGCCATCATACCAAGATTATCACAAAACACCTACAAAAGCTCGGAGTTCGGAGCCATGGAATTTTAATATTAGTCAATCACAATTAATATTAGTTGCACTACTGAAGGAAACTTCCCCACAATAATAATATTACAAGTTGAATTGTACACACATTGTTGAATCAACACATATTCTTGTGAGGATAAGAATGTCACTTCCATTGAAGGAATGATACACCAATAGTTGATACATTAGGGATAACGATACACACAATGCTAAGCCACCATAGATTCCCGCTTGATATGTCTCATATTTATCCACACGGTGTGACTATGCTATTTTTCCGGGGACCAGAAAAGCGTTTACTTAATTCATATGAATTATTTTGCTGGATATCATTGGGTAGACATATTTCGGCAATTTATGTGTCTTTCTCTCATGTATCAAAATCAACATCAGACCACATCTCATTTCAACTGCGCATAAAAAAATCATGAGTGATTAAGAATCTTAAACTATGTTATTCAAGCCGCATAGTAATTTTGCATAACATAAAAAATAAATTTGATCAGGTGTGAAGAACCATTGAACAAAGATCACGATAAGATAAGAGTCTAGCAAATTGACTCACGATAAGATCAACTAGAAGGTCGAGGAGGCAGTGCACATGTATCATAGACCTTCATGCGTCCAAACCACTCACCTCTCATCGACAACGACGGCAATTCGTATTAGTCTACCCATCAGAATTTACGGCCAGGAAGAAGCAGTTCGTAAAACAAAACCCTAACGACATCACGGTGTCTAATAGCTAAATTCTAAAATACGGTGGTACAACGTTTTAAAATGAAATATATATAATTTTAGCGTTTCATAACATTTTGGATATAGACGATCCATTAACCAACAAAATGGACTTATGCAATAACATGTTTTAGTAACTTGGTGTAAAATATGTCCTACATGATGTAGATAAAATTCTAAACTATAGAATGAAGTGATACACCATTTCAAGTTTACTAAACGTAAATTTGGCCTTTCATATCAAGACATGACAAATACATCTAAGTAGGACTTAGGTCAACTAGATTGAAGAGTAGGGAAGAGAACATGCCTAGAAATATAACAAAATAGCACCAACTACGTTACAAAACCTTGGCATGATCTTTTTTTCAAATATCACACTAAATATTACGCCTCTAATTAAATTGGTTCAAACTATTTTAAACATATATAGTTTTCCTTACAGTCACATTTTGGATTCCATAGAACCATGTAATTTAGAATTAAATACTTAGTATCCATAAAACCATAAATAAAATTCAGAACCTATCAATATGCTAAAGATGATGCCCTCGCATCTGCGAGGGCCACCTTGCTAGTTCTTATAATAATAATAGAATTATACCTACTCATCTTGAAAGTATAATTAAATATACCTACTCATCTTGAAAGTATCATTAAATAATTTATTGCTATGTATAGGGTTTATTGTTTGAAATTTTGTGTAATAATTATCTTTTGGTTCTATACAATTATAGGAAATTGTCCGAGCCTCCGCTATAGTATGTATTGAAAAGTTCACTTTAATTTTGTACTTGTAAATAATGGGTAAGACGTCAAATTAAACACAAAGTGATATCAATGGAACATGTGTTTTTGTTGGCAACGTGGTTAGCACTCGTTTGTGGGTGGACAAGTGGTTGCGGCCGACCCCTCTATCCTCTCAATACCCATCACATATAATTTGGTACGACATCAAAACTCTATCATAAGGATGTTTTAAGTAATGCACCACCTTTGATATAGAACTTAGGTGTAGTTTACCGGGGGCAAATGGGAAGCATAGCTTAATTTGGTTCAGAGAGTAATGAGGGTTACCTTGTCAAATGAGCAAGATGTATTAATTTAATTGGATTTTAACTGCTTACAGTGTGTTCTCGGTTAAGTCTATGTCAAGAAAATTAATGAATGTACATGCAAAAATATCTTTGGAAGTTAGAAGTACCTTAAAGATCGGAACATTTTTCTTAAGTAGGAAAGTTTTTCTCAAACATATTAGTAATGATAGCATGAGGAAGTATAATGTACGGTGAAAGTTTTTATTACAAAAGATAATCTTGCAAAAAGGTGTTGGACAGGTTGTAAAAAATGTGTTTCTTACGATTCACTAGAATCCATTGATCATCTTTTTATACATTGTCCTTTGTGAAATCTGTGTGGAGAGTTGTTCATTTTACCTCCAATATATTTGCTCATGCTATCATTACTAATATGTTTGATAATTGGTTAAATGGAATTGATAACAAAGCAAAGCCTCAAATTCGGGTGGGAGTTTGTGTTTTGGTTTGGGCAATATGGAATTGCCGAAACAATATTATTTTTTATAAAATTTATGTTCCAAACTATTTGAAGGTCGTCTACAGATACATATCTGGGTTCTACCTCCTCCCTACCGATCAGAGGAGTTTTTTTTGGATACATGAGACAACGGTCTTTCGGGCTATCTCCGGCAAGGCTGGATGGCGGAACATCTTAGATGTAGAGGAGCGTTCTTTTTGGGACTTTGTGTGCTAAATGGGTGGTAAACTATTATTCTGAAAACCTTCCAATAAGAAAAGGGTATGTGCATGGAGGCCGGGGTGTTCTCCCATTTTCGAAAAAAACATGTCTTGCTCTTCTTTCTCCACATCAATGTGCGTGTGTATCTTACTACTACCTCCGTGCTAGTAGTACAAAAGTCCTATACATCTACGATAAGTATTTCGGATCAGAGGAGTAGGTTTTCTTAATTCAACATGGAGGACATCGTTTAGCGTTTAGAGAGGGTCAACATGTCGATGACAAGCTTAGTTTCGTCCGCTCCTTTTCGCAGTCTCCTATGGTTGACTGTTGTTTCGGATAGCTTAACAGGCTTGTCGTTTGATTGCTTCGGACCATCCTAGCAGTTGTCCACCCTGCACTACCACTATATGAGTAACAGGCCAGCCCGACGGCATTTGTCGTTAGGCTCACGCTGAAAATCGTCGACGTACACGTACCCTGACGGTGATCATCGGGCTAAGGTCGTCGGCGTGTAATCCATCGGGCTCACGATGTTGCCGTCGGCGTCGCAAATGCCGTCGGGGTCATAGATAGCTCTACCATATATTTTTGAAAACCATTTTTTTAAAAAATTATTATTTTGGATTTTTTTTTCAACTTTTATTATTATTATTTCAATTTCAATTTAGTAATATATTTAATCTCATATCACACACTTATTCATAATCTTAGCTCAAACTATACACCATTAGTCAAACTTCTCAGACGGTCACATCCTCAGATTGCTTCAGGCCAAGCATGCTTAACTATTGAGTTCTATTCAAATGAGATTCCAGTTGAGATGTCATACCTTGCTGCTGTTAGTATGATAGCAATCATATTAACTCTCATTTGAGATATTATACTTTTTAATCTTTAAAAATTTCAAAAAAAAGATTTGAATGAACAAAACAACTATATTAAATAATACTTGAATACTAATAATAATCAATTATTTTATTTTAATTTTGTCTTTTCCATTTAATAAGAAATAATTCATATCTTCATATTTGTATATCAGAATTTACTAAATAAAATATCCATATCGATCATAAAAATAAGAGGAATCCAAATATGACATCACATAGTTGTAGTTCAAATTTAAATTACTTCCGGAAAATTGACATAAAGTTAATTAAAGAGGCGAATTTAGATAGAAAGGAAGGAAAATCCTCATATTCAAGTATTATCCAAAATATGTTCTACTGTTTGTGAAAATTAAATGGGTGTCATTTTGAACCATGTTTTATGTACTTACTTCAAAAAAAAAGTCATTTTTGACACTTAAAAAATGGAAAATGATATTTCGAAAAAGAATTTTGAAAATCGCTTTGGCGACGTTGTTTTCCATACCATGACACACATATATGCTGATTATGAGCACTTTATCACAAACTATGACATGATAATGGTCATACATTGGTCATTTGTCTTGAAACTTATGCATGTTTATAGATGATTGACATTTTTGTGAAGTTTCATTTTGAAAAGTTTACCAAAAATCAAGTTTATCATTTTTCCTATAAACTAGTACTAAAAGGGCTCCATGCCAAAGGGTTTCTTTTTTTAGTACTTTTTCATATTTTTTCATTTCTTTCAAAAAACGATCAAAATGGAGAGCATGACTATTCATCAAAAGCTATTGACGGTTCTATGTTGTAACCACTACTTGTGTAACTTAAAATTATTTTTGTAAGAACTTCAGATCAAACTATCACACAGTGGTAGTTCAAATTTGAATTACTTCCGGAAAATTGACATAAAGTTAATTAAAGAGGTGAATTTAGATAGAAAGTAAGGAAAATCCTCATATTCAGGTATTATCCATAAAATATGTTCTACTCTTTGTGAAAATTAAATGTGTGTCATTTTGGACCATGTTTTATGTACTTGCTTCACAAAAAAAGTCATTTTTGACAGTTAAAAAATGGAAAATGATATTTTAAAAAAGAATTTTGAAAATCGCTTCGGTGACGTTGTTTCCCATACCATGACACACATATGTGCTGAATATGGGCACTTTATCACAAACTATGACATGATAATTGTCATACATTGGTCATTTGTCTTGAAACTTATGCATGTTTTATAGATGATTGACATTTTTGTGAAGTTTCGTTTTGAAAAGTTTGCCAAAAATCAAGTTTATCATTTTTCTTATAAACTAGTACACGTAAAAGGACTCCATGACAAAGGGTTTCTTTTTTTGAGTACTTTTTCATATTTTTTTATTTCTTTCAAAAAACGGTTAAAATGGAGAGCATGACTATTCATCAAAAGTGGTCGAATTTTTCAAAACTATTGACGGTTCTATGTTGTAACCACTACTTGTGTACCTTAAAATTATTTTTATAAGAACTTTAGAGCAAACTATCACATAGTTGTAGTTCAAATTTGAATTACTTCCGGAAAATTGACATAAAGTCAATTAAAGAGGCGAATTTAGATAGAAAGTAAGGAAAATCCTCATATTCAGATATTATCCATAAAATATGTTCTACTCTTTATGAAAATTAAATGGGTGTCATTTTGGACCATATTTTATGTACTTGCTTCACCAAAAAATTTACTTTTGATACTTAAAAAATGGAAAATGATATTTATAAAAAGAATTTTAAAAATCGCTTTGGCGACATTGTTTTCCATACCATGACACATATATGTGCTGATTATGAGCACTTTATCACAAACTATGACATTATAATGGTCACACATATGTGTTGAAACTATTGCATGTTTGTATATGATTGATATTTTTATAAAGTTTTGTTTTGAAAAGTTGCCAAAACTCAATTTTATCATTTTTTCTAAAAACTAGTACACGTCAAAAGACTGCATTGCAAATGGTTTCTTTTTATTAAGTACTTTTTCATTTTTTTTTGAATGTAATCTAATTTTTTAAGAAAAACTGAAAAACTGTATAGTGAGTCCGACGGTAATACCGTCGGGCTCAGAATGTGATTTGATGGACGCTGACGGCACTGTAAGCCTGAAATACCGTCAAGCTCAGAATGTGATTAGATGGACGCTGAAGGCACTGTAAGCCTGACGGTGGCCGTCGGGCTCAATAAATGAACGCTGACGGCATTGTGAGCCCGACGGTGGCCGTCGGCCTTACAACTAGGACGCCGACGGTAAAACAACATCGATGGTTTTTTCGTTTCGTCGGTTTCACGTTATAACGCCAACGGCCCCGACATATTACCGTCGACGTTGAAATGGCCGTCGGGCTGGGCTGTGTTTCCCTAGTGTACATTCCCATGCATGCATAAAGCACACCATATCAGAAATTCAGAGCGTAAAATGAGGTAAGGCAGCGCTGTAGATCTCATATATTGTAAAGGTACAATAAAAGATAAAGTGACACATCGAAAGGTCCCTTAATAATGGTACACTCCTATCATGGAATATGCGGTAGGAAACATAAAACAAAAGGCATGGAAACACTTCCACGGCCCTGCATTGCATGCATAATAACTCTCTGTCCTGATAAAGCCATCCACAAAACAGAGTGACATAATTGTGTGTGACGACTTAAAAATTGGCCATCAAAAGCAACCTAACTACTCCTACGTTTAAAAACTACAGTAAGTACTAGCTTGTTTTTGTGGCCATTGAAGGTTCCGGTGAAAGATCAAGTTTATGTCACGGTCTTGGAGATGGGCATAAAACACGCACCTAACGACCCAAGAACTACCTGCCAGTTAACAAGTTCGTTTATTGCAGCAAAAGGTCGTAAAGTGATTGTGACAAAAGGAGATCGAGGGAGAGGTGGGGGCAACGTACTAGGGTAGTACTAGTAGTCTCCAGGGGCGGATCTAGGATTTGAGCATGGGGGGCGAGATGAGGAGCAAGTCTTGAAGTGTCCCAAAAAAATTAGTGTTTTTCGAGGTCTCACCATCATTATGTGTAGTTCTTTCTATTTTAACTCGTTTTGAAAATTTGACAAATGACTAAACATTTTAATTGAAAATTTGCATATAAACTTTATCGGTATTGAAAACATTATGTCTATGATCTCTATCTTTTTGGTTGCATTTATATTTTTAGAGCTAGAGCTGGACACTGAGCTTGAAAGAGTTAACTATTGGTGGGTCTTTCCTCTTCATGATTTAAGCAATTATGTTATTACAATTAGTTCAGGACAATTAGAAAACTATATGATTCATATAACTAGCCCCATCAAAAAAAAATATAACTAGTAAGTATTAACGATTATTCAAACTAGCAAGTAGAATGCATACAGGAGTACCTTAAAACAGTCAGCGGATTAGGTCGGCCGCTCGGCAAAGCCGGAGATGTAGTAAATTTTCCTCCCCAACACTTAGGGCTCATTTGGTGGTCCGGGAAAACACAGGGATCCCGGCCTTTTCCCCGGGTAAAAAGCCCACGGGCAAATCTGGGCCTGGGGAGCCCTATCGGACCATTTGGTGCTCCAGGAGGCCGAAATATCCCGTCCATTCCACGCGTTTTCCCCGGGGCAGGATTCCACTAGTCGGGACGTCGGGGAGGAAATCCTCCAGTCGCTGCTCTCTCGCGGCATAGCACGACGACCTGAGCTATTCCCGCCTCTCCCCTCCAGCGACCGTCCTCTCTCCTCCGGCGACCGTCCTCTCTCCGCCGGCCACCGTTCTCTCTCCTCCGGTGACCGTCCTCTCTCCCATACGATGGCAACGGCGGGGCGGCGAGGCACATGGCAAGGGCAGGACGGCGAGGCGGCGGCTGCGGGTGGGGCTGCTGAGGCTTCGGGGGAGGCGCGGGCGCGGAGGTGAGGAGGAGATGCACGGCGATGGCGTGGAGGAGGTGGTCGGACGGGGAGGTAGTTGCCGCCGCACGGCGCCGGCGCGGAGCACCCGCAGGAGCAGCAAGCCGACGGGGAAAGAAGAAAGGGGATCATGGGACGGCCTACGCGGCGGTCGTCTTCCTCTCCGGCGGTTCATCCCCTGTCCCGTCCTCCCCTTCTTTCCAAACAATGTAGGTATCTCCCCCGTGGATCCCCTTTGTGCATGGAAATTTCCCCTCGTGGGTTAAGAACCCTGGGACATTTTCCCCTTACAACCAAATTAGCCCTTACGGGGCAACGCCTGAGTCCCTCATTCCCGGCAGTGACGACGCGATGGCAATTGCATCACATATTTGTACAACAATACCTTGGGGTTGGGGATCAGGCTAGGAATTGAGAATGGCGTTAGGGGCGGCGGGAGGTCATAGTCGTCGCTGCGCCAAAATTGCTGCAGCTTTGTTCGAGTCAGTCTGGCCGTGTCCTGGCGGCGGCGGCGGTAGTGATGCAATCACGAAACCTATTCGGCTCAGCAGCGGCAAAAGGGGAGAAGTGAAGTTGGATGAGGGGATCGTGGTTTGATTTTTGAGGGCAGGCGATGGTGTACAGGAATCAATCCTCAGATACTTGCCTAATTACGTTGGGCTTGGCCCATTAGATTCAGCAGGAGTGCAGGACACGGTCTAGTCGCTGGGCTGCGATGCGCTGCGTGGATTACTCCCGTGCTAATTGTGAGTACTCCGTATTATACTAAGCTGGTACACGTATACAAGACTAGTCCCTGCTACGTATATGCTAGAGAGGACGTCAAATAAAAAGGAACCCTGGGGCGCTCCCACGCGGCACTGGGGCGATAGCCGCGCCGCCGCCGTCCCCTCCTTCTGTGCCACCTCGCTGCTGCTGTCGCCGGCCGTCGTGCCGCGGCAGTGGCGGCCTCCCTGCCGCCACACAACTGGTGGGCGGGAGTGGTCCTTCTCCTTCACGTGCGGGGCATGTCGGGCCCGACTGGGACGGGTTTGGCGAGCTCGCCGGCGCAGGCAGGCCGGAGCGGCGGCTCCGGGGATGCCGGGGCTCGGCGGGGTAGTGGATCCGCGGCTCTCGCGCCCGGACTTGGTGGGGGCGGGCTGCGCCTGGCCGTGAGGGCGGCGGGCCTGGTTCGACACCGGCGCGACGGTGGCTTCCATGCTCGGTCCGGCGCGGCGGGAGTTGAAGGAGATATGCCCTAGAGGCAAATAAATAAGTAGTATTTATTGCGTTATCTCATAGGTTTATAATAGGTTTGTGTATTGTGCTATAACTGTATTAATCGGAATTATTGATATACGTGTGATACATAGACAACCAGGTCCCTAGCAAGCCTCTACATGAGCTAGTCCATTGGGCAACAGTTGATCGAGATTCCCGATCAAGGACAATGACGTCGGTTGACAATGGGTCATCTTGTTAGTTGAATAAGGTGATGGACATACGCAAAGTATTGCAATAAGATCGTATTACGATGTTTGTCATTTGCAATAGATAAGAATATGATAGCTTATTCCTTAGACCGTGAGACCGTACTTATTGATGCTTCGTAGGGGTGCTTTGAGAGCATCAAACGTTGTGTCTTATATAGCATGACAATAACGGTGTCCATCTTGGGTATTCCGAAAGAGCATCGAGACGTAAGGATCAAGAGCGGGTTTTGTTCATTCTTGTAATGGAAAGATACTCTGGGCCCACTCGGTGAGATTGCATCTATATAGCTGTGCAGCTTATGACTAGGTCATGGAGATGTAATATCACAGACGAGTGAATAACCCTTGCCGGTAACGAGATACAACAAAGACACCGGTGTGTGTACGATCATATCTCGGACAAGGTAGTATCGCAGAAACAAAGGGAATGGATATCATGTTTATGGTTCAACGACGATATTCGTAGAATGCACAGGGGTCGTCATATACATCCAGTTATCCCTGACGGTCATTGGTGAGCGGAGTGTCTCAACCATGTATGGAGTGTTCTCGAACCGTAGCGTAACAAACTTAAGGTCTTAGCGACACCAGGAGATAGGTTCTGGAATAATATAGGTTTTTATTGGAGGGAGAGAAATGATCCGGAAAGAGTTCCGGTGGTCCGGAAGGAGTTCCGGGAAGGTCTGGAATGGTTCCAGGAATGTCCGAAAGTTGTTCGGGTGGTTCCGAAATTCTTTCGGAGTCATGGGATATTGAACTATATATAAATATATTAATTATGAATTAATTGAATTTTTATATTAATTTAATATTAATTAAATAAAGGAAAAAGGGGGCTCCCACCTACATGGGCCCTAAGAGGGCCCAAGAGGGGGGGAGCCGCACCACCTAAGGAAAGGGGGGGCTTGGGCCCCCTAGTCCGAGTTGGACTAGGAGTGGGACAAGCCCAAAGGGGGTTCGGCCGAACCCCCCCTCCCTCTCCTCCTTTAGTCCCACATGGGGGAGCCAGGGAGTTTGCACACCCCCTTCCCCCTTTATATAGCATGGCATATTAATTGGATTAATTCATTGGAAAATACAATTAATTGTATTGCAGGCCGGCCGAGCTGTTTCTCCGCCCGTTTTGCCCCCTCTCTCCACCTAAGCTATACCGCCGGGCACCGTTGCCCTGCGGGATTCCAGATAAGATCTACCCAGGCAATTTCAGCTGGATCTGAATGACCGGGGGTTGTCGCTAAGCTCTGTATGTTTGTGAGTGCTCGGAGGTAACTCTTTTTGAGGAGCCTGGGCGACGTCGTCTCGCCCCTGCAGCCGTCGCGCCGCCCCATTCTCTGCCGCCGGCGCACCCCCCCCCCTTTTGGTGCCGGCGCCCCGCCTTCTTCTGCCCGACGCCCGTCGACGCAGATCATCGTCGACACCACGGCGTCATCGACTTCATCATCGCGGCAAGTTCTCCGCGACCTCGAGGTCGGCTACGTACGACTTCATCGTCAACGCTTGTGCGGGAGCGTAATCCCCGCTATCGGTCTACATGGAGGTAATGTAACCCGTTCCGCCACCGTTATCGCATGTACTAGATAGATAGATCCTGGCTACTTAGGGTTTCGTACGCTAGAAAAATTATTGTTTTCTGCATCGTAACCCCTTCAGTGGTATCAGAGCCGATCTATGCGTAGTACTGCTGGTACGGTTAGAACTCATGTTGAATGAGGGCGTCTTTCTTATATTTGCTACCCTCTAGTGCGCACTTGCGATGCCTTCGGTATTGAGTTGATGAAGCGGCCCGGACCGACTTTAAGCTTACGCTTACGTGAGACTGGTTCCACTACTGACATACGGCTTGCACCGTATCTGTGGCTGGCGGGTATCTGTCTCTCTCTCTCTAGTCGGCAAAGCATTTTCAATGGAGGGCCCGAAAGGGATGCTTAAACATGCAATTATACGATCGACGTTGTGGTACAAAGTTTGTAGGTAGGGAAGCGATTCTCTTACGAATAAGCCTATATGCCACGTAAAACTTGCAAAACTAAATAAAGCTAGAGGCATCTAACTTTGTTTTGTAGAGGCGTTATTTTATGTGACATGGTTACGGTAAGTTTTGATATTACTCGTACTGTCGGAGGCAATGAAGGGCTCTGTAGACTCGGAGCCATGTCGGGGCGCCGGGGGCCAGGCACATGGCGCCATGAAGGTCCGGGCGCATCGACCATGTCACATCGCACTTCATTGCATCATTATTGTGTGCTGTTGTGTGTGCATCCTATTGATTGCTTATATGCTAGATATACAACGGTAGCATCATAAATAGGATGATCCCTAACAAATACCAAAATTGTGTTCTCCCTCGTTGCGCACCACTAAGGAAGTTCTACGTTATGAGGCATGCCGTGATGATCAGGTGTCACACATCTCGTCGTTCGCATACAGTGGGTGTAAGCCATGTTGCACGCGCAGGGTCTTCGAGGTTTGATTGGCGAGCCTAGCATATCCAGAAATATGGCCTCGGAACACGGGAAGATCGAAAGATCAAGCACGAGTCACAGAGTTGTTGTGATCGACATTTTATGTCCACCTTTGAAGCTATGCTGCCGGCCGTGATGATCGGGGGTGGTGTGGTGGATGAGGGTCGTGTAATCACCATTATTATTTTAGTGATAATAATCTTGGTGTGGTGTGTTTTAGATAATGTGATTATAAAACTAAAACTCACCTACATGTTATAAACTTTACCTTACCTCTTTTGCGATCACATCTGTAAACTACGCAACTATACTTCGGTTACTTCCTCAAGAGCCCGGATGCTACCTTAGAAGCCGACG
Organism: Poa annua; assembly: GCA_026929855.1. Lineage (NCBI taxonomy): Eukaryota > Viridiplantae > Streptophyta > Magnoliopsida > Poales > Poaceae > Poa > Poa annua. Next base: position 29,598,123 of record CM049428.1, read on the forward strand.
GGTCCAACTTCATCAGATGGTACAAGGGGTTTAGAAACATTCTCGAACACAACAACATTCTATATGTTCTCGATGAACCGTTAGGAGAAGGACCAGGAGATTCTGCTAGCGAGGAGGAGGAAGATGATTTCCGTAGGCGTCGAGACATATTCATTGAAGTGGAGATCACCATGACCGTGTGCCTGGCACCTGAGTTGAAAGAGTTATTTTGACGCAAGGAGCCAAGCGTCATGATTGATGCGATAAAGACACACTTCGGGGATGAATTAAAGCGTGAGCAATTCAGGCAGCTTAGAATGTTCCAGACCATTCATATGGAGGAGCATACCTGTCTGAAGACACATTTGAAGAGATTGTATGACATCTACTTCCAGCTGACGATGGTCTTCGATTACTGGATGGCAGATTCTTGTGCCATTCGGACTGTCCTGATATCTCTACCTCCTAGCTATGAGAAGCATGTGCGCAAGTACATTTTGAAGGCCGATGATATGAACTTCTACAAGTTTGTGTCTGAATTCAAATCTCTGAAAGTTGATTCCATCGAAGGAGAGATCTTCGATGCTACAGGTATATATTTGATATATACAGAATTATGAATTCGCCTCTTGATATATGATGAAGTATTTGATACTTGTTATGTTTGTAAAACAGGTCCTAATTATCACATATATGCGGCGCAATTTGATGTGACCTGGCGCTGAAGCTGGTGATCAAGGAGTTGATGGCCATTTGGTGTTCACGTCCTCAAGTTATCATAGTTATCATTAATAATTTTTTATAAGATCTTTTGTAATAGTGAGCGAGTGTGTGTGTCTTGATTGTTGCAAGACAAAGTTATTCATGTAATAAGACAAGTTCAGTTGTTTTATGTTATGGAACAAGTCAGTTGTTTTATATTATGAATAAAGATTCCACATCTCAGTTACATTGATTGTATGATAAGTATTCATAATTGTAGAAATGATAAAATAGCGTGTCCTATGAATAAGAGTTCTATTACTAGAACAAACACCGTCAAGTTTAATCATGAAAGCAATGAAAGAAGTAATGGATGTTTTTGGTCCATTTAAGTATTTCGAGTGCCGAGTTGATTAAAACTTGAAATCAAGTATTGAAGTTGCAATACCAGAGGAAATTAATTGAGTGTCATTTTTAATGATTAATTAATGGTGTTTATTGCTTGATCCGAATTCTTCTATGATTTTGGTAAATAGGAGCATTTTCCCGACAAATCATAAGTCTGAAATTAATTTGATAAGAGATCAAATGGGGTTTTTTCAAAGGAAAGAATGATGAATGTTATATTCACAAGATTCGATCAAAGGACAATATTTTTAATTGAGGGTTCAACATAAAAGGCTTGTGGAAATATGTTTCACAAAATTATAATGTCATATATGGTGATATGTGGGGAATTATAATCATGCTCTATTTTAAATAAAGTGTGGTCTGTCAGAATCTGTCTTACAATCTCCTAATATGTTCGAAACATTATAGTCGATATCCACTTTAGAAAATAGATATTTTTCTCAACAAGAATTCATGGGATCGACAGTAGTGTCGACATTTATATGATTATAGGATAATTCGGAGTATACATGAACAGTTCTTTGTAGATTGCTCGCATTGAATGGGAGTGTATTCCAAAACCAAATAGAAACAAAACTTAGTTTGTTGTCTATGTAATTCCGAGGAAAATATGATTTTTCGAATTAGGGTTTGTGGATTGAAATTAGAAGCTTGAAATAAAGTGTCAGACCTATGTTGGAAGGTGTTCCAAAGAGTATATGTCTGCTAATGAAAATTTGGTGATTAAGAGTGAGGGAGACTAGAAAATTGTTTTCTGCTTGCAATCCTCTTCATAAAGATCATAACATTTTCATGAAAGAAACTTCTAAATAAGGTGTTGTTATATTTAATATTGCTGTCAGGTCACAGCACAGTATTAAATGTTTCAGATCTTGTTAACAGATCAAGGTGCACTTTATGAATACAAAGAAAGTTGAGAAAATATCAGAATATGAACAAAGGTTTTTTTTTCAGCCTGGAAATCCAAGTTACATTGAAAGGATTAAAAGAGTAATTGTTGCTACAATTCTTATTAGAGGAATAAGATTGTTTAATCATCATATAAAGTGTTATATGAGAAATGTGACTATAAGAAAGACGTGGAGGCATGTCTTGTCAAGAAATGTGTCTTGGACAAGATCAAATTTGTTGACTGCATTTATGTAGACATGCTTGAAGTCTGAAGGATTTATATTAGTGTAATACTATAGTTTGTATTAAATTCGAATTGATAGTAGATCAATGATTTTGGTTTCACCAAAATGTCGATTTAAGTGGGAGTCATAGTTAGTTCACTCAGGTGAAATATGTGAAGAACATATTTTTGAGTGGGAGCTCAGGAGCTCAAATATGTGGATAACATGTTTTTGAGTGGGAGCTCGTGTTCTCAAATATGTGGAAACATGTTTTGAGTAGGAGTCGAATTCATCTTGTGTAAATGACACATTGTGAAATTGTACCAGTAGAATAGATGAGAAGGATGAAGTTGTGAAACTATTTGAAAGTTAGTGTCTATTTGGAATAGAACGGGAATTTTAAATAGTTAATCGAGTTGTTTTGGATTATATCTGAGGAGTCAGAATAGAGTCAAAAGGATGGTTCTTTGAAATCCAATTGATCATTAAGAGTAATGATGCAAGGTAGTAACGGTTGTATGACGTGTTGGTCTATTATGTAATATTAGACATCATACAGAAACCATATTATCTGCTCGATAAAATATAACCGATGTTCTTAAGAAAAGAACAGTTGTAAAAGTAAATTTAGAATTTACTGGAAGTAGAAGTGCATTAGTTAATGGATTGACATTGGAATGTCAAGTTTTCTACATTGGTGTGAGAGTATGTAGATATCGCGAGTTTATAATTGTTACAAGGGGCTCTCTATGACTGAGTGTGTTTTTCAGGGCAGTTATCTGGTTGGTATAAATCAGAGTAAGCGCTGGGAAACATAAGTCTCACTTAGTTACGGTATTTGCATATATATTATTAGAATAACATGGTGATATCAAGCAAGATGATATCAATGAATCGCAAAAGTATGTACAATCATGGATTGTGCAGATTGTCAGAGTAACACTCTTCCACTAGCAAGCATTATCAAATGATTCTTATTTGATAAGGGATTTTGATAAAGTAGAATGCAACTAGTTTATTTGTACTCTAGTGCAAGTGGGAGACTGAAGAAGATATGGCAAATAAATAAGTAGTATTTATTGCGTTATCTCATAAGTTTATAATAGGTTTGTGTATTGTGCTATAATTGTATTAATCGGAATTATTGATACACGTGTGATACATAGACAACCAGGTCCCTAGCAAGCCTCTACATGAGCTAGTCCATTGGGCAACAGTTGATCGAGATTCCCGATCAAGGACAATGACGTCGGTTGACAATGGGGTCATCTTGTTAGTTGAATAAGGTGATGGACATACGCAAAGTATTGCAATAAGATCGTATTACGATGTTTGTCATTTGCAATAGATAAGAATATGATAGCTTATTCCTTAGACCGTGAGACCGTACTTATTGATGCTTCGTAGGGGTGCTTTGAGAGCATCAAACGTTGTGTCTTATATAGCATGACAATAACGGTGTCCATTTTGGGTATTCCGAAAGAGCATCGAGACGTAAGGATCAAGAGCGGGATTTGTTCATTCTTGTAATGGAAAGATACTCTGGGCCCACTCGGTGAGATTGCATCTATATAGCTGCGCAGCTTATGACTAGGTCATGGAGATGTAATATCAGAGACGAGTGAATAACCCTTGTCGGTAACGAGATACAACAAAGACATCGGTGTGTCTACGATCATATCTCGGACAAGGTAGTATCGCAGAAACAAAGGGAATGGATATCATGTTTATGTTTCAACGACGATATTCGTAGAATGCACAGGGGTCGTCATATACATCCAGGTATCCCTGACGGTCATTGGTGAGCGGAGTGTCTCAACCATGTCTGGAGTGTTCTCGAACCGTAGCGTAACAAATTTAAGGTCTTAGCGACACCAGGAGATAGGTTCTGGGATAATATAGGTTTTTATTGGAGGGGGAGAAATGATCCGGAAAGAGTTCTGGTGGTCCGGAAGGAGTTCCGGGAAGGTTTGGAATGGTTCCAGGAATGTCTGAAAGTTGTTCGGGTGGTTCCGAAATTGTTTCGGAGTCATGGGATATTGAATTATATATAAATATATTAATTATGAATTAATGGGATTTTATATTAATTTAATATTAATTAAATAAAGGAAAAAGGGGGCTCCCACCTACATGGGCCCTAAGAGGGCCCAAGAGGGGGGGAGCCGCACCACCTAAAGAAAGGGGGGGGCTTGGGCCCCCTAGTCCGAGTTGGACTAGGAGTGGGACAAGCCCAAAGGGGGTTCGGCCGAACCCCCCCTCCCTCTCCTCCTTTAGTCCCACATGGGGGAGCCAGGGAGTTGGCACACCCCCTTCCCTCTTTATATAGCAAGGCATATTAATTGGATTAATTCATTGGAAAATACAATTAATTGTATTGCAGGCCGGCCGAGCTGTTTCTCCGCCCGTTTTGCCCCCTCTCTCCACCTAAGCTATACCGCCGGGCACCGTTGACCTGCGGGATTCCAGATAAGATCTACCCCTGCGATTTCAGCTGGATCTGAATGACCGGGGGTTGTCGCTAAGCTCCGTATGTTTGTGAGTGCTCGGAGGTAACTCTTTTTGTGGAGCCTGGGCGACGTCGTCTCGCCCCTGCAGCCGCCGCGCCGCCCCCCTCTCTGCCGCCGGCGCACCCCCCCTTTTGGTGCCGGCGCCCCGCCTTCTTCCGCCCGACGCCCGTCAACGCAGGTCATCATCGACACCACGGCGTCATCGACTTCATCATCGCGGCAAGTTCTCCGCGACCTCGAGGTCGGATACGTACGACTTCATCGTCAACGCTTGTGCGGGAGCGTAATCCCCGCTATCGGTCTACATGGAGGTAATGTAACCCGTTCCGCCACCGTTATCGCATGTACTAGATAGATAGATCCTGACTAGTTAGGGTTTCGTACGCTAGAAAAATTATTGTTTTCTGCATCGTAACCCCTTCAGGAGTTGCGGCGGCATTGGTCTGGACCGGTGGGCGTGGGCCTGTGCAGATAGGCGGATGCGGAGTGCCTCCCGGGTGCGGCATGGGAGTTGGTCGCCGTCGGTGACCTCGGGCCTGAGGTGGTCGCGGCATTCCTTTCAGCTGGAGGCGACGGTCGGGTCGCGCTGCAGAGGTGGAGGTGGTCGGGCCGGTGGTATACGCTGCATGGTCGGCATGGAGTTGGTGCGGCGTCAGGATGCCGACATGGGTGTGGCCAGGATGGAGGATGCCGGGGCGGCGGCCCCGGGGCTGCGGCCCCGGGGCTGCGACTGGGTCGCAGGTGGCACGTCGCCTGCCGTGGCGTGAGGTTGCTGCGGTGGCTGTGGCTTTCGGTGTTGGTGGTCTGGTCGGCCCTTCTTGGGCGGTTGGAGGGGTTCGTGAACCATCACCGGGCGAAAGCCCAACCCCAGTTGTTGGCTGGGGCCGACGGCGGCGACGTCCTATGGCGTCGTATCCTTCTTGAAGGCGTCGTCGAGGCGGTGGTGTCGCTTCCCCTCTACCGGGTTCTCCGGGGGAAACCCTAGATCCCTCACCGGATTGGGCGAGCGCGGCGCTCTGGCATCGTTTTGCCTCTTGGGGCCTCGCCTTGGATGTTCCGCCGGCTAGCAGGGTTTACGGTGTGCTGGTGGTGTGGCGGTGGCGAGGTTTCATCCTCGTCTTGGGGGTGCGCGGCCCTGGGGCCGACGTGGATGCCAGAGCGGCGGCTCCGGGTTTCGCCTCCGCCGTGCTGCATTGAGGTGGTGGAGCGCCGACTTTGGTCGTTTGGACGTCAGGGTCGTCGACTTGGATGGGGTGCAGCTTGGGAGCTGGCTGGAAGTCGGAGCGGCGGCTCCGGAAGCTTCGCCTCCGCTGGGAGGTGTCGAGGTCACCTCCGCCATGCTGCGTCAAGGTCATTTGGTGTCGGCTTTGGTCGCTAGGGCGTCACGGTCGTCGACCCGTGTTGGAGCGCGGCTTTGGGCCCGGCGTGGACGTCGGAGCGACGGCTCCAGTTTCTCTCCTACTCGTTTTAGGACGTGTTGGTGTCGGCCTTGATTGCTTGGGCAATTTGGTCATCGATCCGTGTGGAGCGCGGCATCGGGGCCGGCGTGGTTGAGTTGTAACTTTTTTCTTTTGAGGCCTTTTCCTCTTGTTTGCTCCTACATATATATATATATATATATATATATAGGGTAGCGCTATTTGACTCCCTGTGAGTAGAATAGTTATTCTACACCCACCCCGTATCTTTAGAACCGTAAATAATTTTTACGTCACGTAAATTTTGCTATGCTTCTTTAGTTCATAGTAATATAAGAAAATATTAACATCACGTAAAAGTTTATTTATGTGGCATATAAAAAATATTACATAAAATACGCAATTTTACCTATTTTTACACTATTATGACTTATATATTGGATTTCTCACGTAAAACTCACTTATTATCCAAATCTATAGAATTAATTTAATCAGGAAAAGGTGGAGGAGTACATACACCTAGGTGTATGGAACCATTTATATATATATATATATATATATATATATATATATATATATAAAGGTAAAGTTTTTGCCTTCATTTAAAAAAAAAATCTATTAGCGCCACCTCATCGATCGATCGAGCCCGTCACGCTCGCTCCGCATGCACCTGGCCGGTTCTTATTAGTGGTCTTGCGCCAATTGCACTCCTCACATTCGCATACCTAATATATAATAGGTGCCAATATTGGCCCCCAGTCCAGCCATCTATGTCGCTCCCAAGCCGCCCACCGTCCGATGAAGTCAATCAATGGCCAAGATTTGTCCACGCCAGTCCCTAGCGGCGAACACTATTCATTCCCGAATTATAGCCAATCAGGCGCCGCCACGCGTCCCGGTCACCAGCCAGTCACCCCCGGTTCCACAGGCGACCGAGCCGTTTTACAGAAAAGCATCCGAAAGAATTAAGTCGTTGCTCCGCAGTCCACAAATTAACGCGTCCAGGGACCTCGCTGCAAATCCATCAAACTCGACGGACTTTTTTGCAGAAACACCACGGTCAGTCACCACGCTTCCTTTCTCTCCCCCCGCGCGACCGAGGTCGCCGCCGCCGCTTCCGCGCCGCGCCACCGATGTGCGCCTCCCCGCTCGGATCTCAGGACACGGGGAGCTCCGCCACCGCGAGCTCTACCTCCTAACCGGAGGAATCGAGACCGAACGGCCGCAGTCTCCGGCAGTCCTCCGCAAATCGCCGCCGTTTTTCTCCGCGTCCGCCGCCGCCGTCTCCGGCGATCAAATGGCGCGTGGCGCCGCCCATTAGATGCCCGTCCTCCTCCTCTCGCTTCCGCACAGCGTCTTGAGCCCACGCGCGTCCGCCGTCGTGCGCCGGCGAGGTTGGCGTCACCGGCCGTTCGGTCGCCCACAGACGCCAGGGCTGACCTCAGCCACCACTGGCTGACGGACGAGCCCCACTGTCAGCGGATTTTTAATATCAGAGAATAAAAAAACAACTTTTGATATACAGTTCAGAAAAATACAAAACCGAAACCAAAATTTAGAGAAAAAAAACATTTTCAGATAACACATTCATATGCATCTTTACACAACAAAAAAAAGGTTACATACAAAACCATATTCTATATATTCATATCTTTTTGTGCTCATACAAGAAAATTCAACAAATTCCCAAAATAATTGAAGGAAAAAAATTCTTTACAGCAAACACGTTCACATGCATTTTTACATAACATAAAAACAGTTACACAAAAATAACAAAAGAGTCATGTCTATTAATGCCTAATTCACAAAATACAACATCAAAAATATAACGAAATATAATTCTTCATAACCAACACATTTAAATGCATTTTCACAAACAAATAATAATATTCATTAAAAAACATACTTTTCCGTACTAACCATAGAGGTTACAAAAAAACATTCGAAATTACCTCCTTCAAAATCTTCCTTCAATTAGATATCCTCACAAAAAATAAATACTAACTACATGGCCACAAATAACTAATTGTGCTACATCATCATCGAATCTCAAATATACATGTTCTGAAAAAATTAGCTCTACCCATTTCACGAAGGTAAAAACAACAAAACAGCCCGAATATTTTTCATGGTTTAAACAATGTTTATACGCATGCTTTTTTCAATTACAATAATTTTTGAACCTACATAATCTAAACATATAAACATCGCCGTTTGAATTTTTTCCATACACGGGCGTGCCATGGCCGCGCCAATCCACTAGAATATATATACTTACTAGCTGAATTTGGCGCGGCCGTCAAGCCGCGCCCTTGGCGTAATATTAGGCTGTTACATATCATCGTTGTAAAATATATATTTTGTATATTTATCTTTATTTAGAAAACTATGAATGTGATTGTAGGAAGTATGTGTCTTTGTTTATGGCTGTACAAAGTATTTATCTTTACTTAGAAAGTATGACTTGAACGGTAACACACATGTTACTTCCAATGAAGAACTGATATCATCGTTGTAAAATATATATTTTGTATATTTATCTTTATTTAGAAAACTATGAATGTGATTGTAGGAAGTATGTGTCTTTGTTTATGACGAAGTATTTATCTTTACTCAGAAAGTATGAACATGAACGGTAACACAAATGTTACTTCCAATGAAAAATGCTAACAATTTATTGTTGCTTATTAACCTCCATGAAGAACAATAAACACAATGTAGAAAAATCATGGCAGGTACGAATAACTTCTTTCCATTAGATTGCAAGTAAATAAAATGGCTAAGATGATTTGATAATATACCAAACCAATTAGATAAATAAGGAGGGATATAGACAAAGAAAGATCTACACAATCTAGGGAAAAAGGAGATGAGTTGCATTTGTGCACTCAGCATAGGAACGTATGGCCAATTTATCAATCGTGGAACCATAGTAGCATTCTTACGGACATTTGTAACCCTTCAAGGATAGAAAATCAAGATCTACCCTATAGTTTGCTCCAAAGAAGATAAAATTTTAAAATGGCAGATTCAACAATTGAAGTCGATATATTCTTCAAGCTGAATAAATGAAACCAGGTCCATGTGCACAACACATTAATCAAAAGGCATAACCTAATATAACCTATGTAGAAAGTCAGGTAGGAAAAAGTGGCATACAAATCAAAAGGAAATATAGAAAACCCATAATTACACTGTATTTTGTTGTAAAGAAGATAAATCTTCAAAATAGTACATTCAACAATTACAGTAAATTTATTCTTCAAGCCGAGTAAACACAACCAGGTACATTTGCATAACACCTTTCTCAAAAGGCATAACCTAATAGAACATTACTAACTAAGGCAGTTAGAAAGGAAGTGACATACAATTCCAAAGAAAAAAGTAGACGATACGATTAGCTTGTACTAAAGATAAGCTGGTGTAGACATGAAAGGTTGCTACTGTATGTATACTCTCCACACCTTACATGCAAATTTATCTGAAAAAGAAATATATATAGCTTACAAAATATCACTAACATGTGCAACTTCGTTCCAAAGAAAATACTGGATCCTCTAGTTATTGTTACATCCTTTCACATTTCCTAAGAACTCATTAAAGCTCATTGTATGATGGCGAAGATGATGACCCCCACCCAATCCCGGAAAATGTTCCTTTCCTCCAAACCATAAGAAAACCACTTCCACGGTTCCAGCTGTCAAGTAACAATATGAAACAACTCAATACCATCCCACCATAGTAAACATGGTGGAAGAGAAAATTTTGCAGTGGAGGATCCTAGGCAGGGCACCTTCTTGATGGATACAGAACCGAGAGAATTTCTTAGGACATATACAACAACCTAGTTAGATGATACATATCTAAATTACTGAATAAAATTATCAGAAGAAACAAAGCCTAATGAAGTAACTTTGAATGTACATATCTAAGTTATTGCATAGAATTATCACAAAAACAATTATTTGATGGAATTCTGATTATGAATAGACATATCCTTGAGAAGTAACTTTGACGTGGCTAAGATGAATATAAAAAATAACCTCGTGAAACTCTGACAGGTTTGTGCAATAAGTTAGATTATGCTGACGTATCGGTATTTTGGAGCATTTTTGATAGCATGTAAATTTTTATTTCCAGAATTATGGCTATCCATAAAGTCAGTAGATAGCAATACGTACACTGGATTGCAAATAGTTGCATTAGGTGCCATGTTGCCTATTTTCACATCCGCTTGCTTTTATCAGATGGCATCGATGTACTGTTGTTGCGCCTGATGTGTCTCTTTAATTATTCCAAAGAAGGTTAGAAGGTTCTACATGACATTCATAGTTATAGGCACAATCCTGATACTGCAATGTTGAATGTTTAGTTTTGGAATCAGAAGCAACTCTCAACAAAAACTGTTTATGGAAATACAAAAAGTATGAACATATATCTTCCCACGTCTTACATAACCAGAACCTAATCATGTTTGGTGCCAGAAAGAAAAGCAAACTGAAATGTCGCATTTACTTGGTAAATGTCGTAAAATTAGACCATGCTACAAAGAAAAGAAAACTCAGTTAGGATGAGATTTTACCTTATCGTAGCTGTGGAACTTCTGCATCTTAGTCTTCATGTTCTACTTCTTAGACCAAAATTAAGTCCTCTAATTCAGCTGTAAGTCAAAATTAGGAAAACAAAATCATGATAATTAAAAGGCACAAACTAAAGGGAAACTAATCAATTTCTCGTGGAAGAGTTGTCCAATCACTCATGGTGGAAAGAAAGGCCACGCCCAGCGCCGTCTTGATTTTCTAATTCTGCTTCTCCACTTCGGGTTCCATCTCTAGCATGACCTTGCCAGCCATGGTTCTCACTTGTGGCAAGCAAGAATCAAACAACACAAAAGTTTGTGTAAACCAGCAGAGCAGCTGATGATACAGTTGGTCAGATGGATTGATAAACGACTAAAATGCAATGACAGGGCGCCTAAACTTGACTTGCTCTGCACACTGGGACACTGCCTTGCCCATATTTCCAGGGGACCAGGGATGACAGAACGCTGCAAAGAGTCTTTCCCAGTATAAGGAGGAGCTTTCAAGCTATACTGATGCCCCCATACAGTTCTGTAAATGTACCTGAAATAATAGGAGCACAATACAATCAGACAAAGCTGTGAAAACTCATTTACTTGGCATTAGGCCACAAGTCCTTGAGAAAACTTGTGTATGAAACCAGGATGGCGAAATTATAATATATATGAATTTTAGCATCTTAGAATTTCAACTTATCTTGTCCTGCCCTCATGTTGATAATATACAACTCTACCATTATATCCATGCAACACCATGGCATATCCATATTTGAGCATGCTTTGTTTTTTTATGAATTGCGAAGGACCTTATTTTCAACTAAGTGATCTTATATGTCAAAGAAATAATGTGAATATCTCCCATCTTATTTATCACGTAGGTATAAGTAGAACTGGAGCATCTTATTTGTACAGTACAAAATTTAACAATCAGACTGGTCATCCATACATGCATTATACTTATTAAAATCAGGTTTGTATAGTTTAGTGTATTTTAATATATATCTCACAAAATAGCTAATTAGAGCAATCACTGGAATGATAACTGAACAACTTGCTGCCATTTCATTTGAAGCAAGAACATGCCTCATTTTATTCGAGGCCACAGCCACATTTACTTTGAAGAATAGAACAAATTAAATGTTGTTTATAGTAGAGTTTGTACAGTCATTTATACTATAGTTAAAAGAGTACAACGTTAATCCTTGATAATCTGTCCCTTAGCTCTGGTGCTTATATGAGGGACCTGTCGAATTGTACACTTAACATCAAGTATTAGGAGAATGAACGATACCTAAGAGATCTCCAAATCAGAATTCAAATTAAAGGAGAAGAAAACACAAGCAAGATGTCCCAAAAGTTGGTTGTCGATGAAAATATTATTTAAGAAATACGGAATGCTTATTTATTTGTTCAACAGTGTTATATAAGTACTCAATATACAGCTAAGAATAATTCAGTCAGCTAACACTACAGACCAAACTTGAAGCTATATACGTATATCGTGTTAGGCGAGCAGGCTGATTGTTAATGTTGTGCATCTACTTATGAAAGTCGCCATGAATATATAACACACAGCCACATGTACATAAGATGGCACAACAGAATTACCTCATTCAGATATACAGAATGCCGCTACACTCTACTTATATGCTGCACTTAAATTTGATAAATGTGAAATCTGTATTAGGTAAAGATGCACATATCATAAATAAATATTGGGTGACCATAAATTGAAAGAACAGGTCCAAGTAAGCAACTATGTAGTTTTTGCTTGTGAAAAACAGAGAAAAGTAGGCTGACCAAACCAACGAATGCTACTTCCAACAGAACAGTAAATTTGAGAAATGTGAACTTTGTATTAGGCAAAGATGCACATATCATAAATAAATATTGGGTGACCATAAATTGAAAGAACAGGTCCAAGTAAGCAACTATGTAGTTTGGCTTGTGAAAAACAGAGAAAAGTAGGCTGACCAAACTAGCTAATGCTCCAAAACGACTTATCCACTTTCAAGCAAAATTAGGAGAGTTACTTGAGTTGCTTGTGCAACAGTGCGCCTGCAACCTTGGTGAATTGATGCTTGGACCATACAGTACCTAGAAATCATAGCCATCCATGTAATATGTATATTGACATGTCTGTACTTGGTCGTCACATACCAAGTCTCAGTCGCAGGAGTGTATTGAGCAGGAAAAATCCATAGGGAATTACAATGCACAGAAAAATCATAATGAACTTAAATTTTGAAATATTTGTTCTTGCCGTCATTCAGTTAAGGAGCCAATGATAATGGTTAAAAATGATAATGGCTGATATACATTCCTAGCAAGAGAAATCGTTAGGAGCTGATGGTAAGTACTTAAATTTTATTTAGATAATGCATTCCAGAATACATCTAAGTAAAATTTGAAATCACACTGCAAAATGAAGAAAGTGAAGACGTAGGACCATCAGACCTGAGCACGAAATCAGAAGATTCATCTTATACCAATGGGGGTTTTGGATGCCTGGAGCTCGCGGTGGAGTTCTTCCCGACTTGAGGACGACGACGGTTGCTCGCATGCAGCTGATCCAAGGGGCGAGGAAGAGACGATGTTGTGGTGCCGTGCCGCGTAGGAAGAAGGTCCGGACTGCAGTGGCGGCATGAGGTCGGCGACAGGACTGAAAAGGGCATGGCGTGGAGGGAAAACCCACGCTCCTCCCTCGCCTGCCCCCCGGTTCCGTTCCACGCACAGGCACCACACCCGGATCCTCGCGCCGCCTGGTTGCCCACGCCGCTGGTTCGTCGCGGCAGCGCAGCGGGAAAGAAGAGGCGGCGATTAGGGAGCAGGCTGGGAGAGGAGGCGGCGCTGAGGAGGCCGGAAGAGGCGGCGATTTGGGAGCAGAGGAAGGAGAAGGACGGTCGCGAGCGAGCAACGCCGGTGGTGGTAACCCTAGGCGGGTAGTGAAAATGAGGGAAATTGGGCCTCTGGCTGGGTAATTATGTGGGACAATTGATCTGTAAATTGCAGAAACGGTAGAGACTTTTCTGTAAAACAACCACGCGGACCGCTGGATCGGCCGTTGGATCGAAAAGCGACGGCGCCGGATGAGTTACTGTAGATACTGTAGATATGAACAGTAATGGTGGGCCCAGGATGAAGGAGAGCTTGTGAAAATCTCTAGCCTTAATATATTAGGTAATATAGCAGCGTGATCGGACGTGGTGCGTGCGCGCGCTGGCCATGGGATGAACAAGTCAATCAACTGGCCAGCCAAGGGTTGGACTAGGGAAAGGGCGGCCTTCGCGAAGGTCTATTTCGTGGTTTCACGCGTGAGCTGCTGTCGCCACGTGAACACGCAAATTGAGGGGTCCCGCGCATGGACAGATTCAGATTCAAATCCAGATCTAGATCTGGATCTATTATTAAATTTGTACAAAACACAAACTATGATAGTACATCAACGCAGAATGGGATGCACAGCAACGCAGACCAGGCTGGACAACAACACAGACCGGGTTGTACAGCAACACAAATCAGTTTGTACGTACAGCAACCCCGACCAGGTTGTACAGCAACGGAGACCGCGTTGTACAACAACGGAGACCGCGTTGTACAGCAACAAAAACCGAGTTGTACAACAACACACAAACCGGGTTGTACAGCAACATAGACCGGGTTGTACAGCAACACATGACATGTTGTACGTAGAAATACATTCGGGTTGTACAAACAACTACAACTACACGTAGCAAGTTGTACGTACAACTACAAAATTCAGTTTATACGTACGACTACACTTAGGGTGTACAAAACATACACAATCCGAAGTACAAAAAAAAAGTTTGTCGAAACCTATCAATATGAGATCTAGTTTTGAAGATCTCGACGCGAGGAGTTCAAAAGTGAAAACGGTTCGTAAATCGGATAAACGGTTCTCAAGATATTTCGTTTTTAAAAAACAAATTTCAAAATAAATGCATGTACAACCCTCTGCCCAACCCAGAGAGCTGCCACTTGTCACCGCGTGGAGAAAAGGTGGGAACAGAAACGAACGAAATTGCGACACTTGTCAGCACCGGATCGCGCGCGTGGATCTTTGCGAAGGGAACCCTTTTTCTAAGGATTTCCCCAGCCGAGTCCAAAAAGTGGAGACGACATGCCGTTGCTTCCAGGAAGGCCTCTAAGTATAACCCACCAACGGTTGCCTCCCTCCCAATAGATTATATCTATGTAAATTTCTACTGTTCCTTCGAGACTTCGCAGTTTCGCACGCGTGACGCCTAGTTGCAGTGTGTTGCCTTCATGTTCATTGCTTTTTGTCTCTTAATTAGGGATGCGAGAACGGGACCGTCTGTTCCATTTCCCCCCATTTTATGTGTGTAATACAAAGTTTTATATAAAAAAATTATACTACACATACATAAATTGATAAAAAAAAGTGAGACACAATTTCCATTTTCGCATCCTTACTCTTAATCGATCAAGTAGCCTAGCACGTTATTCCTCTTGGCCGCTTGCACACGTTTTAAATGGAGCATTGCACACAGTTTACCGAATTATCGCCATATGTGGGTGAACAATTGGTAGTACACGGCTCATAAAATCGCATGCCATATGTCTCAACATTGCACACGATCGATAGTTGGGAGAAATCGTGTGCGATGATGAAGCTGTCGATCTGTGTGCGTTTTGGGAAGATGGCACATAACTAGACATCATTAATAATATGTGTTTGATATTTATTGTAAACATTGTTACTCGATTCCATTATGTGTTTAAAATACCGATGTTCAAAATTAAATTTGCAGAACCTTGCCGGTAGGGGTTGCGTCAGCTGCAACTCGTGCAAATATGCAGAATATATTTCATCTACTAGATAATTTCACATTTCATGCACCAACTATTTATACATTGCAAGTTATCAATTGCTATCTATGCAAATATGAAAAATGCAAAATAAATAAATAAGAAGAGCTTTTCTTTGTTTATATACATTGCTAGTTATCAATTGCTATCTCCGGATAAAAAGGTAGGTTACGAGGGTTATAAAGAGAATGCTGGGCATTTCTCTCATTCCCTTTCGTCACCCTTATTGTTCACAATGCATAAGATAATGTTTCATCTGCACCAAAGTGCAGAAAAGACCACATATGCAACAACAACATACTTTTTGAAGGGTAGAAGACTAAAGGGCAACCACGCTGTAGTTGAACACTTCAACTTTGAAAGGTATATGTAACTCGTTGCAGCTAGAGCACTTCCTGAAAGTACATGATGTTTCATGTGTGGTTTTGCTAAATAATGAAAATCCCTACGACATGATGATTTTGTTGAGTTGTATTTGATGGATTCCATATAGGTAATACTTGAAGACCAAGTGTTTGATTCAATGTTGGTTGTCATGAACATAAATATATACTTGACATCAAATCATTGAATTTTAGAGACGGATATGATTTGATCGAGTAGAATAGTGAAGATAGACTTTTTGTCGGTAACTCAAACAAGTCATGTTATAACTTTTGTGTTAAGCCATGAACGATCAAGATTTCTAGGTGTCTGATCACAAAGAGAATTATAATTCAAGATATGACTCTAGATCATGATGGTTTCATGTGTTGATGCATACTTTACCAAGGCTTGCAACATGCAAGTAACTGAATGTTCATTTTATATCTAAATAGATTGTGATAGATCATGAAGATAATCAAGTGATGACCAAGTTGGTGTTCAGGGTTTGATCTAAAGAACTGTAATGTACTTGAAAGATAGGAGGTTTATAAAGATACAATGCAAACATTTGGATCCAAGTGGATCAATATAGAAAGTATGAATAATGTATGAGATGAGATCAAATGATCTTGTGGTATATAAGAAGATACCCCGCGCATCATAGCGGACATCTTTTAAAAATATTAAAAGCATAAAATTTGAAGCATGCTATAGAAATATGCAAGCAAGGAAATTTACTTGGTTGCAAACTAATTTATTTGTTTCCTGTTCCCCCAACACATGATTTAATTTGATAATTACATTGTGGAATTGTGTGATCTTATTATTGAAACGACAAAATAAAAGGGATGACATGGACAATATAATGTCTAAAAGAAAACATAATGTGCATACTTGCATGTAGAACAATAAGTAATGACTATTAGTGTGATGATGTGGACAATTAGTTGGCTAAAAGAGAAATTGATATGGATAACTTGCATGTTCAGATAGAATCATTAACTGTAGGTTAGTGAAGTTTTTCTTTATAATAAGTTTAGATTGTCAACCGTGCTCCAGGAACTAACCTAAGATATATGCGTTTAATATTTAATTTTATGCCTGGCATGTATATTTGCATGGGTTTGGATCAAAATAAAGATTCCATAATAGCCCTGGAGAGGATAACATCCAAATGGTGATTTTTATCAAGGTTGAGAAGTGCAAGTTCAAAATAAGGGTCTCAAACAAATTGTATACTCGAAACTTGTCGTCCATTTGTGATGAAGGGGGTCAAACTTTTCCAACTACTGACGGACAATTCTGTGGTATAACCACTTGTGTATCCTAAAATGTTTGTCTAAATTTCAAAGCAAACTATCACACACACATATAGTCCAAATTTGAAGTACTTTCTGAAAATCGGCATAGAGTTATTTAAATAGGCGAATTAAGATAGAAAGTAAGACAATGCCTAATATTTCTACATTGTGCATCAAATATGTACTACTTTATGTGAAAATTATATGGGTGCTATTTTCACCACATTTTTGTACATGCTTCACAAAAGAGTCATTTTTTGAACTTAGAAAATGATATTTCTAAAAATAATTTGGAAACTCGGTTCGACGACGTTGTTTCTCATATCATGACACACCTATGTGTGAAATACGGGCATTTTATCAGAAACTATGACACGATAATGAACATACATTGGGCATTTGACTTGAAACTTGTACATATTTATAGATGATTGATCGTTTTGCGAAGATTTGTTTTTCAAAACTTTTCAAAAATCAAATTTATCATTTTTCCTAGAAACTAAAAGTACTCCATGCCAAGGATTTCTTTTTTGAGTATTCTTTCCCTTTATTTGATTTATTTTGAAAAAAGGTCAAAATGGCCACCACTGATATTCATCAAAAGGGGTCAAATTGTTTAAAACGGATGGTTTTGTGATATAACCACTACTTGTATATTAAAAATCGTTTTTCTAAATTTTTTAGAGCAAACTATCACACACTTATAGTTAAAATTTGGGGAATATAGATATAAAACAAGAAATTTATGTACTGTCCATTAAATATGGACTACTTTCTGCAAAAAATAGATGGGTGCTGTTTTTTCACCTTATTTGTTTGTATCCGCTTCACAAAAAAAAATCATTTTTGACACTTAAAAATGGAGAATGATATGTTAAAAAATAATTTGAAAAGACACACCAATGTGCCAATTATGCAAGAAAAAAAAATCAAATACAAACATAGGTAAAAGAAAAATCAAATAAAAACCTATGCTAACGATTGACCCCTAAACCGTCAGCGTCGATGGTGGCCGTCGGCCTCTGGCCGTTTTTCTCTAGTGCATATCCTAGTGCAAGGTTCATATATATGTGGAGATATCCTGTGCTAAAACATCTTTATATTTTGATACGGAGGGAGTAGAAGTTTTCAATTTGATGCATCGGCTAAAGTTTCAAACCTTCACGAAGTGTATGCAAGTTTAATTGATGATCTAGTTAAATTAATACCCCGTGGAAAACCTGCACATGTGGTTTCTCGTGTGTGATTAGTATCGTTGTCAGTGTTGGTACGTATGATATTATTAGGAATCAACGTTGCATGCAGTTTCTCTCCCTCCTCAAGCACGACAAAACCGGCAGCAGAGCCCAAAAAAAACAAGAGATTCATTATTGAAAAAATGGAAGATATACTCTGATCCCGAACAGCATGTAATAGGCTGTGATCAGGACCATATCCCAGCTGCATATATACCTCTTTTGCCACTAAAAGCAAGCAAGAAATTTCACTAATGATTGTGAACGGAAGGACCATATATTGATATATATATATATACGTGCATGTCAGTGGGGATTCGCCTCTGGGCTAGAGGAGAAGTACCATAGAGGACATCTATTTGTTGCGAGCGAGAGTCGGCATGTTCTTGTCTGGTGTTAATGAACCGAAGGGTCTAATGTGCAATGTTCTTCTGATGAGTATTCTTATTGTCAGAAAATGGTTAAGGAATGATAGTTCGCCGCATCAGATGCAATTTGCATGCAAGGATGGAAGTCCAAGGGTGGCAATTATCCGAAGGGATCCTCCCTGTTAAAAAAAATTTCCGAAGGGATCCTCTGACATATCCTACTGGCCGGTGACGTGGGGTGGCTGACCTATGGGTCCGCTAGTATGTGGCCCACCTGTCATTGAGCCAACATTAGGCTAACGTCAGAGGAGCCATCTCCGGCAATTACCTCGTCTCGTGGCCTTCAGGTTTGTCTGATGAAGCACTTGGAGGTCTCGACCTCAACAATCTTCGCCTGCTCAATTCCTCCGATGGCTCCGGTTACGGAAAAAGGTGTTCTTACTTTGGTAGGCTTAGAGACTTACTCCCTACATTTTTAAATGTCAGATGTTTTAAGTCTTATACATGTTGGTTAGATTCGGACTGAAATAAGTGAACATACTAAACTGTGTCTAGATATTTAAAAATGGAGTGAGCCACTAGAGCAGAATGAGCTATTGGTTCTGGGCCGTGTGGGCTATTTGCCCCGGGCATGCTGCCGGAACATTGTGATCGGGACAAATAGGGGTGGCTATTTGTTCTCGGCACGCCACGACCCGGGGACAATATGGGGGCACGTGGCAGCGGCAGCCAGCTTTTGACTGTTTATCATTTGTCCCGGTTACGCTATATATGTTTTTTCTTTTTTTGTTTCCTGTTTTCTGGTTTTTTGTTTCCTGTTTTCTATTTCACTAATTCTTTTATGTTTCTGTTTTTTTTGTGTTTTTTCGATATTTATGTTTTATTTTAAACAAGATCGAGTTACATATTATACGCTACTATAATATTTATCATAATACACGATCGAGTTCTCCGGAACAAATATTTACAACCGGAAGATCATGTCTAAAACCGGAAGAACACTACAACCTAGAGATCATTACATGACAGAGAGACATTAGACCCTATTTTTTCCTCGGGATGGTCTTTTTCGGCTTGATCATACTGCATTATGCGCCCGGGTTTAAGACATAATCAAGCAGAAACCCCGTAATTTCCTCCGCAATTGGTATTAGGCGGTCTTTTGCATCAAGCCTGTTCAGGATCGTCTCAAACTAAAAAGTAGAGATCAACATATATCAATCATCATGAAAATAATTCAATTTGAAAAGTGAACAAGTTTGAATATATTATTTACGCACACCATTCCAGTTTGCCCCCTCATTGATGTGAATTCGAATAAACTCGTAGACATAGAATCCACACAAATTGGTGTCGTGTTGGTGCTTCGTGCACTTTAAGAGAGAATAAGATAGAAATCCAATCAAATAATAATCAAAAATATTGAAAACTAGTATTGTGAGACTACAATTAAAGATATGCATGCGTGGACCTAGCTAGTACGGCTTACCTCTCTCCATTTAAAATTGAGCTTCTTCCGTATACCGACCTTGTGGAAAAAAGGTGAACTTGTCCCAAACCCTGCACGGTATAGAAAAATTAGTAAATAAGTTTACTAATTACCCTATATTAGAAAAGAAAAGGCCAATTGTGATAATGAAGGAAATTACCTCTGGAGCATCTATTTCATGTCGACGAACTTTTCAACAGTTTTCGATAATGGGTCCAAGACACCAACGATTGCCTTTTCAACATCAATCTCAAGCATTACCCAGTGAAATCTGCGCATATTTATATTTGTTAATAAATCATCAATTACATACACTTATCATCGAGTATGTATAAGAAAGTAAACAACTCACTCGAAGTTGAACGGAAAAATTATGGTGTTTTTGTAATGTTGCGCCATCAAGTAAGATAGCAAAAGCTTCTCCGTTCTCTCTGGGTCATTTACCAAACCATGATGATGAACTCGATTAGGGTCAATGAATCCAATCTTGTGATTCAGTCCTAACTTTCGAGATTGTTTAATTTTCAGTCTGCATAATAGAGTATAAAAGGAATATAGTGATGAGGATAATTACAGGCAATGAAAAATAAATTGATATAGAGAATTAATGACATATATGCATAATTTAATTACTTACAGGCAAACGGCACTGATGATAGATTTGTCGAGCGCGTCAAAATTGAATAACTGTCATAATTTACATAACTCAATTTGAAACTCATCATCACCTGGGCCATAATGACACTCTAGAATTTTCCCATAGATCTAGTCTCTGTCGTGACTTCTTGTGGCACGCATGTACCATGCATTTAGTTGGTGCAATCTAGCTGGTAGAGTACGCACCTTAGCAGGCTTGATAAGATCTTGTCCTCTAACATATGTCTGCACCACCTCATGCATCTGAACACTCTCGCCATATTGTAATGCGCGAAGCTCTGAAAGAGAGAGACCCATTTCTCTAGCTTGCTGCGAAAGTACTTATATCGCCCACTATATCGCCTCCGAAGAATATACCGGATAAGGCAAAGACATCTTTTGTGCCTTCTTTCTCTGGGCATCCGGGATCTCGTTGACCCATATATCGATATCTTCGCGAGACTTCCCCGTGTCGCTTTTCTGAGTACTAGTCGACGTAGCGGTGGACTTCCGCTTCTTTTGCGGAGGCGACAAAGTTCGTTGACGCGGTGGCGGAGTCCGTTGATGCGGCGGCGGAGTCCGTTGACGCGGCGACGGAGTCCTCTCACGCGGCGGCGGAGAGAGAGATGGACTACTGATACGTCTCCAACATATCTATAATTCTTATGTTCCATGCTATATTATACCATGTTATTACATGTTTTATATGCATTTATATAGTTGTATGCATTTTCTAGGACTAACCTATTAACAAGATGCCAAAGTGCCAGTTCCTTGTTTTCTGCTATTTTTGGTTTCAAAAAAGTACTTAAGGAAACATTCTCGGAATTGGACAATTTTTATCCTGGAGTTATTTTCTAATTATGATTATTCCAGAAGACGACACGAAGTGGGGGCACCGAGGCGCCGCCACCACGTGCTCGCGCGGCAGGAGCGTGAGCCGCGCGAGGACCAGGTGTGGGCCCCTCGGGCCTCCACCGACCTCGCCCTTTCGTCTACAAGTACCCCCCAAAAACCCAAAAATCATACTGTGTTCATTATTTCCTCCATGGGTCCCGAGCCACCGCCGTCGTCAACACCAAATCAGGAGAGATCATAACTTCTCCTCGGCACCCTGCCGGGAGAAGGAATCGTCCCCGGAGGCCTCTACGTCGCCATGACCGCCTCCGGACTGATGCGTGAGTAGTCTACCCTTAGACTACGGGTCCATATCAATAGCTAGATGGTTTTCTCCTCCACTTGTGCTATCATGTTTAGATCTTGTGAGCTGTGTTACGTCTCCAACGTATCCATAATTTCTTGTGTTCCATGCAATGTTATATCATGTTATTACATGTTTTATATGCATTTTATATAGTTTTATGCATTTTCTGGGACTAACCTATTAACAAGATGCCATAGTGTCAGTTCCCTGTTTTCTGTTGTTTTTGGTTTCAGAAAAGCTCTTAAGAAAAAATCGGCCAAATTGGAAACGAGCTAACCAGGAATTATTTTTGAACAATATGCGTCTAGGAAAACTGAAGACGAGACGAAGACGGGCCCCGAGGGGCCCACATCACCTGGTGACGCGGTTGCCTTTCTGGCCTCGCCAGGAGGTGATGTGGCGCACTCGGGCACCCACCGACCTAGGTCTTTCGCCCATAAATACCTCCCTGACCTAAAAACGACGGGACGTTAGACGATTTTTCCTCCACGGGTCTTGAACGCCGCCATCGCCGACTAGATTTGGGGGACAAAAGTCTCTATTCCGACACCCTGCCGGGACGGGGAATTGCCCCCGGAGCCATATCCATCGACTCCACCGCCATCTCCATCGCCTTAGCTGACTCCTACGATGAGGAGTGAGTAGTTCTCCCCCGAGGCTACAGGATCTACGGAAGCCATGTGGTTCATCTCTCTCTCTCATGATGTGATCTTGCATGTGATCATGAGCTTTGTAATCTAGTTGAATAGGTGATGCTACTCTTTATCTATTATGCACTCTAGAGGTTACTTTAATATGAACTCCGGGGTTATTCACGTGTGTAATTGTGACAGTGTGTGCACCGTGTGTGATTTCCTTTATGACATTGTTGGCATTGGTTTACTCCGACTTGTGGGTGCTCTTGTAGTCCTACGCAATGAATAGTGTTTGTTATCCAACATGAGAGTGTTTGAGAGTAGTGTTTATTTATTTAACTTTGATGTCATTGTTGAGAATGTCCACTGGTGATAGTAGGATCCCTAGGCCTTGTTTCTAAGCATTATAACACCGTTTCCAACAAGTTCTGCTACATGTTTGCTTGCTGCCATTTTTTATTACAGATTGTAATTACTACTTATAATCATCCATATGACTTGTATTTCACTATCTCTTCGCATAACTAGTGCACCTATACATCTGACAAGTATACTGGGTGTGTTGGGGACACAAGAACCTTCTCGTATCTTAATTGCAGGGTTGTTCGAGAGGGTTATCTTTGACCTATACCTCCCTGAGTTCGATATACTTGGGTGATCCACTTGAGGGATACTTGCTGATGTTCTAGAAACCCATGCTCTTGGAGGCCCCACACTGTCTACGAGAATAGAAGCGTGCGTAGACATCAAGCTATTTTCTGGCGCCGTTGCCGGGGAGGTGAGCGCTTGAAGCTATCTCCTTTAGATTATGCAGTTATTACGTTTTGTTTCTTGTTTTTATTTTTACTAGTTAGGCTAATGGAAAAAAACAAAAAAATTAGAGATCTTTATGAAATTTATATTGTATTAGGACATGATACTTTTGAAGAGAAAATTAAAAAACCTATGGAAATTTGTTTGCATAATAGTGGTAGTAATGTTATTAGTATAAATTCTTTGAATACTATTATTGCTAAGGCTATGGAAAAACCTAAACTCGGGGGAGCTAGTTTAAATAAAAATAATCTTTTTTGCTCCTCAGCTTTGGAGGAATTATTTTGCCTTGATAATGTTGTGCCTCCAATATACAATAGTTCTTATGATGCTTGTGATATTCTTAAGCCACCTGAAGAAATAGTGCCATTTAAAATACCTATGAAAATTATTAAACGTGTTATGAATAACCGTTATGTAGAGGATGAAACTGTCCATCCTGGTGATTATTTGCAATTTTTACATGAATTATGCGAGTTGTTCAAGTGTGCAGGTATTTCAATGGACAAAATTAAGAAGAAATTATTTCCTATATCACTTGGTGGAAGAGCTGCGGATTGGTATAAATTGTCGAAGAATCAGCACTCTCTTGAATGGGAGGAGGTTGTATCTCTCTTTTATTTTAAATTTATCCTCCAAGTGAGATTCACAAAGATAGTAATTCTATATATAGTTTCTGGCCTCTTGAAGGAGAAAGCATCGCTCAAGCCCGGGGAAGGCTGAAAACATTAATACTCAAATGTCCTAACCATGAGCTTCCTAATAATATAATTGTTAATAATTTTTATGCAAGACTTTCAGGACATTGCAAGGATTATCTAGATGCTTGTTCGGAGGGCTCTTTCACAAGTAAGAAGGTTGAAGCTAGATGGGATCTCCTTGAAACAATTCGAAACAATGATGAAGATTGGGAGAATGACACAGGTAAAGAATCAGGTATGAACTATGAATATGATTGCATTAAGTCTTGTGTTGAAACTGCTGGTTTTCAAGAGCTTAATGCTAAATATGGTCTTGATTCTCATATTATTGTTGATTATTTTAGAACCTTTGTTTCTCATATTAACGTTTTTAAAGAAAATTGGAACGTGTATCATGAAACTTTTAAAGACACTTGTATGGAAATGAAATTGTTGTTAATGATTGCAATAAACATGCTCAGACTTCTGATAATACTATTTCTTATAAGCAGGTTAATTTTTGTGGAATCCATAGACCATGTGGAATTAATCAAATTGAATATGAATATTGTATCCATCATAGGAATGAAAATACTAGAGGTTGGTATAACGTTTTAAGTGATCTTGGTCAAACGATTTGTGCCACCCATCCTTTTATTTGCGAACTTTGCTATGAAGAGATGCATTTCGAATTTCAATGCTCAGGTTCTCATAAAGATATTGCATGAGATTTTAGTGATAACATGATCACCCCTAATCAACATGATGAACTTACATTATTTTTGGGGTGTGAAGATATATCAAGAAAAACTTCTTTGTTAAATATGAGTGATATTGATATGAATGATTTGTTGCATGGATGTTATCTCTATTGTGTTAATAATTGCCATGCTAACACCTACATACAAAATATTATAAAGGATGAGACTTTACCAAAGTATGATAGGACTAATCTGTGTTTTCATCTTATTAATGAAAGAGAGGAATTCTCCCAAGTTTCTTCCATTGTTTCTAATACTAAACCAGATTATGTGGAGAAGCTTCCTTTCAAACCTCTCCCTCCAAAAGAGGAAAAGAAGAAGGAAAAGGGAAAGAGGAAGAAGAAGAGGAGTAAAAGGAGAGAGGAAACGATATCTTCTCCCAAACTTGTTGCGCATGTTACTATTTATACTTATAATTCTGAATTCGATGATTCTAAACTTGATGATGTACCTATGCCTGTTATTTATATTAGTGATCATGATTGGGATAAGCACACTTCTTTTGATATTGAAGATCTCTGGGATAATAATTCTAAAAATGATGATGTTAATAGTTGTTGCACTATTAATACTATCCATGTTCCTTCCCATGATGATATAGAGATCTCTGAGCTCGGGGATGAGGTGTTTGAAAATCCTTTTGCTACTAATGATTATATATTTGATACATCCCCTTCTATTAAAAATGATGACATGTTTGCAAATAAACACACTTTAGAGGATAACTATTCTATTGCTTATGATGATGCTATGCCTCCGGTCTTTGATAATTATAAAGAATACTATGACATGGGTTATAATTACAATTATCCTTTTGAAACTTTTCATCATTATAGAGGACTCACTCAAACCAATCATTTTAGTATACAACTTGTCTATCATGTTCAAGTTCTTTTTGATGATCCTACTCCCCTTGTTATTAATGAGTAGGACTTTTCTTATGAGGGAGATAATGATACTTTTATGCATATGGATCATGATAAGAATGTTTCATGTGATGGTTATATTGTGGATTTCAACAATGATGCTAATGAAAGTTATTATGAGAGAGGAAAAAACGTGTGTAAAAGCTTTCAAGTTACTAAAACCCCTCTCTTTATGTTGGAAGTTTCGAAATTTCATTTGTTTCATGTTGCTATGATAGTTGCTTTATGTTTCAATAATTTATTCTATCACAAGACTCCTTTGCATAGGAAGTGGGTTAGACTTAAATGTGTTTGATGATTACCTCTTGATGCTCTCCTATGTTTTTCAACTCTCATTTGTATGAGGGCATCATATGAATCTATGTGCCTAGCTCAAAGGCGTTAAATAAAAGCGTTTATGGGAGACAACCCACTTTTATTTCCTGTTATTTTCTTTTATTTTTCTTGTGTCAAGGACTTGTCCTACCTCTATAGCAATTCCTTTGTATCTTTATTTTGTTGCAATGTTGTGTCAAGTTAAGCCTCTAGTTGAAAGTTGATGTTAAAATTCAATTCCTGTGCTGAAACAGATTTTTGCTGTCCACCGTTAAATTTGTATCTCCTTACTGGAACGTCAGAAAATATGCCCTTTTTTGTGCGCAATCCTCAGATGTATATGCAACTTTCATTAGTGTTGAGTTTTCTTATCTGAGCAAGTTAAGTGTCTCGAAAAAATTCGTCTTTACGGACTGTTCTGTTATTTTGACAGATTCTGCTATTTTATTTTGCAATGCCTCTTTTGCTATTTTGATTGGATCTTTTTGTCCTTTGAAGTATCAGTGGCTGTAGCTAATGTCTATTAGCATTGGTAGCAATTGTGTTACTACAGAATGTAATAATTTTTTGTGCACTAACCCTCTAATGAAGTTACTCTAAGTTTGGTGTGGAGGAAGTTTCCAAGGATCAAGAGAGAAGGATGATATATTGTGATCAAGAGGATAGTAACGCCAAATCTTGGGGATGTCCCGGTGGTTCACCCAAATATATTTCAAGAAGATTCAAGCATCAAAGCTTGGGTATGCCCAAGGCATCCCCTTCTTCATCAACAAACTATCAGGTCCTTTCTAGCGAAATTATATTTTAGTTCCGTCACATCTTATGTGCTTGCTAGAAGCGTCTGTTTGTTTTTTGTTTTTGCTTTTGTTATTTTCATTCTCTATATAAATATGGATCCTAGCATTCTTTTGTGTGGGAGAGAGACACGCTCCGCTTTTTCATATTAATACTCGTATTTTTCACTTATATTCGTTGAGTATTCGTCTTTTATTATAGTTTGCTCTCCAGCTCTTGTTTTTCATGCATCTCTTGTAGAGCTGTCAGCTTTGTTATGTTATACTCTCATATCTCATTGTTTAATTACTTGGAGAGTTTATCTTTTAAATAATTTGATTGGTGTTTGGTTGAGAACAGAAAATGCTAAATATGGTAGATGGTATAATTAAATGATACATTAATCTTGTAGATCATTAAATTGTGTCACTTGAATCATTGATGTTGTTTTGAGATATTAATTTGCTTAATGGTAAACATGATGGTCTAGTAAAGTGGAATGATTAAATGGTTGGTTTAGAGAAACTTGAAAACAGTGCCACACTTAAATTTCCAGTTGATTGCATAATGGTATATGACTTCTTTTTGCCTAAGGCAACCATAATAACTTTATGTTATGCGCTAAGGTTGGGTCCCCAACAGTGACTTTTTCATTTGTCACAACACCCCTAGGAGTAATTTTTATTGTGCCTTGCATGATCATATTTTATTTAGAATCTTTTTACTTGTGAGTTCTAAAACTGCGGTTTTCATGCCACTTCCACCACCATATTGCTAGACTCTTCGGTACTTTGCTTTGCCCTTCCTCACATTGAGAGTTGGTGCATTTTTTACGGGTACATCCAAACTTGTGGGAGATCTTCATCTTGTTCTCCTACACATAAGCCAAATATCTTCCTCAAAACAGCCACTATACCTACCTACTACAACATTTTCATAGCTGTTCCGAGAAATATTGCCATGCAACATCCATCTTACATTACATGACTTGTTGTCATTCATTACTTTTTTATTGCTTTGCGTGTTTCTATAAATCTGATGTGCGGTTTTACCCATGTTACGCTAGAGCACTGCATAACCTGCTACACCAGCAGAGGCACAGTTGCTATATGTATTCTTATGACACATTCATATTAGATACTTGTATCATCAGTATGTTGTTTTATCATCATTAGTGTGTTGTCATATATCATATATCATATTAGGATGCTTGCCCCTAAAAGTGAAAAGAGCCATGGAGGCCATCGAAAAGAGAAACAGAAAAAGAAAAAAAATAGAGAAAAAGAGAAAAAAAAAGAAAGAAATAAAAAAGGGGGCAACATTACTATTCTTTATCACACACTTGTGCTTATGTTATAGCACCATATCATTTATAGTCATCACTTGTGCTCATGTTATAGCACCATATCATTTGTGATCATCATTTGTGCTCATGTTTAGCACATTTACTCCATATGAGAGAGTTTTCATGTTAGTTGCATAACCATGTGGGGAACTTTACACTATAGAATTTGGCTTGTATATTCCAATGATGAGCCTCCTCAAAAGTGCTCTAGGTCTTCGTGAGCAAGCAAGTTGGATGCACCCCCACTAGTTCCATTGGAGAGCTTTCATATACTTATATCTCAATGTGCATCCGTTGTATGGCAATCACTACTCCTTGCATAGCTTCAATTGTATGACTTTCTCTTATCTAATGATCATCTATAGCTTTGTGAGCATGTCTTCCGTTGGCCTTCCAAACCTCCGTTAACATTCTCTTAGCCATAACATCCTGGTGACAGGAACCAACGTTGAACGCTTGCTTGTTTCTTTTGAACAAATAATATATTGATCTCCTACGTGCATATTGCTATTACTTAACTTGATCCTTTCATAAAGTTGTCATGCTTGTTAGAAGCATTAGATGATTATATTGTTGTGCTTGAAGCTTAAATCATCTTTAATATCTACTTTGCACAGTTGATTGCTATCTAGTACTATATCGTTGAAAGCTTTGCTTGCTTCACCTACTTGTTTGTTCATTACTCATTTGATATCAATATAAACTACAGCCCTTATTCATTTGATTTTAGTTTACATGCCTTACAATGAATTACATGATCAAGATTGTGTTTAAGCATGTCACTTAAGAAATTATTCTTCTTTTATCGTTCTTGCCTACTCGGGACAGCTTGGGGATGTTGATACGTCTCCAACGTATCCATAATTTCTTGTGTTCCATGCTATGTTATATCATATTATTACATGTTTTATATGCATTTATAGTTTTATGCATTTTTTGGGACTAACCTATTAACAAGATGCCACAGTGTCAGTTCCCTGTTTTTTTGCTGTTTTTGGTTTCAGAAAAGCTCTTAAGGAAAAATCCGCCATATTGGGAACGAGCTAACCAGAAATTATTTTTTGGAAAATATGCGTCCAGGAAAACCGAATGCGAGACGAAGACGGGCCCCGAGGGGCCCACATCACCTGGTGGCGCGATTGCCTTTCTGGCCGCGTCGGGAGGTGATGTGGCGTCCTCGGGCGCCCACCGACCTAGGTCTTTCGCCCATAAAAACCTCCCTGACCTAAAAACGACGAGACGTTAGACAATTTTTCCTCCACAGGTCCCGAACGCCGCGCCATCGCCGACAAGATATGGGGGACAGCAGTCTCTGTTCCGGCACCCCGCCGGGACGGGGCATTGCCCCCGGAACCATCTCCATCGACTCCACCGAGGCTGCGGGATCTACGGAAGCCATGTGGTTCATCTCTCTCTCCCATGATGTGATTTTGCATGTGATCATGAGCTTTGTAATGTAGTTGAATATGTGATGCTACTCTTTATATATTATGCACTTTGGATGTTACTTTAATATGAACTCTGGGGTTATTCACGTGTGTAATGGTGACAGTGTGTGCACCGTGTGTGATTCCCTTTATGACATTGTTGGCGTTGGTTTACTCCGACTTGAGGGTGCTCTTGTAGCCCTACGAAATGAATGGTGTTTGTTATCCAACATGAGAGTGTTTGAGAGTAGTGTTTATTTATTTAACTTTGATGTCATTGTTGAGAATGTCCACTGGTGATAGTAGGATCCCTAGGCCTTGTTTCTAAGCATTAAAACACCGTTTCCAACAAGTTCTGCTACATGTTTGCTTGCTGCCATTTTTATTACAGATTGCAATTACTACTTATAAGCATCCATATTACTCGTATTTCACTATCTCTTCGCATAACTAGTGCACCTATACATCTGACAAGTGTATTGGATGTGTTGGGGACACAAGAGACTTCTCGTATCTTAATTGCAGGGTTGTTCGAGAGGGTTATCTTTGACCTCTACCTCCATGAGTTCGATATACCTTGGGTGGTCCACTTGAGGGAAACTTGCTACTTGTAACATCCTGGGATTTGAAAAATCAGAAAAAATTAAAACTTTTAAAAATTACTTTGTATGTTACTTTTAAAAGAGAATTCAACCATTGCATTCATGCATCAACATCATTTCATCATGTTGTTTAAATTAAATAAAAGTTTAAATTTTATTTATATGTTTGTTTTGGAAATTATTCCATAAACATGTTATTTGTATCTTTTATAATATTCCAATTTATTAATTTTTATTTTGGGCAAGAATACTAACAAAAGGTTCTAAAATAAATTAGCTTTCCAAAACATATTTTTATGATTTTTTCTGAAAAGTTTTGGTTAAGTTTTAAAATCAAATTTGATTTAAAATTTTGAAAACAGAGAAATGTTTTGTCAAAAAAAATAACAGGCCGCTTCCCCGAGCTAACTGGGCCGCAGCCCATCTTCTATCTACCGCGCGCGCAGCGCAGAAGCCCAGCAGCAGCTCACTCCTTCTCCTCCCTCGCTGACGCCGGGGTCCCACACGTCATCCCCTTCCTCTCTTCAACCTCCAGCGCATATCTCATCCGGATGAACTCCGATCCGTTCACGACTCGAATCCGAGCCGTGTGCTCGATGAACTCGTCCCTGTGCGCCTCCTATTTATACCTAAGCCCGCCGCCGTTTTCCGCACCCCAAACCCTAAACAAAATCGCCTCCAGGCTGCCGAAGGCGAGCTCAAGATCATCCGCGATTGCCGCCGTCGGTTTTCCTCTGTTCCGGTGATTAGAAACTGCCCCGAGCGCTCGCACGTCTCTCTCCCGATTCCCCGTCGTTGTACGCATCCATGGGACGTCTTCGTTTGCTCTTTCCTACAACAGATCGAGCCGTTTGTCCACGATCGAAGCTCGCCGCCGCTCCGTTGAACTCCGGCGAGTGATTTGGAGAAGACGACGACGCGCCGAGGACCGCCACCACGCCATCGACACTCCCTCGTCCTCCTCTGCCGCCAGGTACCCATTCCCTAGCCCGAACCCCCCCGTATCGCCGGTTCGTGTTTCCGGCCATGGCACCGCCGCTCCCACAGCAACTCCGGCCACCGGCGCCGCTCGGTTTTGGTCAAATCAATCTAGGTCGTTAGATCGTGATCCTACGGTTTTGTTTTAATCACTTATTCGAACCGGTACCGTCCAATCAGGGGAAGCCACGTGGATGCCCAGTCAGCGCCTCGTCAGCGTACAGTCAGCGCCGCGTGGAAATTGATTTTTCTATTTAGTTTGATTCTGGCAATTTTGCAGAAAAGACCCCAGAACTTAGATTCATTATAACTTTTATTTGGTTTGGCCAAATTTAACAAACTTTCTATTTTTGAAATTCTCTCGACTTGTAGAATATTTTAGCAAGGTTAGTTTTCTGTTTTGAGTTTGTTTAAATTATTCAAATTTCAATATAAGAGTTTGGATAAATTTGACTTAGATGTAAATCCATAAGTCCAAAATTTTTAAATAAAATTATTTTAAAACCTTGGAGTATGTGTTATATGATTCCACTGTTAGAAAATATTTTTCAGTATTATTTGGACTATTGAAAAATCATAATTTTTAAATTGAATAAAGTTTGAGTAATTTTGACATAACTTTTGATAGAAATATTATTTTTTAGTAAATCCAATTACTATAAATTTGAATAACTAAGTATTGTAGTATGAATTTTCTACTAATTTTTGTAGAATAATTTTCTCTGTATTTTGTATATAATATTGATTTAAATGATATTTTAATCAATAAAAACTTATTAAAATATATTAAAATTAATTTCATCATCTATTCGAAATTATAAAGTACTTAGTCATATTATGACCACTTTGGTCACAAAAAGTATTTAGAAATATTTTGCCTTCTCAAACAAAGTAATTTTCTTCCTTAGAAAATATTCGATAATAATTTGACAACTCTTTTCCTTAGAAAATTTGGCACAAAAAACTTTATCAAGTTTGATGTTTTCTTGTGATTAAACATTGCATTGCATGCATAGCATATTTATTGCATAGTTATTGTTTTTCTCTAAGTTAAGTTTATTTTCGACATAGTTGTTTTGGTAAAGTGATTATTCACTTAGACACTTGGGAATTGCAATATGAAGACTAGAAGGCCAACGAAGACTTAGAAGAAAACAGACTCCGAAGGCATCTCGAAGAAGCAAAATACACTTAGAAGAAAATCAAGAGGAAGTTCAAGAAGACAAACCCCTTTATTTCTCTAAGTCTTTCTCTCTTTTCTTTTCTGAGTTATATCCAAGACCAGCCCTGGTGATATACAAATCATCAAGTCTGAACCATCAAGTCTACATGATTCAATGAAGACATCACCAAGGAGAAAGTTACAAGTCTGGAGATGAAGCCTGGGAGATCAACTATATCTTCTCTGTATCTTTTTCTGTCTCCCTATTCTTCTTCCACTTTGGACATAAACCAAGTCCTTAGAGTGCTAATTGAAGATGAAGTAAACTACAAAGAAGTTGAAGAATTCAAGATCAAACATAATGAAGACTAGGAGCAGTCTTAATACTTAGTCAAGTTGACTAACACACTTGCCTTACCTTAACTTAGAATAATTTCTTGCCATGGCATGCATCTCTAGTTCTTAGAAATATCTTGCACATCATGCGTAACATATTCTTGTATTGTTATTTTGTTTGTATGTTTATTTGGCCTTGTTTGATGTGTTAGAAATTTCGGAGGGAAATGACAACTGTTGCAGCTGCTGTTGCTATTCTTCTTGTTGCCAAGGCAAGTGGCACACCCTCATAAATTTCCTAAGTATCTTCTATGCATTACTTAGTGTGTTTCTTATATGCATGTGTTGGATAGTATTGCTATGCTGAAACTGCTATATCCCTTACTCTAGTTGTGTCTAGAATACTATGGGTAACTTGGTAGAAATATTGATGCTATGCAAAAGTTGGTTTGTGAAAAGTTAATTTCTATTAAGTTAAAGAAACTTCTGGGTGGATGTGGCAAGAGGATGGATGTTAGAGTTGAGTGGCTGGTTAGGCTCATTTAGGTGGGTGCACCTGGCTAAGACCCATGCTCATTTAAATGAGTGAACCTGAGTACGTACACTTGAGGAGGGCCACCCAGGAACAAAGAGACCAAAGTTTTCTCCAAGTGAAGATGTTTCCAGTGCAGCCACGTGGTATAATGGCTCTGCCTTGACTTTTCTCCAAAGGTCTCGTATCAGGCTTCTCCTTTCCTTTTCACTACATGAGGGTCAAGGACAGAAGGGTTGTTTGAGTCTCGTGGTGAAAGTGCATAACCTCTG
Organism: Poa annua; assembly: GCA_026929855.1. Lineage (NCBI taxonomy): Eukaryota > Viridiplantae > Streptophyta > Magnoliopsida > Poales > Poaceae > Poa > Poa annua. The sequence goes on from CM049428.1 coordinate 29,631,845, forward strand.
CAGAGTGTAAAACTAAGTACTTAGCCGTGTCCCCGGTTACGGACAATCTGAGCAGCTGATCAAGGATTCAACGGAGGCTCCCAACATTCCAATTTCTAAGTTAAAAGTTGATGGGTGAACAAGGGAAGATGAGATTATGGTTTTCATGCCATACTCGTCTTGATTTCAAGAAAAGTGTTTTCAAAAGAGTAGGAAAAATTGGCTTTATGCAAATTAGCCTTGAACTTCACCAGCCAAATATGCATATAGGCTATAGAGTTATTCCATTAAGTGTCCACCATAGTGTCACTTGCTAGACTCCATTTTTAATGGAATCTGACCCACTCTGTTGCAAATTATTATTTGTTGCAGAAATTTCTAACGAACAGTAAGGACTACGTTTGGGTTTCGGGTCTGCACCAACATGTTTTCGCCTGTGACGTATCATGAAGTTGGAGGCTCATTGAAGATTTATTTCCACTGCTTTATTGTTTTGAGCTAGCTTTAAGCTATGCAAAGATGTATCGAACTATTTATTTTTGTAAGTCTGGATCATCGATGTAATAAAACTGATACTTTGTTGTGATATTACATCGTAAACTGTGTGTGCAAACGAATCGATCCATGTGTTTGCACTATACACAGGTACCTGCCATATTTTTAAGTGCAGGTATGTTACAGAAGGATGTGAGATCCTGGCTCAGGGCTTAATAGGATTGATAAAACACTCATATCAACAAGTTGCAACTTCTTTTCCGGAAGCTCATCTGGAAAGAACTCCGAGGTTAAGCGCGCTTGGCCTGGAGTACTCCAAGTATGGGTGACCGACCGGGAAGTCCTTCCCGGGTGCGCACGAGTGAGGACAAAGTGCGCAGAAAAGACTAGTGTTGATCTACGGGGCCAGTCTAGAGATCCTATAGAGCTGCCAGGCGTGATAGGCTCGGTCCAGGGGTGGGCCGGGGTGTTACAATTGGTATCAGAGCCGACCCTCGCGGTTACTCGGGCGTGTGCGGGTCAGTGGGTGGACATGTTGAACGGATAGACGTCGCCTAGAGGGGGGGGGGGGGGTTGAATAGGCGATTTAAAACTTTTTCCGAGGAGCCGGAATATCCGGTCAAGAATGACCCGGATATTCCGAGGAGGCGGAATATCCGGTCAAGAATGAACCGGAAATTCCGGTATGCTTGATAAAGGCGGAATAAAACTAGAGGTTTACTTTAACAAGCATACAACCTAGATATATAAACTAGGCTCACCTATGTGCACCAACAACTTAAGCTAAGGAATACAAGTAACAAGATGATAGAAAGATAGATGACTTCAAGCACAAAGGCTATCACAATGTAAAGTGCATAAGTAAAGAGCTCGGGTATAGAAATAACCGAGGCACGCGGAGACGAGGATGTATTCCCGAGTTCCACCCAAAGGTGTACGTCTCGTTTGGAGAGGTGTGCGCAACCACAACAGGTTAGCCGCAACGCCACAAAGGCTCACCTTCTTCTCCTGATGAACTCAACCACAAAAGGTTCGAGTTCACCTTCCACTATTGATCTCCTTTGGGGCGGAGATCGAATCCCGTACAACTCTTGAGGCACACACCCACAACTTAATTGGGGGCTCCCAAGTCTTGAGGCACACACCCACAACTTAACTGGGGGCTCTCAAGTGACCACAAAAGGTCTTGAACACAAAAGGTCTTTGCCACAAAAGGCGTCTAGGGTCCAAAGACCCAAGAGTAACAAACTCACAAGTAACACCACCACGAATCCTCGTGGAGGGCTCAAACCGATGCAAATGCAATGGCAAGAGCACACGAAGTGCTCAAGTCCTTCACTCTCAAATTCCAACACAACAACAAATGTTTATGGGGGAATAAGAGAGGAAGAACAAAGGAAACCACAAAGGAGTCAAATCCTTCACTCCCAAATCACACCAAAAGCAACTAATGCTTATGAGGGGATAAGAGAGGAAGAACAAAGAGGAAGAACCACAAAGGAACTCCAAGAACTAGATCCACTAGGTTCCCCTCACTTAGAGGAGAGATTGATTGGTAGGATTGTAGATCTAGATCTCCTCTCAACTTTCCCTAAAGAATATGAAAGAATCAATGGAGGGATTGAGAGGAATCAAGCTTTCCAAGGTCAAGAATGGAGTAGGAGAGAGAGCGAATTCGTGCTACCTTGGGTGGGCAAGGGAAGAAGAAGGGGAGGGGTATTTATACCCCCCCAGAAAATAGAACCGTTGCACCCAGAATTTAGACCGGAAATTCCGCACAAAACTGAAATTTCCGAGCTGAATTTCCGGTTCCAATCAGTGCCTCTTTTTCGAGAAAAACTGCGAGAATCGGATATTCCGGTTCAGTCAGAATCGGATATTCCGAGTCCCCGAAAACTGACAGAAACAGCGAAACGAAAATTGCAGTAACTTTTTCATACGGACTCCGATTTTGATGATTTTTGGCTCGTTGTAATCGTTACAATGAGCTCTACTTGAATATGCATAGAAACATCATATTCCATCATGTTAGGATAAAACCAAATGGGGAAAGGTTTAACTTTCCTAAAACATGTAAACCGGTAAAACCTCTAATATCAAAAACGTAACAAGATATTCATACGAAATCCGTTTTTGATGAACTAGAGCTTAGCATGGAGATGAACCAAGGTCTAGTCCTCACCACCATAAAAGACAAATAAGAACCAAGAAATATGATATGCCAAGTATGCAAAGGTTTGAGCTCTCCACAAGAATGCGATCAAGTTACTAACTTGAGAGCCCCTCTTGATAGTACGCCTATCTATCCTATAGCCCTATCAAGATCATACCTTTGCCTTGAGCATTCCACTTGAGTTGGATGATGACTATCTTGATCTCTTCAAGTGGATCATCCTTCTTGATTGCGCGTCCAAACACTTGCTTGATGAAGACTTCTCCAAATACTCCCCCATGCTCACAATGGGAGAGTCTCGCTAAGCTTCGTCTTCATGTATCCATTGCAAGCACCAAGCATAGGATCTTTTCGAGAAAGCTTCTCTTGGTCTTGCACAACTCATCTTTTCTTCACTAAGATGATGTCTTGAATCTTCAAGACATTCTTGCAATAAGCTTCACTCAACACATAAGCTTCAAGAGTCCAACACATGAACTCCACAATTCCATGGACATGATCTATAATGATATCTCAAAGTAAACATTAGTCCATAGAGATTGTCATTCAATTACCAAAACCACACATGAGGGAAAATGCTCTTTCAATCTCCCCCATTTTGGCAATTGATGACAATCCCTTTTGAGAGGGTTTATAATATGGAATTTAACGAACAAGAATGGTTGCACTAACATCAAATACTACGAAGGTATGTGATGTTAGTCCATCCACATATATAGAGCAAACTCCCCCATAATTTATGCACGTGTGTATGAACATGAATTCATTGCATATATTATCGACCATTACCGATGGTGGAGTTTCCACTATATATATAAACCAAGCAACGAATGCAAAGGCAAGGAAGACAAATACTTAAGAAGATACCAAAGTAGATACCAAAGTAAAAAGCCAATTTCATACAACCCTCCAAAACTTCTCCCCCATTGGCAACGATTGCCGAAATGGGCGAAAGGATTTGGAAAGGTAACATAATAAGATCTCCTTCATGATTTATGCATTTCTCATGATATGAGTGAAATCAAATGCACTTATCCAATGACGAATAGATGAAGGGGATCAAACTATATTGAGGATCCAAAAATTGCACAATAAAGATATCAATTGAAATCCACTGGAAGGATACCAATTGCAAAGAGGGAAATCATTCACAAAGAAGCAAGCAATCAAGGGATCCAAAAACCAATTGAGCACAAGAAGATGTTATGATAAGATCAACCAAGTGTTCTAAAAATCAAGAGGGAACTCCCCAAGGTACATGCACAATGAAAAGATTTGTATTTCAATATGGTGTGCATAACATGGAATCCTCATTCCCTTCTAGATAATTTTGAACACAAAAAGGTGCAAGATTTGAATAAAGGCTTGCTCAACCGGGAAAGGATGGGTGTGACAAGGAAATACAATTTAGGAGACTAAACAAGGATGAGCCTAAGCAACATCATAGTCTTTCAAATTATGAGGCACATAGTGCGTATCATGTATTTTGCAAACAAGCACACCCAAGATGATAGATCAAATAGGATCACAAGCTTATTAAGAGGCAATGTGAAACCAATAGAAAAACAAAGCTTGTGCCAATTAGAGATCACCAAAGAATCAAGAAAGTAGTAAAAGGTGATCACTAAAGATTTTGAATACCAATTAAATATGTAACTACCCTCATGTGTATAAGTTTCTAAGTGGACACTAAGTCCTCAAAGAAACATGCACACACAATGTAGGTACAAGGTCAAGCACATGATATTCAAGAGGAAGTCATAAATACACCGATAAGAATTTTTGCTTAAAAGCAAAGCACATAGCTCAAATTATTCTTAAAGGGTATAGATGAACTTCCAACACCAAGTTCTCAAAGCATCACAAATACCCACATAGGATAAGTGATAGTTGGGATACTTCGAGACACAAAACAAATATCACATAAGGCAAATGGTTTAAGAGAATTCATCAATATTGCATATGAGAGACTTTGAAATGAATTTGCTAGATTAACATATTGGGGATCCATGAATCATGAAAATGATTATATATAAATATATATTCCCCTTGATGTTTAATCATCCCGGCTAACTCACATTTGCAATGAAGATGTTTTGAAAGAAACTTTGCAAAAACAAAAAAACAAATGCAACTTAGTGAAACTCATGCCAAAGAACAACCTACACAAGGTTGAGAGCTAGAAGTAAATGCATGAGTTAGATACTTGTTACCGAGATAGCATTGACGGTGTAGAAGATGAGAGTTCACAATCATCCAAGCTTGGCTCCAAGAAGCACATGGTGAAGACATCTTCTTTAAATAGAGGCAAGCTTCCAATGCATCTCTCATGTACCTAAAACAAATCAAGTACACAATGGTACCCAAACTAATTGGGTCCAAAGTAGTTAGTCCAACTACAATACATAGGACAAACTCCGCATAAATATGTGCATATTGATATGAAATAGAATTTCATGCACATCTTAGCCATTTAGGATTTGATGGAGTTTATCCTATATATTGGATCTACGAAAGTAAGCATGCCATAAGATATACATATAGTAAATATGCATGCACAAAACTTTCAAGAACCAAACGAGATACAATTTGGACAAAACACCAAATAAAACAAGAAGCTACACAAAAGTGTGGCAAGAGAATGATATGTCCACATTATATCAAAGACTCAAATCAACACATGATTGGAGAAACCAATTTGAAAAGATATTAAATGGAAACAAGGTTAAGGCTAAACCAATGAGCATAAGAAATAAATCAAACAATCATGCTCGAAGGTTTATCTCATCCAAAAAGGTAGACTAGGAACCATGGGATGAGATAGCCAACTCCACAAAGAAGAGTAAGGGTTCAACAAATAAACCAAGCCCTCTACAATTTTCATGATGGCACAAAGTACCAAGACGAAAAATGTTTGTCTTTCAAAGAGACATGTCATCGGGAACAAACACCAACTGAAGACAACTAATGTTGAATAACATATAGGATTGCTCCCCCAAGATTTGTGCATTACTTATGATCTTGTATTTGAATACAAAATGCACAAAATGGGATCATCACTTTTCATATATATTGTCAACCATTTAGTTATGTTCAAGAAGATCAATAAGATACAAAACCAATTTAAAAATCAATTTAAAGAATAGTGTTCTAAAGAGTATAGAGTAGCTTCCCCATGATTAGTGCATTTTTAAGATCTTTTATGTAAATACAAAATGCACACAAGTGGGATCATTACCCTCCATATATCTTTTTGAACACAAAGTTCAAGAAAATCAATAAGACCCGATAACAATTAAAAGGATGATGTTCTACTCAATGTAGGATAGCTCCCCCAAGAATAGTGCATTACTTAGAATTAAGTCTTCGAAAGTAAATGCACAACAATGGGATCTTTGCTTGTCCTAACTCAAGAAAGCACAACACAAATTATGAGTAGAGCAACAAAAAGATCCAAATGAAGCAAAGAAGACAAATGGGTGGTTAAACCAACACAAACTTGGCGATAGAATAATACAACTTAAGAACAATAGCCAATGTAAATATGATCAATACATTTACCACAAATATAATTATCACTTGTCAAAGACAATGATTATATGGAGACATTTCTCGGTGGTATATGACATATATGTATTCAAGATCATATTCACAAAACATAAGCATGTGGCAAAATAAAAGAATTGAAAAACATGCTTATCTAGATATTCTTGATGACTTCACATATTCAATGATCATTCTAGGCATCAAGAAACTTTCTCACAAACAAGATACCAAAAGATGGTTGATCAAAATGCATTTAAGCAAATATGGAACTTGTTTGAGTACCATGCCACCTAGGAACAAGATAATCAACAATATCAACTCTAGGTGACACTACCTCTCATGTTCACATTTTCTAGGCTTGTAATATGCACATAGCTTATTACCCCCCTCATAATGTGATAATCCATTCTTTTAAACAAGAGGCAAGAGAAATCCAACAAGAGATAATTAATGGACATTTGAATTTGAATTTCTCATGAGTATACCACAAAGAGAGTAGATAATATTGAAATATCACTACTAAGTGGTATTCCTCATGAATACACATTTTAAGGGGGTGAGTTACCAAAAAGCACATCACTCCCCCAAAATGGGATAGTCCATTAAAATCCCTAAAAGAGCCAATAAGATAAAAACAAATAGACAAGAGGCTCAAACATACATGGTGTGCAAACCAACATACACAAGCTTGATTACTCAACATAAGTAAGTAGAGTGCACAACACATATGAAACACTAGTAAGGTACAAAACCAAACACATGCAAGGGTGCAAGTAACTTTCAATGAGTACATATGAGTTAAATACAAGTTACCGCAAGGAGGAGCATTGGATATATGCTAAGACAATATAATTCAATTGACTTGACTTGAGATAATATGGATGATGAAGATCCCTTAATTCTTCATGATGTAGTCAAGTCTCCAATGTCCTCCACTTACACCTATTGATCAAGTTTTAGCTTGTTGGTCCCCAACTAAGTTGGGTCCTAAGAGGTTAGTCACAATAGGTTTGGCAACCCAAATGGTTCTTTTCTTGACACCACTTTGAGTACCAATAGATTTGGCAAACACATTGCCAACCTTATCCTTCCGAAGAGAATGAACATTATCAATAATAGAAGGGTTGGATAAGGTACCGTGAGTGCATGAAGAAGCAAAGTGATCCTTCCCACGACATTTGTAGCAAAGGCGGCTTTTACCTTTCTTCTTGGGAAGGGAAGGTTCTTCAACTTGGGAAGCTTGAGTTTGAACTTGAGGTTGCTTCCCTTGTTGCTTCTCACTAAGAGGCTTCTTCTTCAAAGGGCAAGATCTCACATGGTGCCCTTCAACCTTGCACTTGAAGCACACAATCTTGGCCAAATCAATAACTTGTTCTTGGCCCTTCTTCTTGACGAACTTGTGCTTCATCTTGTTCTTGGACTTGTTCTTGTTGTTGGAGTTGAATCCAAGTCCACTCTTGTCATGAGGAAGTTGTTGCACTCTCAACATGTTGTCGAGGGTGGACTTTCCTTCATGACACTTCTTCAAGTCTTTCTTCAAAGAAGTGACTTGTGCCTTGAGCTCTTTGAGTTCCTCTACACGGTTAGTTTCAACACAAATACTAGAGGAAGTAGATGCTACATTGTTAGAGCAACAAGGCAAGGAATGTAATTCATCACAAGATGTAGCAATTTTATGAGTGGATGAATTACTAGAACTAGCACATTGCAATAAAGCATTAGTAGTAGAAGTTGTGCTAGTGTCCATAAGAGGCTCACAAGATTTTACCTTCGTAGTGACCGCCTCATGAGCTAACTTTAGCTTAGCATGGGATGCTAGGAGATCCTCATTAGAGCTAAAAAGCTTTTCATGAGTTTCTTCCAACTTCCCATACTCGCTAGTTAGCAAATCAAGTTGAGCCCTTAGCTCAACATTCTCCTTCAAGATAGATGCTTCACACAAAGTGGAGTTAGTAGCACAAGCATCATTAATATTAGTAATGGAAGGAGACAACATGACAAGCTCATTATTTAACTTAGCATTTTCTTTACTAAGCACATTACATTTAGCAATAGCATGGTCATGTTCTTTAGTGAGTTTAGCAATTACTTCATTGTTTAACTCCTCACTAGATTCTAATCTCTCCTCGAGAGCAACCCGAGTTTCTTGCTCTTCCTCAAGAGCATTCTCAAGATTATGGACCTCACCCGCGGAATCACGAGCAAGACCCCACCCTTCATGACAACGGGTCTCCATAGCCTCAAAGGTCTCCTTGAGCTCAAAAAGGGTAGTCATGATTTCTAAGAAGTTATCATGAGCATTTTTATTATTTAAGAGAGCATGAGAGACAATGTCAACCTTCTCCTTAATTAGATCATCATCATCATCATCATCATCATTATCATCATCATGAGATATATTGGAGTGCACGGTAGGTGATACCTTATACTCCTTAGCCATTAGGCAAATGTGAGTAGTGGATGAAGACGATGAAGAGACACTTGAAGCACCTTTGAGGTCCAAGTCTTGTTCCAAAAATTGTTGGGATTCCTCTACATTGTTAGCCAAACAAGTACTAGAGGAAATAGAAACATTTTGATCATGGCAACAAGACAAGGAAAGCATATCATCATGAGATTTAGTTAAGCAACTATACATGATATGCAAGGACTATCAACACTAGCATTTAAGACATTTGAAGTGCTAGAGGTGTTTGAGTCCAAAGATAGAGCATTGCAATAAGATGGGTGAGAAGTATAGTCAATAGTGGATTCACCATCAAGATTGCAATTTTTATCACCACTCACCATATCATTACCTTGTGGCAAACCATACGTCGGTGAAGTGGAGGAAGTCGTGAGCTCATCACGATCGGATGTGGAAGGAGGACAATCATCCTTGGAAATGTTGGACACCTCATATATATCTTGAAGTTTTTTCCATAATTCACGAGCGTTCCGAAAAGGCATGATTGACGCAAGGACTACATCACTCAAAGCACATATAAGACCATTAGATGCTAGAGTATCGAGATAAGAGTTTTTCTCATCCTCTAAAGATAATTCTTGTGAATCCTTTGGAGGAGAAAAACCCATATCTACAATACTCTCTAAATTTGAACCCATGTCTCTAAAAAGATTAAGCATGCGAATTTTCCAAACATCATAATTTGTGCCATCGAATTTATAAGAGGGATTGTGCACTAGATCTCTAAACGACATCTTTATCTCTAGGCGGTTAGTCCTAATAATGAGATAACCAGGCTCTGATACCAATTGAACGGATAGACGTCGCCTAGAGGGGGGGGGGGGGGTGAATAGGCGATTTAAAACTTTTTCCGAGGAGCCGGAATATCCGGTCAAGAATGACTCGGATATTCCGAGGAGGCGGAATATCCGGTCAAGAATGAACCGGAAATTCCGGTATGCTTGATAAAGGCGGAAACTAGAGGTTTACTTTAACAAGCATACAACCTAGATATATAAACTAGGCTCACCTATGTGCACCAACAACTTAAGCTAAGCAATACAAGTAACAAGATGATAGAAAGATATATGACTTCAAGCACAAAGGCTATCACAATGTAAAGTGCATAAGTAAAGAGCTCGGGTATAGAAATAACCGAGGCACGCGGAGACGAGGATGTATTCCCGAGTTCCACCCAAAGGTGTACGTCTCGTTTGGAGAGGTGTGCGCAACCACAACAGGTTAGCCGCAACGCCACAAAGGCTCACCTTCTTCTCCTGATGAACTCAACCACAAAAGGTTCGAGTTCACCTTCCACTATTGATCTCCTTTGGGGCGGAGATCGAATCCCGTACAACTCTTGAGGCACACACCCACAACTTAATTGGGGGCTCCCAAGTCTTGAGGCACACACCCACAACTTAATTGGGGGCTCTCAAGTGACCACAAAAGGTCTTGACCACAAAAGGTCTTTGCCACAAAAGGCGTCTAGGGTCCAAAGACCCAAGAGTAACAAACTCACAAGTAACACCACCACGAATCCTCGTGGAGGGCTCAAACCGATGCAAATGCAATGGCAAGAGCACACGAAGTGGTCAAGTCCTTCACTCTCAAATTCCAACACAACAACAAATGTTTATGGGGGAATAAGAGAGGAAGAACAAAGGAAACCACAAAGGAGTCAAATCCTTCACTCCCAAATCCCACCAAAAGCAACTAATGCTTATGAGGGGATAAGAGAGGAAGAACAAAGAGGAGGAACCACAAAGGAACTCCAAGAACTAGATCCACTAGGTTCCCCTTACTTAGAGGAGAGATTGATTGGTAGGATTGTAGATCTAGATCTCCTCTCAACTTTCCCTAAAGAATATGAAAGAATCAATGGAGGGATTGAGAGGAATCAAGCTTTCCAAGGTCAACAATGGAGTAGGAGAGAGAGGGAATTCGTGCTACCTTGGTTGGGCAAGGGAAGAAGAAGGGGAGGGGTATTTATACCCCCCAGAAAATAGAACCGTTGCACCCAGAATTTAGACCGGAAATTCCGCCCAAAACTGAAATTTCCGAGCTGAATTTCCGGTTCCAATCAGTGCCTCTTTTTCGAGAAAAACTGCGAGAATCGGATATTCCGGTTCAGTCAGAATCGGATATTCCGAGTCCCCGAAAACTGACAGAAACAACGAAACGAAAACTCCAGTAACTTTTTCATACGGACTTCGTTTTTGATGATTTTCGGCTCGTTGTAATCGTTACAATGAGCTCTACTTGAATATGCATAGAAACATCATAGTCCATCATGTTAGGATAAAACCAAATGGGGAAAGGTTTAACTTTCCTAAAACATGTAAACCGGTAAAACCTCTAATATCAAAAACGTAACAAGATATTCATACGAAATCCGCTTTTGATGAACTAGAGCTTAGCATGGAGATGAACCAAGCTCTAGTTCCTCACCACCATAAAAGCCAAATAAGAACCAAGAAATATGATATGCCAAGTATGCAAAGGTTTGAGCTCTCCACAAGAATGCGATCAAGTTACTAACTTGAGAGCCCCTCTTGATAGTACGCCTATCTATCCTATAGCCCTATCAAGATCATACCTTTGCCTTGAGAATTCCACTTGATTTGGATGATGACTATCTTGATCTCTTCAAGTGGATCATCCTTCTTGATTGCGCTTCCAAACACTTGCTTGATGAAGACTTCTCCAAATACTCCCCCATGCTCACAATGGGAGAGTCTCGCTAAGCTTCGTCTTCATGTATCCATTGCAAGCACCAAGCATAGGATCTTTTCGAGAAAGCTTCTCTTGGTCTTGCACAACTCATCTTTTCTTCACTAAGATGATGTCTTGAATCTTCAAGACATTCTTGCAATAAGCTTCACTCAACACATAAGCTTCAAGAGTCCAACACATGAACTCCACAATTCCATGGACATGATCTATAATGATATCTCAAAGTAAACATTAGTCCATAGAGATTGTCATTCAATTACCAAAACCACACATGAGGGAAAATGCTCTTTCACATGTGATATGTGCCGGCACTGGACGCATGGACGGGTGCCAGGGGGGGAGTTCCTGGACTGGGGGCTGACCTACGAGGGTGTCGGTCTTCTAAGGAGGGGGGGGGGGAGGATGTGAGATCCTGGCTCAGGGCTTAATAGGATTGATAGAATACTCATATCAATAAGTTGCAACTTCTTTTCCGGAAGCTCATCTGGAAAGAACTCCGAGGTTAAGCGTGCTTGGCCTGGAGTACTCCAAGGATGGGTGACCGACCGTGAAGGACCGGGTGCGCACGAGTGAGGACAAAGTGCGAAGAAAAGACTAGTGTTGATCTACGGGGCCAGTCTAGAGATCCTAGAGAGCTGCCAGGCGTGATAGGCTCGGTCCAGGGGAGGGCCGGGGTGTTACACTACTGTTCTACAATCCTCTGCTCTTGGAGGCCCAACACTGTCTACAAGAATAGAAGCGTGCGTAGACATCAAGCTGCCTACCATGATCAAGATCACCGTTATGTAATTCTTCCCATTGTGTTTGCTGGGATCCGATGAATATTGAGTACTAAAATTATTGCTTCATAATATATCATGTGTGTGCTTTTTAATGATCTTGCATGCTTTCTGTTACTTGTGTATGCTCTGGCCAAGTAGATGCTTGTGACTCCAAGAGGGGGTATTTATGCTCGATAGAAGGTTCATGTCTCTATTTAATCTGGGGTGGTGACAGCTAGATCTAAGGTTGTAGATGTACTGTTGCTACTAGGGATAAAACAGTAGTACATTATCTAAGGATGATGTTACTTACTTACTTTACACACAGTGCTTAAGACGATAATCTGTTGCATGCAACGTAATACTGAAAGGGGTGCGGATGCTAACCGGAAAGTGGATTATTAGTCATAGATGCGGTTGGAATGGTCTATGTATATTGTTGTAATGCCCGAATGAATCTCACACTAGACATCATAACGTTAGTATATGCATTGGTTTGCTCTTCATTATTCTATCAATTGCCCAGTTGAAATTTGTTTACCCGCATGAATATTATTATTATTTATGGAGAGACACCACTAGTGAACTGTGGACCCCGGTCCTTCTCTTTAATCTGATAAAAACCACAACTGCAAACCTGTAACTTTCTGCAAACAGATATCTTTCTTCCACACATACGTTTAATCCTTTGTTACAGACCCCGGTGAGATTGACAACCTCACTGTTAAGTTGGGGCAAAGTATCTTGATTGTTTGTGTGAAGGCTCCACGTCAACCACCAGGAAGCATTTTTCTGGCGTCGTTGATACCTCGGGTGAATTCTCATTTCCTACTGGTTTGATAACCTTGGTTTCACAACTGACGGAAACTTGTTGCTGCACTACTTCACACCTTCCTTTTGGGGTTTCCCAACAACACACCCACCGTGTGCATCAACTAGCGCCGTGGTTGTCGTTGTCGGGGGTGTCTGGACTAGCGCCTTGGTTGTCGTTGTTGTCGTTTTCGGGGAGGTCCGGACTGTGGACTAGAATGGCGATTTTGTTGCATGTGTGGGAACACAATGTATTCCTTTTTCCATAAGCAGGTACTCTTGCAGGAAAATCACAACTCAACCTCGTCTTCACCTATAGGGAAGTCCAGCTTAATTCCCTCATATGTCTTCATAACCTCATCAACCCCGACAACAACATAGCTATCTGGAATAGGGCGACAATGGTAAGTTCCATTTGGTATAGTCGGTACGGCAAAGCCGTCCGCCACCTTCACGGTTATGTTCAAGCATGGCACATGGAGCTCGCAAAGTTCTTGCTGCACGATACTATCCACGGGGTGACGAGGACCCGTCATATCATTATGGCGATCGAGCTCCGTCGAAGCCACGCTGATTCTCCGCATTGATTTAGGATCAGGAGAAGAATCTTCGGGCGTCTCAGATTTGCCAGAAATCCGTCGACCCTGCTTCTCTGCCTTCAGCGCTGTTATCTCCTTCTCATGCTCTTGTAGTTTATTTTCCATCCTCTGGACCCGGTCGGCATGCTCTTTCTTCTTTTTCGCTCGGCTTCTGTAAGTGCCAACATCAGCGCGAAATCCAATCAGCCACGGAACGGAGCCGACGGTTCCTCGTGTTTGTCCACTGTGTTCAGGATTGCCAAGGGCTCGCGATAGCTCGTCTTTCTATCTGTTAGGGTGGAACGTGCCTGCCTCCACCTCCTTCCATACCTCTCTAAGTGCTGCAATAAGTTCAGCTCTGTGCTCCTTGGTAAAAATACAGTCACTTGTTTCAGGGTCTAACTTTCCACCATGTCCATAGAACCAAGCCTTAAGCCGTTCTGGCCAATCATATGTCTCGATCTCTATATCTTTAGCCAGTAACTCATCCTCCATTTTCGACCACTTAGGCATGGCCGTCAGGTAGCCACCTGACCCCATGTTATGGTGATATATCTTCATTGCTGCATTTTTCTTTTTTCTCTCCAAGATTTTCTTAGCGGCTTCTGATTGCTTGTACGCCTTAAATGCGGGTCACTCATCTTTTATCTTTTCATAGATTCCGACAAATTCTTGAGTCGTACCTTCAGTTACGAACTTGTTTAGACTTTTCTTCCAACTGCGGAACAAATCACCCATCTCCATATAAGTCCAGGCCTTGCATCGATTCTCTATAACCGGGTTCTGTTCATCCTCCTCTTCCGATAAAGTGAAATTCTGTATGAGCTCGTCCCAAATGAAGTTGTTTGTCTTCATCCGGGACATAAATAACCCCCTCTTTTGGCACCTTTGGCTTATACCATTCTTGAGCCCTGATGAAGATTTTGTCCCGAACGATGGCTCCGCGCTGAGCTACAAATTTTCTGGTGTGCTTCACGGGAGCAATCGGTTTGCCTTTTTCATTGATTAGGTCGATGTGGTACTTATGTTTCCCTTGCAGCTTCTTGGTCCCGGTTCGTGGCCCGCCTCTTTTCGCGAATGCTTTTTTGCTTGATCCGGACGACTAAAACAAGAAAAATATATGTATACACACAAATCTATTCAACAGAGACGAACACCTGAGGGCATATATCTACCTCGGCGGACGACTTTCCAACAGTAGAGTCGCAATGTGCTCTCCGCAGAGCTAAACTGTCGGAGACGTCTATTTTCAATCCATCACCGGACACGTTTATGAATTGTCCGCTGAAATCGTCTAAGTTGTCCTCATGTCGAACATGTCCTCTACCGGCGGGCTCCATTGTTTCTACTTGGTATTTCAATTATACAAACACATTATTAACCGTGAAGGTGGTGGAGTAGTCGAACAATGCTATTTCCATAGTTGAATATCGATTAATTATCACTAATATAGTCGAACAATCATTTTAAAGCAACAATAATACATCTCGAATAATCCATTTACATTTTCTTGCTCGTCTCTGACAGCGGCGGAGTAGTTGAACAATGTTGGGGCTCTGAGAGAGCGGCGACTTCGAGAGGGCGGCGGCTACGACGCGGTGACAAATCCGAGTACACGCAAAATCCAAGTACTTAACAAAAATAGAGACTTAAACTTCTAACACTTAACAAAAATTGGGAAATCCTAACACTTAACACTTAACAAACATTGGGAAATTCTAACACTTAACAAATTAACTAACTACACAATTGAACTAACTAAAAAATTGATATGAATTAATCTGAACATTTTGATGATACAGCATTATAGATTCTATTTTTCTGAATGTTTGATATAAAGTTTGCATTTGTCTGATTTAATATGAATTAGTTATGAATTATCAAAGTTTCAATGACGTAAGCATGATGTAAGCATGACATCACTACTGCAATTCCTCTCCCGTGCGAGATCAATCCGTTGATTCAGTGTGTATTTGGATAAATTGAGTGTGTACGACGTCAATTAGCGCGGAGACAAACCTAGTGCTACTAGCGCCGCTAAGAAAAGGTCATCAGAAGCTCACCAGCGACGAACTCTGGCGGAAACCATAACAATGGCGCCGGCGGAAACCCTTGCCGAACTCCGGCGGAAACCCTAACCTAATAGAGGGTACAGGGAGGTTGGTATGCTCACCACGAGCCCTCCGAACTGCTCGGAGAAGAGAGCACGTCCGGAGGCGGAGAAGAAGGCGTCGACGCCTCAGATTCGCGCGCGGGCAACGGCGTCGGGCGCGGAGACGACGGACGACCGCGGCGGGGAGCTCTCCGGCGACGGGGACAAAGTAGAGGACCGCGGCGATGTTGGGGACGTAGTAGAGGACCGGGGCGGCGGCGGCTCTCCGGCGACGGAAAAATTGGGCAGCGTAAAAGTAGGAAGGGGAAATGGCTCCGGGTTGAGCCATGACCCGTGGCTAAGTGTTGCTTATATAGCGACCCACGCATCTATCCCGAGTGGTGGCTCAACCCGGGACAAATGGGGGGTCATTTATCCCGGGTTGAGCCACCACCCGGGACAGATGCATAATTTGGGCCGCCACCGCTTCGCGCCCAATGCCCACCCTATTGTCCCAGGCTGTGGCTGGCACGGGATAGAAGGGGTATTTTTATTTTCTTTTTTTGTTTTCAGTTTGAAATAACTTTTGCAAACTTTGCAATTTTAAAAAACTTTTAATATGAAAAGTGTTAGAATTTGAATAACTAATACAAAACAATTTTCTATTTTCTGTAATAATTATTTTAATTAGTTTAAAAATAGTTTGAATATGAATTTGATTTTTTTTTGCATATTTTGGAATTTGACAAAACTTTCAATATGAAAAGTGTTTGAATTTGAATAACTAATACAAAACAATTTTCCGTTTTCTATAATAATTATTTTAATTAGTTTGGAAATAGTTTGAATATGAATTTGAATAACTTTTGCATATTTTGGAATTTGACAAAACTTTCAAAATGAAAAGTGTTTGAATTTGAATAACTAATATAATTTTTTTCTATTTTCTATAATAATTATTTTAATTAGTTTAAAAGTAGTTTGAATATGAATTTGAATAACTTTTGCATATTTTGGAATTTGACAAATCTTTCAATATGAAAAGTGTTTGAATTTGAATAACTAATACAAAACCATTTTCTGTTTTCTAAAATAATTGTTTTAACTATTTTAAAAATACTTTGAATATGAATTTGAAGAACTTTTGCATATTATGGAATTTGACAAAACTTTGAATATGAAAAGTGTTTCAATTTTAATAACATTTGAAAAACCGGAACTAAATAAGCACGTGGATCGTGTGTTTCTTTCAAGCACTTGTTAGCCGTTAGATCAGGGGTGTGTTCCTTTTGATGGCTTGTGAGTTGTTCGATCATGCAAACCGGGACTAAAGAAGCACATAGATCGCGTGTTTCTTTCAAGCACTTGTTAGCCGTTAGATCAGGGGTGTGTTTCTTTTTATGACTTGTGAGCTGTTCGATCAACACTTCCACTTCCTAACCGGGATTAAAGAAGTAGACAAATAGTGTGTTTCTTTCAAACACTTGTGAGCCGTTGGATCAGGGGTGTGCTTCTTTTAAGCACTTGTGAGTTGTTGGATCAACACTATGAGGACCACTTGTTGAGCCACATGACCCTATATATAGCCCCCTCTCGAACATGTTCGGCACTCAGTGTATCCTCCTTCTAATTTATTTTTGTATACAAAGCATTCGGATTCCCTACATACGTTCGACCGTGCATTTGATATGCGGGGCACTCAAGAGCCACGGTCGGGCTGTATGCAGGGGAAACCGTGTGTTTTGTTCTATCAAAAGAATAGTTCAATTCATCGACTGAATACAAATCACTCGGATTCCCTGCATACGCCCCACGGTGCATTTGATATGCAGGCACTCAGGAGCCACCGTGGGGCTGTATGCAGGTGAAATCGTGTGTTTTGTTCTATCAACTCCGGCGGATCCATTTGATATGCAGGTAAAAATGGAGCATCACACAACATTTCCATATTAATTATTACACATCGCACCAACATTTCCATCACACAACGCCACCAGTTCTTCTAGGTCGGAACCATGGAGCATCTTCTTCAATCAACTTGATGATTGGGTCAATGTTCACTACGAAGGGCGGAGTTTCATCAAAATTATTATAATCATCTGACATGTCTGTCTTGTCCTCCACTCCCACGATGTTACTTTTTCCAGAAAGAACTATGTGACGCCTCGGCTCCTCCACTCCCACGATGTTTCTTTTTTTGGGTCTGCTAGACATGTCCTTGACATAGAAAATGTGAGCAACATCATTGGCTAGCACGAATGGTTCGTTTCTGTACGCAAGATTGTTTAGATCCACTGTTGTCATTCCGTACATCTTGTCTACGTCAACCCCGCCTTTCAGATTGACCCATTTGCACCGAAACAAACGGATCTTAAAAGAAGGTCCATAGTCAAGTTCACATATCTACTCTATGCAACCATAATATGTGTTCTTCTGCTCATTATTGTTTGTTGCATCAATGCGAACACCACTGTTTTGGTTCGTGCTCTTTTTATCTTGTACATTCGTGTAAAATGTATTCCCATTTATCTCATACCCTTGGAAAGTACATATAGTTGTAGATGGTGCCCTGGCCAACAAGTGTAAATGTTCATCAACCTTGTCTTTATTTTGGAGATGTGTTCGCAACCAACCGCCGAAAGTCGCCATGTGTGTACGTACAATCCAGTTGTCAGACTTCCCCGATTGTAGGGAGCGTACAATATTCTTATGTTCATCGATATACGGGGCCACCAAGGTAGAACTTTGTAGAACTGTATAGTGTGCTTCAGTGAAAGAATGTCCATCCATATTTTTTTTGTTTTCTTTCCTAGTGTGTCTTTTCCACTAAGTATCCCCTCATGTCATGATTGTGGAACACCAATCGGTTTATGGTCATGAATAAAGTCAACACATAACTCAATGACCTCCTCGTTACCGTAGCCGTTGGAGATGCTTCCTTCGGGCCTAGCACGGTTATGAACATATTTCTTTAAGACTGTCATGAACCTCTCAAACGGGAACATACTGTGTAGAAATACAGTACCGAGAACTTTAATCTCTTCGACTAGGTGAACCAGGAGATGCATCATAACATCGAAAAAGGATGGAGGAAACACCAACTCAAAACTGGCAAGACACTGGACCACATCATTTTGCAACCCTGGTAGAATCGCCGGATCGATTACCTTCTGAGAAATTGCATTGAGGAATGCACAAAGCTTCACAATGGGTACTCGAACATTTTTCGGTAGTAGCCCCCTCAGTGCAATCGGAAGCAATTGCGTCATAATCACGTGGCAATCATGAGACTTTAGGTTTTGCAATTTTTGGAGTCTCATATTTACTATCCTCTTTATATTCGACGAGAAGCCAGCCATGACCTTGATACTGCTCAGGCATTCAAAAAATATTCCTTTCTCTTGTTTGGTAAGAGCGTAGCTGGCAGGACCTTCGTAGTGTTCGGGACTTAGGTCGTCTCGTTCTTTCACATGTTTCTGGTCCTCCCGTGCTTCCTGTGTATCTTTTTTCTTCCCGTACACGCCCAAGTAGCCTAGCAGGTTCACGCAAACATTCTTCGTCACGTGCATCACGTCGATAGCAGATCGAACCTCTAGGACCTTCCAATATGGTAGCTCCCAAAATATAGATTTTTTCTTCCACATGGGTGCGTGCCCGTTAGCGTCTTTCGGAACCTCTAATCCTCCAGGACCCTTTCCAAAGATTACTTTTAAATCCTTGACCATATCAAATATTTTTTCACCAGTACGGTTGACATGCCTCCTACTGTGATCAGCCTCACCTTTAAAATGCTTGCCTTTCTTCCTTGCGGTATGCCTGATCGGAAGAAATCGACGATGCCCTAGATACACACACTTCTTACATTTATCAAAATATAAACATTCAGTCTCATCCAACCAGTGTGTGCATGCATTGTACCCCTTGGTTGTCTGCCTTGAAAGGTTAGCAAGAGCAGGCCAATCGTTGATTGTTACAAAAAGCAAAGCTCATAGGTTAAATTCCTCCTTTTTGTGCTCATCCCACACCCGTTCACCTTCTTCCCGCCACAACTGTAAAAGTTTTTCAACTAATGGCCTGAGGTACACATCAAGCTCGTTGACAGGTTGCTTCGGGCCTTGGATGAGCAATGGCATCATAATGAAACACAACCAAGGAGGAAGGTTATAAATACATAGAGTCACATGCCAGGTGCTATGACTGTTGCTCTGCTCCCCAAAAGGATTGAAGCCGTCTGTACTTGGACCAAACCTTAAGTTCCTTGCGTCATCTGCAAATTCCGGGAACTCTCTCACAATTTTTCTGCACTGCGACCCATCAGCGGGGTGTCTGCACATCGCGTCTTTCTTGCGGTCCTCTTTATGCCATCGCAACAACTTGGCATGCTCTTTGTCCGTGAACATGCGTTTCAACCGTGGTATTA
The DNA here is from genome assembly GCA_026929855.1 of Poa annua. Lineage (NCBI taxonomy): Eukaryota > Viridiplantae > Streptophyta > Magnoliopsida > Poales > Poaceae > Poa > Poa annua. The sequence goes on from CM049428.1 coordinate 29,651,881, forward strand.
TAGGAGCATACCCCATCACCTTGGCAGGAACCCTCTTTCGGGGACGCTCACCCTTAGTTTCACCAGGGTCATCTCGTCTGATCTTATACCACAATGCAGTGCATCCATGACATGCATCCAAATTCTCGTACTCACCACGGTAGAGGATGCAGTCATTAGGGCAGGCATTTATCTTATGCACGTCTAATCCTAAAGGGCACACAACCTTCTTTGCTTCGTACATGCTACCGGGCAACTCGTTGACTTTGGAAGCATCTTCCTAATTATCTGCAACAACTTTCCAAATCCCTTGTCAGTCACACTACACTTTGCCTTCCACTGCAGTAATTTCAGTGTGATACCTAATTTTTTTGGCCATCTTTGCAACTTGGATATAACAATTTCTTGTGATCCTTTAACATCTGCTTGAACTTCAATCTCTTATTTTCAGTTCCGCACTCTCTTTTTGCATCAGCAATGGCCCGACCAAGATCGTCAGCGAGCTCATTTGGTGCCTCTTCATCTTCAGGTTTCCCGGAACATAGGATAGTTGTCATCATCTTCCTCTTCATTGTCTTCCATCATAACCCCTTTTTTCTCCGTGCTTTGTCCAACAATTATAGTTGGGCATGAAACCGTGCCGAATAAGATGAGTTTGAAGGGTTCTCGCATTTGGGTGATCTGTCTTATTCTGACAGTTGACACATGGAAAACACATAAAACCATTGGTACTGTGGACCTTCGCTATCTCGAGAAATTTGCTCAAACCCGTCATGTACTCGGCAATGCGTCGGTCACCATACATCCATTGTCGGTCCATCTGAATTATATAATTAACTATATCAATAATCATTACATAACACCGATAAATAACCACTGAACATCCACGGAATCAATTTATAACAAATGAAATGTGAAAAAAATTAAGCTCGATCGAAAAGAAGGATACAATTTAAGTGTGCATCAGATCATTTTGGGAACACTCGAGCATTTCATCGAACACCTTGCGTGCATACTTTTAAAAAATAAACTAGCACACACCCATCCTATCATTTCAAAAAAAAAATGCCTCCAATGATGTTGGGAGAGGGGTGAGGCTGTGATATATATAGGCATGCACCATTTATCCCGGTTCCAGTCACGAACGGGACAACAGGTGCGTGACTAAAGGCACATGCCTTTTTATCCTGATTTGTGGCTGAAACCGGGACAAATGGTGGCCTTCTGATCGCGTGGAGCCTGCAGGCACCCCATCTGTCCCGGTTTGTAATACAACCGGGACAAATGGGATATTTCTCTTTGATCCTATAGCCTGTTCTCGACTAGTGAGTAGATTTTATATCATCAAACGGCATTGGATGCAGCAGTTTTATCTTTCCATGTTTTCCATCTCAGTTGGGAAAGGGTGCAGGGTACCATAAACAGACTTAACATTCAGACCATAGTTCCTTACTGTCATCAGTTGTCGGTCACTCGGGCTCGGTGTCCCTTCCCAACTGAAATATTTTGGTAGACTCGGGTGGTCGGACTAGGAATCATTCGAAAGAGATAGGTTCAAGAGAACTTAACGATCAACAGCTGCGTCCTGAACATCCTAGGATATAGTTATAATTTGGTAAACGTGATGGTCCACTTCTTATCGCATTGGACTTATACCGCGAATATTGCAGCCTGTAATGATTTACCTCCTTGAAATTTAAGGCCGTTGTCAAATTCCCAAACAAGACAAACCCGCTCTTGTTTGGAATCGGGCTGCTCCTAGGTGCATCTCAGGTTTGTGGAATTCAGTCGCGCATGGGATCGTCCGGGTCGCAATGTTTCAGATCAGATCCAGCATTACTGAACCATTGCTAATCACTAATCATGGTAAATGGCCCGTCCTACGGTTGCTGCTCCGCGGACCAAGTAAGGTTCCTCTACTTAATCAGGCCAGAAAACCCTTATATGTGCCTTACATGCATTCCTATTCCCTCAGATCCTAAAAATTTGTCGGTGCTGCAGCTATGATTTTGTGTCTCGTATATTTAGTTCTTCCGACAGTTTATATGGATTGGAGTAATATTATTTTCTGCCTCAGTGTCATGGCATCCAGTAACCAAAATAGTTTTTCTCAAAAAAAAAAAAGCAAATACACTTGTTTTTTCGAGAACTCCGTGTTTATAGACACATCATTGGGGTTCTCTTTTTTTTACATGTGTTTTCTTTCTTGTTGATTACTTGTAGTGTGTGTTCTCTTGGTAGCTGTTCTCATCGGTACCTAGTAACTTAATGCCTTGAAGTTTTTAAACAATCAATTCGAAGTAGTGCAAACCTTACTGATCAGATTAATCCATTAATTCTCGTTCTGTTTTTTCTTGTCCCAGGTTGGTGGCGTTGGGACAGATGGTGTCCAAAGGTTTCTCTGCTGTGAAACAGAAGAAAGGACCGACTGGTGTCTAAGACCTTGTCTACTTCTAACGTATTTGAAATGTATTCTAGGTGATTTGAGGGGATTATCTCGAATCCCGTAAAATTACCAATAGTCTTCTTTGCACGCCAGTTTTAGATGGGACAATTCCAACATCATTCTACAAAACGCCTTGGTTTTGTCTAGATTGAAAACACTACACCATTTTAGTGTATTAAAGTGGAAATATATTTCTGCAGATTTGAGAGGATCATGTGAAAGTAAGGATTTCACTAATGCTCTCCCTTCCCCATCCCCTTGGGGATGAAATTACACCCTATGGAATCATCAAGAGAGAACAAACAAAAATAAATTAGTGTGCATGCACTGGTCTGCTGCGGCGACATCAAGAGCTCGTTGTTAGAGTGTCGGAGTTAGATGATGCTGAGGCAGAGACGCCACCCCCATGAACCTGCAGTTCTTCGTAGATATGCTAGTATTGACACTTATACTTAGCAATCTTAAGCCATTTTGCCCCCTCCAACATTATTTTGCCCCCTCCAACTATTGTGGCTTGCTCCGTCCCTGTGCAGAGGAAGATGAGTTGTCTATGACGGCCGAGGCTACATCGAGTGGGGTGGTGTGGAGCCAAATTTTACGGAGCCTGACAGGATGACATCCGCACGAAGCTATGAAGATTGCTATGAAGATTACAGTGAAATGGTTATCTCGATCTCTCTGTTGTTCATCTTTTGATGCAACAGTGAATTGCATGGTTAGGCATGAGGATTAACGTAAACTAACTGACAAATATACTACCTCCATACACAAGTATAAGTATCCTTTTCTATACCAAGGGACAAGGGTCATAGCTTCAACTTGCAAGAATATGGCCACACGTGCGGAGCGGTGTTTTAAGGGAAAATGTGTACGTTAAGGCTGAGCTGTTCTTTTCCTCCCCATTTTTAGCTGGGGCAAAAGAAGGAGTGATGATGCTTCAGTTTCTCCTTCGGGTCCAAGTTTGAAGAAGTCCAGTGCGAATCTGCCTAGCCATCTGTCACATGCAGTTTTGCCCAAGCTATGTGAGGAAAACAGCTACAAATGCCAAGAGCTAGCGTACCGTAGGTTACCTAGAGACAGAGAGAGGCGGCCGGTATTGTGCGCTGTATCCAAACGATTGAGTGGTTTCAGCTGGAAGTAATCTTACCGCATTTTCTGTTGTGGATTTTCCCGCGCATAACATGGAACAAACGACATGCACTCGGTGGCATGCACCTTTCGAAACGGCTTCAGTTTCATCTCGCCATGCAGACAACGATCTAGGATGACAAAAAGTGAGCCACGCACGTACTCTTACGCATCACACACGCACATATGTATCGACGCGGCGGACAAGGTAGGAGAGCCCAACAAGAAACGTAGCTAGCTCGCATTAATCAAAAACCTTTTTTCCTGCAAATCTGAGATACATATATATCGAGCACGGAAAATGACAGCAATCCTATAGATATATAGGTTCATCCCAGTCTACCACACTACAAATCTTAAACGTTCAATCGTGGAAACCTATATATGGCCGAGATACATGTTGCGCATCATAAGAGTTCTCTTCTTTCTAAAACAAGGTAAAATAGTTACCATTTTTATTAATTACGAAGAATGGAGTTGGCTGCTTGTTTAGCAGAAAATCACCCAAAAATCAGTGTCATATAAGTTTGAGAAGCTCATATTCGTCACGCGTGTGCATACTGCATCAACCGATCTTCTTCTGGAAACGTAAATATATGCCTGTATTTTTCAGGATCGCCCAGGATCTCAACGATGACCGTCCGTGTCACATTGTGCTTGTTGCTGGAAGATTGGGAAGTTGCAGGCACCTACTCCCTCGGTTTTTTAATACACGATATTTGAGTATCTTGAAATGAGTGAACATATACACATTAAAATACATCTAGGTACATTTATATACATGTGAATATAAACAAATGCTAAAACATACTAACTTGCTTGTGGAGTTATACACATTAAAATACATCTAGGTACACGTATGTACATTTATAAACATGAAAAACGGAGGGAGCAGCTGAGATTGTGTGTTTGCGTATGTCTGCTTGCCTTCATTAACTCCATGGCTTGTATCGCTCAAGCTTTTTTGCTTATGGAGTACCCTTTCTGTTATTGCCACGTTTCACTGCAGCAAGTCATCGCCACCTTCTTCTCTCCATCCCTCTTCGTCACCTATATATACACAAATATTCCATTCAGCTCCGTCCTGCACCGCATACCACACCGCCCCCGATTCACTACTCTTCGCCCCCCTGCCTCTCTCCTGTGTCTCCTAACAACAGCGTTGCAGTGTAGCCAGCAACCAGAGTTTCGAGGGAGGTTGCAGCTATGGGGAGGGAGTGCTTGCCCACGGTCGCAATGGTGCTGGTGCAGTTAGGCTTCGCCGGCATGAACGTGCTGTCGAAACTGGCCTTGGACAGCGGCATGAGTCCCTACGTGCTCATTGCCTACCGTAATCTCATTGCCGGCGTCTTCCTCGCCCCCGTCGCCTTCTACTTCGAGAGGTGCGTGTATACATTTATATATGCCTTCCTCCTCAATTCATTGTGTTGGAGGAGATGAATCTACTGCAGTAATCGATGTAAGCATGTATATGTGTGTTTGTGTCTTTGTGTATTTGCACCCGTGTGTGTCACCACTCACCAGCACCTTGATCAATCCATATAATGTTTTCAAAACCCGCAAGCTAGATGAACTATGTCCGGATTCATACGATCCATTGATTTGTTTTCCTTATTATGAACAATCCAAGACAGTTCATCCATGAGTGTTACATGGAAACGATTTGGTGTGACTTCCTCGATTTATTTGTTCAACAACGTCCATCACTTTCAAAAATAGGTTCATTGATCAGTTTTTTATATATTTATTCCTATATATTTTGGATTTTGGAGACTTTAGACCTACTAGTACCACACGTGGAATTTACATTGCCAAGACATCTCAAGGGTAGTACTCCAGTCGATCGCCAGATCGATCTGTATGGCAACTGTACTCAGAATTTAAATTACTTGAGACAAATAGATATTTGTAGCGGTCTTAATCAATTCAACTTACATGCATGCATTGATCGGTGCAGGAGGAGTGGGATGGTAATCACCAAGAAAGTTCTTGTCCAGATATTGTTCTCGTCCATTTTCGGGTACGTACAACAAACTTATCACTAATTCCAACAACTACTCTTCGTTCATCAATTAGGACACTGCAACGACAGCAATGATCTCCTCCAAACAAAGAACAGACAAATAGCTGGAAAGATCTGCATCGGTCCAGCAATGATGTTACATACGGAAACGTACTTGTTTCCCTGAATCCTTTTCTGGGTATATGAAAGGAACCCCAATTACTAGGAATCCCTTTCGGCTTTCCTCTCCCGTTTTAGCTCCCGTATTTGTGCGGTACACAGGTTCCTTATTCTTCCAGGAACAGGGGACATGCCTTATTCTCTGTTCTCTGTTGTAAAAACAAAATAGTGTACTAGTTTCAGTGGCAACTGAATAGTGTAAAGTGTGCTGCCACTTTCAGTTAGCAGGTTAACGAAAGCCTTTTCAGATGATTAAGATACTATGAGATTTTCTTCCCCCCTTTTTTTTCCTGGTGAAAGCATGTTTTTTTCTTGCGCGCGCCCTGAAAAGATCAGTAACACAACTTATTAACCCAACCTTGTTGTGGGCGTGGTATGCAGCGCGACGCTAAACCAGGTGTTGTACTTCGTGGGGCTCAAATCCACCACCCCTACGGTGGCGTGCGCGCTCACGAACACGCTCCCGGCTATGACCTTCGTCATGGCTGCGGTACTCAAGATGGAGACGGTGCGGCTAGCGACGCCCTCCGGACAGGCCAAGGTAATCGGCACGGCCGTCTGCGTCGGCGGCTCCATGATCATGCCCTTCTACAAGGGCCCGCTCCTCCGGGTCTGGGCATCCCCCATGCACTGGCGCTACGCGGAGCACACAACTGACGCGGCGGCACCAGCCAGCGGGCACGCCGCCATCGTCGGCGACGTCCTGATCATTCTCAGCTGCGTCGCCTGGGCCATCTGGTTCATCCTCCAGGTGCGTAGGAGAGGCTGTTCTCACAGTCCTCTTCTTACAGCTCTTTTGTTGTACTTAGTGACTGAGATTCGATTAATTTATACAGAGTAAGATGTCGAAGAGGTTCTCGGCTCCCTACACGAGCACGACGATCATGTCGTTGATGGCCGGGGTGCAGTGTGCGGGCATCAGCGCGGTCATGGACCGGAGCTTGTCGGCGTGGAAACTCGGGCTCGACATCAGGCTATACGCGGCGCTCTACATCGTAAGCATTCGATTTAACTATGGCGTGGCGAGATCAACGACATTTTCTGACGAGAATTGGCTTCCAGGGTGTCGTCGGCTCTGGGATCGCGTTCGCGGCCATGTCGTGGTGCATCCAGTCTCGAGGACCGCTGTTCGTGTCCATGTTCAGCCCGCTGATGCTTGTCGTCGTCGCCATCGTCGGCTGGGCCATCCTCGAGGAGAAGATATACCTCGGAACGTAAGTGCAGAGTGCAGACAGCCCGCGAGGCCGCGACCTCTGCGTGTTGTACTGTCGATCCATCACCTTTTCCTTTTCAGTGTCTAATTTTACTTGCTGTGGTCGATGTTCTCGCAGCGCTATTGGCTCTGCCCTCATCGTCACCGGGTTGTACATGGTGCTTTGGGGCAAAGGGAGGGAGACGAGCGGACCGGCAGACCTCAGCAGCGACGACGGTGGCGGGGCGCCGGAGACCATGATTGTCCTAGAGCTGAACGGCAAGGACGGCAGGCACGGCGACGCCGCCATTTTGCCGTTGTTCTGTGCTACCACTCCCAACAAGCAAGGACGCGAGACGGCAGCGCCTGATTCATAATGTTTATGCCCGCACACAAGTGTACCGAACTACCGATCGAGACACATGGGTTGCGTACCATACATGTCATGGTCAGTTCAGTTGCACTTGCACTTGCATGTCATGAGGACGCGCCATCGCAACAAAGAAAAAGAAGAAAAAGTTGATAGATGGGGAATGCGGGACGGGAAACATGTTGAAGATTGAACAAGTAACAGGGCAATCGCTAACAATAGTATCCAAAGATGTGATTGCCATAGTAAGGGAATTGACCTCTCACTTCGGATGAAATTGATACTTTGGATGCGAAGTGAACCTCAGCTATAAATCGTATACATGGAGTATTTATAATAGCAACCCTAGCATATTCTCTAAGTTTTGAGGCTCTAAAACTGTTCTACACTGCAAAATTAAAAATGAGATTTATAGACACTAGCACCCTACAATTTTTTAAGGAGAAGTCTCCTTCATCGTAAAATACAGAAAATCCGTCCCAACCGGTTCCAACCACTGGGCCTCTGTCCTATCCTCTATAGTGCAAAATTACAATCCCTAGTACTACAAGCACTTAGGCACACAATCCCTTATGCACTTTGTGAAGTTGGTGATTGTGCATTTTTTAATGAGTTCAGTTACAAGTACGCCTTGCTTATTGTGTATGGGGATCGTTATTTGTAAGGATAATCTTAAGTGTTTTGCTAGTTCTAAGTCCCCTGAGAACTCACGAGTTCTAAGTCGCGTCCACCACCGTTCGATCATGCGTTAAGATGCGTGCGTTTTTTTTCTTTTTCTTTTCTTTTTCACGTATTTTTCCAGTTATAAGTGGTTTGCAACTGAATTTTTTCAGTTGCAAGTTAGTCGAAACAGATTTTTTTAATTACAAGTGGGTTGTAACTGGATTTTTTGGTTGTAAGTGGGTTGTAACTGGATTTTTTCGGGACATTTTTTGAATTTGAACATTTTTTGGCCAAAACTCATGCGTACGTCACCCGACTGAGCACTCACGAGTTCTAAGTCGACTTTCTAAGTCGACTGAGGTCTAGGCACGCCCCCTAATCCTAAAGAAGAGAATAATTACACGAGAGAAGGTTTGACAGTAGTAGACGCAAAGTAGAGCTACATCGGGCAAGACCGCTAGTCCGCGGAGGATGTCGGCGGTGAGGTGTCCTCCGAGTTCTCGACTCACAAGCAACTGCGGACACTGAGCTCCACCAAGGAGCATGGTAGCGTTGGTCTAACATCCTTCAAAAAATAGAGACGTCGCTTAGGTTTTCAAGAAACGGATGAGGCCAGAGGCTTCAACAAGGCTTGATTGGTCTTGTTAGGCCAACCATGGTTACACCAAGGCCGTGGTTGAGAGAGGGAAAGTTTGTAGCTGCTGTCGAAGGTGGAAGGCTTTGTCCCCCTCCCCCCCCCCCCCCCCCCCCCCCCCAGCCATTTCTTTCTATGTGGATTTAAGATGCTGTAAATCCAGAACGCAACGATCATCGTCGGACAGATCAGAGGATCTCATCAAGAAAGTCATGCGTTTTTTTTCTAGTGATGTGGTTCCTTGGCGTGATAGCTGATGATATTAAAAGAATGGTTTCAAAATTTAGTTTGAAAGAAAAATAAATGTTCCTCTGGTTAGAGTGGCAGGTTTGTGAACGTCGACTAGAGAAATATTTGGGTGGGGTCCAGTTGCTAATGAACTGAAAAGGGACCGTCGCCCAGATTCAAAGAGATCATATGCGTTCTATATACAAAAGATAGTCGTGTTGCCACGTGCTTTATGTGGTTGGCTAAGGAAGTAACAGGGAACTCTGATCAAGTAGTCACATCAGCATGTAGTTTGTATTTGGGGAACTAGCATTTCTAGGTGGTCAGAGGGCTTTTATGAAAAGCATCGTCATGATTTCTTCCATGGTCGTATCACTTATTGTGTGTAGCAACAAAAATAGATGATTGTGGTATGTGGTGAAACTGCATATAAACCTGTTCATATCGTAAATCTATACAAGTAGCCGTGTCTTCCCAAATGGTCGATTGAGAAGTTGGGTTTAACAAAGGATGGAGGATCTCCTATTGTTTTGTTCTGAAAGAAAACCATGAAATATTTATAGAATGCCGTGGATACATGTGTGAAAGGATATAAATGATAACCTAGAGACAGGGAGGGGTTATTAGGTTTCTACAAAAAAAATCACAAGTTTTACACTATCATAAATGTCAATACAATAACAAAGACACAGGGATACAAAGATATAACCCTGTGTTCATTTCCTTGGGAGAAAACTACGTCATGTTGGAGAGGTAGGGGATACCAATAAGGATACCCATACACTATGAAGGCTCAAGACTCATCCACGAGGAAGGAGCTCAGTACACTAGTTGTAGGAGTTGACGCGACCTCCAGACCTTTACAACCATTGCAGAAGCACAAAACGACAAGCCAAAAGCTTTCACCTTCCACCTAGTAACTCCAAGAGATCCAATAGCACGAAGATCAAAGGGGAAGCTTGGAATGGTGCTGAAATCACCGAATTTGATTGGTGAAAGAAAGAGCGAACCTAGAATCTTCTTTAGGGTTAGGTTCTCACTCAAGGCGTCTCACAAAGTTCTCTTGGATTCAAGCATTGATAGTGGGGAGAGCTTGAGAGAGCAATGGGGGAATTTAGATCTAGAAATGAGGAATGAATGTTGGATCTAAACCAAAAAGATAACGACATCTGCAACGGCCCGACGCAAACGGACCGTGACAGTCTGATTCGGTCTGACTTTGACCGGGGCCATCCCGACGCATTTTCGTCGGTCTGTCCGCGGAGACGCTGCGGACCATTGTGTCCGCGTTTGTCCTCCTCCTTTTGCCTGGAGGCCCGCGTGTCAGCATGTGTTAGCGAGCGTGGCTGCTTCATCTCCTGCGCATGCGCCTATTCAGAGGCATACAATGGCAAAAGGCTGTGCGGCCGCTTCCCCAGCCACCGTCGCCGCAGGCTCTGGCGCCGGCATTCCCAGGGGTGCCGATGGTGACCTGACCTTATCCTTGTGACCCACTACCGCACATTGACCTCACCGGGGATAATGACGACGACGACTAGGCGCGGCGCTGAATCAAGCCCAAGTTTCTAGGTCGTTTTTAATTTATCTATTAATGTTAGGTCTTTATTTTAGTCATCTATGTAATATATTCTACTAATATTATAAAGTTAAAAAAAAATATGCATCAGGCCGCTAGGCGCAGTGCTGACGCAAACGGTCAAATAGGGACGAAAACACCTCGTGTCCGTGGACCAAATTTAAATCTGTCACGATGTAGGATCAAAATACGATCAGGCGTTGGAGATGCCCTAAAATAAATGGACAGGGAACTAGCGGCAGAAAGCGAGCCGTGGTCCGACAAAATTTCTGTCGGACGGTCTGACACAGACACACCATTTCCCACGAGTCTTTGAAGCATATGAAGTTATGAACCATTGTAGGCCTTGTTTACTAAAGGGTTTTCTACGGATGGGAAGAGTAGGGATAAGAGAGCATTTGGTGAACACCCAATCCCCACACATCCCAACAAATATTCTTCCCCTAAAATACACCAGTATGGACTAGAGTTTTTGTTTTAGGTAAAAATAAGGTCTTGTTTACTACAAGGGTTTTCTACGGGATGGGAAGAGTGGTGATAAGAGGGGATTTGGTGAACACCCAATCCCCACACATCCCCACAAATACTCTTCCCCTAAAATACACTAGCATGAACTAGAGTTTTTGTTTTAGGTAAAAATAAGGTGTTTGGTGGGGGATATTTGGCGATTATCCCCTCTCATCCTCTGAAATACACTAGAAGTAAACAGACTAGTGGGGATTTTCCGGCATTTAAGATAATCTCCTCCCATCCCCTAAAATACACTTGAGGTAAACAAGACCGTAGTTGCTTGTTGTCAGCCGCCGGCAGTCTGGTGAAAATCGCCGGACCGTCCATCAAACTTACAGCTCCTAGTGTGGCACATGTACAACTCCTACGCGTAGAATGATTCGCTGCTGGATGGTCCGACGTAAACTTTCGGATGATCCGGCAAGCTAAACGAGCGTTGCAAATCCATGCACAGGAGCCGCCTTTGCGGGACAGTCCGACAATACTATAGCCGGAAGATCCGAGAAAAATTCTACTGTAGCAAAATCTCATTCTTATTTGGCAAGTTCTGAGAAGCCAGATGAACAAAAACAAGAGGATAATATCTGTTGCACGTTGTCATACCACCTTTCGAAACCTCTTCATAGTGTGGGATCCCTATACTAAACGGAAAAGGCTATCACTAATCTTCATTTTCACCACTTTGATAGACTTTTCCCTTTTTATGGTATGTGATCCACGATACAAGAAACAAGGAACTACAACCTCCTAGATCACTTGCCAAAGAATATTTAGTTCTGCTGCATCCAAAATATACGCATCTTTAGACGTGCTCAAACCGTATATTTGTCATGAAAATGATAATATATTTGTACCTGCGGCTAACATGCAGATTACTTTTCAAATCTCTTGAGATTTATTTTTCAGTTAAGGAAGATATTCCGATGCAAATAAATAACTTTTGAAGAAATAATCCGGATGGAGAAGTGCCAAAAATACGGAAGATACATTACCTGGGAAACAAGACATGGAGTCACGGTACGGTTCGAGCCGACCGTACCGACGACCATACCCACGATCAGTGACGTATCTAAGAAAAAATTGAAGGTGTGCACACTGCAATAAAATGTCGCACCGCGGATTTTTTATTAATTGAACAGTATAATTGGCGATCTATTCATTAAAAATTATCAATTTCATACATTTGAAGCATTTTCCCGATAGGCCATTGCACGTCCGCTTGTCACGTGAATAGATAAAACTGATGAGAAATTGAAGAAGAATTGGACCGGGCGACGAGTCGGGCGGTACTAGGTCGCCGGTCACGGTCTTGAGCGAGTGGAGATGGCGGAGCAGCAAGGTCGGCCGAGAGGGTGGCCTCCAGCCTCCACTCCGGCGCTCCGGTCAGCTTGCTAGGTCAGGTCGCCATGGCCTGGCCGCCCTCGGTCATCGCAGTCTTGCGAGATGCAAGATCGAGGGACGAGCGAGAGGCGCCTGCTCGTGTGCTTCCAGGTTTCTTCGATAGTGGGCTGCAAATGAGCTAAAGCCCAACAATTTTGCTTCATATACGGGGTAGGATTAAGTATAGTTTTCACCCTCAAATCTCATGATTTGGCTACTTTTCACCCTGATCTTTAAATTTGGAGAATCTACACCCTGAAATTTACAAAACCGTAGAATGTACACCCTGGGCGGTTTTGCACCGATTTGAGTGGTTTTGAGGGATGACGTGGTGCTGACGCGGCTAAGTTGGAAGAAAACGCCAGTTAGACTTAACGTGAGCCCACCTGTCAGTGTATCCGAACCGTTTTCTTACATATTTGCCCCTGAATTAAATGTGTCGGAGCGTGGGTCCCAGTTTTCAGTGGTGATGAGACAGTTTTCTTGCACATTTCCCCCTGAATTAAATGCTCTGAACAGATGGGTACCTCACCTGAGGCATTAAATCGCGTTGACTAGCCCTATCGATCCCCTTCTCTCGATCATTCGCGACGTACCCTAGGTTCCGCTCAATCCCCTTCCCCTCTCGATCTCTCCCTCTTGCCCGCTCCCGCGACGAACCGTAGGCCGCGATGAGCTCCTCCCAGTCCGCTGACCCCGATGGCCGCGTCGAGCTCTGTCCAGTCCTTTGACCGCCGCCCGGCCCCGTTCATCCCTCTTGTCGGCTGCCCCGACTGCCGGAAGGAGATGCAGTGGCGCCGCTCGAACACAGTCGAGCACGAAGGCTGGATCTTCTACCAATGCAGGACACATAAGTTATGTGCTCAATCGCATCTGGTACACCTTTGAAGCGGGCAATTTCTTTGCAAAAAGAGGAATTTTACTTGAAGCATTCTTCTTGATTAATAAACATAGAGGGTGCAATTTCTGGCATTGGGAGCTGCAGTACGTGATCTATTTGATTGAAGTTGGTTACATCATGAAAACAACTGAAGCAGAAACATTTGGATGGGCTGAGGAAAGGAGGGAACAGCTGGAGCTCAAGAAGAATCAAAATGATGAGAGGAGGGGCTAAGTGGTGTAGGATGAGAGTTTGACGAAGAGCATTGTGTCGGTGGGGGAGCAACTTACAGAAGCAGTTGTTCTTCTGAAGCTTGTTGTAGCTCTTATGGTTGTGGGATGTCTGCTGCTTGTCTAGAATAACTGAAGCGTGCAGTATGTTTATAAAATGTGGTAGTTTGAGTCAGCTTAGTATGTATGTTGGAAGATGTAGTATGTCTATCAGTTGTAGTAGTTGGAAGGTGTAGTATTATATCTGAACCTGGAAGTAATGAAACCAGTACTGACATGTACTGATTCTGTTGTTTGTGTAATGATCCCGTCAGAGTTGAATATGTATTTGTTGTTGTTTGTGTTTCATTGCAAAGCACATCTCTACCATATGATAGAACTGGCACATATACTGTAAATATATTATTCTGAACAATGTAAAAACACAATGTTGAAGGAAGGTTTCATTTTACTTTGATAGAACTGACACATATACTTGTGCTTCTCATATTACAAAAAACAGTTTCAGCAGACAAATGCCTACTTCCTTTGCAGATCTTTAGCAGCTCTGTATGCAGCAAGACTGAAAGTAGTATGGTTAGGAGCAGCATCAGGCTTGTACTTAGAGAAGATCTTCTGGTTAGAAGTGTCACTTGGTCTTGGTGTCACAAATGGCTGCTGACAGAGGTTTACTATTTTCCTGTTGTCCAGCTGGCTAGGCTGGGAGCTTGGCTAAGAGATTGGCTGGGAGCTTGACTTTCTTCTTGGCTGGGAACTTGGCTTTTTCCTTGGCTTAGGATCAGGCTTGCTGATTGTGTTGGTGCCTTGCTCTGTTATTGCCTTTGTGATTGGCTGGATAGCTTGTTGTGAGTTTCTCCTAGGTATCTTCAGTCCTGTAGGCCTTGTTATTAATGCCTTTGCAACTGCCTCTTCATGCACCAGAACATTCTTTCCTTTCCTTTCTCTTGCAGCATCATCATTTTCTTGTGCAACAATTGTGTAAGGTTAGTGGAAAAATAGTAAGTAGATAAACCTTTATGTTATCCAGTTCAATTGTACCTTAGCTGTTTTGTTAGTTTCCACCTCAAATTCATGTTGCTGTTGCCTTTTTTTCTTGGTTCTATCTCTGACGATGTGTGCATTGCCATGGTGCTTGGCAACAGGATTGTTGGTGCAGCTAGACATATTGTGTCCCTTTCTCTTGCAGTTACTACAAGTTATTTTTTGGCCAACTCTGCTCAACTTTGAGCCCGTGGGTCCTTCATCTGGTGCTCTTCTCCTTTCAGTTTTGGGTCTTCCAGGCAGTTTAATAAAACCAGGGGGTTTGGTTTAGGTTGCTCAGCTGTTGGCCAGCTCTCTTGACCCTCCATTGGCTCCAAGCAATGATCGTATATCTTATTATAAACCCTAATAGAAAAGCAGTCAGCAATGAAGTCATCAGTATCTCTTGAACAAGCATAAATTGCACTGATTGCATGACATCATGGGAGCCCAGACAGTTGGAAATATCTGCAAGTACATGTTCTTTTCTCCAAATTGACAGTGAACCTATACTTCTGATACTCCTGCACCTCAAACCCTTCCTTTCCATTCCCGAGCACCTCAACGTTTGTAGACCTGGTGATGTTCATTTTTAGTTTTTTGAATACGTTTGGACAGATAGTCCCTTTCCATTTTGCTGACTTGGCCATGTTTTGTTGAACCCTGACAGTCATCTTGCGTCTAATCCATTCTAGCATGGACACAACAGGCAAGTACCTTGACTCTATTATGTAGTTATTGAAGCACTCACACATGTTATTGTCCACAGAGTCACAGTTTGATCCAATTTCCATGAATTCCCTGCTCTAGTGCTATGGATCAGTGTTCATCATATCTTTAACTCCATCCAAAGTGAACATCGCTAGTTTTGCTCTGTTGTAGTTGAAATGTACCCTGTTTGGCGACTTGGCACATATCCAGAACAATTTTTGCGGGTCATGATTGGGATGTTTTTTCTTCCAGTTTGAGTATATGTGTCTAGCACACATCCTATGCTCTGCCCTGGGCATTATGTCTTCAATTGCAGCAAGCATGACTTTTTGTTGGTCAGATATGAACACCCAACCTACTGTTTGATCTGCAATCTTCAGGTCTTTGTTCAGCAAAGCTAGAAACCAGAACCATGATTTGTAGTTCTCCTTTTCAACAACTGCCCAATCTATAGGGTACATTTGATTGTTGGCATCCCTTCCTAAAGCACATAGCATCTATCCAAAGCAAGCTCCTTTGAAGAAGCAACCATCCAAGCCAATTACTTTCCTACATCCTGCAAGAAACCCTTTCTTCAGAGCTGCAAAGCACATGTGGAACCTCTGGAATGCATGCAAGCCATCAGGTTGATCAGGGTCCATTTTGACAGCTACTGTACTTCCTAGATTCGAGTTCAACAGTGCCAACTGATAATCAAATACTTTTGAGTATTCTCCTTTCGTGGAACCCATCAATTTCTTAAACACAAGGTGCTAAGCTTTTTTGCATTGAGATATAGTAATATCAACCCCCAATTCTTGCAGCACTGTTCGCTGAAAATGCGAGATCTTGCAGTTTAGATTTGCTTTTATCAGGCTGCCAAACCTCTTAGCAAGATAAGAATAATTGACCAATCTGTTGTCTCTCCTAAGAACACAGTGGTGCTCATTCACTAGAGTAGAAACTTGGAGCCACTTGTTCTTTCTATTCCTTGATGCATATATAGTCCAAGGGCATGTTTTCCAAGAGCAACTTGCTCTGACTTTACAATGCTCATCCTTTGTGAAAACTATATGATGATTCTCCTTGATTCCATACTTAATCAAAGCCTTCTTCATTTGCTCCTTGCTTCTGAACACCATCCCAAGCTGGAATTTTTTATCCTCCTCCTTACTGTTGTATCTAATCCAAATGCTCTTCTTCCTCAC
This sequence comes from Poa annua, assembly GCA_026929855.1. NCBI lineage: Eukaryota > Viridiplantae > Streptophyta > Magnoliopsida > Poales > Poaceae > Poa > Poa annua. Next base: position 29,668,197 of record CM049428.1, read on the forward strand.
AGTTCTCTTTCCACCTTCTCCATCACTCTCCTCTGTATCTGAATATTGGTCATCAATGTCAAAATAGTCAGTTTCAGATTCAGAATAGGCAACACCTTCATCTCCAGATCCATCTGCTACAATTACATTGTCTTTGATGATATGGTTTACACCTCTTCCAAATTTTTTGTTCCTCTCATTTAATCTTATCTCCCTTGAAAGTTTTCTTATCTGCTCAGCCTCAGAATCCTCACCAGAACTGGCATCAGGAATTGGCGCATACTCAGTGTCTTCATCTGATTCTTGGACAGGTGGTGCATCTTCTGTCACACCTGCATCAACTACATGCTGCTCCACTGCTTCAGCTAACTTTGCTTCCAGTTTCTTCACTTCCTCAACTGGAATCATAAGGTCCATGCTAGCTAGTTTGTGGGATAAGTATGTTTCAGTCACTGATACTTCAACCAAATTAGCTGCCTTCTTGGCCTCATCACTCACCACATCTTCAATATATATGTCCACCGTTTCCCCATGTCCAATGCCCATATCAATCCTCTTGATGGCATCATTGTATCCAACATACATGAGGTCATCACTAAGAGTTTTACTTGGAACAAGCCAATAGAGCTGTAATGCAACTTGAATGTCCATTCTACCCAATTCCCTCTGATAAATATCCTCTGCATAGCTCATCAATGTCTCCAAACACATATCACTTTTGTTCAGACATGTTTGGAAACATTGCTCCTCCCCCACATAGTCAACACTATGTCCATCTCTTCTAAAGTAACCCATGGCATGGAAACTGACAGTTATGCTTGAAATGATTGATGTACAGACATCACCCCTCACCCTCTTCATGTAATTGGTACGATCAATCACCAGGAGAAGTGTTTTCTGGCCTGCACTTACAACATTCAACATCTGAACTATGTCTGCATCTGACTGTATGCACATCAACCCATCGATAAGTTTATTTCCAGGTTTCTGCCAGTACACATGCAGCAGTTCATCCCTCTCATATCCCAACTGCTTCAACATCTCATTGATCAATAGATATACCAGGTCTCTGTATTACAATAGTCCACGAATGCATCCGTACCTTGTATGTAATCAAGGTCATTGGAATGTATGCCGCAAAACAAGCCGTTGTGCTCGATGATGACATGAAGTTACATTCATCAACGTACTCCGGCGGGTACTCCTCCTGCCAAGAACGGAGGTGAGGCTCACGAGGCTTGGCATCCAAACCTGTCAAAATTCAGAAACTTGTGAACTGACAGAATTTGTTATCTGACAGCTAAAACCCTCGCCTTTGAAATTCAGAAACTCACCGTGATTGTCCATGTCAACGAAGAAAGCAGTCGTCTTTGGTTGGGCGGTTGCACGGAGGACAGAGCGCTTGTCAACTAGGTGGAGGTCAGGGCACGGAGGACGAACGGCGAGATCGATTTCTTGACGGCAAGGTCGAGGTTGCGCGGTGGATGGAGCCGTCGATGGCGAGCTCGAGGTGGTGCTCAGCAACGGCGGACGGAGCTGGACGGCGAGCGTCATCGCCATGCCACCTGTGGCGACACCACGGGGCACCCAGCAACGGCGACGTCCTTCTCGTGGCGGTGGACGGTGGCGGCGTTTCCCATGGCTGCATTGTGGTTCTGGAGGTGGTGGAAGAAGCAGGGCACGCAAGGAAAAGGTGGGAGAAGCTGTGATCTCGTCGTTTTGTCTGAAAAAGTGATAACTGAAAGCCTGTTGTCTGCCTCGGAGGGGAAGGGCTTATTTGCAAAAGAGAACCAAAAGGGGGAGGTGTTTTATGCAACATTTCGCTCAGCTCAAACTCGCCAACACAGTTGTGTTGTGCTCAAGCTCGCCGCCCCGCCATGAACTGGCACCCGCTCTGCTCAACCTCGAGCTCCACCTTTCTCGAGTCGCCGCTCGCCCAGTCAACGCTCCAGCCTACAACTTCGTGCCTGCCTACTATGACAGAAGTATCCATGTATATAGGCCGGTATATGAGTGAAAGTGAACCTAATGGCATATATGGAATGTACAAAGAGTTTCCATGGGGTTTATAGAAAGATGAAAGTTGTAGTGTTGCTTCTCAAATATCTGATAATTGGAGTGGCATCTATCTAATTAACACATGCTTATATTGCACTATTACATCATTTAGGTTATTTTTTAGGTCTTATTTTTCAGAAAAGCTGTTTTAGAAATAGTCATGGAAGAAAATTCACGGAGGAGTTTTACACCGAATAGAAGGACACCGCAAAAGATCAGGCGAAGGGGCCCACCGGGGGGTTGGCGCGGCCATTGATGTCTACTACATATTTTATTCTTATAGACAATGTTGGTCCTCCAAGTGTTGAGGTTTGTAGGACAATATTAAATTTCATTTAAGTGAGTAACCCGAAGTTTATCGAACTCAGAAAGGTAGAGGTTCATTGTATCCCTCTAAATGAACCCTACAATTAAGATACAATAAGTCTCTTGGATCCACAACACACCAAATACAATTGTCAGTTGTATATGTGCACTAATTCGTCGAAGAGATGGTAAAAGGCACGTAATATGGATGATAAAAAGGTGTATTTGTAACCTGTAATAAAAATGACATCATGCAAACATGTAATAAATGGGGAATAAAGTGTGTAACGGAGAATAAACATTTAGCAAGCAAACAATATGTTGATGAAAATGATACTTGGAGAATATTCTTCTATGGATGCGGAACTCCTGAACCCTGGATTGGGGTTTCGGATGATGGCGGAGCTCTTTTGTGTTTCTCGTAAAATCATGTTTGTTAGGGTTTTTCATTATCGGGAATATATAGTCCGAAGGGCATCACGAGGCGTTGCCCGAGGCCATAGTGCAGGGTGATGGCGCGAACTCCTCCTGGGCCACACGGGGAGGTCGCACCAGAGCTGTGGGCCTCCCTCCACTTGCCCTTATGGCTAGGGGAGTTTCCTGGTGATTTAGAATTTCTGTAATGTTTTCAGAATTTTTAAGAATATTTTCAGAACAACTTTTCTGAATTGAAAAGATAGCGGAAAACAGGAATTAGCACTGGTCATTTTTTTAATAGGTTAGTTCAGAAAAATGCCCTAAAATTATATAAAATTATGGTAAAAACATATAACATTTGTATAAAACAAGCTTGGAAGAATAAAAAAATTATAGATGCATTTAGGACGTATCAACATCCTCAAGTTTAATTCTTTCCTGCTCGTCCATGAGTAGGTATAACAAAAGATAAATTTTTAAGTGACATGATACTTAACAAAATTTTAATCAAATAATTACGTAAAGCATGTGAACTGAGATCAAATCATTCAAAACAAAACTCTATGCTGAAATTAAATTAACAATGAATACACAAGATAGTTAAATAGGCTAACGACCTTTCATCAATTATACATTAGATGCATGAAACCCATAGAAAGTTTATTATAAGTGATTTAAGTTTCAAGAGTAAAGTCTATACTTTAGTTGAAGTATCAAGCAATCTTTCACAACATAGAAAAGATTCAACCAAATAATGTAAAAATGAACGCCAAGTGTCAACAAAATAGAGGAAATGCTCAACAGGTGACTGCAAGCATTCGGTATTGGCACAAGAATGTTATGGCTAAAAGAACGTTAATTGAGATTTAGCAGGCAAAAAACAAGATAGTCACACCGAGCTATAGGTGACCAATAGAAAAGAGGAAGTCTTATGAATGAACCGATGCAAGGAGTAGTGATTGCCATACAACTGGATGCACATAGATCTATACGTGTATGAAAGCTCTACAAGGTAACTAGTGGGATGCTCACAAAATTTAGAGCACTTTCGAGCAGGCTCATCATTGTAATGTACAAATCAAGTTTTATAATGAACACTACCTAGAAAAGAAAATCTATGGCACACATGTTTTGGACATATGTGTAATATACAACTCAATGTTAGTCTCTCTCTATGGCACACATGTTTTGGACATATGTGTAATATACAACTCAATGTTAGTCTCTCTTCAGTGGAAGCCCTACAAGTTACAGTGAAGTTATAATAATTATTTTGTTCAGTTTTAATATTATACACAACTTTCTATTTGAGAACGTTACAGGAGAAGTTGTGTAGACAAAATATAGCAAGCATTTCGATGAGCCTAATAGATCAAATTGAAGGACTACAAAAAAAAAGATCATTAGTAGTTAGTAGCTAGTTTAAGTGTTTATATTATAATATCAAGCACAATAAAATGCAAGTGTTGTCGGATTGCTACTGAACACAATACAACTTATTAGATAATCAAGCTATATACTCTAGAGTTTTGTATAAATTTTCTTATAACTTGATACATATACACTACAAGCATGTATTAAGATATTTGTTAGATTATAGTCAATATATGTCTCATGTCTCATAAATATTAAGGATAATTAGTTCTTAATTATACATCGGAAATGAGAATGTGTACAATTATTTTCAATTTTTAGCTTATGTAATTTTTATGTACATGATACATATAAGATTTATATTTGATTAAGTTAACTCTGAATAAGACGATATAATATGTGCTAATAACATATATATAATATAAGATTGTAATATATAATAAAGCTATGTTATATTTAAGTAAAAGAATTTTATATAATTATATTAATTAATTAATTTGCGTGAGCTCAGAATTATTTTGGACCGGCTTCGAGAGCCGCGGGGACGAGGCCGAGGGTTGGCGTGACCGTGACGAGGACGAGGGCATGTGAGGGAGCCGTCGAGGATGAACCGTCTCCTTGTGTCCTATGAACTGGTTATAATTGAGAACCTTCTCAGATGGATGGCCTCCACACACCCAGTTTCTTTATGGTCTTCTGATGCATTTTGCAGCAACGACAGTACCTGAAGGCAAATTGATAATACATCAGGTCTCCGAATCATCTGCTTATGTTTGTCTTACCGCATTCTATGCCGGTGAACCTTGACTTGCAGCCGGTTTGATGTTCTCTTTAGTAACCACAACTCAATCATTTGTGCTATTAATTGCTGAAAATCATCTATTTATTTGATAAGTAAATTCAGACCGCTCCTTGTGTGCATCCATATTGGATTCAGCTGTTCCCTCACACTCACAAAAGGACTAGCTAGTTCCTAAGACAAGTATACTCTTGCAGACTTCAGAGTGGTCAGTTCAGGTTTTCTAACAATGCTGCTGAGCACCTGCTTACTGATTTATCTAGCAGAAAGCTCTTTTCTGGCCTATCAAAACTGGTCCATGCAGGGGTCTGAAACTGAAAGCTGCTACATCTTAAACCTGCTTCTACTCTGAAGCTCCCATATGAAATGTATGTACTGCAGACAACAGAGAATGCTTCTGCACGTTGGGCTCCTCACACTCCACATGTGATCTATTCTCACGTCAGCCCTTTCTTCATTAATGCAGATGGAGCCATTTTATGATTTTTGACTTCATGTTACCATGAATTCATCCATCACAATTTGAGGGTAACTAGAATTTTCAACATCATGTTAATTGCGTGCTGGTTGCCAAAGCCCACAATGATTGCTATTACAATGTTCAGGTCATCCATGTGGACATGTTCTTGACAGTTATGAAGACTACAAGTTTGGCTGATGTTGTTCTTGTCCCAGTGATGAAGAAATACCTATGTGCTTGTTCAGAATCTAAATCAACAGTGTGCAGATTATTTTGTTGTTCAGTGGTCTGCCATGGTTCTACTTGGGAGTGTTGAATCAAACACTGCCTGCTGTCTAAAGAAGAATAAGCCTGAACATTGTTGTCTACGTTCACTATAGCGTTTCACGCTATTGTCGATAACGGCTGGATTAGTTTAAGTTAAGGCAAAATTCAGTTAGTTCAGTTGGCTGTTTTCTGTTAGCTATTTCTTAGCAAGCTAGTACGTGGTCTATACGTCCAGCTCTGTAGCGATAGGATCACAGTTGCACACAATCTGGTCATGGGATGGCATGATCTAGTAAACGGTCGTGGCCTTGATCATTGTCATATGTATAGGGTGAAATAACAGAAAATGCAGTAGCGAGTTTTACACTGGAAACACTTGCGTCTTTGTTTTCTTACAGTCTTTCACGACGAACTAAGAGAGAACAGAGAGGTTGAAACAACATTTGGTATCAGAGCCATGGTAGGCACACGACCGCCGGCAAGGACCACCAAGAGTCTGGCAGCTTCCAAGACCCCACCTCCACCTGAGCAACGTCGAGGTCGCAGCCTGTCACGGCGTGGCAGGGGCGGCGAGATGTGCTAGATCGTGGTGCGCGAGGTGGTGAGGGAGAGCAGCGATGGTGGAGGGGGATCGATGAATCTCCCCATGCTCACTCGGACGAACTACACCGAGTGGGCGATACTAATGCGTGTTCTGATGCAGGGCGCGTGCCTCTAGGAAGCCATCGATCCCTGCACTGATGATGGTCGGCAGGAATGTCAGGCACTGGGTGCCATCCTCCGACCCGTTTCGCCCAAGATGGTGCCAGTCCTCGCCACAAAGGACGATGCACGGGCCGCCTGGAACGCGATCAAGGTGATGCGCGTGGCTGTCGACCGTGTGCGCGAGGTGCGCTGCTAGAAGCTGCGTCGCGACTTCGAGAACCTGATGTTCAAGGACAACGAGGTCACTCAGGACTTCTCACTGCGCCTCGTCGGGATCGTCACCGAGCTGCAGTCCTTGGGTGATGGAATTACTGAACTCACAGCAGTTCGAGTGTTCCTCCGCGTTGTGCCGCCACGCTACTCGCAGATGGCTTGCTCGATCGAAACACTGTTAGATCTAGCAAGCTGTCAATCGAGGAACTGAGCGGGCGCCTGTCTGCTTCTGAGGGACGCGGCAGTGAGATGCAGGCGGAGACGGGTGGCAAGCTGTTGTTGACACAAGAGGAGTGGGCGGCCATGCAGCGCCAACATCCACCACGTCGTCATTAGGCGGCGGTGACAAGAGCGGCAAGTGCAACACGCCATCATGTGACAAACCGGCGTACGCAAAGGGCGACCACAAACCCGGCAACTGCCGATACTGCGGCAAGGCTGGACATTGGGCCAAGGAGTGCCGCAAGGCGCAGCGCGACCGCGAGAAACGCGGCGAGGTAGCAAATCCCGCTCGTGTCGAGGAGAAGGCTGACAAAGAAGACAATTGTCTAGGCCTGTACATGGCGCAGATCTGCACGCTGACCTCGTCCGACGCCACCGGCGACACGCTGGAAGTGAACCTGAACGAAGAAAAGGCAATTCATGTACCCTCGCCTGACGGTGTGTGGTACTTGGATTCAGGTGCTAGCAGCCACATGACAGGCTGCCGCGGCATGTTCTCCACCCTCAACGAGTCGGTGCGTGGCACTGTCCATTTCGGGGACGGCTCCGTCGTCAAGATCGAGGGACACGGCACTATCATGTTCAAGTGCCTCAACGGCAACCAACGCATCCTTGGGGACGTGTACTACATTCCTAGCCTGAAGAGCAACATCATATCGTTCGGGCAACTCGACGAGCGGGTGCAAGATCACGTTCGATGACGGCATCATGCGCATCCTCGACAGGGTGCGCAAGATCATGGCGCGAGTGCACAGGACCGGCAACAGGCTGTACACGGTCCATCTGAAGACCGCATCCCCGTGAACCTCCTCGCATAGAAGGACGACGATGCTTGGCTGTGGCATGGTCGCTACGGGCATCTACACTTCAGAGCTCTCAGCAAGCTAGCAAGCAAGGAGCTGGTACGAGGGATGTCGGCGATCAAGCACGTGGAGGAGTTCTGCGACGGGTGCGTGATCGGCAAGCAGCATCGCATGATGTTCCCGCGCGCCACTGCGTTCCGTGCAGAACACGCTCTGGAGCTGGTGCACACTGATCTGTGCGGCCCAGTCACGCCGCCCACCGCTGGCGGTAAGAAGTACTTTCTGCTGATCGTCGATGACTACTCGAGGTGCATGTGGCTTGAGTTGATCAGGTTGAAGGACGAGGCGTTGCGCTTCTTGAAGGGGATCGTGTGCAGAAAACAAAAAAATTCCTAGCAACGATATCCTTAAACTAGCCAAGATCTACACTATGCAGATATAGAAGTACGGCGGAGATCGGAATACATACCCTCGTAGACCGAATAGCGGGGATTACGCTCCCGCACAAGCATTGACGATGAAGACGCCGTTGCCGATCTCTAGGTCGTGGAGAACTCAGCGCGACGAAGATGACCTCAAGGTCGAGTGGAGGAAGTAGGCCTCCGAGTACCGCTAGCGCAGCACCTCGTAGGGCGTCACACACATACGGTGGAGACGACGGCCTCCGAAGCTCCAGTCCAGGACGAGCAGCGGAAGACTTGGACCGGAACACCAGCAGCGCGGCAGCGGGCTATGGTGGAAGATATCCCCCTCCTCTACTCGGCGCGACTCCGACAAAGGGAATCACGAGATCGAGAGAGAAAAATAGGGAATTAATTGGTGAATTAAAAGGTCAGGGGTGCCCCTTCTTATATAGGCTCCCCGGGGGAGCCAACCTCCCTAGCCAGGCAATGTGGGACTATCCCACAGCCTTGGTGCGGCTAGGGAGGGTGCGCCGACCCCCTAGTGGGCCCCTTGGCCCACTTGGGTCGGCCCCCAAGCCCCCCACCGAATTCCCTTAGGGAATTTCCCCCTCTTGGGCCTTCTTTCGACCAGAAGGCCCATTTAGGGAAATCAGCCTAAATAAATTCGAAACTAAATATATAAAATCATATTTTCATATTAATTACACTAATTAATATCAAACATATTATATATAATTTACTCTAGCTCCGAAAACTCTTTCGTCGCTGCCCGATCTCCATCGGACCCCTCCCGGGACGTTCCCGGTGATCTCTTTCCTTTCCGGTTGTCTTGTCGAAACCCCTTAAGTGTGTTACCCTAGCGGTTCGATATAATAACAGGTACGATCAAGACTCCTCTATGATCATTGACTAACTCGTAGGCCTGGACCCCATGAATTAATCCCTGTGATATAACGAATGACTTTCATCTATCAAACCTGGACGTCTGGTCTTAAACCCTTTGTCATGGCGATACTTAGCGTGTCCGAGCATCATTCTTAGATATCTCCATACATAGCATGATCTCGTTACCGACATCGCTATCTTCTACTCGTCTATGATAGTATGTCAGCTGGTGACCTAGTCACATGTTTGCAAACTCATTTGCCATAATCTCACCGAGTGGGCCCTAGAGTATCTATCCGGCTATGCGGACTGACAAATCCCGTTGTTGACCCCTCGTCTCAACTACCCCCTTTCGATACCCAAAAGTATCACCTATCATTGTCACACTATATAAGATATGACGTTTGGTGCGATCAAAGTATCTTCCAGGGATAACAATAAGAGTTGATCTCACGGTCTTAAGGCGTAACGACTATGTCCTATAAATACTGGGTATGTCCATCACATCATTACGCCTAACGATATGACTTCCATTGCCGACCGGCGCCATGCCCTATGATCGGAAAACCTCGATCATCAATCGCGCAACGAAACTAGTCTTAGTAGAGGCTACTAGGGACCTGGTTGTTTATCTACCACACCTGTATTAATGTTTTCGCTTAATACAGTTATAGCATGGTATAAAACATATAATGAACGATTGGGATATTGCCAATAAACTATGTTTATTAAGTGCTTTTAGGGCATATTCCCTTCAGTCTCCCACTTGCACTAGAGTAACACTTAATCTAGTTCACAACTTGGTAAAAGCTCAACACCCATAGCATCTTGGTGCCTGCTCGTCTCGTGGAAGAGGAATACAGTCAATAGATCTCACACATTGAGACCTATATGTGCTTTGCAACACTTCTATGTCACCTAGTTTGACATAATCCCGTATCTTACGATGACGGTGAAATATATCCCAGTGGATGGAGTGAGACTCGAGCATTCGCGTAGCATGGGCCTTAAAAGTCTAAGAGATCTATTAAGGGGACCACCTGCGCTCGGAAAACTGCTCAGTCCAATCACACTTGCTACTTCTAAAGTTGCGATATATTTCTATACCTATGTAGATTATGCGACAGTGCATTCATATGCGACTTCGCAAACTAGCCATGTCTATTTTCAAAATAAAGGACATCTCCTATATGAGATTTCTAGTCGCATGGGTCAGTGTCATAACTTGCATCATCGTAACCGCTTTACGGCAAGTTGTCTTTCCACTCTTACCCTTTACTAGAAAACATATCTTCAGTTCTCATAGACACTGAAGAATAAACTTAACGTTTGTTCATTGATCCACACAAGGATCACTCTAGAACTTGTTCTTCAACCAAGAACTCGGGTCACACCAAGTCGAGCTTTCAGCCTGATAGACTCTATGTGTGATACATAGAGAATGTCGAACATCATTTTTATCACTGAAAAGCCAAGATAAACTTAATATTTTACCTAGTCAAACAAGCAAGAACCTTTTTCTTTGCTTGTCCTATTCTGAAACACTTCAGAATCTTGACTTAGAAAATATTCCAACCTAATGTTATTAAGCCCCTTCTGATCTATACAATTATAAATCGGATGCCTAATACTCCTAACTTCATTTCATAGAAAATTTAATCACTTAAATAATCCTTTACACTCTACTAGAGGATCTGTGTCATTCAATATGTCGTTACATACAAAATCACAAATGACACCTAGCTCCCACTCAAATATGCCTTCCGCGTATACGATCAAGGAAAAGCTACTTAGCTCCCACTCAAATATGCCTTCCGCATATAAGATCAAGGAAAGCTACTTTGCTCCCACTCACTTCTTTGCAAATGTAGGTTTCTTCAACTATTTTGGACAACTCCAAAATCCTTTGATCACATTATCAAAGTGAAGATTCCAGCTCCGATATGCTTGCTTCAGCCCATGAATGGACCACCGAAGTTTGCATACATGTTTAGCATCCTCAGGATTACAAACCATTCTTAATGACACTATTAAGAACCATGGTTTTCTCATCCATCTATCAATTTCTCATTCGAAATTATAGTAATTGCTAAACGACCCAGAATAGATTTAGTCTTCGCCACTTGAGACAAACTCTCATGTGGTCAACTTTTGAATCTGTCGGAACTGTTTCACGACAAATCGATCCTTCTCAATGTCTATTCTCTCACAAAATTCCATATACTATTAACATCCTAGATGCCATCAAGAAGATCTCCCAATTTATTACATGGTAATCGTATATGGATTTTATTTTGGATCATAAACGACTCATAGCCATTTCTCGGACTTAGTTCCACCATCTCTTTTTCGTAGTTCGTAGGTCTATCATATTCCATTAATATGACCTTCATAACAAGATTGTCGTAACACACAGTGTGGAACACAACCTCGTATACCTACGCTCTTAGTATGAGATCAGAACATCATGATCTTGAATCATCAGCTTTTTCAAGATGTGGAGCCTGACACCGAACACACTTTCGGTTGTGCCACTCTGATGTCTGGAGAGGAAGTTCACCAACTTCGTCTCGCTCTACTTTCTTTCTCACTTATACCCTCGGACAAGAAACTATTTCTTTCGCAAGGTATATCCCGGCAAAGATTTTTCCTATGCCGTGAGACATGTACCCAACTAACTCTTTAGGTAGGGTATACTACAAAGATTAATCCATTTTAGGTTCGATTACATCGAAACACTAAATTGCTGAAACGACAATCCAGGCTCAAAAGCCATGCCATCACTCGTATGGTATTGTCTCCATGGATTCAAATGGTTTCCCTATTTGCTAACGTGAGTGTTTACGTTTCTACCATATGACTCTAATGATCACAATAATTTGGTAAGAGATTTATTTACCACACACTATCCGATAGAGTGTAATTACGACGTCCTAACACACCATAACACTATGGTGTTCCATGCGACGTAATTTATGGAACTCTTCTCACAAGTCTTCCAATGATGTGCCAACATTATAACTCAAATCTTTATTTCCTCGATCTGCATCGCAGGAATTTGATTTTCTTGTTAAGTTTATTTCCTACTTCATTCTGAACTTGATTGATTGAATCAAAGTTTCCAGACCAACATTCCCCGAGTGGATATCCATATATCTACTCAAATGTTCATGAAGTCTAAGAAATAAAGACTTCCACTACACGTTAAAGTACTTCATTGATTCACATACACCGAAATGCACGATTCTAAACAAGCTATACTCAAAACGTTCAGTGAAGTTCACGAAATAAAGATCTCCACTACCTGTCAATTACTTCATTGAACCACATCTCTATGTATGACTATCAATAAGTTATATGCCCGCTTTCCGAAAACGGTGTCACAGTTATTTTGCAAGTGTCAAAAGATAAAATCTTAGGACTTGTAGGTCCATCCGGTATGGAGCTAATGCATTGACTATAACATTGACATGACTAAACGGTAGTGCCACACATATGTGGTGTCTTTATTAAGTTTGTATCCTTTGACATTAATATTATGAATGTGGGAGCTTTTACCATCTAAATTCAAATCGGCATATGATCATTACTTCATAAATATAGGACACCAACTTTGTCACTATCATGTATGAACAAGTGTCTCGCTAGAGGAGACACACTTGTAATGATCATACTAACATGCGATCATAAAGAATTTATTCAAATGGTAGATCTAGAGGGAGAGTGTCTATGGCCATCACAACAACTTGACTGCCATTATCAACACGCAATGTCGCCTCATCCTTTGAAGCTACTCAAGCAGTAAACCTGGTTTTCACAAAACATGACTAGTTCAAAACTTAGTCACTACTGCGAGTACTTGCTTAGCTAAAACATTCATAACATGTATATCATATATACACCATCATCATTGATGACTTCCGGCGATCTGTTTCATCTTCTTGATACTTCCAACGTAATCAAGAACCATGAAGGTGAACGATTCCCCTTGCATGACATAGTCTATGACATAGGATTTGCACTTGGCAACGATGTCTGTCATCCAGTGATCGAGCTGAGCGAGGCGTCTCAATGTTCATCAAGCATGAACATATGTCATTAAGTATGACCGCCACGTGCTCTCTCAATGTGTGTATTCTCTTCCATCTTAGTTGAGAAGACAATCAGTCAACGTACTGATAAACTTCATCAACCCAACTATAGAGGTACCCCGAGTTTAGCGACCATATGTTCGCGATCCAATAACTCGTACCCGCCGTTGGTTCTCTATGGCAGAGATCATAGCATACACTGGACTATGATGATATTATCCGCACAAAATCCGATAATCCAGATTATCTTTTGTTAGCGGAATCTCCGGGTTTATCTCCTAGCGGGTATTGTAACACAAAGATCTAACGATTTAAACAAGGAGTATCCTCAAGTTAAAGTATAAAACTATGAAGTTTGGACCCAACCTTTTAAGTTTCTCAAACGCAGGAATGCGCCTAATTTGAAAAGATGCTATCACAATGGTTAATATCTACAAAGGTTTGCAAAACAGACTCTGTTCATTATATTCTGAGTTCTAGTATTTTAGAAAATAACTATCCGAACTCCCACTCAAACGAACATCCCTCCTGGTCGTTTAAGCGATTACACGACCCCCATCCATTGCACCACCCCTCATCATCAGAGCCGGCGACACAACTTCAAGAGTAGACAAAAGTCCGCCACACCAATTTTGTGACTCGTGCTCGACCTTTCGGTCTCCCTGTTCCGAGGCCATATTTCTGAATATGCTAGGCTCGCCACCAAAAACCTCCACGCTGACGCTTGTGCAACATGGCTTACACCCACTGTATGCGAACGACGAGATGTCTGACACCCGATCATCACAGCCTGACTCATAACGTAGAACTTTCTTGGTGGTGCGCGTTGGAGAGAGAACACTAGTGGTATTTTGAAGGGATCATCTTATATAGCTACCGCCGTGTAACTAATATATACTATATACAATCACACAATATAAGATGCACACAAAACATCAAATGTAATGCAATGTGATATAGTCCATTGCGCCATGGTCTTCTTGGCGCCCATAGTTTATAAACAATTTAATAAACCTACCTTGACCATATCACATAGCCCCTGCAAAATAAAGTTAGACGTTTCTACTTTATCTTTTGCATATTTTACGTGGCTCGGGGCTTTCGTAAATAGAACCGCTTCATACCTACGAATCTTATGACCACAACAACGATCCAATAATTGCATGTTTAAGCATCCCTTTCGGGCCCTCCATTGAAAATGCAAAGCCAACTAAAGAGAGAGAAACAGGCACCCGCCAGTCACAGATACGGTACAAGCCGTATGTCAGTAGTGGAACCAGTCTCGCGTAAGCGTACGCGTAAAGTAGGTCCGGGCCGCTTCATCAACTCGATGCCGCTGGAATCACAAGTGCACGCTAGAGGGTAGCAAATAACAGGAACGGTGCCCCCGTGCAGAACACGGGTTCTAACAACGTACAGCTATATCTACGATAGATTGGCTCTGATACCACTGAAGGGGATCGTGTGCAGAAAAAAAAAATTCCTAGCAACGATATCCTTAAACTAGGCAAGATCTACACTATGCAGACATAGAAGTACGGCGGAGATCGGAATACATACCCTCGTAGACCGAATAGCGGGGATTACGCTCCCGCACAAGCGTTGACGATGAAGACGTCGTAGCCGACCTCTAGGTCGCGGAGAACTCGGCGCGACGAAGATGACGAAGATGACCTCAAGGTCGGGTGGAGGAAGTAGGCCTCCGAGTACCGCTAGCGCAGCACCTCGCAGGGCGTCACACACATACGGTGGAGACGACGGCCTCCGAAGCTCCAGTCCAGGACGAGCAGCGAAAGACTTGGACCGGAACACCAGCAGCGCGACAGCGGGCTATGGTGGAAGAGATCCCCCTCCTCTTCTCGGCACGACTCCGACAAAGGGAATCACGAGATCGAGAGAGAAAATAGGGAATTAATTGGTGAATTAAAAGGCCAGGGGTGACCCTTCTTATATAGGCTCCCGGGGGGAGCCAACCTCCCTAGCCAGGCAATGTGGGACTATCCCACAGCCTTGGTGCGTCTAGGGAGGGTGCGTCGGCCCCCTAGTGGGCCCCTTGGCCCACTTGGGTCGGCCCCCAAGCCCCCCACCGAATTCCCCTAGGGAATTTCCCCCTCTTGGGCATTCTTTCGACCAGAAGGCCCATTTAGGGAAATCAGCCTAAATAAATTCGAAAATAAATATATAAAATCATATTTGCATATTAATTACACTAATTAATATCAAACGTATTATATATAATGTATTCTATCTCCGAAAACTCTTTCGTCGCTGCCCGATCTCCATCGGACCCCTCCCGGGACGTTCCCGATGATCTCTTTCCTTTCCGGTTGTCTTGTCGAAACCCCTTAAGTGTGTTACCCTAGCGGTTCGATATAATAACAGGTACGATCAAGAATCCTCTATGATCATTGACTAACTCGTAGGCCTGGACCCCATGAATTAATCCCTGTGATATAACGAATGACTTTCATCTATCAAACCTGAACGTCTAATCTTAAACCCTTTGTCATGGCGATACTTAGCGTGTCCGAGCATCATTCTCAGATATCTCCATACCTAGCATGATCTCGTTACCGACATCGCTATCTTCTACTCGTCTATGATATTATGTCAGCTGGTGACCTAGTCACATGTTTGCAAACTCATTTGACATAATCTCACCGAGTGGACCTTAGAGTATCTATCCGGCTATGCGGACTGACATATCCCGCTGTTGACCCCTCGTCTCAACTACCCCCTTCCATTACCCAAAAGTATCACCTATCATTGTCACACTATATAAGATATGACGTTTGGTGCGATCAAAGTATCTTCCAGGGATAACAATAAGAGTTGATCTCACGGTCTTAAGGCGTAACGACTATGTCCTATAAATATTGGGTATGTCCATCACATCGTTACACCTAACGATATGACTTCCATTGCCGACCGGCGCCATGCCCTATGATCGGAAAACCTCGATCATCAATCGCGCAACGAAACTAGTCTTAGTAGAGGCTACTAGGGACCTGGTTGTTTATCTACCACACCTGTATTAATGTTTTCGCTTAATACAGTTATATCATGGTATAAAACATATAATGAACGATTGGGATATTGCCAATAAACTATGTTTATTAAGTGCCTCTAGGGCATATTCCCTTCACTTCTTCAAGAAGGTCAAGGCATTGGCCAAAAACGAGCAGAACTGCAAGCTGCTCGCGTTTAGGTCGGACCAAGGTGGTGAGTTCAACTCTGCAGAGTTCAGCGAGTTCTTCGAGGTGAACGACATCAAGCACTTCACCACCGCGCCATACACGCCGCAGCAAAATGGCGTGGTCGAACGCCGCAACCAAACGGTGGTTGAGATGGCACGCTGCCTTTTCAAGGCCATGGCCGTGCCGGGTCCGTACTGGGGGAGGCGGTGAAGACTGCCGTATACCTGCTGAACAGAGCGCCGTCGCGGAGCCTCAACAGTGTGACGCCGTACGAGGCGTGGCATGGCTAGAAGCCAAGCGTGCATCATCTCCGCACCTTCAGCTGTGTCGCCCATGTCAAGAAGCTGGGTCCAGAGATGCACAAGCTCGCAGATCGCTCCGTGCCGAGCATCTTCGTTGGCTATGAAGAACGAGTGAAAGCGTACAGGGTCTATGATCCCGTGGCCAAGCATTTGTACACGACGCGTGACGTCGTCTTTGAGGAACACCTTGCATGGAACTGGACAGCACGGCTCACTGAAGTAGGAGACACGGCGCCACCAAGCTTCACTGTGGTGTACACCACGAGTGAGGACGCTGCAAAGGTGGACGAGGGCGGAGAAGGTCGCGGCGAGGCGAGTCCCTGGCCACGTTCACCGCCACCAGCCACGACACCAGCGGCAACACCTGCCACACCAGCTCTGACAGACGAAGCTGAATAGGAGGTTGCTGAATCTCCAGCTGCAGCACAGCCTCGACGTCCAGATGCACATCCCATGCAACGGATGGCGACACGGTATGCACACTTCGCCATTGCTGAAGTTGATGGTGGCGAGTGTCTGTATCATGTCACTTCAGAGGAACCCGTCAACGTTGAAGTAGCACTCTCTGAATCTGCATGGAATGAAGCTATGGAGGTGGAGCTCAAGTCCATTAGAGACAACGACACATGGTCGTGCTCTTCCTTTCCAGCCGGACACCGAGCAATTGGGATGAAGTGGGTGTTCAAAGTTAAGAAGGATCCTGCAGGAAATGTGATCAAACACAAGGCCAGGCTAGTGTCGAAGGGATATGCCCAAAAGCAGGGCATAGACTTCGATGAGGTCTTTCCACCAGTGGCTAGAATGGAGAAAGTGCGCCTGCTGCTAGCTCTTGCTGCACACAGGAAATGGGAAGTTCATCACATGGATGTAAAGTCAGCATTTCTAAATGGCGAGCTGTCAGAAGAGGTGTATGTGCAACAACCTCCAGGGTTCACCATTGACAAGGATCCGAGCAATGTTCTGAAACTGCGCAAGGCACTATATGGACTTCGTCAGGCACCTCGGGCATGGAATGCCAAGTTGGACACTACACTTGTGTCACTTGGATTCACTAGGTGCCCATAGGAACATGGAGTATACAAGAGAGGTGATTAAGTCTCTTTTCTGCTGGTTGGTGTGTATGTCGATGACTTGGTGATCACAAGAACCACTTGCAAAGAGATATCTGAATTCAAGTCACAAATGAGGAGTATGTTAGAGATGAGTGACTTGGGACTTCTCCCTGGGAATTGAGGTATAGCAAACAGCTGGGGAAATCACTCTGTGTCAGGTTGCTTATGTAGAGAAAATAGTGGAACGAGTAGGTCTGACATACTTCAACTCGTGCTACACACCAATGGAACATCGGTTGCAGCTTCAGAAACTCGGGGGAGATGCAGCAGTTGAAGATGCCACGGCTTACAGAAGCTTGGTGGGCAGACTTCGATATCTAGTCAACACACGGTCGGACATTGCTTATGATGTAGGTGTTGTAAGCAGACACATGGAGGCACCAGGGAAAGCTCATTGGGCAGCAGTGAGACAGATAGTCAGATACATCCGTGGGACATTGGACTATTGATTTAAGTACAAATCGGAAGACTCGGGTGCTCTGCGTGGTTTAAGTGACAGTGATCATACAGGTGACATCAATGATAGGAGAAGCACATCCGGCGTTGTGTGTTGTGTTCTTCATCGGGAATAGTCCAGTGTCTTGGTCATCACAAAAACAAGGAATGGTGACAGCCTCATCATGCGACGCAGAATATGTTGCAGCAGCTGCTGCAGAAAGTCAGAGAGTCTGGTTGAGCAGGATCAATCGGAGAGCTCGAAGCAAAAGAGCAGCATAAGTTTCTTCTCAAGGTTGACAACAAGTCTGTAATTGCTTTGTGCAAAAATCCAGTACATCATGGGCGCAACAAGCACATCGACATCAAGTTCCACTATACGCGGGAACGCATTGAAGCTGGAGAAATGGATGTTGATCATCTGCAAACTGAAGAGCAACTCGCTGACATTCCGACGAAGGCCCTTGGACGAACTAAGTTCGTGGAGCTACGACAGAAGATCGGCATGCAGAAGATCATCAAGGCGCAGGTTTGAGAGGGAGAAATGTTGAATCAAACCCTGCCTGCTGTCTGAAGAAGATTAAGCCTGAACATTGTTGTCTGCGTTCATTGTAGCGTTTCACGCTATTGTCGACAACGGCTGGATTAGTTTCAGTTAAGACAAAGTTCAGTTAGTTCAGTTGGCTGTTTTCTGTTAGCTATTTATTTACAAGCTAGGACGTGGTATGTACGTCCAGCTCCATAGCGATAGGATCGCAGTTGCACACGATCTGGTCATGGGATGGCATGATCCAGTAAACGGCCGTGGCCTCGATCATAGTCATATATATAGGGTGAAGTAACAGAAAATGCAGTAGCGTGTTTTACACTGTAAACACTTGCGTCTTTGTTTTCTTACAGTCTTTCACCACGAACTAAGAGAGAAGAGAGGTTGAAACAACAGGGAGTTCCAGAGAGCTGTTCTTTGCCCTCCAAAAAGGTTAGAGCAGAACATCATCTCTGACTCTCTATTCCGGATGGCAATGGGTACCCGATACCCGCAAACCCGACGGGTACCCGACATAAACAGGGAGGGTATGGTATAAAAAAATACCCATGGGTATGGTTAACAGGAAAATTCAATACCCATCGGGTAAAGCGGGTAAGGGTATGGGGATGTCATATCCATACCCGTTTACCCGCATACCCGACTGGCCCCACATGTCAGTGAGTATCAGTGTAAATGAAACCGTAGTCGTCTATTTTCCACGAGTCCACGACCCAGCCGAGCGCCCCAGACCCCCAGTCCCGCGCGTCTATTTCCTCCCAGCGCCGCCTCCCTCAAGCGCACATCCTCCCGCCCGCGCCGCACCCTCCCCGCGCCACACCGGCGCCGCACCATCCCTGCGCCGCGCCGCACTCTTGATACCGAGGATCGGCAGCGACGAGCCCCGGCCGTCCTCTCCTCTCTGCTGATTCCGGATGGAGCCCAGAGTGGTACTAAACATCTGAGTTTGCATCTAAACAGATATTGCCCGAGAAGAGCTTGGTAATATGATAGTGTTGCATGACTACCCATTGAGTATTGTTGACTATGCTGGATTTAGGAGGTTTATTGGTGCACTACAGCCGCTCTTCCATCTACATGCAAGGAACACTATCAGGTTTGTGTTTGTTCATGCACTGTTGTCACTAAATATTTATGCCATTGTGTTGAGATTTGAATGACGAGCTAACATGTCTATTTTGTTATGTAGGAAGGATATAGAGGGCAGATATGAGAAGGAAAAAGCTAAGGAAATTGAGTATATGAGTATGCCGCAATCAAGGGTAGCTGTCACAACTGATATGTGGACAACTGATAGCCAAAAGAAGGGCTACATGGCTGTTACAGGTCATTTTGTTGATGGATCATGGAAGCTGCGGAATATTCTTATGGGGTATAGCTCTGTTGCTGTTTTAGGCATTTGTTATGGGGTTGAAGGGGATCGTGTGCAGAAAACGAAATTTTTCCTAGCAACGATATCCTTAAACTAGCCAAGATCTACACTATGCAGATATAGTAGTACGGCGGAAATCGGAATACACACCCTCGTAGACCGAATAGCGGGGATTACGCTCCCGCACAAGCGTTGACGACGAAGACGACGTAGCCGACCTCTAAGTCACGGAGAACTCGGCGTGACAAAGACGACGAAGATGACCCCGAGGTCGGGTGGAGGAAGTAGGCCTCCGAGTACCGCTAGCGCAGCACCTCGCAGGGCGTCACACACATACGTTGGAGACGACGGCCTCCGAAGCTCCAGTCCAGGACGACCAGCGGAAGACTTGGACCGGAACACCAGCAGCGCGGCAGCGGGCTATGGTGGAAGAGATCCCCCTCCTCTACTCGGCGCGACCCCGACAAAGGGAATCACGAGATCGAGAGAGAATTAGGGAATTAATTGGTGAATTAAAAAGCTAGGAGTGCCCCTTCTTATATAGGCTGCCGGGGGAGCCAACCTTGCCAGCCAGGCAATGTGGGACTATCCCCCATTGCCTGGTGCGGCCAAAGGGGGTGCGCCGGCCCTAGGTGGGCCCCATTTGGCCCACCTAGGACGACCTCCCTCAATCCGAAGCCCTGGGGGGGACTCTCCCCCCTCATGGGCCTTCTTTCCACTAGAAGGCCCATTTAGGGCAATCAGCCTAAATAAATTCGAAAATAAATATATAAAATCATATTTGCATATTAATTACACTAATTAATATCAATCATATTATATATAATTTATTCTAGCTCCGAAAACTCTTTCGTCGCTGCCCGATCTCCATCGGACCATTCCCGGGACATTCCCGGTGATCTCTTTCCTTTCCGGTTGTCTTGTCGAAACCCCTTAAGTGTGTTACCCTAGCGGTTCGATATATTAACAGGTATGATCAAGACTCGCATCTCCCGTATTGCTTCCCATGCTTCTCTTGCCGTCTCGTAATTGGCAAGAGTCATCACCATGGAATCTGGTACGGACTGCGAGAGAGCAGCCATGGCACCATCGTCAACCTCGTCCTCCACCGCGCCATCGCCTTCTATAGCCTTCCAGAGACGGAGGTTTCGGAGAATGAATTTCATCTTCGTGGCCCAAACCACATAATTTGTGTCGGTCAGCATTGGATACTGAATCGGCACATAACTTGTTCTTGACATCGTCATGAGCGGCTTGCCGCTACCTTCGGACGTCACCGGCGCCTGCTTCGCCGCAACCGCCGCCTTCTCCTTCTTCGTTTCCTCGTCGTCGCTTGACCAGGCTCTGATACCACTTGTTGGATTTGCCCCTCTACGTCGAGTACTTTCCGACGTAGACGACGACGAGTTTTCGACGAGACGTGCATACTCCAATCCGCTGCGATACACGTGTGTGCAAACCAAGCTCTCCGATCAGTACGGTCGATCGATACAGCTAGTATTACTCAGACACACACGAAAACAACGATTTGGTGACGAGCCTTGCTCTTCTTTTTCTTTTCTTGCACAATCTGGTGAAGATTGCAGGGGCTTCTACATGTATATATAGGAGCACACTTGATCAACTAAACCTAGTAGGAGTAGGAGTAGGAGAACTATCCCAATACTACTTGGATTCTGATCCGTATACAACTCGTATACCTTCCATACGTGCTTACTTCCAACAGGCAAGCCAGAGTGCCTAAACCCGCGCTTATGTCGCACTTCTTGCCATTCCGATGAAATCTGTGCGCCATCAAAGCTCTGCACAGCAGGAGCTACAACAATGCTACGGACCCGAGGTCTGCGCGGGGGCGAGGCCGGCGCAGGCATTGAAGGCGGCGTGGGCTGGCGAGCTGCCATTTCCGCGAAGGTCGGGGAGGCATTGAAGCTGGAAGCGGGTGTGGGTGGGGCTGAGAGGTGCAGGCGTTCGTTGGTGGCAGGGGAAGAGGGAGGAGAGCCGCGGCCGGTGCCGGTGGAGCCCCGTTGCGGAGTGCGGCGAGCGACGGTCATGGTCCGGGTGCTGAAGCGCCGTGGCCGAGATGGCCACCGGCGACGGCGAGGGTGAGGGTGAGGGTGAGGGTGAGGGTGAGGGAGATGAGAGCTAAACCCGTACTGCAGTCTAGTTCACCAGGGAGCATTATAAGTTGTTATACTGGAGTATCAACATAAACCAAGTTGCATGTCACACCATTATTCTTTTTCAAAAAAAAAGTGACACCATTAATATCAGTGAACAAAGGGTCTTGTGCAACTTGAGAAATAACTCCCATGCGGAGAGCCACTCAAGATACATGGAGTACTTACATAAATATGGACATTAGCACATGGAAACTGAATTAGCATGGAGTAAAATGGTTGAAATAACGGGCATCTTTCTTTTCTGACAAGGGCAGGATATGATTATGAACATTATTATGATCTAATCCTAAATATGCAAGTCCATGTGATTAATCTACTTGGTTTACATAAACAAAACCAGATTCTACTCTATTTAAGCCCTAAATTAACCAGGAGTATTTTACCACTAAATTAACAATACACTTAATCAGCCTTTTTTAGAAGAAAACGGAAAGATTCTGCGGTTTCATTTCATTGAACAGGAAGAGAGCAAACAATTAAACTACTCCCAAAATTCAACCTAAAAGCTCTGACAAGCAGAGAAATGCAGTAAATACTAGGATCTGTATTCACAGCTACTCGTAGTCCACTGAAAATAAAATGGGATCCAGCGCAATAGGAGCATAATTGCATTTGAACTTCAGTGTATTGGAGCTACCACACTTGATGAATACAGGAAGCATCAGAGCTTGACAAGGAGCTCAACAAGGAGTAACAAACTTTTCATGTTCATAAAGCAACCAAACTTTTTAAACCGAAGGCCAAAGCCCAGCATTTTAAGAAGGATTCAAGTGGTATCATCATGGAGAAAGGAATAACATGAAAATTTTGGCTCCTGACAAGGCTATATGCTAAGATGAAAACCCTTGCCCATTACTCACAGCTGTCCATTTTACATGATTTAACTCCTATAGAACTACTCATTTGCGTGTGATTCGATCTCTTGTCTTAACTGGAATTTTTAAGCAGTTGCCACCTAACAGTTTCAGATGTATCAAGCTCATTTGCGTGTGAGACCGATAGTACTAACAATAAAAATATAAAGCCAGAGCATAACAATGTTTTGATAAAACTACAGCCAGTTGAAGAAGTACTACTTTTTCAGTTTTAGTGAAGAATGTTCTTTACTTACTTGGACAAGTGAAGAATGGTTCTTTCAATTTTAGTGCTACATATAACATATTGAGCTTCTCCTTTTTTTCTCTAACATACGAAAACAGATGGGTACAAACAAGTGAGTGGCAGTTTCTGTAATCTGTATGTTGAACCGAACCTGATCCCTCAAACAAATAAGTTAAACTGAACTTGATGTTCTAAAGAAAGTGACCCCAATACTGTTAATTTTACTGAAATTAAATTTAACCTTGGCATTTGCAGTACCCACAAAATACTCTGTAAATAACCTTTGACACTGGAGTCAATTGGAGTAATAAACATGCATCAACCACTGAGATTGGACAGAGCATACAGGGAAGGATTTAATTTTAAATCTTTTCACTTGTCTGTCTGCAGAAGAGAACGCAGCAAGACCAGCAAGGCCCGAGCTCGCTCCTTCCCCAGACCGTCGCTGTCCGAGCTCGTAGCTTCCCCGTCAGTCGCTTCCCGAGCTCGTCGCCTGCAGTACCTCAATCGCTGTCAGCACCTGCAGCTAGCATTCTGGCTTCTGGGTGTAAGTGTGTAACATCTATCTAGCGGATCTTTTTTACTTAACATGGTATGCATTGCTAGCACCTGCTATCTAGAGTACTACTAGAGTACAATCAGGAGTGCTTTGCAATTTCAGCTAGAAACAAATTCCATAAGGCCTTGTTCGGTTGGAGAGTATTGGGGTGTTTTTGGGTGTATATTACCTAGTGTTTTGGGTGAAAACGCTACTCACACCCAAAACACTCCAACCCCTCCCAATCCCCTTCTCCACCAAAACTCTCCACCAAATCTAATTGTTTGGTACAAGTGTTTTGCAGAAATGTGTTTCAGCAACAATTAAAAATGTGATCTATTTTCACAGAACCATAGCACATAAAAACTGATTTATTTTCACAGGATTTGAACACACAAAAGCTGATCTTTTTAAACAACACATGAGCACACAGTTCAGCACAACATCATAAACAATACATGCAGGTTTAAACACACAAAACTGATGTGTTCTCACGCAGGTTTGAATAGTCATATATAATTCCAGGTTTATCACATCAATCTCAAGCATATCACATGAACAAATCAGAAGAACACGATCTCATGCGGCGTTACGCGAACAAAAACGAGCAACAACGGCTCATGCAGGTTTCAAACTATTTGCTCAAAACATCTCACGCATCATCGCAGGATCAAATCATCTCACATATCTTCGCAGGAACAAATCACCGAAACAAGATGCAGGAGCAAGATCACGAACTTGAAAACTTGCATGGGAGGAACCTGGCATAATGTAGACATTTTAGAGGCAACCAAGAACTGAAGGTAACCAAGAACAGCACATAGTAGCACAAGCTGCTGGACAGTGAACTTCTGTAGTACAAATGTAGACGAAATTAACCGGCTACGACAGCTGGTACTAAATGAACTTTAGAACAATTGCAGGACACGTTTTACTCTTAATTTGCTGCTACTAGAAGAAACTAAATAATAAAGGTAACTACTACAACTTAAAACATGGACTACAAGCAGTGATCCAAATAACCATTCGAAGTCATAAATTCATAGTACTTCTTTTTAAATATAGCTCTAAAATTTATTAGAGCTAGCAGTGCTCAAACTAGAACGTTCTAACTTGCGATCTTGCACAAGATTATTAGAGCTAGCAGTGCTCAAAAGGGAGAATTGCTTTATAGGAGTATTACCTACAGATTGTAAGCTCTAAAGTCACCAGGGACTAGGAACAACAGTGAACAGAACTAGAACTGAATCAGGTTCAGACAAAGGAACAGAACAAAAGCAACTAGATCATGAACCTGGCTATCATCATAGAGACACACGCATGGCTATAGAACCTAAATACAACATGAACACATTATTATCTAGCTCGAAAACAGAAGCTAGCAGACTGATCTTTAGCAAACTTGTACAAAAATAAATACATTATCTCAAGCTCAGTAGCTTACCTTAAGGTAGCTTGCCTATCACTAAGAATAGACCCACATCCATGCACTGCTAGTAAAGTTATGAACAGAAATACATAGGCACACACAGTTTCAAGAGAACAAAAATAGATAAGTACCACAACTTAATACATAGGCACTGATCAAAGAGACGTTCAATTCAGAAAAAGCACAAACACATTGAGCACAACTGCATATGTTATCAATCTCTTCAGAGGCAAGAAACTGTTATCATTCTTTAACAAGACAGTACCTTGCTATTGTACAATTCTACAGGAGATGGAACTAAATAATTAACAGATGATCTATGAACTATGACCCAGACATGTCGGAACATACATGATTCACTTCATAAAACAAAGCAAAGTTCACTGCAGCCAAATGCATGCAGCACAAGAGTACCATCAGTCACCTGTATTGCAAAACTTAAGTCTGTACAAGATGGATCATAGCCAAACTTAAGTTTGTACAAGATGCAATTTGTTATCCAATACAAATGATCAGCTACTGTGTGGACAAGATCAATGCCTTAAAAAGGATGTGCAGTAAAAAGCAATTATATGAACCAAGAACTTAACAGCATCATATGCTACTACATCAACAACCGGATCAACACCTCTGCAGCAATTATATGAACCAACAATCAGATCGTGCATATAATTCCAGATCAACAGCATCATGTGAACCAAGTTAGCAAAGATCAAACTCCATATATATAACCCCAGTGCCATGAAAGGTAGTTCCAAATATACATGAACTAACAACAACATAAGGTGTGGCGTAAGTTCAGTTCACACCAATTAATTATTTATGAGATCATTTATCATTATCATGAGTGAAACAAGTTCCCAATCAATCAAGAACTTGCGGATGTTGCTTCCATAGTCCTAATCTTAGCCGTGTACTGCACATTGATTCAAGTCCTGACTACTCCTGCCACAAGCCTTGAATACAGAACATGTAGCAATGTCGCAAGGAATTTACTAGTACACAGATCATAGTAGAACTGGATCTCATGGCGTCATCAAGAACCACAAAATAACCGAACCAAGAACTATCAGTTAGTCCTATACATTCGCATGGAAACCCTAGAAACGCCCATGGAAACCTAGACCAGATCGAGAGAGGACGGGACGAGGCGTAAGACGTACCTGATAGAAGTCGACGGCGGCGTCAGTGGAGAAGGAGAACTGCGGCGGCGGGAGCGTCGGCGGCGACAGGGGCGAAGAAATCGTCGGAGTCGCGACCGAGGGAGGCGCCAGGAGCAGAGGGAGGGAGGGAGGCTTCGGCGTCGGGGAGGGAGGCTTCGGCGACGGCGATGGCGGACGGGACGAGCGACGGCGGACGGGACGAGGGACGAGGGGCGGCGACGAGCGACAGCGTCGGCGCTGCGCTGCGTGCGTCGCCAGAGCTCGAGCTCGAGACACGGCAAAACGCGAGGGGGCCTCGCGTCTCGATTCCACTCCAACCCGATGGGGTTCCACGGGTTTCTCTGGGCTCGGCCCGACCAAACCCGGCCTGCCGAACAATACTCGAGTGTTTTCTGGGGTCTTTAGATGGGCCGGTAATTTACACCGAAAAACCGGCCGAAACTCTTCTGCCGAACGAGGCCTAAGCTGGTAGTGATTTAAGATGAGATTCCAAGGCAATTACGAACATCTTCAGTTTGTAACCACAAGCCACTTTTAACTGCATCACTATTAAAGTTTGACCATTCGGTTTCCCCCATGACATTGGATTGAATATGCATACTCCATGACAGCATAGAAAGCAATAACACGAGGTGTTCACAAAGGACGCAGGAAAACCTCTGGACAACTAGAGCATAGCATGGAGTTAGTGACCCTGCGAGCAACATATGGCTGCTACTTTCAAGGATCTCCGCGGATGCCTTCCAAGGATCGTCCATGCAATTAGCAGAGGAGGGAGCCAGGCGTTGATGCGGTGGAGCGGTCTCCTCCTGCCTGCGCCGGGAGGCGACCTCTACGGCAAGGCCAAGGCAGGCGGAGGGGCGGCGAGACCGCTGGGACTGGAGGCACGCGTGGGGGAGGGGGAGGGGGACGGGGACGGGGAGGAGGATTGCGGGTTTGGTCGAAAAAAACGTCGAGGGGTTTCACGGAAAAGTGTAGGTCGCGACGATTTTGGGACGGAGAAAAAGAAGATGAATATTAGCAGCACGGGAACTTCTGAAGAAGCATGATTATGTTCTGAACCGCACTGGATTTCTTGCTGTTACTCTTTTTTTAGATCATACATTTTTTATTGAAAATTCAGAAAATATTGCGTAAATCTTGCATGTTTCAAAAATATTGCGGCATCGGCTTTGAGTGGGCCGAGCAGGCCTCGTCGGCCCAGAGGAAGCCGATCAGACCCTATCGGCCCAGGGAAAGCCGACCGGTGCCGTCGGCCGCATCTGCGCGTGTGCAGGCGCCTGCCAAGCTCTGGTCGGCTGAGAGAAGGCCCTGTCGGCCGAGGGAAAGCCGACGTTTGCATGGGCTGTTTTCCGGTTTCGCGCCTACAGGGAAAGAAGTAGCATACATATGTCTCATACTTAGCTCTTACGGTACATGGAAAATAGCGAACATACGTCTGTGATACATAAATAAAGTCTCAGTCATCGCCTCTGCCACGACGTGGCGGGTGTGGCTGAGGAGTGCTCCATCCTAACCGATGGGGTGGGCGGGTGACTCTTGGAGGAAGCAAAGACCGGTCATCTGCCTGTTGTGTATCCTGTGTGGGGGGTGGAGGAGGAGTGTTGTTGTACATGTTGAGTCATTGGGTGTCCGCATCCGCATCGGGAAACACGTCCTGCTGACTCGCCCAACCCGACGCACCCGAGTAATGCTCGGAGATAATAGGCCCCAAGTCAAAGTCGAATTGGGCTAGAATCGAGAAATTTTATGTAACATGTTATTTTGTAAATAGTTTGAATACATGAGAATGTAGTAGTACGAATCGACATACCTTGTGGTGGACGAGGCTGGAAGCCGGTCCTGGGGCTCTGCTGGTACTCCGAAGAGGGGCTCTGCTGGTAGGCCCCCTGTTGGTAGCCCCCAACGGGGCTCTGCTGATAGCCCCCCTGGTGGTAACTCTGCTGCTGCCAGCCCGAACCTCCAGGCTGGTCAGGTGGAGGTGGTGCGACACGTGGATACGGGTGCTGTCGGTGTGCCTCTGGAGGTGGTTGCACGTTACGCCGTGCCCGCCCTTGAGACAGCTGCGTGGACGGATGCGGTGGCCGTCGTTCAGCATGTGGGAGAACATCATCCGGGCCGAGGCTATATTATTTTTGAAAATTCCTATTTCTGCATAATATTTTCCAAAATTCTATTAAAATAAATATTATTTAAAAAAATTGAGCGCCAGTTGGGCACGTTGGTATTGGAAATGGCCGGGGATGTGCATCAGAATAAGAGAACAAATCATACTGAACTCCAAAAAATAATACTCTCTCCGTTCCTTTTTATAGTGCGCTGGTGGGAATTTCCGACCAGGTGAAAAACAAAAAAAAGATACTTATACCCTCACTTGTTCTGATAAGTTACAGGGAATGCCCTCCCGCAGTATAAGCAAACCGATCACTTTCTAATTCAAAATTTGAATCGCTTCGCTCCTGATCCGCTGCTGGGGCGTCGTGATCAATCCACTGCTGGGGGCCTCGTGATCCGCTGCTGCTGCCTGGTGATCCGCTCCTAATCCTCTTGCCTATGGACCTCTGCTGCTGATCCGCTACTGGGGCCTCGCGATCGATCTGTAGCAGTAGCAGATCGCCCCAGCAGTAGCAGCTCACCGGCAGCCGGCAGCCGCAAATCGACGGCCGGTTGCCGACTGCCACAGATCGCCGGCCACCGCAGATCGCTGGCCGGCGTCCCAGCAGCACCTCACTGGGCCAAGAGGAGGCGCCCCTAGCGATCTGAGCAGTAGCAGATCACACCCACCAGTAGCAGCTCGCCGTCAGCCGGCTGCCGCAGATCGTCGGCCTCCATTGATCATCAGATGGTTCTCCTTCTGAAGCTCAATTGCAGTCCACCTGAAGATGACAATGCTGGAGTACCTGATGAAGGCCATGTCGAGCAGCCTGAAGAGGGCCATGTTGATCATCAGATGGAATATGTTGTCGTTGTGGCTGCAGGTACATTTAAGACATGAGAAGCAAATCATGCGGTTATTTTCAACATACGTTGTGTGTTATTGTACTGAAAAATGCTTTAAATCTACTCAGAAACTGACTACCGGCAGTCAGTACTGCAAACGACGAAGAGGCAAATCGACTAAAGTGTTAGAGTAATTGGTAGTCATTTTCTGATATGTATCTTAGCCACACAGCCGTACTACTACTCCGTATTATACCAGCAATTTTCCTAGCAGAGTACATACATCCAATCTTGAGTCAGAATTTCACTAGCCGCGTTTGTCAAGAAGACACACAATGCACACATCAAATAAGTAACTGCGTTCGAGAGAGTGAGATTACCAGAACAAGCACTTGATGGCGATGACAGCGAGCATCTCCATCCTTGGACATCGAGGTAGTCCTGGTGGTCCACAGGCAAGCAACGGCGTCCTTGCAGTCGACATGAGCAGTTAACTTCCAGTTTCTGCCCAAGTAGCATTGCTCCATGTAGAAGGAAATTCCATTCATATAAGGGTACTAGGTAACTTAACGCGGCCATGCCACGCCCGTGAGGTAAAGAAAATTACGTCTAGTAAATAGAATTTGAGTTGGTTAATTTGAACACTTTCAAATTATTTAAGTTTGGAAATTTAGCCCACCCACTGATTTTTTTGAGTGTAAATTTAAACTGCATTGATATTATCAATTTTTTGTGTGGAATTTAGTGCAATGTGCGTATTAGGTACTAATTCTAATCATATTCATATTTTTTTCATATTTTCCTGATGGTTATATTTGAAGGAATTGTTGTTTCGTAGTAACCCTTTTGTTGATTTTGTCTGAAATTATGCTAATTTGAAATTCTAAAATAGTGTTGCAGTGTATCATAAAGAATCATTTCTGTTGTGATCATTTTAGTTCTTTTTGTAATTGTTTTGATGGTAACATTTAAAGTTATTAAGTTGTAAGTACTAACCTTTTATTGTTTTTATGTCTAAATGTAAATCGTTTTTTGTTCAAGTGTGTTGCTTTGTGTTACAAATATTCAGGTCCTTTTTAGTTGTGTCATTTGTTGCATTGTGCTACAAGTAAGTAGGTACCTCTTGCAGTCATTTTTTTAAATATTTTCCTGATGGTTATATTTGAAGAAATTATTCTTTCGTACTTAATCTGTTGTTATTTTTTCTAAAATTATACCAAATTCAAACTCTAAAATAGTGCTGAAATATATCATAAATGATTAACTATGTTGTGATCACTTTGGTATTTTTTTTTATTTTGTTGGTAGTCACGTAATTTGTAAGTATTAACCTTTGTCGTTTTTTTTGTCAAAATATAAATCAAAAATAGTTTTTTTTCAAATGCGTTGCATTGTGTTACAAATATTTAGTTCTTTTTTTGTGATCATTTTGATAATTTATTCATATTTTTCTGATATTTATATCTGAAGTTATTGAAATAACAAAATCATTAATTATATGTTTTTTACAGAGGCTGACAGCTCGGGCCCACGCTGATGTGTTGCTGAAATCACGGCGGGCGGCCAGGGCGGCTAGGGTCTACCGCCGCGGTGGCGCTGATGAGCACGCCGGCGGCGCATCCGCGCGAACCAGACTGTGTCGCGTGTGTTGCTGGATGCGCCAAGCGAAGTGCTAGCCGAAGGTAGCGGCGCCACCCCTCCAAGGCCACCGGAGTGCCGGCGGTGACGCGCGGATGTGGCGGAGGACTCCAAACGCGGCGGCGTCGATTGCGGCGCGGGTGCGGCCTCCCGGCAGGCCAAACCATGCAAGCACAGAGAAGGAAGGGCGGCGAATCTCGTCGTGGCGGACGATTTGTCCGGGGAGGCGGGGAGCGACGGGGGCGTGCGGCGGCTCCGCCGGCAGCCTCCCGGGTCACGGGAGAGAGGAAAGGCAAGAGGGGGATTCTGTCCTGACAGTTTTAAAAAAAGTACGCGATGTTTACCCGTTTTGCAGTGAGGTCCTCCGCAGTGTAGTTTGATGGACCGCGGGTTACGTCTGCGTTCTTTGAGATGCTTTTCTGTAAAAAAAACCATGGTGACCGGGGGAACGGGCTGTCACCGGCCCACGACCGGGCGACGTGGCGCGCTGCGATTGGTGTAGAAGCCCGTGCTATAGTAACTCCAGTTTTGGTCTCAGAAACTCACGATCTGGGCCGTCAGTTGCTCAGATCGGACGGCCAGCGTTTTGCGAGTGACGTGGAGGGCAGAATGAGGGGTGAATCTGACGCCCTTTTATATATAGGGTAATTTACCATAAACATGTAAATAGTGTAGGACTGATGAATGGAAGAACTAAGGTAGGAGTCGAGTGACCACAAAGCACCTTCAAATAGTGTACAGCAAGCTCGGCCTGAAGGGCATGGTCTGGCTTATTGCAGAGTATCTTGATTCGTGATATATTTCCATAAATAGAAAATAAAATTGAAGAGCTTATCCACATCAACTTTCTGCACATAAAGATTAGAAAGAAGAGATAGTACATCCAGTAAATTAGCTAATGCTACTTGATCATCATCATTTAGCAGTAGTAGTATATCCAGTAAATTAGCTAATGCTACTTGATCATCATCATTTAGCAGTAGTAGTATATCCAGTAAATTAGCTAATGCTACTTGATCCATTTGCTTACATGTAATTACATATACTCCATTTGCTGCAGGTGTGGGTGCTCAGCATGTCAATTATCATGTCCAAGCAGAAGCTGCAATGCTGGACCTCAACTTGCCAGCAATACCTGAAATGATCAATGGTCAAGATGCAGTTATGGAAAATGTTCAAGATGTAGTTAATGAAAATGATCAAGATGCAGTTACTGAAGATGTTGCTGCAGGTGTGGGTGCTCAGCAAGCAAAGAAGACACGGAAAACACTCAGTGACACGCAAAAATATGCTGCTTATGTAGCTTTGCATGCACTATGTATGAAAGGAGGTGGTAAATTTGATAAAGAAGATATGAAGAACATTGCAAATTTCTTTGAGGTGGGTATTCGACAGATCCAGAGTCTTTGGCAGCAAGCTATGAAGCAGATTGAGGAGGGTTTGCCAGTTGACGTTTCAAGCAGAAGAAAGGGCAGGTGCGGAAGGAAGCCACTAGAACCTGGTTGTAACGAGGGAAGTGATGCGGGAGTACTTTATTAAAAAACTACTGCCTGCAATATAGTAACTTTGGCCATAAGAAGATGTGGGAAAGACAATATTCATACAGCAAGATAATGCGAAGCCACATCTTTTGCCCAATGACCCAGAATTCACAGAAGTTGTGGCCAATTCAAGATTTAAGATAAAGCTGATGCATCAGCCAACAAAAAGTCCAGATCTGAATGTACTTGATCTAGAATTTTTTCGATCCATACAATCTCTAACAAATACCCTTAGCTCTAAAACTCGGAAGGAGTTTATAAAAGGTGTTGAGGCTGAATTCAGAGCATATGAATCATCAAAGCTGAATCGAATTTTCCTAACTTTAATGTCGGTTATGGTTGAGGTAATGAACAATGCTGGAGAAAATGGTCTCAGGATAGTTCATGCAAACAAGCAGAGGCTTGAAAGGTTGGGTCATCTACCTATAAGGCTGCATTGCCCTCCTGAGTTTATTGCACATACTCTAAACTTCCTAGGCCAAGCCCAAGATGTTGCCTAAACATGTTTATGTGTAAGTGAATGCTTGTGTGTCGCTGTAATGAAACAATTCAGTCAATGTTACTCTTGTTTGTGTGTTTATCATGTGTGTTGCTCATGCTTGTGTGTAATGAAAAAAATTTGTCAACTTAAATAATTCTGTATGTTGTTGTTGTTGTTACTCCTATTTCAGTTAGGAGGAGATAATAAGAGTACAAGAAGTGAATTGCAAGCACCAACAGTTGTTGCATCCAAAAAATCATTGTTCATCAACCAACATGAGTAATACTGTAAGAGTAGAGAAAACTTCATTCCGGATCTACTTGAGCCTCTCGAGGTCATCCCTGAGCAACCGCCCTTCTCCTTTTCCTTCTCCTTCTGGTCTTTGCAGTCGCCCTTCTCCTTTTCCTTGTCCTTGCCGTCAGTCGCCTTGTCCTTTGGTCTTTCCCCTCACAGCCGCTGCCTGCATCGTCGCCCTTGCTGTCCGCGTCGGCGCACGCCTTGTCGTCGCGCTCCTCCGCCGCGTTCTCCTGCTGGCACCCTACGCCGCCTCCTCCGCCGCCACCGCCGCCTCCTCCGCGATTCTTCTTCTTCTGCAATCGAGACGCGAGGATTGATAATTAGAGAGGGGCGGAAGGTTGTTACCGGTAGCGTCGCTGGCGGCGCGGAGGGAGAGGAGAGGACAGCAGGGGCGTGGGTGGCTTACCTTGCCTATGGCCGGCCGGCCGCCGCGTGGGTGCTGGAAGGGGCTTCCTTTCCTCCGGTCCTTCCCTCTGCTCTGCGGAGCTGCCTGCTGCGGTGATGGGATGGAGGGAGAGGGACCGGCGGCGGAGTAAGACACACGGCGCAGCTCAGCGGATCCACCACCGGAGCACGCAGATCCGGCGCTGGTGCGTGTAGATCGAGCGCATTCGTCGCCGAGAAGCTCGTCGCCTGCAAAAAAATTCAATCTTTGAGCAACAAATTCCTGGCGCACGCACGCGGGGTGGGGGAGAAAGGGGTCCATGGGGAGCAGTGAGGGGAGGCGGCCGGAGCGCGAGAGGGAGCGGGGCGGACGGTGAGGAGTGAGAGGGAGTGGGGAGACGTAAGCGGTTCTGTGGGAGTAAGCGGTTCTGTGGGAGGGGAAAACAGAAAACCATTAAAAAAATTGTATATGACGGAAGTCATAAACGCACTATAATTAGAAACGGAGGGAGTATCAAAACCAAAACGATTGAAATTGATGTCCTGTCCTTGTAGAGTAGCCATGTTTATATGCCCAGAAGTTTAGGATCAATCAGCTAGAGCTCGAAGTACACTCGTATTGGGGAACTTACACCACAATCACTTCAACACCCCCAAGATCTCTGAACTAATTTTAGACATTCACTTTATTGACGATAACATGAAACAATTATCAAGTATCACTGACGATGAATCTGAAACACTTACATTTAGAGCTTACATAAAACACAAAATCAATGCTCATTTGTAATTGTGTTCTCTCACTCCCTCCTAGTTCCATCAACATTCAGAACTGTGGATCTATTCACGGTATGCTTAATTTTATGGAGTACACAGGTTGACGACTAAAATGATACCATGCTGAAAGAATGTCAGCCTCACTTGGTGTAGAGGACATCCTCCCACGGGTGTCGGTAGAGTGGTTGCTTGAGCCTCTTCTGGTCAAAGGTGTGCCTGTGAATCCAAGCAGCAAATTAAAATATTACAATGTGTAATTAGAATAACAGTAATGTAGATATAGCAACTATATAAATGTTGGTGGCAACAGCATGAGAAAATACTAATGAAATATCAATATTGAAGAACAAGACTCACCCAATTAGGCCAATCGAACGTGCAAGGACAAAGAGTCCATTAAGATACCCGATCTCTACAATCTCGTCAATCTCTTGCTTGCTGAACATTCCACTCCCAGAAAGAAGATCCAAGAAAAGTGAACCGATTGCACCGTCAACATTCATAACCAAATTGTTTGCCTTTGACAGGGTGTAGGTCTCCACCTGAACAGCATATTCCATATACTTGACTGAAGGAAAGTGTGTGTGAGCATATTTCTGTAACAGCTGCACTCTCTTGTCCCTGTTGTCTCTGCTCTTGATCCTAATAAGAATATGCAAGTGAAATTTGAGAAAATACATCACAACTCATTGTTCATTGCAGCAATGAACTTATGTCTCAAATCCATTCTCAGGTGCAAGATTATTATGATGTCAGGGATGTATTGTACCTGTGACCAATCCCAGGGACACGGATTCCCTTCTTTTTCATGCCCTCAACAAATTCATAAGGTGTAAGACCCTGGAAGCAATTGATGCATTTTATTAGAGCAATAAAAATGCATAAACATGGAGCTGAAGAGAAAAATGGATAGAAAATTAGTTGACTGACCCTATCATATGCATCTTTGAAGTACCGAGCAGCATCATCAATTGCACCACCAAATCGGGGGCCAATTGTCAACAATCCTGTGATATATCAACCATTAAGTCTTGGTAATATATGCTGTTGCATTGGTACATCTTTGCAAGTATGAATTAAACAAGCTTACCAGATACCAAGCTGGAAACAAGGTCCTTTCCAGCTCTAGCAGTAACTATAGAATTGTGAGCACCGGATACACAAGGACCATGATCGGCGCAAAGCATGATGCATATCTGTCAGACATATGAAGAAACCATTTTATGATCAAATGAACTCTAGATTTAGAACGGGAAAAGGGTAAAATAAACATCAGGATAGAGCTTGAATTTTTGCAGATTATCCTACATTTTACCCATGGATTACCTCAATAAACTGAGTGCAATAACGAGGAAGGCTGCGCTTGAACCACAAAAGGGAAATAACATCACCAACTCCATATCCCCGTTCAATAATTGTAGACATGGGTACACCAGCGTAGCAAGGTTCCTCACCTGCATCACGCACCCACCTTTATAATTTGGGAAAGGATAGCAGGGCAAAGAAGAATTATAGAGCATATGTAGGATAACATGTTGCCACCAATCTAACCTCTATCATCAGAGATGGTGGAGATAATGTGTGTTGGAGCTCGGACCTTCCCACTTTTAATTGCAGTTTTAAGATCCTCGGGTATGGGAGGAGGTGTAACCTCAGGGACAACAGGAACGTTTCCTTCCTCAACCTGCAAAACAACGTAACCTCAAGTTCTGATTCCACAACATACATTTTTAAAATATTATACTTAGAAAAGACATCAGTCATGATGTCAAAATGTATCATCAACATACCAGCTTCTCAAATGTCTCCTTAATCACACTTTCGAGAGCTTCAAATGAAGTAGGGACAACTGCCCCAGCATCCCTTAGTGCCTGATTCTTACCTTGTGCTGATTCTAACTCACCACCGCTCTTGGCACCCTGTTATACCAATAAAATTAATAAACCAGATCTTTGCATACAGAGTGTACTGCTAAGCTCACTGGAACTCCAAGAAAAGAGGACACCAATTTAGTTAGAACTTACAGCATGGCCAAACTGGACCTCAGATTTGAATAGAGTTGCACATGTCCCGCTAACCCAAGCAACAACAGGTTTCTGAACCTTTCCTTGTTTCAAGGCTTCAACAAGTGAATACTCATCACTTCCTCCAAGCTCCCCAAGAACAACCATCATTTTAACCTAAAGCCAACAAATAACACAATGTGATGTTGATACACAATTGCTCCAGAGTCAAAACTTGGTTACAAGTAATAATGCAGGGATAGCATTATCGTGAATCCAAACAACCTTCATGCCCTAAAATTACTATGGGGAGTAGATCCAAATATGATATGCAAAGATTATGGTAGAGGAGTCGCCTTCACAAAATTAGAAGGCAAAAAGGATGTGACCAAGGAACATGTTAGAGTGATGTCCTATGGATATCCAAATATGCCAGAGAAGAAATGATTGAATATTCGCAGGACACTTGAGCCACAAAGATTATGAATATTGAAGTACCACAGGAAGAATGTTAAGACCATCAATTAAGAGTCGAACCTGAGGTATGTTATTAAATCGCAGAATGTGATCTGAAAGAGTTGAACCAGGGAAAACATCTCCTCCAATCGCAATTCCTGAATATATTAAGCAAAATGTTAGCCTGGGCACATTATTCATGTGGATCAGTCAATTTGACACTTTACACTTATCCAAACAAGTTACCTTCATAAATACCATCTGTCACTCTTGCAATGGTGTTGTACAGCTCATTCGACATGCCACCCTATTGAAGTAAAAAAAGATCAGTTTATAGTTAGCAATAACTAATGAAAAACGTGCAGGTGAGTATGTACTATTCAGTCGTCAAATTCGTAGCCAAATAAAAATCGGGAGCTCTACACATGTATTTACATTTAAGTATTTCCGTAATAAGAAGATAAACCCTAAGCATCATATTCGGGTTCTAAAGTTCTAACAAACAGAATTCAGTACGTAAACAACAAAGATATCTTTACAGACACAATGGGTGTACAACAGACATTTTCTTTTTTATTCCAGTAACTTTCTTTGTGGATGCGAATTATACAGAAATACAAACACTGAAGTATCTTTTTGAGTAATTTTATGATTTAAAGCATACCGATTTAGACACAAAACCAACAGATCCAGGCCTGTACAGCTTGCACTGAATTATGTTGTCAATGGTTCCAGCAGTATCACCAATCTTGAAAGCACCAGCCTGAACTCCTCCAACTGTCGCAGGTCCAATGATGACCTACATATATCACTCAATCACTTCGCAAACATAAATAATAAATATGCAGGCTACTGTCAGCCTGTATCATATAACATGCTAACACCCCCATATCAGAAAGGAGCAAAAGAAGTTATCATATTGCTCAAGCTCACAAGCAATCATTTTGTTCACAAAGTTGCCTATAAGGTAAGGATGTGCTCCTTTATTTTATATCTTATTCTGAGTGCTTTATGATGAGAACCGGCGATGAACACACAAATTTAGAAGCAGTAACTCATGTAACATGTGATCATCACCTTGTTGTTAGCACGTGCATAGCTAATAAGCTGCTTTGCATCTGATTCAGGAACTCCTTCTGCTATAATGGCTACAACTCGGATAGTTGCCTGCTTCAAAGCTGACATTGAAGAAGCAGACGCACTGCAGATTTCGCAAATACAGTGAAAATTGTAGTCGCTTGATCATGCGGTATTTAACAGACAAATTAACAAAAAAAATAACTAACCTCCGGTAGGATGCGAAGTTGATAAATACATCAGCAGTTGGGTGTGCGTTGCAAGCAGCTTCAATTCTATGAAAGATACATGAAAAGATAAGTTTTTAGCGCATGAAAGTTGTGCTAGCATTTTGCTAGGGTACTAATCTCTGCATTCAAAAAAGGAACTCTATTCTTGTTCAATCAGACAATATAAATTAAGGATCAGAGAACTCACGTAGGATGAACCGGAATAGCAATTTCTTCTTGTCCAAAGAAAAGCTTCTGGAACCCATCAGAACCAGGATTGATTATTCCAGCAACAGAAGGTGTTTCTCTCCCTATCAAGCAGTGCAAAGTCAATAAAGAGGAAGAAAAACAGAAACACCATGTAATCCTTTTTAACAAATGATAGGGAGAATATATACCACATAGGAAGTCAAAATCAAGCATCCGTTGGATAGGGAGTTGCTTATAATTGTAGAATAATGCTTGGGTGGTTTTGGAAAAAATTTGACCTGTCGCCATGATGCACTTCCCCTGAAACTTAACCCATATTAGCCAATGATACCACAGTAATAGTTACTACTTTAAAATATCATAAATCATAAACCCCTTTTAGCCATAAGTAGCAGAATAGAATGAAATGATGGCACAATGACGTAAAAGTTGATACGATGACGCTTCACTAAAAGGCAAATATACTCCTTCACCTTATTTCACATGCATGGACAATCTCATATGTCAAGCATAAGCAGAACATAAAACGACAACTGGGAAGTACTTTTTATTGAAATGGAATTACGCGAGAACTTTTTCGATGATTCCAAACATTTGCCTAAAAACATACCCTATAGCAGATTTAAAAAAAAAACTGCAATGTACGTCTGGGCCCTGGGGCACAGGGAAGAGTCATGCATCATAGCCTCGTATTCACTAAGTATGAGAGAAGTAGTAATTTAAGTACATGATGAAAATAACAACTCTGAAGAGCTAATTTGTTTATCGCGCATAACTAATGCTCGAGCTACCATAATATTACAAAATTAGTTTCTTGAATACTCACAACCCAGTTCTGCAAAAAATAATCGTGTGATATCAACCAGGAATGACTACCTTGGCCGCATTTAAAAATATAACTGCAGACCAAGACAAGACATGCTTGTTTGAAATACGACACTCGGAGAATCTACAGAATTAAATGTCCTGATCCACAAAAGTACACCATAAAAAGGAGCTGACATCGGCGCAGAACACCAGATCTCAGATAAAATGACCAGCATTTTCTATTTGTGCCATTGCTCAGGTGACCAAATTGAACAATACTCAAACATAATCTCGCACTTCTACCTCCAAATAAAATCCACGGTAAATATAAACGTGTACGCTAAGTTCCCACCAAGCTCAGAGTTTTCTACCCGCTATGATCTTTAGACAAGCTATAGTGAAAACAAAGGAACATTAACAGCTGATTCACTGAGCCAACCAAATAGACTAAAAAAATAAGTGATCAGATACTTAGTCCAAGCGTGATTTTATTTCTAAAACCTGATGTACCTGTCACCGAGAAATCCTCCTAAAATACACAGAATCTGATTGCTCAACCCACATTAGTAATAAAGGAGTTAGTAACAGAACATAAAAGGAGTTGAAATCTAAGCAGAACAAACACCGGATCTCAAATATGATGCGTGAGCACATGCTATTCCATAATAGTTGCGCAACTACTTCCAATGCTCAAATCATGTTTGCCTCCACGATTCAAATCCAGAGCAATACTAAGTTTGCACCAGGATCAGGATTTTTCTTCCAGTCATCACTTGAGATAAATAACGCCTAAAATAGACCAATAAGAGTTGAGCTAGCCAAATGGACTCCCAACCAAGTGAGTCCACTGCTAGTCAGTGGCAGCATCACCTCGCACAGTTCTACGCCACGAGATCTTTTCAGATCCACACAAAAAGCGAGCGGCAGAGCCCAAGTCCGACAAAACGCTCTCACGACTCCCCCACGCGAAAACGCTTCGATCCGACAGAAATGAAACAAAACTCACGCCAAAGTGGGCATTTCTCGGTCAAATTCGAGATCGGACGGTGCAAGCGG
The DNA here is from genome assembly GCA_026929855.1 of Poa annua. Taxonomy (NCBI): domain Eukaryota; kingdom Viridiplantae; phylum Streptophyta; class Magnoliopsida; order Poales; family Poaceae; genus Poa; species Poa annua. The sequence continues at coordinate 29,708,432 of CM049428.1, forward strand.
GGCAAACCCATTCCCACCGGAAAACGCAAAACCCCGGATGAATCGAACACGAGGATCGAGATCCCAGCGGCACGCCGCGGGATCCCGCCGGCCGCGGCACCCACCGCGCGGCCATGGCAAAGAGATCCGCAGATCCGCTGCGCCGGGAGCACACCCCACCAGCTGTTCGACCAAACGCCGGAGGGAAAAAAAACAGCAGGAGAAGAGTAGGGAAAGTGCGAGGGAGTGGATGCGTGCATGTGGGAGCATGGTTTGCAGCTACGGACCTTCCGAGGCGACGCGAAGCGCAGGCGGAATTGCGAGCAATTTGATCTTGTGTCTCGGGGACGGTGAGGCGAGAGGCGAGAAGGATTTATAGTGGCAGGTAGGGGATGGGCCGGTATGAAGTAGGAGACGCACACCCCCAGCTACCTCCCGACGCCGTGACGACTCTTTGGACTGGGTGCATGAGCCGTAGGGACGACTCAACTTTCCATTCATCTGTGCATCTTGTACGTGATATATCTAATCTTGTTTTGGGGTGTAGATTTGCTCTCTTTTTTTACGTAGTCTATATTAAAATATTCAAAGCATCTTATAATATGTAACAAATTTTTAGAGTTCAACTATGATTTAGGTTGACATGATCATGAATAACGTAAACCCTTGGATTATCCCACGAGCAATTGATCAATCCAAATGGATATATTTGTAGAACATTCATATAGCTTTAAATGTGTTTCTTTTTTTGTATTCCGTCCATTACATTGTGTTATATGAGTGTTGGCTCCATTTTGGTCTTTACTTAGAGAAACATGACCTATTTGCGGCGGTATATACAAGATTGGAGCAGGTGGCATCGGCTTCTTTTCTCACCCCATGTGGATGGTTTCATGGTCTTCAAATCGGACATCCGCCATCTTAAACAGCATATGAGATACCGACGTGGATCGAGAGGGAAATTATGCATCGAGTTTAGAGCATTTTGCCATTTTCCCCATTTAGAGCATTTTGCTTAATTTCAACTAGCGAATACACATCGAGTTTTCTCATTAAAAAATCCGCTTTAACCATACATTTTTACCAAAATTATAGTTAGAGAAACGTGACCTATTTTTGTGGCTAGTTCTCTTGGAGAGGACGTATCCGAACCGCATAAGTATTGCATGTCATTGAAGTAAAGGTACATACCCAATGTCGTGGTATCGGCATAATTGATAGGAGACGGGGTCCTCTACCCTACGTATGGATTGTGGGGAAGAAGGTTGGTGTCGTCGAGGACGGGATTGAACACGGCGAGTTTACCCAGTTTCGGATCCCGCAGCGGTGGCGAGATCCTACGTGCTGCTATAATTCACTATGAGGTAATAGCCGTGAACAGGTTACAATGTGTATGATGCGTATTGAAGTGTGCCCTAAAGGCTTCCTGGTGGCCGGATTATATAGGCGGTCAGACCCCAGGATACAAGGCAAGTATTTGTCCGGCAAGTAATCAGAGTCCTAGACCTAGCCGGCTTAGTTGCCGCCTTCCGTCTTGGGCTTGGTGGCTTGATTGGCTTCGGCCTTACGCCTTCTTGGACCGTCCGCCTACTTTCTTGTACGTCAGCTATCTGGGCCGTCCGGCAGGCTTCAGCAATACCACCCTTGGGCCACGCTGGACTAGCCGGATTGATCAATGTTGGAGACACCCCTAGTTGATATATCCCCAACATTAACCCCTAGAAAGGTTGAAGTTCTTCAGGCGCCGGCTTCTTTTTGATACTCCATCTGCCAATGTTGGCGGCTGCAGGACTTGAACCATTCTGAAAATCAAAAGAAAGGGGGCAAGTGTGTCTTGAAGTTGGCACACGGCCGCCTTTATCCAACATGGAAAAAACGGCTAACCGGTAGTTTCGCCGGGAACATTTGTTGACGGATATCGCTAGGCAGCTCACGACAGTTTGAAACTGGCCTAAGCGAAAATCCCGCCATGATCACAAAACCGCGGGAAACGGGGAGATGTGGAGATCGTGCGATCATGCGCTGCAGTGGATGTTGGACACGTGTCCGACTAAAAACATCGTCGCACAGGAAATTACGCCCGGCTCTATAAATGGGGAGCCGAGCGGTTCACTTCGGTACCCCAGCTCTTGCACTCCTTGACCTTTTGCTCTCCCGCTCTCCCGCACCTTTCTCCAAGCGAACTACGGCGAGCGTCCTCCTCTGGTGACCTCCGCCCACGGCGATGTCCACCGGTCAAAACATCCCCTCCGCGGCGTCCGGCGGTCCTACATCCGACACCTCGTCCGTGGCGGCGATGGGCGGCGCGGCGTCGCGTCCTGCGACGGTGGCGACGGGCAATGTCGCCGCCTTCGCTTCTCACATTCCCGCCGCGCGCACGCCGGCGGCGGTCTCCTCGGCTCCTCCACCCTTGGCCGCGGCGACGGCGGAGAGAGGCGCTCCGGCCGACGAGGAAGAGGAAGCGGCGGACCTCGGGTCATGCTACTGGCTTCCCTCCATTGTCGACGAGGCGACCCTCCAAGACCTAGAGGCCGTTGGCTACCTCCCAACTCGGGAGGATTGCCGGTGGAGACCCGCCTTGGGAGACGTCATCCCGGCTCCGAAAGCCGGGGAACGGGTAATCCTCACCTCCCACCTAGTTAGGGGAATGGCGCTTCCGCCTTTCGCCTTCTTTAGCGAGGTGCTAGATCATTATGGGCTCCAGCCCCACAACATAGCGCCCAATAGCATTCTAGTCTTAGCCGGCTTCACAACTCTGTTCGAGGGCTACCTAGGTATTAGGCCTAGCTTAGACTTCTTCAGATACTGTTTTCGTTGCCGGCGTCAGACCGTGCCGGACGGCGGGCTGGCAACCTGCGGCAGTGTCACTTTTAACTGCCGCCAGGGCCGCCAATGGTATCCTAAGATACCATACCTTGAATCCGTCAAGGGCTGGACCTCCACATTCTTCTACTGCCAAGATATGGCAGCTCCGAGCCGTCAATTTGGCGTCCCGGAATTTGTCAACGTGCCGCCTATGCCCAAGCCATGCTGGGATGAGGCGGTGTCCAAGTTGACGGAGGAACTCCGCCTTTTCCAAAGGCGGATTGATTTCCTCACCCGGACGATGGCTCCCCCCCTGCTGGACGGGGTGGACACCGTCATCTGCTGGCTCGGCCGGCAGATTCTCCCCCTGCGGTACAGCCCGCACAAAATGTGTCAGTATTCGCCTACTGCCACGGCCTCTATCCGCGTAAGCGAAAAGAGATTGCCGGTTGCTGACCTGGCGTTCCGGCTCCGCAGCCTCGTCAAGGCGGGGCTGGTGAAGGCGGTGGAGGGCGTGCCCATGCACACCCACGACAACCCTCCCATCGAGGTAGATATCTTGCTCCTTGCCCCTTTTTGGCAGCCTCGCCGGCTAACTTGAGTTCCATTAATACTTGTCTTCTTTCTCAGATCTCCGACTTGGGGGAGGATGACCTGGCTCCCGACTTCTACGAGTCGGAAGCCGGGAAGACTAAGAAGCGCAAAGCATCCGGCGCCGCTTCCTCCACGGCGTTCGTCGAGAGGAAGAAACGGATCGCAACGGCTACCGAGCCGGCTCTCGTCAACATTGACGAGAACGCGGGGATTAACATCCCCCGAAGGTACTCAATTTTGCCTTTAACAGTCGACGAGTTCCTTTAATACTAGCACCCAACTGACTGCTTGCTGTTTATTGACAGGGAAAGAGTCGCAACTTCCCGGTTGACGACCAAGCTCCTTTCCAAGGGTAAGCGGCCTCAAGGCAGCTCGCCTGCTACCATGCCGCCAACTCCCCAGCCCCGGGCCGGCAGCTTTATGGGCGACGCTCGTCGCCAGCCCCCGACTCCGGCTTCTGGCGCGCCGCCAAGGACCTCCTCCGCTGACCGCGCACCCAAGACTCCCCTCCTTTTGGCTGAGGCTACGGCCGATGAAGCCGCTCAATCGCACGCTACCAAGGAGGAGTTGCTGGAGGCGGCTGCCGGCGGGTCCCAGAGGGCAGCCCCGACTGCAGGAGGCGGCAAAGTTAGGGACCTTTGGTCCACCTTCAAGAAGGCCAAGGAGTCAGCCTTGGCTTTTGCCAACTTCACCTCCCAGGCCTTCGCCGATTTGGAGGGCGACATGTCTGTAAGTTTTTATAACTCCGGCATATACATAGCCTTTCCCCCAAGCACTTAGATGGCAGGTCCAAAAATTTTGGCTGCCGGCTTAGTGGTTATTCGACAATATGTTTTATGCCTTTGCTTTTTCCTGCAGGGCCTTGTGTCCGCCAACGTTGAGCTTGTCTCCTCCCGATTCGAGATAAACCAGCGGTGCCGCGACCTGAAGAAGGATTGCGAGGCCAAGGACCTGCGGATTGTCGAGTTGGAGGCGGCCTGCAAAAAAGATGAAGGTAGAGTTGATCTTTTTTGCCTTCAACTATCTTTTCAACTTATGTTGCCGTCAATCATTTAGTTAGCGAATCCATATTTGTAGAACTGCTAGACCATGCCCAGGATATACTGAAGGCGTCCACTGATATGCAAGCTCTTATGAATGAAGCTTCCGATTTGGCAGCCGCCAACTTGGCGATGAAGGAGGATCACCGGAAGGAGATGGAGGCCCAACAGCTGAAATTTGCGCAGGAATCTAGCCAGCTCACTGGTGAGCTGGAAAGCCTGCGCAAGAAGTTGGCGGAGGCGGAGAAGACGGCTGCCGAGGAAATCTCCAAGCAGACTTCTCGCGCCCAAATTGCTGAGGATGCGTTGGCGGCTCATATGATTGAGATGTCCGCTTTCCATAACTCGGCCCTTGGTAATTTCTCACTCCTTACTTTGATTTTGCAATTTTGCTTAGCCTGAGCCAAACTGATGGTTTAATTTTTGATACAGTTCCCGCCGGTTTGGGCGATGACAAGGTTGTCAGCCCCCGCCTGGATCGCCTTACGCGTCTATGCGAGCTGATCACCGAGACTTTGGCAGCGTCCAAGCGGTTTGCCGCCAAGTTCTTTATCTCCTCTGGCAGTCAGGAACCGACCGAATTCAGCGATGTGCCCAATATGTTGGAGCAGGCTACCAAGCTACACAAGAGCTCGCTGAAGTCGGCGGCGCGGGGTGGTGCCAAGACTGCGCTTGGACTATTCATGGCGCACTACCCCGAGGCGGAGATAGAAGCCGTCACCGAAGGCATGCCGTCTACATATGAAGACGGCAGCGAGGTCGAGCCGGCCGCTGTCTTGGACAGCGTTGCCGGCTACGCCACGCGTGTTGCCGACATAGTGGATACTTCGATCTTCTACCGGCGCCATCCTGTGCCTGCCGCAGGGGAAGCTGGAGCTGCCGGCACGGCCGAGGCGGAGGGGAGTGACAGTTCTGGGGCTGAAGTTGTCAGCCCCCAAGCCTGATGTAGACGCCCCCCCCCCCCGAGCGTAGTTTCCTTTCCTTGCCTTCTTCTGACATGATTTGCCAGCCCCTGAAACAATGCAACTTTAACTTGTAATATTTGTATATACTTTTGTTGCTGCTCTGCTAGGCGAGAAACTAGCTGACAAGTGTTATTTTGCCTTATTTATATGGCCCGCCTTAATTTTACCCTGACTTATATGTTTGACTTTTTGTATGTTGACGAACCTCAGCCGGTAACTTTAGCTGAAACAACCAGGTCTAAGCCATGCGTTTAGGATCAGAAACCAAAGCCAACATGTTGGTGTCAAAGACATACTACCAGGCGAACCACACATAAGTAATCAGAGGTAAAGGAATTAGGCGGCGCAAAAAAGTTTATTTTTGCTTTAGGTTGGCTCGAAAGCTGCAACTATCTACCAGTTTGAACCTTTGCACGGAGCTAGAAAAATAGGTAACTTAGATACATATGGGAAATATGATTGCAAGAAAAGACAAAAGATGGCATGCTTCTCAACACAGATGAGGAACCATAGACTTTTATTTCATAATCATATATAACTTATTACAATTATAAATTGCTAAGTGTAGAAAGGACGTAGCTGCTCAATATTCCAAGGCCGTCTTGTTTGTTCGAACGGATCGTCAATGCCTCTTTTGCGCTTGGTTCCCCTTTTTCCTGCCGCCTTCTTGCGCCTCTTCTTTTCTTCTTCGTCGCGGATGTCGGCCAGGTAGTAGGAACCATTGAGCAGCGTCTTTGTGACTATAAACGGTCCTTCCCATGGCGGGGATAACTTGTGCAAGCCTTTTCTGTCTTGAATTAGGCGGAGAACCAGGTCACCTGTTCTGACGCTTCGCTTCCGCACTCTCCGACTATGATAGCGTCAAAGTTGTTGCTGGTACAAGGCGGAGCGATGTAGAGCGACGTCTCTTTCTTCGTCTAGCAGGTCTAGGCTATCATGTCTTACACCTTCTACGTCTTGCTCGATGTAGGCTTGAACTCTTGGGGAATCGTATTTCATGTCGGTAGGTAGCACCGCCTCAGCGCCATATACTAAGAAGAAAGGAGTGTAGCCGGTAGACCTGTTTGGCGTTGTACGCAAACTCCATAGTACCGACTGTAACTCATCTGCCCAAGCGCCGGCTGCCCTGTGTAATGGAGCTTCGAGACGAGGCTTAAGTCCTGATAAGACTAGGCCGTTTGTACGCTCTACTTGTCCATTGGATTGAGGGTGTGACACGGATGCCAAATCAAGCCGGATACCCAGATCACTGCAGTATTCTTCTATGTCGCCCTGAGATAGGTTGCTGCCATTATCGGTGATAATGTTGTGTGGAACTCCAAACCGAGAGATAATTCCCCAGAGGAAATTGGTGGATGTTCGTGCGTCAAGTTTGCTGATCGGCTTAGACTCGACCCATTTGGTCAACTTGTCGACAGCGACCAATAGGTGGGTATACCCACCCCTCGCCTTCTTGAAGGGACCCACCATGTCTAAGCCCCAGATCGCGAATGGCCAGGTGATTGGGATTGTCCTGAGTTCTTGTGCCGGTAAGTGAGGTTGACGAGCGTACAACTGGCAGCCTTTGCATGTTTTTACGATGTTCTCGGCGTCTTCTTGGGCGGTAAGCCAGTAGAAACCTTGGCGGAAAGCTTTGGACACGATGGACCTGGCGGAAGTGTGATGCCCGCAGGTGCCAATATGTATGTCTTTCAGAATTTCCTGGCCTTCTTCTGGCTGTATGCACCGCTGATAGATGTCGCACGTGCTTCGCTTATATAGCTCGCCTTTTATTATCGTAAATGCCTTGGCTCTCCTTATGATCTGCCTTTTTAGCACCTCATCGTCCTCCGGCAACTTGCTGTCGATTAGAAAATCGAGATATGGGACAGGCCAATCCGGCTGTATCGAGTAGACAGCGAGACTTGCCGCTTCTACCGGTTCTTCTGCATCGGGGTCCATCAAATCGGCGCCTTTAATGGATGGCTTGTGCAAATGTTCCAGGAAGATATCTTTTGGTACCTTTTTGCGTTCTGACCCTAGTCTGGCAAGTGTGTCTGCCGCCTCGTTCTCAGCTCTTGGAACATGCCGGACTTCGTAGCCCGCGAAGTTTTTTGCGAATTCGTCAACTTTGGCTATGTATGTCGCCATTGTTGCGCTTTTCGCATCCCATGTTCCGCTTACTTGTTGCGCGACCAAATCTGAGTCGCCATAACAGAGGATTCTTTTGACGCCGAGGTCGTTTGCCACGTGTAACCCATGAAGCAAAGCTTCGTACTCGGCAACGTTGTTGGTTGCTGTGAAGTGGATTTGCAACACGTAGCTAAGCTTGTCACCTTTAGGCGTGCGTAGAACGACTCCAGCCCCCGAGCCTTTGAGCATCTTTGATCCGTCAAAGTGCATGACCCAATATTCTGATTCGGGGAGTGTCGTTTCCTCCATGGCTTCTGTCGAGTCGGCGACAAAATCTGCAAGCGCTTGAGACTTAATGGCGGTCCGTGGCTTATAGACTATATCAAAGGCGGCAAGTTCGATGCCCCATTTGGCAACTCGACCCATTGCCTCTACATTGTTGATTATGTCTCCCAACGGTGCCTTGCTGACTACTGTCACTGTGTGCTCCTGGAAATAATGCCTAAGCTTTCTGGCGGCGAAGAATACACCATAAGCCAGCTTTTGGTAATGCGGATACCTCTGCGTGGAGGCGGAGAATACTTCACTGATGAAGTAGACCGGTCGTTGCTCATACGTCGCGGCTTTGTTCTCCTTTCTTTCCACAGCCAAGACAACGCTGACAACAGCTCCTGTTGCCGCGATGTACAGCAGCATCGGTTCCTGTGATCGAGGTGCTGCCAATATCGGAGCGGATATGAGCGCCTCCTTAAGTTGTTGTAAGGCGGCATCTGCCTCTGCTGTCCACTCAAAGTTGTCCGATTTCTTTAATAGCCGGTAGAGATGCATTGTCTTTTCCTCTAGGCGGCTTATGAAACGACTGACGGCCGCTGCCGATCCGGCTAGACGTTGCACGTCCTTCAGACAAGTAGATCTGGATATGTTTTGGATGGCCTTGATCTTCTCCGGATTAACCTCGATCCCTCGTTCTGAGACGATAAACCCGAGCAGTTTGCCGGCTGGAACGCCAAAAACACACTTGGCGGGATTGAGTTTCATCTGGTACCTCCGGAGATTCTGAAAAGTTTCTTCCAAATCCTCTAAGAGATCTGCCTTCTTTTTCGACATCACCGCGATGTCGTCTACGTAGACGTGAAAATTGCGGCCGATCTGTTCGTGCAGGCAATTCTGCATACAGCGCTGGTATGTTGCCCCTGCATTCTTCAGGCCAAAAGGCATCGTGATGTAGCAGAAAGTCCCGTATGGAGTGGTGAAAGATGTTTTCAGCTGATCCGACTCTCTCATCTTGATTTGATGGTATCCTGAGTAGGCGTCCAAAAAACAAAGCAGCTCGGAACCTGCTGTGGAGTCTACGACTTGGTCAATTCTACGCAGCGCAAAGGGATCCTTTGGGCAGCACTTGTTAACACCGGTATAGTCAATACACATCCTCAGCTCTTTATTCTTCTTTGGAACAAGTACAGGATTTGCCACCCAATCAGTGTACACAACTTCTTTTATGAAATTGGCGGCCTTCAGCCTATTTATCTCCTTTCCTATAGCCTTGCGTCTCTCATCTCCAAAGCGTCTTGTTGCTTGCTTCACCGGCTTAGATCCTTTTATGACGTTGAGTGAGTGCTCGGCAAGTTCCCTCGGTACACCAGGCATGTCGGATGGCGACCATGCAAAGATGTCACGATTCTCACGGAGGAACTCGACGAGCGCGCCTTCCTATTTGCTGTCAAGGTTGGAGCCGATGACAACTTGCTTAGACTTGTCACCTTTGATGAGGTCCGCCTTTTTGGTGTCTTCTGAAGCTTCAAAGGTCTTCTTGACATCAATCTTTGGCTTGGGCATGGAGTTGTCTGAATCCGCCCCAAGTAGTGCGAGTTCTTCCTTGTGGACGACGGCTTCTGCGAAGGCAGCCATACCACGTTCACACTCCTTGGCTTTCTTAAAGTTGCCGGAAATCGTGATGGTTCCGTTTTCCCCCGGCATTTTAAGCTTGTTGTATATGTAGCACGGCCTTGCCATAAATTTGGCGAAAGCCGGTCGTCCGAAGATTGCATGATAGGCGCTTTTGAAGGGGACAACTTCGAACCGGAGGAATTCTGAGCGGTAGTTCTCTATTGGTCCGAAAGTTACCTTTAGCCTAATGCTCCCCATTGACTTTGCTTGCCTGCCGGGCACTATGCCATGAAAAGTGAGGTTGCTGTGGTCCAGCTGATCCTCTGACAGGTTCATGCGGCTTAGTGTGTCGTAGTACAGGATGTTGAGGCTGCTGCCGCCATCCATGAGTACCTTTGTGAGTCTGAAGTTGTCGACAATGGGATCGACGACGAGGGCGTACTTGCCTGGGTGAGGAACGTGACCAGGGTGGTCGGACCGGTCCCAAGTGATCGTTGCTTCCGACCAGTTCAAATACTGAGGGACGTCCGGCATTGTCGCGTTGAGTTCACGCATTTCCGCCTTATCCACCTTAGCCGAAGGCGTGCCGACAAAGCATACAAGAGATTCTTTGACCTTCGGATATGGTTTCTTTTTCTTGGCGGCCGCGTCATCCTCGCTTGAGACAGACATGTCGTCGTCATCCTCATCCTCCTTGTTGTCTTTCTTGTCGTTCTTCTTTGACTTCTTTGACTTCCAGCCGACTGTGGGGTCCTTTTTGAAGTCGTCCATGAAACGACATTCGCCAAGCATATGGTTGACCTTGCCGAGTGAGGCGTGGATAGGGCACGGCAAAAGTTTTGCCTGCTCATAAGTGATTCGCGCCGCTTTAGGCTCTGAGCCGGCATCGCGACTATCTTTCTTATTCTTCCACTTCTTTTTGCCGGCATTCCCTTGGAATGCGACAGCTACCTCGTTGGAAGGTCCGGCTTTGTCATCCGCCGCCTTCTTGCGCTTGTTGTTCCGTTTTGGCATGATGTTGACGTCTGGATCATCGTCCCGGGCGTCGTCATCCGCCGCCGCGTATTGGGCGGCTAGGTTGAGCATCTCGCCAAGGTCCGTGATTTGCTCGCGGACGAGCCGATGACGGAGCAAGGACTTTTTCTGCAGGCCCGTGTAGAAAGCATGGATAGCCTGCGCGTCCGAAACACCATGACAGTTGGCTTTTTCGGATATCCAACGGCTGACAAAGTCTGTCATGGTTTCGTCCGGCTTTTGGATACAGCGTTGCAAATCCGTGTAGGTATTTGGACGCTTGTATGTTCCTTGGAAGTGCTGGGAGAAAACCTTTTCCATGTCGTACCAGCTATGGATAGACTTTTCAGGAAGGTTGTCGATCCAAGCCCTTGTCGTGCCTTCCAACATGAGAGGTAGGTAACGGACGGCAATATAGCTGCTCCCGCCGGCAATTTCTATGGCCATGGCATAGTCGGCTAGCCATGAATCCGGCTTAACGAGGCCGTTGTACCTAGAACAATTTTTTGACACTGATGTCATGTCCTTAGGGAACGGCTCTCTGCGGATGGCGTCGCCGAAGCACTTTGGTCCAGAACATAGCGGCTCCTTTCCTCTTGCTATGTCTTGTAGGCGGTGTCGTGCGTCTTTTGGATCGAGCTGCCGTGCGCCTCTGTTTGCGTCTGGCTCGTCCTGCGCTGCCCGGCTTATGCTGCGCCTGGGCCCTTCTGCCTCCCCTTTCCTCTTGCTGCCGGTGCTACGCTGCGGAGACCGACTTCGACCTCTCCTGGGAGGGTCGTTACCGGCATCTTTCCTAGGCGGCAGTCTATTGTTCCGGCTACCACCATTGTTGTGTCTTGGCTGGGCTGGAGGTGGCAGGTCTCCCCTGCTTCCTGTCCTTGAATTCTCGTCCCACCTTGGTTTTGGCGGTGGCGTCTTCTTTGGAGGTGGCGTTGCCTTTCCTTTTGTCGCCATGGCTACTGGAGCCGGATGGGCCTTCGGGGTCATCGCCAGGTGCAGCTTTGCACTTTCCTGACTTAGACTCTAGGTCTCCCCCGCGAGTATCCGCCATGTGGCCGTAGGAATCAGCGCGAGCTTGTTGTTCTAGGGCCTTGCTCACGAAGTGTCTTGCATTGGCCAGCTTTTTCTCCGCCGTGTAAGTTTTGTCATCCAGGGTATCTAGCGCGGCAGCCGCGTTGAGGACGGGGGTGCAGAAAACAACATCTCCCCTTCTGTCCACGCGCTGTGGTGCCGTACGCCAGTCGAACCCGAGATCTTGAGCCGATGTCGTTGTGCGTGTTGGCGGCTCATATCACGGCGGTTTTTTGATGACCTTTTTTCCTCAAAGAGCTGCCGGCTTGTTTTGGCCGACATCTTCTTCTGTTCTTTCTCGATCTTATTCGCAAGGCTCTCAACGTGCTCCTCTCTTTTTCGCAGGAAGTCAGAGTGCTTAAGCATGTTAATCCTAAGCTCTTCCACTTCGTCGAGTGGGGTGTCTTTATTCACCGGAGTATTCATGATCTCGTCTACTTCTTTGATGACAGAGAGCAAATCCATGGGTTTGCTGCTGCCGCCTTTCTCGAGGCCAGTTTTCTTCTTTGCGCGCACCTTGTCGGAACTTTCAATGAGTTGACCGGCAGTGGTGTCGCCGGCATCTTCCACCGGCTTGTTTTGCGCTTCCGAAGAAACTGGGGTTGTCTCGTGACCGACGACAACCATCATAGCCAGCTTGTCAGGCATGTCAGTATCCGTTGTGCCCTCTGAAGGAGCCGGATTACCATTGGAAAAGCGGATTTTGATCTTCTATTCGAAGAGACTAGCATCATCATCAGAGTCAGAGTCTACGTTGACTTGAACGGTAGATCTGGATCCGGCATCTGACATCGCATCCTCCTGGAGAGCAGGGAGGATTGACTCAGGATCGTTGTTTTCCGGCTGGGAGTCTGATCCCAGTCCGACAACTCCGACGAAGTGGAAATCAGATTCGGCCGACTCCTGGGAGAAGGCAGATTCAGATCCATCTTGTCGGTCGACTGCTTGGTCGAAGGGTTGGTGGGTGGGGTTGTAGAAACGCGGTAGGCCGTACGCCTCTGGCGTATACCCGATGAAGACGTCGATCCCTCCGATCGGTATGATTGTGCATCCGATAAGGTAGTCATCCGCCGGGAGGCAGGACTCATCCGAGTTGACGTAGCTGTGGCCGCCATACCTTGTGACGCGACCGACGGCGATCTGCTTGCCCACGCCGCCAAGTGTTCCCGCCTGGAACGTGACGCCACAAACCTTATGCCCCACGGTGGGCGCCAACTGTCGTGGTATCGGCATAATTGATAGGAGACGGGGGTCCTCTAGCCTACGTATGGATTGTGGGGAAAAAGGTTGGTGTCGTCGAGGACGGGATTGAACACGGCGAGTTTACCCAGCTTCGGATCCCGCAGCGGTGGCGAGATCCTACGTGCTGATATAATTCACTATGAGGCAATAGCCGTGAACAGGTTACAATGTGTATGATGCGTATTGAAGCGTGCCCTAAAGGCCGGCTTATATAGGCGGCCAGAACCCAGGATACAAGGCAAGTACTTGTCCGGCAAGTAATCAGAGTCCTAAACCTACCCGGCTTAGTTGCCGCCTTCCGTCTTGGGCTTGGTGGCTTGATGGGATTCGGCGTTACGCCTTCTTGGACCGTCCGCCCACTTCCTTGTACGTCAGCTATCTGGGCCGCCCGGCAGGTTTCAGCCTTACCACATTTGGGCCACCCTGATCAATGTTGGAGACACCCTAGTTGATATATCCCCAACACCCAACAATCGAGAGGTTAACTGAGCCTCATTGGTAAATGGGACCACCCATAACTTGTTAAAAACCTGGGAGGTTAGCTCATCTAATCTTTTTTTATCAAAGTGCATTTTAACTTTATTTTTATATCGTTCCCAAGCTTAATGTCTACAGGAGCTGAATAATAAAGAGAAGGACGCTACCATGTGCATTTCCCTTCTATTTTTCTGTGGTTTGTGCACAATTTCATCGTCACAGGCTTTGACCAAAATGAAGACAATAGTGATCATTTTATTTTACAACAACCAGACATGCACGGTATCACGACCAAGAGTGCTCGGTTCTAACTTATATCATCTTAATTTGCACCTCAAAATGCTGTCTCTGCTCCGTATAGTCATGGTCCATACATGTGTTTGCGTGGGTTAGACTTCGATCGGATCGGAGCGGCTGAACTGATGAGTGATGAGATCCACCTTGCGCTCTCACTGAACGCTGGGCCACAACACTGCAACGGGAGACTAGCACTGGAGGTAGATCAACGACACGTGTTTGACTGAATTGTTTGCGTTCCACAGTTCCACTGAATCTTGCTCCAGTCTGGGAGACGGTTACAACCTCAAATCGCTCCTGGTCAGCTGAACAAAAGGTGCCTTTATCTTGTGTTCTCTTGAATTGTAATTTACTAATCCTAGTTGTAGCACCAATTTATGTCCACCGTTAACTGCAGAGTACTCTACTACCTCCATTTCTAAATGGCAGTCCTTTTTGATTTTTTAAAATTGTACGCATCTGTAGACGCTCTTTGTGTAGGTTCACTCATTTATCTATGTATGTAGTACATTTTAAAATATATGTAAAACAATTATATTGTGAAACGGAAGGTAGCAGTTACTAAAGAAAATCATTTTCGCTCATTGGTGTAGATACATCAGCTATATAAAAGTACCATTTTAAAATTTCAAAAAAATATTAATTCTTTTGGATTTGTACGTATAAAAAAATGTGAAGAACTGTCAATTTTTGTAGCATGTGTAAAATAACAAATTCCGGTACTCTGAAATACATTTTCACGAAATATTTATTTATCTTTTTTACCCATGCCACAAAATGTCATTTTTTATGAAACCTTTTGGGGGAACGTGAAATATGAGGATTCATATCCGTAAGTTTTGTTTGACATTTTTAACATTTTGAAAAATATTTAAAAATATTTTACATAATGAGTTCATATAGACCTAGGATCTGAAACACCCTAACATTATAGCATTCCGGTTTTACTTTTACTTTTGGCATCAGGATAGAGATTTGATTTGTCCAAATGCTAAAACGTGTGCGTGTGCTTTGTCCATTTTCTAGCGCTCGCGGCTGTCCGCTGTCCTTATTGACTAGAGCGAGCAACTCGTCATGTTTTGTTGACATGCTGGATTTTGTCCGTCGTTTTCTGCATGCAGCCCCAATTCTTGTTACATTTTCCTTTGCGAGAGCTGTGACATGCTTACAATTACCAATATGCATGTGGAAATTTGATTGTACCAAGAAAATCCCATTGCTCCTTTCTACAATTTCCAATCTGCATGTGGTATACAATTTTTAAACTGCATGTAGAAAGTTAGAATGTACCTAGTATAAAAAAGTCACATTTCTTCTTTGTACCAAAAAATTGCATGAACAAAGTTAGAATGTAAGATAACCCGATTCCACCCTCGGAGTCGGAAAGAGTCCGGAGTTAGATGCTTTCCTACAAGCCTTGACTCTAGGATCTCGGGCTCTCAAAAGAGCCACCATTCCGTAACTTTGGTAATTATATTTTTACAAATATAGAATCTGATGAGGTCACTTGTTCCTTTGAGGCGTGTTCGGTGGCGTACATATTCTCCAACCAGACTCGGTAGCTCGTAAAGCAAGTTGTTTGGTTGCCAAGATATGCAATTGGACCAACCTAGCATGCACATTAAAGCACCGGTCCGTCGGGCTCGAGAGGCACACTCAGATCGAGCGTTCCCATGGAGTCTGACTCGTTCTCATCTCCGCATCTGCAAAATCCCCTCCCCGCCCTTAGGAACTTGTGCGGCCATGGAGATGGTGGGATCCGTGCGCTGCAGCAAAAAAGGAGGTGGGAGAAATTCGATCACTTCTTGCCAAAACCCTCCCCTATTTACACCCATCCCGCTCAACATTTGAGATGAAGATCATATCGAACAATATTTCGTTGAGACTGTTGAACGATTTTCTTATTAATGATGTCCACAAGTATAGGGGATCGTTGAATTCTTTGATGGGAAGTATTATCCAAATTTATAGTTCGACTCAAGGGGCACACAAGAATATCAATAAGACTTTAGCAATTGAGACGTCACTCCCAACCACACATTTATATCAATAAATTCAACAAGGAAACAATGATGGCAGTGATTTAATTCAAGCAAGAAAATTAAACAATAGTAGTTGTAACGGTTTTTCAGTTTTCACCGGGTGAACTTGTACCTTTCAGTGGCTAAAACGTAGGCATGAGGTAATAGCGGGGTGCTGCATGAATAATACTGATCATATAATAAATACAAATAGCAATGAGATTTTTCTCTAACTATGATGTGTGTATGTATGTGCTCCAAAAATAGTTGTGTGTACTAATAAAGAGAATTCACACAACTATTGTTCTACCTGCCCATTTCACAGGCCCAACTTGGAACTACATGTAGGTCTACCCATTCGAATAGCCCGGAACAACACAATACCACTTAATGAACACATATAATTCTCAAACTAAAACATCTCCCCCTTGTTTTCCCTATATGTCACTTTTAGGGTTTGCATGTTCAACATAATAATAGATAATACTCTTTGGAGAGTTACCAAACTCAATTATATGATTGGGCAAAATAAGTTCAGTACTGAAATCATGTCACTCGAGACCTAGTAGCAAGCATTAAACATAGCTAACAATACAAGAATATCTTCAAGACAAACCCCTCAAATGGACAATGAGTACTATTCCATGATCAATCTCATCCAATCCCCATGCACCTCATATGCCTACAGCGGTCTACTCACCCATGGTGAAGGAGATGGAGCTCATGGTTGATGGGGATGAAGGTGGTGAAGATGGCCTCCGAAGCCCTCCCTCGGGGGAGAAATCCTGGATCAATCTGACCCTGAAAATGAAGATTGTGGCTTTGGCGAAGCTCTGTTTTGCGAAAAGCTTTCTCCTTTCAGGTCAACCGGTTTTTAGTATATATGATGGGGTACGTGAAAGCCGAAGGGGATGCGACGTTCGAGGGCCAAACGGGGGGGGGGGGGGGGGGGGTGCTCACGCAGCCACCCCCTCTGGTCGCGTGAATCATGCCTATTTGGGCCCTGGACATCGTCTCGTGTCCGTCCAATGCTCGAACTCCTTCTTTTTCCAAATAAGTTGCGTCGTATTTTTCCCCGACTTTATTTCCTGTAAAAACAACTTGAAACGATACTTTGCTAAAATTAACGTCAGATTCTGCAGTTTTATTCAAATTTGGGAAGATTCCGGAGCAAATATGAAGCAAAAGTACTTATAAAAGTAGATGCATTTTGGGTGCATCAATTAGGTAGTTTGTTTGCACCAAAAATTCAGCTTTGAAAAATCTATGTAATTGCTCGATTTTTTCTCTGTGTATGTTATTGTGTAACTGCTTTGAATAATGGGAGGTTATGCTTTGTATAACTAGGTGTGGCAAAAAAACGGGTTTATTCTAATTCTTCCGTTTTGCTTGAATCCCCCCATCCCCCGAAACATCCCGAAAGGCAACAAATATTATCTATTGCGACGGTCAGGGATTACGTTCATCTCTAATTAGTCATCTTTACTGATGGGTGCGTATGCCGGCCGTTTCTCTATTGGATAGGTTGTGTTTTATCGACCATCTAACAACTGAGCTCATTACAGTCTGTTGTTTGTAACCGGGTTTAATGGAGGGTACATTAGAGACTCCCAAAATTGGCTGAGGTGACGCTCTGGGGCCGACTCTAATGTACGGTTATGAACTAGTGTCGTCAACTTCACTGAGGAGGCACTCATGGTTACTCTCGGCGACTGATGCACACGGTGGGTGTGTTGTTGGGAGACCCCAAGAGGAAGATATGAAGTAGCAGCAAGTTTCCCTCAGTTATGAAACCAAGGTTATCGAACCAGTAGGAAATGATGAATTCCTGAAAGTGCATGATTTGCAATCCTATGTTTTGGGTGACTAATGACAATATGAAAAGGTGTTTCTAATGTTTGAGTTGAGTCCTGCAGAAATAGATACAGTTTACCCTCTATCTTGACCAATAAAAGTTACATATTTCAATACTGATGTCTTTAGATCTGGTCCGGAAATCTACCTGGAAATTTCCGGGATCCAGAAATTTCCGGAATTTCGAAGTGTTTTCACCAAGTCAAGACTTCAACCAGCACTGACTCGAAGTTCCTCCCAGTCGGATATTTTGTCGGAGATTTCCGAGGTGCGGAAATTTCCGGACGGTCTCCGGAGATTTCTGGTTTTTTAAGCTTGAAGATTGCGAAGTCCCATAACATTTCAACTCTGATCATCCGAAGATTTCAACCGGAATTCTACCCGGAGATTTCCGGGGTTCGGAAATTTCTGGACTTCATTTCGGAAATTTCCGGGTCAACGGCTCCAACGGACAGATAATTCGTGGAGGGGTATAAATACCAACCCCTCCTTACCTCCAGCCACTTAAGCTTCTAGATTCTCTCTCCTCCACTGGTCCTGAAGCTCGTTTCTTCCGGATCTCCCAATCTAGCCACTCAAATCCTTTGATACTTGGGGATCCGAGGGAGAAGCCACCAATCTACATCTCCACCGAAGCGTTTTGATTTCCCCCCTATTTATTGAGGGGCAACGAATCTAGGGTTCCTTTGTGGATAGCTAGGTTCAACCTTGTGTGTTTTGAATTTTCGATCCTTGTGGATTCCTCTGTGGAAAGTGACATGTTGTGGTCGTTGTGGGAGCCCCCATTTCTGTTGTGGTGTGTGCCCCACAAATTTGTACGGGATCTTCTCCGCCCTTAAAGGAGTCCTTAGTGGACAGGTGAGCTCGTACCTTTGTGGTCGAGTTCACGGAGAATAGGTTGAGGTCTTTGTGGCGTAGCTTACCTTTGTGGTAGCTCACACCCCTCCAACGAGACGTACACCTATGTGGTGGAACTCGGGATAAAATCTCCGTCTCCGAGTTCTTCTTTGGTTATCTCGTTCATCTCACTCTCCTTTATTATTTACCTACTTATCGTTCTTGCTTAGTTTCCTTGTTGTCTAGCACTTGTAACATCTAGTTCACATATAGACAACTTACTTTCTGCTTGCCTAAAACTGAAAAAGACATAAAAAATGGTCACCACCTATTCACCCCCCCCCTCTAGGTAGTCAACTTTCGTTCAATTGGTATCAGAGCCAGATTGTCTCTTAAAAGCTTCACCGCTTGAGACCAACCTTGAACAATGCAAGTTGACCCTAAAGAGATTGCCGAAACGGCCACCGAGACTTTGGCGGCAATGCAAGAGGAAGGTGCCACTATGGCCGATATCAACTCTTTGGAAATAAAGTTGACATCGTCCATACAAACCAAGTTTAAGAAGTTTCATGATATGCTTGAGTCCCTCAAGACATCCAAGGAAACCGCTCTTGCATTGCCCTCAAAGCCTCCGGTGCTTCCGGCATTACTCACGATGTGGACCCCGAAATGATAAAGGGAAAGCAAATGTCTTTGGATGGGTAGGGTGATGATAGTAGCTCCTTAAACCCTCAAATCTCTCCATCTACCCAAGATGGAGTGCCCAAAGGCTACAACACCACTCCTCCCCCATCCCAATACCATACTCCCGATCCCATTATCCCTCATCCACAAGTTTCTCATAGGGGTGATCCCCATTGCTTAAATATTATACTTTCACTCAATGGCAATATGTGATGAAGTCTCATGTGTGCAGCTCATCAATCGAGCTATGGCGAATCATTCAAGTTGGATACGAGCCGCATGATCCGACCAACTTGACAAGGAGAGAAGTGGTGGAAGCCCAACTTGATGCCACCGCTCTCTACATGATCCAAAAGGCGGTTGGGAACAAGGACATGCCTCTCATCCAACACCTCACCAACGCCAAGGAAACATGGGATGCTCTATCCGAGTTGTTTGTTAGGAATGATAGCATGAGGAGGAACCGCTATGATTCTTCGAGCAATGAAGCCGAGGGCTTCTATAAGCTTGATGGTGAAGACCACGAGACGATGTATCGAAGATTGGTTGCCATTGCCACAAGCTTTCGTGAAGTGGGTGCCTCTCATATTGATGATGCTTGGATCAAAGGAAGTATGTGAGCTACATGATGTCATGTGAGCCCACCGACATCAAGAGCCTTCAAGGAAGACACAACTACCATCTCATGACTTCTAATGAGGTGATGCAAAAGATGTCCGCATTCAAAGTGGCCACGAAGAATGCTCAAGACGCAAGGGCAATGGCTCTTGGAATGCAAAAAGGGGCAATAAACCTTGCTTTGAAGGCCACCGTTGAAGATGACAACGATGATGATCTTGGAAGCTTTACCGCCATGTCTGAAGAAGCGCTCAAGATTGCATACAATGAACATCTCGCTCTTCCAGCTCGCACTTTTTGGAACAACCCTTCAAGAGCCAAGATGCGATTTGACAAGAGTGCACCTCAAGTTGATAAGGTTTCTCCCACCAAGTCAACGACATGCTACAGTTGTCAAGAGAAGTACCACTTCATCGCCGATTGTCCTTATGAGAAGAGAGAGGAGCATGGTGGACGTCTTGTGCTCAAGGACAAGGCCAAAATGCCTCCCAAGAAGGCCTATGGAAAGAAGAGACCTTTCAACAAGAAGCCTCGCATTGTGTTGTTGACTCAAGAGGAGTATCCCACCGATGATGAAGAGTCGGAGGAAGAAACGCCAAATGAAGTGGCGGCTCTCGCCACCACCTCAACAACAACCGCTCCTTCATCAACGACAAGAACTCACTCATCAAAGACAAGATGTCCTTCAACAACGACAAGCTCTTCCACATCTCTCTTCGAGTCGCCAAATGAGAACACCATTACCAAGAGCTCAAGATGTCTTATGGCCAAGGCATCGGAGGTACCTTCATCCTCTTCCTCTCTCATGAATGAAATGAATGAGCTTGATGATGCTTCTAGCCTTCATATCAAGCAAGAGCTTGTTGCCTTCGATTCCTTTATCACTAACATGCAAGGTGATAGCAAGAAACATGTTGGTGCCCTCAGGGCTCGTATTGGTGAGCTAGAGCATCTCAATGAAGAGAAGGGTAAGATAGAAAGAGAAGACGCTATTTCTCTATCTTATTTGAAGTCCTCTCTTGAGGAGGTTGAAGAGTCTCATGCTCGTCTTGAGGAGAAACTTGAAACTATTGAGGAAACTCATAACTCCTCACATGCTAAGCTCATTAAGGATCGTGATATGCACTTTGCTAAATTCAAGGTGGCTCAACAAGATAAAGACGAATTTGCGGTTGGGCATGTTAGACTCATAGAGGACATGGAAAAGCTCTTCATAGCCCACAAGGCTTTGGAGAGTGAACATGCCCTTCTAAAGGAGTCTCATGCTCAACTCCAAACTCGGTTAACTAACCTTGATTCTCCTAGCACATCTACCTTCGTTTGCTCTTGTGATAATGCTAATCTTATGAAGGAGAATGCTAGGTTGAAGAATGAGATTAAGGCCTCCATGTCCAAGACCATCCTTCTCAAGGGTAAGCAAGTTGTTGAGACTCCCATCATGGAGCCTCACACTCGTCAAGGGAAGGAATGACTTGGTTATGTGCCTCCCATGAAAGTGAATGCCAAGAAGGGCATTCCCACCCAAGCTAAGAACATCAACCCCATCCACAAGCCAAGAAGGCCGACTCCATTCAATCCAAGGAAAATGTTACGAGTAGGAATGACACAAGGGGTAAGCCTACTCGTAAATATCATGCCGGGGACAACATTCCCAACTATGCTTTATATGTTGATTATTATGGGAATGTGTGTGTTCGTTACATTGGACCCTACTATGGTTTTATTTCATATGCTATTTGGGTTCTTAAGTCTCTTGTCGCTAACCATAAGGCACCCATTGTGAAGCAATGGGTTGCTAAATGCAAGAATTGATCTCTTGTAGGACCTTGCTCCCGGTGGTTCAAAATGGATAATCGATAGTGGATGTACAAGTCATATGACCGGGAGCAGAGAACTCGTCACGGAGTTGAGACCAAATGTAGATCAAGTGACTGTGACGTTTGGTGACTTATCAAGGTCTAAGGTAACCGGGCTTGGCAAAGTGGTAGTTTCCCCCGACATTACTCTTGTCAATGTTATGCTTGTTGAATCCCTTGGCTATAATTTGTTATCGGTTCGTGCCTTAACAAAGTTGGGGATTTGTCCCTTCTTTGATAAGGACGTTGTGGTCCTCTTGTGGAGCAAGTCGCTACGAGTGGCTTTCGTGGGATACGTGGAGCATGAGCTTTATGTGGTGGACTTCTTTGGAGCCACCACTACTCGAGCCACGTGTCTTGGAAAAGCCAACGTGGGTTGGCTATAACATCGCCGACTAGCCCACGTAAACATGCGTAGTTTGCAAAGTCTTCACAATGGTGGCCACATTCTTGGACTAAAAGATCATGTTTTCTTTTCAAGGGACCACGTTTGTAGAGCTTGTGTGGAAGGCAAGATGCATGATATTCCTCATCCAAGCAATACCATCATATCTTCCTCCCGGATGTTGGAGCTCCTTCATGTTGATCTATTTGGACCAATCCCGGAGATAAGTCTTGGTGGCAAGAAATATTGCCTCGTGATTGTGGATGAATATTCAAGGTACACATGGGTCTATTTCTTCAAGACCAAGGATGAGACGCAACACGTCTTCATCGACTTCTGCAAGGAGGTTCAACGCCAACATAACCTTCCCATATTGGTTGTTCAAAGTGACAATGGGTCGGAGTTCAAGAAATACACCCTCAACGACTTTCTTAGTGATGAGGGCATTCGACATCAATATTCCGCGGCTTACACTCCTCAACAAAATGGTGTTGCAGAAAGGAAGAATCAGACCAAAAGAAGGGACAAGATCTATGTTGGCGGAGTTTACGTCTCCCATCAACTTTTGGGCGGAGTCTATCTCCACCGTATGTCATTCATCAAACCGCCTCTACTTCCGCAAGGGCTTGAAGAAGACTCCATATGAGATCCTTACTGGCAACAAACCCAACATTGGCTACTTCCGAGTGTTTGGATGTAAGTGATATTATCTCGTCAAGGGTGTCCGGTTGGGTAAGTTCCACTCTACGTCAATTGAAGGGATATTCGTCGGATATGGTACCGAGTCCCACACATAGAGTCTTTTATAAATCCTCTCGGATTATCATAGAATCTTGTAGTGTGGAATTCGATAAAAATGATGGCTCCCAAGTGGAGCAAGTTGGTGTTTGTGATGTAGGTGATGAACAACCGGTTGATGCCATAAAGAAGATGTGAGTGGGCTTTCTTCGCCCCATTGAAGTTCATCAAGGAGTTGATCAAGAAAGCTCAAGCTCGTCTATCAAGGAGACCTCACCATCACAGGTACCTCAAAGTGCATCATCCAAAGTACATGAGGAATTCCCTCAAGAACAATCTCGAGATCCTTCACAACAAGAACAAGCTACACTTCCTCATGATGAAGCTCAAGAACCGCCTCAACAAGATCTTCATCAACAAGAAGAACATGCCTCCCCCACCAAGATTATTGAAGATACATCCATTATTACAAGTTCTACCCAAGGGAAAGATCATCCCTCCCCACCATGTGGAGAAGCATCTCATGATGATCAAGGCCCTCAAGAAGGTCAAGACGAGGATCCAATGGGCCAAGATGGTCAGGAGATTGTCCCCACGACAAGGGCGGCAATCGAAACTCGTCATCAAGCTCGCTTTGTAAGATCATTAGAACTAAGGGCTTTATCTCTCGACAAGGTCATCGGTGACATTTGAGAAAAGGTCTCCACACGAAGTCAATTAGCTCATTTTAGTGAGCATCAAGCGCACATCTCCATGGTTGAACCCAAGAAAGTATTGAATGAACTTGGAGACCCCGATTGGCTAGGTGTTATGCATGAAGATCTTAGCAACTTCGAGCGCAACAAAGTGTGGCGCCTAGTTGAGAAGCCCAAGGAGTGCCGCAACGTTATCGGCTCCAAGTGGATCTTCAAGAACAAGCAAGATGAACATGGTATCGTTGTGAGAAACAAGGTGCGGTTGGTGGCTCAAGGATTCTCCCAAGTCGAAGGCATCGACTTCGGAGAAACATACGTGCCGGTTGCAAGGCTCGAATCGATATGTATTCTCATCGCTTATGCATCTCATCATGGTTTTAAATTGCAACAAATGGATGTTAAAAGTGCTTTTCTTAATGGTCCTTTGCAAGAACTTGTCTATGTTAAACAACCCCCGGGTTTTGAAAACCCCGACCATCCTCACCACGTCTATGTCTTGGACAAAGCTCTCTATGGCCTTAAACAAGCCGCCCGTGCTTCGTACGGGCATTTGAGAGAGTTCTTGGTAGACCGTGGATTTGAGGTTGGGGTAATCGATCCCACTCTTTTTACTAAAAAGGTTAATGGTGAACTCTTCATTTGTCAATTATATGTCGATGACATTATCTTCGCTTCTACTAACCGTGTGTTCAATGATGAGTTTTCCAAGCTAATGACCGACAAGTTTGAGATGTCCATGATGGGTGAACTCAAGTTTTTTCTCGGTTTTTAGATAAAGCAATTGAGGGAAGGAACATTCATATGCCAAGCCAAGTACATTCAAGATATGATCAAGAAATTCAAGTTGCTTGGACTCAATGGTGTGACTACTCCTATGCAAACCAAGTGCCACCTCGAGCTTAACCCCAATGGTAAAGAGGTAGACCAAAAGGAGTATCGTTCTATGATTGGGTCTCTTCTTTACTTATGTGTTTCTAGGCCCGATATTGTCCTAAGCGTTGGAGTGTGTGCTCGGTATCAAGCCGCGCCTAAGGAAAGTCATTTGATGGTCGTGAAGAGAATATTTTGATATTTGGTTCATACTCCATGTTTCGGGTTGTGGTATCACAACGATGGCACCATGTCTCTTTGTGGATACACCGACTCCGATTGGGCGGGCGACATTGATGATAGGAAGTCCACATCTGAGACCGTGTCAATTTCTAGGAAGATCTTTGGTGAGTTGGTACTCGAAGATGCAAAATTGCATCTCATTACGAGTACGTCGCTGCTGCAAGCGGGTGTACTCAACTTCTTTGGATGCGGCAAACTTTAAACGATTACGGTGTCCTCTTGGACAAAGTGCCGCTTGTTTCTGATAATGAGAGTGCCATCAAGATTGCATATAATCCAGTGCAACATTGAAGGACCAAGCATATTGAGATCCGCCATCATTTCATCCGCGATCATGTGGCGCGAGGACATATTGATCTATCATATGTTTTACAAGGGATCAACTTTAGTACTCAATATTCATCGGATCCCGGCAAACACAACATGGAGAATTACATAAAGATGATCTTGATCATGATAGGCAGCACACAAGATCTAAACATGATAGCACAAGAGGAGAAAACAACCATCTAGGTACTTCTATGGACCCGTAGTCCAAGGTAGACTACTCACGCATCAGTTCGGAGGCGGTCATGGCGACGTAGAAGCCTCCGGGGACGATTCCCCCTCCCGGCAGGGTGCCGGGGAGCAGTTCTGATCTCTCCCGAAGTGGTGGCAGTGACGGCGGCGGCTCGGGACCCGTGGAGGAAAAAGTGATTAACCGTCTGGAGTTTGTAGGTTAGGGGGGTTTATATGGGCGAAAGACCTAGGTCGGTGGGCGCCACACCCCTTTCCGGCGCGGCAGGCTTCTGAGCCGCGCCAGCAGGCGATGTGGGCCCCTTGGGGCCTGTCTTCGTGTCGTCTTCGGTTCTTCTGGTTGCAAATATTCCAAAAATAAATATTGGTTGGCTCGTTTCCAATTTAGCGGATATTTCCTTAAGAGCTTTTCTGAAACCAAAAACAACAGAAAACAGGGAACTGGCACTATGGCATATTGCTAATAGGTTAGTCCCAGAAAATGCATAAAACTATATAAAATGTATATAAAACATGTAATAACATGATATAACATAGCATGGAACACAAGAAATTATGGATACGTTGGATACATATCACTTGCTCATGAAGACCTAGAGCACTTTTGAGGAGGCTCATCATTGGAATATACAAGCCAAGTTCTATAGTGTAAAGTTCCCCACATAGTTATGCAAGTAAGACATGAAAACTCTCTCATCTGGAGTAAAGGTGCTAAACATGAGCAGAAATGATGATCATAAATGATGATCATAAATGATGATCATAAATGATACGGTGCTATAACATGAGCACAAGTGATGACTACAAATGATATGGTGCTATAACATGAGCACGAGTGTGTGATAAAGAATAGTAATGTTGCCCCCTTATCTATTTATTTATTTATTTCTCTTTTTTCTTTTTTTCTGTCGATGACCTCCGTGGCTCTTTTCACTTTTAGGGGCAAGCATCCTAATATGATGATATGACAACACACTGATGATGATATGACAACATACTAATGATACAAGTAACTAATATGAATAAGACATGATGTATATGACAACGGTGCCTCTAGCAGTGTAGCAGGTTATGCAATGATCTAGCGTAACATGGGTAAAACCACACATCAACTTTATAGAATCACGCAAAGCAATATATAAGTAATGAATGACAACAAGTCATGTAATGTAAGATAGATGTTGCATGGCAATATATGTCGGAACATCTATGGAAATGATGTAGTAGGTAGGTATGGTGGATGTTTTGAGGAAGATATTTGGCTTATGTGTAGGCGAATAATATGAAGATGTCCCACGAGTTTGGATGTACCCGCGAAGTATGCACCAACTCTCAATGTGAGAAAGGGAAATGCAAAGTACCGAAGAGGCTAGCAATATGGTGGTGGAAGTGCCATGAAAACCGCAGTTTTAGAACTTACAAGTAAAAAGATTCCAAATAAAAATATGATCTTACAAGGCTGATGACCCACAAGCATAGGGGATCGCAACAATATTTGAGGGATGTAAAACCCAAATTTATTGATTCGACACAAGGGGAGTCAAAGAATATTTATAAGCTTTAACATATGATTTGTTAGATCAGTGCACCTGTAAATAGACTTGCTCGAGACAGATTATCAGTAGCAACTGTTTTATAGCGGAGACAATAGTGAAATAAAAGTAGTAGGAGAATTAAGACAATGATTGTGATTGATGTAGACAGCAGAAATAAAATACTGTAGGCATAGGGACGAATGTACGGGCGTTGCATTCCAATAGGCATTTATAGATAAATAATATAAATCATCCAAGTATTAACTAATCATAAGCATGTATTCCAATTTAGTTGTGCGTGCTCGCAATGAGAAACTTGCACATCATCTTTTGTCCTGCCAGCCCGTTTGCAGCGGGGCCTCAAGGGAAACTCTTGGCAATTAAGGTACTTCTTTTAATAAAGTACTGGAGCAAAGCATTAACATTCTGTGAACACATGTGATCCTCACATCACAGCCATTCCCTCCGGTTATCCCAATTGCTGTCAATTTGGGGCCATCGGTTCCCGACAATAATATGTGAATACAACTCATAGATATGATCCAAAAAAATAATTATTATCATGATACAAATAACAAGTTCATATCTGAAATCATGGCACTCTGGCCCTAGTGTCAAGCATTAAGCATAACAAGTTGCAACAATGACGTAAAACACCGATAACGGATACTAGGCACCATGCCCTAATAATCGTACGACTATTACATGAGTGATCTCATCCAATACCTACCATCCCCTCAAGCCTACAGCGGTGGATTACTCACACATGGATGGGAGAAACATGGATTGGAGAAACATGGATGGTTGATGGAGAGGCGTTGGCGATGACGATGGCGATGATCCCCTTCGATTCCCCGTCCCGGCAGGGTGCCGGTAACAAAGACTTCTGGTCCCCGAACCAGGGTTCACGGTGGCGGTGGCGTTCAAAGATGTTTCGTGGAAAAGTGGATACCCCCCGTGGGTTTTTAGGTCAGGAGGGTTAAGTAGCCGCGAGGGAGGGGGGCGAGGGGGTGACCGAGTCAGTCACACCACCTGCTGACGCGGCCTCGTCGCTCCCCTCGCTTCGATCTTCGTGGTTCCTAGTCCCTCTCGGATAGAAAATGACTTCCATATGTTTTTTGGGCTTTTTCCCTAAAGTTGATATTTCTGCATAAAAAGGAGAACTAGGGTAATTCTGCTCTAAACAGCGTTAGTCCGTGTTAGTTGCATCCAAAACGCACAAATTAGAGGTAAAACAATAGCAAAAGTGTTCAGGAAAGTATATACGTTTTGGACGTATCAACTCCCCCCAAGCTTAGCTTATTTCTTGTCCTCAAGCAATTCAGTTAACAACTGAGTGCGATAAAAGAACTTTCACGAACTCATTTGCTCATGTGATGTAAATATTCTCATTATGAGGACAAATGCTTAGACTATTCATAATAAGACATATATAAATGGTGTCACCCAATAGTTATGCAAACGATGAAAAGATGCCAATTATACCGATGATAAATAACATGAAACATATCAATTCACAGGATTGCAAGGATCATAAGAAAGTATGATAAAGTGGTATCTCGCTTTCCCGAATGGAACAGCAAAACATAAATGCACAGGCACCTCTGAGTTTCAAGGGAAGACTAGAGATAAAGATATCAAAGATAAAAGCATCTTGATTACACCGCGGTTAACATATTACGGGACAAGCACATTACACTAAGAATGACAATTATGCTCTCAAGAAGGTGCTCAAAGAAGGATGGTGACTCAAGAGTAAAGTAAAATATATGCCCTTCATTGAGGGAAGTAGGGATTCAACATGTGCTAGAGCTTCTTATTATTTTGAAAACAGAGGTAAAAATGTTTTTGAGTGGTGGTTGTTAGGTCAACGGATGTCAATAGAGTTCTTGTTATCTTCCATACTAAGCAAGTTGAGAGCGATTCCAATTATTTTTAAAACAAAGCATTTATAATATGCATCTTTATGTTCATTCATTTTGATAGCTTGACACTCCTCCCCACCTTGCTAACAAACCATGGCTAACCGAATCCTCGGATGCCCACCAAACAATCTCAAACCATGGAGGAGTGCCTATTTTTATTTTCTCAAATCTTTTTTTATGATATTACAATGGTCTAACCAGCCCTTTACAAAATTAGTGACGAGCAGATGTAGCATGCAAGTGAATTACTTAATTAGTATGGAAGATAACAAGACAACTCCCACTTCCTCATGAGCTCAAAATAGTGGCACACATTAAGAAGTGTTTGAAGGTTTTAAAGGTAGCACATGCGAATTTACTTGAATGGTTTGAAATTCCATGTATAGGTATTTATGGTGGACTCTTTGGAATGACTTGGTTTTCAGGGATTTGGAAGCACAAGCATTTTCTCAGCTTAGTACAAGTGGAGGCTAGCAAAAAATGGGAAAGCGACAATTGAAGAGAGCAATAACCGTCATAATCATGCTTGCGATGAAATAGAATTAACGGAGGCATAATAACGATAGAAGAACTCTTAGGCAAAATATGTCATCAAGACTTAATTGACTTTTTGTTTTCAGTCATATCATGTGTAAGCATGTGCCAAGTCAATTCAAATGAATTATTCAGAGGAGGATACCACAATGTCATATTCTATTATGAGCAAAACAATGCAAGCAAATATCCATAGAGACATGACATCTATCTTAAATAAATTGGAAACGATCATAAGAGAACATGAACTAATGAAGGGGATCGCAGGCAGATTTTTTTTTCTAGCAACGATATCCTTAAACTAGCCATAATCTACACTACGCAGATATAGAAGTACGGCGGAGATCGGAATACATACCCTCGTAGACCGAATAGCGGGGATTACGCTCCCGCACAAGCGTTGACGACGAAGACGACGTAGCCGAACTCTAGGTTGCAAAGAACTCGGCGTGACGAAGACGACGAAGATGACCTCGAGTTCGGGTGAAGAAAGCCGACCTCCCAGCACCACTAGTGTGGCACCTTGCAGGGCGTCACACATACGGTGGAGACGACGGCCTCCGAAGCTCCAGTCCAGAACGAGCAGCGAAAGACTTGTACCGGAACACCAGCAGCGCGGCAGCGGGCTATGGTGGAGAGAGATCCCCTCATCCTCCTCGGCGCAACTCCGACAAAGGGAATCACTTGGTTGAATAAGAGAATTAAGAGAATTAATTGGTTGAATTAAAAGGCCAGGGGTGCCCCTTCTTATATAGGCTCCCGGGGGAGCCAACCTTGCCAGCAAGGCAATGTGGGACTATCCCACATGCTTGGTGCGGCTAGGATAGGTGCATCGGCCCTAGGTGGGCCCCATTTGGCCCACCTAGGCCGGCCAAGCCCCCCCCACAAGCCCCCCCCCCCCCACCACCGAATTCCCTTGAGGGTCCCCCCCCCCCCCCCCATGGGCCTTCTTTCCACCAGAAGGTCCATTTTGGGGAAATCAGCCTAAATAAATTCGAAAATAAATATATAAAATCGTATTTAAACATTAATTACACTAATTAATATCAAACATATTATATATAATCTATTCTAGCTCCGATAACTATTTCGTCGCTGCCCGATCTCCATCGGACCATTCCCGGGACGTTCTTGGTGATATCTTTCCTTTCCGGTTGTCTTGTCGAAACCCCTTAAGTGTGTTACCCTAGCGGTTCGATATAATAACAGACATGATCGAGACTCCTCTCTGATCAATGACTAACTCGTAGGCTTGGACCCCATGAATTAATCCCTGTTATATAACGAATGACTTTCATCTATCAAACCTGGACGTCTAGTCTTAAACCTTTTGTCATAGCGATACTTAGCGTGTCCGAGTATCATTCTCAGATATCTCCATACCTAGCATGATCTCGTTATCAACATCGCTATCTTCTACTCGTCTATGATATTATGCCAGCTGGTGACCTAGTCACATGTTTGCAAACTCATTTGACATAATCTCACCGAGTGGGTCCTAGAGTATCTATCCGGCTATACGGACTGACAAATCCCGATGTTGACCCCTTGTCTCAACTACCCCCTTCTGATATCCAAAAGTATCACCTATCATTGTCACACTATATAAGATATGACGTTTGGTGCGATCAAAGTATCTTTCAGGGATAACAATAAGAGTTGATCTCACGGTTTTAAGGTGTGATGACTATGTCCTATAAATAATGGGTAAGTCCATCACATCGTTCTACCTAACGATATGACTCCATTGCCAACAGACACCATGTCTCATGATCGGGAAACCTCGATCATCAGTCGCACAATGAAACTAGTAATAGCAGAGGTTACTAGGGACCTGGTTGTTTATACCACACCTATATTAATGTTTCCGCTTAATACAGTTATAGCATGGTATAAAACATATAATGAACAATTGGAATATAACCAATAAACTATCTTTATTAAGTGCCTCTAGGGCATATTCCCTTCAGTCTGCCACTTGCACTAGAGTAACACTTAATCTAGTTTACAACTTGGTAAAAGCTCAACACCCATAACATCTTGGTGCAGGCTCGTCTCGTGGAAGAGGAATACAGTCAATAGATCTCAGACATTGAGACCTATATGTGCTTTGCAACACTTCTATGTCACCTAGTTTGACATCATCCCGTATCTTATGATGACCGTGAAATATATCCTAGTGGATGGAGTGAGACTCGAACATTCGCGTAGCATGGGCCTTAAAAGTCTAAGTGATCTATTAAGGGGACCACATACGCTCGGAAAACTGCTCAGTCCAATCACACTTGCTACTTCTGAAGTTGCCATATATTTCTATACCTACGTATATTATGCAACAGCGCATTCATATGCGACTTCGCAAACTAACCATGTCTTTCTTCAAAACAAAGGATATCTCCTATATGAGATTTCTTGTCGTATGGGTCAGTGTCATAACTTGTATCATCGTAATCATTTTACGGCAAGTTGTCTTACACACTCTTACCCTTTTACTAGAAAACATATCTTCAGTTCTCATAGACACTGAAAAATATACTTAACGTTTGTTCATTGATCCACACAAGGATCACTCTAGAACCCGTTCTTCAACCAAGAACTTGGGTCACACCAAGTCGAGCTTTCAGTCTGATAGAATCTGTGTCTGATACATAGAGAATGTCGAACATCATTTTCTATCACTGAAAATGCCAAGATAAACTTAATATTTTACCTAGTCATACAAGCAAGAACAATCTTCTTCGCTTATTCTATTCTGAAACACTTCAGAATCCTAACTTAGGAAATATTCCGACCTAATGTTATTAAGCCCCTTACGATCTATACAATTATTAATTGGATGCCTAATACTCCTAACTTTATTCATAGAAAATTTATTCACTTAAATAATCCTTTACACTCTACTAGAGGATCTGTGTCATTCAATATGTCGTTACATACAAAATCACAAATGACACCTAGCTCCCAATCAAATATGCCTTCCGCATATAAGATCAAGAAAAGCTACTTAGCTCCCACTCAAATATGCCTTCCGCATATAAGATCAAGAAAAGCTACTTTGCTCCCACTCACTTCTTTGCAAATGTAAGTTTCTTCAACTGTTTTGGACAATGCCAAAATCCTTTGATCACATCATCAAAGTGAAGATTACAGCTCCGATATGCTTGCTTCAGCCCATGAATGGACAATTGAAGTTTGCATACATGTTTAGCATCCTCAGGATCACCAAACCATTATTGTACTGATTACAACTCTTTCTTAATGACACTATTAAGAAACATGGTTTCCTTATCCATCTATCAATTTCTCATTCGAAATTATAGTAATTGCTAAATGACCCAGAATAGATTTAGGCTTCACCACTTGAGACAAAATCTCATTGTGGTCAACTTTTGAATCTGTCGGAACTGTTTTACGACAAATCGATCCTTATCAGTGTCTACTCTCTCATAAAATTCCATATTCTGTTAACATCCTAGATGCCATCAAGAAGATCTCCCAAGTCAATACCTGGTAATCGTACATGGATTTTATTTCAGATCATATATGACTCGTAGCTATTTCTCGTACTTAGGTTACCATCTCTTTCGTAGTTCGTAGGTCTGTCATATTCCATTAACATGACCTTCATAACAAGATTGTAATAACACATAGTGTGGAACACAACCTCGTACGCCTACGTTCTTAGTATGAGCTCAGAGCATCATGATCTTGTATAATCAGCTTCTTTCAAGATGTGGAGCATGACACCAAAAACACTTTCAGTTGCGCCACTCCGTTGTCTGGAGAGAAAGTTCATCAACTTTTCCTTGCTCTACCTTCTTTCCCACTTATACCCTTGGACAAGAAACTATTTCTTTCGCAAGGTATATTCCGGCAACGATTTTTCCTATATCGTGAGACATGTACCCAACTAACGCTTTAGTTACGGTACACTACAAAGATTAATCCCTTTTAGGTTTGATCACATCGAAACACTAAATTGCTGAAACGACAATCTAGGCTCAAAGCCATGCCATCACTTATATGGTATTGTCTCCATGGATTTAATTGGTTTCCCTATTATGTAACGTGAGTGTTACGTTTCTACCATACGACTCCAATGATCACAATAATTTGATAAGAGATTTATTTACCACACACTATCCGATAGGGTGCAATTACGACGTCCCAACATACCATAACACTATGGTGTTCCATGCGACGTAATTTGTGGAACTCTTCTCACAAGTCTTCCAATGATGTGCCAACATTATAACTCAAATCTTTATTTCCTCGATCTGTATCACAGGAATTTGATTTTCTTGTTAAATTTATTTCCTACTTCATTCTGAACTTGTTTGATCGAATCAAAATTTCAGAACTAACATTCCCTGAGGTGATATCCATATATCTACTCGGAATATTCATGAAGTCTATGAAATAAAGACTTCCACTACACGTTAAAGTATTTCATTGATTCACATACACTCATACGCACGATTCTCAACAAGTTATACTCAAAACGTTCAGTGAAGTTCACGAAATAAAGGTCTCCACTACCCGTCAATTACTTCATTGATCCACATACATCTATATGCATGACTATCAATAAGGTATATGCTTGTTTTCCGAAAACGGTGTCTTAGTTATCTTGCAAGTGTCAAAAGATCAAATCTAAGGACTTGTAGATCCATCCGTTATGGAGCTAATTCATTGACTATAACACTGACATGAATTAAACGGCAGTGCCAGACATATGTGGTGTCTTTATTAAGTTTGTATCATTTGGAATTAATATTATGAATGTGTGAGCTTCTACCATCTAAATTACAATCGGCATATGATCATTATTTCATAAATATAGGACAACGAATTTGTCACTAACATATATGAACAAGTGTCTCGCTAGAGGAGACACACTTATAAGGATCATACTAACAGGCGATCATAAAGAATTTATTCAAATGGTAGATCTAGAGGGAGAGTGTCTGTGGCCATCACAACAATTTGTCTGCCATTATCAACACGCAATGTCGCCTCATCCTTTCAAGCTACTCTAGTAATCTGGTTTTCTTAAAACATGACTAGTATCAAAACTTAGTCACTACTACGAGTACTTGCTTAGGTAAAACATTCACAACGTGTATATCATTTACACACCATCATCATCTATGACTTCCCGGCGATCTGTTTCATCTTCTTGATACTTCCAACGTAATCACGAACCATAAAGGTGAACGATTCCCCTTTGCATGACATAGTCTATGACAAAGCATTTGCACATGGCAACGTCGTCTGTCATCCAGTGATCGAGCTGAGCTAGGCATCTCAATGTCATCAAGTATGACTGCCACGTGCTCCTTCAATGTGTGTATTCTCTTCCGTATTGGTTAAGAAGACAATCAGTTAACGTACTGGTAAACTTCATCAACCCAACTTTAGGTGTACCCCGAGTTTAGCGATCATCTCATATGTTCACGATCTAACAACTCGTACACATCATTGGTTCTCTATGGATAAGATCATAGCATACACTGGACTATGATGATATCATCCGCACAAAAACTTGATAATCCAAAGTATCCCTTTGTTAGCGGAATCTCCGGGTTTATCTCCTAGCGGGTATTGTATCAAAAAGAGCTAACGATTCAAACAAGGAGTATCCTCAAGCTAAAGTATAAAACTATGAAGTTTGGACCCAACCTTTTAAGTTTCTCAATCGTAGGATTGCGCCTAATTTTAAAGAAGCTATCACATTGGTTAATATCTACAAAGGTTTTGTAGAACATACTTTGTTCATTATATTTTGAGTTCTAGTATTTTAGAAAATAACTATCAGAAATCCCACTCAAATGAACATCCCTCCTGGTCGTTTCAGCGATTACATGACCCCCATCCATTGTGCAACCCCTCATCGTCAGAGCCGGCAACACAACTTCAAGGGTGGACAACGAATTGTCGATCACAACAACTCTGTGACTCATGCTCGACCTTTCGGTCTCCGTGTTCCGAGGCCATATCTGCATATGCTAGACTCGCCACAATAACCTTCAACGAAGGCGCGTGCAACATGGCTTACACCAACTGTATGCAAACGACGATATGTCTGACACCCGATCGTCACGGCCTGCCTCATGACGTAGAATTTTCTTGGTGGTGCACGTCGAAGGAAGAGCACTAGTGGTATTTTGAAGGGGTCATCTTATATTTCTACCGCCGTGTAACTAATATATTCTAATGTATAATCACACAATATAAGATGCATACAATAACATCAAATGTAATGCGACGTGATATGGTCCATGCGCCATGGTCTTCTTGGCGCACACAGTTCATAAACAATTTAATAAACCTACTTTGACCATATCACATTGCCCCTGCAAAATAAAGTTAGACACTTCTACTTTATCTTTTGCATATTTTACGTGGCTTGGGGCTGTCGTAAATAGAACCGCTTCATACCTACGAACATGTGACCACAACAACGATCCAATAATTGCATGTTTAAGCATCCCTTTCGGGCCCTCCATTGGAAATGCAAGACCAACTAAAGAGAGAGAGACAGACACCCGCCAGGCACAGATACAGTACAAGCCGTATGACAGTAGTGGAACCAGTCTCTCGTAAGGGTACGCGTAAAGTCGGTTCGGGCCGCTTCATCAAGTCGATGCCGCTGGAATCACAAGTGCACGCTAGAGGGTAGCAAATAACAGGAACGGTGCTCCCGTCCAGAACACGGGTTCTAACAGCGTACAGCTATATCTACGATAGATCGGATCTGATACCACTGAAGGGGATCGTAGGCAGAAAACAAAAAATTTCCTAGCAAATATATCCTTAAACTAGCCAAGATCTACACTATGCAGATATAGAAATACGGCGGAGATCGGAATACATACCCTCGTAGACCAAATAGCGGGGATTACGCTCCCACACAAGCGTTGACGACGAAGACGACGTAGCCGACCTCTAGGTCGCGAAGAACTCGGCGCGACGAAGACGACGAAGATGACCTCGAAGTCGGGTGTAGGAAGCCGACCTCCTAGCACCACTAGCGTGGCACCTCGCATGGCCTCACACACATACAGTGGAGACGACGGCCTCCGAAGCTCCAGTCCAGGACGAGCAGCGGAAGACTCGGACCGGAAGACCAGCAACGCGGCAGCGGGCTATGGTGGAGAGAGATCCCCTCATCCTGCTCGGCGCAACTCCGACAAAGGGAATCACGAAATCGAGGAGAAATAAGATAATTAATTGGTTGAATTAAAAAGCCAGGGGTGCCCCTTCTTATATAGGCTCCGGGGGAGCCAAACTTGCCAGGCAGGCAATGTGGGACTATCCCACATGCCTGGTGCGGCTAGGATAGGTGCATCGACCCTAGGTGGGCCCCATTTGGCCCACCTAGGCCGGCCAAGCCCCCCCACCGAATTCCCTTGAGGGTTTTTCGCCCCATGGGCCTTCTTTCGAACAGAAGGTCCATTTAGGGAAATCAGCCTAAATAAATTCGAAAATAAATATATAAAATCGTATTTAAACATTAATTACACTAATTAATATCAAACATATTATATAAAATATATTCTAGCTCCGAAAACTATTTCGTCGATGCCTGATCTCCATCGGTCCATTCCCGGGACGTTCCCGGTGATCTCTTTCCTTTCCGGTTGTCTTATCGAAACCCCTTAAGTGTGTTACCCTAGCGGGTTGATATAATAACATACATGATCGAGACTCCTCTCGGATCAATGACTAACTCGTAGGCCTGGACCCCATGAATTAATCCCTGTGATATAACGAATGACTTTCATCTATCAAACCTGGATGTCTAGTTTTAAACCTTTTGTCATAGCGATACTTAGCGCGTCCGACTATTATTCTCAGATATCTCCATACCTAGCATGATCTCGTTACCGACATCGCTATCTTCTACTCGTCTATGATATTATGTCAGCTGGTGACCTAGTGACATGTTTGCAAACTCATTTGACATAATCTCACCGAGTGACCCTAGAGTATCTATCCGGCTATACGGACTGACAAATCCCGATGTTGACCCCTCGTCTCAACTACCCCCTTCCGATACCCAAAAGTATCACCTATCATTGTCACACTATATAAGATATGACGTTTGGTGCGATCAAAATATCTTCCAGGGATAAGAATAAGAGTTGATCTCACGGTTTTAAGGCGTAATGACTATGTCCTATAAATAATGGGTAAGTCCATCACATCGTTCCACCTAACGATATGACTCCATTGCCAACAGACGCCATGTCTCATGATCGGGAAACCTCGATCATCAATCGCGCAATGAAACTAGTAATAGCAGAGGTTACTAGGGACCTGGTTGTTTATCTATCACACTTGTATTAATGTTTCTGCTTAATACAGTTATAGCATGGTATAAAACATATAATGAACAATTGGAATATAACCAATAAACTATCTTTATTAAGTGTCTCTAGGGCATATTCCCTTCAACTACTAAGCATCCACCAATCGTCATATACCTTATGCGAACCATCTAAGCATGCTCACATGAATGAGTATATGTACAAAAAAGAGAAACATATAGAGTTCATTACCAGGCTCTTACCCAACTCAAAATTGTCGTAGATCAACATAATTGAATTATCACTTGTGTGCTTGAAAGATATGAAATAATAACCAAGCTCCATGGAGTAACTGAAGGTAATGATCTCTGAAACAAACTATACAAAATCAAAGAGAAACAACAAATATTTTTGGGATTTCGGATTAGAAACTAAAAACGGAACAGCCAGCAAAAACGAATTTTTGCGAGTACCTTAACATTCCCAGATCAGAAAACTCAAATCTAACGAAAGTTGCATACACATCGCAAGAATAAGCACACGAAATTTCAGGTCATTCCGACGTTTTTGTGAAAAGTTATCAATTAAACGGTGGGCAGCAGAAATCTGTCCCTGCGCGAAACAACACACAACAAAGCAAAATATTTTTGTGTTTTTGCATATTGAACTGAAATAAATACTAAGCATATTGATAGTAGATACTAGAACAAACCAGTAAGAGAAATAATAAAAATCTTTTTGGTATTTTTGAGTTTATGGAAAGCAAGCAAAGCATAAACAAATGAACGAAACAAAAACTAAAACGAATCATGGATATACAAAGTACCAAATGATAAAGATATCTAAATGAGTGTGTTATCGGTATACCTCCTCCCAAGTTTAGCCTTTTGGCCTAAGTGGAGATCAGCCCCAATGTCCCCATCCGTCGGTGTCGCTTGGGTAGGTCGAAGAGCTTTCCCCGTAATATTAGCTCGAGGATGCGCCGGCGTGGTATCCGGTGTAATCCTCCTGCGGTGGCTCCTGCCTATGATGCGCCTGGTGAAAACCAAGCGTGCTCAACTGCTCCTCTAACTCCACCACCGAGTACGACCATGGTCTCCTGTTAAGACTGAACACAGAAGGTTGTGTCAAGGGGACCTCCTTTTCACGATCATTAGCAAAAACGACCCTAAACACAATGTTCTCCAAAGTGGAGCTGTTAGTGACTAATTTATGGCGTTTCATTGCATCAAGGCCAAGATAACAAGGAGCAAGTTGTATATCATTTAGATCAATAGGTAGCCCCAAATATTCAGCAATACGTGAGGCAATAATGCCTCCAAAGATGGGGCCTCTAGCAGCTAAACGGCGAGCAATCAAAGAACCAAGGTTATACGGGAATTCACCCTTAAGGACACCCGTAAGAAATGCAAGCTGCAAGTTAGAAACATTGTTAGTGTTTTCCCTACCAAGTACACTAGTGGCAAGATAGTAAGCAA
Source organism: Poa annua (assembly GCA_026929855.1). Taxonomy (NCBI): domain Eukaryota; kingdom Viridiplantae; phylum Streptophyta; class Magnoliopsida; order Poales; family Poaceae; genus Poa; species Poa annua. Next base: position 29,747,016 of record CM049428.1, read on the forward strand.
AATATTTGATAGCTGGGAATTGGATGTTTCTTATCTTGTCGCGTTGTGCGGAGCGGGTGTCAATGTTAGTCACCTCTTTGTAGGTTTGTGCCAACTCCGGGGGATTCCCAACAATCCTCACCGATGTCCCTACATTCGCTGTACCAATCACTCCACAAAATTCCTGCAAGGTTAGGCTACAAGGCAAATCATATATCTTGAAAGAAATAGCCTTCCCATAAGACTTGGTGTTAAAGTGAAGGTCTCCGAAAAAGTCTGGGTAAGCCTATAGTATTGGGGCCTCTCATCCATCATGTAGGAGGTCAAGCCTACATTCCCAACAAGAGTTTGGAAATCCTCGAGAAAACCTGCAACACGAAGGAAATTATTACAAGGATGAGATGCGGAGTGTGGAACTCCCGCATCTCCCTCATCTCCAAATGTCGGTGCTAGGATCTCCTCGTTGTAGGACTGCCTAACACGAGTGGCAGCCCTTGGAGGCATTGTCCTCCTCTGAAAATCTCACTCAAACACCTCATCAAAGTCACGGTTATGCATCTTCCTTTTCTGAAATTTTCAACAAACATCATAAAAATCGATTTTTGGCCCACTAAATGAAGGGAAACCCCTATAGTGACTTGTTAGAGGCTTAAGCATGCATCAAAACTAGTTATATCAACTTAGAACAAACATTCAAACTCACTAAACAAGATAACTACAACAGCAAAATACTTCATATATACTCCATTAAACAAAATTCTATTTGGATATTCAGAGGAGTCACATACCGGAGAGGAGATGCACCAAATTTCAACATCATAAATTGGCTGAATGTGAAGATCGAAATCACAGGAGATGAGCAGCAAGAACATGAGTTTGAGATATCCAGGATTGGTTTTTCGGGCAAGAGGAAGGCAGGCAAAGGAGAGAGAGAGAGCAAGTGGGGGGGGGGGGGGGCTGTGGACCCCACACCATGTGCTGGTGCGGCCACTTGCCAGCCGCGCCACCATGTGGTGAGGTGGCTCTGTGGGCCCCCCTGGCTGCTCTCTGGCACTTTCAGGACCCTCCTCGAAAAATATTAGTTTTCATATAAAAATTTTAATTTTTTGAGAAACTTATTTGTTCATTTTCTGGTATTTTGCATTATTAAATTCAATACTAAAAAATTATTTTCTAACAACAAATTCAAATAAACATTGCAAACTAAATAACATTACAATAGGTATGACAAGGATGGGAGAAAGAAAATTATTTATCCTCTTTATGCATTTAAAATGCACTTGTTAACAAGGTTATCGAGTCTTGCCACCAAATGAATTTTATATGACATGAAAGATTTTAAACCATATGAGACACTCATGTTACCTTATATTGAATTGGTATGGATCCAATCATGAGAGTTTTGTATTCTTCTTTATATGGGCAATAAATACTTCCCACTCTAATAGACCTCAAATTGGTAATTGTATTGACTCCAGGCATTCTATCAACTTTCTTGGGAAAATAAACAGTATGCTCCTTGTCATGAACATTAAAAGTAAAATTTTTCTTTATTGCAATCAATAACAGTCCCTGCAGTATTAAGAAAAGGTCTTCCAACAATAATAGACATATTATCATCTTCAGGCATTTCAAGAACAACAAAGTCAGTCATAATTAAGCAATTGGTAGTTATTTGGACAGGAACATCCTCACAAATTCCAACAGGAACATAAGTAGATTTATCAGGCATTTGCAAAGATATATCAGTAGGTATCAACTTATCAAGATAAAGACTCTAGTAAAGAGAAAAATACATAACTCCAGCTCCCAAATCACATAGAGCAGTTTTAACATAATTATTTCTGATAGAGCAAGAAATAGTTGGTATACCTGGATCACCTAGATTCTTTGGAACCTTGCCATTGAAAGATTAATTAGCAATCATAGTAGCTAATTTTGTTAGTCACAATATCTTCCATATATTTAGAATAAGGAGGCAACTTAATAGCATCAGTCAAAGGAATTTGCAAGAACAATGGTTTCATCCAAACACAAAATCTATTATAATGATCTTCCTCTTTAGATTTAAGTTTCTTAGTAGGAAAAGGCATTGGTTTTTGGACCCAAGGTTCTCTTTCATTACGATGTTTCTTAGCAATAAAATCTTCTTTAGTGTACTTTTTATTTTTAGCATGTTTTCCAGGTTCTTCTTCTATTTCTTCCTGATCCGAATTGGCATTTTTATCTTTATTATTGTTATTAGCATTATCATTGTTGTGTTCATTACCACTTTCACTTTCAGCATCAGAAACATATATACTATTAGAATCATTAACATGTTCAGAGGATTCTACAATAGTTTTATGTTTGTTTTTCTTTTTTCCTATAAGGAGTTTAGAATCTTGTTCAATTCTTTTATCATGTCCTTTGGGATACAAATGATCTTGAGTAGATTTACCACCTCTAGTCGTTATCACAAACAAGTTTTTCTTTAGCTATAGAGTTATTTACTAGCAATTCGTTTTGCACTTTAGTGAGTTGATCTATTTGAGTTTGAACCATATGAAAGTTTTTAATGAGCACTTTTTCATCATTAGAAGTTCTATCAACAATATCATGTAAATCACCAATAACACGAGAATTTTCCATTAAATGATTCTCTGTTCTCATATTAAAATTGCATTGCTTAGTAATAAAATCATCAAATTCATCTAAACATTGAGCAGGAGGTTTAGAGTAAGGGATATCTCTATCATCAAACCTTTGGAGAGAGTGTACCTCAATTACGGTTGAAGGAGGAATAGGCTTACATAATTCTTCAATAGGAGGTAAATACTTCACATCTTTAGATTTAATACCACTTTCTTGAAGAGATCTTTTAGCTTCCCTCATTGTTTCTTCATTTAATTCAATCATACCCCTCTTCTTCGGTGTTGGTGGTGGTGTTGGAGTAGGTTTAGGAATATCCCAATCATCATTATTCTTGCATATCGTAGCCAATAATTCTTCAGCTTCTTCGGAGTCCTTTTCTTGGAAACACAACTAGCAAAACTATCCAGGTATGTCCTAGATTCAGCAGTTAGTCCACTATAAAATATATCAAGTAGATCATTTTTTTCCAAATCATGATTCGGCTGACACCTTAATATGGAACAAAAGCATTATCATTTTTCATCTTCATCTTGATTAAATTATAGATTTTTAACAAAGCATCATGTTGAGCACTAGCAGGAAAATATTTTTGAAAGAAAGCATCAAGCAAACCCTTAGGACTAGTGATGGAACTAAGAAACAAATTATTATACCAAGTTTTAGCTTCTCCTTTTAATGAGAAAGCAAATATTTTAGCAACAAAGTAAGTGCGTCTTTTAATATCCTCTGCAAATATTACACTCAAATCCATTCATGTGTTCTACAACACTTTCATTTTCAGTTCCACAGAAAGGTTCTCTTTCAACAATAGCTATATGAGCCAAATAAAGATAGAAATCATAAAATTTATCTTCAATGTTTATAGGAGATGTAGCAAATTTAGCATCAGGAGATAAGTTATATCTAACAGTGTGTTTTTCAATAAGTTTTTTTAATAGCACTAACATCTTTGGTAGCATTAATTTCTTTAACAAGAGCATCATCAAGATTCACATACATATCATCACGCTCATCATAAGTATCACGAGTAAATTCAGGTGAATTAACAGGTGTTTCAGCATTTTCATTAGGAATTTCAGCATTTTCAATTTGTTTAGATTTAGCAATAGTAGCATCTAAAAAGGGACCTAATGAACCAGTTTCATCAAGAACAGTAGAAGCATCATCATAAGTAATTTCAGATTCAACAGTAGTAACATAACGTTCAGGTTGTGGTGGTGTAACAAGCTTACTCAACACAGACGGAGAATCAAGAGCAGCAGCGGAGTTCAGAGTTGTACCTTTCCTTGTAGTGGATCTTCTTATCAGTATTTCTTCCCATGATGAAGAAATTCCAGCGAACAATATCACACTCAGGTGGGCTTACAAATAAATCTATGCTCACCGGCAATGGCGCCAGAAAATAGTCTTGATGACCCACAAGTATAGGGGATAACAACCGTCTTCGAGGGAAGTAAAACCCAAATTTATTGATTCGACACAACGGGAGCGAAAGAATATGTATAAGCTTTAACAGATGATTTTTCAGACACAACGGGAGCCCTAGTGTCAAGCATTAAGCATAACAAGTTGCAACAATGACGTAAAACAGCGATAACGCATATTAGGCACCATGCCCTAACAATCTTACAACTATTACATGAGTGATCTCATCCAATCCCTACCATCCCCTCAAGCCTACAACGGTGGATTACTCACACATGGATGGGGGAAACATGGATGGTTGATGAAGAGGCGTTGGCGATGACGATGGCGATGATCCCCTTCGATTCCACGTCCCGGCAGGGTGCCGGAACAAAGACTTCTGGTTCCCGAACTAGGGTTCGCGGTGGCGGTGGCGTACGAAGATGTTTCGTGGAAAAGTGGATATCCCTCGTGGGTTTTTAGGTCAGGAGGGTTAAGTAGCCGCTAGGGGGCGCGAGGGGGTGACCGAGTCGGTCACACCACCTGCTGGCGCGGCAGATCCTTGCCGTGCGAGCAGGGGGTGACGCGGCCTCGTCGCTCCCCTCCGTTCGATCTTCGTGGTTCCTGGTCCCTCTCGGATAGAAAATGACTTCCAGATGTTTTTTGGGATTTTCCCTAAAGTTGATATTTCTGCACAAAAAGGAGACACCAGGGTAATTCTGCTGAAAACAGTGTTAGTCCGTGTTAGTTACATCCAAAACACACAAATAAGAGGTAAAACAATAGCAAAAGTGTTCGGGAAAGTAGATACGTTTTGGACCTATCAAAGGCATAATGAAAATCACTCCAAGAGGGATCGTGGCAAATGACAAAGTCACTGTTGGCTTCCCCGACCGTAGCGCATAACATAAAGTCATTACGGTTGCCTTAGGCAAATAGAATCATATATCATTATGCAATCAACTGGAAATTTAAGTGTGGCACAACTTCAAGTTTTTCTAGACCAACAATTAATCATTCCACTTTACTAGACCATCATGTTTACCATTCAGCAAATTAATATCTCAAAACAACATCAATGATTCAAGTTAATGATCTACAAGATTATGTATCATTTAGTTATACCATCTACCACATTTAGCATTTTCTGTTCTCAACGAAACACCAATTAACTTATTTAAAAGATAAACTCTCCAAGTAATTAAACAATGATATATGAGAGTATGATATAATAAAGCTAACAACTCTAGCAAGAGATGCATGAAAAACAAGAGCTAGAAAGCATAGCAGTAGCTAGAGAAGAATACTCAACAAATATAAGTGAAGAATACGAGCATTCATAAGAAAAAGCGGAGCGTGTCTCTCTCCCATAAAGGAATGCTAGGGTCCATTTTATTCAGAGAATGAAAAAAACAAACAGGCGCTTCAAGAAAAGCATATAAGATGTGGCAGACAAGAAAGGATCTGATAGTTTGTTGATGAAGAAGGGGATGCCTTGGGCATCCCTAAGCTTTGACGCTTGAGTCTTCTTGAAATATATTGGGGGCGAACCACCAGGGCATCCCTAAGCTTTGGCTTTACTATCCTCTTGATCACATCATATCATCCTTCTCTCTTGATCCTTGAAAACTTCCTCCACCCAAACATAGAGTAAACTTCATTAGAGGGTTAGTGCACGAAAAATTATGATATTCTGTAGGAACACAAATGCTACCAATGCTACTGGACATTAGCTACAGCCACTGATACTTAATAGGATAAAAAGATCCAATCAAAATAGCAAAAGAGGCATTGTAAAATAAATGGCAGAATCTGTAAAAAACTGAATAGTCCGTAAAGACGAATTTATTCGAGTTACTTAACTTGCTCAAATAAGAAAGCTAAAAAATAATGAAAGTTGCATATATATCTGAGTATTACGCACAAAAAGGGCAGGTCATTTGGATTTTTCTGTGAAGAGGTACGAATGAAACGGTGAACAGCAGAAAACTGTTTCTGCGCAGGAATCCAAATTTAGGATCAACTTTTAACTAGATGCTTAACTTGACACAACAATGCAATAAAATAAAGATACAAAGGAATTGCTACACAGGTAGGACAAGTCCTTGACACAACAAAATAAAATAACAGGAATAAAAAGTGGGTTGTCTCCCATAAGCGCTTTTATTTAACGCCTTTCAACTAGGCACAGAAAGCAAAACTCAAGTATTATCAAGATCAAGAACAGAAATCCTCTCACCTATGCATTGTATTTTGTTTAACGCCATTCCCTCAGTTATGAAACCATGGTTATCGAACCAGTAGGAAATGAGAATTCCCCCGAGGTATCAACGGCGCTAGAAAAGTACTTGGCGTGTAGTTGACGTGGGGCCTGCTCACAAACAATCAAGAATCTTTGGCCCAACTTAACGGTGAGGTTGTCAATCTCATTGGCTTGCTCTAACAAAGGATAACCGTATGTGTGGAAGAAAGATGTTTGTTTGCAGAAAGTAACAGGTTTGTAGTTGTGGTTTATCAGATTAAAGAGAAGGACCGGGGTCCACAGTTCACTAGTGGTGTCTCTCCATAAATAATAATAACATTCAGGAAAACAAATTACAGATGGGCAATTGATAAAATATTGATGATCAAACCAATGCATATACTAACGTTATGATATCTAGTGTGAGATTCATTTGGGCATTATAACAATATACATAGACCCTTCGAACCGTATCTATGACTAATAATCCACCTTCCAGTTAGCGTCCGCACCCCTTTAAGTATTAAGTTGCATGCAACAGATTATCGGCTTAAGCAGTGTATGTAAAGTAAGTAAGTAACATCATCCTTATAAAAAGTACTACTGTTTTATCCCTATTAGCACGTTACATCTACAACCTTAGAGCTAGTTGTCATCACCCCTGATTAAATAGAGACATGAACCTACTATCGAGCATAAATACCCCTCTTGGAGTCACAAGCATCTACTTGGCCAGAGCATCTACTAGTAACGGAGAGCATGCAAGATCATTAAATAGCACATATATGATATATTATGAACAATAACTTTAGTACTCAATATTCATTGGATCCAGCAAACACAACATGAAGCATTACATAACGGTGATCTTGATCATGATAGGAAGCTCACAAGATCTAAACATGATAGCACAAGTGGAGAAGACAACCATCTAGCTGCTGCTATGGACCCGTAGTCCAAGGATGAACTACTCACGCATCAGTCCGTAGGCGGGCATGGTGACGTAGAGCCCTCCGGTGACAATTCCCCCTCCCGGCAGGGTGCCGAGGAGAAGTTCCGATCTCTCCCGAATTGGTGTTGACGACGGCGGCGGCTCGGGACCCGTGGAGGATAATACGAACACCGTGCTAGGATTTTTGGTCTAGGGGGTATATGTAGGCGAAAGGGCGAGGTCGGTGGCGCCCGAGGGGCCCACATCACCTCCTCGCGCGGCCAGTAAGCCAGACGCGCGAGCACGTGGTGGCGGCTCCTCGGTCGCCCAATTCGTCTCGTGTTCGGCTTTCTGAAACGTTCCCGATGAAAAACAGGCTTCAGAAAAGAAATCGTCAAATTCCGAGGATATTTCCAAATTAAGTACTTTCTGAAACCAAAAACAACAGAAAACAGGGAACTGACAATGCATAAAACTATATAAAATGCATATAAAACATGTAATTAATAGGTTAGTCTCAGAAAATGCATAAAACTATATAAATGCATATAAAACATGTAATAACTTGGTATAATATAACATGAAACATAAGAAATTATAGATACGTTGGAGACGTATCAGCCACCTCGTCGATACCAAGGCACGGTGGGTGAACTTTATTGGGATGGCTGAGCAGCACATGACACATTGGATGAGGACCTTCCTCGCCAAGTACTAGTGATGTTCGTCGTGCAGAAGGTAGTGGCAGCATCATGAAGAAGAAGAAGAAGAAGAAGAAGAAGAAGAAGAAGAAGAAGAAGAAGATGATGATGAACTGATGTTGATGCTGATATTTTGGATCAGTTAGGGATTCAAAACTTCTCGTATGGCCCGTATATTTTGATAAGGTAGACTATACGAACCCTCATATGATGGTGGTAGTAGGATGACACCCACTTTTGATGTGGTGGTAGTTTAACACCATAGTTATAGGATGAACTTGTGATTATCCTTTTGTAATGATTAGGCATGCTGCTCTAGGTTTACGAATTGATGTCAACTTGTGATGAATTCATGTATCTGTAGAAAATATAAATCCCTAATCTTTGTTGTTGTATTGATATGACCCTCATGGGGTATATATAGAGTACAAACTTGGAGGCTAAGGTTCCTATGACTTGGAATACAAGACGAACTCTAATTCCTAACCTATGCATATCTTTAGTTGTACACGTATATTATTCTAACATCCCCCTCAGTCGTAGCGGGAGTAAAACGAACATATGCGACTGGATTTGAAGTCCTACGCTTTCGTCGTCTTCTCCTCTTCGTCATCATTAACTGCGTCTCTGATGGTCTCTCTTCTCTTCCCTCCCGCAGTTACAACGGAAGTGTCGTGGACGCAAGTGACGACGCGGACGGTGTTGACTGGAGTTGTTGCCGATGTGTTGTTGTAGATGTTGTCCTTGATGTCGATGTCGAGATAGCCGGTCATGATGTAGCCACGGTCGAGGTTGTCGTGGTTGAGGTAACCGATAGCGTCATAGGCGCAAAAAATTGCGCGGTTCTGGTCGTAGTGTCTTGGTTTTGTGCGACGGCGGCAGGAACTCCGTCAGCGGTGGGCTTTTTGTCAGGCGGGCGAGGGGCGAGGCGATCACACGATCGCCCTAGCACAGCGCCGGCATGTTTTGTATCATTATGCGGCGGCAAATCCAATATGATCGGCGGCGATGGCGGCAGGGTTTTTGTCGTAGGCGACAGCGGATCTAATAGGATCGGCGACGGCGGAAAACCACGTGGATGTAGACCTTGGCGATGATTTGTTGATGGCAATAAAGAACTCGACGAATATCAATGAAGATCTTGCTCGTATGTTAGTGTTGTCGTACAGCATGCTATACTAGCTTGGCTCGGTGTAGTTCGGGTCGATGCACAGTGCATATCTGTAATTCTTGACGGCGATGAAGATGTCCGCGCGGCAGGTCGATGGAGTGGCACGACGAAGACGCGCACGCGCAGCTCCCTCCATGTCGTGGACGCATGCATCTACTAGCGTACCTAGCGGAGAACTCTGCATACCTGCGCTTGAAAAAGCACTGATTGTGCTGCATGTTGGACACCGTGACGGTGTCATGCCCATAGATCAGACGTTGTGGAGGCCCCGCGTTCCTTGATCATCTCTTGCGCCGCCGTGTGTGGCGAGTACGTGGAGTTGATTCCTTCGAGAGAATTTCTGCACCAACATTGCGACTGCTGGAGATTTTGGTTAACTGGAAAGAGATGACGGGATTTTATGGCTAATTGATCTAATCTACGAGATTAGAATTTTTAGAAACCTAATATATGAACTAGGAATAAATCTAAGAACCGATCAGATTGTTGATCTAAATCGGGTGCTGCGTCCCCGAGGAGAAGAGATTGATCTCCCCGGAGGCGGCGCGATGCGGAAGCGTTTAGAACTCTAAGGTCAGCGTCGTGAGACTAACTGCTCTGATAAATATAAATCTCTAATCTTTGTTATTGTATTGATATGATCCCCTCATGGGTATATAAGACGTACTCTAATTTCTAATCTATGTACACGTATAAAATATCTACTATATAAGAGCATTTTGCATTTTAGTCCCTCAAAAAGTGGTAAATTAACCCGCAGTCCAGCTGCCAGTTTATCCATATCCAATGACTATTGGCCTTTTTGCAATTTGACCCCGCCCCGTCGCGTCGGTTCCTCTCGAGACTGGCCACCGCCGTCCTCCTATCTCCGGTGACGGCCGGCCCGCCCTCCCTACTCCACCGCGCCATCCCCGACGCCCATTCCTGCCTATAGAATGACGGGCCTAAGGCCGGCAAGGGCCCCGCCATTGGCACCTGGGCCTAACGGCGCCGACGCTTTCCTCCGGCAGACCAGAAGAAGGACTCCAAGAAGGGCGCGGCCGCCGGCGCGCCGTGCTCCCGGTGGTTCGCCCTGGTGTAGGCGTCCGTGGCCTCCACGCTGTTCTTGACCACGTCTCAAGATCTCTCCCCATCAGCCTCCTTTTCTCTCTGCCGCCTCGCCTCGCCGGCACATCGCCGAACGACCCAATAAATCTGGACGCAAGTTCTCTCTCTGCCAAAATCAGCTCCCGAATGTTATGGGATTAAGGCCCAAAGCTGGTGAATTAGGACTCTTCACTATCAGTCACGGTATTGCAATGTTCACTTCTAGGTCTCTCATCTTTTTTCTTTTCAATTTTAATGACTAGCACAAACGGATTGTACTCCGACCCTGGGATTGTACATTGTGTGTCATTAATTCCCCACCTAGCAGATTTAATTTATGTCGAAAAATAAGTTCTTGTTTGTGTAGATCAACTATTTATTTGATAATTTTACTACGAGATACTTGTTGGTACTAAATAATGCATTTTTGTAAGAGGATTATAGGAAGGAGATCTTACAGGGAAGTCAAGAGAAGATGCGATCCAGTTAGCAATACGCGGACCATGAGCTATGCATGCTAGCTAGATCACCGTTTCCAGATTTTTGGATCTGAAGTAAGCAATATGCATTGCTTCTTCCTACCATATGTCGCTCACATTGATGTATAAGGCATATGCAAACTTCAGACTTAATATTTGCCCACTTTCAGATCTAGGTTGACGGGTTGGATTGATATCATGAGGTACCAAGACTTTTCTATTGTATAAGGAGGTTCGAAAGTATTGACGTATGCAATCTGATTAAGAAATAGCCGAAGCCAACTTCACCATATTCCTTCATTACAAAATCTCAGGTGCTTCTTGGTTTCTCTTTCCTCTTGGTCTAATTTCACTTTATAAATAACTACTAAGCATGATTCACTCAGTTGTGTTCAGATAGTTATCTATTTTGTTAAAGATTGGCGTGTAGTATATAACAATGTCTAAAGTTTCTAGCCACTTTCTTTGCATCAGGTTAGATCTCTGGTAATATGGCGGAGCAATTAAATCTTGCTATTTTTCTTCAAACAAATAGGGCAATTTTACTTACGTGAGGTGCAGATTACAAGTTAATAAACTTACTATATGTCCATCCATGACTTTATTATTTATATGTCAGATGAAATGCAACTGAAAAGTTGTATGGATTTTCTGTAATGCTTGAGCCAGGTAAATTATGTTGGCTTTGCTAAAAATCTCTCACCGTCAGCACCAAAAGGCTATGTCACCCCTTTTCTTTGGCCCAAAAGCTGTGACTATGTTCGATATGCAAATACTCCGTACAAGAGTGACTGTTGAAAAAGCTGTTCAGAACTGGATCCAGTATCAGGGAAACGTGTTCCATTTTCCAGGAGGAGGGACAATGTTTCCAAATGGAGCAAGCGCTTACATTGATGAACTTGCATCAGTCATTCCACTTGCTGATGGCACCATTAGGACTGCACTTGATACTGGATGTGCGGTATGCCTAATAAACACATATTGTTGTCATTGATTAGCTGCTATTTACAGTACCATTGTAAGTGTAGTCTTAGTTGTATCATTGCTTAGTTTATGCTCTACTTCATATAGCACCAAGTCATTAGATGTTAGTGTCTTGTACATGTCTTACATCTTAGTGCAACTTTGTCGTGTTTTTACATATAAGATAATATCATTTTTTGCTTATTGTGGTGCATTATTTCCCTGAAGATTTGTAGTAACATTCTGACCATGTGTAGGGTGCAAGCTGGGGTGCTTACCTAATGGACATAAATATATTGACCATGTCATTTGCACCTCAAGACTCACATGAAGCTCAGATTCAATTTGCTTTGGAGCAAGGTGTTCCTGCAGTAATTGGAGTGCTCGGGACTATAAAGCTCTCATACCCATCTAGATCTTTGATATGGCCCATTGCTAACGTTGCTTAATCCCCTGGAAGTCAAATGGTGAGTAATATCAACCATGCAAATAATATTGCAATAATTGTGTCATTTGGATTATCTTCACGAGCTATAGTATTTTGCTTCCTGCAGATGGAATGTACATGATGGAAGTGGACCGGGTACTTAGGCCTGGGGGTTATTGGATATTATCTGGTCCTCCCATCAATTGGAAGAGATATTACCAAACATGGAAAAGATCCAAACAAGATGCAGAGAGAGAACAAATAATTTTGAGAATTTTTCTTAAATGCTTTGTTGGGATAAAATCCATGAGAAGGGAGATATTGTTATCTGGCAGAAAAAGGCCAATTCAAATGCATGACGTAACAAGAATGGTTATTCTAGCAAGACTTGCAAAGATCAAGACGCAAATGACACGTGGTATGTTCTCGATGTAGCAAGATTGCTGCCCCTTGAGATGTTCTAGATGAGTACTGCAAGAATTATTAAATTCAACGAGTTCTCCATGGTCCGTTTGTGTCTCCATTTCACAATTATAGGTACATGGTCTTCTGGACGAATTGGGAATAAAGGTTGCCATACTTGGTCAGGTGCTACTCATTAGCTTATTATTCTCCATAATCTTGACCAGAAGCAATAGGCCATGTTCTCTTAGTACAACATTCCATGGAGCTAGAATGAACAAATATGGATTGCATGACATTCATAAACATTTTTTGTGAACAATTTGTCTATTTTTTTCACCCTATACTATACTGAACTTTTTCGATACTTTTCTCACATGAGAGGAGTAAAAGCTTGTATCTTTGACATGCCCAAAATTATCAGGAGATGTTTAAATGAGGACTTGGTTGGAAGGAGGAAGATTTACTACAATGGTAATCAAGTAGTAACATGAGCTCTTTTGCTTACATCGGACAGAGAATATGCTGCAGTTTCGACTTTCATACAAAATTATCACGTTGTCTATAGTCACCAGCATATAATGCATAGAACGAACCTTCTGCATCTTCGTTAAGAAATAATTGCCACTTCTATAGGACGGCGATTCGACCTGCGATGTTGTATGGCGCAGAATGTTGGCCGACCAAGAGACGACATATCCAACAGTTAGGTGTAGCGGAGATGCGCATGTTGAGATGGATATGTGGCCACACAAGAAAGGACCGGGTTAGGAATGATGATATACGTGTGAGAGAGTTGGGGTAGCACCGATTGAAGAGAAGGTTGTCCAACACTGTCTAAGATGGTTTGGTCATATAGAACGTAGACCTCCGGATGCGCCATTGCATACCGGACGGATAAAGCGGGATGAGAATGTTAAGAGGGGTCGTGGTAGGCCAAACTTGACATGGGAGGAGTCTGTTAAGAGAGATCTGAAGGATTGGAATATCACCAAAGAACTAGCCATGGATAGGGCTGCGTGAAAGTTAGCTATCCATGTGCCAGAACCATGACCTGGTTTCGAGATCTTATGGGTTTCAACTCTAGCCTACCCCAACTTGTTTGGGAAAAAAGGCTTTGTTGTTGTTGTTGTTGTTGTTGTTGTTGTTGTTTTATCCTGTGGTTTCTACCCAATAAAACTAATTTGTTAATTCAAAAACCAACATTTGTAAATGTATAGCTTTTAAAGTTTGATCACATTTATCAATTCCTAATCCGCAACTCTTTTAAGAAGACAAGGTCCTTGTTGTTGTGTGAAAAATGCTCTCATCAACAAGAAAATATTATAATAAACTAAAAAAATAACACATTATATTTTGAATTTCGTGCTAATTTTACTCTTAATTAGGATAATGTCTTATTATTCATTCTTCACACGTTTCATTGTGAACATAGGTGATTAAATAGGTGAAAGATCACTCTGCATTTTTCAAAGGTCCTATGAATAAATTTGCTTATTTTTTTGCCCGTTACAACACACGGGCATTTAACTAGTTCTAACAGTATCTTCATTAACCTTTGGTATTTCTTGTGTGTTTGTAGATGAACTATTATATGGTGTATAGAAGGAGGCGTACAGGAGTGTACAACTAGTTGAGAACCTGTCGTGAACAAGTCTCTAGTTTTTGAACAACAACTCTGAAGCGTTTGAAACTTTGGATGAAGCACATCAGAACTACTCCACCTTCCTAAATCCGGAGAATGCCATTGTAGCCCATAACGTTGGAGCCAATTTTATACTGCCCAATGAGGAGGCAGCGTAGATGCCAAACGAAGTCCAGCCTAATATGATAAAAAACTTTATAATCATATTATTGCTTGTGGTGATTCTGAAGCTCCTGTTATTATAGATAGCAGTGTATGATTGGATGTTGTAAAGTGACGAAAACTGGTTCACCACATTTGAATTTAGGAACTTAGGTAAACATTTGAACTTAGGTAACCATATTGGGCCTCCGACAGGCAACCAAACACAATGTTATTGCTGCTGCCAAGGCCAAAACCTTTATATCTTTCCAAACGTCGTGTGGTGGGTATCACGCGAAGGTCCATCTGTGACGCCTTCGTGCGTGACCTGCCGCCACATGGCAGATCGGAAGCAAGGCCCAAAGCTCCCGCGCCTGTGGAATCAGAAGTACAGTTGATGTGTTCGTCGGAAGCAGGAGGCCGTGCTGGCTAGTTGTTTCCAGCCGAATCCTCACATCGATCAATTTGGAAGCAAGTTATACGCGCCGACTAGTTGAAATCGGCGCAGCGACACACCGCACCCTTCATGAGAAATCTAATGTAAGTTTTAGTCTACACGTCGCACCCTTGAGATTAACTCGAATGGTGAAGTGTGTAGCACAGAAGTCTTTGGAATACTGATGTCCAAAAAAAACTGTACAATTATAAATTAATTTGCTACATAGTGACACATATGCTTGTTCGACAATTGAAGCTTACAAATTTCAGAATGTGAGCTTTCTAGAGCTATTTGTTCTAAAATGATGAACCATGTGACCTAATAAACAAAAATGATGAAAAGAACTCCATTTGGTCTAATATGATTTCTTAAACATCTGAATTGTATCTCTTGTTCAAAACACAAATGTTTTAGTTAAACATAAAAAATGTTGTTTTAGCTCATACCTTGTCTCAAGAAGAAGGACCTAGATGGGGCATGTCATTGCTAAACTGAAAAAATAGTCAGAGGATAGAGCACAAATGCAGCTAGAGAGCAAGTAAATATATGCAGCAAATAAATGCTGTAAGAATCCATTCTACTGATCTACATTACCAAAGCAAAAGAGCTTCAAAGCACATAATATATAATAATAAAAATCAAGTCACGACTTGTTATACTACTGCACATACTACAAAGAAACAAACAGATAATGCTTGAAACAAAAGGGACATTCAAAAAAAGGAGAGGAAGAGCACGCGTTCTAAACATGACATCGAGGTAATGTGCATCTACCATCAGTTGTGAATAAATCAGAGGGACTAACGACTAAATGCTTAAGTTGTTTCTACTTCGGCATGTACTTGCTCTCGGAAGTGCAGAGTTTCCGTTTGGAAGAGACCTACAATAAACTGCTTATCATGGTTAAAAATATTATGCACGAAGCTTCTAATAATAGATTTAAAATGGAAGAGGTAAAAATGGTTTAAAAGGCAAACACATGAAAATACAACTAATGCTATAACTCAAATGACTTAGAGTAGCGATTGAGCAAGGGCGGCGCCAATCTAGAGGGCAAGCAAGTGGATCAGACATCCAAAGTAGAGGGGAGGAGGCGAGAGGATAAGGGGAGCGCGGGGAGGGCAGTACCTTGGCAGTGAAGATGATGTTCTCGATCTGGCAGTTCCAGTTGTCCTCACACTCGATCATGGATCCCCAGTAGAACTCACCGGTCTTGAGCTCCACCATGACCACATGCCCCACCGCTTTGTGTAGCAGCTTCACCGGGATCCCCAGGCTGCGGCTTTGATAGTGAACTAAACAGACAATGAATAAAGCAGAGATTGCCTCTTAGCCTTGACTCTTACCCGACTTTTATGCTCTTGCCAATTTCAGCAACTGCCAAGCGATCATATCTCATCACCACAACCACCATAGGCAGCCCACATCAGCCATGTTTCCGATGTCTCTTGCTGCATGCCTCCCTCCCTCGCCTGTCTAGTCCTAAGAACTTATTTGCAACCCATTCAAACCCAATGGAGGTTATTTTTCTCTAGTAGTATTCCAAAGGTTGAAGGAAAATATCAGATAGGCACCTCGTACGTCATGGAGATAGAATCGACGGTACGCCTGGATTTGGTGGCAATAGAAAGTTTCATATATGCTGATTTTAGACATGAAAGTTTTGCAAATCAAACAACCATGCATCAATTTTGGATGGCACACCTATTACCCAGATTACCTTGTGCCTGCCTGTAGTGGGATCCATTAGTTTACTCGGCCGCCAACAAAGTGAAAGAAAAATATTTATTTGAACTATACTTGCCATTCTGATTGAAGTATTTTTGGCATTCCTGCAGACTATGAAACATTAAGAAGTGTTGTAAAAAACTAATAAGATGGCTCTCGTGACCCTTCAAACCAAAACTTCCCTGTTCACAGTCATTCTAGTTAGAACTTCCTAACCCTACCCAATTCCGACCACCAATAATTAATAAACTAAAGTGATGTTGGTTTATGTATGATAGCATTTTACAGTCTAACTATTTTGAAAATTTTACTTTGTTTCCATAAAACCATATAGGTGCATTCTGAAATATACAAACACAGAAATATGTCATAATGTTTGTTCAACCTATGACTCGTATAGTGCCATATCCAACATTCAGTAGGTGTGTATGAGAATCAAATTATAACAAACTGCATATCAATAGGTCCACAAATATAGGTTGGCCATACAATATATATGCTTCTCCTTGTAGTCTGAAATTAAACGATTCTATGTTTTAAAAAAACATGAAAGTGTGAATACAAAATTTATCTTTCGAACCTTCAGGTTTGTAAACAACCAAGAATCAGGTATATATGCACAACTCTCCTATTTGTCCGTCCAATACAAATCTACCTCGTCGGAAAGAGAAAAAAATTAGAAATGTCGTGAATCAAATTTGTTGCATACAATATAGCCAAGCATGCATACTTAAAATATAATCAGAATTAGAACTTGACAACTGAGGATTTCATGAATGCTGCATTCATCGTGTAATGCTAAAAAATCAAATGTGATCAGAATTAGAACTTGACAACTGAGGATTTCATGAATGTTGCATTCATCATGGCATGCTAAAAAATCTGAGATACATCTGATAGGCATAAATTTGATATCAATCATGATGTATATACAAATAATCTCTTCATAATCACTCCATCCATGCTACATGAAGACATTAGATCGTCGAGTTAGATGCCTCAATTAATTAGACCATAACTTCATCCTTCCATTATCTAAAAGGTGTTAGAACATAACATCATTTTCATGTACATTATATCCTATTATATGAGAACGGTATACATATATGCAAGACTATTTCTTAGAAGGAACATATAAATATTACACTTTACTTGCGCATTATGTATATCTATTAAAATGTGCCCAAATATGTACAACTTGATATAAACTACTACAACATGGTAATCATCAATCATGGAATACATACTAAGGTCTTGGAAGTTTATTTATGTTGCCATATCACATATTAAATACATAGAAGCTCTTAGCATGTCCCAGCTCCATACATTATATATTAGAATAGATTGATGCAACAAATATCAACACATCTATGTTTTTTATTATCTAGAACATTAATTAAATCAAGGGCAGTAAAACTAACCAAGTAGCACAAAAACGATGAAGAAACTGCAAACAGAACTGACCATCATCCCCTTTGCTGCCTGGAATTAACACTACAAATATGACATCTTCTTATTCTCCTCAATGCATACATAATCGATCTCTACAGAGAGCACTGTATAGAAATTCCATGAGAACATACGAAGGTTATGCCTCTAAGATACACATATCATATTGCACTTGGTGAGTTTGAAATTAAAAGAACTGATCCAAGGAAAAACCCCATAGTTTTTGCTTATTAGAAAAGGGAGAATTGGACTTAACTCATTACCCTATATAGCATGTAATGCTCAAAAACGTCATATCCACTTTCAAACGATTAATATTCTACGCACAACGAAATTAGAAGAGGAACCTGATCAGTGAACTGAATCATGTAACTAAATTGTACAACACACATATAGATCTTATTTCATCCTGATAATAGGTATCTAAACATGTCTAAAATTAATGGTATGAGAACATTAAAATCTCGAAATTAAAACTGTAGTTTTTAAAACTCCTGATCTACTCTTGCTCATGCGTAGCTGACTTTCAGTAGACCTCCTCCTAGCTGCAATAGCCATCAAGAGATATTGCTGAGTTACAGCGTGTGAACATAACTTGGAAGCAAATGAGAGTTACCCAAATTAAACTCTAATCGCTCCTGCCCATTTATAACTTAATGGGCTTCGGTACGCCTCCACCTATTAGCAATAACCATCACGGGATATATTCAGCTACTAAACCGCAGTGTGTGATCATAGATCGGAAGCTTCAAGTCCAACGTAAGGAAGATGATTTAGGGAAACACGGACTGATTACATTTTACCCTTTTCCAAATCGATTCACCTATTAGCTTTGTCAGAGGACTTGCATGGCACTGGATTGAGGACGCGGCGGCAGCACAGCGTTGGCATCCGGGCGGGCTGGGGACCTAGTGTGCTCCGCCGGTGAGAGCTCGCTGTCGGGCGTCGGGCTGTTGGACTCGTGCTGCTGGAGATGGGAAATCGGGAGCGGTGGTGGAGGTGGATGCGGCGTCGGTAGCCGCCGGGGCGGTGGCGGATCGGGCCTCGCGGGCGCGACGGCAGAGGGCGCGATGGTGGCGGGGTGAGCAGCGACGTCGAGACAGAGGGTGTGTCGTGGAGAGGGGGATGACCCCGGTGGGGAAAGTAGTGATTATAGGTTCTAAGGTTGCAGGCTGCTATTTATAGCCTTGGATGTATACGTAATTTGCATAGAATGCAGGGGTTTTGTGCATAATAGCCATGTGACCGATGGATCGGGACGAACCAAGAAACGGGAGCGGGCGAACCAAACACAGTACGCACTATTCCTAACTGTTCACGATGAACAGCAGGATAGGGTAATTAGGTAATGTACATGCATGTACGCAGGGAAGCAAGCTGCCTATACGTACATCGATTGGAAGCAAACTACTATTCGTACATGTACGCACATACGCGCCTACCTCCCAACAAAAAGTTCACGACATGCCATGTGACACGTTTGTACATCAAAACTAAAAAAAAAATGAATTACGTACAGCTGAAAATAAAATTATATAAAATCAATTTATACAGACTTAGACAGTATAAATACACAGACTTAGACGTATAACTACACTACAGATTCAGATATATAACCATACAGCGTCAGGTTGTACGTACAACTATACAGAATCAGACATATAACTACACAGACTCAGTCGACTCAGACGTACAACTACACAGACTTAGACGTACAACCACACAGACTTAGGTGTATGAACAACCACACAGATTTGGGTTGTACGTATAACCACAGACTAAGATTGTACGAACTATACATAACCGGAAGTAAAAAAAGTTCATCAAACCTGGGATCTAGTTTTGAAAATCTCGACGCGAGAAATTTAAAAGTGAAAACGGTTCATAATTTGAATAAACGGTTCTCGAGATATTTTATTTTAAAATTTCATTTTCGAAAAATAAAAGGGAAAACTGCCCTCCCACCTCTCCTGTGTGTATTTCCCTCTAATCCTCTCCCCCACTTTTATTCTGATAGCGCCTATTGACGGACATGTAAAAAACCATGTGGACCAAGAAAAAAGCAAAAAAAACAATACTTGTGATAACCAGAGTATGAGTGAAGTGAGCCTAGCTCAACTGGTTTGGTTCCTTGTGGTGGAACCAGCCCACCCAGGTTTAAGTTCTAGACTTGGCATGGGTGCTCACATTTTCTGGATTTTCAGGATTTAACCGGCGCTATGCTTTCAGTGGTAGATGACGTGTCTGTCAACGACGAGTCGCCCGTGGTGACTTCGTCAAGTTCAAGATATGCCGGAGCAGTCTCTCGGAGGTGCTCATAGGGGTAGGGTTTGCGTGTGTGCGGTCATAGGGGTGTCTGTACATGCGTGTTTGTGAGTGTCTGTGTCTGTACTGTGTTTCTCGAAAAAAGATAACCAGAGTATGAGTAAAGTTCTCTTTATAAAGTAAAGCATTTTTTTTAGCGATTTCCTCGTGTGGTGGTAGCCAAACTAATACAGCCAAAGCCTATACAGACTACCAAAGACTAACACAACATGATTAAGAGCGTCGCCCAATCAGACTGGGTGACAGACTTGTGTCTGACCAAACTGCTCGTTCTCGTGAGATCGATGCAAGTAGTTTCTTATACTACTATTATTTTGTTGAGACTGATAAGTGCAGGACGTAACATAGCTGACCAATAAGGCCAAAAAGAAGTTATTGTAGACAACTTGGCACTTGGCAGGAGTACATAGCAGCCTTTGCTATACACGTGCGTTAAATTAGCAGTCGGCTCGTGCAACTGCCCGGCCGTGACAAGATGATTAATTTTCAATTCTTCTCCACATTAGCCCGTGACAGAATAATTCAACTGGCGTACGTCACATATTTGTGCATTGCCTCGGAACGAAAGCAGCCCCACATTTTGGAGTGTAATTGTGAATCCCGGCTCCGGTTTGGTTACCAAATCGACATGAATAGTAAATTTCATTTTCCTTTTATCTTCTTTTATTTCTAAACAATAAATTGAATTTTATACATATGCTTAGCAAATAGAGAATGTGCGAACTTCTTTTTGTTGGCCATCCATATCATTTTGATGCCCTCTCACAGAGTTAAATGACATGCATCGTGATTTCCGTATTGATCAATTGTATATCGCACTGCTGTAGCAGCTAGAGACCAACTACTCAAGTTCCTATGACATAAATAGTGAAATTGTATTTAATCCATGTCAAAAAATTCTAACAACAGTGAGTTATTTGCATGGTCCTGGCGTCCTGCTAATGTGCACCGTACCTGCCGAAACTGGCCAACACCCAGAGTAACTCAATTTTTCTTCTGGATTTATTTCCAACCCGTCTTTCGTTAGGAACAATGCGGTCTAGCTAGCTGACCAAGCAAGGGCACATGTCATGACTCAGATGGAGTGTCCCAATCAAGTTGTTAATTCGGCAGATAGGCAGATCCGCGGAAGAAGGCTAGTTGGAGCTCTCCGGTGCTAACTCCCAACTGAACCAATTGGTGTGTAGCAGTAGCAGTCAGCCCTCACCTAAGACTAGTTCTAGTGGGGAGTATCATATAGTGGTATCATGTATATGATACTCCTCTATGTTACTATGCTAATAATGGGTAGTAACATAGATGTAGTATCATATAATCATGGACCTTGCTATTAAGGGCACGTGCCCCAGATTAGCTTTTCGTGGGCACGGAAATAGTATGGCAACCGAGTATTGAATGTAGTTGCCACGTAGATGCTTTTTGGATATTAGAGTTTAAAATGTTTTATTTCTCAAGTCATAAATCAAATTGAAAATCCGCTTTCACGGTTGACTTTGTCGTGACGAGATCTTTAAAACTAAATTCCATCTTGATATGTTTTGACAATATTTTTTTCTGACCCAAGTTACCAGATTATAGTCACTTAGTCACCAGGTATTGTCAAGTTGGTTGCAAGATTTAAATCAAATGGTTGCCTGGTTATTTGAACTTCTTTACTCACCAACGTAAATCGTTTCATGATGGAATTCCATATTTTACGTGTTTTGGAATGACTCAAATACTCACTATTGGATGTGTAAATCATCGATATGTTAAAAAACACATAAAATTTACCTGGTAACGAGGTATTATTTGGGTGGTAAGTGTTAACTAGTAATATGCCAACTACGACAATATAATCTGGCAACTAATGATGAAAAAAAAAGTTTGTCAAAACATATTAAGATGGGATCTTGTTTTGAAGTTCTCGTCGATCCGAACCCAACGGAGAAAACGAATCGTCAATCGGATTTACGGTTGAAGAGATAATTTATTTTGAATTTTTAGTTATGGAAAAGATTCCTTTCATGCATACATGGCGTGGGATTGATGAGTTCTGTAGGACACGGACGTTAGATAGATTAACCGTATAATCATTCATTTATTAGGCTATAGACTCATCTTATCTCGAAATCCACTATGCTACAGTATCTACCTATGATACCATCACCACTTCTCTCCTCATTAAATACTTGCCACATCATCATTTTTGCCTATGTGGCACTTATGTTACTACCTATGATACCCCCACTATGACTAGTCTAATCATTCCTCGTATTCTCCTATTTATATTAGTGTAAAGTGACCGTTGGAACCTTTGGTCACACGGAAGATTGAAAGGAAGTTGAAGAATCAAACCAAGTCAGTTTAGATGCTGGTGGGTGACGATCCATTTTGTCCCATAGATTGTTTGCAAGGCCTTCCGGTCAAAGCAACTGAACAATATTTCTTTACACCCTCAAAGGTGTATCACTTTGCATAGAAGGAGTGCCAAGAGGCAAATGTTACATCGCCGGCTAGGTTCGGTGGTTATACCCAACGGGTATACCCACCCGGCTATAATGAAGAATAATCTGCTAAGAGGCCATTGGAGTGCGGGTCAAGAAAAGAGGCATCGTGCCGACTTAGTACATCTAGAGATCTATCCTGATTTGTATTCAAACTATTGAGACCTGATCCCCTATATATAAGGGTCAGGAGGGAGATAATAGGACTACGTGCAATCTGATTATACTAAACCCCAGGTACGGAGCCAACCCCCAAGCTTGGAGGGGCCCGAGATTTGTTGGAGGGGGCGAACAAGGCTTAGAACCCGCATTAGAAGCATGTTTAATAGGGGATTTAGGAACAAAATTTGAATGTGGGGGGGGGGGGGGGGGGCTTAGCCCCTGCTCGTCCCCCTTTCTCCGTCCCTGCCAAACCCTATAGAGTCCTCAACTCGCTGGGTCGCCATTGTAGCTACTCCCACGAGAGCAAAACAAGCCACTGGTCCCGGGCCGGCAGGGCTTTTTGTCCCGGTCACGCGCCCGGGACAGCGTGTTCGGGACAAATAGCCTCCCCTATTTGTCCCGGGCACGCCACGGCCCGGAACCAATAGGGGGGCCACGTGGCCAAACAAGCCAGCCTCTGGCTGCGACTCATTTGTCCCGGTTCGTAATACGAATCGGGACAGTATATATGATTTTTTGTTTTCTTTTTTTATTTTGTTTCCTGTTTTCTATTTGTGTTTCTGTTTTTGATATTTATGTTACTGATTCTTTTGTGTTTCTGTTTTTTTATTTATGTTTCATTTCAAACAAGATCGAGTTGCATATTATACGTTACTATATAATATATATCATGAATACACGATTTTTTCCTCGTGATATAGTCATGAATACTACTAGTACACGAGTACTCCCAAACAAATATGTACAACAAATATTTACAACCGGAAGATCATGTCTAAATATTTACAAACAGAGATCATTACATGACAGAGAGGCATTAGACCCTATTTTTTCCTCGGGATGGTCTTTTTTCGCGGCTGGATTATATTGCATTCTGCGCCTGGCTTTATGACATAGTCAAGCAGAAATCCCGCAATTTCCTCCGCAATAGGTAGTAGGCGGTCTTTTGCATCAAGCCTGTTCCGGATCGTCTCAAACTAAAAAGGAGAGATCAACACCAATATATCAACCATTATGAAAATAATTCAATTTAAAAAGTGAACAAGTTTGAATAAATTGTTAACGTACCCTATTCCAGTCTGCACCCTCATTGAAGTGAATTCGGATGAACTCGCAGACATAGAATCCACACAAATTGGTGCCTTGTTGCTGCTTCGCGCACTTTATGATAGAATAAGATAAGAAACCAATCAAAAATATTGAAAAAATGGTATTGTGAGACTGAAATTAAGAATATGCATACGTGGAACCTAGCTAGTTCGGCTTACCTCTCGCCATTTAAAAGTGAGGTTCCGAGCTATACCGACGTCCTTGTGGAAAGAGGTGAACTTGTCCCAAACCCTGAAGTTTACGGTATGGAAAATTAGTAAAGAAGTTTACTAATTACTATATATTATTAGAAAAGACGAGGTCGATTGTGATAATGAACGAAATTACCTCTGGAGCATCTGTTTCGTGTCATCGAACTTTTCTTCAGGTTTCGATAATGGGTCGAAGACATCAACGATTGCCTTTTCAACATCAATCTCAAATAATACCCAGTGAAATCTGCCATATGTTTATATTTGTTAATAACTAAATCATCAATTACATATACTTAACATCAAGTATGTATAAGAAAGTAAACAACTCACTCGAAGTTGAACGGGAAAAGTATGGTGTTTTTGTAATGTTGCGCCATCAAATAAGTAAGCAAAAGCTCCTCCGTACTCTCTGGGTAATGTAACAAACCATGATGATGAACTCGATTAGGGTCAATGAATCCAATCTTGTGATTGAGTCCCAGCTTTCGAGATTGTATAATTTTCAGCCTGCATAATAGAGTACAAAAGTAATATAGTGATAACTAAAATTACAAGCAATAAAAAATAAGTTGAGCTAGAGAATTACTGACATATATACATAATTTAATTACTTACATGCAAAAGGGACTGATGATAGATTTGTCGAGCGCGTCAAAATTGAATAACTGCATAATTCGCAATACTCAATTTGAATCTCATCATCACCTGGGCCATAAAAATCTGTTGGAATTTTCGCATAGAGCCAGTCTCCTTCTTGACTTTTCGTATTATGTATGTACCATGCATTTAGTTGGTGCAACCTAGCTGGTAGGGTGCACACCATAGCAGGGTCGACAAGATCTTCTCCTCTCACATATTTCCGCACCACCTCATGTATGGTGACACTCTCGCCAGATTGTAATGCCTTAAGCTCTGCTAGAGTTATACCCATATCTCTAGCTTGCTGCGAAAGTACATCATCGACCGGGTTCCGGTTGTAAGGCGCCAATATGAGTGGAGGGGCCGATTGTCCCGCCTGCATTCCGAGCTGTGGAACATCTCTCTTCTGGGTGGCAGCAGATTTTTGTTCTTCCCGCACTCTCCTAGATGTACGCACCAGAACACGTGTGTAGTCATCGTCCATATTTAGTTCATATTGCGATGGATGCGTAAGAAATTCTATGGCCCACCGTATCGCATCCGAAGAATATACCGGAACAGGCAAAGGCATCTTTTTTGCCTTCTTTCTCTGGGAAGCCTGGATCTCGTTGACCCATATATAGGACATCTTCGCGAGAGTTCACAAAGCGAGACTTCCCCGTTTCGCTTTTCTGAGTACTAGTCGACGCAGCGGTGCACTTCCGCTTCATTTGCGGAGGCGGCGGAGTACGCTCACGCGACGGCGGAGATGGACTAGCGCCTTGGTTGTCGTTGTGGGGGGTGTCTGGACTAGCGCATTGGTTGTCGTTGTTGTAGTTATGTGGGCTGGCATGTGGACTGGGAGGGCGATTTTGCTGCATGTGTGGGAACACGATGTTTTCTTTTTTCCATAAGCAGGTACTCTTGAGGGCAAATCTCAACTCAACCTCGTCTTCACCCGTAGGGAAGTCCAGCTTAATTCCCTCATATGTCTTGATAACTTCATCAACCCCGACAACAACATAGCCATCTGGAATAGGGCGACAATGGTAAGTTCCATTTGGTTCAGGCTGTAGTGCAAAGCCGTGCGCCACCTTCACGGTTATGTTCAAGCATGGCACATGTAGGTCGCAAAGTTCCCGCTGCACGATATTATCCACGGGTGACGAGGACCCGGCATATCATTGTGGCGATCGAGCTCCGTCGAAGCCACGCTGCTTCTCCGCATTGCTTTGGATCAGGAGAAGGATCTTCGGGCGTCTCAGATTCGCAGGGCATCCGTAGAGTCTGCGCTGCCTTCAGCTCTGCTATCTCCTTCTCATGCTGTAGTAATTTATTTTCCATCCACTGGGCCCGGTTGGCAAGCTCTTTCTTCTTTCTCGCTCAACTTCTGTAAGTGCCAACATATTTGGGAAACCCAATTATCCACGGTACGGAGCCGACGGTTCCTCGTGTTCGTCCACTGTGTTCAGGATTCTTAAGGGCTCGCGATAGCTCATCCTTCTCTCTGTTAGGGTGGAACCTGCCTTCCGTGACCTCCTTCCATACCTCTCTGAGAGCTTCAATAGGGTCAGGTCCGTGCTCCTTGGTAAAAAGACAGTCACCTGTTTCAGGGTCTAACTTTCCACCATGCCCATAGAACCAAGCCTTAAGCCGGTCTGGCCAGCCAAATGTCTCGATCTCTATACCTTTAGCCAAAAACTCATCCTCCATTTTCGTCCACTTAGGCATGGCCGTCAGGTAGCCACCTGACCCCATGTTATGGTGATATATCTTTTTCTCTGCATTTTTCTTATTTCTCGCTGAGATTTTCTTAGCGGCTTCCAATTGCTTGTACGCCTTAAATTCGGGCCACTCATCTTTTATCTTTTCATAGACTCCGACAAATTCTGGAGTCTTACCTTCAGTTATGAACCTGTTTAGCCTTTTCTTCCAGCTGCGGAACAATTCACCCATCTCAATATCAGTCCAGGCCTTGCATCGATTCTCTATAACCGGCTTCTCTACATCCTCCTCTTCCGGTAAAGTGAAATTCTGCATGAGCTCGTCCCAAAGGAGTTGTTTGTCTTCATCCCTTACATAAATAACCCCCTCTTTTGGCACCTTTGGCTTATACCATTCTTGAGCCCTGATGGAGAGTCTGTCCCGAACGATGACTCCGCACTGAGCTACAAATTTCCTTGCGTGGTTAGCGGGAGCAATCGGTTTGCCTTTTTCATTGATCTCCTCGATGTGGTACTTCTGTTTCCCTTGGAGCTTTTTGGTCCCGGTTCGTGGCCCGCCTCGTTTCACCGCTGCTTTTTTGCTTGGTGCCGGTTCATGGCCCGCCGACGGCTAAACACAAGAAAAAGTGATTGTTAATATATGTATACACACAAATCTATTCAACGGAGACAAAAACCTGAGGGCATATATCTACCTCGGCGGCCGACTTTCCAACAGTAGAGTCGGTGAACTGTCGGTGAGCTGAACTGTCGGTGACGTCTATTCCGTCTGAATGCCCCTCCAGTCCATCACCGGACTCGTTCAGAAATTGCCCGGTGAAATCGTCTAAGTGTTCCTCTTCTTGTTGGTCCAGTCCATCACTTTCGCGGATATGCCGAACATGTCCTCTTCTTGTTCAAGGTTTCTACCGGTGTCCATAGTTTCTGCAAGGGATTTAAATTGTACAAACACATTTCAATTTCAGACCAGAGAAAAGTTATTTGAATTGTACAAATACATTAATACATTTGAATTTTACAATCATATTTGATTCATATCGAGTATTTCAATTTCTCTTATACATTTCTCTTTGTAGTATCTCGAACTTTGCTAGGGCTCTGAGAGGGCGGCGACGGTGGCTCCGTGTATCTGCATTGTAACATTTTAACTTGTAAATAATTTAACAAACACATAAATACTAATTTGCATGCTACTCATACTAAGTCATTTATTTGTATACACAAGTAACTTCAACTAACTACAGGCATTGCGGCGAGAGACGTGCGCGCGGACGGCTGCGTAGATTCAAAATTGTAATTTTACGGGGAGGAGACAATGGGGAGGAGATGGAGATGGTAGTATGCTACAAATACTAAGTCATTTATTTGCATACACAAGTTTTCACATACTAATTCGCATACATATGCATACACATGCTACAAATACTAATTTCACGTACACACGTTTTTATTTACATACACAAGTTTTCAAATACTAATTCGCATACTAATTCCTAATGTGTTGGATGGAAAGATATATTTTTCTGAAATTTTTGGTAGTTTATTTCCATTTTTCTGAACTGGACATGAGGAGATATGATTTTTTTTTATTTAGGCGCTTTCTGTAATTAATATTCATTGAGAGGTGGGACCCATGCGTCAGCCAGACACCGTTGACGTCAGCGGGCGACGACGGCGCTGGCGAGCACGCGGCGACCGGCAGCGTACGCGCGCGGGGCGCAGAGCATGCACACCTGGTAGAGGAGCCTGCGGGGAATCGAACTGGCGGCGCGAGGGACCAAAAGGTCGCCGGAGTCACCGGCGACGACCGATCCCGCGGAGCCGAAGATGGCGATAGGAGGCACGCGCATGCAGAGAGAGAAAGAGGGCACGAGCTAGGGTTTGGGGCACGCGCGAGGCTCACCTAGGGGGCGGAGTAGAGGAGGAAGGTGGCGGCGAGGCCCAACCGGAGTCGAGGAAGGAGGCGGCGGCGGCTAGGGTTCACGGGAAATTTCGCAGCACTTCGGTAGGAAAGGGGAACTGCTCCGGGTGGTTGCTCGGCCCGGAGCTAAGTGTTTGGTTTTATAGTAGAATGCTATCTGTCCCGGGTCGTGGCTCTGCCAGGGACAAATAGGGGTCATCTGTCCCGGGCTGAGCCACCACCCGGGATAGATAGCACCCCATCTGTCCCGGGCTGAGCCACAACCCGGGATAGATGGGGTTTTTTCTTCTTCTGTTTTCTGTTTTCTGTTTTAAATAACTTTGACTACTATTTTGAATGTGAATTTGTATAACTTTTGCAAACTTTGGAATTTGAAAAAACTTTCAATATGAAAAGTGTTTGAATTTGACTAACTAATACAAAAACATTTTCTCTTTTCTATAACCATTATTTAAATTAGTTTAAAACTATTTTGAATGTGAATTTGTATAACTTTTGCAAACTTTGGAATTTGAAAAAACTTTCAATATGAAAAGTGTTTGAATTTGACTATATAATACAAAAACATTTTCTATTTTCTATAACCATTATTTTAATTAGTTTAAAACTATTTTGAATGTGAATTTGTATAACTTTTGCAAACTTTGGAATTCTGAGATGTTCGATCAAAACTTTAACTTCCAAACCGGGACTAAAGAAGCACACGGATCGTGTGTTTCTTTCAAGCACTTGTAAGCCGTTTGATCAGGTGTGTGTTTCTTTTGATTTCTTCTGAGCTGTTCGATTAACGCTTTCAGTTTCAAACCGGGACTAAAGAAGCACACGGATCGTGTGTTTCTTTGAAACACTTGTTAGCCGTTGGATCAGGGGTGTGCTTCTTTTGAGCACTTGAGAGCTGTTGGATCAACACTATCAGTACCACTGGTTGAGCCCGTGACCCTATCTATAGCCCCCTCTCGGACGAGGCGAGCACTCAGTGTTTCCTCCTTCTAGTGCCTAGCCGGGTGGTGTGTGGTATACAAATCACTCGGATTCCCTGCATACGCCCCACGGTGCATTTGATATGCAGGCACTCAGGAGCCACCGTGGGGCTTTATGCAGGTGAAATCGTGTGTTTTGTTCTATCAAAAGAATAGTTCAATTTATCTACTGAGGAATATATACAAATTACTCGGATTTCCTGCATACGCCCCACGGTGCATTTGATATGCAGGCACTCATCAAGAGCCACCGTGGGGCTGTATGCAGGTTAAATCGTGTGTTTTGTTCTATCAACGCCGACGGATCCATTTGATATGCAGGTAAAAATGGAGCAGCTTCTTCATATAAAAAGTTTAATATATTAATTATTACATATCGCACCAACATCTCCATCACACAACACCGCCAGTTCTTCTGCGTCGGAACCATGGAACATCTTCTTCAATCAACTTGATGATTGGGTCAATGTTCACTACGAAAGGCGGAATTTCATCAAAATTATTATAATCATCTGACATGTCTGTCTTGTCCTCCACTCCCACGATGTTTCTTTTTCCTGAAAGAACTATGTGACGCCTCGGCTCCTCCACTCCCAGGATGTTTCTTTTTTTGGGTCTGCTAGACATGTCTTTCACATAGAAAACCCGAGCCACATCATTGGCTAGCATGAATGGTTCGTCTCTGTACGCAAGATTGTTTAGATCCACTGTTGTCATTCCGTACATCTTGTCTACCTCAACCCCGCCTTTCAGATTGACCCATTTGCACCGAAACAAAGGGATCTTAAAAGAAGGTCCATAGTCAAGTTCCCATATCTCCTCTATGCAACCATAATATGTGTTCTTCTGCCCATTGTTGTTTGTTGCATCAATGCGAACACCACTGTTTTGGTTCGTGCTCTTTTTATCTTGGACACTCGTGTAAAATGTATTCCCATTTATCTCGTACCCTTGGAAAGTACATATAGTTGTAGATGGGGCCCTGGCCAACAAGTGTAACTGTTCATCAACCTTGTCTTTATTTTCAAGATGTGCTCGCAACCAACCGCCGAACGTCGCCATGTGTGTACGTACAATCCAGTTGTCAGACTTCCCCGCGTGTAGAGAGCGTACAAGATTCTTGTGTTCATCGATATACGGGGCCACCAAGGTAGAACTTTGTAGAACTGTATAGTGTGCTTCAGTGAAAGAATGCCCATCCATACAAATTTTTGTTTTCTTTCCTAGTGTGCCTTTTCCACTAAGTCTACCCTCATGTCGTGATTGTGGAACACCTATCGGCTTAAGGTCATGAATAAAGTCAACACAGAACTCAATGACCTCCTCGTTACCGTAGCCGTTGGAGATGCTTCCTTCTGGCCTAGCACGGTTATGCACATATTTCTTTAAGACTGTCATGAACCTCTCAAATGGGAACATATTGTGCAGAAATACAGGACCGAGAACTTGAATCTCTTCGACTAGGTGAACCAGGAGATGCGTCATAACATCGAAGAAGGATGGAGGGAACACCAACTCAAAACTGACAAGACACTGGACCACATCATTTTGCAACCCTGGTAGAATCGCCGGATCGATTACCTTTTGAGATATTGCATTGAGGAATGCACAAAGCTTCACAATGGGTACTCGAACATTTTTCGGTAGTAGCCCCCTCAGTGCAATCGGAAGCAATTGCGTCATAATCACGTGGCAATCATGAGACTTTCGGTTCTGAAATTTTTGGAGTCTCACATTTACTATCCTCTTTATATTCGACGAGAACCCAGCCGTGACCTTGATACTGCTCAGGCATTCAAAGAATATTACTTTCTCTTGTTTGGTAAGAGCGTAGCTGGCAGGACCTTCGTAGTGTTTGGGACTTAGGCCGTCTCGTTCTTTCACACGTTTCTGGTCCTCCCGTGCTTCCTCTGTATCTTTTTTCTTCCCGTACACGCCCAAGTAGCCTAGCAGGTTCACGCAAACATTCTTCGTCACGTGCATCACGTCGATAGCAGATCTAACCTCTAGGACCTTCCAGTATGGTAGCTCCCAAAATATAGATTTTTTCTTCCACATGGGTGCGTGCCCGTTAGCGTCTTTCGGAACCTCTTGTCCTCCAGGACCCTTTCCAAACATTACTTTTAGATCCTTGACCATATCAAATATTTCTTCACCAGTACGGTTGACAGGCCTCCTACTGTGACCAGCCTCACCTTTAAAATGCTTGCCTTTCTTCCTTGCGGTATGCCTGATCGGAAGAAATCGACGATGCCCCAGATACACACACTTCTTACATTTATCCAAATATAAACATTCAGTCTCACCCAAACAGTGTGTGCATGCATTGTACCCCTTGGTCGACGGCCCTGAGAGGTTAGCAAAAGCAGGCCAATCGTTAATTGTTACAAAAAGAAAAGCTCGTAGGTCAAATTCCTCATGTTTGTGCTCATCCCACACCCGTACACCTTCTTCCCGCCACAACTGTAGAAGTTCTTCAAATAATGGCCAGAGGTACACATCAAGGTCGTCGCCGGGTTGCTTCGGGCCTTGGATGAGCAATGGCATCATAATGAACTTTCGCTTCATGCACAACCAAGGAGGAAGGTTATAAATACATAGAGTCACAGGCCATGTGCTATGGCTGCTGCTCTGCTCCCCAAACGGATTGAAGCCGTCTGTACTCAGACCAAACCTTAAGTTCCTTGCGTCATCTTCAAATTCCGGGAACTCTCTCTCAATTTTTCTCCACTGCGACCCATCAGCGGGGTGTCTACACATCGCGTCTTTCTTACGGTCCTCTTTGTGCCATCACAACAACTTGGCATGCTCTTTATTCGCGAACAGGCGTTTCAACCGTGGTATTATAGGAGCATACCACATCACCTTGGCAGGAACCCTCTTTCGGGGACGCTCACCCTCAACTTCACCAGGGTCATCTCGTCTGATCTTATACCGCAATGCAGTGCATACTGGACATGCATCCAAATTCTCATACTCACCGTGGTAGAGGATGCAGTCTAGTCCTTATGCACGTCTAATCCTAGAGGGCACACAACCTTCTTTGCTTCGTACGTGCTGTCGGGCAACTCGTTGACCTTTGGAAGCATCTTCCTAATTATCTGCAGCAACTTTCCAAATCCCTTGTCACTCACACCACACTCTGCCTTCCACTGCAGTAATTCCAGTGTGGTACCCAGCTTTTTCTGACCATCTTCGCAACTTGGATACAACAATTTCTTGTGATCCTCTAACATCTGGTCGAACTTCAACCTCTCCTTTTCAGTTCCGCACTCTCTCTTTGCATCAGCAATGGCCCTAGCAAGATCGTCAGTGGGCTCATCTGGTGCCTCTTCAGCTTCAGCTTCCCCCGTTGCAGAATCTCCGTACTCCGGGAACATAGGATATTTGCCATGATCTTCCTCTTCTTCATTGTCTTCCATCATAACACCTTTTTCTCCGTGCTTCGTCCAACAATTATAGCTGGGCATGAAACCCTGCCGAATAAGATGACTTTGAAGGGTTCTCACGTTTGGGCGATCTGTCTTATTCTGACAGTTGACACATGGACAACACATGAAACCATTGGCACTGTGGGCCTGGGCTTTCTCTAGAAATTTCCTCCAACCTGTCATGTACTCGGCAGTGCGTCGATCACCATACATCCATTGTCGGTCCATCTGCATTATATAATGAACTACATCAATAACCATTACAGAACATCGACAAATAAACACTGAACATGCACGGTATCAATTAATTACAAATGAAATGAGAGAAAAATTAACCTTGATCGAAAAGAAGAATAAACTTCTTCAAGTGTACATCAAATAATTTCGTGAACTCTCTCGGGCATTTCATCAAACACCTTGCATGCATACAAAAAAAATAGACTAGCACACACCCCCTCCTTCCATTTAAAAAAAAATGCCTCCAATGGTTTTGGGAGGGGGCTGCTGATCAGTATATATAGGCACCCCCCATTTGTCCCGGTTTCAGTCACAAACCGGGACAACAAGGAGGCCCATTTGTCCCGGTTTGTGACTAAAACCGGGACAGATGGAGGTTTTTTCATTTTTTTCTTTTTTTATTTTCTTTTTCTGTTTTAAATAACTTTTGCAAACTTTGGATTTTGGAAAAACTATGAATATGAAAAGTGTTTGAATTTGACTAACTAATACAAAACCATTTTCTGTTTTCTGTTTTAAATAGGTTTTGCAAACTTTGGAATTTGAAAACACTTTTGCAAACTTTAGATATATTTCGGTCAATACAAGAGAACACGCGCACACAGAATTTTTGCGTAACGGAATACATAGATAGTCTACTCAGCAACGACATTAAGATGATCATACTCTGTATTATAGCCTCGTAGACTATCCCACTTCCGTGCAATCTCGAAGCCAAGGCGAGCGTCTAAAGCAGCATATACGACTTGATCGTAGCTCAATGAAACGTTGCCCCATCCGAAAATTAGGTCTTCTTCTAACGTGTCTTCCTTGTCGCCGTCCGTGTTCATCTTCTTCTTGTATTTCTTCTTCTTCTCAAGATTTGTCCCAATGACCGCATTAGAGAGAGCATATAGGCTAGGAGTAAAATTGCCGGTAGGGTTTTGGCGATCCCTCTGCAGGTCGACCGCGGACCGAATAATAATTCCGTAGTAGGCTAGCATCTTCATGTCATTATGGATTGCCACGCCGTAGAATTTGATTGTCTCATCACCTAAGAAATCCACGAGGACCTGTGGCACCCGATCAGCTTTGCAAATTTGGAAGACAAGAGTCTCGGTCGCCACCGAGAGTTGAAGGATGGCGGCGCACTGCGGAGTATCCTTCCGTCGAGGGTCGGTGAACTCGCAATCGAGTCCAACGGCTTTGATCGGAGCGGCGTCGAGGAAGTAGTTCTTCACGTCACGGATCCACTTCTCCACGCGCCATGCACGAAGGGTGACCCACACCTTGAACCGCATGCCTTCCTTCTTGTAGTAGTACAACTCGGACCGAGGTGGACGCGCAAGTGGCTCCATAGGACCGGAGAAAAGAGAGGAGAGATGGTGTGTGAAGGAGACGGAGAGATGGTGTGTGGAGGAGTCGTACTGTGCAGTGCATTTTATAGCGCCGGAGAGGAAGATGAATCACCGGCGGAGAGCAGAGGATTTAATCGCCGGAGGGCAGAGGAATCGCCGGCGGCGCCGTATTTCCGCTCGTCTTCCGTGCGCGTCAAAAAAACGCGGCGATGGCTCGGCTTTCGCGCGCACGTAACTGAAACCATGAAATTTGTCCCGGTTCGTGACTAGAACCGGGACAAATGGGTGTCGCCTGAAGCGTTCGGCGGGTGCTACCTCATTTGTCCCGGTTCGTGGCTGGAACCGGGACAAATGGGTGTCGCTTGGAGCGCTCGGCGGGTTTTATGCCCCATCTGTTCCGGTTTGCAGTACGACCGGGACAAATGGGGTTTTATGCCCCATCTGTCCTGTGAGATTAATATCATCTACCTCACGAGCAAATCATGGCTTGTCAGCCGTCCGAGTTTGCCAACGTCCATATGCTTTTCCCCTTGATATAACCCTAGGTACCTTACCATGGGATTTGCCGAGTTAACCCCTCGTCATTCGGCGATCCTCGCTGTAATAAGGGTGCAGTTACCTATAAAGAAAAGAAAACTACTCGCCCTGCGTCGACGGCACGAAGACGAAAGCCTCTCCCCTAAATAGGTTTGCCGACTTTCAAGTTTAGAACTCCGACCTACTCCGCTGAATCGCCATGTTCACCGAGGGTATCGTTGTGTTGAAAATCACATCATCCTGTGAGGCCCGTCGAGGGAGGTAATCGCACGCATGTGATGGCGATAACGGTGCGAGGGCGTCGTCATAGATGACTTGGACCTTGCCGGCCGGGGTGCCAAGCAGCTGGCCACCGCGGTTGAGGTTGCTCCTCCTCCAGGCGGAACCATGACAATCGTGAGGAGGGTAGCGGTTGCAGCCCTGGACACGATGTCATCGTCATCATCATGGCCCTTCATGGTGGCAGTGGCCCTCATGGAGATGGTGGCCTTCTTCTCTTTGTTTCTCCGGGCACCCTGCTTCTGGGTCTCTATGGCCCTCTGTCCTACCGAGGTCTCCTTATTTGCCTTCTTGGGAGCTTCAGCCGCGACATAGGGGATGGCGGGCTCCTTGATGATAGGCCCGGCGGCGGCAGTGGCTGCGGTGGTGTCGGGCATGGCTAACGTTGGTGTTCGCACGCGGTGCTTGCGAGTTGTAAGTGGTGTTTTGAAAGAGGAAATATCAGAATGACAATTTTACTTCTCTTGGGCGGACCAGGGATACAATAGTTTTTTACTGACTGGAGGTACATATAGTTGCATCCTAATGAGAAATTGTATACAACTACTTGTCAAAGTGAACAAATTCATACAAAAAACTGACATGTGGATTCAAGCTCATATAAACGAGCTGCTAGAAACCCCTTGGATTATGCGTACCATGACAATTAGGTCACACACGAATTCCCCAATTCGTTTTTCCAATCCCTAGCCCTAGCTGGCGGCAGAGGCGACGCGGGTGCACGGCGGCGGAAGTGTAAACCTATCACTATCAGCACCTGCATTGCACATGATGAAACCAAATTCAGTTAACAGTTCATCTTCAGTTCAAACAGCACACTGCCCACAAATTTACTCCTTATCTAACTTTTACTACATGTAACTGGAAATTTTACACACTAACAGCACACACTAACACTACAATACTAACAACTCATACTAAAACTCCTTAGCTACACAAAATCATCCCAAAAGTCGCACCTTTTATTCATTGAAGTGAAAAACATGCACCAAATCATTGCGCACTACTTGCAAAACCTAACTACAAACAAGTATATGATTAATCTGCAAACAAAAATGCATTACAACCACCGAATCATTGCTAATTTGGACGCACTTTGTCACGATACAGGAACCAACACTAGTGGAAAAAGGGCTACCTGTGGCGCAGCCAGGAAAATTGGGGGCGCGCTGACGAGGTGTTAACTCGACAAGTCCCAGGGTTGTGCGCCCCGCGTTAATTGATGGGGAGAGAGATGAGTGCAGGTGGTCACGACGGCTGACAAGTAAGGATTTACCAGGTTCAGGCTCCCGGAGGATAATACACTACTCCTGCTTGTCTGATTATTGATGCGAGTTGTGGTTACAATGGCGAGATTGCGATCTCGCTAGGGTTTGTGCCGTGGCTATGAGCGTGTCCTCTGGGACGAGCAACCCTCCTGGCTTTATAGGCAGCCAGGTCTCGGGTGGTTGGTGCCGATGGCAACTACAGATATGGCAGGTTATGCTTCCTAACCGACTTGGACTAGGTTACATGGTACCCCGCATGGGCCTTCTATGGGCCTTCCTGTCCTTGGCGTGGCCCAGGTAGCCTTATCGTGGGCTACCCGAAAGGCAGCCCCACGTCAGTAGCCCCCGAGTGCTTGGTCGAAGCGTAGAGTCGAGCAAAGGACTCCTTACTCCTGGACGCGCCATTGGATTGCTTGATCTTGAGTTTGAACTCGATTTCTTCAGTCGAACCGGCCGCTCCCAATGGGAGTAACCTTTGCAGTCGAATTACTTTGCCTTCGTCTTCTTGTAAAGCTTACTATTATTCAGCCTGTTGGCTTACTAGTGGATGGATTCGGCTGTTCGAGCTTACTCTGTGTGCCACCCGAATGATTTCTTCGGGTTCTCGGATCATCAGCCGCTCCTACTTCGTTGGTTTCAGCTTAGAAGCTTACTACTCGAATCACTCTGTCGAGTTGCTTCAGTTGATTTTGGAGCCGTTGGCTTGATGACGTGATTGGTGACGATCTGTTGCACGCCTCTGTGCCCGATGGGATGTGACGTGGCGGGCCCCGCTGTCAGAGCTGACCGTGGTCAACAGTTGTCCCGTCTCCGAAGTGGGCGCGAAATTTGCGCGGCATGATGATGACGCCTCGGTTTTCGTGCGTAGTGGACGAAGTGGGCGGTGACGGTTGGTTTCCTCGTGCGACACGTGGACGGCCGGATGTGTCTGTTCGGAGCCCTTGTTCTGTGGACGGTTGGGATGAGACTTTTCGAGGCATAAGTACTGCGTTTTGACGCTTGGGATTTCATCTTCTCCAATCGCTCTGTGCTCCCTTTCCTCTGCGCTCTACCATTTTCGCCGCCATCCAGAGCTCCGTGCAATATGTCCGTACACCTTGCGCTGCCCCGCGACACCATGGGCAAGCCGAAGAGCGCCGCTGGCTCCTCCGCCGCCGCCGATGAAGCCGGGCTGATGAAGAAGCCCGACGGCGACTGGCAGAGATCGTCGGTGAAGAAGGCCGACGTGGAGCTCTTCCGCGCGCAGGGTTTGCTTCCACCTGCTAACCAAGTCTAGGTACGCGTTCCTGGCAAGGAGGTTTTCCCCACTCCCCGCGATGGGGAACGCGTTTGCTTCGCGGATTTCCTTCCGCGGGGCTTCGGGTTCCCCATGCACGATTTTGTGCGCGGTCTCCTGTATGCCTATGGCGTTCAGATCCACGATCTGACCCCCAATGGCGTCTTGAGCATCGCGGGCTTCATCGTGCTCTGCGAGTGGTTTCTGGGTGTCGCGCCCCATTGGGCGTTGTGGAAGTCGCTCTTCCTCGTTCGCAAGAACGTTGGGAGGAGCGGGCTGACCTTCCCCGTGGGCGGCTTCGGAATCCAAGTGCGCGGTGACACCGGGTACTTCCAGATGAAGAAGTGCGACTCCGTCCAGGGATGGTGTAGGAGATGGTTCTACGTCCAGTCAAACCAGGACGGCCTGGATGCATTCGACATCGGACGTGGACTGCGGAAGACCGGCACCTGGGCGCTCCCGCTGACTGCCGCGGAGAAGGAGGCCGTGCGGCCCCTGCTGAGCCTGCTGCGCGATCTGACAAAGACCCTTGGGCGCGAGGCGGGTGGCGTCTTCCTGATGGCCACCTTCTTCTGTCTTCGGGTGCAGCCGCTCAGCGCTCGGCCTCACCCGATGTGGGCCGCCGAGGGCGTCAGCACCGAGCCGCTTGACGATGAGGAGGTGGAAACCAAAGTAAGATCCATCACCAACCTCCGAGTCGCGGACACGTGCAAGGTCAAGTGCCTGATTGCTGCTTACGGGTCATCGAACCCCGTTCCTGAGGTGAGTCTTGGCTTGTTTTCCTTTTGTCTTTGCTCGACTTGCGTCTACTTCCTTCTTAATTCGACTTGTGTCTACTTGCTTCAGGGTCGGTCTTTGTTGATCAGCCTTCCTCCTCTTCCCAAGAACGGACCCGTCGACGAGTCGAAGTTTGTCGAGGAGGAGGACGATGACGAAGAGATTCCCTCCGCACATTCTCCCCACGAAGAGGTGGAGGAAGAAGATGAAGTGGAGGAACCCGTGCGGAAGAAGCGGAAGCTCCCGAGTCGTGGCGACTCTGCCACTTCGTCGTCACCTGCTAAGGATGCCGACGTTACTCTGGAGGAGGTCGTCGCGACGTCATCGGGTGCGCGGTCCTCGGGTGGCTGGGATGAGCCCCTGAACGTTCCTCCAGTCAGCTCCGCAGCTCCTCGTTCTTTTGCGCGGATGCCTTCTCCCTCCCTGGAGAGTTACGACGACCTTGGTACCCCCAGGTGAGCTTCTTTATGATGTGTGTCCTTCGAGTTGTGTTTTGTAGTTGCAACGTTTAAGTTGACAAGTGTGCTCGTTTTCGCTGTAGCCACCATTCTGGCGATGTTAGCTCCCCCCTTCGGGACGTGGAGCATACATCCGCTCCTTCGACTGAACAGGGGACTCATGCGGTAGTAGTCGAGAAGGTGCGTGCTGAGCCTGCTGGCGTTGCATCGTCTAGCCGCGTTCCTCCTTCGGCTTCAGAGGACCCTGACCTCCTGGACCATGTAAGTCCTTTATGCTTGTACTTGCATTCGCGATCAGCGCTCCCGATGGGAGTAGCCCCCGAAGGTGTGGATGACTAGTATAGTCGCCCGCAACTTTATTAACATCTTGCTTTTGTTTCAGCCGTACTACCGTCAGCAGCTTGACGCAGCCGCGGCTTATGTTCGCCTGGAGAAGGAGAGGGACCAGCTGCGTGCTTCTCTGGACCAGGCTACTGGGCGGGTTGATGAGCTTGAGAAGGCTCTACATGAGTCTCGAGAGCGGGAGCTGGCGCGGGTCGCCCAGGAGAAGACTCAAGTCAGTCGTCTCCTTTCACTCGCCGGTGTTCTTGGGGGTAAGTTCCGGCTTGATGCCTACTATGTCTCGATCTTCTTCTTTGTCTGACCTTGAATCCTTTGCGCGGAGACTTGCGGTGGAGCTCCTCCGGAAGGCGCGTCGAGTGACACGATTGACCTGGCGACTGCTGTCGGCTTCCTCGATCGGGTCTGCGCCTATGCATCCGACGCGCTGAAGAAGTCTGCAGCCTCGTTGAAGAAATCGACTGGAGCCCTCACTGTGGTGCACCAGAGTATCTTCCCGGGCGACCAGCCGCCGGCAGCCGTGGACGCCCTTGCTGCGCCGTTTGAGGACGCGACCACCATCGCCGATTTCACGCGGTCGCAGACGGTACGCGGCTCCGAGCTCACCTTCCAGCTCCTCTTAGGGCATCAGGTTCCAGGTGATTTTGAGAAGATCGTCAGCGGCTTTCCCCGCAAACCTGATGGCCGAACCGCGTCGCTGAGTGGCGTGAAGGAGCGTGCTTCACAACTGGCCGTGCAGCTTGTGGCACTCTTCGAGAGGGCCCTTGCTAAGGCGACTGAGGCGGCTGCCGCTCGGAAGGGTCGCTCCCGGTCGCAGTCTGCAGCCTTAGAGTAGTAGTAGCTTT
The DNA here is from genome assembly GCA_026929855.1 of Poa annua. Lineage (NCBI taxonomy): Eukaryota > Viridiplantae > Streptophyta > Magnoliopsida > Poales > Poaceae > Poa > Poa annua. The sequence continues at coordinate 29,787,141 of CM049428.1, forward strand.
AGGAATTCGGCAGTCGCCGTGGTCTGTACTTTGAACTTCTGGCTCTGTAATGAATATTGTCCTGCCGGGTCTTTTGGCCTTCAATATTTCTTTTGCTAGAACTGACTTTCTTTCTGCCGAGTTTAACTGTGCTTCGCAGTCGTATGATTGTATTGACTATGCGTATTCGTGGCAGAATGTTGTGCGCGGTGGTGCTTCGCCTTCTCCTGCGGCTGAGTCGAGTGGCGCGGCTTCTTCTTCGGGTGCTCGCCGTCGTCGGGCGGCGCCGGCTCCTCCACGTAGTGTAAATGATCAGCGGATAATCACATACCTGAAGAACAAGGTGGTTGAGCTTGAGGCGACCCTGAAGAATACTGAGCGGCTGCTGCACCGCTCCCGGTCGCATCCTACGGCGAAGTTCTCTCGACTTGAGGATTTTTTGCTTGGGGAGATCGATCTGATCAGTCGGCAGTTGCAAGGTTTGTATCCTTTTGGCGGCTGCTATCTTTGCTGAAGCTTGCTTGTTCTGACTTGCAGTTTATGCGTGCAGATGTTAATCCTGACTGGGAGGCCGAGCGGGCTCGCGTTGAAGAGCGAGTTACCCGAGAGGCGTCCGGCGACTCCTACGAAGCTCGGCAGTTCTGGGTGAACAAGTCGAGAGGGCGCGTCCTTGCCACCATGCTTGATCGTACGTGGCGCGCTGCTTTTCTTCTGGAGAACTGCCGGAAGACACTCTGGCACATCAATCGTGTGTACTTCCCGCATAACGCGCAGCCGAACGGGCTGTCCGCCTTGCTGGAGAGGTTTCGCGATGGTGAAGGGCTGAAGGAGGTTGTCGACGCCCAACTTGTGGCTGGGGCGAACGCGGCGTTGGCATACGTCCGGATGCACCGGCCGCATCTTCCGCTCGACAGGGTGCTTGATGGCCTGCCTGGTGATGACGACTTCGACGAGACCTTAGCGGCTGCGCGCCGAATTATCAGGCAGGTTCAGGACCTGAGTGAAAACCTTGTAGGTCCCCTCGATGCGTCGAAGGCCGAGCCTGCAGTTTAGAGTAGCTGTCGTCTGATGTACAGGGTTAGCTATAGAGGGCAAATGTGCCTGTGCAAGTCGTAATGTAATAGATTAAAATACTTGGGAGTCATGAGAATTGATCTGCTTGCTCGAAAGTGTAAATGCCTGTTTTGATGTTTGACCTGTTTGGCGCAGTCGCCTAGTATGTTGGTCGACGGCCTAGGTTTTCCCAAGTGTGACCTGTATGTCGCAGCCTCTGACTTTATCAGGTGGCGACTTAGGATTTTTGTAACTTGACCTGTATGGCGCAGCCCCCGAGTTGTTCGAGTGGCGGCCTAGGATTTTTGCGAAGGCCTGCATGGCATAGCCCCCGAGTAGGTTGAGTGGCAGCCTAGGATTACAAGTGTCACCTGTTTGGCGCAGCCCCCGAGTATGTCAGGTGGCGACCTAGGATTTTGAACTTGACCTGTACAGCGCAGCCCCCGAGTGAGTTCGAGTGGCGGCTGAGGATTTTCTGAGAAGGCCTGTATGGCGTAGCCCCCGAGTAGGTCGAGTGGCAGCCTAGGATTACAAGTGTTACCTGTTTGGCGCAGCCCCCGAGTATGTCGAGTGGCGACCTAGGATTTTGAACTTGACCTGTATGGCGCAGCCCCCGAGTATGTCGGGTGGTGGCCTAGGATTTTTTGATTAATGCTTATATGGCGCAGCCCCCGAGTGGTTCGGGTGGCGGCCTAAGCTCTTATTTCAACCTATGTGGCGCAGCCCCCGAGTCGTTCGGGTGGCGGCCTAGGATTTTAGCTTCCTCTGTATGAAGGGTAAAGGAGACATATTTTCTTCAAATCAATTTATTGATTCTTGCGAACATGCCGCCTCATTAAAACCCTTCCAGTCCCCTCAGGTACCTTGGTAAGGGAAAGAGTGCGTCTGAAACCTGCCGCGCTGATTTTCTTGTACAATGATTGAATTGAACTAGGCGTAGAACCGGCGGAGTTGTGCCACGTTCCACGGGTTGCTGCAGTCTGCTCCTGTCTTCGAGTCTTTCAGGTGGTAAGCTCCGTTGCCGATTGCTTCTGTCACGATGTACGGGCCCTCCCATGGGGACGCGAGCTTGTGCACCTTCTTCTGCTTGAGTCGAAGAACCAGGTCGCCTGCCACGAACGCTCTTGGTCGTAACCTCCGAGTGTGATAGTTGCGCAGGTCCTGTTGATACACGGCTGATCGTGCCAGGGCGATGTCGCGTGCTTCATCCAGGGTGTCCCTGCTGTCTTCGAGTGCCTCCTCTGCATCCGACTCGTCGTAGGCGACTACTCTAGGTGCGTCGAACTTGATGTCGCAAGGGAGGACCGCTTCTGCACCATACACCATAAAGAATGGAGTGTACTGGGTGGATCTGTTTGGCGTTGTTCGCAGACTCCAAAGGACCGACGGCAGTTCTTCCACCCATGCGCCCGCTGCGCGTTTTAGGGGCACGCGCAGTCGCTTCTTGATGCCGTTGCAGACGAGGCCATTGGCTTTCTCCACTTGCCCATTGGATTGCGGGTGCGAGACGGACGCATAGCTGAGCTTGATCCCCTGCTCTGAGCAGAAGTCCTTGAATTCTTCGGCTGTGAAGTTCGAGCCGTTGTCGGTGATGATCCCATTCGGTACTCCAAATCTGAAGATGATTGACCTGATGAAGTTGACTGCTGTGGATGCAGTCGAACTTGTGATGGGCACGGCTTCGATCCATTTTGTGAACTTATCGACTACAACCAGGAGGTGAGTGTGACCTCCGGGTGAGGATTTCTTCAGCGGGCCCACCATGTCCAGACCCCATTGGGCGAAGGACCAGGCTAATGGTATTTTCTTGAGTTTCGATGCTGGCGCGTGTGGCTTGTTGGCAAATTCCTGGCACCCTGTGCATTTCTTTACTAGCTCCTCGGCGTCCTGCATGGTTGTCAGCCAGTAGAACCCGGCTCGTAGCGCTTTGGCCACCAGTGCCCGACTGCTGGCGTGATGCCCGCAGATACCCGCGTGGATGTCGAGTAAGATGGCTTGGCCGTCGACTGGATCTATGCACCTTTGCAGGATTCCTGAGATGCTTCTTTTGTAGAGTTCTCCGTTGATGACGGTGAAACTTTTGGAGCGCCTGATGATGCGCTTTGCTTCGACTGTGTCGGCTGGCAGCTTCTGATGTAGTATGTACGCCAGGTACGGTCCTGTCCATGTGGCTTCGACTAGCATGACCTCCATGGGGAGCTTTTCTTGGCTTGGCGGGTTGGCATCGCCCTTTGTTGTTGCAGCGTTTGCTGTATTCTGAGTCTTGATGGATCTCTGCGTGATGCACTCGAGGAAGACTCCGGGTGGGACTGGCACCCTGTCTGAGCCCATGTTAGCAAGGACGTCGGCTTCCTCGTTGCTTTCACGGCCAATGTGGCGCAGCTCGCAGCCGTCGAAGTTGCCTTCCAATTGATTGTAGAGGTCTCTGTAGGCGATCATGTTGTCGGCGATGGCGTCGCAGGACTTCATGGTTTGCTGTACCACCAGGTAGGAGTCGCCGTATATCATGAGGTGCGTGGCGCCGCAGTTCTTGGCCATCCGCATGCCGTGGATCAGGGCCTCGTACTCGTCTTCGTTGTTGGACGGCGTCGGAAAGTCCATCTGCAGGACATACTTGAGCTTGTCGCCTTTGGGGGAGATGAGCATGACTCCTGCCCCGGCTGACATGAATTTCTTGGAGCCATCAAAGAACATTGTCCATGCGTTGGACAAGTCGGGGATATTTGGTAGCTGGGCTTCTATCCACTCGGTGGTGAATTCCGGGAGGACTTGAGCCTTGGTGGACTTCGGGTGAGCATACTTCAGCCCCCATGGTCCTAGCTCGACAACCCACTTGGCGACTCGTCCTGTCGCGCGTTGGTTTGTGAGAATGTCTGCTAGTCCAGAGGATCTTACCACCGTGATCGGGTGCTCGGAGAAGTAGTGGACGACCTTTCTGGAGGTCATGAAGACTCCGTATGCCAGCTTCTGGTAATGAGGGTAGTTCTGCTTGGACAAGGTGAGTACTTCGCTAAGGTAGTAGACGGGCCTCTGCACCGGGTGACTGTGCCCTTCTTCTTCGCGTTCGACTACGAGCACCGTGCTCACCACCCTGTTTGTTGCTGAGACGTATAAGTACAGCGGCTCGTTTTCCAGTGGTGCCACGAGGACTGGAGAGGTTGTCAGGGTTTTCTTGAGATGGTCGAATGCGTCATGCACCTCTTATGTCCACTGGAACTTGTCCGTCTTCTTCATCAGTTGGTAGAAAGGTAAGGCTTTCTCTCCCAACTTACTAATGAACCGGCTGAGAGCTGCGACTCGGCCGGCTAATCGTTGCACCTCCCGGAGCTTGGTTGGTGCTGGCATTGTGAGTATGTTCTGCACCTTCTCGGGGTTTGCTTCGATTCCTCTTGCGGATACGAGGTACCCTAGTAGCTCTCCGGCTGGCACGCCGAACACGCACTTCTCTGGGTTGAGCTTGATTTGGTACACATCGAGTGCGGCGAAGACCTTGCGGAGGTCGTCGACTAGGGTAGCCTCCTTTTGGGTCGTGACAACGATGTCATCGACGTAGACTTGGACGATCTGCCCGATTAACCCCTTGAGACATGCTTGCATTGTCCGCTGGTACGTGGCACCTGCGTTTTTTAACCCGAACGGCATCGTCTGGTAGCAAAAGACGCCGTCGGGTGTGATGAAGGCCGTTTTTTCTTCGTCCTCGACTTTCAGCCTGATCTGCTGGTAACCTGAGTAGGCGTCCAGGAAGGACAAGCGCTCGCAACCTGCTGTCGAGTCGATGATCTGGTCTATCCGCGGGAGCGGGAAGTGGTCCTTGGGGCAGCATTTGTTGACTGCGGTGAAGTCAATGCACATGCGTAGTTTCTTCGTCTTCTTTTTCTCCACTAGAACCGGGTTGGCGACCCAGTCCGAATCCTTGATCTCTCGGATGAATTTGGCGTGCAGTAGTCTTTCGACTTCCGTGGTGATCGCGTCTCGCTTGGGTCCTGAGAAGCGTCGCATGGATTGTTTGACTGGTCTTGCGTCCTTGTGGACTTTCAGAGAGTGCTCGGCGAGTTCCCTGGGTAACCCTGGCATGTCAGAAGGTTGCCATGCAAAGATCTTCCAGTTCTCACGTAGGAACTCGACGAGCGCGCTTTCCTATGCGGGGGTCAGACTCGATGAGACCTTGACCGTCTTTCTGCTGTCGGTCGGATGGACTTGGTGGGTGACGGTGTCGTCGTTCGTGTTGAACGCTGCGTCCTTGGCAGGCTTCTTGCGAGCCGGGAAGACGGTCTTGTCGTTGTCGGCTGATATGGCCTTGAAGTGCTCTTCGACTCCGAAGAACTCAGAAATCTTGGCGAACTCGCGGTCGCAGCTGTTGGAGAGCCCGAAGTCGCCGCAGACGGTGATTACTCCTTTCGGCCCGGGCAGCTTTATCATCAGGTAGGCGTAGTGGGGTACTGCCATGAACCTGGCAAAGGTCGGGCGCCCGAGGATGGCATGGTATTGTGACTTCTAGTCGACAACTTCGAAGTCGATCGACTCCTTCCTGAAGTGCTCGGGTGTACCGAGGATGACGTCGAGTGTGATTGTTCCCATGGGCGTGATTGCTTGCCCTGGTACTATGCCGTGGAAGGTGGTTTCCGATTCCGGCAATTTCTCTGTCGACCTGTTCATTCTTCTTAGGGTGTCGGTGAATATGATGTTGATGCCGCTGCCTCCGTCCAGGAACACCTTCTTCAAGCTGTAGTCGCCGATCAAGGCCTCAATCACGAGTGCGGCGTGCCCGGGTCGGGTTACCTCTGACGGGTGATCTGCCCTGGAAAATGTGATTGGTGTCTCCGACCCGCGCAGGTAGTCTGGTACCGCGCGCGGGCTGTTGATGGCTTGAAGTACTTGGCGTGTGATAATTTTCTGGCGCCTGTTCGACGGGGGTCCCCTCTGGATCATGTTCAGCTGTCCCCGTGCGGCTGGGTACGTGTCGGTTGCTGCCGACTGACCTTGTTGCTGTTGCTGTTGCTGCGGCTGGGGGAACGCTCCTGCCGCCTGCACCTGGTTGTTGTTTGCGGGTGCTGCCTGTATTGCTTGTACTGGAGCGATGATTTGCTGCATGGCTTGGTATATTTTTCTTGCTTTGCGACAGTTCTTCAGCAGGTGGTTGGAACTCCATTTGCATGTTTCCGGGTTGCGGAACGAGTGATGCTTACAGGGTTGCATCAGCTCCTCTGCTGGGGTCAACGGGCGTCTCCACTCGCGTTTCGGACTTCCATCATTGTGGCCGATGCTGCTGCTGCCACGGTTGTACTGACTCGAGCTGGGCTGCCGACTTTGGTCGTACTGTCGGCTGCTGTCGCGTTTGTCCTCACGGGGGGTTTCATAGCCCGCCGCTACTAATTCGATTGAATCGTGGGTGTAACGTGGCTTCTTCTTTTGGCGTGCCTTGCGCCAGTTGCTTGTTTCGCCCTCTTTTTTGGGGGAAGTTTCGCGGACATAGTCTTCTCCTTCGGCCCATTGGTTGGCTGTCTTCATAAGCTCTATTGTGGTCTTCGGCTGGAGTCTACCGAATTCCTCACGGAGGTCACGACGAGCGACGCCGTGCATGAAGGCGTCCATCACCTGATCTTCTGATACGGGTTCCATGGTATTGCGGAGGAGTGTCCACCGCTAGATGTAGGAACAGAGCGACTCATCCTTTCCTTGCTTGCAGGCCTGCAACTCGATGTAGGTCGTTGGCCTTGCGAATGTTCCCGAGAAACTCTTGATGAAGTTATCCTGGAATTCTTCCCATGTTCGGAAAGAGTCCTTGGGTTGGCTTGTGAGCCACCCGCGTGCCGAGTCTGTCAGCATGAGCTGGATGTACTGCATTGCCGTAATCGACGTTCCGCCTTGGCAGGTGCAAGCGATGAGGTAGTCTTCGAGCCACAGTTTTGGGTCTTGATTCCCGTCATACTTTGGTGTGCCAGCTGTCAACTTGAAGCCTTTGGGCATGCGGGTGTCGCAGATGTTGAAGCTAAAGCATGCCGCGCCACACGGCTCGAAGTCGCGGTCAGCATGGTCATCCGCGTTTGCCGCACCAGCCGAGCGCTCCTTGTGGTTGCGGTCCACCGTCTTCTGTGTCAGGACGTCGCGAAGGTCCTTGACTGGCTGTCGCTGTGCCGCTGGGATGCCCGAGGTTGTTGGTTCATGCGCTCGGTTGCTTGGCCCCTTGGCCGCCAGAGCTTCTTCGATTGCCCTTATGGAGGCAATTTGTTGCTTGTGGAGAAGGGAGCGTGCGTCTCCCTCCGGTGGCTGCGTGAGCCGGAGGTATGTCTCGACTGAGATCAGGGCGGCATTCGCCTTCTTTGGGACGGGTATCCCGTTCTCATCTTCGGTGACGAAGGACGAGTCGAGATTGCGGGTGAGCCTTGTTCGATCGGCTTCTGCCATGTGGGGAACGCGGGCTCTGGTTCGCCGTGCTCCTTGGTTAACCTCTGTAGAGGATGTGAAGGAGAGGGCAGCTCGCCTGGCACTCGATGCATCCGCGTCCCTTTTTCGCCTGAGCAGGTCGGCTTTTTCGGCGCGGATTCGTTCGCCTTCCTTGAGTAGCAAGTACTGGACCGCCAGGTGGTCTTCTCGAGGTGCGTTGGGTGGGGGGAACGTGCCCTCGTCCACATGCTTCATGGCTTGGATCGCCATGTCCCGCGTGATGACAAGTTTAGTCCGGTCCGGCATGTCCACCTCTAGCGGATATGCGGGTTCTTCTTCGTCGTCATGCGGTGTTGTGCCGGCCATGAAGACTTGCTTGGGGTAGACTTGAGTCGGAGAGTTGGTGCTGCTGCTGCTGCTGCTTCTGTTGCCCGCTTCTTGCTCGGGGTCGAAAATTGCTGCAATGTGGCGCGCGGCACAGTCGTTGTCGCGTCTTCTCGCGATTGTCCATGTGCTCACGCTCGCCGGGGCGAGTGCGATTGGCTTGGGGTAGACTTGGGATTTCCACGAAGATGAGGGCGCGCGCGACATGGCTGTCGGGCGCGGGCTCCTGGTTGCCCGTGCGGGTGTGACAGTCGAGGTGGATCTTGACTTGGTCGACCGCACGACCGAGGTTGGGGTAGTAGACTCGATTCGCGCGACCGTTGCCGAAATTGTCGATGTAGTCGATGTAGATGCCTTCTTCGCGGGTGCAGCGGGCGCGGCCCCCACGGGTGCGGCAGATGCGATCTTCGCGGGTTCGGCGGGCGCGGCCTCCACGGGTGCGGCAGATGCGATCTTCACGGGTTCGGCGGGCGCGGGGGTTGCCGATTTAGGTGACGCCGTCGCGCGTAGCGCGGTAGTCGTAGACCTGAGTATACCACGACTATCGATGCAGCGGAATATGGAGCCGAAGGTGATGTGTATACCTCTATCCAGATCGGCGTACACTGACTGGTGGGCTGGCGGGTGGAGGACGTACTCAAAGGAGCCGAATCAGATCGACTCCCTGACGGCGGACACGCCGATTTTCATTACGGATGGAGCCGGAGCGACCATGATCCTAGCACTTGTTTGACGTTCCCACAGACGGCGCCAATTGACGAGGTGTTAACTCGACAAGTCCCAGGGTTGTGCACCCCGGGTTGATTGATGGGGAGAGAGATGAGTGCAGGTGGTCACGACGGCTGACAAGCAAGGATTTACCCAGGTTCAGGCTCCCGGAGGATAATACCCTACTCCTGCTTGTCTGATTATTGATGCGAGTTGTGGTTACAATGGCGAGATTGCGATCTCGCTAGGGTTTGTGCCGTAGCTATGAGCGTGTCCTCTGGGACGAGCAACCCTCCTGACTTTATAGGCAGCCAGGTCTCGGGTGGTTGGTGCCGATGGCAACTACAGATATGGCAGGTTATGCTTCCTAACCGACTTGGACTAGGTTACATGGTACCCCGCGTGGGCATTCTGTGGGCCTTCCTGTCCTTGGCGCGGCCCAGGTAGCCTTATCGTGGGCTACCCGAAAGGCAGCCCCACGTCACGCGCCACAGTTATCTCGCAACTAAAATATATTTCTGTGGCGCATCCTCTCGGTGCGCCACAGAAATATTTCAGTGGCGCATGTGGTCGCAGTGCGCCACCGACTAAATAACAGTAATTTTCGAGAAAAAAAATCCTGCTATACAAATATAGTTATATATACAGGATTTATACGTATATATTATAATCTGACACATATATATTCAACCAATACATAAATTAGAACACACATATCACATTCATTCGAGTCCGAGATGTACATACAGATATATAGTAATAAGAGTACTTAGTGCCAAATCTTACATAAGTCATGATACAAATGGAGCTCGAAATAGAAAAGTTCATTATTACATACATATAGTTATCAAATGGAGTACACATAAGAGAAATCAGCGGGAGAGCACGATCACATGTAGCCTAGCTAGTTCTTCGTCGGTGCCGGGAACGGTTTGTAGAGTTGCTTGTCCTGCTACGATGCTAGACGTTCTTCGATCTCCAACTTAGTCAATTCTGGAGATGGATTGGTAAGTATCAGTTAATAAGACAAACAGAGTGAATAATTCATGTATATAAGTGCAATAAAGAAAATAAACACTTCTTGCACATAGACAATATCTAGCTAGCTAGGCGCAGTTTTATAATACATCCTACCTCTAGGGTAGCGTAGGCACCCCTCGGTAGCCATGACATCTTGGAGGGCCCTCGGTAGCCATGACATCTTGGAGGATGATATGTGATAACTTCATCTGGGTGCGATGGAAGTCTTCTCTGAGATCAGCATCAGAGATTTCCCCCGCATTTCCAATCCATTTCCGGAGCCCTACTGAAAACCTCATGTTATCAGCTTTCTGGACATAACCTTTAAGATGATGGATGACGTAGAACGCCTCCTTCACGCTGGTTGAGGCCTCCTTGATGCAGGCGAAGTCGGTGACATGCCTGAACTTGTGCTTCTTTTTCTTTATGAAGAATTCACGGTTCTTTTGGAAGGTGCCTCCATTATTGGCGTAGAGCTCGAGAGCCTCATCGAGATCACCCTTTATTCTGTTGTAGTCTTTCGTTATAACCGAACTCACCGAGTCTAAATAAGTGGCAATGGACCACCTCGTGTTTACGGCGATGAGTACTGCGTGCTGGTCACTGCTTAAAGAAATTCAAAGGGAATCTAGGAAATTAATGATAAGCAATGGAATGACTCTATGGGATAACATAAGTTTCGACATTGACGAGCGGATGTGTACTTACTTGCAAAAGAAAGGCACACGATGGCTGTCTTTGCTCATGTTATTCAACATGAAGCTTTGTAGGTACTCCCTCGCCCTGACCCGTGTCGATGATCCTTCACATAGCTGGCTGTCACGCATGTAGTATGGATCCACTACCGCGACATACGGGTCTGACTCTCTCTTGTTCTTTATCGCCAGATTGAGCGCGTATAGATGGACCAAGTTATAGTCCAGCCGTCTACCGTGAAACAGCTTGAAGATGTCCTCGAAGGCTATAAAGAATAAATCCATCGGGGCTTCATCGACAAAGTTCACACCCTTTGGCACCCTGCACGTGAAGACGGGGTAATTTGGGTCCTTGTGTTTAAGAAGCATGCCATCTAGCATCAAGATAGCATCATGCAAAGATTTCATGGATCCTTGTGCGACGTAGAGCAGCTTCGGAGGCAGTATCGGTTTTCCAGCTTCATGCATTCGGGTCAAGCCATCACGACGTCGTGGAACCATTCGTTCATCCTGGACAGTCTGAGGAGCTGGCTGGCTTGAAGAGGCACCTGGTTGGCTTCTCTTCCTGGGCTTCTTCTTCTTGTCTGGGGATTGCACAGCATGAATCAACTTATGCAGTGTGCCAGGGCTAAAAATGTTAGCCGGTTCAACTTGATCGCCGGCCTCCGGAGGCGATTCTTGAGATAAACCATGAAAGTTTAGGCGCTGGGAGCATGAAGTGGGACAAATAGGCATACTGCAGGGGCCGCGGATTTCTTCTTCATCCAAAGCAGGCATGCACGAACCATCGAAGGCGCCAGTGTTGAGGAAGGCATCGACGTCCTCGTCATTCATATTATCATCATGATGATCCTCGTTGATGTCTTCAAGTTGAGGCGCAGCGCCTTTGCCGTTGTCTTGTTTTTGCGGTGCAGACGCTCCTAAGAGTATTTGGTGTCGGTTTGTGGTGGCGACAACCGCCGGCGCTTCCTTCCGGGTCCTGGCAACGGGTGCTTGTGGCGCCGGCTCGTTCACAACGGGTATATGTGGCGGCCTCGTCGAGGGCCGAATGATAGAGGGCCGGCTAACGTTTTGTGGCGGCTTGGAGGTGGCGCCGGAGGTGCGTCTGGGCCCTCCAAGACGAATTTGGCTCTTCGGCCATTCCATGAGCCATTGGAGGCAGGCTCCAATAACCATATGATCATCAGCATCGGCTCCCGCAGGTTGCATTGGGGGACTGATGTTTTGAAATTGAGGCAATACCTCATCCAACTTGATTCTGAGCAGAGCCGGGTTCATGCGTTGGTTGTGCATTAGGGTACCCTTTGGTTGTATGATCGTGCCCTTAGCAACATCCACCAACTCGCCGCCGGCCCCTACCGTATGCAGAAGTGTGCAAATCGTGTCCTAAGAGTGGACACATATGCATGTTGGTGGGCATCATGAGATGGCAGTCATCAAAGGCATTGTTAATTACAGAAGATGTCGTGGACTAACTAGTTAGTTACCTTGTCGATTGCGTTGAGCTCCTCTAATGTTGATACAATGGCGCCGACGGCGGGCGTCTCATAGTCTGGCGCCGGAGTTTGCATGGGGGGCTCCTGTGACTCGGTAGGGGGCGCCGCCTCTGGCATAGTATGAAGCGGCGGCTCGAAAGCGATGTTGGCCGGCGGGGTCGTCATATGGCTGGAGTTGCTGGCGGCGCAGCTGGGCACGTGTATCGGCCCGTGTCGACCTGCCACATTCCAAGCAACTAACCCCTCCATCAACCAAGGGGGGAGGAGCTCATCGAGCCTATCCTTCACCATCTGGTTCACCGTGGTGGAGTCCACTTTCTCATTCTCCAATGTCGCCACCTTCTTCCTTAGCTCCATAACCTCTGTGGCATCCTTTGTCGGCTTCCTCCTCTGCCTTCTCGACTGGCCGCCGTCTGTGCTGTAGTACTGGAGGAACTTCATGCTCGTACCAAAGCCGGTGACACGGCCAGCTGACGTGGGCGGCAAGTTCTTGTCCCTCTTCTTCCAAATGTTCATCGCCCTGTTGAAAGTATTGTCCCACGGCTCTATTGAATCCTGGGACGACGGGCCTGCCTCATTGTCAGCCTTCAACTAATCAGCCTGTAGACAAAGCAAATTAAGGTGAACTCATGCATATGTGGACAAATTAGCCTATGTGTAGGGTAAATTAAATCCCTTATGAGCACTTTCTCAAATTTCTTCACATCGTCATCGTCTGTAACGAATTCCCCCGTCTCTTTGTTTAGATAGTAACGGGACCGGACAAAGTTCCGGACCTGCTCGTCCGTGATTTGGTGCCACGGGTTCGTTTTCCCTGACAAAGAACCTCGGCATCCTCCTTGTCCCAAATGGGTTGTTTTCCTCGGTAGCCACCGCTTCCCAGATGGTGGTTACCTAGGTTCATGTCCCGCATTTTCTTCCCCCACTCCGTCCATTTTAAGGACACCGCATCTTTCAAGGACGACTTGAATGCGTCGAAGTCCTCCTTGTTTAGCGTCGGTTCTTTGCTTTTTATTTCCTCCCAGCTTTCACCCTTCTCAATCTTTCTCCTCACCCTGAATTTCCAGCTGCTCAAGGCGGTGCTCATCTTCGTGATGGCTAACCTCTCCACCTTTTTGTTGAGCGGCTGCGGGAACGTGTATCGTTGGTGAAGCTTCTGGATGAGGATGTTGACCAAAGCCTCATTCCGCGTGTGCCTGAGATCCCTCGTGTTGATCGACACGGTTTCTCGGAGGATGCACCCTAGTTGCATGGCGTATCCTTTGGCAAGTATCTCGGGCTGCAATGGGAGGCCACTAGGTGAGACCTCAGTGAAGGAGTCCGTGACGTTGCCAAGTGCTTGCGGTGTCCGATCCCTCCTCGCCTTCTTTTTCTTTAGGGCGGGCGGGTTTGTCCCATCCTCCATGTGGTCCTTGCCGGCATCGGTGGTGGTATCGGCGTCACCATGGCCGCCACTAGCATCTCCATCAGCACCAACACTTTCTTGCGCGGCGTCCTCTAGCTCCCGTGACATCTCCCAGAAGGTCTTGTGGGCCTCTAGAGGAGCTTCATCCACGCTCATGTGCTTAGAAGTGCTGAGCTCCATTTTTGCACTACAAGAATTAGTACAACAAATATAAGTAAAATATAGACTTAATTAATTACTAAGGTACCCCGGGTTGACATGCATTACCCCCATATGTACTTTTTAGCAAAGTCATGCTCAAATTCACAAAAAAATTCGGCATAACCTTTGCTAAAAAAGGACATATGGAGTACCCGAATTTGCCGGAACGGAAGTTAATCAACGTTCCGGCAATCTCAAGGGCCTCACGGGGTACCTGCAACCAATGCACACATCGATGTCGGCAACAACCACAACCATGACACGATGGTCGGAGCATAAACAACCACGACACTATGGTCGGAGCATAAACAACCACGACACGATGGTCGTGGTAGCAGAAATAATACATAAACATCCATTTGAAGCAAAATCAGCGCACAAATATCATCAAAATCTTGCACTTTATGTGCTTGCATAGAACACATACCATCTAAACACAACTCATAAACAGTGCACAAAATTAATATGCTTGAATCAAAACCTAACTCATAAAATGCAGCCAAAAATTCATGTAAGCACATAGCATCGAACACATAGCATCTAAACACACAAATCTAACACATAGCATCTAACACATAGCAGGAGCACAAAAATGCATCCAAAAATTCTCTTTGGAATCGTCGAACACCTAGACTGCAGGGGATCAGTACATGAGGGAGGAGGGGTAGACCAGGGGCGAACCTTAGGGGGGAGGGAAGGTAGACCAGAGGCGCGTAGACACGGGGCGCGACGTCGCGACTGTCGGTGGTAGTGGCGGCTGTCGGTGTCGGTGGCGGTGGCCGTGTCGCGGCCGTCTCCAACCTCCAGATGTGCGTCGGGTCGGGCCGTCGATGGCGGGGGCGGCGCCTGGTGGCGTGCCGGCGCTGCGTGGCGAGGCCTTCTGTGGCGGCGCGGACGGCGGGGAGTTGGCGGCGGCGAGGGAGTTGGCGGCACGAACGGCGGTGAGGGAGTTGGCTGCACGGACAGCGGCGAGGGAGTTGGTGGTTCTAGACTTAGGAATTTTCGACGAAGACGTGGAGAATGAGGCCAGCGTGGGGCGGGCCCACATGTAAGTGGCGTCAGCACAATTCTGTGGCGCTCCGTTGAAGGGGTGCGCCACAAAATGTTGTATTCTGTGGCGCATTGTTAGACGGATGCGCCACAAAATTACGGTATTCTGTGGCGCACCAACGGTGGATGCGCCACAAAATATCCGGGGAAACGGTAAAAACTTATTGCGACCTGTTATGTGTCAAGCCTTCCACTATAGCCCAATGGTTCGATGTACACATACAAACTTGGGGCAGCATAGTTCGAAACCTGTTGTCTCACCTTTTTACTTTGATATTTTTTGGTTAAACCTAAAAAAAGACTATAAACAAATTTGTTGCCATATATATTAATACCCCAAAAAAGTATATATCATGCAAATTTAAATATTCATAATATACATGCACATGCATACATATGCTTACACGGTCTCACACACACCAAAACATATATGTAAATCATGAAAATTTAAATATTCATGATATACACATGCATATATATATTCACAGACACACCAAAAAAAGTCTTCTTCGTCCCGGCAGGTTCCGAGAGAATAACTTCTCTTCTTTCCATTCTTCACGGTTGAATACTTTAGGCCAGACACCTTTAGATTTCTTCGCGTGAACGGACAACCTTTAGTAGGTACGGAGGTTTTCCGTGGGTTTTTGTTGGTAGTCGGCATGTCGAAGAACATGTCGAAATCCTCTTCGATCTTTGGATCACCGTCCAAGTCTTCATCGTTGGCGTCTCCGTCCATTCGTATGATGCTCCTCTTGCCCCGCCTCACCACCACACGGCTGGGCTTTGACGGGTCGGTAATGAAGAAGCATTGCTCAACTTGGCTAGCGAGTACCCATGGCTCGTTTTTCGTGGAGGCTTTCTTCGATTTGGCATCGGGTATTACCATGGCGGTGAAATACCGGCCTTCTTTCACGACGTCCTTGGCCCATATTACACGGAACATTGGCACCAACTCTCCACAGTAGTTGAGCTCCCATATCTCCTCGATCCTTCCGAAGAATCTTTCCTTGATAGTAGCCTCGTCATCACCGTAGGATAGCATAGTTACTCCTGAGTTTTGATATTCACTATCCTTGTCCTTTTCCTCGGTGTAGAATGTGTAACCGTTGATGTCGTATGCCTGAAAGGTCTGAACGTTTTGTCCGGGGCCATGTGATAATGAGAATATGAGTTTTTCATCTTCCGTAGATGGCGTTTCACTCGCTGCTTGAAACAGTTGCCTGTCCTTAAACCAACGTGTGAAGCTAGAGTTGTGTTGTTCGGATACGTCTCCATTCTTCCTCTGCCGCCCAAGTTCCATGAAATTCTGCTCAATTAAGCTCTTGTGCTCCTTCACCCAAGGTTCGATCAATTGTAAGTGTTGTAGCGCGACACGGTGAGCCCTTTCGAGGTCTTCTCTTCGACCATGAACGCCCACAAAGAGTGACCAACTCCACCTAGCCTGCCGAGGTGCTTCCTGGTGGGCAGACCAACATCCTCGTTTTCGGTGCTTAGATAATTCTGGCAGAAAGAGATGCACTCGTAGGTTAGAAAGCCCTTTGCCATGCTTGCGTCCGGACGGGCCCTCTTGAGAACGTATCCTTTCATGACACCATTCTGTCTTTCGAACGGCATCATGTAGTGCATGAACGTCGGTCCGAGCTGCTTGATGTCCTCAACGACATGGAGAAGGAGATGCACGCACATATCAAAGAATGAGGGCGGGAAGTAAATCTCGAGCTCACATAGTATCAGCACGATCTCTTCCTGTAGTCTGTTGAGCTGCTTCACGCCGATCGATTTCCTGTTGATGACATTGAAAAATTTGCACATGGCAAGCAGCGTATCTCGGACGTGCTCGTCCATTATCCCTCGGATCACAACGGGAATTATCTGCGTCATAAGCACGTGACAATCGTGAGACTTCATACCACTGAACCTCTTCTTCGTTGGGTCTAGATACCTGCTGATCTTCCCCGCGTAACCGCCCGGAAATTTGACTCCTACAAGGCACTTATAGAACTGGCCGAGCTCTTCCGGACTCAGAGTGAAGTAGGTAGCGGGAAGCACCACCGATTTCTTCTTTGCCATTTTGCGGCGACCTTGAATTCCTTCCATTTGATCATCATCCTTGTCATCGTCATCACTATCGGGTGCCTGCAGATCTTTCTTGATGCCAAGCCATTTTAGATCGTATCTTGCTCTTGTCCCATCCTTGGACTTCTCCGGCATGTTGGAAAGAGTGCCAAGTAGACTCTCGGTGACATTCTTTGTAATGTGCATCATATCTAGGCTATGGGACGCTTTAAGGACCTTCCAGGGCACTCCTCCCAATTTCTCAAAAGCTCGTCGATTTCAGTGCCGGTCCTCTGGCGCGGGGGGCTTTCGAGCTTGTGTCACCATTGAAAAGGTCACCGCGTTTCCTCCACGGGTGATCCATGCGAAGCCACCGTCGAGCACCTGGGTACACAGTTTTCAAAGACCCATACCTTGGTAGCTGGAGATGCGGGGTCCCATCCATGCACCTGACACATGCGCAGAATCCGTGGCGTACCTGGGCCAATACGTACGAGCAACCAGGATAGTCCTGCACCGTCATGAACAAGACGACTCTCATGTCGAAATATTCTCTAGTGTAGGCATCCCATGTACGGGCTGGCGTCTCCCACAACGTGGCTAACTCCTCCTTCAACAACGTGAGATAAAGATGTATGTCGACACCCGAGTGTTTCGGCCCCTGGATGAGAATGCTCATGTGTATGTACCTTTGCTTCGTGCACAACCAAGGGGGAAGGATGTGAGGCCATACAAACACGGGCCAGGTGCTGTGCGTGCTACTCTGGTTCCTGAACGGATTCAGTCCATCGGTGCTCATACCCAGTCTGACGTTCCTTGCGTCGCCTCCAAAATTTTGAAAGGCGTCCAATGCTTCCCACTGGCTAGCGTCTGAAGGGTGTGAAAGGATTCTTCCCTTCTCCGGATCTTCTTCGGGCTTCTCCCTATCCGTGTGCCAATGCATGAGCTTTGCTTTCTTAGGGTCCACAAAGTACCGCCGCAGACGGGGAGTGATAGGAAAGTACCATACCACTTTTTGAGGAACTTTTTTGTTCGCACGCTAGTACTGTCCTTTGTCGCACACCGGACATTTGTTTATGTCCTTGTACTCGCCACGATAAATTACGCAATCATTGATGCTTGCATGCTATTTAACGTGCGGTAAGTCAAGTGGGCACACGACTTTCTTGGCCTCATCGATGCTTGTTGGCAATGTGTTCCCCTCAGGAAGTCAATCGCGCATGAATTGCAGGTTTCTCGTGAAGTTCACGTCGGTCCATTTGCTTTGCGCCTTCATCTCCAAAGCATCAAGCGTTACTTGCAAGCGCGTATCCTGTGTCCGGCACCCAAGATACAACGGAGTCTTCCGGTGTATCTCCATTTGCGCTAGTTTGGCTTTCTCTCTGGCGTTGCTCGTCGCCTGGAGGAGCAGTTCTTGGACATAAGGGTCCCGTAAGGCCGACATTAGGGTGTTCTCCGTGTTCGCGTCTTCTCCACCGCCATCTCCCCTATGGTCATCATGATCATCATCTTGTCCACCGACGTCATGATGTAGTCCGCCCACATCTCCTTCGTCATGTCCAGGCGCATTTGCAGCCGGCGGTGTCGGTGACAGGTTACATCCTACCATGAAACCGTGCCTCAACAAGTGATCCTCCAATTGTCCGGAATCAGGGTCAATCCACCTCTCGAGTTTGCATTTCCGACAAGGACATATTATCTGGCGCTTGTTGGACTTAATCATTTCCGCCTTTGCTTCTTCATTGTATTTAGTAATTTGACCGGATCTCTTCATGACGACCATGGTTGCCTACACGGGTTACATAAAACACACAACCGAGAAACGAGAGTATACGTTATTTACAATTGTAACACACATGCACACATGCATACACACACATGCATTTTCAACGGAAAATTTTGGCATGACTTCTCCTAATAGTCGGACGTATGGGTGGTGCAAAAATATGCCGAAATGGAAAAGAATCAACATTTCAGCAAACATATACATGCACCACGCCGGCGCAAGAGACAACAAAAACAACAAACATGCATATATATGCATGTGTCCACACATACACCGCCACAAAGGGCGAAAAACCGATGCCATACCACACAACACAATCATGCACACAGGCCACAACAAAAGGAGGAGACGATCGATGTCTCACCTAAGATTGGAGCTCCTCCGATACGGTGACCGTGTGATGTTTGTTTGGAGAGAAATTAGTGGACAAAAAGAGGAGGAGAGTTGATATATGATGCCCCCTCTCGTACTAAGCAATCTCTATGGAACGAAATAGGTTTTAACCTTCTAAAAATGGAGGAATCATGGACAAAGAACGAGGGCAATTGGTGAGAAAGAGGAGAAAATCGTGTTGGTGAGGGAAGAGGAAAGGTTGCTAATGAATCTGAGTTTTTTGTGCATTAAGTGTTCCCAGGTTCACATTTTGTGGCGCACCCAGAATTGATTTGTGGCATACCTGGCCCATGCGCCACACGAAACACATGCTGTGGCGCACTAGGACCATACGCCACAGAATGTTGGTTTTCTGTGGCGCACCCCTAACCATGCGCCACAAAATGTCTGCTTTCTGTGGCGCATGGTCCTTGATGTGCCACAGAAAGTGCACCTTTTTGTGCCGCGTGAGCTAGGTGCAGCACATAAAGTGTCCAGAATTACAAAATTCGATCTGCATGGTGGGTCTCACCCTCTTCCTGTGGCGCATTTCTCTCGGTGCGTCATAAAAAGACAACTTTCCGTGGCGCATTATTTTTGTGTGCGCCACAGATGTTTGTGGCGCATTTGTTTTGTGCGCCACTAAATCTTTTCTGTGGCGCATGGGCTATGGGTGCGCCATAAAGGGTCATCCCACCTATAAGTCTTTTTCCACTATTACAACTCCTGATTGAAACCCACAATAAGCATGAAATTGACCACGAATGCATGTGTCAAACCATTAGCAACTAATACAATTATGATTCCAAACGTTTATTCGGCCAAAGCCACATCTGATCGTCATCACAACGGAGAAGAACAGAGCGCTGACAAGAACATGCGGGGAGAAGAATACGGATGCCACGACCACGAAAACATACCGTACTCCGGCACCTCCATGTCATATCTGCGGTTGTAGGAATCATCCGCCATGATCGCGGGACGGCAGCATAGTGGTGACGACGCGGACGGAGCAGAGAAAGAAGGCACGTTCCGTCAATCAGTACCAGTTTCCTTTTATGAGTTCGCAGACTTGTCCATTAATATTAAATAAACCGAGTACCTAGTTTAGTAATAATTGTGTGTTGTTTTCACGTTTCTTTGGACCCAATCATCCTATCAGTTGTTTTTTAGGACGTTTTTGCAAAAGTACGTATATGACATGACTGCCACTGTAGAGGAATCAGATGGTTTCAGACTGTTTTTGTATAAATTTGCATAATGTGACAAGTTTTTATGTGAGTTTGTTTACTTTGATAAGTATATTTGTATGAAACTAGTCCGTGCAACTATTTATACCTCCAATACTAATATTTTTTTTATTTCTGTCCGCTATCGACATTCCTAAAGTTAGACTGAAAATAGGTCCATAGATAGAAAATCAGACAGCGATCACACGGACTAAATATATCGGCCCTTTGAATTTTTCCTGTTTTCTCCAGGCAGATGATGAGCGGCACGTGAGGACGGCTGTTTGATGATTTGATCACGCAGCAGCACATACCGGACTCGACCTCTGTTTCTGATTTGCTTAAGTAGTACGCATGCTGGCTGACACCACGTGGGGCCTGCCAATGAGGCCCACATGTCAATGTCATGCACCATTTGTTTTTCCTTTCTACCTGAATCATGGCACCGTTTGTTCCGGAGGAGGTTAGATGGGCAAAGTGCTTTTGTTTTGGTGGAGAAACCGAGGCTGGGACAACGACGCTCTTGGGGCATGGGGCTGCGCTCTCTCTATGACTTTGATGGGATCCTTGTTCAACGTACACTGCTCCTTGGCATCAGGTCGATGCACTTTCAAAAAAATGTTGAGACCGACAAGTGCAGGATGCAACATAGCTGACCAATAAGCCAATGGAAAACTTCATGTGGGCCATTTTAGGTAGAGTTTTAGGTTGAATGATGAGATGCGTTTTTGCAGTTTGGGCTGCTGGAATTTTAATGTATATGGGCCAGCCTAACTAAAATTCGAAATTCCCATGGCCCATTAATAAATGGCTGGTTGAGTGTACGTGACTAATGTTTAGTCCCATACTGCTAGTGGAGAGTGAACTGCACCACTTTATATAGTGAGATGTTCTAGTACCAATATGAGCTAGTGAGAATAAGAGAAGATGAAGGGTGCCACACGCGTGCTCCTCCTCCTCCTCGCTCGCCTCCCCTCGCCTCGCCTCGCCTCGTCTCGTCACGACGCGTCGCGCCGCGCCGCGGGTTGCAGGAATCTCGCCGAGCCGAGCTTATATTTTTGCAGTCCGGCAAAATTAATGAGTCATTGATTAGTAATTAACGGACGCGTTAATTATCCTGCCGTTTCGATTCCTATGAGATCGTGGGGCGTTACCGACTCGATCGTGGCTTACAACCCACGTTCTACCCGACTCGCACTACATATACAGCCCGAGGCAAACCCTAGCCGCCACCACGAGATACATGGTCTCACACCGTTCCAGAGCATTGCGCCGCCGTCTACCAAGTCTTCTCCATCCCTTCTTCCGGCGTGCACCGGTTGAAGGGACAGTAGGCCTCCGGAACCCCGCCTGTTGTGATCCTATACGGGAGAGGGGCGATCAGGTTTTTGGGGAGCGCACTCGCGCGACTACTGGCTTCGAGTTCTTCCCCAACGACGACTTCTTCCCCGACATCGCCAGCCTCTTCATCGACGACATGGGCGACAACACGGGGAACTCCAGTGGTGCGACTGCCGCTGCACCGTATGTGTTCTTCATCTTCCTATATGACGTTTTGCTAGAGTTCTTACTTATAGTGCATGCTCTAGATTGCATCTGTTTATCTATTGTTTGCGTAGATCACATGATTAGTATAATTTGTATTATTCTAGTCATTAATTGTTCACTGTTATTGGGAATTAAATCATATGCTAAATCGCCTAATTATTCATCAATCCAAAAACCTGATTATAGGCAATTAGCAACTGCTGGCTTTATCGCGTCAACGAGGCCGTTTGCCTTTAAAGGGGTTATGTATAAGCGGTGGCGCATGAGAGCAGTGTTATGGTTTCAGAACATGAGCTGCTATGCTGCCACCAAAGGCAAGCCTGATGACGAGCTTGACCCTGCACAGCAGGAGTCTTTCGAGAGGCTCGACAACATGTTTAAGAGTGCCCTTTTGAGTATTCTTGACGATTCCATTGTGGACTCGTATATGTCGTTTTCTAACGGCAAGGACATGTGGGATGCGCTCGAGGCCAAGTTTGGGGTCTCGGACGCTGGCAGCGAGTTGTATGTCATGGAAACTTTCTATGACTACAAGATGACTGATGAGCGCCCTGTTGTTCAACAGGCTCATGAGATACAGTCACTCGCTAAGGAACTTGAGCACTTTAAGTGTATCTTACCGGACAAGTTTGTCGCCGGTGGCATAATCGCCAAGCTTCCACCTTCGTGGAGCAACTTTGCTACCTCTCTGAAACACAAGAGACAAGAGTTTTCCGTTTCGGATCTCATTGGGTCGCTTGATGTGGAAGAGAAGGCGAGAGCGAAGGATACACATGCTCGAGTTACCGAGTCTGGTTCTAGTGCCCATGTGGTACAAAATAAGAATTACCAGCCGGCCCACAAGACCAAGTTTAACAAGAACAACTCTGGGGGTAAGGGCAAGCCTGATGGAAAGTTCAAGCCATCACAGCCTACCAACTTCAAGAAGAAGAACAACAATAAACCGAGGAAGGGATCATGCCATGTTTACGGTGATCCAAGTCACTGGGCACCTCGCTGTCCCAACCGCCATGAGCTGCGCGAATCTGAGAACAATGGCAAGAATGCCAATGTTGTGATTGGCGATACTGAGATGAAGGATTCAGGGTACGGTATATTTCCAACCATCCTTTCAGTTTGTCATTCTCCTGAATGGTTGATTGACACTGGCGCCAATGTACATGTTTGTGCTGATGCCTCGATGTTTTCTTCTTACCAGGTCACAGGGACTTCCCCCGTGCTGATGGGAAATGGGTCACATGCTTTTGTTCGTGGTGTTGGTACGGTCGATCTGAAGTTTACTTCGGGGAAGACCGTGCGCCTGAAGAACGTTCATCATGTGTCCGCCATCAATAAAAATCTCGTCAGCGGATCGCTGCTGTGTCGAGATGGTTTTAAGTTGGTTTTCGAGTCCAATAAAGTTGTAATATCTAAGTATGGACAATTTGTTGGAAAAGGCTATGAGTGCGGAGGCTTGTTCCGCCTATCTTTGTCGGATATTTGCACCAGAGTTATTAATCATATTTGCCATAAAGTTGAATCTAATATTTGGCATTCTCGACTTTGTCATATTAACTTTGGTAGCATGACGCGGCTAGCTAATTTGGATTTAATTCCGAAATTCACTAATGTCAAAGGTTCCAAGTGTCAAGTGCGCGTTCAAGCTAAACAACCCCGCAAGTCCCATAAGGCTGCGGAGGCAAGAGACTTGGCACCACTGGAACTTATACATTCAGATCTCTGTGAGATGAATGGCGTGTTGACAAAAGACGGAAAGAAATATTTCATGACGCTTATTGATGACTCCACTAGATATTGTTATGTGTATCTCCTGAACACAAAAGATGAAGCTTTAAACTTCTTCAAAAACTATAAAGCTGAAGCAGAGAACCAACTTGATCTAAAAATAAAACGGCTAAGGTCTGATCGTGGTGGAGAGTACTTTTCCAATGAGTTTGATTCTTTTTGTGCGGAACATGGTATAATCCATGAGAGGACACCTCCCTATTCACCTCAGTCAAATGGGGTAGCCGAAAGAAAGAACCGAACTCTAACTGATTTGGTTAACGCCATGTTAGACACTTCGGGTCTCTCCAAGGCATGGTGGGGGGAGGCGCTATTGACAGCTTGTCATGTCCTAAACCGAGTTCCCGCAAAGAACAAATCCGTTTCTCCATTTGAGGAATGGGAAAGGAAAAAGTTGAGACTCTCTTACTTACGTACTTGGGGTTGTTTGGTGAAAGTCAATATTCCAATTCCCAAGAAGCGCAAGCTAGGACCAAAAACCGTGGACTGTGTTCTTCTGGGCTATGCTTTTCATAGCATTGGCTATAGATTTTTGATAATCAAATCTGAGGTACCCAACATGCATGTTGGTACGATTATGGAGTCGAATGATGCGACTTTCTTTGAGGACATCTTTCCCATGAAGGGCATGTCTAGCTCATCAAATCAGGATATACCTAATACATCTAGTCAGGAATTAGTTGAGATTTTTGATCCTACCATTCCGATAGAACACACTGATAATCCCATGGAGGATGACAATGAAGCTCCTATTAGGAGCAAGAGACAGAGGACTGCTAAGTCCTTTGGTGATGATTTCATTGTGTATCTTGTGGATGACACCCCCAGTACCATTTCAGAAGCTTATGCATCTCTTGATGCTGACTACTGGAAGGAGGCTGTCCGTAGTGAGATGGATTCCATCTTAGCTAACAAAACCTGGGAAGTTGCTGATCGTCCTTATGGGTGCAAACCTGTAGGATGTAAGTGGGTGTTCAAGAAAAAGCTTAGGCCTGATGGTACTATTGAGAAGTACAAGGCGCGGCTTGTGGCCAAGGGTTATACCCAGAAAGAAGGAGAAGACTTCTTTGATACTTACTCACCTGTGGCTAGACTGACCACGATTCGGGTGCTACTTTCATTGGCTGCCTCGCATCGTTTTCTTGTTCATCAAATGGACGTTAAGACAGCTTTCCTAAATGGAGAGTTAGACGAGGAAATTTATATGGATCAGCCTGATGGTTTTGTAGTACCGGGCCAGGAAGCAAAGGTGTGCAAGCTATTGAAGTCTTTATATGGCCTTAAGCAAGCTCCGAAGCAGTGGCATGAGAAGTTTGAAAGAATTTTAACTGCTGCAGGTTTCGTTGTTAATGAATCCGATAAGTGTGTATACTATCGCCATGGTGGGGGCGAGGGAGTTATTCTATGTCTGTATGTCGATGACATACTGATATTTGGAACCAATCTTGATTTAATCAAGGAGGTTAAGGTTTTCTTATCTCACTGTTTTGAGATGAAGGATCTTGGAGTAGCTGATGTAATCTTAAACATCAAGCTGCTGAGAGATGGTGATGGTGGGATTACACTGCTTCAATCCCACTATGTGGAAAAGATCTTGAGTCGCTTCGGGTATGACGACTTCAAGCCTTCTCCGACACCATATGATCCCAGTGTGTTGATTCGAAAGAATCAGGGCATTGCTAGAGATCAACTGAGAAATTCTCAGATCATTGGCTCGCTTATGTATTTGGCTTGTGCCACGAGGCCTGACATCTCTTTTGCTGTAAGCAAGTTGAGCCGGTTTGTTTCCAACCCGGGAGATGATCATTGGCATGCGTTTGAGAGAGTTATGCGCTATCTAAAAAGCACTGCGAGCTATGGAATTCACTATTCTGGTTATCCTAGAGTACTGGAAGGTTATAGTGATTCCAATTGGATATCTGATGCTGATGAGATTAAGGCCAGAAGTGGTTATGTGTTTACACTCGGTGGTGGAGCTGTTTCCTGGAAGTCTTGCAAGCAAACCATCTTAACGAGGTCAACTATGGAAGCAGAACTCACAACATTAGACACAGCCACTGCTGAAGCAGAGTGGCTTCGAGAGCTTTTGATGGACTTACCTGTGGTTGAAAAACCCATACCCGCTATCCTTATGAACTGTGATAATCAAACTGTGATAGTTAAGATTAAAAGTTCTAAGGATAATTTGAAGTCATCAAGGCATGTGAAAAGGAGATTGAAATCTGTCAGAAAATTGAAGAACTCCGGAGTTATTGCGTTGGATTATATCCAAACGTCTAAAAACTTGGCAGATCCTTTCACAAAGGGCTTATCACGTAACGTGATAGATAATGCATCGAGGGAGATGGGTTTGAGACCCACCGTATGAGTTGTCCACAGTGGTAACCTACTCTATGTGATCGGAGATCCCGTGAATTAGAAGTGGGAGACAAGCTGTTGGTCGGCTGGGAGGAGAGTATCCCTACATTTTACTATCCCACTCCGCAAAGATGCAATACTCTCCTGATCTGCATGGCAGGTTGATATTTATCTTAATGTGTTCCAAGTGGCTTACTTTTATGAGCGGAGATGTTATCCTGCAGAGCATCTCTTGAGGAACACACCTATATGAGTCTGACTGTTAAACGTCGCAGTCTATGAGAGTCGGGTCCTCTTTAATAAACTCATGAAAGGCCTTGGAGTATGACGTATAAGCTCCACACCGCGGGGAAGCCTTGCGGTAGCCTAGTATCGGTCAAGGGCTTGTGTGAAACCAGGTCGCAGCAAACTTGTAGTTCAAGGCATAGTCCACTATTCAAGTTGCGGTCTAACGTAGCATAAGTTTCTAAGTGGAGTTCAACTTAACAGTCCCCACTAAGCACCGGTATATAAAACAATGTTTTGGAACAAATGTGATATAATGTGCCAATGAGACTTTGTGGGGGATTGCTGGAATTTTAGTGTATATGGGCCAGCCCAACTAAAATCCGAAATTCCCATGGCCCATTATTAAATGGCTGGTTGAGTGTACGTGACTAATGTTTAGTCCCATACTGCTAGTGGAGAGTGAACTGCACCACTTTATATAGTGGGATGTTCTAGTACCAATATGAGCTAGTGAGAATAAGAGAAGATGAAGGGTGCCACACGCGCGCTCCTCCTCCTCCTCGCTCGCCTCGCCTCGCCTCGCCTCGCCTCGTCTCGTCTCATCACGACGCGTCGCGTCACGGGTTGCGGGAATCTCGCCGAGCCGAGCTTATATTTTTGCAGTCCGGGAAAATTAATGAGTCATTGATTAGTAATTAACGGACGCGTTAATTATCCTGCCGTTTCCGATTCCTATGGGATCATGGGGCATTACCGACTCGATCGTGGCTTACAGCCCACGTTCTACCCGACTCGCACTACATATACAACCCGAGGCAAACCCTAGCCGCCACCACGAGATACATGGTCTCACACCGTTCCAGAGCATTGCGCCGCCGTCTACCAAGTCTTCTCCATCCCGTCTTCCGACGTGCACCGGTTGAAGGGACAGTAGGCCTCCGGAACCCCGCCTGTTGTGATCCTGTACGGGAGAGGGGCGATCAGGTTTTTGGGGAGCGCACTCGCGCGACTACTGGCTTCGAGTTCTTCCCCAACGACGACTTCTTCCCCGACATCGTCAGCCTCTTCATCGACGACATGGGCGACAACACGGGGAACTCCAGTGGTGCGACTGCCGCTGCACCGTATGTGTTCTTCATCTTCCTATATGACGTTTTGTTAGAGTTTTTACTTATAGTACATGCTCTAGATTGCATCTGTTTATCTATTATTTGCGTAGATCACATGATTAGTATAATTTGTATTATTCTAGTCATTAATTGTTCACTGTTATTGGGAATTAAATCATATGCTAAATCGCCTAATTATTCATCATGGGCTTGTTTTTCGTCTCACTGCGACAGGAAGATGGGACGACAAGTGCATTACATACGGGTTATAGGCACAATTGACGTGTTGTTTGGTTGCTCGGCGAATAATTTTTTCAGCCCCGTGAAGATTTGAGTTTTGTCGGTTTGGTTTGCTGATTTTAAGATGATGTAGCAGCCCAAAATGAGTATGTTGGTGTTTAGTTGCAAGCCCAAATCATATTCGGCTTACCTCTTGCTTAAGTGGTGAGGTTACCGGTGATTTATCACATAAGCAGTTGCACATTACGTTTAGAAGCAATTGCAGATTACGAACACAATTACACAGTACGGAGTTTAGACTATCAACATACCAACAGTATAGACGACAGAGACGAGCAAGTTCAGATACTAAATTAGCCCGACATACCGTTCACCGGGCTTCTTCTTCCATGACGACACACCTGGTGGCATCGCCATGGTCCGGGCACCTGGTCATCATCTGACCTTAGGCAAGCTCCCAATCACTGTCAGCTTCATCGAGTCGTTTGGTCCCATCCGTTCCAACATCGTTGTACACAGCAACACTGGTTGTAGCTGGAGGATGACTATGAAGAAAGAGGACGGCAAGGCATTGAACGACCACGGGTGGGCAGTCTTCACCATCACCCATGAGATGAAGATAGGACATTTCCCCACCTTCAAGAAGGAGACCTCTGTACATCACAAACCCCTTCCCTTTTTTGCATCTATAGTAAAATCTGAATCTGATCTAAAAAGAATCTAATCTAGCTAAAGCTTACAAAGTATAGGAACAAATGTAGGAAAAATGATTGATCTAATCTATTCGAAGCAAAAATCTGACCTAGAATCGACTTCTAAATCAACATGAACAACAAGCAATGGAAACATATTTGAAGCCTATCCTAATGAAAACCCTAGCAAATCCAATCTACATGTCCTAAAAGATAGTTCAACAAGGCGTGTTGTCGCTGAACGGCGATAAAGATAAAAGGAAGAAGGAGCTTACCGTCATTGTCGAGGTTGAGGATGAGCTCGACGTCGCGCCCGAACTCGAGTTGCAGGTCGTTGTCACGCGGTCCACGTAGTGGTCGAGGTCGCATTATCACCGTCATATCCTCTTCCAGCCCTGTCGTGGTATCGGCATTGTTGATAGGAGACGGGGTCCTCTAGCCTATGGATGGATGTGGGGTAGAAGGCTAGAGTCGGCAAGGTCGGGATTGAACACGATGAGTTTACTCAGCTTCGGATCTCACGACGATGACCAGATCCTACGTGCTGCTATAATTCACTGTTTGGCAATAGCCATGAACATGTTACAATGTGTATGAAAGCGTGCCCTGGGCTTCCCGGTGGCCGGCTTATATAGGCGGCCCGACCCCGGGATACAAGACAAGTACTTGTCCGGAAAGTAAACAGAGACCTAGCCGGCTTGGTTGCCGCCTTCCGTCTTGGGCTTGGTGGCTCGGTGGGCTTCGGCCTTACGCCTTCCTTGGACCGTCCGCCTACTTCCTTGTACGTCAACTTTCTGGGCCATTCGGTAGGCATAAGCCTTCACCACCTTTGGGCCATCCTGGACTAGACGGATTGATCCATGTCAGAGATACAACTAGTTGGTATATCCCCAACACTAGCCCCCAGAAAGGTTGAAATTCTCCAGGCGCCGTCTTATTTGTCTTCTTGATCTTCAAACTTGAATGTTGGCGACTATGATACGTCTCCAACGTATCTATAATTTTTTATGTTCCATGCTATATTATACCAAGTTATTACATGTTTTATATGTATTTTATATAATTTTATGCATTTTCTGGGACTAACCTATTAAAAATATGCCACTGTGTCAGTTCCCTCTTTTCTGCTATTTTTGGTTTCAGAAAAGTACTTAAGGACATATTCTCGGAATTGGACGATTTCTTTTCTGTAACATTCCAAATTTCTCAAAAATTTAAAACCTTGCATTCTTGCATCATGCATCATGCATCATATAGGCATGGCTTTGAAATCACATAAAGAATATTTTGAATTTTAATTATAAGTTGAAATAAAGTTGTTTTCAATAAAGAGGTCTAATTGAGCTCCTTATAAAAATCTGTATTTTATTATTTTATTTATTTAGCAAAATGATATCAAAAAATTCTAAATTAAATTAGCTTTTCAAAACATATTTTTATAAATTTTTCTGAAAATGTTTTGATAAGTTTTAAAAATCAAATTGTTTGGAAAAGGTTTAAACAGAAAAAAATGTGTTTCGAGCTAACTGGGCCGAGCCCCTCTGCTATCTGCCGCGCGCGCACGACGAAACGGCCCAGCAAACCAGACGCGCAGCCCACCTCCCCACCTCTCTCACTTCCCAACGGGACCCACTTGTCATCTTCATCCCCAAATCGTGATGAACACGAACTCACCGAACCCTATTTCTATCCGGATCAAAATCCGTTGGAAAATCGCGTTTTAATCGCTCCCTCCTTCCCCATATAACCCCCCCCTCCGCCGCCTCCTCCCGAACCCCAAAACCCTAAAAGATCGCCCCCAGGCTGCTCAGAAACAGTCCGCCGCCGCCCGCCATTGCCGCCGCCGCGATTTGATCCGTTCCGGTGAGTACGGCGCCCCGAGCACCACCCCAACACCCCTCTGCGACTCCCTGTCTTCGTACGCACCTAACGGGCTTGCTCCGGCCTCCTTTTATGCACCAGGGCGACGTATCCGTCGACGACCCGACGCCGCCGTCCGCCGTTCATCTCCGACGAGCACGCAAGGGGAGGAGAAGACCACCTCGACCGCACCTACCTCGCCATAGAGTTCGCCACGACGTTCCGCATCAAGTGGTGAGCAAAACCCCCTCCGATCGTGCTTCTGTTAGCCGTAGCCGCAACTCCGGCGATGGCGCCGCCGCGCTCGGATGATTTCCGGCGTCGCGTCGCCCGCTTATGGCCCGAGTCGCGTGAAGCGTTGGATCAAAGATCCAATGGATCTAGATCAGTCGATCCTGAGCGCCCGTTTTAAAGTAGATCGGACGGTTCGCGTTCGCGATCCGCGGCGAACCGGTACCATCCAATCGGAGCGCGCCGCGTGGCCTCTTTAATTTTCTATTTCGGCTGAAAATTTGTTTTAAAAACAGAAAACAATACAAACTTACAAAATTCATAAATTTTGATCTGTTCATCCAAATTTGATGAATTTTATATCCACGTGAAGCTCTGTTCGTGTAGTTTAGTATGGTTTCATTAGTTTGTCCCTTTAGTGTATATTAAATTGCGGAATTTAATTGCTTATCTTTCGGATATTAAATCTATAACTTAATTAATAAAAATTCTTTCCAAATAAATCCAATTGTTTTAGAAGTTTATTAATGCCCTCTGTCCAGAGAGTGTAACATGAGTTTTATTTAAAACTTCTCATAATAGAATTAAGGAAAGTGGTTTTAGAACTTAAACTTCTATGAGATGCTCAATATTTTAAATGAGTAAATAAAATATTAAAATATTGATCATTGCATTCATGCATTAATAACAGAGGAAATAAAATGGTAATTATTTTTGTCTTATCAAGTTCATTGCATAGCAAGCATGCATACATATTTTGTCTTGATATTTTTTAAGTGTTGTGTTGTATGTTTATTTAGTTTTATTATTTGTCTCTAGATTGTGAAGAGGAGGAAGGCCTTTGTGATTGTTATTCTTGCTGTGCTTGTTCCTCTTGCTACCAAGGCAAGTGACATTCATAATCTATCCTATGTTTTCTATATGCATTATTAGTAGATTTTGAGTAGTATGCATGATAGGGAAATTTTTGAACTATCTTATAATGCTAAGTTAGTTTACACTTTGAAAATATCCTAGTAGTGTGTAGCCATCCCTCCCCATGTAGCCACCAAAAGTTTTATTAGATGCTTAGCTATGCTATAAAAGTGTTTACTTATTATGTTATAGAAATATTGCTAAGTGTTAAAACTTTAAATGCACACCTGGGTGGAATTGGTTGCTTGGTTTATGTTGAGTGGCTTTTGGGACCATGCTTGTGGTTGTCTTTGCCTAGGATGAATCTCTATTCTACTTAGGGCCATGAGTATGGTGGTTGTCACCCAGAAGCGCACTTGTGGACGGCCACCCAGGAACAAAGAGATTTCTAAGTCCCTCCAAGTTTAGAAGCTTTCCGTGCAGCCTTTTGACAATGGGCTCTGTCTAGAATTACTAAGTTGTGAGAGTGCAACCTGTCAGCTTGACAAGCGGTGTAGAGTTGGTAGGTGGAACGGGTCTTGCTAGTATGGTTGCATTCTTCTTCTGAAAGTTCTTGTCTCAATTCTCTCCTTTCCTTAATGCACTCCGCGTGTATAGGATGTTTGGGTTAATTGAGTCTCAAGGTGAAAGTGCACAACCTCTGCAGAGTCGACAAACTGAGTACTCAGCCGTGTCCCCGGTGATGGACTACTTCGAGCAACTGGACAAGGATGGACGGAAGAATCTCATCATAGTTTTCATAAAGTAAAAATTTGACTAAGGAAAGAATTGTTGGTGCACTTGGGCTTCATCCCTTGGTGCCAAGTCTTTGAGAAACAAAAGTGTTTTACAAAAGATAGGAGAAAACTGGCTTTCTGCAAAATAGCCTACAACCCCACCAAGCCAAATATGCATATAGAATTAGACTTGTCATAATTTATCCAGCATAGTCACTTGCCAATACTTCATTGTATTGACCTCCTACGGGGGCTGCATATTCAAATGTGCAGGTAATTCTGATGAGGAGTGAGTTTGGACTCGATTCTACACCCAACATGTCTGCTTGTGGCGTATGCTAGAAGAGGAGGCCCATTGCTTTTATTTTCGTTGTGAACTCTGAATATTTAGCTAGTCTTCATGACTATGCACTTTGTAATAAAGCTATACTTAGCTATTTTTGGATCTCGTTGTAGTAATTTGATACTTATGCAATGATACTATATATTTTGTACTGTGGTGCTGGCAGTGATCCAGGGACTAGCACATAACACAGGTGTTCCATCTTTATTTAAAAGATGGGGCGCTACAAAATGGTATCAGAGCCAGGTTGCATGTAGGTTCGAGCCCTTAGGATTGGTTAAGCCTCTTTTTGATCATAATATTACCATCTTTGAAGTATGTTGGATCCTAGCGGCATAGTGGGATGAAGCGGCCCGGGACTAACCTTACATGTCCGCGTACATGAGACCTGTTCCACAATTATAAGTGGCTGACCGGGTGTCTGTCTCTCTCACTATAGTGAATATCCGACTTACAAAGAGTTGATAATAGTGTTGATCACCTTTTAGAAAAGAACACCTTTTTCTCTAAGTACTTAAGTACACCACAACTAGTATATCTTACCTTTGTCTTGTTTTAACAAACTCTACCTTTATCACTTAAGGATGTCGTTCTTCATGTATCAAACCGCGGAGGACTTCAAGGACATGCGCTTTGGAAGATATCTTCTAGAGTTGGTAGAACTGTTGGCACTTCCAACACCCATCATCAAGGCAAGCCAGCTGAAGCATTTCAACAAAGAAGACTTATGGGGAATTCGCCTTTATCAACAAGGGCGCCAGACTGAACCCAAGACCGAAGACATCCAGTACAAGTTGATTAGTGACTCCTTGGAGAAAGGGCTGAATCTCGTCACGCAGGAGCTAATAGGACGTCTTTGTTGGCAATTCCAGGAGGAGTTAAAAGACCACTACTTTTCTAACCTTGGCCAACGTGACGAACATGGGATTCCTTACCTTGTTAGCGAGGAAGACAAAAACAAACCAGAACCTTTGTACCCATATCTCCAAGACTTAGAACTTCACCTCTGGCAACTCGAAGAGGATAGGCGCAACGAGCTGTTGAAGAATGATGAAATAATGGCACAAGTCAAGGAGACTCAAAAGAAGATCGAAGCCCAAGAAGAGGTGGCCAACGCTCAAGAGGAGAAGTTCCGAGCTCAAGAGAAGAAGTTCCAAAATCAAGAAAAGAGAATTAGAGACAAGAACAAGGAGATCAAGACCTTGAAGGATGAAATTCTGAGCAACGACGTCGAGTTCGAAGCTGATCGAGATTTGATCGAGACTCTACGCCGTGAGAAGAGAATGCTGCAAGACAAGATTGAAGTCCTGGAGAAGGAAGCAATCGAGACTCTGCACCGTGAGACGACAATGTTACAGGAGAAGAATGAGGCCTTGGAGAAGGAGGTGAATGACTACAAGGAGATCCTTACGAAGGAAGGCATCACCATCGAGGAAGTCGAAGAAGATGAAGGAGACGTCATGGACGAAGTTTAGACTTAATAGTTGGACCACCATATTCTCCCTCGTTTAGTTCGTCGTTCTTTTTAAAACATTGATCTCCAACTTGTGGTATGACAATGATAGAATGATTGGTTTGCAGACTTGTTGTTTTATTAAATCAACTTAGAAATACTTGTTTCGATTTGCTAAGTAGACTTTTCTTTTTAAGTTGTCTTATGAGTGTTGTTTGTGTTGACTTGGTTGCTTTGTGCATGGGTAGGATTTTTCTTCTCTTAGTTCTGTCTATCTTTCACTCATCTATGCTGAAAAACCTACAGATGCCTCCTCGTCGTGATACCAACAACGATGATGCCATGCATTAACTGATGGCCGCTCAATCTCAGTTGATGAATATGATGACTCAATTCATTGCAGCAACCAACAACAACAACAACAACCACAACAACAACAACCCGCCACCTCCACCACCACCCCCAGTGGACAGACTTGCTAGATTCCTAAGGCTTAGGCCTAATAATTTCTCCTCTGCTACTGAACCAATAGTGGCGGATGATTGGCTTCGTTCAGTCAACAAGGACTTAGTAACTTGTGAGTGTTCTGAGGCAGAAAAAGTGAGGTTCACTGCACACCTGTTGGAAGGACCCGCATCATTGTGGTGGGAGAATTATCAAGTGATTCATCCTTTGGATGGCATGACTTGGGATGCGTTCAAGGAAGGTTTCCGGAATGCTCACATCTCCTCAGGTATAATGAACCTGAAGAAAGAGGAATTTCACAGCTTGAGACAAGGAGGTAGAACTCTGAAGGAGTATATGGATGACTTCTGTATGCTATCAAGGTATGCGCCAGAGGACATTGACACTGATGCAAAGAGGAAGGAAAAGTTCCTCAATGGACTTAAGGGAGCACTGAAGATACCTTTGTCTGTGGCATATACTCCAAACTATCAAGCTCTGCTGGATCAAGCTATCACCCTGGACAACAACATAAGAAAGGAAGAGAATAGGAAGAGGAAGTTCAGTGCAAGTAAGGTTCATTCTGAAGGGACATATAAGAAACAACACACCTCTGAAGTCAGTAGCCATAAACCCTGGAATCACTCCAACACTGGTAGTGGCCAAAAACATCATGGTCATAACCAAAATGGAGGAAACAAAGGAAGCAATGGAGGATACAAAGGAAATAATGGAGGATACAATGGAAATAATGGTGGATCCAGGGGAAACCATCATCATGGCCATAATCATGGGAATGGTAATCACCGTCCTAACTATGAGGGGAAGAAAGACTTGTCTAATGTGACCTGCTTCAAGTGCAAGAAGACAGGACATTATGCAACTGAATGCCCAGAAAGGAAAGCTGATGAAAATTCCAAGCCCAATCCTTTCCAGAAGGGACAAGTGAACCACATCAATGTGGAAGAAGTTCATGATGAACCTGATGCTGTGATTGGTACGTTCTTGCTCAACTCCTTTCCAGCATTAGTTTTATTTGATACTGGAGCATCTCATTCATTCGTATCAAGAGCTTTTGTTAACAAACATGGGTTAGCTGAGGAAAGTCTAGGAAAACCTATTAGGGTAAGTTCACCTAGAGGAGAGATGATAGTAAATTCCGGGTGTAGGCAGTTAGACTTGCAAATCGGAAAATACACCTTCCCAACAGACTTAGTCATCCTAGAAACCCAAGGATTGGATGTTATCATCGGAATGGATTGGATGACTCGTTTTGAAGGAATCATAGATTGTGCAAATAGAGCAATCACCGTCACCACCCCAGAGAAAAGGAAGATTAAGTTCAGATCAACTTTCGAACTTTGGAAGGTTAGGCTAAATTCTCTTAAGGGGGTTAGCCTTGGTGATGTGCTTATTGTCAAGGAATACCCAGATGTTTTTCCGGAGGAACTACCGGGAATGCCACCCGATAGAGATGTAGAGTTTCTCATCGAACTGAAGCCGGGAACAGGACCAATAGCTAAAAGACCTTATCCTATGGCCGTCGATGAATTGAAAGAGCTCAAGAAGCAATTCGAGGAACATATCCAGAAAGGATTCATTCGTCAAAGTTCATCGCCATGGGGAGCACCAGTCTTATTTGTTAAAAAGAAGGATCAAACCCAGAGGCTAGTCACGGATTATAGAGATATAAACGAGCAAACTATCAAAAACAAGTACCCGTTACCCAAGATAAATGAACTATTTGATCAACTGGAAGGTGCTTGTGTTTTCTCAAAGATCGATCTTCGATCGGGGTACCTCCAAATGAAAGTTAGAGAAATGGATATACCCAAAACTGCATTTGTTACGAGATATGGCTCTTATGAGTACACAGTAATGCCTTTTGGATTAACCAATGCACCAGCCTATTTCATGAATATGATGAATAAAGTGTTCATGGATTTTCTGGATAAGTTTGTGGTAGTGTTCATAGATGATATTCTAATCTACTCCAAGAGTCACAAAGAACATGAAGAGCACTTGCGTCTGGTATTGCAGAGACTACGTGAACATAAGTTGTATGCCAAGTACAGCAAGTGTGAGTTTTGGTTAGAACAAGTCGGATTTTTAGGCCATGTGGTGTCCAAGGAAGGTATAGCGGTGGATCCTGAAAAAGTTTCAGCTGTAACTAATTGGGAACCGCCGAAGAATGTTGGTGAATTACGAAGTTTTCTGGGCCTAGCAGGATACTACCGACGATTCATTGAAAACTTCTCCAAGATTGCCAAGGCCTTGACGGAATTATTAAAGAAGGAGAAGAAATTTGAGTGGACGGAGGCATGCGAAGCCAGTTTTCAGGAGTTGAAGAAACGTCTGGTTTCAGCCCCAGTTCTATGCTTACCTGATTTGGAGAAGGAATTCCAAGTATACTGTGATGCTTCACGCCAAGGCTTGGGAAGTGTGTTGATGCAGGAAGGCAGAGTGGCATCTTATGCCTCTAGACAACTCAAGAAACATGAAGCAAATTACCCAACTCATGATCTCGAGTTAGCATCAGTAGTGCATGC
Organism: Poa annua; assembly: GCA_026929855.1. NCBI lineage: Eukaryota > Viridiplantae > Streptophyta > Magnoliopsida > Poales > Poaceae > Poa > Poa annua. Next base: position 29,823,429 of record CM049428.1, read on the forward strand.
CCTGAAAACTTGGAGACCCTACCTGATGGGAAAAAGATGTGAGGTATTCACGGACCACAAAAGTTTGAAGTACATATTTACACAGAAGGAATTGAATATGAGACAAAGAAGATGGTTGGAACTTATTAAAGATTATCATCTAAGTCTTCAATACCATCCGGGAAAAGCTAATGTGGTAGCAGATGCTCTGAGTCGTAAAGTGTATGTGAATGGCCTTACGGCAGGAGAATTACCCGAGGATTTATGCAAGGCATTCAAGGACCTCAGATTGGAAGTAGTACCTGAAGGGTTTGTAACCTCATTAGTTGTACAGCCCACTTTGATGGACAAGATACATGAAGCTCAGAAAGGAGACAAGGAAATAGAGGAGATCAAAGTCAATCTAAGAGCCGGAAAAGCTAAAGGATTTCATGAGGATGAGCAGGGGATTTTGTGGTTTGAAAAACGTGTATGTTTGGCCAATGATCCTGATATTAGGAAATTAATTCTGCAAGAAGCTCATGAGACACCTTATTCTATTCATCCGGGAAATACCAAGATGTATATGGATGTGAAAGAGAGATTTTGGTGGAATAATCTGAAAAGAGAAATAGCAGAATACATCGTTAAGTGTGATGTATGTAGTCGAGTAAAGGCAGAACATCAGAAACCAGCAGGACTCTTACAACCTTTGAAAGTACCGGATTGGAAGTGGGATTCTATTGGGATGGATTTCATCACCGGATTACCAAGGACCAGATCGGGTTATGATTCTATTTGGGTTATTGTTTGTCGCCTAACCAAAATAGCTCACTTCATACCCGTGAAGACCACTTATACTAGTGTAAAGCTAGCCGATATTTACATGAAGAGAATTGTGTGCCTTCACGGTGTTCCTAAGAGTATCGTGTCTGATAGGGGGACCCAGTTTACTTCTCATTTTTGGAAGCAGTTGCACGAATCTTTGGGAACCAGATTGGAATTCAGTACGGCTTTCCACCCGCAAACAGATGGTCAAACTGAAAGAGTGAATCAGATTTTAGAGGATATGTTAAGAGCTTGTGCGCTCGACTATGGATCTAGTTGGGATGATAATTTACCATACGCTGAGCTCTCCTACAACAACAGTTACCAAGCCAGCATTGAGATGGCACCGTTTGAAGCCTTATATGGAAAGAAATGCACAACCCCACTATTGTGGAGTGGTGTAGGAGAACGGAGTTTCTTTGGGCCTGATATAATACAGGATGCTGAAGAGAAAGTCAGGCTGATTAAGGACAGGTTGAAAATAGCACAGTCACGCCAGAAAAGCTATGCAGATTCCAAGCATAGAGAAGTCACCTATGAAGTGGGTGATAGAACCTATTTAAGAGTGTCACCACTTCGGGGTGTGAAAAGGTTTGGAATCAAAGGAAAGTTAGCACCTCGATTCATTGGACCATTCAAAATTCTTTCGCGCAAAGGTGAAGTGGCATATGAGTTAGAACTACCCGAAGTGCTGTCTGCTGTTCATAATGTGTTCCATGTCAGTCAGTTGAAGAAATGTCATCCCGAGATGATGGGAGTTCCTTTAAAGGATACTGTACCCCTCGAGGAGGTACAATTGGAGAGTGACCTGACATACGAAGAGAAGCCCATCAAGATATTACAGACAACAGAAAGAGTCACCCGTACCAAAACCACCAAGTTTTGCAAAGTCCAATGGAATCATCACACCGAGGACGAAGCCACCTGGGAACGAGAGGATGACCTCTGAGAAGACCACCCACACCTATTTGCTGACCTTTCCGAAGCTCGAGGGCGAGCTTCTTCTTAAGGGGGTTAGTCTGTAACATCCCAAATTTCTCAAAAATTTAAAAGCTTGCATTCTTGCATCATGCATCATGCATCATATAGGCATGGCTTTGAAATCACATAAAGAATATTTTGAATTTTAATTATAAGTTTAAATAAAGTTGTTTTCAATAAAGAGGTCTAATTGAGCTCCTTATAAAAATATGTATTTTATTATTTTATTTATTTAGCAAAATGATATAAAAAAGTTCTAAATTAAATTAGCTTTTCAAAACATATTTTTATGAATTTTTCTGAAAATGTTTTGATAAGTTTTAAAAATCAAATTGTTTGGAAAAGGTTTAAACAGAAAAAATGTGTTTCGAGCTAACTGGGTCGAGCCCCTCTGCTATCTGCTGCGCGCGCACGACGAAACGGCCCAGCAAACCAGCCGCGCAGCCCACCTCCCCACCTCTCTCACTTCCAGACGGGACCCACTTGTCATCTTCATCCCCAAATCGTGATGAACACGAACTCACCGAACCCTATTTCTATCCGGATCAAAATCCGTTGGAAAATCGCGTTTTAATCGCTCCCTCCTTCCCCATATAACCCCCCCCCCCTCCGCCGCCTCCTCTCGAACCCCAAAACCGTAAAAGATCGCCCCCAGGCTGCTCAGAAACAGTCCGCCGCCGCCCGCCATTGCCGCCGCCGCGATTTGATCCGTTCCGGTGAGTACGGCGCCCCGAGCACCACCCCAACATCCCTCTGCGACTCCATGTCTTCGTACGCACCTAACGGGCTTGCTCCGGCCTCCTTTTATGCACCAGGGCGACGTATCCGTCGACGACCCGACGCCGCCGTCCGCCGTTCATCTCCGACGAGCACGCAAGGGGAGGAGAAGACCACCTCGACCGCACCTACCTCGCCATAGAGTTCGCCACGACGTTCCGCATCAAGTGGTGAGAAAAACCCCCTCCGATCGTGCTTCTGTTAGCCGTAGCCGCAACTCCGGCGATGGCGCCGCCGCGCTCGGATGATTTCCGGCGTCGCGCCGCCCGCTTATAGCCCAAGTCGCGTGAAGCGTTGGATCTAGATCCAATGGATCTAGATCAGTCGATCCCGAGCGCCCGTTTTAAAGTAGATCGGACGGTTCGCGTTCGCGATCCGCGGCGAACCGGTACCATCCAATCGGAGCGCGCCGCGTGGCCTCTTTAATTTTCTATTTCGGCTGAAAATTTGTTTTAAAAACAGAAAACAATACAAACTTACAAAATTCATAACTTTTGATCTGTTCATCCAAATTTGATGAATTTTATATCCACGTGAAGCTCTGTTCGTGTAGTTTAGTATGGTTTCATTAGTTTGTCCCTTTAGTGTATATTAAATTGCGGAATTTAATTGCTTATCTTTCGGATATTAAATCTATAACTTAATTAATAAAAATTCTTTCCAAATAAATCCAATTGTTTTAGAAGTTTATTAATGCCCTCTGTCGAGAGAGTGTAACATGAGTTTTATTTGAAACTTCTCATAATAGAATTAAGGAAAGTGGTTTTAGAACTTAAACTTCTATGAGATGCTCAATATTTTAAATGAGTAAATAAAATATTAAAATATTGATCATTGCATTCATGCATTAATAACAGAGGAAAGAAAATGGTAATTATTTTTGTCTTGTCAAGTTCATTGCATAGCAAGCATGCATACATATTTTGTCTTGATATTTTTTAAGTGTTGTGTTGTATGTTTATTTAGTTTTATTGTTTGTCTCTAGATTGTGAAGAGGAGGAAGGCCCTTGTGACTGTTATTCTTGCTGTGCTTGTTCCTCTTGCTACCAAGGCAAGTGACATTCATAATCTATCCTATGTTTTCTATATGCATTATTAGTAGATTTTGAGTAGTATGCATGATAGGGAAATTTTTGAACTATCTTATAATGCTAAGTTAGTTTACACTTTGAAAATATCCTAGTAGTGTGTAGCCATCCCTCCCCATGCAGCCACCAAAAGTTTTATTAGATGCTTAGCTATGCTATAAAAGTGTTTACTTATTATGTTATAGAAATATTGCTAAGTGTTAAAACTTTAAATGCACACCTGGGTGGAACTGGTTGCTTGGTTTATGTTGAGTGGCTTTTGGGACCATGCTTGTGGTTGTCTTTGTCTAGGATGAATCTCTATTCTACTTAGGGCCATGAGTATGGTGGTTGTCACCCAGAAGCGCACTTGTGGACGGCCACCCAGGAACAAAGAGATTTCTAAGTCCCTCCAAGTTTAGAACTTTCCGTGCAGCCTTTTGACAATGGGCTCTGTCTAGAATTACTAAGTTGTGAGAGTGCAACCTGTCAGCTTGACAAGCAGATGTAGAGTTGGTAGGTGGAACGGGTCTTGCTAGTATGGTTGCATTCTTCTTCTGAAAGTTCTTGTCTCAATTCTCTCCTTTCCTTAATGCACTCTGCGTGTATAGGATGTTTGGGTTAATTGAGTCTCAAGGTGAAAGTGCACAACCTCTGCAGAGTCGACAAACTGAGTACTCAGCCGTGTCCCCGGTGATGGACTACTTCGAGCAACTGGACAAGGATGGATGGAAGAATCTCATCATAGTTTTCATAAAGTAAAAATTTGACTAAGGAAAGAATTGTTGGTGCACTTGGGCTTCATCCCTTGGTGCCAAGTCTTTGAGAAACAAAAGTGTTTTACAAAAGATAGGAGAAAACTGGCTTTCTGCAAAATAGCCTACAACCCCACCAAGCCAAATATGCATATAGAATTAGACTTGTCATAATTTATCCACCATAGTCACTTGCCAATACTTCATTGTATTGACCTCCTACGGGGGCTGCATATTCAAATGTGCAGGTAATTCTGATGAGGAGTGAGTTTGGACTCGATTCTACACCCAACATGTCTGCTTGTGGTGTATGCTAGAAGAGGAGGCCCATTGCTTTTATTTTCGTTGTGAACTCTGAATATTTAGCTAGTCTTCATGACTATGCACTTTGTAATAAAGCTATACTTAGCTATTTTTGGATCTCGTTGTAGTAATTTGATACTTATGCAATGATACTATATATTTTTTACTGTGGTGCTGGCAGTGATCCAGGGACTAGCACATAACACAGGTGTTCCATCTTTATTTAAAAGATGGGGCGCTACATTTTCTGAAGTCCGTTTATCATCGGGAACGTTCCAGAGCACCGAAGAGGATACGAAGACGGTTCCTAAGGGGCCACACCTGGTCCAGGCGCGGCATGGCCTGGAGCCGCGCCGACACGTGGTGTGGTGCCCCTGGCGCTCCACCGCCTTCGCCCTTTCTCCTACATATACCCCCCAGACCAAAAACCCTAGCACGGTGTTCATTATTCCTCCACGGGTCCCGAGCCGCCACCGTCGTCAACACCAATTCGGGAGAGATCAGAACTTTTCCCCGGCACCCTGCCGAGAGGGGGAATCATCACCGGAGGGCTCTACGTCACCATGCTCGCCTCCGGACTGATGCGTGAGTAGTCTACCCTTGGACTACAGGTCAATATCAGTAGCTAGATGGTTGTCTTCTCCTCTTTTGCTATCATGTTTAGATCTTGTGAGCTGCCTATCATGATAAAGATCACCGTTATGTAATACTTCATGATGTGTTTGCTGGGATCCGATGAATATTGAGTACTAAAGTTATTGCTTCATAATATATCATGTGTGTGCTATTTAATGATCTTGCATGCTCTCCGTTACTTGTATATGCTCTGGCCAAGTAGATGCTTGTGACTCCAAGAGGTGGTATTTATGCTCGATAGTAGGTTCATGTCTCTATTTAATCTGGGGTGGTGACAGCTAGCTCTAAGGTTGTAGATGAACTATTGCTACTAGGGATAAAACAATTGTAATTTGTCTAAGGGTGATGTTACTTACTTACTTACTTACTTTACACACAGTGCTTAAGGCGATAATTTGTTGCATGCAACTTAATATTGAAAGGGGTGCGGACGCTAACCGGAAAGTGGATTATTTGTCATAGATGCAGTTGGAACGGTCTATGTATATTGTTGTAATGCCCGAATGAATCTCACACTAGACATCATAACGTTGGTATATGCATTGGTTTGCTCATCATTATTCAATCAATTTCCAGCTGTATTTTGTTTACCCGCATTAATGATATTATTATTTATGGAGAGACACCACTAGTGAACTGTGGATCCTGGTCCTTCTCTTTAATCCGATAAACCACCTACCGCAAACCTGTTACTTTCTGCAAACAAACATCTTTCTTCCACACATACGTTTAATCCTTTGTTATAGCAAGCCGTGGAGATTGACAACCTCATCGTTAAGTTGGGCCAAGTATCTTGATTGTTTGTGAGAAGGCCCCACGTCAACTACACGCCAAGCACTTTTCTGGCGCCGTTGATACCTCGGGGGAATTCTCATTTCCTACTGGTTCGATAACCTTGGTTTCATAACTGAGGGAAACTTGCTGCTGCACTACTTCATACCTTCCTCTTGGGGTCTCCCAACAACACACCCACGGTGTGCATCAAGAATTTTTCTAGCGCCGTTGCCTGCAAACAAGAATTCTTCACGAGGAGCCTCTTCATCTCCCCTACGTCGCAGAAAGCATTTTTCTGGCGTTGTTGCCGGGGAAATAAGAGTTCCACCATGAGGGGAGTTTTCGCACTTCCAATCTTTTTATTTTGTTGTTGTCTTACTTAGTTTATTTTTATTACTGTCTTGTTTGCTTAATATAAAAAATACAAAAAAAATAGATACTTGCATTACTTTTCTTATTTCGGTTTAGTAATTTTTCTTTGCTTTGTTTATTTTGGGTTTAGCTTTACTTTTATTATAATTGGAAAGGAGAATATTGAAGAACTTTTTAATCATGTTAGTAAGAGTAGTGATCTTGAGGAGAAATCCATAGCAGAACTTGCCCCAAATTATGAAACTGCTGCAACATCCTTAGTTCACATGCTAAAAGCTAGGTTTGTTAACCTTCATCTCATAATACAACAAATGTTTCTTAATCTCATAATGTTAAAAATGTTGAAAAGAAAGATTTTATCATGGAAACCTCGCTTAAAGAATTTGATGATGTTGCTATAGAAGCTAGGAAAGTTTTCGATCGTTTTAATATGCAAGGCTCATGTGTAGATGTTATTAATGCACTTGAAAAATTGGTGAAAATCGAACCTACTAAGGGGGACGAAATGAAAGTGCCAATAGCTGTTAAACTTGTAGCTATGCATGAAGCTTTGGAAGAATTTTTTTATTGGATTGTCCCTCAAAACCCATTTGACGAACGTAGTAAGCCTAAAAGAAATGAAAGAGGCAACTCTGAATCTTATATAGATAAAATACAATTCATAGTTGAAAGGGTTTCTATTCTTGATCTTGATAATGGGAGACAACCCACTTTTTTATTCCTGTTATTTTATTTTATTGTGTCGAGGACTTGTTCTACCTCTGTAGCCATTCCTTTGTATCTTTACTTTATTTCATCGTTGTGTCAAGTTAAGCCTCTAGTTGAAGGTTGATGCAAAATTTGGATTCCTGCGCAGAAACAGTTTTCTGCTGTCCACAGTTTAATTCGTAACTCTTCACAGGAAAATCCAAACAATCTTCCCTTTGTGTGCCTAATCCTCACATATATATATGCAACTTTAATTAGTTTTGAGTTTTCTGAGCAAGTTAAGTGACTCGAAAATTTTTGTTTTTACGGCTGTTCTGTTTTTGACAGATTCTGCCATTTATTTTGCAATGCCTCTTTTGTTATTTTGATTGGATCTTTTTATCCTATAAAGTATCAGTGGCTGTAGCTAACGTCCAGTAGCACTTGTAGCAATTGTGTTCCTACAGAATATCATAATTTTTCGTGCACTTACCCTCTAATAAAGTTACTCTAAGTTTGGTGTGGAAGAAGTTTTCAAGGATCAAGAGAGAAGGATGATATGATGTGATCAAGAAGATAGTAAAGCCAAATCTTGGGGATGCCCCGGTGGTTCACCCCCAACATATTTCAAGAAGACTCAAGCGTCAAAGCTTGGAGATGCCCAAGGCATCCGCTTCGTCATCAACAAACTATCAGGTCCTTTCTAGTGAAACTATATTTTAATTCCGCCACATCCTATGTGCTTTTCTTGAAGCGTCGGTTTGTTTTTGTTTTTGTTATTTTCATTCTCTGAATAAAATGGATCCTAGCATTCTTATGTGGGAGAGAGACATGCTCCGCTTTTTCTTATGAATACTCGTATTCTTCTCTAGCTACTAGTTTGCTTTCTAGCTCTTCTTTTCATGCATCTCTTGCTAGAGCTGTTAGTTTTATTATATCATACTCTCATATCTCATTGTTTTATTACTTGGAGAGTTTATCTTTTAAATAAGTTTATTGGTGTTTGGTTGAGAATAGAAAATGCTAAAAGTGGTAGATGGTATAACTAAATGATACATAATCTTGTAGATCATTAAATTGTGACACTTGAATCATTGATGTTGTTTTGAGATATTAATTTGGTTAATGGAAAACATGATGGTTTAGAAAAGTGGAGTGATTAATGGTTGGTCTAGAAAAACTTGAAGCTGTGTCACACTTAAATTTCTATTTGATTGCATAATGATATATGACTTCTATATGCTAAAGGCAACCATAATGACTTTGTGTTATGCGCTACGGTCGGGTCCCCAACAGTGACTTGTTCATTTGCCACAGCACCTCTTGGAGCGATTTTCATTATACCTTGTAAGATCATATTTTTATTTGGAATCTTTTTACTTGTGATTTCTAAAACTGCGGTTTTCATGGTACTTCCACTACCATATTGCTAGCTTCTTCAGTACTTTGCATTGCCCTTTCTCACATTGAGAGTTGGTGCATACTCGCGGGTACATCCAAACTCGTGGGAGATCTTCATCTTGTTCTCCTACACATAAGCCAAAAATCTTCCTCCAAAAATCCACCATACGTACCTACCTACTACAACATTTCCATAGTTGTTCCGATATATATTGCCATGCAACCTCCATCTTACATTACATGACTTGTTGTCATTCATTACATATATATTGCTTTGCATGATTCTATAAAGTTGATGTGCGGTTTTACCCATGTTACGCTAGATCGTTGCATAACCTGCTACACTGGCAGAGGCACCGTTGTCATATACATTATGTCTAATTCATATTAGTTACTTGTATCATCAGTATGTTGTCATATCATCATTAGTGTGTTTTCATATCATCATATTAGGATGCTTGCCCGTAAAAGTGAAAAGAGCCATGGAGGCCATCGAAAAGAGAAACAGAAAAAGAGAAAAAAATAAATAAAAAAAGAAGGCAACATTACTATTCCTTTTCACACAATTTTTCTCATGTTATAGCACCATATCATTTATGATCATCATTTGTGCTCATGTTTAGTACCTTTACTCCATATGAGAGAGTTTTCATGTATTACTTGCATAACTATGTGGGGAATTTTACACTATAGAACTTGGCTTATATATTCCAATGATGAGCCTCCTCAGAAGTGCTCTAGTTCTCGTGAGCAAGCAAGTTGGATGCACCCCGACTAGTTCCATTGGAGAGCTTTCATATACTTATAGCTCTATGTGCATCCGTTGTGTGGCAATCACTACTCCTTGCATAGATTCGATTATAAGACTTCCTCTTGTCTAATGATCACTTGCACGTTTCTGATACTTTCTTCCGTTGGCTTTCCAAACCGCTGTTAACATTCTCTTAGCCAAAACATCGTGGTGCCAGAAACCAACGCTGACGCTTGCTTGTTTCTTTTGAAAAAATAAAGAGTTGATCTTCTACGTGCATATTGATATTGCTTGACTTGATCCTTTCACAAAGTTTTCATGTTTGTTGGAAGCATTAGATGAGTATATTGTTGGGTCAATTGGTTATGTGCCATACCTAGCTGAGTTTTATCGGTATTTGCCATACCCGTGCTGTTTTTCTAGACTGTGCCCTGGTTTGCTCGTATATCGACCAAACGCTCGTTTCCCTCTGGTCAACCTACTTTGACCCGCACCTGGCCTGACTGGTGGGGTCGGCCAGGCGCGGCTCGGCTAGTGTGCGGCTTGGTTGGGATTTGGTCGGCTGTTTTCGAAATGGACCGTTGGATGAATTAGTAATACCGCGGCTCCATTTTAATACCGCTGGTCGGCTGTTTTCGAATTTGAACCCAAACTAGGCCTAATATACACTAACTAGCCCTACTCTAAACTCCGTCTAGGTTGCCCTGGCCTGCCTCGTAGCATGCTCTCCGCCTGGCGCGCAGGTCGGAGACAACCGCCAGCTGGGCGGCCTCCATCGAGGCCGGGTTCGCCGCGCGCTCCGCCGCCACGGCGTTGAGGTCGTCGTACACCGTGCGCTTGGCGGCCATGTAGGCGTTGATGGAGTTCATCGCGTCAGCAACCGCCTCCATGGCGTTAGTAACCGCCTCCGCCGCCTCCGCGTAGACATCAACCGCCTCCGCGAAGTCATCAACCTCCTCCGCGTAGACATCAACCGCCTCCACGAAGTCATCAACCGCCTCATCCAAGGTATCGATGGAGTTCACTGCGGCCACCTGGTCGGACCACAGTGACAGTGGCAGCTCCTGCTCCTGCTCCTGTGGTGGCTCCTCCTCCTGGTCCTCCACGTCAACGTCCGCCTAGTCGAGGGGCAAGACGTCGCCGATAGGCTGAAGCTCCGACGCCTACTCCGGCTGGTCCTCCTGCCCCAAAGGGTGGGTGTCAGTCCCTGGATTCAGGCTACACAGACGAAACGTATCGGTTGGGCCACACAACCAATAACATACTGGGGTTACCAATCCTAGGAAACAAGCAGGCCAGGCTCGGAATGGATCATCGGCCGACAGCTCTTGGCGACCCCAACGTCACATACATTTCAAGACTGTGCACGCAAGAACCCAAAAAAGTCTTCCACTCGTATACTTCAACCATGCACACATGGTATACGAGTCGGATTTTTAACAAGTTGAAACCACAGAATAAACCTAAGACACAAAGAAAGGAAATAATTATCAAAAGCTCTCACTGAGCAAAATATAACGAATGGCACCAATCAGAGGACACATGTCCCAACATTACATCACGCAGCGGAAAACAAGCCGGTCTGAGTACAGACAAGAAGCAAAGGGCTCAAGGCTGAAACGGAAAAGAAGGCCCATCCACGCGGTCCACCAGGAAGAAGCCCAGGGGAACTCTACTACTCGTCGTAGATCTCGTCGTCGAACTCCACGTAGTATCCACCAACCTGGTCGTGTGGAGAATCCTCAACTGCAGAAAAACCACAGCCCGCGAACGGGTCAATACACCGAAGCGTATCGAACAAGCTTAAGCTAACAGGTTACAAAACTGTAAGACTCCCAAAATATGGGGTTAAGTGGACTTAGCGGCAGCAACACTAGCAACCTAATAGAGACACGCTACAACTTCCGTCTAAGTTAGAGAGGGATAAGAGAGCGCATAAGTTAACCATCTACAACTAACACTAATCATAACCCATTCTCGGATTAACCCCCTCAACCAAGTATGAGGAAGCAATTCGGGAAATACTCACACATTGAACTAATTTTAGTTACCAGTTATTGTGAGAGTAATTCTATATTACTAGTCAGGTTAATTAACAATGATTAGGTGTAAATTGTCTATGATTGTCGACCCAGTGGGAACTGGGGTATGGAGAGCCCATTCCCCCCAGGTCTCACACGCGGGCCAGTCGGACGAAATGACTAAGGACCAGGCATCACCGCCTGGCGGGACCCTCGAGAGGCGATTCCCCTCGAGGGCCTGAGGAGGAAACGAGGGCCTCAAGGGACCTCTCGCCTCAGGGGACCCTGCCGAGGCGCCCGCACGCCTCGAGGGAGCCCCACAGGAATCTCCCCTCAGGCCTCCCCGCGCCTGAGGAGAAACGTCGCGGCCAAGGAAGCACGTCAAGATGCACGTGGCCTCTGCCACGCACATGTCGTGTCGCACGCACCCCCGTCGCTGTCCTTGGCGATAAAGTGGTCAACAAAGCTGCTCCACCTGCTGCGCAGCTGCCAGGACCTTCTACTCTGACGATAAAGCGGGTGGACAGCACAACCCTCCAAAGGAGGACGTCATCGTGGGCTCCACCGCAGAGACTGCCCTTCCTACGGGCAGTACAGCGTGGTCGGCCGCGGGTCGGCCACCGCACCCACCTTTACTAGCAATGGACCGAGTCCATGGACGGATGGAGCACGGTGGACTTCTACACCACCCCGCCACTGGCATGTGGGAACCACCTGGAAGGCCAAGCCGAAGGAGAAGGCCAAAGACGCCTATAAAAGGAGCAAGACGTCCATCGTAGCGGAGGTCGGCTCTTGGAGCACTGCAACCCTTGTAAACCCTAACTACACTTGTTAGGAAAGCCTCCGCCTTGAAGAGGAAGAGGACGGTCGTCTCCCTCCCCAGGCAAGAATTGCCTCAAGGGGGTTTTCGTCAAGCTCCGTTGTACTGTAACCTTCCACATCTAACACAGACAAGCAGGAGTAGCGGTTTTACCTCCCCACGAGGGCCGTGAACCTGGGTAAAGGCTGGTGTCTGCCTCCGTGTGTGTGTGTCTTCTTCGGGTCCGGCGAGCAGCGTCGCGGAGCCCCTCGAGGGTCTAGACCTCTGTGTTCAATCCCCTTCACGAACTACATTTCATGAAGTGACTACCCCCGGTTCATGGGAGTCATAACCCGACATTTGGCGCGCCAGGTAGGGGATTGAGGAGCGTCTACAACCTTCGAGTTCGTCTCCGCGCCATGGTGAACACCCGCGCCGCCCGCGTCGCCCGCGCAAACCGACGTGCGCCCGCGGGAGCACGCGCGCCGCCAGGCGCCGCGACCACCCGCGCATAGCGGGGACGGCCCCGCCGCGGAGAGCGCTTCCCTTCCGGCCCGCACGCTGAAGCGCCGGAACACAACTTCGAGCACCAGGAGGACGCGCAGTCGTCGCACGCGACGCAGCGCCCGAGCGGTTCCGGCCCTGGGAGGACGGACCCGGCGCCCCACACCGCGCTGCTCATGGCGCAGGAGCTGGTGCGCTACCAGCCCACCGCTGAGGCCCACGAGCAGTGGCTCCAACGCCTCAACCACCTCGTCGACATCGCCACGACGCGCCCTGCTCCGTTGCAGTCCAACGTCCACCCCTCTCTCGCGGGCACTGTCACAACAAATGCGCCTCCGCCACCTCCAGGGCCCTCACCGGCTGCGGCTCGGAAGGCTGCTTCGCACGCGACCTCGTCGCATGATTGCATGATCGTGCAGCGCACCGCGCCCGACGCCCGCGTGGGAATGGAGCTCCAGCGAGACCGCCAGAACAGGCTAGTGGAGGAGATTGGCCAGGCGGGCCAGCAGAACCGCGGCACGCTTCAGCACGGGGTCGCCACGTACGCCTCTGGCTGCATGGCGTTCACCCGTTCTCCGCGCCGCGTGGTCTGGCCCCCAAAGTTCCGGCCTGCCCTCCCCAAGGGCTACGACGGCTCCAGCAACCCCATCGAGTTCCTGCATCTCTACACCACCTCCATCCAAGCTGCAGGAGGAGATGACAAGGTCATGGCTAACTGGTTCTCTCACGCGCTTCGCGACTCCGCGCTGTCGTGGCTCCTGAATCTCCCTGAGGACTCTGTGAACTCCTAGGAGGAGCTCTGCAAGCAGTTCGTCTCCAACTTCAAGGGGACGTATGAGCGCGCCCTCACCCACAACGACTTGCGCGCCGTGGTGCAAAGGAAGGATGAGACGCTGCGCAAGTACATCCAGCGTTTCAGCCAAGTGCGCAACAAGATCCCGAACATCCCTGACACTCAAGTCATCGCCGCCTTCCGCGAGGGCGTCACGAACAGCAGGATGCTCGAGAAGTTGGGGATCCACGACAAGCTCACCTCTGTGGTCAAGCTGTTCGACTTGGCGGACAAGTGCGCCAAGGCTGAAGAAAGACTCCACTTCGTGAAGATGTCCTCGAGAGGGGATGATCACGCTGAGGGGTCCAGGAGCCAGAAGAAGACGGAGGCCAAGGGGGAGCCCAAGCGCAAGGCTACCGCAGTTCTCGCGGCAGAGCCTGACACGAAGGGCACCCGCAGAGATTCCCCTGAGCCTGGAGAAAGAAGAGATGATCACCGTCCGTTCTGCATCTACCACAACAGGCGCGGCCACTCCACAGAGTCTTGCTTCGACCTCAAAAGGTTGAGCAAGGAGCACGAGCAAGCAGAAGGCAGTGGTAGCCGTGGCTACCGCGGGAGCGGACGCAAGGGCGGCTACCAGAAACCGTCTGGAAATCAGGCCAACGCCGCGGCAAAGAACGGCAACCTCCCTGACGAGGAAGACGGCGGCTACCAAGCCCCGTGAGCTGCCATTGCTTGCATCCTCGGGGGGGGGGGGGGGGGGGCGCAGGCGCCGAAGTCGAACAACCAGTTCAAGCAGTTCGCCCGCGAGCTCAACGCCGCCCTCCCAAGCACGGAAACCTTGAGGCCCCTCAAGTGGTCACTATACACCATCGCCTTCAACGCTCAGGACCACCCCAAGTCCACCAAGACCGTTGGAACCCTCCCGCTGGTCTGCACCCCCACCATCGACAATGTGGCTGTCTCCAAGACGCTCATCGATGGCGGAGCAGGCCTGAACGTTATCTCCATCGATACGTTCGAAGCGCTTCAAGTGCCCTACGAGCGGCTTATGCCCTCGAGGCCCTTCACGGGGGTCACCAGCGGCTCGATCGAGCCTCTAGGCCAGGTCAGGCTTGCCGTCACCTTCGGGAGCGAGGAAATTACCGCACCGAGCACATCGACTTTGATGTCGCGCACATCGGCCTGCCGTACAACGCCATCCTCGGCTACCCCGCGCTTGCAAAGTTCATGGCTGTCACGCACCATGCGTACAACATGGTCAAGATCCCCGGCAGCGCCGGCACGATCACCATACGCGAGCATGTCCTGGACGCTTTGCGCGCTGTTGAGACGGCCTACAAGACCGCCGCCATGGCCTTCCCCGCAGAAAAGGACCAAGAGCCTCTCGAGAGGCCCAAGAAGAAGAAGTAGTTGTTCTCCCAGGAGGCAACTGCTACCAAGAAGAGCTCTCTGAGCTCAGGAAGCTCGGGGGCTAGCGTCACCATTGGCGCCGCGCTGCCTCCCAAATAGGAAAGCGCGCTCGTCGCCTTCCTCCAGGCAAACTCTGACATGTTCGCATGGACACCGTCAGATATGTCTGGTGTACCGAGGGAGGTGATCGAGCACCACTTGGCCGTGTCCCCAAACACGCGCCCCGTCAAGCAAAAAGCAAGAAAGCAAGCCCCCGAGAAGCAAGCATTCATCGTCAAGGAGGTCGAAAAGCTCAAAGCGGCAAAAGTCGTTCGCGAAGTCGCGCATCCCACTTGGCTCTCCAACGGTGTGGTAGTCCCAAAGCCCGCCGTAGGAGGCCGTCTCTGCATCGACTACACTGATGTAAACAAGGCCTGCCCCAAAGACCCTTATCCCATGCCCAGAATTGACCAGATTGTGGACTCCACGGCACGCTGCGACCTCCTCTGTTTCCTTGATGCCTTCTCTGGTTATCACCAGATAAAAATGGCTAAGGAGGACGAGGAGAAGACGGCTTTCCTCACCCCGTGCGGTGTGTATTGCTCCGTCTGTATGCTCTTTGGCCTAAAAAATGCCTGAGCCACTTTCCAGAGGTTGATGAGGATAGCCCTTGGCAGGAAAATGGGGCGAAACGCCGAAGCATACGTCGATGACATCGTCGTAAAGTCCCAAGAAGGAAATACACTCCTCGAAGACCTTGAAGAAACCTTCGCCAGCCTGCGCAAGGTGAACATCAAGCTCAACCCCGCCAAGTGCGTCTTTGGAGTCCCTTCAGGCAAATTTCTTGGGTTCCTCGTGTCTCATCGAGGTATAGAGGCAAACCCAGACAAAATCAAGGCCATAGAAGACATGCAACCTCCACGCAGGCTCAAGGACATGCAACGCCTGGCAGGCTGCATGGCCAGCTTGTGCCGATTCATCTCCAAGTTCGATGAAAGAGCCCTGCCGTTCTTCAAGATCATGAAAAGAACGGGCACTTTCAAGTGGACCCCTGAAGCTGAAAAAGCATTTGAGGACTTGAAGAAGTATCTGGCCAGCCCGCCAGTAATGGTCGCCCCAAGGCCTGGCGAGCACATGAAGCTGTACTTATCAGCTACTTCACAAACAGCCAGTGCTGTCCTTGTAGTGGAAAGAGAAGAGCCAGTACTCCACAAGAAGAGTGCAACCACTCCAAAGAAAAAGCCTCTTGATAAGGAGCTTGAAGAAGAGGAAGCACTCACAAACCCAATGCCAAGCCCAAAGCCCCTTGAGGCCAACACCCTCGAGGCGCAGGGCAAGCCCCCTGAGGCAAATCCCCTCGAGGGTCAAGCTGTGCCACCTCAGGCGAAAGACGCCAAGGCAACAGGAACTACCCTCGTCGAGCATCCAACTTAGTTCGTCAGCACAGTGTTGCGTGATGCTCGCGAGCGGTATACGATGCAGCAGAAGCTTCTCCTCGCGCTACTCGTCGCCTCTAAAAAGCTGCGACACTACTTCCAGGGGCACCCCATCACGGTGGTCACCTCATTCCCCCTGGAGCAAATCCTGTGCAACCCAAACGCAACAGATCGTGTCGCGGGATGGAACATCGAGCTACAGCCATTAAATTTGCGCTTCGATACCACAAGGGTAATCAAAGGAAGAGCGTTGGCTGACATCGTCGCCGAATGGACTGACCCAACCCCTGAAGAGCCCACCGGGGAAACACCATTCACCCTTGTCTATGGAGCCGAAGCAGTCCTCCCCACAGAGATAAAGCATGGATCCCCACGGGTCCTTGTCTTTAACGAGGGCCAGCAAGAGGACCTCCACAACGACGACCTGCTGCTCCTTGAAGGGCTAAGACGCCACGCGGCCCTCCGGGCGGCCAGATACCAGCAGGACCTGAGGCGCTTCCACAGCCGCAACGTGCGCTCGCGCACCCTGGAGACAGGCGACCTCGTACTCAGGCGAATCCTCTCCAGGGAAGGCCTCCACAAGCTGTCCCCGATGTGGGAAGGTCCCTACAGGGTCACCCACATCGCCAGGCCTGGCGCGGCTTGCCTCGAGACGCAGGATGGCATCCCCGTCAAGAATCCATGGAACATCATGCACCTACGCAAGTTCTACCCATGATCATTGTCACGTCAGGGCATGAAGTGAAAGAGGCAGCCAACGGCGCAACCTCCAAGCACCTTTTTGTCTTTCAAGGTTAAAAGCTCAATGCTTAAACCTCTCAAACCTTTGTATCCACAAGGAACAAGTTAAAATCGTGATAACCGTCACGCACATGATCATTGTCCAGTCGAGACTTCAAACGAACGAGGCAGCCTACGGCTCAACCTCCAAGCGTTTGTTGTCTCTAGAGGTTAAAACGCCAACGGCTTAAACCTCCAAAACATTTTTTGCACCCTTAGGGAAATAACGCAAAACAGTGGTCATTGCCACACCCGTGATCATTGTCACGTCGAGACTTCAAGCGAACGAGACAGCCTACGGCTCAACCTCCAAGCATGGTCGTCTCTAGAGGTTAAAATGCTCACGTCTTAAACCTCCAAAAATATGCTTTGTCTCCCAAAAAGGAACAAACGCAACCGTGGTCATTGCCACGCCCGTGATCATTGTCACGTTGAGACTTCAAGCGGACGAGGCAGCCTACGGCTCAACCTCCAAGCATTTTCGTCTCTAGAGGTTAAAACGCCAACGGCTTAAAACTCCAAAAATATGCTTTGTCTCCCAAAAAGAAACAAACGCAACCGTGGTAATTTCCACGCCCGTGATCATTGTCACATTGAGACTTCAAGTGGACGAGGCAGCCTATGGCTCAACCTCCAAGCATTTTCGTCTCTAGGGGTTAAAATGCTCACGGCTTAAACCTCCAAAAACAGGCTTTGTCTCCTTAAGGAACAAATGCAACCGTGGTCATTGCCACGCCCGTGATCATCGTCACGTCGAGACCACGAGCGGAAGAGGCAGCCTACGGCTAAACCTCCAAGCACCCGTGTCTCTAAAGGTTAAAACACTCACGGCTTAAACCTCCAAGCTCCAAAGGCTTCTCTCAAGGGGAAACCCTCCGAGCTCTCCGTTAAAAGGCCCTCGCAGGCCGTTGAGAGTCTCTCCCACTAATAGGTGGTCCCCATGCCTCGACATGGTCAAAACATTAACTTGGCACCCCAAGCATAATGACTCAATTTAGTTCCCAAGTGAACTTTGCGCCTCGACGCCGTTTTAAAAAAATCGTTTGGGGGGTTTTTATTTCCGCATTACTATGTTAAAGTGTGCGCTTATATCTCTCCTCATGCGTACCTCGCGAGCGGGGGCTGAGTGCGGTGCCAGTGCCTCAAATGACACACCAGCGGCACTGCAAAATCCAAGAGTCCGAGCTCTGGCTGGAGGGCAAGATCCCACAAAAGCGCCATCTCTCCAGAGGACCTTGGTACTTACTCTCCTCGCAAGGAACACCTAAGGGGACCTATAAGCGCGCACGAGCCCTTTGTGCCGTGTTCCAGCGTTTGGGTTCGTCCCTTTAACACGTGCAGGGAAATCCCCCCACAAGCCTGAAGGGGCATCTAGGAGCGACCCCTCAAGAGGGCAACCTCGCTAGGCGAAAAGCCTCCTCAGGAGCGACCCCTCAAGCGGGCAACCTCGCCAGGCAAAAGGCCTTTGCAGGGCGAAAACCTAAAGAAGCTAAGTCTCGCACCCACGCTTTAAGAGCGTTTTTCTCTCCCTAGCGAGCGTTTGCCCCTCAAGCGACTTCGCTTTCCCTTACGCTTCATGGACTACTCGCACGTCTGAGGGGGGCACTTGAGCATCGTGACTCAGGGCTCTAACCTCTCCTAGGCCTAAACTCCCCCCGGCCTTGCGGAGTCATCGCTCCTGCATACCGAGGTGGCGGAGTCATGGCACAAGGAGATGGGACCAACGACGCAGAGAACAAACAGACATGAAACTGAGTCCAAAGAGACACCGCGAGGGGCAAACAAGGTTGAATTAAACAGCAATTAAAAAGTATATTACAGGCCAGGAGTCTTAAAGATGTCTAAAGCACACAACTGTTGCAGATACAACCTCTCACAGGCGCAATAAAAAGAGCTCAAGGGGAAGCAGCGCCGCCTCGGATCTCCTCCGCGGTACCCTCGTCAGCCTTAGCCGAGCAGCCCTCCTCCTCGCTGTTCTCCAGCTCAACCTCCGCGCGCCTGAAGCGGTTGTAGAAGGCGTCCACCTGCTCGTGGAGGGAGCTTGAGACCCGCTGCGCGTCCTCGCCTTAGGCAACTTCGGTCACAGAGCAGAGGGCAAAATCGGGCGCGAGGAGCTTGAGGTTGGTGAAGATACGATCTACAACCACCCCCAAGAGCTGCCGGCTCTCGTCCTCGATTATCCCGCGAAGCTCGGCGGCGGGGCCCTCAAGTGCCGTGAGGAGCTGGTCGAAATAGGCCAAGTACGTGGCGGCGTCACAGCCTCGGCCTCCGGGGCACGGCGCCTCCGTGTCAAGCCGCGCCGCAAGCTCGTTCCCACGTGCGACTAACGCCGTAAACGGCTGCTCACTCTGCCCCGCGAGCATGCTGGCTGCCTGGAAAGAGTCCGACGTTTCCTCCGCCCGCTCCCTCGCCGGGGCCACCTGTTCTTCCACGACCTCGACCGAAGGGCCAGGGCCGCGAACTGCGTCGTCGCGAGCCTCCTCCGCTCGGCGCCGACCAACCCTGGAACGCTTGAGGCGACGCACCAGTTTGGAGTTGGCCTTCTCGAGTTCGGCAAGCCGCTGAACGTCCGCAGCATGCTTGGCCTTGAGGCGGTCCTCCCGCTTCTGGACCCGAGCGCGGTACTTCTGAAGGAGAGCCCGGCGGAACTGCCTCTCGTGCTCCACGAGGGCCTTCCTAGCCGCCTTTGTCTTCTTGGCGAGACGCCACTCGATGCGCTCGTAAGAAAGATTCTGGGCAGCGACATGCTCGTCGAACTCCGAGGTCACCTGGCCAGGCTTCCCTCGCACGCCTCGAGGGCCTCGCGCTGGGCGGTCAAGTCCTTTTCCAGCTGACCCAGTCCGTGGCGCTTCAGCTCCAGCAAGCCCTCCATCACCTCGCGATCCGCCTTGGCCTGGCGCAGGAGCTCCTCTGCGGCGTCACATTCCGCTTGAAGGGGCTCGAGGAGCTCTGCGGCGTCGCGAATGGCCCCCTCGCGAACCTCCTGAGCAAAGCGGGAGGCCTCCTCACGCGCGGCTTGCAGCTCTGCATCGTCCAGCCGGCGCGCCTCAACCGCCGCGTGGAAGGATGCCCACGACCTTGACAGCTCCTTCTGCTGCTAGGCGAGCTGTATGTCGCCGAGGGCGAGATGCGCCTCCAGGTCCTCCAAGGACTCCCGCACGAGGCTGAACGCCACCTCGCGGCGTCCCGCGCTCCAGTCCCAGCCTCGGGGGACCAGCTCCTGGCTAGAAGGGGGCCCTGCCGCGACGTCCGGTCCCGTAAGCCCAGCCCCAGGTTGAGCTCGGGGCGCGCCGACCTCCGGTTCGGACCTCGAGCCAACAAGACGCTCATCTTCTCTGGCAGCACGAGGAGGCGAAGAAGCACCCCCTCCTACCGACGTACTCGCGCCTGCTGGCGCCACGATCGTTTCCTCCGGGGGCGACGTAGGAGCCTCGGGCGTGCGCGGTGGAGACGTCGCATGCATCGGCGTCAACTCGCGCGGCAAGGTAGGCTCACAGGGCGAGGGGGAGTAAAAGCGCGAAAAGGCGTGGAAGCTTTCTCCCCCGCACTTTCCACCCCAAGAGGCTCGAGAGGCGATGAAGAGGCCACTGGGCGCGGTGCGCCCACCTCCTCTTGAGGCTCAACCGTCACCATCGGGGGAGAAACCACCTCCGCTTGAGGCGCCCCCCCAACAGAGCCTGAGGGGGCCGTCTCCGCAGGCCTCGAGTGACCAACAGCTCCTCCTGCCCCTGCTATGATTTTCTTCGCGTTCGCAGCCTCGCGAAGCCGGCGGCGCTTCGCGGGCACAAGATCGCTGATGGAAGCACAGGAAAACACCGTCAAGAGAGGGCAAAGCAGGAGGAAAAAAGCACGAGCCAAGAATGGCCGGGTGCCCTAAAAACTCATCCTGAAGGGGAAGCCCTGACGTCGACCCATGTCAAACCTCGAGAGCGCCAGTAAGGCGAGGTCTTAACGTCTGGTCCCCCGGGAGGCGTCCCCGCTTTCCATTTGGAGGGGACATCGGAGGGCCTCACTCCAGAACGGTCCACCGCGGCTTTGGTGCGAGGTTCGTGCCTCCCCGACCAAGCACTTGTCTCGGAGGACGACCCAACCTCGGTCACCACCACCACGGGGCGCGAGGACGCCACAACAAAGGCGTCGTCATCCCCTAACGAGATGTCGCAGATCTCGTCGGTGAAAGGCTCGTGCCTCACGGGGAATGCCCATCCGGTCGCGGTCTCAGCCCCACCACTCCAGGTTTGGGGGGCTGATGAAGAGCTAACACCAGCAGCTATAGGCGCCAATGGAACAACCACCTGGTCCATCACCCCCGCCAGACCGTACGGAGTAAATTCAGGCATGTCGTCCAAGATGTCCATGCGGTCGCCCAACGGGAGCTGGTGCAGAGGACGCAAGGAGCCGGCAATCTTCTTGGGCATCTCCGGCTTGGCGAAGAGGATGTTCAGGATGGTGTTGACCACCTCCGAGTCTTGATCCTCAGGGTGAAGCCGCATTGGGTCCGAGGGGCCATTGTACATCCACATCGGCTCTGAGTGTGCCTGAAGGGGCGCGATGCGGCGCGCCACGAAGTCTGCCGCGACTATCTGCCCCGTGAGACCCTCCTCGTGGAGAAAGCCCAAGCGCCCCACCAGGTGTGCATTATACGCACCCCGAAGGGCGGACTTGCACCCGTGATGACTCTTCACGGGCGGCACCTCCGGGACGCCTAAGAACGCGCAGGGCGACTGGACGCCAATGAGCAACCATCTCTGTCGAAAGTCATCCACCTTCTTGAGCAGGGCGCTGACATGCTTGTCTCCACTCCACGACATGGGAATATACACACTCCCCATGCCGTCCGCGATGCGGAAGGAAACCACCCAGTCCGCTCGCCGCCAGCCGTGCACCGTAGCGAGTAGAAGTTCCGGAAGAGCGCCACCGAGGGGCGCACGCCCAGATAAGCCTCGCAAAGGTAGGCAAAGATGGACAGGATGAGTACGGAGTTTGGATGAAGGTGGAGGAGTTGAATTTGG
Organism: Poa annua; assembly: GCA_026929855.1. Taxonomy (NCBI): domain Eukaryota; kingdom Viridiplantae; phylum Streptophyta; class Magnoliopsida; order Poales; family Poaceae; genus Poa; species Poa annua. The sequence goes on from CM049428.1 coordinate 29,845,435, forward strand.
TAGAATTCCAGTACTGCCTCCAAGAAAGGCGAGCACGGCGGCACCAGCCCGGCGGTGATGGCATGTAGGAAAATGATAAAACCCTTGGGAAAATCCCCCGAATCGAGCGGCTTGAAGTGCGCTGGCGCCGTGCTCATTGGTCGGCCCCGCGACCAGGTGGCGAATCCTCTCCAGCACCTGGAGGTCCATGCGCGCCCCTCGAGAGCCGCGCCCTGTACTACCTCTAAGTTTTGTGCTTGAGAGGAAGGCCCCGCAGCGGCTTTGCTCTTGCTCTTGACTGGACCCATCGTCGCGAAAGAGGAAATTTGGAGGAGTTGGAGGACGAAGATTCGCAGGAGAGATCGTAGGCGGAGAGCTCTGTAGAGCAGAAATTCCTGCAAGATGGTTTGGAAACGGAAACGGCTCCCTGCCGCCTCGCTCGGGCTTTATGTCACCTCGAGGAACAGTTACCTCCCACGACTCGCGCCCCAGATCTTGCGAGACCGTTATTCGTCCAAGTGCCACGTGGCTTGGGCCGGCTGGGCACTAAGGGCCCACGACGCTTCGCCTGAGCCCATGGGCTCAATCGCGCCCATCATGGGCCCGGGGGCTACTGTCGGCCCAGTGGGAACAGGGGTATGGAGAGCCCATTCCCCCCAGGCCTCGCACGCAGGCCAGTCGGACGGAATGAATAAGGACCAGGCATCACCGCCCGGCGGAACCCTCGAGAGGCGATTCCCCTCGAGGGCCTGAGGAGGAAACGAGGGCCTCAAGGGACCTCTCGCCTCAGGGGACCCTCCCGAGGTGCCCGCACGCCTCGAGGGAGCCCCACAGGAATCTCCCCTCAGGCCTCCCCGCGCCTGAGGGGAAACGTCGCGGCCAAGGAAGCACGGCAAGATGCACGTGGCCTCTTCCACGCACATGCCGTGTCGCACGCACCCCCGTCGCTGTCCTTGGCGATAAAGTGGTCAACAAAGCAGCTTCACCTGCTGCGCAGCTGCCAGGACCTTCTACTCTGACGATAAAGCGGGTGGACAGCACAAACCTCCAAAGGAGGACGTCATCGTGGGCTCCACCGCAGAGACTGCCCTTCCTGCGGGCAGTACAGCGCGGTCGGCCGGTGGTCGGCCACCGCACCCACCTTTACTAACAATGGACCGAGTCCATGGACGGATGGAGCACGGTGGACTTCTACACCACCCTGCCACTGGCATGTGGGAAACACCTGGAAGGCCAAGCCGAAGGAGAAGGCCAAAGACGCCTATAAAAGGATCAAGACGTCCATTGTAGCGGAGGTCGGCTCTTGGAGCACTGCAACCCTTGTAAACCCTAGCTACATTTGTTAGGAAAGCCTCCGCCTTGAGGAGGAAGAGGACGATCGTCTCCCTCCCCAGGCAAGAATTGCCTCAAGGGGTTTTCGTCAAGCTCCGTTGTACTGTAACCTTCCACATCTAATATAGACAAGCAGGAGTAGCGGTTTTACCTCCCCACGAGGGCCGTGAACCTGGGTAAAGGCTGGTGTCTCCCTCCGTGTGTGTCTGTCTTCTTCGGGTCAGGCGAGCAACGTCGCAGAGCCCCTCGAGGGTCTAGACCTCCGTGTTCAATCCCCTTCACGAACTACACTTCAAGAAGTGACTACCCCCGGTTCTTGGGAGTCATAACCCGACAATGATCTTGTTAGCCAGCATCATCACCAAGTCGTCCATAACCGTGGACACGGCTCATCGATAAGATTATGCCCTGCAGGGGTGCACTACTGGACCCGTACTCGTTCGATCAACCCCCAAAGCAAAGCCAGAAGGTAGGGCGTCTCAACACGGCAAATCTCTTCTCTACAACCCATCCAGGGAACCGCATGATTGTGTGCACGGCTAATCAGGTTCAGTGCCCGCAGGATCGACCTTCATAGCACTCTAAGAACGTGCCACCCTATATGAGAATCGACTACTCCATCATCATGAGATCGTTAGGTAACATATGCATGCATCAAATGGAAAGCCCGAACTACTTGGGCGCCCTGGATAAGAAGCGGATTAGATCGAAGCCGCGGGGGGCTCCATAGGGCCTCCTACAAGCGGTTAGTGCGCTCAAAATTGGATCCGAGGACAAGAACTGAGTTCCTAGGTCGACACTTAGCAGAACAAAGCACCTCGCAAGGCCTTCCGCCGGTGCCTTATCTTTTAATTATAATACCCCAACAAAAGATAGCATTTTATAAAAATAGACAATCTATCATGCTAAGTATAAATGACATAGGACAAACAGACTCGCAGAACCAACCTTAAGCATGCACTACGACTCGCAAGGCTAACAGATAAACATACAACAGGTGATAGGATGTGGGGATAAAGCTGTATGGGCTGCAGGATAAACATATGATGGGATCGCAATTCAAGAATCGTAACTAGGATAGCATAGATCAAAAGGCAAGGATGAAAATCAAACAATTGTGTAAACGGTTAGCAGAAGCTTGCCTGGCAGCTCGTGGCCCGACACAAAAGCTGGAATCTCAAGGATGAAAGTATCGGCAACAGACACGTCGTCGTCTACCCAGAGAAGAGCAAACACAGACAATAGGGAACAATAGTCAATACAGAGAGATGCGCAATCAAATGATGGTGCATTATGATATGAGATGATTATGTCATTGTAACAGCCCAAGTTTGAAAATCTGAAACTCACTGTAAATTTTCCACTTTTGTGTAATTGCATCATGGCATTATATCAACTTGCTACTATATTATCAATTGCATCCAAACACTGTGAATTGGGCATATTTGTCAAGGAAGTTCCAGGAGTTCAACAGGAGATGATTGCACTTGCTAAGAACAAAATATTTTGAACATGGCATATTTGTCAAGGAAGTTCCAAGGGTTCCAATTATTAAAATTTGCATTGTCTAAAATTAATGAAAGTGACAACATATGGAAATACCAACAAACTTCCCTTTTTAACACCTATGAACAAAAGTGCACCAAAACATTTTATTTTGAGGAGCAAATTTTTGTGGTGTCTCTACATAGTATGGTTAAGCTCCCTGAATTTTCTCAGATTTTTATAGAGTGTTTAACTGCCTCAATAAAATACAAACAGTGCTCTGGTTTTAAAAATAAATACAAAAGGACCTGTTTGTGATGGAAATAATTTGGGCAGGGGGTTCTCTGCGAATTCATCATCTTCTTCCCTGTAGCGACCCAGGCGAAGAACAGGGCAAGCTCGACCCCGACGAACCCATCGCCGTGTCGAGCAGAGCTGCGCCGCGCCCGGACCCCCTCCTCCTGTGCTGCTCCTGCGGAGAGGATAAGGCCACCACGGGCCGTGCTCTGCTCCCTTCCCCCCCGATCTTCCCTCTGTTTCTTCCCACGCCATGGCCGTGCCCTAGCCGAGGTCGCCGCCGCGCATCGCCGTCGCTAGAGACCTCGCAGAGCAGATCGGAGAGCGCCACGAGCTCCGCGACGTCCCCTTCCTCCTCTGCGCCGAAGGAATCGACGAGGGACGCCGCCCAGCGACCGCCGCTTCCTCCTCTCCTTCAGCTCCGGCCGCCGGACTCCGGGCACGCGCGCGAACTCCTCCGGCCTCCTCCGTCCCCGCCACGAGTCCCCACGCGTCGAGGGTGAGCGGGCACACCTCCTAGACATCCTCTCTCCCTCTCTCTCGCTCTAGCGCGCCGTGCCCGTGCAGCTCCGCCGTAGCCGTAGCACTCCGCCACCGCCGCACGTCGCCGGAGCACCTCCCGGCGACCATTTGGTCCGTAGCCCCGCCCCGAGCCTCCCCACCTCCTGGCGCATCGAACGCGCCCCTGCGCGAGCCCCCTAGCACCGTGAGTCGACGTGCCCGTGCACGACGCCGCCGGCGGACGCCACGGCCGCGCGCTCCGGCGTGCGTTGACCGCCCCGCGCTCGCGTGGCTGCCAGCGTGGCGCTGGCCCACCCGTCAGTGGCACGGGCTAGCCTCGCGCTCGGTGAAAAACGCCCGAGCGTTTCTCTGCAATTTAATAAAAGACAGAAAATTGTTTCAAACTTCAAAATTCATAACTTTCAAAATACTTATCCAAATTTAGCAAATAAGATACCAAAATGCTCAGAAAAATAAATGCTATCTAATAGGATAATTCATATGTCCATTGCTGTTAGTAGATTTTTCTGTTTTGCTAAGTTAACAAAGGGGTAGAAATAAAAATGTGTGATTCAAATTTAAAATAAGTTTCTCCAAGTACTAAAGTGGTGCCCCTGTTATTGGAAATGCTCATCAGCCCATGAACTACACCTTACCACTCATGTCAAGCATTTCTACCTCAAATAAAATTGAAGATGCACATACAAACAAATAGGGAAATACGTTTCCTATATCGTGTATAATTGTTCTTAGCATCCCATTTTAATGCCATATAGTGGTGATAATAGTTCAGTGCATTAAAATGTCATACCATCATGTGTTTGCGCATTGCATATGAAATGCTTGTATTGATTGTGTTCTTTCCGGTGTTTTTACGCATCGATAGATCCAGGAACCGGGGTCTCGCCACAATACCCCGAAGATCAGTATTACCCTCCTGTTGAGCAAGGCAAGCGTGATCCCCACCCTCTTGCATATCTTATCCTATTTTACGCAAATTATTTTCTCCACTATATTATTGCATGCGGTTCCAAATGTCAATTTGATTGGATTAGAGTATCCTGAAGTTGCACTCAGTTACCGAAGCCATTACCTGTTTCTCCCCTCCTATTAACCATAGAATTGTGTTGATGGCCGGAATTAATTACTTTGCTAGGTTGTTGCTTAGCCCTGCTTAGTTAACTGCTTAGTGATCCGATGGATATTCTTGTCGGGATCAGATGTGGAAATTCCGTGGATGATGGTGGAGAAATGGTGGTAATATTTAATAAAATGCTAAAAGGTGGGGATGAGGGGCCACCTGGTATGTGGTGGGTTGTCTCGTTCTCGCCGCCTCAGTGCGAGTTCTCGCCTTCGAGCCAAGTTGATCGTGCTACCATGCGTGGGTATATGGAACCTCATCGACCGACTAACTTGTGTCGGACTAGCCGAGGGTCCTCTAGTTTGGCTTTCCATTTGCGCGTGTGTTGAGATGGTGGCCAAGACTGAGATGAGGATGATGGTGGTAGGAAAATGAGTGGCCGCGGGGCAGGGTGTTGGAGGCACTGAACTTGTCCTACGGTCACTGATGATCCTGGGTTAGTCCAAAGCGAGGTAAAGGTCGTAGCCGTTCCCACCCAGCCGGCTTTCCCAGGAAGAGAGCTAGTTGTACAGGCAATGGGCCGGACGGTACGCATGGATAAGGAGCTGGGAGGTCCCTCGGGAACCTGGCGACTTTCACATTGTACACCCCCTGCAGGGATAAATCTTTTCGAAAAGCCGTGTCCACGGTTAAGGACGACTTGGTGACGAATTCAGGGATCATAGAATAACTTTAACGGAATGATTAAAAACTGGGTACTAAAGGTACCACTCACGATTGTAAGGTTGACTTCCTCGAGGGGGATTCGGGGAGGTGCCTTGGTTAAACAGGTACAGTGGTGGAAGAGGATGAGTAAGTGAATAAAGAGAAAAGAGTTACTTCTTACCCCTCTTTAAAAATATTCTGATAGTCGATGCCTTGGAGTCATACTTTAAGAATAAAATCAGCTTTACGCAAAACAGCCATAAAACCTTGAGAGCCATTCATAGAGCAAATAGCTCAAAATCTTGTTGAGTTCGTCGAACTCACCCTTGTTTATTTTTGTTTCAGAGGAGGACTTTACCTACCCCGAAGGTGGGTTCTATGTTGACATCGACGAGTAGTCTGGGGTTCCCGGGTGGCAGCCTGGGGCAACTAGGAACCAGCTGGCACGGGATTATTTATCTGTAGGCCTCTTAGGCCATATTTGGATCTTGTTGTTAGAACAACTTATTTTGCTTCCGCTTGATGTACTGATGGGTCTGTGACCTTGGATTGTAATATTTGCTATCTTTCTCTACTAAGAGTTGAACTATATTTTATCTGGAGTCGTAGGGTCTGTCATGTGCCAGGTGTTCCGGTGTTTCAGTCTCTTTATTATACGTGAGGGCTATGCTTTGGATATGGCATGATCGAAGGGTTGTGTTGCCGATGATCCATGCCGAGCACGCCTGCCGATGTTTACTCGGCCTGGGAGTGGTAACCCCAGTAACCTTCGGTGATGTAGCATGACCACCGACACATAGCATCACTGTATAATTTATGGATTGGGGCATTACAACTTGGTATCAGAGCAGTACCGCCTGTAGGGAACCCTTACTACTGGTCGACGTTGAGTCTAGTGTTGGTAAAAATATTTCTAAAACTAAAAATGAGTTGTGAAAACCATCTTAGGATTCTTTTTACTCCTTATCTGGTTACCCTCTAATCTCGGAGCCATCTTACCTCTATTTGTTTTGGGCCTAATTACGTGTCGCTTCCGCCGCGCATGGCTTGTCATACAAGGGGTGTACTCTTACTCACTTTGGGTTCAGGGCGCGGGGCGACCAGCTTTTGGGGCTCCCGTCCCTCTGTTTGCGTTCAGGATCTTTTTCCTTGCTGTTCCTAGTCTCTACCCGAGTTCTATTTTCATTCCTGACTCTAGAGTCTCCGGACCTGACATTTGAACTATTTTTGCTACAGATGACGGGTCCGGGCTTGGTTGTTCGCCTCACTCGATGTGAGGGTGTTCGAGGGTTCCCCGCCTTGTTTGCCGCAGCTCTGGCCAGCCAGGGTTGTAGGTGGTACCCGGAGTACACGGTGTATGAGGAGTATGCACCGTACCGCCAGGCGCAGTTCTTCTGTAAGGTGCGCGTGCTCAACGACGAGGGTCGCGTTGAGAACGTAGCTGGAGGCGTGGGTATGACTGTGGAGCAGGCGGTTCAGGAGGCCGCGTATAACGGCCTCTCTATTTACCGCAGCTATTGTCCGTACCTCGCTAACCAGGCGTCGGAGTTCTGCCACTTCCCAGCTGCCGACGACAGCACGTCGGGTGTTTACCGAGCTGTGTACAGCAGCGGCGAGATGGAGTCGGACAGCAGGCACCGGGCACTGATTGAGCTAGTCCGAGCGTTGGACCGTCGAGCCCGGCAGTGGTACCTCTACGCTGTTTCGGCACGCGCTAGTCACCGTCATACTCTGATGAGGGTGCGCCCGTACGTCATGGATGGGACGCTTCCTCTCACACTACTTCGCCCACCCCCGTTGGAGGAGTTGCCTACCGACGTTTGCAGTCCAGATGTTGGCGGCGTAACCCCTCCTACCGGTCCTCACCGAGACCCGAGGCTTACTGCACTCGAGTCGCCGTATGGCCACCAGCCTGCCAGTGCGCGCCGCTTCCGCACCCCCCCGGCGCCCCTTGATGAGGATGTCATGGCGTACTACTAGCTATGTGTAATACCAGGAGATGATAGAGTGATTGTGCCTTCCTGCGAGTTGTGCCAATTACTCCTTTGTTTGTATCTCTGGAGCAGTAGAGCTCACTATGTAATAGACTCGTCACTATTATCTTCCTAGTAATCCTTCGGTGTGTATATATGAGGCTTGTACCTCTCTCTCGCAGCAGACTGTGGCTTGTACTAGAACCTATATTTGTGAACTCAGTTCCATCTATGCGTGCGTTTAGTAATGTGCATGTTGTTCTGTCTGTGCTACTACCAGTTCTGTTGTCCCTATTTTTGTGTACAAAGATGGCACGATGGGATGCTAACTGTGTCCTTGTCAATATCCAGAATGACGGGCCGTCGCCGTGGCGAAGACTTACCGCCACCTCCCACAATGGCGGAGGTCCTCCTACTTATGGAGGAGGGCCGAGTGCGCAGCGACCGACTCCTCGAGCAGTTGGTGCACCAAGGGAACCAGAGGAATAACGATTGTCATAATCTCACTGAGTTCCTGCGGTCCCAGCCACCGTCCTTCTCCGATGCTAAGGAGCCCTTGGACGCAGATGACTGGTTGCGTGCACTGGAGCGCAAGTTCGCTGCCCTGCATGTTCCAGCTGTGGAACAAGTCAACTTCGCCACTTACCTGTTGGCGGGTGCAGCGGGCGCGTGGTGGGAGAGCCACCAGGCGATGTCCGCTGCTGGACATGTTTTCACCTGGGAGGAGTTTCGCACTGCCTTCCGCGCTGCCTACATTCCCAAGCCCCTCATGGACTTGAAGAGGAGGGAGTTCCTGGACTTGCATCAGGGACGGATGGACATTCCAGTCTATGGTCATGAGTTCAGCCGTCTATCCCGTTACGCCCCTCGGGATGTGACCAATGATGCGGACAAGCAGGAGTTGTTCCGCAAGGGGCTCAATCCGAGGCTTCGTTACGAGTTGCTGCCCTTCAAGTTCACGAGCTACCAGGAACTGTATAACCAGGCTCTCACACTGGAACAGGGAAGGAAAGAACTAGAGGCCACTAAGAGGCCACTTCAGGGGGATCATCAGAGCTCCTCGGCTGCTGACGGCAAGAAGCGTAGGGTCTTCGTCCCCTATAGCTCTGTGCCCCGTCCTCCGTTTGTGCCAAGGACCTCGGAGTACAGGCCACCTCCGCCGCGCCCTCCTACTCCAAAAGTGGGCCCGGGCGGGAGTGGGTATCGTCCTCAACTCCCTGCACCACCAACCAGCACGTGCTACAGCTGTGGCCAGCCAGGCCACTACTCCAGGGAATGCCCGAGGAAGGCGCCACCACCAGCACCTGCCACGCCCGTAGCCAAGACGGGTACGGCTAGTCGTGGTCGCCTGAACCACGTCACTGTTGAAGGCGTGGAGGACGACCCCAGTGTTCTCATGGGTACGCTTCGAATTGCTAAAGCTCTAGCTACAGTACTGTTTGATTCTGGAGCATCACATTCATTCATTTCGGTAGCATTTGCACAACGAAACAATATACCGTTTGAAGAGTTGGAAGCACCGTTATATGTCACCAGCCCTGGTACTCGTTGGCAAACCAAAAGGGTGACCCCTGAAGTTTCAATTAATATAGGCTCATTCCCCTTCCCGTTTCCGCTGATAGCCTTCAATTCAACCGGCTTTGATGCCATATTGGGTATGAACTGGCTAGGGAAATACAAAGCTAACCTCGACTGTGCTGCCAGAACCATCACCGTGACCTCATCTTCCGGCGAAGTTGTGGAGTATTGGTCTGCACAGTCCAGCCCTCCATCTCCACCCAGGCCCAACTCACCTGAGCTTCTCCTTTGCCTTATGGAAGGCTTATCCCCTCCTGAAATCCAAGACATCCACGTTGTGTGTGACTTCCCGGATGTGTTCCCGGAAGAATTGCCGGGCATGCCACCTGATCGAAGTGTGGAGTTCGTCATAGAGCTGCTTCCCGGTACCACGCCGGTTGCCAAGAAGCCCTACCGGATGCCGGTGGAGGAGCTGGCGCTGTTAAAGGAGCAAATTGATGAACTGGTAGCGAAAGAGTTCATTCGGCCGAGCAGTTCACCGTGGGGCTGTCCCGTACTCTTCGTCAAGAAGAGGGATTCTACCGTGCCTCGTCTAGTCTCTGACTACAGGCCGTTAAATGCGGTGACAGTCAAAAACAAGTACCCGATTCCTCGCATCAATGATCTATTGGATCAACTAGCTGGAGCAACGGTATTCTCCAAGATGGACCTGAGATCAGGGTACCATCAGATCAAGATCAGAGAGCAGGATATTCCAAAGACGGCATTTGTTACTCGATATGGCTCATATGAGTATACCGTTATGTCCTTTGGTCTCACCAATGCTCCTGCGACGTTCATGAGGCTCATGAACTCCGTCTTCATGGATTATCTCGACAAGTTTGTTGTCATTTACATCGACGACATTCTCGTCTACTCCAAAACCGATGAAGAGCATGCCGAACATCTTCGTTTGATCCTGACACGCCTTCGAGAACACCGCCTCTATGCCAAGTTCTCCAAGTGTGAGTTTTGGTTGGATAATCTCATATTCCTCGGACATGTGATATCCGCAAATGGAGTGGCTGTCGTTCCCGACAAGGTTCGAACTATTATGGATTGGATAACCCCCATGTCTGTCAAGGACATCCGAAGCTTTCTGGGATTGGCAGGTTACTACCGCCGATTCATCGAAGGGTTCTCCAAAATAGCCAAGCCTCTGACCAACCTTCTCAAGAAGGATACAAGGTTCGTATGGACGGACCAAGCTGAGGAGAGCTTCAAAACCCTGAAGGCCAAACTCACTTCTGCTCCTGTGCTTGCCCTGCCAGACGCAAGCAAGGATTTCGTGGTCTTCTGTGACGCCTCTCTGCAAGGCTTGGGCTGTGTGTTAATGCAAGATGGCCATGCAGTGGCATATGCCTCTCGCCAATTGAAGACACATGAGCAAAACTACCCGACTCATGATTTGGAGCTTGCCGCAGTGGTTTACGCTCTGAAGCAATGGAGACCATACCTGTTTGGTAACCGTTGCGAGATTTACTCAGATCACAAGAGTCTGAAGTACCTTTTCACTCAGCCGGATCTAAATCTCAGGCAAAGACGTTGGTTGGAGTTAATTAAAGACTATGATGTGAGTCTGAATTACCAACCCGGCAAGGCGAACGTCGTGGCTGACGCGCTAAGTCGAAAAGCTTATAGCAACAACCTGATGGTTGAGAAGGCCCAACCTGCTCTCCATGAAGAGTTCGCCCGTTTGAACCTAGAAATTGTCCCTGCTGGCTATCTCGCAAATCTGGAAATCAAATCTACTCTGGTAGACCAGATAAAGGAGGCGCAGAAACTAGATACAGGCATTCTTAATATCAAGAAGAACATTGCTAGTGGAAAGGCCAAATGCTTCTCGGAGAATGAAGCGGGAATCGTGTACTTTGGTGACCGTCTGGTAGTGCCAAAGGAACAAAATCTGAAGGAGCTGATCCTCAAAGAAGCGCATGATTCCCCTCTCTCTATTCATCCCGGTAGTACTAAAATGTACCAAGACCTCCGACCACTATTCTGGTGGACTCGGATGAAAAGAGAAATCGCCAAGTATGTTTCGGAATGCGACTCCTGTCGTCGTGTAAAGGCTGAACATCAACGGCCTGCTGGCACTCTTCGCCCGATTGCGATACCAGAATGGAAGTGGGATGAGATTGGTATGGACTTTATTACGGGACTGCCAAAGTCTCCCAAGGGCAACGATGCTATCTGGGTGATCATCGATCGGCTATCCAAGGTGGCTCACTTCCTCCCAGTGCGAGTCGACATCACAGCTGCTAAGCTGGCTGACCTGTATGCCTCACGGATCATCGTACTCCACGGTGTTCCCCAGAGGATAATCTCTGATCGTGGCAGCTTGTTCACCTCCAAATTCTGGACGAGTTTCCAACAAGCCATGGGAACCCGCCTCAACTTCAGCACGGCCTTCCATCCCCAAACTGATGGACAGACCGAAAGGGTGAACCAAGTTCTGGAGGACATGCTTCGGGCTTGTGTAATCTCTTTTGGAAAGGGGTGGGAAAAATACCTTCCCTACGCTGAGTTCTCCTACAACAATAGCTATCAAGCGAGTCTGGGTATGGCCCCATTCGAGGTTCTGTATGGAAGAAAATGCCGAACTCCGCTGAATTGGTCCGAGACCGGAGAGAGGCAACTCTTGGGTCCAGAGGTGATCAATGAAGCTGAGGAGAAGGTGAGAATCATACGAGAGAATCTGAAGATTGCCCAGTCTAGGCAGAAGAGCTACTATGATAAGCACCATAGGGAGGTCCATTATGAAATTGGTGACAAGGCCTATCTACGCGTCTCCCCTCTTCGTGGTGTTCGTCGCTTTGGAATCAAGGGAAAATTGGCCCCTCGTTTTGTTGGCCCTTTCACTATTCTGGCCAAACGAGGAGATCTATCCTACCAACTCGAACTCCCCGCCAACTTCCCGGATGTACATGATGTGTTCCATGTATCCCAACTCCGCCGTTGCTTCAAGGATCCTATCCGTGGAGTCAGTCATGAGGAGCTGGATATCCAGGCGGATCTCACGTATCGCGAGCATCCCATACGTATCCTAGATGAAGCGGAAAGGAAGACTCGGAATAAGACTACCAAGTTCCTCAAGGTTCAGTGGTCTCACCATTCCGAAGAAGAAGCTACCTGGGAAAGAGAGTCTAGTCTTCGTGAGGATTATCCCGACTTTCTTCCGCCACTTTAGAATCTCGGGACGAGATTCCTGTAAGGGGGGTAGATTTGTAACAGCCCAAGTTTGAAAATCTGAAACTCACTGTAAATTTTCCACTTTTGTGTAATTGCATCATGGCATTATATCAACTTGCTACTATATTATCAATTGCATCCAAACACTGTGAATTGGGCATATTTGTCAAGGAAGTTCCAGGAGTTCAACAGGAGATGATTGCACTTGCTAAGAACAAAATATTTTGAACATGGCATATTTGTCAAGGAAGTTCCAAGGGTTCCAATTATTAAAATTTGCATTGTCTAAAATTAATGAAAGTGACAACATATGGAAATACCAACAAACTTCCCTTTTTAACACCTATGAACAAAAGTGCACCAAAACATTTTATTTTGAGGAGCAAATTTTTGTGGTGTCTCTACATAGTATGGTTAAGCTCCCTGAATTTTCTCAGATTTTTATAGAGTGTTTAACTGCCTCAATAAAATACAAACAGTGCTCTGGTTTTAAAAATAAATACAAAAGGACCTGTTTGTGATGGAAATAATTTGGGCAGGGGGTTCTCTGCGAATTCATCATCTTCTTCCCTGTAGCGACCCAGGCGAAGAACAGGGCAAGCTCGACCCCGACGAACCCATCGCCATGTCGAGCAGAGCTGCGCCGCGCCCGGACCCCCTCCTCCTGTGCTGCTCCTGCGGAGAGGATAAGGCCACCACGGGCCGTGCTCTGCTCCCTTCCCCCCCGATCTTCCCTCTGTTTCTTCCCACGCCATGGCCGTGCCCTAGCCGAGGTCGCCGCCGCGCATCGCCGTCGCTAGAGACCTCGCAGAGCAGATCGGAGAGCGCCACGAGCTCCGCGACGTCCCCTTCCTCCTCTGCGCCGAAGGAATCGACGAGGGACGCCGCCCAGCGACCGCCGCTTCCTCCTCTCCTTCAGCTCCGGCCGCCGGACTCCGGGCACGCGCGCGAACTCCTCCGGCCTCCTCCGTCCCCGCCACGAGTCCCCACGCGTCGAGGGTGAGCGGGCACACCTCCTAGACATCCTCTCTCCCTCTCTCTCGCTCTAGCGCGCCGTGCCCGTGCAGCTCCGCCGTAGCCGTAGCACTCCGCCGCCGCCGCACGTCGCCGGAGCACCTCCCGGCGACCATTTGGTCCGTAGCCCCGCCCCGAGCCTCCCCACCTCCTGGCGCATCGAACGCGCCCCTGCGCGAGCCCCCTAGCACCGTGAGTCGACGTGCCCGTGCACGACGCCGCCGGCGGACGCCACGGCCGCGCGCTCCGGCGTGCGTTGACCGCCCCGCGCTCGCGTGGCTGCCAGCGTGGCGCTGGCCCACCCGTCAGTGGCACGGGCTAGCCTCGCGCTCGGTGAAAAACGCCCGAGCGTTTCTCTGCAATTTAATAAAAGACAGAAAATTGTTTCAAACTTCAAAATTCATAACTTTCAAAATACTTATCCAAATTTAGCAAATAAGATACCAAAATGCTCAGAAAAATAAATGCTATCTAATAGGATAATTCATATGTCCATTGCTGTTAGTAGATTTTTCTGTTTTGCTAAGTTAACAAAGGGGTAGAAATAAAAATGTGTGATTCAAATTTAAAATAAGTTTCTCCAAGTACTAAAGTGGTGCCCCTGTTATTGGAAATGCTCATCAGCCCATGAACTACACCTTACCACTCATGTCAAGCATTTCTACCTCAAATAAAATTGAAGATGCACATACAAACAAATAGGGAAATACGTTTCCTATATCGTGTATAATTGTTCTTAGCATCCCATTTTAATGCCATATAGTGGTGATAATAGTTCAGTGCATTAAAATGTCATACCATCATGTGTTTGCGCATTGCATATGAAATGCTTGTATTGATTGTGTTCTTTCCGGTGTTTTTACGCATCGATAGATCCAGGAACCGGGGTCTCGCCACAATACCCCGAAGATCAGTATTACCCTCCTGTTGAGCAAGGCAAGCGTGATCCCCACCCTCTTGCATATCTTATCCTATTTTACGCAAATTATTTTCTCCACTATATTATTGCATGCGGTTCCAAATGTCAATTTGATTGGATTAGAGTATCCTGAAGTTGCACTCAGTTACCGAAGCCATTACCTGTTTCTCCCCTCCTATTAACCATAGAATTGTGTTGATGGCCGGAATTAATTACTTTGCTAGGTTGTTGCTTAGCCCTGCTTAGTTAACTGCTTAGTGATCCGATGGATATTCTTGTCGGGATCAGATGTGGAAATTCCGTGGATGATGGTGGAGAAATGGTGGTAATATTTAATAAAATGCTAAAAGGTGGGGATGAGGGGCCACCTGGTATGTGGTGGGTTGTCTCGTTCTCGCCGCCTCAGTGCGAGTTCTCGCCTTCGAGCCAAGTTGATCGTGCTACCATGCGTGGGTATATGGAACCTCATCGACCGACTAACTTGTGTCGGACTAGCCGAGGGTCCTCTAGTTTGGCTTTCCATTTGCGCGTGTGTTGAGATGGTGGCCAAGACTGAGATGAGGATGATGGTGGTAGGAAAATGAGTGGCCGCGGGGCAGGGTGTTGGAGGCACTGAACTTGTCCTACGGTCACTGATGATCCTGGGTTAGTCCAAAGCGAGGTAAAGGTCGTAGCCGTTCCCACCCAGCCGGCTTTCCCAGGAAGAGAGCTAGTTGTACAGGCAATGGGCCGGACGGTACGCATGGATAAGGAGCTGGGAGGTCCCTCGGGAACCTGGCGACTTTCACATTGTACACCCCCTGCAGGGATAAATCTTTTCGAAAAGCCGTGTCCACGGTTAAGGACGACTTGGTGACGAATTCAGGGATCATAGAATAACTTTAACGGAATGATTAAAAACTGGGTACTAAAGGTACCACTCACGATTGTAAGGTTGACTTCCTCGAGGGGGATTCGGGGAGGTGCCTTGGTTAAACAGGTACAGTGGTGGAAGAGGATGAGTAAGTGAATAAAGAGAAAAGAGTTACTTCTTACCCCTCTTTAAAAATATTCTGATAGTCGATGCCTTGGAGTCATACTTTAAGAATAAAATCAGCTTTACGCAAAACAGCCATAAAACCTTGAGAGCCATTCATAGAGCAAATAGCTCAAAATCTTGTTGAGTTCGTCGAACTCACCCTTGTTTATTTTTGTTTCAGAGGAGGACTTTACCTACCCCGAAGGTGGGTTCTATGTTGACATCGACGAGTAGTCTGGGGTTCCCGGGTGGCAGCCTGGGGCAACTAGGAACCAGCTGGCACGGGATTATTTATCTGTAGGCCTCTTAGGCCATATTTGGATCTTGTTGTTAGAACAACTTATTTTGCTTCCGCTTGATGTACTGATGGGTCTGTGACCTTGGATTGTAATATTTGCTATCTTTCTCTACTAAGAGTTGAACTATATTTTATCTGGAGTCGTAGGGTCTGTCATGTGCCAGGTGTTCCGGTGTTTCAGTCTCTTTATTATACGTGAGGGCTATGCTTTGGATATGGCATGATCGAAGGGTTGTGTTGCCGATGATCCATGCCGAGCACGCCTGCCGATGTTTACTCGGCCTGGGAGTGGTAACCCCAGTAACCTTCGGTGATGTAGCATGACCACCGACACATAGCATCACTGTATAATTTATGGATTGGGGCATTACAGTCATATTAATGCGGGGATGAAATCCCGGCTATTAATTATGGTGCAAGTTATTTCTGTAACCAACAAATTAAATGTTGTGTAACATATATGGCATGGTGATTTGACCAATTTAAATGGAGTAGGCAATAATTAAATATTTTCCCAACACATTTCATATTTATTATTTAAGTGCAAAAATATTTATCTACGTAACAGATTAAATGTTATTAGCATGGCAAGACATGATACAGATGATAAGAGCAACTTAAATGGAATTAGGGAATTATATATTTATTACCCCACACATTCCATATTTAATTATTTAGTTGCATTTGTTAAATTAAACCAAGCAATAAAATTAAATGATGCAAAATGACATAATAATGTTATATTAATGTTTATTGCATTTTTCTGATATGAAAACATATAAAGTTTATTTTATTTGGAGTTGTAGAAATAAAGTTATTGCAATTATAAATCCAGGGTTGTTTCTGTAATTGTGCAGGGACTTATCCATGATAGCAAAAGTATTTGTGAGGCTTAAAAAAGAAAGAACCAGAGAGCAGGGGGGTCTGGGTAAATTTCCAGCGCCTCTGTCTATGACATGTGGGGCCCACTGTCAGTGAGAGGGGGAAATAAAAGGGGTGGACTTTTATTCACTGTGGCCGGGTTCAAACTCGCGCCCACGCGCGCGCGGTGGAGATCAGCGCTGCTAGCCACTCGGGCTAGATCGTGTTGGTGATGTACTACGCGCCGATGCGTTTTTAACAGGAAACTCGAATCAAACTCCTGACGAAACTGAATAAACAGAGGACGCTGGGCACGGCGGCGGAAGAAACGGCGCCGGCGGCGACCAAGGACAGGCGGTGCAGGGCTGGCGTGTGCGGGCGCGGGATGTACAGCGTGCGGGGACTTCATTTCTGTGCCCAGAGGCGACGGAGAGGCACGAGAAGTCTCGAGTTCTTGCTCGACGTCGTGCGGCCGTGCGGTGTCTCCGGCGTGGGCGAATTGAGATGGCCGGAGAAGAAAGGGGATGGGGAAGAAGAGGGGACGGACGCTGCTCACCGTGGGAGTTCGTCGGGGAGTCGCGCAGTGCGGTGGGAGGTCCGGAGGAGCAGCAACGGCGGAGGCGCTCCGGCGGTTCGCGTGGAGGAGGAGAGGAAAAAAAATAGATGGCCGGCTGCGCAAGAGAGGGAAAAAGGAAGGGAGTTAGGGTTGCTGCGGCGCGGGGGATCTTAACGAGAGGAGGGGGTAGGGCAGGTGGCCGTGGGGGCGCCTCGGCAGAGAGCCAGCGCCATGGACACGCTGGCAAGGGGCGTACGGAGGTTGGGGGTGACCCCGAGCGGGCTGGAGCTGGGTCAGGCTGGGCTGATTCGGCCCAGCTCGACCAGAATTCTATTTTTTTTTGTACTGATTTTCTTTTTCTTTTTGTTTATTCTTTTTCTGTTTTGTAAATTTAAAATAAAATAGAAAAAGGAAAATAGATAAAACCTTTTTGACAATTTTATAGTTTCCAAACAAACTGATTAAACTATTGAAAAGATTATTTGTACAAATTTGAAACTTCATTTTTTAATTAATTTGAACAAGCATTTGAATTTAAATATGGGATTTGAAAATTTGAAAGTAATTTATTTAATTGCAAAGCCAAATAAAATGAAATATGCATGATGTCACACTATATTACAGCACAAGCATACAATTTAGGAAAGTACAACTTTTGGATGTTACAGTGGGCGCGGGTGAGGGTGGCCAGGTGGTCTGGAGGCGGCGAGGCATGATGTTGGCTTTGGAGGCTGCGGGCACGGCGGAGGAGTTGGTGTAGTCAGTCTGCGGGCACGGCAGAGGAGTTATATAGGCGGGGAGGGGATGGAAACGGAGGCGGGAAGCGGTGGCACTGGGCGCGAAGAGGCGGGTGGGTGAGCATGCGTTGCGTCGGAGTTATTGCGGCGGCAACGACCTACGGCCACGCCGACGCTTTGGAAGCCGGGAAAGCCTAGGCGTCGGCGTAATTTCGAGGCGTGCCGCAGACGGCTCGCCATCCCGTCACTTCGTCGCCTGCAGAAACGCGTCGCCATAAAGGCGGGCGTACCAGCCTCCTGCACGCCGGCGCAATTTAGAGCACAGCCTCGCGCCGTATATGTATGACGGGTGGGCCGCACCTGTCGGAGGTCATGTCCGGACGATGTCTGGCACCCCCAGGAAGCGCGTAAGTGGGAAACGCGCGTGAAGCGAGTAAGTGGGAAACGTGCAGTTGTGGGGCCTGGGGAAATGAGTTCGTGGGGTACTTCATCCTCCAGTCTCGCATAAATAGAGGTGCACACCCCCTCCTGTATGTACTTCATCCTCCAGTCTTCCCGACGCCGCCACTCATCCAAATTCTTGTACTCGTCGCGGCTTCACCATCCATGGCATCACTGCTCAAGCGCTACGCTACCATGATGTACGTGTGGTCTGATTCCGATTGTTAGTTCCTTACGGTTGCATCTGTTGTTTACATCCGGTCTCTGGTTTGTTAACATCATATATATTCGGATTATGTGAGCAGGGATAATGCAGCGGAGGCGGATCGCACCCCGAAGGAGGTGTCGGTGATCGCCTCCCTCACGAAGTCGATTGAGTAATTACAAGAACGAGCAGTTGCAGCCTTGAAAAAGCTAATTAGTACATGGACGAGACGGTGGAAGCTAGAGAGCAGCTCCTCATGGCCTCGGACTTCGCTGAGAAGCTGTCCGACCAGCTGAAGGTCCAGGTGGAGAATAACCTAAAGCTTCATGAGAATGTTTTGGCCCTCTAGATGGAGAACAACCTGGTGCGGAATGAAGCTTTAGCCCTTGAAAACCAATCTATGACGCTGGAGAAGCAACGCCTCAACAAGAAGGTGGAGAAGGCAAAGAAAGAGCAGCTGCTACAGAGGGAGCTCCTCGCTGTTGAGATGACCAAGCGAGGCCAGTAGGGTATTCCTGAGGGCCAAGAAAGAGCAGTTGCTACAGAGGGAGCTCTCTCTGTTTGTGAACACTCATGTATCAACCTTTTTATTTTCATCGAATTATGAACTTAGGGTTATCTTCATATATATTATGAATTTAGGGATATTCGAATATGAACCTCTCTTCTATATAGTGTTATTGTACTTAATGCTACTGAGTTATTGTACTTCTGTCGAACACCTTAAGTGCGCACTCTGGACGCGTTCCGAACGAGGATGAGTGGACACGAACTGTCCGTGTCGACACAGCAAGCGCAATCTAGACACGAACTGGACGTGAACTTGCACGCTTTGTGTAGTTACGCGATCTGAACGTGTGTAGACCTTGTTTATCAACTTGAAGCGTTTGAATATTTGTTATTGTACTTCTGTCGAACACCTTAAGTGCGCACTCTGGACGCGCTCAGAGCGTGCCCGGCGTGCTCTGAGAGCGAACAGGCGCACATTTGTGTAAAATTTGTGCGCGAACTGGGACTTGACCATTCTTAGTGAGTCCTAAATGATAATTTCGTGAGTATCTTGAAATTATTATGTTGCAATTCTCATTTGCACATTTGAGATATGCGATATCACATGAGATTCTCGCCCTTCTCATTTGAATGTATGTAGACCATGTTTTTCAACATGAGTCGTTAGTATATGACATATTAAGACGATGTGCGTCTGTTTTTCAATTTTTCGATATTTTTTTAATTTATTATGGTTATTTCAAAATCGGTCAAACCTAAGTTTGACCAACATTTAAACAAGTTTAAAAAAGGAAAATGAAAAACTAAGCATGGATCCTTCTTAGTCACTCCAAAACGATGCTTTTGTGAGGTTTTTGAAAATTTCATGTTCTAATTTCAAAACCACTTCTCTCCAACCTTAGACTTCATAGTTTGAGTTATGCGATATCACCTTATCTCCATGCCCTTATCCTTTTGAATGTATGTAGACCACGTTTTTCAACTTGAGTCGTTAGTATATGACATAAGACGACTATGTGCGCATGATTTTCCTTTTTTGACATTTTTTGAATATTTGAAGCTCATTTGAAATGTCGATCAAACTACAGCCGTTCGATTTCTCTAAAAGGAATATGCAGCCGTCTGATTTCCTCCAGAGGGAATCTGCAGGCAATCTGCGAGAAGCTCGTTCTGCGATCTGATTGGACACGCGCGTAGGACAAGGGCTGTACACCCGCTGACTAGTGGACCCAACGGGGATTTTGGCTCGCCCACCCCCATTTGCCTCAGTGACACAAAATGGGTATTTTGGCGCACCAAATGCGGATTTCGACTGTTACCCATCGTAACCAAATGGGTATTTTGACAAACCAAATGGGGATAGCGATGAGCTTGCTCAAATCTAGCTTGAATCCATATAAATTTTCAAATGAGAGTGGACTCGCTGAAAAATGTGTTTCAAATGAGCTCCAAAGGTAGGGTAAACGGCCTCATTTCTAAGCAAAAATGGTGGACTCGCCGGAAAATTTGCAAACTGAAGTGGATTTACACACACAATTTGAAAGGTCAAGCACAAGCCAATTGCCCTTAATAAAACAACTAATAACTAAAATAGATCAACAACTAATAACTAAATTGACACTTGACCTTAATAAAGCAACTAATAACTAAAATGGACTTCCACTCTTCCTCGTCATCGGGAACCTCCACCGTCTCAGCCTTGCCCTTGCCCTTTCTAAGCACCGTCATCGGAAACCTCCACCGTCAAATGAGATCCAAAGGTAGGGTAAACGGCCTCATTTCTAAGCACAAATGGTCGACTCGCCGAAAAATGTGTATAAAATGAGTTCCAAAGGAAGGGTGGTGAACTCACTGAAAAATGTGTTTCAAATGAGCTCCAAAGGTAGGGTAAACGGTCTCATTTCTAAGCAAAAATGGTGGCCTCGCAAAAAAATGTGTTTCAAATGAGCTCCAAAGGTAGGTTGGTGGACTCGCTAAAAAAAGTGTTACGAATAAGCTCCAAAGGAAGGCTAAACGGCCCCATTTCTAAACAAAAATGTTGGACTCGCTGGAAAATGTGTTTGAAATGAGCTCCAAAGGTAGGGTAAACGCCCCATTTCTAAGCAAAAATGGTGGACTCGCTGAAAATTGTGTTCACCGAGCAAATTGGACCCACATATTTAAAATTCATATAATTCCTCATTCGCGGGAGATTACATTCAGAGCGTGCTCGTCGGAGCTCGCCGGTGATTACATACGACCTTTCAAAAATCTATGTACACTACACGGCCCTAACTCTAAGCAGCAAAATTAGCTCACTGGAGCTCACAGGGTGCGGCCGCGCCGTCGCCAGAGTGCTTCACTCCTCGTCGGAGGAGTCGCCGTCGACGTAGAAGATGAAGTGAACTTCATTAGAGCGTTAGTGCAAGTGCAAGTGCTCGAGCAGACGGTGGCGGCTGGATTCCCTTCAGTGTCATCCTTGAAAACTTCCTCCACACCTAACTAAAAGTGAACTTCATTAGAGCGTTAGTGCACAAAAAATTATGATATTCTGTAGGAATACAATTGCTACCAATGCTACTGGACATTAGCTACAGTCACTGATACTACATGGAACAAAAAAATCCAGTCAAAATAGCAAAAGAGGCATTGCAAAATAAATGACATAATCTGTCAAAAACAGAACAGTCCGTAAAGACGAATTCTTTCGAGGCACTTAACTTGCTCAGATCAGAAAACTCAAAACTAATGAAAGTTGCATATATTGGAGGATTACAGACAAGTAATCCCAGGTCATTTTGATTTTTCTGCAAATATACACGAATGTAACGGTGGACATCAGAAATCTGTTTCTGCGCAGGAATCCAAATTTAGCATCAACTTTCTACTAGAGGCTTAACTTGACACAACAATGAAATAAAATAAAGATACAAAGGAATTTCTAAAGAGGTAGGACAATTCCTTCACTCAATAAAATAAAATAACTGGAATAAAAGTGGGTTGTCTCCCATAAGCGCTTTTCTTTAACGCCTTTCAGCTAGGCACAAAAAGCAAAACTCAAGTATTATCAAGAGAAAAAGCATCAACACCATAATTTGAATGAACAATCGAATCTAAAGGTAGCTTCATTATTTTCCTAGGGAAGTGTTCCTTACCTTTCTTGAGTGGGAATTGGCCTTTAATATTACCTTATTTCATATCAGTAATAGCACCCAAAGTTCTAAGAAAAGGTCTTCTCAACACAATTGGACAAGATAGATTTCATTCAATATCCAAGACAATAAAATCAACGGGGACCAGGTTATTGTTAACCATAATAAGAACATCATTGACTCTCCCCAAAGGTTTCTTCAAAGCATTATCAGCAAGAAAAACATCCAAATAGCAATGTTCCAACGGTGGCAAATCAAACATATCATAAAGCTTTTTAGGCATAACAGAAGTACTTCACCAAGGTTACACAAAGCATTGTAATCAAATGTATATACTTTCATTTTAATGATGGGCTTTATACGTCTATAACGTATCTATAATTTCTTATATTCCATACTATAGTATACAACCTTATTACATGTTTTATATGCATTTATATAGTTTTATGTATTTTTGGGACTAACCTGTTAACAAGATGCCACATTGCCAGTTTCCTGTTTTCTGCTGTTTTTATTTTCAGAAAAGTACTTACGGAAGTATTCTCGGAATCAGACGATTTCTTTTCTAAAGTCTGTTTTTTATCGGGAATCCAAAGCACGAAGAGGAGACGAAGACGGAGCCCATAAGATTTGACAGAATTAAAATATAGTTTCACTAGGACGGACCAGATAGTTTTTGATCAAGAAGGGGATGCCTTGGGCATACCCAACCTTTGACGATTGAGTCTTCTTGAAATATTGGGTGTGACCCAACGGGGCATCCCCAAGCTTTGTCTCTGCTATCTTCTTGATCACATCATATCATCCTTCTCTCTTGATCTTTGAAATCTTCCTCCACACCAAATTTAGAGTGAACTTCATTAGAGCGTTAGTGCAACAAAAATTATGATATTCTGTAGGAACACAATTGCTACCAATGCTACAGGACATTAGCTACAGTCACTGATACTACATGGAACAAAAATAGCAAAAGAGGCATTGCAAAATAAATGGCAGAATCTGTCAAAAACAGAACAGTCCGTAAAGACGAATACTTTCAAGGCACTTAACTTGTTCAGATCAGAAAACTCAAAACTAATGAAAGTTGCATATATATCTAAGGATTACGCACAAGAAATCCCAGATCATTTTGATTTTATGTAAATATAAACGAATGTAAGGGTGGACATCAGAAATCTGTTTCTGCGCAGAAATCCAAATTTAGCATCAACTTGCAACTAGATGCTTAACTTGACACAACAATGAAATAAAGTAAAGATACAAAGGAATTTCTACAGAGGTAGGAAAAGTCCTTCACTCAATAAAATAAAATAAAATAACTGTAATAAAAGTGGGTTGTCTCCCATAAGCGCTTTTCTCTAACGCCTTTCACTTAGGCACAGAAAGCAAAACTCAAGTATTATCAAGAGAAGAAGCATCAACACCATAATTTGAATGAACAATAGAATCAAAAGGTAGCTTCATTATTTTCCTAGGGAAGTGTTCCTTACCTTTCTTGAGGGGGGATTGGCATTTAATATTACCTTATTGCACATCAATAGTAGCATCCAAAGTTCTAAGAAAAGGTCTTCTCAACACAATTGGACAAGATGAATTTCATTCAATATCCAAGTCAATAAAATCAACGGGGACCAGGTTATTGTTAACCATAATAAGAACATCTTTGACTCTCCCCAAAGGTTTTTTCAAAGCATTATCAGCAAGAAAAACATCCAGATAGCAATGTTCCAATGGTGGCAAATCAAACATATCATAAAGCTTTTTAAGCATAACAGAAGTACTTCACCAAGGTCACACAAAGCATTGTAATCAAATGTATCTACTTTCATTTTAATGATGGACTTTATACGTCTCCAACGTATCTATAATTTCTTATGTTCCATACTATAGTATACCAACTTATTACATGTTTTACATGCATTTTATATAGTTTTATGCATTTTTTTGGACTAACCTGTTAACAAGATGCCACATTGCCACTTTCCCGTTTTCTGCTGTTTTTGGTTTTAGAAAAGTACTGACGGAATCATTCTCGGAATTAGACGATTTCTTTTCTGAAGTCTGTTTTTCATAGGGAATCCAGAGCACCGAAGAGGAGACGAAGACGGAGCCCATAAGATTTGACAGAATTAAAATAGAGTTTCACTTCGATGGACCAGATAGTTTGTTGATGAAGAAGGGGATATCTTGGGCATCCCCAAGCTTTGACGCTTGAGTCTTCTTGAAATATTGGGGGTGACCCACCGGGGCATCCCCAAGCTCTGTCTCTGCTATCTTCTTGATCACATCATATCGTCCTTCTCTCTTGATCCTTGAAAACTTCCTCCACACCTAACTAAAAGTGAACTTCATTAGAGCGTTAGTGCACAAAAAAATATGATATTCTGTAGGAACACAATTGCTACCAATGCTACTGGACATTAGCTACAGTCACTGATACTACATGGAACAAAAAAATCCAGTCAATATAGCAAAAGAGGCATTGCAAAATAAATGGCAGAATCTGTCAAAAACAGAACAATCCGTAAAGATGAAATCTTTCGAGGCACTTAACTTGCTCAGATCAAAAAACTCAAAACTAATGAAAGTTGCATATATATCGGAGGATTACGCACAAGAAATCCCAGGTCATTTTGATTTTTCTGTAAATATACACGAATGTAACGGTGGACATCAGAAATCTGTTTCTACGCAGAAATCCAAATTTAGCATCAACTTTCAACTAGAGGCTTAACTTGACACAACAATGAAATAAAGTAAAGATACAAAGGAATTGCAAAGAGGTAGTACAAGTCCTTCACTCAATAAAATAAAATAACTGGAATAAAAGTGGGTTTTCTCCCATAAGCGCTTTTCTTTAACGCCTTTCAGCTAGGCACCGAAAGCAAAACTCAAGTATTATCAAGAGAAGAAGCATCAACACCATAATTTGAATGAACAATAGAATCAAAAGGTAGCTTCATTATTTTCCTAGGGAAGTGTACTTACCTTTCTTGAGTGGAAATTGGCATTTAATATTAACTTATTTTATATCAATAATAGCACCCAAAGTTCTAAGAAAAGGTCTTCTCAACACAATTGGACAAGATGGATTTCATTCAATATCCAAGACAATAAAATCAACGGGGAACAGGTTATTGTTAACCATAATAAGAACATCATTGACACTCCCTAAAGGTTTCTTCAAAGCATTATCAGCAAGAAAAACATCCAAATACCAATTTTCCAATGGTGGCAAATCAAACATATCACAAAGCTTTTTAGGCATAACAGAAGTACTTCACCAAGGTCACACAAAGCATTCAAATGTATCTACTTTCATTTAATGATGGGCTTTATACGTCTCCAACGTATCTATAATTTCTTATGTTCCATACTATAGTATACCAACTTATTACATGTTTTATATGCATTTTATATAGTTTTATGCATTTTTTGGGACTAACCTGTTAACAAGATGCCACATTGCCAGTTTCCTGTTTTTCGCTGTTTTTGGTTTCAGGAAAGTACTTACGGATATATTCTCGGAATTAGACGATTTATTTTCAGAAGTACGTTTTTCATCGGGAACGTTCCAGAGCACCGAAGAGGAGACGAAGACGGTGCCCATAAGATTTGACATAATTAAAATATAGTTTCACTAGGACAGACCAGATAGTTTGTCGATGAGGAAGGGGATGCCTTGGGCATCCCC
The DNA here is from genome assembly GCA_026929855.1 of Poa annua. NCBI lineage: Eukaryota > Viridiplantae > Streptophyta > Magnoliopsida > Poales > Poaceae > Poa > Poa annua. Next base: position 29,870,918 of record CM049428.1, read on the forward strand.
AACCTTTGACGCTTGAGTCTACTTGAAATATTGGGGGTGACCCACCGGGGCATCCCCAAGCTTTGTCTCTGCTATCTTCTTGATCACATCATATCATCATTCTCTTTTGATTTTTGAAAACTTACTCCAGACGAAACTTAGAGTGAACTTCATTAGAGCGTTACTGCAACAAAAATTATGATATTCTGTAGGAACACAATTGCTACCAATGCTACTGGACATTAGCTACAGTCACGGATACTACATGGAACAAAAAAATCCAGTCAAAATAGCAAAAGAGGCATTGCAAAATAAATGGCACAATCTGTTAAAAACGAAACAATCCGTAAAGACGAATTCTTTCGAGGCACTTAACTTGCTCACATCAGAAAACTCAAACTAATGAAAGTTGCATATTAACGGAGGATTACGCACAAGAAATCCCAGGTCATTTTGAAATATACACGAATGTAACGGTGGACATCAGAAATCTGTTTCTGCACAGGAATCCAAATTTAGCATCAACTTTCAACTAGATGCTTAACTTGACACAACAATGAAGTAAAGTAAAGATACAAAGGAATTGCTACAGAGGTAGGACAGGTCCTTCACTCAATAAAATAAAATAACTGTAATAAAAGTAGGTTGTCTCCCATAAGCGCTTTTCTTTAACGCCTTTCAGTTAGGCACAGAAAGCAAAGCTCAAGTATTATCAAGAGAAGAGGTATCAACACCATAATTTGAATGAACAATAGAATCAAAAGGTAGCTTCATTATTTTCCTAGAGAAGTGTTCCTTACCTTTCTTGAGTGGGAATTGGAATTTAATATTACCTTATTTCATATCAATAATAGCACGCAAAGTTCTAAGAAAAGGTCTTCTCAACATAATTGGACAAGATGAATTTCATTCAATATCCAAGACAATAAAATCAACGGGGACCAGGTTATTATTAACCATAATAACAACATCATTGACTCTCCCCAAAGGTTTTTCAAAGCATTATCAGCAAGAAAAACATCCAAATAGCAATGTTCCAATGGTGGCAAATCAAAAATATCATAAAGCTTTTTAGGCATAACAGAAGTACTTCACCAAGGTCACACAAAGAATTGTAATCAAATGTATCTACTTTCATTTTAATGATGGGCTTTATACGTCTTCAACGTATCTATAATTTCTTATGTTCCATACTATAGTATACCAACTTATTACATGTTTTATATGCATTTTATATAGTTTTATGTATTTTTTGGGACTAACCTGTTAACAAGATGCCACATTGCCAGTTTCCTGTTTTCTGCTGTTTTTGGTTTCAGAATAGTACTTACGGAAATATTCTCGGAATTAGACGATTTCTTTTCTAAAGTCTGTTTTTCATCGGGAATCTAGAGCACAAAGAGGAGACGAAGACGGAGCCCATAAGATTTGACAGAATTAAAATATAGTTTCACTAGGACGGACCAGATAGTTTTTGATGAAGAAGGGGATGCCTTGGGCATCCCCAAGCTTTTGACGCTTGAGTCTTCTTGAAATATTGGGTGTGACCCACCGAGGCATCCCCAAGCTTTGTCTCTGCTATCTTCTTGATCACATCATATCATCCTTCTCTCTTGATCCTTGAAAACTTCCTCCACACCAAACTTAGAGTGAACTTCATTAGAGCGTTAGTGCAACAAAAATTATGATATTCTGTAGGAACACAATTGCTACCAATGCTACTGGACATTAGCTACAGTCACTGATACTACATGGGACAAAAAAATTCAGTCCAAATAGCAAAAGAGGCATTGCAAAATAAATGGCAGAATCTGTCAAAAACAGAACAGTCCGTAAAGATGAATTCTTTCGAGGCACTTAACTTGTTCAGATGAGAAAACTCAAAACTAATGAAAGTTGCATATATATCTAAGGATTACGCACAAGAAATCCCAGATCATTTTGATTTTCTGTAAATATCCACAAAAGTAACGGTGGACATCAGAAATCTGTTTCTGCACAGGAATCCAATTTAGCATCAACTTTCAAATAGATGCTTAACTTGACACAACAATGAAATAAAGTAAAGATACAAAGGAATTTCTATAGAGGTAGGAAAAGTCTTTCAATCAATAAAATAAAACAAAATAACTGGAATAAAAGTGGGTTGTCTCCCATAAGCGCTTTTCTTGAACGCCTTTCAGCTAGGCACAAAACTCAAGTATTATCAAGAGAAGAAGCATCAACACCATAATTTTAATGAACAATAGAATTAAAAGGTAGCTTCATTATTTTCCTAGGGAAGTGTTCCTTACCTTTCTTGAATGGGAATTGGCATTTAATATTACCTTATTTAATATCAATAATAGCACCAAAAGATCTAAGAAAAGGTCTTCCCAACACAATTGAACAAGATGGATTTCATTCAATATCCAAGACAATAAAATCAACGGGGACCAGGTTATTGTTAACCATAATAACAACATCATTGACTCTCCCCAAAGGTTTCTTCAAAGCATTATCAGCCAGAAAAACATCCAAATAGCAATATTCCAATGGTGGCAAATCAAACATATCATAAAGCTTTTTAGGCATAACAGAAGTACTTCACCAAGGTCACACAAAGCATTGTAATCAAATGTATCTACTTTCATTTTAATGATGGGCTTTATACGTCTTCAACGTATCTATAATTTCTTATGTTCCATACTATAGTATACCAACATATTACATGTTTTATATGCATTTTATATAGTTTTATGTATTTTTTGGGACTAACCTGTTAACAAGATGCCACATTGCCAGTTTCCTATTTTCTGCTGTTTTTGGTTTCAGAATAGTACTTACGGAAATATTATCGGAATAAGACGATTTCTTTTCTAAAGTCTGTTTTTCATCGGGAATCCAGAGCACGAAGAGGAGTCGAAGACGGAGCCCATAAGATTTGACAGAATTAAAATATAGTTTCACTAGGACGGACCAGATAGTTTTTGATGAAGAAGGGGATGCCTTGGGCATCCCCAAGATTTGACGCTTGAGTCTTCTTGAAATATTGGGTGTGACCCACCGGGGCATCCCCAAGCTTTGTCTCTGCTATCTTCTTGATCACATCATATCATCCTTCTCTCTTGATCCTTGAAAACTTCCTCCACACCAAACTTAGAGTGAACTTCATTAGAGCGTTAGTGCAACAAAAATTATGATATTCTGTAGGAACACGATTGCTTCCAATGCTACTGGACATTAGCTACAGTCACTGATACTACATGGAACAAAAAATCCAGTCAAAATAGCAAAAGAGGCATTGCAAAATAAATGGCAGAATCTGTCAAAAACAGAACAGTCCGTAAAGACGAATTCTTTCGAGGCACTTAACTTGTTCAGATGAGAAAACTCAAAACTAATGAAAGTTGCATATATATCTAAGGATTACGCACAAGAAATCCCAGATCATTTTGATTTTCTGTAAATATCCACAAAAGTAACGGTGGACATCAGAAATCTGTTTCTGCGCAGGAATCCAATTTAGCATCAACTTTCAAATAGATGCTTAACTTGACACAACAATGAAATAAAGTAAAGATACAAAAGAATTGCTACAGAGGTAGGAAAATTCATTCACTCAATAAAAAAAAATAACTGTAATAAAAGTGGGTTGTCTCCCATAAGCGCTTTTCTTTAACGCCTTTCACTTAGGCATAGAAAGCAAAACTCAAGTATTATCAAGAGAAGAAGCATCAACACCATAATTTGAATGAACAATAGAATCAAAAGGTAGCTTCATTATTTTCCTAGGGAAGTGTTCCTTACCTTTCTTGAGTGGGAATTGGCATTTAATATTACCTTATTTCATATCAATAATAGCATCCAAAGTTCTAAGAAAAGGTCATCTCAACACAATTGGACAAGATGAATTTCATTCAATATCCAAGACAATAAAATCAATGGGGACCAGGTTATTGTTAACCATAATAAGAACATCATTGACTCTCCCCAAAGGTTTCTTCAAAGCATTATCAGCAAGAAAAACATCCAAATAGCAATGTTCCGATGGTGGCAAATCAAACATATCATAAAGCTTTTTAGGCATAACAGAAGTACTTCACCAAGGTCACACAAAGCATTGTAATCAAATGTATCTACTTTCATTTTAATGATGGGCTTTATACGTCTCCAACGTTTCTATAATTTTGTATGTTCCATACTATAGTATACCAACTTATTACATGTTTTACATGCATTTTATATAGTTTTATGCATTTTTTGGGACTAACCTGTTAACAAGATGCCACATTGCCAGTTTCCTGTTGTTTTTGGTTTCAGAAAAGTACTTACGGAAATATTCTCGGAATTAGACGATTTCTTTTCTGAAGTCTGTTTTTCATCGGGAATCCAGAGCACCGAAGAGGAGATGAAGATGGAGCCCATAAGATTTGACAGAATTTAAATAAATTTTCGCTTGGATGGACCAGATAGTTTGTTGATGAAGAAGGGGATGTCTTGGGCATCCCCAAGCTTTGACGCTTGAGTCTTCTTGAAATATTGGGGGTGACCCACCGGGGCATCCCCAAGCTTTGTCTCTGCTATCTTCTTGGTCACATCATATCGTCCTTCTCTCTTGATCCTTGAAAACTTTCTCCACACCTAACTAAGAGTGAACTTCATTAGAGCGTTAGTGCACAAAAAATATGATATTTTGTAGGAACACAATTGCTACCAATGCTACTTGACATTAGCTACAGTCAATGATACTACATGGAACAAAAATATCCAGTCAAAATAGCAAAAGAGGCATTGCAAAATAAATGGCAGAATCTGTCAAAAACAGAACAATCCGTAAAGACGAAATCTTTCGAGGCACTTAACTTACTCAGATAAAAAAACTCAAAACTAATGAAAGTTGCATATATATCAGAGGATTACGCACAAGAAATCCCAGGTCATTCTGATTTTTTTGTAAATATACAAGAATGTAACGGTGGACATCAGAAATCTGTTTCTACGCAGAAATCCAAATTTAGCATCAACTTTCAACTAGAGGCCTAACTTGACACAACAATGAAATAAAGTAAAGATACAAAGGAATTGCAAAGAGGGAGTACAAGTCCTTCACTCAATAAAATAAAATAACTGGAATAAATGTGGGTTGCTCCCATAAGCGCTTTTCCTTAACGCCTTTCAGCTAGGCACAGAAAGCAAAACTCAAGTATTATCAAGAGAAGAAGCATCAACGCCATAATTTGAATGAACAATAGAATCACAAGGTAGCTTCATTATTTTCCTAGGGAAGTGTTGCTTACCTTTCTTGAGTGGGAATTGGCATTTAATATTACCTTATTTCATATCTATAATAGCACCCAAAGTACTAAGAAAATGTCTTCTCAACACAATTGGACAAGATGGATTTCATTCAATATCCAAGACAATAAAATCAACGGGGACCAGGTTATTGTTAACCATAATAAGAACATCATTGCCACTCCCCAAAGGTTTCTTCAAAGCATTATCAGCAAGAAAAACATCCAAATAGCAATGTTCCAATGGTGGCAAATCAAACATATCCTAAAGCTTTTTAGGCATAACAGAAGTACTTCACCAAGGTCACACAAAGCATTCAAATGTATCTACTTTCATTTTAATGATGGGCTTTATACGTCTCCAACGTATCTATAATTTCTTATGTTCCATACTATAGTATACCAACTTATTACATGTTTTATATGCATTTTATATAGTTTTATGCATTTTTTGGGACTAACTTGTTAACAAGATGCCACATTGCCAGTTTCCTGTTTTCTGCAGTTTTTAGTTTCAGAAAAGTACTTACGGAAATATTCTCGGAATTAGACGATTTATTTTCAGAAGTACGTTTTTCATCGGGAACGTTCCAGAGCACCGAAGAGGAGACGAAGACGGAGCCCATAAGATTTGACATAATTAAAATATAGTTTCACTAGGACGGACCAGATAATTTGTTGATGAGGAAGGGGATGCCTTGGGCATCCCCAAGCTTTGACGCTTGAGTCTACTTGAAATATTGGGGGTAGGGGTGTAAATGGATAGGATAATTTCCGCACTATATCCGATTCCGAAACCATTTTCAAGAATTCATATCCGGTTTTAAGGAATCCGAGGGATAAGGATATCCGGTTCCGAAGTTGACACCCGGATATGGTATAGGATATGGTATGTAAAATAGCCTAAAATATGGATTATCCGAAATTTAAATAGGATTATCCGATGGTTTAAATCCAAATAATCCGATTTTCTACCGAAATATCTAGTCTAATACAACATAATTAGCAGCTAGTAAGTTGTCGAGTTCGTTAGTCAAACAACATCTCACTTAAATAGTCATTATAAAGACTATGAATTACAAGTTGGTTGGTTATTAGGTCATCAAACAATTATTTGTGTATGTATGGTTTGACAATTTAATTGTACACGTTTCTATCCGATTAATTTAGTTACCGGTCCGAATCCGCTCCGTTTCCGCCTCCGAATCCGCCATCACGGATATCCGCAACCGAATCCGCAACCGGTCATTATCCGATCCGCTCCGAATCCGATAAAAAATTATGGTATAGGATATGGTAAAGGCAAAATCTGATCCAATCCGTTTACACCCCTAATTGGGGGTGACCCAGCGGGGCATCCCCAAGCTTTGTCTCTGCTATCTTCTTGATCACATCATATCATCATTCTCTCTTGATTTTTGAAAACTTCCTCCACACCAAACTTAGAGTGAACTTCATTAGAGCGTTAGTGCAACAAAAATTATGATATTCTGTAGGAACACAATTGCTACCAATGCTACTGGACATTAGCTACAGTCACTGATACTACATGGAACAAAAATATCCAGTCAAAATAGCGAAAGAGGCATTGCAAAATAAATGGCACAATCTGTCAAAAATGAAACAATCCGTAAAGACGAATTCTTTCGAGGCACTTAACTTGCTCAGATCAGAAAACTCAAAACTAATGAAAGTTGCATATATATCGGAGGATTACGCACAAGAAATCCCAGGTCATTTTGAAATATACACGAATGTAACGGTGGACATCAGAAATCTGTTTCTGCGCAGGAATCCAAATTTAGCATCAACTTTCAACTAGATGCGTAACTTGACACAACAATGAAATAAAGTAAAGATACAAAGGAATTGCTACAGTGGTAGGAAAAGTCCTTCACTCTATAAAATAAAATAACTGAAGTAAAAGTGGGTTGTTTCCCATAAGCGCTTTTCTTTAACGCCTTTCAGCTAGGCACAGAAAGCAAAACTCAAGTATTATCAAGAGAAGAAGCATCAACACCATAATTTGAATGAACAATAGAATCAAAAGGTAGCTTCATTATTTTCCTAGGGAAGTGTTCCTTACCTTTCTTGAGTGGGAATTGGCATTTAATATTACCTTATTTCATATCAATAATAGCACCCAAAGTTCTAAGAAAAGGTCTTCTCAACACAATTGGACAAGATGGATGTCATTCAATATCCAAGACAATAAAAACAACGGGGACCAGGTTATTGTTAACCATAATAAGAACATCATTGACTCTCCCCAAAGGTTTCTTCAAAGCATTATCAGCTAGAAAAACTTCCAAATAGCAATGTTCCAATGGTGGCAAATTAAAAATATCATAAAGCTTTTTAGGCATAACAGAAGTACTTCACCAAGGTCACACAAAACATTGAAATCAAATGTATCTACATTCATTTTAATTATGGGCTTTATACGTCTCCAACGTATCTATAATTTCTTATGTTCCATACTATAGTATACCAACTTATTACATGTTTTATATGCATTTTATATAGTTTTATGTATTTTTTGGGACTAACCTGTTAACAAGATGCCATATTGCCAGTTTCCTGTTTTCTGCTGTTTTTGATTTCATAAAAGTACTTACGGAAATATTCTCGGAATTAGACAATTTATTTTCTAAAGTCTGTTTTTCATCGGGAATCCAGAGCACCGAAGAGGAGACCAAGACGGAGCCCATAAGATTTGAAAGAATTAAAATATAGTTTCACTAGGACGGACCAGATAGTTTTTGATGAAGAAGGGAATGCCTTGGGCATCCCCAAGCTTTGACGCTTGAGTCTTCTTGAAATATTGGGGGTGACCCACCGGGGCATCCCCAAGCTTTGTCTCTGCTATCTTCTTGATCACATCATATCATCCTTCTCTCTTGATCCTTGAAAACTTCCTCCACACCAAACTTAGAGTGAACTTCATTAGAGCGTTAGTGCAACAAAAATTATGATATTCTGTAGCAACACAATTGCTACCAATGCTACTTGACATTAGCTACAGTCACTGATACTACGCGGAACAAAAAAATCCAGTCAAAATAGCAAAAGAGGCATTGCAAAATAAATGCAGAATCTGTCAAAAACAGAACAGTCCGTAAAGACAAATTCTTTCGAGGCACTTAACTTGCTCAGATCAGAAAACTCAAAACTAATGAAAGTTGCATATATATATCGGAGGATTACGCACAAGAAATCCCAGGTCACTTTGATTTTTCTGTAAATATACACGAATGTAACGGTGGACATCAGAAATCTGTTTCTGCGCAGGAATCCAAATTTAGCATCAACTTTCAACTAGATGCTTAACTTGACACAACAATGAAATAAAGTAAAGATACAAAGGAATTGCTACAGAGGTAGGAAAAGTCCTTCACTCAATAAAATAAAATAACTGTAATAAAAGGGGGTTGTCTCCCATAAGCGCTTTTCTTTAACGCCTTTCATCTAGGCATCGAAAGCAAAACGAGAAGAAGCATCAACACCATAATTTGAATGAACAATAGAATCAAAAGGTAGCTTCATTATTTTCCTAGGGAAGTGTTCCTTACCTTTCTTGAGTGGGAATTGGCATTTAATATTACCTTATTTCATATGAATAATAGCACCCAAAGTTCTAAGAAAAGGTCTTCTCAACACAATTGGACAAGATGGATGTCATTCAATATCCAAGACAATAAAATCAACGGGGACCAGGTTATTGTTAACCATAATAAGAACATCATTGACTCTCACCAAAGGTTTCTTCAAAGCATTATCAGCAAGAAAAACATCCAAATAGCAATATTCCAATGGTGGCAAATCAAACATATCATAAAGCTTTTTAGGCATAACAGAAGTACTTCACCAAGGTCACACAAAGCATTGTAATCAAATGTATCTACTTTCATTTTAATGATGGGCTTTATACGTCTTCAACGTATCTATAATTTCTTATGTTCCATACTATAGTATACCAACTTATTACATGTTTTATATGCATTTTATATAGTTTTATGTATTTTTTGGGACTAACCTGTTAACAAGATGCCACATTGCCAGTTTCCTATTTTCTGCTGTTTTTGGTTTCAGAATAGTACTTACGGAAATATTATCGGAATAAGATGATTTCTTTTCTAAAGTCTGTTTTTCATCGGGAATCTAGAGCACCGAAGAGGAGACCAAGACGGAGCCCATAAGATTTGACAGAAGTAAAATATAGTTTCACTAGGACGGACCAGATAGTTTCTGATGAAGAAGGGGATGCCTTGGGCATCCCCAAGATTTGACGCTTGAGTCTTCTTGAAATATTGGGGGTGACCCACCGGGGCATCCCCAAGATTTGTCTCTGCTATCTTCTTGATTACATCATATCATCATTCTCTCTTGATCCTTGAAAACTTCCTCCACACCAAACTTAGAGTGAACTTCATTAGAGCGTTAGTGCAACAAAAATTATGATATTTTGTAGGAACACAATTGCTACCAATGCTACTGCACATTAGGTACAGTCACTGATACTACATGGAAGAAAAAAATCCAGTCAAAAAATGCAGAATCTATCAAAAACAGAACATTCCTTAAAGACAAATTCTTTCGAGCCACTAAACTTGCTCAGATCAGAAAACTCAAAACTAATGAAAGTTGCATATATATCGGAGGATTACGCACAAGAAATCCCAGGTCATTTTGAAATATACAAAAATGTAACGGTGGACATCAGAAATCTGTTTCTGCACAGGAATCCAAATTTAGCATCAACTTTCAACTAGAGGCTTAACTTGACACAACAATGAAATAAAGTAAAGATACAAAGGAATTGCAAAGAGGTAGTACAAGTCCTTCACTCAATAAAATAAAATAACTGGAATAAAAGTGGGTTTTCTCCCATAAGCACTTTTCTTTAACGCCTTTCAGCTAGGCACAGAAAGAAAAACTCAAGTATTATCAAGAGAAGAAGCATCAACACCTTAATTTGAATGAACAATAGAATCAAAAGGTAGCTTCATTATTTTCCTAGGGAAGTGTTCCTTTCTTTTCTTGAGTGGGAATTGGCATTTAATATTACCTTATTTCATATCAATAATTGCACCCAAAGTTCTAAGAAAAGGTCTTGTCAACACAATTGGACAAGATGGGATTTCATTCAATATCCAAGACAATAAAATCAACGGGGACCAGGTTATTGTTAACCATAATAAGAACATCATTGACTCTCCCCAAAGGTTTCTTCAAAGCATTATCAGCAAGAAAAACATCCAAATAGCAATGTTCCAATAGTGGCAAATCAAGCATATCATAAAGCTTTTTAGGCATAACATAAGTACTTCACCAAGGTCACACAAAGCATTGTAATCAAATGTATCTACTTTTATTTTAATGATGGGATTTATACGTCTCCAAAGTATCTATAATTTCTTATGTTCCATACTATAGTATACCAACTTAGTACATGTTTTATATGCATTTTATATAGTTGTACGCATTTTTTGGACTAGATGCGTAACTTGACACAACAATGAAATAAAGTAAAGATACAAAGGAATTCCTACAGAGGTAGGACAAGTCCTTTACTCAATAAAATAAAATAACTGTAATAAAAGTGGGTTGTCTCCCATAAGCGCTTTTCTTTAACGCCTTTCAGCTAGGCACATAAAGCAAAACTCAAGTATTATCAAGAGAAGAAGTATCAACACCATAATTTGATTGAACAATAGAATCAAAATGTAGCTTCATTATTTTCCTAGGGAAGTGTTCCTTACCTTTCTTGAGTGGGAATTGGCATTTAATATTGCCTTATTTCATATCAATAATAGCACCCAAAGTTCTAAGAAAAGGTCTTCTCAACACAATTGGACAAGATGAATTTTATTCAATATCAAAGACAATAAAATCAACGGGGACCAGGTTATTCTTAACCATAATAAGAACATCATTGACTCTGCCCAAAGGTTTCTTCAAAGCATTATCAGCAAGAAAAACATCCAAATAGCAATGTTCCAATGGTGGCAAATCAAACATATCATAAAGCTTTTTAGGCATAACATAAGTACTTCACCAAGGTCACACAAAGCATTGTAATCAAATGTATCTACTTTTATTTTAATGATGGGATTTATACGTCTCACGGGTATCTATAATTTCTTATGTTCCATACTATAGTATACCAACTTATTACATGTTTTATATGCATTTTATATAGTTTTATGCATTTTTGGACTAACCAGTTAACAAGATGTCACATTGCCAGTTTCCTATTTTCTGCTGGTTTTGGTTTCAGAAAAGCACTTACGGAAATATTCTCGGAATTAGACGATTTATTTTCAGAAGTACGTTTTTCATCGGGAACGTTCCAGAGCACGAAGAGGAGACGAAGACGGAGCCCATAAGATTTGACAGAATTAAAATATAGTTTCACTAGGACGGACCAGATAGTTTGTTGATGAAGAAGGGGATGCCTTGGGCATCCCCAAGTTTTGACGCTTGAGTCTTCTTGAAATATTGGGGGTGAGCCACCGGGGCATCCCCAAGCTTTGTCTCTGTTATCTTCTTGATCACGTCATATCATCCTTCTTTCTTGATCCTTGAAAACTTCCTCCACACCAAACTTAGAGTCAACTTCATTAGAGCATTAGTGCAACAAAAATTATGATATTATGTAGGAACACAATTGCGACCAATGCTACTGGACATTAGCTACAGTCACTGATACTACATGGAACAAAAAAATCCAGTCAAAATAACAAAAGAGGCATTGCAAAATAAATGATAGAATCTGTCAAAAACAGAACAGTCCGTAAAGACAAATTCTTTCGAGGCACTAAACTTGCTCAGACCAGAAAACTCAAAACTAATAAAAGTTGCATATATATCGGAGGATTACGCACAAGAAATCCCAGGTCATTTTGATTTTTCTGTAAATATTCACGAATGTAACGGTGGACATCAGAAATCTGTTTCTTCGCAGGAATCCAAATTTAGCATCAACTTTCAACTAGATGCTTAACTTGACACAACAATGAAATAAAGTAAAGATACAAAGGCATTGCTAAAGAGGTAGGACAAGTCCTTCACTCAATAAAATAAAATAAAATAACTGTAAGAAAAGTGGGTTGTCTCCCATAAGCGCTTTTCTTTAACGCCTTTCAGCTAGGCACAGAAAGCAAAACTCAAGTATTATCAAGACAAGAAGTATCAACACCATAATTTGAATGAACAATAGAATCAAAAGGTAGCTTCATTATTTTCCTAGGGAAGTGTTACTTACCTTTCTTGAGTGGGAATTGGCATTTAATATTACCTTATTTCATATCAATAATGGCACCTAAAGTTCTAAGAAAAGGTCTTCTCAACACAATTGGACAAGATGGATTTTATTCAATATCCAAGACAATAAAATCAACGGGGACCAGGTTATTATTAACCATAATAAGAACATCATTGACTCTCCCCAAAGGTTTCTTCAAAGCATTATCAGCAAGAAAAACATCCAAATAGCAATATTCCAGTGGTGGCAAATCAAACATATCATATAACTTTTTAGGCATAACAGAAGTACTTCACCAAGGTCATACAAAGCATTGTAATCAAATGTATCTAATTTCGTTTTAATGATGGGCTTTATACGTCAACAACGTATCTTTAATTTCTTATGTTCCATACTATAGTATACCAACTTATTACAAGTTTTTTATGCATTCTATATAGTTTTATGTATTTTTGGGGACTAACCTGTTAACAAGATGCCACATTGCCAGTTCCCTGTTTTCTGCTGTTTTTGGTTTCAGAAAAGTACTTACGGAAATATTCTCGGAATTAGACGATTTATTTTCTAAAGTCTGTTTTTCATCGAGAATCCAGAGCACCGAAGAGGACACGAAGACGGAGCCCATAAGATTTGACAGAATTAAAATATAGTTTCACTAGGACAGAACAGATAGTTTTTTATGAAGAAGGGGATGCCTTGGGCATCCCCAAGCTTTGACGCTTGAGTCTTCTTGAAATATTGGGGGTGACCCACCGGGGCATCCCCAAGCTTTGGCTCATCTATCTTCTTGATCACATCATATCATCCTTCTCTCTTGATCCTTGAAAATTTCCTCCACACCAAACATAGAGTAAACTTCATTAGCGCGTTACTGCACAAAACATTATGATATTATGTAGGAACACAATTGCTACCAATGCTACTGGACATTAGCTACAGTCACTGATACTACATGGAACAAAAAATTCCAGTCAAAATAGCAAAAGAGGCATTGCAAAATAAATGGCAGAATCTGTCAAAACAGAACAGTCCGTAAAGACGAATTCTTTCGAGGCACTTAACTTGCTCAGATCAGAAAACTCAAAACTAATGAAAGTTGCATATATATCAGAGGATTACGCACAAGAAATCCCAGGTCATTTTTATTTTTCTGTGAATATACACGAATGTAACGGTGGACATCAGAAATCTGTTTCTACGCAGGAATCCAAATTTAGCATCAACTTCCAACTAGATGCTTAACTTGACATAACAATGAAATAAAGTAAAGATACAAAGTAATTTCTATAGAGGTAGGAAAAGTATTTCACTCAATAAAATAAAACAAAATAACTGGAATAAAAGTGGGTTGTCTCCCATAAGCGCTTTTCTTGAACGCCTTTCAGCTAGGCACAAAACTCAAGTATTATCAAGAGAAGAAGCATCAACACCATAATTTTAATGAACAATAGAATCAAAAGGTAGCTTCATTATTTTCCTAGGGAAGTGTTCCTTACCTTTCTTGAGTGGGAATTAGCATTTAATATTACCTTATTTAATATCAATAATAGCACCAAAAGTTCTAAGAAAAGGTCTTCCCAACACAATTGGACAAGATGGATTTCATTCAATATCCAAGACAATAAAATCAACGCGGACCAGTTTATTGTTAACCATAATAAGAACATCATTGACTCTCCCCAAAGGTTTCTTCAAAGCATTATCAGCAAGAAAAACATGCAAATAGCAATGTTCTAGTGGTGGCAAATCAAACATATCATAAAACTTTTGAGGCATAAAAGAAGTACTTCACCAAGGTCATACAAAGAATTGTAATCAAATGTATCTACTTTCGTTTTAATGATGGTCTTTATGCGTCTCCAACGTATCTATAATTTCTTATGTTCCATATTATAGTATACCAACTTATTACATGTTTTAATTGCATTTTATATAGTTTTATGCATTTTCTGGGACTAACCTGTTAACAAGATGCCACATTGCCAGTTTCCTGTTTTTTTGCTGTTTTTGGTTTCAGAAAAGTACTTAAGGAAATATTCTCGGAATTGGACGATTTTTTTTCTAAATTCTATTTTTAATCGGGAACGTTCCAGAAGACCGAAAACGATAGGAAGTGGGCGACCGAGGCGGCCTCATCAGGTTCTCGAGCGACAGCCTTCCTGGCCGTGCGAAGACGTGGTGTGGGCCCCTCGGGGCGCCACCGACCTCGCCCTTTCGCCTACATATACCCCCCAGACCAAAAACCCTAGCACAGTGTTCATTATTTCCTCCACGGGTCCCGAGTCGCTGCCGTCGTCATCACCAATTCGGGAGAGATCAGAACTTCTCCCGGCACCCTGCCGGGAGGGGGAATCGTCACCGGAGGGCTCTACATCACCATGACCGCTTCCGGACTGATGTGTGAGTAGTTCATCCCTGGACTACGAGTCCATAGCAGTAGCTAGACTGGCATATGCTCACCTGATGCGATTCGGTCGGAGACGTCGACGGGGGAGCTTCTGGAACGGCGGGGATTGCGAGGCGAGCTCGGCGGCGGCGGTATGAGGTGAGCTCGGCGGTGGTGGCGGCCTCCGCGGCAGCAGTGGGGGAGAGCAGCAGGTGCGGCGGCATCGCAGTGGAAGCGGGCGGCCTGGACGGCGGCAGCGGACAGCGGCGGGCTCGGCGGCGTAGCGGCAGCGGCAGTGCTCGATTTTGGCAGCCTGGCGGTGTCGCTGAAATTCCTAAGCACGAGGTCCCGGGTGGTGGCTCGAACCGCGATCTCAATCCAGCTTATATACCGCCTCCCCGTTAGTCCAGGTTCGTGGCTCGAACCGCGACTAAAGGTGGTCATTCAGTTACGGTTGGATCCTCCAACCGCGACCCAACTTGTGTTTCGACAGCACGCGCACTGCTACCCCTTTAGTCGCGGTTCGTGGCACCAACCGCGACCTGAGGTGCTTTAGGGCATCCAAACCTCGAATTTGCAGATTTTCTCTCCGAACCGTCGGGTGAACCCTATCTCCTCTTGGCGTTGGCGGGAGGAAAATTTCAGCCCGCGCGAAACCGCTCTTCCGCCGCCACACCTCCATCTTCCTCCGCTCCGGCGAACCAGCAAGCTCCCGGCGCGCCGCCATGGACCCGTCCGATGCCACGTTGCTCACCGTTCCCGTTGGGGAGTTTGAAGCGGCAGATCCCGTGGGCTCCGGGCTTGGCGGGCCGCGTCCGCCGCCGGTGCCGCCGAGCCTCTCCCGCCCAACAGCTGCCTCACCTGAGGCTGAAGCTGCCGGCAAGAAGCGTAGGAGGCTAGGAACTGCTGGCGCAGCCCAAGCTATGGCCGCATGCGAGGCCGTAGCGGTTGCGACGGCTGGTTCCCCATTGGCGCGACCCTGCGGAGCACCGAAGCGGGCAGTTGTTCGGAAGGTGAAGGCTGGCACCGCTGCCGCTGCCACCTCCACGGGTCCTCCCTCTGCCAGCCCGAGGTATGTGCCCAAATCACCGTCGTTCCCTTTTTTTGCTTCAATTCGTCCTCCAATTTGGCGTCCAATTTGTAGCACACCTCCGGGCGACGGTCCGAGCTCGTTTGTTCAAATGATGAACGACGCGTCTATAGACATTGCCCAAACCCCGCTCGGTGATTATTTCTATGACGAGACCGACATTGGCGTTGAGGGTGGAGTTGGAGGTGATGACGACGAGGTGGAGCTCGTTTGGTCAACTACACCGTGAAGGAGGATGAGACGTTAATCCGTGCTTGGGAGGCTATGACCCTTGACGCAATTCATGGTACCGATCAAGCCAAGTTGCGGTTTTGGCAAAGAGTTGAGGACAAATTTTTTCAACTTCTTCCTCATGATGTCCAAAGGGTGGCTCGAACATACCGGTCGCTGCAAGGCCGTTGGGACGTGATCAAGAAAGCTTGCTCGAGATGGAGTGGCTGCCTGCAACAGGTGTACAATGCGCCTCTGAGTTGAACTGTGGAGGACGATTGGGTAAGCAAGAATGAATTAATGCTCTTCGTGGAATGTAAATTGCCTAGTTGCTTCTTAGTTACATGGAAATTGTTTGTTGTTTCTAGGACTGCATTGCAAGGAAGCGGTACAAGGACATGCCAGTGTCGAAGAACAAGCCCTTTCTCTTTGATCATTGTTGGAAAATTCTCCAAAACAGCGATAAGTGGAAGTTGTCGCTCATTGAACCAAATAAAAAGAACGAAGTCGTCGTCGAGGATGATGACGATAAAAATGGAGGCAGAAACCTCAACAAGCCCGAAGGGAACAAGAAATCCAAGCTGCGGATAATGAAGGAAGCCGAGGCTGCCCTCTTGAGAGAGAAGCTTGACCAAATGGTGCATTCGAATGAGAGCATGGTGGCCAAAACATTGGAGGCAAGGAAAAACATGGCCGAGAAGAAAGCTCAAGAGAAGAGAGAGAGGTGGCTTGTGCTTCAGGATGAACGGTTGCAAGGATGATATTGAACGCCGAAGAGTGGATGCCGAGGAGAACAAGTCCGTCGCCAAGCTCCTTGCCGAGGAAAACAAGATCATGATAATGAACCGAGCCGAGATAGATCCACTCACTCTGGAGTGGCATGACATCGCTCGGAAGGAGATCTTGCCCCGAACGAAGCAAGCCTTGCTCAACTCGAGCACTTCTCATGAAGGTGATGGAGTTGATGGTGGTGGTGGTGTTGATGTGTAGTTCTAGTTTGATACATTGGTGCATATTTTGGATGCATTTTTTGGGTCATATGTGTGGACATGTTCATGAACTATATTTATCTGCCCTCTACTATGATGAAAACTACGTAATTTGCAAAACTGGTATTGAAATTTTAAACATTTCAGCATATTTTGGTACCGAAAAGTTTTAAGCTTCACAGTTTGAGGAGCGCCGCGCCATAGAAGTACACGTAAAGCACAACCGCAAAACAGAATCCTCTGTTTTGCGGTTCCGCTTCATGGGTACTGCTATGGCGCAGCGCGTTTTCGAGCAAAAAATGGCGTGCTTAATTTTTCATTTTGTAATGCCGAGATAAATTGTTTGCAACAATAACACTACTCACATCCACACGAGGAGACTCTCAAGCACTACAAAATATTAGAGAGATAAAGTGTTTGCACTAACACTACTGTCTTTTCCACATGAGGAGACCCTCAAGCACTACAAACACTAGTACAAATAGTCATCATCGTCATCAGAAGACTCCTGGCGCCCTGGTTGCGGTACGAGGTGACGCTGCCCTCGTATGCACCTCGTATGCAACATACGCATCTACTGCTGCATACTCAATGTTGCGCCCGTCAAGTGGGTACTTCTCCCAAAGATAGTGCTGGTCACTGTCGAATCTTTTCTTCATATTCTTGTACGTGTCCTCGTCGATCACGGCGCTTGCCATAGCAGCCATTCCAGTCTTGGCATGCTCAAGCCTAAACAAGGCCTGGAGATCAATGTTGCAGGCAGATGGTATCTCAAGACCCCAGGTGCCTCTCATCTTGATCTTGTCATTCGTAATATCAACGCTAGCAAAATGAATGCCGCTGCGAAGAAAATCCATGAGCTTTGGACATTGCTTGTCACTTCTGCAGCAATAAATGGAACAGAACAATATATAAGTTGAGATCAAGTATAATGAGAATAACAACAAATATATGCAATGGAACTAAGATTTTCGGCCAATATATATATATAATTTGAGATCATATGTATAATAAAAATAACAACAATATGCAACTTTAATTTTCAGCCATATATAATTTGAGATCTTGTATAATAACAACAATATGCAATGCAACTTTCATTTTAAACCAATATATAATTTGATGAGGTCATTTATAATATAAGAATCCTATATATGCAATTTTCCTATCCTAATAGGCAATTTTCCTGTCCTATATAATTTGAGAGATCATGTTCACTACAATCAAAGAGAAATTGCTATCCTATGCAATTTTCCTATCCTATGAATCAACACAAATTAAAGAAAATAAGACCTATATTGGATTAATATCTTGCCCATTGGAAAACCAGCACACGTTTCTTGAAACAGAGTTGGATGACCGCAACTTCTTGTTGATCGGCCGTATACTCGAGATCAAGGCCCATGAACTTCACTTCCTCCCGAGCTTCGCCAAGCCAAGTAGTGAAATCGGAGAGAAAAGCCGCAACCCTAGCGCTATCGTTCGTGTACGCCACAGTGAGGGTTGTGCCATGTGCAAGCACATCCCCGTAGCAAGTGGTGGTTGGTGTTGACAGATTCATGGTGGCCAGAGGGATGCAAGAAGAGGAGATCAAAGGGTCGCCGGCGGCCGGAAGGAAGAAGAGAGATGAAGAGGATCGATATCGCCGGCGCAGGGCAGAAGAAAGAAGAGACATAGGAGAAATGAACTGTCGTATAGCCACGTCGTCTAAAATCGTGGCGGGAGTCAAACGGTTAGGGGCTTTAGTACAGGTATATAACACGAACCGGCACTAAAGCTACACTCGCCCAGCCCCGCGCGGCCGTTGCCATCCACGTTAGTCCCGGGGTGTTAGCTACAAACCGGGACAAATTCCTTTAGTCGTAGTTGGTATTACAAACCGGGACTAAATGTTCTTCTGGAACCAGGACTAAAGGGTTCCGTGCCCGTGATGTCATCCTACTAGTTCGAACCGTGACTATTTTAAGTAATTAGTCGCGGTTCAAGGCGTGACTGGGACTAATTGTGCCCATAGCCGAAAACGGTAGGCTTGTTTTCTACTAGTGTACGTCGTCTTCATCGTCAACGCTTGTGTGGGAGCGTATTCCCCGCTTTTCGGTCTACATGGGTATGTATACCGATCTCCTCTGTATTACTATATTTGCATAGTATAGATCCTGGCTAGTTTAATGTTATCGTTGTTAGAAAAATTATTGTTTTCTGCCTGCGATCCCCTTCAGGATGATGGCCCAATTGCGTGCTAGACGGGAATGTCGGCCCAGTGGGAACTGGGGTGTTGAGAGCCCACTCCCCCCAGGACTTGCATGCGGGCTGATCAGACAAAACGACTAAGGACCAAGCCTCGCCACCTGGCGTGACCCTCGAGAGGCAATCCCCCTCGAGGGCCTGAAGGGGAAGCGAGGGCCTCACGCGGACCCTCGCTTCAGGAGACCCTCCCGAGTCGCCAGCGCGCCTGGAGGGAAGTCAATAGGAATCACTCCACCGGCCTTCTCAGGCCTGTGGGGAAACGTCACGTCCAAGGAAGTACGGCTAGACGCACATGGCCTCTGCCACGTCCACGTGGTGACGCAAGCACTCCCGTTGCCGTTTTGGTGATAAAGGAATAAAGTTGCGCCGCCTGCTGCAGGACTGCCAAGGCCTTCCATTCTGGTGATAAAGCGGATGGACGGCGCAACCCTCCAAAGAGAACGTCATCGCGGGCTCCACCTCAGAGACTTACCTCCCCACCGGCAGTACTGCGCGGTCGGCGGCCTGTCGGCCACCGCGCCTACCTTTATCAGTGTTGGACCGCGTCCATGGACGAACGGGCTGCGGTGGACCCCTGCTCCACCATGCCACTCCCATGTGGGAACCACCTTGAAGGCCAAGCAGAAGGAGAGCGCCGGAGGCGCCTATAAAAGCACCAAGACCTCCATCGTAGCAAGGGTCGGCCAATTGCTTGCTACAACTCTTGTAAACCCTAGCAATACCAAGTAGGATAGCCTCTGGCTGGAGGAGGAAGAAGATCATCGCTCCCCTCCCCAGGCAAGAACTGCCTCAAGGGGGCCCTCAGCAAGCTCTGCTGTACTGTAACCACCATAATCCAACACAGACAAGCAGGAGTAGCGGTCTTACCTCCTCTCGAGGGCCGTGAACCTGGGTACGGGCGGGTGTCTATCTCTGTCGTGGGTGTTTCGTCTCCTGGTCCGACGAGCATCGTCGCCGCGCCCCTCGAGGGTCTTGACCTCCGCGTTCAGTCCCCTTCACGAACTACACTTCATGAAGTGACTACCCCAGTTCTTAGGGAGGCATAACCCGACATTTGGCGCGCTAGGTAGGGGACTGAGGCGCGTCAACGACCTTCGAGCCGTCTCCACGCCATGGCGAACACCCGCGCTGCCCGCGCCGCCCGCGCCGCCCGCGTCAGCCGGCGCGCGCCTGAAGGAGCGCGCGCCCCGCCAGGCGCCACGACCACTCGCGCACGACGGGGCCGACCCCGCCATGAAGAGCGCGCCTCCTCGGGCCCTCATGCGGAGGAGCTAGAACGCAACTCCGAGCACCAGGAGGACGCGTAGTCGTCGCACCCGACGCGGCGCCCGAGCGGTTCCGGCCCTGGCAGGACGGACCCGCGCCTCACACCGTACTGCTCATGGCGCAGGAGCTTCTCCGCTACCAGCCCACCGCCGAGGCCCACGAACAATGGCTAGAGCGCCTCAACCACCTCGTCGGCATCGCCATGACGCGCCCCGCTCCGTCTGTAGTGTACCTGCACTTAAAATATGGCAGATACCTGTGTATAGTGCAAATCTCTGGATCGATTCGTTTGCACACACAGTTACGATGTAATATCACAACAAAGTATCAATTTATTACAACGCTGATCCAGACTTAGAAAATATTCATTACAAATTTGCATAGCATAAAGCTAGCAGTGAACAGAGTAAACAACGGAAAATTATTCTTCATGGAGTCCCCAATCATCATCATGTGCCACAGGCGAGCATGTTGGTTGAAGACTCGAAACCCTTAGTAAAATTTTCACTCATCATCAGAACAGTCTGCAAAAAGATATATATATTGCAACAACGTGGGTCAGAACCATTAAAATGGAACTGGCAAGTGACACTATGGTGGACACTTAGAGGAATAACTCTACGACCTATATGCTTATTTGGCTGGTGGAGCTCAAGGCTATTTTGCAGAAAGCAAGTTTTTCCCTAACTTTTGTAACAACTTTACCTCGTTGAGACAAATATGGTAAGAAAGCCATAGTCACATTCTACTCTTGTTCACCCATCAAGCTTTTAAATTAAAAATTGGAATGGTGGAATCCTCCGTTGGCGTCCTCGCTCAGTTGCTCAATTGTCCGTTTCCGGGGACACGGCTAAGTACTTAGTTTGATTAAACCCAGCAACTCAACTCATACAGCCAAGCAACCAATTCCACCCAGGTGTTTGATTAAAACTTAGTAGACTTTATCTTTTTCATCAAAATAGTTTTTGCATAGCATCACTATTCTACTAAGTATTTTCATGGGAACCTAGACACAGGAATAAAGAGGTCTAAACATGGCTTGCATAGCAATACTATCCTACACATGCTTATAGAAAAATAATCTACTCATGCATAGAAAAATAATAGGACTTTTATGGGGGTGTGCCACTTGCCTTGGCAACCGGGAGTGCAGCAGTTACAGTTGCAAAGATTCTCGTTTCCCTCCGAATAGTCTAACAGAGAAATAAAGAGCCACACATAAACACACAAGCAAAGTTTCATACAAAGAAAAATCTATGCTATGCATGAGATGAGATGCAATAATTTATTTCCAACGTCAAGAAACAAATAAATGTATCTCTTTGGATTTTCATGATATATGCATGAATAAATTTTTAATTTGTCTTAATTTATTTAGACATGAATAATGGGTAATGACAAGGACTTTAGTTTACTTAAGTAAAATTTCAAAATTAAATTTTGTAAAATAGACATTTGGGCAGAGGGCATCTAAACAAGTTGTTAGCAATTAGATTTATTCAAAAATATTTTTTCTAACTATAGTTATGTCAAAAACACTTAAGCTACTCTAAAAAATATTTGAAACTTTTGAATGTGTCAAAACAGAAAACTAATTAAGCCAAAGTGTTCTACTGGTTCCAAGGATCTCAAATATATAAAAATATTTACATATGGTTAAACAGATAAAAAGTAATGATGAAAACAGTATGCAGGGTGTTTTCTGCAAAACTGCCAAATTAAATAAAACGGGGAAAAGAATTTACACGTCAGCGCTGACTGGGCGCTGACTGTGCGCTGACTGGGCATGCTGACGTGGTTAAGTGAAATGATCTCGGCCGTCAGATCTGGATCTGGCGGTCCAGATCCGCCCGTACCGGTTTGACTAAAAGATCTAATCTCGGCCGCTAAATCTAAATCGTACGGTCCAGATGCGTTGACCAAGGACTGGCGGCGCTAGGTCACCGGAGGACCTCGCCAGAGCAGCGCGCGCGGCGGCGACACGCACGGCATCGCACGTTCTCGACGTTCTACTGCGTTCCGCGACGAGTGGGTCATACCTACGGGTAGAGGGCGTCGACGCGACGTCGTTGGCGAAGTGGTGGGGTTTGTAGCTCCTCCTGGCTCCTCTGGTTGCTCGCCGGAGTTGCTGAGGGCGGTGGCTTGCTTCGGTCACGGACGTCCTCCTCGAACTGCTGCGGAAAAGAGTGAACGAAGTTGTCACAGAGAGGTGCACGGCTACGAGGAGTCGAGAGGGATACCAGGGGTGACCAGAGGAGCTCGGGACTCACCGGAGTTCAAGGTTTTGGCCGGCGGCAGTCGTGGCATGGCGGCGGAAAAAATGCGGCAGCCTAGGAGCTCCCGTGTTGCGGTTTCTAGGGCAAAACGAAGAGGAGCTTGGGGGATATTTGTAGGCGTAAGCGAGGCAATGAATCACGTCCTTAATTGCTCGAATTAACGAGGAGGAATCGCCGGCCGGAGGTTACCGTGGACGTGCGCGTGATTTTGGGGAAGAAGACCGGGTCGGGGATGACAGGTGGGACCCACCTGTCAGTGACACGGAGAGAGGGAGATGGCGCTGGGCTGCTGGCGGGCTGGATTGCGACGCGCGCGCGGTAGGTAGCAGTGGGCTTCGGCCCACTG
This sequence comes from Poa annua, assembly GCA_026929855.1. Classification (NCBI taxonomy): domain Eukaryota; kingdom Viridiplantae; phylum Streptophyta; class Magnoliopsida; order Poales; family Poaceae; genus Poa; species Poa annua. The sequence continues at coordinate 29,894,250 of CM049428.1, forward strand.
GCTGGCCCGGCTATATTTTTTTCTTTCCTTTTCTGTTTTTAATTCTTTTGTGTATAAAACAATTTCAAAACTATATTAAAACTTCTCAGAAAAATTCATAAAAATATAATTTGAAAAGCTTATGAAAAATAGATCCTTTGGACATTATTTTTGTCTAAGGTAAAAATAGAATAAAGGAACATTATTATAAATTCAAATAACAATTTTAAGGACATAAAGTCAATTAAAACAAATTTATATAAATAAATTCAAATTCTATGTGATTCACATGACAAGTTTAATGATGATGATGCATGGATGCAAAGTTTTAAATTTTTCTGAAAATTGGGATGTTACAAACCTAACCCCCTTAAGATGAATCTCGCCCTCGAGATTCGGATTGGCTAGCAAACAGGTGAGGGTGGTCTTCTTTAAGGTCATCTTCTCTTTCCCATGTCGATTCCTCTTCTGAATGGTGATTCCACTGTACTTTACACAATTTGATGGTCTTGGTTCGGGTGACACGCTCTGCGGTCTCCAAAATCTTTATGGGTTTTTCTTCATAAGTGAGATCACTTTTTAGTTGTACTTCCTCTAGTGGCACCGTATCTCTTAGCAGTGTTTCTGCCATTTCTGGGTGACATTTCTTCAGCTGGCTGACATGAAACACACTATGAACCGCGGAAAGTGCTTCCGGGAGTTCCAATTCATAGGCGACCTCTCCTTTGCGGGATAATACCTTGAAAGGTCCAATAAATCTAGGTGCCAACTTTCCTTTGATTCCAAATCTTTTAACTCCCCGCATAGGTGAAACTCTGATATAGACTCGATCACCCACTTCATACGTGACTTCTCTCCTGTTGGAGTCCGCATAACTTTTATGTCTGGATTGTGCTATCTTTAAACGGTCCTTAATCAACCTGACTTTTTCCTCAGCCTCCTTGATTATGTCTGGTCCGAACAAACTACGTTCTCCTACGCCACTCCACAGTAGTGGGGTAGTGCACTTTCTTCCATACATGGCTTCAAATGGCGACATCTCTATGCTCGCTTGATAGCTGTTGTTGTAAGAGAACTCGGCATATGGAAAATTATCATCCCAGCTTGACTTATAATCTAGAGCGCATGCTCTCAGCATATCTTCTAGGATCTTATTTACTCTTTCTGTCTGTCCATCCGTCTGCGAATGAAACGTTGTGCTGAACTCTAATCTAGTTCCCAGAGACTCATGTAATTGATTCCAGAAATGGGAAGTAAACTGAGTACCGCTATCCGACACAATTTTCTTGGGAACACCATGTAGACACACAATCCTCTTCATGTAGATGTCAGCTAGTTTGGCACTAGTGTATGTTGTCTTCACGGGTATAAAGTGAGATACTTTCGTCAGACGATCGACTATAACCCATATAGAATCATACCCTGATTTAGTCCTGGGCAGACCCGTGATGAAATCCATACCAATATGTTCCCATTTCCAATCTGGTACTGGTAAGGGTTGTAGCAACCCTGCTGGTTTTTGGTGTTCTGCTTTCACGCGACTGCAGACGTCACACTTTGCAATGTATTCAGCAATATCACGCTTCAAGTTGATCCACCAATACCTCTCCTTTACATCCATATACATCTTGGTGTTACCCGGATGTATGGAATAAGGTGAGTCATGAGCTTCTTGAAGTATTAGCTTCCTGAGATTGGCATAGTCAGAAACACAAATGCGTTCTTTATACCACACGGTTCCTTCTTCATCTTCTCTAAAATCTCTGGCTTTACCTTCGCTTAGGTTCTTCTTGATTTCTTTTACTGCTTTATCCTCTAACTAAGCTGTCTTGATTTTGTTAAATAGAAGAGGTTGAACTTCTAAGGATGCTATGAATCCTTCAGGTACCACCTCCAATCGAAGGTCCTTAAATCCTTTACAAAGATCTTCAGGCAATTCTCCTGCCGTGAGTCCGTTTACATAAATCTTACGGCTCAAGGCATCAGCCACTACGTTGGCTTTTCCTGGGTGGTATTGTAGACTTAAATCATAGTCTTTGATCAATTATAACCATCTCCTTTGTCGCATGTTTAATTCTTTCTGGGTAAAGAAGTACTTGAGGCTTTTATGATCCGTAAAGACTTCACATCTCTTTCCCCATAAATATGGCCTCCATATCTTTAGCGCATGCACCACAGAAGCTAACTCTAGATCATGAGTGGGGTAGTTTACTTCATGATTTTTGAGTTGTCTTGAGGCATAAGACACTACTTTGCCTTCTTGCATCAATACGCTTCCTAGGCCGCGATATGAAGCGTCGCAATAAACCTGGAAGTCTTTCTCTAGGTCTGGCAAGCATAATACCGGTGCTGACACCAAGCGCTTCTTTAATTCTTGACAACTGGTCTCACAAGCTTCTGTCCACTCAAATTTCTTTCCCTTATTCAGTAGTTCAGTCAAAGCCTTGGCAATCTTGGAGAAGTTTTCAATAAATCTCCGGTAGTACCCTGCCAATCCTAGAAAACTGCGGATTTCTCCCACATTTTTGGGTGATTCCCAATTTGTCACAGCAGCAACTTTTTCAGGATCCACTGCTATCCCATCTTTAGACACCAGGTGTCCTAGAAATCCTACTTGTTTTAACCAGAATTCACACTTGTTGAACTTAGCATATAACTTATGCTCTCGGAGCCTTTGCAACACCAGACGTAAATGTTCTTCATGTTCTCTGTGACTTTTGGAGTAGACTAGGATGTCATCGATGAAGACAACAACAAACTTGTCCAGAAAATCCATAAATACCTTATTCATCATATTTATGAAATAGGCTGGAGCATTGGTTAACCCAAAAGGCATTACGCTGTACTCATACGAACCATATCTGGTAACAAAGGCAGTCTTGGGTATGTCCATCTCTCTAACTTTCATCTGAAAGTACCCTGATCTGAGATCAATCTTGGAGAACACGATAGCCCCTTCTAGTTGATCAAAAAGCAAATTGATTTTGGGTAGCGGATACTTGTTCTTGATTGTATGCTCATTTATGTCACGGTAATCGGTGACTAATCTCTGGGTACTATCCTTCTTCTTGACGAAAATGATTGGGGCTCCCCAGGGTGATGAGCTTGGACGGATAAAGCCTTTCGGCATAAACTCTTCCAATTGCTTCTTGAGTTCCTTCAGTTCATCAGTTGCCATTGGGTAGGGCCTTTTAGCTATTGGTCATGTACCCGGCTTTAGTTCAGTGAGGAACTCTACATCTCTATCGGGTGGCATTCCTGGTAGTTCTTCTGGAAACACATCAGGGTATTCCTTAACTATAAGGACCTCACCGAGACTAACCCCCTTAAGAGAATTAAGCCTAACCTTCTTTAGTTCAAACTTTGATCTAAAGTTGATCTTCGAGCCTTCTGGAGTGGTGAGATTGATGGTTCTATTTGCGCAGTCTATGATTCCTGCATAGCGGGACATCCAATCCATCCCTAAGATAACATCCAGGCCTTGTGTTTCAAGGATGATCAAGTCCGTAGGAAACTGATGCTTTCCAATCTTCAGACTCAACTGTCTACAGCCAGAGGTTACTAGCATCTCTCCTCCCGGAGAGCTAACTCTAATGGGGCTTCCTATATTTTCCACTACTAACCCATGTTTGTTTACAAAAGCTCTTGAAATGAAAGAATGCGATGCTCCAGTATCAAATAAAACTAATGCTGGGCATGAATTGAGCAAGAATGTACCAATGACAGCATCAGGTTCATCGTAAACTTCTTCCACATTGATGTGGTTCACCTGTCCTTTCTGGAAGGGGTTGGGCTTGGCAGCTTCTGCGGCCTTCTTTTCGGGGCAGTCAGCGGCGTAGTGGCCCTTGTTATTGCACTTGAAGCATAGTACTTGGCTGATATCTTTCTTATATTCGGGATTTGGGCGATGATGTCCATTGTTGTGGCCAGCATTTCCATTTCCCTTGTGATTCCCATTGTTTCCCTTGAAACCACCACTATGGTTGTGACCATGATGTTTGTGGTTGCTTCCTCCACTAGGATAGTGCCCAGGTGTATGACCCTGGTTTGCATCTTGAGGGAAAGGTCTCTTGAAAGAAGTCTCAGAATGGTGTTTGTGAACATTCAACTTTATCTTCCTGTTTTCAGCCTTCTTGATGTTATCCTCCAGTATGATAGCCTGATCTAGGAGAGTTTGATAATTTGGGGCATATGCTATTGTTAAAGGGATCTTCAGCTCGTCACTCAGCCCATTTAGGAATTTTGCCTTCCTTTTTGCCTCGGTGTTGATGTCTTCAGAGGCGTAACGAGAAAGGGCATGGAAATCAGCCATATACTCCTTAAGACTCCTGTTTCCTTGTCTCAGGTTTCTGAATTCTTCCTGCTTCAAGTTCATAATGCCCGAGGAGATATGAGCATTACGAAAACCTTCATTGAAGTTTTCCCAAGTCATGGTTTCTAGTGGGTGGGTGATTTGATAAGTTTCCCACCACTGAATTGCTGGTCCTTCCAACAGATGAGTAGTGAACCTCACCTTCTCAGCGTCAGTACATTCACAAGTCACTAGATCTCTGTCCACGGAACGCAGCCAGTCATCTGCCACAATTGGTTCAGTTGCAGTGGAGAACTTGTTTGGTCGGAGCCTCAGAAATCTGGTGAGTCTATCCACATGGGGGGGGGGGGTGGTGGCGGAGGCTGGTTGTGGTTGTTGTTATTGTTGTTGGTTGCCGCAATGAACTGGGTCATCATAGTCATTAGCTGAGCTTGAGCGTCCATCAACTGTTGTATAGCATCATTGTTGTTGTGGTCGTTGTTGTTGTTATCGGGCGTACGACGGGGAGGCATCTGTGATTTTTGTATAGGTGAGTTTTTAGACGGAAAGGTCTAAGGAGAAAGAGTACCCCAACAAACAAACAACCTATAAGAACAAACAAACATCACACAACTCAAAACTCTGGATTAAAAGACATGAAAGTTTTGGAAAATAAACTCGCGAGGTTCCGTGGAATACAATGGAAGGTACTGCCTTATCACAAGTTGATAGGTCAATACAAGACTAAGATAACGATGAGGTGTAAATAAATGGTAGTCTCGCTAACGAACTACTCGACCATGTCATCTTCTTCTTCTTCAATTTCCTGAATCTCGATTCCTTCATTGTCGAGTACTTCCCTTAATTCCTTCACTTCTTTCTCCAGGGCAGAGTTCTTCTCTTGCAGCTGCCTTTTCTCGGTACGAAGACGCTTGATCAAGTCACTATCAGCTTCGAACTCGACTTCATTGCTCTCGAGTTCTGCCTTCTGTTCTCTGATAGTCTTGTTTTTCTCTTGAACCCTTTTCTCTTGTCTCTTGTATTTCTCCTCTTGTGAAGCAAACTTTTCTTCTTGGGCCTTAGTCACTTCCTCCTGAGCTTTCATCTTTTCCTCATTCTCCTTCCAAAGAAAATGGAGTAGTGGCCCCTCAACTCTGTGATGTAGCGTCCGCAGAGACGTCCAATCAGGTCCTGCATGATGAGATTGAGTCCTTTATCTTTGGAGTCACTAACCATTTTGATTTCCAACGGGGGCTCTTCTCCATGTCCTGGCTGAGTTGCTTTTATCCCCCAACATCCCTCCTTGTTAAACTTCTTCAGGATGAAGCCCTTAACTTGAGGTAGCGGTAAACCTATCTTCTCGCCGATGTCGAGAAGGTAGCAGCCAAAACGGGTGTCCTCGAAGTCCTCCGCAGTGGTGAAGTGGAAGCTCGTCATCCTTTAGGAAGAAAGAAAGAATTTAAAACAAGAAATGTATAAGGTAAGGAAGTACTAGTCATATGTGTATTATTAAATTAGAGACAAAACTAAGTCAAATCTCAATGTGATCAACAAATATAAACAACTCTTTGTAAATTGGATATTCACTATAGTGAGAGAGACAGACACCCGGCCAGCCACTTAATGTGGAACAGGTCTCATCTACGTGGACATGTAAGGTTTGTTTCCAGGCCGCTTCATCTCACTATGCCGCTAGGATCCAAAATACTTAAGTAGTTAATACTATGATCAAAAGGTTTTTCCAATCCTAAGGGCTCGAACCTACAAGCAACACAGTGCTCTGATACCATCTGTAGTGTACCTGCACTTAAAATATGGCAGATACCTGTGTATAGTGCAAATCCCTGGATCGATTCGTTTGCACACACAGTTACGATGTAATATCACAACAAAGTATCAATTTATTACAACGCTGATCCAGACTTAGAAAATATTCATTACAAATTTGCATAGCATAAAGCTAGCAGTGAACAGAGTAAACAACGGAAAATTATTCTTCATGGAGTCCCCAATCATCATCATGTGCCACAGGCGAGCATGTTGGTTGAAGACTAAAACCCTTAGTAAAATTTTCACTCATCATCAGAACAGTCTGCAATAAGATATATATATTGCAACAACGTGGGTCAGAACCATTAAAATGGAACTGACAAGTGACACTATGGTGGACACTTATAGGAATAACTCTATGACCTATATGCTTATTTGGCTGGTGGAGCTCAAGGCTATTTTGCAGAAAGCAAGTTTTTCCCTAACTTTTGTAACAACTTTACCTCGTTGAGACAAATATGGTATGAAAGCCATAGTCTCATTCTACCCTTGTTCACCCATCAAGCTTTTAAATTAAAAATTGGAATGGTGGAATCCTCCGTTGGCGTCCTCGTCCAGTTGCTCAATTGTCCGTTTCCGGGGACACGGCTAAGTACTTAGTTTTACACTCTGCAGAGGTTGTGCACGTTCACCATTGTACCCATTCAACCCAAATTACCCTTTACACACCATTTGTGATAAGGAAAGGAGAAGAATGAGACGAGATCTTTCAGAAGCATTTTCCCTCCCACTCTGGCCTGACGCGCTCCACCTACAAACCACTACCTCCACCTGTCAGGCCGGGGCGAGTCCACGCAGCTTAGTTCATCAAGCCAGAGCCCATATTGGCAATGGATGCACGAGAAGCAATCTTCACTCGGTGTTCTTCAGATCCCTTTGTTCCTGGGTGGCCATCCACAAGTGAATATTCCATAGGTAAATCCCCTGGGAACAACACTCAACTCATACAGCCAAGCAACCAATTCCACCCAGGTGTTTGATTAAAACTTAGTAGACTTTATCTTTTTCATCAAAATAGTTTTTGCATAGCATCACTATTCTATTAAGTATTTTCATGGGCACCTAGACACAGGAATAAAGAGGTCTAAACATGGCTTGCATAGCAATACTATCCTACACATGCTTATAGAAAAATAATCTACTCATGCATAGAAACATAATAGGACTTTTATGGGGGTGTGCCGCTTGCCTTGGCAACCGGGAGTGCAGCAGTTACAGTTGCAAAGATTGTCGTTTCCCTCCGAATAGTCTAACAAAGAAATAAAGAGCCACACATAAACACACAAGCAAAGTTTCATACAAAGAAAAATATATGCTATGCATGAGATGAGATGCAATAATTTATTTCCAACGTCAAGAAACAAATAAATGTATCTCTCTGGATTTTCATGATATATGCATGAATAAATTTTTAATTTGTCTTAATTTATTTAGACATGAATAATGGGTAATGACAAGGACTTTAGTTTACTTAAGTAAAATTTCAAAATTAAATTTTGTAAAAATGACATTTGGGCAGAGGCCATCTAAACAAGTTGTTAGCAATTTGATTTATTCAAAAATATTTTTTCTAACTATAGTTATGTCAAAAACACGTCAACTACTCTAAAAAATATTTGAAAATTTTGAATGCGTCAAAACAGAAAACTAATTAAGCCAAAGTGTTCTACTGGTTCCAAGGATCTCAAATATATAAAAATATTTAAATTTGGTTAAACAGATAAAAAGTAATGATGAAAACAATATGCATGGTGTTTTCTGCAAAACTGCCAAATTAAATAAAACGGGAAAAGAATTTACACGTCAGCGCTGACTCTGCGGTGACTTGGCATGCTGACGTGGTTAAGTGAAATGATCTCGGCCGTCAGATCTGGATCTGGCGGTCCAGATCCGCCCGTACCAGTTCGACTAAAAGATCTAATCTCGGCCGTAAATCTAAATCGTACGGTCCAGATGCGTTGACCAAGGACTGGCGGCACTAGGTCACCGGAGGACCTCGTCGGAGCAGTGCGTGCGGCGGCGACACGCACGGCATCGCAGGTTCTCGACGTTCTACTACGTTCCGAGACGAGTGGGTCATACCTACGGGTAGAGGGCGTCGAGGCGACGTCGTTGGCGAAGTGGTGGGGGTTGTAGCTTCTCCTGGCTCCTCTGGTTGCTCGCCGGAGTTGCTGCGGGCGGTGGCTTGCTTCGGTCGCGGACGTCCTCCTCGAACTGCTGCGGAAAAGAGTGAACGAAGTTGTCACAGAGAGGCGCACGGCTACGAGGAGTCGAGAGGGATACCAGGGGTGACCAGAGGAGCTCGGAACTCACCGGAGTTCAAGGTTTTGGCCGGCGGCAGTCGTGGCACGGCGGCGGAAAAAATGCGGCAGCCTAGGAGCTCCCGTGCTGCGGTTTCTAGGGCAAAACGAAGAGGAGCTCGGGGGCTATTTGTAGGCGTAAGCGAGGCAATGAATCGCGTCCTTAATTGCTCGAATTAACGAGGAGGAATCGCTGGCCGGAGGTTACCGTGGACGTGTGCGTGATTTTGGGGAAGAAGACCGGGTCGGGGATGACAGGTGGGACCCACCTGTCAGTGACACAGAGAGAGAGGGAGATGGCGCTGGGCTGCTGGCGGGCTGGATTGCGACGCGCGCGGTAGGTAGCAGTGGGCTTCGGCCCACTGGCTGGCCCGGCTATATTTTTTTTCTTTCCTTTTCTGTTTTTAATTCTTTTGTGTATAAAACAATTTCAAAACTTTATTAAAACTTCTCAGAAAAATTCATAAAAATATAATTTGAAAAGCTTATGAAAAATAGATCCTTTGGACATTATTTTTGTCTAAGGTAAAAATAGAATAAAGGAACATTATTATAAATTCAAATAACAATTTTAGGGACATAAAGTCAATTAAAACATATTTATACAATTAAATTCAAATTCTATGTGATTCACATGACAAGTTTAATGATGATGATGCATGGATGCAAAGTTTTAAATTTTTCTGAAAATTGGGATGTTACACCGTCGCAGTCCAACGTGCACCCTTCTCTCGCGGGCACGGTCGCAACAAACGCGCCTCCGCCTCCGCCAGGGCCTGCAGAGGCTGCGACGCAGAGGGCGGCCTCGCACGCGTCCTCGCCACACGATCGCTGGATCGTGCAGCGCACCGCGCCCGACGCTCGCGTGGGGATGGAGCTCCAGCGCAACCGCGAGAACAGGCTCGTGGAGGAGATCGGCCAGGCGGGCGAGCAGAACCGCAATGTGCTGCAGCACGGGGTCGCCACAGGCTGCATGGCGTTCACCCGCTCCCTGCGTCACGTGGTCTGGCCCCCGAAGTTCAGGCCGGCTCCCCCTAAGGGCTACGACGGCTCCAGCAACCCCATTGTCGTCGTGGCGAACAGACAGATGCCTACGGTAGGCTAATTTGTGGGGCCAACGGACGCTAGGGGATCTCGGGGAGGGATTGCGCGATGAACTCGCACGCAGATAAACTTAACCGACATGGTGACGCAAGGATTTACCCTGCTTCGGGGCTCTCGTGAGGAGATAAAACCCCTACTGCAGCATCTAGCCTACTCGGTATATTTCTCCTTTTATTATCCGGGCTACAACATGCTCCATGAGCTGCTACACATGCCTCCATGTGGTTTTGAGAGCAAATGGAAAGGGGGGGAAATGAAGTGGTGGGGGTTGGCCTCTCCTCTCCCTGTCCCCCTGGTGCCCTTTATATAGGGAGAGCCCAGGGGACAAGCCGGGGACAAGGGGTCAAAGAACATTGTTCACGGTATACTATAGCTGAGGTGACTACTGGGGTCTTGTCGGTACTGTAGCATACATCTTAAAGTTGTACTGTTGTCCCATCGGTGATCATTGTAGTCACGTCAGGTGACGTCCGGACAGAGTATCCCCACGATTCCTGCGTCCTTGCTCTTTTCCGTAGCTATCGTCCAGCATCCTTGTGCTCCTTTTCTTACTACCCGAGCAGCCAGGTTGCCGGAGGAGGTCTCGGCCTTGCCGAGTTGCAAGCCCCACCGAGCTGGAGAAGAATCCGGGCTGCTACTTTGGCGTAGCCTCCGTCGATCCAAGGCAGGTGCGAAGTCGGGCGCGGTGCGCTGGTATCGGGGTGAGGAGCGGCCGGAGCGGCCGAGCCAGGGGGGATGCCGGAGAAAACTCCGTCGAGGTCGGGAAGGTAGCCATGTCGGAGGAGAACTCGGGGCGACGCCGGGGTCCTGCGGGCGCCTGGGAGGAGGTCGCCGAGATCGGAGGAAGTCGGGCGCGCCGTGGCCGTTGTAGACGAACTCGAGGAGGCGGCGATGGCGGGGCGGCAAGGTCGAGACGCGGGCGGTGACGTCGCATGCCGGTGGCGGTCGGTGACGGCGCGAGGTGAGGGCAACTGAGGCGCTGCCGGGGAGGAGGTGTGTCGGGGAGGATGCTGGCCGGGGCGCGGCCGAGGGCGCCGGAACGGCGAGGTCTGGCACTCTGGCGTCGGGCGCATCCGAGATGCGGACGAGGCGAGGAGGCACAGCCGGGCTTGGTGCGCACTGAGGCGAGGTCGGAGGTGTCCGAGGTGGCGCGGATGTCGGAGGCGAGACTCGGGCGTGACGGGGCTGCGGGTGCCGGAGGCGCGGGCGTCCGGTGCCGAGGGCGAGGTCGGTCGGATCCGGCGAGAAGGAGGTCGGGCGGCGCGCTGTCGAAGACCTTGCCCGGATGCAGGGGAGGCGCGGTGATGCGGGATCCCGGGAAAGACGAGGCCACATGCGCGAGGAGGTTGACCACGACGCTGGAGAGGTCGGGCGGTTCGCTTCCGAGATGCGGTTGTCTCGTTTTCATCTGGGCCCATCGAGACGCATCCCATTTGATCATTATCGGGATGTTTATCAGGGAACTCGGCCCATCTTTGTACGCCCGTCCGAATAATCCCACATCTGGCCCAGATAGCACCTCCTTGCCCTTTACTTATCTTCTAATCATTTGCACTCCCATTTACCTCTTGCAGTAACACAATTATTCCGCCATATTGAGGTACCGGGGAAATACATCCCCGACACTAGTCCCCGAGTTTATGGAGGATTCGTAGAATCGCGCATAAGCTCAAAAGATAAATAGCCACCAGGAAATCTCCATACCGAATGTCTCGTTTTTAGGGATCCCGGGGATCACATCCCCGACACTAGTCCCCGAGGCTGTGGGGGACTCGCAGAGTCGCGCGCAGACTTAGAAAAAATACCAACCTCATCGTCTTCACCCGCTCCACCGAGTACTTGCAAAAATACAATCATATGCCGGTTCCTTAGCCACTCTGGGCGTTTTATCGACATAGATTTTTTCGGCCACAGCCGGTCTGACATAAACACATAACACATGCCGGCGTTTAGCCACTCTGGGCGTATACCGACACGGACGCCTCATGTGCCGGCCTTTAGCCACTCTGGGCGTATACCGACACTGAGTCTCATGTGCCGGCGTTTAGCCACTCTGGGCGTATACCGACACAGACGCCTCCAACCAAACACACAATGTCCCACATGTATCTCGGGTGTCTCGGTATCTCGGTATGTCGGCCACTCTGGGCATATCACAGGTGTGTCGGTATCTCGGCCACTCTGGGCGTATCACAGGTGTTTCGGTATCTCAGCCACTCTGGGCGTATCACAGTCGTTTCGGTATCTCAGATGTTGCCTTTGACGAACTTTGATACACTGAAATAAATCCGTGAGAGGATAAATGATGATTTGGACATATTGCCCGATGCCATGATACATTGGCGAACCGAAAAAAACGGGGATCTGGAGATATGGCATGATGCCGTGATATAGTGGTGAGCCGACATAAACTACGATCTGGAAATATTGCAGGATGTCATGATATATTGGCGAACCGAAATAAACGGCGATCTGGAAATATTACATGATGCCGCGATACATGGGCCAACTTATACCACAGATCACATGCAATATATCTTGAGAAAATAACCAATCATCAGATGGATCCAAGATAACCAATATAATGACCGATATCCCCAGAATTTTTGACATCGGTTTGTCTGTTCGCCACGACGACACCCATCGAATTCCTGCAGCTCTACACCACCTCCATCCAAGCTGCAGGTGGAGACGACAAGGTCATGGCCAACTGGTTCTCCCACGCGCTTCGCGATTCTGCGATGTCGTGGCTCCTGAACCTCCCCGAGGACTCCGTGAACTCTTGGGAGGAGCTCTGCAAGCAGTTCGTCTCCAACTTCAAGGGGACGTACGAGCGCGCCCTCACCCACAACGACCTGCGCGCTGTGGTGCAGAAGAAGGATGAGACGCTCCGCAAGTACATATAGCGCTTCAGCCAAGTGCGCTACAAGATCCTGAACATCCCTGACACCCAAGTCATCGCCGCCTTCCGCGAGGGCGTCACAAACAGCAGGATGCTCGAGAAGCTGGGCATCCACGACAAACTCACTTCTGTGGTGAAGCTGTTCGACCTGGCGGACAAGTGCTGAAGAGGGACTCCTCTTCGTCAAGATGTCCTCGAGAGGGGACGAGCACGCAGAGGGGTCCAGGAGCCAGAAGAAGAAAGAGGAGCCCAAACGCAAGGCCACCGCGGTTCTCGCGGCAGAGCCTGACGCGAAGGGCACCCGCAGGGACTCCCCTGAGCCTAGAGAGAGGAAAGATGACCACCGCCCATTCTGCATCTACCACAATAGGCGCGGTCACTCTACAGAATTTTGCTTCGACCTCAAGAGGTTGAGCAAGAAGCGCGAGCAAGCAGAAGGCAGTGGCGGCCGCGGCCGAGGCTGTGGCTATCGTGGGAGCGGACGCAAGAGCGGCTACCAGAAGCCATCTGGCAATCAGGCCAATGCCGTGGAAAAGAATGGCAATCTCCCTGACGAGGAAGATGATGGCTACCAAGCCCCAAGAGGCGCCATTGCTTGCATCCTTGGAGGGGCGCAGGCGCCAAAGTCGAACAATCAGTTCAAGCAGTTCGCACGCGAGCTCAACGCCGCCCTCCCAAGCACCGAGACCTCAAGGCCCCTCAAGTGGTCGCAGTACACCATCGCCTTCGACGCTCAGGACCACCGCAAGTCCACCAAGACTGTTGGAACCCTCCAGCTGGTCTACAGCCCCACCATCGACAACGTTGCTGTCTCCAAGACTCTCATCGATGGTGGAGCAGGCCTGAATGTTATCTCCACAGATACGTTTGAAGCGCTTCAAGTGCCCTACGAGCGGCTCATGCCCTCTAGGCCCTTCACGGGAGTCACTAGCGGCTCGATCGAGCCTCTGGGCAGGGTCAGGCTTGCCGTCACCTTCGGAAGCGAGGAAAATTACCGCACCGAGCACATCGACTTCGATGTCGCGCATATCGGCTTGCCGTACAATGCCATCCTCGGCAACCCCGCGCTCGCGAAATTCATGGCCGTCTTGCATCATGCCTACAACATGGTCAAGATCCCCGGCAGCGCTAGCACAATCACCATCCGTGGACATGTCCTGGATGCTACGCGCGCTGTCGAGACGGCCTACAAGGCCGCCGCCATGGCATTTCCCACAGACGAGGGCATGGAGCCTCTCGAGAGACCCAAAAAGAAGAAGCAGTTGTTCTCCCAGGAGAAAGCCGCTACGAAGAAAATCTCTCTAAGCTCCAGCAGCTCGGGGGCTGAAGGCTCGGGGGCTAGCGTCACCATTGGCGCCGCGCTGCCTCCCAAATAGGAGAGCGCGCTCGTCGCCTTCCTCCAGGCAAACTCTGACATGTTCGCACGGACACCATCAGATATGTCTGGTGTACCGAGGGATGTGATCGAGCACCACTTAGCCGTGTGCCCAAACGCGCGCCTCAAGAAAAAAGCAAGAAAACAAGCCCCCGAGAAGCAAGCATTCATCGTCAAAGAGGTCAAGAAGCTCAAAGTGGCAAAGGTCGTCCGCGAAGTCGCGCACCCCACTTGGCTCTCCAACGGCGTGGTAGTCCCGAAACCCGTCGGAGGAGGCCGACTCTGCATCGACTACACTGATGTAAACAAGGCCTGCCCCAAGGACCATTACCCCATGCCAAGAATCGACCAGATCGTGGACTCCACGGCAGGCTGCGACGTCCTCTGGTTCCTCGATGCTTTCTCTGGTTATTATCAGATAAAAAAGGCTAAGGAGGATGAGGAGAAGATGGCTTTCCTCACCCCTTGCGGTGTGTATTGCTATGTCTGCATGCCCTTCGGCCTAAAAAACGCCGAAGCCACTTTCCAGAGGCTAATGAGGATAGCACTTGGCGAGCAAATGGGGAGAAACGCTGAGGCATATGTCGATGACATCGTGAAAATCCCGAGAGGGAAACACTCTCCTCGGAGACCTTGAAGAGACTTCGCCAACCTGCACAAGGTGAACATCAAGCTCAACCCCGCCAAGTGCGTCTTCGGAGTGCCTTCAGGCAAACTACTTGGTTTCCTCGTGTCCCACTGGGGCATAGAGGCGAACCCTGACAAAATCAAGGCTATAGAGGGCATGCAACCTACACGCAGGCTCAAGGACATGCAACGCCTAGCAGGCTGCATGGCCAGCTTGGGTAGATTCATCTCCAAGTTCGGTGAAAGAGCCCTATCATTCTTCAAGATCATGAAAAGACGGGCACTTTCAAGTGCACCCCTGAAGCTGAAAAAGCGTTTGACGACTTGAAGAAGTACCTGGCCAGCCCACCTGTAATGGTCGCCCCAAGATCAGGCGAGCACCTGAAGTTGTACCTATCAGCTACTCCACAGACAGCCAGTGCCGTCCTTGTGGCAGAAAGGGAAGAGCCAGTACTCCACAAGAAGAGTGCAACCACTCCAAAGCAAAAGCCTCCTGATCAGGAGCTCGACGAAAGGGCAGCCCTCATGAAAACACTGCCAGGCCCAAAGCCGCAAGGGAAGCCTACCCCAAGTCAATCGCTGCAAGAAGATCCCACCAGGGAGCCTGAGAACCCCAGAGGCCAACCCCCTAGAGGACCATGACAAGCCCACTGAGGCCAACCCCCTCGAGGCCCATGACAATCCCCTTGAGGCCAACCCCCTTGAGGACCTAGCTGAGCCCCTTCAAGCAAAAGACGCCAAGGCTACACAGACAACCCTTGTCGAGCATCCAGTCTACTTCGTCAGCACAGTACTGCGTGATGCTCGCGAACGGTATACAATGCAGCAGAAGCTTCTCCTCGCACTCCTCATCGCCTCAAGAAAGCTGCGACACAACTTCCAGGGGCACCCCATCACGGTGGTCACGTCTTTTCCCCTGGAGCAAATCCTGCGCAACCCAAATGCCACAGATCGTGTCGCAGGGTGGAACATAGAGCTACAGCCATTCAATTTGCGCTTCGATACCACAAGGGTAATCAAAGGAAGAGCGCTGGCAGACTTCATCGCCGAATGGACTGACCCAACCCCTGAAGAGCCTTTGGGAGAAGAACAAGAGCCCTCTGGAGACACAATGCCCAACCACTGGACCATGAAGTTCCACGGAGCTTTCGCTTGTCGCCACGGTGGGGCTGGCGTGGTCCTGATCTTACCAAAAGGCGACAAGCTGTATTACGCGGTCCAGCTGCGCTTCGGAATCGACAAGATCTCCAACAATATCGCTGAGTACGAAGGCCTGCTTGCTGGCCTACGCGCCGCAATCGCCCTAGGCATCAAGCATCTACTCATTAAGGGCGACTCCCAGCTGCTCGTCAACTTCCCCAACAAAAGCTATAAGCCTAAGGACAACCACATGGCCTTATACCTTTAAGAGGTCCGTAGGCTGGAGAAGCACTTCAGGTGAATGGAGCTCATGCACATCCCAAGAAAGGAGAACCAAGAGGCTGATGACATCGCCAAGCGCGCATCAAAGAGGCAAGCTCAGCCGCCAGGCGTCTTTGAAGAAAGGCTCGTCAAGGCATCCACAAAGCAGCCTCAAGAGGCCATGCCCGCAAGCATAGACGAAGCGCTCCCGCCACCACCTGCAAATAGGGCTCCAGATTGTGGGCCCCCTACAGGGAGCGTCTGTTGCTCACAGCGGTGCATCAATAAGCAGGATGGATCGACGAGATCAAAGACTACCTCGACAAAGGGATCCTTCCCGAGGAAGATGTTGAAGCGGAGCGAATCGCCCGCCAAGAAAAATCTTACCAAATCCTCGGAGGGAGTCTCTACCGCAAGCGCCCAAACGTCACCGCACTCAAATGCGTTCCTCCTGAAGAAGGCAAATTGCTGATCAAGGACATCCACAGCGGGGAATGCGGCCACAATTCGTGCGCCCGCACCCTCACAGGCAAAGTCTTTAGGAGCGGCTTCTACTGGCCTCAAGCACTACAGGATGCAGTGGACATCGTCCAAGCATGTGAAGCCTGCCAATTCCACGCCAAGCAAATCCACCAACCTGCGTTGGGGCTATAGACCCTTCCGCTCTCCTGGCCGTTCACGGTCTGGGGGCGGACATCCTGGGACATTTCCTAAGAGCGCAAGGCGGATATCGCTACCTCTTCGTGGCCATCGACAAGTTCACTAAGTGGCCCGAAGTGGAGGCGACGCGCACAATCACAGCAGACGGGGCGGTGAAATTCATTAGAGGACTGGTCTGCTGCTTCGGAGTGCCTAACCGCATCATCACCGACAATGGCTCGCAATTCACCAGTGGCATATTCAGAGCCTACTGCGAAAGAATGGGCATCAAGCTCTGCTTCGCCTCAGTCGCTCATCCGCAAAGCAACGGACATGCTGAGCGCGCAAACGCAGAAGTCCTAAAGGGCCTAAAGACCAGGACCTTCGACATCCTCAAAGGCCACGGCAAGGGTTGGATCAACGAGCTCCCTTCGGTGCTCTGGTCTATCCGCACAACGCCACCGAAGCCTACGGGGGAAACACCGTTCGCCCTCGTCTATGGAGCCGAAGCAGTCCTCCCCACAGAGATAAAGCATGGATCCACACGGGTCCTTGCCTTTAACGAGGACCAGCATGAGGACCTCCACAACGACGACCTGCTGCTTCTCGAGGGACTGCGACGCCGTGCTGCCCTACGAGCGGCCAAATACCATCAGAACCTGAGACTCTACCACAGCTGCAACATACGCTCGCGTACCTTGGAGGCAGGCGATCTCGTCCTCGGGCGAATCCTCCCCAGGGAAGGACTCCACAAGCTGTCCCCGATGTGGGAAGGCCCCTACAGGGTCACCCACATCGCCAGGCCTGGCGCGGCCCGCCTCGAGACTCAAGTCGGCATCCCCGTCAAGAATCCATGGAACATCATGCACCTACGCAAGTTCTACCCGTGATCATCGTCATGCCCGTGATCATTGTCACGTGAAGACATCTGGCGGAAGAGGCAGCTTACGGCTCAACCTCCAAGCATTTTTTGTCTCTAGAGGTTAAAAGCTGACGGCTTAAACCTCCCAAGCATTTTTTGTCTCCAGAAGGAACAAACGCAGAACGTGATCATCGTCACGCCCGTGATCATTGTCACGTCAAGACATCTGGCGGAAGAGGCAGCTTACGGCTCAACCTCCAAGCACTTTTTGTCTCTAGAGGTTAAAAGCTCACGGCTTAAACCTCCAAGCTCCAAAGGCTTCTCTCGAGGGTCAACCCTCCGAGCTCTCCATGTAGCGAGCCACCTCAGGCCGTTGAGAGTCTCTGCCACTAATGGGTGGTCCCCATGCCTCGACATGGTCAAAACATTAACTTGGCAACCCCAAGCATAATGAGACAATTTCGTTCCCAAGTGAACTTAGCGCCACGGCGCCGCTATGTAATATAATGGTGGTGAGTTTTATTTACGCGTTACTTTGTTGAAATGTGCACTTATATATCTCCACATGAGTACCTCACGAGCGGGGGCTGAGTATGGTGCCAGTGCCTCAAATGACACACCAGCAGCACTGCAAAATCCAAGGATCCGAGCTCTGGCTGGAGGGCAAGTTCCCACAAACACGCCATCTCCATAGAGGACCTTGGTACTTACTCTCCTCGTGAGGAACGCCTGAGGGGACCTATAAGCGCGCACGAGTCCCCTCTACCGTGTTCTAGCGTTTGGGTTCGCCCCTCTAACATCTACAGGGAAGAAATGCCCCCGCAAGCCTGAGGAGGCAGCCAGGAAATATCCCTCAAGAGGACCTCCTCGCCAGGCAAAAATCCTCTACAGAGCGAAAACCTCGAGAAGCTAAATCTTGCACCCATGCCTTGAGAGCGTTTTTCTCCTCTAGCGCACGTTTGCCCCTCAAGCGACTTCGCTTTCCCTTACGCTTCATGGACTACTCGTACGTCTAAGGGGGGCACTTGAGCATCGCGACTCAGGGCTCTTACATCTCCTAGGCCTAAACTCCCCCCGGCCTTGCGGAGTCATTGCTCCTGCATACCAAAGTGGCGGAGTCATGACATGAAGAGACGGGTCCTACCGACGCAGAGAACAAATAAACATGAAAATGAGTCCAAAGAGACCTCTCGAGGGGCAAGCAAGCTAAAAGCAAATAGCAATTAAGTGTATATTATAGGCCAAAAGATCACAAATGTCTAAACATCAGATTGTTTCAGATACAAGCGCACGCAGGCGCAATAACGTGTGGCTCAGGCGGAGGTGTCATCTTCTTGGACCTCCTCCACGACACCCTCCTCAGTCTCGGCAGAGGCGGCCTCCTCCTCGCTGTCTTAGGCCGCATCCTCCGCACGCCTGAAGCGGTTGCAGAAAGCGTCAACTTGCTCGCGGAGGAAGTTGGAGACCTTGTGCGCATCCTCACCTTGGGCGGCCTCTGTCACGGTGGAGAGGTCGAAGCTCGGCGTGAGGATCCTCAGGTTGGTGAAGATACGGTCGACGACCACCACCAGAAGCTGCCGGCTCAAGTCCTCGATCAGCTCGCGAAGCTCAGCGACAGGGCCCTCGAGGGCCGCGAAGAGCTGGTCAAAATAGACCAGGTTCATGGCAGCATCGCCACGACCTCGGACCTCGGTGTGCAGTGCGTCCGCGCCTAGCTGCGCAGAGAGCACATTGCCCCGAGCGACCAGCGCCTCAAACATGCGCTCGCGCTGCTTCGTAAGCGCGTGGGTCGCCTGGGCAGAGTCCGTCGCCTCCGCCGCCCGCTCCATCGCGGGAGCCACCTACTCCTCCACGTCCTTGGCCAAGGAGTTGAGGTTATGAACTGCCTCGGTGCGGGCCTCCTCCGCTCGGTGATGACCATCCTTGGCGCTTGAGGCGGGCGTCCAGCTTGGAGTTGGCCTTCTCGAGCTCAGCGATCCGCTGAGCATCTGTGGCACGCCTGGCCTTGAAGCGGTCCTCCTGCTTCTGAACCATGTCTCGGTACTCCTGAGACTTGGTCAGTCGGAACTGCTTCTCGCGCTCCGCAAGGGCATCCTCCGCCTCCTTCTTATTCTCGGCGAACCGCCGCTCGAAGCGTTCGTAAGCAAGCTTCTGGGTGGCGACGTACTCATCGTACTTCGAGATCGTCTGGGCCATGTCTCCTTCGCGCACCTCGAGGGCCTCGCGCTGGGTGACCAGGTCCTTCTCCGCCTGAAGGCGTTGCTCGTCGCGCTGCCGCAGTTCTTTCTCGTTGAGGGCTAGCCGCTGTTCGTGCTCGGCAAGGCCCTTGCGGTCCCCCTCCAGGGTAGCCTGCGCAGTCTGGTGGGCAGCGAGTAGCTGAGCCTCCAGTTGGCCCAGCTCGCGGCGCTTCTGCGCCAGCGAGCCCTGCATCGCCTCGCGATCGGTCGTGGCTTCGCGCAGGAGCTCGGCAGCGGCATCCCGTTCCTCTTGGAGGGGCGCAAGGAGTTCTGCAGCGTCGCGGATGGCCCCCTCGCGGACCTCCTTGGCGAAGCGGGTGGCCTCCTCGCGTGCGGCCTGCAGCGCCAAGTCCTCCAGCCGGCGCGCCTCAACGGCCGCATTGAAGGACGCCCATGACCTCACGAGCTCCTCCCGCTGCTGGGCGAGCTGAATGTCCTAGAGGGCGAGGTGCGCCTCCAAGCCCTCCAGGGACTCCCTCACGAGGCCAAAGGCAACCTTGCGGCGTCCCGCGCTCCAGTCCCAGCCGCGAAGGACCAGCTCCTGGCTTGAGGAGGGCCTAGCGCCGGCATCGAGCCCCGAAAGCCAAACCTCGGGGAAAGCTCGGGGGCTAGCATGGACTCCACCCACGTCATTGCCGGCGTCCTCTTTGGCGCCCGCGGCCGCGGGGCGCTCATCACCTCCAGCTGGACGAAGAGGCGAGGAAGAACCTCCCCCCGCGGACGCGCCCGCGCCCGCTAGCGCCTCGCACACTTCCGTCGCAGGTTGTACGGTAGCCGTGGGCGTGCGCGGCGCGGTGGACGCACGCGGTGGCGTCGACGCGCGCGGCGGAGTTGCCTCGCGTGGAGGCGTGACCGCGCGAGGGGGAGAAGGAGCGCGAGGTGGCGTGGAGGCCCTCTCCTCCGTGTTCGCCACCGCCATTGGCTCGGGGGGCGGTGTAGGTGCCTCTGGGCGAGGCGCGTCCTCCTCCACCTGAGGCTCTGCCGCCCCCGCCTGAGGTGCAGCCGCCTCCACTTGAGGAACCCCCTCAGTGGGGCCTAGGGAGGCCGTCTCTACAGGCCTCGAGGCCTCATCAGCCACGGCCTCAGCTGTGGCTCTCTTCACATACACAGCCTTGCGAAGCCTACGGCGCTTCGCAGGCACAAGATTGCTGGCAAAAAGTCCAAGAAAAGACCTTCAAGAGAGGGCAAAGCCAAGAGAAAAACCAGAACCAAAACGACCAGGCGTCATGAGCACTCACCCCGATGGAGCAGCGCCGGCGTCGACCCACGCCAGGTCTGGTGAGCGCTAGGAGGGAAAGACCTTGGCGCCTGACCCTTCCGGAGGCGCCACCGCTTTCCTCTTGGAGGGGACGTCGGATGGCCTCGCCCCCGAGCGGTCCACGGTGGCCTTGGTGCGGGGCCCGCGCCTCCCCAGAGAGGCCTCTGCGTCAGAAGCCTCCCCTTCCCCAGCCTCCTCCTCCATGGGGCGCGAGGGAGCCACCACGAAGGCATCGTCATCACCTGACGAAACGTCGCAGACCTCATCAGTGAGTGGCCCGGACCTCGAAGAAGAAACCTCCCCTGCCGTGGCCTCCTCCTCACCTAGACCAGCTCCTGAGGCCAAGGGGGAGTCTGCACCCTCCGCTCCCCGCGTGGCTGGCACTGGCACTTCTGTTCCCGCCAAGCCTGTCGGGGCGAACGGAGGCATCCCCTCCAAGATGGCCATGCGCTCTGTCATGTTGTATTGATGGAGAGGCCGGAGCGTCACGGGGAGCTGATCCACGGCAGGCACTGTCGGGTTGACGAAGAGCGCGGACAGGACATTGTCGACGGTGTCCTTGTCGTTGTCCTCGCAATGAAGCCTCATCTTGCCGTTCGGCCCTGAGTACATCCACATAGGCACCGAGTGTGCCTGGAGGGGAGCGATGCGGCGCGTCACAAAGTCCGCCACGATGATCTTCCCCGTGAGGCCCTCCTCGCGAAGGAAACTCAGGCGCCCCATCAGGCTGGTGTTCCTCGCGCCGTCGAAGGTCGCCTTGCCCTAATGGGAGTTCTTCAACAGCGGCTCGTCGGGGACCTCAAGGAAAGCGCAGGGATGCTCCACCCCGACAAAGAACCACTTCTGGCGGAAGTCATCCACCTTTTTCGTCACCGACGTGATGGCCTTGTCTTCACTCCATGACATGGGGATGTAGACGCTCCCCATGACGTGGACAATGCGGAATGAGACGCACCCGGAGCGCTCATTCTTCGCCGTGCTCCGGAGCGCATAAAAGCACCGGAACAGCCCCACCGTGGGCTCCAAGCCCAGATACGGCTCGCAGAGGTAGGCGAAGACGGCGAGGATGAGCATGGAGTTGGGGTGCAGATGCAGCAACTGCACCTGATAGAACGCCAGCACCGCCTCCAGGAACGGCGAGAAGGGAGGCACTAGCCCGACGGCGAGGCAGTGCTAGAAGATCGGAAAGTACCCTCGCGGGCGCTTCCCGTGCGCCGCGGGCTTCAGGGCGGTGGCGCCATGCTCGTTCGTCCGATCTGCGACCAGGAAGAGGACCTTGGCGAGCGCCTTCTCATTGACGCGCACGCCCAGCAGCGCCGCGCCCTGCACTACCTCAGGGGCCTCCGCTTGGGAGGAAGACCCTGCAGCGGCCTTGCCCTTGCGCTTGAGGGGACTCATCGTCGGGGGCTCGGTGCGCCGAGGAAGACGGAAGGAAGAGAAATCGCAGGAGAGAGCAGAGGCGGAAAGCTCGAGACGGCGGAGGCTTCTGCGAGAAGGATTGGAAACAGTAAGGGCTCCCTGCTGCGGCGCTTGGGCTTTATGTCACCTCGAGGAGCAGTTACCGGGACGTGGTGGGACCCCCCACGAAGCACACCCCGGACCGTGCGCAACCGTTACTCGTTTGAGTGCCGCGTGGCTCGGGCCGGCCGGGCACTAAGGGCCCAGGACGCTTCGCCTGAGCCCATGGGCTCAATCGTGCCCATCGCGGGCCCGGGGGCTACTGTCGGCCCAGTGGGAACTGGGGTGTGGAGAGCCCACTTCCCCCAGGCCTCGCACGCGGGCTGATCAGACAAAACGACTAAGGACCAAGCCTCGCCACCTGGCGTGACCCTCGAGAGTCAATCCCCCTCGAGGGCCTCACGCGGACCCTCGCTTCAGGAGACCCTCCCGAGGCGCCAGCGCGCTTGGAGGGAAGTCAACAGGAATCACTCCACCGGCCTTCTCAGGCCTGTGGGGAAACGTCGCGGCCAAGGAAGTACGGCTAGACGCACATGGCCTCTGCCACACCCACATGGTGACGCAAGCACTCTCGTTGCCGTTTTGGCGATAAAGGAGTCAATAAAGTGGCGCCGCCTGCTGCAGGACTGCCAAGGCCTTCCATTCTGGTGATAAAGCGGATGGACGGCGCAACCCTCCAAAGAGAACATCATCGCGGGCTCCACCTCAGAGACTACCTCCCCTTCGGGCAGTACTGCGTGGTCGGCCGCCTGTCGGCCACCGCGCCTACCTTTATTAGTGGTGGACCGCGTCCATGGACGAACGGGCCACGGTGGACTCCTGCTCCACCATGCCACTGCCATGTGGGAACCACCTAGAATGCCAAGCAGAAGGAGAGTGCCGGAGCCGCCTATAAAAGCACCAAGACCTCCATCGTAGCAAGGGTCGGCCAATTGCTTGCTACAACTCTTGTAAACCCTAGCAATACCAAGTAGGATAGCCTCTGGCTGGAGGAGGAAGAAGATCATCGCTCCCCTCCCCAGGAAAGAAGTGCCTCAAGGGGGCCCTTGGCAAGCTCTGCTGTACTGTAACCACCATAATCCAACACAGACAAGCTGGAGTAGCGGTCTTACTGTAACAACCCCAAATTTGCTAATTGGTAAATAGGATTTGTTTGTGCATCATGAGCATCATTTGCATCTAATTAAAATGTGCACAAAATTTGAGTTTAAAAATTAAAAGAGAAAACACTTAAGTGGCCCAAACCACTTGCTATTTTAAATGTGTTAAAAGATTTTCAAAATTTTCAAAATCCAAAGTTGCCAATGGCTTCTTTGTGAAATTCTGAGTCTCCTGGTATTTTTGTACAAATTTTCTATTTGCAGAAAGGCCCTCAAACTATTTATTTTCCAAACTAGGGGCATGTTTGCAAAGATTTCGCTAATTATTAAAACTCCAGGGGGTTATTGGAAAAATCTTCTTTTCTTCTCTTCTTCCTCCTTCGACAGAAAGACGCCAGAGACGTGACGTCTCCTCCGTCGATCCCCGCCGGAGCCCTGCGCCAAGATCCTCGCCGCCGCCCTCCCCTTCATATAAATCCCTCTGCCGCCGCCAGGAAGAAGCCCAGTTCTTCTTCTCCTCCTTCGTTCCTCTCCAATTCCTCACCACGGCCGAAACCCTAGCTCCGGCTTCGTCGGCGATTCCCGTCCGCTCCGGGCAACGCCTTGCTCCGGCGAGATGCTCTGGAGAAGCTCCGTGGTCTTCTCTCCCTCCTCGCTGAGCTGTGCATGCTGGGAAGCTCCTAGCGCGACGGATTTCGCCGCCGCGTCCGTATCATTCTCAACTCCGGCCGCCGCGGTTCGAGCTTGATTCCGGCGAACCACGGCCTCCCCGCGCTTCCTCAACGCCTCCACGGCCACCAGGGTGAGCTGCTGGTCCTCCCGGACCTCTTTTCCCTCTCCCTCCCGCTCCTTTTGCTCCGGCCGCCGTGCGCCGCCGCCAGCCTTCGCTCCGGCGAGCGCTCCGCCCTCCCCGGCGACCATTTGCGGGCGGCGCCGCCACCCCTCGGTCGCCCGCGTCTGTGCGCGCCCAACGCGCGAAGCCACGCCTCCCCTCGCGCCAGCAATCGTCGAAGTGGTGATCGACAGGGAGGGATTGCTCCATTGCAGCGGGGCTTTCTCTTTCTTTTCTGAAAATCATTTGTTCATTTACTGAAATTGTTAAATCTATGACAAGTGGGCCCTGTTTGTCAGAATTTATTTATTTCCAAATAATGTTTTCTGTAATTAATAAACTTATGACATGTGGGTCCAACTTTTATTTAAATTCATAAATGTTTAAAATGAAATTAACAAATGGTTTAAATTGAATTAAAATTGTTTAAGTTTTGGAAATTCATAACTAATTCATTTTAATTCAGAAAAATATGATTTTTATATCAAAATTTGCAGAAAAATAAGATCTATTTAATTATCTCCAAATCATGCATATTTAAACAACTTTGAACCATGTTCATAATAGAAGAACAAATTACACCCTTTCTTTTAAATATGGAATTTGTCGAATGGCACCTCTCGGGCATTCGCACTCCATTTAAAATGTCCTTCCATGTGTAGGATTTACATTTCAATACCTTAAATTGTCATGTCATGCATTGTGCGCATTGCATCGATGCCATGGTTGAATGTTGTTTCCCGTTTCTTTTCCGGTGTTTCGTTTTTCGCGGTAGATTGCGAATCCAAAGTGGAGTTCGACAACACCGAAGGCTGGATGAATCATCGATGGTCAAATTAAGAGGATATCTATGAAGAGTTATTTCTGGTTATCTCGATCAAGTGAAGCCGAAGATTCCCAAAAGTGTTATATCTTGTTATCGAAGAGCAAGGCAAGCATAACCTCTTATCTGCACATATATGGTTTCAAAGTATTTGATTCTGGTATTATGCATGCGATTCAAATGTGGTTTTGAGTTGAGGGTTAGATTGTCTTAGGTGTTGCATCGCGAGAGTCTGCTATGCTTAGCCCTGCCTAGATCTTCCCTCTGTTCCATCCGGTTGATGAATCAGAGCTGTGAAGAAAGACGTGGAATGATCGAAGATGTGTGGAATATGCTAAAGACTTGGATGAGAGGCCACAATGGGATTGTGGTGGGTTGTCTCATTCTTGTCGATCTTAGGAACTGAGTTCCTGGGTTCGGAACCAAGATTAGTCGTGCATCCACACAGGGTATTCATTTCCCCCTCGACTCCAACTTGCCTAGCCTACTACGTGAAGCCACTAGTTCGAGTGTTCCATTTGCGTGTGCGGTAAAATGAGTTGAAGAGAATTAGGGCCAGGTTCAAGTGGGCTGCGGTCACAGATCTTGGACTTGGCAACCCGCACTAGAGACCGCTGCGCGTGGTCAGATCTACTGCTGTGGCTCATGGACATAGGCGAAGCTTGGGGAAGGTCGTGGCCAACCCTCCTGTCGGCACTCCCCGGAAGAGTGCTAATAGCTGGCGTATCGGTTGGTTGGCGTGTGTGGGTAGTTACACCCCCTGCAGGGTAAATCTTTTCGGAAAGCCGTGTCCACGGTTATGGACGACTTGGTACCTTATTTCGGTGATCATAGACAACTATAATCTAAGTATAAAACTTGCCAACTAAGGGCGGATCGCCTCCTCGGGTTGAGCGAGGGGGGTGATTCTGGTGGGTGGTACAAATCATGATGATCTAGTGGAGACTGAAGATATGGATGAAGCTAGTGTTACTCCCTTACCCCATTTTTTTAAAAGTCTACTGATGCGAGATTCACTCCTCCCTCGATTTGGAAATAAAGATGGCTTTATGCAAAAGACATTCATAAATCCTCTCTGAACGAGCAGATATGTAGCAGGTTAAATAAGTCTTGTTGAGTACCTCCTGTACTCAGCCTTGCGCAATTACTTGGACAGGTGTGTTTTTCTGGACATCGACATCGACGAGTAGGTTGGGGTTCCCAGACGGCAGCCTGGAATCTTTGGACTGGGACGTCGCCGTTATGCTTTGGCCTCTTAGGCCTTTTGCTAGTTTTGCTATGTCTAATAGCATATCTTGTCTTCCGTTGTATTGATGATTGACAGGTCAGTGACCTTATTTTCGTGATATTTGCTTCTTCGCTCTGTTAAGAGCTTAATATTTTGTTTCCTGTGTTGTAGGGTCTCTGTTGTGTTACCGATTTTCAACTGTTGGCTTCCGAGATCCTTGTTAGGCTTATCTCAGATTAAGGTCTCGGATTTGTCTAGCCTGGCTCTTGGGGGTGCTACAGGTTTTGGTATCAGAGCCGGACCGCCTGTAGGAAAACCTTTCTACTGGTCGATGTTGAGTCTAGTTGTTGTGAAAACTATTTGAAAGCTAAAACTATTTGCAAAAATCAAGAATGGCTTCTTTTTACTCCTTATCTGGTATCGCTCTAATTCTGGGTCATCTTACCTTGTTTTGGTTGAAAACATTTGCTCTCTCGTTCTCTCGGTCATTCAAAATATAGGTGCATCAAGTGCAGGTCGTTTCTCAGCCAAGTTGACTTAGAGTTAAGTTTTCTAGAGTCTGGTGTGTTCTTTGATCCGTCTTTCTCTTGTTGACAAGAGAGATTCATTTCCCTCTTGATCTCTCAACCTTGTCGTTTCTGCATCATTCTATTCCAATGTTTCAAATTCCTTTCACTTTGAAGATCTCTTTTTCTTCCTTTGATACTTCGGAAGCTGTGGTTGGACTCTGAAGCCATCCCGTGATTACTACATCGCTGTGCCTTTGCGACACTCGAATGGTAGTTACTCCTTCTTTCGTTTTTCATCCTGGACTTGAAACGAAGGTCCCAGATTGTGCTGTTGGTGGTGTGTTGAGTCATGTTGGTTGTTAGCCAAGTGATGCTCACTCTATCAGTAGATGATGCTGACCTTTAACCCAAGATCCATCTTGTTGATCCCTGAGGAATGCTTGCAACCTCAGAAGGGCTAGCAATGTCAATTCTAGCTAGCCTTCCAGCTGGTGGTTTTGCCGTAATTGACCTACGACATCCAAGGTTTACTTCTTCCACTAGCTTTGGCAGAGGTTCTGTCATGGAACCAAAAGGATCACGACAAGAGTGCTCTTTACGAGTCTCACATCTAAGTTGGTGACTCTGCCGCACCTTTCTTATCAGAACAAGTTATCATATGTATGCTAACTTGAGCATCTGCATCCCAGAATTTTCCTGAGCATGTTTCTTTTCTTTCGTTATGTTCTGACCAGTGTATGCCACTTGGCATCCAAGTTGTAAATGTGCATTGGTGCACTAATGCATGTTGCTCTTGCGGTCCGTCGTGACATTCCACTTCGGGATGTCAGGGAGAAACAAACTCCTGTACCTCGTCCATTCCAGGACCAGGTCAAAGTGTTGTAGTCCGCAGATTAAGATGCTTTGTTTGCTTCTAATCTGTTCCATCTCAAGGTGTCACCATCTTGTATATCAAAAGGTCGTGATGTGTCTCATGACTTTATTGATGCAGTGATGCTTTTCACGTCCTTACTCACGCTTTTCCCCTAGCTGCTCGTGCTCGGAATGCTATGGCGAGTGTATTGATGTGATTATCAGATATTCTTAGCAAATTCTTATTGCTTCGACATATAAGGACATTTGATCCCTTCCTTGTGTGATTGGTTATCCGGTCACTAAGTGAAGTTGACTGTGCTGCCAAGTCCGTTGTTCTGGTGCACATACTCGGTCAAAGAGTTAGGTTTTACCAACGCTCTTAAGGCCAAATCGTTTCGCTTTCATAAGCAAGACTCCTTTCTACCTGTGTTGCCGTGTTGAAGCAAAATGGTATATCCTAATGGATTTGCTATCATCCCAATCTTTGATTTGATTTGGGGCTATCGTCAAATCAAACTCAGTCCCAAGGACCATCGTTGATGATGTTTTACCTATGGTGTTTCGCCAGCTTACATCTTCATGTCCTTGGTCTGACCAATATTTCTGCCTCGTTCATATATCAGATTATTCCATCTTACTGGAGTATCTTAGTAAGATTGTTGTTGAGCCCATCAATAACATTCTTATTGCCTCCATGTCTTAAGAGGATTATTATGAACCTTTGGAAACAATGTTGGAAACTTTTGAGAACCATCTTTGTGTCATCACAAAGTGTGTGTTCTGGATGTTAGAAGTAACCTCTTCTGGTTCACATGCATTTGCTGAAAGATGTCGCCGTGAATCCAAGTAGAGCTTTCCTTGTTTCCTCGGGAATCATCTCTAGTCGGTCATGCACGTGCGGATTATTCATGGGATGATAGGTTCCTACCTCCATTCCTTGAAGAAGTCATTTATGCACCCCTAGCCACTGACTGTTTGGATCAAGAATGAGAAGAAGTTGGAAAACTTCATTATCTTCTTTGTTGTTTCCCAAGAAGGACTCAATTGTGTTTGTTGCATATTAATCATGTAGGTGCATCTGTCTTTTGACAAATTGCTAACGCATGATTCTGGCAATCTCGCTCATCTTTTTGAGCTTGACATTGTTGTCCACATCTTGAGAATCTGCAACCTTTCCTCGATGTTAACCATTGCACCTCTCCGTTCGGACGTTCTTAGTCTGAACTTTCATCCCAACTAGCCAGAGCTGAATCTCAAGCAGCAACGATGGTTGGTGTCCCTCAAGGATTTTGACATAGGTCCTTTTGTAACTCCGGCAAGATTTATGTTGTGGTTGACACACTTAGTCGGAAGGCCTACCGCTGAAATTCCTGGAATCTTCGAGAATAACCACTCCCCATGAGGATTGTTGTGCGGCTTGTTCTAAAAGTTGCCCCTTATGGTATTTATCTTTCCAAAGCTCAATGTTTACCTCCTTACCTATTAAAGGCTTGTCATGAGTTTGAAATGGGTATCTAGAAGATCAAGAAGAAGTTTCCCTCCTCCGATGATCTCAGAGATTCTGAATATCTCCTGAGTGATCCTCTTGATCCTTTTCCTATCCTTTGATAACATATCCATCATGAGAATTCTCTTTTCATGGCGATCTTCAACATTTTTTGATCAGTTCTTCCTTCCTTTTGCTTGTACTTGAAATCCTTTTCAACTCACACATTGTGTGAATTTGTCAGTCATCATAGGGCCCTGGACTTTTAATCATGGGGCAAACCTCTTGTGAGCCCAATGGTTGAAATCTAAAAAAAAGGGTTCTTCCTTTTGTTATATCAAGACCTCGTTATCTATCTATCTTAGCCTTGTGCAAAGCTCATATTCTAATCCTTTCGAAGAACAGTTGTTTACCAACTTGAAACTTCTTCCTTTCCATCCGTTACCTTGATGTGTTTCATGCTTGTTAGCTCAAGAGTTGTTTTGCACACTCCTTCCTTGAGTTGACCATGAGATACTCGATCTTTTAAAAGAACCTCGTTCTAGAGTTATTTCCCTCTTCTCTTTGGTGTAGTTGAAGAACCGTCCGACGAGACATGGAGTGTGGAATACCTGAAGTAAAAGATCAACCTCTTCGTTAAACAAGATCGTCGTGGGATCGATAAGATCGTCCAAGACCGGTGTAGCCCTCCTCTCTGTATCTCTTTTCCTACCTTAGGAATCTCGGGGACGAGATTCTTGTAAGGGGGATAGATCTGTAACAACCCCAAATTTGCTAATTGGTAAATAGGATTTGTTTGTGCATCATGAGCATCATTTGCATCTAATTAAAATGTGCACAAAATTTGAGTTTAAAAATTAAAAGAGAAAACACTTAAGTGGCCCAAACCACTTGCTATTTTAAATGTGTTAAAAGATTTTCAAAATTTTCAAAATCCAAAGTTGCCAATGGCTTCTTTGTGAAATTCCGAGTCTCCTGGTATTTTTGTACAAATTTTCTATTTGCAGAAAGGCCCTCAAACTATTTATTTTCCAAACTAGGGGCCTGTTTGCAAAGGTTTTCGCTAATTATTAAAACTCCAGGGGGTTATTGGAAAAATCTTCTTTTCTTCTCTTCTTCCTCCTTCGACAGAAGGACGCCAGAGACGTGACGTCTCCTCCGTCGATCCCCGCCGGAGCCCTGCGCCAAGATCCTCGCCACCGCCCTCCCCTTCATATAAATCCCTCCGCCGCCGCCAGGAAGAAGCCCAGTTCTTCTTCTCCTCCTCCGTTCCTCTCCAATTCCTCACCACGGCCGAACCCTAGCTCCGGCTTCGTCGGCGATTCCCGGCCGCTCCGGGCAACGCCTTGCTCCGGCGAGATGCTCTAGAGAAGCTCCGTGGTCTTCTCTCCCTCCTCGCTGAGCTGTGCATGCTGGGAAACTCCTAGCGCGACGGATTTCGCCGCCGCGTCCGTATCATTCTCAACTCCGGCCGCCGCGGTTCGAGCTCGATTCCGGCGAACCCCGGCCTCCCCGCGCTTCCTCGACGCCTCCACGGCCACCAGGGTGAGCTGCTGGTCCTCCCGGACCTCTTTTCCCTCTCCCTCCCGCTCCTTTTGCTCCGGCCGCCGTGCGCCGCCGCCAGCCTTCGCTCCGGCGAGCGCTCCGCCCTCCCCGGCGACCATTTGCGGGCGGCGCCGCCACCCCTCGGTCGCCCGCGTCTGTGCGCGCCCAACGCGCGAAGCCACGCCTCCCCTCGCGCCAGCAATCATCGAAGTGGTGATCGACAGGGAGGGATTGCTCCATTGCTGACGTCATCATGACGTCATCGGGGCTTTCTCTTTCTTTTCTGAAAATCATTTGTTCATTTACTGAAATTGTTAAATCTATGACAAGTGGGCCCTGTTTGTCAGAATTTTATTTATTTCCAAATAATGTTTTCTGTAATTAATAAACTTATGACATGTGGGTCCAACTTTTATTTAAATTCATAAATGTTTAAAATGAAATTAACAAATGGTTTAAATTGAATTAAAATTGTTTAAGTTTTGGAAATTCATAACTAATTCATTTTAATTCAGAAAAATATGATTTTTATATCAAAATTTGCAGCAAAATAAGATCTATTTAATTATCTCCAAATCATGCATATTTAAACAACTTTGAACCATGTTCATAATAGAAGAACAAATTACACCCTTTCTTTTAAATATGGAATTTGTCGAATGGCACCTCTCGGGCATTCGCACTCCATTTAAAATGTCCTTCCATGTGTAGGATTTACATTTCAATACCTTAAATTGTCATGTCATGCATCGTGCGCATTGCATCGATGCCATGGTTGAATGTTGTTTCCCGTTTCTTTTCCGGTGTTTCGTTTTTCGCGGTAGATTGCGAATCCAAAGTGGAGTTCGACAACACCGAAGGCTTGATGAATCATCGATGGTCAAATTAAGAGGATATCTATGAAGAGTTATTTCTGGTTATCTCGATCAAGTGAAGCCGAAGATTCCCAAAAGTGTTATATCTTGTTATCGAAGAGCAAGGCAAGCATAACCTCTTATCTGCACATATATGGTTTCAAAGTATTTGATTCTGGTATTATGCATGCGATTCAAATGTGGTTTTGAGTTGAGGGTTAGATTGTCTTAGGTGTTGCATCGCGAGAGTCTGCTATGCTTAGCCCTGCCTAGATCTTCCCTCTGTTCCATCCGGTTGATGAATCAGAGCTGTGAAGAAAGACGTGGAATGATCGAAGATGTGTGGAATATGCTAAAGACTTGGATGAGAGGCCACAATGGGATTGTGGTGGGTTGTCTCATTCTTGTCGATCTTAGGAACTGAGTTCCTGGGTTCGGAACCAAGATTAGTCGTGCATCCACACAGGGTATTCATTTCCCCCTCGACTCCAACTTGCCTAGCCTACTACGTGAAGCCACTAGTTCGAGTGTTCCATTTGCGTGTGCGGTAAAATGAGTTGAAGAGAATTAGGGCCAGGTTCAAGTGGGCTGCGGTCACAGATCTTGGACTTGGCAACCCGCACTAGAGACCGCTGCGCGTGGTCAGATCTACTGCTGTGGCTCATGGACATAGGCGAAGCTTGGGGAAGGTCGTGGCCAACCCTCCTGTCGGCACTCCCCGGAAGAGTGCTAATAGCTGGCGTATCGGTTGGTTGGCGTGTGTGGGTAGTTACACCCCCTGCAGGGTAAATCTTTTCGGAAAGCCGTGTCCACGGTTATGGACGACTTGGTACCTTATTTCGGTGATCATAGACAACTATAATCTAAGTATAAAACTTGCCAACTAAGGGCGGATCGCCTCCTCGGGTTGAGCGAGGGGGGTGATTCTGGTGGGTGGTACAAATCATGATGATCTAGTGGAGACTGAAGATATGGATGAAGCTAGTGTTACTCCCTTACCCCATTTTTTTAAAAGTCTACTGATGCGAGATTCACTCCTCCCTCGATTTGGAAATAAAGATGGCTTTATGCAAAAGACATTCATAAATCCTCTCTGAACGAGCAGATATGTAGCAGGTTAAATAAGTCTTGTTGAGTACCTCCTGTACTCAGCCTTGCGCAATTACTTGGACAGGTGTGTTTTTCTGGACATCGACATCGACGAGTAGGTTGGGGTTCCCAGACGGCAGCCTGGAATCTTTGGACTGGGACGTCGCCGTTATGCTTTGGCCTCTTAGGCCTTTTGCTAGTTTTGCTATGTCTAATAGCATATCTTGTCTTCCGTTGTATTGATGATTGACAGGTCAGTGACCTTATTTTCGTGATATTTGCTTCTTCGCTCTGTTAAGAGCTTAATATTTTGTTTCCTGTGTTGTAGGGTCTCTGTTGTGTTACCGATTTTCAACTGTTGGCTTCCGAGATCCTTGTTAGGCTTATCTCAGATTAAGGTCTCGGATTTGTCTAGCCTGGCTCTTGGGGGTGCTACACTTACCTCCTCTCGAGTGCCGTGAACCTGGGTACGGGCTGGTGTCTATCTCTGTCGTGGGTGTTTCGTCTCCTGGTCCGGCGAGCATCGTCGCCGCGCCCCTCGAGGGTCTTGACCTCCGCGTTCAGTCCCCTTCACGAACTACACTTCAGGAAGTGACTACCCCAGTTCTTAGGGAGTCATAACCCGACTGGGAAAGAGAGAAAGAACTAGATAAAGAGGCTAATATTGCTAAAGTTTTTACTATTACTACCTCTGAAAATAATGGTGTTTCACATGCTAGTAAGCCTCCTATTATTAATGGTAACATAGTTGGTGTTGGGAATGTTTCCTCTACTTCTTAAAAAAAATTAAAATTGCCCAAAACTGCTGAAACTAGTGTTGATAAAAGTGCTGAAATTTTTAGAACATGGGAGAATATGGTTCGGTTTGCTTTGATGATAATAATTTTGATTTTAATAATTGTAATATCTCTGAAGTTATTAAGTTCTTTCAAAAGTTGGCCACAAGTCCTAATGCTAGCTCTGTAAATTTGGCCTTTACTACTCATATTACAAATGCTCTCGTTAATACATTGGGTGGTTGATGGTTCGTCTGACTGTGTTCTTTGTGCTGCTAATGTCTTAGAGGACTGGAGACATTTATTTTTTAACTGTCTCTTTAGCACCAGAATCTGGAACTATCTGCAAATTACATGGGTTTCTGGTGGCACCGAAGCACAGGTTCTGATAGATGCTAAAAAGGGATTTCAGGGTCCTTGCTTTACAGAAATAGTTGTGCTAGCGTGCTGGAGTATTTGGAAACAAAGAAACAATTGCATCTTCAAAGGAATCATACCTAGTTTTAGAGGTTGGAAATCTAGCTTTGTACATGAGGTGTCTTTGCTAAAGTTCAGAGTTAAGGACTGTGTTAGCTCTCTCTTGACTTCCTGGTTAGATAGTCTACTTTAACTTAGTTTCTAACCATGGACATAGACTCTGTAATTTTTTTTTCTATTGCAATAAAATGAGGAGAAAAGGCTGTGGGGGGCTCCCGATAGTACAAAGTTTCAAAAAAAACTAGGGTAAATTAAGACTTGAAGCTTCTATCCCTAAGAAGATAGAACATGGTTGGGAGCCCATCATTAAATTGTAAGTGGATAAACTTGATTGCAATGCTTTGTGTGACCTTGGTGCAATTATTTCTGTTATGCCTAAAAAGCTCTATGATATGTCTGATTTGCCACCATTAGAACATTGCTATTTGGATGTTTTTCTTGCTGATAATGCTTTGAAGAAACCTTTGGGAAAATTTAATGATGTTCCTATTATGCATGGTTAACAATAACCTGGTCCCCGTTGATTTATTGTCTTGGATATTGAATGTAATCCATCTTGTCCAATTGTATTGGGAAGGCCTTTTCTAAGAACTGTGGGTGCTATTATTGATATGAAAGAAGGTACCATCAAGTACCAATTCCCACTCAAGAAAGGCAAGGAACACTTCCCTAGGAAAAGAATGAAGCTACCTTTTGATTCTTTTGTTCGTTTGAATTATGGTGTTGATGCTTCATCTCTTGATAATATTTGAGTTTTTTCTTTCAGTGCCTAGCTGAAAGGCGTTAAAGAAAAGCGCTTATGGGAGACAACCCAATTTTTATTCCTGTCATTTTATTTAGTTGTTTAAAGTAGTTTGCTCACCTCTGTAGAAATTTCTTTGTATCTTTACTTTATTGCATTGTTGTGTCAAGTTAAGCCTCTAGTTGAAAGTTGATGCTAAATTTGGATTCCTGCGCAGAAACAGTTTTCTACTGTCCACTGTTAAATTCCTAACTCTTCACAGAGAAATCCACATTACCTACCCTTGTTTGTGCGTAATCCTCAGATATATATGCAACCTCATTAGTTTTATGTTTTCTTATTTGAGAAAGTTAAGTGCCTCAAAAAATCATCTTTACGGACTATTCTGTTTTTGACATATTCTGTCATTTATTTTGCAATGCCTCTTTTGCTATTTCGATTGATATTTTTATTCAATGAAGTATCCGTGTGTCGTGGTGGGGTCACGGCAGATGCCATAGGATGGCTAAAGTATGGGGCCGATGGACGCTGGTGGATCCGGGGACGGCTAGCGAACTAATGAGTTCACACAGGGGAGGATGTTAATTTGACCGGGATCTCCGAAGAACAACACACACAACCGAAGGGAATGAAAGAAGATCTAGCAATACAAAACAACTGCACGAAGGCAGAGAACACACACACACACGATGTACCCAGGTTCGGGGCCCTCGTGGGGAGGTAACACACCTACTCCTGCCTTCCCTCTCAATATAAGTGTGGAATAAGATCTACAACCCGCTCTTGAAGCTCTTGTGGTGATGAACACGAAGAACAAGATGAACTAGAGAAAGGGAAGAGTAAATGCTCTAGGAGTAAATGAGACTAAGGTCTTGGCTCCCAAGTTGGTCTCTCTTCACTTGAGCAGTTATGGCGCCTTTTATAGAGTTCCGGCCGGGACGGCCGGAACCCTAATCCGGGATGGCCCCACCAGACAGGCCTAACGGTTATGTCGACACCGGCTAGTGCGACCGAGCCGCCTACCTATCCGGCATAGCCCTGCCGTCATCATTCCGGCAAGGACATCAGGCGCCGTCCTGGAACATCATTGTCCCCCTGTCAGAGACAAGACATGTCTTTGCCCATCCCGGGTAGCCTTTTCCGGATTGCCGGGCTAGGCATGTCCGATCTTGTCGTACCGTTATCGTACCGGCTGACGCGCTCCCGTGTCAGGCGGGAGGTGACCATGCTTCCGTGTCAGGCGGGAGGTGACCATGCTTCCGTGTCAGGGGGGATGGTACTTCCCCCCGCGCCAGGCGGGAAATCCTGCTCCGGACCGTTGACGATCTACCGGCATCTCCCACGCCGGCTACCTCTTTGCTTCATCCTGTAAGCCTTTCCTGTACACACCAGACAACTTGCTAGGGCCGAGATCTATACACCGGTTAGCTTGTACCCGGGGAGCAAGCTTGTACCTTCCTTACCTACCCGGGGAGTCTATCCGGTTCCCCTGGGATCTCCTCCACCGGGAAGTGTACCCGGAGCCTCCGAGATCCTTCCCGGATGTATCCGAGTAGAACTTCTAGGATGAGCATCTCTAGGCCTAGCCTCCCGAAGATGTCTTGGGCTGTCACCAAAGACATCTTCGAGAAGCTAGTTCTTAGAGAAACCACCCGCTTGCTTATGCTGTGGTGCAGGCCTGGGGGGGCTATTTATAGCCGCCAGGGATGACCCTTGCACCCGCCAGGAGGCACCTTGCACTCTACCAGCTCCGAAAGGTCAAATTACCCTTCAGCGCACCAGGGGGTGGCCCTTGCACTCACCAAAGGTCAAATATTGTTGCCACACTGTAGAGTAGTGTCGAGTTTTGCCCTACCCGGGGGGTAGCTCCCCGACACTAGTCCCCGAAGCTGGTGCTGTGCAGCGACCCAAGACGTTGTGCGGGATCAGCTTTAAGGAAAAAGAAGAACACTTAAGCACACCAGGATCGACATTGAGTTTTGGCACCGAGATGCATTTCACCGACATCCCTATCCGGAGGTCGCGCTCCGGTAAATGAGATATCACCCTTGGTCGGTCATCCGGATAAGGCCGTGCCGGTCTGAACTTCACCTTCCGTGTCGGGGAAGATTCCGTTTTATGGGGGGAGGGTCCCACCAGAGGTCTCGTCAATGCAGGGAGGTACTCGAGTGCTTTTGACCGAGCACGCCGCTGCTCGGGTTCGTGCGCCGGGAGCCGCAGCCGATCCGAAGTCTAACCGTTGGGGCTCTGTGGCCCGCGGTGTGGCCGGATCGGGTGCTCCGGGCGACGCCACGTGTCGCTCGGCACAAACTGATCCCACCCACGATTTGGGAGATCGTGGGCGGGAAAATCGGAAACCGCTCCGGATCTCCTCATAAATAGGGGATCGGAGCGATCACCTCCTCTTCTTCCCCAAACTTCTATCTCCCCCGCACCATCTCGAGCGCTCCACCGTCGCCGCGATCGTGCTTCAAGCACCACCGTCGCCGTGCCCGGAGCTTGAGCACCGCCGTTGTCCTCCGCCGCCGGAGCCGTTCTTCTTCACCATCGGGCACCGGATCTCTCGCGCCTCGGTGCCAACTTCTTCGGTGAGTCTCTCCTCTTTCTCCGACGAGCTTCCTTACGGTGGGGAACCACCGCACTAGCCTGTGACTTCGCGCGTCGATGAACCATGTTGTCGCCGGCGAGCGTGCTCGGCGCGGCGTCGCCGGTGGGCTACTTCATGTCTTAGTTTTGATCCGCGCTAGCCCACCCTTATGCACGGCTCGGGTATTACTGTGCCGATTAAATTTATTTGTTCGAGCACGCTAGATCTTTTTGACAGGAACCCGGTTGTTGCTAGAAGTTTCCATCCCGGGATCTTCCGTTACCGGCATACTAACCCGACTAACTGCCACTCCGTCTACAGAGCAGCTCTGGTATGTCCTCCGTGCCATCCGAGATGGGGGACGAGAGTGTCCGAGGTTGCTGGGAAGGTTCCGAGACCAATCAGGGGGACCTTGATTGGCTGTATCGGACACACCGGATTCCTCCACAGGTTGAGAGTCGACTTCCGGGGAACGAGGTTCAGCCGGAACCTCAACCCGGCGAATATGTAGTGTTCCTCATGCACTTTGAGCGGGGGTTTGGGCTTCCGGCCAGCCCCTTCTTCCGCGACTTCCTCGACACCTACAACCTCCAACCTCATCACCTACCGGCCAATGCAATCATGATGCTCTCCGTCTTCGCCACTTACACGGAAGGGTATCTCGGTATTTGGCCGTTTGTGGATCTCTGGGCCAAGTACTTCATCCTCCGCCGCCAAGTCATCCCGAACCCGGATAAGAAGGTCAACGATCTTGTTGACTATGGGGCGGCCACGATCATCCCTCGCCCTGATTCCGGATTCCCTAAGGTTCAGGGGCTGGAATCATGCCAGAAGTGGCAACGGAGCTTCTTCTACGTGAAGAACCAGGCGACCTCGGGAGACTCTCCGGGATCCTCCTCTCCGGATTTCATCAACCTACCCGAGTTTGCCATGGGTCCCCCCCGCGTGTTCGACCTCTGGAATAGGCTCCCGGATTCCGAGGAGATCACGTGTATGCATGACGTCTTGAGCGTCCTCACGGATAGTCTGACTTCGGATGACCTCTTGTGTTGTTTTATCATTCGCCGGATCTGCCCTCTAAAGACCCGAGCTCATAAGCTGTGTCATATCAGTGGTGTATATGACCCCACGAGAACCAGCATCTTCCCGCTGGACAAAGCTCAAGTCCGGCGGCGTGTTCTAGCTATCGCTCGAACTAAGCTGCCGGTGAATTTCGCGTGGGGTCGTGTTGCCGGCTCCCGCAAAAAACCACTGAAGCAGGTGCTTGTGTCTGCTTTTCGCCAACTTCCCTTTGCACCCGGGTTTTGCTGGAAATCGACATGGTTGTCATGCAACGATTTATTCCTGCAGATGTGTGAGCGTCAGACAGCGGAGGACGCGATGCATGCCGGTAACAACTTCGCGGCGGATTTCCCGATACCGAAGGAGATGCCGAGAGAGGATCCCGACGGCGGAGATCACCTCGCCATCCCCCTAACCCGCGCTGCCGCCCCGGGTAATCCCTCAACTCCAGAGGCTATCCACATTGCATCTGACGATGATGATGGTGACGATTGTCAAATACTGGATGTTATTGACGCTCTTCTCCGAGACCAGAGGCCGAGACGAAGCGCGCCGAAACCCGGAAACGCGCGAACTTCGACACCACTCCTGCCGGTGAATCTGGTGGTGTCCCCAAGAAGAGTAGGCATACCAAGCAGCCGGGCAAAAAACCTCCTCGGCGCCGGAAAGGTCCCCCTACAGTAGATTCCGGGTACAATTTGCTTGCTTTGAGTTATCTGACTTTGATTTTTTCCGAGGTTCTTTCTGACATGCTCATTATAGAGATGCTCTTGACGTCCCGGCTTCCGTGGGTCTCCATCCTCCGGGATCCCGCACTCCTAGCCCCTCCCGGGCTGCTCCTTCTCCACTCCGGCATCCGGCGTAGGACGATGAGCATCCTACACCTGGCGTCGTCCTTCCCGAGGTCGTGGCTCCGGAGGCCGATCTCGGGGAGACTGAGGTTCTGCTACCCACTAGCTCTGCAGCTGCGGATACCATCCTCCCGGACAGCCCGCGGCGGGTGTCCCATCTTGAGGGGGAGATGGCGAGCCCTCTGCGGCAAGTCGTGTCGCGCGCCTCTTCCCGGTTGACTTCCGGCAAGACTCCGCCGCCGAAGCCGTCTACTGCTTCCTCCCGACAGGCTGATCATCCTGCCGGGAACCTACAGAACAAGGCCTCCGGGCAGAAGATAGTTGCTGCCAAGCCCAATGCCCCTCCGAAATCTTCGACCCAAGACTTGGCCCACAGCAAGGGTTCCTCTGCCCCGGTTAAGTATTCCGGATTACCACCACCTCCTGCCGAGATCCCTACTGCCGCATTGCAGGCGCTTCGAGCGACCGTAAGCTCCTTTGTGTCTTCAGGATCCCGGGATATCATTGCCGCGAGCGCGCCCGGCCTTCGTATTATTGAAGAGTACAACAAGGCCTGGCTCGCCGCTGATGCCTCCGAGATTGTGGGGGATTTGCACGCTGCCGGCACGAGCCGTAGCGCCCAAGCCCTTCACGCTCTCCAGGTGGCTGCACTGGATGTCACTCGGGTGATTGATGTAAGCTTCCTCCTTCCATTTTCTCCAAAGGTTCCAACTCTTCCATCCCCACTAGTCCCCGAGATTGATGCTTAGTGCTCTAGACTCCACCGAGTAGCAGATCACTAGACATCAATCTTAGAAAAAAAAGTTGACTTGTTAAGCCATTGTGGATTCCGGATATTCCCGAGTCTCCGGGATCCTTCCCGAATTCTAATATCGGATAACCCTTTGACACAGGATTGCGGCAAGAAACGCAGCAGCGTCTTCCACCAGCTTCTTGCTGACCTCGGTCAGTCCAAGAAGTCCGAGGAGCGACTCCGGGAGGAGCGGAACGCCGCGCGAAAGGTCTCGGTGGACCAAAAAACTGCCTTGTCAACGGCTCAGTCCGAGATCCTTCGGCTAAATGCCGAGCTGGAGAAGTCCAAGTCCACCGCTACTGATTTGAAGGCGCATTTCCTGGACGCGACCAAGAAGCATAAGGAAACCTTGGACAATACCGAGGCGCGCGCACACCACGCCGAGACCGAGTTGGCTCTTCTCCGGTCGAGGGCGGATGGCTGGCTTGCTGAATTGACTGGTTTAAACCTGGACCTCAATAGTAAGTTTACCGAGATCTTTTTTTTTTACTGCTATCACCCTCATGATCTGGCCACTTGACAGCTCTTCTTTTTAAAGGACAATTTGAGCACTCCCGAGACACCACCAACCTTGCAGTTGCTGCCGCCCGGGAGAAGCGTGCCGGGAAAGGTCCTATCTCGTACTCCTGGGATATCGAGGACCACCTCATTGCTCTGAAGGCCCGGATAGTACCTCTCCGGTCGATCGGGACCGAGCTGAT
This sequence comes from Poa annua, assembly GCA_026929855.1. Lineage (NCBI taxonomy): Eukaryota > Viridiplantae > Streptophyta > Magnoliopsida > Poales > Poaceae > Poa > Poa annua. The sequence goes on from CM049428.1 coordinate 29,934,823, forward strand.
CAGTGCGGCCGTCCATGTCCATGTCGCTCTATGGCTGGCGTCAGCGCTACCCTCTCGGTTAGTGAATTGGCGACTGCGTTCCGAGATGCCGGCAAGCGACTTCACGCTTGGAAGCGCTCCGGTGCGCGGGCTGGTGCTGACCAAGTCTTGACCCACGTGCTCAGCTGGTACGAGCGGCTCGATCTTGATGTGATCCAGCGCCTGCGCACCATCTCGCCGTGGTGCACCGATCCGGCCAAGATCCAGCGACGCCTAGAGGTTGCGCATCGCGTCGCGTCCTGGTCCGACATCGGCGTCTTCACCACGAGCCTCATCACTTCTGACTCCGAGTCAGATTACGAAGATGATGGTGAGACGGCTGAAACCGGTGACGCGGAAGCTGAGATCTCGGAGGATGACGATGCTGCTACCGGTGCTGCTACCGGTGCTGCTACCAAGACAGTGGCCTCTCGGGAAGCTGCTACTTCCGCGCCGGTCGAGACTTCGCACGCCGAGGCGAACCCGGAGGCTCTGGACACCAATGCTAACGTGGAGGAGACCATTGTGACCTCTCCAATTGCCGATGTACCCGAGAAACCGGCTTCTCCCACTGCCTAAAAACACTAAGTGTAGAAGCATAAGATCCCCGGGATGCCGGGTGCAACTGTAATATATACATTTTACTTCGTACTTTGTTTAATGTTACGCAAACAAGTTATGCCGGTTTATTTTGCAACGATTCCCCGAGTTCGTTTTCACGTTTACCGTAGTTAGGTAATTTCTGCTCTTGTCTACCATTTCGGCGTTTGACAGTCGAGTCACAAAATCCCTTTTACGGTATATACTACTTATGAAAATCCGAGTTCTAGTTTGCTAAATTTCCGACATAACAAAATAAACAACCGAATAAACAAAACACGTATGCCGGAGAAGTTCCTATCCCGAGTCCCCGAGTTCGTTTTCGTGTTTCCCACATTTGATGCTCTCTGCTCTTGACTACCATTTCGGTGTTCGTCAGTCGAGTCACAAGATTATTTTACATGACATACACTACTCCGACTAGAAAATCGATCTCGGAACTTGCCCGGCATACACCAAACCACAAATAGATAACCGGCAGTCCCCGGGTTCCTCCCTGGGTTGCCGGCATGCATGAAATGATAATAGAAAAAACATAAGGCATAAAACGAGGTAGTCCCCGGGTTCCTCCCGAGGGTACCGACATGCAAGTTAAGGCAAAGGAGAACTTTGGGCCGACCGTCCCCGAGTAACATCTCGGGGTGTCGAAATTTCAATGATAGGGAAACCGAGATACATACATTTGCACCTTTTAAGTGTAAAAGGGTCGTAGCAAGGCTACATTCCATGGCCGCTTGGTTTCCTCACCGGCTTTGTCCATTACACCTTTTCTAGCTTCTTGTGCATCTACAAGGTAATAAGAATCATTGTGTAGTGCCCTGCTTACAACAAAAGGACCCTCCCATGGAGGCGAGAGCTTATGCATTCCGGCTGTGCGCTGGATAAGCCTTAGCACGAGATCCCCTTCTCGGAATACTCTAGGGTGCACTTTCCAGCTATGATAGCGACGGAGATTTTGCTGATAAATTGTGGACCGAGACAGTGCCAATTCTCTTGCCTCCTCGAGCAAGTCCACATCATCTTCCCGGGCTTCCTTTGCCTCGGTCTCGGTGAACATTGTAACCCTTGGTGAGTCGTGCTGGATGTCGGTTGGGAGCACGGCCTCGGCACCGTACACCATGAAGAATGGGGTGTACCCGGTAGATCTGCTTGGTGTGGTCCGGAGACCCCACAAAACTGCCGGTATCTCCTTTATCCAACACCCCGGAGTTCTCAACAGTGGCTCGATCAAGCGGGCTTTGATGCCGGCCAAGACCAATGCATTTGCTCTCTCGACTTGCCCGTTGGCTTCCAGGTGAGCCACTGACGCCACATCCAACCGGATTCTCTTCTCAGCACAAAATCGAGCGAACTCCCCCACAGCAAAATTGGTTCCATTATCCGTGATGATGCTGTGCGGGTATCCGTATCTCAAGATGATGTCTTTCAAGAATTGAACCGAGGTGTGTCCGTCACACTTCCGGATTGGTTTGACCTCTATCCACTTTGTAAACTTGTCCACCATGACCAGCATGTGCGTCATATTGCCCCTTGTCGGCTTGAACTGTCCGACCATGTCCAAGCACCATACTGCGAACGGCCAAGTGATAGGGATTGTCTTTAATGCTGATGCCGACATATGTATCCGGTGTGCAAACCTCTGGCACCCTCCACACTTACGGACAATGTCCTCTGCATGCTGCAAGGCAGTGAGCCAGTAGAACCCATGCCGGAACACTTTTGCCACCAGCGCTCGAGATGATGCATGATGCCCACACTCTCCTTGGTGTATTTCCAATAGCATCTCTTGGCCTTCTTCGGGTTCCACACACCTTTGGAGCACCTCGGTGACACTTCTCTTGTACAGCTCTTGATTGATGAAGGTGTATGCTTTGGATCTCCTCAATATTTGCCGGGCTTCTACCTCGTTCTCCGGAAGGGTTCCATCCAATATGTATGCCATGATAGGCTGTGCCCATCCCGGGACAGGTCGAACCGGGAACACGGGGGCATCTATGTCCATTGGCTCGGCCGACATTACTTCCATCATCATGCTATTTAGTCTCTCCGAGTTCTGTGATGCAGTCCCCGGGTTCAACACAATGCTCCGACTTCCACCTCCATAGGTACAGCTTCCGAACCGTGCTCCTTGGGTATGAAGATAGAATCCCACTCGGGCGAAGGCTGGATAGACGGCTTCCTCAGATGCTCAAGAGCGATCCCGGGTGGGATGGCCTCCCGAGATGACCCTAGCTTGGACAACACATCTGCTGCTTCGTTTTCCCCTCTGGGTATGTGCTTGAACTCGCAGCCTTCGAAAAATCCGGATATTTTCTGCAAATGGAACCGATACAAGGCCATGTTGGCGTCAATTGCATCCCAGTTCCCCGACACCTGCTGCACCACGAGGTCGGAATCGCCGAAACACTCTATCCGGCGGATGCTGATTTCCTTGGCGACATTCAGTCCATGAACTAAGGCCTCATACTCGGCGACATTGTTGGATGCCCGGAAGTGAATTTGCAGAACATATTTCAGCGCATCTTGTTTTGGTGAGGTGAGAACCACTCCGGCACCCAATCCGATCTTGGCCTTGGACCCATCGAAATGCATCCTCCAGAAGTTGTAGTCGGGAGCTGGAGGCTCGTATTGCATCTCGGCCCAGTCTACCAGAAATTCCGGCAGCGCCTGTGACTTAATGGCGTCACGCCTCTCGTACGGTGGAGCGTACGGAGACAACTGGATGGCCCATTTGGCAACCCGGCCGCTAGCATCTTTGCAACCGATGATCTCGGCTAGGGGAGCCTCGCACACCACTATGATCGGGTGCTCTTGAAAATAGTGCTTGAGTTTGGTTAACGCCCCGGGATTTATCCCCTTTTTATTTGGTGAGTTTTCTTTTTTGCATCGACATGGCATCGCATTGCATCGCATGTTGCATTTAAATTAAATTTCCACAATTAAATTCGAATGCATTTCAAATTAATTAAAAATGTGTTATTTTTAAATCTTTTAAAAATGTTAAAACTAGTTTATTAAATTGTCCTTTGAAAACTAAAAATATTTTGTAAAGGTTTCATGTTCAAATTCGTTTTCTATTTTGTTTTAAAAATATAAAACCGAAAAGTTAAACGGGAGAGGAATAAAGCCCAAGCCCATCAAACCCCAAACCCTAGGATTTGTCCCCTGAAAAACTTTTCCCACCCCCTAAAAATTTGCAGCCACCCTCCTCCTTTTTCTGGGATTTTTGCAATAGTCCTTCCACCCCCCTTCTTTTCTTTTTCCCCCCTCTTTTCCTTTTTTTTCTCTTTTCTTTTCTCTCCTTCTCCTTCCTCCTCCCGCACCAACCGCCCGCATCCAGCCCGAGCGAGCGCACCAAGCTCTCCGCAGCGCGCCAGCCTCCCGAGCTCCCCGCCGCGCCCCGGCCTCCCCCTGCCGCGCGCCGCCTCCGCGCCCCCGCACCTCTCCTCCTCCTGAGCCGGCCAGCTCCCGCCTCCGGCCGCAGCGCCTCGCGCCGCCGCGCCCCAGCCAGCGCTAGCACGCCACCGCCGCCAGCCACGCGCCCGCGCCGCCGTCCGACGCCTGCGCCCGACCGCCTCCCTGCTCCGCCCCGTGACGCGCCGCCGCGCTCCTCTGCTCCGGCCGCCGCTTGCCAGCTCCGACGCCGCCGCCCGCGCGTCCTCCGCCACCGCCGCCGCTTCCCGCGCGCCGCCCGCTCTGCTCGCGCCGCCGCAGCCACCACGCCGGCAGCCGCCCGCTCCCCGTCGCGCACCTCCGCCCCGCACGCCCCGCGCCGCCCCGTTCCCCGCACGCCCGCTGCCGCCCGCTCCCCGCGCCTCCCGCAGCGCGGCGTCGCCTTTGGCCGCCCCGCGCGTCTCCGCTCGCCCACCTTCACCCGACGCCCCGCATCCCCGTGCGCTGGCCGCCGCCGTGCGTTCCGCCCCGCGCGCCTCCACTCGCTCACCTCCGCCCCGCGTTGCAGTGACTGCCCATGTTCGTATTTCGGCGCCCGCCCGTGCGCGATTTCTTTCCGGTGTCCGATTGCCGTGCTCCTACGTGCCCCCACTACCCGACCACTTCCACGACACCGACAAACGACGATGCCCCGGTTCCGCGTCAACTTCTTCCACGACGACGACTACTTCCTCTACGGACCGAAGACTTCGGTTTCGAACCCTATCTCTCCCGATCCGACGTACGGACCCAAACCCTAACCCTAAACCTATTTTATTAAATGTCATCTATCTTGTGCATATCGCATCATAATTGCATGTGTTGCCTTTGGGTTTGCGGGTGTAGCAAATCACCTAAATAATAAATATGGAATGTGTGGGGTAATAAATATATAATGCCCTATTCCATTTAATTTAATTAGATCACCCATGCCATGTTTTACCATGTTAACCAACATTTAATATTGCTGGTAAATAAATAACTTGCACCTAAATAATAATTGTCGGGGTTGCTTTCCCGCTTAATTTGGATTACCTGCATTGTATTGCATCTTGCCATGCCATGCATCATTCTTGTATGATCTTGCTGAATCTTTTGCCGTAGTTGTAAATTGCATCTTTTACGCTTTCCAGTGTTTGTTGCTTCTTCGCGGATACGACGTTGAGATGTGTGAGCAACGACAAGATCTGCTTCCATGCGGGAATTCCAGGCAAGCAAAGTTTGCTTGTTTACCTATACATTGTCTTTCATCCTTGCCTTTTGATCTATGCTATCCTAGTTACGATTCTTGAATTGTGATCCCATCATATGTTTATCCTGCAGCCGATACAGCTTCACCCCCACCTCCCATAACCTGTTGTATGTTTATCTGTTGGCCTTGCGAGTCGTAGCGCATGCTTAGAGTTGTTTGTGCGAGTCGTCTGTATGTATTATTTATTCCACCTGCTTAGTATGATAGATGGTTCTACCCTAATAAAATGATGTCATATGTTGGGTATTATAATTAAAAGATAAGGCACCGGCGGAAGGCCTTGCGAGGTGCTTTGTTCTGCTAAGTGTCGACCTAGGAACTCAGTTCTTGTCCTCGGATCCAATTTTGAGCGCACTAACCGCTTGTGCGAGGCCCTATGGAGCCCCCCGCGGCTTCGATCTAATCCGTCTCTTATCCAGGGCGCCGCAAGTAGTTCGGGCTTTCCATTTGATGCATGCATATGTTACCTAACGATCTCATGATGATGGAGTAGTCGATTCTCATATAGGATGGCACGTTCTTAGAATGCTATGAAGGTCGATCCCGGGAACTTGGGGTCAACACCCACCTTCTTGGTCTCCTTTGGTGGCTGGAATGAGGCGTGCTGCTCCGGATTCACCATCCCGGGCATTCCGAGTTGCGAGGTTTGGGCCAGTGCCACCACTTGTTGGATCCTCTTTTTCTCCTCCGCAATGACTAGGGACTCGGCTAAGTTTGAGCCGGCCGTTGCGCAATCCATAGAGCGCTTGTGTTCTCCTGCTATCGTGATTACCCCATTCGGACCCGGCATCTTCATCTTCAGATACCCCATGTGGGTAGATATCATGAACTTGGCCAGTGCAGGTCTGCCAATAAGCGCATGGTATGGACTTTGAGATCTACCACCTCGTATTCCAGGCTCTCTGTCCGGCAATTCTCCCGGGTTCCAAATAACACTTCAACCAAGATCTTGCCCATCGGGGAGCAGGATACCCCGGGTACAATGCCGTGAAAGGTTGTCTCGGTTGGGAGCAGCGTGTTCATGGACACCCCTAACTTTAGCATGGTATCATTGTACATAATGTTAATGGCACTACCATTGTCAATTGGTACACGGCTGAAGCGGACGTTGAGGCTTGGTCCGACAAATGTCGGGTCCACCACCAGAGCATAGCCACCAGGCTTAGGCATAACCCGGGGGTGATCCTTCCGGCTCCAAGTGATTTCCATCTCGGACCAGTGCAGGAACTTGGGCACCGCTAGGATTACAGCATTTACCTCCAGAGCGCGTTGTCGCACACTCTTCCGATCAGTGGGCTCGGTCACGAAGACCACATAGCTCTGATGTGCCTCCCGGTAGTTGCCTTGCTGGTGTCCGGATTGGTTACTCGGACCAGCACCATTATCATTCCGGGCGTGCACCATGTTCACAGGTCTGGGAGGAGGTCCCTGGTTGGGTGGGTTAATCCGGACTGCATTGGCACCGGATAGTGGTGGAGGGGGTCTCGGTATGTTCGACCGGGACGCCGGAGCGTTCGGCCGAGTAGCCCCCACGCTGCCTTCTTGCAATGTGCGCTGATACCAGCTGCACTGTCGTGTAGAGTGGTTTGCAGGCTTGTTGGCCTCCAACGTATGATAACAGCATGGCCTGTTCAGCATCTCTTCATACGTCAGGGGCTTCTTTTGGTCCACCCAAGTCTTCTGCACCTCTTGACTCTGACCCCAAGCCGGGCCAGTCGTTTTCTGCCGCTGATTGCTACCGGCATCTCCCTGATCTCGGCTAACCGCTGCAACTTGCTGCGAGGCATAGTGGAATTCGGGCTGACTCCTCTTTGGGCCAAAATCATGGCGATCATGGCTTCTGCTCGGCCCCGAACGCTGAGTTCCCGCATTCCTCCTGTTGGAGTCTCCGACATCCACCAGGGGTTGCATGGGATCTCCAAGCGTGTAGGTGTCGGCGATGCGCATGGTCTCTGCCAGGGTTGTCGGCATCTTTCTCTGCAGTTTTTGCCAAAGCATGGATCCATGCCGGCATCCCTGTGCAAACCACGAGATGGCCTGAGCTTCAATAACCCCTTCGCAAGAATTGCGAATGTTGCTCCACCGAGTAAGGTACTCCCGGTCGGTTTCATTGCTCCTTTGCCGGCAGATGGCGAGCTGTTGCGGGCGGTTGGGCCTCTTGTATGTGCTGGTGAAGATGCTGATGAAGGCCTCCTCGAAATACAACCAACAGTCTATGCTACAAGTTCTTAAGTTGTTCACCCAAATCCGAGCGGGTCCTTCCAACATTTGTGGTATGTACCGCACTGCCCAGCGTCTGTTTCCACCGGCTATGCTTACTGCAGTTACATAGTCTGTTAGCCAATCTTCCGGCTTCGAGCTGCCATCATAAGTCTTGGCACCCCGGTTGAGCTGGAAGTTTCTTACTGCTGGTTCTCGTATGATCCGAGGTCCAAAGCATGCAGGTCCCGGAGGACCTTGCTCCTCAACCAACTCGGATTGGTGAATCCGGTCGAGCCTAATCCGGGCATCCGCGGGATCTAGCTGCCGAGTTCCTATCCGGGATCCCAAAGGATTCTCGTTAGGCTGGTATCCGAGCTGCTGCAGCCTTGAGTTGCCATCATCACGCCGGTTAACCACAGGAACTAAGGCTTGCTGCGGGACAAAAGCAACGTCTCTCTGTCGGTTTCCCTGATTTTGTGGTTGGTACCGGGGTGGATTGCCGCGGCTTACCGCAACATTGTTTCCTACACCCTGGCTACCGCCGCTATGGCTACCCCGAGCTTGACCGGGATTGTTTCGTCTGGCTTGCTGAACTCCGGCGAATGCCGGGTCGTACGCCTGCAACTGCTTGTTTTCCCCGGATCCTCTGCTCCGGCTTCGGCTCTTGCTCTTGCTTTTACTCGGATGCGGAGAGGAGGCCTCTCCGCCCGATTTGTCGCTCTCGGCCCTGGCCGAATGTACATGGGATCCAACTCCCGGGTTCTTCTTCTTGAAGGCTTTGTTCTGCCGGTTAGCCTCTATGACTAGCTCGTTGACCCGTTCTTGTTGCTTACGGAGAGCTTCTCCGGATAGCCCTGCCAATTCGGCCATAGCTGCTTCTGCAGCCCTAAGAGTTTTCGCAGGTGAGCTGTATACCGGCTTCTCTGCCGAGATCATGCTATTTGTCCCGCTATGGCTAGGTGCCGTGCTACCTGCCAACTCATCATTCACCATTCTGCCCTTTTTACGCAGGTCAGCAATGCGCTTGTCCCGAGAGCCTATCTTGGGGAAGCCGTGAGCCGCGTTGTACTCCCGAAGACTGGCACTGAGTTCACGCCGGATCTCTGCGATCTCTTGCGCTTCTGCGAGCAGCAATTTGCGCTGCTCGTCCAAATCAGCTGAGGTGACTTGGGTATCCACATCCACTGTCACTAGGACAGCCAGCTTAGCTACCAGGCCCGAGAGGGGATCCAGGCGGCGACGATGGTGGGAGGGCTGAGGATCGCCGTCTCGGGCAGCACCTCTCTCCTGTGGAGGTTTTGCTAACCGAACCCGGTGAGTGCCGGCATCGCCATCGGGGGCATCCTGGAACACCTCCTCGGTCGTCCCGACCATCATGACCGTGACGCAGCCCGCGGGGCGATCGCCACAAGGACCCCGAGCGGCGCAGAGCATGGGGGGGTCTTCATCCTCCAGGACAACGTCCGGATAGCTGCAGATGACCTCGGTGGCGACGTAGGTGGTGAAGACGCCGAAGTCGATGAGGCATCCGTTAGCCGGGAAGGGCTTACTCCGGAAGCAACCGGCATTGTCGCTGACGAAATCCATCTCGCCCAGCCTGACAACTAGGCCGGAGAGAACACTAAGGCCGAAGTGAACAGAGGAACCCGTCCGGATGTGTACACCAGCCAGCGCCTCTGTCAGCCCCACGGTGGGCACCAACTGTCGTGGTGGGGTCACAGCAGATGCCATAGGATGGCTAAAGTATGGGGCCGATGGACGCTGGTGGATCCGGGGAGGGCTAGCGAACTAATCAGTTCACACAGGGGAGGATGTTGATTTGACCGGGATCTCCGAAGAACAATAAACACAACCGAAGGGAATGAAAGAAGATCTAGCAATACAAAACAACTGCACGAAGGCAGAGAACACACACCCACGATGTACCCAGGTTCGGGGCCCTCGTGGGGAGGTAACACCCCTACTCCTGCCTTCCCTCTCAATATAAGTGTGGAATAAGATCTACAACCCGCTCTTGAAGCTCTTGTGGTGATGAACACGAAGAACAAGATGAACTAGAGAAAGGGAAGAGTAAATGCTCTAGGAGTAAATGAGACTAAGGTCTTGGCTCCCAAGTTGGTCTCTCTTCACTTGAGCAGTTATGGCGCCCTTTATAGAGTTCCGGCCGGGAGGGCCGGAAACCCTAATCCGGGATGGCCCCACCAGACAGGCCTAACGGTTATGTCGACACCGGCTAGTGCGACCTAGCCGCCTACCTATCCGGCATAGCCCTGTCGTCATCATTCCGGGAAGGACATCAGGCGCCATCCTGGAACATCATTGTCCCCCTGTCAGAGACAAGACATGTCTTTGCCCATCCCGGGTAGCCTTTTCTGGATTGCCGGGCTAGGCATGTCCGATCTTGTCGTACCGTTATCGTACCGGCTGACGCGCTCCCGTGTCAGGCGGGAGGTGACCATGCTTCCGTGTCAGGTGGGAGGTGACCATGCTTCCGTGTCAGGGGGGATGGTACTTCCCCCCGCGCCAGGCGGGAAAGCCTGCTCCGGACCGTTGACGATCTACCGGCATCTCCCACGCCGGCTACCTCTTTGCTTCATCCTGTAAGTCTTTCCTACACACACCAGACAACTTGCTAGGGCCGAGATCTATACACCGGTTAGCTTGTACCCGGGGAGCAAGCTTGTACCTTCCTTACCTACCCGGGGAGTCTATCCGGTTCCCCCGGGATCTCCTCCACCGGGAAGTGTACCCGGAGCCTCCGAGATCCTTCCCGGATGTATCCGAGTAGAACTTCTAGGATGAGCATCTCTAGGCCTAGCCTCCCGAAGATGTCTTGGGCTGTCACCAAAGACATCTTCAAGAAGCTAGTTCTTAGAGGAACCACCCGCTTGCTTATGTTGTGGTGCAGGTCTGCGGGGCTATTTACAGCCGCCAGGGATGACCCTTGCGCCCGCCAGGAGGCACCTTGCACTCTACCAGCTCCGAAAGGTCAAATTACCCCTTCAGCGCACCAGGGGGTGGCCCTTGCACTCGCCAAAGGTCAAATACTGTTGCCACACTGTAGAGTAGTGCCGAGTTTTGCCCTACCCGGGGGTAGCTCCCCGACACCGTGGTAGTAGCTAATGCCCAGTAGCATTCGTAGCAATTGTGTTACTACATAATATCATAATTGTTTGTGCAGTAACCCTCTAATGAAGTTTACTCTAAGTTTGGTGTGGAGGAAGTTTTCAAGGATCAACAGAGAAGGATGATATGATGTGATCAAGTGGATAGTAAAGCCAAAGCTTGCGGATACTCCGGTAACATATTTCAAGAAGACTCAAGCGTCAAAGATTGGGGATGCCCAAGGCATCCCCTTCTTCATCAACAAATTATCAGGTCCTTTCTAGTGAACCTATATTTTAATTCCGCCACATCTTATGTGCTTTTCTTGAAGCGTCTGTTTCTTTTTTTTTCATTCTCTGAATAAAATGGACCCTAGCATTCCTTTGTGGGAGAGTAACACGCTCCGCTTTTTCTTATGAATACTCGTATTCTTCACTTATATTTGGTGAGTATTCTTCTCTTGCTACTGATATGCTTTCTAGCTCTTGTTTTTCATGCATCTCTTGCTAGAGTTGTCAGCTTTATTATGTCAAAGTATCATACCTTCTTGTTTAATTACTTGAAGAGTTTATCTTTTAAATAAGTTGATTTGTGTTTGGTTGAGAACAGAAAATGCTAAAAGTGGTAGATCGTATAACTAAATGATACATAATCTTGTAGATCATTAAATTGTGCCACTTGAATCATTGATGTTGTTTTGAGATATTAATTTGCTTAACAGTAAACATGAGGGTTTTGTAAAGTGGAATTATAAATTGTTGGTCTAGAAAAACTTGAAGCTGTGCCACACTTAAATTTCCAGTTGATGGCATAATGATATTTGACTTCTATTTGCCTATGGCAACCGTAATGACTTTGTGTTATGCGCTACGGTCGGGTCCCCAACAGTGACTTGTTCATTTGCCACAACACCTCTTGGAGTGATTTTCATTATGCCTTGTAAGATCATATTTTTATTTGGAATCTTTTTACGTGTGAGTTCTAAAGCTACGGTTTTCATGGCACTTTCACCACCATATTGCTAGCCTCTTCGGTACTTTGCATTTCCCTTTCTCACACTGAGAGTTGGTGCATATTTCACGGGTACATCCAAACTTGTGGGAGATCTTTATCTTGTTCTCCTACACATAAGCCAAATAGCTTCCTCAAAACATTCACCATACCTACCTACTACATCATTTCTATAGTTTTTCCGAGATAAATTGCCATGCAACATCCATCTTACATTACATGACTTGTTGTCATTCATTACTTAGATATTGCTTTGCGTGACTCTATAAAGCTGATGTGTGGTTTTACCCATGCTACGCTACATCATTGCATAACCTGCAGAGGCTCTATTGTCATATACATATTTTGTCATACTAGTTCCTTGTATCATCAGTGTGTTGTGATGTTGTCATAATAGGATGCTTGCCCCTAAAAGTGAAAATAGCCATGGAGGCCATCGGAAAAAAAAACTAAAAAAAGGGGGCAACATTACTATTCTTTATCACACACTTGTGCTCATGTTATAGCACCTTTACTCCATATGAGAGAGTTTTTATGTCCTACTTGCATAACTATGTGGGGAACTTTACACTATAGAAGTTGGCTTGTATATTCCAGTGATGAGCCTCCTCAAAAGTGCTATAGGTCTTCGTAAGCAAGCAAGATTGATGCACCCCCACTAGTTCCATTGGAGAGCTTTCATATACTTACAGCTCTATGTGCATCCATTGTGTGGCAATCACTACTCCTTGCATAGCTTCGATTATAAGACTTCCTCTTGTCTAATGATCACTTGCAGCTTTGTGAGACTTTCTTCCGTTGGCCTTCCAAACCCCCCTTAACATTCTCTTAGCCAAAACATCCTGGTGCCAGGAACCAACGTTGAACGCTTGCTTGTTTCTTTTGAACAAATAAAGAGTAGATCTTCTTCGTGCATATCGATATTACTTGACTTGATCCTTTCACAAAGTTTTCATGTTTGTTGGAAGCATTAGATGATTATACTGTTGTGCTTGAAGCTTAAATCATCTATAATATCGACTTTGCACAGTTGATTGCTATCTAGTACTATATCATTGGAAGCTTTGCTTTGCTATGCCTACTTGTTTATTTATTACTCATTTGGCATCAATAGAAACTATAACCCTTATTCATTTGATCTCAGTTTACATGCCTTACATTATTACATGATCAAGATTGTGTGAAAGCATGTCACTTCAGAAATTATTCTTTTATCGTTCTTGCCTACTCAGGACGAGTAGAACTAAGCTTGGGGATGTTGATACGTCTCCAACGTATCTATAATTTGTTATGTTCCATGCTATATTATACCAAGTTATTACATGTTTTATATGCATTTTATATACTTTTATGCATTTTCTGGGACTAAGCTATTAACAAGATGTCGCGGTGCCAGTTCCCTGTTTTCTGCTGTTTTTGGTTTCACAAAAATACTTAAGCAAATATTCTCGAAATCGAACGATTTCTTTTCTGAAGTCCATTTTTAATTGGGAACGTTCTAGAAGACCGGACACGAGACGAAGTGGGCGACCGAGGCGGCGACACCTCGGCCTCCACCGACCTCACCCTTTCGCCTACATATACCCCCTAACCAAAAACTCTAGCACGGTGTTCATTATTTCCTCCACGGGTCCCGAGCCGCCGCTGTCGTCAACACCAATTCAGGTGAGATCAGAACTTCTCCCCGTCACCCTGCCGGGAGGGGGAATCGTCACTGGAGGGCTCTGCGTCACGATGCCCGCCTCCGGACTGATGCATGAGTAGTTCACGCTTGGACTACGGGTCCATAGAAGTAGCTAGATGGTTGTCTTCTCCTCTTGTGCTATCATGTTTAGATCTTGTGAGCTGCCTGTCATGATCAAGATCACCGCTATGTAATACTTTATGTTGTGTTTGCTGGGATCTGAGAATATTGAGTACTAAAGTTATTGCTTCATAATATATCATGTGTGTGTTATTTAATGATCTTGCATGCTCTCCGTTACTAGTAGATGATCTGGCCAAGTATATGCTTGTGACTCCAAGAGGGGTTATTTATGCTCGATAGTAGGTTCATGTCTCTATTTAATTTGGGGTGGTGACAACTAGCTCTAAGGTTGTAGATGTACTATTGCTACTAGGAATAAAATAGTAGTATTTTGTCTAAGGATGATGTTACTTTCTTACTTTACACACAATGCTTAAGGCGATAATATGTTGCATGCAACTTAATACTGAAAGGGGTGCGGACGCTAACCGGAAGGTGGATTATTAATCATCGATGCGGTTGGAACGGTCTATGTATATTGTTGTAATGCCCAAATGAATCTCACACTAGACATCATAACGTTAGTATATGCATTGTTATGCACTTCATTATTCTATCAATTGCCCAGCTGTAATTTGTTTACCCGCATGAATGTTATTGTTATTTATGGAGAGATAGCACTAGTGAACTGTGGACCCCGATCCTTCTCTTTAATCTGATAAAACCTGTTACTTTCTGCAAACAACGTCTTTCTTCCACACATACGTTTAATTCTTTTGTTACAGAAAGCCGGTGGGATTGACACCCTCACCGTTGAGTTGGGACAAAATATTTTGATTGTGTTGTGTGCAGGCTCCACGACAACTTAGCATCAAGAATTTCTGGTGCCATTGACACCTTAGGTGAATTCTCATTTCCTACTGGTTCGATAACCTTGGTTTCATAACTAAGGGAAATCTTGCTGCTGCACTACTTCACACCTTCCTCTTGGGGTTTCCCAACAACACACCACCGTGAGCATCATCAATATTCATCGGATCCCAGCAAACACAACATCAAGTATTACATAAAGATGATAGGCAGCTCACAAGATCTAAACATGATAGCACAAGTGGAGAAGACAACCATCTAGCTAGTGCTATGGACCCGTAGTCCAAGGGTGAACTACTCACGCATCAGTCTGGAGGCGGGCGTGGTGATGTAGAGCCCTCCGATGTCGATTCCCCCTCCCGGCAGGGTGCAGGGGAGAGCTTCTAATCTCCCCGAAGTGGTGTTGATGAAGGCGGCGGCTCGGGTATCCGTGGAGGAAATATTTTCTTCGTAGGTATCTTGATGGAGATATGCCCTAGAGGCAAATAAATATATAGTATTTATCACACTATCTCATAAGTTTATAATATGTCTTTGTATTATGCTATAATTGTGTTAATCGGAATTATTAATACACGTGTGATACATAGATAACCAGAGTCCCTAGTAAGCCTCTATCCAAACTAGTCCATTGGGCAACAGACGATCGAGATTCCCGATCATGGACAATGACATCGGTTGACAGTGGGGTCATCTTTTAGTTGAATAAGGTGATGGACATACGCAAAGTATTGCAGTAAGATCGTATTACGATGTTTACCATTTGCAATAGAAACTAATATGATAGCTTATTCCTAAGACCGTGAGACCGTACTTACTGCTACTTCGTATGGGTGCTTTGAGAGCATCAAAAGTTGTGTCTTATATAGCATAACAATGACGGTGTCCATCTTGGGTGTCCTGAATGAGTATGTTGAGACGTATGGATCAAGAGCGGGATTTTTTCATTCGTGTAATGGAAAGATACTCTAGGCCCACTCGGTGAGATTGCATCTATATAGTTGCGCATCTTATGACTAGGTCATGGATATGTAATATCACAGACGATTTAATAACCTTTGTCCGTAACGAGGTATAACCGAGCATCGGATGTCTACGATCATATCTCCGACAAGGTAGTATCGTAGAAAAAAAAGGGATTGCATATCATGTTTATGGTTCAACGACGATATTCGTAGAATGCACAGGGGCCGTCATATGCATCCAGGTATCCCTGGCGGTCATTGGCGAGCGAAGGGTCTCGACCATGCCTGGAGTGTTCTCGAACCGTAGCGTAACAAGACTTAAGGTCTTAACGACACCTGGAGAAGGTTTTGGAATATTATAGGAATTGATTGGAGAAAGAGAAATGATCCGAAAAGAGTTATGGTGGTCCGGAAGGAGTTCCGGGAAGGTCTGGAATGGTTCCGGAAATGTCCGAAAGATGTTCGGGTGGTCCGGAAAATGTTTTGGAGTCACAAGAGATTAAATAGTATTTAAATATATTAATTATGAATTAATTATATTTTATATTAATTTAATATTAATTAAATAAAGGAAAAATGGGGCAGCCGACCTAAATGGGCCAAGAGAGGCCCAAGAGGGGAGCCGCACCAAGCAAGAAGGAAGGGGGCTTGGGCCCCTAGTCCAATTCGAACTAGGAGGGTTCGGCCGAACCCCTTCCCCCCTCTCCTTTGTTTAGTGCCACATGGGGGAGCTAGGGAGTTTGCACATCCCCTCCCCCCTTTATATGGCAAGGCATATTAATTAGATTACATCATCAGAAAATACAATTAATATTGTAGCAGGCCGGCCGAGCTGTTTCTCCGCCCGTTTTTCCCTCTCGCTCCACCAAAGCTATACCGTCGGGCGCCGTTGCCCTGCGTGATTCCAGAAAAGTTCTACTCATGCTTGTGATTGCTCGGAGGCGCCACATTTGAGGAGCCTGGGCGACATCGTCTCGCCACCGTCGCAGCCCTGTCGCTGCCCTGCCGCCGTCGCCATCCCCCCAGCCGCCGGCGCCACGGCCCTTCCGCTGGACACCCGTCGACGCAGGTCATCGTCGACATCGCAACGTCATCGTCTACTTCGTCACGGCAAGTTCTCCGCGACCTCGAGGTCGGCTATGTACGACTTCATTGTCAACGCTTGTGCGGGAGCGTAAACCCGCTATTCGGTCTACATGGAGGTATGTAACCTATTCTGCCACCGTTATCGCATGTACTACATAGATAGATCCTGGCTAGTTATTGCGTTCTTACGCTAGAAAAATTATTGTTTTCTGCACCGGAACCCCTTCATATCTTAGGTTTCTGAGGGGTATAAGAATGCGAAAGGGCAAAGGCGGTGGAGGGACAGGAGCCCCACACCATGTGCTAGCGCGACTGGGGGCCTGCCGCGCCTGGAGGTGGTGTGGGCCCCTCAGACCTCGTCTTCTTTTCCTTTTCGGAGTTCCGGAACGTTCCTAGGAAAATAGGGGCTTTGGAAAAGAAATCATCCAATTTCGAGAATATTTCCTTAAGTACTTTTCTGAAACAAAAACAACAGAAAATAGGGAACTGGCACTTTGGCATCTTGTTAATAGGTTAGTCCCAAAAAATGCATATAACCATATAAAATGCATATAAAACATATCTTAAGTGGTATAATATAAGCATGGAACATAATAAATTATAGATACGTTGGAGACGTATCATGAGTCTACCACCCTACCTTTGGAGCTCATTTGAAACACATTTTTAGGCGAGTCCACCATTTTTGCTTTGAAATTAGGCTGCTTACCCTACCTTTGGAGCTCATTTGTAACACATTTTTCAGCGAGTCCACCACCCTATCTTTGGAGCTCATTTGAAACACATTTTTTGGCGAGTCCACCATTTTTGCTTAGAAATGAGCCCGCTTACCCTACCTTTGGAGCTCATTTGCAACACATTTTTCAGCGAGTCCACCACCCTACCTTTGGAGCTCATTTGAAACACTTTTTTTGGCGAGTCCACCATTTTTTCTTAGAAAGAGGTCGTTTACCCTACCTTTGGAGCTCATTTGAAACACATTTTTCAGCGAGTCCAAACTCATTTGAAAATTTATATGGATTCAAGCTAGCTTTGAGAAAGCTCATGGCTATCCCCATTTGGTTTGCCAAAATCCCAATTTAAGTTACGATGACGGGTAACAACCAAAATCCGCATTTGGTGTGACAAAATACCCATTTTGTGTCAATGACACAAACGGAGGTGGGCAAGACAAAATCCCCGTTGGGACCGTCGTGGTCCACTCATCAGCGGGTGTATAACCCTTGTCCTACGCGCGCGTCCAATCAGATCGCAGAATGAGCTTCTGGCAGATCGCCCACAGTCTTCCTGCAGATTCCTTCTAGAGGAAATCAGACGGCTGCAGATTCCTTCTAGAGGAAATCGGACGGCAGCAGATTCACCAACATTTGAAATGATCTTGAAATATTCAAAAAATGTCAAAAAAAGAAAAATCATGCGCACATAGTCGTCTTATGTCATATACTATCGGCTTAAGCTGAAAAACATGGTATACATACATTCAAAAGGAGTAGGGCATGGATCTCATGTGATATTGCATAACTCAAACTATGAGGTCTAAGGTTGGAGAGAAGTGGTTTTGGAATTGCAACATGAAAGTTTGGAAACCTCACAAAAGTATCATTTTGGAGTGACTAAGAAGGATCCATGCTTAGTTTTTCATTTTCATGTTTTAAACTTGTTTAAATGTTGGTCAAACTTAGGTTTGACCGAATATGAAATAACCATAGTAAATTAAAAAATTATCGAAAAATTGAAAAACCGACGCACATAATCTTCATATGTCATATACTAACGACTCAAGTTGGAAAATATGGTCTACATACATTCAAAATGAGACGGGCATGGATCTCATGTGATATTGCATAATTTAAACTATGAGGTCTAAGGATGGAGAGAAGTGGTTTTGGAATTGCAACAAGAAATTTTCAAAAACCTCACAGAAGCTTCTTTTTGGAGTGACTAAGAAGGATCCATGCTTAGTTTTCCATTTCCATGTTTTAAAATTGTTTAAATGTTGGTCAAACTTAGATTTGACCAAATTTGAAATAACCATAATAAATTAAAAAATTATCGAAACATTGAAAAACCGACGCACATAGTCTTCATATGTCATATACTAACGACTCAGTTGAAAAACTTGGACTACATATATTCAGATGAGGAGGGCAGGGATCTCATGTGATATCGCATAACTCAAATGTGCAAATGGGGATTGCAACATGATAATTTTAAAATACTCACGAATGTATCATTTAGAACTGAATGTCGGCCCAGTGGGAACTGGGGTATCAAGAGCCCATTCCCCTCAGGCCTCGCTCGTGGGCCAGGCGGACAAAACGGCTAAGGACTAGGTGACACCGCCTGACGGGAACCCCGAGAGGCGATTCCCCTCGAGGGCCTGAAGGGGGAGCAAGGGCCTCAAGGGACCCCTCGCCCCAGTGGATCCTCCTCGTCAAGGAACCAACCCACCTGAGGGAAGTCCGGCATGAACCTCCCCTCAGGCCTGGGGGGAAACGTCGTCGCCAAGGAACCCCGACAGAGCGCACGTCATCTCTGCCACGCTCGTACAGAGGCGCTCACGCCCTCGTCGCTGTCCCTGGCGATAAAGCGGTCAACAAAGCTGCTCCGCCTGCTGCACAGCTGTGAGGACCTTCTACTCTGACGGTAAAGCAGGTGGACGGCGCAACCCTCCAACGGAGATCGTCATCGTGGGCTCCACCCCAGAGACTGCCCGCTCTACGGGCGGTACAAGAAGCGGTCGGCGCCTGTCGGCCACGGCGCCACCTTTATCAACAATGGACCGAGTCCATGGACGAAGGGAGCGCGGTGGAATCGTGCTCCACCCCGCCACTGGCGAGTGGTAGCCAACCTTGAAGGCCAAGCCGAAGAAGAAGACCGGAGGCGCCTATAAAAGAGAGAGGACATCCATCGTAGCAAGGGTCGGCTCCTTGCGTGCAAAACACCCTTGTAAACCCTAGCAGCTCTAGTTAGGTTAGCCTCTGGCTGGAGGAGGAAGAAGATCATCGCTTCCCTCCCTAGGCTAGAACTGCCTTAAGGGGGCTTCCGGCAAGCTCAATTTTACTGTAACCTCCAACATATAATACAGACAGGCAGGAGTAGCGGTCTTACCTCCTCACGAGGGTCGTGAACCTAGGTAAAGGACGGTGTTTTCCTTGGTCGGGTGTGAGCCTTCTCCGGGTCCGGCGAGCAATATCGTGGGGCCACTTGAGGGTTTAGACCTCCGTGTTCAATCGCCTCTCGAACTACCCTTCAGGAAGTGACGACCCCCGATTCCTGGGAGTCATAACCCGACATTTGGCGCGCCAGGTAGGGGATTGAGGCGCGTCAACAACCTTCGAGTTCATCTCCACGCCATGGTGAACACGCGCACAACTCGCACCGCTCGAGTCAGCCGACGCGCGCCCGCGGGAACACGCGCGCCCCCAGGCGCCGCGACCACCCGCGCAAGGCCGGGCCGACCCCGCCAAGAGGAGCATGTCCCCTCTGTCCCTCAGGCGGAGGAGCCAGAGCACGACGCCGAGCACCAGGAGGACGCGCAATCGTCGCACCCGTCGCAGCGCCCAAGCGGCTCGGGCCAGGGGAGAACCGACCCTACGCCCCACACCGCACTGCTCATGGCGCAGGAGATGCTCCGCTACCAGCCCACCACTGAGGCCCACGAGAAGTGGCTTCAACGCCTCAACCACCTCATCGGCATCGCCACGACGCGCCCCGCTCCGTCGCAGTCCAACGCGCACCCCTCTCTCGCGGGCACGGTCGCAACAAATGCGCCTACGCCACTGCCGGGTCTTGCGCCGGCTGCGGCACAGAGGGCTGCTTCGCACGCGACCTCGCCGCGCGATTGCATGATCGTGCAACGCACCGCGCCCGACGCCCGTGTGGGGATGGAGCTCCAGCGAGACCGCCAGAACAGGCTCGTGGAGGAGCTCGGCCAGGCGGGGCAGCACAACCGCGGCGCGCTTCAGCACGGGGTCGCTACGTACACCTTGGGCTGCATGGCGTTCACCCGCTCCCTGCGCCGCGTGGTCTGGCCGCAGAAGTTCAGGACGGCTCTTCCCAAGGGCTACGACGGCTCCAGCAACCCCGTGGAGTTCCTGCAGCTCTACACCACCTCCATCCAAGCTGTGGGAGGAGACGACAAGCTCATGGCCAACTGGTTCTCCCACGCGCTGCGCGACTCTGCGCTGTCGTGGCTCCTGAACCTCCCGGAGGATTCTGTGAATTCCTGGGAGGAGCTCTGCAAGCAGTTCGTCTCCAACTTCAAGGGGACGTACGAGCGCGCTCTCACCCACAACGATCTGCGCGCCGTGGTGCAGAGGAAGGAAGAAACGCTCCGCAAGTACATCCAGCGCTTCAGCCAAGTGCGCAACAAGATCTCGAACATCTCCGACACTCAAGTCATCGCCGCCTTCCGCGAGGGCGTCACAAACAGCAGGATGCTTGAGAAACTGGGCATCCACGACAAGCTCACCTCTGTGGTCAAGCTGTTCGACATGGCGGACAAGTGCACCAAGGCTGAAGCGGGACTCCTCTTCGTGAAAATTTCCTCGAGAGGGGATGATCACGCTGAGGGGTCCAAGAGCCAGAAGAAGAAGGAGGAGCCCAAGCGCAAGGCCACCGCCGTTCTCGCGGCAGAACCAGACACAAAAGGCACCCGCAGGGACTCCCCCGAGGCTGGAGAAAGAAAAGATGATCACCGCCCCTTCTGCATCTACCATAACAGGCGCGGCCACTCTACGGAGTCCTGCTACGACCTCAAAAGGTTGAGCAAGGAGCGCGAGCAAGCAGAGGATAGCGGCGGCCGCGGTCGAGGCCGTGGCTACCGCGGAGGCGGGCGCAAGGGCGGCTACCAGAAACCATCTGGAAATCGAGCCAACGCTGCAGAAAAGAACGGCAACCTCCCCGACGAGGAAGATGGCGGCTACCAAGCCCCGAGGGGCGCCATCGCCTGCATCCTAGGTGGGGCGTAGGCGCCGAAGTCGAACAACCAGTTCAAGCAGTTCGCCCGCGAGCTCAACGCCGCCCTCCCAAGCACATAAACCTCCAGCCCCCTCAAGTGGTCGCAGTACACCATCGCCTTCGACGTTCAGGACAACCCCAAGTCCACCAAGACTGTTGGAACCCTCCCGCTGGTCTGTACCCCCACCATCGACAATGTGGCTGTCTCCAAGACGCTCATCGACGGTGGAGCCGGCCTGAACGTCATCTCCATAGATACGTTCGAAGCGCTTCAAGTGCCCTACGAGAGGATTATGCCCTCGAGGCCCTTCACGGGGGTCACCAGCGGCTCAATCGAGCCTCTAGGCCAGGTCAGGCTTGCCGTCACCTTCGGGAGCAAGGAAAATTACCGCACCAAGCACATCGATTTCGATGTTGCGCACATCGGCCTGCCATACAACGCCATCCTCGGCTACCCCGCGCTCGCGAAGTTCATGGCCGTCACCCACCATGCGTACAACATGGTCAAGATTCCCGGCAGCGCCAGCACGATCACCATACGTGGGCATGTCCTGGACGCCACGCACGCTGTGGAGACGGTGTAACATCCCAAATTTCCCAAAAATTTAAAACTTTGCATTCATGCATCATGCATTAAAAGTATGACATTGAAATCACATAAGGAGTAAATAGAATTGTATTTATAATATTAAATAGAATTGTTTTCATTAAAGAGGTTTAATTGAGCTCTATACAAATCAGTATTTTATTATTTTATTTAATCAGAAAAATGATATCAAAAAGTTACAAATTTAATTAGCTTTACAAAACATATTTTTATAAATTTTTCTGAAATGTTTTGATAAGTTTTAAAAATCATTTTTGAATTAAAACACTGAAATCAGAAAATGTTTTGTTTTAAAAAAAAAAGGGGGAGAGAGGCCAACTGGGCCGAAGCCCACTGCTTTCCCTCGTTATCCGCCGCGCGCGCAGTGCAGAAGCCCACGCCGCAGCCCACCTCCTCTCCTCTCTCGCTGACGGCCTGGTCCCACATGTCATCACCTTCGTCGTCTGGATCACGAACTTCTACCGAAATCCTAACGAACTCGAAAGCAAATCGGATCAAATCCGTTGTTTAAGCACGGATTAATCGGTCCCCTACGCCCCTATATAAACCCCCCCTCCGCCTCCGTCTCCCGCGTCCAAAACCCTAACAAAAACACGCCGGATTCGCGAGATCTTCGTCGACATTGCCGCCGCCGTGATCTGCCGTTTTCCGGTGAGTTCGACACGCGAGCTTCGTCTCCACGCCCCCTCTGCGCCTCCCCTTCACCGTACGCGTCTAACGGGCAAGCTCCGGCGTGGTTTTGTGCACCAGGACGACCGATTCATCGAAGATCAACGCCGCCACCCGCCGCGCTCCTCCGACGAACTCGCAGGGGAAGAGAAGAGCCACCCCGACCACCTCCGTCACGCCATCGAGTCCGCCGCCGTCTCCCGCGTCCAGTGGTACGAGCCTTACCCCTCCCCTAGCCGTAGAACGTGAGATTCACCGTTTCCGGTGATGGCGCCGCCGCGGGCGCGAAAACACCGGCGAGCCGCGCCGCCCGATCTCCCCCTTCTGATCTGGACGGTTAGATTAGATCGGACGGGCGAGAACAAACCACTTATACCGTTTCGTCGATAGATCTGGTGCGTTAGATCTAATTTAGATCGTACGGTCCTCGCGCGCGATCCGCGCGAACCGGTACCGGCCAATCAGCGGCCGCCGCGTGGCGCTTTTAATTTCTATTTTCGGCAGAGAATTGTTTTAAAAAAAGAAAATAGCACAAACTTGTAAAAATCATATCTTTTGATCTGTTCATCCAAATTTGATGAATTTTATATCCACTTGTAGCTCTGCTCGTGTAGTTTAATATGGTTTCATTAGTTTATCCTGTTAATGCATATTAAATTGTGAAATTAAATTGTTTAACTTTCGGATATTAAATTAATAACTTAATTAATGAATTTTCTCTCCAAATAAATCTAATTGTTTTAGAGAGATGTTAAAGCCCCCTGTCCAGAGAGTGCAACATGAGTTTTATTTGAAACTTCTTCTAAGAAATTGGTTTTATAATTTAAAACTACTAATATGTTCATTAATTAAATGATTAATTAAAATATTTAAAATATTGATCATTTCATTTTTATGCATGAATAACAGAGAACTTAATATAGTAATTAATTGGTCTTGTGAAATTCATTGCATATTAAGCATGCATACATATTTTTGTATTGATATTCTAAGTGTTATGCTTGTGTGCTTATTGAGTGTTATTATTTTGTCTCTAGATTGTGAAGAGGAGGAAGGTCCTTGTGATTGTCATTCCTGTTGTGCTTGTTCCCTTTGTTACCAAGGCAAGTGACATTCATCATCTACCCTATGTTTTCTATATGCATTATTAGTAGATTTTGAGTAGTATGCATAATAGGGAAATTTTGATACTATCTTAGAATGCTAAGTTAGTCTACACTTTGAAAATATCCTAGTAGTGTGTAGCCATCCCTTTCCTTGCAGCCACCAAAAGTTTTATTAGATGCTTAGCTATGCTATAAAGAAGTTTACTTATCATGTTATTGAATTATTGCTAAGTGTTAAAAACATTGAATACACTTCTGGGTGGAATTGGTTGTTTGGTTTATGTTGAGTGGCTTTTGGGACTATGCTTGTGGTTGTCTTCGCCTAGGATGAATTTCTATTCTACTTAGGGCCATGAGTATGGTGGTTTTCACCCAGAAGTGCACTTGTGGACGGCCACCCAGGAACAAAGAGATTACTAAGTCCCTCCAAGTTTAGAAGCTTCCCGTGCAGCCTTTTGACAATGGGCTCTGTCTAGAACGACTAAGTTGTGAGAGTGCAACCTGTCAGCTTGACAAGCAGATGTAGATCTTATAGGTGGAACGGGTCTTGCTAGTATGGTTGCATTCTTCTTCTGAAAGTTCTTGTCTCAATTCTCTCCTTTCCATAATACACTCCGCGTGTATAGGATATCTCGGACAAATTGAGTCTTAAGGTGAAAGTGCACAACCTCTGCAGAGTCGACAAACTGAGTACTCAGCCGAGTCCCCGGTGATGGACAACTTCGAGCAACTGGACAAGGATGGACAGAAGAATCTCAACATGGTTTTCGTAAAGTAAAATTTGACTAAGGAAAGAATTATTGGTGCACATGGGCTTCATCCCTTGGTGCCAAGTCTTGAGATACAAAAGTGTTTTACAAAAGATAGGAGAAAACTGGCTTTCTGCAAAATAGCCTACAACCTCCACTAAGCCAAATATGCATATAGAATTAGACTTGCCATGATTTTATCCACCATAGTCACTTGCCAATACTTCATTGTATTGACCTCCTTAGGGGGCTGCATATTCAAATGTGCAGGTAATTCTGATGAGGAGTAAGTTTGGACTCGATTCTACACCCAACATGTCTGCTCGTGGCGTATGCTAGAAGAGGAGGCCCATTGCTTTTATTTTCGTTGTGAACTCTGAATATTTTAGCTAGTCTTCATGACTATGCACTTTGTAATAAAGCTATACTTGGCTATTTTTGGATCTCGATGTAGTATTTTGATACTTATGCAATGATACTATATATTTTGTACTGTGGTGCTAGCAGTGATCCAGGGACTAGCACATAACACAGGTGTTCCATCTTTACTTAAAGATGGGGCGCTACAAAATGGTATCAGAGCTAAAGTGTTGCCTGTAGGTTCGAGCCCTTAGGATTGGTTAAGCCTGCTTTTTGATCATAATATTACCATCTTTGAAGTATGTTGGATCCTAACGGCATAGTGGGATGAAGCGGCCCGGGACTAACCTTACATGTCCGCGTACATGAGACCTGTTCCACAATTATAAGTGGCTGGCCGGGTGTCTGTCTCTCTCACTATAGTGAATATCCGACTTACAAAAGAGTTGATAATAGTGTTGATCACCTGTTAGAAAATAACTTCTTTTCCCTAAGTATCTAAGTACACCACAATTAGTTTATCTTATCTTTGTCTTGTCTAATAAACTCTACCTTTACCACTTAAGGATGTCATTCTTCACTTATCAAACCGCGGAGGACTTCAAGGACATGTGCTTTGGAAGATATCTTCTAGAGTTGGTAGAACTGTTGGCACTTCCAACACCCATCATCAAGGCAAGCCAGCTGAAGCACTTCAAAAGAGAAGATTTATGGGGAATTCGCCTTTACCAACAAGCGCGCCAGACTGAACCCAAGACCGAAGACATCCAGTACAAGTCAATTAGTGACTCCTTGGAGAAAGGGCTGAATCTCGTCACGCAGGAGCTAATAGGACGTCTTTGCTCGCAATACCAAGAAGAGTTAAAAGACCACTACTTTGCTCACCTTGGCCAACGTGACGAACATGGGATTCCTTACCGTATTAGCGAGGAAGACAAAAACAAACCAGAACCCTTGTACCCATATCTCCAAGACTTAGAACTTCACCTCTGGCAACTAGAAGAAGATAGACGCAATGAGCTGTTGAAGAATGATGAAATAATGGCACAAGTCAAGGAGACTCAAAAGAAGATTGAAGCCCAAGAAGAGGTGGCCAACGCTCAAGAGGAGAAGTTCCGAGCTCAAGAGAAGAAGTTTCAAAGCCAAGAAAAGAGAATTAGAGACAAGAACAAGGAGATCAGGACCTTGAAGGATGAAATTCAGAGCAACGACGTCGAGTTCGAAGCTGATCGAGATTTGATCGAGACTCTACGCCGTGAGAAGAGAATGCTACAAGAGAAGATTGAAGCCCTAGAGAAGGAAGCAATCGAGACTCTGCACCGTGAGACGACAAAGTTGCAAGAGAACAACGAGGCCTTGGAGAAGGAGGTGAATGACTACAAGGAGATCCTTACGAAGGAAGGCATCGTCATCGAGGAAGTCGAAGAAGATGAAGGAGACGTCATGGACGAAGTTTAGACTTAGTAGTTGGACCACCATATTCTCCCTCGTTTAGTTCGTCGTTCTTTTTAAAAAACATTGATCTCCAACTTGTGGTGTGACAATGTTAGAATGCTTGGTTTGCAGACTTTGTGTTTTATTAGATCAACTTAGAATACTTATTTGGTTTTGCTTAGTAGACTTTTTCTTTTAAGTAGCCTTATGAGTGTTGTTTGTGTTGACTTGATTGCTTTGTGCATGGGTAGGATTTTTCTTCTCTTAGTTCTGTCTATCTTTCACTCATCTATGCCGAAAAACCCCTACAGATGCCTCCTCGTCGTGATACCAACAACGATGACGCCATGCAACAACTGATGGCCGCTCAAGCTCAGTTAATGAATATGATGACTCAGTTCATTGCAGCAACCAACAACAACAACAACAACCACAACAACAACAACCCGCCACCTCCACCACCACCCCCAGTGGACAGACTTGCCAGATTCCTAAGGCTTAGGCCTAATAAGTTCTCCTATGCTTCTGATCCAATAGTGCCGGATGATTGGCTCCGCTCAGTCAACAAGGACTTAGTAACTTGTGAATGTTCTGAGGCAGAAAAAGTGAGGTTCACTGCACACTTGTTGGAAGGACCCGCAGCATTGTGGTGGGAGAATTATCAAGTGACTCATCCTTTGGATGGCATGACTTGGGATGCGTTCAAGGAAGGCTTCCGGAATGCTCACATCTCCTCAGGTATAATGAATCTGAAGAAAGATGAATTTCGCAGCTTGAGGCAAGGTGGTAGAACTCTGAAGGAGTATATGGATGACTTCTGTATGCTATCAAGGTATGCACCAGAGGACATTGATACTGATGCAAAAAGGAAGGAAAAATTCCTCAATGGACTTAAGGGAGAATTGAAGATACCTTTGTCTGTGGCATATACTCCAAACTATCAAGCTCTGCTGGATCAAGCTATCGCCCTGGACAACAACATAAGAAAGGAAGAGAACAGGAAGAGAAAGTTCAGTGCAAGTAAGGTTCATTCTGAAGGGACATATAAGAAACACACCTCTGAAGTCAGTAGCCATAAACCCTGGAATCACTCCAACACTGGTAGTGGCCAAAAACATCATGGCCATAACCACAATGGAGGGAACAAAGGTAGCAATGGAGGATACAATGGAAATAATGGTGGATCCAGGGGAAACCATCACCATGGCCATAATCATGGAAATGGGAATCACCGTCCTAACTATGAAGGGAAGAAAGACTTGTCTAATGTGACCTGCTTCAAGTGCAAGAAGACAGGACATTATGCAACTGATTGCCCAGAGAAGAAAGCTGATGAAAATTCCAAGGCCAATCCTTTCCAGAAGGGACAAGTGAACCACATCAATGTGGAAGAAGTTCATGATGAACCTGATGCTGTGATTGGTACGTTCTTGCTCAACTCCTTTCCAGCATTAGTTTTATTTGATACTGGAGCATCTCATTCTTTCATATCAAGAGCTTTTGTTAACAAACATGGGTTAGCAGAGGAAAGTCTAGGAAAACCTATTAGGGTAAGTTCACCGGCAGGAGAGATGCTAGTAAATTCCGGGTGTAGGCAGTTAGACTTGCATATTGGAAAACACACCTTCCCAACAGACTTAGTCATCCTAGAGACCCAAGGATTGGATGTTATCATCGGAATGGATTGGATGACTCGTTTTGAATGAATCATAGATTGTACAAATAGAGCAATCACCCTCACCACCCCAGAGAAAAGGAAGATTAAGTTCCGATCAACTTTCAAACTTAAGAAAGTTAGGCTAAATTCTCTTAAGGGGGTTAGCCTTGGTGATGTGCTTATTGTCAAGGAATACCCAGATGTTTTTCCGGAGGAGCTACCGGGAATGCCACCTGATAGAGATGTAGAGTTTCTCATCGAATTGAAGCCGGGAACAGGGCCAATAGCTAAAAGACCTTATCCTATGGCTGTCGATGAATTGAAAGAACTCAAGAAGCAATTAGAAGAACATATTCAGAAGGGATTCATTCGTCCAAGTTCATCGCCATGGGGAGCACCAGTCTTATTTGTTAAGAAGAAGGACCAAACCTAGAGGCTAGTCACGGATTACAGAGATATAAATGAGCAAACTATTAAAAACAAGTACCCGTTACCTAAGATAAATGAACTATTTGATCAACTGGAAGGTGCTTGTGTTTTCTCAAAGATCGATCTTCGATCGGGGTACCTCCAAATGAAAGTTAGAGAAATGGACATACCCAAAACTGCATTTGTTACGAGATATGGCTCTTATGAGTACACAGTAATGCCCTTTGGATTAACCAATGCACCAGCCTATTTCATGAATATGATGAATAAAGTGTTCATGGATTTTCTGGACAAGTTTGTGGTAGTGTTCATAGATGATATTCTAATCTACTCTAAGAGTCACAAAGAACATGAAGAGCACTTGAGTCTGGTATTGCAGAGACTACGTGAACATAAGTTGTATGCCAAGTACAGCAAGTGTGAGTTTTGGTTAGAACAAGTCGGATTTTTAGGCCATGTGGTGTCCAAGGAAGGTATAGCAGTGGATCCTGAAAAGGTTTCAGCTGTAACAAATTGGGAACCGCCGAAGAATGTTGGTGAATTACGAAGTTTTCTGGGTCTAGCCGGATATTACCGACGATTCATTGAAAACTTCTCCAAGATTGCCAAGGCCTTGACGGAATTATTAAAGAAGGAGAAGAAATTTGAGTGGACAGAGGCATGCGAAGCCAGTTTTCAGGAGTTGAAGAAACGTCTGGTTTCAGCCCCAGTTCTATGCTTACCTGATTTGGAGAAGGAATTTCAAGTTTACTGTGATGCTTCACGCCAAGGTTTGGGAAGTGTGTTGATGCAGGAGGGCAGAGTGGCATCTTATGCCTCTAGACAACTCAAGAAACATGAAGCAAATTATCCAACTCATGATCTCGAGTTAGCATCAGTAGTGCATGCTCTGAAAACTTGGAGACCCTACCTGATGGGAAAAAGATGTGAGGTATTCACGGACCACAAAAGTTTGAAGTACATATTCACACAGAAGGAATTGAATATGAGACAAAGAAGATGGCTGGAACTTATTAAAGATTATGATCTAAGCCTTCAATACCATCCGGGGAAAGCTAATGTGGTAGCAGATGCTCTGAGTCGCAAGGTGTATGTGAATGGCCTTACAGCGGGAGAATTACCCGAGGATTTATGTAAGGCATTCAAAGACCTCAGATTGGAAGTAGTACCTGAAGGGTTTGTAACCTCATTAGTTGTACAACCCACTTTGATGGACAAGATTCGTGAAGCTCAAAAAGGAGACAAGGAAATAGAAGAGATCAAAGTCAATTTGGAAGCTGGAAAAGCTAAAGGATTTCATGAGGATGAGCAGGGAATTTTGTGGTTTGAAAAACGTGTATGTGTGGCCAATGACCCTGATATTAGGAAGTTAATTCTGCAAGAAGCTCATGAAACACCTTATTCCATTCATCCGGGAAATACCAAGATGTATATGGATGTGAAAGAGAGATTTTGGTGGAATAACCTGAAGAAGGAGATAGCAGAATACATCGCTAAGTGTGATGTATGTAGTCGAGTAAAGGCAGAACATCAGAAACCAGCAGGACTCTTACAACCTTTGAAAGTACCAGAATGGAAGTGGGATTCTATTGGGATGGACTTCATCACTGGATTACCCAGGACCAGATCGGGTTATGATTCTATTTGGGTTATTGTTTGTCGCCTAACCAAAATAGCTCACTTCATACCCGTGAAGACCACTTATACTAGTGCTAAGCTAGCTGATATTTACATGAAGAGAATTGTGTGCCTTCACGGCGTTCCTAAGAGTATCGTGTCTGATAGAGGGACTCAGTTCACTTCTCATTTTTGGAAGCAGTTACACGAATATTTGGGAACCAGATTGGAATTCAGTACGGCTTTCCACCCGCAAACAGATGGACAGACTGAAAGAGTGAATCAGATTTTAGAAGATATGTTGAGAGCTTGTGCGCTCGACTATGGATCTAGTTGGGATGATAATTTGCCATACGCTGAGTTCTCCTACAACAATAGTTACCAAGCCAGTATTGAGATGGCACCGTTTGAAGCCTTATATGGAAAGAAATGCACAACCCCACTGTTGTGGAGTGGTGTGGGAGAGCGGAGTTTCTTTGGGCCTGATATAATACAGGATGCCGAAGAGAAAGTCAGGCTGATTAAGGACAAATTGAAAATAGCACAATCACGTCAGAAAAGCTACGCAGATTCCAAGCGTAGAGAAGTCACTTATGAAGTGGGAGATAGAACCTATCTAAGGGTGTCACCACTTTGGGGTGTGAAAAGATTTGGAATCAAAGGAAAGTTAGCACCTCGATTCATTGGACCATTCAAAATTCTTTCTCGTAAAGGTGAAGTGGCCTATGAGTTAGAACTACCTGAAGTACTGTCTGATGTTCATAATGTGTTCCATGTCAGTCAGTTAAAGAAATGTCATCCCGAGATGATGGGAGTTCCCTTAAAGGATACAGTACCCCTTGAGGAGGTACAATTGGAGAGTGATCTGACATACGAAGAAAAGCCCATCAAGATATTACAGACAGCAGAAAGAGTCACCCGTACCAAAACCATCAAGTTTTGCAAGGTCCAGTGGAATCATCACACCGAAGATGAAGCTACTTGGGAACGAGAGGATGACCTCCGAGAAGACCACCCACACCTATTTGCTGATCTTTCCGAAACTCGAGGGCGAGCTTCTTCTTAAGGGGGTTAGTCTGTAACATCCCAAATTTCCCAAAAATTTAAAACTTTGCATTCATGCATCATGCATCATAAAAGTATGACATTGAAATCACATAAGGAGTAAATAGAATTGTATTTATAATATTAAATAGAATTGTTTTCATTAAAGAGGTTTAATTGAGCTCTATACAAATCAGTATTTTATTATTTTATTTAATCACAAAAATGATATCAAAAAGTTACAAATTTAATTAGCTTTACAAAACATATTTTTATAAATTTTTCTGAAATGTTTTGATAAGTTTTAAAAATCATTTTTGAATTAAAACACTGAAATCAGAAAATGTTTTGTTTTAAAAAAAAAGGGGGAGAGAGGCCAACTGGGCCGAAGCCCACTGCTTTCCCTCGTTATCCGCCGCGCGCGCAGTGCAGAAGCCCACGCCGCAGCCCACCTTCTCTCCTCTCTCGCTGACGGCCTGGTCCCACATGTCATCACCTTCGTCGTCTGGATCACGAACTTCTATCGAAATCCTAACGAACTCGAAAGCAAATCGGATCAAATCCGTTGTTTAAGCACGGATTAATCGGTCCCCTACGCCCCTATATAAACCCCCCCTCCGCCTCCGTCTCCCGCGTCCAAAACCCTAACAAAAACACGCCGGATTCGCGAGATCTTCGTCGACATTGCCGCCGCCGTGATCTGCCGTTTTCCGGTGAGTTCGACACGCGAGCTTCGTCTCCACGCCCCCTCTGCGCCTCCCCTTCACCGTACGCGTCTAACGGGCAAGCTCCGGCGTGGTTTTGTGCACCAGGACGACCGATTCATCGAAGATCAACGCCGCCACCCGCCGCGCTCCTCCGACGAACTCGCAGGGGAAGAGAAGAGCCACCCCGACCACCTCCGTCACGCCATCGAGTCCGCCGCCGTTTCCCGCGTCCAGTGGTACGAGCCTTACCCCTCCCCTAGCCGTAGAACGTGAGATTCACCGTTTCCGGTGATGGCGCCGCCGCGGGCGCGAAAACACCGGCGAGCCGCGCCGCCCGATCTCCCCCTTCTGATCTGGACGGTTAGATTAGATCGGACGGGCGAGAACAAACCACTTATACCGTTTCGTCGATAGATCTGGTGCGTTAGATATAATTTAGATCGTACGGTCCTCGCGCGCGATCCGCGCGAACCGGTACCGGCCAATCAGCGGCCGCCGCGTGGCGCTTTTAATTTCTATTTTCGGCAGAGAATTGTTTTAAAAACAGAAAATAGCACAAACTTGTAAAAATCATATCTTTTGATCTGTTCATCCAAATTTGATGAATTTTATATCCAC
Source organism: Poa annua (assembly GCA_026929855.1). Taxonomy (NCBI): domain Eukaryota; kingdom Viridiplantae; phylum Streptophyta; class Magnoliopsida; order Poales; family Poaceae; genus Poa; species Poa annua. The sequence goes on from CM049428.1 coordinate 29,967,070, forward strand.
TTGTAGCTCTGCTCGTGTAGTTTAATATGGTTTCATTAGTTTATCCTGTTAATGCATATTAAATTGTGAAATTAAATTGTTTAACTTTCGGATATTAAATCAATAACTTAATTAATGAATTTTCTCTCCAAATAAATCTAATTGTTTTAGAGAGATGTTAAAGCCCCCTATCCAGAGAGTGCAACATGAGTTTTATTTGAAACTTCTTCTAAGAAATTGGTTTTATAATTTAAAACTACTAATATGTTCATTAATTAAATGATTAATTAAAATATTTAAAATATTGATCATTTCATTTTTATGCATGAATAACAGAGAACTTAATATAGTAATTAATTGGTCTTGTGAAATTCATTGCATATTAAGCATGCATACATATTTTTGTATTGATATTCTAAGTGTTATGCTTATGTGCTTATTGAGTGTTATTATTTTGTCTCTAGATTGTGAAGAGGAGGAAGGTCCTTGTGATTGTCATTCCTGTTGTGCTTGTTCCCTTTGTTACCAAGGCAAGTGACATTCATCATCTACCCTATGTTTTCTATATGCATTATTAGTAGATTTTGAGTAGTATGCATGATAGGGAAATTTTGATACTATCTTAGAATGCTAAGTTAGTCTACACTTTGAAAATATCCTAGTAGTGTGTAGCCATCCCTTTCCTTGCAGCCACCAAAAGTTTTATTAGATGCTTAGCTATGCTATAAAGAAGTTTACTTATCATGTTATTGAATTATTGCTAAGTGTTAAAAACATTGAATACACTTCTGGGTGGAATTGGTTGTTTGGTTTATGTTGAGTGGCTTTTGGGACTATGCTTGTGGTTGTCTTCGCCTAGGATGAATTTCTATTCTACTTAGGGCCATGAGTATGGTGGTTTTCACCCAGAAGTGCACTTGTGGACGGCCACCCAGGAACAAAGAGATTACTAAGTCCCTCCAAGTTTAGAAGCTTCCCGTGCAGCCTTTTGACAATGGGCTCTGTCTAGAACGACTAAGTTGTGAGAGTGCAACCTGTCAGCTTGACAAGCAGATGTAGATCTTATAGGTGGAACGGGTCTTGCTAGTATGGTTGCATTCTTCTTCTGAAAGTTCTTGTCTCAATTCTCTCCTTTCCATAATACACTCCGCGTGTATAGGATATCTCGGACAAATTGAGTCTTAACGTGAAAGTGCACAACCTCTGCAGAGTCGACAAACTGAGTACTCAGCCGAGTCCCCGGTGATGGACAACTTCGAGCAACTGGACAAGGATGGACAGAAGAATCTCAACATGGTTTTCGTAAAGTAAAATTTGACTAAGGAAATAATTATTGGTGCACATGGGCTTCATCCCTTGGTGCCAAGTCTTGAGATACAAAAGTGTTTTACAAAAGATAGGAGAAAACTGGCTTTCTGCAAAATAGCCTACAACCTCCACTAAGCCAAATATGCATATAGAATTAGACTTGCCATGATTTTATCCACCATAGTCACTTGCCAATACTTCATTGTATTGACCTCCTTCGGGGGCTGCATATTCAAATGTGCAGGTAATTCTGATGAGGAGTAAGTTTGGACTCGATTCTACACCCAACATGTCTGCTCGTGGCGTATGCTAGAAGAGGAGGCCCATTGCTTTTATTTTCGTTGTGAACTCTGAATATTTTAGCTAGTCTTCATGACTATGCACTTTGTAATAAAGCTATACTTGGCTATTTTTGGATCTCGATGTAGTATTTTGATACTTATGCAATGATACTATATATTTTGTACTGTGGTGCTAGCAGTGATCCAGGGACTAGCACATAACACAGGTGTTCCATCTTTACTTAAAGATGGGGCGCTACAGACGGCCTACAAGACCGCCGCCATGGCTTTCCCCGCAGACGAGGACCAAGAGCCTCTCGAGAGGCCCAAGAAGAAGAAGCAGTTGTTCTCCCAGGAGGCAGCTGCTACAAAGAAGATTTCTCTGAGCTCAGGAAGCTCGGGGGCTGAAGGCTCGGGGGCTAGCGTCACCATTGGCGCCGCGCTGCCGCCCAAATAGGAAAGCGCGCTCGTCGCCTTCTTCCAGGCAAACTCTCACATGTTCGCGTGGACGCCGTCAGATATGTCTGGTGTACCAAGGGAGGTGATCGAGCACCACTTGGCCGTGTGCCCAAACGCGCGCCCCGTCAAGCAAAAAGCAGGAAAACAAGCCCCCGAGAAGCAAGCATTCATCGTCAAGGAGGTCGAGAAGCTCAAAGCAGCAAATGTAGTCCGCGAAGTCGCGCACCCCACTTGGCTCTCCAACAACGTGGTAGTACCAAAACCCGCCGGCGGAGGCCGCCTCTGCATCGACTACACCGATGTAAACAAGGCCTGCCCCAAGGACCCTTACCCCATGCCCATAATTGACCAGATCGTGGACTCCACGGCAGGCTGCGACCTCCTGTGTTTCCTTGATGCCTTCTCTGGTTATCACCAGATTAAGATGGCTAAAGAGGAAGAGGAGAAGACAACTTTCCTCACCCCATGTGGTGTGTATTGCTACGTCTGCATGCCCTTCGGCCTAAAAAATGCCGGAGCCACTTTCCAGAGGTTAATGAGGATAGCCCTTGGCGGGCAAATGGGGCGAAACGCTGAAGCGTATGTCAATGATATCGTCGTAAAGTCACGAGAAGGAAATACTCTGCTCGGAGACCTGGAAGAAACCTTCGCCAGCCTGCGCAAGGTGAACATCAAGCTAAACCCCGCCAAGTGCATCTTCGGAGTACCTTCGGGCAAATTGTTGGGCTTCCTCGTGTCTCATCGGGGCATAGAGGCAAACCCAGACAAAATCAAGGCCATAGAAGGCATGCAACCTCCACGCAGGCTCAAGGACATGCAACGCCTTGCGGGCTGCGTGGCCAGCTTGGGTCGTTTCATCTCCAAGTTCAGCAAAAGAGCCCTGCCATTTTTCAAGTGGACACCTGAAGCTGAAAAAGCATTTGAGGACTTGAAGAAGTACTTGGCCAGCCCACCTGTAATGGTCGCCCCAAGACCTGGCGAGCACCTGAAGCTGTACTTGTCAGCCACCCCACAAACAGCCAGTGCTGTCCTTGTGGTGAAAAGAGAGGAGCTTGTACTTCCCAAGAAGAGTGCAACCACTCCAAAGGAAAAGCCTTCTGGTAAAGAGCTCGAAGAAGGAGCGGTCATCACAAGGCGCACGATAGGCCCAAAGCCTCAAGAGGAGACCGCCCAGGGTCAACTGCTGAAAGAGGCTAACGCACTCGAGGCCCAGGAGGAGCGCTGCGAGGCCACGTCCCGCAAGGCCAAGTCCCTCGAGGGCAAGACCCTCGAGACCACGTCCCCCGAGGCCAAGTCCCTTGAGGCCAAGTCCCTAGAGGCCACGTCCCCCGAGGCCAAGTCCCTACCACGACCCTCGAGGCCAAGTCCCTCGAGGCCACATCCCTCGAGACCCAGGACAAGCCCCTTGAAGCCAACCCCATCGAGGATCAAGCTAGGCCGCCTCAGGCGAAAGACGCCAAGGAAATAGGAACTACCCTCGTCGAGCACACAGTCTACTTCGTCAGCACAGTACTGCGTGATGATCGCGAGCGGTACCCGATGCAGCAAAAGCTTCTCCTCGCCCTCCTCATCGCCTCAAGAAAGCTGCGGCACTACTTCCAGGGGCACCCCATCACGGTGGTAACCTCTTTCCCCCTGGAGCAAATTTTGCGCAACCCAAATGCAACAGATCGTGTCGCAGGATGGAACATCGAGCTACAACCATTCAATTTACGCTTCGATACCACAAGGGTAATCAAAGGAAGAGCGCTGGCAGACTTCGTCGCCGAATGGACAGATCCAACCCCTGAAGAGCCCTGGGAAGAAGCGCACGAGTCTTCTGGAGCAGCAATGCCTAGCTACTGGACCATGAAGTTCGATGGAGCTTTCGCTTGTCGCCACGGTGGTGCAGGCGTAGTGCTGACCTCGCCAAAAGGCGACAAGTTGTATTATGCAGTCCAGCTGTGCTTCGGAATCGACAAGATATCCAACAACATCGCCGAGTATGAAGGGTTGATTGCTGGCCTACGCGCAGCAATCGCCCTAGGCATCAAGCACATACTCATCAAGGGCGACTCCCAGCTGCTCGTCAACTTCTCCAACAAAATCTACAAGGCCAAGGACGACCACATGGCCGCATACCTTGAAGAGGCCCGTAGTCTGGAGAAGAACTTCAGGGGAATGGAGCTCATGCACATCCCAACAAAAGAAAATCAAGAGGGTGACGACATCGCAAAGCACGCATCAAAGAGGCAAGCCCAGCTGCCAGGTGTCTTTGAGGAAAGGCTCGTCAAGGCATCCATAAAGCAGCCCCTCGAGGCCTCGCCCGCGAGCACAGACGAAGCGCTCCCACCACCACCTGCAAGCGGAGCCCCAGGCTACGGGCCCCCAACAGGGGAGCGTCTGTTGCTCACAGCGGTGCACCAAGAGGCAGGATGGATCGACGAGATCAAAGACTACCTACAAAAAGGGATCTTTCCCGAAGAAGATGTTGAAGCGGAGCGAATTGCCCGCCAAGAAAAATCATACCAAATCCTCGAAGGAAATCTCTACCGCAAGCGCCCAAACAGTATCACGCTCAAGTGCGTCCCTCCTGAAGAAGGAAAACTGCTGATCAAGGACATCCATAGCGGGGAATGCGGCCACCATTCTTGCGCCCGCACCCTCGCAGGGAAAGTCTTCAGGAGCGGCTTCTACTGGCCTCGAGCGCTTCAAGATGCAACGGACATCATCCAAGCTTGTGAAGCCTGCCAATTCCACGCCAAGCAAATCCACCAACCAGCACTGGGCCTGCAAACCATTCCGCTCTCGTGGCCGTTTGCGTTCTGGGGGCTGGACATCCTGGGACATTTCCCAACGGCGCAAGGTGGATATCGCTACCTCTTCGTGGCCATTGACAAGTTCACAAAATGGCCTGAAGTGGAGGCGACGCGTACAATCACAGCAGGCGCGACGGTGAAATTCATCAGAGGCCTGGTCTGCCGCTTCAGAGTGCCTAACCGCATCATCACGGACAATGGCTCGCAATTCACAAGCGGCATCTTCAGAGCCTACTGCCATAAAATGGGCATCAAGCTCTGCTTCGCCTCAGTTGCCCATCCGTAGAGCAATGGGCAGGCTGAGCGCGCAAACGCAGAGGTCCTCAAAGGCCTAAAGACCAGGACCTTCGATGTCCTCAAGGGCCACGGCAAGGGCTGGATCAATGAGTTACCCTCGGTGCTCTGGTCCATCCGTACCACGCCATCCAAGCCCACCGCAGAAACGCCGTTCGCACTAGTCTATGGAGCCGAAGCAGTCCTCCCCGCAGAGATAAAGCATGGATCCCCACGGGTCCTGGCCTTTAACGAGGACCAACAAGAGGACCTCCACAACGACGACATGCTGCTCCTTGAAGGGCTAAGACGCCGCGCCGCTCTACGGGCGGCCAAGTACCAGCAGTCCCTGAGGCGCTACCACAGCCGCAATGTGCGCTCGCGCACCTTGGAGGCAGGCGATCTCGTCCTCAGGTGAATCCTCTCCAGGGAAGGCCTCCACAAGCTGTCCCCGATGTGGGAAGGTCCCAACAGGGTCGCCCACATCGCCAGGCCTGGCGCGGCTCTCCTCGAGACGGAAGACGGTGTCCCCGTCAAGAATCCATGGAACATCATGCATCTACGCAAGTTCTACCCGTGATCATCATCACGTCAGGGCATTTAGCAAAAGAGGCAGCCCACAGCTCAACCTCCAAGCACCCTTTTGTCCCTCAAGGTTAAAAGCTCAAGGCTTAAACCTCCTAAACTGTCGTGGTGGTGTCACGGCAGATGCCATAGGATGGCTAATTTGTGGGGCCGATGGACGTTGGTGGATCCGGGGAGGGATAGCGAGTTTAAGAACTCACACGGGGAGGATCCCGGTAAAACCGAGATCTCCCAAGAACACGAAACAAGAACAAAGTGCAACGGGGAAGATCTAATAAACACAAACAAAGGCACGAAGGCACCAAGCACCCACACAATATACCCAGGTTCAGGGCCCTCGTGAGGAGGTAACACCCCTACTCCTGCCTTTCTTCTCTATATATTGGTGGTATAAGGACTACAACTTGCTACAAGATCTGTCAAAGGAGGAAGTACAATGAACTAGATGAACTCAAGGCGAAGAGGAGTGAATGCTCTGAGTAAATGCAACTATCGCTTTGGCACCGAAGTTGGTCCCTTCTTCTCAGGAGCAGTTATGGCGCCTTTTATAGAGTTCCGGCCGGGAGGGCCGGAAACCCTAAAATGCCACGGCCCCACCGGACAGGTCTAGCCGGGATGTCGTCACCGGCTAGTGCGACCTAGTCGCCGGGCTATCCGGTGTAGCCCCTGCGTCATCATCTCGCTAAGGACGGCAGGCGCCGTCCTGCACCATCATTGTCCCCTTGTCAGAGACAAGACATGTCTTTGCCCATCCCGGATAGCCTTTTCCGGATTGCCGGGCTAGGCATGTCAGGTCTTGTCGTAGCACGATTGTACCGGCTGACGCGCTCCCGTGTCAGGCGGGAGGTGACCATGCCTCCGTGTCAGGCGGGATGGTACTTCCCCCCGCTATAGACGGGAAAGCGTGCTCCAGACCGTTGACGGCCTACCGGGAGCTCTCTCGCCGGCTACCTCCTCTCTTGCCACTGGGAGCCTCTTCTGCATAAGATCAAGATCAACACGTACATTCCGGTTAGTGCTTATCCGGATACCTATCCGGTAAAGCCGAGTACACCATCACCCGGGAACCTTCTCGGTATCCCAGGTCCGGGATCCTTTCCGCACGATGTTCGAACTTATCTCAGGATGAGCAACTCTAGGCCTAGCCTCCCGAAGATGTCTTAGTCTGCCAGCAAAGACATCTTCGAGAAGCTAGTTCTTAGAGGAACCATCCGCTCTTGCCCGTACCACAAATGCGAGGATCGGGGAGGTCTATTTATAGCCGCAAGGCATGACCCTTACGGCTGCCACGGGGCCCCTTGGCCTTTCCCCGCGCCCAAGTGATCAGCTGCCCCTTCGGCACACCAAGGGGTGCTCTTTGCTGTCGCCAAAGGTCAAGTACTGTTGTTATCCATTATAATTTACCGGGATCTGCCCCTACCCGGGGGGCAGCTCCCCGACACTAGTCCCCGAAGCTGGTGCGGCACAGCGACCCCGGATGATGTGCGGGATCAGCTTTAATAACAAACTTTCTTCCGAGAACACATGAGATCAATCTTTTATTCCATGCCGAGATTAATTCTTTCCGAGATCCTCACGCCGAGATGGTCTCAACCGGGAGGCGAAGCCTGCGACCGAGTAGCACCACCCCAGCAAATCTTGACCGTTGATTTCCCGATGAATCCGAGATACTGAGTCTGGGCCCACCCCACGTCCCGTCTGCGCAGAGGCGCACTCGAGTGCCTCTGTGCACGCACGGTGTCGCTTGGGTTCTCGCGCCAGGTAGCCGCATCTGATCCGGAACCGAACCGTTGGGGCCTTGTGACCCTCGGTGCGGCCGGATCGAGCGCTCCGAATAACGCCACGTGTCCCGCGGCACAAAATAGATCCCACCCACGATCGTGGAGATCGTGGGCGGGAAAAATGGGAACCGCTCCGGAATCCCCCCCATAAATAGGGGACCGGAACGGTCTCCCTCTCTTCTTCGCGCCTCCTCTTCTCCACCGTCTCGAGCTCGCCGCCGCCGCTGCGCTCGTTGCCCGCACGTCGTCTCGCCGGAGCTCGCGCCCCGTCGTCCTTCTCGCACGCCGTCGACCTTCTTGCTCATCGGTGAGTTTTTCCTCTCTACTCCGACGCATTCCTTCGGTAGGATAACTGCCGGACTCCGGCCGTGCCCTAGCTCGAGCGTGGTTGCGCCGCCGCCGGTGACCACATCCGAGCGGCGCGCTCGATGCGCACGGCGAAGAACCACCGTGGTATTAGGACGTAAATTTGTCACCCGCATTCGTGCCTCGCTTTAGTCTAGCGCGAGTCCATTTCCCTTCGTTTAGTTTTGATTATTTGACCCACGGTAGATCTTGCTTCGCATGAACTCGGTAGCTTTCAGCAGTTTATGTCCCGACATCCTCATTTCGGGTAGACTAACTCCGACTAACCGCCGCTGCATCTGCAGAATAGCCCGAATACTTCCGCGCACTTCTCCGAGATGGGTGAAGAGCGCGCCCGGGGGTGTTGGGACGGATCCGAGACAACGGAGTCGGATATTGATTGGCTGTACCGGACTCACCGGATTCCTCCGGAAGTCGAGAGCCGTCTACCGGGAGAGGAGGTCGCGCCGGAACCCCAACCCGGGGAATATGTGGTATTCCTATCGCATTTTGAGCGCGGGTTCGGGCTTCCGGCTAGCCCCTTCTTCCGCGACTTCCTCAACACGTACAGCGTGCAACCTCACCACCTTCCCGCCAACGCCATCATGATGCTTTCTGTCTTCATCACTTACGCCGAGGCGTACCTTGGCATATGGCCCTTTGTGGATCTCTGGGCCAAGTACTTTATCCTCCGCCGACAAGCCATCCCCAATCCGGATCAGAAGGTGAAGGACTTGGTCGATTGCGGAGCGGCCACCGTCATCCCTCGCGCGGACTCCGGATTCCCCATCGTCAAGGGATTAGAGTCTTGCCGGAAATGGCAGCGCAGCTTCTTCTACGTAAAGAACCGGGAGCCTTTGGGGGATGGTCCGGGATCCTCGACCCCGGACCTCATTAATTTGCCGGAATTCGTCATGGGTCCTCCGCGCGAATTCGGTCGCTGGAAGCATCTTCCCGACAGCGAGGAGATCGGACTCATGCACGAGGTCCTGCAGGTGCTCGCCCAGAATATGACCGGGGATGACCTCTTGCGCTGCTTTATTGTTCGCCGGGTCTGCCCCCTCCAACACCGAGTGCACAAGATGTGCCACATGTCCGGGAACTATGACCCAACTCGGACCAGTATCCATAGGCTAAGCCACTCGGCGATCGTCCGTCGTGCCCGAGCTATTGCTCGGACGGAGATGGCGGAGGATTACGAATGGGGGGTCATAGGGGGATCCCGGAAACGACCGGTTGACCAGGTGCTTATATCAGTCTTTCACGCCTATGCCTTCGTACATGCGCTCACCTGGACACCGACACGACCTAACTTGTTTGCGCAGTTGTTCGAACGTCAGCACGAAGAAGACGCCATCCACGTCAACGGGAACTACGCCCCGGATTTCCCGAAACCGGACGTGATGCCGAGAGAGGATCTCGACGGTGAGGACCATCTCGCCATCCCATTTGTTAAGGCCCCGGGTAATCCTTCAACCCCAGAGACAGTTTCCATTTCCTCGGATGAGGATGAGATTGACTGCGAGATCCTTGACGTTATTGACGCTCTCCCTCTGAATTGGGCCCCAGCCGTGGTTCCGAAACCGTCAGCCGGGACCAGACGTGCCGAGAGCCGGAAGCGCGCGGCTTCCGACACCGATGGGGCTGAAGCCTCCGGCAACCCCCCCCAAGAAGGGTAAACCGAGCAAGAAGGCGACCGAGAAGCCTCCTCGACGCCGGCAGAGGGGTCCTCCCCTTGTGGATTACGGGTATGTCTTTCTTGCCTCATGTTTCTTGACTTCGCTTTCTCCATATCTTTTACTAAGACATTTTCTTTCAGTGACGCGCTCGAGCTCCCGACGCCTGCTGTTCCTCCTCCTCCGGGAACTCGGACTCCTAGCCCGGCTCGGGCCTCTCCTTCCCCCCTTCGCCCTTCTACACGAGAAAGCGACGCCGCCCCCGGTGCCACAGCGGCAAGCGTCGCGACCTCAGATGCACCTCCGGCGATCGACGAGGTCACGCTGCAGGCCACGACCACCTCGGGAGGAATTGTTCTTCCGGATAGCCCGCGTCGGGTTCCCGGACTGGAGGTAGAGATCGCTAGCCCTCGCCGGCAAGCTGCGGCGAGTGGGGCCTCTCGGCCAGCCGCGCCCAAGGCCATCCCGGCGAAACGGCCTATCGCCTCCTCCGGGCCTGCAGAACAAATTCCCAAGTCCCGCGGCAAGACTTCTGGGCAGAAAACATCAGCTCCGCCCGCAGCTGCTCCGACATCTTCCTCCCAGGAGTTGGTGCCGCGCCCGGGTAAGTTCTCACCGTTACCACCACCTCCTGCCGAGATCCCTACTGCCGCTTTGCGGATGTTGCGAGCAACGGTCAGCTCCTTTGCATCTTCAGGATCTCGGGACCTCGCTGCCACCCGCGCTGCCGGCAGCTCCGGCATCCGGGTTGTTGATGATTTCAACAAGGCCTGGCTTGCCGCCGATGCTTCCGAGACTGCAGGGGACTTGCACGCTGCAGGTCCGAGCCGCAGCGCTCAAGCCCTGAATGCTCTCCAGGTGGCCGCGCTGGACGTCACCCGAATAAGCGAGGTAAATTTTTCTTCTTTTATCCAAAACACACTTGTTCTTTCCAACACCACTAGTCCCCGAGATTGGTGCTTAGTGCTCTAGATTCCACCGAATAGCAGACCACTAGGTTCCAATCTTAGAGAAAAATCCAGAACTTGTACACCGAGTCCCCGAGATCCTCCTAACCGGGTAGGTTGCTTAAAAATTGCTCCATCACCACTAGTCCCCGAGATTGGTGCTTAGTGCTCTAGATTCCACCGAATAGCAGATCACTAGGTTCCAATCTTGGAGAAAAAACGAGGACTCGTACACCGAGTCCCCGAGATCCTCCCAACCGGGTTCTTTACTTCTTTTTCCATACTGACTTTGCCTTCCTTGTTGTGTTATCAGGAGTGCAGCCAACAACGCCGCAACATCTTCAACCGGGTTCTCGCTGAACTCGGTCAGTCGAAGAAGTCCGAGGAGCGCTTCCGGGAAGAACGAGACGCGGCGCGCCAGATCTCGGTGGATCAGAAGGCCGCCCTTGGCACCGCGCAAGCCGAGATTGCGCGCCTCAACGGGGAGCTCGCCAAGGCCCAGGCTACCATGTCGGAGATGAAGAAGGGCTTCGTCGATGCGAGCAAGAAGCAGAAGGAGACCCTGGACCAGTCGCTGGCGCGGGCGGATAACGCCGAGACCGAGCTGGGTCTTCTCCGGTCTCGATCTGATGCTTGGCTCACCGAGCTCACCGTGCTGAACCGGGATCTCAACAGTGAGTAATCCGACTACCCTCCTCTCCTGTTATTTCCTTTATTTGCTGTTCCTCTTCTTGTGACTTAGTCGTTTTGACAGCTCTTCTTTTTAAAGGAGAGTTCGAGCACTCCCGCGAAGCCGCCACCAAGGCTGTTGCCGCCGCTCGAGAGAAGCGTGCCGGGAAGGGTCCCATCTCGGACGCCTGGGACATTGAGGATCACCTCACTGCCCTGAAGACCCGGATAGTACCTCTCCGGTCTATCGGGACGGAGCTCCTCAGCGCGGCGATCCACGTCCATGGCGTCTTGTGGCCGAGCATCTGCGGGAAGCTCTCGATCTCGGAGCTCTCGCGCGCACTTCTGGGTGCCGGCAGCCGCATCCACGCTTGGAAGCGCTCCAGTGCTAGAGTTGGTGCGGATCAAGTCTTGACCCAAGTACTCAGCTGGTACGAGGGTCTTGATCTGGCAGCGATCCTGCGCCTGCGGACGGTGTCGCCTTGGGTCAAAGATCCGGCAAAGATCCAGGAGCGGCGAGAGGTGGCGCATCGCATTGCGAAGTAGGCCAGCATCCATGCCTTCACCGCCAGCACCGTTCCTTCAGAGTCTGAGTCAGATACCGAGGACTCCGAAGAAGATTATGCCGCTTCCGGCGATGAGGAAGAAGAGATTCTGGAGGGAGACGACGCTGCCTCCGGTGCTGCGTCCGAGAAGGTGGCTTCCCGGGACGCAACACCCTCGCCGATACCCGGGGCCTCCGAGACCGAGGTGCATCCCGACGTCCCGAGTGGTGCTGCCGATGCTGAAGGTGAAGCTACGCCTGCTCCCGAGGTCGCCGTTCCTGCGGTCGTCGCCCCCGAGGTCATCGCTCCGGAAGTCGTTGCTCCCGAGGTCGTCGTTCCGGACGTCGCCGTCGAGAAGCCTACTTCCCCCACCGCTACAAACACTTAGCCTCAAATCCGTTAAATCCCCGGGATGCCGGGTGCAATATGTATCGTACATTTAACTTATTTCTGTTTCACCATAAACTATTTATTCTAACAACTATGTCAATGTATTCGGCTTTTAACTCCCGAATTGCCTTTCATGTTTACTGTACTTAGGTAATTTCTGCTCTTGTCTACCATTTCGGCGTTCGACAGTCGAGTCACAAAACTCCACGTACAGCATACATTACTCAAAACAATCCGAGTTCCTACTAACCGAATTCCCGACATAAAAAATAACTAAGTTAGTAAAAATAAGCATGCCGGATAAGTTCCTGTTCCAAGTCCCCGAGACCATTTTCGTGTTCCCCACCTTCCCTCTCTTTGCTCTTGACTACCATTTCGGCGTTCGTCAGTCGAGTCACAAGATGATTTCACATGACATACACTACTTTGACTTTGAGAATCGGATTTGGAACTTTTCCGGCATACACAAAGTAAAATATAAGATAGCTATCCGGCAGTCCCCGGGTTACTTCCCGGGATGTCGGTAGAAAACAGTATATGAACTTACCCAAATAATAAAATATGCACGTAACCAGGCAGTCCCCGGGTTCCTCCCCGGGTTACTTTCATTGATATTTGAGAATTGAGATATAACATACACTGAGCCCTTTACGTGTAAAAGGGGCGAAGTAGAGCTACATTCCATGGACGCTTGGTTTCCTCACCGGACTTGTCCATTACACCTTTCCTAGCCTCCTGTGCGTCTACAAGGTAATAAGAATCATTGTGCAATGCCCTGCTAATCACAAAAGGTCCCTCCCATGGAGGTGACAGCTTATGCATTCCGGCCGTGCGTTGGATGAGCCTCAGCACCAGATCTCCCTCCCGGAACACCCTCGGGTGTACTTTCCGGCTATGATAGCGACGGAGGTTCTGTTGATAAATCGCCGAACGAGATAGTGCCAACTCTCTTGCCTCCTCGAGTAAATCTACATCATCTTCTCGGGCCTCTTTTGCCTCAGTCTCGGTGAACATTGTCACTCTCGGGGAGTCATACTGTATGTCGGTTGGTAGTACCGCCTCAGCCCCGTATACCATGAAGAATGGGGTGTACCCGGTAGATCTATTCGGTGTAGTCCGGAGACCCCATAACACCGCCGGCAACTCCTCTATCCAGCATCCCGGAGTTCTCAACAATGGTTCGATCAAGCGAGCTTTGATACCAGCCAAGACTAAGGCGTTAGCCCTTTCGACTTGCCCATTTGCTTCCGGATGTGCGACTGATGCTACATCTAGCCGGATTCCCTTCTCAGCACAAAATCGAGCGAATTCCCCCACAGCGAAGTTTGTTCCATTATCTGTGATAATGCTGTGTGGGTATCCGTATCTCAAGATGATGTCTTTCAGGAATTGCACGGCGGTGTGTCCATCGCACTTCCGGATTGGCTTGACCTCTATCCATTTGGTAAATTTGTCCACCATTACCAGTATATGTGTCATGTTGCCCTTTGCCGGTTTGAATTGCCCGACCATGTCCAAACACCATACTGCAAATGGCCAAGTGATGGGGATTGTTTTCAGTGCTGATGCCAGCATGTGTATCCGGTGAGCAAATCTCTGGCATCCTCCACACTTCCGGACAATATCTTCTGCTTGTTGCAACGCCGTGGGCCAGTAGAACCCATGCCGGAACACTTTTGCCACTAGGGCCCGGGATGATGCATGGTGTCCACACTCTCCCTGGTGTATTTCCCGGAGCATCTCTTGCCCTTCTGCCGGTTCCACGCATCTCTGGAGCACCTCGGTGACACTTCTCTTGTACAGCTCTTGGTTAATGATAGTGTATGCCTTTGATCTTCGCATTATTTGACGGGCTTCCACTTCATTCTCCGGGAGGGTTCCTTCCGAGACGTACGCCATAATGGGCTGTGCCCAATCCGGGACAGGTCGCACCGGAAACGCTGGAGCGTCTATGTCCATTGGTTCTGCCGACATCACCTCTATCATCATCTGTCTTTGCCTCTCTGAGCACCGGGAGGCAGTCCCCGGGTTCGATGTTATGCTTCCGACATCTACTTCCATGGGCACTGCTTCTGAACCAGGTTCATTGGGGATGAAGATAGAATCCGATTCGGGTGATGGTCGTATAGACGGCTTCCTCAAATGTTCCAGGGCTATCCCGGGTGGGATGGCATCCCGGGAGGACCCTAGTTTGGACAAGACATCTGCTGCTTCGTTTTCTCCTCTGGGTACATGTTTGAACTCGCATCCGTCAAAAAATCCGGAAATTTTCTGCGCATGAAACCTGTATAAGGCCATGTTTGCATCTAGTGCATCCCAATTCCCCGACACTTGTTGCACCACGAGGTCGGAGTCTCCGAAACACTCTATTCGGCGGATACCGATTTCCTTGGCGACATTTAATCCGTGAACCAAAGCCTCATATTCCGCGACATTATTGGATGCCCGAAAATGGATCTGCAGCACATACTTCAGTACATCTTGCTTCAGGGAGGTGAGAACCACTCCGGCACCCAATCCGATCTTAGCTTTTGAGCCATCGAAATGCATCCTCCAGAAATTGTGATCCGGTATCGGAGGTTCATACTGCATCTCGGCCCAGTCTACCAAAAAGTCCGGCAGCGCCTGCGACTTGATGGCATCTCGTCTCTCGTATGCCGGAGCGTACGGAGACAACTGGATGGCCCATTTGGCTACCCGGCCGCTAGCATCCTTGCAACCGATGATCTCGGCGAGAGGAGCTTCGCACACCACTGTGATCGGGTGTTCCTGAAAATAGTGCTTGAGCTTGGTCACTGCCATGTACACCCCATATGCCATCTTCTGGTAGTGCGGGTAGTTCTGCTTGGATTCCGAGATCACCTCACTGAGGTAATACACCGGTCTCTGTATCAGCTTGGTCCCTTCTTCCCTTTCTACCACCATTGCTACGCTGACTACCCGGTTGGTTGCAGCAATATACAATAGCATAGGTTCCTTGGGTAACGGGGATGCCAACACGGGTGCGGTTGAGAGCATTTTCTTCAGATCGTTGAACGCCGCATCAGCTTGCGGGGTCCAGACAAATGTCTTGCTCTTTTTCATCGGTTGATACAGAGGCAAGGCCTTCTCCCCAAGTCGGCTCAAAAACCGACTTAGTGACGCCAGACACCCGGTAAACTTCTGCACATCCTTGAGACGCACAGGCAACTTCATGCTTTCTATAGCACGAATTTTACCCGGGTTGACCTCGATTCCCCGGCTTGAGATGAGGAAACCGAGTAGTTTTCCTGCCGGAACACCAAATGTGCACTTATCCGGATTCAACCTCATCCGGAATCTTCTTAGGTTCTTGAAGGTTTCCCTCAGATCATCTACTAATGAGGCCTTTTCTTTTGTTTTTATGACTATGTCATCGACATAGACCTCGGCATTCCGGCCTATTTGGTCATGCAAGCATTTCTGCATGCACCTTTGGTAGGTAGCACCAGCATTTCTCAATCCGAAAGTCATAACACGATAGCAATAAGCCCCGTAAGGGGTAATAAAAGCGGTTTTTAATTGATCATCCGGATTCAAAGGTATCTGGTGGAAACCAGAATAAGCATCTAGAAAAGTTAAAAGCTCACTCCCGGCAGTGGAGTCTATCACTTGATCTATTCGGGGCAGCGGAAAGGGGTCTTTCGGGCATGCCTTGTTGAGGTTGGTGAAGTCGATGCACATGCGCCACACCTTAAGCAGGAGGGGATCATCTTTCTTCTTTTCCACCAGGACCGGATTCGAAATCCAATCCGGGTGCAGCACCTCCATGATGAATCCGGCAGCCAGCAGTATAGCCAGGTGCTCCATGACCGCAGCTCTTCTTTCATCCGAGAGGCGCCTAGTTGGCTGCTTCACCGGCTTCGCATCCGGTCGAACAAATAGAGAGTGCTCAGCCAACTCCCTCGGGACGCCTTGCAGATCGTCACTCGACCACGCAAAGGCATCCCGATTCTCACGGAGGAAGTCGACGAGCTCGCCTTCCTATTTGCTGTCCAGGTTGCTGCCAATGATAACTTGGCGCTCCGGGTTGCTGGGGTCCACGCACACCTTCTTGGTCTCCTTGGGGGGCTGAAATGATGCCCCCTGCTCCGGGTTCACCATCCCGGGCATTCCGAGTTGTGAGGTCTTAGCCATCGCCACCACCTGCTGGATCCTCTTCTTCTCTTCTGCTATCACCAGGGACTCAGCTAAGCACGACCCTGCCGAAGCACACTCCATGGAGCGCTTGTGGTCTCCCGAGATGGTGATTATGCCGTTAGGTCCCGGCATCTTCATCTTGAGGTAGCCCATGTGTGTTGAGATCATGAACTTGGCGAGGGCCGGTCTGCCGATCAGCGCATGATACGGGCTCTCGAGGTCTACGACCTCGAACTCCAAGCTCTCGGTTCGACAGTTCTCCCGAGTCCCGAATAGCACTTCAACCCAGATTTTTCCCATGGGTGAGCAAGAGACCCCGGGCACAATGCCATGGAAGGTTGTCTCCGTGGGCAGCAGGGTGTTCATGGATACTCCCAGCTTCAGCATCGTGTCCTTGTACATGATGTTAATGGCACTGCCATTGTCAATCAGAACCCGGCTGAATCGGACGTTGAGGTTGGGTCCGATAAAGGTCGGGTCCACCACCAAAGCATACGCTCCCGGCTTGGGCATAACCCGGGGGTGATCCTTCCGGCTCCAGGTGATCTCCATCTCGGACCAGTGTAAGAACTTGGGCACTGCCGGGATCACAGCGTTCACCTCCAGAGCACGCTGCCGCATACTCTTCCGGTCCGTGGGCTCAGTCACGAAGACCACATAGCTCTGGTGCGCCTCCCGGTAGTTACCCTGCTGTTGTCCGCCTTGATTGCCGTTGTCGTTCCGGGTGTGCACCATATTCACTGGGCGAGGTGGGGGTCCTCTTGGAGGAGGGGGAAGTCGGACATTGTTGGCCACTGATGTCGGAGGAGGGGGTCTCGGAATATTGGGCCGAGATGCCGGAGCACTTGGCCGAATACCTCCCGAGCTGCCCTCCTGCAACGTGCGCTGATACCAGCTGCACTGCCGAGTAGAGTGGTTTGCGGGCTTGTTGGCCTCCAGAGTGTGGTAGCAGCATGGCTTATTCAGCATCTCCTCATACGTCAGAGGTTTCTTCTGCTCCACCCAGGTCTTTTGCACCTCCTGACTTTGACCCCAAGTTGGGCCATTTGTCTTTTGACGCTGGTTGCTGCCGGCATCCTCCTGCTCCCGGGGGGCTACCTCCTGCTCCCGGGTTACTGCTGCGACATGCTGCGCGGCATGGTGGTATTCCGGCTGATTCCTTTTGTGGCCGAACT
Organism: Poa annua; assembly: GCA_026929855.1. Taxonomy (NCBI): domain Eukaryota; kingdom Viridiplantae; phylum Streptophyta; class Magnoliopsida; order Poales; family Poaceae; genus Poa; species Poa annua. The sequence goes on from CM049428.1 coordinate 29,984,439, forward strand.
CTTGGCGGTCATGGCTCCTGCTCGGTCCTGTGCGCTGAGGTCCCGCATTCCTCCTGTTGGAGTCTCCGACATCCACCAGGGGTTGCATGGGATCTCCAAGCGTATAGGTATCGGCGATGCGCATGGTTTCCGCCAAAGTCGTTGGCATCTTTCTCTGCAGTTTCTGCCATAGCATAGAGCCATGCCGGCATCCTTGCGCAAACCAGGAGATGGCCTGCGCCTCCACCACTCCTTCGCAAGAGTTGCGAATATTGCTCCACCGGGTAAGGTACTCCCGGTCCGTCTCATTGCTCCTTTGCCTGCAGATGGCGAGCTGCTGAGGTCTGTTGGGCCTCTTGTACGTGCTGGTGAAGTTGCTGATGAATGCTTCTTCAAAGTCTAACCAGCACTCTATACTGCCAGCTCTCAGATTGTTCAACCAGATCCGGGCAGGTCCTTCCAACATCTGCGGTATATAGCGTATTGCCCAGCGTCTGTTTCCACCGGCTATGCTTACAGCAGTTACATAATCGGTCAGCCAATCCTCAGGCTTCTTGCTGCTGTCATAGGTCTTGGCACCCCTGTTGAGCTGGAAGTTCCGAACAGGAGGTTCCCGCATGATCCGAGGTCCAAAGCAAGCAGGTCCCGGCGGTCCTTGTTCTTCCACCATCTCGGACTGGTGAATCCGGTCCAGCCGGAACCTTGCATCTGCCGGGTTCAGCTGTCTTGTTCCTATCCGAGATCCCAAGGGGTTCTCGTCTGGCTGATACTCGAGCTGCTGCATCCCTGAGTTGCCACCGTTGAGCCTATCCTGCACGGGAATTGCGGCTTGACGGGGGGCGGAGATGATGTCCCTCTGCGGGTTTCCCTGTACATGGGTAGGATTCCGGGGTGGGTCACCACGGCCAACCGGATTACAGTTTCCCACACCCTGGTTACCATCTCCACGGGTACTTCCCGCCTGCTCCGGTCTATGTTGTCCGTCTTGCCCTGCCTGCTGGATACCGGCAAACGCCGGGTCATAGGTCTGTAGCTGCTTGTTCCTCCCGGAACCTCTACTCCGGCTCCGGCTCTTGCTCTTGCTCTTGCTTCTGCTCGGATGTGGGGAAGAGGCCTCCCCATCCGACATCCGGCTGTTGGGTCTGGCTGAATGCACCTGCGATCCCGCTCTGGGGTTCTTCTTCTTGAAGGCCTGGTTCTGCCGGTTGGCCTCAACCACCAGCTCGTTGACCCTCTCCTGCTGCTTGCGCAGGGCTTCACCGGATAACCCCACTAACTCGGCCATAGCGGCTTCGGCGGCTCTAAGGGTTTTTGCCGGTGAACTGTACACTGGCTTCCCCGTAGAAATCCGGCTTCCGGTGTTGCTAGTGGTGGCTCCACCAGCTAGCTCCTCATTCACCATCCTTCCCTTCTTGCGCAGATCTGCAATGCGCTTCTCCCGGGAGTCTATCTTGGTGAATCCGTGAGCAGCATTGTACTCCCGGAGGCTAACGCTGAGCTCGCGACGGAGCTCGGCGATCTCCTTTGCCTCAGCCAGTAACAGTTTCCGCTGCTCCTCTAACTCAGCCGAAGTGGCCTGGGTATCCGCTCCGGCCACCACAGGTACAGCTAACTTGGCTACCAGACCCGAGAGGGGATCCGGACGGCGTCGCGGCTGGGATGGCTGTGGATCACCATCTCGGGCCGCAGGCCTTTCCTGCGGTGGTTTGGCCAAGCGAGGGATGCCGTCGGTCTCGCCATCAGCGTCCTGGTATTCCTCGTTGGTGGTTCCGACCATCATCACTGCGACGGAACTCGGGGGGCGATCGGCGCGTAGACCCCGGGCTGCGCAGAGCATGGGAGGGTCACCAGCCTCCAGGACTAGGTCCGGGTAGCTACAGACAACCTCGGTGGCCACATAGGTGGTGAAACCACCAAAGTCGATAAGACATCCATTCCCCGGGAATGGTCTGTTCCGGAAGCAATCTGTATTGTCGGCGACGAAGTCCATCCCCCCAAGTCTTACGACTAGGCCAGAGAGAACCCGAACGTCGAAACGTACCGGGGAGCCCGTCCGGATGTGTACACCAGCCAACGTGTCTGTCCGCCCCACGGTGGGCGCCAACTGTCGTGGTGGTGTCACGGCAGATGCCATAGGATGGCTAATTTGTGGGGCCGATGGACGTTGGTGGATCCGGGGAGGGATAGCGAGTTTAAGAACTCACACGGGGAGGATCCCGGTAAAACCGAGATCTCCCAAGAACACGAAACAAGAACAAAGTGCAACGGGGAAGATCTAATAAACACAAACAAAGGCACGAAGGCACCAAGCACCCACGCGATATACCCAGGTTCAGGGCCCTCGTGAGGAGGTAACACCCCTACTCCTGCCTTTCTTCTCTATATATTGGTGGTATAAGGACTACAACTTGCTACAAGATCTGTCAAAGGAGGAAGTACAATGAACTAGATGAACTCAAGGCGAAGAGGAGTGAATGCTCTGAGTAAATGCAACTATCGCTTTGGCACCAAAGTTGGTCCCTTCTTCTCAGGAGCAGTTATGGCGCCTTTTATAGAGTTCCGGCCGGGAGGGCCGGAAACCCTAAAATGCCACGGCCCCACCGGACAGGTCTAGCCGGGATGTCGTCACCGGCTAGTGCGACCTAGTCGCCGGGCTATCCGGTGTAGCCCCTGCGTCATCATCTCGCTAAGGACGGCAGGCGCCGTCCTGCACCATCATTGTCCCCTTGTCAGAGACAAGACATGTCTTTGCCCATCCCGGATAGCCTTTTACGGATTGCCGGGCTAGGCATGTCAGGTCTTGTCGTAGCACGATTGTACCGGCTGACGCGCTCCCGTGTCAGGCGGGAGGTGACCATGCCTCCGTGTCAGGCGGGATGGTACTTCCCCCCGCTATAGACGGGAAAGCGTGCTCCAGACCGTTGACGGCCTACCGGGAGCTCTCTCGCCGGCTACCTCCTCTCTTGCCACTGGGAGCCTCTTCTGCATAAGATCAAGATCAACACGTACATTCCGGTTAGTGCTTATCCGGATACCTATCCGGTAAAGCCGAGTACACCATCACCCGGGAACCTTCTCGGTATCCCAGGTCCGGGATCCTTTCCGCACGATGTTCGAACTTATCTCAGGATGAGCAACTCTAGGCCTAGCCTCCCGAAGATGTCTTAGTCTGCCAGCAAAGACATCTTCGAGAAGCTAGTTCTTAGAGGAACCATCCGCTCTTGCCCGTACCACAAATGCGAGGATCGGGGAGGTCTATTTATAGCCGCAAGGCATGACCCTTACGGCTGCCACGGGGCCCCTTGGCCTTTCCCCGCGCCCAAGTGATCAGCTGCCCCTTCGGCACACCAAGGGGTGCTCTTTGCTGTCGCCAAAGGTCAAGTACTGTTGTTATCCATTATAATTTACCGGGATCTGCCCCTACCCGGGGGGCAGCTCCCCGACACTAGTCCCCGAAGCTGGTGCGGCACAGCGACCCCGGATGATGTGCGGGATCAGCTTTAATAACAAACTTTCTTCCGAGAACACATGAGATCAATCTTTTATTCCATGCCGAGATTAATTCTTTCCGAGATCCTCACGCCGAGATGGTCTCAACCGGGAGGCGAAGCCTGCGACCGAGTAGCACCACCCCAGCAAATCTTGACCGTTGATTTCCCGATGAATCCGAGATACTGAGTCTGGGCCCACCCCACGTCCCGTCTGCGCAGAGGCGCACTCGAGTGCCTCTGTGCACGCACGGTGTCGCTTGGGTTCTCGCGCCAGGTAGCCGCATCTGATCCGGAACCGAACCGTTGGGGCCTTGTGACCCTCGGTGCGGCCGGATCGAGCGCTCCGAATAACGCCACGTGTCCCGCGGCACAAAATAGATCCCACCCACGATCGTGGAGATCGTGGGCGGGAAAAATGGGAACCGCTCCGGAATCCCCCCCCATAAATAGGGGACCGGAACGGTCTCCCTCTCTTCTTCGCGCCTCCTCTTCTCCACCGTCTCGAGCTCGCCGCCGCCGCTGCGCTCGTTGCCCGCACGTCGTCTCGCCGGAGCTCGCGCCCCGTCGTCCTTCTCGCACGCCGTCGACCTTCTTGCTCATCGGTGAGTTTTTCCTCTCTACTCCGACGCATTCATTCGGTAGGATAACTGCCGGACTCCGGCCGTGCCCTAGCTCGAGCGTGGTTGCGCCGCCGCCGGTGACCACATCCGAGCGGCGCGCTCGATGCGCACGGCGAAGAACCACCGTGGTATTAGGACGTAAATTTGTCACCCGCATTCGTGCCTCGCTTTAGTCTAGCGCGAGTCCATTTCCCTTCGTTTAGTTTTGATTATTTGACCCACGGTAGATCTTGCTTCGCATGAACTCGGTAGCTTTCAGCAGTTTATGTCCCGACATCCTCATTTCGGGTAGACTAACTCCGACTAACCGCCGCTGCATCTGCAGAATAGCCCGAATACTTCCGCGCACTTCTCCGAGATGGGTGAAGAGCGCGCCCGGGGGTGTTGGGACGGATCCGAGACAACGGAGTCGGATATTGATTGGCTGTACCGGACTCACCGGATTCCTCCGGAAGTCGAGAGCCGTCTACCGGGAGAGGAGGTCGCGCCGGAACCCCAACCCGGGGAATATGTGGTATTCCTATCGCATTTTGAGCGCGGGTTCGGGCTTCCGGCTAGCCCCTTCTTCCGCGACTTCCTCAACACGTACAGCGTGCAACCTCACCACCTTCCCGCCAACGCCATCATGATGCTTTCTGTCTTCATCACTTACGCCGAGGCGTACCTTGGCATATGGCCCTTTGTGGATCTCTGGGCCAAGTACTTTATCCTCCGCCGACAAGCCATCCCCAATCCGGATCAGAAGGTGAAGGACTTGGTCGATTGCGGAGCGGCCACCGTCATCCCTCGCGCGGACTCCGAATTCCCCATCGTCAAGGGATTAGAGTCTTGTCGGAAATGGCAGCGCAACTTCTTCTACGTAAAGAACCGGGAGCCTTTGGGGGATGGTCCGGGATCCTCGACCCCGGACCTCATTAATTTGCCGGAATTCGTCATGGGTCCTCCGCGCGAATTCGGTCGCTGGAAGCATCTTCCCGACAGCGAGGAGATCGGACTCATGCACGAGGTCCTGCAGGTGCTCGCCCAGAATATGACCGGGGATGACCTCTTGCGCTGCTTTATTGTTCGCCGGGTCTGCCCCCTCCAACACCGAGTGCACAAGATGTGCCACATGTCCGGGAACTATGACCCAACTCGGACCAGTATCCATAGGCTAAGCCACTCGGCGATCGTCCGTCGTGCCCGAGCTATTGCTCGGACGGAGATGGCGGAGGATTACGAATGGGGGGTCATAGGGGGATCCCGGAAACGACCGGTTGACCAGGTGCTTATATCAGTCTTTCACGCCTATGCCTTCGTACATGCGCTCACCTGGACACCGACACGACCTAACTTGTTTGCGCAGTTGTTCGAGCGTCAGCACGAAGAAGACGCCATCCACGTCAACGGGAACTACGCCCCGGATTTCCCGAAACCGGACGTGATGCCGAGAGAGGATCTCGACGGTGAGGACCATCTCGCCATCCCATTCGTTAAGGCCCCGGGTAATCCTTCAACCCCAGAGACAGTTTCCATTTCCTCGGATGAGGATGAGATTGACTGCGAGATCCTTGACGTTATTGACGCTCTCCCTCTGAATTGGGCCCCAGCCGTGGTTCCGAAACCGTCAGCCGGGACCAGACGTGCCGAGAGCCGGAAGCGCGCGGCTTCCGACACCGATGGGGCTGAAGCCTCCGGCAACCCCCCCAAGAAGGGTAAACCGAGCAAGAAGGCGACCGAGAAGCCTCCTCGACGCCGGCAGAGGGGTCCTCCCCTTGTGGATTCCGGGTATGTCTTTCTTGCCTCATGTTTCTTGACTTCGCTTTCTCCATATCTTTTACTAAGACATTTTCTTTCAGTGACGCGCTCGAGCTCCCGACGCCTGCTGTTCCTCCTCCTCTGGGAACTCGGACTCCTAGCCCGGCTCGGGCCTCTCCTTCCCCTCTTCTCCCTTCTACACGAGAAAGCGACGCCGCCCCCGGTGCCACAGCGGCAAGCGTCGCGACCTCAGATGCACCTCCGGCGATCGACGAGGTCACGCTGCAGGCCACGACCACCTCGGGAGGAATTGTTCTTCCGGATAGCCCGCGTCGGGTTCCCGGACTGGAGGTAGAGATCGCTAGCCCTCGCCGGCAAGCTGCGGCGAGTGGGGCCTCTCGGCCAGCCGCGCCCAAGGCCATCCCGGCGAAACGGCCTATCGCCTCCTCCGGGCCTGCAGAACAAATTCCCAAGTCCCGCGGCAAGACTTCTGGGCAGAAAACATCAGCTCCGCCCGCAGCTGCTCCGACATCTTCCTCCCAGGAGTTGGTGCCGCGCCCGGGTAAGTTCTCACCGTTACCACCACCTCCTGCCGAGATCCCTACTGCCGCTTTGCGGATGTTGCGAGCAACGGTCAGCTCCTTTGCATCTTCAGGATCTCGGGACCTCGCTGCCACCCGCGCTGCCGGCAGCTCCGGCATCCGGGTTGTTGATGATTTCAACAAGGCCTGGCTTGCCGCCGATGCTTCCGAGACTGCAGGGGACTTGCACGCTGCAGGTCCGAGCCGCAGCGCTCAAGCCCTGCATGCTCTCCAGGTGGCCGCGCTGGACGTCACCCGAATAAGCGAGGTAAATTTTTCTTCTTTTATCCAAAACACACTTGTTCTTTCCAACACCACTAGTCCCCGAGATTGGTGCTTAGTGCTCTAGATTCCACCGAATAGCAGACCACTAGGTTCCAATCTTAGAGAAAAATCCAGAACTTGTACACCGAGTCCCCGAGATCCTCCTAACCAGGTAGGTTGCTTAAAAAATTGCTCCATCACCACTAGTCCCCGAGATTGGTGCTTAGTGCTCTAGATTCCACCGAATAGCAGATCACTAGGTTCCAATCTTGGAGAAAAAACGAGGACTCGTACACCGAGTCCCCGAGATCCTCCCAACCGGGTTCTTTACTTCTTTTTCCATACTGACTTTGCCTTCCTTGTTGTGTTATCAGGAGTGCAGCCAACAACGCCGCAACATCTTCAACCGGGTTCTCGCTGAACTCGGTCAGTCGAAGAAGTCCGAGGAGCGCTTCCGGGAAGAACGAGACGCGGCGCGCCAGATCTCGGTGGATCAGAAGGCCGCCCTTGGCACCGCGCAAGCCGAGATTGCGCGCCTCAACGGGGAGCTCGCCAAGGCCCAGGCTACCATGTCGGAGATGAAGAAGGGCTTCGTCGATGCGAGCAAGAAGCAGAAGGAGACCCTGGACCAGTCGCTGGCGCGGGCGGATAACGCCGAGACCGAGCTGGGTCTTCTCCGGTCTCGATCTGATGCTTGGCTCACCGAGCTCACCGTGCTGAACCGGGATCTCAACAGTGAGTAATCCGACTACCCTCCTCTCCTGTTATTTCCTTTATTTGCTGTTCCTCTTCTTGTGACTTAGTCGTTTTGACAGCTCTTCTTTTTAAAGGAGAGTTCGAGCACTCCCGCGAAGCCGCCACCAAGGCTGTTGCCGCCGCTCGAGAGAAGCGTGCCGGGAAGGGTCCCATCTCGGACGCCTGGGACATTGAGGATCACCTCACTGCCCTGAAGACCCGGATAGTACCTCTCCGGTCTATCGGGACGGAGCTCCTCAGCGCGGCGATCCACGTCCATGGCGTCTTGTGGCCGAGCATCCGTGGGAAGCTCTCGATCTCGGAGCTCTCGCGCGCACTTCTGGGTGCCGGCAGCCGCATCCACGCTTGGAAGCGCTCCAGTGCTAGAGCTGGTGCGGATCAAGTCTTGACCCAAGTACTCAGCTGGTACGAGGGTCTTGATCTGGCAGCGATCCTGCGCCTGCGGACGGTGTCGCCTTGGGTCAAAGATCCGGCAAAGATCCAGGAGCGGCGAGAGGTGGCGCATCGCATTGCGAAGTGGGCCAGCATCCATGCCTTCACCGCCAGCACCGTTCCTTCAGAGTCTGAGTCAGATACCGAGGACTCCGAAGAAGATTATGCCGCTTCCGGCGATGAGGAAGAAGAGATTCTGGAGGGAGACGACGCTGCCTCCGGTGCTGCGTCCAAGAAGGTGGCTTCCCGGGACGCAACACCCTCGCCGATACCCGGGGCCTCCGAGACCGAGGTGCATCCCGACGTCCCGAGTGGTGCTGCCGATGCTGAAGGTGAAGCTACGCCTGCTCCCGAGGTCGCCGTTCCTGCGGGCGTCGCCCCCGAGGTCATCGCTCCGGAAGTCGTTGCTCCCGAGGTCGTCGTTCCGGACGTCGCCGTCGAGAAGCCTACTTCCCCCACCGCTACAAACACTTAGCCGCAAATCTGTTAAATCCCCGGGATGCCGGGTGCAATATGTATCGTACATTTAACTTATTTCTGTTTCACCATAAACTATTTATTCTAACAACTATGTCAATGTATTCGGCTTTTAACTCCCGAATTGCCTTTCATGTTTACTGTACTTAGGTAATTTCTGCTCTTGTCTACCATTTCGGCGTTCGACAGTCGAGTCACAAAACTCCACGTACAGCATACATTACTCAAAACAATCCGAGTTCCTACTAACCGAATTCCCGACATAAAAAATAACTAAGTTAGTAAAAATAAGCATGCCGGATAAGTTCCTGTTCCAAGTCCCCGAGACCATTTTCGTGTTCCCCACCTTCCCTCTCTTTGCTCTTGACTACCATTTCGGCGTTCGTCAGTCGAGTCACAAGATGATTTCACATGACATACACTACTTTGACTTTGAGAATCGGATTTGGAACTTTTCCGGCATACACAAAGTAAAATATAAGATAGCTATCCGGCAGTCCCCGGGTTACTTCCCGGGATGTCGGTAGAAAACAGTATATGAACTTACCCAAATAATAAAATATGCACGTAACCAGGCAGTCCCCGGGTTCCTCCCCGGGTTACTTTCATTGATATTTGAGAATTGAGATATAACATACACTGAGCCCTTTACGTGTAAAAGGGGCGAAGTAGAGCTACATTCCATGGACGCTTGGTTTCCTCACCGGACTTGTCCATTACACCTTTCCTAGCCTCCTGTGCGTCTACAAGGTAATAAGAATCATTGTGCAATGCCCTGCTAATCACAAAAGGTCCCTCCCATGGAGGTGACAGCTTATGCATTCCGGCCGTGCGTTGGATGAGCCTCAGCACCAGATCTCCCTCCCGGAACACCCTCGGGTGTACTTTCCGGCTATGATAGCGACGGAGGTTCTGTTGATAAATCGCCGAACGAGATAGTGCCAACTCTCTTGCCTCCTCGAGTAAATCTACATCATCTTCTCGGGCCTCTTTTGCCTCAGTCTCGGTGAACATTGTCACTCTCGGGGAGTCATACTGTATGTCGGTTGGTAGTACCGCCTCAGCCCCGTATACCATGAAGAATGGGGTGTACCCGGTAGATCTATTCGGTGTAGTCCGGAGACCCCATAACACCGCCGGCAACTCCTCTATCCAGCATCCCGGAGTTCTCAACAATGGTTCGATCAAGCGAGCTTTGATACCAGCCAAGACTAAGGCGTTAGCCCTTTCGACTTGCCCATTTGCTTCCGGATGTGCGACTGATGCTACATCTAGCCGGATTCCCTTCTCAGCACAAAATCGAGCGAATTCCCCCACAGCGAAGTTTGTTCCATTATCTGTGATAATGCTGTGTGGGTATCCGTATCTCAAGATGATGTCTTTCAGGAATTGCACGGCGGTGTGTCCATCGCACTTCCGGATTGGCTTGACCTCTATCCATTTGGTAAATTTGTCCACCATTACCAGTATATGTGTCATGTTGCCCTTTGCCGGTTTGAATTGCCCGACCATGTCCAAACACCATACTGCAAATGGCCAAGTGATGGGGATTGTTTTCAGTGCTGATGCCAGCATGTGTATCCGGTGAGCAAATCTCTGGCATCCTCCACACTTCCGGACAATATCTTCTGCTTGTTGCAACGCCGTGGGCCAGTAGAACCCATGCCGGAACACTTTTGCCACTAGGGCCCGGGATGATGCATGGTGTCCACACTCTCCCTGGTGTATTTCCCGGAGCATCTCTTGCCCTTCTGCCGGTTCCACGCATCTCTGGAGCACCTCGGTGACACTTCTCTTGTACAGCTCTTGGTTAATGATAGTGTATGCCTTTGATCTTCGCATTATTTGACGGGCTTCCACTTCATTCTCCGGGAGGGTTCCTTCCGAGACGTACGCCATAATGGGCTGTGCCCAATCCGGGACAGGTCGCACCGGAAACGCTGGAGCGTCTATGTCCATTGGTTCTGCCGACATCACCTCTATCATCATCTGTCTTTGCCTCTCTGAGCACCGGGAGGCAGTCCCCGGGTTCGATGTTATGCTTCCGACATCTACTTCCATGGGCACTGCTTCTGAACCAGGTTCATTGGGGATGAAGATAGAATCCGATTCGGGTGATGGTCGTATAGACGGCTTCCTCAAATGTTCCAGGGCTATCCCGGGTGGGATGGCATCCCGGGAGGACCCTAGTTTGGACAAGACATCTGCTGCTTCGTTTTCTCCTCTGGGTACATGTTTGAACTCGCATCCGTCAAAAAATCCGGAAATTTTCTGCGCATGAAACCTGTATAAGGCCATGTTTGCATCTAGTGCATCCCAATTCCCCGACACTTGTTGCACCACGAGGTCGGAGTCTCCGAAACACTCTATTCGGCGGATACCGATTTCCTTGGCGACATTTAATCCGTGAACCAAAGCCTCATATTCCGCGACATTATTGGATGCCCGAAAATGGATCTGCAGCACATACTTCAGTACATCTTGCTTCGGGGAGGTGAGAACCACTCCGGCACCCAATCCGATCTTAGCTTTTGAGCCATCGAAATGCATCCTCCAGAAATTGTGATCCGGTATCGGAGGTTCATACTGCATCTCGGCCCAGTCTACCAAAAAGTCCGGCAGCGCCTGCGACTTGATGGCATCTCGTCTCTCGTATGCCGGAGCGTACGGAGACAACTGGATGGCCCATTTGGCTACCCGGCCGCTAGCATCCTTGCAACCGATGATCTCGGCGAGAGGAGCTTCGCACACCACTGTGATCGGGTGTTCCTGAAAATAGTGCTTGAGCTTGGTCACTGCCATGTACACCCCATATGCCATCTTCTGGTAGTGCGGGTAGTTCTGCTTGGATTCCGAGATCACCTCACTGAGGTAATACACCGGTCTCTGTATCAGCTTGGTCCCTTCTTCCCTTTCTACCACCATTGCTACGCTGACTACCCGGTTGGTTGCAGCAATATACAATAGCATAGGTTCCTTGGGTAACGGGGATGCCAACACGGGTGCGGTTGAGAGCATTTTCTTCAGATCGTTGAACGCCGCATCAGCTTGCGGGGTCCAGACAAATGTCTTGCTCTTTTTCATCGGTTGATACAGAGGCAAGGCCTTCTCCCCAAGTCGGCTCACAAACCGACTTAGTGACGCCAGACACCCGGTAAACTTCTGCACATCCTTGAGACGCACAGGCAACTTCATGCTTTCTATAGCACGAATTTTACCCGGGTTGACCTCGATTCCCCGGCTTGAGATGAGGAAACCGAGTAGTTTTCCTGCCGGAACACCAAATGTGCACTTATCCGGATTCAACCTCATCCGGAATCTTCTTAGGTTCTTGAAGGTTTCCCTCAGATCATCTACTAATGAGGCCTTTTCTTTTGTTTTTATGACTATGTCATCGACATAGACCTCGGCATTCCGGCCTATTTGGTCATGCAAGCATTTCTGCATGCACCTTTGGTAGGTAGCACCAGCATTTCTCAATCCGAAAGTCATAACACGATAGCAATAAGCCCCGTAAGGGGTAATAAAAGCGGTTTTTAATTGATCATCCGGATTCAAAGGTATCTGGTGGAAACCAGAATAAGCATCTAGAAAAGTTAAAAGCTCACTCCCGGCAGTGGAGTCTATCACTTGATCTATTCGGGGCAGCGGAAAGGGGTCTTTCGGGCATGCCTTGTTGAGGTTGGTGAAGTCGATGCACATGCGCCACACCTTAAGCAGGAGGGGATCATCTTTCTTCTTTTCCACCAGGACCGGATTTGAAATCCAATCCGGGTGCAGCACCTCCATGATGAATCCGGCAGCCAGCAGTATAGCCAGGTGCTCCATGACCGCAGCTCTTCTTTCATCCGAGAGGCGCCTAGTTGGCTGCTTCACCGGCTTCGCATCCGGTCGAACAAATAGAGAGTGCTCAGCCAACTCCCTCGGGACGCCTTGCAGATCGTCACTCGACCACGCAAAGGCATCCCGATTCTCACGGAGGAAGTCGACGAGCTCGCCTTCCTATTTGCTGTCCAGGTTGCTGCCAATGATAACTTGGCGCTCCGGGTTGCTGGGGTCCACGCACACCTTCTTGGTCTCCTTGGGGGGCTGAAATGATGCCCCCTGCTCCGGGTTCACCATCCCGGGCATTCCGAGTTGTGAGGTCTTAGCCATCGCCACCACCTGCTGGATCCTCTTCTTCTCTTCTGCTATCACCAGGGACTCAGCTAAGCACGACCCTGCCGAAGCACACTCCATGGAGCGCTTGTGGTCTCCCGAGATGGTGATTATGCCGTTAGGTCCCGGCATCTTCATCTTGAGGTAGCCCATGTGTGTTGAGATCATGAACTTGGCGAGGGCCGGTCTGCCGATCAGCGCATGATACGGGCTCTCGAGGTCTACGACCTCGAACTCCAAGCTCTCGGTTCGACAGTTCTCCCGAGTCCCGAATAGCACTTCAACCCAGATTTTTCCCATGGGTGAGCAAGAGACCCCGGGCACAATGCCATGGAAGGTTGTCTCCGTGGGCAGCAGGGTGTTCATGGATACTCTCAGCTTCAGCATCGTGTCCTTGTACATGATGTTAATGGCACTGCCATTGTCAATCAGAACCCGGCTGAATCGGACGTTGAGGTTGGGTCCGATAAAGGTCGGGTCCACCACCAAAGCATACGCTCCCGGCTTGGGCATAACCCGGGGGTGATCCTTCCGGCTCCAGGTGATCTCCATCTCGGACCAGTGTAAGAACTTGGGCACTGCCGGGATCACAGCGTTCACCTCCAGAGCACGCTGCCGCATACTCTTCCGGTCCGTGGGCTCAGTCACGAAGACCACATAGCTCTGGTGCGCCTCCCGGTAGTTACCCTGCTGTTGTCCGCCTTGATTGCCGTTGTCGTTCCGGGTGTGCACCATATTCACTGGGCGAGGTGGGGGTCCTCTCGGAGGAGGGGGAAGTCGGACATTGTTGGCCCCTGATGTCGGAGGAGGGGGTCTCGGAATATTGGGCCGAGATGCCGGAGCACTTGGCCGAATACCTCCCGAGCTGCCCTCCTGCAACGTGCGCTGATACCAGCTGCACTGCCGAGTAGAGTGGTTTGCGGGCTTGTTGGCCTCCAGAGTGTGGTAGCAGCATGGCTTATTCAGCATCTCCTCATACGTCAGAGGTTTCTTCTGCTCCACCCAGGTCTTTTGCACCTCCTGACTTTGACCCCAAGTTGGGCCATTTGTCTTTTGACGCTGGTTGCTGCCGGCATCCTCCTGCTCCCGGGGGGCTACCTCCTGCTCCCGGGTTACTGCTGCGACATGCTGCGCGGCATGGTGGTATTCCGGCTGATTCCTTTTGTGGCCGAACTCTTGGCGGTCATGGCTCCTGCTCGGTCCTGTGCGCTGAGGTCCCGCATTCCTCCTGTTGGAGTCTCCGACATCCACCAGGGGTTGCATGGGATCTCCAAGCGTATAGGTATCGGCGATGCGCATGGTTTCCGCCAAAGTCGTTGGCATCTTTCTCTGCAGTTTCTGCCATAGCATAGAGCCATGCCGGCATCCTTGCGCAAACCAGGAGATGGCCTGCGCCTCCACCACTCCTTCGCAAGAGTTGCGAATATTGCTCCACCGGGTAAGGTACTCCCGGTCCGTCTCATTGCTCCTTTGCCTGCAGATGGCGAGCTGCTGAGGTCTGTTGGGCCTCTTGTACGTGCTGGTGAAGTTGCTGATGAATGCTTCTTCAAAGTCTAACCAGCACTCTATACTGCCAGCTCTCAGATTGTTCAACCAGATCCGGGCAGGTCCTTCCAACATCTGCGGTATATAGCGTATTGCCCAGCGTCTGTTTCCACCGGCTATGCTTACAGCAGTTACATAATCGGTCAGCCAATCCTCAGGCTTCTTGCTGCTGTCATAGGTCTTGGCACCCCTGTTGAGCTGGAAGTTCCGAACAGGAGGTTCCCGCATGATCCGAGGTCCAAAGCAAGCAGGTCCCGGCGGTCCTTGTTCTTCCACCATCTCGGACTGGTGAATCCGGTCCAGCCGGAACCTTGCATCTGCCGGGTTCAGCTGTCTTGTTCCTATCCGAGATCCCAAGGGGTTCTCGTCTGGCTGATACTCGAGCTGCTGCATCCCTGAGTTGCCACCGTTGAGCCTATCCTGCACGGGAATTGCGGCTTGACGGGGGGCGGAGATGATGTCCCTCTGCGGGTTTCCCTGTACATGGGTAGGATTCCGGGGTGGGTCACCACGGCCAACCGGATTACAGTTTCCCACACCCTGGTTACCATCTCCACGGGTACTTCCCGCCTGCTCCGGTCTATGTTGTCCGTCTTGCCCTGCCTGCTGGATACCGGCAAACGCCGGGTCATAGGTCTGTAGCTGCTTGTTCCTCCCGGAACCTCTACTCCGGCTCCGGCTCTTGCTCTTGCTCTTGCTTCTGCTCGGATGTGGGGAAGAGGCCTCCCCATCCGACATCCGGCTGTTGGGTCTGGCTGAATGCACCTGCGATCCCGCTCTGGGGTTCTTCTTCTTGAAGGCCTGGTTCTGCCGGTTGGCCTCAACCACCAGCTCGTTGACCCTCTCCTGCTGCTTGCGCAGGGCTTCACCGGATAACCCCACTAACTCGGCCATAGCGGCTTCGGCGGCTCTAAGGGTTTTTGCCGGTGAACTGTACACTGGCTTCCCCGCAGAAATCCGGCTTCCGGTGTTGCTAGTGGTGGCTCCACCAGCTAGCTCCTCATTCACCATCCTTCCCTTCTTGTGCAGATCTGCAATGCGCTTCTCCCGGGAGTCTATCTTGGTGAATCCGTGAGCAGCATTGTACTCCCGGAGGCTAACGCTGAGCTCGCGACGGAGCTCGGCGATCTCCTTTGCCTCAGCCAGTAACAGTTTCCGCTGCTCCTCTAACTCAGCCGAAGTGGCCTGGGTATCCGCTCCGGCCACCACAGGTACAGCTAACTTGGCTACCAGACCCGAGAGGGGATCCGGACGGCGTCGCGGCTGGGATGGCTGTGGATCACCATCTCGGGCCGCAGGCCTTTCCTGCGGTGGTTTGGCCAAGCGAGGGATGCCGTCGGTCTCGCCATCAGCGTCCTGGTATTCCTCGTTGGTGGTTCCGACCATCATCACTGCGACGGAACTCGGGGGGCGATCGGCGCGTAGACCCCGGGCTGCGCAGAGCATGGGAGGGTCACCAGCCTCCAGGACTAGGTCCGGGTAGCTACAGACAACCTCGGTGGCCACATAGGTGGTGAAACCACCAAAGTCGATAAGACATCCATTCCCCGGGAATGGTCTGTTCCGGAAGCAATCTGTATTGTCGGCGACGAAGTCCATCCCCCCAAGTCTTACGACTAGGCCAGAGAGAACCCGAACGTCGAAACGTACCGGGGAGCCCGTCCGGATGTGTACACCAGCCAACGTGTCTGTCCGCCCCACGGTGGGCGCCAACTGTCGTGGTGGTGTCACGGCAGATGCCATAGGATGGCTAATTTGTGGGGCCGATGGACGTTGGTGGATCCGGGGAGGGATAGCGAGTTTAAGAACTCACACGGGGAGGATCCCGGTAAAACCGAGATCTCCCAAGAACACGAAACAAGAACAAAGTGCAACGGGGAAGATCTAATAAACACAAACAAAGGCACGAAGGCACCAAGCACCCACGCGATATACCCAGGTTCAGGGCCCTCGTGAGGAGGTAACACCCCTACTCCTGCCTTTCTTCTCTATATATTGGTGGTATAAGGACTACAACTTGCTACAAGATCTGTCAAAGGAGGAAGTACAATGAACTAGATGAACTCAAGGCGAAGAGGAGTGAATGCTCTGAGTAAATGCAACTATCGCTTTGGCACCGAAGTTGGTCCCTTCTTCTCAAGAGCAGTTATGGCGCCTTTTATAGAGTTCCGGCCGGGAGGGCCGGAAACCCTAAAATGCCACGGCCCCACCGGACAGGTCTAGCCGGGATGTCGTCACCGGCTAGTGCGACCTAGTCGCCGGGCTATCCGGTGTAGCCCCTGCGTCATCATCTCGCTAAGGACGGCAGGCGCCGTCCTGCACCATCATTGTCCCCTTGTCAGAGACAAGACATGTCTTTGCCCATCCCGGATAGCCTTTTCCGGATTGCCGGGCTAGGCATGTCAGGTCTTGTCGTAGCACGATTGTACCGGCTGACGCGCTCCCGTGTCAGGCGGGAGGTGACCATGCCTCCGTGTCAGGCGGGATGGTACTTCCCCCCGCTATAGACGGGAAAGCGTGCTCCAGACCGTTGACGGCCTACCGGGAGCTCTCTCGCCGGCTACCTCCTCTCTTGCCACTGGGAGCCTCTTCTGCATAAGATCAAGATCAACACGTACATTCCGGTTAGTGCTTATCCGGATACCTATCCGGTAAAGCCGAGTACACCATCACCCGGGAACCTTCTCGGTATCCCAGGTCCGGGATCCTTTCCGCACGATGTTCGAACTTATCTCAGGATGAGCAACTCTAGGCCTAGCCTCCCGAAGATGTCTTAGTCTGCCAGCAAAGACATCTTCGAGAAGCTAGTTCTTAGAGGAACCATCCGCTCTTGCCCGTACCACAAATGCGAGGATCGGGGAGGTCTATTTATAGCCGCAAGGCATGACCCTTACGGCTGCCACGGGGCCCCTTGGCCTTTCCCCGCGCCCAAGTGATCAGCTGCCCCTTCGGCACACCAAGGGGTGCTCTTTGCTGTCGCCAAAGGTCAAGTACTGTTGTTATCCATTATAATTTACCGGGATCTGCCCCTACCCGGGGGGCAGCTCCCCGACATAAACCTTTGTATCCGCCAGGAACAAATAAAAAAAGTGATTATTGTCACACCCGTGATCATCGTCATGACAAGACGTCAAAGCGGACGAGGCAGCCTACGGCTCAACCTCTAAGCATTTTTCGTCTCTAGAGGTTAAAACGCCGAAAGGCTTAAACCTCCAAAAACAAAGCTTTGTCTCCTAAAGGAACAAATGCCAAAGTGGTCATTGCCACACCCGTGATCATTGTCACGTCGAGAAAACAAAGCGGAAGAGGCAGCTTACGGCTCAACCTCCAAGCAATGTCGACTCTAGAAGTTAAAACGCCAAAAGGCTTTAACCTCAAACAAATGCTTTGTCTCCTAAGGGAACAAACGCAATCGTGGTCATTGCCACGCACGTGATCATTGTCACGTCGAGACTACTAGCAGACGAGGCAGCTTACGGCTCAACCTCCAAGCATCCTTGTCTCCGGAGGTTAAAACGCCAACGGCTAAACCTCCAAAGCCCCAAAGGCTTCGCTCCAGGGAAAAACCCTCCGAGCTCTCAATTAAAACGAGCAACCTCAGGACGCTGAGAGTCTCAGCCACCAACAGGTGGTCCCCATGCCTCGACATGGTCAGCGCATTAACTTGGCAACACCAAGCATAATGAATCAATCTCGTTCCTAAGTGAACTTAGCGCTTCGGCGCCGCTTAAAAAACGTTTTGGGGGGGGGGGGGTGTATTTACGCATTACTATTGTTGAAGTGTGCGCTTATATCTCTCCACATGCGTACCTCGCGAGCGGGGGCTGAGTACGGTGCCAGTGCCTCAAATGACACACCAACAGCACTGCAAAACCCAAGAGTCTGAGCTCTGGCTGGAGGGCAATTCCCCACAAACGAGCCATCTCAGCAGAGGACCTTGGTACTTACTCTCCTCGCAAGGAACGCCTGAGGGGACCTATAAGCACGCACGATCCCTTGATCCGTGTTCTAGCGTTTGGGTTCACCGTGTAATACCTACAGGGAAGATCTCCCCCCGCAAGCCTGCAGGGACATCCGTGAGTGACCCCTCAAGCGGGCAACCTCGCCAGGCAAAGTGCCTCCCCAGGAGTGACCCCTCAAGCGGGCAACCTCGCCAGGCAAAATGCCTCCCCAGGAGTGACCCCTCAAGCGGGCAACCTCGCCAGGCAAAATGCCTCCCCAGGAGCGACCCCTCAAGCGGGCAACCTCGCCAGGCAAAAGGCCTCCGCAGGAGCGACCCCTCAAGCGGGCAACCTCGCCAGGGGAACAACCTTCGCAGAGCGAAAACCTCGAAGCTAAGTCCCGCACTCACGCTTTAAGAGCATTTTTCTCTCCCTAGCGCGCGTCTCTACCCCTCGAGCGACTTCGCTTTCCCTTACGCTTCATGGACTACTCACACGTCTAAGGGGGGGCACTTGAGCATCGCGGCTCAAGGCTCTTACCTCTCATGCGCCTAAACTCCCCCTTGGCCTTACAGAGCCATTGCTCCCGCGGGCCGAGGTGGCGAAGTCATGGCACGAAGAGATGGGACGTAACGACGCAGAGAACAAATAGACATGCATATGAGTCCAACGAGACCTCAAGAGGGGCAGATGAGCTCGAATTCAAACAACAATTAAAGTATATTACAGGCCAAAAGGTCTTAAGGTGTCTAAAAGCACACAGCTAGTGCAGATACAAACGCTCGCAGGCGCAATAGAGGATGGTTCAGTGAGAAGCAGCGCCATCTCGGACCTCTTCAGTGGCAGCCTCGTCAGCCTCAGCAGAGCAGGCCTCCTCCTTGCTGTCCTCCGGCGCAGCCTCCGCACGCCTGAAGCGGTTGCAGAAGGCACCCACCTGGTCACGTAGGGAGCTTGAGACCCGCTGTGCGTCCTCACCTTGGACGGCTTCGGTCACAGAACCCAGGTCGAAGCCTGGTGTGAGAAGCTTGAGGTTGGTGAAGATGCGGTCCACCACCACCCCCAAGACCTGCCGGCTCTCGTCCTCGATCATCTCCCGAAGCTCGGCGACGGAACCCTCAAGCGCTGCAAAGAGCTGCTCGAAGTAGACCAAGTACATGGCCACGTCACCGCGGCCCCGGACGTCGGTGTGCGGCGCATCTGCCCCTAGCTGCGAAGCCAGCTCGTTGCCACGAGCGACCAGCGCCTCGAACATGCGCTCGTGCTGCTTCGTGAGTGCCCGAGCCGCGTTGGCGGAGTCCGAGGCCTCCGCTGCCCGCTGCATCGCCGGGGCCACCTGCTCCTCCACGTCCTTGGCGAGGGTGTTGAGGTTGTGGACAGCATCGGTGCGAGCCTCCTCCGCCCGGCGGCGGCCGTCCTTAGCGCGAGTAAGACGGGCCTCCAGCTTGGAGTTGGCCTTCTCAAGCTCGGCAATCTTCCGAGCGTCCGCGGCGTGCTTGGCCTTGAAGCTGTCCTCCTGCGCCTGGGCCATATCACGATACTTCTGAGAAGTGGACTTGCAGAACTACTTCTGAGAAGTGGACTTGCAGAACTGCTTCTCACGCTCCGCGAGGGCGTCTTCGGCCTCCTTCTTCTTCTCGGCGAAGCGCCACTCAAAGCGCTCGTAAGCCACCTTCTTGGCAGTAACGTTGTCCTCGTACTTCCGAGTCGCCTGGGCCAGCTCGTTCTCTCGCTCCTCGAGGGCCTCGCGCTGAGCGGCTAGGTCCTTCTTCGCCTGGAGGCGCTGCTCCTCGCGCTGCTGCAGCTCCTCCTCCTTGGAGACCAGCTGCCGCTCGCGCTTGGCAAAGTCCTTGCGGTCCTCCTCCAGAGCAGCCGCTGCGGTCTGGTGGGTGGAGAGCAGCTGGGCCTCCAGCTGGCCCAGCTCGCGGCGCTTCTGCGCCAACGAGCCCTCCATCGTCTCGCGCTCCGCCCCGACCTCACGCAGGAGCTTCGCCGCAGCGTTGCGTTCTGCCTGAAGGGGGAGGAGCAGCTCCGCAGCGTCGCGGGCGGCCGCTTCACGGGTCTCCTTGGCGAAGTTGACGGCTTCCTCACGGGCGGCCTGCAGCGCAAGTCCTCCAGCCGGCGCGCCTCGACCGCCGCGTGGAAGGACTCCCACGATCTCGCCAGGTCCTTCTGCCGCTGAGCGAGCCATATGTCCCCGAGGGCGAGGTGCGCCTCCAAGCCCTCCAGGGACTCCCTCACGAGGCCAAAGGTGGCCTCACGGTGCCCCACGCTCCAGTCCCAGCCGCGGAGCACCAGGGCTCGGCTCACAGAAGGGCCAGCCTCGGTTTCGAGTCCCGCAGGTCCGGCCGCGGGAAGGTCAAGGGGGCTGGCTTGAGCCCCGCTGGAGCCCATGCCCGCGCCCCTTTCGGGCCCTGCAGCCGTGAGGCGCTCCTCGCCTTCAGCCTGGCGCGGAAAAGAGGAGAAAACCGTCCCCGGCAGACGCGCCCGCTCCGGTCGGCGCCTCGAAGGCCTCCGTCACGGGCTGCGCAGTGGCAGTGGGCGCTGACGGCGTAGTTGGAGTAACCGGAGGAGTCGACACGCGCGGCAGCGTCGGCTCGTGTGGCGGAGTGACCTCGCGCGGAGGCGCGGCCGCACGTGGCGGAGTGACCTCGTGCGGAGGTGTAGCCGCGCGAGGCGAAGTGGCGGCACAAGGAGGCGCATAACTCCTCGCCTCCGAGCCCTCCACCAACGGGGACTCGCGCGGTGCTGCGGGAGCGTCCGGGCCAACGGCGCTCTCCCTCTCAGATGGACCAGCCACCCTCGTGAGGGGCGCTGTCGCTTCTACTTGAGGCGCCTCCCCAAGAGGGACTGTTGGGGCCGCCCCCTCAGGCCTCGCGGCCTCGTCAGTCGCGGCCCCTGCCGAGGCAGTCTTCACCTCGGACGCCTTGCGGAGCCGACGACGCTTGGTAGGCGCGGATCCACTGTCAAGGGCGCAAGAAAAAACTTCAGAAAAATAGGAGGAGGAATTAGAAACCAAAAGGGCAAACAACCCTGCAGCGTATAAACACACCCTGGAGGGGGAGCGCCAGCATCGACCCACGCGAGGCCTGACGAGCGCCAGGAAGGAAAAGGCTTGGCAGCAGGCCTCGCGGGGGCGCCTCAGCCTTCCTCTTGGAAGGGACGTCAGAGGGCCTCGCCCCTGCGTGGTCCACGGCGGCCTTGGTGCGAAGGCCGCGCCTCCCCGGAGAGTCCTCCGCACCTGAGGCCTCCCCTTCCTCAGCTTCCTCCTCCACGGGGCGCGAGGGCACCACCACGAAGGCGTCTTCGTCGCCTGACGAGATATCGCGAGCCTCGTCAGCAAAGGGCCCAGCCCTAGAAGAGGAGACCTCCCCGGCTGCGGCTTCCTCCTCGCCTTGACCAGCTCCAGAGGCCGAGGGAGAACCGGCCCCTTCCGCTTCCCGCAGGGCCGGCAGCGGCACGTCAGAGTCCGCTGGGCCTGTCGGGGAGAACGGAGGCATCTCCTCCAGACGGGCCATGCGCTCCGTCAGGTTGTACTGGTGAAGAGGCCGGAGCGCCACGCGGACCTCATTCGCAGGGAGCACGGAGGGGTTGACGAAGAGTGCGGAGAGGATGTTGTTGACGACGTCCTTGTCGTTGTCCTCAACGTGGAGCCGCATCTTGTCATTCGGCCCCGAGTACATCCACATGGGGACCGAGTGAGCTTGGAGGGGCGCGATGCGGCGGGTCACAAAATCCGCCACTATCATCTGCCCTGTGAGGCCCTCCTCGCGAAGGAAGCTCAGGCGCCCCATCAGGCTCGTGTTCTTGGCGCCGTCAAAGATAGCCTTGCCCCAGTGGGAATTCTTCACCGGAGGCTCGTCCGGGACATCGAGGAAGGCGCAGGGACGCTCCACCCCGACGAAGAACCACTTCTGGCGGAAGTCGTCCACCTTCTTCGTCACGGACGTGATGGCCCTGCCCTCGTGGCAGGACATGGGGATGTAGACGCCCCCCATGACGTCGACGATGCGGAACGAGACGCACCCGGAGCGCTCGTTCTTCGCCGTGTTCCGGAGCGCGTAGAAGCACCGGAACAACCCCACCGTGGGCTTCAGGCCCAGGTACGCCTCGCAGAACGGAGTTGGGGTGTAGGTGCAGCAGCCGCACCTGGTAGAATGCCAGCACCGCCTCCAGGAACGGAGAGAAGGGCGGCACCAGTCCCGCAGCCAGGCAGTGCTGGAAGACCGGGAAGAATCCCCGCGGACGCTTCCCGTGCGCCGCGGGCTTCAGGGCGGTGGCGCCGTGCTCGTTCGTCCGGTCCGCCACCAAGTAGCGGACCTTGGAGAGCGCTTTCTCGTTGACGCGCACGCCGAGCAGCGCCGCGCCCATCATGGTCTTTGTGGCTTCCGCTTGGGAAGAAGAATCTGCGGCGGCCTTGCCTTTGCTCTTGACGGGACTCATCGTCACGGGTGCGGAGGCTGGAAGGAGTTGGAGAAGAGGAACTCGCGGGAGAGCGCGGAGGCGGAGAACTCTGTGGAGCGGAATTTTCTGCGGAGAATTGGAAACGGTAACGGCTCCCTGCCGCAGCGCTCGGGCTTTATGTCCCCTCCAAAGAGCAGTTACCGGGACGTAGTGGGATCCCCCACGACTCACGCCCCGGATCGTGCAAAGCCGTTAGCCGTCCAAGTGCCCCGTGGCTCGGGCCGGCTGGGCACTAAGGGCCCACGACGCTTCGCCTAAGCCCATGGGCTCAGTCGTGCCCATCATGGGCCCGGGGGCTACTGTCGGCCCAGTGGGAACTGGGGTATCAAGAGGCCATTCCCCTCAGGCCTCGCTCGCGGGCCAGACGGACAAAACGGCTAAGGACTAGGTGACACCGCCTGACGGGACCCCCGAGAGGCGATTCCCCTCGAGGGCCTGAAGGGGGAGCAAGGGCCTCAAGGGACCCCTCGCCCCAGGGGATCCTCCTCGTCAAGGAACCAACCCACCTGAGGGAAGTCTGGCATGAACCTCCCCTCAGGCCTGGGGGGAAACGTCGTCGCCAAGGAACCCCGACAGAGCGCACGTGATCTCTGCCACGCTCGTACAGAGGCGGTCACACCCCCGTCGCTGTCCCTGGCGATAAAGCGGTCAACAAAGCTGCTCCGCCTGCTGCACAACTGTGAGGACCTTCTACTCTGACGGTAAAGCAGGTGGATGGTGCAACCCTCCAACGGAGATCGTCATCGTGGGCTCCACCCCAGAGACTGCCAGCTCTGCGGGCGGTACAAGCGCGGTCGGCCGCCTGTCGGCCACGGCGCCACCTTTATCAACAATGGACCGAGTCCATGGACGAAGGGAGCGCGGTGGACTCGTGCTCCACCCCGCCACTGGCGAGTGGGAGCCACCTTGAAGGCCAAGCCAAAGAAGAAGACCGGAGGCGCCTATAAAAGAGAGAGGACATCCATCGTAGCAAGGGTCGGCTCCTTGCGTGCAAAACACCCTTGTAAACCCTAGCAGCTCTAGTTAGGTTAGCCTCTGGCTGGAGGAGGAAGAACATCATCGCTTCCCTCCCCAGGCTAGAACTGCCTTAAGGGGGCTTTCGGCAAGCTCAATTGTACTGTAACCTCCCACATATAATACAGACAGGCAGGAGTAGCGGTCTTACCTCCTCACGAGGGTCGTGAATCTGGGTAAAGGACGGTGTTTTCCTTGGTCGGGTGTGCGTCTTCTCCGGGTCCGGCGAGCAACGTCGCGGGGCCACTTGAGGGTTTAGACCTCCGTGTTCAATCCCCTCTCGAACTACCCTTCAGGAAATGACTACCCTCGATTGCTGGGAGTCATAACCCGACACTGACTAAGAATGGTCTAGGCTTAGTTTGCGCCCACATTTTACATAAATGTGCGCATGTGCGCGCCCAAAGCACTCCGAGCGCGCTTTGAGTGCGGGAACGCGTCTAGAGTACGCACTTAAGGTGTTCGACATAAGTACAATAACAAATATTGATGGTGATGCTCCTATTGAAAAACGACTCCAGCACGCCTCGCTTCTGTCTGCTCAAGTGGTCTTTAGTTTTACCCTTCTTACTTGTCTTTTCCGTGACATCATGCGTCTCGTTCCCCTTGCGGGCGCAGACTTAAGCGACGGGTGATGCAGTCGGCGCCCTGCAGACAGAAGTGAAGCGTGCTGGAGTCGCAATAACTTTGTGCCGCTTCCAATGGCACAGACGGAAGCGATGCGTGCTGAAGTCGCATCGTCTGGTCGCGTTGGCGCGCTGCAGACGCTGCATCAGCGTCAATGCGCGGCCAGGCGAAGCGGTGGCCGCATTAATGCAGCCCACCCAACCCCGCTCCTCCTGCCGCCTTTATAATCCGACGCAACGCAGCCCTTCTCTCCTCACACCAACACTTCCTCCTCTCTCTTCTTCTCCCCAAGGAAACATAGGCCACCATGGCAGGCAGCCCTGGCAGGCAGCAACGCCACTTGCAGCTGGAGGAACTCCGACGTCGCAACGAGGACGCGGAGATGGCCAAGGCGTTCGATCGAGTCATGTGGGGCGAGGAGGCCAAGACTGCTCCTCCCTACGCGCTCTCGCTGGAGACCGCGTGGCTGAGTAGCCGCCACTAGATGCCGGTGGACGACGACGCCACCCTTCCGGACGGGTGGGTGAGGAGTGTCGTGTACATTCCGGTGGTGCCGCGGCTCAGCAGGCAGGACAGCGTCGAGTTCATCAAGCGCAAGTGGACGGGAATGCCGTGCGAGCAAAAGCTCGGCCCCAAGTACTCCATCTCGGTTCCCTACTGGCACGCCGTGGTGGACAAGGAGTACGAGGCGTGTCTTAGCGGTCGACGAGAGCCGACGCCGGAGTTTTCCTCAACGGATGACGACTGTGACGGCGAGGACGGCGACGCCAGCAACGACGACAGTGACCCCGAGCTGCCTGATCTTCCTCTACAACCGGCTGCATCTTGGTCAGCAGGTCGCTGTCACCGAAGAAAGGGGCGGCGCAAGACGAAGAGGATTACCATAAAACGCCCACCCCCCGCATATGACGGCGGTGAATTGAAAATGGCGCCCGTGAAGCCAGAAGCCTCGGCCGGCTCAGTCGAGGCTACGGGGCCGTTTCATCTGGTGTGGCTCATCGGAACGGTGATGAGCCATGGCCAGAGGTGAAGCTCTGACTTGGTTCGCATCTTCTCCCCCTCACCGGGATGAAGCGGCATCTCTTCTCTGGGCGTCAAGAAATACGGTGATGAGCGATAGACGTGCACGAAGATGCATAGGCCATCTCTCTTGCCCCTAAACCCTTTGCTTAGGTTTAGTTTGTTGAATCTCGTTTAGATTGGGATTGTAAGTTTGTTAAATCTCGTTTAAATGTTTGAATCAATTCGTGTTCAGCGTTTATGTTGTTCATCGGCGGCGGTTCGTGTGCCCGCAAGGTGTTCGATAGTATGCTGTAGCGTACCTGCACTTTTAATAAGGCAGATATCTGTGTATAGTGCAAATCCCTGGATCGATTCGTTTGCACACACAGTTTACGATGTAATATCACAACAAAGTATCCATTTTATTACATCGATGATCCAGACTTACAAAATATTCAATACAAGTTGCATAGCATAAAGCTAGCTTCGAAAGAGTAAACAGCGGAAATACAATAGCAGTGGGTCTCCAACAACTTCATGTTGCCACAGGCGAAAACATGTTGGTTGCAGACTCGAAATCCCTTAACGAAACCTCACTCGTCATTTGAATAACCTGTAACAAATAAAATTTTGCAACAGAGTGGGTCAGATTTCATTAAAAATGGAGTCTGGCAAGTGACACTATGGTGGACACTTAATGGAATAACTCTATAGCCTATATGCATATTTGGCTGGTGGAGTTCAAGGCTATTTTTCATAAAGCCAATTTTTCCTATCTCTTTGGAAAACACTTTCTTCAAATCAAGACAAGTATGGCATGAAAACCATAAATCTCATCTTCCCTTGTTCACCCATCAAGTTTTATTTCTGAAGTTGGAATGATGGAATCCTCCGTTGACGTCCGTGATCAGCTGCTCAAATTGTCCGTACCGGGGACACGGCTAAGTACTTAGTTTTACACTCTGCAGAGGTTGTGCACGTTCACCATTGTACCCATTCAACCCAAGGTATCCTTTACACACCATTTGTGATAAGGAAAGGAGAGAATGAGACGAGATCTTTCAGAAGCATTTTCCCTCCCACTCTGGCTTGACCCGTTCCACCTAACATCCCCCTACATCTGCTTGTCAAGCCGGAGAGAGTCCACGCAACATAGTTGATCAAGCCAGAGCCCGTATGGCAATGGCTGCACTGGAAGCAATCGTCACTCGGAGTTCTTCAGATTCCTCTGTTCCCTGGGTGGCCATCCACAAGTGCACATACTCCAGGAACTATAGACATGGACCGGAGTAGCCACTCAACTTCGCCACCATATACAACCAATCCACCCAGGAGGTTCATTACCTTAGTTGATGTAAACTCTCAGGTAAAAATCACCATGCTCACGGCCCTAAGTAGAATAGAAATTCATCCTAGGCGACGACAACCATGAGCACAGTCCTGAGTAGTCACTTAACATTTTGTAAGACTTTTCAACAATTGCATAGCATCAATATTTCTGCTAAGTATGATATAGGAACCTAGACACAGGAGTAAAGGAATTCTACACAGGTTTAGCATAGCAATACTATCCTACTCATGCATATAAAGTACACTAAGTAATGCATATAGAAATAATAGGAAGTTTATGAGGTGTGCCACTTGCCTTTGAAAGTTGTCGTTGTTCACAAAACTCTTTTCAACAACGAACGTTTGCTCTCCGTTCAATCTAAACAATATAAGCAAACAACAATACAACAATCAACAAACAACAATCATCAAACATGCATGCACATACATAGTGAACTAATAAGTTTCATAAAATTTCTAAGGGAAACATGTCATGCATGATATGCAAATTATTTCTAAAGACTAGTGATGCAGGTCATGCCATGAAAATCTTTTAAGTCAATACAAGGCAAAATAGGTTGGTCAAAATGACTAAGGACTATGGTCATGTGTTTGACAAAATTACTTTGTTATAATTCATCTTGAATAAGCACTCTAATGTCTTAGTCATGATGTGTACAAGTACTTAGAGAAAATACTAAGTTTATTCCTCAAGGTGATCAACAATTATTATCAACTCTTTGTAAATTGGATATTCACTATAGTGAGAGAGACAGACACCCGGCCAGCCACTTAAATTGTGGGACAGGTCTCATGTACGTGGACATGTAAGGTTTGTCTCCAGGCCGCTTCATCTCACTATGCCGCTAGGATCCAACAAACTTCAAGTGGGTAATAACATGATCAAAAAAAATTTAAGTCTTAAGTGTAAGACAAGATTAGGAAAGAGGGAAAAGATAGAAAGAAAGAAGTAATTGTCCTCCAGGCTTCATCTCCAGACTTGTAATATTCTCCTTGGTGATGTCTTGATTCAAGTTTTGCTAGACTTGATAAATCTTCAGACTTGGTGGTTCTTGTATCCTCAAGGCTGTTCTTGGATTTAACTTAGTCATCATGAGTTCTCAGAGATGAAGAAAAGACAGAGAGAAAGGCTTAGAGAATAAAAAGGGGGTTGGCCTTCTTGAACTTCTTCTCACTTTTCTTCTAAGTGCTTGACATCTTGAGGATGCTTCCAGAGTCTGTTTTCTTCTAAGCCCTTCATGAAGTCTCAGAGAAAAGAAAGAGACAGAGAGCAAGACTTGGAAAATATTTGCTGGTTGGTCTTCATGAACTTCTTCTTGATTTTCTTCTAAGTGTTTCTACTCCTTGAAGATCCTTCTGAAGTCTTGTTTTTGCTAACTCCTTCATTGGCCTTCTAGCTCGATGATGAAAATCCTAAGTGTCTAGTGCATAGCACTTTACCAAAATACTAAGTTTGAAAATAATCCTAACTTAGGGAAAATGGGGAGGAGTTTTCCTTATGGGAAATATAACTACAAAATAAATATGCTATGCATGAAATGCAATTTTAAATCATAATACTAATTTTTGTGATATTTATAAAGTATGCATAAAGTTATAATTGCAATTTAATTAGTTTCTAATTTTTAGAAAATATAATAAAAGGAATAATTATCAGATTAAAGTTTTCTATGATTAATATTTCTATAACAAAATTTTATAAATAGTGTTAATAGACAGGGGGCATTTAGTTAAATTTATAGCAGTTTGATTTAATCAAAAATAATATTTCTATTAATAGTTATGTTGAAAATACTCAAACTATTCAAATTAAATATATAACAATGAATTCATTCAAATATTACTCAAAAATATTTTATAGCAGTGGCATCAATTTACAAATATTCCAAAGTTTCCAAAACAATTTTATTTGTAGTTTTTGAAATTACAGATTAAAAGTTATGACAAAAATACTCAAATTCACCATTTGAAATTTGAATATTTTAAACTAAGTCAAATTTGAATTTTGGCTGATCTAAAATGTTCTACATGTTGAGGGCTTTCCAAAAATATAAAGTTTGTTAAATTTGGATAAGTGGTTAAAAAGTTTTGACAGATGTAAGTGGCAGGGGTGTTTCTGTAAAACTGCCCAATTAAATTTAAATAAGAAAATCTTTTCTCACGTGGCAGCTGACTAGGCAGTGACGTGGCTGATGACTAGGCGCTGAGCTGGATAAGTGATCAGATCTGATCCGCACGATCTAGATCTAACGGTCGGTAACCAACCATACCGATTCGTTTTAGTCAATCTAATCCTGGCTGCGGGATGTGTATCGGACGGCAGAGGAGAGATGGTGCTCGCCGGGCGGCGCTCTGGTCGCCGGAGACGGAGCGCACGGCGGCGACACGAACGGCAAATGTGTTCCCGCCTATCTACGACCTACGAGGATGAACAGATCGTACTGTGGGATTTGGTAGGTCGAGGCGAGGTTGGTGGCGTGTCAAGGATCCTCGGCGTGCTCCCCTTCTCCTCCTAATGCTCACCGGAGTTGCGCACGGCGGCGGGGAGCTTCGGGTGTGGATGAATCGCTCGTCCTAGTGCGGGAAAAACACAACGAAGGTGTCACCGAGATGCGCAAGAAGAAAATAATGCGAAGAGAGGAGTAGGGAGCGCTCGGGGTTGCAAAGGCTCACCGTCGCCGGCGGCAGTGGCGGCGCGGCGGGGTGCAATGCGGGCAGCCTGGGGGCTCTCGGGCTAGGATTTTTGGGGGCTTTGAGAGAGGGTTCGGGGGGGGGGGGGGGTGTTTATATGGGGGAGGAGGGAGCAGATAAACGCGTTTAAACAAACGAATTTTGATCCGGATTGATCTAGGGTTCGGTGAGTTCTTGTTCGTCACGAATTGGGGAAGGTGATGACATGTGGGGTCCGGGTGTCAGCGAGAGAGGAGAGGCGAGGCGCGGGCTGGCTTTTTCCTGGGCCGATGTGAGCTGCGCGTGCGGGGGAAAAGGAAATGGGCTTCGGCCCAATGGCTCGAGAGGCTGGTATGTTTCCTTTTTTTTTGTTCTTTTCTTTTTCTGTTTTCTGTATTTTTAAATAACTTTTAAAATATAAATCCAATTCAACTCAAATTAGATTCTAAAAATTTGTAAAATCAATGTCTATCATTTAAAACATTTGTGGAATGTTATGAACACTTTTTAAAATTAATAAATATGAAATATTGATTAATTGCAAAATTGACACTTTATGTTTAATTTAATAGGGTTTAATTAATTTTTAATTTTGGCTAAAATAAATTCTTTGAAATACCCATATTCAAATATGTTTGAATTTAAGTTATTTGAACTTGTTTTGCTGAATCATTCATTTTTATTTTGACATAATATTAAAGAACTAAATATAAATAATTTTAATGAAATGTGAAATATAAGGTATTCGTTTTTTAATTGAAAATAATTTGTGCACCATTATATTTTATATTATGATAATTCAATTGAAATTTCATAACAACTTTGGAAAAGATTTTTGTTTTTATTCATTTCTTATATAGAATATATTAATCATTTCATGCTTTGAATATA
Source organism: Poa annua (assembly GCA_026929855.1). Taxonomy (NCBI): domain Eukaryota; kingdom Viridiplantae; phylum Streptophyta; class Magnoliopsida; order Poales; family Poaceae; genus Poa; species Poa annua. The sequence goes on from CM049428.1 coordinate 30,014,435, forward strand.
AATGAAATTCATTTAAGCAAATGAAGAGTTTATTTGGATAATTCATTAATTTTAATTTATGAAGTTTTAAGGTTATGAACCATAGGCTTATAATTTCCAAAACTATGTTTTGAACTTAGTTAAAAGATTGAAAACCATTTGGCAATTAGATCTTGTTTATAAAAGTTTAAAAGGACACTTGTAATTATTTTTTAATTTATTTATAGCTATGGCTAAGTGGTTGAAATCCAATGCTTAAGGAACTTTTATAGTTGTTTTTCTTATGCATTTAATGTTTTATTTTAACCATAAGAAAAGTTTTAAATTTTAGTGATTTTTGAACATTATAAAATGTTGGGATGTTACATATGCATTCATGTTGAATTCGTTTCCGAACCACCTCAATCTTATTCATCGGCGGCGGTTCGTGTGCCCGCAAGGTATTCGACAGTATGCATTCATTTTGAATTCATTTCCAAACCACCTCAATCCTGCAGTGGGATGAAACTGTCCTCGACAATTGCCAGTGGAACGGGCGGAACGGCGGGGCCTTGATCTGCCGCCATGGATGCGTCTTCCAAGCGGAGGTGCAGTGCACCACCAGCGGATGGGGAGAGACGAGGCGTGGCGGCGCTAGGGCGGCGGTGGCACAGGGCGGGGCAAGGAGGGGACATACCAGCGATCCAATTCGAAATGAGCCGACCCTAGAAATCCCAACCAAGCCGCACACAAGACGACCCTAGGAAATTCCAACCGAGCCGCGCCCGGCAGACCCCACCAGTCCGGCCAAGTGCGGGTCAAAAGAGGTTGACCAGTGGTAAACGAGCGCTTGGTCGATTTGCGAGCCAGCTAGGGCACGGACGAGAGAAACAATGCGGGTATGGCACAGACAGATAGAACTCAGAGAACCATGGCACAGAACCAGTTAACCCTATCGTACATGGGAAAGGCGGCTAGCTCAACTTGTCGGACACCTTCTCGGAGAGGCCTTATCCTTACTGACAAGTCAAACTTATAACTGACAGATGACGTCATTTGGTCCACGATAGTTTGAACCCAAACGAAACGAAATTGTGCCATGATTGCAAATCACGGAAAATAAGCGTTATGGGGATAGTAAGATCGTGCGCCGCTTTGCCGTTGCTTGGATGCATGCCATATGTCCGGCATCTGGGTTGGCGCACGGATCTTAATGCCGGGCCTACAAATAGGTTACCAAAGCGTTCATCTTCTCCACCCGCTCTTACTCTCTCTCCTGCCCTTCCCTCTTGCTCTCCTTCTCGAGCTCTCCATCTCCACGCAAGAAACGCTCCGGCGAACTCTCTTCCCCGATGAACTTGCGCTCGGGGAATAGCTTCCGATCCAAAAATATCCACTGAGACGGCGATAGCGAGGGACTCCGAGGCCGAGCTCGCCTCGGCAGCGGCCATGGGCGTCACGGGCTCGCGCACAACTACAACCCGCACGGATGTCACGCCTTCCGCACCATCTTCCTCTGCTCCGGTTACGTGCGCTCGCGCGGCGGCGACTGTGGCGCCATCGTCCTCGACCATTCCGGCAGCACAATACAGCACGGCTGCCGATGAAGAGGAGGATTAGGCGGAGCTTGGGTTTCTCTATTGGCTTCCCTCTGCGGTGGAAGACGGCGTCCTCAAGGAGCTGGAGGAGGCCGACTACTTGCCGACTGAAGGGGGCTGCAATTGGCGGTCCTCCCTCGGGGACATCATCCCGGCTCCAGTAGCCGGTGAACGGGTAATCCTGACCTCCCACCTAGTTAGGGGAATGGCATTGCCCACTTCCGCCTTCTTTAGCGAGGTTTTAGAATACTATGGGCTCCAGCCCGACAACATAGCGCCGAATAGCATCTTGGTCCTGGCCGGCTTTACTGCTTTGTTCGAATGTTACTTAGGGTTTAGGCCTAGTTTAGCTTTCTTCGGATATTGCTTTCGTTGTCGGGGCCAAACTGTGTCCGACGGGAGCCTCGCAACATGTGGCAGTGTCACTTTCAACTGCCGCCAAGGACGTCTATGGTATCCCAAGATACCTTACATAGAGTCTGTCATAGGTTGGACCTCCACATTCTTTTACTGCCAAGGCATGGCAGCGCCGGGGCGTAGCTTTGGCATTCCAGAGTTTGTCAAAGCGCCGCCAACGCCCAAGCCATGCTGGAACGAGCCGGTCCCGAAGTTGACGGAGGAGCTCTGCCTTTACATGAGGCGGATTGAGTTCCTCACCAAGACGATGGACGCCCCGCTGCTGGACGGGGTGGACACCTTGTTGTGATGGCTGTCTTGGCAAATATTGCCTCTATGGTACAGCCCGCACAAGATGTGTCAGTATTCGCCTACTAACACAGCTTCTCTTCGCGTGAGCAAAGGGAAGTTACCAGCTGCCAAATTGGCGGCCCGACTTCGCAGCCTCGTCAAACCGGGGTTTGTGAAAGCGGTGGAAGGGGTGCCGATGAATACCCACAACAATCCTCCCATCAACGATAATGTTGTCGGCTTGTTTAGGCTTTCCTAACCTTTGACTTGTTCTTCTGAATCGTGCAAATCCGCGCCTTGACGGAGAGTGACCTCGCTCCCGCCTTTTATGATTCGTGAGCCGGGAAATCCAAGAAGCGCAAGGCGTCTAGTGCTTCTTCCTCTACGACCAACGCTGAGAGGAATAAAAGGGCCACACCGGCTACCTCGCCGATGCCCGTCGTTGACGATGATGAGAACACGGGGATTAAGGTCCCCCCAAAAGTATGCTTGTCTACCTTCACTTTTCAGTCCTGATTTATCCTGGATTTTTCCTGGCTAACCTTTGTATTTGATTGATTGCTAGGGATAGGGTCGTGATGACCCACAAGTATAGGGGATCACAACAGTCTTCGAGGGAAGTAAAACCCAAATTTATTGATTCGACACAAGGGGAGCCAAAGAATATTTATAAGCCTTAATAGATGAATTGTCAGTTCAACTGCACATGTGACTAGACTTGCTCGAGACAGATTATCAGTAGCAACAGTTTTATAGCAGTGACAGTAGTGAAATAATAGCAGCAGTAGAAATAAGACAGTAGTTGTGATTATAGTAGACAACAGGATTAAAATACGGTAAGAATAGGGACGGATAAACGGGCGTCGCATGGATAAGATAATTCATGTAATATCAAGACATAGGCATTTGCAGATAAATAAGATAAAGCATCCAACTATTAATTAACCATAGGCATGTGTTACAATTTAGTTGTGCGTGCTCACAAAGAGAAACTTGCACATCATATTTGGTCCTACCAGCCCATTTGCAGCGCGGCCTCAAGGGAATCTACTGTAATTAACGTACTCATTTTAATAAAGTACCGGAGCAAAGCACTGACACTCCATGAACACACGTGATCTCACATCACAGCCATCCCCTTCAGCTGTCCCAATTATTGTCACTTTGGGGCCTTTGGTTCCAGACAATAATATGGGTATACAACTCATAGATACGATCTAAAACAACAATTATCTTCATGATACAATAACATGTTCAGATCTGAAATCATGGCACTCGGGCCCTAGTGTCAAGCATTAATCATAAATAAGATAAACAATGATGTAAAACACCGATAACGGATACTATGCACCATGCCCTAATGATATTACAACTAGTACATGAACGATCTCATCAATCCCTATCATCCCCTTGAGCCTACAACGGTGTATTACTCACACATGGATGGGGGAAACATGGATGGTTGATGGAGAGGCGTGGTGATGACGATGGCGATGATCCCCTTCGATTCCCCGTCCCGACAGGGTGCTAGAACAGAGACTTCTGGTCCCCGAATTGACTTTTGAGGTGGCGGCGGCGTACGGAGATGTTTCTGGGAAAAGTGTCCAACCCTCCGTCGTTTTTAGGAAAGGAGGACCTTATATCCCACAGGGCGACGCGAGGGGGTGGCCGAGTCGCCCTCATGGGGTGGCCAGGGGCCCGCCGCGCCGCCACCTCATCTGGCTGACTCGTGGCCCCCCTCCGTGAGGTCTTCTGGCTCCGTGGGTCTTGGGAAAAATAGGGACTTTGACATTATTTCTAGTATTTTTTTTTCCTAAAGCTGAATTTCTGCACACAAAAAAAGACACCAGGGCAATTCTGCTGAAAACATCGTTAGTCCGTGTTACTTGCATCCAAAACACACAAATTAGAGGTAAAACAATAGCTAAAGTGTTCTGAAAGTAGATACATTTTGGACGTATCAACAACCCCCAAGCTTAGCTTATTGCTTGTCCTCAAGCAATTCAGTTAACAACTAAGTGCGATAAAAGAACTTTCACTAACTCACTTGCTTTATATGATGTAAATATTCTCACTATGAGGACAAATACTTAGGCTATTTATGATAAGATATATGTAAATCGTGTCACCTAATAGTTATGTAGACTATGAAGAGATGCTAATTATTCCAATGATAATAACATGAAACATATCAATTCACAGGATTGCAAGGCTCATAAGAAAGTATGATAAAGTGGTATCTCGCATGCCTGAATGTGTACAGCAAAACATAAATGCCCAGGCACCTCTGAGTTTCAAGAGAAGACTAGAAATAAAGATGTCAAATATAAAGGTATCAAGATTATACTGCAGTTAACTGTATTCTGGGACAAGCACATTACACTAAGAATGACAATTATGCTCTCAAGAAGGTGCTCAAAGAAGTATGGTGACTCAACCGTTAAGTAAAAGATATGCCCTTCATTGAGGGAAGTAGGGATTTAACATGTACTAGAGCTTTCATTGTTGTGAAAACAGAGGTAAAATTGTTTATGAGTGGTGGTTGTTCCGTCAAGGAATGGAAATAGAGTTCTTGTTATCTTCCACACTTAGTAAGTTGAGAGCGGTTCTGAATTATCTTTAAAACAAGCATTTATAATATGCACCTTTGCCTACACAACCATAGCTAACTGAATCCTCGGGTGTCCACCAATCAATCTCAAACCATGGAGGAGTGCCTATTTTATTTTCTCAAATCTTTTTGATATTATAATGTTCTAATTAGCACTTTGCAAAATTAATGAAGAGCAGCCAGCCCTTGGAAAAATTAATGACGAGCAAATGTAGCATGGAAGTCACTTACTTAATTAGTATGGCAGATAACAAACCCAACTAGTACTTCCTTATGAGCTCAAAACAGTGGCACAAAATGTTCTACATGTCGAGGGCTTTCCAAAAATATAAAGTTTGTTAAATTTGGATAAGTGGTTAAAAATTTGTGACAGATCTAAGTGGCAGGGGTGTTTCTGTAAAACTGCCCAATTAAATTTAAATAAGAAAATCTTTTCTCACGTGGCAGCTGACTGGGCAGTGACGTGGCTGATGACTAGGCGTTGAGCTGGATAAGTGATCAGATCTGATCCGCACGATCTAGATCTAACGGTCGGTAACCAACCATACCGATTCGTTTTAGTCAATCTAATCCTGGCCGCGGGATGTGTATCAGACGGCTGAGGAGAGATGGTGCTCGCCGGGCGGCGCTCTGGTCGCCGGAGACGGAGCGCACGGCGGCGACACGAACGGCAAATGTGTTCCCGCCTATCTACGACATACGAGGATGAACAGATCGTACCGTGGGATTTGGTAGGTCGAGGCGATGTTGGTGGCGTGTCAAGGATCCTCGGCGTGCTCCCCTTCTCCTCCTAATGCTCACCGGAGTTGCGCACGGCGGCGGGGAGCTTCGGGTGTGGATGAATCGCTCGTCCTAGTGCGGGAAAAACACAACGAAGGTGTCACCGAGATGCGCAAGAAGAAAATAATGCGAAGAGAGGAGTAGGGAGCGCTCGGGGTTGCAAAGGCTCACCGGAGACAGAGAAATTCGCCGGCGGCAGTGGCGGGGTGTAATGCGGGCAGCCTGGGGGCTCTCGGGCTAGGATTTTTGGGGGCTTTGAGAGAGGGTTCGGGGGGGTTTATATGGGGGAGGAGGGAGCAGATAAACACGTTTAAAGAAACGAATTTTGATCCGGATTGATCTAGGGTTCGGTGAGTTCTTGTTTGTCACGAATTGGGGAAGGTGATGACATGTGGGGTCCGGGTGTCAGCGAGAGAGGAGAGGCGAGGCGCGGGCTGGGTTGTTCCTGGGCCGAGGTGAGTTGCGCGCGCGGGGGGAAAGGAAATGGGCTTCGGCCCAATGGCTCGGGAGGCTGGTATGTTTCCTTTTTTTTTGTTCTTTTCTTTTTCTGTTTTCTGTATTTTTAAATAACTTATAAAATATAAATCCAATTCAACTCAAATTAGATTCTAAAAATTTGTAAAATCAATGTCTATCATTTAAAACATTTGTGGAATGTTTTGAACACTTTTTAAAATTAATAAATATGAAATATTGATTAAATGCAAAATTGACACTTTATGTTTAATTTAAAACTAGGGTTTAATTAATTTTTTAATTTTGGCTAATTTCTATGAAATACCCATATTCAAATATGTTTGAATTTAAGTTATTTGAACTTGTTTTGCTGAATCAGTCATTTTTATTTTGACATAATATTAAAGAACTAAATAAAAATAATTTTTAATGAAATGTGAAATATAAGGTATTCGTTTTTTAATTGACAATAATTTGTGCACCATTATATTTTATATTATGATAATTCAATTGAAATTTCATAACAACTTTGGAAAAGATTTTTGTTTTAATTCATTTCTTATTTAGAATATATTAATCATTTCATGCTTTGAACATAAATGAAATTCGTTTAAGCAAATGAAGAGTTTATTTTGATAATTCATTAATTTTAATTTATGAAGTTTTAAGGTTATAAACCATAGGCTTATAATTTCCAAAACTATGTTTTGAACTTAGTTAAAAGATTGAAAACCATTTGGCAATTAGATCTTGTTTATAAAAGTTTAAAAGGACACTTGTAATTATTATTTTAATTTATTTATAGCTATGGCTAAGTGGTTGAAATCCAATGCTTAAGGAACTTTTATAGTTGGTTTTCTTATGCATTTAATGTTTTATTTTAATCAAAAGAAAAGTTTTAAATTTTAGTGATTTTTGAACATTATAAAATGTTGGGATGTTACATATGCATTCATGTTGAATTCGTTTCCGAACCACCTCAATCTTATTCATCGGCGGCGGTTCGTGTGCCCGCAAGGTATTCGACAGTATGCATTCATTTTGAATTCATTTCCGAACCACCTCAATCCTGCAGTGGGATGAAACTGTCCTCGACAATTGACCAGTGGAACGGCGGGGCCTTGATCTGCCGCCATGGATGCGTCTTCCAAGCGGAGGTGCAGTGCACCACCAGCGGATGGGGAGAGACGAGGCGAGGCGGCGCTAGGGCGGCGGTGGCACGGGGCGGGGCAAGGAGGGGACATACCAACGGTCCAATTCGAAATGAGCCGACCCTAGAAATCCCAACCAAGACGCACACAAGCCGTCCCTAGGAAATTCCAACCGAGCCACGCCCGGCAGACCCCACCAGTCCGGCCAAGTGCGGGTCAAAAGAGGTTGACCAGTGGTAAATGAGCGCTTGGTCGATTTGCAAGCCAGCTAGGGCACGGACGAGAGAAACAATGCGGGTATGGCACAGACCGATAGAACTCAGAGAACCATGGCACAGAACCAGTTAACCCTATCCTACATGGGAAAGGCGGCTAGCTCAACTTTGTCGGACGCCTTCTCGGAGAGGCCTTATCCTTACTAACAAGTCAAACTTATAACTGACAGATGACGTCATTTGGTCCATGATAGTTTGAACCCAAACGAAACGAAATTGTGCCATGATTGCAAATCGCGGAAAAATAAGCGTTATGGGGATAGTAAGATCGTGCGCCGCTTTGCCGTTGCTTGGATGCATGCCATATGTCCGGCATCTGGGCTGGCGCACGGGTCTTAATGCCGGGCCTACAAATAGGTTACCAAAGCGTTCATCTTCTCCACCCGCTCTTACTCTCTCTCCTGCCCTTCCCTCTTGCTCTCCTCCTCGAGCTCTCCATCTCCACGCAAGAAACGCTCCGGCGAACTCTCTTCCCCGATGAACTTGCGCTCGGGGAATAGCTTCCGATCCAAAAACATCCACTGCGACGGCGCTAGCGAGGGACTCCGAGGACGAGCTCGCCTCGGCAGCGGCCATGGGCGGCACGGGCTCGCACACAACTGCAACCCGCACGGATGTCACGCCTTCTGCACCATCTTCCTCTGCTCCGGTTACGTGCGCTCGCGCGGCGGCGACTGTGGCGCCATCGTCCTCGACCATTCCGGCAGCACAATACAGCGCGGCTGCCGATGAAGAGGAGGATTAGGCGGAGCTTGGGTTTCTCTATTGGCTTCCCTCTGCGGTGGAAGACGGCGTCCTCAAGGAGCTGGAGGAGGCCGACTACTTGCCGACTAAAGGGGACTGCAATTGGCGGTCCTCCCTCGGGGACATCATCCCGGATCCAGTAGCCGGTGAACGGGTAATCCTGACCTCCCACCTAGTTAGGGGAATGGCATTGCCCACTTCCGCCTTCTTTAGCGAGGTTTTAGAATACTATGGGCTCCAGCCCGACAACATAGCGCCGAATAGCATCTTGGTCTTGGCCGGCTTTACTGCTTTGTTCGAATGTTACTTAGGGTTTAGGCCTAGTTTAGCTTTCTTCGGATATTGCTTTCGTTGTCGGGGCCAAACTGTGTCCGACGGGAGCCTCGCAACATGTGTCAGTGTCACTTTCAACTGCCGCCAAGGACGTCTATGGTATCCCAAGATACCTTACATAGAGTCTGTCATAGGTTGGACCTCCACATTCTTTTACTGCCAAGGCATGGCAGCGCCGGGGCGTAGCTTTGGCATTCCAGAGTTTGTCAAAGCGCCGCCAACGCCCAAGCCATGCTGGAACGAGCCGGTCCCGAAGTTGACGGAGGAGCTCTGCCTTTACATGAGGCGGATTGAGTTCCTTACCAAGACGATGGACGCCCCGCTGCTGGACGGGGTGGACACCTTGTTGTGCTGGCTATCTTGGCAAATATTGCCTCTATGGTACAGCCCGCACAAGATGTGTCAGTATTCGCCTACTAACACAGCTTCTCTTCGCGTGAGCAAAGGGGAGTTACCAGCTGCCAAATTGGCGGCCCGACTTCGCAGCCTCGTCAAACCGGGGTTTTTGAAAGCGGTGGAAGGGGTGCTGATGAACACCCACAACAATCCTCCCATCGACGATAATGTTGTCGGCTTGTTTAGGCTTTCCTAACCTTTGATTTGTTCTTTTGAATCGTGCAAATCCGCGCCTTGACGGAGAGTGACCTGGCTCCCGCCTTTTATGATTCGTGAGCCGGGAAATCCAAGAAGCGCAAGGCGTCCAGTGTTGCTTCCTCTACGACCAACGCCGAGAGGAATAAAAGGGTCACACCGGCTACCTCGCCGATGCCCGTGGTTGACGATGATGAGAACACGGGGATTATGATCCCCCCAAAAGTATGCTTGTCTACCTTCACTTTTCGGTCCTGATTTATCCTGGATTTTTCCTGGCTAACCTTTGTATTTGATTGATTGCTAGGGATAGGGTCGTGATGACCCACAAGTATAGGGGATCACAACAGTCTTCGAGGGAAGTAAAACCCAAATTTATTGATTCGACACAAGGGGAGCCAAAGAATATTTATAAGCCTTAATAGATGAATTGTCAGTTCAACTGCACATGTGACTAGACTTGCTCGAGACAGATTATCAGTAGCAACAGTTTTATAGCAGTGACAGTAGTGAAATAATAGCAGCAGTAGAAATAAGACAGTAGTTGTGATTATAGTAGACAACAGGATTAAAATACGGAAAGAATAGGGACGGATGAACGGGCGTCGCATGGATAAGATAATTCATGTAATATCAAGACATAGGCATTTGCAGATAAATAAGATAAAGCATCCAAATATTAATTAACCATTGGCATGTGTTACAATTTAGTTGTGCATGCTCACAATGAGAAACTTGCACATCATATTCGGTCCTACCAGCCCGTTTGCAGCGCGGCCTCAAGGGAATCTACTGTAATTAAGGTACTCATTTTAATAAAGTACCGGAGCAAAGCACTGACACTCCGTGAACACACGTGATCTCACATCACAGCCATCCCCTTCGGCTGTCCCAATTATTGTCACTTTGGGGCCTTTGGTTCCAGACAATAATATGGGTATACAACTCATAGATACGATCTAAATCAACAATTATCTTCATGATACAATAACATGTTCAGATCTGAAATCATGTCACTCGGGCCCTAGTGTCAAGCATTAATCATAAATAAGATAAACAATGATGTAAAACACCGATAACGGATACTAGGCACCATGCCCTAATGATATGACAACTAGTACATGAACGATCTCATCCAATCCCTATCATCCCCTTGAGCCTACAACGGTGTATTACTCACACATGGATGGGGGAAACATGGATGGTTGATGGAGAGGCGTGGTGATGACGATGGCGATGATCCTCTTCGATTCCCCGTCCCGACAGGGTGCTGGAACAGAGACTTCTGGTCCCCGAATTGACTTTTGAGGTGGCGGCGGCGTACGGAGATGTTTCTGGGAAAAGTGTCCAACCCTCCGTCGTTTTTAGGAAAGGAGGACCTTATATCCCACAGGGCGACGCGAGGGGGTGGCCGAGTCGCCCTCATGGGGTGGCCAGGGGCCCGCCGCGCCGCCACCTCATCTGGCTGACTCGTGGCCCCCCTCCGTGAGGTCTTCTGGCTCCGTGGGTCTTGGGAAAAATAGGGACTTTGACATTATTTCTAGTATTTTTTCCCTAAAGCTAAATTTCTGCACACAAAAAAAGACACCAGGGCAATTCTGCTGAAAACATCGTTAGTCCGTGTTAGTTGCATCCAAAACACACACATTAGAGGTAAAACAATAGCTAAAGTGTTCTAAAAGTAGATACATTTTGGACGTATCAACAACCCCCAAGCTTAGCTTATTGCTTGTCCTCAAGCAATTCAGTTAACAACTAAGTGCGATAAAAGAATTTTCACTAACTCACTTGCTTTATATGATGTAAATATTCTCACTATGAGGACAAATGCTTAGGCTATTTATGATAAGATATATGTAAATCGTGTCACCTAATAGTTATGTAGACTATGAAGAGATGCTAATTATTCCAATGATAATAACATGAAACATATCAATTCACAGGATTGCAAGGCTCATAAGAAAGTATGATAAAGTTGTATCTCGCATGCCTGAATGTGTACAGCAAAACATAAATGCCCAGGCACCTCTGAGTTTCAAGTGAAGACTAGAAATAAAGATGTCAAATATAAAGGTATCAAGATTATACTGCAGTTAACTGTATTCTGGGACAAGCACATTACACTAAGAATGACAATTATGCTCTCAAGAAGGTGCTCAAAGAAGTATGGTGACTCAACTGTTAAGTAAAAGATATGCCCTTCATTGAGGGAAGTAGGGATTTAACATGTACTAGAGCTTTCATTATTGTGAAAACAGAGGTAAAATTGTTTATGAGTGGTGGTTGTTCCGTCAAGGAATGGCAATAGAGTTCTTGTTATCTTCCACACTAAGTAAGTTGAGAGCGGTTCTGAATTATCTTTAAAACAAGCATTTATAATATGCACCTTTGCCTACACAACCATAGTTAACTGAATCCTCGGGTGTCCACCAATCAATCTCAAACCATGGAGGAGTGCCTATTTTATTTTCTCAAATCTTTTTGATATTATAATGTTCTAATTAGCACTTTGCAAAATTAATGAAGAGCAGCCAGCCCTTGGAAAAATTAATGACGAGCAAATGTAGCATGCAAGTCACTTACTTAATTAGTATGGCAGATAACAAACCCAACTAGTACTTCCTTATGAGCTCAAAACAGTGGCACAAATTGAGAACTATTTGAAAGTTTTAAAGATAGCACATGCAAATTTACTTGAATGGTTTGAAATGCCATGCATAGGAATTTATGGTGGACTCTTTGGGATAACTTGGTTTTCAGGGATTTGGAAGCACAAGCATTCACAGCTTAGTACAAGTGGAGGCTAGCAAAATATGGGGAAGCGAAAATTCAAGAGAGCAATAACCGTCATAATCATGCTTGCGACAAAATAAAACTAACGGAGGCGTAAATATGATACTAGACTCTGACGCAAAATAAATCATCAATGCTTAATTAACTTTTTGTTTTCAATCATAACATGTGTAAGCATATACCAAGTCGAATCAAATGAATTATTCAGAGGAGGATACCACAATGTCATATTATATTATGAACAAAACAATGCAAGCAAATATCCATAAAACATGTCATCCCTCATAAATAAATATGGAACGATCATAAGAGAACATAAACTACTAAGCATCAACCAATGGACATATACCTTATACGAACCATCCAAGCATGCTCACATGAATGAGTATATGTACAAAAAATAAAAATAAATAGAGTTCATTACCAGCCTGTTACCCAACTCGAATTGTCATAGATCATCATAATTGTCTTTTCACTTGTGTGCTTGAAAGATATGAAATATAACCAAGCTCCATACAGTAACTGAAGGTAATGACCTCTGAAACAAACTATACAAAACCAAAGAGAAATAACAGATATTTTTAGGTTTTTGGATTTAGGAAGTAAAATAGAACAACGAAGAAAGATGAATTTTTCGAGGCCCTTAACATGCTCATATCAGAAAACTCAAAACTAATGAAACTTGCATAAATATCTGAGGATTACTCTCACCAAATTTCAGGTCATTTGGATTTTTCTGTGAAGAGTTATGAATTAAACGGTGGACAGCAAAAATTTGTCCCTACGCAAAACAGCCAACAACAAAGGAAAATATTTTTTTGTTTTTGCATATTGAACTGAAATAAATACTAGGCATACTAATACTAGATACTAAAATAAAACATCAAGAGAAATAACATAAATCTTTTTGGTATTTGTGACTTTTTTAAAGCAAAGCAAAACATGAACAAATAAAAGAAAGAAAACTAAAGCGAAACATGAATATACAAAGTACTAAATGATAATGATATATAAAATGTCAATAACCAATATGCATGCATGCAGCCAATGGTTCCATTTCTTTGGTACGCAGAAGGCAAAGCATGAAGAAGCCAGACATACGAGAAGAGAAGGCCACTTATTTCTACTTGGAAATAATGTTCAAGACACAATCATGGTGAAGATAAGAGGAAGCCATGCATGTCACTAGAAGCAACGTGAAGGCTGCATCAATAATGCCTTCCAACATATGATCATGAAGCTATAAAGAAATTCCAACATATGATCATGAAGCTATAAAAGAAGCCTACAACATAGGCGCATGATTTCCATCATATGATCATGAAGCTATGAAGCTATGAAAGAAGCCTACATAGACTATAAGCCTATAAAGCCTACAACATAGGCGCATGATTAGCGTGAAGAAAGAAGAGGATAATTATTGAGGAGCTCTCGTGAAGGGTTGCTCCCTTGGCTATAAATAGAGCCTCCCGCAGCGAAGCAGAAAAAGCAACACCAGCACCAGCATTCCATCCCGAGCAGAGAGCGTAGTGTTCTAGCTTACTCGCTGCTCAGTAGTAGTAGTAGTTCTTCCTCCAGTGTAATAAAATTCCAGTGTAAATTAGAGAGTGTAAGAGGGAAGGTCGTAGGCAGGTAATCTCCCCTCTCTGTGTGTAAATCCTTCGGGGGTTCCCGAAAGGGAAAACCGTAATGGATGTTATATTGTGGAAATGAAGTAGTTCTGTTTTTTCCTCGGTCTGCTTAGCGTGTTTATACGGGTTGAGTTCTTATGCTAGGGATCCTATAGGAGAAACCTCTGCGTGTAGTTCTCTGTTAAGCCGTGTGGCGTTGAAATGAGAACTTGGTAGCCGTAGAGAAGTGTTCCCTCTGGGTGGAACTGCCTGGGAAGACGCTAAGAAAACACCCATATAAACCTGTCTAAATATATCTAGGGAAAGAAACTTAGTGTAGCACCCCAACTTTTACTAAAGTTGGAACACCTGTGTAATGTGCTAGTACCTGGATCACTGCTAGCACCACAGTACAAAATATAGGATATCATTGCATAAGTATTAAATTGCTACAACGAGATCCAAAAATATTAGCCAAGTATAGCTTTATTACAAGTTTGCATAGCCATGAAGGCTAGCTAAAATTCAGAGTTCACAATGAAAGCAATAACAATGAGACTCAGCTTCAAGCATGCGCCACAGGCAGACATGTTGGGTGTAGACTCGAGTCCAAATCTTATTCTTCACCCGAATTACCTGCACATTTGAATATGCAGCCCCCGAAGGAGGTCAATACAATGATGTATTGGCAAGTGACTAAAGTCTATATGCTTATCTGGCTTGGTGGGGTTGGAGGCTATTTTGCAGAAAGCAAGTTTTCTCCTATCTTTTGTAAAACATTTTCATTCCTCAAGACTTGGCACCAAGGGACAAAGCCCAAGTGCACCAACAATTCTTTCCTTAGTCAAATTTTACTTTATGAAAACATTGTTGAGATTCTTCCGCCCATCCTTGTCCAGTTGCTCGAAGTAGTCCATTTCCGAGAACACGGCTAAGTACTTAGTTTTAACTCTGCAGAGGTTGTGCACTTTCACCTTTAGACTCAATTTGTCCGAGAAATCCTATACACGCGGAGTGTATTATGGAAAGGAGGGAATTGAGACAAGAACTTCCATAAGAAGAATGCAACCATACTAGCAAAACCCGTTCCACCTATCATCTCTACATCTGCTTGTCAAGCTGACAGGTTGCACCCCCACAACTTAATTATTCTAGACAGAGCCCATTGTCAAAAGGCTGCACGGGAAGCTTCTAAACTTGGAGGGACTTGGTAATCTCTTCGTTCCTGGGTGGCCGTCCACAAGTGTACTTCTGGGTAACAACCACCATACTCATGGCCCTAAGTAGAATAGACATTCATCCTAGGCAATGACAACCACAAGCATAGTCCCAAAAGCCACTCAACATAAACCATAACAACCAATTCCACCCAGATGTGTATTTTAGATTTTAACACTTAGAAACATTTCCATAACATGGTAAACATTTTTATAGCATGGCTAAGCAATAAAATCTTTTCATGGCTGCTTAGGAAAAGGGTGGCTACACACTACTAGGATATTTGTAAAATACAAACTAACTTAGCATTATAAAATAAATCAAAAATCCCTATCATGCACACTACTGAAAATATACTACAAATGCATATAGAAAATATTGGGTATGATATGAGTGTCACTTGCCTTTGAATGTTATCGTTGTTCACAAACTCTTTTCAACAACAAACGTTTGCTCTCCATTCAATCTAAACAATATAAGCAATTAACAATACAACGATCAACAAACAGCAATCATCAAGCATACATGCACATACAAGGTAAACAAACAGGTTTCATAGAACTTCTAAGAAAATATGTCATGCATGATATGCAAATTAATTCTAAGGACTAGAGATGCAAGTCTTGCTATGAAAACCTTTTAAGTGCATGCAAGGCAACTGTGTCAGTCAAAATGACTATGGACTGAAGTCATAGTTTTGGATAAACTACTTTGTTTTAAATTATCTAGAATAAGTACTCAATTAGCTTAGCCATGATGTGCGTAAATACTTGGAGAAAATACTAATTTTATAAGGCGATCAACAAATTCTATCAACTCTTTGTAAATTGGATATTCACTAAAGTGAGAGAGACAGACACCCGGCCAACCACTTAATTTGTGGAACAAGTCTCATGTACGTGGACATGTAAGGTTTGTTTTCAGGCCGCTTCATCTCACTATGCCGCTAGGATCCAACAACTTCAAGATGATAATATCATGATCAAAATTTGTTTAAGTCAATTGTGAAAGACAAGATTAGGAATGAGGGTTGAGATAGAAAGAAGGATGTAATTGTCCTCCAGGCTTTATCTCCAGACTTGTAACAATCTCCTTGGTAATGTCTTGATTCAATTCTTGGTAGACTTGAATAATCTTCAGACTTGATGATTTTGGTATCACCTTGGCTGATCTTGGATTTAACTTAGTCTTCATGAAGTCTCAGAGAAGGAGGGGAAAGAAAGAAAGAGGGAGCAAGATTTAGAAAACATTTCTGGTTGGTCTTCATGAGCTTTATGTTGAAAATCCTAAGTGTCTAATGTATAGCAATTTTACCAAAACACTAAGTTTTAAAATAATCCTAACTTAGAGAAAATGGGGGAGGAATTTTCTCATGGAAAATATAACTACACAATAACATATGCTATGCATGAAATGCAATTTTAAATCACAAGAGACATAATAATATTTTTTTTGTGATATTTATGAAGCATGCATAAATTATAATCGCAGTTTAATTAATTTCAATTTTTTGCAAAATATAACTAAAAGGGGTTAAATATAATATCAGAGTCTTATGTGATTAAACTTTTATAACAAAATTTTATAATTAGTATTAAATAACAGAGGGGATTTAATTCAATTTTTATAGCAATTGGATTTATTCAAGAATAATGTTTATATTAAAAGTTATGTTGAAAATATTCAAACTATTCAATTTAAATATATAACTATGAACTCATTCAAATATTTCTCCAAATTATTTAATAACAGAGGCATCAAGTTACAAATATTCTAAAGTTTCCAGAACAATTTTATTTGCAATTTTTGGATTTATAGATTTAAAGTTATTAGAAATATACTCAAGTTATCCATTTGAAATTTGAATATTTTAAACTAAGTCGAAATTGAATTTTGGCCGATCTAAAATATTCTACATGTCAAGGACTTTCCAAATTTATAAAAATATTTGAATTTGGATGTGTGAGTAAAAAGTTATAACAATTCTAAGTGACAGGGGTGTTTCTGCAAAAGTGCCAAATAAATTTAAATAAGAAATTTATTTTCCACATGGCAGCTGACTGGGCTGACACGCTGGCGCTGACGTGGATAAGTCAATGGATCTGGTCCACACGATCTAGATCTAACGGATCACATCCAACCGTACCGATTGGATTAAAACTTCTAATCTACACCGTAGATTGCAGATCGGACGGTTCAGGAGAGGGGCTCACCGGAGCGGCGTGGGGAGGTCACCGGAGACGAAGAGGAACGGCGGCGTTGTCTCGGGCGTGGACGACGGCGAGGTTGCGGGACTCCCCTGGAAGCGCGGACGGTCGCCCCGAGTGCTACGCGGCTCGACAAAGATGATGGAGGTGGTGGTGGGTGGCGAGGCGCTCTGGTGCTCGTTCTATCCCTCGCCGGAGTTCGCGGGGCGGCGGCGGCTTCGGTCAAGCACGGGCAACTCGTCCTGGCGCGTTAAAATTTACACGAAAATATTACAATGATGCGCACGGACATAAGGAAGAAGATGGGGTAAGAGAGAGAGCTCGGGGTCTGCGTTAGCTCACCGGAACCGAAGAAAAACGGCGACGGCGATGGCGGCACGGCGGCGACGATTTGTGGGCACCCTAGGGCGCTCGGGCAAGGGTTTTTGAGGGGGAACGAGAGAGGGGGAGCAGGGCTACTTATAGGGATGCTCCAAGGAAACATATCTCGTGAATCGAGCTCGGATTTTGGAAAGGGATCGGAGGCGGAATCGGGGCGCGATTTTTGGATAGAGGAGGAAGACGACCTCCCCTGACAGGTGGGTCCCACTGTCAGGGATTTTTCTTTTTCCTTTTCTGATTTTCTATTTTCTTAATAACGTTTGTTTTATAACTCCAAATGAGATCAAACAAATTTCTAAAAATTTGTACAATTATTATCCTTGTGTTAAACCAGTTGTAGGAATGTTTTGAACACTTTTCAAAAATAATAATTTCGAAATATTGATTAAATGTAAAATTGACACTTTATGTTTAATTTAAAACTAGGGTTTAATTAATTTTATTTTGGTTAAATAAATTCTATGAAATATCCATTTTCAAAATGTTTGAATTTATTTTATTTAAACTCATAATCAGGTATTAAATAAATTTTATCTTTAATAGATTATCATATTACAACTATTTGCAATGAAAAAGAGAAAATGTAATGTAATCATTTTTAATTTAATTTATTTTGTGCACCACTATATTTTATATTAAGATGAATCATTGGAAATCTTCATAGACAACTTTGGAAAAGATTTTAATTCTTTTCTTATATAGAATATATTAATCAGTTCATGCTTTAAAAATGGATGAAAATCATGTAAGCAAAAGGAATGTTTATTTGGGTAATTCATTAATTTTAATTTATGAAGTTTTAAGGTTATAAACTATAGGCTTATAATTTCCAAACTATATTTTGAACTTAGTTAAATGAATAGTAATATTTTGGCAAATAGACAATGTTTTCAATAGTTTATTAATTTAATTTATTTATAGCTAATGCTAAGTGGTTAAATCCAATTACTTATAAGTAATCTATTTACTTAGAATAAAATAGATTGTATTTTGTAAAATATTTGTCACATTACCTATTAAGGTTTTGAAATACAGTAAATAATAACATGTTTAAACTGTGATATTTGAAATATTAAACTCTTTCATAGTTGGTTCTCTTATGCATTTAATATTTTATTTTAATAAAGGAAAAGTTTTAAATTTTAGTGATTTTTGAACATTATAAAATGTTGGGATGTTACAGACTACCACCCTTAAAAGAAATCTCGTCCCCGAGATTCGGAGAAGCTAAAAAGAAAAGTAACTGCTGGAATGATTCCGATAACTTGAGAGGTTTGAGAAATGTAAATGTTTTGACATGGAAACTTGGAGAACTGGCAGTGAGAGGTTAGAAAGAATATAGTATGGGATTTCTGGTTTTAATCAATTGGTTTGGAATTATCTGGGTGGCTACCACCCTTAAAAGAAATTTTTGTGGTCAGTCTAGGAACTTTATTTAATCTTGTTTATTTCTCTGTTGTAGAGTGTACCGGTATTCAAAATATACTGGCATGTGGTGGATACAGAAAGTTTTAGCACTCACGTTTTCCACTTGGTCCTTGGAGAGATTTAATCCTCTTCCACTCTGGGCAGCCACTGGCATAGTGTCCCTTATCCTTGCACCTGTAGCATGTTATGTGGCTAAGA
Source organism: Poa annua (assembly GCA_026929855.1). NCBI lineage: Eukaryota > Viridiplantae > Streptophyta > Magnoliopsida > Poales > Poaceae > Poa > Poa annua. Next base: position 30,033,454 of record CM049428.1, read on the forward strand.
TCCTTCTTGGATTCACTCTTTTGTCTTTGTGCTACGCGGCTCGACAAAGATGATGGAGGTGGTGGTGGGTGGCGAGGCGCTCTGGTGCTCGTTCTATCCCTCGCCGGAGTTCGCGGGGCGGCGGCGGCTTCGGTCAAGCACGGGCAACTCGTCCTGGCGCGTTAAAATTTACACGAAAATATTACAATGATGCACACGGACATAAGGAAGAAGATGGGGTAAGAGAGAGAGCTCGGGTCTGCGTTAGCTCACCGGAACCGAAGAAAAATGGCGACGGCGATGGCGGCACGGCGGCGACGATTTGTGGGCACCCTAGGGCGCTCGGGCTAGGGTTTTTGAGGGGGAACGAGAGAGGGGGAGCAGGGCTACTTATAGGGATGCTCCAAGGAAACATATCTCGTGAATCGAGCTCGGATTTTGGAAAGGGATCGGAGGCGGAATCGGGGCGCGATTTTTGGATAGAGGAGGAAGACGACCTCCCCTGACAGGTGGGTCCCACTGTCAGGGATTTTTCTTTTTCCTTTTCTGATTTTCTATTTTCTTAATAACGTTTGTTTTATAACTCCAAATGAGATCAAACAAATTTCTAAAAATTTGTACAATTATTATCCTTGTGTTAAACCAGTTGTAGGAATGTTTTGAACACTTTTCAAAAATAATAATCTCGAAATATTGATTAAATGTAAAATTGACACTTTATGTTTAATTTAAAACTAGGGTTTAATTAATTTTATTTTGGTTAAATAAATTCTATGAAATATCCATTTTCAAAATGTTTGAATTTATTTTATTTAAACTCATAATCAGGTATTAAATAAATTTTATCTTTAATAGATTATCATATTACAACTATTTGCAATGAAAAAGAGAAAATGTAATGTAATCATTTTTAATTTAATTTATTTTGTGCACCACTATATTTTATATTAAGATGAATCATTGGAAATCTTCATAGACAACTTTGGAAAAGATTTTAATTCTTTTCTTATATAGAATATATTAATCAGTTCATGCTTTAAAAATGGATGAAAATCATGTAAGCAAAAGGAATGTTTATTTGGGTAATTCATTAATTTTAATTTATGAAGTTTTAAGGTTATAAACTATAGGCTTATAATTTCCAAACTATATTTTGAACTTAGTTAAATGAATAGTAATCTTTTGGCAAATAGACAATGTTTTCAATAGTTTATTAATTTAATTTATTTATAGCTAATGCTAAGTGGTTAAATCCAATTACTTATAAGTAATCTATTTACTTAGAATAAAATAGATTGTATTTTGTAAAATATTTGTCACATTACCTATTAAGGTTTTGAAATACAGTAAATAATAACATGTTTAAACTGTGATATTTGAAATATTAAACTCTTTCATAGTTGGTTCTCTTATGCATTTAATATTTTATTTTAATAAAGGAAAAGTTTTAAATTTTAGTGATTTTTGAACATTATAAAATGTTGGGATGTTACAGACTACCACCCTTAAAAGAAATCTCGTCCCCGAGATTCGGAGAAGCTAAAAAGAAAAGTAACTGCTGGAATGATTCCGATAACTTGAGAGGTTTGAGAAATGTAAATGTTTTGACATGGAAACTTGGAGAACTGGTAGTGAGAGGTTAGAAAGAATATAGTCTGGGATTTCTGGTTTTAATCAATTGGTTTGGAATTATCTGGGTGGCTACCACCCTTAAAAGAAATTTTTGTGGTCAGTCTAGGAACTTTATTTAATCTTGTTTATTTCTCTGTTGTAGAGTGTACCGGTATTCAAAATATACTGGCATGTGGTGGATACAGAAAGTTTTAGCACTCACGTTTTCCACTTGGTCCTTGGAGAGATTTAATCCTCTTCCACTCTGGGCAGCCACTGGCATAGTGTCCCTTATCCTTGCACCTGTAGCATGTTATGTGGCTAAGATCCTTCTTGGATTCACTCTTTTGTCTTTGTTCCTCCAGTGTCTTCATGAGAGACTGTTGCATTCCTTCCTTGGCTTGCTGGTTAGCTTGTTGCACCAAAGGATAAAATTGGCATTGGATTGGAACATGGGTCGTTCCTTCACACAGGAAGCAAATAATCCGTTTGGTGCGGCGTCCATTAATTGGACGTCTGATGTGACCATGGGGCCACTCATCAGAGCAATCTTCGGACGTATGTCCTATCTCTCCACAAGTTTTGCATGCCTTTAGTTTGGTCATAGGGTCCTCTTCAACAACCCTATGGTTTTGATCAATCTTAGGCGAGTGGTCATTGATCACCTTCTAACTCTGGTTCCTTAACAGTATTCGCGTAGTTGGGTACAATTCACTGTTGTTGATATTGAAGTGAGACATCTGCTGGTTTTTAGAGAATAAATGAGTTAAATTATATGTACTATGGAGAATTATTAATTCAATATTTTTAGAACAAGGCAACCAATTCCTAACAAAATCTATCAACATGATTAAAACACATGCAAACACATACAAAAAACAAATTTCACACTTATTTTGAGAACTCGAACTAATCATTTATCGAACGAAATCACATAAATGTCATGGAATTACAAAAACGATAGTACTGCCATACCATAATTTGATAGGTCAATACATCAAATCGATACGATAAGCTAAATGAGATAAATGGTGGTCCCTCTAACGTGGTTTGTATTGCTCCACTTATTCCTCCTTAATCTCACGCTTGCGCTTTATTGTGTGGTTATTCGTCACAGGCGGGACTTCTCCCTCAGTTGACTCTTCAAAAAGCACCTCTTCGGGGTCTTCTTCCTCCTTTACCGCTGAGGTTACTACCACATTTCCAGTGCCTTGGTCACTTCCTTCAGCAGCTGGCGGTGGTGGAGGTGCGTTGAGTTGCGCTTCAAGGGTGGCGATCTGCTCATCCTTGTTAAGATTCTGCAAATGTAGTTCATGGATGAGTTCCTCCATATGGCCAATAAGGGTTTCAGAAGTCTGAAGTTCTTGGGTTTTTGCGTGTATGACGGCTCGGGCATGATCTGCGATGTTATAAGCTTGCTGAACCTTTCTGGTCAGACGGTTCATGAGGAAATCCAAGTCTTCAAACATCTTGTCAGTGATGGGCAGGTCCAGGCGATTTCCCGTGTGAGCCATTGAGTGGCCATACGCATCCCTCTTCCCAAAGGCACGGAAGGGCGATTCTGGTGCCAGCTTGTTGCGATACTTATAACACAATCGGGCCATCAAGTCCACCATAGCTATGTTCACTCCTTCAATCCATTCAGGGTAGTAGGTGACATAGTCCACGGGCTCGAAGTCTGGCATCGTGGGATCTGGGGTCATGATTGTGCGGATTTCCCAACGCGTCACATCAGGTATGTCGGTCTCTTCCTTCCTTCCTCGGAAATAGGGCGGTGGTAGCTTCAATATACTTGTCAACCTAGACAGCTGCCTCCCAAAGATGAAATCCGACAAAACTCCAGCATACGCGGTCTCAGTGTACTCTCCCATCTAAAATTTTGAAGAGGAAAGAGTATTAGAATTAAAATGAAACAGAAAAATTCATATGATAAAATGAAAAGTTTTGTTTTTAGAAAAGTTAATAAAATAGATTTTCAATCCTATGGTCAAATCCTATTTCTATCCAAACCTAGGGTTTCGAACCTACAGGCAACACAGTGCTCTGATACCATTTTGTAGCACCCCAACTTTTACTAAAGTTGGAACACCTGTGTTATGTGCTAGTCCCTGGATCACTGCTAGCACCACAGTACAAAATATAGGATATCATTGCATAAGTATTAAATTGCTACAACGAGATCCAAAAATATTAGCCAAGTATAGCTTTATTACAAGTTTGCATAGCCATGAAGGCTAGCTAAAATTCAGAGTTCACAACGAAAGCAATAACAATGAGCCTCAGCTTCAAGCATGCGCCACAGGCAGACATGTTGGGTGTAGACTCGAGTCCAAATCTTATTCTTCACCCGAATTACCTGCACATTTGAATATGCAGCCCCCGAAGGAGGTCAATACAATGATGTATTGGCAAGTGACTATGGTAGATATAAAATGACAAGTCTAAAGTCTATATGCTTATCTGGCTTGGTGGGGTTGGAGGCTATTTTGCAGAAAGCAAGTTTTCTCCTATCTTTTGTAAAACATTTTTATTCCTCAAGACTTGGCACCAAGGGACAAAGCCCAAGCGCACCAACAATTCTTTCCTTAGTCAAATTTTACTTTATGAAAACAGTGTTGAGATTCTTCCGCCCATCCTTGTCCAGTTGCTCGAAGTAGTCCATTTCCGGGGACACGGCTAAGTACTTAGTTTTAACTCTGCAGAGGTTGTGCACTTTCACCTTTAGACTCAATTTGTCCAAGAAATCCTATACACGTGGAGTGTATTATGGAAAGGAGAGAATTGAGACAAGAACTTTCAGTAGAAGAATGCAACCATACTAGAAAGACCCATTCCACCTATCATCTCTACATCTGCTTGTCAAGCTGACAGGTTGCACCCCCACAACTTAATTATTCTAGACAGAGCCCATTGTCAAAAGGCTGCACGGGAAGCTTCTAAACTTGGAGGGACTTGGTACTCTCTTCGTTCCTGGGTGGCCGTCCACAAGTGTACTTCTGGGTAACAACCACCATACTCATGGCCCTAAGTAGAATAGACATTCATCCTAGGCGATGACAACCACAAGCATAGTCCCAAAAGCCACTCAACATAAACCATAACAACCAATTCCACCCAGATGTGTATTTTAGATTTTAACACTTAGAAACATTTCCATAACATGGTAAACATTTTTATAGTATGGCTAAGCAACTAATAAAATCTTTTCATGGCTGCTTAGGAAAAGGGTGGCTACACACTACTAGGATATTTGTAAAATACAAACTAACTTAGCATTATAAAATAAATCAAAAATCCCTATCATGCACACTACTGAAAATATACTACAAATGCATATAGAAAATATTGGGTATGATATGAGTGTCACTTGCCTTGGAATGTTATCGTTGTTCACAAACTCTTTTCAACAACAAACGTTTGCTCTCCGTTCAATCTAAACAATATAAGCAATTAACAATACAACGATGTAACGCCCCGGGATTTATCCCCTTTTTTGTTTTATGAGTTTTCTTTTAGCATCGACATGGCATCGCATTAATTTAATCGGTTGCATTTAAATTTATTTTTTCCACAATTAAATTCAAATGCATTTCAAATTAATTAAAAATGTGTTATTTTTAAATCTTTTAAAAATGTTAAAAACTAGTTTATTAAATTTTCCTTTGAAAACTAAAAATATTTTGTAAAGGTTTCGTGTTCAAATTCATTTTCGTTTTTGTTCTAAAAATATAAAACGAAAAATAATAACGGGAGAAAAAATAAAAGCCCAAAAGCCCATCTAACCAAACCCTAGGTTTTCTACCTGAAAAACTTTTCCCACCCCCTGCCTTTTGCAGCCACCCTCCTCCATTTTGTTGTTTTTGCAAAAGAGTGCTCCCACCCCTTCTTTTTCCTTTTCCCCCCTCCTTCTCTTTTCTTTTCTTTTTTTTCTTTTCCTTCTCTTCTCTCTTCCCGCACGGGAGAAATCGCACGCAGAGCCCAGCCCGAGCTCCCCTGCTGGCCGCCGCCTCCTCCTCCACCCGACGCCTGCCCCGGCCGCCTCCGGCTCCGGCCGCCGGCCGCGCTGCGCCGCGCCGCGCGCCGCCCGTACTCCTCCTCCCGTCGCCGGCGCCTGCTCCCCCTGCTCCTACACGCCAGCGCGCGCCCGCGCCTCTCCGCGCGCGCCGCCGCCCGGTGCTCCGCTCGCCGCCATGGCCGCCCGGCCTCCTCGCCACCGTGCTCCCGACCACCGCCGCCTCCAGCCCTGCTCAGGCCGCCGCTCGCCCTGGCCTCCTCCCGAGCCGAGCAACCCCTCGCGCCTCCTTCCCCGCTCCCCGCGCCCGGCCCTGCGCCTCCGGCCGACCGCGCCGCCGCGCTCCCGACCACCTCGCCGCCGCGTTCCCTGCCGCATGCGCCGCCTGCGCCGCCCGCAGCGCGCTCCTGCACGCCGCGCCGCCTCCCCGCTGCGCGCCCGCCGTGCTCACGCCGCACCCGGCCGCCGTGCTGCCGCCGCCGCCGCAGCACGCCGCGCCCCGCCCCTGGCCGCGCTCCACCTCCGTGCCGCGCACCATGCTCCCCTGCTCCGGCCCGCAGCGCGCCGCCACGCCCCCCACGTCACCGTGCGCGCCCCGCGCCGCCTCTCCCCGCCGTCGCGCGCGTGCTTCACTTCCGCCACGCGCGTCCGCGCCACCGCGGCCAACCACGCCGGTCGCCGTCGCCGAGCGCATCCGCTCCGCTCCAACGGTTTTTCTCCGTCCGGTGGCGTCCCCGTGTCCGCCGCCCGCAAGGTGTTCGGTGAAATGCCCGCAAGACCCCGGCGTCCTTTTTTTGTGTCCGAGTTGTCCACCCTTCGAGGTGCTGCCCGTGCGCGTGCGTGTGCTCCCTCCGGTGTCGCGTCGCCTTCACTGTCCGTGTCCGTGTCGCGGTGCCGCCCGTGCGTTTCTCCTTCCGGTGTCCGTTACCATGCTCCTACGTGTCCGCGCCCGTCAACGAGGATGACCGAGTACGACAACTTCCCCGACCACTTCCACGACACCGACAAACGACGATGCCCCGGTTCCGCGACGACTACTTCCCCGACGACGACTACTTCCTCTACGTCCCGAAGACGTCGGTTTCGAACCCTATCTCTCCCGATCCCACGTGCGAACCCAAACCCTAACCCTATGCCTCTTTTATAAAATGGCATCTATCTTGTGCATATCGCATCATACTTGCATGTGTTGCATCTCTTGGGTTTGGTGGTGTAGCGATTCACCTAAATAATAATTATGGAATGTGTGGGCATTTAATTACTATTGATGCCTATTCCATTTAATTTGACTATATCATCTTTGCCATGCCTTGGCATCTTAATGGACATTTAATTTGTGGGGTAGATAAATAACTTCAACATTAATATTAATTGTCGGAATCTCGGTTCCGCTTAAGTTGGATTAAGTGCATCTCGCAATGCATCTTGCCATGTCATGCATCATTCTCCCATGATCATGCTGGATCTTTTGCCGTAGTGGTAAAGTGCATCTTTACGCTTTCCAGTGTTTGTTGCTTCTTCGCGGATACGACGTTGAGATGTGTGAGCCACGACAAGATCTGCTTCCATGCGGGATTCCAGGCAAGCAAAGTTTGCTTGTTTACCTATACATTGTCTTTCATTCCTGCCGTTGATCTCTGCTACCCTAGTTATCGATTCTTGAACTGCGATCCCATCACATGTTTATCCTGCAGCCTATAAAGCTTTATCCCCACATCCCATCACCTGTTGTTTGTTTATCTGTTGGCCTTGCGAGTTGTAGCGCATGCTTAGAGTTGTTTGTGCGAGTCATCTGTTGGTCTTATGTTTTCATCTGCTTAGTATGATAGATTGTTCTACTTTAATAAAATGATATCTTGTATTGGGGTATTATAATTAAATGATAAGGCACCAGGCGGAAGGCCTTGCGAGGTGCTTTGTTCTGCTCAGTGTCGACCTAGGAACTGAGATTTTGTCCTCGGATCCAATTTTGAGCGCACAAACCACTTGTGGGAGGCCCAATGGAGCCCCCCTCGACTTTGAACGGATCTACAGCTTGTCCATGTGCCGCAACTAGTTCGGGTTTTCCATTTGCTCATATGCATGTGCATGATGATGATGATGATGATGAGAGGGTATGTGATACGGGGGGTCATATAGGTATGGTGCGTACGTAGCGGACAGTTCCTACTGTGGTTTGAGCCGCATGGTGCGTAGGCACAAACTAATGAGTCCGCAATTGAGATTCGGCCGGACTCCTGACGCGGGTAACAACTCATATGGGTGGCACTTGGACTTGCTGTAGTGAAGGAATAAGTCGTGTTGAGAAGCCCTGATGCTTGCTTGGGTTGATCATGCGAGTATGGGTACAGTAGTGCACCCCTGCAGGGTATAATCTTATCGATGAGCCGTGTCCACGGTTATGGACGACTTTGGTGATGATGCTGGCTAACAAGATCTAAACAACTTGCACCTAATTAATGTTAATTAATTTGACTACTAATATAGAATTACTTTCACAATAAATTATAATTAAAACTGTTCAATGTGTGAGTTTCCCGAATTGCTTCCTCATATTTGGTTGAGGGGGTTAATTCGAGAATGGGTTATGTTTGGTGTTAGTTGTAGATGTTTACTTTATGCGCTCTCTTATCCCTCTCTGATTAGACGGAAGTTGTAGCGTGTCTCTTTAGGTTGCTAGTGCTGCTGCCGCTAAGTCCACCTCCCCCATATTTTGGGAGATGGTGTAGAAAGTAGGCAAGTCGGTTTTGCTTGCCAGGGAGTGCCCTGACCCTCTTTTGGGATGTTCTTTATGTGCAGTTAACAGGTTTGAAGTCTGACGACGTTAGCTTGGGAATCCCTCCGGCTTGGCTGGGCAGGGATATGGCGCCATTGCTTATCTTCAGGACTCTTAGTCCAATTTGCCTCTTATCCGTAGTCGGATACTATTTTGCTTCCGCTGTCATTTGAATCTTTGTATTGTATTATTTGTATCTTGACTCGTTCGAGTCGTTGTATTTTATCTTCTGTTGTATTTGTGGATGTATCGAAACTGTTGTAATGTTATCACAATTCCACCCACATAATGCGCATGTTTCGGCGTGCACATTATGTCTGGTGGGCGACCTAAAATCGTTATTATGCGGATTTCGGCGGGAACGCTTAAATCTACATAGTACCAATTTTAGGGCGTCACAAACGATCAACAAACAGCAATCATCAAGCATACATGCACATACAAGGTAAACAAACAGGTTTCATAGAACTTCTAAGAAAATATGTCATGCATGATATGCAAATTAATTCTAAGGACTAGAGATGCAAGTCTTGCTATGAAAACCTTTTAAGTGCATGCAAGGCAACTGTGTCAGTCAAAATGACTAAGGACTGAGGTCATAGTTTTGGATAAACTACTTTGTTTTAAATTATCTAGAATAAGTACTCAATTAGCTTAGCCATGATGTGCGTAAATACTTGGAGAAAATACTAATTTTATAAGGCGATCAACAAATTCTATCAACTCTTTGTAAATTGGATATTCACTAAAGTGAGAGAGACAGACACCCGGCCAGCCACTTAATTTGTGGAACAGGTCTCATGTACGTGGACATGTAAGGTTTGTTTCCAGGCCGCTTCATCTCACTATGCCGCTAGGATCCAACAACATCAAGATGATAATATCATGATCAAAATTTTTTTAAGTCAATTGTGAAAGACAAGATTAGGAATGAGGGATGAGATAGAAAGAAGGATGTAATTGTCCTCCAGGCTTTATCTCCAGACTTGTAACAATCTCCTTGGTAATGTATTGATTGAATTCTTGGTAGACTTGAATAATCTTCGGACTTGATGATTTTGGTATCACCTTGGCTGATCTTGGATTTAACTTAGTCTTCATGAAGTCTCAGAGAAGGAGGGGAAAGAAAGAAAGAGCGAGCAAGATTTAGAAAACATTTCTGGTTGGTCTTCATGAGCTTTATGTTGAAAATCCTAAGTGTCTAATGTATAGCAATTTTACCAAAATACTAAGTTTTAAAATAATCCTAACTTAGAGAAAATGGGGGAGGAGTTTTCCCATGGCAAATATAACTACACAATAACATATGCTATGCATGAAATGCAATTTTAAATCACAAGAGACATAATACTAATTTTTTTGTGATATTTATGAAGCATGCATAAATTATAATCGCAGTTTAATTAATTCCAATTATTTGCAAAATATAACTAAAAGGGGTTAAATATAATATCAGAGTCTTATGTGATTAAACTTTTATAACAAAATTTTATAATTAGTATTAAATAACAGAGGGGATTTAATTCAATTTTATAGCAATTGGATTTATTCAAGAATAATGTTTATATTAAAAGTTATGTTGAAAATATTCAAACTATTCAATTTAAATATATAACTATGAACTCATTCAAATATTTCTCATAATTATTTAATAACAGAGGCATCAAGTTACAAATATTCTAAAGTTTCCAGAACAATTTTATTTGCAATTTTTGGATTTATAGATTTAAAGTTATTACAAATATACTCAAGTTATCCATTTGAAATTTGAATATTTTAAACTAAGTCTAAATTGAATTTTGGCCTATCTAAAATATTCTACATGTCAAGGGCTTTCCAAATTTATAAAAATATTTGAATTTGGATGTGTGAGTAAAAAGTTATAACAATTCTAAGTGACAGGGGTGTTTCTGCAAAAGTTCTGGCGCGTTAAAATTTACACGAAAATATTACAATGATGCGCACGGACATAAGGAAGAAGATGGGGTAAGAGAGAGAGCTCGGGGTCTGCGTTAGCTCACCGGAACCGAGGAAAAACGGCGATGGCGGCACGGCGGCGACGATTTGTGGGCACCCTAGGGCGCTCGGGCTAGGGTTTTTGAGGGGGAACGAGAGAGGGGGAGCAGGGCTACTTATAGGGATGCTCCAAGGAAACATATCTCGTGAATCGAGCTCAGATTTTGGAAAGGGATCGGAGGCGGAATCGGGGCGCGATTTTTGGATAGAGGAGGAAGACGACCTCCCGTGACAGGTGGGTCCCACTGTCAGGGATTTTTCTTTTTCCTTTTCTGATTTTCTATTTTCTTAATAACGTTTGTTTTATAACTCCAAATGAGATCAAACAAATTTCTAAAAATTTGTACAATTATTATCTTTGTGTTAAACCAGTTGTAGGAATGTTTTGAACACTTTTCAAAAATAATAATTTCGAAATATTGATTAAATGTAAAATTGACACTTTATGTTTAATTTAAAACTAGGGTTTAATTAATTTTATTTTTGGTTAAATAAATTATATGAAATATCCATTTTCAAAATGTTTGAATTTATTTTATTTAAACTCATATTCAGGTATTAAATAAATTTTATCTTTAATATATTATCATATTACAACTATTTGAATGAAAAAGAGAAAACGTAATGTAATCATTTTTAATTTAATTTATTTTGTGCACCACTATATTTTATATTAAGATGAATCATTTGAAATCTTCATAGACAACTTTGGAAAAGATTTTAATTCTTTTCTTATATAGAATATATTAATCAGTTCATGCTTTAAAAATGGATGAAAATCATGTAAGCAAAAGGAATATTTATTTGGGTAATTCATTAATTTTAATTTATGAAGTTTTAGCGTTATAAACTATAGGCTTATAATTTCCAAACTATATTTTGAACTTAGTTAAATGAATAGTAATCTTTTGGCAAATAGACAATGTTTTCAATAGTTTATTAATTTAATTTATTTATAGCTAATGCTAAGTGGTTAAAGCCAATTACTTATAAGTAATCTATTTACTTAGAATAAAATAGATTGTATTTTGTAAAATATTTGTCACATTACCTATTAAGGTTTTGAAATACAGTAAATAATAACATGTTTAAACTGTGATATTTGAAATATTAAACTCTTTCATAGTTGGTTCTCTTATGCATTTAATATTTTATTTTAATAAAGGAAAAGTTTTAAATTTTAGTGAGTTTTGAACATTATAAAATGTTGGGATGTTACACTTAGCTACTCCTGAAGCAATATAGCGGAAAGAACGGTGAGTACCGAGTAGGACTTTTACATCCGCACAAACACACCGATAGTTCGTTGGCCTCGCCAGCCCAAAAAAGATCCTGCAAAAAGAAAAATATTAATATTAATATTTAAACAGTAATATTCAAATTTTAAATTAGCATATACGCATATATATCGTATCATCTGAATACTTCCTGTGCATTTAAATATTATGTTATATATTGTTGGTATCAGAGCTAGTGTTTAATCATTGAAAGGTTAAAGTACTTAAATTTAGAAGTTAGCGAAGCTAAAGTAATAAAAACAAAGGATCATACTAATATAAGGTGCAGAATAAATCCTTCTGAAGAACATACTTGGCATACTACGCATAGCCAGTTGAATATTATAGTTGATCTAATATATAACTCCTTTATATCTTGGGGGAAAAGACAAGACATTTTGGATCAAAAATTTGGAAGTTTATTTCGAGAATATCAAAAACACATAGAAAAGTATACTTTGCCGAATAATAAAGTTGATTTAATTTTGCATAAATTAGAGGAAGCAAAATCAAGACAGAATACAATTTGCAAGAATAACGATTACATTAAGGAAGAGGTGCTATCAATCGGAAGAAATAAAAGCAAAGATCCTCTACCAAGTCCACAAACCAGGCAAGATATACTCGAAATCAAAACGTTGGTTCAAGAGGTAAAAACCTTGATACTCTCATAATTTTATGTCCGAATATAATCAAGCATTAAAAGAAGTAGAAAAATATTTAACACCTGAAGTAGGATTTTCTAATCACAACTCGCCAAAAGAAGATTCCAATATATTAATAAGACAAAATAACACAATCCTGCAATTATTAGTTTAGATCTTAGAAAAGCTAAAAGGTGTACAAAGCAACAAGGAAATTGTTTTAGCTTCGTCCGGAATATTAGCTTCACCAAGGAATATTAATTCTGAAAAATGGACATATCTAAAAATAGAAGAGACAAAACCCTCCAATTAATTAGGCAAGATTCAAGACCTCTAACAATGATGCATAGAATGTCATGCAGGAAGTCAGATCACATTGATAGTTTAGAAGAAGTCATAGATTTGCAAAGTGATTTAGAAAGATACCTGCACTTTAAATAAGGCAGATAACTGTGTATAGTGTAAATCCCTGGATCGATTCATTTGCACACACAGTTTACGATGTAATATCACAACAAAGCGTCAATTTTATTACATCGATGATCCAGAATTACAAAATATTTGATACAAGTTGCATAGCATAAAGCTAGCATTGAAAAAGTACACAGCGGAAATACAATAGCAGTGGGTCTCTATCCCTTTCATGCTGCCACAGGCGAAAACATGTTGGTTGTAGACTCGAAACCTATAAACGAACCTCACTCGTCATCTGAACAATCTGCAATAAGAAAAATATTACAACAACGTGGGTCAGATTCCATTAAAAATGGAGTCTGGCAAGTGACACTATGGTGGACACTTAATGGAATAACTCTATAGCCTATATGCATATTTGGCTGGTGGAGTTCAAGGCTATTTTGCATAAAGCCAATTTTTCCTATCTCTTTGGAAAACACTTTCTTCAAATCAAGACAAGTATGGCATGAAAACCATAAATCTCATCTTCCCTTGTTCACCCATCAAGTTTTATTTCTGAAGTTGGAATAATGGAATCCTCCGTTTGACGTCCGTGATCAGCTGCTCAAATAGTCCGTACCGGGGACACGGCTAAGTATTAGTTTTACACTCTGCAGAGGTTGTGCATGTTCACCATTGTACCCATTCAACCCAAGGTATCCTTTACACACCATTTGTGATAAGGAAAGGAGAGAATGAGACGAGATCTTTCAGAAGCCTTTTCCCTCCCACTCTGGCTTGACCCGTTCCACCTAACATCCCCCTACATCTGCTTGTCAGGCCGGAGAGAGTCCACGCAACATAATTGATCAAGCCAGAGCCCATATGGCAATGGCTGCAATGGAAGCAATCGTCACTCGGAGTTCTTCAGATTCCTCTGTTCCTGGGTGGCCATTCACAAGTGTACATACTCCAGGAACCATAGACATGGACCTGAGTAGTCACTCAACATAAACCATACAACCACTTACCACCCAGGTGTTTCATTCTTAACTTAGTAGAATTTAGATTTTCACAAAACAACATTTGCATAGCATCAATAATTCTACTAAGTATTGCATAGGAACCTAGACACAGGAATAAGGAATTCTACACAGGTTTAGCATAGCAATACTATCCTACACATGCATATAAAAATACACTAAGTCATGCATATAGAAATAATAGGAAGTTTATGAGGTGTGCCACTTGCCTTTGAATGTTGTCGTTGTTCACAAACTCTTTTCAACAACGAACGTTTGCTCTCCGTTTAATCTAAACAATATAAGCAAACAACAATACAACAATCAACAAACAGCAATCATCAAACATACATGCTCATATCTAGTGAACAAACAAGTTTTGTAAAACTTCTAAGGAAAACATGTCATGCATGATATGCAAATTATTTCTAAGGACTAGAGATGCATGTCATGCCATGAAATTCTTTTAAGTTAATGCAATGCACTTAGATTGGTCAAAATGACTAAGGACTATAGTCATAAGTTGAATAAAATATTTTGTTTTATATCATCTTGAATAAGCCCTCTAATGGCTTAGTCTTGATGTGTAGAAATATTTAGAGGAAACACTAAGTCATTTCTTCAAGATGATCAACAATTATTATCAACTCTTTGTAAATTGGACATTCACTATAGTGAGAGAGACAGACACCCGGCCATCCACTTAAATTGTGGAACAGGTCTCATGTACGTGGACATGTAAGGTTTGTCTCCAGGCCGCTTCATCTCACTATGCCGCTAGGATCCAACAAACTTCAAAGATGATAACATCATGATCAAAATTTGTTTAAGTCTAAAAGACAAGATTAGGAAAGAGGGAAAAGAAAGAAAGAAAGATGTAGTTAGTCTTCCAGGCTTCATCTCCAGACTTGTAGCTTTCCCCTTGGTGATGTCTTGAATGAATTTTTTGTAGACTTGATAAATCTTCAGACTTGATGATTCTTATATCACCGAGGCTGGTCTTGGAATTGACTTAGTCTTCATGAAGTCTCAGATAAGAAGGAAGAAAAGAGAGAGAGCAAGAAAGACTTAGAGAATAAAGGAGGTTGGTCTTCTTGAACTTCTTCTTGCTTTTCTTCTAAGTGCTTCTACTCCTTGAAGATACTTCTGAAGTCTTGTTTTGGCTAAGTCCTTCAACGGCCTTCTAGATCCATCTTGAAAATCCTAAGTGTCTAAGTGTATAACACTTTACCAAAATTCTAAGTTGAAAATAATCCTAACTTAGAGGAAATAATGAAGAGGGGTTTTCCTATGAGAATTATATCTACAAAATAAAATATGCTATGAATGAAATGAAATTTTAAATCACAAGAAACATCAAAAATAACTTTTGTGATTTCTTTATAAATATGCATGAATTTATAAATGCAATTTAATTAATTTCTATTTTTGGAAAATATAATAAAAGGAATAATTATAAGATTAAAGTTTTCTATGATTAAATTTTTATAATATAATTTAATAAATAGTGTTAATAGACAGGGGTATTTTAATTAAATTTATAGCAATTTACTTTAATCAAAAATAATATTTTTATTAATAGTTATGTTGAAAATACTCAAACTATTCAAATTAAATATATAACTATGAATTCATTCAAAAATTACTCAAAAATATTTTATAGCAGTGGCATTAATTGACAAATATTCTAAAGTTTCTAAAACAATTTTATTTGCAATTTTTGAATTTACAGATTTAAAGTTATGACAAAAATACTCAAATTCACCATTTGAATTTTTAATATTTTGAACTAAGTCAAATTTTTGAATTTTGGTAGATCCAAAATATTCTACATGTCGAGGGCTTTCCAAATATATAAAAAATATTTGAATTTGGATGTGTGAGTAAAAAGTTACAACAGATTTAAGTTGCAGGGTCTTTTCTATAAAACTGCTAATTAAATAAATCGAGAAATTCATTTTAGACGTCAGCGCTGACTGGGCACTGACTGTGCAGCTCACGAGGCGCTGACTGGGCATCGACGTGGATAAGTCAACAGATCTGGGCCGTCAGATCTGGATCTGGCGGTCCAGATCTGGATCTGGCGGTCCAGATCTGTCCGTACCGGTTCGTTAAATAAGATCTAATCTGGTGCGTTGGAAGGAGATCGGACGGCTCACCGTGCTTGACCAGAAGATGGCGGCGCTCCGGTCACCGGAGACAAAGGAGACGGCGGCGGTGGCTCGGACGCGGACGGATTCGATGCTCCGGGGGGTCTCCGGGATCGCCAAGGGCACGGAGAGGTGCGGCGCGGCGTGCTGGAGACGATGGGTCCAAAGTCGTCGTCGCGTTCTTCTTGGAACAGCAGGGAGGTGCGGGAGTAGAAGCTATGGCGCCGGTGATTCTTCGGTTGAGCACTCCCCCTCGATTCGCTGCGTAGAAGAGAAGCGGGTGGGGTTAGGGAGCTGCGCAAGGGCACGAGGGAGAGGATGGGGAGGCTCTCGGGCTCAATTGCTGCTCACCTCGTCGGGAAACCGAGAAGAACGGCGGCGGACCGGCGGAGCTCCGGCGAGCCTTTTGAGCGGCCTGGCGGCACGATTTCGATGGGATCAAGAGGGGAAACAGAGGCGGGGACGCGGAGAATTTATAGGCGTCCTCAGTTAGGGTTTTAATCGCTTAAATCGCGCGAATCGATCGAAACAAGGAAGGTGCAAATCGGGGCGAAATTCCCGGCTGGAGGTTGACGATGATGACGTCAGCGATGACGTCATCCAGGTAATTCTTTTTCTGTTTTTATTTATTTAATTCATATCTTTTGATTTAAATGCCCAAATGATGTCAAATTAATTTATAAAAATTTGTAAAAATAATATCTTGCTGTTAAATCAGTTGTGGGTATGTTTTGAGAACTTTTTAAAATTAATAAATTTGAAATATGGGTTTAATACAATTTTGACACTTTATGTTAAATTTAAAACTAGGGTTTAATTAATTTTATTTTTGGCTAAAATAAATTCTATGAAATACCCACATTCAAATATGTTTTGAATTTAAGTTATTTAAACTCATTTTAGGCTTTAGTATAATACTAAATAACATAACACTTACTATATGAAAATAAAAAGGGGAAATTAATGTATTCATTTTAATTCAAAATAATTTGTGCACTATTATATTTTATATTTAGATAATTCAATGGTACTTCATAACATATTTGGAACATATTTTAAATTCCTTTCTTATTTAGAATATATTAATCATTTCATGCTTTGAAAATAAATGAAATTTACTTAAGCAAATGAAACGTTTATTTGGATAATTCATTAATTTAATTTATGAAGTTATTAAAGTTATAAACTATAGACTTGAAATTAACAAAACTATGTTTTGAGTTCTGGTAAAAGAATGAAAACCATTTGACAAATAGGTCATGTTTTTAAATATATTAAATGAATACTTGTAAACATTATTTTAATTTATGAATAGCTATGGCTAGGTTATTGAAATCAAATACTTATAAAGAAACTTTTTATTACAAGGCAAGGGTTTGAAAGTTTGTAAAACATTTGTCAAAATACATATGGAGGTTTTAAGAAATACAATGGATAATGAAATGTTTAAACTGAGACATTTGAATTATTAAACCCTTTCCATATGGTTGAGGTCTTTCATAGTTGGTTTTCTTATGCATTTAATATTTTATTTTAATAAAAAGAAAAGTTTTAAATTTTTGTGATTTTTGAACATTATAAAATGTTGGGATGTTACAAAACCGCAACATGTATACCATATGGGAATGTTTGAAAGCCGAAATGGTCTATATAGAATATCTAGAGAAGTAGAATTAAGTGTGTTAACACATCCTGTAGAATTAAGAATTGTGAGCAAGAACATAGAAAATGATCTCAAATATTGCGGGTATAAATATATCCACCAAGGTATGTACATCATAGGAGTAAAGGAATGACAAGAAAGAAATTAGGAGCAAAGGTATTAATAACATTACTAGACAAAAGATGGGGATCAATAGATAAAGCAGCATTAGGATTCATGGAAGGAGATATGAATGAAAATAGACTTATAACCTACATAGCCCCAGACCTAATGATGCCTGTAAAGGAATTTATTGAGAAAATGAGCTTTGGGTTCCAGTCTAAGGGATATGAAGATTTTAAGGGAACAAATTTGCTGGTAAGCATAGAATTTATAGGAAGATTGTCCAACAAAAGTAGCTCTAGATATAGAGTAAATGTAGATGACGTAATTGAAAGCATGCAATCGAAAGGTATAAGATTTATAAGTCCTCTTAAAATTAATTCTGAAGAAAGAGCAGGAGAGGAATGGAATATAAGCGAACTAATAGAGAAGAAAGAATTAAAACAGCCCAATAACTATATAAGCTATCAAAATTGTGAAGGAAGCAGTAGCATAAGGTTCACAGATTATAAAGCAGCAACCATAGACGATGTAGAATCTTTCGCCTCAGATTCAGAATATAATAATAACAAGAATAAGGGCACAACTGAATGCATGGAGAAATCCGATTTAGATGAAGATATAAATCATTGGGAAATGAAGTTAAAACATATAGAGTGGGAATATAATAATTCCATGATAAAAGATTAGCCTAAGATTAGAGAAAGGCAATTGTTTTTTATTAGAGAGATTGCAAGGTTAAAGAAATTAAAAAACGAGAAAAAATTCAGTTACTAGTAGTTCAAATATGGTTAATAATAACATAGCGACAAAAGATATTGATAAGAATGAAAACAATGATGCTACTCAGAGCAGTAAAAATAAAGAATTATGCGAAGAAGAGCAATGGGATATAAATAACAAAATACTAACATAAAGTTATGAAGAAGAAGAAGAATTAATGAAAGAATTTTGGTCAGAAAATGAAGCATGTGATAACTCTGAAGAAAATAGTTATTTTCTAAATTCACTAGATGAGATAGGATTGCAAAATTTAGATAATGCAATGGAAGCCATGGAAATGGAAAGTAGTAAAAGAAAAAGAGTATTTGGTGAAAGCTCAGTAAAAAGAGAAGGAGAAAGAGAAAGACCAACTAGGGCAGCTGGACAATGGCCTCCGGAAAAAGAAGATTTCCAACCCACATATATTTCGGGACAATACAGATACATGGGTAGCAAAAGAAGAGACTTTGAAAAACCAGTACAATTTCAAAATACTAGGAATGATGGCGCAATTCTAAACTTAGCAGCTCATGACCCTGTAGATTGGCCAAATATACTTAGCATATGGAAAGTCTTAATAGTCCAGAAATATATACAAAATCAGTATAGCATAGGCAACAAGGTAGAAGATATGCTAACATACCTCGAGACATTTCTAGGAGAATCTGTTAAAGTTTTATGGGAAGAATGGGTCGAAAATTATCCTAATCTTTATGAAGAACTAAAAAGAGCCGGAAGTAATCCTAATAATTTTGAAAATGTCATATCAAATATGGTTATAGCTGAAGATCCAGAATTAGGAAATACAGTTTTACAAAATGAAAGGTTGAGAGAAATAGAAAAATTAACATTAACTAGTTGGAAAGGTATAAAAGAATTTTCTCAACATTATTTATATAATGCCACCACTGCAAAGCAAGGATATAATGTAGGAGTAGTGGAAAGATATTTTAACAAATTACCAGACCCTCTAGGATCTATAATATGTGAGGAATACAAGAAAGAATCAGTAGGGCGTGTAGTAAATATTTCCCAAGCTATAACATTTGTGTTTAAACATTTAAGAAAGGTATGTAGTAGCATACAAGCACAAAGGTCTATGAAGAAATCAGATTATAATTTCTGCAATAACATAGTACAAATACCATTAACATATGGAGAATATAGGTATAGAAACAAAAAATATTATAAGGCTCAGAGAACAGAAAATAAGAATTATAGAACAAAGAAAAGATATTTTCTAAGAAGGTCGGATAATAGAGCCCCATTTTTACGCAAGCGAAATGTTAGAAGATATAACCCAAGAAAATCTTATGATAAAACTTGTAGGTGTTTTATATGTAATTCACCCGATCATCTAAGTAAAACTTGCCCTAATAAGGACCAAAAGAGGTATTCTAGTAAATACGAAGAGCAAGAAAGGGTGTTAATCATTGATAGTGTTAATGAGAATATATTAGTTTGTGATGATGAAATAAAAGATGATGAGTCAATATATTCAATCATAGAAACAGATGAAGTAGAAAATGAGACCCCAGAATATGAGTCAAGCAAAGATGAGATAGATTTAGTAGATCATTTAGCAGGATTAAAAGTTGAAATGATGAATCAAGTAGATTGTGAACATGATTGGGTTAGAGGAAAAGGAGATTACAACATTAAATGTGCCTTCTGTATATACTACCCAAGTCAAGAAAATAGATCTACATGTAGCTTATGTTTAAGACAAGCATGTGCTTCTTGTTTAAAGGCTCATAATCAGAATTGGAGACAAGAGATAGTGTATGAACCTGAAGATAACATATTATCAAGTAGGGTTAGGAATTTAGAAAATAGAATAAATAAATTAGAAGCACAATTAGAAGAGCTAAAATATAAGGTAGAATAAGATAATAATAGTACAATAGAACAAAGAGATAATACCACTCAAAACACTGAACTTAAAGATCAAATGGTAACAGCAAGAGAAAACAAAGGGGACAGGTTAATCCAATTAAAAGATGCAATTACTAGTTTTGGAAATAAATATGAAGTTAAATTACCATTTAAGGAAATTTATGGAATAAGAATCCCAGTTAAAATAGTTTTAAAGCCAAATATTTCGTTCAAAATATTGGCACTATTAGATACAGGTTGCAGAAAAAATATCATTCACGATAAATATTTTATAAGATGTCCTGAAATAGTTACGACTATAGACGATAGTAAAGCTGAAGTGTCTACAGACATGTCAGGAATAAAGAAAATCCATAAAAAATTGGCATATAACATTGCAGCATATATAAATGGCACTAAATATATAATAGACGAAATTACAGTAAGAGATTTATCGTTAATCAATGATGACATGATATTGGGATTAAGATTTTTACAACAATCGTTACAAACAACAATTATACATGAAGAAGGTGTTAAATTCATCCCATATCAAGATAGTGTACCATACATATCTGAGATCAGAAAGCAAAGAAAATCTTTGCAAAATGTAGAAATATCTAATTTAGACAGTGAATATTTGCCACGCGCAGAAATTTCTGAAACCTGCATAGAAGAGGAACCAAGTGACACCATAGAAGAATATCATATAGAGAATACATGCATAGAATGTATAGGATTACAATAATTCTCTCCAAACTGGTATAGAGATATAAAATCTAAGAAAGATATAGAGAAGATTGTACAAAGATTAGAAGATTTACAAATCATTGGGGAAATACCAATGAAACATTGGGATAAGAATTCCATAGTATGCAAAATAAATATTATAAACCCTGATTATATAATAAAGTCAGGACCGATAGAAGCTACTCCCAAGGATATAGAAGAATGTAAAATGCATATTGAAGAATTATTAAAATTAAAAGCAATTAGAGAAAGTAGAAGCCCCCACAGATCTGCAGCATTTATAGTTAGAAATCATGCCGAAGAAGTAAGAGGAAAATCTAGAATGGTTATTAACTATAAAAGACTTAATGATAATGCGGTAGATGATGCATTCAATATACCCAATAAACAAGAGTGGATCAATAGAATACAAGGAAGTAAAATCTTTTCTAAATTCGACTTAAAAGCAGGGTTTTGGCAAGTAAAAATGGCAGAAGAATCAATTAAATGGACAGCTTTTACGTGTCCACAAGGTCACTATGAATGGCTTGTAATGCCATTAGGATTAAAAAATGCCCCTGCACTATTTCAAAGGAAAATGCAAAATATATTCAATGAGAATCAAGCATTCATATTAGTTTATGTAGATGATTTATTAGTATTTTCAAAATCTTACAAAGAACACATTGCTCACCTTGAAGTTTTCTTTAGAAAGGTAGAACATAATGGGTTAATATTATCTAAAAAGAAAATGGAAATATGCAAAGAGAAAATTAATTTTCTAGGACATGAAATTGGATAAGGAAAAATTTATCTACAAGAGTATATTTCTAAGAAAATATTACAATTTCCTGACGCTATGAATGATAAAAAGGTCTTACAACAATTCTTAGGAATTGTAAATTATGCAAGAAATTATATAGATAACCTAGCGAAACTAGCTGGACCTTTATATGCAAAATTAAGAAAGAATGGTCAAAAATATTTTAATTCTGAAGATATAAAATTAGTTCAGGCTATTAAAGATAAGGTTAAAAGCTTGAAACCCTTAGAATTACCATTAGAAGATCATTATTTTATAATTGAAACAGATGCATCCAAAGTTGGATGGGGAGCTATATTAAAACAAAAACCAAATAAGTACTCTGCTAAAGCAGAAGAGAAAATATGCAGATATGCCTCAGGAAGCTATAAATTGAAAACAGTGAATAATATTGATAGAGAAATTCTCGCAGTAGTTCATGCAATAAATGCATTTAGGCTATATTTGGGATTTAAGGAATTCACAGTACGAACAGATTGCGAAGCAATATGCAGATATTATAATCAAATAAATAGTAAGAAAAGTTATACTAGAAGATGGGTCTTATTTGAAGATATTATAACAGGAAATGGATATAAAGTTATCTTTGAGCATATCAAAGGAAAAGATAATTGTCTACCTAACATATTCTCTCGTTCGACAATTTTGCAGGAATGAAGAAGGGGTTGCTTCCAAATGGATCGGAAGTGTTCACCTTCGGGATCGAGAATAGCTTAAAAATATTCCCACCAAATACATTTAACTTCAAGCCTAAGAATCATATCATTCTTGACGAAGTTCAATCAAGCATACTTGATAACTTTTGGTATCAATACAATAATAGAAGAGAAGACAAAGGCTATATGCTGTCTATTCTGAATAGCCTTGCAGAATATTTCAATATGATGAATAAGAAAGGATCAATATCAGCAAATATTGATATCCAAGAAATAAAACCACTTTATGTCCTATTTGATGGGACAAACCCAGGCATATACATGACCTTTGAAGAAATAATAAAGGAAAAGATGGTCGCAAGAAAGAAAAAAGAACCAAAAGAAGCAAGGAGCATTATTGGTGAAAATTACTATATAGAACCAAAAGAAAAGGAATACATTCAAAAGTGTAAGGGAATAGATAAGAATATCCCTGCATCATCAACTCAAAAGGGGGAAGCATGAAACTCTAAGAGAATTAAAGAAGAAGATTCTCCAAAATATCAAACATATAAAGACTGTCTAGTGAAGGGTGTGGACCCACTAGATATCGAATATGTAAACATTAAGATAGAAGAGAAGTTCGAAGACTCTAAGAAATCACTAAAGTGAAGGGTGGTGGTGGTGGTGGTAGTGGTAGTAGTGGTAGTGGTAGTGGTAGTGGTAGTGGTAGTGGTAGCGGTAGCGGTAGCGGTAGCGGCAGTGGCAGTGGCAGCGGGCCAGTAGCAGTAGTAGTAGGAGTAGCAGTAGTAGTAGCAGTAGTAGTAGCAGTAGTAGTAGCAGTAGTAGTAGCAGTAGTAGTAGCAGTAGTAGTAGCAGTAGTAGTAGCAGTAGTAGTAGCAGTAGTAGTAGCAGTAGTAGTAGCAGTAGTAGTAGCAGTAGTAGTAGCAGTAGTAGTAGTAGTAGTAGTAGCAGTAGTAGCAGTAGTAGCAGTAGTAGCAGTAGTAGTAGTAGTAGTAGCAGTAGTAGCAGTAGTAGTAGTAGTGCGAGCAGTAGTAGCAGTAGTAGTAGTAGTAGTAGTAGTAGTAGTAGTAGTAGTAGTAGTAGCAGCAGTAGCAGCAGTAGCAGCAGTAGCAGTAGTAGCAGTAGTAGCAGTAGTAGCAGTAGTAGCAGTAGTAGCAGTAGTAGCAGTAGTAGCAGTAGTAGCAGTAGTAGCAGTAGTAGCAGTACTTAGTTTTGCACTCTGCAGAGGTTGTGCACTTTCACCACGAGACTCAAACAACCCTTCTGTCCTTGACCCTCATGTAGTGAAAAGGAAAGGAGAAGCCTGAGACGAGACCTTTGGGGAAAAGTCAAGGCAGAGCCATTATACCACGTGGCTGCACTGGAAACATCTTCACTTGGAGAAAACTTTGGTCCCTTTGTTCCTGGGTGGCCATCCTCAAGTGTACGTACTCAGGTTCACTCATCTAAATGAGCCTGGGTCTTAGCCAGGTGCACCCACCTAAATGAGCCTAAGCAGCCACTCAACTCTAACCTCCATCCTCTTGCCACATCCACCCAGAAGTTTCTTTAACTTAATAGAAATTAACTTTTCACAAACCAACTTTTGCATAGCATCAATATTTCTACCAAGTTACCCATAGTATTCTAGACACAACTAGAGTAAGGGATATAGCAGTTTCAGCATAGCAATACTATCCAACACATGCATATAAGAAACACACTAAGTAATGCATAGAATATACTTAGGAAATTTATGAGGGTGTGCCACTTGCCTTGGCAACAAGAAGAATAGCAACAGCAGCTGCAACAGTTGTCGTTTCCCTCCGAAATTTCTAACACATCAAACAAAGCCAAATAAACATACACACAAAATAACCATACAAAATATGTTATGCATGATGTGCAAAATATTTCTAAGACGAGATGCATGCCATGCCAAGAAATTATTCTAAGTGAATGCAAGGCAAGTGTGTTAGTCAAATATGACTAAGGACCAAGGTCATAAAATTAATTGCTATAAGTAAATCTTGACTAAGTTGTAAGACTGCTCCTAGTCTTCATCATGTTTGATCTTGAATTCTTCAACTCCCTTGTAGTTTCCTTCATCTTCAATTAGCATTCTAAGGACTTGGTTTATGTCCAAAGTGGAAGAAGAATAGGAAAGGCAGAAAAAAAATACAGAGAAGTTAGAGTTGATTTCCCAGGCTTCATCTCCAGACTTGTAATTTATCCTTAGTGATGTCTTCATTGAATCATGTAGACTTGATGGTTCAGACTTGATGATTTGTATATCACTAGGGGTGGTCTTGAATATAACTTAGACACCACGAGGTCTAAGAGAGAAGAAAGGACGAGAGAGAAAGACTTAGAGAAATAAAAGGGAATAGTCTTCTTGCAGTTCCTCTTGATTTTCTTCTAAGTGCTTCTACTTCTTGGAGCTGCTTCCAGAGTCTGTTTTCTTCTAAGACTTTGTTGGCCTTCTAGTCTTTATATTGTAGCACTTTACCAAAACACTATGCTCAAATAATCCTAACTTAGAGAAAAACAATAACTATACAATACGATATGCTATGCATGCAATGCAATTTATTTCTAGGGACAACACTTAACAAAATAAAAACAACTAAGTTTGTAGATGCTACATTTCTCTAAGGAAAAGATTTAGCATTTCTAAGTGTTGAAATTTTTCTAAGGAAAGTATTGTTGATTATTTATCAAATATTTTCTAAGAGAGAATTTACTTTGTTTAAGAAGGCAAAATATTTCTAAGTACTTTTTTTGTGACCAAAGTGGTCAAAATATGACTAAGTCATTTTATTATTTCGAAAAGATGATGAAATTACTTTTAATATATTTTTAATTAATTTTATTCATTAAAATATCATCTAAAAGTTTTAAATCAATTTTATTTACAAAATAAACAGAAAATTATTCTGCAAAAATTAGTAGAAAATTCCTTCTGCAATTAATTAGTCATTCAAATCTATAGTAATTGGATTTACTCAAAATTACTCAAACTTTATTCAATTTAAAATTATGATTTTTAAATAGTCCAAATAATACTGAAAAATATTTTCTAACAGTGTAATCATATAACACATAGTCCAAGGTTTCCAAA
The DNA here is from genome assembly GCA_026929855.1 of Poa annua. Taxonomy (NCBI): domain Eukaryota; kingdom Viridiplantae; phylum Streptophyta; class Magnoliopsida; order Poales; family Poaceae; genus Poa; species Poa annua. The sequence goes on from CM049428.1 coordinate 30,059,050, forward strand.
ACAATTTTATTTACAATTTTTGATCTTATAGATTTAAATCTAAGTCAAATTTACTTAAACTCATAATTTGAAATTTGAATAATTTAAACAGACTCAAAACAGAAAACCAACAGTGCTAAAATATTCTACAAGTCGAGAGCTTTTCAAAAATATAAAGTTTGTTAAATTTGGTCAAACCAATAAAAAGTTATAATAGATTTAAGATACAGGGGCTTTTCTGCAAAACTGCCAGTTTTAATCTATTTAAGAAAAATCGCAGAAAAACAAATCTGACGTGGCGCTGACTGTGCTGCTGACGGTGCGTCGACGTGGCGTCTTCTCATTCGCTGATACCGGTTCGGTTAAGAAGATAGATAACCGCCGCTGGATTTAGATCTAACGCTCTAGATCTATTTGACCAAATCGGGCGGCGGGTTTTCACCGGAGCTGCTCCGGTGAACGAAAACTGCGGCGGAGACATCACCGGCGTCGCGCGCCCTAACGTACTACAGCGCCGGGGAGAAGGACGGGTGTACCAAAGGATCGGGAGAGACGAGGCGGAGTGGATGGCGTGCTCGGGGTCCTCGGCGCTTCTGCGTTTTTCAGCAATTCCTCGTCGGAGTTGCGCACGGCGGCGGGGAGCTTCGGTCATGGACGGATATGTCGTTCTAGGAAGCAACCAGAGAGAACAAGATGTCACAGAGACGCTCATGGGGTCATCAAGGAGGTAGAGAGCATTAGGAGGTCTCGGGGTTGTAAAGACTCACCGGAATCGAAGGATGATGGTCGTCGGCAACGGCGGAGCTTCGAGGCGACGTGCGAGTAGCCTGGTGGCGGAAATTTCTAGGGTTCCGTGTGCGGGAGGAGGTGGCGGAGCTGGGGCTTAAATAGAGGGCAACCGGGGAAGAATTCGTGCGAAGCACGGCTTCGATTTGAAGTGTTTGGATCGGACTCTTCCGGGAGAGAAACGCGCTCGGAGGTTGAAGAAGATACGGCTTGAGGGAGATGACATGTGGGTCCTGTGCGTCATTGAGAGGGAGGTCGATGACGGGCCGTTGCTGGGCTGCTAAGTGTCGCTCGCGCACGAGGAAGAGAAGTGGGCTTCGGCCCAGATGACTCGGGTTGTTCTTCTCCTTTTTTTTTGACAAATCCTTTTCTGTTTTCACACTTTTAAACTTAACCAAACCTTTTCAGAAAAATTCATAAAAATATGTTTTGGAAAGATAATTTAATTTAGAACTTTTTGGTAGTATTCTTGCCCAAAAATAAAATTAAATAAAAGGGAAATTATAAAAGATACAAATAACATGTTTATGGAATAATTTTCAAAACAAACATATAAATAATTATTAAATTTCAAACTCTTATTTAATTTAAGCCACAAGATGAAATGATGTTTATGCATGAATGCATGAGTGCAATGCTGGAATCCTCTTTCAAAAGTAACATACAAAGTAATTTTTAAAAGTTTTAAATTTTTCTGATTTTTCAAATCCCAGGATGTTACAATCTCATTTTGGGGAGTGATGTGCTTTTTGGTAACTCACTATCCTAAAAATGTGTATACATGAGGAATACCACTTAGTGGTGATATTTCAAGATTATCTACTCTCTTTGTGGTATGTCTTACTCATGAGAAATTTAAATTCTAATATCAATTAATTATCTCTTGTTGGATTTCTTTTGCCTCTTGTTAAAAATAATGGATTATCACATTATGGGGGAGTAATAAGCTATGTGCATATTACAAGCCTAGAAAATGTGAACATGTGAGGTAGTGTCACCTAGATTTGATATTTGTGATTATCTTGTTCCTAGGTGTAGGTGGTATGGTACTCAAACAAGTTCCATATTTGCTTAAATGCATTTTGTTCACCCATCTTTTGGTATCTTGTTTGTGAGAGAGTTTCTTGACGATTAGTATGATCATTGAATACGTGAAGTCATCAAGAATCCCTATATAAGCATGTTTTTCAATTCTTACATTTTGTCACATGCTTATATTTTGTGAATATGATCTTAAATACATATATGCCATGTACCACCGAGAAATATCTCCATACAATCATTGTATTTGGCTAGTGATAATTATATTGGTGGTAAAATTATTGGCTACTGTTTCTAAATTGTATTATTCTATTGCCAAGTTTGTTTAGGTTTAACCATCCTTTTGTCTTCTTTGCTTCATTTGGATCCTTTTGATGCTCTACTCATAATTTGTGTTGTGCTTTCTTGAGTTAGGAAAATCAAGGATCCCATTGTTGTGCACTTATATTCGAAGACTTAATTCTAAGTAATGCACCATCCTTAGGGGAGCTATCCTACATTGAGTAGAACATCATCCTTTTAAAAAATTTCGGGTCGTATTGCTTTTCTTGAACTTTGTGCTCAAAAGGATATATGGAGGCTAATGATCCCACTTGTGTGCATTTTTTATTTACATACAAGATCTCAAATAATGCACTAATCATGGGGAAGCTACTCTATACTCTTTAGAACATTATTCTTTAAATTGGTTTGGTATCTTATTGCTCTTCTTGAACATGACTAATGTTTTAATAATGTATATGGAGAGTAATGATCTAATTTGTGTACATTTTGTATTCATATACAAGATCATAAATAATGCACAAATCTTGGGGGAGCAATCCTATACGTTATTGAACATTAGTTATCCTCAATTGGTATTTGATCCCGATGACATGTCTCTTCGAAAGACAAACATTTTTCGTCTTGGTACTTTGTGCCATCATGAAAAGTGTAGAGCGCTTGGTTTATTTGTTTGAACCTTACTCTTCTTTGTGGAGTTGGCTATCTCGTCCCATGGTTCTTAGTTTACCTTCTTGGATGAGATAAACCTTCGATCATGTTTGTTTGATCTATTTCCTATGCTCATTGTTTTAGCCTTGACCTTGTTTTCATTTGATATCTTTTCTATTGGTATCTCCAATCATGTGTTGATTTGGGTCTTGGATATATTTTGGACAATCCTTTTTCTTGTCACACTTTCGTGTAACTTCTTGATTTAATTGGTTTTTTGTCCACATTATATCTCGTTTGGTTCTTGAAAGTTTTGTGCATGCATATTTACTATTTGTATATCTTGTGGCATGCTTACTTTCCTTGATCCAATATATAGGATAAACTCCATCAAATCCTAAATGGCTAAGATGTGCATGAAATTTTATTTCATATCAATATGCACATATTTATGTGGAGTTTGTCCTATGTATTGTAGTTGGTCAAACTACTTTGTACCTAATTAGTTTGGGCACCATAGTGTACTTGATTTGTTTTAGGTACGTGGGAGATGCATTGGAAGATTGTCTCATATTAAAGAAGATGTCGTCACCTTGTGCTTCTTGGAACCAAGCTTGGATGATTGAGAACTCTCATCTTCTACACCGTCAATGCTATCTCGGTAACAAGTATCTAACTCATGCATATACTTCTAGCTCTCAACCTTGTGAAGGTTGTTCTTTGGCATGAGTTTCTCTAAGTTGCATTTGATATGGTTTTTGCAAAATTTATTTCAAAATATCTTCATTGCTAATGTGAGTAAGCTGGGATGATTACACATCAAGGGGATTTATATAATCATTTTTATGATTCACCGATCCCCGATATGTTAATCTAGCAAATTCTTTTCAAAGTCTCGCATGAGCAATATTTATGAATTCTCATAAATCATGTACCTTATGTGATATTTGTTATGTGTCTCGAAGTATCCCAACTATCACTTATCCTATGTGGGTATTTGTGATGCTTTGAGAATTTGGTGTTGGAAGTTCATTTATACCCTCTAAGAATAATTTGAGCTATGTGATTTGCTTTTTAAGCAAAAATCTTATCGGTGTATTTATGACTTCCTCTTGGATACCATGTGCTTTTCCTTCTACCTACATTGTGTGTGCATGTGTTTTTGTGGACTTAGTGTCCACTTAGAAACTTATACATATGAAGATAGTTACATATTTAATTGGTATTCAAAATCTTTAGTGATCACCTTTTATTACTTTCTTGGTTCTTTGGTGATCTCTAAAAGGCACAAGCTTTGTTTTTCTATTGGTATCACATTGCCTCTTATAAGCTTGTGATCCTATTTGATGTATCCTCTTTTGTGTGCTTGTATGTAAAGTACATGATATGCACTTTGTGCCTCATAATTTGAAAGACTACGGTGTTGCTTAGGCTCATCCTTGTTTAGTCTCCTAAAATGTATTTACATGTCACACCCATCCTTTCCCGGTTTAGCAAGTCTTTATTTTCCACTTCTCTCCTTTATTTCTCAACATTTGTTTGTTGCAAGGTGTACTTATTTTCTTACCTATACAATCTTGGACCTTTTTGTGTTCAAAATCATCTAGGAGGGAGTGAGGATTCCATGTTGTGCACACTACATTGAAATGCAAATCCTTGATTGTGCACGTACCTTGGGGAGTTCCCTCTTGATTTTTTTTAGAACACTTGGTTGATCTTATCATAATACCTTCTTGTGCTCAATTGGTTTTGGATCTCTTGATTGCTTGCTTTTTTGTGAATGCATTCTTCTTTTGCAATTCATATCATTCTAGTGGATTTCAATTGTTATCTTTCTTGTGCAATTGTTGGATCCTCATCATAGTTTGATCCCCTCCATCTATTCGTCATTGGATAAGTGCATTTGATTTCACTCATATCATGAGAAATGCATAATTTATGGAGAAGATTTTATTATGTTACATTTCTAAAGCTTTTTGCCCATTTCGGCAATTGTTGCCAATGGGGGAGAATTTTTGGAGGGTTGTATGGAATTGGCTTTGTACTTTGGAATCTTTTTAAATATTTGTCTTCCTTGCCTTTGCATTTGTTGCTTGGTTTTATATATAGTGGAAACTCCACCATCGGTAATGGTTGACAATATATGCAATGAATTCATCTTCATACACACGTGCATAAATTATGGGGGAGTTTGCTCTATATATGTGGTTGGACTAACACCACATACCTTTGTAGTATTTGATGTTAGTGCAACCATTCTTGTTCGTTTAATTCCATATTATCAACCACCTCAAAAGAGATTGTCATTAATTATCAAAATGGGGGTGATTGAAAGAGCATTTTCCCTCATGTGTGGTTTTGGTAATTATATGACAATCTCTATGGACTAATGTTTGCATTGAGATATCCTTATAGATCATGTCCATGGGATTAGTGGAGCTCTTGTGTTGAATGAAGCTTATTGCAAGTATGTCTTCAAGGATTCAAGACATTATATTAGTGAAGAAATGTTGGAAGATACAAGGTTGATAAACATGTAGCAAGAGCGATCATGCATCTCTTGGGATGGTAAACACTTGTCTGTATAGCTTTGTGAACTAACCCATGATATATGTGTGTGTGGTATAATTATATGAGGTTAGGTATCTTCACATGGGTTTGCATCAAATGAAGATTTCATATAGCTCATGGAGGATGACGTCTTGTGGTTATCGTCATCAAGGTGAGATGTGCAAGATCAAAAGAAGCTTCTTTAAGAGATCTTATGCTTGGAGCTTGCTATGGATACATGAAGACGGAGCCTAGCGAGACTCTCCCATTTAGGGTATGGAGGAGTATTTGGAGAAGTATTTATCAAGCATGTGTTTGGACGCGCAATCAAGAAAGATGAACCACTTGAAGAGATCAAGATAGTCATCATCCAACTCAAGTGGAATCCTCAAGGCAAAGTTATGATCTTGATAGGGCTATAGGATAGATAGGCGTACTATCAAGAGGGGCTCTCAAGTGAGTAACTTGATCGCATCGTTGTGGAGATGTCAAACCTTTGCATACTTGGCATATCATATTTCTTGATTCTTATTTGGCTTTTATCCATTGTAACATCCTACGATTTTTCAAATTCTGAAAATTCAGAAGAAAAAAAATATTTTGGAAAACTATATGTATGTCGATTTGAAAAAAAAAGCATGCATGCATTCATCATTTTCTTGCATTGTTTATATTTAAAATTACAATGGTTGAAATATTATTTCCACTTGAAAATCTATTTGAGAAAATATTAAAAACAAAATAGCGATTATGCTATTTATATTATTTTTTACTTTAATGATTTGATTGTATTTATTCGAAATAATTATTTTATATGTTTACAATTGTGATACCAAATTTTATTTAGCCACAAATAAATTGATTAAATCTCTATTTTTAAATTTGACAAAGTGTCAAATTTGCATTAAATTAAATATTCAAAATTAATATTTTTGAAATTTGTTCAAAACATGTCCACAAATGTTTTAAAATAAGATATAATTTTAGAATTTTTTTAAAATTAATTTCACTTAATTCGGAGTTCTAAAACAAGAGATATGAAAGAAATAAGCAATAAGAAAAGAAAAAGAAAAAAATGAATCGGCCCAGCCGGCCGGCCCAAGCCCAGCCGAACGGAGCCGAACCGAGTCGAACAAGACTCTGGTTCGATTGTAGTCTGAATATTCGTTTTTCTAACCACTTTCTATGCAAACACGTTTATCTCGAGAACTATAATTCCAAATCCGGATCCGTTTGATACTACGCGTTGACAACTTCAAGACCTATCTGTTCCACTGTCCCTTTTCCTATATAAACCCATGTAGCCGCCGGCATCTCTATTCCTCTTTTCGTTCCACCGAAATCCTAACCAGCGAAATTGTGTTTCGTTCGTTTGACGAACAAAACCATCTCCAATCACGACGGAAGATTAACCATTGTTGTAGATCTCGTCGATACCTTTCCATTCCAAAAAGTCTCAACTCTTTTTATCAAGCGTGGAGAATGAATTTCGAATCGTGATCTATCAGATCTGAAGTCGTATTTCTCAAATCTCTTTGTACTCGTTGCGGCAAATCAAAATCCCTCCGGAGAGAAGGTAGATCTAGTCTACATCTATAACTTTATTTTTGACATTATTTTATTTTAACGTACGTAATTTTCTGTATAACACAGATCGTGTTTGATGTTATTCGAGAAACCAAACCATCTCAAAACTTTGGGACGACAAGACGAAAGGTGTTCCCCTGATCAAGACCTTTCATTTGCCACAAGATTCGTCTTATTTGGTTCAGCGAGCTGAGAGATATTCGCGTTTATAGTTTCGGACCAGAAAGGTATAATGTGATTTGTGACTAATCTATTCATCCACTCATGATATAATTATGTTAGTTAGATAGATCGTGTAATTCTCTACAACTTTCGTATAGATTATTTTCCGATCCGAGCAAGTTTAATTTCGATCAAATTCATAGTCAGCGTTCAGTCAGCAGTCAGCGAGGCAGCCAATCAGAAGACGCCACCTCGCCTTAGTTTTTTTTAAATTCCAGAAAAATTGTTAAACTTTGAAAATTCATAACTTTTAAACCGTAACTCCAAATTCAGCAAACTTTATGTCAATGAAATCAGGATAATATGTGGACTTTATTAAAAATATAATTTTCCACTTTTACATCGTGCATAAACTTGTTATTGGTAAATTTCTTAAAAGTGTCTTTAAATAGTATTTTGAACTTAACTTCAAATTTAAAATTTGTAATTGATCACACTCTTTTGCTATAAGTTTGAATGACTAACTATTGGCAGTAGGATTTTTCTACTAATTTTTGTAGAATAATTTTCTATGATTTTGTAATTAATATTGATTAAATACTTTTAAGTGTTATTTTAATGATTAAAAATTTATTAAAATTTATTTTCGTCATCTATTCGAATTATAAAGTACTTAGTCATATTATGACCACTTTGGTAACAAAAAGTACATAGAATTATTTTGCTTGTTCAAGCAAAGTATTGTTCTTCCTTAGAAAATGATTGATAAATAATTGAGAACACTTTTTCTTAGAAAATTTCAACATCTTAAAATGCTAAATCTTTTCTTTAGAAAATTTTAGCATCTAGAAAACTTAGTTGTGTTATTTTGATAAGTGTTGTCCTTAGAAATAAATTCCATTGCATGCATGGCATATTTATTGTATAGTTATACTCCTCATAGAAAAATGTCTTCCTTATTCTCTCTAAGTTAGAATTATTTTGAACATAGTGTTTCTGTCGGCCCAGTGGAGACTGGGGTATGAAGAGCCCACTCCTCACATGCCTCGCACGCGGGCTAATCAGATAAAACGACTAAGAACAAAGCCTCGCCGCCTGGCGAGACCCTCGAGAGGCAATTCCCCTCGAGGGCCTGAAGGGGAAGCAAGGGCCTCAAGGGGACCCTCGCTTCAGGAGACCCTCCCGAGACGCAACGCGCCTGGAGGGAAGTCAACAAGAATCCCTCCACAGGCTTCCCCAGGCCTGTGGGGAAACGTCGCGGCCAAGTAAGTACGGCCGGGCGCACATGGCCTCTGCCACGCCCACATGGTGACGCAGGCGCTCCCGTTGCCGTTTTGGTGATAAAGGAGTCAATAAAGTTGCGCCGCCTACCCCAGGACTGCCAAGACCTTCCTATCTGGTGATAAAGCAGCTGGACGGCGCAAACCTCCAAGGAGAACGTCATCGCGGGCTCCACCTCAGAGACTGCCATCCCTGCGGGCAGTACTACGCGGTCGGCCGCTGGTCGGCCACCGCGCCCAACTTTATTGATGATGGACCGCGTCCATGGGCGATCCCGCGATGGTGGACTCCTGCTCCTCCACGCCACTGTCGTGTGGGAACCACCTTGGACGCCAAGCGGAAGAAGAGAGCCTGCGGCGCCTATAAAAGGAGCAAGACCTCCATCGTAGAGGAGGTCGGCCAATTGCTTGCTACAACACCTGTAAACCCTAGAATTACTGAGTAGAATAGCCTCTGGCTGGAGGAGGAAGAAGATCATCGCTTCCCTCCCCAGCCAAGAACCGCCTCAAGGGGGACTTTCGGTAAGCTCAGCTGTACTGTAACCTCCATAGTTCAATACAGACAAGCAGGAGTAGCGGTCTTACCTCCTCTCGAGGGTCGTGAACCTGGGTACGGGCTGGTGTCTATCTCTGTCGTGGGTTTTTCGTCTCCAGGTACGGTGAGCAACGTCGTCGTGCCCCTCGAGGGTCTTGACCTCCGCGTTTAGTCCCCTTCACGAACTACTCTTCAGGAAGTGACTACCCCTGTTCCTAGGGAGTCATAACCCGACATTTCGCGCGCCAGGTAGGGGACTGAGGCGCGTCAACGACCTTCGAGCCGCATCCGCGCCATGGCGAACACCCGCGCTACCAGCGCTGCCCGCGTCAACCGACGCGCGCCTGAAGGAGCGCGCGCCCCACTAGGCGGCACGGCCACTCGCTCACGACGGGGCCGACCCCGCCATGAAGAGCGCGCCAACTCGGGCCCTCATGCGGAGGAGCCCGAGCACAACTCCGAGCACCAGGAGGACGCGCAGTCGTCACACCTGACGCGGTGCCTGAGCGGCTCCGGCACTGGCAGGACGGACCCCGCGCCACACACCGCACTACTCATGGCGCAGGAACTTCTCCGCTACCAGCCCACCGCTGAGGCCCATGAGCAGTGGTTGGAGCGCCTCAACCACCTCGTCGGCATCGCCACGACGCGCCCCACTCCGTCGCAGTCCATCATGCACCCCTCCCTCGCGGGCACAGTCGCGTCTGACGCGCCTCCGCCTCCGCCAGGACCTGCACCGGCTGCAACGCAGAGGGCTTCCTCGCACGCATCCTCGCCGCACGATTGCTTGATCGTGTAGCGCACCGCGCCCGTCGCTCGTGTGGGGATGGAGCTCCAGCGCAACCGCCAGAACAGGCTCGTGGAAGAGATCGGCCAGGCGGGCCAGCAGAACCACAGCACGCTGCGGCATGGAGTCGCCACGTACGCCACCGGCTGCATGGCGTTCACCCGCTCCCTGCGTCGCGTGGTCTGGCCCCCAAAGTTCAGGCCGGCTCTCCCCAAGGGCTACGACGGCTCCAGCAACCCCGTCGAGTTCCTGCAGCTCTACACCACCTCCATCCAAGCAGCAGGTGGAGACGACAAGGTCATGGCCAACTGGTTCTCCCACGCGCTTCGCGACTCTGCGCTTTCGTGGCTCCTGAACCTCCCCGAGGACTCTGTGAACTCTTGGGAGGAGCTCTGCAAGCAGTTCGTGTCCAACTTCAATGGGACGTACGAGCGCGCCCTCACCCACAACGACCTGTGCGCTGTGGTGCAGAAGAAGGATGAGACTCTCCGCAAGTAGATCCAGCGCTTCAACCAAGTGCGCAACAAGAATCCTAACATTCCTGACACCCAAGTCATCGCCGTCTTTCGCGAGGGCGTCACAAATAGCAGGATGCTCGAGAAGTTGGGCATCCACGACAAGCTCACCTCAGTGGTGAAACTGTTCGACCTGGCGGACAAGTGCGCCAAGGCTGAAGAGGGCCTCCTCTTTCTCAAGATGTCCTCGAGAGGGGACGAGCACGCCGAGGGGTCCAAGAGCCAGAAGAAGAAGGAGGAGCCCAAGCGCAAGGCCACCACGGTTCTCGCGGCAGAGCCTGACGCGAAGGGCACCCGCAGGGATTCTCTCGAGCCTGGAGAGAGGAAAGACGACCACCGCCCATTCTGCATCTACCACAACAGGCGCGGTCACTCTGCCGAGACGTGCTTCGACCTCAATGAAGGGGATCGTGTGCAGAAAACAAAAAAATTCCTAGCAACGATATCCTTAAACTAGCCAAGATCTACACTATGCAGATATAGTAGTACGGCGGAGATCGGAATACATACCCTCGTAGACCGAATAGCGGGGATTACGCTCCCGCACAAGCGTTGACGACGAAGACGACGTAGCCGACCTCTAGGTCGCAGAGAACTCGGTGCGACAAAGACGACGAAGATGACCCCGAGGTCGGGTGGAGGAAGTAGGCCTCCGAGTACCGCTAGCGCAGCACCTCGCAGAGCGTCATACACATACGGTGGAGACGATGGCCTCCGAAGCTCCAGTCCAGGACGAGCAGCGGAAGACTTGGACCGGAACACCAGCAGCGCGGCAGCGGGCTATGGTGGAAGAGATCCCCCTCCTCTACTCGGCGCGACTCCGACAAAGGGAATCACGAGATCGAGAAAGAATTAGGGAATTAATTGGTGAATTTAAAGGCCAGGGGTGCCCCTTCTTATATAGGCTCCCAGGGGGAGCCAACCTTGCCAGCCAGGCAATGTGGGACTATCCCCACATGCCTGGTGCGGCTAGGGCAGTGCGCCGGCCCTCCCTCAGTCCGAAGCCCTGGGGGGACTTTCCCCCCTCATGGGCCTTCTTTCCACCGAAAGGCCCATTTAGGGAAACCAGCCTTTAAAAATTCAAAATAAATATATAAAATCATATTTAAACATTAATTACACTAACTAATATCAAACATATTTTATATAATTTATTCTAGCTCCAAAAACTATTTCGTCGCTGCCCGATCTCCATCGGACCTCTCCCGGGACATTCCCGGTGATCTCTTTCCTTTCCTGTTGTCTTGTCGAAACCCCTTAAGTGTGTTACCCTAGCGGTTCGATATAATAACAGGTACGATCAAGACTCCTCTATGATCAACGACTAACTCGTAGGCCTGGACCCCATGAATTAATCCCTGTGATATAACGAATGACTTTCATCTATCAAACCTGGACGTCTAGTCTTAAACCCTTTGTCATGGCGATACTTAGCGCGTCTGAGCATCATTCTCAGATATCTCCATACCTAGCATGATCTCGTTACCGACATTGCTATCTTCTACTCGTCTATGATATTATGTCAGCTGGTGACCTAGTCACATGTTTGCAAACTCATTTGACATAATCTCACCGAGTGGGCCCTAGAGTATCTATCCGGCTATGCGGACTGACAAATCCCGCTGTTGACCCCTCGTCTCAACTACCCCCTTCCGATACCCAAAAGTATCACCTATCATTGTCACACTATATAAGATATGACGTTTGGTGCGATCAAAGTATCTTCCAGGGATAACAATAAGAGTTGGTCTCACGGTCTTAAGGCGTAATGACTATGTCCTATAAATACTGGGTATGTCCATCACATCGTTACACCTAACGATATGACTTCCATTGCCGACCAGCGCCATGCCCCATGATCGGAAAACCTCGATCATCAATCGCGCAACGAAACTAGTCTTAGTAGAGGCTACTAGGGACCTAGTTGTTTATCTACCACACCTGTATTAATGTTTCCGCTTAATACAGTTATAGCATGGTATAAAACATATAATGAACAATTGGGATATTGCCAATAAACTATGTTTATTAAGTGCCTCAAGGGCATATTCCCTTCAGTCTCCCACTTGCAATAGAGTAACACTTAATCTAGTTTACAACTTGGTAAAAGCTCAACACCCATAGCATCTCGGTGCCTGCTCGCCTCGTGGAAGAGGAGTACAGTCAATATATCTCACACATTGAGACCTACATGTGCTTTGCAACACTTCTATGTCACCTAGTTTGACATCATCATGTATCTTATGATGACGGTGAAATATATCCCAGTGGATGGAGTGAGACTCGAGCATTCCCGTATCATGCGCCTTAAAAGTCTAAGAGATCTATTAAGGGGACCACCTACGCTCGGAAAAGTGCTCAGTCCAATCACACTTTCTACTTCTGAAGTCGCAATATATTTCTATACCTATGTAGATTATGCGACAGTGCATTCATATGCGACTTCGCAAACTAACCATGTCTATCTTCAAAATAAAGGACATCTCCTATATGAGATTTCTAGTCGTATGGGTCAGTGTCATAACTTGCATCATCGTAACCGCTTTACGGCAAGTTGTATTTCCACTCCTACCCTTTACTAGAAAACATATCTTCAGTTCTCATAGACACTGAAGAATAAACTTAACGTTTGTTCATTGATCCACACAAGGATCACTCTAGAACATGTTCTTCAACCAAGAACTTGGGTCACACTAAATCGAGCTTTCAGTCTGATAGCATCTATGTCTGATACATAGATAATGTCGAACATCATTTGCTTATTACTGAAAATGCCAAGATAAACTTAATATTTTACCTAGTCATACAAGTAAGAACCTCTTTGTTTGCTTGTCCTATTCTGAAACACTTCAGAATCTTGACTTAGGAAATATTCCGACTTAATGTTATTAAGCCCCTTACGATCTATACAATTATAAATCGGATGCCTAATACTCCTAACTTCATTTCATAGAAAATTTAATCACTTAAATAATCCTTTACACTCTACTAGAGTATCTGTGTCATTCAATATGTCGTCACATACAAAATCACGAATGACACCTAGCTTCCACTCAAATATGCCTTCCGCATATAAGATCAAGTAAAAGTTATTTAGCTCCCACTCAAATATGCCTTCCGCATATAAGATCAAGGAAAGCTACTTTGCTCCCACTCACTTCTTTGCAAATGTAGGTATCTTCAACTATTTTGGACAACTCCAAAATCCTTTGATCACATTATCAAAGTGAAGATTCCAGCTCTGATATGCTTGCTTCAGCCCATGAATGGACCACTGAAGTTTGCATACATGTTTAGCATCCTCAGGATCACCAACTCTTTCTTAATGACACTATTAAGAAACATGGTTTCCTTATCCATCTATCAATTTCTCATTCGAAATTATAGTGATTGCTAAACGATCCAGAATAGATTTAGGCTTCGCCACTTGAGACAAACTCTCATGTGGTCAACTTTTGAATCTGTCGGAACTGTTTCACGACAAACCGAATCTGCTCAATCTCTACTCTCTCATAAAATTCCATATACTATTAACATCCTAGATGCCATCAAGAAGATCTCCCAAGTCATTACCTGGTAATCGTATATGGATTTTATTTCGGATCATAAATGACTCATAGCCATTTCTCGGACTTAGGTCCACCATCTCTTCTTCGTAGCTCGTAGGTCTATCATATTCCATTAATATGACCTTCATAGCAAGACTGTCATAACACACAGTGTGGAACACAACCTCGTATGCCTACGCTCTTAGTATGAGCTCAGAACATCATGATCTTGAATCATCAGCTTTTTCAAGCTGTGGAGCCTGACACCGAAAACACTTTCGATTCCGCCACTCTGATGTCTGGAGAGGAAGTTCACCAATTTCGTCTCGCTCTACTTTCTTTCTCACTTATACCCTTGGACAAGAAACTATTTCTTTCGCAACATATATCCTGGCAAAGATTTTGCCTATGTCGTGAGACATGTACCCGACTAACTCTTTAGGTACGGTACACTACAAAGATTAATCCATTTTAGGTTTGATCACATCGAAACACTAAATTGCTGAAACGACAATCCAGGCTAAAAGCCATGCCATCACTCGTATGGTATTGTCTCCATGGATACAAATGGTTTCCCTATTTGCTAACGTGAGTGTTTACGTTTCTACCATATGACTCTAATGATCACAATAATTCGGTAAGAGATTTATTTAGCACACACTATCAGATAAGGTGTAATTACGACGTCCTACCACACCATGACACTATGGTGTTCCATGCGACGTAATTTGTGGAACTCTTCTCACAAATCTTCCAATGATGTGCCAACATTATAACTCAAATCTTTATTTTCTCGATCTGCATCGTGGGAATTTGATTTTCTTGTTAAGTTTATTTCCTACTTCATTCTGAACTTTGTTTGATCGAATCAAAATTCCAGACTAACATTACCCAGAGTGGATATCCATATATCTACTCGGAATATTCATGAAGTCTATGAAATAAAGACTTCCACTACACGTTAAAGTTCTTCATCGATTCACATACACCCATATGCACGATTCTCAACAAGCTATACTCAAAACGTTCAGTGAAGTTCATAAAATAAAGGTCTCCACTACCTGTCAATTACTTCATTGAACCACATACATCTCTATGTATGACTATCAATAAGTTATATGCCCGCTTTCCGAAAACGGTGTCACAGTTATTTTGCAAGTGTCAAAAGATCAAATCTTACGACTTGTAGATCCATCCGGTATGGAGCTAATGCATTCACTATAACATTGACATGACTAAACGGTAGTGCCACACATATGTGGTGTCTTTATTAAGTTTGTATCCTTTGGCATTAATATTATGAATGTGGGAGCTTCTACCATATAAATTCAAATCGGCATATGAGCAATACTTCATAAATATAGGACACCAAATTTGGCACTATCATGTATGAACAAGTGTCTCGCTAGAGGAGACACACTTGTAACGATCATACTAACGGGCGATCATAAAGAATTTATTCAAATGGTAGATCTAGAGGGAGAGTGTCTATGGCCATCACAACAACTTGACTGCCATTATCAACACGCAATGTCGTCTCATCCTTTCAAGCTACTCAAGCAGTAAACCTGGTTTTCACAAAACATGACTAGTTCAAAACTTAGTCACTACTGCAAGTACTTGCTTAGCTAAAACATTCATAACATGTATATCATATATACACCATCATCATTGATGACTTCCGGCGATCTGTTTCATTTTCTTGATACTTCCACCGTAATCAAGAACCATGAAGGTAAACGATTCCCCTTGCATGACATAGTCTATGACAGAGGATTTGCACCTGGCAACGATGTCTGTCATCCAGTGATTGAGCTGAGTGAGGCGTCTCAATGTTCATTAAGTATGAACATATGTCATTAAGTATGACCGCCACGTGCTCCCTCAATGTGTGTATTCTCTTACATCTTGGTTGAGAAGACAATCAGTCAACGTACAGATAAACTTCATCAACCCAACGTTTGGGGTACCCCGAGTGTAGCGACCATATCATATGTTCACGATCTAAAAAACTCGTACCCACAGTTGGTTCTCTATGGCAGAGATCATAGCATACACTGGACTATGATGATATCATCCGCACAAAATCTGATAATCTGAATTATCTGTTGTTAGCGGAATCTCCGAGTTTATCTCCTAGCGGGTATTGTATCACAAAGAGCTAACGGTTTAAACAAGGAGTATCCTCAAGCTAAAGTATAAAACTATGAAGTTTGGACCCAACCTTTTAAGTTTCTCAATCGCAAGAATGCGCCTAATTTGAAAAGATGCTATCACAACGATTAATATCTACAAAGGTTTGCAAAACAGACTCTGTTCATTATATCCTGAGTTCTAGTATTTTAGAAAATAACTATCTGAACTCCCACTCAAACGAACATTCCTCCTGGTCGTTTAAGCGATTACACGACCCCCACCCATTGCACCACCCCTCATCATCAGAGCCGGCGGCACAACTTCTAGAGTAGACAATTGTCCGCCACACCAATTTTGTGACTCGTGCTCGACGTTTCGGTCTCCCTGTTCCGAGGCCATATTTCTGAATATGCTTGGCTCGCCACCAAAAACCTCCACGTTGACGCTTGTGCAACATGGCTTACACCCACTGTATGCGAACGACGAGATGTCTGACACCCGATCATCACGGCCTGCCTCATAACGTAGAACTTTCTTGGTGGTGCGCGTTGGAGGGAGAACACTAGTGGTATTTTGAAGGGATCATCTTATATAGCTACCGCCGTGTAACTAATATATACTATATATACAATCACACAATATAAGATGCACACAAAACATCAAATGTAATGCAATGTGATATAGTCCATTGCGCCATGGTCTTCTTGGCGCCCGCAGTTTATAAACAATTTAATAAACCTACCTTGACCATATCACATAGCCCCTGCAAAATAAAGTTAGACGCTTCTACTTTATCTTTTGCATATTTTACGTGGCTTGGGGCTTTCATAAATAGAACCGCTTCATACCTACGAACCTTATGACCACAACAACGATCCAATAAATGCATGTTTAAGCATCCCTTTCGGGCCCTCCATTGAAAATGCAAAGCCAACTAAAGAGAGAGAAACAGGCACCCGCCAGCCACAGATACGGTACAAGCCGTATGTCAGTAGTGGAACCAGTCTCGCGTAAGCGTACGCGTAAAGTCGGTCCGGGCCGCTTCATCGGCTCGATGCCGCTGGAATCACAAGTGCGCGCTAGAGGGTAGCAAATAACAGGAACGGTGCCCCCGTGCAGAACACGAGTTCTAACAGCGTACAACTATATCTACGATAGGATCGGCTCTGATACCACTGAAGGGGATCGTGTGCAGAAAACAAAACAAATCCTAGCAACGATATCCTTAAACTAGCAAAGATCTACACTATGCAGATATAGTAGTACGGCGGAGATCAGAATACATACCCTCGTAGACCGAATAGCGGGGATTACGCTCCCGCACAAGCGTTGACGACGAAGACGACGTAGCCGACCTCTAGGTCGCGGAGAACTCGGCACGACGAAGACGACGAAGATGACCCCGAGGTCGGGTGGAGGAAGTAGGCCTCCGAGTACCGCTAGCGCAGCACCTCCCAGAGCGTCACACACATACGATGGAGACGACGGCCTCCGAAGCTCCAGTCCAGGACGAGCAGCGGAAGACTTGGACCGGAACACCAGCAGCGCGGCAGCGGGCTATGGTGGAAGAGATCCCCCTCCTCTACTCGGCGCGACTCCGACAAAGGGAATCACGAGATCGAGAAAGAATTAGGGAATTAATTGGTGAATTAAAAGGCCAGGGGTGCCCCTTCTTATATAGGCTCCCAGGGGGAGCCAACCTTGCCAGCCAGGCAATGTGGGACTATCCCCACATGCCTGGTGCGGCTAGGGCAGTGCGCCGGCCCTAGGTGCGCCCCATTTGGCCCACCTAGGCCGGCCCTCCCTCAATCCGAAGCCCTGGGGGGACTCCCCCCCCCCCCCCCCTCATGGGCCTTCTTTCCACCAGAAGGCCCATTTAGGGAAACCAGCCTTTAAAAATTCGAAAATAAATATATAAAATCATATTTAACATATTTTATATAATTTATTCTAGCTCTGAAAACTATTTCATCGCTGCCCGATCTCTATAAGACCTCTCCCGGGACATTCCCGGTGATCCCTTTCCTTTCCGGTTGTCTTGTCGAAACCCCTTAAGTGTGTTACCCTAGCGGTTTGATATAATAACAGGTACGATCAATACTCCTTTATGATCAACGACTAACTCGTTGGCCTGGACCCCATGAATTAATCCCTTTGATATAACGAATGACTTTCATCTATCAAACCTGGACGTCTAGTCTTAAACCCTTTGTCATGGCGATACTTAGCGCGTTCGAGCATCATTCTCAGATATCTCCATACCTAGCATGATCTCGTTACCGACATCGCTATCTTCTACTTGTCTATGATATTATGTCAGCTGGTGACCTTGTCACATGTTTGCAAACTCATTTGACATAATCTCACCGAGTGGGCCCTAGAGTATCTATTCGGCTATGCGGACTGACAAATCCCGTTGTTGACCCCTCGTCTCAACTACCCCCTTCCGATACCCAAAAGTATCACCTATCATTGTCACACTATATAAGATATGACGTTTGGTGCGATCAAAGTATCTTCCAGGGATAACAATAAGAGTTGGTCTCACGGTCTTAAGGCGTAATGACTATGTCCTATAAATACTGGGTATGTCCATCACATCGTTACACCTAACGATATGACTTCCATTCCCGACCGGCGCCATGCCCCATGATCGGAAAACCTCGATCATCAATCGCGCAACGAAACTAGTCTTAGTAGAGTCTACTAGGGACCTGGTCGTTTATCTACCACACCTGTATTAATGTTTCCGCTTAATACAGTTATAGCATGGTACAAAACATATAATGAACAATTGGGATATTGCCAATAAACTATGTTTATTAAGTGGCTCTAGGGCATATTCCCTTCACTCAAGAGGTTGAGCAAAGAGCGCGAGCAAGCAGAAGGCAGTGGCGGCTGCGGTCGAGGCCGTTGCTATCGTGGGAGTGGGCGCAAGAGCGGCTACCAGAAGCCATCTGGCAACCAGGCCAATGCTGTGGAGCAGAATGGCAACCTCCCTGACGAGGAAGATGGTGGGTACCAAGCCCCAAGAGCCTCCATCGCATGCATCCTCGGTGGGGCGCAGGCGCCAAAGTCGAACAATCAGTTCAACGAGTTCGCCCGCGAACTCAATGCTGCCCTCCCCAACACCGAGACCTCCAGGCCCCTCAAGTGGTCGCAGTAGACCATCGCCTTCGACGCTCAGGACCACCCCAAGTCCACCAAGACTGTTGGAATCCTCCCGTTGGTCTACAGCCCCACCATCGACAACGTCGCTGTCTCCAAGACACTCATTGATGGTGGAGCAGGCCTGAATGTCATCTCCACAGATACGTTCGAAGCGCTTCAAGTGCCCTACGAGCGGCTCATGCCCTCTAGGCCCTTCACGGGAGTCACCAGCGGCTCGATCGAGCCTTTGAGGTAGGTCAGGCTCGCCGTCACCTTCGGAAGCGAGGAAAATTACCGCACCGAGCACATCGACTTCGACGTTGCGCACATCGGCCTACCGTACAACGCCATCCTCGGCTATCCCGCACTCGCAAAATTCATGGCCGTCACGCATCATGCCTACAACATGGTCAAGATCACCGGCAGCGCTAGAACAATCACCATCCGTGGACATGTCCTGGATGCTACGCGCGCTGTCGAGACGGCCTACAAGGCCGCCGCCATGGCATTCCCCGCAGACGAGGACATGGAGCCTCTTGAGAGACCCAAGAAGAGCAGTTGTTCTCCTAGGAGCCAGACGCTACAAAGAAAGTCTCTATAAGCTCCAGCAGCTAGGGGGCTGAGGGCTCGGGGGCTAGCGTCACCATTGGCGCCGCTGTGCCTCCCAAATAGAAAAGTGCGCTCGTCGCCTTCCTCCAAGCAAACTCTGACATGTTCGCATGGACACCGTCAGATATGTCTGGTGTACCGAGGGAGGTATCGAGCACCACTTAGCCGTGTGCCCAAACGCGCGCCCGTCAAGCAAAAAGCAAGAAAACAAGCCCCCAAGAATCAAGCATTCATCGTCAAAGAGGTCGAGAAGCTCAAAGCGGCAAAGGTCGTCCGCGAAGTCGCGCACCCCACTTGGCTCTCCAACGGCGTGGTAGCCCCAAAACCACCCGGAGGAGGCCGCCTCTGCATCGACTACACTGATGTAAACAAGGCCTGCCCCAAGGACCCTTATCCCATGCCAAGAATCGACCAGATCATGGGCTCCACGGCAGGCTGCGACCTCCTCTGCTTCCTCGATGCTTTCTCTGGTTATCATCAGATAAAAATGGCTAAGGAAGATGAGGAGAAGACGGCTTTCCTCACCCCTTGCGGTGTGTATTGCTATGTCTGCATGCCCTTCGGCCTAAAAAACGCCGGAGCCACTTTCCAGAGGCTAATGAGGATAGCACTTGGCGAGCAAATGGGCAGAAATGCTGAGGCGTATGTCGATGACATTGTCGTAAAATCCCGAGAGGGAAACACTCTCCTCAGGGACCTTGAAGAGACTTTCGCCAGCCTGCGCAAGGTGAACATCAAGCTCAACCCCGCCAAGTGTGTTTTCGGAGTGCCTTCAGGCAAACTGCTTGGTTTCCTCGTGTCCCACCGGGGCATAGAGGCAAACCCTGACAAAATCAAGGCCATAGAGAACATGCAACCTCCACGCAGGCTCAAGGACATGCAACGCCTAGCAGGCTGCATGGCCAGCTTGGGTAGATTCATCTCCAAGTTCGGCGAAAGAGCCCTGCCGTTCTTCAAGATCATGAAAAGAACAGGCACTTTCAAGTGGACCCCTGAAGCTAAAAAAAGCGTTTGAGGACTTGAAGAGGTACCTAGCCAGCCCACCAGTAATGGTCGCCCCAAGGACAGGCGAGCACCTGAAGTTGTATCTATCAGCCACTCCACGGACCGCCAGTGTCGTCCTTGTGGTAGAAAGGGAAGAGCCAGTACTACACAAGAAGAGTGCAACCACTCCAAAGCAAAAACCTCCTGATGAAGAGCTCGACGAATCGGCAGGCCTCACAAACCCACCGCCAGGCCCAAAGCCACAGGAGAGGCCCGCCCCAAGTCAACCGCTGCAAGATGATCCCGCCAGGGAGCCTGAATAGCCTCCACAGGCCAACCCCCTCGAGGGCCCCAAAAAGCCTCCACAAGCCAACCCCCTCGAGGGCCCCAAAAAGCCTCCACAGGCCAACCCCCTCGAGGGCCAGGACAAGCCTCCAGAGGCAAACCCCTATGAGGGCCCAGCGGAGCCCCTTCAGGCAGAAGACACCAAGGCTACACCGACTACCCTTGTCGAGCATCCAGTCTACTTCGTCAGCACAGTACTGTGCGATGCTCGCGAGGGGTATACAATGCAACAGAAGCTCCTCCTCGCACTCCTCATCGCCTCAAGAAAGTTGCGACACTACTTCCAGGGGCACCCAATCACGGTGGTTACCTCGTTTCCCCTGGAGCAGATCCTGCGCAACCCAAATGCCACAGATCGTGTCGCAGGATGGAATATAGAGCTACAGCCATTCAATTTGCGCTTCGACACCACAAGGGTAATCAAAGGAAGAGCGCTAGCAGACTTCGTCGCCGAGTGGACTGACCCAACCCCTGAAGAGCCTTTGGGAGAAGAACAAGAACCCTCTGGAGGCAAAATGCCCAGCCACTGGACCATGAAGTTCGACGGAGCTTTCGCTTGTCGCCACGGTGGGGCTGGCGTGGTCTTGATCTCACCAAAAGGCGACAAGCTATACTACACGGTCCAGTTGTGCTTCGGAATCAACAAGATCTCCAATAATATCGTTGAGTACGAAGGCCTGCTTGCTGGCCTACGCGCCGCAATCGCCCTAGGCGTCAAGCACCTACTCATCAAGGGCGACTCCCAGCTACTCGTCAACTTCTCCAACAAAAGCTATAAGCCTAAGGACGACCACATGGCCGCATACCTTGAAGAGGTCCGTAGGCTTGAGAAGCACTTCAGGCGAATGGAGCTCATGCACATCCCAAGAAAGGAGAACCAAGAGGCTGATGACATCGCCTAGCGCGCATCAAAGAGGCAAGCTCAGCCACCAGGTGTCTTTGAAGAAAGACTCGTCAAGGCATCCATAAAGCAGCCTCGGGAGGCCATGCCCGCAAGCGCAGACGAAGCGTTCCCGCCACCACCTGCAAACGGGGCTCCATATTGTGGGCCCCCTACAGGGGAGCGTCTGTTGCTCACAGCGGTGCATCAAGAAGCAGGATGGATTGACGAGATCAAAGGCTATCTCGGCAGAGGGATCCTTCCCGAGGAAGATGTAGAAGCGGGGCGAATTGCATGCCAAGAAAAATCTTACCAAATCCTCGAAGGAAGTCTCTACCGCAAGCGCCCAAACGGCACCGCGCTCAAATGCGTCCCTCCTGAAGAAGGCAAAATGCTGATCAAGGACATCCACAGCGGGGAATGCGGCCACCATTCATGCGCCTGCACCCTCGCATGCAAATTCTTCAGGAGCGGCTTCTACTGGCCTCAAGCACTTCAGGATGTAGTTGACATCGTCCAAGCATGTGAAGCCTGCCAATTCCACGCCAAGCAAATCCACCAACCTGTGCTGGGGCTACAGACCAATCCGCTCTCCTGGCCGTTCGCGGTCTGGGGGCTGGACATCCTAGGACATTTCCCAACAGCGCAAGGGGGATATCGCTAACTCTTCGTGGCCATCGACAAGTTCACTAATTGGCCCGAAGTGGAGGCGACGCGCACAATCACAGCAGGTGCGGCGGTGAAATTCATCAGAGGCCTGGTCTGCCGCTTTGGAGTGCCTAACCGCATCATCACCGACAATGGCTCGCAATTCACAGTGGCATCTTCAGAGCTTACTGCGAAAGAATGTGCATCAAGCTCTCCTTCGCCTCAGTCGTACATCCACAGAACAATGGACAGGATGAGCGAGCAAACGCAGAAGTCCTTAAGGGCCTAAAGACCAGGACCTTCGACATCCTCAAAGGCCACGGCAAGGGCTGGATCAACGAGCTCCCTTCGGTGCTCTGGTCCATCCGCACAACGCCACCCAAGCCTACGGGGGAAACACCGTTCGCCCTCGTCTATGGAGCCGAAGCAGTCCTCCCCACAGAGATAAAGCATGGATCCCCACGGGTCCTTGCCTTTAACGAGGACCAGCAAGAGGACCTCCACAACGACGACCTGCTGCTTCTCGAGGGACTACGACGCCGCGCTGCCCTACGAGCGGCCAAATACCATCAGAACCTGAGACGCTACCACAGCCTTTGGAGCTCATTTCAAACACATTTTCCAGCGAGTCCAGCATTTTTGCTTAGAAATGGGGCCGTTTAGCCTACCTTTGGAGCTCATTCGCAACACTTTTTTCAGCGAGTCCACCAGCCTACCTTTGGAGCTCATTTGAAACACATTTTTCGGCGAGTCGACCATTTTTGCTTAGAAGTGAGGCCGTTTGCCCTACCTTTGGAGCTCATTTGAAACACATTTTTCAGCGAGTCCACCACCCTTCTTTTGGACCTCATTTCAAACAAAATTTTCGGCGAGTCGACCATTTGTGTTTAGAAATGAGGCTATTTACCCTACCTTAGGAGTTCTTTTGAAACACATTTTTCAGCGAGGCCACCACCCTTCCTTTGGAACTCATTTCAAACACATTTTTCGGCGAGTCGACCATTTGTGCTTAGAAATGAGGCCGTTTACCCTACCTTTGGAGCTCTTTTGAAACACATTTTTCAGCGAGTCGACCACCCTTCGTTTGGAACTCATTTCAATCACATTTTTCAGCGAGTCGACCATTTGTGCTTAGAAATGAGTCTGTTTACCCTACCTTTTGGAGCTCATTTGAAACACAATTTTTCAGCGAGTCCACCACCCTTCCTTTGGAACTCATTTCAATCACATTTTTCGGCGAGTCGACCATTTGTGCTTAGAAATGAGGTCGTTTACCCTACCTTTAGATCTCATTTGACGGTGGAGGTTTCCATTTTAGTTATTAGTTGCTTTATTAAGGGCAAATGCCAATTTAGTTATTAGTTGTTGATCTATTGTAGTTGTTAGTTGCTTTATTAAGGGCAATGGACTTGTGCTGACGTCTCAAATTCTGTGTGTAAATCCACTTCAGTTTGCAAATTTCCGGCAAGTCCACCATGTTTGCTTAGAAATGAGGTTGTTTACCCTATCTTTGGAGCTCATTTGAAACACATTTTTCAGCGAGTCCAAGCTCATTTGAAAATTTATATGGATTCAAGCTACATTTGAGCAAGCTTATCGCTATCCCCAATTGGTTTGACAAAATACCCATTTGGTTACGACGGGTAACAGCCGAAATCCGCATTTGGTGCGCCAAAATACCTATTTTGTGTCACTGAGGCAAATGGGGGTGGGCGAGCCAAAATCCCCGTTGGGTCCACTCGTCAGTGGGTGTACAGCCCTTGTCCTACGCGTGCGTCCAATCAGATCGCAGAACGAGCTTCTCGCGGATAGCCTGCAGATTCCCTCTAGAGGAAATCGGACGGTTGCATATTCCTTCTATAGAAATCGGACGGCTGCAGTTTGATCGACATTTGAAATGAGCTTCATATATTCAAAAAATATCAAAAAAAGGAAAATCCTGCGCAAATAGTCGTCTTATGTCATATACTAACGACTCAAGTTGAAAAACGTGGTATACATACATTCAAAAGGATAAGGGCATGGAGATCAAGTGATATCGCATACCTCAAACTATGAGGTCTAAGGTTGGAGAGAAGTGGTTTTGGAATTGCAACATGAAAATTTCAAAAACCTCACAAAAGCTTCGTTTTGGAGTGACTAACAAGTATCCATGCTTAGTTTTTCATTTTCATGTTATAAACTTGTTTAAATGTTGGTCAAACTTAGATTTGACCAATTTTGAAATAGCCATAATAAATTAAAAAATTATCAAAAATTGAAAAACCGACGCACATAGTCTTAATATGTCATATACTAACGACTCATGTTGAAAAACATGGTCTACATACATTCAAATGAGAAGGGCGAGAATCTCATGTGATATCGCATATCTCAAATGTGGAAATGAGAATTGCAACATGATAATTTCAAGATACTCACGAAATTATCATTTAGGACTGACTAAGAATAGTCTAGGCCCAGTTCGCGCATAAATTTTACACAAATGTGCGCCTGTTCACGCTCGGAGCACGCTCTGAGCGCGTCCAGAGTCCGCACTTAAGGTGTTCGATAGAAGTATAATAACATATATTCAAACGATTCAAGTTGATAAACAAGGTCTACACACGTTCAGATCACGTAACTACACAGAGCGTGCAAATTCATGTCCAGATCGTGTCTATATTGCGCTTGTTGTGTTGACACGGACAGTTCGTGTCCACTCGTCCTCGTCCGGAACGTGTCCAGAGTGCGCAGTTAAGGTGTTCGACAGAAGTATAATAACTCAGTAACATTAAGTACAATAACGCTATATAGAAGAGAGGTTCATATTCGAATATCACTAAGTTCATAATATATATGAACATGACCTAAGTTCATAATTCGATGAAAATAAAAAGGCTGATACATGAGTGTTCAAACAAACATAGAGAGCTCCTTCTGTAGCAGCGGCTCTTTCTTGGCCCTGCAGGAACACCCTACTGGCCTCGCTTGGCCATCTCAACAGCGAGGAGCTCCCTCTGTAGCAGTTGCTCTTTCTTGGCCTTCTCCACCTTCTTGTTGAGGCGCAGCTTCTCCAGCATCATAGCTTGGTTTTTCAGGGCTAAAGTTTCATTCCGCGCCAGGTTGTTCTCCATCTGGAGGGCCAAAACCTTCTCATGAAGCTTTAGGTTGTTCTCCACCTGGACCTTCAGCTGGTCGGACAGCTTCTCAGCAAAGTCCGAGGCCATGAGGAACTGCTCTCTAGCTTCCACTGTCTCGTCCATGTACTGATTAGCTTTCTTCAAGGCTGCAACTAGTCGTTCTTGTAAGTCCTCAATCGACTGCGTGAGGGAGGCGATCACCGACACCTCCTCCAGCGTGCGATCCGCCTCCGCTGCATTATCCCTGCTCACATAATCTGAATATATATGATGTTAAAAAAACCATGAGACCGGATGTAAACAACTTTTGCAACCATAAGGAACTAACAATCGGAATCAGACCACACGTACATCATGGTAGCAGAGCACTTGAGCGGTGATGCCATGGATGGTGAAGCCGCGATGAGTACAAGAATTTGGATGAGTGGCGGCGTCGGGAAGACTAGAGGATGAAGTACATACGGGAGGGGGTGTGCACCTCTATTTATGCGAGACTGGAGGATGAAGAACCCCACGAACACGTTTCCCCACGCCCCACAACTGCACGTTTCCCACTTACTCGCTTCCCGCGTGTTTCCCACTTACGCGCTTCCTGGGGGCGCGAGGTTATGCTCTAAATTGCGCCGGTGTGCAGGAGGCCGGTACGCCCGCCTTAATGGCGACGCGTTTCTGCAGGCGACGAAGCGACGAGACGGCAAGCCGTCTGCGGAACGCCTCGAAATTACGCCGGCGCCCAGTCTTTCCCGGCTTCCCAAGCGTCGGCGTGGCTGTATCTCGTCGCTGCCGCAATAACTCTGACGCGACGCATGCTCACCAACCCGCCGCTTCCCGCCCAATGCCACCGCTTCCCGCCTACGTTTCCATCCCCTCTCCGCCTATATAACTCCTCCGTCGTGCCCGCAGCCTCCAAAGCCAACACCATGCCTCGCCGCCTCCAAACCACCTGGGCCACCCGCGCCCACCCTTTGGGACAGGAGGACCAGCCGGAGCAGGCGCCGGAGCTCCAGCCTATCGACGACGTCTTGCCCCTCGACTGGGCGGACGTCGACGTGGAGGACCAGGAGGAGGAGCCGCGCAGGAGCAGGAGCAGGAGCTGCCACTGTCGCTGTGGCCCGACCAGGTGGCCGCGGTGAACTCCATCGACACCTTGGATGAGGCGGATGATGACTTCACGGAGGCGGTTACGATTGATGACTTCGTGGAGGCGGTTGATGTCTACGCGGAGGCGGCGGACGCGGTTGTCGATGCCATGGAGGCGGTTGCTGACGCGATGAACTCCATCGACGCCTACATGGCCGCCGAGCGCACGGTGTACGATGACCTCAACGCCGTGGCGGCGAAGCGCGCAGCGAACCCGGCCTTGATGGAGGCCGCCTAGCTGGCGGTTGTCTCCGACCTACGCGCCAGGCGGAGAGCACGCTACGAGGCAGGCCAGGGCGACCTAGACGGTGTTTAGAGTAGGGCTAGTTAGGGTTCAAATTCGAAAACAGCCGACCAGCGGTATTAAAATGGATTCGCGGTATTACTAATTCATCCAACGGTCCATTTCGAAAACAGCCGACCAAATCCCAACCGAGCCGCACACTAGCTGAGCCGCGGAAATTCCAGCCAAGCCTCGCCAGGCCGACCCCACCAGTCAGGCCAAGTGCGGGTCAAAGGAGGTTGACCAGAGGGAACCGAATGTTTGGGCGATATGCGAGCAAACCAGGGCACTGAATAGAGAAATAGCGCGGGTATGGCACAGACCGATAGAATTCAGCTAGGTATGGCACAGAACCAATTAACCCAACTATGATACACCCCCTATACTTGTGGGTCATCACTCATCATAATTTCCTCTTGGAGTTTCCCAACCACAAGGAGAAGATCATCTCCATGCACATCAATCTACATGTCATGTCAGAGTTGGGCAGGTTCCAATCTCTTATGTGGGATGTAGAAAAGCAAAATAGTGAGTATGAGAAGCGCTTCAAGAAGATCTCAAAAGCTGCCACCCTAAGGTATAATGATCCCCCTACATCTTTCCACCATGGGAGACCTTTTCCATGGAAGATAGCATAGTGGGAGGCTGAGTATGAAAAAGAAGAAGCTACAACACATGAGGCACTAGCAGATCATCAAGCTTGGGGGAGTTCAACCTACTATTTATCTTTACTAGTTTATCATATCTATCTAGTCATGGTGTGTTTTGCTTTTATCATTTAGTTATCAATCTCTTTTAGGCTTGTGTGAGCTCATTGAGCATTATCATGTATCCCCTATGGTTTATCAATGAATATTAAAGTATGGTGTCATCCATGAGTCTCTTGTTTTGGAGATTTATGGGTAACACTCATGCAAATGAGCATGGTATATTTAGAAGTTTCAGTCACATCTTGCCTTGAACTTATTTAACTTGAGCATGTTGGACCATTGTAGAACTATCTCATCAAAGGAATAAGTAAGAATAAGTCAATATGACATGAAGAATTAAAGTTTAAAGTAGAGATGTGGTCTTGTAGAATAAATATTTAGGAAGGTTAATGAAAAGAAATATGAAACACTCTTGCTAGACTCTAGTATCTTTTGAGCAAATCAATTATCATGGATGTTTCAATACTTATGCTCTTGAAAAGTGAATGAAAAGGTGGGCACCCGAGGATTCAGATAGCCATGGAAAGTGTGAGACAAAGGTTGTGTTGAGCATAAGAACTTGATTGAAATATTCATGACTAAAAGTTGTACTAGTTACTAGAGAAGCAAGGTGATAAGCAATCTCATGTTTATCCTTTTATTTGTCTTCTTTTAACTACTGATTCTATGAGAATTTATCTTGTCTTTAAATTTCAGCAAAGTATAAAAGAGTATAATGCTTGCAAATGAGAGCAAATGCATTGGTAAAAGAGTATGAATAAGAGTATAGTTCAATTCTCCAACATACAATGGTTATCTATGTTAAGTAAGGGGTGATTGCTAGAGCTTCGAATTATATTGCCCTCATGTGAATGAGTTTTAGTCCATTTATCTTGCTTTACAACTGAACATGATGATGACACAATGCACATATTTATTTATTAACCATAAGTCCATTGATGCATGTAATGATCTATGTCCTTAGTTACTCGAGGACGAGTAAAGGTTTAAGCTTGGGGAGTTGATACGTGCATTGTATATCATCATTTATATAACTCATATTATCATATTAGAATGTTATTGGCATCATTATATCAATGTTTTTGCATGTTTTAGATGATTTAGGGGACTTTCATACAAAGTCCCCATTTTTGGAATTTAATATCTAGGAGGCAGAAAACCTCATTTTTCTTGTTTTTATTGTTTCGGGAGCTAGAGGAACCCAAATTGAAAAGGAAAATGACACAGTTGGTTTTTCATCGGGAGAACATCAGAGGGAAGAAGATCGAAGAAGAAGGAGCCACGAGACCCAAAAGGGGTGGCCCGCGCGGCCAGATGCTTTGGCCGCGTGTGGCCCACCATCTGGAGCCTCGTCACTTCCTCGCTCGGGGCTTTTTATCATGACCTTCGTCTCCCCCGAAAACGGACGCCCAAATTTTATCGAGACCATCTGAGGCCGTGGCGGCAGCAAAACTTCTGATTCCCTCCGAGAGTCAGATCATGCTGCTACGGAGCTCCGGAGAAGGGGGAAATCATCATCGCTGTCACCACCTCTCCTCCTTGGCGTGGGACGACGCCTCTCCATCATCACCATCACCAAGACCAGCACCATCTTCATCATCATCTCCGTGATCCACTCCACTACCCTCGTAGTTTGAGAGTTGTTATACCCAAGACACTTGTTTTGTGCTCCTATTCATGTTTGTGATTGAGCACTTGTCATTATTTTGGAGGTGAAGTTATATTTCCATTGTGTTATACCACTTATGCCACTGAATATGATCATGTTTGCACGTTATGAGTAGTTACCGTATGTTCCTGAGGGCATACGATGAATTGGTAATGCTTTATATATAACATGTGTTGGTATTTTGTCTAGTGTTTATCTTTTTATGTGATTCTGTGATGGTGTTGTGTGAACGTCGACTACACAACACTTCACCTTTATGGGCTCATAGGAAAACACCATAGTATAATGAATTGAGGAAGCTTGGGAGGACAAGTAACCTAAGACCGAGTCATGAAGTTATTATTAAGGGGCATAAATATCAGGGACCTTAGAGTGTAATGCTATGGTGGGACTTTTATGTCTTAATAACTCTTGTGTAGTCATTTGTTTGGCCACATGATCCATCATAAGGTGGTTTGGTCTATTTGTTTAGCTTTACCTAAGTTGTGGCTCCGTCCAAAAGAAGATTAAAACTTGACAAGATATTGAACGTGTTGTTTAATAAATCTATAAGCCTAGCAATATCCATACCAATATCCATACCGCCCTCGGGAACATTTTACACATATAAGACACACATCACTTGAGCTTGTCCTCTTGCCACATAAAGGATTGGGCTTTTCTCTCACTGAGAGCCTTCAACTCTTACTGTTTACTTTCTGCACTTTTACTCTTTTTGCAACCATACAACCAAAAACCCCAAAAACACGTGTATCTTTCATTGTTTTATTTATCATTCTTGCTAACCAATACCTTAAGCTCTGCGTGGGTTCGACGATCTTTTCTATTCGAAAGGTACTACAATTGATCTCCTGCACTTGGGAGTCATCAGACACCGCTTCAGCGTATGCGCCGCCATCAATGGCGACGCCTCGCCGCCCACCGTCTCACCATCAATGGCATGGAAGACCGCGTCCTCAGCCTGCATTAAAGGGCACCGCGGCCACCACCCACGACCAAACCGTTCTCTCCCAACTCCCAAGTACCTCTCCCTCTCCGGCATGACGGGGTCCTGGCCGTTCAAGAAGGTGACGAAGGAGGCCGGCGGCACGTCCTCGTTGCGTCGGTCATCACCGCCACCGAAGAAGCCCAGGGACCGCCCATATGTGGGCGTCTATCTGGCGCACGCCCTGTACCGGGGCAACCATCTGGTGCAGGTGGGCGACGTGCACCTCCCAAACGACTGGCACTTGCTGCCGACGCAACCTCCTCCCCGCCAACCTCCGGGAGGACAACCGGTTCCACCCTGATTCCCGGTGGTGGGATCGGTCGGGTTTCTAGCAGGACGCAAGGAGGCGTGTCGGCCTCCTCGGCGACCGCAACTACGACTACGGCGCGCGGCCAACGTCTGGGTCCCTCCACCGCCGCCGGACTGGGACCCGGAGGAGGTCGAACCGGAGCAGGCCATGGAGGAGGAAGAAGAGGAGCTCCTATCGGCGGAGTTCCAGCCGCCGGGTCTCACGGAGGAGGAGACCCTCCATGAGGCCATGATCGAGAGCGAGCGGGAGGAGCTTGGTCGCTGGCCTGGCCTCGACTCGATGCTGAGGGCATCCACGCTGGAGAGCCACGACTCATCCAGCAGCCGCGACCTGCCGCTGCCACCGCCGAAGCAGGAGTAGTGGTCAGCTTGGCCAGGCGCGTCTTCCTCCTCCACACCGCCGCCGCGCTCCCGAGTTGTGGGCGCCTTGCCCGGAGGCGCCCTCCTCCTCCGCACCGCCACCACCTCCAGCTCTGGTGCCCACGGCGGCGTGGTCCTTCCCCTAGGATCCGTCGCAGTTCTTCGACCTCACTGGCAACAGCAACGAGGACTAGTCGCCAGCGACTGCTAAGGAGGAAGCCCTAGATAGGGTTTTTTATATTTTCTTTTTAAATTTATGTCTTTAATTTCGGTCCCTATATGTTAGGAGTATCTATTAAAATATTAAGAAGTTTGAAAAATGGGTCGGGCCACTGGGGTGGGCGGTGACGCAAACGAACATTGGGGCGGACAGAGCCCATTTTCTATCCATGACCCGCCGTAAACAGACCAAATCGGACACGATTTGGTTTCAAAATGTGTCCGACCGTTGGAGATGCCCTTATAGATATTGTCTAAATCACCCTCATGTTGGGAAATTTCTTCAACGAACAGATTGCATACAAGGAAATGGGAAGGACTAGGACTTGATTGTAACATGCATAACACAGCTTTTGTCATGGTATCGACCGACTCCAACATTCCATTAGTTTTTCTCCACACATGACCTCCGTTTCAGATAAAACAAAATCCACACTTACTCTTCTTCCTCCTTCACCACCTCCGAGCACAAACAAATCCTTGACGGCAGGCAAGAAAACCTTTTCCTTCAGCAGACATCAGCCACCATGCATCAAGGGCTCTTGCAGCGAGAAGAAACTTCTTGCAGCTGGCGAGGTACTGAAATTTCAAAATGCTACAATAGATTTGAATCATTTATAAACACATAACAAATCTTGATGGACTGGGTAGAATAATTACTTGCAATCAAACATGATGGCACTGGTGACATGTCTCAAGCATCAGTAACAGAGGTCACTGCAGTAAGATGTTGGACTAAAGCTGACTGGCATATATGTACTCTAGCAAAAACTGATAGTTCAATAAGACATAATTCTACTCATAATCTATTTGAAGGGTTTGTGCTCTGGCATCAGCGTGTCATTTGGGACCCTACTGCAGGAAAACATCTGGAAGGGAGGCTGCATCCAGCTCATAGAAACCATGGAGCTTGCCGCCACTTTCTTTTGTCAGACGGAACGAGGGTACTCGGTGAGAGAACTTCAGATTGTCCTTTGCAGGTATCTCCAGAACACTCTTCCGCTTGCGAGGCTTGAACACCGCAACATAGCCTTTGACTTTACTCAGAAGAGAAATTTTTGTGCTACCTTCAGTGAGCTCAATGATCTCGCCGATACCAAATTCACAAGCATCAGCGCTGGAGGGAATCCAGTCAGGTGTCCAGTTATGATAGATGGCCCAAATCTCGCCTACTTGCGGAAGAATTTCAATCTGCAAAGTTGTGTCGTGTTGCCCGGTGTATACCAAATGAGAGAAAGTATCACTTGTTTTGTACTTGGTCTTCCAGTTTCTAATCTTGAATTTACCACAGCTGAGAGGTATATCCTTCTCCAACCACTGTTTCTCCTGCTCCACTTGAGGACAAGCTTCAAGCCAGGTAAAATACACTTTGAAAGGTTTCAGCTGGACTTTGCTTATCCAGCCATAAAACTTAGGCATGTTGTCAACATCACTGTATAAAGCCCATATCTGTCCACGTTCAAACTTCTCATGTGTGCGACGTTCTTCGAAGTTATAGAATTCAGAATGAGGGTATATACAGATAATCGGAGCGGGACGATTTTGCTGAGAGGAGTCGCCTAAAGCACTAGAACAATGGGGAATTTTCTGCAAGCGTGTACTTTGCTCAGATGAAATATCTTCCTGTTTCCCTTCACTGCTAGGACTGTCGGTGCTCAAATCAATGAATGCCCGACCCTCTTTCTTGTCGGGAGACATGCAAGAGTTACGAGTGCCCAGATCAACAAATGTGCTGCCTTCTTTCTGCTCAGGAGACATGCAAGAGACGAGAGTAACAGAAGAAAAGGCTGCATCCAGGTCCATGGGGAGAGATGCAGGGTCAAGTTCCAGAAACCCTCCTGGGACACCAACTTTCTCATTCCCGTCTGTCCTATAAAACGGGATACTGTGAGAAAAACGAAGTAACTCACTTGATACTACCACAATTTCGGATTTATCCTTAGCTGTGGCAAATAAACTGACGAAGCCTTTGATCCTGACCAATGGGGCAATAGTAACTCCAGCACCAACTGAGAAATTGGACAGGACTTCGACGACTTCATATTCATAGGATCTATGGTTATCTGCATCTGATACCCACTGCATGCTCCATCCCTTATAAAGAGCCCAGACTTCACCCTTAATAGGACGTATTTCATAGTTCTTTCTTTTGCATTTTGTCCATGAAACAATATGCGAAAACATGAGTCTTTCTTGTGACATCTCTGTTGTTCCTAAGCTAAAGCTTCCACAAGCAATAGGCAGTTCTTCACTGAACCATTTACCTTCTGATTCATTCATTGCAACATGCTCCAGCCAAGTGAGATGAACTTTAAAGTTGGAGGCATCAAGCTTTTTTATTCTAGCATAATATCTTGGCATGCCATCAAGGTTATCATAAAGGGCCCAGATCTGACCAACTGCAAACAGATTAACATCCCTCAATTTCTCAAAATCAAAAAAATCTGCATCAGGGAACGAAAGCTTCTCAGAATAGCAAGTTTGATCCTGATTAACAGTATCTGTAACTTCTGCCTCCATATTGTCCTGATCACCTATATCTGTAGCTTTAGCTTTCTCTTGGATGTCTACTTTGCTGAACACGTTAGATGGAACTGACTGCCTCTCAGCATTACAGAAGCTCTCATCAACGATTTTCTGTGAATTCAAGTCGGCACTAGATGGAAAATCATTCTTCCTTTGCTTCTTTTTAGCATTAGAGTTCAGGCTACTGCTGTCATCGGCATCTTGCTTTCTCCTAGCTGATCTCCGGGGACTGGGGGATTCTGCAGCATTTCGACCTGTAGATACACCTTTTTTGTTTGTTCTATCAACAGCCTTTCGCGGGGAAGATACGTCTTTTTTACCAAAGTTCTTTCTATCACCTGTGTTCCTGTTTGCAGTTTGGGCCGAAATTTGATTTGTTGCTGGAAGTTCAACACTCCCCATATTAATATCTGACTTGTTAGCTTCCTTCTCCCCACCAGCACTGCCATGCCCTTCAATATTGCAGTGTGCCACATTTATCCTTGCTTTCATATATGAGTTTGCCCCTGTAGACGAAAGCTTCACAGTACCTGGGACATTCGTAGCATTTGGAGCTGCAGATGCCTCTTCTGTGCATGACTTCTCTCTGCCAATGATGTCTGGATAATCAGGGTCTGGGACTGACCATCCACTCATACGGTCATTTACAGTTGGTTTCAGAGAAGGTTCATCTTTATCTATTGCTGAACATTGACTCCCCCCACTTGCTGTTCTTGACTGATTAGTTTTCTTATCCATGCTTGGACAGCTAAACTCTTTCATGTACTCATTACATTGGGCTACATTCATCCTTGGCTTCATATTTGTGGTCCCATGTGCGGAAGAAAGCTTCACAGGGTGGTCTTGCTGGCTTGGAATCTTCTTTTCTGGAACTTGAGAACTAGCGGGTACACTCGATGAACTTGGCATGTACTGTTCCTCTATCTTGTATGCAAAGAAATTATCTCCACAGTTCAGACATCTGACCAGAGTATTTAGGACACGCATGTAGTACTGATACCGCATCTGACAATGGGGGCATATGGTCCAAAAAGGCAGTATATCTCCAGGAACAGTATGTTTACTTGTGTCACTCTTCTTTTGTTGCTGTGTAGCTTGATTTGGTGCTTTTCTGTAAGCATTCTGTCTTCTGATGTCATGTTGAGCTCGCATTGTTTGATCACACAATATTTTTTGAGCTTCACCTACCAACTTGAAAGCATCTTCAGCTCCATGAAAACCGTTTTTATCAGGATGGAGTAAAAAGCAAAGCCTGAGGTATTGCTTTCTTATGTTAGCATGATCTGCTGTTGGCTCTACTTGAAGAATTGCATACCAGTCCATCTCTCCATTCACCCGTGTCTCTGCTGCGCAATGTACATTG
Organism: Poa annua; assembly: GCA_026929855.1. NCBI lineage: Eukaryota > Viridiplantae > Streptophyta > Magnoliopsida > Poales > Poaceae > Poa > Poa annua. Next base: position 30,094,194 of record CM049428.1, read on the forward strand.
CAAACATTTAGCACCTGAGATATATTCTCAAGCTCGGGAAATAGCCTTTGAGCTTTAAGTGCGATCTTTTGGGCACCACTGAAGTCTTTATTTCCCAACTTTCTTACAGCAACTTCCCTAGCCCTCAATGCCTCTTCTCTGTTGGACTCCATGATCTCTGCCAAATAATACACAGGGGCCCTCACACCAAGTCGTGAAGTGTTATCCACTAGAAATGAGTGTCCCCTGACTCAAGCTTTACAGCAGATAACGGATGCACACATCTGAACCAACTCCAAAAAAAATATGACAGTTAACCTTGACAGGATCAGGCCCTGAAAAATTAAAAAAAAATAGTTCTTAGAATTTAATATTTAGCACCTGAAAACATACACATTTGTGAGTTCATGACAAAGAGTCAAGATCGCCTAAAATGCAAATTTAGTACATGAGACCGTATCTGATATATTATGTCCGTTCGTCGATAGATGGGTTCCTAGAAAGTGTAAAGGAAGGACAGACCCAATGCTAGAACCACCCACACAAGGTGGGGTCTGGGGAAGGATTATACGAGTCAAACTTCCTAAAAGTGTGCAGCCATTTTTTTTTACTTCGATTAGTATAGTATATAAATAAAAGTTAGTTGGTAAGATGAAAATAATAACATTAGATTTGTCAAGAACACATCTTCATCATAAAATCTACACAACTTCATACTAACATACACGTAAAAAAATTGGTGGACAAAGATACATAGTCGAGGCTGGGTCAATGCTAAAGCACCATCTATTTTGTGACACATCAACCAACAACATGCCAGAGGCACTACAGTCAAAACAAGGCATGTGAACAAGATTGACAAGAAAAAACAAAATGCATACACACTAATAGCAGTAACGTAGAGCAAACATTGTTCATAAACCTCTATGTAACCACGTTTTTTATGAAGTTGTTTCTGCAGTGCTGTCAGTACCATAGTTTGCTATCACCAACATAAATGGCTTGTCACACTCCAGTGGCAGCTCATCGATGTACAACACTAGTTAATAACATTTGTATTGTGTGTGAATTAGTGGCCGAAAATTTACTGGAAAGGGGCATAAGGTAGTGAAAACAAATAGAGAAGTTATCAAATATCTTTTCAGGTAAAAACAGTTGCACTCTTACTAACACTAGATGAATATGAATAAGTTGCCATGTACCAATGTGTGTGAAGGAGTTTGATTTGTCCAAAGTAAGACAAGTAAGCATGGGTTGTTGAAGGAAGTTTACTAATTAAGGACATAGTTGTATCTGGTGCAACAAGAGATGCAATATATCTGGTTTTGAAAATGAGAACGTATGCTGGGAATTCTAGATCTGGCGGGTAGCACATGCTCTGGGTAGAGTATCTTATTTTGATTGGGGAATGTTCCCACAGCTTCATCAATTAGAATAACATAAAGCACTAGGTCGTGCTAGGTAGACCTAGAGAAAAACTTGAACGCATGCTCACTGAGTTAGATGAGAACTTTCAACATGACCAAAATAAAGGCTCATGCAACATAGCTATACATCATTAGCAACAGAGTGTATAAAAGAATCACAAGACTACAAGAGCATTCAATCATTCAGGCACAGGTACCGCAACACAATGCCGAAGACAAACACGAACACTCAAACAATCGGCAACATGGACTGCCGACAGAACTTACACGAAAGTAGCGAACAATCAGCAAAATCTAAAGTGGCAACATCCAGTAACAGCCATGATTTCTATGACATCCGTATCATTTACCTGAGAAATGGACTCATTGAACTGTGCACTACAATTTTGCTAAGAAAAATCTAGTGATCCCCAGCGTCCAAGCATATGCTCTCTGCAGCTACCTGCAAAAACATAAAGCGCGTATCAATTTCAGAATAAAATCACTGATCAGATAAACGCGATTAGAGGGGTCAAACATCGAAGGGTTAGCTTGTTAGGTGAACAAAACTAGGTTTGGGGCGGCAGGGTTTGATTTAGTGAGGCAGCGGCCAGCCTGAGAGAAGTGAAGGGTTTGTGGGTGGAGCCGAGGAGGGGCTCCTGGAGTGGGAACTTCCAAATGACGCAAGGGGAGTTGGGGAACTTCCAAATAGCACTTGGGCAGCATCTATACACACAAAATTCATCACAGGAGGCAGTGCATATGCATTCTCGGTACCTCTTCTCGATGAGGATTTGGGAACTTCTAGGTGTTCTAGCGTTTTTTTTGTGTTCTAGGGTTTAAGGGGAGTTGGGGGAGGGAGGAGAATCCATGGGGAAGAGAGAGGGATGCGCGGCATGAGAGATCGGTATGGTAGAGGGAGGATGCGCCATGGGGGGTCGGGAGGGGAGGTGCCATGAGGGAGAGAGAATGAGGCGATTCGGGAGGAGAGGGCCGCTGCGCATGGGGAGAAGATAGGGAGGAGCGAGGACGCGGAGAAGATAATGGAGAGAAGCATTACCTGTGGGCTGTGGCTGTGCCGTCGTCGCCGAGCCGAGGTTTCTCCGCCGCCCTTCCGCTCCTGCCTCCGAGCGGAGTTTCTAGATCGATGAAAAATGAGGCGGGCAAGGGAGGGAAAGGGAAGAGAGCCGGGCGCGTAAAGTGGCCGCCGGAATTGGGAGGTCTTTAATAATCCAGGGTTTTGCTCATATGGAATTACATATGTACCCTTCACACTGCAATGACCAAACTGCCCACAATTCCAACTATTCCTTAGAGCATCTCTCGGCGCCTTCCAAACGAACCCAAAAAAAAAACCTAGTGGGACCAGTAAAAAAACGCCCTTGTTTGACTCAAAGAAATTTCATAGGATTTCTGTAAGATTTTATTCCATAGGAATTTTTCCTTAGTTGGTCATTTGATTCATAGGACTAGTTCCTATAGAAATTTGTCATATAGGAATATTTGTACTACTTCCTATAGGATTTTCAACATCCACTCCAAACTCATTTTACAATTCCTTTGGTGGAATCAAACAAACTTGGGTACAGACCAAATCCTATAAGATTGGAGTGGGCATGACATAGCAATCCTATATATTTTCTATTCCTTTGTCTTTCCTATCCTACAAATCAAACAAGCGCTAAATGGTCTGCCTCAAGCCAATTTATACATGGCACGGCTATAAGCGGTACAACACAATCTAAAAATATAACCGGTCGACATAATAATAGCAAGTGTCCAATCACACACATGTTAACACTAAACAATTATTTAGGGTTTGGAAACTCTCAAACAACGAGGGGCATGAAGTTGATCACGAAGATGGTGATGAAAATGGTTTTGATCTTGGTGATGTAGATGATGGAGAGGTCTCTCCTACGCCAACGAGCAGTGGTGATGACTGATGAAGATGGCGGTGATTTACCCCTCTTCGGTGCTCCGGAGCACCATGATCTGCCCCCTCCTGAAGGAGGACGGAGGTTTCGCCCCCGCGGCCGCCTAGATAAATCTCTGGAAAATAGAGCGTAACTTTTTGGGCGAGACGAAGACGTGTTGTGGCCAGGTGGTGACTGTGTTAGCCTATCCATTTTGGGCCTCGTGGCTCCTCTTATCTGGATCTTTCACCCACGGTCGTTCTCCCGATGAAAAACTTGGTGTGCATTTTTTCCGATGGATTTGACGTCGCGAAAGTCCTGAATGTTAAAAACAAGAAAAAGGAGGTTTTCTACCTCCCTGAAATTAAATACTAAAACAAGGGACTTTGTAGGAAAGTCCCATAAATCATCTAAATATGCAAGAATACTGATATAACCATGATGTCGGGTTATTGGATTCTTGGGCACGTAAGGTGGTGCCTCGCTCCAACGATTTAGATATGGGGAAGGCATGGTGGCTTCTAGGAACGGGATTGCACAGAAGGGTTTACCCAGCTTCAGACCTTGCAGCGGTGGCAAGATCCTATGTGCTGCTATAATTCAATAGATGTGAATTTGTGTACAGAATACAAGGTATGTTGCGAGGGCTTGTTGTGTGTGTCCCCTGAGGGTTGCAGGAGGTCGGCTTATATATGAGTCGTGTCTTCTCTTACATGGAAAGGCTAACCGACCTATCTTAAAAGTCCTAGACTAAGACGGGATAAACCCTAACTTGTTCTCTAAGTCGAACATCGGTAGGTCGTTGTCGCGCGGTGCAGGTAGCGGTCGAGGTCGCATTATCACCTTCGTATCCTCCTCCAGCCCCGCTCCTCCTCCGTGTGATAGTGCGGCGGATTGGTCGGCGGTAGAGCAACCGACAGGGTGATATGACTGTTTGGGGGTGGGGGGGGGGGGGGGGGTGGTGAGCCGAGTTATGACGCATTTTTTCGAAGCGACGCGCCGTCTCACTCTTTCTTCCCCACGCGTGCAACCGTCTGAAAACGGCTCCACAACAACGACCGATTTGACCGTTCCAACAGGGCCTGCCCCGAGGTGGTTTAATATCCGGTTCATGCAATAACAGGGAGTACAGAAAATTTAATGGCCTTTTTTTCATACCCAACAAAAGAGAAGCCCAGCCATCCAAAGGCGCCTTCAAATGGCCCATTTTTCATACCCAAACAAAAAGAGAAGCCCAGCCTACCAAAGGCGCGCGGGAGACAATGATTCTTTCTCCTCCTTCGTCTTGGCCATTTCTCACTCTTTTTTGCCATAAATGATTAGTTACAAAAGGATTATTTTATCCGTGAACGTGTCACAGCTGGTTAGTCCCCTCTAGCCCTTTTTTCCAATTTAAAGTCACGTCGATTTACAATACGAATTCACATGCTACAGTGTTAGTGTGTTACCTACTTAGCTAAGGCATTTGGATGGGGTGAGACAATACGAATGCTTGATCTCCAGTTCTCAACCTCTCCAGGAGAATGTTTACCTTCTCGATGTAACAATCCGTTCCCAGTCTCGTCCGTCACTTCAAGCTTCTCTTTCTTGAGAAAATATTTTCTTTAATGTCAAAATATATTCCTACCACGTCAATAGAATATTGTACAGTGTAATGCTCTGAATTAACATTAATGTACAAAAGGTATGGTTCAAGGTGTACTTTTTATTTCCAAACATCAAGATTATAGCATAAGTTTTTTTCCAGAACTTTGAACGTTACTACATTTTGGCCCTGTTACAAGTTGAAGTCCAGGCCCTCGAAGCTTTATCCGGCTCTTGCAAGCTGTACATAAGTACCACCATCATACAACATTCCCAACAATGGGACCAAATGTTAACTGCTAGGTTCTGTCATCTCATCTGCAAAATTACCCCGTCGGGAAGAAAAGAAACCACTACTTTCTAATCCTGGCGTGTTGAATCAACTTTGCAACACCTACTCTGAAGCATATGTATTTCACGCTCTCTTTCTCAATATTGTCTTCCGTTGTTCCTTTTTGCTTAGGTCCTTTCCTGAACTTAAGGAAGTCATCCCTACAGCGATTTGGTACAAGTCCTTCAACCTACATGTATCATATCATATGTAAAACAGTTCTTACAATCATAACTACTTAAGTTTACATAAAAAGGCCGGTGTGATATAGCAACAAACCTTGGCATACTGATCACGAGTGCAACAACAGAAACTCCAACAATAAGAGGAAACACTGGTGCTGGCGTCAGTTCCTGCAAGAAATAACAACTTAAAACATGTTGAAACTTCAGCTAGATGAAAGGTGTTGGAACCTTCAAAAAAATTGGTTTTGATCAGATAAGAAACCTTCCCACGAAAAAGGAATCGTTATTTGTGGTACAGACATCTCTCAATAAAATGGTTTCAAACACAGAAATCAACTGTGGCTCCTGAGCCCCAGTGAGCCCGTTTTTTGAAAAAATTGAAAATCATACTTTTTTATTCAAAAAATTCTGAAATTATTTACACAAATACATATACACAATAATTACGTTAGGGTAGTCAAAAAAGAGAAAATTCTGAAATATTCAACACACTATATTCCTTTTCCTATGCCCAGTTTTTTGTTATATTCATACAGCTCGAATACGACGTTTCTTGTACCGGAAATTGGCACATACGTACAAAACATGAATATGTATAATAGGAAAAATAGGGATTTTTATTGAAACTTAATTTTTTTTAAATCCTATAGGGAGCACTGGTTCCCAAGTGCACCAAACAACCCATTTCTTCAATTTTTACCTCAACTTCCCAGTTCAACAAAAAAAAAGATTACAACATTGTGTTTGCAATGCTGGTGCAAGTGTGTTTAAGACGATACCTGCTTGTGATGGCGTTCTTCAGCTCTATATTTCACAGGCCCAACATGAATCTGAGGTTGCTTTTCCAGGTCAACTTCAACCAACTCCGACTCAAATATATGTGTATGGGATGGAAGGCCAGACCGAAGCTGAACAAGATGCTTGCCTTTGGGCAAATTTCGTACTTCAAAGTAGTAGGACAGAGGGACGGGAACTACAGATTCTATTCTAGAAGGGTCGACAGCTGATCTAATTTCAACAGATAAATGTGGCTGCAACATGTCAATGCCGTCTCCTTCCACATGACCACTCAAAATTGTTGCTTCTGGCTGTTCAAAAACAACAAAACCAATACCAGTGATGTCCTCCTGACCGACCTGATTAAAAAAATAAGAGCAGTGCCGTTGTCATTAACAGTCTTGAACATAGACGAGATGTCGCATGCAAATGTTGCGTGCAAAGGAGCTCAACAATTACTTACATCAACTGATACAAATTCTGGTGAAGCACGCTCAACTGCTGCGAAACTGATATCATCTTTTGCAGCTACTCTTACTGAGTACGTTGTGCCAGGCACAAGTCCTCTAAGACGGAACCTTCCAAAATTATCCGTGGTAGCTTCCTCATAATAACCTCTTGATTCAGATCTAGCTTCAATAAATACACCTTCCTTTGGTTGGCCAGTTAACAGTGTTACAGAACCCATGGCACTGCATTAGAATGCTGGATGAGTTAGTACCATAAGATTGGTTTAGTCGAGCATGCTGCAAGAACTGTTGTAATAGGTTAAGTCAGAACTAATGAACATATCTTCGACCTGAAACAGCACCATTACACAAGCTAGCAGCACCGTTACAATTAATCGATTTAGAACTTCACAAGCACATGTGTGTGGGAATCTTATAAGAAAACAATCTTGTGAGCTTGAGTGCTATATTCACCCTTCCACTTCAGCACTCATACAGTGGCAGTGTACGCCCATTAGTGAGTATAGAAGTCAAATTTCCCAGAATAACGTTAATATTAATATTCATAGTTCATTCTGGAATTTTGTGTGTGTACAGTTAAACAGGAGCAATCAAATCATTTATTTCCTTCAGTTGTTTTAACCCAATGTCCCTCCACCAACCACCTCAAAATAAAAGGCCAATACCCAGCAGCACTATAAAAAGCTGAGCTTTGACCATGGAGTTCCCTTGGTGCAGTATGAGTAAATGAAAACTTGATGTCACATAATTATACTTTATAACTCTCCTCAGAGTTGCATAGCCAGAACTGACCCGTGTATGCATCACTACGGTTCATAACTAATACTCAAATGATGTATTCCAGAAGAATCTATGGCCATGAATTTTCTGCAATTTGTAAGATGGTTTCTGTCTATAGAGAGCGGGAGATGGGAGCAAATCAAATCATGCGGATCAAATTTAATATGTATAAAAACAAACAAACCTGTAGGCAACACGGGTAGCACGAAACTCAACCTCTCTTGACTCCCCAGAATTGAGATCAATAGCAACAGTTGATGGAGTAAATTTATATTCCTACAGCACAACCACCAAACAATTAAGGGCTCTCCAACCAATAAACTTGAATATACTGCCACAATTTAAGTTATATTATGTAGCCTAGATTGCATATATAGTTGGCTAGTTTGCCAACAGGACTCTTTTATATGGACACTCTGGCTTTCAAAAGAATCTGCAATACAATTCAAGTGTGAATTGTGAAGTGGGCAAGCATAACTGGTGAAAAGGTTTCTATACATCAGAAAGAACTAAGAAACGATAAATTCACAACAGCCACTGGTTTAAAATAATTAATTACTTTTCTTTGCATAGTGTCTTTTGTATAAAAACTCTAGAAATTCTTTGATATTCTTATTTCAGAAATTTTGAGAAGTTAGTTCAGTCGAGACCTTGAGGGGATATCACCCCCTCATCAGCTATTCTGTCAGATGAAGGCTATAAAAACTCAATGAACAAGCTAGTAGACAGGAACAGTTTGGTCAAGTCATTCTGAGGTAACACATCACTCAATGTTATGTACAAGTAAATGAAAACTAGAAATAGGAGTTCACAGAATGTGACATCGTATTAACATCTGAACAACCCACTGATTGAAACAATTAGACTATTCAATATTAATGTAATTAACATCTAGTTTCAAGAATTTAGCTTATTCATAATAGGTGTGGTGCGGTAGAAACTAGCACTGGGTATGAATAACAACTTACCTTAAGAAGAGGACGTAAATAGAAACTTCCAGGAAATAAGTTGTCAAAGCTGAATGTTCCACCAGAACCACTAACTGAGTTATTTCTGTAGCCTCCTTCACCACTCAAGGATAATAATACTGACGGTAACATCTCCGTATCTCTTTCACCATAAATACGGGCTACTATTTGACCAAGTTTCTGACAAGCAAAGCTGTATGGACCAGTTTGCTTGAGATGATAACCAGCCTGCAGAAAGTTTGTATATGATATCAGGTAGGATATTCAAGAAGCATATGTTTGGTCACTGCTGATTTAAATGTTCACTTCCCAGTTATTGTTAATACGTAACTCATGTATACTATTACCAGACCAAAAAAACTGGGGTGCTAGGAGCAGTTAGCTGTGAAGTCAATGCATCACAATATCTTAACAATCTAGAGACTACAGAATTTAAAAAAATGCAAGAGGGTTTTGCCAAATCTATGATGTCACTTGATCCAATAAAAACTACATGTAGCTCCACCACTGACCGCAAAGAAACAGATTGCACAATGAATACAACAGTGCATTATTAAAATTTGAATAAAAGTGGAACAATTACTGAGTAAGCAGTTTATGATAATATGCAATAGCTAGTCTTCTTAGTGGAAAGGTAAATTAAAGTAATAAGGTGTTCCACAGACCTCACTTGTCATGACTTTCTCATTTGAAAAAAGAGTAGTGCTAAAGCAGTTTGTGTCACTGGCAAAAACAAAGGGAGAAACACGAGAAATCATGCCAATGCACGATGGTAGCCTACACAATTGCAGTATATAAGTCTATAGCTAGAACACATAAATATTTGTTTGCAGAAAATAATATAAACCTTTGAAGCTTCAACTTCATATCCTATATCATCATACAAGGGACCTGCAACGAATGATCCCTTAGAGTTTGTCTTTGTATCTGCTGCTATATCACCTTTCTTCAGAGTTGCAAACTTGCTATTTCCTGCTGCTAGAATCTTGATATCAACATCAGAAGTTGCAGGTGAAACTGATCCTTCAAGGTATAGACCCGTTTTAGCAGTGATTGAAGGAACAGTATCTTGGCATCCGTTCGTGGACACTGAAAACTGCAGTATACATAAAACGAATGTATAACAATCACGGTTACACCATTCAAAGACAGAAAGTGTTTCTTGATAAACCATCGCTCACCTGCTGTCGTGATGGATAAAATAGTATCTTTTTCCTTCCAGTGCTGCAAAAAATGTGAATCTTGTATCAATAGATGGATGATCATAATTGTTGGCCGAGGCAAGGGATATGAATAGTAAGAAAGGTAAACAAGAGTTACAGGAAGCAACAAATTTCTACAAGAAAATTTTGATTGTTGAGAAATCAGTATAGATATAATAATTTTGGTTCAACACTAAAAGAACTATGGGTAAGCATTATACCTAGAATCACGAGGGACAAAAATGAAGTCTTCCCCAAGATCAGTCCAAGTGGAGTACTCAAAGGCAGTAATGCCATTTTGATGAGTCTTTCCAAGTACAGCTACAGTAGAGATTTTCTCGATGGAACTCGCATCACTCTTAAAGACATCAACAACAATATCTTCGGATAGATCAATTTCTTCCAGAGGAGAGCTTATGTCCACATGGATTTCACCTCTTACTAGATACTTCCTTGCACTGATATGAACCGGCTAACGAGGGGGGGAATACATTTAGCATTAGGGTACCAAAGTGAATTTTACCTGGATAAACATAAGAAAATGTATGCAAGAAGCTCACCGTTGGATTCCTTGTATCAAACACGATAGACGAGCTTCCAAAGGAAATGCAAGGATTAACTAAATGAAGCTCATGTTGCCCAGGAGTTTCTATGCAAATTCTTTGTGGCCCTTTCTGCGCAAGATAAAATGTGAATACTTGTTAACCAAAAGTTCTATTGTTCAAATATATTGTAGATTTACCGAGTCCCAAGAATAGACCTTAATAAACAAGTCAAGTTTAGAAGAGTCTGGTTGATGAATGTATGCTCCAGTGTCATGGGTTGAGACTAGGTCTATCCAGTAGCCCTTTTGTACAAATACAATGTCTATCACATCATCATTGCCAACATCTACATCCAAGGTATTTTGGTCCCAGCACCAATTATCGTTTGTAGGGGCCTCAGATGAAACATGCTTCACCTAGAAGGGTTCATTCACAAAATTGGTAAGAATTTAGATATAACAGTAAAAAATCAGTATCAGTTATTGCTACACAAGATTTTACCTCTAGACGATATTTTCCAGGAAATACTTTTGTAAACACAAAATCAGCATCATCTCGCTCCAAACTGGTAGTCTTCTTTTCATGTTCGACACCCCCAGCTATTCTAACAAGCGAGAGCAGAACATTTTGGTTGCAGTTCTCTTTGCAGAGGACCTTACCATGAACATTGACTTGTGACTGTTTACAAAAAGATAGTACTCAGATATTATCGCAGTCTACAAAACATGCATGAAACTAGAGGAAGTTAAATAATATTTTTAAATCATGAGAATTTGTACAAATTATACTCGTTTACCTGAGAGAACTCTACATCAAGCAACGGGCCATTGATGTTGACATCCATATGTCCTGGTGAAAACATAAGGCTGGAAAAACCTTCGGAATCTACAGGTAATGCAGATAACCGGTATTCACCAGGAGGAACCTGCAAATTTGCAAAAAAAAAAGAATTAACAACTGTGCCATATAAGTTAACTTTACATTAATTTACTTAAATAATAAAAGCAGCGCTGGAGGTCACATCACAATCTGGTTCGTGCTAAGATCAGACCAAGTTTCCCAAGGATATAAACAACAGTTCCAGCTATAAGATTCAAACAACAAGACTCTTACTTACATGCAGAACACAAAATTATCATTATTGTAGCAAAGGCTTACTGTGACATTCTGTTTTGCCTAATGTTTGTTTAATCGATATATGCACGGAAGATAGTGTTGTATCTAACAATTATGAATATTGTTATAAATGTTGAAAGGGCAACACGTAATGCAGGATTCTATTTTCATATGGAAAAAGTAGTAAGGGAATTAAACAGCATTAGGTGAAAGTTTAATGTAGTTTCCTCAGGAACACAAAAAAATAACCACATACCTCAAAGCAAAATCTTCCGTTCTCGCTCACCATTTTCCTCTGCGGCTTCACATTTTCAGGCCCGTGTGTTAAAGTTACCTATAATCCCAATCAAAATGTGAGGCAAAAGTGTTTGTCGTGATCTCAGTGAAACAAAAAACAAATCAGTATATTACCATTGCTTTGGAATTTGGAGTTACAGTTCGGACAACGCCACATACATCATACCGAACTGATTTTATATCATCAATGCTTGCCATGTTTGGTAGAATCTAAAGGAATAGACAGTCATTAGGCATAAAAGGGAAGCTAAGGCATTTGATCTTAACGTCTTACTCCCTCCTTCACAAAATATAAGGCATATAAGTTTACCCTAAGTCAAACCTTTTGAAGTTTGGAAGATTATAGAAAAAATATTGACATCTATAATACCAAATAAATACACATATTTCAAAATGTATCTACTGATATTGATTTGGTACTGTAGATGTTGGTATTTTTCCCTTATAACTTGGTCAAACTTTTAAAAAATAAGTTAAGACAAAACTCAATAGTTATATGCCTTAAATTACAGAAAAGTGGGAGTAAGAAGTTTTGTCAATCAATAACTACGTTACCATGAAGTTCTCCAAATGGTTGAACTTATAATGATCCTTCTCAGCAACTATGGTATACTTTTTGGATGTAACCTACAGAAAGGTAAAACAGAAGGCAATTTATCACAGTTGAAAATAGCAAGTTTACACGTAAAGAAATGAAACAACATTCGTACCATCTGAAAACAAAATATCAATATAAGTGTAGACGTGAGCGGTACAAACAAAATTTGCAAGGTGCATTTTGGTTACCAAATTCTCTATAATTATAAATGTTAATCTAAATTAACACAAACAACTCAAATGAACTATAAACAACTCAAATGAACTATAAACTCAAGGCTAGCCGTGCAAATGTGTCAGTCACCCTTTTCCCGTCAATTAGAGAACTAACACCCTTTTGCAACAAAGGGAAAAACATGAGCATCTTTTAGGATAAAAATCCTACAGGAAAATTTAATTAGTACCATTGGGAATATTGGTCTTAGATTCCTTTGAAATGTCTATGGAATGAGCTATGCCGTAGGAGTTTTGAGATCTCATGTTTTCTTCTTTTTGTGTCTACACTCCACATTTCTTGTGTTTTTCCTGCGTGACATCCCAACGTCTCTTTTGAAGTACACGACAATTGAATTACTCTGGTTTTCATGTTCCTAAGTTATAAGTTCCTTCATTCTAAACAGTTCAGTTAGTGTTTGTTGATCAGACTCTGATTTAAAGTTGTCCAGCTTGAAGACGTACTAACAATTAACTCGAGAGAATTTACGGAATTCCTGCAAAATTGCACTAAGCCTGCGTTCTTTTTGGAGTATAGACATAGAATAGCAAAGAAAAGGGCATGTCAAATCAGGAAATTGCAGCATGAGACATTCTTCTTATGTGCAAATTTTCCATCCATGCTGAGTTAATACGATAAAAACTGTGTTGCTTCAAATGTGATGAATTGCTTGCTCTTAGGAGTTCAAGGTTCGAGTAGTATAGTTGGTCCATTCCTTGTATCATGAAATTTGTGATCCAGATGACTATTAGAAGGTGACAATTTGTGCCAGAACGGATCAGGGCTGATTACTCCAAATCTGCAGCAGAAACTAACCTAGCTTCTAGTTCATTCCTAAGAGCAAATCATAGAGGCCTTCTTTTTGGAACCTCTTATATAATTTTCTACCTGAAATGTCTGGGTTATAACATATAACACTACTTGCAGTATCTATGGCACAGATTCTAGCCTCTAAACCGGGACTTCAACCTTCTCTGTACTTTTTGTTATATTTATTAACATTTTAATATTTAGCATGCAACAGCCAACTTAAATAATTTGGCCAGCAACAAATTTACAAGCTCCTCGCAAACCAGCTTGAATAACTAAGCAGACCAGTGGAAATTGTATTCTCTACACAAATAACCATGCTGCACATTGACATTTGATATAAAACAAAGATGCAGTTAAAGAGCAACTTCCAATATCAACACATGTGCTCACTGGTATCAATCAAATAAGCTTACTTGATCAAGTCTGTAATAACCAAGATTGTCTGTAACAGCTCTCAGCTGACCATCAATTATAACATTGGCACCTTCAATGCCAGCACCATAGCCATCAATAACACGTCCACCAACAGAAAATCCAGTAACCTGGTAAGATGTAAGTGTAAATTTGGTAGTCCTTAGTCAAGAAAAGGTTTGCATTAGGAGTGAGAAAGACAGCTACTTAAACTGACTGAATGTGTAAGAACATGTTCAGTATCACAGCGAATAAAAAAGTTTCACAACACAAATATGCTTATAAGCAGCTAAAAGTTCTCAAGTCCACATTAAAATGTCACATCCAAATGCACCCAGACAAGCTTGCAACAGTTTTGAATGCCTGAATCATTTGCATTTATCTCTTATTTATATGCATTATTCAGAAAGCATACATGTTAATCCTGTTGAATTCAAGCTGACAGTTAACTAGATTTAAATGATAGCTGGTCCTCACCCGCAAGCAAAAATTGCTTCATTCATAACTTAAAGAGACAAAACCAAAGTTCAAAAAGGCACTATTAATCATGCGCGAGGCGTTGGTATAACGTCTCACTTTGACCACGTACGATCGGAAACATGTCATGCACGCCTAGGCGAAGTGCCTTTCTCACAGAAGCACGACTAGGCGGGCAGAACGCTAGGTTATCACTCGTATGGCGCAGAAGAGCGAGAAGGGGACCTGACAATCAGAAGGAGAGTCGGGCAGACGCAGGACAAGAGCCAAAAGCCCAAAACTGCAGCTCATCTTAGGGTTAGCCCTGGGATCTCCTCTCCTCGCCCCATCGGGCCTTCTCGCGCAGCCGGCCGCTGGAAGCAACCCGGTGCAGATCTGAAGCTCCTCCTGGTGCTTCTCCTCACCTCAGTCAGAGTTCCTTCATCTCGGGCCCCTACTCGCGTCGCCGGCTGCACGCCTCCGGTCTCATGCTGCGGATCTCGCGGTCCTCCTCATGATATTCGGAAAGGTGAGCCCCGTGAGCCCCTGTCCTCTCCCCGCCTCCCTCGAGCTCTCTGCCTCAGTGCCTTCCTTCTCCTCCTCTTTCTTCTTGGTATCCTGCTGGTTATGCTATTCTGCTGCTACTTGCTGCTGGTCACGCTCTGTTGCTGGCTGGCTATTCCTACTCAAACGTGTGCTGTGATGTTGTGATGTGCTAGTGCTACTAGCTGCACAGAGCTATAATCTGCTAGTAGTATATATAGGGGCTATAATGGCAATACACCATGTAAATGAAAGGTTATTTATCTGTTCAATGATTATACCCCACTCCAATTTACATCTTACTTGTATAGATGGGCACAGGAAAATCCTCTGGTGCTCCCGGGTGGAAAAAGTATTTTCCCAATGTTTAAAATGTATGTAAAAAATACGCGCACGTAGATCTCGCATGTACCAGGTATGTGTCGCCAGTTTTGCGGAAAAATGATTTTTCAATTGGCCCGTGTAAAAGAAGACAAAAATACGTCACATATATACTGCTATATAGCACATAAATTTTCTCTTTTTTACCGAGGCAAAATAAATAATATTTTCGGCACAAAATTCATGCATGGGGTACATGTTTTGTAAGTCATGTACATGAAATTTTTGTTTCACATTTTTGAACATGCTCGGACTTTTTTTTGCAATTCAAAAAAACGGGAGCACATGTACCCAGGAGCCATCTATCCACTCTCGATGGGCACATGGCTATAATCTGCTACATGGAGAGTTGAGAGGCACTAGTATTGGTATTCCTATGTTTTCCCAGCTAAGAACTACATCCCAAGCCATCCCAGTTATGCTCCAATGGCTTGTCCGTACAGTATTGCACGGAACGGCTAGGCACGTCTAGCACCTTTTCGAACTTGGTCAAAACTATGAGAAGATCAGATCAAGTATTACCTGGAACTTTTGGGGGATTGTCATGTGACTATGCTCGACAAAAATTGGCAGTGAAGAAGGTGAGACTTCAAAAACAGTGTTTTCCCCTTTGTAGTATGGCAACAGCTCATAGTTACCTGCAAAAAATACCAAAATGAACATTCGTATGATTACATACAACATGAAATTGTATGGCACGAAGATCATGCAACCCATGAAAATATCAATTAGGAGCTGAACTGTGATACCAATTGACCAATAACACGGGGATGCCTATGTCTCAGCTCACTGTTTTTTTCGTAAGTCTCAGTCACCTTAGAAAAGTGTAACTACAGTTTAAAGAAAAGTGCAATTGTACTTTTCTGAACAGATTAGTGCAACTGAACCAGTTGCACTTTTATGTCCAGGAAAGTGCAATTGCACGTTTCTATGAACTGCGATTGCACTTTCCTGAAAAGTGATGAGACTTGAGAAAAAATCAGTCAGTTGAGACTTAGCAAATCTAAAACCATTATTGCAAAACAAATAAGGTAGAATAAATATCTATATGAATGGAATACAGTGCAGTTCTCATGTAGGTTCCTTTATGCACTACCTGGTAACAAAACTTTCAATGGATAACAACCATAAACAGATAAAATAAATAGTTATAATCCATGCTGCCAGAGGACAAGGATTTCTTATATACGAGATGATTATTATTAGTTAGATGAACAGATACATGTACCAATATTGTTGTTATCCTGGAAGAGATCATAAGAGGGCATGTCAAAAGGAAATATTCATAGCATGTAAGCAACAAATTTCATGTACCAGTAGCATTGCACTGTGTGTGTGAATAAGTTTAGACAAGTTAACTTACCACAGGGTATTGATCTAAATGAGAACTTCCCATCCGCACCAGATACCGCATGGCAAAGAGCACCTTCTCTGGGTGCACCACTCAAATCTTGTGAGCAAGGAACCTCCTTTACTTCATTTGAATATAAATACAGGTGAACTCCCAAGATTGGGTTTCCCTGGCAAAGGAAAATTGTAATATATGTTAATATAAAAATCCAGGAAAGAAGAAAATCATAACCGTCGAGTTGGCGATTTCAGTTATATGCCTACATCATTGGTTATTAACTTATTGTCAGTATGCAGATTCTTCCAGTACCTGTGCTACTACAGATCCATGGATACTGTATCCAGATACAAAAAAAACATCATCTACTACAGCATTTCCAAATCGCAAGTCCACCTACATATTAAAAACATACTCCACTGTCAGAAAATACAGGTGTTCGGACAGTATCTATTGGCAGATGAGCATAGATGACACCCTAACCTCTGATGAACCTCTCATCTGAATTTCATAATCAGGATGAGAAGCACGCAATTTGTAGCTTCCTGGACAAGTACAAGGATAGACATAAATAATAAGCAAAAGGAGCAACATAGAACAAACAAGCAAATGAAAGGTTAGGTACTAATGTTAATGATAAAGAGAAACAAGATACACATGGTTATCATTCGTAAATGGGAGCAGCAAGAACCAGTATTGATATGAAAATAAAATAAATATATAGGCTCAAATAAAATTGTTCATAGAACCCACTTTTGGGGTATATAGGTCTGATTTTCTACACACAAAAATGATGAAAATGATGAAGAGGTATAATACACTCATCTATGATGTTTACTGAATATGGCAGTACGTACACCCAAGAGTATAAAAACGGAGTCCAATAATAATGTGAGGCTAACCAGGAATTATGTTCATGAACGAATATCCTCCTGTTGATGATGTCAAAGCAGATGCAACAAATTCATCTGAATCTGATAACAGATCAACTTTCACACCAGAAGGACCTCCATTGTTTGAACAGCTCCTGGCGCCACCAGCTCCCACTATTCTACCAGATATTGTAAACCTACATAGTGGATTTACCAGTTAACTTAAATCTGAAAATTGCTCACACAAAAATACAATACCAAATAAATGGTCAAAGCAACAGACCCAGTGAACTGAAAGTTTATATCTGCATTTCCATTGCATCCATTTTGGTCTATGATAACAGGAACCTGGAAATGTTAAATGATTACTTATTTCAAATGAAAGAGTAGGTTGAAGCCAAGCATGTAATTCACATACAGACAAGTAATGAATGAACAGATTCAGTCCTGACATCAACTTACCGTTTCAGGCTTCCATGACCATCCCTTAGGACCCTTAACTCTGACCACAAATGAACCCTGTGGTGACAAACAACCAAAAACCAAACAAACAGGATCCAGAAGTTATTTCAGTGGTAAGGCAATACTCAGTACATTTTGATATATATAATAAAATTAGCTAGTATTGTTCCTACTGTGAACAAGTAATATGTAAAAAAGGGATAACATGCATAATAAAAATAATAACAACAAAAAGCAAATATCACCCACAAGCATACCTTGTCATATACTGGAATAAAATAGTAGCCATTAGGAGCACATTGAGTACTTTCCTTCACCAAACCATCAGCAGTACACAGATCAACCTGATTCAGAAAGTTTAGGAGGGAATGAAGTGCATACCAGATACCACAGATACAAAACCATAAAAAGAGAGCATGAAGAATCGAACATATCTAGCCACCAAAAGCATCTCACCACTGATGATTAATTCAGGTGTAGCATTACTCCCCATGGTTTTGGCTTGCATAAGTTTTAGGGGAGACATGCGATCTTTTACTATCTTAAGCAGAACCAAGGTAACATCACATAGGTTATGTTTGTGTTGGAAAAACTCTAATCCTTGGGGAAATGGGATTAAATTAGCTCAAAGATATTGAATGTCGGAGACTAAGAATATCACCAGCCGACCATTATGTTACAACTGAACCCGTCAATCATGGGTGTAATTCGCTCAGGCAGGCTAGCAGCAGCCACTGGAAGTTCGGAACCAGTGGCATCCAGCGATCAGAAGAATCCACAAGGTCTTAGTTGAAAGTGAACTACCTCAAGAAGCGCTACTTATCCTGCTGAACCACTCATGAACTACTCGCTGAGGGAGGCTCGCTCAAGAGTAGCAACAGTAACAACAAGGGGAGGGAGCGACGATAATCCCGGATAGATACGGAAAAGCAAAATCGA
Organism: Poa annua; assembly: GCA_026929855.1. Taxonomy (NCBI): domain Eukaryota; kingdom Viridiplantae; phylum Streptophyta; class Magnoliopsida; order Poales; family Poaceae; genus Poa; species Poa annua. The sequence goes on from CM049428.1 coordinate 30,112,786, forward strand.
GTGGCAAGCACGAAGGGACGTTGATAGCATACCGTGATATCGGAGTAGTCCAGCTTGGAGTCCGACGACTTCCTCGACTTGGCCAAGCCCGAGCTCGCCTGCACCCAACCAAAAATGCATGCATCAGAAACAACCAAGCCAAGCGAAGCGAAAACTGAAGTTCGAGTAAGACGAGGAATACTTCGACGAAGCCGCCGCATCCGTGGATCTCGTCGGAGGCAGCGGAGCAGGTGGCGAGGGAGAGGAGGAGAAGGAGGAGGACGGGGAGGTGGGGATCCATAGTAGATTGGATCTATTGGGCGCCGAGCATGCCAGGGAGACGACGAGTCCGAGGGGGGGGGGGTGTGTGTGTCGGGCGAGGAGGTGTAGTAGTAGTATACCCTGGCCAAACGGGCCGTGCTTGTCGGGCCGGCCCGAGGCACGCATTTTGCGGCCCGGCACGAGCACGGTCCGACCCGTCAGTAATCGTGCCGTGCCTCGGCCCGGCACGCCACGGGCCCGTACCCAACTCGGAGGTAAGGCACGCGGGCCGGCCCGGCACGGCACGGTTGCTTTCGTGCCGGCCCGTGGCCCGTCAGGCACGGCACGGCCCGGCGGCACGTTGCGGCGAGCGGGCGGGAGCGGGGGTGGTGACGCGGCGTGGGCACGCGGGCACGCGGGCGGCACGCGGGACGCCGGCGGGGAGCGTGGTCGACGGGCCGTTGTCGGGCCGGCGTGTGCCTGGCGTGCCGTGCCGGCACGCTACCGGCACGCCGCGCGCGGCACGAGGGCCCGATAATCCGGCGGCGGCCCGTTAGGCACGGGAATTTCTTTTATTCGTTTTTCAAAATTTGAACTTCAAACAGCTCTATTTTTTGCTATAAAAAGGGCCTCACATCCCCTACATTCAGCACACTCAACTCAACCCACACTTCTCACCATACATTCTCACACTTCTCATCCCATGGGCGAAGCGGAGATCCCAACACATGCCGAAGGACCCCGAGTTATTGGCTGCGATGGAGAACTTTCATATCCAGGACAATAAAGAATAATAGTTTTTTTTCCTCTTTGTAATTTTCTTTCTATTTTTGAAATTTGAACTCGGTCTGTAATATGAACAATTAAGTAGGAGAGCAGCAAGTTTCAGACGCACTCTTTCCTTACCAGGGTACCCGAGGGGACTGGAAGGTTTTAATGAGGCGGCTTGCTAGATAAATAAAATTATTATGATCATATCAAACTATGTCTTGTGTTTTTTTAGTATAAGAAAGATAAAACATCATAAAACAACATAAAACATCATAAACCAATATAAAACATCATAAAAGAGAAAAAAAAACATAAAACAGGTTAAATTAAAAAAAACGTGCCGGCCGGGCCGTGCCGGGCCGCCGGGCCCATAACGTGCCGGTCGTGCCGTGCTGAGGCCGCGCGCAGGCACGCGGGCTGGCCCGAGCACGACCCGTTAGGCTAATGGGCCTGGCGTGCCGGGCCGCTATCGGGTCGGGCCTCAGGCGACGCGTGCCGTGCCGTGCCGGGCCGGCCCGATGGCCAGGTATAAGTAGTAGGAGTGGAGTTAATCCTGCTATAGTTGGTTTCGAAAGAGGCTTCTGTTGGGCTAATTGACGCCTCCACTGGAGCCTTTGGCGTCAGAATGAGATGATGTGTTATATGGGCTGGCCTGGCAAAAGCGAACTGAGGCCCGTTTGGAACACAGGAAATGAAAATGTAGGAATTTCCTGAATTTCTATAGGAATCAAAACCACAGAAATTTTTTCAAAATATCGTTTGGATGTCACACAGGAAAAACACAGGAATTGTACACATAGGAAGATTAAAACATGAGGTCTCACCTCATGTTTGTTTCCTCCAAAATTCGTATGGAATAGCCTATCGCATAGAAATTTCAAAGGAATCCAAATTTACTATTCCATTGTTTCAAACAGCACCATAGGAAAATTTCTTGTAAGATTCCTATTCTCTAAAATGCCTATGCAATTCTTTTGTTCCAAACGGGTCCTGAGACTTCATGCCGCAGTTGAAGGATCTACATTCTTCTAAAAAAAGTTGAAGGATCTACATAAACATTAGCAAACGCATGAGCTTACCTCAAAAAGACAAAAAACGCATAAGCCCTGGCCAAAGCCAAAAGAAGAATCTCCACTACTTATAAAATAGCGAAGTTAAACTTTCCTACAACCACCCAGAAAAGTGTACACATAACCACCAGCACCGTTAGATCACCGCCACTCGATCAAATCTAACAGCCAGTATCAATTTGATCATGTTCGACGGTGTAGATCCATCCTGTCGACTCGGCAGAACAAATTCCTGCCGATGTTTTGTCACTCTGTGTCCCCCAGTTCGCTCACAATCCACGCGATGCGATCCGGTTAATTAGGAAACCTTCCCCAATAATCACGCCTCCTCTACGCCGGCAATGGAGAGCGTCGATGCATATTGTGTAGACGCCGCGGAGGGTAGCTGTCGCGGCCGCCGTCCTGGAACTGAATTGGGTCATGAACGACTCCGGGGCGGTGGAGGCCATCGCGGCTGCCGTCACCGCGTGGGCCGGCCGCGAGGCGCCTGTTCACATCATCACTAGGGACCTCTACGACCGGATCCAGTTCCAGGACGTCGACGGCGGCGCGTGGAAGCAGGGCTGGGAGGTCACCTACAGGGGCGACGAGTTGGAGGGCGAGAAGCTCAAGGTCTTCGTCGCGCCCCACTCCCATAACGACCCCGGATGGATCCACACCGTCGAGGAGTACTTCCAGCGCCAGTCGCGCCACATCCTCGACATCATGGTTGAGTCCCTCTCCAAGGTTGGTCGGCTCCAGATAGATATTCGCACGACACGAGGTCTCGATCGTGTTCTCTAATGGCGAATTTTGTTTTTGATCTTGCCGTGCAGGATCCGCGCAGGAAGTTTATATGGGAGTTTATATGGGAGGAGATGTCGTACATGGAGAGGTGGTGGCCGGGAACACCTCTGCTATCCCCCTCTCCCGATTCACGTTCAGGGTAGTTTACAAACACCTTTGATTTTTATATTTTGTCTGCTCATCCACCTCTTGGACCGGATGCACACAGTCGAGCATCATGGTGCGTGGGTAGGCCAGGTCTGTTGAATTTGATGCTTCTTTTGCATGGTGCAGCATTACAGGGTTGCGTTAATAAATCTCAATGACTATGTATTGATTTCACCCAATAACTTTTTTTTACTTCTAATTACCTGTTTTTATTCTCTACCATTTGCAGCCAAGATTCCAGGAAAAGCATATAACCCATCGTTTCACTATCGTGGTTTACAGGTAATGCATCGAAGCTCTAAGGTCATGATGTTATTTACAAAATGCTAATGTCTTAGTGTTCAGTTCAATTGTCACATGTACATCATTGGCTCGCACAGTGTAAGTACATATATTTCTTCAGAATTTGGAAGTGCAAATGATTCATTTTATTGACATAGTAAGCATATTTTTTTGAGACTTTAGAAGAGGGAGAGAATTCCTACACATCAACACATGGAAGCCTCATATCAAATGGTGATCTTAAGAAGATGATGGTATGTGGATCTCCTAAAATATGTGGTACTACCTGGACAATTCAATTCCAAAAATAGCCATGAAGTAAGCTCACCGAAACAAAAATATATATTAGGAACCTGAGGTACTATCATTGATACTGTTATATGGCGATAGTTCCACAAAACGTTTAGGCAAATCCATGCTTAGGTAGGCTTAATGTTGTACTATTCTTTTATTTTCTAGCTACCCATGAAGATTAAGTGCAAATTACAATTATTTTGTTTGGGGTGTTTAAATACCTTGCAAGAATTGCCAACCTCGAAGGTGCTTCTATGTTCTGCTAGCCTCAGCATTACGTAGGGACGGAGCTGGGTTATGGGCAATTGGGTCAGCTAACCCCAGTGAAAATTTGTAAATCCTTCGCTAATTTGTACCGACTTATACTTATTTGTAGAGTTGGCCCCACCATAGTAGAGAGCTGACCTTGTTGGTAATTGTTTCTAGCTTCGTTCCTGGTAGTATGAGTCAAGCGTATGTCCTGTATCATGTAGCACAATCATGCCGGATTTTTATATCACAATTGATATTCTAGAAGTTGTTAAAATGAATCTCTTAAGTCACGAACGACCTTCATGCACTCTTGCTGCCTTCCAAAACCAGCATCATCACCTAGCAGTCAGCAACATCACATGACTACTAGCTTGCAGAGCCACAGCATCAGAGGATTTTTTGTCTTTAATGTCGCATACAATGGGTTGTGCGAATGGCAAAGACGCAGGTGGACAAATAACCACGCTACAAGCAATGCTCCAGTGCACACTATCAAGCTAAGAGGTCATGATCCAGGTGCGGTTCTCATACTTCTGATGTGTTTTGGGGTAAGTATAAATAGTAGGATTCGATTTATCCATAGCTATTAACAATATATGTATATAATAATTGTTTCCTGAGATTATTGTGTTTCGGCTTCAATATTGAATACTCCTTCCGTCTAAAAATAAGTGTTAATTTTTTCAAAAAGTAGATGTATCTAGACAAAAATGTCTAGATACATGATATGTCTCCAACGTATCTATAATTTCTTATGTTCCATGCTATATTATGACATGTTTTGTATGCATTTTATATAGTTTTATATATTTTCTGAGACTAACCTATTAACAAGATGTCACGGTGCGAGTTCCCTATTTTCTGTTGTTTTTTGTTTCAGAAAAGTACTTAATGATATATTCTTAGAATTGAACGATTTCTTTTCCAAAGTCAGTTTTTCATCGGGAACGTTCCAGAAAGTCGACAACGAGATGAAGTGGGCCACCGAGGTGGCGCCACCCCGTGCTCGCGCGCCAGGAGCTGGAGCTGCGCGAGGACCAGGTGTGGGCCCCTCGGGGCGCCACCGCCTTCGCCCTTTCGCCTACAAACACCCTTTTGCCCAAAAACCATAGAACGGTGTTCATATTTTTCTCCACGGGTCCCGAGCCGCCGCCGTCGTCAACACCAATTCGGTAGATATCAGAACTTCTCCTCGGCACCCTGCCGGGAGGGGGAATCGTCCCCGAAGGCCTCTACGTCGCAATGACCGCCTCCGGACTGATGCGTGAGTAGTCTATCCTTAGACTACGGGTCCATAGCAGTAGCTAGATGGTTATCTTCTCCTATTGTGCTATCATGTTTAGATCTTGTGAGCTGCCTATCATGATCAAGATCGCCGTTATGTAATTCTTCATATTGTATTTGCTGGGATCCGATGAATATTGAGTACTAAAGTTATTGCTTCATAATATATCATGTGTGTGCTATTTAATGATCTTGCATGCTCTCTGTTACTTGTATATGCTCTGGCCAAGTAGATGCTTGTAACTCCAAGAGGGGGTATTTATCCTTGAGAGTAGGTTCACGTCTCTATTTAATCTGGGGTGGTGACAGTTCGATATAAGGTTGTAGATGTATTGTTGCTACTAGGGATAAAACAATAGTACTTTATCTAAGGATGATGTTAGTTACTTACTTTACACACAGTGCTTAAGGCGATAATCTGTTGCACGCAACTTAATACTGAAAGGGGTGCGGACGCTAACCGGAAGGTGGATTATTAGTCATAGATGCGGTTGGAACGGTCTATGTATATTGTTGTAATGTCCGAATGAATCTCACACTAGACATCATAACGTTTGTATATGCATTGGTTTGCTCATCATTATTCTATCGATTGTCCAGCTGTAATTTGTTTACCCGCATGAATGTTATTATTATTTACCACTAGTGAACTGTGGACCCCGATCCTTCTCTTTAATTTGATAAAACCACAACTGCAAACCTGTTATTTTCTGCAAACAAACATCTTTCTTCCACACATACATTTAATCTTTTGTTACAGCAAGCCGGTGGGACTGACACCCTCACCGTTGAGTTGGGACAAAATACTTTGATTGTGTTGTGTGCAGGCCCACGTCAACTACACGCCACCAAGAACTTCTGGCGCCATTGACACCTCGGGAGAATTCTCATTTCCTACTGGTTTGATAACCGGAGAAGAGAATGGAGATTCGCAGGAGAAAGCGCAGGCGGAGAGCTCTGTAGAACGGAAATTTCAGCGAGAAGAATTGGAAACGGTAACTGCCCCCTGCTGCCTCGCTCGGGCTTTATGTCACCTCGAGGAGCGGTTACCGGGCTGAAATTTCTATTGCCTACACGCCACGATTTCTATTGCTGAAATTTGGGGCATCTCTTCTCTGGTATGTGACTCCTCCAAATATCCAAATAGAATTTAGTTTAGTGGTGTATATATGAAGTATTTTGCTACTGTAGATATCTTGTTTAGTGAGTTTGAATGCTTGTTCTAAGTTGCACTAACTAGTTTTGATGCATGATTAAGCCTCTAGCAAGTCACTATAATGGTTTCCCTTCATTTAGTTGGTTAAAAATCAATTTTTATGATGTTTGTTGGAAATTTCAGAAAAGGAAGATGCATAACCATGACTTTGATGACATGTTTGAGGGAGATTTCCAGAGGAGGACAAGGCCTCCAAGGGCTGCCACTCGTGTTAGGAAATCCTACAATGAGAAAATCCTAGCACCCACGTTTGGAGATGAGCGAGATGCGGTAGTTCCAAACTCCACGTCCCGCCCATGTAATGATTTCCTTCGTGCTGCAGGTTTACTTGAGGACTTCCTAACTCTTGTGGAGAGTGTCGGCTTGACCTCCTACATGATGGATGAGAGGCATCAATACTATGGGCTCAACAAGACTTTTTCTGAGTCTTTCACTTTTAACTCCAAGTCTTATGGAAGGCCATTTCTTTCAAGATATATGATAGGCCTGTTAGCTTGACTTTGCGGGAATTTTGTGAGGTGATAGGTACAGCGGACGTGGGACATCGATGAGGATTGTTGGGAACCCCGTGGAGTTGGCACAAACCTACCAAGAGGTGACCAACGAAGATACCCGCTCTGCACAACGCGGCAAGATAAGGAACATCCAATTCCCATCTATCAAGTATTTTGCCTATTATATTTCCACTAGTGTATTGGTAGGGAAAACACTAGTAATGTTTCTAACTTGCAGCTTGCATTTCTTACGGGTGCACTTAAGGGTGAATTCTCGTATAACATTGGTACTTTCATTGCTTGCCGCTTAGCTGCTAGGGGGCCCATTTTTGGAGGTATTATTGCCTCACACATTGTTGAATATTTGGTGTTGTATATTGATCCTAGTGATACACAATTTGCTCCTTGTTATCTTGACCTTGCTGCAATGAAAGGTCATCAATTTGTTACTAACAACTCCACTTTGGAGAACATTGTGTTTAGGGTCGTTTTTGCTAACGGTCGTGAAAAGGAAGTCCCTTTGCCACAACCTTCTTTGTTCAGTCTTAACAGGAGACCATGGTCGTACTCGATGGTGGAGTTGGATAAGCAGTTGAGCACGCTGGGTTTTCACCAGGCGCACCGCGTGCAAGAACCACCGGAAGAGGATTACACTGGATACCACGCTGACACATCCTCGAGCTCATACTAGGGGAAAGCTCTTCGACCTACCCCCGCGGCACCGACGGATGGGGACATTGGGGATGATCTCCACTTAGGCCAAAAGACTAAGTTTGGGAGGAGGTATATCGATAGCACACTCATTTACATATCATTATCATTCCGTAATTTGTATATCCATGTTTCGTTTTAGTTTTCTTTCATTTGTTCATTCTTTGTTTGCTTTCCATAAACTCAAAAACACCAAAAAAAAATGGTTATTTCTCTTGCTGGTTTGTTTTAGTATCCAGTATTAATATGCTCAATATTTATTTCAGTTCAATATGCAACAACACAAAAATATTTTGCTTTGTTGCGTGCTGTTTCGCGCGGGGACAAATTTCTGCTGTCCACCGTTTAATTCATAACTCTTCACAGAAACATCGGAATGATCTGAAATTTCGTGTGCATATTACTCAGATGTGCACACAACTTTTATTAGTTTTGAGTTTTATGATCTGGGCACTTTAAGGTTCTCGAAATTTTTTGTCTTTGCTGGCGGTTCTGTTTTTAGTTTCTAAATCCGAAAAGCCAAAAATATTTGATGTTTCTTTTTGGTTTTGTATAGTTTGTTTCAAAGTTCATTACCTTCAGTTACTCCATGGAGTTTGGTTATTATTTAAGATTTTTCAATCACACAAGTGATAAAGCAATTATGATGATCTATGACAATTCAAGTTGGGTAAGAGGCTGGTAATGAACTCTATTTGTTTCTCATTTTTATACATATACTCATTCATGTGAGTATGCTTAGATGGTTCGCATAAAGTATATGTCGATTGGTGGATACTTAGTAGTGCATGTTCTCTATGATCGTATCCAATTTATTTATGATGGATGTCATGTTTCTATGGATATTTGCTTGCATTGTTTTGCTCATAATAGAATATGACATTGTAGTATCCTCCTCTGAATAATTCATTTGAATTGACTTGGCACATGTTTACACATGTTATGACTGAAAACAAAAGGTCAATTAAGCCTTGATGACATATTTTGCCTCAGAGTTCTAGTATCATTTTATGTCTTTGTTAATTCTATTTTGTCGCAAGCATGATTATGACGGTTATTGCTCTCTTGAATTGTCGCTTTCCCATGTTTTGCTAGCCTCCACTTGTACTAAGCTGAAAATGCTTGTGCTTCTAAATCCCTGAAAACCAAGTTATTCCAAAGAGTCCACCATAAATACCTATGCATGGCATTTCAAACCATTCAAGTAGATTCGTATGTGTTATGTTTAAAACTTTCAAACACTTCTCAATTTGTGCCACTGTTTTGAGCTCATGAGGAAGTAGTAGTTGGGCTTGTAATCTTCCATACTAATTAAGTAATTGACTTGCATGCTACATATGCTCGTCACTAATTTTGCAAAGGGCTGGTTAGACCATTGTAATATCAAAAAAGGATTTGAGAAAATAAAAATAGACACTCCTCCATGGTTTGAGATTGTTTGGTGGGCACCCGAGGATTCGGTTAGCCATGGTTATGTTAGCACGGTTGGGAGGAGTGCCAAGCTATCAAAATGAATATAAAGATGCATATTATAAGTGCTTTGTTTTAAAAATAATTCGGAACCTCTCTCAACTTCCTTAGTATGGAAGATAACAAGAACTCCATTGCCATTCGTTGACCAAACAACCACCACTAAAAAACAATTTTACCTCTGCTTTCAAAATGATAAGAAGTTCTAGCACATGTTGAATCCCTACCTCCCTCAATGAAGGGCATATCTTTCACTTTACTGTTGAGTCACCATCCTTCTTTTAGCACTTTGTTGATAATCTTGATGCTTTTATCTTTGACATCTTTATCTCTAGTCTTCCCTTGAAACTCAGATGTGCCTGGGCATTTATGTTTTGTTGTTCCATTCGGGCAAGCGAGATGGCACTTTATCATACTTTCTTATGAGCCTTGCAATCATGTGAATTGATATGTTTCATGTTATTTATTATCGGTATAATTGACATCTTTTCATGGTTTACATAACTATTGGGTGACACCGTTTATGTATGACTTATTATGAATAGTCTAATCATTTGTCCTCATAATGAGAATATTTACATCACATGAGCAAATGAGTTCGTGAAAGTTCCTTTATCGCACTCAGTTGTTAACTGAATTGCTTGAGGACAAGCAATAAGCTAAGCTTGGGGGAGTTGATACGTCCAAACCGTATCTACTTTCCTGAATACTTTTGCTATTGTTTTACCTCTGAATTGTGTGTTTTCAATGCATCTAACACGGACTAACGTTGTTTTCACCAGAATTATCCTGGTGTCTCGTTTTTGTGCAGAAATGTCAACTTTATGGAAAAACCCCGAAAAACACTTGGGAGTCGTTTTCTCACCCCGAAGAGTCCAGGAACCACAAAAACCAAACGGAGGAGAGCCACGAGGGCGTGGCACCACCTGCTGGCGCGGCAGGCTTCTGGCCGCGCTAGGGGGTGGTGTGACCGACTCGGTCACCCCCTCACGACCCCCTCTCGGCTATAAGACCCTCCTAACCTAAAAATGCACGGGGGGTATCCACTTTCCCTAGAAACATCTCCGTACACCGCCGCCATCGCGAACCTTAATTCGGGGACCAGAATTCTCTGTTCCGGCACCCTGCCGGGACGCGGAATCAAAGGGGATCATCGCCATCGTCATCGCCAACACCTCTCCATCAACCATCCATGTTTCCCCCATCCATGTGTGAGTAATCCACCGTTGTAGGCTTGAGGGGATGGTAGGGATGGGATGAGATCATTCAGGTAATAGTTGTAACATCGTTAGGGCATGGTGCCTAGTATCCGTTATCGGTGTTTTACGTCATTGTTGCACCTTGTTATGCTTAATGCTTGACACTAGGGCCTGAGTGCCATGATTTCAGATCTGAACATGTTATTGTATCATGATATTATTGTTTTAGATCATATCTATGAGTTGTATACAAATATTATTGTCCGGAACCGATGGCCCCAAAGTGACATCAATTGGGATAACCGGAGGGAATGGCTGTGATGTGAGGATCACATGTGTTCATAGAATGTTAATGCTTTGCTCCGGTACTTTATTAAAAGGAGTACCTTAATTACCAGTAGTTTCCCTAGAGGCCCCGCTGCAAACGGGCTGACAGGACAAAAGATGTTGTGCAAGTTTCTCATTGCTAGCACACACAACTAAATTGGAATACATGCTTATGATTAGTAAATACTTGGATGCTTTATATTATTTATCTGCAATTGCCTATGCTATGATATTACATGAATTATCTTATCCATGCAACGCCCGTACATCTGTACCTATGCCTACAGTATTTTAATCCTGATGTCTACTGCAATCACAATCGATGTCTTACTTCTAATACTGATGTTATTTCACTACTGTCACTGTTATAAAACTGTTGCTACTGATAATCTGTCTCGAGCAAGTCTATTCACAGGTGCAGTTGATCTGACAAATCATCTATTAAAACTTATAAATATTCTTTGGCTCTCCTTATGTCGAATCAAAAAAATTGGGTTTTACTTCCCTCGAAAACTGTTGCGATCCCCTATACTTGTGGGTCATCACAGGGTTTTTTCTTGCTGCCATTTTAACAATTTGGAATCCAGCGCTCTTAAGTGAGCACCCCTCATCTTCATTTCCTTGTGTCATACACAAATAGCTTATTGTTGTATTTGTTTTCCAGGTTTGTGAAAAATTTCGGTATGGTGCTTCGTTGGCGCTAGGTGTGGAGATTTATCGTTATATGAAACTTTCAAATTCCTGGCAATGTTTTTCTGAAATGTTTTAAGTTTTCATCATGTAAAGTTGACCAAGGTGAGCTTTATAATACTCTATATAAGTCTGCATAAAGATCAACATTTTGTTTCGTTGGTTGGGTAGAGGAGGATTCAGGAATGAAGAACAAGAGCATTAAATTTCAGACTTTTTGTATTTGTCCATGGTCCTATACTCTCGGCTATGGTTACCGGTTGTATCATTCTTCTGGCATTAGTGAAAATGATTATCTAGACGCCACATGTGCAGAAGAATGTCAAAAAAGCTTAAGATGGCAACTGTCGTGCACATATACTTGAACTTTGGACCCAAGTGTGACATGTGTGAAATGTGGTTATTTATCGATCCGTAAGATGGATCCCATAATAAACACTTTGGATTCAAAGATAGCAATACCGAAGGGATTCTACTTGAGCTTTATTGTTCTGCGCATTATGATGTCTTGAACTGGAATATGGTTTATTTTCACGTATTGCAGGAAGAAGCTATGTTGTGATAATATAGTATGTGTGATGCTTGTGCCTAACATGGTATATGTAATTCTGAGAAAAATAGTGTATGCATCAGTGTACGAAAACAACATTTGTCTATAAATAGTAACTTCATATTAGTTGATTGACATTTACTACAAAGATACTATAAAACATGTCCTAAGTGGTATAATATAAGAATGGAACATAAGAAATTATAGATACGTTGGAGACGTATCAAGCAGCGAACTCAACAACAAGAGTAGTAGGTGGAGGACCAGGGCTGTCCGCCGCGCGGAAGACCGGTCGCCTGAGGTCGTAAGACAACACGGGGAGCTGCTAGAGGAGGAATAAAGTCGTTGGCCGCATGGACGACTGGCCGGCTTAGGGTGGAGAGGATGGCTGAGGACGGAGGGCACCAAGAGCAAGGTTCTGGTCGGGTAGACCAGGCGTGGTGGAAGCGCTCGTTAAAGAAGCACTGGCGAGTGGCGGAAGGCATGAGGCACGAGCTGGGAAGGAGACATGATGGGAGGTGGGAGTCGTACGCGGGATGGAGTTGGTTGTAAAGAATCGTCTCCCATAGATGGTTGGGGGCAGGCTCCTGCGTATGCAAACGCGGACACCAGGAAGAGTTGAATCTCTCCATTTTGATTTGTTCGGTTGGAGGGTGTTGGAGTCTCCTAACTACTGACGATTCGGAATTCAATGCACAGAAAGACATGATTTACCCAGCTTCAGGCCATTCGGATTTGTAAAACTCTACTACTACTTATCTGATCTTGGATAATGGTGGATGAACAAGTTATGTTCTGATCTTAGTGTCGGTACAAGCTAGTATGCTATTGGGGAGAGTTGCACCTTTAATGGAAGGGACCACTCCCCCTCTGATCTTCCAATTGATGAAGTGTACTTTTTGAATCGGCTAGCTAGTGACAGGGGCTCCTCTCCTCCTTCCTCCCTCCTCATCGCCCCCTCCTTGAGCCCTTCTCGTACCTTGCTTCCTCCGACCCCTCTTCTCCTACTCTCTGACGGCTTTGCCGGCCAGAGTAGAAGAAGGAGAGGGTGTTTGGCCTCCCTGTACCTCATGTTTTTAGGTTTGCTTTTCCCCCCGTGGCGTTAGTTGTTGACAGTTACCGCACCGCTGGTACGCAGTGCTTGCTGGCGGCCATGGTGCGTTATTCGCTTTCCCTCATGGTGGGTGTGGGTGCTGGTTGCGGATCCTGGTGTTTCTCTCCCAAATAAGTGCAGGCGAGTTCAGATTTGCTGCTCTTTTGCTCTTTCCATTTGTCGGGGTGGTGGAGGAGGAGTGGGAGGCATCGATCTGAAGCTCTGGAGGCGGTCATGTTCGTTGCGGCGCGTGGCTACGAGCAAGGCTGGTTGAGTCTTCTGTTGAATATCTTTCTTGGAGGTTCGATGGATGGTACCGATCCGGCCTGGCCTCCCTCAATAAGTGCGGACTCGGAGTGCAGCCAGTGTTCAAGCGTGGCGATGGGCTGCTGCGGATGCGCGTATTCGACGGGGTTCCATGGTGGAATTAGAAGCTGGTGATGCGGAGTCCGATCTCCTTCATCAAGCGTTGCTGCTCTCCTCTCGGTATGGATCAGTTCTTCTTCTTCCTCTTGGCCGGCCGTGGCGGCGAGGGAGATGTTAGAGGAAGATCGGTGACTGCTGGTCTGGAGGTTTTTTCGCTTCTAGTTCTTTGGGCATCACACACGGTGGTTGTGTTTGCCACTGTTATCTCTGGTCGGTTAGGCGGCTTTTCTTCTACATCTTCGATGGAGGCTCTTCGAGCCCTGCGTTGGAGCTCGACTTCTTCCAGCTGTCAAGTGGTGCGTCCCCGGCGACTCCAAGAAGGCCAATGACAGTGGTTCCTCGTCGGAGGAGAGACATTGGGCTTAGCACTCTCTGATCTCGGCGCGTCATGCGCCTGGAGGTCGGCAACGAGCTTTGGTGGTGGTGACCCCTGGACCTGATTGCTTTTTATCTTTTGGTTTCAGGGGTGTGTTTGTAAGGAGGAAGGCCTTATCCTCAAATGGTAGATTTATTAGTGTAAGTGTTGTAAAACGGCCTTCCGGAAATCTGTACAAAAAAACGTGGTTCTTAATGAAAGAAGCTGAGGGGTCCTCGTGACCCCAACCCCTTATACAAAAAAAATGGCGGACGCCGAGTGTCAGTGCAAGCGATGTCAAGTTCTATAAACACCCACTTTATGAAGCCAGTACTGGTACGTACGTATCATTCCATGTCTCCAACGTTCCTACCTGAAACACTATTTGATCATCACAAGTCACATGCAATGGCGCCAGTCTTTTGGAGCGTCTGGTAACCAGATAGCTTTGTCGGGGACTTATGCCGTCAACCCAGTTTGGAAGAATCTGTGGCGTCTCAAAATTCCAAGTAAGGTGAAAATATTTTGTTGGCGGCCGCTCTACACGGTATTCTTCCCCTGAAAAGTATCCTATCAAACCGCCATATTGGTACTTCGGGCGAGTGCCCGATTTGCTCGCAGGGACCTGAAGATATTCGCCACCTATTGTTTCAGTGACATACAACAAGAGAATTATGAGACAAAATCGGATTATTACCTTTTATTGAGCACACATCGATAGATGACTGCTCGGGATCTTCAATCCTTGAAAACCTCTTACGAGGCGACGAGGCAACTCTTGATGGACATGCTAATATTGGTGTCAGAGAAGTGATTACAATCACGTGTTGATATCTTTGGTGGATTCGACGTAGTCGTACGCACAACGAGGAGGTACCCCATCTCTCTAATTGTGTTGTCTCTATTTAATTCTTTGGCAGCATCAAAAGCCCCTCCCGTTGAAGAGGAAATAAGGTGGGAGAAGTCTAACACGAGACAAGTTAAAGTTAATGTTGATGCGCGTTCAATATTGATACGAAGGACGGAGCCCTAGGTGCAATTCTTCGAGACTATAAGGGCAAGTTTATTGCGGCTAGCACTGAGTATATTGATAATGTCCCATTTGCTTTTATGGCGGAAGCAAGGGCTATGAAATTCGGTCTTCAGCTGGCAAATAGATATGGGTGCAGCAAAATTATTGCAGAAGATGATTCTTTGAAAACTATAAACTATTGTAATGGGGAAGATCAATGGTGGTCAGAAGCGGCTGGAAATTGAGGCAAATAAATGTGCTCATGGCTTAACTCGGGAGGGTTTTAGAACTAAATCTTTTTGTATTTGTGACGATGATCCCCTAACTTCTTCCATAGCCCTCTCATAAACGATGTACGCATACAATGATTTAAAAGCGGTAAGTTTCAGACGAACTCTTTTCCTTTCCAGTGTATCTACTGGGACTGGAAGGTTTTCATAAGCCGGTTTACTGACTTTATACATTTTAATTTTAAAAATAAACTCACCGTTCAAGTAAATACAAATTTCATGCCGCAAACACTAACAAAAACCAGGCAGATCAACAATCTTATTTTCTCTGCAGTCAAGCTAAGAACGATTGAGCGTGTGACACGTTGATCCCTACCTAGCCTGATCGACTGGTCCTTTCTACCCTTGCAAGAGTGCGTTGCTTTCTAGGTTTATTCACATCGCGAGATTGGACGGTGTAGCTAGGATGTGATGTGATGTGCCGAGTATCCAGCTGCTGGCCACTACGCACACACGAGTGACGAGTCGTCAGTCACCCGGACTGCCCTGACTGTGTGTTTGTGATGCCAACGTATCGTGGAGAGCCATGCATTGACCCGGGGGCAAAGAAGCAATCAAGGGTACCAGAGCATGTTTATCTTCCCTTTGGCCGGCACTAACCACGTTTCAGTTACAGCTTTACTAGGACGATTGGCGCGGCGGCAGGGCTCGTTTAGGGTGTGTTCGTTTTCAGAACCAAGAATCAAGTGGGATGGAACCATTCCATTCCACCGTCATGAAACCATTTTATTTTTGTGTTTTTTTTGCACAAAAAATTGTCACGGAACCGTTCCATTCATGTGTTCTTTTCTAGGATGGGTGGAATGGAATGGAACGAGAACGACATAAAACTCGATTAATTATTTTCTAATCTAGATTAATTATTACTAAACTTAATTAATTATTGCTAAATTTGATTAATTATCTTTAATCTTGCTTAATTATTGCTAAATTTGATTAAATTAGAGTTAATCGCCCAGGATTACTGCTCCGTTCCACCTCGTCCGGCCGAATCGGCCGGACCGGTCGGTTCCGCATATTGAGGGAATATTCCCTTTTCTAGAACCACCCCATTCCACTTCATTCCACTCTATTCCCAAAAGAACACATGAACGGACTCACGGAATGGAACGATTCCATTCCATTCCACCCGGTTCAAAAAACGAACACACCCTTAGGGTGTGTTTTTTCTGAAACCAACCGGAATGGAACGGTTCCATTCTGTGAGCCCATTCTTATGTTCTTTTCTGGAATGGAGTGGAATGGAGTAGAATGGAGTGGTTACAGAAAAGGGAATATTCCCTTAATATGCGGAACCGACCGGTCCGACCGATTCGACCGGACGAGGTGGAACGGAACAGTAAACTAGGCGATTAACTCTAATGTAACCAAGTTTAGCAACAATTAATTAATATTAGGAATAATTAATCAAGTTTAGTATTAATTAATTAATTAAATTTTAGCAATAATTAATCAAGATTAGAAAATATTTAATCGAGTTTGTTGCCGTTCTCGTTACATTCCATTCCACCCCATCCTAGAAAAAAACAAAAGAATAAGACGGTTCCCTGACAATTTTTTGTCTAAAAAGAACACAGGAATGGAACGTTTCCATGAGAGTGGAATCATTCCATTCCGGTTCCAAAAACGAACACACCCTTAATGTCCGGATCCTCAAGCCAACATCAATGCTATGGCGGCAGGCTTAGCACGCGTCTCCGAAAATACATTTTAGATGACACATACAAAGTGCTCTGGAATGAAAACCTCGTGGAAACAGCAAAAACACAAGAAACCAAATGAAACGTGTATGGCCTCAAGAGAACATCCAAGGAAAGAACGGTGCAAATGTGTTTATAAGGGCCTATCTTTTGTGGTGGTGGCCGGGCACTGCTGCTGCTGGTCCAAGAACGGAGGACGCGGGTAATGTTGGTTGTGGTTCCCTCTTGGTCGCCTCCATGAAGAGCTTCTTGGCGGCCTCTTGAGAGTTCATAATAAGCTTCACCATGGCTACAACTTCCTGGGAACAAAGAGCAACTTCAGAATTTTGTGTTGTAAGCTCAGGATTTGGGGATTTTCATTTCATGCTGTCCCACAGTCCATCGCTAGCGAGGATGAAAAAACTCAAGAAAGCTATCGTCCATCTTGTCCTGCTGCAGATAGACTGGTTAGAACTAACAAACAGGGAAAAACGTTGGTGTACTCTTTTACTCCATATCTTAGAACTCACAAACAGGGAACATATTGTTATGACCTATAGGACGCATTATCCCATATTAAGATTTTTTTGGATGTACTTGCATGAAAGGTGTGGAGTGTTGTAGGTAAAACCAAGTTCCAAATGTTATAATTGTGTTTCTATTAACTTCATGGATTCATAAGAGGTGTAGAGTTGTTTATTTGTTTCTGCTGTAACTGAGTTAAGCCCCAAGTGCCGCAGATGAAGCAAAGAATAGTGGGAAAGTGTTTATGAGGACCTATTTTTTGCGGTAGTGGGTAAGCATAATTCCAGTGAACATACACTAAGTAAACTGAATTGCAACAAAAGAGTAATATATTTGGAGATCTTTCATGACAAAAAATGGGAAATCATGTCTATAAACTACTGGATCACATCTCTAACTTTTTAGATAAACACAATTTTACTGAATATACAGTAAGCAATTTCAATTGCGGTTAAACCACTTTAGGGCATCCATCCAGTTGGAATGGCTAGATTATAATAAACGATATGGTGCCTAAGATAACATGGTCTACAATAAAGCATATAGGTGACCAAATGTTTACCTCATGTTTTCCTACACTAGGAAAATTACTTAAGTTTGCTTCTCTATGTCAAGTAAATGTTTGCGTGAGCAGCACCAACCAACATTGTTCCTTACTCATGACGGTTCTGCTTTGCTCCCTGCGATCTTCAACTTAGATATACTCTGTAAATCATAACAGGAACAATAACTAAATAAGGAAAGCTTATGTAAAAAATGAATAGGGGATACACAACAAATACTCAGGGCACATAACATAGGAGCACATCCCTATATCAGCCTGGTCTCTATATCCTCCATTGGCATTAAGGAACTGGATCAAGCATTTGCTCTCTACAAATAGGAATGCATGATTCAGTTAACTGAAATGTCTCAAGGAGTATGACACCAATTGGAAGCTGCAATTCTGAACACTATTCAGTAAACTGAAGAACCTGTTTTGCCACCGACCCTTTACCAAGCAATGCCTTAAGATCCGCTTCTCCGCTCTACCCACTGAAAGTACAAAACTATGATTTACATTGCTTCTTGCTAGAATCCTCCTATGTAAAACTACAATCCAAACCATGAAGTATATTAGAAAGACCGGGCACAATGAAACATGGAGATGTCATTATGTAGTGTAAAGAAGTCACTGAAGCACAATCACTGACAAGGATACCGGTAGTACACTCACTGACTGAAAATTTGAAAAATGTAAGATAGCTCAACTGTATACATATACGTGCTATATACTGTTAACGAAAAAGTTCATGTAAACCTGACAATAGAAATCCAGATCATTCATAGAGAGGCCACAATGAGAAGAACGACTGATGCATGGAACACAACCCTATTGCAGTGATTTTGTGTTGCCATTGGAGACCATTATCTTTGAAGCTAAATAGGGGCTTCGCCGATAAATTTTTAGAACAAAGAAAACAGAGCATGGAACATACAAAGTGGTTAATATTTATATCCAGAGGATCCGACGGCACTATACAAAGTGGCATTAAATGCTTGCTGAACATTATGTCGACCAGATGTATTTCCTCCTTCAATTATAGTCTGTAGCCCTTCGGTTACTTCGAAGTTCTTGCAATCCATACATTTATAATTCTTGGAACAAAGGATTTTGCTTGGAAGCATTTACAGTACTTGTTGAGACATCATGACTTCTTGCAGCGACAACCTTGATTGTGTTTTGGAACTGAAGGTGCCAGCATCCTGATGGCAGCACAGATTACTCAACTATGGCCGAAAAATATCAATTAAGATATATTTTATTAAAATCCAGCTATCTTAATTATGAATTAGAAACTCAGTGCAAAAAGTGAAACAAGTAGAACTAAAATACGAAGCATAATATAGCCGGTTTGACCACATGGGTAGGGAAAAAGGACTTGGTTCAATCATTAAGTAAGGTATTGGCCACTATTTCATCATGATATTGTCCAATTAATATCAAAGATAACCTCACACTCCTATGTTAGGTTGACTTAATTGAAATGAGCAGAAAATGGAATAGAGTAGTAATCGACCTGCATATAATTGAGGGAAATTCCATATAAGAAAAGAAGACCAATAGCTTACGCCTCCACATTGAACTACCTAATATTGGAAACAAATAGATCAACAGATTACACACAATATTCAGGGGGTATCACACGACATATATTATCTAAATATCTAATGATAATCCAATGCGCATATATATAGCACCTGCCATATATTACTATTTTTGATCAAGTAAATATGCCACCATTTGTAACCCCATTCACATAAAAAGGTGTCTCAGCTGAAACAAAGAAGCCCGAAAAAGATCAGTAATCCTAAAAGCAAAGACACGAATGAACAAATGCTAAATATATACAAAAATTTCAACAAATTCACCGGCTTCGGAACAAAGGCAGCTGACAATCGGGAAACTCCGGCAAACAAACCAAAACCATGACAATACGGTGAAGAACAGAGAAAATCACTACACATAGAGAAAGATAAGAGATGAGGAGTAGACCTCTTTTAAGAGAAGCACAATATTTTTAAATGAGCATCCGCGTACGACCATACATTATTGCAACAGGCAAGAAAGGAGTACTTGCGACTGTAGATATGAAACGGACAACAACACAAAAGTGAATCAACAGATATTTTGCGTCATGTTCTTCACATATAATCATGAAAATTTATAGATTAAATCACCATAACAGATTGTATGATTAAATGTAATATACTTCTACGGTCAGTTTTCTTAAAATTTTACTGTGTGAAACAATATTTTCATACAAATGTCAGGGAAAACATAATTTTATCTTGTGAAGTCGGATACTAATGTGAGTTACAAAGCGGAAAATAGCAAGTGTTTTTGTAATCTTATGATGTCATGTATTAATGGAAGAGGTAGAGCAAAACAACAGCAAGTTGCCATCAATTTGATAAATCTAAAAGGATAAAACTTCCCTACATAGGCCCGCAGCTTAAATTAAGAACCAACTACAAAATGAAAACTCTCTTATCTTGTATAGATATACATCTTTCTGTAGTATATGTAGTATATATACACTGCTTCATAACTTGAAGAAATATTTAATCACCTTATAGCCCTACGGACCTAACTAAAGTTCCAAGGGAGATTTAAACCCGCAGTGCTGCCCTGACAAATCATAATGAAGAAAAAAAGGTCACATGTGTTTTTTCTTACTGAAAGAAAGCATCACTCTGGGAAGTGCATATCATTCTTCATGCTGCTGATGTGAGTAAATGTCACGTGCCGAAACAACTGGGCCCGGGTAAATATACTCCAATATTGCAGCAAAATTGTACTGAACATATCATATGATACTACAGGGAAGGAAATCAAACATACCTAATAATCAGTCCAAAGTCGATAATATGTAGTCTTTACCTTCTCTTGTGGCGGCAGTCAACGGTATGTTACTGAAAAATATATTTTGTAACCAACAATTTGTGGACAGCGCAGAGAACTTAACAGCACGGAGCAGCATATGATTTTGATCCAATAGCAGATAGCATTGAGGTTGTTCAACTCAAGTCTTTCCCATCTAAACTGCATGGTAAATTATATCAGGTCGAACATCAAAGAAATGGACGCAGAACAAAATCTAAAAAGGAACTGTAAATATTTTCTTAGGACTATAACGCCAAGCACATAAAAGAAAATGAACCTAAAATGAATTCATACTTTAAATTTGCGAACACTTTTTGCTGCCCTTGATGGCCAAGCCAAGCTTAAAACCGTAAGCTATACCTTAATTAAATCAACGCATAGCTCCTCCTTGGTTTCAATCTTTCATTAGGGTTTGGTGTACAGCAACATAAACAAAGAGGTAACCCTGTACGAACATGGGGAACACTATCAGCATGAGAAAGAAAAGATGTATGCAAAAACATATATTCAATGGTACAAATAGAATATTAGAGGAAACTGCAAACATTTTTCTTAACCACACAATGAAAATGCAACAACACATGATAGCATCCAACGGAAAAATCATAATTATATCATATTAGGACTATAATGGCAAGCACATAAAAGAAAATGAACCTAAAATGAAACCTCACTGTAAATTTGCTAACCCTTTTTGCTGCCCTTGATGGCTAAGCCAAGCTGAAAAATGAGTTCGGTCTCCTAAAAAATGATACTCCCTCCGACCCGAATTACCGGTCGCGGCGGGTTTTTTGCAAAAACCCCTTGTTGTTTTTCACCTGAAGACACAGGTCCCATCTTCTTCCCCCGTGCTCTGCTTTTCCTGCAGCGCTTGCTTGCTCCGCCCCCGTGCTCGGCTCTCCCCTCCCGCGCCGCCTGCTCCGCCCCTCCCCTGTTGCCTGCTCTCCCTTCCTCCTCACCTGCTCCGCCCGTCCCTCGCCGCCTTTCTTTCACGAACCAGAACCCAAGGACGAGGGAGATCGAAGACGAAATTGTTTCCTTTTCCCCCAAGATCCTAACTTTGCCGATTCCCGGCGGCGGAGGCGGCGGCGGAGGCGGCGACGGAGGAAGCCATGGTCGGCGGCGGCTAGGGATGGCGCCGGCCAAGGCGAAGGTGGAGACGACGGTGTGGACCCAGATCCTTGCGTAGGCGGTGGTGCCGGCGATGAAGGCGCCGACGAAGCTGGCTAGGTCGATGAAAGCTGCCAGCATGAGCTCGTCGTCGCCGTCCACGCCGTCAGGATCATCCAGTATAGAGTCCCCGTGCCCGTGCTCTCGTGGGCGCGCGAGCTGTCTCAGTGCTCGCGGGCATGGCGCAGGCATCAACGTCCTCATATCCAAGGTATCCAGTGCTCCGCTCTGCATCTGTTGTGCTTGTTCTTGTGTTAGTAGCAGGGACCAGTAGCGTTAGCTTGTGCAGTAGCAGAGTACTCGAGCTGTTGCTGAATTTTTATGAATTTATTCAACCTTGCTCTTTTGTTGTAATGGAGTACAATACTGTACTGTACATTCAACCTTGTAATTGTCACAACTTATTTTGCCTACACAAGACTGAACTCTAAAACTGTCACAACTTAATTTTGCATGAGACGATTACATTCTACAAGTAGAGCAGCAGTTGGCAAGATGCAAATCACTAAACATTTCTTGCAAGTTACTCAAATTTCACCAAGTTCTGCTATACTACACAGGTTGCTCAGAATTTCACCAAGTTCTGCTATACTTTATCTCTGAAACTGAATTTTTGTGCTCTGACGAAGACTCCAGATACTCCAGTTGCTCTTTGTCAGCATTTAGTTTTTGTTTCTACTCTGTACGTGTCTATGCTTAAGTTTTAGTCCTACAAATCAGCATTTAGTCTTTATCTATATCTGTCTACGCTACAAGTTACAGCAATCAGCATTTAGTCTCTATTTCACCACTTCCTGAAAATTGTTCTGAAGCTTAAGTACAAACTGAACATTAGTGCACTGAATAACTGAAAATACTGTTATGAAGCTTGAGTACAAATTGAACGTTACTGCACTGAATAACTGAAAATCTCTGAAAGCAATTGAAGATCTCTGAATTTAGTATCCCCTTGCTGTTTATTATCTCTGAAAAAATCCAGTGTTGTTTGGTTCAGAATGTACTCCTGATGCAACATAATATACTCCCTGATGAATATTTGTCACATGCCAACTAATTTACAATTGGTGAATATAAAAACCTAATTCTTATAATTTACAATTGTTTGCTCTACTATCACATGCCAACTAATTTAGACTGTTTGTTTTGTGCCTCCCTTGGCTTCTTGTATTGCCCTTCATCTTCTCTTCCTCTTTTCCTCTTCCTCTTCTCCTGCTTAGGCTTCTCTTCTTCTATTCTTGGTTCTATTGCAGCTTCAAATTCGCCTATTTGTGCTTCCCGTATGAGATCAAGTTTCTGTAAATAGTAAACACAAAATTATGTTAAGGTGAGATCAAGTACAAGCAATAATAGTTTTTGCAAATGTTAAGATGAGATCATACACTCTTCACTTGACGGCGTGGACGGACAATGCTTGATGGGTCCTTCAACCATGTGGCATATTCTTTTCCTGCGATCATTGAGTCATACTCCAGGATTACTTGGGACCTTCCTTTTCTCTTTGATGGTTTCTTTGCTTGTTTATCCTTCATCTTCTCCTCCTCTTGCTCCACTTGTTGTTCCTCATAGTCGGCTATTAGCTTTAAGGTTTCTTCATAGAGTGTGCTATCAACCTCGAGTATGTTAGACAGGTTTCCCTCTCTTATTAGCTTGTCCTTGCCCATGTGGGTTAGCTTATATGTGTTTCCACCTTGGTTTTTCATAATCTCAAGCAAGACAGACTGCAAGGTGACATACACTTTGGCAAGTGTCTTCACCTCGTATGCATCATAAGCTTGTTCGACTGATTCTATCAGTTCTTTGAGATTGTTAGGTGCACTCTCAAATGCCAAAGATTGGATGGAGCTAAAGAAGCAAAGGTCCAATACATTCAGATCTGGCGAGTTCGGAGGTTGGAAAGTTAACCTGATATCTAGCCCTGAAGCTTTTACGGCGGCCAGAAATAGAGGATCATCAGGCGGGACATGTGTTCGAGCATTGTCTTGTTGTATCCAAAGTGTTTCGACATCTCCATCGTCAGGCCACACTTCTACAATTGCTGGAATTACCTTCTCGCAGAGGTATTCCCGCATGACGTCTCTAGTAACATTGACGTTCTTTAGTTCCCTTGTGCCTTTTTTCCTATACTTCGAGTTGTATTTGGCTGCATCTTCTGTGACAAAAGCCCAAATGCCTACCTTTCCGTCAAATGTCACATTTCCTTGTGCATCATGTTGAGGTCTTGCAACTATAGTTAAGAACATGACCTTGTCGATGCTGTTTTTGTTATGGATAGTGCGGACTGGTTCTGATTCTTCTCGTGTTAGGTAGTAGACCCGATCTCGCTTAGTCATATCAAACCATTTTTCATCCATATGCATTGTGTTCCTCATCTTTTTTAACCAAAGCTTTGCTTGTAATATTGTTGTTTCATCGACCATTGAGATGCAATATACGAGCCTTCTTATTCTGTTTTCCAAAGAGAGATGTGGTTTTAGGCTATTGGTATGGCGCCTTAAATCGCCCCATTCCAACCTCCTTTGCAGAGTTGAGAAAGGGATACCAAGGGACCTTGCCAACACCCTCAATGTACCCCTTTTGTTGAAGGGAACTTGAGGCACCCTTTCATTGAGATTAAGCTCTCTCCTCTTTCTTCCGCACCTGCCCTTCCGCTTATTTGAGAAATCAAGCGCTTCATTTTGGCCCTCTTGATCCATGGCCTTCTTCCATATCTTCTCAACGGATCTAAGATTTATTCCCAAAAGTTGAGCCACAACTTCTTTATCTGCCTTCACCACTGGCCTATCTTTTCCAAGAGCTTTCAGCGCAATATATGCTGCAAATTTAGAACTCTCCGGCACATCTTTATGGTGTCTTCTTCTTCTTCTTCTTCTTCTAGGAACATGAGCAGCTTCTGGAGTATGTGGACTGAAGTTGAGATCGAACTCTTGTGGAGGAGTTAAGTTGATGTCAAATAGAACCATCTTGTCCTATAGTGGACTGGGCAGCCTGCAGAAAACCAGAGATTAATTAAACCCGACATACTCCTAATAACATGACAGAGTAACATAGTTTAAATAAACAAACTGAAACAAGAAGGAGCCAAACTTCATTTGATCATATTCATTTGCTTTTGTGCATTTGCAGCAATCACAACTATATTTGTAATGCTCTCGGTTGGTTTATGCAGGGTGACTATGGTGACAAAGCTGGAGTCATAAACCAGAGATTAATTTCAGAAGTTGTGAGCAGGTTACAAACACACATGCTTTTCGAATTACATTTCGACACACACAGATGTTGTCAGCAGGTTACAACATGCTATTGCTAAGATTAAAACTGAAACTACAGTAGTTTGTGAAACTGAAACTGGGCATGCGCTATTGCTAAGATTAAAACTAAAACTGAAACTTCCCCTGCTCATGCTAAGACAAGACTGAAACTGGGCATGTGCTATTGCTAAGATATGAGATATTGTTGCCATTTTAGACCACCAGTATATAGAGAAACCACACTGCTGAAACTTAGACAAAACAAGACTGAAACTGAAACTTCAGTTTTAGCACCTGCGATTTATCTCCAACCAATTAACAGCACTGCTCTATGCATGAGGAGTAGTTTCAGATTGCTAAAACTTCAGTTTCCTCATTGCAGTTTCAGTTTTGTCAGTTTTAGCACCTGCTATTGCTACTCCTAATTCTCAGCAGTTTCAGTTTTCTCAGTTTTCATGAGGAGTAAGAATTTTATTCACTGTCAACAGATGGAGAAACTCATCTAATGTTGATTATTGATTATTTCCTAATGTTTATTATTCTTGAGCAATCACTTGTGTCATCTCATTGTACAGATAACTCACTAACAGATAACACTAACTTCACTTTGGGACTATAGGAATGTGATGGAAAATCTGTAGGCTTAAGTTGTTAACACAGTTATCTCTGAACCTGAACTGGCTACCTAAGTGTATTCTCAAGCATCATTTCTCTCATTACTGTAAGAAATGTTTTCAAAACTGTAAGAAACATGATCCGGTCTCAGTTTCTGAATCTCTGCATTTCCAGTTTCTGAAACTCACTCGTACAGCTAACAGTAATTCAGTTTCTGAAACTCTGCATTTACAGGAGAACACGGACCTGCTCCTAAGGTTGCTGGACTTGATCCACCTGCTGCAGGACCTGCTTCAACGGAGAACGACGTGGTCGGCGTTGCCTGCACTCCGCCGCGGCTGCTAGCTCGGCTCGCCGGTGGCCAGCGGCGGGATGGCAGCGGAACACGGCTCAGTCTTCCTCTGGTGCTGTAGATGGGGACGCTCCTCCGCAGCGGGTAGGCGGCGGGATGACGGAGAACCGCGGCGTCGGCTCCCTCTGGTGGCGTTGCGGCGATGGCTGGGGAGAAGGACGAGCTGCAGCGGCGGCGTCTGGTCCCGTCGTCCCGGCGGAGGCGTCACGCATCGATTTGAAGGGGGAGCAGTCGGGATGGGAAGGGGAATCGGCCGGCGGCGGTAGCCCTCCGAGGGAGCCTCCCAACTACGGGCGGAGCCGCCGTGGACAAGCTCTCTACGGCGAGCCGCGATGGGCTGCGATCCGCCCCGTGGAGGAAGAAGCTGAAATTAGACTGATTTGTAACGACTTTAACATGGAAGGGGTTTTTTGTAAAATAAAATTAAAACATACTCCCGCCCATTAATTCAGGTCGGAGGGAGTATAGAAAGTTAAGATTAGTTTTCACAGATGCAGAAACAGCGTGCAAAAAGATCAAACTGAAACGAAAACCCTAGGTGGGAACCCCAGGTGGGAACCCTAGGTGGGGAAAGCAGAAGCGTTCGACAGGAGGAGGTGGACCTGAATGACGGCGACGGAAGGAAGAGACTCCCAGGGTGGGGAGGGCGGAGGCAGCGTCGTCTCCGGCATGGTCGCGGAGCACCGTCCCGTCGTCGTTGCCGAGCACAGTTAGAGGCGGAGGCGCGAGTCGGGAGCTTGGCAGCGGCGGCGGGAGCAGGATGGGCAGCAGCGGCGAGGGCAGGGCGGCGACGGGATGGGAGGTGGACAGCAACGGCGGCGGGGGCGAACTGGAGATGGGAGAAACGGGGGTAAAGGCAGCGGCGGCGGGGGGCGGGCTAGAGGCGGGCGAGGCGCGGGGAATAAGGTCGATCTCACCTCTACGGTTAGGGTGTGTATTTTGTAGTGTAGGACTGATCTATGGTTTTTGTAAACTGTAGGGACTTTTCTGAA
Source organism: Poa annua (assembly GCA_026929855.1). Classification (NCBI taxonomy): domain Eukaryota; kingdom Viridiplantae; phylum Streptophyta; class Magnoliopsida; order Poales; family Poaceae; genus Poa; species Poa annua. The sequence continues at coordinate 30,139,753 of CM049428.1, forward strand.
AAAGGTTCTGGGGGCCTCGGATCTGGATCGCACGGCGTGGAGGCGGGCGCGCACTGTAGAAGGGGCTCTTCCACAGTGCAGCGCGACGTGGCAAGTCATGACTGGAGGAATCGGCCCATTAACAGTACTCAAATCAACCGGAGACACAACAAACCCCTTCAGCTTTAATATAGTGTATTATGTATTACTAGTAAAATGCCCGTGCGTTGCAACCAGCAGAAAAACTAACTCTTTATAAGAACATTGGTCATCACAATGAGGAGCAAATTTGTTCATAAGACCAAGTATACATCACCGTACCTTTGCAAAATGCAGAGTGGTGGTAATTGATCTAGCAGGACACAACCTCAGGACCCTTAGGGTGCCTTTGGAGTCTAAGAAACATGCAACATAAAAAATATGGCATATTTTCAAGAAGATGCGAAAGGATCTATGCCTCTTAGATGCCGCCGACTATCGACAATTGACCATGCTTTCCGTTTCACCTATTTAAGCACATGTGTTCACAATGATATCCGAATTAAGAGTAAAATTAGCGCAAATTCAAAATATAATGTGTTATTTTCTTAGGTTATTATAACATTTTCTTTCTTATGAGAGCATTTTTCATACAAAAATAAGGACCTTGTCTCCTTAAAAGAGTGGCGGATTAGGAACTGATAAATGTGATCAAACTTTTAAAAGCTATACATTTAGTTACATATGTTGGTTTGTGAATTAACGGTAGAAACCACAGGATAAGGTGGCAATTATTCTCAATGAAGATGCAGAAGGTTCTATGCATTATGTGCTGGTGACGATAGACAACGTGATAATTCTGTATGGAATTCGAAACAGCAGTACATTCTCTGTTTACATCTGATGTAAACGAAAGAGCTCATGCTACTACTTTATTATCATTGTAGTAAGTATTCCTCCTTCCAACCAAGTCATCATTTAAACATCTCCTGATAATTTTAGTCATGTCAAAGATAAAATCTTTTACTCCTCTCATGTTATTAAAGTACCAAAAAAGTTCAGTATAGTATAGGGTGAGAAATATATACAAATTGTTCACAAAAATAATTGTATGAATGTCATGCAGTCCATATTTGTTCATTCTAGTTCCATGGAATATTATACTAAGAGAACATGACGTATTGCTTCTGGTCAAGATTATGGAGAATAATAAGCTAATCGTACAAATAGCACCTGACCAAGTATGGAAACCTTTATTCCGAATTCATCCAGAAGACCATATACCTATAATCGTGAAATGGAGACACAAACGGAGCTTGGAGAACTCGTTGAGTTTAATAATTCTTGAAGTACTCATCTAGAAAATGTCAAGGGGCAGCAATCTTGCTACATAGAGAACATACCACATGTCATCTGCATCTTGAGGTTTGCATGTCTTGCTAGAATAACCATTCTTTTTATGGCATGCATTTGAATTGGCCTTTTTCCGCCTGATAACAGTATCTTCCTTCTCATAGATTTTATCCCAACAAACCATTTTAGCAATGTTCTCAATACTATTTTGTTCTCCCTCTGCATCTTGATTGGATCTTTTCCATGTTTGGTAATATCTCTTCCAATTGATGGGAGGGCCAGGCAATATCCAATAACTCCCAGGATTAAGCAGCGTGAGCAATGGTGAAAGAACATTTCTTAATCCCTAGTGTTTTGTGTGTTAGTTAACAATACCAATGATATACTAATCCTATTGCTAAGTATTTCAGTTTGGGTGAAACTCATATCACAAATCTTAAAGCCAAACTGTAGAGAAAAAGAGTTTGTGGAATTCTTCAGGGACTCGGATATTCCGGTCCCCCAACCGGATATTCCGAGTCAACCGCAGATTTTGGCTAAGTCAAGTTCAGAAGTGGCACTGACTTCAATCAGAAAACCAGCCCGGAAATTTCAAGGACCCGGATATTCCGGTTCACCAACCGGATATTCCGAAGCAACCTCAGGAAAATTGCTAAGTCAAGATTCAGAAGTGGCACTGACTTCAATCGGAAAATCAGCCCGGAAATTTCAAGGACCCGGATATTCCGGTTCACCAACCGGATATTCCGAGTCAACCTCAGGAAAATTGGCTAAGTCAAGATTCAGAAGTGGCACTGACTCCAACCGGAAATTCAGCTCGGAAATTTCAAGGACTCGGATATTCCGAGTCAACCGAAGAAAATCGACTAAGTCAAGTTCAGAATTGGTTCTGATCTCAACCGGAAATTCAGCCCGGATATTTTCAAAGGCCCGGATATTCCGGGGCACCGGAATTTCCGGTGCAACTTATACCGGAATTTCCGGGTGACCAAGACAGCCAACGGCCAGATTTTGAGGGGGAGTATAAATACCCCCTCACTCACTCAAGAACATTTGAGCTCTCAGACTTTCTCTCTCCTACTATTCTTGAAAGCTCAATTCATCAAGATCTCCCAATCCCCCCACCCAAACTCATAGATCTTTGGAGGATTGGAGGAGAAGGCCCAGATCTACATCGTCACCGAAGGGATCTTCATTTCTCCCCCATTCATTTGGGGATTTCGTGGCTAGGGTTTCCGGTGGGAAAACCTAGTTCACCATTGTTGTACTCTTGGTGTTACCTTGACCTCTTGTGGTCCTTGACCTGTTGTGGTCCTTCTTGGGAGCCCCCAATTCAGTTGTGGGTGTGTGCCTCAAGCGTTTGTAAGGGATTCGATCTCCGCCCTAAAAGGGGATCAATAGTGGAAGGTGGACTCGAAACCTTTGTGGTTGAGTTCATCGGAGAAGAAGGTGAGCCTTTGTGGCGTTGCGGCTAACCTGTTGTGGTAGCGCACACCTCTCCAAACGAGACGTACACCCTTGGGTGGAACTCAGGATTACATCTTCGTCTCCGCGTGCTTCACTTGGTTCCCTTTACCCTTTACTCCCTTACTTCTTGTTATTGCTTAGATTCTCATTTAGGTAAATTCACCGTAGTTGCATATCTATCTAGAGAATTTACCTTTGAGTTGAGCCTAAAATTGAAAAGACCTAAAATTTGTAATAGGACCTATTCACCCCCCCCTCTAGGTGCCGGATTCCCGTTCAATTGGTATCAGAGCCTTGTTCACTTTTAAGGGCTTAACCGCCTAAGTGCAACGATGACGGAATCCGATGCCGAGAGGGCCGCCCGTGAAAAATTAGAGGCGGAGAAGGAGGCGTTAGCCAAAGGGGCAACCATGGCCGATCTTATTGATATGAGATCGTCCTTGGAGGCCCAACTCCTCAAGATGAATGAGATGCTCATGGCACTCTTGAAGTCTAAGGAGCCCGAGGCTACTTCTCCCTCTCCTCCTCCTAAGGAATATGCGGGGAACTCTAAGGAGTCATCTTCGGATGGGTCCAAAGATGTTACCTCAAGTGTTCCCGGGATGGCGGAAAAGGATGAACCACCTAGCTCCTCTAACACCCCCAAAGGAGAGGAATTTCATAATGTCAACCATAATTACTCTCCTAACCCTCCTATCCCTCACCCTCATGTAAACTTTAGAAGTGACCCTCCTAAGCTTAAACCTACTCATTTCTCTCAATGGGTGTTTCTAATGAAGTCTCATCTATGTAGTGCCTCCATTGAGCTTTGGCGCATCATTGAAGAAGGATACAAGCCCCATGATCCAACCAACTTGACAAGAAGAGAGGTGGTTGATAGCCAACTCAACGCCACCACTCTTCATCAACTCCAAATGGCCGTTGGAGAGAAGGACATGGCGCTCATTCAACAATTCTCCACCGCCAAGGAAGTTTGGAATGCTCTTTCCGACATCTTCGTTGGGAATGAGAGCATGAAGAAGAACCGGTATGATGCCTTATGCAATGAGATGGAAGGGTTCTACAAGTTGGATGGAGAAAGCCACGAGGACATGTACCGGAGGTTGGTGTTGGTCGCCAACTCCTTCAAGAACCTCGGGGCGGAGTACATCAATGATGCTTGGATCAAGAGGAAGTTCGTGACCGCTCTCATGCCCTTTGAGGACACGGATTTGAAGACACTCCAAGGGAGACATGACTTTGCAAAGATGACATCCAATGAAGTTATGCAAGAAATGACCGCATACTAGGTGGCCTCCAAGATTGCACAAGATGTAAGAGCTAGAGCCATAGGGATGCACAAGCATGCCTCAATCGCTTTCAAGGCCACCGTTGAAGAGGAGTGTGATGATCAAGTCGAGCTATCTAGTGAAGCTCTCTCAAGCACTCTCACTCAACACATGGGTCTTGCGTCAAGAACCTTTTGGAAGAACCCCGGAAGGGCCAAAGCAAGGATTGACAAGAAGTTTCCCTCCAACGGAGGAAAGCCATTCAACAAAGTGAGACTTTGCTATAACTGCGATGACAAGAGCCACTTTGTTGCCGATTGCCCATGGGAGAGAAGAGAGGATCATGGTGGGAGGCTCGTGGCCAAGACTAAGGGCAAGGGGCCCATGCCCATGAAGAAGCCTTTCTTCAAGAAGAACCAAAAGATTGTCTTGGTGACTCAAGAGCAATATCCCACCGATGATGAAGATAGTGACAAGGAGGATACTCCAACGCAAGTGGCCGCACTAGCCATGTCCTCCACTACTCCATCACTCTTCTCCTCGCCAAACGAGAGCGTCATCGTCAAGAATGGAAGATGTCTTATGGCTAAGACATCCGAGGTACAACTATCCCCCAACTCCATATCACATGACATTGATGATGCTATGAGTCTAGAAGTCAAGGAAGAGATCATTGCTTTTGATAAATTCATGACTAACTTGCAAGGAGAAGGAAAGAAACACTTTGGCTCAATCATGAGTCGTATAGGTGAGCTTGAGGATGAGCTTGAACTAAAAGGTGAGATTGAGAGAGAGGATGCACATGCTAAGGTGTCTCTCCAATCCTCTCTCGAAGATGAACAAGAAGCTCATGCTCTCCTTAAGGAGCAACTTGCTAAGATCACTAAGGATCGTGATCTCTACTTTGCTAAATGTAAAATTGTGCAAAAAGAAAAGTCCGAGCTTGTAGTTGCTCATGCTAGACTTTGCGAAGACTTCGAGTCACTTGACAATGCTCACAAAGTGTTGACAAGTGATCACGAACGTCTTCTCAAGTCTCGTGATCAACTCCAAACTCGGATATATAATCTCGAGAAACCTAGCACCTCTTCTCCTTTGAATGCTAATGCAAATGTTGTGAAGAGTATTGCTAGGGTTTTGTTTGTTCCTTCTATGGCAACCAAGCCCAAGACATCTCTTGATAAAGGTAATGGGACACTCACTACTCCTCTTCACGAGCGAGTGCCCCACAAGGGTAAGGAAGGTCTAGGCTATGTTGCTAAGGAGAAGAAGGAGATCAAGAAGAAGACTTAGTCCGCACAAGCCAAGAAGGTTGACATTGCGAGTGGAAATGCCACAAGGGGCACTCCCACTCGTAATGACTTTGCGGGCATATCTAACCCCAACTATGCTTTATATGTTGATTATTATGGGGATGTCTATGCTAGATACATTGGTCCTTTTGATGGTTATATTGAATATGCTATTTGGGTTCCAAAGACCCTTGTTGCTAACCAAAAGGCACCCATTGCAAAATGGGTACCTAAATCCAAGAATTGATTGTGTGTAGGGCCTTGCTTCCGGAGGATCGAAATGGATAATTGATAGTGGGTGCACTAGTCATATGACCGGAAGCAAGGATATTGTAACGGAGTTGAAGCCCAATGATGATCAAATGACCGTTACATATGGTGATAATTCTAAGTCTAAGGTAATAGGGCTCGGCAAGGTGGTAGTGGCACCGGACATCACTCTTGTGAATGTCTTGCTTGTCGAGTCCCTAGGTTTCAACTTGATCTTCGTCCATTCCTTAACTTGTTTGGGTTATACCGTTGTCTTCGAAAAGGAAATGGTCATTCTCTTGCGGAGCAAGTCTCTCAATGTGTCTTTCGTTGGGTACATTGAGAATGGGCTCTACGTGGTTGACTTCTCCGGAGTCACCACTTCCCATACAATGTGCCTATTCGCAAAGGCGGACTTGGGTTGGCTATGGCATCGCCGACTAGCCCATGTCAACATGAGGACTTTGCAAAGTCTCCAAAAGGGTGGCCATATCCTAGGACTAAAAGACCATGTTTCTTTCTTGAAGGATCGAATGTGTAGGGCGTGTGTTGAAGGAAAAATGCATGACATCTACCATCCAAGCAAGACCATCATTTCGTCAAAGAGGGTTTTGGAGCTTCTCCATGTTGACCTCTTTGGTCCCATTCCGGAAGCTAGTCTTGGTGGCAAGAAATATTGTTTGGTGATTGTTGATGACTATTCAAGATACACATGGGTTTTCTTCTTCAAGACGAAGATGGAGACTCAACAAACTATCATCGACTTCTCCAATGAAGCTCAACGTCAACACAATGTCCCTATCTTGGTGATACGAAGTGACAATGGGTACGAGTTCAAGAACTACACCTTAAACGAGTTCCTTAGTGAAGAAGGGATTCGTCATCAGTATTCCGCTGCTTATACTCCCCAACAAAATGGTGTAGCCGAAAGGAAGAACCGCACTCTTATTGAGATGGCAAGATCAATGATGGCCGAGTTCAAGTCCCCTCACAACTTTTGGGCTGAAGCCGTCAACACCGCTTGCCATTCATCCAACCGGCTCTTCTTTCGCAAAGGACTCATGAAGACACCTTATGAAGTGCTCACCGGGAACAAGCCCAATATCTCCTACTTCCGAGTATTTGGTTGTAAGTGCTTTTATCTCATCAAAGGTGTTCGTTTGGGCAAGTTTGATTCTAAGTCTCTTGAAGGGACATTTGTGGGCTATGGATCCGAATCCCACACTTATAGAGTCTATGATAAGGCCTCGCGCATAATCATAGAAACTTGTAGTGTGGTATTCGAGGAGAATGACGGTTCCCTCGTGGAGCAAAGTGGTGTTTCCGGTGTAGGTGATGATGAACCTCAAGATGCTATCCGAAGAATGGGGTTGGGAGTCCACCGCCCCGTTGAACTCTATTATGAGGATGATCAACAAGGACCAAGTTCCTCACAAGTGGTGAACACCCCAACACAAGAAACACCCATCGACAACACCGTGCCCAATGCCCCCTGCCAAGAAGAAGAACAAGACTCTTCAGCTGCTCCAGGAATTTCCGGAGGACCGGAATATCCGGGTCAAGATGGACCCGGAAATTCCGGTGGCCCGGAATTTCCGGTTCCTGAACCCGGAATATCCGGTCCTGCTGACATTCCCGGTGGCAGTTCGCAAGGCCAAGATCAACCCTCTCCCTCACCAATGGACACCACTCCAATGGTTGATCAAGGCCATCAAATCAGTCAAGGCGGAGACATGAATGATCAAGATGATCAAGCAATTCCTCCCACCACTCGGAGGGAAATCGAGATCCGCCGCTTGAATAAGGTTGGCACCTCACAAGAATTAAGAGCCCTATCTCTTGACAAGGTGCTTGGTGATGTGAGAAGCAAGGTCTCTACCCGAAGACAACTTGCAAGCTTTAGTGAACATCAAGCTCACATCTCCATGGTGGAACCCAAGAAGGTCTTTGAAGCTCTTGAAGATAAAGATTGGCTTGATGCCATGCATGAAGAGCTCAACAACTTCGAGCGCAACAAAGTGTGGAAGTTGGTGGAAAGACCCAAAGATTGCCGCAATGTTATCGGCACAAAGTGGATATTCAAGAACAAGCAAGATGAACATGGCATGGTGATAAGGAACAAGGCAAGATTGGTGGCTCAAGGTTACTCACAAATTGAAGGCATTGACTTTGGAGAAACCTACGCGCCCGTGGCTCGACTTGAGTCAATCCGTATTCTTCTTGCCTATGCCTCTCACCATAACTTTAAGTTGCAACAAATGGATGTTAAATCCGCTTTTCTAAATGGTCCACTAAATGAACTTGTTTATGTTAAACAACCACCGGGGTTCGAGGACCTCAAGTATCCGAACCATGTCTACAAGTTGGATAAGGCACTCTATGGCCTTAAACAAGCCCCACGAGCGTGGTACGAGCACCTTAGAGAACTACTTGTAGACCGTAAGAGTGTGTGCAAGATATCAAGCGGCTCCTAAAGAAAGCCACGATGTGGCGGTCAAGAGAATCTTTCGATATTTGGCTTATACCCCAACTTATGGATTGTGGTATCCCAAGGATGCAAATTTCTCTTTATGTGGATTCACGGATTCCGATTGGGCGGGAGATCATGATGATAGGAAGTCAACCTCCGGTGCTTGTCAATTTATTGGGAGGTCCTTGGTGAGTTGGTCTTCTAAGAAGCAAAATTGCATATCTCTCTCCACCGCCGAAGCCGAATATGTTGCAGCCGCTAGTTGTTGCACTCAGTTGCTATGGATGAGGCAAACTTTAAAGGAGTACGGTGTCAATTGTGACAAAGTGCCTCTTCTATGTGACAACGAAAGTGCCATCAAGATTGCCTACAACCCGGTGCAACATTCAAGAACCAAGCATATTGAGATCCGCCATCATTTCATAAGAGATCATGTGGCCCGAGGAGACATTGACTTATCATATGTGGGCACAAGGGATCAATTGGCGGATATCTTCACGAAGCCCCTTGAGGAAGGAAGGTTTTGCTTTTTGAGGAATGAGCTTAATATCATTGATTCGAGGTCCTTGGCTTGATCGCTTGCACACTCACCTAGGGCGTAATTGCATCTTATCTAGTTTAGATGTAGGCATGGAAATAGGGGGAGTGCGGTCCTAATACATTGGACCATCCCTCCCCCCATTATGCCGATAGCAAGTGTTCTTTTATCTCTATATTCATTCTTGTGACTAATGAGCTAAAACGACGAGTATTGGTTATGTACCCAAGATACATCTTCGCGGTAACATGCCATACACTCCTACACGGTGGCCTCGGCCACCAACCTCTTCTCCTTGAAGAGTTGATGTTATTTGGAGCTTTATGTTGCTTTTTTCTCTCCTTTTCATGCATGTGGGAAACCTACTCAACTTGGCTCTTTTGATTCGATTTGGTTGTTGTGAGTTGAGTGTGGTGTACCAATATCAGTTTGGAAATCTATCCCAAGCCTACTTTCCCCTGAAAACATTTCTCTCTATTGCACACAAGTCATCCGTTTGAAAACTGGGGTTTTGGTTCAGCAGGTCGGAATATCCGGTTCATTTTGAACCGGAATATCTGGTGACTCGGAATATCCGGTGTAACTTATACCGGAATATCCGGTCTGGCGGTTTGTCCAGAAATATAAGGGCAGGCTCGGGGTGAAGGGCTCATTAGTGCCTTTCTTCCACCCCCGACCTCCCTCTCCTCCACCCGCCGCCCCTGTTGCTCCCAAGCCCCTCCGGAGCACTCCGTCCGCCGGGGAACCTCTTTCTCGGCCGGATCTGCTCCTCCTCTGCCCCGGGAACTCACTCCTCCAAGCAATGGCCTCAATGGATGAGGGTAACTTCACTTTTCTTCTTCCTCTTTTGGATCTTGATGTGGAGTTATTTGTTTCAATGTTGCTTGGTAGAGATTGTTCCTAGGACTATTCCCTGCCTTCTACATACATTAGTTTTGCATTACATTGGATCGATCTAGTTTTAGACCGAGTCAAATCTCAGATCTGTAGTTTCTGTCTGACTCGGAATATCCGGTCCATCGTGACTCGGAATTTCCGGTCCCCCGGAATTTCCGGTCATGACTGACCCGGATATTTCGAGCCAAACAGAGCAGTTTTAAGATTAACTCATGTTTAACTACATATGATCCATCGAATGCCTATCTAATGTATGTACTACCTCCTGACTTGTGTGCACTTACCTTATGCTACCATCTATGATCAAATTCACAGGTTCAGGTGGAAGTGAGTCCGCAGGGGGATCAAGGCACACTGCTAGAGCACCTGTTTCCAAGCAAGCAGTCAACAAAGGAAAGGGCCTTGCACCTCAGAGAAAGAAGAAAGCTGTTGCCAGCAAGCCCTCATCTAAGAAGAGAAAGAGTGCCTCTAGTTCCGAACGTCTGAACTATTCCAAGATGCATGCTGTTGATTACTCTCAGCTGAGGCAGGGGGACTGGTACCTCAGCGCAAGAGACACCTCTCTTGATGATCGCAGTTTTTTGGTGCCAAGCACAGGAGCATATATTTGTGGATCTATACCTCTCTCTTTCGAAGCCAATTCGACCCATGCACCCATTTGACTTTGCATCACTGCAGAAGAAAACAGCATTTTCTGAGGCCATCCACATAGTGAAGACCATGGGTTTGGAGAGATTGGCGCTCATCCGTTGTGCCTACAACGCGCAGTTTGTTATGCAGTTCTTCGCCACCCTAGTGATCAAGGGTGACTCGAAGAAGACCATGAAATGGATGACTGGGGAATCTTACTGTGAGTCCAACTTCGAGGAGTTTGGCAAGGTACTGGGCTACAGGTATGATGGTGATAATCCCCAAGGCACTCGCATGCACCACTCCTACAAGCTCAACAAGAAGGAGACAACTCACTTATATGATGTGGGAGCCACCCCTGGATTCTCTCGTAACTTGCTGCCTTTGTATGATGTTCTTGTGCGCATCCTGCGTGAGAACATTGCACCAAGTGGTGGCAACAATGACAATGTGGTTACCCCTCTCTGCAACCTGCTCCTTCACGCCAACCGCATTGTGGAGGACTAGGGTTCTGATACTGACTGGAAAGTAGATGTGATGGATTACATCTACAATGAGATGTTTGAGGCTATGACCACCAGGGTCTCCATTCCATATGCTCCATACATCATGAAGCTTCTCCTGTTTAAGTTCCCCAACCTCAACGTCAGCAACAGTGATTTGACGCCTCATGACTTCAAGAAGCTATATGAGAAGAAGACTGTGGTCAAGCCCCCTCCTAGGCCTTCGACTACATCAGCTCCAGGTGGATCTTTCATGGGTGATGCTAGGAGGGCTGCTGCTACCTCTACTCATATTCCCACCACTCATACCCATGTCAAGAAGCTAAACTGGTTTCAGCGCAACATCCTGTGCATGAATGTGGACATTCGTAAGGAGCAATACAATGCCTACAAGGATCGCCGTCAGCAGAACTACAAGCAAGACTTGATCCTTCACCATGCTTCTGGCTCTCCTGCTCCTGCTGATCTGTCTGAGCCCCTGTCCTTTGCTCAGTGGAACGAGGGTTCCTTGGCTCCATGGACCCTGATTGACCAGGACCTTGGTGGCAGCTCATACACCACAGTTTATGACTATGATGAGGAGGCTGAAGATGAGGATGAGGAGGCAGCTGATGAGGAGTATGAGGACGAGGATGATGATGATGAGGACGCTGATGCTGATGATGATGATGAGGAGTACCCCTCGGACTGAAGACTTCCATGGGACGTAGCATCACTCTTCTTCCTTTTTGGCGTTTCGATGCCAAAGGGGGAGAAGTTGCTCTACTAGGACTTCTTCGGGGATTTGCAAGGGTCGGGCACAAGCTTATGCGTTTATCATTTATTTGCGCTTGTGTCCATTTATCGTGTTTTTAGTTACTTGTGAAACTCTCTTTTTGTCATTTGTGATATCTTTGTATTGAGACAATGGTTGATGCTCATTATATTATGCTTGAGACTTGGAATTGATTGTGTTGGTATTCTCTTCATATTCTATATGCACAAGGTATGAAAATCTATCTAGTCTCAAGTGCTTCCATAATCTTTCATCTTGTCTCGTTTCTCCTTTGTGATATCTTGTGGTTATTGTTATAAAATTGCTCCTATCCTCTGTTATCTTGTGTTGCATACTTGCATATATTTAGGGGGAGCCATTTTCTGCCAAAAACATGATATTGCTGTTTGTTTCTTTGCAAATCTTGGTATTGTCATCTAACACCAAAAAGGGGGAGATTGAAAGAACATTTCTTAATCCCTAGTGTTTTGTGTGTTAGTTAACAATACCAATGATATACTAATCCTATTGCTAAGTATTTCAGTTTGGGTGAAACTCATATCACAAATCTTAAAGCCAAACTGTAGAGAAAAAGAGTTTCTGGAATTCTTCAGGGACTCGGATATTCCGGTCCCCCAACCGGATATTCCGAGTCAACCCCAGATTTTGGCTAAGTCAAGTTCAGAAGTGGCACTGACTTCAATCGGAAAATCAGCCCGGAAATTTCAAGGACCCGGATATTCCGGTTCACCAACCGGATATTCCGGTTCACCAACCGGATATTCCGAAGCAACCTCAGGAAAATTGCTAAGTCAAGATTCAGAAGTGGCACTGACTTCAATCGGAAAATCAGCCCGGAAATTTCAAGGACCCGGATATTCCGGTTCATCAACCGGATATTCCGAGTCAACCTCAGGAAAATTGGCTAAGTCAAGATTCAGAAGTGGCACTGACTCCAACCGGAAATTCAGCTCGGAAATTTCAAGGACTCGGATATTCCGAGTCAACCGAAGAAAATCGACTAAGTCAAGTTCAGAATTGGTTCTGATCTCAACCGGAAATTCAGCCCGGATATTTTCAAAGGCCCGGATATTCCGGGGCACCGGAATTTTCGGTGCAACTTATACCGGAATTTCCGGGTGACCAAGACAGCCAACGGCCCGATTTTGAGGGGGAGTATAAATACCCCCTCACTCACTCAAGAACATTTGAGCTCTCAGACTTTCTCTCTCCTACTATTCTTGAAAGCTCAATTCATCAAGATCTCCCAATCCCCCCACCCAAACTCATAGATCTTTGGAGGATTGGAGGAGAAGGCCCAGATCTACATCATCACCGAAGGGATCTTCATTTCTCCCCCATTCATTTGGGGATTTTGTGGCTAGGGTTTCCGGTGGGAAAACCTAGTTCACCATTGTTGTACTCTTGGTGTTACCTTGACCTCTTGTGGTCCTTGACCTGTTGTGGTCCTTCTTGGGAGCCCCCAATTCAGTTGTGGGTGTGTGCCTCAAGCGTTTGTAAGGGATTCGATCTCCGCCCTAAAAGGGGATCAATAGTGGAAGGTGGACTCGAAACCTTTGTGGTTGAGTTCATCGGAGAAGAAGGTGAGCCTTTGTGGCGTTGCGGCTAACCTGTTGTGGTAGCGCACACCTCTCCAAACGAGATGTACACCCTTGGGTGGAACTCGGGATTACATCTTCGTCTCCGCGTGCTTCACTTGGTTCCCTTTACCCTTTACTCCCTTACTTGCTTCTTGTTATTGCTTAGATTCTCATTTAGGTAAATTCACCGTAGTTGCATATCTATCTAGAGAATTTACCTTTGAGTTGAGCCTAAAATTGAAAAGACCTAAAATTTGTAATAGCACCTATTCACCCCCCCTCTAGGTGCCGGATTCCCGTTCAAATGGGCCATATCAAAAGATATACATGGGTATGGGAGCTTTATAGTCCCGAGCACTCCAATTACTGCAGGAACACCTCGCTCCAAAGAAAATTGAACATGAGCTTCATGTGAGTCTCGAGGTGCAAAGACATGGTCAATATATTTATATCCATTAGGTAAGCACCCCAGCTTGCAACCTACACATGGTCAGGATGTTTCTCCAAATCTTCAGGGAAATAATGCACCACAATAAGCAAAAAAATGATATTATCTTATTTGTAAAAATACGACAAAGTTGCACTAAGAATTAAGACATGTACGAGACACTAACATCTAATGACTTGGTGCTATATGAAGTAGAGCATAAACTAAACAATGATACAACTAAGACTACACTTATAGAGATACTGTAAATAGCAGCTAATCAATGACCGAAATATGTTTTTATTAGGCATACCACACATCCAGTATGAAATGCAGTCCTAATGGTGCCATCAGCAAGTGAAATGACTGATGCAAGTTCATCAATGTAAGCACTTGCTCCATTTGGAAAAATTGTCCCTCCTCCTGGAAAATGGAACACGTCTCCCTGGTACTTGATCCAGTTCTGAACAACTTTTTCGACATTCAGACTCCTTTAAGGAGCATTTGCATATGGAACATAGTCACGGCTCTTGGGCCAAGGAAAAGGGGTGACATAGCCTTTTGGTGCTGGGATAAGACAGTGCATTTTCTCATTTTCCGCACGACAATGCCTCTCTCGATAGGTCATATTTTCTCTAGGAAACTTCATTGTTCTATTCTGGTCATGGCAAGGAGTATAGTCACTGTATCTAATATGGCATGGCTTAAACACTTTACTGTTCATGGCCAAAGGATTAACGCAATTCATGGTAATATGGGTCTTGAAGTGCAAATTTGGCAATATTGTACTACAGTTGGTTTCCTTTGTCACCCTCAGTGCTATACTGTCACCCCGGCCTGTCCCACTTTTCTCCCAAGCGCCTAGAACAAAACAGTCAAGTTGATGTGCATGTTATTAGTTGACAGCATGTGTCCGTACATACATTAAGAACATACCACATGTCATATGCATCTTGAGCTTTGCATGGCATGCACGATTTGTACATATGAGGGAGAAAGCGCATAAAGACCATATGTATTATCAACATCGTACTTATCATTTGATGAGAAGTTCTTGCGATCCCGTTCCTCAAGTTCATCCCTGAGATTTTTCTTATGTACCTCCTCTTGAGTTTGATGCCTCTCTTTTCTGCATATAAGAGGGCGAAGTTCAGTATGTATTGCAAGGACCATATCTAAGAAAATAACTAAAATATTATCACTACGTCTAAAATATGTCTTTGCAAAACTAAACGGCGCATATGTTTTAGTAGTTTTTCATTCTAGAACCGCGCCACAATACAGAGCAATCACATATATAAAATTGAGGCCGCGTATATTGCATAGGTATATACTGTACATCCAAATCAACACAAAATTTCTAACTAATAAAGCTGAATCAATTAGTTTTAGTTCTTATGAGCATAACATCGAACATGTAGAAGGCATGAACTCACACACAAGTAGGCACAAAAAAATTGAGAATATGCACGGGCTTATCCACCAAGGGAAATACAAGGAGCACACATGGCAGGAGGAGCAATAGTAGAGAGAGAAAGTTCACCAGCGACGGCAACCTGAGAGAGCAGCTAGCAGCAGCAGTTCAAGGAGAAGGACGGTTTGGAGGGGGAAATCACGGGAGGTTCTGGGGCTTGAAATAGCTTTGCCGGGGCTGGGTTGTCGGGCGCTCGCCGACGCCGAATCTGGCTGTGCTCCCTCCCGGCTTAGCTTCGGCTTGATTTGCTCGCCTGGGATAGTTAGTGGCGCCTGAGGTATGTACCATTATTGGATTTTGCGCGCTCTGTTCTTCTTTTGAGGTTCAATCCGTTGGCGACCGGAGGAGCTGGAGGTGAGGCCGCGGCCGGGAGGCCCGCGGCCCGCTGCATGTGGGCGGCGGTGGCGGGGATGGTGGGGAATGGGGCGGAGGCGGCGTTTGGCGGTGGAGACCGGAGGAGCCGGAGCTGTGTCCTTCGTTGCGGCCAGAGCTGTCGGCGGCGACGGCGGGGATGGTTGGGAATGGGCGGAGGCGGCATGCGGAGGAGCAGAGGACAGAGGAGTTTTGTGTTTCAGAGAAAATAACGCTTAGGGATAAGTTATGGAATGCGGGTTGTTTTTCAGAAAGTCAGAGGACTAAATTGCAAAAAGCCACGACGTACGTCCTCACCTCAACCAATATTATATAGTTGAGATTTCCTCTTGTCCCCGTTATCTCCCGCTTGATCTACTTGTACATCTATGTAGATAGGCCGCTAAATTCGTGTCCGACATCTCATATCGATCTTCTTTGGTATTGGACATATGTGTCTACCACATTGGGGTGCAATGAAATTAAGAAATGCAAATTGTAATTAAAAGGTTTATAATTTCATTCTTATTCAATATAACATTTGAGGCCCCGTTTGGAACACAGGAAGTAAAAACAAAGGAATAGGAAAAACACAGGAATTGAGGTGTCATGTTCCTGAATTCCTACAGGAATCAAAATCACAGCAATTTTTCCAAAGTGTCGTTTGGATGTCACGCAGGAAAAGCACAGAAATTGTAGCCATAGGAAGATTAAAACATGAGGTGAGACCTCATGTTTGTTTTCCTCCAAAATTCCTAAGGAATAGCCTATCCCATAGGAATTTTAAAGGAATCTCAGTTTCCTATTCCTTTGTTCCTTTGTTCCACATCGGGGCCTGAATGAAATTTTCCTGTAAGATTCCTGTCCTCCAAAATTCTTATGGAATTCCTTTGTTCCAAACGGGGCCTGAATGAAATTGAGCAGCCACGACTCCTAACCCATACCATAGGCCTACTCGAGGTCGTCCCACATCGCCGTCCTCGTCATCGAGCAACACGTAGGTGGAGCAGGAGGCGACATGGTCGATGGAGGCACCGTCTTGACACGATACATGGCTGCTGGAGGCGCCGTCGGAGGAGGAGGAGGCCACCATTTGCCCGAGCTCATAGGGGTTACCAAGAGGCCCAACGAGTCTCACTCGACGGTGGCCACCGAGTCAACAAGTGTCGCTATGAAGCATGTGTTGTCGCTGTCGTGCTCGTTCCACGGTGGGGACGACGTGTCTTAGCCCGGTCGGATGACCTCCACCAGTAATGGCTCCGTCCTGGAGCGTCACATGTAGAGGAGGCCGCAAGGTGGAGATCAGGGTTGTGGCTCGTTGCGTTAGCGGATAGCAACACCACTACATCTGCCTCCACGAGTCGTACGTGAGCGCTACTTCTCCACACTACAAGAAATCAGTCCATTTGTGACGTTTTTTTAGTGACGAACTCAGAATCGTCACAACCTAATGACGTTTCTGATATGATTCGTCACTAGCCGTCGTAGAGAGGTAAACCCCTCGACCTTAGTGACGTTTTGAGACCAAAACATCACAACCTGGTTAGGTCAAAACGTCACTAAACTTAGTGACGATTTTAAGATCGTCGTTAAGCATTCAAAACTGGCTAGTGACGATGTCAAGATCGTCGTTAAGCCTTCAAAACTGGCTAGTGACGATTTCAAGATCGTCGTTAATCCACTTACATGTGGGACCTACCCTAGTCGATGTTTTTTTCCTGCGCGCCCACCCTTCTGTTGGGTTGATCGTCATATCCTCGTGTGTTGGCATGTACTGTATTGGGCTCTTTGTGATATCTCTACTTTTATACCCACCTTTCTATTGGACCTGCTGGTGATATCTTCCTCTATTGGGTTGTACTCTATTGTGCTATTTATGGTATCTCTGTTCTTTTAACCAAAGCCCGAGTGGAATCCCGACGGCCCCTACCACTCTGTTGGACTGTTGGTGATATCCTCCTCTGTTGGGTTGTACTCTATTGGGCTATTTTGAAGGAGATATACCCTACAGGCACTTAATAAAGATAGTTTATTTGTCATATCTCAATTGTTCATTATATGTTTTATACCATGCTATAACTATATTAAGCGGAAACATTAATACACGTGTGGTAGATAAACAATCAGGTCCCTAGTAGCCTCTATCTAACTAGTTCATTGGGCAAGTGATGATCGAGGTTTCCCGAACATGTGACATTTATGTCAGATGACAATGGAGTCATGTCATTGGAAGAATGACGTGATGGACATACCCAATATATGTAGGACGTAGTCATTACGCCTTTGACCGTGAGATCAACTCTTATTGCTATTTCTGAAAGATACTTTGATTGCATCAAACGTCATGTCTTAATAGTATGACAATAAAGGTGTTCATCTCGGGTATCGAAAGGGAGTATGTTGAGACGAGGGATCAAGAGCGGGATTTGCCAGTCCACATAGCAAGATAGATACTCTAGGCCCCACTCAGTGAGACTATGTCAAATGAGCTTGCAAGCATGTGACTAGGTCACCCGGACATAATATCACAGACGAGTAGAAGATAGTGTTGTTAGTAAGGAGATCAAGCTAGGTATGAAGATATCTATGAACGAGTCTCGGACACGCTAAGTATCACCATGGCAAAAGGTTTAAGACTCAACGTCCAGGTTCGAACGACAAAGTTATTCATTATATCACAGGGATTAATTCTCGGGATCCAGGCCCACGAATTAGTCATTGATCGGAGAGGTGTTTCGATCATGTCTGTTATTATATCGAACCGCTAGGGTAACACACTTAAGGGGAGTCGACATATTTACCGGAATATTTACCAGAAGAGAAATTAAGAAAGAGAACACCGGGAACGTCCCGGGAAAGTTCCGATGGAGATCGGGCAGCGATGAAATAGTTTTCAGAGCCGAAATAAATTATATATTATGTATTTAATATTAGTTAATGTAATAATATTTAGATATAATTTTATTTATATAATTTCGAATTTTTAACGTCATAATACCTTAAATGGGCCTTCCGGTGGAAAGAAGGTCCATGAGGGGAGAAGCTTCCCCCCCCAAGGGAGAAAGAGGGCTTGGTCGGCCTAGGTTGGTGACATGGGGCCCACCTAGGGCCAGCGCACCATCCATAGCCGCATGAGGGTGTGGGGTTTAGTCCCACACCGCCCGGCTGGCGAGGTTGGCAGCCCTCTTCCCCCTTTATATAGAGGTGCTCCCTTGGCTTTTTATTTACACCAATTTCTCTCCAATTTCTCCTTGAATAACGTGATTCCCTTGTCGGAGTTGTGCCAAGGAGAAAGTTCTCTCCACCATACGCATGCTGTCGTGTTGCTGGTCATCCGGTTCCGGTCTTCCGTTGCTCGTCCTAGATTAGAGCTTTGGAGGTCATCCGCTTCACCGTACGTGTGTGAAACTCTCCGAGGTGCCACGCTGGTGGTGCTGTGAGGTCTGCTTTCTCTACCCGAGCTCGAGGTCTTCTTCGTCGGCTTCGTCGCGCCAAGTTCTTCGCGACCTAGAGGTCGTCTACGTCGTCTTCATCGTCAACGCTTGTGCGGGAGCGTAATCCCCGATTTTCGGTCTACAAGGGTATGTATACCGTTCTCCTCTGTATTACTGTATCTCCATAGTATAGACCCTGGCTAGTTTAAGGTTATCGTTGTTAGAAAAATTACTGTTTTCTGCCTGTGATCCCCTTCATATTTGTGGTATCTTTGTTCTTCTTATGTCCCATGCGGTGGTGAATGAATAGATAGAACGACGGCCTAGTCCGTGAAAAAATAATCGGCAAAACCTGGGTTGAGGGGGACTCACACCCTCGACCGAGGGATATGCCAGCAAGTGCTGCTCAATACCGCTGCGCTTTCACTTGTGTTGTTGGTACATCTGTGGTAGTTCCTTTGTTCATTGATATAACAAAGACAAGAAAGTTAGTTATTCATTTTAGCACGTGCCCGAGCAACGGCTGCACACATGGACAAGAAAGTTCACTTGTGTTGTTGGTACATCTGTGGTAGTTCCTTAGTTCATTGATATAACAAAGATAAGAAAGTTAGTTATTCCTTTTAGCACGCGCCCGGGCAACGGCTGCACGCATGGAGAAGCGCGGGAGTCCGGCTATTAACTCCCAATCTCTCACTCTCTGACCACTCGATTGAACTGCCAGAGCACGTCCCATCAACTGCTCCGATGGCCTCCTCACATCTTCGTCGTCTCGGCCCCAAGCCCCGTCCACAGATCCTGCAGACCTCTTCTCCGACCGCCGGAACTCCCTGCGCTCCAGTGTGGCGCGAGAGGCGCTCGATCGCAAGGCGGTGGCGCCGCCGATGCGCGCGGGTCGAATCCCACTGCTCAATCGGCCGTCGACCATCGCCGCGAGGACAGTTGCAAGAAGTGCTTCGGCGAGCGCGGCCGCGGCCGCCCTGCAAGCCGCCGCCATTGGCCGCGGTCAACCACATATTGTGGTTTTCCACGCACCTCCCAGCCTAGGGTTTTCAGCCGTCAGGGCTGCTGCCGTGGCAGCCGGAGCGCCAGGGTCGAGCACGGAGGTCCTGATGCCTCTTCCTCCTCCTCCTCATCCTCCATCGGTCGGATCTCATCCCCCCAGATTCCCGCCGTCGCCAATGTTCCGGATGGTGTCGCCGCCAGGGAGTCCGAGGCGTGGTTATGCGCCATCACCCCCTTCAAGATTGGGGGCCTCTCCTTCGAGCGTGGCACCTCCTTCTCCTCCGACCAATGCGCCTCCTTCTCCTCCAAACAAAGCGCACCATGGTCGAGGTCGTCCTCCAGGTCCACACCGTCCTCCTACAGGTCGACGCCGTGGCTCACGCCATGCTGAAGGCGGTGGAGACGGCGACGACGAAGGACTTTCTGCTCAGCGTCTGCCGACCACCGGCCCTCTCGCTCTCCGGCCTGTGGTAAGTGATCTATACTTTCATGTGCTTGTAAGATTGTTAGACTATGCAAAGGTAGGTTGTTAGATTGTATTGGCAAGGTTAGATTGTTAAATATTGCGCATGATCGGTTGTTAGATTGAGCAATTGGCAATGTTAGATTGTTAGATATTACGCATGATCGGTTGTTAAATTGAGCAATTGGCAATGTTAGATTGTTAGATGGGCATGCACACTGCCATTGTGCAATTAATGCCGATGCACAATGTTATTGTGCAATGACGATGCACACTGCTGCATTGTGCAATGCCAGTGCACACATTGGCATTATGCAATGCCGATGCACATTGACACTGTGCACAATGCCAGTGTGCATCGGTATGATGTGCTGATTGATCATGACACCGGATGTCTTGTGCAGAGCTGGAAGTACCTTCTGGCGAGTCCCAGTGGGCCAGTACCCAAACTCGGCGACGTCGCGGTTCGCGTCCAGCATAGGGATGTGAACGTCGCCTTGATGGAGGAATACATGCAGCTGTAGGACCCCACAAAAAAGTTGGCCGGCCGGATGACCTGGGACATGGCCCAAGGGCACGGCTGCCTGCCTTCTTCGTGCAGGCTACTGCCCAGGACCTCCTCCTTGTCATGAGCGTCCCGCCGGCCATGGAGGAGCCCCTGGTCACCAAGTACAACCTCAGGTACGAGCGCTCCGCACGGTGGTACTGTTGAAAGAGCATTTTCCCTCTTGTGTGTTTTGGTAATTATATGACAATCTCTATCGACTAATGTTTGCATTGAGATATCCTTATAGATCATGTCCATGAAAATAGTGGAGCTCTTGTGTTGAGTTAAGCTTATTTCAAGTAAGTCTTGAAGATTCAAGACATCATCTAAGTGAAGATAAGTTGAGATGTGCAAGACCAAGAGAAGCTTCTCTAAGAGATCCTATGCTTGGAGCTTGCTATGGATACATGAAGATGGAGCTTAGCGATACTCTCCCATTGTGAGCATGGGGGAGTATTTGGAGAAGTCTTCATCAAGCATGAGCTTGGACACGCAATCAAGAAAGATGATCCACTTGAAGAGATCAAGATAGTCATCATATAACTCAAGTGGATTGCTCAAGGCAACTATATGATCTTGATAGGGTTATAGGATAGATAGGCGTATTATCAATAGGGACTCTCAAGTGAGTAACTTGATCGCATCGTTGTGGAGAGATCAAACCTTTGCATACTTGGCATATCATATTTCTTGGTTCTTATTTGGCTTTTATGGTGGTGAGGAATTAGAGCTTGGTTCATCCCCATGTCAAGCTCTAGTTCAACGAAAACGGTTTTACTTTGGAAAACTTTTGCGTTTTTGGTGGCGGAAACATTGCCGGTTCGACCGTGAGAAAAGTCCCACACCTTGCCATGTGTGGTGATTTTACTGTATTTATGGGATGCAATATTTCCAACAAAATTGGTCTCACCTCATTTGGAGTATTTTTGCAAAAGTTATAGCACTTTTCGTTTCGGTGTTTTGCTGATTCGGATTATTGGGGCCGGATATTTTGCTCTACCGGAATTTCCGGTTTCCCCAGCTTGTCCAAGAAAACGGCTAAGGAAAGAAGAAAAAGGGTTCTAACTCCAGCCGTAAATTGTGCTCAAAATTTCCATCTACCGGAATTTCCGAGTGCACCTAGATAAGCCCTCCAGAAACGGCCAAGGAAAAGTTTGGTTTTGATTCTGTCTCCAACCGGAAATTCAGCTCAGAAATTTCATGGACTCGGAATTTACGGTTGACCGGAATTTCCGAGTGTCGAAACAGACAACGGCTATTTTTTGTGGAGTTGTAAATACCCCTCCCCTTCTTGTTCCTCAGCCCATCTAAGGCAGCACGTTTTCCCCTCTCTCCTACTCCATTGTTGACCTTGGAAAGCTCACTTCCCTCTCAATCCCTCCGTAGATTCTTGCATATTCATTAGGGAAAGTTGAGAGGAGATCTAGATCTACAATCCTACCAATCCATCTCTCCTCTAAGTGAGGGGAACCTAGTGGATCTAGATCTTGGAGTTCCTTTATGGTTCTTCTCTTTGTTCTTCCTCTCTTCTCCCCCATAAGCATTAGTTTCTTTTGGTGGGATTTGGGACTGAAGGAGTTGACTCCTTTGTGGTTTCCTTTGTTCTTCCTCTCTTATTCCCCCATAAGCATTTGTTACTTTGTTGGAATTTGAGAGTGAAGGATTTGAGCACTTTGTGTGCTCTTGCCATTGCATTTGCATAGGTTTGAGCCCTCCACAAGGGTTCATGGTGGTGATACTTGTGAGCTTGTTACTCTTGGGTCTTTGGACCCTATACGCCTTTTGTGGCATAGACCGTTTGTGGTCAAGACCTTTTGTGGTCACTTGGGAGCCCCCAATTAAGTTGTGGGTGTGCCTCAAGACTTGGGCGCCCCCAATTAAGTTGTGGGTGTGTGCCTCAAGATTGTTGTACGGGATTCGATCTCCGCCCCAAAGGGGATCAATAGTGGAAGGTGAACTCGCAATCTTTTGTGGTTGAGTTCATCAGGAGAAGAAGGTGAGCCTTTGTGGCGTTGCGGCTAACCTGTTGTGGTTGCGCACACCTCTCCAAACAAGACGTACACCCTTTGGGTGGAAGTCGGGAATAGAGTTAATGAAGACAGCCAACCAATGGGCTGAAGGAGAGGACTACGTCCGCGAAACTTCTCCCAAAAAGGAAGGCGAAACAAGCAACTGGCGCGATTCACGTCAGAAGAGGAAGGCACGATACACGCACGACTCAATCGAGTTAGTAGCGGCGGGTTACGAAACCCCCCGGGAGGTCAAGCGTGAGGACAGTCGACAGCACGAGCAACGTCGACAGCCCAGCTCGAGCCAGTACAACCGTGGCAGCAGCAGCGTCGACCGCAACGACGGAAGTCAGAAGCGCGAGTGGAAGCGCCCGTTAACTGCGGCAGAAGAACTAATGCAGCCCTGCAAACATCACTCGTTCCGCAACCCGGTAACAGGAAAGTATGGTTCAAACCACCTGCTGAAAGACTGCCGCAAAGCAAGAAAAATATACCATGCCATGCAGCAAATCATCGCCCCGGTGCAGGCCATCCAAGCAGCACCGCAGCTGGCCATCCAGGCGGCACCCGCCAATAATAACCAAGTGCAAGCGGCATTCCCCCAGCCGCAGCAGCAGCAGCAAGGTCCGCCGGCAGCAGCTGACGCGTACCCAGCCGCACGAGGACAGCTGAACATGATCCAGAAGGGACCCCCGTCGAACAGGAGGCAGAAGATCATCACACGCCAAGTACTCCAGGCCATCAACAGCCCGCGCGCGGTACCAGACTACCTGCGCGGGTCTGAGACACCAATCACATTCTCCAGGGCAGATCACCCAGCAGAGGTAGTCCGACCCGGACACGCCGCACTCGTGATTGAGGCCCTGATCGGCGACTACAGCCTGAAAAAGGTATTCCTGGACGGAGGCAGCGGCATCAACATCATATTCGCCGACACCCTCAGACGAATGAATAGATCGACAGAAAAATTGCCGGAGTCGGAGACCACCTTCCACGGCATAGTACCAGGGCAGCCAATCACACCCATGGGAACAATCACACTCGACGTCATCCTCGGAACACCCGAACACTTCGAGAAGGAGTCGATAGACTTTGAGGTCGTCGACTGGAAGTCACAGTACCATGCCATCCTCGGACGCCCAAGCTTTGCCAGGTTCATGGCAGTACCCCATTACGCCTACCTGATGATAAAGTTTACCCGGGCCAAAGGGAGTGATCACCGTCCGCGGCGACTTTGGACTCTCCAACAGTTGCGACCGCGAGTTCGCCAAGATCTCCGAGTTCTTCGGCGTCGAAGAGCACTTCAAGGCCATATCAGCCGACAACGACAAGACCATCTTCCCGGCTCGCAAGAAGCCCGCCAAGGACGCGGCGTTCAACACAAATGACGACACTGTCACCCACCAAGTCCATCCGACCGACAGTGGAAAGACAGTCAAGGTCTCATCTAGCCTGACACCCGCATAGGAAAGCGCGCTCGTCGAGTTCCTACGTGGGAACTGGAAAATCTTCGCATGGCAACCCTCTGACATGCCGGGGATACCCAGGGAACTCGCCGAGCACTCTCAACTTCATCACAAGTTCGACTGCGTCCACAGCGGTCAACTTCATCAGGTCAATCATCTTCAGGTTTGGAGTACCTAATGGGATCATCACCGACAACGGCTCAAACTTCACAGCCGAGGGAATTCAAAGACTTCTGCTCAGAGCAGGGGATCAAGCTCAACTACGCGTCGGTCTCACACCCACAGTCCAACGGACAAGTAGAGAAAGCCAATGGATTAGTCTGCAACGGCATCAAGAAGCGACTGCGCGTGCCCCTCAAACGCGCAGCGGGCGCTTGGGTGGAAGAACTGCCATCAGTCCTCTGGAGTCTGCGAACAACACCCAATAGATCTACCCAGTACACGCCATTCTTCATGGTGTATGGTGCAGAAGCGGTCCTCCCCTGCGACATCAAGTTCGACGCACCAAGAGTAGTCGCCTACGACGAGTCAGAAGCAGAGGAAGCACTCGAAGACAGCAGAGACACCCTGGACGAAGCACGCGACATCGCCCTGGCACGATCAGCCGTGTATCAGCAGGACCTGCGCAATTATCATACAAGGAGGCTGCGACCAAGAGCGTTCGTGGCAGGCGACCTGGTTCTTCGACTCAAGCAAACGAAGGTGCACAAGCTCGCTTCCCCATGGGAGGGCCCGTACATCGTAACAGAAGCAATAGGCAATGGAGCATACCGCCTAAAGGACTCGAAGACCGGAGCGGATTGCAGCAATCCATGGAACATAGCACAACTACGCAGATTCTACGCCTAGTTCAAGTAACCATTATACAAGAAAGTCAACGCGGCAGGTTTCAGACGCGCTCTTTTCCTTACCAGGGTACCTGCGGGGACTGGAAGGTTTTTAACGAGGCGGCCTGCTCGCAAGAATCAATAAAGTGATTTGAAGAAAATCTGTCTCCTTTTCCAGTCACTCAAGAAGCTCAAAAATCCTAGGCCGCCACTCGAACCACTCGGGGGCTGCGCCACACAGGTTGAAATAACAGCTTAGGCCGCCACTCGATCCACTTGGGGGCTGCGCCATACAAGCACAATCAAAATCCTAGGCCGCCACCCGAGCCACTCGGGGGCTGCGCCACACAGGTTGAAATAACAGCTTAGGCCGCCACTCGATCCACTCGGGGGCTGCGCCACACAAGCACAATCAAAATCCTAGGCCGCCACCCGAGCCGCTCGGGGGCTGCGCCACACAGGTTGAAATAACAGCTTAGGCGCCACCCGAACCACTCGGGGCTGCGCCAAACAAGCACAAAGTCAAAAAATCCTAGGCCGCCACTCGACCGACTCGGGGGCTGCGCCATACAGGTCAAGTCCAAAATCCTAAGGCGCCACCCACGACTTACGGGGAGCCGCGCCACACAGGTCACACTTGCAATCCTAGGCTACCACTCGACATACTCGGGGGCTACGCCAAACAGGCCAAAGAAAAATCCTCGGCCGCCACTCGAACCTACTCGGGGGCTGCGCTGAACAGGTCAAGTTCCAAATCCTAGGTCACCACCCGACATACTCGGGGGCTGCGCCACACAGGTCACACTTGCAACCCTAGGCTACCACTCGACCTACTCGGGGGCTACGCCAAACAGGACTCAGAAAAACCCTCGGCCGCCACTCGAACATACTCGGGGGCTGCGCTGCACAGGTCAAGTTCCAAATCCTAGGTCACCACCCGACGTACTCGGGGGCTGCGCCAAACAGGTAACACTTGCAATCCTAGGCCGTCACTCAACTTACTCGGGGGCTGCGCCAGACAGGAGTTAGACAAAACCCTAAGTCGCCACCTGGTAGAACCAGAGACTGCGGCATACAGGTAACACTTGTTAAAAATAGGCCGCCGCTTGGCATACTTGGCAGCTGCGCCATCCAGGTCGAATCATACGCCCTCACTTTCGAGTAACATGTCATGTTTTCATTACTCGAAACAGTACTAGGAAATATTACAATGTATTTACAAAGGCAAATTTGCCCTCTATAGCTAACCCTGTGCATCAGACGACAGCTACTCTAAACTGCAGGCTCAGCCTTTGGCGCGTCGAGAGGACCTACAAGCCGCTCGCTCAAATCCTGAACTTGCCGGATAATCCGGCGCGCAGCCGGCAAAGTCTCGTCGAAGTCGTCGTCACCTGGCAAGCCTTCAAGCACCCGCTCAAGCGGAAGATGTGGCCGGTGCATCCGAACGTACGCCAGCGCCGCGTTTGCACCAGCCACAAGCTGAGCGTCGACAACCTCCTTCAGCCCTTCGCCATCACGGAACCTCTCCAGCAAGGCAGGCAACCCGTTCGGCTGCGCATTGTGCGGGAAGTACACGCGGTTGACGTGCAAAAGCGTCTTCCGACAGCTCTCCAGAAGAAAGGCAGCGCGCCATGTACGATCAAGCATCGTGGCAAGGACGCGCCCCCTCGACTTGTTCACCCAGAACTGGCGAGCTTCATAGGAGTCGCCTAGCGCCTCTCGAGTGACTCGCTCTTCAACGCGATCCCGCTCGGCTTCCCAATCGGGATTAACATCTGCACACATCAACTGCAAGTCAGAACGAGAAGGATAAACAACTGGGACGGCAGTCGCCGGCATGATACATACCCTGCAACTGCCGACTGATCAAGTCCATCTCTCCAAGCAAAAAATCTTCACGACGTGAGAACTCCGCCGTGGGGTGCGACTGGGAGCGCTGCAACGTCAGCTCCGCCTTCTTCAGGGTCGCCTCAAGCTCCACCACCTTGTTCTTCAAATAGGTGATCACCCGCTGGTCATTTGCGCTGCGCGGAGGAGCCGGCGCTGCCCGACGACGGCGAGCACCCGAAGAAGACGCCGCGCCACTCGGCCCGGCCAAGGGAGAAGGCGGAGCATCAGCGCGTGTGGCAATCTGTCAGGAATACGCAGAGTCAATACAGAAAGGCGACTGCCAAACACAGTTCAACTTAGAAAGAAAGAAGTCAGCAAATTCAATACTGGCGATCAAAAGACCCGACATGGGCAATATTCATTACAAAACAAGAAGTTCAAGATACAGATCGCAGCGACTGCCGCATCCCTAAAATTACTCTAAGGCCGCGGACTGCGACCAGGAACGGCCCTTCCGAGCAGCCGCTTCAGTCGCCTTAGCAAGGGCCCTCTCGAAGAGCGCCACAAGCTGCGCAGCCAGCTGCGAGGCGCGCTCCTTCACGCCACTCAGCGACGCGGTCCGACCATCAGGCTTGCGAGGAAAACCGCTGACGATCTTCTCGAAGTCACCTGGAACTTGGTGGCCTAAAAGGAGCTGGAAGGTGAGCTCGGAGCCGCGTACCGTCTGCGACCGCGTGAAGTCGGCGATGGTGGTCGCGTCCCCAAACGGCGCAGCCAGAGCGTCCACAGTCGCTGGCGGCTGGTCGCCCGGGAAGATGCTCTGATGCACCACGGCCAGAGCACCGGTCGACTTCTCCAGCGCGGCGGCAGACTTCCTCAGAGCGTCCGAGGCATAGGCGCAAACACGGTCGAAGAAGCCAACCGCAGTCGCCAGTTCGACGGTGTCACTCGAAGCATCTTCTGGAGGAACTCCACCGCAAGTCTCTGCGCCAGAATTCAAAGTCAGGACAAGAAAAGGAACGAAAACTAAGTAAGCGAAAGGCTGACACTCACCCCCAAGAGCAGCGGCGAGTGAAAGGAGGCGACCGATTTGAGTCTTCTCCTGGGCGGCCCGCGCCAGCTCCCGCTCTTGAGACTCACGGAGAGCCTTCTCAAGCTCATTCACCCGGCCAGTAGCCTGGTCCAGCGAGGAACGCAGGTGGTCCCTCTCCTTCTCCAGGCGAACATAAGCCGCGGCTGCGTCTAGCTGCTGGCGATAGTAAGGCTGAAAATAAAAGAAGCACGATGTCAATAAAGTTGCGGGCGACTATACTAGTCACCCACACCTTCGGGGGCTACTCCCATCGGGAGCGCTGATCGCGCACCCGATGAGAAATCAGAAGAACAAGGACAACAAAAGAAGACTTACGTGGTCCAGGAGCTCAAGGTCATCGACAGCCGAAGGAGGAGCCCGGCTAGACGAGGCCATGACGTTGGCCTCCACGTGCACCTTCTCCCCCACCACAGGTGTCTCCAGCCCGGTCGAAGGGCCAGAAGTAAGCTCCGTGTCCCGAAGGGGAGAGCTGACGTTGCCAGAGTGGTGGCTGCAGTAATATCAAGAACACAAAGTCAAGTAAACGGCGAACCCGCCAAAGTACTACTCGAGGAACATGTTGCGAGGAAACCAACCTGGGGGAGCTGGCGTCGTCGAAGCTCGACAGCGACGGCGAAGGCATCCGCGCGAAGGACCGCGGCGCGGCAGAGGCGACTGGAGGAACGTTGAGAGGTTCCTCCCAGCCACCCGAAGACTGCGCACCCGGGGACGTCGCCACGGCCTCCTCATCAGCAACGCCCCTGGCAGGCGACGACACAGTAGCAGACTCGCCGCGGATCGGAAGCTTCCGTTTCTTCCTCGCGGGTTCCTCCACTTCGTCTTCCTCCTCCACCTCATCGCGGGGAGAGTCTGCGGAGGGGATCTCTTCCTCATCATCCTCGTCCTCGATGAACTTCGACTCATCGTCAGGTCCGTTCTCAGGGAGCGGAGGATGGCTGATGAACAAATCCCGACCCTAAAGCAGAGTAGACGCAAGTCGAATCATAAGGCAAGGTAGACGCAAGTCGAATCAAAATTCAAAGTAGACTTCGGTCGAACAAGTACAAAAAGAAAGCAATAACAGACTTACCTCAGGAACGGGTTTCGTAGCCCCGTAAGGAGCAATGGGGCACTTGACGTTGCAGGCGTCCGCGGCTCGAAGGCTGGTGATTGACCTGACGTTGGCCTCCACCTCCTCGTCATCTAGCGGCTTGTCGCTAACGCCCTCGGCGGCCCACATCGGGTGGGGCCGGGCGCTCAGCGGCTGCACCCGAAGGCGGAAGAAGGTGGCCATCAGAAAGACGCCACCCGCCTCGCGCCCAAGGGTCTCGGTCAGCTCGCGCAGCAGCATCAGCAGGGGCCGCACAGCCTCCTTCTCCACGGCAGACAGCGGGTGCGCCCATGCGCCAGTCTTCCTCAGCCCGCGCCTGCCGTCGAATGCGTCCAGGCCATCTCCGGCCGACTGGACGTAGAACCATCGCCGGCGCCACCCCTGGACGGAGTCCGACTTCTTCATCGCAAAGTACGCGGTATCACCGCGCACCTGGATTCCGAAGCCGCCCACTGGGTAGGTCAGCCCACTCTTCCCCACGTTCTTACGAACGAGGAAGAGCGACTTCCACAGCCCCCAGTGGGGCGCGACCCCCAAGAAGCACTCGCAGAGCACGATGAAGCCCGCGATGCTCAAGACGCCATTGGGGGTCAGATCATGGATCTGAACCCCGTAGGCGTACAGGAGCCCGCGCACAAAATCGTGCATGGGGAACCCGAAGCCACGCGGAATGAAGTCCGCGAAGCAAACGCGCTCCCCATCGCGAGGAGTAGGAAAAGCCTCTTTGCCAGGGAGTCGTACCTGGACTTCGTCCGCAGGCGGCAGCAGGCCTTGCGCGCGGAGCACATCGACGTCAGCCTTCTTCGTCGTCGACCTCTGCCAGTCACCCTCGGGCTTCTTCATCAGCCCGGCAGCGTCGGCGGCGGCGGAGGAGCCAGCAGAGCCCTTCGGCTTGCCCATCGCTTTGGTCGCAAGGTGCGTGGACAGATCGCTTCGAGCTCGAGACGGCGGTGGCAATGGCAGAGCGCAAGAGGAGAGGAAAAGGAAAGAATGGATTGGAGAAGAGGACATCCCAAACGCCAGGGCGCAGTACTTATTCCTCGAAGATCAACATCTCAACCGTCCATCGCGCAAGGGCTCCGAGCGAGAGCATCCGGCCGTCTTATCTGGAATCCCGCAGGGCAACGATGCCCGGCGGTATAGCTTAGGTGGAGAGATGGGGCAAAACGGGCGGAGAAACAGCTCGGCCGGCATGCAATACAATTAATTGTATTTTCCAAGGAATTAATCCAATTAATATGCCTTGCTATATAAAGGGGGAAGGGGGTGTGCAAACTCCCTGGCTCCCCCATGTGGGACTAAAGGAGGAGAGGGAGGGGGGGTTCGGCCGAACCCCCTTTGGGCTTGTCCCACTCCTAGTCCAACTCGGACTAGGGGCCCAAGACCCCCTTCCTTAGGTGGTGCGGCTTGGGCCCTCTTAGGGCCCATGTAGGTGGGAGCCCCCTTTTTCCTTTATTTAATTAATATTAAATTAATATAAAAATACCATTAATTCATAATTAATATATTTATATATAATTCAATATCCCGTGACTCCGAAACAATTTCGGAACCACCCGAACAACCTTCGGACATCCCTGGAACCATTCCAGACCTTCCCGGAACTCCTTCCGGACCACCGGAACTCTTTCCGGATCATTTCTCTCCCTCCAGTAAAAACCTATATTATTCCAGAACCTATCTCCTGGTGTCGCTAAGACCTTAAGTTTGTTACGCTACGGTTCGAGAACACTCCAGACATGGTTGATACACTCCGCTCACCAATGACTGTCAGGGATACCTGGATGTATATGACGACCCCTGTGCATTCTACGAATATCGTCGTTGAACCATAAACATGATATCCATTCCCTTTGTTTCTGTGATACTACCTTGTCCGAGATATGATCGTAGACACACCGATGTCTTTGTTGTATCTCGTTACCGACAAGTGTTATTAACTCGTCTGTGATATTACATCTCCATGACCTAGTCATAAGCTGCGCAGCTATATAGATGCAATCTCACCGAGTGGGCCCAGAGTATCTTTCCATTACAAGAATGAATGAATCCCGCTCTTGATCCTTACGTCTCGATGCTCTTTCGGAATACCCAAGATGGACACCGTTATTGTCATGCTATATAAGACACAACGTTTGATGCTCTCAAAGCACCCCTACGAAGTATCAATAAGTACGGTCTCACGGTCTAAGGAATAAGCTACCATATTCTTATCTATTGCAAATGACAAACATCGTAATACGATCTTATTGCAATACTTTGCGTATGTCCATCATCTTATTCGACTAACAAGATGACCCCACTGTCAACCGACATCATTGTCCTTGATCGGGAATCTCGATCAACTGTTGCCCAATGGACTAGCTCATATAGAGGCTTGCTAGGGACCTGGTTGTCTATGTATCACACATGTATCAATAATTCCGATTAATAAAGTTATAGCATAATACACAAACCTATTATAAACTTATGAGATAACGCAATAAATACTACTTATTTATTTGCCTCTAGGGCATATCTCCTTCAGTCTCCCACTTGCACTAGAGTACAAATAAACTAGTTGCATTCTACTTTATCAAAATCCCTTATCAAATAAGAATCATTTGATAATGCTTGCTAGTGGAAGAGTGTTACTCTGACAATCTACACAATCCATGACTGTACATATTTTTGCGATTCATTGATATCATCTTGATTGATATCACCATGTTATTCTAATAACATATATGCAAATACCGTAACTAAGTGAGACTTATGTTTCCCAGCGCTTACTCTGATTATACCAACCAGATAACTGCCCTGAACAACACACTCAGTCATAGGGAGCCGACATTCCAATGTCAATCCATTAACTAATGCACTTCTACTTCCAGTAAATTTCAAATTTACTTTTACAACTGTTCTTTTCTTAAGAACATCGGTTATATTTTATCGAGCAGATAATATGGTTTCTGTATGATGTCTAATATTACATAATAGACCAACACGTCATACAACCGTTACTACCTTGTATCATTACTCTTAATGACCAATTGGATTTCAAGGGACCATCCTTTTGACTCTATTCTGACTCCTCAGATATAATCCAAAACAACTCAACTAACTATTTAAAATTCCCGTTCTATTCCAAATAGACACTAACTTTCAAATAGTTTCACAACTTCATCCTTCTCATCTATTCTACTGGTACAATTTCACAATGTGTCATTTACACAAGATGAATTCGACTCCCACTCAAAACATGTTTCCACATATTTGAGAACACGAGCTCCCACTCAAAAACATGTTATCCACATATTTTACCTGAGTGAACTAACTATGACTCCCACTTAAGTCGACATTTTGGTCAAACCAAAATCATTGATCTACTATCAATTCGAATTTAATACAAACTATAGTATTACACTAATACAAATCCTTTAGACTTCAAGCATGTCTACATAAATGCAGTCAATAAATTTGATCTTGTCCAAGACACATTTCTTGACAAGACATGCCTCCACGTCTTTCTTATAGTCACATTTCTCATATAACACTTTATATGATGATTAAACAATCTTATTCCTCTAATAAGAATTGCAGCAACAATTACTCTTTTAATCCTTTCAATGTAACTTGGATTTCCAGGCTGAAAAAAACCTTTGTTCATATTCTGATATTTTCTCAACTTTCTTTGTATTCATAAAGTGCACCTTGATCTGTTAACAAGATCTGAAACATTTAATACTGTGTTGTGACCTGACAGCAATATTAAATATAACACCACCTTATTTAGAAGTTTCTTTCATGAAAATGTTATGATCTTTATGAAGAGGATTGCAAGTAGAAAACAATTTTCTAGTCTCCCTCACTCTTAATCACCAAATTTCATTAGCAGACATATACTCTTTGGAACACCTTCCAACATAGGTCTGACACTTTATTTCAAGCTTCTAATTTCAATCCACAAACCCTAATTTGAAAAATTATATTTTTCTCGGAATTACATAGACAACAAACTAAGTTTTGTTTCTATTTGGTTTTGGAATACACTCCCATTCAATGCGAGCAATCTACAAAGAACTGTTCATGTATACTCCCAATTATCCTATAATCATATACATGTCGACACTACTGTCGATCCCATGAATTCTTGTTGAGAAAAATATCTATTTTCTAAAGTGGATATCGACTATAATGTTTCGAACATATTAGGAGATTCTAAGACATATTCTGACATACCACACTTTATTTAAAATAGAGCATGATTATAATTCCCCACATATCACCATATATGACATTATAATTTTGTGAAACATATTTGCACAAGCCTTTTATGTTGAACCCTCAATTCAAAATATTGTCCTTTGATCGAATCTTGTGAATATAACATTCACCATTCTTTCCTCTGAAAAACCCCATTTGATCTCTTATCAAATTAATTTCAGACTTATGATTTGTCGGGCAAATACTCCTATTTACCAAAATCATAGAAGAATTCGGATCAAGCAATAAACACCATTAATTAATCATTAAAAATGACACTCAATTAATTTCCTCTGGTATTGCAACTTCAATACTTGATTTCAAGCTTTAATCAACTCGGCACTCGAAATACTTAAATGGACCAAAAACATCCATTACTTCTTTCATTGCTTTCATGACTAAACTTGACGGTGTTTGTTCTAGTAATATAACTCTTATTCATAGGACACCCTATTTTATCATTTCTACAATTATGAATACTTATCATACAATCAATGTAACTGAGATGTTGAATCTTTATTCATAATATAAAACAACTGACTTGTTCCATAACATAAAACAACTGAACTTGTCTTATTACATGAATAATTTTGTCTTGCAACAATCAAGACACACACACTCGCTCACTATTACAAAAGATCTTATAAAAAACTATTAATGATAACTATGATAACATGAGGACGTGAACACCAAATGGCCATCAACTCCTTGATCACCAGCTTCAGCCCAGGTCACATCAAACTGCGCCGCATATATGTGATAATTAGGACCTGTTTCACAAACAGAACAAGTATCAAATACTTCATCATATATCAAGAGGCGAATTCATAATTCTGTATATATCAAATATATACCTGTAGCATCGAAGATCTCTCCTTCGATGGAATCATCTTTCAGAGATTTGAATTCAGACACAAACTTGTAGAAGTTCATATCATCGGCCTTCAAAATGTACTTGCGCACATGCTTCTCATAGCTAGGAGGTAGAGATATCAGGACAGTCCGAATGGCACAAGAATCTGCCATCCAGTAATCGAAGACCATCGTCAGCTGGAAGTAGATGTCATACAATCTCTTCAAATGTGTATTCAGACAGGTATGCTCCTCCATGTGAATTGTCTGGAACATTCTAAGCTGCCTGAATTGCTCACGCTTTCATTCATCCCCGAAGTGTGTCTTTATCGCATCAATCATGACGCTTGGCTCCTTGCGTCGAAATAACTCTTTCAACTCAGGTGCCAGGCATACGGTCATGGTGATCTCCAATTCCATGAATATGTCTCGACGCCTACGGAAATCATCTTCCTCCTCCTCGCTAGCAGAATCTCTTGGTCCTTCTCCTAATGGTTCATCGAGAACATATAGAATGTTGTTGTGTTCGAGAATGTTTCTAAAACCCTTGTACCATCCGATGAAGTTGGACCCGTCGGCTTCTAAGGTAGCATCCGGGCTCATGAGGAAGTAACCGAAGTATAGTTGCGTAGTCTACAGATGTGATCGCAAAAGAGGTAAGGTAAAGTTTATAACATGTAGGTGAGTTTTAGTTTTATAATCACATTATCTAAAACACACCACACCAAGATTATTATCCCTAAAATAATAATGGTGATTACACGACCCTCATCCACCACACCACCCCCGATCATCACGGCCGGCAGCATAGCTTCAAAGGTGGACATAAAATGTCGATCACAACAACTCTGTGACTCGTGCTCGATCTTTCGATCTTCCCGTGTTCCGAGTCCATATTTCTGGATATGCTAGGCTCGCCAATCAAACCTCGAAGACCCTGCGCGTGCAACATGGCTTACACCCACTGTATGCGAACGACGAGATGTGTGACACCCGATCATCACGGCCGGCCTCATAACGTAGAACTTTCTTGGTGGTGTGCAACAAGGGAGAACACAATTTTGGTATTTGTTATGGATCATCCTATTTATGATGCTACCGTTGTATATCTAGCATATAAGCAATCAATAGGATGCACACACAAAAGCACACAATAATGATGCAATGAAGTGCGATGTGACATGGTCGATGCACCTGGACCTTCATGGCGCCATGTGCCTGGCCCCCGGCGCCCCGGCATGGCTCCGAGTCTACAGAGCCCTTCATTGCCTCCGACAGTACGAGTAATATCAAAACTTACCGTAACCATGTCACATAAAATAATGCCTCTGCAAAACAAAGTTAGACGCCTCTAGCTTTATTTAGTTTTGCAAGTTTTACGTGGCATATAGGCTTATTCGTAAGAGAATCGCTTCCCTACCTACGAATTTTGTACCACAACGCCGATCGTATAATTGCATGTTTAAGCATCCCTTTCGGGCCCTCCATTGAAAATGCTTTACCGACTAGAGAGAGAGAGACAGACACCCGCCAGCCACAGATACGGTGCAAGCCGTATGTCAGTAGTGGAACCAGTCTCGCGTAAGCGTACGAGTAAAGTCGGTCCGGTCCGCTTTATCAAATCAATACCGAAGGCATTGCAAGTGCACGCTAGAGGGTAGCAAATATAAGAAAGACGCCCTCATTCAACATGACTTCTAACCGTACCAGCAGTACTACGCATAGATCGGCTCTGATACCACTGAAGGGGTTACGGTGCAGAAAACAATAATTTTTGTAGCGAACGAAACCCTAACTAGCCAGGATTTATCTATCTAGTACATGTGATAACGGTGGCGGAACGGGTTACATTACCTCCATGTAGACCGATAGCGGGGATTACGCTCCCGCACAAGCGTTGATGATGAAGTCGTACGTAGCCGACCTCGAGGTCGCGGAGAACTTGCCGCGATGATGAAGTCGATGACGCCGTGGTGTCGACGATGATCTGCGTCGACGGGCGTCGGGCGGAAGAAGGCGGGGCGCCGGCACCAAAGGGGGGGGGGGTTGCGCCGGCGGCAGCGAGGGGGGGGGGGCGGCGCGGCGGCTGCAGGGGCGAGACGACGTCGCCCAGGTTCCTCAAAAAGAGTTACCTCCGAGCACTCACAAACATACGGAGCTTAGCGACAACCCCCGGTCATTCAGATCCAGCTGAAATCGCAGGGGTAGATCTTATCTGGAATCCCACAGGGCAACGGTGCCCGGCGGTATAGCTTAGGTGGAGAGGGGGGGCAAAACGGGCGGAAAAACAGCTCGGCCGGCCTGCAATACAATTAATTGTATTTTCCAATGAATTAATCCAATTAATATGCCTTGCTATATAAAGGGGGAAGGGGGTGTGCAAACTCCCTGGCTCCCCCATGTGGGACTAAAGGAGGAGAGGGAGGGGGGGTTCGGCCGAACCCTCTTTGGGCTTGTCCCTCTCCTAGTCCAACTCGGACTAGGGGCCCAAGCCCCCCCCCCCTTCCTTAGGTGGTGCGGCTCCCCCCTCTTGGGCCCTCTTAGGGCCCATGTAGGTGGGAGCCACCTTTTTCCTTTATTTAATTAATATTTAATTAATATAAAATCCCATTAATTCATAATTAATATATTTATATATAATTCAATATCCCGTGACTCCGAAACAATTTCGGAACCACCCGAACAACCTTCGGACATCCCTGGAACCATTCCAGACCTTCCCGGAACTCCTTCCGGACCACCGGAACTCTTTCCGGATCATTTCTCTCCCTCCAATAAAAACCTATATTATTCCAGAACCTATCTCCTGGTGTCGCTAAGACCTTAAGTTTGTTACGCTACGGTTCGAGAACACTCCAGACATGGTTGAGACACTCCGCTCACCAATGACCGTCAGGGATACCTGATGTATATGACGACCCCTGTGCATTTTACGAATATCGTCGTTGAACCATAAACATGATATCCATTCCCTTTGTTTCTGCGATACTACCTTGTCCGAGATATGATCGTAGACACACCTATGTCTTTGTTGTATCTCGTTACCGACAAGGGTTATTAACTCGTCTGTGATATTACATCTCCATGACCTAGTCATAAGCTGCGTAGCTATATAGATGCAATCTCACCGAGTGGGCCCAGAGTATCTTTCCATTACAAGAATGAACAAATCCCGCTCTTGATCCTTACGTCTCGATGCTCTTTCGGAATACCCAAGATGGACACCGTTATTGTCATGCTATATAAGACACAACGTTTGATGCTCTCAAAGCACCCCTACGAAGCATCAATAAGTACGGTCTCACGGTCTAAGGAATAAGCTACCATATTCTTATCTATTGCAAATGACAAACATCGTAATACGATCTTATTGCAATACTTTGCGTATGTCCATCATCTTATTCGACTAACAAGATGACCCCACTGTCAACCGACGTCATTGTCCTTGATCGGGAATCTCGATCAACTGTTGCCCAATGGACTAGCTCATATAGAGGCTTGCTAGGGACCTGGTTGTCTATGTATCACACGTGTATCAATAATTCCGATTAATACAGTTATAGCATAATACACAAACCTATTATAAACTTATGAGATAACGCAATAAATACTACTTATTTATTTGCCTCTAGGGCATATCTCCTTCAGTCCTTACATACTAGTCTGGTGAACAATCCTTTTGGACCTGGGTACTCTGTCCCAGGTTTAGGCAGGTGTTTTACCTTACTGCCTGCTGCAATTAGAGCCCAAGTGCTATGTTCAGTGCCTTAAGCTCTTAGACACTTGTTCTAAGAGAATCTCCAGCAGCGGCGCTATAATTTGGCGTTGTAAAATCACTATCACGCGCGCTGAAATGAGTGTTGCGCGCGGCCGCGTTTCGCAAAAGTTCATATTCGATCATAGCTTATACAAAGTTCATGGATACGAAATACTAGATTAAACTACTTCATAAAATCTAAACTACTAGTTGGAGTCCCAATCGTACGCGTCTGATTCCTCGGTTGGGGAAGACACTGGATCGGACGACGATAGATCGTTCCAGCGAGGGTCGTCGGGTGGGACCGTCGGGTTCTCCACCTGCGCGGCGATGAACTGCCGCCGCATCTTCTTGTCGTAGCGGCGCTCCAATTGGTTCTCCCTCCGGTTTCTCCTTCTATAGTCGGCTTCATCTTGGAAGCGGATCTCTGCGCCCACTGTTGCCCAGGCAAAGTGCCAATACAGGAGTCGCTCCTCGCCCTCCTCGGCTATCTCGAGGCATCGCTGCTCGGTGCGGTGGCGCCGCCGCTCGTTGGAGAAGTTCAGCCGCGGCGCTGGCACCAGTTAAATCGCCTGCCGGCGGGTTTGGACGCCGTGGAAGTTCATCACCTCGCGAGGAAGGCCGAGGAGCCAGCGCCTTCATGCGCCGTGTCGAGCCGGCTCCGTGCACCCAGGCATCGTTCTATCCACACCCCCCCCATCTAAGCCAATCCCAAATCCACCCCCCTCCCCCACACCACCCGACGACGGCCACCGACGAGCGGTTGAGCGGAGAACGACGCTCCGACGATGGTCGCGCGTGCGTAGAAGCTCCGACGACGGCCGCATGTGCGTAGACTCTGGCGACGATGATCTGCAGGCGAGTTCCTCCCTCCTCCTTCCGACCCCTGCTCCCTCTTCCATTTCTTTTTCTTGGCCTGCTTAGGGTTTGCTCGGGCTGGCTAGTGTCCATGGCAAGGGTTTGGGTTTACTTGACATGGATATGGTTAGGGATTGTCGCGGATCTTGCTTGGCGCTGCAACCAGTCCATGCTTGTTGGGGATCTTGCTTGGCTTAGGCTTTGTAGCTTGTTGATATCGTTTACTGCAGTCCATATATGATTATCTACTATGTATCTTGCTTGCTGCATGCAACCAGTCCAAGATTGCTGCGAATCTTGCTTGGCTTAGGTTGTGTAGATTGTAGATCTCGTTTACTGCAGTCCATTTATGATTACCTGCTACGGATCTTGCATGCTGCAACCAATACATATATGATTATGTCCTGCTGATCTTGCTTGCTACAGATCTTTACCAAGGCATGTCCTTTAATTTCCATTTATCAACCTCTGTATTACTGTTACCCTGTTATCCTGCATGGATAAACCTGCTCCCAAACATAGTTTGGTTACCCTGCTTATCTGTACATGAACCTATATGTTGCTTGGTTCTTTAATTGCATCCACATGATGTATTTGTTGTCACTAATTCGTATTCATTTTGTTTTGCCAACATGACCCAACCCCTCAACATCAGGCATGACGAACAAGCAGCTGACTAGTAAGCAACTAAAAGATTCAACGTCATTCTGTCTAATGTTGATAATCTTGTAGTTGAAGTTTACTGTTGCAGTCCGAATAATAGTATACCTATGATCTTCCCTCCTTAGGGGCATTGTTGTAGAACAGGACTACCACAAACAGGCGGAACAACAAAGTGTTAAGTTCCTATGGTATTCCCTCTTGGAAGGCGCTGTTCATGAACATCACACATGGTGGTCCAAGTGGTAGCACAGTTTCAAGTCCCGAGTCATCTGTCCTAACTCGTCACAAGAGTTCTCATGTTCCCCGTGATGACCAAGTTTTTGGGGAGGAGGATGAGGACCTTCGCAACTTTGTGGAGGAAACTGTGCAGAGTGATCAAGACTCTCAAGGGTTTGTTGGTGTCAGTGTTGAATTGACTGATGCATGCAAGTTTTCTTTCTTACAGTTGTACACAGTATCTACTGCATTCTTTTTTAATCTTTGTAGACTCTTTTGGATGTGTGTTGTTTTTTTAAATCATTTACCTTAGTTGCTTGTGTTGTCTTGCTTCCCTCGCTGGCTAAACTTTGTTCTTATACATGTAATGAAGCACCCCTCACTGAAATAGAGAAGATCAGGGCTGCCACAATGAGGCGGAACACGCTCATGTTGCGTGCAAGTGGTATCCCCCACTTAGTGGCAATGCTAAAGAAGACAAATGGTGTTCGAGGTGGTAGGACAGTTTCAAGTCACGGATCATGTGCCATAACACAAGCCAAGAGCCTAAGTCCACCAGTAATTGGGGAGGAGTCTTTGGACTTGTGCAGTTTTGTGGAGGAAACTGTGCAGAGTGATCAAGTCTCTAAATCAACAAACGAAGGAAGTCCTGATGCTGAAGGGAGTGTTGTAGGCAAGTTTCTTTTGTACACACTATCTGCTACAATTGTTATATTTGTAGACTCTTTTGGATGTGTGTTGTTTTTTTGAAACGGTCTTTGTATGTATGCTATTCAGGTGCATCCAATACTAGTATGAGTGGTCTCAAGCATAAACGAATGAAGCTGAAAGAGGAGCTTGCTGCCATGAAGAAGAACTCAGAGGCCCAAGTGGCTGCTATCAAGAAGCTTAGATGAAGCTGAAGCCGCACAAACTCAACGTGACAAGGAATACGAGTTGCAGGGCCAACAGACTGAGGAGAAACTTGCCAAGGTAGTTGAGATACTGGTGTTGTTTGGAGCTAACTAGAATGAGAGAAAGTTTAGTTATGCTGCTGGTTTGCAAGGCGTATTGGTATGAAACTTGCTGGCAGGTTCGTGTCCTTTCCGGACCCTTTTTGGCGGTTGTGAATTTGGCTAATCTGTGAACATGTTGATGAATCTGTTGAAGGGGATCGCAGGCAGAAAACAATAATTTTTCTAATAATGATAACCTTAACCTAGCCAGAATCTATACTATGCAGATATAGTAATACGGAGGAGATCGTTATACATACCCTTGTAGACCGAAAAGCGGGGATTACGCTACCGCACAAGCGTTGACGATGAAGACGACATAGTCGACCCCAAGGTCGTGTAGAGGACGTGGACCTCCCAGCACCACTAGCGTGGCACCTCGTAGAGCGTCACACACGTACGGTGAAGCCGACAACCTCCAAAGCTCCAGTCCAGAACGAGCAGCGGAAGACCGGGACCGGAACACCAACATCGTGGCAGCGGGCGTATGGTGGAGAGAACTTTCTCCTCGGCGCAACTCCAACAGGGGAATCACGTTATCGAGAAGAAATCAGAGAAAGAATTGGATGAATTAAAAAGGTAGGGGTGCACCTCTATATAAAGGGGCATGGGAGCAGCCAACCTTGCCAGGCTGGCGGTGTGGGACTATTCCCACACCCCAGCCGGCCAAGCTAGGTGCGCCGCCCTAGATGGGCCCCATGTGGCCCATCTAGGGCCGGCCTAATCCCCTCTTCCCCTTTGGGGGAACTCCCCCCCCCCCCCTCATGGGCCTTCTTGCAAGAGAAGGCCCATTAAGGGTATTTTGCCTTTAAAAGTTCAAAAATAAATATATTTAACTATTAATTATATTAATTCATATTAAATACATATTACATAATTTATTCCGGCTCCGAAAACTATTTCGTCGCTGCTCGATCTCCATCGGACCACTACAGGGACGTTCCCGGCGTTCTCTATTTCTTTATTTCTCTTCTGGTAAATATGTCGAATCCCCTTAAGTATGTTACCCTAGCAGTTTGATATATCAATATCGAGACTCCTCTCCTGATAAATGACTAATTCGTGGGCCTGGACACCTTGAATTAACCACCAGATATAACGAATAACTTAGTCGTTCGAAACTGGACGTCTGAGTCTTAAACCTTTTGCCATGACGATACTTAGTGTGCCCGAGACTCGTTCATAGATATCTCCATGTCTAGGTGACCTAGTCACATGCTTGCAAGTTCATTTGACATAATCTCACCGAGTGGGCCCTAGAGTATCTATCCTGCTATGCGGATTGGTAGATCCTGCTCTTGATCCCTCGTCTCAACATACTCCCTTCCGATACCCGAGAGGAACACTTTTATTGTCACACTATTATGATATGATGTTTGATGCAATCAAAGTATCTTTCAAGAATAGCAATAAGAGTTGATCTCTCGGTCGAAGGCGTAATGACCACGTCCTACATATATTGGGTATGTCCATCACATCATTCTCCCAATGACATGACTCCATTGTCAACTGACATAAATGTCACATGATCGGGAAACCTTGATCATCAATTGCTCAATGAACTAGTTAGATAGAGGCTACTAGGGACATGATTGTTTATCTACCACACGTGTATTAATGTTTCCTCTTAATAAAGTTATAGCATGGTATAAAACATATAATAAACAATTTAGATATGACGAATAAACTATCTTTATTAAGTGCCTCCAGGGAATATCTCCTACAACTGTGAATATCCAGGTGAACATGTTGGTTCATCTCTGTGACCCTTTGTTCTTTTTTAAATGTTGTGATATTGGGCTATTTGTTGTATTTTATAAGGACAAGGCCGAATGTAAGCTGGGACTAGATGAGCTCTTAAAAGGCTACAACCCAATCAAAATTAGATTCGTATATGGGTCGATTTACGAAAACCACGAATTTAAAAAGGCTGAGATCAAAATATAACTGGGCCGTAAAAAGGTCAAGGACCAAAACATTAACGGACCCTAAACTGGCCAAGACCCAAAACTATAATGGACTCTACAAAGGCCAAGGCCGATAATGTAACGCACCCCAAAACGGCTACGGCCCAAAATTGTAGTGGACTCTAAATGGGCCAAGGCCCAAAACTGTAGTGGACCCTAAGTGGATCGAGGCCTAAACGGTACCGATCCAGAAACAGGCAAAAATGGGACATGGCCCGGAAAACATTGAAGCTAAAAAGGCCAAGGCCTGGTAAGAAAATATACTCGTAACATGCCAAGGCCCAACAAGCATAATGGTCTTGGCCCATATAACAGACTCAACGGACCAGGCTGAATTCATTTAGTGACGTTTTGGAACGTCA
Source organism: Poa annua (assembly GCA_026929855.1). Taxonomy (NCBI): domain Eukaryota; kingdom Viridiplantae; phylum Streptophyta; class Magnoliopsida; order Poales; family Poaceae; genus Poa; species Poa annua. The sequence continues at coordinate 30,182,664 of CM049428.1, forward strand.
CAAAGGCTGCCACGTCATCACGAGTAGTGACGTTTTAAATCGTCACTGAACACAGTGACGGTTCCCAGATCATCACAACGGTAGTGGCGATTCGTGAAAACGTCACGACCGTCCCTCCTTGTCGGCCTGCTTTTGACGAATTTGAAATTGTCACGAAGTCGTCACGGACAAACCTTAGTGACGAATTTGAACCATCACAAATGACCATATTCATAGTAGTGCCATTACCGTCCGACAGACGCGGGCCTCCCCCATTGCGGCGTGGCAGGCAGGCCTTATTGTAGCGAGGCGGGGTCGGTGGTGGCAGCAGCCGCAACGGGGTCAGGTTCCACGTTGTGGCATGCTGGCGGGCGGTGACGAGGGGTGTGCTCATCAATACCCATACTCTAGTACCTAGGGTTGGAGTTATGGTGTAGAGAACACATAGTGTTAGGAGATCCGACGGCTGACAAGCTGGAGTTACCCAGGTTCAGGGTTCTCGACTGAGGTAACACCCCTACTTCCTGCTTATATGTTATTGATTGTGGAATATGTGATGGTTACAAGGGTCCAGCGACGGTTTGATCTTGCTAGGGTTTGGTGGCTCTGGAGTTGCGTGTTCTGATCAGTCGCCCTCCTGGCCCTTATATGAGAGGCCAAGTCTCGGGTACGTAACCAAATAGAATTACATATATGGAAACTACAACCGACTATACCTAACTTGGAAAGCACTCTTCATATTGGGCCTTTCTTGATGGGCTTCATCAGTCTATTGATAATTGAGATTTAGTCATCACGTGCACCAGGTACCACATGGTAAGGTACCCGTTCGGTATATCCTCGCCAGGCGGTCTTAGTGGCGGAGCCAACACTGTGGTCGGTCCAGTCCCACCAGCAGCGCCGCCCCACCACGTTGTAGGAGCCCGGCGGGGTCCCGCCGTCAAAGAAGGCGAGCGCCTCCTCGCGCTGGAAAGGTGAAGCCAACGACCCTAGCTGTTATCATCGTATTCCGACGTGGCTCGTCAGTCCCTTGAGAGTCCGCTTCGTCGCCGGGTGCTGACGCATCATGTCTTTTTAATAATGAGTCCACCACTTTCAATTTTATGGAATAAGTATGGATAAGCTACTAGAGTAAAAGAAATAATTGAGTTGGATGTTATACAAGAAATGGAAAGGAATATTAAATTTGATAAAAAATGATACATATCGTTGTTTCATATGCTTTGATGAATAATAATTTAAAGGTGTATTATTTAATGCTACCTTATATTCTCATATTTAGATGATTGATCTTAAATTATTGTGTTTAACATAAAATGATTAGCAATATGGACACTATTGCATGCTTGTAGATAGTTAACTTTCTCACTTTTGTTAGCCAAAAATATTTCAACAAGCATAGACTTGTGAACCCAAACCCCTTTAAACCAAGCTATTCCAGAAGTGCCCACCATATCTACCTATTTAGCATTATTGCTATTTCAATTACATTTCCCATATTTAATGTTTTATCTGGCTTCCAAATAGAAATGGTTATGGTTATGTTTGCAATGAGAAAGTTAGTACTCCCTCCATACCAGTTTATAAGATGCATTTTCAAAATCAGATATTCCCAAAAAATAGGATGCAATTAGGCATTAAATGAGTAATTACTCCACCACCAAATTAATTTTATGGAGAGAGGAAACGGCTTGTGCGCTCTGCATGGCGTGTGAAACGTTCTCTAGCTTGGCATGTTTTGCATGCAACCAACCGGGTAACTCCTCCGTGGGCCTCTGGCATTTAAAACTGCCTCGTTTTTCTAAATATAGGGCTCAATTCGGCTAATTAAATTCGAAATTTAGCCCAATACTTGCCCACCTTGGTTGCAGTGATTTGCTAGATGCATCTTATAAACCGGTATGTAGGGAGTATAAGTGATGGTAACCCTAGTTTTCCTAATTAATATAAGTGATGGTAACTATATTTAGGCTACAAAGTGGCTATCCTTACTATTCCAATTCCATATGCCATCAGAAAATATTCATACTTGTATCTATGAAATATTATACCAAGACATTGGTCAAACTGGATAAATTTGACTTTTAACGAAATGTGTGCTTCTGTAGTATGTTTTCTTAACCGTGGCGTACTCCACCTAACACCTAGTTTTATGGCTAGCAAGGCATAGGACAGAGTGAGAAACACTAGAAGCAAGGCACATGTGAACAACACATCCATCCATCACTCCCGTGTCCCCGAGCATAGCAAATACACTACTCCTTGAGAATCCGCACCAGCACCAAACCCCATGAGTGACACGCCTCCCCATCCCATCCCACACACCCCAAGGACTCCCCACTCCCCATCATTTTCAGTTAGACAAATCCATCCTCCAACCGAAGCACGGCGTTTGGTGGTGGTGGTGTATGCCCGAGGGCGAGAAGGAAGCGCCGTACGTAGGAGTGCTCGCCCCTCAATTAGATACTCCTTTCTTCACACATTCCCATGCGCACATTTCCCCACGCACACAACAGCACAGACGACTACTCCTACAAGCTTTCCACTCCACAGAACACAGATGCTGTGTGTGTGTGTTCACTCTTCACTGGTACTGCTACTGCTTGCTACTACATGAACACTCTTGGTCACACGAGCTCCCCAGCTACTGCTAGGTAGACGGTGTGGTGTGCTGTGGCATCCATCGTTGGCTGTCACCTCATAGTCAGTGGGTGGCGGTGACAGTGAGCTGCAAACCTTGGACATGAATTGAGAGGCACCTATCCTTTCCTGTCCACGTCTGTCTGATGGATTGATTGATTGATGTGTGATGCCTCACTAGCTCAGCTCAGCTCAGTCGCTCCCCTTTCTTTCTTTCTTTCTTTCTTTCTTTCTTCGTGGCAAATCTCATCAGCAACAGCGCTGCCTCTGGTGTGACTACTTGTTCCCAGTTTTCTTTATCTTGCTCCTCTCTCCATATCCTCCTACTGTCTTCTCCTCCTCCTACCCCTCGTTCCTTTCACACACACAAGCACACAGAGGGAGAGGGAGAGGGAGCGGAAGTGAAACAGAGAGGAGGATCGAAGATGGAGAGGAGGAGGAAGGCAATGTGGCTGTACCCAAAGGTGGTCGGCTTCAACCCTCCAGAGAGATGGGGGCACTCTGCCTGCTTCTTCGAAGGAGTCATCTACGTCTTTGGGGTATGTATCCCTTCCTTAACATCCATTGCTTGCTACTTCCCCAGTCGGAGAGTGATTCCAACGATCATCTTCTTCTTCTTCTTTTCGTCAGGTTAGAGTTGTTTAGATTAGCATGAACCGTTGAAGGCACTGGGGCCTTTTTTGGGTAGGAAGAAATGTCCTTTTTGGTGTTAATAAACTTATGGGTTTTGTTTTGTCCTCTTGCAGCTCCCTCCTCAGTAGTAGTGATCTAGCAAGTTGTTTAGCAGCTTTCACCTAAAGTGCGCCCGTGAGTCGTCCGTCTTTGCTGTAATATGTTTTTAGGTGAAAAAAAGAGTAGCCAAAGAAAGTGACTTTTGCACTAGTACGATTGATAATCACCTGTAAGCATCCCAGATTGAACTCTCATAAAACAACTCTCTCTTTCATCACATCACAAACACGAATCAGTCCTCGCATGGTAGATCGTGAGTTCTTCACTGCAAACTGATGGTCCTCGAGAAGCCATGGAAAAGGAAAGAACAGGGCCTTTTAGTTGTTCTTTCTCTTTCTCTCCTCTTTTGGACCACGCTCCGGTTTCCTGTTCCTTCATACTCACTAGCATGCTGTTATGCGTGTGGTCACGCAAAAGCAAATCATAAACTGGAGAAAGATTGCTACCCAGACCTCACCTCTGGCACCGCACCCACCGGAACACCACCATTTTTTTCTCTCCTTCCTAAAGTCAAATTTTGCAGCTCACTGCATTCCGTTAATCACCAAATTCCCAATGTGCTTTAATCTAACCCTGCATTGATGCCACAGGAAATTTACATCTATGTTTCTGTATGCTGTCCATGAATGAATGCAGGGATGCTGCGGCGGCCTGCATTTCAGCGACGTTCTAACCCTGAACCTCAAGACAATGGCATGGGCCTCCTTGACGACGACGGGGCAGAGGCCCGGCACACGGGACAGTCACGGCGCGGCGCTGATCGGCCACCGGATGATGGTGTTCGGCGGCACCAACGGCTCCAAGAAGGTGAACGACCTCCACGTTCTGGACCTGCGTACCAAGGAGTGGAGCAGGCCGCCCTGCAAGGGGACCCCGCCGTCGCCGCGTGAGAGCCACACCGTCATCACGGCCGCCGGCGGCGACAGGCTGGTAGTCTTTGGCGGCAGCGGGGAAGGAGAGGGCAACTACCTCAACGACCTGCACGTGCTGGACGTCCCCACCATGACGTGGACGTCGCCGGAGGTCAGCGGCGACGTCGTCCCCGAGCCCAGGGACAGCCACGGCGCCGTTGCGGTTGGCAATAGGCTCTTTGTCTACGGAGGCGACTGCGGCGATCGCTACCATGGAGAGGTGGATGTGCTGGACATGGACAGCATGGCATGGTCAAGGGTAAGCTGTCATGTCTGTCAGTCCTTGTCATGCACTATGTGATAGATGCCCATGGTGTATCTTGATAGTATGTGTAATGTTCAGGTGTTCATGAATTTCTGATGTTCATTTCATTGATCCACAGTTTACAGTAAAAGGAGCCTCACCTGGTGTCCGGGCTGGTCATGCAGCTCTTGGAATTGGGTCAAAGGTCAGCATATTTTACTGAAACAGTGGGAGTTACATTCGTGAAGAAATGATTACGCTACTTCCTAAAAAAAGCTTGTCTTTATAGATCTATGTAATTGGAGGAGTTGGTGATAAGCAATACTACAGTGATGCATGGATTCTTGATGTCGTGAGCCGGTCTTGGACCCAACTTGAGACATGTGGGCAGCAACCTCAGGGCCGGTTTTCTCATTCCGCGGTCATCATGAATTCTGATATTGCAATATATGGAGGGTAATCTTCCACAAACAAATCAACAATTCAGTGTAGTTTCTTACTAAAAACAACAAACCTTGTAGTTAATTGTGTAATAGTTCGAAATACCCTGAAAATTCACAGATGTGGTGAGGATGAACGCCCCCTGAATGAGCTACTCATTCTGCAACTGGGTTCCGGACATCCAAATGGCCGCTACAACATCTCAATGTGCAAGATTTTGAGCAACCACTGGAGCCAGGAGAAGCAAAAGTTCTTGAGGGCAGAAAACGTGAGTACCTTAACTTGCATATAACATAGCATGATGTTAACATTCCTATGTGAGGATACAAATAAATATGTTGCACAATATGTCACAGCAGAAGGATGCAATCGCGAGCAATGGGGAAGTCGGTCATAAACCTCGAGAAGCAGAAATTGAGCAAAGAAATCCTTACCTCCGTGGTACCGGTAAGTGAATATCTTGCCAAAACAATTTTTTACTGGCCTGTGTTATCCGCAATCGCGTTTACCGGTACATTGTTCACAACTTTAGAGAATGGCCATGTGAAAAGAAGAAAAACTGGGGATGCTCGTCCAAATGAGATGGAACTGGAGCAGGAGGAGCACTCACTGTCTCTTTCCCAACATTCGTCGCCTTCCCAGTCCGATCAGGAGCAGAATGGAGCTCAGAAGCTTTCAGCTGGATCTCCTAGAGGTTCATTCTCAGCGCTGCAACCATTCGTTCGTCTCAACAGCAACGGTTCCCTAAGGACTACAGGAGGTGTGTCACCAAGGCCTCTCAAGACCGACCAGTTTCTCCGCAACATTGCACCACAGCAACGGCACGAGATGCAGTTCCTAACAGCTGAACCTAAGCAGCACCTCCGGCCATCGGGTCCATCTCTTGTATGCATCTTTCTTCCATGACACTAGCTTATGTTGCCATGTCATCATGCTTGTGACGCCAATCGTCTCTGGTATGCAGATTGGAGCTGAGGTTCAGGGGACAATCGATGGAGCTTTCGATTCCGGATACCTCATGACAGCCGTCGTCAACGGGCAACTCTTCAGAGGTGTTCTGTTTGCTCCTGTAAGAATATCTATCCATTTGCAAACTAATCACAAATGATGCATAGGTTAGATTAAATGCTGCATTGAATCGTTCTTGACTTCCCCCGGCCATTCTGTTTCCTTTTTCATCTCAGGGACCTGGAGTAACAGCTCCAAGACCTGCAATGCATCATCAGATTCGAAATAGCTCAGCGGTTCCTCCCCAGCAGCGCCCAGTGCTGGCTCATGCCTTCCCGGTTCATGCCCGACCGGTGCCGCAGGCCACAGGCTTTGTCCTGCCTGACTACAGCCAGCATACTCGGCGCGGGTTCCCGGCCAAAGTCGTCAAGTCAGAGCCAGAGAGGAGCAGCAGTGACCTGCATGATGTCGTGCTCACACTCGGAGGGCCCGGAGGGCGCAGCTGATGCTGTTTTGTCACAGCACTTGGGGTTCCAGGCCGGGATGTTTTATCTGTGAAACTTGCTCTTTGTAAAATAGATCATTCTAGCTGAGGAAAATAAGCCTCGTGGCCTTAGTGTAATCGTCACTGATCATGGCCAGACGCGTCGGTTGTTTTAGGATTTTATGTGCGGTTTATGTATAGCGTTGTTTAGCTTGACGAAGCTTAGTTTTCTCTATGAGCCATCTATTCGACAAGAAGTTTTGTGGCTAGTGGTGGCAAATAGTGGTGAGTTTTCTGAACTGTGAAATCATTGCTTGTTCGTTTCTTTTCTGATGGAACCGGACGTCTTGCCATGTCTTTCATACTGAAACTCAGCCGTTCTTTCTGAGCCAGCATAAAGTGTGACCCTATGAACTAGCAGCGACAATGAGTGGACAAACCAAGAGAGAATCAGCAATAGCATCCGTTAAAGATGACCGAATTGTTTACTACTACGGGTAGTATATTGTCGCAGAATCACTGCCATCGTTTGTAAGAAGTTATGTAATACTCCCTCCGTATCAAAATGTAAGATGGTGGTCTCATTTTTAATCAAATGATCCTTGTATTTAAACATGTCTAGATACATAATGATAAAAAATTGGCCCAACATCCTATATATTTTGATACGGAGGGAGTATCAAGAATTAGGGCAGTGTAATATATTGTTGTAGCAGAAGCACTGCTAATACCCTCTCAATTATCTCTAGATTTTGCTATCTTTTTTGCAGGATGAACATGGAAAACACGCAAATTGTGATTTCTCGTCAACTTGTTGTAGATGAGCAAATATGTGATTACCTAATTGAACACTGGAATGACGCAAGAGGGAGGGGGGCTATGAAACGTTACCTGTGTACAGCTTTAGTCTACCGTCAATGTCCTCCCTGTTCACAAAGACTTATCCACACGGTACTTCGGACGAGCATGGACATATCACTGTCAGAGCATTAAACTGATGGCACGCAGAGATGGAAAGAGAAATGACCCTGTAGTAGGATTCTTGCTCCAGTACTGAAAGTTTGAATAGCCATTACATACAGAAGAAAAAAGAACTGCAGGACAAAGCCCCCTTAGACAAGACTACACGTTGCACTAGTAAAATCTCCACGCTCAGGCCTGCCTCCGCTTCTTGACGAGAAGGAAGCAAAAAAGCTAGAACATCAGCTCAACCACGAGTCAAAATAAGGGCCGACAACTGTTCTCTCTTGTAACATCTGCTTTCGGTTATTCATGGAGCGAATCAGAAAATAACTGACGTAAATTAGGGGCAGAAATAATAGGTTTTTCATCGTCCCTTGTCGCCCATCCTCTTGAGTAACTTCCCGATGTCATAGCATATCTCAATCTTATCGTCCTTGATCTGTTGACGGAGGGAACGGCTCGTCTCACCAGCTGCCAGATAAGTCCGCAGGAGGGACTCATATGCTTTGCCGTCAATGCACCCAAGCGTCCTCAAGCAACAGCAGAACCTGTCGGCACCTTCAACATCCTTCTGTTCTTCAAAGTACTTGGAGAATGTCTGGATCTTCTCCTGATCCAGCTTCGCTGCTTTCTTGGGGAGTTTCGTTACATTCTCGACCCAGTTGAGTGCTGATTTCATGTCCCCTGTCCCCATGTAGTGATCCACAAACAACTCGCATGTTTTAGAGTCAAAACAGCCACCCTTTTCCTTGGCCTTCTCCCACAATAGCTCAGCCTCTTTGGCCATGCCATTCTTCAGATGAGCTCGAGTCATCACATTAGTCAGTTTAGCATCATAACATTCATGATTAGATTCCCATTCCTCAAAAATCTGCTTCATGCGATCGGCATCATTTAGCTTAAGAAGAGCTTGAAGCATGCTGAAGTAGCTTGTGTTAGTCACCTTTGGAAAAGTGTCCTTAACCACGTCCCACACTCTGTTGACCTCACTCAAATTGCCTACTGAAGCATATAGACTCGTAAGGAAATCATAAGGCTGTCTGCCATCACGATCTTGAACAAGGCCCTCAAGTTTCTTCAAAGCAGACTCTGCTTTCTCAACCAAACCAGCATTCTGGTAGATGGAAGCTAGTGTGCTATATGCAGACCATCCTAGAACCACATTAGTGTCTTCCATTTCCTTTAGAACTTCTTCAACAGTATCTATCTTGTTCACTGCCGCGTAGCTGGTCATCAGAACGCAGCATGTGAGGTTATCCGGTTTAATATTCTTCGCCTTCATTTCCTCAAACAGGCTAGCAACCTTCTTATGCTGGCCTAACTTCATGTAAAGGGACATCAGATTGTTGATGGGCAGAGTACTGGATAAGATGCCAAGCTCATCCATCTTGCGATAGAGGTCTGTTGCTTTCTCTTCATTTCTCGAGGAGCAATAACAGTTCAGAAGTGCACCATAAGTTCGAAGGTTCTTGGCTGGATCAGGAAGGCCATCAAAATACTTTTGAGCTGCTTCAATGCCACGCACTTTGTAGATGAGGTCCAAACGTACTGCATGGTTAGTGTATGACATGTTCATCCCCTTTGTATGAACCATCCAATCCATCAACTGCAACAAACAAAGGCAAATTCTCGCATAAGTAATACAGACATAATTAAACACCAATAACTGAAGTACAAACAAAAGGTATTTGACAAAATGAGTTGAGAGCTCCAGACATAGTAAAAGCTAATATTTTGTGACCTTGAAGACAAGTGAGTACATAGTTGTGAAAACATATTACTCCCTCCGTCCTTGATATAAGGTGACTAAGGTTTTTAGAAAATTTTCAAAATACAAGGTGTATTGCGATTTATAGACAATTTATTCATCAAAAAGCAAGTCAAAATGTGGAACGGAGGGATTTGACCTATTGTTTTCAATTTGTGACTATTAGAAATTCCTCTCTTGATTTTTGTCTAAACAAAATGAGTGCACCGTGTGTAAAATATTGGCGTCTTAATATCCGTGCCAAAACCTTAGACACCTTATATCATGGAACAGAGGGAGTATTACGGATACTGAAATACGGAACATGAAACAAATTTAATCCTCCTTGCTCTACTTGAGAAGCAATATTATTCTATACACTCACTCTAAGGCCCAGCAGACTGGTTTGGTACTAATGTGGTGTGACATGCTGCACAACCGTTCCACAGAATCTAGTCAAAAGAATCTTAATCAGTATGGTCTAGTCTTGCCTAGATTCATTTTGCTTTCCGAGTATCACAACAGTACTCAGTAGGTTTCATGTTATTAGTTTGCACATAAGTCTAGAAATTCTAAACATACATAACTGGTTACTTGTCTACTAGTGGTCTAAAATTGCAGCGTACCATGAAAAATCAGGTTCTAGTTTTTTCATTGGTTTTCTCCTGTCTGGGCATGAATTTTATCTATGTTGTTAATATATAAAGAAACGTGTATTCTGGTACGTAAAATGAAATTTCATCTTTTTCTTGGTCGAACCGTAAGACATCATAAGTTCATAACCATAAAATTTCAGAAAACAGAAGAGCCATTTGTAGTTGACAGAATCTGAATTGAATTTAAATGTTGAAATAATTTTAATCATAATGTAAGCAATCTCTGCCTTTTGTCATCTTATGGTCTTAAGGAAGACTGCAGTAGTCATGGCTGGGTGTTTCTCTGTTAGTAAAGAAACACTGCAGTAAAGATTGCTGTAGAACATTGTTGGGCTGAAGCTTGGTGTTTACAGATTCCATGGAATTAGTGTACAACGCTGATGGTTTGATGGATAGTTATTGGTTTGAATGATTACTCACTTGCACGTGAGTTCAGGTTTATAAGTTGTACCATCCTTATTTTCCACATAATTTTAATCATAGTGATGGCAATTTATGGCTGCTAATTTGAACCAAATTTCAAGCTTGGTCAAATGATAGAAGAAAAAAGCTTCATTAGCACCATACACTCCCATTAGAGAATTTTCCTTTTCTCGAAGGGCTATCAACGACCTGATGGAAATGTGACATATCAAGATGGTGTTATTTCATTTGAGGCAGCAGTTCTACTTCTACACCAGTGGGACTGAAACTTCATCACTCACGTGCCCAGTGTCTGTTTTCTAGTAAAGTAGACTAAGTTGTTTGGATGGTGTCAGACCCAATTCCGCTGTTTGGATGGTCACAGAATTCTCACACGAAAAACACGCTTGATTCCGCATGGTATTTGCCACACACAAAGGCCCTAATCCAAATTCGGAAGCTGGGACCTCTGAATCGTGTGGAATTTGCCCAGCCCTCGCGCACTTACCCCTTCCTTCCCGCACATAAAAGGAAAAACAAGAGTGACGGGACGGAGCCGACGCACGGACTCCACGGCGGCGAGCAGATGAATCTCCGGCCATCCTCTTCCCTGTCTCCTCTCTCTCGGACATGCTCCTCCTCTATCGACGGCCAGCCCTTCTCGCCCCGTTCACCCGCTCGACTCAACCTGGTCCGATGGAGGCCGACTTCCTTCGGCTGCGATGGAAGCCGCCAGCCGCCTCCTCCTGATTCCGCTACATAGCAGGAACCCTCTCGCGCCCTCCCTCTCCCCTCTCCGATGGAGCTGCTGCACCAACCCCAAATCCCATCAATCCCCAAGTCCCCAACTAATTGAATATTAATCTTTGACCTGTGGAGTGCATGTTCCTGTAGGATTTAGGTTTATAGTCAACGACTGCAGCTGCAGAACTTCTCTTTGTAGCCTAAATCCCCAACCTGAACCGAATATAACAATGTCTAGACTGTTTGTGTTCAAGTTAGCTGTTCTTGCAAACTGAAGTGTTCAGGTTGGCTGTTCTTGAAAACTGAAGTTTTAGAAACTGTAGTGGTGCAGATTTTATTCATGTTTTGGAACAATTTTGCTGTTATTAACATTTTTGCACATAATAATTCTTAAATATGCACATGTTGCGCAAATTTCATTTCAGACATGTACTGCAAGGTAGAAGCTTCATTTCTAATATCAAATTGAATTACACACTTGACCATCCAAACTACATTTGGAATTGGTGACTCCCTAGGATTCCATGAGCAAATTTAGTGAACAACCAACCAAACAATGAAACAACATAATCTGAATTCATCACAAATTCAGATTCTTTGGTGATTTGATATTCCAGCACAATTCAATTCCAAGCCCCTCAATATTGACATCCAAACGGCGCCTAAGTTGTTTATCTTTTGTTGAAGTTAAGTTATGCTGAACCTGAATTACACTGTACGTGTACGTAGTATATAATGTACAAACTATTAACTACTGAGGCTTTTATAATGGGAGTGTATAGTAGCTTGTGTGTGTAGGCATGATGGACCTTGTCTGTGTAAGCATAATGGATGGCTACATGTTTTACATAAACTAAAGCTGTTGCTCACATAAAAAACTGCATGTGCACTAACTTCTGTTCGAGGGGGGATAACCGAACAATGTAACATGTAACAGTGTAGGGGACTGAGAGTAGGGGTGGAATCAAGCCGAGCCGAGCCGGCTCGAGGCTCGGCTCGGCCAGGCTCGTTAAATTTTGAGCCGTGCTAGGCTTGGCTTGTGTCAAAAAAAATCTTCAAAACTGGGCTCGCGGCTCGGCTCGTCAGGCTCACGGCTCGGCTCGGCCGGCTTGCGAGCCGCACTGTTTTTATTTTTTTTTAAATGGTCTGAGGCAGATGCCGACCCCGACCCCAAGTCGTCCACTTCCCTGACTTGCGAGATGCGCTGCGATTCAGAGTCACTGATTCTAGGGTTAACCCCGCCGCCGACCGCCGCCCTTCCACGCCGGATCCAGGATCTGTCCCCGTCCATGGCACCCCGCCTTCCCTTTCCCCCTGGACACTTGCTTCCCTCGTAGCTGCTAGCCTGGTCATTCAAGGGCGCGTGCGGCGTCGTCACCTCGTCGTGCTTCTGGTGGCGGCCGCCGGCCTTCCGGCTTCCGGCTGCTTGACTGCTGCGCTACTCCAGGCCACCACCACCGTCCGGCACTCTGGCTTCTCCAGAGGTATTGACCACCTGATAGTCTCCGTGGCCACCACCGTCTCTGGCTGCACTGCTAGCATGTTGTTTGCTGCTCCTCCTAGCAAGTGGTAACGAAGAGCATGGATTGATCTGTGCCAAGCTTGTACGCATGCTGCTAGGTAGTGGTTTGATCTCATTCAGCGAGTATTGGATGGCTTGTCACCGAAATGTGCTAAAAACATTGAGCATCTTTTCTTGATAAAATACACTGAGCATTTCTGACATTTGCCATGTTCAGAACGCAATAAATGACTAAAGTATGCATATATCGGTGGTGTTTTGTGTAACAAAAACTCATTGATCCAATGTATCGCATGAACTATGTTTGCGGTTTAAGATTGTACCTATCTTTGTGTTGGACAATGCTTTAAGGAGTTGAAATCAACTTTGTTTTTAGTGTTGTTTGTATTGCCTAGTGTTGTATCTATGTATGAGACTAATGTTAAGACGTGTTTCAATTAAGCTACAACTCATTTCCATAACAGTATTCTATTTGTCGAACTAAGTGCACGTGATTATGATGTATAATATTTGATTAGTACAACTCATCTCTATTGTGAATTGTTACATATTTTAGGAAATGTCATGTCAAAATTTTATAATTCATCGAGCCTTCGAGCCGGCTTGCGAGCTTCGCCGAGCCAGCTTGTCGAGCCTCGAGCCCTGTCAGGAAGGTTTAGGCTTGGCTTGTTCGACCTTCGAGCCGGGCCGAGCCCGAGCCAAGCCTTGTCGAGCCCGAGCCGAGCCTCGAGCTTAATGTCCACCCCTAACTGAGAGGTTGGAGGGATTCAATCCCAAGGGGTTTGGGTGGAGGGATGTGGATCACCCAACCTTCATGGGAATTAGTTCTAGGTGGGGGTTAGATTCCTAAAAACCGAACAAAGCCTCATGAATCTGAAAAATCCTTCCATCCAATGGTAGTCCCTCGCTCTGGAAATTTCATGCGGAGACATTCATGCAGTGTGTTTCACAATATTTATTGGTTGCACCAGCTGCAACAGCGCCCCCATCCAATGGCAACTTTATAAGGCTTGCAAGTTTGACAGAATGAGAATAATTCGCGCAATCGAATAAAGGATGGCCTCCGTGCAATCTAGTCAACGATGCCCGGTAAAAACAAAGTAAGCTAAACAGATTAGATCATCATTACTCGAGAGAACTGTTACTAAAGTTGCAATCAACTAAAAAGATATCGCAAAAACTATCTTTCCGGCCTAAAAACAATTAATCAAGCAGAGAACGAGAACGAGCGTGGTGGGATGTCAAGGTGAGAGAGTTGCATCATACCTCGAGGGCCTGGGGAAAGCGCTTGTACTTGCGGAGCTCCTTGACATACCTCTCGAGATCCACGGAGCGCGTCTCTCGCCCCTCGCGCACCCATTTGTTCAGCACCGCCGACACGCTTCCCTCCGGCGCGTTCCCAAGCGCCGACAGCCTCCGGTACAGCGGGCGCGAGTCCTTAGTCGCCGCCTTTTTCGCGTCGTCCTCCACTGGGTGCGCCGACTCTGACGCCACACTTGCGACGGGATGCGCTGCCTTCTTCGCGTCCTTGGCGACGCCGTGCGCCGCCTTAGACGCCGCCTTCTTCCGGACGGAGTGTGCCTCTTTCTTAGTGATGGGGGAGATAGCTTCCGATGCCACTTCGGTGGCTGTGGAGAGGAGGCGGCGGAGGAGGCGAGCGCCGGCGGAAGAGGTCAGTGCCGCCATGGGTATAGGGTTTGGGGGTTTCCACTCTTTTTTTTAGATGGGGATTTCCACTCTTGGAGTAGGGGATCGGCGAAAATGATTTACTCGGCCCCGGTTTGTTGGCCAACCGGCCCGGCACGGCACGCCCGTTAGGCACGAATAGGATGTTTAGGGTACATCGGCCTGACACGGCACATTCGTCCCATGTAGGACCCGATAAATAAAAAATAATATAGGTATACTTTTTTTAATAGGTAAAAATAGCTATAAGAATTAAAAAATAAGTAAAGATAGGTATAAAATAAAATAATAATAATAAATAATTGTTTCGTGTCGGCTTCAAGTCGAGAAGCGGACCGGGCATTAACGGGCTCGTGCCGTGTCGCGACACATTTAATTCGTTTCGTATCAAAAATGTCGTGTTGTAGGCCTTCCAAAGGTCAGCTTTAGTTAAGAGGTTGTTTGGTACTTTGGTTAGACATCTTTTGGCTTTGTCTTATAAGAAAGGAGCGTTTTCTGTACGATCAGCATATCGGATGCTCGTTTCAACTCGGGAAAAATGGACAGCATGGCTCGAGGGGAGCGCTGGGAGATCGGACACGCTAGGGGAGGCGAAGGAGTGGTCAGCGCTTTGGCAGGTGCAGGTGCCGTCAAAACTGAGAGTGTTTTTGTGGAGGCTCGCAAAACAATCTTTACCTTCTGCAGATGTGTTACACCATCGTCATATGAAGGATGAAAGCACGTGTGTGTTATGTAGGCAGCAGGATTCGTGGCGACACGCGCTGTTAGAATGCAATATGGCCCGCTGTGTTTGGGCTTTGTTGCCGGGGGGACTGGTGGAGGCGATTTTTAATATCCAGGTTTCGGACGCCAGGAGCTGGTTAGCAATGCTAATCAAGATGTTATCGCATGAGGAGCTAACTCTATCGGTGGTCTCTCTGTGGGCTATTTGGCATGCGAGGAGGAAAGCTGTGTACGAGGAGATATTTCAGAGTCCGTTGTCAACTTTCGCTTTCATCACAAGGTTCATAAGTGATCTAGCAATTGTCAAACCGGCGACACAGACAAAGGAGTGCAAAACTGGAGGGACTCCTCGTTGGATCCCACCGCCGATAGGCGTGGCGAAGGTAAATGTTGATGCCGCAATTTCAAAGCATGGGAACATTGCTTCGGTGGCAGCAGTGGCTCGGGATGCACAGGGGCTTTTTTTTGGGAGCTTCGGCCGTGGTGTTTAATGGATTTACAAACCCTGAAATTATGGAAGCTACGGCATGCAGAGAAGGTTTGGCGCTTGTTTCTGATCTAAACTTGAGGCGAGTTAGGGTGGCAAGTGATTGCGCCAATGTGATTAGACGCATTCATGTGGGCGAAAAACTAGGTGCATATGGCCAGATTATAAGAGAATTAGAGGCTTCAATGGCTCAGGGTTTCCAATCCGTGGAGTTTGTTCACGAGGGACGGCGCTCGAACGGTGACGCCCACAACCTAGCGAGAGGTTCTATCCATTCTGGGGTAGGGAGACATGTTTGGCTTATTAGTCCACCTGAGGGTGTTTGCAATAGTGTTATGGATCCACCGATGGGTGATTGTAATCAGCAGGAGCAACAAGTTTCTGACGCGCTCTTTTCCTCACCAGGTTACCTAAGGGGACTGAGAGGTTTTTAATGAGGCGGCTTGTTTGCTATTAATAAAGTGTTTCCAATTCTCAAAAATAAATAAAAATAAGACAAATATCTTAAAATGTGCTTTATAGCTTTTGATTTATGTTGTATGATGGAATAATTCAAAAGCTAAAAGCCAAAAACACTTACTTTAGGTGATATTTGGGTTTATAAGGCAAAGTCAAAAGACAAAAAGTCTAATCAAACACCCTCAAAGTGGTCCTCGAAATAGCATTTGGTTCTGTTTTATAGATAAACAACACGCCCTCAAATGACGAGAAATTGCACACCGATGACAATGAAGTGATACCAAAGGGTAACGGGCTCCACGACGCCGCCCATGAGGGAGTGAAACGGGGTTGCACAATTTTGTCATAATGTTATTGATTTTCTAGAATAGAATTAGGATTTTGATACTTCGATAAATTGGTTATGTATGAAAATATGGTTTTGTTTCGGTAATAACTATTTAATTTAGGGTTGATTTTGATAATAACCAAACTAATCAAATTTGAAGTGACTTCGAATAATCATTTAAGTTCTATAGCCATATTTCAGTTTTATATGTTGTACTCCCCTCTAAGGCCTATTGGTTTTTCAGCAAAATCAAAAGTATAGAATGTAGTGTTTTTCACCACTTGTATGATTTTCCCTTTTCGGATATTGTTGTGGGGCCCATGCCAAATTATGCTAGTTTTTTGTGTGTGATAACTACAAGTCTTTGCTTCCCAAATGTTTCGATGTTGCATATGTCTTTCCATTTTTGTACAAACTATTATAACTTTGTCGCGAAATCACACGCTAGATGTTGCAAAGTTTTATTGGGTGGGTTGTGAGTTCCTTAGAGTTTTTTATGATGTGGTACGGATCATTGCAACCAAAAAAATTGATCATTTAATTTTTCTTTGAAATACTATTTTTTATTGCAATTGAATCGTTTAACCACTTTTTAGTTTCTTCATAAACATAGTGCATAGAATGGAGCAATCCTCGCTTGAGTCGGGTTGACCCGGCTGGCCAGTCGGGCGGAGCTGGACCGGCGAAGGAGATGGCTGGGACTAGGTGGGGTGGCAGAAGCATGCGGTTCAGCCGGCGGTGGGTCGGCGGTTCACAGGTGGCGGCGCTGCTTCTCTCCTCTCCGTCCACTCCGGCGCAGGCTGCGGCGCTGCTTTCTTCTCCAGTGTTTCCAATAGCAAGACGATAAAGAGAGACATCCGGAAAATGTCCAAGGCTGGGGTAGATTCTCAGTAATATTGTTTACATAGGAAAATACCCGTGCGCTGCTACGGGTTGCTTAGTTTTGTATCTGTAGTATTAGAATTATGTGTATAGAAACAGATAGAACATAGCATTTCTCAAATTATTAGGTTTTTTTTCTTTTAAAATAATTTGATGAAAAGATATAATTCGAGTCAAAACCCTATAATTATTTCTTGTGAACTAAGATTTGGTTCACTCATATCATGAAGGCAACTTAAATAATATTTTTCATAATGTCACCTTAGGTTGTACAAGCTCCCTATTTTCACGAGACCTTTACCTCTCTTTTAAAAATGAGAAGCAAACAGTTCAATAATAGAACTATAGAGTACAAAAAATAAAATTATTTAAATAGAAATATCTATTTCGTTAAAAATCTAAAGATAGAATGGATAACATAAAACTCTAAAATCTGCACACAACACATGGCTAGACGCAAATGTTGTTTTCTAGATGATAAACATCTCATCCAGCTTATTTTTAAAATAATATACCTACTGCAATGTTATAAAACAGGGATAATGGCATGCATACTCACTGAATGATGTAGTTTGAATGTTGTCGTTGGGGGCAAGGACGATACTTGATGGCTGCAGGACATGAGAACTCAAAGGCTTCAACTGCTCTGACCTAAAGTATTGTGAAAAATCCTGGCACAACAAGAGACTGATCTGAACCTGAAAAATAACAAGAACTCAAGAGAGCTTGCAAGAACTTAAAAAAGCTTGTATTACAATTACAAAGGATCACTTACCCGGTAGTTGTGCACTCCACGATGCTACATCTAGTTGTGCATGCCGCGTGCTCTCTCTAAATACACCGCAGCATAACACCGGCGGACGCCGCTTTCAGGACGGAGTTCCACCCACAGTGCGGCAGGAACACGCCGATAGAGACGTTCTACAACACCTCCACCTTCGCCCCCACATCTTCAACACTATGCTGCAAAGCTTGCTCCAGCAATACACAACGTTGCTGAAATATGCATCTTCTGATACCACAGACCACCATGGCAGTTCTCCTTTTCAGAGCGCATTCAGTGCTATTGGAGGCATAAGGTCGGTTACAAACATACAAAAAAATGAAATCGAATAAACAATATACATCTTGAACAAATTAACTAAGAACAAAATAGTAGATTACATGGTAGCATCAGGTCCAACCCCACCTTATTACTAATTGCAAGAAAACCTTGTGATTTGTGTGTGCGTGAAATGATAACTCCTTGTTGGAGTTACCAATGAGAGATGAGCAGTCAAATTTATGAAAGATTGATTTAGATTGCATTAGTTCTCAAGAATATATATCATTGCCTTGATAGATGCTAGACGTGATTACTAAGGAATTCACACGGAGCCTTGGGGAGATCCTATAATTTCTCTGGTTTTGAACTTTGCTTGATCCGAATCAAACCAACTTGTATGAAGAAATATTTAATTCTAAATAGTTGTATATTTTTTAAACTCATGTGGTATGAATTACGATAAAAAGGTCTGTATACAATATTGCAATCGTTGCTTTTCATAGCCTCCACACCGGGAGGAAAATACCCGAAACACACACACCCACGCTACATGGTGCCTGCACAACGGCCTAGCATTGCTAATTCATGCACGACTAAATTGCTTGACCTGTTCATCTTACTAACTCTGATGTCCTTGGGAAACTTAGCTAGATGCATTGTCTCCAAGATAATGGTTGACGATTTGCTTCAGTCAACTTCCAAATGTACTGGTTGCACACTGCCACCGTGATGCCTGATTTGATTCCCTCCAAGGCAGCCAGGGCTTCAGCAGATGCACACAGTGAAAATGTTGAAGACGCCTGAAGTGTTTAACTTAACTCTTGACCATTCCAGTTCAGGCTTCTTTGACACTTTCAAATGTTTGTCAGTTGTTTCGTTTTGGCCACTCTCCAGTTTACCAGCTACTATATTTGCTACATACAATTCTTTATTTTTAGTATCACCTGAATATAATGGACATCACTACCCTAATATATGTGAAGTTAACTGCCACTATTCGATTTCAGGTATGGTATCGATGAACTAATGAGGGAGAAGTACAAAATTTAATATTGCATGAAGTACTCAAATTCAACTAAGTGGAACTTAGAAACACATGCTCTAATTAATTCGTATGCCAGGAGAGATTAAATCATCATCAACACTAATGTCAGTGCTTGCACTATCATCAATTGAAGAGGGGTGGCGTTGCTTGCACTACCATCAATCGAATATTGGTGGCCTGCTGATATGCCATGTACTCCCTGCCCCCTGGCCAGTCCCGTCAATTCAAAGGCCGTTCACGCATCACACAACCTAGCAGCAAACAAGCACACACGCCTAGCAGGCTAGCACGCACGCCCAACGGTGGATGCAAGCACAACAGCAAACAAGGCGGGAGCAAGCCGGGTTGAAACTGTTACCTTGCTTCTGGCGACGGGCGGCAGGGAAGACCGACTCCAGGAGGGGGCGAGGCGAATCTGGACGGCGTTGGCAAGATTTCTGCGGCGGAGAGGCGAATCCGGGTGGCGGTGGCGCCTGACTCCCCTCCTGCGCGATGCACGAAGCCTTAGGGCATGTACAATGGGTGACATCAACCTTCTCTTAGCGTTGACACGTAGGATAATTGTCTAGGTGGCGGAAAGAGAATGAAGAAAGGGAAGGTTGCCTTCCCATCTCTTATGAATTAAGGGGAGACTAATTTCACTATTGTACCACTTCTCTTCTCTTAAAACTTTAATTTCCTACCAAAATATAATTAATTCTCATTAATTGCTAGAGATGGCAATAAGAGATGATGCATTGTATAACTTCTAATTTTATCTTTCATAAATGACGTGGATCGCTAAGGGAAAGCGTGTCTTCTCCACCATTGTACATGCCCTTACCGCCACCAGCGACCAAGAACCCACGGTCCACCTTGTCGCGCTGCATCTTCGTACTTTTGTTCGCGTAGGAGCAGGAGGACGGCGATGATATGTGAAGGAATCCACGCAGATTCTTCCACTCGTCCGCTGACTCGAGCTCCGCGTCGAGGAGGTCGCCGAGCTCCTCCCGTAATTTGTCTTCTGCTCGTAGGTGCAGCAGAGAGGTCGGAGGTGGGGATTTTTCTCCGGAATCGCGTTCTGGACGAACCGATGTACGACTTAAAACAAGACTGCGGGTTAATTTTCATGATTTGCAGGGACTAAATTGTAAAACAGTCGCGACGTACGACCCTCCCCGTTCACAAATAAGTGTCTCAAATTTGTCAAAAAGAAGATGTATCTAGACAAAACCATGTCTAGATACATCTTCTTTTTGACAAAGTTGAGACACTTATTTATATACGGAGGGAGTAGTAGAGATATGACGCGACTACC
Organism: Poa annua; assembly: GCA_026929855.1. Classification (NCBI taxonomy): domain Eukaryota; kingdom Viridiplantae; phylum Streptophyta; class Magnoliopsida; order Poales; family Poaceae; genus Poa; species Poa annua. The sequence continues at coordinate 30,203,029 of CM049428.1, forward strand.
TCAATAATTCGAAACAAGACCTACGAAATATCCTCCGTAAGCTAGCCTCGCCCTGACAAAAGCAGCATAAACTGGCTAGCCAACCGGTTACAACGGACAGAGCTAGCAGGGAGCAAGCTGGGCCACGACTCCGGCCGCAATCCAAATTAGGTGAAGTTGATCTCCAGATTACCTTTATGGCCCCTTCCAAGCTTCATCATGTTCATTTGGTCCCCTCTGTATAAAATTCCTGGCTCTATCTCTGTACAGCAATACTCTGATATTTTTCGGACATCATCAAATCGCATCTTGTCAAAACATCTTCCTCTAGCGCAACCTGAACCTCGTATGAATTTCGTATCCAACACGAATTCTTACAGGAAGAAAACATCCAAGGACGCCTTCGCACTCGTCTTCCCAAGTGGAGCGATCCCAAACAGAGAGAAGAAAAGATCTCCTCCCAAAGCTTCGTCTACTCAGATGAAAAATATCGCCAATACAGACGACGTGGCCCACAACGATTGGCCCAGTGCTGATAGGAAACGAGTGCACGTAAAAGCTTGCCTTCCAGGACACTCAAACACGGCTATAAATATGAAACCTTACCGTCTGGAACGCAAGGCCTTGTTACAGCAAACCTCAGAAAGAAAACTTCGTATCGACCGGCGAGCTTGCTGCTGCTGCAATGGCGTCTGCGCTGGCCAACGTGAGCCTGTCTACCTTCGCGGCCGCCACCAGGGGTGACGTCCTCGCGAAGCCGCAGGTGGCCGCCCGCGTCACGTTCCCGACGGTGAGCCGCGCCGTCGCCTGCCGGGCCGGGCCGTCGACGCCGCCGGGCATCTCCGACAAAATGTCGGAGAGCATCAAGGAGGCCCAGGAGGCGTGCTCGGAGGACAACGCCAGCGGGGAGTGCGCGGCGGCGTGGGACGAGGTGGAGGAGCTCAGCGCCGCGGCCAGCCACGCCCGCGACAAGCTCAAGGAGAACTCCGACCCGCTCGAGAACTACTGCAAGGAGAACCCGGAGACCGACGAGTGCCGCACCTACGACAGCTGAGCGTACGTGCTAATTAATTTGTTCTAGACGCGGCACGGCGCCTCATAAGATACTTTGAAGGGGTCGTTGATCGCACACCAAAATGATACTTCGAGGGGAGTGATCGAAAGGGAAGACAAGGTTTTAACCCGGTGAATATGCACCAATATTCTGTGTTTTTACCTCCGCCTCTATTGTTATTCAACACACCTATATGTAAATGGAAATGATTATATCAATAATCATATTTGTATGACATGTTTCTGCCGAACAGTGAGTTTTGGAGGCAGCCATATGTTTTGAAGGTGAGAACCCTAACAGGAGTTCTATTCGTTTTACTGCGAGGCAGAGACATGTGGAGATCTAACTTCTTTCCCCGGCCCTACCGAGACTCCGAGAGATTGTTCAAATTCGCCGAGTAGTAACCGGTGAGCGATCACAACGTACGGGTTCGATTACCTTTGATGTGTTCCTCCACAAAGCTAGCACCGCAGCTGATCAATTGGTCTCGACGAGTTGCGCCCACAAATAAGTGAAAAGCTAGCTAATACTCCCTCCGTTTCAAATTCTTACATATTTTGGCCAGAGGAGGATCTTCAAAGAAAATTTTGGGCGGGCCAAACTAAATGATAGCACAAAGCATTGTAATTTTAAACCATGTACTTCACAACGCAACTAGGCATTGCCAATAATCACTAGTGGAAAACGGAGTTTAGGTTCACCCCTTTAGTTCCAAATTAAATTTGGACCGGGACTAAAGGGGTGGAAGCTCCGAGGTGTAATTTTTTCTGAACCTTTAGTCCCGGTTCGTGCCACGAACCGGGACCAAAAGGTCTCCACATGTGGTGGCAGACGCGGGGCCCAGCGCCAGCAACCTTTAGTCCCGGTTCGTGTTATGAAGCGGGACTAATAATTCGGCTATATCACCTTCTTCCCACCCGAGCTCACCATTTTCTCAGCTCAACCCGAGCTCACCATTTTCAACTCCATTTCAACTCCATTTCATCTCCATTTCCTAAAACAAAATTCACCATTTGGCAAGATTGAAGGCATCCCACGGTTAGCCGCTTCATCCTCTTTCCGGCATTGTTTATTTAGCTCATTTTGCTCATTTCAATTTTTTTGTGCAAGCAAGGTGTTTGATGAAATGCGTAAGTTAGGATTTCATTTGTTTCATATGTGCAATTTGTGCTCAAACTAAATAATGATTTATGTGTTTTAGTGTCGTGAGGAGAGTTATCGACGTCGATCGCCCACGCCGTCCCGTCACCGGCACCGCCTCGGTGAGCCTCTATCTTTTATTTTATTTGATTTTTAAAAACATAGCTTTATTGTTTTAGATGCATAGTTATTACCTCTATAATTTTCTAACTTGTACTATATGTATAGAGTCATGGTTCTGATATTCGTCCCCGTCGGTCCTCGTCCGGTCTATGATTCGGATGTGGTATATTTTCAAAACTATTTATTTCATTTTGTTTTTCTGGCAATTATGGCGACCAACTTGACATAGATTTATTTTTATCTAGTAGGTAGTTGAACCGGAAATTGAACCTGACCCTATTGTCGAGTTTTTGGATAAAGAAAACAATGATTTGAAAGAAAAATTGAAAATAAGTGAAGATCTTTATCTTCAATGCTTAGAAGATAAGATGAAATCAGACCTCAAACTTGCCGACGTGGTCGATGGTAACGAGATCAAGATGGATGCAATGCGCTTGAAGATAAAAAAGATTAGAAAATATGCCATTAATCGGGAGGCTTGGTATCATTATGCTGTGGGTTTAGTATTTACCTTAGTTGCGATTTTGATCGCATTTGTTGTTGGATTTAAATTCTTTAGATAATTTTTATATTTGTTTCAGCTAATGTATGTTTTATGAGAACTATGTATTACCAGTTGTCACTACTCTACTCTTATTTTAATGGATGATATTGTATTAATTAATTTGCTCTTACATATTATTTATGACAGTAGTGTAATAATGAGGTTCGATATACTTTTATGTAATACAGATGAACCGATAATGGATGTACGGTGACCGATGTTGTCCTGAGTTCATTGATGGCATGCATAATTTTCTACATGTGGCTGAGGCAAACAAGCCGAAGAACGGTTTTATTCGTTGTCCATGTAGTGCCTGCAAGAATATGAGTGATCACTCTACCTCAAAAGTCATTCACTCACACCTCTTGCATAATGGTTTTATGCCTGGTTATTATTGTTGGACCAAGCACGGAGAAACAGGGGTTATCATGGAAGAAAATGAAGAAGAAGAGGATAATGACAAGTATCCTTGGTTCAGTGATACTACAATGGGAGAAGATGAAACTGAAGAAGATCCCATTATTGATGAGCCCGACGATGATCTTCGTCGGGCCATTCGTGATGCACAAATGGACTGTGAAAGTGAAAACGAAAGGTTGAAGTTGGAGCGTATGTTAGCTGATCACGCCAAATTGTTGTACCCAACTTGTCAAAATGACCAGAAAAAGCTAGGTACCACACTTGAATTGCTGCAATGGAAGGCAGAGAATGATACTTCTGACAAGGGATTTGAAAATTTGTTAAAAATAGTTAAGAAGATGCATCCAAAGGATAACGAATTGCCGTCTAGTACGTACGAAGCAAAGAAGGTGGTATGCCCTCTAGGATTAGAGGTGCATAAGATACACGCATGCATTAATGACTGCATCCTCTACCGCGGTGAGCACAAAAAATTGAATGCATGTCCTGTATGCGGTGCTTTGCGGTATAAGATCAGGCGAGATGACCCTGGTGATGTTGAGGGCGAGCCGCGCCCCAGGAAGAGGATTCCTGCAAAGGTAATGTGGTATGCTCCTATATTACCACGGTTGAAACGTTTGTTCAGCAATAGAGAGCATGCCAAGTTGTTGCGATGGCACAAAGAAGATTGTAAAAAAGACTTGATGTTGAGACACCCCACGGATGGGTCCCAATGGAGAAAAATTGACAGAGAGTTCCCGACATTTTCAGATGACGCAAGGAACTTAAGATCTGGTCTAAGCTCCAGTCACAGCACTTGGCCCGTTACTCTATGTATCTATAACCTTCCTCCTTGGTTGTGCATGAAGCGGAAGTACATTATGATGCCAGTGCTCATTCAAGGCCCGAAGCAACCTGGCAACGACATTGATGTGTACCTCATGCCATTAGTTGAAGAACTTTTGCAGTTGTGGCGTGAAAAAGGTGTACGTGTGTGGGATGAGCACAAACTGGAGGAATTTCATCTACGAGCTTTGCTTTTTGTAACCATCAATGATTGGTCTGCTCTAGGCAACATTTCAGGACAGTCAAACAAGGGATACAATGCATGCACGCACTGTTTAGCTGAGACTGATAGTATACATTTAGGTAACAAGAATGTGTACCTAGGTCATCGTCGGTTTCTTGTACCCAAGCATCCGTTAAGGAAGAAAGGCAAGCATTACAAATGTGAGGCAAATCATCGGCCGAGGCCTACCCACCCTTCTAGTTCTGCTATACATGATATGGTCAAGGATTTAAATGTAATCTTTGAAAAGGATCCTGGCGGACTCACTGTTCCGAATGACGCAAACAACCACGTACCCATGTGGAAGAAGAAATCTATATTTTGGGAGCTGCCATATTGGATAATGCTAGAGATTCATCAACGTATGAGCGAAGAGATGCATCGAGACGATACTCATTCAGAGAATCAGCCAGGTCCTGCAAGCTACGCTCTTACTAAAGAAGAGAAGAAAATATTTTCTGAGTGCCTTCGTAGTATGAAGGTTCCATCTGGCTTCTCATCAAATATAAAAGGAATAATAAACATGGCAGAGCAAAAATTTCAGAATCTAAAGTCTCATGACTGTCACGTGATTATGACACAATTACTTCCGGTTGCATTGAGAGGGCTTCTACCGAAAAATGTTCGAGAACCCATTGTGAAGCTATGTGCATTTCTCAATGCAATTTCTCAGAAGGTCATCAATCCACTAACTCTAAAAAAATTAGAGAAGGATGTGGTCCAATGTCTTGTCAGCTTCGAGTTGGTGTTCCCACCAACCTTCTTCAATATTATGACGCACCTTGTAGTCCACCTAGTCGAAGAGATTTCTGTTCTCGGTCCTGTATTTCTACACAACATGTTCCCCTTTGAGAGTTTTATGGGAGTCTTAAAAAAATATGTGCATAACCGGGCTAGGCCAGAAGGAAGCATCGTCAAGGGTTATGGAACAGAGAAGGTCATTGAGTTTTGTGTAGATTTTATTCGTGATCTGAAGCCGATCGGTGTTCCTGAATCACGTCATGAGGGGAGACTGCATGGAAAAGGCACCCTAGGAAAGAAAGCAACAATATGTCAAGACGGGGATTATTTCACTCAAGCTCACGACACCGTTCTACATAATTCCAGTTTGGTGGGTCCGTATGTCGAGGAACACAAGAATGTTTTACGCTCAAAATACCCGGAGAAATCTGAAGATTGTATTGATGGAGAACACATGAAGACTTTCAGCAGTTGGTTTAAAAGACGTCTCATTAATGACACCAATGTTGAAGAACAACTATACTTGTTGGCCACATCACCAGCTTCAACTATATTGACTTTTCAAGGGTACGAGATAAATGGAAATATATTTTACACAGCCAACCAAGATAAAAAGAGCACCAACCAAAACAGTGGAGTACGCATTGATGCAACAAACTGCAACGGGACAAATGACACATATTATGGTTACATAGAGGAGATATGGGAACTTGACTATGGACCTACTTTTAAGGTCCCTTTGTTCAAGTGCAAATGGTTCAACCTACGAGGCGGGGTAGAGGTAGACACACGATACGGAATGACTACAGTGGATCTCAACAATCTTTCGTACGAGAACGAACCATTCGTCCTAGCCAGTGAAGTTGCTCATGTTTTCTATGTGAAAGACATGTCTACCCTACCGAAACAAAGAAAAGATAAGCAAGCGAGTACATCATACGATGAGCCAAAGCGCCACATAGTTCTTTCAGGGAAAAGAGTCATTGTGGGAGTGGAGGACAAGACAGACATGCCAGAAGATTACGATAAGTTTCATGACATTCCGCCCTACAAAGTCAACACTGATCCAAGTATCAAGTTAAATGAAGAAGATTGTCCGTGGTTACGGCGCAATCAGAAGAACAAGTAAACACTAGAGAGGGATATTATTGTTGATGTGTAATATCCGAATGCTTTGTATCAGAAGAACAAGTGAACTGAAGTATTTTGTAGATGCATGGAACAAAACACACGATTTCACCTGCGTACAGCCCAATGGTGGCTCGTGAGTGCCTGCATATGAAATGCACCGTTGGGCGTATGCAAGGAATCCGAATGCTTTGTATTCTGTCGATGAAGTAGAATGAGGAGACAATGACTGCCGAACATGTTCAAGAGGGGGCTATATATAGGGTCATGTGACTCACGAACTGGTCATGATAGTGCCCATCCAACAGCTCAGAATCCCTCAAAAGAAACACATCTTCATCCAACTGCTCACAAGTGCTTTAAAGAAACACACGATCCATGTGCTTCTTTAGTCCCGGTTGGTGTTACCAACCGAGACTAAAGAAGCACATGGATCGTGTGTTTCTTTCTAGCGCTTGTGAGACGTTGGATCTGAGGTGTCTTTCTTTTGAGAGATTCTGAGCTGTTGGATCAGCAGTATCACGACCACTTCGTGACCCACATGACTCGGTTGTTGTTACCAACCGGGACTAAAGAAGCACACATACCTTATATATATCCCCCCTCCCGGACATGTTCAACACTCAGTGTCTACTCATTGTAGTTCATTTTGGCAGCACACGGGTAGCAGAGAGCACTCAGTGAAGGCTGAAGGTGAACCCTCCCCTCGGCAGAGGCATCTTTGGGCAACCAGCGGCAAGACGTCTCTGATGATCTGCGACCGTTTCAAACGGTAGCAGATCATCCGAGATGTCTTGTCGGATGGTTGTAGATCATCAAAGATGTCTTGCCACGGTCATTTGGCTTGGCTTGAAATGACCATAACTTGGTCATTTGGCTTGAAACTTCTATATGTTCATACATGATAGACCTTTTTGTGAATACTTATTTTGCAAATGTTGAAAAAAATCAAGTTTATCATTTTTCATAGCAACTAGTACACAAATAAGGAGCCCATGCCAAAGGATTTGATTTTTTGAGGTGTTTATCACTTTATTACATTTTTTCTTAAAAACGATCAAAACGGTCGCTACGACTAATCATCGGAAGAGGTGATATTTTCTATAACTATCAATGTTTCTGTGATATAACCACTAGTTGTGTACCTTAAAATGATTTTTCCAAAAGTTTCAGACCAAACTATCAAACAGTTGTAGTTCAAATTTGAATTACTTTCAAAAAATCAACATAAACTCAATTAACTAGGGGAAATTAGTTAGAATTCTAAGAAAAACTCATACTTGGGGATCATCCATCATATGTGCACCACTCTTAGTGAAAAATAGTTGGGTGCCATTTCGAATCATATTTTCTGTACTCACTTCACAAAAAACCTCATTTTTTGCACTTAAAAAGGAAAATGATATTTATGAAAATAATTTGAAGAATCCCTTTAGAAATATTGTTTAATATACCAATATGCACCTATGTGTGGAGTATGAGATCTTTATCAAAAAATATGTCATCGAAATGACCATAACTTGGTCATTTGGCTTGAAACTTCTAGATGTTCATACATGATAGACCTTTTTGTGAATACTTTTTTTGCAAATGTTGGAAAAAATCAAGTTTATCATTTTTCATAGCAACTAGTACACAAATAAGGATCCCATGCCAAAGAATTTGATTTTTTGAGCTGTTTATCACTTTATAACATTTTTTCTTAAAAACGATCAAACCGGTCGCTACGACTAATCATCGGAAGAGGTGATATTTTCTAGAAATATCAATGTTTCTGTGATATAACCACTAGTTGTGTACCTTAAAATGATTTTTCCAAAAGTTTCAGACCAAACTATCAAACAGTTGTAGTTTAAATTTGAATTACTTTCGAAAAATCAACATAAACTCAATTAACTAGGGGAAATTAGTTAGAATTCTAATAAAAAACTCATAATTGGTGATCATCCATCATATGTGCACCACTCTTAGTGAAAAATAGTTGGGTGCCATTTGGAATCATATTTTCTGTACTCACTTCACAAAAAACCTCATTTTTTGCACTTAAAAAAAGGAAAATGATATTTATGAAAATAATTTGAAGAATCCCTTTGGCAAGATTGTTTATTATACCAATATGCACCTATGTGTGGAGTATGAGATCTTTATCACAAAGTATGTCATCGAAATGACCATAACTTAGTCATTTGGCTTGAAACTTCTAGATGTTCATACATGATAGACCTTTTTGTGAATACTTTTTTTACAAATGTTGGCAAAAATAAATTTTATCATTTTTCATAGCAACTAGTACACAAATAAGGAGCCCAGGCCAAAGGATTTGATTTTTTGAGATGTTTATCACTTTATTACATTTTTTTAAAACGATCAAAACGGTCGCTATGACTAATCATCGGAAGAGATGATATTTTCTAGAACTATCAATGTTTCTGTGATATAACCACTAGTTGTGTACCTTAAAATGATTTTTCCAAAAGTTTAAGACCAAACTATCAAACAGTTGTAGTTCAAATTTGAATTACTTTCGAAAAATCAACATAAACTCAATTGACTAGGGGAAATTAGTTAGAATTCTAAGAAAAAACTCATACTTGGGGATCATCCATCATATGTGCACCACTCTTAGTGAAAAATAGTTGGGTGCCATTTGGAATCATATTTTCTGTACTCACTTCACAAAAAACCTCATTTTTTGCACTTAAAAAAGGAAAATAATATTTATGAAAATAACTTGAAGAATCCCTTTGGCAAGATTGTTTAATATACCAATATGCACCTATGTGTGGAGTATGAGATCTTTATCACAAAGTATGTCATCGAAATGACCATAACTTGGTCATTTGGCTTGAAACTTCTAGATGTTCATACATGATAGACCTTTTTGTGAATACTTTTTTTGTAAATGTTGGCAAAAATCAATTTTATCATTTTTCATAGCAACTAGTACACAAATAAGGAGCCCAGAACAAATTATTTGATTTTTTGAGATGTTTATCACTTTATTACATTTTTTCTTAAAAATGATCAAAACGGTCGCTACGACTAATCATCGGAAAAGGTGATATTTTCTAGAACTATCAATGTTTCTGTGATATAACCACTAGTTGTGTACCTTAAAATGATTTTTCCAAAAGTTTCAGACCAAACTATCAAACAGTTGTAGTTCAAATTTGAATTACTTTCGAAAAATCAACACAAACTCAATTGACTAGGGGAAATTAGTTAGAATTCTAAGAAAAAACTCATACTTGGGGATAATCCATCAAATGTGAACCACGCTTAGTGAAAAATAGTTGGGTGCCATTTGGAATCATATTTTCTGTACTCACTTCACAAAAAACCTCATTTTTTGCACTTAAAAAAAGGAAAATGGTATTTATGAAAATAATTTGAAGAATCCCTTTGGCAAGATTGTTTAATATACCAATATGCACCTATATGTGGAGTATGAGATATTTATCACAAACTATGTCATCGAAATGACCATAACTTGGTCATTTGACTTGAAACTTCTAGATGTTCATACATGATAGACCTTTTTGTGAATACTTTTTTTGCAAATATTGGCAAAAATCAAATTATCATTTTTCATAGCAACTAGTACACAAATAAGGAGCCCATGCCAAAGTATTTGATTTTTTGAGCTGTTTATCACTTTATTACATTTTTTTCTTAAAAACGATCAAAACGGTCTACGACTAATCATCGGAAGAGGTGATATTTTCTAGAACTATCAATGTTTCTGTGATATAAGCACTAGTTGTGTACCTTAAAATGATTTTTCCAAAAGTTTCAGACCAAACTATCAAATAGTTGTAGTTCAAATTTGAATTACTTTCGAAAAATCAACATAAACTCAATTAACTAGGGAAAATTAGTTAGAATTCAAAGAAAAAACTCAAACTTGGGGATCATCCATCATATGTGCACCACTCTTAGTGAAAAATAGTTGGGTGCCATTTGGAATCATATTTTTTGTACTTACTTCACAAAAATCTTAAAAAATATAAAATGATATTTATGATTTTTTTAAAAGAAATCACCTTGCCATCTTAAAATGGAAGAATTTAAAACAAAACAGAAAAATAAATTAGAAACCAAAACAATTCAAAAAATAAGTAAACCAAAATAATAAACAGGTAAACAATTTAAAAGAAAACAAAAACAAAAATCAGTAAAAAGAAACAAGAAAAAAAGCCATTTGTCTCGGTTGGTAACACCAACCGAGACTAAAGGTCCACTGGGCTTCGCGCGCAATTATTCGCGGCCCAGTCGGACCTTTAGTCGCGGTTGGTGTTACCAACCGCGACCACGAACCGGGACTAAAGGTCTGTGCCAAGCGTTTAGGTGCTGTGCGCGTGAAATTTTTTCATTCTCCCCCTACTGCCGCCTCCGACTCCCCCCGCGCCACCACTGCGCCTCGCCGTCTGCCGCTGCCGCTCCGCCGCTCTGTGCCTCTGCGCCGCCATCCCCTGCCGACGAGGAGGCCGCTCGCCGCGCCGTCCTCGATCCGCACCGTCGAGGAGGTCGCGCTCCGCCGCCGCGCCATCCCTTCCTCTCCGCACCGACGAGGAGGCCTCCCCACCCACGGCCCCGCCACCTGCTCAACTCCGGTGAGCGTCTCCTCCCCTCCGATCCCTCCCTCTCGGCCTCCTCTTTAGCTAGGGTTAGGGTTGCTCAACTCCGGTTTGGTCAAGCTAGGGTTAGGTTGAAGCAAAAGCTTTCGGCAGAGAGGATAACAGGTTGGAAATGTAGCTACAACATTCAAACAATCCAAAAACAATTAAAGTTTTAGGCAGAGAGGAGAATTTCCTCCAAATGGTCATCTTATTTTGATGCTTACAAAAGCTTGTGAGATTTAGGTCTAAACAAGTTCATTTGTGATAAAAGTTTTATGGAGTGAAACTATATATTACAAAGATCAGATTGGTCCAAAAGAATGTCAAAAACTATTGAAAAGTTGCTTAATAATCGGTTCTGGTTTGGCTAAGTTTTAACAGACATGAAGATCACACAATTGTCAGATTCTTCCATGTATTGCTATAATTTAATTTAGGTAAATTCAAGCTAAAAACTTGTTGGTTATGTCAATAAAAAATTAACAGGGTACAAGTTTAAACATGATAACAACCAAACTACACACTAAAATTTTATATTTATTCTTGGATGACTTATTATTGCTTGCTGGAATAAATTTATTGAATTCACCTTATTGTGTTATATGATCTATACATCCCTCTTTACTAGAAAGATTATTTATTGAATCAAAAACAGTAGGAGTCTCTCCTACTGTGGTATATTACCAGAACACTGTGGGTTGTGCTTTTCTACTGTCAAGTCTGAACGGAGACACTTAGAATCAATGCATGCTTGTTAGATGAATTTTGGCTACGACTATTGAGAAATCAGTCTTTTCTGTTTTATGAGAAGCTATTTCTTGTTACATAATTGTAGTTCTCTCAGTGTTCTGTTTTATGGATGCTATGACTTGCAATTATTGTCTACATGCATCATTGGCTACATATTTTGTTGTTTTGATTGATATACAATTCATTATATAACTTGCAGGAGGTCTGCTGCTCGGTTCCTTGTGTCCACGGCTTTTCAGGAGGTCTTGCTTCAGTGGCTATCTTTGTTTTGTAAATTGAGATGATTGTAAATGTGTTAGATATGAAATTGTAATATATGATCCGTATATATATTATGGTGTGTTGGATATGCAAATTTAGATGATTGTAAATGTGTACGAAAAAAGATGATTTTGTGTTAGATATGCACAATTCTAAAATATGATCCATATATATAGTTTTGTGTTAGGTATGCAAGATGAGCACACACTGTTTTCTTCGCTGCCACCTTGTTGTGCTATATGATCCATACTTGTTGCAATTATTGTACTTGTATATGTTTTTCAGATGAATAAATGTAAACTTGATTATAATGCCCGAACTATGGATTGCAGGTACATTTGAGCTATGGAGCACTTGCGAGACGAGCAGATAGAAGAAGCACAATTTCAACGAGACGAGGAGATGGAAGACCAAATGGAACAACTTATTTTTAACGATGCCCGAGCTGGAGGAGATGTAGATGATTATGATTTCGAACAATTTTTGAACGACTTTGGTGATGGAATGGAGTCACGAGATGTGGTGATAACAAACTCCGGCGGAGAGGTGTATATGTGTTTATAATAAATATGGCGATATGTTGTTGTTAACTACATGCATTAATTGATTTATGTTGCATTTATTAACGACTTATTTTTCTTTTAGCCATCCGGATCGATCAAATCTGCCAAAAAGCAGCCACCATGTGCTCCTCGAGGCAAGGAAAAAAGAATGACGAGCGAGGATCCAAAGTTACCGATTGAGGAAATTGCTGATTCCGGCGAACCGCTCGAACCAAAACAGAACCGCAGCAAATTTATAAGTCAAGCTGGAGTTATTGTTAGGGACATGATCCCAATGAGCATACGCGAATGGAATAAGCCGGCGGCCGTAGATGTGGAGGACCCATGTTATGTCCACCAAGTTCTTAAGGATTTGGTCTATAACACGCTGTTGTCACATTTCACCCTCCCGCCAGATCTCTCTAAAGTGAAGAAGGACAACCTCAAGAAGTGGACTCTTATTAAGATGGCGGAACAATTCCGGAACTGGAAGAAAAAGTTATGGAATAAATATGAAGAAACAAAAGAAGAGCCAGATTTCAGTGGAGCACAAGGGAAGAAGTTAGAATCTGAATGGGCGGCGTTTAAGGCGAATAGGGAATCACCTATGGCTGTGGCCCGATCGAAGATAAATAAATTGAATGCTGGGCTGAAGGAACACCACCATACATTGGGGACAGGTGGCTACAAGAGCGTCATTCCTAAGTGGTTAGCCTATGAAGAAAAACTGCTTCGATCGGGGGTCCGTCCAAAGACACTTGACAGGCCCGAGAGGTCAAAATTCTGGTTGTTCATGCATGGGGCAATGTTGGACCCAGAAACCGGAGATATTGTTGGAAAAGGAAAATGGAAGGTTCTCGTTAATAAAATAAAAAAGAAGCTTGAAGCAGCAATTAATGATGTTCGCAATGGTGTGTTCAAACCCGATAGAGAGGATGACGAGCTGACACGGGCCCTGGGGAATCCTGAACATGTTGGACGAGCTCGAGGCTTTTCTGGCGGTGCTACGTTTAAGACTGCGTGGCCGGAATCCGCTCACACTTATAGAAGCCGTAGCAGAGGTAAGAAGAAGGAGGCCGACCGGATATTACAATTGGAACGTGAAATGAAGGAGCAACGGGCGGAGATAAAAGCATTGAAGGAGCAAAGAACGGAACCTCAGGAGCTGGACCAATTAGATCATGAAGCAGATGCCGCCCCATCTCAGCGTAGAAGCAGCGTTGGTTCCACGCGTCAAGTCGATGGTCCCTACCCAGTGGATGACATCACAGAGCCTACAGGTTGTGAGCTACATATAGCAATGAGAAACATAACTTTGAAGGTGGCGGTGGGGCAAGATTTAGTAATTCAACCTGGGGAACTCTACCATTGTGGTCAAATTCCAGATGGCTACGCTCATGTCGGGGTGGACGAAATTATGCCGGGATTTGAAACCTTGGAACTTGAGTTCCCTGGAGGTGACAAGGAGAAGACGTTGGCAGACGTCAAGCATGCCTTCGCCCTAAGGCCCAAGAAATACATCGTCCTTTCAGAACAAGCAAAGTCCACACCTCGTTCTAGGAGTCCAGCTCACCAGCAAAGTCCACTCTTCCTCGAGAGGGATCAAAGACGGAGTCCATCTCCACCTCATCAGCAAAGCCCACACCTCCCCGATAGGGACCCCAGCCCGAGTCCATCTCCAGCTCATCAGCAAAGCCAACCGCCCCCCGAGAGGGTTCCTAGCGCGAGGCCATCGCAGTCTGTGCCAGTCCGCCAGAATGTTAAGTCGCTCTCGAGTAGGCGCCAGTCTGGTTCTCCTGTTAGGAAGAAACCTAGAAAGCAGAAAACTCCGCCGCCTACTCCAAAGTTACCTTGGGATAGAAGCGTCGAGGAAAACGATATCGCCTGCAAAGAACATACGGATGCCTGGCTTGCTGGCGTGAAACAGAAAGCGTTAGCGAAACAATTGCCTCCTGCAAAATTTACTGCCGGAATTCCTCAGGAGAAAATTGACCGTTGCATCGATGCCCTATACAACCCCCCACCATCGCCGCCAACAGACTATGATCGCAACAGTGGTAAGTCGCCCAACTCGGAGAACAAGACGCACAGTCGGCCCCCCCGCTCAAGGTGCTTGATGACAGAGTTCTCAAAAACATCAATGTGCGGGAGCTGGTATATTCGGGAGATGATATCCCCTTCGCGGATGTTGTTCGTACTTATGTTCACGGGGAGAATTTTGTCGACGGCGACTTACCCACAAGAATGCGTCAATTTCAAGCCTGGTACAAGGATACCGTAAAGGAGACGAATAAAGACGCTCTCATGATGTCAGTTAAGGAAGAGCATTATTTCCAAGAATACTCCGTTGTCCTTTACTTCGCCGAAATCTTTCAGTTATACAATCTCCGGGCCCTCGACAAAGCTATCATGAGTTCCTATTGTCTGTAAGTGATCTATTCCTGTAATTTAATGTTTTAATTAGCTCTACTCGTTCATTGTCTGTGATAATCCTCTCTATAATATTTTGTGTGCTTTATTACGCAGAATGAAGATGCTCGAATGGAAGAAGAAAATCAACCACATTGGGTTCATTGACCCCTCTATAATACATGAAGAAAACATAATTGATCCAAAAGTTAATAAGGATACACCGGGGAATTTGCTAATGTTTTTCAAGCGACAAGCTTACAAAAAATATATATTATGGCCTTACAACTTCAAGTGAGTGTTACTGCTTATTACACATTCTATTTTTCTCACCCGATGTTAAGTTTAATTGATGAGTTATGCATGACTATTTATAAACATGCGCAGCTACCACTACATTCTTATCGTTATTAACTTGCGGAAAGGAGAAATTGTTGTCCTTGACTCGTTAAGAAGATGCCCTAAACAATACAAGACTTGTTTTGATTTGGTGGCAAGGTACTTTCTTTTCTTATCGCCTCTTTCGTTCATTTCCTAATATCAAAGAATTTATGACTCATTCATTCATTTTCTTGTCATGCAGCGTTTGGAAAATGTTCCTCGCGGAACATCCGAACAATGGATGACCAGAGAAACTGCGCTGGCGTAGTAACGATGTAAGTACTACTATAGCTAGTCCCATGCACCATTATCATACTTTATTATTATTTGATTAAATTCTATTCTTCTATAGACTTGCCTTAAACAACCAATAGAGACTGATCTATGTGGATTCTACGTTTGCGAGTACATGCACACTGTGGTCAACGAGAGTTTGAATAGCAAAAGAAGTATCGAAGTACGTAAAGCTCTAGTCACAACATTATTTTTGTACCATCAATCGTATTCATTTCATATCTCATATATTCATTGTGATATCATTTTTTTACAGTTGGCAAGAAAGCGCAACGAGTTACCAATAAAGACCCACTTCAGGGCACTTGCAGAGGAGTTGACGGGATTTTACCTCGCCCATGTCATACCGGAGACCGGAGAGTACCACTATGTTACCCCTGGTGGTGCGAACATGTAATAGTGATCTCCATGTAACAAAGTACTTCTAAGTATCTGGAACCGGGAAACGTGATATTCATGTACTCACGCGTACTTAAATGTGTATGTGTTATCAACACATGATCTTCATGTAATTGTATACATGCATGATGCAACTTTATCTAGGTTCGTATAATAATTTATACGTGTTTTTCGCCCAACAAAGCCGTAGCATCCGAAACCCCTACCCCCGACGCATCGACATGGTACCATCCGAAACCCCCTACCATCACACATCGACTATAGCATCGACGTGGTACCATCCGAAACCCCCTACCGTCACGCATCGACGTGGTACCATCCGAAACCCCTACCCAGAAAACCGGCCGAAATAAAAAAAAGCAAAACCCTGAAATGTAAAAAAAAAAACCTTGTCCCGGTTCGTAACATGAACCGGGACTAAAGGGTTCGCCCCCGCGCGCCCTGCCACCTCCACGTGCGGAGCACTAATTGGTGGGTGGAGGGGGGGGGGGGGGTGCGGTCCCGGTTCGTATTGAACCGAGACCAAAGAGTGAGGGGGCTCTAGTCCCGGCCTGACAGTCCCGGTTGCTACACCGGGACTATAGGCCCTCTGAAACCGGGACTAGAGCCCCTTTTTCCACTAGTGAATTAATACCTTTGGTTCAAGAGATCTTAGATATATATGAATTGCTCCACAACAAAATAAAACGTGCTAAGATTCAGTTTGACCATAAGGCATGGAGTTACATTCTACAAATCAGCTCTCCGGATTTGTTTGACTCTAGAATCTTGAATGACATCTTCATAGCTGAGTTCTCTGTTTGTGGATCGGATTATTCATGAAACCAAAAATTTAACAATAGAGAATTTGGTATTGAGAGAGCTTTGAGTTGCAGTCCCGGTTCGTATTACGAACCGGGACAAATGAGTCGCAGGTAGGGCCTGCCTTGATTAGCCACGTGGCCCCCCTATTGGTCCCGGGCCGTGGCGTGCCCGGGACAAATATGGGGGCCTATTTGTCCCGAACACGCTGTCCCGGGCGCGTGACCGGGGCAAAAAGCCCTCACGGCCCGGGACCAGTGGCCTGTTTTGCTCTAGTGAGATGCAATGATTTTGCTTGATTGACTTGAGAAGTTAAATACCTGTCACTTGTGTAGTTGTGTTGTGCCGTGTGCTTTGGGGAGAAAGAGTAAAATTCATCAACGGGCACTGGATTTGACCTCGATGCTCGCCTTCATCACCGTACATCATTATACGCAAGTTACAATCACTGAATACGTGTGAGTGTATCGTACACGGTCACTAGAGGATGTAGAGGGTTGTATTTGCTGACATGGCACGGGTTGACCAGTCTACTGTAGTGTTATCATTGCAAAAAGGCCCCTCTCATTTTTGCATGGTGCTTGGAAACGTTGTCCCGCCATTGCGACGTCTGTCGCCTCCACGGAATTCTGCATGGTGCCTTGGAGGCTCTACCCAGGCTACTCCAAGTCTAAGGACCACGCAAGTGAGACGGAAGCAGAGTGGAGTGAGTGGTGGCCGGGCGACCCCGACAACAAGCGCCGGCAGCAGTACCGTCGCCAGCGGATAATGGGCGAGGTGTGGCTGGACCGCGCATGGCAGATGCAGAAGTAGCGGCGGGAGCTGGGCGAGGTGACCCGTGACCGTGTTGGTCGGGAAGGGCCTTGACGAGTCTCCTGTCAGCCTGCGGGCAATGTTCATGGATTCATGGTTCATGGACATATGGAAGGTCGATCTAGTTTTAATTGTTAGGCATAGAAATAAATGTAATACAACAATGTAATAGGGCTTTATTTTTTTCCTGTTTTGTGCTCCACGATTGGTGTTAGACACCACCGTTGGACATACCATATGTATTGCCCTGAGCTCCTCGATTGGTGTAATCGCCACTGATGGGGCTCTTCCATCTATATTAACACGTACCGATCATCCCACAGGGCACTGATCGTTTCAACCAACATGGTAATCAGAGCCACTCTTCCCTGACGTCCGACAGAAAACAATCACACAAACCATACGACATCGATCGTTCCATCGATAAAATCCTCCCTCCCTCCCTACAAACAAACAACAATGGCGGCTCCACCTTAGTTGTCATCCGTCCTCGGTGGCCCTCCGTCAGAAAAATTGAACATGTCCAACTTCCTCTATTGGAAGGCGCATGTCTTGCCGGCCGTGCGTGGTGTGCAGGCCATGTGGCTGCTCGACGGCTCCGACCCCGCGCCCGCTGAAAAGATAGAGGTTGAAGATAGGGAGAAGAACAAGATCCTCGTTCCCAATCCGGCATGTGGGGCTTGGCTTGCGCGCGATCAACAACTGGTGAGCTACTTGGTCAAGGCCATCTCGCCCGACCTCTTTGCGGAGGTCCTCGATTTGCAGCACGATGCGGACATTTGGGCGGTCATCATGAACAAATTCTCTGTCCAAACCAAGGTGCGAATAAGTACATCACCAAGAAGAAGTCCTTTGCTCCGAACTTGCATCCGCCGGCCGAGTTGTTCCCGATGACGAGCTGAAAGAAGCTCTTCTTGCCGGCTCCCGAGTGAGTACAATGGTTTAGTTGCTGCCCTTAATGCTAACCCCCTCTCCACCTATGAAGATACTTGTCATAACCTCCTTGCCTACGACCACCGCCAAAAGATGCTCTCCGAGTCTGAGCAAGTCGCTGCCCCATTCACTTCTTCTGCCAATGTTGCTTCTCGTGGAGGTGGAAGTGCTGGTGGTGGCGGGTATCGCCATGGACAAGGTGGGGATGGTGCTTACCGTTCCCCACATGGTGGACTTCAAGGAGGCTATTGACGCGGGGCTACTCTTCGACTACCTCACGATGAGACTACCTGGGTCACGCCAAGACTGCGAAGGCCCAAGGAAGGCCCAATAGGGATAGCGTGTGGCCTAATTCTAGTCGGTTAGGTCATACGTCTCTTACCATATCTGTAATCGCCATCGGCACCGTTCACCCGAGACCTAGCCTGTCATATAAAGGCTAGGAGGGTTGCTCGTCCAAGAGGACACAGAGATGCGCTTGTAGCCGCCACCACAAACCTTAGCGAGATCGCCATCTCGCCATTGTAACCACAACTCGCCATCAATACCAGACAAGCAGGAAGTAGGGTGTTATCCTCCGGGAGCCTGAACCTGGGTAAACGCCTTGCTTGTCAGCCGTCATGATCACCAACGTTCATCTTTCTCCCCCTCAATCAACCCGGGGTGGACAACCCTGGGATTTGCGGCGTTACACCCTCGCCAATTGGCGCCGTCTGTGGGAAGAACGAGCGTTGGTATCATGGTTGCACCGGCTCCATCAGCGAAGAAGATCGACATCTGGATCACCCATGGGCCAATCTGCTTCGGCTCCTTCGAGTACACCTTCCATCCGCCGGCCCACCGCTCGGTGTACGCCGATCTGTACGTAGGTATGTGCATCACCTTCGGTACCATACACTGCTTCGTTGACAGTCGTGGAGTATTCAGGTCCATGGAGACCGCGCCACGCGCTGCGGCGACACCCACATCTGCCACCATCGTGCTGCCCCCGCCGTCATCTGCCGCGGAGATTGCATCCACCGCGACTGCGAAGATCGCATCTTCGAGTGACGAACCCGCATCTACGTCGACTACGTCAACCACCCCGTCGATTGCCACGCAGATCGAGTCTACTGCGACTATCTCGATTTGCACCGATGGCGAAACCAAGATCTACATCAACTTCGACTGCGTCGACCACGTCTGCACGAGCGGCCAGGGTCGCGCTAACGTCACCCGTGCCGCACGCATATCCATGGACTCACCAGGTCTTCCTCAAGCCAATCGCACTTGCACCGACGACTACGAAGTCGTCCTTCATGTCCGCGACAAAGATAGCAGAGTTCCAGGAAAGGGGACGCATCGATGACTGCGCTACCTATCACGTTGCAAGGATTTTTGTCACGAGCAAGGCTCGGACGACGGAAGCAGCAGCGGCAGCGTCCACACCCCTACCCAAGTCTACCCCGCGCAAGTCTTCATGGCTGGCGCGGTGCCGCCAGAGAACAACGACGAACCCGCATATCCACTGGAGGTGGTCATGCCCGACCAGGTGACGCGGCTCACCATCACGCGCGACATGGCAATCAGAGCTATGAAGCACGTTGACGACGGCACGTTCCCACCACCCGACGCGCCTCGTGAGGATCAGCTGGCAGTACAGTACTTGCTACGCAGGGAAGACGAACGACTTCGCGCGGAAAAAGGCGAACTCCTTCGGCGCAAGAGGGATGCTGACGCATCAAGCGCCAGGAGGGCCGCTTATTCATTTACCTCCTCCATGGAAGTCAACCTAGGAGCGCGGCGCCATAGAGCTCACGTGCCCCTTATGACAGAAGCCGATCGAGCCAGGGTCACCCGCAACCTCAACTCGTCCTTCGTAACTGAGGATGAAAACGGGATACCCGTCCCCAAAACGGCCAACACCGCTATCATGGCAGTCGAAATATACCTGCGGCTCACACAGCCACCGGAGGGCGACGCGCGCGCCCTTCTCCACAAGCAGCAAATCATGTCCATGAAGGCAATCAAGGACGCCTTGGCAAGCAAAGCGCCAAGTAATCGGGCACGAGAGGAGCGAGAACACCACGTCCGCGAGCCTACAACACTCGCTGACCCAGCAGCCAGACCGCTACGACAGCCGCAACCAGGCGAAGACCTCCGCAACATCATCGTACAAAGGACGGTGGACCGCAACCGCACCCAGCGTACGACGAGCCCGACAGACCTGAACGATCGAGCCGACCGCGACTTCGAGCCGTGTGGTGCCGCGTGCTTCAGCTTCAACATCCGCGACACTCGCATGCCCAAAGGCTTCAAGCTCGCAGCAGGAACACCCAAGTATGACGGGAAGCAAGACCCACGCCTTTGGCTCGAAGACTACTTCATCGCCTGCACCTGTCAAGGCGGAACTTCGACCACGGCGATGCAGTACATCCAGCTCATGCTCACTGATTCAGCGCGCGGGTGGCTTACTAGCCAGCCTAAAGACTCCTTCAGAACCTGGGAGAAATTCCAAGATACTTTCATCAAAAGTTTCCTTGGGACATATGCAAGGCCATCAACCTACATCGAGTTACAAGCCTGCAAGCAAGGACCAGAGGAGTCGCCCCGATCATACATCCAACGGTGGACACTCCTCTGCAACACTATGGAAGCTGTCTCGGAAGATCGGGTGATGGATGCCTTCATGCACGACGCCTCTTGCCACGACCTCCGCGAGGAATTCGGGAGGCTCCAGCCAAAAACCATGATCGAGCTCATGAAGATAGCCAACCAGTGGGCGAAAGGAGAGGACTACGTCCGCGACAACTCCTCGAAAAACGAAGCCGGAACAAGTAACTGGCGAGAAGGACGCCAGAAAAAGAAGCCACGTTTCACCAACCTCGACTCGATCGAGCTAGTAGCGGCGGGATATAAAACCCCCCGTGATGACGCGCGCGACAACAATCGCCGGTACGATCAAGGTCACCAATACAGTCGCAGCGGTGACCAAGGTCGCCAGTCCGACCAAGGACAATACATCCGAAGCGGCAGCAGCATCAACCGCAACGGCGGAGGCCAAAAACGCGAGTGGAGACGCGCATTGACCCCAGCCGAGGAGCTGGCGCAACCGTGCAAACACCACATGTTCCGCAACCCGGAAATGGGCAAATGGGGCTCCAACCACTTGTTGAAGGATTGTCGCAAAGCACGCAAGATCTACGAGGCCATGCAGCACATCATCACTCCTGCACCGGCGCAGCAGCCAGCCACGCAGCTCGCCATCCAGGCAGCACCCGCGAACAACACCCCAACACATGCGGCAGGAGCCTTTCCCCAACAGCAGCAGCAGCCGCAGCACGAAGCCCAGCCGATGGCACACGACACGTACCCAGCCGCGCGTGCACAACTCAACATGATACAGAAGGGACACCCTTCAAACAGGGTCCAAAAGCTCATCACCCGCCAAGTTCTCCAAGCCACCACCTGCCCACGCGCAGTGCCAAACTACCTGAGAGGGTCAGAGACACCGATCACGTACTCAAGGGCAGACCACCCGTCGGACGTACCTCGTCCCGGGCACGCTGCCCTAGTAGTGGAAGCTCTAATCGGAGACTTCAACCTGAAGAAGGTGTTCATGGATGGAGGCATCGGCATTAACATCATATTCGCTAACACTCTCAGAAGAATGAGCAAGTCGACAGAAAAGTTGCCAGAGTCTGAGACCACCTTCCACGGCATAGTACCAGGGCAAGCAATCACACCCATGGGAACGATGACACTCGACGTTATACTCGGCACACCCGAGCACTTTAGGAGAGAGTCGATCGACTTCGAGGTCGTTGACTGGAAGTCGCAATACCATGCAATATTTGGGCGCCCAACCTTCGCCAGGTTCATGGCAGTACCTCACTACGCCTACCTGATGCTCAAGCTGCCTGGACCCAAAGGCATAATTACGGTGCGGGGTGACTTCGACCGCTCCAACAGCTGCGACCGTGAATTCAGCAGGATCTCTGAGTTCTTCGGGGTCGAAGAGCACTTCGAGGCAATGGCAGCTGACAACGACAAGACCATCTTCCCGCCTCGCAAGAAGCCAGCCAAGGACGCCGCCTTCAACACAAATGACGACACAACAAGCCATCAAGTCCACCCGACTGACGGCAGCAAGACGGTCAAAGTATCGTCAAGTCTGACTCCCGCATAGGAAAGCGCGCTCGTCGAGTTTCTACGTGAGAACTGGAAAATCTTTGCATGGCAACCCTCTGACATGCCAGGGATACCCAGGAATCTCGCCGAGCACTCCTTAAAAGTCCACAAGGACGCCAGACCCGTCAAACAAGCCATGCGATGCTTCTCCGGACCCAAACGGGACACAATCACTATGGAAATCGACCGACTGTTGCATGCCAAGTTCATCCGAGAGATCAAGGACTCAGACTGGGTCGCCAACCCTACCCTTGTAGAGAAGAAGAAGACGAAGAAACTACGCATGTGCGTCGGCTTCACTGCCATCAACAAATGCTGCCCCAAGGACCACTTCCCGCTCCCACGGATAGACCAGATCATCGGCTCGACAGCAGGCTGCGAGCGCCTCTCTTTCCTGAACGCCTACTCAGGTTACCAGCAGATCAGACTGAACGTCGACGACGAATAAAAAACCGCATTTATCACACCCGACGGCGTCTTCTGCTATCAGACAATGCCCTTCGGTTTGAAGAACGCCGGTGCCACATACCAGCGTACAATGCAAGCATGCCTCAAAGGGCTCATCGGACAGATTGTCCAGGTCTTCGTCGATGACATCGTCGTCACCACCCGCAAGGAAGACACCCTCGTCGCTGACCTCCGCAAGGTCTTCGCCGCGCTCGACGAGTACCGGATCAAGCTAAACCCAGATAAGTGCGTTTTTGGCGTGCCAGCCGGAGAACTGCTAGGGTACCTCGTCTCTACAAGAGTAATCGAAGCAAACCCCGAGAAGGTGCAAAACATACTCACAATGCCAACACCGACCAAGCTCCGTGAGGTGCAACGCCTAGCCGGCCGAGTCGCAGGTCTCAGCCGGTTTATTAGTAAGTTGGGTGAGAAGGCTCTGCCCTTCTACCAACTGATGAAGAAGACGGACAAGTTCGAGTGGACAGAGGAAGCGCAGGACGCATTCGGCCAACTCAAAAAGACCCTAACGACTTCCCCAGTTTTGGTGGCGCCACTGGAGAACGAGCCGCTCTACCTCTACGTCTCAGCCACCAACAGGGTGGTGAGCACGGTACTCGTAGTAGAACGAGAAGAAGAAGGGCACAATCATCCCGTCCAAAGACCAGTCTACTACCTCAGCGAGGTTCTAACACTGTCCAAGCAAACTTCCCGCACTACCAGAAGCTAGCCTACGGGGTCTTCATGACTTCAAGAAAGGTCGTCCACTGCTTCTCCGAGCACCCGATCACGGTGGCAAGCTCCTTCGGGCTAAGACATCCTCACAAACCAGCGGGCGACAGGACGAGTCACCAAGTGGGTTGTCGAACGCTGAAGTATGCTCACCCGAAGTCAATCCAGGCCCAAGTCCTGCCAGAATTCACCACCGAGTGGATAGAAGCCCAGCTACCAGACATTCCCGACTTGTCCAACGCATGGACAATGTACTTTGACGGCTCCAAGAAGTTCAGAGCAGCCGGGGCAGGAGTCGTCCTCATCTCCCCCAAAGGCGACAAGCTAAAGTACGTTTTGCAGATGGACTTCGCAACACCCTCCAACAACGGAGCAGAGTATGAGGCCTTAATCCATGGCATGTGGATGGCCAAAAACTGCGGCGCCACTCACCTCATGATCTACGGCGACTCCTACCTCGTCGTACAACAAACTATGAAGGCTTGCGACGTCATCGCTGACAACATGATCGCCTATAGAGACCTGTACAACCAGCTGGAGGGCACCTTTGATGGCTGCGAGTTGCGGCACATCGGTCGCGAAAGCAACGAGGAAGCCGACATCCTCGCCAACATGGGATCAGAACGAGGAAGCCGACATCCCGGCGTCTTCCTCGAGCGTATTACGCAGAGATCCATCAAGCTTCGACCCGCACTAGCCTCCTCCACACCTTCAACGAGCACCACCAACCCGCCAAGCAAAGAGAAGGAGCCCATGGAGGTCATGCTGGTCGAAGCCACATGGACAGGCCCATATTTAGCTTACATGCTGCACCAAAGGCTGCCAGTCGATCCAGTCGAAGCCAAGCGCATCATTCGGCGCTCCAAAAGTTTCACCATCATCAAGGGTGAGGTCTACAAGAGAAGCATCTCAGGAATTCTGCAAAGGTGCATAGATCCAGTCGACGGTCAAGCTATCTTACTCGACATTCATGCTGGCATCTGCGGGCATCACGCTAGCAGTCGTGCCTTGGTGGCCAAAGCACTACGAGCCGGATTTTACTGACCAACAGCTATGCACGACGCCGAAGACCTAGTAAGGAAGTGCCCTGGCTGCCAGAAGTTCGCCAACAAGCCACATGCGCCGGCATCCGCGCTGAAGACAATACCACTAGCCTGGCCCTTTGCTCAATGGGGACTGGACATGGTAGGCCCGCTCAAGAAATCATCACCCGAAGGACACACACATCTCCTGGTAGCAGTTGACAAATTCATCAAGTGGATCGAAGCCGTACCTATCACAAGTTTGACTGCATCATCAGCAGTTAACTTCATCAGGCCCATCATCTTCAGATTCGGGGTACCAAACGGCATCATCACCGACAACGGCTCGAACATTACAGCCGAAGAATTCAAGGACTTCTGCTCCGATCAAGGCATCAAGCTCAACTATGCATCTGTTTCGCACCCGCAGTCCAACGGGCAAGTCGAAAAAGCCAATGTCCTAGTCTGCATCGGCATCAAGAAGCGCCTGCGAGTGCCGCTGAGACGCGCCACGGGCGCCTGGGTCGAAGAAGTGCCATCAGTACTTTGGAGCCTGCGAACCATGCCAAACAGATCCACCCAATACACACCGTTCTTCATGGTGTATGGCGCAGAGGCGGTCTTGCCCTGCGACATCAAGTTTGACGCACCACGGGTGGTGGCCTACGACGAGTCTGATGCAGAAGAAGCACTCGAAGACGACATGGATGTCCTGGACGAAGCCCACGACATCGCCCTCGCACGATCAGCCGTATACCAGCAAGACCTGCGCAACTACCATGGACGAAGGCTACGGCCAAGGGCATTCGTCGCAGGCGACCTAGTCCTCCGCCTCAAGCAGAAGAAGGTGCACAAGCTCGCCTCCCCATGGGAGGGCCCGTACATTGGGACAGAAGCAATCGGTGGCAGAGCTTACCGCGTGAAGGACTCAAAGACAGGAGCAGTCTGCAGCAACCCATGGAACGTCGCAGAGCTTCGTCGTTTCTACTCCTAGTCGACTCCATCGTTGTACCAAAACCAACATGTCAAGGCGGCAGGTTTCATACGCACTGTTTCCCTTACCAGGGTACCTAAGGGGACTGAAAGGGTTTTAACAAGGCGGCCTGCTCGCAAAAATCAATAAAGTGACTTGTGGAACAAGCTGTCCCCTTTACTTCTTCAGTCAAAAAGCAACTTCAAACCTAGGCCGCCACTCGAACTACTCGGGGTCTGCGCCATACAGGTCAAACCAAAAGCCTAGGTCACCACTCGAACCACTCGGGGGCTGCGCCATACAGGTCCATGGCAAAACCCTAGGCTGTCACCCGATCCACTCAGAGGCTGTGCCACACAGGTGTAAGTTAATCCTAGGCCGTCACCCGATGAACTTGGGGGCTGCGCCATACAGGTCGAGACAAACACACAGCCGCCACTCGAGACACTTGGGGGCTGCGTCGCACAAGTCAATTATATCTAAGTCGCACTCGATCCGCTCGAGGCTGTGCCACATAGATTCACACAACAATGCAAACAATCTCAATTTGCTTACTCGGGGGCTCCCCCCACCTTAGCTTACATAAATTGATATCTACACTTGGCAAATGTTCCTTTTCAAACTAATACTATACAACAGAAGCCTACTCCTCCTACTTTGCAGGCTCATCCTTCGGCGCATCGAGTGGCCCCACAAGACGCTCACTCAGCCTCTGGACCTGCTGAATCATCTGACGCGCAGCTGGCAAGGTCTCTGCGTAGTCGCTTTCTTCAGGCAAGCCACCTACCAACCTTGCCAGAGGAAGGTTGGGCCGATGCAGTCGGACGTATGCCAACACCACGTTCGCCCCGACAACGAGTTGGGCGTCGACAACCTCATTCAGCGCTTCACCTTCGCGGAACCTCTCCAGCAATGTGGCCAGCTCGTGGGGCTGCCCATTGTGCGGAAAGTACATGCGGTGGATGTTCCAGAGAGTCTTCCTGCACCCTTCCAGGAGAAAAGCAGCTCGCCAGGTGCGGTCCAGCATACACGCGAGGATCCGCCCTCTTGATCTATTCGACCAAAAATGGCGTGCCTCGTGTGAGTTACCGGTTGCTTCTCGGGCGACCCGTTCATCAATCCGAGCCTGCTCAGCTTGCCAGTCAGGGTTCACGTCTGCATCAAGACATTGCAATCAGCACATCGCAAGAAAGAGGAAGTCAAAAACACAATGCTACCAACCTTGCAGATGTCGACTGATCAGATCAATCTCGCCAAGTAGGAATTCCTCACATTGAGAGAACTCCGCAACAGGACCCGACCTGGACCGCTCCAGCTCCAATTCAGCATGTTTCAGCTTCGTCTCGAGTTCAATCACCTTGTTCCTCATATAAGTGATCAACCGTTGGTCGTTCACACTTCGTGTAGGAGCTGAAGTTGTTCGACGACAGCGGGGAGCAGGCTCAGCCAAAGGAGGACCTTCTTCATCACCCGCGCCAGTCTTTGCATCAACCGGAGTGGCCTCGCCCGTATCAGACTGCCAAGAATCGACAGTGTTGAAGCAGAAAAATAAAGGCGATTTCTCACTCAAGCCATACTTGAAGGGAAATAATTCAAACTTCAGCACCAACATGATTTAAGGCCAGAAGACCCGCAAAACATAATTCATTACAACCTACATACTCGAAAGCAGACTACCAAGTCCTCACTACAAGACTTTTACGCTACAGACTCCGACTGGGAGCGACTCCTCCTAGCAGCAGCCGCTTCGGTCGCCTTGGCAATCCCCCTCTCGAAGGTGGCGACAAGCTTCGCGGCCAGCTGACTCGCCCGCACCTTCACCCCGCTAAGGGACGCGGTCTTGCCGTTAGGCCTTCGAGGGAAGCCGCCGACAACTCTCTCAAAGTCGCCCGTGACTTGATGGCCAAGGAGAAGCTGGAAAGTAAGCTCGGAGCCGCGTACCGTCTACGTCCGGGTGAAGTCTGCGATGGTGGTCGCATCGCCTTTAAACGGCGCCGCGAGTGCGTCCACGGCAGAAGGTGGCGGCACGATGGGGAAGATGCTCAGGTGCACAGTCGCCAGCGCCTCGGTCGACTTCTGCAGCACCGTCGTCGACTGCTGCAGCGCTACGGAGGCATACGCGCAGACGCGGTCGAGGAATCCGACAGCAGTCGCCAGGTCGACGTCGTCGCTAGATGAACCCTCCGGGGGAGCGCCTCCGTATTTCTCTGAACAAGGGTCAGAAGTCAATTCAAGACAAATCAAGCAAGAAGACAAGTAGGCACCAAGCCGAAAAACTTACCTCCGAGGACACCGACGAGTGCGAGTAGGCGGTTGACTTCGGTCTTCTCCTGGTCGACCCGAGCACGCTTGCGCTCCTGCGACTCGCGCAACGCCTTCTCCAGCTCCACCTGAGCCTAAATCTTCTGCTCCAGCTCCGCAACTCGCCTCTTGGCCTGATCCAGGGAGGTGCGCAACTGATCCCTCTCCTTCTCCAGGCGAAGGAAGGCAGCGGCTCCCTCAAGCTGCTGGCGGTAGTATGGCTGCAAACAAATAAACATATATAAAGTTGCGGCCGACTATCCTAGTCACCCACACCTTCGGGGGCTACTCCCATCGGGAGCGCTGTTCGTGCACCCGATGCAACTATGGAAGAACAAGTCGAAGAATACTTACATGGTCCAGGAGATCAGCATCCGCCAAAGTCGCCGCGACAGCATCATTCGGCGCCATGGAGCCACCAGCTCACGCAGGCTCATTGGCCACCCGCACAGTCAGCTCGGCTGAAGGAGCAGACGTATGCTCCACTTCGTGTGGAGGGGAGCTGGTGCCACCAGAATGATAACTGACAAATGACGCAAGAAAGTTCAACCCGCAGAACCCGCCATTCAGAGAGATAACTCGACACAAAAAAGAACCAATATGACTAACCTGGTAGCTCCGACGCCGTCATCGCTTCCCGAGGAAATGGAGGGCATCCTGGCGAACTCGAGCGGCGGTGCAGAACTGACAGGAGGCGCAGCAACGGGCTCGTTCCATTCGCCCCGATACTCAGCACCCGAAGCTGACAAGCTACCCTCCTCCAAGTCTGCATCCGCATCCTTCACAGGGGACGAGGTAGTGGCAGAGTCGCCACTTCGCCGCCTCTACCTCTTCCGCGCCGGCTCCTCGTCATCATCATCATCCCCCACCTCTTCACTCGGGGAGACGGCGGAAGGAATGTCCTCGTCATCACCCTCCTCCTCCAGGAACGTCGCCTCGTCGTGAGGTCCATTCTCCAGGAGCGTAGGAAGACTGACAAGGAAAGAACGACCCTGCAATCAATAAAGACAGACGAATCAAGAAGCAGAAGATCGAAAAATCAAACAAGGGAAAAATAAAAAGGTAGAAGCTTACCTCAGGAACAGGGTTCGTCGCACCGTAAGCTGTGATTGGGCACTTGACGTTGCAGGGATCCGCGGCTCGGAGGCTTGTGATGCTCCTCACCTTCAACTCCACCTCCTCGTCGTCAAGCTGCGGGTCGCCAACGCCCTCGTGCGCCCACATTGGGTGGGGGCGAGCACGGAGCGGCTGGACTCGGAGCCTGAAGAAGGTGGCGATGAGGTGGACGTCGCATGACTCGCGCCCCAAGGTCTTTAGCAGATTGCGGAGAAGGCTCAGCAGCGGCTTAACAGCGTCCTTCTCCTCCTCCGTGAGCGGGTGTGCCCACGCGCGCGTCTTCCGCAACTCGCGCTCGCCGTTGAAGTCAGGCAACCCCTCTTGGTCGCACCTGAAGTAGAACCACCACTTCCGCCAGCCTTGGACGGAGTCCGACTTCTTCATCTGGAAGTACGAGGTGTCACCCCGCACTTGGATGCCGAAGCCGCCCACCGGGTACGTCAACCCGCTCTTCCCCATGTTCTTCCTGACGAGGAAGAGCGACTTCCGCAAGGCCCAGTGGGGGGCAATTCCCATGAAGCACTCGCAGAGCACGATAAAGCTCGCGATGCTCAAGACGCCATTGGGGGTCAGGTCGTGGATCTGAACCCCATAGGCTTACAGGAGACCACGAATAAAATCGTGGAGAGGGAACCCGAAGCCCCGTGGAAGGAAGTCCACGAAGCAAACGCGCTCCCCCTCACGAGGGGCGGGGTAAACTTCCTTACCAGGCGCGCACACCATCGCCTGGTCCGCCGGCGGCAGCAGGCCTTGCGCGCGCAAGACCTTGAAGTTGGTCTTCTTCACCGGCGACTTCTGCCAGTCGCCGTCAGGCTTCTTCATCACGCCCGCCTCGGCGGCGGCGGTGGTCGCAGACTTCGTCTTCCCCATCGCCTTTAATGCCAACGGAAGGTGGAAAGGAGGAAAAGCAAGAGCTCGGAAAGGGGCAAGAATGGCGCAGGAAAGAAGGCAACGGCAAATGGAGAAGATGCCCTGTTTTCCCGTCGCGGTACAATATTTATACCGCGCGCACAGTCCATCTCAGCCGTTTTCGAAGAAACTGCTCTCCGCAGCTCCATCCAGCCGTCCACTACGCACGAGGATCAAGGCACTATCATCACGCCTCGAAATTTTCGCGCCCAAGACAGAAATAAGCGGGCAATTGCTGTCTGCAGTCAACACTGACAGTGGGGCCACTTCCGTCACGTCCCATCGGACGTAGAGGCGTGCTACGAAGCGTCAGCACTGACATCAGAAACACAAGTGCGCGAGGCAAGCCACAGAGCTGTGGAAGAACTCGAACAGATAATTCGAGTGACAGGTACATATAGTAAGCTTCACAGCTGATATCACTTCAGTAAGCTACAGGGCTGATCCAATAACTCGAAACATGCAAGCGTGTGACAAGAAGACCAAGTAAGCCTCGCAAGCTGAATCAACTGACAAGTAAGCCAGCAGGCTATACATAAGCAAGTTCCACAAAAGACACGATTTCACTAAGTTGACTGCAAATCTTACTCCCATCGGGAGCGGGCTCTTCGACTGAAGAAAACGAGTTTAATCTCAAGTGCAAGCAACCATGCGGCGTGCCCAGGAGGAAGGAGTCCTCTGCCCGACTCTGCGATTCGACCAAGCACTCAGGGGCTACTGACGTGGGGCTACTCTTAGACTACCCCACGATGAGGCTACCTAGGTCACGCCAAGACTATGAAGGCCCAAGGAAGGCCCAATAGGGATAGCGTGTGGCCTAATTCTAGTCGGTTAGGTCATACGACTCTTACCATATCTGTAATCGCCATCGGCACCGTTCACCCGAGACCTAGCCTGTCATATAAAGGCTAGGAGGGTTGCTCGTCCAAGAGGACACAGAGATACGCTTATATCCGCCACCACAAACCCTAGCGAGATTGCCATCTCGCCATTGTAACCACAACTCGCCATCAATACCAGACAAGCAAGAAGTAGGGTGTTATCCTCCGGGAGACTGAACCTGGGTAAACGCCTTGCTTGTCAGCCGTCGTGATCACCAACGTTCATCTTTCTCCCCTCAATCAACCCGGGGTGGACAACCCTGGGATTTGCGGAGTTACACCCTATTGGAAGGCGCAGGTCTTGCCGGCCGTGCGTGGCGCGCAGGCCATGTGGCTGCTCGACGGCTCCGACCCCGCGCCCGCTGAAAAGATAGAGGTTGAAGATAGGGAGAAGAACAAGATCCTCATTCCCAATCCGGCCTGTGGGGCTTGGCTTGCGCGCGATCAAAAAATGTTAAGCTACTTGGTCAAGGCCATCTCGCCCGACCTCTTTGCGGAGGTCCTCGATCTGCAGCACGATGCGGACATTTGGGCGGTCATCATCAACAAATTCTCCGCCCAAACCAAGGTGCAGATCGGCTCTCTGCGAGCTGCCCTCATCAACACGAATAAAAGAGACCTCTCCGCCACCAAGTACATCACCAAGAAGAAGTCCTTTGCCTCCGAACTTGCATCCGCCGGCCGAGTTGTTCCCGATGACGAGCTGAAAGAAGCTCTTCTTGCCGGCTTCCGAGTGAGTACAATGGTTTAGTTGCTGCCCTTAATGCTAACCCCCTCTCCACCTATGAAGATACTTGTCATCAACTCCTTGCCTACGACCACCGCCAAAAGATGCTCTCCGAGTCCGAGCAAGTCGCTGCCCCATTCAGTTCTTCTGCTAATGTTGCTTCTCGTGGAGGTGGAAGTGCTGGTGGTGGCGGGTATCGCCATGGACAAGGTGGGGATGGTGCTTACCGTTCCCCACATGGTGGACTTCAAGGAGGCTATTGACGTGGGGCTACTCTTCGACTACCCCACGATGAGGCTACCTGGGTCACGCCAAGACTGCGAAGGCCCAAGGAAGGCCCAATAAGGTTAGGTCATATGACTCTTACCATATCTATAATCGCCATCGGCACCGTTCACCCGAGACCTAGCCTGTCATATAAAGGCTAGGAGGGTTGCTCGTCCAAGAGGACACAGAGATACGCTTGTAGCCGCCACCACAAACCCTAGCGAGATCGCCATCTCGCCATTGTAACCACAACTCGCCATCAATACTAGACAAGCAGGAAGTAGGGTGTTATCCTCCGGGAGCCTGAACCTGGGTAAACGCCTTGCTTGTCAGCCGTCGTGATCACCAACATTCATCTTTCCCCCCCTCAATCAACCCGGGGTGGACAACCCTGGGATTTGCCGAGTTACACCCTCGCCAGCTATGGTGGAGGAAATCAAGGCGGCTACGGTGGTGGTGGAGGAGGCCACCGCATCCAGCATCAAGGACGTCGCTCGGGTGGATATGACCGTCGCACACAAACCCGAGGAGGGCGTAGGCGTGGCCGTAGCAATCGTGTTCCTTCTCCTATGCAGGACATCACATGCCAAATATGCAAGAAGTATGGCCACCCCGCCTCTGAGTGCTGGTGGCGCTATGGTGATGATGATCAAGATGATGATCCCTCCCATGAAGAAAAAGGTGCTCATGCACACGGTGGGTGTGTTGTTGGGAGACCCCAAGAGGAAGGTATGAAGTAGTGCAGTAGCAAATTTCCCCCAGTTATGAAACCAAGTTTATCGAACCAGTTGGAGATGAAGAATTCCCTCGAGGTATCAACGACGCCAGAAAAGAGCTTGACGTAGTTGACGTGGAATCTGCCCACAACACAATCAAAGTATTTTGCCCCAACTCAACGGTGAGGGTGAAGGAGATATGCCCTAGAGGCAATTAATAAAGTGTATTCTTTATCATATCTCGTTTGTTCATAATTGGTTTTTGTGTCATGCTATAACCGTATTAAGCGGAAACATTAATTCGGGTGTGATGCGTAAACAACCAGGTCCCTAGTAGCCTCTACTAAGACTAGTTTCGTTGCGCGATTGATGATCGAGGTTTTCCGATCATAGGGCATGGCGCCGGTCGGCAATGGAAGTCATATCGTTGGAGAACGATGTGATGGACATACCCAGATTTGGAGGACGTAGCCGTTACGCTTTTGACCGTGAGATCAACTCTTATTGTTATTCCTGGAAGATACTTTGATCGCACCAAACATCGTATCTTATATAGTATGACAATAACGGTGATAATTTTGGGTATCGGAAAGGAGTAGTTGAGACGAGGGGTCAAGAGCGGGATTTGCCAGTCCGCATAACAGGATAGATACTCTAGGGCCCACTCGGTGAGATCATGTCTAATGAGCTTGCAAGCATGTGACTAGGTCATGGAGACATGAAATCATAGACGAGTAGAAGATAACGTTGTCGGTAACGAGGTCAAGCTAGGTATGGAGATATCTATGGAACGACGCTCAGACACGCTAAGTATCGCTATGACAAAAGGTTTAAGACTCGACGTCCAGGTTTGTTAGATGAAAGTCATTCGTTATATCACAGGGATTAATTCATGGGGTCCAGGCTACGACTTAGTCGTTGATCATAGAGGAGTCTTGATCATACCTGTTATTATAGCGAACCGCTAGGGCAACACACTTAAGGGGTTTCGACAAGACAACGGGAAAGGAAAGAGATCACCGGGAATGTCCCGGGAGGGGTCCGATGGAGATCGGGCAGCGACGAAAGAGTTTTCGGAGCTAGAATAAATTATATATAATATGTTTGATAGTAATTAGTGTAATTAATGTGCAAATATGATTTTATATATTAATTTTTGAATTTATTTAGGCTGATTTCCCTAAATGGGCCTTCTTGTCGAAAGAAGGCCCAAGAGGGGAAAAATTCCCTAGGGGAATTCGGTGGGAGCCATGGGGCCGACCTAGGTGGGCCAAAAGGGGCCCACCCGGGGCCGGCGCACCATGTGCAGCCGCACCAGGCAATGGGGGATAGTCCCACATTGCTTGGCTGGCAAGGTTGGCTCCCCCAGGAGCCTTTATATAGAGGCTCACCCCTGGCCTTTTAATTCACCAATTAATTCCCCAATTCTCTCCCGATTTCGTGATTCCCTTTGTTGGAGTTGCGCCGAGTTGAGAGGGGGATCTCTTCCACCATAGCCCACTGCCGCGCTGCTGGTGTTCCGGTCCAAGTCTTCCGCTGCTCGTCCTGGACTGGAGCTTCGGAGGCCGTCGTTTCCATCGTACGTGTGTAACGCTCTGCGAGGTGCTGCGCTAGCGGTACTCGGAGGTCTGCTACCTCTACACGACCTTGAGGTCGGCTTCGTCAGTCCTCATCGACAACATTTTGTGCGGGAACATAATCCCCGCTTTCGGTCTACAAGGGTATGTATTCCGATCTCCGTTCGTACTACTATATCTGCAAAGAATAGATCTTGGCATGTTTTAGGGATATCGTTGCTAGGATTTTTTTAGTTTTCTGCACACGAACCCCTTCAGAGGGTGTCAATCCCACCTGCTTGCTGTAACAAAAGGATTAAACATATGTGTGGAAGAAAGGTGTTTGTTTGCAGAAAGTAACAGGTTTGCAGTTGCGGTTTTATCAGATTAATGAGAAGGACCGGGGTCCACAGTTCACTAGTGGTGTCTCTCTATAAATAATAATAACATTAATCCATGGGTGGTAAACAAATTACAGCTAGACAATTGATAGAATAATGATGAGCAACCCAATGCATATACTAATGATATAGTGTCTAGTGTGAGATTCATTCGGGCATTACAACAATATACATAGACCGTTCCAACCGCATCTATGACTAATAATCCACCTTATGGTTAGCGTCCGCACCCCTTTCAGTATTAAGTTGCATGCAACAGATTATTGCCTTAAGCACTTTGTTTAAAGTAAGTAAGTAACATCATCCTTAGACAAAGTACTACTGTTTTATCCCTAGTAGCAACAGTACTCCTTCAACCTTAGAGCTGAAGGAGATATGCCCTAGAGGCAAATAAATAAGTAGTATTTATTGCATTATCTCATAAGTTTATAATAGGTTTGTGTATTATGGTATAACTATATTAATTGGAATTATTAATACACGTGTGATACATAGACAACCAGGGTCCCTAGTAAGCCTCTAGATGAACTAGTCCATTGGGCAACAGTTGATCGAGATTCCTGATCGAGGACAATGACGTCGGTTCACAATGGGGTCATCTTATTAGTTGAATAAGGTGATGGACATACACAAAGTATTGCAATAAGATCGTATTACGATGTTTGTCATTTGCAATAGATAAGAATATGATAGCTTTTTCCTTAGAGCGTGAGACCATATTTATCGCTACTTCGTAGGGGTACTTTGAGAGCATCAAACGTTGTGTCTTATATAGCATGACAATAACGGTGTCCATCTTGGGTATCCCGAAAGAGTGTTGAGACGTAAGGATCAAGAGCGGCATTTGTTCATTCTTGTAATGGAAAGATACTCTGGGGCCCACTCGGTGAGATTGCATCTATATAGCTGCGCAGCTTATGACTAGGTCATGGAGATGTAATATCACAGACGAGTTAATAACCTTTGTCGGTAACGAGATACAACAAGGGAATCGGATGTCTACGATCATATCTCGGATAAGGTAGTATCGTAGAAACAAAGGGAATGAGTATCATGTTTATGGTTCAACGACAATATTCGTAAAATGCATAGGGGCCGTCATATGCATCCAGGTATCCCTGGTGGTCATTGGTGAGCGGAGTGTCTCGACCATGTCTGGAGTGTTCTCGTACCGTAGCATAACAAACTTAAGGTCTTGACGACACCGAGAGAAAGGTTCTGAAATAATATAGGATTTTATTGGAGAGAGAGAAATGATATGGAAAGAGCTCGGGTGGTCCGGAAGGAGTTTCGGGAAGGTCTGGAAGGGTTCCAGGAATGTCCGAAAGTTGTTCGGGTGGTTCGGAAAATGTTTCGGAGTCATAGGATATTAAATAGTATTTAAATATATTAATTATGAATTAATTATATTTATATTAATTTAATATTAATTAAAAATAAAGGAAAAAGGGGCAGCCCACCTAATGGGCCAATTGGAGCCCATTAGGGGGAGCCGCACCATGGGGGGAAAGGGTCCCATGGTTGGTGCGGCCAACCATGGCCGGCCGAACCCCCTCCCCCTCCTTTGTTTAGTCCCACATGGGGGAGGCAAGGTGTTTGCACACCCCCTCCACCCTTTATATAGCAAGGCATATTAATTGGATTAATTACATAAAAATACAATTAATTGTATAGCGGGATTCCAGAAAAGCTCTACCCCTACGATTTCAGCTGGATCTGAATGACCGGGGGTTGTTGTTAAGCTCCGTATGTTTGCGAGTGCTCGGAGGCACCACTTTTGAGGAGCCTGGGCGACGTCGTCTCGCCCACCCAGCAGCCCTGCCGCCGGCGCCGACCCCCCCGTCTCCGACGCCTCGCCATCTTCCCCCCGACGCTCGTCGACGCAGGTCATCGTTGACACCCCGACAACATCGTCTACATCATCGCGACAAGTTCTCCGTGACCTCAAGGTCGGCTACGTACGACTTCATCATCAACGCTTGTGCGGGAGCGTAATCCCCGCTAGCGGTCTACATGGAGGTAATGTAACCCGTTCCGCCACTATTTTCACATGTACTAGATAGATAGATCCTGGCTAGTTAGGGTTTCATTCGCTAGAAAAATTATTGTTTTCTGCAACAGAACCCCTTTAGTGGTATCAGAGCCGATCTATGCGTAGTTCTGCAGGTATGGTTAGAACTCATGTTGAATGAGGATGTAGCGTACCTGCACTTTAAAATAAGGCAGATACCTGTGTATAGTGCAAATCCCTGGATCAAATCATTTGCACACACAGTTTACGATGTAATATCACAACAAAGCGTCAATTTTATTACATCGATGATCCAGAATTACAAAATATTTGTTACAAGTTGCATAGCCTAAAGCTAGCATTGAAAAAGTACACATCGGAAATACAATAGCAGTGAGTCTCTATCACTTTCATGCTGCCACAGGCGAAAACATGTTGGTTGTAGACTCGAAACCTATAAACGAAACCTCACTCGTCATCTGAACCATCTGCAATAAGAAAAATATTGCAACAACGTGGGCCAGATTCCATTAAAAATGGAGTCTGGCAAGTGACACTATGGTGGACACTTAATGGAATAACTCTAAAGCCTATATGCATATTTGGCTGGTGGAGTTCAAGGCTATTTTGCATAAAGCCAATTTTTCCTATCTTTTTGGAAAACACTTTCTTCATATCAAGACAAGTATGGCATGAAAACCATAAATCTCATCTTCCCTTGTTCACCCATCAAGTTTTATTTCTGAAGTTGGAATGGTGGAATCCTCCGTTGACGTCCGTGATCAGCTGCTCAAATTGTCCGTACCGGGGACACGGCTAAGTACTTAGTTTTACACTCTACAGAGGTTGTGCACGTTCACCTTTAGACTCAATTTGTCCGAGAAATCCTATACACGCGGAGTGTATTATGGAAAGGAGAGAATTGAGACAAGAACTTTCAGAAGAAGAATGCAACCATACTAGCAAGACCCGTTCCACCTATCATCCCCCTACATCTGCTTGTCAAGCTGACAGGTTGCACCCTCACAACTTAATTATTCTAGACAGAGCCCATTGTCAAAAGGCTGCACGGGAAGCAATCGTCACTCGGAGTTCTTCAGATTCCTCTGTTCCCTGGGTGGCCATCCACAAGTGCACTCTTAGGTTTACAACCCCCATGCTCATGGCCCCAAGTATAGTAGAAACTACCTTAGGCAAAGACAACCACAAGCACAGTCCTGAGTAGCCACTCAACATAAACCATTCAACCAATCCACCCAGGTGTTTCATTAACTTAGTGGATGTGTACTCCCAGGTTGAAAACCACCATGCTCACGGCCCTAAGTAGAATAGAAATTCATCCTAGGCGACGACAACCATGAACACAACCCTGAGTAGCCACTTATTAATTTGTAAAACTTTTCATCAATTGCATAGCATCAATATTTCTGCTAAGTACGATATAGGAACCTAGACACAGGAGTGAGGGAATTCTACACAGGTTTAGCATAGCAATACTATCCTACGCATGCATATAAAAATTCACTAAGTAATGCATAGAAAATACTTAGGAAGTTCATGAGGTGTGCCACTTGCCTTTGAATGTTGTCGTTGTTCACAACTCCTTTCAACGGTACTCGGGACTCTCCGTTCAATCTAACAGTATAGACAAACAACAATACAACAATCAACAACAAGCACAACTCCACAATGCACACAAAACACATACTAGATGAATAAATAAGTTTTATAAAACTTTAT
Organism: Poa annua; assembly: GCA_026929855.1. Taxonomy (NCBI): domain Eukaryota; kingdom Viridiplantae; phylum Streptophyta; class Magnoliopsida; order Poales; family Poaceae; genus Poa; species Poa annua. Next base: position 30,241,374 of record CM049428.1, read on the forward strand.
AAGGAAATATGTTTATGCATGATGTGCAAAATATTCCTAAGGGCTAGAAATGCTTTTTCATGCCATGAAAATCTTTTAAGTTAATGCAAGGCAATTAGGTTGGTCCAAAAGGACTAAGGGCTAAGGTCATAAGTTGAATAAAATATTTTGTTTTATATCATCCTGAATAAGCACTCTAATGGCTTAGTCTTGATGTGCAAAATACTTAGAGAAAATTACTAGCTCTATTCTTCGAGGTGATCAACAATTATTATCAACTCTTTGTAAATTGGATATTCACTAAAGTGAGAGAGACAGACACCCGGCCAACCACTTAAATTGTGGAACAGGTCTCATGTACGTGGACATGTAAGGTTTGTTTCCAGGCCGCTTCATCCCACTATGCCGCTAGGATCCAACCACTTCAAGATGATAACATCATGATCAAAATTTTCTTAAGTCAAATGTGAAGACAAGATTAGAAAGGAGGGAAAAGATAGAAAGAAAGATGTAGTTGTCCTCCAGGCTTCATCTCCAGACTTGTAATATTCTCCTTGATGATGTCTTGATTGAAGTTTTGATAGGCTTGATAAATCTTCAGACTTGGTGGTTCTTGTATCATCGAGGCTGGTCTGGGATTTACTTAGTCATCATGAAGTCTAACAGAAGAAGGAGGGAGAAAGAAGAAAGAGGGAGAAAGACTTAGAAAATATTTCTGGTTGGTCTCATGAACTTCTTCTTGATCTTTCTTCTAAGTGCTTCCACTCCTTGGAGATTCTTCTGGAGTCTTGTTTTGCTAAGTCCTTCATTGGTCTTCCAGCTCCATGTTGAAAATTACTAAGTGTCTAAGTGTAGCACTTCACAAAAATGCTAAGTTGAAATTATTTCTAACTTAGAGAAAACTAATGAAGAGGGGTTTTCCTATGAGAATTATATCTACAAAATAAAATATGCTATGAATGAAATGAAAATTTTAAATCACAAGAAACATAAAAATAACTTTTGTGATTTCTTTATAATTATGCATGAATTCATAAATGCAATTTAATTAATTTCTATTTTTGGAAAATATAACAAAAGGAATAATTATAAGATTAAAGTTTCTACGATTAAATTTTTATAATATAATTTAATAAATAGTGTTAAAAGACATGGGTATTTTAATTAAATTTATAGCAATTTACTTTAATCAAAAATAATATTTTTATTAATAGTTATGTTGAAAATAGTCAAACTATTCAAATTAAATATATAACTATGAATTCATTCAAAATTACTCAAAAATATTTTATAGCCGTGGCATTAATTGACAAATATTCTTAAATTTCTAAAACAATTTTATTTGCAATTTTTGGATTTATAGATTTAAAGTTATTACAAATATACTCAAATTCACCATTTGAAATTTGAATATTTTATACTAAGTCAAATTTGAATTTTGGCCGATCTAAAATAATCTACATGTCAAGAGCTTTCCAAATATATAAAAATATTTGAATTTAGATGTGTGAATAAAAAGTTATAACAAATCTAAGTTACATGGGCTTTTCTGCAAACTGCCAATTAATTAAATCGAGCAATTCATTTTCCACGTCAGCGCTGACTGGGCTGCTGACGCGGAGCTGACGTGGCTGCTGACTGGGTTAAGTGATTGAATCTGGCCGTCAGATCTGTATCTGGCGGTGCAGATTAGATCGTACCGCTTCGGAAAAAAAGATCTACTCTTAGCCGTAGGATCAAGATCGTGCGGCCTACACGCGCTCGGCCAAAAGCTGGCGGCGCAATCTCGCCGGAGACGGTGCCCGCGGCGGCAACGCGCCGGCGACGAACGTTCCACGCATCCTACGGTGTCCCGGGACCAACGGGTCATACCTTAGGGAAGACGACGGCTGGATGGTGCTGGTGGCGTGGTCGGAGGCCTGGGGGCTTCTCGGTTCGTCGGGATTCCTTCGCCGGAGTTGGAGGGGGCGGACGGTGGTGTCGGGTCGATGGAGACGTCGTCGAGAGGGACTGATCTGGGGGCGCGGACTGGTCGAAAAGAAGCGCACAAGTGAGGGCGAGCCGCGAGTGTCTAAAGGGGGAGGGAGGATCGACAAGGCTCACCGGATTCGAAGAACTCGCCGGCGGAAATGGCGGCACGGTGACGACGGTTTGCGGGCAGCCTATGGGCTCTCGGCTAGGGTTTTTGAGGGGGAACGAGAGAGGGGAGCAGGGGCTATTTGAAGGGGGCAGAGGGAAGGCAATTTGCGCAAACCTCGCGACGGATTTGGAAACAAGATCGACGGCGTTCTCGGGCGTGATTCTCGCTGGAGGTTGAAGAAGGTGACGTCACCGCTGACGTCAGCATGTATTTTCTTTTTCTTTTCTGATTTTTCTCTTTTGTTTATATCTTTTGATTTATAACTCCAAATGATGTCAAATAAATTTCTAAGACTTTGTAATATTATTATCTTTGTGTTAAACCAGTTGTGGGCATGTTTTGAATATTTTTGAAAAATAGTATTTTGAAATATTGATTAAATACAAATTTGACATTTAAAGTCAAATTTGAATTTCTATCTTAATTAAATTTTCTTTTTGGCTAAATAAAATTTGTAAAATACTCACATTCCAATATGTTTGAATTTAAGTTATTTAAACTTGTTTTTATGAAATCATTCTTCTTTATTTTGGCATGATATTAAAGAACAAAATATAACTAATTTGAAGGAAATGGGAAATATAATGAATTCCATTTTTAATTCTAAATGTTTTGCACACCATTAAGTTTTATATTATGCTTAATCATTTGAAAAACTTCATATCAACTTTGGAAAAGATTTTAGATTTAATTCATTTCCTTATATAGAATATATTATTCATTTCATGCTTTGAAAATAAATGAAATTCATTTAAGCAAATGAAATGCTTATTTGGCTAAGTGGTGGGAATCATTTTCTTATAAGTAAACTATTTACTTATAATAAAATGGATTGTAGTTTGTAAAATATTTGTCAATTTACATTTTAGGGTTTTTGAAATATAGTGGATAGTAAAATGTTTAAACTGTGACATTTGAAATATTAAACTCTTTCAATAAGTTTGGATACTTTTATAGTTGGTTTCCTTATGCATTTAATATTTTATTTTAATAAAAAGAAAAGTTTTAAATTTTAGTGATTTTTGAACATTATAAAATGTTGGGATGTTACAGACTACCACCCTTAAAAGGAATCTCGTCCCCGAGATTCGGAAAAGCTAAAAAGAAAAGCAAATGCTTGAATGATTCTGATAACTCGAGAGGTTTTGAGAAATGTACTTTCTGACATGGAAACTTGAAAACTTGGCAGCGAAATTTTTGATTAGGAGGATAGAAAGAAAGATAGTTTGAGATCTCTGGGTTTAAGCGACTGGGTTTGAATTATCTAGGTGGCTACCACCCTTAAAAGAAAATTTTGTGGTCAGTCTAGAAACTTTGTTTAATCCCTTCTATTTCTCCGTTGTAGAGCGTACAAGTATTCGAAATACAATGACATGTGGTAGCTACGAGAAGTTTGAGCACTCGCGTTTTCCACTCGCTCCTTGAAGAGATTTAATCCTCTTCCATTCAGGGCAGCCACTGGCATAGTGTCCCTTATCCTTGCACCTGTAGCATGTTAAGTGGCTGAGATCCTTCTTGGATTCACTCTTTTGTCTTTGTTCCTCCAGGATCTTCATGAGAGACTGTTGCATTCCTTCCTTGGCTTGCTGGTTAGCTTGTTGCACCAAGGGATAATATGGGCATTGGATTGGAACATGGGTCGTTCCTTCACACAGGAAGCAAATAATCCTTTTGGAGCGGCGTCCATTACTTGGACGTCTAATGTGACCATGGGGCCACTCATCAGAGCAATCTTCGGACGTATGTCCTATCTCTCCATAAGTTTTGCATGCCTTTGGTTTGGTCATAGGGTCCTCTTCAACATCCCTATGATTTTGATCAATCTTAGGCGAGTGTTCATTGATCACCTTCTGACTCGGGTCCCTTAACAGTATTCGCGTAGTGGGGTAAAATTTATTGTTGTTGATATTGAAGTGAGACATCTGCTGGTTTTTAGAGAATAAATGAGTTAATTTATATGTACTATGGAGAATTCAATAATTTTAGAACAAGGCAACCAATCCCTAACAAATCTATCAACATGATTAAAACACATGTAAACACATAAATTTCACACTTATTTTGAGAACTCGAACAAATCATTCATCGAACGAAAACACAATAATGTCATGGAATTACAAAAACGATAGTACTGCCATACCACAATTTGGTAGGTCAATACATCTAATCGATACGATAAGCTAAAAGAGATAAATGGTGGTCCCTATAACGTGGTTTGTGTTGCTACACTTATTCCTCCTCAATCTTACGCTTGCGTTTTATTGCGTGGTTATTTGCCACAGGCGTGACTTCTCCCTCAGTTGACTCTTCAAACAGCACCTCTTCGGGGTCTTCTTCCTCCTGTCCTTCCTCCCTCGTAGCTGCAGGTACAGTCACATCTCCAGTGCCCTGGTCACCTCCTTCTTCAGCTACTGGCGGTGGTGGAGGTGGAATGAGTTGCGCCTCAAGTATGGCAATTTGCTCATCCTTGCCAAGGTTCTGCAAATGTAGGTCATGGATGAGTTCCTCCAAATGACCAATAAGATTTTCAGAAGCCTGGAGTTCTTGGGTTTTTGCGTGTACGACGGCTTGTGCATGATCCGCGACGTCATAAGCCTGTTGAACCTTCCTGGTCAGACAGTTGATGAAAAAATCCAAGTCTTCAAACGTCTTGTTAACGATGGGCAGGTCCAAGCGATTTCCCGTGTGAGCCATCGAGAGACCGTGTGCATCCCTCTTCCCAAAGGCACGGAAGGGTGATCCTGGTGCTAGCTTGTTGCGATACTTGTAACACAAACTAGCCATTAAGTCCACCATAGCTATGTTCACTCCCTCAATCCACTCTGGGTAGTAGGTGGCATATTCCACGGGCTCGAAGTCTGGCATCGTGGGATCTGGGGTCATAATTGTGCGGATTTTCCAACGCGTCACATTGGGTATGTCGGTCTCCTCTTTCCTTGCTCGGAAATAGGGCGGTGGTAGCTTCAATATACTTGTCAACCTAGACAGCTGCCTCCCAAAGATGAAACCCGACAAAACTCCAGCATACGCGGTCTCGGTGTACTCTCCCATCTAAAATTTTGAAAAGGAAAGAGAATTAGAATAAAAAAGAGAATAGGAAAGGTGCAAGACAAGATAATTAATGTAAAACAATAGAAAGGCAATTTCAAAATTTACTCAAGTTTTGGAAACCTAGTTTATTTAATTATTTAACTTTTGGGGTCTCCGTCCAATCCTAGGGGTTTCGAACCTACAGGCAACACAGTGCTCTGATACCATCTGTAGCGTACCTGCACTTTAAAATAAGGCAGATACCTGTGTATAGTGCAAATCCCTGGATCAAATCAGTTGCACACACAGTTTACGATGTAATATCACAACAAAGCGTCAATTTTATTACATCGATGATCCAGAATTAAAAAATATTTGTTACAAGTTGCATAGCCTAAAGCTAGCATTGAAAAAGTACACAGCGGAAATACAATAGCTGTGAGTCTCTATCACTTTCATGCTGCCACAGGCGAAAACATGTTGGTTGTAGACTCGAAACCTATAAACGAAACCTCACTCGTCATCTGAACCATCTGCAATAAGAAAAATATTGCAACAACGTGGGTCAGATTCCATTAAAAATGGAGTCTGGCAAGTGACACTATGGTGGACACTTAATGGAATAACTCTAAAGCCTATATGCGTATTTGGCTGGTGGAGTTCAAGGCTATTTTGCATAAAGCCAATTTTTCCTATCTTTTTGGAAAACACTTTCTTCATATCAAGACAAGTATGGCATGAAAACCATAAATCTCATCTTCCCTTGTTCACCCATCAAGTTTTATTTCTGAAGTTGGAATGGTGGAATCCTCCGTTGACGTCCGTGATCAGCTGCTCAAATTGTCCGTACCGGGGACACGGCTAAGTACTTAGTTTTACACTCTACAGAGGTTGTGCACGTTCACCTTTAGACTCAATTTGTCCGAGAAATCCTATACACGCGGAGTGTATTATGGAAAGGAGAGAATTGAGACAAGAACTTTCAGAAGAAGAATGCAACCATACTAGCAAGACCCGTTCCACCTATCATCCCCCTACATCTGCTTGTCAAGCTGACAGGTTGCACCCTCACAACTTAATTATTCTAGACAGAGCCCATTGTCAAAAGGCTGCACGGGAAGCAATCATCACTCGGAGTTCTTCAGATTCCTCTGTTTCCTGGGTGACCATCCACAAGTGCACTCTCAGGTTGACAACCCCCATGCTCATGGCCCCAAGTATAGTAGAAACTACCTTAGGCAAAGACAACCACAAGCACAGTCCTGAGTAGCCAATCAACATAAAATTCAACCAATCCACCCAGATGTTTCATTAACTTAGTGGATCTGTACTCCCAGGTTGACAACACCCATGCTCACGGCCCTAAGTAGAATAGAAATTCATCCTAGGCGACGACAACCATGAACACAGCCCTGAGTAGCCACTTATTAATTTGTAAAACTTTTCATCAATTGCATAGCATCAATATTTCTGCTAAGTACGATATAGGAACCTAGACACAGGAGTGAGGGAATTCTACACAGGTTTAGCATAGCAATACTATCCTACACATGCATATAAAAATACACTAAGTAATGCATAGAAAATACTTAGGAAGTTCATGAGGTGTGCCAATTGCCTTTGAATGTTGTCGTTGTTCACAACTCCTTTCAACGGTACTCGGGACTCTCCGTTCAATCTAACAGTATAGACAAACAAAAATACAACAATCAACAGCAAGCACAACTCCACAATTCACACAAAACACATACTAGATGAATAAATAAGTTTTATAAAACTTTCTAAGGAAATATGTTTATGCATGATGTGCAAAATATTCCTAAGGGCTAGAAATGCTTTTTCATGCCATGAAAATCTTTTAAGTTAATGCAAGGCAATTAGGTTGGTCCAAAAGGATTAAGGGCTAAGGTCATAAGTTGAATAAAATATTTTGTTTTATATCATCCTGAATAAGCACTCTAATGGCTTAGTCTTGATGTGCAAAATACTTAGAGAAAATTACTAGCTCTATTCTTCGAGGTGATCAACAATTATTATCAACTCTTTGTAAATTGGATATTCACTAAAGTGAGAGAGACAGACACCCGGCCAGCCACTTAAATTGTGGAACAGGTCTCATGTACGTGGACATGTAAGGTTTGTTTCCAGGCCGCTTCATCCCACTATGCCGCTAGGATCCAACCACTTCAAGATGATAACATCATGATCAAAATTTGTTAAATTCAAATGTGAAGACAAGATAAGAAAGGAGGGAAAAGATAGAAAGAAAGATGTAGTTGTCCTCCAGTCTTCATCTCCAGACTTGTAATATTCTCCTTGATGATGTCTTGACTGAAGTTTTGATAGGCTTGATAAATCTTCAGACTTGGTGGTTCTTGTATCATCGAGGCTGGTCTAGGGTTTAGTTAGTCATCATGAAGTCTAACAGAAGAAGGAGGTAGAAAGAAGAAAGAGGGAGAAAGACTTAGAAATTATTTCTGGTTGGTCTTCATGAACTTCTTCTTGATCTTTCTTCTAAGTGCTTCCACTCATTGGAGATTCTTCTGGAGTCTTGTTTGGCTAAGTCCTTCATTGGTCTTCCAGCAACATGTTGAAAATTACTAAGTGTCTAAGTGTAGCACTTCACAAAAATGCTAAGTTGAAATTATTTCTAACTTAGAGAAAACTAATGAAGAGGGGTTTTCCTATGAGAATTATATCTACAAAATAAAATATGCTATGGATGAAATGAAAATTTTAAATCACAAGAAACATCAAAAATAACTTTTGTGATTTCTTTATAATTATGCATGAATTTATAAATGCAATTTAATTAATTTCTATTTTTGGAAAATATAACAAAAGGAATAATTATAAGATTAAAGTTTCTACGATTAAATTTTTATAATATAATTTAATAAATAGTGTTAAAAGACAGGGGTATTTTAATTAAATTTATAGCAATTTACTTTAATCAAAAATAATATTTTTATTAATAGTTATGTTGAAAATAGTCAAACTATTCAAATTAAATATATAACTATGAATTCATTCAAAATTACTCAAAAATATTTTATAGCCGTGGCGTTAATTTATAAAATATTCTAAAATTTCTAAAACAATTTTATTTGCAATTTTTGGATTTATAGATTTAAAGTTATTACAAATATACTCAAATTCACCATTTAAAATTTGAATATTTTATACTAAGTCAAATTTGAATTTTGGCCGATCTAAAATAATCTACATGTCAAGAGCTTTCCAAATATATAAAAATATTTGAATTTGGATGTGTGAATAAAAAGTTATAACAAATCTAAGTTACAGGGGCTTTTCTGCAAACTGCCAATTAATTAAATCGAGAAATTCATTTTCCACGTCAGCGCTGACTGGGCTGCTGACGCGGAGCTGACGTGGCTGCTGACTGGGTTAAGTGATTGAATCTGGCCGTCAGATCTGTATCTGGCGGTCCAGATTAGATCGTACCGCTTCGGAAAAAAAGATCTACTCTTAGCCGTAGGATCAAGATCGTGCGGCCTACACGCGCTCGGCCAAAAGCTGGCGGCGCAATCTCGCCGGAGACGGTGCCCGTGGCGGCAACGCGCCGGCGACGAACGTTCCACGCATCCTACGGTGTCCCGGGACCAACGGGTCATACCTTAGGGAAGACGACGGCTGGAAGGTGCTGGTGGCGTGGTCGGAGGCCTGGGGGCTTCTCGGTTCGTCGGGATTCCTTCGCCGGAGTTGGAGGGGGCGGACGGTGGTGTCGGGTCGATGAAGACGTCGTCGAGAGGGACTGATCTGGGGGCGCAGACTGGTCGAAAAGAAGCGCACAAGTGAGGGGGAGCCGCGAGTGTCTAAAGGGGGAGGGAGGATCGGCAAGGCTCACCGGATTCGAAGAACTCGCCGGCGGAAATGGCGGCACGGTGACGGCGGTTTGCGGGCAGCCTAGGGGCTCTCGGCTAGGGTTTTTGAGGGGGAACGAGAGAGGGGAGCAGGGGCTATTTGAAGGGGGCAGAGGGAAGGCAATTTGCGCAAACCTCGCGACGGATTTGGAAACAAGATCGACGACGTTCTCGGGCGTGATTCTCGCTGGAGGTTGAAGAAGGTGACGTCACCGCTGACGTCAGCAGGTATTTTCTTTTTCTTTTCTGATTTTTCTGTTTTGTTTATATCTTTTGATTTATAACTCCAAATGATGTCAAATAAATTTCTAAAACTTTGTAATATTATTATATTTGTGTTAAACCAGTTGTGGGCATGTTTTGAATATTTTTGAAAATAGTATTTTGAAATATTGATTAAATACAAATTTGACACTTAAAGTCAAATTTGAATTTCTATCTTAATTAAATTTTCTTTTTGGCTAAATAAAATTTGTAAAATACTCACATTCCAATATGTTTGAATATAAGTTATTTAAACTTGTTTTTCTGAAATCATTCTTCTTTATTTTGGCATGATATTAAAGAACAAAATATAACTAATTTGAAGGAAATGGGAAATATAATGAATTCCATTTTTAATTCTAAATGTTTTGCACACCATTAAGTTTTATATTATGCTTAATCATTTGAAAAACTTCATATCAACTTTGGAAAAGATTTTAGATTTAATTCATTTCCTTATATAGAATATATTATTCATTTCATGCTTTGAAAATAAATGAAATTCATTTAAGCAAATGAAATGCTTATTTGGCTAAGTGGTGGGAATCATTTTCTTATAAGTAAACTATTTACTTATAATAAAATGGATTGTAGTTTGTAAAATATTTGTGAATTTACATTTTAAGGTTTTTGAAATACAGTGGATAGTAAAATGTTTAAACTGTGACATTTGAAATATTAAACTCTTTCAATAAGTTTGGATATTTTTATAGTTGGTTTCCTTATGCATTTAATATTTATTTTAATAAAAAGAAAAGTTTTAAATTTTAGTGATTTTTGAACATTATAAATGTTGGGATGTTACAGAGGACGTCTTTCTTATATTTGCTACCCTCTTGCGTGCACTTGCAATGCCTTCGGTATTGAGTTGATGAAGCGGCCCGGACCGACTTTACGCGTACGCTTACGCGAGACTGGTTCCACTACTGACATACGGCTTGCACCGTATCTGTGGCTGGCGGGTGTCTTACGAATAAGCCTATATGCCACGTAAAACTTGCAAAACTAAATAAAGCTAGAGGCGTCTAACTTTGTTTTGCAGAGGCGTTATTTTATGTGACATGGTTACGGTAAGTTTGATATTACTCGTACTGTCGAAGGCAATGGAGGGCTCCGTAGACTCGGAGCTATGCCGGGGCGCCGGGGCAAGGCACATGACGCCATGGAGGTCCAGGTGAATCGACCATGTCACATCACACTTCATTGCATCATTTGATTGTGTGCTGTTGTGTGTGCATCCTATTGATTGATTATATGCTAGATACAACGGTAGCATCAAAAATAGGATGATCCCTAACGAATACCAAAATTGTGTTCTCCCTCGTTGCGCACCACCAAGAAAGTTCTACGTTATGAGGCAGGCCGTGACGATCGGGTGTCAGACATATCATCGTTCGCATACAAGTGGATGTAAGCCATGTTGCACGCGCAGGGTCTTCGAGGTTTGATTGGCGAGCCTAGCATATGCAGATATGGCCTCATAACACGCGAAGATCGAAAGATCGAGCATGAGTCACAAAGTTGTTGTGATCGACATTTTATGTCCACCTTTGAAGTTGTGCTACCGGCCGTGACGATCGGGGGTATTGTGATGGATGGGGGTCGTGTAATTGCTATTATTATTTTAGTGATAATAATTTTAGTGGAGTGTGTTTGATAATATGATTATAAAATAAAACTCACATATATTATAAACTTTACCTTACCTCTTTTGCGATCACATCTGGAGACTACGGAACTACACTCCGGTCACTTCCTCAAGAGCGCGGATTCTACCTTAGAAGCCGACGGGTCCAACTTCATCAGTTGGTACAATGGTTTTAGAAACATTCTCCAACACAACAAACATCCTATATGTCCTAGAACATTAGTTAGGAGATAGACCAGATGATTCTGCTAGAAAGAAGGAAGATGATGAGTTCCGTAAGCATCATGATATTTTCATAGAAGTGGAGGTCGTCATGAGCGTATGCCTAGCACCAGAGCTGAAAGTTGTTTCAACTCATGGGGCCATATGTCGTGATTGATGCGATCAAAGGACACTTCAAAGATGAATTGAGTCTTGAGCAGTTCAGACAACTTAGAAAGTTCTGGACCATTCACATGGGGAGCATACCTGTCTGTAGACTCATTTGAAGAAGTTGTATAACATCTACTTCAGGCTTACGAATATCTACGATTTCTAGATAGCAAACTCTAGTGCAATAGAGATTGCGCTTTGCCTCCTAGATATGAAGAGCATGTGCGTGAATATGCTATAGAGACACGATGAGCTTCTTCACGTTCGTGAACAAGTTCAAATCTATAAAAGTTGATTCCATCAAAGAAGAGTTCTTCGACGCTACGGGTATATTTGATATATAAAGATATAAATGTATATTTCTCATACTTGATGAAAAGTATTTGATACTTGTTTTGTTTATGAAACAGTCCCTGATCATCACAAGTATGCGGCGATGGGTGACGTGACAGTGCACAAGTGATGGCAACCAAGGAAGTTGATGGCCAGTAGTGCTCACGCCCTCGAGATATCATATTAGTTTCATCAATAGATTTTTGATAAGACATTTTGTAATAGTGAGAGTGTGATCTAGTTTGATGTCTTGAATGTTACAAGACATAATTATTCATATAGAACAAATCAGTTGTTTTATGTTATGAAACAAAGCAGTTGTTTTATATTATGAGTAATTTGTATCACATCTCAATTACATTATGCGTATGATATATATTTATAATACCGGGAATGATAAAATTATGTGTCCAAGGAATAAAAGATTTTGTTACTAGAACAAACACCATCGAATTTGATCATAAAGGCAATGTAAGAAGTAATAGATACTTTGATCTATTTAAGTATTACATGTGCCGAATTGATTAAGTTTGAAATGTAGTATTGAAGTGTCAATACAGAAGGAAATTAATTAAGAGTCATTTCGAATGATTATTTAATTAAATGGTGTATTTTACTTGATCCGAATTTTTCTATGATTATTGGTGAATAAGTGTATTTGCATAATAAATCATGAGTCTGAAATTAATTTGATAAGAGATAAAGTGGGGTTTTTCAGAAGAAAGATTAGTGAATATTGTATTCACAAGATTCGATCAAAGGACAATATTTTTGAATTATGATTTCAACACAAAAGACTAGTGGAAATTCGTTTCAAAATATTATAATATCATATATGGTGATATGTGAGGTATTATAATCGTACTCTATTTTAGATAAAGTGTGGTCTGTCAGAATCTGTCTTAGAATCTCTTAATATTTTTGAAACATTTTAGTCGATGTCCACTTTAGAAAATAGATATTTTTCTCAACGAGAATTCGTGTAATCGACAATAGTGTCGTTATGTATATGATTATATGATAATTCAGAATATACATGAATAGTTCTTTGTAGATTGGTCGCATTGGATGAGAGTGTATTCCAAAACCTGTCAGACCCTGAATTCAAGCTACACAAACAAAACGTACCGGTTGGGCCACACAACCAAGAACATACTGGGGTTACCAATCCCAGGAAGAATCAGGCCATGCTCGGAATGGATCATCGGCCGACAGTTCTTGGCGACCCCAACGTCACGTACGTTTCCAGATTGTGCACGAAAGAATCCAAAAAAGTCTTCCAACTCGTATACTTCAGCCATACACACATGGTATACGAGTCGGATTTTTAACAAGTCAAAACCACAGAATAAACCTAAGACACAAAGAAAGGAAATAATATCCAAAAGCTCTCACTGAGCAAAATATATCAAAGGGCACCAATCAGAGGACACATGTCCCAACATTACATCAAGCAGCGGAAACAAACCGGTCTGAGTACAGACAAGAAGCAAAGGGCTCAAGGCCGAAATGAAAAAAAAGAAGGCCCCTCCACGCAGTCCACCAGGAAGTAACCCAGGGGAACTCTAACTACTCGTCGTAGCTCTCGTCGTCGAACTCCACGTAGTATCCACCCAACTGGTCGAGCGAAGGATCCTCAACTGCAGAAAAACCACAGCCCGCGAACGGGTCAATACACCGAAGCGTATCGAACAAACTTAAGCTAACAGGTTACAAAACTGTAAGATTCCCAAAATATGGGGGTAAGTGTACTTAGCGGCAGCAGCACTAGCAAACTAAAGAGACACGCTAAACTTCCGTCTAATCAGAGAGGGATAAGAGAGCGTTTAAATATCCACCTACAACTGACACCAGTCATAACCCATTCTCGAATTAACCCCCTCAACCAAGTATGAGGAAGCAATCCGGGAAAAACTCACACTTAACAATTTTAGTTACCCTTTAGGGTGTAATTAATACTATATTACCAGTCACATTAATTAACAATGATTAGGTGTAAGTTGTCTAGATCTTGTTAGCCAGCATCATCACCAAAGTCGTCCATAACCGTGGACACGGCTCATCGATAAGATTATACCCTGCAGGGGTGCACTACAGTACCCATACTCGCATGATCAACCCGCTAAGGCCTCTCAACACGACTTATTCCTTCACTACAGCAAGTCCAGGTGCCACCCATATGAGTTGTTACCCGCGTCAGGAGTCCGGCCGAATCTCAATTGCGGACTCATTAGTTTGTGCCTGCGCACCATGCGGCTCAAACCACAGTAGGAACTGTCCGCTTCGTGAGCACCACCCCTGTATGACCCCCCCGTATCAAATAACCTCTCATCGATCATCATCATCATCATGCACATGCATATGAGCAAATGGAAAACCCGAACTACTTGCGGCACATGGACGAGCTGCGGATCCGTTCAAAGTCGAGGGGGGCTCCATTGGGCCACCCACAAGTGGTTAGTGCGCTCAAAATTGGATCCGAGGACAAAATCTCAGTTCCTAGGTCGACACTGAGCAGAACAAAGCACCTCGCAAGGCCTTCCGCCTGGTGCCTTATCTTTTAATTATAGAACCCCAAAATAAGACAGCAGTTTATTATAGTAGAACAATATCTATCATACTAAGCATATGAGATAGGGACAAAGGAACGACTCGCTCAACCAATCCTAAGCATGCACTACGACTCGCAAGGCCAACAGATAAACATGCAAGGGGTTTTGGGTTGTGGGGATATAGCTGTATAGGCTGCAGGATAAACATGTGATGGGATCGCAATTCAAGAACCGATAACTAGGATAGCATAGATCAAAAGGCAGGAATGAAAACCCGACAATCGTGTAACCGGTTAGCAAAAGCTTGCCTGGCAGCTCGTAGCCTGGCACGATAGCTGGAACCTCGGTGTCGTAGGTACTCGCAGCAGACACGTCGTCGTCTACCCAAAGAGAGCCAAACACAAACAATAGGAAACAATAATCAATACAGAGAAATGTGCAAACAAATGATGATGCGACATGGTAGGAGATGATTAGGTCATATTAAAGCGGGGATGAAATCCCGGCAAAAGATTAGGGTGCAAGTTATTTGTGTATCCAACAATTTAAATGTTACTTCATATATAGCAGGTGTGGTGATCAAATTAATTTAAATGGAATAGGCATTAATTGCTCAACACCTTCCATATTTAGTACTTTAATTGCAGGTGATTTATTTTTAACTCAAATTAAATATTTAATAGCATGGCAAGGTATGGTATAAAAGGTATGAGCATATTAAATGGATTTAGGGTATTATATAACTATTACCCCTCATACTCCATATTTAATTAATTAATTGCATTTGTTAATTTAAACTAAGTATTTAAAGTAACTAATGCAAAATGACATAAGAATGTGATATTAATGTTTATTGCATTTTTCTGATATAAAATCATATAAAGTTTATTTAATTTGGAGTTAGGAATTAAAAGTTATGCTTTTTATAAGTGTAGGGTGTTCTCAGAAAAATTTCCAGGGACCTGTTCGTGATGGAAACAGTAACTGGAGGGGTTTAGGTGCGAAAGACAGAAACCAGGGGGTCTCGGTGCAAAAGCGCAGCGCCCCTGGGGTTTTCTCACCGAGCGCGTGGCTACCCAGAGGGGCTGGCGCGCGGGCCCGGGCGTTAGCCTGGCGCGGACGTGCGAGTGTGGCGCTGCGCTGGCTCCACGGTCGCTGACCGGTGGGGCCAGGCTGTCAGCGTGCGCTGCAAAAATGGGGCATTTTCCACTGCGCCCGGGGGATTCGAACTCGCGTGCGCGGGTGTTAGCGCACGGTGCTGTTAGCCAGTAGGGTTAGATTAGTGATCTTGTTAGATCTAGGGTAGGTTAGTTTTTAGCTAATTAAAAGGTTAGCTATTTCTGACGAAACTGAAGGTGTCATTTTTCTCTGACGAACTGACGAAGACACAGCGCGCGGCGGCCGGAAAAACGACGCCGACGACGGCGACCTTTCCAACGGCGGTGGGCGCGTGCGTGAGGCGGGGTGCGTGCGGTGAAGGGTGCTCTTTCTGCTCCCGTGCTCGACAGAGAAGGGGGTGCCTCGAGGCCTCGCGTTCTTGCTCGACACGGCTCGGGGCGCACGGTCCGCGACGAGCAACACTCCGGCGCCGGCCAGACTACGGCGAGCGGATGCGAGAATGCAGGGGGAAAGGAGGGGAAACGGTGGCGCAGCTCACCAGGAGGCGGATGGCGAACGGCAGGGAGTCGAGGTGGTCGGGGACGAGCAGCCGGTGCTCGGGAAGGCGCGGCGGAGCTCGGGGCCGCGCGGACGTCGTGGAAGAAGAAGAAGGAGTTGCTGCCTCCCGTCCGTCCTGCGCGCGTCGAGGTGAAGAGGAGGTCGGGGGGCTCTGCTGGCGCGAGGAGGAAGGAGATGGAGGCCGGAGTCACGCCGGCGACGAGCGGAGCCCCTCGGTTTCCATGGCGACGGCGGAAGCTAGGGAGCGAGCGGCGGCGGGGGGAGGAGGAAGAAAGGTCTAGGGTTAGGGTTTTCGCTCCGGCTGCGCGGTTTAAAGAGAAGGGGAGAGAGAGGAGGTGGCCGTGGGGGCGGCATGGCAGCCTCTGCCATTGCCGTGCTCCTCCACGCTGGAAAGTGGTACGGAGGAGAGGGAAGGAGAGAGTTGGGTCGGGCTGGGGTTTGCTGGGCCAGGGAGTGGCCCAGTTCGGCCTGGAGCTCCCCCCCACATTTTTTTTTCTGGTTTTTGTTTTTCCTTTTTAAAACTTTCCTGTTTTTTGTATTTTTCAAAACAAAACAGAAAGGAACCTCATAAAAACTTTTGAGCAATTTTTGCTAGTTTCAAATTAGACATATTAATATCTAGTTTGGTTAATTATAAATAATTTGAAACTTCAAAGGAATTTATTTGAAAGCATTTGAATTCAAAATAAGAATTTAAATTTGGAAAACATTTGGGAGCCATATTTAAGTAAAAGCAACCAATTATAGAAAGATGACATGATTCAACAATTTTAATGCACACCAAAAGGAAAGTTACAGTAGGGCTGTTACAACACTCCCCCCCTCAAAGGAATCACGCCCCGAGATTCTTCATGGAGCAACAAAGAGGTTGGGGTATTCGGCACGGAGATGGTCTTCACGTTCCCATGTAGCTTCCTCGTCAGAATGATGAGACCATTGAACCTTGTAGAACTTGACAGTGTTGTTACGGGTGCGACGTTCAGCTTCGTCAAGAATGCGAATCGGTTGTTCCACATAAGAGAGATCTTCTCGAAGTTCAATTGATCCATGATCAACTGCACGACCTGGATCTTTGAAGCACTTCTTGAGTTGTGACACGTGGAAGACATCGTGCACTTTGGAGAGGTTTGGAGGAAGTTCCAGACGGTAAGCCAATTCACCACGTCTTGAAAGAACGTTGAAAGGCCCAACATAACGCGGAGCGAGTTTGCCTTTGATGCCAAAGCGTTGCGTGCCTCTCAGAGGAGTGACACGAAGGTAAGCTTGATCACCAGGTGCATAGACCATGTCCCTGTGCTTGCTATCATAATAGCTTTTCTGCCGAGACTGGGCAATCTTCAGATTGTCACGAATGATGCGAACCTTTTCTTCAGCCTCCTGGATAATATCCGGACCAAAGAATGGACGTTCACCAGCTTGAGACCAATTGAGAGGAGTTCTACATTTGCGGCCATAGAGAGCTTCAAATGGAGCCATGCCTAGGCTTGCTTGGAAGCTGTTGTTGTAGGAGAACTCAGCATACGGAAGGCAATCCTCCCATTTCATTCCAAAGGAGATAACACAAGCTCTGAGCATATCCTCCAGAATTTGATTCACTCTTTCAACCTGTCCACTTGTCTGCGGATGGTAAGCTGTGCTGAACAGAAGTTTGGTACCCAAGGCTTTCTGAAAGCTATCCCAAAATCGAGAAGTGAAGATACTTCCACGATCTGAGCTTATTGCCAAAGGAACACCATGTAAAGGAACCAGTCTTGTCATATAGAGTTCTGCCAACTGACTAGCTGATACTGTCTCTTTGACTGGAAAGAAGTGAGCCACTTTGGAGAGACGATCAATGACAACAAAGATTGCATCGTTGCCTTTCTTGGACTTTGGAAACCCAGTAACGAAGTCCATCTCGATCTTGTCCCATTTCCATTCAGGAATTTGCAGTGGTTGAAGAAGTCCAGGTGGTCTCTGATGAACTGCCTTGACACGACAGCAAACATCACAATGAGACACATAGCGAGCAATTTCACGCTTCATCCTGGTCCACCAATAGATTGACTTGAGATCCTGGTACATCTTTGTGCTGCCAGGGTGAATAGAAAGCGGAGTATCATGAGCCTCCTTGAGAATGAGTTCTCTTAAGCTGTCAAGTTTGGGCACTACAACGTGTTCTTCAAACAGCAAGGTACCCTTGTCATCGAGAGAGAAACTCTTGTACTTGTCCTTGCCAATGTTGTCTTTGATATTCTTGACACCAGAATCACGCAACTGTGCGGCACGGATCTTATCCTCAAGTGTAGGAGTGGCAACCAAGTTTGCAAGGTAACCAGAGGGAACCACTTGAAGGTTGAGTTTCTTGAATTCTTCATGAATAGGAGGTTGGATGTCCTCCACCATGAGGTTGTTAAATATGACTTGCGACTGAGAGCATCAGCCATTACATTAGCTTTGCCTGGAGTGTAAGAGATGGTAAGATCGTAATCTGAGAGCTTCTCAAGCCACCTTGTTTGCCCGAGGTTCAAGTCTGGTTGCGTGAAGAGATATTTGAGACTCTTGTGATCAGTGAAGATCTCACAACTGTGCCCCAACAACTAAGGTCTCCAAGCCTTGAGGGCATACATGATTGCTGCAAGTTCAAGATCATGTGTAGGATAGTTGAGCTCATGAGGCTGCAACTGGCGAGATGCATAAGCCACAACTTTGCGTTCTTGCATGAGGACTGCGCCTAGTCCTTGAAGAGATGCATCACAGAAGATTTGGAAAGGTTTGGAAGTGTCTGGGCCAACTAGAACAGGAGTAGAAGTGAGTTTGGCTTTCAAGAGATTGAAACTCTCATCGCACTTTGGAGTCCAAAGAAACTTTCTATCCTTCCTTGTAAGATCGGTGAGAGGCTTAGCGATTTTGGAGAAGTTCTCAACAAATCGACGGCAATAGCTAGCCATGCCAAGGAAACTCCTGACTTGTTTCACCGATGTAGGAGGCAACCATTCAACAATGGCTTTCACTTTTTCTGGATCCACAGAAATGCCTTCAGAAGAGATGACATGACCAAGGTAGGATACTTTAGGAAGCCAGAACTCGCACTTGGAGAACTTGGCGTAGAGACGGTGTTCTCGGAGTTTCGACAAGATAAGACGTAGATGTTCTCCGTGTTCTTCCTCGGTTTTGGAATAGATAAGAATGTCATCGAGATAGACTACCACGAACTTATCGAGGTATTCCATGAAAACGAAGTTCATGAGACGTGAGAAAGTCGCCGGAGCATTTGTGAGACCGAAAGACATGACAGTGTATTCGTAGAGACCATAACGAGTGGTGAAAGCTGTCTTTGGAATGTCTTCTTTGCGGATCTTGATCTGGTGATAACCTGACCGCAAGTCCAACTTGGAGAAAACCTTAGCACCAGCCAGTTGATCGAACAGATCGTTGATGCGAGGGAGAGGATACTTGTTCTTGATGGTTTTCTTCTTCAGAGGACGGTAGTCAACAACCAGTCGCTCAGTCGTGTCCCTCTTTTTGACAAACAGAGTAGGACAACCCCAAGGAGAAGTACTAGGTTGAATATGACCTTTCCTTTCCAACTCCTCTAGCTGTCTCTTAAGCTCAGCCAGTTCTTTGGGGCCCATCTTGTAAGGACGTTTGGAGATAGGAGCAGTGCCCGGTTCTAGTTCAATAACGAACTCGACGGCTCTGTCAGGTGGCATACCTGGTAATTCTTCAGGAAAGACGTCAGGAAAGTCTCGGACCACCGGAATAGTTTCTATGGAACGAAGAGTATCAACATTGAGAGCGAAAATGCGAGCCGAAGATGTTTGGTTTGGAGAATAGACTATCTGTCCAGAAGGATGAGAAAGAGTTACCGTCTTTGTGGAACAGTCTATCTTAGCTTGATTGGCCTTCAACCAATCCATGCCCAGAATGACATCAATATCAGAATTGCCGAGAATTATTAGAGATGCCAAGAAGATATGGCCTCCAATTTGGATTTCATTGTCGTGGCTTATCTTGGAAGAAGTCATTTGCATACCGGGAGAAGTAACCGCGATGTTTTTGGTTAGAGGATCGAGAATTAGCCCATGTAAATCCGCAAAGCCCACTGATACGAAAGAATGAGATGCTCCTGTATCAAACAACACTGTAGAAGAGATAGAGTTGACAGGAAGTGTACCAAGAACAACTTCTGGAGCTTCTTCTGCTTCCTCAGCCGTGATGTGGTTCACCCGCGCAGCACGTGCCGGAGGCCTGGTGTTGGGGACGAAAGGCCTAGCCGGGGCAGGTGCGCGGACCATCGCCTGAGTTGGAGAAGGGCGAGGTGGTGGAGGAAGTGTACGGGTCTCCGGGCAGTTGTTGGAGTAGTGGCCCGGTTTCCCGCACTGGTAGCAGGTCACGTTGGGGCGAGCGCCTGTTGGCCTTGGCGGTCCTCCGAAACCCCTCATAGCAAGAGCCGGGTTCGGTGGGCGAGGCGCGAGTCCTGGAGGTCCTGGCACGTAGGTAGCTCGTGCGAAGGCGCTGTTAGGCACCCAGAGCCGACGCTTCTGAGCAGGAGTGGCGGCGATTGACGACGAAGAAGAGTTGGTCTCACGAGAGTGCTTGCGCGACTCCTCGAAGACCTTGCGCCCATGCTCCTCATTGAGCGCGATGTTGACGAGGTCCTCGAAGTTGTCGGCCTTGACGAGGTTCAGCTTGTACTTGAGCGCGGGGTTGAATCCCTTGCGGAACTTGGCCATCTTCTTGGCCTCAGTGTTCACCTCATCTCCAGCGTAACGAGCAAGGCGATTGAACTCGCCATTGTACTCCATCACGTCCATCTTGCCTTGCGTCAGCGAGTTAAACTGCTCGCGCATCCTGTCCATGAGACCTTCTGGGATGTGGTGGCGCAGGAAGGCTGCCCTGAAATCCCCCCAAGTGGTAACCACCCCGGGAGCTCTCATAGCCTGGAAGTTTTCCCACCATGAGGCAGACTTGCCCCTAAGCAGGTAGGACACGTAAGGCACCTTGTCATGCTCAGCCACGTGGGCGATAGCAAGGGTCCTTTCCATCTCGCGAAGCCAATCATCAGCTTCCAGCGGCTCAGTGGGGGAAGCGAAGTTCCTTGGGCCCAGACCGAGGAAGTCCTTGATGGTCACACGTGCATTGCCTTCACTGCGATGCCCGTTGTTGTTCTGGTAGACTTGGTTCTCGGCCATTTGAGCCAGAACTTGGATCATCTGACCAAGCAACTCAGTGATTGGAGGCGGTGGTGGTGCGTCCTCCGCATTGCGGTTGTTCCTGGTGTTCGTCATCCTGGAGACATTGGATATTAGAACAGCGACAAGATACACAAAGCCAGGGAAAACTTGGAAGTCGAATTCTTGCTTAGAAAAACAGTTGCCAACTGTAGGATAACAGGGATAAGCTTCTCATAACAAAGGTTCATAACCATATACTTAGTTAGCCATCAGTACAACCACCAAGGTTTCAGCACTACAAGGACAGCTACTAGTACAAAGTTAACCATCCGTACAACCAACACGGTTTCAGTACAAAGGATAGCTACTACAACAAGGAAAAGATACAACTCGAAGACTAGCTCTCGCTTCCCTCAGAAGACGAAACTAGGCTGCTGCGATGGGTGTAGCGACGATCGCAGTGCAAGCGGTGGTCTCGCACAATGCGTCGCAACTGAACGGAGTAGGCATCTGGCGTCTGTGTCCCGTACAGTAGTGGTCCAACGTGGTCTGGATCAGTAGTGATCAGAGGATCCCGCTCTGGAATGTATCCACCCACAGCAGACAGACGACTCGGAAAAGCGAGCTGGAACCTCGGGAAAACGTCTGGTGGGACGTTCCCCCTGTCATACTGCCCCAGGTGAGAGAGTGCCCGGTGCAGCTGCTGACGGAGTGCTGCTATCTCCAAGCGTAGAGTCCCAGCAACTGAGTCTGAAGACTGGCCAAACTGAGCGGTCATGTCCAGAGCCACAAGCTCGTACTGAGAGTCCGTGTAGGGGTAGTATGGAACGTAGCAGAATGGATGGTCGTTGAAGCAGTAGTATTCCCTGCGCAGAGCCAGCGCTGCATCGTAAGCTGCCAAGTGTACTGCCATGTCCACAGTGGAAGCCTCAGCAACGTGCTTGTGCGCAGTATCACCATCATCTCCGCTGATCCAAACAGTAGCTCTGTAGAAGGTCTGTCCGTAATCTCTGGGGATCTCGGACACCTGGTACTCCGGGAGGTAGCTGAAACCGACATAGTCAACCATGCTTGTGAGAAGCTTCGGGTAACCGGTAGTCTGCTCACAGTGGGTCTTACGCACCACCTGATAGTGCGCCATCTACATAGCAGTTTGAAGTAGAAGTTAGCCTCCGGAAACAAAAGGATTGATTGCACAGAACGAATTGTACAATGACAATGAGATGAAAACCAGAGAAAGATAGAACAACCACTGATTGACTCGAGATTGAAACTGAACATAGCCGAAGAAGTTGATAACCACCAAAACGACAAAACCACCTGCAACTATGGTACTACGGAAAACCCAGAACACGTGATGTCCTAAATTTTAACATTAAGGTGAGAAGGGAATTATCGTAACACTTCCTTACCAGAAGAACAGGGAGGGTGGGTGGGGAAAGAAGTAAAAGAACAGAATTCCTACTCTCACGTTTAAGATTTCCTGATAACTACAAAATATTTTTCTAGACTCAAACAACGACCAGTAGAAGGGAACCTGAGGGCGTTTAAGCTCTGATACCAACTGTCAGACCCTGAATTCAAGCTACACAAACAAAACGTACCGGTTGGGCCACACAACCAAGAACATACTAGGGTTACCAATCCCAGGAAGAATCAGGCCATGCTCGGAATGGATCATCGGCCGACAGTTCTTGGCGACCCCAACGTCACGTACGTTTCCAGATTGTGC
Source organism: Poa annua (assembly GCA_026929855.1). Taxonomy (NCBI): domain Eukaryota; kingdom Viridiplantae; phylum Streptophyta; class Magnoliopsida; order Poales; family Poaceae; genus Poa; species Poa annua. Next base: position 30,264,141 of record CM049428.1, read on the forward strand.
ACGAAAGAATCCAAAAAAGTCTTCCAACTCGTATACTTCAGCCATACACACATGGTATACGAGTCGGATTTTTAACAAGTCGAAACCACAGAATAAACCTAAGACACAAAGAAAGGAAATAATATCCAAAAGCTCTCACTGAGCAAAATATATCAAAGGGCACCAATCAGAGGACACATGTCCCAACATTACATCAAGCAGCGGAAACAAACCGGTCTGAGTACAGACAAGAAGCAAAGGGCTCAAGGCCGAAACGAAAAAAAAGAAGGCCCCTCCACGCAGTCCACCAGGAAGTAACCCAGGGGAACTCTAACTACTCGTCGTAGCTCTCGTCGTCGAACTCCACGTAGTATCCACCCAACTGGTCGAGCGAAGGATCCTCAACTGCAGAAAAACCACAGCCCGCGAACGGGTCAATACACCGAAGCGTATCGAACAAACTTAAGCTAACAGGTTACAAAACTGTAAGATTCCCAAAATATGGGGGTAAGTGTACTTAGCGGCAGCAGCACTAGCAAACTAAAGAGACACGCTAAACTTCCGTCTAATCAGAGAGGGATAAGAGAGCGTTTAAATATCCACCTACAACTGACACCAGTCATAACCCATTCTCGAATTAACCCCCTCAACCAAGTATGAGGAAGCAATCCGGGAAAAACTCACACTTAACAATTTTAGTTACCCTTTAGGGTGTAATTAATACTATATTACCAGTCACATTAATTAACAATGATTAGGTGTAAGTTGTCTAGATCTTGTTAGCCATCATCATCACCAAAGTCGTCCATAACCGTGGACACGGCTCATCGATAAGATTATACCCTGCAGGGGTGCACTACAGTACCCATACTCGCATGATCAACCCGCTAAGGCCTCTCAACACGACTTATTCCTTCACTACAGCAAGTCCAGGTGCCACCCATATGAGTTGTTACCCGCGTCAGGAGTCCGGCCGAATCTCAATTGCGGACTCATTAGTTTGTGCCTGCGCACCATGCGGCTCAAACCACAGTAGGAACTGTCCGCTTCGTGAGCACCACCCCTGTATGACCCCCCCGTATCAAATAACCTCTCATCGATCATCATCATCATCATGCACATGCATATGAGCAAATGGAAAACCCGAACTACTTGCGGCACATGGACGAGCTGCGGATCCGTTCAAAGTCGAGGGGGGCTCCATTGGGCCACCCACAAGTGGTTAGTGCGCTCAAAATTGGATCCGAGGACAAAATCTCAGTTCCTAGGTCGACACTGAGCAGAACAAAGCACCTCGCAAGGCCTTCCGCCTGGTGCCTTATCTTTTAATTATAGAACCCCAAAATAAGACAGCAGTTTATTATAGTAGAACAATATCTATCATACTAAGCATATGAGATAGGGACAAAGGAACGACTCGCTCAACCAATCCTAAGCATGCACTACGACTCGCAAGGCCAACAGATAAACATGCAAGGGGTTTTGGGTTGTGGGGATATAGCTGTATAGGCTGCAGGATAAACATGTGATGGGATCGCAATTCAAGAACCGATAACTAGGATAGCATAGATCAAAAGGCAGGAATGAAAACCCGACAATCGTGTAACCGGTTAGCAAAAGCTTGCCTGGCAGCTCGTAGCCTGGCACGATAGCTGGAACCTCGGTGTCGTAGGTACTCGCAGCAGACACGTCGTCGTCTACCCAAAGAGAGCCAAACACAAACAATAGGAAACAATAATCAATACAGAGAAATGCGCAAACAAATGATGATGCGACATGGTAGGAGATGATTAGGTCATATTAAAGCGGGGATGAAATCCCGGCAAAAGATTAGGGTGCAAGTTATTTGTGTATCCAACAATTTAAATGTTACTTCATATATAGCAGGTGTGGTGATCAAATTAATTTAAATGGAATAGGCATTAATTGCTCAACACCTTCCATATTTAGTACTTTAATTGCAGGTGATTTATTTTTAAATCAAATTAAATATTTAATAGCATGGCAAGGTATGGTATAAAAGGTATGAGCATATTAAATGGATTTAGGGTATTATATAACTATTACCCCTCATACTCCATATTTAATTAATTAATTGCATTTGTTAATTTAAACTAAGTATTTAAAGTAACTAATGCAAAATGACATAAGAATGTGATATTAATGTTTATTGCATTTTTCTGATATAAAATCATATAAAGTTTATTTAATTTGGAGTTAGGAATTAAAAGTTATGCTTTTTATAAGTGTAGGGTGTTCTCAGAAAAATTTCCAGGGACCTGTTCGTGATGGAAACAGTAACTGGAGGGGTTTAGGTGCGAAAGACAGAAACCAGGGGGTCTTGGTGCAAAAGCGCAGCGCCCCTGGGGTTTTCTCACCGAGCGCGTGGCTACCCAGAGGGGCTGGCGCGCGGGCCCGGGCGTTAGCCTGGCGCGGACGTGCGAGTGTGGCGCTGCGCTGGCTCCACGGTCGCTGACCGGTGGGGCCAGGCTGTCAGCGTGCGCTGCAAAAATGGGGCATTTTCCACTGCGCCCGGGGGATTCGAACTCGCGTGCGCGGGTGTTAGCGCACGGTGCTGTTAGCCAGTAGGGTTAGATTAGTGATCTTGTTAGATCTAGGGTAGGTTAGTTTTTAGCTAATTAAAAGGTTAGCTTTTTCTGACGAAACTGAAGGTGTCATTTTTCTCTGACGAACTGACGAAGACATAGCGCGCGGCGGCCGGAAAAACGACGCCGACGACGGCGACCTTTCCAACGGCGGTGGGCGCGTGCGTGAGGCGGGGTGCGTGCGGTGAAGGGTGCTCTTTCTGCTCCCGTGCTCGACAGAGAAGGGGGTGCCTCGAGGCCTCGCGTTCTTGCTCGACACGGCTCGGGGCGCACGGTCCGCGACGAGCAACACTCCGGCGCCGGCCAGACTACGGCGAGCGGATGCGTGAATGCAGGGGGAAAGGAGGGGAAACGGTGGCGCAGCTCACCAGGAGGCGGATGGCGAACGGCAGGGAGTCGAGGTGGTCGGGGACGAGCAGCCGGTGCTCGGGAAGGCGCGGCGGAGCTCGGGGCCGCGCGGACGTCGTGGAAGAAGAAGAAGGAGTTGCTGCCTCCCGTCCGTCCTGCGCGCGTCGAGGTGAAGAGGAGGTCGGGGGGCTCTGCTGGCGCGAGGAGGAAGGAGATGGAGGCCGGAGTCACGCCGGCGACGAGCGGAGCCCCTCGGTTTCCATGGCGACGGCGGAAGCTAGGGAGCGAGCGGCGGCGGGGGGAGGAGGAAGAAAGGTCTAGGGTTAGGGTTTTCGCTCCGGCTGCGCGGTTTAAAGAGAAGGGGAGAGAGAGGAGGTGGCCGTGGGGGCGGCATGGCAGCCTCTGCCATTGCCGTGCTCCTCCACGCTGGAAAGTGGTACGGAGGAGAGGGAAGGAGAGAGTTGGGTCGGGCTGGGGTTTGCTGGGCCAGGGAGTGGCCCAGTTCGGCCTGGAGCTCCCCCCCACATTTTTTTTTCTGGTTTTTGTTTTTCCTTTTTAAAACTTTCCTGTTTTTTGTATTTTTCAAAACAAAACAGAAAGGAACCTCATAAAAACTTTTGAGCAATTTTTGCTAGTTTCAAATTAGACATATTAATATCTAGTTTGGTTAATTATAAATAATTTGAAACTTCAAAGGAATTTATTTGAAAGCATTTGAATTCAAAATAAGAATTTAAATTTGGAAAACATTTGGGAGCCATATTTAAGTAAAAGCAACCAATTATAGAAAGATGACATGATTCAACAATTTTAATGCACACCAAAAGGAAAGTTACAGTAGGGCTGTTACAACACTCCCCCCCTCAAAGGAATCACGCCCCGAGATTCTTCATGGAGCAACAAAGAGGTTGGGGTATTCGGCACGGAGATGGTCTTCACGTTCCCATGTAGCTTCCTCGTCAGAATGATGAGACCATTGAACCTTGTAGAACTTGACAGTGTTGTTACGGGTGCGACGTTCAGCTTCGTCAAGAATGCGAATCGGTTGTCCCACATAAGAGAGATCTTCTCGAAGTTCAATTGATCCATGATCAACTGCACGACCTGGATCTTTGAAGCACTTCTTGAGTTGTGACACGTGGAAGACATCGTGCACTTTGGAGAGGTTTGGAGGAAGTTCCAGACGGTAAGCCAATTCACCACGTCTTGAAAGAACGTTGAAAGGCCCAACATAACGCGGAGCGAGTTTGCCTTTGATGCCAAAGCGTTGCGTGCCTCTCAGAGGAGTGACACGAAGGTAAGCTTGATCACCAGGTGCGTAGACCATGTCCCTGTGCTTGCTATCATAATAGCTTTTCTGCCGAGACTGGGCAATCTTCAGATTGTCACGAATGATGCGAACCTTTTCTTCAGCCTCCTGGATAATATCCGGCCCAAAGAATGGACGTTCACCAGCTTGAGACCAATTGAGAGGAGTTCTACATTTGCGGCCATAGAGAGCTTCAAATGGAGCCATGCCTAGGCTTGCTTGGAAGCTGTTGTTGTAGGAGAACTCAGCATACGGAAGGCAATCCTCCCATTTCATTCCAAAGGAGATAACACAAGCTCTGAGCATATCCTCCAGAATTTGATTCACTCTTTCAACCTGTCCACTTGTCTGCGGATGGTAAGCTGTGCTGAACAGAAGTTTGGTACCCAAGGCTTTCTGAAAGCTATCCCAAAATCGAAAAGTGAAGATACTTCCACGATCTGAGCTTATTGCCAAAGGAACACCATGTAAAGGAACCAGTCTTGTCATATAGAGTTCTGCCAACTGACTAGCTGATACTGTCTCTTTGACTGGAAAGAAGTGAGCCACTTTGGAGAGACGATCAATGACAACAAAGATTGCATCGTTGCCTTTCTTGGACTTTGGAAACCCAGTAACGAAGTCCATCTCGATCTTGTCCCATTTCCATTCAGGAATTTGCAGTGGTTGAAGAAGTCCAGGTGGTCTCTGATGAACTGCCTTGACACGACAGCAAACATCACAATGAGACACATAGCGAGCAATTTCACGCTTCATCCTGGTCCACCAATAGATTGACTTGAGATCCTGGTACATCTTTGTGCTGCCAGGGTGAATAGAAAGCGGAGTATCATGAGCCTCCTTGAGAATGAGTTCTCTTAAGCTGTCAAGTTTGGGCACTACAACGTGTTCTTCAAACAGCAAGGTACCCTTGTCATCGAGAGAGAAACTCTTGTACTTGTCCTTGCCAATGTTGTCTTTGATATTCTTGACACCAGAATCACGCAACTGTGCGGCACGGATCTTATCCTCAAGTGTAGGAGTGGCAACCAAGTTTGCAAGGTAACCAGAGGGAACCACTTGAAGGTTGAGTTTCTTGAATTCTTCATGAATAGGAGGTTGGATGTCCTCCACCATGAGGTTGTTGCAATATGACTTGCGACTGAGAGCATCAGCCATTACATTAGCTTTGCCTGGAGTGTAAGAGATGGTAAGATCGTAATCTGAGAGCTTCTCAAGCCACCTTGTTTGCCTGAGGTTCAAGTCTGGTTGCGTGAAGAGATATTTGAGACTCTTGTGATCAGTGAAGATCTCACAACTGTGCCCCAACAAGTAAGGTCTCCAAGCCTTGAGGGCATACATGATTGCTGCAAGTTCAAGATCATGTGTAGGATAGTTGAGCTCATGAGGCTGCAACTGGCGAGATGCATAAGCCACAACTTTGCGTTCTTGCATGAGGACTGCGCCTAGTCCTTGAAGAGATGCATCACAGAAGATTTGGAAAGGTTTGGAAGTGTCTGGGCCAACTAGAACAGGAGTAGAAGTGAGTTTGGCTTTCAAGAGATTGAAACTCTCATCGCACTTTGGAGTCCAAAGAAACTTGCTATCCTTCCTTGTAAGATCGGTGAGAGGCTTAGCGATTTTGGAGAAGTTCTCAACAAATCGACGGCAATAGCTAGCCATGCCAAGGAAACTCCTGATTTGTTTCACCGATGTAGGAGGCAACCATTCAACAATGGCTTTCACTTTTTCTGGATCCACAGAAATGCCTTCAGAAGAGATGACATGACCAAGGTAGGATACTTTAGGAAGCCAGAACTCGCACTTGGAGAACTTGGCGTAGAGACGGTGTTCTCGGAGTTTCGACAAGATAAGACGTAGATGTTCTCCGTGTTCTTCCTCGGTTTTGGAATAGATAAGAATGTCATCGAGATAGACTACCACGAACTTATCGAGGTATTCCATGAAAACGAAGTTCATGAGACGTGAGAAAGTCGCCGGAGCATTTGTGAGACCGAAAGACATGACAGTGTATTCGTAGAGACCATAACGAGTGGTGAAAGCTGTCTTTGGAATGTCTTCTTTGCGGATCTTGATCTGGTGATAACCTGACCGCAAGTCCAACTTGGAGAAAACCTTAGCACCAGCCAGTTGATCGAACAGATCGTTGATGCGAGGGAGAGGATACTTGTTCTTGATGGTTTTCTTGTTCAGAGGACGGTAGTCAACAACCAGTCGCTCAGTCGTGTCCCTCTTTTTGACAAACAGAGTAGGACAACCCCAAGGAGAAGTACTAGGTTGAATATGACCTTTCCTTTCCAACTCCTCTAGCTGTCTCTTAAGCTCAGCCAGTTCTTTGGGGCCCATCTTGTAAGGACGTTTGGAGATAGGAGCAGTGCCCGGTTCTAGTTCAATAACGAACTCGACGGCTCTGTCAGGTGGCATACCTGGTAATTCTTCAGGAAAGACGTCAGGAAAGTCTCGGACCACCGGAATAGTTTCTATGGAACGAAGAGGATCAACATTGAGAGCGAAAATGCGAGCCGAAGATGTTTGGTTTGGAGAATAGACTATCTGTCCAGAAGGATGAGAAAGAGTTACCGTCTTTGTGGAACAGTCTATCTTAGCTTGATTGGCCTTCAACCAATCCATGCCCAGAATGACATCAATATCAGAATTGCCGAGAATTATTAGAGATGCCAAGAAGATATGGCCTCCAATTTGGATTTCATTGTCGTGGCTTATCTTGGAAGAAGTCATTTGCATACCGGGAGAAGTAACCGCGATGTTTTTGGTTAGAGGATCGAGAATTAGCCCATGTAAATCCGCAAAGCCCACTGATACGAAAGAATGAGATGCTCCTGTATCAAACAACACTCTAGAAGAGATAGAGTTGACAGGAAGTGTACCAAGAACAACTTCTGGAGCTTCTTCTGCTTCCTCAGCCGTGATGTGGTTCACCCGCGCAGCACGTGCCGGAGGCCTGGTGTTGGGGACGAAAGGCCTAGCCGGGGCAGGTGCGCGGACCATCGCCTGAGTTGGAGAAGGGCGAGGTGGTGGAGGAAGTGTACGGGTCTCCGGGCAGTTGTTGGAGTAGTGGCCCGGTTTCCCGCACTGGTAGCAGGTCACGTTGGGGCGAGCGCCTGTTGGCCTTGGCGGTCCTCCGAAACCCCTCATAGCAAGAGCCGGGTTCGGTGGGCGAGGCGCGAGTCCTGGAGGTCCTGGCACGTAGGTAGCTCGTGCGAAGGCGCTGTTAGGCACCCAGAGCCGACGCTTCTGAGCAGGAGTGGCGGCGATTGACGACGAAGAAGAGTTGGTCTCACGAGAGTGCTTGCGCGACTCCTCGAAGACCTTGCGCCCATGCTCCTCATTGAGCGCGATGTTGACGAGGTCCTCGAAGTTGTCGGCCTTGACGAGGTTCAGCTTGTACTTGAGCGCGGGGTTGAATCCCTTGCGGAACTTGGCCATCTTCTTGGCCTCAGTGTTCACCTCATCTCCAGCGTAACGAGCAAGGCGATTGAACTCGCCATTGTACTCCATCACGTCCATCTTGCCTTGCGTCAGCGAGTTAAACTGCTCGCGCATCCTGTCCATGAGACCTTCTGGGATGTGGTGGCGCAGGAAGGCTGCCCTGAAATCCCCCCAAGTGGTAACCACCCCGGGAGCTCTCATAGCCTGGAAGTTTACCCACCATGAGGCAGACTTGCCCCTAAGCAGGTAGGACACGTAAGGCACCTTGTCATGCTCAGCCACGTGGGCGATAGCAAGGGTCCTTTCCATCTCGCGAAGCCAATCATCAGCTTCCAGCGGCTCAGTGGGGGAAGCGAAGTTCCTTGGGCCCAGACCGAGGAAGTCCTTGATGGTCACACGTGCATTGCCTTCACTGCGATGCCCGTTGTTGTTCTGGTAGACTTGGTTCTCGGCCATTTGAGCCAGAACTTGGGTCATCTGACCAAGCAACTCAGTGATTGGAGGCGGTGGTGGTGCGTCCTCCGCATTGCGGTTGTTCCTGGTGTTCGTCATCCTGGAGACATTGGATATTAGAACAGCGACAAGATACACAAAGCCAGGGAAAACTTGGAAGTCGAATTCTTGCTTAGAAAAACAGTTGCCAACTGTAGGATAACAGGGATAAGCTTCTCATAACAAAGGTTCATAACCATATACTTAGTTAGCCATCAGTACAACCACCAAGGTTTCAGCACTACAAGGACAGCTACTAGTACAAAGTTAACCATCCGTACAACCAACACGGTTTCAGTACAAAGGATAGCTACTACAACAAGGAAAAGATACAACTCGAAGACTAGCTCTCGCTTCCCTCAGAAGACGAAACTAGGCTGCTGCGATGGGTGTAGCGACGATCGCAGTACAAGCGGTGGTCTCGCACAATGCGTCGCAACTGAACGGAGTAGGCATCTGGCGTCTGTGTCCCGTACAGTAGTGGTCCAACGTGGTCTAGATCAGTAGTGATCAGAGGACCCCGCTCTGGAATGTATCCACCCACAGCAGACAGACGACTCGGAAAAGCGAGCTGGAACCTCGGGAAAACGTCTGGTGGGACGTTCCCCCTGTCATACTGCCCCAGGTGAGAGAGTGCCCGGTGCAGCTGCTGACGGAGTGCTGCTATCTCCAAGCGTAGAGTCCCAGCAACTGAGTCTGAAGACTGGCCAAACTGAGCGGTCATGTCCAGAGCCACAAGCTCGTACTGAGAGTCCGTGTAGGGGTAGTATGGAACGTAGCAGAATGGATGGTCGTTGAAGCAGTAGTATTCCCTGCGCAGAGCCAGCGCTGCATCGTAAGCTGCCAAGTGTACTGCCATGTCCACAGTGGAAGCCTCAGCAACGTGCTTGTGCGCAGTATCACCATCATCTCCACTGATCCAAACAGTAGCTCTGTAGAAGGTCTGTCCGTAATCTCTGGGGATCTCGGACACCTGGTACTCCGGGAGGTAGCTGAAACCGACATAGTCAACCATGCTTGTGAGAAGCTTCGGGTAACCGGTAGTCTGCTCACAGTGGGTCTTACGCACCACCTGATAGTGCGCCATCTACATAGCAGTTTGAAGTAGAAGTTAGCCTCCGGAAACAAAAGGATTGATTGCACAGAACGAATTGTACAATGACAATGAGATGAAAACCAGAGAAAGATAGAACAACCACTGATTGACTCGAGATTGAAACTGAACATAGCCGAAGAAGTTGATAACCACCAAAACGACAAAACCACCTGCAACTATGGTACTACGGAAAACCCAGAACACGTGATGTCCTAAATTTTAACATTAAGGTGAGAAGGGAATTATCGTAACACTTCCTTACCAGAAGAACAGGGAGGGTGGATGGGGAAAGAAGTAAAAGAACAGAATTCCTACTCTCACGTTTAAGATTTCCTGATAACTACAAAATATTTTTCTAGACTCAAACAACGACCAGTAGAAGGGAACCTGAGGGCGTTTAAGCTCTGATACCAACTGTCAGACCCTGAATTCAAGCTACACAAACAAAACGTACCGGTTGGGCCACACAACCAAGAACATACTAGGGTTACCAATCCCAGGAAGAATCAGGCCATGCTCGGAATGGATCATCGGCCGACAGTTCTTGGCGACCCCAACGTCACGTACGTTTCCAGATTGTGCACGAAAGAATCCAAAAAAGTCTTCCAACTCGTATACTTCAGCCATACACACATGGTATACGAGTCGGATTTTTAACAAGTCGAAACCACAGAATAAACCTAAGACACAAAGAAAGGAAATAATATCCAAAAGCTCTCACTGAGCAAAATATATCAAAGGGCACCAATCAGAGGACACATGTCCCAACATTACATCAAGCAGCGGAAACAAACCGGTCTGAGTACAGACAAGAAGCAAAGGGCTCAAGGCCGAAACGAAAAAAAAGAAGGCCCCTCCACGCAGTCCACCAGGAAGTAACCCAGGGGAACTCTAACTACTCGTCGTAGCTCTCGTCGTCGAACTCCACGTAGTATCCACCCAACTGGTCGAGCGAAGGATCCTCAACTGCAGAAAAACCACAGCCCGCGAACGGGTCAATACACCGAAGCGTATCGAACAAACTTAAGCTAACAGGTTACAAAACTGTAAGATTCCCAAAATATGGGGGTAAGTGTACTTAGCGGCAGCAGCACTAGCAAACTAAAGAGACACGCTAAACTTCCGTCTAATCAGAGAGGGATAAGAGAGCGTTTAAATATCCACCTACAACTGACACCAGTCATAACCCATTCTCGAATTAACCCCCTCAACCAAGTATGAGGAAGCAATCCGGGAAAAACTCACACTTAACAATTTTAGTTACCCTTTAGGGTGTAATTAATACTATATTACCAGTCACATTAATTAACAATGATTAGGTGTAAGTTGTCTAGATCTTGTTAGCCAGCATCATCACCAAAGTCGTCCATAACCGTGGACACGGCTCATCGATAAGATTATACCCTGCAGGGGTGCACTACAGTACCCATACTCGCATGATCAACCCGCTAAGGCCTCTCAACACGACTTATTCCTTCACTACAGCAAGTCCAGGTGCCACCCATATGAGTTGTTACCCGCGTCAGGAGTCCGGCCGAATCTCAATTGCGGACTCATTAGTTTGTGCCTGCGCACCATGCGGCTCAAACCACAGTAGGAACTGTCCGCTTCGTGAGCACCACCCCTGTATGACCCCCCCGTATCAAATAACCTCTCATCGATCATCATCATCATCATGCACATGCATATGAGCAAATGGAAAACCCGAACTACTTGCGGCACATGGACGAGCTGCGGATCCGTTCAAAGTCGAGGGGGGCTCCATTGGGCCACCCACAAGTGGTTAGTGCGCTCAAAATTGGATCCGAGGACAAAATCTCAGTTCCTAGGTCGACACTGAGCAGAACAAAGCACCTCGCAAGGCCTTCCGCCTGGTGCCTTATCTTTTAATTATAGAACCCCAAAATAAGACAGCAGTTTATTATAGTAGAACAATATCTATCATACTAAGCATATGAGATAGGGACAAAGGAACGACTCGCTCAACCAATCCTAAGCATGCACTACGACTCGCAAGGCCAACAGATAAACATGCAAGGGGTTTTGGGTTGTGGGGATATAGCTGTATAGGCTGCAGGATAAACATGTGATGGGATCGCAATTCAAGAACCGATAACTAGGATAGCATAGATCAAAAGGCAGGAATGAAAACCCGACAATCGTGTAACCGGTTAGCAAAAGCTTGCCTGGCAGCTCGTAGCCTGGCACGATAGCTGGAACCTCGGTGTCGTAGGTACTCGCAGCAGACACGTCGTCGTCTACCCAAAGAGAGCCAAACACAAACAATAGGAAACAATAATCAATACAGAGAAATGCGCAAACAAATGATGATGCGACATGGTAGGAGATGATTAGGTCATATTAAAGCGGGGATGAAATCCCGGCAAAAGATTAGGGTGCAAGTTATTTGTGTATCCAACAATTTAAATGTTACTTCATATATAGCAGGTGTGGTGATCAAATTAATTTAAATGGAATAGGCATTAATTGCTCAACACCTTCCATATTTAGTACTTTAATTGCAGGTGATTTATTTTTAACTCAAATTAAATATTTAATAGCATGGCAAGGTATGGTATAAAAGGTATGAGCATATTAAATGGATTTAGGGTATTATATAACTATTACCCCTCATACTCCATATTTAATTAATTAATTGCATTTGTTAATTTAAACTAAGTATTTAAAGTAACTAATGCAAAATGACATAAGAATGTGATATTAATGTTTATTGCATTTTTCTGATATAAAATCATATAAAGTTTATTTAATTTGGAGTTAGGAATTAAAAGTTATGCTTTTTATAAGTGTAGGGTGTTCTCAGAAAAATTTCCAGGGACCTGTTCGTGATGGAAACAGTAACTGGAGGGGTTTAGGTGCGAAAGACAGAAACCAGGGGGTCTCGGTGCAAAAGCGCAGCGCCCCTGGGGTTTTCTCACCGAGCGCGTGGCTACCCAGAGGGGCTGGCGCGCGGGCCCGGGCGCCAGCCTGGCGCGGACGTGCGAGTGTGGCGCTGCGCTGGCTCCACGGTCGCTGACCGGTGGGGCCAGGCTGTCAGCGTGCGCTGCAAAAATGGGGCATTTTCCACTGCGCCCGGGGGATTCGAACTCGCGTGCGCGGGTGTTAGCGCACGGTGCTGTTAGCCAGTAGGGTTAGATTAGTGATCTTGTTAGATCTAGGGTAGGTTAGTTTTTAGCTAATTAAAAGGTTAGCTATTTCTGACGAAACTGAAGGTGTCATTTTTCTCTGACGAACTGACGAAGACACAGCGCGCGGCGGCCGGAAAAACGACGCCGACGACGGCGACCTTTCCAGCGGCGGTGGGCGCGTGCGTGAGGCGGGGTGCGTGCGGTGAAGGGTGCTCTTTCTGCTCCCGTGCTCGACAGAGAAGGGGGTGCCTCGAGGCCTCGCGTTCTTGCTCGACACGGCTCGGGGCGCACGGTCCGCGACGAGCAACACTCCGGCGCCGGCCAGACTACGGCGAGCGGATGCGAGAATGCAGGGGGAAAGGAGGGGAAACGGTGGCGCAGCTCACCAGGAGGCGGATGGCGAACGGCAGGGAGTCGAGGTGGTCGGGGACGAGCAGCCGGTGCTCGGGAAGGCGCGGCGGAGCTCGGGGCCGCGCGGACGTCGTGGAAGAAGAAGAAGGAGTTGCTGCCTCCCGTCCGTCCTGCGCGCGTCGAGGTGAAGAGGAGGTCGGGGGGCTCTGCTGGCGCGAGGAGGAAGGAGATGGAGGCCGGAGTCACGCCGGCGACGAGCGGAGCCCCTCGGTTTCCATGGCGACGGCGGAAGCTAGGGAGCGAGCGGCGGCGGGGGGAGGAGGAAGAAAGGTCTAGGGTTAGGGTTTTCGCTCCGGCTGCGCGGTTTAAAGAGAAGGGGAGAGAGAGGAGGTGGCCGTGGGGGCGGCATGGCAGCCTCTGCCATTGCCGTGCTCCTCCACGCTGGAAAGTGGTACGGAGGAGAGGGAAGGAGAGAGTTGGGTCGGGCTGGGGTTTGCTGGGCCAGGGAGTGGCCCAGTTCGGCCTGGAGCTCCCCCCCCACATTTTTTTTTCTGGTTTTTGTTTTTCCTTTTTAAAACTTTCCTGTTTTTTGTATTTTTCAAAACAAAACAGAAAGGAACCTCATAAAAACTTTTGAGCAATTTTTGCTAGTTTCAAATTAGACATATTAATATCTAGTTTGGTTAATTATAAATAATTTGAAACTTCAAAGGAATTTATTTGAAAGCATTTGAATTCAAAATAAGAATTTAAATTTGGAAAACATTTGGGAGCCATATTTAAGTAAAAGCAACCAATTATAGAAAGATGACATGATTCAACAATTTTAATGCACACCAAAAGGAAAGTTACAGTAGGGCTGTTACAAAACCCAATAGAAACAAAACTTGGTTTGTTGTCTATGTAATTCCGAGGAAAATATGATTTTTCGAATTATGGTTTATGGATTTGGAAGCTTGAAATAAGGTCTCTGACCTATATTCATAAAAATAGAATATTGTAAAGTGTTCCAAAAGGTATATGTCTACAAATGAAAATTTGATGATTAAGAGTGAAGAAGTAGAAAATTGTTTTCTGCTTGCAATCCTCTTCGTGAAGATCATAATATTTTCATAAAAGAAGCTTCTAAATAAAGTGCTATTATATTTAACATTGCTGTCAGGTCACATCATAATATTAAGTGTTTCAGATCTTGTTGACAGATCAAGGTGCATTTTATGAATAGAAAGAAAGTTGACAAAATATCAGAATACGAACAAAGACTTTTTCAGCCCGAAAATCCAAGTTACATTTGAAAGGATTAAAATGGTAATTGTTGCTATGATTCTTATTAGAGGAATAAGATTGTTTAATCATCATATAAAATGTTATATGAGAAATGTAACTATAAGAAAGACGTGAAAGCATATTTTGTCAAGAAATGTGTCTAGGATAAGATTAAATTTGTTGACTACATTTATGTCGACATGCTTGGAATCTGTGGGATTTGTATTAATGTAATACTGTAGTTTGTATTGAATTCGAATTGATAAGAGATCAATGATTTTGGTTTGACCAAAATTTTGAGATAAATTGTGAATTTAAGTAGGAGTCAAAGTTAGTTCACTCGGGTAGAATATGTAAAGGACATATTTTTGAGTGGGAGCTCGTGTTCTCAAATGTTTGGAGACATATTTTGAGTGAGAGCTCGTGTTCTCAAATGTGTGGAGACATAATTTGAGTGGGAGCCGAATTCATCTTGTGTAAAAGACGCATTGTGAATTGTACAAGTAGAATTAGTTAGAAAGATGAAGTTGTGAATCTATTTAAAAGTTAGTGTCTATTTGGAATAGAACGAGATTTTTAATAGTTAGTCGAGTTGTTTTTGGATTATATCTGATGAGTCAGAATAGATTAAACCCAAAGGATGGTCCTTGGAGATCCAATTAATCATTAAGAGTAATGATACACGGTAATAGTGGTTGTATGACATGTTGGTCTATTATGTGATATTAGACATCATACAGAAACCATATTATCTGCTCGATGAAATATGACCGATGTTCTTAAGAAGAAGAACAGTTATAAAAGAAAATTTAGAATTTATTGTAAGTAGAAGTGTATTAGTTATTAGATTGACATTGGAGTGTCAAGTTTTCTACATAGGCGTGAAAGTATATAGATATCGCGAGGTTGTAATTGTTACAAGGAGCTCACTATGACTGAGTGTGTTTTCAAGACAATTATCTGGTTTTAAGTATCAGAATAAGCGTTGGGAAACATAAGTCTCACTTTGGTTACGGTATTTGTATATATGTTATTAAACATGTTGATATCAAACAAGTTGAGATCAATGGATCGCAAAAGAACACACAATTATGTATTGTACAGATTATCAGAGTAACACTCTTCCACAAGCAAGCATTATCATATGACACTTATTTGATAAGGGATTTTGATAAAGTAAAATGCAGCTAGTTTATTTGTACTCTAGTGAAAATGGGAGACTGAAGGAGATATGCCCTAGAGGCAAATAAATAAGTAGTATTTATTGCATTATCTCATAAGTTTATAATTGGTTTGTGGATTATGCTATAAGTGTATTAATCGGAATTATTAATACATGTGTGATACATAGACAACCAGGGTCCCTAGTAAGCCTCTATATGAACTAGTCCATTGGGCAACAACTGATCGAGATTCCCGATCAAGGACAATGACGTCGGTTGACAATGGGGTCATCTTATTAGTTGAAAAAGGTGATGGACATATGCAATGTATTGCAATAAGATCGTATTACGATGTTTGTCATTTGCAATAGATAAGAATATGATAGCTTATTCCTTAGACCGTGAGACCGTACTTATCGCTACTTCGTAGGGGTACTTTGAGAGCATCAAACGTTATGTCTTATATAGCATGACAATAACAGTGTCCATCTTGGGTATCCCGAAAGAGTGTTGAGACGTAAGGATCAAGAGCGGGATTTGTTCATTCTTGTAACGGAAAGATACTCTGGGCCCACTCGGTGAGATTGCATCTATATAGCTGCGCAACTTATGACTAGGTCATGGAGATGTAATATCACAGACGAGTTAATAACCTTTGTCGGTAACGATATACAACAAGGGCATCGGATGTCTACGATCATATCTCGGATAAGGTAGTATCGCAGAAACAAAGGGAATGAATATCATGTTTATGGTTCAACGACAATATTCGTAGAATGCACAGGGGCCGTCATATGCATCCATGTATCCCTGGCGGTCATTGGTGAGCGGAGTGTCTCGACCATGTCTGGAGTGTTCTCGGACCGTAGAGTAACAAACTTAAGGTCTTGAGGACACCGCGAGAAAGGTTCTGGAATAATATAGGATTTTATTAGAGAGAGAGAAATGATCCGGAAATAGTTCCGGTGGTCCGAAAGGAGTTCTGGGAAGGTCTGGAAGGGTTCCAGGAATGTCCGAAAGTTTTTCAGGTGGTTCGGAAAATGTTTCAGAGTCACGGGATATTAAATAGTATTTAAATATATTAATTATGAATTAATTATATTTTATATTAATTTAATATTAATTAAAAATAAAGGGAAAAGGGGCAGCCCACCTAATGGGCCAATTGGAGCCCATTAGGGGGAGCCGCACCATGGGGGGAAAGGGGCCCATGGTTGGTGCGGCCAACCATGGCCGGCCGAACCCCCTCCCCCCTTTAGATAGCAAGACATATGACGTGGGGCTGCCTTTCGGGTAGCCCACGATAAGGCTACCTGGGCCGCGCCAAGGACAGGAAGGCCCACAGAAGGCCCACGCGGGGTACCATGTAACCTAGTCCAAGTCGGTTAGGAAGCATAACCTGCCATATCTGTAGTTGCCATCGGCACCAACCACCCGAGACCTGGCTGCCTATAAAGCCAGGAGGGTTGCTCGTCCCAGAGGACACGCTCATAGCTACGGCACAAACCCTAGCAAGATCGCAATCTCGCCATTGTAACCACAACTCGCATCAATAACCAGACAAGCAGGAGTAGGGTGTTATCCTCCGGGAGCCTGAACCTGGGTAAATCCTTGCTTGTCAGCCGTCGTGACCACCTGCACTCATCTCTCTCCCCATCAATCAACCCGGGGTGCACAACCCTGGGACTTGTCGAGTTAACACCTCGTCAATTGGCGCCGTCTGTGGGAAGGTCAAACAAGTGCTAGGATCATGGTCGCTCCGGCTCCATCCGCAATGAAGATCGGCGTGTCCGCCGTCAGGGAGTCGATCCGATTCGGCTCCTTCGAGTACGTCATCCACCCGCCAGCCCACCAGTCAGTGTACGCCGATCTGGACAAAGGTAGACACATCACCTTCGGCTCCATATTCTGCTGCATCGATAGTCGTGGTATACTCAGGTCTACGACTACCGCGCTACGCGCGACGGCGTCACCTAAATCGGCGACCCCCGCGCCCGCCGAACCCGCGAAGATCGCATCTGCCGCACCCGCGGAGGCCGCGCCCGCCGAACCCGCGAAGATTGCATCTGCCGCGCCCGCGGAGGCCGCGCCCGCCGAACCCGCGAAGATCGTATCTGCCGCACCCGCGGAGGCCGCGCCCGCCGAACCCGCGAAGATCGCATCTGCCGCACCCGCGAGGGCCGCGCCCGCTGCACCCGCGAAAAGGGGATCTACATCGACTACATCGACAATTTCGGCAACGGCCGCGCGAATCGAGTCTACTACCCCAACCTCGGTCGTGCGGTCGACCAAGTCAAGATCCACCTCGACTGTCGCACCCGCACGGGCAACCAGGAGCCCGCGCCCGACAGCCATGTCGCGCGCGCCCTCATCTTCGTGGAAATCCCAAGTCTACCCCAAGCCAATCGCACTCGCCCCGGCGAGCGTGAGCACATGGACAATCGCGAGAAGACGCGACAGCGACTGCACCGCGCGCCACGTTGCAGCAATTTTCGACCCCGAGCAAGAAGCGGGCGACAGAAGCAGCAGCGGCAGCACCAACTCTCCGACTCAAGTCTACCCCAAGCAAGTCTTCATGGCCGGCACAGCACCGCATGACGACGAAGAAGAACCCGCATATCCGCTAGAGGTGGACATGCCGGACCAGACTAAACTTGTCATCACGCGGGACATGGCGATCCAAGCCATGATCATGTGGACGAGGGCACGTTCCCCCCACCCAACGCACCTCGAGAAGACCACCTGGCGGTCCTGTACTTGCTACGCAAGGAAGGCGAACGAATCCGCGCCGAAATAGCCGACCTGCTCAGGCGCAAAAGGGACGCGGATGCATCGAGTGCCAGGCGAGCCGCCCTCTCCTTCACATCCTCTACAGAGGTTAACCAAGGAGCACGGCGAACCAGAGCCCGCGTTCCCCACATGGCAGAAGCCGATCGAACAAGGCTCACCCGCAACCTCGACTCGTCCTTCGTCACCGAAGATGAGAACGGGATACCCGTCCCAAAGACGGCGAATGCCGCCCTGATCTCAGTCGAGACATACCGCCGGCTCACGCAGCCACCAGAGGGAGACGCACGCTCCCTTCTCCACAAGCAACAAATTGCCTCCATAAGGGCAATCGAAGAAGCTCTGGCGGCCAAGGGGCCAAGCAACCGAGCGCACGAACCAACGACCTCGGGCATCCCAGCGGCGCAGCGACAGCCAGTCAAGGACCTTCGCGACGTCCTGACACAGAAGACGGTGGACCGCAACCGCAAGGAGCGCTCGGCTAGTGCGGCAAAGGCGGATGACCATGCTGACCGCGACTTCGAGCCGTGTGGTGCGGCATGCTTTAGCTTCAACATCCGCGACACCCGCATGCCTAAAGGCTTCAAGTTGATGCCTGGCACACCAAAGTATGACGGGAAGCAAGACCCAAAACTGTGGCTCGAAGACTACCTCATCGCTTGCACCTGCCAAGGCGGAACGTCGACTACGGCAATGCAGTACATCCAGCTCATGTTGACAGACTCGGCACGCGGGTGGCTCACAAGCCAACCCAAAGACTCTTTCCGAACATGGGAAGAATTCCAGGATAACTTCATCAAGAGTTTCTCGGGAACATTCGCAAGGCCAACGACCTACATCGAGTTGCAGGCCTGCAAGCAAGGAAAGGATGAGTCACTCCGCTCTTACATCCAGCGGTGGACACTCCTCCGCAATACCATGGAACCCGTATCAGAAGATCGAGTGATGGACGCCTTCATGCACGGCGTCGCTCGCCGTGACCTCCGGGAGGAATTCGGTAGGCTCCAGCCGAAAACCACAATAGAACTCATGAAGACAGCCCACCAATGGGCCGAAGGAGAGGACTACGTCCGCGAAACTTCTCCCAAAAAAGAGGGCAAAACAAGCAACTGGCGCGAGGCACGTCAAAAGAAGAAGCCACGTTACACCCACGATTCAATCGAATTAGTAGCGGCGGGCTATGAAACCCCCCGTGAGGACAAACGTGACAACAGCCGACAGTACGAACAAAGTCGGCAGCCCAGCTCGAGTCAGTACAACCGTGGCAGCAGCAGCATCGGCCACAATGATGGAAGTCAGAAACGCGAGTGGAAGCGCCCGTTGACCCCAGTAGAGGAGCTGATGGAACCCTGTAAGCATCACTCGTTCCGCAACCCGGAAACAGGCAAATGGAGTTCCAACCACCTGTTGAAGGATTGTCGCAAAGAAAGAAAGATATACCATGCCATGCAGCAAATCATCGCCCCGGTACAGGCCATACAGGCGACACCGCAGCTAGCCATCCAGGCAGCACCCGCAAACAACAACCAGGTGCAGGCGACAGGAGCGTTCCCCCAGCCGCAGCAACATCAACAAGGTCAGTCGGCAGCAGCCGACACGTACCCAGCCGCACGGGGACAGCTGAACATGATCCAGAGGGGACCCCCGTCGAACAGGCGCCAGAAAATTATCACACGCCAAGTACTACAAGCCATCAACAGCCCGCGCGCGGTACCAGACTACCTGCGCGGGTCGGAGACACCAATCACATTCTCCAGGGCAGATCACCCATCAGAGGTAACCCGACCCGGGCACGCCGCACTCGTGATTGAGGCCTTGATCGGCGAATACAACTTGAAGAAGGTGTTCCTGGACGGAGGCAGCGGCATCAACATCATATTCGCCGACACCCTGAGAAGAATGAACAGATCGACGGAGAAATTGCCGGAATCGGAAACCACCTTCCACAGCATAGTACCAGGGCAAGCAATCACGCCCATGGGAACAATCACACTAGACGTCATCCTCGGTACACCCGAGCACTTCAGGAAGGAGTCGATCGACTTCGAAGTCGTCGACTGGAAGTCACAATACCACGCCATCCTCGGGCGCCCGACCTTTGCCAGGTTCATGGCAGTACCACTACGCCTACCTGATGATAAAGCTGCCCGGGCCGAAAGGAATAATCACCGTCCGCGGCGACTTCGGGCTCTCCAACAGCTGCGACCGCGAGTTCGCCAAGATTTCTGAGTTCTTCGGAGTCGAAGAGCACTTCAAGGCCATATCAGCCGACAACGACAAGAGCGTCTTCCCGGCTCGCAAGAAGCCCGCCAAGGACGCAGCGTTCAACACGAACGACGACACCGTCACCCACCAAGTCCATCCGACTGACAACAGAAAGATGGTTAAGGTCTCATCGAGTCTGACCCCTGCATAGGAAAGCGCGCTCGTCGAGTTCCTACGTGAGAACTGGAAGATCTTTGCATGGCAACCTTCTGACATGCCAGGGATACCTAGGGAACTCGCCGAGCACTCTCTGAAAGTCCACAAGGACGCAAGACCAGTCAAACAATCCATGCGACGCTTCTCAGGACCCAAACGAGACGCGATCACCATGGAAGTCGACATACTACTGCACGCCAAATTCATCCGAGAGATCAAGGATTCGGACTGGGTCGCCAACCCGGTTCTAGTGGAGAAAAAGAGGACGAAGAAACTACGCATGTGCGTTGACTTCACCGCAGTCAACAAGTGCTGCCCCAAGGACCACTTCCCGCTCCCGCGGATAGACCAGATCATCGACTCGACAGCAGGTTGCGAGCGTCTGTCCTTCCAGGACGCCTACTCAGGTTACCAGCAGATCCGGCTGAAAATCGAGGACGAAGAAAAAATGGCCTTCATCACACCCGACGGCGTCTTTTGCTACCAGACGATGCCGTTCGGGTTAAAAAATGCAGGTGCCACGTACCAGCGGACAATGCAAGCATGTCTCAAGGGGCTAATCGGGCAGATCGTCCAAGTCTACGTCGATGACATCGTTGTCACGACCCGAAAGGAGGATACCCTAGTCGACGACCTCCGCAAGGTCTTCGCCGCACTCGATGTGTACCAGATGAAGCTCAACCCAGAGAAGTGCGTGTTCGGTGTGCCAGCCGGAGAGTTACTAGGATACCTCGTATCCGCAAGAGGAATCGAAGCAAACCCCGAGAAGGTGCAGAACATACTCACAATGCCAGCACCAACCAAGCTCCGGGAGGTGCAACGATTAGCCGGCCGAGTCGCAGCTCTCAGCCGGTTCATTAGTAAGTTGGGAGAGAAAGCCTTACCTTTCTACCAACTGATGAAGAAGACGGACAAGTTCGAGTGGACACAAGAGGCGCAGGAGGCATTCGACCATCTCAAGAAAACCCTGACAACCTCTCCAGTCCTCGTGGCACCACTGGAAAACGAGCCGCTATACTTATACGTCTCAGCAACAAACAGGGTGGTGTGCACGGTGCTTGTAGTCGAACGCAAAGAAGAAGGGCACAGTCACCCGGTGCAGAGGCCCGTCTACTACCTTAGCGAAGTACTCACTTTGTCCAAGCAGAACTACCCTCATTACCAGAAGCTCGCATACGGAGTCTTCATGACCTCCAGAAAGGTCGTCCACTACTTCTCCGAGCACCCGATCACGGTGGTAAGCTCCTCTGGACTAGCATACATTCTCACAAACCAACGCGCGACAGGACGAGTCGCCAAGTGGGTTGTCGAGCTAGGACCATGGGGGCTGAAGTATGCTCACCCGAAGTCCATCAAGGCCCAAGTCCTCCCGGAATTCACCACCGAGTGGATAGAAGCCCAGCTACCAAATATCCCCGACTTGTCCAACGCATGGACAATGTACTTTGATGGCTCCAAGATATTCATGTCAGCCGTGGCAGGAGTCGTACTCATCTCCCCCAAAGGAGACAAGCTCAAGTATGTCCCGCGGATGGACTTTCCGACGCCGTCCAACAACGAAGCCGAGTACGAGGCCCTGATCCACGGCATGCGGATGGCCAAGAACTGCGGCGCCACGCACCTCATGATATACGGCGACTCCTACCTGGTGGTACAGCAAACCATGAAGTCCTGCGACGCCATCGCCGACAACATGATCGCCTACAGAGACCTCTACAATCAATTGGAAGGCAACTTCGATGGCTGCGAGCTGCGCCATATTGGCCGTGAAAGCAACGAGGAAGCCGACGTCCTCGCTAACATGGGCTCAGACAGGGTGCCAGTCCCACCCGGCGTCTTCCTCGAGTGCATCACGCAGAGGTCCATCAAGACTCAGAATACAGCAAGCACTGCAACAACAAAAGGCGATGCCAACCCGCCAAGCCAAGACAAGGTCCCCATGGAGGTCATGCTAGTCGAAGCCACATGGACAGGACCGTACCTGGCGTACATACTACATCAGAAGCTGCCAGCCGACCCAGTCGAAGCAAAGCGCATCATCAGGCGCTCCAAAAGTTTCACCGTCATCAACGGAGAACTCTACAAAAGAAGCATCTCAGGAATCCTGCAAAGGTGCATAGATCCAGTCGACGGCCAAGCCATCTTACTCGACATCCACGCGGGTATCTGCGGGCATCACGCCAGCAGTCGGGCACTGGTGGCCAAAGCGCTACGAGCCAGGTTCTACTGGCTGACAGCCATGCAGGACGCCGAGGAGCTAGTAAAGAAATGCACAGGGTGCCAAGAATTTGCAAACAAGCCACACGCGCCAGCATCGGAACTCAAGACAATACCATTAGCCTGGCCCTTCGCCCAATGGGGTCTGGACATGGTGGGCCCGCTGAAGAAATCCTCACCCGGAGGTCACACTCACCTCCTGGTTGCAGTCGATAAGTTCACAAAGTGGATCGAAGCCGTGCCCATCACAAGTTCGACTGCATCCACAACAGTTAACTTCATCAGGTCAATAATCTTCAGATTTGGAGTACCGAATGGGATCATCACCGACAACGGCTCGAACTTCACAGCCGAAGAATTCAAGGACTTCTGCTCAGAGCAGGGGATCAAGCTCAGCTATGCGTCTGTCTCGCACCCGCAATCCAATGGGCAAGTGGAGAAAGCCAATGGCCTCGTCCGCAACAGCATCAAGAAGCGATTGCACGTGCCCCTAAAACGCGCAGCGGGCGCATGGGTGGAGGAACTGCCGTCAGTCCTTTGGAGTCTGCGAACAACGCCAAACAGATCCACCCAGTACACTCCATTCTTTATGGTGTATGGTGCAGAAGCGGTCCTCCCCTGCGACATCAAGTTCGACGCACCGAGAGTAGTCGCCTACGACGAGTCGGATGTAGAGGAGGCACTCGAAGACAGCAGGGACACCCTGGATGAAGCACACGACATTGCCCTAGCACGATCAGCCGTGTATCAATAGGACATGCACAACTATCACACTCGGAGGCTACGACCAAGAGCGTTCGCTGCAGGCGACCTGGTTCTTCGACTCAAGCAAAATAAGGTGCACAAGCTCGCTTCCCCATGGGAGGGCCCGTACATCGTGACAGAAGCAATCGGCAACGGAGCTTACCGCCTGAAAGACTCGAAGACGGGAGCAGACTGCAGCAACCCGTGGAACGTGGCACAACTCCGCCGGTTCTACGCCTAGTTCAACCCAATCATTGTACAAGAAAATCAGCGTGGCAGGTTTCAGACGCACTCTTTCCCTTACCAGGGTACCTGAGGGGACTGGAAGGGTTTTAATGAGGCGGCCTGTTCGCAAGAATCAATAAAGTGATTTGAAGAAAATCTGTCTCCTTTGCCTGTCACACAGAGGAAGCTAAAATCCTAGGCCGCCACTCGAACCACTCGGGGGCTGCGCCACACAGGTTGAAAGAAAAGCTTAGGCCGCTACCCGAACTACTCGGGGGCTGCGGCATACAAGCATAAGTCAAAAAATCCTAGGCCGTCACCCGACCGACTCGGGGGCTGCGCCATACAGGTCAAGTTCAAAATCGCCACCCGACACACTCGGGGGCTGCGCCACACAGGTAACACTTGTAATCCTAGGCTATCACTCGACCTACTCGGGGGCTACGCCAAACATGCCTTCTCAGAAAAATCCTCAGCCGCCACTCGAACTCACTCGGGGGCTGTGCTGTACATGTCAAGTTCAGAATCCTAGGTCGCCACCCGACATACTCGGGGGCTGCGCCAAACAGGTAACACTTGTAATCCTAGGCCGCCACTCGACCTACTCGGGGGCTGCGCCACACAGGTCTTAGCCAAAATCCTAGGCCACCACTCGAACAACTCGGGGGCTGCGCCATACAGGTCAAGTTACGAAAATCCTAAGTCGCCACCTGTTAAAGTCAGAGACTGCGACATACAGGTCACACTTGAAAAAACCTAGGCCGTTGCCTAACATACTAGGCGACTGCGCCAAACAGGTCGCAAATCAAAACAAGCATTTTCACTTTCGAGCAAGCAGATCAATTCTCATGACTCGCAAGTATTTTAATCTATTACATTACGACTTGCACAGGCACATTTGCCCTCTATAGCTAACCCTGTACATCAGACGACATCTACTCTAAACTGCAGGCTCGGCCTTCGGCGCATCGAGGGGACCTACAAGGCGCTCACTCAGGTCCTGAACCTGCCTGATAATTCGGCGCGCAACCGCTAAGGTCTCGTCGAAGTCGTCATCACCAGGCAGGCCATCAAGCACCTTGTCGAGCGGAAGATGCGGCCGGTGCATCCGGACGTATGCCAACGCCGCGTTCGCCCCAGCCACAAGTTGGGCGTCGACAACCTCCTTCAGCCCTTTACCATCGCGAAACCTCTCCAGCAAGGCGGACAGCCCGTTCGGCTGCGCGTTATGCGGGAAGTACACACGATTGATGTGCCAGAGTGTCTTCCGGCAGTTCTCTAGAAGAAAAGCAGCGCGCCACGTATGATCATGCATGGTGGCAAGGACGCGCCCTCTCGACTTGTTCACCCAGAACTGCCGAGCTTCGTAGGAGTCGTCGGACGCCTCTCGGGTAACTCGCTCCTCAACGTGAGCCCGCTCGGCCTCCCAATCAGGATTAACATCTGCACGCATAAGATGCAAGTCAGAACAAGAAAGAAAGCCAGCAAAGACAGCAGCCGGCAAAAGGATACAAACCTTGCAACTGCCGACTGATCAGATCGATCTCCCGAAGCAAAAAGTCCTCACGTCGTGAGAACTCCGCCGTAGGATGCGACTGGGAGCGGTGCAGCAGCCGCTCAGTATTCTTCAGGGTCGCCTCAAGCTCAACCACCTTGTTCTTCAGGTATGTGATTATCCGCTGATCATTTACACTACGCGGAGGAGCCGGCGCCGCCCGACGACGGCGAGCACCCGAAGAAGAAGCCGCGCCACCCGGCTCAGCCACAGGAGAAGGCGAAGCATCACCGCGCACAACATTCTGCCATGAATACGCAGAGTCAATACAATCATACGACTGCGAAGCACAGTTAAACTCGGCAGAAAGAAAGTCAGCAAAAGCAATATTGAAGGCCAAAAGACCTGGCAGGACAATATTCATTACAGAGCAAGAAGTTCAAAATACAGACCACGGCGACTGCCGAATTCCTAAAGCTACGCCTACTCTAAGGCTGCGGACTGCGACCGGGAACGACCCTTCCGAGCGGCAGCCGCCTCAGTCGCCTTAGCAAGGGCCCTCTCGAAGAGTGCCACAAGCTGCACGGCCAGCTGCGAAGCACGCTCCTTCACGCCACTCAGCGACGCGGTTTGGCCATCAGGTTTGCGGGGAAAGCCGCTGACGACCTTCTCAAAATCACCTGGAACCTGATGCCCTAAGAGGAGCTGGAAGGTGAGCTCGGAGCCGCGTACCGTCTGTGACCGCGTAAAATCGGCGATGGTGGTCGCGTCCTCAAATGGCGCAGCAAGGGCGTCCACGGCTGCCGGCGGCTGGTCGCCCGGCAAGATACTCTGGTGCACCACAGTGAGGGCTCCAGTCGATTTCTTCAACGAGGCTGCAGACTTCTTCAGCGCATCGGATGCATAGGCGCAGACCCGATCAAGGAAGCCGACAGCAGTCGCCAAATCAACCGTTTCACTCGACGCGTCTTCCGGAGGAGCTCCGCCGCAAGTCTCTGCGCAAAAGATTCAAGGTCAGGCAAATAAAAAGATCAAGACACAGTAGGCATCAAGCCGAAACTTACCCCGAAGAACACCGGCGAGTGAAAGGAGACGAACGACTTGAGTCTTTTCCTGGGCGACCCGCGCCAGCTCCCGCTCTCGAGACTCATGTAGAGCCTTCTCAAGCTCATCAACCCGCCCAGTAGCCTGGTCCAGAGAAGCACGCAGCTGGTCCCTCTCCTTCTCCAGGCGAACATAAGCCGCGGCTGCGTCAAGCTGCTGGCGGTAGTACGGCTGAAACAAAGGCAAGATGTTAATAAAGTTGCGGGCGACTATACTAGTCACCCACACCTTCGAGGGCTACTCCCATCGGGAGCACTGATCGCGCACCCGATAAAAAATCAAGAATGCAAGTACAAGCATAGAGGACTTACGTGGCCCAGGAGGTCAGGGTCCTCTGAAGCCGAAGGAGGAACGCGGCTAGACGATGCAACGCCAGCAGGCTCAGCAAGCACCTTCTCCACTACCGCCTGAGTCCCCAGTCCAGTCGAAGGGGCGGATGTATGCTCCACGTCCCGAAGGGGGGAGCTAACATCGCCAGAACGGTGGCTGCAGCGAAAACGAGCACACTTGTCAACTTAAACGTTGCAACTACAAAACACAACTCGAAGGACACACATCATAAAGAAGCTTACCTGGGGGTACCAAGGTCGTCGTAACTCTCCAGGGAGGGCGAAGGCATCCGCGCAAAAGAACGAGGAGCTGCGGAGCTGACCGGAGGAACATTCAAGGGTTCATCCCAGCCACCCGAGGACCACGCACCCGACGACGTCGCGACAACCTCCTCCAGAGTAACGTCGGCATCCTTAGTAGGTGACGACGCAGTGGCAGAGTCGCCACGACTCGGGAGCTTCCGCTTCTTCCGCACGGGTTCCTCCACTTCATCCTCTTCCTCCACCTCTTCGTGGGGAGAGTGTGCGGAGGGAATCTCTTCGTCGTCGTCTTCCTCCTCGACAAACTTCGACTCGTCGTCGGGTCCGTTCTCGGGAAGAGGAGGAAGGCTGATCAACAGAGCCCGACCCTGAAGCAAGTAGACACAAGTCGAATGAAAAAGAAAGTAGACGCAAGTCGAGCAAAGACAAAAGGAAAACAAGCCAAGACTTACCTCAGGAACGGGGTTCGAGGCCCCGTAAGCAGCAATCGGGCACTTGCGTTGCACGTGTCCGCGACTCGGAGGTTGGTGATGGATCTCACTTTGGTTTCCACCTCCTCATCGTCAAGCGGATCGGTGCTGACGCCTCAGCGGCCCACATCGGGTGAGGCCGAGCGCTGAGCGGCTGCACCCGAAGACGGAAGAAGGTGGCCATCAGGAAGACGCCACCCGCCTCGCGCCCAAGGGTCTTGGTCAGATCGCGCAGCAGGCTCAGCAAGGGCCGCACGGCCTCCTTCTCTACGGCAGTCAGCGGGTGCGCCCAGGCGCCGGTCTTCCGCAGTCCACGTCCGCTGTCGAATGCATCTAGGCCGTCCTGGTTCGACTGGACGTAGAACCATCTCTTGCGCCATCCTTGGACGGAGTCGCACTTCTTCATCTGGAAGTACGCGGTGTCACCGCACACTTGGATTCCGAAGCCGCCCACGGGGAAGGTCAACCCGCTCTTCCCAACGTTCTTGCGAACGAGGAAGAGCGACTTCCACAACGCCCAATGGGGCGCGACACCCAGGAAGCACTCGCAGAGCACGATGAAGCCCGCGATGCTCAAGACGCCATTGGGGGTCAGATCGTGGATCTGAACCCCATAGGCATACAGGATACCGCGCACGAAATCGTGCATGGGGAACCCGAAGCCCCGCGGAAGGAAATCCGCGAAGCAAACACGTTCCCCATCGCGGGGAGTAGGGAAAACCTCCTTGCCAGGAACGCGTACCTGGACTTGGTCAGCAGGTGGAAGCAGACCCTGCGCGCGGAAGAGCTCCACCTCGGCCTTCTTCACCGACGATCTCTGCCAGTCGTCGTCGGGCTTCTTCATCAGCCCGGCTTCGTCGGCGGCGGCGGAGGAGCTAGCGGCGCTCTTCGGCTTGCCCATGGTGCCGCAAGGCAGCGCAAGGTGTACGGACAGATTGCACGGAGCTCTGGATGGCGGCAAAAATGGTAGAGCGCAGAGGAAAGGGAGCACAGAGCGATTGGAGAAGATGAAATCCCAAGCGTCAAAACACAGCACTTATGCCTCGAAAAGTCTCATCTCAACCGTCCACAGAACAAGGGCTCCGAGCAGACACATCCGGCCGTCCACGTGTCGCACAAGGAAACCAACCGTCACCACCCACTTCGTCCACTACGCACGAAAACCGAGGCGTCATCATCATGCCGCAAATTTCGCGCCCACTTCGGAGACGTGACAACTGTTGACCGCGGTCAGCTCTGACAGCGGGGTCCGCCAAGTCACGTCCCATCGAGCGCAGAGGCGTGCAGCAGATCGTCACCAGTGACGTCATCAAGCCAACGGCTCCAAAATCAATTGAAGCAACTCGACAGAGTAATTCGAGTAGTAAGCTTCAAAGCTGAAATCAACAAGGTAGGATCGGCAGATGATCCGAGAACCCGAAGAAACCATTCGGGTGGCAACAGAGTAAGCTCGAGCAGCCAAATCCATCCACAAGTAAGCCAAACAGGCTGAGTAGAAGCAAGCTTCGCAAGAAGATGAAGGCAAAGTAATTCGACTGCAAACGTTACTCCCATCGGGAGTGGCCGGTTCGGCTGAAGAAATCGAGTTCAAGCTCAAGATCAAGCAATCCAATGGCGCGTCCAGGAGGAAGGAGTCCTTTGCTCGACTCTACGCTTCGACCAAGCACTGGGGGGGCTACTGACGTGGGGCTGCCTTTCGGGTAGCCCACGATAAGGCTACCTGGGCCGCGCCAAGGGCAGGAAGGCCCACAGAAGGCCCACGCGGGGTACCATGTAACCTAGTCCAAGTCGGTTAGGAAGCATAACCTGCCATATATGTAGTTGCCATCGGCACCAACCACCCGAGACCTGGCTGCCTATAAATCCAGGAGGGTTGCTCGTCCCAGAGGACACGCTCATAGCTACGGCACAAACCCTAGCAAGATCGCAATCTCGCCATTGTAACCACAACTCGCATCAATAACCAGACAAGAAGGAGTAGGGTGTTATCCTCCGGGAGCCTGAACCTGGGTAAATCCTTGCTTGTTAGCCGTCGTGACCACCTGCACTCATATCTCTCCCCATCAATCAACCCGGGGTGCACAACCCTGGGACTTGTCGAGTTAACACCTCGTCAACATATTAATTGGATTAATTACAGAAAAATACAAATAATTGTATAGTAGGCCGGCCGAGGTTCTTCTTCGCCCGTTTTGCCCTCCCTCTCCACCAAAGCTATACCGTCGGGCGCCGTTGCCCTGCAGGATTCCAAAAAAATTCTGCCCCTGCGATTTCAGCTGGATCTGAATGACCGGGGGTTGTTGTTAAGCTCCGTATGTTTGCGAGTACTCGGAGGCACCACTTTTGAGGAGCCTGGGCGACGTCGTCTCGCCCACCCAGCAGCTCTGCCGCCGCTGCCGACCCTCCCCCCCGTCGCCGGCGCCTCGCCATCTTCCGCCCGACGCCCGTTGACGCAGGTCATCGTCGAAACCCCGGCGTCATCGTCTACATCATCATTGCAACTTCTCCGCAACCTCGAGGTCGGCTACGTACGACTTCATCGTCAACGCTTGTGCGGGAGCGTAATCCCCGCTATCGGTCTACATGGAGGTAATGTAACCCGTTCCGCCACCATTATCACATGTACTAGATAGATAGATCCTGGCTAGTGAGGGTTTCATTCGCTAATTATTTGTTTCTACAACGGAACCCCTGCAAGAGCTTTCTGTCACTGCCCCAGATTTAATAGAGACATGAACCTACTATCGAGCATAGATACCCCCTCTTGGAGTTACGAGCATCTACTTGGCCAAAGCACATACAAGTAACGGAGAGCATGGAAGATCATTAAATAGCACACACATGATATATTATGAAGCAATAACTTTAGTACTCAATATTCATCGGATCCCAGCAAACACAACATGGAGAATTACATAAAGATGATCTTGATCGTGATAGGCAGCTCACAAGATCTAAACATGATAACACAAGAGGAGAAGACAACCATCTAGCAACTGCTATGGACCCGTAGTCCAATGCAGACTACTCACGCATCAGTCCTGAGGCGGTCATGGCGACGTAGAGGCCTCCGGGGACGATTCCCCCTCCCGGCAGGGTGCCGGGGAGCAGTTCTAATCTCTCCCGAATTGGTGTTGATGACGGCGGCGACTCGGGACCCGGGGAGGAAAAGGTGATTAACCGTGCTCTGTTTTTAGGTCAAGAGGGTATTTGTAGGCCAAAGTCCTAGGTCGGTGGGCGCCCGAGGGAGCCACATCACCTCCCGGCGCGGCTCATGTTGCTGCCGCGCCACCAGGCGATGTGGGCCCCTCGCAGCCCTTCTTCGTCTCGTCTTCGGTTCTTCGCGATGCAAATATTCCAAAAATAATTCCTGGTTGATTTGTTTCCAGTTTGGCGGATATTTCCTTAAGTACTTTTCTGAAACCAAAAACAGCAGAAAACAGGGAACTGGCACTATGTCATCTTGTTAATAGGTTAGTTCTAGAAAATGCATAAAACTATATAAAATGCATATAAAACATGTAATAACATGATATAACATAGCATGGAACATAAGAAATTATGGATACGTTGGAGACGTATCAACATCCCCAAGCTTAGTTCTACCCGTCCCGAGTAGGCAAGAACGATAAAAGAAGAATAATTTTTGTAGTGACATGCTTAAACACAGTCTTGATCATGTCATAATGTAAGGCATGTAAACTGAAATCAAATTAATAAGGGATGTAGTTTATATTGATATCAAACGAGTAATGAATAAACAAGTAGGTGAAGCAAGCAAAGCTTTCAATGATATAGTACTGGATAGCAATCAATTGTGCAAAGTAGATATTAAAGATGATTTAAGCTTCAAGCACAACAATATAATCATCTAATGCTTCCAACAAACATGACAACATAATGAAAGGATCAAGTCAAGCAATATCAATATTTACCTAAAAGATCAATATATTATTTGTTCAAAAGAAAGAAGCAAGCGTTCAACGTTGGTTCCTGGCCCCAGGATGTTATGGCTAAGAGAATGTTAACGGAGGTTTGGAAGGCCAACGGAAGAAAGGCTCACAAAGTTGTAGATGATCATTAGCCAAGAGAAAGTCATACAATCGAAGCTATGCAAGGAGTAGTGATTGCCATACAACGGATGCACAATGAGCTATAAGTATATGAAAGCTCTCCAATGGAACTAGTGGGGGTACATCCAACTTGCTTGCTCACGAAGACCTACAACACTTTTGAGGAGGCTCATCATTGGAATATACAAGCCAAGTTCTATAGTGTAAAGTTCCCCACATAGTTATGCAAGTAAGACAAGAAAACTCTCTCATATGGAGTAAAGGTGCTAAACATGAGCACAAATGATGATCCCAAATGATATGGTGCTATAACATGAGCACAAGTGTGTGATAAAGAATAGTAATGTTGCCCCCTTTTTATTTTTATTTTTTTTATTTTTTCTTTTTCTCTTTTTGTATTTTTTTCTTTTTCTGTTTCTCTTTTCGATGGCCTCCATGGCTCTTTAACTTTTAGGGGAAAGCATCCTAATATGATATATGATATATTACAACACACTACTAATGATAAAACAACATGCTGATGATCTAAGTAACTAATATGAATGTGCCATAAGAATACATATGACAACGGTGTCTCTACCAGTGTAGAAAGTTATGAAGTGCTCTAGCGTAACATGGGTAAACCACACATCAGATTTGTCGGGTTGTGACTCCCAAGAATCGGGGGTAGTCACTTCCTGAAGTGTAGTTCGTGAAGGGGATTGAACGCGGAGATCTAGACACTCGAGGGACCCCGCGACGGTGCTCGCTGAACCCGAAGAAGACACGCACATGACAGAGGTAGACACCGGCCCTTACCCAGGTTCACGATCCTCGTGAGGAGGTAAGACCTCTACTCCTGCTTGTCTGTATTAGATGATGGAGGTTACAGTACAATGGAGCTTGCCGGAGGCCCCCTTGAGGCAGTTCTTGCCTGGGGAGGGAAGCGATCGTCCTCTTCCTCCTCCAGCCAGAGGCTATCCTAACAAGTATTGCTAGGGTTTACAATGGTTGTAGCACGCAAAGAGTCGACCCGTGCTACGATGGATGTCTTCTCCCTTTTATAGGCGCCTCTGGCGCTCTCCTTCGGCTTGGCCTTCAAGTTGGCTCCCACATGGCAGAGGCAGGGTGGAGTTGGAGTCCACCGCGGCGTGTTCGTCCATGGACGCGGTCCATTGTTGATAAAGGTGGGCGCGGTGGCCGACAGGCGGCCGACCGCGCTGTACTGCCCGCAAAGAGGGCAGTCTCTGAGGTGGAGCCCATGATGACGTTCTACCTTGGAGGGTTGCGCCGTCCTCCCGCTTTATCGTCAGAGTAGAAGGTCCTGGCAGCTGCGCAGCAGGCATAGCCGCTTTATTGACCCCTTTATCACCAAAACGACAACAGGGGTGCTTGCGTCACCACGTGGGCGTGGCAGAGGCCATGTGCGTCTTGCCGTACTTCCTTGGCCGCAACGTTTTGAAGGGGTTCCAGTGCAGAAAACAGTAATTTTTCTAGCGAATGAAACCCTAACTAGCCAGGATCTGTCTATCTAGTACATGCGATAACGGTGGCGGAACGGGTTACATTACCTCCATGTAGACCGATAGCGGGGATTACGCTCCCGCACAAGCGTTGACGATGAAGTCGTGCGTAGCCGACCTCGAGGTCGTGGAGAACTTGCCGCGATGATGTAGACGATGACGCCGGGGTGTCGACGATGACCTGTGTCGACGGGCGTCGGGCGGAAGATGTCGAGGCGACGGCGGCAAGGGGGGAGGCGGCGCGGCGGCTGCAAGGGGCGAGACGACGTCGCCCAGGCTCATCAAAAGAGTCGCCTCCGAGCACTTGCAAACATACGAAGCTTAACGACAACCCCCGGTCATTCAGATCCAGCTCAAATCGCATGGGTAGAACTTATCTGGAATCCCGCAGGGCAACGGCGCCCGGCGGTATAGCTTAGGTGGAGAGAGGAGGAAAAACGGGCGGAGAAACAGCTCGGTCGGCCTGCTACAAATTTAATTGTATTTTCCAATGAATTAATCCAATTAATATGCCTTGCTATATAAAGGGGGGAGGGGGTGTGCAAACACCCTAGCTCCCCCATGTGGGACTAAACAAAGGAGGAGGGGGGGTGGCGCATCCACATGGGCTGGCCGAACCAGCCATGGGGCCCATGCCCCCTTTGGTGGTGCGGCTCCCCCTCTAGGGCCCTCTTAGGGCCCATGTAGGTGGGAGCCCCCTTTTTCCTTTATTTAATTAATATAAAATATAATTAATTCATAATTAATAAATTTAAATACTATTTAATATCCCGTGACTCCGAAACATTTTCCGAACCACCCGAACAACTTTCGGATATCTCTGGAACCATTCCAGACCTTCCAGGAACCCCTTCCGGACCACCGGAACTCTTTCCGGATCATTTCTCTCTCTCCAACAAAATCCTATATTATTCCAGAACCTATCTCCTCGTGTCGTTAAGACCTTAAGTTTGTTACGCTACGGTTCGAGAACACTCCAGACATGGTCGAGACACTCCGCTCACCAATGACCGTCAGGGATACCTGGCTGTATATGACGGCCCCTGTGCATTCCACGAATATCGTCGTTGAACCATAAATATGATATTCATTCCCTTTGTTTCTGCGATACTACCTTGTCCGAGATATGATCGTAGACATACCGATGTCTTTGTTGTATCTCGTTACCTACAAAGGTTATTAACTCGTCTGTGATATTACATCTCCATGACCTAGTCATAAGCTGCGCAACTATATATAGATGTAATCTCACCGGGTGGGCCCAGAGTATCTTCCCATTACAAGAATGAACAAATCCCGCTCTTGAACCTTACGTCTCGATGCTCTTTCGGAATACCCAAGATGGACACTGTTATTGTCATGCTATATAAGACACAACGTTTGATGCTCTCAAAGCACCCCTACGAAGTATCAATAAGTACAGTCTCACGGTCTAAGGTATAAGCTATCATATTCTTATCTATTGCAAATGACAAACATCGTAATACGATCTTATTGCAATACTTTGTGTATGTCCATCATCTTATTCAACTAATAAGATGACCCCATTGTCAACGGACGTCATTGTCCTTGATCGGGAATCTCGATCAACAGTTGCCCAATGGACTAGTTCATATAGAGGCTAACTAGGGACCTGGTTGTCTATGTATCACACGTGTATTAATAATTCCGATTAATACAGTTATAGCATAATACACAAACCTATTATGAACTTATGAGATAATGCAATAAATACTACTTATTTATTTGCCTCAAGGGCATATCTCATTCAGTTTCCCACTTGTATTAGAGTACAAATAAACTAGCTGCATTTTACTTCATCAAAATCTCTTATCAAATAAGCGTTATTTGATAATGCTTGCTTGTGGAAGAGTGTTACTCTGACAATCTGTACAATACATAATTGTACGTTCTTTTGCGATTCATTGATATCAACTTGCTTCATATCACCATGTCATCCAATAACATATATGCAAATACCGCAACTAAGTGAGACTTCCGTTTCCCAGCGCTCACTCTGTTTATGCCAACCAGATAACTGCCTTGAAAACACACTCAGTCATATAGAGCCCCTTGTAACAATTACAAACTCACGATATCTACATACTTTCACACCAATGTAGAAAACTTGACATTCCAATGTCAATCCATTAACTAACGCACTTCTACTTCTAGTAAATTCTAAATTTACTTTTATAACTGCTCTTCTTCTAAGAACATCGGTTATACTTCATTGAGCAGATAATATGGTTTCTGTATGATGTCTAATATTACAAAATAGACCAACATGTCACACAACCATTACTACCGTGTATCATTACTCTTAATGATCAATTGGATGTCAAAGGACCATCCTTTTGATTCTATTCTGACTCCTCAGATATAATCCAAAACAGCTCGACTAACTATTTAAAATTCCCGTTCTATTCCAAATAGACACTAACTTTCAAATAGTTTCACAACTTCATCCTTCTCATCTATTCTACTGGTACAATTTCACAATGTGTCATTTACACAAGATGAATTCGGCTCCCACTCAAATTATGTCTCCACATATTTGAGAACACGTGCTTCCACTGAAAAACATGTCATCCACATATTTGAGTTCCTAAGCTCCCACTCAAAAATATGTCCTTTACATATTCCACCTGAGTGAACTGACTTTGACTCCCACTTAAAATCGATAGTTTGGTCAAACGAAAATCATTAATCTATTATCAATTCGAATTCTATACAAACTATAGTATTACATTAATACAAATCCCTCAGACTTCAAGCATGTCTACATAAATGTAGTCAACAAATTTGATCTTGTCCAAGACACATTTCTTGACAAGACATGCTTCCACGTCTTTCTTATAGTCACATTTCTCATATAACACTTTATATGATGATTAAACAATCTTATTCCTCTAATAAGAATTGTAGCAACAATTACTATTTTAATCCTTTCACATGTAACTTGGATTTTCAGGCTGAAAAACCCTTTGTTCATATTATGATATTTTCTCAACTTTCTTTGTATTTGTAAAGTGCAACTTGATCTGTCAACAAGATCTGAAACACTTAATATTGTGCTGTGACCTGACAGCAATATCAAACATAACAACACTTTATCCAGAAGCTTCTTTCATGAAAATATTATGATCTTTATGAAGAGGATTGCAAGCAGAAAACAATTTTCTAGTCTCCCTCACTCTTAATCACCAAATTTTCATTTGTAGACATATACCCTTTGGAACACCTTCCAATAATCTACTTTTATGAATATAGGTCTGACACCTTATTTCAAGCTTCTAATTCCAATCCATAAACCATAATTCAAAAAATCATATTTTCCTCGGAATTACATAGACAACAAACCAAGTTTTGTTTCTATTTGGTTTTGGAATACACTCCCATCCAATGCGAGTAATCTACAAAGAACTATTCATGTATATTCCTAATTATCATATAATCATATACATGACGACACTATTGTCAATCAAACGAATTCTCGTTGAGAGATATATCTATTTTCTAAAGTGGACATCGACTATAATGTTTCGAACATATCAAGAGATTCTAAGACAGATTCTGACAGACCACACTTTATTTAAAATAGAGTATGATTATAATACCCCATATATCACCATATATGTCATTATAATATTGTGAAACACATTTCCACAAGTCTTTTGCTGAAACCAAAATTCAAAAATATTGTCCTTTGATCGAATCTTGTGAATATAATATTCACTAATTTTTCTTCTGAAAAACCCCATTTGATCTCTTATCAAATTAATTTCAGACTCATGATTTACCGGGCAAATACTCTTATTCACCAATAATCATAGAAGAATTCGGATCAAGCAAAAACACCATTAATTAGTTTTATAATCATTTGTAATGACTCTTAATTAATTTCCTCTCGTATTGACACTTCAATACTACATTTCAAACTTAATCAATTCTGCACTCGAAATACTTAAGTGCACCAAAATTATCCATTACTTCTTTCATCGCCTTTATGACTAAATTCGATGGTGTTTGTTCTTTGGACACATAATTTTATCATTCCCACTATTATAAATGTATATCATACGCATAATGTAATTGAGAGGTGATGCAAGTTACTCATAATATGAAACAACTGCTTTGTTTCATAACATAAAACAACTGATTTGTTCTATATGAATAACTATGTCTTGTAACATTCAAGACACCAAACTAGATCACACTCTCACTATTACACTATGTCTTATAAAAAACTATTGATGATAACTAATATGATATCTCGAGGGCGTGAGCACTGCTGGCCATTAACTTGCCATCACTTGTGCATTGTCACGTCACCCTTCATCGCATACTTGTGATAATCTGGGACTGTTTCATAAACAGAACAAGTATCAAATACTTTTCATCAAGTATGAAAATAATACATTTATATCTTCGTATATCAAATATACCCGTAGCGTCGAAGAACTCT
The DNA here is from genome assembly GCA_026929855.1 of Poa annua. Classification (NCBI taxonomy): domain Eukaryota; kingdom Viridiplantae; phylum Streptophyta; class Magnoliopsida; order Poales; family Poaceae; genus Poa; species Poa annua. The sequence continues at coordinate 30,301,446 of CM049428.1, forward strand.
TCTTTGATGGAATCAACTTTTAGAGATTTGAACTTGGTTACGAACGTGAAGAAGCTCATCGTGTCTCTATACCATATTCACGCACATGCTATTCACAGCTAGGAGGCAAAGCGCAATCTCTATTGCACTGGAGTTCGCTATCTAGAAATCGTAGATATTCGTAAGCCTGAAGTAGATGTCATACAACTTCTTCAATTGAGTCTCTAGACAGGTATGCTCCCCATGTGAATGGTCCGGAACTTTCTAAGCCGTCTGAACTGCTCAAGACTCAATTCATCTTTGAAGTGACCTTTGATCGCATCAATCACGACATATGGCTCCATGTGTTGAAACAACTTTCAACTCTGGTGCTAGGCATACGCTCATGACGACCTTCACTTCCATGAAAATATCATGATGCTTACGGAACTCATCATCTTCCTCCTTGCTAGCAGAATCATCTGGTCTAACTCCTAACTAATGTTCTAGGACATATAGGATGTTGTTGTGTTGGAGAATGTTTCTAAAACCATTGTACCATCTGATGATATTGGATATGTCGGCTTCTTAGGTAGAATCTGCGCTCTTGAGGAAGTAACCGAAGTGTAGTTCCGTAGTCTCCAGTTGTGATCGCAAGAGAGGTAAGGTAAAGATTATAATATACAGGGGAGTTTTAGTTTATAATCATATTATCAAAACACACCACACCAAAATTATTATCCCTAAAAATAATAATGGCGATTACATGACCCTCATCCACCACACCACCCCCGATCATCACGACCGGCAGCACAGCTTCAAAGGTGGACATAAAATGTCGATCAGAACAACTATGTGACTCATGCTCGATCTTTCGATCTTCCCATGTTCCGAGGCCATATCTGCATATGCTAGGCTCGCCAATCAAATCTCGAAGACCCTGCGTGTGCAACATGGCTTACACCCACTGTATGCGGACGACAAGATGTCTGACACCCAATCATCACGGCCTGCCTCATAACGTAGAACTTTCTTGGTGGTGGGCAACGAGGGAGAACACAATTTTGGTATTTGTTAGGGATCATCCTATTCATCATGCTACCGTTGTATATCTAGCATATAAGAAATCCATAGGATGCACACACAACAACACACAATAATGATGCAATGAAGTGCGGTCTGACATGGTCGATGCGCCTGGACCTTCATGGCGCCATGTGCCTGGCCCCCCGGCGCCCCGGCATGGCTCCGAGTCTACGTAGCCCTCCATTGCCTCCGATAGTACGAGTAATATCAAACTTACCGTAACCATGTCACATAAATAACGCCTCTGCAAAACAAAGTTAGACGCTTCTAGCTTTATTTAGTTTTGCAAGTTTACGTGGCATATAGGCTTATTCGTAAGAGAATCGCTTCCCTACCTACAAACTTTGTATCACAACGTCGATCGTATAATTGCATGTTTAAGCATCCCTTTCGGGCCCTCCATTGAAAATGCTTTGCCGACTAGAGAGAGAGAAACGGACACCCGCCAGCTACAGATACGGTGCAAGCCGTATGTCAGTAGTGGAACCAGTCTCGCGTAAGCGTACGCGTAAAGTCGGTCTGGGCCGCTTCATCAACTCAATACCAAAGGAATCGCAAGTGCACACTAGAGGGTAGCAAATATAAGAAAGACGTCCTCATGCAACATGAGTTCTAACCGTACCAGCAGTACTACGCATAGATCGGCTCTGATACCACTGAAGGGGTTCCGGTGCAGAAAACAATAAATTTTCTAGCGAATGAAACCCTAACTAGCCAGGATCTGTCTATCTAGTACATGCGATACCGGTGGCGGAACGGGTTACATTACCTCCATGTAGACCGATAGCGGGGATTACGCTCCCGCACAAGCGTTGACGATGAAGTCATGCGTAGCCGACCTCGAGGTCACGGAGAACTTGCCACGATGATGTAGACAATGACGCCGGGGTGTCGACGATGACCTGCGTCGACGGGCGTCGGGCGGAAGATGTCGAGGCGACGGCGACAAGGGGGGAGGCGACTGAAGGGGGGCGAGACGACGTCGCCCAGGCTCCTCAAAAGAGTCGCCTCCGAGCACTCGCAAACATACGGAGCTTAACGACAACCCCGGTTATTCAGATCCAGCTGAAATCGCAGGGGTAGAACTTATCTGGAATCCCGCAGGGCAACGGCGCCCGGCGGTATAGCTTAGGTGGAGAGAGGAGGCAAAACGGGCGGAGAAACAGCTCGGCCGGCCTGCTACAAATTTAATTGTATTTTCCAATGAATTAATCCAATTAATATGCCTTGCTATATAAAGGGGGAGGGGGTGTGCAAACTCCCTAGCTCCCCCATGTGGGACTAAACAAAGGAGGAGGGGGGGTGGCGCACCCACATGGGCTGGCCGAACCAGCCATGGGGCCCACCCCCCCTTTGGTGGTGCGGCTCCCCCTCTTGGGCCCTCTTAGGGCCCATGTAGGTGGGAGCCCCCTTTTTCCTTCATTTAATTAATATAAAATATAATTAATTCATAATTAATAAATTTAAATACTATTTAATATCCCGTGACTCCGAAACATTTTCCGAACCACCCGAACAACTTTCGGACATCTCTGGAACCATTCCAGACCTTTTCGGAACCCCTTCCGGACCACCGGAACTCTTTCCGGATCATTTCTCTCTCTCCAACAAAATCCTATATTATTCCAGAACCTATCTCCTGGTGTCGTTAAGACCTTAAGTTTGTTACGCTACGGTTCGAGAACACTCCAGACATGGTCGAGACACTCCGCTCACCAATGACCGTCAGGGATACCTGGATGTATATGACGGCCCCTGTGCATTCCACGAATATCGTCGTTGAACCATAAATATGATATTCATTCCCTTTGTTTCTGCGATACTACTTTGTCCGAGATATGATCGTAGAAATACCGATGTCTTTGTTGTATCTCTTTACCGACAAAGGTTATTAACTCGTATGTGATATTACATCTCCATGACCTAGTCATAAGCTGCGCAGCTATATATAAATGTAATCTCACCGAGTGGGCCCAGAGTATCTTTCCATTACAAGAATGAACCAATCCCGCTCTTGATCCTTACGTCTCGATGCTCTTTCGGAATACCCAAGATGGACACCGTTATTGTCATGTTATATAAGACACAACGTTTGATTCTCTCAAAGCAGCCCTACGAAGCATCAATAAGTACGGTCTCACGGTCTAAGGAATAAGCTATCATATTCTTATCTATTGCAAATGACAAACATCGTAATACGATCTTATTGCAATACTTTGCGTATGTCCATCATCTTATTCAACTAATAAGATGACCCCATTGTCAACTGACGTCATTATCCTTGATCGGAAATCTCGGTCAACAGTTGCCCAATGGACTAGTTCATATAGAGGCTAACTAGGGACCTGGTTGTCTATGTATCACACGTGTATTAATAATTCCGATTAAAACAGTTATAGCATAATACACAAACCTATTATAAACTTATGAGATAATGCAATAAATACTACTTATTTATTTGCCTCTAGGGCATATCTCCTTCACGTTTCCTTTCAGGCGCGGGGAGCCATGAGGGGAGATTCCTGCGGGACTGCCTCGAGGCGAGCTGGCGCCTCGGGAGGGTCCCCTGAGGCGAGGGATCCCTTGAGGCCCTCGTTTCCTCTTCAGGCCCTCGAGGGGAATTGCCTCTCGAGGGTCCCACCAGGCGGTGATGCCTGGACCTTAGTCGTTTCGTCTGTCTGGCCAGCGTGCGAGGCCTGGAGGGGATGGGCTCTCCATACCCCAGTTCCCACTGGGCCGACAGTAGCCCCTGGGCCCATGATGGGCACGATTGAGCCCATGGGCTCAGGCGAAGCGTCCTGGGCCCTTAGTGCCCAGCCAGCCCGAGCCACGCGACACTTGGACGAATAACGGTCTCGCACGATCCGGGGCGCGAGTCGTGGGGGGTCCCACCATGTCCCGGTAACTGCTCCTCGAGGTGACATAAATCCCGAGCGAGGCAGCAGGGGGCCGTTACCGTTTCCAATTCTTCTCGCTGAAATTTCCGCTCTATAGAGCTCTCCGCCTCTGCTTTCTCCTGCGAATCTCCATTCTCCATTTCCTTCGATCCTCCGCACTCGTGATGATGGGCGTCCAGTCGCCCTGCGCGTTCCTAGACGTCCCGGAGGCACCGCCCGTGAAGAAATCTCACTGGTGCAAGTCTGCCCTTCGCGGCGCAGATAACGCACACCTGGTGGGGCGCTTGAGCTTCCTCCGCGAGGAGGGCCTCACGCGGCAGATGGTCGCGGCGGACTTCGTGACGTGCCGCATCGCGCCCCTCCAGGCACACTCAGAGCCGATGTGGATGTACAATGGCCCCTCGGACCCAATTCGGCTTCACCCTGAGGATCACGACTCGGATGTTGTCGACACCATCTTGAACATCCTCTTTGTCAAGCCGGAGGTGCCCAAGAAGATCGCCGGCTTCGTGCGACCTCTGCATCAGCTCCCCCTGGGTGATCGCACGGACATCCTGGACGGAATGCCGGACTTTACCCCATATGGTATGGCGGGGGTGATGGATCAGGTGGTCGCTCCGTCGGCGCATGCAGTTGTCGGTGTTGAGTCTTCATCAGCCTCCCGTGTCTGGAGTGGCGAGGAAGAGGCCGCGACGGGAGGGGCGTCCCCCGTGAGGCACGAGCCCTTCACCGACGAGATTTGCGACATCTCGTCAGGGGACGATGACGCCTTCGTGGTGGCGCCTTCGCGCCCCGTGGAGGAGGTGACCGAGGCGGGGACGTCCTCCGAGACAGGCGCTTGGTCGGGGAGGCGCGAACCTCGCACCAAGGCTGTGGTGGATCGTTCTGGGGTGAGGCCCTCCGACGTCCCCTCCAAAAGGAAAGCGGGGACGCCTCCGGGGGGATGAGGCGTCAAGACCACGCCTTCCTAGCGCTCTCTAGGCCTGACATGGGTCGATGCCGGTGCTTCCCCTTCAGGGTGAGTATTTATGGCACCTGGCCATTCTTGGCTCTTGTTTTTTCCCCCTGCTTTGCTCTCTCTTGACTGTCTTTTCCTGTGCTTTTTATCAGCAATCTTGTGCCTGTGAAGCGCCGCCGGCTTCGCAAGGCTGCAGACGTGAAGAGAGCCACCGCAGAGGGGGTGTTTCCTTGCCCCCTCGTCCGGCCGGAGAAGACGAGCGCCTTATTGGCTCGAGCACCGAAGCGGAGGCAGGCGTGGATGGAAGTGGAGCCACGTTCAGCCCCCAAGCACGACCAGGGGCCGGGCTCACGGGACCAGACGCCACAGGTGAGCCTTCGTCTAGCCAGGAGCTGGTCCTCCGAGGCTGGGATTGGAGCGCGGGACGCCGCGAGGTGGCATTTGGCCTCGTGCGGGAGTCCTTGAAGGGCCTGGAGGCACACCTCTCCCTTGGTGACATACAGCTCGCCCAGCAGCAGGAGGAGCTGACGAGGTCGTGGACATCCTTCCATGCGGCGGTTGAGGCGCGCCGGCTGGAGGATGCGGCGCTGCAAGCCGCGCGTGAGGATGCCACCCACTTTGCCAAGGAGGTCCGCGAGGTGGCCATCTGCGACGCCGCAGAGCTCCTCGAGCCCCTTCAAGCGGAACGTGACACCGCGGCGGAGCTCCTGCGCCAGGCCAAGGCGGAGTGCGAGGCGATGGAGGGCTCGCTGGCGCAGAAGCGCCGCAGGCTGGGTCAGCTGGAGTCCCAACTGCTTTCCGCCCACCAGGCCGCGCAGACTGCTCTGGAGGAGGACCGCAAGGGCCTGGCCGAGCATGAGCGGCAGCTGGCCCTCATGGGGAGAGAGCAACAATGGCGCAAGGAACAACGTCTTCAGGCGGAGAAGGACTTGTTTGCCCAGCGTGAGGCCCTCGAGGCGCGCGAGGGAGGCCTGGCCCAGGCGATCTCGAAGTTCGACGAGCGTGTCGCTGCTTAGAAGCTTTCTTATGAGCGCTTCGAGCGGCGTTTCGCCAAGAAGACGAAGGCGGCTAGGAAGGCCCTCGTGGAGCACGAGAAGCAGTTCCGTCGGTCCCTTCTTCAGAAGTACCGCCCTCAGGTCCGGAAGCGGGAGGACCGCCTCAAGGCCGAGTACGCTGTGGACGCTCAGCGGCTCGCTGAGCTCGAGAAGGCCAACTCCAAACTGGTGCGCCGCCTCAAGCGCGCCAAGGCTGGTCGGCGCCGAGCGGAGGAGGCTCGCGACGAAGCAGTTCACGGCCTCGGCCCTTCGGTCGAGGGCGTGGGCGTGGAAGAGCAGGTGGCTCCGGCGATGGAGCGGGCGGAGGAAACGCCGGACTCAGCCCAGGCGGCCAGCGTGCTCGCGAAGCAGTGTGAGCACCTGTTTGAGGCGTTGGTCGCACGCGGCAACGAACTTGCGGCGCGGCTTGGTGCGGATGCGCCGTGCCCCGGAGGCCGAGGCTATGACGCTGCCACGTTCCTGGCCTACTTCGATCAGCTCTTCACGGCACTTGAGGGCCCCGCCGCCGAGCTTCGCGGGATGATCGAAGACGAGAGCAGGCAGCTCCTGGGGGTGGTTGCTGACCGCATCTTCACCAACCTCAAGCTCCTCACGCCAGGCTTCGACCTCTCCTCCGTCACATAAGCTGCTCAAGGCGAGGACGTGCAGCGGGTCTCCAGTTCCCTCCGCGAGCAAGTTGACGCCTTCTGCAACCGCTTCAGGCGCGCGGAGGCGGCGGCTGAAGAGAGCGAGGAGGAGGCCTGCTCTGCCGAGGCTGAGGTGGGTGCCGCGGAGGAGGTCCAAGGCGGCGCTGCTTCCCCCTGAGCCTTTCCTTATCGTGCCTGCGTGCGCTTGCATCTGAAACAACTATGTGTTTAGATTTCTTAAGACCTTTGGCCTGTAATATACTCTTTATTGATGTTTAATTCGGGCTTGTTTGCCCCCCGTGAGGTCTCTTTGGACTCATCTTCATGTCTATTTGTTCTCTGCGTCGGTAGGTCCCATCTCTTCGTGCCATGACTCCGCCACTTGGGTATGCAGGAGCAATGACTCCGCAAGGCCGGGGGGAGTTTAGGCCTAGGAGAGATAAGAGCCCTGAGTTGCGATGCTCAAGTGCCCCCCTTAGACGTGCGAGTAGTCCATGAAGCGTAAGGGAAAGCATAGTCGCTTGAGGGGCAAACGTGCGCTAGGGGTAGAAAACACTCTTAAGGCGTGGGTGCGAGACTTAGCTTCTCGAGGTCTTCGCCCTGCAGAGGCTTTTCGCCTGGCGAGGTTGCCCACTTGAGGGGTCGCACCTGGATGCCTCTTCAGGCTTGTGGGGGGATTTTTCCTTGCGGATGTTAGAGGGGAAACCCAAAAGCCGGAACACGGTTCAAGGGACTCCTGCGCGCTTATAGGTCCCCTCAGGCGTTCCTTGCGAGGAGAGTAAGTACCAAGGTCCTCTGTAGAGATGGCGTGTTTGTGTGATCTTGCCCTCCAGACAGAGCTCGGACTCTTGGATTTTGCAGTGCTGCTGGTGTGTCATTTGAGGCACTGGCACCATACTCAGCCCCCGCTCGCAAGGTACGCATGTGGAGAGATATAAGCGCACACTTAAACAGAGTAATGTGAAAATAAAACTCACCAAATGCATTTTAAAGCGGCGTCGAAGCGCTAAGTTCACTTGGGAACGAAATTGAGTCGTCATGCTTGGGGTTGCCAAGTTAATTTTTTGACCATGTCGAGCCATGGGGACAAACCATTAGTGGCAGAGACTCTCAACCCCCTGAGGTGGCTCGTTAAATGGAGAGCTCGGAGGGTTTTCCCTCGAGAGAAGCATTTGGAGCTTGGAGGTTTAAGCCGTGAGCTTTTAACCTCTAGAGACAAAGATGCTTGGAGGTTGATCCGTAGGCTGCCTCTTCCGCTAGGAGTCTTGACGTGACAATGATCACGGTTTCATTTGTTCCCTAAGGAGACAAAGAATGCTTTGGAGGTTTAAGCCGTGAGCTTTTAACCTCTAGAGACAAAGATGCTTGGAGGTTCAGCCGTAGGCTGCCTCTTCCGCTTGAAGTCTCGACGTGACAATGATCTCGGGCGTGACAATGATCACGGTTTCATTTGTTCCCTAAGTAGACAAAGAATGCTTTGGAGGTTTAAGCCATGAGCTTTTAACCTCTAGAGACAAAGATGCTTGGAGGTTGAGCCGAAGGCTGCCTCTTCCGCTTGAAGTCTCGACGTGACAATGATCACGGGCGTGACAATGATCACAGTTTCATTTGTTCCCTAAGGAGACAAAGGATTCTTTGGAGGTTTAAGCCGTGAGCATTTTAACCTCTAGAGACAAAAATGCTTGGAGGTTGAGCCGTAGGCTGCCTCTTCCGCTTGAAGTCTCGACGTGACAATGATCACGGGCGTGACAATGATCACGTTTTGCGTTTGTTCCCTTAGGAGACAATTTTTTTGGAGGTTTAAGCCGTGAGCATTTTAACCTCTAGAGACAAAAATGCTTGGAGGTTGAGCCGTAGGCTGCCTCTTCCGCTAGAAGTCTCGACGTGACAATGATCATGGGCGTGACTATGATCACGTTTTTAATTTGTTCCTTGTCGATACAAAGATTTTTGAGGTTTAAGCCTTGAGCTTTTAACCTTGAGGGACAAAAAGTGCTTGGAGGTTGAGCCGTGGGCTGCCTCTTTCGCTAAATGCCCTGACGTGACAATGATCACGGGTAGAACTTGCGTAAGTGCATGATGTTCCATGGATTCTTGACGGGGACGCCGTCTTGCGTCTCGAGGCGAGCCGCGCCAGGCCTGACGATGTGGGTGTCCCTGTAGGGACCTTCCCACATCGCGGACAGCTTGTGGAGGCCTTCTCTGGAGAGGATTCGCCTGAGTACGAGGTCGCCTGCCTCCAGGGTGCTCGAGTGCACGTTGCGGCTGTGGTAGAGTCTCAGGTCCTGCTGGTATTTTGCAGCCCGGAGGGCGGCGCAGCGTCGTAGCCCTTCAAGAAGCAGCATGTCGTCGTTGTGGAGGTCCTCTTGCTGGTCCTCGTTAAAGGCAAGGACCTGTGGGGATCCATGCTTTATCTCTGTGGGGAGGACTGCTTCGGCTCCATAGACGAGTGCGAACGGTGTTTCCCCGGTGGGCTTGGGTGGCGTGGTACGGGTGGACCAGAGCACCGAGGGGAGCTCGTTGATCCAGCCCTTGCCGTGGCCCTTGAGGATATCGAAGGTCCTGGTCTTTAGGCCTTTGAGGACCTCTGCGTTTGCGCGCTCAGCCTGTCCGTTGCTTTGCGGATGGGCGACTGAGGCGAAGCAGAGCTTGATGCCCATTTTTTCACAGTAGGCTCTGAAGATGCCACTGGTGAACTGTGAGCCATTGTCGGTGATGATGCGGTTAGGCACTCCGAAGCGGCAGACCAGGCCTCTGATGAATTTCACCGCCGCGCCTGTTGTGATTGTGCGCGTCGCCTCCACTTCAGGCCATTTTGTGAACTTGTCAAGGCCACGAAGAGGTAGCGATATCCACCTTGCGCCGTTGGGAAATGTCCCAGGATGTCCAGCCCCCAGACCGCAAACGGCCAGGAGAGCGGAATGGTTTGTAGTCCCAGCGCTGGTTGGTGGATTTGCTTGGCGTGGAATTGGCAGGCTTCACATGCTTGAATGATGTTCATTGCATCTTGAAGTGCTTGAGGCCACTAGAAGCCGCTCCTGAAGACTTTGCCTGCGAGAGTGCGGGCGCACGAATGGTGGCCGCATTCCCCCCTGTCAATGTCCTTGATCAGCAGTTTTCCTTCTTCATGAGGGACGCATTTGAGCGCGACGACGTTTGGGCGCTTGCGATAGAGAATTCCTTCGAGGATTTGGTATGATTTTGCTTGGCGGGCAATTCGCTCCGCTTCAGCGTCTTCCTCGGGAAGGATCCCTTTGTGGAGGTAGTCCTTGATCTCGTCGATCCATCCTGTTTCTTGGTGCACCGCTGTGAGCAACAAACGCTCCTCTATAGGGGGCCCGCAGCCTGGAGCCCCGTTTTCAGGTGGTGGCGGGAGCGCTTCGTCTGTGCTTGCGGGCAGGGCCTCTTGGGGCTGCTTTATGGATGCCTTGACGAGCCTTTCTTCAAAGACACCTGACGGCTGAGCTTGCCTCTTTGATGCGCGCTTGGCGATGTCATCAGCCTCTTGGTTTTCCTTTCTTGGGATGTGCATGAGCTCCATTCCCCTGAAGTGCTTCTCAAGCCTACGGACCTCTTCCAGGTATGCGGCCATGTGGTCGTCTTTAGGCGTGTAGCTTTTGTTAGAGAAGTTGACGAGCAGCTGGGAGTCGCCCTTGATGAGCATATGCTTGACGCCTTGGGCGATTGCGGCACGTAGGCCGGCAAGCAGTCCTTCATACTCGGCGATATTGTTGGATATCTTGTCGATTCCGAAGCACGGCTGGACTGGGTAATACATCTTGTCGCCTTTGGGTGAGATCAGGACTACGCCTGCCCCTCCGTGGCGGCAAGCGAAAGCTCCGTCGAACTTCATGGTCCAGTGGCTGGGCATTGCGGCTCCAGAGGGCTCTTGCTCTTCTCCCAAAGGCTCTTCAGGGATTGGGTCAGTCCATTCGGCGATGAAGTCTGCCAACGCTCTTCCTTTGATTACCCTTGTGGTATCGAAGCGCAAAATGAATGGCTGTAGCTGTATGTTCCATCCTGCGACACGGTCTGTTGCGTTTGGGTTGCGCAGGATTTGCTCCAGGGGGAAAGAGGTGACCACCGTGATGGGGTGCCCCTGGAAGTAGTGTCGCAGCTTTCTTGAGGCGATGTGGAGTGCGAGGAGAAGCTTCTGCTGCATTGTATACCGCTCGCGAGCATCACGCAGTACTGTGCTGACGAAGTAGACTGGATGCTGGACGAGGGTAGTTCCTGTTGCCTTGGCGTCTTTTGCGTGAGGTGGCTCAGCTTGGCCCTCGAGGGGGTTGGCCTTAGGGGGCTTGCCCTGGGCCTCAAGTGGGTTGGCCTCAGGGGGCTTGCCCTGGGCCTCGAGGGGGTTGGCCTCAAGGGGCTTGCCCTGTGCCTCGAGTGGGTTGGCCTCAGGGGGCATGCCCTGGGCCTCGAGGGGGTTGGCCTCAAGGGGCTTGCCCTGTGCCTCGAGTGGGTTGTCCTCGGGGGGCTTGCCCTGGGCCTCAAGTAAGGGTGGGCGTTCGGTCTTTTCGGTTAGTTCGGTTTGGTCTTTTCGGTTTTTAACAATTTCGTTCATCTAGAAAATGATACCCGTAATAAATTTGGTCTTTCTGGTTGTTTGTTATTCGGTCTTCAGTCTATTAGGTTCGGTCTTCGGTCATGACCAAATAGACCAAAATCTAGTGCGCAAGAAGAGGAATCGGCGCCTGGTAATGGGAGAGTGGGAAGCGATCGACTGATCTCTCGCGCATGAGAGAATCTACGTTACACGGGGCTAGGATACTCAGTTGTTGGGCATAGAGACTATATAGTATGCTTGGTTCCGTAGTTGGGACTATAGAATATATGTACATAAACTAGTCTGGCACAAAATTTGGATGCTATCGAGGTATGTAATTCTCTCAAAATAAAATAAAATCGGTCTTTCGGTCTATTCGGGTTATCTATAAGTGATGACCAAATTTCTGATATTATTTCGGTCTTTTCTAATTTGCTACCCAAATTTCTAACGGTCTTTTTGGTCTCGGTCTTTTCTGTTTCAGTTTCGGTCTTTTCGGTTTCGGTTTTTGGTCTTCGGTTTTTATGCCCACCCTTAGCCTCGAGGGGGTTGGCCTCAAGGGGCTTGCCCTGTGCCTCGAGGGGGTTGGCCTCGTCAGGCTCCTCAGGCTCCTCGACATGAATTCCTTGCAGCGGTTGACTTGGGGCGGCCCTCTCTTGGGGCTTTGGGCCTGGCGGTGGGTTTGTGAGGGCTGCCCTTTCGTCGAGCTTCTTATCAGGAGGCTTTTCTTTGGAGTGGCCGCACTCTTCTTGTGGAGTACTGGCTCTTCTCTCTCCACCACAAGGACAACACTGGCTGTTTGTGGAGTAGCTGATAAGTACAGCTTCAGGTGCTCGCCAGGCCTTGGGGCGGCCATTATTGGTGGGCTGGCCAGATACTTCTTCAAGTACTCAAATGCTTTTTCAGCTTCATGGGTCCACTTGAAAGTGCCCGTTCTTTTCATGACCTTGAAGAACGGCAGGGCTCTTTCACCGAACTTGGAGATGAACCGACCCAAGCTGGCCATGCAGCCTGCCAGGCGTTGCATGTCCTTGAGCCTGCGTGGAGGTTGCAAGTCTTCTATGGCCTTGATTTTGTCTGGGTTTGCCTCTATTGCTCGGTGAGACACAAGGAACCCAAGCAATTTGCCTGAAGGTACTCCAAAGACGCACTTGGCGGGGTTGAGCTTGATGTTCACCCTGCGTAGGCTGGCAAAGGTTTCTTCAAGGTCTCCGAGGAGAGTATTTCCTTCTCGTGATTTCCCGACGATGTCATCGACATATGCTTCGGCGTTCCGCCCCATTTGCCCGCCAAGGGCTATCCTCATCAACCTCTGGAAAGTGGCTCCGGCATTTTTTAGGCCGAAGGGCATGCAGACGTAGCAATACACACCGCACAGGGTGAGGAAAGCCGTCTTCTCCTCGTCCTCCTTAGCCATCTTTATCTGGTGATAACCAGAGAAGGCATCGAGGAAACAGAGGAGGTCGCATCCTGCCGTGGAGTCCACAATCTGGTCAATTCCGGGCATGGGATAAGGGTCTTGGGGCAGGCCTTGTTTACATCAGTGTAGTCGATGCAGAGTCGGCCTCCTCCGGCGGGCTTTGGGACTACCACGCCGCTGGAGAGCCAAGTGGGATGCGCGACTTCGCGAACGACTTTTGCCGCTTTAAGCTTCTCGACCTCCTTGACGATGAATGCTTGCTTCTCGGGGGCTTGCTTTCTTGCTTTTTGCTTGATGGGGCGCATGTTTGGGCACACGTCCAAGTGGTGCTCGATCACCTCCCTCGGTACACTAGACATATCTGACAGGGTCCACGCGAACATGTCAGAGTTTGCCTGGAGGAAGGCGACGAGCGCGCTTTCCTATTAGGGACGCAACACGGTGCCAATGGTGACGCTAGCCCCCGAGCTACTGGAGCTCAGAGAGATCTTCTTGGTAGCAGCTGCCTCCTGGGAGAACAACTGCTTCTTCTTCTTGGGTCTCTCGAGAGGCTCTAGGTCCTCTTCTGCGGGGAATGCCATGGCGGCGGTCTTGTAGGCCGTCTCAACCGCGCGCGTAGCGTCCAGGACATGCCCACGAATTGTGATCGTGCCAACGCTGCCGGGGATCTTGACCATGTTGTAGGCATGGTGCGTGACGGCCATGAACTTCGCGAGCGCGGGGTAGCCGAGGATGGCATTGTACGGCAGGCCGATGTGTGCGACATCGAAATCGATGTGCTCGGTGCGGTAATTTTCCTCGCTCCCGAAGGTGACGGCAAGCCTGACCTGGCCTAGAGGCTCGATCGAGCCGCTGGTGACCCCCGTGAAGGGCCTCGAGGGCATGAGCCTCGTAGGGCACTTGAAGCGCTTCGAACGTATCTATGGAGATAACGTTCAGGCCTGCTCCGCCATCGATGAGAGTCTTGGAGACAGCCACGTTGTCGATGGTGGGGTTGTAGACCAGCGGGAGGGTTCCAATAGTCTTAGTGGACTTGGGGTGGTCCTGAGCGTCGAAGGCGATGGTGTACTGCGACCAATTGAGGGGCCTGGAGGTTTCCGTGCTTGGGAGGGCGGCGTTGAGCTCGCGGGCGAACTGCTTGAACTGGTTGTTCGACTTCGGCGCCTGCGCCCCCCGAGGATGCAGACAATGGCGACTCTCGGGGCTTGGTAGCCGCCATCTTCCTCGTCAGGGAGGTTGCTGTTCTTTTCTTTGGCGTTGGCCTGATTTCCAGATGGTTTCTGGTAGCCGCCCTTGCGTCCGCTCCCACGGTAGCCACGGCCTCGGCCACGGCTACCACCGCCCTCTGCTTGCTCGCGCTCCTTGCTCAACCTTTTGAGGTCGAAGAAGGACTCCGTAGAGTGGCCGCGCCTGTTGTGGTAGATGCAGAAGGGGCAGTGGTCATCTCTTCTCTCTCCAGGCTCGGGGGAGTCCCTGCGGGTGCCCTTCGCGTCAGGCTCTGCCACGAGAACAGCGGTAGCCTTGCGCTTGGGCTCCTCCTTATTCTTCTGGCTCTTGGACCCCTCAGCGTGATCGTCCCCTCTCGAGGACATCTTGACGAAGAGGAGTCCCTCTTCAGCCTTGGCGCACTTGTCCGCCAGGTCGAACAACTTGACCACCGAGGTGAGCTTGTCGTGGATGCCCAGCTTCTCGAGCATCCTGCTGTTTGTGACGCCCTCGCGGAAGGCGGCGATGACTTGAGTGTCAGGGATATTCGGGATCTTGTTGCGCACTTGGCTGAAGCGCTGGATGTGAAGGAGATATGCCCTAGAGGCAAATAAATAATTAGTATTTATTGCATTATCTCATAAGTTTATAATAGGTCTGTGTATTATGTTATAACTGTATTAATCAGAATTATTGATACACGTGTGATACATAGACAACCAGGTCCCTAGCAAGCCTCTATATGAGCTAGTCCATTGGGCAACAGTTGATCGAGATTCCCGATCAAGGACAATGACGTCGGTTGACAATGGGGTCATCTTGTTAGTTGAATAAGATGATGGACATACGCAAAGTATTGCAATAAGATCGTATTACGATGTTTGTCATTTGCAATAGATAAGAATATGATAGCTTGTTCCTTAGATCGTGAGACCGTACTTATTGATGCTTCGTAGGGGTGCTTTGAGAGCATCAAACGTTGTGTCTTATATAGCATGACAATAACGGTGTCCATCTTGGGTATTCCGAAAGAGCATCGAGACGTAAGGATCAAGAGCGGGATTTGTTCATTCTTGTAATGGAAAGATACTCTGGGCCCACTCGGTGAGATTACATCTATATAGCTGCGCAGCTTATGACTAGGTCATGGAGATGTAATATCACATACGAGTTAATAACCTTCGTCGGTAACGAGATACAACAAAGACATCGGTATGTCTACGATCATATCTCGGACAAGGTAGTATCGCAGAAACAAAGGGAATGAATATCATATTTATGGTTCAACGACGATATTCGTAGAATGCACAGGGGCCGTCATATACATCCAGGTATCCCTGACGGTCATTGGTGAGCGGAGTGTCTCGATCATGTCTGGAGTGTTCTCGAACCGTAGCGTAACAAACTTAAGGTCTTAGCGACGCCAAGAGATAAGTTCTGGAATAATATAGGTTTTTGTTGGAGAGAGAGAATTGATCCGGAAAGAGTTTCGGTGGTCCGGAAGGAGTTCCGGGAAGGTCTGGAATGGTTCCAGGGATGTCCGAAAGTTGTTCGGGTGGTTCCAAAATTGTTTCGGAGTCACGGGATATTAAATACTATTTAAATATATTAATTATGAATTAATTATATTTTATATTAATTTAATAATTAATTAAATAAAGGAGAAAAGGGGCTCCCACCTACATGGGCCCTAAGAGGGCACAAGAGGGGGAGCCGCACCACCTAAGGAAAGGGGGCTTGGGCCCCCTAGTCCGAGTTGGACTAGGAGGGGGACAAGCCCATGGGGGGTTCGGCCGAACCCCCCTTCCCTCTCCTCCTTTAGTCCCACATGGGGGAGCTAGGGAGTTTGCACACCCCCTCCCCCCTTTATATAGCAAGGCATATAAATTGGATTAATTCATTGGAAAATACAATTAATTGTATTGCAGGCCGGCCGAGCTGTTTCTCCGCCCGTTTTGCCCCCTCTCTCCACCTAAGCTATACCGCCGGGCACCGTTGCCCTGCGGGATTCCAGATAAGATCTACCCCTGCGATTTCAGCTGGATCTGAATGACCGGGGGTTGTCGTTAAGCTCCGTATGTTTGCGAGTGCTCGGAGGTAACTCTTTTGAGGAGCCTGGGCGACGTCGTCTCGCCCCTGCAGCCGCCGCGCCACCCCCCTTCTGCCGCCGGCGCACCCCCCCCCCCCCCCTTGGTGTCGGCGCCTCGCCATCTTCCGCCCGACGCCCGTCGACGCAGGTCATCGTCGACACCCCGGCGTCATCGTCTTCGTCATCGCGGCAAGTTCTCCGCGACCTCGAGGTCGGCTACGTACGACTTCATCGTCAACGCTTGTGCGGGAGCGTAATCCCGCTATCGGTCTACATGGAGGTAATGTAACCCGTTCCGCCACCGTTATCACATGTACTAGATAGATAGATCCTGGCTAAGTTAGGGTTTCATACGCTAGAAAATTATTTTTTTCTGCACCGTAACCCCTTCAGTGGTATCAGAGCCGATCTATGCGTAGTACTGCTGGTACGGTTAGAACTCATGTTGAATGAGGGCGTCTTTCTTATATTTGCTACCCTCTAGCGTGCACTTGTGATGCCTTCGGAATTGAGTTGATGTAGCGGCCCGGACCGACTTTACGCGTACGCTTACGCGTACGCTTACGCGAGACTGGTTCCACTACTGACATACGACTTGCACCGTATCTGTGGCTGGCGGGTGTCTGTTTCTCTCTCTCTAGTCGGCAAAGCATTTTCAATGGAGGGACCAAAAGGGATGTTTAAACATGCAATTATACGATCGACGTTGTGGTACAAAGTTCGTAGGTAGGGAAGCGATTCTCTTACGAATAAGCCTATATGCCACATAAAACTTGCAAAACTAAATAAAGCTAGAGGCGTCTAACTTTGTTTTGCAGAGGCGTTATTTTATGTGACATGGTTACAGTAAGTTTTGATATTACTCGTACTGTCGGAGGCAATGGAGGACTCCGTAGACTCGGAGCCATGCCGGGGCGCCGGGGGGGGGGGGGGGGCAGGCACATAGCGCCATGAAGGTCCAGGCGCATCCACCATGTCACATCGCACTTCATTGCATCATTATTGTGTGTTGTTGTGTGTGCATCCTATTTATTGCTTATATGCTAGATATACAACGGTAGCATCTTGAGTAGGATGATCCCTAACAAATACCAAAATTGTGTTCTCCCTCGTTGCGCACCACCAAGAAAGTTCTATGTTATGAGGCAGGCCGTGATGATCGGGTGTCACACATCTCGTCGTTCGCATACAGTGGGTGTAAGCCATGTTGCACGCGCAGGGTCTTCGAGGTTTGATTGGCGAGCCTAGCATATCCAGAAATATGGCCTCGGAACACGGGAAGATCGAAAGATCGAGCACGAGTCACAGAGTTGTTGTGATCGACATTTTATGTCCACCTTTGAAGCTATGTTGCCGGCCGTGATGATCAGGGGTGGTGTGGTGGATGAGGGTCGTGTAATCGCCATTATTATTTTTAGGGATAATAATCTTGGTGTGGTGTGTTTTAGATAATGTGATTATAAAATTAAAACTCACCTACATATTATAAACTTTACCTTACCTCTTTTGCGATCACATATGTAGACTACGCAACTATACTTCGGTTACTTCCTCAAGAGCCCGGATGCTACCTTAGAAGCCGACGGGTCCAACTTCATCAGATGGTACAAGGGTTTTAGAAACATCCTCAAACACAACAACATTATGTATGTTCTCGATGAAACGTTAGGAGAAATACCAGGAGATTCTGCTAGCGAGGAGGAGGAAGATGATTTCCGTAGGCGTCGAGACATATTCATTGAAGTGGATATCACCATGACCGTTTGCCTGGCACCTGAGTTGAAAGAGTTATTTCGACGCAAGGAGCCAAGCGTCATGATTGATGCGATAAAGACACACTTCGGGGATGAATTAAAGCGTGAGCAATTCAGACAGCTTAGAATGTTCCAGACCATTCATATGGAGGAGCACACCTGTCTGGAGACACATTTGAAGAGATTGTATGACATCTACTTCCAGCTGACGATGGTCTTCGATTACTGGATGGCAGATTCTTGTGCCATTCGGACTGTCCTGATATCTCTACCTCCTAGCTATGAGAAGCATGTGCGCAAGTACATTTTGAAGGCCGGTGATATGAACTTATACAAGTTTGTGTCCGAATTCAAATCTCTGAAAGTTGATTCCATCGAAGGAGAGATCTTCGATGCTACAGGTATATATTTGATATATACAAAATTATGAATTCGCCTATTGATATATGATGAAGTATTTGATACTTGTTCTGTTTGTGAAACAGGTCCTGATTATCACATATATGCGGCGCAGTTTGATGTGACCTGGCGCTGAAGATGGTGATCAAGGAGTTGATGGCCATTTGGTGTTCACGTCCTCAAGTTATCATAGTTATCATTAATAGTTTTTGATAAGATCTTTTGTAATAGTGAGCGAGTGTGTGTGTCTTGATTGTTGCAAGACAAAGTTATACATGTAATAAGACAAGTTCAGTTGTTTTATGTTATGGAACAAGCCAGTTGTTTTATATTATGAATAAAGATTCCACGTCTCAATTACATTGATTGTATGATAAGTATTCATAATTGTAGAAATAATAAAATAACGTGTCTTATGAATAAGAGTTCCATTACTAAAATAAACACCGTCAAGTTTAGTCATAAAGGCAATGAAATAAGTAATGGATGTTTTTGTCCATTTAAGTATTTCGAGTGCCGAGTTGATTAAGATTGAAATCAAGTATTAAAGTTGCAATACCAGAGGAAATTAATTGAGTGTCATTTTTAATGATTAATTAATGGTGTTTTTTCTTGATCCGAATTCTTCTATGATTGCTGGTAAATAGGAGTATTTGCCTGATAAATTATAAATCTGAAATTAATTTGATAAGAGATCAAATGGGGTTTTTCAGAGGAAAGAATGGTGAATGTTATATTCACAAGATTCGATCAAAGGACAATATTTTTGAATTATGGTTTCAACATAAAAGACTTGTGGAAATATGTTTCACAATAATATAATGTCATATATGGTGATATATGGGGTATTATAATCATACTCTATTTTAAATAAAGTGTGGTCTGTCAGAATCAGTCTTAGAAACTCCTAATATGTTCGAAACATTATAGTCGATGTCCACTTTAGAAATTAGATATTTTTCTCAAATTCGTAGGATCGACAGTAGTGTCGACATGTATATGATTATACGATAATTCGGAATATACATAAATAGTACTTTGTAGATTGCTTGCATTGAATGGGAGTGTATTCCAAAACCAAATAGAAACAAAACTTGGTTTGTTGTCTATGTAATTCCGAGGAAAATATGATTTTTTCGAATTATGGTTTATGGATTGGAATTAGAAGCTTGAAATAAGGTGTAAGACCTATGTTGGAAGGTGTTCCAAAGAGTATATGTCTACAAATGAAAATTTGGTGATTAAGAGTGAGGGAGACTAGAAAATTGTTTTCTGCTTGCAATCCTCTTCAGAAAGATCATAATATTTTCATGAAAGAAGCTTCTAAATAAAGTGTTGTTATATTTAATATTGCTGTCAGGTCACATCACAATATTAAATGTTTTAGATCTTGTTGACAGATCAAGGTGCACTTTATGAATACAAAGAAAGTTGAGAAAATATCAGAATACGAACTAAGGCTTTTTCAGCCTGGAAATCCAAGTTACATTTGAAAGGATTAAAAGAGTAATTGTTGCTACAATTCTTATTAGAGGAATAAGATTGTTTAATCATCATATAAAGTGTTATATGAGAAATGTGACTATAAGAAAGACGTGGAAGCATGTCTTGTCAAGAAATGTGTCTTGGACAAGATCAAATTTGTTGACTACATTTATTTAGACATGCTTGAAGTCTGAAGGATTTGTATTAATGTAATACTGTAGTTTGTATTAAATTCGAATTGATAATAGTTCAATGATTTTGTTTTGACCAAAATGTCGATTTAAGTGGGAGTCATAGTTAGTTCACTCAGGTGAAATATGTGAAGAACATATTTTTGAGTGGGAGCTTAGGAACTCAAATATGTGGATGACACGTTTTTGAGTTGGAGCTCGTGTTCTCAAATATGTGGAGACATAATTTGAGTGGGAGCCGAATTCATCTTGTGTAAATGACACATTGTGAAATTGTACCACTAGAATAGATGAGAAGGATGAAATTCTGAAACTATTTGAAAGTTAGTGTCTATTTGGAATAGAACGGGAATGTTAAGTAGTTAGTCAAGTTGTTTTGAATTATATCTGAGGAGTCAGAATAGAGTCAAAAGGATGGTCCTTTGAAATCCAATTGATCATTAAGAGTAATGATACAAGGTAGTGATGGTTGTATGAAATGTTGGTCTATTATGTAATATCAGACATCATACAGAAACCATATTATCTGCTCGATGAAATATAACCGATGTTCTTAGGAAAAGAACAGTTGTAAAAGTAAATTTAGAATTTACTGGAAGTAGAAGTACGTTAGTTGATGGATTGACATTGGAATGTCAAGTTTTCTGCATTGGTGTGAAAGTATGTAGATATCGCGAGTTTGTAATTGTTACAAGGGGCTCATAGTGACTGAGTGTGTTTTCTAGGCAGTTATCTCGTTGGTATAATCAGAGTAAACGTTGGGAAACAGAAGTCTCACTTAGTTACGGTATTTGCATATATGTTATTGGATAACATGGTGATATCAAGCAAGTTGATATCAATGAATCGCAAAAGTATGTACAATCATGGATTGTGCAGATTGCCAGAGTAACACTCTTCCACTAGCAAGCATTATCAGATGATTCTTATTTGATAAGGGATTTTGATAAAGTAAAATGCAGCTATTTTATTTGTACTCTAGTGCAAGTGGGAGACTGAAGGAGATATGCCTTAGAGGCAAATAAATAAGTAGCATTTATTGCGTTATCTCATAAGTTTATAATAGGTCTGTGTATTATGCTATAACTGTATGAATCGGAATTATTGATACACGTGTGATACATAGACAACCAGGTCCCTAGCAAGCCTCTATATGAGCTAGTCGATTGGGCAACAGTTGATCGAGATTCCCGATCAAGGACAATGACGTCGGTTGACAATGGGGTCATCTTGTTAGTTGAATAAGATGATGGACATATGCAAAGTATTGCAATAAGATCGTATTACGATGTTTGTCATTTGCAATAGATTTGAATATGATAGCTTGTTCCTTAGACCGTGAGACCGTACTTATTGATGCTTCGTAGGGGTGCTTTGAGAGCATCAAACGTTGTGTCTTATATAGCATGACAATAACGGTGTCCATCTTGGGTATTCCGAAAGAGCATCGAGACGTAAGGATCAAGAGCGGGATTTGTTCATTCTTGTAATGGAAAGATACTCTGGGCCCACTCGGTGAGATTACATCTATATAGTTGCGCAGCTTATGACTAGTTCATGGAGATGTAATATCACAGACGAGTTAATAACCTTCGTCGGTAACGAGATACAACAAAGACATCGGTATGTCTACGATCATATCTCAGACAAGGTAGTATCACAGAAACAAAGGGAATGAATATCATATTTATGGTTCAACGACGATATTCGTAGAATGCACAGGGGCCGTCATATACATCCAGGTATCCCTGACGGTCATTGGTGAGCGGGGTGTCTCGATCATGTCTGGAGTGTTCTCGAACCGTAGCGTAACAAACTTAAGGTCTTAGCGACGCCAGGAGATAAGTTCTGGAATAATATAGGTTTTTGTTGGAGAGAGAGAGAATTGATCCGGAATGAGTTCTGGTGGTCCGGAAGGAGTTCCGGGAAGGTCTGGAATGGTTCCAGGGATGTCCGAAAGTTGTTCGGGTGGTTCCGAAATTGTTTCGGAGTCACGGGATATTAAATAGTATTTAAATATATTAATTATATTTTATATTAATTTAATAATTAATTAAATAAAGGAGAAAAGGGGCTCCCACCTACATGGGCCCTAAGAGGGCCCAAGAGGGGGAGCCGCACCACCTAAGGAAAGGGGGGCTTGGGCCCCCTAGTCCGAGTTGGACTAGGAGGGGGACAAGCCCATGGGGGGTTCGGCCGAACCCCCCCCCCCCCCCCCCCTTCCCTCTCCTCCTTTAGTCCCACATGGGGGAGCTAGGGAGTTTGCACACCCCCTCCCCCCTTTATATAGCAAGGCATATTAATTGGATTAATTCATTGGAAAAAACAATTAATTGTATTGCAGGCCGGCCGAGCTGTTTCTCCGCCCGTTTTGCCCCCTCTCTCCACCTAAGCTATACCGCCGAGCACCGTTGCACTGCGGGATTCCAGCTAAGATCTACCCCTGCGATTTCAGCTGGATCTGAATGACCGGGGGTTGTCGTTAAGCTCCCTATGTTTGCGAGTGCTCGGAGGTAACTCTTTATGAGGAGCCTGGGCGACGTCGTCTCGCCCCTGCAGCCGCCGCGCCACCCCCTTTTGCCGCCGGCGCACCCCCCCTTGGTGCCGGCGCCTCGCCGTCTTCCGCCCGACGCCCGACGCCCGTCGACGCAGGTCATCGTCGACACCCCGGCGTCATCGTCTTCGTCATCGCGGCAAGTTCTCCGTGACCTCGAGGTCGGCTACGTACGACTTCATCGTCAACGCTTGTGCGGGAGCGTAATCCCCGCTATCGGTCTACATGGAGGTAATGTAACCCGTTCCGCCACCGTTATCACATGTACTAGATAGATAGATCTTGGCTAAGTTAGGGTTTCATACGCTAGAAAATTATTGGTTTCTGCACCGTAACCCCTTCATGATGTACTTGCGGAGCGTCTCATCCTTCTTCTGCACAACAGCACGCAGTTCGTTGTGGGTGAGGGCGCGATCGTATGTCCCCTTGAAGTTGGAGACGAACTGCTTGCAGAGCTCCTCCCAAGAGTTCACGGAGTCCTCCGGGAGGTTCAGGAGCCACGACAGCGCAGAATCGCGAAGCGCGTGGGAGAACCAATTGGCCATGACCTTGTCATCTCCACCCGCAGCTTGGATGGAGGTGGTGTAGAGCTGCAGGAACTCGATGGGGTTGGTGGAGCCGTCGTAGCCCTTGGGAAGAGCAGGCCTGAACTTCGGGGGCAAGACCACGCGACGCAGAGAACGGGTAAACGCCATGCAGCCTGAGGCGTACGTGGCGACCCCGTGCTGCAGCGCGCCGCGGTTCTGCTGACCCGCCTGGCCAATCTCCTCCACGAGCCTGTTCTGGCGGTCTCGCTGGAGCTCCATCCCCACGCGAGCGTCGGGCGCGGTGCGCTGCACGATCAAGCAATCGTGCGGCGAGGACGCGTGCAAAGAAGCCCTCTGCGCCGCAACCGGTGCAGGCCCCGGAGGTGGCGGAGGCGCGTTTGTCGCGACCGTGCCCGCGAGAGAGGGGCGCATGTTGGACTGCGACGGAGCGGGGCGCGTCGTAGCGATGCCGACGAGGTGGTTGAGGCGTTGGAGCCACTGCTCGTGGGCCTCAGCGGTGGGCTGGTAGCGGAGAAGCTCATGCGCCATGAGCAGCGCGGTGTGAGGCGCAGGGTCTGTCCTTCCCGGGCCCGAGCCGCTCGGGCGCTGCGTCGGGTGCGACGACTGCGCGTCCTCCTGGTGGTCGTAGTAGTGCTCCGGCGCCTCTGCGTGAGGGCCAGAAGGGACATGCTCTTCATGGCGGGGTCGGCCCCGCCGTGCGCGGGTGGTCGCGGTGCCTGGCAGCGCGCGTGCTCCCCCAGGCGCACGTCGGCTGACGCGGGCGACGCGGGTGGCGCGGGTGTTCACCATGGCGCGGTGACGAACTCTAAGGTTGTTGACACGCCTCAATCCCCTACCTGGCGCGCCAAATGTCGGGTTGTGACTCCCAAGAATCGGGGGTAGTCACTTCCTGAAGTGTAGTTCGTGAAGGGGATTGAACGCGGAGGTCTAGACCCTCGAGGGACCCCGCGACGGTGCTCGCCGGACCCGAAGAAGACACGCACACGACAGAGGTAGACACCGGCCCTTACCCAGGTTCACGGCCCTCGTGAGGAGGTAAGACCGCTACTCCTGTTTGTCTGTATTAGATGATGGAGGTTACAGTACAATGGAGCTTGTCGGAGGCCCCCTTGAGGCAGTTCTTGCCTGGGGAGGGAAGCAATCGTCCTCTTCTTCCTCCAGCCAGAGGCTATCCTAACAAGTATTGCTAGGATTTACAAGGGTTGTAGCACGCAAAGAGTCGACCCGTGCTACGATGGATGTCTTCTCCCTTTTATAGGCGCCTCTGGCGCTCTCCTTCGGCTTGGCCCTCAATGTGGCTCCCACATGGCAGAGGCAGGGTGGAGTTGGAGTCCACCGCGGCGTGTTCGTCCATGGACGCGGTCCATTGTTGATAAAGGTGGGCGCGGTGGCCGACAGGCGGCCGACCGCGCTGTACTGCCCGCAGAGAGGGCAGTCTCTGAGGTGGAGCCCACGATGACGTTCTCCCTTAGAGGGTTGCGCCGTCCACCCGCTTTATCGTCAGAGTAGAAGGTCCTGGCAGCTGCGCAGCAGGCAGAGCCACTTTATTGACCCCTTTATCACCAAAACGACAACGGGGGTGCTTGTGTAACCACGTGGGCGTGGCAGAGGCCATGTGCGTCTTGCCGTACTTCCTTGGCCGCAACGTTTCCCTTCAGGCGCGGGGAGGCCTGAGGGGAGATTCCTGCGGGACTGCCTCGAGGCAAGCTGGCGCCTCGGGAGGGTCCCCTGAGGCGAGGGATCCCTTGAGGCCCTCGTTTCCTCTTCAGGCCCTCGAGGGAATTGCCTCTCGAGGGTCCCGCCAGGCGGTGATGCCTGGTCCTTAGTCGTTTCGTCTGTCTGGCCAACGTGCGAGGCCTGGAGGGAATGGGCTCTCCATACTCTAGTTCCCACTGGGCCGACAAGATTTATGGAAACATGCAAAGCAATATATAAGTAATGAATGACAACAAGTCATGTTATTTAAGATTGATGTTGCATGGAAATATATCTCGGAACAGCTATGGAAATGTTGTAGTAGGTAGGTATGGTGGATGTTTTGAGAAAGATGTTTGGCTTATGTGTAGGAGAACAAGATGAAAATCTCCCACGAGTTTGGATGTACCCGCGAAAAATGCACTAACTCTAAATGTGAGAAAGGGCAAAGGAAAGTACCGAAGAGGTTAGCATTATGGTGGTGGAAGTGCCATGAAAACCGCAGTTTTAGAACTCACAAGTAAAAAGATTCCAAATAAAATATGATCATGAAAGGCATAATGAAAATTACTCCTAGAGGGATCGTGACGAATGACAAAGTCACTGTTGGCTTCCCTGATCGTAGCGCATAACATAAAGTCATTACAGTTGCTTTAGGCAATTAGAAGTCATATATCATTATGCAATCAACTAGAAATTTAAGTGTGGCACAGTTTTCAAGTTTCTCTAGACCAACCATTTCATCATTCCACTTTACTAGACCATCATGTTTACCATTAAGCAAATTAATATCTCAAATAACATCAATGATTCAAGTGACACAATTTAATGATCTACAAGATTATGAATCATTTAGTTATACCATCTACCATATTTAGCATTTTCTGTTCGCAACCAAACACCAATCAACTTATTTAAAAGATAAACTCTCCAAGTAATTAAACAATGAGATATGAGAGTATAATATAGCAAAACTAACAGCTCTTAACAAGAGATGCATGAAAAACAAGAGCTAGAGAGAAAACGATAACATGAAAAGAATACTCAACAAGTATAACTGAACAATACGAGTATTCATATGAAAAAGCGGAGCGTGTCTCTCTCCCACAAAAAATAATGCTAGGATCCATTTTATTCAGAGAATTAATATGACAAAAACAAAAACAAACAGACGCTTCAAGATAAGCACATAAGATGTGACAAAATTAAAATATAGTTTCACTAGAAAGGACCTGATAGTTTGTCGATGAAGAAGGGGATGACTTGGGCATCCCCAAACTTTGATGCTTGAGTATTCTTGAAATAAATTGGGGTGAACCACCGGGGCATCCCCAAGCTTTGGCGTTACTATCCTCTTGATCACATTATATCATACTTCTCTCTTGATTCTTGAAAACTTCCTCCACACCAAACTTAGAGTAACTTCATTAGAGGGTTAGTGCACAAACAATTATGATATTGTGTAGGAAAACAATTGCTACCAATTCTACTGGACATTAGCTAAATCCACTGATACTTAATAGGATAAAAAGATCCAATCAAAATAGCAAAAGAGGCATTGCAAAAGAAAATGATAGAATCTGTCAAAAACAGAACAGTCCGTAAATACGAATTTATTCAAGGCATTTAACTTGCTCAAATAAGAAAACTCAAAACTAATTAAAGTTGCTAATACATCTGAGGATTGCGCACCAAAAAGGGCCGATTTTTATGACGTTCCAGTGAGGAGTTGAATTTAAAGGTAGACAGCAGAAATCTGTTTCAGCACAGGAATTAAATTTTAACATCAACTTTCGACTAGAGACTTAACTTGACACAACATTGCGATAAAATTAAGATACAAAGGAGTTTCTACAGAGATAGGACAAGTCCTTGACACAAGCAAAACAAAATAAAATAACAGAAAATAAAATTGGGTTGTCTCCCATAAGCGCTTTTGTTTAACGCATTTGAGTTAGGAACAAAGTAAAACTCAAGTATTATCAAGAGATGAAGCATCAACACCATAATTTGAACGAACAATAGAATCAAAAGGTAGCTTCATTATTTTCCTAGGGAAGTGTTCCATACCTTTCTTGAGTCAGAATTGGTACTTGATGGTACCTTCTTTCATATCAACAATAGCATCCACAGTTCTCAGAAAGGGTCTTCCCAACACAATTGGACAAGATGGATTGCATTTAATATACAAGACAATAAAATCAACGGGGACCAGGTTATTATTAACCATAATAGGAGTATCATTGATCCTCCCCAAAAGTCTCTTCAAAGCATTATCAGCAAGAATTAGCAATATTCCAATGGTAGCAAATCAAACATATCATAGAGCTTTTTAGGCATAACAGAAATACTTGCACCAAGGTCACACAAAGAATTACAATCAAATTTATCTATTTTAATTTTAATGATGGGCTCCCAACCATGTTCTAACTTCCTAGGGATAGAAGTTTCAAGTTTTAATTTATCTTCCCTAGCTTTAATGAGAGCATTTGTAATATGAGCAGTAAAAGCCAAATTAAGAGAGCTAGCATTAGGACTTGTGGATAATTTTTGAAAGAAATTAATAACTTCAGAGATATTACAATTATCAAAATCAAAATTATTATCATCAAAACAAACCTAACCACATTCTCTCACGTTTTTAAAAATTTCAGCTGTTTTGTCAACACTAGTTTCAGCAGTTTTAGGCAATTTTAAATTTTTGGATAAAGTAGAGGAGACATTTACTATACCAACTATGTTACCATTGATAGTAGGAGGCTTACTAGCATGTGAAACACCATTATTTTTAGAGGTAGTAATAGTAAAAACTTTAACAATATTAACCTCTTTCTCTAGTTCTCTCTCTCTTTCCCATCTAGCACGTAATTGAGCCATCATCCTAACATTTTCATAAATTTGAATTTGAATGGAATTAATTTTAGCAAAGGGATTAACCTCTTTAGTTTCAGTAGGCATAACTTTAGATTTTAAAAGATCAACATCAAGGACAAGAGTATAAACTTTAGATGCAAGAATATCAATTTTCCCAAGCTTTTCCTCAACAGTTTTATTAAACAAAGTTTGTGTAGTGATAAAATCTTTTAACATGGTTTCAAGTTGAGAGGTGGTAGTCCTATTATTGTTATAAGAATTACCATAAGAGTTGCCATTATTAGAAGCATAGGGCTTATAGTTGTTGTTACCATACTTGTTCCTATAGGCATTGTTGTTAAAAAATCAATAAAGTTTACATCAACATGCTCTTCTTGTGCAACTAAAGAAGATAAAGGAACATTATTGGGATCAATATGAGATTTACCACTAGCAAGCATATGCATAATAATATCAATCTTTTCACTCAAGGAGAAGGTTTCTTCAACAGAATTTACCTTCTTACCTTGAGGTGTCCTCTCCGTATGTCATTCAGAATAATTTACCATCATATCATCCAAGATTTTTATTGCAGCCCCCAAAGTGATGGACATAAAGGTACCTCCAGCAGCTGAATCCAATAAGTTTCTTGAAAAAAAATTCAGTCCTGCATAAAAGGTTTGGATGATCATCCAAGCAGTGAGTCCATGGGTAGGGCAAATCTTTATCAAAGATTTCATTCTTTTCCAAGTTTGAGCAACATGTTCATTATCTAGTTGTTTAAAATTCATGATGCTACTTTTTAGAGAAATAATCTTAGCAGGAGGATAGTATTTTCCTATAAAAGCATCTTTGCATTTTATCCAAGAATCAATACTATTCCTAGGCAGTGAAAGAAATCATTCTTTAGCTCTTCCTCTCAAGGAAAAAGGAAATAATTTCAATTTTATGATATCAGCATCTATGTCTTTATATTTTTGTATTTCACATAATTCAACAAAGTTATTTAGATGGGCGGCAGCATCATCATAACTAACACCAGAGAATTGCTCTCTCATAACAAGGTTTAATAAAGCATGTTTAATTTCAAAGAACTCAACTTTAGATGCAGTGGAGCAATAGGTGTGCATATAAAATCATTATTGTTGGTGCTTGTAAAGTCACACAACTTAGTATTTTCAGCGGAACTCATTTTAGCAAATTACTAGACAAACCGAAATAACAATAATAGAGAAATAATTAACAACCAAAATAAACAAAGCAACAAAACTGAAAATAAAATAGCAAAACCGAAATAACAAAAGTAATGCAAGTAACTATTTTTTTTTATTTTTGATAATAAGCAAACAAGACAGTAATAAAAATAAACTAAGAAAGACAATAACAAAATAAAAAGATTGAAAGTGCAAAAACTCCCCTCGTAGTGAATCTTCAAATCTCCCTGGCCGCGGCGCCAGAAAAGAGCTTGATGCACTCGGTGGGTGTGTTGTTGGGAGACCCCAAGAAGAAGATATGAAGTAGTGCAGCAGCAAATTTCACTCAGTTATGAAACCAAGGTTATCAAACCAGTAGGAGATGAAGAATTGCTTCGAGGTATCAACGGCGCCAGAAAAGAGCTTGACGTAGTTGACGTGGAATCTGCACACAACACAATCAAAGTATTTTGCCCCAACTCAACGTTGAGTGTGTCAATCCCACCGACTTGCTGTAACAAACGGATTAAACGTATGTGTGGAAGAAAGGTGTTTGTTTGCAGAAAGTAACAGGTTTGCAGTTGTGGTTTTATCAGATTAATGAGAAGGACCGGGGTCCACAGTTCACTAGTGGCGTCTCTCCATAAATAATAATAACATTCATCCATGCGTGGTAAAGAAATTACAGCTAGGCAATTGACAGAATAATGATGAGCAACCCAATGCATATACTAATGATATGGTGTATAGTGTGAGATTCATTCAGGCATTACAACAATATACATAGACCGTTCCAACCACATCTATGACTAATAATCCACCTTCTGGTTAGCGTCCGCACCACTTTCAGTATTAAGTTGCATGCAACAGATTATCGCCTTAAGCACTTTGTGTAAAGTAAGTAACATCATCCTTAGACAAAGTATTACTGTTTTATCCCTAGTAGAAATAGTACATCTACAACCTTAGAGCTTTCTGTCACTCGCGTTCGTGCTCGGACCGTGCGGTGCGTCATGGCATATATGTATTAGTCAAATTAAATGGAATAGGGCAATACATGTATTTAATTACCCCACACATTCCATATTTAATTAATTAGGTGTGTTTCTACAATTAAATTAAATGAAATTAAATGAAATTAAATGATGCATGGATGGCATAATGTTGTTAATTGCATATTTCTCATAATAAAACATATAAAGATTATTTGATTTGGAATTATAAAACTAAAGTTCTTAATGTTTTAAGTCTAGGGGTGTTTCTACAATTTACAGGGACGTGTTGGTGATAGAGAAGTATCGGTTAGGGCTCCTGTGCAAAAACAACAGAGAGCCAGGGGGCTCTGCGCAAAGATCTAGGTCCAGATCTGGATCTGTCTTTTGTTACCGCACACGGGTCCAGCCAGAGAGGCTGACATGCGGATCCCGTGCTAACTGGGCGCTGACTGCGCACTGCGATGGCCGCTGCGGGCTCCCACGGTCACTGACCGGTTTGTCCCGGCTGTCAGTGGGAGAAGAAATTAAAAAGGTGGGCTTTTTATGTTCAACGTGCCCACGAAATTCGAACGCGCGACAGCGCTCGACGCACGGATGGAACGAAACGGCTGCGCTAGCCACGGGGTCGAGTTTGTTGTTATGTTAGGTAGAGGACTTTGCTGATTTTAAGTGTAGCAAGATGCAAGGTTAACTGAAGAAACTGAAGAACTCAAAACGGCAGTGCGTGCGGCGGACGGAGGCGCGACGACGATGACCAAGGACGGGCGGCGCGGGGCTGGCGCGTGCGTTCGGGGGTGCGGGGAGTGTTGTTGCGCTCGTTTTTTGCTCGGATGTGAAAGAGGAGGTCCGGAGCGCTCGCGTTCGTGCTCGGACCATGCGGTGCGTCGCGGCCGCGCGGGGCGCTCGCCGGTTCCGGTGGAATTAGGCCGAACGAAGAAGCAAACATAGGGGGGAGGAATGGGAAAAGCTGCGGCTCACCCCGGGGTGCTTGATGGCGAGAGGAACGAGCCCGGGGACGACCGAGGCGTGTTGTTGTTGTCGTGGAAGAGGCGGCCGGCGTCGGGGAAGAAGACCCCGTGCGGTGCGTTGCGGCGTTTCCGTGCTCTGTTCGCGGCGAGGAAGGAGCAGAAGCATTCGCGCAGCTGCTGGCGCGAGGAGGAGGCAGGGGACGTGCGGGTCACGCCGGAGTCGAGCTTGAGCTCCTCTCGGCCATGGCGACGTCGTGAGCGTGGAGGAGAACGTGCGGCAGCGGAGAGACAGGGAAGAACTAGGGTTAGGGTTTGCGGGGTGCGGCGCAGTTTATAGGAGAGAGGAAAAGCGCGAAGGGCTCGGTGGGGCGCCCATGGCAGTGGCCATGGCGTGCCTCGCTGGAAAGATCGCTCTCCCGCACGGAGAAGACGACAGGTAGGGGCAGGCCGTGGGCTGTAGGTGGGCTGGGCCGGAGTTGGGCCGAACAGCCCACTTCGGCCAGAAGAGAGTTTTTTTCTTCTCTATTTTTTATTTTTCCTTTTATTTATTTTATGTTTTGTATTTTAATAACAGGAATTGGAATAAAGAAAATTTACAAAATATTTTTTAGTTTCAAGTAGGCAATTTAATAAACTAGTTTTTAATATTTGCAAAGATTGTAACATCACATTGTAAAAGATTTGAAATTGCATTTGAATTTAAAAGTGAGTGATTTAAATTTGAGTGCAACAATTTAATTAAATGAGGTGACAAATTAAACGATGCCATGATGCTTTCTTATTGCATAAACAAACACATCATTCTAGCAAGGCATTACATTTGGGATGTTACACTCTTGGAGTTACGAGCATCTACTTGGCCAAAGCACACACACGTAACGGAGAGCATGCAAGATCATTAAATAGCGCACACATGATATATTATGAAGCAATAAGTTTAGTACTCAATATTCGTCGGATCCCAGCAAACACAACATGGAGAATTACATAAAGATGATCTTGATCATGATAGGCAGCTCACAAGATCTAAACATGATAGCACAAAAGAAGAAGACAACCATCTAGCTACTGTTATGGACCCGTAGTCCAAGGTAGACTTCTCACGCATCAGTCCGGAGGCGGTCATGGCGACGTAGAGGCCTCCGGGGATGATTCCCCCTCCCGGCAGGGTGCCGGGGAGCAGTCCTGATCTCTCCCGAATTGGTGTTGACGACGGCGGCGGTTCGGGGCCCGTGGAGGAAAAAGTGATTAACCGCGCTCTGTTTTTAGGTCAAGAGGGTATTTGTACACGAAAGATCTAGGTCGGTGGGCGCCCGAGGGCGCCACATCACCTCCCGGCGTGGCTCATGTTGCTGTCGCGCCACCAGGCGATGTGGGCCCCTCGCGGCCCTTCTTCGTCTCGTCTTTGGTTCTTCGCGACGCAAATATTTCAAAAATAATTCCTACTTGATTTGTTTCCAGTTTGGCGGATATTTCCTTAAGTACATTTATGAAACCAAAAACAACAGAAAACAGGGAACTGGCACTGTAGCATCTTGTTAATAGGTTAGTCCTATAAAATGCATACAACTATATAAAATACATATAAAACATGTAATAACAGGATATAACATAGCATGGAACATAAGAAATTATGGATACGTTGGAGATGTATCAAGTGCCCACAACCCATCTTATGGAGTGGACACACTGGTACATGGACTCCGATGCTACACATCACGTCACCGGCGAGCTGAGCAGACTCTCCACCCATGAGCACTACAAGGGCCATGATCAAATCCACGCCGCTAGTGGTCAAGGTATGGCAATTAAAAATATTGGGCATTCACTTATTCATACTCCTCATAGTTCTATTCATCTTAGAAATATTTTACATGTTCCTACAACCTCTAAAAATTTATTATCAGCTCACAAAATTGCCCTAGACAATGATGCTTTCATTGAAATTCACCCCTTCTTTTTTTGATAAAGAATCGAGCCATGAAGCACATCATATTTAAAGGTCTCTGTCATGGTGGCCTTATCCCCTCGTACTCACCTCCATGGAGCCACACAAGCATGCCTTCATCACCCTCAAGCCTTCATCTTCCACGTGACATCGACGTATAGGGCATCCATCTTCCTTCATTGTGCAAAAAGTTCTTCGGAAAAATAAAATAGATTATTCTCCTGAAATATGTCCCTATGTTTGTGATCCTTGTCAACAAGCAAAGAAAAAACAGTTGCCTTATCCTATATCAACTAGTGTTTCTACTAGACCTTTGGAACAAAAAAATTCCGATGTTTGGGGACCAGCTCCTCCTTCTGTTAGCAAACACTCCTATTATGTAAGTTTTATTGATTATTTTACGAAATTCACATGTATTTATCTCCTTAAAAAATGTTCTGATGTTTATCAAGCCTTTTTAAATTTTTAACAAATGGTTGACCAAAAATTCATTCACAAAATTATAACTATGCAAACAGATTGGGGTGGTGAATATGAAAAACTTCATACTTTTTTCCAAAAAGTTGGTATTACACATCATGTCTCATGCCCTCATGCTCATCAACAAAATGGATCTGCTGAAAGAAAACATGGTCATATTGTTGAAGTTGGTCTCTCTCTTCTTGCAAATGCATTTATGCCCCCTCAAGTTTTGGGATGAAGCTTTCCTGACAGCAACATATCTCATAAATATGCTTCCTTGTAAACCACTGAATTCTGCTACACCAACCGAAAAACTTCTCCATATCACACCCAATTAATCTCTTCGCATTTTTGGTTGTGCATGCTGGCCAAATCTTCGTCCTTATAACAAAAGAAAATTATCTTTTCGCTCAAAACAATGCGTTTTTCTCGGATATAGTCCTTTACATAAAGGTGTCAAATGTCTTGATGTCACAACCGGGAGAGTGTACATCTCTCGAGATGTCGTTTTTGATGAACAAATGTTTCCCTTTGCATCTCTACATCCTAACGCCGGATCACGTCTTCAAAAAGAAATCTTACTTATTCCATCTGACACACACATATCTCAAATATCATCACCTCCTACCTTACCTACACCTACTCATATTCCTAATCATATCCCCCCCTACTACACACACTCATATTCCTCTCAACAGTACTAATACAACAGCATCAAACTCGCAGCCAAATCCTGAAGAAAATCCTCAAAAGGAGAAGAAAACAGTGCAAACGGCCCTTTTTCTGATTCTGCACTAAATGACAGTGTTGGCACAAATCCCGGAGCTGATTCTCCCGCTCCTTCCGCGCAGTCTGCGCCCGCATCCGCCTCGGGTCACACGACCACCTTTCCACGGAGATTCGCTCCAATCATGCACACACCCGGCGGATCTCCCTCGCATGTCGTTCCAAACGGTCGCCCACGTGCCCTCCCGGAGATTCCCCTTCTGCGCCAATCGCGGCCAGCCACGCATGCTGAAATCTCGCCCCCATCATCACGCCCGGCCCCGCGCCAGCTTTTTCTGTCTGGGCCCTCTGTTCCACGCCAATCAGGCTCCGAGGAATCCCGCACGGAGACAACGGTGGACCCATCCTCTGATTCATCCGACACCATATCCGCACCCAATCAATCGCCTTCCGCCACGTTCACACCCGATTCTGCCGCTGACACTACAAATGACAGCACCACAGGATCTTCTATGCCTGCTTCTTTGTCTTCTTCTCCCACAGGAACAACTACTGGATCGGCTGCGCCACCCTCTCCTGCCACAGGTACAGCAGCATCAGGATCTTCTGTGCCGGCTCCTCCTGCCCCCCCCCCCCTCCCCTCCTGCACCTAAGGCCAGGACACGTCTACAAAAAGGTATTCTAAAATCACACATTTATAAAGATGGTACTATTCGCTATGCTTTGCTCACATCTACACGAGAACCGATCAAACAATCTGAAGCTTTAGGTGATGAAAAATGGAAAGATGCTATGCAAGAGGAGTATGATGCTTTGATTCAAAACAACATGTGGCATTTTGTTCCTCCGAGTTCTAACAAAAATATTATTGATTGCAAATGGGTGTATCGTTCAAGAAAAATGCTAATGGTACCATTGACAGATACAAAGCACGACTCGTTGTCAAAGGATTTCGGCAGTGCTATGGCATTGACTACGAAGACATTTTTAGTCCAGCAGCCACTATACGTCTTGTCTTGTCTCTGTCTGTTTCTCAGGGATGGAGCCTTCGTCAGCTGGACGTCAAGAACACGTTCTTACATGGTGTTCTGGAAGAGGAGGTTTATATGAAACAACCACCAGGTTTTCAAAATCCACATACTCCGCACTATCTCTGCAAACTTGACAAGGCATTATATGGATTAAAACAAGCTCCTCGTGCATGGTATTCCAAACTAAGCTCAAAACTCATTTATCTTGGTTTTATTGCATCCAAGGCTGATACATCTTTATTCATATATCACAAATCTGGTATCACTATTTTCATGTTAATCTATGTTGATGACATTATTGTGACAAGTTCTTCAGATCAAGCTATTTCAGCTCTTCTCCATGACTTGAGTGTCACTTTTGCTATCAAGGACCTTGGAACCCTGAACTTCTTCTTGGGGATTGAAGTTACCCCAACACAAGATGGCCTACTCTTGTCACAAGAAAAATATGCCAATGATTTAATCACATGAATTGGTTTCCTAGGTTGCACACCATGCCCTACACCTTTATCACACTTTGAGAAGTTGTCTTTAACATATGGTACTCTCCTTGGTCCGGAGGACAGCACCAAGTACCATAGCATTCTGGGCGGTCTTCAGTATCTCACTTTAACTAGACCTGATATATCCTTTTCTGTTAACAAAATTTGTCAATTCTTACATGCCCCCAATACATCTCACTGGACAGCAGCAAAAAGATCCTTAGCTACATCCAAGGTACCATTAACGTTGGTCTCACTATTTAAAAATCTCACTCTACTCGGCTTAGTGCTTTTACAGACGCAGATTGGGCTGGTTGCCTTGATGATCGACGCTCTACCGGTGGTTTTGCGATCTTTTATGGTCCCAATCTCATCTCATGGAGTGCTCGTAAGCAAGCAACCCTGTCTCGCTCAAGCACTGAAGGAGAATACAAAGCACTCGCTAATGACACTGCCGAAATCATCTGGGTCGAAGCACTTCTAAAGGAACTTGGCCTCCCGCTCAAGCAAAAACCATGTCTATGGTGTGACAATCTCGGGGCCACATACCTCTCCGCAAATCCGGTTTTCCATGCTCGTACAAAACATATTGAAATTGATTTCCATTTTATCCGCAAACGGGTTGCAAGCAAGGCTCTTGATATCCGGTTCATATCAAGCAAAGATCAAATTGCATATGGCTTCACCAAGGCTCTACCGCCCAAGTCCTACAACAAATTCAAGCGTAATCTCAACCTTTCCAGTTCTTCCAAGGCTAAGATTAAGGGGGGTGTTAGACATAGAAATAAATGTAATACAACAATGTAATAGGACTTTATTTCTTTCCTGTTTTGTGCTCCACGATTGGTGTTAGACACCACCGTTGGACAAACCATATGTATTGCCCTGAGCTCCTCGATTGGTGCTAGACACCATCGTTGGACCTTCCTTGTAATCGCCACTGATGGGGCTCTTCCATCTATATTAACACGTACCCGATCATCCCTCAGGGCACCGCCGTCTCCTCATCATAGTGATTCAGAGACTTTCATTATCCTCAGCTTCTTGCAAGAGTTGATGAACATGCTGCAAAATCAATGAAAAAGCAACCACTCGTCAGACTCACGGTTCTCTTGTGCACAGATCCAGAAGATACCTGTTGTGTACGTATGTGGTTGTTGTTGGTGAACTTACTCCCATGGCACATCCCCGGTAAGCATTAGGTCCCCGTCCTTGTCCTCGTACGCGACTGCGAACTGGCCCGCACCGGTGTCCGGCGAGAAGAAGCAGCCGAAGAGCACGTCGAGGCCGGCCGTTCCTAAGCTCCTTCTGTACGTCCTCAGGTCGACATTCCGTCCATGCTCCCTCCTCTTTTCCCACCTGCTGATTCCTTTACCTCGTCGGCGCCCTTCTCCTTCTCGGACGTCGATGTCGACGCCGACGCCTGGAACAAGCTCTAGCCACCGCCGCCACCGACGATGATTGCCGTTTCTTCTGCGCGCCGCCGCCGAACGCGACCACGTCGACACCGCTGCCCTATGTTGCGCCTGGTTTGCCTCGGATGTGTAATTGCTTGCTCTCTGGTGATGGACGCGCGCCACACACGACGACGTACTCGACGGAGCCCAGCACACATATGCATCGGCCGCGGTTCATAGCGCCCTTGCAAGCACTGTCCAGGCGTCCAGCGAGCACACACGCCCTTGCAAGCACGGCCCAACTGCTGCTGCTGCACGGCGCTCCATCCAAGATCCAAAGTGGAAATGTCAGAGGCCTGACGAGAAGAGATGTCGCAGTTACAGAGGCATGCCGCGACGAGGTTGTCTGAAGAGAGGATGGCCTTGGACGTGCACGGTGGAAGTCTTGGCGGCGCGGCAAAGTAGCGCCAGTTTCCGGGTAGGCGACAATGCTACAACACGGTGGATGGACCACGTTTAATGGACACCATGCAAAAATGAGAGGGGCCTTTTTGCAATAATAACACTGCAGTAGACTGTCAACCAGTGCCATGTCAGCAAATACGGCGCTCTACATACTCTAGTGACCGTGTACGACCCACTCACATGTATTCAGTGATCGTAACTTGCGTATAGTGATGTACGGTGATGAAGGCGAGTAACGAGGTCAAATCCAGTGACCTTTGATGAATTTTACTCGGGGAGAAATGGAGCATAAACGGAAGATGCACGGCTCCGAGCATGAACAAATAGGGAGCGACTGAATCGCCTCTCTGTGTACTGGGCTGGCTTAGTGGGCTTTGTACTCCTGGGTTGGACGAATCATGTCTCAGTTTTGCCCTCAAGAGGAGATCCCTCGGTAAGTGGAAATCATTACAAAATGGTTTCCTTTTGTAAAGAGAACTTTACCCTCACTCTCGTGATGACAAGTGTCGCTTTATGCTTGTTTTAGTCTCCATAATTTTTTGTATGTCCGCCAAATGTCGCTACTAGAAAAAAATTGGGAATGAGGATTGCATACGAGAGGGGTGTGAGGGTAGTTTTCCTTTTTATTTTTCAAAAATGAAATTTCAAATCAAATATCTTGAAAACCGTTTATTTAAATTACGAACTGTTTTCACTTTTGAGCTAAGATTCCTTGTTGATAGGTTTTGACGAACTTTTTTTTGTACTTCCGGTTATGTACACATCCGTACAACATGATTCTGTGAAGTTGTACGTCTGAATTTGTGTAGTTTTACTTGTACAAACATGACTGTGTGTGATTGTACGCCTGAGTCTGTATAGTTATACGTACAAGCTTAATCTGTACAGTTGTACATCTGAGTCTGTATTATTATACGTCTGAATCTATATAGTTACACGTTTGAGTGCAGTTAGACGTACAAATTTAATTTGTGTAGATGTCTGAATTGTACGTCTGAATATGTATAGCTATACGTCTAGAACTACATGTACCAGAATGATGTACAGACGCAACTGACGTAAAAAAAATTCCCGTAGGAGCTCCGTACTTACGCGCGTCAGGGTGCTGGGCGCGGGGGGTTTCAGCCCGATCGATGGGCGTCTGTTACGCATGCGTAAGCGAACGACGCGGTGGACGTTTGCAAATGTCGTCTTTTTTTTAGGGACACCCTCGATAAATCGGTATTATCTGACAATCAACTATTGAACGAAGAGGAACAGAAAAATAACAGAAAACAGAAAGAAAGGAACAATGAAAAGGTGATTAAATGGGTCGGCCCAATTGGGTTTTGGACACTTCAACATGGACTAAATATGGACCGATTTAAACACTAAAAATTACAATATGCATAGATAAATATGAATCAAATATATTTATATTTAGAAATAGAGGGAATAGGTAACAACCGATTGGTATAATCCACTAGATCAGTTAATCTATCTATTATATACTAAAAGTAATATATAGATGTTAAAATAGAGACACCACGTTAAGCCACATCATTTAAATTAATTTTAATCGTTAGATCTAAAATACATGGTTAAGATTTAATAAAAATCACGTAACATTTAATTACCATTGTCCAGCCCAACCATGCTGTCACGTTTCATGTGCAAAGCAACCTGATTGGTGAGCTTAAAAAAAATCAATGGCATGTGCAAACCTATAGAGGCGTACTATAATTGTTTAAAACACACGTTACTGTGTCGTGTCCCCTTAGGACTCTATCTGGTAAGAATAAACTTCATAGAGATAGGAAAAAAACGGCCAAAACGGCG
This sequence comes from Poa annua, assembly GCA_026929855.1. Taxonomy (NCBI): domain Eukaryota; kingdom Viridiplantae; phylum Streptophyta; class Magnoliopsida; order Poales; family Poaceae; genus Poa; species Poa annua. The sequence continues at coordinate 30,340,254 of CM049428.1, forward strand.
GATCGAGTGGTGCAGTGTACAAAAATCATAAGGCAGCGGGCACAACAGAGTATATATTTAGCAATTTACAGAAATTTACAGGAAATAACAAAAAAAGTAACATGTAGCTATTGATCGAGTTGATCTTACTTTTATCCTTCCTGCGCCCGTAAAAAACAAAAACGTAGTGACAAGGCGCACTAACTTATACTCCTCTCCGTATAGAAATACTTGACACATTATCTCTATTTTTTTAGGGGGGAGATTTTCACGACCTCTCCTTGCGCGTGTATTGTTCCTATGAACAGTTTTTTTTTGACAGAAACAATGAGCTTTATTAATAAACCATATAAGGATTCAATACAAACTGTCTCCCGGAAGCATTCCGGAGACACACCACACCAAATACACCTAGGCTTAAGTTCAGAAGAATGTGCTAAACAGTGCGCAGCAACATTAAGGTCTCTCCTAACATGAGTTACAAGAAACAGAATTGAAAGCCTGCAACAATTTCTTGATATCTTCAACCACCGGAGCGCATACAGAATGATCCCTTGCTGGAGCTCGGATACGTTGAACCAGTGAGAGGCAGTCCGTGGCAAAGATCTGTTGATCTAATCCCTCTTCTTGGGCAAAGGAAATAGCTCCACGAAGAGCCATCGATTCCGCAAGTTCAGGGTTCAGAACATTGGGAAAACTGTACGAGCATGCAGCTACAAAGTCCCCGGAATGATTCCGTATCACCACTCCGGCCCCCATTGTCGGGGGCTGCCCCCCGGGTAGGGGCAGATCCCGGAATATCTCAGCAGTATGCCAACAGTACTTGAACTTTGGCGAGGGCAAGGGACACCCCCTGGTGTGCTGAAAGGGGCAGCTTGACCCTTGAGCGCCGGAAGAGTGCAAAGTGCCACCTGGCAGGCGCAAGGGTCAGCTCTAACAGCTATAAATAGACACCCCGAGCCTTCACAAGGACAGCAAAAGCATAAGCGGATGGTTCCTCTAAGAACTAGCTTCTCGAAGATGTCTTTGCTGGTAGGCCAAGACATCTTCGGGAGGCTAGGCCTAGAGATGCGCATCCACAGACGAGCTCGGACACCTCCGGAAAGGATCTCGGATCTCGGGCTCCGAGGAGACTCCCGGAAGGAGGTGTATTCGGTTTTACCGGATAGATGGTCCGGGTAAGTGCTAACCGGAGTATCTATCTCGGTCTTGATCTTATGTAGGAGAGGCTCACGGGGGCAAGCGAGGAGGTAGCCGGCATGAGGGATCCCGGTAGGCCGTCAACGGTCTGTAGCAGGCTTTCCCGCCTGATGCGGGGGGAAGTACCTTTTCGTCTGACACGGAAGCATGGTCACCTCCCGCCTGACACGGAAGCATGGTCACCTCCCGCCTGACACGGGAGCACGTCAGCCGGTACGACAACGGTACGACAAGACCTGACATGCCTAGCCCGGCAATCCGGAAAAGGCTATCCGGGATGGGCAAAGACATGTCCTGTCTCTGACAGGGAGACAATGATGATCCAGGACGGCGCCTGTTGTCCTTGCCGACATAATGACGAAGGGGCTACGCCGGATAGCGCGGCGACTAGGTCGCATTAGCCGGTGACGACATGCCGGCTAGACCTGTCCGGTGGGGCCGACCAGTTTAGGGTTTCCGGCCCTCCTGGCCGAAACCCTATAAAAGGCACCATAACTGCTTCTGTGAAAAGAGACCAACTTGGGAGGCAAAGCTGTAGTTGCATTTACTCCTAGAGCATTTACTTCTTCACACCTTGAGTTCATCTAGTTCTTCGTGTTCTTCACTTTGAGAGATCTAATAGCAAGTTGTAGCCCTTGTACCCTAATTATATAGAGAGGAAAGGCAGGAGTAGGGGTGTTACCTCCTCACGAGGGCCCTAAACCTGGGTATATCGCGTGTGTGTTGTGTGCCTTCGTGCATTTGTTCTTATTTGTTAGATCTCCCCTATATCGTATTGCTGTTGTTTCTAGTTCTTGGGAGATCTTGGTTATACCGGGATCCTCCTCGTGTGGGCTATTCAGCTCGCTATCCCTCCCCGGATCCACCAACGTCCATCGGCCCCACACATTAGCCATCCTATGGCATCTGCCGTGACACCACCACGACAGTTGGCGCCCACCGTGGGGCAGGCAGAGGCTATGGCTGGTGAACACATCCGGACGGGCTTCCCCGTTCATTTCGACATTCGGGTTCTCTCTGGCCTGGTCGTAAGACTAGGGGAGATGGACATCGTCAGCGACAACGCAGGATGCTTCCGGAACAGACCCTTTCCGGTGAACGGATGTCTCATTGACTTTGGTGGTTTCACCACCTACGTCGCCACCGAGGTTATCTGTAGCTACCCGGACGTGGTCCTGGAAGCTGAGGACCCTCCCATGCTCTGCGCTGCTCGGGGTCTGCGTGCCGGTCGCCCCCCGAGTTCCGTCGCGGTGATGATGGTCGGGGCAACCGAGGAGGAGTACCAGGACGCTGACGGCGATACCTGGAGCGGCCACATTCGTTTGGCCAAACCTCCTCAGGAAAGAGGTGCGGCCCGAGATGGCGATCCGCAGCCCTCACAGCCACGACGTCGTCCGGATCCCCTCTCGGGCCTGGTGGCCAAGTTGGTTGTACCTGTGGCTTCTGAAGCGGATACCCAGACCACTTCGGCTGAGTTGGAGGAGCAGCGGAGGTTGCTACTCGCTGAAACACAGGAAATCGCCGAGATCCGTCGCGAACTCAATGCCAGTCTCCGGGAGTACAATGCAGCTCACGGATTCCTTAAGATAGACTCCCGGGACAAGCGCATCGCGGATCTGCGCAAGAAAGGAAGAATGGTGAATGACGAGCTGGCAGGTGGAGCCACAACCAGTCACACGGGAAGCCGGATTTCAGCGGGGAAGCCGGTGTACAGCTCACCGGCGAAAACTCTTAGGGCTGCCGAAGCCGCCATGGCCGAATTGGTAGGGTTATCCGGTGAGGCCCTACGCAAACAACAGGAGCGAGTGAACGAGTTGGTGATCGAGGCCAACCGTCAGAATCGGGCCTTCAAGAAGAAGAACCCCGGGGCAGGATCCCAGGTGCACTCAGCTAGACCCAATAGCCAGAAATCTGACGGAGAGGCCTCTTCCCCGCATCCGAGCAAAAGCAAGAGCAAGAGCCGGAGCCGGAGTCGAGGTTCCAGGAAGAATAAGCAGCTACATACCTACGATCCGGCCTTCGCCGGTATCCAGCAAGCCGGGCAGCGTAACTCGGGGCAGGCGGGAAGTACCCGTGAGGATGGTAACCTGGGTGTAGGAAACAATAACCCGGTCGGCCGTGGTAATCCACCCCGGAACCCTCCTCATGTTCAGGAAAACCCACAAAGGGAGGTCGCCTCTGTTCCACAGCAGGCTGTGATCCCGGCACAGAACAGGCTCAACGATGGCAACTCAAGACTGCAGCAGCTCGGATATCAGCCAGACGAGAACCCTTTGGGATCTCGGATAGGAACCAGACAGCTGAACCCGGCAGATGCCAGATTCCGGCTCGACCGGATTCACCAATCCGAGCTAGTGGAAGAGCAAGGGCCTCCGGGACCTGCCTGCTTTGGACCCCGGATCATGCGGGAACCACCTGTTCGGAATTTTCAGCTCAACAGGGGTGCCAAGACCTATGACGGCAGCAAGAAGCCGGAGGACTGGCTAACCGACTATGTAACGGCAGTAAGCATAGCCGGTGGAAACATACGATGGGCGGTACGATACGTACCGCAGATGTTGGAAGGACCTGCCTGGATCTGGTTGAACAACCTGAGAACTGGCAGCATAGACTGCTGGTTAGACTTTGAGGAGGCATTCATCAGCAACTTCACCAGCACGTACAAAAGGCCAAACAGGCCTCAGCAACTCGCCATCTGTAGGCAAAGGAGTAACGAGACTGACCGGGAGTATCTCACCTGGTGGAGCAATATTCGCAATTCTTGCGAAGGAGTGGTAGAGGCACAGGCCATCTCCTGGTTTGCACAAGGATGCCGGCATGGCTCAATGCTGTGGCAGAAGTTGCAAAGAAAGATGCCGGCGACCTTGGCAGAGACCATGCGCATCGCCGATACCTACACGCTTGGAGATCCCATGCAACCCCTGGTGGATGTCGGTGACTCCAACAGGAGGAGTGCGGGACCTCAGCGTTCGGGGCCGAGCAGGAGCCATGATCGCCAGGATTTGGCCAGAAAAGGAATCACCCCGAGTACCACCATGCCGCACAGCACGTCGCAGCAGTGACCCGGGAGCAAGAGGATGCCGGCAACAGCCAGCGTCAGAAGACAAGTGGCCCGGCTTGGGGTCAAAGTCAGGAGGTGCAAAAGACCTGGGTGGAACAAAAGAAGGCCCTGACATATGAGGAGATGCTGAACAAGCCATGCTGCTACCATACTCTGGAGGCCAACAAGCCCGCAAACCACTCTACTCGGCAGTGCAGCTGGTATCAGCGCACATTGCAGGAAGGCAGCTCGGGAGCTATTCGGCCGAGTGCTCCGGCGTCTCGGCCAAACATTCCGAGACCCCCTCCTCCGACATCGGGGGCCAACGCGATACGGATCAATCAGCCTCAGCGAGGACCCGCACCTCGGCCAGTGAATATGGTGCACACCCGGAACGACAACGGTGCATGCCCCAGTAACCAAGCCGGACAGCAGCAGGGCAACTACCGGGAGGCACATCAAAGCTATGTGGTCTTCGTGACCGAACCCACTGACCAGAGAAGTGTGCGGCAGCGTGCCCTGGAGGTGAATGTCGTGATCCCAGCGGTGCCCAAGTTCTTGCACTGGTCCGAGATGGAGATCACGTGGAGCCGGAAGGATCACCCCAGGGTTATGCCTAAGCCGGGGGCGTATGCCTTGGTGGTGGACCCAACTTTTGTCGGACCAAACCTCAATGTCCGCTTCAGCCGGGTTCTGATCGACAATGGCAGTGCCATTAACATCATGTACAAGGACACGATGCTGAAGCTGGGGGTGTCCATGAACACCTTGTTGCCTACCGAGACGGCCTTCCACGGCATTGTGCCCGGAGTTTCTTGCTCACCCATGGGAAAAATCTGGGTTGAAGTGTTGTTCGGAACCCGGGAGAACTACCGAACCGAGAGCTTGGAATTCGAGGTCGTGGACCTCGAAAGCCCATATCACGCACTGATCGGCAGGTCAGCCCTGGCCAAGTTCATGATCTCAACTCACATGGGCTACCTTAAGATGAAGATGTCGGGACCTAACGGCGTAATCACCATCTCGGGAGACCACAAGCGCTCCATGGAGTGCGCCTCAGCGGGGTCATGCTTAGCTGAGTCCCTGGTGATCGCGGAAGAAAAGAAGATGATCCAGCAGGTGGTGGCACTGGCCAAGACTTCCCAACTCGGAATGCCCGGGATGGTGAACCCGGAATAGGGTGCATCATTCCAGCCCCCCAAGGAGACCAAGAAGGTGGGTGTGGACCCCAGCAACCCGGAGCGCCAAGTTATCATTGGCAGCAACCTGGACATCAAATAGGAAGGCGAGCTCGTCGACTTCCTCCGTGAGAATCGGGATGCTTTTGCGTGGTCGAGTGACGATCTGCAAGGTGTCCCGAGGGAGTTGGCTGAGCACTCTCTGTTTGTTAGACTGGATGCGAAGCCGGTGAAGCAACCAACTAGGCGTCTCTCAGATGAAAGAAGAGCCGCAGTCATGGAGCATCTGGCTATACTGCTGGCTGCGGGATTCATAATGGAAGTGCTGCACCCGGATTGGATATCGAATCCGGTCTTGGTAGAGAAGAAGAAGGATGATCCCCTCCTGCTTAAGGTGTGGTGCATGTGCATCGACTTCACCAATCTCAACAAAGCATGCCCGAAGGACCCCTTTCCACTGCCCCGGATAGATCAAGTGATAGATTCCACTGCCGGGAGTGAGCTTTTGACATTTTTAGATGCATATTCTGGTTTTCACCAGATACCTTTGAATCCGAATGATCAATTGAAAACTGCTTTTATTACCCCTTATGGGGCTTATTGCTATCGTGTCATGACTTTCGGTTTGAGGAATGCTGGTGCTACATACCAGAGGTGCATGCAGAAATGTTTGCATGACCAGATAGGCCGGAATGCCGAGGTCTATGTCGATGACATAGTCATAAAGACAAAAGAAAAAGCCTCACTAATAGATGATCTGTGGGAAACATTTAAGAACTTAAGAAGATTCCGGATGAAATTAAACCCGGATAAGTGCACATTTGGTGTTCCGGCGGGGAGATTACTCGGCTTCCTCATCTCGAGCCGGGGAATCGAGGTCAACCCGGGTAAAATTCGTGCTATCGAGAGCATGAAATTGCCCGTGCGTCTCAAAGATGTACAGAAGTTCACTGGTTGTCTTGCATCCCTAAGTCGGTTTGTGAGTCGACTTGGGGAGAAGGCCTTGCCCTTGTACCAATTGATGAAGAAAAGTAAAACATTTGTTTGGACCCCGCAGGCTGACGCGGCGTTCAACGATTTGAAGAGGATGCTCTCAACAGCACCCGTGTTGGCATCCCCATTACCCAAGGAACCTATGCTGCTGTATATTGCTGCAACCAACCGAGTAGTCAGTGTGGCAATGGTGGTAGAAAGGGAAGAAGGGGGCAAGCTGATACAAAGGCCGGTGTATTACCTCAGTGAGGTGTTCTCGGAATCCAAGCAGAACTACCCGCACTACCAGAAAATGGCGTATGGGGTGTACATGGCAGTAACCATGCTCAAGCACTACTTTCAGGAACACCCGATCACAGTGGTATGCAAAGCTCCTCTGGCCGAGATCATCGGTTGCAAGGACGCTAGCGGCCGGGTAGCCAAATGGGCCATCCAGTTGTCTCCATACGCTCCGGCGTATGAGAGACGAGATGCCATCAAGTCGCAGGCGCTGCCGGACTTTTTGGTAGACTGGGCCGAGATGCAGTATGAACCTCCGATGCCGGACTACAATTTCTGGAGGATGCATTTTGATGGCTCAAAGGCTAAGATCGGATTGGGTGCCGGAGTGGTCCTCACTTCCCCGAAGCAGGATGTACTGAAGTATGTTCTGCAAATCCATTTTCGGGCATCTAATAATGTCGCGGAATATGAGGCCTTGGTTCATGGACTGAACGTCGCCAAGGAGATCGGCATCCGCCGGATAGAGTGTTTCGGTGACTCCGACCTCGTAGTGCAACAGGTGTCGGGGAATTGGGATGCCCTTGATGCAAACATGGCCTTATACAGGTTTCATGTGCAGAAAATATCCGGATTTTCGAAGGATGCGAGTTCAAGCACATACCCAGAGGAGAAAACGAGGCAGCGGACGTTTTGTCCAAGCTAGGGTCATCTCGGAATGCCATCCCACCCGGGATAGCTCTGGAGCATTTGAGGAAGCCATCTATGCAACCCTCACCCGAGTCGGATTCTATCTTCATCCCCAAGGAGCCTGGTGCAGATGCCGTACCCATGGAAGTAGATGTCGGGAGCATCACATCGAACTCGGGGACTGCATCACAGTGCTCAGAGAGGTAAAGAAAGATGATGATGGAGGTGATGTAAGCAGAGCCAATGGACATAGACGCTCCCGTGTTCCCGGTTCGACCTGTCCCGGGATGGGCACAGCCCATTATGGCTTACGTCTTGGAAGGAACTCTACCGGAGAATGAAGTGGAAGCCCGGCAGATAATGCGAAGGTCAAAAGCATACACCGTCATCAATCAAGAGTTGTACAAGAGGAGTGTCACTGAGGTACTCCAGAGGTGTGTAGAACCGGCAGAAGGACAAGAGATGCTCCTGGAAATACATCAGGGGGAGTGTGGACATCATGCATCATCCCGGGCCCTGGTGGCGAAAGTGTTCCGGCATGGGTTCTACTGGCCCACTGCATTACAGCAAGCAGAAGATATTGTCCGGAAGTGTGGAGGATGCCAAAGGTTTGCTCACCGGATACATATGCCGGCGTCAGCACTGAAGACAATCCCTATCACTTGGCCATTCGCAGTATGGTGTTTGGATATGGTCGGGCAGTTCAAGCCGGCAAGAGGCAATATGACACATATACTGGTTATGGTGGACAAATTCACCAAGTGGATAGAGGTCAAGCCAATCCGGAAGTGTGATGGACACACCGTTGTGCAATTCCTGAAAGACATCATCTTGAGATACGGATACCCGCACAGTATTATCACGGATAATGGCACCAATTTTGCTGTGGCGGAATTCGCTCGATTTTGTACTGAGAAGGGAATCCGGCTGGATGTAGCATCAGTTGCACACCCGGAAGCGAACGGGCAAGTCGAAAGAGCAAATGCATTGGTCTTGGCCGGCATCAAAACTCGGTTGATCGAGCCACTGTTGAGAACTCCAGGATGTTGGATAGAGGAGTTACCAGCGGTTTTGTGGGGTCTCCGGACTACAACGAATAGATCTACCGGGTACACGCCATTTTTTATGGTATACGGTGCCGAGGCAGTACTCCCGACCGATATACAATATGATTCCCCAAGAGTGACAATGTTCACCGAGACCGAGGCAAAGGAGGCCCGAGAAGATGATGTTGATTTACTCGAAGAGGCAAGGGAATTGGCACTATCCCGGTCTGCAATTTATCAACAAAATCTCCGTCGCTATCATAGCCGGAAGGTGTACCCGAGGGTATTCCGAGAAGGGGATCTTGTGCTGAGGCTCATCCAACGCACGACCGGAATGCATAAATTGTCGCCTCCATGGGAGGGACCTTTTGTGATAAGCAGGGCATTGCACAATGACTCTTATTACCTTTTAGATGCACATGAGGCTAGGAAAGGTGTAATGGACAAATCCGGTGAGGAAACCAAGCGTCCATGGAATGTAGCTTTACTTCGACCTTTTTACACATAAAGGGCTCAGTGTATGATGTATCTCAGTTTTCAGTATTAATGGAAGTAAGGCACCCCGGGAGGAACCCGGGAACTGCCTGGTTATGTGCCCATTTTATTTTGTTTTGTCAAGTTCATTTGTTATTTTTTACCGGCATCTCGGGAAGGAACCCGAACACTACCGGGTAGTTATCTTTTGTATTATTTGTATGCCGGGAAAGTTCCGAGTTCGATTCTCAAAATCAGAGTAATGTATGTCATGTAAAATCATCTTGTGACTCGACTGACGCACGCCGAAATGGTAGTCAAGAGCAAAGAGAATCAAATATGGGGAACACGAAAATGGTCTCGGGGACTCGGAGCAGGAACTTATCCGGCATACCTGTTTTTTGCTAACCCAGTTATTTTTTATGTCGGGAATTCGGTTAGCCAGAACTCGGATTGTTTTAAGTAATGTATGCCGTATGTGGAGTTTTGTGACTCGACTGTCGAACGCCGAAATGGTAGACAAGAGCAGAAATTACCTAAGTACGGTAAACATGAAAAGCAACTCGGGGACTCGTAACAGAATAAATTGACATAACTTGTCCGGATAGGTAACTAGGAACGGAACTTAAATGTTAAAATAGTGTATGATACATCTTGCACCCGACATCCCGGGGATTTAACAGTTCTACTCTTAAGATTTTTTCTAAACGGTAGGGGAAGCCGGCTTCTCGGCGGAGACATCAGCAGGAGCAGCAATCCCGGTGGCAGCAGCGGGAGCAGCGATCTCGGGAGCAGCAGCAGGAGCAGCATCGGCTTCAGTTCCGGCGGCGGTACTCGGGGCATCGGGGCGCACCTCGGCCTGGGAGGCCTCGGGTCTCGGCAAAGTTGTAGCATCCCGGGGAACCACGGTCTCGGGCGCAGCACCAGAGGCAGCATCATCTTCTTCCGGGATCTCATCATCCGCGTCGCCGGTCGCGCCGGTTTCTTCGTCATCCTCATAGTCGGATTCGGAATCAGAAGCAATGACGCTGGCGGTGAAGGCGCGAATGCTGGACCACGAGGCGATGCGATGCGCCCCCTCTTGTCGCCGCTGGACCTTAGCCGGATCGCTGCACCACGGCGAGATCGTCCGCAGGCGCTGGATCGCGTCCAGGTCGAGACCTTCGTACCAGCTAAGTACTTGGGTCAAGACCTGGTCGGCACCAGCCCGCGCACCGGAGCGCTTCCAGGCGTGTATACGCCTCCCGGCGCAGCGGACTGCGCTCGCGAGTTCGGCGACCGAGAGCGTCGCGCGGATACTCGGCCACAACGCGCCATGGACGTGGATCGCAGCGCTGAGCAGCTCCGTCCCGATTGACCGGAGAGGCACTATCCGGGCCTTCAGGGCGGTGAGGTGGTCCTCAATATCCCAAGCATCCGAGACAGCACCCTTCCCGGCACGCTTCTCCCGGGCAGCAGCAACGGCAAGAGCAGCAGCCTCGCGGGAGTGCTCGAATTCCCCTTTGAAAAGAAGAGCTGTCAAACGACTAGGGCATAAGAAGAGCAACAACAAAGAAAGAGAGCAAGGAAAACATGGGGGATGTCGGCCCACTTACTGTTAAGGTCCCGGTTCAATACAGTTAGCTCGGAGAGCCAACTATCGGATCGTGACCGGAGAAGAGCCAACCCGGTCTCGGCAAGATGCGCGCGCTCCTCAGACTGATCCAAGGTTTCCCTTTGTTTCTTCGTCACCTCAACGAAGCGCGTCTTCATCTCGGTCGCAGCAGCCTTGGCCTTTTCAAGCTCGCCATTAAGTCGCGCGATCTCGGCTTGCGCGGTAGCGAGTGCGGCCTTCTGATCTATCGAGATCTTGCGCGCGGCATCTCGCTCCTCCCGGAGGCGCCCCTCGCACTTCTTGGACTGACCGAGGTCAGCAAGAACTCGGTTGAAGATGCTGCAGCGTTTCTTGCTGCACTCCTGAAATCAAAACAAAGAAGGATGAGGTCAATCCGGGAGAAGATGTAAGGAAATCGGGAGATTCCGAGATCAGTAGCAAGTAAAGGCTCCCCGGTTGGGAGGATCTCGGGGACTCGGTGTCCGAGTCCTGAAATTTTCTCTAAGATTGGAGCCTAGTGGTCTGCTATTCGGTGGAATCTAGAGCACTAAGCACCAATCTCGGGGACTAGTGGTGATGGAGCAAATTTAGAAACAACCTAACCGATTGGGAGGATCTCGGGGACTCGGTGTCCAAGTCCTGAAGTTTTCTCTAAGATTGGAGCCTAGTGATCTGCTATTCGGTGGAATCTAGAGCACTAAGAACCAATCTCGGGGACTAGTGGTGATGGAGCAAATTTTGAAACAAGCTAACCGATTGGGAGGATCTCGGGGACTCGGTGTCCGAGTCCTGAAGTTTTCTCTAAGATTGGAGCCTAGTGGTCTGCTATTCGGTGGAATCTAGAGCACTAAGCACCAATCTCGGGGACTAGTGGTGATGGAGCAAATTTTGAAACAAGCTAACCGGTTGGGAGGATCTCGGGGGCTCGGTGTCCGAGTCCTGAAATTTTCTCTAAGATTGGAGCCTAGTGATCTGCTGTTCGGTGGAATCTAGAGCACTAAGCACCAATCTCGGGGACTAGTGGGGTAGGAACAAATGTTTATTGGAGAAAGAAAGGGAACAAACTTACCTCGGTCACCCGAGTAACATCCAGCGCGGCCACCTGGAGAGCGTGCAGAGCTTGAGCGTTGCGGCTTGGGCCTGCAGCGTGCAAGTCTCCCACGGTCTCGGAGGCGTCGGCGGCAATCCAGGCCTGATTGTATTCCTCAACAACGTGTATGCCGGAGCCGCCGGGCGCGCGAGTAGCAACAACATCCCGAGATCCTGAAGGCACAAAGGAGCTTACGGTTGCTCGTAACATCCGCAGGGCGGCAGTAGGGATCTCGGCGGGAGGCGGTGGTAACGGTGAAAACTTACCCGTGCGCAGCGCCAAGTCTTGGGCCGAGGATGTCGGAGCAGCAGTAGGTTTGGCAGAAGTTGTTTTCTGCCCGGCAACCTTGCCGCGCGACTTCGCGGCAGGTTGATCAGCTGGCTGGGAGGAGGCTGCGGGCCGTTTCTCCGGGGCAGTCTTGTTCGCGGCTTGCCGGGAGGGACCGCTGGGCACAAACTGCCGGGGAGGGCTCAGGATCTCTGCCTCAAGCCCGGGCACCCGGCGCGGACTCTCCGGAAGAAGAATGTCTCCCGAGGTGGTCATGGCCTGCACCGGGGTCTCATCGATCACCGGGTGTGCATCCGGAATCACAACAGTAGCCGGTGCGGCACCGGAGGCAGCAGGCTCGCTTCCTCGAGTAGAAGGGCGAGGTGGAGAAGAGGCAGCCCGAGCCGGGCTGGGAGTCCGAGTTCCGGGAGGAGGAGGAACAACGGGTGACGGGAGGTCGAGTGCGTCCCTGAAAGAAAATATCTCAGTAATAATTTATGGAGAAGGCAAAGTCATGTAGCATAAGACAAAGAAAATGTACCCGGAATCCACAGTGGGAGGACCCTTCTTCCGGCGTCGAGGAGGCTTCTCGGCCGTTTGTTTGTTCGGCTTGCTCCTCTTGGGGGGGTTGCCGGAGTTATCGGCAGCGTCGGTGCCGGAAGCCGCACGCTTCCGGCTCTCGGCGTGTTTGGTCACGGTCGTCGGCTTCGGAACCACTGCTGAGGCCCAGTTGAGAGGGAGAGCGTCAATCACATCGAGAATTTGACAGTCAATCTCATCCTCATCATCCGAAGAAATGGAAACTGCCTCGGAGGTTGAAGGGTTACCCGGGGCGGCGGCTTTCACCAGAGGAACGGCAAGATGCTCCTCACCGTCGGGATCCTCCCTCGGCATCTCTTCCGGTGCTGGGAAGTTCAGCGCGAAATTCCCGTTGGCGTGGATAGCGTCTTCCTCGGTTTGCCGCTCGAATAACTGCGCAAATAAATCACCACATGATACCCATGTCGGTTTCTAGCAGAACCCGGGTGCGAATGCAAGTTTACGAAAGGCAGACAGGAGCACCTGTTTCAGGGGTTTTTTCCGGGATCCCCCGATGGCACCCCAAGAATAGTCATCCGTCATCTTCGTCCGAGCAATAGCTCGAACGCGTCGGACGACCGCAGCATGGTCTAACCCAAAAATACTGGTCCGGGTAGGGTCTAAGTTCCCGGCCATATGGCACATCTTGTGTACTCGGGTTTGGAGGGGGCAGACGCGGCGAATGATGAAGCAGCGCAGGAGGTCATCGCCGGTCATCGTGTCGGTCAGCACGTTCAGGACGTCGTGCATACACCTGACTTCCTCGGTGTCGGGGAACCGTTTCCAGAGGTTGAATTTACGAGGAGGGCCAATGGAGAACTCCGGCAGGTTGATGAAGTCCGGATTCGAGGATCCCGGAGCATCGCCCGAGCTCTCCCGGTTCTTCACGTAGAAGAAGCTGCGCTGCCATTTCCGGCAGGACTCTAGTCCTTTGACTATTGGGAATCCGGAGTCAGCACGGGGGATGATGGTGACAGCTCCGCAGTCGACCAAGTCTTTTATTTTCTGGTCCGGATTGGGGATGACTTGGCGACGAAGGATGAAATACCTGGCCCAGAGATCCAGGAATGGCCATACGCCGAGATATGCTTCCGTGTAGGTGGTGAAGACCGAAAGCATCATGATGGCGTTAGCTGGGAGATGATGGGGTTGGAGGCTGTAGGTGTCGAGGAAGTCGCGGAAGAAGGGGCTAGCCGGAAGCCCAAACCCGCGCTCGAAGTGCGTGAGGAATACAACGTATTCCCCGGGTTGGGGTTCCGATTGAACCTCATCCTCCGGAAGACGGCTCTCAACTTCTGGCGGAATCCGGTGAGTCCGGTACAGCCAGTCCAGGTCCGCCTGTTTGGTCTCGGATCCATCCCAGCACCCCCGGATACTTTCTTCACCCATGCCGGAGAATTCCGCAGATGTATCCGGGCTACTCTGCAGGCGCAGCGGCAGTTAGTCGGAATTAGTCTACCGGGAGCTAAGATGCCGGATCGCAAACTCCTAAACACAACCGAGTTCCTGGCAAATAAGATCTACCGCGTGCTGGTAAATCAAAACTAAAAGGAGGAAAATAGGCTCGGGCTAAACTCAAACGAGGCGTAATGCGGGCAAAAGGTCTAAGTCCTACCGCACCGGTGCATCCACACCGCGCACCCCGGGCGCGCCGCTCGAATCGTGCTCGCCGGCGGCGGCGCGGCCGCGTGTGTGTTAGGGCGTAACCGAGCGCAAAGCGTCATTCTAGTAAAGAAGATCATCGGGGCGGAGAGAACAACTCACCGGAGAAGAGGAGGTCGATGACGCGCAAGAGGAACGGCGGCGTTCGGGCTCCGGCGACCAGCGAGGGCGGCGACGTTCGGGCTACGGACACAGCTGCGGCGGTGCGCTCGGGACGACGGTGGCGGAGAAGTGAAGGAGAGGAGGAAGAAGAAGAGGAGACCGTTCCGGTCCCCTATTTATGGGGGGATTCCGGAGCGGTTCCCAGTTTTCCCGCCCACGATCTCCACGATCGTGGGTGGGATCCATTTTGTGCAGCGCGGCACGTGGCGCTAGCCGGAGCGCCCGATCCGGCCACACCGAGGGCCACACGGTCCCAACGGTTGGGCTTCGGATCGGCTGCGGCTCCCGGCGCGCGGACCCAAGCGACGGCGTGCTCGGGCAGAGGCACTCGAGTGCATTTCTGGTCAGACGGGACGTCGGATGGGACCTAGCTCGAGATCTCGAGTTCAATACGGAGCCAACGGTCAAGATTCACTGAGACTGCAGTATCCGGTTACAGGCTTCGTCTTCCGGTTAAAACAATCTCGGTAAGAAGATCTCGGGAAGAACCGATCTCGACAAGTAGTCGAAGGCTGGTGTCATATGTTCTCAGAAGATGGTTGTTAATAAAGCTGATCCCGCACATCATCCGAGGTCGCTGTGCAGCACCAGCTTCGGGGACTAGTGTCGGGGGGCTGCCCCCCGGGTAGGGGCAGATCCCGGAATATCTCAGCAGTATGCCAACAGTACTTGACCTTTAGCGAGAGCAAGGGACACCCCCTGGTGTGCTGAAAGGGGCAGCTTGACCCTTGAGCGCCGGAAGAGTGCAAAGTGCCACCTGGCAGGCGCAAGGGTCAGCTCTAACAGCTATAAATAGACACCCCGAGCCTTCACAAGGACAGCAAAAGCATAAGCGGATGGTTCCTCTAAGAACTAGCTTCTCGAAGATGTCTTTGCTGGTAGGCCAAGACATCTTCGGGAGGCTAGGCCTAGAGATGCGCATCCACAGACGAGCTCGGACACCTCCGGAAAGGATCTCGGATCTCGGACTCCGAGGAGACTCCCGGAAGGAGGTGTATTCGGTTTTACCGGATAGATGGTCCGGGTAAGTGCTAACCGGAGTATCTATCTCGGTCTTGATCTTATGTAGGAGAGGCTCACGGGGGCAAGCGAGGAGGTAGCCGGCATGAGGGATCCCGGTAGGCCGTCAACGGTCTGTAGCAGGCTTTCCCGCCTGATGCGGGGGGAAGTACCTTTCCGTCTGACACGGAAGCATGGTCACCTCCCGCCTGACACGGAAGCATGGTCACCTCCCGCCTGACACGGGAGCGCGTCAGCCGGTACGACAACGGTACGACAAGACCTGACATGCCTAGCCCGGCAATCCGGAAAAGGCTATCCGGGATGGGCAAAGACATGTCCTGTCTCTGATAGGGAGACAATGATGATCCAGGACGGCGCATGCTGTCCTTGCCGACATAATGACGAAGGGGCTACGCCGGATAGCGCGGCGACTAGATCGCATTAGCCGGTGACGACATGCCGGCTAGACCTGTCCGGTGGGGCCGAGCCAGTTTAGGGTTTCCGTCCCTCCTGGCCGAAACCCTATAAAAGGCACCATAACTGCTTCTGTGAAAAGAGACCAACTTGGGAGCCAAAGCTGTAGTTGCATTTACTCCTAGAGCATTTACTTCTTCACACCTTGAGTTCATCTAGTTCTTCGTGTTCTTCACTTTGAGTGATCTAATAGCAAGTTGTAGCCCTTGTACCCTAATTATATAGAGAGGAAAGGCAGGAGTAGGGGTGTTACCTCCTCACGAGGGCCCTGAACCTGGGTATATCGTGTGTGTGTTGTGTGCCTTCGTGCATTTGTTCTTATTTGTTAGATCTCCCCTGTATCGTATTGCTGTTGTTTCTAGTTCTTGGGAGATCTCGGTTATACCGGGATCCTCCTCGTGTGGGCTATTCAGCTCGCTATCCCTCACCGGATCCACCAACGTCCATCGGCCCCACACATTAGCCATCCTATGGCATCTGCCGTGACACCACCACGACATCCATGGAGCTTGAAGAGGAGAATAAGGCGGCATCGACATTAACCATCAACATACCTTCCGGCGGCGGAGCCCAGAGAACTACAGGAAGGGGCTCACGTCTTTGGTTAGTTGTTGATTTGTACAGATGGGCAAAGATCATGTCGACATAAACTTTGATCTTCATTGCGAGCGAAGCAGGGTGGCAGCTACCCCCCTCCTCGCGAATATTGTTTCGGACATCCCACAAGTGCCAAGCAGTAACGACAAGAGTAGTAGCTTCTTGATCAGTGCACCTGGAGAGAAATTCGAACAGCCACTGCTTCGGATTGCAGAAGCTCTTGCGATCTAGCTGGATATTCACAGATTTCTTAATCTTAGTCCACACCTCACGGGCGAAGGACAGAACAAAATGGCATGCTCAACATGCTCCTCTGCAGAACAATGGATACACAATGAGGAGGCTGGCACTTTCCAACGCTGGAGTTGATCACCACTTGGCAAACAATCATGTGTGAAACGCCACAAAGTGATTTTCATCTTCCCGGCGCCCGGATAGCCCACAGAGTTTTCCATTTGACCTCCTCTTCATCAGAATTAGGGGGTCTTTTACGGTACGGACGGGTGTACAACAGCCGTCCAACACGCGGGGTCG
The DNA here is from genome assembly GCA_026929855.1 of Poa annua. Taxonomy (NCBI): domain Eukaryota; kingdom Viridiplantae; phylum Streptophyta; class Magnoliopsida; order Poales; family Poaceae; genus Poa; species Poa annua. The sequence continues at coordinate 30,357,034 of CM049428.1, forward strand.
AACGGCAGATGTTAATCCATACTTGTCAACAAACCCACCAGTATTTTTCCACCGAAGGTAAAATTGTAAATGAGAAAGACGTGTCCCATAACATAATTTCAAAATAGAACAGGAGGTTTTCCCAAATTATCCGCCCAGTTAGGGTTGGGGGCCGATCCGCACACTACTCCCTACTCACTCACGGTGGCGGCACATCCATCGTCTCCACTCGCTCACCGGCGCGCCCGCCACGAGACAGCCTCAGCGCGCGCAGGTGTAGCCGATACAGCCCGTAGCCGTGCGCGTAGGAGGTGAGGAGGCAGTAGCGCTCGTTCCCTTTCATGGCCCCGGCGGGCATGCACCCATGGCTGGATGGCGACATCATGGATTCGATCAACACCGTGGTGGCGCCATCGTAGACATACCAGATCGACGTTCAGCTCTGGCACAGCTTTTCCAAGATGCCCGGCGCTCCAGAGCCACCACAGCTCTGACACTTCAATTGGTATTGTGTGCTCAGATCTTCTTGTATTTTAGTACTGTATGCTCATATCAGTGGAATCAATTCCATGCGCAGTGCCTCCGGTATTTTAGTAATGTATGCTCAGATCATTCTGAATTCATTGTTTTGATAAACAATAGCAATCGTACTACAAGTCTAGCGTTTCTATGTTATTAGACAACCTCCCAACTTTTTTTAGTAAACATAACTAACCGACCTGATGGAAATGGAGTAGGCGTTGATTTTATATGTTGCAGAATGATGGATTATGTTGTGAACAGATAGAACTAGGTGTATACTGTTAGCTGTTGGAAGTGGCCAGGAAGGCAGGAACAATCACTGCGGGGCGGATGCAGGTTGATGTTGCTTCAGATGTTTTCCGTAGCATGATGCTTGTACACTGCTAGCTGCACTTCTGATGTTTCCCTTAGCTGCATGTTACGATGTCCTTGTACGCTACGAGCTGCACTTTAGATTTTCTTTTAAGCATCATGATCGATCTGGTCATGGATTAGGTGATAGATGTTGTCTGTTCCATAGATAAGAAGAAGAATTTTACATGAAGAAAAATATAAGTGGACAAGAAAAGATAAGCGTAAGATTTTCTTTTCAGATTTTCTTCGACCGTTGTCAGGTTTGATCAAATGGTGTATGGAAAAATCCTGCTGGAATTTAGCATCTAAAGTTCACCAGTTCCTAAGTGTTACCCATGTCTGAAGAAAACTGATGGCTTGCAACAGTCTATTATGCACAAGATCGATAGAGAAGTAGTTAAGCAAACACTTGTATCAAAAACAAACTAGCTATGATTTTTGCTCTTTCCGTTTCATTTTCTGATTTTCTACAATTTGGCCATTGCAGGTCACAACAGTTCATAATTTTCAGGTCAAGAAGCATCTACTATTGCAAGGGAGAGAGAAAAGTGGCCCTATATGATCAGGTTCTCACCTAAGAGGCAACAGAGGGTTGGGAAGCTGCAGGAGCTCCGTAGGTGATGAATCGTGGCGGCGACACTGTTGGTCAGAGTTGGAAAAGAGACGTGATTCTGATGAATGGAGGCTCCCCTTTCAAGCGGATGGCCGTGGAGTGGAGGATGAGCGACGGTGAGGTAGGGGCCGAGCTTCAACTCCCGCTCGAGAATGCATTTGTAACTTGAAGTTTGAAAATATGAGGTGGTTTGTTTCAAATTCAAAATTGAATATCCTCTGTGACAATTAATTAGGACCGGAGGGTTCTATTCCCAATTTCTTGTGTTTTTCTAGAATAAATATGTTACGTTTTGAAATTGATGACAACTTTGTATGAAGTAGTGAGAGCATTTTGTGGTGATATGTACAGTAGGATGATCTAATTTAACTTCTCTCGTTCCGTTTCCTTTCCCATGTTGTTCAAATTACAGTAGAGATGTTTTCCCACCTTGGGTGATCTGTCCCGTGGTGGAGGCCATGTATGGTGTACAGGGAAATTTGCCACTGGTAGATTGGTACCCTTGCTTTTTCTTTTTCTCCCCGACAGCCAAACGAGCCTTCATACGGGAAGGATATACCAATTTAAAAAAAAAACTTACAATTATAAGTTTCCTACACTAGTCCTAACAATACTACTAGCCCCACGGTACCGTAAAAGAACCCAGAATTAGAGGCCATACCACGGCCACACTTACTGCGAAATTTCAGAGCTTTTTCTCTCCTAGCCAAATGGTAGGCAGAGCGGACTGTGTACAACCCGAGCTTGTTGTGAGGCCAGGTAACAAAGTCATCACCACCGAAGCGGCTGATCGATATCTGAAGGACCATATTCGCCACTTCCTCATCAAACATCTGTCGGACATGAGCCTCATCCCAATACTGCCCACAACCAAGTAGTGAATATACCGTTTGTCCTTCAGTTAGTACAGCCCAAGGCTTGATCAAAAAAGGAGCAACACCGGGTATCCAACGATCTTGTAGAATCCGAGTTGAAGAGCCATCACCAATACCCCAAAGGACCCCCTTCTGCAATAACTCTCTACCATGGAGGATACTACGCCAAAGTGTATGGCGCTGAGCGAGGGCACGTAGCACTCCAGAAGTCACCTTCAGGGAAATAGTGACCCTTAAGAACACGAGCACATAGGGAATCTGGTTCAGTGAGAAAGCGCCAGCCTTGTCTCCCCAACATCGCTTGATTGAACAGTTCTGTCGTGGTATCGGCATAATTGATAGGAGACGGGGTCCTCTAGCCTACGTATGGATTGTGGGGAAGAAGGTTGGTGTCGTCGAGGACGGGATTGAACACGGCGAGTTTACCCAGCTTCGGATCCCACAGCGGTGGCGAGATCCTACGTGCCGCCCGGCAGGCTTCAGCCTTACCACCCTTGGGTCACCCTGGACTAGCCGGATTGATCCATGTTGGTTATACCCCTAGTTGATATATCCCCAACATTAGCCCACAGAAAGGTTGAAGTTCTCCAGGCGCCGGCTTCTTCTTGATTCTTCATCTGCCAAAGTTGGCGGCTGCAGGACTTGAACCATTCAGAAAATCAACGAGGCATGCGTGTCTTGATATTGACATGCGGCCGCCTTTATCCATCATGGGAAAAGACGGCTGCTCGGAAATCTTGCCGAGCATCCTTCTTGGCGGTCTCCACCTAGCCAGCTCACGACAGTTTGAAAACAGTGTAGGCGGGAATCTCGCCATGATCACAAATTGCGGGAAAAGAGGAGGCGTGGAGATCGTGCAATCGTGTGCTGCAACGGACGCTGGACAGGTGTCCGACTAAAAACTCCGTTGCACAGGGAGCAACGCCTGGCCCTATAAATAGGTAGCCAAACGGTCCATTTTCACCACCCAGCCTTTGCTCTCCGTGCACTCTTGCCTCTTCCACTTCTCCGCTTCTTGTCTCCGAGCGAGCTCCGGCGAACTCCTCTCCTCCGACGACCTCTCCTTGCGGCGATGTCCACCGGCCCAACTCTTTCGACGGCGTCGAGCGGTCCGGCGACCGAGACCGCGCCCGCGACGGCGATGGGCGGCGCGATAACCCGTCCCGCGGCGGCGGCGACGGACAATGTCGCCACCGTCGCCCCTCGGACTTCCACCGCGCGCGCGCCAGCGGCGGGTCCTTCGGCTCCTCCACCAACCACCGCGGCGATGACGACGGCGGGCGCCCCCGTCGACGAGGAAGAGGAAGCGGCGGACCTCGGGTCCTGCTACTAGCTACCTTCCATAGTCGACGAAGATGCCCTCCAAGATTTGGAGGCTGTCGGCTACCTCCCCACTCGGGAGGATTGCCGGTGGAGGGCCGCCTTCGGAGACGTCATCACGGCCCCGAAAGCCGGGGAGCGGGTAATCCTCACCTCCCATCTAGTTAGGGGAATGGCGCTTCCGCCTTCCGCCTTTTTTAGCGAGGTTCTAGATCACTATGGGCTCCAGCCCCACAACCTAGCACCCAATAGCATATTAGTCCTAGCCGGCTTCACAGCTCTGTTCGAAGGCTACCTAGGTATTAGGCCTAGTTTAGACTTCTTCAGATATTGCTTTCGTTGCCGGCGACAGACGGTGCCGGACGGTGGGCTGGCAACCTGCGGCAGCGTCACCTTCAACTGCCGCCAGGGCCGCCAATGGTATCCTAAGATACCATACCTTGAGTACGTCAAGGGCTGGACCTCCACGTTCTTCAACTGCCAAGATATGGCAGCCCCGGGCCGCCAAGTCGGCATCCCGGCATTCGTCAACGCGCCACCCATGCCTCGGCCATGCTGGGACGAGGCGGTGCCCAAGTTGACTGAGCAACTCCGCCTTATTCAGAGGCGGATTGAATTCCTCACGCGGACGATGGCTCCCCCTCTGCTGGATGGGGTCGACACCGTCATCTGCTGGCTCGGCCGGCAGATTCTCCCCCTGCGGTACAGCCCGCACAAGATGTGTCAGTATTCGCCTACTGACACGGCCTCTCTTCGCGTGAGCGAAGAGATGTTGCCGGTTGCCGACCTGGCGTTCCGGCTCCGCAGCCTTGTCAAGGCGGGGCTGGTGAAGGCGGTGGAGGGCGTGCCCATGCACACCCACGACAACCCTCCCCTCGAGGTAAATATCTTCTTCCTTGCCCCTTGTTTGACAGCTTCGCCGGCTAAAACTGAGCTCCATTAAACTTGTCTTCTTTTCCAGATCTCCGCCTTGGGGGAGGATTGTGACGCCCTCAAATCGGTACTATGTAGATTTAAGCGATCACGCCGAAATCCGCATAATAACGATTTTAGGTCGCCCACCAGACATAATGTGCACGCCGAAACATGCGCATTATGTGGGTGGAATTGTGATAACATTACAACAGTTTCGATACATCCACAAATACAACAGAAGATATAATTACAACACCGACTCGAACGAGTCAAGATACAAATAATACAATACAAAGATTCAAATGACAGCGGAAGCAAAATAGTATCCGACTACGGATAAGATACAAATTGGACTAAGAGTCCTGAAGATAAGCAATGGCGCCATATCCCTGCCCAGCCAAGCCGGAGGGATTCCCAAGCTAACCTTGTCTGACTTCAAACCTGTTGACTGCACATAAAGCACAACCCAAAAGAGGGTCAGGGCACTCCCTGGCAAGCAAAACCGACTTGCCTACTTTCTACACCATCTCTCAAAATATAGGGGAGGTGGACTTAGCGGCAGCAGCACTAGCAACCTAAAGAGACACGCTACAACTTCCGTCTAATCAGAGAGGGATAAGAGAGCGTATAAAGTAAACATCTACAACTAACACCAAACATAACCCATTCTCGAATTAACCCCCTCAACCAAATATGAGGAAGCAATTCGGGAAACTCACGCATTGAACAGTTTTATTTATAATTTATTGTGAAAATAATTCTATATTACTAATCAAATTAATTAACTTTAAATAGGTGCAAGTTGTCTAGATCTTGTTAGCCAGCATCATCACCAAAGTCGTCCATAACCGTGGACACGGCTCATCGATAAGATTATACCCTGCAGGGGTGCACTAATGTACCCATACTCGCATGATCAACCCAAGCAAGCATCAGGGCTTCTCAACACGACTTATTCCTTCACTACAGCAAGTCCAAGTGCCACCCATATGAGTTGTTACCCGCGTCAGGAGTCCAGCCGAATCTCAATTGCGGACTCATTAGTTTGCGACTACGCCACCATGCGGCTCAAACCACAGTAGGAACTGTCCGCTTCGTGTCGTATCGCACCTGTATGACCCCCCGTATCACATACCCTCTCATCATCATCATCATGCACATGCATATGAGCGAATGGAAAACCCGAACTACTTGCGGCACATGGACAAGCTGTAGATCCGTTCAAAGTCGAGGGGGGCTCCATTGGGCCTCCCACAAGTGGTTAGTGCGCTCCAAATTGGATCCGAGGACAAAATCTCAGTTCCTAGGTCGACACTGAGCAGAACAAAACACCTTGCAAGGCCTTCCGCCTGGTGCCTTATCTTTTAATTATAATACCTTAATATAATACAACATTTTATTAAGGTAGAAAAAATATATCATGCTAAGCAGATGAAAACATAAGACCAACAGATGACTCGCACAAACAACTCTAAGCATGCGCTACGACTCACAAGGCCAACAGATAAACAAACAACAGGTGATGGGATGTGGGGATAAAGCTTTATAGGCTGCAGGATAAACATGTGATGGGATCACAGTTCAAGAATCGATAACTAGGGTAGCAGAGATCAACGGCAGGAATGAAAGACAATGTATAGGTAAACAAGCAAATTTTGCTTGCCTGGAATCCCGCATGGAAGCAGATCTTGTCGTTGCTCACACATCTCAACGTCGTATCCGCGAAGAAGCAACAAACACTGAAAGCGCAAAAGATGCATTTTACAACTACGGCAAAAGATCCAGCATGATCATGGAAGAATGATGCATGGCATGGCAAGATGCATTGCGAGATGCACTTAATTCAAATTAAGTGGAATCGGGATTCCGACAATTAATATCAATGTTAAAGTTATTTATCTACCCCACAAATTAAATGTCCATTAAGATGGCAAGGCATGGTAAAGATGATCTAGTCAAATTAAATGGAATAGGCAACAATAGTAATTAATTGCCCACACATTCCATAATTATTATTTAGGTGAATTGCTACACCCGCAAACCCAAGAGATGCAACAAATGCAATTATGATGCGATATGCACAAGATAGATGACATTTAATAAAATAGGTTTAGGGTTAGGGTTTGGGTTCGCACGTTGGGTCTGGAGAGATAGGGTTCGAAACCGACGTCTTCGGTCCGTAGAGGAAGTAGTCGTTGTCGTGGAAGTAGTCGTCGCGGAACCGGGGCATCGTCGTTTGTCGGTGTCGTGGAAGTGGTCGGGTAGTCGTGGCACGTAGGACCGCGGCAAAATGACACCGGAAGGAGGCGCACACGGGGCGTGCACCGCAACACGGACACGGTGGTCACGACAACGTGGCACCGGAAAAGGACGCGCACGCGCACGTAGCAACACCACGAAGGGTGGACAACTCGGACCAAAATGGCGACGCCGGGGTCTTGCGGACATTGTGTCGAACATCTGGCGTGCGGCGGACGCGGGGAGGCCACCGGACGGAGACGGCGGATGAAGCGGAGGCGCGGAGTGGAACGCAAGGCGGCGGCGAGCGCACGGGCGGAGGCGCGCCGTACAGCAGCGACGACACGGAGGGCGCGCGCAGGGGCGGTTGATGCGGGAGGCGGCGACTGCGGGCGGCGGCGGCAGCGGCGGCGCGAAGGAGGCGGCGGCAGCGAGCGGCGGCGCAGGGCGGCGCGGAGGAGGCCGGGGCGCACGGCGCGCACGGCCGGTACGGCACGCACGGCAGCGAGCAGGCGGCGGTGGGCGGAGGCGCGGGGAGCAGGGCTCGGGATTAGGCGGCGCGCGGCGGTGAGCTGCAGCGGCAGCACGGCCGGCAGCGGCGGGTGGCTGGGCGCACGGCGGCGAGCAGCTCGGGGCGAGCGGCGGCGGCGGCGCGGAGGGCGCGCGGCGGAGGAGGCCAGGCGCGGCAGGACGCGGGCGGCGCGGCGTGGAGGAGTGCAGCGGCGGCGCTGGTGCAGGGGCGCGCGGGGAGGCGGCCGAGCTGGGGTGCACGGGAGCGGCGACGGCGCGCGCTGGCGCGGGCGGCGGCGGGCCGGAGGCGGCGACGGGCGCGCGCGCGGGGTGAGGAGGCGAGGCGCGGGCGTGCTGCGGCGTGCGGCGGCCGGGGGAGCGGGGCGCGCGGCAGCGGTGCTGGAGGCGCGGCGCGCGGCGGGCGCACGGCGGCGGGGCAGCCGGAGGCGGGGACGGGCCGGAGGGCGCAGGGAAGGATCGGGCCGGCTCGGCCAGGAAGCTTTCTCCCGTGCGGGGAGAGAGAAGAAGAGGAGGAAAAGAAAAAGAAAAGAAAAGAAAAGGAAGAAAAGAAAAGAGAAGGAGGGGGAAAAAGAGAAAGAAGAGGTGGGAGGATTATTTCGCAAAAACAGGGAAAAGGAGGAGGGTGGCTGCAAAAAGTCAGGGGGTGGGAAAGAAGTTTCCAGGGGGAAACCCTAGGGTTTGGGTTAGATGGGCTTTGGGCCTTAATTTCTCTCCCGTTTTTATTTTCCTGTTTTATATTTTTAAAACAAAATAGAAAAGGAATTTCAACACGAAACCTATACAAAATATTTTTAGTTTTGAATAGACAATTTAATAAACTAGTTTTTAACATTTTTAAAAGATTTGAAAATAACACCTTTTTAATTAATTTGAAAAGCATTTGAATTTAATTGCGGGGATTGAGTTTAAATGCAACAAATTAAATTTAATGCGATGCAATGCGATGCCATGTCGATGCAAAAAGAAAAACACATAAAACTAAAAGGGGATAAAATCCCGGGGCGTTACAATCGACACCACTAACAAGGGATCTCGTCCCGAGATCCACGCCGAGACCACAAGAAGAGAGGGGTAACTACCGAATCTTCAGGCTCCGTGATGAACTTCTCGACACCACTAACAAGGGAGTGTTGCTCCACCTCAAGATTCTCGACACCACTAACAAGGGAGTGTTGCTCCACCTCAAGATTCTCGACACCACTAACAAGGGATTGTTGCTCACGACGAAGACGACTCCGAAGGATCGAACCTAATAGGGTATAAGGTAAGAAATCGTCCACCCACACGTAGGATCCTAAAACTTTGAAAGTTGGATAAGAGAAGAGACTCCAAAACAAATAAGGTAAGAGGAGAATTAGAATATAGATAAGGAATAAAAAGAAACCTATTGAGATATTGTTCAAAATAATTTTTGTCAAATAGTTTTCGACACTCTAAAAACAACGACCGTTAGCGAGGTTATCCTACAGGCTTTTGCGGACCCGCTGCTTCGATAACCATTTGTATCGAAACAACAAGGAGATCGAAACCAAGGCTCTGATACCACTTTGTGACGCCCTCAAATCGGTACTATGTAGATTTAAGCGATCACGCCGAAATCCGCATAATAACGATTTTAGGTCGCCCACCAGACATAATGTGCACGCCGAAACATGCGCATTATGTGGGTGGAATTGTGATAACATTACAACAGTTTCGATACATCCACAAATACAACAGAAGATATAATTACAACACCGACTCGAACGAGTCAAGATACAAATAATACAATACAAAGATTCAAATGACAGCGGAAGCAAAATAGTATCCGACTACGGATAAGATACAAATTGGACTAAGAGTCCTGAAGATAAGCAATGGCGCCATATCCCTGCCCAGCCAAGCCGGAGGGATTCCCAAGCTAACCTCGTCTGACTTCAAACCTGTTGACTGCACATAAAGCACAACCCAAAAGAGGGTCAGGGCACTCCCTGGCAAGCAAAACCGACTTGCCTACTTTCTACACCATCTCTCAAAATATAGGGGAGGTGGACTTAGCGGCAGCAACACTAGCAACCTAAAGAGACACGCTACAACTTCCGTCTAATCAGAGAGGGATAAGAGAGCGTATAAAGTAAACATCTACAACTAACACCAAACATAACCCATTCTCGAATTAACCCCCTCAACCAAATATGAGGAAGCAATTCGGGAAACTCACGCATTGAACAGTTTTATTTATAATTTATTGTGAAAATAATTAATCAAATTAATTAACTTTAAATAGGTGCAAGTTGTCTAGATCTTGTTAGCCAGCATCATCACCAAAGTCGTCCATAACCGTGGACACGGCTCATCGATAAGATTATACCCTGCAGGGGTGCACTACTGTACCCATACTCGCATGATCAACCCAAGCAAGCATCAGGGCTTCTCAACACGACTTATTCCTTCACTACAGCAAGTCCAAGTGCCACCCATATGAGTTGTTACCCGCGTCAGGAGTCCGGCCGAATCTCAATTGCGGACTCATTAGTTTGCGACTACGCCACCATGCGGCTCAAACCACAGTAGGAACTGTCCGCTTCGTGTCGTATCGCACCTGTATGACCCCCCGTATCACATACCCTCTCATCATCATCATCATGCACATGCATATGAGCGAATGGAAAACCCGAACTACTTGCGGCACATGGACAAGCTGTAGATCCGTTCAAAGTCGAGGGGGGCTCCATTGGGCCTCCCACAAGTGGTTAGTGCGCTCAAAATTGGATCCGAGGACAAAATCTCAGTTCCTAGGTCGACACTGAGCAGAACAAAACACCTCGCAAGGCCTTCCGCCTGGTGCCTTATCTTTTAATTATAATACCTTAATATAATACAACATTTTATTAAGGTAGAAAAAATATATCATGCTAAGCAGATGAAAACATAAGACCAACAGATGACTCGCACAAACAACTCTAAGCATGCGCTACGACTCACAAGGCCAACAGATAAACAAACAACAGGTGATGGGATGTGGGGATAAAGCTTTATAGGCTGCAGGATAAACATGTGATGGGATCGCAGTTCAAGAATCGATAACTAGGGTAGCAGAGATCAACGGCAGGAATGAAAGACAATGTATAGGTAAACAAGCAAATTTTGCTTGCCTGGAATCCCGCATGGAAGCAGATCTTGTCGTTGCTCACACATCTCAACGTCGTATCCGCGAAGAAGCAACAAACACTGAAAGCGCAAAAGATGCATTTTACAACTACGGCAAAAGATCCAGCATGATCATGGAAGAATGATGCATGGCATGGCAAGATGCATTGCGAGATGCACTTAATCCAAATTAAGTGGAATCGGGATTCCGACAATTAATATCAATGTTAAAGTTATTTATCTACCCCACAAATTAAATGTCCATTAAGATGGCAAGGCATGGTAAAGATGATCTAGTCAAATTAAATGGAATAGGCAACAATAGTAATTAATTGCCCACACATTCCATAATTATTATTTAGGTGAATTGCTACACCCGCAAACCCAAGAGATGCAACAAATGCAATTATGATGCGATATGCACAAGATAGATGACATTTAATAAAATAGGTTTAGGGTTAGGGTTTGGGTTCGCACGTTGGGTCTGGAGAGATAGGGTTCGAAACCGACGTCTTCGGTCCGTAGAGGAAGTAGTCGTTGTCGTGGAAGTAGTCGTCGCGGAACCGGGGCATCGTCGTTTGTCGGTGTCGTGGAAGTGGTCGGGTAGTCTAGGCACGTAGGAGCGCGGCAAAATGACACCGGAAGGAGGCGCACACGGGGCGTGCACCGCAACACGGACACGGTGGTCACGACAACGTGGCACCGGAAAAGGACGCGCACGCGCACGTAGCAACACCACGAAGGGTGGACAACTCGGACCAAAATGGCGACGCCGGGGTCTTGCGGACATTGTGTCGAACACCTGGCGTGCAGCGGACGCGGGGAGGCCACCGGACGGAGACGGCGGATGAAGCGGAGGCGCGGAGTGGAACGCAAGGCGGCGGCGAGCGCACGGGCGGAGGCGCGCCGTACATCAGCGACGACACGGAGGGCGCGCGCGGGGGCGGTTGATGCGGGAGGCGGCGACTGCGGGCGGCGGCGGCAGCGGCGGCGCGAAGGAGGCGGCGGCAGCGAGCGGCGGCGCAGGGCGGCGCGGAGGAGGCCGGGGCGCACGGCGCGCACGGCCGGTATGGCACGCACGGCAGCGAGCAGGCGGCGGTGGGCGGAGGCGCGGGGAGCAGGGCTCGGGAGGAGGCGGCGCGCGGCGGTGAGCTGCAGCGGCAGCACGGCCGGCAACGGCGGGTGGCTGGGCGCACGGCGGCGAGCAGCTCGGGGCGAGCGGCGGCGGCGGCGCGGAGGGCGCGCGGCGGAGGAGGCCAGGCGCGGCAGGACGCGGGCGGCGCGGCGTGGAGGAGTGCAGCGGCGGCGCTGGCGCAGGGGCGCGCGAGGAGGCGGCCGAGCTGGGGTGCACGGGAGCGGCGACGGCGCGCGCTGGCGCGGGCGGCGGCGGGCCGGAGGCGGCGACGGGCGCGCGCGCGGGGTGAGGAGGCGAGGCGCGGGCGTGCTGCGGCGTGCGGCGGCCGGGGGAGCGGGGCGCGCGGCAGCGGTGCTGGAGGCGCGGCGCGCGGCGGGCGCACGGCGGCGGGGCAGCCGGAGGCGGGGACGGGCCGGAGGGCGCAGGGAAGGATCGGGCCGGCTCGGCCAGGAAGCTTTCTCCCGTGCGGGGAGAGAGAAGAAGAGGAGGAAAAGAAAAAGAAAAGAAAAGAAAAGGAAGAAAAGAAAAGAGAAGGAGGGGGAAAAAGAGAAAGAAGAGGTGGGAGGATTATTTCGCAAAAACAGGGAAAAGGATGAGGGTGGCTGCAAAAAGTCAGGGGGTGGGAAAGAAGTTTCCAGGGGGAAACCCTAGGGTTTGGGTTAGATGGGCTTTGGGCCTTAATTTCTCTCCCTTTTTTATTTTCCTGTTTTATATTTTTAAAACAAAATAGAAAAGGAATTTCAACACGAAACCTATACAAAATATTTTTAGTTTTGAATAGACAATTTAATAAACTAGTTTTTAACATTTTTGAAAGATTTGAAAATAACACCTTTTTAATTAATTTGAAAAGCATTTGAATTTAATTGCGGGGATTGAATTTAAATGCAAAAAATTAAATTTAATGCGATGCAATGCGATGCCATGTCGATGCAAAAAGAAAAACACATAAAACTAAAAGGGGATAAAATCCCGGGGCGTTACAAGGATGACCTGGCTCCCGACTTCTACGAGTCGGAAGCCGGGAAGACGAAGAAGCGCAGGGCGTCCGGTGCCGCTTCCTCCACGGTGAATGCCGAGAGGAAGAAACGGATCGCATCGGCTACCGAGCCGGCTCTCGCCAACCTTGGCGAGAACGCGGGGATTAATATCCCCCGAAGGTACTCAATTTTGCCTTTGATAGACGACAAACCTTTTTAATACTGGCACCCAATTGACTGTGCTTGCTTTTTATTGACCGGGAAAGGGTCGCAACCTCCCGGTTGACGACCAGGCTTCTTGGCAAAGGTAAGCGGCCACAAGGCAGCTCGCCGGCTACCGTGCCGCCAACTCCTCAACCCCACGCCGGCAGCTTTATGGGCGACGCTCGTCGTCAGCCCCCGGCTCCGGCTTCAGGCGCTCCGCCAAGGGCCCCTTCCGCCGACCGCGCGCCCAAAACTTCCTTACTGCTGGCTGAGGCTACGGCCGATGATGCCGCTCAATCGCGCGCCGCCAATGAAGGGTTGCTGGAGTCGACTGCCGGCGGGTCTCGGAGGGCAGCCCCGACTGCGGGAGGCGGCAAGGTCAGGGACCCTTGGTCCACCTTTAAGGAGGCCAAGGAGTCAACTTTGTCTTTCGCCAACTTCGCCTCGCAGGCCTTTGCCGACTTGGAGGGCGACCTATCTGTAAGTTCTTACCACTCCAGCATATACATAGTCTTTCCCCTGAGCACTTAGATGGCAAGTCAAAAATAAAAGAATTATTGACTGCCGGCTTAGTGGTTACTCGACAATATGTTTTATCCCTTTGTTTGTCCTGCAGGGCCTTGTGTCCGCCAACGTCGAGCTCCTCTCCTCCCGGGTCGAGATAAACCAGCGGTGCTGCGACCTGAAGAAGGACTGCGAGGCCAAGGATCTGCGGATTGCTGAGTTGGAGGCGGCCCGCAAAAAAGATGAAGGTAGGGTTAATCCTCCTCGCCTTCAACTATACTTTCGACTTATGTTGCCGTCAATCATTTAGTTAGCGAATCCATATTTGTAGAACTGCTAGACCACGCCCAGAATATTCTGAAGGCGTCCACTGATATGCAAGCTCTTATGAATGAAGCTTCTGACTTGGCGGCCGCCAACTTGGAGTTGAAGGAGGCTCATCAGAAGGAGATGGAGGCCCAGCAACTCAAGTTTGCGCAGGAATCTAGCCAGCTCACTGGTGAGCTGGAAAGCCTACGCAACAAGTTGGCGGAGGCGGAGAAGACGGCTGCCGAGGAAATCTCCAAGCAGACTTCTCGCGCCCAAACCGCTGAGGCTGCACTGGCAACTCACATGATTGAGCTGTCCGCTTTCCATAACTCGGTCCTTGGTAATTTCTTACTCCTTATTTGATTTTGCCATTTTGCTTTAGCCTGAGCCAAACTGATGGCTTCATTTTTTATGCAGTTCCCGCCGGCTTAGGCGATGACAAGGTTGTCAGCCCCCGCCTGGATCGCCTTGCGCGTCTAGGCGAGCTGATCACCGAGACTTTGGCGGCGTCCAAGCGGTTTGCCGCCAAGTTCTTCACCTCCTCCGGCAGCCAGGAACCGACCGAGTTCAGCGACGTGCCCGCTATCTTGGAGCAGGCGACCAAACTGCACAAGAGCTCGCTGAAGTCGGCGGCGCGGTGTGGTGCCAAGACCGCGCTTGGGTTATTCATGGCGCACTACCCCGAGGCGGAGATAGAAGCCGTCACCGAAGGCATGCCGTCAACGTATGAAGACGGCAGCGAGGTTGAGCCGGCCGCTGTTCTGGACATTGTTGCCGGCTACGCCACGCGTGTTGCCGACATGGTCGACACTTCAATCTTCTACCGGCGCCATCCTGTGCCTGGCGGAGAGGGAGCTGAAGCTGCCGGTGCGGCCGAGGCGGAGGGGAGTGATAGTTCCGGGGCTGAGGTTGTCAGCCCCCAAGCCTGATGTAGACGCTCCCCCGAGCCATATCTTTTCTGTCCTTGCCTCCTATTAGCCTTACTTGTCGGCTCCTGAAACAATGCAACATTGACTTGTAATATTTGTATATACTTTTGCTGCTGCTTTGTTGAGCGAAAACTAGCTGACAAGTTTTATTTTGTCTTTATTTATATGGCCCGCCTTAATTTTACCCTGACTTATATGTTTGACTTTTTGTATGTTGACGAAACCTCAGCCGGTAACTTTAGCTGAAACAACTAGGGTTAAACCATGCGTTTAGAATCAGAGACCAAAGCCAACATATTGGTGTCAAAGACATACTACTAGGCGAACCGCATATAAGTAATCAGAGGTAAGGGAATTAGGCGGCACAAAAAAGTTTATTTTTGCTTTGGGTTGGCTCGAAAGCTGCAAGTATCTACCAGTTTGAACCTTTGCACGGAGCTAGAAAATAGGTAACTTAGATACATAGGGGAAATATGATTGCAAGAAAAGACAAAAGATGGCATGCTTCTCAACATAGATGAGGAACCATAGACTTTTATTTCATAATCATATTTAACTTATTACAATTATAAATTGCTAAGTGTAGAAAGGACGTAGCTGCTCAATATTCCAAGGCCGTCTTGTTTGCTCGAACGGATCGTCAATGCCTTTTTTGCGCTTGGTTCCCCTTTTTCCTGCCGCCTTCTTGCGCATTTTCTTTTCGTCTTCGTCGCGGATGTCGGCCAGGTAGTAGGAACCATTGAGCAGCGCCTTTGTGACTATAAACGGTCCTTCCCATGGCGGGGATAACTTGTGCAAGCCTTTTCTGTCTTGAATTAGGTGGAGAACCAGGTCACCTGTTCTGAAGCTTCGCTTCCGCACTCTCCGGCTATGATAGCGGCGAAGTTGTTGCTGGTACAAGGCGGAGCGATGGAGAGCGACGTCTCTTTCTTCGTCTAGCAGGTCTAGGCTATCCTGTCTTGCACCTTCTATGTCTTGCTCGATGTAGGCTTGAACTCTTGGGGAATCGTACTTCATGTCGGTAGGTAGCACTGCCTCAGCGCCATATACTAAGAAGAAAGGAGTGTAGCCGGTAGACCTGTTTGGCGTTGTGCGCAAACTCCATAGTACCGACTGTAACTCATCTGCCCAAGCGCCGGCTACCCTGTGTAATGGAGCTTCGATACGAGGCTTAAGTCCTGATAAGACCAGGCCGTTTGTACGCTCTACTTGTCCATTGGATTGAGGGTGTGACACGGATGCCAAATCAAGCCGGATACCCAGATCGCTGCAGTATTCTTCTATGTCGCCTTGAGACAGATTGCTGCCATTATCGGTGATAATGCTGTGTGGAACTCCAAACCGAGAGATAATTCCTCAGAGAAAATTGGTGGCTGTTCGTGCGTCAAGTTTGCTGATCGGTTTAGCCTCGACCCATTTGGTGAACTTGTCGACATCGACCAATAGGTGGGTGTACCCACCACGCGCCTTTTTGAAGGGACCCACCATGTCTAAGCCCCAGACCGCGAACGGCCAGGTGATTGAGATCGTCCTTAGCTCCTGTGCCGGCAAGTGAGGTTGACGAGCGTACAACTGGCAGCCTTTGCATGTCTTTACGATGTTCTCGCCGTCTTCTTTGACGGTGAGCCAGTAGAAACCTTGGCGGAAAGCTTTGGATACAATGGACCTGGCGGAAGCATGATGCCCGCAGGTGCCAATATGTATGTCCTTCAGAATTTCCCGGCCTTCTTCCGGCTGTATGCACCGCTGATAGATGCCGCATGTGCTTCGCTTGTATAGCTCGCCTTTTATTATCGTGAATGCCTTGGCTCGCCTTATGATCTGCCTCTTTAGCACCTCATCGTCCTCCGGCAACTTTTTGTCGATTAGAAAATCGAGATATGGGACTGTCCAATCCGGCTGTGTCAAGTAGACAGTGAGACTTGCCACTTCTACCGGTTCTTCTACGTCGGGGGCCATCAAATCGGCGCCTTTAATGGATGGCTTGTGCAAATGCTCCAGGAAGATATCTTTTGGTACCTTTTTGCGTTCCGATCCTAGTCTTGCAAGTGTGTCCGCCGCCTCGTTCTCAGCTCTTGGAACATGCCGGACTTCGTAGCCTACGAAGTTTTTTGCGAATTCGTCAACTTTGGCTCTGTAAGCCGCCATTGTTGCGCTTTTCGCATCCCATGTTCCGCTTACTTGCTGCGCGACCAAATCTGAGTCGCCATAACAGAGGATTCTTTTGACGCCTAGGTCGTTTGCCACGTGTAACCCATGAAGCAAGGCTTCGTACTCGGCAACATTGTTGGTTGTTGTGAAGTGGATTTGTAACACGTAGCTAAGCTTGTCACCTTTAAGCGTGCGTAGGACGACTCCAGCCCCCGAGCCTTTGAGCATCTTTGATCCGTCAAAGTGCATGACCCAATATTCTGATTCGGGGAGCGTCGTTTCCTCCATGGCCTCTGTCCAGTCGGCGACAAAGTCTACAAGCGCTTGAGACTTAATGGCGGTCCGTGGTTTATAGACTATATCAAAGGCAGCAAGTTCGATGCCCCATTTGGCAACTCGACCTGTTGCTTCTGCATTGTTGATTATGTCTCCCAACGGTGCCTTGCTGACTACTGTCACTGTGTGTTCCTGGAAGTAATGCCTAAGCTTTCTGGCGGCGAAGAATACACCATAAGCCAGCTTTTGGTAATGCGGACACCTCTGCTTGGAGGCGGAGAACACTTCACTGATGAAGTAGACCGGTCGCTGCTCACACGCCGCGGCTTCGTTCTCCTTTCTTTTCACAGCCAAGACAACGCTGACAACAGCTCCTGTTGCCGCGATGTACAACAGCATTGGTTCCTGTGATCGAGGTGCTGCCAATATTGGAGCGGATGTGAGGGCCTCCTTAAGTTGCTGCAAGGCGGCATCTGCCTCTGCTGTCCACTCGAAGTTGTCGGATTTCTTCAATAGCCGGTAGAGAGGCATTGCCTTTTCCCCTAGGCGGCTTATGAAACGACTGACGGCCGCTGCCGATCCGGCTAGACGTTGCGCGTCCTTCAGACAAGTAGGTCTGGATATGTTTTGGATGGCCTTGATCTTCTCCGGGTTAACCTCGATCCCTCGTTCTGAGACGATAAACCCGAGCAATTTGCCGGCTGGGACGCCGAAAACGCACTTGGCGGGATTGAGTTTCATCTGATACCTCCGGAGATTCCGAAAAGTTTCTTCCAAGTCCTCTAGGAGATCTGCCTTCTTTTTTGACATTACTGCGATGTCGTCTACATAGACGTGAACATTGCGGCCGATCTGTTCGTGCAGGCAATTTTGCATACAGCGCTGGTATGTTGCCCCTGCATTCTTCAGGCCGAAAGGCATTGTAATATAGCAGAAAGTCCCGTATGGAGTTGTGAAAGATGTTTTCAGCTAATCTGACTCTCTCATCTTGATTTGGTGGTATCCTGAGTAGGCGTCCAGAAAACAAAGCAGCTCGGAGCCGCTGTGGACTCTACGACTTGGTCAATTCTATGCAGCGCAAAGGGATCCTTTGGGCAGCACTTGTTAACACCGGTATAGTCAATACACATCCTCAGCTCTTTATTCTTCTTTGGGACAAGTACAGGATTTGCCACCCAATCGGTGTGTACAACTTCTTTTATGAAATTGGCGGCCTTCAGCCTATTTATCTCCTTTCCTATAGCCTTGCGTCTCTCATCTCCAAAGCGTCTTGTTGCTTGCTTCACCGGCTTGGATCCTTTTATGACGTTGAGCGAGTGCTCGGCAAGTTCCCTCGGTACACCAGGCATGTCGGAAGGCGACCATGCAAAGATGTCACGATTCTCACGGAGGAACTCGACGAGCGCGCCTTCCTATTTGTTGTCAAGGTTGGAGCCGATGACAACTTGCTTAGACTTGTCACCTGGGATGAGGGCCGCCTTTTTGGTGTCTTCTGAAGCTTCGAAGGTCTTCTTGACATCCATCTTTGGCCTTGGCATGGAGTTGTCTGAATCCGCCCCGAGCAGCGCGAGTTCTTCCTTGTGGATGACGGCTTCTGCGAAGGCGGCCATGCCACGCTCGCACTCCTTGGCTTTCTTGAAGTTGCCGGAAATCGGGATGGTTCCGTTTTCCCCCGGCATTTTAAGCTTGCTGTATATGTAGCACGGCCTTGCCATGAACTTGGCGAAAGCCGGTCGTCCGAAGATTGCATGGTAGGCGCTTTTGAAGGGGACAACTTCGAACCGAAGGAACTCTGAGCGGTAGTTCTCTTTTGGTCCGAAAGTTACCTTCAGCCTGATGCTCCCCATTGACTTTGCTTTCCTGCCGGGCACTATGCCATGAAAGGTGAGGTTGCTGTGGTCAGTACAGGATGTTGAGGCTGCTGCCGCCATCCATAAGTACCTTTGTAAGTCTGAAGTTGTCGACAATGGGATCGACGACAAGGGCGTACTTGCCTGGGTGAGGAACGTGATCAGGGTGGTCGGACCGGTCCCAAGTGATCGTTGCCTCAGACCATTTCAAGTACTGAGGGACGTCCGGCATTGTCGCGTTGAGTTCGCGCATTTCCGCCTTATCCGCCTTAGCCGAAGGCGTGCCGACAAAGCACACAAGAGATTCTTTGACCTTCGGATACGGCTTCTTTTTCTTGGCGGCTGCGTCATCTTCGCTTGAGATAGACATGTCGTCGTCATCCTCATCCTCCTTGCTGTCTTTCTTGTCGTTCTTCTTTGACTTCTTTGACTTCCAGCCGACTGTGGGATCCTTTTTGAAGTCATCCATGAAACGGCACTCGCCAAGCATATGGTTGACCTTGCCCAATGAGGCGTGGATGGGACATGGCAAAAGCTTTGCCTGTTCATAAGTGATTCGCGCCGCCTTAGACCCTGAGCCGGCTTCGCGACTATCTTTCTTATTCTTCCACTTCTTTTTGCCGGCGTTTCCTTGGAATGCTGCGGCTACCTCATTGGAAGGCCCGGCTTTGTCATCCGCCGCCTGCTTGCGCTTGTTGTTCCGCTTTGGTATGATGTTGACGTCTGGGTCATCGTCCTGGGCGTCCTCATCCGCCGTCGCGTATTGGGCGGCCAGGTTGAGCATCTCACCAAGGTCCGTGATTTGCTCGCGGACGAGCCTATGACGGAGCAGGGACTTCTTCTGTAGGCCCGTGTAGAAGGCATGGATAGCCTGTGCGTCCGAAACACCATGACAGTTGGCTTTTTCGGATATCCAACTGCTGACAAAATCTGTCATGGTTTCGTCCGGCTTTTGGATACAGCGCTGCAAATCCGTGTAGGTATTTGGACGCTTGTATGTTCCTCGGAAGTGCTGGGAGAAAACCTTTTCCATGTCATACCAGCTATGGATGGACTTTTCAGGAAGGTTGTCGATCCAAGCTCTTGCCGTGTCTTCCAACATGAGAGGTAGGTAGCGGACGGCAATATGGCTGCTCCCGCCGGCAATTTCTATGGCCATGGCATAATCGGATAGCCATGAGTCCGGCTTAACGAGGCCGTTGTACCTAGAACAGTTTTTTGACACTGATGTCATGTCCTTAGGGAACGGCTCTCTGCGGATGGCCTCACCGAAGCACTTTGGTCCAGAGTATAGCGGCTCCTTTCCTCTTGCTATGTCTTGTAGGCGGTGTCGTGCGTCTTTTGGATCGAGCTGCCGTGCGCCTCTGTTTGCGTCCGGCTCGTCCTGCGCTGCCCGGCTTATGCTGCGCCTGGGCCCTTCTACCTCCTCTCTGTTCTTGCTGCCAGTGCTACGCTACGGAGATCGGCTTTGGCCTCTCCTGGGAGGGTCGTTGCCGACATCTTTTCTAGGCGGCGGCCTGTTGTTCCGGCTACCGCCATTGTCGCGTCTTGGCTGGGATGGAGGTGGCGGGTCTCCTCTGCTTCCTGTCCTTGAATTCTCGTCCCGCCTTGGCTTTGGCGGTGGCGTCTTCTTTGGAGGTGGCGTTGCCTTCCTTTTGTCGCCATGGCTACTGGAGCCTGACGGGCCATCGAGGTCGGCGCCGGGTGCAGCTTTGCACTTTCCCGACTTAGACTCTAGGTCTCCCCCACGGGCATCCGCCATATGGCCGTAGAAATCAGCGCGAGCTTGTTGTTCTAGGGCCTTGCTTACGAAGTGTCTTGCATTGGCCAGCTTCTCTTCCGCCGTGTAAGTGTTGTCGTCCAGGGTATCTAGCGCGGCGGCCGCGTTGAGGACAGGGGTGCGGAAGACAACATCTCCCCTTCTGTCCACGCGCTGTGGTGCCGTGCGCCAGTCGAACCCTAGATCTTGAGCCGCTGTTGTTGCTTGCGCAGGCGGCTCTTTTCCACGGCGGTTTTTTGATGACCTTTTCTCCTCGAAGAGTTGCCGGATTGTTTTGGCCGACATCTTCTCCTGTTCTTTCTCGATCTTCTTCGCAAGGCTCTCAACGTGCTCCTCTCTTTTTCGCAGGAAGTCAGAGTGCTTAAGCATGTTAAGTCTAAGCTCTTCCACTGCGTCGAGTGGGGTGTCTTTATTCACCGGAGTATTCATGATCTCGTCTACTTCTTTGATGACGGAGAGCAAATCCGTGGGTTTGCTGCTGCCGCCTTTCTCGAGGCCAGTTTTCTTCTTTGCGCGCACCTTGTCGGAACTTTCAATGAGTTGGCCGGCATTGGTGTCGCCGGCATCTTCCGCCGGCTTGTTTTGCGCCTCCGAAGTAACTGGGGTTGTCTCGTGACTGACAACAACCATCATAGCCACCTTGTCAGGCATGTCAGTATCCGCTGTGCCCTCTGAGGGAGCCGGATTACCACTGGAAAAGCGGGTTTTGATCTTCTCTTCGAAGAGACTAGCATCATCATCGGAGTCAGAGTCTACGTTGACTTGAACGGTAGATCTGGATCCGGCATCTGACATCGCATCTTCCTGTAGAGCAGGGAGGATTGACTCAGGATCGTTGTTTTCCGGCTGGGAGTCTGATCCCAGTCCGACAACTCCGACGAAGTGAAAATCAGATTCGGCCGACTCCTGGGAGAAGGCGGATTCAGATCCATCTTGCCGGTCGACTGCTTGGTCGAAGGGTTGGTGGGTGGGGTTGTAGAAACGCGGTAGGCCGTACGCCTCTGGCGTGTACCCGATGAAGACGTCGATCCCTCCGATCGGTACGATTGCGCATCCGATAAGGTAGTCGCCCGCCGGGAGCCAGGACTCATCCGAGTTGACGTAGGTATGGACGCCATACCTTGTGACGCGACCGACGGCGATCTGCTTGCCCACGCCGCCAAGTGTTCCCGCCTGGAACGTGACGCCAGGAACCTTATGCCCCACGGTGGGCGCCAACTGTCGTGGTATCGGCATAATTGATAGGAGACGGGGGTCCTCTAGCCTACGTATGGATTGTGGGGAAGAAGGTTGGTGTCGTCGAGGACGGGATTGAACACGGCGAGTTTACCCAGCTTCGGATCCCACAGCGGTGGCGAGATCCTACGTGCTGCTATAATTCACTATGAGGCAATAGCCGTGAACAGGTTACAATGGGTATGATGCATATTGAAGTGTCTGCCCTAGAGGCTCCCTGGTGGCCGGCTTATATAGGCGGCCAGACCACAGGGTACAAGGTAAGTACTTGTCCGGCAAGTAAACAGAGTCCTAGACCTAGCCGGTTTAGTTGCCGCCTTCCGTCTTGGGCTTGGTGGCTTGATGGGCTTCGGCCTTCCACCTTCCTTGTATCGTCCGCCTACTTCCTTATACGTCAGCTATCTGGGCCGCCCGGCAGGCTTCAGCCTTACCACCCTTGGGCCACCCTGGACTAGCCGGATTGATCCATGTTGGTTATACCCCTAGTTGATATATCCCCAACAAGTTCCATGTCCCTAAAGCCCATTCCACCAATGTTCTTAGGAGAAGAGAGCCATTCCCAAGATCTCCAATGCATTTTTTGTTTCCCATCTTTAAACCCCCACCATTGGTTAGCGATGATTTTCCTCATCTCGTCGCATGTTCCAGTAGGGAGTTGAAAGCAGCTCATGACATAGGTGGGAATAGCTTGGATCACAGCTTTCAACATAATTTCTTAAGCCGACCTAGAAATAGGTTATGTCCGATAAACCGTTAACCCGTCTCCACATCCGATCAAAGATATAACGAAATGTGACAATAGGAGAACGACCAATCCGTGTAGGCATACCAAGGTAAGAGTCTTGTAGGGATTTATTGTAAACCTCAAGTTTTTGTTTAACCTCATTTTTTACTTCCTCTTGACAGCCATGACCAAAGAAGATAGTGGACTTATCTAAAGTGATCTTCTGACCCGACCCTTCACAGAATGTTTCCAACACATCATGCAAAGCATCCACACTTTTCTTGTCACTCCTTGCAAAGAAGATACTATCATCTGCAAACAGAAGATGTGATATAGAAGGACCAAGTCTGCTATTTTTAATACCTTGTAGCTCTCCTTGGACCTCCTTTTTTTTGCAGTAGACAAGATAAACCTTCAATGCATAAGAGGAAAAAATATGGGTTGATGGGGTCACCCTGACGGATACCTCTCGAAGGTACCACAAGATCTGTAAGTTCGACATTCACTCGGACTGTGTATCGAGTAGACGTGACACATCTCATAACCGCATTAATCCAAGAAGAGGCAAAACTCGATCTAGAAAGACAACCATGAAGGTAGCTCCACTCTACCCAATCATATGATTTCATCATGTCAATCTTGAGGGCAAAGAAAGGCCTCTTGGCTCGTTCCCGGTAAAAACACACACGTAACTAGGAACACAACTTTGCCTCAGGTGCATATCGTACATGATCGGGTTCTTATTCGTTAAAAAGAAAAGAATCATCAGTTTGAAAAGAAAAATCCAGTGAAAAAGGTGCAACAAGACTGCTGAACTGTCACACAACATGATATGAGACCCACCACCGAAGAGAGAAGCACAACACTATATGTGCCAGCGAGGAAAATTTTCATCCTCTCAAATCTCAGGTTACAATTATTTTGGTATTCATGTGATTCAAACACTCCTCAACAAATATTTATGCAAGATCTGAATCCCGGAAGATTCAACTAGACATGACACTGTAATACATTTTTCCTAAATCTATGCTACAAGAATTCTTCGAATAAAAGAGGCCGATAAGGTTTTGCCTGCTCAAAATTTGGGGTATCCAAAGTATTGTCTCTACATGTATATAAATTCATCATTCTGTGGAGTCTGGTTTTGCCTGCTCAAACTTTGTGGTATCCAAAGTATTGTCCCTACAAGCTGGAAAACATTCCATAAGGGATTTATTAATTTCAATTCAGACTGATAAGCCTAATATCTAGAAAGAACAGACTCCGATTTGTTTATTATCGCAGCTGCTTGTTTCATTTTGGAGGCTCTTCTCACTTCTCAGTTTATATACCCTGGAGGTAATATTCAGCGATCAGTTGTTTTTTCCGGAAGGACGACTACAACCGACTGTAATACTCGGTTTTGTACTACTGAACTAATTGCTCTGATCCTGAGATGGCTTACATTTTCTTTGGTACGAGACATATACACATGCACGCACTAGCGAAATAATGAGGCAGATGATTGCTCTAGTAGGTTTTGTCCCTATAGGTTGAACATTATCATGCACCCGACCGGTCTAGTGGTGATTGGCTTGATCACATATTCTGCAGGAGAATTATATGCGCCCCAGCTACAAGTCATGGTCCAACTGTTCCAGTGTCGAAGTAGAGTGTCGTCCCAGAAGACCCACTGGTGACGCCTTCCATGAGAGCAAACCTCATGTCCTCGGACGGCTTCCAGTGCCGCTTCCTTTGGTTGATGAACCAATTGTTGATCTGCTTCGGGTCCAGACCGGTCATCGCAGCGAGGCTCACCTTATCTTCTTCCTGTGCAGGGAGCAGCCAACATCATCACTGTCCATAATAGTTCAAGGAATTCAGCTATACAGAGGCCGTGTTTTACCACACTTACCGAAGGATATGGCCAGCGGTAGTGCGTATTCCACCAATCCATGAGAGCTGTCCGTGCATCCTTGGGCAGTTTTCCTTTCTTTCTCTTCTTCAGGAACTCGGACCGAAGTCTACTGAGGCAACCGCTGTACTTCTTGAGAAGGATTTCCTTCAGGTCATGGTCAGCTATGCGGGAGCTTTGCTCTTGACCTATGTCAAGCACATCGGCCTCTCCAGACAATTGTTCATCATCAGAGGAACCCACCATCTCATCTGGCATTGAAAAAAGGACCACATTAAAAACCTACATCCACGCAAGATAAATGAAAATAACTGAAGCAAGCTCATTCGCGAATTGAAAGTGAAACTTGTGAGTTGCAATTTATATTATTCATGGAAGATAGTGTAACCTTTTGGGAGTTCACGAGTTGCAACAGTTGCCCTGAGCTGCCATAATTTGTGTTGGACTAGTTTAAGCCTTTCCATAAGTTTACTTGGGAATATAAAACATGGACCAACATGGCTCTTAGTGACATAAATAGATTGGCTGGTATCAACCTAAGTAACTTCCGGTAATGATTTTCGCTGCATGATACTAATTCTTTTGACATCATATTGTTCCATATATGAGGAGACTTGTGCTAAAACTTCTACATAGACAAAATATGACAAAAGCCCATAGTTTTCTTTTCGGATTTTCGACAGTTGCAGCAAAGATTTGGGCTGGTAGACGAATATAGAAACAGGACCATGTTAATATTTTGACTAGGAAAGATCAGCACTTCAGCAGGGACATGTAAGACCACAATGGAAAAAAAGAGAACTCTTTAATAAAACAATTACAAATTCGTACAACCTAGGCTAGACCTCATTGCACCATGACAACAAAGGTACTTTGTTACGATCTCAATATTTCTCATGGACAGCCTTTCACACCAGCAATATATCTTCAATCAACTTCGTTGTTATGTTCAATATGAGAATTAATTCTGATAATATAAATGGATGACATGGAATTAATTCTGATAAAATATATCTTCTAGTGTATTTAGGGGATGAGAGGGGATAGTCCATGCTAGTGTATTGTAGGGGAAGAGTATTTTTGAGATGTGTGGGGATTGGGTGTTCACCAAATCCCTTTCTATCCCCACTCTTCCCATCCCCTCGAAAACCTTTGTAGTAAACAAGGCCTAAGAGGGTGACATGGGGTTACTTTACCAGAAAATCATAGAAATGAAGAGTGTTTTACTTATTTTAAAAAGACTTCATGTGAATTACAGGAAAGTGCTACACGAATTGTTAAAATGAGTTGAGTAAAGTTATTAGTTTAGTAGCTTTATATGGTAAAGTTGGCTATCTTCTGTATGTCTTATGGTGCGCTCTGACATCACATTCTGCTTGAAATGTACAAGCCAATAGCAGTTTTCTCCTACTGAAATGATGTTAATCTTTTTTTGACGAATCAATCTTCGTAATTTTAGTTGAGTATATATGGAAAAAATTGGAAAAAAAAATATGTCTACTATTCTGAGTACACCTGAGATGTAAACTCTGAACTACTGAAACGCTGAAGCGCTGAAATAACATGTGCATCAATCAAGAGGCTGCGATGTTCCCCTTTTCTAAAAAAAGGTGAAATTTGTGTGACCCGAAGTCTTTTTAGAAAATAGGCATGGCAATCTATCTAAGTTTTGTGATTATATGATCTTAGCAGACAATGTTTTCTGCGATGTTTAAAATAATTATGCATCCAAGTGTTTCTATATCTTTTTTAATGGTGAGATGAGCTTTCTGCATTTTTTTTACATGACCATGGAGTAGAGCACATGATATATGTGATATGAAGTACGTGACCAGTGTTTCCACGACATAGAATGTCACGATCTTTACTTGGCAGTAATATATAAAAATAAGAGAACCCTGGAAACCGTCATCCATAATCCATGTAGGGCTTCTTTAGATCACAGGATTATAAAACAAACAAATTGAAAAAACACATAAATTTGATAGGATTGAAGATGCAAAACAGAGGATTACAAAACATAGCAAAACTATAGGAATGCTCATTGGGATACATAGGAAAAGTGCCTCAATCCTACACAAATGAGTGTAAAAAACAAGTTACAATGGATGCTAAAATTCATATGGAATAGGAGTGTAGGAATGCAATTCGTAATAACTTTGGAGGTGTCGTTCTTTTAATCCAAAGGGACTCCTTAGAAAAAAATCCTATGGATTAGAATCCTCTAATATTGAGACGTCCATTACAGAGAACTACCACTTTGTGTGCAAAACTCTAAAAAACTACCACTTTACTGATTGAATCATAAAAAACTACCAGTATTCAGAAAATTTGTTGCAATGTGCATTGATAACTTCTTAAACGCGAATTGAGAGTCTGCTGGTAGGTGGGACCAATCAGCCACGGCTCAGACGGCAGCACGTGTGCACTGTTTATTGAGGTGGCAATACGTATAGACATAGGCCCACCTATCGGATAAAAAAATCTAAATATCTCAACAAAAAACTATATGGGGAAAAATGTAAATATGAATAAAAAATCTATAAAAAAATCCCCACGATGAACCCCTCTCACCTACTCTCTCACCGTGTGTGGGGCGGCCATGGACGGCTACCGGCAGCCGGCCGAGGCGCCTGTTCCCAGGGGTCACTGAGGCGGTGACAGACATGGACATGTGGGTCCCACTGTAAGAATCACTGTCAATCCTTGTTTAGTGTTTGATTTGGGCATATTATAACAAATTTATTAAAATATGGTAACTGCTTGCGACTCGATGGAAAAGTGGTAAGTTTGCGGAATTTTACATACAGTGTCACGTACATTCTATGCAAGAAACTCTCCAATATTCATATGAAAATCGTTCAATCCAAAGAGGGCCTATTGTGTCCGTCATCCCTAACAGAGCTAGGGCTCGCTCACACATGCATGCAGAAAACTTTGTTTTTATATCGATATGAATATGATTGCCAAGTTTATAAATGCATCAGCCGTCGACCATAGGTACGGTATATATTATCTCCAGAATGAAATCTCACTCAATCTACGAGAATCCTTAAAAACTGTAGAAGTTGGATCAAAACGTCAATGTGGCATCCGGAAACTGGGGTACCACCACAAGGACTTGTCAAATCAAAATGCAGCGTTGCTGTCTCCTTTTAAAACATGCCTAGCAATATACTACGAACCCGGACCAAACAATAGACTTCCATGTAAGAAATGATGCCTGACGCTCTTCTGATGTTTCTGCCAAGGATTTGACTGGAAGCTCCGTCACCTTGCAAGCCAGCTAGTGTTCACTTCTGACAAAAAAGCAGCCTCGCCATATTTTTACTGTTAAAATATATTTTTTGTTATTGCATTACACCATATGCTAAGTACTGTAGTAGTATATTCGCGGGACACCTCCAATTAACTATGCGGTACAGTATAGTGAGGGACTTTTTGGAAACACATGAATATGAAAAATACAGAAATATCACAGATTTACGAGTGCAAAAAAAAGATTGTAAAACACAAGAAAAGTGTGGCAATTATCGGTTGGATAAAACATAGAAAACGTGCCTTGATCCTACACACTTAAAAAAGAGGTTGGAGTGTATGTTCGAATTCCTATGAAATTTAGGCATAGGAATCTAAACCGTAGGATTCTGTTAACAACATTCCTTAAACCAAAGACAATCTTTAGACAAAAAAATCTAAGGCTTTAAATCATATGAAATTTCTTACATCTAAAAAGAGGCCCCGAGGGAGATATAAAACAGAAAAAGACAAGCAGCTGACGGGAACATGACTGTCCTATATTTTGCATGCCTCTCTCGTAAGAAACTGTGTGCATGCTTTCAGCGTTCACGACATCAACTCATCCTTTTAGTGCATGTAGCAATTTACAAGTTTAAATCCATAAAACAGTAGATCCCGACAACTAAAATAGCACATAAACTCTAATCAAAGATTACTCACGAAAATTATCCTTTCTTTCCTTTAGCGAGTATGCATAATAAATGCAAGTGCAAGAGCAATATGGAAATCAACATTAAACGTTGGTATATTGAGGGCAAAGGTCTGTTTTACGGAGTACAAAATATAAAAACCAACACAAGAATGCAGATCGAAAAGGAACCGCGAGCAACACCAGAAATTACCACTCACTTGGTGATTCTGATAGGTCTTGTCAAAGTACAGCCACCGAATCCGGCAAGAGATCTCCTAAGCACGAGCTCTAATAAAAGCTAGGCTGTATTTTTAAAACAAAAATTATCGGCATTGTGCAGTACTACGACAACCCTAGTGTAGCAAACCGGCAAATGTAGCAAGCTGGAGCAAGATTCTCTCTTTCCGCAAAGCTAGCATCCACTCTCCAACCCCAAGCAAGATGAGATCACTCTCCCACCAGAGCAGCACAGCAGCACACACTCAAGTTCCATCAATCAGTCGAGCTGCCTACTAAAGGCTAGCTAGGTAGAGATAGAGATAGTGAGAGAAAGAAGAAGAAGCCTACGGTACCTTGGACAAAACCCTAGGTGCACAGACAGCCCTGACCCTCATACCTTGTTTTACTCCACCCGTCTGACACCGGTAAGCCCCATTTGCATGGTTACGATTTGACCTCTCAACACACCTACACTACACGGATGGCTCGATATACTTCATCGATCACAGGTTTCTTTCTTTCATCCACGTGCGCCACACAACAGCAAAACACAAACACGAAGACGAAGGAGCATCATCAGTATATACTGTGCAAAAATATTTAACGGGAACTTCGGATAAAAGCTGACTGTGCATGGGAAATCCACTCGGATGAGTGTTGAATTAATTACCGGAGTGCGCGGCGGTGTCCGCCGGTGAGCTGCCGCCGCTGCAGAGGTTGCTGAGCTGCGTCTGGATGCGGCTGAGGAACGAAGCGGCCTCGTCGAACGGCCGCGACAGCTCCTCCTTGTACCGCCCCAGCACCCGGCAGTACGACTCCTGAATCGATCGCGCGGGAGCACAGCCACCACACGCACGTGTGCACATGTAATAACAAAGAGATCAGAATAGCACAGATTCTGAGTAGCAAGAATCGCACGATTGATAGCTCACTGTATCAAGTATCAAGCAAAGCATATAATACAGCTAGACATGAAACAACGTCAATTTGGTGAATCAAAGAGCTAACCATGAACTCGTCGAGCTCGGGATCGACGCCGATCGACCCGGCGCCGACACGCCTCTCCCGGACGATCTCTTCCAGCAGCGACGCCACCTCCGGAGGCGCCCCAACCTAAAATAAACAACCGGACAATCGTAGAGCTGTACACACGCGCGTTCTCTTTCCCGATCATATCACCCACGTGACCACGTCTTCGCCTCAATTCTAGCATGAAGTCGCAAGATCTTACTCAACGTACGTGGACAACACATACCTTGCGGCATTCGATGTAGGCGGAGAGGAGGGTAGGGTACCGCGGGTGGCTGGCAATCTTCGCCTTCATGAGCTCCCTCAGATCCGACGTCGATGGCGCCCCAGAACCCCCGCCCACGCCGGACGACGCCTCGCCTGTCGCGCCGCCGACCCGCAAGATCCCCGGGTGGATGCTGTACAGATCCTCCATGTTACATAACAAGATGCAGCTGCAACGAGCAAGTAGCTCACCTGCGCATCACTCAACTACTATATATGACTAGTAGTGTATCTGTTTATGTGCACAAGTGGTTATCGAGCACCACTGTACTGAGTTGTTCTTGTATAATGTGCTGGAGCTCGGAGAAAGTTTAGAGAGAGGGAGCAGGAAAGCATAGGCTCGTGGGGAATTTAGCAGCTGTTTGCACTGCAGCCGGTGAAGGTGAAGCTGCAGGTGCAGGTGCGGCAGCGGCAGGAGCTTGTGATATCTGCAGGGAAATACATGGGAGCCAGGAATGGATGATGAGGAGAGAGAAAGGACTGGAAAATAATTCTACGCTCAGCTGTTTGAAAGGTGTGACTTGTGAGGCCAGGTAGTTGACTAATTATTTCGGTACGGAGACCAGATTGGGATGTATGAGTTGGCATTTGGACGATTGCCATCGAAAAGCATGGAGCTGATTGTCATCCCAATTGAATATGTTTTCTCTTATGGGTTATCAAGTTTGTTTTTGTAGGTCTGTCATGAATTTTGTTTATAAAGTTGAGAATTAATTATCCTAGATATTTTATTGCCATATCTAGATAGAATGTTTATTATAGGAGAATAATTGATATTGGAAACACACCATGTTAGCAAGGAAGTCACAGGTAGAGAAGATAATATATCATGTGTCAATAATATACACACTAAATTCTAGTTTCATTAACAAGCTCCGCTTTCATTATAATTGCGGTAACCAGAACCTCAAAGTAATCATGAGTCACATGTAACTAAAAACAACAGTTTTATAGAAGTTAAGTAATATGCTCCAGTTTGATGCTTATACCAAAGAGAAAATTGGAAGTGTGTTCCCTAGTTTCATTCTTCTCCTTAACCTTCGTGCACCAGCTGACAACTCGTCACGTTAGGAATCTAAAAATACCATGTTCACTCATTATATTTTGCAAAAAATAGGTCGATAGTGATAGGCTCAAGTCAGGCCCATCATAGGTAAATATAACACTTATGACAGATCTAACGTCTAGCACATAAGTAGGATTTTTTCTGGTTTGCCATAGTAAAGGTACCATCTTTCTATTTTCTTACTCCTCAACTTAGTGCAAGGTTCACATGATACTAAGATATGTTTACATGCATGTGAACATATTTACGCTAAAACATCTTATATTTTAGTTACATAAGGAGTAAGATGGGAAAAGTGGTGGTGGTGTTGTGGGGTTGGGGGGGGGGGGGGGGGGGGGGGTACGAAGATTGATCTAGTTTGTTAGTGAATGTAAGACATAAAACTAAAGAAAAACAAAGACAACAACCGTCGAACCAAACTGACATCCACCACCAAATCATGATCCCTATCGTTATTCTAACAAAGCTCTTTGAAGACGTCTCCACGAAGGTAAATGACACCCATGGGTACCATCTTTGCCAGCAACCCTTGTCAAACACTAGGCTTACGCCCAGAAATACATACGACCATCTCACCAAACCTAAGGGCAAGATCCGCTCAGCCGATCCGGTTAGACACAAACCAAGGAAGAGGAGTCACTTGTTGGCGATGACCACGAGGAAAGATAATCACACCCTCAAGAACCATCATCGCCAACATCAAACCGTCGAAGACCATGGTTTCACCCAGAACGTCAGTGGCAGAGCCACACATAGGCTATGTAGTCAGCCGACTACACAACATTTTGGCAAAATCTTCACATTTAGGCTAAACCTTATAGAAAAAATCATTCAAATATATGTATTTGACATCACAATTTTAAATTGACATCACAACTATCCAAGGAACTCCGAGGGAGCCTCGCTGCTGCCCACAACTTAGTACCTAGAAGTGCAATCATAGTAGCGGTTCTCAAGTGGAGTATTAGTTACTCCCTCCTTCTCGGTTTATTGAGCGCCTTTCAAATACCATGCATTTCCACCAGGGAGAGATATAAGGCGCGTTGTGCTTAATTGCACTATTAATTACCGTGTATTAGTCTCCTCAATTCTCTCCCTTTCTGCTTCCTTTCGCGTGGGAACATAGACAGAAAACTGCATGCATTGTGTGAACAGGTCTGGAAAATCAACATGCATGCGTGGTGGCCGGTTCAGCTACTGGACGGAGGGATTAACGCACATAATTTTCACAAGTTATTAGGCGCCTTAGCTAACAATCAAAGCAAATTTTCTGCTCTTACCTAACTAAACCAAAACCAATCTCGCATCACCTTGGTTCTAGAGAATTCTCAAACGCGCTCAGTAAACCGAGAAGGAGGGAGTACAAATGATGTATGGATGGCAGTCTACATTTTTATGTGATGCCTATATGAATAATTTTGTGAACATTTCTTATATCATAATTGGTTATTTACAGTTATATCAATTGCTCAATTGTAATTTGTTTAGACAATAATGTTATATTCCCTCCATTCCTATGTGTAAGACGTATAGTTTTTTTGAGGGGGGGGGGGGGGGGGGGGGGGAATCATAACAAAACGAGTAACAATCTCGAACAAAGCGAGTATTTTCATTGTTTTCATTTTGTGATTACTAGGGACTCATCTAGTTCATTTTTTAAGCAAATTAGTCTACGATATTTGGTATACACGTGTGTTAATATTCATGCAGATAACTATACGCCTTATTTCTCAGGAACGGAGGGAGTATTTCTTATGCAGAGATACTTCCAGTGAAGCTATGGCTTCCTTCCATCGTTTTACATTGTTTACAACCTCATCTACTTGTATTTACCTTCTCTGGCGTGTTGATCCATTTTACTGTTACTGCTTTAAATTCATGGTTTCCACTCCATATGTTTAATCATTTTTTAGGATACTGGGAGCTTGACAACCTTCCAAAACGTTGGGAACAAGGTGATTCTGTGTTTTATGTGCAGGTTCTGCTAATTTGTTGAAGACTTTGTATTCTTACAGGCTTGATAAGACCTTATTCTCGAATCGGGAGAAACACTTATTGTTGTCTACATCATTTCCCACTTTGGGGGTACCCAACAACGTCATCTATATCTCACACTCGGCCAACGGAGCACTAGTACAACTGTGGCGGGAAGCTTATGTGTTAATTAGGGTGTCTTGTACATCTGAACTACACATGCACATCAGGTGCAACGTGGTATTGTTATAATCGGAATCATGACGTGTATTGTCTCCCTGTAGTGTAGTCACCAAACCCGCTTATCTTGCAAGATCATCGACATTGGTCAGTGACATCGGGTTTGCTCATATCTCAAGAGGGAAATCTACACTGTAGGTGCAAAATAACTCACAAAAATAATTGGATCCCAAAATTGGGATCAAATGGGTAGGGAAACATTTTTTGAGGTAATATGATTATACCTTTAACAACGATAACCGTCTTGATGGAGACTTGGCCAGATCACTTGATGGAGCAATGCGTGCTCAGAACGTATTCCACAATCTTTGTTGGCAAGTCCGTCTAAGGGCGTAGAGCGGAAGCGTAGTTGAAATATTTCGTAAGGCACAACCACGAAAAAGATCACAAAAAGAAAGAGGTAGAACTAGTTTTATTAATTAAATAGTGTCTCTCCATACAATATATATAGGTATCTAGGGAGGTGGATGCAGACAAATAGAGAGTAATCCGCACCCAAGAAAAATATAGGCCCGTACGACCACGTGAGGTGGTTTCCCAACACTTCTGATCAAGGAGTGCGTGAAATTTCATTTCTGAATCAACACTCACGTGATGCGTCAAAAAATCAACACTCACGTGCACACAGCACAATGAAATAGAAGTGTGACAATTAATGTGAAGAGAATTTACCAAACAAGTGGATCGTAACCTTGATCAAATCTCTTGCATTTATGACTCTTCAGAACCAGTGTGCCAATTGGAAGCATGCAGTTTATGGGATGTAATCTTTGGGAAAGAATTGTACATTCCATTGATCAATCCATAAACAGGTAGCGTTGAGCTTCCTAAATAAAATTGAGGTAGGCCGAGCTGCACGACGGTATGTCAGGTATGACAAATGCCGGAGTACTTACTCTTGAACCACCTGAGCCCGCGGCGGAGCGAGGCCTTCACCTTCCCCTTCACCCCATACACATTGTAGCCTGCCACTCGTAGGCGTCGCTTCATCTCCGGGTCGTTAAAGCAACACACATTAGCTATAGGAACGGTGCCGCGTCGTTTCCCGATGGTCGGCTGGCGGCTGAATGGGACGGGAGGCACCATAGAACCGTTTTTGCGGCGGCGACGACAACTCTGCGGTAGAATTGTCCTCCTGGTGAGAAGGAATTCTTGGAGTAATACTCAGGCGGGAAGCATGGCTTCAGACTCCAATAATAGCGTTGGGCATAGATTAAGAAGAAACTAAAAATGCGAAACTGAAGGAGAAGAAACGTGAGGCTTTGAACCTACGGGCTTAATTTGGAGAATATGGTAACACCTAATTAAATGTGTTAAGCGGAGAATCTGGTACCATAGAACTAAACAAAGTTTACCTGCAGTTTCTCAAACTAGTAAACATGCACGTGTAACCTAATATAAGCTACATGTCTGACTCAAATTTAAATGAAGTGACAAATTAAGAAAAAACTGAAAAGATTGAATAATGAAAGCGACTCAATGCATATCTCGTGGCTAGGGTTTGTCAAGTAAGATTTAAAAATCTCCCAACTGACCATTAATAATTTAATTTAGAAAAATTCATGCACTTAGACATTACAACAGGAAGAATGGTTAGTTTACAGATAACCGCTCAGTATAAATTCAAACTTAAAATCCATATAAATATACAACCGGCAGCAAACAACAACTGGCTTCTAAGCGTTAATGTATCTCAATAAACATGTAGCATAATTTATTCAATCTTACAAGTTTTAGGATGATTTGCATTTTTAATAACCATTCATCCACTCTAATCTAACGATTTTTTAATTAAAATTACTCTCTCTGTCCAACGTCGGAGGCACAATTCAAACTCTTTGCAAGAACGTCCAAATGCATTGAAAACGTGTCAAATTCAGCCCAAATCAAACTGGGATTTTGTGTCTCCGTCTCCGTCCTTCTCGTCCGTCGCGGAGGAGAAGCTCCTCCGCCAGCGAGAAAATTGCAGATAACACCAACCTTTTGTGCAAAAGTTGCACAAAACACAGAAATCAAACATCTTTTTGCGGCTAGCCCCGACTTTTCGCTTAATAAGTTGCATCTAGCCCAAAACATTCTTTTAGGGGCTTAACATTTAACTAACATGAGTATTTACATACCACATATCATAATTATAGGAGAATTTATATCATCTATAATATTTTAATATTTGATAGTTGGATCCAAAATTTATGGCTAATAATTAAAAAAAAAATTATAGATATGTTACCCAATATCAACGGAATTTTACGCCGTCTTGCCTCCTCCGTTGTCAGAAAGCTTTGGATCAACGGAATCGAGGCCGTCTCCTCCCACTCCGGCCGCCGCTTTCCCACACGAGTTCTACGCCGTCTTGCCTCCTCCGTTGACTGAAATACGGCGGCGCTGACACCCAAGTCCCGCCCATGCTGGCGCGCGTGCTCCCCTGCTTCATGTTGCTTATCCGGTGACTGAAGCATGCTCCTACTCCATGTTGCTGTTTCTCTGAAGAGAAACGGTCCAAGCTTTGAACGTAAATAACCTGCTCCAACTTCAGCTACTGTTGCAGAAGTTTGTGCATGCTGAGTAATGATTTTGCATCTTCTACCTAGAAACTTGTTGTACAAATATTTCAAGGCTTCGATAGTACCACATTGAAGAACGTGTAGAACCTGAAGAACGAACCTGTAGGTTTCTACTATGTTCATAGAACCTGTAGGTATGCATACATGAACCTGTACAGTGCTCCAGCTATCCAACGCATTATGTGACCCTCATTAGTACATAACGATCATCTTGCTTGTTGGTTTAGTAATCTAGATTGTTCTGAACTAACTGTATTGTTGGTATCTAGGGATTCTTGGTAATTGCTCTTGACTTACTGTAGTTGTCTTGCTTGTTGATTTAGTAATCTAGATTCTTGGTATTGTGATCTCGGATTCTTGGTATCTAGAGAACTCTGAATTTTCGGTAATCTTATTGCTTTTTTGTTGGTTGGTTTGGTAATAGAGGAAGAGTATCATAACTACGATGTCGACAAGCTGGCTAAAAGTTTCTTAACCCTCCAATACTGTATGGCAGAGATTATGAAAATTGGAGAAGGAAACCGCTACAACCCCCCGCACAAGGAGAAGGAACACCAACAAGCATAAGGCATGCTACCAAGCGCTATATCTTTCACCGCAGAGCTACGTGCACAAACCAAAGTCGTTATAGAAGTAGGAAGGGTCAATTGGTTCTATGTCATACCTAGCTGAGTTCTATCTGTCTGTGCCATACCCGCGTTGTTTCTATGGTCTGTCCCTAGGTTTGCTCGCATATCGGCCAAACGCTGCGTTTGGCCTGACTGGTGGGGTCGGCCAGGCGCGGGTCGGTTGGAATCGCGGCTCGGTTGGAGTCTCGTGGGGTCGGCTAGTGTGCGGCTTGGTTGGGATTTTGAGGGGTCGACGCTTGGGGTCGGCTTGGGGCCGGAGGACTTGTTTAATCAAGGGAAACCGCCGATGGGGCCCACGTGGTCTTTCTTTCCTGCCTCACTGTTGTCGCCCATAGAACCTCCAATGAACCCCCAAGAACAGAGCAAAACAGAGCAATAGGAGTTGGATTGAGTGCGGAGAGCAGGGTGATTGAAGGCGCAAAGGAGCTCCATCGCCATCGCCATTTCCGTAGCCGGCCAGTCTCCCGTCGCCCGTCGAGAAGGAGGGACAAGCAAGGAGCTCTATCGCCCACGCCATTGTACAACCTTCTTCGCCGTTTGGGGTTTTTTGGTCGCCGACGGTTCCAGATGCAGTCCATCAACCCCATTTTGTCGCCGATGGTCAGTGCTATCTTCTCTACATGTTTCAATTTCCTGTTTGGTGCATTATATGTGAGTAGATTTGATTTTGTATTTGGATTGCGGAATGGGGAAAAACCCCAGGTTCCACATGTTTATCTGGTTCTAAATTTCATTTGTTAAAATAGGATTCCGATAGCGATAGCGATAGAGATAGTGATGGCGTCGATTACTGTGCTATGTGCCGTTACGAAGAAACTCTTTGTCGCACACTAACTCGTGGTTCCACTTTCAAAATCCCGATGGAACACGGTTTCAAAACGGCCGTTGTAAGTATTGCCTTTCAAATTCGAGGGAATGTCATTTGTTTTTCCTTCAATGAATGTCTTCATAGTTTTTCCGGTTTGGTATTACATGTAGATTCTTCCATGCCCTTTAAGATATCTTCTAGATCAGAGTCGGGCACTTGGCCCTCGTAAGAACTGGATGGAGGCTAGGTGTCCGAACGGAGACCAGTACTTGTTCTACCTGGATAAGTGGGTAGAAGATGACATAGAATGGACCTATCTTGTTAAGCAGCTAAGTGGTAGCCCGAATATCCATATGTACAAGGATGTCGGCCCAGTGAGGACCAGGGTGTGCAGAGCCTACTCTCCAGATCCCTCGCACGCAACAACACCAAAGAAACGACCAAGGACCAGGCTCTCGCTTGGAGAGACCCTCGGGAGGCACGTCCTCGACAGGGCCTGAAGAGGAACTCTCTTCAGGTGCCTCCCTACAAGGCTCCCCTCACCTGGTGAGGAGTCAACGCAAATCTCTCCACAAGGTCATCGAGGCCCTGTGGAGACACTTCTCTACGAAGCAACCGCTGCAGGATGCACATGGCCTCTGCAGCAGCCGCAGAGTGATGCACGCGTCTGCAGACGATGACGCAGGCGCCTCAGTTGCCATCCTGGTGATTAAAGGAGTCAACAAAGCCGCGTCGCCCGAGCCGGACTATGAAGTTTTCCTCGTTGGTGATAAAGCGGCTGGACGGCGCAACGCTCCAAGGGAAACGTCATCGTGGGCTCTGCCACGATCTCTACGGCGCCTGCTGGCCGTTCTGCGTGGACGGTGGATTGTCGGCCACTATGGCTGGCTTTTGGATGGATGGACCGAGTCCATGAACAACTCCGCGGCGGTGAACCCTACTCCTTCGCGCCACTGCCATGTGGGAACCCATCCTCTGCATAAAGTGCAAGGATGAGGCCCGGCGCGCCTATAAAAGGAGTAGGAGCACCTCAGTAGCAAAGGATCGATCATTGAAGCTCTGGAGCATTAGACTAGAGCATAGGATATACATCTTGCTTGAGGAGGAAGAAGACCATAGCTTCCCCCTTCGAGCTCCGCACTGCCTAAAGAGAGCCCTCGGCAAGCTAGCTATGGTGTAACCATATGCAGTGCAATATAGATAGGCAGGAGTAGCGGTGTTAACTTCTCCTGACGACCGTGAACCTGCGTACGGGCTGGTGTCCATCTCTGTTGTGCAGTTCCTCTTCAGGCTCGACCAACACCGCCGTCGTGCCTCCTGAGGGTTGTTTGACCTCGGCGTTCAATCCCCCTTCGAACACTCCCTGAAGAGTGTGACTACTCCTGTTCCGTGGGAGTCACTCTCCGACATTTGGCACGCCAGGTTAAGGATTGAGGCGCGTCTGCAACCTTCGAGCCAATTACGCGACATGACGGACACCCGCGCCACTCGCGCCGCCCACGCCAACAAGCGCGCGCCTGGAGGAACCCGCACCGCGCCCCGGCGCCACCGCCACTCGTGGACAACGGGGTCGCCCCCGCCGGGAGGAGCGCGCAAGCACCGGCCCGCATGTGGAGGAGCCCGAGAGCGAGGCCGAGCGCGGCGGGGAGGAGCTCTCCGAGCACCATGACGATGCTAAGTCCTCGCACCCGTCGCGGTGCCCGAGCGACTCCTCCCAAGGAAGCGCTGAGCCCGGTCCGCACACCGCTCTGCTCATGGTGCAAGAACTTCTCCGCTACCAGCCTACTCCAGAGGCCCACGACCAGTGGCTGGAACGCCTCAACCACCTCGTCGGCATCGCCACGACGTGCCCCGCTCCGTGGCGGTCGATTGTGCACCACTCTCTCACGGGAACGGCTGCGCATGACGCGCCTCCGCCTCCTCCGGGACCTGCTCCGGCCTCGACGCAGAGAGCTGTCTCCCACGCGTCCTCGCCGCGGGACTGCCAAATCGTGCAGCGCACCGCGCCGGACGCACGCGTGGCGATGGAGCGCCAGCGAGACCGCCAGAACCGCCTCGTGGAGGAGATTCACCAGGGGGGAAGCAGAACCGCGGGGCTCTCCAGAACGGGATCGCCACGTACGCCACGGGCTGCATGGCGTTCACCCGTGTTCTGCGTGGTGTGGCCTGCACGCAGAAGTTCAAGCCAGCTCTCCCCAAGGGCTACGCCGGCTCCAGCAACCCCATCGAGTTCCTGCAGCTCTACACCACCTCCAACCAAGCTGCAGGAGGAGACGACAAGGTCATGACCAATTGGTTCTCCCACGCGCTGCGGGACTCCGTGCTGTCGTGGCTCTTAAACCTGCCTAAGAACTTTGTGAGCTGGTGGGAGGAGCTCTGCAAGCAGTTCGTCGCCAACTTCAAGGGCACGTATGTCGGCCCAGTGAGGACCAGGGTGTGTAGAGCCCACTCGCCACAGGCCTCGCACGCGACGGATTCGACAAAACGACTAAGGACCAAGCCACCGCTTGAAGAGACCCTCGAGAGGCAACTCCTCTTGAGGGCCTGAAAATGAAGCGAGGGCCTGAAGAGGACCCCACGCTTCAAGAGACTCCCCAAGGCTCACTTCGCCTGGAGAGAAGTCAACGGAAACCTCTCCACAGGCCACCATAGCCCTGTGGAGACACTTCGCGGCCAAGCAAGCGCTGCAGGGCGCACATGGCCGCTGCAGCAGCCGCAGTGTGAGGCGAGCAACCCAGTTGCCATTCTGGTGATAAAGGAGTCAACAAAGCTGCGCCGCCCGTGCCAGGACAGCCAAAACTTTCCTCTTTGGTGATAAAGCGGCAGGACGGCGCAATGCTCCAAGAAGATCGTCATCATGGGCTCCACCACGACCACTGGAACTCCTGCGGGCCGTTCTGCGTGGTCTGCAGCTTGTCGTCCACATGGCCCAACTTTAGCACGGATGGACCGCGTCCATGAACGTTCCAGCGATGGTGGACTCCCTCTCCTTCGCACCACTGTCCTGTGGGAGCCCACCTGGAGCGCGCAACACAAGGAAGAGGCCCGAGGCGCCTATAAAAGGACCAGGAGCTCCACCATAAGGGGGGGGGGCTAATTGCATTTTGTACCCTTGGAACCCTAGCCAAGCGAGTAGGATAGCCAGCAGCTGGAGGAAGAAGACCATAGCTTCCCTCTCCAAGCACTGAACTGCCTCTAGAGAGTCCCCGACAAGCTCACTGTACTATAACCCCTGTAGTGCAATACAGACAAGCAGGAGTAGTGGTGTTACCTCCTCCTAAGGGCCGTGAACCTGGGTACGGGCCGGTGTTCATCTCTGTCATGATTGTCCCTCTCCAGGCCCGGCGAGCACCGTTGTCGTGCCTCTCGAGGGTTATTTGACCTCCATGTTCAATCCACCTTCGAACTACTCTTCAGGGTGTGACTATCCATGTTCCGTGGGAGTCACTCTCTGACATTTGGCGCGCCAGGTAGGGGATTGAGACACGTCAACGACCTTCGAGCCGCCTCCGCGCCATGACGGACACTCGCGCCGCACGTCCCGCCCACGCCAGCAGGCGCGCGCCTGAAGGAGCCACCGCCGCGCCTGGCGCAACAGCCACTCGTGGATGACAGGGTCGCCCCCGCCGTGAAGAGCGCGCCAACACCGAGTCGCACGTGGAGCACCCCGAAAGCGAGCCTACGCACAACGGGGAGAGCACCCCGAGCAGCAGGCCGACGCGGAGTCCTCGCGCAGGACGCAGCACCAGAGCACCTCTTCTCAGGGACGCGTGGATCCAGCCACGCACACGACTCTGCTCATGGCGCAAGAACTTCTCCGCTACCGGCCTACTGCAGAGGCTCACGAGTAGTGGCTAGAGCGCCTCAACCACCTCGTCGGCATCGCCACCACTGGCCCTGCTCCGTCGCGGTCGATTGTGCACCACTCCCTCGCGGGCACGGTTGCGCCTGACGCGCCTCCGCCACCTCCAGGACGTGCTCCGACCGCGACACAGAGAGCCGCCTTGCAAGCCTCCTAGCCGCGCGACTGCCAAATCGTGCAGCGCACCGCGCCAGACACGCATGTGGGGATGGAGCGCCGCGGGACCGCCAGAACCGCCTCGTGGAGGAGATTGGCCAGGCGGGCCAGAAAAACCGCACGGCTCCGCAGAACGGGGTCGCCACGTACGACTCAGGCTGCATGGCATTCACCCGCTCCATGCGTCGCGTGGTCTGGCCCCAGAAGTTCAGGCCGGCCCTACCCAAGAGCTACGACGGCTCCAGCAACCCCGTTGAGTTTCTGCAGCTCTACACCACCTCCATCCAAGCTGCGAGAGGAGACGACAAGGTCATGGCCAACTGGTTCTCCCACGCGCTTCGCGACTCCGCGCTGTCATGGCTTCTGAACCTCCCGGAGGACTCTGTGGGTACGTGGGAAGAGCTCTGCAAGCAGTTCGTCGCCAACTTCAAGAGCACGTACGAGCGCGCGCTCACCCACAACGACCTGCGCGCTGTGGCGCAGAAGAAGGATGAGACCCTCCGCAAGTACATCCAGATCTTCAGCCAGGTGCGGAACAAGATTCCAAACATCCCCGACACCCAGGTCATTGATGCCTTCCGCGAGGGCGTCACGAACCGCAGGATGCTTGAGAAGCTCGGCATCCACGACAAGCTCACCTCTGTGGTGAAGCTGTTCGATCTGGCGGACAGATGCGCCAAGGCTGAAGAGGGACTGCTCTTCGTCAAGATGAGCTCGCGGGGAGATGACCCTGGCGAGGGGTCCAAGAGCCACAAGAAGAAGGAGGAGCCCAAGCGCAAGGCCACCATAGTCCTTGCGGCAGAGCCTGACACCAAGGGCTCCCGCAGGG
Source organism: Poa annua (assembly GCA_026929855.1). Classification (NCBI taxonomy): domain Eukaryota; kingdom Viridiplantae; phylum Streptophyta; class Magnoliopsida; order Poales; family Poaceae; genus Poa; species Poa annua. The sequence goes on from CM049428.1 coordinate 30,399,053, forward strand.
TCTCCCCTGAGCCTGGCGAGAAGAAGGAGGACAATCGCCCATTCTGCATCTACCACAACAGGCGCGACCACTCTACCGAGGCTTACTTCGACCTCAGGAGGCTAAGCAAGGAGCGCGAACAGGCTGACGGCAGCGGCAGCCGCGGTCGAGGCCGCGGCTATCGCAGAAGCGGATGCAAGGGCGGCTACCAGAAGGCGCCTGGCACTCAGGCCAACGCCGCCGAGAAAAACGGCAACCTCCCTGACGAGGAAGATGGAGGCTACCAAGCCCCGAGAGGGGCCATGGCCTGCATCCTTGGCGGGGCTCAGGCGCCCAAGTCGAACAACCAGTTCAAGCAGTTCGCACGCGAGCTCAACGCCGCGCTACCCAGCGTCGAGACCTCCAGGCCCCTCAAGTGGTCGTAGTACACCATCGCCTTCGACAAGCAGGACCAACCCAAGTCTACCAAGACTGTTGGAACCCTCCCGCTGGTCTGCTCCCCCACCATCAAAAGCATCGCCGTCTCCAAGACACTCATCGATGGAGGTGCAGACCTGAACGTCGTCTCCATAGAGACCTTCGAGACGCTTCAAGTGCCCTATGAGTGGCTCTTGCCTTCTAGGCTCTTCACGGGAGTCACCAGCGGTTCCATCGAGCCTCTGGGGCAAGTCCGCCTCGCTGTCACCTTTGGCACGCAGAAGAATTACCGCACCGAGCTCATCGACTTCGACGTCGCGCACATCGGCTTGCCGTACAACACCATCCTCGGCTACCCTGCCCTCGCGAAGTTCATGTCCGTCACGCATCATGCCTACAACATGGTCAAGATTCCCGACAGCGCTGGCACCATCTCCATCCACGGACACGTCCTGGACGCCACGCGCGCCGTCGAGACAGCCTACAAGGCAGCCGCCATGGCATTTCCAGCTGTGGAGGACATGGAGCCTCTCGAGAAGCCCAAGAAGAAGAAGCAGCTATTCTCCCAGAAGCTAGCTTCCATGAAGAAGGGCTCCCTGAGCACCAGCAGCTCGGGGGCTGAGGGCTCGGGGGCTAGCGTCACCATTGGCGTTGCTCTGCCTCCCAAATAGGAAAGCGCGCTCGTCGCCTTCCTCCGGGAAAACTCTGACATGTTTGCATGGACTCCGTCAGATATGTCCGGTGTACCGAGGGAGGTGATCGAGCACCACTTAGCCGTGTGTCCAAATGCACGCCCCGTCAAGCAAAAGGCAAGAAAGCAAGCCCCCGAGAAGCAAGCATTCATCATCAAAGAGGCCGAGAAGCTCAAAGCGGCAAACGTTGTCCGCGAGGTCGCGCACCCCACTTGGCTCTCCAATGGCGTGGTTGTTCCAAAGCCCGCCGGAGGAGGCCGCCTCTGCATCGACTACACTGATGTCAACAAGGCCTGCCCCAAGGACCCTTACCCCATGCCGATAATCGACCATATCGTGGACTCCACGGCAGGCTGCGACCTCCTCTGCTTTCTCGATGCCTTCTCTGGTTATCACCAGATTAAGATGGCTAAGGAAGACGAGGAAAATACGGCATTCCTCACCCCCCTCCTCTGCTTTCTCGATGCCTTCTCTGGTTATCACCAGATTAAGATGGCTAAGGAAGACGAGGAAAAGACGACATTCCTCACCCCTTGTGGTGTGTATTGCTTTGTCTGCATGCCTTTCGGCCTGAAAAATGCGGGCGCCACCTTCAAGACGTTGTAGCACCCCCGAGAGCCAGGCAAGACAAATCCCATATATCCATCTGATATAAGCCTAACCTCGATCTCGAGAGCCAACAATTGAACATTCAGTAACACAACAGTGACTCTACGACTCAAAGCAATATTATACAAACTCTTAGTAGAGCGAAGATAGCAAATATTACAAGAAGAGGTCACTGACCCAACAGTACACCAAACAACGAAAGCAAATTATGTTATGCTACATAACAAGAACCAAAAGGCCTAAGAGGCCATAACATAAGCGACATCCCGCCCATCGATTCCAGGATGCTGTCCGGGAACCCCGATCTACCCGTCGATGTCCATGTAGAAACCATCAGTGGAGTAGGAGCCTTCACCTGTCCAAAAAGTGTGCAAGGCTGAGTACAGGGGGTACTCAACAAGACTTAGTTAACCTGTTATATATCTGCCCGTTCATAGAGTATGAATGAAGTCTTTGCGTAAAGCCATCTTTATTTCCAAATCGAGGAAGGAGAGAATCTCGCATCAGTAGAATTTTAAAATGGGGTAAGTAGGTAACACCTCTGACTTCATCCTCCATCTTCTGTAGCCACCAGAATGTCATCGTTTGAACCACCCACAAGAATCACCCCCTCGCTCAACCCGAGGAAGAAATCCTAACCGCCCTTAGTTGACCGTTTTATGATTAGTTTTAAGTTGTCTATGAGCACCGAAATAAGGTACCAAGTCGTCCATAACCGTGGACACGGCTTTCCGAAAAGATTTACCCTGCAGGAGGTGTAACTACCCACACGCGCCAATCAACCGATATGCCAGACATTAGCACTCTACCTGGGAGTGCCGGCTGGAGGGTTGGCCACGACCTTTCCCAAGCTTCGCCTATGTCCATGAGCCACAGCAGTAGGTCTGACCGCCATCTCAGCGATCCCTAGTGCGGGTTGCCAGGGTCAAGATCAGAGCGTCACAGAGGTATAGCTATCAAGTAGAAGTCTTTCGCTGTGACTAGGGATAGGCAGGAGATGATCCCTCGGTTCGTCTGAGCCGACCCGAGCCCTAATTTTTCTCCTCAAACCATTTTACCGCACACGCAAATGGAACACTCGAACTAGTGGCTTCATGTAGTAGGCTAGGCAAGTTGGAGTCGAGGGGTTTCCGAGCCCCGTGTGGATGCACGAATAGTCTTGATTCCAAACCTAGGAACTCAGTTCCTATTGTCGACGAGAACGAGACAACCCACCACAATCCTAATGTGGCCTCTCGTCCAAGTCTTTAACAATAAATAAATCATGCATTCCCATTCCACCTCAACCTTCTCGACTGGGTAGAGAAAGAAACAACTAAGCAAGTCTAAGCGGCTATGCAACGCAAGTGACACTCTATACCTTGACCAAAACATCTTTGAACCGTATGCATAACTCAAGAATCAAATACTTTGGAAATATTATATGTGCAAATAAGAGGTTATGCTTGCCTTGCTCTTCAGTAGCTGGGTATTGATGTTCGGAGGCGTTGCAAACACTCTCGGGCTCAAATCCTACCGCGAAGAACCAAATACTGGAAAGGAATGACATAATCAATACATTATTGATGCAATGCACAATCACATGAATGATATGTCATTTAGGATACGCTAGATGCGAGCATCAAATTAAATGGGTATATAAAACATACCCATAATTAAAAGTAGGGTTTATTAATGTGAGACTAATAACATTACTTTCATTGTATGGAATATGTATGATTAAATTATAATTAAATAGATTTTATTTTTCTGGATATTTTGATATAAAAATCATATTTTTCTGATTTAAAATGAATTAGTTATGAATTTTCAAAGTTCAAAGAATTTAATTCAAATTTCATTTTTATTTAAATAAATTGGCCCCACATGTCATAGTTTTAATCATTTCAGAAAATAGTAATGGAAATTATTAAAACCCTGACATCATGGTCCCACATGTCATATAATTAAACAACTACAAAAAAGGAATAAATGATTTTCAGAAATTAAAAAGAAATGATGACGTCAGCTGACGTCATCATCGCCAAATCCTCCCTGCCGAGCACGATTTGCTCGTTCCTGGAGGAATTGGAGATATTCCTCCGCGGCAGTTGGTAGAGGAGTCTTGGGCGGACCGAAAGGTGGCGGCGCCGCCTAGAAAACGTCACCGGAGAGCGCCCACGGCGCGGCGGAGCGGCGACCGGAGCTGCAGTCAGTCGGCCGGAAGAACCAGAGCAAACGGGAGAGAGAGGGAAGGTTCTTGAGGGCCAGTAGCTCCCCGTGAAGCTCGTAGAAGGGTCGGGGAGTCGAGGGGAGGCCGAGGTTTGCCGGAACCCGAGCTCGACGGCGGCGGACCCGACGGAGGAGTTCGACGATTTCCTCGGTTTTTCCTTGAGTTCCTGCACAAACGGCTGGGGGACAAGGGAAGCGGAGCACGGCGCTGCTTAGGAGCTGCTCGCCGGAGCTAGGGGTGGCCGGAATCGCCGAAATTTGTCACCGGACCCAAAAGCTAGGGTTGGCGTTTTGGGGAAGAAATGGAAGAGAGAAGAGAAGCTAGGGTTTCCCCACGACGGAGGAGGTCTTCTTGTAGTCCGGGGAAGGGCGGCGGCGAGAATCTTGACGCAGCCACGACGGGGGACGGCGGAGCAGAAGCCACGGTGCGCTCGCGCCGTCAGAAGGAAGAGGACGACTCCTTCTTCTGGAAAACCCCCTGGGAAATAAAATATTTGCCAGATTTCTTCAAAACAGGCCCCTGGTTGCTTATTTAAATAGATTGGGGCCTTTCTGTAAAGAGAAAATTTTGTAGAAAAATACTAGGAGATTCAAAATTTCACAAGGAAGCCAATGGCAGTCTTGGATTTTGAAAATTTGGAATATTTTGAGTTCACCAAGAATAACAAGAGTTTAACCCTTTCTTGCAAAAGCAAACATGAAATTTTTAAATGCAAATTCTTGTCCAAATTAAATGAGATGCATGCAATGCTCAGAACACACCTTTTATTTCTATTTAGCAAACTTAGGATGTTTCAGATCTACCCTCCTTACAAGAATCTCGCCCCGAGATTCCTAGGTTTTAGAAAAGAAATCGGGATACTCGGATCGGAGACGATCTTCGCGTTCCCAGGTTGCTTCTTCCTCAGAGTGATGGGACCACTGAACTTTGAGGAACTTGATGCTCTGACGACGAGTTTTACGCTCGGCTTCATTAAGGATACGGATAGGATATTCACGATAGGTTAAATCCTCCTGAAGGTCAAGAGTCTCATGATCAACACCACAGATGGGATTTTTGAAGCAACGCTTCAGCTGGGAAACATGGAAGACGTCATGGACGTGTGGAAACTTTGAGGGTTGTTCCAACTGGTAGGCAAGCTCTCTGCGCTTAGCAAGAATGCGAAAGAGACCAACATAGCGAGGAGCCAGTTTGCCTTTGATACCGAAATGACGGACAGCCCGAAGAGGAGTGACCCTGAGATAGGCATACTCGCCAACTTCATAGCGAACATCTTGATGATGGCTCTCATAGTAGCTTTCTGACAAGACTGAGCTGTTTTGAGACGCTCACGGATGATATTGACTTGATCTTCTGCTTCTTTGATGATATCTGGCCCAAAGAGTGATCTTTCACCGGTTTCGGACCAATTCAAAGGAGTACGACATCTCCTACCATACAGAGCTTCAAAGGGTGCCATACCAATGCTAGATTGGAAGTTATTGTTATAACTGAATTCAGAGAATGGAAGACACTTCTCCCAATTCTTTCCGAAAGATAGGACACAGGCTCTTAACATGTCTTCAAGAATCTGATTGACTCGTTCTGTCTGACCCCCGGTTTGAGGATGATAAGCAGTGCTAAAGGAAAGATGTGTTCCCATAGCTTGTTGGAAACTAGACCAGAACTTGGAGGTAAACAAACTTCCACGGTCAGAAATAATCTTCATCGGGATACCATGAAGAACAACTATCCGGGAGACATACAAATCTGCAAGTTGAATAGCGGTAATATCTTCTCAAATGGGAAGGAAGTGAGCAACCTTAGAAAGGCGGCCCACGACTACCCAGATAGCATTGTTTGCCTTTTGAGTCTTTGGAAGACCAGTGATGAAATCCATACCAACTTCATCACACTTCCAGACAGGAATAGAAAGGGGTTGAAGGGTACCAGCTGGCCTTTGATGTTCAGCTTTAACCCGACGACAAACGTCACATTCTGCCACAAACTTAGCAATTTCTCGCTTCATCCGGGACCACCAGAATCTTTGATGAAGATCCCTATACATCTTAGTGCCACCAGGATGGATAGAAAGAGGTGACTCATGAGCTTCTTGAAGGATAAGCTCTTTCAGATCTTGTTTCTTTGGCACCACTAGACGCTTGCCGAAATAAACGGTACCTTGATCATCGATGGTGAAGCATGTAGCTGCTCCGTCAGCAATGTTCCGCTTGATCTGGGTGATATCAGAATCGTTCTTTTGGGAAGCTATGATCCGTTGTTCAAGAGAGGGTTTCACCTCTAGATTTGCCAGGAATCCACTAGGAACAATTTCAAGGTTGAGTCTCGCAAATTCCTCATGGAGGGAGGGTTGAGCTTTCTTGAGCATCAGATTGTTGCAGTAAGACTTCCGACTTAGCGCGTCAGCAACAACATTCGCTTTGCCAGGTTGGTAATTGAGACCCAAATCATAGTCCTTGATGAGTTCCAACCATCTTCTCTGTCTGAGATTCAGATCCAGTTGGGTGAAAAGATACTTCAGGCTTTGATGATCCGAATAGACCTCGCAACGATTACCAAAGAGATAATGACGCCATTGCTTTAGAGCATGTACCACAGCAGACAGCTCTAGATCATGGGTTGGATAGTTTAGCTCATGTGGTTTCAACTGCCGAGAGGCATATGCCACCACATGACCATCTTGCATCAACACACATCCAAGCCCCTGAAGAGAAGCATCACAGAAGACAACAAAATCCTTGCTTGTATCAGGGAGAACAAGAATTGGAGCAGTAGTCAACTTAGTTTTCAAAATCTGGAAGCTTTCTTCGGCCTTTTTTTACCATTCAAACTTCTTTCCTGTGACGCCCTAAAATCGGTACTATGTAGATTTAAGCGATCCCGCCGAAATCCGCATAATAACGATTTTAGGTCGCCCACCAGACATAATGTGCACGCCGAAACATGCGCATTATGTGGGTGGAATTGTGATAACATTACAACAGTTCCGATACATCCACAAATACAACAGAAGATAAATTACAACAACGACTCGAACGAGTCAAGATACAAATGATACAATACAAAGATTCAAATGACAGCGGAAGCAAAATAGTATCCGACTACGGATAAGATGCAAATTGGACTAAGAGTCCTGAAGATAAGCAATGGCGCCATATCCCTGCCCAGCCAAGCCGTAGGGATTCCCAAGCTAACGTCGTCAGACTTCAAACCTGTTGACTGCACATAAAGCACATCCCAAAAGAGGGTCAGGGCACTCCCTGGCAAGCAAAACCGACTTGCCTACTTTCTACACCATCTCCCAAAATATAGGGGAGGTGGACTTAGCGGCAGCAGCACTAGCAACCTAGAGAGACACACTACAACTTCCGTCTAATCAGAGAGGGATACGAGAGCGCATAAAGTAAACATCTACAACTAACACCAAACATAACCCATTCTCGAATTAACCCCCTCAACCAAATACGAGGAAGCAATTCGGGAAACTCACATGTTAAACAGTTTTAATTATAATTTATTGTGAAAGTAATTCTATATTACTAGTCAAATTAATTAACTTTAATTAGGTGCAAGTTGTCTAGATCTTGTTAGCCAGCATCATCACCAAAGTCGTCCATAACCGTGGACACGGATCATCGATAAGATTATACCCTGCAGGGGTGCACTACTGTACCCATACTCGCATGATCAACCCAAGCAAGCATCAGGGCTTCTCAACACGACTTATTCCTTCACTACAGCAAGTCCAAGTGCCACCCATATGAGTTGTTACCCGCGTCAAGAGTCTGGCCGAATCTCAATTGCGGACTCATTAGTTTGTGTCTGCGCGCCATGCGGCTCAAACCACAGTAGGAACTGTCCGCTTCGCGCGCACCACCCCTATATGACCCCCATATCACATAACCTCTCATCAATCATCATCATCATGCACATGCATATGAGAAAATGGAAAACCCGAACTAGTTGCGGCACATGGACAAGCTGTCGATCCGTTCAAAGTCGAGGGGGGCTCCATAGGGCCTCCCACAAGTGGTTAGTGCGCTCAAAATTGGATCCGAGGACAAAATCTCAGTTCCTAGGTCGACACTGAGCAGAACAAAGCACCTCGCAAGGCCTTCCGCCTGGTGCCTTATCTTTTAATTATAATACCTCAATATAAGACAACATTTTATTAAGGTAGAATATTCTATCATACTAAGCAGATGTAACATAAGACCAACAGACGACTCGCACAAACAACTCTAAGCATGCGCTACGACTCGCAAGGCCAACAGATAAACAAACAACATGTGATAGGATGTGGGGATAAAGCTGTATAGGCTGCAGGATAAACATGTGATGGGATCGCAATTTCAAGAATCGAATACTAGGGTAGCAGAGATCAACGGCAGGAATGAAAGACAATGTATAGGTAAACAAGCAAACTTTGCTTGCGTAGAATCCCGCATGGAAGCAGATCTTGTCGTTGCTCACACATCTCAACGTCTTATGCGCGAAGAAGCAACAAACACTGGAAAGCGTAAAAGATGCATTTTATAACTACGGCAAAGATCCAGCATGATCATGTGATAATGATGCATGACATGGCAAGATGCAAAACAATGCATGTAATCCAAATTAAGCGGGAAAGCAACCCCGGCAATTATTATTTAGGTGCAAGTTATTTATTTACCCGTAATATTAAATGTTGGTTAGCATGGCAACACATGGCATGGGTGATCTAATTAAATTAAATGGAATAGGGCATTATATATTTATTACCCCACACATTCCATATTGAATTATTTAGGTGATTTGCTACACCCGCAAACCCAAAGAGATGCCACACATGTAATTATGATGCGAAATGCACAAGATAGATGACATTTAATAAAATAGGTGTAGGTTTAGGGTTTGGGTCCGTACGTCGGATCGGGTGAACCAGGGTTCGAAACTGACGTCTTCGGTCCGTAGAGGAAGTAGTCGTCGTCGTGGAAGTAGCCGTCGCGGAACAGGGGCATCGTCGTTTGTCGGTGTCGTGGAAGTGGTCGGGGAAGCGCGGGCACGTAGAACACGGCAAACGGACACCGGAAGGAAAAACGCGCACGGGCGGCACCGCGACATGGACACGGACAGTGACGGCGACGCGACACCGGAGGGAGCACACGCACGCGCACGGGCAGCACCTCGAAGGGTGGACAAAACGGGCAACAAAAAGGGACGACGGGGTTCTTTCGAGCATTGCGTCGAACACCTGGCGGGCGGCGGCGGCGGCGTGCACGTGGCCCGGAAGAGGAGGAGGCAGCGGGGACGCGTGCGTGCGGGAGGCGGCGGCACGGAGCGGATGCGCACGGCGGCGGTGGCGTGCGGCGCGCAGGGAGCGGGCAGCAGCGGGCGTGCGGGGCACAGGGCTGCGCGGGGCGGAGGCGAGGATGCCGGGCGGGGATCGGCGGCGCGCTGCGGCGGCGGGAGGCGCAGGCAGAGGAGGCCGGGGCGGCGCGGCACGGGCGGACGGCGGCGCGGCCAGACGGCGGCGCGCGGAGGCGCAGCCCACGGCGTGAGGCGCGGCGCGGAGCAGGGGGAGGCCGGGGCGCGACGCACGGCGTGAGGCGCGGCGGCGTGGGAAGCACGACGGGCAGGCGGCGGCAGGGCCAGAGGCGGGAGGTGGAGGCGCGCGGCGCGCGGGGCGCGCGACGGCTCGGGACGGCGCGGGGGAGCTCGGCCGGCTCGGTGCGGGGCGGCGGCGCGGCCGGCGCGGCGTGGAGGTGGCGCAGGGGCGTGGCCGGCCCGACGGCGGGGGAGAGGCGGCGTGGTGGGCTGGTGGCCGGAGGCGGCGGCGCTCGGGGAGCACGGGGCTCGGGAGTATCGGACTGGTTCTTCTCCTGTGCGTGCTAGCTGCGGGAAGGAGAAGAAGGAAAGAAGGAAGAAGAAAAGAAAAGAAGAAAAGAAAGAAAAAAAAGAAAAGAAGACAAAAAGGAAGGGGGAAAAAGAGAAAAGGAAAAAAGGAGAAGTGGAGGGGGGCGGCTGCAAAGTTGCAGGGGGTGGGAAACAAGTTTCCAGGGGGAACCCTAGGGTTTGGGGTTAGATGGGCTTGGGCTTTTATTTTTCTCCCTTTATTCTTTTCTGTTTTCTATTTTTAAAACAAAAACGAAAAGGAATTTGAATACGAAACCTATACAAAATATTTTTAGTTTCAAATAGACAATTTAATAAACTAGGTTTTAACATTTTTAAAAGATTTGAAAATAACACATTTTTAATTAATTTGAAATGCATTTCAATTTAATTGCGGGGATTGAATTTAAATGCAACAAATTAAATTTAATGAGATGCAATGCGATGCCATGTCGATGCAAAAAGAAAAACTCACAAATCAAAAAGGGGATAAATCCCGGGGCGTTACAATCGACACCACTAACAAGGGATCGCGTCCCGCGATCCACGCCGAGACCACAAGAAGAGAGGGGTAACTATCGAGTCTTCACGCTCCGGGATGAACTTCTCGACACCACTAACAAGGGATTGTTGCTCCACCTTGAAATTCTCGACACCACTAACAAGGGATTGTTGCTCACGACGAAGACGACTCCGAAAGATCGAACCTAATAGGGTAAAAGGCAAGAAATCGTCCACCCACACGTAGGATCCTAAAACTTTGAAAGTTGGATAAGAGAAGAGACTCCAAATCAAATAAGGTAAGAGGAGAAGTAGAATAGAGGTAAGGAGTAAAAAGAAACCTATTGAGATCTTTTCAAAATAATTTTAGTCAAATAGTTTAGGCACTCTACAAACATCGACCGTTAGCGAGGTTATCCTACAGGCTTTACGGACCCGCTGCTTCGATAACCATTCGAATCAAAACAATAAGGAGATCGAAACCAAGGGTCTGATACCACTTTGTGACGCCCTAAAATCGGTACTATGTAGATTTAAGCGATCCGACCGAAATCCGCATAATAACGATTTTAGGTCGCCCACCAGACATAATGTGCACGCCGAAACATGCGCATTATGTGGGTGGAATTGTGATAACATTACAATAGTTCCGATACATCCACAAATACAACAGAAGATAAATTACAACAACGACTCGAACGAGTCAAGATACAAATAATACAATACAAAGATTCAAATGACAGCGGAAGCAAAATAGTATCCGACTACGGATAAGATGCAAATTGGACTAAGAGTCCTGAAGATAAGCAATGGCGCCATATCCCTGCCCAGCCAAGCCGGAGGGATTCCCAAGCTAACGTCGTCAGACTTCAAACCTGTTGACTGCACATAAAGCACATCCCAAAAGAGGGTCAGGGCACTCCCTGGCAAGCAAAACCGACTTGCCTACTTTCTACACCATCTCCCAAAATATAGGGGAGGTGGACTTAGCGGCAGCAGCACTAGCAACCTAGAGAGACACGCTACAACTTCCGTCTAATCAGAGAGGGATACGAGAGCGCATAAAGTAAACATCTACAGCTAACACCAAACATAACCCATTCTTGAATTAACCCCCTCAACCAAATACGAGGAAGCAATTCGGGAAACTCACACGTTAAACAGTTTTAATTATAATTTATTGTGAAAGTAATTCTATATTACTAGTCAAATTAATTAACTTTAATTAGGTGCAAGTTGTCTAGATCTTGTTAGCCAGCATCATCACCAAAGTCGTCCATAACCGTGGACACGGCTCATCGATAAGATTATACCCTGCAGGGGTGCACTACTGTACCCATACTCGCATGATCAACCCAAGCAAGCATCAGGGCTTCTCAACACGACTTATTCCTTCACTACAGCAAGTCCAAGTGCCACCCATATGAGTTGTTACCCGCGTCAAGAGTCCGGCCGAATCTCAATTGCGGACTTATTAGTTTGTGTCTGCGCGCCATGCGGCTCAAACCACAGTAGGAACTGTCCGCTTCGTGCGCACCACCCCTATATGACCCCCATATCACATAACCTCTCATCAATCATCATCATCATGCACATGCATATGAGCAAATGGAAAACCCGAACTAGTTGCGGCACATGGACAAGCTGTCGATCCGTTCAAAGTCGAGGGGGGCTCCATAGGGCCTCCCACAAGTGGTTAGTGCGCTCAAAATTGGATCCGAGGACAAAATCTCAGTTCCTAGGTCGACACTGAGCAGAACAAAGCACCTCGCAAGGCCTTCCGCCTGGTGCCTTATCTTTTAATTATAATACCTCAATATAAGACAACATTTTATTAAGGTAGAATATTCTATCATACTAAGCAGATGTAACATAAGACCAACAGACGACTCGCACAAACAACTCTAAGCATGCGCTACGACTCGCAAGGCCAACAGATAAACAAACAACATGTGATAGGATGTGGGGATAAAGCTGTATAGGCTGCAGGATAAACATGTGATGGGATTGAAATTTCAAGAATCGAATACTAGGGTAGCAGAGATCAACGGCAGGAATGAAAGACAATGTATAGGTAAACAAGCAAACTTTGCTTGCCTAGAATCCCGCATGGAAGCAGATCTTGTCGTTGCTCACACATCTCAACGTCTTATCCGCGAAGAAGCAACAAACACTGGAAAGCGTAAAAGATGCATTTTATAACTACGGCAAAGATCCAGCATGATCATGTGATAATGATGCATGACATGGCAAGATGCAACACAATGCATGTAATCCAAATTAAGCGGGAAAGCAACCCCGGCAATTATTATTTAGGTGCAAGTTATTTATTTACCCGCAATATTAAATGTTGGTTAGCATGGCAACACATGGCATGGGTGATCTAATTAAATTAAATGGAATAGGGCATTATATATTTATTACCCCACACATTCCATATTGAATTATTTAGGTGATTTGCTACACCCGCAAACCCAAAGAGATGCCACACATGTAATTATGATGCGAAATGCACAAGATAGATAACATTTAATAAAATAGGTGTAGGTTTAGGGTTTGGGTCCGTACGTCGGATCGGGTGAACCAGGGTTCGAAACCGACGTCTTCGGTCCGTAGAGGAAGTAGTCGTCGTCGTGGAAGTAGCCGTCGCGGAACAGGGGCATCGTCGTTTGTCGGTGTCGTGGAAGTGGTCGGGGAAGCGCGGGCACGTAGAACACGGCAAACGGACACCGGAAGGAAAAACGCGCACGGGCGGCACCGCGACATGGACACGGACAGTGACGGCGACGCGACGCCGGAGGGAGCACACGCACGCGCACGGGCAGCACCTAGAAGGGTGGACAAAACGGGCAACAAAAAGGGACGACGGGGTTCTTTCGAGCATTGTGTCGAACATCTGGCGGGCGGCGGCGGCGGCGTGCACGTGGCCCGGAAGAGGAGGAGGCAGCGTGGACGCGTGCGTGCAGGAGGCGGCGGCGCGGAGCGGATGCGCACGGCGGCGGTGGCGTGCGGCGCGCGGGGAGCGGGCAGCAGCGGGCGTGCGGGGCAGAGGGCTGCGCGGGGCGGAGGCGAGGATGCCGGGCGGGGATCAGCGGCGCGCTGCGGCGGCGGGAGGCGCAGGCAGAGGAGGCCGGGGCGGCGCGGCACGGGCGTACGGCGGCGCGCGGAGGCGCAGCCCACGGCGTGAGGCGCGGCGCGGAGCAGGGGGGGGCCGGGGCGCGGCGCACGGCGTGAGGCGCGGCGGCGTGGGAAGCACGACGGGCAGGCGGCGGCAGGGCCGGAGGCGGGAGGTGGAGGCGCGCGGCGCGCGGGGCGCGCGGCGGCTCGGGACGGCGCGGGGGAGCTCGGTCGGCTCGGTGCGGGGCGGCGGCGCGGCCTGCGCGGCGTGGAGGTGGCGCAGGGGCGTGGCCGGCCCGACGGCGGGGGAGAGGCGGCGTGGTGGGCTGGTGGCCGGAGGCGGCGGCGCTCGGGGAGCACGGGGCTCGGGAGTATCGGGCTGGTTCTTCTCCTGTGCGTGCTAGCTGCGGGAAGGAGAAGAAGGAAAGAAGGAAGAAGAAAAGAAAAGAAGAAAAGAAAAGAAAGAAAAGAAAAAAAAGAGAAAAAGGAAGGGGGAAAAAGAGAAAAGGAAAAAAGGAGAAGTGGAGGGGGGCGGCTGCAAAGTTGCAGGGGGTGGGAAACAAGTTTCCAGGGGGAACCCTAGGGTTTGGGGTTAGATGGGCTTGGGCTTTTATTTTTCTCCCTTTATTCTTTTCTGTTTTCTATTTTTAAAACAAAAACGAAAAGGATTTGAATACGAAACCTATACAAAATATTTTTAGTTTCAAATAGACAATTTAATAAACTAGGTTTTAAGATTTTTAAAAGATTTGAAAATAACACATTTTTAATTAATTTGAAATGCATTTCAATTTAATTGCGGGGATTGAATTTAAATGCAACAAATTAAATTTAATGAGATGCAATGCGATGCCATGTCGATGCAAAAAGAAAAACTCACAAATCAAAAAGGGGATAAATCCCGGGGCGTTACATTTCCTTTCTTGAGAAGATCAGTCATAGGCTTTGCAATCTTGGAAAAGTTCTCAATAAAGCGACGGTAATAACCAGCAAGTCCGAGAAAACTCCAAATCTCTTTAGCTGATTTAGGTGTCTCCCAATCCAGAACAGCTTGAACTTTCTCCAGAATGACGGTAACACCATCGGCAGACACAACATGGCCAAGAAAGATAAGCTCTTTCAACCAGAATTCACACTTGGAGAACTTGGCGTAGAGACGATGCTCACGAAGCTTAGTCAACACCAAATGCAGATGCTCTGCGTGTTCTTCTTTGGTTTTGGAGTAGATTAGGATATCATCGATGTAGATCACGACAAACTTGTCAAGGTACTCCATAAATACTGAGTTCATAAGCCGCATAAAAGTGGCTGGAGCATTGGTAAGACCAAAGGACATCACGGTATACTCATAGATACCATAACGAGTCTGAAATGCCGTCTTTGGAATGTCTTCCTCCCGGATTTTAATTTGATGGTAACCAGACCTCAGATCCATCTTGGAGAAGACAGTAGCCCCAGATAGTTGGTCAAATAGATCATTGATCAGAGGAAGAGGGTACTTGTTCTTTATTGTCACGACATTCAACGGTCGATAATCAACCACCAGTCGAGGAATGTTGGTGTCCCGCTTCTTAACAAAGAGTGCAGGGCATCCCCAAGAAGAGGTGCTAGGTTGGATAAATCCCTTTCCTTCCATCTCCTCTAGCTGTCTTTTTTAACTCCACCAACTCTTCCTTAGGCATGCGGTAAGGTCTTTTGGAGACTGGAGCAGTTCCAGGAACCAACTCAATAACGAACTCCACACTTCGATCAGGTGGCATACCAGGCAACTCCTCAGGGAAAACATCTGGAAAATCACAAACCAGCTGAACATATGGAATTTCAAGGGTAGGTGAGGCGTCCATGGCACACAACTCTGAGCTTGGAAAAGATGTTGTGGAGGAAGGTACTGAAGAAGGAGACCAGTACCGAACAGTTTCACCGGAAGGATGGGTCATATCCACAGATCTGGCTGCACAGTCAATAACGGCCTTGTACCGTACCAGCCAATCCATGCCCAAGATAACGTCAAGATCAGTTGACTTGAGGGCAATGAGGGAAATGTGATAAGATAAAGAGCCTATAACAATGTTGGGCTCAGGGGAAGTCCAGATTGCCCGCCAACGAGATCCTGGGGAGTTAATCTCCATAGAGATAGACATTTCCTCTAGAAGGATACCATGCTTTTGAACAAACCCTTGCGATATGAATGAATGCGATGCTCCGGAATCAAACAAAACTGTAGCTGGAATTGAGTTGAGGTGAAGCGTACCAAGGATGACGCTTGGATCTTCTTCAGCAGCCTCAGTAGTGACATGGGTCAGACGACCACGTCCAGCACCAGATGGTTTAGCATCCTTCTTTGGCGGAGGTGTTCCACCACCAATGTTCCTTTGAGGACATCCCCAAGCATAGTGTCCAGGCTGACCACAAGTGTAGCAGATAAGTCCAGCTGGAGCAGCACCTGAGGGACGATAACCTTGCCCACCACCATAGGTCGAAAGAGCATGGGGTGCAGTTGGACGAGGATCATAACCAGCAGGCTTGGGTGCATATGGGGCTCTTGGAACAACGCTATATGGAATGAACACACGACGCTTCTTGAGGCCAGAGCCAGATTCACGAGAATCCCCGGAGACAGACTTCATAGCAGAATCCATTTCCTTCCTTCCATTCTCAAGGGTGATAGCCTGATTGTACAGATCCTGGAAGGTCTGGAACTTAAAGGGTAACAGCTCATACCGAAGTGCTGGGTTCAGGCCCTTGCGGAATAGCTCTTGTTTATCCGCATCATCAGTAACATCTCGAGGGGCATAGCGAGCGAGACGAGTGAACTCGCGCCCGTAAGCCTCGATATTCAGCCTTCCTTGAGACAGTTCCAGGAACTCCTTTCTTTTGATGTCCATTACTGCCTTAGGGATATAGGCAGCCCGAAAGGCAGTACAGAATTCTTCCCAAGTGACCTCATGTCCCGGCGCCTGCAACGCCAAGAAACCTTCCCACCAAGCGCCGGCCGCACCCTCTAGCTGGTCGGTGGCGAAGTTCACACGGTCATTGGCTTGAACATGGAGAGCAGCAAACTTACGCTCAATTGTACGGATCTAGTCATCAGCTTCAAGGGGCTCCTTGCATTCACCAAAGGTAGGAGGCTGAGCTTTAAGGAAATCTCCAAGTGTAGCACAGACATTGGGACGACGTTATGTGTTCTGGGCCACACGCTCAAGGAGATGTTCAGTCCTCACGCGATTGTTCTCGATGTTCTGAAGAACCTGCGCCATTGTGGGAGGTGGCGGCAGTTCATCGTCACCAGGGTGTCGACCACCACGGCCCTGGCCACGAGTACCACTTGACATCCTGATAGAGGAGAACAGAGACCACGAAGGTTAGATCCACCGGAAAACAGGATAGATGAAAAGACATGGAAAAGTAACAGGATATCAATGATAAGACATGGACACGCAGTAGAATTCAAGCTTGGAAGAAGGAAGATACATGCTTCAGCGGAATTGAAGCATATAGGACACTCTGAGAATCGCAACCAAAAATAGGTACGAAGGAACACTACCCAACCTTCGAAATCCTAAGATTATGGAATATTAGATAAGATAGTAAACCTTTAGAAATCAAATCAAGAAAAGAGGCTCCAGGAATAGATTAATGGATAAGGAGAAAAAGCATCCTATCAAGATTTTTGTAGATAATTTTAGCTTTCAAATAGTTTTCACAAACACTAAACTCAACATCGACCAACAAAAAGGATTTCCTACAGGCAGTCCTGCTCTGATACCAAAACCTGTAGCACCCCCGAGAGCCAGGCTAGACAAATCCCAGATATCCATCTGATATAAGCCTAACCTCGATCTCGAGAGCCAACAATTGAACATTCAGTAACACAACAGTGACTCTACGACTCAAAGCAATATTATACAAACTCTTAATAGAGCGAAGATAGCAAATATTACAAGCAGAGGTCATTGACCCAACAATACACCAAACAATGAAAGCAAATTATGTTATGCTACATAACAAGACCAAAAGGCCTAAGAGGCCATAACATAAGCGACATCCCGCCCATCGATTCCAGGATGCTGCCCGGGAACCCCGATCTACCCGTCGATGTCCATGTAAAAACCATCAGTGGAGTAGGAGCCTTCACCTGTCCAAAAAGTGCGCAAGGCTGAGTACAGGGGGTACTCAACAAGACTTAGTTAACCTGTTATATATATGCCCGTTCATAGAATATGAATGAAGTCTTTGTGTAAAGCCATCTTTATTTCCAAATCGATGAAGGAGAGAATCTCGCATCAGTAGAATTTTAAAATGGGGTAAGTAGGTAACACATCTGACTTCATCCTCCATCTTCTGTAGCCACCAGGATGTCATCGTTTGCACCACCCACAAGAGTCACCCCCTCGCTCAACCTGAGGAAGCAATCCTAACCGCCCTTAGTTGACAGTTTTATGATTAGTTTTAAGTTGTCTATGATCACCGAAATAAGGTACCAAGTCGTCCATAACCGTGGACACGGCTTTCCAAAAAGATTTACCCTGCAGGGGGTGTAACTACCCACACGCGCCAACCAACCGATACGCCAGACATTAGCACTCTACCTGGTAGTGCCGGCTGGAGGGTTGGCCACGACCTTTCCCAAGCTTCGCCTATGTCCATAAGCCACAGCAGTAGGTAAGACCGCCATCTCAGCGATCCCTAGTGCGGGTTGCCAGGGTCAAGATCAGAGCGCCACACTCTCCTGACCCGATCCCTATTTTTTCTCCTCAAACCATTTTACCGCTCACGCAAATGGAACACTCGAACTAGTGGCTTCACGTAGTAGGCTAGGCAAGTTGGAGTCGAGGGGTTTCCGAGCCCCGTGTGGATGCACGAATAGTCTTGGTTCCGAACCCAGGAACTCAGTTCCTATTGTCGACGAGAACAAGACAACCCACAATCCCAATGTGGCCTCTCTTCCAAGTCTTTAACAATAAATAAATCATGCATTCCCATTCCACCTCAATCTTCTCGACTGGGTAGAGAAAGAAACAACTAAGCAAGTCTAAGCGGCGATGCAACGCAAGTGACACTCTATACCTTGACCAAAACATCTTTGAACCGTATGCATAACTCAAGAATCAAATACTTTGGAAATCTTATATGTGCAGATAAGAGGTTATGCTTACCTTGCTCTTCAGTAGCTGGGTATTTATGTTCGGAGGCATTGCAAACACTCTCGGGCTCGAATCCTACCGCGAAGAACCAAATACTGGAAAGGAATGACACAATCAATACATTATTGATGCAATGCAAAATCACATGAATGATATGTCATTTAGGATACGCTAGATGCGAGCATCAAATTAAATGGGTATATAAAACATACCCATAATTAAAAGTTGGGTTTATTAATGTGAGACTAATAACATTACTTTCATTGTATGGAATATGTATGATTAAATTATAATTAAATATATTTTATTTTTCTGAATATTTTGATATAAAAATCTTATTTTTCTGATTAAAAATGAATTAGTTATGACTTTTCAAAGTTTAAACAATTTAATTCAAATTTATTTAAATAAATTGGCCCCACATGTCATAGTTTTAATCATTTTAGAAAATAGTAATGGAAATTATTAAAACCCTGACATCATTGTCCCACATGTCATATAATTAAAAAATTATAGAAAAGGAATAAATGATTTTCAGAAATTAAAAAGAAATGATGACGTGACGTCATCAACACCAAATCCTCCCTGTCGAGCACGATTTGCTCGTTCCTGGAGGAATTGGAGCAATTCCTCCGCGGCAGTTGGTAGAGGAGGCTTGGGCGGACGAAACGGTGGCGGCGCCGCCCCGAAAACATCACCGGAGAGCGCCCACGACGCGGCGACCGGAGCTGCAGTCCGTCGGCCGGAAGAACCAGAGCGAACGGGAGAGAGAGGGAAGGTCCATGAGGGCCAGTAGCTCACCGTGAAGCTCGTAGAAGGGTCAGGGAGTCGAGGGGAGGCCGAGGTTCACCGGAACCCGAGCTCGACGGCGGCGGACCCGACGGAGGAGTTCGACGATTTCCTCGGTTTTTTGTTCAGTTCCTGCACGAACGGCTGGGGGACAAGTGAGAGCGGAGCACGGCGGTGCTCTGGAGCTGCTCGCCGGAGCTGGAGGTGGCCGGAATCACCAAAATTTGTCACCGGCCCCAAGAGCTAGGGTTGGTGTTTTAGGGAAGAAATGGAGGAGAGAAGAGAAGCTAGGGTTTCCCCACGACAGAGGAGGTCTTCTTGTAGTCCGGGGAAGGGCGGCGGCGAGAATCTTGACGCGGCCACGGCGAGGGACGGCGGAGCAGAAGCCACGGTGCGCTCGCGCAGTCAGAAGGAAGAGGACGACTCGTTCTCTCGGAAAACCCCCAGGAAATAAAATATTTGCCAGATTTCTTCACAAACAGGCCCCTGGTTGCTTATTTAAATAGATTGAGGCGTTTCTGTAAAGACATTTTTTTTAGAAAAATACTAGGAGATTCAAAATTTCACAAGGAAGCCAATGGCAGTCTTGGATTTTGAAAATTTGGAATATTTTGAGTTCACCAAGAATAACAAGAGTTTAACCCTTTCTTGCAAAATCAAACATGAAAATTTTAAATGCAAGTTCTTGTCCAAATTAAATGAGATGCATGCATTGCTCAGAACACACCTTTTATTCTATTTAGCAAACTTGGGATGTTACAGAGGCTCATGAGAATTTCCCTTGGCGAGAAAATGGGCAGAAATGTAGATGCTTACGTCAATGACACCGTCGTCAAGTTTCGAGAGGGAGATACTCTCCTCAGGGACCTTGAAGAGACCTTCGCCAGCCTGCGCAACGTGAACATCAAGCTCAACCCCGCCAAGTGCGTCTTCGGAGTGCCCTCAGGAAAATTGCTTGGTTTCCTCATGTCCCACCGTGGCATAGAGGCGAATACTGACAAGATCAAGGCCATAGAGGAAATGCAGCCTCCCCGCCGGCTCAAGGACATGCAAGGCCTGGCAGGCTGCATGGCTAGCTGGCCGCTTCATCTCCAAGTTCGGCGAGAGAGCCCTGCCTTTCTTCAAAATCATGAAAATATCTGGCACCTTTAAGTGGACGCCTGAAGCGGAAAAAGTCTTTGAGGACTTTAAGAGGTACTTGGCCAGCCCACCGGTCATGGTTGCCCCAAGGACAGGCGAGACCTGAAGCTGTATCTATCAGCCACTCCACAGACCGCCAGCGCCGTCCTGGTGGTAGAAAGAGAAGAGCCAGTCCTCCACAAGAAGAGTGCAACCACTCCAAAGCCAAAACCGCCTGACGAAGAGCTCGGCAAAGGGGCAGGCTCCACAAACGCACTGCCAGGCCTAGCGCCACAAGCTGAGCCTGCCCCAAGTCCTGATCTCGCCAAGAAGCCTAAAGAGCCTCCACAGGCTGATCTCGTCAAGGAGACTGAAGAGCCTCCACAGGCCAACCCCCTCGAGGGCCCTGAAGAGCCTCCCCAGGCAGACAACGCTGCGCCTAAACTGACAACCCTTGTCGAGCATCCCGTCTACTTCGTCAGTACAGTACTGTGGGATGCTCGGGAACGGTACACAATGCAGCAGAAGCTCCTCATTGAGCTCCTCATTGCCTAAAGGAAGTTGCGACACTACTTCCTGGGACACTCCATCACGGTGGTCACCTCATTTCCCCTGGAGCAGATCCTGCGCAACCCTAACACCATAGACCGTGTCGCGGCATGGAACATAGAGCTACAGCCATTCAACTTGCGCTTCGATACCACAAGGGTCATCAAAGGAAGAGCGCTGGCAGACTTTGTCGTCGAATGGACTGATCCAACCCCTGAAGAGCCTCTAGGAGAAGAGCCAGAGCCATCTGGAGATAAACTGCCCAGCCACTAGACCATGAAGTTCGACGGAGCCTTCGCCTGCCGCCACGGTGGGGCTGGCGTCATCCTGATCTCATCCAAGGGTGACAAGCTCTATTATGCGGTCCAGCTGAGCTTCATGATTGACAAGATCTCCAACAACATTGCTGAGTACGAGGGCTTGCTCGCTGGCCTACGGGCCGCCATCGCTCTAGGCGTCAAGCACCTGCTCATCAAGGGCGACTCCCAGCTGCTCGTCAACTTCTCCAACAAGAGCTACAAGCCTAAGGACAACCACATGGCCGCATACCTTGAAGAGGTCCGCAGGCTTGAGAAGCAGTTCAGGAGCATGGAGCTCATGCACATCCCAAGGAAGGAAAATCAAGAGGCTGATGACATCACCAAGCGCGCGTCAAGGAGGCAAGCTCAGCTGCCAGGCGTCTTTGAAGAGAGACTCGTCAAAGCATCCATAAAGCAGCCTCAAGAGGCCGTGCGCGCAAGCACAAACGAAGTGCTCCCGCCACCACCTACAACTAGGGATCCCGACTGCGGCCGCCAGACAGGGGAGCGCATGTTGCTCACAATGGTACATAAAGAGACAGGCTGGATCGACGAGCTCAAGGACTACCTCGCCATGGTAATCCTCCCCGAGGAAGATGTCGAAGCAGAGCGAATCGCTCGCCAAGATAAATCCTACCACATCCTCGAGCGAGATCTCTTCCGCAAGCGCCCAAATGGCATCGCGCTCAAATGCGTCCCTCCTGAAGAACGAAAGAGCTTGATCAAGGACATCCACAGTGGGGAATGCGGACACCATTCGTGCGCCCGCACCCTAGCAGGCAAGGTCTTCAGGAGTGGCTTCTACTGGCCACAGGCACTTCAGGATGCAGTTGACATCGTTCAAGCTTGCGAAGCCTGCCAGTTCCACGCCAAGCAAATCCATCAGCCCGCGCTGGAACTTCAAACCATCCCGCTCTCCTGGCCGTTCGCGGTCTGGGGGCTGGACATCTTGGGACCATTCCCAACAGCGCAAGGGGGCTATTGCTACCTCTTCGTGGCCATCGACAAGTTCACCAAGTGGCCCGAGGTTGAGGCGACGCACACAATTCCAGCAGCCGCAGCGGTGAAGTTCATCAGAGGCATGGTCTGCCGCTTCGGAGTGCCTAATCGCATAATCACCGACAACGGCTCGCAATTGAAAAGGGGCATCTTCAGGGCTTACTGCGAGAAACTGGGCATCAAGCTCTGCTTTGCCTCGGTAGCTCACCCGCAGAGCAATGGCCAAGCCGAGCGCGCAAAGGCAGAAGTCCTCAAGGGCTTAAAGACCAGGAACTTCAACATCCTCAAGGGCCACGACAAGGGCTGGATCAGCGAACTCCCTTCGGTGCTCTGGTCCATCCACACCACGCCGCCAAAGCCTACGGGGGAAACACCGTTTGCCCTCGTTTACGGACCCGAAGCAGTCCTCCCTACAAAGATCAAGCATGGATCCCCACGGGTCCTTGCCTTTAATGAGGACGAGCAAGAGGACCTCCACAACGACGACCTGCTGCTCCTCGAAGGACTACGCCGCCGTGTCGCCCTCCGGGCGGCAAAATACCGGCAGGACCTGCGACGCTACCACAGCCGCAACGTGCGCTCGCGCACCCTGGAGACATGCGATCTCGTCCTCAGGAGGATCCTCTCCAGGGAAGGCCTCCACAAGCTGTCACCCATGTGGGAAGGCCCCTACAGGGTCACCCACATCGCCAGGCCTAGCGCGGCTCGCCTCGAGACTCAAGACGGCATCCCCGTCAATAATCCGTGGAACATCATGCATTTACGCAAGTTCTACCCGTGATCATTTTCACGCCCGTGATCTTTGTCAAGTCAAGACATCTAGCTGAAGAGGCAGCTTACGGCTCCACCTCCAAGCATTTTTTGTCAGAGGTTAAAAGCTCACGGCTTAAACCTCCAAGCCCAAAGGCTTCTCTCGGGGGGCAACCCTCCGAGCTATCCATGTAACGAGCCACCTCAGGCCGTAGAGAGTCTCTGCCACTAATGGGTGGTCCCCATGCCTCAACATGTTTAAATAAATTAACTTGGCAACTCCAAGCATAATGAGACAATTTCGTTCCCAGGTGAACTTTGCGCCAGGGCGCCGTTATGTAATATTTTGGTGGTGAGTTTTATTCCCGCATTATTGTTTTTTCAATGTGCGCTTATATCTTTCCCCATGCGCACCTTGCGAGCGGGGGCTGAGTACGGTGCCAGTGCCTCAAAAGACACACCAGCAGCACTGCAAAACCCAAGGATCCGAGCTCTGGCTGGAGGGAAAGCTCCCACAAACACGCCATCTCTACAAAGGACCTTGGTACTTACTCTCCTCGCGAGGAACGCCTGAGGAGACCTATAAGCGTGCATGAGTTCCCACTACCATGTACCAGCGTTTGGGTTCGCCTCTCTAACATCTACAGGGAACAAGTGTCCCTGGAAGCCTGAGGAGGCAACGGGGCAAAAACCCTTGAAGAGGACCTCCTCGCCAGCCAAAAAACCTCTCTAGGACAAAAGCCTCGAGAAGCTAAGTCCTACACTCGTGCCCCGAGAGACTTTTCCCACCACAAGCATGCGTCTGTACCTCGAGCGATTTCATTTTCCCTTGTGTTTCATGGACTACTCGCACATCAAAGGGGGCACTTGAGCATCGCGACTCAGGGCTCTTACCTCTCCAATCCTTAAACTCCCCCCGGCCTTGCTGAGTCATTGCTCTAGCATACCGCAGTGGCGGAGTCATAGCGCGAAGAGACGGCTCCTAACAACGCAGAGAAATCATAGAAATGATAATAAGACAAAAGGGGCATCTCGAGGAGCACACAAGCTGACATAAAATTGCTCAAAGAGTATATTACATGCCCAAAATGCATAGGGTATAAACATAAAATTGTTTCAGATACAAGCGCTCAAAGGCGCAATATGCAGGCTCAGGCGGAGTCCGCGCCGTCATGCTCCTCCTCCGTCTCGGCAGGGGCGGCCTCCTCCTCGCTCTCCTCCGTAGCAACCTCCGCGCTTGAAGCGGTTGCAGAAGGCGTCGACCTGCTCGCAGAGGGAGTTGGAGACCCGCCACACATCGTCGCCCTGGTGAGCCTCGGTCACGGTTGATAAGGGTCGATCTGATGATTCCTTGAGTTGTGCCCGATCTTTCACCGCAAGAACCACCGAGATAACTATTCTCCCAACCACGTTGCAATCCACGCAACCTGAA
Source organism: Poa annua (assembly GCA_026929855.1). NCBI lineage: Eukaryota > Viridiplantae > Streptophyta > Magnoliopsida > Poales > Poaceae > Poa > Poa annua. Next base: position 30,423,535 of record CM049428.1, read on the forward strand.
GAACTTGGATAGATTTAGGCGAGCAACATGATGATGAACACCACGCCTCACGCCAAGCACGACAACCCTTGGCATATCCAAGAACCTTCACGCACGCACGATAACTCTTGACAGTTCAAGAACACTCTTGCCTTTATTTTCAAAGATAACCGACGAACGTCCGAGACGCCGTCTACATGCCGGTCCCATAGGACGGAGGCGACCTTGAACACAATGTTCTACATAACTTTTCAACTATCCCAATATTGTGACACCCCCTCTGGTTATAAAGGACAAAGGGGTAGGAGCCGCTGAAACCTAACCCGGTTCGACTCGGACACCTAAACCTAATTGGACTCAAACTGATACAAACCGACCCATGGTTGGGTTCGGCCATATTTGGCACGCATGCCTAACTAACAACATCTTAGACTTATACTACTATTACATATGTCCTAGCGTGTCAATCGACCAATATAATACCGACGATACCCGTATCATCCTCTCCTTCTTAGAAAGGTGTTGTCCTCAACGTCGGAAGATCTTCTCCAGCGCTTGTGGCGTCAAATCTACACATAGCCACGATCCTTTTTCATTCTCAAGTCTTCGCCGGCCTGCCACACCACATCCTCCCTCTTGGCTAGCTAGACTTGTTATTGGCGCCCTCTATGTTTGGCGCCACCAACCTGATTGAGACATACAACTTTCAGACTGCGACACAAACGCACCACGCAAATCACCCCAAACACAACAGGACAATTCTTGTACACCAAGGGTCCAAATCAGCTACGCCTACGGAGACAATCTGAAATTGTTGGACAAACTTGACACATCATCCAAAATAAACAACACAAATTGCTGCACACTAAGGATCCAAATGATTCAAGTCCACCACCATTTGAAATTAAAATTAGTGTCTCCTTCTCTTTTTTTCCCTCCTCCATGCCGTACGCCAAAGTCCACCAAACAGATAGATAACCAGATTCGATCCTTTCCAACCAAACAGTGACTTGCAAAAACAGATTTCGATATCCAAGGAACGTGGCCAACCAATCCTATCTGATATCCCTCTTTTCTTTTCTTTTGAACATCTCTTCCTCCAAGTACGTAACAAGGAAACTGCAAACAAGACAACTGCACTCTGATCCGATTTGATTCTTTCCTTTTTTTTCTTTTTGGACTTTCCTTCTTTTTTTATCATACGTCGCTCGGCCGGCCAGAAAACCCAGTAGAATACGAACAGAACAAGGAAACCTCCTTCCGTACGTCTTGCTGCCCCAGTAGAACTGCTGATCGAACGAGAAAACCGCCCAGGAACAAACTCCACGCGATGGAAATCATATCTCGCCGAGATTGAAAACTGAACATGGCCTTCGATCTTCCTCACGAACTCCAACTCGTCCAGCTGCAGATTAATCTTGAACTCCACAAACTCCCTCGCGGTGATCAACCTAGCGCTCTATACCACATGATAAGGGTCGATCTGATGATCCCTTGAGTTGTGCCCAATCTTTCACCGCAAGAACCACCGAGATAACTATTCTCTCAACCACGTGGCAATCCACGCAACCTGAAGAACTTGGATAGATTTAGGCGAGCAACATGATGATCAACACCACGCCGCACGCCAAGCACGACAACCCTTTGCATATCCAAGAACCTTCGCGCACGCACGATAACTCTTGACAATTCAAGAACACTCATGCCTTTATTTTCAAAGATAACCGTCGAACGTCCGAGACACTGTCTACACGCCGGTCCCTTAGGACGAAGGCGACCTTGAACACAATGTTCTACATAACTTTTCAACTCTTCCAATATTGTGACGCCCCCCTCTGGTTATAAAGGCCAAAGGGGGTAGGAGTCACTGAAACCTAACCTGGTTCGACTCGGACACCTAAACCTAATTGGACTCAAACTGATACAAACCGACCCATGGTTGGGTTCGGCCATATTTGGCACGCAGGACTAATTAACAAGACCTTAGACTTATACTACTATTACATATGTCCTAGCGTGTCAATCGACCAATGCTGACGATGCCCGTATCAATGGTGGAGAGGTCGAAGCCCGGCGTGAGGAGCCTGAGGTTGGTGAAGATGCGGTCAACGACCACCCCCAGGAGCTGGCGGCTCTCGACCTCGATCACCTCGCGGAGATCAGCGATGGGGCTCTCGAGCGTCTTGAAGAGCTGGTCGAAGTAGACCAGGTACATGGCGACGTCGCCACGGCCTCGGACCTCGGCGTGCGGCGCCTCCGCTGCAAGCTGGGCAGCAAACTCGTTGCCCCGGGCCACCAGCGCCTGGAACATGCGCTCCCGCTGCTTCGTGAGCACGCGAGCCGTCTGCGTGGTGTCTGCAGTCTTCGCCACATGCTCAGCCACGGGGCCCACCTGCTCCTCCACGTCCCTGACGATGGCGTTCAGGTCCAGGACGGCGGTCTTGCGAGCGTCCTCCCCCTGGCGATAGGCCTCCTTGGCGCGCTGGAGGCGGACCCCAAGCTTGGAGTTGGCCTTCTCGAGTTCCACGATCCGCTTGGCGGCAGTAGTGTGCTTGGCCTCGAAGCGCTCCTCCTGCTTCTTGGCCCTATCGCGGTACGCCTGGGCGGTGTTCTTCCTGAACTCCTTCTTGCGCTCCGCGAGGTCCGCCTCCGCCTCCTTCTTCTTCGCAGCGAACCGCAGCTGGAAGCGCTCCAGGGCTTGCTTCTGGGCGGCGACGTTCTCGTCGTACTTCTGGAGCGCCTGAGCCAGGTTCCCCTCACGCGCCTTGAATTGTTCGCGCTGGGTAGCGAGCTCACCCTCCGCCTGGAGCCGCTGTTCGTCTCGTAGCAGCACGTCCTTCTCTTTAGAGGCCAGCTACCGCTCGCGATCTGCCAGGCTCTTGCGGTCCTCCTCCAGAGTTTCCTGCGCGGCCTGGTGGACGGAGAGGAGATGGGACTCCAGCTGGGCCAGCTCGCAGCGCTTTTGCGCCAGCGAGCCCTCCATGGCTTCGCGCTCGGTCTTCACCTCAGCGAGGAGCTCGGCGGCGGCGTTGCGCTCGTCCTGGAGGAGAGCAAGGAGCTCATCTGCGTCGCGGATGGCCCCCTCGCACATCTCCTTGGCAAAGCGGGCGGCCTCCTCGCGCATGGCCTGTAGCGCCTGATCTTCCTGGCCGCGGGCCTCAACCGCGACATGGAAGGACGACCATGCCCCTCGTCACGCTGCCGGGCGAGCTGCGCGTCCTCTAGAGCCACACGCGCCTCCAGGACATCCAGGGACTCCCTCACGAGGCGACCTCACGGTGCCCCGCGCTCGAGTCTTAGCCGCTAAGGACCACGTCGCGGCGCGTGGAGGGCCCTGCCCCAGCGTCAAGCCTGGAGAACCGGACCTTAGAGCGCGCCTAGGGGCTAGGCCGCGCTCCGTTCCCCGTGGCGCCCAAGCCGGCCTCGTCGCCCTCGCCATCCTGGCGCGTCCTCTCTTGCGGTTCGCCCCCTGCAGCAGGGCGCGGCGGAGACGACAGAGCTCCACCTGCAGGCTCGCCAGCGCCATGCAGGCCCTAGCCCTCCTCGGCCTCGGGCTGCGCGAGAGGTGTGTCCGCGTGGGGTGGAGTAGCCACGCAGGCTGGCGTTGCCTCGCGCGGTGGCGTGGCCGCGCGAGGCGGAGTAGGAGCATGAGGAGGGGTAGGAGCCCGCTCCTCCTGCGTCTCTACCACCATCTGCTTGGGAGGTGGCGCTGCTGCCTCCGCCTGAGGCGCCGCTGCCTCCGCTTGAGGCACCTCTCAAGTCGGGCCTGCGGAGGCCGTCTCCACAGGCTCCGTGGCCTCCTCAGCCACAGCTTCTGCCGTGGCTCTCTTCACCTCTGCTGCCTTGCGAAGCTTACGGCACTTCGCAGGCACAAGGTCACTGTCAAGCAGCAGGGAAAGATCTTCATGAATGGATGAAGAAGAAAAGAGCAAGAATCAAGCAACTAACAGCTAGAAGCACTTACTCGGACTGCTTGGCGTCGGTGTCGACCCACGCCAAGCCTGGCGAGCACCAGGAGGGTTTGGCCTTAGCACCTGACCCCTCCGGGGGCCTCTCGGCCTTCCTCTTGGAGGGGACGTCTGACGGCCTCGCCCCAGACCGGTCCACAACTGCCTTGGAGCGGGGCTCACGCCACCCCGGCGTGGCCTCCTCCTCGGCCTACTCCTCCACAAGGCGTGAGGGCGCCACCACGAAGGCATCATCATCATCGCCTGACGAGATATCGCAAATCTCGTCGGTAAAGGGCCCGAACCTCGAAGAGGACACCTCCCCTGCCGCGGCCTCCTCCTCGTCTCACCCAGCTTCTGAGGCAGAGGGCGACTATGCTCCCTCCGCCTCCTGCACCACCGACACAGGCACCTCTTTTCCCGCCGGGCCTGACGGGGTGAACGAGGGCATCCCCTCCAGGATGGCCAGAGGCTCGGTCATGTTGTACTGATGCAGAGGCCGGAGCGTGATAGGGAGCTTCTCCATGGCGGGTACCACTAGATTGATGAACAGCGCGGACAGGACGTTGTCGACTGTGTCCTTGTCGTTGTCCTCACGGTGGAGCCGCATCTTGTCCTGGGGGCAGGAGTACATCCACATGTGCGTCGCGTGCGCCTGGAGTGGAGCAATGCGGTGCATCACGAAGTCCGCGACGATGATCTGCCCCGTGAGGCCCTCCTCTTGAAGGTAGCTCAGGCGGCCCATCAAGATTGTGTTCTACGCGCCGCTGAAGGGGGCCGTGCCCCAGTTCGAGTTCTTCACAGACGGCGCGTCAGGGACCTCGAGGAAGGCGCAGGGCTGCTCCACCCCGACAAAGAACCACCGCTGGCGGAAGTCTTCCACCTTGTTCTTCACCGACGTGATGGCCTTGCCTTCGCTCCATAACATGGGAATGTAAACACTCCCCATGCCGTCCACGATGCGGAACGAGACACATCCAGAGTGCTCATTCCTCGCCGTGTTCTGGATCGTGTAGAAGCACCGGAAGAGGCCCACCGTGGGCTGCAAGCCCATGTACGCCTCTCAGAGGTAGGCGAAAACGGCGAGGATGAGGACGGAGTTGGGGTGGAGGTGCAGCAGCTGGATCTGGTAGAAGGCCAACACCGCCTCCAAGAATGGAGAGAACGGTGTCACCAGCCCCATGGCCACACAGTGCTGGAAGACGGGGAAAAACCCTCGAGGGCGTTTCCCGTGTGCCGCGGCCTTGAGCACGGTAGGGCCGTGCTCGTTGGTCCGGTCCGCCACCAGGAAGAGGACCTTGACGAGGGCCTTGTCGTTGATGCGCACCCCTAGCAATGCCGCGCCGTGCGCGACCTCAGCAGGCGCCGCCTGCGAGGAGGACCCCGTGGCCGCCTTGCCCTTGTTCTTGGCGGGACTCATCGCCAGAGAAGAGTGGGGAACAGAGGTGGAAGAAGCTGGAGAAGAAAGAAGTTGAGCGCGCCGGAGAGCATGAGCGGAGAGCTCGAGACAGAAGAGGCTTCTGCGAGAAGAATGGGAAACAGTAACTGCTCCCTGCCTCGGCGCGCAGGCTTTATGTCTCGTCAAAGAGCAGTTACCGGGGCGCGGTGGGACCCCCCACGACGCACGCCCCAGACCGTGCGCGGCCGTTACTCATCTGAGTGACGCGTGGCTCGGGCCGGCCGGACACATTGGGCCCTCGACGCTCCAGCTGCGCCTATGGGCTCAACCGCGCCCATCACGGGCCCGAGGGCTACTATTGGCCCAGTGAGGACCAGGGTGTGCATAGCCCACTCTCCACAGGCCTCGCACGTGACAGATTCGACAAAACGACTAAGGACCAAGCCACCGCTTGAAGAGACCCTCGATAGGCAACTCCTCTTGAGGGTCTGAAGAGGAAGCCAGGGCCTGAAGAGGACCCCACGCTTCAAGAGACTCCCCAAGGCTCACTTCGTCTGGAGAGAAGTCAACGGAAACCTCTCCACAAGCCACCATAGCCCTGTGGAGACACTTCGCGGCCAAGCAAGCGCTGCAGGGCGCACATGGCCTCTGCAGCCGCAGAGTGACGCGAGCACCCTAGTTGCCCATCTGGTGATAAAGGAGTCAACAAAGCTGCGCCGCCCGCGCCAGGACAGTCAGGACTTTCCTCTTTGGTGATAAAGCAGCTGGATGCCGCAACGCTCCAAGAAGATCGTCATCATGGGCTCCACCACGACCACTATAAGTCCTGCGGGCCGTTCTACGCGGTCTGCAGCTTGTCGGCCACATCGCCCAACTTTAGCACGGATGGACCTCGTCCATGGACATTTCGGCGATGATGGACTCCCTCTTCTTCGCACCACTGCGTTGTGGGAGCCCACCTGGAGCGCGCAACACAAGGAAGAGGCAGGAGGCGCCTATAAAAGGAGCAGGATCTCCACCATAGAGGGCAGGGGGCTAATTGCATTCTGTACCCTTGGAACCCTAGCCAAGCGAGTAGGATAGCCAGCAGCTGGAGGAGGAAGAAGACCATAGCTTCCCTCTCCAAGCACTGAACTGCCTCAAGAGAGCCCCCGGCAAGCTCATTGTACTGTAAGCTCTACAGTGCAATTCAGACAAGCAGGGTTAGCAGTGTTACCTCCTCTTGAGGGCCGTGAACCTGGGTACGGGCCAGGGTTCATCTCTGTCGTGATTGTCCCTCTCCAGGACCGGCGAGCACCGTCGTCGTGACTCTTGAGGGTTGTTTAACCTCCGTGTTCAATCCCCCTTCGAACTACTCTTCAAAGTGTGACTATCTCTGTTCCGTGGGAGTCACTCTCCGACAACGTACGAGCGCACGCTCACCCACAACGACCTTCGCACTGTGGTGCTGAAGAAGGATTAGACCCTCCGCAAGTACATTCAACGCTTCATCCAAGTGCACAACAAGATCTCGAACATTCCTGACTCGCAGGTCATTGCCGCCTTCAGAGAAGGCGTCACGAACCGCAGGATGCTCAAGAAGCTGGGTATCCACGACAAGCTCACCTCCGTGGTGAAGCTGTTTCACCTAGCTGACAAGTGCGCCAAGGCTGAAGAGGGACTCCTCTTTGTCAAGATGATCTCGCGAGGCGACGACCCTCGTGAGGGGTCAAAGAGCCACAAGAAGAAGGAGGAGCCCAAGCACAAGGCCACCACGGTCCTCACGGCAGAGCCAGACGCCAAGGGCTCCCGAAGAGACTCTCCAGAGCCTGGCGAGAAGAAGGAGGACAACCGTTTGTTCTGCTTCTACCACAACAGGCGCGACCACTCTACAGAGACCTGGTTTGACCTCAAGAGGCTGAGCAAGGAGCACGAGCAGGCAGAGGGCAACGGAAGCCGCGGCAGAGGCCGTGGCTACCGCGGAGGCGGACGCAAGGGGGCTACCAGAGGCCACCAAGCACTCAAGCCAACGCCGCCGAGAAGAACAACAACCTCCCTGACGAGGAAGACGGAGGCTACCAAGCCTCGAGAGGAGCTATGGCTTGCATCCTCGGCGGGGCTCAGGCGCCCAAGTCGAACAACCAGTTAAAGCAGTTCGCCCGCGAGCTCAACGCCGCGCTCCCCAGCGTCGAGGTCTCCAGGCCCCTCAAGTGGTCGCGGTAGACCATCGCCTTGGACGCCCAGGACCAACCCAAGTCCACCAAGACTGTTGGAACCCTCCCCCTAGTCTGCTCCCCCACCATCAACAACATCGCTGTCTCCAAGACACTCATCGATGGGGGTGCAGGCCTGAACATCATCTTCGTCGAGACCTTTGAGACGCTTCAAGTGCCCTACCAGTGGCTCATGCCCTCCAGGCCATTCACGGGGGTCACCAGTGGCTCAATTGAGCCTCTGGGGCAGGTCCGCCTCGCTGTCACCTTCGGCACGCAGAAGAACTACTGCACCGAGCTCATCGACTTTGATGTCGCACACATCGGCTTGCCGTACAATGCTATCCTCGGCTACCCCGCCCTTGTGAAGTTCATGGCCGTCACGCATCATGCCTACAACATGGTCAAGATCCCCGACAGCGCTGGCACCATCGCATCCACGGTCACATCCTGGACGCCACGCGCGCTGTCGAGACCGCCTACAAGGCGGCCGCCATGGCATTTCCGGCTGAAGAGGACATGGAGCCTCTCGAGAGGCCCAAGAAGAAGAAGCAGTTGTTCTCTCAGGAGCCAGCTTCCACGAAGAAGGTCTCCCTGAGCTCCAATGGCTCGGGGGCTGAGGGCTCGGGGGCTAGCGTCACCATTGGCGCTGCTCTGCCTCCCAAATAGGAAAGCGCGCTCGTTGCCTTCTTCCGAGCAAACTCTGACATGTTTGCATGGACTCCGTCAGGCATGTCCGGTGTACAGAGGGAGGTGATCGAACACCACTTAGCTGTGTGTCCAAACGCACGCCCTGTCAAGCAAAATGCAAGAAAGCAAGCCCCCGAGAAGCAATCATTCATCATTAAGGAAGTAGAGAAGCTCAAAGCGGCAAATGTTGTCTGCGAAGTCGCGCACCCCACTTGGATCTCCAACGGCGTGGTCGTCACAAAGCCCGCCGGAGGAGGCCGTCTCTGCATCGACTACACTGACGTCAATAAGGCATGCCCCAAGGACCCATACCACATGCCAAGGATCGACCAGATCGTGGACTCCACTGCAGGCTGTAACCTCCTATGTTTCCTTGACGCCTTCTCTAGTTATCACCAGATCAAGATGGCTAAAGAGGACAAGGAGAAGACATCATTCCTCACCCTTGCGGTGTGTATTATTATGTCTGCATGCCATTCGGCCTGAAGAACGCTGAACTTTCCAGAGGCTCAAGATGATAGCCCTAGGCGAGAAAATGGGCAGAAATGCAGAGGCTTATGTCGATGACATCGTCGTCAAGTCTCGAGCGGGAGACACTCTCTTGAGGGATCTCGAGGAAACTTTCCCCAGCCTACGAAAAGTGAACATCAAGCTAAACCCCGCCAAGTGCGTTTTTGGAGTACCTTCAGGCAAACTTCTCGGATTCCTCGTGTCCCACCGCGGCATAGAGGCTAACCCTGACAAGGTCAAGGCTATAGAGGAAATGCAGCCTCCCCGCACAAGGACATGCAACGCCTAGCAGGCTGTATGGCCAGCTTGGGCCGCTTCATCTCCAAGTTCGGCGAGAGAGCCCTGCCGTTATTCAAGATCATGAAGAGATATGACACCTTCAAGTGGACGCCTGAAGCGAAAAAAGCCTTTGATGACTTGAAGAGGTACTTGACCAGCCCACCAGTCATGGTAGCCCCAAGGACATGCGAACATCTGAAGCTGTATCTCTCAGCCACTCCTTAGACCGCCAGCGCCGTACTGGTGGTTGAAAGAGAAGAGCCAGTCCTCCCCAAGAAAAGTGCAACCACTCCAAGTCCAAAACCGCCTGACGAAGAGCCCGACAAGGGGACATACTCCACAGACCCGCAACCAGGCCCAAAGCCTCAAGCCGAGTCTATCCCAAGCACCCGTGCCGAGAGACCTCCACAAGCTGATCTCGTCAAGGGCCCCGAAGAGCCTCCACAAGCTGATCTCGTCAAGGGCCCTAAAGAGCCTCCACAAGCTGATCTCGTCAAGGGCCCTGAAGAGCCTCCACATGCCGATCTCGACAGAGGCCTCGAAGAGCCTCCCCAGACAGACAACGCTGCACCTAAGCTGACAACCCTTGTCGAGCACCCCATCTACTTTCTCAGTACAATATTACAGGACGCTCTGGAACGGTACCCGATGCAGCAGAAGCTTCTCATTGCGCTCCACATCGCCTCCAGGAAGCTGCGACACAACTTCCAGGGCCATTCCATCACGGTGGTCACCTCATTTCCCCTGGAGTAGATCCTTCCCAACCCTAATGCTAAAGATCTTATCACGGGGTGGAACATAGAGTTGCAGCCATTCAACTTGCGCTTTGAAACCACAAGAGCTATCAAGGGCACAACATTGGCAGACTTTGTCGCCGAATGGACTAACCCAACCCTGAAGAGCCTCAAGAAGAAGAGACAGAGCCCTCTGGAGAGAAGATGCCTAGCTAGTGGACCATGAAATTCGACGGAGCCTTCGCCTGCCGCAATGGTGGGGATGGCGTCGTCTTAATCTCACCCAAGGACGACAAGCTTTACTATGCCGTCCAGCTGTGCTTCGCAATCGACAAGATCTCAACCAACATCGCTGAGTATGAGGGCCTCCTCGCCGGCCTACGGGCCGCCATCGCCCTAGGCGTCAAGCACCTACTCGTCAAAGGCGACTCCCAGCTGCTTGTCAACTTCTCCAACAAAAGCTACAAGCCTAAAGATGACCACATGGCCGCATACCTTGAAAAGGTCCGCAAGCTGGAGAAGCACTTCAGAGGCATGGAGCTCATGCACATCCCGAGGAAAGAAAACCAAGAGGCTGACGACATCGCCAAGCGTGCATCAAGAAGGCAAGCTTAGAAGGCAGGCGTCTTTGAAGAGAGACTCGTCAAGGCATCCATAAAGCAACCTCAAGAGGCCACAACCGCAAGCACAGATGAAGCGCTCCCACCACCTCTTGCAGCTGGGGCCCCCGATTGCGGTCCTCACACAGGGAAGCGCCTGTTGCTCACGGCGGCACATCAAGAAACATGCTGGATTGACGAGCTCAAATACTACCTCGCCAAAGGAATCCTCCCCGAGGAAGACGTAGAAGCAGAGCGAATCGCTTGACAGGCGAAATCCTACTACATCCTCGAAGGAGATCTCTACCGCAAGCGCCCCAACGGCATCGCGCTCAAATGCGTCCCTTCTGAAGAAGGCAGAAGGCTGATCAAGGACATCCACAGCGGGGAATGCGGCCACCACTCGTATGCATGCACCCTCGCAGGCAAAGTCTTCAGGAGCGGTTTCTACTGGCCACAAGCATTTCAGGACGCAATCGACATCGTCCAAGCATGTGAGGCCTGTCAGTTCCACGCCATGAAAATCCATTAACCGGCGCTGGGGCTCCAGACCATCCCGCTCTCCTGGCCGGTCGCGGTCGTGGGGCTGGACATACTGGGACCATTCCCAAGGTCGCAAGGGGGCTATCGCTACCTCTTCGTGGCCATCGCCAAGTTCACCAAATGGCACGACGAAGCGACGCGCACCATCCCAGTAGGGGCGGCGGTGAAGTTCATCAGAGGCCTGGTCTGCCGCTTCGGAGTGCCTAATCGCATCATCACCGACAATGGCTCACAATTTACCAGCGGCATCTTCAGGGCTTACTTGGAGAAACTTGGCATCAAGCTTTGCTTCGCCTCGGTGGCTCATCCACAGAGCAATGGCCAAGCCGGGCGAGCAAACGCAGAATGCCTCAAGGGCTTAAAGACCAGGACCTTCAGCATCCTCAAGGGCCAAGGAAAGGGCTGGATCAACGAGCTCCCATCGGCTGGTCCATCCGTACAACTCCGCCAAAGCCCACGGGGGAAACACCGTTCGCCCTCGTCTATGGAGCCAAAGCAGTCCTCCCCACACAGATCAAGCATGGATCCCCACAGGTCCTTGCCTTCAATGAGGACGAGCAGGATAATCTCCACAGCAACAACCTGCTGCTTCTCGAGGGACTACGCCGCCGCGCCGCCCTCAGGGCGGGAAAGTACCAGCAGGACCTGCGACGCTACCACAGCCGTCATGGTGCGCTCGCGCACCTTGGAGGCAGGTGATCTCGTCCTTAGGCGAATCCTCTCTAGGGAAGGCCTCCACAAGCTGTCACCAATGTGGGAAAGTCCCTACAGGGTCACTGACATCGCAAGGCCTAGCGCGGCTCGCCTAGAGACTCAATACGGCATCCCCGTCAAGAACCCGTGGAACATAAGGCACCTACGCAAGTTCTACGCGTGATCATAGTCACGTCAGGCATTTTTCTCTAGAGGAAGCTTACGGCTCCACCTCCAGGCATTTTTTTGTCTCTAGAGGAAAGCTCACGGCTTCACCTCCAAGATTCACAAAAGCTTCTCTTGAAGGGTCATCCCTCCGAGCTCTCCTTGTAATGAGCCACCGCAGGCCGTAGAGAGTCTTTGCCACTAATGGATGGTCCCCAGACCTCGACATGGAAAGTACATTAGCTTGGCAACCCCAAGTATGATGAAACATTTCGTTCCTAAGTGAATTTTGCGCTATGGCACCACTATGTAATATTTTGGTGGTGAGTTTTTAGTTCAACACTATTATTTTTACATGTGCGCTTATATGCTTTCCATGTGCACCTCACGAGAGGGGGCTGAGTACGGTGCGAGTGCCTCAAAAGACACACCAGCAGCACGTCAAAACCCAAGGGATCTGAGCTCTGCCTAAAGGGCAAGCTCCCACAAACACGCCATCTCTCCAAAGGACCTTGGTACTTACTCTCCTCGCGAGGAACACCTGAGGAAACCTACAAGCGCACATGAGTCCTTGATGAGCCACAAGTATAGGGGGTGTATCGCAGTACACTCGATAAATAAGAGTGTCGAACCCAACGAGGAGCAGAAGGTGTTGACAAGTGGTTTTGAGGAGGATTTCACTGTAAACAGTAGCAGACAAGTTTTTAGCAGACTTTGATATAACAGAGAGATAAATTGCGGGTAAATAGAGCGCGGAAATTATAATTGCAGCGAGTGACCCAATCCTTTTGAGAGCTAAGGACAAGACGGTTTGTTTACTTATGATGACCAAACGTTCTTGAGGACACACATGATTTTTGTCTAGTGCTTTCGCTTCATATTGATTAATAATCTTTAGTGTTTAGATAAGTGTCGTGTGGGTAAACCTATGCTAATGCACCGCCCCTCTTAGGACTAATACATGCTTATGATTATACCCCTTGCAAGCATCCACAAATACAAGAAAGTAATTAAGATAAATCTAGCCATAGCCTTAAACTCTGAGATCCTACGATCCCTCGCGCATCGGAATACCAACGGGGGTTTAAGTTTTTGTCACTCCGGCAACCCCACAAATGATAACCGAGTACACGATGCATTCCCCTAGGTCCATAAAGGCGAAGTTTCATGTAGTCTACGTTCACATGACACCACAAGAAGAATGGCACCACAACTTAAATATCAAAACATCAAATATTAATCAACATAGTTCACTACTAACATCTAGACTTCTCCCATGTCCTCAAGAACACAACGAACTAATCACAACACACCATAATGAACATGATCAGAGGTGATATAATGATGAATAACAATCTGAACATAAATCCTAGTTCAACGGTTTCACCCAATAGCATCAATAACAAGAGTAATCAACACCGGGAGAGTTTCCCCTATCAAACACACAAAATTTAGCCCTAGATGTTACAGCGGGAACGGAGTGGATGGATGGAGATGACGGCGTCGGCGGTGGAGATGGTGGTGTTGGCGATGGTGATGGAGTGCAGCTCGATGACGGTGACGACGGCGACGATTTCCCCCCTCTGGGAGGGAATTTCCCCGGCGGCAACGCAACCTGCCGGAGAGCTTTTCTCTCTCTGTCTTCTCCGCCTCGTGGTGGCGGTGGAGATGGTTTTTGTCTAACCTCTTATTTTTAGGTCTTCGAGGGGAACAAGTACGCGAAGGGGTGCGCCAAGTGGTGGGCCAGGGTGGCCTCATCACCTGCTCGCGCGGCAGGAGGTCTGCCGTGCCGGAAGGTGATGTGGCCCCCCTGGGCCCCACCTCGGGCCCCCCTTTTGGCCTCCTTCATGAAATAATTCAGAAATAATTCCCAGTTAGCCACTTTGTTCTTCTGGTCTTCGCAAATATTGTATCTTGACGTTGCTTTTTCCAGCAGAATTCAGGCTCCGGAGTTCCATCCCCAACGATCATCAATCATGCAAAATAGGTGAAATAATATAAGTATCATCGCTAAATACGAAATATATCAATGAATAGCAGGAAATTATGATATAAAATAGTGATGCAAAATGGACGTATAACCTCCCCCTAAGCTTAGACTTCGCTTGTCCCCAAACAAAAGCTAAACTCGGTAAACATGACAACAGGTTTATGGAGTGAAGTGTCGATATAAAATATACGGACAAGAAGCATCACATGTATAAATACACAAGTCATCTTAGATATTAACTCCGTTCATGTATAAATCAAGTTGTAACAAGAAGAGGTAAACCATAGTAAAGTACATAGAGAAAACCATAGTTGGTGTTGGCAAACTTAGTCCTTGGTCAGAGAACAATGAACAATTGAGCTTAGTTTATAAAACAGCCCTCTTTATAGGTTATAGCTCCAAAAATAAAATTCATTAGATGCCAACAATGTGCTAAGTAAAGAAGAATGAAAGACATGATTAACAATACTAATGTATGAATGGTTGAATCACAATAAACTCAGATGCTTGCTTAAGATAGAAGGAGATAGGTTTACTTACTCAACATAAAGTAAAAAATAGGCCCTTCGCAGAGGGAAGCAGAGATACAAGCATGTGCTTGTTTTATAGCTTTTTGAAATCGTATAGAGAGCGTAAAAGTAAGTTTGTGAGCGGTGTTTGTTGGTGTCAACGATTCGTAACAGAGTTCTTGTCATCTTCCATACTAAGAAAGTTAAGGGTGGTTCCGATTATTTTTTAAAACAAGCATTTATCATATTCATCTTCTTTTTCTCTTTACTTTCACAACCATGACACTCCTTCCCACCTTTCTAACATAACCATGGCTAGCCGAATTCACGGATGCCCACCAATCAATCTCAAACCATGGATGACAAGGTTATACCAAACGGGTACCCCTTCGTGTGGGTACCTGGTGCACGTAATGACTAAATCTCAATTGTCAATAGGCTGAAGAAGCCCAACAAGCGAAGCCCAAGTCGAAGATATATACCATAGATAGCATAGTCGGTAGTACTTTATATATATGTAGTCCTAGTCGGTTACGACCCGAGACCTGTACCCCTATATAAAGGACAGGAGGGAGACCGACCAGGGACACGCCCAATCAGAATCACCAAACCCTAGTAAGATCGACATCTTGCTAGACCCCTGTACTAGCCGCATATACACAATCAATAACATACAAGCAGGAGTAAGGGTTTTACCTCACTCGAGGGCACGGACCTGGGTAATTTCCGCTTGTCAGCCGACGAATCTACCAACGCCACATGTTCTCTACCTCATAAACTCTTAACCTAGGCTAGTACAAAGAGACTCTTAACGAATCCGCCGACTCCTTCAAAGAGATGCACATCAGCAACAACAGATCATATACAGGTCACAGGCGACCTCTCGCCAAAAACAGCATCGCCAGCAAGAATCAGGCCGTACTCACCCGAAGCTCAGGAGATCTACTTCAATCTCAATTCAGGTTTTGATCTAACTATTGGGGAACATAACTTCTTTGTTGATCATCTTGGTGTGCAGGATTTAGTCGAACATATCGCGACTCAGCTGCTTCAGAAGAGATCGACTGAGACCACATATGCAGCAGACAAGGAAGATACCCTGGCGCAGATCGATCTGGCCCCGCCGCCACAATCTCCAACAGATTCAATGACGTCCGCATAATTGAACAAATTCATGGTGGATGAGTTCCCTGAAGAGGAAGAGCTGTTGACTACCTCAGTCGACGTCATGATCATATCGATGGCTTCAGCTGGAAGCACTGGAGTGCCAACATCACAGATCGATCCGATCTCGTCCATAGCAGGATCCATGTCCACAAGGGAATTCAATGAGTTAATAAAGCAAAACGACATAGAAGAAGAAGTGCAGTCGACCCTCCATATCAACCCAACCGAAGACCATATGCAAATCGACGCTCCAGAAGAAAGCTTTCACCTACACGAGTATGATGAGCCTGCAGAAGACAGCATACGTTTAGCCGACTTCACTGGCGCAGAGATCCAAGCTCCACATCATGTTACCCTCGACTACGACGCACATACACAGCAAATAGAAGACGACGAAATGAGCAAAAGCATAGAGCGGGATAGAGATAGCGAAGCAGCATATGAAGAGCACTCAGACTACACATACCATATACCCCAGCAGCTTTACGTGGCAACAGCCGTAGAAACATTGGAAAACGCAGCCAATCGACAAGCAGTCGAGTATCCACGGACGGTCACTCTACCAGATGGTACCACCACTCTAGACATCACGGCAGAGATGGCTGCAAAGGTAACGAAGGTCATTGAAGAAGGCATAATGATGCCAGCGGACGCAACTCCAGATGAGTTGGCAACATACAATTACTTCAACTGGCAGGAGTCACAGCGCTTGAAACAATACAGAGCAACACTCGAAGAGCGAAGAAGGCAATCAAGCATATCGAGTGCACGTAGACGACAACTATCCATGAGTTCTACAGGGGTAACCGAGGCACGACGCAGATCCAGATACGACATAATCCCTGAACACGAAAGTGGAGACGTTACTCAAAATTCGAGCAACTCGTTGCTAACCTTTGACTCTGACGGTATAATCCAACCTAAAACGGTAGAGGGAGCTCTCATATCCATAGGAGCATACCTCCAAGCAGGAAAATCACCCGCAGGTGACCCGGCTGAGACAAGATACCTGCAACAAATGAAGGCCCTGGAAATCGCAGCAAAAGAACCGGTCGACGGAGGAAGGAGAAGACGTAGCAGAAGCCGCTCAAGAGAACATTCGAGTCGCAGTCCTCAGTGAAGCGGTGGCAGTAAAGTTCAAGCCGTCGCAGATCTAGAAGCTGATCAAGAAGCAGGTCCAGAGGATCAGGCGGTCGCGAATCACCTGACAACCGCAACGCAAGACCATGCGGAGCACAATGCTTCACTCGACGGATTCAAGAAACAAAACTCCCGAAGAAGTTTGGCCTACCAACCATGCCGAAATTCAATTCAAAGCAGGAACCCTCGGCATGGTTAGAAGATTACAAACTGGCGGTCATATGCCAGCGAGGAACAACGACATTACAATACATACAGTTGATGCTTGAGGGCACAGCCCACGACTGGCTCAAATCTTTACCCGAAGGATCCTACGATTCCTGGGATCACTTCAAAGATGACTTCATAAAATATTTCAGCCCTCTTTGCGAAAGGTCGAAAACATTCGAAGAACTAAGAGCATGCCGGCAAAAGACAGACGAGAAACTTAGGTCTTACATCAGATGATGGGCCTCCATCAGGAATTCTGTGGGTGCAATATCAGAAGATAGAGCGATGTACGCCTTCACAAATGGGGTCTACAGAAAAGACTTCAGAGAGGCACTCGGACGTCAAAAATCAAAAAACATGGCGGAGCTCATGAAGTTAGCAACCGAGTGGGCAGATGGCGAAGATGCAGTCTAGAGCAAAACCCCACACTCACCGCAACGACATCGCGATAGATGAGACAGTCGCGACCACCACGACAGCCGAGATCGACGGGATAGAGTTGACAAATGAAGAAGGCGCGACTACGATCACCGCGGCAAGGACATAGTCAAATTTGTCGCAGCTGGATTCTCGCATGACGACCGAAATCACGATGATCGAAAGCAAAGTGATCGGCAAAGTAGCCGGCAAGACGATCGCCGGTGCACACGAAGTAATAACTACAGACGAGATAGGCCAGTCGACAGGCGCGATGACCGAGGTCAAGACCAGCGCGGAAGCTATAGAAGACAAGATTGGTAGAAGCGCTCATAGTCAAGAGTCGAGAAATCATTTCAAGAAAAGATGGTGATGAGTGCAGACTCCATATGTTCGAAGACCCGGCGACTGGACGGTTAACATCACATAACACAATGGGAAGCTGCCGCGAATTTGGGAAAAAGGCGATGGATTACATAAATCATATGAAGAGATAACAACCACAAGCTATACCGGCAGCATACGTAGCACCTCCGCAAATCGTGGCTGCATTACCGCCTCCACCACATCACGATGCGAGAAGCCAGATGATAGGTGCCATACATCACGAACCGCACAACATGGACATCCAATATCCACAGCCAAAAGGGTAAATGTACATGATACAGAAAGGATGTGAAAGTGCATTCTATGCACTCCCAGATTTTGGTGACTAATGACAACACAAAAAGTATTCTAATGTTTGTGAGGAAGCATGCAGGGTCTTTTACAGGTAGACTGATAAAGAGGAACACTTATTTTGCCTAAGTTTCAATTCAACTACACTTGGTCTTTCTTCAGAATTTCAGTCAGGAAATTTCCGGGGCTCGGAGATTTCCGGTCCCCAGACCGGAGATTTCCGAGCCATCCATATTTTTCACTAAGTCTGAATTGAAATGCGTACTGACTCCAACTCAAGCTGAGCCGGAAATCCTCCCGGAGATTTCCGGCGCTCGGAGATTTCCGAGCCCCAGTCCGGAGATCTCCGAGTGACAGAGGGATTTCGACCAAGTCCAGAACTCAAAATGTGTACTGACTCCAAAACAGTTTTAGCCGAAAATGCTCCTGGAGATTTCCGGCGCTCGGAGATTTCCGGGCCCCAATCCGGAGATCTCCGAGTGACAGAGGATTTTCGACTAAGTCAAGAAGCCCAACCAGTACTGATCCAGATTCAAGCTCAGCCGGAATTTGCTCCGGAAATTTCCGGGGTCCGTAGATCTCCGGTCCTCAACCCGGAGATTTCCGGGCTGGCGGCTGTACAACGGGCAGATTTTGGGGAGGGGTATAAATACCCCTCCACCTACCTCCAGCATTTCAAGCTTCCAGATTTTCTCTCTCCTCCATTGGTGCTGAAGCTCGTTTCTTCTGGATCTCCCAATGCAGCCACTCAAATCCGTTGATACTTGGGGATCTAAGGGAGAAGCCACCGATCTACATCTCCACCGAAGCGTTTTGATTTCCCCCCTCTATTTCTTGAGGGGCAACGAATCTAGGGTTCCTTTGTGGATAGCTAGGTTCAACCTTGTGTGTTTTGATCCTTTGTGGATTCCTTTGTGGAAGTGACCTGTTGTGGTCTTTGTGAGAGCCCCCAATTCAGTTATGGGTGTGTGACTCACGAATTTGTACGGGACCTTCTCCGCCCTTAAAGGAGTCCTTAGTGGAAGCGTGGATTCGCACCTTTGTGGTCGAATTCACAGGAGAATAGGGTGAGGCCTTTGTGGCGTTGATCAAACCTTTGTGGTAGCTCACACCTCTCCAACGAGACGTACACCTATGTGGTGGAACTCGGGATAAAATCTTGGTCTTCGAGTTCCTACGGTTGTTTCGTTCCACTCTCCTTTACCGCATCTTTATTTCCTGTACTTGCTTAGCTTCCCTGTTGTTTATCACTTGTGTCACCTAGTTGCACATCTAGACAACTTACTTTCCGCTAGCCTAAAACTGAAAAAGACATAAAAATTGGTCACCACCTATTCACCCCCCCCCCCTCTAGGTGGTCAACTGTCGTTCAATTGGTATCAGAGCCAGGTTGTCTCTTAAAAGCTTCACCGCTTGAGAGCAACCTTGGACAATGCAAGTTGACCCAAAGAGGGTTCCGAAACGGACGCCCCGACTTTGGCGGCAATGCAAGAGAAAGGTGCCACTATGGCCGATATCAACTCTTTGGAAACAAAGTTGACATCGTCCATACAAACCGAGTTCAAGAAGTTTCATGATATGCTTGAGTCTCTCAAGACATCTAAGGAAACCTCTCTTGCATTGCCCTCAAAGTCTCCGGTGCTTCCGGGCATTACTCTTGATGTGGACCCCGAATTGATAAAGGGAAAGCAATTGCCTTTGGATGGGAAGGGTGATGCTAGTAGTTCCTCAACCCATCAAAACACTCCATCATCCAATGATGAAGTGCCTAAAGGCTACAACGCCACTCCTCCCCCATCCCAATACCATACCCCCGATCCCATTATTCCTCACCCGCAAGTTTCTCATAGGGGTGATCCCCCGTTGCTTAAAGAATATACTTTTTCTCAATGGCAATACATGATGAAGTCTCATGTTTGCAGCTCTTCAATCGAGTTGTGGCGCATCATTCAAGTTGGATACAAGCCGCATGATCCGACCAACCTAACAAGAAGAGAAGTGGTGGAGGCTCAACTTGATGCCACCGCTCTCTACATGATCCAAAAGGCGGTTGGGAACAAGGACATGCCTCGCATCCAACATCTCACCACCGCCAAGGAGACATGGGATGGTCTATCCGAGTTGTTCGTTGGAAATGATAGCATGAGAAGGAACCGCTATGACTCTTTGAGAAATGAAGCCGAGGGCTTTTTCAAGCTTGATAGTAAAGACCATGAGATGATGTATCAAAGATTGGTGACCATAGCCACAAGCTTTCGAGAAGTGGGTGCCTCTCATATTGATGATGCTTGGATCAAGAGGAAGTATGTTAGCTCTATGATGGCTTGTGAGCCTACCGACGTCAAGAGTCTTCAAGGAAGACACAACTATCATCTCATGACGTCTAATGAGGTTATGCAAGAGATGGCCGCATACAAGGTGGCCACTAAGAATGCTCAAGATGCAAGGGCAAGGGCTCTTGGAATGCAAAGAGGCACAACCAACCTCGCTTTGAAGGCTACCGTTGAGGAAGACAACGATGATGATGATCTTGGAAGCTTTGCCGCCATGTCCGAGGAAGCACTCAAGATTGCTTACAATGATCATCTCGCTCTTGCGGCTCGCACCTTTTGGAACAATCCCTCAAGAGGCAAGATGTGTTTTGACAAGAATGCACCTCAAGCCGATAGGGTCTCACCCTCCAAGTCAAGGACATGTTACAATTGTCAAGACAAGTTCCATTTCGTTGCCGAGTGCCCTTATGAGAAAAGAGAAGAGCATGGTGGACGTCTAGTGCTCAAGGACAAAACCAAGATGCCTCCCAAGAAGGCCTATGGAAAGAAGAGGCCTTTTAACAAGAAGCCTCGCATCATGTTGTTGACTCAAGAGGAGTATCCCACCGATGATGAAGAGTCGGAGGAAGAAACGCCAAATGAAGTGGCGGCCCTTGCCACCACCTTGACAACTACCGTCTCTCCATCAACGACAAGAACTCCTTCAACTACGACAAGCTCTTCATCGTCTCTATTCACATCGCCTAATGAGAACTCCATCACCAAGAGCTCAAAGTGTCTTATGGCAAAGGCATCGGAGGTACCTTCATCATCTTCCTTTCTCATGAATGAAATGAATGAGCTTGATGATGCCTCTAGCTTTCAAATCAAGCAAGAGCTTGTGGCGTTCGACTCCTTTATCACTAACTTGCAAGGTGATAGCAAGAAACATGTTGGTGCCCTCATGGTTCGAATTGGTGAGCTAGAGCATCTCAATGAAGAGAAGGGTAAGATAGAAAGAGAAGACGCTATTTCTCTATCTTATTTGAAGTCCTCTCTTGAGGAGATTGAAGAGTCTCATGCTCGTCTTGAGGAGCAACTTGAAACTATTGAGGAAACTCATAACTCCTCACATGCTAAGCTCATTAAGGATCATGATATGTACTTTGCTAAATTCAAGGTAGCTCAACAAGATAAAGCCGAATTTGCGGTTGGGCATGTTCGACTCATTGAGGACATGGAGAAGCTCGTCATAGCTCACAAGGCTTTGGAGAGTGAACATGCTCTTCTAAAAGAGTCGTTTGCCCAACTCCAAACTCGGCTAACTAACCTTGATTCTCTTAGCATCTCTACCTCTAAGTGTTCTTGTGATAATGCTAATCTTGTGAAGGAGAATGCTAGGTTGAAGAGTGAGATGACTAAGGCCGCCGCATCCAAGATCATCCTTCTCAAAGGTAAACAAGTTGTTGAGACTCCCATCATGGAGCCTCACACTCGACAAGGAAAGGAAGGTCTTGGATATGTGCCTCCCATAAAGATGAATGCCAAGAAGGGCATTCCCAAGAGCATCAACCCCATCCAAGCCCAGAAGGCCGACTCCATTCAATCCAAGGAAGTTCTTGCGAGTAGGAATGTCACAAGGGGCAAGCCTACTCGTAAAGATCACGCCGGGGACAACAACCCTAACTATGCTTTATATGTCGATTATTATGCGAATGTTTGTGCTCGTTACATGGGACCCTACTATGGTTTTATTTCATATGCTATTTGGGTTCCTAAATCTCTTGTCGCTAACCATAAAGCACCCATTGTGAAGCAATGGGTTGCTAAATGCAAGAATTGATATCTTGTAGGACCTTGCTCCCGGTGGTTCAAAATGGATAATTGATAGTGGATGTACAAGTCATATGACCGGGAGCAAAGAACTCGTTACGAAGTTGAAACCTAATGAAGATCAAGTAACCGTAACTTTTGGTGACTTATCAAGGTCTAAGGTAACCGGGTTTGGCAAAGTGGTAGTTGCCCCCGACATTTCTCTAGTCAATGTAATGCTTGTTGAATCTCTTGGCTATAATTTGTTATCGGTTCGTGCCTTAACAAAGATGGGGATCTCTCCCTTCTTTGATAAGGACATTGTGGTTCTCTTGTGGAGCAAGTCGCTAAGAGTGGCTTTCGTGGGACACGTGGAGCATGAGCTCTATGTGGTGGACTTCTCCGGAGCCACCACTTCTCAAGCCATGTGTCTCTTTGGAAAAGCCGACGTGGGTTGGTTTTGGCATCGCCGACTAGCTCACGTAAACATGCGTACTTTGCAAAGTCTCCACAAGGGTGGCCACATCCTTGGACTAAAAGATCATGTTTCCTTTTCAAGGGATCGAATTTGTAGAGCTTGTGTGGAAGGCAAGATGCTTGATATTCCTCATCCAAGCAAGACCATCATTTCGTCGTCCCGGATTTTGGAGCTCCTTCATGTTGATCTATTTGGACCAATTCCGGAGATAAGTCTTGGTGGCAAGAAATATTGTCTTGTGATTGTTGATGACTATTCAAGGTATACTTGGGTCTATTTTTTCAAGACCAAGGATGAAACTCAACAAGTCTTCATCGACTTCTCAAAGGAAGTTCAACGCCAACATGACCTTCCCATTTTTGTTGTTCGAAGTGACAATGGGTCGGAATTCAAGAACTACACTCTTAACAACTTTCTTAGTGAAGAAGGCATTCGCCATCAATATTCCGCTGCTTACACTCCTCAACAAAATGGCGTTGCCGAAAGGAAGAACCGGACTCTCATCGACATGGCGAGATCTATGTTGGCGGAGTTCAAGTCTCCTATCAACTTTTGGGCGCAGGCTATCTCCACCGCTTGTCACTCATCAAATCGCCTCTACTTCCGCAAGGGATTGAAGAAGACTCCACATGAGATCCTCACCGGCAATAAACCCAACATTGGCTACTTCCGGGTGTTTGGATGTAAGTGCTATTATCTCGTCAAGGGTGTCCGGTTGGGTAAGTTCCACTCTAAATCTATTGAGGGGATTTTTGTCGGATATGGTAGCGAGTCCCACACTTATAGAGTCTTTGATAAATCCTCCTGGATTATCATAGAGTCTTGTAGTGTGGAATTCGATGAAAATGATGGCTCCCAAGTGGAGCAAGTTGGTGTTTGTGATGTAGGTGATGAACAACCTTTTGATGCTATTAAGAAGATGGGGGTGGGCTTTCTACGCCCCATTGAAGTCCATCAAGAAGTTGTTCAAGATGACTCAAGTTCTCCCATCAAGGAAACCTCACCATCACAAGAACCACAAGGTTGCTCACCCATAGAAAATGATGATTCCATTCTAGAACAATCTCAAGATCCTCCTCAACAAGGGCATGCTATTTCTTCTCAAGATGAAGCTCATGATGAATCTCAACAAGATCTTCATCAACAAAAAGATCATGCCTCCTCCACCAAGATTATCGAAGCCAACTCCACTTCTCCAAGTTCTACTCAAGAGCAAGATCATCTTACTCCACCTCATGAAGAGACTTCTCATGATGATCAAGGCCCTCAAGAAGGTCAAGACGAGGATCCAAAGGATCAAGATGGTCAAGAAATTGTCCCCACCACAAGGGCGGCAACTGAAACTCGTCGTCAAGCTCGATTTGCAAAGTCTTTGGAACTTAGAGCATTATCTCTCGACAAGGTCATTGGTGATATTCGAGCAAGGGTCTCCACACGAAGTCAATTAGCTCATTTTAGTGAGCATCAAGCACACATTTCCATGGTCGAGCCCAAGAAAGTCTTTGATGCTCTTGAAGATCCCGATTGGCTAGGGGCTATGCATGAAGAACTTAACAACTTCGAGCGCAACAAAGTGCGGCGTCTAGTTGAGAAGCCTAAAGATTGCCGCAACGTTATTGGCACTAAGTGGATTTTCAAGAACAAGCAAGATGAACATGGTATCGTTGTGAGGAACAAGGCGCGGTTGGTGGCTCCAGGTTTTTCTCAAGTCGAAGGCATCGATTTTGGAGAAACTTTCGCGCCGGTCGCAAGACTCGAATCGATACGTATTCTCATCGCTTTTGCTTCTCACCATGGTTTCAAATTGCAACAAATGGATGTAAAATCTGCTTTTCTTAATGGTCCTTTGCAAGAACTTGTTTTATGTTAAACAACCCTCGGGTTTTGAAAACCCCAACCATCCTCACCACGTCTATGTCTTGGACAAAGCTCTCTATGGCCTTAAACAAGCCCCCCGTGCATGGTACGAGCACTTGAGAGAGTTCTTGGTAGACCGTGGATTTGAGGTTGGGGTAATCGATCCCACTCTTTTCACTAAAAAGGTTAATGGTGAACTCTTCATTTGTCAATTATATGTCGATGACATTATCTTCGGTTCTACTAACCGTGTGTTCAATGATGAGTTTTCCAAGCTAATGACCGACAAGTTCGAGATGTCCATGATGGGTGAACTCAAGTTCTTTCTTGGCTTTAAGATAAAGCAATTGAGGGAAGGGACTTTCATTTGTCAAGCCAAGTATATTCAAGAGATGATCAAGAAATTCAAATTGCTTGGACTTAACGGTGTGACGACTCCTATGCAAACCAAGTGCCACCTCCAACTCAACCCCGACGGTGAAGAGGTAGACCAAAAGGAGTATCGTCCTATGATTGGGTCTCTTCTTTATTTGTGTGCTTCTAGGCCCGATATCGTTTTAAGCGTGGGAGTGTGTGCCCGTTATCAAGCCGCGCCTAAGGAAAGTCATTTGATGGCCGTGAAGAGAATCTTCAGATATTTAGTTCATACCCCTTGCTTTGGGTTGTGGTATCCCAAAGATGGCACCTTGTCTCTTTGTGGATACACTGACTCCGATTGGGCGGGCGATATTGATGATAGGAAGTCCACATCCGGGACGTGTC
This sequence comes from Poa annua, assembly GCA_026929855.1. NCBI lineage: Eukaryota > Viridiplantae > Streptophyta > Magnoliopsida > Poales > Poaceae > Poa > Poa annua. The sequence continues at coordinate 30,448,537 of CM049428.1, forward strand.
AATTTCTTGGAAGATCTTTGGTGAATTGGTACTCGAAGAAACAAAATTGCATCTCATTATCCACGGCGGAGGCCGAGTATGTCGCTGCCGCAAGCGGATGTACTCAACTTCTTTGGATGCGGCAAACTTTAAAGGATTACAGTGTCCTCTTGGACAAAGTGCCGCTTTTATGTGACAATGAGAGTGCCATCAAAATTGCATACAATCCGGTGCAACATTCAAGGACCAAGCACATTGCGATTCGTCATCACTTCATCAGCGATCACGTGGCACGAGGAGATATTGATCTATCATATGTTGGTAGAAGGGATCAATTGGCAGATATCTTCACGAAGCCCCTTGATGAAGCCCGCTTTTGCTACTTGAGGAATGACCTCAATATCATAGATTCTCGGGCCTTGGCTTGAACTCCGTACACACACTCCAACGTTTAAGGCTTTATAAGACCTAGACGCATGGACTAGGGGGAGTGTTTTCCTAATACATTGGACTCTTCCTCCCCCTATTATGCATATAGTGACATATCATTGCTAAAACTTCAAATTAAATCTAATTTGTGAGCTTCAATGTTGAGATGTAGTTATGGACCCAAGATATATCTTCGCGGTACCATGCTACAACTCATACACGGTGGCCTCGGCCACCAACACTCTTTTTCTTTGGATTCTATTTGGTTTTATTTTTTGATTCTCACTTGCATTGTCTTTGGTTCTTTTGGGAAAACACACTCTTGTTGGTCTTCTCTTGTGTTGTATGGTTCTTGCAACTTGAGTGTGTCTTCTTTATTCAGTTTGAGTGTCTCCTAAGCCTTTCACTATCCTGTAAACATGCTTTTCCCCATTCATGTCCCCTTTTGGTTTCTTGTTCCTGGAGTTTTTGGGTTTGAACGGAAATCTCCGAGCCTTACTCGGAAATCTCCGGGCCACCAGAGAATTTCGAGACTAAGTCCATTCAAAAATCAGCACTGACCTGTGATGATTTTTGACCGGAAATAGTCCCGGAAATTTCCGGTGTCCGGACATTTTCGGGCTTAGACTCGGAAATCTCCGGCCCCTGCGATTTTCAGCACCTAAGTCCTTTTTCAATTTCGGCACTGACCTCAGGCGAAGCTGAATCGGAATTAGAGCCGGAAATCTCCGAGTGTGCCAATTTTTTTCCAGGGCTAAGTCCTATCCGGAAATAGCCCCGGAAATCTCCGGCACCCGGAGATCTCCGAGCCTTAGTCCGGAAATTTCCGGTTCAAAATTTTCCTACCAATATAAGGGCACGGGTGGACCGGTCGGTTCGGCCAGTTCTTCCACCCCGTGCCCTAATCCTCTCTCTCCTCCGAAAATCTCCATATCTTCCTTTCCTCGCTGCGGGTGGATCGTTCGAGGGTTTCTTGCGTGCTTCGGGGATCTGCTTCTCCTCGTCAAGGGCTTCGTTTCCATCCGCACGCTTTTCGCAATGTCTTCCGGTAACTCCTCTTATTTCAAATTTAGGACGAAACTTGTTTTCGTTTAACCTAGCCGATTTAGGAGGTTGTTATTTGTTTCCTTTGGTAGAATTGCTCCCCTAGGCATGTTCTACCTTCCACATGCACAGATCTGTTTTTCATCCATAGATTTTGTTCAAATCTGTCAAAATTTCGTGCAGATCGGAAATCTCCGAGTCAGACTCGGAAATCTCCGGACCCCGGAGATCTCCGAGTCAGACCCGGAAATCTCCGGCCTGCTCAGAATCAAAACAGCTAAGTCCAGAAACTGTGTTTGTCAAAACTTTTCTAGTATGTTCCATTTTCAATCTCGGACATGAGTGCTTACCCCATATGCTTTCCATCCTCTCTATGCTGTGTATTTGCAGGTTCCAACCCTCGTGGCCGCTTCAAGCAAATTGCTACTCGCGGAAGAGCCAAACCAGTTCACTCACGCCCTCCCAGTGGGTCCTCAAGTGAAGACAACTCACAAACTGAGACCTCAGCCATCCTCAGGAAACCTATTGGTGCTAACAAGAATAAGAGGACCGAGCTCCGTCTTGAAGACTTCAACAAAGGCAGTTTTTGCAAGTGGCAAAGTGACCTCTCCTATAATGTGGAGTCTGATGATCCCACATACTTTTGCACTGAGATGGCATGGATCTACAGGGAAGTCTATCAGAAGTTCTCTGTTGACAAGCCAATCTGCCCCATGAAGTGGATTGACTTTGACAAATTAATGAAGAAGGCCGATTATTTTGGTGGTGCTGTGAAGGTTTGTGGACTTCTGGGTTTGGAGCCATTGATGAGAACTGAGTGCAACTACAGCGTCTCTCTTATCCATCAGTTCTATGCCACTGTGGTGTTTGACTCCTCAGAGGATATTGGGATGACCTGGATGTCTGGCAGGCAGCGCTTGACTTCCTCTTTCAGAGAGTTTGCTCAGATTCTTGGATGTCCTTTCCGTGGTCTTTCTACTGCAGCTGGTGCCCGCATGCATGTCCATCGCGTGTCTTACAACAAACACATCATGACTGATCTTTACCAGCCTGGAGGGAAGATTGGCTCTCAGAATGGCCTCCTCCCCACTTATGATATACTGCTTCGCATGTTCCGTTGGACCATTGCTCCCATTGCCGGCAATGCAGATAATATTGCCGGGGCTCTAGTAAACTTCATGGCCAAAGCTCATGATGCCTATCTTGGGGAGTATGCGGTTGAGCAGGAGGTCTATAAGGTGGATGTCATGGACTTTATTTTCCAGGAGATGTCACTAGCAGTTTTTGAGAGGAAAGTTCCTCCATATGCTCCTTATATAATGTTGCTCATCAAGAGCCTCTACAAGCTTTCCGAGCCAGACGGTGATGACTTTGATGCAGCCTTTGCTACTCAGCCTCACAAGCCAGCCCTGCTTGTCCAGAAATCTGCTCACTTGGTTCACCAACAAGCCACCATGCATGAGATCAACGCGGATGAAATTTTTGGTGGTCCTTCTCGGGTTCCCTCCAATCCCAACATCAAGAAAGCTGCCAAGAAAAGTCGCCCCTGGGTAGTTCGAGCAATTCAGAAAATTATGAACATGAACTGTTGCATTCACAGTGAGAACTACTCCATCTACTCTCAGAACCATCGCATTATGCAGCGCCAAGAAGCAATGATGACTCACCTGAAGATGCCTGCTCCGAAGCACCCTTTGAAGCCTGGGGTTCCTTTCAAGGATTGGAATGCAGATGGTCTCACATTTGATTGGGATGATGTTGTGCCAGAGGACAGCGATCTTGAGAATGCTGACACTGAGGAGGAGGAGGAAGATGATCAGGACGAGGGTTCCGACTCTTGAGTCATGGGACGTTAGTGGAACCTCCTCCCTTTTTGGTATCTTGATGCCAAAGGGGGAGAAGTATCTCTAGGACTCTCGGGATTTGCATGGGCTAGGAGGACTTCTTTCTTTTCGTTTTGTTTCCTTCAGTGCTCCTTTATTTCGTGACTGTTTTTGTTCGTCATGTGTGTGAGACATGAGTACCGTTAAATTCTCTATTGTAATAACTCTTTATCTAAGTTTGTTGCTTCTATTGTGTATTTGTGTGTTTTGTAAAATCTAGGGGGAGTGTTGATCCTAAGGAATGTGCACTTTGTATTCCAAAGACATTCTTAAATAGTGCACTCACTTAGGGGGAGCTCCGTCTATATTTTGCAAATCCATTCTTTTTTTGTGTTGTCATCATTCGCCAAAAAGGGGGAGATTGAAAGTGCATTCTATGCACTCCCAGATTTTGGTGACTAATGACAACACAAAAAGTATTCTAATGTTTGTGATGAAGCATGCAGGGTCATTTACAGGTAGACTGATAAAGAGGAACACTTATTTTGCCTAAGTTTCAATTCAACTACACTTGGTCTTTCTTCAGAATTTCAGTCAGGAAATTTCCGGGGCTCGGAGATTTCCGGTCCCCAGACCGGAGATTTCCGAGCCATCCATATTTTTCACTAAGTCTGAATTGAAATGCGTACTGACTCCACCTCAAGCTGAGCCGGAAATCCTCCCGGAGATTTCCGGCGCTCGGAGATTTCCGAGCCCCAGTCCGGAGATCTCCGAGTGACAGAGGGATTTCGACCAAGTCCAGAACTCAAAATGTGTACTGACTCCAAAACAGTTTTAGCCGGAAATGCTCCCGGAGATTTCCGGCGCTCGGAGATTTCCGGGCCCCAATCCGGAGATCTCCGAGTGACAGAGGATTTTCGACTAAGTCAAGAAGCCCAACCAGTACTGATCCAGATTCAAGCTCAGCCGGAATTTGCTCCAGAAATTTCCGGGGTCCGGAGATCTCCGGTCCTCAACCCGGAGATTTCTGGGCAGGCGGCTGTACAACGGGCAGATTTTTGGGAGGGGTATAAATACCCCTCCACCTACCTGCAGCATTTCAAGCTTCCAGATTTTCTCTCTCCTCCATTGGTGATGAAGCTCGTTTCTTCCGGATCTCCCAATCTAGCCACTCAAATCCGTTGATACTTGGGGATCTGAGGGAGAAGCCACCAATCTACATCTCCACCGAAGCGTTTTGATTTCCCACGTCTATTTCTTGAGGGGCAACGAATCTAGGGTTCCTTTGTGGATAGCTAGGTTCAACCTTGTGTGTTTTGATCCTTTGTGGATTCCTTTGTGGAAGTGACCAGTTGTGGTCTTTGTGAGAGCCCCCAATTCAGTTGTGGGTGTGTGCCTCACGAATTTGTACGGGACCTTCTCCGCCCTTAAAGGAGTCCTTAGTGGAAGCGTGGATTCGCACCTTTGTGGTCGAATTCAAAGGAGAATAGGGTGAGGCCTTTGTGGCGTTGAGCAAACCTTTGTGGTAGCTCACACCTCTCCAACGAGACGTACACCTATGTGGTGGAACTCGGGATAAAATCTTGGTCTTCGAGTTCCTACGGTTGTTTCGTTCCGCTCTCCTTTACCGCATCTTTATTTCCTGTACTTGCTTAGCTTCCCTGTTGTTTATCACTTGTGTCACCTAGTTGCACATCTAGGCAACTTACTTTCCGCTAGCCTAAAACTGAAAAATACATAAAAATTGGTCACCACCTATTCACCCCCCCTCTAGGTGGTCAACTGCCGTTCAGGATGCACCTCCAACAGGAGGCAAAAGCGCCACACCAGAAAAGTCGATATGGCAGTATTAGCTCCACCCCCGGTAACAGAATTTTTGCAAGGATCAGACATAACAATCGCTTTTGATCAGGAGGATCACCCGCTAGCCATCTATCGACCAGGACACACTGCTCTAGTACTCGAAGGACAGATTGGAGGGTACACTATGACCAAGATATTTATGGATGGAGGCAGTGGCGTCAACATAATATTCACAGACACGCTCCGGAGGATGAACAGATCAGTCGAGAACCTCACGAAATCTACAAACACCTTCAACGGAATTGTGCCGGACTCATCGACTTCGACGTCACATTCGGGGATGCAACCCACTTCAGAAGCAAGCACATCGAATTCAACGTCGTCGACTGGAAATCACAATACCACGCTATATTGGGACGACCAGCATTTGGAAGATTCATGGCAGTACCCCACTACGTGTACCTCAAGCTCAAAATGCCAGGTCCAAAAGGAGTCATCACAGTCAATGGAAATTTTCAAAAGTCAGACGACTGCGACAGAGACTTTTGCAGGATCTCAGAGACATACGGAGGCGAAGAAACCTCAGACAAGACACGAGACGGAAGGGAAGTAGCAACATAGCCATAACGCAAGAAAAGAGCAACCGTAGATGCGGTACATGAAGTAAACGCCATATGGACGGTCGAACCCACAAGAGAAGAAGAAAACACACAAGCCAAACGATGGACAATATACTTCGACGGGACCAAAAATGGCAGAGGCACGGGCGTAGGTATGCTACTCATAAACTCCAAAAAGGAGCGAGTACGGTATATATCGCATCACAGATAAACTTTTCGGCACCATTAAAAGTCGAAATCGACTACGAAGGTCTGTTCCGAGGCATGCGACTGGCAAGAGTTTCAGGAGCACAAAACATCATCATCCGAGGGAGCTCGTGTACAATCACGCAAAACGTGGCAGGTGCAAGCAGAATGCACGTGGACAATCTGGCTAGATATCAAGATTACTTTGATATGTGGTAAAGAAGATTTCACAGTTGCGGGCTACAGCATATAACACGCGCGCGCAACAAACAAGCCAACAGGCTAGCCAACATTGGAGTGGCAAAGGCGCAGGTACCGCCAGGCGTCTTCTTCAAGCACGTAAACCACAGGTCAATCAGAAGGTGGCATCCACAGGCCACTCGAGAAATAAAAATCTTCAGGCAAAAACTAGACCAAGAAGGTCTCCCAAGCAAAAATAGACAAGTTACGACTGATCAGTCGCGGTCAAGCACAAGCAGATTGTCAAGCTCAAGCCACATCACTACAATCTTCAGCCAAGGAGTGCCAAACTGTGTCATCATAAGTGACAGTTGCAAAATGAGAAAGCAAGAGGCGGCGGAGACGATGCCACTCGAGGCTTTTACTGCTATGCACATCACACTACCAAGGAAAGACACGTCCCGCGGGGAACACCTAGTGCTGCGACTGCAAAAACCAAAAAGGTCATACGAAAGGAGGTACAAGCTACAAATGCCACATCATCAAGAGGGAGCACACAACTCGAAGAATAAGGCTAATTAGGGTCGTCTTCACGTAGCAAAAACATCCAGTCGATGTAGCAAAATACTTATGTATCAAAAGGCCAGCAGGTTCTAAACGCGATCTTTTCCTTACCAGGGTACCTAAGGGGACTGGAAGGTTTTTATTGAGGTGGCTTGCTGGTCAACATTTATAAAGAAAAGAGAGTATCCATATCTTTCCTGCATAATTTTTTCATCAAAAAGCAAAAAACAGCCACTCGATATGCACGAGAGCTGCACATAAATCATAAAGCAAAAAGAAGCCACTCGACGTGCTCGGGGGCTGCACATATGTCAGGGACCACTCCCGAGTAGGGTAAAGGCCCGGTTAAGTCGGCCCCAATGGCTGTCAGATTCACCTTTTGGCTAGCGTCAAGTGCCACTTGACCCTTCGAGGTACAGTAAGTTGGCTCTTGGGGCAGAGCAAAAGGTGGCCTTGGGGATGTCATTGGAACTACCCTTTGAAGAAGGAAAGAGGCATGGATAGGCACTATAAATAGACTCACAGCCCTTCACTCTCACTCAGGCGGCAGCAGCGAGTTCTCCTAAGCACCAACTTCTCGAAGATGTCTTCGGTAGCATAAGCTAAGACATCTTCGAGCGGTTGGGCCTAGGGATACTCTGTGGAGGTACATCGGATTTACAGAAGGGACAAAAGCAAGTACAGGGACTTCTCCTGAGAACCAGTTTCTCGAAGATGTCTTTGGGATCAACCCTAAGACATATTTGAGAAACTGGGCCCAGGATTACTCTCTAGGAGACCCCCGGGAGCCACGCATAAAGCAGCCACTCGACATGGTCAGGGGCTGCGCATAAAGCAACCACTCGACGGGCTCGGGGGCTGCGCATAAAGCAAACACTCAGTGTGCTCGGAGCCACGCTTAAAGCAGCCACTCGACCAGCTCGGGGGCTGCGCATAAAGCAACCACTCGACGGGTTCAGGGGCTGCGCATAAAGCAAACACACGATGTGCTCAGAGCAGCGCATAAAGCAGCCACTCGACGTGCTCGAGGGTTACGCATAAAGTAACCACTCGACGTGCTCGAGGGCTGCGTCTGTGTCAAAAGATAAAAAAACACAAACATACTCAAATATACTTAAGAACATCCAGCGCATGTGGGCAAAGGATCCTTAAGGGCATAACAACAAAACCCCACTTGCTTTACTCGGGGGCTGGATCTATGTATTTCATTTACAGTATAAAACCTACACATAAGCTAAGCATCTTCATCCTTCAGTGGCTGATTGGAGTCGATCAGTTGCTTCCGCGCTCGGCTTATCAACTTTTCAGCGGGGGCAAGAGTTCGCTCCGTATCTTCGCTCGATAGTCGAATCTCCGACCGGGATGACGAAGAAGAAGGAGGCAAAGAATCTTGGCACTTCATATAGGCGAATGCAGCATTAGCTCCAAGCACAACCCGTCGGGTCACAGCCTCTCGAATAGGCTCCTGAGAGCGAAACAACTCGACTAGAGCGTGTATGCCTCGAGGTTGGGGACCTTCAGGAAACAAAAGGTGATTTGCCGGTGCAAGTGCCGCCCGACAGCGCTCCAGCAGAATAGCGCCACGCCACACTCGATCCTTCAGAGTGGCAAGAATTTGTGCATGATACGGATCGAGCCAAAAATGTTGAGGACCGGTGACAGCCACCTGAGTAGCATTCGCCAGACATTCAGCTACACGAGCGGCCTCAGCATGAGAGTCATCTACAAAAACTACAGATAGAGCAAGATGGTAAGACACCGGATGCAGCTCACAGACACACTCAAGAAACAAAGCCAAAGCAAATACCTTCAAGTTGCCTGTTCGAATCTTCCATCTCATAGAGAACATATTTTCCCTCTGAGTGGAAGAGAAGGCCTTCCTCGAAGAATTTCCATATCAGTCTGGGCCGTCTTGAGCTGCTGCTCCAGTTTTACAACCCTTTTGTTCGCATAATCAAGCACGCGGGCGTCATTCGTCAGCTGCGCAGTCGAGCGCCACTCCCCTCCCACTCGAGCATTCCTCGGAGTGGTCGAGCAGTTCGACTGAGACACAATCATAAACACTTCAGGCAAGAAACAAATAGAATCAAAAGGAGACACAAGGCAAGCATGCAAAGGATCATCAAAAGATATATCTTCCAAATATCAACATTAGGTGACATAGTGTACATAACATATTACAGCACAAAGCAAAAGAACTAACGCTAAAAGTTGCCTAAGACTGGGCAGCAGACAAAGACCCAGCCTTGCGGGCAGCATCAACAGCTGACATGCGGCGCTCCATAGTCGCAATGCTAGACTTAGCAAGACTAGAATCACGGGCGCTGAACTTCCCCAGAGACGAAGGTCTCCCATCTAGCTTCTTTTGAAAGTCAGACAGGAGAGACTCATACTCAGCGTCTGCGCCCCGACTAAGAAGAAGCTTGAAGGTGGAGTCGGAGCCGCGTACCATCAGCTCCTGGGCGTAAGACTTCAAAGTCTTCGACTTGGGGCCAGTCGCGCAGCAAATCCCGCTATGGTGGACGGGACCTCGGCTGCTGGCAGCACTTCCTTAAAAACAGCGCCGAGTGTCTGGAGGGACGTCTCCAGAGATTTCTTGGCATGCTTCACGGTTGCTCCCACCTGGTCGATGGCTTGGTCGAGTGACGAGACATCACTCGCCACGCCAACGGAGCTGGAAGAAGGGCATGCATAGAAAAAGAAAATACATATCAAAAATTCGAAAAAAGGCAAAACAAGCAAACCAGCACACAAAACATATTATTTCTCACCGGTAACAGAGTGAACATAGCCGAGCAGTCGCCTAGCCCGCTCCCCCTCAGAAGCACGAAGAGCGTCTACCTCTTCCTGGGCAGTCGATTGCTGGGAGAGGGTCTTCTCGACATCAGCCAGTTGAGATTTCAAAATTTCTTTCTCCTTTGAAACAAAAGAGAGAGAAAGCAGTCCAGTCACATAAAAGAAGAAGGGCAGAATGCGCAAAAACAAATGAAGAAGCTTACGGTTGAGCTGGTCCAGTTGAGAGCGAAGAGCAACTCGTTCATCCTCCGAGCGTGCAAGAGCTTCACCAAAAGAAGCAATGCCTCTTGCGGCCGGCTACAAACATAACTCACACATCACATACAAATGACAAAGAAAAAGGGATACCATATTGACAGAGACAAGAAGGTTTACATGATTCAACCAGGAGGGCAGTGAAGGAGTTGTAAGCGCAGCAGTCGAGACGGTTGCAGTAGCCGCTGCGGCCTCCGACGCAGGAGCAGAAGGTGGCAAAGGAGCGACTATCACCTCCGCAGCTGGAGAAGAAGTAGCAGTCGTGGCATGGGCGGCCAAAGGACTAGCGGCCTGATAATCACTGGAAGATAAAAATGCAAAGAAAAGAAAATTCAGAAATTAAAGCATAACGAAAAATCAAAAGAAGAGGCACACATTCACATGACAAAGAAGTTACCTTCGCTCATCTTCTTCAGAAGTAAGGTCGAGGTAGAAACGAGGCCCGCCATAGCTAGAGTGACCAGAAGAAGGAGGAGGCGAGCGCTGAGCCAAGGGTGGCACATCCCGCGCAGGTGAAGAGGCACCAGAGTTTGCGGCCTCTTCACCTTCACCTTAGTGCACCTGGCGGAGACGCTTAGCCGTGGGCTCATCAGTCGCCTCTGTGTCAGGTTGCTCTACACCTTTTCCATCGACTTCGGACTGCTCCGAAGAAGAAGACTCAGCCCCAGGCAGAGAGTCTGTCGACTTCTCTCGCGCCTTCAACACAGCTGTCTCCTCAACAGGCCCAGCTTCGGGAAGGGGAGGGAGCGAAGACTTTGTCGAATGCCCCTACGCAAAGCAAAAAGCAAAATCAAAGTTAAGGGAGAAGACGATAGCAAAATTCAGTCGACAACAAGGGAGCAAATAACTTACTTCGGGAAGGGGATTCTCAGAGCTGAAGGGAGCTATCTTGAAGTCATAGTGGATGGTGTCCTCAGCTTTGTAGCTAGTCACCGACTTCACGAGTGTGTCAAGCTCATTCGCCGACAGCTCCACAGCGCTGATCCTGGTAGCATCAAGTACCCCCATACGCCCACATCGGGTGCGCGCGCTGCTGGAGGGGACACACCCGAGCCTTGAGGAATGTATAGATCAACTGAACACCGGAGACGCCGGTGTTCAGCAGTCAAGCGACTCTCTCCAGCTGTGGAGCAGCCTTGAGTTCTTCGGCGGGAGAAAGGGCGTGCTCCTAGGCCTTCGTCTTCTCAGCAACGTTAGTCGAGAAGGCGGGACAGACGTCTTGACCCAGTTAGACGTAGAACCATTTGGTCCTCCATCCCTGAGCGGACTCGCATGCCTTCAAAGTGAAGTACTTGCAGCCAGCCTTAACTTGGAACCCGACACCTCCGACGGGGTTGACACGGCCGTGGCGAGCCATGGGGCGCACTAGGAAGATCGACTTCCATAATGCCCAGCTAGGGGATATCCCCAAGAAGCATTCGCACATTACCATAAAACAGGCAATGTGCAAAACTCCATTGGTGTAACATCCCTGTATTTTGGAATGTTTAAAAATCACAAAAATTTAAAACTTTTGAAATTTTGCTTTGGAAAAGAAAATTTAAGCACTGCATCCATGCAAACATGCATATCATCATTCATCATCTTATTAAATCACAAAGAGTTTAAATTAAAAATCCATTATATTTCATATTGCTCTAAAAATATTATATTCTATTATTCTACTATTATGCCAAAATAAAGGTGAACGATTTCAGCAAAATAAGTTTAAATAATTTAAATTCAAACATATTTGAATGTGAGTAATTTCATAATTTTATTTAACTCCAAATAAATTATTAAATCCCTTATTTCAAAGTTAACCTAAAATAGGTAAAATTGTATTTTATGAATATTTCAAAATAATTATTTTTCAAAAAGTTTCAAAACATGCCCACTAATGGTTTAAAGCATAGATATGAATTTTACAAATTTTTAGAAATTGATTTGACTTCATTTGGAGTTATAAATCAAAAGATATAAATTAAATGGAAAATCAGAAAAAGAAAAATGCTGACGTCAGCGATGACGTCACGGTCGTCTTCAACGTTCATCCGAAATTTCCGCCCCCGATTCCTTTCCAAAATCCGGCGGATTCTTCGCGATTTTGGTTCCCTCTCCTACCCCTACTTAAACCCCACTCCCTCCTCCGTATTTCCTCCACACAAACCCTAGCTATAGCGCCGCCAGGACGCCGCAAGAGCTCGCCGGAGTTCCTCGTCTCCGCCGCCGTTTTCTTCGTTTCTCCGGCGAGGTATCGGTACCCCGAGCCCGAGACCTACCCCCTCCTTCTCCCCTCGCTCGTGCGCACCTCCCCTGACTCTCTCTTCGAAGTTTTCGACAGTGAATCGAGCTGGGCGTGCTCAACCGAAGCTCGTCGCCGTAACCTCGTCTCCGGCCGCGTCTCGCCGCTGCCCGAGGACGCGTGAGTCAACGCCGTCGCCACCATCGAGTCCGCCGCGCCGCTCTGCACCTCGTCGTCGCCACCGGAGGCTCGGGGAAGCACCAGAGCCACCGCGCCGTCCCCGACCGAGCCGCCGCCGCTGTCTGCCTCCTCTCCGGCGACCACCCCGCGCCGCCCGGTGAGCTCCCTCTCCGAGAGCCGTCCGATCTGAAATCAACGCAAGAGATTAGATCTTAAAACCCAACCGGTACGATTCATCTGTGGTCGTCAGATCTGGATCTGACGATCCAGATCTGTTGACTTATCCACGTCAGCGTCGACGTGGCGATCCAGTCAGCGCACAGTCAGATCCCAGTCAGCAGCCACGTCAGAAAATGATTTTTCTATTTAATTAATTTTGGCAGTTTTGGAGAAAAGCCCCTGTCACTTAGATTTGTTATAACTTTATACTCACATATCCAAATTCAAATATTTTTATATATTTGGAAAGCCCTTGACATGTAGAATATTTTAGAACTGACAAAATTCAAATTTGACTTAGTTTAGAATATTCAAATTTCAAATGGTGAATTTGAGTATTTTTGTCATAACTTTAAATCTATAAATCCAAAAATTGCAAATAAAATTGTTTTATAAACTTTGGAATATTTGTAATATGATGCCTCTGTTATAAAATGTTTTTGAATATTATTTTTATGATTTAATAGTTGTATGTTTTAATTTGAATAATTTGACTATTTTTGACATAACTATTAATAGAAACATTAATTCTGATTAAATGCAATTGCTATAAATTTTAATTAAATGCCCTCTGTCTATTAACACCATTTATAGAACTTTATTATAAAAGTTTAATCACATAAACTTTAATCTTACATGTAATTCCTTTTATTATATTTTCCAAAATTAGGAAATAATTAAATTACATTTATAGCCTAATGCATACTTTATAAATATCACAAATTTTGTATGATGTTTATTATGATTAAAAAGAGCATTGCATGCATAACATATTTATTATATAGTTATTCTCCTCATAGGAAAACTCCTCATTATTTTCTCTAAGTTTAGGAATATTTTCAACTTAGCATTTTTGGTTAAGTGCTATGCACTTAGACACTTAGGATTTTCAACATGGAGCTAGAAGACCAATGAAGGACTTAGCCAAAACAAGACTCCAGAAGAATCTCCAAGAAGCAGAAGCACTTAGAAGAAAAATCAAGAGGAAGTCCAAGAAGACCAACCCCCTCTATTCTCTAAATTTTTCTTTCTCTTTTTCTTTTCTACTCTCTAAGACATGGTGATCAAGACATCACTAAGGAGAATACTAAAAGTCTGGAGATGAAGCCTGGAAGATAACCTACATCATTTTCTTCTATCTTTCCTAATCTTGACTTAAAACAATTTTTGATCATGTTATTACCATCTTGAAGTTTGTTGGATCCCAGCGGCATAGTGAGATGAAGCGGCCTGGAAACTAACCTTACATGTCCACGTACATGAGACCTGTTCCACATGGATGGCCGGGTGTCTGTCTCTCTCACTATAGTGAATATCCAATTTACAAAGGGTTGTTGATAATTATCGATCACCTTAAAGAATAGACTTAGTATTTTCTCTAAGTATTTTGCACATCATGCATAGCATATTTTTGTATTGTTATTTGGGTTTGTATGTTTATGTGTGTTTTGTTTGATGTGTTAGAAATTTCGGAGGGAAACGACAACTGTTGCAGCTGATGTTGCTATTCTTCTTGTTGCCAAGGCAAGTGGCACACCCCCATAAAATTCCTAAGTATTTTCTATGCATGATTTAGTTATGTTTGTATGCATGTGTAGGACTTAGTATATTTGCTATGCAAGACTTTAGAATTCCCTATTCCATTGTGTCTAGGTACCTATGAAATGATTTAGTAGAATTTTGATGCTATGCAATTGAAGAAAGGTTTTACAAAATCTTAAGTGGCTACTCAGGACCATGTCTATGAGGGTTTTCACCTGAGATAGTCTTTACTATACTTAGGATCATAATATGTGGGGGGGTTTTACCTAGGAGTGCACATCACTAAGTTAACGAATCATCTGGGTGGATTGGTTGTTTGGTTTATGTTGAGTGGCTACTCAGGACCATGTCCATGAGGGTTTTCACCTAAGATAGTTTCTACTATGCTAAGAATCATGAACGTGGGGGTTCTCACCTGAGAGTACACTTGTGGAAGGCCACCCAGGAACAAATGGATGTGAGGAATAAATGGAGAAGATTGTGAAGGAAGCAAGGAAAAGTATTCCAAGTAAAGACTACAGCTGATCAAGGAACATGGAGGAATCCCAACATTCTAATTTCTTAATAAAATTTTGATAGACAACAGTGGACTACTCAGGACCATGTTCATGGGGGTTTTCACCTAAGATAGTTTCTACTATACTTAGGACCATTGAATGTGGGGGTTTTCACCTGAGGGTACACCTAAGGACGTGATATCTTTTGGTTCACTGGAACTTGCCAGTGTTGCCAATTATGACGTTAATAAGTTTGTTTTACAAAGAGTTAGGCAAAACTGGCTTTATGCAAAATAGCCTTGAAACTCCACCAGCCAAATATACATACAGGTTATAGAGTTATTCCATTAAGTGTCCACCATAGTGTCACTTGCCAGACTCCATTTTTAATGGAATCTGACCCACTCTGTTACAAATTATTATTTGTTGCAGAAATATCTGACGAAGAGTAAGGATTATGTTTTGGGTTTCGAGTCAGCACCAACATGTTTTCGCCTGTGGCGTATCATGAAGATGGAGGCTAATTGAAGATTTATTTCCGCTGCTTTATTGTTTTGAGCTAGCTTTAAGCTATGCAAAGATGTATCGAACTATTTATTTTACCAAGTCTGGATTATTCGTGAAATATTGATAAAATGTTGTGATATTCATCGTAAACTGTGTGTGCAAATGAATCGATCCAGGGATTTGCACTATACACAGGTATCTGCCTTATTTAAAGTGCAGGTACGCTACAATTGGGGACCAGATCATGGATCTGTATCCCATAAGCAAAAAGAAGGCCACGCACGAAGTCGTGCAACGGGAAGCCGAAGCCGCGAGGGAGGAAATCGGCAAAACATACCCGTTCTCCGAGAAGAGGCGCGGGGAAGTTGTCCTTGCCAGGAGCCCGAACGGTGAGCTCTGATGGCGGAGGCAGAAGTACCTCCTTGCAAAAAATCGCCAGCCGTTTCTCTGTCATGACAGACGAAGTCAAGCCGCCCGACTCTTTCTTCAGAGCGGCAGGGACTGTGGGGGTAGTCGCCTCCTTCCTCTTCTTGCCGGCGGCAGTAAAGGACGTCGAGCTCTTCTTTGGGGCCATGGCAGGATATGGGAATGCAGGAGCGAGGAGGGCGAAAAAACGGAAGAAACCGTTGTCGGGATGTGACTCCCTAGAAGTGGGGGTAGTCACTTCCTAAAGTGTAGTTCGTGAAGGGGATTGAACGCGGAGGTCAAGACCCTCGAGGGACCCGGCGACGTTGTTCGCCGGACCTGAAGACGAAGCACCCAGTGCAGATAAAGACACCAGCCCGTACCCAGGTTCACGGCCCCCGTGAGGAGGTAAGACCGCTACTCCTGCTTGTCTGTATTGAGTTATGGAGTTTACAGTACAACCGGGCTTGCCGAAAGCCCCCTTGAGGCATTTCTTGCCTTGGGGGGGGGGGGGGGGGCGATGACCTTCTTCCTCCTCCGGGCAGAGGCTATCCTACTTGGGATCACTAGGGTTTACAAGCGTTGTGGAATCAAAAGGGCCGACCCCCTCTACGATGGAAGTCTTGTCCCTTTTATAGGCGCCTCCGGCGCTCTCCTTCTTCTTGGCCTTAGAGGTGGTTCCCACATGGCAGAGGCATGGCGGAGCAGGAGTCCACCGCGGCCCGTTCGTCCATGGACGCGGTCCATGGCTAATAAAGGTGGGCGCGGTGGCCGATCGCTCAGTTCTGCTGCAGGGGAGGAAGTCTCTGAGGTGGAGCCCACGATGACGTTCTATTTGGAGGATAGCGCCGTCCACCCGCTTTATCACTGGAGTGGAAGGTACTGGCGGCTCTGCGGCAGGCAGCGCTGCTTTATTGACTCCTTTATCACCAAGACGGATAAAAGGGATGCTTGCGTCACCACGTGGTCATGGCAGAGAGCATGTGCACCCCGCCGTACTTCCTTGGTCGTGACGTTTCCCCTCAGGCCTGGGGAGGCCTGTGGGGCGGGGGGGGACTTCTGTTGACTTCCCTCAAGGCGCGCTGGCGCCTCGGGAGGGTCTCCTGAAGCGAGGGACCCCTTGAGGCCCTCGTTTCCTCTTCAGACCCTCGAGGGGAGTTGCCACTCGAGGGTCTCGCCAGGCGGCGAGGCCTGGTACTTAGTCGTTTCGTCTGACCGGCCAGCATGAGAGGCCTAGGGGGAGGGGACTCTCCATACCCCAGTTCCCACTGGGCCGACAGTAGCCCTCGGGCCCGCGATGGGCACGACTGAGCCCATGGGGTCAGGCGAAGTGTCGTGGGCCCTTATGGACCAGCCAGCCCGAGCCACGCGGCACTCAAGCAAGTAACGGTCTCGCACGGTCCGGGGCGTGAGTCGTGGGGGGTCCCACCACACCCCGGTAACTGCTCCTTGAGGGGGTATAAAGCCCGAGCGCTGCGGCAGGGAGCCGTTACCGTTTCCAAACCTTCTCGCAGAAGTTTTCGCCTCCTAGAGCTCGCCGCCTCCGCTCTCTCCTGCGATTCTCCTTTCTCCGTCTCCTTCAATCCTCCGAGCCCGCGATGATGAGCCCCCTCAAGAGCAAGGGCAAGGCCACCGCGGGGTCTTCCTCCCAGGCGGAGGTCCCTGAGGTCATGCAGGGCGCGGCGCTGCTCGGCGTAGGGGTGTTACCTCCCCACGAGGGCCCCGAACCTGGGTGTATCGTGTGTGTGTGTTCTCCGCCTTCGTGTATTTGTTTGTCTTTGCTAGATCTTGTGGTGTGTCTTCCGGGTTGGTTTTGAGTTCGTCGGTGATCTCGTCGAATCTGATTCCTTCCATCGTGTGAGTTCTTTAACTCGCTAGCCCTCCCCGGATCCACCAGTGTCCATCGGCCCCACACTTTAGCCATCCTATGGCATCTGCCGTGATACCACCACGACAGTTGGCGCCCACCGTGGGGCACGTAGAGGCGCTGGCTGGTGTACACATCCGGATGGGTTCCTCCGTTCGCTTCGGCATCCGAGTTCTATCCGGCCTGGTTGTCAGGCTGGGCGAGATGGATTTCGTCAGCGACAATGCCGGTTGCTTCCGAAACAAGCCCTTCCCGGCCAATGGATGCCTCCTCAACTTCGGCGTCTTCACAACCTACGTCGCCACCGAGGTCATCTGCAGCTATCCGGACGTTGTCCTGGAGGCTGAAGATCCCCCCTGCTCCGCGCCGCCCGGGATCCGCGTGTCGATCGCCCCGCGGGCTGCGTCGCGGTCATGATGGTCGGGGTGACCGAGGAGGTGTCCCAGGACGCTCCTGATGGCGATGCCGGTTCTAACCGAGTCCGGTTAGCAAAACCTCCGCAGGAGAGAGGTGCTGCCCGAGACGGTGATCCCCAGCCATCTCACCCTCGTCGCCGCCCGGACCCCCTCTCGGGTCTTGTTGCCAAGTTGGCTGTCCCTTTGACAGATGATGTTGATACCCAAGCCACTTCGGCTGATCTGGACGAGCAGCGCAGATTGCTGCTCGCGGAGGCTCAAGAGATCGCCGAGATCCGGCGTGAGCTTAGCGCGAGTCTCCGTGAGTACAATGCAGCTCATGGGTTCCCCAAGATAGACTCCCGGGACAAGCGCATTGCCGACCTGCGCAAGAAAGGAAGGATGGTGAATGATGAGTTGGCAGGTGGCGCGGCGCCTAGCCATAGCAGGTCGAGTAGTATGATCTCGGTAGAGAAACCGGTGTACAACTCACCTGCCAAAACTCTTAGGGCTGCTGAAGCAGCTATGGCCGAGTTGGCCGGGCTATCCGGAGAAGCTCTGCGCAAGCAGCAAGAGCGGGTCAACGAATTGGTCATAGAGGCTAATCGGCAGAACAAAGCCTTCAAAAGAAGCCCCTGACGTATGAAGAGATGCTGAACAAGCCATGCTGCTATCATACGTTGGAATCCAACAAGCCAGCAAACCACTCTACCCGGCAATGCAGCTGGTATCAGCGCAAGTTGCAGGAGGGCAGCGCGGGGGCTACTCGGCCGAACGCTCCGGCATCACGGCCAAATATCCCGAGACCCCCTCCACCACTATCCGATGCTAATGCAGTCCGGATTAATCAGCCCGACCAGGGACCCCCCCAAGACCAGTAAATATGGTGCACACCCGGAATGACAATGGCGCAGGTCTGAGCAACCAACCCGGGCACCAGCAGAGCAATTACCGGGAGGCACATCAGAGTTATGTGGTCTTTGTGACCGAGCCCACTGACCGGAAGAGTGTGCGACAACGGGCTTTAGAGGTAAATGTCGTGATCCCGGCGGTGCCCAAATTTTTGCACTGATCTGAGATGGAGATCACCTGGAGTCGAAAGGATCACCCCCGGGTTATGCCCAAGCCTAGTGGCTATGCTCTGTGGTGGACCCGACCTTTGTCGGACCGAGCCTCAGCGTTCGCTTCAGCCGAATTCTAATTGACAATGGCAGTGCCATTAACATTATGTACAAGGATACCATGCTGAAGCTGGGGGTGTCCATGAACACGTTGCTCCCGACCGAGACCACCTTTCACGGCATTGTGCCCGGAGTCTCCTGCTCCCCTATGGGCAAAATTTGGGTTGAGGTATTATTTGGAACCCGGGAGAACTGCCGGACTGAGAGCTTGGAGTTCGAGGTCGTGGATCTCAAAAGTCCATATCATGCACTTATTGGTAGGCCGGCACTGGCCAAATTCATGATATCCACTCACATGGAATACCTGAAGATGAAGATGCCGGGTCCAAATGGGGTGATCACCATAGCAGGAGACCACAAGCGCTCCATGGACTGTGCATCGGCCGGCTCAAACTTAGCCGAGTCCCTGGTCATTGCCGAGGAGAAGAAGAGAATTCAGCAAGTAGTCGCACTGGCCAAGACCTCACAACTCGGCATACCCGGGATGGTGAACCCGGAGCAGAACGCCTCATTCCAGGCACCTAAGGAGACCAAGAAGGTGGGAGTTGACCCCAGCAACCCGGAGCGTGAGGTCATCATTGGCAGCAACCTGGACAGCAAATAGGAAGGCGAGCTCGTCGACTTCCTCTGTGAGAATCGGGATGCTTTTGCGTGGTCGAATGATGATCTGCAAGGCGTTCCGAGGGAGTTGGCTGAGCACTCACTATTCGTCAGGCCTGACGCGAAGCCGGTGAAGCAACCGACTAGGCGCCTCTTGGATGAGATAAGAGTTGCTATCATGGAACATCTCGCAGTGCTTCTGGCTGCCGGATTCGTAATGGAAGTGTTGCATCCAGATTGGATATCGAATCCGGTCCTGGTAGAGAAGAAGAAGGATGATCCCCTCCTGCTTAAGGTGTGGCGCATGTGCATCGACTTCACCAACCTCAACAAGGCATGTCCGAAGGATTCGTTTCCACTTCCCCGGATAGACCAAGTGATCGATTCCACTGCCGGGAGTGAGCTTTTGACTTTTCTAGATGCCTATTCTGGTTTCCACCAGATACCTTTGAATCCGGATGATCAATTGAAAACTGCTTTTATTACCCCGTATGGGGCTTATTGCTATCGTGTCATGACTTTTGGTTTGAGAAATGCTGGTGCTACATACCAGAGATGCATGCAAAAATGTTTACATGACCAGATAGGCCGGAATGCCGAAGTCTATGCCGATGACATAGTCATAAAAACAAAAGAAAAATCCTCTCTGATCGATGATCCGAGGGAGACATTTAAAAATTTAAGGAAATTCCGGATGAAGTTGAATCCGGACAAATGTACATTCGGTGTTCCGGCAGGCAAGCTACTCGGTTTCCTCATATCAAGCCGGGGGATTGAGGTCAACCCGGGTAAAATACGTGCAATTGAAAGCATGAAATTACCGGTACGTCTCAAAGATGTGCAGAAATTTACAGGTTGTCTGGCATCCCTAAGTCGGTTTGTGAGCCGACTAGGTGAGAAGGCCTTACCCTTGTATCAGTTGATGAAGAAGAGCAAAACATTTGTATGGACCCCGCAGACTGATGCGGCGTTCAATGATTTGAAAAAAAATGCTCTCAACAACACCAGTGTTGGCATCCCCATTACCCAAGGAGCCTATGCTGTTGTACACAGCCGCCACTAACCGGGTAGTGAGTGTAGCCATCGTGGTGGAAAGATAAGAAGGGGATAAGCTGATACAAAGACCGGTGTACTATCTGAGCGAGGTGATCTCGACATCCAAACAGAACTATCCGCACTATCAGAAAATGGCATATGGGGTATACCTGGCAGTCACCAAGCTCAAGCACTATTTCCAAGAACACCCGATCACGGTGGTATGCGAAGCTCCCCTCACCGAGGTCATCGGCTGTAAGGATGCTAGCGGCCGAGTTGCCAAATGGGCCATCCAGTTGTCTCCGTACGCTCCGGCATACGAGAGACGCGACGCCATTAAGTCACAGGCGCTGCCGGACTTCTTGGTGGACTGGGCCGAGATGCAATATGAACCTCCAATTCCCGACTACAACTTCTGGAGAATGCATTTCGATGGTTCCAAGGCCAAGATCGGATTGGGTGCCGGAGTAGTCCTCACCTCACCGAAACAAGATGTCATGAAGTATGTACTACAAATTCATTTCCGGGCATCTAACAATGTTGCCGAGTACGAGGCTTTGGTCCATGGACTGAATGTCGCCAGGGAAATCGGTATCCGCCGAATAGAGTGTTTCGGTGATTCCAACCTCGTAGTGCAGCAGGTATCAGGGAACTGGGATGCAATTGACGCCAACATGGCCTTATATCGATTCCATGTGCAGAAAATATCCGGATTTTTCGAAGGCTGCGAATTCAAGCACATACCCAGAGGGGAAAACGAAGCAGCAGATGTGTTGTCCAAGCTAGGGTCATCCCGGGATGCCATCCCACCCGGCATCGCTCTTGAGCATCGGAGGAAGCCGTCTATCCAGCCCTCACCGGAGTCGGATTCTATCTTCATCCCAAAGGAACCTGGTTCAGAAGCTGTACCCATGGAGGTAGAAGCCGGGAGCATTGCATTGAACCCGGGGACTGCACCACAGAGCTCGGAGATGGCAAACGGCATGTCTATGGAGGTGATGTCGGCAAAACCAATGGACATAGATGCTCCCGTGTTCCCGGTTCGACCTGTCCCGGGATGGGCACAACCCATCATGGCATACATATCGGATGGAACACTACCAGAGAATGAGGTGGAAGCCCGGCAGATACTGCGGAGATCCAAGGCATATACCATCATCAATCAAGATCTGTACAAGAGAAGTGTCACCGAGGTGCTCCAGAGATGTGTGGAACCTGAGGAAGGACAAGAGATGCTAGTGGAAATACACCAGGGAGAATGTGGGCATCATGCATCATCTCGGGCGCTGGTGGCGAAAGTGTTCCGGCATGGGTTCTATTGGCTCACTGCCTTGCAGCAAGCAGAGGACATTGTCCGAAAGTGTGGAGGGTGCCAGAGGTTTGTCCACAAAATACATATGCCGGCATCAGCACTGAAAACTATCTCTATCACTTGGCCATTTGTTGTATGGTGCTTGGACATGGTCGGACAGTTCAAGCCGGCAAGGGGTAATATGACACACATGCTGGTCATGGTGGACAAGTTTACCAAATGGATAGAGGTCAAACCAATCCGGAAATGTGACTGACACACCTCGGTCCAATTCTTGAAGGACATCATCTTGAGATACGGGTACCCGCACAACATCATCACAGATAACGGTACCAACTTTGTTGTGGGGGAGTTTGCTCGGTTTTGTGCGGAGAAAAGAATCCGATTGGACGTGGCATCAGTAGCTCACCCGGAAGCAAATGGGCAAGTCGAGAGGGAAAATGCCTTGGTGTTGGCCGGCATCAAAGCCCGCCTCATCGAGCCACTATTGAGAACTCCGGGATGTTGGATAGAGGAGATACCGGCAGTGTTGTGGGGTCTCCGGACCACACCGAACAGGTCTACCGGGTATACACCATTCTTCATGGTATATGGTGCCGAGGCCGTGACTGAGACCGAGGCAAAGGAAGCCTGGGAAGACGATGTGGACTTGCTCGAGGAAGCAAGGGAATTGGCATTATCTCGGTCTGCAATTTATCAGCAGAACCTCCGTCGCTATCATAGCCGGAAAGTGCATCCCAGAGTATTCCAAGAAGGGGATCTCGTGCTAAGGCTCATCCAACGCACAGCCGGGATGCATAAACTCTCGCCTCCATGGGAGGGTCCTTTTGTTGTAAGCAAGGCATTGCACAATGATTCTTATTACCTTGTAGATGCACAAGAAGCTAGAAAAGGTGTAATGGACAAAGCTGGTGAGGAGACCAAGCGGCCATGGAATGTAGCCTTGCTTCGTCCCTTTTACACTTAAAGGGCGCAATGTATGTATCTCGGTCTTTATCAATGAAATTTCGGCACCCCGAGGCGTTACTCGGGGACTGCCTGACCAAGAGTGTATTATTTATCCTAACTTGCATGTCGGCATCTTCGGGAGGAACCCGGGGACTGCCTTGTACCAATTTCTTGTTTAGTATATGCCGGACAAGTTCTGAAATCGGTTTTCAAGTCGGAGTAATGTATGTCATGTGAAATAATCTTGTGACTCGACTGACGAACGCCGAAATGGTAGTCAAGAGCAAAGAGCATCAAATGTGGGAAACACAAAAACGAACTCGGGGACTCGAAATAGGAACTTATCCGGCATATGCATTTTACTTATCCGGTTATTTATTTTATTATGTCGGGAATTTAACAACCAGAACTCGGATATGCATAAGTAATGTATACCGTAAACGGAATTTCGTGACTCGACTGTCGAACGCCGATATGGTAGACAAGAGCAGAAATTTCCTAACTACGGCATACATGAAAATGAACTCGGGGACTCGTAGCAAAATAAACCGGCATAACTTGTCATTGCGTATATGTAGAGTACGAATTAAAAATGTATATTACAACTGAACCCGACATCCTGCGGATTTAATGTTTCTACACTTAAGTGTTTTCGGCAACACGATCATGGAGCACTAGGGGAAGCTGGCTTCTCGGATTGATCAGCAGAGGAAGCAGTGATGACGGTCTCTTCCACACTGGCAGTGGTATCCGGAGCGGCAACATTCGCCTCGGCCTGAGGGATCTCGGGTGGCGGAGGAGCAGCAGCATCCCGGGAGGCCACGGTCTCGGTGGCTGCGCCTGTCGTAGCGTCATCAGCCTCCGGGATCTCGGCGTCCACATCACCGGTATCCCCCGTCTCGCCGTCATCTTCATAGTCCGACTCGGAGTCAGAAGCAATGAGGCTCGTGATGAAGGCGCAGGGATCCGCCCAGCCGGCAAGACGATGAGAAGTCTCTTGGCGAAGCTGAATCTTGGCCAGATCCGTGTACCACTCTGAGACAACGCGCAGGCTCTTGATCACTTCGAGATCGAGCCCCTCGTACCAGCTCAGCACATGCTTAAATGCTTGGTCGGCACCGGCGCGAGCACCAGACCGTTTCCAGGCGTGAAGCCGGTTACCGGCATCCTGGAGCGCAGTGGCCAGTTCGGTGACCGAGAGATTGCCGGTAACGCCAGGCCATAGGGCACCATGAGCATGGACGGACGCGCTGAGGAGCTCGGTGCCGATTGACCGGAGAGGTACCATCCGGGCCTTCAGGGCGATGAGGTGGTCATCGATGTCCCATGAGTCCGAAATAGGACCCTTTCCGGCGCGCTTCTCCCGGGCGGCAGCAATCGCAAGGTTGGCAGCTTCTCGGGAGTGCTCGAAGTGTCCTTTAGAAAGGAGAACTGTCACATGGACAAGCCATGAGGCGATATCGGCAAGAAGAGGAAAACGGAAAAAGAGAACTCGATGTACTTACTGTTCATATCCCGGTTCAGTCCGGTTAGCTCGGTTAGCCAAGCATCTCGCTTCGACCGGAGAAGGGTCAACTCGGTCTCGGCCAGGTGGGCGCGCGCCTCGGCTTGGTCCAGCGTTTCCTTCTGCTTCTTGGTGGCATCCACAAAGCGCGTCTTCAAGTCTCCAGTAGCGGACTTGGCCTTCGCTAGCTCGGCGTTTAGCCGCGCGATCTCGGATTGAGCATCGGATAAGGTAGATTTTTGTTCTACCGAGATCTTTCGCGCAGCGTCCCGCTCATCCCGGAGTCGTCCCTCTAACTTCTTGGACTGACCGAAGTCAGCAAGAAGCCGGTGGAAGACGCTGCTGCATTTTTTGCTGCAGTCCTGTAAGTAAGATATGTCCGATATCAATCTCGGGGACTTCAGTGGGAGAGATAACAAAGCACTTGTGTAAGATCCCCAGTTAAGGACCAATTCGGTGGAAAGGATCTCGGGCACTGGGAAGGGATTTTTCCTTTTCAGATTAGAGCCTAGTGATCTACTACTCGGTGGAGTCTGGAGCACTAAGCACTAATCTCGGGGACTAGTGGGAATAGAAGAATAAAGCTTAGTAAGGATAGAAGAAGGAAACTTACATCAATGACCCGGGCGGCATCCAGCGCAGCCACCTGAAGAGTGTGCAGGGCTTGAGCGCTGCGGCTCGGACCGACAGCGTGCAAGTCCCCCACGATCTCGGAGGCATCAACAGCGATCCATGCCTTGTTGTATTCTTCAACAACACGCAAGCCGGTCGCGGCGGGCGCGCTCGCTGCAACGACCTCCCGGGATCCAGGAGACATAAAGGAGCTTACGGATGCTCGCAGGGCCTGCATGGCGGCAGTGGGGATCTCGACAGGAGGTGGCGGTAACACGGAAAACTTACCCGAAGCAGAAGACCCCTTTCTTAGGGCCAAGTCCTGGGTTGAGGACTTCGGAGGAACGCTGGGCTTAGCAGGGGCAATCTTCTGCCCGGAGACCTGGCTGCGCGATTTCCCGGCAGAAGGATCAGGTTGTCGTGAAGGAGGTGTAGGCTGCTTCGGCGCCGGGGTTTTGTGTGGAGCTAGCCGGGTAGAGGCGCGCGGTACGACCTGCCACAGAGGACTCGGCATGTCTGCGTCGAGTTGAGGAGATACCCGCCGCGGGGTATCCGGAAGGACGACGCCCTCGGTCGCCGCGGTAGGTTGTACCGGTACCTCGGTCGCCCCGGGATGGACATCCGGAGTCCCATCACCGATAGAAGCGCGAGGAGTCGCGACTTCGGTCAGCACAGGACCGGATTCAGGGTGATCGCTGTCCTGCGCTGGACGCCGAGGTGGAGAAGGGGCAGCCCGGGATGGGCTAGGAGATCGGGACCCCGGAGGACGGGAACCCGCGGACGGAGGAACGGCGAGAGCCGCTCTGTAATGGACATGTCAGAAAGGACCTCGAAGGAAACCAAAGTAGAATAACTCTAGGCAAAAAGGTCGTACCCGGAGGACACGGTGGGAGGACCTCTTTTACGCCGGGGAGGCTTGTCGCCCGGTTGCTTGGCGATCTTGCTCTTCTTGGTGGCGGCACCCGACCCACCGGCATGGGCGGTCTCGGAGCCCGCACGTTTGCGGGTCTCGGCGCGCTTCGTCGCGGCTACGGGACCCGGAACCACTGGCATGGCGTATCCTAGAGGACAGACATCAATTATATCAAGAATTTGACAGTCATCGTCATCATCTTCGCAAGTATCAACTGGGATAGCCTCTTGAGCTGAAGGCTTACCCGGAGCAGCAACGCGGGCTAGAGGAATTGAGAGGTGATCCTCAGCCGGCATCGTCCTCGGCACCGGGAAGTCCTCCGCGAATTTGCCCTCGGCATGCATCGCGTCTTCTTCCATCTGTCGCTCAAACAACTGCAGCAAGAAGAGGAAATCAATACATGATGGGTATGTCGGTTTCCTGCAGAACTCGGTTAAATACGGAAGTCGGCGAAAAGGAAGCACAGACACCTCCTCCAGTGGTTTCTTGCGAGTACCGGCGCATAATCCCCACCTCCAATCCTCCGGCATCTTCGTTCGGGCGATAGCTCGAACACGACGCCAAACAACGGCCTTGTCCAGTGGAAAGATATTGGTCCGGGTGGGATCATATAGTCCACTCATGTGGCATATCTTGTGGGCTCGGGATTGGAGAGGGCAAACTCGGCGGATGATGAAGCAACGCAAGAGGTCGTCAGACCTCAAGTCAGTCACGAGGACGCCTAAGACTTCATTCATGCTTTCGACCTCCTCAAAGTCCGGGAGTTTGTTCCAAAGCTCAAACTCGCGGGGAGGACCCATGACGAACTTGGGCAGGTTAATGAAATCCGGAGCGGAGGAACTCGGAGAGTCCCCCGAGGCTTCCCGGTTCTTCACATAGAAGAAGCTCTGTTGCCACTTCCGGCAGGATTCCAGCCCCTGGACTTTGGGGAATCCGGACTCGCTCCGGGGAATGATGGTCACCGCCCCGCAATCGACGAGATCTTTGACCTTCTTGTCCGGGTTGGGGATGACTTGCCGGCGGAGGAGGAAGTACTTTGCCCAAAGTTCCACGAATGGCCAGATGCCGAGATACCCTTCCGCGTACGTAGCGAAGCAGGAGAGCATCATGATGGCATTGGCAGGGAGATGGTGCGGTTGAAGGTCGTAGGTGTCGAAGAAGTAGCGGAAGAAGGGGCTAGCTGGGAGCCCGAACCCACGCTCGAAGTGCGTGAGGAACACTACGCGCTCCCCGGGTGTCGTGGTGGCTACACGGCATATGCCACGGGGTGGCTAATCTTGGGGGCCGATGGACGCTAGAGGATTCGGGGAGGGATAGCGCGAAGGAATCGCACACGATGAACACGACAAACACACGGAGCTACCCAGGTTCAGGGCCCTCGTGAGGAGGTAAAACCCCTACGTCCTGCATCTGTGGTGTATATGGTGAAATATATCTCGGGCTACAAGTTTGCTCCTTGAGCTGTTCATATTGTAGGCTAGAAGATCAATAGAACCCTCTCCTCCCTTGCTTCGTAAGAAGAGCTAAGTAGTACTAGTAGAGAGGAGTGAGAGGATGGATCAATGCTAGCTCCTGGCTTGTGCGTGTGTGTGAGAGAGAGCAGCCCGTGGCCTCCTTCCCTTCCCTTGCACACCTTATAACATGACGCACAAGGGACAAGGGCCCCACGGTAGTACACCCTTTTCACTTTACACTATTCCTCGATTTGACTACTGGGGTCTCGTCCGCACTGTTCACTGCATCATGCATTGTACTCTAGTCACATCGGTGACACTGTAGCAGCGGTTGCCCCTGCCGCGGTCAGGCCTGACCCGCGACGCCTGCGTCCTGCTCTTGCCTGCCTGCGCATGTCTTCCGAATCACCCGTGCCGGTCAGGGAAGTCGGGGTGACGCCGAGTTGGGGAAGCCGGGAGCGCCGCCGAGTCGGGGAAGCCGGGAGCGCCGCCATGTCGGGGAAGCTGAGAGTGACGCCGAGTCGGGGAAGCCGGGAGCACCGCCATGTCGGGGAAGCCGGGAGCGTCGCCATGTCGGGGAAGCCGAGAGTGACGTCGAGTCGGGGAAGCCGGGAGCACCGCCATGTCGGGGGAAGCCGGGAGCGCCGCCATGTCGGGGAAGCCGGGAGCGCCGCCATGTCGGGGAAGCCGGGAGCGTCGCCATGTCGGGGAAGCCGAGAGTGACGCCGAGCCGGGGAAGCCGGGAGCACCGCCATGTCGGGGAAGCCGAGAGTGCCGCCGAGTCGGGGAAGCCAGGATGGTGGACGCGATCCTCTCGGTTGACTTAGCAGAGGGGATGTCGGCCCATCCGGGGCCCATTAGTCTCGTTTCCACCGGTTCAGACGAGAACTCGGGCCAGTTCTCCTCATTTTGGCCCGAGATGCCCTTCTCCTCCATTTTCTTTATCTCCCTCTTATATGAATTTATTTATTCCTGCAACATTAACACAATAAACCCCGTACTCTCAGTGTACCGGGGAAGTACATCCCCGACACCGGGTTGGGGTTCCGGCTCAACCTCACCCCTCGGGAGTCGACTCTCGACCTACGGCGGGATTCGATGTGTCCGATATAGCCAATCGAGATCCTACTGATTGGTCTCGGAACCGTCCCAGCATCCTCTGATACTCTCGTCACCCATCTCGGAGGGCCCAGAAGACATATCAGAGCCACTCTGCAGGCGAAGTACCAGTTAGCCGGGTTAGTATGTCGGTAACGGAGGATCCCGGGTCAGGAACTCCTACCGCCAACCGGGTTCCTAGCAAACAGATCTACCACGGTTGAACAAATGGGATTTGATCGAGGCAAAAATACTAGTGCGACGTGCAAAGTTTGGGCAGTGGGGATGAAGGCGAGAGCAGAACCAAAATCACAGTCTGCGATGCACAGCACGGACAAACCCTATACAGTGTGTTAAGATCAAGATCTACCGAGCCAAATCCGTGGGCAGTTCGTGGAGGTTCGAAAGACCTAACGGCCGAAACGCGAAACCTCGCCGCGGTTGAAGAACCTCACCGGAGGTATTAGAGGCACTCACAGGAGGAGAAGCGGGCACCGAGGCGCGGGAGTGTCACGGACCGATGGTGGAGGCGGAGAGCTCCGGCGGTGGGCTGCGGCGGCGATGCTCGGGCTTCGGGCGCGGCGGTGGCGGAGTGCTCAGGGCAGTCGCGAGGAAAGAGAGAGATTGGGGAAGAAGGAGAAGGAACCGTTCCGATCCCCTATTTATGGGGAGCTCTGGAACGGTTCCCCGACTTTCCCGCCCACGATCTCTCAAATCGTGTGTGGGATCAGCCTGTGCCGATTCCGACACGTGGCTGCGCGCGGAGCACTTCTCGCAGCCACACCGCATGCCACACGGACCCAACGGTTGGACTTCGGATCGAATACGGATCCCGGCTCGCGAACCCGAGCAGCTTCGCATTGAGTCAAGAAGCACTAGAGTATCTCACTGTTATGACAAGACCCCGGGTGGGACCCCCTAGCAGAGGAGCTCTTGTCAGGCACAGAAAGCGAGGGGCAGGTAATTATGCCCGGATCCGGGTAGGGGTCGGAATAGTCTCCTTCCCCGGATAGACCTTCCCGGGTGGGCGGATCTCGGAAGAAGGATGTCGGTAAAAGTCATCTCTCTCCCAAAGGAAAAAAGTTGTTTTTGACTTCTTGGTTGCTTTTCTTCTTAAAGTTGATCCCACACATCACCTTAAGTCGCTGTACAGCACCAGTTTCGGGGACTAGTGTCGGGGGGCTGCCCCCTGGGTAGGGCAGATCCCGGTACAGATCAGCGGTGTGGTAACAGTGTTTGACCTTTGGAGAGAGCAAGGGCCGTCCTTTGATGCACCGAAGGGGCAACTTGACCTTTCAAAGGTGGTTGGGCCCAAGGTGTTTCTTGGGGGGCGCAAGGGTCATCCCTGGAAACTACAAATAGCCCCCCAGGCCTTCAGGGCAGCATAAGCACCAGCGGATGGTTCCTCTAAGAACTAGCTTCTCGAAGATGTCTTTGGTAACAGCCTAAGACATCTTCGGGAGGCTAGGCCTAGATGTGCTCATCCTAAGTGGTAGTCCGGAGCAGGGGTGGAACTCGGACGCAACCGAGAAGGGTGTCGGACCCCTTGGTCTGTCGGAGTCCCCCGGTAAGATCCCGGGTAGACGAGAACCCGGATATACCGGATAGGCTCCCCGGGTAGATACTGACCGACTTACTTGTCTAGGTCCTGGCAAGTTATCTTTGGTGTGCAGGAAGGACATGCCGAACTGAACAAGGAGGGGACCGACATGGGGGCATGTCGGTCGGAAGTCAGAGATCTGGTGCAGGCTTTTCCGCCTAACACGGGGGAAGTCCCATTCCTCCTGACACAGAAGCATGGTCACCTCCCGTCTGGCACGGGAGCGTGTCAGCCGGTACGATGACGCTACGACAAGATCAGACATGCCTAGCCCGGCAATCCGGAAAAGGCTACTAGGCATGGGCGAAGACATGTCTTGTCTGTGACAGAGGGACAATGATGATCCAGGACGGCGCCTGCAGTCCTTGCCGGAATGATGATGGCAGGACTATACCGGATAGCACGGCGGCTAGGTCGCACTAGCCGATGTTGACATAACTGTTTGCCCTGTCTGGTGGGACCGTGCCGAATTAGGGTTTCCGGCCCTCCCGGCCGGAACTCTATAAAAGGCGCCATAACTGCTTCGGTGAAGACATGACCAACTTGAGGGCCAAAACTATACTCGCATTTACTCCTAGAGAAGTTGCTCTCTCCTTTCTTCTTGTTCGTCTAGTTCATCTAGTTCATCACCCAAAAGGCTTAAGGAGCATGTTGTAGATCTTGTGCCACACTTATAATGAGAGAAAAGGCAGGAGTAGGGGTGTTACCTCCCCACGAGGGCCCCGAACCTGGGTACATCGTGTGTGTGACTTTGCCTTCGTGCATTTGTTTGTGTTTGTTAGATCTTTGAGTGTGTTCTTCGGTGATCTTGAGCATTCCGGCATCTCCTACCGTGTGAGCTCTCTATCTCGCTAGCCCTCCCCGGATCCACCAGCGTCCATCGGCCCCACACATTAGCCATCCTATGGCATCTGCCGTGACACCACCACGACATGGGTCTTCTTTAAGGGGAGTCAGACATGTGTCTGGTCAACATTAGAGGTCGTCCACAATGGCACTTCCCAAAGGCCCACCTCCAAACGCGAGCATCTTGTTTCACTGGTCCCGCATGTCATGGTCGTTGGGATATTTCGTGTAGGATTTTGCTGTTTGTTTCACTCTAGCCCTTCTGTCAGTATGTTTCTTCGGTTGTGTGTCACTACTTGTTACGCCTTACGGTGGGCGGCGGTGTGGGACCTGATGGGAGGTCGGTTTGGTTTAGGCATAGCCGGTTGGTCTCACCTTGTTGACTGCCTGTCATCATCCATCGCGTCTTCTTTCTCCCCCAATCCCATGTGTTCCTCCCATCTCCACCACCACCGTTCTCCTCTCTACACTTTATCCTCTCTCAGCATGGAACTGCCATCATCATCTTCATACCCTACGGCATCCGCGTATTCCTTTGTTCCCGTCTCCAACAAAAAACTCAGGAAATCAGAACCAAGATTTAGATCAAGCTAGTTAGTGTTAATTCCACAGATATATAATGCCCCTATCAATTTAATGCTTCAAAATGTAATCTTTACTAAATCTGGAACTTCAATAGAATATTTTGTTCTATTGAATTTCAAGACAATGATCCATTCGAAGCATAAGTACAGTAACAACACATTGTAGGAAAAAAAATGAGAACCAAAAGTTAAACAAGTAGGAATAGTAATCTTTAACCTTGTGATAATCTAATACAACCAAAACGTCTGTTTACAAGAATCAAATTCAAAGTGTCAGTGCATTATTTAGGTTCTTTGTGACCCACACATAACAATTGTGTTTTGTCATCGGAAAATGTTTCGATAACTTAAACTGAACTGTAACGCTAAGACTTAGGTGGACTGTGTGGGCGTCTCTGCAGCGAGTGACGTGGCGGTGGTGATGACAACTCATATATCGTATTCTAGAGACTTGCCTTGGAGGCGACAGATGGTCCGTTGTATCGACATGGTGTGAAGGTATTTACGGGGAAGCTCATCACTTCAATGACTGATAGCCACACCCACATGCATGGTTATCCTCATGCGGTGATGTTGTGGTTACTTTATTGGACTTGGGCTCCAAGTGCAAACTATTGACTATCGGTCTCGATGTCGTTACCCATTTTGGGGTCATCGTCGTGGAGCTTTACTATTTTTGGCTTGTTCCAGTGCATAGTGTTTTATGTGGCAACCTTAGTGATCGTTGATATTCTTATTTCTTACCGTTGATATTCTTTGTAACGTCTTCTTTGCCATCGAGCGGGTTGTGTACGAGCAGCTCAACGGCCATACCAAGCAGGAGCAACTCATCGCCAGGAGTTTGAGCATGCAACTTCCAAGTTAATCGCAGAGCATGTGGCCCACGAGGAGCTAAACGCGACAAGTGCGATGTGATAAGAGAGGCGTGTGTGCTCCCGCTTAACCCAGAGACGCATGACAACGAGTCGTCGTTAGGGACGATGATGTTTAGTTTAGTTTAAATTTGAGTTATTTTGATTTTTTTGAAAATTTGAGTTATTTTTTTATAATCTTATATAGCCATTCTAATTTAAATTTTAAGAAAATTTCTATTTCTAGTCATAATATGTTCGACTAATTGCTACAGTATATTTTTATGGCCGGGATGGGCTTTAGAGTGCACCGATGTGTTCTGCACAATCCTTTCGACGGGTGCTGACGGCGCCGTTGGCGCAAGACAAAAGAAACATCATGCATTGACCACGGTGGCGGCCAGTTTCAAAGCTTCGTCTGCGGTTTCGCCGGACAGGAAAGAAGCCACCGTTCCCCCGCTTCCCCCCCCCCACAACTCTCAGCGCACCACAGCCGGAAGCTCGCACCGGCCACCGGCCACTGGGCTACCAGCTCCCGGCAGCCCCTAACCCCCCCGTCTTCCGCTTCCGACTCTTCACCGCGAGATCGTGATCTGCCCCCCCTACCGCGTGGTCAGATCCACCACACCTGCCCACCACCAACCCAACCCCCCGGCGGAGAGCCGATGTCGGCGGCGGTCGAGGAACAGATGGTGGTGAAAGCGATCCGGGAGGAGTGCCCGTGGGAGTCCCTCCCCAAGCGTCTCCAATCCACGCTCCAGACCAAGGACGAGTGGCATCGCAGGTAGTACCTACTGCCCACATTCCCTTCCATGGATTTGCTCTGCTGCTCCTGGTGGTTGCTTTTGAGCTCGGAATGCTGCTACATCAATAGAGGCAATGCCGCTTGTACTCGAAGAGTTGGAGTGGCTGTGTAGTTGATGCTTGTGCGATAATCAGAGGGTTGCATTCACATGCACTTTCCTTAAGCTCATTCTTCTAGCTGCATTTAGGTAGGAGGCTTCGGAGTGGCATGTGCTGGTCTGAATTTTGGTAGGGGACATTTCAGCACTCGGCTTTCGAACAAGCTTGTATAAGCTTTTGGTTAAGTAAAGGCAGATTGGGTTGAATTTTGCACTATTGCCTGTCAAGTTCCCTCCCAAGTCTGGAAACGTTTTGCTCCCTGAACCCTGGGAAGGGAAGCACATGATGTTTTGATTCTTCTTTCACCCTATGCGCTGTACTGTCTGGTTACACATTGTTTGTTTCCTACTAGTAGCTATTAGGCCGTTCCCAGTGTATTATCTCTTAGCACGCTCCTAAGAAATAGTATATTTTTAGAGACAGCTACCCCAATACCTTGTTTCTTAGATGCATGTCCAAGAGATTTTTTTTGTGGGGTCTAAGAGAGATTTCATTTAGTTAGTTTAGGAATTATGTTTGGATGTAAACATTGTACCAATATATAATCATAAAACATACTCCTTGATGAATTTGCATTTTAAGGCGCTCGTACAAAAAGTACCAATATATAATCATAAAACATACTATATCAATATGTATTTCGGGGTACACGACACTTCCTCAACGTGACAGCGATTGCCAATATTTGCACGGAAGGACAATTGAAAATTATGCTTTTGCCCGGCTGTAGAGTACAGTGCTATCAGTGTAGACTGACAAGTAGCAAATACATGTGTAGTTTAGTTTCATATTTCGGAACATCTACAGAAGGAATCTTGTCTCAAATATTAACGCGTCTGCTACTTTATGCCAAGTAGCTTCGAACAAAAATGAAGTTGAGCTCAGCTGCAAGGTAACAACAGGTGCAAGTATACGGTCCATGCGTTTTAGAAGGAAGTTCAGTTGTAAGCAAAATCAGATGCACAAAACATCTATGCCACCTATTACAGCTAAACCAGCTGCATCAAGAGTGAATCCCTGATGCACATTCATAATCAAAAGCTAGTCAGCATTTTCATTCTAAAAGTTGATAGGTGAACGGCAGTTGACCACCTAGAAGGGGGGGGGGGGTGGTGAATAGGTGGTGACCAATTTTTATCCCTTTTTCAGTTTTAGGCTTGCGGAAAGTGGAAAGTAAGTTGTCTAGTTGTGATACTAGGTGAAACAAGTGCTAGACAATAAGGAAACTAAGCAAGTACGGTAAATAGAAATGCGGTAAAGGAGAGTGGAACGAAACAACCGTAGGAACTTGGAGACGGCGATTTTATCCCGAGTTCCACCACATAGCCACATAGGTGTACGTCTCATTGGAGGGGTGTGAGCTACCACCAAGGTTTGCTCAACGTCACAAATGCCTCACCCTATTCTCCGGTCAATTCGACCACAAAGGTCCGGACCCACGTTTCCACTAAGGACTCCTTTAAGGCGGAGGAGGTCCCGTACAAACTCGTGAGGCACACACCCACAACTAACTGAATTGGGGGCTCCCACAAAGACCACAACAGGTCAATTCCACAAAGGATCCACAAAGGAACAAATCACAACAAGGTTGAACCTAGCTATCCATAAAGGAAACTCTAGATTTGTGGCCCCTCAAGAAATAGAGGGGGGAATTCAAATCGCTTAGGTGGAGTGGTAGACCGGTGGCTTCTCCTTTGGATCCCCAAGGATTGTTAGATTGGGAGATCCGGAAGAAACGAGCTTCAACACCAATGGAGTAGAGAGAATCTACAAGCTTGAAATGCTGGAGGTAGGTGGAGGGGTATTTATACACCCCTCCCCGAAATCTGTCCGTTGACCCGGAAATCTCCAAGTTGAGTTCGGAAATCTCCGGGCGCCGGAAATTTCCGGTGACATTTTCGGCGGTTTCTTGACTATGGTGACCAAACTTTGACTTGGCGATAATCTTCATCTTCACACCTGGAAATCTCCAAATGTAGACCGTAGATCTCCGGGCTCCTGAAATATCCGCATAGATTTCCGGCTGAGAGAGCATCTGCTGGCTTGTATTTCTGACTTGGTGAAAATACTTTTGGCACTCAGAAATCTCCGGACATGGCCCGGAAATTTCCAAGCTATGGAAATCTCCTGGCAGAATTTTGGCAGAAAATCAATTGAGGTCAGTGCTTACTTGAGTTCTGGACTTGGTGGAAAATCTCACTTGGAAATCTTCGGACAGGGGCCGGAAATTTCCGAGCACCGGAAATCTTCTAGTGCATTTCCGACGAATAACAAATTGGAGTCAGTGCTGAGTTCTTGACTTGGAGTGCAAAGAATGCACTTTCAATAGGGCCAGTTCATTTCTGGTTTCTTTGCTCCGCGAATGAACCATGTGCTTGTCATTGCTTCTTTCAATCAATCGTGCCTCCCTACTCCCATTTCTCACAGTAATTGCTTAGTGTTGGGCCATGAGCTAAGAGCCTTTTCCTGCCTAACATACAGCTATACTCTTCTTCCTCCTTAATTACACTGCCACATTAGATTACTGCCTACGTGGCAACGCTAAGAGGCAGCTCAGGCTGGAGTACTGGGAGCTGCCCTAGTTTGTTTTACTGATTAGAATAATGGCAGTCAACAGCATGGTTTTTAAGGCGTCCGTAAGGCAATGCTTAGGCGACGCCTAGGCGTCAAGGCGCTCCCCCCTCAGCTTTGCAAAAAAGCGCCCCCTCCTGTTAAGGCGCCAAAGTGTCTCCTTAAAAACCATGGTCGGCAGACCTGATCTGTTACCCCATTTTAGAATAATGGCTCAGTGGAGTTGGTTATGTATTCCCTCATGATAACAAAATAATCCAAGTATAGAAATTCAAAAAAAAAATCCAAGTATATGTTCACGCCCTTGGATATTAGTTCTGTTAGTAGTTGCTGAAATTTTTGTTCAATGCGAACAGTGAAATAATTGTTGAAATGCTTAGATACCTGTCACACATTCAAAAGGAATTAATTACGTACTTTGTGCTTGCCATAGGAAATGTTTAGACTCTTTTCACATATTCAATCGCAAAAAATGACAATTCTGTGCTTGCCAATGGAAATGTTTAGACTCATGTCACAAATTCAATAGGAATTACTATGCCCTTTTTGTATGCAATGAAAATATATGTCAACTTCACCACTGCAATAGGTAGCCTGTGGTAACTCATATGGACCATGACTTTTGAAAGAAACACATAGATGGCGGTTTGATTCGAAACGCAAAATGTGATAACTGTTAACGGTTTTGAAGCCTGATTTAAATCGATTTCGCATTCAAACTATCCGCTTGAATGTCTACTGTTCAGAAGGTTAAAGTATATTAAATGTGTCTGCAAAAGCCAAGTGAGGCTAGAGTAGTCATGGCCCCATGGGTATATTGTGGTGCCTTGGTACCCTACACTTAGTGTCTTGGTGATACACCATGTCAGTGGTTCCTTCATAAGTGACCTTTTCGAGCAACTCCCTTGTAGTACTTCAAGTATTCTGTATCCTAATTCCTGTTGTTGATACACAGCTAACTTTTTTGGACTAACATGGGGCTGATGATTTTTGTGTCAGGATTGTGGATTATTGCATCCGAAAACGATTACAATGGAATACCTGCTTTGCCCGTAGAGTTTACAGAGAAGGGGAATACTATGAAGAAATGATGCGCTACCTCCGGAGGAATCTTGCAGTATATTCCTTATTCTTCCCCTTTCCTGTTACTTCTTAGTTGCTAAACATCCAGTAGCTAGCATGTTTAGGGGTAAATTGCACACTGGATACAATATTTTTGTGCTGGGTGCAACCAAGTCTTGATCATTGGGCGCTGTCTGGATCTTGGTGCCACTTAGACTAATATAGCTTAGTCACTAATATCAGCAGGCCTCTTGGAATTTTCCAAAATACTACCCGCTGAACATATCATAACATTTGTTTCCCCTGCTGTCTCCTCTTCATTGCTGCACGTTTTCTCTACACTTCTCATCTAATGCACCATAAGCCCTTTGAGATGAGTTAATAGTGATGATGGCGGACAATCGTCAAAGGCGGTGGCCTTTTGTTCTCCAATTCACCCGAGATGGTTGCATCACCAATTATCCACACCAAATCTTCAGCTCTCAGTGTCATCTGGGATTTTGGAGACGCATATGAGGTCAATTTGGAGGAGAGAATACTGGAAAAGAGGTTAATCCTGGTTACGATTCGGCCTGTGAAGAAGGGCAGCCCCTAATCACTCATTGCTTTGCCTGCGACTCGACAGTCATGGTGATGTTGAAGCCTAGGTCACAGGTATAGGGCGTCAGTGAGTTAGCGTCACCTGGTCTGCATAGATCTGTTTGCTTTTCAGTAGAACGCAGCAATCTAGCATGCATTAGGTGCGGATTCTTGGTGTTAGCAGCCAAATGTTCTCCATCTCTAAGGCCAAATTTTTCTCCAAGTTCATTTGGTCCGGAAGACGAATGGCAGCTCACAAGTATGTAACATGAACAAACAGGGAGGAGCAAGACACTATTATGGCTAGTGTTGCGCTCGAAACACGTCACACGAACACGTCCTCGTGTACCCGCGGTGCCGGAGGAGATACTCCGCAACTCGTCCCGCGGGAGGCTGGCTTACAGCGTGATACGCAAGACAGTAAGCCGGCGCCCCGTCTGAGGAAAGCCGGCAACGATTGGCTAAGCTAAGCCGGACTTGGCCGCTCTCAGCTCGATTTTCGATATCCGGCAAGATCTGCGAAATCGCCGAACAACGGAAGCAGGAACAAGGGTTGAAGGAGACGAAAGTAGGGTTGTATTGATAGATTGTCGATTGTCTGCTTGATTTCAATCGGCCATCACCTCTCACATATATATGAGGCGGCTGGACTTCCCGTACAAGTTTTGGACTCCTACGCGAATTACAATTCATGGTTTAAGTCGGATTCTATCCTAACTTGGCGGATCCTTGATCGGCTTCGTGCTAGATCCGGACTCCACCTGTCCGTCATCTTTGGAAAGTTGCCTCCTTTTTCCAGCCTGATCACAAAGTTGCCTTCTCTTTTGCTACCTTTAGCCTTCCGCCTTGATACATGCAAATTGCCTTAAGGAAAGTTGCCTTTTGTCTTCCGTCTTGATCATCGAAAGTTGCCTTTTTGCCTTTCACTTTGATCGGGGAAAGTTGCCTATCTCTTTCCGCCTTGATCGGAGAAAGTTGCCTTCTTTAGCCTTTTACCTTGATCGGGGAAAGTTGTCTTCTTTTGCTGGCTTGTTTTGACAAAGTTGGCTTCTCTTCTGTCTGCTCATTTTGACAACATTGGCTTCCTCTCTGCCGCCTTGTCTTGACGAAATTGGCTTTCTGCCACCTTGTTTTGACAATGTTGGCTTCTCCTTTACCGCCTTGTTTTGACAAGGTTGGCTTCTTTTCGTCCACCTTTTTTCGACAAAGTTGACTTCGTCCACCTTGTTTTGACAAAGTTGGCTTCTTTTCTACCTACTTCTTCTGACCTTGCTTTTCCTTAGGCTAGAATTGACTTGCCTCCATGGGCCTTCAAGCAACTTTGCACACCCAAATCCGCCTTCCGCCTTGTTCTAGTTTTGTGATACTGAACCGGTCAGCTGCCAAAAACAGGAGGAACAGCTAGGTTCAAGATTTTTGTCTTTCAAAATTTCAAGAGGCCGACATATTACTTGACACGTCAGGCCCTGGCAAAGTAAGCCTATTCCAGGTGTTACTTTGACCTGAGCTGATACCACTAATCAAGTTTTGTGACCGAAATGAGCAATAGTCATTTTTTAACATATGAGCAGTTATCAAGTTTAAGTAATCAGTCACAGCTACCATACTATTTATTGCACTCACAATGCAAGTTACTATTAATTTGTCTCCATAAACTTTGTTTTGCATTGTGTATATTGTGAGTTCGAATTTCTTTCATTTATTCTGTAATTGCTTCTGCACACTCATGTTGATGTAATGGAAACTGGTCTAACCCAACTAGTTAAAAACAGTGCTCTCTTATGTTAAATAGTTAACCAAAAAACTTCAACGATCTAACTTTATACACAATATTTTGCAGTTATTTCCATACCATCTTGCAGACTATATATGCCGAGTTTTGAGGATCTCACCATTCAGATATTACTGTGATATCCTGTTCGAAACTATGAAGAATGGTAATGGGTTGCTAACAGCAATATTCTTTTGAAAGCATTCTATCTATGCCAGTATTATGTACTGTAATTCAAATCAATCTTAATCCTTTTAGTTATTTATATCGTGCTGGAAAACATCCACATTTTTATGGGGCATCCTCTGCTCTGACACTAAGCTTATTTGCTGGTATCCCAAGTTGACCAGAAAAATCCATTTAAATCCTTTTCAGTTTTGTAAGTTGCAAAGTAGGGCAATGCACTAATAGGATCGTATCAGCCTGAAACATCCACATATTGCATGGATCAGTTTCTGTTATCTTAAGTATTATATATTCAAATTTGTGCAGTCAACATTCCAGCAATGGGGCATTGAGTTCTTAATGTTTCTTCCAATAATAATAGTAAGTTAATAACCACACTGAAACGATGAGGTGGAATATCAGAACTGACAGGATTTTAAGTTGCTTTTCATGGATAACATTCACATCTGTTTTCTTACATGTGTTATTATGTTTGCAGAACAACCATATGATAGTATTCCAAACTTCACTGCTGCTGATGCCCTGAGGATTACTGGTGTTGGAAGAAATGAATTTATCGATATTATGAACAAATGCAGATCAAAGGTACTACTGTACAATTGTTGTTCTCATGACTTTATTTGAATAGTATCACTCGCTCTTTCAATCTTGTGAATCATGCATAGGCCTTAATAGGATTACAATCCATGGAGGCTTTACCTAAATGGTTGTTTGATTTGTACCAATCACTCGGCCAAACTCCATAACCCCATTGCAATAGCACCATTGAGCACCAAGTTCTATTGCAATCTAACACTTTGAATTGAAATTGATCTCCAGTTTTAATTTCCATGAAATTGGAATTAGTAGGTAAATAGCTAAATTTTATTCCTTTTGTCAATTCTGTGTTCCAAACGGACCCTAAGAAATACACAACATCAGTCTACGTGCCCGGTTCACGCCTATTGTCTTTGATTGCATTAACCACCATAGAAGTATTAGATTAGTTTATACCATTCATATATGGCTGTGTATACTGCCTGTTGTAAAGGGCTTTCTGCATATTTACCGCACCTGTACGTGCATCATATATTGGAATACAAGCTGCATATTTCTCATCATGGTATTAGAGCTCTAGCTGCACTCTCTTCGTCTTTCTAGACGTGGGCTCACACACCTTCACCAGTGTTATTACCCCTCTGTTGACGTCCGTGATTTGTCAGGAGAACATATTTCAGCAGGGTGATGCTAGCTGGATTCTCTCCGCACTGCTTGCTGTGGCTCCTGTCTGTGTTGCCATGCTGTTTGTGCTGACCAAGAGTTCCAGCATGTTTATGAGTTCTTGATGTGGCTCTGTCAGGACTTTGAGGTGCGGCGATCCAGCTTTTTGCATGCGTGCTTCGAGTACCTCTTCTGGAAGTGCTCACCGATCTTCAGCAGAGGCTACTCGTGTGCGTGGTGCTAGGCTACTGTATCTCGCCATTTCCAATGGTTGACCGATATGGTTTAGGTGGCACCACTTGTCTTGATGTCAAGAATGACTTTCTTAATGGTGAGTTGTGTGAGGAGGTTTATACACACCTACCACCTGGGTATTCCGTTCTGGAGGGCATGGTTTGTCGTCTTTGTCGCTCTCTTTACGGCCTTAAGCAAGCCCCTCGGCCTTAAGCAAGCACTTTACCTCTGTGATCACTGCTGATGGCTTTATCGGCGAGTGGCCATGATCCTCTCCTCTTTGTCAACTGTCCATCTTTCACCCCGAGGTTGGACTCTTGTATTTGTTGATGACCAATGAGGATTCGGAGTATATTGCCTTTGTTAAGGCTCTTCTTGGCGACCATTTTCTTATGTCTGATCTTGGTCCTCTTCGCTACTTGCTATCGAGCTTGCTAGATATCGCTCTAGAGGCGTGGGCTACCAAGAGTTAACACACAAGATCTAATCCAAGATCTCTAGGACAGAACACAAAGTTCCTTTTTATTTATAGATTGTGGGTACAAAGTCTGGTTGCATAGGTAGAGGTGAGGACCTCTATTTATATGCTTCATAAGCCTTCGCTACTTAGCTCTACTTATAGCTAGAAGGTTCTAGAGAACACTACTCAAAGCTAGGAAAGCAAATACAAACAACCTGATTACTATACATGGCTAGAACACTCTAGACCACTACACCACATATGGCTACAATGCCAAATTATGTACAATATAATCATATATTAGAAGTGTGTGGAAGCCACTACACCACATATGACTTATTTTATTTTATTTGATTTCTCTATTGTCCCTCATTACCATCTCCGAGCTTCTGATGGCGAGTCTCTTTCTGACCTGACTCGCTATCGCCATCTTATTAGGAGCCTTGTCAATCTAGCTGTAACTCGTTGATATTTCTTATCCGGTCAAGTTCACTCCCTTTGGGTTCTATGATATCTTCGTAGGACCATCTCTCTATGTCTTTTCGTTCCACGCTCCATTTCATTACAACTTCAGCCATATTTGTTAAGTTTCATGCACTAGCCAACACAACCAAAAGTACGAACTGATGGAAAGGGCTAGGCAACCCACATGTACTGTAAGACCCCCTCTCATGTTTGACTCGGGAGGCCAACACATGCATAGAGGAAAAAAAATCTCACATATGACTCAAAAGGCCTATACATGGACAGAGAGGTGGCCAAAGCAGCAACCAATAGAATTGTGCAGCAATTTTCATAAATTGCGAAAACCGAGACTTGAACCGAAGACATCACAGCTCTGATGATTTTAAAGTTTCATGCACTAGCCAACTCAACAAAAAGTCCCAACTAGCCAACGCAACAAAAATTCCAAACTGATGGAGAGGCTATGCAATCCAGATAATGTAAAAATATTCAGATGCTACTTGGGACAGCGATCCTTTGAATTGTCGGTCGATTTCTGCTTAGTCTGTTTTTCTTGGTGATTCTCTGATTGCCTGGAAGACAAAGAAACATACTACAGTTTCCCATTCAAGCATAGAGACTGAGTTGTGAATATATGATTTAGTTAGTCTATTTCGTGCTGGAAGCCATGATTATCAGGTTATCTTTGTTCTTCGTATACATAGACCGTATCAAATAATGGGTTTTCTTCTATTTATAAACCTTCAGAGACTGATGTGGAAACTGAACAAATCTATCGCAAAAGATTTACTGCCTACACAGCCTGTTGACTTTCCAATCGAGCCCTGGTGGGGAGTTTGTCTGGTTAATTTTACATTGGAAGAGTTTAAGGTCAGGTTTGCCTCTCTCTCTCTCTCTCTCTGGAACGTGCATATTATAGTATGTGAGCTTATTGTTTGGTCTATATGAAGCTATCGTTTCTTTGTGGAGTCTTATGTTATTATGTAGCACCGATAAGAACTAATATTTATTGATCTACTGTAGAAACTTTCAGAAGAAGAAACATCAACCATAGACAAAATATGCAAAGAGGAAGCCAATTCATATATTCTTTTTGATCGTAAGATTATAGATGACTTATACAAAAGAGGGTTAGTGTACTTTGATGTGCCTGTTTACACTGATGACCGCTTCAAAGGTATTCATCAAATTCATGAAATATTTTGAAGATAATAAAGGAGTGCTTAGGTTAAACAGTCTAGTGTTAAATTGATTTTGTTCGTATCAAAATTAATCTAAATCATTGACATTCTTACCCGTGCTGTCTTGTATCTTAATTCCACATTCATGTTTCCTCTTTGTTTCATGCCGACAAGGATGATGTGCATGTAATATCTTTTCTCGTAACTGCCAGTACATGGTTTGAACAGCTTTTTCCCTGTTCGATCAAGTTATGACCTAAATGGTTTATTTTAAATTTCTTTATCTCTGGCGCATATAGGTCATATAAAGATCCTAGTGCTGTAGTGCATAAATTTTCTATGTTAACAAGTTCAGCATTTAACCCAGCCAAGGTACATTTCGAGAGCTGGTATTTTCTGCTTTAGAAGATACTAATTATATCCTGCAACATAGCACATACACTGATACAAAGTAGTTGTGCTGTATGACGTAGTTTGTGTTTATACAAAAAAAAAGCTACAGGAGAGTTGGATAACAAGTTCAACATTTTGAATCTTTCTATGTAGTATGTATTTGATAGCAAAATGAAACATGATAAATAAAAATTGCATGCAATGCTGGCGAATGAGGCACTCTTTTTGAACATGATCTTTTATGGACTTTACTATATCTCATGATTTTTGCTAAGTAAAGTTGTAATCAGGGTACCTTATTGTTTTTTTTTTCAGTTTCTAGGCTTGAAGGCTTTGTTTCTAACAAGGATCAATCCTATGAAGACCCAATTGAAGAGTAAGTTCTGGCAGTCCTGTGTTATGATGGCCTTCATTTCGTATTCAAATATCTCAGTACTAATGCTGTATTACCATCAAATTCATGACCTGGTTTTTCTTGATTGCAGGCTACTTTATGCTGTATTTGTTGTGTCAAATGCTAATGCTACTGTTGCTGAATTGGCTGCAACTTTACAAGCTGACCTTTATCAGCTGCAGGCAGCGGCATCATTTGCATGTCGACTGGGCTGGGCTGTAAAACTTGTGGATGCTGGCTCTGTACTTAAAGATGAAGGTGGGCCTGCATTTCCCGGTAACATTCTCAGTGATGATGAAGAAGGTTCAAATGCAAGTATCAACTCAGAAAAGTCTGGTTCACAGTCACTTAGCATTGACACTAATGGACCCAGGAAAATATCTGGGACTGCTCATGTGGGCTTTGTTGTTGATGCCAATGTTACTTCGTACCTTATGATGGGTTCATTGTCCCCAGGTTAGATACTCTTTATTTTATAGTACTGAATATGTCAATCTGTTGAACATCAGATTCATTGGACACCATTGTATACAACTGTTTAAGATTTCACTTCTCTATATTTTAAGGAATAATATAGAAATGGAAGGACTTCTTCTCTTGTACATTGCTGATTTAAATGACTGTTGGCAGTACCTAGTGGTCTGCCTAAATAAGTACTGTACTGATCACCTTAAGTAACCTACTGCAGGTCTAAAATCTCATGCTGTCACGCTGTATGAAGCTGGAAAGTTGGGTGATTCTTGCATTGCTGAACTATGTAGTGATCTGGCTAGTTTAGAAGGAAAGAAATTTGAGGGTGTGCTAGAGGAGTTTGCTAATCATGCATTCAGTCTGCGATGGTCCTTGGAGTGTTTAAAGTCTGGTGGAGTTTCTACCAACGAGAATACTGATGATGCTGGTGAACTTAAGACCCCAACAAGCTCCTTGCATGACAATGTTACTGCCCATCTGGCCAAGGTGAACATTGAGGACGCAACATATGATGACAATGATGAAGTGTCCCAGGAAAACCGCTACACTGGTGTTATAGATAGTAAAGATCAAAGTACGTCGTCTGTGTCAATGGAGTTACCAGTAAGTGGGGAAAACATGGTC
The DNA here is from genome assembly GCA_026929855.1 of Poa annua. Taxonomy (NCBI): domain Eukaryota; kingdom Viridiplantae; phylum Streptophyta; class Magnoliopsida; order Poales; family Poaceae; genus Poa; species Poa annua. Next base: position 30,493,084 of record CM049428.1, read on the forward strand.
AGTATTGAGGCTGAGAATGGCTCAACTGACACTGATGCTTTAATGATTAAAAGGAAGTACACTGTTGATGTCCTGCGATGTGAGAGCTTAGCTTCACTTGCTCCAGCAACACTGGAACGACTATTTCTCCGCGACTATGACATTATTGTGTCAATGGTTCCTCTTCCTTCTTCATCAGTTCTTCCCGGTCCTTCAGGCCCAATTCATTTTGGTCCACCCTCTTATTCCTCAATGACACCTTGGATGAAGCTAGTATTGTATACTGCAGGCCATTGTGGACCATTATCTGCTGTTTTCACGAAAGGACAGCGCTTCAGATTGCTGCCGGAACCGTTAGCTGGCTGTGAAAAGGCACTGATATGGTCTTGGGATGGCTCTGTGGTTGGTGGGTTAGGAGGGAAGTTTGAAGGGAATTTGGTCAAGGGTAATCTACTCTTACACTGCTTGAACTCAATGTTGAAACAATCCGCTGTGTTGGTGCAACCGCTTGGCATAAATGATCTTAGCGCATCAGGAGACCTTGTCACTGTGGATATCCCTCTACCCCTGAAGAATGATGACCATTCAATTGGATCTATGGTAGCTCAATCTAATTTGCCAAAGGATCAGGTCTTAAATGTTACCTCTGTACTGAAAGACCTATCCAGTAAATTTGAGTTGAGCACACTTGGCTACCTTCGTTTACTAAGAGTTAACAGGCTTGTTGAATTGGATAGCTTTCATCCTGAAGATACAAGTTACCAGTGGGTGCCCTTGAGTTTGGAGTTTGGAATTCCTTTGTTCAATCCAAACTTATGTGAGAGGATTTGTGAAAGGGTTGTTGCTTCCGGTATACTTCAGAAAGATGATCTCACTGAACATTATGATCTGATGCAAAATGTTAGAAGGCGGCTAAGAGAACTTTGTAGTGAATATCAAGCAACTGGTCCGGTAGCAAAGTTATTTAACAAGAGGGGAAGCTCAAGGGATTTGCCTCGCACTTTAATCAATAGTATTAGTAGCAGATGGAATCCAACTAATGATCACTCAACGCCAACAAACGGAAGAGTCCCCAGTCAACACGAGAGGCTAAAATTAGCTGGTCGACAGAGATGCCGTGGCACAGAAGTTCTGGGCTTTGATGGGAGCACTATCAGGTATTAGTTAATTTGCTCATTCTTTGGATATTATGATTTCCTGACATATATTTCATATGATATTTCTCATCTTAATTCATTGGTGGCTGATGTTCTGAACCTCAAAAGGTCATATGCCCTTTCTTCGGAGCATGACGAGGCTACCACCATACCAATCACTGACGAACAATCATCCACCCATGAGGGGAAGCCAGATCCAGAAGATGCAGACAGCACATATGTACTCTTACCAGGAGTGAACCTTATATTTGACGGGGTTCAGTTACATCCCTTCGATATTGGTGCTTGCCTTCAAGCGCGCCAACCTCTTTGGCTGATAGCCGAGGCATCAACAGCTTCATCAACCTTTATATGATGTATTCATGTGGCAGTCTCGTTTTCACTCCAGTATCTCCGTCTATGGAGGTCACCAGTAATTCAGAACTGAAAAGCTGCAACTATGCTCCTAAAAAGGCTGATTTCGTCAGTCCTGATTTTGAGGATTTTTTGTGGGAATATTTTGATGTACAAAGCGTTTGTTGATGTTTGATGTGCAATGTGATGATTTTCATACAAACTGACCGCAGAGTTCTCATCAGCTCAGATAATGTATTTGTGGAGGCCATCCATTCGCTTCATTCGTAAGTGCATGTTCTTAAGCCTTGTTTTTTGTGGTAAGATTCGGACTCTTGATATTATAAGTTTACAAGAATTTTGGAGAAGTCTAATCTCCGTTTTTTTATTGGAGCTGTTTGATTCATAGGAGTATTATACTAAATATTTTTTTCTAGTGGGTCATTTTCTCTATAGGATTATTTGTCTTATTTGTAGGAAATGTTCAAAAACAAATTGAAAAAAATATTGCTTTTTCTGTACTTCCTCCATCCCAAAATAAGTGTCAACTTTGATAGAAAGTGGATGTATGTAGACATCTATTTTTTATCAAAATTGTGACACTTATTTTGGAACGGAGGGAGTATATTAATCAGAGGCCCTCCCATTGGTGAAGCCATATGAAAATAGAGCATCCAGACTTTTTGCTGTTTGATAGATGTTTCACAGGAGACTTTCTTGTTTCTTTTGTTTTGTTAGAAGATATGACTTTATTGATCAGTTAAACAGGGTACATCAGATCAAAAAAAATGAAAAATACGTGTTAGCAACAAAGATTCCTGATAAACTAAAAGTTACGTAAAAAAAATCTTTCAACATCGATGTCTGGATATTCCTCGAAAAACCAGGTGACCAAATCACACAAGACAAAGCCTGTATAGGTTGCAGTAACCTCAATTTTTTTATAGTATCGTTGAACATGTTGTGGCTTGAACGTCCATTGGAAGGCAAGTTGTTGAACAGCTGATTGATTGCCACATTGTTTTAGTAAAACTTCACGAACACCAAAGAACAAAGAATGAGGAAAGACACAGATCTAGACCTGACGATTTGTGGGAACTCACCACAGGCTCACCGTTGTCAACCTCGTTGGCCATGGCCGAAGCACCAGGACAGATGGAGCCGCGGGTTTCTTATTCTCCACAATGCCAAAATCTCCATCTATATTTCACCAGCAACACAAACCTAATAATAAAGAAAAATAAATAGATATAGATACGGAATTCCCTCATCTCCAGGCGTCGAATCGACCACTGGAGATTAGGAGGCCTGCGGCGGCTAGATTTTCTTACTCACTAGTAATGGATCACGAAATTTTCATGTGATCATGTGAGTTGGAAAAAAAAAAGATTCACTTTATAAAGAGAACTTTATCCTCACTCCGTCAGGGCAATTGTCGTTTTCTCCTTGTTTAGGTCCCCCATGGTTTGTTATATGTCCACCAAATATCGCTATTATAATAAAAGTGAGGATAAGTATTAGAGAGAAATTTGATACGAAGAGGTGGGAGGGTGGATTTCCCTTTTATTTAAAAAAAAAAATTTGAAAACAAAATATCTCGAGAATCATTTATCCAATTGATGAACCGTTTTCACTGTTGAGTTTCTCACATCGAGATCTTCAAAACTATTGATAGGTTTTGATGAACTTTTTTTTGTACTTCCAGTTATATATATTTCGTACAACCTGATTATATATAGTTGTACGTCTGACTTTGTGTAGTTGTAAGTCCACGTACAACTTGAATCTGTGTAGTTGTCTGAATCAGCATAGTTGTACTATAGTATCCATATGTATAACCTGATGAATCTGTGTAAAACAAAAATATATTACATACTCACAGATATATTAATATGTACAACAAGATGGTTAGAAGGATAGTTATATCCCAAGCCCACCAGAATTTAAACCCCTGGTTTAGCGCTGGTGTTTTCTCATTTAGTCGGAATATTCTTCACCCCAATTGGGTCTTCTTTAATAGGAGCTGGACATGTGTCTGGTCAACATTAGAGACCGTCCACAATGGCACTCCCCAAAGGCCCACCTTCAAAAGCGAGCAAACGGTCGAACACCTTATGGACGTTTAAAAAAGTTACAAACTAATATAAAAAGTTCAAATTGCATTTATTTTTCTCATATATTACTACCTCTGATCAGAATTGATTGTCGCGGACTGTGCACCGCTCTAGTATAAAAACTAGTGTAGCTCACGCAAATATTACGGACCGGAGGGAGTACAAAATTAATTGAATGAATTTTGAACCCTAATCCTAGCATAGCCCTAACCCTAATCTAAACTCCGTCGAGGCCGCTCTGGCCTGCCTCGTCGTCATGAGCACGCCTCTCCTAGGCTAGGCGCGAGCGCACACGCCTCTCCCGTCGGAGCGCGCTCGCCGCCCGGCGCATCTCACCCCTGGCCCTCTCCTCGCACGCCCGATTCAACTCCTGCTAGGTCGGCCTCCATCGAGGCTGGATCCTCCCACTACGCGGTCACGACGTTGAGGTCAGGTCAACGTACGTCGCGCGCTCGACAGTCATGAAGGCGTGTCCGCAAGCGTCTCGCTCCGCGGTCTCGATGGCGGCCTCGACGGCGTCGCCAACCGCCTCGTAGCCGCCACGCCTCGTGGAGCAGACGCCTCGCCGTCCCGTCGCTTCGTCGCCTGTAGAAACGCGTCGCCATTAACGCGGGCGGAGCAGCCTCCTGCACAACGGAATTCACGGCACCTCCTCGCGCCCTATGTCTATGACGGGTGGGGCGCACCTATCGGAGACCATGTCCAGTCAATGTCCGGCACCCGAGGAGGACCTCCAAACTTGGAGGCCCTATAGGGGTGCATGACACAAAATCGCTCGGTGCGAGCCTTTAGAGGGTGCCGCTGGTGGACGTTTTTGGTGTTCAGTCCCTGGTGTAATTTGGAAGGTCCTTTGGAGGCCCGGTGGAGATGCTCAAATACACCTGTCTAATGCCCTGCGGTGGTTCTTTGACATAACTGCGCTAAATATGTTAGTTTTGCGTCGTACTGAAAGGTATGGGGCGCAAGCCTATTTCAAAGAGGATTGGAGTTTTATGTTTATGTTTTTTTTGTTGTAATCGGAGTTTTCCGCCTTATAGGGAGTCGTGCAAATAAGCGATGTCAAAGTTTTTGACAAGAAAACGATGGCAGCTCTGCTCCTTCGCTTCCATATCTCCATATCAGGAGACGTGAGCGTCCAGCTCGAAATGCGTTTCCAATTCCATGGTATCTGCCTAGATCTCGTCAACTCATGACACGAGCTAGCTTGTCGCTCGCTGGGTAGCAAACTCCGGCATGGCCACCTCCTCTGCAACCCAGCTAAAGAACGCGGAACCGCCCAAATCAGCTGGTGCCGTGCTGCCACGCTCCATGCCGGAGGAGGGAAGCTAGAGAAACCAACCAAAACTCTGCAACGCGTTCCCTAAAAAAAATGCAACTATGCAGCACGTTCCCATATAATTTGCGCGAAATGATATTTTACAGAAATTTCAGTCACTAATAGCCATCAAGAAGACTTTTCACTAGATATGCCCCTCCAAAAAAGCTATTCACGATTAGTTTATGCCTAAATTGTAGCTGCGAAAATGCAAAAAATGACTAAATTATTTGAAATAAGACATTTGAAATGACGTATCTGTAATCTTAGGTTTTGTTTGATTTGAAAAAACTTCATAAAATTCCTGGAGGATGTTATTCCATATGAATTTTTCTTTTGCTATAAATTTCTTTGCTAGTGGTTTGATTCATAGGATTAGTTCTTATAGGATTTTTTTCCCATCAGAATCTTTGTACTACTTTCCATAGAAATTCTAACATCCATTCCAATCTCTTTTCACAATTTCTTTGATCGAATCAACTAAATTTTGATACAAACTAAATCGTATAAGACTGAAGTGTGCATGACATAACAATCCTATACTTTTCCTATTACTAGTCTTTCCTATCTTACGAATAAACATGACCTTAGAAGGTCCGACTCAAACCCTTTCGTAAAAATATTTTACTTCTCATGTGATGAAATCATACAAAACTTCGTCACAGATGAAATCCTATAAGAGTAAAAAAGACAGAATCCTAATATCTCCGTATCAAAATGTACAGATACATGTGGATACAAAAAGTTAACACATCTTACATTTTAATACAGAGGGAGTATAAAGGTTGTAATGTCCTCCCTCCGATTGGAAATAATTGATACAGATTTTCGTCGTATTTTAGTGTGCAGAGTTATTCATATTTAAACAAATCAATATCAACATTGGAGGGAGTACATGACATTGTAATACTTTAATTTGACTATTCCGTATTTTTCCTATCCTGCAAATTAAAATCAAAGAGGCGTTTAAAACAAATTATGCCAGGTTTCTGGCGCGAGCAAGTAGTCCCTCGATATGATTTCGATTGCCTTCAAAATTAGGGAGCATTGGATAGATTTTAAATTAGACCAGACCGATAGGTTTGCCGATGAGAAAGATTTTCATGTTCGATTTCAACAGGTGGTGCAGGTGGAGATGTAAGCAACGGCAACGCAAGCTGACAACCAGAGACAGTGAGTGAGTGAGTCGTCCCGAAGAGGAAATATTGTTCATATTTAACCGCTGCACTGCACGAGAGGATCTGAAAACGAGTAAACAATCCATTAGTCAGGACATGACAGTGCTCGCCAGCACAAGGCCACAAGCATAGCGACTGTCTGATCATCAAACTGGCGTCGTCTCCTTCCTCGCGACCGCCTTAGCTCCGTATCCGTCTTCGTCTGCCGTGCACGATTGCCCCCGAGCCTAAGCAAATGAGGCCGTCACCTGTCAATCCTTACAGGCCAAGGAATCTCCCGCCCAATTTATGCCGGCCTCCCGGTGCCCAGCAAGATGCCGCCGCGCAGCTGCAGCCGCGTCCGAGGGATCCCACAGTTGGCTGAGATACACCACACATACATACATGGCGCACGCCGGCGAGGACATGGCGGCTTTCTACGACGCCTGGGTTGGCCGCGAGGAGGAGCTCGTTGCCGAGCTCACGGCCGCGCTCTCGGCGCGCCAGCGCGAGGCGCTGGTGCCGCTCGTGGACGCCGCCATGGACCACGTCGGCGCCTACTACGAGCACAAGTCCCGCCTCGCGGACCGCGACGTGCTGGCCGCGCTAGATCCGCGCTGGCTCAACCCGCTGGAGCGCACCTTCCTGTGGGCGTGGGGGTGGAAGCCCGCGCTGGTGTTCCGCTTCGTCGACGGCGAAGCCTTGCGCTCTCACCAGCAGCGCCGCGCGCTCGAGGACCTGCGCGCGGCCACCGCGGCGGCCGAGAGGGAGGTGGAGCGGGAGGTGGCGGCCGTGCAGGAGTCGCTGGCGGGACCGAGGGTGCTGGCGGCGCTGCGCCGACAGCACCCTCTGAACGGGGAGACGGACGACGCCGTGGCGGGCGTGGGGAGATCGCTCCGAGTGCTGCTGGCCGCGGGCGACACGCTCCGTGAGCGCACGGTGCGCGCAGTCGTCGGCGTGCTGGTGCCGGAGCAGGCAGGCGCGTTCGTCGCGGCCATGCTCAGATTCCATCTCGGGGTACGCCGCGCCGGCCGTGTCTGGAGCTCCGGTCACGTTGGCCGACGGGGCCCATAGCTAGCCGGTGAACTCTATCTGTAGTGCACGAGGGGAATGCCGTTGCGTCTTACGTATGCACGTGGGGAAATTATGCCCCGTCTTGTGTCATTGTCCGTTTGTCAGTCGCTCGACTCCTGTTTTCTCATGTCAAACGTCGTGCACTTGTTTTTTAAATCCTGTTTTAGCAAGGAATAAAAAAGGAAGGCATATGAGAGCTTGAGAAAGGTGGGAAAGAACAAACAAGGTCCAGTGGTCGACCATATATCACTAACTTCTGATTAGGTAAGGATATATGTATCTTAATGGTGCATTCAAATATATATGGACTATGGTGCACGAAGTGCGCTTCTTTCTTAACAACTTATTATGCTGAATTACAGTAAAATCTCAAGAGATATCCGTGCTATAACTAACATTACCCTATATATTAAGACGCAAGTTTTTGACGCTCTGTCTGCGCTCGCAAATTGGGCCGTCCGATGCAGATCGGACGGCCGAATTTCACCAATCCCTCGGTGAACAGTATGACCAGTACTAGACGTTTTTGCGATTACACCTCCGCCAAGGACCTAGATGCAATAACGGTAAACCGCAGGGACGTTCCTGCAACAGCGTCTCCATAGTCACCACGGCTCTTCCTCCCTCCCGCCGCCGCGCCGCATCGCACGATTCTGATCAGCCGAGGACCTCCGCCACCTCTCCCGCTTCGATCTTACCGGAGGAGTAGACGTGGGACGGCCAGAGACGCCGACGAGCGTCTGGGTTTCGCCGCCGTCGTCCTCTTCAGCCGCCGCCGCGGGAATCGCTCGTCGCGGGGCGACTCCGGAGACCTTTTGGTCCCTCGTGCCGCTAGTCCGACTCCCCGCAGGCTCCTCTACCGGATCAGCATGCCCCGCGCCCCGCGGGCGTCCTCTGTCGGCCGGCTGCGAGCTCGCCAGCGCCACGGCGGCCGCCGCCCACTGACGCGAGGGCTGACGTGCGGGTCCCGCCTGTCAGGATTTCCTGATTTCAGACAAACAAAACAAGAAAGTTCATGTCTTTTCAAACACAAATCAGAAAACCACCAAAAAAATACCAAAACTTGCAGAAAAAATATCTTTACAACCAACATATCCCATGTATGTTTGACCATTTTTTAAAAAAAGTAATTACGACACTCACATATTAACATTATATCTTCCTATAATAATGATATAGCTTCTGTAATAGCTTCTCATATTAATTACAAGACTTATATAACTCACATATTAACATTATATCTTCCTAGATTAACGATATAGCTTCTGCAAAATTATCTGTTCATTTTAGATAACTATGGAAAATATTTGGATCTGCAAAATTTACAACTTTCAAACTGCAAATGCACAAAGAAGAACAACATTTTAAGCACAAAGATGACTTAAAAACTAATACGTCTCAATGTATGTTCAATGTACTTTTTACAAAACAATGCTTACAATAGACATCCTATCTTTTTTAGTTAACTATATAGCTTACAGAGAAATAATTAAGAACTGTTCGATATTCAGACAAACAAAAAACAACAAATTTTAATATGGTCAAAAGCAATAAATACAATAACTAATATAACTCATCGCTTTCCAACTTTAATGATTTTCGGAATCTAAACGTCTTCCAAACTTCAAATCCACTGAATTTCAATGATATTCAAAAGAAAATAATAAGTACATTTGCATATTACCAAATTTAAGTTACATTTACTCCACATGCGCGTGGCGGGCTTAGCTCCACTAAATAGCTTTTGAATGTGCACATTACAAAAATTTAAATTCACTTGGTCCAATCAGTACTCGAGCTCTATGTCTACCATATCATTCACTAAATAGTTATTGAATGTGCACGAAAATTAAAATTCATTTGCTCCAATCTAATACTCAAACTCTATGTCCTCATCTAGATATATCATAACTTACAACAACACCCACATTATTCATGGCATGCATATTTATTTAAGTATTACAACAACCTTATCCACTAAAAACTTAACCTGACTAACAACCTACACACCTATACACAGCATAGCTCATTTACTTAGTCACGGACATATTATTACATAACTAAATCCAATACTCAAACTCTATGTCTGACATGTCGTTTTCAGCTAGATCTTTATCATCCATCCGAGAGCGATGAACCTTCGCGCCATATAACCATCTGCTTTTCCTAAACAAAATATTTTCCCATGAAAAACAGAAGCATGCTCTTCACGTCGTGCTATCGCAAACACAGAAATACCGTTGCGACCCTTTCTAACATCAAACAAACTTCTGAAAACAAAGTATTGTGAGCGAACAGTCTGCTCTAAATCCGTGTCAATTTCTTTTAACCAAAACTGAACAACAGCATCTTCTGGAGGCGGCAGCTCATGAACATCCTTCCTCGAACATACCGGCAGATCTGATCAGAACTGGTGATCCCTCGAGCATCCCGACAGATCTGACCACAGCTCGCGATTTTTCGACATCTAAACTTCTAAACGATCACACTGGATATCCCGCTTCTATAGAGAATTCTTCTTTCGTATATTCTTGCCTTACACCACTGCCCGCCTTATATAGCATCAGGAACATCATCCCTATCTGCACCTAACACTCATACGTGCAAAACATGCACTCAGACACGTATCCTAGACAAAAAGAGCTACATGCCTACAGCAAAACACTCATACATGCAAACATGCGCTCAAACATGTATCATAAGCAACAAAACTACGTGCCTACACCTAACACTCATGCACACAACTCGACAGAAACAACATATCATTTCCCATACACATCACCTGTTTGAAACAAAAAAATAACTAACCAAAAGACAGTACACAAACATAGTTACTCCGGTATATATATCACTATGCATCAATTTCGAGCTACACCATAGTCTCTATTATACTTTATGCCATTATTTAAAAAATGTTTTCACTATAATTCACATCGGTTGTAACCGCAGATCGGTTTTAGAAATCAAAACTTAAAATCTACTATTTGTTAACATATTTTTTTACCAAGGGTGCAGCGTGCCGCCGCACCAAATTCAACTAGTCATACTTGAAGGGCATCGCAGGCAGAAAACAAAAAATTTCTAGCAACGATATCCTTAAACCAGCCAAGATCTATAATATGCAGATATAGAAGTACAACGAAGATCGGAATACATACCCTTGTAGACCGAAAGCGGGGATTACGTTCCCGCACGAACGTTGACGATGAAGACCGACGAAGCTGACCTCAAGGTTTCCCAGCACCGCTAGCGCAACACCTCGCAGGGCGTTACACATGTACGGTGGAGACGACGACCTCTGAAACTCCAGTCCAGGACGAGCAGCGGAAGACTTGGACCAGAACACCAGCAGCGCGGCAGCGGACTATGGTGGAGAGACCTCCTCTCTTCTCGGCGCAACTCCGAAAAAGGGAATCACGAAATCGAGAGAGAAAGGAGAAATTAATTGGTGAATTAAAAGGCTAGGGGTGCCCCTTCTTATATAGACTCCCGGGGGGAGCCAACTTGCAAGACAGGCAATGTGGGACAATTCCCACATGCCTAGTGCGGCTCTGGATGGTGCGCCGGCCCTAGGTGGGCCCCATTTTCCCACCAAATTCCCTTGAGGGATTTCCCCCCCATGGGCCTTCTTTCCACCTGAAGGCCCATTTAGGGAAATCAGAATAAATATATTCGAAAATAAATATATAAAATCATATTTAAATATTAATTACAATAATTAACATTAAACATATTATATATAATTTATTCTAGCTTCGAAAACTATTTCTTCGCTGCCCGATCTCCATCGGACCATTCCCGGGACGTTCCTGGTGATCTCTTTCATTTCCGGTTGTCTTGTCGAAACCCTTTAAGTGTGTTACCCTAGCGGTTCGATATAATAACATACATGATCGAGACCCCTCTCAGATCAATGATTAACTCGTAGGCCTGGACCCCATGAATTAACCCCTGTGATATAACGAATGACTATCATCTATCAAACCTAGACGTCGGGTCTTAAACCTTTTGCCATAGCGATACTTAGTGTGTCCGAGACTCGCCCATGGATATCTCTATACCCAACATGATCTTGTTACCGACACCACTATCTTCTACTCGTCTATGATTTCATGTCTCCGTGACCTAGTCACATGCTTGTGATGACCCACAAGTATAGGGGATCACAACAGTCTTCGAGTGAAGTAAAACCCAGATTTATTGATTCGACACAAGGGGAGCCAAAGAATATGTGTAAGCTTTAACAGATGATTTGTCAGATCAGCTGCACCTGTGAATAGACTTGCTCGAGGAATATTATCAGTAGCAACAGTCTTATAGCAGATCCAGTAGTGAAATAACAGTAGCAGGAGAATTAAGACAACGATTGTGATTGAAGTAGACATCAGGATAAAAATATTGTAGGCACATGGACGGCTGTACGGGCGTTGCATGGACGAGATAATTAATGTAATAACATAGCATAGGCATTTGCAGATAAATAATATAAAGCATCCAGGCATAAACTAATCATAAGCATGTATTCCAATTTAGTTGTGCGTGCTCGCAATGAGAAACTTGCACATCATCTTTTGTCCCGCCAGCCCGTTTGCAGCGGGGACCTAAGGGAAACTACTAGCAATTAAGGTACTCCTTTTAATAAAGTACCGGAGCAAAGCATTGACACTCCGTGAATACATGTGGTCCTCACATCATCCATTCCCTCCGGTTATCCCAATTGCTGTCACTTTGGGGCCATCGGTTCCGGACAATAACGTACGTATACAACTCATAGATATGATACAAAACAATAATTATCATCATAATTCAATAACATGTTCAGATCTGAAATCATGGCACTCGGTACCTAGTGTCAAGCATTAAGCATAACAAGTTGCAAAAATGACGTAAAACACCGATAACGGATACTAGGCACCATGCCCTAACAATCTTACAACTATTACATGAGTGATCTCATCCAATCCCTACCATCCCCTCAAGCCTACAACGGTGAATTACTCACTCATTGACGGGGGAAACAGTGATGGATGATGGAGAGGCGGTGGAGATGACGATGGTGATGATCCCCTTCAATTCCCCGAACCGGCTGGGTGCCGGAACAGAGACTTCTGGTTCCCGAACTAGGGTTCGCGATAGCGGCGGCGTACAGGTGTGTTCTCTGGAAAAGTGTCTATCCCCCGTGTGTTTTTAGGTCATGAGGGACTTATAGCCACGAGGGGGTCGCGAGGGAGTGGCCGAGGTGGCCTCCTCACCTCCTGGCGCGGCTAGGTGGGCCCCCACACCGCCAGGTGGTGAGGGCCCCTCTTGCATCTCCTCCGTTTGGTCTTCGTGGTTCCTGGTCCTCCTCGGATAGAAAATGACTTCTGGTTGACTTTCGGGCTTTTTCTCCTAAGTTGATATTTTTGCACACAAAAAAGACACCAGGGTAATTCTGCTGAAAACAGCGTTAGTCCGCGCTAGTTGCATTCAAAAAACACAAATTAGAGGTAAAACAATAGCAAAAGTGTTCGGGAAAGTAGATACGTTTTGGACTCCCCCCAAGCTTAGCTTATTGCTTGTCCTCAAGCAATTCAGTTAACAACTGAGTGCAATAAAAGAACTTTCACGAACTCATTTGCTCATGTGATGTAAATATTCTCATTATGAGGACAAATGCTTAGACTATTCATAACAAGGTATATATAAAACGGTGTCACCTAATAGTTATGTAAACCATGAAAAGATGCCAATTATACCGATGATAAATAAATGAAACATATCAATTCACAGGATTGCAATGATCATAAGAAAGGATGATAAAGTGGTATCTCGCTAGCCCGAATATAACAACAAAACATAAATGCCCAGGCACCTCTGAGTTTCAAGGGAAGACTAGAGATAAAGATATCAAAGATAAAAGCATCTAGATTACACAGCGGTTAACATATTAAGGGACAAGCACATTACACTAAGAATGACAATTATGCTCTAAAAAAGGTGCTCAAAGAAAGATGGTGACTCAACAATAAAGTAAAAGATATGCCCTCCATTGAGGGAAGTAGGGATTCAACATGTGCTAGAGCTTCTTATTATTTTGAAAACAAAGGTATAATTGTTTTTGAGTGGTGGTTAATAGGTCAACGAATGGCAATAGAGTTCTCGTTATCTTCCATACTAAGCAAGTTGAGAGCGGTTCCGATTATTTTTAAAACAAAGCACTTCTAATATGCATATTTATATTCATATATTTTGATAGCTTGACACTCCTCCCCACCTTGCTAACAATACCATGGCTAACCAAATCCTCGGATGCCCACCAAACAATCTCAAACCATGGAGGAGTGCCTATTTTTATTTTCTCAAATCCTTTATTGGTATTACAATGGTCTCACCAACCCTTTGCAAAATTAGTGACGAGCAGATGTAGCATGCAAGTCAATTACTTAATTATATGGAAGATAACAATACCAACTACCACTTCCTCATGAGCTCAAAGCAGTGGCACAAATTGAGAAGTGTTTGAAGGTTTTAAAGGTAGCACATGCGAATTTACTTGAATGGTTTGAAATTGCCATGTGTAGGTATTTATGGTGGACTCTTTGGAACAACTTGGTTTTCAGGGATTTGGAAGCACAAGCATTTTCTCAGCTTAGTACAAGTGGGGGCTAGCAAAATATGGGAAGCGACAATTCAAGAGAGCAATAACCGTCATAATCATGCTTGCGACGAAATAGAATTAACGGATGCAAAGTAAAGATACAAGAACTCTGAGTCAAAATATGTCATCAAGGCTTAATGGACCTTTTGTTTTCAGTCATAACATGTGTAAGCATGTGCCAAGTCAATTCAAATGAATTATTCAGAGGAGGATACCACCGTGTCATATTCTATTATGAGCAAAACAATACAAGCAAATATCCAAAGAGACATAACATCCATCATAAATAAATTGGAAACGATCATAAGAGAATACGAACTACTAAGCATCCACCAATCGAAATATATCTTATGCGAACCATCTAAGCATGCTCACATGAATGAGTAATATGTATAAAAAATGAGAAACAAATAGAGTTCATTACCAGCCTCTTACCCAACTCGAAATTGTCTAAGATCATCATAATTGCCTTATCACTTGTGTGTGTGAAAGATATGAGATAATAGCCAAACTTCATGGAGTAATTGAAGATAATGAACTCTGAAACAAACTATACAAAAGCAAAGAGAAATAGCAAATATTTTTGGGTTTTTGGATTTGGAAACGAAAAACAGAACATCCATCAAAGATGAATTTTTTCGAGGATCTTAACATGTCCAGATCAGAAAACTCAAAACTAATGAAAGTTGCGTACACATCCCAGGAATATGAACACGAAATTTCAGGTCATGCCGACATTCTTGTAAAAAGTTATGAATTTTACGGTGGACAGCAGAAATCTGTCCCTACGCGAAACAGCACGCAACAAAGCAAAATATTTTTATGCTTTTGCATATTGAACTGAAATAAACACTAAGCATACTAATACTAGATACTAAAATAAACTAGCAAGAGAAATAACAAAAATCTTTTTGGTATTTTTGGGTTTATGGAAAGCAAACAAAACATAAACAAATGAACGAAAGAGAGAAAACTAAACGAAACATGGATATACAAAGTACCGAATGAGAATGATATAAAGATGAGTGTGCATCGGTATACCTCCCGTCCAAGCTTAGGCTTTTGGCCCAAGTGGAGCTCAAGGCCAACGTGAATAATCGCCCCAACTCGGTGGGTTATGCTCGGTGTAGACGTACTCCGCATCAGCTGCGGTGGATGAAGATCCCGAAGGTCCTGCATACCCAAGATCCGGGTACACGGGGCCGTGTATCTCTGGGGCTGAATGAAACCACCCCCATACTCCTCGTCATGACCCATACTATCCGGGTCGGGCTGCTCTCCAAGTGTATCCAACTCAGCCTCTGAGACTGACAAGTTTTCCCTGTCAATAAGGTTAAGAAGAGGCGCAGACAAGATAACAATTCTCTCAATAGTAGTTACTCGGAGGTGTTTCCTCTTTGCATAAGTTATGGTATAAGTAATATAATGCAAGCTACCACTTCCAGCAATAAAATCGTGTCTCATCATTGACTCAATATCAAGTATTTCCATAGATAATAGCAAATCATTAGGATGGGGCCCTAAACAATGCAAAGCTAATAATCGTGAAGCAACAAGTCCTCCACAAATTCCTCCCTTCTCGCGGTTAGTCGCGAAACGGTGAGCAATTAGAGCACCCAAGTTATAAGTCCTATCACGATGCAATGCAGCAGCAAGAAAAGCTAAATCAGGCAAGCCTAATTTACCAGCAGATCTCTTAGCTAGAACACACTTAGCAATGAAGTATGCAAAATAACGAATGAAAGGGAGGTGAATACTCCTGATTTTACCGTCCTCCTTAGAAAAACTTCTCACATAGTAGATTTCTTCATACACATCCATCAATTGCCTTGGATTACCCTTTGGCTTCTCCACTGATCCTTTATTTGGAACCCTCATCACTGAACAGAAAACATCAAAAGGAAAATCCACAAATTTGTTGTAAATTGTATAATGCACGGTGGGGTTAGATGAGTTCAACTTGCAATGAAAATCCTGCACCACCGACATAGACAAAATAGCATATTGGTAAGGTAAATTATCAAGAAAATGTTCCAATCCTGCATTGGACAAGAGAGACTCCAAATCCTGTGTAATCCCTAAAAATTTCATGAATTGCGCGCACGGGTAGACGGCAGGGTACACTCCTTCTTTGTTGGGGATATATCAACTAGGGGTATAACCAACATGGATCAATCCGGCTAGTCCAGGGTGGCCCAAGGATGGTAAGGCCGAAGCCTGCCGGGCGGCCCAGATAGCTGACGTACAAGGAAGTAGGCGGACGGTCCAAGGAAGGCGGAAGGCCGAAGCCCATCCAGCCACCAAGCCCAAGACGGAAGGCGGCAACTAAGCCGGCTAGGTCTAGGACTCTGTTTACTTGCCGAACAAGTACTTACCTTGTACCCTAGGGTCTGGCCGCCTATATAAGCCGGCCACCAGGGAGCCTTTAGGGCAGACGCTTCAATAGGCGTCATACACATTGTAACCTGTTCACGGCTATTGCCTCATAGTGAATTATAGCAGCACGTAGGATCTCGCCACCGCCGTGGGATCCGAAGCTGGGTAAACTCGCCGTGTTCAATCCCGTCCTCGACGACACCAACCTTCTTCCCCACAATTCATACGTAGGCTAGAGGACCCCCGTCTCCTATCAATTATGCCGATACCACGACAGTTGGCGCCCACCGTGGGGCATAAGGTTCCTGGCGTCACGTTCCAGGAGGGAACACTTGGCGGCGTGGGCAAGCAGATCGCCGTCGTTCGCGTCACAAGGTATGGCAGCCATAGCTACATCAACTCGGATGAGTCCTGGCTCCCGGCGGACGACTACCTTATCGGATGCGCAATCGTACCGATCGGAGGGATCGACGTCTTCATCGGGTACACGCCAGAGGCGTACGGCCTACCGCGTTTCTACAACCCCACCCACCAACCCTTCGACCAAGCAGTCGACCGACAAGATGGATCTGAATCCACCTTCTCCCAGGAGTCGGCCGAATCTGATTTCCACTTCGTCGGAGTTGTCGGACTGGGATCAGACTCCCAGCCGGAAAACAACGATCCTGAGTCAATCCTCCCTGCTCTACAGGAGTATGCGATGTCAGATGCCGGATCCAGATCTACCGTTGAAGTCAACGTAGATTCTGACTCTGATGATGATGCTAGTCTCTTCGAAGAGAAGATCAAAACCCGCTTTTCCAGTGGTAATCCGGCTCCTTCAGAGGGCACAACGGATACTGACATGCCTGACAAGCTGGCTATGATGGTTGTTGTCGGTCACGAGACAACCCCAGTTACTTCGGAGGCGCAAAACAAGCCGGCGGAAGATGCCGACGACACCACTGCCGGCCAACTCATTGAAAGTTCCGACAAGGTGCGCGCAAAGAAGAAAACTGGCCTCGAGAAAGGCGGCAGCAGCAAACCCACGGATTTGCTCTCCGTCATCAAAGAAGTAGACGAGATCATGAATACTCCGGTGAATAAAGACACCCCACTTGACGAAGTGGAAGAGCTTAGGCTTAACATGCTTAAGCACTCTGACTTCCTACGAAAAAGAGAGGATCACGTTGAGAGCCTTGCGAAGAAGATCGAGAAAGAACAGGAGAAGATGTCGGCCAAAACAAGCCGGCAACTCTTTGAGGAGAAAAGGTCATCAAAAAACCGCCATGGAAAAGAGCCGCCTACGCAAGCGACGACAACGGCTCAAGATCTAGGGTTCGACTGGCGTACAACACCACATCGCGTGGACAGAAGGGGAGATGTTGTCTTCTGCACCCCTGTCCTCAAAGCGGCCGCCGCGCTAGATACCCTGGACGACAACACTTACACGGCGGAAGAAAAGCTGGCCAATGCAAGACACTTCGTGAGCAAGGCCCTAGAACAACAAGCTCGCGCTGATTCCTACGGCCACATGGTGGATGCTCGCGGGGGAGACCTAGAGTATAAGTCGGGAAAGTGCAAAGCTGCGCCCGGCGCCGACCCCGAAGGCCCGTCTGGCTCCAGTAGCCATGGCGACAAAAGGAAGGCAACGCCACCTCCAAAGAAGACGCCACCGCCAAAGCCAAGGCGGGACGAGAATTCAAGGACAGGAAGCAGACGAGACCTGCCACCTCCATCCCAGCCAAGACGCGACAACGGCGGTAGCCGGAACAACAGGCCACCGCCTAGAAAAGATGTCGGCAACGACCCTCCCAGGAGAGGTCGAAGCCGGTCTCCGCAGCGTAGCACCGGCAGCAAGAAGAGAGAGGAGGCAGAAGGGCCCAGGCGCATCATAAGCCGGGCAGCGCAGGACGAGCCGGACGCAAACAGAGGCGCACGGCAGCTCGATCCAAAAGACGCACGACACCGCCTACAAGACATAGCAAGAGGAAAGGAGCCGCTATACTCTGGACCAAAGTGCTTCGGTGACGCCATCCGCAGAGAGCCGTTCCCTAAGGACATGACATCAGTGTCAAAAAACTGTTCTTGGTACAACGGCCTCGTTAAGCCGGACTCATGGCTATCCGATTATGCCATGGCCATAGAAATTGCCGGCGGGAGCAGCTATATTGCCGTCCGCTACCTACCTCTCATGTTGGAAGGCACGGCAAGAGCTTGGATCGACAACCTTCCTGAAAAGTCCATCCATAGCTGGTACGACATGGAAAAGGTTTTCTCCCAGCACTTCCAAGGAACATACAAGCGTCCAAATACCTACACGGATTTGCAACGCTGTATCCAAAAGCCGGACGAAACCATGACAGATTTTGTCAGCTGTTGGATATCCGAAAAAGCCAACTGTCATGGTGTTTCGGACACACAGGCTATCCACGCCTTCTACACGGGCCTACAGAAGAAGTCCTTGCTCCGTCATAGGCTCGTCCGCGAGCAAATCACGGACCTTGGTGAGATGCTCAACCTGGCCGCCCAATACGCGGCGGCGGATGACGACGCCCGGGACGATGACCCAGACGTCAACATCATACCAAAGCGGAACAACAAACGCAAGCAGGCGACAGATGACAAAGCCGGACCTTCCAATGAGGTAGTCGCAGCATTCCAAGGGAACGCCGGCAAAAAGAACTGGAAGAATAAGAAATATAGTCGCGAAGCCGGCTCAGGGCCTAAGGCGGCACGAATCACTTATGAACAGGCAAAGCTTTTGCCATGTCCCATCGACGCCTCACTGGGCAAGGTCAACCATATGCTTGGCGAGTGCCGTTTCATGGACGACTTCAAAAAGGACCCCACAGTCGGCTGGAAGTCAAAGAAGAACGACAAGAAAGACAACAAGGAGGATGAGGATGACGACGACATGTCTATCTCAAGCGAAGATGACGCAGCCGCCAAGAAAAAGAAGCCGTATCCGAAGGTCAAAGAATCTCTTGTGTGCTTTGTCGGCACGCCTTCGGCTAAGGCGGATAAGGCGGAAATGCGCGAGCTCAACGCGACAATGCCGGACGTCCCTCAGTACTTGAACTGGTCGGAAGCAACGATCACTTGGGACCGGTCCGACCACCCTGACCACGTTCCTCACCCAGGCAAGTACGCCCTTGTCGTCGATCCCATTGTCGACAACTTCAGACTCACAAAGGTACTTATGGATGGCGGCAGCAGCCTCAACATCCTGTACTATAACACACTAAGCCGCATGAACCTATCAGAGGATCAGCTGGACCACAGCAACCTCACTTTTCATGGCATAGTGCCCGGCAGGCAAGCAAAGTCAATGGGGAGCATCAAGCTGAAGGTAACTTTCGGACCAAAAGAGAACTACCGCTAAGAGTTTCTCCGGTTCGAAGTTGTGCCCTTCAAAAGCGCCTATCATGCAATCTTCGGACGACCGGCTTTCGCCAAGTTCATGGCAAGGCCGTGCTACATATACAGCAAGCTTAAAATGCCGGGGGAAAACGGAACCATCACAATTTCCGGAAACTTCAAGAAAGCCAAGGAGTGCGAGCGTGGCATGGCCGCCTTCGCAGAAGCCGTCATCCACAAGGAAGAACTCGCGCTGCTCGGGGCGGATTCAGACAACTCCATGCCAAGGCCAAAGATTGATGTCAAGAAGACCTTCGAAGCTTCAGAAGACACCAAAAAGGCGGACCTCATCCCAGGTGACAAGTCTAAGCAAGTTGTCATCGGCTCCAACCTTGACAACAAATAGGAAGGCGCGCTCGTCGAGTTCCTCCGTGAGAATCGTGACATCTTTTTATGGTCGCCTTCCGACATGCCTGGTGTACCGAGGGAACTTGCCGAGCACTCGCTCAACGTCATAAAAGGATCCAAGCCGGTGAAGCAAGCAACAAGACGCTTTGGAGATGAGAGACGCAAGGCTATAGGAAAGGAGATAAATAGGCTGAAGGCCGGCAATTTCATAAAAGAAGTTGTACACACCGATTGGGTGGCAAATCCTGTACTTGTTCCAAAGAAGAATAAAGAGCTGAGGATGTGTATTGACTATGCCGGCGTTAACAAGTGCTGCCCAAAGGATCCCTTTGCGCTGCCTAGAATTGACCAAGTCGTAGACTCCACAGCAGGCTCCGAGCTGCTTTGTTTTTTGGACGCCTACTCAGGATACCACCAAATCAAGATGAGAGAGTCGGATCAGCTGAAAACATCTTTCACCACTCCATACGGGACTTTCTGCTACATTACAATGCCTTTTGGCCTGAAGAATGCAGGGGCAACATACCAGCGCTGTATGCAAAATTGCCTGCACGAACAGATCGGCCGCAATGTTCACGTCTATGTAGACGACATCGCGGTAATGTCAAAAAAGAAGGCAGATCTCCTAGAGGATTTGGAAGAAACGTTTTAGAATCTCCGGAGGTATCAGATGAAACTCAATCCCGCCAAGTGCGTTTTCGGCGTTCCAGCCGGCAAACTGCTCGGGTTTATCGTCTCAGAACGAGGGATCGAGGTTAACCCGGAGAAGATCAAGGCCATCCAAAACATATCCAGACCTACTTGTCTGAAGGACGTGCAGTGCCTAGCCGGATCGGCGGCAGCCGTCAGTCGTTTCATAAGCCGCCTAGGGGAAAAGGCAATGCCTCTCTACCGGCTATTGAAGAAATCCGACAACTTCGAGTGGACAGCAGAGGCAGATGCCGCCTTGCAACAACTTAAGGAGGCCCTCATATCCGCTCCGATATTGGCAGCACCTCGATCACAGGAACCAATGCTGCTGTACATCGCGGCAACAGGAGCTGTTGTCAGCGTTGTCTTGGCTGTGGAAAGAAAGGAGAACGAAGCCGCGACGTGTGAGCAGCGACCGGTCTACTTCATCAGTGAAGTATTCTCCGCCTCCAAGCAGAGGTTTCCGCATTACCAAAAGCTGGCTTATGGTGTATTCTTCGCTGCCAGAAAGGTTAGGCATTACTTCCAGGAACACATAGTGACAGTAGTCAGCAATGCACCGTTGGGAGACATAATCAACAATGCAGAGGCAACAGGTCGAGTTGCCAAATGGGGCATCGAACTTGCCGCCTTTGATATAGTCTATAAACCACGGACCACCATTAAGTCTCAAGCGCTTGCAGACTTTGTCGCCGACTGGACAGAGGCCATGGAGGAAACGACACTCCCCGAATCAGAATATTGGGTCATGCACTTTGAGGGATCAAAGATGCTCAAAGGCTCGGGGGCTGGAGTCGTTCTACGCACGCCTAAAGGTGACAAGCTTAGCTACGTGTTACAAATCCACTTCACAACAACCAACAACGTTGCCGAGTACGAAGCCTTGCTTCATGGGTTACACGTGGCAAACGACCTAGGCGTCAAAAGAATCCTCTGTTATGGCGACTCAGATTTAGTCGCGCAGCAAGTAAGCGGAACATGGGATGCGAAAAGCGCAACATTGGCGGCTTACAGTGCCAAAGTTGACGAATTCGCAAAAAACTTCGCGGGCTACGAAGTCCGGCATGTTCCAAGAGCTGAGAACGAGGCGGCGGACACACTTGCAAGACTAGGATCGGAACGCAAAAAGGTACCAAAAGATATTTTCCTGGAGCATTTGCACAAGCCATCCATTAAAGGCGCCGATTTGATGGACCCCGATGCAGAAGAACCGGTAGAAGCGTCAAGTCTCGCTGTCTACTTGACACAGTCGGATTGGATAGTCCCATATCTAGATTTTCTAATCGACAGAAAGTTGCCGGAGGACGATGAGGTGCTAAAAAGGCAGATCACAAGGCGAGCCAAGGCATTCACGATAATAAAAGGCGAGCTATATAAGCGAAGCACGTGCGACATCTATCAGCGGTGCATACAGCCGGAAGAAGGCCGGGAAATTCTGAAGGACATACATATTGGTACCTGCGGGCATCATGCTTCCGCCAGGTCCATTGTATCCAAAGCTTTCCGCCAAGGTTTCTACTGGCTCACCGCCAAAGAAGACGCCGAGAACATCGTAAAGACATGCAAAGGCTGCCAGTTGTACGCTCGTCAACCTCACTTGCCGGCACAGGAACTAAGGACGATCCCAATCACCTGGCCGTTCGCGGTCTGGGGCTTAGACATGGTGGGTCACTTCAAAAAGGCGCGTGGTGGGTACACCCACCTATTGGTCGCTGTCGACAAGTTCACCAAATGGGTCGAGGCTAAACCGATCAGCAAACTTGACGCATGAACAAACACCAATTTTCTCTGGGGAATTATCTCCCGGTTTGGAGTTCCACACAGCATTATCACCGATAATGGCAGCAACCTGTCTCAAGGCGACATAGAAGAATACTGCAGCGATCTGGGTATCCGGCTTGATTTGGCATCCGTGTCACACCCTCAATCCAATGGACAAGTAGAGCATACAAACGGCCTAGTCTTATCAGGACTTAAGCCTCGTCTCGAAGCTCCATTACACAGGGCAGCCGGCGCTTGGGCAGATGAGTTACAGTCGGTACTATGGAGTTTGCGCACAACGCCAAACAGGTCTACCGACTACACTCCTTTCTTCTTAGTATATGGCGCTGAGGCAGTGCTACCTACCGACATGAAGTACGATTCCCCAAGAGTTCAAGCCTACATCGAGCAAGACGCAGAAGGTGCAAGACAGGATAGCCTAGACCTGCTAGACGAAGAAAGAGACGTCGCTCTCCATCGCTCCGCCTTGTACCAGCAACAACTTCGCCGCTATCATAGCCGGAGAGTGTGGAAGCGAAGCTTCAGAACAGGTGACCTGGTTCTCCGCCTAATTCAAGACAGAAAAGGCTTGCACAAGTTATCCCCGCCATGGGAAGGACCGTTTATAGTCACAAAGGCGCTGCTCAATGGTTCCTACTACCTGGCCGACATCCGCGACGAAGACGAAAAGAAAATGCGCAAGAAGGCGGCAGGAAAAGGGGAACCAAGCGCAAAAAAGGCATTGACGATCCGTTCGAGCAGACAATACGGCATTGGAATATTGAGCAGCTACGTCCTTTCTACACTTAGCAATTTATAATTGTAATAAGTTAAATATGATTATGAAATAAAAGTCTATGGTTCCTCATCTGTGTTGAGAAGCATGCCATCTTTTGTCCTTTCTTGCAATCATATTTCCCCTATGTATCTAAGTTACCTATTTTCTAGCTCCGTGCAAAGGTTCAAACTGGTAGATACTTGCAGCTTTCGAGCCAACCCAAAGCAAAAATAAACTTTTTTGCGCCGTCTAATTCCTTTACTTCTGATTACTTATATGTGGTTCGCCTAGTAGTATGTCTTTGACACCAACATGTTGGCTTTGGTCTCTGATTCTAAACACATGGTTTAGCCCTGGTTGTTTCAGCTAAAGTTACCAGCTGAGGTTTCGTCAACATACAAAAAGTCAAACATATAAGTCAGGGTAAAATTAAGGCGGGCCATATAAATAAAGACAAAATAAAACATGTCAGCTAGTTTCCGCCTAACAAAGCAGCAACAAAAGTATATACAAATATTACAAGTCAATGTTGCATTGTTTCAGGGGCCGACAAATAAGGCTAATAGGAGGCAAGGACAGAAAGATATGGCTCGGGGGAGCATCTACATCAGGCTTGGGGGCTGACAACTTCAGCCCCGGAGCTATCACTCCCCTCCGCGTCGGCCGCGCCGGCAGCTCCAGCTCCCTCTCCGCCAGGCACAGGATGGCGCCGATAGAAGACCGAAGTGTCAACCATGTCAGCAACACGCGTGGCGTAGCCGGCAACGCTGTCCAGAACAGCGGCCGGCTCAACCTCGCTGCCGTCTTCATATGTTGACGGCATGCCTTCGGTAACAGCTTCTATCTCCGCCTCGGGGTAGTGCGCCATGAATAACCCAAGTGCGGTCTTGGCACCACCCCGCGCCGCCGACTTCAGCGAGCTCTTGTGCAGTTTGGTCGTCTGCTCCAAGATAGCGGGCACGTCGCTGAACTCGGTCGGTTCCTGGCTGCCGGAGGAGGTGAAGAACTTGGCGGCAAACCGCTTGGACGCCGCCAAAGTCTCGGTGATCAGTTCGCCTAGACGCGCAAGGCGACCCAGGCGGGGGCTGACAACCTTGTCATCGCCTAAATCGGCGGGAACTGTATCAAAAATGAAGCCATTAGTTTGGCTCAGGCTAAAGCAAAATGGCAGCATCAAATAAGGAGTAAGAAATTACCAAGGGCCGAGTTATGGAAAGCGGACAGCTCAATCATATGAGTTGCCAGCGCATCCTCAGCAGTTTGGGCGCGAGAAGTCTGCTTGGAGATTTCCTCGGCAGTCGTCTTCTCCGCCTCCGCCAACTTATTGCGCAGGCTTTCCAGCTCACCAGTGAGCTGGCTAGATTCTTGCGCAAATTTGAGCTGTTGGGCCTCCATCTCCTTCTGGTGAGCCTCCTTCAACTCCAAGTTGGCGGCCGCCAAATCAGAAGCTTCATTCATAAGAGCTTGCATATCAGTGGACGCCTTCAGAATATCCTGGGCGTGGTCTAGCAGTTCTACAAATATGGATTCGCTAACTAAATAATTGACGGCAACATAAGTCGAAAGTATAGCTGAAGGCGAAGAGGATTAACCCTACCTTCATCTTTTTTTGCGGGCCGCCTCCAACTCGGCAATCCGCAGGTCCTTAGCCTCGCACTCCTTCTTCAGGTCGCGGCAGCGCCGGTTTATCTCGACTCGGGAGGAGACAAGCTCGACGTTGGCGGACACAAGGCCCTGCAGGACAAAACAAAGGCATAAAACATATTGTCGAATAACCACTAAGCCGGCAGTCAAAATTTCTTTTATTTTTGACTTACCATCTAAGTGCTCCGGGGAAGGGCTATGTATATGCCGGAGTGGTAAAAACTTACAGATAGGTCGCCCTCCAAGTCGGCGAAGGCCTGCGAGGCGAAGTTGGCGAAAGCCAAAGTTGACTCCTTGGCCTCCTTAAAGGTGGACCAAGGGTCCCTGACCTTGCCGCCTCCCGCAGTCGGGGCTGCCCTCCGAGACCCGCCGGCAGTCGACTCCAGCAACCCTTCATTGGCGGCGCGCGATTGAGCGGCTTCATCGGTCGTAGCCTCAGCCAGCAGTAGGGGAGTCTTGGGCGCGCGGTCGGTGGAAGAGGCCCTTGGCGGAGTGCCAGAAGCCGGAGCCGGGGGCTGACGACGAGCGTCGCCCATAAAGCTGCCGGCTTGGAGCTGAGGAGTTGGCGGCACGGTAGCCGGCGAGCTGCCTTGTGGCCGCTTACCCTTGCCAAGAAGTCTGGTCGTCAACCGGGAAGTTGCGACCCTTTCCCTGTCAATAAAAAGCAAGCACAGTCAATTGGGTGCCAGTATTAAAGAGGTTTGTCGTCTATTAAAGGCAAAATTGAGTACCTTCGGGGGATATTAATCCCCGCGTTCTCGCCAAGGTTGGCGAGAGCCGGCTCGGTAGCCGATGCGATCCGTTTCTTCCTCTCGGCATTCACCGTAGAGGAAGCGGCGCCGGATGCCTTGCGCTTCTTCGTCTTCCCGGCTTCCGACTCGTAGAAGTCGGGAGCCAGGTCATCCTCCCCCAAGGCGGAGAGCTGAAAAATAAGACAAGCTTAATGGAGCTCAATTTTAGCCGGCGAAGCTATCAAACAAGGGGCAAGGAAGAAGATATTTACCTCGAGGGGAGGGTTGTCGTGGGTGTGCATAGGCACGCCCTCCACCGCCTTCACCAGCTACGCCTTGACAAGGCTGCGAAGCCGGAACGCCAGGTCGGCAACCGGCAACATCTCTTCGCTCACGCGGAGAGAGGCCGTGTCAGTAGGCGAATACTGACACATTTTGTGCGGGCTGTACCGCAGGGGGAGGATCTGCCGGCCGAGCCAGCAGATGACGGTGTCGACCCCATCCAGCAGAGGGGGAGCCATCGTCCGCGTGAGGAATTCAATCCGCCTTTGAATAAGGCGGAGTTCCTCCGTCATCTTGGGCACCGCCTCGTCCCAGCAGGGCCGGGGCATAGGTGGCGCGTTGACGAATTCCGGGATGCCAACTTGGCGGCCCGGAGCTGCCATATCTTGGCAGTAGAAGAAGGTGGAGGTCCAGCCCTTGACGGACTCAAGGTATGGTATCTTAGGATACCATTGGCGGCCCTGGCGGCAGTTGAAGGTGACGCTGCCGCAGGTTACCAGCCGCCGTCCGGCACTGTCTGTCGCCGGCAACGGAAGCAATATCTGAAGAAGTCTAAACTAGGCCTAATAGCTAGGTAGCCTTCGAACAGAGCTGTGAAGCTGGCTAGGACTAATATGCTATTGGGTGCTATGTTGTGGGGCTGGAGCCCATAATGATCTAGAACCTCGCTAAAGAAGGCGGAAGGCGGAAGCGCCATTCCCCTAACCAAATGGGAGGTGAGGATTACCCGCTCCCCGGCTCTTGGGGCCGGGATGACGTCTCCATAGGCGGCCCTCCACCGGCAATCTTCCCGAGTGGGGAGGTAGCCGACGGCCTCCAAATCTTGGAGGGCGTCTTCGTCGACTATGGAAGGTAGCCAGTAGCGGGACCCGAGGTCCGCCGCTTCCTCTTCCTCGTCGACGGGGGCGCCCGCCGACGTCATCACCGCGGTGGTTGGTGGAGGAGCCGAAGGACCCGTCGCTGGTGCGCACGCGGTGGAAGTCCGGGGGCGACGGTGGCGACATTGCCCGTCGCCGCCGTCGCGGGACGAGTTATCGCGCCGCCCATCGCCGTCGCGGGCGCGGTCTCGGTCGCCGGACCGCTCGACGCCGTGGAAAGAGTCTGGCCGGTGGACATCGCCGCGCGGAGAGGTCGTCGGAGGAGAGGAGTTCGCCGGAGCTCGCTCGGAAGCAAGAAGCGGAGAAGTGGAAAGGGCAAGAGGGAACGGAGAGCAAAGGCAGGGTGGTGAAAATGGACCGTTTGGCTACCTATTTATAGGGCCAGGCGTTGCTCCCTGTGCAACGGTGCTTTTAGTCGGACACGTGTCCAGCATCCGTTGCAGCACACGATTGCACGATCTCCACGCCTCCTCTTTTCCCGCAATTTGTGATCATGGCGAGATTCCCGCCTAGACGGTTTTCAAACTGTCGTGAGCTGGCTAGGTGGAAGCCGTCAAGAAGAATGCTCGGCAAGATTGCCGAGTAGCCATCTTTTCCCATGATGGATAAAGGCGGTCGCATGTCAATGTCAAGACACGCATGCCTCGTTGATTTTCAGAATGGTTCAAGTCCTGCAGCCGTCAACTTTGGCAGATGAAGAATCAAGAAGAAGTCGGCGCCTGGAGAACTTAAACCTTTCTGGGGGCTAATGTTGGGGATATATCAACTAGGGGTATAACCAACATGGATCAATCCGGCTAGTCCAGGGTGGCCCAAGGGTGGTAAGGCCGAAGCCTGCCGCGCGGCCCAGATAGCTGACGTACAAGGAAGTAGGCGGATGGTCCAAGGAAGGCGGAAGGCCGAAGCCCATCCAGCCACCAAGCCCAAGACGGAAGGCGGCAACTAAGCCGGCTAGGTCTAGGACTCTGTTTACTTGTCGGACAAGTACTTACCTTGTACCCTGGGGTCTGGCCGCCTATATAAGCCGGGCACCAGGGAGCCTTTAGGGCAGACGCTTCAATAGGCGTCATACACATTGTAACCTGTTCACGGCTATTGCCTCATAGTGAATTATAGCAGCACGTAGGATCTCGCCACCGCCATGGGATCCGAAGCTGGGTAAACTCGCCGTGTTCAATCCCGTCCTCGACGACACCAACCTTCTTCCCCACAATCCAACGTAGGCTAGAGGACCCCCGTCTCCTATCAATTATGCCGATACCACGACATTCTTCTCTTCAAACTTTATACTTCCCTTCCAACACTATCTCATGAGGATTAGATGCAAATGAGTTCCCTTCCATGTTCTGAAATTTTCAACTAACATCATAAAAATCGATTTTTAGCCATCTAAATGAAGGGAAACCACTATAGTGACTTGATTAGAGGCTTAAGCATGCATCAAAACTAGTTTCTTCAACGTAGAGCAAGCATTCAAACTCACTAAACAAGATATCAACTGCAGCAAAATACTTCATATATACACCATTAAACAAAATTCTTCTTGGACATCCGGAGGAGTCACATACCGGAGAGGAGGTGCAACAAATTTCAACAGCAGAAATTGGCTGAATGTGGAGATCGAAATCACAGGAGATGATCAGCAAGAACACGAGTATGAGCTATCCAAAAGTGATTTTTCGGGGAAGAGGAAGGCAGCGGAAGGAGAGAGAGTAAGTGGGGGGCCTGTGGGCCCATCACCACCAGCTGGCGCGGCCAGATGCCTACCGCGCCACCAGGTGATGAGGTGGACCTGGGGGGTCCCTCTGGTGGCTCTCTGGCACTTCCAGGTGCCTCCTCGAAAAATATGGTTTTTCATATAAAAAAATTAATTTTCTGAGAAACTTTATTTTTTTTTCATTTTCTCGTATTTTGCATTATTAAATTCAATACTGAAAAATTATTTTCTAACAAAAAATTCAACTAAACATTGCAAACTAGGTAATATTATAGTAGGTATAACAAGGATGAGAGAAAGAAAATTGTTTAGCCTCTTTATGTATTTAAAATGCACTTGTTAACAAGGTTGATCAAGTCTTGCCATCAAATGAATTTTACATGACATGAAAGATTTTAAACCAAATGAGACACTCATGTTACCTTATAATGGATTGGTATGGATCCAATCATGAGAGTTTCGAATTCTTCTTTATATGGGCAATCAATACTTCCCACTCTAATAGACCTCAAATTGGTAATTGTTTTAACTCCAGGCATTCTATCAACTTTCTTGGGAAAATAAACAGTATGGCTCCTTCTCATGAACATTAAAGTAATGTTTCCTTTATTGCAATCAATAACAGACCCTGCAGTGTTTAGAAAAGGTCTTCCAAGAATAATAGACATATTATCATCTTCAGGCTTTTCAAGAACAACAGAGTCAGTCATAATTAAATAATTGGTAGTTATTTGGACAGGAACATTCTCACAAATTCCAACAGGAACAGCAGTAGATTTATCAGTCATTTGCAAAGACATATCAGTAGGTATCAATTTATCAAGGTGAAGTCTCTTGTAAAGAGAGAAAGGCATAACACTAACCCCAGCTCCCAAATCACATAGAGCAGTTTTAACATAATTATTTTTGATAGAGCAAGGAATAGTTGGTATACCTGGATCACCAAGCTTCTTTGGAACCTTACCATTAAAAGAGTAATTAGCAATCATAGTAGATATTTCCTCATTAGGAATTTTCCTTTTGTTAGTCACAATATCTTTCATATATGGGTTAACTGGTTATGTGCCATACCTAGCTGAGGTCTATCGGTCTGTGCCATACCCGCTTTGTTTCTCTGGTATGTGCCCTGGTTTGCTCGCATATCGCCCAAACGCTCGTTTCCCTCTAGTCAACCTACTTTGATCCGCACTTGGCCTGACTGGTGGGGTCGGCCTGGCGCGGCTCGGCTCATTTGTCGGCTCGGTTTGGATTTCCTGTGGTCGGCACGTGGGGCCGGGGCACTAGTCTGACTGGTGGGGCTGTGGCACTAGTCTGACTGGTGGGGACGGCACGTGGGGTGCGCGTGGGGTCGGCATGGGTTTGGCGCGTGGGGTTGGCGTGGGTCGGTTAGGGTTTGCCCGCCCACCCCACCGCGGCTAATAAATAGGGGCCACCCTCGTCGTAGAAACTCCATTTTGTCTACCTCTCTCTCCCCTCCTTCCCTTGAACATGTGGTGGAGCACGCCATCGCCGATGCCGGACTCGGAGCACTACTCGCCTGAGGAAATATGCACGACATGCAGAAGATGAAGCCCGAGGAGCGGGAGGAGTGGCTAGCAAAGTAGAACCTTCTAATAACAAAAGCTTTCATTTCAGTGGCCATGCCTATCCGTGCACGCTACATAGACGGCAAGGTGGACTACGGCATATCACACACGTATTCAATGCGCACGCAGTGCCACGAACTGGAAGGATCTCAGACAGATGTGTCTCATACTCTCATCGTACGACTCATAAAAATTGATTTGCTTCAGAATCTTACTTTCACGCTAGAACGGATAAACATGAAGGTAACCCTAACATGAACGGATACGCGCCGCTCGTTCTGCTATAGCTAGTACTCCCTCCATCCCGGTTTATAAGTCACCTTTGAAGCGAGTCCACCATTTTTGCTCAGAAATTGGGCCGTTTACCCTATCTTTGGAGCTCATTTGAAATACATTTTTCAGCTAGACCACCACCCTATCTTTGAAGCTCATTTGAAACACATTTTTCAGCGAGTCCACCATTTTTTTCTCAGAAATGAGGCTGTTTACCCTACCTTTCGAGCTCATTTGAAACACATTTTTCAGCTAGACCACCACCCTACCTTTAAAGCTCATTTGAAACACATTTTTCGGTGAGTCCACCATTTTTGCTCACAAATGAGACATTTTACCCTACCTTTCGAGCTCATTTGAAACACATTTTTCAACTAGACCACCACCCTACCTTTGAAGCTCATTTGAAACACATTTTTCAGCGAGTCCACCATTTTTTCCCAGAAATGAGACTGTTTACCCTACCTTTCGAGCTCATTTGAAACACATTTTCTAGCGAGTCCACCACCCTACCTTTCGAGCTCATGTGAAATACATTTTTCGGCGAGTCCACCATTTTAGCTTAGAAATGAGGCCGATTACCCTACCTTTCGAGCTTATTTGAAACACATTTTTTAGCGAGTCCACACCACCCTACCTTTCGAGCTCATTTGAAACACATTTTTCGGCGAGTCCACCATTTTTACTTAGAAATGAGGTCGTTTACCCTACCTTTAGAACTCATTTGAAACACATTTTTTAGCGAGTCCACACCACCCTACCTTTCGAGCTCATTTGAAACACATTTTTCGGCGAGTCCACCATTTTTGTTAAAAATGAAGCCGTTTACCCTACCTTTCGAACTCATTTCAAACACATTTTTAGCGAGTCCACCACCCTACCTTTTGAACTCATTTGAAACACATTTTTCGGCGAGTCCACCATTTTTGATGAGATCGTTTACCCTACCTTTCGAGCTCGTTTGAAACACATTTTTTAGCGAGACCAAGCTAGATTTGAAAAAGTCATGGCTATCCGCATTTGGTGTACAAAATACCCATTTTGTGTCACTGAGGCAAATGGGGGTGGGCGAGCCAAAATCCCCGTTGGGTCCGCCGTGGTCCACTCGTCGGCTGGTTTACAGCACTTGTTCTACGTGCGCGTCCAATCAGATCGCAGAATGAGCTTCTCGCGGATCGCCCCGAGTCTACATGCAGAATCCTTTTAGAGGAAATCGGACGGCCGTAGATTCCTTGTAGAGGAAATCGGACGGCTGTAGATTCCTTGTATAGGAAATCAGCTCCAAATATTCAAAAATTGTCGAAAAATTAAAAAATCATGCTCACATAGTCGTCTTATGTCATATACTAACGAATCAAGTTGAAAAACATGGTCTACATACATTCAAAATGAGAAGGGCATTGATCTCATGTGATATCGCATAACTCAAACTATGAGGTCTAAGGTTGGAGAGAAGTGGTTTTGGAATTGCAACATGAAATTTTCAAAAACCTCACAAAATCTTCATTTTGGAGTAACTAAGAAGGATCCATGCTTAGTTTTTAATTTTCATGTTTTAAATTTGTTTTAATGTCGGTCAAACTTAGGTTTAACCGATTTTGAAATAACCAAAATAAATTCAAAACTTATCGAAAAATTGAAAAACCGACGCACATAGTCTTCATATGTCATATACTAACGACTCAAGTTAAAAACTTGGTCTACATACATTCAAATGAGGAGGGCGTGAATCTCATGTGATATCGCATAACTCAAATGTGCAAATGAGAATTTCAACATGATAATTTCAAAATTCTCACGAAAGTATCATTAGAAGTGACTAAGAATGGTCTAGGCTTAGTTCGCGTCCAAATTTTACACTAATGTGCGCCTGTGCGCGCCCAGAGCACACCGGGCATGCTTTGAGCGCGTACAGAGTGCGCACTTAAGGTGTTCGACATAAGTACAATAACAAATATTGCTGGTGATGCTCCTTTTGAAAAACGACTCCAGCATGCCTCGCTTCCGTCTGCGCAAGTGGTCTTTTGTTTTACCCTTCTTACTTGTCTTTTTCGTGGCATCACGCGTCTCGTTCCCCTGACGGGCGCAGACTGAAGCGACGGGTGCTGTAGTCG
This sequence comes from Poa annua, assembly GCA_026929855.1. Classification (NCBI taxonomy): domain Eukaryota; kingdom Viridiplantae; phylum Streptophyta; class Magnoliopsida; order Poales; family Poaceae; genus Poa; species Poa annua. The sequence continues at coordinate 30,525,427 of CM049428.1, forward strand.
GCGCCCTGTAGACGGAAGCGAGGCGTGCTCGAGTCGCAGCGGCTGGAGTCGCAATAACGTCGCGCCGCTTCCAATGGCGCAGACGGAAGCGACGCGTGCTGGCAGTCGTAGCGTCTGGTCTCGTCGGCGTCAATGCGCGGCCAGGCAAAGCAGTGGTCGCGTTAATGCAGGCCACCCAGCCCTGCTCCTCCGGCCGCCTTTAAAACCCGACGCAGCGCAGCCCTGCTCTCCTCACATCAACACTTCCTCCTCTCTCTTCTTCTCCCCAAGGAAACGGAACGCCACTTGCAGCTGGAGGAACTCCGGCGTCGCAACGAGGACGCAGAGATGGCCAAGGCGTTCGAGCGAGTCATGTGGGGCGTGGAGGCCAAGACCTCTCATCCCTACGTGCTCTCGCTGGAAACCGCGTGGCTGAGTAGCGGCCACCAGCTGCCGGTGGACGACGACGCCATCCTACCGGATGGGTGGGTGAGGAGCGTCGTGTACATTCCAGTGGCACCGCGGCTCAGCGGTCAGGCCATCGTCGAGTTCATCAAGCGCAAGTGGAGAGAGAAGTCGTGCGAGCGAAGGCTCGACCCCAAGTACTCCATCTCGACGCCCTACTGGCACGCCGTAGTGGACAAGGAGTACGAGGCGCGTCTTGGCGGTCGATGAAATCCAACGCCGGAGTTGTCCTCAACGGACGACGACTGTGACATCGAGGACAGCGACGCCAGCGACGACGACGACGACCCCGAGCTGCCCGATCTGCCTCTACAAGCGTCTGCATCTTGGTCAACAGCGTCGCTTTCACCGAAGAAAGCGGCGGCGCAAGAAGAAGAGTCTTACCTTAAAACGCCCCCCCCCCCCCCCCGCATGTCATGGCGGTGAATCGAAAACGGCGTCGGCGAAGCCAGAAGCCTCAGCCGCCTCGGCGCTGGCTACGGACCGTTTCAGCTGGTTTTGCCCATGGGCCATGCCCAGAGGTGAAGGCTGACTTGGTTCGCATCTTCTCTCCCTCACCGGGATGAACCGGCATCTCTTCGCATGCGTCAATAATATGTGGCGATGAGGGATGGCCATGCATAGGCCTCTCTCTCATCCCTAAACCCTAAACCCTTTGTTTAGGCTTAAGTTTGTTAAATCTCGTTTAGATTTGTAATTGTAAGTTTGTTAAATCTTGTTTAAATGTTTGAATCAATTTGTGTTCACCGTTTATGTTGTTCATCGGCGGCGGTTCGTGTGCCCGCAAGGTGTTCGACAGTATGCATTCATGTTGAATTCGTTTCCGAACCACCTCAATCTTGTTCATCGGAGGCGGTTCGTGTGGCCCGCAAGGTGTTCGACATGTTAAATTCGTTTCCGAACCACCTCAATCCTCCAGTGGGATGAAACTATCCACAATTGACCAGCGGAACGGGTGGAACGGCAAGGTCTGGATTTGCCGTCATGGATGCGTCTTCCAAGTGGAGGTGCAGTGCCACGCCGACCCCACGCGCACCCCACGTGTCGTCCCCACCAGTCATACTAATGCCACAGCCCCACCAGTCAGACTAGTGCCCGGCCCCACGCGCCGACCCCAGGAAATCCCAACTGAGCCGACAAAGAGCCGAGCCATGCCAGGCCGACCCCACCAGTCAGGCCAAGTGCGGGTCAAAGTAGGTTGACCAGAGGGAAACGAGCGTTTGAGCGATATGCGAGCAACAAGGGCACATACCAGAGAAACAGCGCGGGCATGGCACAGACCGATAAAACTCAGCTAGGTATGGCACAGAACCAATTATCCCTTCATATATTTAGAATAAGGAGGCAACTTAATAGCATCAGTCAAAGATTTGCAAGAACAATGGTTTCATTCAATCACAAAATCTATTATAATTGTCTTCCTCTTTAGATTTAAGTTGTTTAGCAGGAAAAGGTATTGGTTTTTGGACCCAAGGTTTTCTTTCATTACCATGTTTCTTAGCAATAAAGTCTTCTTTAGTGTACTTTTTATTTTTAGCATGTTTTTCAGCTTCTTCTTCTATTTCTTCCTGATCCGAATGGTATTTTTCTCTTTATCATTGTTATTAGCATTATCATTGTTGTGTTCATTACCACTTTCAGTTTCAGCATCAAAAACAGATATACTATTAGGATCAAGAACAGGTTCAGAGGATTCTACAACAGTTTTATGTTTCTTTTCTGTTTTCCTAGAAGGAATACTAGGTTCATTCACTCGTTGAGAATCTTGTTCAATTCTTTTATCATGTCCTTCAGGATACAAAGGATCCTGAGTAGATTTACCACCTCTAGTTGTTACTTCACAAACAAGTTTTTCTTTAGCAATAGAGTTATTTACTAACAATTATTTTTGCACTTTAGTGAGTTGATCTATTCGAGTTTGAACCATATGAAAGTGTTTAATGAGCACTTTAACATCATTAGCAGTTCTATCAACAATATCATGTAAATCACTAATAGCATAAGAATTTTTCATTAAATATTCTCTATTCTTTTATTAAAATTGCATTGTTTAACAATAAAATCATCAAATTCATCAAAGCATTGAGCAGGAGGTTTAGAGTAAGGGATATCTCTATCATCAAACCTTTGGAGAGAGTGTACCTCAATAATGGTTGGAGGAGGAATAGGCTTACATAATTCTTCAATAGGAGGTAAATATCTCACATCTTCGGATTTAATACCACTTTCTTGGAGAGATCTTTTAGCCTCCCTCATCGTTTCTTCATTTAATTCAATCATACCTCTCTTCTTCGGTGTTGGTGGAGGTGTTGGAGTAGGTTCAGGAATATCCCAATCATCATTATTCTTTCATATAGTAGCCATTAATTTCTCAGCTTCTTCGGGGGTCTTTTTCCTGAAAACACAACTAGCAAAACTATCCAGGTATGTCCTAGATTCAGCAGTTGGTCCACTATTAAATATATCAAGTAGATCATTTTTCTCCAAATCATGGTTCGGCTGCCCCCTCAAGATGCAACAAAAGCGTGACCAAGCTTTAGGCAATTTCTCACTCTCTTCTTGATTAAAATTATAGATTTTTAGTAAGACATCATGTTGAGCACTAACAGGGAAATATTTTTGAAAGAAAGCATCAAGCAAACCCTTAGGACTAGTGATGGAACCGGGAGACAAATTATTATACCAAGTTTTAGCTTATCCTTTTAATGAGAAAGGAAATATTTTAGCAACAAAGTAAGTGCGCATTTTAATGTCTTCAGCAAATATTCCACTTAATTCAGACAATTCATGCATGTGATCGACAACACTTTCATTTTCAATTCCACATAAAGGTTCTCTTTCAACTATAGCTATATGAGCCAAATAAAGAGAGAAATCATAATCTTTATCTTTAATGTTTACAGGAGATGTAGCAAATTTAGCATCAGGAGATAAATTATATCTAACAACACATTTTTCAACAAGTCTTTTCATAGCACTATCATCTTTCATAGCGTTAATTTCTTCAACAAGAGCGTCATCAAGATCCACATACATATCATCACACTCATCATAAGTATCACGAGTAAATTCAGGTGAATTAGCAGGTGTTTCAGCATTTTCATCAGGAATTCAGCATTTTCAATTTGTTTAGATTTAGCAATAGTAGCATTTAAAAAGGGACCTAATGAACCAGATTCATCAAGAACAGTAGAAGCATCATCATAAGTAACTTCAGATTCAGCAGTAGTAATAGAACGTGCAGGTTGTGGTGGTGTAACAAGCTTACTAAACACAGATGGAGAGTCAAGCACAGCATCAGAGTTCAGAGTGGTACCTTTCCTTGTAGTGGATGGCACGATGGGAAACTTCTTATCAGCATTTCTTCCCATGATGAATAAATTCCAGCGAACAATATCACACTCAGGTGGGCTTGCAAATAAAGCTATGCTCCCCGGCAACGGCGCCAGAAAAAAGTCTTGATGGCCCACAAGTATAGGTGATCGCAACAGTCTTCGAGGGAAGTAAAACCCAAATTTATTGATTCGACACAAGGGGAGCCAAAGAATATTTGTAAGCTTTAACAGATGATTTGTCAGATCAGTTGCACCTGCGAATAGACTTGCTCGAGGAAGATTATCAGTAGCACCAGTTTTATAGCATATGCAGTAGTGAAATAACAGTAGTAGGAGAATTAAGACAGCGATTGTGATTGAAGTAGACAGCAGGATTAAAATACTCTAGGCACAGGGACGGATGTACAGGCGTTGCATGGACGAGATAATTCATGTAATAACATAGCATAGGTATTTGCAGATAAATAATATAAAGCATCTATGCATAAACTAGTCATAAGCATGTATTTCAATTTAGTTGTGTGTGCTCGTAATGAGAAACTTGCACATCATCTTTTGTCCTGTCAGCCCGTTCGCAGCGGGGCCTCAAGGGAAACTACTCGCAATTAAGGTACTCCTTTTAATAAAGTACTGGAGCAAAGCATTAACACTCTGTGAATACATGTGATCCTCACATCATAGCCATTCCCTCCGGTTATACCAATGTTGTCACTTTGGGGCCATCGGTTCCGGACAATAACGTGTGTATACAACTCGTAGATATGATCCAAAACAATAATTATCATCATAATTCAATAACATTTTCAGATCTGAAATCATGGCACTCGGGCCCTAGTGTCAAGCATTAAGCATAACAAGTTGCAATAATGACTAAAACACCGATAACGGATACTAGGCACCATGCCCTACCAATCTTACAGCTATTACATGAGTGATCTAATCCAATCCCTACCATCCCCTCAAGCCTACACTGGTGAATTACTAACTCATGGCCAGGGGAAACATGGATGGTAGATGGAGAGGCGGTGGAGATGATGATGGCAATGATCCCTTTCGATTCCCCGTCCCGGCAGGGTGCCGAACAAAGACTTCTGGTCCCCGAACTAGGGTTCGCGATGGCGGCGGCGTACGGGTGTGTTCTCTAGAAAACTGTCTATCCCCCGTGTGTTTTTAGGTCGGGAGGGACTTATAGCCGCGAGGGGGTCGCGAGGGAGTGGCCGAGGAGGCCTCCTCACCTCCTGGCGCGGCCAGGTGGGCCCCCGCGCCGCCTGGTGGTGAGGGCCCCTCGGGCCTCTTCTCCGTTTGGTCTTTGTGGTTCCTGGTCCTCCTTAGATAGAAAATGACTTCTGGTTGACTTTCGGGTTTTTTCTCTGAAGTTGATATTTCTTCACAAAAAGAAGACATCAGGGTAATTCTGCTGAAAACATTGTTAGTCCGCGTTAGTTGCATCCAAAACACACAAATTAGAGGTAAAATAATAGCAAAAGTGTACGGGAAATTCGATACGTTTTGGACGTATCAGCTTGCAAGCTCATTAGACATAATCTCATCGAGTGGTCCCTAGAGTATCTATCCTGCTATGCGGACTGTCAAATCCCGTTCTTGACCCCTCGTCTCAACTACCCCTTTCCGATACCCAAAAGTATCACCGTTATTGTCACACTATATAAGATATGACGTTTGGTGCGATCAAAGTATCTTTCAGGAATAACAATAAGAGTTGATCTCACGGTCGAAGGCGTAATGACTACGTCCTACAAATATGGGTATGTCCATCACATTGTTCTACCAATGATATGACTTCACTGCCAACTGGCGTCATGCCACATGATCGGGAAACCTCGATCATCAATCGCACAATGAACTAGTCTTAGTAGAGGCTACTAGGGACCTGGTTGTTTATGTATCAAACGATTATTAATGTTTCTGCTTAATAGAGTTATAGCATGACACAAAACGTATTATGAACAAACGAGATATGATGAATAAATCACTTTATTAATTGCCTCTAGGGCATATCTCCTTCAGTCTCCCACTTGCACTAGAGTAAAAATTAATCTAGATTACAACTTGGTAAAAGCTTAACACCCATAGCTACTTGGTGCTTTTCATGCTTATCAAGCGGGAGAGGCTTCGTCAGGGGATCTGCCACATTCAGATCCGTATGCACTTTGCAAATCTTCACATCGCCTCCCTATACATACTATCGTATCACATGGAATCGTCGGAGAATGTGTTTGGCGGTTGAGTGAGACCTTGGTTCCTCCGCGTTAGCAATAGCACCCGTATTGTCTCGGAAGAGGATCACGGTGTCTTGCGCGCTTGGGAACACTCCAAGTTCAATGATGAACTTCCTCAGCCACACAACTTCATTCGCAGCTTCGCAAGCAGCGATGTACTCCGACTCCATTGTAGATTGTGCGACGATGGGTTGCTTCCCACTTCTCCAGCACACGGCGCCTCCATTCACCTTGAACACATAACCTGTCTGTGACTTAGAGTCATCGGGGTCTGAGCAGAAACTTGCATCAACGTAACCTGTTACGCCAAGTTCTTCATCACAGCCACCATAGACAAGGAACGTTCCTTTGTCTTCTTGAGATACTTGAGAATGCTCTTAATGGCAATCCAATGTTCCATTCCTGGATTACTTTGGAAACGGCTCGTCAAACTAAGAGCCAATGCTACATCAGGTCTAGTACTTAATATTGCATACATAATCGATCCAATGGCTGAAGCATAAGGATGTTTAGTCATTTCGGCCTTACCTTGTTCCGTTACCGGACACTGTGCCTTTCGTAATGTTTTATTCTTGATAACCGGCAGAGAACCTTTCTTTGCCGTCTCCATACCGAAACACTTCAGTATTTTATCAAGATAAGTACTCTGACTCAACGCTAATAGACGTCTTGATCTATCACAATAGATTTTAATGCCTAAGACGTATACAACCCTAACTCCTTCATGGAAAATTTATTATTTAAATAATTTTTCACGCTATTCAGAAGTTCCACATCATTCCCAATCAGCAATATATCATCTACATATAGTGCTAAGAACACAACCGAGCTCCCACTCATTTTATTGTAAATGCATGTCTCTTTCAAATTTTGGACAAATCCAAAACCTTTGATCACCTCATCAAAGCGAAGATTCCAGCTCTGAGATGCTTGCGTCAATCCGTAGATGGAACGTTGAACCTTGCATACCTTGTTAGCATTTTCTGGATCGACAAAACCTTCCGGTTGTACCATATCAACTCTTCCTCAATGTTACCATTTAGGAACGCTGTTTTCATATCCATCTGCCATATTTCATAATCATAATATGCAGCAACTACTAACAAAATCCGAATAGACTTCAGCATCGCTACCGGTGAAAACAATTCATCGTAGTCAATCCCATGAACCTGTCGGAAACCTTTTGCGACAAGCCAAACTTTATAGACGGTCACATTACCGTCAACGTCAGTCTTCTTCTTAAAGATCCATTTATTCTCGACGGCCTTGCACCCTTCGGGAATCTCCATCAAAGTCCATACTTTGTTATCATACATGGATCCTATTTTGTATTTCATGGCTTCTAGCCATTTCTCAGACTCTAGACTCGCCATTGCCTCCTTGTAGTTCGTAGGTTCGTCATGTTCAATTAACATGACGGTGCAAACTAGGTTGCCATGCCATTCTGGTCCGATACGAGATCTACCAGACCTACAAGGTAGAATAGTGTCCTCGACAGTTTCTCCCACTCCATCTGTGCAGGATGTTACCGGAACAGCTTCCGCTGCGTCACTCGGAATTTCGAGTTCAGGATCAACGATCTCGTCGAGGTCTACCTTCCTCCCACTTACTCCTTTCGCGAGAAACTCCTTCTCTAGAAAGGTACCGGTCTTCGCGACAAACGTTTTGCCCTCAGCTTGGTTGTAGAAGGTGTATCCTACGGTTCCGCGCGCGTATCCTACAAAGACGACTTTCTCCGATTCGGTTCGAGTTTGTCGGGCTGTAGTTTCTAAACATACGCCTCACAACCCTAGACCTTCAGAAACGATAACTTAGGCTTCTTGTCATACCATAACTCATACGGTGTCGTCTCTATGGATTTGGACGGAGCCCTATTTAAAATGAATGCGGTTGTTTCTAACGTATAACCCCAGAAGGATACGGGCAAATCGGTAAGAGACATCATAGACCGTACGCTATGCAAAAGAGTACGATTACATCGCTCGGACACGCTGTTATGTTGCGGTGTTCTGGCAGGCGTAAGTTGTGGCACGATGCCACAGGCCTTCAGATGTGTGGCAAACTCAAAATCAAATACTCGCCACCACGATCGGATCGGAGTGCTTGATTTTCTTGTTAAGATGATTTTCAACTTCACTTTGAAATTCTTTGAACTTTTCAAATGTTTCAGACTTGTGTTTCATCAAATAGATATAACCGTATCTACTCAAGTCATCGGTGAAGGTGACAAAGTAACGATAACCATTGCGTGTCGACACGCTCATTGGTCCACACACATCTGTATGTATGACTCCCAACAAGTCCGACGCCCGTTCAACGAAACCTTTGAACGGTGTCATGGCCATTTTGCCCATGAGGCATGGTTCGCACGTATCGAGGTATCCAAAATCCAACGAGTCCAAAAGTCCATCGGCATGGAGTTTCTTCATGCGCTTTACACCAATATGACCGAGACGGCAATGCCACATATACATGGCAGTATCACCACTAAGTTTAATCATCTTGGCATCTATGTTATGGATGTGAGTACTACAATCGAGTTTCAACAAGAATAAACCATTACTCTCGGGAGCAATAACATAAAAGATATCATTCATAGAAAGAGCACAACCACTTGATACTGAATTGAATGAATATCCGTCTTGCAACAAGCAACAAACACTGATAATGTTTACACTCAAGGACGGTACAAAATAACATTTATTTAAAACCAAAACTAATCATGATTTCCAATTCTTCTTTCCCTTGCCACCGGATTTCTTAAAATCGACAGTCTTGTTGACCATCAACAGTGTGTGCTCCTTCTTGATTTCCACCTCAGCGGTCTTGAGCATCACGCACACTTCACCCAGGGACTTAGCCATTCCCTGCATGTTGTAGTTCATGACGAAGCCTTTAGCTCGGGGGCAACGATTGCAGCACCCTATCAATCACCAGCACATAAGGAATCTTGCATTCCAGAGCATTAAGGCGTTGAACGTAGCCAGACATCTTTATCACGTGCTCGCTCACTCTGCTATGCTCCTCCATCTTGGCCGAGAAGAAAAGCTCAGAAGCTTCATATCTCTCAGCCTTAGCCTGCGGCGCAAAGACAGCCTTGAGATCAGAAATTATCTCGAAGGCACTCATCTTCTCAAAACGCTTCTGCAGGTCGGCTTCCATGGCGTAGAGCATGCCACTCTGGACAAAGGCGGAATCCTCCGATTTGGTCTGGAAGAAGACCTTCTCATCATCAGAGGCATTATCTGTGGGAGGGTCTCCTATGGTGGCTTCAATGACGTAAGCCACCATATGGGGAGTGAGGAGGATCCTCAGGTTGCGGAACCAGGCCATGAAGTTAGACCCATTGGTCTTAAGCTTTTATTTCTCAAGGAACGGAACTAGGTTAAACAAGGAGCGAGACATCTACAATGGAATTTGCAACAACATAAAACTTTGTTAATAATTTGAGTAATAGTATTTTATAAAATAACTATTAGAACTCTCACTCAAACGAACATCCCTCCTGTTCGTTTCAGCGATTACACGACCCCCATCCATTGCGCAACCCCTCATCGTCAGAGCCGGCTACACAACTTCAATGGTGGACAACGAATTGTCGATCACAACAATTATGTGACTCATGCTCGACCTTTCGGCCTCCGTGTTCCGAGACCATATCTGCATATGTTAGGCTCGCCACAATAACTTTCAACGAACACGCGTGCAACATGGCTTACACCCACTGTATGCGAACGACGATATGTCTGACACCCGATCGTCACGGCCTGCCTCATAACCTAGAACTTTCTTGGTGGTGCACGTCGAAGGAAGAACACTAGTGGTATTTTGAAGGGATCATCTTATATTTCTGAAGGAGATATGCCCTAGAGGCAAATAAATAAGTAGTATTTATTGCATTATCTCATAAGTTTATAATAGGTTTGTGTGTTATGCTATAACTGTATTAATCGGAATTATTAATACACGTGTGATACATAGACAACCAGGTCCCTAGTAAGCCTCTATATGAGCTAGTCCATTAGGCAACAGTTGATCGAGATTCCCGATCAAGGACAATGACGTCGGTTGACAGTGGGGTCATCTTGTTAGTTGAATAAGATGATGTACATACGCAAAGTATTGCAATAAGATCGTATTACGATGTTTGTCATTTGCAATAGATAAGAATATGATAGTTTATTCCTTAGACCGTGAGACCGTACTTATTGATGCTTCGTAGGGGTGCTTTGAGAGCATCAAACGTTGTGTCTTATATAGCATGACAATAACGGTGTCCATCTTGGGTATTCCGAAAGAGCATCGAGACGTAAGGATCAAGATCGAGATTTGTTCATTCTTGTAATGGGAAGATACTCTGGGCCCACTCAGTGAGATTACATCTATATAGCTCCGCAGCTTATGACTAGGTCATGGAGATGTAATATCACAGACGAGTTAATAACCTTTGTCGGTAACGAGATACAACAAAGACATCGGTGTGTCTTCGATCATATCTCGGACAAGGTAGTATCGCAGAAACAAAGGGAATGAATATCATATTTATGGTTCAGCGACGATATTCGTAGAATGCACAGGGGTCGTCATATACATCCAGGTATCCCTCACGGTCATTGGTGAGCAGAGTGTCTCGACCATGTCTGGAGTGTTCTCGAACCGTAGCGTAACAAACTTAAGGTCTTAACGACACCAGGAGATAGGTTCTGGAATAATATAGGTTTTTTGTTGGAGAGAGAGAAATGATCCCGAAAGAGTTCCGGTGGTTTGGAAGGAGTTCCGGGAAGGTCTGGAATGGTTCCAGGGATGTCCGAAAGTTGTTCGGGTGGTTCGGAAATTGTTTCGGAGTCACTGGATATTAAATAGTATTTAAATATATTAATTAATTATATTTTATATTAATTTAATATTAATTAAATAAAGGAAAAAGGGGGCTCCCACCTACATGGGCCCTAAGAGGGCCCAAGAGGGGGAGCCGCACCAAGCAAGGAAGGGGGGCTTGGGCCCCTAGTCCGAGTTGGACTAGGAGGGTGCGCCGGCCTCCCCCCTCTCCTCCTTTAGTCCCACATGGGGAGGCAAGGTGTTTGCACACCTCCTCCCCCCTTTATATAGCAAGGCATATTAATTGGATTAATTCATTGGAAAATACAATTAATTGTATTGCAAGCCGGCCGAGCTGCTTCTCCGCCCGTTTTGCCCTCTCTCTCCACCTAAGCTATTTCGCCGGGCGCCGTTGCCCTGCGGGGTTCCAGATAAGATCTACCCCTGCGATTTCAGCTGGATCTGAATGACCACGGGGTGTCGTTAAGCTCCGTATGTTTGCGAGTGCTCGAGGGTAACTCTTCTCGAGGAGCCTAGGCGACGTCGTCTCGCCCCCCTGCAGCCGCCGCGCCACTTCCCCCTCAGCCGCCGGCGCCTCCCCCCCTGCCGTCGGCGCCTCGCCACCTTCTGCCCGACGCTCGTCGACGCAGGTCATCGTCGACACCCCGGCGAAATCGTCTTCGTCATCGCGGAAAGTTCTCCGCGACCTCGAGGTCGGCTACGCACGACTTCATCGTCCACGCTTGTGCGGGAGCGTAATCCCCGCTATCGGTCTACATGGAGGTAATGTAACCCGTTCCGCCACCGTTATCACATGTACTAGATAGATAGATCCTGGCTAGTTATGGTTTCGTTCGCTAGAAAAATTATTGTTTTCTGCACCGTAACCCCTTCAATTTCTACCGCCGTGTAACTAATATATTCTAATGTATAATCACACAATATAAGATGCACACAATAACTTCAAATGTAATGCGATATGATATGGTCCATTGCGCCATGGTCTTCTTGGCGCCCGCAGTTCAAAAACAATTTAATAAACCTACCTTGACCATATCACATTGCCCCTGCAAAATAAAGTTAGACGCTTTCTACTTTATCTTTTGCATATTTTACGTGGTTGGGGCTGTCGTAAAAAGAAGCGCTTCTTACCTATGAACTTATGACCACAACAATGATCCAATAATTGCATGTTTAAGTATCCCTTTTGGGCCCTCCATTGAAAATGTAAAGCCAGCTAAAGAGAGAGAGAGAGAGAGAAATCCGCCAGCCACAGATACGGTACAAGTCGTATGTCAGTAGTGGAACTAGTCTCGCGTAAGCGTACGCGTAAAGTTGGTATGGGCCGCTTCATCAACTCGATGCCGCTGAAATCACAAGTGCACGCTAGAGAGTAGCAAATAACAGGAATGGTGCCCCCGTGAAGAATCACGGGTTCTTATAGCGTACAGCTATATCTACGATAGATCGGTTCTGATACCACTTAAGGGGATCGCAGGCAGAAAACAAAAAACTCCTAGCAACGATATCCTTAAACTAGCCAAGATCTATCCTATGCAGATAAAGAAGTACAACGGAGATCGGAATACATACCCTTGTAGACCGAAAGCGGGGATTACGTTCCCGCACGAACGTTGACGATGAAGACCAACCAAGCCGATCTCACGGTCGTGTAGTGGAAGTAGACCTCCCAGCACCGCTAGCGCAGCACCTCGCAGGGCGTTACACACATACGGTGGAGACGATGACCTCCGAAGATCCATTCCAGGACGAGCAGCGGGAGACTTGGACCGGAACACCAGCAGCGCGGCAGAGGGCTATGGTGGTGAGACCTCTTCTCTTCTCGGCGCAACTCCGACAAAGGGAATCATGAAATCTAGAGAGAAAGGAGAAATTAATTGGTGAATTAAAATGCCAGGGGTGCCCCTTCTTATAAAGGCTCCCGGGGGGAGCCAACTTGCCAGGCAGGCAATGTGGGACAATTCCCACATGCTTGGTGCGGCTCTTGATAGTGCGTCGGCCCTAGGTGGGCCCCTAGGCCGGCCATACGTCCCCCATCGAATTACCTTGAGGGATTTTCCCCCCATCAGCCTAAATAAATTCGAAAATAAATATATAAAATCATATTTAAACATTAATTACACTAATTAACATCAAACATATTATATATAATTTATTCTATCTCCGAAAACTATTTCATCGCTGCCCGATCTCCATCAGACCATTCTCGGGACGTTCCCGGTGATCTCTTTCCTTTCCGGTTGTCTTGTCGAAACCCCTTAAGTGTGTTACCCTAGCGGTTCGATATAATAACTGACATGATCGAGACCCCTCTCTGATCAATGATTAACTCGTAGGCCTGGACCCCATGAATTAACCCCTGTGATATAACGAATGACTATCATCTATCAAACCTAGACGTCGAGTCTTAAACCTTTTGCCATAGCGATACTTAGTGTGTCCGAGACTCGCTCATGGATATCACTATACCCAGCATGATCTCGTTACCGACACCACTATCTTCTACCCGTCTATGATTTCATGTCTCTGTGACCTAGTCACATGCTTGCAAGCTCATTAGACATAATCTCACCGAGTGGGCCCTAGTGTATCTATCCTGCTATACGGACAGGCAAATCCCGCTCTTGACCCCTCGTCTCAACTACCCCTTTCCGATACCCAAAAGTATCACCGTTATTGTCACACTATATAAGATATGACGTTTGGTGGGATCAAAGTATCTTACAGAAATAACAATAAGAGTTGATCTCACGGTCGAAGGCGTAATGACTACGTCCTACAAAAATGGGTATGTCCATCACATCGTTCTACTAACGATATGACTTCATTGCCAACTTGCGCCATGCCACATGATCGGGAAACCTCGATCATCAATCGCACAATGAACTAGTCTTAGTTGAGTCTACTAGGGACTTGGTTGTTTATGTATCACACGTGTATTAATGTTTCCGCTTACTACAATTATAGCAAGACACAAAACGTATTATGAACAAACGAGATATGATAAAGAAATCACTTTATTAAGTGAGTCTAGGGCATATCTCCATCAATACTCTAGGTACACGAACTTGTTTCTCAGGATTCCTTCGGGGATGTATATCAGTCTAAGAACGGTTCTGAAGGGGTTCCGGTGCAGAAAACAATAATTTTTCTAGCGAATAAAACGCTAACTACCTAGGATCTATCTATCTAGTACATGTGATAACGGTGGCGGAACGGGTTACATTACCTCCATGTAGACCGATAGCGGGGATTACGCTCCCGCACAAGCGTTGACGATGAAGTCATACGTAGCCGACCTCGAGGTCACGAAGAACTTGTCGCGACGATGTAGACGATGACACCGGGGTGTCGACGAACACCTGCGTCGACGGGCGTCGGGCGGAAAATGGCGAGGCGCCGATGACGGGAAGGGGGGGTGGCGCCGGCGGCAGGGCAGCGGCAGGGCTGCTGGGTGGGCGAGACAACGTCGCCCAGGCTCCTCAAATGTGGTGCCTCCGAGCACTCGCAAACATACGGAGCTTAACAACAACCCCCGGTCATTCAGATCAGCTGAAATCGCAGGGGTAGAACTTTTCTGGAATCCCGCAAGGCAACGGCGCCCGGCGGTACAGCTTTGGTGGAGAGGGAGGGCAAAACGGGCGGAGAAGCAACTCGGCCGGCCTGCTATACAATTAATTGTATTTTTCTGTAATTAATCCAATTAATATGCCTTATAAAGGGGGGAGGGGGTGTGGAAACATCTTGCCTCCCCCATGTGGGACTAAACAAAGGAGTGGGAAGGGGGGTTCGGCCGGCCTAGCCATGGCCGAACCAGCCATGGGCCCCTTCCCCCTCTGGTTGGTGCGGCTCCCCCCTCTTGGGCCTTCTTGGCCCATTTAGGTGAGATGCCTCTTTTTTCCTTTATTAAATTAATATAAAATATAATTATTTCATAATTAATATATTTAAATACTATTAAATATCCCGTGACTCCGAAACATTTTCCGAACCACCCGAACATCTTTCGGACATTCCCGGAACCCTTCCAGACCTTCCCGGAACTCCTTCCGGACCACCGGAACTCTTTTCGGATCAATTCTCTCTCTCCAATAAAATCCTATATTATTCCAGAACCTTTCGCAGGGTGTTGTTAAGACCTTAAGTTTGTTACGCTACGGTTCGAGAACACTCCAGACATGGTCGAGACACTCCGCTCACCAATGACCGCCAGGGATACCTGGATGCATATGACGGCCCCTGTGCATTCTACGAATATTGTCGTTGAACCATAAACATGATATTCATTCCCTTTGTTTCTGCGATACTACCATCTCCGAGATATGATCGTAGACATCCGATGTCCTTGTTGTATCTCGTTACCGACAAAGGTTATTAACTCGTCTGTGATATTACATCTGCATGACCTAGTCATAAGTTGTGCAGCTATATAGATGCAATCTCACCGAGTGGGCCCAGAGTATCTTTCCATTACAAGAATAAACAAATTCCGCTCTTAATCCTTACGTCTCAACACTCTTTCGGGATACCCAAGATGGACACTGTTATTTTCATGTTATATAAGACACAACGTTTGATGCTCTCAAAGTACCCCTACTGTAACATCCCAAATTTCTCAAAAATTTAAAACTTTGCATTCATGCATCATGCATCATAAAAGTATGGCATTGAGAACACATAAAGAGTAAATTGAATTTTTAATTATAAGTTTAAATAAAGTTGTGGTCAATAAAGAGGTCTATTTGAGCTCCCTATAAAAATATGTATTTTATTATTTTATTTATTTAGCAAAATGATATCAAAAAGTTATAAATTAAATTAGCTTTTCAAAACATATTTTTATGAATTTTTCTGAAAAGTTTTGGTTAAGTTTTAAAATCAAATTTGAATTAAAGATTTGAAAACAGAAAATATTGTCAAAAAAAAAGGGAGAAGAAACAGCCCGACCCAATCTGGGCCGAAGCCCACTTCGTTCCCTCCCGTGCGCGTAGCGCAGGCGCAGCGCAGAGGCCCAACAGCAGCCCATCTCTCCCCCCTCAGTCGCTGACAGCCCGGCCCCACCTCATCTTCTTCCCCAGCGATCTCAACAGAACGCGAATTCTATCCGGAGGAGATCGAGACGAACCCGACGCAATCTTCGCGATTTCTTGCGGAACAAGACTGAAGGAGATATGCCCTAGAGGCAATTAATAAAGTGTATTCTTTATCATATCTCGTTTGTTCATAATAGGTTTTTGTGTCATGCTGGAACCGTATTAAGCGGAAACATTAATGCGGGTGTGATACGTAAACAACCAGGTCCCTAGTAGCCTCTACTAAGACTAGTTTCGTTGCGCGATTGATGATCGAGGTTTCCCGGTCATGGGGCATGGCGCCGGTCGGCAATGAGAGTCATATTGCTGGAGAGTGATGTGATGGACATACCCAGATTTGGAGAACATAGTCGTTACACCTTTGACCGTGAGATCAACTCTTATTGATATTCCCCGAAGATACTTTGATTGCACCAAACGTCGTATCTTATTTAGTATGACAATAACGGTGATACTTTTGGGTATTGGAAAGGAGTATTGAGACGAGGGGTCAAGAGCGGGATTTGCCAGTCCGCATAGCAGGATAGATACTCTCGGGCCCACTCGGTGAGATCATGTCTAATGAGCTTGCAAGCATGTGACTAGGTCACGGAGACATGAGATCATGAACGAGTAGAAGATAGTGTCGTCGGTAACGAGGTCGGGATTAGGTATGGAGATATCTATGGAGCGACGCTCGGACGTGCTAAGTATCGCTATGGCAAAAGGTCTAAGACTTCACGTTCAGGTTTGATAGATGAAAGTCATTCGTTATATCTCAGGGATTAATTCAGGGGGTCCAGGCCTACGGATTAGTCGTTGATCATTGAGGAGTCTTGATCATACCTGATATTATATCGAACCGCTAGGGTAACACACTTAAGGGGTTTCGACAAGACAACCGGAAAGGAAGGAGATCACCGGGAACGTCCCGGGAGAGGTCCGATGGAGATCGGGCAGCACCGAAAGAGTTTTCGGAGCTAGGAAATATTATATATATTATGTTTGATATTAATTAGTGTTATTAATATGCAAATATGATTTTATATATTTATTTTCGAATTTATTAAGGAAGATTTCCCTAAATGGGCCTTCCGGACGAAAGAAGGCCCAAGAGGGGAAAATTCCCTAGGGGAATTCGGTGGGGGCCACGAGGGCCGGCCTAGGTGGGCCACAAGGGGCCCACCAGAGGGCCGGCGCACTCCCTTGGCCGAACCAGGCTGTGGGGGGTTAGTCCCACATTGCCTGGCTGGCAAGGTTGGCTCCCCTTGGGAGCCTATATAAGAAGGGGCAACCCTAGCCTTTTAATTCACCAATTAATTCCTGATTTCTCTCTCGATCTCGTGGTTCCCAAGTCGGAGCCGCGCCGAGCAAGAGGAGTCGGGGATCTCCTCCACCATAGCCCGCTGCCGCGCTGCTGGTGTTCCGGTCCAAGTCTTCCGCTGCTCGTCCTGGACTGGAGCTTTGGAGGCGTCGTCTCCACCGTACGTGTGCGACTCCCTGCGAGGTGCTGCGCTAGCGGTACTCGGAGGCCTGCTTCCTCTACACGACCTTGAGGTCGGCTACGTCGGTCTTCATCGACAACGTTTGTGCGGGAACGTAATCCCCGCTTTCAGTCTACAAGGGTACGTATTCCGATCTCCGTTCGTACTACTATATCTGCATAGAATAGATCTTGGCTAGTTTAAGGATATCGTTGCTAGGAAAATTTTTGTTTTCTGCACACGATCCCCTTCAGTGGTATCAGAGCCGATCTATCGTAAGATATAGCTGTACGCTGTTAGAACCCGTGCTCTGCACGGGGGCACCGTTCCTGTTATTTGCTACCCTCTAGCGTGCACTTGTGTATTCCAGCGGCATTGAGTTGATGAAGCGGCCCGGAACGACTTTACGCGTACGCTTACGCAAGACTGGTTCCACTACTGACATACGGCTTGTACCGTATATGTGGCTGGCGGGTGACAGTTTCTCTCTCTTTAGTTGGTCTTCGCATTTTCAATGGAGGGCCCGAAAGGGATGCTTAAACATGCAATTATTGGATCGTTGTTGTGGTCATAAGATTCGTAGGTATGAAGCGGTTCTATTTACGAAAGCCCCAAGCCACGTAAAATTGCAAAAGATAAAGTAGAAGCGTCTAACTTTATTTTGCAGGGGCTATGTGATATGGTCAAGGTAGGTTTATTAAATTGTTTATAAACTGCGGGCGCCAAGAAGACCATGGCGCGATGGACTATATCACATTGCATTACATTTAATGTTTTGTGTGCATCTTATTTTGTGTGATTGTGTGTTACACGGCGGTAGCTGAATAAGATGATCCCTTCAAAATACCACTAGTGTTCTCCCTCCAACGCGCACCACCAATAAAGTTCTACGTTATGAGGCAGGCCGTGATGATCGGGTGTCATACATATCTTCGTTCGCATACGGTGGGTGTAAGCCATGTTGCACAAGCGTCAGCGTGGAGGTCTTTGGTGGCGAGCCTAGCATACTCAGAGGTATGGCCTCGGAACAGGAAGACCGAAAGGTCGAGCACGAGTCACAAAATTGGTGTGGCGGACGATTTTGTCTACTCCTGAAGTTGTGCCGCCGGCTTTGATGATGAGGGGTGGTGCAATGGATGGGGGTCGTGTAATCGCTTAAACGACCAGGAGGGATGTTCGTTTGAGTGGGAGTTATGTCAGTTATTTTCTAAAATACTATAACTCAAAATTATTATGAACAAAGTCTTATGTTGTTGCAAATTCCTTTGTAGATGTCTCACCCCTCCTTTAACCTGAACTTGTTCATTGAGGAAGAGAAGCTTAAGACCGATGGGTCTAACTTCGTGTCCTGGTTCTGCGATCTGAAGTCCATCCTTGAAACCCACAAGGTGGCCTACATCCTTGATACCCCCTTAGGTGATCTTCCTAGCACCTCCCCGGAAATCGAAAGGATTGTCCATGGGGTAAAGGCGGAGATTTCTTCTTATGTACAGAGTGGCATGCTCTTTGCCATGGAGGCTGACCTGCAAAACCGTTTCATGAACAAGGGTGCTTATGATATAATCACTGAACTCATGGTTGTTTTCGCACGACAAGTCAAGGCTGAGACGTACGAGGCAACTGTGCTTCTCTTCTCAGCCTAGATGGAAGAGCACGGCAATATCAGTGAGCACTTGGCCAAGTTGTTTGGCTGCGCTCGACTTCTGAGTGATCTGGGAAGTGTGATCCCAGAGGAGTTGGTTATTGATAGGGCGCTGATTTCTCTGCCCCCTAGCTATAAGAACGCCATAGTGGACTACGGCATGAAAGGGACGTCAAAACCCCTGTCGAAAATCCTGAAGATGCTCGAAGTGGCCGAATTAGAAATCAAGCTGCAGAAGATGGTGGTGACCATCGGATCACCTGAGCGCAACTGCCCCAAGTATCTGGAGGATAGGAAGTCTGGCAAGACGGTCAACAAAGAGCAAGGTATATTTGATATACATGTTATAGATGTGTACCTCACATCCGCCCGGAGCAATACGTGGGTATTTGATACTGGTTCTGTTGCTCATATATGTAACTCTCAGGAGGAGTTACGGAATAGAAGGCGGCTGGCGAAGGATGAGGTGACGATGCGCGTCGGCAACGGATCGAGAGTCGACGTGGTGGCTGTCAGCACGCTCCTTCTGCATCTACCATCGGGATTAGTTTTGGTTTTAAATAAATGTTATTTTGTGCCATCCTTGAGTGTAAACATTATAAGTGGGTCTTGCCTGTTACAAGACGGTTATTCATTTAAATCAGTGTCAAGCAATTGTGCTATTTATATGAATGATATCTTTTATGTTGATGCTCCCGAGAGTAATGGTTTATTCTTGTTGAATCTCGATCGTAGTACTCACATCCATAACATAGAGGCCAAACGAATTAAGTGTAGTGACGATACCGCCATGTTTTTGTGGCATTGCCGTCTTGGTCATATTGGTATAAAGCGCATGAAGCGACTCCACTCCGATGGACTCTTGGACTCGTTGGATTTCGGATCCCTCGATACATGTGAACCATGCCTCATGGGCAAAATGACCAGGACACCGTTCAAAGGTTTCGTTGAACGGGCGTCGGATTTGTTGGGGATCATACATTCAGACGTATGTGGACCAATGAGCGTTTCGACACGCAATGGTTATCGTTACTTGGTCACCTTCACTGATGACTTGAGTAGATACGGTTATATCTACTTGATGAAACACAAGTCTGAAACGTTTGAAAAGTTCAAAGAATTCCAGAGTGAAGTTGAGAATCAGCTTAATAGGAAAATCAAGCATCTCCGGTCCGATCGCGGTGGAGAGTACTTGAGTTTTGAGTTTGGCACACATCTGAAGAGTTGTGGCATAGTGCCCCAACTTACGCCCGCCGGAACGCCGCAGCGTAACGGTGTGTCCGAGCGACGTAATCGTACTCTACTGGATAGTGTCCGATCTATGATGTCTCTTACCGATCTGCCAGTGTCCTTCTGGGGTTATGCGTTAGAAACAGCCGCATTCATTTTAAATAGGGCTCCGTCCAAGTCCGTTGAAACGACACCGTATGAATTATGGTATGGCCACAAGCCTAAGTTATCGTTTCTGAAGGTTTGGGGTTGTGAGGCGTGCGTCAAGAAACTACAGCCCGACAAACTCGAACCGAAGTCGGAGAAAGTCGTCTTTGTAGGATATCCGCGGGAAACCGATGGGTACACCTTCTACAACCAAGCTGAGGGCAAAACTTTTGTCGCGAAGACCGGTACCTTTCTAGAGAAGGAGTTTCTCGCGAAAGGAGTAAGTGGGAGGAAGGTAGACCTCGATGAAATCGTTGATCCTGAACTCGAGATTCCGAGTGGCGCAACGGAAGCAATTCCGGAAACGTCCTCCGTGGAAGGAGTGGGAGAAACTGTCGAGGAAGATGTTCTACCTCGTAGGTCTGGTAGATCTCGGATCGCACCAGAATGGTATGGCAATATGGTTTGCACCGTCATGCTAGTCGAGCAAGACGAACTAGGAGGCGATGGAGAGTCTAGAGTCCGAGAAATGGCTTGAAGCCATGAAATCCGAAATAGGATCCATGTATGATAACAAAGTGTGGACTTTGGTGGATATTCCCGAAGGGCGCAAGGCCGTCGAGAATAAGTGGATCTTTAAGAAGAAGACTGATGCTGATGGTAATGTGACCGTCTATAAAGCTCGGCTTGTCGCAAAGGGTTTCCGACAAGTTCATGGAATTGACTACGATGAAACTTTTTCACCGGTAGCGATGCTTAAGTCTATTCGGATTTTGTTAGCGGTAGCTGCCTACTATGATTATGAAATCTGGCAGATGGACGTCAAAACGGCCTTCCTGAATGGAAACATTGAGGAAGAGTTGTACATGGTACAACCGGAAGGTTTTGTCGATCCAGGAAGTGCTAACAAGGTGTGCAAGCTTCAGCGATCCATCTATGGATTGAAGCGGGCATCTCGGAGCTGGAATCTTCGCTTTGATGAGGTAATCAAAGGTTTTGGATTTATCCAGAATGTGGAAGAGACCTGTATTTACAAGAAAATGAGTGGGAGCTCGGTTGTGTTCTTAGCACTGTATGTTGACGACATATTGCTAATAGGGAATGATGTGGAACTTCTGAATAGCGTGAAGGAATATTTAAACAGTAAGTTTTCCATGAAGGACTTAGGAGAAGCTGCGTATGTTTTAGGCATAAAAATCTACCGTGATAGATCAAGGCGCCTATTAGCACTAAGTCAGAGTACTTATCTTGATAAAATATTGAAGCGTTTTCATATGGAGAAGGCAAAGAAGGGTTCTCTGCCAGTTATCAAGAATAAGATATTGCGTAAGGCGCAGTGTCCGGTGACGGAACTGGGTAAGGCCGAAATGACGAAACATCCTTATGCTTCAGCCATAGGATCGATCATGTATGCAATGTTGAGTACTAGACCAGATGTGGCATTAGCTCTAAGATTGACAAGCCGGTTCCAGAGTAATCCTGGAATGCCGCATTGGGTAGCTGTTAAGAGCATTCTTAAGTATCTCAATAAGACAAAGGAAATGTTCCTTGTGTATGGTGGCTGCGATGAGGAACTTGGCGTAACGGGTTACGTAGATGCAAGTTTCTGCTCAGACCCCGATGACTGTAAGTCACAGACAGGTTACGTGTTCAAGGTGAATGGAGGCGCCGTGTGCTGGAGAAGTGGGAAGCAACCCATAGTCGCACAATCTACAATGGAGTCGGAGTACATTGCTGCCTGCGAGGCCGCGAATGAAGCTGTGTGGCTGAGGAAGTTCGTCATCGAACTTGGAGTGTTCCCGAGCGTGCAAGACCCCGTGGTCCTCTTCTGCGACATTACGGGTGCCATTGCAAACGCCAAGGAGCCAAGGTCTCACTCCACCGCCAAACACATTCTCCGACGCTTCCACGTGATACGTCAGTACGTACAAGGAGGCGATGTGAAGATTTGCAAAGTGCATACGGATCTGAATGTGGCAGATCCGCTGACGAAGCCTCTCCCGCTTGATAAGCATGAACAGCACCAATTAGCTATGGGTGTTAGGCTTTTACCAAGTTGTAATCTAGATTAAATTGTACTCTAGTGCAAGTGGGAGACTGAAGGAGATATGCCCTAGAGGCAATTAATAAAGTGTATTCTTTATCATATCTCGTTTGTTCATAATAGGTTTTTGTGTCATGCTGGAACCGTATTAAGCGGAAACATTAATGCGGGTGTGATACGTAAACAACCAGGTCCCTAGTAGCCTCTACTAAGACTAGTTTCGTTGCGCGATTGATGATCGAGGTTTCCCGGTCATGGGGCATGGCGCCGGTCGGCAATGAGAGTCATATTGCTGGAGAGTGATGTGATGGACATACCCAGATTTGGAGAACATAGTCGTTACACCTTTGACCGTGAGATCAACTCTTATTGATATTCCCCGAAGATACTTTGATTGCACCAAACGTCGTATCTTATTTAGTATGACAATAACGGTGATACTTTTGGGTATTGGAAAGGAGTATTGAGACGAGGGGTCAAGAGCGGGATTTGCCAGTCCGCATAGCAGGATAGATACTCTCGGGCCCACTCGGTGAGATCATGTCTAATGAGCTTGCAAGCATGTGACTAGGTCACGGAGACATGAGATCATGAACGAGTAGAAGATAGTGTCGTCGGTAACGAGGTCGGGATTAGGTATGGAGATATCTATGGAGCGACGCTCGGACGTGCTAAGTATCGCTATGGCAAAAGGTCTAAGACTTCACGTTCAGGTTTGATAGATGAAAGTCATTCGTTATATCTCAGGGATTAATTCAGGGGGTCCAGGCCTACGGATTAGTCGTTGATCATTGAGGAGTCTTGATCATATCTGATATTATATCGAACCGCTAGGGTAACACACTTAAGGGGTTTCGACAAGACAACCGGAAAGGAAGGAGATCACCGGGAACGTCCCGGGAGAGGTCCGATGGAGATCGGGCAGCACCGAAAGAGTTTTCGGAGCTAGGAAATATTATATATATTATGTTTGATATTAATTAGTGTTATTAATATGCAAATATGATTTTATATATTTATTTTCGAATTTATTAAGGCAGATTTCCCTAAATGGGCCTTCCGGACGAAAGAAGGCCCAAGAGGGGAAAATTCCCTAGGGGAATTCGGTGGGGGCCAGGAGGGCCGGCCTAGGTGGGCCACAAGGGGCCCACCAGGGGGCCGGCGCACTCCCTTGGCCGAACCAGGCTGTGGGGGGTTAGTCCCACATTGCCTGGCTGGCAAGGTTGGCTCCCCTTGGGAGCCTATATAAGAAGGGGCAACCCCAGTCTTTTAATTCACCAATTAATTCCTGATTTCTCTCTCGATCTCGTGGTTCCCAAGTCGGAGCCGCGCCGAGCAAGAGGAGTCGGGGATCTCCTCCACCATAGCCCGCTGCCGCGCTGCTGGTGTTCCGGTCCAAGTCTTCTGCTGCTCGTCCTGGACTGGAGCTTCGGAGGCGTCGTCTCCACCGTACGTGTGCGACTCCCTGCGAGGTGCTGCGCTAGCGGTACTCGGAGGCCTGCTTCCTCTACACGACCTTGAGGTCGGCTACGTCGGTCTTCATCGACAACGTTTGTGCGGGAATGTAATACCCGCTTTCGGTCTACAAGGGTACGTATTCTGATCTCCGTTCGTACTACTATATTTGCATAGAATAGATCTTGGCTAGTTTAAGGATATCGTTGCTAGGAAAAATTTTGTTTTCTGCACACGATCCCCTTCAAAGACCACTCGTGCCGTCCTATTTAAGCCACGACTCCACCGCCCTCCTCGCACTCGAAAACCCTAACCAGCCCGCCTCCAGGCTGTTCGAGATCGAGCCGCAACCGAAGCAAACCGCCGCCGCATAAATCTTCAATCTCCGGTGAGTGCAGAGCACCTCGAGTCCTCCCGCGTCTCTCTTCTGACTCCCAGTTAGCACGCGCACACCCCTGACATCTTCCCTGTTGTTCTACTGCACCAGATCATCGCGTCCGTGATCAACCGAAGCCAACCGCCGCCATCTCCATCTCCGGCGAGCTTTAGGAGGAGAAGGGAAGCACGCCGAAGACCCCTGTCGCGCCAACGTCTCCGCCTCGACCTCCTCTTCGTAGCGGTATGTACCGTTCTTTCCCGCTCGTCGTATCTCGCCGGCAAAACTTATGCCGACGATGGCGCCACCGTGGGAAGAGGTCATCGGAGACGTACTCCGGCCGGCCGCGTCACTTTAAATCCGAGTGGTTCGATTTAGATCGGACGGGCAAGATTCATTTTCCTTTACCGTTTCGTCCCGCTAATCTGGAGCGTCCGATGTAAGTTAGATCGGACGGCCCCCGGGCCGATCCGCGGCGGACCGGTATCGCCCAATCGGAGCGCGCCGCGTGGCGAGTTATTTTCTATTTCGGCAGAAAAATAGTTTTAAAAACAGAAAACAACACAAACTTACAAAAATCATAACTTTTGATATGTTCATCCAAATTTGATGAATTTTATATCCACGTGAAGCTCTGCTCGTGTAGTTTAGTATGGTTTCATTAGTTTATCCTTTTAGTGTATATTAAATTGCGGAATTTAATTGTTTAGCTTTCGGATGATTAAATCTATAATTTAATTAATAAAATTTCTTTCCAAATAAATCCAATTGTTTTAGAGATTTATTAATGCCCTCTGTCTAGAGAGTGCAACCTGAGATTTATTTGAAACTTCTCATAATATAATTAAGGAAATTGGTTTTAGAACTTAAAACAACTATTATGCTCAATATTTTAAATGATTAAATAAAATAGTAAAATATGGATCATGGTAATTCATGCATGAATAACAGAGAAATTAAAATAGTAATTATTTGGTCTTGTTAAGTTCATTGCATATTAAGCATGCATACATATTTTTGTATTGATATTTTAAGTGTTATACTTGTGTGTTTATTTAGTTCTATTGTTTGTCTCTAGATTGTGAAGAGGAGGAAGGTCCTTGTGATTGTTATTCTTGTTGTGCTTGTTCCTCTTGTTACCAAGGCAAGTGGCATTCATAATCTATCCTATGTTTTCTATATGCATTATTAGTAGATTTTGAGTAGTATGCATGATAGGGAGATTTGGAACTATCTTATAATGCTAAGTTAGTTTACACTTTGAAAATATCCTAGTAGTGTGCAGCCATCCCTCCCCATGCAGCCACCAAAAGTTTTATTAGATGCTTAGCTATGCTATAAATGAGTTTACTTATCATGTTATAGAATTATTGCTAAGTGTTAAAACCTTGAATGCACTTCTGGGTGGAATTGGTTGTTTGGTTTATGTTGAGTGGCTTTTGGGACCATGCTTGTGGTTTTCTTTGCCTAGGATGAATTTCTATTCTACTTAGGGCCATGAGTATGGTGGTTGTCACCCAGAAGCGCACTTGTGGACGGCCACCCAGGAACAAAGATTTCTAAGTCCCTCCAAGTTTAGAAGCTTCCCGTGCAGCCTTCTGACAATGGGCTCTGTCTAGAACTACTAAGTTGTGAGAGTGCAACCTGTCAGCTTGACAAGCAGATGTAGAGTTGATAGGTGGAACGGGTCTTGCTAGTATGGTTGTATTCTTCTTCTGAAAGTTCTTGTCTCAGTTCTCTCCTTTCCTTAATGCACTCCGCGTGTATAGGATGTCTGGGTTAATTGAGTCTTAAGGTGAAAGTGCACAACCTCTGCAGAGTCGACAAACTGAGTACTCAGCCGTGTCCCCGGTGATGGACTACTTCGAGCAACTGGACAAGGATGGACGGAAGAATCTCAACATGGTTTTCATAAAGTAAAATTTGACTAAGGAAAGAGTTATTGGTGCACTTGGGCTTCATCCCTTGGTGCCAAGTCTTTGAGATACAAAAGTGTTTTACAAAAGATAGGAGAAAACTGGCTTTCTGCAAAATAGCCTACAAACTCCACCAAGCCAAATATGCATATAGAATTAGACTTGTCATAATTTATCCATCATAGTCACTTGCCAATACTTCATTGTATTGACCTCCTACGGGGGCTGCATATTCAAATGTGCAGGTAATTCTGATGAGGAGTAAGTTTGGACTCGATTCTACATCCAACATGTCTGCTTGTGGCGTATGCTAGAAGAGAAGGCCCATTGCTTTTATTTTCGTTGTGAACTCTGAATATTTTAGCTAGTCTTCATGACTATGCACTTTGTAATAAAGCTATACTTGGCTATTTTTGGATCTCGTTGTAGTATTTTGATACTTATGCAATGATACTATATATTTTGTACTGTGGTGCTGGCAGTGATCCAGGGACTAGCACATAACACAGGTGTTCCATCTTTATTTAAAAGATGGGGCGCTACACCTACAAAGTAGCGATAAGTACGGTCTCACGGTTTAAAGAATAAGCTATCATATTACCCATCTATTGCAAATGACAAACATCGTAATACGATCTTATTGCAATACTTTGCGTATGTCCATCACCTTATTCTGCTAATAAGATGACCCCATTGTCAACCGACGTCATTGTCCTTCATCGGGAATCTCGATCAACTGTTGCCCAATGGACTAGTTTATATAGAGTCTCACTAGTGACTCTGGTTGTCTATGTATCACACGTGTATTAATAATTCTGATTAATAAAGTTATAGCATAATACACAAACATATTATAAACTTATGAGATAATGCAATAAATACTAACTATTTATTTGCCTCTAGGGCATATCTCCTTCAGTCTCCTACTTGCACTAGAGTACAAATAAACTAGCTGCATTTTACTTCATCAAAAAACCCCTTATCAAATAAGCGTTATATGATAATGCTTACTTGTGGAAAAGGGTTACTCTGACAATATGTACAATTCATTGATATCAACTAATTTGATATCATCATGTTATCCAATAACATATATACAAATACCGTAACTAAGTGAGACTACTGTTTCTCAACGCTTACTCTGATTCCGCTAACCAGATAATTGCCTTGAAAACACACTCAGTCATAGAGAGCTCCTTGTAATAATTACAACCTCGCGATATCTATATACTTTCACACCTATGTAGAAAACTTGACACTCCAATGTAAATCTACTAACTAATACACTTCTACCTCCAGTAAATTCTAAATTTACTTTACAACTGTTCTTCTTCCAAGAACATCGGTCATATTTCATTGAGCAATTAATATGGTTTTTGTATGACGTCTAATATCGCATAATAGACCAACATTTCATATAACCACTATTACCGTGCGTCATTACTCTTAATGATTAATTGGATTTCCAAGGACCATCCTTTGATTCTATTCTGACTCCTCGGACATAATCCAAAATCAACTCGACTAAATATTTAAAATTTCCCGTTCTATTCCAAATAGACGCTAATTTTCAAATAGTTTCACAACTTCATGAATTCTATTGGTACAATTCACAATGTGTCATTTACACAAGATGAATTCGGCTCCCACTCAAATCATGTATCCACATATTTGAGAACACGAGCTCCCACTCAAAACCATGTCATCCACGTATTTGATGGTCTAAGCTCCGACTCAAAAATATGTCCTTTACATATTCTACCTGAGCAAATTAACTTTGACTCCCACTTAAATTCATAATTTATCTCGACATTTTGGTCAAACCAAAATCATTGATCTCTTATCAATTCGAATTCAATACAAACTACAGTATTACATTATTACAAATCCCACGGACTTGAAGCATGTCTACATAAATGTAGTCAACACATTTGATCTTGTCCAAGACACATTTCTTGACAAAATATGCTTTCACGTCTTTCTTATAGTTACATTTCTCATATAACACTTTATATGATGATCAAGAAATCTTATTTCTTCAAAAAGGCATTACAGTAACATTTATTGTTTTAATCCTTTCAATGTAACTTGGATTTTCAGGCACAAAAGCCTTTGTGCGAATTCTGATACTTTCTCAACTTTCTTTCTATTCATAAGGTGCACCTTGATCTGGCAACAAAATTTGAAACACTTAATATCATGATGTGACCTAACAATATTAAATATAACAACACTTTATTTAGAAGCTTCTTTTATAAAAATATTATGATCTTCACGAAGAGGATTGCAAGCAGAAAACAATTTTCTAGTCTCCTTCACTCTTAATCATCAAATTTTCATTTGTAGACATATACCCTTTGGAACACTTTCCAATATTCTATTTTTATGAATATAGGTCTGACACCTTATTTCAAGCTTCTAATTCTAATCCATAAACCATAATTCGAAAAATCATATTTTCCTCGGAATTACATAGACAACAAACCAAGTTTTGTTTCTATTGGGTTTTGGAATACACTCTCATCCAATGCGAGCAATCTACAAAGAAATATTCATGTATATTCTGAATTATCATATAATCATATACATAACGACACTATTATCGATCACACGAATTCTCGTTGAGAAAAATATCTATTTTCTAAACTGGACATCGACTGTAATGTTTTGAACATATTAAGAGATTCTAAGACAGATTCTGACAGGCCACACTTTATCTAAAATAGAGTATGATTATAATACCTCATATATCACCATATATGATATTACAATATTGTGAAACGAATTTCCACAAGTCTTTTGTGTTGAAACCATAATTCAAAAATATTGCCCTTTGATCGAATCTTGCGAATACGATATTCAGAAATCTTTTTTCTGAAAAACCCCATTTGATCTTTTATCAAATTAATTTTAGATTCATGATTTATTATGCAAAAACACTTATTTACCAATAGTCATAGAAGAATTCGAATCAAGGAAAAAAATTCACCCTATAATTAATTTAATAATCATTCGAAATGACTCTTAATTAATTTCCTTTCGTATTGACACTTCAATACTAATTTTAAACTTAATCAATTTGGCACATGTAATACTTAAATAGATCAAAGTATCTATTACTTCTACATTGCCTTTATGATCAAATTCGATGGTGTTTGTTCTAGTAACAAAATCTTTTATTCCTTGGACACATAATTTTATCATTCCCGCTATTATAAATGTATATCATACACATAATGTAATTGAGATGTGATACAAATTACTCATAATATAAAACAACTGTTTTGTTTCATAACATAAAACAACTGATTTGTTCTATATGAATAACTATGTCTTGTAACATTCAAGACACCAAACTAGATCACACTCTCACTATTACAAAATGTCTTATCAAAAACTATTGATGATAACTAATATGATATCTCGAGGGCGTGAGCACTACTTGCCATCACTTGTGCACTGTCACGTCACCCATCGCCGCATACTTGTGATAATCAGGGACTGTTTCATAAACAGAACAAGTAGCAAATACTTTTCATCAAGTATGAGAAGAATACATTTATATCTTCGTATATCAAATATACCCGTAGCGTCGAACAACTCTTCTTCGATGGAATCAACTTTTAGAGATTTGAACTTGTTCACGAACGTGAAGAAGCTCATCGTGTCTCTATAGAATATTCACGCACATGTTCTTCATAGCTAGGAGGCAAAGATATAAGCGCAGTCTCTACTGCACTAGAGTCCGCTATCTAGAAATCGTAGATATTCATAAGCCTGAAGTAGATGTCATACAACTTCTTCAAATGAGTCTCCAGACAGGCATGCTCCCCATGTGAATGGTCCGAAACTTTCTAAGTTGTCTGAACTGATCAAGACTCAATTCATCTTTGAAGTATCCTTTGATCACAGCAATCACGACATATGGCTCCCTGTGTTCAAACAACTTTCAACTATGGTGCTAGGCATACGCTCATGAAGACCTCCACTTATATGAAAATATCATGATGCTTACGGAACTCATCATCTTCCTCCTTGCTAGCAGAATCATCTGGTCTATCTCTTAACTTATATTCTAGGACATATAGGATGTTGTTGTGTTGGAGAATGTTTCTAAAACCATTGTACCATATGATGAAGTTGGAGCCGTCGGCTTCTAAGGTAGAATCCGCGCTCTTGAGGAAGTAGCTGAAGTGTAGTTTCGTAGTCTCCATATGTGATCGCAAAATAGGTAAGGTAAAGTTTATAATATATGTGAGTTTTAGTTTATAATCATATTATCAAACACACTCCACTACAGTTATTATCCCTAAAATAATAATAGCGATTACACGACCCCCATCCACCATACCACCCCCGATCGTCACGGCCGGTGGCACAGCTTCAAAGGTGGACATAAAATGTCTATCACAACAACTCTATGACTCATGCTCGATCTTTCGATCTTCCCATGTTCCGAGGCCATATCTGCATATGCTAGGCTCGCCAATCAAACCTCGAAGACCCTGTGCGTGTAACATGGCTTACACCCACTGTATGCGAACGACGATATGTCTGACACCCGATCGTCACGGCCTGCCTCATAACGTAGAACTTTCTTGGTGGTGCGCAACGAGGGAGAACACAATTTTGGTATTTATTAGGGATCATCCTATTTATGATGCTACCGTTGTATATCTAACATATAAGAAATCAATAGGATGCACACACAATAGCACACAATCAAATGATGCAATGAAGTGCGATGTGACATGGTCGATGCGCCTGGACCTCCATGGCGCCATGTGCCTAGCCCCGGAGCCCCGGCATAGCTCCGAGTCTACGGAGCCCTACATTGCCTTCGACAGTACGAGTAATATCAAACTTACCGTAACCATGTCACATAAAATAACGCCTCTGCAAAACAAAGTTTGACGCATCTAACTTTATTTAGTTTTGCAAGTTTTACGTGCCATATAGGCTTATTCGTAAGAGAACCGCTTCCCTACCTTCGAACTTTGTACCACAACGTCGATCGTATGATTGCATGTTTAAGCATCCCTTTCGGGCCCTCCATTGAAAATGCAGTGCCGACTAGAGAGAGAGAAACAGACACCCGCCAGCCACAGATACGGTGCAAGCCGTATGTCAGTAGTGGAACCAGTCTCGCGTAAGCGTACGCGTAAAGTCGGTCCGGGCCACTTCATCAACTCAATACCGAAGGCATCGCAAGTGCACGCTAGAGGGTAGCAAATATAAGAAAGATGTCCTCATTCAACATGAGTTCTAACCGTACCAGCAGTACTACGCATAGATCGGATCTGATACCATTGAAGGGGTTCCGGTGCAGAAAACAATAATTTTTCTAGCGAATGAAACCCTAACTAGCCAGTATCTATCTATCTAGTACATGTGATAACGGTGGCGGAACGGGTTACATTACCTCCATGTATACTGATAGCGAGGATTACGCTCCCGCACAAGCGTTGACGATGAAGTCGTACATAGCCGACCTCGAGGTCGCGGAGAACTTGTCGCGACGATGTAGACGATGACGCCGGGGTGTCGACGAAGACCTGCGTCGACGGGCGTCGGACGGAAGATGGCGAGGCGCCGGCGACGGGGGGGGGTGGCGCCGGCGGCAGGGCTGTTGGGTGGGCGAGAAAACGTCGCTCAGGCTCCTCAAATGTGGTGCCTCCGAGCACTCGCAAACATACAGAGCTTAACAACAACCCCCGGTCATTCAGATCCAGCTGAAATCGCAGGGGTAGAACTTTTCTGGAATCCCGCAGGGCAACGGCGCCCGGCGGTATAGATTTGGTGGAGAGGGAGGGCAAAACGGGCGGAGAAGCAACTCGGCCGGCCTGCTATACAATTAATTGTATTTTTCTGTAATTAATCCAATTAATATGTCTTGCTATATAAAGGGGGGAGGGGGTGTGCAAACACCTTGCCACCCCCCATGTGGGACTAAACAAAGGAGAGGGAAGGGGGGGTTCGGTCGGCCTAGCCATGGCCGAACTAGCCATGGGCCCCTCCCCCCTCTGGTTGGTGCGGCTCCCCCCTCTTGGGCCTTCTTGGCCCATTTAGGTGAGATGACTTGTAGTGTACCTGCACTTTCAATAAGGCAGATACCTGTGTATAGTGCAAATCCTTGGATCGATTCGTTTGCACACACAGTTTATGATGTAATATCACAACAAAGTATCAATTTTATTACATCGATGATCCAGACTTACAAAATATTCAATACAAGTTGCATAGCATAAAGCTAGCTTTGAAATAGTACACAGCGGAAATACATAGCAGTGAGTCTCCATCTCATTCATGTTGCCACAGGCGAAAACATGTTGGTTGTAGACTCGAAACCTTTAAACGAAACCTCACTCGTCATCTGATTAATCTGCAATAAGAAATATATTGCAACAACGTGGGTCAGATTCCATTAAAAATGGATTCTGGCAAGTGACACTATGGTGGACACTTAATGGAATAACTCTATAGCCTATATGCATATTTGGCTGGTGGAGTTCAAGGCTATTTTGCATAAAGCCAATTTTTTCTATCTCTTTGGAAAACACTTTCTTCAAATCAAGAAAAGTATGGCATGAAAACCATAAATCTCATCTTCCCTTGTTCACCCATCAAGTTTTATTTCTGAAGTTGGAATGATGGAATCCTCCGTTGACGTCCGTGATCAGCTGCTCAAATTGTCCGTACCGGGGACACGGCTAAGTACTTAGTTTTACACTCTGCAGAGGTTGTGCACTTTCACCTTTAGACTCAATTAGCCCGAGAATCCTATACACGTGGAGTGTATTAAGGAAAGGAGAGAATTGAGACAAGAACTTTCAGAAGAAGAATGCAACTATACTAGCAAGACCCGTTCCACCTATCATCCCCCTACATCTGCATGTCAAGATGACAGGTTGCACCCTCACAACTTAATTATTCTAGACAGAGCCCATTGTCAAAAGGATGCACGGGAAGCAATCGTCACTCGGAGTTCTTCAGATTCCTCTGTTCTCTGGGTGGCCATCCACAAGTGCACATACTCCAGGAACCATAGACATGGACTTGAGTAGCCACTCAACTTCGCCACCATACAACCAATCCACCCAGGAGGTTTATTAATTTAGTGGATGTGCACTCTCAGGTGAAAATCACCATGCTCACGGCCCTAAGTAGAATAGACATTCATCCTAGGCGACGACAACCATGAGCACAGCCCTGAGTAGTCACTTAATATTTTGTAAAACTTTTTATCAACTGCATAGCATCAATATTTCTGCTAAGAATGATATAGGAACCTAGACACAGGAGTAAGGGAATTCTACACAGGTTTAGCATAGCAATTCTATCCTACTCATGCATATAAAAATACACTAAGTAATGCATATAGAAATAATAGGAAGTTTATGAGGTGTGCCACTTGCCTTTGAATGTTGTCGTTGTTCACAAACTCTTTTCAACAACGAACGTTTGCTCTCCGTTTAATCTAAACAATAATAGAAAACAACAATACAACAATCAACGAACAACAATCATCACACATACATGCTCATATCAAATGAACAAACAAGTTTTGTAAAACTTCTAAGGAAATCATGTCATGCCATGAACATCTTTTAAGTTAATGCAAGCGAAATGTATGTCAAAATGACTAAGAACTAATGTCAATAGTTGAATAAAATATTTTGTTTTATATCATCTTGAATAAGCCCTCTAATGGCTTTGTCTTGATGTGTAGAAATATTTAGAGAAGATACTAAGTCATTTCTTCAAGATGATAATATCATGATCAAAATTTGTTTAAGTCAAATGTGAAAGACAAGATTAAAGAGGGAAAAGATAGAAGAAAGATGTAGTTGTCCTCCAAGTTTCATCTCCAGACTTGTAACTTTCTTCTGAATGATGTCTTGATTGAGCTCTTGGTAGTCTTGATGAATCTTCAGACTTGATGATTCTTGTATCACCTAGGCTGGTCTTGGATTTAACTTAGTCTTCATGAAGTCTCAGATAAGTAGGAAGAAAAGAGAGAGAGCAAGAAATACTTAGAGAATAGAGGAGGTTGGTCTTCTTGAACTTCTTCTTGCTTTTCTTCTAAGTGCTTCTACCCCTTGAAGATACTTCTGAAGTCTTTTTTTGGCTAAGTCCTCCAATGGCCTTCTAGCTCCATCTTGAAATTTACTAAGTGTCTAAGTGTAGCACTTTACTAAAATGCTAAGTTGAAAATACTTCTAACTTAGAGAAAATAATGAAGGGAAATTTTCCTATGGGAAATATATCTATATGTGAAAAATAAGTTAAGCATGCAATGCACCTTTTAAATCCTAGGAAATATCATACAAAATTTGGGATATTTATAAAGTATGCATTTGGCTATAAATGCAATCTAATTAATTTGTATTTTTGGAAAATATAATAAAAGGAATAATTATAATATTAAAGTTTTCTATAATTAAATTTTTATAGCAAAATTTTGTAATTAGTGTTAGTAGACAGGGGGCATTTAATTAAATTTATAGCAATTTGATTTAATCAAAAATAATATTTCTATTAATTGTTATGTGGAAAAATACTCAAACTATTCAAATTAACTATATAACTATGAATTTATTCAATATTACTCAAAAATATTTCGTAGCAGTGTCATCACATTATAAATATTCCAAAGTCTCTAAAACAATTTTATTTACAATTTTTGAATTTACAGATTTAAAGTTATGGCAAAAATACTCAAATTCACCATTTGGAATTTGAATAATTTGAACTAAGTCAAATTTGAATTTTGGTAGATCCAAATTAATCTACATGTCAAGGGCTTTCCAAATATATAAAAATATTTGAATTTGGATAAACAGAGAAAAAGATATGATAGTTTGAATAGGCAGGGGTTTTTCTGCAAAAGTGCCATATCTGTTGACTGTGCGCTGACTGGATCCGACGTGGCGCTGACTGTGCATGCTGACTCAGCGCTGACGTGGATAAGTGATTTGATCTCGGCCGTAGGATACAGATCCAACGGATCTAATCTCACTGTACTGATTCGCATAAAAACTTCTAATCTCAACCGCATGATCTAGATCGGATGGCTCAAAGTGATTACCAGAAGGTGGCGGCGGGATTCCGCCGGAGATGGCGACGACGGCGGCGCTGCGCTCGGCGACGGCGCGGCGGTGCTCCCCGGACGCGCGGATGACGCCCTCGGGTGCGGCTCGTCGCGAGGAAGACGATGGAGGCGGCGTCGCCTTCTCGTTCGTCCTGGAGCGGCGTGGAGGCGCGGGCGGAGCTACGGTAACTCCGGCGAGCTTCGTCCGTGCTCGGATTGGGCGTTCGGCTGCGGAAAAGGAAGGAGGAGGGGTCAGGGAAAAGCGCAAGGACAAGGGGAGGAGGATGGGGGAGGTCTTGGACTCGGGGGAGGCTCACCTCACCGGGGAACCAGGAAAAACGGCGGCGGGTACCGAGGAGCTCCGGCGAGCTTTTCCGGCAGCCTGGGGGCACGGTTTTGAGTGGGATGAGAGGGGAATCCGAGCGGAGGAGGAGGGGGTTAAAAGGGGTCGAAGGGGACGTTGATTTCTCCCTTTAATCGCTCGAACTGATGCGAATTGAATACGGCGGTTTTGGGCGAGGTCGGGGGCGGGATTTGGGGCGAGGTTGAAGGCGGTGACGTCAGCATGACGTCATCGGTTTTTTTTTCTTTTTCTTTTCTGATTTTTCTTTTAATTCATATCTTTTGATTTAATTGTCCAAATGATGTCAAACAAATTTCTATAAATTTGTAAAATTATTATCTTTGTGTTAAACCAGTAGTGGGCATGTTTGGCTAAAATAAATTCTATGAAATACCCACATTCAAAATGTTTGAAATTAAGTTATTTAAACTTATTTTGCTGAAATCATTCATCTTTATTTTGGCATAATATTAAAGAACTAATATAAATAATTTTAAGGAAATGGGAAATATAAGGTATTCATTTTTAATTGAAAATAATTTGTGCACCATTATATTTTATATTGTGACAATTCATTTGAAAACCTTATAACAACTTTGGAAAAGATTTTAGATTTTAATTCATTTCTTATATAGAAAATATATTCATGAAAGTCATTTTATGTTTTGAAAATAAATGAAAATCCTTTAAGCTAATGAAATATTTATTTGGATAATTCCTTAATTGTAAAACCTATGAAGTTTTAAGGTTATGAACTATAGGCCTGTAATTTATAAAACTATGTTTTGAACTCAGGTGAAAGATTGAAACCAATTTGCAAGTATACCATTTTTTTAATAATTTTGAATTTATGAGTTTAAAAAAGATATGACTAAGTGGTTGGAATCAAATACTTATAAAGAAACCTTTTATTTCATGAACAAGGTTTGAAGTTTGTAATTTATTTGACAAATTAGATATTGAGGTTTTAATAATTACAATGGAAAATAAATTGTTTAACTTGAAACAACTTTTGAAAATAATGATAAACTGAGATATTTGAATTATTAAATTCTTTCAATATGTTTGAAGTCTTTCATAATTGATTTTCTTATGAATTTTAATGTTTTATTTTAATCAAAACAAAAGTTTTAAATTTTAGTGATTTTTGAACATTATAAAATGTTGGGATGTTACATGACTCCTTTTTCCTTTATTTAATTAATATCAAATTAATATAAAATATAATTAATTCATATATATTTAAATACTATTTAATATCCCGTGACTCCGAAACATTTTCCGAACCACCCGAAAAATTTTCGGACATTCCCGGAACCCTTCCAGACCTTCCCGGAACTCCTTCCGGACCACCGGAACTCTTTCCGGATCAATTCTCTCTCCAATAAAATCCTATATTATTTCAGAACCTTTCTCACGGTGTCGTTAAGACCTTAAGTTTGTTACGCTACGGTTCGAGAACACTCCATACATGATTGAGACAATCCGCTCACAAATGACCGCCAGGGATACCTGGATGCATATGACGGCCCCTGTGCATTCTACGAATATTATCGTTGAACCATAAACATGATATTCATTCCCTTTGTTTCTGCGATACTACCTTGTCCGAGATATGATCGTAGACATCCGATGTCCTTGTTGTATCTTGTTACCGACAAAGGTTATTAACTCGTCTGTGATATTACATCTCCATGACCTAGTCATAAGCTGCGCAGCTATATAGATGCAATCTCACCGAGTGGGCCCAGAGTATCTTTCCATTACAAGAATGAAAAAATCCCGCTCTTGATCCTTACGTCTCAACACTCTTTCGGGATACCCAAGATGGACACCGTTATTGTCATGCTATATAAGACACAACGTTTGATGCTCTCAAAGTACCCCTATGAAGTTGCGATAAGTACGGTCTCACGGTATAAAGAATAAGGTATCATATTACTCATCTATTGCAAATGACAAACATCGTAATACGATCTTATTGCAATACTTTGAGTATGTCCATCACCTTATTCTGCTAATAAGATGATCTCATTGTCAACCGATGTCATTGTCCTTGATCGGGAATCTCGATCAATTGTTGCTCAATGGACTAGTTTATATAGAGGCTCACTAGGGACTCTGGTTGTCTATGTATCACACGTGTATTAATAATTCCGATTAATACAGTTATAGCATAATACACAAACCTATTATAAACTTATAAGATAATGCAATAAATACTACTTATTTATTTGCCTCTAGGGCATATCTCCTTCAGGTTCAGCGACCTCATAGAAAACATTGTTTCGACACTCTTGTCAGTTTAGTTGCATGCGTGTATTTTATAGGTGATTGGCTTATTTAAATCAGCAAACTTGTGTTATTATATGGTTTTGACAAACCATATGTTTTCACCCCTACAACATTTGGTTCAGTTTAGGACCATGTCCACTGGACCATTTCCATTACCACACCTTTGGACAAGCGCAAGCTTGTACAACAATTCTATCTTGAAAAGGGACTATCTGACAGTACAATCCAAATACTTTAATTTGAAAGGAAACTAATTTTCTTGATACTCTCATAATAAAACTATGTAGGGAACTCACAGTCACAACAGGTGCTATTATTTTACAATCTTATATCTGACCTTGGCTCTGGTGTGTCTTGTTGCTTCATACATGAAGGTATGAAAGCACGGATCATATGATTATATAAGTTGGTTGGTGTAAAACAAAATTCCTTGTGAATAAGCTCATGGGCCATTCGTTTGCATCATCTTTCCCGGAAAAAAAATGTATCGATGCTTGCAACTTGGTGATTGAATCATTTGTAATAAAATATGACGGTTGTGTACATCATTTTGATGCAGAAGCCAGTGAACCGCACCCCCATTTCTAAAAAATACACCAGAGAGATAGCCATAGATGGCACGTTGGTGATAAAATCGCACAGCGGAATCAACTATGGTCGGATGTATAAGCGGCGTCGTATATTTCGAGGACTTTGAGTATCGCCGTTCACCGGGGCACCAGAAGAGGACGGGGAGAGGAGTTTGATGAGGAGGCGGAAGGAGACAAGGGCGAGCATAAGTGCTCACCACCGGAGGGTGGAGGATGGCTCAACGGAAGTAGACAATCAGAGCCGCGCGAAGCCGGGCCTCATCACCAAATATGTTGAGCCAGCAGCCGAATTGCTAGGGTATCAGGAGGCGGTGCAGATTCAGCATCAGAAGGGACCGACCAATTGGGGGAGGTGACCTCACACAGCGGAAGCTGCAGGCGCCGGCGTTTCGCCAGGTCAGGAGGAGGCAGATGCGCAGTGAGAAGAGAGGTAGCTAGGTGCGGGAGGGGATAATCTACGATAACCCCCCTGGTCACTTAAGTATCGCCCACAGGCCCCTTTGATGGGCCACTGACATGTGGGGTTTAAGTGACCTGGGGTTATTAGGGATATGGGTTAGTGATGATATGCGTGTTTAGTATCAGATTTTAAAGGTCTAAAGTGCAAAACTACAAACGACGAACCACCACCGCTGTTAGGGATACTAAATAACACCCCTCTTAGCACAACAATTAGTATATTGATCCGTTTGTCAGTCGCTCGAGTCCTGTTTTCTCCTGTCAAACGTCGTGCACTGGTTTTCCTCCGTCCTGTGTTTTTCATGATGTTGTTCTTCGGTGCTGTGCACGAGGGATGCCACCATAAATCCTTTTTTTTTCAAATTTGCCAAGACATTAGGGACACGAGAGGAGCTTTTGCTGGCTGTAGCACAGATTATGTTATATACGAGATGCAAATTATGCTGCTCAGCAATGTGCAGGCTAGTTTGGATAGGAGGCGATGCTTGTGGATCACTTAGTAATCCATAAAGCTATGAACTCCCCAAATAAAAAAATACGATGTACTCCCTGTGGACATACATTTGTTGTATTCATAACTATAATACTAGAAAATATGGTCGTGCATTGCAATGAAAAAATATCATATTTTAGAATGTGAGACAGCAAAAAAAATTACATCCATAGTAGATACAGTGATAGTCAATAGGGTCGCACACTAAGAGCAACCCATCCACACGAGCAAGGCATCCACATCACGCAGGGGCGGAGGCAGGAATCCATCTCAGGGTGTGTGTGTGCCGGGGGGGGGGGGGGGGGGGGGGGGGGGGTATACAAATTTTTTTAATGTATCATGGCATAGCCTGAGTCCCCTTAGCTCCGCCACTAACAGCACGTGAAGATGAAACGACATATAGTAGAAGCATGTGTTGTAAGACCATTATTATTAGTACTAATAGCACCATCAACATCCACCCATCATGACGATTATGATCATAAAGATTATGCATCTCCTGTTTTGCTTACTTGCTCTATGTATGATTGTTAGGATACTTCTCCCTCTGGTCCGTAAAAACTGTTGTAACTTAGTAGTTTGTACTAGTGTAGTACAATATCAGCGACACATAAATCAGACCGGAGGGACGTTAGGTTTGATTTATTCCATTGATGCAGTGGACTGTTCGATAAACCTATCCCGGAAACAAAGCCTATCTTTGTGTGGTGTATACTTTGAAACTAAAGATCTAATACTTAATGCAAACATTCGTTCACCAAATGTTCTCCATAGTAAGCGCATTGCAAAGCATCAAATTTATTGTGATCGTAAAAAAATGAAAAAATTAACCAAAAATAAAATCTGGCTAAAGCAGAAGTAAGATCAAGACTAATATTTGATGAAAAAAATGGACACATCTGGTACATCTGCATGAGTGCATTTTTACGACAATCACATGCCGAATCAAATAAACAAATGCTATTTTTTTCACCTTTACTGCTCTGATGCTCTAATTCTTCTGTTCCTAAAGACCTAACTCAGGTTTGTTTCAAAGGTGCAAACATTTACATTGGTGTCTCTCCTCAATAAGGGAAAAAATAGTGACAAAATTTCATTCACAATGTACAAAGACAAACAGTAAAACTAACATCATGTGTATCCAAATTAGCTTTGACACAATAGTCCTGCAGGGAAGACCAAATAGATGATTCAGTTTTAGAGTAGATGATTCAGTTATGTGAAGCAAACGGTGGCTCTTGAAAGGCCCAAAATCAGGTAAACCAGCTACTGTAACAGCATGAACTGTGAATGACAAGCACAACAGATATGCCAGACATTTTATTGAACTATAATGTTTAATTGTTTTTATACAATGTATCGTAAGGGGGGAATTCATCTTAAAATAGGTGTAAGGAAGATATTCATCAATAAACATAGTCCTCAAACCGAGAAACCATGCAACGCATGATCAGCTAAAGTTGGCATACATTGTTACAATAACCTCAACTGTCAGTATACATACAGTGATGCAAGGGCTTTCAATCATCTTTCTGATGCAGAGCACGAGGACTATTACCATTAAGTGCCGCATGATACACCCTCTTTTCCGCCAGCCCAAGATTAGAAAGAACTAAATTACCCTGCAGAAAAGGATTGTTTTATTGTGGAATACTAAGAAGGTAATTTGTGTACTACAGCTAATTATTAAAAGAACACGTATAATCATGTTGGACTAGCTTAGCAAAGCTGGAGGATACCTCAGTTGCTAACAATTTTCTGACATTGTTGGCATAGGCTCTGGGATCCTCCTTTTCTTGTTCAGAAGGATAGTATACAGGCAAGTGAACCACCTCCATATAATTTGCAAACTGACAGAGTAGCAAAAACACATGACGTGCCTGCAGGTTGTGACGAGGAAAAATACAATTTTCAGATTTGAGATGTTTCAGAGTTAAACTAATAAACATAAGAGGTTATAGTAGTTGTTAGTATAGAAAGTACAAAAATGGAAAAGACACCACAAGCTTACAAGTTGACATGTCACATACTTCTGAGAGGTACAATATAGTAACCATAAATGATTGTTGGGATGTTGCATACAATGAAAAGACCTACTCGTTGCTATGTCATGCACCATATGCAGTGATGATATCGTTTTTAAAAAATCGGTTCACCTGGCGGCATATGTGTACTGATTTTATATCCAAATTTAATGATTGTATTAATAAAGCATCAGCCTAGCAATCCTCAACATGTAAGATGATGCTTTGCTAAACATGGAAGAAGTTGCACAGGGAGGTTAAATATTATAATAACTCAGGTACTCAACGGAGATGGACATACTATTGAGAAAAGACAATTGTGGCAAGGAAAATAGAGTCCAATTTCATCTCACAATAAAGCATAAATGTGAATATCTTAATGGAACAAAATGGTATTCTTCCTTTTTTGCGATTAATAAAATGTTCCTCTTGAAACCAATAAGAAATATACATACAAGGATCCAGCAAACTGCTCTTGCATACTTAGGTCATATACTGGAACTGAACATAAATCTGTAACTAGTGCTTACCCCGTCCATGGAGTCCCAGGCTGGACTAAATCTCCTGTAAGGATATCTCAAAATGACAGGTTGCACTGGTGCTTTTGCAAGGAAGGCTCCTGTTTTAAAAGGGAGGAGGTAATCCCCGTTTGTAGTAGTACCCTCTGAAAAGAAAAGAAACACCAGGACTGTAAACAATGGACAAGCAAGTTTCTACAATTACAAACATAACAAAATTGAGATTAAATTGACACAGCATTTGGCTATATGCATCGGTCGATGCAGAGGCCGGGGGTTATTGTCCTTTTCGAAAAAACAAACTGAAACAACGCACTGACTAATGGAAAATGGTGTAGTTAAAGTTTTTTTTTTTGAAATGGGAGCAAAAGCTTTGCCCCAATCTATTAAGTAAGAAGAGAATTGCCGAGTTAATTTACGGAAACCCAGGCAAAAAACCGAGTAGTTAGAGTTGATAATAATAGCTCTTGGTAACTTAGAGATAGTACCATAAGACCAATGATTACATAGTAAAGGGTGACTAAAGATTGAGCCGATAGGCAATATCTTATAAAAGACAGTAACAAATGGTAATAAGGAATCACGATAGAAAAGGAGAACTGCTGTACATTAAAAGTTAGCAAGCTTAACAAAAAACTATTTGTACACTAACCAGGAAAGAGTAACAACATAGGGGAATTCTTGTATTGCGAAACCTCTTGGAGTCTTTC
This sequence comes from Poa annua, assembly GCA_026929855.1. Taxonomy (NCBI): domain Eukaryota; kingdom Viridiplantae; phylum Streptophyta; class Magnoliopsida; order Poales; family Poaceae; genus Poa; species Poa annua. Next base: position 30,568,174 of record CM049428.1, read on the forward strand.
AGTTACAGCACCTACATATAATATGGACAGTACAGTGAAAAGAAAAGAGAAGAAAAGAAAAGAAATGTTATAGTACATCTGCATTTTGAACTAATCTTAATTAAATAATGCTATGTTCAAAAGAATCTTCCTCGCACAGCAACAAAAAGAAAAACACCATGCTTATTAGGAGTTTAAGGCGCTCATCAGCTGATGCGGTAAAAATACATGGCTTCTTTGAAGCAGTAGCAAAAATAACAGTACTAGTCATATTTTTGCTAACACAGAGAAATATTGTGCCTTTTTTGAGAAAGCGAGAAAGAGAAACAAAATAAAATCGATGAATTTATGTCAATACATACCTGAGACACCTCTAGAATCTGATCCTTTGGATTCTCGTTGAACAAAAATGCACCCGAGACATTTGCTGTATTTGACAGAGAAATACTTGAAATATATTATATGCAACTTTGACATAAAACGAAATGTTGAGCACGCAGAAATGTTGTAGATAAATGAAAATAAGGCCATTTTCTTACGTATTTTTTAACAAGACATGAATAGAAAATGAACAAAGTTACCTTATGAGACCAATCAACGGCAACTTAGACACGGAGTTCTACAACGAATAAGTAAGCATGAACAATCCTTTAGAATTAAGAACACTTAAGTTCATAATACAAATATAAGTGTATGAATTTCTATTTTACATAGAAATGCAACTTCAGTAGTAAAATTCTCTGTCAAAAACAAAAACTTAAATAACATTGTTCATGGTACCTTAGCAACAAAACTCGGAGAAGATGCTGACATGTGATAGAGAATATCCACATATGACACGTGATTAGATACAATCGCCCCTGGTCTTTCTAGTTCTTCAGACTGATCTTCAGGTACATCCTTCAAATAACATAAAATAACATGTCATGGGAACCAGTTATCAAAATTATAAGAGTTCACTCACATACAAACATGTTATGTGGGGGCAGCAGTATAAACACCAGGCCTATCCCTTGTTTTACACCGGGCCAGCTGGTGGCACAGCTAGGACGCTCTGCTCGCCTATCCTTTAAGGATTAGATCTGTTAGGGCATGTAAAATCCAAGGTGCTTAAAATGACTCTTATAAAAATAAACCAGTTTATCCTTAAGAACATGTACTTACTTCCATAGCAGAGATGCCTAATTAAGCACTTGTCCTATAAAGATAAGCACTTGTGCTTAAACTAAAACGGGTTAATTTTTTCTAAGCACGTCTCAAGCACCTTGCATTGTACATATACTTAGGGTGTCGCTATCCTATATAAGGAGACTGCCTGCTATTGAATAAACCAAACGAGAAGTTATGAATAATTTCATCATTTTTCTCTGCCCTAGAAGCACCAGCTCCCGCTAAACCTAGCCGGTAGCCGACAGTTGGAATTTTGAAGTTTGGCGGGGCAGAGTTTTAAGGTCCAAAGTTTTAAGGTGGAGAAAGGGGAGGGGCGGTGTACCCTGGTTAGCATCTCGAGACCCAGGGTGGGCGCCCCTAATTTCTCCTGCCCTAATCATGTGCTAGAACAATACATCGTATAAGGCACTACATGAAGATTGCAGGAAACCATTGAGTTTTTGGTTCGACCCGTTTTGTCCAACAAGTTTAAACAATACTACCCAAGAGGTTCATAAGTAAAGAGACATTTATGACCAGTTATTGACAATTGTAATGAATCATGGAACTTATGCTTCCACATTCTGCATCATGAACCAAGACATAGTCAAGTCATGTTGCAAACCATTAGTTTAGGTTTGACACACAAAATGTGTTTGCAAATCCGTTTTTATGATAACGCTTTATTATTAGAAAACATTGATAGATCAGAACAAGTAGGGGCAATTAACCAATCCAACTCAGACAGGAACAAACTTCAAGAACATTCAATTTGTTACCAAAGTTACCAATCTGCACTTTCCCTATGAGGCTGTAGCAAGCAATTTTTTAAAAGAAAACTAGATGATCTTAAACAGAATTGTCAAAGCACTAAAAATTACGGGGGAGGAACATTATTTTGTCCATTTGTGACATTCCAATGTCTATCACAGCATACTGCATGTTCCCCACTTTTAGTAGCCCTGGCAGGCATAGAAACCAAAATCATAACCCAATTGCTCTGGACCCAATGATTGCATAGGCATCTTTTTTCTATTTTCGAAAAGGGGATATGCATCGATTGATGCACACAGCCACTCACGGCAATATGAGAGATGCTGCAGTACAGGCATTGCCAAATTATTGTCAATTATTCATCTAACGCAGTAGCTACAATCAATAGTTACCACAGCGAACAGCAGCATAACCAAGCTGTATTCCTAGACCGTGACACCTCACAACGGCATCAGAACTACCACTTTGTCTCTGTTCCAAACCAGTGCATTGTTCCACCATTGAACAAGCAAGATCTACATGTGCCGTGGGCCCACGTAAGATAATAAGCATCAAGGCCACACTGGCTAGATACAATACATGCTGATGAAAGAGGAAGATCGCGCGCATACTGACCTCAGCATTGGGGACGCTTGGACCGGAGACGGGGATCCAGTAGAAGCCGAAGACGAAGAGCATTGCCCTCGACAAGGCACGGCCAGCACCCAGCACTGCCTCCCTCCTCCACCCATGTAAGCGGGGACGGCCCTCCTCCGCTACGTCAGCGAACAGCGTGCAGACGCGGCACACGAGGTAGTAGGCGACGACCAGGAGCATCCCGGCGACGAGACGCAGTGGAAGGAGCACGGCGGCCGCGAAGACCAGACGCGCCACCTGCGCCGCGGGGAGCGGCCCGCGGCCCATCGGGCCGTACGCGTCCCGGCGCGCGTACGGCGCGTACTTGACGTCCAGCTCCTCCTCATCCTCCTCCACGGCGGGCGCGCCCGAGAGGAGCGGCCGCACGGCCTCGCCGCCGCCGTCGCCGCCTTCGGGCTGGGAAGGCGCGGCGGTGGTGGTGTCGACGGCCATTGGGGATTGGCGCGCGCGCCGAGATCGCCGCGATGCCGAGATCGGCGCGATGTTTTTACGGGGTTGTGTCGGGGACGGGGAGGTTGGTCGGCGCTGGACGCTGGCGGAGGGTGGAGACGTGGGGCGTTCGTTGGATCTGAATCCGACGGTGTTGGACCGGTCCGCGTCGAGTTGGTTCGGGACAGCGGGCGTTGGATTCGGTTGTCGATGGTGTCATGCTCGAAGTGCTCCCCCTGTTTCATCTCATCTCATGAGGTGTATTGATTTTTTTAAAAACAATCTTTCTATTTTCTGTCAGAATTATACAAAACTATCAACATCACATAAAGGACTTTGCTATTTGGTGATGGTTGACCATCAAAAAAAAATTGGCGATAGTTATCTTCTATATCTAAATAGGAATGACCCACTACCTTATTTTCTTGCCCTCTCCTATGTCCACATCGCCTTTTATTTTTCCACATCGCTCGCACCTTTCGATGCTTCCGTCGCTGGCTCATTTTTACCGCTTGGCCCGCTCGCGGCGCCTTCGTACAGGTTTGGTTGTTGCTAATTGTGCTGAATGAAAAGCCCATACATGGGCTGGACGAGAAGCCCATACTCGGTCGTTTCCTCTTCCCCGATCGTGGTGTCCGCCGCTGCGCCCTAGGATTTTTGGCCACCGTGACCTTTGCCCTTCGCGCTGAAACCGCCCCATCCTACCCAGCATTCATCAGCCATGATTTCCCTGTTAGCAAAAACTGCTAGGGTGAACTGATCAGCACCACCGCCATTCTTAAAAAGATCACACCTTTCCATGGATTTCCAGCGCCGCCGCCTCCTCTCGTGCATCTCTTGAACCGGACTTATGGTAACTTTCTGCTCCAGATTCTAACCTTTTTTTTCTTATCCGCTCACTCATATTTGATAATATGTCAATCCGTTAGATTGCACTGTAGACCGGGAGTCACTCTTTCATCTATTGCTAATTGTGGACTTTTTGTTTCCTTATTCCAAATCTGAATTACGACGCTGACATAGACTTCCTCAAGTTTTTGACGTGGAGCTACTGCTTGGCCCATCTTAGCTTCATATGCTTCCTATATGTACGTACTCTTCTCTCTGTTGCGAATTTTAGATTTCTTTTCTTCCTTTGTCCAAATCTGTAACATTTTTTTCTTGATTGAACAAATCCTTTCCATGGCATGTATGTTAGACACGTACAAATATTGTGATTTCATACTAGTACATTACAGGTTACTAGCAAATGGAAACTTTCGTCCCTTTCTATCTGCATGCGTTGGGTTAGCTGACAAAGTTCTTTCTGTGATAAGAAGTTCAGAATTATGCAAAAGTCCCAAAATCTACTACGATGGTTTACCATCTATAATATTCCTTATCGTTCAACTCATCCAGAATATTCCTTATCATTTAACACACTTTATATTAGTTAAATGTTGTTGTGGCATAAATCTCCACTGAATAGCAGAATATCTTGATGTTTGCAGGTTGCTTTTATCTTTCTTTTGCTGCTGCCTTTCGGGGATTTTTATGTGTTACTAAATTAATATTCTGAGCTACTTTTGACATGTATGCATACCATGCACTGTGCCCTCCCAGCGTGTCCTACTAATTGAAAAACGAGGGAAGGTAAACATATTTTTTTCATACCATGCCTATACACTTGATATTTTCTTATGTCCTTATGTTTCTAACAGATGTAGCTTTCAAAGGCAAAATGACTTATATATAGTTCAATTACATGTGTGTTCAGTGCCCACCTGCCGATTTATGCATTGCAGACTGTGATAAGAAATATTAGATTAAATCTTTAACTCGCAATCGATACTAAATGTCATGGACAATTTCATCCGATAATTGTGCAGAAGAAAATTCTTATAAACGTCCATGAGTTACTTTGGATTCAACATATAACACTTTCAGCTTGACAATTGCCCACTCAAGCACTATGATGTAGATGGAAATGGTTATAAATACAAAATTCAAAACCTTATATTAAAAGATCAATTCTTTCTTACTACCTACTATGCAGTATTTCAATTTTTTTTCACACTCTCCAAACTACATATCTTATGCAGAGGACTGCTGCAGGAAGTGCACTTTGCTATGCACTCAATGTGGAGTAGAACAGTCTTAATAGTTTTCTTATTCTGACGACAAGGTGGATGACCACATGAGAGGTAGGCTGATGTTTCGTTTTCACAAGCTTGGAACCACCTCAATGATGCCATTTTTTCTTTAGGAAATGCGCTAATCAGTGGTTTGTTTTTCATATTGTGCAGATTTATGTTATGATAGCCAGAAGAGGGAGCTTTCAATGAGACGGAAAATTCTTGACTAATGTCATTTGGTTACCTTCTGCTGTACAAGGGAGTTCTGATGGAGATTACGCACATTCAAAACTTGGGTTATAGAAATCAAGGTGGTGTTGCTTTTGTTGCAGCTTGGCAGTTTATTCCCTTGCATAAAAAGTGTAGATGTTAGCATATAGGGCTTTAAGCCTGTTGACCGTATAATACTCTGATCCGAGTGTACAACTGTTTCCAAACTTTGAATGATATGTTGGAAAAATGAAGGATTTATCTTATCCCTGAACCATCATAATCATGTATTGTTCTAAATAATTGGTTTAAAAGTAGAATCATTTATTCACTTTCCTGATCATTTTAAGAGTTTGTTTGCTGAATAATACAACAATTTGAAACAATATTTTCCGCAGCAACGCGCGGGGAATTATCTAGTATAACTAGACATAGATACCCCGTACCGAACATACACATGACCAGTAATTAGAGTTTTCCCGGTGCAAACTCTCATACAAAATTTACGAACACATGCATTTGAAAATCTTTTGTATGCCCTTCTTATTCCTTTTTTTCTTCCCTTGCATGAAATTACAGTGATAAAAATTCAAGGTTTGTTGTGCATTTATATACAAAAGCAATCTAAACCTACTCGTACTCAGGCCCGCACAATGATAGTTCAAGTTTAACTAATTTCTAACTCAAGTACCAACTAATAACTACTACCTTTTGTTTTTAATTATCATATGAGTTAGTGTTAGATTAAGTAATGGGCCTGGGCCCATTAGTCTTAAGGGTTTACTTAGGTGTCAAGTAAGCCTTACTTGGGAGTCAAGGAAACCCCTCTATATAAGGAGGGGAGATGTATCAATCTAATCAAGCAAGAATTCAGAGGAAAACCCTCCCTCTTGCCCGGCCGTGGGACAGGATCCCCGCGGCCGGCGATCCAGCGCGCCCTCAGCTCTCTCTCCCTTCCCCCTCAAACCCTAGCAACCATAGCATCTGGTATCAGAGCGCCTAGGTCTCAGGGGTTCCAACGGCCCCAACATCGACACCACCTCCGCCGCCGACACCACCGCCATGCTCGGCGCATCCGCGCCGCGGGAAACCGCCGCCGTCACCGACGCCCAGGGAGCCGCCGCCGCCGCCGCCGCCGACCCTGCCGGGTCCTCGCCCTCCTGCCCGCGGCGCTGACGGACATCGCCGACAGCCTCCGCGCCCTCCGCCTCGACTTCGCCGAGATGAGAGCGGGCCAGCACCCGCCCCCGCCGATCGGGCCGCCCGCGCCCGCCGATCAGCCACAGGCGGCAGCCGTCGCCAGCAAGGGGCGCTCCACCGTCCAGTGGCCAGCATCGCCCTCACCGCTGCCTGCCTGGCTCGACGGCCCGCCCATCTACACCGAGGCGGCAGCACAGCCGACGGTCCAGCAGGTCGCTCCCACCTTCGGCGGCCCAGGGGGTTTCGCCCCGCCACCGACGGCCGCGCCGTTTGCCCCACCTCGACATCCAGTCTGGGAGAAGATCGATGCGATGGCGGCTTGGGCGTCGCAGCACAAGCGGTCGCCGCCGGCGCCGACCCCCGCACAGCCATCGCTGCCGCGCTTGGCCGCGACCACGGCGTCGGTCACCACGGCGTCGGTCACCACGGCGCCGCCGTCCTCGACGCTGCCCACCACGTGTCAGCGGCGGTGAAACTGCAGGCTGCTGCGCGCGGCCTCCTAGCGCGTCGGCATGTGCGGGAGATGCGTGATTTCCAGCTGCAGCGCCTCCAAGTTGCGCTTCACGGCGCACGGGGCCTCGTTATCGTCCGCTGTGTGGGAGATCTTTGGCACTCGATTTTCCCCACGGGCGGCGGGCACGCTGTTTTCTCCGCGGGCAGCGACCTTCACGTCTACGACATCGACAGTCAGCCAGCGGGGAGAAGACATGGTGTCACAGACGGGAGCGCACCGCGTAGTGCCACGGCATTCCGCCGCCGGCCGCCGCGAGGACTCCCTTGGTCCTGATGGCGTCCTTGGGATACAGGGGGCTGCACACGCACAATTTCGGCGCGCGGAGGATTCTTGCCACATCGTTCGGAGTCAAAAAAATAAAGAGTCGGAGTCTCATTCGGGTTAGCTTATTTCAGGTCCATCCACTAAGCCGAGATGTAAAAGGTTTAGGTCAATATAAGAGTCGGAGTCTTGTTAGGTTGCAGCTCGAGGACGAGCTGCGTGTCCAGGTGGGGTGTAGTGTTAGAGTAAGTAATGGGCCTGGACCCATTAGTCTTAAGGGTTTACTTAGGGGTCAAGTAAGCCTTACTTGGGAGTCACGGAAACCCCTCTATATAAGGAGGGGAGATGTATCAATCTAATCAAGTAAGAATTCAGAGGAAAACCCTCCCTCTTGCCCGGCCGTGGGACAGGATCCCCGCGGCCGGCGATCCAGCGCGCCCTCAGCTCTCTCTCCTTCCCCCTCAAACCCTAACAACCATAGCAGTTAGACGTTTTAATATTGACTACATATAAACTGAAATGAGTGAATAAACATAATAACAACCTGAACGGAAAAATTTAAACATATATTTGGAAACGGAGGAAGGAGTAATAGTACAACTTAGCTAGACAAGGTTGAATTATATGTAACATTCTCCCTGAATTTAAACTTGTTGCATATTTGTGCTTTCATGGTCTTAACTCGATGTGGATGCATAACTTGACGATACAAACTCAGTGTATCACTCCGACATACTAGCACACGCTATCACAACTTAGCATGCTACATGAAAATTAAACGCATAGCACCAGGAAACTCAATTTAAGCATCTGCATTCATCTTCACATTGAACTTCGTCTCCCGCCAATTTTGGTTTTCACACACATATTTACTCTTGGTGATGCACCTCAACAGGGTTCGTACGACCATGACATGTTTTAACCGAAGTCCAACGAAGCAGTACTTGGACACAAATTCACGCCTGGTCCTCACGTGTTATCTTGTTGCCGGTGCCTCTGTTTCATCTTCCCATACATGAACTAGCTATAACACAGTCATAAAATCTTGGAAAAATCTTGCAAAATCTCATGTGTACACTTTGACAACCTCATTCATACTCCCCTAGATGACTATCTTGACGAGGTTTTCAAGTACGCGCCTCGGCATCACAACTCCCACCAACGATTGCACCTCCCTCTTGTCTTGGCAACGACAACCTGCCTGCCTCTTTCTCTTGTCGCTCTGACAAACGATAATCATCCGCCCGAGGCGTTAGTATCAGACGCCTCCTCGAGGCAAGCATGGATTCAAATTTTCGACCTCACTCTGATGTGAATTGTCAAAATATCCCCACATGGTTGACCACATACAAAAATCACAAAATCACTCACGTGGGAGGACAAGATATTCTTTTTTCTTTATGTTCTTACGATGTTACAAACTCAGCATTTGTTGTGCACATATACACGCACAAAGCAACTGACTCGGCACATCTAAACCTACTCATACTGAGTACCTAAACGTACACACATAACTAGTTCAACTCCCTCAAGAATTTATAATTCCTAACTCAAGTACCAACTAGTAAAACTACTATAGTAGCACAACACTATCTAGAGTCACTGACTAAAAAACAATGCTAATACATGACTAGACTCAAACTTAGCTAGAAACGGTTGTTTTATTTTAAACATGCAAAACATGTACATGCTGCATTTCATTGCATGCACGCATATGTAGTATGAAATGGCTAATGTCAGCAAAGATTCTCTTCTAATTTGAACATTCTAAATGTTTTATCTATCAAACGACAATTTTGATTTGATATCCGTTTTCACCACTAATTTGGTGGTGATAATAACTTCAAAATTAGATTTCATGTTTATATGTTCAATATTTTTTTAAAAATCTTCAAATGTCATTTGAAATGTGTGACGACTTTACTCAACATCTGATTACTATTACTGTAATGATAACTAGAACAGTGATAACTATTTATTCAACATATTGCTATCTATAAAATCATCAAAGTTGTACTAGTGACTGAGTGTTCTAGTAACTACGACATCACCAGGGTGTTCACTACTTAATCAACAACTTGTTAAAAACTAATTACTCATCACTTTGGTAACTATAACGTTGACATGATTTTAGCTACTTACTGAACACCTTGGTAGCTATAACAATACAAGTGTAACTTAATTGTCACCCTAACTTCCACTCAACGCCTTCGTGACTACACTAATACCACCTTGGTGACTACACTAAACATAACTTGGTAATTACATCAGCACCGCCCTGATAACTACTTACTCAACATTCTGCTAACTAATTAGTAATTACTCAACAACATGGCAACAACGTGGCTAGTGATGTTACACATGTAACCTACTACTGTAACTATTTTTTTCAATCCATGAGGGTAACTCAGAGTACTAACCGATTTGCCCCTCTTTATTTTGACCTTTCCTGTTTGCCACGCTTTACTTCTCTCGTTTATCATTTGCCCACTGACACATGGGACCCAAAAGTAATGACCAAACTACCCATTGCGTGTTACCTGTGTCGATCGAGTCCCCACGGCTTTCTCTGTTCGTTGTTTCCTCGCGTCGCTCGTACACCGGAGCAGAGAAACAGGCGGCCGGAGCTAGAGAGGGCGGTTGACGGCGGGATTCCGGGAAGTACTCCCACATCTCCCCTGCGGCGCTAGGTACGACGTACGAGCCCCTGGGCCGTTTCTTTTTTTCTTTGACCAAAACCAAACTTGTTTCGTATTCCGGGAGTATTTGGAATTGTCCGGTACAAAATACAGACGAGATACCCTGAGTTTCAGATACAATACCAACAACACACCGCGTTCCAGTCCCACTTCCACCGCCGCCCATGGCCGCCGTCGTCTCCGACCTCATCGACTTTCTCAACGCCTCGCCCACCGCCTTCCACGCCGTCGGTACGCGCCCCGTCCCGTTTCCTTTCTTTAGTTGCTACAACCATCGACCTGAACTGAACTGAATCTGTCCTGCTGTTGCTTCCGGTGGGAGAAGATGAGGCGAAGCGGCAGCTGAAGGCGGCGGGGTTCGTACAGCTGTCTGAGCGAGAGGAGTGGACGGGGCTCCAGCCCGGCCGGAAGTACTTCTTCACACGCAACCACTCCGCCATCGTCGCCTTCGCCATCGGCGCCAAGTGAGCAGCTAGATCCACTTGCCTTCCTTACTTCCTTGTTCTTACTTTCCACCGGTTTGGGGATACTAAATTCACGCTTTTTTCGGGAGGAATATCAAACCTAACCTGTACATAGTTTTCTTGAATTGTTTTTGTCGTGCGGATTATTGACAGATGCGTTCATGTCTCGCAGGTACCTTGCTGGTAATGGGTTCCACATCGTTGGTGCACATACGGACAGTCCATGCCTGAAGCTCAAGCCTGTCACCAAGGTTTGAGCTTGAACTTTTTAGTCATTGATTTCAGAGTAAAATCTGCGCCGCAACTTCGACGTGATAGTACAATCATGTCTAAAACCCCAACAGACCTTATATCTGGCTATTTTTCTTAGTTGTGAAACGGCGCCATTTGGCCTTTCATCATTATGATGATATGTATCTGGTGAACATGTTAGTTAACTGTTTCCTGTTAGATGCTAAATTTTGGTGAATTATCTATTCAACCTTGCCTTTTGTTTCTCAGATAACTAAGGGAGGTTATCTCGAGGTTGGAGTCCAAACTTATGGAGGTGGATTGTGGTACACATGGTTTGACCGCGATCTTACCATTGCCGGTAGAGTGCTTGTACGAGAGAAGAAGGGAGGCACGGTCTCTTATGCGCATAAGCTGGTAAGAGTGCAAGAGCCTATCATGAGAATCCCCAGTTTGGCTATTCACCTGAACAGGTTGGTATAAAGAACTCCTTTTTAACCCTATTTTATGTGAACGGTTGGTCCATTCCAATTTATATGAAGAATTTTTCATATTTTGTCTTGTTCACATTTTGTCATAGGACCCTCTCCACGGAAGGTTTCAAGATTAACAATCAGGATCATCTTGTCCCTGTGCTGGGCACACTGGTTAAGGTGATTTGACTACATTGATCAGATATTCTTCCTGTTTTCAGTTGGCTTGTTTGTCACGTATTGTACTTGTTCATTGGCACAGTATCTCAAATTAAGGAATTAATTAATATGAATATTCAATTGTTTTACCATAGTGTTCTGTTTGAAGAGGCTAGCCTCTATATAATAGCAGTGGGCCAGTGGCAGTTGTTGCGCCGATTGTAAGATTGCGGAATATGTTGTATTGTATTGATACTAGATTGATTACAATGAGCCACGGTGGGCTGTATATAAAGGGGTACAAGACTTGGAGACTACGAAACCTAATAGAGATAGACTTGGATTACAATCCTAATACTACCAAATATACCTAAACCGTATTATACTCTAACATCCCCCCGCAGTCGGATCGGTAGTGACGCGAACAACTGGAGCGTTGCGGACGGTCTGACTGGAGCATAATCCGAAGTCGCCAACTGAACAGGAGCCGAGTTGATAGCCCTTGATGCCGATGTCGATGTAGCCGAGTTGTGGGCGCTGTGGTCGATGTTGCCGTTTGAGGAAGTTGAGGTAGACTTTTGCTGGAGTCGATGTAGTTGGAGGTAGGCGGCACGCCTTACCGAGCTTGCCAGACTCAGGAGCGCGTCGGGGACGAAGGCACGCGTCGATGTTGCCAGTATCGGGCATGCGAAGAAAGGGACCACCATTAACCATGCGAGTCAGAGCCGGATGAAGAAGCAGAGGAGATCTCCGTGGTCGGCGGCGCGTAGCGCAGATTTTCCGCCCTTTGTTGCCGGAGTAGACGAAAAAGGAAGTTGCAACTAGTAAATTGTGCAAAATAAAAATAGACTGCAACTCTGACGGCAAGGTTGTGGTGGACGAAGATGGCGTGGTGGTTGTTGAAGACGTTTGTTGAGGTAGGCGATGTAGAGGTAGTAGATGTCGAGGTGTTGTTGACGTAGAACTTGTCGGCGATGATGACCACGAGCGTTGTTTGGTGCAGCCTGTGTTGACGGCGAGATGATGAAGACGATTTGGTGGCGTAGATTGGCCGGGGAAGATCAGCTAGCTTGGAGCCCATCCGTCCATGTCCCATACGAACATGCATGAACATGCAAACATTGGGCCGCTTCTTGCATGCAGCTTGGTGCCTGGATGACTGCTGGCGGCCGGGTGGACAGACAATCGCGCGCGCGTTGCTGTTCTTTGATGGGATATGCTGGCTTTTTCATCGGGACTAGATGTATTTTGGTGGCTAAAAAGAAAACGAAATTGGCTAAACCTACGAACTGATTTATTGAAATTGGAAGAAAAACTAGCTACGAGATGCGACGCCCCCGACGATCATGGAGATCGATTTCGCCGGGGGCGGCGCGGCGGAAGTGGTGGTGGCTAAACCCTACGCTGCGGAACGAACTGCTCTGATACCATGTAAGATTGCGGAATATGTTGTATTGTATTGATACTAGATTGATTACAATGAGCCACGGTGGGCTGTAGATAAAGGGGTACAAGACTTGGAGACTACGAAACCTAATAGAGATAGACTTGGATTACAATCCTTATACTACCAAATATACCTAAACCGTATTATACTCTAACACCGATATTGGATACACCTTGTCCTGTTGTATTTTCTATTTAAGAAGCAAGGCTTGCTTGCACAGTATGTCCGTTTGTTGTTCATGTTCACATGTTTTGTGCAAAATTATGTAGTATCAATTTCTTCAGAGAATTTTTCGAGTCTAGAAGGCTCCACCTAGTTAATCCAGAATGTTAAATATTTGGAATTAATAAATTTATGCTGAATGTCATTGTTGTCCAATATTTATTTGGAATTGATCTAATATGATAAAAGAGATATGAAAAACTTATGTACTCTTGTTTGCTTTAGTAAATCTAATGTTGATTCAACCATTATTTTTTTGCAGAATGAAATGCAGAAATTAGTAAAAGAAAATGTTTCAGAGGAGTCAACTGGGAGCAAAGACACAAAACACCATCCACTATTATTGCAGGTAACGTCTTACTAAAAACTTTTGATGAAACGATTGTTCTGAGTTCTGACATATAAATACCAAGAGTTGATGGGTTTGAAATATGTTTTAACTTTTTTCTAATGTATGTTGCTTTCATTTTGTTGCAGTTGATTGCTAGAGAGGCTAATTGTGAAGCTGATGAGATATGTGACTTTGAGCTGCAGCTTTGTGATACGCAACCAAGCATTATAGCTGGTGCCATGAAAGAATTCATATTTTCGGGAAGGCTTGACAACCTTTGCATGTCATTCTGTTCACTGAAGGTCTGTCTCGCTGTTTTAGTTTATATATATAGGTTATAGAGACCATGTGTGCAAATTCACATATTTTGAAACTGCTAAGTCTTTTGATGTCACTTTATATTAAATATTTTTGCATGCAAGTCTCTGTTGGATAATATTTTAAACCGGAAATTCACTTTGGCACATGGGAGCATATGCTGCTGCTATCATGTTTTGCGGAAAACCGATAGTTTTTGTGGCTTGTGTAAAAAAGACAAAAAACAATGTCTTGTGAAAATCCTTTTTAGCACCAATTTTTGTCTTTTTGACACACACAGACATACAAAAAGTGAGTTTTCCATGAAACCACTTTATGAGCACATTGAATATCGATATGTATACACTGATTTTTTTTGTGACATTTTATGCCTTTTAAAAACCGGGAGCATATGCTCCTGGGAGCCAAAAGCCACTCCCAATATTTTCTGCATGTGTCATATAGTATTACTCATTACTCAGCAGAAAGAGATGTTATGAAGAGAGTGTTTTCGAATCACGATACATGTACATCCTACATTATTCTCGTATCCTCGTGGTTGGTTGTACTCCATGCTTCTATGTTACTTCATGTGCACACGTTTCATTGAGTCTTGATTTGACCATACAAATCCGTACCTTACGGAAAGAATTGTAACCATGATTGTCATAGAATTGATTGCTATCAAATGATGTCCTTGTTTTGTATATGTGCTGTTTTATGAGATTAATTGTTCCATATTTGTATAATCCTATTATTTAATGAGGTGTAGTTGAAACCATGACAAGTTGAAGCTAACAACATTCAGTTTCGAATATATACTAATTAGTGTCCTTAGTTTGCAACAAGATGACCATATGACAAGTTGTCCAACACTGTTTCAGGCCCTAGCAGAGTCAACCTCTACTGAACACTCCCTTGACGATGAATCTGGTGTTCGAATGGTGGCTCTTTTTGACCACGAGGAGGTTGGTTCTGATTCAGCTCAGGGAGCTGGTTCACCTGCCATGCTGGATGCTTTAACAAGAATCACAGGTTCATTCAACCATTCAAACTCTAAGGTACAAACCACTTTCCTTCACGCATCACCCATTCTTCTTCAGCTGGCTGCCGGTTACTGGATTTGGATACGGATTATCTTGCCCGATCATTCATGGTGATAGTTGCAGAAACAGAAACAGCAAGAACTTCATGTGAAATCGTAAGCTTGATAACCAGCGATGGGTAGATGAGATAATTTCAATACTAAAATCGAAACAGAGGTTTTCTAAAGCTGCCCCGAAAACTTAAGGATTTGTAGATAGCTTCCCTCAAAACTCAATACGAGAGTTTTAACCCCATGAACACATCGTGACTATTTCATATAATTCAAAACTGAGTATTACATGAGGCAGCCCTTGGCTTTTATAACCGGCCCAACTTGGTTATCAAGAAACCGACTCAAACAGATCAGACTCTTTCCTAAACAGAGTAAAGCAAATCCTAACTACTCTGGACTATTTAAACATGGATATATACGTTTGGACCAAAAAAGCTAAAAATCTTACATTTTGATACGGAGGGAGTATTAAATAATCTGACAAAAGCGCTCGCCACTGCAGTAGGCAGATTGTTTTTAAACTCTGGACAGGTTCCACCTCAACATGAAGGTGTTGTGCACAATACCTCGATACAGCCGGTCCTGTAACAGATTTTTATTGTCTCACATGATTATCATAGTAGTTGATGCTGCTGATCACAAAAGGATTGAACGACAAAATAAGCGAGGGTGATTAAATGATTTATATGAATGCCAGTAGCTGAATATCACTTCAAGCTGTATCATATAATTGAAAATATTTTTGTTCTTCATAAGAGGACTGAATACGAACCTCCATGGCCGTCATAAAAAGCAAATAATGATGTGACAGCAAAAGCATCCAAATCTCTAATGGTTGCATGCTGGAGAATAAGAAAACAAGAAATTAAGCAGGCTTTAAGTTATCACAACATGTATGTTGTAGCTCTATATCTCTTGACATTTGTCCTACGGAACAGTGGAAACAGGATGGTTATTTACTCACAGCATGCATCTTCCATCTTTACACGGTAACCTTGCATACAAGACACAGCGTACTCAAGCCTGTCAATCTCTCCCCTGTGAGGGTCTTTGATATCATGGGCTCTCTACTGCTTGCACTCACATCAAAGTTTTTTTTTGACTTAGCACTCACATCAAAGTTTGGTTCCCTGAAAGATTACAACATTGATAACTAAATCTTATATCAAGAGAATTAAAGATAACCTGAGTTACAGATGGCACAAACACCAAAAAGCATTGACTAAAATGCGATGAGAACTTCGCAAATGTTTTTCATGGTGCTTGATGGCCTGGGTTCTTCTTTCTTGGTCTGCAATGCAAGCACAAGTACACTGTCTGTGCTGGACCAAGGACCAGGCCTCCGAGCCATATATTCTGCCTGACACCAAATGCATCAGGAACGCAGGTTTACAATGGACTTGAGAAAACATTTCACCAATTAGGCACAGCATTCAGTTGCAGCTCAAGGCCTCAAACGCAGTCAGGCTGTACTCAAGAGACAAGAGTTGCGAATGCAGTATTGCAACATATGTTTGGCGATCACATTGCAAGTCTATGAATTGTCTCGAGCCACCATAGATATATGCACATGGACATTTGTTTGAACTGGTAATCGATCGGAGGTAGATATCCCTCAGTTATGGGCACATGCAACGCACTACCATTAACGAATTAGGCAAAACCCTTAATCCGGTGGTGATGTGGGCATGCGGCAAAGCAGGCATCGATGATAGGTGGGTGTGGGAATGCCGCGGTGATGACCAGCAGTATGAGACAGCGGCAATCAGCGGCGCCTGGCTCCTCATCGTTCAGTGCCCTAGGAGCCATGGGTTGTGAGCCAAGTGGAGCACTGTTGGAGGATTGCATGAGGTCGACGCAGTGCAGCTCTGCTGCTGTCACGAGGTGCGGAAATGAAGATCATGCCACATATGGCTGGAGGTCCTAGGCTTTGGGGACAGCGGCCTCGACAGTTTGGAGCGGAGGGCACAAGGGGAGGGAGAAGGCGATGACTTTACCTGAGACATGTGCGTGCAATGTGGTGTTCTGTTGATAAAGTTGTGTGATACTATGCAGGCTGGGTGACCGAATGGTGTGGAGTGATTTTATGGATTGAACAGTGTAGAATAAGTCCACCTAGCAGAAAACTGAATTAACGTGATGGGTTCCATGTGTGCACGCACATGAGTAAGGCGGTATAGGTTTCTTAGCCAAATTTGTTGGATCCTTGATGTTATTTTCTGCGGACATGTTAGTTAGTTACTGTGTGGAATGAACAGATGAGGGTGTGCTATTCTAATGGATTGCATGCAGTGGTATTTTCTATGTAAATAAGTGCAAGCGTGACACCATGGGAAGGTGTGACACAACCACCGGTTCGCCCTTAATAGTAAAGATAACAAGTAGAGCACTACAATTTTAAGTTGTTTTTGCCAAGAAAATAATTATTCCTCAGAAAAGTGTTCCCTGCTTGAGTAATTTCTTTTGTAATACTACTTCACATTAAAGCTTTACTGTCAGATTGTGTAGTTTTGCAGCTAGTTGGGTTTCAAGTTCTTAACTGTGACTATCTGCTTTAAAAAAAATCAGGTGCTAGAGAAGGCTATTCAAAGGAGTTTTCTAGTATCCGCAGATATGGCTCATGCCTTACACCCCAATTATATGGTAATAATAAAAGTATTTATGAGATCAGTGTATGAGATTCGCAGGTATGCAGCAACATTTTAATACATCTTTGAATCTAATATGATTTCCAGGACAAGCATGAGGAGAACCACAAGCCAAAATTGCATGGTGGACTTGTGATTAAGCACAATGCTAATCAACGATATGCCACGAATGCCGTCACAGCTTTTATTTTCCGAGAAATAGCTGAGAGGCACCAACTACCTATCCAGGTTAGTGAATGTAAAAAAGGACCCTTATAACAGTGGTAGGCAGTCATAATTTTCTTTTTCTTGTGACCTATGTCAGTATATTAACCTTGTAGCGTATAGAGATAAATATTTAGCTTATAGGGTCACGTTCTTTCACGTGGGAATACGTACACCCAGGGGCAGGGAACCATATATACAGTGATAGGCACCCCAATCCACCCGTTGGAGTAGACAATAGGGCATTTTCCACCTGGATTAGACACTAGGGCATTTTCCACTACTAATTCACTTAACACCATTACACCCCCTATGCATTCTATAAAATCGGCATAGACAGTTCACACACCCAAACCAAACTACGCACGTCTTTCTGTCTAACCTCCACCCAATCCCCCCACCACTGCGCCGCCACCGCCTCTCCCCCACCAGCAGGGCCCCTGCTCTCCCTCCACCGCGCCGCCCTTTGCTCTCCCGCATCAACCTCCAGCGCCGCCCGTCTGTCTCCCCAGTTACGTCGCCCGGGATCCCCTGCATTGGCGGGCCACCCCTGTGCCAGCGGCAGCGCATGCAGTCTTTTTCCCGACACGGGATCATGGAGACGCATGGCACCACCACCGGGCCAACGCCCCCGCTGTTGTCGGACCCCACCCTGAATCTCACCGTCACGAAGAGGAGGAACAGGAGGCATCCATGGAGGGACGTGTGGCCTGGCTGCGCCGTCCTCCTTGCCAGCCAGCCGCGCCTGACACGGGGAAAACAGTGGCCCGGTGGTGGTGATGCAGGTCACCGCCGCCGACATGATGGACAATATCACGGGCCCAGTTTCCATTTTTATAGTTACCACAACGGGCACGGTCTGTCGTTTGGTTGTATTTTCATTGATGGCAACGGTGATGGAGCCGGGCACTGGCGTCTTTTTTGTGCGTGCGTAGGTATCCCCATATGTAGACAATCATCGTTGTCATATATTATATTATTTTCCTAAGCATTATTTTCCTAGGAATATAATTTTGTTGGATATTATATCTGTACTACAATAGAAACTGGTGGTTAAAGTCACCTTGAAGACCGTGGCAGTGTCTTAAGACGTCACTTCTTTAAGCAATAGTCAAAGACATGTATTAGAGACCACATCCATGTCCAAAACAGCAATAAAGACAACTTACTGGATAAGCTGTTGAACTGCTTGTGCAGTTCCAGATTTTCCTGAGTTTGGAAACAATATGTGACAATGTATCTGCTGCAAATCCTTGGAACTTTATTTCATGCATCAATACAATCTTATGATTTGATTTGTTTGCAGGATTTTGTTGTTCGCAATGACATGGCTTGTGGTTCGACGATTGGCCCAATACTCGCTAGCGGTGTTGGTATCCGTACCGTGGATGTCGGAGCACCACAATTGTCAATGCACAGCATCAGGGAGATGTGTGCAGTTGATGATGTCAAGTACTCATATGAACACTTGAAAGCATATTTTGAAGAATTCACAGAATTAGATAGCAAAGTCAGAGTAGATTGTTGAGGTGTAAGGAACCTTGTTGTGTCAGTAGGTATGATGTTGTTGAAACGACCTGTACTATTTACTAGCTCACGTCTACGATCATAATAATAAGTGACGTCGGATAATTTTGGCCGTGAAGAAATTATGTAGAATATGCTCAATGTTTCTATGAATTTAATTTGGACCATGTTCAGAACTTTTTAGACACGTTTTGTCATTCTCACACCCGGTCTAAGATTTAAAACTTTGTATGGGGTCCGATTAGTACAAAAGATTATGTTCAAAATTCTATGGTAGCTCCGATTAGCTCCACGGGACGGGAGCATGTTCCACAATAATAAACGTTGAAGTTCTTTGAGGTGTTCCTGTTCAACTGCCGTGGAACTGCTCTCTACCGGAAAATCGCCACATCGATGTGGCATGCACGTGTGTGCAATTATCCAGGCTAAACTAGCTAGGTGCACAACAGTACGCTGGCAAATTATTGGCTCCTGGCGAGGCAAGTAAAACTACTCCCGACTTGCTCCAACTGACGGGCGATCATCGACACGCATTGAGCCTCCGAACTGCGCTGTGCTCTCATGCATGCATGTGTAAACACCATTGGTGTGCCGCGAGCGGTGTGTGATCGACGGACGCAACTTCCTGCCACCACAGGCACAGCACCGCCGCCTCGTGGGGCTTCCCGCCGCTGTTAGTGAAATTTCACAAAAATAACCCTTTAAATAAAGTTTAGTAAAAAATAACCTTTTTTCAAAACTATTTTAAAATCTAACCCTTTTTGGTAGCGCCTAACGATGTGGCCCTACACTCTCTGTGGTAGCGCCACTGCCTCCGTCGCTACCCTCGTGCCAGCGTGGCAACGCGGACCCTTCGTCACTACCCTTCGGAGGGTAGCGCCATGCCCCTCGGTGCTACCCTCTTAAGGGTAGCTCCATGCCCCATGGCGCTACCCTTCGGAGGGTAGCGCCATGCCCCTCGACGCTACCAAAAAGGGTTATATTTCAAAATAGTTTTAAAAAGGGGTTATTTTTTGCTGAACTTTACACAAAGGGTTATTTTTATAAAATTTCACCCTCTGCTACTCCGTGCGTTCCCGGCCTAGTTGTGAGTGCCCGGTCCCGCAGCTAGCGCATCTGGGCGCAGGGTAGCCCAGCCACGTGTGGGACGTACGTCCACGGATGAATCCGCCGTCTCCGGCCTCTCACAGCATCGCATGTTTTCTTCCCCGAGTGCACCGTCATCTGTAGCTGAGGACCCACGAAGAAGTAGGCTAGGCACCGGAAAAGTGGAATGAAAAAACGACGCCACCAACTGATCGTGTTTCTAGTCCTGGTCTACTTATGTAATATCATTAGTTATCATGCACATATATATGTGCTTATTAAAGTAAAATTATGACTTAGGATAATATCCCTACTTGGTGATGGTCTTGCGCGGCCCGGTGAACATGGTGGCTGCGGAGCGGATGTTTGGCAGCTGGGTGCCGTGGGGTGGTGGTGGTGTCCACAGTGGACACATGATGGGGCTGGTGCCGAGGTTGGCTATGACGGTGGCGTGCTTGCTGCAGTGAGTAGATGGAGACTTTACAAGCCTATTTTGGACGCGGCCAGGCCAATGAGGGCCAGTGTGTCCCTGATGCTGCATCTGGTCGGCAACCACAACCGGGGGTGGAGGTCAATCCCTCTCACGTGCTACTGTGCTGCCACCCCTTGTCGGTATCCCATCTTCTTGGTCTTTCCGACCTCGCATCATGGTTCATGGTGAGAAGGCGGTGATGATTGCTCGATCGTGGGCGGTAAGCTTGGTGGAACTCTACTAGAGCGTGTGGGGCGTGGTTTTTTTGGGGGTCGGGAGAAATCTATGTCATTCTTGACACCGACGTGGTGATGTTTGCGTGTGTCACTGGCCTTTCTGAAGGGCGTCGGGTGTACCTCTTCTCCACCCCTGTGATGTACCGGGGGGAACCTTAGAACGTGAACCAGGGGTTACCATAGGACCGGTTCAGGCAGCAGCAACTTTGCTCACCTTTTTGGAAGTGTTGCTTGGTATGACGTGTTTCGTAGTGCTAGGAGCGTGGTGGGTTATCTTCGGAGGGCGTAAGTCAGTCTCCGTTTTCGTCGAACTGTTGTTGTCGGCGTTTTTTCTCTTTTTTTTCCTCTTTTGGGCATACTTTGTATTGTTTGCCCAGTTTCGTCTATGTATCGGTTGGTTGCTATATTAACATCGTGGGCGAAAGGCCTATTTTGAGAAATAAAATTATTCTTTTCGAAATTGGTTTATATCTAGTGCTGAAATTTTGCTTGAAAGTCAGTTGTGTCGTCTTTCTTACAGTGTGCGTGGATCCAGATTAAGCACGCGAAACGGAGTGAAGCAGGAGCCCTGGGTGAAAGGCGGGGAGAAAGCGTGAAACTGACAAACTCCTTGTGATTAAGTAAGCACACCGAGGAGAGGAGCAAGGCACCGCACACGGCCGACCAAAGCCAACGCCCGCCACCTTGCTTCCCGGCTTCCGCGGCGTCGCCCTCCAGATTAAGTACCCCCATCCACCAGACAGTCAGCTTCACTCTCGCACGCTCCCACTCCCCACTCCCATCCCCATCACCAACCTCTCTAGCTCTGCTCCCTCCCACATGGCCATGGCTCCCCACCTCGCCGTCCTCCTCCCACTCCTCCTCCTCTCGTCCATGCTCCCCAATGCGGCGCGCGCCGGCGACCCGACCATCGTGCTCAAGGACGGCACCACATGCACGCTTTGCGCTTCCTGCGACAACCCCTGCAACCCATCCTACTCCTACCCTTCGCCTCCTCCTCCGGTACCGGTCACCCCCACGCCGCTGTGCCCGCCACCCCCTTCCTATCCCTCCGGCGGCGGCGGTACCCCTCCTTACAGCGGCGGTGGAGGAGGAGGCGGAGGCTACTTCTACCCTCCCCCAACCGGTGGCTCTCCCGGAGGAGGCCATGGAGGAGGAGGTGTCTACCCGACGCCGCCGCCGCCCAACCCATTCCTGCCCTACTTCCCCTTCTACTACTACAGCCCGCCACCGCAGTGGGTTGCCAAAAGCTCCGCCCCGGCCGTTGCCGTTTCAACGTCAGCGCCCACGCTCCCGCTTCTCGCGCTCGCCGGCCTCCTACTACTCTGGTGAGTGTGGGAGTGTGAGCCTGTGAGGTAGATCTGCCGACATAATGCGCTGTTTTCACACTTGGAAGACAGTTATTGAGTCAGCTCTCAGCTGGCTGGGTTCATCTTGTAATTTTCATTTTTTTTATTGCTGTAATAATTTTTTTGCTTCTCCGTCTTCTCGATTTCTCACTGTGATTTATGTGCCGGTATAAATATCAGTACTTAGCAAAGTGTAAAACAAGGGCAACTCATTAAGCACCAGTACTATTGTTGATGGATCGTATCTCAATTAAAATGTTCATGCCAAAGAAAATGTTGTTCATTGTCTCTGATTCGACACCTTGCTAAAAAGGTACTGTACTATATACTGCAGCATAGAGCATAGTATGCACTAGATGTCCTCTCTGATCTCAATGTCTGTGCCGACTGCTGATGTGAGCTGGTTGATTGTTCTGGAAATTTCTCATTGAATTGAATTGACACCTTGGTAAAAAGGTACTGTAATATATACTGCAGCATAGAGCATATAAACTAGATGTCCTCTCTGATCTCAATGTCTGTGCTGAGTGACTGCTGGTGTGAGCTGGTTGATTGTTCTGGAAATTTCTTAGCATCAGGCAGCAATCTCTGCACCAGATTGCACAACGTACAACTTTTTGCAGATACTCCACGGCAGTAAGGACTACACCTGAATAGATGGTGAGTGACGACTGCAATAAAACCATGCGTGTTTGATTACGCACTACTTTATTTTATTTGCAAGTGTTGCTGGATCTGTGTGGTTGTCACGTCGCCGACTAAAATAGAAGTGGAAGACACACACTCTAGGTTGTCATCGCTTTGTCAGAGCCTCTAAAGCCCAACGCTAGCATCCAAGCAACAAACAGCTTGCTTCCACATAGGCAAGAGACATTTCTTTCTTGCCTATGCAAAACTGAGAATTGTGTATATATCTTGTACAAGAAGAGGGGGTGGATGTAGGGGGTAGTGTTTTGGCTCATAGGAGTAGACTAGCAAATATATCTCTACGTGTTGCAACGGGTTGATTTAGTTGAATGTGTTATAGACCGAAAAGCATTTGACTCATAAGGTCGACTTGGGCTGTCAAAGCTTGTATATATATGGTTCCAATTAGGGATATTATAACTGAGTCTAGGGATATTATAACCGAGTCAAATTCGAGCTCTCTCACGCTATCAATGGTTTTAGCCGTTAGATTGCTCGGTTTGGCAGTTGTTGGATGCACCTCCTCCCCACCTGGGCCGAATATCCCTAGAGGACGCTCTTCCGGAGATCAAATCAGACTTCTCCCTTCGATCCCGGACAAACTGTCCAGATAGAGCCGTGTGTGCATCACCAAAATCGTAACCATCCCCCAGTCCCCGACCCTGCAGCAAACCCTCGGTGTTTTCTCACTTCGACGAGCTCTTCGCCGCCGACCGCGAGCATTCCTCCGACCTCACATGATGCCCCGGTACTCATCCGGTCATCCCCACCCCCTTCCATTCTAATAAATCAATCAATCAATCTAGGAGAAGCTGGAGGCGCCGGCGGTGGCAGGGACATGCTGCTCATCCGCCTCTTCGTATTCGACAAGCCTCCCTGGAAGGACCCCTCAACGGCTGGCTCCGCACTTAGGCCTCTGGGGCAAGCCCACGCTGCGATACCTCCAAGGGCTCTGTCGTTGGGACAGCCTGGGAGAATCAACGACAACAATGCCATGATTGATGCCCTCCTTGTGCATACAGAGGAACACCATGAGCGATGAGGGGGCTAGATGAAGAACCTGAGCACATCCAGATCTGTCCCTAAGAGTAAGAGACACCAACGCTTTGCCCTCCGTCTGTGACGTCTCCATCTTTATGTGTTGCGTTGGTGTCCATGTCATATGTGCTCGCCTCCTGACGTGGGGCTGCCTTTCGGGTAGCCCACGATAAGGCTACCTGGGCCGCGCCAAGGACGTGGAAGCCCACGGAAGGCCCACACGGGGTACCATGTAACCTAGTCCAAATCGGTTAGGAAGCATAACCTGCCATATCTGTAGTTGCCATCGGCATCAACCACCCGAGACCTGGCTGCATATAAAGCCAGGAGGGTTGCTCGTTCCAAGGACACGCTCATAGCCACCGCCACAAACCCTAGTGAGATCGCAATCTCGCCATTGTAATCGCTACTCGCATCAATAACCAGACAAGCAGGAGTAGGGTGTTATCCTCCGGGAGCCTGAACCTGGGTAAATCCTTGCTTGTCAGCCGTCGTGACCACCTGCACTCATCTCTCTCCCCATCAATCAACCCGGGGTGCACAACCCTGGGACTTGTCGAGTTAACACCTCGTCAATTGGCGCCGTCTGTGGGAACGTCAAACAAGTGCTAGGATCATGGTCGCTCTGGCTCCATCCGCAATGAAGATCGGCGTGTCCGCCGCCAGGGAGTCGATCCGCTTCGGCTACTTCGAGTACGTCCTCCACCCGCCGGCCCACCGCTCGGTGTACGCCGATCTGGACAAAGGTATACACATCACCTTCGGCTCCATATACTGCTGCATCGATAGTCGTGGTATACTCAGGTCTACGACTACCGCACTACGCGCGGCGGCGTCACCCGAATCGGCAACCCCCGCGCCCGCCGAACCCGCGAAGATCGCATCTGCCGCACCCGCGGAGGCCGCGCCCGCCGAACCCGCGAAGATCGCATCTACCGCACCCGCTGCACCCGCGAAGATTGCATCTACATCGACTACATCGACAATTTCGGCAACGGCCGCGCGGATCGGATCTACTACCCCAACCTCGGCCGCGCGGTCGACTAAGTCAAGATCTACCTCGACCGTCGCACCCGCACGGGCAGCTAGGAGCTCGCGCCCGACAGCCACGTCACGCGCGCCCTCATCTTCGTGGAAGTCCCAAGTCTACCCCAAGCCAATCGCACTCGCCCCGCCGAGCGTGAACACATGGACGATCGCGAGAAGACGCGACAGCGACTGCGCCGCACGCCACGTTGCAGCAATTTTCGACCCCGAGCAAGACGCGGGCGACAGAAGCAGCAGCGGCAGCACCAACTCTCCGACTCAAGTCTACCCCAAGCAAGTCTTCATGGCCGGCACAGCACCGCATGACGACAACGAAGAACCCGCATATCCGCTAGAGGTGGACATGCCGGACCAGACTAAACTGGTCATCACGCGGGACATGGCGATCCAAGCCATGAAGCATGTGGACGAGGGCACGTTCCCCCCACCCAACGCACCTCGAGACGACCACCTGGCGGTCCAGTACTTGCTACGCAAGGAAGGCGAACGAATCCGCGCCGAAAAAGCCGACCTGCTCAGGTGCAAAAGAGACGCAGACGCATCGAGTGCCAGGCGAGCCGCGCTCTCCTTCACATCCTCTACGGAGGTTAACCAAGGAGCACGGCGAAACAGAGCCCGCGTTCACCTCATGGCAGAAGCCGATCGAACCAGGCTCACCCGCAACCTCGACTCGTCCTTCGTCACCGAAGATGAGAACGGGATACCCGTCCCAAAGACGGCGAACACCGCCCTGATCTCAGTCGAGACGTACCTCCGGCTCACGCAGCCACCGGAGGGGGACGCGCGCTCCCTTCTCCACAAGCAGCAAATTGCCTCCATAAGGGCAATCGAAGAAGCGCTGGCGGCCAAGGGGCCAAGCAACCGGGCGCACGAACCAACAACCTCGGGCATCCCAGCGGCAACCAGTCAAGGACCTTCGCGACGTCCTCACGCAGAAGACGGTGGATCGCAACTGCAAGGAATGCTCGGCTGGTGTGGCAAACACAGACGACCACGCTGACCGAGACTTCGAGTCGTGCGGCGCGGCATGCTTCAGCTTCAACATCCGCGACACCCGCATGCCCAAGGGCTTCAAGTTGACAGCAGGCACACCAAAGTATGACGGGAAGCAAGATCCAAAACTGTGGCTCGAGGACTACCTCATCGCCTGCACCTGCCAAGGCGGGACGTCGACTACGGCAATGCAGTACATCCAGCTTATGCTGACAGACTCGGCACGCGGGTGGCTCACAAGCCAACCCAAATACTCTTTCCGAACATGGGAAGAATTCCAGGATAACTTCATCAAGAGTTTCTCAGGAACATTCGCAAGGCCAACGACCTACATCGAGTTGCGGGCCTGCAAGCAAGGAAAGGATGAGTCGCTCCGCTCCTACATCCAGCGATGGACACTACTCCGCAACACCATGGAACCCGTCTCAGAAGACCGGGTGATGGACGCCTTCATGCACGGCGTCGCTCGCCGCGACCTCCGCGAGGAATTCCGTAGGCTCCAGCCGAAGACCACAATAGAGCTCATGAAGACAGCCAACCAATGGGCCGAAGAAGAGGACTATGTCCGCGAAACTTCCCCCAAGAAAGAGGTCGAAACAAGCAACTGGCGTGAGGCGCGCCAAAAGAAGAAGCCACGTTACACCCACGATTCAATCGAGCTAGTAGTGGCGGGCTATGAAACCCCCCGTGAGGACAAACGCGACAACAGTCGACAGTACGACCAAGGTCGACAGTCTAACTCGAGTCAGTATAACCGTGGCAGCAGCAGCATCGGCCACAATGATGGAAGCCAGAAGCGCGAGTGGAAGCGCCCACTGACCCCAGCAGAGGAGCTGATGCAACCCTGTAAGCATCATTCGTTCCGCAACCCGGAGATAGCCAAATGGGGTTCCAGCCACCTGCTGATGGATTGTCGCAAAGTAAGAAAGATATACCAAGCCATGCAGCAAATCATCGCTCCAGTACAAGCAATACAGGCGGCCCCGCAGCTAGCCATCCAGGCTGCACCCGCAAACAACAACCAGGCGCAGGCGGCAAGAGCATTCCCCCAGCCGCAGCAACAGCAATAGCAACAAGGTCAGTCGGCAGCAACCGACACGTACCCACCCGCACGGGAACATGATCCAGAAGGGACCCCCGTCAAACAGGCGCCAAAAAATCATCACCCGCCAAGTACTACAGGCCATCAACAGCCCGCGCGCGGTACCAGACTACCTGCGCGGGTCGGAGACACCCATCACATTTTCCTGGGCAGATCACCCATCCGAGGTAACCCGACCCGGGCACGCCGCACTCGTGATTGAGGCCTTGATCGGCGACTACAGCTTGAAGAAGGTGTTCCTGGACGGAGGCAGTGGCATCAACTTCATATTCGCCGATACCCTGAGAAGAATGAACAGGTCGACAGAGAAATTGTCGGAATCGGAAACCACCTTCCACGGCATAGTACCAGGGCAAGCAATCACGCCCATGGGAACAATCACACTCGATGTCATCCTCGGTACACCCGAGCACTTCAGGAAGGAGTCGATAGACTTTGAGGTCGTCGACTGGAAGTTACAATACCACGCCATCCTCGGGCGCCCAACCTTTGCCAGGTTCATGGCAGTACCCCACTACGCCTACCTGATGATAAAGCTGCCCGGGCCAAAAGGAGTAATCACCGTACGCGGCGACTTCGGGCTCTCCAACAGTTGCGACCGCGAGTTCGCCAAGATTTCTGAGTTCTTCGGAGTCGAAGAGCACTTCAAGGCCATATCAGCCGACAACGACAAGACCGTCTTCCCATCTCGCAAGAAGCCAGCTAAGGACGCAGCATTCAACACGAACGACGACACCGTCACCCACCAAGTCCACCCGACTGACAGCAGAAAGATGGTCAAGGTCTCGTCAAGTCTGACCACCGCATAGGAAAGCGCGCTCGTCGAGTTCCTACGTGAGAACTGGAAGATCTTTGCATGGCAACCTTCTGACATGCCAGGGATACCCAGGGAACTCGCCGAGCACTCTCTGAAAGTCCACAAGGACGCAAGACCAGTCAAACAATCCATGCGACCCTTCTCAGGACCCAAGCGAGACGCGATCACCATGGAAGTCGACAGACTACTGCACGCCAAGTTCATCCGAGAGATCAAGGACTCGGACTGGGTCGCCAACCCGGTCCTAGTGGAGAAAAAGAAGACGAAGAAACTACGCATGTGCGTTGACTTCACCGCAGTCAACAAGTGCTGCCCCAAGGATCACTTCCCGCTCCCGCGGATAGACCAAATCATCGACTCGACAGCAGGTTGCGAGCGTCTTTCCTTCCTGGATGCCTACTCAGGTTAACAGCAGATCAGGCTGAAAGTCGAGGACGAAGAGAAGACGACCTTCATCACACCCGATGGCGTATTTTGCTACCAGACGATGCCGTTCGGGTTAAAGAACGCAGGTGCCACGTACCAGCGGACAATGCAAGCGTGCCTCAAGGGGCTAATCGGGCAAATCGTCCAAGTCTACGTCGATGACATCGTCGTCACAACCCGAAAGGAGGATACTCTAGTCGACGACCTACGCAAGGTCTTCGCCGCACTCGATGTATACCAGATCAAGCTCAACCCAGAGAAGTGCGTGTTCGGCGTGCCAGCCGGAGAGCTACTGGGATACCTCGTATCTGCAAGAGGAATCGAAGCGAACCCCGAGAAGGTGCAGAACATTCTTACAATGCCAGCACCAACAAAACTCCGCGAGGTGCAGCGATTAGCCGGCCGAGTCGCAGCTCTCAGCCGGTTCATTAGTAAGTTGGGAGAGAAAGCCTTACCTTTCTACCAACTGATGAAGAAGACGGACAAGTTCGAGTGGACACAGGAGGCGCAGGACGCATTCGACCATCTCAAGAAAACCCTGACAACCTCTCCAGTCCTCGTGGCACCACTGGAAAACGAGCCGCTATACTTATACGTCTCAGCAACAAACAGGGTGGTGAGCACGGTACTCGTAGTCGAACGGGAAGAAGAAGGGCACAATCACCCGGTGCAGAGGCCCGTCTACTACCTCAGCGAAGTCCTCACCCTGTCCAAGCAGAACTACCCGCATTACCAGAAGCTAGCATACGGAGTCTTCATGACCTCCAGGAAGGTCGTCCACTACTTCTCCGAGCACCCGATCACGGTGGTAAGCTCCTCTGGACTAGCAGACATCCTCACAAACCAACGTGCGACAGGACGAGTCGCCAAGTGGGTTGTCAAGCTAGGACCATGGCGGCTGAAGTATGCTCACCCGAAGTCCATCAAGGCCCAAGTCCTCCCAGAATTCACCACCGAGTGGATAGAAGCCCAGCTACCAAATGTCCCCGACTTGTCCAACGCATGGACAATGTATTTTGATGGCTCCAAGAAATTCATGTCAGCCGGGGCAGGAGTTGTGCTCATCTCCCCCAAAGGCGACAAGCTCAAGTACGTCCTGCAGATGGACTTTCCGACGCCGTCCAACAACGAAGCCGAGTACGAGGCCCTGATCCACGGCATGCGGATGGCCAAGAACTGCGGCGCCACGCACCTCATGATATACGGCGACTCCTACCTGGTGGTACAGCAAACCATGAAGTCCTGCGACGCGATCACCGACAACATGATCGCCTACAGAGACCTCTACAATCAGTTGGAAGGCAACTTCGACGGCTGCGATTTGCGGCACATCGGCCGTGAAAGCAACGAGGAAGCCGACATCCTCGCTAACATGGGCTCAGACAGGGCGCCACTCCCACCCGGCGTCTTCCTCGAGCGCATCACGCAGAGATCCATCAAGGCTCAGAACACAGCAAGCACTACAACAACAAAAGGCGACGCTAACCCGCCAAGCCAAGACAAGGTCCCCATGGAGGTCATGCTAGTCAAAGCTACATGGACAGGACCGTACCTGGCGTACATACTGCATCAGAAGCTGCCAGCTGACCCAGTCGAAGCAAAGCGCATCATCAGGCGCTCCAAAAGTTTCACCGTCATCAACGGAGAACTCTACAAAAGAAGCATCTCAGAAATCCTGCAAAGGTGCGTAGATCCAGTCGACGGCCAAGCCATCTTACTCGACATCCACGCGGGTATCTGCGGGCATCACGCCAGCAGTCGAGCATTGGTGGCCAAAGCACTACGAGCCGGGTTCTACTGGCTGACAGCCATGCAGGACGCCGAGGAGCTAGTAAGGAAATGCACAGGGTGTCAGGAGTTTGCCAAAAAGCCACACGCGCCAGCATCAGAACTTAAGACAATACCATTAGCCTGGCCCTTCGCCCAATGGGGTCTGGATATGGTGGGCCCGCTGAAGAAATCCTCACCCGGAGGTCACACTCACCTCCTGGTTGCAGTCGACAAGTTCACAAAGTGGATCGAAGCCGTGCCCATCACAAGTTCGACTGCATCCACAACAGTCAACTTCATCAGGTCAATCATCTTCAGATTTGGAGTAGCGAATGGGATCATCACCGACAACGGCTCGAACTTCACAGCCGAAGAATTCAAGGACTTCTGCTCAGAGCAGGGGATCAAGCTCAGCTATGCGTCCGTCTCGCACCCGCAATCCAATGGGCAAGTGGAGAAAGCCAATGGCCTCGTCTGCAACGGCATCAAGAAGCGACTGCGCATGCCACTAAAACGCGCAGCAGGCGCATGGGTGGAAGAACTACCATCGGTCCTTTGGAGTCTACGAACAACGCCAAACAGATCCACCCAATACACTCCATTCTTTATGGTGTATGGTGCAGAAGCGGTTCTCCCCTGCGACATCAAATTCGACGCACCGAGAGTAGTCGCCTACGACGAGACGGATGCAGAGGAGGCACTCGAAGACAACATGGACACCCTGGATGAAGCACGCGACATCGCCCTGGCACGATCAGCCGTGTATCAACAAGACCTGCGCAACTATCACACTCGGAGGCTGCGACCAAGAGCGTTCGTTGCAGGCGACCTGGTCCTCCGACTCAAGCAGAAGAAGGTGCACAAGCTTGCTTCCCCATGGGAGGGCCCGTACATCGTGACAGAAGCAATCGGCAACGGAGCTTACCGCCTGAAAGACTCGAAGACGAGAGCAGACTGCAGCAACCCGTGGAACGTGGCACAACTCCGCCGGTTCTACGCCTAGTTCAACCCAATCATTGTACAAGAAAAATCAGCGCGGCAGGTTTCAGACGCACTCTTTCCCTCACCAGGGTACCTAAGGGGACTGGAAGGGTTTTAATGAGGCGGCCTGTTCGCAAGAATAAATGAAGTGATTTGAAGAAAATCTGTCCCCTTTACATTTCACACAGAGGAAGCTAAAATCCTAGTCCGCCACTCGAACCACTCGGGGGTTGCGCCACACAGGTTGAAAGAAAATCTTAGGCCGCTACCTGAACTACTCGGGGGCTGCGCCATACAAGCATAAATAAAAAATCCTAGACCGCCACCTGACCCACTCGGGGGTTGCGCCATACAGGTCAAGTTCAAAATCCTAGGTCGCCACCCGACATACTCGGGGGCTGCGCCAAACAGGTAACACTTGTAATCCTAGGCTACCACTCGACCTACTCGGGGGCTACGCCACACAGGCCTTCTCAGAAAATCCTCAGCCGCCACTCGAACTCACTCGGGGGCTGCGCTGTATAGGTCAAGTTCAAAATCCTAGGTCGCCACCCGACATACTCGGGGGTTGCGCCAAACAGGTAACACTTGTAATCCTAGACTGCCATTCGACCTACTCGGGGGCTACGACACACAGGATTTAGCAGAAATCCTAGGCCGCCACTCGAACAACTCGAGGGCTGCGCCACACAGGTCAAGTTGCAAAAATCCTAAGTCGCCACCTGTTAAATCAGAGGCTGCGACATACAGGTCACACTTGGAAAAACCTAGGCCGTTGCCTAACATACTAGGCGACTGCGCCAAACAGGTCGAAAATCAAAACAGGCATTTACACTTCCGAGCAAGCAAATCAATTCTCATCACTCGCAAGTATTTTTAATCTAGTACATTGCAACCTGCGCAGGCACATTTGCCCTCTATAGCTAACCCTGTACATCAGACGACAGCTACTCTAATCTGCAGGCTCGGCCTTCGGCGCATCGAGGGGACCTACAAGACGCTCACTCAGGTCCTGAACCTGCCTGATAATTTGGCGCGCAGCCGCTAAGGTCTCGTCGAAGTCGTCATCACCAGGCAGGCCATCAAGCACCTTGTCGAGCGGAAGATGCGGCCGGTGCATCCGGACGTATGCCAACGCCGCATTCGCCCCAGCCACAAGTTGGGCGTTGACAACCTCCTTCAGCCCCTCACCATCGCGAAACCTCTCCAGCAAGGCGGACAACCCGTTCGGCTGCGCGTTATGCGGGAAGTACACACGATTGATATGCCAGAGTGTCTTCCGGCAATTCTCCAGAAGAAAAGCCGCACGCCATGTACGATCAAGCATGGTGGCAAGGGCGCGCCCTCTCGACTTGTTCACCCAGAACTGACGAGCTTCATAGGAGTCGCCGGACGCCTCTCGGGTAACTCGCTCTTCAACACGAGCCCGCTCAGCCTCCCAGTCCGGGTTCACATCTGCACGCGTAAACTGCAAGTCAGAACAAGCAAGCTTCAGCAAAGAAAACAGCCGCCAAGAGGATACCAACCTTGCAGCTGTCGACTGATCAGATCGATCTCCCCAAGCAAAAAATCCTCACGTCGTGAGAACTCTGCAGTAGGATGCGACCGGGAGCGGTGCAGCAGCAGCTCAGTATTCTTCAGGGTCGCCTCAAGCTCAACCACCTTGTTCTTCAGGTACGTGATTATCCGCTGATCATTTGTACTACGTGGAGGAGCCGGCGCCGCCCGACGACGGCGAGCACCCAAAGAAGAAGCCTCGCCACTCGGCTCAGTTGCAGGAGAGGAAGAAGCGCCACCGCGCACGACAGTCTGCCACGAATACGCAGAGTCAATACAATCATACGACTGAGAAGCAAAGTAAACTCAGCAGAAAGAAATTCAGTTCTAGCAAAAGCACTGTTGAAAGCCAAAAGACCTGGCAGGACAATATTCATTACAGGGCCAGAAGTTCAAAAGTACAGACCACGGCGACTGCCGAATTCCTATTGCTATGTCTACTCTAAGGCTGCAGACTGCGACCGGGAGCGACTCTTCCGAGTGGCAGCCGCCTCAGTTGCCTTAGCAAGGGCCCTCTCGAAGAGTGCCACAAGCTGCACGGCCAGCTGTGAAGCACGCTCCTTCACACCACCCAGCGACGCGGTTCGGCCATCGGGTCTTCGAGGAAAGCCGCTGACGACCTTCTCGAAGTCACCCGGAACCTGATGCCCTAAGAGGAGCTGGAAGGTGAGCTCGGAGCCGCGTACCGTCTGCGACCGTGTGAAGTCGGCGATGGTGGTCGCGTCCTCAAACGGCGCAGCAAGGGCGTCCACGGCTGCCGGCGGCTGGTCGCTCGGGAAGATGCTCCGGTGCACCACGGTGAGGGCTCCAGTCGACTTCTTCAGCGCGGCTGTGGACTTCTTCAGCGCGTCGGATGCATAGGCGCAGACCCGGTCGAGGAAGCCGACAACAGTCGCCAAATCAACCGTGTCACTCGACGTGTCTTCCGGAGGAGCTCCACCGCAAATCTCTGCGCAAGGGATTCAAGGTCAGACAAAGAAAAAAGGTCAAGGCACAGTAGGCACTAAGCCGAAACTTACCCCCAAGAACACCGGCGAGTGAGAGGAGACGATCGACTTGAGTCTTCTCCTGGGCGACCCGCGCCAGCTCCCGCTCTCGAGACCCATCGGGAGCGGCCGGTTCGACTGAAGAAATCAAGTTCAAGCTCAAGATCAAGCAATCCAATGGCGCGTCCAGGAGGAAGAAGTCCTTTGCTCGACTCTACGCTTCGACCAAGCACTCGGGGGCTACTGACGTGGGGCTGCCTTTCGGGTAGCCCACGATAAGGCTACCTGGGCCGCGCCAAGGACGTGGAAGCCCACGGAAGGCCCACGCGGGGTACCATGTAACCTAGTCCAAGTCGGTTAGGAAGCATAACCTGCCATATCTGTAGTTGCCATCGTCTGTAAGTATGATTGTTATAAGTGTGTCTACTCAATCGAGACAATTGTTCATATATGCTAGTGAAAATTTGTTGTCCTATATTTATGAAGTAATGACCATAAGCCTATTTGAATTTAGATGGTAGAAGCTCCCACATTCATAATATTAATGCTAAAGGATACAAACTTAATAAAGACACCACATTCGTGTGGCACTACCGTTTAAGTCATGTCAATGTTATAGTCAATGAATAAGCTCCATACGGATGGATCTACAAGTTCTTAGATTTGATCTTTTGACACTTGCACGATAATAAGACACCGTTTTCGGAAACCGGGCATATAACTTATTGATAATCATGCATATAGATGTATGTGGATCAATGAAGTAATTGACGTGTAGTGGAGACCTTTATTTCGTAAACTTCACTGAAACATTTTGAGTATAACTTGGTGAGAATCATGCATATGGGTGTATGTGAATCAATGAAGTACTTTAACGTATAGTGGAAGCCTTTATTTCATAGAATTCATGAATATTCCGAGAAGATATATGGATATCCACTTAGGGAATGTTGGTTTGGAAATTTTGATTCGATCAAACAAGTTCAAAATGACGTAGGACATTAAATTTAACAAGAAAATAAAATTCCTGCGATACAGATCGAGGAAATAAAGATTTGAGTTATAATGTTGTCATATCATTGGAAGACTTGTGAGAAGAGTTCCACAAATTACGTCGCATGGAACACCATAGTGTTATGGTATGTTAGGACGTCGTAATCGCACCCTATCGGATATTGTGTGGTAAATAAATCTCTTATCAAATTATTATGATCACTGGAGTCATATGGTAGAAACATAATCATTCACGTTAGATAATAGGGAAACCATTTAGATCCATGGAGACAATACCATATGAGTGATGGCATGGCTTTAGCCTAGATTGTCGTTTCAACAATTTAGTGTTTCGATGTGATCAAACTTAAAATGGATAAATCTTTGTAGTGTGTACCTAAAGAATTAGTTGGGTACATGTCTCATGACATAGGCAAAAACGTTGCCGGAATATACCTTGCAAAAGAAATAGTTTATTGTCCAAGGGTATAAGTGGGAAAGAAAGTAGAGCAATACGAAGTTAATGAACTTTCTCTCCAGACATCAGAGTGGCGCAACGGAAAGTGTTTCCGGTGTCATGCTCCACAACTGGAAAGAAGCTGATGATAAAAGATCATGATTCTCTTAGCTCATACTAAGAATGTAGGCGTACTAGGTTGTGTTCCACACTATGTGTTACGACAATCTTGTTATGAAGGTCATGTTAATGGAATATGAAAGACCTACGAACTACGATGAAGAGATGGTAGACCTAAGTCCGAGAAATGGCTATGAGTCATATATGATCCGAGATAAAATCCATGCACGATTACCATGTAATGACTTGGGAGATCTCCTTGATGGCATCTATGCTGCTAATAGAATATGGAATTTTATGAGAGAGTAGACACTGATAAGGATCGATTTGTCGTAAAACAGTTCCGATAGATTCAAAAGTTGACCATAATAAGATTTTGTCTTAAGTGGCGAAGACTAAATCTATTATGTGTCGTTTAACAATTACTATAATTTCAAATTGAGAAATTGATAGATGGAGGAAACCATGTTTCTTAATGGTATCATTGAGAAAGAGTTGTAATTAGTATAATAATGGTTTGGTGATCCTGAGAATGCTAAACATGTATGCAAACTTCAGTTGTCCATTCATGGGCTGAAGCAAGCATATAGGATCTGGAATCTTCACTTTGATGATGTGATCAAGGGATTTTGGAGTTGTCCAAAATAGTTGAAGAAACTTGCATTTGCAAAGAAGTGAGTGGGAGCTAAGTAGCTTTTCTTGATCTTATATGCGGAAGACATATTTGAGTGGGAGCTAGGTGTCATTCATGATTTTATATGTAACGACATATTAAGAATGATACAGATCCTCTAGTAAACTATAGACGATTATGGATTATTTAAGTGATTAAATTTTTCTATGAATGAAGTTAGGAGTATTAGGCATCCAATATATAATTGTATAGATCAAAAGGGGCTTAATAACATTAGGTCGGAGTATTTTCCTAGGTTAAGATTCTGAAGTGTTTCAGAATAGAACAAGCAAAGAAAAATGTTCTTACTTGTATGACTAAGTGAAATATTAAGTTTATCTTGGCATTTTCAGTGATAGCAAATAATGTTCGACATTCTCTATGTACCAGACATAGATTCTATCAGACTAAAAGCTCAACTTGGTGTGACCCAAGTTCTTGGTTGAAGAACGGGTTCTAGAGTGATCTTTGTGTGGATCAATGAACAAATGTTAAGTATATTCTTCAGTGTATGTGAGAACTGAAGATATGTTTTCTGGTAAAGGGTAAGAGTGAAAAAGACAACTTGCCATAAAACGGTTATGATGATGCAAGTTGTGACACTGACCCATACGAGTAGAAATCTCATATAGGAGATGTACTTTATTTTGAAGAAAGACATGGTTAGGTTGCGAAGTCGCATATGAATGCACTGTAGCATAATCTACATAGGTATAGAAATATATGGCAACTTCAGAAGTATCAAGTGTGATTGGACTGAGCAGTTTTTTGAGCATATGTGGTTGCCCTTAATAGATCTCTTAGACTTTTTAAGGCCCATGCTACGCAAAGGTTCGAGTCTCACTCCATCCACTAGGATATATTTCACCGTCATCGTAAGATACAGGATGATGTCAAACTAGGTGACATAGAAGTGTTGCAAAACACATATAGGTCTCGATGTGTGAGATCTGTTGACTGTATTCCTCTTCCACAAGACAAGCATGCACCAAGATGCTATGGGTGTTGAGCTTTTACCAAGTTGTAAACTAGATTAAGTGTTACTCTAGTGCAAGTGGGAGACTGAACGAGATATGCCCTAGAGGCACTTAATAAAGATAGTTTATTCGTCATATCTCAATTGTTCATTATATGTTTTATACCATGTTATAACTGTATTAAGCGGAAACATTAATACACGTGTGGTAGATAAACAACCAGGTCCCTAGTAGCCTCTGTCTAACTAGTTCATTGGGCTATTGATGATCAAGGTTTCTCGATCATGTGACATTTATGTCAGTTGATAATGGAGTCATGTCATTGGGAGAATGACGTGCTGGACATACCCAATATATGTAGAACGTAGTCATTATGCCTTCGACCGTGAGATCAACTCTTATTGTTATTTCTGAAAGATACTTTGATTGCACCAAACGTCATATCTTATATAGTATGACAATAAAGGTGTCCCTCTCAGGTATCGGAAGGGAGTAGTTGAGACGAGGGATCAATAGCGGGATTTGCCGGTCCGCATAGCAGGATAGATACTCTAGGGCCCACTCGGTGAGATTATGTGAAATAGGTTTGCAAACATGTGACTAGGTCACCAGGACATAATATCACAGACGAGTAGAGGATAGTGTTGTCGGTAACGAGATCAAGCTAGGTATGGAGATATCTATGAACGAGTCTCGGACACGCTAAGTATCGCTATGACAAAAGGTTTAAGACTCGACGTCTAGGTTCGATCGACAAAGTTATTCGTTATATCACAGGGATTAATTCAAGGTGTCCAAGCCCACGGATTATTCATTGATCGGAGAGGTGTCTCGATCATGTCTGTTATTATATCGAACCGCTAGGGTAACACACTTAAGGGGTTTCGACATATTTACCGGAAAGGAAAATAAGAAATAGAGAATATCGGGAACGTCCCGGGAATTGTCCGGTGGAGATCGGGCAGCGACGAAATAGTTTTCGGAGCCGAAATAAATTATATAATATGTATTTAATATTAATTAATGTAATTAATAGTTATATATATTTTTATTTAATTAATTTCGAATTTTTAAAGGCAGAATTCCTTAAATGGGTCTTTTGGTGGAAAGAAGGCCCATGGGGGGGGGGGGGGAGTTTCCCCCCCAAAGGGAGAGGGAAGGCTTGGCCGGCCTGGGTTGGCCACATGGGCCCACCTAGGGCCAGCGCAAGTGCCATAGCCGCATGGGGGTGTGGGGTTTAGTCCCACACCGCCCGGCTGGCGAGGTTGGCAGCCCTCTTGCCCCTTTATATAGAGGGGCACTCCTAGCTTTTTAAATCATCCAATTATTCTCTATTTTCTGCTCGATTACATGATTCCCTTTGTCGGAGTTGCACCGAGGAGAGATTACTCTCCACCATACGCCTGCTGCCGTGATGTTGGTGTTCCGATCCAAGTCTTCCGCTGCTCGTCCTGTACTGTAGCTTCGGAGGCCGACGTCTCCACCGTATGTGTGTGACGCTCTGCGAGGTGCCACGCTAGTGGTGCTGGGAGGTCTACGTCCTCTACACGACCTTGAGGTCGGCTACGTCGTCTTCGTCGTCAACGCTTGTGCGGGAGCGTAATCCCCGCTTTTCGGTCTACAAGGGTATGTATACCGATCACCTCCGTATTACTATATCTGCATAGTACATATTCTGACTAGTTTAAGGATATCGTTGTTAGAAAAATTATTGTTTTCTGCCTACGATCCCTTCAGTCTTGACCACGAAAGGTGGTCTTTGCCACAAAAGGTGTCTAGAGTCCAATGACCCAAGAGTAACAATCTCATAAACTTTCACTTCCACGAAACTTCGTGGAGGGTACAAACCGATGCACAATGCAAATGGCAAGAGCACACAAAGACGGAGAAGTAACAAGAACTCCAAAATCTAGATCCACTTGGTTCCCTTAACTTAGAGCTGAGATGGATTGGTAGAAATTTAGATCTAGATCGCAAGGGAATATGTATCGATTGCAATGACTATTCTCTCGTGCATATGGACTAGTAGAAACATGTGCATGGAGAGGAACAATAGGCTATATGCATCAATCAATGCATAGGCTGAGACTCCCCTTTTCGAAAAAAATGGAGAGGAACAATACAAGCCCCTAAGATCCATCAGTTACCATAGGAGCATCTGAACGGATAGACGTCGCCTACAGGGGGGGGGGGGGGTGAATAGGCGATTTAAAACTTTTTCCGAGGAGCCGGAATATCCGGTCCAAGAATGACCCGGAAATTCCGGTATGCTTGATAAAGGCGGAATAAAACTAGAGGTTTACTTTAACAAGCATACAACCTAGATATATAAACTAGGCTCACCTATGTGCACCAACAACTTATGCTAAGCAATACAAGAAACAAGGTGATAGCTAGCAAGATGGATAACTTCAAGCACAAAGGCTATCACAAAGTAAAGTGCATAAGTAAAGAGCTCGGGTATAGAAATAACCGAGGCACGCGGAGACGAGATGTATTCCCGAGTTCCACCCAAGGGTGTACGTCTTGTTTGGAGAGGTGTGCGCAACCACAACAGGTTAGCCGCAACGCCACAAAGGCTCACCTTCTTCTCCTGATGAACTCAACCATAAAAGGTTGCGAGTTCACCTTCCACTATTGATCTCCTTTGGGGCGGAGATCGAATCCCGTACAACTCTTGAGGCACACACCCACAACTTAATTGGGGGCTCCCAAGTCTTGAGGCACACACCCACAAATTAATTGGGGGCTCTCAAGTGACCACAAAAGGTCTTGACCACAAAAGGTCTTGGCCACAAAAGGTCGGCCACAAAAGGCGTCTAGGGTCCAATGACCCAAGAGTAACAAGCTCACAAGTAATACCACCACAAATCCTCGTGGAGGGCTCAAACCGATGCAAATGCAATGGCAAGAGCACACGAAGTGCTCAAGTCCTTCACTCTCAAATTCCAACACAACAACAAATGTTTATGGGGGAATAAGAGAGGAAGAACAAAGGAAACCACAAAGGAGTCAAATCCTTCACTCCCAAATCCCACCAAAAGCAACTAATGCTTATGGGGGGAGAAGAGAGGAAGAACAAAGAAGAAGAAACACAAAGGAACTCCAAGAACTAGATCCACTAAGTTCCCCTCACTTAGAGGAGAGATGGATTGGTAGGATTGTAGATCTAGATCTCCTCTCAACTTTCCCTAAAAAATATGCAACATTCTATGGAGGGATTGAGAGGGGAGTGAGCTTTCCAAGGTCAACAATGGAGTAGGAGAGAGGGGAAAGTCGTGCTGCCTTGGGTTAGCTGGGGAAGAAGAAGGGGAGGGGTATTTATACCCCTCCAGCAAATATAGCCGTTGGCTGTTTCGACACTCGGAAATTCCGGTATAAGTGAGACTCGGAAATTCCGGTCACCCGGAAATTCCGAGTACATGAAATTTCCGAGCAGAAATTCCGGCTGAAGTCAGAACCAAAACCAAACTTTTCCTTAGCCATTTCTGGAGGACTTTTCTGGGTGCACTCGGAAATTCCGGTATATGGAAATTTCCGAGCACAATTTCCGGTTCGAGTCAGAACCAAAAATCATTATTTCCTTAGCCAAAACTGGAGGACTTTCAAGGTGCACTCGGAAATTTCGGTAGACGGAAATTTCCGAGCATAATTTCCGGTTGGAGTCAGAACCCTTTTTCTCCTTTCCTTAGCCGTTTTCTTGGATGAGCTGGGGAACCGGAAATTCCGGTAGAGCGGAATATCCGACCCCAATAATCCGAATCAGCAAAACACCGAGACGAAAACTGCTATAACTTTTGCAAATGAACTCCAAATGAGGTGAGACCAATTTTGTTGGAAAGATAGCGACGATGACTACCCATAAATAGAGTAAAATCACCACACATAGGGCAATATTTCCGCCACCGAAAACGCAACAAGTTGTACAAAGTAAAACCGATTTCGATGAACTAGAGCTTGGCATGGAGATGAAACAAGCTCTAATTCCTCACCAACATAAAAGCCAAATAAGAACTAAGAAACATGATATGCCAAGTATGCAAAGGTTTGAGCTCTCCACAAGAATGCGATCAAGTTACTAACTTGAGAGCCCCTCTTGATAGTACGCCTATCTATCCTATAGCCCTTTCAAGATCATACCTTTGCCTTGCGCATTCCACTTGAGTTAGATGATGACTATCTTGATCTTTTCAAGTGGTTCATCTTTCTTGATTGTGCGTCCACGCACATGCTTGATGAAGACTTCTTCAAATACTCCCCCATGCTCATAATGGGAGAGTTTCGCTTAGCTTCATCTTCAAGTATCCATTGCAAGCACCAAGCATAGGATCTCGAAGAGAAGCTTCTCTTGGTCTTGGTCTTGCACATCTCACTTTGATGACGATCACTACATGACGTCATCCTCCATGAGCTATATGAAATCTTCATTTGATGCAAACCCATGGGAAGATACCTAACCTCATATAAAGATACCACACACACATATATCATGGGTTAGTTCACAAAGCTATGCGGACAAGTGTTTACCGTCCCAAGAGATACATGATCGCTCTTGGTACATCTTGTAGCTTTGTGTGTTGATCAACATCTTGATCAACCTTGTATCTTCCAACATTTCTTCACTAATATGATGTCTTGAATCCTTCAAGACATACTTGAAATATGCTCCACTCAACACATAAGCTTCAAGAGTCCAACGCATGAACTCCACAATTCCATGGACATGATCTATAATGATATCTCAATGCAAACATTAGTCCATAGAGATTGTCATTCAATTACCAAAACCACACATGATGGAAAATGCTCTTTCAGCATCTCTCCCATCTTGAGGTACATCCTCCCAAGGGGAAGACCAAAAGCTGGAATGCAAAGACCACAAGCGGGCTAGTGCACGGTAAATACTAGAAACATACCCCTGTACATTGGGGTAGTAATGTTGTAATATTTTTACTATACATATAAAGGGATATAAGACCCATGAATATGAATTTCTTTACAAAAATATAAAACATATCATAATTGTCTAAAGTCTAAATTAGTTGACGTGCGACATGGACAATTGGATTATGAAATGTAACATGTGGATATGTTTCATTAGAAAAAATATTGGCTTTAATAAGTATTAGTGGGATGACATGAATATTTGGTTGGCTAAGAGAATTGATGATGTGAATAGGTTGCATGAATCAATGTATGTTAGTGAGTGATTGTTTTATAAGAGGTATAAATAGATTGACGACTCTCTACTGCAAAGCATATAAAGCTGATTATCAGGAGCTTTTATTGAGGCGGGTTGCCGCAAGTATCTCCATATTGAATCATTTTATCATCACTGAGCATGTCAGAAAGGTATCGAGGCGACTGCAAAGTTGGATATTCCAAAGATCATCCTCCAAATGAATTGCACTTTTTTGTTGGAAATATGGAAGGATAGGTTAACGAGATGCAAGAGACGGGTACGAGTTTCCAAGAAGTCAAACTTCTTTACATCGTTGTGCCAAAGAAGTCTTAAGCACACTTAATTTTTGTTTCCTTTGATGTAATACCTGGATTTCTTGACTAACATGATTTAGTCTAAGGACGTGTTTGGTTTGATCAGTTTATTACACTGGTAAATGTTTTCTTTAAACACGTTTGGTTGATTTGGCTCGTCAACGAATACCGTGTAAACAAATTACGGGCTAGCTCAAATCTGATACCGAGAACGAATCATGTTACCGGACAGAAGGCTCAATACTGGCTCGAGCGAGTTCTCCACCCCTCCTATTCGTCCCAAGATTCCCTCGCCGGATCTTCTTCTTCGTTGCACTTGCTTAGGTAAGCGTCATCCCATGGAAACCCCAAATATCTCCCTTTCTTCAATCGCGAGAAAGGAGACACGAAAGGAGCAGCTGCAACATCACGGAAAGAGCGGCGAGGGCCACCGATCCCCTTCACTATCAAGCGGCGGTAGAAGCCCCTGATCTCATCAAAACTTCCTTGATGGGAGCAGCGGCGACTGAAGGAGATATGCCCTAGAGGCAATTAATAAAGTGTATTTCTTTATCATATCTCGTTTGTTCATAGTATGTTTTTGTGTCATGCTATAACCGTATTAAGAGGAAATATTAATACGAGTGTGATGCGTAAACAACCAGGTCGCTAGTATCCTCTACTGAGACTAGTTTCGTTGCACGATTGATGAACGAGGTTTCCCGATCATAGGGCATGGCGCCGGTCGGCAATGAAATTCATATCGTTGGTAGAATGATGTGATGGACATACTCATATTTGTAGGACGTAGTCATTACGCCTTCGACCGTGAGATCAATTCTTATTGTTATTCCTGAAAGATACTTTGATCGCACCAAACGTCGTATCTTATATAGTATGAAAATAACGGTGATACATTTGGGTATCAGAAGGGAGTAGTTGAGACGAGGGGTCAAGAGCGGGATTTGCCAATCCGCATAGCATGATAGATACTCTAGGGGCCACTCGGTGAGATTATGTCTAATGAGTTTGCAAGCATGTGACTAGGTCACGTAGACATGAAATCATAGATGAGAAGAAGATAGCGTTGTCGGTAACGAGGTCAGCTAGATATGGAGATATCTATGAACGACAC
Source organism: Poa annua (assembly GCA_026929855.1). Taxonomy (NCBI): domain Eukaryota; kingdom Viridiplantae; phylum Streptophyta; class Magnoliopsida; order Poales; family Poaceae; genus Poa; species Poa annua. The sequence goes on from CM049428.1 coordinate 30,611,618, forward strand.
TCGGACACACTAAGTATCGCCATGGCAACAGGTTTTAGACTTTACGTTCAGGTTTGATAGATGAAAGTCATTCGTTAAATCACAGGGATTAATTCATGGGGTCCAGGCCTACGAGTTAGTCGTTGATCAGAGAGGAGTCTCGATCATACCTGTTATTATATTGAACCGCTAGGGTAACACACTTAAGGGGTTTCGACAAGACAACCGGAAAGGAAAGAGATCACCGGGAACGTCCCGGGAGAGGTCCGATGGAGATCGGGCAGCGACGAAATAGTTTTCGGAGCTAGAATAAATTATATATAATATGTATGATATTAATTAGTGTAATTAATGTCTAAATATGATTTTATATATTTCTTTTCAAATTTATTTAGGCTGATTTCTCCAAATGGGCCTTCTGGTCGAAAGATGGCCCAAGAGGGGGAAAATTCACTAAGGGAATTCGGTGGGGGCATTGAGGCCGGCCCAGGAGGGCCAAAAGGGGCCCATCATGGGGCCGACGCACCAAGTGCAGCCGCACCAGGCATGTGGGGATAGTCCCACATTGCCTGGTGAGCAGGTTGGCTCCCTTCTGGGAGCCTATATAAGAAGGGGCACCCCTGACCTTTTAATTCATCAATTAATTCCCCAATTCTCTCTCGATTTTGTGATTCCCTTTGTCGGAGTTGCGCCGAGTTGAGAGGGGGATCTCTTTCACCATAGCCCGCTGTCGCGCTGCTGGTGTTCCGTTCCAAATCTTCCGCTGCTCGTACTGGACTGGAGCTTCATAGGCCGTCGTCTCCATCGTACGTGTGTAACGCCCTGCGAGGTGCTGCGCTAGCGGTGCTATGAGGTCTGCTTCCTCTATACGACCTTGAGGTCAGTTTCGTCGGTCTTCATCGTCAACGTTCGTGCCGGAACGTAATCCCCGCTTTCGGTCGTATGTATTCCGATCTCTGTTCGTACTACTATATCTGCATAAAATAGATCTTGGCATGTTTTAAAGATATCGTTCCTAAGTTTTTTTTGTTTTCTGCATATGATCCCCTTCAGCGACGTCGTTGGAAAATCAGTAAAGGCGTGTAATTTTTTCTTAGAGTTGCAATGACGTGTAATTGGGGATTTAATCAAATTACGTTAGCAGGATGAACCAAACAAAATTGTGAAAAGGCCCATTGCATCCAAATACCACTGTAACTTTTCCTTACCATCTATGCTACTGTTGTCGCAAACAAACACGTCCTAAGTGAATTCACAAAAAAAACATGTCGTAATTATTCTTAGCATGATTTTGGGGAATAGTATTACTCAAAGAAGCATGAAACGTACGATTGGATAGTGTAACCACTGTCCCGTTTGATAAATCAGTGGGTTATGATGAAAAAATAAATTGCTATAGTTCTATGCCTGAAAATAATGCTACGAGACGCTTTATCAACGTTAATTCAAATGTGGTAGAGCAGAAATAGACCCACCTCACCAGACGCGGCGAGCAAACCCCAACCAAACCAAACCAATCCCGTCATCATCACCCACTTCTGTTCTGTGCAGTCGGGGAAGAAACCGAAGGCAAATATTTACACTTTAGCCCCTAAAAGTATCTTCGCCGTGAGGGAAAGCCCCCGCCTCACAGCGTTGAGATCCATCCAGGGGTTCGCCGGCATGGGGACGGCGACGATGGCCACGGCGTTGGGCGCCGCCATGTTGCTCTACTTCGTATTGAGCCGCCGGCTGGCGCATCACGAGGACGCAGCCGGCAGCCCAGGCGGGAGTGGGGGCGGGGGCGGAGGGGGGAAGCGCCGGAGGGGGCGTACGGTCCGCCGGCCATCGCAACCGCCTGCGACGTGGATCGAGGCGGTGGGAACGCTCGCCGAGACGCTGCGGTTCACCTACTCGGAGACGCTCGGAAAGTGGCCCATCGGGGACCTCGCTTTCGGGATCAAGTACCTCATGCGCCGGCAGGTGACAGAGCCCCCCTAGCTTAACCAGCAGCCACCGCCATATTCTGCTGGGATCCGATACGATTGCTGTGGCTCGATTTGTTTTAAAATCTTGTGTTGTGGATCTGAAATGGGGATTTCTTTCGCTGTAATTGCGTCTCCGACGTTGCGTGCTTCGTTGCTGGTATGAGGAGATTCGGATGGAGGTTTCCACTGATTAATCAGTATTCAGTACTAGAAATGCCCCTTCGGCTGCAGGAAAAAAAGATTGATCGGTAGTGGAGACTTGGTTCATTTCGGTGATGTTTGGTCATCACACGGGATCAAAATCGCGATTTTGGAGGTTTGGAGATCGTGGGTTACCTTTCTCTCGTGGTGATAACTAGTTCTAGTGTTATGCAGTATAGCAGTACCAGTAGTGATCTCTATGTTAAGGTGTAAATGGTTTTCTTTTCTTGTGTGTAGCAAGTTCTAGCATCCGAGCATTATAGTTATCTACCTTTCAAGCTATGATACTTATTGCAGTTAATTATAGTTCTTAAAAAAAAGGAATGCACGATTTCTTAAGAAATAGTACAGATGGTTTCTGATGATAATATGGGTTTCCTTTTTCAAGAATACAAATACAAGATCGTTATCATAACCTAACCTTCCATTAGAGTGATGCAAAGATGATATGTTATTCACGTCACTAAAGTATTCAATAAAATAACTGGACTCTATGATGCTATTCCATTCATGCGCAAATACTTTCTGTAAGCTCAACTTTGTTTAGCAAAATCATGTAGTCTTTGATGTGATCCAATAAATGGTTCATCGTAATCCTGGTGTTACTTTTTCAGGGAAATTTACATGTAGCCAGTGTATATGCTGGAAGCAATTGCATTGAACTTAAAGGACCTGAAGTCATGGAAGAGTTGATTATTCTGCGACGTTTAATTGACTTATGCTTTCTTTTCTCTAAGAAGTCATTCCCAGTGTTCTTGGAATTAGCTGGATTTTCCCAAGAGGATGTTTTCATTGAGGAACCTAAGGCGGGGGTGAGTAAGTATTGTTAGTATTTTGTTGTTCTCTCCATTACTAAGACATGATAGGTTTCCACTGATTATAGGAAGAGTCTGTTACAGGAACATAATTGCTTGGTATATTTCTCAATCCTAACTTGCTCCTACTCTTACAGATTTTAAAGCCCGCTCATACAATTCTACGTGATGAGTGCACCAAATCATTTCTTGTTTTGATTCGAGGCACTCATAGCATGAAAGACACATTGACTGCTGCTAGTGGTGCGGTGGTACCATTTCACCACTCATTATTAGATGAAGGTGGTGTCAGCAAGTTAGTCTTAGGGTATGCACACTGTGGAATGGTTGCAGCAGCGCGCTGGATTGCGAGAGTTATAGCGCCACGCCTCCTTGAAGCAGTCAGTCAATGCCCAGAGTACCAAATAAAGGTGCACATTTCTTACTTTTAGTTATAGTTTCAAAACTTGAGTCGTACTTAGTTTTATCCTATATCGATTGTTATCTTGCTCTAAAAAAATTTAGCCTCGTAATTATTTTGTTGTTCTGTAGAAAAATTAGTCAGTTCAATGTTGGTTTCTTTGCTGGCACTGAAAGACTCCAGAAGCAAAATATTGATCATTGATATTTACTTACCATGCAAATTAACTTGAATCTGGATATCAATACCCTCTGTTTCATGTATAAGTGCTTACGTATTTGATCTGTAGAAGAATAGCAAAACCCAAAATCCTTAATACCTGGCTCTGTTATTATTTTTGTTTAGGGCAGTACGAAATATGTGTAGTGAAATATATTAAGGAAGAAAGCAGTTTACATAAAAAATGCCAGGTTCCAGGAACCAAAGGCTGTAGGTAAAACCTTAACTCATGCTCGAGGATATACTCCCTCTGATCTGGCAAAAGTGGCACTGCAAATGAACTGGCCACGTACAAATTGTATGTGCAGCCCCGACACTCTTTTAGGATCACAGGGAGTACCTATTTTCCTAGAACCTGCCATTCATAGGCGAAAACTGCATACACCTGTTGAGCTTAGACATGTCCTCTTTATTCTGAACATGTTGCCTCCCAAACGATGGCCAAGTTATAAATCTAGACACATTGGTACCCACAGATTCCTTGTTTGTAGCCACTGAATAACAATTACAGCTATTTATTTACTTTTTGGAGAAACAATTTTCAACCGAGGCATATTGAACCTCATTTTCACCACCACACAGAACCTGACATTCGCTGGCGTCTTAGGTTTTTTCCCCATAGTTGGGCTGCTTGCCACCTCCATGAATTTACCCACCGAGCAGCAGCTTGGCCCTGCAATTTCAGTGAGAAATCAAAAACTCAGGTGTCGGGATACAACAGTAAGATTGACAAAGTCTGAAACTAGTGTTTTCATGAATGACATAAGAATGCAACTGCGGACAGCTCCCTTTTCTATTTTGAAGTCATTTCCTATCCTTGCGCTGACCTTGCACTAGCTTGAGAGGTTGGAGCATACCCCCCAGTTATCCGCAAAAAAGATCTCCTTGGAATAAATTAGTTGCCCTTAAAAAAGAAAGCCCTTCTAAGACCTAACTATATCACAGATGGAAATATCTCCAGTTGGGAGTAGGAATTCAGCGATGTGAACCATAGATAATGCAAATGGTACTGAGTTAATGAATGACAGTCTCCCTCGTTTTGGTAAGTATGTTGTTCCAACTTCCACCCTGTGAGTGTAGAAGTGTACTTGTCAATTAGATGATTGAAGTCTTGTACCCTTGGCTGTGAAACACGCATAGATATGGTTTGGATGGTGTAAATTGCCATGACATTTTGTTTAAATAAAACATCATCCACTTGTTTTAGTATCTAATTTTCCTTTGTTAGATTGTTGGCCATTCATTGGGTGGTGGCACTGCTGCTTTACTGACATACATCCTGAGAGAACACACAGAGTTCTCCACAACTACTTGTGTTGCATTTGCGCCAGGTATGTCAAATGTATGCATTTAAATTGTAGTCGACAATTTGGTAACAGTTGATTTTTTGTTGTTGTCAGCTTCATGTATGACATGGGAGTTAGCAGAATCAGGCAAACACTTCGTAACCACTATTGTCAATGGTGCTGATCTGGTTCCTACAGTATCAACTACATCTATTGATGATCTTCGATCTGAGGTACTCCATTATTTCTGTGACTTGCTATTTCTCTCCGTGTTTATCATCATTTTTGAACAGTCTAAAACTAACCACCAACTTGAGCTGCTGTTTCTGGACAATCTTTATTGAACGTAAAAAACTTTATGTTATTTCATATTTTGTACTCCCTCCGTTCCTAAATATAAAACTTCTTAGCCTTTTTTACTTTGTTACTGAATGAGTGAATCAACACACCAAAACATCTATACATACGTGTGAATCTGGACAAAGTCAGAAAAAGGCTAGAAAGTCTTATATTTCGGAACGGAGGGAGTACTTGTTTTGCATCTCTAAATTCCTACTTAACATAAAACCAAATACAACACAAAACTTTTATTAATACGTATGAAACGTTAATAACTTACATGTCAACCCACACTCAATTAGTGCTTACAAATGAATCGCTGAGGGCACATCACCCAAGCCTGACGCTGTGAGTTACAGCACAGAACAGCAACGGTGGTTGCAAGGTGTAGACTTGGGAGCTTCTAGTCCTGGGCAGGATGGCAATGACTCTTGAGACTACATGTGAACTGGATGTCGGTGGCCTTGTGGTCAACTAGCATGAGGAACTTCTTTCCTAGGCAAAGGCGAGATCCTCTTTGTCACCCTGCTAGCAAGATGCTGAGCTTTGAGAGTGACAATGGGCTGTGTGAGACACCGTGTAGGGTTACTGTAGGTTTGTAGGCCAGGAGAGATGACTCACATTGTTTAGTACTGGACTGGGCCAAGTGCAGCCCAGGCTGGTAGTTCCTGCCCTAATGGTGTTGTCCTGCATGCAATGTTACTATTGTTCGGGGAACATGTAATTTGTTTGTTACATTTATGGTTCATTACAAATACACCATAGAAACGGCACAATAAACTTAAGACGATCTCATTTTGCAAAAAATTAGCAGCAATGATTTCTCTGTCTCTTAATCCTTCTTCTCACGTCTTATCCCTCATACAGGTAACAGCATCTTCGTGGTTGAATGATTTGAGGGATCAAATACAGCAGACGCGTTTCCTAAATGTCGTTTACCGGTCTGCTACTGCTTTAGGAACTCGTCTGCAATCTTTTTCTGGTGCTAGAGCTAGGGTCGCTGGTGCTGGGGCACTGCTACGACCTGTTTCAAGCAAAACCCTGGTAAATTATCTCAACCATGAGCTGTACTTTGTAGATGAGTTAATCTATGTACCACATTCTCTATTAGTTTCTTACTGTCATGTTAAGCATTCTCCATTATAAATTTGAATTTTGATAAGGCTGCTTGAACTGAACAGCTAAAAGTGCTAAAAGATACAATTCAAAAATTATTTAGTATATTCCGTGATAGCCTTGTGCCACATAATATCTATAAATATTTTGCCCGCTGAAAGCTATAGAGTTACAAGAACCTTGTTGTTGTATATGTCGATGCAGGTAGTGATGAAACAAGCACAGAATGTTGCACAGGCTGTCGCTAGAAGTCGGTCAGCACTGTCTTCATGGTCATGCATGGGTGCACGTCGTCGAGCTGTTAGTTTAGTAGCTGCAAGTCCGAACGATGAAATGGCTACGGAAACTCATGTTACAACTACAGTAGATTCAGAGTCGTTTGTTGTAGAACAACACAGCACCGAGGTCGTGGAGGAGCTGCAGTACACTGCAACCACTATTTCAGTTCACGAGGAAACAGAGGAAGAAACTCTTTTGAGTGACCATGAAACCTCTAGGGAGCATACGGAAGAAGAAATAACTGAAGGCGAGTTGTGGTTTGAGTTTGAGAAGGACCGGGATCGGCTGGCCGAAGTGGAAGCACAAACCCGGGAGGAAGAGGCTGCTGCTGCCAAGGAAATAATGGAGGAGGAATGCGCTGTCCTGATGAATGTAGAGGACAGACAATCCTTCTCATCAGATAGCTTGGAGAGGCAGCAATTCTATCCCCCCGGTAGGATCATGCACATGGTTGCGATGCCTCCTCCGGATGCTGGTCCGGATGATCCTGTTGTCGCTGATGAGTGCACAGTAGGGATATACGAGACACCGAGGCATCTTTACAGCAAAATCCGACTTTCTAATACAATGATCAATGACCATTATATGCCAATGTACAAGAAAATTATGGAAATATTGATTGAGAAGTTTGCCAACAACGATGACAACTTTTGTGCAGATTCTACAGTAGCATAGTTGGGTTGACTCACACATCAATTGTAAATTAGTTTCTTTTTCTGTTTAGCTGCCATTAGCCATATATATATATACAACACAGATACGATGCCCTGATCTGTGCAAATAGATTTTAGTTAGGTTTGTGTGAGTGTATGTGTAAATTGTAAAGGAAACCGGTATTAGCATTTAATATCCTAGCTGTAATGGTATACTGTTGGTTTTATAAGTGTATTCTCTTTGGACTATGAATGCTGGAAATTCAAATCATGGCTTTGGATGGGTTCTACAATTTGAAACTCAAGGTGCATATATGCCTGTAATTGTAAGAGCATGCTAGATCCACACCGCCCCGCATCCGCATAATAAAAATGAGCATATCAGATTCCGCATTGGAACCCAAACCCCAAATTTTTTTACAGGCCATTTGGTTCCACGCCTTCAAGCCTCCATATACACAGTTTTTGCAACCCTCCCCTACGTGAACCCCATCCACTCCCCCGCGTTGGCGCGAAGGAAGTTTCTCCTCCCGCTCCCCCACTTCCGCCGCCGCTAGTCTCCACATCCCCACTCTCTCCGGCTGAAGGGGATCGTGTGCAGAAAACAAAAAAAATCCTAGCAACGATATCCTTAAACTAGCCAAGATCTACACTATGCAGATATAGTAGTACGGCGGAGATCGGAATACATATCCTCGTAGACCGAATAGCGGGGATTACGCTCCCGCACAAGCGTTGACGACGAAGACGACGTAGCCGACCTCTAGGTCGCGGAGAACTTGGCGCGACGAAGACAACGAAGATGACCCCGAGGTCGGGTGGAGGAAGTAGGCCTCCGAGTACCGCTAGCGCAGCACCTCGCAGGGCGTCACACACATACGGTGGAGACGACGGCCTCTGAAGCTCCAGTCCAGAACGAGCAGCGGAAGACTTGGACCGGAACACCAGCAGCGCGGCAGCGGGCTATGGTGGAAGAGATCCCCCTCCTCTACTCGGCGCGGCTCCGACAAGGGAACCACGAGATCGAGAGAGAAATTGAGAATTAATTGGTGAATTAAAAGGCCAGGGGTGCCCCTTCTTATATAGGCTCCCGGGGGGGAGCCAACCTCCCTAGCCAGGCAATGTGGGACTATCCCACAGCCATGGTGCGGCTAGGGATGGTGCGCCGGCCCTAGGTGGGCCCCATTTGGCCCACCTAGGCCGGCCAAGCCTCCCCCACAAAATTCCCTTGAGGGTTTTCCCCCCATGGGCCTTCTTTCGACCAGAAGGCTCATTTAGGGAAATCAGCCTAAATAAATTCGAAAATAAATATATAAAAACATATTTGCATATTAATTACACTAATTAATATCAAACATAATATGTATAATTTTTCCTAGCTCCGAAAACTCTTTCGGCGCTGCCCGATCTCCATCGGACCCCTCCCGGGACGCTCCCGGTGATCTCTTTCCTTTCCGGTTGTCTTGTCGAAACCCCTTAAGTGTGTTACCCTAGCGGTTCGATATAATAACAGGTACGATCAAGACTCCTCTATGATCGACGACTAACTCGTAGGCCTGGACCCCATGAATTAATCCCTGTGATATAACGAATGACTTTCATATATCAAACCTGGACGTCTAGTCTTAAACCCTTTGTCATGGCGATACTTAGCGTGTCTGAGCATCATTCTCAGATATCTCCATACCTAGCATGATCTTATTACCAACATCGATATCTTCTACTCGTCTATGATATTATGTCAGCTGGTGACCTAGTCACATGTTTGCAAACTCATTTGACATAATCTCACCGAGTGGGCCCTAGAGTATCTATCCGGCTGTGCGGACTGACAAATCCCGCTGTTGACCCCTCGTCTCAACTACACCCTTCCGATACCCAAAAGTATCACCTATCATTGTCACGTTATATAAGATATGACGTTTGGTGCGATCAAAGTATCTTCCAGGGATAACAATAAGAGTTGATCTCACGGTCTTAAGGCGTAACGACTATGTCCTATAAATATTGGGTATGTCCATCACATCGTTACACCTAACGATATGACTTCCATTGCCGACCGGCGCCATGCCCTATGATCGGAAAATCTCGATCATCAATCGCGCAACGAAACTAGTCTTAGTAGAGGCTACTAGGGACCTGGTTGTTTATCTACCACACCTGTATTAATGTTTTCGCTTAATACAGTTACAGCATGGTATAAAACATACAATGAACGATTAGGATATTGCCAATAAACTGTGTTTATTAAGTGCCTCTAGGGCATATTCCCTTCACCGGCCTCGCTGCGACGAGCTCGGCACCGCGATGGCCACCCTTACCCCGTCGCAGACAAGGTCACGTACATCGTCCCCTTTGACCCTGACATCTACTCCCTTCGTTCCATATTAGATGACTTCCTTTTATCAAAAAGTGGATGTATTTAGACTTATAGCATATCTAGATACATCCACTTTTGTCTAAAAAGAAGTCATCTAATTTGAAACAGAGGGAGTACTTCCCGGATCTCGATCCGCCGCAGCCAAGGACATCGACGTCGCCAAGATGGGCTCCCTGTCCTCTTTGACGGCCAGGACAGCGAGGATGGGTGACGCAACCAAGGTGCTCAGCGTAAGTCCTGCCCTGGCCGAGGCACCGACTGAGACACCGGTCTCTTATGTTGAGTTGCTCAACTATGCGTCCGTCGACATTGAATCTCCGCCACTCGGTGGCTTTGGACACTACACCGACGACATGGAAGATGGCCTAGAGGATGACGATTTTGGGGGAGAAGATGGCGGCACCAAAGAGGAAGAAGATGTGCAAGAGATAGAGGATGGGGCATTCGAAGGGGCGGTGGCCAGAAGGAAGGCGGTGAGGACCGGCAACTACAGCGAGTTCAAAGATGTTACCTTGATCAAGGTGTGGGAGAGTGTCACGATGGACTCCGTGATCGGCTCGAACCAAACGGGGAAGAGGTATTGGCAGCGCATAGAGCATTACTTTTTCGAATTGATGCAGTATCTCTCTTTCTCGCCAACTCGCTCCTACCAATCACTCCAAGGCCGATGGGATACCATCAAGACCGCGTGCAGCCCATGGTCCGGTTATAGTGAGGCTGTGAGGAGCGCCATCGAGTGGCACTAACACATGTGATTGGAACTCGATTGCCCAACAAAGGTATAGAGACATGAGGCAGAGAAGGAGGATGATGTGCTTGAGATGAAGAGGAACAGGAAGAGGCCCGAAGGAACCAAGATGGCAAAGGAAAAGATCAAGGAGCAAGGCGAAGGCCGAAGGAGGGCAGGAACACACGCTGCCAGCGATGCTTGATCCTTAATTGGATGATTCATTATAATTATCATGTTTTGTATGATTGAATACTTTGACGATCACTTTTGAATGATTCCTTTTCATATTCCTATGTTGTGGTTCTGATTTGCGAGCTAACGGATGATTCCTTTTCATATTCTGAGAACATGTCGCATAGATAGACCTCACCCACCCTGCAAAAGGCAAAAGCCAGCATCCGGGTTATGGGCAATCTGCTAGAGATGCACAAGTTTTTTTTTGAACATTAAACGACGCTGTATTAAAACTGGGCAGGGGATACAACGTGGTTTACAACAAGACCCACACATGAAAAGAAAATACATCTAGGTCCCTGAACAATTGCAAGAAGGATCTCCAACACAGATTTGGGAACGTAATCAGGTCCAGCATCGGGCTCGAACTCAACCTCGCTATCGCCAGGGACGAAACCACTTGGGATGGAGAGGGCGCCATGACACAACCACGACAATCGAGCCTCCAAAACGGCACCAGGACGTTGAAGATGACGGCCAACATCTAGCATAAGGCCGCCATTTGATCAGAAGAATCGCCGGCGCGGCGAGAGCAAGGCCTCTCACATCCAAGGCCAACGATGATGAGCTCCATAAGAGTCACCCTTCGGTCAGAACCTCCCGGCGCAACTTCCCCAAAAAAATCACCTTTGATTAATTAAACGTTTAGGACATTGTATTGGTGTCATGTAGGCCCCGTTGGACAGGGCCTTCCAAAAATTGGCGCGCGAGCCCGCCCGAAGTAGGGGCGGGACATCGCTCGCACCTTGGCATAGGTGTTCGGTGTATGGGTGTTGGCGCGACACGTCTGTCACTATACGATCATCAACGAGTCGCCTTTCACCCCCCGCAGGGACGGGTTAAGTTTTTCATTCCACCACCCCGCGCTGCTCTTATAATACAACGGCGCTGCCGCTCCTCCATCTCTCCCCGAGGTGGGACTAAACATTTGCGCAACGCAATGGACTACTGGAGCTGGAGCGGACCTATCTGGGCCGTGTGGAGGCAACCGGAACTTGGCCCACTATCAGGATTACTTGCTCGCTTGGAATGAGTTTATTTTGCTTTTGTACCTTGTGTACTCACTGTCCTCGTGTTCTATACTTCTATCAAAACAAATACTGTACTCGTGAGGCAAATGCATTCGACGCAATGGCTAGATTCGTTGGTTTATTTTACAGGATCATATCAGGTTTGTCTAGAGGAGTAACAAAGGTTACACGATGTTGCAAATAAAAAAAACTTGGAAGTTCAGAAAATCTTGGAGAAGTTTTAGCATGGTTTACAATTGATTATTTTCATCGTTAACACCTTGCTACATTCAAGGGCCTTCTCTTTTCTTTTGCACCGTCAAAGAACGGATTAAAAGGTATAACATTCACTCTGAAAATAGTTGTGGCCAATGGACTATACAATTATACATCGATTCCAAAATCTATTTCTCCATCTGTTTTTTCTCTCTTCCTATTTCCTCATCAGACATGATTCACATGTACAACTGTAGAACACCTGTATACCAGCCTATGAAAAATACTTCGGACAAAGAAGGAAGCTAATGCATCTAAAAATAATGCTCTCAAGGCTAATGGAAAACTTGTGGGGACGTATAATACTCGGTCTCACTGAAGAATGGTCTCAAGTCCTCTTGGCACATGAACTCCAAAGGGAAAGAAACAAGGTTGCCTCTCACGCCCTGCAGTCTCCCTGTAGGGTCGGTTCCTACCACCATCACGTCCCCATCTTCCTGGAGGATTTCCGCTTTCTCAAGGGCAACACCTAGGTCGATGGTTGTGTGGCCAATTTTCTCCTTCCGCTGAGCAAAGCTTTGCCGAAATTGGGCCCTGCCAGAAGCCATACGTCGTTTAGCAAGCAATGAACAGAGAAATTTCAGCAAAAATGCCGCCGAACTTTGTTTCAGAAATAAATGCAACTAAACCAGAGATATATTTCATTCATTCATTTTACCTGGAGTGGATGTGATCATTGGGCACACACAAGAACACATCTTGGTAGATGGCAGTGTTCGCCTGTCATGTATCAATTTGTTAGAAATGCTGTGAGCAGCTAATGTGAGAATTTGGAAACATTCAGGAATATACTGCAATATTAACGCTAGTCATATTCAAAGGGTTCCCAGGTTGGGACTTTGGAGGTTAGTGCAGAAGAAACTAACACTTCAAGATACCATATCTCCCTTTCACTCACCTTAGCAGTCGCCATCCAGATGTTTTTGTACGTCGAATCAGCCACAGGATCCATGATTTGACTAACCTGTTAGTGAGACAGAACATTGAGCCGAATGAGACTTTCCCAGCTTTGTTTTCCTTATGAACCACTGCTATGTACTTTCAAAACTGAAAGCATAAAAGCTTCCTTCATATGGTACAGCTCATCAATTATGTTTAGTGAAAAAGTTTGAAATCAGTATGATTTGTTATTAGCAAAACAAATATTTTTTTTAAGATAACACAGGCTCAAACATATTATGATTTGGTAAAATAGTTAGGATAGTGCATGTATATGAGAAAGAAAATGCAGTAAAAGTTCCCACTTTAGCACTTCGGCCTTTGAACGAGACTCGGGCCCTGTTTGGGAGCTCCGCATTTTTTAAGTATTCCAAGAATATTTCGGTTTCTAGAAATATTGAAGTATTAAATACTTTGAAGTGTTTGGCTATAGACAAAATTATAGTTTTATATGCTTCAATATGTAGAAAGCTTGCTATTTTTTAAGTATATAAAAAAGAGGGCCGGGCTTCTTTTTTCAAAACTGAAGTGTTGGTTCGCTAGGCATAGCAAGACTCTGGTTTTCGACTATTTTGGTTTTATAAACACTTTGCTCCCAAACTAAGCCTCAGATGTCGCGTCCCACAGACTAGTACAATGAACAAAACCAAGGCTAAGTCATGTTTTTAGCCCATCCAACTGCTTATATCTTTATCGTAGATTCAAGTATCACTTCGTGATTTAAGTTGATTGAAGATAAGAGTCCAAACCTCTCCTGTGCGAAGACCAAGGTGTTCTGCCCACAGAGAAAGACGCAAGCTGAGAGAGAACTTCCCAGCTTCCCAATGATTTCCATCCATTGTTGAACCGACCACCTCTTTATCTTCAATAATCATACCAATCTAAAAAAACATTAGAAAGTCAAGAGGAGATTCAGAGGAGTAATAACCTACTCCCTCCATTCGGTTTTAGATGTCGCAGCTCTAAGGGCCACGATGCCTTGCTGTGTACTGACCCCGCGTCAAGTAAAAGCGAACGGAGGGAGTATTAAACATGTCATCTAATATTTGACTATATGCAGTTGACCAAGAAGCTAATCTTCGGAAAGATAATTCTCTATTCCAGGAATTAATAATTTTGCATGAAATGTAAGGCATGCACAATATCTACGGCACAACTTTAGGACCAACCCCAAAGGAGCGCTTCTCTACTTGACCCAAATAGATTCAGAATAATAATTCAGCCATATACCTCAGAATCCCTTGATCCAAGCAAGCTTCTATCGTTTATGTTTGCTGAGCCAATCAGTGTCATGCGATCATCAATGATCATCAACTTACTGTGTACATATATCTGCAACATTTAGATTGTTAGCAAAAACAAAGGAGAAAAAATAGAAAGGAGAGGGGAGAACATTAACCATTAGCCTAACGCCATGACCTACGAAGGTAACAGAAGACATCCGAATAGACAACGTGGTTCAATAAGATGCTTATTACCTGATTGGTGACCAAGGGCCCTCCATCACCTAGTCTGCCATGTGCTCTGAGGCCATAAAAAGAGATATAATCATGTGCTTTGGAGCCAACTACATCATATAGATTCTGAAGTATTGAATTAGGCCCTCTACAAATAGTCCGGTATTGCCAGTGCATAATTGCCCTCACAGATGCCGCGCCACCATCATCAATGCCTCCCTGCAATTAAATATATAAAAAGGCAGCCAACACAAAAAAAAAAGAAAAAGCAGTAATTGCTACACAGCATGTTACCTGAAAACCTGGTAAAAGTGGTATGACGATGATAACCCGAAAGCACTTTTTCTCCTTTTCTGCTCTAAGTATCCTTCTGTATAATGCTTCCAATACTCGGTTTTTAATTGTGTCATCTCCTGAAAGACCTGATATGAAAAATTGATTCTGCAAAGACCAGCAGAAACAAGTTCAGAAAAAAGGCGCGCGTATGTGTTGTAACTATGTGCCTGTTGGGATTTCAGTACCCCACAGATTCTCAAACTTATGACCATAATACATCCGGTCAAGTATAATTTAAAATTGAACACCCAAATATAAAATCAAAAGAGAAAAAACAAGAAAATATACAAGACCTCGATATATACAAAATGTTCCGCCTTCTCAATGAGAGAAAAATAGGCATTGTGTATGCTTCCTTCAATTTGAGTTGTTCCAGCTGACCATGGACCAACACTTCTGATAATCTGAATCAAAGGAGAGAACACACAAAAGCTTACATCCTTTCATTATAAGCAGAAAAACAAAGTGTAATTAGGGGTGTGCAAGGACGGCTTGAGGTTAACACGTGTAAACCAGCGATCAGTCAACTAGTTAAGTTTCCTTCTCAAACTGCAACTTGACCTACGGGCCTAATTTACAAAAACAAATACTAGCTATTTTGGCGGGTTGAGCTCAAACCATACTTGCACACCTAAGTGCAATTAAAGGTTTTAAGCCATGAATCTTTTGAACCCAAAGAAAAAGCCCACAGAAACCCAGTAAAAACACAGGAACGCTCGGCTTTGCCTTTGATGCCATCGGCAACTGACACAAGATCATGAATCTCTAACTGCAAGACTACTGTTCCTCTCATAGCAAGTGGGAAGTATACAAGTATCTTGATTATGGTGTTCATATGTTGTTATTAAGGCAAGCTATAATACTGTCATGAGCAACCAAACTGACACAAAAGCAGCTATCCAACTTAATCCTATCTAATATGCGGTTTCTAGTGACATATTGAGATAAAACAGTTATGTTCATGTTGAATTTTACTTCGTGAAGTGATAATATCATGGTGAATAATTCTGAGACATTGATAAATTATTAAATTGATCAATTAATCCTTGCAACCAGCATGAACTGACCTGACAACTGCAAGTTGCTTGGGGACCAACCTCTCCTACATCAAGCACAGAGGCAACCTGGCTTCCTTGCTCCTGTGTCTCCCACCATTCCTTGTCCATGTGGTGTACATTTTCTTTAGAGGTGCTATGATGCATAACAAGTGAAACCTCAGGAGACCCAAGATTGTCCACAAAACCATTCATCTGTAAATCCTGAGGACAAAGATCTTGTTCCGACCTTCGGTTTGATAGTGGCTGCTTGAAATTGGTTTGATTTGGGTGATCTAAATGGCCATGATTGATGCCTAAATTCAGGACAAGATCTCCATTGTGCAAAGCCAGGTGGTCAGGCTCTTGGGGCAAGAGCAACGGAATGTCCTGGTATGATGCTGGTGCTGTCAGGGTGCTTAGCCTCCTTGCTTTGATATCTATATCTTGAGTCTGTTTACTCTCGGTCTCACAATTTGTCTCTTTGCTATTACCCATGTAATGGGGAATGACCATATGATGATGAGGCATAAGTAAGGGAATTGCTTGCTCATTTGGTGCTTTATTCCTCTGCATAAAAGTGTGGTCGTCAAGTTCCAACAAATGTAGGGTTGACAAATATTTATATCTAGTCATCAAACAGACCTTTGCATAGTTCCAGCGCTGAACAAAATGCCTTGCCACATCTCGACATGCTGGACCATAAAGAGCACACTGAACATCATGCCAGGGCATGCGAGGGTACTTCGTACGATCAAGCTCATCTTTCATTGTGTCCTCCCAAGAATTTGGCTCTGATTCTCTAAAACAGCGTAAAAGCAACAATAAGAATAGGAAATAAACCCAAATAGACCTAATCGAAGACAAAACATTATGCCTCAGATCATAGCTAAAAATACGATGAGCACAAGAAATTACCTCGGGTTGTAATAATCCTTTCCTGGCCACACTGAAGGAGGGCAATCCACAACTTTGTGCTCAGGAGTATCGTAACGTCCAAAGCATAAATCAAGACCTCCGATGTAGCTAACTTGATTATCAACAATAACAATTTTCTCATGGTGGGACCTTCATGCCATATAAAAGAGTTAAACTGTAAGAATTTAATCGACTCCTACAAACAGATAAGAAGTCTGAGCTTTTCATTATACCATAAGTATATGCCAGTTGAGAAATGATCAGGGTAGCGCAGAACTTTAACATTTTCATGAATGTTAAGCAACCTTCGTTTACTGTACATGCTGTTAATTTTCAGCGCAAGAGAAACTTCCTTGTACAGAAGAACGTAAATCTGCAAAACAACGCTACATTTAAGAGTCATATGAAACTTATACTCCCTCTGTTCCACAATATAAGATGGTGTAGGTGTTGTGTATGTTGTCTACATTCACACTAAAAGTGTGTACATATACACTAAAATATGTCTAGATACATATGTGTATATGTGAGTGTGGAAAAAGGCTAAAACATCTTATATTATGGAACGGAGGGAGTAGTAGATAAACCTGACTACTTGCACAAATTGTAATCTAATTTGTGGTAACACACTAGTACAAAATGACTGCTTATTCAGGAGCGAACTGCAAGCAAACACTGTTCAGTGTGCAGTATTACGCTTTTTTCTTTTAACAGATGTGGCCATTTTCACATCTTAAAAGCCCCTATATGCCATAGTATAGATCTGCAATCCCTTATTTGACACCTAATAATTACTTATTTCCCGTATGCCACAAGATAGTCTTATGTTTTTAAGAAACTAACAGACTGAAAATGATGCCCACCAATATTGGCCCTCCTTCCTCCTGTCTTACTGGAATGGGCCTATAATAGCCACATAAGTGCAACAGACCTCTTGCTCCCTCACATCTTCCAGAAAATGCAGAAAGCCGTGTCATTGCATGCATTGTGACCAGAGATATTCCAAAAATTGACCGCCAGCTTGATACCACCAGCTCATTCCATCAAGCAGATGCACCATAGCACCAAAGTCCCCGATTTCTTGCAAAATGAAGCACCGGCATGTTCCATGAAACCACATCTGGCTACATGCCGCGCATCGTCGGCTTGAAGCTGATGTTGAGTTTGGGGAGGACACGAACTCTGGATGAGAGGTACTAATGTCCCAGAGCAGTGAGCACGGTACATGGCGACAACCGTGTTCACTACTAAGACGTCACCCTCGAGTGACGCTTCACCCTTGGCAGGAGCATTCGTGCAGCATAGTAAGGCAGAAAGCATGGCCCCCGCAGAATGCATGGCCACAGATGCCTCTGCAGATTTCACAAGAACCAGAAGAGTGATCCCAATAGCCAAGATATGAATGTTGAGAGCAAGGTACCTCGCTTGTACTGTCACCCTTCTCTCTTAACTCAGTACTTCTAGTCCATCGCCTCAAATGGGATTTTGTACCCGACAGCACCTTCAACTCTCCTTATTGGCCTTGTTTATCAGCACTACCCCCAGCATCTACACTTGCTACTGAACATCGTACACTGCAATTTCTCTATTCCATCCAATTTATCTCCCTGCCTGGTTCCCTTACCCTAATCCCGCCGATAAAAAATTCCATTTCCCCGCTTTGCATCATCAATACGGAAGCATGGCAGCACCATCGACCTCAGACAAGAACTGAACTTACGATCCATGATTCAGTGACCCCCGGTGACAGCACTGGTAGGCACATATCCCAGACCAACATTAACCGAGACCGAGAGATAGACAAAAGTGCCGTAATACAATGGTTAACAACTGACATTGTTGGACAGTGATTAACCCTATGATTGATGGTAGGTTTTACTTCTAAATTCTCCAGCAATAAAAAAACAGGCTTAACTAGTACTTCCTCCGTTCGGATTTAGATGACTCACCTATAGGTAGAAATGGATGCATCTAACGAAAAATGTGTCTAGATGCATAGGTGAGTCATCTAAATCCGAACGGAGGGAGTACTAAAACCATATTTATCTTAGATAATCGTGAAATTAAGGAGGTAACACATGGTTTTAGCCTCAAAACATAGTGGGTTATTTTGGAATATTAGATTCTTTGGCCCATTTCAGGCCTGCAGCATGTCTTGTGTCTTACTAACAATTAAAACGAGAAGGCGACATTTGTTATTTCATCAGATAACTAACCGTCAAATGACTGAAATTAGTACGTACCATACCTGATCAGTGATCCCAACAAAATAAATGCTGCAAAGCAGCAAGACTGCCCTACAGTCTAGACACAAAGTGCATAAGGCAACACAGTTCTAACACTTACTCTGATACAAAACACTGTAAAACAATATTTACCTGTACACCTTGCTTTGCCTTTGATTCCAGAAGAACATCAAGCCTGGAAGACCCATGATACTGGAAAGGGCGTCGAAGGTACAATTCCGGGCAGAGCCACCAGTCAGTAATAAATATCTGCACTAAATTTAATTTATTTTACATGATATGGCCAGCAATACAATTTTCTGCAGAAGCCATAGTGAAATTCATGAGAAATTGACCTCTGATTTGGCTTGCTCAATTGAAGAAGCAATAGCGTCAAATGCTGATTGCCCATCTATAAACCATTGTACAGTACTACCATCTTCAGTCAAGCCCCTAGGTGGTGCGAATGAACCAAAACGGTGAGGGTGACACCACCCCTCTGGAAGGCGTCGAGCAGAATTTATTGCAGCTACCCAATCTTTTACTTTGGCAGAACTTCTTGATCTCAATTTCATTGTCCTCCCCCCAGAAGAAACCTTGCACAAGGAACAGTTTTGCAAAATCAGACTGAAAAGGCTGATGCCTTGTCTATTCTGTATTAGTATGTTTTTTAGGCAGATTCGGTAATACTCCCTCTGTTTATAAATACTCCCTCCATCCAATAAAGCATGTCTTGGGTGTCTAAGTACATCCAAATTTGGACAAAGTCCAAGACATCCTTTGTTGGACGGAGGGAGTATAAAAATAAGATGTTTTAGATCTGAATTGTCTGGCAGCCCCAAATCTCTTGTGGCCGAGGACAAAGTTTGTCAAACCTAAGAAGAAGAGTGGGCTTGGGATCGTGAACCTCTCGCACAACAAGGATGCACTCCTTATGAAATATCTTTACAAATTCTACAACAGTGCCGTCATCCCAAGGGTGTGTTTGGTATGGAGCTAGCTAGTACAGTGGATATGTACCTCACTCTAGCCATTGTGTTGGTTCTTCTGGTGAAGTAGTGAGCAAGCTCAATGTTAACTTCCTAAAGACTGCCTCTTGCTCCATTAAAAGAGGGTACACTGCTAAGTTAAGCCAAAGAGATCCTTGAGGCAATTAATTATTAATATTAAGGGAAAGACACTATACCTAATGTTTCATTTGAGCCGCTGAGGGAGGTGTAAAGCTGTTGTAATATTTATAAAAGGGAAAGAGGTACCTCAAATCCAAAATGCAATGGATTGCGTTCTTTGATCTCCTTTGCTAGAGTGATTTGGCCTTCTCCATTTCTAGTCAGGTGATGTGACACATCAAAGATAATTATATCCAGAAGCTTTGGATCAAATGGATCTTGAAGCAAAGCCAAGAATCCTGGCTTCAGTACAGCCCAGACCTATTAATAAGAGCTCAACTTCCCAGCTCACATACAAGGATGAAATCATGGTAACATGTGAATAAAATGATACCATACTGCTATGTACCTTTTGCCAGCTACTACTGCAGAAACCAAAACAGCTAGATAAACAGCATCTCTCTGCACTCTCTGTGTCAATTTTTGGCAAATGTCCAACTGTAACATAATCTTCCTTTAGTTTAGGCCCATACTCTGGCAAAAACGACAACAGAGAGACTTCCAAAAATTTGCAAACCTGCATTTTAAAAGATATTATGGTCCATAACAAGAAGCAGCAAGATTAAAGTCTAAACGGTACACGATGTCATCGTGACGTATAGATTTCACTATTTCAACCAAAACAGACAGGACAGAATAAGATAAACCTGTCTGTGGGTACCTCTCTTAAGTTGACAATATCCAAGTTCCCCAAGAAATGGTTCAGATATTCTTGCATGGCAACCTTTGCACGATCAGAAATGGACTGCTGACGACCAAGCGCTGGTCGAATGACAGGCAGAACAGCACTTGATGGAACATTTCTGCAACAATAGTATAAGATATTTTGAAACGAATATGCTTATGCAATCTTATGGGAAATGAAATCCAAATGCGTCAGTATGATGTTTGCAAATCATTGAATTGTCTATATTTTCCTTAGTCCACTGAGGCCAATATCATTAATAAGGACGGCAATTTTTACCTAACTTTAACAGAGTGATCATCATGTTGTGGAAGAACATGCACATCATCACCTTCTTCATCCTCATGTACAACTGGCATATGCTCCCCGATTCCCAGATTTTGAAGCCATTCTTTGACCTTTAGTAACAAAGCAGAAGAGGAATTCTTCAGTACGGGTATGAACTAATAGCCAAATATAAGCAGTGGAAATATCAGAAGAAATCCTTGTGTTTAGAATGCATATTTTCATGCAGGCGTGGATTGACATTTTGCAACACGTGGAAAATCACAAACCATGGGCAAGGAAGTGCAGAACAGGAAAGCTGTTTTGTAGATTTATTTCATAAATATTTTAAAAGGGAGAAAACAGCTGCAAAAGTTCTTCAATAGTAACATATGTGTAATTTTGAAGCAATGCACCGCTTCACCATAAAATATGGATACAGCTCAAACTAATCTTGATTGTTACGTCGCCAACCTGTTCCTGCTTCTCATGGAATTCCTCCAGAAATGCACGTCTCTTCAACGTAAAATGGAGATATAGAACCTGTGAAGCCTTCTTGTATAGAAGCCACCTAAACTGATAGAAGAACTAGTTAAATTACTGATTGCACATAAACGGTTCTAATTCTGATGAGCCACCAAATCTCAGCTATACAAACATATGAACTAAACATGGCAAGATGTGGACGGTGAATCAGTAGACATATGATATTTTATATAGCAAAAGGTAACCCATATTTGCTTAGTGCAACGAGGTTAGAGAGAGCACTTCCAGTTGCATTGCTGTAATATTTTATCTGTGTTAAGTTTCTTTCCACCAATAACGAAGATATAACATTCGTTAGAGATGTTTAGAAAACTATATTCAACATGAACAAAGAATAATTCTAATATTAACATCTAACTGCAGGTAATCATATCCCGTTCAAGGTATTGCAAATTTTCCTTTATATATTTCTAATCAAATTGAAACCTCCAGTTCCTAGGGAAATTGAAATAGCAAAAGCCAACATTATGAAAATTCAAAAACATAACATTCACTCATTCACTTGATAAAGAGAAATGAATTCTGCATTCCACATTCGTATGGTAATAAACTAATTATAACTCGGCCTTACAAAGGACTTTTTAACAAAAAAACGAGTCCAACAAACATGTAATATAACCAGAGTCAACAGGGGTCCGTATGCAGGCAATTGTTGAAGCATTTGCATCAAACTAGTGAAAATTCAAGACGGATTAACAATTCAAGGAAACAGACACCCTTTGGTGCTACAGTTGAACTGTTCACTGACAGCATTGCTAATTTGCTATGCCGACGACGACACAATGCAACCCACTTTTCGGTCCTGCACTTGGAGCACTTGTAACTTGTAAGTAGAGAAATCCCCGAGCCTAAAGCCACACTTGTAAGTAGAGAATCCCCGAGCCTAAAGCCGAGGGATCAACCAGGATAGGTAACGCGCAGGCATCCAAGGGAAGAGATCACCGAGCAGCCACTTGACGCAATAATTCCACACCAACAATGCCCGACCCAATCCAGCCCGTATCACCGAATCACGCGGTCACAGGCAGAGAGACCCGACAGACAGCCAGCCCCAAATCTGAAGATGGTGAAGAGGCCGAGCGAGGAGCGCGGAGGACAGACCTGCTTGTACTGGACCTCGACGGTGTAGGAGAGCAGCATGGGCGTGATGTCCCCGGCGTCGGGGCGGGAGACCGCCACGATCCTGGCGCGCGGCAGCTCGTCGAACACCCGCGCCGAGTCCGGCAGCCGGAACGACGGCGACGGCTCGGGCGGCATCCGCACGTACCTTTGCTCGTCGTCCTCCTCGGGTTGCTCCCCGCTCATAGAATCCGGCTGCAATCTCCGCTAGGTGTTTCCTTTTGAGAGGGAGGTCCAGTCCAATGGTAATTTGACGCCGAAGGAAAGACACGAATTAATGGAAGGTAATAAGAAGAGGTGGCATCTCCACTCCAGATTTGGGATTGATGAGGACTACTCCAAGCCGGAAGTGCATCGATGGACGTGTTTTAACTTCAACCCCGTTTGTTCTCGGGCTCGGCTGCTTGGGTTTGGGTAGGGCCCTCACTCACTGTCCTGATCCGACATGGCAAACATAGAGTTCTTACGGTTCAACACAAATGAGTTTATTACCTCTGGTTATATTTTAGAAAGTGCATGTTTAGTTGTTAAAATATTATTATATTACAAGTATTTAAAAATCTTTGAGACAAAGTAAAGTCTTGTTTGAACATTTTCTTCAGAAATGCAGGCACCATGTACTATACGAACAGTTCATATGATTCCATTCCTACAAACCAAATAAGTTTTAAAGAAAAGTTTTTAAAGATTAATACGATTCTCTCAAATTCCTATAATTTCATTTTTTTTAAAGGAAATTCTAAGGTCATATATTATCTAAAAGCAACCCTTACAAGAACATCCTTAGAATAAATAAAAACAATACACATGAGTTCTTGAATACTTGAGCACCATTTTCCTTCTGCTTCCCTCGACGATGCGTCGTGAGCAAAGCTCGATGACATTTCTAAACCTCTAACGTAGAAAATCTGGTGTCGAGAAACTTTGAAAAAAACCATACGCTTGTAGAAGCAGCGGCCATGAAGTCGTCGACCTAGACCAGAAGATGGCGACGACCACGATCTTGAGCAATCGAAGTCCCGGAGAATCTTGTACCGACGCGGGCAGGAAATTAAACCCAACTCCAGCCAGACAGAAATGGGGGACACATAACTCACAAATTCCCCGATTGAGACGTATTCATCAGATGAAGACGAAACTTGGGGACAACCATACATTGTGACGTCATCCCTACCGCTGGACGCAACCGATGTAGACAACCACTGATCACACCTGATATGGTACCTGATGCTGGACACCAAACTCCAACTTGTCGACGCCACTCCAAGGAAGAACGTCGATCTGCGCGTGTTGAAAAACCTTCTTGTCGTCAGCCAGCCGATGCCCCTTCATCGGAGAAGAAGAACTCGAGAACCCTACGAAGACGGACACACAAATTTGTGGTTCCCCCACACCCTCCTGCCACCAAAGTGGCCGACAAAGGGCAGGGGAAGTGGCAGCAGCGCTGGCAGACCGAGGAGAAAAAGTCGCCTAGGAGATTACTTTGTCATGTAAAGAAAATGATTTTCTAGAATTTTCTTTGAACTAAAGATATCCTAAATCTTGTTTGGTTTGTACAATGGAAATCATATAATTTTAACCGCACGGACTTCTTTGCATGCAATTCGGAATGAAAGTTTAATCAAAGTGAAAAAAAATCACGCACGAGTTCTTCTCCTCTTTCTGTATGCGGGCATGGCTTTGATCTAGTCTAAGCGTAGAAGTATAGCACTAAACTGAAGAGTGCTTTAAAAATCAGGGTAATGCTAGAATAAAGTTGAAATGGACCGACAATAAGATTTAGGGATCACCGAGGCATCACGAGAATATGCTGAAATTTGGTGCCGAGACCAAGCCGGGCAGTGTTCGTGTTCTTTCTTCTTTGCCTCTCAACTTTGTAATGCCAACGCTACTTGGCTAGATTTTTTTCTAGTACGGAGTACGCTACTTGGCTAGCCATTCTATGGATCGTCGGCTCGTTGCGTTTATCTTTGTTACCGTTGTGACATTGACATTTGAGGATGTGGCAGAGCTTTAAAAATAAGGTTAATGCTTTCCACTTGAGCTTACTCAGATCCTAAACGTCCCTTCATATAAAAACGAATATTCCTTCTCAACAGCCAGAACAACGAATATTCCATCATCCAAAATAAAGATTACAGAGATCCTAAAACGGCCCTTTATGGAGTATACAAAAAAAAAACTCCCAGAGTGGTCAAATCCATCAAATGCACTTTGTTGCTTTTGCGACGTGAAGCTGGTTTCTCATATTTGGTTAGTCTTGAACGAAACATAATATAGTCTCTGATAAATATATGACATCAACATCTTAAGCTTTACCACCCACTGGATTCTGGTCAAATCCCAGAAAGCTGTAACCTTATTATTCAGGCAATGATCGGTGGAAACTCAAATTTTGTTCATGAAGGACACATGCAAGGTGGTGAACCGCTACGCTATGCTAAGGCTGGACACAAAAATTATACTTGCTCCATTTATAAAAGATGTATGTCTTAACTTTTGTCTAAACTTCATATATCTAGACATGCTTTAGTGTATATAGATACATATAAATTTAGACAAAACTAAACACCCTTTGATAGACGGAGGAAGTATTTAACCTGGTGATTTCAAGAGATTTGGCTTCAGTTTTATTTCTACGTATTGAGCCGAATCCTGAACGTTTGTGGGCTGACCACATCACATGGGGGCTTGCACTGAAAACATGAACATTTCTGTATTCACACCAAATTCCCGTTCTCTCAGCCGTAAAGTTTGTCTGCTTGGTTTTAATGAGGCGGCTTGGTAGCTTAATAAAGTGTGTTAAAAGTTTCAAAAAAAAAGTTTGTCTGCTTGGTCCATCTATCACAAGAGTACAAGCGTGTCGATACGTATACATCACATTGTCACAGCAGATAGTACAAAAGATCAAATGATCAGAAGCTCAGCTCATCGGCAAATGCCTTGGCCAGCTTCTGAGAAGGGCTCAGGCTACCACCGCGGCTGATCCGGAGCGACTGGATCGATTTCTGGATCTCCATGGTCATGGCGCTGTCCACACTACCTTGAGATATCCGTCTGTGCGCCTTCTGCAGGTGCAGCTTCAGCGAGCTTGTGCTCAGGCCTACGTTCTTGCTGCATATTGGGCACACCTTCATCTCAGGACGCTTCTGCTGCCAGTCCATCGACACCTTGCCGTGCAGTCTCTTGTCTAGAGCTAGCAGAGCCTTGGCAAAACCGTCATTTGGTTGTGCCCGACGATGCACTTTCTTCAGCAAGTTCCAGGCTTTCGTGAGAGTGAAGCCCCTGGACAGATAAATGTCATTCTTTTTTGTCTTGAAAGTGAAAAAGTATCAGCATGCATGCCTTCCTTTTGTGGTTTGTGGCCATTATGATGATTTTCAATGAAAGGAGGGTGAATAAGAAAAAATAGTCTTACTTTCTGAGCATCAAGTAGGCAAGGACAACTGTGGCACTCCGACTTTTCCCTTCAAAGCAATGAATGAGAACCTTACCCCCAACCACATTGACCCGGTCAATAAAATCCGATGCTTCTTCAAAAAGATCACTGATGTTTGCATCATCATCATCACTAATCTGCACAAGATAAGGTAACATGGTTTTCTATCAACACAAAAAAAGAATCAGTATATACAGCAAAATACTATACCAGAGGCTGACACTCTTACTGAGAAGTTCTTGTATTGAAATAGACGAGGAAACTGGGTATCAGATTGACCAATCTCATTCGAACACAAACACAGTATATGGGTAATGCCCAAATGCTGAAGAGTGTACTTAGACCTTGCAGCGAGAGCCCCACCTATAAATAAGTTGTTGATCACAAGAGAAGGTCGCTCAGTATTTGCAGCATCAGAGACCAATGCTATCCTTTCAATGATGTGCTCAAGACGCACCTGCAAGTTATTTATCATCAGACTAGTTGCTCAAAAAATATATGTACTGATTTAGACAAATTTCATCACCGACCTTTAACTCATAGGCATCTCCCACCATGTTGTTCTCAGTTCCATCGAAGAATCCAGAATGAAAATTGTTCTCCTGACAAAATCTGATCACATCGTTCTTAAACGCTTCATTCCATTGTTCTATCTCCTTGAGCAACTCAGGATCTAGATCAACCTATTGCATCACAATAGCACTTCAGACTTAGTTCACCATTAACATTATTGGAAAACCCAACCTAATCTCATACTCATGAAGCGACCAGTTGAGATGGTCAGCTAGGCAAATGTATTTTTGACAGCAGGACAATCTTTTAGCTTAATATGTTCTAGAATGTCAACGCTACATGTAAGATTTTTTTTTAAAAGACTACCATTAATGTTCTATACCCTGATCAACTTGACTACACAATCATATAAGTAAACTTTAGGGCCAGCAACGGGCTGCAACATTGTGGGGCTCAAATGCATGATTACTACAAAATATGCATTGCCTTCAAGAAAATAAAATGGCATTGGCTTTAGCATGAACTTTCAGCTGTATGGGATGGTTCGCAAAGTTGCGGCCTAGTTGACCCCACAGCTTCAACATGGTAGTGACACTGTTGGAATGTTTTGAAATTTGAATACAAGTAAATTGACTTTTCAGGTTGGAACTCAAAACTCTTACCTTTGGAATCTTGTGAAAATCACGAAGTCTCATTGTCATTCTTAGACTTCGGGGAGCATCTGCACTCCCCTTCAAATGTTTATTGCTCCAACTGTCCCTGGACATAGGAGAGACTGAATCTGAGCTTCCCCGGGATCCGGCTGAGGATGTCTTTGTTGCTGATTTGAGAACTCCAGAGTCACCATGAAGTTCACTGTTCAGTTGCTTATTAGGTGGGCAAGGAGTACTATAGTTGACTCCTGGAGATGGAAAATCCGACATTGGAATATCATTGTGGTCAGATTCCTCAGAGCTTTTAGTGATTATGGATGAGAAAACTCGCAGAACACCATCCAATTTTTGGTATAACTGGAGAAGAAATAGATGGAAGCCCTCCAAATCCCTAAGAGCTGCACGAAATGCCACTCGGAATTCGTGAATCGCAGAAGCATTTTCTTCATCCGAAAGAGAGCAACAAGAATCAATGGAAGTAATTGCCTCCTCAGGTCCAGCAAGCCCAAGCTTACCACCAGAAATTTCAAATAAGATATTTGAGGAGTAGTCCGAGTTATTCAAAATGAGCTCTACAACTTTGGGATATCGTTCATGATCTTTCACACGTCTCCCTGCAGGTGGGCGACGGGGCACCCCAGTGTCAATTGCTACAATGTGGAAAGTCCCGCTCGTACTTCCCGAATTTTCTTGCATAATTTTAAATGCATCTGCTTTTCCTGACATGAGGTCCACCTCAAGAGAATCTAATCTTCCATTTGCAGAGTGAAACCGTTTCTCCTTTTGGAACATATTAGCAATCAGTGGATTCAAGCTCTCTGAAGTGCTATTTGCATCCTCAAATCTGTCCACACTGGGGAAGGATGATCTATCTGAAATCATCAGATTTGCAGGATTGCCACGCCAACCAAGCTGACGGCATGGGAGCCTATCCTCATTCCTGAGTATGAGATCTAGCATCAAGACCCTTCCAAGGGATGAAGAAGTAGCACAGGCAACTTGCCGTGAACTGAATGCTTTTGAACTCTCAAGCAGGGGTGAGCCATGGATATAACTGACAAACAAGGTAACCATTAACATCTCATATGCAGTTTGGAAAATGCCTGTATTATCATATTTGTACTAAGGGCTGGCAATACCTCATTAGAAGAAGACATCGGCTTAGCTCAAGAGCTTCCAATAACTCTGAGCAAGTCATCTCACCGACCTCGTCATTATTTGAAACCGCTATTGCTCGTGCATTTTCTGCAGCATGTCTAATCTCCTGCCACTCCAGGCTAGAATTATGTACTACTCTAGCCTGCAGTTGTTAGAAGAAGCTGAATAGGAAATCAAATGCTAACTGATGAGATTAAATAAGTTCAAACTATTCACTGGGGATTCGCAAATACTTGTGGTGTCTGAACTCCAAGCATGCGTGCAAATTCATAACCCAAAAGTTCTGCCTGTGTTGCCATCTTTGATGTTGCAAACTTTATAACAGCTGCTTCTTCTTTTTGTAAACCGTCGGTACTTAAAGAATTAAATAGAGCAAAGAATACAACGCCACCAGAGTTCACGGTCATCTATAAAAGACAAGAACATGAAAGCAGTATGTCAAATGCACGAGTAAACAAATACAAAATTACAGGGAAAAAATATAATATATAATCCACAAAATGTAAATCCATGTTGGAGCCTGCTAATTGCCTTGAAAACTGGTCTCTAATATAGAGAAAGTACAGAACAACACTTATTTTTCTCACTAGCAAATTGTAGGAAGAATTTTCAACTCGACATCATAACATACAGGAACAAACCTCAAGCGATTTAGTCATCTCATCTTCAGAGTGTTCTGAACTATTACTGTGTTCTGTATGGTGCAGAGATGACAGCATATTCCACGAGAAATCAGATGATTCAATGTCTAATGCAGAAGCATTCCCAAGCCTCTCCCATACGCTTATTTCAGGAGGCTGATGAAATGTAGGATTCTTTTCTTCTCTGTTTGCTGGTTCTGCTTTAACCACTTGCTCACTATAGTGAGCACAGTAGAAAAACAATGATAGCATTAGTACAACATGAATAACAAGCTGATTTACCAGCATATGATCAACTATGTGGCACAAGGAAATAAACCTCTACATGTGCGACGTAAAACAAACCGACACTAAACTAGAGAAATTGAAAAGAGGATTCAATCTTTCCTAGGTGAGTTTGCATGTAAGGTTTCATAAACTATTTGCATAGAATTTCCCTTTAGAAGAAGTATATTCAAACATAATGCAAAAATTTCACCAGAAGTTTTTGTAGAAAAATGACAATAATTGTTTGACAGAACCAATAAGAGGATTAGAGACACATTTTTTTATTTAACCAAAAATAAAAAATCAAGCACTAGAAAGTACTAGGACTTAGAATAATTTAGACAAGCAACCTGAAGTCTGCGCTACTAAATAGTGAGAAGCTTCCACTTGGCATCACTTCCATCCTTGAGCTGCGACGCGGGAACCCTGATGGTCGGAATGTTCCACTCCGCTTACGTACCAAGGACACCCATTTCTCGAATGTCTGTGCTGGTGTTGAGATATCACCACCGAAGAGCAAAGAAACCACCTACACACACAAGAAAAAATTAGGGAAATCCAAAAGATTGTAATCTCAGGTGTTGCTCAGTAACGAAAGCCAAGAAGCATTAAACGATGAATGAATACTGGCAAACGAAGTACTTACTCGAGAGGATAGCTTCAGCTCTCTCTCCTCCTCGTTCTCCTACAAGAAATATTAATTTTATTATACAAACTAATAAGTCTGTGGTGGATACAAATATCTACAGCAGCATACTCTACTAGCATGTTTTGATTTATGGTAGCTTTAAGATAAAAACTATATAGCAGAAACATAACAAGATTGGCTCTCTCTAAAATGAACCCGATAAAGTTGGTGCCAACTTCTCCAAATTCACAACTAAAGTAAAACAAGCAGAGTAGTGCAAGAGGGTGCAGACCTAACACTAGAATATGAGAAGAGCTCCTGCGACTATCCTTATGTTGGGGGAATAGTCAAATTAAGGTCTTGGTTCCGGGAATTGCATTGAAAATTTACCAATTTTTTGCACACTTCTTAGAAAGTTTGATTTTGCAGGGTAGTCAAAAGCTATAAAATTGATGGGAGACTAAATGGCAACAGATCGCGGGATATGTTCGAACCCAAGCCCTAACTCCAAATAAAAGTAATGTCCTCCTCGAGTCGATAAAGTTGGTGCCAACTTCCCCAAATGCACAACTACAGTACAAACAAGCAGAGTAGTGCAAGAGGGTGCAGACCTAACACTAGTATAGTCAAATTAAGGTCTTGGTTCCGGGAAGTTGCCTTGAAAATTTACCATTTTTTTGCACGTCTTCTTAGAAAGTTTGATTTTGTAGGGTAGTCAAAAGCTATAAGTAAATGGCAACAGATCGCGGGATATGTTCGCACCCAAGCCCTAACTCCAAATAAAAGTAAGGTCTTCCTCGAGTCGATCAGGGGGTGCTCACATATACCGTACTAGCCTAGCGAGTAATTACATTGCTTCTCGCCACCGAATCAAGATCAATTGTCAAGGTAGCACGCGCATTCAGGTTTGGGCTGTTCAACCCAGCCCGGAAGCATATTCCCCGGACATTGGTTCTTCCCCCCCATGGCCCCAAATCACACACCAAGAACAAGCCAGATCGCGCCGTACAGGAGGAGAAAAGAGAGAAGAAGCGAGCTCACCCTGAGTGGAGGGATCGGCGGCGCCTCCTGCTCCTTCTCCGCCTCCTCTTGCCCCGCTGCCCGCTGTTCCATGGAGGGGTGCAGGTAGCCGTTGACGGCCCAGGCGCGTGGTGTGATATAGTCCTATGTACGTATTAACCGCCCGCGACGGCGCATACGGCCGGCTAGCTCCAAGCGGCCCGTCAAATCCGACGGAAAAGTGAAGTTCTTGCGCGGGGTATCCTCCTCCGGTCCGCACCTTTCCGCCTCGGTGTCGGCTTTTTCCTGTAATGGAGGGGAGGGGGTCGGTGACGGAAGGGGCGGAGTGGAGAAGACGAAAGTAGAGAGCGGAGTGAAGGGATCACTGTCTCACTGAGATGTGGAGTGGTTACCTGAAAGTGGAAACTAGTTCTTTTTTGAACAGGTGGAAAGATGGTTTCAGTTAGAAATTGCTTCTCGCGACGCGTGGCTCTCCTACTTCGTCCCCTTTCCCTTCTTCCTAGAAACCCTCTTTTTTAAAGGTCTTCCTAGAAACCCTTGACAGCAGAGGTGACACCCAGCGAATGGCAGAGGGCCGAGGTAGAGAAGACACCGTCGAGATCAGAATGAGGCGGCAACCAAGCACTGGACTTGACGGTAGTGGGTGTGGCCTCAGGACGAAATCTAGTGGTGATGGTCGGGAGCGCTTGAGGATAGGTGGAGGAGGTGATTTGTGGGAGAGTCAGACGAGGCGGTCATGGGTAGGATTGCAGGATGTTCGGCCGGCGGTGGATGCGGGGTGGAGATGACGTTGTTCCTCTCGGCGACTTCGTTGTTTTGTTGTTCGAAAACCGCACGAGCGCGAAAGCTAGCTCCATCGTTTCAGCTTGAGGAAGACAAAACTGTGGAGACAAGTATAGCGTAGCCATCTAATCAATGGTTGAGCGATCATATTGTTGAATGTAATGTAACAATTATTACTTCACCAAACTAAAACCACTAAAATGTAAATAGATCAGGCCAACTAGACTCTAGTTGGATTACACCTTCTTAATTAGATTTAGGAGGGGACCACACAACGGTCAATCACTATATATTTAGACTAAAATGGTTAGTTTTAGAGCAAGCATTATCCCACGAGGCTTCGCACATGAATCCTAGCCCAAGGGTATCCCACCTAACCACCACCAGCCCCCCCCCCCCTAATCGGCGACGAGCACCAAACATAAGGCGATGGAGCCCTTAATTCCCATGGAACAAACAACTTCGACTAACCCCTAGAAAACGCATATCTCTTACAATTCATAACAAAGATAACTCGGTTAGCAAGTGGACCCAGAAGATAAAAAAAGTAATTTACGTACCTAGACAAACATCTCATGATTTCCTTTGTTTGCTGGATATCTCCTCTCATGTTTCCTGCTAGAATAAGATGTAAGAAACTAGATGTAATGTAGGTAAAAGTTTTGCAGTAACAGATGGTCCAAGACATGCATGATGTAAACCTGAAGACATACATTAGGGAGTAGCCCGAGGCATCATCTCTCTTGCTACTTTATGAAATGAAATGCAAAGACAACACAAGACAACACTCAAGAGGAAGACATTATGGAAGTGGTTATTTATTCATCAGTACTTCATTTGGTTAATCAGGAAAACATGATAACCTTCATATGTAAGAACACTAGAAGTTAGTTTCTCTGAGCAAATAAGTTTCATGTTTATCCCATGAGAAGATTTTCAATATGGTCCATCATTGGCAAAAGCATATTGAGTATGAGTTATCAAGTTTCATGCACTAGCCAGCGGATCATGAGTCCGAACTGATGGAAAAGGACTAGTAAAACCAAAAGTTACTTACCATCTTGTTGTGGTTGTTTGGCTATTTTTCAGGGTCGATGTGGATTAGTATCGGCCAATCAAATATGGGTTCTTGTTTTTCTTGATTTCTTAAGGCATGCCCATCATGTAGTGAGATGAGAGAGGCAAGTGATGCTCAATGCGCTTGGTAATGTTCTTCGGTGGTCCTTAGTAGAGGTTACTCCTTCCCATTTCTCGACTATAGCGATCATAAATCTTACGATTTATCTTGGACAAACCATCAAATGTAATTGTGGGGATGAGAGGCACATGAATTTATTTGATAGAATGTGATAGGTTTAGAAGAGGTGGGTTAGCGGTTCTAATTTTTTCATGAAACTGAAATTCGGTATTTTTGGGGGTGGAGAATAGTATCAGACGGAGCGGCAGAGGAACACGAATGGGGTAGACAATATGGCACCGATGACGTAAATGGGGGTTTATCAGGTTGTGTGTGTTTTTAAGCGCGCAAAATTATTTTTGTAAGGTTACAACTAAATTAAAATGATGATAAATGTTTGAGTCTTTGAGAATTAAGTTAATTCTCATATCACCCCCTTTGTTTTAGCTAGCTTTGTACCAACTTTTGTGTACATAAAATTATATTTAGGCTAGACATTAATAACTAGAGTCAAAGGCATAGTGTTTGGTCCTCCCTTTCAAAAAATCTTATTGATTTTTGTGTACTTTTAAGAACCACGTTTTGTAATATGTTTGCCCTAATTTTAGTAATACTAATTTGCAAGCAGAATTTCAAAAGAGATATAGGTCTGAAATCATTGATTGTCAAAGAGGAGAAGACATCTTAGGAATTAAGGTAATATGTTCTATGTTATATTTTCTAGGTCAAGCTTCCCTTCATGAAAGTCAAAACAGAGCTTGTAGATATCCTTCTTGACAATGTGCCAACAAATACATCTCAATTGGCTAGTGGAGTGGATGTACAATCCAGCCACCCAGGTTCAAGTCCTTACGAGCATGAATTTGGCTTCTTCTAAAAAAACTCGATGTGGGAGTTTCTCCCACAACTTTCCTTTGAAAAAAATGTGCAATCAAATTAGCAAAAACAAGTGACCAATTAATCCATCTGGCTCAGGACTTTTATCTGTTGGCATTTGCCTAATCACAACTCAATTTCTTCTCTAGTGAAATAGGTGGGATAGGTAATCTATCCCCTCTGTTGGTTTAATCAGAACAGCCCTAACGAACAACATTGGAGGATTGCAATTGGAGCCCTATCTTTTTGTTGCCCAACGGAGCTCCTCTACATTTATGTGGCAACAACATGAAAAATCTTCGTGTTCTAATCTCCTAATTTAGTCAAACTTATGGTGCATATTTTCCTCCAATACTGGTTTGTAAATGTTAATACTTATGAACCATGCAATAAAAGAAGTTGTGTGCGTCAGTCGGGCTATGTTCCTGATTAAAAATAATAATTAAAAACATATGTTTTCATGAAATCAGATTTTTGGGGCACTTCTAAAAGAGTTCTCTTTTCAAAATGGGAGTAAAAGGCCTCAACCTCTTGACGTGGTTATACCCTCCGTGTACACCCTATGATGTATAATAAAGATGAGACCCACTGGGTGGCCCAATGAAGACCGAAAATGTTAAGGAAATAACTTGAAGAACAAAACAAGAACTTCTATTCGTAGTCTTTAGGACTCATCTAAATCCCCCCCTGGCTGCATATATAAAAACAAGGAGGGGTAGACAAAAATATCAGCCCGACAATAGACAGAAAAGTAGCCAACAAACCCTAGCGAGACCACATCTCACCACCACCATCGCCATTGCGACACCTTATAATCATCATCAGTACCAGATCAGACAAGTATGGGTAGGTCCTTACCTCACAATGAGGGGTCGAACCTGGGTAAACTCTTTGCTAATCAGCCGTCAGAATCACCACTCGCCTACTACTTCTCTATACGAAACCCTATGTACCTAACCGAGTGATTTGTCAGGTTTAAAACCCGTCACCTCTACATCGTGATGATGCACACAACTTTTATATTAAAAACCAAGTACCATAGTAGCATTTAAAATTTATTACTCCGTCCATTCCATAGTGTAACAAGAATCTTACACTAAATTATGTGTAGAGACATGCGTGCAGAAAAAGGCTAAAAGACTTACATTTTGGAACAGAGGGAGTATATCGACCGAAGTGGCCACATGAATCAACCATGTGAAACGGGTTAATAAAGAAAGACTACACACGATTGAAGTCTTTTAGCACATTGCCACCCATGCTAGCAGTAGATAGGTTCAGACGACCATCATAATACGGACGTAGCTAGCATCCATAAGTGTGTGATGCTGTAGGGGTAAATGGTAGGACCATAGATGTATAAGACGTATAGGATGGATAGCTCGATACCCTTTGGTTGGCTAAATGACTTTATATATGGGTACAATACATGTACAAGGAGATTTACATAACCGTCATATACGGTTTAGAGTTAGGGCTACAATACAATATCTAACACCCTCCCTCAACTTAACGGTGTCTAACAAGCTAAGATTGCGCCGACATGCCTCAAACAACGGCAACGGCAACGGCTTAGTGAAGATGTCAGCCAGTTGATCTTTTGATGAGATGAACCAGATATGTAGTAGCTTCTGAGCGACACGTTCCCTCACAAAATGATGATCAATCTCGATGTGCTTCGTTCGAGCATGAAAGACATGATTAGATGATAAATATGTAGCGCCGATGTTATCACACCAAAGAGCTGGTGGTCGATCCTGTGAGAACCCAAGCTCCTGTAGTAAAGATTCAACCCATATGAGTTCAGCAGTGGCATTAGCAAGTGCCTTGTACTCTGCCTCCATACTCGACCGTGACAATGTGGCTTCTTTACGAGCACTCCAGACGATCAAGTTAGGACCATAGAAGACAGCGTATCCCCCCCCCCCCCCCCCCCATGCCGAGTCTGCATCAGAAAATGCTGAGAGGAGGCTAGAAGAAGAGGCACGAAGATGCAGGCCATGAGAAGCTGTGAGACTGGCATAGCGCAGAATACGCTTAACAACAGCCCAGTGAGGAGAGCGTGGAGAGTGGAGGTACTGGCAGCCCTTGTTGACCGCATAGGACAAATTAGGCCGAGTGATGAGAAGGTACTGTAAGCCCCCAACGATACTACCGTACTGGGTGGCATCCGCATCTGACAAGAGAGCTCCATGAGTGGACGACAACTTGTTGGAGGCAGACATGGGCGTAGACATCGGACTGCACTTCAGCAACCTGGAACGGCGAAGGAGATCAAATGCATACTTCTTCTGAGAGAGTGTCAGGCCATCAGAAACTGGAGAGACCTCCAGACCAAGGAAGAAGCAAAGATGACCAATGTCTTTAACAGCAAACTCAGACAGAAGACTCTCAACAAGGCGACCAGCAGTAGACGCAGAGGAGCTCACTAGGATGATATCATCAACATACACCAACATATACATAGTGAGCTCCGGTCGATGAAGCATGAATAACGAGGTGTCAACCGTCGAAGGAACAAACCCATGAGTACGAAGAGCAGTACCAAGGCGTGCATGCCATGCACGAGGAGCTTGCTTAAGCTCATACAACGCCTTGACCAAGCGACATATATGCTGAGGTTGAGCAGAATCAACAAAACCAGGAGGTTGACGCATGTAGACCTCCTTCTCAAGAACCCCATGCAGGAATGCATTCTGAACATCAAGCTGGCGAAGATGCCAACCCTTGCTTACAGCCAGAGACAGGAGCAACCAAATAGTGGTAGGTTTAACCACCGGACTAAAAGTATCTTCATAATCTAGACCATACAGTTGCTTGAACCCTTTGGCCACCATACGAGCCTTATACCTCTCAATGGAACCATCAGATCTCTTCTTGACCTTGAACACCCATTTGGAATCAATGATGTTGAGACCAGGACGAGGAGGAACCAGCTGCCAAGTGTCATTACGAAGAAGAGCATGAAACTCCTGCTCCATAGCGGAACGCCGGTGAGGTATACCAAGAGCCTCCTTGTAGGTAGAGGGCTCGAGAGCAGAATCAAGAACACCATGAGCACAACACGCAGCAAACCAGGCAACAGTACCATCTTTGCGGGTGAAGGGTTTGACGATGCCGTTACGACTCCGTGTCGTAATCCGAGAGGAAGCAGCAGGCGGAGGGGCGCTGGAGTGGGACTGGGCATATCCGCAGCTGGCGACGGAGACAGTCCAGGCGTAGGCGATGCCGTGGGCGAGCGCGGTGATGAGGACGGCCCAGGAGAGGCCCATGATGGGGACGCCGGCGCGGGCGAGACGGCCGGAGCAGCGCCAGGAGGCGGACCAAGCTGCTGGGCCAAGGGAACCAGCTGTGGCCCAGCTGGCGGCAACGTGGCCCGTGCATGGGACTGCACGGACGTCGTGCATGGCTCGGCCGGCCGATCGACGTGACCAGCAGGAGCGGGCTGACCAACAGAGGGAGTTGCGGTATCATCCATCACTTCTAGGCGAGCACCACGAACAGAACCTGCACCATGGTTAGGAAGCAACACAGGAGTATGTGCAACATCTTCAAATTGGTCAACAGAAACTGGAGATGATGAATGCAAATCGGGTGTGGAGGGAGATGGTAAATTGGCAAAAGGAAACACATTTTCGTCAAAAATAACATCTCGACAGATATACACACGATTTGTAGGAACATGAAGACACTTGCAACCCTTGTGAAGGGAGCTATAGCCAAGGAAGACACATTTTTAGAGCGATATTCAAGTTTATGGTTGTTATAGGGACGCAAATGAGGCCAACAGGCAGAACCGAAAACTTTAAGAAATGTGTAGTCCGGTTTTTTATCTAGGAGTTTCTGAAGGGGAGTATGCATATTAATGACACGCGTAGGAAGCATGTTAATAAGAAAACAAGCAGTAGCAAAAGCATCACTCCAAAAGTGGAACAGAACCGAGGCATGAGCGAGGAGTGTAAGCCCGGTTTCAACAATATAACGATGCTTGCGTTCAGCGGCACCGTTTTGTTGATGAGTATGGGGACACGATGAATAACACCTACAATACAATATCTAACAAGATGAATATCCAATATGTAGGATGACCTGCAAAAAATGAATATCTCTAGTCTTGTTATACACTACACCATTTCACGTGCTCCAGGCAGCCCATAAAAGGCACATATACCAATGCCAATATGCCAATAAGTGCTTTAGTATGTTTACCCAGTCTATCAAGCCAATACCCAAATATATTGGACACACTAGTAGGAGGAGTTATAAAAAAATTGAAGTGAATAAGTCACCATATATCTTTCACAGAAGAGAAAAATATAAACAAATGCTCTACACAATCATTAACGGACAAAAAGCGCATCGTCTACATCCAGTCCACTTCATTTTAGCAAATTGTCCTTCGTAAGTAGCACTTTCCAATTTTGAAACCCCATGAATATTTTGATTTTTACAGGTACTTTGAGTTTCCAAAGGTATTTACGCAAATAAAGGGTGTGTCCATTCAAAGTATCAAGATACATAGATTTTACAGTGAATGCCCTATTTGTTCTAAGGTTCCATTTGAATTGTTCATTTTCAGGTGATAGAGTAATCCTCATTAGTCGCTCTACCAACTTAAGCCATGATACCATCTTATCCCCAATTATTGGTCTTCTAATACAATATTTAAAGGGTTATTAGCCAACACTTGCGCAAGGAGAACATTTTTATGTTGAACATTGTAGCAAAGATGGATATTGAATCGCTAAGGGCTTATTCCCAAGGCAGGTATCCTCCCAAAATTTGGTTTGTATCCCGCCTACAATAAATGTACCTTTTTAAAAAAGAATCATTTTGAAGAGTCATTATCCCCTTTCGAAAAGGTTAGTCATTCGGCTTTG
This sequence comes from Poa annua, assembly GCA_026929855.1. Lineage (NCBI taxonomy): Eukaryota > Viridiplantae > Streptophyta > Magnoliopsida > Poales > Poaceae > Poa > Poa annua. The sequence goes on from CM049428.1 coordinate 30,650,229, forward strand.
ATTCGGCTTGGGCTAACGTTTTTCATTAAGGTATTTGTTGCATAACAATTCCTACCGAACACTCTTTTCATGTAAGATCTCAAAGAGTCATTTGCCTAGTAAACCTCATTTCCTAGACCCCCTTCGTCCCTAGATTGACAAATGACATTTAATTTAGTTAGTCGATTCTTCCTTTTGTGTTGGTCACTCAAAGCGGAAAAAATGTATCCTCTTTCTCACACTCTTGAAAGAAGGAAAGTAAAAAACATTGGTAAACCAGTAAGGACCGAGTTAATCAAAACAAGACGGTTCCCATAGGATAACAATTTACCGGCCTAACATCCTAACTTGTTCTCGAATTGATCCTGAATCATTTTCCATTCTTTGTTTAACAATTTTCCCTAATGTATAGAAATCGCCAAATATTTGAATGGCAAACTTGCAACCTCATTTTGCATTTCCTTAGCTTTTTCAAAACAAAAAAGAGCTCACTTTTATGAAAATTTATTTTTGACCCAGAGAGTTGCTCAAATATAGACATAATTAATTCTATATGGACTGCCTTTTCAAGATCACTTCTAAAAGAGTGTCCCTAAACCTAATTTCTGGAGGCACTAGTGATTTAAGCCATCTCCATAGGAACTTTTTTGTGTTGGCATTTCCCTCACCTCTATGTGTATGTGTATCTCCTATATGTTTTCACGCCCACGGTGTGACACAACTGCCCTTAAAACTGCATCTTTGGAGTGAAGACGCTCATGTTTTTTCTCAAGCATAAGTACAATTCTGCAGACACTTTTATTTAACCTTCCTTTATTTAGTCAAACACGTCGCCGTATAAATAGGGTCCCTGCGTGGCCTCCCGTCGAACTCGGGCAACAAAATCACAAGAACGCCACATCCATCTGGGGGACAGCAAACCAAACAACCCACCAATGGCATTCTCCAACGCAGCCATCGGTGCCGTCCTCCCCTTGTTCTTACTCGCCGTCGACGCGGCGTTGGCCCCTGCCGCGGCGCCGTCGTCGACAGGGTTGTTGTCCCTCGAGGACGCGTGCAAGCAGACCGCCGAGCTCTACGACCTCTGCATGGTGACCCTCTCCCCGGACCGGTCCTCCCTGACGGCGGACGCAGCGGGCCTCACCAGGGCGGCCATCCTGGCCGTCCAGAAGAACGCGTCGGAGACAGCCACTTACCTCTCGAGCATCGACGAGGACGACAACGTCAACAAGACGGCTCAGCTGCAGCAGTGCCTCGAGGACTGCGGGGAGCGGTGAGCAGCTAGCTCTGAGCGACGCCGATCGATCATGGATGCGCTCTCGTGATCCAGCCAGACTGATGCATGATGCGTGCAGGTACGAGGCGGCGGTGGAGCAGCTGACGGACGCGGCGATGGCGCTGGACATGGGGGCGTACAACGAGTCGCAGGCGCTGGTGGCGGCGGGCCAGGCGGAGGTGAAGCTGTGCCAGAGGGGATGCCAAGACGTGCCGGAACACCGGAACATCCTCATGGCGCGAAACACCGAGGTCGACCGCCTCTGCAGCATCGCGCTCGGGATCGCCAAGCTCATCCGCTGGTGACCGGCCTCTGCAGCAAGCAGCAGACGTCCCTTTTATGTCCGCTCGCGGTGGAATATGATGCATGCCCATATATATCTTTCAGGCCATGGTGGCTAGTGCACCAATTTGTTGACGAGGTAGGAACCGAATGTTGGCTAGGTGAATTGACAGTCGTGATTTAACAATGGGTACATGATCAGGCTACCCAGCTCAAGGGCACCTAATTTAAAAAGACACATAACGATGGACCTGACTACACGGCAGCGCCGCACACAGGTCCGTCCGTGCGGCGGCTGTCCTCATGTCACGGCATTCCCAATCTCCCCCGATCATGTACAAGAGAGCACTCGTTATTGGGCCAAGAAAAAAAGCCCACGTCCCGATGGCAGTGATTTTGGCGTGTAAATAAATAGGGGACACGGCAAAAAAACTCGACGTATTCGAAAAAAAAAGCTCGAGAAACGATGTGCTGTTCCGCCACGTGACAAAATCCATAAAACTCATCTCAAGAGGCGAAAGCCTAGTTGCCGCGAAAATCGTTAGAAAAAAACTTTCCTCCACACGCGCGTTTCTAAGCTGACACGTGTCAAAATTCCATTCGCTCTCGCTTCCACCTTCTCTCTGCGTGACAAGTGGTGGCTGTCTGGTGGTGCGCAGAGTGCTGTTTGCGCATTTATTTTGAGATTCGTTTTTTTAATGAAATATCTTGAGAACCGTTTATCCAAATTACGAACCATTTTTATTTTTAAACTCCTCGCGTCGAGATCTTTGATCCATTGTTCATTGTTGATAGGTTTCGACAAACTTTTTTTAATACTTCGGATTGTGTATAGTACGTACAACCTGATATGTGTACTTATACGTCCAATTGAATCTGACTGTAGTTGTACTACAATCTGATTTGTACAACCTGATGTGTTTAGTTGTACGTTTCAGACTAATCTGTACAACATGTTGTGTGTAGTTGTATGACCTGATCTGTATAACATGTTGTCTATAGCTGTACGTTTGACTAATCTGTATAATCTGATCTGTAGTTGTACGACCTGATCTGTACAACCTGCTATGTATAGTTGCACGTTTCGACTAGATTTGTACAAATTATACATCTGATCTATACAGTCATATTTGAATTTTGAATTTGGATCTGGCATGCTCGCGGAAGTCATTGGTTCGGATTTGCGTGTCCACGTGACGAGACCATGTTACACGCTGCTAGACCTTCGTGAAAACCGACCTTTTTTACTCCAACCCAGTTACCCCAGTTACCGCGCACCACAAAGCTAACACAGCACCACGCACCCCATGCGCGCAACTTGGTCGGATTTTACTTTTTGTTTTTCGTTTTTCTTTTTTCTGTTTCGTGTTTCTTTTATAGATGTTTCTTTCTACTTAGTTTCTTTTTCTATTTTTTTTATGTTTTTTTTGGATATATTTAAAATATTTACAAATAAATTTGTTCAAAACTAAAAATTGTTCAGCTTTAAAATATTTAAAACTTAATATTGTCTTAATATTTTTTCAAAATGTTCAACTTTCTTTCTAAATTTAAAATGTTCAAATTTTTAAAATGTACAAACATAAATTTATTCAAAACTAAAAATACACATTTTGAAATATGTTCGTATTTTTAAAAATCATTCATTTTTTCATAGATTTTTTTCTGTTTAGATTTTAAAAATCGTTAAAGACCAGTTTCCGTTTATGAGTTTCAAAGATTGTTCAAGATCACTATCTGTTCAAATGGGGTTTCAAGAATCGTTAGAAGACAACTTTATGTTTAAGAACATCTTTAGAAAATCGTTAAGACCACAATATGTTCAAATGGTTTAAAAAAATTGTTCGGGGCCAAATTATGTTCAACAACGTCTTAAAAATTGTTCAAGACTAGATTATACCAAACGGGTTTTTCAAAAAAAATCAAAACATTCTTTTTAAATTCTTTCAAGACTAGTTTCCGTCAAACAGGTTTTCAAAGATCTTTTTTTTTTAGGCGCAAAACAGTAGGTAAAAATCCCTACTGTTTAATTTTCTATTTTCTCATTGACTGCTGTACAAATTACATGGAAAAGTTCATAAAGTATCCAACCATTGGGTCATCCCTTCCTTTAAGGAAGGTTTAGCTCTATGCAGAATCAAACTAAAAGAACAGATAAAGTCCTGGAAACAAGCCTCAAGACAAATGGGCTGAGAATAAAAAATACATCTGTTTCTATGGGTCCAAATACTCCAGCAACCAATAATAAGGATTTCCTTATAGCAGATTAGCTTATAAGTTTTCTTGGCTTGAATCAACATGGAGAAGAGGTCCAGATCCATATCCCATTCAAGATAAAGTTTCCACCAAAAATTTCTGCTGAAATCACATTCAAAAAATAAATGAATAAACTCTTCAGACATACCCTGTGAGCATAGAACACAGTTATAATCCTCAATCTAAAACTGCTTTCTGGCAAGTAGGTCTCTTGTGTTCAATCTGTCTTGCAAAAGCAACCAAAAAAATATCTTATGTTTTGGTAGAACTCTGGATTTCCAGATCCACTGGAATGGGGATGGTGCAGGAGTATTTGTCATTAAGGTATCATAGACCCTCTTACTCGAGTAACTTTTATTGCTGGATGACATAATCCACCTATCAGCAGTAGTGATATCCATGTGTCCTGTCAGCAAATTGTTGAACTGGGCAAATTGATGAACAACAGGTACTGACAGTGGGGTGTGAAACAATTCCAGTGACTCCTCATCAGATAAAACAGCAAGTGCCTGTTTAATGGAAATGGATTGTGATTTCGCAAAGGAGCAAAGGTGAGGTAGTTTGTGCCTAAGAAGCTCATCAGACCACTTATCCATCCAAAGCCTTACAGTTCCACCATCACCTGGGACACATGCTGCCAATTCCAGGAAGCTATCAAATAACTTAAGGCAATCCTTTCACCAAAAAGAACCAACAGGTCTAGTGTTTTGTGGTAATCTATCATTCTCATAATGTGCTTTCCATATAAGCTTAACCCATGGCAAATCGTCCTTATTCATGAACTTAAAGATGTACTTCATGAGTAGGGCAATATTTGGGTTCTGAGGTTTAGGATGCCCAATCCTCCCAATCTCTTTGGCTTGCAAACATTTTCCCATTTGACCAGGCATTTACCTTTTTTATGAATATCTTTGCCCCTCCAAAAGAAATCCCTGGTAGATCCTTCAATATAGTCCAGAAAACCCAAAGGCAGTTTCAATGTGCACATAGCAAAATTGGGAATAGCAGAAATGATGGATTTAATCACCACCAGTCGACCATCATAGGAAAGTGTATCAGCAATGCCAACCAGCCTTCTATCAATCCTATGAATAATACCAATAAGGTTTTCCATCTTTGGTCTAGTAGTCCCCAGAGGTAGACCAAGGTAGGTAAAAGGTAAGGCTTCAATTTTACACCCCAGGACCATAGCCAGCTCAATACTTATATCATGGTCAACATTGATGCATACCATAGAGGATTTATTGAAATTGATCTTTAATCCAGTAGATAATGAAAATTTATCCAGGATCACCTTCAGCCTTCTCAGTTGTTCAACACAAGCTGGCATAATAAGCAGAGTATCATCTGCATATTGAATTATGGGATAATCTAACCCAAATGAACAGGACAGGGGCAAATCAATCTCTCCTGATTGCCAAGCAGCGTTAATGACAAATTGAAGAAGCTCAGCAGCAGTCACAAACAGCAAGGGTGACAAAGGATCACCTTGCCTAACTCCTCTTTTACACCAAATTTTCTTCCCAGGTATACCATTTAAGAGTACTGAGGTGGAAGCAGAATGCAGGATTTTAGATATCCATCTCTGCCAAAGGTCTCCAAACCCTAAATGTTTAAGCATGAGCAGAATAGCCGAATATTCAACCTTGTCAAAAGCTTTTTCAAAATCCAACTTCAAGATAATGATCTCTCTCTTAGACTTGTGACAGAGGTGAATGTATTCAAAAGCCCAAGCAAGACAGTCCTGAATGGTTCTATTCTTGATAAATCCATACTGATTTTTGTGCAATGCTTGGATAATAACCCTCTGCATCCTATTGGCAAGCAGCTTTGTCAATAACTTCAAAGTTATACTGACCAGAGAGATAGGTCTATAATCATTTACATATTCTGGGTCAGTTTTCTTAGGAATGAGTGTTATGAAGGCTGAATTGATACTGGAGATATCCAAATCACCCGCATAGAAACTAAAATACAGCTGATAAAACTGATCCTTAACTTGATCCCAACAGTTTTTTAGGAAAGCTCCATTAAACCCATCAGGACCTGGTGATTTATCTGTTGGCATACGCTTTACAATGTCATCAATTTCATCCTTTGTGAATGGTACTTCAAGGCTAGCAAAGTCAATATTATAGTTGGGAACAACAAGGTTATCAAGATCAAAAAGCATAATTGGGTTATCAGTACAACCAATCCTCTGTTTGAAAGACTGCCAAATAATTGCTGCTTTATCTTCATGATCACAAACCAAACGACCATCCTCTGTGCTCAAAATAGCAATATAATTACATCTGAAGCTTTTGGTAGCATAGGTATGGAAAAACCTTGTGTTTTCACCTCCCAACTTAGCCCATCTAATTTTTGCCCTACTGCGCCAATAAATCCTCTTGGCCTCCAGAAGATTGGCCAAATGAGATTTAAGTACTCTTCTAAAATTGGATTCAATAATAGAGAGTAATCTTTGGTCCTCAAGACCATCCAATAAAGCCAGCACAAAGTTGCATGACTGAATCGTCTTACATAACTGAGACAAAGTTTTACTCCATCGTTTCAATCCATATCTCAATGATTTCAGTCTCGCAGTAATATCCTGAGCAATATTTTTAAAAGAACCCCAATGCTGCCAATTGTGAGCTATCACCTGTGCAAAACCCTTCATCCCTAACCAGAACTCCTCAAACCGAAAAATCTGTGCTTTTGGAACATGTGTACCAACCTGTACCTTTATAGGGACATGATCTGATGATAATTTGGCTAGTGGGGTTGCTAGTGTGTTAGGGAATAAAGCAGTCCAGCTGGCAGAGGAAAAGACCCAATCTAACTTTTCAAGTAGAGGATCAGTTTGCATATTACTCCAGGTAAAAGATCTACCCTTTAGTGGAATATCAATAAGATCATGATGGCTAATAAATCTGTTAAAAGCAAGCATATTATTGATGTCTCCTCCAGGTCGGTTCCTGTTATCTGGGCCCCTTATCAGATTAAAGTCACCAAGTATCATCCACAAATGCATTGGATGTGTGTCAATATTCATGAGCCAATTAAGAAATAGGGATCTCTCAGCAGGAAGGGTCGGTCCATAGACATTTGTAAGGTACCAAACATGGCCAGAAATCTTACAGATCAGTTGAACAGTGACATGGAATTTAGAGAAGGAGATCTCAGTGCCATCAAAAAGGTTCCCATTCCATATGGTTATTAAACCCCCAGAGCTTCCCTCAGAAGGGGAGAACACAAATTTATTGAAACGTCTTGGGCAAAAGTTCCTGACATATTGAAGATCAAAGTGATCTTTTTTGGTTTCCTGGAAACAGATGATGTTACAGTTTGACTCATTAATGTTCTGCCTAATGTCATCCCATCTGGTTTGTGAATTAATCCCTCTCAGATTCCAATCCAAAATATTCCATTGTCTACTCATTGGAAACCAAAAAAGGGATGTTTAACGCTGAGCAATATTAAAAAGCCCAGGGACAAGCACAAAAAGTTTGTAGAAACCATCCTCCAAGGACCTAAAGTGAGCCAGCATATAATTTCCAGATACAACCCAAATAGGATAAATAAATCCTCCCAAAGGATAACAAACTGAAAATAAAGCTCAGAACAAGCAAACACAGACTTCTGAGAGTAGATATCAGCACCAGTTATCACACAAAAGACACTTTGACCGCAAAAGTGCATACATCCAAGTTCACAAGTGTCCACAAGACCATACTGACAGGAAATAAGTTTAAGCTGATAGGATATCATATTACAAGCCAAAATACAAGAAAAGAAACCCAGGTGAATGAAGCACAAGTTCCAGCTGCCCCCCTCTTCACATAATTTATTCAATACTGTCATTGGTACTGTCATAGTTCAAGCTGTCCTCTGATACATCCTCAGGGTGCATCTGACAGGGCCCAGTAGCCAAAGCCTGGATAGTCTCAAGTGGCAGAAAAGGAGGAGCAGGCGCATTGGCATCCCTTACAACAACAGATAGAGCACCCTTGTCCTGATCTTCATCATCATCCTCCTGGCCCTCAATGCCAGAATCAGCAGGTATATCCTTATAGCCCTCCTTGAGCTTAGCAATTCTGTTGCTTCTCCTGACTTGTTCAACAGACATAATGGCTTTTCCTTTTCTCTTCCTTGAGGTAGCAAGAGAGACAGATGGAGCAGCAGAGGTACCAAGTTGCTGGTCAGCCTCTGGAAAGTTACTAACTGCAGCATTACGATCAGTAGGTTGTTGAGCTGCAACATTCTCAACTGCAGCAGATGTCTCAGATGAAATGTTGCTCATGTTGCCTAAGGAGGGAGCAGGTAGATTGAGTTCTGGTGGGAACACCTCCACAAAAATAGGCAGCACAGGGAGAGGAGCATCTTGGACCACTGGATGAACAACAGGCTCAATAACTGGGGCTATCACATCATCAATCACAGGAGCATGAATGGGAATAGGAACTACTGGTGCTGGTAAAACAATGTGAACATCAGGTACAGGACTCTGAGGTTGGGTGACTAAAGCAGGCTCTTCATTAACTGGAGGGGCTGGTGGCACAACCTGAGCTTCCTCTTGATGATGCCACATAGCAAATCCATCAATCACAATAGGAACTGGGTGTGGGTTTTCACCCTCAGGTGGGAGAGGATCTTCATCCCCTGCACCTGCTCCCAGCATACGTCTGTTCAGAATGATGCAAGGACAGGACCAAGATCCACCATTGCCCTCCTCACTGAAATTTTGCACCACAACAATACTGCCAGGAATCCTATCAATGTCAAAAGTCCTTATCTTCACAAGAATCCGAGCCTTGTTGGTATCATCTCTATTCCAAATCAAGAAGCGACCATAAGGAGCAAAGGTGGAAATAATTGTGTTAAGAGACCAGCACTCTGGAGGAAAATTCAGGAGCATAAGCCATACATCATGTGTAAAAGTAGCAGCTCTGAAGTTCCTTCCTTTATCGTGTTCGATGACACGCATCACAGAGTCACCAATGAAATAAGGGATGTTTCTAATAGCACTGTCACGGTCAATAACCCCATCAAATCTAACCATGGCGGCACCCATCGCACAACGACTGACTTGTCTAACCTTATAACCTCTCTGTACCATCTGAGCAGTGATCAGGGCAGAAGTACCTTCAAATTGCTCCCAGGTCGGCTCTGGTTCGAGGAGGATGATCGCCCAATCGTCGCATATCTCGGGAGTGGAACCGCCGATGACCACATAGCCCCGTTGCGGTCGGAGAGGGCTAAAAGGCTCATAACCTGCTCCAGGAGGCAGGTGGGGCACAGGGTCGACGGGGTAGTTCGCCATCGCTACAATGTTGGCCGGAGTCGACGGCGGTGGGCAGGCGGAGTTGCCGGTGCAGGGGAAGCAGGGGAGAACAGGGGAGGGTGCCGGAACAGTACTGTCGATTGGTATTTCTTTATTCAGCAGAGAGACTTCCTTAGTAGCAACTCTACGAAAGATCCTCTTATGGTTAACACGATCAAAGCAGTTGCGGGCAATGTGACCGTATCTTGAACAAATTCTGCAGCGTATCTGATTAGAGCAGTTAATCTTAATATGAAACGGACTGAAGCATCTGGAACAGCATATGAACTCCTCTGTAGTATGGGCCAGATTTGCATCTTCAGGTACTAGCGGTGATTGGGCCTCTGAATGGGCCACAGAAGGAATAGGAGCAATTTTCTGAATGGGCCTCCATTGCAACTTCAGATTTGATCTAGCGGCCAAAAAGGATTGATTCAAAGATCGTTCAAGACCACTCTCTGTTCATATGTGTTTTCAAATATCGTTCATGATCACAATCTGTTCAAATGTGTTTAAAAAATCAATCAAGATTCAAATAAGTATTTTAAAATTGTTCAAAACCAAATTATGTGCAAACAAGATTTAAAAAAAAATCAAGAGCTGATTACGTTCAACGGGCTACCAAATCATGTTCAATGTGTTTTAAAAAATTGTTCCAAAATTCATTTATATCTGCTTTCTATTCAATGAAGTTTTACAAAATCGTTCAATATCAAACTCTTGTTCAACGAACTTTCAAAAATCGTTCAAGAACAAATTAGGTTCAACATGTTTTTTAAAAATTGTTCAATACCAACCATGTGCGGCCAATTTGATAAAATTTGTCTAAAAACATCCAAAAATCGATTCAAAATTGAGAAGTTGCAGTTAACCAAACGCGAAACCAGGAATGGAACCTACTGTGTACGCACATAATTTTCATATAATTTTTATTCAAGTGAAACATATATGTGTAAATATATATATGCACAACACTAAAACTTTTTGTTGTGGCAGCGAAACGTGAACACAAACAGTCAACATAATCGTACTGTGAGAAGCAGCGCAACAGTTGAAGTCTCGTCCGCGCCGGAAAAATGGGCCGGCCCATTAACGTCACCGCGTGCGCGGGAGAGGTGCTAACTACACGTTACGCGATAGGTAGGCGCTCCCCCTAAACAGTTGCGAGGCAAACATAACAAACATAACAGATCTACATACAAAAATCACATACAATGATCACATGAGAATCAAATAGGTACTCAAACTTATGTCCAACAAATAAGACATCCTTCTCTGTGCTACCTCCTTGAGCCTTTTTTCCACAGTAAAATTAGCATAGTTCCAAATCGATAGAAAATAATGCTATGCTCATTAAAGGAAGCAAATTGGAACCAATTAAGCAACAAGAAAAACACACATACATGAACACCAGAAGATATATATCCCTCGACAATTTTACCATACATAGTAGAAATAGCGCTCGGTCCATATTAAATACTTACGAGCTTTCTCACAAATTGCTAATAATTTTGCATAGAGTATTAAATAAAGATGGACAACTTGAAAACCTAAATATGCATATATTGGTCTTCATTCTTCAAAAGAGTAGATCCTTATCTTCATGTACTAGCTGCAAAATAAGAAGAAGGTAGCTATCAGGTTCTACTTAAACAGTTAACATATTATGTTCATAGAAATATCACGTTCTACACACAAAGAATACCAGATTAATTTCCTATAATTACCAGGTTATCCACTAAACAGCTACCGGATAAATTTGATGCAACTATCATGTTGCCCACCAATACTTATCAGATAGATTCATTGTAACTACTAAGTTGTCTATAAAACATTTACCCGGACTACCAGATTATCCACAAACACTTACCACATTAATTAACTGCAACTACCGGAGAGAGTACCAAAATACAGGGCCGACAGGTTTTTACGGGCCCAAACAACCGGACCTGAGGGAGTACCAGGTAGTGACTAAACACTTACTTATCAGACAAATTCAATGCAATTACGAGGTTATCACTAATATGATACTTGACATATCATATTTCTTGTTTCTTATTTGTCTTATCTCCTTGTTGGGTTTTGGTTCTTGTCGTGATCTTCATGACAAGCCCAAGTGCTTCGAAAACGGTTTTACTTTGGAAAACTTGTTGCGTTTTATCCATGTGAGGATTTAGAGCTTGGTTCATCTCCATACTAAGCTCTAGTTCATCAAAAATTTATTTCATATGAATATCTTGTTGCGTTTTTTATGTTGGAGGTTTTACCGGTTTCTATGTTATAGGAAAGTCTAACCTTTCTCCATCTAGTTTTATCCTCACTTAATGGATTATGATGTTTCTTTGTATGACCTTATAGAGCTCTTTATTATGATTCCAATGAGACAAAAATCATCAAAAACAGAGTGAGACTGAAAAGGCTATTACAGTTTTCGCTCTGCTATTTTTGTCAGTTTTCTAGAAACCGGAATATCCGGTCAAATGAAATATCCAATATGAATATCCGAAAATTTCCATTACCGTTTTCCTTCATTCCTTAGCCGTTTATTCGAGGTGAAATCTCTTGTCGAGCAAAATATACGGTCCAAATATCTGGTTATTCAGGATACAACGGTTATAATTTCTACGGAGTATAAATATCCATGCTCTTCTTCTTTCCATAGACAACCAAGGCAACACATTTCCCCCTCTCTCCTACTCCATAGTTGATCTTGGAAATCTTGCTTCCCTCTCAATCCCTCCATTGATTCCTGCATATTTTTAAAGGAAAAGTGAGAGGAGATCTGGATTTTCAATCCCACCAGCGGAACCTAGTGGGTCTAGATCTTTGAGTTCATTTGTGGTTCTTCTACTTTTTTCTTCCTCTCTTCTCCCCCCCCCCCCCCCCATAAGCATTAGTTGCTTTCGGTGGGATTTGGGAGTGAAAGATTTGAGTCCTTTGTGGTTTCTTTGTTCTTCCTCTTTTATTCCCCGATAATCATCTGTTCCTTTATTGTAATTTGAGAGTGAAGGACTTGAGCACTTCACGTGCTCTTGCGATTGCATCTTGCATCAGTTTGTGCCCTCCACGAGTTTTGTGGAAGTGAATATTCGTGATATTTCTACAGTTGGGTCGTTGGACCCTAGGCCCCGTTTGTGGCCAAGACCTTTTGTGGTCAAGACCTCTTGTGGTCATTTGGGAGCCCGCAATTAAGTTGTGGGTGTGTGCCCCAAGATTGTTGTAAACGAATCGATCTCCACCCCAAAGAAGATGAATAAGATGACCCAAACCTTTTGTGGAAGGTGAACCAAACCTTTTGTGGTGTGGTTCATCAGAGAACAAGGTGACCTTGTTGGGGCGTTGAGACCGATTTGTGGTGGTCGCTCATACCTCTCCAACGAGACATACTCACTTAACAAGGGGGGACTCGGGAATACATCTTCATCTTCGCGTGCCTCGGTTATTTATACACCCGAGGTCTTTACTTATGCAATTTACATTGTGATTGTCTTCGTGCTTGAAGTCATCTATCTTGCTATCACCTAGTTACTCGTATTGCTTAGCATAGGTTGTTGGTGCACGTAGGTGAACCTAGTATATTTAGGTTGAATGCTTGTTAGCGTAAAACACTAGTTATATTCCGCCTTTATCAACCATACTGGAATATCCGGGTCCATCTTGGACCGGATAATCCTGCCCCTCGGAAAAAGTTTTACATCGCCTATTCATGTTTGTCCTTTCAACCCCGACCGACTTCTTTGGGGTTGAGCTACCATCCACTTTTTCTTTTGTTTTGGCATCAGTTTACCCGATACTTCATCAAGAAGCGCAAATCTTGTTTCTTGTTTCAATGGGATTACCCTTCATCAAGGTTGGGTTGAGCGGAGGGTAGATCAAGCCTAAGATCCGGAACACCAAGAAATTCTTCGAGCATAGTCCTCATTACCTCCTTCATTGTTTTAGAGAAGTTGGAAGTAATCTCAGAGTTTAGGTTTTCAAGCCTTTTCGCAAGACTAGTCACAACATCCTTAAGATGGGACTTGGAAACATGAGCATCATCATCTTCTCAGTTTTCCATGTGCTCTTAGGCGGTGAAACCTTAGATAAGAGTCGAGGTTCTGATACCAATTGAAAGGGAAAATGATGTTGACTAGAGAGGGGGGGGGGGGATAGGCGACTACCAAATTATATATTTTTCCTTTTAAATGGCTTTGCAAAGTATAACAAGGTTGACTAGATGTCTAACTCGGTGAAAGCAACCTAGGTGATACAAGCAGCACACACACAATAGATATATAGCAACGGAAGCAAGTAAATAAATGATAGAAGTAACCACAAGATGGACATGAGGAGACGATTCCCGTAGTTCCTTCCATTATGACCACAAGATGTCTACGTTGGAGAGGTGTGGAGCCGCGTAGGCACTACAAAAGCACGGTTGTGCTTCACCTTAATCTCCTTGAGCCATTCCCGCAAGGGGACTAGCTCATTCCATTATGAGGTCGACTTCTTAGGCATTGACCAAGCCTTTACAATAAGGTTGAGGCTCTCCACAATTGTATTGGAGACTCACAACTATGTTCGGGAGCTCCTTACACCAAGGTGAATCTCCTAGACTCAACAAGCCTCCTAGGGTTACAAGCAACCCAAGAGGAAACACGAATCGGTGGGGAAACGTGAAGGCATTCGGAAATTCCTTCGGCATAGATATAGATCTATACCTACTCCTTCACTCCTTAAAGTATTTGATACGTCTCCAACGTATCTATAATTTCTTATGTTCCATGCTTATATTATACCACTTATGACATGTTTTATATGCATTTTATATGGTTTATGCATTTTCTGGGACTAACCTGTTAACAAGCTGCCACAGTGCCAGTTCCCTGTTTTCAGCTATTTTTTTGTTTCAGAAAAGTACTTAAGGAAATATTCTCGGAATTGGACGATTTCTTTTCCAAAGCCCCTATTTTCCTGGGAACGTTCCAGAACTCTGAAGAGGAGACGAAGACGAGGACCGAGGGGCCCACACCACCCCCAGGCACAACAGGCCCCCAAGCCGCGCGGGCACATGGTGTGGGGCCTTTGGCCCTCCACTTACCCCTCGGAAACCTAAGATACCTACGAAGAAAATATTTCCTCCACGGACTCCCGACCCGCCGCCTTCATCAACACCACTTTGGGGGAGATCAGAAACTCTCCTCGGCACCCTTTCGGGAGGGGAATCGACACCGGAGGGCTCTACGTCACTATGCCCGCCTCCAGACTGATGTGTGAGTAGTTCATCCTTGGATCACGGGTCCATAGCAGTAGCTAGATGGTTGTCTTCTCCTATTTTGCTATCATGTTTAGATCTTGTGAGCTGCCTATCATGATCAAGGTCATTGTTATGTAATACTTCATGTTGTGTTTGCTCGGATCCGATGAATATTGAGTACTAAGTCATTTGCTTCACAATATATTATGTGTGTGCTATTTATGATCTTGCATGCTCTCTGTTGCTAGTAGATGCTCTGGCCAACTAGATGCTTGTGACTCCAAGAGGGGGTATTTATGCTCGATAGTAGGTTCATGTCTATATTTAATCTGGGCTAGTGACATAAAGCTCTAAGGTTGTAGATGTACTGTTTCTACTAGGGATAAAACGGTAGTACTTTTTCTAAGGATGATGTTACTTACTTACTTTACACGCATTGATTAAGGCGATAATCTATTGCTTGCAACTTAATACTGAAAGGGGTGCGAACGCTAACCGGAAGGTGGATTATTAGTCATAGATGCAGTTGGAACGGTCTATGTATTTTGTTGTAATACCCAAATGAATCTCACACTAGACATCATGACATTAGTATATGCATTGTTATGCACTTGATTATTCTATCAATTGCCCAGCTGTAATTTGTGTACCCGCATGAATGTTATTATTATTATTTATGGAGGGACACCACTTGTGAACTATGGACCCGATCCTTTTCTTAAATCTGATAAAACCACCTACTGCAAACATGTTACTTTCATTCTCTGCAAACGAACATCATTCTTCCACACATACGTTTAATCTTTTGTTACAGCAAGCCGGTGAGATTGACAACCTCACCGTCAAGTTGGGGAAAGTATCTTGATTGTGTTATGTGAAGGCTTCTCGAGCGAATTCTAATTTCCTACTGGTTCGATAATCTTGGTTTCATAACTGAGGGAAACTTGCTGCTGCACTACTTCACACCTTCCTCTTGGGGTTTCCCAACAACACACTACCGTGTGCATCAAGCATTTTTCTGGCGCCGTTGCCGGGGATTAGAAGATTCTTCTGCGAGGGGAGTCTCTCACTTCCAATCTTTTTATTACATTATTTTCTTGCTTAATTTATTTTTAGTATTGTTTTGTTTGCTTAATATCAAAACACAAAAAGTTTGTTACTTGCATTACTTTTTGTATTTCGATTTGTTATTTAAATTGCTATTTTTCTTGTTTTGTTTATTTCGGTTTGCTATTTAATTTGCTAAAATGCATACTGCTGAGAATACTAAGTTGTGTGACTTTACTAGCACCAACAATAATGATTTTATATGAACACCTATTGCTCCACCTGCATCTAAAGCAGAATTCTTTGAAATTAAACTGCTTTCTTGAACCTTGTTATGAGAGAGCATTTTTCTGGTGTTAGTTCTGATGATGTTGTTGCCCATCTAAATAATTTTGTTGAACTTTTTGAAATGAAAAAATAAACATATAGATGGTGATATCATAAACCTGAAATTATTTCCTTTGTCTTTGAGAGGAAGAGCTAAAGAATGGTTTCTTTCATTGCCTAGGAATAGTATTGATTCATGGATTAAATGCAAAGATGTTTTTATTGGAAAATACTAACCTCCTGCTAAGATTATTTCTCCAAGAAGTAGCATCATAAATTTTAAACAACTTGATAATGAACATGTTGCTCAAGTTTGGGAAAGAATGAAATCTTTGATAAAGAATTGCCCAACCCATGGACTGACTGCTTGGATGATCATCCAAACCTTTTATGCAGGACTGAATATTTCTTCAAGAAACCTATTGGATTCGGCTGCTGGAGGTACCTTCATTTCCATCACTATGGGGGCTAAAACAAAACTCTTGGATGATATGATGGTGAATTATTCTGAATGGCATACTGAAAGGACACCTCAAGGTAAGAAGGTCAATTATGTTGAAGAAACCTCCTCCTTGAGTGAAAAGATTGATATTATTATGTCTATGCTTGTAAATCGTAAATCTCATGTTGATCCAAATAATGTTCCTTTAACTTCTTTAGTTGCACAAGAAGAGCATGTTGATGTGAACTTTATTAAAAATAACAATTTCAACAACAATGCCTATAGAAACAATTATGGTAATAGCAACTATAAGCCCTATCCTCCTAATAATGGTAATTCTTATGCAAATTATGAAGGAGATATGCCCTAGAGGCAAATAAATAAGTAGTATTTATCGCATTATCTCATAAGTTTATAATATGTCTTTGTATTATGCTATAACTGTATTAATCGGAATTATTGATACACATGTGATACATAGACAACCAGAGTCCCTAGTGAGCCTCTATATAAACTAGTCCACTGGGCAATAGATGATCGAGATTCCCGATCATGGATAATCGCGCGGTTGACAGTGGGGTCATCTTATTAGTTGAATAAGGTGATGGACATACGCAAAATATTGCAATAGGATCGTATTACGATGTTTGCCATTTGCAATAAATAAGTAATATGATAGCTTATTCCTTAGACCATGAGACCGTACTTATTGCTACTTCGTAGGGGTGCTTTCAGAGCATCAAACGTCGTGTCTTATATAGCATGAAAATAACAGTGACCATCTTGGGTGTCCCGAAAGAGTATGTTGAGACGTAAGGATCAAGAGCGGGATTTGTTCATTCTTGTAATGAAAAGATACTCTGGGCCCACTCGGTGATATTGCATCTATATAGCTGCGCAGCTTATGACTAGGTCATGGATATGTAATATTGGAGACAAGTTAATAACCTATGTCGGTAACGAGATACAACAAGGCATCGGATGTCCACGATCATATCTCGGACAAGGTAGTATCGCAGAAACAAAGGGAATGAATATCATGTTTACGGTTCAACGACGATATTCGTAGAATGCACAAGGACCGTCATATGCATCCAGATATCCCTGGCGGTCATTTGCGAGCGAAGGGTCTCGACCATGTCTGGAGTGTTCTCGAATCGTAGCGTAACAAGCTTAAGGTTTTAACGACACCTGGAGAAGGTTCTGGAATATTATAGGATTTTATTGAGAGAGAGAAATGATCCGGAAAGAGTTCCGGTGGTCCGGAAGGAGTTCCGGGAAGGTCTGGAATGGTTCCGGGAATGTACGGAAGATGTTCGGGTGGTTCGAAAAATGTTTCAGAGTCACAGCATATTAAATAGTATTTAAATATATTAATTATGAATTAATTATATTTTATATTGGTTTAATTATTAATTAAATAAAGGAAAAATGGCAGCCCACCTAAATGGGCCCTAGGAGGGCCCATGGGGGGAGCCGCGCTAAGGAGAAAGGAAGGGAGCTTGGGCCCCTAGTCCAATTAGGACTAGGAGAGCCGGCCGAACCCCCTCCCCCTCTTTTCCCTTTAGTCCCACATGGGGGAGGCAAGGTGTTTGCACACCCCCTCCCCCCTTTATATAGCAAGGCATATTAATTGGAATAATTATAGAAAAATACAATTAAATTTGTAGCAGGCCTGTCGAGTTGTTTCTCCGCCCGTTTTGCCTCCTCACTCCACCAAAGCTAACCGTCGGGCGCCGTTGCCCTGCGGGATTCCAGAAAAGTTCTACCCCTGCGATCTCAGCTAGATCTGAGTGATCGGGGGTTGTTGTTAAGCTTCGTATGCTTGCGAGTGCTCGGAGGCGCCACATTTGAGGAGACTGGGTGACGTCGTCTCGCCCACCCAGCAGCCCTGCCGCTGCCCTGCCGCCGGCGCATCCCCTCAGCCGCCGGCTGCACGCCATCTTCCGCCCGACGCCCGTCGACGCAGGTCATCGTCGACATCCGGCGTCATCGTCTACATCATCGCGGCAAGTTCTCCGCGACCTCGAGGTCGGCTACGTACGACTTCATCGTCAATGCTTGTGCGGGAGCGTAATCCTCGCTACCGGTCTACATGGAGGTATGTGACCCGTTCCGCCACCGTTATCGCATGTACTAGATAAATAGATTCTGCCTAGTTAGGGCGTTCTTACGCTAGAAAAATTATTGTTTTCTGCACCGGAACCCCTTCAGTGGTATCAGAGCCGATCTATGCGTAGTACTGCTGGTACGGTTAGAACTCATGTTGAATGAGGGCGTCTTTCTTATATTTGCTACCCTCTAGCATGCACTTGCGATGTCTTCGGTATTCAGTTGATGAAGTAGCCCGGACCGACTTTACACGTACGCTTACGCGAGATTGGTTCTACGCGAGATTGGTTCCACTACTGACATACGGTTTGCACCGTATTAAAGGATGGCGGGTGTCTTTTTCTCTCTCTTTAGTCTGCAACGCATTTCCAATGGAGGGCCCGAAAGGGATTCTTAAACATGCAATTATATGATCGACGTAGTGGTACAAAGTTCGTAGGTAGGGAAACGGTTTTCTTACGAATAAGCCTATATGCCACGTAAAACTTGCAAAACTAAATAAAGGTAGAGGCGTCTAACTTTGTTTTGCAGAGGCGTTATTTTATGTGACATGGTTACGGTAAGTTTAATATTACTCGTACTGTCGGAGGCAATGGAGGGCACCGTAGACTCGGAGTCATGCCAATGCCAGGTCCAAGGTTCATGGCGCCATGGAGGTTCAGGCGCGACGACCATGTCACATCGCACTTCATTACTTTATGTTGATATTGTGTTGTTGTGTGTGCATCCTATTGATTGCCTATATGTTAGATATACAACGGTAGCATCATAAATAGGATAATCCCTAACAAATACCAAAATTGTGTTCTCCCTCGTTGCGCACCACCAAGAAAGTTCTACGTTATGAGTTAGGCCGTGACGATCAGGTGTCATACATCTCGTCGTTCGCATACAGTGGGTGTAAGCCATGTTGCACGCGCAGGGTCTTCGAGGTTTGATTGGCGATCCTAGCATATGTAGATATGGTCTAGGAACACGGAAGATCAAAAGATCGAGCATGAGTCACAGAGTTGTTGTGATCGACATTTTATGTCCACCTTTGAAGCTATGCTGCCGGCCGTGACGATCGGGGGTAGTATGGTGGATGGGGGTCATGTAATTGCGAAGATTATCGTAGGGATAATAATTTTATTAGAGTGTGTCTAATAATTGGATTATAAACTAAAACTCACATATGTTATAAACTTTACCTTACCTCTTTTGCGATCATATTTGTAGGCGGAATTGAAATTCGGTTACTTCCTTAAGAGTCCGTATTCTACTTTAGAAGCCGACAGGTCTAACTTCATCAGATGGTACGACAGTCTTAGAAACATTCTCCAACACAACAACATCCTATATGTCATCGAAGAAGCATTAGGAGATAGACCGGATGATTCAGCTAGCGAGGAGGAGGATGATGAATTCCGCAGGCGTCGAGACATATTCATAGAAGTGGAGATCACCATGACCATATGCCTAGCACCTGAGTTGAAAGAGTTGTTTCGACACAAGGAGCCATACATCACGAGTGATGCGATCAAAACGCACTTCAAAGATGAATTGAGGCATGAGCAATTCAGACAACTTAGAAAGTTCCGGACCATTCACATGGAGGAGCATACTTGTCTGGAGACTCATTTGAAGAGGTTGTATGACATCTACTTCAAGCTGACAAATGTCTACGATTACTGGATGGTGGATTCATGTGCAGTTCATACTGTGCTGATATCTCTGCCTCCAAGCTATGAGAAGCATGTGCGCAAATATGTTTTGAAGGCAGACAATATGAACTTCTACAAGTTCGTGTCCGAGTTCAAATCTATGGAGGTAGATTCCATCGAAGGAGAAATCTTCGACGCTACAGGTATATGTTTGATATACAGACTTATGAGTGTATTCGTCTCTTGATATGTGATAAAAGTATTTGATTCTTGCTCTGTTTTTGAAACAGGTCCTGATTATTACTTATCTGTGGCGAATAATGACGTGACATGTACAAGTGATGGCTAGCAAGGAAATTGATGGCCAGTGGTGTTCACGTCCTCAAGTTATCATAGTTATCATTAATAGTTTTTGATATGACCTTTTATAATAGTGAGAGTGTGATTTTGTTTAGTGTCTTGATTATTACAAGACAAAGTTATTCATATATGTAATAAGACAAATTCAGTTGTTTTATGTTATGGAACAAGCCAGTTGTTTTATATTATGAATAAAGTTTTCACATCTCAATTACATTACTTGTACGATAACGTTGTATACATTCATAAAAGCAGAAATGGTAAAATTATGTGTCCAAATAATAAAAGACTTTGTTACTAGAACAAACACCATCGAATTTGATCATAAAAGCAATGTAAGAAGTAGTAGATACTTTGATCTATTTAAAAGTTGCATGTGCCGAAAATTGATATTGAAGTATCAATTTGTGAGAAAATTAATTTAAAGTCATATCGGCTGATTATAAAATTAATTGTATGGTGAAATTTATTTGATTCGAATTCTTCTATAATTATTAGTAAATAAGTGTATTTGCATAATAAATCATGAGTCTGAGAATAATTTGACAAAAGATCAAATGGGGTTTTTCCAGAAGAAAGATTAGTGAATATTGTATTCACATGATTTTATCAAAGGACAATAGTTTTGAATTATGGTTTAAACACAAAAGACTTGTGAAAAATTTGTTTCACAAAATTATAATATCAGATATAGTGATATGTGAAATATTATAAATCATACTCTATTTTAGATAAAGTGTGGTCTTTCAGAATCTCTTAGAATCTCTTAATGTGTCTGAAACATTATAGTCGATGTCCACTTTAGAAAATAGATGTTTTTCAACCGTAATTCGTGTGATCGAAAATATTGTCGTTATATAGATGATTATATGATAATTCAGAATATACACGAATAGTTCTTTGTAGATTACTCACATTGGATGAGTGTGTATTCCAAAACCCAACAAAAACAAAACTTGTGTTGTTGTCTGTGTAATTCTGAGGAAAATGTGATTTTTGAATTATGGTTTATGGAATAAAATTAGAAGCTTGAAATAAGGTTTCAGACCTATATTCATAAAGGTAGAACATTGGAATATGTTCCAAAAGGTATATGTCTACAAATGAAAATTTAATGATAAGGGTGAAGGAGACTTGAAAATTGTTTTCTGCTTGCAATCCTCTTCGATAAGATCATAGTATTTTCATGAAAGAAGCTTCCAAATAAGGTGTTATTATATTAATATTTGTTGTCAGGTGACCGTTTAATATTGAATATTTTGGATCTTGTTGACATATCAAGATACACCTTATGAATACAAAGAAAGAAAATATAAGAATATAAACAAAAGGCTTTTGAGCCTGAAAATCCAAGTTACATTTAGAAGGATTAAAACAGTAAATGTTACTATAATACTTATTAGACGAATAAGATTACTTAATCATCATATAAAGTGTTATATGAGAAATGTAACTATAAGAAAGACGTGAAAGCATATTTTGTCAAGAAATGTGTCTTGGACAAAATCAAATTTGTTGAATACATAAATGTAGACATGCTTGAAGTCTGTGGGATTTGTATTAATAGAATACTGCAGTTCGTGTTAAGTTCGAATTGATAAGATATCAATGATTTTGTTTTGACCAAAATGTCGACATAAATTATGAATTTAAGTGCGAGTCAAAGTTAGTTTACTCAGATAGAATATGTAAAGGACATATTTTTGAGTGGGAGCTTAGACCCTCATATATGTAGATGACATATTTTAAGTGGGAGCTCGTGTTCTTAAATATGTGGAGACATAATTTGAGTGGGAGCCGAATTCATCATGTGTAAATGACACATCATGAATTGTACCAGTAAAACTAATTAGAAATATGAAGTTGTGAAACTATTTAAAAGTTAGTATCTATTTTGGAATATAATAGGAATTTTAAATAGATAGTCGAGTTGTTTTGGATTGATTCTGAAGAGTCAGAATAGGTTAAAACCAAATGAATGGTCCTTGGAAATCCAATTAATCATTAAGAGTAATGATACACGATAATAGTGGTTATATGATATGTTGGTCTATTATGTAATGTTAGACATCATACAGGAACCACATTATGTGCTCGATGAAATATGACCCATGTCCTTAGAAGAAGAACAGTTGTGAAAGTAAATTTTGAATTTACTGGAAGTAGAAATGTATTAGTTATTTAGAATTACACTGGAGTGTCTAAGTCTTCCACATAGGTATGAAAGTATATAGATATCACGATATTGTAAATGTTACATAGAGTTCTCTATGACTGAGTGTGTTTACAAAGCAATTATCTGGTTAACAGAATCAGAGTAAGCGTTGGGAAACAGAAGTCTCACTCAATTACGGTATTTGTATATATGTTATTGGATAACATGATGATATCAAACATGTTGATATCAATGAATCGCAAAAGAACACATAATTGTGTATTGTACAGATTGTTAGAGTAACACTCTTCCACAAGCAAGCATTATCATATAACGCTTATTTGATAAAGGGTTTTGATGAAGTAAAATGCAAGTGAGAGACTGAAGGAGATATGCCATAGAGGCAAATAAATAAGTAGTATTTATCGCATTATCTCATAAGTTTATAATATGTCTTTGTATTTTTCTATAACTGTATTAATCGGAATTAGTGATTCATAGACAACCAGAGTCCCTAGTGAGACTCTGTATAAACTAGTCCACTGGGCAACAGATGATCGAGATTCCCGATCATGGATAATGGCGTCCGTTGACAGTGGGGTCATCTTATTAGTTGAATAAGGTGATGGATATACGCAAAGTATTGCAATAGGATCATATTACGATGTTTGCCATTTGCAATAAATAAGTAATATGATAGATTATTCCTTAGACCGTGAGACTGTACTTATTGCTACTTCGTAGGGGTGCTTTGAGAGCATCAAACGTCGTGTCTTATATAGCATGACAATAACGGTGTTCATCTTGGGTGTCCCGAAAGAGTATGTTGAGACGTAAGGATCAAGAGCGGGATTTGTTCATTCTTGGGTGCCCTGCCGCTGCCCTGCCGCCGGCGCCACACCATCTTCCGCCCGACGCCCGTCGACGCAGGTCATCGTCGACATCCCGGCGTCATCGTCTACATCATCACAACAAGTTCTTCGCGACCTCGAGGTCGGCTACGTACGACTTCATCGTCAACGCTTGTGCGGGAGCATAATCCCCGCTATCGGTCTACATGGAGGTATGTGACCCGTTCCGCCACCGTTATCACATGTACTAGATAGATAGATCCTGGCTAGTTAGGGCATTCTTACGCTAGAAAAATTATTGTTTTCTGCACCGGAACCCCTTCAAATTCTTATGGTAATTTTTATGGTAAATTGCCTAGTGAGGAAAGGATTCTAGAAATTGAAAAGGCTACTAAATTTTTTATGCAAAGCCAATATGAGCAAAATAAAGTGTTCACTAAAGCCATGAAAGAACAATCTAATATGTTGAGAAATATTAGTAATCAAATGGAAAATTTGAATAGGGAGATTTTGGGTCTACAAGGAAAAATGACTAGTGTTGAAACTTGTATTTCTTCTATGTATGTAGCACAATCTTATTTAATTAATAAAATTGCTGCTAAATCTGAAAATATTGATGATAATCCCTTTTCTATTGCTAATGCCATCCAAGTTCGAATTGATGAAAATGTTAGGATGATGGCCCAGTTGCATGCTAGATGGGAAAGAGAGAAAGAACTAGCTAAAGAGGACAGTATTGCTAAAGTTTTTACTATTACTACCTCTGAAAGTAATGTTGTTTCACATACTAGTAAGCCTCCTACTATTACTGGTAACATAGTTGGTGTTGGAAATGTCTCATCTACTTCTTCCAAAAATTTAAAATTGACTAAAACTAGTGTTGATAAAAGTGCTGAAATTTTTAAAGATATGGGAGAATGTGGTTTAGTTTGCTTTGGTGATAACAATTTTGATTTTGATAATTGTAATATCTATGAAGTTATTAAGTTTTTGTAAAAGTTAACCACAAGTCCTAATGCTAGCTCTCTAAATTTGGCTTTTAGTACTCATATTACAAATGCTCTCATTAAAGTTAGGGAAGAGAAATTAAAACTTGAACCTTCTATCCCTAAGAAGTTAGAGGATGGTTGGGAGCCCATCATTAAAATAAAATTAGATTAATTTGATTGCAATGCTTTGTGTGACCTTGGTGCAAGTATTCTTGTTATGCCTAAAAAGCTCTATGATATGTTTGATTTGCCACCATTGGAACATTGCTATTTGGATGTTTTTCTTGCTGATAATGTTTTGAAGAAACCTTTGGGAAGAGTCAATGATGTTCTTATTATGATTAACAATAACCTGGTCCCCGTTGATTTTATAGTCTTGGATATTTAATGCAATCCATCTTGTCCAATTGTGTTGGGAAGACCTTTTCTTAGAACTGAGGGTGCTATTATTGATATGAAAGAAGGTACTATAAAATCTAAATTCCCACTCAAGAGAGGCATGGAACACTTCTATAGGTAAAGAATGAAGCTACCTTTTGATTCTATTGTACGTTCAAATTATGGTGTTGATGCTTCTACTCTTGATAATACTTGAGTTTTGCTTTCTGTGCCTAGCTGAAAGGCGTTAAAGAAAAGCTCTGATGGGAGACGACCCACTTTTTATTTCTGTTATTTTATTTTGTTGAGTCAAGGACTTGTCCTACATCTGTAGCAATTTCTTTGTATTTTTACTTCATTGCATTTTTGTGTCAAGTCAAGCCTCTAGTTTAAAGTTGATGCTAAATTTCGATTCATGCACGGAAACAGTTTTCTCCTGTCCACCGTTAAATTCGTGTATATTCATATAAAAATCGAATTTACCTGGGATTTTTTGTGCGTAATCCTAAGATATATATATATATATATGCAACTTTCATTACTTTTGAGTTTTCTGATTTGAGCAAGTTAAGTGCCTCGAAAAAAATCATATTTACGTACTATTTTGCAATGCCTCTTTTGCTATTTTGATTGGATCTTTTTGTTCCAAGAAGTATCAGTGGATGTAGATAATTTCCAGTAGCATAGGCAGGAATTGTGTTTCTTCATAATATAATAATTGTTTGTGCACTAACCCTCTAATGAAGTTCACTCTAAGTTTGGTGTGGAGAAAGTTTTCAATGATCAAGAGAGAAGGATGATATGATGTGATCAAGAACATAGTAGAGACAAAGCTTAGGGATCCCGATGGGTCACCCCAAACATATTTCAATAAAAATCAAGCGTCAAACCTTGGGGATGCCCAAGGCATCCCCTTCTTCATCAACAAACTATCAGGTCCTTTCCAGTGAAACTATACTTTAATTCCGTCACATCTTATGTGCTTTGCTTGAAGCGTCTGTTTATTTTTGTTTTTGTTTTTCTTATTTTCATTCTCAGAATAAAATGGACCCTAGCATTCCTTTGTGGGAGATAGACACGCTCCGCTTTTTCTTATGAATACCTATATTCCTTACTTATATTTGTTGAGTATTCTTCTGTAGCTACTGCTATGCTTTCTAGCTCTTGTTTTTCATGCATCTCTTGCTAGAGCTTTTAGCTTTCTTATGTCATACTCTCATATTTCATTGTTTAATTACTTGGAGATTTTATATTTTAAATAACTTGATTGATGTTTGGTTAAGAACAGAAAATGCTAAATGTGGTAGATGATATAACTAAATGACACATAATCTTGTAGATCAATAAGTTGTGTCACTTGAATCATTGATGTTGTTTTGAGATATTATTTTTCTTAATGGTAAATATGATGGTTTAGTAAAGTGGAATGATTAACGACTGGTCTAGAAAAACTTGAAGTTGTGCCACACTTAAATATCCAATTGATAGCATAATGATATATGACTTCTACATGCTAAAGGCAACCGTAATGACTTTGTGTTATGCGCTACGGTCGGGGTAGCCAACAGTGACTTGTTCATTTGCCACAGACCCTCTTGGAGTGATTTTCATTATGCCTTGTAAGATCGTATTTTAATTTGGAATCTTTTTACTTGTGAGTTCTAAAGCTGCGGTTTTCATCTTGTTCTCCTACACATAAGCCAAATATCTTCCTCAAAACATCCACCATACCTACCTACTACAGCATTTTTATTGCTGTTCCAAGATATATTGCCATGCAACATCCATCTTACATTACATGACTTGTTGTCATTCATTACTTATATATTTCTTCGCATGATTCTATATAGCTGATGTGTGGTTCTACCCATGTTACGCTAGATCATTGCATAACCTGCTACACTGGCAGAGGCACCATTTCATATACATTATGTCTTATTCATATTAGTTACTTGTATCAATATAGTGTTGTCATATCATCATATTAGAATGCTTGCCCCTAAAAGTGAAAAGAGCTATGGAGGCCATCGAAAAGAGAAACAGAAAGGGGGAAGAACTAAAAATAAAATAAAATGGGGGCAGCATTACTATTCTTTATCACACACTTGTGCTCATGTTACAACACCATATCATTCATAGTCATCACCCGTACTCATGTTATAACACCATAATTTATGATCATCATTTGTGCTCATGTTTAGCACCTTTACTCCATATGAGAGAGTTTTCATGTCTTACTTGCATAACTATGTGGGGAACTTTACACTATAGAACTTGGCTTGTATATTCCAATGATGAGCCTCCTCAAAAGTGCTCTAGGTCTTCGTGAGCAAGCAAGTTGGATGCACCCCCACTAGTTCCTTTGGAGAGCTTTCATACACTTATAGCTCTATGTGCATTCGTTGTGTGGCAATCACTACTCCTTGCATAGCTTCGATTGTAAGACTTCCTCTTGTTTAATGATCATTTGCAGCTTTGTGAGACTTTCTTCCGTTGGCCTTCCAAACTCCCCTTATCATTTCTTAGCCAAAACATCCTGGTGCCAGGAACCAACGTCGAACGCTTGCTTGTTTCTCGTGAACAAATAAGGAGTTGATTTTCTACGTGCATATTGTTATTGCTTGACTTGATCCTTTCACAAAGTTGTCATGTTTGTTGGAAATGTAGGATGAATATATTGTTGTTCTTGAAGCTTAAATCATCTTTAATATATACTTTGCACGGTTGATTGCTATCTAGTACTATATCATTGAAAGCTTTGCTTTGCTTTGCCTTCTTGTTTATTTATTACTCATTTGATATCAATATAAATACAACCCTTATTCAGTTGATCTCAGTTTACATGTCTTACATTATACTATGATCAAGATTGTGTGAAAGCATGTCACTTTAGAAATTATTCTTTTATCGTTCTTGCCTACTCGGGACGAGTAGAACTAAGCTTGGAGATGTTGATACGTCTCCAACGTATCTATAATTTCTTTTGTTCCATGCTTATATTATACCACTTATGACATGTTTTATATGCATTTTATATGGTTTCATGCATTTTCTAGGACTAACCTAGTAACAAGATGCCACAGTGCCAGTTCCTTGTTTTATGTTGTTTTTGGTTTCAGAAAAGTACATAAGGAAATATTCTTGGAATTGGACGATTTCTTTTCCAAATCCCCTATTTTGCTGGGAACATTCCAAAACTCCAAAGAGGAGACGAAGACGAGGACCGAGGGGCCCACACCCCCCTCAGGCACGTCAGGCCCCCAAGCCGCGCGAGCATATGGTGCGGGGCCCTTAGCCCTCCACCGCCTTCGCCCTTTCGCCTACTTATACCCCTCGGAAACCTAAGATACCTACAAAGAAAATATTTCCTCCACGGACTCCCGAGTCGCCGCCTTCGTCAACACCACTTCAGGGGAGATTGATACGTCTCCAACGTGTCTATAATTTCTTATAGCTATATTATACCAAGTTATTACATGTTTTATATGCATTTTATATAGTTTTATGCATTTTCTGGGACTAACCTATTGAAAGAGCATTTTCCCTCATGTGTGGTTTTGGTAATTGAATGACAATCTCTATGGACTAATGTTTACTTTGAGATATCATTATAGATCATGTCCATGGAGTTGTGGAGTTCATGTGTTGGACTCTTGAAGCTTATGTGTTGAGTGGAGCATATTGTAAGTATGTCTTGAAGGATTCAAGACATCATATTAGTGAAGAAATGTTGGAAGATACAAGGTTGATCAAGATGTTGATCAACACACAAAGCTACAAGATGTATCAAGAGCGATCATGTATCTCTTGGGATGGTAAACACTTATCCGCATAGCTTTGTGAACTAACCCATGATATATGTGTGTGTGGTATCATTATATGAGGTTAGGTATCTTCCCATGGGCTTGCATCAAATGAAGATCTCATATAGCTCATGGAGGATGACGTCATGTGGTGATCGTCATCAAGGTGAGATGTGCAAGACCAAGACCAAGAGAATCTTATTGAAGAGATCCTATTCTTGGTGCTTGCAATGGATACATGAAGATGGAGCTAAGCGAGACTCTCCCATTGTGAGCATGGGGGAGTATTTGGAGAAGTCTTCATCAAGCATGTGCTTGGACGCGCAATCAAGAAAGATGAACCACTTGAAGAGATCAAGATAGTCATCATCCAACTCAAGTGGAATGCTCAAGGCAAAGGTATGATCTTGATAGGGCTATAGGATAGATAGGCGTACTATCAAGAGGGGTTCTCAAGTTGGTAACTTGATCGCATCATTGTGGAGAGCTCAAACCTTTGCATACTTGGCATATCATGTTTCTTGGTTCTTATTTGGATTTTATGGTGGTGAGGAGTTAGAGCTTGGTTCATCTCCATGTCAAGCTCTTGTTCATTGAAATCGGTTTTACTTTGGACAACTTGTTGCGTTTTCGGTGGCGGAAATATTGTCGGTTCTACCATGAGGAAAGTCCCACACCTTGCCATGTGTGGTGATTTTACTCTATTTATGGGATGCAATATTTCCAAATAAAATAATCTTTATATGTTTTAATATCAGAAAAATGCAATAAATATTAATATGCCTTTTGTATGCCATTTTGCATATGTTATTTTAATTGCTTAGTGTAATTTGTTAATTGCAACTAAATAACTAAATGTGAAATGTGTGGGGTAATAAATATATAATGCCCTATTTCATTTAATTTAATTAGATCACCCATGTCATGTGTTGCCCTGTTAACTAACATTTAATATTGCTGGTAAATAAATAACTTGCACCTAAATATTAATTGTCGGTGTTGCTTTCCCGTTTAATTTGGATTACCTGCATTATATTGCATCCTGCCATGCCATGCATCATTCTCGTATGATCATGCTGAATCTTTTGTCGTATTTGTAAAATGCATCTTTTACGCTTTCCAGTGTTTGTTGCTTCTTCGCGGATAAGACGTTGAGATGTGTGAGCTGAAAGAGCATTTTCCCTCATGTGTGGTTTTGGTAATTGAATGACAATCTCTATGGACTAATGTTTGCATTGAGATATCATTATAGATCATGTCCATGGAATTGTGGAGTTCATGTGTTGGACTCTTGAAGCTTATGTGTTGAGTGGGGCATATTGCAAGTATGTCTTGAAGGATTCAAGACATCATATTAGTGAAGAAATGTTGGAAGATACAAGGTTGATCAAGATGTTGATCAACACACAAAGCTACAAGATGTACCAAGAGCGATCATGTATCTCTTGGGATGGTAAACACTTGTCCGCATAGCTTTGTGAACTAACCCATGATATATGTGTGTGTGGTATCTTTATATGAGGTTAGGTATCTTCCCATGGGTTTGCATCAAATGAAAATTTCATATAGCTCATGGAGGATGACGTCATGTGGTGATCATCATCAAGGTGAGATGTGCAGGACCAAGACCAAGAGAAGCTTCTTGAAGAGATCCTATGCTTGGTGCTTGCAATGGATACGTGAAGATGAAGCTAAGCGAGACTCTCCCATTGTGAGCATGGGGGAGTATTTGGAGAAGTCTTCATCAAGCATGTGCTTGGACGCGCATTCAAGGAAAGATGAAACACTTGAAGAGATCAAGATAGTCTTCATCCAACTCAAGTGGAATGCTTAAGGCAAAGGTATGATCTTGATAGGGCTATAGGATAGATATGCGTACTATCAAGAGGTGCTCTCAAGTTAGTAACTTGATCGCATCGTTGTGGAGAGCTCAAACCTTTGCATACTTGGCATATCATATTTCTTGGTTCTTATTTTTGTTGGGTGCTCATCGTTGCTATCTTTCCAACAAAATTGGTCTCACCTCATTTGGAGTTCATTTGCAAAAGTTATAGCAGTTTTCGTTTCGGTGTTTTGCTGATTCGGATTATTGGGGCCGGATATTCCGCTCTACCGGAATTTCCGGTTCCCCAGCTCATCCAAGAAAACGGCTAAGGAAAGGAGAAAAAGGGTTCTGACTCCAGTTGGAAATTGTGCTCGGAAAATTCCGTCTACCGGAATTTCCGAGTGCACCCAGAAAGCCCTCCAGTTTTGGCTAAGGAAAGAAGGACTTTTGGTTCTGACTCGAACCGGAAATTGTGCTCAGAAATTTCCGTCTACCGGAATTTCCGAGTGCCCCCAGAAAAGTCCTCCAGAAATGTCTAAGGAAAAGTTTGGTTTTGCTTCTGACTCCAGCCGGAATTTCAGCTCGGAAATTTCATGGACTCAGAATTTCCGGGTAACCGGAATTTCCGGGTCTCACTTATACCGGAATTTCCGAGTGTCGAAACAGCCAACGGCTATATTTCCTGGAGGGGTATAAATACCCCTCCCCTTCTTCTTCCCCAGCCAATCCAAGGCAGCACGACTTTCCCCTCTCTCCTACTCCATTGTTGACCTTGGAAAGCTCACTTCCCTCTCAATCCCTCCATTTGAATCTTCCATATTCTTTAGGGAAAGTTGAGAGGAGATCTAGATCTACAGTCCTACCAATCAATCTCTCCTCTAAGTGAGGGGAACTTAGTGGATCTAGTTCTTGGAGTTCCTTTGTGGTTCTTCTTCTTTGTTCTTCCTCTCTTCTCCCCCCATAAGCATTAGTTGCTTTTGGTGGGATTTGGGAGTGAAGGATTTGACTCCTTTGTGGTTTCCTTTGTTCTTCCTCTCTTATTCCCCCATAAACATTTGTTGTTGTGTTGGAATTTGAGAGTGAAGGACTTGAGCACTTCGTGTGCTCTTGCCATTGCATTTACATCGGTTTGAGCCCTCCACGAGGATTCGTGGTGGTGATACTTGTGAGCTTGTTACTCTTGGGTCTTTGCACCCTAGACGCCTTTTGTGGCCGGCCTTTTGTGGCCAAGACCTTTTGTGGTCACTTGAGAGCCCCCAATGAAGTTGTGGGTGTGTGCCTCAAGACTTGGGAGCCCCCAATTAAGTTGTGGGTGTGTGCCTCAAGAGTTGTTCGGGATTCGATCTCCCCCCAAAGGAGATCGATAGTGGAAGGTGAACTCGCAACCTTTTGTGGTTGAGTTCATCAGGAGAAGAAGGTGAGCCTTTGTGGCGTTGTGGCTAACCTGTTGTGGTTGCGCACACCTCTCCAAACGAGACGTACACCTTTGGGTGGAACTCGGGAATACATCCTCGTCTCCGCGTGCCTCGGTTATTTCTATACCCGAGCTCTTTACTTATGCACCTTATATTGTGATAGCCTTCGTGCTTGAAGTCATATATCTTGCTATCACCTTGTTACTTGTTTTGCTTAGCATAAGTTGTTGGTGCACATAGGTGAGCCTAGTATTTATATCTACGTTGTATGCTTGTTAATGTAAACCTCTAGTTTTATTCCGCCTTTATCAAGCATACCGGAATTTCCGGGTCATTCTTGGACCGGATATTCCGGCTCCTCGGAAAAAGTTTTAAATCGCCTATTCACCCCCCCCCCCTCTAGGCGACGTCTATCCGTTCACCTATTAACAAGATGTCACAGTGTCAGTTCCCTGTTTTCTGTTGTTTTTTATTTCAGAAAAGTACTTAAGGAAATTGTCGTGGGATTTTCACGAAAGATGTTTCCGGGTGGAAACTTGAGATGAGGGGCATGGCGGCTTCCGACATCCGGAGCTTGTCTAGAATGGCGTGGGGAAACAAGGGTTACCCAGGTTCGGCCCCTCGTCTCGAGGTAAAGACCCACTTCCTGGTTCTGCTTTATTGATCTGGATTTCGAGGACTCGGCGCCTTAGCTTCTGGGTCTCGAGATTTCAATGGTGGTATTGCGTATGACTTCTGACCTTTTTCTCTAGGAACCAGGAGATCCCCTTATATAGGCGGAGGTCTCACTGGAGGTACAAGTCGGGATCCGGGTTCCTATCATACCCGGACTCTACTCTAAGTCCACTAAGTCTTCGCCTTCCTTATCAGGACTCCGTCTTGTACTTGGTCTCCAGCCTTCCGGATCCTTCTTACTTGCGGTCCAAGGCACACGCTGCGCACCGGCTTACGTGTCACCCGGCCCATGTCTTTATGCTTGATGCGGCCCAGGCTCTTGCCAGACCGGCTTATCTTCTATGTCGGTGGGCCTACCGGGTTATGATCCCCCGAACAGAAATATTCTCAGAATCGGACGATTTCTTTTCTAAAGTCCGTTTTTAATTGGGAACGTTCCAGAAGATTGAACATGAGATGAAGTGGCCGGTCGAGGCGGCGCCACCACGTGCTCACGCGGGAGGAACCCTGGCCACGCGAGCAACAGGTGTGGGCCCCTTGGTCCTCCACCGACCTCGCCCTTTTGCCTACAAATACCCCCCGATGTAAAAACCCTAGAAAGGTATTCATTATTTCCTCCATGGGTCCCGAGCCACCGCCGTCGTCAACACCAATTCGGGAGAGATCAGAACTTCTCCCCCGCACCCTGCCGAGAGGGGGAATCGTCACCGGAGGGCTCTACGTCACCATGCCTGCCTCCAGACTGATGCGTGAGTAGTTCACCCTTGGACTACGGGTCCATAGCAGTAGCTAGATGGATGTCTTCTCCTATTGTGCTATCATGTTTAGATCTTGTGAGCTGCCTATCATGATCAAGATCACCGTTATGTAATACTTCATGTGTGTGCTATTTAATGATCTTGCATGCCCTCCGTTACTAGTAGATGCTCTGGCCAAGTAGATGCTTGTGACTCCAAGAGGGCGTATTTATGCTCGATAGTAGGTTCATGTCTCTATTTAATCTGGGGTGGTGACAGCTAGATCCAAGATTGTAGATGTACTGTTGCTACTAGGGATAAAATAGTAGTACTTTGTCTTAGGATGATGTTACTTCCTTACTTTATACACAGTGCAGGCGATAATCTGTTGCATGCAACTTAATACTGAAAGAGGTGCGAACGCTAACCGGAAAGTGGATTACTAGTCATAGATGCGGTTGGAAAGGTCTATGTATATTGTTGTAATGCCCAGAAAATCTCACACTAGACATCATAACGTTAGTATATGCATTGTTATGCACTTCATTATTCTCTGTAATTTGTTTACCCACATGAATGTTATTATGATTTATGAAGAGACACCACTAGCGAATTGTGGACCCCGATCCTTCTCTTTAATCTCATAAACCATGAACTGCAAACCTGTTGCTTTCTGCAAACAAACATCTTTCTTCCACACATACGTTTAATACTTTGTTATACCAAGCCGGTGGGATTGACACCCTCACCGTTGAGTTGGGACAAAATACTTTTATTGTGTTGTGTGCAGGCTCCACGTCGACTACACGCCACCAAGGTTCCTGGCGCCGTTGACACCTCGAGTGAATTCTCATTTCCTACTGGTTCGATAACATTGGTTTGATAACTGAGTGAAATTTCCCGCTGCACTACTTCACACATTCCTCTTGGGGTCTCCCAACCGCACGTAGAAAGCATCAGAGATCAGAAGCTCTCCCCGGCACCTTGCCGGGAGGGGGAATCGACACCGGAGGGCTCTACGTCACCATGCCCGCCTCCGGACTGATGCGTGAGTAGTTCACCCTTGGACCACAGGTCTATAGCAGTAGCTAGATGGTTGTCTTCTCTTCTTGTGCTATCATGTTTAGATCTTGTGAGCTGCCTATCATGATCAAGATCATCGTTATGTAATACTTCATGTTGTGTTTGCTGGGATCCGATGAATATTGAGTACTAAGTAATTTTCTTCATAATATATTATGTGTGTGCTATTTATGATCTTGCATGCTCTTCGTTGCTAGTAGATTCTCTGGCCAAGTAGATTCTTGTGACTCCAAGAGGGGGTATTTATACTCGATAGTAGGTTCATGTCTCTATTTAATCTGGGGTAGTGACAGAAAGATCTAAGATTGTTGATGTACTGTTGCTACTAGGCGTAAAACAATAGTATTTTGTCTAAGGATGATGTTACGTACTTACTTTACACACTTTGCTTAAGGCGATAATCTGTTGCTTGCAACTTAATACTGAAAGAGGTGCAGACGCTAACCGGAAGGTGGATTATTAGTCATAGATATTGTTCCAACGGTCTATGTATATTGTTGTAATGCCCAAATGAATATCACACTAGACATCATGACATTAGTATATGCATTGTTATGCACTTCTTTATTCTATCAATTTCCCAGCTGTAATTTGTTTACCCGCATGAATGTTATTATTATTTATTGAGAGGCACCACTAGTGAACCGTGGACCCCGATCCTTCTCTTTAATCTGATAAACAACCTACTGCAAACATGTTACTTTCATTCTCTATGAACAAACATCATTCTCCACACATACGTTTAATCCTTTGTTACATCAAGCTAGTGAGATTGACAACCTCACTGTTAAGTTGGGGCAAATTATCTTCATTGTGTTGTGTGCAGTGCAGGCTCTACGTCAACTCAGCACCAGCATTTTTCTAGCACCGTTGCTAGGGGGATCAAGCAGCTTTCTGGCGCCATTGACACCTCGAAGGAGTTGTCATTTCCTACTGGTTCAATAACCTTGGTTTCATAACTGAGGGAAACTTGCTTCTGCACTCATCATACCTTCCTCTTGAGGTTTCCCAACAACACGCATCACCGTTTGCATCAAACATCTAGGGCCGAATCTTGTGTGTTTGATAGGGGAAACTCTCCCGGTGTTAATTACTATTGTTATTGATGCTATTGAGTTAAACCGTTGAATTAAGATTTATGTTCAGATTGTTATCCACCATTATATCACCTCTGATCATGTTCCATAGGATGTGTTGTGAGTAGTTCGTTAAGTTCTTGAGGACATGAGAGAAGTCTAGCTGTTAGCAGTGAACTATGTTGAGTAATATTTAATGGTTCGATATTTAAGTTGTGGTGTTATTTTTCTAGTGGTGTCATGTGAACGTCGACTACATGACACTTCACCTTTATTGGGCTAGGGGAATGCATTGTGTATTCGAATATTAATTATGGGGTTGCCGGAGTGACAGAAACCTAAACCCCGTTGGTATCTCGATGCATGAGGGATGGTAGGATCTCAGAGTTATGGATGTGATTAGATTTATCTTAATTACTTCATGCATTTGTGGATGCTTGCAAGGGGTATAATCACAAGTATGTATTAGTTCTAGGAAGGGCGGTGCATTAGCATAAATTCACCCACACAACACTTATCGAAACACTAAAGATTAATCATCTATATGAAGCAAAAGCACTAGAAATAAATCTCGTTTGGTATCATAAGTACAAACCGGCTTGTCCTTTGCTCTTAAAAGGATTGGGCCAACGCTACAATTATTATTGTTGCATTTTATTTATGTGCACTTTATTTATCTGTTATATCAAAAACTTCTAAAAACCTGTCTGCTAGTGTTTACAGTGAAATCCTGATCAAAACCGCTTGTCAGCACCTTCTACTCCTCGTTGGGTTATGCGCTATTGGTAAAAAAAATATTTAGTTGTAAGTGTTGTTTTTATTTCTGTCTCCTAATTTTCTTAATTATGGAGATATCATCTATTGGCTTCCTGTTTGGAAGAACTACTGCCACTGTCGAGGTAGTAGAGTAGGCGCCACCTAAAGAAATAGTGCCATTTAAAATACCTATGAAAATTATTGACCGTGTCATGGATAACCGCTATGAAGGGGATGGAACTGACCATCCTGGTGATCATTTGCTATTTTTACATGAATTATGCGAGTTGTTTAAGGGTGCAGGTATTACAATGGACAAGGTTAGAAAGAAATTATTCTCTATATCACTTTGTAAAAGAGTTGCACATTGATATAAATTGTTGAAGAACATGAGTTCGCTTGGATGAGAGGAAATTATAGCTCTCTTTTATTCTAAATTTTATCTTCCAAGTGAGATTCACTAAGATCGGAATTATGTCTATAATTTTTGGCCTCATGATGGAGAAAGTATTGCCCAAAGCGTGGGGGGAGATTGAAGTCACTGATGCTCAAATGCCCCATTCATGAGCTTTCTGGTAATATTATGGTTGATAACTTGTATGCAAGACTCTCCTCTGAAGATAAAATATTATTGGATACTGCTTGTTCTGGATCATTCACACTCACACGTAATAAAGAAGAGTTTAAATGGACCTTCTTGACCGTATTAAGGATAATACTGAAGCATGAGAGAACGACAAAGATAGAGAGTCAGGTATAAAATATGACTTCGAATGCATTAAAACTTTCATGAATATTGATGCATTTCGAAATACTGATGCAGTGACGGCTTACACACAGCCCTTGACGGTGAGGAGCAGGCTCTCTAGCAGCTATAGGAGGAGTTGCACTGACGCGGCGAGCTCGGTGTGCGTGACATGTAGCAGGCATAGTGGCCGGAGATAGACATAGGAGGAAGAAGAAGAGTGAGGAGGAAATAGGTTCCGACATGTGGGTCCCATGTCCACGTCATGTCGCCCTCCACGTGTGCTTCCTAGTCAGCTTATGCAGGTGGGATCCAATGGTCAGAATTTGGTCAATTTACATTTAGGCAAGAATCAGTGTAACTTGTGATCCATAACCCAAAGATGGTAGATTTTAAGAAAAAAAATCAAGAACGGTACGGATGCGTAACCTGTGCGTTAGTTGTGATAGTTTTGCGTAATTTTCTCTCTGACGCCTCCCTGA
The DNA here is from genome assembly GCA_026929855.1 of Poa annua. NCBI lineage: Eukaryota > Viridiplantae > Streptophyta > Magnoliopsida > Poales > Poaceae > Poa > Poa annua. The sequence continues at coordinate 30,687,464 of CM049428.1, forward strand.
GGCCAAGTTTGCGCGAAATCTCGACCGAGGGGCATAAATATTGGAGATGCTCTATTATAACACTATTCATTCTTCTCGTGCTTAATCAATAGAAAATGGCGCTGCTTTTTTGTAAAAAATATATTCCTACTCCTAGCAGTGCCAGCGATGAGCCATCCTGGATCATGTCTTGATGCGCCAAAACGATCTGAAAACGCCATTGTTTTCTCCATCATAAAAGCTGAACTATTTGTGTTCTACTCCATTGCCATGTGAACAAGCTCATATCAGGCAGAAAGATTGGAGCAGAGCCAATTGTTTGTTTAAAGCTTGAGCTCCTTTTCCATTGCCATGTGAGCAAGCTCACATCTGGCAGATAAATTGGAGTATAGTAACTGCTGCATCTCATTCTCCAAGAAGAAAGACACCAAGATGCGAATAATGGAGATAAAAAAAGGAGGCTCGGTCTTTAAAACCAGCGGTCAAGTGTCAACTATAATGGCAGAGGAGGCACAGTGCCAGCCATAGAGCAGGAAAGCAGACGCAGAGGAGAGGAGGCACGCGGTGGCGGGTAACCGGTAGCGAGCAGTAGTGAAGAAGGCCACCTTTTCTCCCCTCCTGCTCACGCTTGTTCGCTCATGGCTCTCCTCCGCTTCTTCCTCTTCCTGCTGCTCGCCGCCATGATGCTCCTCCACAATGGCAATGCCGCTGCCTCGCCGCACCACGGCCCCGCCAAGCACGACTACAGAGACGCTCTCACCAAGTCCATCCTCTTCTTCGAGGGCCAGAGGTCGGGGAAGCTGCCGCCGTCCCAGCGTGTGTCCTGGCGCAGGGACTCCGGCCTCTCCGACGGCTCTTCTATCAAGGCAGGCTCTAGTTCAACTACAATACCTTTGCTCGCTCGTCTGCATTTTCATGGCATTTCTCCTTTGCTCATGTTGTTAAAATTTATCTTCAGGTTGATTTGACGGGAGGGTACTACGACGCGGGGGACAACGTCAAGTTCGGGTTCCCACTGGCATTCAGCTCCACGATGCTGGCATGGAGCGTGCTGGAGTTCGGCGGGATGATGAAGGGGGAGCTGCAGCACGCCAGGGACGCCGTCCGGTGGGGCTCCGACTACCTCCTCAAGGTCACCTCCCACCCCGACACCGTCTACGTCCAGGTACTCCCTCGCTCTCGTGGGATCTGTCTGTGTTTGCGATTTTGTTTTTCATTTTCTCGTCATTTGTCTGTGTGATGTTGAGCTTAAAAGTGTTGGATATCGACCACCTTAACCTCAAAACATCACACAAAAAAGTTCCTTTTGAGATCAAACAAGTACTGTACCAGACCCTCATGCCGTCCGTCTTGTGGACCAGACAATGCCTCTAGTTCAACTCACAGTGCACTCTCATTTCGCTAGGTTGGGGACGCGACCAAGGACCACGCGTGCTGGGAGCGGCCGGAGGACATGGACACGCCGAGGACGGTGTACAAGGTTGACCCGAGCACCCCCGGCTCCGACGTCGCCGCCGAGACCGCCGCCGCCCTCGCCGCGGCATCCCTCGTCTTCCGCAAGTCCGACCCGGTCTACTCCAGCCGCCTCGTCGCCAGGGCCAAGCGGGTACGCATAGCACATTGCATCCTCTGCCTGCAGCATCTTTGTTTTGCAAATCGATGACACTCTGTTTCTGTGTAGGTGTTCGAGTTCGCTGACAAGCACAGGGGCACATACAGCACCAAGCTCTCGGCATACGTCTGCCCCTACTACTGCTCCTACTCTGGATACCAGGTCCCAGTTAAATCATGCATGCATTAAAAGAAAACTTCTTTCCCCTCCCTCCCATTGGCTCCAGAGACCTATGACAATGGTCATGGCTCTCTGCCCTATGCGCGCCGTTTGCTCACATCTCGTCTCGTGTGGTTTTTTATAATGGTGAAAAGGATGAGCTGCTATGGGGCGCCGCATGGCTGCACAGGGCGACCAAGAACCCAACCTACCTCACCTACATCAAGGTGAACGGCCAGATCCTCGGCGCCGACGAGCAGGACAACACCTTCGGCTGGGACAACAAGCACGCCGGAGCCAGGATCCTCCTCTCCAAGGCCTTCTTGGTGCAGAAGGTGGGGGCGCTGCAGGAGTACAAGGGCCACGCCGACAGCTTCATCTGCTCCATGGTTCCCGGAACCCCCACCGACCAGACGCAGTACACCAACGGTGGCCTCCTCTTCAAGCTCAGCGACAGCAACATGCAGTACGTCACCTCCAGCTCCTTCCTCCTGCTCACCTACGCCAAGTACCTCGCCTTCTCCAAGAAGACCGTCTCCTGCGGCGGCGCCACCGTCACGCCGCAGCGCCTCCGCGCCATTGCCAGGCGCCAGGTCGACTACTTGCTCGGGAGCAACCCGATGGGCATGTCGTACATGGTGGGGTACGGACCCAAGTTCCCGAGGAAGCTCCACCACCGGGCCTCCTCCCTCCCTTCCGTCGCCGCGCACCCGGGCAAGATCGGCTGCTCCCAGGGATTCACTGGGCTCTACTCCGGCGCCGCCAACCCGAACGTGCACGTCGGGGCCGTCGTCGGCGGGCCCAACCAGAACGACCAGTTCCCCGACCAGCGCAGCGACTACGAGCACTCCGAGCCGGCCACCTACATCAACGCGCCGCTCGTAGGGGCGCTTGCCTACCTCGCCCACTCCTCCGGCCAGCTCTAGCTCTCAGGATTAACCCTCGGTCCAGCGATCAAGTCATCAGCTAATTTATTGTGATTCGGGTACCCCAGTGCAACCAAAACAAGAGCACTAGCGGGTCTTGATTTATCCCTAGTTCCCTACTAGTACTTCTACTTGTTGTGATTCGTGCACACTATGTTTGTTGCAACTCGCAACTCAACCGTGAAATCAAGTGCTTCAGTTAAGAGATTGTACTGGATCTGTAACCTCTACGCACGACCATATTTTATCTCGGACGATCTCTCATCACTAGATATCGTTATTAAAGTATAGAAATGCTACTACCATGAATTATGTATGTGGTGACAGCATGATGTGGGAGGAAAAGAACGAATCGTAAGAGCAGTCCTTGGCCCAGCGAAAAGAACAAAATGCCCACATCAGATCTGACATCTCCCAGGTTAACTTAAGTACGGATATGCTTTACGTACGACGATTCACTTCCGACACTCAGTCCGATCCCTGCATGCTTGCAACTAGCGTCTAGCCAGTTTGCAAGCAATTTCTGATCAAGTGTTTCCTTAGACTTCACATGGACAGGACCAGCTCTAGGGCTCACCTGTTAAACAATACATTCTTCATTAATTTTTTTCTTTCTAATTCTTTTGCTCATGCTTGAGGGAATAGCAATTGCGCTACTGTATAGCAACGACGGTTAGAATATACCAAATTATGGTGCCATAATGCAAATTCCGATGGTTCCGCTTAGAGCATCTCGACTCCCCACTCGCCGCGCCTAACTACAAAATCGTGATTTTAGGGAATTTTATAAAATTCAATGAAATTTTTTAAAATCTAAATCTAAAATAATCTAACGGTAGCGACGGTAGTGATCAACGGCGTTTTAGTCCTCCTCGGCCTTGACAATGACGCCGCTGGGCCCTGTTCCGCCACCATCTTTGTCTTCGCCCTCCTTGACGCCACTTGGCCTTGCACCGTTATCGGTGAGGGTGAGGAAGGAGACTCTGATCGCTGTGATGTGTTGTGCAACCCACATCGTCCTGGGTTGGTGTGCGGAAAACGGATTGCCGTCGATGGACAACGACCACTTCCCCAGTACATGCACGTCCCGCGGCGGGTGAGCTCCTTTTAAGATCGCTCGATGGTGGTGGTATAAGCGCCACTACCCTCGAAACCACGTCGCATCCCTTTTGATTTGTTCGGTAGAAGATGGGAGCGGGGATCGCTATCCTTGATCGCCCTCTTGGCGCGCTGGTTTCTCCCTTCACACGCCCGTTGTCTGGGCATCCCGGTGGCGGGGTTTCGACAGCTGTCGTCGCTTAAAACCTAAGACACTACAAACAAAAATTGTGTAATTTTTTTGGAAGTTTCATGTATAGTAATGGCTGCTAAAATATTCTGTCAAGTATGAGCAAAAGAATTAAAAAGAAAAAAAGTTAATGAAGAATGTACTCGGAGTATTATTTAAGAGGTAGGCCTTAAGCTGATCCGATCCATGGTCCGATTCATGTGAAGTCTATAGCAGCGCCGCTTAAAGTATCATCAACAACAAGAGGACACCAAACCAACGTATGAACAGTAGTTCTATCATCAACTTCATCCTGCAAGCAGTATGAAAGAACCAATCATCCGGTCAAGAGGAAGTTTTGTTGGTTAGGCTTGGGAAACTGGCCATTTCATTGGCTGGCTGGAACATGCAGAGGTGGACTCCTGTTGACTGTTGCTGGCCGAACAAGGTGTACAACTGAATCACTGAAACACAGTTGTTTAATTTATGGCTCGGTGAGAGTGGTACCGGTGTTCTTGCGTGACCCACATGGCACTTGCTCACGGTACCTCCCCAAGAGTAACTTGCCCAACCGCTTGTGCTATTGAATGAAGGAACTTCACTCCTGATTCCTGTATTAGAATCCAAGATTGGATCAGGCTATAACAAATTAACAATCTCTGAATCGAGATCTCATTATCATGAAGCTAAGAAAAGTGTCATGTGTCCGTGAATCTAGTGGATATCATAATCGTGGAATAGAGATGTGAAACTGGTTTTACTGTAAGTCTGTAACTGAATATTTTAGGGCATTTCTGAGCTGACGGACGGAAAAGGTAGTAACTGAATATTTTGTATCATAACATGTGAATACAACTGGAGGCGTTTCAAAAGGTAACTGATCCATTTTATCAGCTACCGCCAAATTTAACCACAAGGAACTCCGGTCAGCAGATATGCCATGATCGGTGGTTGCTTTCAATGCAACCACAAGGAGCACCTGATAAACTATCCACCCAAGTGTACGCTTTTACCAGGACCGCATGGTAGCCGGTAGAGCAATTAAACTAGCCCTTCAGTCCCTTCCCGCCAAATTCAATATTCTCTTCAGTCCCTTCGCGCCAATTTCAAAACAAAGGTTAGTTGTTCCCCCAGCCCTAAAGAAAAGACCGGACCTCAAGAGACACCACTAAAATGTGTCAGAAATATCTGTAAATTCTATTTCGGAATGTCTAGACAATTGAGTACCTAGAGATACCCAAAAGGCCAAAACTAGCCGGATAACTGTCCGCTTTTTCTATTTTTTCATTCTTTATAAATAGACATTTGCAAATAATAAATTCAACACTTTAATTTGAAAAGGTGGTAAATTTAGTTCTCTCTAAGAATTGCATGAGAGAAGAACGACTAACATATTAAGGATAACGAGCGATCCATACCACAAAGACAACACTCTCAATTCGGCAACGCAGTTCTGAGTGCACTAGTTTCGCAGCGTCAGCATGCTCTTTCTATTGATCGAATAAAGGACGCGAACCTTGGATTCTTCTCGCATGTTCTGCTTGATCTCTGGCCTCATTGATCTAGCCGGTGGCGAGTTTCAGAAGTCTCTGATGGCGATCTCCATTAGTCGACTCATGCATGTGAATTACTGCATTAGATGGGATTTGATTGTCTGCACCCATGAATCGATTTCTTTGATGACGACTGTGGCGAGAATGTCATGGCAGCTCAGAATTGAGGTTTGGTAATGGCGGCCGAGTCTCTCAGGCGATACAGACTTTGCTTGGTGATTCCTAACATGTAAAACGGTGTCGGCCAACGGGGCGACGACACATGAGGAGTACATAGTTTTATCATTTATGACAAAAATATAAGATCTGACTTTAATTGGTTGTGTTTGATACTGGTCTTCTTGAATACATTGTTTTCAAAGCATGGATTTTCAGCAAGGTGAAATCTAAAATCTATGATTGGACGTCAGCGTCGGTTGTGCATTGTTTCCTTCTTAAAGACGTAGCTTTTGAATAATTTAGACTCGAGGTGTTGTGTTGGTGGTGGTTTTTGTTGCAGCTCCAATGCTTCATCACTCGTCAGTCATTGTGGCATAGACACACTTATGAAAAATTGTGGCATGTTCAGATTGTTAATTCTGCATATACTCATTGTGATACGGGTAGCTCTGGCAGTTCTCTCACAACCATTTGGCATGCCATGTGAGTGAGATGATCAACTGTGTGTGAACTGGCTTGTGAATCAGGCATTCAGTCGCAGCCAATATAGACCAGGAATGGGAGCAGTTGCTGGATTGCAGTGCAGCGGCCATGTGTTTGCGGTAAGCGCGAACGTGCTTGTGCTGGGCTTTCTCTGAGCACATCACTCCGATCGATATCATTTCAAGCAAGGGTTGGGGCCAGGAACTGAAGTCCATTGGATAGGAGCGTTGGACGTAAGCATTTCTCGATTCTAGTGTGAGCAAGATACCAACACTATATCTAGAGGGGAGACATGGGCTCAAGCCATTCCATCCCAAAACAACTGTCCAACGATTTTTAAAATTTATCCTAACTACTATCGCTGCTCCATCACAACTTGTTGAGTGGCACATTACAATTGGTGCCCTCGTACCGATGCCAATGCCGGATTGCCTGCATTCATTACCCTCGGCTCACTCCCTAATGCGTGGCCGGGCAGGGCACACAGCACACTAGAGACCTCACGAGAGGAAAACCTTACGATCTCCAATTTCAGTCTTCAGTGTTTTATAGGTATTCCCCGTTTCATAATTTAAGATATTTTAAGTGTAATAAATATTGTTTAGATTCGTACTAAAATAAATAGACATGTATACTAAAACATGTCTACATACACGCATATGAATATCTACATACACACATATAAATATGAGAAATGTCTAAAACATCTTATATTGTTAAAGGGAGAGAGTAATTTATAAGACTGGTTAGTTATCCATGTGAGCTATATAATTTACTGGTCTAATAGTACGTTGTATGTTATACATGGTGAAGATTATGCCGCTTTGCTCCTGTCGAAATAGTATGAAACTATGAATATGATGGAGTTGATAGCATAAAACTACCACATTTGATGAGTCAATTGCGTATAACTATCTTTTTATTTTAAATCTCATATAACTAAAAGATCTGTACAACTTGTGTAGTTGTACGACCTGATCTGTGTAGTTTACGTTCAATCTGATCTGTACAAGATGATCTGTATAGTTATACGACCTGATCTGTATGATATGTGTACTTTTACGTACAACAGTTTGTACTACCTAATTTTATGTTTGTACATAATGTTATGTATAGTTTGTACAATTTTGATTCACAAATTTAGATCTGGATTTGAATCTATATATGGACATGCAGGGGGCCGCTCACTCAGTTTACGTGTCCACGTGGCGGCAGCAAATCGAGCGCGGGACCATGAAAGAGATATTCGAAAGTCCCTAGTTTTTTTTAAGTAAGTCCTCTCCCCGTATGTCTTCACAAAAACATTAGGATCAGTCAGACGGACAAATTGACGTTAGTGGGCCGGCCCAACGTGCTAGGATCCGGAGCGATTTGGCGATACTAATCGCTCGGGCTGTACCGAGCAATTTCGTAAAGATTACGTTTCGGACCCGTAGACCGCGGGTAAGAAACAGCGGGCCTAAACCGCGGCTAAGAAACGATGTGCCTCTCCCTTTCCAGTGTACCTGGACAACTCTAGAGATGACTGACGTAGCTGGTGATGGTCGTCCTAAGCTGAATCCTTACCCAGGTCTATATATAAACGCACCTTTGATAGCCTCATACAGTCTCTTTGTCGATCCCCTAGTTTCTACTTTCCACTCAGATTGCCTTTTTCCGCAACCTAAATTCACGTGAGGTGAGGTGTCCAATCTCCATGTGCGGCGGTGCCATCATCTACGACTACATCCCGGTTCGCCGGCAGGCATCCGCCGACGACTTCTGGCCCGAGGCTAGCCATTATGAAGCCCCCGACAGAGGTACGTGTACGCATACGCATGCATGTTGTTCGATCGAGCTTCCTTCTTCGTGTGCAACTGCATGCAAAGTAGAGACTGATGATCAGTGTGCTTCGGCAATTGGCATGATGCAGCGCGCCGCTTGATGAAGCGCGAGAGGAAGAACCGGTACCGGGGCATCCGGCAGCGGCCATGGGGGAAGTGGGCGGCGGAGATCCGGGACCCTGTCAAGGGCGTCCGCGTCTGGCTAGGCACCTACCCCACCGCCGAGGCCGCCGCGCGCGCCTATGACCACGCCGCGCGACGCATCAGAGGCGCCAAGGCCAAGGTCAACTTCCCCAACGAGGTCTTCAATGCTGCCCCCCTGCACGCCGCTCCCTGCACAGTGGCTGCCCCGCCGCCCGTGCTGCTTTCGCCCAAGAAGGAAGGGGAGCTCGAGTCGGCAGCCGCATGCTCCGGCGAGGTGAAGGAGCTCTCCGAGGAGCTCATGGCGTACGAGAACTACATGAACTTCCTTGGAGTCCCGTACATGGAGGGCGGGGATGCGGCCGCCCCTGCTGCCGCGGTCGCCGTCTGCGAGGAGGCGCCGGCCGCGCTGTGGAGCTTCGAGGACTGCTACCCGCCATCTCTGGAGCTCTGATTGAATGCATGGCGGGAAGGCATTCCTGCCACGCTCGCACTAGACGCAGAAATCCCGTGTGCTCTGTTGAATCGCAGTACTACATTTTTTCAGTTTGCAACTGTTGTGACTTGTCAATTTTTAATTTCATTCACATGTTCTCCGTGCAACCAAAACGTGTAATTTACTCTGTTAATTGATGTTCCTGATTCCTCTATACTCCCAGACCAGAAAATATATCCACAATAATATACTACTCCGACTTGACAAGCACAAGAGCAGGCCTTGTACCGCTTGCCCTTAATTTTTCCGTTTTTGTAAGAAGACTGCCTGATCAAACCTCATCGGAAGATGTACCATCGGCGGTGCCGATTGTTCGGCTCGAACCAACTCGTCGTCTGGTCTGACTCACCAGGATAAGAGCCGCTGTTTTGACGCCCGTTGTTTTGCTATGTTTTGTTTTGCACAATCAGCCGCCCGTATTACGCAGTACTCCTCTCCCAAAGGCGGCAGGGCCGCAGGGCACTCGCCAGCATGTCAACAAGTGAAGGAGCAGCCGTCTCTCTCTTGGTATCCAAACTCTTAAAATTTACCAGATAATAAATGTCAAAAAAAAACCCAGATAATTACTATTATCCAAACTCACAACATTTGGGAGATAATTTCACTTCTCCAGACTTTGACCTCTGCGCCAATTACTATGAGTATCTTGATTATTAGTCTTATTTATGCAGCGAGGAAGATCCTCAAGTATAGATAGAAGTCCGTATTTGGGTACGGTTTTTTTTTTTTTGAAGTTTTAACGCGGCTGCCGTTTATATTGGGTGTGTTGAGGCTGTATATCCACTCGTAGACCACGCGAGCTAGGCTCACTACCTGCTTGTACTACACATAGACTTTTCACATTTCTTCAATAATCCCTGCTTTTATTTCGAAGGCACAAATATTCACAGACTAATCACATGGCTTGCAGAGAAGAAGCTTCATCAAACAATTATTGTTGACACCCTATGACCCTATTCAGCAAGCTGGCTTTTTATAGGCAATTGCATGTACACACGATTTTCAATTTTTTTTTTTACCGACCGGTCCTGTGGAGGAGGTATCTTCCTGGATCATCGCATGTGCAGCAAGAGCAGCTCCGGCTTCTCCACCATGCATTTCCACTCGTTGCAGAACTTTGCAACTGTGGCACCGTCGACAACTCGGTGATCGGCTCCAACAGTCACCTACATGGTATAGAATGGGATGTCTGAGTGAGTGAAAGTAATGTAATCCCAGGGCTACTGCTTCGAAAAAATTCTAAGCCTAGGGCTAGTCAGAAGCTTGTACAACAATGATCATACATTGATTATCGAGGAAGGGTAGACGTTTCCTTTATCATCGAAGCGTGGGAGTTTCTGGATGCGGCCTAGAGCAATGATTGCAACTTCAGGAAGGTTGAGAACCGGGGAACCAAACTTGCCACCGATGGCACCTATGTTGCTTAGTGTTATGGTTCCATCCGTGATATCGTTGCTGCTTAGCCTGTTATTCGATGCCATCTCATGTAATCGTGACAATTCCTTTGTGATCTGGTGTAATCATGTTAACAAATTTCAGTAGGCAAGCACAAAAACAGGCTATATCCAAATGAAGATATGACTGGATGGACTAAAGTAATAATATGGTTTCAAGGGGCCACTTTATACGTTTAGCCAATCATCTAAAAAGAAATACTGAGTTTGATAGGTCGCCTAACTGCAAATCAATCAAATCTTTATCTAAGGTTTTATCTGAATAACAGGATAACATTCATTTAGAATCCCGAGCACACAAATTTGTCATAATTTTTGGAGAAAAGAAATTGCTGCTGACCTCCATTATAGAAAGTGACTGAACTTTCTTGATGTATGGCACGACTAACCCATGTGACGTAGCCATAGCTACCCCAATGTTGTGGGATCCTAAACAAAAGATAAACAAATGTCATTATACTTTCAGTGAAAAAGGTGCCTTGAAGAGAAATAACCGCATCACGTCTTTATATGGTGCACTGTGTATGAAATAAATAACCTGGCATCACAATTCAGAAATACCCCCTCCGTTTCTTAATATAAGATGTTTTAGCCTTTTTCCAAAGTCACATGTCCAAACTTGTATCTAGATATGTTTTAGGGTCCACATTCACATGTCCAAACTTGTATCTAGACAACATGTGCAATAGATAAAACATCTTATATTAAAAAAGAGAGGGAGTAGTTGTCATGTTTCATATCTTATTGCAAACTAGCAAATACATAAATAAAACTCGTCTATAAGACAAGGTATTGGAAAACATTCAGACGAACAGAGGCGCTGCAATAGTTTTTTTGTTACTGGTAGGTTGATAAGGACAACTACAAGATTTGATATGTGAGCTATTCTGGTTTACAGGTAGGCGCACATTTTGCATACAGTTCATGTGGAAGTATTAGTTATAATGTGTAAGTGGGAGAATACGAGTATATTCTCCGCGAAGGATGTCCAAACTACTACCCTGAGTGACTCTAAACTCAAAGATTGCATACCTTTTAAAATAACTTCATTTGTTTCTTCATTGAAAGAACTATTCAATAAAGGATATTTACACAGTGCCATAGAAAGAGATTTTATGAGGAAAGGAAGGAAGGTGTGCTTGATATTCTGATCTTTATTCTCCTTTTGAAACAATGCCTTAAGTCCTATAAGAGCATCACAGTTTATCTCCTCCAAATAATGAAAATGTGGTACTTTTGCAGCCAGGCTCATTGATTTCACCATTGCTCTCTGGTATCCCCTGGAGAAACACATCGTTCTGTTATGGACTGGAGTGGTTCTGTATGTGATTAAAATATCAAACAAGGCTATACAGAAATAATGTCATACCTGAGCAGAATTTTCTTGTCTTCATAACAATGTGTATCCAGCAATGATTTTCCTCCCACCGGTACCTCAACTTGGCCAACGTTCTCTTCAAGAGCTGAGAGTGGCTCCTGACAAAGACCCTTGCTGGCAGCGTAATTCAACACATCTTCTTTCAAAATTCTACCATCTTTTCCTGTACCTTGAATATCATTTATGTGAATCCCATAGTGCTTCACTAGATGCCTAACGGCTGGTGTGGACAGAGATCCGCGAGGAGCATTGCCTTCACCATCCACTCCAAGCAAACTGTCAGAGGATGAAGCTATACTATCATGAGATACGACTTGGCTGTCGCCCACAATCATCTTAAGTAAAGTTTCACCAACCTAATAATCACAGATTGACTTCAGAAAATCAAGGACATAAAGTGCAAAAAATCATACTGAAAAAAGGGGGCATAATAGAGTTCTGCGCAATTTTCCAGGACATCAATTGAAACAAACCAGGAAACAAGATGACATCTACAACAAGTAATCAAAAGCTACCTTTACTATGTCACCAGGGGCAAAGTGAATCTGATGCACTGTTCCCTTGAAACGACTTGTTATTTCAATAGTTGCTTTGTCACTCTGTACTTCACATAGCTGCTGAAATTCATCTACTTGATCACCCTGCAAAATGAGCAAGTAAGAAAAATCTCCATATTGAGATGAAAAAAAGATAGAACAGACTGTCGGATTATATGCACATTCTGCCCATTATAGGCAGCAATATCTTGGTGGTTGTTCCTGAATTTGTAATCACATATATGTTTCACGCCATTAGTGGTTTAATTTAGTTACCAAGTTTAGCAACATAGAGGAGAAGAAAGCTTCTAATGCGATGAGATAAAACCCTTTCAATACATCAAATAAAATATTAAACCATACAACGGACTAATGATCCATGTGTCTTATGGAAGAACATTAACCCATGTCAATAGCAAACCAGTCAGGAGCTGGGACACAAATCAGGCTCCAGCATATTCCTTGAGTTGTAATTTCTGAATAATCTGAAACCTTTCAACTAAAATTTGCCTGTGTGCAACTATTGATGCAGAGGCCGGGGTCATGTCCCTTTTGTTGAAAAAAGGCTCCAGCATGTTCAGGTATATGTCGAGAACGGGGCAGAGGCCCAGTGGCTAGGGAAGCGGTGGCTAATCCCAGCAACCACCGTTCAATCCCCGTCAGGGACGAATTTGTGGAATTCTCACAAGGACCGATTCTTTTATAAAAGAAAGCCACCAGGGCTAGTCCTGGCTGGTCTCATTGTAAAAAAAATGTTCAGGTATGTGTGTTCGAATGAAGAAAACTTCTTTATGTTGCCTAAACATGACCACATTGTGCATGATGTGCTTTCTTATGCACTTGGTTTAATTTTTATGAGGCACACCTAATTAATTCCGCCTTGCTATAGTTTACTATTTGGCCAAAGATAAATTTGTCATGAATTTCCTAACTCTTTATAAACGTGGCCAACGGGGGAATGATCCCTCACTTGACTTTACGTTGTTAGGTAGAAGGTGAGATGCCCGGTTTATGAGAATTCATCGCCGCAACCATTTTGGCGCAGCTAGAACTCGAACCCGGGCCGGCTAGGCGCGCACTCGCAGGGACGAATTTGTGGAATTCTCACAAGGACCGATTCTTTTATAAAAGAAAGCCACCAGGGCTAGTCCTGGCTGGTCTCATTGTAAAAAAAAAAAGTTCAGGTATGTGTGTTCGAATGAAGAAAACTTCTTTATGTTGCCTAAACATGACCGCATTGTGCATGATGTGCTTTCTTATGCACTTGGTTTAATTTTTATGAGGCACACCTAATTAATTCCGCCTTGCTATAGTTTACTATTTGGCCAAAGATAAATTTGTCATGAATTTCCTAACTCTTTATAAACGTGGCCAACGGGGGAACGATCCCTCCCTTGACTTTACGTTGTTAGGTAGAAGGTGAGATGCCCGGTTTCTGAGAATTCATCGCCGCAGCCATTTTGGCGCAGCTAGAACTCGAACCCGGGCCGGCTAGGCGCGCACTCGCAGCCTCTGCCACTGAGCTAGCACTCAGTTCTCATTTCCTAACTCTTTATGAGGCACACCTAGTTAATGATTTTAGTTTCTGTGTGCAATGAATTGCCTAACTCTTTGTCTGATTTTTACAGGAATCAGCAAAGAAGACAAAGAGCAAGCTTGGAAGCAGTTCTCAGCTAAGCATCTCCAAAGGCAGAGTTAGACTAGAGTAGTTGTCTAGTAACCCATCTCCGTTCCCAAGTTCACACACATCAAATTTCACAAGGAAAACAGAACAAGCAACTGGACTCACCATGATCAAACTACTGGTTGATCCAGCTGCACAGGTCGTGGGCACCCCCAATTAAAAGAGTATTAGCACAATTCTTACTACAGTAGAAGCAGAGTATTACTACGTACAAGATGACGAAGGCACGTGCCTCATTTTCTTTTTCAATAAAAATACAGTAAATATAGGCCGTGCAAGAGTCATCAGACTTACCTCGGTGACGAACCAGCGCAGCAGCTCGCACTCGGCGATCCCTTCCCCTGTCTGCGCGAGGGGCACCTCCACCAGCTCAGCCACCTCGCCCGCCGGCACCGACGCAGCAGAGGCAGAGGCATCGCTGGCAAACCACCGGCCCCTCCCGCCCAACGCTCGCCGCCACTGCACGGCGCAGAGTTAACGGGGGAGGAAAGATCAAGACCACGCGCGCGAAGGAGCTGAGGGCAATGGAGGAGGAGGGCGACGGCCATACACAAACCTCGGCGAACGGGGAGGAGGCGGCCGCGAGGCGGAGCGGCGAGAGGGGTAGGAGGAGACGATGTAGGGGCTGCGAGGGCGTGGTGGATCCTATGAGAAGAGGTGCCCGCGGGAGCGGCGGCGGCGGCGGCGGGTTCGTGGGTCGTGGGACGACGGTGATGGGGCGGGCCCGGTGGCGGGAGCTGGAGGCGAGCCGGTTCCAGGCCATGTCCTTGCTGCTTGGCGTCGTCTGCTACTCGTGCATCGGAATTGGAATTGCGGATCAGTGGTGGTGGGTGATGGATGAGGGGGAGGAGGGAGGAGGAAGAAGAAGAGTAGTGAGGGGCACTGCAACTGCAAGTGAGCTTGGCGAGAGTGTTCCAAACTGGCGCACTTCAAGAAAAACATGCGCCAAATAGGCCAACAGCGAAGAGGATAGGGGCGAGCTGAGCTGGCGCGCAGACCCACTGTTAAGCTAATCTGCCCGAGTAATATGATCAGCCGCCGGCCTCGGCACGACCCGGGCAGGACTAGTGTTAGGCCTGGTACTGGTTCAGCACTCATGGCACGGCCCGGGCCCATTGGGCATGCGGGCCTGTTTCGACCCGTTCAAACTGTTTCGGGTCTATTTTGTTTTAGGATTTGGAAAGGGAAAAAGTTTAAAACAAACCTTAAATAAACTTATAAGGAAAAGCTAGATTGAATCTTAAACTCTGTAATCTCGGTCTATTTTGACTCATATGCATATTTGACATACCGGGAAAGCAATAACATTGACTGAAATTGTAGGTTATTATTAGTGTCACTCCCATATGGAACCCACATGTCGTAATTAAAAAAAATCTCTATCCAGCAAGGGGTTGGAGGAGCCCCGAGCACGGGCACCGACCACCATAGAGACCAACGACCACGCTCGCCTCGCCCGCATAGACCAATGACCACGCTCACCCAAGAGCAGACCGAGCTCCTCCGCCCCATGTTCGCTCAGGAGGACGGCGAGCTCCTCTGCCGCCATGTCGCGTCGACAATTCTCTAGTGGAGGCGAACCATGTGATGTCAGGAGGGAGGGGACGGATGTCACCGCTTTCGTGCGCGCCACCACGCCGTGCTCCTCACTCGCCCCGCATCGGCCGTTGCGCCCCGCCTCAGGCCTTGACACGCGCCAACAACTCCAACCAAAAACGCACGCCGGAAATCGTTTGCCCCGTTTCGGTCATTACCACAATTTTCAAACCATAAGAGCTTCTCTAGCATACCCCCCAGGGCACCCCATACGTTCTTTGCAGGCTAAAATGTGACGCGCTACCACAAATCGATATGCATAATTTAATTTTGCATTTCACAGGAGCTTTTTTATAACGAACTGGACAGAGTTCATTGAAACTACGAACTGTGCAATGTAGAAATCAAAAAAGGAAATCGTAAATATGGAACTCCTAACTGCGGAATCGCCGCCACGCGGTGGTGCCAAAATTCGTCTCCGGTGAGTACTGGAGCCTCTGCCATGAAGGTGATTCCTCGGCGACGCGGTGGCTCACTCGTCGTCGAAGTCGAGGTCGACGTAGATCTTCGCCTGCTCCGCCGTGAGGGGTCGACACTCCTCCTTGTCCTCCTCGCGGCGGCTGCGCTCGAAGAGGAGAGACATCACCATGGTGAGGTGGTTGTCGTCGATGAAGTTTCCGGGCGAGAGCCATGGTGAGGTCGTCGTCATCGACGTAGTCGCGCTCTGAGAACGTAGGGGCGTCGCCACCTCCACCTCCTCCTGCTTCATGGGGACGATGGCGAGGGCGCGGTTGCAGATGCTTGATGGCAACACGGCCGCACTGCGAGAGCTGGACATGGCAGAGCGCAAGGTCGAGGCCAGCCCTGGTCTCCGTTGCGGCCTGTGCTACCAGTGACGGACACTATCCTGGCGGTGGATCTAAGCGGGGGACCGGAGCGCGCGAATAATTGCTCGCTGGAACTCAGAGGGGATATGGAGGAGGGGGATAGGGTTTCGGCCTCATTGACCCCTCCGTGCCACATACATACCGATCGACGTGAAGGATGCAGGCCACACCAGGCTTGTTTGATTCATAGGATTAGAAAAATGTAGGAATAGGAAAATCATAGGATTGGTATGGCGTGTCTAGTTGGATCCTATAAGAAGAGAAAGTTTGTTTGATTGACGAAGGAATTTTTTTAAGAGGTTGGAGCTCATGTTATTTTCTTATGGTGTTTGTACTACAAGATTCCTATGAATCAAATGGTGTCAAAGGGAAAATTACTATAGGATTTCAATCCTACATCAATCTTTTGAGAATCCTACGAATCAAAGAGCCGTAAATATTTATAGGCTAGTGTCCGATACAGGATCTTGAAAACAAGGACCTAAGGGCATCTCCAGTCGTTGCGCCCCCAGGGCCCAAAACGTCGGCGATTTGTGCCCGCCGCGAAGCGAAACGGCGCTATTATGGAACTTGGGGGGGCTAGGTTTCCAGTCGTTCTCCAGCCCAAGATTCGGCCCACGAAATTCAAAAACGGCGCAAACATGAATTGGCGCAAACAGAGGCGATTTCATTCAAAATAGGCGCAAACAGAGACGATTTCATTGATTTTTAGGCACACATAGGCGATTAAAGAGATTTGAACTCACCGATTACAAAAATTAAAACTAAACATAAAAAGGACGATGCCTAGTCGAGCAGGCCGAGGCTGGCGGCGATCGCCTGGCTGTAGTCGGGGTCACCACCGTCGTCGTCGGAGCTGTCGTCGTCCTTGCGTCTCGGGCCTGCGCCGGCGTCCTTGCCCCACCCGCTCGGGCCTGCGCCGTCGCCGTCGCGGAACCACCTGGTCTGCTGCAGGGTCCGCGGCGGCTCCTCCTCTTCCTCCTCCTCCCCCTGGCTGTCGGCGTCGAGGATGACGTACGGGACCGGCGCGGGTGGCGGCGTTCGCCTCCACCTCGACGAGGAGCTGACGCTGGCGCTCCAGCTCCTGCTCCGTGTACTCGTCGAGGCTTCATTTCTCAGCGAACGCCGGATCCGCCGGCTGCACCGTGTTGAAGGAGGCTTCTTGGGCCTCCTTCAGGCCGGGCCACTCCTCCTCCTGCTCCTCCTCCGGCGATGGCTCACGCTTCGGCCTGACGCGGGCGCCGCTGCGAGGCGCAGGGCGCCCGAAGTTGAGGAGGGGAGGGGTGAGGGATGCGTAGACCGCCCCCGCCAGCGGAGGGGAGAGGTTCGCGTACCTGGTGCCGGTGAGCGACGGTCTGGAGGAGGAGGAGCCGGAGCCAGAGGAGCCCGCGCCCATCCGGCGCGGCATCCACGAGCGCGGCGGCATCGTCAGCCGCGGCTCGTTGCCGCGCTCGATGTAGTCCAGGATCGGGTCCTGTTCTCGCCGCCCCACCACCGCTTGCGCCCGATGGAGTTGCAGCGCCCCTCGACCGGTCCGTTCCTCCCGCGGTCGGCGACGTTCTCCTCGTGGCGGCGCCGGAAGTACTCCGACCAGAACCCGTCATTGCCCACCGCCCTCCAACGGCGTTCGGCGTCCTGGTGCGGGGTGAGGGAGGCACGGACCTCCTCGATGGCCGCCCTGAACTGCTCGCCGGCAGGGACAGGGGCACGGGGATGCCGCCAGCGCTGAGCTGCCAGCCCCCCCTGCCCGGCGGAGGCGCTGGGGACGCGCATGTCCGGCGGGCACGGGTAGCCCGCGCGGTACAGCGCCCATGCCTCCTCCTTGTGGAGGTGGCGGCGGCCCCAGCCGTTCACGGCGGCGACTTCGTTGTAGGCCATGGCTGCTAGGGCCTCGGCGGTGTGGAGGAGAGGGGAGAGAGGTGTGAGGCAGAGGCGGCGAGAGAGGAATGGCGATGGGCGGCGAGGTTCGGGGAGATTTATAGCGGCGCGTCCAGGCGAAGGGGCGGCGGTGGGTGGCCATAACTGTGCGCCGCGTGAACGCGCCACGCAATTACTCCGACAACCTTTGACTGGAGGAGCTCACTGGCCGGCCGCCACGCCATTACTCCGGCAGCCTTTGACCGACACGGGAGCCGAGAAGATGAGCACGAGCGGTTTCTGTTGGCGCCATTTTCTCCCGCGTCGCTGACAGCGCTGACCCGCGTCACGTTTCGCCCCCCAGGCCGAACCCGGTGGGCTGAGTTTCGGCTGGGAGCGCCGACGCTATTTTCCGCCAATAGACGCTAACTGAGGTTCTAGGGGGCGGACGACTCGTGGAAAAACGGCGATTTTTCCTTTCGCCGACGCTAAAAAGGCCTCCTGGACGCTGGAGGGCGACTGGAGATGCCCTAAACCAGTCCTAGCCATGTGTTGGGCTGGGCTGGGCTTTGGGCCGGGCCTGAAAAAGCCCGATACAGAAAACCCACGTCCGGGCCCGACCCGGCCAAAAAACCCGAAAGCCCGACGGGCTTCTTCCTGTTTTGCGCAAATAACGAAACCTAGGCCCGGCCCGACCGACGGGCCCGATTTTAAGGCCTAAGCCCGGTTTTTTCGGGCCGGCCCGGGCTAAACATGGCCAGGTCTACCCTAAACTGCCGGCCCAGAGACGCGGTTGCGCCGTTGTGGGCCGATACGCGGGATCTAGCAATGCTCTAACCGCTTACGAAATCAGCAAATATGTTAGCCAAGTTCATTGAAACCGTACTTCCGTGCATCTTTGAAAAATGAAAACAGAAACAAAGTCGAGAACGACTGGCAAGTCCGGAGGTGACGGTGAGTCGTTGTCCGCTTCCGTCTCCGTGCCACCAGACTAGCGGGCATAAATGCGGCTCGTCGCCTGCATATTTAGGCGTCGTCTTCGTCCTTGGTGTACCAGCTCAAGGTACACAACCTCGCGCTGCTAGTTTTAAGCGGCACCCCAATCCAACGTACCCGCAACCCAAAGCCTCCTCTCTGCTTTGCTGCCCGCTTCTCCCCTCTGGCTTCCTTCTTCCCGGCCTTGCAAGCCACGCGCTCGTCCTCGTCCTCCTCTCTCCTTCCTTGGCGTCAAGTCTTCAGGATGGATGTCGAATACCATGAGGTGATTGGGTTTGGCTCCGACATTGCATGCGTTGCTTCTTCGATTCCATCTTGCCTACTCATCGTCTTCATTCATCGACAGGAGTACGTGAGGAACTCGAGAGGCGTGCAGCTCTTCACCTGCGGATGGCTGCCCGCGTCCACATCGCCCAAGGCGCTCGTCTTCCTCTGCCACGGTACGTATCATCAATTCACCATACAGTTCAGTAGCTGCAGAAATTTCATCTAGTTCGCTTCAGTTCTTCAGATAGTTCTTTTTCCCATCTAACTATAGCTGTTAATGACGATGTTAATATGCTCTTCAGGTTACGGCATGGAATGCAGCGGCTTCATGAGAGGTATGGATGACATAAACTCAGCTTTGATCTAGTAAAACAACGAAGAACAACCTCCCACACCAAGGTTACCTTATTTATTCATATGAAGCTTTTCTCCTTTTTTTTTCACCGGCAGTACGAACACACGGATAAGCTTCAAAAAGGTTTAGCGGGTTGTCTGTGTTCTCATACAGTACATAGGATGCTACTCTCTTCTCTGATGTTCACTGTCTCCACACGCATTTAATTGCTCGATTCACATGCACGCAGTAGCTATTTCAGAGTCTGTGAACGTAGTAATGATTCACCGCTGTATCTTACCCTCTGGCCTCTGCCTCTCTGCCTCTAATTAAGGCATCACGCAGTACTCAAAAGCTTAAAAAAATGCTCTGCAGTAGTGCATTACTCTATAGTACAATATTTACTAGTTTTTTTTTTGATAAACCCAGCCTCTGCATCGATTCTCCAGCATTTGTTAATGAATAAACAAAATACTACAATACTAGTACTCCGATTCTCTAGCAAAACAATGCACATACACATTATTAAGTCGCTCATAAACCATGGACATGGACTGTATTACTTTGATTTACTATGTTAGAATGCGGTGAGTAAATACTACTGCTCGCATTTGCATATAATTCTGGTGGAGTGGTGGTGGTGTTTAATCCCATATATATATGGTGTTGTCGACGCAAGCGAGAAGACAATAACACTATCGTCAGTCACGCTAGCTAGCTGACGTTCTGTTTGGTAGCTTTCGGTTCAAGGCACTTCTAGAAAGGTATATTACTCCAAATTATAGAGAATGTACTTGTCTTATCACCCACGATTTTCTTATCATGACTTGCCTCACCCAACTAAGACCTTTCAAATGAGAGTAAGATCAAGCATCTTTGATGGTCTCACTGAACCAAAAAAAATAGATATGGTAGAGAGAAAGGACATTTAGGAATCGAAAAGCAAGCTCGAGTGCCTTGTTTGTGAGATTCACATTGTTTTCAAGCAAGAGATCCTTGCCTCATGCTGGTGGTTTAACTTACTGATGCACGCATTTAAAAGCCGCCACGGGCAGGCAGGTCTCAATTGAAAGCGCCAGTCGTATTGAACAGCCTAATTATGTCTGCTGCCTTGCCTGTCTCCCAATTTAGTAATCAGTTATTACTACGACCCTGTTGGGGGTAAGCGTCTGCGTGTAGCACATTGTTGATACAGTAAGTTGGATGATGGTTATCAATATATACGTCCTCTTGACTCTAGTAGATACTCTTGTAGCGTTTCGTATATAGGAAGAAAGGTATGCAGAGAAGCACATCGATCTAGATGTATTTCCAAGGACAATTATTACGTGCTAGATTGTGTTTTACAGATTAGCCTGCCATCAAGCCCATTTGTGATCTACAGTGCGTTTTGTCAAAGTTAATTTGTGTCTTGTCCATGGAGACAGACAGACCACCAACTCCACCAAAGGCGCAACAACTTATACAGGTCGTTGCCGCATCTATCTAGTTGGCTGCCTAAACTAAGCTTTTACCTTCTTTCAACATCCTGGACCAAATTAAACCTCTGCAGTACGTCCTCCTACATATATATTGGCTTTATTACTAACTTGTGTACATAGTTTTCAATGCAAGTCTCTGTCATCCTCGAGCGAGATGTATGGACGACGATGTTGGTTATGTAGGTGAGCTGCCCTGCCCCCGACCTGAGCAGCTCGCCGCCCACACCGTCTCCCATCCATCATCGCTCGCGGCCATTACCACCGCCGTCGGCGTGGACTCCACACACAAAATCAACTTGCTGGCCGCGGCTGATTCACATATCTTATATGCAGCCGCGGCCGCTATATCCCTAGCGGTGCTGTACGTCTGTCCCATGGCGTCGGTGCCGCTGGGACGCCATTAATGGAGACCAACCGCTTGGTCGAGCAATATTTGGCTTGCGCCGAGGCAGTCCGCCATGATGTAGCTCCAACTAGATTTGTGTTTGCGTAAGTGTGGTCGCCGCTACTGTAGCCGTGCGCCTAGCTACCAGCGTAGGAACGTACGCACTGATCTACGGGTGCAATTAAGGTTCCGGTGCTCACGATGTGGAGGTTATTAGTTGTCCCCTGTTGACGTTGATCGATGATTACGCGACACAGGAGATACGTTGAAGAAATTAATCCATGACGACAAAGCCTAGTTAGGTCCGCTGTCGTGTGGAGCTTAACTGAGTAGAGTTTGCAGAGGATGATCGACGCACATTATTCTGTGTAATGAAAGAATAATTATGACGCTGAGGATGATAATATTGCAGCTTGCGGCGTTCGGCTGGCGGCGGCAGGTTACGGCGTGTTCGGAATGGACTACGAAGGGCACGGCAAGTCCATGGGCACCCGCTGCTACATCCGCAGCTTCCACCGCCTCGTCGACGACTGCGACCGATTCTACAAGTCCATCTGCGGTAACCACACTAATGGTTCCTTCCTTTGATAATTTTAAGGAGATATTAGCTCTCACACACACATGATCCCATTGATCCTGACTGGTGCAGACCTGGAAGAATACAGGAGCAAGAGCCGGTTCCTGTACGGCGAGTCCATGGGCGGAGCCGTGGCGCTTCTGCTGCACAGCAAGGACCCCGCATTCTGGGACGGCGCCGTGCTCGTCGCGCCGATGTGCAAGGTGTGCTGCTAGTGCTAGGCTGCTATAGCTACGAGCATGAGATGTGGATGGATTCTGAATTTCTTTTTCCTATCGCCATGCAGTGTGTGTTTTCTGTTCTTTTCTAAACTGAAACTGATTTCGAATGCCCCCGGTTCAGATATCAGAGAAGGTGAAGCCGCACCCTCTGGTGATCACCGCCCTGACGCAGGTGGAGGACGTCATACCCAGGTGGAAGATCGTCCCCACCAAAGACGTTATTGACTCCGCCTTCAAGGATCCTGCCAAGCGCGAAAAGGTCGGTGACTTCTTCTTCAGAGTTCAGACATCCTTGTTGTTCCAGTCATGTATCATGGGTTGGGAGGCAGACTGAATTTTCATTTTTCAGTACCCACAGAGCAGCAGCAGCATATTATGGTTGCTGTATTTTGCAGCACTACTACATTTTAGTAGCTGATAATCTGATCTCGTGTTTGTTTCTGCAATGCGGCCGAGCAGATCAGGAAGAACCAGTTGATCTACCAAGACAAGCCGAGGCTCAAGACAGCACTGGAGATGCTTAGGACCAGTATGTATGTGGAGGACAGCCTATCGCAGGTGAAGCTCCCGTTCTTGGTCCTGCACGGCGAGGCCGACACGGTGACCGACCCGGAGGTGAGCCGTGCACTGTACGAGCGTGCCGCCAGCACGGACAAGGCCATGAAGCTCTACCCGGGGATGTGGCACGGCCTCACCGCCGGGGAGCCAGATGAGAACGTCGAGGTGGTCTTCTCCGACATCATCACGTGGCTCGACGCGCGCAGCCACATGTGGACAGTCCAGGAACGGCTCATGAAGATGATGGCAGCACCACAGAAGCTCCTCGACGACAGTGCTGACCAGGGCTCAACGCACCCTCGGCGGCGACGGCGTAGGGGCTTCCTCTGCGGGCTCACCGGACGGACACATCACCACTCAGAAATGTAGTGTGCGTGTAACCTAGTGCTATAACACCAGATCACCTGCTAAAGCTAATGGCGAATAAGGGGCGATCTAAGCGTAAAATGCATGTAACATAAATAGAGGCACACAAGATCATTCCCGTCCCTCCGTTTGCAGTGAACACTTGCTCAACAGATAAAAAGATATTTCGTTCCATTGCATCTTAAGGCCAATATATGTGCTTTGGAATGTCTATTAGATCACTTTTTGGTGTCCGATGTCTGTAACCAATGAATAAAGGTTTAAACTAGTCAAAAAAAGTGAAAGTGTTCATGTTGGAACATATACAACTTTATAACACTGATCTAACTTTGAGCTCAAAATAACATTAATTATTTGTTAACTCCACATTAATTTGCATGAAAACGGGAAAGGGGGAGAAAAGAACTACTTAGATCACTACAGAGTACAGCCTGCGGTAGTGCCAACATAATTTAGTACCTTCTCCTATGGTCCGACGAACTATATATATGAAGACAGACCACATCGCCACAATTCTACAGATATTGCAAATGTTTTACCCATATTTTACTTCTTGTACACAATCAGTTGTAGAAGTTCACTATAATGTGTGGGGTAGCTATGAAGTTAAGACATGCCAGCAGCTGTGGTAGTGGATTCTTCCTGATCCCCGAAGATACGTTTGCGGAAGTCGGTGACCATGAGGGGAAGGCCCTCACGCAGGGGGACCTTGGGCTCCCAGCCCAGGAGTTCATTCGCGCGGGTGATGTCTGGCTTGCGCTTGTGTGGATCATCAGCAGTGTTTGCACGGAACTCAATGCGTGCATTTGGGTCAATGGTGTCCTGGACCACCTTAGCCAGCTCCAGCATGGTAAACTCACCAGGATTACCCAGGTTGAACGGTCCTATGTGCTCCCCTTCCATCAGCTTCATCAACCCTTCCACCTGAGAGAAGCATCCTATCGGTATCAGAAGAAGCAGTATGATTGATGTATCCCAGTAGTATCAGAAGAAATTAAGAGTCCTTAGAAGCAGGCACCCCTGGGAGCCACCACAATGATCCTGGCGACTTCCCTGTCCAGATCTTCTTGGGCCATCGGAGGTACAAGCAATCCCAGGTCCTCACAACAACTCGTGCTTTTCGTAAAAATATGTCTTTGCAATAAACCATTAAGATTTTGATCTTCCACAAATCATAAATGTGTGCTTACTACCCTACCACAATGTGGTGCAGAAACGATAAAGAACTGAGTCCATAGACACCAAAAAGGAAAGAAGGTTCTTGTAGTCAAAATAGTCTATGCGAATAAGGAAAGCCATTCATATATATGAGCCGGGTGAAGATTTCAGGGAGTTGCAATCGTAAGCTGTATAGTGCAAGAAGGAAACCTACCAGATCAGAAACGTATTGAAAGCTCCTGGTCTGCTTGCCATCGCCATAGACAGTCAAAGGCTCCTTCCTTAGTGCCTTAAATCACAAGTGCACGAGGACCATTTCAGTATCAAATGAACAATATAATTTATCCTTAACTTCAGGAGTCAAAAAGAGGAGGGTGCAATGCAATGGCAGCTACCTGAGCAACAAAGTTGCTGACAACGCGGCCATCGTCAATGCACATGCGAGGACCATAAGTGTTAAAAATCCGGGCAATCCTCACCTAAATAAGACATGAATTACAATAATTTAGCATATTCTTAGCAAGAAGATATGAAAATTATTAATACAAATAATTTGAAATGCCTAAACCTCAAGGTTGGCACCACGGTGGTAATCCATGGTCAATGTTTCAGCTGTGCGCTTGCCCTCATCATAGCAGCTCCTGACACCTATGATTCAAACAAAGTATTTTCAATTAAAAATCTCTCAGAACAGGAAAAAACTCGTACACATTAAATATAGATGTGCTTCAAAAGGTACAAAATGATTATTTTCAGAAAAGCGTTAGCTATTGCGGTGAAGTTTTAACATAATTCTCCTCTGTTTTGTTCTGTTATGTCCTGTTACTTGATTTCATGTGCTCTTCTCGGTCAGCTGTCACTAGTTTTGTTATATACTAAACTAGCCTAGTGTAGTTTTGTGATAATACACCCTTGCTTTACTACAGGGCGTCCAACAAGTGGCTAGCCTCTGTTCCGCGGAATTCTGTCAACCTAAAGTGTCGGCTTGAAAGATTCAAAGCATGATTGCACATTCACAACCAAATATGGAGTTCACAGTCACAATTCCCAGCTTTTCAAATTACAACCAAATATAGAGTCAATGCCTCAGTTCCATGTTTCAGTCATCTTCCCCACTACTTAGTAAAGCTGAACCACCGATTTTAGGGATACTATCATTACTGCGTTGCAAATTAGATATGGAGTGTTTATCAAGGGAGAATATCACTTTACTCAACTATATATAGATAGTAGCATCATACGTGGCCACTTGCAGCACAATGTGTGTAATAGCGTACTTTGGCATTCAGTTATCTAGAAGAAGCATGCTTTTTACAAGAAACAACATACACCATGATACCATATCGATGCTTCTCTACTATACTACTATGTCTCCACAATCAAACTGCAAGAATTTTATAAGAACATTCAAGTTAAGGTCAATAAAATTTGTGTGTTTATGCTATTGCATAGTGCATTAAACAAAAGTGAAACAAAGTATTAGGAGGAAGTATTGATACCAATGGGATTGACATTTCCCCAGTAAGACTCCACCTGAGGGTGCTGGAGAGGATCACCGTAGACCTCGCTGGTGCTTGTGAGGAGGAACCTTGCCCCAATCCTCTTGGCCAATCCAAGCATGTTCAATGTTCCAACAACGTTGGTCTTGTGTCGTCTAAATTGTTAAGGGTCGGTATAACCATATGTAAAATGATACATCTGCTGTTAGGCAACAGAACAATATTTCTGGTACAACTTTTGACTATATTGGGATCATGTGGTAGTTAGGCTACAACTCCACTAAGCTAGCTCTAGCAGTGAAAAGGAGAGACGTGGATAGTGATGAGGACGCATCATTGATTAGAAAGAAAAGGTCAACGATTTGGACCTAGTCTCTTCAATTAAAACAAATCCAATAACGTACAGAAACGTCTAGGCAAGAGTACGACTTTGATTTTATTCCTACTGAAAGTTAGACACATAGAATAGCATTAAGTAAACAGTTTTTGTTGTCTATCGTAACAAAGCAGAAACATTAAAGAATATCCTGGTTGTCCAAATATGAGATGAAAATCACAATTTCATTTCCCATAAATAATCTATCCAGGTACACCTGAGATCTACTCTACTGTACTTTACTACTTGAATACACAGCTCTAATCAATTATCACTCCATCAACAACAAGGAAACCATCAGAAAAAGCATATTATTTCCAGCCAAAGCCAGAAAATTCACCCCAACCCCAAAGCAAACTGACCCAGTAAGACAAACAAATCAAAGCGCAATTACCATGCTTGGAAAGACCAAGTCTCTTCAATTAAAACAAATCTATTAACATACAGAAACGTCTAGGCAAGAGTACAACTTTGATTTATATTCCTACTGAAAGTTAGACATAGAATAACATTACGCAAACAGTTCTTTTTGTTGTCTATGGTAGAAACATTAAAGCATATATATACTGGTTGTCCAAATATGAGATGAAAATCAGAACTTTGATTTCCCATAAATAATTTATCTAGGTACACCTGAGATCTACTCTACTGTACTTTACTACTTGAATACACAGCCCTAATCAATTATCACTCCATCAGCAACAAGGAAACCATCAGAAAAAGCGTATTATTTCCAGCCAAAGACAGAAAATTCACCCCAACCCCAAAGCAAACTGACCCAGTAAGACAAACAAATCAAAGCGCAATTACCATGCTTGGAAAGACCAAGTACTTAGAAGAGAATTCAGATGAGGTAATTCAGTAAGGATATGATTGTCTTGATTGGGTTGTACTTATAGTGCACGGGACTTGCAGGGCATGCTAGGTGGTAGATCTGGTCGACCTCGAGCAGTATGGGCTCGACGACGTCGTGCCGGATGACCTCGAATCTGGGGTTGGCGAGGTGGTGCGCGACGTTCCCCTTGCGGCCCGTGAAGAAGTTGTCCACCACGATCACGCTGTCGCCGCGCTCCATGAGTCGGTCGACCAGGTGGCTCCCCACGAACCCGGCGCCGCCCGTGACGAGAACCCGCAGCACGCGCCGGCGCAGCCCCAGGGGCACCTTGCCGCCGACGGACTCGTGCAGCGACGGGCGCGCGCCGGTGGTCGCGAGGTGGTTGAAAGAGGCAGCGGCCGTGCCGGAGGGAGAGTAGTATCCGACCGGGGAGGCGGGTGAGGAGAGGGCGAAGATCGCGGCGGCGAAGAGCATGCCGACGAGGGCAAAGAGAGGGCGGTGCTCGGCGGTTGCGTAGCGGGCGGCGCGGGGGAGCCAGGAGAGCGGCTTGGAGGGCTTCGGAGAGTACTCACCGCCATCGGAGGCGGATCCTGCGGCCGGCCCGCCGCGGTATGTCAGCTCCGACGCCATCTCCGGCGAAGGGCCTGGATGCAAAATTGACCTCTGACTTTTACGCGTTGGCGAGGTTTACCGCTGCGGGCGACCTGCGAGAGGCAGGGAAGATTTTATATAACGAGATGTAGAGCAGGGTCTGAAGAGCCGCGGTGACGTCCATTTCTACGGCGGCCGCAGCCGTCGATCGCGTTTGCCGTTGCAACTAAATTCCGTCGTCTAAGTTTTAATGGAGATATGATTTTTTTTCTACCAGGAAATTGTAGGAGACAAGCCTAAATTGACCAAACTTTGACGGAAAAAAAAGAGAGTGATCGCATCGCTAACACCTTGACATGTTGAAGTAGATCAAAGTTGTGTTTGGTTCAGTTGTGGATTTTTGAAAAGCTGCTGTCAGCTGTGAGCTGTGAAAAATCAGATGTGAGGTGAAAACTGTGTTAAAGTTAAAAATTGTTTGGCTGAAACAACTATGAAATCTTAAATTTTACTAATCATCTAGGAGCGCCACCAATCGAAATTCCTCGTAAGAGTTTGCCTAACCCCACCGCGGCCACCTTGCTCCTCGTCGGAGCATCGTCGGAGTTGGCTAAAACCTCGTCGGACCACCATGTCCTGCTAGTCCATCGCTTTGGACCTGGTCCGGGTCTATCGTGAGGAACCTTCACTAGTGCTAGACCATCGTCGGAGATCGGCAAAGCCACGTCGTACCTCGCCGGAGTTGACCGGAAATCCGGCTGGAGATCTTAATCATTTTTACATTATCACGGGACCCTCATCGAACATCCGACTATCTTGATTATCGCGGGACCCTCACCAAACCTCACCAACCTCGCCGGAGATCATTTTAGGAGCTGCCCTTAGCTCGCCGGAACACTCCGTCATTGAACAAAAGCTATATCAATCAAGCAAGCTTATAGTATGTGTCTGGGTGCTACCTGATCAATCTAGTCAATCGATCGAGTACTAGCTAAGGGCCCTTTTGTTTGGGCTGGTTGTGGCTGGCTGCGGCTGGGTGTGGTGCTGTGTAGAAAAACTGCTGTGCAGGAGAAGCTGTTTTTCTGAGTGGAAGTTTTTGGCAAACCAGCTGGATGTCTGGCTTCAGATTGTGGAATTGTCTGAAACACCCTTATATTTATGAAAAGTTATTCCGTTATTGTTTCACGTGTAATAAATAACATATATGTGCCTCTAAAATTTAAGTCAAACGTAATAGCCATACAATTGTATATAAACATCATGAATATATAGTTGTCTAATATATTTCACTACATTATATGTATACAGCCTCTAGCCTGACCGGAATGTACATACCCCTTGGTATAATAGTGTACTGTGTAACTCCTTCATATAATACATGTACATGTTGCCGGCCGGCTGGACTAGACGAACTGCAAGTATGTCTTTTGTGTATTACGTGTATAACATTAGATTTTTTTCTTTTCATGGATTCAGATATTACGTGTATAACAGTACAGTAGAGCAAGAAGCAAGCCAGCGGCAGTGATCGATCCGTCCAGCGATGGAGCGGTCCCGTGCGTGTAGTATCGGTTTAGTACGTGCGGTGGCAGTTTGCTTGTAATACTTCGAAACAACATGTCCAATTAGTTCTACCCTTTCGGGAGTTACAAGCGAAGCTGCGGGAAGCACCTCCTCGGGTGTTTTTTCTAGCTTGCCTATTTCGTGATTGGCTTCCACAGAAGCCCACCACATCGCGCATCCCTTTGTTTCCCTCACCCTGCTTATTTTGGTGGAAAGCCACAGGAAGCCCAAACAAAAGGGGTCTAAGTTGGCTAACCAAATTAGGAGACGGGCGGTTCCTGATCGCAGGTCCGTACCGCATTGGCACGACGGTCGGCGAACAGTCGCGGTGCTTCGTCGCTTGGCCTCTCCGCCGGTGAAAGCATCATCTGGAGCATCTCTTCCACGAGTTGGAGTACGGCTCCAACGAGATCCTATATTGGTGGCTGGCGACAGCGACCGAGATGAGAGGGCAGCCGAACGGCGAACAGATTCAGTCGGTGGACGAAAGTGATGGCCAGACGACGGTCGGGTGGGGGCACGGAGTGGGCGAATAACGAACCGTTTTTCACTTATTGATGGCAACGTCGGTAATTTTCAGCTGTAAGTTGATTTTTCACCACGGTAGAAGCAGGGGCTGGGCGGGTGTGGATTATGGTGCGAGGAAGCAGGTCGCGTTAGAATAATCTGTTGCAAGATTTTCTCCTTTGGTTAGCGTTCAGCTTTTCCACCGTGAAGTTGAGGGCAAAAGTCAAACCAAACAGACCCTAAACTTGATTGGTTAAGAAAGAGATATGAGAGTGAAATGGATCTACAGTACTTGAAGTTGTTGACTATATCTAAAACAGTTTTTCCCAAGCACCTGAGCTTTTTTAAGCAATCAACCTTGCAAATAGGCAAGCTCAATGAGGTCCACCTTCAAAATCTTCGGTTTACTTGGAGCAATGGCGGATCAAACCAACGTTTTGCAAGCTTGACACCATCTTTTTAATGTTGCGTGGGATCTTTGGTTTAACACACATGTGGTTCACGCGCTCTTCGTCGTCCCTATCCGATCATTGTTCCCTTTCTCCTCGCCGATGACAGTGGTCCTTTCAAGTCAAGAACCTTTTGTTTTGAAAAGTTTTGGCTTAGATTGCCAGGTCTTTATGATATTGTAAAAGGTTATTAGGACGCCCCGAATCTCCCACACCAAGCCGAATCATTTTTTTTATTTTTAGGGTTCTATATATTTTATAACAACTAAAGCATTGACATGTACAACCAAGTGTCAATTTCGCTTGCATTGGGGTAAATAAATTGAATAGATAACCAAATGGTGGAAAACATATCAGATTAAACCATGACATGTGGAAGGAAGAAAAAACAGCCAAATGTATATAAAATACTTTTCGGCAGACCTTACTAATTTTCAGCCTGCTATTATTTATACGATGATCTTACTTATCAGCCTTCCTCCAGTCAATTACTCTAGCTCTTATCAGCGTATAGGGCAACCATTACTTATTTTCAGGAGCAAGCAAGCCTCGTTGGGTTGTGGTCCATCAGATGAAGAAAGGTCGGTGGCGGCTCAGTTAAAAGAGGCCCTTAGACATGAAGAGACTTGGATGATGCAAAGGTCTAGGGTGCAGTGGCTTCGTGCTGGTGATCGGAACACGAAGTATTTTCACGCCCAAGCTGCACATCGCAAGAGAGTTAATCGCATCACTTCCCTCCAGAAAGTTGATGGCGGTGAGTGTGTGGCTGTTGAGGAGATTAAAAAAGAAATACAAAATTTCTATCAAAGCCTATACCTCTCGCAAGGATATAATGATATGGGTGAAATCCTGGATGTTGTTGCACCAAAGGTTACCGAAGAGATGAATGCATCTTTAGAGAAGGATTTCTCTGCTGAGGAAATTAAATCCGCTTTGTTCCAGATGGCGCCGTCTAAGACTCCAGGTGTTGATGGTTTTACAGCCGGGTTTTTTCAACGCCACTGGGATATTCTTGGTGGAGATATTACTCATGCAATCTTGGGCTTTCTCAATGGTGGTGAGTTGCCGTTGGGTCTCAGTGATACTGACATTACACTTATCCCAAAGGTACGCAATCCATTGAAAGTGTCTCAATTTCGCCCCATTGCTCTCTGCCCAGTTTTGTACAAGATTGCCGCCAAAGCTTGCACTAACAGGTTGAGAGGAATTATGGATGACATTATTGGAGTGGAGCAAAGTGCTTTTATTCCAGGTCGCTTAATCACAGACAACATTCTTGTCGCATACGATGCGATGAAGAGACGTAAGAAAGGTAAAAGTTCGGCTTGTGCCGTGAAGTTGGATATGCTCAAAGCCTACGACAGGGTTGAATGGCATTATCTTGAGGCCATGTTGATCAAGTTAGGCTTTGGAGACAGAATGGTGCGACTGATCATGAAATGTGTGACCTCAGTCAGATTCACAGTAAAAGTGAATGGGTCTCTCCTTCTGTACTTCACACCATCTCGGGGTTTACGACAAGGCGATCCCGTGTCACCGTTCCTATTCTTGTGTTGTGCTCAGGGATTTACCTCGCTGCTCAATTCTATTGGTGGTGCCTATGTTGATCGAGGAATCCGAGCGAGTGCAATGGGTGAGTCATCTGTTATTTGCTGATGATAGTCTCATCTTCATGCAATCCAAGTTGTCAAGTGCAATTAGACTAAATGATATTCTCCGCATTTACGGCGATTGCCCGGGGAAGGCAGTAAACAGGGAGAAAAGTGATGTGTACTTCAGTCCAAATACGCCGCAACCTGTTCGCGAAGCTCTTAAATATGCGTTGGGAATTTATGTGGAGGCCTTTTCAGAAAGATATCTTGGTCTTCCGATTGCGGTGGGGCGCATCACGAGTGACACCTTTGCTCATATTGGGGAAAGGAGTCGGGGAAAGATGCAAGGTGAAGGGGTTACGGTGCAGAAAACAATAATTTTTCTAGCGAACGAAACCCTAACTAGTCAGGATCTATCTATCTAGTACATGCGATAACGGTGGCGGAACGGGTTACATTACCTCCATGTAGACCGATAGCGGGGATTACGCTCCCGCACAAGCGTTGACGATGAATTCGTACGTAGCCGACCTCGAGGTCGCGGAGAACTTGCCGCGATGTCGGAGTCGATGACGCCGGGGTGTCGACGATGATCTGCGTCGACGGGCGTCGGGCGGAAGAAGGCAGAGCGCCAGCACCGGGGCTGGCGCACCGGCAGCAGAGGGGGGAGGCGCGGCGGCTGCAGGGGGCGAGACGACGACGCCCAAGCTCCTCAATAGAGTAGCCTCCGAGCACTCGCAAACATACGGAGCCTAGCGACGACTCCCGGTCATTCAGATCCAGCTGAAATCGCAGGAGCAGATCTTATCTGGAATCCCGCAGAGCAACGGCGCTCTGCGGTATGGCTTAGGTGGAGAGATTCCCCTTTCCTCAGCTCGGCGCGGCTCCGACTTGGGAACCACGAGATCGAGAGAGAAATCGGGAATTAATTGAATTTCCTATGAATTAAATCAATTAATATGCCTTGGTATATAAAGGGGGAAGGGGGTGTGCAAACCCCTTGGCTCCCCCATGTGGGACTAAAGGAGGAGGGGGGGTTGGTGCGCCCCCACCATGGGCCGGCCGAACCCCCATCGGGCCCACCCCCCTTGTGGGGTGCGGCTCCCCCCTCTTGGGCCCTCTTAGGGCCCATGTAGGTGGGAGCCCCCCTTTTTCCTTTATTTAATTAATATTAAATTAATATAAAAATCCCATTAATTCATAATTAATATATTTATATATAATTCAATATCCCGTGACTCCGAAACTATTTCGGAACCACCCGAACAACTTTCGGACATTCTCGGAACCATTCCATACCTCCCCGGAACTCCTTCCGGACCACCAGAACTCTTTCCGGATCATTTCTTTCTCTCCAACAAAAACCTATAAAATTCCAGAACCTATCTCCTAGCGTCGCTAAGACCTTAAGTTTGTTACGCTACGGTTCGGGAACACTCCAGACATGGTCGAGACACTCCGCTCACCAATGATCGTCAGGGATACCTGGAAATATATGACGACCCCTGTGCATTCCACGAATATCGTCGTTGAACCATAAGTATGATATTCATTCCCTTTGTCTCTGCGATACTACCTTGTCCGAGATATGATCGTAGACACACCGATGCCTTTGCTGTATCTCGTTACCGACGAAGGTTATTAACTCATCTGCGATATTACATCTCCATGACCTAGTCACAAGCTGCGCAGCTATATATAGATGCAATATCACCGAGTGGGCCCAGAGTATCTTTCCATTACAAGAATGAACAAATCCCGCTCTTGATCCTTACGTATCGATGCTCTTTCGGAATACCCAAGATGGACACCGTTATTGTCATGCTATATAAGACACAACGTTTGATGCTCTCAAAGCACTCCTACGAAGCAACAATAAGTACGGTCTCACGGTCTAAGAAATAAGCTATCAAACTCTCATCTATTGCAAATGACAAACATCGTAATACGATCTTATTGCAATACTTTGCGTATGTCCACCACCTTATTCTACTAACAAGATGACCCCATTGTCAACCGACGTCATTGTCCTTGATCGGGAATCTCGATCAACTGTTGCCCAATGGACTAGCTCATATAGAGGCTTGCTAGGGACCTGGTTGTCTATGTATCACACGTGTATTAATAATTCCGATTAATACAGTTATAGCATAATACACAAACCTATTATAAACTCATGAGATAATGCAATAAATACTACTTATTTATTTGCCTCTAGGGCATATCTCCTTCACAAGGTTGGTCTGAGAAGAATTTAGCTTGTGCAGGAAGAGAAATGCTATTGAAATCGGTGATTCAATCCATCCCTGTCTTTAGCATGTGCTGCTTTCTGTTAACCAAAAAGGTGTGCAAACAGTTAACATCGTATATGGCGAAGTTCTTCTGGAGTAGCGATATCGATAAGCGAAGTCTCCATTGGTTATCTTGGGAGAAATTAGCTACCCCAAAAATAAAAGGTGGCATGGGGTTTAAGGACCTGGAGTTATTTAACCTAGCCTTGCTGGGCAAACATGGATGGTGGATCCTAACTCATCCTAATTCCTTATGTGCACAAGTCTTAAAAGGGAAATATTTCCCTAATTGTTCCTTTATGGAAGCTATGATTCCTTCCACGGCTTCTGCTGGAAGGCAATTATTGCTGGTCGATCAGCCCTGGAGAAAGGTCTTATCAAGAGGGTTGGAGATGGTTCTTCCATTTCTATTTGGACGGATCGATGGATTCCCTCGTCCTTAACTCACATTCCAATGGGTAATCTTGAAAAAGACCAACTAGAGTTTGTTTCTGATTTGATTGATCCTTATAACTGCACTTGGAAGACTGCTGTTGTGCGACGGAATTTCTTACCACCTGATGTTGATGCTATTCTGAATATCCCAATTAGTGCAAATGGCGGTGAAGATTTATTGGCCTGGTCTCTTGAAAAGAACGGACTGTATTCTGTAAAATCGGCATACCGAGCTCTAGTGACTCACAACGAGCATCGTGCTCTAGAGGAAGGGTCGGTAGCGGGTTCCTCATCGTCAGAATCATAGTTATGGTCCGCTCTATGGAAACTTAAGGTCATACCGAGAGTCCGAGTTTTCTGGTGGTGTAGCGTACCTGCACTTTAAATAAGGCAGATACCTGTGTATAGTGCAAATCACTGGATCGATTCATTTGCACACACAGTTTACGATGTAATATCACAACAAAGCGTCAATTTTATTACATCGATGATCCATAATTACAAAATATTCAATACAAGTTGCATAGCATAAAGCTAGCATTGAAAAAGTACACAGCGGAAATACAATAGCAGTGAGTCTCTATAACTTTCATGCTGCCACAGGCGAAAACATGTTGGTTGTAGACTCGAAACCTTTAAACGAAACCTCACTCGTCATCTGATCAAATCTGCAATAAGAAAAATATTGCAACAACGTGGGTCAGATTCCATTAAAAATGGAGTCTGGCAAGTGACACTATGGTGGACACTTAATGGAATAACTCTAAAGCCTATATGCATATTTGGCTGGTGGAGTTCAAGGCTAATTTGCATAAAGCCAATTTTTCCTACTCTTTTGAAAACACTTTTCTTGAAATCCAGACGAGTATGGCATGAAAACCATAAATCTCATCTTCCCTTGTTCACCCATCAAGTTTTATTTCTGAAGTTGGAATGGTGGAATCCTCCGTTGACGTCCGTGATCAGCTGCTCAAATTGTCCGTACCGGGGACACGGCTAAGTACTTAGTTTTACACTCTGCAGAGGTTGTGCACGTTCACCATTGTACCCATTCAATCCAGATTATCCTTTACACACCATTTGTGATAAGGAAAGGAGAAGAATGAGACGAGATCTTTCAGAAGCATTTTCCCTCCCACTCTGGCTTGACCCGTTCCACCTAACATCCCCCTACATCTGCTTGTCAAGCCGGAGAGAGTCCACGCAACATAGTTTATCAAGTCAGATCCCATATGGCAATGGCTGCACTGGAAGCAATCGTCACTCGGAGTTCTTCAGATTCCTCGGTTCCTGGGTGGCCATTCACAAGTGTACATACTCCAGGAACCATAGACATGGACCTGAGTAGCCACTCAACATAAACCATGCAACCACTTACCACCCAGGTGTTTCATTCTTAACTTAGTAGAATTTAGGTTTTCACAAAACAACATTTGCATAGCATCAATAACTCTACTAAGTATTGCATAGGAACCTAGACACATGAATAAGGAATTCTACACAGGTTTAGCATAGCAATACTATCCTACACATGCACATAAAAATACACTAAGTAATGCATATAGAAATAATAGGAAGTTTATGAGGTGTGCCACTTGCCTTTGAATGTTGTCGTTGTTCACAACTCTTTTCAACGATACTCGGGACTCTCCGTTCAATCTAACAGTATAGACAAGCAACAATACAACAATCAACAGCAAGCACAACTCCACAATGCATACAAACACATACTAGATGAATAAATAAGTTTTATAAAACTTTCTAAGGAAAATATGTTTATGCATGATGTGCAAAATATTCCTAAGGGCTAGAAATACTTTTTCATGCCATGAAAATCTTTTAAGTTAATGCAAGGCAAATAGGGTGGTCCAAAAGGATTAAGGGCTAAGGTTATAAGTTGAGTAAAATATTTTGTTTTATATCATCTTGAATAAGCACTCTAATGGCTTAATCTTGATGTGCAAAAATACTTAGAGAAAATACTAAGTTATTTGTTCGAGATGATCAACTTTAATGGCTTAGTCTTGATGAATAAGCACTCTAATGGCTTAGGCTTAGTCTTTGTACATTGGACATTCGCTATAGTGAGAGAGACAGACACCCAGCCAGCCACTTAAATTGTGGAACATGTCTCATGTACGTGGACATGTAAGGTTTGTTCCCAGGCCGCTTCATCCCACTATGCCGCTAGGATCCAACAACTTCAAGATGATAGCATCATGATCAAATTTGTTTAAGTCAAAATGTGAAAGACAAGATTAGGAAAGAGGGAACAGATCGAAAGAAAGATGTAGTGGGTCTTCCAGGCTTCATCTCCAGACTTGTAATATTCTCCTTGATGATGTCTTGATTGAAGTTTTGATAGACTTGATAAATCTTCAGACTTGGTGGTTCTTGTATCCTCGAGGCTGGTCTTGGATTTACTTAGTCATCATGAAGTCTAACAGAAGAAGGAGAAGAAGGAGGGAGAAAGAAGAAAGAGGGAGAAAGACTTAGAAAATATCTCTGGTTGGTCTTCATGAACTTCTTCTTGATCTTTCTTCTAAGTGCTTCCACTCCTTGGAGATTCTTCTGGAGTCTTGTTTGGCTAAGTCCTTCATTGGTCTTCCAGCTCCATATTGAAAATTACTAAGTGTCTAGGTGTAGCACTTCACAAAAATGTTAAGTTGAAATTATTTCTAACTTAGAGAAAACTAATGAAGAGGGGTTTTCCTATGAGAATAAAATATGCTATGAATGAAATTAAATTTTAAATCACCAGAAACATAAAAATAACTTTTGTGATTTCTTTATAAATAGGCATGAATTTATAAATGCAATTTAATTAATTTCTAATTTTGGAAAATATAATAAAAGGAATAATTATAAGATTAAAGTTTTCTATGATTAAATTTTTATAATATAATTTAATAAATAGTGTTAATAGACAGGGGTATTTTAATTAAATTTATAGAAACTTACTTTAATCAAAAATATTATTAATAGTTATGTTGAAAATAGTCAAACCATTCAAATTAAATATATAACTATGAATTCATTCAAAAATTACTCAAAAATATTTTATAGCAGTGGCATTAATTTACAAATATTCTAAAGTTTCTAAAACAATTTTATTTGCAATTTTTGGATTTATAGATTTAAAGTTATTACAAATATACTCAAATTTACCATTTGAAATTTGAATATTTATACTAAGTCAAGTTTGAATTTTGGCCGATCTAAAATAATCTACATGTCGAGAGCTTTCCAAATATATAAAAATTATTAAATTTGGAGTTGTGGTTAAAAAGTTATAGATGTTTTAATTACAGGGACTAATCTGCAAAACTTCCAATTAAAATTAAAATTAAAATAGAAAAGGATTTACACGCTGGCGCTGACGCGGATGCTGACGAGGCGCTGACGGGGCATGACGTGTCCTTCCCTGATTTGCCGATACCCCTTCGTTTAAGTCATCCTATTCCAGCCGTCGGATCGAGATCTAAAGGCCTACGTCTAATGCTATCCGATCTAATCTGGACCGAAGGATTTCAATCGACGGCGCTGGGACTTGGACCATACCGTGGCGGCGGAGTTCACCGGAGATGGCGACGACGGCGGCGCTGCGGTCAGGCGTGGACGCTCTCGTCGTTTCGGTTCCTCCCCGGGCTCGTGGAGGTGACGTAGAGGTGCGGCTGGGCAAGGCGGAGGCGATGGAGAGGTCGGTGCCGTGTCGTTCGTCTCGGTGTGGCGGCCTCGGGCGGATGAAGAAGTGCGGACGCCGGCGAGCTTCGGCTCCTGCTCGTGCTTGACGTTCTGGTAGCAACAGAAATCGGAGGAGGGGTCAGGATGATACGCGCGGCCACGGCGAGTCAGGTGGAGTGGGTCTCGGTTCTGAACATGCACTAACCTCGCCGGAATCAAAGAGCAATGGCGGCGGCGGCCGTGGACTCCGGTGAGCTAATTTGGGCGGCCTGGGGGCGCTCGAGCTAGGTTTGGAGAGGGGGAAAGTGCGGCGTGGTCTGAGGTTTATATGGACGCATCTACGGAAACTAATCCCGCAAGAAACAGAGAGGATTTGACGCTGATTCGAATCAATCTTCGGGCGCATTTTTCGGACAGAGGTTGAAGACGATGCTGACGTCATCGCTGACGTCAGTAGGTATTTTCTTTTTCTGATTTTTCTCCAATTAATTCATAACTTTTGATTTGAATGTCCAAATGAGGTCAAACAAAATTCTAAAAATTTGTAAAATTATTATCTTTCTGTTAAACCAATTGTGGGAGTGTTTTGAACACTTTTGAAAAATAATATTTGGAAATATTGATTAAATACAAATTTGACACTTAAAGTCAAATAAGAAATTATATCTTAAATAAATTTTCTTTTGGCTATAATAAATTTTTAAAATACCCATATTCAAAATATTTGAATTTAAGTTATTTAAACTTATTTTTGCTGAAATCATTCATCTTTATTTTGGCATAATATTAAAGAACTAATTATAAATAATGTTTAGGAAATGTGAAATATAAGGTATTCATTTTTAATTGACAATAATTTGTGCACCAATATATTTTATATTATGATAATTCATTTGAAAACTTCCTAACTACTTTGGAAAAGACTTTTGTTTTAATTCTATTCTTATTTAGAATATATTAATCATTTCATGCTTTGAAAATAGATGAAATTCATTTGAGCAAATGAAATGCTTATTTGGCTAATTCATTAATTTAAAATCTATAAAGTTTATAGTTATAAATTACAGAATTTAAATTTTAACACCGTGTTTTAAACTTAATTGAGAGAATGAAAACCATTTGGCAACTAACACCAATTTTAATTAATTTGAGAATTTATGGATAGATATGGCTAAGTGGTTGAAATCAATTTCTTATAAGTAAACTATTTACTTAAAATAAATTGGATTGTAGTTTGTAAAATATTTGTCAAACTACATTTTTGAATTACAGTGGATAATAAAATGTTTAACTGTGACATTTGAAATATTAAACTCTTTCAATAAGTTTGAAGTCTATCATAGTTGGTTTCCTTATGCATTTAATATTTTATTTTAATAAAAAGAAAAGTTTTAAATTTTAGTGATTTTTGAATATTATAAAATGTTGGGATGTTACAGGTGGCGTGTTCTCCGGGGTATACTACCAGATTATGCGACTCTCAAACATAGACACATTAAGCAACTTGTTCGCTGCGATTTATGTTATGCTATGGAGGAAGACCTCCATCATGCACTGGTGACATGCTCTCATGCTCAGAATTACTGGAGATCGGCTCGTGAACTGTTGGAACTAAAACTTCCACCCCTCCACTTGGGCTAAGGATATTACCCTTGATGGCATGTTCTCTGATGAAGAAAGAAGTAAAATTACCACGATCATGCACTCCATTTGGAATGCGAGGAATCGGTGGACACATGACCAGGAGAGTTTTGATCCAGATCATATTGTGAGAAAGGTACGAGAAGATCTCTCCTTGCTGGATATTCCCCGAGGTACTAAAACCACCACTGTGGAGCAATGTTGGCGACCACCAGAGACTGGCTGGATAAAGATAAATACTGATGGAGCAGTGGATGGTGAGAACCGTATTGGGGGCGGAGGTGGTGTTGCTCGTTCACACACTACTTTTCTTGCTGCCTGGTGTAAGTCTTTTAGCGGGGTTACTGATCCTTTGATCATTGAGGCTCTAGCGCTGAGGGAAGGTACTATTTTTGCTCAGCTTAAAGGTTTTTCTCATGTTATCATGGAGGTGGATTGTGCTGAGGTAGTGGACCTCTGGAGTTCGGGGCATGGGGCAAGATCAATCATATCGCCTATCTTAGAAGATATTGGGGAGCTGTCAAAAAACTCCATTTCCTTTTCAATTAAGCATGTTAAGAGGGAGGCTAACAAGTCTGCAGATCGTTGTGCTAAGCAAGCTTGCAACCTTTCAGGTTCAGATTGTTGGCTCCACTTGTAACCATATGTTGATCAATTAATAAAGCTGCCATTGTTACTGAAAAAAAAAAAGGAGCAAGCAAGCCTATTAACTCTTTTCCTCAGCGCTATATCTGCCAACTATTTAATCTGTCTACTAGTTGTGAAATTTCTATTAAAAAAATATTTAAGAAAATCCACGACCACACCAGCATTCTCCTCGGCGACTTGTTTAGTTGTTTTTGCTGGTACCACAAGATAGAATTCTACATAACCTTTAAATTGCAGTGGAACCAAACAAACAATACATCTTGTCTTTGTTAACTGATGTTCCATGTAAATGCAGAAGAAAATAAGTGAACTCTGCCAGCAAATCACTGATAAGTGTAGCCGTAACTTCAAACGATACTAGTACGTTCAGAATCCTTCACAAACATTCCTACACAACATCTACAGGTGTACAGAAACTTATTAGTTGTCGGGAAACAACTGAGATACCAGTAACGGGTTTCCATGGGAGAACTGCCTCAGGCAAGCAAGCCATGCGACAACACATATCTAAATATTTACCAGCGTTATTAACTTTGTCATCTCAAGGCATCCAACATCCTCACATCATGCCTCTTGCGCCTACATCGGTGATGACTCTTCTGCTCCCCAAAATTATTGTCACCAACAATGGCCATCTTATCCATATCTGCAATGCAATCTGCAACGAAATACAGAAGGAAAACAAAATGAAAAGAAAACGTAGTGAGTAACACGGCTTTTAGAATAACAGAACTTTAGGTAGCCGCAAGGGCCACCAACAGAAGCACCAAAAATCAGAATTAACATCACATTACAACACACAACACAACCACCTTTAGCCCTAAAGATCATTTCCAGTCAGTTAATCTACAACAGAAAGAAAGAGACTGGTCGCACATGCATGAGGTGACAAAAATTGTGACTAGTGGTGTGAATGCATTTTGTAGCGGGAAATCTTAGAAAATAGTTTTCACTAGAGGACAACAGGAGATTTACAGAACTGTCAATATGGTCGACAAATTTTCAAAAGTAATCCAATATAATAATACTAATATCAAATGCATATCTATATCAATCAGAGTCTTATCTATTGTATTACATCGATTCCGAAGGGCCAAGGCATGTCTGGACATAGGAATCTCACGGGAAGAAGTTAGAAAATTCATATATTCTCAACAGGGTTTGGTTACAGCTTCAGATTTCATTTACTTAGTGAAAAGATTCCAAAATAATTTTCCATAGATCAATGGACTACATATAAGCTTATTCCAAGTCACAATCTAAAACTACCAAACTAAGTGTATAATTTGTTTTCACGGAAATTAAGTGTATAATGAGTAACAAAATAACCAAATTGAAAGGTTAGAATGGATTTGCAGCCGTAACAACCTGAGTTTCTAAATTGCATGAGTGAGCATAAGAAAACCCACAGAGCACAATCATAATTTTTCAACGACAATGTCTAATAAGAAATTTATGGTAAAACCAGCCCTAATCCAACGATTTGACTGCAAATAACAAGATAAGCTTGCCCTGACATTACCAGAGGTAGATAGCAGCACCAGCATTTGGCTAGACTGGAGTGCTAACAGTAGTCTAGGGCATATTTTAGTTCCCTCTGTGAACCCTAGCAATATTTTGTTTGTTTTGCAAATACAGTAGATTTTAGACAAAAATAATCAAGCAAAACCGGGCATGACCATTGCCAATCAGTACTCTAGAAGCAGTTATACCAGGCTGCATAGAAGAAACAGGAGCCCTACCTATTATGTTTAATCATCAGTTAGGCCTTATAGTCGTGTTAGTTCTAATATAAAACTGCTACTATATGGGTGACTAAACGACACCAAGCAACATAACAAATATACTTTATTTTTGTATGACTAAATGACACAATTGGAAGATTAAAAATTCTAAAGTTAAGTAAATATGCTTTAGCAGGCACACTAGCTACATCCATCAGCCTCAGCATACACTAAGTACCAACAGCCTCAGCATAGACTTGTGTCAGCCTTCAACGTAGTTCTATTCCAGCAATAAATATTGCTAACAAACACCAGCTTAGAAAACTAGATGTTAATTTTGAATAAAAATAAGTGAAAGTAAAGCAGATGGACCAAATCTGATCAAAGTAGCAATACTAGGTACAAATAAACTTACCAACAGCACTGTCACACCAAGAAACCATTATGGAAAACAACTTTCAAAGCAGCAATTATAAATAACATGCATCAATGTCACCTTGACATGATATCAACTAGAAAACCTTTGAGGGCCTCTTTGGTTTGAAGGATTTGAAAATACAGGAATCGGAATTTCACAGGAATAAAAGTCATGCCACCAGTATTAGGTGTTTCTTGGTTGCACCACAGAAAAACACAGGAAAATTTTATATGATAGAGTACATGCCATAGTTGTCACTGACACATATGGAGTAGTAATCTTGCCATGAGCTCTCAACTCTTGCTGGAAATCATATAGGATTGTAGTGCAGTGTAGGAAACCAATCCATAGGAATTTTAGAGGATTCATTCCTTTAAACCAAACGGACTCCATAGGAAAAATATCCTATGGATTGAAATCATATCCAATTCTTTGAAAATCCTTTGAACCAAAGAGGCTCTGAATTTTTAGAGCTCCACAAAAGCATCAAAAGGGCAACTCAAAATTGCACTATAGACCCATATCCAATGACTTATCTGCAATAGCTTCAGGTCAAATTTGCTGAGTCACAATTCCCATTAAGGTTCAAACATAGATTTCCGTCAACTTAGGGGAGAAACTCAACAATTTGAAAAAAGTTGTGTCATCGAGGAATAAATTATGTTATTACATAGGGATTCAGAGTTTGTAAGCGGTCAAGATAGTCTAGCACGCTGTTGTGTGGGTTCACTAAGGAACAAATTAATCTGTCTCACTAGGAATGGAATACATTATCCAGTATAATTTAATCACAAACTGAACCAAGTTAAATTTGAAAATTACATCCATTGTACAGGTTAAATATGAATAATCTCTATAGTTCATTGATTTCTTTACGCATGAGGCTTGACTCCAAAAATCCTTGCAAACGAAAAGAAGAAGGAAGAGTGAAGTAT
The DNA here is from genome assembly GCA_026929855.1 of Poa annua. Taxonomy (NCBI): domain Eukaryota; kingdom Viridiplantae; phylum Streptophyta; class Magnoliopsida; order Poales; family Poaceae; genus Poa; species Poa annua. Next base: position 30,730,922 of record CM049428.1, read on the forward strand.
GGGAAGATAATCCCATCTTATTTTCACTTGTGTTATGACACACATAACTCTGAGAAAAACCTGGTGGAGATGAATATAAGCTATTGCAAATTCCAACCAAAGGTTTGTTAGTCCCATATGAAAATTGCTTACATAACAAGATACAATTTTTTGAGCTTTAACTTACAAGATACGTAACAATATAAGAATCATGTCCCACAAAATGACTTAACTGTAATGCACGATTCTAATGGTCAAATATTGCAGCTATCAACACAACTGGAGCTATGTTTTAGCTAATTTCATACAAGGCCAGCAAAAATCCCATGAAACAATCAAGCGTTTCATTAATCAACCAAACCACTAAAGTGTACAGCTAAGCAAATAATGTTCACTGTAAAGCAATTGTGACTCCATTAATCCTAGTTTTCACAATTGCACATGGTAACGTTGCCAACGCCAAAGTGCTATAAAGAAACAAAGAAACCTAAAACAAATAGTACTCCCTCCATTCTAAATTAGATGACTTCTATTTGGACAAAAGTGGATGTATCTAGATATGCTATAAGTCTAGATACATCCACTTTTTGACAAAAGAGAGTCATCTAATATGGAACGGAGGGAGTAATATGCAGAGAACTGAATTCAAGCATGTCCATCACCTCCAATCTCACCACCCCAGAAGAACACTTGCTGCCTCCCGTCCTCCTCCTCCTCGTCAATCTCATCCCCGTACCCAAGTTCCACATCCCCACGGTATCCAGGCTCGCTGCCATAGCCAGACTCGGTCGCTGCCGTCTCCACCCCCACAGCCGTCCCACCAGCCCCTGATCCAGCCCCACCAACGGGCGGCGAGGCGAACTCCGGCGCCATAGGAGCGTCCCTCGCCCGCAACTCCCCAACATCTGATGCCCACATCTCTCCACTGGAATCCGTGGCGCCACCACCACCGGGACCGCACGTGAATTGGAAGTCGGAGCACGTGCCGGATCTCCGGCGGTCGCTACTGCGACCAGAGACCGACCGCGAGACTCCTCCCCGGCGGCGGCGCTTGCGGAGGCCGAGCCACCGGAAGGATCCTCCGCTGCCACCGACGGATGCGGGAGGGGTTGCGGCTTCCGCGGAGGCCGCGTCGCCGAATTGGGCGGAGGGGGGAGCGGTGGAGCGGTCGGAGAGGCATGGTTTCTTGTGGAAGGGGTACCAGGCAGCAACGGCGTCGGTGAGGACGAGGTGCGCCGGGTAGTGGCGGAACGGAGGCACGCGCGGTGTCATCGCCGGCGAAGGGGTGACATCGGGATTAGGGTTTGGACATGGTGGTACTGCTCCCGATCTCATTGGAAGCCGGAATGGACGAATTACACAAAAACAATAACAACTCTAGATTATACCCCCTAAAAATAGGGAAACTTTTACATGGCACGTCTGATTCGTCGGACTAGCCGTTTCGAGCCGAAACTGCTTCATCTCCATTGATCGAAGTTTTGATAAAACTGGTTTCACAATATAAGATGTTTTTTTAACACGCCTTGCACATTAAAACATATATCTAGATACATGTGTGTGAATATAAATGTAGAAATTGCTAAAATCAAATATGTATATCATGAAATAGAGGAAGTATTTTACTAAACTAATTTTCAAAAAAAAAAGTTTTACTAAACTAGTAGACGTGCAACACACGCCTTATTAAAATGTCTTTTGAATCATAATTTCCTTCCTGAGATTGTTTTCACCCAATGATTTAATTACTCCCTCGAAACCTTATGTCTTCAAAAGAAGCTTGCCCATCTTTTTTTTCATGAATAATACAAAGCCCAAGAAAATAATCAAATCTTTGGTTGGGGAATAATAAGATCAAACTCATTAGAATCAAGAAAGGAAGCGTCTAATTTCACAATATAAGATATTTTAGTTATTTCTCACATGTAATGTTCATTCATGTATTTGTACATGTTTTAATGTACATGTGCATTTATTTTAATTCGAATCTAAACAACATGTGTTTACTCATCCACACACAAAAAAGTTATAACTAGATGAAATAATTGCGAGATGAGATTCACTTCTGATGATGAGCTTAAGGTTTTGGGTTACTTACAGGTCTATCCACAATCGTACAATTTTGTTTGATCAGTGTTGTTTTTATCACATTCCAAGTCTCGGTTTTTTTATTCATCATTATTCAGTGTTGAATTCACTAAAATGAAAGCGAAATTGTTTTTAAAGTCCATCGTTGACCTAATAGACGTAAAAATTAGAGTTAGTTTTCAAATAATAATACAAAGCGAAAAATACATGTTGAAATTCGACACAAAATATATTCACATGAAGTACTCAATGACATTAAACATCCACAAATCACAAACTGGCATGCATGATTACAATTTTTTTATGCTAGAAATTATATCCAATCAAATAAATCCAGTAATATATAAAATCTTAATACTCCCTCCGTTACTGAATGCAGGGTGTATAGTTTTCTGAACGAACATTAAGACAATGTATTTTCTACACGAGTTCTTAATAGGCACAAAATGAATACAATTCGTTAAATCACTCTTTTGTTAAATCACTCTTTTGAGACTAGGTCTCATTTTTTATGGGTTAAATTTTCAATAAATAGCAAATACGTCTTATATTATTATGATTTTTCTTTACAACACTTTACTCCCCACTCCTCTTTCTCACCATACCGCGGTACACACGACATATTATGTATGTCATCAAGGTAGCTGTGAATTTCGTGTGCCCCATGCGTGGGTTGTCATACTGCTGATTTGGGATGTAATGTTACCCAACTGTTTGGACGGAATTGTAAATTTTGTTGTCCAATCATCGTCCTACGTGGCAACTTTGGATTAACTAATTCGGAATGACCAATTTGTGGTACTGCGGGTGTCCGGTTTGCAACATAAAAGTTGTGGAATTAAGTTAATCCCTCTTTTCTCACCTGATTATGGAGGTAGATATTTGTTTTTTTGTTATTAAGGTAATCACCCGAGCGTATGAGATAATCACCATCTTTGGTGTTTGTGCGTGCGTGAGAAGAGAAGGAGCGCGCGGTGACATTTCTTGTGTATTTTATGAGACGTGTGACATGAACCACACGCTCTGTTTTAATAGTAAAAATGATTAAACCAATGTATAACTCAGCGCCTATACAGGTACAATCAATCTAACACCAAATTGATTCAACTCTAAACGAAGTTGTGGCCATGACCAGGTGACCTTGCGTGGACGTGCCTTTGGCACCTGAATCGTACACGAGTGTGGAGAACGACGACCGTGTTGGAGGTGATGTCGGTGAGGGTCGGCGTTGGTAGAGTTAATGGCAACATTTTTTTTTTGAGAAAATGGCAACATCTTTTCTTAAATTAACAAATCGTTCTAGGGATGGCAATGCCTATCATTTTTAGGAAAATGAAAAGATGTGTTGAGTTGTCAAATACTGGAGTGATTTGGATCATTGATTAGATTTAAATGGCTCAGATTTAATGTATCAACACAACTTACTTAACACAAAATTATTATAAATATGTACTCGCTCTATTTCATAATATAAAATGTTTTAGGCATTTCCTATAAAATATTTAAAGCTTCTCAAATTTGGTGGAGATTTGCGGAAGGGAGGGAGTTTTTTTTAAAATAATACGAATTTTTAATACAAATTCGGAATCTAGCGCGCGGAATCCGGAAATATCAAAAATAGGGCGCGGTCGGCGTGGGTCGTGCCGATCGGCACGGGTCGTGCCGAAACGTCTTGGTCGGCAGTATCCATGCCGACGGATGCATGGCCCTGCGTGACATATGGGTGCTAATTTTTATTCTTGCTTCAAGAGTAAACGTCTTATGAATCTGTTTAAAAGACTTTGCAATGTGAATCAGCAACGGAAATATGAATTTTTATGGCAGAGACTCACCGAATTCACGCAGAACCAAGTGAAAGAAAGAAGAGCTGCACAGGCGACGGCAGTTGCTGCTCAGGTGGCGGCGGCACAAGCGGCAGTAGCCGAAGATTCAGAACCAGTTGGGTTGTGTGATTTGCCTGGAATTGATCCACCTAGCACAAAGAGGAAGAAAGGAGCACGCATCCGGAATTTTGAAGAATGGATAGAGAAAGAACCGCCAGTGAAATGGTCTTTGTTGCACGATGCACATGGAGCGAGATATGGCATCATGAAAATCAACCTTGCGGAGATATATAATTTTGTCTTTCGAGATAACCGTGGTCTGCCACTTACAGCTCTCGTCGAGGGGATTATGCATGGAACAATGAATTATTTCAGAGATAGACGTGTGGAAGCCGTGAATCATTGTCAGTGGTACCCTGGCACACCTTACTGTCGCAAGATAAGAACATACATGGAGAAGAAGACACAGAAGGCTCGGTTCCACAACGTGGTTCGAGTAGGTAATGAAGAAGCTAGGTATGAGGTGCGCCTGCCGACAGACAGATTTGGTGATAGCGTTCAGAGAACCCATGAGGTGTTCATTACTGACGGATATCCGCCAACTTGTGAGTGCACATGCAACAAACCCAGACTTCTTCACCTTCCATGCTCTCATGTGTTAGCAGTTTGTGGTCAGTTGGGCTTGCATGCAGCCACATTCGTGTCACCATATTACATGAAGGACGCACTGGTTCAAACATGGACCGGGGAAATGAGAGGTTTCCGAGTCGAAGGTAACTTCAACACGGTTGAAGAGGCTAATAGAGAAATCATTCCTCATCCAGCAAACATGCGGACTAGTAGAGGACGACGTCAGACACGGCGCATCCGGAATGATATGGATGAGTCTGAAGCAGGTGGTTCCACTCGTCAGTGCCTGCTATGCAATATGTTCGGCCACAAAGAGAAACATTGTACGAAATTCCCCCAAAGAGGCGCAACGGTTCGTGGCCGAGGCACCCGAGGAGGAAGGGGAAGAGCAAATCGTGGCTAGTATTGTGTTTTCAATCGTATTTGTAATAATTAAGTACAATGGGACGATGTTGTTTGTTGTAGGATATCTGTTTTAATTCGTATTTGTAATAATTATGTACAATGGGACGATGTTGTTTGTTCAATGGTATCTGTTCTAATTCGTACAATTGTTTAAGGTACAATACACACCATGCTGGCGCTCTTTGAGAGTACCCCGCTTAGTCTAGAGTGGTTTTTATAGGACATTTGAGGTGAAAACGGTCGCGAGAAATGGTGCCGGGCGGGACGAACGGGCGGGAAACGGTGGCGGGAGAATTCTCGCGGGAAACGGTGGCGGGAGAATTTGGGCGGGAAACGGTGGCGGGAGAATTCTCGCGCGAAACGGTGGCGGGAGAATTCTCGCGCGAAACGGTGGCGGGAGAATTTGGTCGGGAAACGGTGGCGGGAACAAATTCTGTAAGAAACCTTGCCCTCCACCTCTCTGAGCACATTTCGGCACGGCCCATGCCGAAATGTGTTGGCACACGAGAACTCACGCAGGGCCATGCATCCGTCGGCATGGATACTGCCGACCAAGACGTTTCGGCACGGCCCGTGCCGATCGGTACGACCCACGCCGACCGCGCCCTATTTTTGATATTTCCGGATTCCGCGCGCTAGATTCCTAATAAAAATTCATATTATTTAAAAAAAAACTCGAAGGAAGGGAGCATGATTTTTTTTTAGATTGAGGGAGCATGATCTGGAACCCAGGTTTGCGGAACGTTTGGTAAAAGAATGGGGGTCTCTAACGACGTCGACTGGGAAATAAGCCTTTTCCCAGTCGCATGTTGTTGGGCCGTTTTCGTTTTCGTGGAAGAGGAAACATCACCATGCGTACGTCGCTCTTCCCATTCGATCGATCCCGTAATCCAGCACCCAACCGTATGCAAAGCTAGCCATCTGGCCGGCCCAATCATACAAAAAAAATAACGATCGATCGATCATGCTTAGCTAGCTTAGCTTCCAGTTTCTAAAAAAAAACTAGCTTACCTTCCTATATTAAAAAAAACTAGCGATCAATGGTGCGTAGCTAGCCTAGACGTACACTAATAGGAGTAGCTACGATATTGCTTGATTGTAACACTAACAAACCAAGTTTCAAAATATCTGATTCAACAAGATCTGATTAGCTACAGCAAGACTTTCAGGTCGACATGCACTTATGTTTTGCTTGATCTAGCCCTGCAACTTCAAGGGTAATTAATTCTTTCGCTCGATTGATTTAATTATTAGTTAAAAATAAAAATAAATTTCAATTCACAAAATAGACAACATGCAAAAAGAAAATTCAATCGGAATCAAATCAAATGAATTCGCATTTGTACAGTACAAAGACAAAGACAACCAGTAATAAAAATTTCAGAAGACATTTGAAAAAATCTCTTATTAGATGTCACTCAAGTTGTGACTACCCCCAACCAACTACAAAGAATGGGAGTGAGTCAGTTACAAACCGAGTTGCAACTGAATCCGAGGGGGCGGGGATATGAGTTGCATGTCAAGTTGCGATTACCACCCCCACTACAACTACAAAAAAAATGGGAGTGAGTCAGTTGCAAGTCGAGTTACAACTGAATCCGGGGGAACGAGGGTGTGAGTTGCATGTCAAGTTGCGACTACCACCACCCTCCTACAACTACAAAAATGGGAGACGAGAGTGAATCAGGTGCAAGTCGAGTTGCAACTGAAATCTGAGGGGGGGGGGGGGGGGGGGGGCGAGGGTGTGAGTTGCATGTAAAGCTGAAAGAGCATTTTCCCTCATGTGTGGTTTTGGTAATTGAATGACAATCTCTATGGACTAATGTTTGCATTGAGATATCATTATAGATCATGTCCATGGAATTGTGGAGTTCATGTGTTGAACTCTTGAAGCTCATGTGTTGAGTGAAGCTTATTGCAAGAATGTCTTGAAGATTCAAGACATCATCTTAGTGAAGAAAAGATGAGTTGTGCAAGACCAAGAGAAGCTTTCTCGAAAATATCCTATGCTTGGTGCTTGCAATGGATACATGAAGACGAAGCTTAGCGAGACTCTCCCATTGTGAGCATGGGGGAGTATTTGGAGAAGTCTTCATCAAGCAAGTGTTTGGACGCGCAATCAAGAAAGATGATCCACTTGAAGAGATCAAGATAGTTATCATCCAACTCAATTGTAATGCTCAAGGCAAAGTTATGATCTTGATAGGGCTATAGGATAGATAGGAGGGGTTCTCAAATTGGTAACTTGATCGCATCGTTGTGGAGAGCTCAAACCTTTGCATACTTGGCATATCATATTTCTTGGTTCTTATTTGGCTTTTATGTTGGTGAGGAATTAGAGCTTGGTTCATCTCCATGTCAAGCTCTAGTTCATCGAAATTGGTTTTACTTTGGACAACTTGTTGCGTTTTCGGTGGCGGAAATATTGCCGGTTCTACCTTGAGGAAAGTCCCACATCTTGCCATGTGTGGAGATTTTACTCTATTTATGGGATGCAATATTTTTGTTGGGTAGTCATCGTCGCTATCTTTCCAACAAAATTGGTCTCACCTCATTTGGAGTTCATTTGCAAAAGTTATAGCAGTTTTCGTTTCGATGTTCTGCTGATTCGGATTATTGGGGTCGGATATTCCGCCCTACCGGAATTTCCGGTTCCCCAGCTCATCCAAGAAAACGGCTAAGGAAAGGAGAAAAAGGGTTCTGACTCCAGTCGGAAATTGTGCACGGAAATTTCCGTCTACCGGAATTTCCGAGTGCCCCCAGAAAAGTCCTCCAGAAATGGCTAAGGAAAAGTTTGGTTTTGCTTCTGACTCCAGCCGGAATTTCCGAGCTCTCTTAGACTGGAATTTCCGGGTGACCGGAATTTCCGAGTCTCTCTAGACCGGAAATTCCGAGTCTCACTTATACCGGAATTTCCGAGTGTCGAAACAGCCAACGGCTATATTTCCTGGAGGGGTATAAATACACGTCCCCTTCTTTTTCCCCAGTCAATCCAAGGCAGCACGACTTTTCCCTCTCTCCTACTCCATTGTTGACCTTGGAAAACTCACTTCCCTCTCAATCCCTCCATTGAATCTTCCATATTCTTTAGGGAAAGTTGAGAGGAGATCTAGATCTACAATCCTACCAATCCATCTCTCCTCTAAGTGAGGGGAACTTAGTGGATCTAGTTCTTGGAGTTCCTTTATGGTTCTTCCTCTCTTATCCCCCCATAAGCATTAGTTGCTTTTGGTGGGATTTGGGAGTGAAGGATTTGAGTCCTTTGTGGTTTCCTTTGTTCTTCCTCTCTTATTCCCCCATAAACATTTGTTGTTGTGTTGGAATTTGAGAGTGAAGGACTTGAGCACTTCGTGTGCTCTTGCCATTGCATTTGCATCGGTTTGAGCCCTCCACGAGGATTCGTGGTGGTGATACTTGTGAGCTTGTTACTCTTGGGTCTTTGGACCCTAGACGCCTTTTGTGGCTGGCCTTTTGTGGTCAAGACCTTTTGTGGTCAAGACCTTTTGTGGTCACTTGAGATCCCCCAATTAAGTTGTGGGTGTGTGCCTCAAGTCTTGGGAGCCCCCAATTAAGTTGTGGGTGTGTGCCTCAAGAGTTGTACGGGATTCGATCTCCGCCCCAAAGGAGATTAATAGTGGAAGGTGAACTCGAACCTTTTGTGGTTGAGTTCTTCTCGAGAAGAAGGTGAGTCTTTGTGGCGTTGCGGCTAACCTGTTGTGGTTGCGCACACCTCTCCAAACAAGACGTACACCCTTTGGGTGGAACTCGAGAATACATCCTCGTCTCCGCGTGCCTCGGTTATTTCTATACCCGAGCTCTTTACTTATGCACTTTACATTGTGATAGCCTTCGTGCTTGAAGTCATATATCTTGCTATCATCTTGTTACTTGTATTGCTTAGCTTAAGTTGTTGGTGCACATAGGTGAGCCTAGTTTATATATCTAGGTTGTATGCTTGTTAAAGTAAACCTCTAGTTTTATTCCGCCTTTATCAAGCATACCGGAATTTCCGGGTCATTCGTGTACTGGATATTCCGGCTACTCGGAATTTCCGGGTCACTCTGAATGTGGCAGATCCGCTGACGAAGCCTCTTCCGCTTGATAAGCATGAAAAGCACCAGTTAGCTATGGGTGTTAGGCTTTTACCAAGTTGTAATCTAGATTAAATTGTACTCTAGTGCAAGTGAGAGACATAAGGAGATATGCCCTAGAGGCAATTAATAAAGTGTATTCTTTATCATATCTCGTTTGTTCATAATAGGTTTTTGTGTCATGCTGGAACCGTATTAAGCGGAAACATTAATGCGGGTGTGATACGTAAACAACCAGGTCCCTAGTAGCCTCTACTAAGACTAGTTTCGTTGCGTGATTGATGATCGAGGTTTCCCGGTCATGGGGCATGGCGCCGGTCGGCAATGAGAGTCATATCGCTGGAGAGTGATGTGATGGACATACCCAGATTTGGAGAACATAGTCGTTACACCTTTGACCGTGAGATCAACTCTTATTGATATTCCCCGAAGATACTTTGGGTATTGGAAAGGAGTATTGAGACTTTTGGGTATTGGAAAGGAGTATTGAGACGAGGGGTCAAGAGCGGGATTTGCCAGTCCGCATAGCAGGATAGATACTCTCGGGCCCACTCGGTGAGATCATGTCTAATGAGCTTGCAAGCATGTGACTAGGTCACGGAGACATGAGATCATGAATGAGTAGAAGATAGCGTCGTCAGTAACGAGGTCGGGATTAGGTATGGAGATATCTATGGAGCGACGCTCGGACGTGCTAAGTATCGCTATGGCAAAAGGTCTAAGACTTCACGTTCAGGTTTGATAGATGAAAGTCATTCGTTATATCTCAGGGATTAATTCATGGGGTCCAGGCCTACGGATTAGTCGTTGATCATTGAGGAGTCTTGATCATACCTGATATTATATCGAACCGCTAGGGTAACACACTTAAGGGGTTTCGACAAGACAACCGGAAAGGAAGGAGATCTCCGGGAGCGTCCCGGGAGAGGTCCGATGGAGATCGGGCAGCACCGAAAGAGTTTTCGGAGCTAGGAAATATTATATATATTATGTTTGATATTAATTAGTGTTATTAATATGCAAATATGATTTTATATATTTATTTTCGAATTTATTAAGGCAGATTTCCCTAAATGGGCCTTCCGGACGAAAGAAGGCCCAAGAGGGGAAAATTCCCTAGGGGAATGCGGTGGGGGCCAGGAGGGCCGGCCTAGGTGGGCCACAAGGGGCCCACCAGGGGGCCGGCGCACCTCCCAAGCCGAACCAGGCTGTGGGGGGTTAGTCCCACATTGCCTGGCTGGCAAGGTTGGCTCCCCTTGGGAGCCTATATAAGAAGGGGCACCCCCAGCCTTTTAATTCACCAATTAATTCCTGATTTCTCTCTCGATCTCGTGGTTCCCAAGTCGGAGCCGCGCCGAGCAAGAGGAGTCGGGGATCTCCTCCACCATAGCCCGCTGCCGCGCTGCTGGTGTTCCGGTCCAAGTCTTCCGCTGCTCGTCCTGGACTGGAGCTTCGGAGGCGTCGTCTCCACCGTACGTGTGCGACTCCCTGCGAGGTGCTGCGCTAGCGGTACTCGGAGGCCTGCTTCCTCTACACGACCTTGAGGTCGGCTACGTCGGTCTTCATCGACAACGTTTGTGCGGGAACGTAATCCCTGTTTTCGGTCTACAAGGGTACGTATTCCGATCTCCGTTCGTACTACTATATCTGCATAGAATAGATCTTGGCTAGTTTAAGGATATCGTTGCTAGGAAATTTTTTGTTTTCTGCACACGATCCCCTTCAGTGGTATCAGAGCCGATCTATCGTAAGATATAGCTGTATGCTGTTAGAACCCGTGCTATGCACGGGGGCACCGTTCCTGTTATTTGCTACCCTCTAGCGTGCACTTGTGTATTCCAGCGGCATTGAGTTGATGAAGCGGCCCGGACCGACTTTACGCGTACGCTTACGCGAGACTGGTTCCACTACTGACATACGGCTTGTACCGTATATGTGGCTGGCGGGTGACAGTTTCTCTCTCTTTAGTTGGTCTTCGCATTTTCAATGGAGGGCCCGAAAGGGATGCTTAAACACACAATTATTGGATCGTTGTTGTGGTCATAAGATTCGTAGGTATGAAGCGGTTCTATTTACGAAAGCCCCAAGCCACGTAAAATATCCAAAAGATAAAGTAGAAGCGTCTAACTTTATTTTGCAGGGGCTATGTGATATGGTCAAGGTAGGTTTATTAAATTGTTTATAAACTGCGGGCGCCAAGAAGACCATGGCGCGATGGACTATATCACATTGCATTACATTTGATGTTTTGTGTGCATCTTATTTTGTGTGATTGTTTGTTACACGGTGGTAGCTGAATAAGATGATCCCTTCAAAATACCACTAGTGTTCTCCCTCCAACGCGCACCACCAATAAAGTTCTACGTTATGAGGCAGGCCGTGATGATCGGGTGTCAGACATATCTTCGTTCGCATACGGTGGGTGTAAGCCATGTTGCACAAGCGTCAGCGTGGAGGTCTTTGGTGGCGAGCCTAGCATACTCAGAGGTATGGCCTCGGAACAGGAAGACCGAAAGGTCGAGCACGAGTCACAAAATTGGTGTGGCGGACGATTTTGTCTACTCCTGAAGTTGTGCCGCCGGCTTTGATGATGAGGGGTGGTGCAATGGACGGGGGTCGTGTAATCGCTTAAACGACCAGGAGGGATGTTCGTTTGAGTGGGAGTTATGTTAGTTATTTTCTAAAATGCTATAACTCAAAATTATTATGAACAGAGTCTTATGTTGTTGCAAATTGCATTGTAGATGTCTCACCCCTCCTTTAACCTGAACCTGTTCATTGAGAAAGAGAAGCTTAAGACCGATGGGTCTAACTTCGTGTCCTGGTTCTGCGATCTGAAGTCCATCCTTGAAACCCACAAGGTGGCCTACATCCTTGATTCCCCCTTAGGTGATCTTCCCAGCACTACCCCGGAAATCGAAAGGATTGTCCATGAGGTAAAAGCGGAGATTTCTTCTTATGTCCAGAGTGGCATGCTCTTTGCCATGGAGGCTGACCTGCAAAACCGCTTCATGAACAAGGGTGCTTATGAAATAATCACTCAACTCATGGTTGTTTTTGCACGACAAGTCAAGGCTGAGACGTACGAGGCAACTGTGCTTTTCTTCTCAGCCCAGATGGAAGAGCACGGCAATATCAGTGAGCACTTGGCCAAGTTGTTTGGCTGCGCTCGACTTCTGAGTGATCTGGGAAGTGTGATCCCAGAAGAGTTGGTGATTGATAGGGCGCTGATTTCTCTGCCCCCTAGCTATAAGAACGCCATAGTGGACTACGGCATGAAAGGGACGTCAAAACCCCTGTCGGAAATCCTGAAGATGCTCGAAGTGGCCGAATTAGAAATCAAGCTACAGAAGATGGTGGTAACCATCGGATCACCTGAGCGCAACTGCCCCAAGTATCTGAAGGATAGGAAGTCTGGCAAGACGGTCGACAAAGAGCAAGGTATATTTGATATACATGTTATATATGTGTACCTTACATCCGCCCGGAGCAATACGTGGGTATTTGATACTGGTTCTGTTGCTCATATATGTAACTCTCAGGAGGAGTTACGGAATAGAAGGCGGCTGGCGAAGGATGAGGTGACGATGCGCGTCGGCAACAGATCGAGAGTCGACGTGGTGGCTGTCGGCACGCTCCCTCTGCATCTACCATCGGGATTAGTTTTGGTTTTAAATAAATGTTATTTTGTGCCATCCTTGAGTGTAAACATTATAAGTGGGTCTTGCCTGTTACAAGACGGTTATTCATTTAAATCAGTGTCAAGCAATTGTGCTATTTATATGAATGATATCTTTTATGTTGATGCTCCCGAGAGTAATGGTTTATTCTTGTTGAATCTCGATCGTAGTACTCACATCCATAACATAGAGGCCAAACGAATTAAGTGTAGTGACGATACCGCCATGTTTTTGTGGCATTGCCGTCTTGATCATATTGGTATAAAGCGCATGAAGCGACTCCACTCCGATGGACTCTTGGACTCGTTGGATTTCGGATCCCTCGATACATGTGAACCATGCCTCATGGGCAAAATGACCAGGACACCGTTCAAAGGTTTCGTTGAACGGGCGTCGGATTTGTTGGGGATCATACATACAGACGTATGTGGACCAATGAGCGTTTCGACACGCAATGGTTATCGTTACTTCGTCACCTTCACTGATGACTTGAGTAGATACGGTTATATCTACTTGATGAAACACAAGTCTGAAACGTTTGAAAAGTTCAAAGAATTCCAGAGTGAAGTTGAGAATCAGCTTAATAGGAAAATCAAGCATCTCCGGTCCGATCGCGGTGGAGAGTACTTGAGTTTTGAGTTTGGCACACATCTGAAGAGTTGTGGCATAGTGCCCCAACTTACGCCCGCCGGAACTCCGCAGCGTAACGGTGTGTCCGAGCGACGTAATCGTACTCTACTGGATAGTGTCCGATCTATGATGTCTCTTACCGATCTGTCAGTGTCCTTCTGGGGTTATGCGTTAGAAACAGCCACATTCATTTTAAATAGGGCTCCGTCCAAGTCCGTTGAAACGACACCGTATGAATTATGGTATGGCCACAAGCCTAAGTTATCGTTTCTGAAGGTTTGGGGTTGTGAGGCGTACGTTAAGAAACTACAGCCCGACAAACTCGAACCGAAGTCGGAGAAAGTCGTCTTTGTAGGATATCCGCGGGAAACCGTTGGGTACACCTTCTACAACCAAGCTGAGGGCAAAACTTTTGTCGCGAAGACCGGTACCTTTCTAGAGAAGGAGTTTCTCGCGAAAGGAGTAAGTGGGAGGAAGGTAGACCTCGATGAAATCGTTGATCCTGAACTCGAGATTCCGAGTGGCGCAACGGAAGCAATTCCGGAAACGTCCTCCGTGGAAGGAGTGGGAGAAACTGTCGAGGAAGATGTTCTACCTCGTAGGTCTGGTAGATCTCGGATCGCACCAGAATGGTATGGCAATATGGTTTGCACCGTCATGCTAGTCGAGCAAGACGAACCTACGAACTACAAGGAGGCGATGGAGAGTCTAGAGTCCGAGAAATGGCTTGAAGCCATGAAATCCGAAATAGGATCCATGTATGATAACCAAGTGTGGACTTTGGTGGATATTCCCGAAGGGCGCAAGGCCGTCGAGAATAAGTGGATCTTTAAGAAGAAGACTGATGCTGATGGTAATGTGACCGTCTATAAAGCTCGGCTTGTCGCAAAGGGTTTCCGACAAGTTCATGGAATTGACTACGATGAAACTTTTTCACCGGTAGCGATGCTTAAGTCTATTCGGATTTTGTTAGCGGTAGCTGCCTACTATGATTATCAAATCTGGCAGATGGACGTCAAAACGGCCTTCCTGAATGGAAACATTGAGGAAGAGTTGTACATGGTACAGCCGGAAGGTTTTGTCGATCCAGGAAGTGCTAACAAGGTGTGCAAGCTTCAGCGATCCATCTATGGATTGAAGCAGGCATCTCGGAGCTGGAATCTTTGCTTTGATGAGGTGATCAAAGGTTTTGGATTTATCCAGAATGTGGAAGAGACCTGCATTTACAAGAAAATGAGTGGGAGCTCGGTTGTGTTCTTAGCACTGTATGTTGACGACATATTGCTAATAGGGAATGATGTGGAACTTCTGAATAGCGTGAAGGAATATTTAAACAGTAAGTTTTCCATGAAGGACTTAGGAGAAGCTGCGTATGTTTTAGGCATAAAAATCTACCGTGATAGATCAAGGCGCCTATTAGCACTAAGTCAGAGTACTTATCTTGATAAAATATTGAAGCGTTTTCATATGGAGAAGGCAAAGAAGGGTTCTCTGCCGGTTATCAAGAATAAGATATTGCGTAAGGCGCAGTGTCCGGTGACGGAACTAGGTAAGGCCGAAATGACGAAACATCCTTATGCTTCAGCCATAGGATCGATCATGTATACAATGTTGAGTACTAGACCAGATGTGGCATTAGCTCTAAGTTTGACAAGCCGGTTCCAGAGTAATCCTGGAATGCCGCATTGGGTAGCTGTTAAGAGCATTCTTAAGTATCTCAATAAGACAAAGGAAATGTTCTTTGTGTATGGTGGCTGCGATGAGGAACTTGGCGTAACGGGTTACGTAGATGCAAGTTTCTGCTCAGACCCCGATGACTGTAAGTCACAGACAGGTTACGTGTTCAAGGTGAATGGAGGCGCCGTGTGCTGGAGAAGTGGGAAGCAACCCATAGTCGCACAATCTACAATGGAGTCGGAGTACATTGCTGCCTGCGAGGCCGCGAATGAAGCTGTGTGGCTGAGGAAGTTCGTCATCGAACTTGGAGTGTTCCCGAGCGTGCAAGACCCCGTGGTCCTCTTCTGCGACAATACGGGTGCCATTGCGAACGCCAAGGAGCCAAGGTCTCACTCCACCGCCAAACACATTCTCCGACGCTTCCACGTGATACGTCAGTACGTACAAGAAGGCGATGTGAAGATTTGCAAAGTGCATACGGATCTGAATGTGGCAGATCCGCTGACGAAGCCTCTTCCGCTTGATAAGCATTAACAGCACCAGTTAGCTATGGGTGTTAGGCTTTTACCAAGTTGTAATCTAGATTAAATTGTACTCTAGTGCAAGTGGGAGACATAAGGAGATATGCCCTAGAGGCAATTAATAAAGTGTATTCTTTATCATATCTCGTTTGTTCATAATAGGTTTTTGTGTCATGCTGGAACCGTATTAAGCGGAAACATTAATGCGGGTGTGATACGTAAACAACCAGGTCCCTAGTAGCCTCTACTAAGACTAGTTTCGTTGCGCGATTGATGATCGAGGTTTCCCGGTCATGGGGCATGGCGCCTGTCGGCAATGAGAGTCATATCGCTGGAGAGTGATGTGATGGACATACCCAGATTTGAAGAACATAGTCGTTACACCTTTGACCGTGAGATCAACTCTTATTGATATTCCCCGAAGATACTTTGATTGCACCAAACGTCGTATCTTATTTAGTATGACAATAACGGTGATACTTTTGGGTATTGGAAAGGAGTATTGAGACGAGGGGTCAAGAGCGGGATTTGCCAGTCCGCATAGCAGGATAGATACTCTCGGGCCCACTCGGTGAGATCATGTCTAATGAGCTTGCAAGCATGTGACTAGGTCACGGAGACATGAGATCATGAACGAGTAGAAGATAGCATCGTCGGTAACGAGGTCGGGATTAGGTATGGAGATATCTATGGAGCGACGCTCGGACGTGCTAAGTATCGCTATGGCAAAAGGTCTAAGACTTCACGTTCAGGTTTGATAGATGAAAGTCATTCGTTATATCTCAGGGATTAATTCATGGGGTCCAGGCCTACGGATTAGTCGTTGATCATTGAGGAGTCTTGATCATACCTGATATTATATCGAACCGCTAGGGTAACACACTTAAGGGGTTTCGACAAGACAACCGGAAAGGAAGGAGATCTCCGGGAGCGTCCCGGGAGAGGTCCGATGGAGATCGGGCAGCACCGAAAGAGTTTTCGGAGCTAGGAAATATTATATATATTATGTTTGATATTAATTAGTGTTATTAATATGCAAATATGATTTTATATATTTATTTTCGAATTTATTAAGGCAGATTTCCCTAAATGGGCCTTCCGGACGAAAGAAGGCCCAAGAGGGGAAAATTCCCTAGGGGAATTCGGTGGGGGCCAGGAGGGCCGGCCTAGGTGGGCCACAAGGGGCCCACCAGGGGGCCGGCGCACCTCCCAAGCCGAACCAGGCTGTGGGGGGTTAGTCCCACATTGCCTGGCTGGCAAGGTTGGCTCCCCTTGGGAGCCTATATAAGAAGGGGCACCCCCAGCCTTTTAATTCACCAATTAATTCCTGATTTCTCTCTCGATCTCGTGGTTCCCAAGTCGGAGCCGCGCCGAGCAAGAGGAGTCGGGGATCTCCTCCACCATAGCCCGCTGCCGCGCTGCTGGTGTTCCGGTCCAAGTCTTCCGCTGCTCGTCCTGGACTGGAGCTTCGGAGGCGTCGTCTCCACCGTACGTGTGCGACTCCCTGCGAGGTGCTGCGCTAGCGGTACTCGGAGGCCTGCTTCCTCTACACGACCTTGAGGTCGGCTACGTCAGTCTTCATCGACAACGTTTGTGCGGGAACGTAATCCCCGTTTTCGGTCTACAAGGGTACGTATTCCGATCTCCGTTCGTACTACTATATCTGCATATAATAGATCTTGGCTAGTTTAAGGATATCGTTGCTAGATTTTTTTTTGTTTTCTGCACACGATCCCCTTCAGTACCATCCATACTACAACTACAAAAATGGGAGTGAGTCAGTTGCAACTGAATCAAATGGGGGTGGGGGGGGGGGGGGGGCGGTGGGTTGCATGACAAGTTGCGAATACATTGGGGGGGGGGGCAGGGTTGTGAGTTGCATGTCAAGTTGTGACTACCAAAAATATAGCGGCGTGTGTCAGTTGCAAGTCGAGATGCAACTGGCTACAAAGTCGACGTGAGTTGCATGTCAAGATGGATATGCTACGAATAGGGTCAGTTGCATGTCAAATTGCGACTAGCTATATAGTAGAAAAAATGGGTTGCGAGTCGAGTTGCAACTGGCTCCGAGGAGGGGGTGGAGGCAACTACAACTGTCAAATTATAGCAGCGTGTGTCAGTTGCAAGTCGAGATGCAACTGGCTACAAGTCGACGTGAGTTGCATGTCAAGTTGTGACAGAACTACGGATATGGTTAGTTGCATGTTAAGCTGCGACTAACTACAACTACCCACCAAAATATAGCGGTACGTGTCAGTTGCAAGTCGAGATCCCTCAGATGCAATAATAGTTGCGACTGACTCCATTTTATCGTCGAGGGAGAAGGGGTCACATGCGTGTGAAGTTGCACAATGGTATGGGAAAAACATCACATGCATCACCATTTTAACAAGTCGGTATTGTATATCGACGTGAAACCTGAAAGTGCATTCTATGTACTCCCAAATTTTGGTGACTAATGACAACACAAAAAGTATTCTAATGTTTGTGATGAAGCATGCATGCTATACAGGTTGACTGTCAAAGAGGAATACTTAGGTTGCCTAAATATCATTTCAATTGCACCTGGTATTTGTTCAGGAATTCAGTCAGGAGATTTCCGGGGCCCGGAAATTTCCGGTCCACAGACCGGAGATTTCCGAGCCAAACTTATTTTTCACTAAGTCTGAATTCAAATGCGTACTGACTCCAAAACAATTTTAGCCGGAAATCCTCTCGGAGATTTCCGAGCCCCAATCCGGAGATCTCCGAGTGTCAGAGGAATTTCGACCAAGTCAAGAAGTCCAACCAGTACTGATCCAGTTTCTTGCTCAACCGGAAATTGCACCGGGCTGGCGGCTGTGCAACGGGCAGATTTTGAGGAGGGGTATAAATACCCCTCCACCTACCTCCAGCTTCCTAAGCTTCCAGATTTTTTCTCTCCTCCATTGGTGCCGAAGCTCGTTTCTCCCGGATCTCTCAATCTAGCCACTCAAATCCGTTGATACTTGGGGATCTGAGGGAGAAGCCACCGATCTACATCTCCACCGAAGCGATTTGACTTTCCCCCTCTATTTCTTGAGGGGCAACGAATCTAGGGTTCCTTTGTGGATAGCTAGGTTCAACCTTGTGTAATTTGATCCTTTGTGGAAGTGACCTGTTGTGGTCGTTGTGAGGGCCCACAATTCAGTTGTGGGTGTGTGCCTCACGAATTTGTACGGGACTTTCTCCGCCCTTAAAGGAGTCCTTAGTGGAAGTGTGGATTCGCACCTTTGTGGTCGAATTCACAGGAGAATAGGGTGAGGCCTTTGTGGCGTTGAGCAAACCTTTGTGGTAGCTCACACCTCTCCAACGAGACGTACACCTATGTGGTGGAACTCGGGATAAAACATTGGTCTTCGAGTCCCTACGGTTGTTTCGTTCCACTCTCCTTTACCGCATCTTTATTTCCTGTACTTGCCTAGTTTCCTTGTAGTTTGTCACTTGTATCATCTAGTTGCACATATAGACAATTTACTTTCCGCTAGCCTAAAAACTGAAAAAGAGATAAAAATTGGTCACCACCTATTCACCCCCCCCCTCTAGGTGGTCAACTGCCGTTCAATTGGTATCAGAGCCAGGTTGTCTCTTATAAGCTTCACCGCTTGAGACCAACCTTGGACAATGCAAGTTGACCCAAAAGAGGGTTCCGAAACGGACATCGCGACTTTGGCGGCAATGCAAGAGAAAGGTGCCACTATGGTCGATATCAACTCTTTGGAAACAAAGTTGACATCGTCTATACAAACCGAGTTCAAGAAGTTTAATGATATGCTTGAGTCTCTCAAGACATCTAAAGAAACCTCTCTTGCATTGCCCACAAAGCCTCCGGTGCTTCCGGGCATTACTGTGGTGACCCAGCATACCACTGCATGGTGTAGTATGCTATAGTCATTGACATAGCACCAATGGATCACCGTCCACCAGTGTCACGTCATCAGAGTGGTACAACAGAAACATCGCAGGTCCAAGGCATGACTATAGATTACAAACAGAAGATCCAAAACAACATATCTAAAGAACCTCCTCGAAACAATGAGGCAAGGCCCTAACAAAAGAACATCAAATGGAAAATCTCGGAGGAACTGATCCATACTAAACCTACTGCTACTACTGTTGGGCTTGCGGTTGCGCTATAGCCACCATATGCTACTAGGCGACGCGGCGGACTATTTGGTGGCGGCGCTTGGACCATATGGTCACCGGAACATCGCCGGCGGCGAGGTTTGCGGCGGCGGCGCTCGGGTCACGACGAAATACTATTTCCCGAATGAATTGGATCAACCAGAGAGTGTAGGAAGGTGCACGATCTCACCCTGAGCGCGATGCGAGGCTCGGTGAAGCGAATGGAGGTCGGACGGCGACGAACTCGTCCGCGGCGTCGGCGGCCGGAGACGAGGACGACGGGAAAATACTCCTGCTCCCAGACTCCTCCGCACGCGTGACTCTACCAGAAGGAGTAAGGTGCCACGGCGGAGCTTCAGAGATGCTCGCCGGAGCCAGGCGCTTCCCAGAGCGGCGGCAATCCGAAGTGACCGGAGCGGCTAGGGTTTGCTGGAGAGAGGAACGGAGAGGGGAAAAGGTGAGGGTACGGGTGTGAGACGAAGATGGGAGAGATGAGGACGTCTCCTGGGCCTTATCTCCGCGAGTGAGGCGAGGAGGAGAAGCACGGCTTCAAGGAGGCATCGCCACGGCTCTCCTCTGCTTTCTGGCGAGAGGAGGAAGAAGGAAAAGAAATGAAGTTTGCGAATAACCCCCTGGCTTTCAGGAATTTGCAAAAGCAGTGTAAACAGGCCCCTGGCTCCTATTTTGGACCTGTTTTTGATTGTGGAACTTGCAAAGAGGTCCTGGAAAGTTTATAATTGAGATAAAATGTTTATTTCCTTTATATAATTTTCATTTCTTGATATAATTTTATTGCTAGGTATATTTTTGAATTATTTTATCCTTTTAATTGAGTTTGGACATATTTAGGTATTTTCCTTTCATTGAAATTTATATCTTGCACTTGATTAAATTTCTAGGATGCATTTAGGAATATGAGAATATTTCCTATGCTATCATTTAATTTGGAATTTGTTGTTTCCAAATTTTCAATTGATATGAGATTTTGTTTCAAAGAATATATGTGAACATGAATATTCCATTTTGTTATATTTTGTTGCTTCCACTAAATCATTTTTATGATGCATTATAACCCTAGGAATATCATTTCTATGGCATTATTTATTAATTTCTAATTTGTTTCCATCAACTACTAAAATGATATAGGTTATGGGTTTTAAAATATTTAAGTATTGGAGTACACCAATTGGTGGTATGGTGATTTAAGTATTTCATACCACACCAAATTATGGTTTGGTGGAGATAACAAAATGGGTCTTTGTGAAACCTAAGAAGAGTATACACAGTGCTTTATGTCAAATCCATGCTAAGCATGATAGGTTGCCAAATGGCTTTTATTTGATCCTTAACAAATAATCATGTGAGAACATGATCAATTCTTTATGAAAGCACAAGATAGGACTTCCTGCCTAAGGTTAGGTCTTATGGTGATAAGATGATGAGTTTAGACTTCTTCTCATTCCATTCCCCAGTTAAGATGGAGTAAGAAGGATACATTCTTTCTTGATAGAGTTAATGTATTATGAATATATCTAATAATAGATATATTTGAGTTTGTGAAATGGGTTTCCCTTGAACATATATCAACTAATGCTTCCAGATGATTATTTTGCCATATGTACGAGATTATCTTTTATTGAGAATGAATTCTTGGTTCAACCAATGGATGATTATCCATTAGTGCTCTAGTGGCTCCTCTCTTATATGATTCTTCATTCACATGGTCTTGAGGGATGATACATGTGGCTCTGAGATATGTATATTGATTATACACACTTATGATTTGGCATTACTTTCTCTTTGGTTATGATCCCCTTGGAGAAACACCATAAATCCATAAGTGACTTTACTTGGCATAGATCCTTTGGAACAAGAAGTAGATATTCAAGACAAGTTCTTCTTGTCCTGTATTGAATTTCCAACATCACTTGTCTCACCCTTGTGGTGAGGAGAATTCAATTTAACCAAACCAACTTTCTTGGTTGGTGGTATGTGAATGTATGTGTATTTTATGACATCAAAGAACTTGATGTACTGGATGATCTATCCTTCTATACATGTGTATATGGCACTCCATTGTATGTGCATACCAAAATGAGTTGTCAACAAGGTTGCAAAGATTGTCATCAACCTATTTCTATATCACACTAACATTGTAATGTCATACCATTTCCTGAGAAATTAATAAAGATGGTTGAAGATAAAAGAGTTTCCAATTCTTCATGATAGATTGGCATAACACTCCTATGTCCATCAAATTAATGCTTCTCTATGTCTTCTTGTCGTATTTCTTCCCTTCTCGATATCTTCTCTTGTTGATGCCTTCGAGAGGATTGGGAGATAAGGAAATATGATGTCAAGATAAAAGTGGAAGATCTAGGTTAAGCTTTAGGTAATTCAATTGGTCTCCAGGAATGTCATGGTTTCCATGTACTAGAAATATGTCTAGCACAATTGATAAGAATAGATGATCAGAGAATAACTAAGAATAGTTGTTCTGTTCATTAACTCTTAAATATTCTTTTGATGTAACAAGTTTTGTTTTCTTTGGTGTAACCTCTCATCGTGTAACTCTTTACCCCAAAATAAGGTTTAAGCCGAGATCATCTCGAAGTTTATAACGCTCAAGTTGATGATCTAATTCAATTCCACCAACTCAAGTGAAACTTCAATCACTTAGTGTTTTGAAAAATTAATGCGCGAAAATTATCCGGATTTTCTGATGCATGAATGCAATGCACACTCTTGTGTCAACTCTATTTCTGGACCCTAAGTTCTGGGATGTTACAGTCTCCCCTCCTTAAACTAAACTTCGTCCATGAAGTTCGTACTCTCTTACGTTTTGGATTGAGGATCCATCTTGTATATAAGTTGCACTTCTCGAACTCCATGTTAATTCTTTATGGAGATAATTGGTGTATCCCCAAATCCATATTTTTCCTTGAATCCTCTTTTGACTTAGTACTTTGCTAACTGTCAACTCCTTTGATTCTGTGATTCCTTCTTGGAATATTCCACTTCTAGGCATGTCTTATTGAAAATATCCTGGGATCAGGCTTTATCAAATCCTTGTTAGTCCTATTAATAGCTCTAAGTAACTTTCTTCACGTAATAGCTGATCTACTTTGGAAGGTACTTAAGGTTTTAGGAAATCTTACTACGGTACAATTTAGTTTTGCTTGATCCAACCTTGGTAATGGCACTATACATAGTCCGCCCAAATATGATTGGACAAGATGGTTTACTTTATAAGGTTTACTTAGTCGATTTCCTTTTTCTCGTGTCATCTGGAATCTTCTTAATACACTCATCCTAGTGATGCAAAGCGGTCTTCTGATATGTTTTACTAGGTGATTTCTCCTACCCACTTCTCCTGTCATTCTTTGGGTTGGAACCAAGGAATGCCCTTTACTGACAAAAGCAGTTCAACAACTTGGTTTTGTCAATCACCACTTCAAATCTACTCCTTTATTTACTCCCCTCCTTAGATTTTTGTAATGGTTTCCACACTTCGGGTGTACCAACATGGGTCTTAGGTTTGGGGTCATGGTCTTTGATTACCTTACATTTACCTTTATCTAATCTTACAGAGGAAATCTACGGTGTACCCACACAATTGTGGATATCCGAGGTAAATTCTCCAAATAATCTTCACGCTAGAAGGTCCTTCGTCTCTTCTGATGCCAATACTTCTGGCGAATCCCGGAATTCAGAGTTATACACAACTGTTATGTGCTCTTAGACATGTTAGCCGAGAGTTACTGGGGTACCACTCCCAGACAGAATTGCACTGCAGGCGTGCCGGGAACACCGGTCACACAAACCCCTCGGAAGACTACCACGCTAATCATAACCAAGAATGCATAACAAAGAATCCTAGAATCGTGTTACTGTCGGACTCGACCTCTGAATTATACGGCAATGCTATGTGTCACTGGTCATGCTACGTAACCAAGGGTCCCTGGGTTTACCAATCCCAGACCGATGCTCATCGGTAGGCGTGCTCGGAATGGTTCATCGGCACACAACCCCTCAGTTGTGCCATAACACGGGCATAGCCAAAACTGCATAACAAAGAGTCCAAGAACCTTAACTCTTCATCTTCATGCAAGTCTTCATCCTTGTCCTTTAGAACTCGTCTCTTCCTTTCACGAATTCCTATTCTATCTAAATCTATAACATTAAGCCATAGCTTGGTGATGCAACATGCATTTGCACATCAAGCGAAGCTTCATGACTAGATCTAGTCACACAAAGAATCAATAAAATCCAAGAAATCCAAATGATATGCATACATGCATAAGTAAAGCCTATAACATAGCACTTCGAGTATAATATCTCTCGTACTAAGGCTTGTATAAAGTATTATAGTATGATGCACACATATAGTAGTATATAGGTCTCTACCGTTGTTTGGTAAGGTATAGGGTTCATACTACTCTTCATCTCACTGATTATCCCAGTTGACCACTTGCAACTGGATAAACTATAATAATGGGATCCAAACTAATAGTTATCTAGCACTAATTGTGATCTAGCTTACTTATTATACATGCTACCAATTGTGTTCCATCCATAGACTAACCTCACATAGTCTCTCAAAATTGCTACACAAATTATCATTAGTATACAATACATCCTCATTATCTTACTTAAGTTATATCTATCTCACATATGTTGATCCTACACACTTTTATCCAGAGTTCCTTAGCAAATTGTCACAATTAACGTTCATATCATGGTTTAGGAGCTAGACTCACCATGAGACTTTCTTCTATTGAGCTACTAACATCATACTCGTTATCCTATGACATACTAGTATTGGCTCACTAAGGATGCTACACCATCATGTAAAGAATCACAAGTGAATCTCACGTGATTAGTAGTTGTGGTTACACTATCCCAGATGGCTTCTCTTTAAATGATACCACCATCAACACATAAATGTGCTACTATATTGGTCCTACTTCACTTCATTAAACACCGGTGGTTATAGGATAAGCTTTACTAGGTCATACATACTAAGGATGAGATATGTACGTATTTGTTAAATAATACATACATTACTTTACTTATGAACAGATAGGAAATACTTCTTCCAATAAGATGTGAAAGAAGATTTTACTCCATTGTGATAAGATTATTCTCAAGTGAATATCCATCACAAGTCTAAAGAAGTTTGGTTCAGATAAGATGACTACCTATAGTCACTACCCAACCTACAGGTCTCCTTTAGAGGGTTTTAATCCTAGGGTCAAAGCGTTTGCTCTGATACCAGCTGTGGTGACCCAGCATACCACTGCATGGTGTAGTATGCTATAGTCATTGACATAGCACCAATGGATCACTGTCCACCAGTGTCACGTCATCAGAGTGGTACAACAGAAACATCGCAGGTCCAAGGCATGACTATAGATTACAAACAGAAGATCCAAAACAACATATCTAAAGAACCTCCTCGAAACAATGAGGCAAGGCCCTAACAAAAGAACATCAAATGGAAAATCTCGGAGGAACTGATCCATACTAAACCTACTGCTACTACTGTTGGGCTTGCGGTTGCGCTATAGCAACGCCTACAGAGATAGGTTCTATGACTAGGAATCTATCCTATTTTACACGACGCCTTCATTTGTCCTCCGTCTTCCTTCAATTGCTTTAACTCGATGTAGTTGCCTTCTTTGGTATCTTGAGTTTATCCGTCTTCAGAGCCTTCATAGCCTAAAGTGCTGCCTTCTTGTGGTTCTTCATGTCTAGCAGGGGTTTGAAAGGCAAGGGTGAGTAACAGCGTTACCCAGCAAGTTCATTATGCAAGGTGGGAAGTTTGATGCATAAATACAGCCACAGACAATGGATTGTCGTAGGCTAATACAAGTTTTCGAAAACCTTTCTTTAAAAGGTTGCTTTTATTCTGAAGACTATGCTCGTCAGGAGTCATAGGGCTAGGGCTTTGAGGAGCCTCCTTTCCTGCTGCGTTCGTCGTTCCGTCCTGGAACGTGGAGTAACATGTCACATTCATACACTCTGCAGAGGTGCGCTGCTTTACCCATAAGAGATCAAGACTTTGTTGCACATCCGGGCGATCTTCCCGTCCACACTTCCTTGGTGTGGGGCCCAGTCAGTAATCCAAGCCAATCACTGCGCCTTTCCACCATCCCCGCACACCCCCCATTACTCCGGTTGCAAGCTAGTGGGCACCGTCCCATGCTAAAACTTGCTGACCAGTGGGCACCGTCCCAAGCTAGTCCCGAAGCCAACCTTCAATAGATACTAGACATCCGGCCGTTGTGATTCACTGGATAGACATCTCCCGGTAATACGGCTTTATCCTGGAACTGCGAACTCGCAACGTCAAACAAGCCCACCGATAGACATCTCCCGGTAATACGGCTTTACCGGTGGCTTGTACGCACTACCCGGCCCAGAATAGTACCCGTTGGTGTACGAGAGGAAAAGGGTACAGCTGACTTCTCCGTCCCATTTCAGATCTCATGGTTGCGCGTAATATTCGGCGCAAGAATCACTGGCGACATTTGTTATTAAATCCTAGATGATACTTTCCCGTGCAAATGGAACCTCCACCTCAACATTCTTACCGTGGTCCCATCTGCCAGCCATATGAGATTACCACCTCACTGGTGGATAACCATAGTCATATTATTATAAAATAAGTTTTCTGCCCTTTTTGTGTGATATACAATAATAATAACATTTTGAAAATAGTTTCTTAACAAATACTTCAATAGGACATGAGTAAAAGGGATGAACTTGCCTTTCTGACTGCAAGATTATGCAGCCAGGGTCTTCGATATAATATAAACTCCGAGAAATCTGGAAACAACATCATTGGTCCGGTAAGGACTAATGTTTAAATAAGCAGCATGATTAATGCATAAGTATGAGATGCATCGCAAAGTACCCCGTATCTCACTCTCGGAGATTGTATTTTATTTGAGTTGGGTGTTTTCATTTAGAGTTGTTTGGTCTTCAAGTTTACTTCACAAGCAAGATGAGTTGTTTAACATTAATGTTCATGTATCATATTAAGCTTAAGAGTAACGTAAAACCACATATGAACACTCAATGGTCGCTTTAGGTTGTGTTCATTTAATGTTGGTAGAAAACTTGTATCAACTTTAATTAAGTAGAGAACTAGTGTTATATTACAAGATGGCAAAAAGAATAACTTTTGAAGAACATAAATAATGTCTAACTTTGCTGATACTATAACACATGGTTAATAGAAAGATTATAACATTATTCTTCTTTATGTGTTTTACCCAAGACATTGCAATACGATTTTATTTCAGTTAAGCACTTACTTCTAAACTTATAATGTTTTCTTGTGGATGAATGATTTATGTTTGGAATATAACAAGTTACAAACTACCATGGTGTTATCTACTCATTAGGTGTTTGTTAATGATTTTCACTTACCAAATTAAGAACGAACAAGAAGTAAGTAATACATGAAATATATGGATCATTCATACAAAGTGGATTTAAGGAGTTTACAGTTGTTATTGGATTTTTATTTATTTTAAATGAGTACCAAATAGTAGTAGAATAGCTTTCATAAGCTTATACTTTTATTTTGTTTTTTATTTATTTTTAATTTAAAAATAATAATACTATTTATTATTTTCTAAAATAGAATATTATTTTAAAATAGCAATAATTGTATTATGAATATTACATTTTATAATGAAATTATATTTTCAGTTTTAAAAAGAATGTATGTGAAATATTTAAATGAAGTTTGAAATGCATCCAGAATAGCATTTCAAATAACTCCATATTTAATAGATTAAGTGATTTGTATTTTGAATTCTATTTTATTTCTCCATTTTATTCAAATACAAATAAGACTGATACAAAAATATAGATTTTATTTTTCTGATTATTTTGGTATAAAGATTATATTTTTCTGATTTAAAATGAATTAGTTATGAATTTACAAAGTTTATTCAATTTAAATCAATTTCTATAATTATTAAATAAAGTTGGGCCCACATGTCAGGGTTTTAACATTTACAGAATTTCCTAAAAGAATAAAAGTCTGACAGGAGGGTCCCACATGTCATAGACTTACTTTTACAGAAAAATATCAGAAATGAATTTTATTTCGGCTGATGACGTCATCATGACGTCATCAATGGAGGGTTCCTCCTGGCCGAGCACCAATTGCTCGAACACGAGCGACTTGGGACGAATTCAAGCCACCATATGCTACTAGGCGACGCGGCGGACTATTTGGTGGCGGCGCTTGGACCATATGGTCACCGGAACATCGCCGGCGGCGAGGTTTGCGGCGGCGGCGCTCGGGTCACGACGAAATACTATTTCCCGAACGAATTTGATCAATCAGAGAGTGTAGGAAGGTGTACGATCTCACCCTGAGCGCGATGCGAGGCTCGGTGAAGCGAATGGAGGTCGGACGGCGACGAACTCGTCCGCGGCGTCGGCGGCCGGAGACGAGGACGACGGGAAAATACTCCTGCTCCCAGACTCCTCCGCACGCGTGACTCTACCACAAGGAGTAAGGTGCCACGGCGGAGCTTCAGAGATGCTCGCCGGAGCCAGGCGCTTCCCGGAGCGGCGGCAATCCGAAGTGACCGGAGCGGCTAGGGTTTGCTGGAGAGAGGAACGGAGAGGGGAAAAGGTGAGGGTACGGGTGTGAGACGAAGATGGGAGAGATGAGGACGTCTCCTGGGCCTTATCTCCGCGAGTGAGGCGAGGAGGAGAAGCACGGCTTCAAGGAGGCATCGCCACGGCTCTCCTCTGCTTTCTGGCGAGAGGAGGAAGAAGGAAAAGAAATGAAGTTTGCGAATAACCCCCTGGCTTTCAGGAATTTGCAAAAGCAGTGTAAACAGGCCCCTGACTCCTATTTTGGACCTGTTTTTGATTCTGGAACTTGCAAAGAGGTCCTGGAAAGTTTATAATTGAGATAAAATGTTTATTTCCTTTATATAATTTTCATTTCTTGATATAATTTTATTGCTAGGTATATTTTTGAATTATTTTATCCTTTTAATTGAGTTTGGACATATTTAGGTATTTTCCTTTCATTGAAATTTATATCTTGCACTTGATTAAATTTCTAGGATGCATTTAGGAATATGAGAATATTTCCTATGCTATCATTTAATTTGGAATTTGTTGTTTCCAAATTTTCAATTGATATGAGATTTTGTTTCAAAGAATATATGTGAACATGAATATTCCATTTTGTTATATTTTGTTGCTTCCACTAAATCATTTATATGATGCATTATAACCCTAGGAATATCATTTCTATGGCATTATTTATTAATTTATAATTTGTTTCCATCAACTACTAAAATGATATAGGTTATGGGTTTTAAAATATTGAAGTATTGGAGTACACCAATTGGTGGTATGGTGATTTAAGTATTTCATACCACACCAAATTATGGTTTGGTGGAGATAACAAAATGGGTCTTTGTGAAACCTAAGAAGAGTATACACAGTGCTTTACGTCAAATCCATGCTAAGCATGATAGGTTGCCAAATGGCTTTTATTTGATCCTTAACAAATAATCATGTGAGAACATGATCAATTCTTTATGAAAGCACAAGATAGGACTTCCTGCCTAAGGTTAGGTCTTATGGTGATAAGATGATGAGTTTAGACTTCTTTGTGGGGACCCCGAACTAACTGTCCGAAATACCCGATTATGCTTAGCACAACGATCCCGTGATCAGTCTGTCGTTGCACATAATCCGAATTGAATACCAAAGTTTACATCCATTACAATACCGAAGTTAAGTCTTACATAAAATGGTCATCTAGACCAAGTCTTACATAGGTGCCTTCAAGGGCCAAACCAAAACAATCAACATAAGCAGCGGAACTTAAACGTAGTAGCCTTTTAACAACTAACGCAGACCCGACAGGCGGTCGACTTTGAGAAGATCCTTAGTTGGCATAGATGTCGCCATACTCTTCCTGGGCGTAGTACTCCTCCTCCATGTCTGGCTACGACAATAGCCAGAAGCAAACTAGTATGAGTACATTTGAATGTACTCGCAAACTACTCCAACATGAGTGCTCCAGTTCCAATTTTAGTTTCTCACTTTTATTTATTTAAAACATCTCTGTATCTTTGTTGAAGAAGGTAAGGAAATTATGACTACTGGATATCTCAATTTTATTAATGTTATTCCAAAACTCCTCCTTTTTCAACCATGAACCACCATGGTAATCACTTTCCAACTACCTCATACCGATCCGTTGGTATAGGTGTATGGAACATTCTCCAATTTCCTTCACTTTTGAAACTCAATTTCTTTCCCAAAAACTTGCACATGGTCTAAGTAGGGTCTTCAACTGTCCATATCCGAGGACTCGGCTATTCGAATAGTTTAATTACCCTCTGCAGAGGTAGCACGCTTTTCCCACACTCATCCGATAACTCATCGTGTCAGCCACATCTCGCCATACCAGCGGTATGCGAAGTTGAGTCACCGACCCTAGTCTTTCCTTTGCTCATGCTAGTATAGGAACCTGCCCCTATGAACCATTCCATCCACACCTAGTCTAGTTTCCCGTCGGAAACCCTAAGTGTGAGGACTCATAGGTTTTATCTGGCGGTGTATACGGACATCCTTCTATCCTCCTCCTTATCTACTCATAGATTTTTGAGCGAGGACCCAGGTCAGGGTTAGGTCACCAAACCACTCCCTCATGCATAACAGAGTCATCTCTGTTGATGCAGTGTCCCACACTAATAAGAGCAAACTATCTGACTAAGCCCTTTCCCATATGTGGGTAAATGTGGTCGCATAGAGTATCGGTTGCTTGACTGAGTACTAGGACACAATGTGCTTTTCCAAAACCATCTTTCTCCATTTCCTTATTCCAACACCACATCTTGGTGCTATATATCCACACAAGCTTTCAAAGGAGTTTTGAATAAATAACCTTGTTTTTCCATCCTATAGTTTTAGTATCTACTTCTACATAGGGTGGCAAATAATCTCTATATACTTTTAAAAAGGGTTTTTGTAAACCTTTGCCTTTGAAAATGATTTGTAAATCTAGATGTATAAGTTAGTTGCAAGCTCAGAGAGTAGCTTGCCTTGC
Source organism: Poa annua (assembly GCA_026929855.1). Lineage (NCBI taxonomy): Eukaryota > Viridiplantae > Streptophyta > Magnoliopsida > Poales > Poaceae > Poa > Poa annua. Next base: position 30,761,696 of record CM049428.1, read on the forward strand.
TCGGCAAAGTGATCTTGGTCTTGGTCTTCAGGTTCAGCAAATCCTTCCTCCTCGATATATCCGGCAACGTTCTCGTCTAATACACAAGCAATCAATACAACCAATCACTAGTCTATTCAAACATTCACTATAGCAATACACTCTTAGAGGTTCTAATTAACCATTTCACATACCAAACAATATCATGTGGTTTTCATTTAATTGAATTAAACATTACTCCATTGTATTTTAATTATGGCAGAAACTTGTTGCACACGTTTAATTGCATAACTTGGGTTCTGTTTGTCACAAAAATACCAACTAAAATTCTACAGAAAGCTAATGATGTGTAGAAGATGACCCAATTGGGTTTGGGTCATTTGGAGTTACCAAACTCCCTACACACTGTTTTGAATCCAGAAATCAATTAATAAGGTTTTGGCTATTACTTAAATTATATTCATCTAAAAATTAAATACTTTTAAGATTGACTAACCATGGTTAAATGTGACCTAATAAAATTAGTTCCAACTAATTTGGATTATCAGAGTATCAGAAACAAACAAGTTTAGAATTTAAACATGTTATTGTATTTTGAATGTGGTATTTTTATTATATATCCAAATGGGTTGAAACTAGTTTAGTTGGATAGATAATTTCATAAGCTTTCCAGAACAGTTGGATTTGCTAAATTTGGAGTTGTAAATCTAAAGTTATGGAATTTCTAAAATTGGGTTTAGTGCTGGTTTTTAAATGAAATTTAATTCGAATTTAAAATCCAGAACGGATAAAGATTAAAATCCTGACAGGGGGACCCACCAGTCAGCGACTGAGCGAGCGCGCGCGCGGTCCATTTAAACCTGACGCGTGGGGTCTGCCTGTCAGATTTTTAATATTTTCCCGAACCGGTACGCTACCGTCGGATCCTAATCTAACGGCCCATGTCGCTCGCGACGCCGGCGACCTAATTCGGGCGGCGCCGCGGCTCCGGCGATGGCGACGAGGACGGTGTGCTCACCACGGGGCTCGGGAGGATGCGGCGATGGTGCAGGACGACGGCGGCGAGGTGGGGAAGCTCCTGGGGTGAGTGGTGCGTGCTGGCGAGGCCCCGAGCGACGGCGGCGTCCTCCTCCTTTTTCCCGCGGCTCCGTGGCAACTCCGGCGAGCGATTGACGGCGCACCTGAGCACGGATCAGGGGGAAAAAGGGTGCGGGTGAGAGAGGGGAGCAAGGGGAAGAGAAGGGAGGCAGAGGGGAGCGACGGGGAGGGATGCCGTGGCCTGGCCGCGATCGTCGTCTACCTCGGGCACGGCGAGCTCGAGGAGACCACGGGCGGCCGGAGCTTCGCGGCAACTGCTCCGCCCTCCTGGCGGTGCTCGAGAGGGGGGTGTGAGAGGGGAAGGGGCGGTGGAGAGGTGTGGAGAAGAGCCGGGCACGGGGGCGTTTAAATAGGGGCCGGGCGGCGCACGGTGGGCGCGGTGCAGGGGCGCCCGTGGCCGTGCTAGGCCGCCGTAGGCCGGTGGAGGGGCGTGGCTGGGTTGCGGGGCTCTCAGGGGACCGAGCGGGCAAGGTGGAGCGGCGTGGCGCGCTCGGGTGCGTGCGGGGGCATGGCCCTGCCGTGGGCGTGCTCGGGCGGCGCACGGCGTGCGCGTCCTGGCTCGGGCGCGGCGCGCACGGGCTGGTGCTAGTGTGGGCTGTGGGTGCAGAAGGGGACCAGGGAGTGAGGGAGAGCGAGGGAGGGAGGCACAGCGCGGCCGGCACGGCGCGGCGTCGTCGCGGCCACAGTACCGACCACGGCGACGTGCGCGCGGCCGCGGCTGTCGCCAACGGCTCCTCGACGACTCCGGTGGCCATTTGGCTTGATCTCGGGCGCGCTGGAATCGTGGAGATGAGGTGAGTGCAGGGGAGGCTCCAATTCGACAAGTTAAACACGCACTTGCTCGATTTGATCCGAGGTTTGGTTCGGTTTGGGAAGAACAGGTGGTGAACACCAAGTGTTTGATGAATTGTTTGAACCAAAACAGTGACCTTTTGTTATTTTAATTTTCCTATTTCTATTTATTCTTTTGGGTCCAAATTTAAGATATAGGCTAAGTATATTATTAGTGAGTGTTACAAAGTCTCTTTGAAATATTTTGAAATATTTCAATCATGAATTTCTAATTTGAATTTGAAGTTTTGAATCTGAATTTTTGAAAGGGAATAGTTTGTAAAAATTAACTAGGAGTGTTTATAATATTTCTACATTGGTTTTGGTTTAAAAATAAATTATGCTTCTTAATTTAGAAAATATAATGTGACATTTGTCACATGGTGTTTTGTTTTTGTGGTTTGTTTTATTTGTTTTTCTTTCTTCAAAATTTTAATTAGAGCTAGAAATTAACAATCTTGCAAACAATGCAACAAGCAACACTCAAGAATTAAACATACACACATTTTTATAAGAAAAGTTTTTGTTGGCCCACATTTTTGCATTACTAATTATATTAATATTCTGGGATGTTACAGACTTCCCCCCTTAAAATAAATCTCGTCCCGAGATTTGCTAGGTCTGGGTACTAAAGAGGTTGGGAAACTCGCTTCTAAGATAGTCTTCACGTTCCCAAGTTGCTTCATCTTCAGAGTGGTTAGTCCACTGGACTTTGTAGAACTTGATTGCTCGCCTGCGGGTGAGACGAACATCTTCGTCGAGAATCTTGAGGGGCGTCTCACGATAAGTCAGATCTTGATTCAGGTCGACGGACTGGTGATCGATGTTTTTGAAAACATCAGGCTGGTCAGGAACTTCAAGACACTTCCGGAGCAAGGAAATGTGGAAGACATCATGGTAATCTTCCAACTCTTGGGGCAACTCCAGTTGATAAGACACTTCTCCTCGACGGGCAAGAATCTTGAAGGGTCCAATATATCTTGGCGCTAATTTTCCTTTGATATGGAAACGCTGCATTCCTTTAAGAGGTGTCACTCGGAGATAGACATAATCTCCGATATTGAAGGTGACATCACGACGCTTGGGATCAGCGTAACTCTTCTGACGGGATTGGGCGGTCTTGAGTCGCTCACGGATAAGTTGTACTTGCTCTTCAGCCTCACGGAGGGTATCTGGTCCAAACAGTTTGCCTTCTCCGGTGTCGGACCAATTCAGGGGTGTACGACACTTCTTGCCGTAAAGGGCTTCAAAAGGGGCCATTTGCAGACTAGACTGATAACTGTTGTTGTAGGAGAATTCTGCAAATGGAAGACAATCTTCCCATTTGGATCCATAGGCTAGGACACATGCGCGAAGCATGTCCTCCAATATCTGGTTCACTCGTTCAGTTTGGCCATCTGTCTGGGGGTGATAAGCTGTGCTAAACGCCAACTTGGTTCCGAGGGCTTCATGCAGGGCTTTCCAGAACCTTGAGGTGAATTGTGTGCCTCTATCTGATACAATCCTCTTAGGCACACCATGCAGGCTTACTATTCTGGACATATACATGTCTGCTAACTGGTTTCCCCTATAGGTGGTGTGGACGGGAATAAAATGGGCCACTTTGGTCAGCCTGTCAACGACGACCCATATTGAGTCATGGCCTCGGTTGGACCTTGGAAGTCCGGTGATAAAATCCATTCCTATCTCATCCCACTTCCACTCGGGAACCTTTAGGGGTTGTAGCAATCCAGCGGGTCGCTGATGTTCAGCCTTGACTCGCTGACAAATATCACACTTGGCTACGAAAGCACCGATTTCTCGCTTCATTCCATGCCACCAAAATCTTTCACGAAGGTCTTGGTACATCTTGGTTCCGCCGGGGTGGATTGAGTAAGGGGTCTCGTGGGCTTCTTTTAGGATTAGTTCCTTGAGTTCCGATGTATTGGGGACACAGATACGACCATTGAATCTCAACACTCCTTCTGCATCCTCGGTAAAACCAGGCGCTTTACCGAGAGAAATCTTCTTCTTGATTCCTTCTATGCTCTCATGACCTTTCTGGGCCTCTTTGATTTGATCTATCAGAGTTGGAGCTAACTCTAAATGGGCGAGATAGCCGTGGCTAACAAGCTCTAGTCCAAAATCCTTGAACTCCTTAAACAGGGCTGGCTGCTCTGCTTGGATCATGGCATTCAGGGTGCAGGGTTTGCGACTAAGGGCATCGGCAACTACATTAGCCTTTCCAGGGTGATAATTGATGCCGATATCATAATCCTTGATTAATTCCATCCACCTTCTCTATCGCAAATTTAACTCCCTCTGCGTGAAGATATACTTCAAGCTCTTATGATCCGTATAAATCTCGCAGCGATGTCCCGCCAGATAGGAGCGCCACGTCTTCAAGGCAAGAACAACAGCGGCTAACTCCAGGTCATGGGTTGGGTAGTTCTCTTCATGTGGTCGCAACTGTCGAGACAGATACGAAACCACCCTGCCTTCTTGCATCAGGACGCAACCCAGTCCTAGACGTGATGCATCGCAATACACGTCAAAACTCTTGGTAACGTCTGGCATAATCAGGACAGGGGTTGAGGTCAATCTCTTCTTCAATTCCTGGAAACTCTCTTCACACTTCTGAGTCCATTCAAATTTCTTGTCCTTCTTCAGCAGTTGGGTAAGGGGCTTGGCTATACTGGAGAATCCCTCAACGAACTTGCGGTAGTATCCCGCTAGTCCGAGGAAGCTTCGGATTTCAGTCACACTAGTTGGGGCCTTCCAGTCCACAATGGCTTGGATCTTTTCTGGGTCAACAGAAATTCCTCCCGCAGATACCACATGTCCGAGAAATGAAACTTCACTGAGCCAAAACTCACACTTGCTTAACTTGGCATACAACTGATGCTCTCGGAGGGTGGCTAAAACTAGACTCAGGTGTTCAGCATGCTCTTCTTCAGTTTTGGAGTAAATAAGGATGTCATCAAGGAAAACTACCACAAACTTGTCAAGATACTCCATGAAGATCTTGTTCATGAGGTTCATAAAATAGGCTGGGGCATTGGTCAGACCAAAGGACATTACGGTGTACTCAAATAAACCGTAACGGGTTGTGAAGGCAGTCTTGGGAATGTCTGTCTCTCGGATCCTTAACTGATGATACCCTGACCGAAGATCGATCTTGGAAAAGACTCGGGCTCCGTTCATTTGATCGAACAGATCCTCGATCTTTGGGAGAGGGTACTTGTTTTTGATGGTCACATCATTCAACCTGCGATAATCCACACACAGGCGTGTGGTACCATCTCTCTTATCCACAAAGATAATGGGTGATCCCCAGGGTGAAGCACTTGGGCGAATAAGCCCTTTGCTGAGCATATCTGCCAACTGCTTCTTCAACTCAACCAGTTCTTCTGGATTCATCCGATAGGGTCTTTGGGATATGGGGGCTGTCCCGGGGATAAGTTCAATGATGAACTCAATATCCCGATCCGGTGGCATACCAGGCAATTCTTCAGGAAAGACATCTTTGAACAGGTGAACAACACGGATCTCATCTAGGGCTGGTCGAGCTATGCTCTCATGGCATCCTGGTCGGGGTCGACAGGTTTCTGACACATACTCCACTTCTACTCCTTTGTCGGTGGTGAGGGCTACAGCTCTTCTGGCACAGTCAATTCGACCATGGTGCTTGGCTAACCAATTCATACCTAGTATGACATCGATTCCTTGGGTTCCTAGGATGATTAAGTCGACCAGGAACCTTTCCCCTTTGATTTCAAGGGAAACGTCCGGGCAAAATGATTTGGTATCTATGGTGGATTCTGGGATTTGGATGACCATGGGTTTGGATAAGAGGCTTCCGACTAAACCTCCCTTAGCAACAAATTCTTGGGTAACAAAAGAATGAGTAGCACCAGAATCAAACAGAACAGTTGCAGGTACTGAGTTGACAAGGAACGTACCCATCACAACATCTGGTGCATCCCTGGCCTCATCAGCATTGATGTGGTGTAGGCGTCCCTTGGCAACAGCCACATTTCCACGGGGTGCGGGGTTATTGCCATTTCCATTTCGGCCTTGGCCGTTGTTCGGCGCCTGTGTATCGGGGCGCGGACCATTCTTCTTAGGATTGGGGCATGCCTTGGAGTAGTGGCCCTTGGTGCCACAATTGAAACAGACAACATTGGCATTGAGGTTGGGGTTGCTAGAGTTCCCTCCGGGACGGGGGTTGTCATTGGGGCGGCTGAACTTGTTTGGGGTGTATGGGTGCTTAGGGTAGCTGGGGTGCGAAGTAGGTGGAGGTCTATATGTTGGCTTGGGGTTTGGTGGGTGGGTGCGAGGTTTCTGACTGCTCGAACCTTCCTGGGCAATCATCCTCCTTTTACGACCCTCAAACATGGATTTGCGCTTGGTTTCCAGCTGTATGGCCTTGTCCACAAGTGATTCCAAATCAGCAAAGTCATGGATAACCAAGGCGCATTGCAGTTCATCATGAAGTCCGTTCATGAAACGCTCCATCTTTCTCCCCTCGGTGTCGACATCATCAGGAGCATACCGAGACAAGTCAGTGAACTCATCAAGGTATCCAACCACATCCTTACTTCCCTGCCGCAACCTGCGGAATTCATCCTTCTTCCGCTCAATGAGTCCTCGGGGAATGTGCTTCTTGCGGAACTTCTCCTGGAATTCCTCCCAGCTGATAGCATACCCAGCTTGCTGTAGAGCCTTGGTAGCTTCCCACCAAGACCGTGCTGGTCCCGCAAGATAGTGGGTTGCATACAGCACCTTCTCAGGTTCTCCCACAGCTGCAACTATCAGGTTGTTGTTAATGGTGCGAAGCCAGTCATCGGCCTCAAGTGGGTGAAGTCCCTTGGAAAAGGTGGGTGGGTTGGTCCTCTGGAAGTTGCTCAAAGTGGACCGCTGATTTCCTTCACCATGGCCATGGCCATTGCCGTTGCCATTGTTGTGGTGGTTGTTGTTGTTGTTGTGAGCGGCAGCTATCTGTTGCAGGGCAGCGATATGAGCTTGACGCTAAGTCCGGGCAGCTTGGCGTTCCTCCATGATGAGCGCCAGAAGTTGGGCGGTGGTTGGGTCCGGTGGGGGTGGTGGTGCTCCTCCATCCATGTTGGTGCGACGGGTTTCCACCATCCTGAAGTACACCGGGAATAAGGGCAAGCAAAAAGGGGTTTGACCAAGGGAAGATGGGTTGTTACGTAGGGGTAGATTTACTAAGGATTATAGGAGAAAACCTTTAACATATGTCAACAAGACTAGCACACACTTTCATATCACAACCATTACATCAAGAGTTCATCCAATTCTAACTTGCAACATTCTCCCTAACTAATGTACATATAGCAAGTTCCAAAAGAACCACAACTTTGACTCTACTAGCGATAGGGGGTCGACCTAATCCTGCGGTAGAACTTAAGTAACTCGCCTACTGAGGTGGAATCTCAGGCTCTGCCATGTCAGCATCGGACTGGTAGGGTGGCTCCTCTGGATCCTCCTCCTCATCATCCTCATCCTCATCGTTCACCTCCTCCAGATAGTCATCATCGTCACTGAGGAAAGCGTCGTTCTCCTTGCGGAGATCCTCGCCCTCCTCCTCCATCTCGTCAGTACGGAGCTCCAAGTCTTCTATCAGCTCATCCTGCTCAGCAACCTTCTTGCGGAGTTTCGCTATGGTCTTCCGCATCTGGGTTCCCTTCTTGAGAAGAGCGGTCTTCTCAGTCTTCAGCTGTGCCTCACTCTCGCGACTCTCTTTGAGCGAGAGACGCTCAAAGTGAGATCGAAGCCTAGCGCACCTCAGATCCTCCTGGGTGCGAAAGAGCATAATCTCCATGTCTAGGATATACTCTCCGAATGTCGGGTGCAGAGGGGACCGAATTGGGTGTCCATCGATGGTGCGCCTCCCGTAGAACTGGAAACGAGAGTTTACCAGCTCCGCTTTGTGCTCCTCACAAAGCCGGGATAGCATCCTCTGCATGGAACGACACAGTCCATCGTCCCAGTGGACGTCCATGAGGGTGAAAGAGAGTGCCCTGGATCCGGGGGACTTGATGTTCCCGCGAACAGAACCCTCGATCAACCAGGACAGGTTCCCGCTACCGGGAGCGTCCACCTGGGCTCCCCTGAACTCAGGAGTGGGACGACCCAGCAGCTTGGTCAACTCGAACAAGTCCTTCTCGAACATCAACTTGCCGTCCTTCTCCAGTTGAACGAACTCGGTGAAATGGATCGCCATCTATAAATTTTTAGTCAAAATTTTAAGTTAGTGAGATGGCAAGTATATCAAATTTTAAATGGAAGGGAAAAATATGTGAGCAGATTTTTAAGTTTGTTAAAATGACAAGTGTGGCAAGTTTTTATGAATATGAGGGAAGACTGAGTAGTTGGTAAGAAGAGAATTTTGCACAAACGAGGGGGTAAGAGATAAGCATTTTTAAACTAGTTTCTCACTTTGTTTTTCTCTAAAACTCAACTTTTGCAATCCCTAACTAACGACCATGCTATTCTAAGGCTCCTAAAGTCGAGATGGCTCTGATACCAATTCTGTGGGGACCCCGGACTAACTGTCCGAAATACCCGATTATGCTTAGCACAACGATCCCGTGATCAGTCTGTCGTTGCACATAATCCGAATTGAATACCAAAGTTTACATCCATTACAATACCGAAGTTAAGTCTTACATAAAATGGTCATCTAGACCAAGTCTTACATAGGTGCCTTCAAGGGCCAAACCAAAACAATCAACATAAGCAGCGGAACTTAAACGTAGTAGCCTTTTAACAACTAACGCAGACCCGACAGGCAGTCGACTTTGAGAAGATCCTTAGTTGGCATAGATGTCGCCATACTCTTCCTGGGCGTAGTACTCCTCCTCCATGTCTGGCTATGACAATAGCCAGAAGCAAACTAGTATGAGTACATTTGAATGTACTCGCAAACTACTCCAACATGAGTGCTCCAGTTCCAATTTTAGTTTCTCACTTTTATTTATTTAAAACATCTCTGTATCTTTGTTGAAGAAGGTAAGGAAATTATGACTACTGGATATCTCAATTTTATTAATGTTATTCCAAAACTCCTCCTTTTTCAACCATGAACCACCATGGTAATCACTTTCCAACTACCTCATACCGATCCGTTGGTATAGGTGTATGGAACATTCTCCAATTTCCTTCACTTTTGAAACTCAATTTCTTTCCCAAAAACTTGCACATGGTCTAAGTAGGGTCTTCAACTGTCCATATCCGAGGACTCGGCTATTCGAATAGTTTAATTACCCTCTGTAGAGGTAGCACGCTTTTCCCACACTCATCCGATAACTCATCGTGTCAGCCACGTCTCGCCATACCAGCGGTATGCGAAGTTGAGTCACCGACCCTAGTCTTTCCTTTGCTCATGCTAGTATAGGAACCTGCCCCTATGAACCATTCCATCCACACCTAGTCTAGTTTCCCGTCGGAAACCCTAAGTGTGAGGACTCATAGGTTTTATCTGGCGGTGTATACGGACATCCTTCTATCCTCCTCCTTATCTACTCATAGATTTTTGAGCGAGGACCCAGGTCAGGGTTAGGTCACCAAACCACTCCCTCATGCATAACAGAGTCATCTCTGTTGATGCAGTGTCCCACACTAATAAGAGCAAACTATCTGACTAAGCCCTTTCCCATATGTGGGTAAATGTGGTCGCACAGAGTATCGGTTGCTTGACTGAGTACTAGGACACAATGTGCTTTTCCAAAACCATCTTTCTCCATTTCCTTATTCCAACACCACATCTTGGTGCTATATATCCACACAAGCTTTCAAAGGAGTTTTGAATAAATAACCTTGTTTTTCCATCCTATAGTTTTAGTATCTACTTCTACATAGGGTGGCAAATAATCTCTATATACTTTTAAAAAGGGTTTTTGTAAACCTTTGCCTTTGAAAATGATTTGTAAATCTAGATGTATAAGTTAGTTGCAAGCTCAGAGAGTAGCTTGCCTTGCTCGGCAAAGTGATCTTGGTCTTGGTCTTCAGGTTCAGCAAATCCTTCCTCCTCGATATATCCGGCAACGTTCTCGTCTAATACACAAGCAATCAATACAACCAATCACTAGTCTATTCAAACATTCACTATAGCAATACACTCTTAGAGGTTCTAATTAACCATTTCACATACCAAACAATATCATGTGGTTTTCATTTAATTGAATTAAACATTACTCCATTGTATTTTAATTATGACAGAAACTTGTTGCACACGTTTAATTGCATAACTTGGGTTCTGTTTGTCACAAAAATACCAACTAAAATTCTACAGAAATCTAATGATGTGTAGAAGATGACCCAATTGGGTTTGGGTCATTTGGAGTTACCAAACTCCCTACACACTGTTTTGAATCCAGAAATCAATTAATAAGGTTTTGGCTATTACTTAAATTATATTCATCTAAAAATTAAATCCTTTTAAGATTGACTAACCATGGTTAAATGTGACCTAATAAAATTAGTTCCAACTAATTTGGATTATCAGAGTATCAGAAACAAACAAGTTTAGAATTTAAACATGTTATTGTATTTTGAATGTGGTATTTTTATTATATATCCAAATGGGTTGAAACTAGTTTAGTTGGATAGATAATTTCATAAGCTTTCCAGAACAGTTGGATTTGCTAAATTTGGAGTTGTAAATCTAAAGTTATGGAATTTCTAAAATTGGGTTTAGTGCTGGTTTTTAAATGAAATTTAATTCGAATTTAAAATCCAGAACGGATAAAGATTAAAATCCTGACAGGGGGACCCACCAGTCAGCGACTGAGCGAGCGCGCGCGCGGTCCATTTAAACCTGACGCGTGGGGTCTGCCTGTCAGATTTTTAATATTTTCCCGAACCGGTACGCTACCGTCGGATCCTAATCTAACGGCCCATGTCGCTCGCGACGCCGGCGACCTAATTCGGGCGGCGCCGCGGCTCCGGCGACGGCGACGAGGACGGTGTGCTCACCACGGGGCTCGGGAGGATGCGGCGATGGTGCAGGACGACGGCGGCGAGGTGGGGAAGCTCCTGGGGTGAGTGGTGCGTGCTGGCGAGGCCCCGAGCGACGGCGGCGTCCTCCTCCTTTTTCCCGCGGCTCCGTGGCAACTCCGGCGAGCGATTGACGGCGCACCTGAGCACGGATCAGGGGGAAAAAGGGTGCGGGTGAGAGAGGGGAGCAAGGGGAAGAGAAGGGAGGCAGAGGGGAGCGACGGGGAGGGATGCCGTGGCCTGGCCGCGATCGTCGTCTACCTCGGGCACGGCGAGCTCGAGGAGACCACGGGCGGCCGGAGCTTCGCGGCAACTGCTCCGCCCTCCTGGCGGTGCTCGAGAGGGGGGTGTGAGAGGGGAAGGGGCGGTGGAGAGGTGTGGAGAAGAGCCGGGCACGGGGGCGTTTAAATAGGGGCCGGGCGGCGCACGGTGGGCGCGGTGCAGGGGCGCCCGTGGCCGTGCTAGGCCGCCGTAGGCCGGTGGAGGGGCGTGGCTGGGTTGCGGGGCTCTCAGGGGACCGAGCGGGCAAGGTGGAGCGGCGTGTCGCGCTCGGGTGCGTGCGGGGGCATGGCCCTGCCGTGGGCGTGCTCGGGCGGCGCACGGCGTGCGCGTCCTGGCTCGGGCGCGGCGCGCACGGGCTGGTGCTAGTGTGGGCTGTGGGTGCAGAAGGGGACCAGGGAGTGAGGGAGAGCGAGGGAGGGAGGCACAGCGCGGCCGGCACGGCGCGGCGTCGTCGCGGCCACAGTGCCGACCACGGCGACGTGCGCGCGGCCGCGGCTGTCGCCAACGGCTCCTCGACGACTCCGGTGGCCATTTGGCTTGATCTCGGGCGCGCTGGAATCGTGGAGATGAGGTGAGTGCAGGGGAGGCTCCAATTCGACAAGTTAAACACGCACTTGCTCGATTTGATCCGAGGTTTGGTTCGGTTTGGGAAGAACAGGTGGTGAACACCAAGTGTTTGATGAATTGTTTGAACCAAAACAGTGACCTTTTGTTATTTTAATTTTCCTATTTCTATTTATTCTTTTGGGTCCAAATTTAAGATATAGGCTAAGTATATTATTAGTGAGTGTTACAAAGTCTCTTTGAAATATTTTGAAATATTTCAATCATGAATTTCTAATTTGAATTTGAAGTTTTGAATCTGAATTTTTGAAAGGGAATAGTTTGTAAAAATTAACTAGGAGTGTTTATAATATTTCTACATTGGTTTTGGTTTAAAAATAAATTATGCTTCTTAATTTAGAAAATATAATGTGACATTTGTCACATGGTGTTTTGTTTTTGTGGTTTGTTTTATTTGTTTTTCTTTCTTCAAAATTTTAATTAGAGCTAGAAATTAACAATCTTGCAAACAATGCAACAAGCAACACTCAAGAATTAAACATACACACATTTTTATAAGAAAAGTTTTTGTTGGCCCACATTTTTGCATTACTAATTATATTAATATTCTGGGATGTTACATTCTTCTCATTCCATTCCCCAGTTAAGATGGAGTAAGAAGGATACATTCTTTCTTGATAGAGTTAATGTATTATGAATATATCTAATAATAGATATATTTGAGTTTGTGAAATGGGTTTCCCTTGAACATATATCAACTAATGCTTCCAGATGATTATTTTGCCATATGTACGAGATTATCTTTTATTGAGAATGAATTCTTGGTTCAACCAATGGATGATTATCCATTAGTGCTCTAGTGGCTCCTCTCTTATATGATTCTTCATTCACATGGTCTTGAGGGATGATACATGTGGCTCTGAGATATGTATATTGATTATACACACTTATGATTTGGCATTACTTTCTCTTTGGTTATGATCCCCTTGGAGAAACACCATAAATCCATAAGTGACTTTACTTGGCATAGATCCTTTGGAACAAGAAGTAGATATTCAAGACAAGTTCTTCTTGTCCTGTATTGAATTTCCAACATCACTTGTCTCACCCTTGTGGTGAGGAGAATTCAATTTAACCAAACCAACTTTCTTGGTTGGTGGTATGTGAATGTATGTGTATTTTATGACATCAAAGAACTTGATGTACTGGATGATCTATCCTTCTATACATGTGTATATGGCACTCCATTGTATGTGCATACCAAAATGAGTTGTCAACAAGGTTGCAAAGCTTGTCATCAACCTATTTCTATATCACACTAACATTGTAATGTCATACCATTTCCTGAGAAATTAATAAAGATGGTTGAAGATAAAAGAGTTTCCAATTCTTCATGATAGATTGGCATAACACTCCTATGTCCATCAAATGAATGCTTCTCTATGTCTTCTTGTCGTATTTCTTCCCTTCTCGATATCTTCTCTTGTTGATGCCTTCGAGAGGATTGGGAGATAAGGAAATATGATGTCAAGATAAAAGTGGAAGATCTAGGTTAAGCTTTAGGTAATTCAATTGGTCTCCAGGAATGTCATGGTTTCCATGTACTAGAAATATGTCTAGCACAATTGATAAGAATAGATGATCAGAGAATAACTAAGAATAGTTGTTCTGGTCATTAACTCTTAAATATTGTTTTGATGTAACAAGTTTTCTTTTCTTTGGTGTAACCTCTCATCGTGTAACTCTTTACCCCAAAATAAGGTTTAAGCCGAGATCATCTCGAAGTTTATAACGCTCAAGTTGATGATCTACTTCAATTCCACCAACTCAAGTGAAACTTCAATCACTTAGTGTTTTGAAAAATTAATGCGCGAAAATTATCCGGATTTTCGGATGCATGAATGCAATGCACACTCTTGTGTCAACTCTGTTTCTGGACCCTAAGTTCTGGGATGTTACAATTACTCTTGATGTGGACCCCGAATTGATAAAGGGAAAGCAATTGCCTTTGGATGGGAAGGGTGATGCTAGTAGTTCCTCAACCCATCAAAACACTCCATCATCCAATGATGAAGTGCCTAAAGGCTACAACGCCACTCCTCCCCCATCCCAATACCATACCCCCGATCCCATTATTCCTCACCCACAAGTTTCTCATAGGGGTGATCTGAAAGGACAATGATGTCGCCTAGAGGGGGGGGGGGGTGAATAGGCGGTTTAAAACTTTTCTGGTTTAGACTTATTAATTACGGAATAAAACTAGGTGTTTAAATTAACAAGCCGACAACCTAAATAAACTAGGCTCACCTATGTGCACCAACAACTTATGCTAAGAAGGACAAACAACAAGGTGATAGCTATAGAATACTTCAAGCGCGAAGGCTATCACAATGTAAATTGCATAAGTAAAAAGCTCGGGTATAGAAATAACCGAGCCACGTGGAGACGAGGATGTATTCCCGAGTTCCTCCTTGTTAAGGGAGTACGTCTCGTTGGAGAGGTGTGAACCGACACAACGGTTCAACAACCACAAAGGTTTCACCTTCTTCTCCGATGAACCGCACCACAAAGTCTTGGTTCACCTTTCACTATCGGAATTCCTTCGAGGCGGAATCCGGAGCCTTTCAACAACAATCCGGGGCACAACCCACAATGGGATTGGGGGCTCCCGAACGGCCTCCAACAACAATCCGGGGCACAACCCACAATGGGATTGGGGGCTCCCGAACGGCTTCAAGTGACCACACAAGGGTCCAACCACCACAAAGGCGTCTAGGGTCCAAGGACCCAAGAGTAACAAGCTCACAAACTTTCAACTTCCACGAATCCTCGTGGAGAGCACACCGATGCACGAAATGCAAAAGGCAAGAGCACAAGTGCTCAAATCCTTCACTCTCGAATTCCAACAAAGCAACAAATTCTTATGGGGGAATAAGAGAGGAAGAACAAAGAGGAGATGCACCAAGAACTCCAAGATCAAGATCTACTAGGTTCCCCTCACTTAGAGGAGAGATGGATTGGTGGAAATGTAGATCTAGATCTCCTCTCTCATATCCCTCAAAGATATGCAAGAATCATGGGAGGAAATGAGAGAGGGGCAAGCTTTCCAAGGTCAACAATGGAGGAGAGAGAGGGAAAAAATTCGTGCTTGGAAGAGCTACTCTCTCTGGGGAAGAAGGGGCCTTTTTATAGGTCCCACGAAAAAGAGTCGTTGCAGGAAAACTTCCCACCGGAGTTTCCGGCCACTAGGGCCGGAAACTCCGGTCAGGGGCGGAAACTCCGGCCTACTGGGACCGGAAACTCCGGCCCCCACCAGGGGCTGAACACTGTCAATACCGCCGAGGATTGGGCAAACTCTCCGGTGCCCTGGGCCGGAAAGTTCATCCAGGGGCGGAAACTCCGGCCTCTAGGGCCGGAAACTCCGCCCCCCACCAGGGGCTGAACAGCTTTGGAGAAAAACGTTGAGTCCGGAGACTCCGGTCCTGCACAAACCGGAGTTTCCGGTCCAGGACCGGAGACTCCGGCCTAGGAAAAACTGCAGCAAAACCGATAACGAAAACGTCAATATCTTTTCCATCCGGACTCCGTTTTCGATGATTTTTGGCTCGTTGGAATCACAACGAAGAGCTTTACAAGATCATGCAGATAAAACTCATACTCCAACAATGGAAGATAAAACCAAATGGAGGAGGTTAAAACCTCTCTAAAAAGGATTGATCGGCAAACCTCCAAAACGGAAAACGCAACAAGTTTTCCATATGAAATTCGTTTTCGGTGAACTTGGGCTTGTCGTGAAGATCATAACAAGAACCAAAACCCAACAAGGAGAAAAACCAAGTAAGAACAAAGAAAGATGAAATGGAAAGTATGCAAAGGTTTGAGCTCTCTACAAAGATGCGATCAAGTTACTCACTCGAGAGCCCCTCTTGATAGTACACCATCTATCCTAAAACCCGGTCTCCCACTAACACCATGAGACCGGTAAAATAGAAAACCTATCAAGATCATACCTTTGCCTTGCGCATTCCACTTGAGCTCGATGATGACGATCTTGACTCTCTCAAGTTGAAACACCTTTCTTGATTGTGCTTGCTAGCACATGCTTAGTGAGGACTTCTCCAAATGCTCCCCCATACTCCATTATGGGAGGGCCTCGCTAAGCTTCGTCTTCATGTCTCCTTTGCAAGCTTCAATCAAAAGATATCTTCCGAGATGCATCATATTGAACTTGCTCTTCATCTTCTTCTCTTGATATGTAAGATGGCTTGGGGGTAAACATGATTGTTCACTCAATCTTCTATTCCAAGCCATACTTGCGATGAGCTCAACTCTATACATGACCATTTTTCATATTAACCCTTGAATAGAGCATTGGTCATTATGTCATCTTGAAGAGTCCAACACATGAACTCCTATATTTTCCCATGGACAAGATCTATAAGAATATCTCAATGTAAACATTAGTCCATAAGGATTGTCATTAATTACCAAAACCACGCATGGGGGCAACCATGCACTTTCAATCTCCCCCATTTTGGTAATTGATGACAATCCCTTTTACGAGGGTTTATATAATGAATTTAAGCAGCCATGCAACACAAAGAGCAAGGATGCAAGAGCAAGAAAGGAAAATGCTTGAGAACGAAACTAAAGCATAACACCAAAAACTCTTAAACCCTCTAAACTTCTCCCCCATTGGCATCGATTGACGAAATGGGAAGAAAAATTTAGAAGGCCAATATAGTGAGAGCTCCCCCATAATGTGTGCATTTCTCATAATATGAGTGAAATCAAATGCACATATCCTATGAAGAATAGTTGGGTGAAGATCAAACTATATTTAGGATCCAAAGATTGCAAACAAATATCAAATAGAAAGATACTTCAACGAAAGAAGCAAGCAATCAAAAGGATCCAAAAAGTGTTCTAAATATCAAGAGGGAACTCCCCAAGGTACGTGCACAAATAGGATTTTTATTTCAATATAGTGTGCACAACATGGAATCCTCACTCCCTCCTAGATAAATTCGAACACAAGCCCATGCAAGAGAATATAAATGAGAAAAGAAGGCAAAACAACTTGAAACAAATAAAATGTTTTGCAACATGAGCAAGGAGCGGAAAATAAAAGGATGGGTGTGAGATACAAAGACATTTTAGGAGACTAATACAAGGATGAGCCAAAGCATCAACATAGTCTTTCAAGAAGAGTTGCACATAGTGCATATCATGTCTTTCCCATACCCACACAACAAAAGAGATATAACAAAAGCTCCACAAGCTTAGTAAAATGCACCAAGCATAACACATGACAACTAAAGCTTGTGCTTTTTAGAGACCACCAAAGAGTCAAAAGCAATAAGAGGTGGTAACTAAAGAATTGGAATATCAATTAAAGATGTACTATTATCATGTGTATAAGTTTCTAAGTAGACACAAATCACTAAGATATGGGTCTATAAATAAACATGTACACACAAGATAGATACAAGGGTAAAGAACATGATATCCAAGAGGAAGTCATAAATATACAAAAAAGATCTTTGCTTAAAAGCATAGCACAAAGCTCAATTTTATCTTAAAGGGATATAGATGAACTTCCAACACACACTCATCATAGCATCAAACGTATCCACAAGGGATAAGGTGATAAACAGGATGCTCCGAGTAGGATAACAAGTCTCACAAAAGGCAAATGATTTTGAAACACATCAATATTACATATGCGAGACATAGATTAGAAAGTGCTAGATTAACATATTTGGGATCGATGAATCATAGAAATGAATATATAGTCCCCTCATATGTAATCATCCCGGCTTACTCATATTTGCAATAAAGATGTTTTGCAAGAACCAAATCAATTGCAACAAAAAGATTCATGCCAAGAAACAACCTACACAAGGTTGAATGCTAGAAATGTATGCATGAGGTAGATACTTGTTACCAAGAAAGCATTGGTGATGTAGAAGATAGGAGCTCATGATCATCCAAGCTTGGCTCCAATAAGCACATGGTGACAACACCTTCCTTGTAGATGAGACAAGCTTCCAATGCATCTCAAATGTACCTAAAACAAATTTAAGTACAACATGGTACCCAAACTAATTGGGTCCAAAGTAGTTAGAGCAACTACAACACATAGGACAAACTCCACATAAATATGTGCATATTGATATGAAATTGAATTTCATGCACATCTTCACCATTTAGGATTTGATGGAGTTTATCCTATATATTGGATTAACGAAGGTAAGCATGCCATAAGATATACATATAATAAATATGCATGCACAAGATTTTCGAGAACCAGGCGAGATATTATTTAGACAAAACACCAAGTAAACCAACAAAACACACACACACAGGTGTGACAAGAAAACAAATTGTCCAAATTATATCAAATACCCAAATCAACACATGATTGAAGATACCACTTTGAAAAGATACTAATGAAATCAAGAAACCAATTGATGAACATATCATCAAGGAATAAACCAAAATCTCTACACTTTTCATGATGGCACAAAGTACCAAGACGAAAAATGTTTGTCTTCCAAGGAGACATGTCATCGGGATCAAATATCATATGAAGACAACTAATGTTCTAAAGCATATAGGATTGCTCCCCCAAGATGTGTACATTATTTATGATTTTGCATTTGAATACAAAATGCACACAAATGAGATCATCACTCTTCATATATATATTCAAACACTAGTCATGTTCAAGAAAGGCAAGAAATTGCAATACCAATTTAAAGAGCGGTGTTTTACTCAAAGTAGGATAGCTTCCCAAAGAATAGTGCATTATTAAGAAGTATGACTCTTGAAGGTCAATGCACAAGAATTGGTTCATTGCAAGTTCCAACTCAAGAAAGCACAAAACAAATTTCAAGTAGAGCAATAAAGGATCCAAAAGATACAAGGAAGACAAAAGAAAGTTAGATCAAACTAAATTCTTGGCAATCAAATAAGGCAATTCAAAGCAAGAGTCAAAGTGAATATGATCAATATATATACCACAAATTATGATTATCACTTGTCACGACAAGTAATGTGTGGAGATATTTCTCGGGGGTGGATTGCAAAGATATATTCAAGACCATATTCACAAAACATAAGCATGTGGCAAAGTATAGGAATTAAAAGCCATGCTTAGATAGATATTCTTGATAGATTCACAAATCATGTGATAATGCAAAGCAACTCCAAGGAGTAGCTTGAATCAACTGGCTTCCCAAAAGGATATATGAGAACATATTTAGGGAAAGCCATATCAAGAACATCCTTCACAAACAAGATCCAAAAGAGTGAGAGACAAAGAGCATTTAAGTAAACGGGAACTTGTTTGAGCAACATGCCACATAGGAACAAGATAATTAGCAATATCAATGCTAGGTGGCAAAACCTCACATTTTCACATTTTCTAGGCTTGTAATATGCTCATAGCTTATTACTCCCCCATAATGTGATAATCCATTTATTTTAACACAAGAGGCGAATAAAAACAACTAGAGAAATTAATGGACATTATATAATTTGAATTTATCATGAGCATGACATACCACAAAGAGAATAGATAATATTGATATATCAACACTAAGTGGTATTCCTCATGTACACACATTTTTAGGATTGTAAGGTGCACGAAGCATATCACTCTCCAAAAATGGATAGTCCATTTATCTCTCAAAGAGAGCCAACAAGATAAGATAGCAAATAAAAGCAATAGGGCTCAAAACAAGTAGATGGTGTGCAAACCAAAATACACATACTTGATTTCTCAAGATAAGTAAGAAGAGAGCACAACACATACAAACTCTAGCAAGGTACTAAACCTAACACATGCAAGGGTGCAAGCAACTTTCAATGTATAAAGGATTTAAATAAAAGTTACCGCAAGGAGGAACATTGGATATGAGATAGAACAATATGATCCATATGACTTGACTTGAGAGAATATAATTGATGAAGATCCCTTAATTCTTCATAATGTAGCCAAGTCTCCAATGCCTCCAACAACACCTATTGATCAAGTTTTAACTTGTTGGTCCCCAACCAAGTTGGGTCCTAAGAGGTTAGTCACAATAGGTTTGGCAACCCAAATGGTTCTTCTCTTGACACCACTTTGAGTACCAACATATTTGGCAAACACATTGCCAACCTTATCCTTCCGAAGAGAATACACATCATTAATTATAATGGGGTTGGATAAGGTACCATTTGTGCATGAAGAAGCAAGGTGACCCTTCTCACGACATAGGTAGCAACATCTACTTCCTCCTCTCTTCTTAGTTGGAGTCTTGACTTGAGGAGGGGTAGCTTGATTCTTCTTGGGAAGAGACCGTTCTTCAACTTGAGGAGCTTGAGTTTGAACTTGAGGTTTCTTCCTTTGTTGCTTCTCACTAAGAGTCTTCTTCTTCAAAGGGCAAGATCTAACATGGTGCCCTTCAACTTTGCACTTGAAGCAAATAATCTTGGCCGAATCTTTGACTTGTTCTTGGCCCTTTTCCTTATTGATGATCTTGGACTTGTTCTTGTTATTGGAGTTGAATCCAAGTCCACTCTTGTCATTTGGGCGTCTTTGAACACTCAACATATTGTCAAGTGTGGACTTCCCAACATGACGCTTTTCCAAGTCTTTCTTCAAAGAAGTGACTTGGGCCTTGAGATCTTTTAATTCCTCTACATGGTTAGTATCAACACAAATACTAGAGGAAGTAAAATCTTCATTGTTAGAGCAACAAGGTATGGAAAGTGATTCATCACGAGATGTAGCAACATTGTGAGTGGATGAATCACAAGGACTAGCACAAGATGATATAGCATTAAGAGAAGACGTTGTGCCATTGTCCACATGAGGCTCACAAGATGTTACCTTTGACATTATAGCCTCATGAGCTAACTTTAGCTTAGCATGGGATGCTAGAAGATCGTCATTAGAGCTAGATAGCCTTTCATGACTTTCTTCCAATTTGCCATACTTGCTAGTTAGCAACTCAAGTTGGGCCCTTAGCTCAACATTCTCCTTCAAAATAGATGCTTCACGAGAAGTGGAGTTAGTAGCACAAGCATCATTAACATTAGAAATGGAAGGAGAAAAATTGGTAAATTTATCATTATTAGATAGTTGAGTTTGGAGTTGATCATGAGACTTGATGAGGAGAGAGTGTTCACTTTCTAAAGCCTTGTGAGCTTTGTCAAGTTTCTCTATGTCCTCACATAGTCTAGCATTGCCAACACCAAATTCAACTTTTTCCTTTTTAAGCACTTTATATTTTGCAATAGCATGATCTCTTTCCTTAATGATTTTACTAGTGATAAGACTATTTGATTCATCAAGAGATTCAAGTGTCTCCTCAAGAGACACTCGAAGCTCTTGCTCTTCGTCAAGTGCATTCTCTAAGGATGCTTTTTCAATGGCATCTTCTCTCTCAATTTTACATTTTTGCTCAAATTGAGTATCCAAATCCTCAATGATTTCTATACATTTAATACCATGAGCAACAATTTCACATAGAGAAGAGATAGCTTCACTACCTTTGGGAAGAGCACCAAGTACAATCTCACCCTTCTTGGTTAAGGTTTCAATGTCAAAATCTTCTTCATGAGGGTCCTCAACCACATCATCACATATCTCGGGATTCGAGGTAGTAGTTACCTTGGAATCCTTAGCCATGAGGCAAACATGATTAATGGGTGAGGAGGATGAAGAATTACTTGAAGCACCATTGAGGTCCATGTCTTGTTCCAACAAATGTTGGGATTCCTCTACATTGTTAGTCATGCAAATACTAGAGGAAATGGAAGCATTATTTTCATGACAACAAGACATGGAGAGCATATCATCATTATATTTAGTTAAACAACTATTACTTGATATGCAAAGACTATCAACTCTAGCATGTTTGGCGTTTGGAGTGCTAGAAGAGTTTAAGATAGAGATGAAGTATAGTCAATAGAATATTCACCATCAACAATGCAATGTCTATCACCACTCACCATATCATTACCTTGTGACAAATCACATGTTGGTGAAGTGGACGAAGTTGTGAACTCATCACGGCCGGAAGTGGAAGGAGAACAATCATCCTCAATAATTTTGGACACTTCATATATATCTTGAAGCTTGGTCCAAAGCTCA
This sequence comes from Poa annua, assembly GCA_026929855.1. Classification (NCBI taxonomy): domain Eukaryota; kingdom Viridiplantae; phylum Streptophyta; class Magnoliopsida; order Poales; family Poaceae; genus Poa; species Poa annua. Next base: position 30,783,597 of record CM049428.1, read on the forward strand.
TGTGCATTTTGAAAAGGCATGATTGAAGCAAGAACTACATCGGTCAAAACACATATAAGACCATTAGTTACTTGAGTCTCGAGATGAGAGTTTATCTCATCCTCTAAATATAATTCATGAGAATCCTTTGGAGGAGATAAACACACATCTACAATCCTCTTAACATAATTTGGACCCATGGCCCTGAAGAGATTAAGCATGCGAATTTTCCAAACATCATAATTTGTGCCATTGAATATGAAAGTGGGATCGTGCACTAATTCTCTAAACGACATCTTTTACTCTCTAGGCGGTTAAGACAAAAAAGAGAGCCCAGGCTCTGATACCAATTGAAAGGACAATGATGTCGCCTAGAGGGGGGGGGGGTGAATAGGCGGTTTAAAACTTTTCCGGTTTAGACTTATTAATTACGGAATAAAACTAGGTGTTTAAATTAACAAGCCGACAACCTAAATAAACTAGGCTCACCTATGTGCACCAACAACTTATGCTAAGAAGGACAAACAACAAGGTGATAGCTATAGAATACTTCAAGCGCGAAGGCTATCACAATGTAAATTGCATAAGTAAAAAGCTCGGGTATAGAAATAACCGAGCCACGTGGAGACGAGGATGTATTCCCGAGTTCCTCCTTGTTAAGGGAGTACGTCTCGTTGGAGAGGTGTGAACCGACACAACGGTTCAACAACCACAAAGGTTTCACCTTCTTCTCCGATGAACCGCACCACAAAGTCTTGGTTCACCTTTCACTATCGGAATTCCTTCGAGGCGGAATCCGGAGCCTTTCAACAACAATCCGGGGCACAACCCACAATGGGATTGGGGGCTCCCGAACGGCCTCCAACAACAATCCGGGGCACAACCCACAATTGGATTGGGGGCTCCCGAACGGCTTCAAGTGACCACACAAGGGTCCAACCACCACAAAGGCGTCTAGGGTCCAAGGACCCAGGAGTAACAAGCTCACAAACTTTCAACTTCCACGAATCCTCGTGGAGAGCACACCGATGCACGAAATGCAAAAGGCAAGAGCACAAGTGCTCAAATCCTTCACTCTCGAATTCCAACAAAGCAACAAATTCTTATGGGGGAATAAGAGAGGAAGAACAAAGAGGAGATGCACCAAGAACTCCAAGATCAAGATCTACTAGGTTCCCCTCACTTAGAGGAGAGATGGATTGGTGGAAATGTAGATCTAGATCTCCTCTCTCAAATCCCTCAAAGATATGCAAGAATCATGGGAGGAAATGAGAGAGGGGCAAGCTTTCCAAGGTCAACAATGGAGGAGAGAGAGGGAAAAAATTCGTGCTTGGAAGAGCTACTCTCTCTGGGGAAGAAGGGGCCTTTTTATAGGTCCCACGAAAAAGAGTCGTTGCAGGAAAACTTCACACCGGAGTTTCCGGTCACTAGGGCCGGAAACTCCGGCCAGGGGCGAAAACTCCGGCCTACTGGGACCGGAAACTCCGGCCCCCACCAGGGGCTGAACACTGTCAACACCGCCGAGGCTTGGGCAAACTCTCCGGTGCCCTGGGCCAGAAAGTTCATCCAGGGGCGGAAACTCCGGCCTCTAGGGCCGGAAACTCCGCCCCCCACCAGGGGCTGAACAGCTTTGGAGAAAAACGTTGAGTCCGGAGACTCCGGTCCAGGACCGGAGACTCCGGCCTAGGAAAAACTGCAGCAAAACCGATAACGAAAACGTCAATATCTTTTCCATCCGGACTCCGTTTTCGATGATTTTTGGCTCGTTGGAATCACAACGAAGATCTTTACAAGATCATGCAGATAAACCTCATACTCCAACAATGGAAGATAAAACCAAATGGAGGAGGTTAAAACCTCTCTAAAAAGGATTGATCGGCAAACCTCCAAAACGGAAAACGCAACAAGTTTTCCATATGAAATTCGTTTTCGGTGAACTTGAGCTTGTCGTGAAGATCACAACAAGCACCAAAACCCAACAAGGAGAAAAACCAAGTAAGAACAAAGAAAGATGAAATGGCAAGTATGCAAAGGTTTGAGCTCTCCACAAAGATGCGATCAAGTTACTCACTCGAGAGCCCCTCTTGATAGTACGCCATCTATCCTAAAACCCGGTCTCCCACTAACACCATGAGACCGGTAAAATAGAAAACCTATCAAGATCATACCTCTGCCTTGCGCATTCCACTTGAGCTCGATGATGACGATCTTGACTCTCTCAAGTTGAAACACCTTTCTTGATTGTGCTTGCTAGCACATGCTTAATGAGGACTTCTCCAAATGCTCCCCCATACTCCATTATGGGAGGGCCTCGCTAAGCTTCGTCTTCATGTCTCCTTTGCAAGCTTCAATCAAAAGATATCTTCCGAGATGCATCATATTGAACTTGCTCTTCATCTTCTTCTCTTGATATGTAAGATGGCTTGGGGGTAAACATGATTGTTCACTCAATCTTCTATTCCAAGCCATACTTGCGATGAGCTCAACTCTATACATGACCATTTTTCATATTAACCCTTGAATAGAGCATTGGTCATTATGTCATCTTGAAGAGTCCAACACATGAACTCCTATATTTTCCCATGGACAAGATCTATAAGAATATCTCAATGTAAACATTAGTCCATAAGGATTGTCATTAATTACCAAAACCACGCATGGGGGCAACCATGCACTTTCAATCTCCCCCATTTTGGTAATTGATGACAATCCCTTTTACGAGGGTTTATATAATGAATTTAAGCAGCCATGCAACACAAAGAGCAAGGATGCAAGAGCAAGAAAGGAAAATGCTTGAGAACGAAACTAAAGCATAACACCAAAAACTCTTAAACCCTCTAAACTTCTCCCCCATTGGCATCGATTGACGAAATGGGAAGAAAAATTTAGAAGGCCAATATAGTGAGAGCTCCCCCATAATGTGTGCATTTCTCATAATATGAGTGAAATCAAATGCACATATCCTATGAAGAATAGTTGGGTGAAGATCAAACTATATTTAGGATCCAAAGATTGCAAACAAATATCAAATAGAAAGATACTTCAACGAAAGAAGCAAGCAATCAAAAGGATCCAAAAAGTGTTCTAAATATCAAGAGGGAACTCCCCAAGGTACGTGCACAAATAGGATTTTTATTTCAATATAGTGTGCACAACATGGAATCCTCACTCCCTCCTAGATAAATTCGAACACAAGCCCATGCAAGAGAATATAAATGAGAAAAGAAGGCAAAACAACTTGAAACAAATAAAATGTTTTGCAACATGAGCAAGGAGCGGAAAATAAAAGGATGGGTGTGAGATACAAAGACATTTTAGGAGACTAATACAAGGATGAGCCAAAGCATCAACATAGTCTTTCAAGAAGAGTTGCACATAGTGCATATCATGTCTTTCCCATACCCACACAACAAAAGAGATATAACAAAAGCTCCACAAGCTTAGTAAAATGCACCAAGCATAACACATGACAACTAAAGCTTGTGCTTTTTAGAGACCACCAAAGAGTCAAAAGCAATAAGAGGTGGTAACTAAAGAATTGGAATATCAATTAAAGATGTACTATTATCATGTGTATAAGTTTCTAAGTAGACACAAATCACTAAGATATGGGTCTATAAATAAACATGTACACACAAGATAGATACAAGGGTAAAGAACATGATATCCAAGAGGAAGTCATAAATATACAAAAAAGATCTTTGCTTAAAAGCATAGCACAAAGCTCAATTTTATCTTAAAGGGATATAGATGAACTTCCAACACACACTCATCATAGCATCAAACGTATCCACAAGGGATAAGGTGATAAACAGGATGCTCCGAGTAGGATAACAAGTCTCACAAAAGGCAAATGATTTTGAAACACATCAATATTACATATGCGAGACATAGATTAGAAAGTGCTAGATTAACATATTTGGGATCGATGAATCATAGAAATGAATATATAGTCCCCTCATATGTAATCATCCCGGCTTACTCATATTTGCAATAAAGATGTTTTGCAAGAACCAAATCAATTGCAACAAAAAGATTCATGCCAAGAAACAACCTACACAAGGTTGAATGCTAGAAATGTATGCATGAGGTAGATACTTGTTACCAAGAAAGCATTGGTGATGTAGAAGATAGGAGCTCATGATCATCCAAGCTTGGCTCCAATAAGCACATGGTGACAACACCTTCCTTGTAGATGAGACAAGCTTCCAATGCATCTCAAATGTACCTAAAACAAATTTAAGTACAACATGGTACCCAAACTAATTGGGTCCAAAGTAGTTAGAGCAACTACAACACATAGGACAAACTCCACATAAATATGTGCATATTGATATGAAATTGAATTTCATGCACATCTTCACCATTTAGGATTTGATGGAGTTTATCCTATATATTGGATTAACGAAGGTAAGCATGCCATAAGATATACATATAATAAATATGCATGCACAAGATTTTCGAGAACCAGGCGAGATATTATTTAGACAAAACACCAAGTAAACCAACAAAACACACACACACAGGTGTGACAAGAAAACAAATTGTCCAAATTATATCAAATACCCAAATCAACACATGATTGAAGATACCACTTTGAAAAGATACTAATGAAATCAAGAAACCAATTGATGAACATATCATCAAGGAATAAACCAAAATCTCTACACTTTTCATGATGGCACAAAGTACCAAGACGAAAAATGTTTGTCTTCCAAGGAGACATGTCATCGGGATCAAATATCATATGAAGACAACTAATGTTCTAAAGCATATAGGATTGCTCCCCCAAGATGTGTACATTATTTATGATTTTGCATTTGAATACAAAATGCACACAAATGAGATCATCACTCTTCATATATATATTCAAACACTAGTCATGTTCAAGAAAGGCAAGAAATTGCAATACCAATTTAAAGAGCGGTGTTTTACTCAAAGTAGGATAGCTTCCCAAAGAATAGTGCATTATTAAGAAGTATGACTCTTGAAGGTCAATGCACAAGAATTGGTTCATTGCAAGTTCCAACTCAAGAAAGCACAAAACAAATTTCAAGTAGAGCAATAAAGGATCCAAAAGATACAAGGAAGACAAAAGAAAGTTAGATCAAACTAAATTCTTGGCAATCAAATAAGGCAATTCAAAGCAAGAGTCAAAGTGAATATGATCAATATATATACCACAAATTATGATTATCACTTGTCACGACAAGTAATGTGTGGAGATATTTCTCGGGGGTGGATTGCAAAGATATATTCAAGACCATATTCACAAAACATAAGCATGTGGCAAAGTATAGGAATTAAAAGCCATGCTTAGATAGATATTCTTGATAGATTCACAAATCATGTGATAGTGCAAAGCAACTCCAAGGAGTAGCTTGAATCAACTGGCTTCCCAAAAGGATATATGAGAACATATTTAGGGAAAGCCATATCAAGAACATCCTTCACAAACAAGATCCAAAAGAGTGAGAGACAAAGAGCATTTAAGTAAACGGGAACTTGTTTGAGCAACATGCCACATAGGAACAAGATAATTAGCAATATCAATGCTAGGTGGCAAAACCTCACATTTTCACATTTTCTAGGCTTGTAATATGCTCATAGCTTATTACTCCCCCATAATGTGATAATCCATTTATTTTAACACAAGAGGCGAATAAAAACAACTAGAGAAATTAATGGACATTATATAATTTGAATTTATCATGAGCATGACATACCACAAAGAGAATAGATAATATTGATATATCAACACTAAGTGGTATTCCTCATGTACACACATTTTTAGGATTGTAAGGTGCGCGAAGCATACCACTCTCCAAAAATGGATAGTCCATTTATCTCTCAAAGAGAGCCAACAAGATAAGATAGCAAATAAAAGCAATAGGGCTCAAAACAAGTAGATGGTGTGCAAACCAAAATACACATCCTTGATTTCTCAAGATAAGTAAGTAGAGAGCACAACACATACAAACTCTAGCAAGGTACTAAACCTAACACATGCAAGGGTGCAAGCAACTTTCAATGTATATAGGATTTAAATAAAAGTTACCGCAAGGAGGAACATTGGATATGAGATAGAACAATATGATCCATATGACTTGACTTGATAGAATATAATTGATGAAGATCCCTTAATTCTTCATAATGTAGCCAAGTCTCCAATGCCTCCAACAACACCTATTGATCAAGTTTTAACTTGTTGGTCCCCAACCAAGTTGGGTCCTAAGAGGTTAGTCACAATAGGTTTGGCAACCCAAATGGTTCTTTTCTTGACACCACTTTGAGTACCAACATATTTGGCAAACACATTGCCAACCTTATCCTTCCGAAGAGAATACACATCATTAATTATAATGGGGTTGGATAAGGTACCATTTGTGCATGAAGAAGCAAGGTGACCCTTCTCACGACATAGGTAGCAACATCTACTTCCTCCTCTCTTCTTAGTTGGAGTCTTGACTTGAGGAGGGGTAGCTTGATTCTTCTTGGGAAGAGACCGTTCTTCAACTTGAGGAGCTTGAGTTTGAACTTGAGGTTTCTTCCTTTGTTGCTTCTCACTAAGAGTCTTCTTCTTCAAAGGGCAAGATCTAACATGGTGCCCTTCAACTTTGCACTTGAAGCAAATAATCTTGGCCGAATCTTTGACTTGTTCTTGGCCCTTTTCCTTATTGATGATCTTGGACTTGTTCTTGTTATTGGAGTTGAATCCAAGTCCACTCTTGTCATTTGGGCGTCTTTGAACACTCAACATATTGTCAAGTGTGGACTTCCCAACATGACGCTTTTCCAAGTCTTTCTTCAAAGAAGTGACTTGGGCCTTGAGATCTTTTAATTCCTCTACATGGTTAGTATCAACACAAATACTAGAGGAAGTAAAATCTTCATTGTTAGAGCAACAAGGTATGGAAAGTGATTCATCACGAGATGTAGCAACATTGTGAGTGGATGAATCACAAGGACTAGCACAAGATGATATAGCATTAAGAGAAGACGTTGTGCCATTGTCCACATGAGGCTCACAAGATGTTACCTTTGACATTATAGCCTCATGAGCTAACTTTAGCTTAGCATGGGATGCTAGAAGATCGTCATTAGAGCTAGATAGCCTTTCATGACTTTCTTCCAATTTGCCATACTTGCTAGTTAGCAACTCAAGTTGGGCCCTTAGCTCAACATTCTCCTTCAAAATAGATGCTTCACGAGAAGTGGAGTTAGTAGCACAAGCATCATTAACATTAGAAATGGAAGGAGAAAAATTGGTAAATTTATCATTATTAGATAGTTGAGTTTGGAGTTGATCATGAGACTTGATGAGGAGAGAGTGTTCACTTTCTAAAGCCTTGTGAGCTTTGTCAAGTTTCTCTATGTCCTCACATAGTCTAGCATTGCCAACACCAAATTCAACTTTTTCCTTTTTAAGCACTTTATATTTTGCAATAGCATGATCTCTTTCCTTAATGATTTTACTAGTGATAAGACTATTTGATTCATCAAGAGATTCAAGTGTCTCCTCAAGAGACACTCGAAGCTCTTGCTCTTCGTCAAGTGCATTCTCTAAGGATGCTTTTTCAATGGCATCTTCTCTCTCAATTTTACATTTTTGCTCAAATTGAGTATCCAAATCCTCAATGATTTCTATACATTTAATACCATGAGCAACAATTTCACATAGAGAAGAGATAGCTTCACTACCTTTGGGAAGAGCACCAAGTACAATCTCAACCTTCTTGGTTAAGGTTTCAATGTCAAAATCTTCTTCATGAGGGTCCTCAACCACATCATCACATATCTCGGGATTCGAGGTAGTAGTTACCTTGGAATCCTTAGCCATGAGGCAAACATGATTAATGGGTGAGGAGGATGAAGAATTACTTGAAGCACCATTGAGGTCCATGTCTTGTTCCAACAAATGTTGGGATTCCTCTACATTGTTAGTCATGCAAATACTAGAGGAAATGGAAGCATTATTTTCATGACAACAAGACATGGAGAGCATATCATCATTATATTTAGTTAAACAACTATTACTTGATATGCAAAGACTATCAACTCTAGCATGTTTGGCGTTTGGAGTGCTAGAAGAGTTTAAGATAGAGATGAAGTATAGTCAATAGAATATTCACCATCAACAATGCAATGTCTATCACCACTCACCATATCATTACCTTGTGACAAATCAGATGTTGGTGAAGTGGACGAAGTTGTGAACTCATCACGGCCGGAAGTGGAAGGAGAACAATCATCCTCAATAATTTTGGACACTTCATATATATCTTGAAGCTTGGTCCAAAGCTCATGTGCATTTTGAAAAGGCATGATTGAAGCAAGAACTACATCGATCAAAACACATATAAGACCATTAGTTACTTGAGTCTCGAGATGAGAGTTTATCTCATCCTCTAAATATAATTCATGAGAATCCTTTGGAGGAGATAAACACACATCTACAATCCTCTTAACATAATTTGGACCCATGGCCCTGAAGAGATTAAGCATGCGAATTTTCCAAACATCATAATTTGTGCCATTGAATATGAAAGTGGGATCGTGCACTAATTCTCTAAACGACATCTTTTACTCTCTAGGCGGTTAAGCCAAAAAGAGAGCCCAGGCTCTGATACCAATTGAAAGGACAATGATGTCGCCTAGAGGGGGGGGGGGTGAATAGGCGGTTTAAAACTTTTCCGGTTTAGACTTATTAATTACGGAATAAAACTAGGTGTTTAAATTAACAAGCCGACAACCTAAATAAACTAGGCTCACCTATGTGCACCAACAACTTATGCTAAGAAGGACAAACAACAAGGTGATAGCTATAGAATACTTCAAGCGCGAAGGCTATCACAATGTAAATTGCATAAGTAAAAAGCTCGGGTATAGAAATAACCGAGCCACGTGGAGACGAGGATGTATTCCCGAGTTCCTCCTTGTTAAGGGAGTACGTCTCGTTGGAGAGGTGTGAACCGACACAACGGTTCAACAACCACAAAGGTTTCACCTTCTTCTCCGATGAACCGCACAACAAAGGCTTGGTTCACCTTCCACTATCGGAATTCCTTCGAGGCGGAATCCGGAGCCTTTCAACAACAATCCGGGGACAACCCACAATGGGATTGGGGGCTCCCGAACGGCCTCCAACAACAATCCGGGGCACAACCCACAATGGGATTGGGGGCTCCCGAACGGCTTCAAGTGACCACACAAGGGTCCAACCACCACAAAGGCGTCTAGGGTCCAAGGACCCAAGAGTAACAAGCTCACAAACTTTCAACTTCCACGAATCCTCGTGGAGAGCACACCGATGCACGAAATGCAAAAGGCAAGAGCACAAGTGCTCAAATCCTTCACTCTCGAATTCCAACAAAGCAACAAATTCTTATGGGGGAATAAGAGAGGAAGAACAAAGAGGAGATGCACCAAGAACTCCAAGATCAAGATCTACTAGGTTCCCCTCACTTAGAGGAGAGATGGATTGGTGGAAATGTAGATCTAGATCTCCTCTCTCAAATCCCTCAAAGATATGCAAGAATCATGGGAGGAAATGAGAGAGGGGCAAGCTTTCCAAGGTCAACAATGGAGGAGAGAGAGGGGGAAAAATTCGTGCTTGGAAGAGCTACTCTCTCTGGGGAAGATGGGGCCTTTTTATAGGTCCCACGAAAAAGAGCCGTTGCAGGAAAACTTCACACCGGAGTTTCTGGTCACTAGGGCCGGAAACTCCGGCTAGGGGCGGAAACTCCGGCCTACTAGGACCGGAAACTCCGGCCCCCACCAGGGGCTGAACACTATCAACACCGCCGAGGCTTGGGCAAACTCTCCGGTGCCCTGGGCCGGAAAGTTCATCCAGGGGCGGAAACTCCGGCCTCTAGGGCCGGAAACTCCGCCCCCCACCAGGGGCTGAACAACGTTTGGAGAAAAACGTTGAGTCCGGAGACTCCGGTCATGCACAGACCGGAAACTCCGGTCTAGGACCGGAGACTCCGGCCTAGGAAAAACTGCAGCAAAACCGATAACGAAAACGTCAATATCTTTTCCATCCGGACTCCGTTTTCGATGATTTTTGGCTCGTTGGAATCACAACGAAGAGCTTTACAAGATCATGCAGATAAACCTCATAGTCCAACAATTGAAGATAAAACCAAATGGAGGAGGTTAAAACCTCTCTAAAAAGGAATGATCGGCAAACCTCCAAAACCGAAAACGCAACAAGTTTTCCATATGAAATTCGTTTTCGGTGAACTTGGGCTTGTCGTGAAGATCACAACAAGCACCAAAACCCAACAAGGAGAAAAACGAAGTAAGAACCAAGAAAGATGAAATGGCAAGTATGCAAATGTTTGAGCTCTCCACAAAGATGCGATCAAGTTACTCACTCGAGAGCCCCTCTTGATAGTACGCCATCTATCCTAAAACCCGGTCTCCCACTAACACCATGAGACCGGTAAAATAGAAAACCTATCAAGATCATACCTTTGCCTTGCGCATTCCACTTGAGCTCGATGATGACGATCTTGACTCTCTCAAGTTGAAACACCTTTCTTGATTGTGCTTGCTAGCACATGCTTAATGAGGACTTCTCCAAATGCTCCCCCATACTCCATTATGGGAGGGCCTCGCTAAGCTTCGTCTTCATGTCTCCTTTGCAAGCTTCAATCAAAAGATATCTTCCGAGATGCATCATATTGAACTTGCTCTTCATATTCTTGAAGGGGGTCGTGGGCAGAAAACAAAAATTTTCCTAGCAATGATATCCTTAAACTAGCCAAGATCTATTCTATGCAGATATAGTAGTACGAACGGAGATCGGAATACGTACCCTTGTAGACCGAAAGCGGGGATTACGTTCCCGCACAAACGTTGTCGATGCAGACCGACGAAGCCGACCTCAAGGTCGTGTAGAGGAAGCAGATCTCCGAGTACCGCTAGCGCAGCACCTTGCAGGGAGTCGCACACGTACGGTGGAGACGACGCCTCCGAAGCTCCAGTCCAGGACGAGCAGCGGAAGACTTGGACCGGAACACTAGCAGCGCGGCAGCGGGCTATGGTGGGGGAGATCCCCGACTCCTCTTGCTCGGCGCGGCTCCGACTTGGGAACCACGAGATCGAGAGAGAAATCAGGAATTAATTGGTGAATTAAAAGGCTGGGGGTGGCCCCTTCTTATATAGGCTCCCAAGGGGAGCCAACCTTGCCATCCAGGCAAAGTGGGACTATCCCCACATAGCCTGGTTCGGCCAAGGGGGTGCGCCGGCCCCCTGGTGGGCCCCTTGTGGCCCACCTAGGCCGGCCCCTAAGCTCCCACCGAATTCCCAAGGGGGTTCCCCCCCCTCTTGGGCCTTCTTTCGTCCGGAAGGCCCATTTAGAGAAATCTGACTTAATAAATTCGAAAATAAATATATAAAATCATATTTGCATATTAATAACACTAATTAATATCAAACATAATATATATAATATTTCCTAGCTCCGAAAACTCTTTCGGTGCTGCCCGATCTCCATCGGACCTCTCCCGGGACGCTCCCGGTGATCACCTTCCTTTCCGGTTGTCTTGTCGAAACCCCTTAAGTGTGTTACCCTAGCGGTTCGATATAATATCACGTATGATCAAGACTCCTCAATGATCAACGACTAACCCGTAGGCCTGGACCCAATGAATTAATCCCTGAGATATAACGAATGACTTTCACCTATCAAACCTGAACGTGAAGTCTTAGACCTTTTGCCATAGCGATACTTAGCACGCCCGAGTGTCGTTCCATAGATATCTCCATACCTAATCTCGACCTCGTTACCGACGACGCTATCTTCTACTCGTTCATGATCTCATGTCTCCGTGACCTAGTCACATGCTTGCAAGCTCATTAGACAAGATCTCACCGAGTGGGCCCGAGAGTATCTATCCTGCTACGCGGACTGGCAAATCCCGCTCTTGACCCCTCGTCTCAATACTCCTTTCCAATACCCAAAAGTATCACCGTTATTGTCATACTAAATAAGATCCGACGTTTGGTGCAATCAAAGTATCTTCGGGGAATATCAATAAGAGTTGATCTCACGGTCAAAGGCTTAACGACTACGTTCTCCAAATATGGGTATGTCCATCACATCGCTCTCTAGCGATATGACTCTCAATGCCGACCGGCGCCATGCCCCACGACCGGGAAACCTCGATCATCAATCGCGCAACAAAACTAGTCTTAGTAGAGGCTACTAGGGACCTGGTTGTTTACGTATCACACCCGCATTAATGTTTCCGCTTAATACGGTTCTAGCATGACACAAAAACCTATTATGAACAAACGAGATATGATAAAGAAATAAAGTGCCTCTAGGGCATATCTCCTTCAGTCTCCCACTTGCACTAGAGTACAATTTAATCTAGATTACAACTTGGTAAAAGCCTAACACCCATAGCTAACTGGTGCTGTTCATGCTTATCAAGCGGGAGAGGCTTCGTCAGCGGATCTGCCACATTCAGATCCGTATGCACTTTGCAAATCTTCACATCGCCTCCTTGTACGTACTGACGTATCACGTGGAAGCGTCGGAGAATGTGTTTGGCGGTGGAGTGAGACCTTGGCTCCTTGGCGTTTGCAATGGCACCCGTATTGTCGCAGAAGAGGACCACGGGGTCTTGCACGCTCGGGAACACTCCAAGTTCAATGACGAACTTCCTCAGCCACACAACTTCATTCGCGGCCTCGCAGGCAGCAATGTACTCCGACTCCATTGTAGATTGTGCGACTATGGGTTGCTTCCCACTTCTCCAGCACACAGCGCCTCCATTCACCTTGAACACGTAACCTGTCTGTGACTTACAGTCATCGGGGTCTGAGCAGAAACTTGCATCTACGTAACCCGTTACGCCAAGTTCCTCATCGCAGCCACCATACACAAGGAACATTTCCTTTGTCTTATTGAGATACTTAAGAATGCTCTTAACAGCTACCCAATGCGGCATTCCAGGATTACTCTGGAACCGGCTGGTCAAACTTATAGCTAATGCCACATCTGGTCTAGTACTCAACATTGCATACATGATCGATCCTATGGCTGAAGCATAAGGATGTTTCGTCATTTCGGCCTTACCCAGTTCCGTCACCGGACACTGCGCCTTACGCAATATCTTATTCTTGATAACCGGCAGAGAACCCTTCTTTGCCTTCTCCATATGAAAACGCTTCAATATTTTATCAAGATAAGTACTCTGACTTAGTGCTAATAGGCGCCTTGATCTATCACGGTAGATTTTTATGCCTAAAACATACGCAGCTTCTCCTAAGTCCTTCATGGAAAACTTACTGTTTAAATATTCCTTCACGCTATTCAGAAGTTCCACATCATTCCCTATTAGCAATATGTCGTCAACATACAGTGCTAAGAACACAACCGAGATCCCACTCATTTTCTTGTAAATGCAGGTCTCTTCCACATTCTGGATAAATCCAAAACCTTTGATCACCTCATCAAAGCAAATATTCCAGCTCCGAGATGCCTGCTTCAATCCATAGATGGATCGCTGAAGCTTGCACACCTTGTTAGCACTTCCTGGATCGACAAAACCTTCCGGCTGTACCATGTCCAACTCTTCCTCAATGTTTCCATTCAGGAAGGCCGTTTTGACGTCCATCTGCCATATTTCATAATCATAGTAGGCAGCTACCGCTAACAAAATCCGAATAGACTTAAGCATCGCTACCGGTGAAAAAGTTTCATCGTAGTCAATTCCATGAACTTGTCGGAAACCCTTTGCGACAAGCCGAGCTTTATAGACGGTCACATTACCATCAGCATCAGTCTTCTTCTTAAAGATCCACTTATTCTCGACGGCCTTGCGCCCTTCGGGAATATCCACCAAAGTCCACACTTGGTTATCATACATGGATCCTATTTCGGATTTCATGGCTTCAAGCCATTTCTCGGACTCTAGACTCTCCATCGCCTCCTTGTAGTTCGTAGGTTCGTCTTGCTCGACTAGCATGACGGTGCAAACCATATTGCCATACCATTCTGGTGCGATCCGAGATCTACCAGACCTACGAGGTAGAACATCTTCCTCGACAGTTTCTCCCACTCCTTCCACGGAGGACGTTTCCGGAATTGCTTCCGTTGCGCCACTCGGAATCTCGAGTTCAGGATCAACGATTTCATCGAGGTCTACCTTCCTCCCACTTACTCCTTTCGCGAGAAATTCCTTCTCTAGAAAGGCACCGGTCTTCGCGACAAAAGTTTTGCCCTCAGCTTGGTTGTAGAAGGTGTACCCAACGGTTTCCCGCGGATATCCTACAAAGACGACTTTCTCCGACTTCGGCTCGAGTTTGTCGGGCTGTAGTTTCTTAACGTACGCCTCACAACCCCAAACCTTCAGAAACGATAACTTAGGCTTATGGCCATACCATAATTCATACGACGTCGTTTCAACGGACTTGGACGGAGCCCTATTTAAAATGAATGCGGCTGTTTCTAACGCATAACCCCAGAAGGACACTGACAGATCGGTAAGAGACATCATAGATCGGACACTATCCAGTAGAGTACGATTACGTCGCTCGGACACACCGTTACGCTGCGGCGTTCCGGCGGGCATAAGTTGGGGCACTATGCCACAACTCTTCAGATGTGTGCCAAACTCAAAACTCAAGTACTCTCCACCGCGATCGGATCGGAGATGCTTGATTTTCCTATTAAGCTGATTCTCAACTTCACTCTGGAATTCTTTGAACTTTTCAAACGTTTCAGACTTGTGTTTCATCAAATAGATATAACCGTATCTACTCAAGTCATCAGTGAAGGTGACGAAGTAACGATAACCATTGCGTGTCGAAACGCTCATTGGTCCACATACGTCTGTATGTATGATCCCCAACATATCCGACGCCCGTTCAACGAAACCTTTGAACGGTGTCCTGGTCATTTTTCCCATGAGGCATGGTTCACATGTATCAGGGATCCGAAATCCAACGAGTCCAAGAGTCCATCGGAGTGGAGTCGCTTCATGCGCTTTATACCAATATGACCAAGACGGCAATGCCACAAAAACATGGCGGTATCGTCAATACACTTAATTCGTTTGGCTTCTATGTTATGGATGTGAGTACTACGATCGAGATTCAACAAGAATAAACCATTACTCTCGGGAGCATCAACATAAAAGATATTATTCATATAAATAGCACAGTTGCTTGACACTGATTTAAATGAATAACCGTCTTGTAACAGGCAAGACCCACTTATAATGTTTACACTCAAGGATGACACAAAATAACATTTATTTAAAACCAAAACTAATCCCGATGGTAGATGCAGAGGGAGCGTGCCGACAGCCACCACGTCGACTCTCGATCCGTTGCCGACGCGCATTGTCACCTCATCCTTCGCCAGCCGCCTTCTATTCCGTAACTCCTCCTGAGAGTTACATATATGAGCAACAGAACCAGTATCAAATACCCACATATTGCTCCGGGCGGATGTAAGGTACACATCTATAACATGTATATTAAATATACCTTTCTCTTTGTCGACCGTCTTGCCAGACTTCCTATCCTCCAGATACTTGGGGCAGTTGCGCTTCCAGTGACCCTTCCCCTTGCAGTAGAAACACTCCACGCTATCTCTGGGACCAGATTTGTTAGTCCTGGACTTGGCAGCCAACTTTGCCTCCCTCCGGGACTTCCAGCTCTGCTTTCCCTTGCCACCGGACTTCTTGAAATCAACGGTCTTGTTGACCATCAACAGCGTGCGCTCCTTCTTAATCTCTACCTCAGCAGTCTTGAGCATCACGAACACTTCACCCAGGGACTTAGCCATGCCCTGCATGTTGTAGTTCATGACGAAGCCTTTGTAGCTTGGTGGCAACGATTGCAACACCCTGTCAATCGCCAGCTCATCGGGAATCTTGCACTCCAGAGCATTCAGGCGTTGAACGTAGCCAGACATCTTGACTACATGCTCGCTCACACTGCTATGCTCTTCCATCTTGGCTGAGAAGAAAAGCTCAGAAGCCTCATATCTCTCAGCCTTAGCCTGCGGCGCAAAGACAGCCTTAAGATCCGAAATGATCTCAAAGGCGCTCATCTTCTCAAAGCGCTTCTGCAGGTCGGCTTCCATGGCGTAGAGCATGCCACTCTGGACAAAGGCAGAATCCTCCGATCGGGTCTGTAAGACCTTCTTCTCATCCTCAGAGGCTTCATCTGCAGGAGGGTCACCTATGGCGGCCTCAATGACGTAGGTCACCCTATGGGGAGTGAGGAGGATCCTCAGGTTGCGGAACCAGGCCATGAAGTTTGACCCATTGGTCTTAAGCTTTTCTTTCTCAAGGAACATACCTAGGTTAAACGAGGGGCGAGACATCTACAATGGAATTTGCAACAACATAAGACTTTGTTCATAATAATTTTGAGTTATAGTATTTTAGAAAATAACTAACATAACTCCCACTCAAACGAACATCCCTCCTGGTCGTTTAAGCGATTACACGACCCCCATCCATTGCACCACCCCTCATCATCAAAGCCGGCGGCACAACTTCAAGAGTAGACAAAATCGTCCGCCACATCAATTTTGTGACTCGTGCTCGACCTTTCGGTCTTCCTGTTCCGAGGCCATACTTTTGAGTATGCTAGGCTCGCCACCAAAGACCTCCACGCTGACGCTTGTGCAACATGGCTTACACCCACCGTATGCGAACGAAGATATGTCTGACACCCGATCATCACGGCCTGCCTCATAACGTAGAACTTTATTGGTGGTGCGCGTTGGAGGGAGAACACTAGTGGTATTTTGAAGGGATCATCTTATTCAGCTACCGCCGTGTAACACACAATCACACAAAAATAAGATGCACACAAAACATCAAATGTAATGCAATGTGATATAATCCATCGCGCCATGGTCTTCTTGGCGTCCGCAGTTTATAAACAATTTAATAAACCTACCTTGACCATATCACATAGCCCCTGCAAAATAAAGTTAGACGCTTCTACTTTATCTTTTGCATATTTTACGTGGCTTGGGGCTTTCGTAAATAGAACCGCTTCATACCTACGAATCTTATGACCACAACAACGATCCAATAATTGCATGTTTAAGCATCCCTTTCGGGCCCTCCATTGAAAATGCGAAGACCAACTAAAGAGAGAGAAACTGTCACCCGCCAGCCACAGATACGGTACAAGCCGTATGTCAGTAGTGGAACCAGTCTCGCGTAAGCGTACGCGTAAAGTCGGTCCGGGCCGCTTCATCAACTCAATGCCGCTGGAATACACAAGTGCACGCTAGAGGGTAGCAAATAACAGGAACGGTGCCCCCGTGCAGAGCACGGGTTCTAACAGCGTACAGCTATATCTTACGATAGATCGGCTCTGATACCACTGAAGGGGATCGTGGGCAGAAAACAAAAATTTTCCTAGCAACGATATCCTTAAACTAGCCAAGATCTATTCTATGCAGATATAGTAGTACGAACGGAGATCGGAATACGTACCCTTGTAGACCGAAAGCGGGGATTACGTTCCCGCACAAACGTTGTCGATGCAGACCGACGAAGCCGACCTCAAGGTCGTGGAGAGGAAGCAGACCTCCGAGTACCGCTAGCGCAGCACCTCGCAGGGAGTCGCACACGTACGGTGGAGACGACGCCTCCGAAGCTCCAGTCCAGGACGAGCAGCGGAAGACTTGGACCGGAACACCAGCAGCGCGGCAGCGGGCTATGGTGGGGGAGATCCCCGACTCCTCTTGCTCGGCGCGGCTCCGACTTGGGAACCACGAGATCGAGAGAGAAATCAGGAATTAATTGGTGAATTAAAAGGCTGGGGGTGCCCCTTCTTATATAGGCTCCCAAGGGGAGCCAACCTTGCCAGCCAGGCAATGTGGGACTATCCCCACATAGCCTGGTTCGGCCAAGGGGGTGCGCCGGCCCCCTGGTGGGCTCCTTGTGGCCCACCTAGGCCGGCCCCTAAGCTCCCACCGAATTCCCAAGGGGGTTCCCCCCCCCCCCTCTTGGGCCTTCTTTCGTCCGGAAGGCCCATTTAGAGAAATCTGCCTTAATAAATTCGAAAATAAATACATAAAATTATATTTGCATATTAATAACACTAATTAATATCAAACATAATATATATAATATTTCCTAGCTCCGAAAACTCTTTCGGTGCTGCCCGATCTCCATCGGACCTCTCTTGGGACGCTCCCGGTGATCTCCTTCCTTTCCGGTTGTCTTGTCGAAACCCCTTAAGTGTGTTACCCTAGCGGTTCGATATAATATCAGGTATGATCAAGACTCCTCAATGATCAACGACTAACCCGTAGGCCTGGACCCCATGAATTAATCCCTGAGATATAACGAATGACTTTCATCTATCAAACCTGAACGTGAAGTCTTAGACCTTTTGCCATAGCGATACTTAGCACGTCCGAGTGTCGTTCCATAGATATCTCCATACCTAATCTCGACCTCGTTACCGACGAAGCTATCTTCTACTCGTTCATGATCTCATGTCTCCTTGACCTAGTCACATGCTTGCAAGCTCATTAGACAAGATCTCACCGAGTGGGCCCGAGAGTATCTATCCTGCTACGCGGACTGGCAAATCCCGCTCTTGACCCCTCGTCTCAATACTCCTTTCCAATACCCAAAAGTATCACCGTTATTGTCATACTAAATAAGATACGACGTTTGGTGCAATCAAAGTATCTTCGGGGAATATCAATAAGAGTTGATCTCACGGTCAAAGGCGTAACGACTACGTTCTCCAAATATGGGTATGTCCATCACATCGCTCTCTAGCGATATGACTCTCATTGCCGACCGGCGCCATGCCCCATGACCGGGAAACCTCGATCATCAATCGCGCAACGAAACTAGTCTTAGTAGAGGCTACTAGGGACCTGGTTGTTTACGTATCACACCCGCATTAATGTTTCCGCTTAATACGGTTCTAGCATGACACAAAAACCTATTATGAACAGACGAGATATGATAAAGAATACACTTTATTAATTGCCTCTAGGGCATATCTCCTTCACTTCTTCTCTTGATATGTAAGATGGCTTGGGGGTAAACATGATTGTTCACTCAATCTTCTATTCCAAGCCATACTTGCGATGAGCTCAACTCTATACATGACCATTTTTCATATTAACCCTTGAATAGAGCATTGGTCATTATGTCATCTTGAAGAGTCCAACACATGAACTCCTATATTTTCCCATGGACAAGATCTATAAGAATATCTCAATGTAAACATTAGTCCATAAGGATTGTCATTAATTACCAAAACCACGCATGGGGGCAACCATGCACTTTCATGATCCCCCATTGCTTAAAGATTACACCTTTTCTCAATGGCAATACATGATGAAGTCTCATGTTTGCAGCTCTTCAATCGAGTTGTGGCGCATCATTCAAGTTGGATACAAGCCGCATGATCCGACCAACCTAACAAGAAGAGAAGTGGTGGAGGCTCAACTTGATGCCACCGCTCTCTACATGATCCAAAAGGCGGTTGGGAACAAGGATATGGCTCGCATTCAACATCTCACCACCGCCAAGGAGACATGGGATGGTTTATCCGAGTTGTTCGTTGGAAATGATAGCATGAGAAGGAACCGCTATGACTCTCTGAGCAATGAAGCCGAGGGCTTCTTCAAGCTTGATGGTGAAGACCATGAGATGATGTATCAAAGATTGGTGACCATAGCCACAAGCTTTCGAGAAGTGGGTGCCTCTCATATTGATGATGCTTGGATCAAAAGGAAGTATGTTAGCTCTATGATGGCTTGTGAGCCTACTGACGTCAAGAGTCTTCAAGGAAGACACAACTATCATCTCATGACATCTAATGAGGTTATGCAAGAGATGGCCGCATACAAAGTGGCCACGAAGAATGCTCAAGATGCAAGAGCAAGGGCTCTTGGAATGCAAAGAGGCACAACCAACCTTGCTTTGAAGGCTACCGTTGAGGAAGACAACGATGATGATGATCTTGGAAGCTTTGCCGCCATGTCCGAGGAAGCACTCAAGATAGCTTACAATGACCATCTTGCTCTTGCTGCTCGCACCTTTTGGAAAAATCCCTCAAGAGGCAAGATGCGTTTTGACAAGAATGCACCTCAAGCCGATAGGGTCTCACCCTCCAAGTCAAGGACATGTTACAATTGTCAAGACAAGTTTCATTTCGTTGCCGAGTGCCCTTATGAGAAAAGAGAAGAGCATGGTGGACGTCTAGTGCTCAAGGACAAAACCAAGATGCCTCCCAAGAAGGCCTATGGAAAGAAGAGGCCTTTCAACAAGAAGCCTCGCATCATGTTGTTGACTCAAGAGGAGTATCCCACCGATGATGAAGAGTCGGAGGAAGAAACCCCAAATGAAGTGGCGGCCCTTGCCACTACCTCTACAACTATCATCTCTCCATCAACAACAAGAACTCCTTCAAGTACGACAAGCTCTTCATCGTCTCTATTCACATTGCCTAATGAGAACCCCGTCACCAAGAGCTCAAAGTGTCTTATGGCAAAGGCATCGGAGGTACCTTCATCCTCCTCCTCTCTCATGAATGAAATGAATGAGCTTGATGATGCCTCTAGCTTTCAAATCAAGCAAGAGCTTGTGGCGTTCGACTCCTTTATCACTAACTTGCAAGGTGATAGCAAGAAACATGTTGGTGCCCTCATGGTTCGAATTGGTGAGCTAGAGCATCTCAATGAAGAGAAGGGTAAGATAGAAAGAGAAGACGCTATTTCTCTATCTTATTTGAAGTCCTCTCTTGAGGAGATTGAAGAGTCTCATGCTCGTCTTGAGGAGCAACTTGAAACTATTGAGGAAACTCATAACTCCTCACATGCTAAGCTCATTAAGGATCGTGATATGTACTTTGCTAAATTCAAGATGGCTCAACAAGATAAAGCCGAATTTGCGGTTGGGCATGTTCGACTCATTGAGGACATGGAAAAGCTCGTCATAGCTCACAAAGCTTTGGAGAGTGAACATGCTCTTCTAAAAGAGTCGTATGCCCAACTTCAAACTCGGCTAACTAACCTTGATTCTCTTAGCATCTCTACCTCTAAGTGTTCTTGTGATAATGCTAATCTTGTGAAGGAGAATGCTAGGTTGAAGAGTGAGATGACTAAGGCCGCCACATCCAAGATCACTCTTCTTAAAGGTAAACAAGTTGTTGAGACTCCCATCGTGGAGCCTCACACTCGACAAGGAAAGAAAGGTCTTGGATATGTGCCTCCCATCAAGATGAATTCCAAGAAGGGCATTCCCAAGAGCATCAAACCCATTCAAGCCAAGAAGGCCGACTCCATTCAATCCAAGGAAGGTCTTGCGAGTAGGAATGTCACAAGGGGCAAACCTACTCGTAAAGATCACGCCGGGGACAACAACCCTAACTATACTTTATATGTCGATTATTATGGGAATGTTTGTGCTCGTTACATTGGACCCTACTATGGTTTTATTTCATATGCTATTTGGGTTCCTAAATCTCTTGTCGCTAACCATAAAGCACCCATTGTGAAGCAATGGGTTGCTAAATGCAAGAATTAATCTCTTGTAGGATCTTGCTCCCGGTGGTTCAAAATGGATAATTGATAGTGGATGTACAAGTCATATGACCGGGAGCAAAGAACTTGTTACGGAGTTGAAACCTAATGAAGATCAAGTAACCGTAACTTTTGGTGACTTATCAAGGTCTAAGGTAACCGGGTTTGGCAAAGTGGTAGTTGCCCCCGACATTTCTCTTGTCAATGTCATGCTTGTTGAATCTCTTGGCTATAATTTGTTATCGGTTCGTGCCTTAACAAAGATGGGGATCTCTCCCTTCTTTGATAAGGACATTGTGGTCCTCTTGTGGAGAAAGTCGCTAAGAGTGGCTTTCGTGGGACACGTGGAGCATGAGCTCTATGTGGTGGACTTCTCCGGAGCCACCACTTCTCAAGCCATGTGTCTCTTTGGAAAAGCCGACGTGGGTTGGCTTTGGCATCGCCGACTAGCTCACGTAAACATGCGTACTTTGCAAAGTCTTCACAAGGGTGGCCACATTCTTGGACTAAAAGATCATGTTTCCTTTTCAAGGGATCGAATTTGTAGAGCTTGTGTGGAAGGCAAGATGCATGACATTCCTCATCCAAGCAAGACCATCATATCGTCATCCCGGATTTTGGAACTCCTTCATGTTGATCTATTTGGACCAATTCCGGAGATAAGTCTTGGTGGCAAGAAATATTGCCTCGTGATTGTTGATGACTATTCAAGATATACTTGGGTCTATTTCTTCAAGACCAAGGATGAAACTCAACAAGTCTTCATCGACTTCTCAAAGGAAGTTCAACGCCAATATGACCTTCCCATTTTGGTTATTCGTAGTGACAATGGGTCGGAATTCAAGAACTACACTCTTAACGACTTTCTTAGTGAAGAAGGCATTCGTCATCAATATTCCGCTGCTTACACTCCTCAACAAAATGGCGTTGCCGAAAGAAAGAACCAGACTCTCATCGATATGGCGAGATCTATGTTGGCGGAGTTCAAGTCTCCCATCAACTTTTGGGCGGAGGCTATTTCCACCGCTTGTCACTCATCTAATCGCCTCTACTTCCGCAAAGGTTTGAAGAAGACTCCATATGAGATCCTCACCGGCAATAAACCCAACATTGGCTACTTCCGAGTGTTTGGATGTAAGTGCTATTATCTAGTCAAGGGTGTCCGGTTGGGTAAGTTTCACTCTAAGTCTCTTGAGGGGATCTTTGTCGGTTATGGTAGCGAGTCCCACACATATAGAGTCTTTGATAAATCCTCCTGGATTTTCATAGAGTCTTGTAGTGTGGAATTCGATGAAAATGATGGCTCCCAAGTGGAGCAAGTTGGTGTTTGTGATGTAGGTGATGAACAACCTTTTGATGCTATTAAGAAGATGGGGGTGGGCTTTCTACGCCCAATTGAAATCCATGAAGAAGTTGTTCAAGATGATTCAATTTCTCCCATCAAGGAAACCTCACCATCACAAGAACCACAAGGTGGCTCACCCATAGAAAATGATGATTCCCCTCAAGAACAATCTCAAGATCCTCCTCAACAAGGGCATGCTATTTCTTCTCAAGATGAAGCTCATGATGAATCTCAACAAGATCTTCATCAACAAAAAGATCATGCCTCCTCCACCAAGATTATCGAAGCCAACTCCACTTCTCCAAGTTCTACTCAAGGGCAAGATCATCCTTCTCCACCTCATGAAAAGACTTCTCATGATGATCAAGGCCCACAAGAAGGTCAAGACGAGGATCCAAAGGATCAAGATGGTCAAGAAATTGTCCCCACCACAAGGGAGGCAATTGAAACTCGTCGTCAAGCTCGCTTTGCAAAGTCTTTGGAACTTAGAGCATTATCTCTCGACAAGGTCATTGGTGATATTCGAGCAAGGGTCTCCACACGAAGTCAATTAGCTCACTTTAGTGAGCATCAAGCACACATTTCCATGGTTGAGCCCAAGAAAGTCTTTGATGCTCTTGAAGATACCGATTGGCTAGGGGCTATGCATGAAGAACTTAACAACTTCGAGCGCAACAAAGTGTGGCGTCTAGTTGAGAATCCTAAAGATTGCCGCAACGTTATCGGCACTAAGTGGATCTTCAAGAACAAGCAAGATGAACATGGTATCGTTGTGAGGAACAAGGCGCGGTTGGTGGCTCAAGGATTCTCTCAAGTCGAAGGCATCGATTTTGGAGAAACTTTCGCACCGGTCGCAAGACTCGAATCGATACGTATTCTCATCGCTTTTGCTTCTCACCATGGTTTCAAATTGCAACAAATGGATGTAAAATCTGCTTTTCTTAATGGTCCATTGCAAGAACTTGTTTATGTTAAACAACCCCCGGGTTTTGAAAACCCCAACCATCCTCACCACGTCTATGTCTTGGACAAAGCTCTCTATGGCCTTAAACAAGCCCCCCGTGCATGGTACGAGCACTTAAGAGAGTTCTTGGTAGACCGTGGATTTGAGGTTGGGGTAATCGATCCCACTCTTTTCACTAAAAAGGTTAATGGTGAACTCTTCATTTGTGAATTATATGTCGATGACATTATCTTCGGTTCTACTAACCGTGTGTTCAATGATGAGTTTTCCAAGCTAATGACCGACAAGTTCGAGATGTCCATGATGGGTGAACTCAAGTTCTTTCTTGGCTTTGAGATAAAGCAATTGAGGGAAGGGACTTTCATTTGTCAAGCCAAGTATATTCAAGAGATGATCAATAAATTCAAATTGCTTGGACTTAACGGTGTGACGACTCCCATGCAAACCAAGTGCCACCTCCAACTCAACCCCGACGGTAAAGAGGTAGACCAAAAGGAGTATCGTTCTATGATTGGGTGTCTTCTTTATTTGTGTGCCTCTAGGCCCGATATCGTTTTAAGCGTGGGAGTGTGTGCTCGTTATCAAGCCGCGCATAAGGAAAGTCATTTGATGGCCGTAAAGAGAATCTTCAGATATTTGGTTCATACCCCTTGCTTTGGGTTGTGGTATCCCAAAGATGGCACATTGTCTCTTTGTGGTTATACGGACTCCGATTGGGCGGGCGACATTGATGATAGGAAGTCCACATCCGGAACGTGTCAATTTTTTGGAAGATCTTTGGTGAGTTGGTCCTCGAAGAAACAAAATTGTATCTCATTATCCACGGCGGAGGCCGAGTATGTTGCTGCCGCAAGCGGATGTACTCAACTTCTTTGGATGCGGCAAACTTTAAAGGATTACGGTGTCCTCTTGGACAAAGTGCCGCTTTTATGTGACAATGAGAGTGCCATCAAAATTGCGTACAATCCGGTGCAACATTCAAGGACCAAGCACATTGAGATTCGTCATCACTTCATCCGCGATCACGTGGCACGAGGAGATATTGATCTATCATATGTTGGTACAAGGGATCAATTGGCGGATATCTTCACGAAACCCCTTGATGAAGCCCGTTTTTTGCTACTTGAGGAATGAGCTCAATATCATAGATTCTCGGGCCTTGGCTTGAGCTCCGTACACACACTCCAACGTTTAAGGTTTTATAAGACCTAGAGGTACGCATGGACTTAGGGGGAGTGTTTTCCTAATACATTGGACTCTTCCTCCCCCTATTATGCATATAGTGACATATCATTGCTAAAACTTCAAATTGAATCTAATTTGTGAGCTTCAATGTTGAGAGGTAGTTATGGACTCAAGATATATCTTCGCGGTACCATGCTACAACTCATACACGGTGGCCTCGGCCACCAACTCTCTTTCTCTTTGGATTCCATTTGGTTTTATATTTCTTATTCTCTCTTGCATTGTCTCTGGTTCTTCTGGGAAAACACACTCTTGGTGGTCTTCTCTTGTGTTTTATGGTTTTTGCAACTTGAGTGTGTATTCTTTTCAGTTTGAGTATCTATCCTAAGCCTTTCACTATCCTGTAAACATGCTTTTCCCCACTCATGTCCCTTTTTGGTATCTTGTTACTGGAGTTTTTGGGTTTGAACGGAAATCTCCGAGCCTTACTCGGAAATCTCCGGGCCACCAGAAAATTTCGAGACTAAGTCCATTCAAAAATCAGCACTGACCTGCGCTGATTCTTGACCGGAAATAGTCCCGGAAATTTCCGGAGTCCGGAAATTTCCGAGCTGAGACTCGGAAATCTCCGGCCCCTGCGATTTCTGGCACCTAAGTCCTTTTCAATTTCGGCACTGACCTCAGGCGAAGCTGAATCGGAATTAGAGCCGGAAATCTCCGGGGTCCGGAAATCTCCGGTCCGACGTCCGGAAATCTCCGAGCGTGCCAAAAGTTTTCCAGGGCTAAGTCCTATCCGGAAATAGCCCCAGAAATTTCCGGTTCAAATTTTCCTGTCTATATAAGGGCACGGGTGGACCGGCCGGTTCGGCCAGTTCATCCACCCCGTGCCCTAATCCTCTCTCTCTCCTCCGAAAATCTCCAATTCTTCCTTTCCTCGCTGCGGGTGGATCGTTCGAGGGTTTCTTGCGTTCTTCGGGGATCTGCTTCTCCTCGTCAAGGGCTTCGTTTCCATCCGCACGCTTTTCGCAATGTCCTCCGGTAACTCCTCTTATTTCAAATCTAGGACGAAACTTGTTTTTGTTTAACCTAGCAGATTTAGGAGGTTGTTGGTTGTTTCCTTTGGTAGAATTGCTCCCCTAGGCATGTTCTACCTTCCATATGCACAGATCTGTTTTTCATCCATAGATTTTGTTCAGATCTGTCAAAATTTCGTGCAGACCGGAAATTTCCGGTCCTCACTCGGAAATCTCCGGACCCCGGAGATCTCCGAGTCAGACCCGGAAATCTCCGGCCTGCTCAGAATCAAAACAGCTAAGTCCAGAAACTATGTTTGCCAAAACTTTTCTAGTATGTTCCTTTTTTAATCTTGGACATGAGTGCTTACCCCATATGCTTTCCATCCACTCTATGCTGTGTACCTGCAGGTTTCAACCCTCGTGGCCGCTTTAAGCAAATATCTACTCGCGGAAGAGCCAAACCAGTTCACTCACGCCCTCCCAGTGGGTCCTCCAGTGAAGACAACTCACACACTGAGTACTCAGCCATCCTCAGGAAACCTATTGGTGCTAATAAGAAGAAGAAGACCGAGCTCCGCCTTGAAGACTTCAACATAGGAAGTTTTCGCAAGTGGCGAAGTGACCTATCCTATGATGTGGAGTCTGATGATCCCACTTACTTTTGCACTGAGATGGCATGGATCTACAGGGAAGTCTATCAGAAGTTCTCCATTGACAAGCCAATCTGCCCCATGAAGTGGATTGACTTTGACAAATTAATGAAGAAGGCAGATTATTTTGGTGGTGCTGTGAAGGTGTGTGGTCTTTTGGGTTTGGAGCCTTTGATGAGAACTGAGTGCAGCTACAGCGTCTCTCTTATACATCAGTTCTATGCCACTGTGGTGTTTGACTCCTCAGAGGATATTGGGATGACTTGGATGTCTGGCAGGCAGCGCTTGACTTCTTCCTTCAGAGAGTTTGCTCAGATTCTTGGTTGCCCGTTCCGTGGTCTTACTACTGCAGCTGGTGCCCGCATGCATGTCCATGGCGTGTCCTACAACAAACACGTCATGACTGATCTATACCAGCTTGGAGGGAGGATTGGCTCTCAGAATGGCCTCCTGCCCACTTATGATATCCTGCTGCGCATGTTCCGTTAGAACATTGCTCCCATTGCCGGCAATGCAGATAATATTGCCGGGGCTCTAGTAAACTTGATGCGTAAAGCTCATGATGCCTATCTTGGGGAGTATGCAGTTCAACAGGAGGTCTATAAGGTGGATGTCATGGACTTTATTTTCCAGGAGATGTCCCTAGCAGTCTTTGAGAGGAAAGTTCCTCCATATGCTCCTTATATAATGTTGCTCATCAAGAGCCTCTACCAGCTGCCTGAGCAAGACGGTGATGACTTTGATGCAGCTTTTGCCACTTAGCCTCACAAGCCAGCCCTGCTTGTCCAGAAATCTTCTCACTTGGTTCAACAACAAGCCACCATGCATGATATCAATGAGGATGACATTTTTGGTGGTCCATCTCGGGTTCCCTCTGATCCCAACATCAAGAAAGCTGCCAAGAAAAGTCGCCCCTGGGTAGTTCGAGCAATTGAGAAAATCATGAACATGAACTGTTGCATTCACAGTGAGAACTACTCCATCTACTCTCAGAACCATCGCATTATGCAGCGCCAAGAAGCAATGATGGCTCACATGAAGATGCCTGCTCCAAAGCAACCTTTGAAGCCTCGGGTTCCCTTCAAGGATTGGAATGCAGATGGTCTCACTTTTGATTGGGATGATGCTGTGCCAGAGGACATCGATCTTGAGAATGCTGACACGGAGGAGGAAGAGGAAGATGATCAGGACGCGGGTTCCGACTCTTGAGTCATGGGACGTTAGTGGAACCTCCTCCCTTTTTGGTATCTTGATGCCAAAGGGGGAGAAGTATCTCTAGGACTCTCGGGATTTGCATGGGCTGAGAGCACTTCTTTCTTTTCGCTTTGCTTTCTTCAGTGCTCTCTTATTTCGTGACTGTGTTTGTTTCGTCATGTGTGTGAGACATGAGTACTGTTAAATTCTCTATTGTAATAAATATTTATCTAAGTTTGTTGCTTCTATTGTGTTTGTGTGTGCTTTGTAAAATCTAGGGGGAGTGTTGATCCTAACGAATGTGCACTTTGTATTCCAAAGACATTCTTAAATAGTGCACTCACCTAGGGGGAGCTCCGTCTATATTTTGCAAATCCACTCTTTTTTTTGTGTTGTCATCATTCGCCAAAAAGGGGGAGATTGAAAGTGCATTCTATGTACTCCCCAGTTTTGGTGACTAATGACAACACAAAAAGTATTCTAATGTTTGTGATGAAGCATGCAAGTTATTTACAGGTTGACTGTCAAAGAGGAATAATTAGGTTGCCTAAATATCATTTCAATTGCACCTGGTATTTGTTCAGGAATTCAGTCAGGAGATTTCCGGGGCCCGGAAATTTCCGGTCCACAGACCGGAGATTTCCGAGCCAAACTTATTTTTCACTAAGTCTGAATTCAAATGCGTACTGACTCCAAAACAATTTTAGCCGGAAATCCTCTCGGAGATTTCCGGCGCTCGGAGATTTCCGAGCCCCAATCCGGAGATCTCCGAGTGTCAGAGGAATTTCGACCAAGTCAAGAAGTCCAACCAGTACTGATCCAGTTTCTTGCTCAACCGGAAATTGCACTGGAAATTTCCGGGGTCCGGAGATCTCCGGTCCTCAACCCAGAGATTTCCGGGCTGGCGGCTGTGCAACGGGCAGATTTTGAGGAGGGGTATAAATACCCCTCCACCTACCTCCAGCTTCCTAAGCTTCCAGATTTTCTCTCTTCTCCATTGGTGCTGAAGCTCGTTTCACCCGGATCTCTCAATCTAGCCACTCAAATCCGTTGATACTTGGGGATCTGAGGGAGAAGCCACCGATCTACATCTCCACCGAAGCGATTTGACTTTCCCCCTCTATTTCTTGAGGGGCAACGAATCTAGGGTTCCTTTGTGGATAGCTAGGTTCAACCTTGTGTAATTTGATCCTTTGTGAATTCCTTTGTAGAAGTGAACTGTTGTGGTCGTTGTGAGAGCCCCCAATTCAGTTGTGGGTGTGTGCCTCACGAATTCGTACGGGACTTTCTCCGCCCTTAAAGGAGTTCTTAGTGGAAGTGTGGATTCGCACCTTTGTGGTCGAATTCACAGGAGAATAGGGTGAGGCCTTTGTGGCGTTGAGCAAACCTTTGTGGTAGCTCACACCTCTCCAACAAGACGTACACCTATGTGGTGGAACTCGGGATAAAACCTTGGTCTTCGAGTCCCTACGGTTGTTTCGTTCAACTCTCCTTTACCGCATCTTTATTTCCTGTACTTGCCTAGTTTCCTTGTAGTTTGTCACTTGTATCATCTAGTTGCACATGTAGACAATTTACTTTCCGCTAGCCTAAAAACTGAAAAAGAGATAAAAATTGATCACCACCTATTCACCCCCCCTCTAGGTGGTCAACTGCCGTTCAAAATCACGTCAACGACTAGCCCATATGACGGCGACAACAAATGCAAATTGAGAACAAGCTCTAAAAAGTAAAACCAAAATTTAAAAAGCGTCGATGACTCGCCCATGATATTGATCATGATTTGAACGTCGGCAGAAAATTCACATTATGGTGCAAAGTATCACACCACATGCATTAAAAAAATTAAGAGGATGAAAAAAATAAACAACACTCATAAAAAACCAAATCATAACACAAGGCAACACACGAATCCAAAGTAACACAGAAAAAAAAACCAAAAAATGACACAACGCAGCCCAGAAAAGAAAACAACAAAAATGTAAAACAGAAAAAAAAAGCCCAGGAAAAATTTAGAACATTTCGTGGCCCATTTAAAAGCAGACGAGACAAATTGGGCTCGAAAAAACAACAGGCGAGCGAGGAACTTTGGACCTGGCGCTGGCGACTTTTCTCCACGCGCGACCGTGCGCCGCGCGACGAGGATCGGACGACTCCACGAGACTAGAATCGGACGGCTACAGACACGACTGCGCTCTAGCTTATTTCTCAGCTAGCTGAAAATAGCAATCCCCTAAAAGAATACCTTTTGGCCTGTCAGCCTTTCCACGCGGCGTTGCCTGCGGAGTCGCGAAGCTTCTCGACGCGCCGCAGGAACACCAACCGAAAACCTCAGAACATTATCCACCTTGATTCGATCACCACCAGCCCGTCGAGTTCTCCGTCAGTTTCTCCCCGTCTCAGCCTCGCAGTTCCGCTTCGCCGCTGGAATTTCCTGGTGAGTTCCTGGTTTTTGTCGTCGGTCTACAGCTGGTTGCAATGTTTTTCGCGATTAGAGATTCGTAGTCCGTCTTGCTTCCATTTCTATTTTGGAGTAACCACGGATAGATTTAGCGCTTCTGTGAATCGCGATGCGAGGAGTTTGACTGTATCCAAACAACGTTCCCCGTTCTCGATTTTGTGTCATGTAGGCGATAGAACTAGAATATTGAAGTAATCGTGAAATCTTTTTTTA
Organism: Poa annua; assembly: GCA_026929855.1. Lineage (NCBI taxonomy): Eukaryota > Viridiplantae > Streptophyta > Magnoliopsida > Poales > Poaceae > Poa > Poa annua. The sequence continues at coordinate 30,814,151 of CM049428.1, forward strand.
AGGCATTAGGATCCTTCAGGGTACCATGCCAGATGCATCCATGTGTAACTCGTCTAGGTTACAAGGAATTTTGTGCAACAGTCCAGAGTCTTCCCAGTGAACATTGCGAAGTTATGCTACTATTTTTTACTGTTCTTACAACTCATCTGTGCACATGTATTCAATATACTAAATTTCGATTGTTTGGTTGTGAGAAACATGAGTCGAAAAGATGACCATACATGGATTGACACCGAAACCAGTACCGCGGGAGTCTTCTAAGTTCTGATAGATGATTTGAATCACACAGAGTACAAAGCTATTCGTTCAGAAATACTTGTTATGCAAAGTAATTCCCTTCTAAGTAATTACTTTTTATTTGGCATCCATCTCTCTGTTTTACTCTATGATTTTGTACTCGATTTGACCAACTTCAGAGCAGTTCTTTCGTCCGTCCTTGTAAAACAAATGCTGGCATTTTTTGTGGCATATCAGGTAGTAAAAAGATAGATGGTGGAACCAAAGAATGCAGTATTTCAGTTTCCGTGTGGTTCCCATATAAAATATGTTCCACATCTTAGACTATGAAATTTCTCTTTGGGCTCTTTTTTCCAGCTGAGGACTGTAAGACATTGACAGCAACTTTTTCGACTTCTATTGCTATGTTAGTTTGTGCTTGTACTATTTTCGGCACTATGTGAGCTAGCATATTTGTATCAAAAAAATATAAGTTCTCTAACCTTTCTCCTATACTTCATCTATAACCTGTATGACCTTTTATCGCATGTAAGTGCAGACACAATGGGCAGGCGCAACAGCTGCACCATTTATGTAGGCAATCTCCCTGGGGACATCCGAGAGAGGGAGGTTGAGGATCTCTTTTACAAAGTAAATCTTCAGTCTTGTGTAATTACCGCTTGTAATTCCTTTGCTAGTGTCTTTACCAGTTATAAATTGATAATGACTGTCACGCAAAGTTGATGAAATTATTGATAATGTTTTCAGTGTAAGTTGTATATTAGTAAATAAATTTGCAGTAGGATGAATCTCGTAACAACTTGTACTGTATTTATGAAAAAAAAGGCTTTGTTCATGCCTTCATTTTCTTCTCTGATGTATCTTTATGCAGTATGGTCATATCGTAGAGATTGACTTGAAGATTCCTCCGAGACCTCCTGGCTACGCTTTTGTTGAGGTCAGTTTTTTTGTTATGGTCATATAAGTATTCCTTGTGAAGCTTAGGCCACTCATATGATATACACTAGTCTATGTTACCTCCATTGTGGATTGTATCATCTGGGTAGTATCATGGAATGTCTTGTTTATTAGTTTGTGGATTCATTCTTCCTTATGATTCGTGATGTTATGGTAACATACTATTACCACAAGCCTTTTTTTCCTCATTTAATGAGACATGTCAGTTGAGAACTTGAGATTGCATGAGGTTGCATGTTAACGTTTATGTTACCCCCGATATAAGAGGTATTATAATCAGAATTTGTGTGAGAAGACCTGTTTTTATTATTTTGATATTATAATCGTTCATGACTAAGGGCTATGATTATCGAATGTGATGTACTATAGTGCATTTTTTGGGTTTGATACGACTAATTACACGTAAAAATGATGCTTTTATAGTTTGAGGATCCCCGTGACGCCGACGATGCAATTTATGGTCGTGATGGGTATGACTTTGATGGCTACAGGTTACGGGTATGCGTGTAATGTACTGTATAATGCCTATATTGAAAGTGAATTCTGCTTTGGTTATTTTTTCTCATGCACCTGTTCTTATAATTTTCTCAGGTGGAATTGGCTCATGGTGGAAGAGGTCAATCATACTCGCATGAACGCCCGAGAAGCTTTAGCAGTGGACGCCGAGGAGGTGTTTCTAAGCGCTCTGAGTACCGGGGTTTGTACCTCCATCTTACTAGTAAGTTGATTGATATTTGCTGATGCGGATCCTCATTTTAAATCTTCTTGTTGAGAACCACAGTTATGGTGGATGGTTTACCTTCGTCAGCGTCATGGCAAGATCTGAAGGTACTGGAATTATATATGATTTTTGTTTGTAGATTTTTCTGTACACTAAAACTTTACTTATTTAGGATCACATGAGACGGGCTGGCGATGTCTGTTTTTCTGATGTATACAGGGAGGCTGGAGGTTAGTGACAATGCTTCTAATTTCCTTTCCAGTATATAAATGTCGTATTAGCCTGAAATGTATCTGCATTGTTTTCTCAGATCATCGTTTAGTATTTGATGCACAATATTGATGTCAGTTGTTTTTTTGTTTGTGTTTCAGAAACTGTTGGAATTGTGGATTATACAAACTATGATGACATGAAATATGCGGTGGGTTTTCATATCATCTACGCCCTTCGCTTTATATAGTTAGAAATTCTTGTGAAAAAACAGTCCTGATATATTTTTAGTGCGAGAGAATCTGTTGAGAAGGAAGTTTTGGGATGTGTGCTTCATTCCTGTTTTAGTTGTGATGAACCTTTCCACGATCTTCTTGGAATTCTGCAGATTAGGAAGCTTGATGATACAGAGTTCAGAAATGCATTTTCACGGGCATATATCAGGGTACGAGTTCACTTATTTTCCACTAATAGTTTAACAGTAATTAAGATAGTATCTGCATGTCCTTTTGATTTTCAACTTCCTAAAGTTGTTGCTATTGCCCTATTATAGGTGAGGGAGTATAATGCTAGATCAAGAAGCAGAAGTCCCAGTGTTTCTTACTCGAGAGGTCGCAGCTACAGCAGGTATCTTAATTTGTTCTTTTAATGATTTACATAGAAGTTCTATGGCGGCACTGATTCTTGAGCACATAGCTCCTTAGATCTGTCTCACGATCACCCTCACCCATGGATGAAAGGTTTGTGATTCTCTGTTTACCTGCATATTCTTTTCTGCGAAGTAACAAGAATTCCGTTTATGAAAGAAATGGGAATAAACCATGGTTAAAAAATGTGCGCCTAGGCACTAGGGGAGAGCAAAACGCCTAGCGCTTAATCCTGATACGCGTGCGCTTAAGCGTGCTTCGGAGATAGGTGATAGGCAGTGGTAAAAGTAGGAATTCACGCCTAATGCCTTTTTGAAACTTGGAACAAGCCCACCTGGCGACTCAGGAGACGTGCCCTCGTCACCGCTACTCGACCCTGGAGGGCCACAAATCCATCATTCTCGTGGCTTTTGTCGTCCATGGACGGGGATCTCCCCGCACCTTCGCCCGTCCATTTCCCATCTCCTGGTCCCACCTGGTGCTCCTGGTTTGTCCTTTCTCCATTCCTTCGTGCCCTAGGCCGTGAAGGTGCTGTTTGCCCCTGCTCCTGGTAGCGTCTCTTGCTGGATCATGCATCTTGTCATGGTCGCTTGGGCGTACGCCACCTTTCGGTGGCGCCTTCCCGTACGGATTCTGCCAGCATGGTATCGCTGTGTTCATGAGCAAAAGCTCAGCGACAGCGATGCCCTTCTTATTCTTGAAGGTTACAGAAACATAAATATGTGTCAGAATGTTTACTTTGATGCGTTATCATTCTTCCCTAAACTGATAACACCAATATTTAATTCTTGTGAGGAATCACTATCTTTGATGTTAGCTTGACTACCTTTATGATCCAATCAATAATGAAACATGAACTGTTGGCTGGCTAACCTGCAATGTTTAAGATTGTCTTTTGTTTTTCCTAGATCTGTCTGTGCGGCAATCTGCGGACTTCTTTCATAGATAATTGGATGTGTTGAGGTTTGGAGATTTGGAACCATGGATAGTAGAGATGGATTATCACAAATATATGGCGAGTGAGCAACAAGTCATAGGAGCAAGATAGTCCTGACAGTAAGGATATTTGGAGTGGGTGTTGTGGCATTATTTAAACGCTGTATATCGTAGGCTTAATTTTCAATACTCATCTATGAAAACTTTAAGCTATCTGTTAATCTATCTTGACAGTTTCTTCAAAAAATAGAATATAACGACTAGCCAAGCCTACCGCATCTTGCCTGGGATAAAACGCTTTCTTATTGTTCTAAAAATAGAGAAGAATGAATAACAAATGCTGCTTTTTAGATAAAGAGTATATATTAATATCGCGAAAATACCTACAATGACAAATGCTGCTAAATCATTTATGCTGGCAATTGTACATGCCAAGAGGTTGGCATTAACAGATGATGATGATGTACATCTCGGTTAGATTTTATCTTCAGTTTCAGTTTCAATAGTCAGACCTGATGGGCAAATGCGTAACACACATTGTAATTTTTGTGTCAGGAAATCTACTTAAGTTCTTGACATGCTGTTGAATCTGTAACTGATGGATATTTACTGTGGACTGGTTGGTTTTGGTGTTAGGATAACTCCACACGTATAAGTAATGAAAATTGTTTTGTGAAACCTTTTGCAGATCACTGTCAAGATCCCGGTCCCCGGTTTCTTCTGTAAGTTTCCAAGATGAGCTGACTGTTTTTTTTTACTTCAGTCGCTTGTTCAAAGCAACTAATGAAATTCTTTTGCAGGCCTCTCCTGGAAAATCTGTGAGCAGGAGCTTATCCAGTTCTGCATCACCTGTAATACAGAGCACCCACTGTCCTACTCACCCCTTTCCGTGAAATCACTTAATGATTAACTTTGCTAATACGGGGTCCATATCCTGGCAGGTGAGATCAGATTGATCCTTGGCACAGTCCGTGCAGTGGACGACTGCTCTAAGATCAAGGGTATGACTGCTGCTTCTCTGGATAACGAGGCTGTGTTTGCCAGCTGCCACTGGTGCTTAGGGGGTTTCTTCTATTTATCATAAACCCTGCAGCATTATATTTGTGGAACAGAGTATTGCACTTAGCATACGTGTCTAATTGATTTGTGTTTTGTCATCAGATTAAAAGTTCCATTGCAGTGGAAATCTCTCTTTGTAGTAGAGTTAGGTAACAGTTTTGAGTCACATTATTGGTAATATGCGTCCCTGGGCAGTATTAGTTGGGAACTTGGGAAGTTGGGATTACGTTGTAAGTCCCGAACCTGAGCCGCGTCCCGAGTCTGAGCCGCGTCTCACCAGAGCTAGAAGGTGACGCTTGGCCGAGTGTGCACGCCCCCAAAAACCCGGAGCTGTTCCAGCGGCACGGAGGCATCACGGCGGAGGGAAGCAAAGAGCTTGGGAAGAGATAGCGCGGCACGAGCTTATCCAGTGCATAGGAAGGGGCGCATATTAAATAGCATGTGTGGCGTCGCTTTTCATAGCATGCCGGAAAGATTTTAGCGTACAATCTTTTTTCCCGCGCCTGCTGGAGCGCGTAAATCCTGTCCGTGCGGAAAATAAACGGTCATTCCTTTGCGTATCCCACGCCTGTTGGAGATGCTCTTATGTCTTATCTAAAATTTGACATGAAAGATATTCGTATGGGGAGTGGGTTTATCACTGATAGAAATAACATTGAAAAATACTCGACCACGTACCACGTTAATAGGCTCTATGATCTTAATGATAATCTTTAGTGAAACTTATCTACAGATATAAACTGCCATAACCTCTTTAGATAAAAGATTAAAGATATGTTTGCTAATCTATAATCTCGTGCTACAACATATATATATCTCCCACTGCTGCTAGGCTATGCTTAGTCCGCGCAACATAAGCGAATCACACACGTTGATGCGAAGAACATGCTGGAACTAGCAGTTTTCATGAAAACGTGCTGGAAACTAGTTGTACATACGCACTCGCGTATATCCAGGACATGAGACCGATCGAGCGGCAACTAGTGTCTCCATGTCCACATATGACATATCGTTGGGTAGTTTAGCCTCTGCTGGCACATGGCACCCCATGTGTCATGATGCATGCGTTCCGGGGATGAACATATATGCCACCCGCAACACTCTCCGGCGGCATATCTCCGGACGCACTACAGCAGCAGCAACTACTGCTCCATCGTCAAACACCATGGTGCTTCTCTTGCTGCATGCCTCGCTGTTGGTGACTGCAGCCATGGCAACGGCGTCAGGATACGACTCCGCCGGCGGCAACACCACCACGGGGCCCGTCCCATGCAACGGCGCAGGATGCGAGCCTCCGCCGCACCCTCTGCCTATCTACACAGGGCCCCCGCCGTCGCCGTCGACACCGGCCTCCCCGGGCACGCAGGCGCCATGCCCGCCGGTGCCAGTCGTTTGCTGCGGCGGCCAGAACATGCCTCAGCAGCCGTACTACCAACCACCTCCGACCGGTTACCTACCCTACTACAACAGCTCGTCTTCGCCTTCGGTTCTACCGCCTGCTGCTTCCGTTTGTTATTACATGACCGCCGTATGTCTCGTATGGTTGGCTGTGGTGTAGTCGCTGCGTAATGTTTCTCTCAGAACTTGGGTTAATTAATTAAGAGATCCTATATACTGGTGTGTTATTATTTGCATTTTCGTGTATCCAAAGATCTTGGCAACTTTGTATCAGGTTACTGGTCTAAATAGTTGTTCATGACATGTACGTAGTAGCAATAAATTTTAGAAAGCGTCATTGGATGGTGGTTAGCAGGGTGGCTGTGATTGGATGGTTAACAGAGTGGTTCTTTCAGTGGGAGACGAAGCAAGGCGTGACTTTGTCAAATATCAAGATTCAACTCACCAGCTAAATATTTCGACTTAGTCAATATCAAGACTCAGCCCACCGGCTAAATATTTTAGAGATATTTAGGATAAGTGTGTGCGCTTGTTTGTAAACGCCTACAGTACATAGTTTTAGTAAAAAGGTCACGGAACTGTCACTCGGTTGCTATTTCAATTCTATTTAATAGCATATATTCAATATAGCTCCCGGGCTCATATGCTCATGTAGCTCCCGAGTACAAAATTCGTAAAAATAGAAAAACACTTCAAACAACTCTGGAAAAAAAATCAGTGACAAACATGAAAGCTCTACATACCTGCATTGTTTCATAAAGAAATAACATTTGTTGTGTCATGTACAAAAACAAAATCAGTGTCGAACATAGGATTTAAATATATCTTTATAATAAGATTATTAATTCTGTATTTTTTTTTCACGGAACACATTTGGACATGTTTGTGTCTGATTTCAGAAAATTTTGAAGTTTTTTTTAATTTTTTTTCAATTTTTGTACCAGATGATGCGGTAGCCAAATCTGCTCTCACACGTTTAGAAGTCATCGACCTCAGAATAGCTGAACTCGTAACATGCACTCTGGCTGTGTGCATTACTTTATGTAGGAATTGTACCCCTTTTCTTAAAAAAAGAATATTCTTTTAGCTTTTGCTGTATCTGGAAATCTGGCAAATTTAGACGCGTCTTGCTAAATGAACGAGCTTACTAGAAATGAAGTAGCTCTACGTTACACGTGCACCTTTTTTTATACAGAAATAAACTCGATTAGCAATATTCTTAAAACATCAAAATAGAAATAAAAAAAGATAGATTGCATGTCTAAAGTTAAAATGTTGACGGATACGTCCAAAAAGACTAAAAGAGTAAGCTGGACACTATTATGTCCCTCCTAACCTTTTCGCTAGCCTCAAATTTTTCTAAAATATTAGAAACTCCCTAATATTTAGCTCTCTTAATCACTTTTTGTGTACTCTTTTTTATCCAAATTATGACACATTTAATTCAAGATTAGTTTAGGGAGGCGTGACAATGCATGATAGGTTTAACGAGAGGCATGTGTAATTTGTCATCTTCTAATGCAATGTAATGATGATAATTAGTATATATTATGAATAAATTTTCTCTCATTTTTGTGCTTGTGCCAAGAGATTCTAAATGCCCACATATGTATTCCTATTGTAGTCTAGAAGCTCAGTGAAAACGAGTAAAACAACATACTCCGTGTGGTAGACAAATTGGTAACGGAGATATACATATAACTGTTGCCAAACACTAGCCTCATCGGTGACGGTTATTGCCTCTGTTACTGATGCTGCCCTTGATCACATCAACATCGCTCGAGGAATGTAAGGTTTTTTAAACTTTCGATGAGGGATTTTTCATTGTTTTCCTATATAGTGTCGTTCAATACTAGTCGGCCCTGGTTGAACCATGTTCTTTGCTTTGATTGCGCACTAGTGTGCCACAAGATCATTTGGTAGTTGCTTGTGTGTTATCTCATTACGAATTTGCTGAGGCGTGGCAAGAAATTTAGAAAACTCTATTGGCATGGCCGACTGTGGACGGGCCATAGCCTCCTAGTAATCATACACCTCTTTGGTCAATGACCTTCTCATATCTCGCTCACTCTTAATGATCATGTTATGTATGATAACACAAAACAAAATCATGATCTCATCTCAGACATTTGATTTATATACTAAAATAGACAAGGATATCGGACAACAATAAACCCAGCCTAGAGCATACCAAATACCTGATCCATATCTTTACGGACATGGTCTTGGTTCTTTACAAAAAATGGCCATTTCCCCTCGGCAATAGGGTTACATACAACCTTTATAAATGTTTGACCAATTTGGATAGATGTCATACGTGAGGTAGTACCCTTGTCATACTTACACATACTTACACTTCAGACGTTGGCCTTGAGAAAGTCTGAGAAATACAGGAGAGTGTTGCAGCATATTGATATTATTGTGAGCACCGGCTATGTCAAAAAATACGTGCCAAATAGAAAGATTGTAATCTGCCACAACCTCAAGTGTCACACTACACGCATCATGATATCCTGACCTGTAATGAATTCTCCCAAGCATCCACAGACACTCTCTGGCTTGGCCATGTGCCATGAGATGAGTTGTGTGTGTCGTATTTGATGCTCTCAGATATCTCTCTCTGATCACTCCATGTGTTGTGTTGTTGGGAACCCCAAGAGGAAGGTATGATGAGTGCAGCAGCAAGTTTCTCTCAGTTATGAAACCAAGTTTATCGAACCAGTAGGAGATGAGAATTCCTTCAAGGTGGTAACAGTGTCGGAAAAGAGCTGTGACGTAGTTGACGTTGAACCTGCACACAACTCAATCAAGATAGTTTACCCCAACTTAAAAATGAGTTTGTCAATCTCACAGGCTTGTTGTAACAAAGAATTAAACGTATGTGTGGAAGAATGATGTTTGTTTGCAGAGAACGAAAGTAACATGTTTCAGTGGGTTGTTTAATCATATTAAAGAAAAGGATCGGGGTCCATAGTTCACTAGTGGTGTCTCTCTATAAATAATAATAACATTCATACGGGTAAACAAATTACAGCTGGGCAATTGATATATAGAACAAAGAAGTGCATAATAATGAAGGAGATATGCCTTAGAGGCAAATAAATAAGTAGTATTTATTGCATTATCTCATAAGTTTATAATAGGTTTTTCTATTATGTTATAACTGTATTAATTAAAATTATTAAGACATGTGTGATACATAGACAACCAGAGTCCCTAGTGAGCCTCTATATAAACTAGTCCATTGGGCAACAGTTGATCGAGATTCCTGATCAAGGACAATGACGTCGATTGACAATGGGGTCATCTTATTAGTTGAATAAGGTGATCAACATACGCAAAGTATTGCAATAAGATCGTATTACGATGTTTGTCATTTGCAATAGATGAGTAATATGATAGCTTATTCCTTAGACCGTGAGACCGTACTTATTGCTACTTCATTGGGGTACTTTGAGAGCATCAAACGTTGTGTCTTATATAGCATGGCAATAACAGTGTCCATCTTGGGTATCCCGAAAGAGTATGTTGAGACGTAAGGATCAAGAGTGGGATTTGTTCATTCTTGTAATAGAAAGATACTCTGGGCCCACTCGGTGAGATTGCATCTATATAGCTACGCAGCTTATGACTAGGTCATGGAGATGTAGTATCACATACGAGTTAATAACCTTTGTCGGTAACGAGATACAACAAGGACATCGGATGTCTATGATCATATCTCGGACAAGGTAGTATCACAGAAACAAAGGGAATGAATATCATGTTTATGGTTCAACGACGATATTCGTAGAATGCACAGGGACCGTCATATGTATCCAGGTATCCCTGACGGTCATTGGTGAGCGGAGTGTCTCGACCATGTCTGGAGTGTTCTCGAACCGTAGCGTAATAAACTTAAGGTCTTGACGACACCTGGAGAAGGTTATGGAACATTATAGGATTTTATTGGAGAGAGAGAAATGATCCGGAAAGAGTTCCGGTGGTCCGGAAGGAGTTCTGGTAAGTCTGGAATGATTCCAGGAATGTCCGAAAGATGTTCGGGTGGTCACGGGAGATTAAATTATATGTAAATATATTAATTATGAATTAATAGTATTTTATATTAATTAAAAAGGGAGAAAAAGAGGCAGCTCACCTAAATGGGCCAAGAAGGCCCAAGAGGGGGGAGCCGCACCAATGAGGCTTTGGAGCCCATGGGTGGTGCGGCTCAACCACCCCCCACCTCTCCTTTGTTTAGTCCCACATGGGGGAGCTAGGGAGTTAGCACACCCTCTCCCCCTTTATATAGCAAGGCATATTAATTGGATTAATTCATGGAAAATACAATTAAATTTGTAGCAGGCCGACCGAGCTGTTTCTCCGCCCGTTTTGCCTCCTCTCTCCACCAAAGCTATACCGCCGGGCGCCGTTGCCCTGCGGGATTCCAGAAAGTTCTACCCTTGCGATTTCAGCTGGATCTGAATGACCGGTGGTTGTTGTTAAGCTCCGTATGTTTGCGAGTGCTCGGAGGCACCACATTTTAGGAGCCTGGGCGACATCGTCTCGCCCACCCAGCAGCCCTGCCCTGCCGCCGGCGCCACCCCCCCCAGTCGCCGGCGCCTCGCCATCTTCCGCCTGACGCCCGTCGACGCAAGTCATCGTCGACACCCCGGCGTCATCGTCTACATCGTCGTGGAAAGTTCTCCGTGACCTCGAGGTCAGCTACGTACGACTTCATCGTCAACGCTTGTGCGGGAGCGTAATCCCCGCTATCGGTCTACATGGAGGTATTGTAACCCGTTCCGCCACCGTTATCACATGTACTAGGTAGATAGATCCTGGCTAGTTAGGGTTTCATTCGCTAGAAAAATTATTGTTTTCTGCACCGAAACCCCTTCAGTGGTATCAGAGCCGATCTATGCGTAGTACTGATGGTACGGTTAGAACTCATGTTGAATGAGGACGTCTTTTTTATATTTTCTACCCTCTAGCATGCACTTGCGATGCCTTCGGTATTGAGTTGATGAAGCGGCCCGGACCGACTTTACGCGTACGCTTACGCGAGAATGGTTCCATGAATGACATACAGCTTGCATCGTATCTATGGCTGGCGGGTGTATGTTTCTCTCTCTTTAGTCGGCAAAGCATTTTCAATGGAGGGCCCGAAAGGGATGCTTAAACATGCAATTATATGATCGACGTTGTGGTACAAAGTTCGTAGGTAGGGAAGCGATTCTCTTACGAATAAGCCTATATGCCACGTAAAACATGCAAAACTAAATAAAGCTAGAGGCGTCTAACTTTGTTTTGCAAAGGCGTTATTTTATGTGACATGGTTACGGTAAGTTTGATATTACTCGTACTATCGAAGGCAATGGAGGGCTCCGTAGACTCGGAGCTATGCCGGGGCACCGGGGCCAGGCACATGGTGCCATGGAGGTCAGGCGCATCGACCATGTCACATCCCACTTCATTGCATCATTTGATTGTGTGTTGTTGTATGTGCATCCTATTGATTGCTTATATGTTAGATATACAATGGTAGCATCATAAATAGGATGATCCCTAACAAATACCAAAATTGTGTTCTCCCTCGTTGCGCACCACCAAGAAAGTTCTACGTTATGAGGCAGGCCGTGACGATCGGGTGTCAGACATATCGTCGTTCGCATACAATGGGTGTAAGCCATGTTGCACGCGCAGGGTCTTCGAGGTTTGATTGGCGAGCCTAGCATATGCAGATATGGCCTTGGAACGCGAGAAGATCGAAAGATCGAGCATGAGTCACAGAGTTGTTGTGATCGACATTTTATGTCCACCTTTGAAGCTGTGATGTCGGCCGTGACGATCGGAGGTAGTGTGGTGGATGGGGGTCGTGTAATCGCAATTATTATTTTTAGGGATAATAATATCAGTGGAGTGTGTTTGATAATATGATTATAAACTAAAACTCACATATATTATAAACTTTACCTTACCTCTTTTGCAATCACATCTGGAGACTACGGAACTACACTTCGGTTACTTCCTCAAGAGCGTGGATTCTACCTTAGAAGCCGACGGGTCCAACTTCATCAGCTGGTACATTGGTTTTAGAAACATTCTCCAAGACAACAAACATCCTATACGTACTAGAACATAAGTTAGGAGATATACCAGATGATTCTGCTAGCAAGGAGGAAGATGATGAGTTCCGTAAGCATCATGATATTTTCATAGAAGTGGAGGTCTTTATGAGCGTATGCCTAGCATCTCAGTTGAAAGTTGTTTCAACACATGGAGTCATATGTCGTGATTGATGCGATCAAAGGACACTTCAAAGATGAATTGAGTCTTGAGCAGTTCAGACAGCTTAGAAAGTTCCGGACCATTCACATGGGGAGCATACCTGTCTGGAGACTCATTTGAAGAAGTTGTATGACATCTACTTCAGACTTACGAATATCTACAATTTCTAGATAGCGAACTCTAGTGCAATAGAGATTGCGCTTTGCCTCCTCGCTATGAAGAGCATGTGCGTGAATATGCTATAGAGACACGATGAGTTTCTTCACGTTCGTGAACAAGTTCAAATCTCTAAAAGTTGATTCCATCGAAGAATAGTTCTTCGACGCTACGGGTATATTTGATATACGAAGATATAAATGTATTCTTCTCATATTTGATGAAAAATATTTGATACTTGTTCTGTTTATGAAACAGTCCCTGATCATCACAAGTATGCAGTGATGGGTGACGTGAAAGTGCACAAGTGATGGCAATCAAGGAAGTTGATGGCCAGTAGTGCTCACGCCCTCGAAATATCATATTAGTTATCATCAATAGTTTTTTATAAGACATTTTGTAATAGTGAGAGTGTGATCTAGTTTGGTGTCTTGAATGTTACAAGACATAGTTATTCATATAGAACAAATCAGTTGTTTTATGTTATAAAACAAAGAAGTTGTTTTATATTATGAATAATTTGTATCACATCTCAATTACATTATGTGTATGATATACATTTATAATAGAGGAAATGATAAAATTATGTGTCCAAGGAATAAAAGATTTGTTACTGGAACAAACACCATGGAATTAGATCATAAAGGCAATGTAAGAAGTAATAGATACTTTGATCTATTTAAGTATTACATGTGCCGAATTGATTAAGTTTAAAATTAGTATTGAAGTGTCAATACGAAAGGAAATTAATTAAGAGTCATTTCGAATGATTTTTAAATTAATTATATGGTGAATTTTTACTTGATTCGAATTCTTGTATGATTATTGGTAAATAAGTGTATTTACATAATAAATCATGAGTCTGAAATTAATTTGATAAAAGATCAAATGGAGTTTTTCAGAAGAAAGATTTAGTGAATATAGTATTCGCAAAATTCGATCAAAGGACAATATTTTTGAATTATGGTTTCAACACAAAAGACTTGTGAAAATTCGTTTCACAATATTATAATATCATATATGGTGATATGTGAAGTATTATAATCATACTCTTTTTTAGATGAAGTATGGTCTTTCAGAATCTGTCTTAGAATCTCTTAATAAGCTCGAACATTATAGTCTATGTCCATTTTAGAAAATAGATATTTTTCAATGAGAATTCATGTGATCGATAATAGTGTCATTATGTATATGATTATACGATAATTCAAAATATACACGAATAGTTCTTTGTAGATTGCTCACATTGGATGAGAGTGTATTCCAGAATCCAACAGAAACAAAACTTGCATTGTTATCTGTATAATTCCGAGGAAAATATGATTTTTCAAATTATGGTTTATGGATTGGAATTAGAAGCTTGAAATAAGGTGTCAGACCTATATTCATAAAAGTAGAATATTGGAAAGTGTTCCAAAGGGTATATGTCTACAAATGAAAATTTGATGATTAAGAGTGAAGGAGACTAGAAAATTATTTTATGCTTGCAATCCTCTTCGTGAAGATAATAATATTTTCATAAAAGAAGCTTCTAAATAAAGTGCTGTTATATTTAATATTGCTGTTAGGTCGCAGCATGATATTAAGTGTTTCAGATCTTGTTGAAAGATCAAGGTGCACCTTATGAATACAAAGAAAGTTGAGAAAATTTCAGAATACGAACAAAGGCTTTTGTACCTGAAAATCCAAGTTACATTGAAAGGATTAAAACAGTAAATGTTACAGTAATGCCTTTTTGAAGAAATAAGATTTCTTGATCATCATATAAAATGTTATATAAGAAATGTAACTATAAGAAAGACGTGAAAGCATATTTTGTCAAGAAATGTGTCTTGGACAATATCAAATTTTTTGACTACATTTATGTAGACATGCTTGAAGTCTGTGGGATTTGTATTAATGTAATACCTGTAGTTTGTATTGAATTCGAATTGATAAGAGATCAATGATTTTGGTTTGACCAAAATGTCGAGATAAATTGTGAATTTAAGTGGGAGTCAAAGTTAGTTCACTCGGGTAGAATATGTAAAGGGCATATTTTTGAGTGGGAGCTCGTGTTTTCAAATGTGTGGATACATATTTTGAGTGGGAGCTCACGTTCTTAAATGTGTGGAGACATAATTTGAGTGGGAGCCGAATTCATCTTGTGTAATGGCGTATTTTGAATTGTACCAGTAGAATTAATTAGAAAGATGAAGTTGTGAAACTATTTGAAAGTTAGCATAAAATAAAACCAAAGGATGGTCCTTGGAAATCCAACTGATCATTAAGAGTAATGATACACGGTAATAGTGGTTGTATGACATGTTGGTCTATTATTAGACATCATACATAAACCATATTATCCAGCTCGATGAAATATGACCGTATTCTTAGAAGAAGAACAGTTATAAAAGTAAATTAAAAATTTACTGGAAGTAGAAGTGCATTAGTTATTAGATTGACATTGGACTGTCAAGTTTTCTACATTGGTGTGAAAGTATGAGGTTTTAAGTGTTACAAGGAGCTCTCTATGACTGAGTGTGTTTTCAAGACAATTATCTTTGCGGACATGATCTTACTTCTTTACAAAAAAGGGTCATTTCCCCTCGGCAACAGGGTTACATACAGCCTTTATAAATGTTTGACCAATTTGGATAGATGTCATACGTGAGGTAGTACCCTTGTCATACTTACACCTACTTACACTTCAGACGTTGGCCTTGAGAAAGTCTAAGAAATACATGAGAGTGTTGTAGCATATTGATATTATTGTGAGCACCGGCTATGACGAAAAATACATGAGAGTGACATATGTATTCCTATTGTAGTCTAGAAGCTCAGTGAAAACGAGTAAACCAACATACTCCGTGTGGTAGACAAATTGGTAACGGAGATATACATATAACTGTTGCCAAACACTAGCCTCATCGGTGACGGTTATTGCCTCTGTTACTGATGCGGCCCTTGATCACATCAACATCGCTTGAGGAATGTAAGGTTTTTTTATTTCCGATGAGGGATTTTTCATTGTTTTCCTATATAGTGTCGTTCGATACTATTCGGCCCTGGTTGAACCATGTTCTTTGCTTTGATTGCGCACTAGTGTGCCACAAGATCATTTGGTAGTTGCTTGTGTGTTGTCTCATTACGAATTTGCTGAGGCATGGCAAGAAATTTAGAAAACTCTATTGGCATGGCCGACTGTGGACGGGCCATAGCCTCCTAGTAATCATACACCTCTTTGGTCAATGACCTTCTCATATCTCGCTCACTCTTAATGATCATGTTATGTATGATAACACAAAATATTCATGATCTCATCTCAGACATTTGATTTACATACTAAAATAGACAAGGATATCGGACAACAATAAACCCAGCCTAGAGCATACCAAATACCTGATCCATATCTTTGCGGACATGGTCTTGGTTCTTTACAAAAAATGCCATTTCCCCTCGGCAACAGGGTTACATACAACCTTTATAAATGTTTGACCACTTTGGATAGATGTCATACGTAAGGTAGTACCCTTGTCATACTTACACATACTTACACTTCAGACGTTGGCCTTGAGAAAGTCTGAGAAATACAGGAGACTGTTGCAGCATATTGATATTATTGTGAGCACCGGCTATGACGAAAAATACGTGTCAAATAGAAAGATTGTAATCTGCCACAACCTCAAGTATCACACTACACGCATCATGATGTCCTGACCTGTAATGAATTCTCCCAAGCATCCACAGACACTCTCTGGCTTGGCCTTGTGCCATGAGACGAGTTGTGTCTGTCGTATTTGATGCTCTCAGATATATCTCTCTGATCACTCCCTGTGTTGTGTTGTTGGGAACCCCAAGAGGAAGGTATGATGAGTGCAGCAGCAAGTTTCTCTCAGTTATGAAACCAAGGTTATCGAACCAGTAGGAGATGAGAATTCCTTCAAGGTGGTAACAGTGTCAGGAAAGAGTTGTGACGTAGTTGACGTGGAACCTGCACACAACTCAATCAAGATACTTTGCCCCAACTTAAAAGTGAGGTTGTCAATCTCACCGGCTTGCTGTAACAAAAAAATAAACGTATGTGTGGAAGAATGATGTATGTTTGCAGAGAACGAAAGTAACAGGTTTGTAGTGGGTTGTTTTATCAGATTAAAGAAAAGGATCGGGGTCCACAATTCACTAGTGGTGTCTCTCTATAAATAAGAATAACATTCATGCGGGTAAACAAATTACAGCTGGACAATTGATATATAGAACAAAGAAGTGCATTATAATGAAGGAGATATGCCCTAGAGGCAAATAAATAAGTAGTATTTATTGCATTATCTCATAAGTTTATAATAGGTTTTTGTATTATGCTATAACTGTATTAATTGGAATTATTAATACACGTGTGATACATAGAAAGCCAGAGTCCTTAGTGAGCCTCTATATAAACTAGTCCATTGGGCAACAGTTGATCGAGATTCCTGATCAAGGACAATGACGTCGGTTGACAATGGGGTCATCTTATTAGTTGAATAAGGTGATGGACATACGCAAAATATTGCAATCAGATCGTATTACGATGTTTGTCATTTGCAATAGATGAGTAATATGATAGCTTATTCCTTAGACCGTGAGACCGTACTTATTGCTACTTCATGGGGGTATTTTGAGAGCATCAAACGT
Organism: Poa annua; assembly: GCA_026929855.1. NCBI lineage: Eukaryota > Viridiplantae > Streptophyta > Magnoliopsida > Poales > Poaceae > Poa > Poa annua. The sequence continues at coordinate 30,831,395 of CM049428.1, forward strand.
TGTGTCTTATATAGCATGACAATAACGGTGTCCATCTTGGGTATCCCGAATGAGTATTTTGAGACGTAAGGATCAAGAGCGGGATTTGTTCATTCTTGTAATGGAAAGATACTCTGGCCCACTCGGTGAGATTGCATCTATATAGCTGCGCAGCTTATGACTAGGTCATGGAGATGTAATATCACAGACGAGTTAATAACCTTTGTCGGTAACGAGATACAACAAGGACATCGGATGTCTACGATCATATCTCGGACAAGGTAGTATCACAAAAACAAAGGGAATGAGTATCATGTTTATGGTTCAACGACGATATTTGTAGAATTCACAGGGACTGTCATATGCATCCAGGTATCCCCGACGGTCATTGGTGAGCGGATGTCTCGACCATGTCTGGAGTGTTCTCGAATCGTAGCGTAAAAAAATTAAGCTCTTGACGACACCTGGAGAAGGTTCTGAAATATTATAGGATTTTATTGGAGAGAGAGAAATGATCCGGAAAGAGTTCCGGTGCTCCGGAAGGAGTTCTGGGAAGGTCTGGAATGGTTCCAGGAATGTCCGAAAGATGTTCGGGTGGTCCGGAAAATGTTTCGGAGTCACGGGAGATTAAATTATATGTAAATATATTAATTATGAATTAATAGTATTTTATATTAATTTAATATTAATTAAAAAGGGAGAAAAAGGAGCAGCCCACCAAAATGGGCCAAGAAGGCCCTATAAGGGGGGAGCCACACCAATGAGGCTTTGGATCCCATGAGTGGTGCGGCTTAACCCCCCACCTCTCTTTTGTTTAGTCCCGCATGGGGGATCTAGGGAGTTTGCACACACCCTCCCCCCTTTATATAGCAAGGCATATTAATTGGATTAATTCATGGAAAATACAATTAAATTTGTAGCAGGCCGGCCGAGCTGTTTCTCCACCCGTTTTGCCTCCTCTCTCCACCAAAGCTATACCGCCGGGCGCCGTTTCCCCTTGACGCAGGTCATCGTCGACACCCCGGCGTCATCGTCTACATCGTCTCGGCAAGTTCTCCGCGACCTCGAGGTCGGCTACGTACGACTTCATCGTCAACGCTTGTGCGGGAGTGTAATCCCCGCTATCGGTCTACATGGAGGTAATGTAACCCGTTCCGCCACCGTTATCACATGTACTAGATAGATAGATCCTTTCTAGTTAGGGTTTCATTCGCTAGAAAAATTATTGTTTTCTGCATCGGAACCCCTTCAAATAATGCATATACTAATGTCATGATGTCTAGTATGAGATTCATTTGGACATTACAACAATATACATAGACCGTTCCAACTGCATCTATGACTAATAATCCACCTTCTGGTTAGCGTCCGCACCTCCTTTTTCAGTATTAAGTTGCAAGCAACAGATTATTGTATTAAGCAAAGTGTGTAAAGTAAGTAACATCATCCTCAGATAAAGTACTACTGTTTTATCCCTAGTAGCAACAATACATCTACAACCTGAGAGCTTTCTGTCACTGCCCCGGATTAAATAGAGACATGAACCTACTATCGAGCATAAATACCCCCTCTTGGAGTCACAAGCATCTACTTGGCCAGAGCATCTACTAGCAATAGAGAGCATGCAAGATCACACACACATACTATATTATGAAGCAAATGACTTAGTACTCAATATTTATTGGATTCCAACAAACAGAACATGAATTATTACATAACGATGATCTTGAACATGATAGGCAGCTCATAAGATCTAAACATGATAGCACAAGAGGAGAACACAACCATCTAGCTACTTCTATGGACCCGTAGTCCAAGGTAGAAATACTCACGCATCAGTCTGGAGGCGGGCATGGTGATGTAGAGCCCTCCGGTGATGATTCCCCCTCCCTGCAGGGTGCCGGGGAGAGTTTCTGATCTCTCCCAAAGTAGGGTTCACGAAGGCGGCATCTCGGGACTCCGTGGAGGAAATATTTTCTTCGTATGGGTCTTAGGTTTTTGTAGGTTATATGTAGTCGAAAGGGAGAAGGGGTGGAGGGCCGAGCGGCCCTCACCACGTGCTCGCGCGGCCAGGAGTGGGCCGCGCCAGGCCATGGTGAGGCCACCTCGGTCTGCGTTTTTGTTTCTCCTTTCAACTTCTGGAACGTATCGGGAAAAATAGGAGATTCGGTAAAGAAATCGTCCAATTCCGAGAATATTGGCTTTAGTGGTTTTCCAAAACGAAAAACAACAGAAAACAGGGAACTGACACTGTGGCATCTTGTTAATAGGTTAGTCCCAGAAAATGCATAAAACCATATAAAATGCATATAAACATGTAATAATTGGTATAATATAAGCATGGAATATAAGAAATTATTGATACATTGGATACGTATCACTCTCCAAACACCTTCACTACTTTCTTGCAAAAATCTTTAGGTGGCTTCTAGATTATGACATACAAAGATAATCATCATAAATATGGGGGTACACAATATACAAGATATCGTGTGATGGTTGCTAAGCGTGTGGTTGGTGAATCCCCAAGAGGATGGTGTGAAGTAGCAGGGCAGCAAGATTTCACTCAGTTATGAAACCAAGGTTATCGAACCAGTAGGAGTTGAACGTTCCCCCCGAGGTGTCAACGACACAAGAGTTGGTGTGGCGTAGGAGACGTGGGATCTACACAGAACACAATCAAAGTATTTTGCCCCAACTTAACGGTGAGGGTGTCAATCCCACCGGCTTGTTGTAACAAAATATTAAACGTATGTGTGGAAGAAAATTGTTTCTTTACAGAAAGTAACAGGTTTGCAGTTGTGCTTTTATCAGATTAATGAGAAGAACCGGGGTCCACAGTTCACTAGTGGTGTCTCTCCATAAATAATAATAACATTCATCCATGCGTGGTAAACAAATTACAGCTAGGCAATTGACAAAATAATAATAAGCAACCCAATGCATATACTAATGATATGGTGTCTAGTGTGAGATTCATTCGGGCATTACAACAAGATACATAGACCGTTCCAACCGCATCTATGACTAATAATCCACCTTTAGGTTAGCGTCCGCACCCCTTTCAGTATTTAAGTTGCATGCAACATATTATCGCCTTAAGCAAAGTGTGTAAAGTAAGTAAGTAACATCATTCTTAGACAAAGTACTACTGTTTTATCCCTAGTAACAACAATACATCTACAACCTTAGAGCTTTCTCTCACTGCCCTAGATTAAATAGAGACATGAACCTACTATCGAGCATAAATACCCCCTCTTGGAGTTACGAACATCTACTTGGCCAGAGCATACACAAGTAACGGAGAGCATGCAAGATCATTAAATAGCACACACATGATATATTATGAAGCAATAATTTTAGTACTCAATATTCATCAGATCCCAGCGAAGACAACATGGAGAATTACATAAAGATGATCTTGATCATGATAGGCAGCTCACAAGATCTAAACATGATAGCAGAAGAGGAGAAGACAACCATCTAGCTACTGCTATGGACCCGTATTCCAAGGTAGACTACTCACGCATCAGTCCGGAGGCGGTCATGGCGACGTAGAGGTCTCCGGGGATGATTCCCCCTCCCGGCATGGTGCCATGGAGGAGTTCTGATCTCTCCCGTTGACGACGGCGGCGGCTCGGGACCCGTGGAGGAAAAAGTGTTCAACCGTGCTCTGTTTTCAGGTCAAGGAGGTATTTATAGGCGAAAGACCTAGGTCGGCGGGCGCCCGAGGGCTCCTCCTCACCTCCCGGCGCGGCTGGCTTGTGGGTCGCGCCACCAGGTGATGAGGGCGCCTCGCGGCCCCTCTTCGTCTCGTCTTCGGTTTTCCTGCACGCATATATTCCAAAAATAAATCATGGTTGGCTCGTTTCCAATTTGGCGGATATTTCCTTAAGAGCTTTTATGAAACCAAAAACAGCAGAAAACAGGGAACTCGCACTGTGGCATCTTGTTAATAGGTTAGTCCCAGAAAATGCATAAAACTATATAAAATGCATATAAAACATGTAATAACATGATATAACATAGCATGGAACACAAGAAATTATGGATACGTTGGAAACGTATCAACATCCCCAAGCTTAGTTCTACTCGTCCCGAGTAGGTAAGAACGATAAAAGAAGAATAATTTCTGAAGTGACATGCTTAAACAGAATCTTGATCATGTAATAATGTAAGGCATGTAAATTGAGATCAAATGAATAAGGGTTGTAGTTTATATTGATATCAAATGAGTAATGAACAAACAAGTAGGTGAAGCAAACAAAACTTTCAATAATATAGTACTAGATAGCAATCAACTGGGCAAAGTAGATATTAGAGATGATTTATGCTTCAAGCACAACAATATAATCATCTAATGCTTCCAACAAACATGACAACTTTATGAAAGGATCAAGTAAAGTAATAGCAATATGCACGTAGAAGATCAATATATTATTTGTTAAAAAGAAACAAGCAAGCGTTCAATGTTGGTTCCTGTCACCAGGATGTTATGGCTAAGAGAATGTTAACGGAGGTTTGGAAGGACAACAGAATAAAGGATCACAAAGCTACAAATGATCGTTAGACAAGAGAAAGCCATACAATCGAAGCTATGCAAGGAGTAGTGATTGCCATACAACGGATGCACAATGAGCTATAAGTATATGAAATCTCTCCAATGGAACTAGTGGGGGTGCATCTAACTTGCTTGCTCACGAAGACCTAGAGCACTTTTGAGGAGGGTCATCATTGGAATATACAAGCCAAGTTCTATAGTGTAAAGTTCCTGATGTGGTTATACCCGAAGGGTATGCCCAGCGGGCTATATTAAAAGACTGGTTTCCTGTCAGGCCCAGTTGTTGGCCCGTATAGAGAAGAAGTTCCGGGTTTTTGGTAGGAAGGGTATAGCTCAAGTTAAGAGGTTTCATGCCGACTTAGGTATCTAGAAAATGTAATTCTGGTCGTATCAAAACTCCTGGGACCTGGATCCCTATATATACGGGTCAGGAGGGAGGTAAAGGACACACGCAGTCAAAGACATTCAAACCCTAGCGAAGCACAGATTCGCTGGGAACCCTTGTAATCCACCAATCCATCTCTCCTCTAAGTGAGGGGAACCTAGTACATCTTGATCTTGGAGTTCTTGGTGCATCTCCTCTTTGTTCTTCCTCTCTTATTCCCCCATAAGCATTTGTTGCTTTGTTGGAATTCGAGAGTGAAGGATTTGAGCAGTTGTGCTCTTGCCTTTTGCATTTGGTGCATCGGTGTGCTCTCCACGAGAATTCGTGGAAGTTGAAAGTTTGTGAGCTTGTTACTCTTGGGTCCTTGGACCCTAGACGCCTTTGTGGTGGTTGGACCCTTGTGTGGTCACTTGAAGCCGTTCGGGAGCCCCCAATCCCATTGTGGGTTGTGCCCCGGATTGTTGTTGGAGGCCGTTCGGGAGCCCCCAATCCCATTGTGGGTTGTGCCCCGGATTGTTGTTGAAAGGCTCCGGATTCCGCCTCGAAGGAATTCCGATAGTGGAAGGTGAACCAAGCCTTTGTGGTGCAGTTCATCGGAGAAGAAGGTGAAACCTTTGTGGTTGTTGAACCGTTGTGTCGGTTCACACCTCTCCAACGAGACGTACTCCCTTAACAAGGAGGAACTCGGGAATACATCCTCGTCTCCGCGTGCCTCGGTTATTTCTATACCCGAGCTTTTACTTATGCACTTTACATTGTGATAGCCTTCATGCTTGAAGTATTCTATATTGCTATCACCTTGTTGTTTGTCTTGCTTAGCATAAGTTGTTGGTGCACATAGGTGAGCCTAGTTTATTTAGGTTGTCGGCTTGTTAATTTAAACATCTAGTTTTATTCCGCAATTATCAAGACTAAACCGGAAAAGTTTTAAACCGCCTGTTCACCCCCCCCCCTCTAGGCGACATCATTGTCCTTTCAATTGGTATCAGAGCCTGGGCTCTCTTGTTGGGCTTTACCGCCTAGAGAGTAAAAGATGTCGTTTCGAGAATTAGTGCACGATCCCACTTTCATATTCGATGGCACAAATTATGATGTTTGGAAAATCCGCATGCTTAATCTATTTAGTGCCATGGGTCCACATTATGTTAAGAGGATTGTAGATGTGTGTTTATCTCCTCCAAAGGATTCTCATGAATTATCTTTAGAGGATGAGATAAACTCTCATCTCGAGACTCAAGTAACTAATGGTCTTATGTGTGCTTTGACCGATGTAGTTCTTGCTTCAATCATGCCTTTTCAAAATGCACATGAGCTTTGGACCAAGCTTCAAGATATATATGAAGTGTCCAAAATTATTGAGGATGATTGTTCTCCTTCCACTTCCGGCCGTGATGAGTTCACAACTTCTTCCACTTCACCAACATGTGATTTGTCACAAGGTAATGATATGGTGAGTGGTGATAGACATTGCATTGTTGATGGTGAATATTCTATTGACTATACTTCATCTCTATCTCATTGCAATGTTCTATATTTAGACTTAAACTCTTCTAGCACTCCAAACGCCATACATGCTAGAGTTGATAGTCTTTGCATATCAAGTAATAGTTGTTTAACTAAATATAATGATGATATTCTCTCCATGTCTTGTTGTCATGAAAATAATGCTTCCATATCCTCTAGTATTTGCATGACTAAAAATGTAGAGGAATCCCAACATTTGTTGAAACAAGACATGGACCTCAATGGTGCTTCAAGTAATTCTTCATCCTCCTCACCCATTAATCATGTTTGCCTCATGGCTAAGGATTCCAAGGTAACTACTACCTCGAATCCCGAGATATGTGATGATGTGGTTGAGGACCCTCATGAAGAAGATTTTGACATTGAAACCTTAACCAAGAAGGGTGAGATTGTTCTTGGTGCTCTTCCCAAAGGTAGTGAAGCTATCTCTTCTCTATGTGAAATTGTTGCTCATGGTATTAAATGTATAGAAATCATTGAGGATTTGGATACTCAATTTGAGCAAAAATGTAAAATTGAGAGAGAAGATGCTATTGAAAAAGCATCCTTAGAGAATGCACTTGACGAAGAGCAAGAGCTTCGAGTGTCTCTTCAGGAGAGACTTGAATCTCTTGATGAATCAAATAGTCTTATCACTAGTAAAATCATTAAGGAAAGAGATCATGCTATTGCAAAATATAAAGTGCTTAAAAAGGAAAAAGTTGAATTTGGTGTTGGCAATGCTAGACTATGTGAGGACATATAGAAACTTGACAAAGCTCACAAGGCTTTAGAAAGTGAACACTCTCTCCTCATCAAGTCTCATGATCAACTCCAAACTCAACTATCTAATAATGATAAGTTTACCAATTTTTCTCCTTCCATTTCTAATGTTAATGATGCTTGTGCAACTAACTACACTTCTCGTGAAGCATCTATTTTGAAGGAGAATGTTGAGCTAAGGGCCCAACTTGAGTTGCTAACTAGCAAGTATGGGAAATTGGAAGAAACTCATGAAAGTCTCTCTAGCTCTAATGACGATCTCCTAGCATCCCATGCTAAGCTAAAGTTAGCTCATGAGGCTATTATGTCAAAGGTATCATCTTGTAAGCCCCATGTGGACAATGGCACAACGTCTTCTCTTAATGCTATATCATCTTGTGCTAGTCCTTGTGATTCATCCACTCACAATGTTGCTACATCTCGTGATGAATCACGTTCCATACCTTGTTGCTCTAACAATGAAGCTTTTACTTCCTCTAGTATTTGTGTTGATACTAACCATGTAGAGGAATTAAAAGAGCTCAAGGCCCAAGTCACTTCTTTGAAGAAAGACTTGGAAAAGCGTCATGTTGGGAAGTCCACACTTATCAATATGTTGAGTGTTCAAAGACGCCCCAATGACAAGAGTGGACTTGGATTCAACTCCAATAACAAGAACAAGTCCAAGATCATCAAGAAGAAAAAGGTCCAAGAACAAGTCAAGGATTCGGCCAAGATTGTTTGTTTCAAGTGCAAAGTTGAAGGGCACCATGTTAGATCTTGCCCTTTGAAGAAGAAGGCTCTCAGTGAGAAGCAACAAGGGAAGAAACCTCAAGTTCAAACTCAAGCTCCTCAAGTTGAAGAACGGTCTCTTCCCAAGAAGAATCAAGCTACCCCTCCTCAAGTCAAGACTCCAACTAATAAGAGAGGAGGAAGTAGATGTTGCTACCTATGTCGTGAGAAGGGTCACCTTGCTTCTTCATGCACAAATGGTACCTTATCCAACCCCATTATAATTAATGATGTTTATTCTCTTCGGAAGGATAAGGTTGGCAATGTGTTTGCCAAATATGTTGGTACTCAAAGTGGTGTCAAGAAAAGAACCATTTGGGTTGCCAAACCTATTGTGACTAACCTCTTAGGACCCAACTTGGTTGGGGACCAACAAGCTAAAACTTGATCAATAGGTGTTGTTGGAGGCATTGGAGACTTGACTACACTATAAAGAATTAAGGGATCTTCATCAATTATATTCTCTCAAGTCAATTCATATGGATCATATTGTTCTATCTCATATCCAATGTTCCTCTTTGCGGTAACTTTTATTTAAATCATATGTACATTGAAAGTTGCTTGCACCCTTGCATGTGTTTGGTTTTGTACCTTGCTAGTGTTGGTATGTGTTGTGCTCTCTACTTACTTATCTTGAGAAATCAAGTATGTGTATGTTGGTTTGCACACCATTTACTTGTTTTGAGCCTTATTGCTTTTATTTGATATCTTATCTTGTTGGCTCTCTTTGAGAGATTAATGGACTATCATATTTTGGGGGAGTGATATGTTTCGTGCACTTCACAATCCTAAAATTGTGTATTCATGAGAAATACAACTTAGTGTTGATATACTTAAATTATTTACTATCTATGTGGTATGTCATTCTCATGATAAATTCAATTTCTATAATGTCCATTAATTTCTCGAGTTGGTTTTGTTTGCCTCTTGCTTTAAATAAATGTATTATCACATTATGGGGAAGTAATAAGCTATGTGCATATTACAAGCCTAGAAAATGTGAATATATGAGGTTTTGCCACCTAGAATTGATATTGCTAGTTATCTTGTTCCTATGTGGCATGTTGCTCAAACAAGTTCCCATTTACTTAATGCTTTTTTGTCTCTCACTCTTTTGGATCTTGTTTGTGGAGGATGTTCTTGGTATGGCTTTCCCCAAATATGTTCTCATGTATCTTTTGGGAAGCCCATTGTTTCAAGCTACTCCTTGGAGTTGCTTTGCACCTTCGCATGATTTGTGAAGCTATCAAGAATATCTATCTATCTAAGCATAGCTTGTAATTCCTATCATTTGCCATATGCTTATGTTTTGTGAATATGATCTTGAATATATCTTTGCAATCCACCCCCGATAAATATCTTTATACATTACTTGTCTTGACAAGTGATAATCCTTTTGTGGTAAATATATTGATCATATTCGCTTTGACTCTTGCTTTGAATTGCTTTATTTGATTGCCAAGGATTTGTTTTGATCTAACTCGCATTTGTCTTCATTGTATCTTTTGGATCCTTTTTGCTCTACTTAAAATTTATTTAATGCTTTCTTGAGTTGGGAAAAGCAATGAACCAATTCTTGTGCATTGACATTCAAAAGTCATACTTCTTGATAATGCACTATTCTTTGGGAAGCTATCCTACTTTGAGTAAACACCGTTCTTTAAATTGGTATTGCAATTTCTTGCCTTTCTTGAACATGACTAGTGTTTGAATAATATATATGGAGAGTGATGATCTCATTTGTGTGCATTTTGTATTCAAATGCAAAATCATAAATAATGCACACATCATGGGGGAGCAATCCTATATGTTTTTTGAACATTAGTTGTCCTCGTTTGATATTTGATCCCGATGACGTGTCTCCTTGGAAGACAAACATTTTTCGTCTTGGTACCTTGTGCCATCATGAAAAGTGTAGAGGGTTTGGTTTATTCCTTGATGATATTTTTCATCAATTGGTCTCTTGCTTTCATTGGTATCTTTTCAAAGTGGTATCTTCAATCATGTGTTGATTTGGGTATTTGATATAATGTGGACAATTTGTTTTATTGTCACACTTGTGTGTGCCTTGTTGGTTTACTTGGTGTTTTGTCTCAATTATATCTCGTTTGGTTCTTGAAAGTCATGTGCATGCATTTTTATTATATGTATATCTTATGGCATGCTTACTTTCATTGATCCAATATATAGGATAAACTCCATCAAATCCTATGTGGCTAAGATGTGCATGAAAGTCAATTTCATATCAATATGCACATATTTATGTGGAGTTTGTCCTATGTGTTGTAGTTGCTCTAACTACTTTGGACCCAATTAGTTTGGGTACCATGTTGTACTTAAATTTGTTTTAGGTACACTTGAAATGCATTGGAAGCTTGTCTCATCTACAAGGAAGGTGTTGTCACCATGTGCTTATTGGAGCCAAGCTTGGATGATCATGAGCTCCTATCTTCTACATCACCAATGCTATCTCGGTAACAAGTATCTACCTCATGCATACATTTCTAGCTTTCAACCTTGTGTAGGTTGTATGTCGGCATGAATCTTTTGTTGCAATTAATTTGGTACTTGCAAAACATCTTTATTGCAAATGTGGGCAAGCCGAGATGATTACATATCAAGGGGCATATATATAATCATTTTCATGATTCACCAATCCCAAATATGTTAATCCAGCACTTTCTACTCTATATCTCGCATATGCAATATTGATTGTTTCTTAAAATCATTTGCCTTTTGTGATACTTGTTATCTCTCTCTCGGAGCATCCCTTTTATCACCTTATCCCTTGTGGATAGTTTTTGATGCTATGATGAGTATGTGTTGGAAGTTCATCTATATCCCTTTAAGATAAAATTGAGCTTTGTGCTATGCTTTTAAGCAAAGATCTTATTGGTGTATTTATGACTTCGTCTTGGATATCATGACCTTTTCCCTTGTACATATCTTGTATGTACATGTTTATTTGTAGACCCATATCTTAGTGATTCGTGTCTACTTAGAAACTTATACACATGAGATTAGTTACATCTTTTATTGATATTCCAATTCTTTAGTGACCACCTCTTATTGCTTTTGTTTCTTTGGTGGTTTCTAAAAGGCACAAGCTTTATTTTTCTTGAGTTATACTTTTGCATCTAAATAAGCTTGTGGAGCTATTTGCTATATCTCTTTTGGTATGTGAGTATGGGAAAGACATGATATGCACTATATGCAACTCTTCTTGAAAGACTATGTTGATGCTTTGGCTCATCCTTGTATTAGTCTCCTAAAATGTCTTTATATCTCACACCCATTCTTTTATTTTCTGCTCCTTGCTCATGTTGCAAAACATTTTATTTGTTGCAAGTTGGTTTGCCTTCTTTTCTCATTTATATTCTCTTGCATGGGTTTGTGTTCGATTTTATCTAGGAGGGAGTGAGGATTCCATGTTGTGCACACTATATTGAAATACAAATCCTAGTTGTGCACGTACCTTGGGGAGTTCCCTCATGATATTTAGAACACTTTTTGGATCCTTTGGATTGATTGCTTCTTTCGTTGAAGTATCTTTCTATTTGATATTCTCTTGCAATCTTTGGATCCTCAGTATAGTTTGATCTCCCTCCATCTATTCTTCATTGGATATGTGCATTTGATTTCACTCACATTATGAGAAATGCACACTTTTATGGGGGAGCTCTTATTATATTAGCCTTCTTACTTTTCACCCATTTCGGCAATCAATGCCAATGGGGGAGAAATTTAGAGGGTTTAAGGGAATATGGGTTTGTTCTCTTGCGGTTATCTTGCATCCTTGCTCTTTGTGTTGCATGGCTGCTTAAATTCATTATATAAACCCTCGTAAAAGGGATTGTCATCAATTACCAAAATGGGGGAGATTGAAGGTGCATGGTTGCCCCCATACGTGGTTTTGGTAATGAATGACAATCCTTATGGACTAATGTTTACATTGAGATATTCTTATAAATCTTGTCCATGGGAAAATATAGGAGTTCATGTGTTGGACTCTTCAAGATGACATAATGACCAATGCTCTATTCAAGGGTTAATATGAATAATGGTCATGTATAGAGTTGAGCTCATCGCAAGTATGGCTTGGAATAGAAGATTGAGTGAACAATCATGTTTACCCCCAAGCCATCTTACATATCAAGAGAAGAAGATGAAGAGCAAGTTCAATATGATGCATCTCGGAAGATATCTTTTGATTGAAGCTTGCAAAGGAGACATGAAGACGAAGCTTAGCGAGGCCCTCCCATAATGGAGTATGGGGGAGCATTTGGAGAAGTCCTCATTAAGCATGTGCTAGCAAGCACAATCAAGAAAGGTGTTTCAACTTGAGAGAGTCAAGATCGTCATCATCGAGCTCAAGTGGAATGCGCAAGGCAAAGGTATGATCTTGATAGGTTTTCTATTTTACCGGTCTCATGGTGTTAGTGGGAGACCGGGTTTTAGGATAGATGGCGTACTATCAAGAGGGGCTCTCGAGTGAGTAACTTGATCGCATCTTTGTGGAGAGCTCAAACATTTGCATACTTGCCATTTCATCTTTCTTGGTTCTTACTTCGTTTTTCTCCTTGTTGGGTTTTGGTGCTTGTTGTGATCTTCACGACAAGCCCAAGTTCACCGAAAACGAATTTCATATGGAAAACTTGTTGCGTTTTCGGTTTTGGAGGTTTGCCGATCATTCCTTTTTAGAGAGGTTTTAACCTCCTCCATTTGGTTTTATCTTCAATTGTTGGACTATGAGGTTTATCTGCATGATCTTGTAAAGCTCTTCGTTGTGATTCCAACGAGCCAAAAATCATCGAAAACGGAGTCCGGATGGAAAAGATATTGACGTTTTCGTTATCGGTTTTGCTGCAGTTTTTCCTAGGCCGGAGTCTCCGGTCCTAGACCGGAGTTTCCGGTCTGTGCATGACCGGAGTCTCCGGACTCAACGTTTTTCTCCAAACGTTGTTCAGCCCCTGGTGGGGGGCGGAGTTTCCGGCCCTAGAGGCCGGAGTTTCCGCCCCTGGATGAACTTTCCGGCCCAGGGCACCGGAGAGTTTGCCCAAGCCTCGGCGGTGTTGATAGTGTTCAGCCCCTGGTGGGGGCCGGAGTTTCCGGTCCTAGTAGGCCGGAGTTTCCGCCCCTAGCCGGAGTTTCCGGCCCTAGTGACCAGAAACTCCGGTGTGAAGTTTTCCTGCAACGGCTCTTTTTCGTGGGACCTATAAAAAGGCCCCATCTTCCCCAGAGAGAGTAGCTCTTCCAAGCACGAATTTTTCCCCCTCTCTCTCCTCCATTGTTGACCTTGGAAAGCTTGCCCCTCTCTCATTTCCTCCCATGATTCTTGCATATCTTTGAGGGATTTGAGAGAGGAGATCTAGATCTACATTTCCACCAATCCATCTCTCCTCTAAGTGAGGGGAACCTAGTACATCTTGATCTTGGAGTTCTTGGTGCATCTCCTCTTTGTTCTTCCTCTCTTATTCCCCCATAAGCATTTGTTGCTTTGTTGGAATTCGAGAGTGAAGGATTTGAGCACTTGTGCTCTTGCCTTTTGCATTTGGTGCATCGGTGTGCTCTCCACGAGGATTCGTGGAAGTTGAAAGTTTGTGAGCTTGTTACTCTTGGGTCCTTGGACCCTAGACGCCTTTGTGGTGGTTGGACCCTTGTGTGGTCACTTGAAGCCGTTCGGGAGCCCCCAATCCCATTGTGGGTTGTGCCCCGGATTGTTGTTGGAGGCCGTTCGGGAGCCCCCAATCCCATTGTGGGTTGTGCCCCGGATTGTTGTTGAAAGGCTCCGGATTCCGCCTCGAAGGAATTCCGATAGTGGAAGATGAACCAAGCCTTTGTGGTGCAGTTCATCGGAGAAGAAGGTGAAACCTTTGTGGTTGTTGAACCGTTGTGTCGGTTCACACCTCTCCAACGAGACGTACTCCCTTAACAAGGAGGAACTCGGGAATACATCCTCATCTCCGCGTGCCTCGGTTATTTCTATACCCGAGCTTTTACTTATGCACTTTACATTGTGATAGCCTTCATGCTTGAAGTATTCTATATTGCTATCACCTTGTTGTTTGTCTTGCTTAGCATAAGTTGTTGGTGCACATAGGTGAGCCTAGTTTATTTAGGTTGTCGGCTTGTTAATTTAAACATCTAGTTTTATTCCGCAATTATCAAGACTAAACCGGAAAAGTTTTAAACCGCCTATTCACCCCCCCCTCTAGGCGACATCATTGTCCTTTCACAAATGCAACCGTGGTCATTGCCACACCCGTGATCATTGTCACGTCGAGAAGACAAGCGGAAGAGGCAGCCTACGGCTCAACCTCCAAGCATTGTCATCTCTAGAGGTTAAAACGCCAAAAGGCTTAAACCTCAAACACATGCTTTGTCTCCTAAGGGAACAAACGCAACCGTGGTCATTGCCACGCACGTGATCATTGTCACGTCGAGACTCCTAGCGGACGAGGCAGCCTACGGCTCAACCTCCAAGCATTCTTGTCTCTGGAGGTTAAAACGCCAACGGCTTAAACCTCCAAATCCCCAAAGGCTTCACTCGAGGGAAAACCCTCCGAGCTCTCAATTAAAACGAGCCAGCTCAGGCCGTTGAGAGTCTCTGCCACCAACAGGTGGTCCCCATGCCTCGACATGGTCAGAGCATTAACTTGGCAATCCCAAGCATAATGACTCAATCTCGTTCCTAAGTGAACTTAGCGCTTCGGCGCCACTTAAAAAATGTTTTTTGGGGGGTTTTTATTTACGCATTACTATTGTTGAAGTGTGCGCTTATATCTCTCCACATGCGTACCTCGCAAGCGGGGGCTGAGTACGGTGCCAGTGCCTCAAATAACACACCACCAGCACTACAAAATCCAAGAGTCCGAGCTCTGGCTGGAGGGCAAGATCCCACAAACACGCCATCTCTACAGAGGACCTTGGTACTTACTCTCCTCGCAAGGAACGCCTGAGGGGACCTATAAGCGCGCACGAGTCCCTTGAACAGTGTTTCAGCGTTTGGGTTCGCCCCTCTAATACCTGCAGGGAGGGATTCCCCCGCGAGCCTGAAGGGGCATCCGTGAGCGACCCCTCAAGTGGGCAACCTCGCCAAGCGAAATGCCTCCCCAGGAGCGACCCCTCAAGTGGGCAACCTCGCCAGGCGAAAAGCCTCCCTAGGAGCGACCCCTCAAGTTGGCAACCTCGCCAGGCGAAAAGCCTTCACAGAGCGAAAACCTCGAGAAGCTAAGTCTCGCACCCACGCTTTAAGAGCGTTTTTCTCTCCCTAGCGCGCGTCTTTGCCCCTCGAGCGACTTCCCTTTCCCTTACGCTTCATGGACTACTCGCACGACTAAGGGGGGCACTTGAGCATCGCGACTCAAGGCTCTTACCTCTCCTAGGCCCAAACTCCCCCCGGCCTTGCGGAGTCATTGCTCTCGCATACTGAGGTGGCGGAGTCATGGCACGAAGAGATGGGACCTAACGACGCAGAGAACAAATAGACATGAAGATGAGTCCAAAGAGACCTCACGAGGGGCAGACAAGCTCGAATTAAAACAGCAATTAAAAGTATATTACATGCCAAAGGTATTAAGATGTCTAAAGCACACAGCTGTTACAGATACAAGCGCTCGCAGGCGCAGTCAAGAAGGGCTCAGGGGGAAGCAGCATCGCTTTGAGCCTCCTCCGCAACACCATCTTCGACCTCGGCGGAGCGGGCCTCCTCCTCCCTGAAGTCCGGCGCAGCCTCCGCAGGCCTGAAGCGGTTGCAGAAGGCATCCACCTGCTCGCGGAGGGAAGACGAGACGCGCTGCGCGCCCTCACCGTGAGCAACTTCGGTCACCAAGCAGAGTTCGAAGTCCGGCACAAGGAGTTTGAGGTTGGTTAAGATGCGATCAACAGCCAACCCCAAGAGCTGCCTGCTCTCGTCTTCGATCACCTCGCGAAGCTCGGCGGCGGGGCCCTCCAGCGCCGCGAAGAGCTGGTCAAAATAGGCCAAGAACGCGGCGGTGTCGTCGTGGCTTCGGGTCCCGGGGCACGGCACGTCCGCGCCGAGCCGCGCCGCAAGCTCACCACCGCGCGCGACCAGCTTTTCAAACAGGTGCTCACACTGCATCGCGGGTGCACTGGACGAAGGGCCAGCGCCGTGAGTCGCTTCGTCGCGAGCCTCCTCCGCTCGACGCCAACCGGCCTTGGCGCGCTTGAAGCGGCGCGCCAACTTGGAGTTGGTCTTCTCGAGCTCAGCGAGCCGCTGAGCGCCCGCAGCATACTTGGCCTTGAGGCGGTCCTCCCGTTTCCACAGCCGAGCGCGATACTTCTGAAGAAGGGACCAACAGAGATGTCTCTCGTGCTCCGCGAGGGCCCTCTGCGCCGCTCTCGTCCTCTTGGCGAAGTGCCGCTCCGAGCGCTCGTCAGAGCGCTTCTGAGCAGCAACGTGCTCGTCGAACTTCGAGATCGCCCGGGCCAAGCCTCCCTCGCGCGCTTCGAGGGCCTCACGCTGGGCAGCCAAGTCCTTCTCCGTCTGGAGACACTGCTCCTCGCGCCGCTGCAGCTCCCTCCCCCTGAGGGCCAGCTGCCGATCGCGCTCGGCCAAGCACTTGCGGTCCTCCTCCAGAGCGGCCTGCGCGGTCTGGTGGGCAGAAAGTAGCTGGGACTCCAACCGGCCCAGCTCGCAGCGCTTCTGCGCCAGCGAGCCCTCCATCGCCTCACGCTCGGCTGTGGCCTCTCGCAGGAGCTCCGCAGCGGCGTCGCGCTCTGCCTGGAGGGGCTCGAGTAGCTCTGCGGCATCGCGAATGGCTCTGTCGCGGATTTCCTTGGCAAAGATGATGGCCTCTTCGCGGGCTGCCTGCAGCGCCAAGTCCCCCAGCCGGCGCGCCTCGACGGCCGCATGGAAGGACGCCCATGATCTCGCAAGTTCCTCCTGCTGCTGGGCGAGCCATATGTCGCCAAGGGCGAGGTGGGCCTCCAGGCCCTCCAAGGACTCCCGCACAAGGCCGAATGCCACCTCGCGGCACCCCGCGCTCCAATCCCAGCCTCGGAGAACCAGTTCCTGGCTAGATGAGGGCCCAGCTGCAGCGGCCGGTCCGGTGAGCCCATCCCCAGGTCGAGCTCGGGGGTTGGGTGTGGCTCCACCTCCATCCATGCCGGCCTCCGCTTCGGCGCTCGAGCCATTAAGACGCTCATCTTCTCCGGCAGGGCGAGGTGGCGAGGAAGCAACCCCTCCTGCGGCCGCACTTGCGCCTGCTGGCGCCTCGGTCGCTCCCTCCAGAGGTGGCGCGGGCGCCGCGGGCGAGCATGGTGGAGGTGACGCATGCGTTGGCGTCACTGCGCGCGGCGATGGCAGCATGCGGAGCGAAATTGCCTCGCGCGGTGGCGTAGCCACGCGAGGAGGAGTCGGAGCGCGAGGTGACGCGGGAGCCGTCTCCTCCGCGTTGTCCACTAGCAGAGGCTCGGGAGGCTCTGCTTGAGGCTCAGCCGCCCCCACTAGGGGCACGGCCGCTCCCTCCTGAGGCGCCTCCTCAACTGGGCCTGGAGTGGACATCTCCATAGGCCTCGGGCGCTCGCCAACCGCCACCGCAGCTGCGGCTCTCTTCACACATGCTGCCTCGCGAAGCCTGCGACGCTTCGCAGGCACCAGATCGCTGGCAAAAGCCCAAAGAAGATTGTTCAGGAGAAGATGGAGCAGGGGGGACAACAAAAGCCAAAATGACCAAGTGGTGGGAATACTCACCATGAAGGAGAAGCACCGACGTCGACCCACGACAGGCCGGGAGAGCGCCAGGAAGGTGTGGGCTTGGCGCCTGATCCCTCCAGAGGCGTTGCCGCTTTTCTTTTGGAGGGGATGTCTGAGGGCCTCACCCCAGAGCGATCCACCATCGCCTTGGTGCGAGGCTCGCGCCTCCCCGGCGAAGCATCTGTCTCAGAGGCCGTCCCCGCCTCGGACGCCTCCTCCTCGAGGCGCGAAGGCGCCACAACGAAGGCGTCGTCATCGCCCGACGAGATGTCGCAAATCTCGTCGGTGAAGGGCTCGTACCTCGCAGGGGACGCACCTCCCGTCGCGGCCTTTTCCTCGCCGCTCCAGGCACGGGAGGCGGATGAAGAGTCAACACCAACGACTGCACGCGCCGGCGGAGCGACCTCCTTATCCATCAAGCCCGCCAGACCATGAGGAGTAAAGTTCGGCATTCCGTCCAGGATATCCACGCGGTCGTTCAGGGGAAGCTGATGCAGAGGACGCACGGAGCCGGCGATCTTCCCAGGCACATCCGGACTGGCAAAGAGGATGTTTAGGATCGTGTCGACCACGTCCGAGCCAAGGTCCTCCGGATGATGCCGCATTGGGTCGGAGGGGCCAGCATACATCCACATTGGCTCCGAGTGCGCCTGAAGGGGGGGCGATGCGGCGTGCCATGAAGTCCGCCGCGACCATCTGACCCGTGAGACCCTCCTAGCGGAGGAATCTCAAACGCCCCTCCAAATGAGCGTTATCCGCACCGCGAAGGGCAGACTTGCACCAGTGGGAGTTCTTCACGGGCGGCGCCTCCGGGACGTCCAGGAACGCGTAGGGCAACGAGACGCCGATGAGCAGCCACTTCTGGCGAAAGTCACCCACCTTCTGGAGCAGGGCCGTGACAGGCTTATCCCCACTCCAGGACATGGGAATGTATACGTTCCCCATGCCGTCCGCAATGCGGAAGGAGACGCACCCTGTCCTTTTGCCAGCAGTCGTGCACCACAGCGAGTAGAAGGTCTTGAAGAGCGCTACCGAAGGGTGCACGCCCAGATAAGCCTCGCAAAGGTAGGCGAAGATGGACAAGATGAGTATGGAGTTTGGGTGAAGATGGAGGAGTTGAATTTGGTAGAATTCCAATACTGACTCCAAGAAAGGCGAGTACGGCGGCACCAGCCCGGCGGTGATGGCGTGGAGAAAAATGGGGTAGAACCCTTGAGGAAATCTCCCGAACCGGGCGGCTTGAAGTTCGCTGGCGCCATGCTCGTTGGTCGGCCCCGCAACCAGGTGGCGAATCTTCCCCAATGCCTGAAGATCAGTGCGCGCCCCCACGAGTGCCGCGCCCTGCACTACCTCCATGGCCGCCGCCCGGGAAGAAGACCCCGTTGCGGCCTTACTTTTGCTCTTCACCGGGCCCATCGGAGAGGACTTGAGTTTTAGCGAAGATGAAGATGGGAGATTCGCAGGAGAGAGCGGAGGCGGAGAGCTCTGAGAAGCGGAAACTTCTGTGGGAAGAACTGGGAACGGTAACGGCTCTACGCGGCAACGCCTGGGCTTTATGTCCCCTCCAGGAGCAGTTACCGGGGCGTGGTGGGACCCCCCCACGACTCACGCCCCAGATCGTGCGAGGCCGTTAGTCGTCCAAGTGCCGCATGGCTCGGGCCGGCTGGGCACTAAGGGCCCACGACGCTTCGCCTAAGCCCATGGGTTCAGTCGTGCCCATCATGGGCCCGGGGGCTACTGTCGGCCCAGTGGGAACTGGGGTATCAAGAGCCCATTCCCCACAGGCCTCGCCCGCGGGCCAGTCAGACGAAACGACTAAGGACCAGGCGTCACCGCCTGGCGGGACCCTCAAGAGGCGATTCCCCTCGAGGGCCTGAAGAGGAAACGAGGGCCTCAAGGGACCCCTCGCCTCAGGGGACCCCCCCCCCCCCCCCGAGGAGCCAACCCGCCTGAGGGGAGTCCAACAGGAATCTCCCCTCAGGCCTGAAGGGATACGTCGCGGCCAAGGAAGCACGGCAGGGCGCACGTGACTTCTGCCACGCTCATGCAGTGACGCACACACCCCCGTCGCTGTCCCTGGCGATAAAGTGGTCAACAAAGCTGCTCCGCCTGCTGCGCAGCTGTGAGGACCTTCTACTCTGACGATAAAGCAGGTGGACGGCGCAACCCTCCAACGGAGATCGTCATCGCGGGCTCCACCTCAGAGACTGCCCGCTCTGCTGATAGTACCGCGCGGTCGGCCGCCTGTCGGCCACAGCGCCACCTTTATCAACAATGGACCGAGTCCATGGACGAATGGAGCGCGGTGGACTCATGCTCCGCCCTGCCACTGGCATGTGGGAGCCACCTTGAAGGCCAAGCCGAAGGAGAAGGCCCGAGGCGCCTATAAAAGAGAGAAGACATCCATCGTAGCAGAGGTCGGCCCTTTGCGTGCAAAACACCCTTGTAAACCCTAGCAACACTGGTTAGGTTAGCCTCTGGCTGGAGGAGGAAGAAGATCATCGCTTCCCTCCCCATGAAAGAACTGCCTCAAGAGGGCTTCCGGCAAGCTCAATTGTACTGTAACCTTCCACATATAATACAGACAGGCAGGAGTAGCGGTCTTACCTCCACACGAGGGCCGTGAACCTGGGTAAAGGACGGTGTCTTCCTTGGTCGGGTGTGCGTCTTCTTTGGGTCCGGCAAGCAACGTCGCGGACCCACTTGAGGGTTTAGACCTCCGCGTTCAATCCCCTTTCGAACCACACTTCAGGAAGTGACTACCCCCAATTCCTAGGAGTCATAACCCGACAATCACAATGTAAAGTGCATAAGTAAAGAGATCGGGTATAGAAATAACCGAGGCACGCGGAGACGAGGATGTATTCCCGAGTTCCACCCAAAGGGTGTATGTCTCATTTTGAGAGGTGTGCGCAACCACAATAGGTTAGCGGCAACGCCACAAAGGCTCACCTTCTTCTCCTGATGAAGTCAACCACAAAAGGTTGCGAGTTCACCTTCCACTATTGATCCCCTTTTAGGGAGGAGATCGAATCCCGTACAACACTCTTGAGGCACACACCCTCAAATTAATTGGGGGCTCTCAAGATAACCACAAAAAGTCTTAACCACAAAAGGTCTTGGTCACAAAAGGCCGGCCACAAAAGGCGTCTAGGATCCAATGATCCAAGAGTAACAAGCTCATAAGTATCACCACCACGAATCCTCGTGGAGGGCTCAAACCGATGCAAATGAAATGCCAAGAGCACACGAAGTGCTCAAGTCCTTCACTCTCAAATTCCAACAAAGCAACAAATGCTTATGGGGGAACAAGAGAGGAAGAACAGAGAAAACCACAAAGGAGTCAAATCCCTCACTCCCAAATCCCACCAAAATCAACTAATGCTTATGGGGGGAGAGGAGAAGAAGAACAAAGAAGAAGAACCACAAAGAAACTACAAGAACTAGATCCACTAGGTTCCCCTCACTTAGAGGAGAGATGGATTGGTAGGATTGTAGATCTAGATCTCCTCTCAACTTTCCCTAAAGAATATGGAAGAATCAATGGAGGGATTGAGAGGAATCAAGCTTTCCAAGGTCAAGAATGGAGTAGGATAGTGACGAGGGTGTAACTCGGCAAATCCCCGGGTGCACATGTGCACCCCGGGTTGATTGAGGGGGAAAGAGATAAGCGCTGGTGGTCACGACGGCTGACAAGCGGGGATTTTACCCAGGTTCAGGCTCCCGAAGGATAACACCCTACTCCTGCTTGTCTGGTATTGATGGCGAGTAGCGATTACAATGGCGAGATTGCGATCTCGCTAGGGTTTGTGGTGGTGGCTATTGGTGTGTCCTGAGACGAGCGACCCTCTTGGCTTTTATAGGTAAGCAAGGTCTCGGGCGATCGATGCCGACGGCAATTACAGACATGGGAGGTTATGAGACCTAACCGACTTGGACTAGGTTACACGGCACCCTAGTGGGCCTTCCGTGGGCTTTCTCCAGCTCGGCGCGGCCCAGGTAGCCTCATCGTGGGCTAGTCGAAAGGTAGCCCCACGTCAGATAGAGGAGAAATTCGTGCTCCCTTGGATGGGCCAAGGAAGAAGAAGAGGGGGAGTTTTTATACCCCCAGAAATTCTAACCGTTGGACCTAGAGAAAACCGGAAATTCCAATCGGAAATTTAGACCGGAAATTTGCTCCAGTCGGAAATTTCGTTACTGACTTGAACCGGAAATTGTGATTAAAAAATTCACTTTTTCGGAATTTCCGAGTCCCTGAAAACTGACAGAAATAGCGAAACAAAAATTGCAGTTACTTTTTCATCCGGACTCCGTTTTCGATGATTTTCGGCTCATTGTAATCGTTACAACGAGATATATAATAATGTGCATAGAAACATCATAGTACATCATGTGAGGATAAAACCAAATGGGGAAAGGTTTAAATTTCCTAAAACATGTAAACCGGTAAAACCTCCAATATCAAAAACGTAACAAGATATTCATACGAAATCCGTTTTTGATGAACTAGAGCTTAGTATGGAGATAAACCAAGCTCTAAATCCTCACATGGATGAAAGTCAACAAGTTTTCCAAAGTAAGATCGTTTTCGATGAACAAGAGCTTGACATGGAGATGAACCAATCTCTAGTTCCTAACCACCATAGAAGCCAAATAAGAACCAAGAAATATGATATGCCAAGTATGCAATGGTTTGAGCTCTCCATAATGATGCGATCAAGTTACTTATTTGCGAGGCCCTCTTGATAGTACGCCTATCTATCCTATAGCCCTATCAAGATCATACCTTTGTCTTAAGCATTCCACTTGAGTTAGATGATGACTATCTTGATCTCTTCAAGTGGTTCATCTTTCTTGATTGTGCGTCCAAGCACATGCTTCATGAAGACTTCTCCAAATACTCCCCCATGCTCACAATGGAAGAGTCTCGCTAAGTTTCGTCTTCATGTATCCATAGCAAGCTCCAAGCATAGGATCTCTTCAAGAAGCTTCTCTTGGTCTTGCACATCTCACCTTGATGACGATCACCACATGATGTCATCCTCCATGAGCTATATGAAATCTTCATTTGATGCAATCCCATGGGAAGAAACCTAACCTCATGTAATGAGACCACACACATATATCATGGGTTAGTTCACAAAGCTATACGGACAAGTGTTTACCATCCCAAGAGATACATGATCGCTCTTGGTACATCTTGTAGCTTTATGTGTTTATCAACATCTTGATCAACCTTATATCTTTCAACATTTCTTCACTAATATGATGTCTTGAATGATTCAAGACATAGTTGCAATAAGCTAAACTCAACACAAGAGTTCCACTAATCCCATGGATAAGATCTATAAGGATATCTCAATGTAAACATTAGTCCATAGAGATTGTCATATAATTACTAAAACCACACATGAGCAAAAATGCTCTTTCAGTATGGGTCTTAGGTTTTCGCAGGGTATATGTAGGCGAAAGGGCGAAGGCGGTGGAGGGCCGAGCGACCCTCACCACGTGCTCGCGCGGCCAAAAGTGGGGTCGCGCCTGGCCATGGTGAGGCCGCGTCGGTCTCCGTTTTTGTTTCTCCTTTCGACTTCTGGAACATGTCAGGAAAAATAGGAGTTTTGATAAAGAAATCGTCCAATTCCGAGAATATTTTCTTAAGTGGTCTTTCCAAACGAAAAACAACAGAAAACAGAGAACTGACACTATGGCATCTTGTTAATAGGTTAGTCACAGGAAATACATAAAACCATATAGAATGCATATAAACATATAATAATTGGTATAATATAAACATGAAATGTAATAAATTATTGATACATTGTAGACGTATCACCAGTGGCGGAGCCACAGGGTATACCCGATATGCACCGGCATACCCTGCAGCCCGGCCGTACGCGGTACTAGTATAAGGGAAAAAGGACTTGATCGCTCGTATCAATTTGCAGCCAGCTAACCAGCTCCATGGCAACGTACTAGTCCGGCTTACCTTCTGTACTAGTCCAGCTTACCTTCTGATCGATACGGTAATGTACTAGTATAAGGAAAAAAAGTATCTTGATATCCTCCGTCGATCTAATCAAATCAGTAAGAGACTCGTAACCGCAGCCAGACACCCGTACGCCGCCGGACGTCACGAAGCCTCCCGGTTTACTGATGTCCGGTCATACGCGGAAACGCCGATCTACCGATGACCGGGCATACGCGGATACATTCTTATGTCGCTGGCCGTCGGAAGCCTCACCCGATTTGCCGATCATCAGGTATACACGGATACGCCCGTACTGTCTACACTTTTTTATATAGATCGCGAGTGTATAAAATTATCCATGTTGTTCATCTCTACTTATAATTCTATTACCTATATGTTTTTTATACATGATGTTTATATCATTTTTGTTTATATCTTAAAAACGTCAAAGAAGTAGTATGGATTTTAAATTTTGTGACTACTAGTATGGAACATTCTCTCGCTACTGCAGCTACCATTCATTTTTGTGACTATTAGTATGGATTTTAAATTTTGCCCGCCCAATATTTTTGTGGTTTGTGAAAATTAGTATGGCTTGTAAGCATGTTAAGCGCTTACGCTGTTGTTGGTGGGTGGTGGTTGTTTTTCGTTATAAAAGTAATGGAAATCGAACCCTAATTGGGGTTTTGCGTTTAAATTTTTTTTCGGCATACCCAATGTCAAAATCCTGACTCCGCCACTGCGTATCACTCTCCAAACACCTTCACTACTTTCTTGCAAAAATCTTTAGGTGGCTTCTGGATTCTGACATACAAAGATAATCATCATAAATCTAGGGGTACTCAATATACGAGATACATAGATCGTTTCAACCACATCTATGAAAATCTAGGGGTACTCAATATACGAGATACATAGACCGTTTCAACCACATCTATGACTAATAATCCACCTTCCGGTTAGCGTCCGCACCCCTTTGGCTTTCGGTATTAAGTTGTATGTAACGGATTATCGCATTAAACAAAGTGTGTATAGTAAGTAAGTAACATCATCATTAGACAAATTACTACTGTTTTATCCCTAGTAGCAACAGTACATCTACAACCTTATAGCTTTCTTTCACTGCCCCAAATTAAATAGAGACATGTATCTACTATCGAGCATAAATACCCACTCTTGGAGTTACGAGCATCTACTTGGCCAGAGCATACACAAGTAACGGAGAGCATGCAAGATCATTAAATAGCACACACATGATATATTATGAAGCAATAACTTTAGTACTCAATATTCATCGGATCCCAGCAAACACAACATGGAGAATTACATAAAGATGATCTTGATCATGATAGACAGCTAACAAGATCTAAACATGATAACACAAGAGGAGAAGACAACCATCTAGCTACTGCTATGCACCCGTAGTCCAAGGTAGACTACTCACGCTTCACTTCGGAGGCGGTCATGGCGACGTACAGGCCTCCGTGGACGATTCCCTCTCCCTGCAGGGTGCCGGGGAGCAGTTCTGATCTCTCCAGAAGTAGTGACGGCGACGGTGGCGGCTCGGAACCCGTCGAGGAAAAAGTGAATAACCGTCAAGTGTTTTTAGGTCAAGGGGGTATTTGTAGGTGAAAGATCTAGATCGGTGGGCGCCCGAGTGCGCCACACCACCTCCCGGCGCGGCAGCTACAGGAGCCGAGCCACGAGGCGATGTGGCGGCCTTGTGGCCCCACTTCGTCTCGTTTTCAGTTTTCCTGGACGCATATTTTTCAAAAATAATTCATGGTTGACTCATTTCTAATTTTATGGATATTTTCTTAAGAGCTTTTCTGAAACCAAAAAAAGCAGAAAACAGGGAACTGACACGGTGGCATCTTGTTAATAGGTTAGTCACAGAAAATGCATAAAACTATATAAAATACATATAAAACATATAGTAACATGATATAACATAGCATGGAACACAAAAAATTATCGATACGTTGCAGACGTATCGTGTTGCAGCCGTGTGTTTTGAAAGGATGAAAATCTAAAATGGCAGGTTCAAAAAAAAACTCGAAATAGTCATCATATTCCTGAATTCCATGCACCATTCTCGTGAACACTTCTCTATATAATTTAAGCGTTGGCAAACTTCATGAGGTTTGTACTCCTGCAGAATTTGTACGAATGACTCTGCGAATACCCTATATATGAAAGTATGTTGGATTCTCATCCGAATTTGGCCTTCACGTGTTGAACGTTGGTCGTCCGATCAACCCGACGGACGGCCCAGATGAAGCCGCTCCAACCCTCAAAACCATCGGAACTGTAGCAATCGACTTTCCACCAATCACGAAGCGACACGTCGCCAGGTGACCATCCGATCGCCCCCGGTTCCCACCGGTCACCGTGCCAATTTGGAAAAACGGCATCTCGCGAATGAAGAAATTGCTCTGTAGTCCATGATTTCTTCAGGCGTTGGACTTTTTTCCAAATCATCGAAAACATAGGGACTTCTCTGTAGAAATTTCTGCACAACTCTCTTCCTCCCCTTCCTCTCTCCCGCGCCTCTGAGGTCGCCGGCACCGCCGCCGCGCCGCACCGCCGTTCCGCTCCTCCCCGG
This sequence comes from Poa annua, assembly GCA_026929855.1. Lineage (NCBI taxonomy): Eukaryota > Viridiplantae > Streptophyta > Magnoliopsida > Poales > Poaceae > Poa > Poa annua. Next base: position 30,857,668 of record CM049428.1, read on the forward strand.
TCAGATCGACGGGGACGGGGAGCTCTTCCGCCGCGCCTGCTCCCTCCTCGCCGTAGATCGGCTGCCGAGACGCCTCGCCGTCGCCGGTACCGACGTCGCCGTGCGCGCTGCTCTCCGCTGCGTCCGCGAGCTGTTGCCGCCGCACCGACGACCGCTCCGACGACCCAAAAGAGGCAATGTCGTCACCTACGGGTAGCCCACGTCCGTGCGCGTCGGACGCGCGACCCCTGCATCGTCAACGCCGCCACCCGCCACGGCCGCGACACTAGAACCGGCCACTGGTGACGTCAAAACAACATCACCGTTGGCCTGTCAGCCCTTTTGCCCAGAAAAAATGATTAGTTTTGTAAACTTAATATCTTTAAGTCTATCCATCAGAAAAATATGAAAAAAATATCAAAATGGTCACAAAAAACCTAATTACTAATGTCACAATTCTAAAATATTTGAAAGTTTTAAAAAAGGTGTAAATTAGAAAAGAATTCAAATTCATTTCCCAATATTGTAGATTTAATCCCATAAAAATGATTAATTACTTATGCCACAATGCTAAAAATATTTGAAAGTTTTTAATATAGTGTAAATTTGGAAAGAATTCAAATTCATTTCCTAATATTATATATTTAATTTCATAAATGTTCACATAATGTATTCCATCTGATTACACAATAAAATTTTAAAATGGTGTAAATTTGGAAAGAATTCAAATCATTTCCTAATATTGTAGATTCAATCCCATAAAAAATGATTAAGTACTTACGCCACAATGCTAAAAATATTTGAAAGTTCTAGTGTAAATTTGGAAAGAATTCAAATTCATTTTCTAATATTATAGATTTAATTTCATAAATGCTCACACAATGTATTCCATCTGATTACACAAAATAAAACTAAAAAATTTAGCCAGGAATACAAACTTAATATAATATTTTAGGCCACGATATTTCTCCTTTTAACGACACAGACATATTTCAAAATTTTAAATAACTTTCAAATCTACTCATTTCTTCAAGCATAAAACAATTTTGGATCTGAGAAATGCACCATCTTGAATAATTTTAGATTATCCAAAATACCAAGTTTAAATCTTATTTTCTAGACGTGTACAAATTTCAAACCTACAGAATTTCAAAATGTTCAAACTAACGAATTCAAACTATTACCCCGCTAGGTTGCCTATTTTCGTGTAAACTGGAACGGGCGGAGTGGTATCGATTGTCTCGCACGAACGAATTTGATACGAACAGTGACAGGTAGGTAGGCAGAACGCACCGTGGTACTGGTACAGTACATTGGTATCAGTAATCAGTGCGAACCCATCCGACCTTCCCATCTACGCCAGACAGAGACCCCTTTTCCCCTTGCTTCCATCTACAAGTCCAACGCGAGCACTCGGAGGGGTCACTCAGGGCAGGAGAAGCCATGGTGCATCCCGTGGCGGAGGCCGACGAACGGAGCCCCTTCGGCCGTCTCACCGCCGAGGAGTTCTACGCGCGCCACGGTGTGACGCACTCCTCCTCCACCTTCGTCAACCCGCGTGGGCTCCGCATCTTCACCCAGCGCTGGGTGCCCTGTGGCGGCGCCCCCGTTCTTGGCGCCATCGCCGTCGTCCACGGCTTCACCGGTGAGTCCAGCTGGATGGTCCTGCTCACCGCCGTCCACCTGGCCAAGGCCGGCTTCGCCGTGGCCGCCGTCGACCACCAGGGCCACGGCTTCTCCGAGGGCCTCCAGGCCCACATCCCGGACATCGGCCCCGTCCTGGACGACTGCGAGGCCGCCTTCGCCTCCTTCCGCGCCGACTACCCGCCGCCTCTGCCCTGCTTCCTCTACGGGGAGTCCCTCGGCGGCGCCATCGCGCTGCTCCTGCACCTGAGGGACAAGCAGCGGTGGCGGGACGGCGCCGTGCTGAACGGCGCCATGTGCGGCGTGAGCCCCCGGTTCATGCCGCCGTGGCCGCTGGAGCACCTCCTGTGGGCGGCGGCGGCCGTGGCGCCGACCTGGCACGTGGCCTTCACCAGGGGGAACATCCCCGGCCGGTCGTTCAAGGTGGAGTGGAAGCGGGCGCTGGCGCTGGCCAGCCCGCGCCGCACCACGGCCCCGCCCCGCGCCGCCACGGCGCTGGAGCTGCTCAGGATGTGCCGGGAGCTGCAGGCCCGGTTCGAGGAGGTGGAGCTGCCGCTGCTGGCGGTGCACGGAGGCGACGACACGGTGTGTGACCCAGCGTGCGTGGAGGAGCTGCACCGCCGGGCGGGGAGCAAGGACAAGACGCTCAAGATGTACCCCGGGATGTGGCACCAGATCATCGGCGAGCCGGAGGAGAACGTGGAGAAGGTCTTCGGCGACGTCGTCGACTGGCTCAAGGCCCGCGCCGCCGCGGCGACCGAGCCGCAGTAGTTGGGTCACGCGTCCGGCGTCCCGCGCAGGCGCGTCGTCAGGTACGATCAGGTGCGTGTCGGCGGGATGTTCGGAGGGATCATGGAGACGGCGTGCTCGTGTATTCTGTCGATGTGTTTGTTTGTGTGGTCCGTGGCGGATTTCATTCATGTACGCGATCAATAAGAACTTGTTCACTTCGTTTAATGAAATTGCGATCTGGAACCATCTGGTCCTGTGGTATCTTCGTCGTTGCAACTTGCAAGTGGACATGTCTTCTCATCAATGGAAACGTCCTGGCCTTCATGGTTAGTTGTTGGTCGTTGGGCAGTTGTGGCTGTATCTCTATCGGTGATTCAATTCCTCCAGAAATCTGCCGTATTCGCAGTGGTTCTAGTATTCAATGGTGTGAAAGGACTGGGAAATCTTCTCATTTCGCATCCATCTGGATTCAGGAGGGCCTGTGTTTCGAAAAGATTTCGCATGAATTCGCAGTAGGCAACGATCGAAAGATAAAATCCTTGGTCAAAATAAATAAAAAAACAGCGAAAAATAATAGGTGCATAGCGGAGCTACCGTGGTGTACCTCGCAGACGACAAACAGCGATAGCACAGCAAGAACGTATGTTTGTTTTGGAGAATGGATAGAGAAAGTGTGGCGGAGGACACAATGGAAGTTCGATACGAGGCTCAACAACCAGATCCCACTGTCATTACGAGAGCAGCGATACGGAGGGCCATCTCCGGAGTATTTTAAATGGTTATTAATTGGATATATGCCATGACAATCCATGCCAAATCGAGAAACACCACTGCAATTCTTAATTTCGAAAAATACCACTCAATTTTTAAATACATCTAAATATGCCGCTACAGTCATTTTATCTCACTTTTGGTAATTAAGTTGGCAATTTCCATCTTTTTTCAAAAATTGAAGAAAACTTCATAAATGATTGACAAAGTTTTAACTAAACGTGAGCTAAAAGGGCTGCAGTGGGATGTATTAAAAAATTAGTGTGCCCATTTTCAGAAGTTAAAAGTTGTTGTGGCATTTCTCGATTTGACATGAATTGAAGTGGCATTTATTCAATTAACCTATTTTAAAACATTTAAAATATCATATTTTCGTTTAAGAGAATGAATTTTATACATGCACGTATGGGTATGGAGGCTATCTTGTCTCTTGATTGTTTCATCGTGATCTGTGCCTTAAAACATTTTGGTTTCCCTATATAAAATGACACCGAATTAACATGTCACGTCCATACGTTTCTCCATTTTTTTTCCTGGTTATCCGGAAAATCTGATGCGTGCAGACTGGGATTCAGTGACTAGCTGCCAGCCACGCCGTAACTGGATCTCAGATCCGCCCTACACTCTCCATCCAACGGCTCTGATCAATCGATTCTAAAATTTTGTCAAATTTGTCTTTTTTGCTGCATGATTACTTACAACATGATTCGCGTTGGCAACATGTACAATTTTTTTGTTTTGATTTTTTTGATGATTTGAAAATATTTTTAAAATCATTTCAAAACAAAAAATGTACATGTTGCCAACGCGAATCATGTTGTAAGTATCAAAATTTCAATAAAACATACTTTGTATTTTGAGTGCAGCAAAAATATAAATTTAGCAAAATTTAGAATAGCTTGACTGGAGCCGTTGGAAAATATAGGGTGGATCTGAGATCCATTTAGACGTGACGGTCATCCTGACCTGGAATCCGCCACCAGTCCGTTCCGTCCGCGCCACTTTGATTACCCAAACGGAAAAGATGATTGGCCACTTAAATTAGGCGGCCCTGACGGAAAGCGTCCGCCTAGCCGGTGAGGTCTGTTAGGAATAGATTAACTGCACGCATGGCAGTTACTGTTGTCCAAAGCGTCGTAGGGACGCATGTGTCCGTACGGACGCATCCCTTCCTTTTTCCTGTAGTCGCATCCTTTGCGAACAGTCGCACCCTTTGTATCTCCGTGTATAAATTAAAGCAAGGATTTCATTCCATTCACAACACGTTATCATGCACTAGATTCTACCGAGATCAATCGCTGGAGAGAAATCATCGGAGGAAAGGAAGGAAAGTACAGGTAAGAAAATGGCAGGCATGCACCTGCACGCCCTGGCTTCCTCCTTTGCTCGCTTCCTTCGTCGCGAGTGTCGTCGTCCGTCCTTCACCGATCGCCGTCGTCGCTTCGGCCGTCCGGGTGGTTACCGCAGCCATGGTCCCTGGGCCAGTTTCCGTCGCCAAGGCTCGGCGGCCGGTTTCCGCCGCCATGGTGGCCTTCGCCACCGCGCTGGACAGGGTGGCCACCGCCGCCTCCACGGTAACGGCTTCCACGGCAACCACCGCTTCCATGGAAACCGCCGCTTCCGCGGCAACCGCCTCCGCGGCAACCGCACTGGACGCGGTACGCCGGCCGTCGCTATGAACGGCCATGGCCTTCAGGCTGCCCAAGCGGCACCACCAAGCCCGCCCGCTCCTCTGCAACCGGCGTTCCAAATACCGCCGATGGACTGGCTCCTCGGCGGGCCAGCGGCTCCGTTCCTTGGGGAAGAGGACGGACTTGGCGCTGCCTACGCGCCACCACCGTTCCCGGCGTACTTCCCCGGCGCGGTCTTCAACCCGCCGTCTCCAACACCGTCTGCCGACCTCCCGGAGTACGTCTTCTCGCCGGGGTACGGCCCCGAGCCGGACACGTACCTGGATCTCCCGACGCCGACGCCGGCGCTAGGCGATGAGGACCCGGAGCACTTCATGCCGCCGGGATACGGCCTGGTCCCTGGACTGGAAGCGCCGCCACAGGACGAGGAGATTGGCGCTCCCCTCGCTGCAGGGCCGCTCGCCTTCGACCTCAACGTCGAGTTACAGCCCGAGGACGAGGAGACCGGCGCTCCCTCCTCTGCAGCGCCTCTCACCTTCGACCTCAACATCAAGGTCAAGCCCGAGGATGAGGAGCCGTTGGCTGCGGCTCCGGCTTCGCCTCCGGCTCCAGCACCGCAGCCGGCCAGGCCTCCAACGCCGCCACCCGAGGCTCGCCGCATCCTGCGCCGATTCGCAGCAGCCATGGCCTCTCACCAAACCGGCCGCCGCATTGGCACATGGAACCCTGCCTCGCTTGGCTTATCTAGCACCGGCCTCCCAGACGGCTCCACCGACGATGAAGAACGCGGCGGCAGCTCCTCTCGTCGCTGCTGGTGAATTGGTCGACCGGCCATGGGGGCCTCCGCCTGTGTCGAGTTGATTGGGGATTGCAGTGTCTGGGGATTTCTCTCCTCGGTCGCTCTCCTTATCCGGTCGATGGTTGACCAGGCTGGTCCTACGATCGCTGCACAACAGGCCCATTTGCATTTACGTTTTAGGCCAACAGCAGCCTTACTAATTTGCACAATAATTTAGTCCTATCACTAGTACAGTATTAGTACTTGTCATTTTTAGGTTCTGATTTCATAGATAGGTCCAACTACCAGTGCTTAATTTTAGTACTTGTCCTGTCAGTAGACCAAATGTCTATATATTGTGTATTTACATCATGTACTAAATTATATTGTATATTGATGTTTTAGACTAAATGTGTCTATAAATGATTATATGTTTAATGTGTTTGCATTTTGCAATCCCTATAACATATACAAATGGTACAATAATATTATTTTGTAATTGTGAAGTGATATCTCAAACACGAGACGGACACCATATAAATGGTGATATCTCGCAAGCGAGATGGACACCATATAAATGGTCATATCTCATAAAAGAGACGGACACCATAAAAATGGTGATATCTCGCAAGCGAGACGGACACCATATAAATGGTGATATCTCATAAACGAGACGGACACCATATAAATGGTGATATCTCATAAGAGAGACCGACTTCACAAATTTGTAATTTATATTACAACATAACCATGCCGATTTTAATTTACATACTAGTAAATTTACAAATCCGTGGTTCTCATTCATGTAGGAAAAAATGACCGTCAAAGAGTTTGAAGAGCTTGCGCTCGACGGACACAACTACCCTACATGGGCTATGGATGTTAAAGTTAGTCTTTCATCCCGTGGAATTGCAGCAGCACTCATACCACCTGAGGACCCTGCTCAACAGGGAGTTGCACAACTAAACATGCAACAAAAATATGGTGCATTATACATTATAAGAAACCATATTCACCCAGATCTTAAATCTGAATATCTGATGGAGGAATCTCCAAGCAATATGTGGCAATCACTCAAAACTAGATATGAACAACAAAAGGCAGTTATACTACCTGAAGCTAGTCATGAGTGGACCCATTTAAGACTCCAGGATTTCGAATCCGTCGGAGCTTTTAATCATGAGGTTCATAAGATTTATTCGAAGTTACGGTTTTGCGAGAAGGAACCTTCAGAACTGGAGAAGATAGAAAAGACTCTATCAACTATGCTCCCAGCTGATAGGATCGTACAGCAACAATATCGTACAAGGGATTACCAAGTTTATTCTGAACTTATACATGTGCTCCTTCAGGCAGAAAAACATGATGAACTTCTTTTAAAGAATAGTCATCAACGCCCGGTTGGGGCTGCCCCTCTACCTGAGGTACATGCAAATTTTCAGAAAAACAATAAGTTCAATGGCTCTTTCAAAGGTCGTGACAAGAACTTTAAAGGTAATCACAACCGCAACCGCAACTACAAGAACAAGCCACATAATTCAGACAAGGGAAAGGGCATAGCAAAGAACAAGTTTGATAAAACTAATCTTTGCCAGAAATGTGGATGCTACAAGCATGTCACCAAAAAATGCCGCACCCCAAAACATCTGGTAAACCTCTACCTACAATCCACAGGGACGTAACAGACCTGCCCAAGGAGCAAGATATGAAGCACACTTCCATCTTCAACCTGAAAAAAAAATGGAAGTTGGTTGTTCGCAAGATGTTCAAGGAGCACCAAGCAACACCGAAGAATTCCATCTACCACAGGACTCCATGGATAAGGAGAATATGATGATCGAATACGCCTCCAACGACGTGTTCGGAGACTTTGACTAGTCGATCAACTCCATTATATAGAATAATTGTTTACATCCATTTGATTGTTGTAATAAGAACATAGTATTATTGTTGTTGTCATCACCCTATATTGTAAAGCACAATATATATTGTATCAACACTTTGATATCAATAAAGTTGTATATATTCTATATATCAAATAAGTCTTTTCATTGATGAAAATTCTACATTTCAATATATAGATTTCTACGGGAGTCAATCCAAATGGAGGAGGAAATGTGCCTTGTGGACAGTGGTACCACAAACTCTATACTTAGGGAAATAAAGTATTTCCAAACTCTTACAAAGATGAAAGGAGATATTTAAACAATCGCTGGGCGCGATGCGGTAATTGTTGGCACAGGACGTGCCATATTTACCCTTCCTATGGGTACACAAATTATAATTGAGGACGTTTTATTGTATCCCGATTCAACTCATACCCTTATAGGATATAGAGATATCCGTAAAAATGGTTTTCACATTGAAACCCATGAAGACAACAAGGAGGAGTATCTCCTCTTTACCAAAGACAACGGATATGGCAAACAAATATTTGAGAAAATTCCCTCTTTATAATCTACTATATATACATAAAACCCGTAGCACATGTTGTGTATAAGGTAATTTTTCAGAATGTCAATGCATTTCAAACTTGGCATGATCGCCTTGGTCATCCCGGTATCGGGATGATGAGGAAAATTATCGGCAATTCCAATGGTCACAACTTAAATGAAGCTAAATTCCCACAATCTTCGGATTTTATGTGCACCGCATGTGCTACTGGGAAACTCATTTTACGACCCTCTTATCTAAAAATTCAAGCGGAACCACTCCAATTCCTTGAACGAATTCAAGGTGATATTTGTGGTCCTATCCAACCATTATCTGGACCTTTTAGGTATTTCATGGTTCTAATTGATGCATCTACACGATGGTCTCACGTGTGTCTATTATCCACACAAAACCATGCATTTGCAAAAATAATGAGACAAATTATTAAATTACAAGCTCATTATCCGGAGAATCGAATTAAATCAGTTCGAATGGACAACGCTGCTAAATTTTCCTCGCATGCCTTCAATGATTATTGCATGGCATTAGGAATTGAAGTTCAACACTCGGTCCCATATGTCCACACACAAAATGGATTGGCTGAATCCCTAATTAATAGAATTAAGCTCATTGCACGACCATTATTAATGAATTGCAAATTACCAACTTCATGTTGGGGTCACGCAGTTTTACACGCTGCTGACTTAATTCAATTGCGACCAACTGCATATCACAGCACTTCCCCTCTGCAATTAGTACGTGGAAATCTACCAAATATTTCCCATCTGCGTAAATTCGGATGCGCCACATATGTGCCGATCTCACCACCGCAGCGTACATCCATGGGCCCACATAGAAAATTGGGGATCTATGTGGGGTACAAATCACCGTCAATAATCAAGTACCTTGAACCCCTCACAGGGGATTTATTCACAGCCCGTCACGCTGATTGCATCTTCAATGAGGACCATTTCCCGGCATTAGGGGGAGACATCAAGTACCAAATAGAATGCCCGGAAATCGATTGGAATGCGCAAGGCATTTCCTCCTCTGATCCACGTACCCAAGAAACTGAACTCCAAGTTCGGAAAATAATTGATTTGCAACACATTGCAAATAACCTGCCAGATTCATTTACTAATTACAAAGGTGTCACAAAATCCTGCAATCCTGCCAAAAATGCGCCTGAAAGAGTGGAGGTACCAACAAAAACCACTCAACCCCTTGTTCAAAAGAAGAGGGGGAGAAGTACGGCCACAATACATGATTCAGCTCCTCGCAAGCAACAAAGGAAACAGAGGAACAAACCCTCTAAACAAGTAAATGAAAATCAACCTCAAGTTGATAATAGTCAAATGGGTAATGAAAACCCAGTGGAAGGTCAACCTCCACAACCCAGCTCAGTTGTGCACTCAATGACTGGGACATCGGAAAACCCGGACTCAATCGTATTGTGAAATCACGACCAGTCAACAAGGGTAAATGAAATTTCCACAAACTATATAGATTCAGGAGAATCTTACAATCGTAAGTCTACACTTGTCGACATATATTTCTCAACTACAGTTGCAAACAACCTTCTAAATGATCATGATCCAAAGACCATGGCAGAGTGTGAGAAACGCTTCGACTGGCCTAAATGGAAGGATGCAATCCAAGTTGAATTAGCCTCGCTCAATAACAGAAAGGTATTCACCGAAGCAATACCTACACCTCCCAGAGTTTTCCCTGTGGGATTCAAATGGGTTTTCGTCCGTAAGAGGAACGAGAACAATGAGGTGGTGAGATATAAAGCAAGGCTTGTAGCCCAAGGTTTCACGCAGAGACCAGGCATTGATTTCAATGAAACATATTTTCCAGTAATGAGTGGTATCACTTTCCGGTATCTTATTTAAATGGCAATACAAAATCGTATATCTATGCAGTTGATGGACGTAGTGACCGCTTACCTTTACGGCTCACTCGATTCGGACATATACATGAAAGTTCCTGATGGAGTTTCAGTGTCGAACCCAAACGCAAAACGCAACACATATTGTGTAAAATTAAAAAAGTCTTTATATGGCTTAAAACAGTCGGGACGAATGTGGTACAACCGACTTAGTGAGTTCCTTTTGAAAAAGGGGTACTCCAATAATAATGATTGCCCATGTGTTTTCATCAAAAAATCTGTAAGTGGATTTTGCATTATTTCAGTGTATGTTGATGATCTTAACATCATTGGCAACACACAAGATATTGATGAAGCACGTGATCACCTCAAGACGGAATTTGAGATGTAGGATTTGGGTAAAACCAAATTTTGCTTGGGATTACAACTCGAGCACCTTCCCTCAGGTATTTTGGTTCATCAAACCGCCTATATCCAGAAAATATTGGAGAAATTCAATATGGACAAATCCTATCCATCCAAAACTCCCATGGTTGTTCGATCTCTAGACGTAGAGAAAGATCAATTTAGACCAAGGGAAGATGGAGAAGAGATATTGGGACCGGAGTTTCCATATCTCAGTGCTGTCGGACCGCTTATGTATCTTGCAAATTGCACCAGGCCTGACATTGCATTTGCAGTGAATTTACTAGCTAGACATAGTGCAGCTCCCACCAAACGCCATTGGGCAGGAGTTAAGAATATCTTTCGATATCTCCAAGGCACAAAGGATCTTGGCCTATTCTTTCAATTTCAGAAAAATCTGGACATTGATATGATTGGGTATACTGATGCTGGCTATTTATCAGACCCCCATAATGCCAGATCACAAACCGGTTTTTTGTGTTCCTACACGGTGGGACAACCATCTCATGGAAGTCTTCCAAACAAACTCTAGTGGCTACATCCACCAATCATTCTGAAATAATTTCATTATATGAGGCATCACGCGAATGTGTGTGGCTTCGTAGAATTATAAACCACATACAACAATCATGTGGTAAAGGTTCTATCGAATTTCCAACCATTATCTATGAAGATAATGTTGCTTGTGTTGCTCAGATGCAAACGGGTTACATAAAGAGCAATATCACTAAACATATTGCACCTAAATTGTTTTATCCTCATGAATTACAAAAGAGTGGGGATATAAACATCTTGCAAGTTAAATCATGCGATAATCTCGCTGACCTATTCACAAAGTGTCTACCAGCTTTCACATTTGAAAAATTTGTTCATGGAATTGGTATGCGACGACTTCGTGATCTGCAAGGATCAGGGGGAGTATCTCTCTGACCTATAGCCCATTCAAACATTATATTACACTCTTTTTTCCTTTATGAGTCTACCTCACATGGTTCTCATCAAGGTTTTTAATGAGATAATATCAACACAAAAATATATGTCATACCTCCTATTTTCCCCACCGGGGTTTTTAACGGATGAATATAAGACATATTAATTGTCATCTAAACTTAACAATGAGTTTTATCCTTTTAAGGTTTTCTCATATAAGTTATAAAGAGACAATGGCCATTATATGTTGTATCATTTCTCCTTACTTTTCCCACTGGGTTTTAAAGGAGTTTTTCACAACATATCAAATATTACTCTCCTCATATTTTTCCCACAGGGTTTTTGGAGGAGTTATTCAACATAATAGACGTTTATGATCGAAGGCAAATTATGTCAAGATTATACATGGAATACAAGACATATAAGAAGAAGCTTTGTTTAAGGGAGAGTGTTAGGAATAGATTAACTACCGCATGGCAGTTACTGTTGTCCAAAGCGTCGTAGGGACGCATGTGTCCGTACGGACGCATCCCTTTCTTTTTCGTGTAGTCGCATCCACAGTCGCACCCTTTGTATCTCCGTGTATAAATAGCCTCCGGGCCCAATCAATAAAGCAAGGATTTCATTCCATTCACAACAAGGTCCATGTCCGTATCGCTTCGCGATCGGGCAGTTGTGTCTCCCCGGGCCGTCGCCGTCGTCCTCCCTCCGTCCTTCTCCCCGGCCGTCGCCGCCAAGCCCCATTGTCCTGCTCCACGGAATAAGCCCGACCTGCTTCGTAGCTTGCTCCGAGGCATTCCGTCGTCCTGCTTCGACCGCCGTCCTGCTCGACGCCCTCCCACCGTGATGGAGGCAGCAGCAGTGGATGGTGGAAAGAAACAGCGGCCGCGTGCGCACCCGGATATCAGGGCGTTCCAGGCCACGACGCCCCTCCGAGGCATTCCGTCGAACAGGCTTCGGGCGACGCCGAGCTCCCCGATTTTGGTGTAGAAGACAGCTTGGTGGCGATGTACTCGCCGCACCTGTACCCGGTGGAGACCATGCGCGCGTGGATCCTCTTGCCGAGCCTCGCGTCCTTCCGTCTCACGCATTCCTGCAGGAGAAGCATGGAGGAGGGTGACAGCCTCAGATAGCTCCCCTGCGATGATGCAGAGAGTCCTCAGCTTTCGTGCCAGCAATTAATCAAGGAACCCATCAATTTGCTGATCGTTCCGTCCGGCTAGGCTCTCTCATTCCGTCGCGGAACACAAAAGTCTGCTAGTACGTTTCCGCATGCTGAGCGATGACGGCTCGTCCGCTTTGTCCGCCGGGCAGCAAGCAAGACACAAATTGGTGGACGCAGCGTCCGCTAACCACGTGATTAGCGATGGCGGAACGAGGTGGACGGACGTTGGATGTCCAACGGCTCCACTTGCATCCTGACGTGCAGGTCAACGGATGGCCCTACTCTCCAGCCCGTCGCCCGCCGGCCTCCAGCTCGCCCCCATCTCCAGCCCTATGCTAGTCAACCCGTCTTCCTTGTCGGAGTCCGCACCTCCTCCCCGTCGATGGTTGCCGGAACTCACGTCGTCGCTATTGCATGTCACTAGTAGAAAACAAGCTAAATGATCAAACTCCAAAACTCCATTTGTCCCGGTCGTACTGCAAACCGGGACAGATGGGACTAAAACTCGTCGAGCGCTCCGGCGTACACCTATTTGTCCCGGTTCTAGCCGCGAACCGGGACAAATAAGCTGGCACGCACCGTGCGCTCCGGGCGTACACCTATTTGTCCCGGTTCGTGACTGGAACCGGGACAAATGTCATGATTTCAGTTACGCCCGCGCGAAAGTCGAGCCATCGCCGTGTTTTTTCGACGCGCACGGAAGACGAACGGAAGTACGGCGCCGCCGGCGATTCCTCTGCCCCGGCGATTAATTCCTCTGCTCTCCGGCGGCCATTCATCTGCCTCTCTGGCGCTATAAAATAAAATGCACAGTACGGCTCCTCCACACACCATTTCTCCTCTCTTTTCTCCGGTCCTATGGAGCCACTCGCGCGTCCGCCTCGGTCCGAGTTGTACTACTACAAGAAGGAAGACATGCGGTTCAATGTGTGGGTCACCCTTCGTGCCTGGCGCGTGGAGAAGTGGATCCGCGACGTGAAGAACTACTTCCTCGACGCTGCTCCGATCAAAGCCGTTGGACTCGATTGCGAGTTCACCGACCCTCGACGGAAGGATACTCCGCAGCGCGCCGCCGTCCTTCAACTCTCGGTGGCGACCGAGACTCTTGTCTTCCAAATTTGCGAAGCTGATCGGGTGCCACAGGTCCTCGTGGATTTCTTAGGTGATGAGACAATCAAATTCTACAGCGTGGCAATCCATAATGACATGAAGATGCTAGCCTACTACGGAATTATTATTCGGTCGCGGTCGACCTGCAGAGGGATTTGCCGAAACCCTACCGACAATTTTACTCCGAGTCTCTATGCTCTCTCTAATACGGTCATTGGGACAAATCTGAAGAAGTAGAAGAAATATAAGAAGAAGAAGAATATGGACGACGACAAGGAAGACACGTTAGAAGAAGACCTAATTTTTGGATGGGGCAACGTTCCATTGAGCTACGATCAAGTCGTATATGCTGCTTTAGACGCTCGCCTTGTCTTCGAGATTGCACGGAAGTGGGATAGTCTACGCGGCTATAATACTGAGTATGATCATCTTAATGTCATTGATGAGTAGACTATATGTGTATTCTGTTACGCAAAAATACTGTGTGCGCGTGTGCTCATTTATTGACCGAAATATATCTAAAGTTTGCATAAGTTATTCCAAAGTTTGCAAAAGTTTTTTCAAATTCCAAAATTTGCAAAAGTTATATAAAACAGAAAACAGAAAATAGTTTTGTATTAGTTAGTCAAATTCAAACACTTTTCATATTCATAGTTTTTCCAAAATCCAAAGTTTGCAAAATTTATTTAAAACAGAAAAAGAAAATAAAAACAGAAAAAATGAAAAAACTCCATCTATCCCGGTTTCGGTCACAAACCGGGACAAATGGGCCTCCTTATTGTCCCGGTTTATGGCTGGAACCGGGACAAAAAATTTGTAGGCATTTTATACTGACCAAAAGCCCCCTCCCAAAACCATTGGAGGCATTTTTTTAAAAAAATGGAAGGAGGGGGTGTGTGCTAGTCTATTTTTTTTAAGTATGCATGCAAGGTGTTCGATGAAATGTCCGAGAGAGTTCACGAAATGATTTAATGTACACTTAAAGAAGTTTATCCTTCTTTTCGATCGAGGTTAATTTTTTCTCATTTCATTTGTCATTAATTGATACCGTGCATGTTTAGTGGTTATTTCTCGATGGTCTGTAATGGTTATTGATATAGTTAATTATATAATGTAGATGGACCGACAATGGATGTATGGTGACCGACGCACTGCCGAGTACATGACGGGTTTGAGGAAATTTCTCGAGAAAGCCCAGGCCCACAGTACAAATGGTTTCATGTGTTGTCTATGTGTCAACTGTCAGAATAAGACAGATCACCCAAGCGCGAGAACCCTTCAAAGTCATCTTATTCGGCATGGTTTCATGCCCAACTATAATTGTTGGACGAAGCACGGAGAAAAAGGGGTTATGATGGAAGACAATGAAGAAGAGAAGATGATGACAAATATCCTATGTTCCCGCAGTACGGAGATTCTGCAACGGGGGAAGCTGAAGCTGAAGAGGCACCAGATGAGCCCGCTGACGATCTTGGTAGGGCCATTGCTGATGCAAAGAGAGAGTGCGGAACTGAAAAGGAGAGGTTGAAGTTTGACCAGATGTTAGAGGATCACAAGAAATTGTTGTATCCAAGTTGCGAAGATGGTCAGAAAAAACTGGGTACCACACTGGAATTACTCCAATGGAAGGCAGAGTGTGGTGTGACTGGCAAGGGATTTGGAAAGTTGCTGCAGATAATTAGGAAGATGCTTCCAAAAGTCAACGAGTTGCCCGGCAGCACGTACGAAGCAAAGAAGGTTGTGTGCCCTCTAGGATTAGACGTGCATAAGATACATGCATGCCCTAATGACTGCATCCTTTACCGCGGTGAGTACGAGAATTTGGATGCATGTCCAGTATGCACTGCATTGCGGTATAAGATCAGACGAGATGACCCTGGTGAAGTTGAGGGTGAGCGTCCCCGGAAGAGGGTTCCTGCCAAGGTGATGTGGTATGCTCCTATAATACCATGGTTGAAACGCCTGTTCGCGAACAAAGAGCATGCCAAGTTGTTGCGATGGCACAAAGAGGACCGTAAGAAATACGCGATGTGTAGACACCCCGCTGATGGGTCGCAGTGGAGAAAAATTGAGAGAGAGTTCCCGGAATTTGAAGATGACGCAAGGAACTTAAGGTTTGGTCTAAGTACAGACGGATTCAATCCGTTTGGGGAGCAGAGCAGCAGTCATAGCACATGGCATGTGACTCTATGTATTTATAACCTTCCTCCTTGGTTGTGCATGAAGCGAAAGTTCATTATAATGCCATTGCTCATCCAAGTCCCGAAGCAACCTGGCGACGACCTTGATGTGTACCTCAGGCCATTAGTTGAAGAACTTTTACAGTTGTGGCGGGAAGAAGGTGTACGGGTGTGGGATGAGCACAAACATGAGGAATTTGACCTACGAGTTTTGCTTTTTGTAACAATTAACGATTGGCCTGCTCTTGCTAACCTCTCAGGGCAGTCGGCCAAGGGGTACAATCCATGCACACACTGTTTGGGTGAGACTGAATGTTTATATTTGGATAAATGTAAGAAGTGTGTGTATCTGGGACATCGTCGATTTCTTCCGATCAGGCATACCGCAAGGAAGAAAGGCAAGCATTTTAAAGGTGAGGCTGATCACAGTAGGAGGCCTATTAACTGTACTGGTGAAGAAATATTTGATATGATCAAGGATCTAAAAGTAATCTTTGGAAAGGGTCCTGGAGGACAACAGGTTCCGAAAGACGCTAACGGGCACGCACCCATGTGGAAGAAAAAATCTATATTTTGGGAGCTACCATATTGGAAGGTCCTAAAGGTTAGATCTGCTATCGACGTGATGCACGTGACGAAGAATGTTTGTGTGAACCTGCTAGGCTACTTGGGCGTGTACGGGAAGAAAAAAGATACAGAGGAAGCACGGGAGGACCAGAAACGTGTGAAAGAACGAGACGGCCTAAGTCCCGAACACTACGAAGGTCCGGCCAGCTACGCTCTTACCAAACAAGAGAAAGTAATATTCTTTGAATGCCTGAGCAGTATCAAGGTCACGGCTGGGTTCTCGTCAAATGTAAAGAGGATAGTAAATGTGAGACTCCAAAAATTTCATAACCTAAAGTCTCATGATTGTCACGTGATTATGACGCAATTGCTTCCGATTGCACTGAGGGGGCTACTACCGGAAAATGTTCGAGTACCCATTGTGAAGCTTTGTGCATTCCTCAATGCAATATCTCAGAAGGTAATCGATCCAGCGATTCTATCAGGGTTGCAAAATGATGTGGTCCAGTGTCTTGTCAGTTTTGAGTTGGTGTTCCCTCCATCCTTCTTCGATGTTACGACGCATCTCTTGGTTCACCTAGTCGAAGAGATTCAAGTTCTCGGTCCTGTATTTCTGCACAATATGTTCCCATTTGAGAGGTTCATGTCAGTCTTAAAGAAATATGTGCATAACCGTGCTAGGCCAGAAGGAAGCATCTCCAACGGCTACGGTAACGAGGAGGTCATTGAGTTCTGTGTTGACTTTATTCATGACCTTAAGCCGATAGGTGTTCCACAATCACGACATGAGGGTAGACTTAGTGGAAAAGGCACACTAGGAAAGAAAACAAAAATTTGTATGGATGGACATTCTTTCACTTAAGCACACTATACAGTTCTACAAAGTTCTACCTTGGTGGCCCCGTATATCGATGAACACAAGAATCTTGTACGCTCTCTACACGCGGGGAAGTCTGACAACTGGATTGTACGTACACACATGACGACTTTCGGTGATTGGTTGCGAGCACATCTTCAAAAATAAAGACAAGGTTGATGAAGAGTTACACTTGTTGGCCAGGGCACCATCTACAACTATATGTACTTTCCAAGGGTACGAGATAAATGGGAATATATTTTACACGAGTGTCCAAGATAAAAAGAGCACGAACCAAAACAGTGGTGTTCGCATTGATGCAACAAACAACAATGGGCAGAAGAACACATATTATGGTTGCATAGAGGAGATATGGGAACTTGACTATGGACCTTCTTTTAAGATCCCTTTGTTTCAGTGCAAATGGGTCAATCTGAAAGGCGGGGTTGAGGTAGACAAGATGTACGGAATGACAACAGTGAATCTAAACAATCTTGTGTATAGAGACGAACCATTCGTGCTAGCCAATGATGTGGCTCAGGTTTTCTATGTGAAAGACATGTCTAGCAGACCCAAAAAAAGAAACATCATGGGAGTGGAGGAGCCGAGGCGTCACATAGTTCTTTCAGGAAAAAGAAACATCGTGGGACTGGAGGACAAGACAGACATGTCAGATGATTATAATAATTTTGATGAAATTCCGCCATTCGTAGTGAACATTGACCCAATCATCAAGTTGATTGAACAAGATGTTCCATGGTTCCGACCCAGAAGAACTGGCGGTGTTGTGTGATGGAGATGTTGGTACGATGTGTAATAATTAATATATTATACTTTTTATATGAAGAAGATGCTCCATTTTTACCTGCATATCAAATGGATCCGTCGGCGTGTGTGGAGACAAAACACACGATTTCACCTGCATACAGCCCTATGGTGGCTCCAGATGATTGCCTGCATATCAAATGCACCGTGCGGCGTATGCAGGGAATCCGAGTGATTTGTATATATTTCTCAGTAGATGAATTAAACTAGTCTTTTGATAGAACAAAACACACGATTTCACCTTCATACAGCCCCACGGTGGCTCCTGATGAGTGCCTGCATATCAAATGCACCGTGGGGCGTATGCAGGGAATCCGAGTGATTTGTATACCACACCACCCGGCCGGTCACTAGAAGGAGGAAACACTGAGTGCTCGCCTCGTCCGAGAGGGGGCTATATATAGGGTCACGGGCTCAACTAGTGGTACTGATAGTGTTGATCCAACAACTCTCAATTGCTCAAAAGAAGCACACCCCTGATCCAACGGCTAACAAGTGTTTTAAAAAAACACACAATCCGTGTGCTTCTTTAGTCCCGGTTTGAAACTAAAAGCGTTAATCGAACAGCTCAGAAGCAATCAAAAGAAACACACACCTGATCAAACGGCTAACAAGTGCTTGAAAGAAACACACGATCCGTGTGCTTCTTTAGTCCCGGTTTGCAAAAGTTATACAAATTCACATTCAAACTAGTATTAAACTAATTAAAATAATTATTATAGAAAACAGAAAATGTTTTTGTATTAGTTAGTCAAATTCAAACACTTTTCATATTGAAAGTTTTTTCAAATTCCAAAGTTTGCAAAATTTATACAAATTCACATTCAAACTAGTTTTAAACTAATTAAAATAATTATTACAGAAAACAGAAAATGTTTTTGTATTAGTTAGTCAAATTCAAACACTTTTCATATTGAAAGTTTTTTCAAATTCCAAAGTTTGCAAAAGTTATTCAAATTCACATTCAAACTAGTTTTAAACTAATTAAAATAATTATTATAGAAAACAGAAAATGTTTTTGTATTAGTTAGTCAAATTTAAACACTTTTCATATTGAAAGTTTTTTCAAATTCCAAAGTTTGCAAAACTTATTTAAAACAGAAAACAGAAAAAGAAAAGATGAACCCTATTTGTGCTATCTGTCCCGGGTGGTGGCTCAGCCCGCGACAAATAGGGTGCTATATGTCCCGGGTGCAACCACGACCCGTGACAGATGAACCCTATTTGTCCCGGGTTGAGCCACCACCCGGGACAAATGGGTGGGGGCTATATAAGCCACACTTAGCCACGGGTGGTGGCTCAACCTGGAGCAAAACCACATCGACACCGTCAGGCTGCCGAAATTTCCTCTCGAGCGCCGCCGCCTCCTTCCTCGACTCCGGTTGGGACTCGCTCCATCCTCGAGCGCCGCCACCTTCCTCCTCGACTCCGCCGACTAGGTGAGCCTCGCGCGTTCCTTGAACCCTAGCTCTTGCCTCTTCCCTCTCTCTCTGCGCGTGCCCCAAACCCTAGCCTGCCAGCACCGCACCGCCACGCGAGGAGATGGAGCAGCATCGTGCCGTCGCGCCGCCGTTGCCGCAGCTCGCCGCCGCACGGCCTCGTCCCCGCGTGCCTCCAATCATCGTGGGACGTCCTCGGCTCCACGTCCTCGGTGATTTCTACGCGCCCAGACGACCGGAGTCGCCGGCAGAGCGCCGTGGTTCGCCGCCGACTTGCTCCGCGTGTGCCCCGCAGGCGTACGTCCCGCTCTGCATGCTCTGCGCCACGCGCGCGTACGTACGCCGCCGGCCGCCGCGAGCTCGCCAGCGCCGTCGTCGCCCGCTGACGTCAGCATTGTTTGGCTGGCGCATGGGTCCCACCTGTCAGGGATTTATTAATTACAGGAAACGTCTAAATAAAAAAATCATATCTCCTCATGTCCAGTTCAGAAAAATGCAAATAAACTACCAAAAAATTCAGAAAAAATATCTTTCCATCCAACACATTGGAAATTAGTATGCGAATTAGTATTTGAAACCTTGTGTATGCAAATAAAAACTTGTGTATGCCAAATTAGTATTTGTAGCATGTGTATGCAAATAAATGACTTAGTATGACTTAGTATTTGTAGCATGTTGTTGTGTCATGTTCAAAAAAAGAAAATACATGTTTTTTAGTTTGTGTAATTGATACAAACTTTATATGAAAACGTTAAAAAAAAGAAAATACATGTTGTTGTGTCATTAATGTTAAGCTTGTGTATTAAATTTGTGTTTGTTAAAGTTTTTACATGTTGCAATGCAGATACTCAGACCCGCCGCCGCCCTCTCGGAGCCCTAGCTAGTAAAGTTCGAGAGACTTCAAAAGAGAAATGTAAATATAAATTGTGATACTCCATACGATTGAAATATGTTTGTAAAATTGAAATGTCTTAATGTATTTGTACAATTATGTAAATGGATTGAAATCCCTTGCAGAAACTATGGATACCGGTAGAAACCTTGAACAAGAAGAGGATATGTTCGGCATCATCCGCGAAAGTGATGGATTGGGCCAACAAGAAGAGGAACACTTAGACAATTTCACCGGACAATTTCTGAATGAGTCCGGTGATGGACTGGAGGGGCATTCAGACGGAATAGACTTCACCGACAGTTCAGCTCACCGACAGTTCACCGACTCTACTGTTGGAAAGTCGTCCGCCGAGGTAGATATATGCCCTCAGGTTTTTGTCTCCGTTGAATAGATTTGTGTGTATACATATATTAACCATAACTTTTTCTTGTGTTTAGCCGTCGGCGGGCCATGAACCGGGACCAAGCAAAAAAGTAGCCGTGAAACGAGGCGGGCCACGAACCGGGACCAAAAAGCTCCAAGGGAAACAGAAGTACCACATCGACGCAATCAATGAAAAAGGCAAACCGATTGCTCCCGCTAACCACGCAAGGAAATTTGTAGCTCAATGCGGAGTCATCGTTCGGGACAGACTCTCCATCAAGGCTCAAGAATGGTATAAGCCAAAGGTGCCAAAAGAGGGGGTTATTTATGTCTCGGATGAAGACAAACAACTCCTTTGGGACGAGCTCATGCAGAATTTCACTTTACCGGAAGAGGAGGATGTAGAGAAGCCGGTTATAGAGAATCGATGCAAGGCCTGGACTTATATTGAGATGGGTGAACTGTTCTGCAGCTGGAAGAAAAGGCTAAACAGGTTCATAACTGAAGGTAAGACTCCAGAATTTGTCGGAGTCTATGAAAAGATAAAAGATGAGTGGCCCGAATTTAAGGCGTACAAGCAATCGGAAGCCGCTAAGAAAATCTTAGCGAGAAATAAGAAAAATGCACAGAAAAAGATATATCACCATAACATGGGGTCAGGTGGCTACCTGACGGCCATGCCTAAGTGGACGAAAATGGAGGATGAGTTTTGGCTAAAGGTATAGAGATCGAGATATTTGGCTGGCCAGACCGGCTTAAGGCTTGGTTCTATGGGCATGGTGGAAAGTTAAGACCCTGAAACAGGTGACTGTCTTTTTACCAAGGAGCATGGAGCTGACCCTATTAAAGCTCTCAGAGAGTTATGGAAGGAGGTCACAGAAGGCAGGTTCCACCCTAACAGAGAGAAGGACGAGCTATCGCGAGCCCTTGGGAATCCTGAACACAGTGGACGAACACGAGGAACCGTTGGCTCCGTACTGTGGATAATTGCGTTTCCCAAAGATGTTGGCACTTACAGAAGCCGGTCGAGAAAGAAGAAAGAGCATGCCGACCGGGCCCAGTGGATGGAAAATAAAATACTAGAGCATGAGAAGGAGATAGCAGAGCTGAAGGCAGACAAGAAGACTCGACGGATGCCCTGCGAATCTGAGACGCCCGAAGATCCTTCTCCTGATCCAAAATCAATGCGGAGAAGCAGCGTGGCTTTGACGGAGCTCGATCGCCACAATGATATGTCGGGTCCTCGTCACCCCGTGGATAATATCGTGCAGCGGGAACTTTGCGACCTACATGTGCCATGCTTGAACATAACCGTGAAGGGGGCGCACGGCTTTGCCCTACCGCCAAGACCAAATGGAACTTACCATTGCCTCCCTATTCCAGATGGCTATGCTGTTGTCGGGGTTGATGAGGTTATCAAGACATATGAGGGAATTAAGCTGGACTTCCCTACGGGTGAAGACGAGGTTGAGTTAAGATTTGCCCTCAAGAGTACCTGCTTATGGAAAAAGGAATGCATCATGTTCCCACACATGCAGCAAAATCGCCCTCCCAGTCCACATGTCAGTCCACATAACTACAACAACGACAACCAATGCGCTAGTCCAGACACCCCCCACAACGACAACCAAGGCGCTAGTCCATCTCCGTCGTCGCGTGAGCGTACTCCGCCACCGCGTCAACGCACTCCGTCGCCTTTGCAAAAGAAGCGGAAGTGCACCGCTGTGTCGACTAGTACTCAGAAAAGCGAAACAGGGAAGTCTCGCTTTGTGAACTCTCGTGAAGATATCGATATATGGGTCAACGAGATCCAGGTTGCCCAGAGAAAGAAGGCAAAAAAGATGACTTTGCCTTTTCCGGTATATTCTTCGGAGGCGATACGGTGGGCCATAGAATTTCTTACACATCCGTCGCATTATGAACTAAATATGGACGATGACTACACACGCGTTCTGGTGCGTACATCTAGGAGAGTGCGGGAAGAACAAAAAATTGTTGCCACCCAGAACAGAGATGTTCCACAGCTCGGAATGCAGGCGGGACAATCGGCCCCTCCACTCATATTGGCGCCTTACAACCGGAACCCGGTTGAAAGAGCATTTTCCCTCATGTGTGGTTTTGGTAATTGAATGACAATCTCTATGGACTAATGTTTACTTTGAGATATCATTATAGATCATGTCCATGGAATTGTGGAGTTCATGTGTTGGACTCTTGAAGCTTATGTGTTGAGTGGAGCATATTGCAAGTATGTCTTGAAGGATTCAAGACATCATATTAGTGAAGAAATGTTGGAAGATACAAGGTCGATCAAGATGTTGATCAACACACAAAGCTACAAGATGTACCAAGAGCGATCATGTATCTCTTGCGATGGTAAACACTTGTCCGCATAGTTTTGTGAACTAACCCATGATATATGTGTGTGTGGTATCATTATATGAGGTTAGGTATCTTCCCATGGGCTTGCATCAAATGAAGATCTCATATAGCTCATGGAGGATGACGTCATGTGGTGATCGTCATCAAGGTGAGATGTGCAAGACCAAGACCAAGAGAAGCTTCTTGAAGAGATCCTATGCTTGGTGCTTGCAATGGATACAGGAAGATGAAGCTAAGCGAGACTCTCCCATTGTGAGCATGGGGGAGCATTTGGAGAAGTCTTCATCAAGCATATGCTTGGACGCGCATTCAAGAAAGATGATCCACTTGAACAGATCAAGATAGTCATCATCCAACTCAAGTGGAATGCTAAAGGCAAAGGTATGATCTTGATAGGGCTATAGGATAGATAGGCGTACTATCAAGAGGGGCTCTCAAGTTAGTAACTTGATCGCATCGTTGCGGAGAGCTCAAACCTTTGCATACTTGGCATATCATATTTCTTGGTTCTTATTTGTCTTTTATGTTGGTGAGGAGTTAGAGCTTGGTTCATCTCCATGTCAAGCTCTTGTTCATCGAAATCGGTTTTACTTTGGACAACTTGTTGCGTTTTCGGTGGCGGAAATATTGCCGGTTCTACCGTGAGGAAAGTCCCACACCTTGCCATGTGGGTGCTCATCGTCGCTATCTTTCCAACAAAATTGGTCTCACCTCATTTGGAGTTCATTTGCAAAAGTTATAGTAGTTTTCGTTTCGGTGTTTTGCTGATTCGGATTATTGGGGCCGGATATTCCGCTCTACCGGAATTTCCGGTTCCCCAGCTCATCCAAGAAAACGGCTAAGGAAAGGAGAAAAAGGGTTCTGACTCCAGTCGGAAATTGTGCTCGGAAATTTCCGTCGAATTTCCGAGTGCCCCCAGAAAAGTCCTCCAGAAATGGCTAAGGAAAAGTTTGGTTTTGCTTCTGACTCCAGCCGGAATTTCAGCTCGGAAATTTCATGGACTCGGAATTTCCGGGGAACCGGAATTTCCGAGTCTCACTTATACCGGAATTTCTGAGTGTCGAAACAGCCAACGGCTATATTTCCTGGAGGGGTATAAATACCCCTCCCCTTCTTCTTCCCTAGCTAATCCAAGACAACACGACTTTCCCCTCTCTCCTACTCCATTGTTGACCTTGGAAAGCTCACTCCCCTCTCAATCCCTCCATAGAATCTTGCATATTCTTTAGGGAAAGTTGAGAGGAGATCTAGATCTACAATCCTACCAATCCATCTCTCCTCTAAGTGAGGAGAACTAAGTGGATCTAGTTCTTCGAGTTCCTTTGTGGTTCTTCTTCTTTGTTCTTCCTCTCTTCTCCCCCCATAAGCATTAGTTGCTTTTGGTGGGATTTGGGAGTGAAGGATTTGACTCCTTTGTGGTTTCCTTTGTTCTTCCTCTCTTATTCCCCCATAAACATTTGTTGTTGTGTTGGAATTTGAGAGTGAAGGACTTGAGCACTTCGTGTGCTCTTGCCATTGCATTTGCATCGGTTTGAGCCCTCCACGAGGATTCGTGGTGGTGTTACTTGTGAGCTTGTTACTCTTGGGTCATTGGACCCTAGACGCCTTTTGTGGCCGGCCTTTTGTGGCCAAGACCTTTTGTGGTCACTTGAGAGCTCCAAATTAAGTTGTGGGTGTGTGTCTCAAGACTTGGAAGTCCCCAATTAAGTTGTGGGTGTGTGCCTCAAGAGTTGTACGGGATTCGATCTCCGCCCCAAAGGAGATCAATAGTGGAAGGTGAACTCGCAACCTTTTGTGGTTGAGTTCATCAGGAGAAGAAGGTGAGCCTTTTTGGCGTTGCGGCTAACCTGTTGTGGTTGCGCACACCTCTCCAAACGAGACGTACACCTTTGGGTGGAACTCAGGAATACATCCTCGTTTCTACGTGTCTCGGTTATTTCTATACCCGAGCTCTTTACTTATGCACTTTACATTGTGATAGCCTTCGTGATTGAAGTCATATATCTTGCTATCACCTTGTTACTTGTATTGCTTAGCATAAGTTGTTGGTGCACATAGGTGAGCCTAGTATTTATATCTAGGTTGTATGCTTGTTAAAGTAAACCTCTAGTTTATTCCGCCTTTCTCAAGCATACCGGAATTTCCGGGTCAATCTTGGACCGGATATTCCGGCTCCTCGGAAAAAGTTTTAAATCGCCTATTCACCCCCCCCCTCTAGGCGACGTCTATCCGTTCACCGGTCGATGATGTACTTTCGCAGCAAGCTAGAGATATGGGTATAACTCTGGCAGAGCTTAAGGCATTACAATCTACCGAGAGTGTCACCATACATGAGGTGGTGCGGAAATATGTGAGAGGAGAAGATCTTGTCGAGCCTGCTATGGTGCGCACTCTGCCAGCTAGGTTGCACCAACTAAATGCAAGGTACATGCGTACTACAAAAAGTTAAGAAGGAGACCGGCTCTATGGGAAAATTCCAACAGACTTTTATGGCCCAGGTGATGATGAGATTCAAATTGAGTATTGCGAATTATGGCAGTTATTCAATTTTGACACGCTCGACAAATCTATCATCAGTGCCTTTTGCATATAAGTAATTAAATTATGTATATATGTCATTAATTCTCTAGCTCAACTTATTTTTCATTGCTTGTAATTATCCTTATCACTATATTCCTTTTATATTCTATTATGCATGCTAAAAATTATACAATCTCGAAAGTTGGGACTCAATCACAAGATTGGATTCATTGACCCTAATAGAGTTCATCATCATGGTTTGTTACATTACCCAGAGAATACGGAGTAGCTTTTGCTTACTTATTTGATGGCGCAACATTACAAAAACACCATAATTTTCCCGTACAACTTCGATTGAGTTGTTTACTTTCTTATACATACTCGATGTTAAGTATATGTAATTGATGATTTAGTTATTAACAAATATAAACATATGGCAGATTTCACTGGGTATTATTTGAGATTGATGTTGAAAAGGCAATCGTTGATGTCTTCGACCCATTATCGAAACCTGAAGAAAAGTTTGGCGACACGAAACAGATGCTCCAGAGGTAATTTCGTTCATTATCACAATCGACCTAGCTCGTCTTTTCTAATAATATATCATAATTAGTAAACTTCTTTACTAATTTTCCATACCGTAAACTTCAGGGTTTGGGACAAATTCACCTCTTTCCACAAGGACGTCGGTATAGCCCGGAACCTCACTTTTAAATGGCGAGAGGTAAGCCGTACTAGCTAGGTTCCACGTATGCATATTTTTAATTTTAGTCTCACAATACCATTTTCCCAATATTTTCGATTATTGTTTTACTGGTTTCTTATCTTATTCTCTCATAAAGTGCGCGAAGCAGCAACAAGGCACCAATTTGTGTGGATTCTATGTCTGTGAGTTCATCCGAATTCACTTCAATGAGGGGGCAGACTGGAATGGCGTACGTTAACAGTTTATTCAAACTTGTTCACTTTTCAAATTGAATTATTTTCATATTGGTTGATATATTGGTGTTGATCTCTCCTTTTTAGTTTGAGACAATACGGAACAGGCTTAATGCAAAAGACCGCCTACTACCAATTGCGGAGGAAATTACGAGTTTTCTGCTTGACTACGTGATAAAGACAGGCGCATAATGCAGTATAATCCAGCCGCCGAAAAAGACCATCCGGAGGAGAAAATAGGGTCTAATGCCTCTCTGTCATGTAATGATCTCTGTTTGTAAATATTTAGACATGATCTTCCGGTTGTTAATATTTGTTGTAAATTTTTGTTTCGGAGAACTCGTGTATTAGTAGTATTCATGACTATCCCGAGAAAAAATCGTGTATTCATGATATATATTATATATATAGTAGCGTATAATATGCAACTCGATCTTGTTTGAAATCAGTAACATAAATATCAAAAACAGAAACACAAATAGAAACCAGGAAACAAAATAAAAGAAACAAACAAAAAAATATCATATATATTGTCCCGGTTCGTATTACAAAACGGGACAAATGAGTGGCAGCAAGAGGCTGGCTTGTTTGGCCACGTGACCCCCCTATTGGTCCCGGGCCGTGGCGTGCCAGGGACAAATAGGGGAGCCTATTTGTCCCGAACACGCTGTCCCTGGCGCGTGCCCGGGACAAAAAGCCCTCCCGGCCCGGGACAAGTGGCTTGTTCTTCTCTAGTGTGTGGAGCTCAATGTGGCCTGCTGAAGGAGGGGGACCAAGCTGATATGTGGCAGGATGTGGAGCTTGCCGGCCTGCTCGGTCGTCGCTTCCCGACCTGCGCCGTCATCGGCAACAGCGGCCGTCGGGCCGCCCGCAGCCGGCAGCCACTTCCGGCCACCCAGTACTGGCTCGCGCTGGACGAACACAACGTTGACCACGGCACGACTGTGGAGCTCTCCTTCAGGCACATGACGAACGTGTCATTGACCACGGCCACGCCGGCCAGGACCGCGGAGCTCTCGTTCCAAATGCATGACGAACATGTCGTTGACCACGTCCACGTCGGCTACGACCGCGGAGCTCTCCTTGCGGGGACGCAGTCGCACGAGACGACCCGCATCGGTGCGCAGAGAAGATCGGCATGGAGGGCCCCTGTTGACACCCAGTTCGCGTCCGTCTTGTCAGCGCCGTCGGCGCACCCTCTGTTACGTTCCGTCTTCATCACCGAGCTCGCCGCCGCGGTCTCTCGTTACCGCTGCGTCTTCGTGCACGACGTCCCCGCGCCCTCTGCATGCGCCTCGCACATCTCGACCTCCCCGCGCACTGCGTCGGCGACATCACCGCGCCACCTACCTCGCCCGGGGACCTCCGCGGAGCCCGGTGTGTTCTCCACCGTCGACGTCATCTGCGCCGTCGCGCGCGTCGTGCTGCTCACGGCCCGGCCGGTGGGGAGAGGCACTTCCCGGGGCAGCAGCTACGACGGGCTCACACAATGAACGCGTCCTCATCTCCTCCTTGTACTGATTGCCGAGAGAACGGTGCCGCTTCTCCACGGCGCAGGCCTTGCATCGCTCTCGCTGCACCCGCTCTACTCTCCGTCGAGGGGAAAAGGCTTTCCGCCAATCGTGGCCTACTTGTTGTACTGTTTCCATGTCCGCGAATATTGGGCATGCAACAAGCGACAGTCAGGGACTCAGGGCCCAGCTTACTTTATGTTCCATCTAGTTCGGCTGAAAACTGTTGAGAAATGGAGAGAAAACATTTCTCTCACCACTCTTTCCTCCAGTCAGCAAGACACACATTGTTTTCCAAAAATTTAGCTTGAATTTTTTTAGGGCTAAGGTTGCATCGTTCACATCAGTTTCAGGATGGGTGACACACTATGTGTCGACAAAATTACAATAACAAGCTATTAATCCGATAAATTACAATTTGGTAGTCGACTTCTTGTTCCGCCGTGTCCAATGGGTATTTGTGTTGAACTTTCCATATCCCTATTGAAAACTCCGAGTGTGGTCTTCTTGTCTCGTTGCGGCGAGGTTTTCTTTGATAGTTTTTATTTGGTAAAGTCACCACTCCGGCGGCGGGAGGGTGGGGGAACCCCGAATCTCGACATGTATATAGCATAGGTTTGAATAGACTTCCAGTCGGCAGCGTTGAGGAGATGGCGGCGCAGTCAGAGTGGAGTTTTGGGGTGGCGTTTGTCCTCTTCGATGGTGGAGCTCGATGGAGTTCCGTCCCGGATCGGTCGCCTTGTCCACGCTCATAGTTCCTCGGAGATGTTGTGCATGGCCTTCCCTCACCGGAGTCCGAGGTGCGGCGGATCTGGACGTTTGTAGAAGCTGAAGGAGTTGGTGGTGGTGAGCAAGACGATGGTGTCGGCAAAGCATGGTGGAGGCTCTCCGGAGCCGAGGTTCGACGACTTCCCGTCCGCAGAGGGGCTTCTCCCCCGTTGCAAGGTTTGAGTGGAGCAGCAGCGGCGGCGTGCCTTCGGAATGTCCTGGTCGGCCACGGCGGCATCGTTTTCCAGAAGGACACTTTGTAATTTTTCTTCGTTGTGGATCGTTCTGTAAAAACCTTGCTCTAAGATTATCAGCTCTTTTCCTGGAAAAAAAAACAGTGACAATCTTGATGACGACTCTCGTTTTAAAGCAGTCGCACCGTGTCTTCTTGGGCTATTGTTTTATTGGGCACAGTGGTACTCGTTGGCCGAGCTGAATGCCTGAATGGCGGCAAGGTTGCCGGCCTGCTTGTGCTTGCTCGTTGGCAGGGTATGGTAATGGACTGGGCCCGAAAATACAGAAGTGTGGCCCATGTCGCCCCCCTATAATTCCGCCAGTGCCTAGGTTAACATGACCTAGCCAAGCTTACCACAGTACTCCAATTGTCTTGTTAATGACCATGGGGAGCTCTTGCTAGCATAGAAATGATTATTCATAGCATTCGGTTAGATTGAACTATTAATTTGGTTTCTCGATTTATTAATAATTTTGAAATAGACAACCGATCGATCTTCAATCGAGAATTCGTTGCACCGGTGTTTTGGTTCAGTCATGTATTTCCGACCGAATACTCTAGAATGGGAATGTGATGTAGAGACGGGAGCAACTCAAAAGACTGGTTCGGACAAACATAGCAAAAAAGAAAAACAAATCAACATTAGAGCCATTATAGCGATTTGGAACACATTTTATTCATACTAATTGAAAAAAAATACAGACACGTATTTTCGCATTAGGTTATCTATATTTCAACAAATGGGTTCCCTCTATTTTCTAAACATAAAATGTTGTAGTTTTTTAGATTAACATGTACCTAGACACGATATAGTGTGTGTTCACTCTTTCACTTTGTATCTAGCAAACATGTGAAATAGCTAAACATCTTATATTTTAAAAGGGAGGGAGTAATCTCCATTTAGATAGGATAAATTCTGGACTACAGCTTGCTTCAATATATGTTGGAATATGATCTTCTATTAATATAGGTATGTTTATTTAGAGTATGAGCTCCCACTCAAATTAAAGCCACAGAACATGTAGCTTGCAAATAAAAATTGAAACTAGCTCCTTTAGTAGAGTTACGAACCTTTGGATAATTATCCTTTTCCCTCGATAAAACAAGTAGGCATCAAAAGCTCAGCGTTATGAGTCGAGATTTTATCGTCCTTGCCCCGAGGGAGTCGTTCAAGAAAAAGCTTTTTAGCAGTCCTTTATCATTTCTCATACTTTTCAATTTTCTTGAACCATATTCAAGAAGCACAATCTCCAAAAAAATAGTCTACATGGTTCATTCCTGAATTTACTTTGGAGCCTAACGTAAAAACTCTCCAGGTACACTGCACGCATGGTTTTTTCCTGGATTTTATTTCAAAGTTGAGGGTCTCATCACATAAAGATCTACTACTAGGCTAAACCACAACCAGGGAAACAGGGGCTGCAGCTGTTTCTCCATCCTTTGTGGATCTTCTACGCACACGCACATAGAAACTGGAGCACAGAAACAAAGCCAGCACGCACAAGGAATCCACGGGTGGTTTCCGCGTGTCTGTGGGCTCCCCACAAAACCGACGGACTACTGTACTGATGCCGCTGCCGCTCGCCGTCCGCACCGAAACCGACGGCCCATCCACGCCGCCCACTGGCCGGTCTCCAGCCAGCCCCGCTCCCCTTTTATTCCCACGGGCACTGCCCAAAACCAGAGTCGACAGTCCGCAAGAGAGAGAGGACCAAGGGTTGAATTTGCAGATGGAGAGAGGCGACGGAGGAGCGGGGATGGGGCCGCGAGGGCCGTCTGCGGCGGCGGCGGCAATGCTGGGCATGGAGATGCACCACTCCCACCCGCCGCAGCCGCAGATGCACGCCAACTCTGCGTTCCAGCAGCCGGAGCACCACCATGGCGGCGGCGGCTTCCAGCACCACCAGCCAGCGCCGGTCAGGCAGCACCCACCACCACCGTCGTACTCGCCCTCGCCCTACGCGCCAGCCTCATCGAGGGCAGTCAAGGTGGGAGGGCACGAAGAGGAGGAGATGGGCAACGGCGTCGGGAATGGTGTTGTCGCGGTGCAGCAGCAGCCGGGGACGGCGGGGTGCCCGTGGTCGCGGATGAAGTGGACGGACGGGATGGTGCGCCTGCTGATCACGGTGGTGTACAACGCCGGCGACGACGGAGAGGGTGTGTCTGCAGGAGGTAGGACGGCGGCGGCGTCGCATGGCCATGGGAAGGCCGGAGCATCGGCGGCGGCGGCGGCGCACGGGCATCAGGCGGCGGCGCAGCAGAAGAAGGGCAAGTGGAAGTCCGTGTCCCGGGCGATGATGGAGAACGGCTTCATGGTGTCGCCGCAGCAGTGCGAGGACAAGTTCAACGACCTCAACAAGCGCTACAAGCGCGTCGTCGACCTGCTCGGCCGCGGCAAGGCGTGCAGGGTGGTCGAGAACCCCGCGCTGCTCGATGCCATGGACGAGCTCATGCCCAAGGCCAAGGAAGAGGCGCGCAAGCTGCTCAGCTCCAAGCACCTCTTCTTCCGTGAGATGTGCACCTACCACAACCCCGGCGCCGCAGCGGCGGCATCGCACGGCGGCGCCGACGACGGCGCGGCGGCGGCCTGCTTCCACCACCCGCGGCCGCCATCAGTGCCCTGCGGCGCTGCTACCTCGTCTGCCGTCCGCCAGATGGCAGCTCCTTCCCTGGCAATGGCAATGGTCCACTCCTCCTCCACGCGCGCGGAGGTGGAGGACGACGACGACAGCGATGACGACGTTCCAAGCAGCAACAACGAGGCTGAAGAGGACGACGAGGACGACTTAGAGGACGAGGAGGAGCAACAGACAGCGGGGAACAAGCACCGCGGCGGCCAGATTGACGACAGCAATCGCTTCCACCACCAACACAACAACAACGGGTACCGCAAGCGCCGCCGTGATGACAGCAGCCCCATGGCGGCGGCGGGGGAAGACGGAGAAGAGGACGGAAATAACAAGCGCGCTGCTCGCAGGAGGACTACTCGTGTGAGCGAGGAGGGGCCGTCCGCCTTGCAGCAGCTGCAGAGCGAGGTGGCCGCGGTGATGGCGGCCGGCGGCGACCCGCAGCAGGTGCGGCAGTGGATGCGAAGGCGCACGGTGGAGCTGGAAGAGCAGCAGGTGGCGTACGAGTGCCGCGAGTACCAGCTGCAGCGGCAGCGCCTCAAGTGGGAGCGGTTCCGCGCGAACAAGGAGCGGGACATGGAGCGCGCGCGGCTGCGGAACGACCGCCTCCGCATCGACGGCCGCCGCATGCTGCTCCTGCTCCGGCAGAAGGACCTCGACTTGGACATCGCAGAGACCAACTACTCCTCCTCCGTCGATCACCACACGGGCGCGCAGACACCGCCGCTCCCCGCCTTCCACCAGCAGCTCGGCTCCAGCCCCTCCACCGCCGGCTACCCAAACTAGCTAGGAACACACATGTTCCCATGCATACCTTCGCTTTCGATTTCCCATTCCTAGCGATCAGTACTTAATTACTTATTTTGCACTCCACCCTGGCCTGTAGTATATGCATATGAGGATTAGCACTTAGCAGTAACATTATTCCAGTTCCAGGTGCAACATTATGTCAGCGACTCATAGCAATATTATTTCACTCTTTAGGTGTTGGTCACTCGAAACAAAACTTGTCAAATAGAGATCACCTATCGTTTTTGTTCCGTATTATTGTCTTGTGCAAGTTCGTTGGTTTTGATCTGTTGGAGTGCAGGCTTTATGCAGATGTGACATGTCGTGAACTCGTGATACAACTGTTCCTGCAGTCTTTCTGTTCGCCCCGTTTCCATCTTGGTCGAGGATCCTAATACTACAAGTCGTTGTTGTTTTTGAGTTTCTAAAACCCAATAAGATAAGTCACAACTTCAATACTGTATCATCGTTCCGTTTGATCTGACATGCTCAAAAAAAAAAACGAGGTAAATCATATCCTTTAGATTTGTAATCCTATCTAAGCATGTCAACTCCAATTGGTCGTTATAGTTGTAGTTGCACTTTTCTAGACACTTAGCAGATCCTTAAGATAAATCACAACTTTGATATCATTGTTAAATCTTCATACTTTACATAAATATATCTTCATAGTTGACATAATCATATCAAACGGGTTACTAATCGTGGGGTTAAGCATGGATTCACAGTTATAATGATTAGAGAGCTGAACCTTGAGAACTCTTATATAGACGGCCAAATCTAGGGTTTACAACTTAACGCTAACTGATTAAGAAGAGATACCCTGCGAATTTCTGGTTTCCTTTGGTGCAAATCCAATTATCTAAATTGGAAATTAAGAAGCAATTCCCCCATTGGTAGCAAATGGTTGCCGACTATGCGATATAAGTACACTCCATGGGAATACATATTCGCTAACTATGAGATATAAGTACACTCCATGGGAATACATATTCGCTATATACACGCCATTACTCAAAGCCAAACAATTCACCCCCATTCTTTCTATATATGAAACTCTATCCGGTAATGCAAACCGTCCTAGCATCTCTCTCCCACTGACATAATCACAGTTATCTCTTCGTCTCACCCTCCTACAGCACCACTCGAGGTTTCTCACGCCCCACCAATTCCCCCGACCGGTACTCTCATTTCTCCACCTCCTTATCCCAGTGTGGATCCACTAGATCCGAACGATTAAATGGCTACTCTACGCATAGATTTGTGGTAAGGAAGTCACTCACACAATCAGATGACCGATGATGTTGGCATCTATCTTCGTCTAGATCCTCCGCAATGTTGTAGGTTACAATGGAGGCCAAACTAGTTGGAAGCTTAGATGGAGATCATTAGGGTTGGCAGATTATGGACATGGGGGCTGGCCGAGAGTGGGCGTCGTTTGACCCCCCGGCTTAATAGTACCTTTTATCCTCTCATTTCTCTCCACATGTATAGTTCCATTAAAATTCCCAAACTTTTTCAGGAGGTAGCATACGAACAATTATTATTTTTATTTGTCATCTCAGTTTGCTATCACGGAGTATCTCTCGATTTAATTATCTCAGTTTGCTAATTTGGAACCACCTTTGTAGCGATGGAAACTCAGATGATTTTCTTTTTGTTATATCGATGATTTTCTTTTTGTTATATCGATAGGCGTATATTGAAGAGATTTTTTAGCAATCATAGTAACAAATTACTCCATCCATATCGGATTAAATGACACGGAGGTAGAATTTTGTACTACATATCTATATGCGCCTGACGTTAGGTAGTACTACACAAATTAAGCCAAAACTTTTGTTTGAAACACCGAGACTTTTTTTTTGCAAGGTACTACATTACTCATTGATAAAAGAACAAGATACAAAGCACGTACACATCGATCTTACAGATATGTAAAAATAGGATTGATAAACCTATTTGACAAACCAATGTCTATCTTCACCTCTTCACCCGAATTCGACGCGGCTCCATCTCTACCCAACATATTTTCGAACCTATAAAATAGTTTAGGATAGGACAAACCATCATCGTTGATGACGTGGCATGTCCCGACGAGGCGGGCATGGGGAAGCCGTGGAGAGAATATAGCTGGCCAAACGGGCCGCCCGGCACGGCCCGTCGCGTGCCGGCCTCGGCATGGCCCACGAGAGCCCACGAAGGGCACGACAACATTCGTGCCGTGCCGGGCCAGCCCACGTGCTGCGTTCGGCTTCCGGGCACGAGCACGCCGGCACGTGGGCCGCACGTTGGCCCGGCACGGCACGGTCGGCCCACGTCGGCACACCGAAAAAAATTAAAAAAATAATTAAAAAAATTAGAAAAATAATTTAAAAAATAAAAAAAAATAAAAAAATAAAAAAACAAATAAAAAAATCCTGGTGTGCCGTGCCGGGCCGGCCCACGCGCCGCGGAGCCAAGCTCAGCACGAGCACGCACGGGCCACGTGCCAGCACGGCACGGTTGGTCGTGGGCCGGGCCGTGCCTGTGCCGTGCTGAAACAAGCGTGCCTCGGGGTGGCCCGTTTGGCAAGCTCAGCACGAGCACGCACGGGCCACGTGCCAGCACGGCACGGTTGGTCGTGGGCCGGGCCGTGCCTGGGCCGTGCTGAAACAAGCGTGCCTCGGGCTGGCCCGTTTGGCACGGCCCAGTTGGCCAGCTATAGGAGAGAAACCAGCAGGTGGAACCATTCGTGGCCATGGGCCTACCAAAACTAACTTCGTCGACGGCCCAAAAAAGGTAAACGAGGCGCTCTGTGCGCCTCCCTCTTCTTGGTCCCGAAGCCATCCACGCCCCCTCCCTTCGCCATGGCGTCCAGAGATCTCCGTCGGCTGCTCGACGGCGCGGCCCTCGTCGCTCGCGAGGCTGCCAGGCGCTCTTCCGGTCGCGAAGTCCTCAGGTCTGCCCTACTCGCAGCCACCGACCTCGTCGGCCTCACTAGAGGCACCCCGCGCCGGCCGCAGCCCCCTCCCCTTCCTCCTCCTGGAACCCACTCCCCCGGGACAGCGGAATCCTCCCGCCCTTCCTCGTCCTCCGTCGTATACTTCTCCCACGAAGATGCCCCGCCGCGAGAACCCCCATTGGATCAGAAACTCCCCGCGCAAGAGTCCCCCCATCCCGCCCAGACTCTGGAGATCACAAGCACCGATACAACCGCTGCAGAAGCCATGGTGGTGGCTACACCCGAGGACGTGGCGGTTCGCTCTGAGCTCTCACCGTCGACCACGCCCACGCCCACGCCATCATCCTCGCCAGTGCCGGTGCCTGCTGAGAAGAGGCGCCGGCGAAGGGAGCGGAATGTTCCCGCCACACCGTTCACCCGAGCCCTCGGGTATGAATTGAACCGAAAGAATGTTTCTTGTTGCTTACTTTGTCTGTATATATGACCGTATGCCGAGTAAATCTTCTACTTTTCCGGAAATGTGCTGGAAAATTTTAGGTTTGCAGGTCTTGGTGCCGGTCTCGCGTGGGGAGGTCTTCAGGAATCAGCGCGGCGAGTGATGTATGGTACACCGGTTGGGGATGGCAATCGGTCAGCGCTGTCGCCGTTTTTGTCTGACCAGAATGCTGAGCGTGTCGCGCTTGCACTGTGTCGGATGCGGGGTGCAGCGCTCAAGGTGGGACAGATGCTGAGCATCCAGGACGAATCGCTTGTGCCCCCGCCGGTATTATCTGAAGCTGATGCTACTTGTCTTTAGCCTATTGTTACTTATGTGACTGTGATGTGCCATTGAATTCAAGTGCTGATTTAATATAGGTGTTGGCAGCTCTTGATATTGTTCGTCAAGGTGCCGATGTTATGCCAAGCAAACAGCTGAATTCTGTCCTTGATGCTGAACTTGGTCAAGGCTGGTCCTCTAGGCTGAGGAGTTTCGACTATGAACCACTGGCTGCAGCGAGTATCGGACAGGTTAGTCTGCCCGAGGCAATCCTCTTATAGTTTAAATAACCGCATACCAAATTTATTCTTTTGAGAGCCATCAACACTTCAACACCAACTGAGAATTTCTGCTCTGAGGATCAAGCTCTGTTTTCCTTATCTGTTCATTCCCTCCTTTTTTATCAGGTTCATCGAGCGGTCTTGAAGGATGGGTCAGACGTTGTGATGAAAATACAGTATCCTGGGGTTGCGGACAGTATAGAAAGTGATATCGAGAATGTTAGGCTACTCTTGACTTACACAAATCTCATCCCTAAAGGTCTTTTCCTTGATAGAGCTATAAAGGTAAAAATCATATTTGGAAAGCAGCATGGATAATTCATGATTTCACTTTTTTCCCCTTTGCATATGCATACTTTCTTGACATATTAGTCTAAACTCTGTCTCTGTGAATGAAAATTCAGCTAGAAAGAATTCATGATTATCCATATGCCGAATTCATGATTATTTAATAAAACATGGATAATTCATGGCCCATTCATACTTCATATTCAGCTGTACCTGTACTGAGAATGAAAATTGAAATCGCTGAAGTCATGCAAAAACATTATGTCATTCAGTATTTCCCCGCACATTTGATGATCTTATGAGTTCTGAATCAAAGCAGTATTCTTTTAAATCTTAAAGGACATATTGTGCTAACGTATGCATGTAATAGTTGTTGCAATTTTCGGTTGACAGAGCATAGTCCCATGTTCCTGCTTACAGGTTCCATGAAATTCGAAATAACTGAACTCACGCAAAAAAATTACTGTCATTCACAGTCGTTTGCTGTGCATTTCATGATGCTATGCGTTCTGAATCAAAGAAATACTATTTTAAATCTGACATATGTTTCCAACATTGTGCTAAAGTATGCATGTACTAATTTTCGGTTGACAGAGCATAGTCTCTTCCATGTTCCTCCTATACAGGTTGCAAAGGAAGAGCTGGCAAGGGAATGTGATTATGTCATAGAAGCAAGTAACCAGAAGCGGTACAAAGAGTTGCTTTCTGATAGCGAGGGCTATTATGTCCCTAAGGTCACTGATGAATTGTCAAGCAAAAAGGTGCTGACATCAGAGTTTGTGCCAGGTGCTTTGATATTTCATTCTGCTTATGTTTTGCTTGGAGTGTTATCTTTTACAATTCTGTAAGTTCTTAACAATGATTTTTTTTAAATCCTTGCCAATTCAAAATTGATATGGGGTGCCTTTACCTTTATGGCATATTCAATCAGAGCTGACATTATTGTGTGGATCTAAGCACGCTATATTACTACCAGACCAAGAATTTGCAGTAACCATGGTTTTTGAGTCGCTGAATAGTCGCTGATTAGTCGCCAACTAATCTCCGAGTCGTTGTCTCAAAATCAGGGCGACTCGCGACTATACAGCGAGTTGCAGGGTCGGCGACTCACTTTTGAGTCGCGACTCAAAAACCATGGCAGTAACTATAAGTATGAACGCCAACAAACTTTCTTATAGCGTTTTGATAGAGAGCAAGAGCCATATACATGACATTTCATAGTTTGTACCAAAAACCTTAATTAACCATATGTTGCCTATTCTATCATTCCGTAGGCAGTTAAACATTGTAATACGAAACATCTTCTGTTGACATCATTTCTTTAATGGGAGCCAGGCCAAGAATTTGAAGTATCATAAAAATGGTATGTGAAAACTTTTGTGTAGCATTTTGATATAGATTATGAGCCATATCTATGGTGTTTCTATACCATAAACTTGAAGTAACCATATCCTATCTATTCTGTAGATAGTTTCACATCGGAATATAAAGCCTCTTATGTTGACATAATTTTTTTTAGAAGAAAAGGGCCCTCCGCCCCAGTTCCATTCGAACGAACGAAACACGAGTCTTACAGCATTACAGAATATAGCACGCAGGGGAACAACAGAAACACTGCCCCAGCACCGGCGCAAAAGCACCCACGACCAGGTTTTAGAAAACTAACGGGAACAAGTCTAAAGACAACCCAACCCAACACTCTGCCACACAGATCAGCGCCGAATATAGAGATCATTCTTCTGTACCACCTTCCAGTGCAGGCCATCCTCGACCATCACCAGATCAGCCTTGTTCAACGTGATCGCTAGAGCTCTGGTTGTGGCCTCCCAATCAGCAACCTTTGTTGAGCCAGTCTCACATTTTGCTTTCTTCAGAGCAGCTTTCATCCCAGCTCTCGCCATGTCAGAGGGGGAGGGCTTCTGGCAAGCAACTCCAACTGCTCCATCCACAGCTTCAGTTGCTCCTTTGCATCCCCTGATAATAG
This sequence comes from Poa annua, assembly GCA_026929855.1. Lineage (NCBI taxonomy): Eukaryota > Viridiplantae > Streptophyta > Magnoliopsida > Poales > Poaceae > Poa > Poa annua. The sequence continues at coordinate 30,896,287 of CM049428.1, forward strand.
GATTAGCCAAGTCGATATCGTGTATGCCAGCTTTCTCCACAGGACCTGCATACCAGACCATGGAACTCTGTTAAAGCACATGTCATTTCTACTTTTCCATAGCACCCACATAACGGCTGCATGGAACATATTAACACCAACATGTTTGCTTTCACTGAGCCAAAGTCTAGCAATAGATTCATACGTAATAGGTCTACAGGTTACGCCTGTCATCCTACAAACTTCTGACCACACCTGCTTGGCAACCACACATTCAAACATGAGGTGATTACCAGTCACCTGCTTGGCAACCACACATTCAAACATGAGGTGATTACCAGTCTCAAGTTCAGAGCAGAACACACAGGTGGGATCCTCAACCTTTTGTCTCTTGCTTAAATTATCCCTAGTCAGGATTTTATTGTGAGAAAAAAGCCAGAGAAAAAAATGGACTCTAGGAGGAACTTTAATTCTCCACAAAGCTGGAACAAACTGGGGAGTAATCCCCCTAAAGTTCACCACCGCATAAAGAGATTTAACTGTGTACACTCCTTTAGAATCCAATTTCCATAAAATACTATCCTCTTCATCACTAAAGTGTATAGAGGTAGCAATTTGTAAGACTTCATACCACAAGCTCATCAGCCTATCATCAAAGCATCTACGGAAGGTGATTTTTAAGTTCAACCCATCCCAAGCATCAGCAACTGTGATATTTTGCTCATTAGCAATAAAATAAATTTCCCAATATTGGATAGCCAGGCTAGAGCCTCCAAACCAATGGTCCTCCCAAAACTTAATCTTCTTACCATTACCCACTTTCCATTGGTACCCTAACTTAGCAGCATTAGCTGCCCAAAGAACACCTTTCCAAAAAGGAGAGGCCCCCAAGGTAGAGCACGAGAAGATATTAGGATTATTAACTGTATACTTATGGTCGATAATCTGCTTCCACAATTTATTATCATCTAGATGATACTTCTTAATCCAAGAGGCTAGCAGACACATGTTCATATCAACCAGGTTTGGAATGCCTAAACCCCCAAACTCTTTTTTCTGTGAAACTAGACCCCAATTGGCCAGGTGGTATTTAAAATGCCCCTCATAATCATCCCAGAGGCAGTGAGCCATCTGGGAATTGATCAGAACTATTGCCCATTTTTGGGAACTTAATGACACTTAGTAGGTACAAAGGAATGCTAGCTAACACACTCTTAACCAGCTCTAATTTTGCTGCATGAGACATTAGTTTACCTCTCCAACCTCCAGCCTTTTTGATAATTGCATCCACAATAGGCTGAAGATCTTCTTTCCTAAGTTTTTTGTAGTGAAGTGGGACCCCCAGATATTTCAGGGGGAACTCACCAATTCTACAACTCAAGATTTGAGCAAAAATTTGAGCTTCTTCCTCAGTGACATTAATGGCCACTAACTCACATTTATGGAAATTAATTCTCATACCAGAGATTTGTTCAAAACAGGAAAGAAGCCATTTGAGATTCATAGCAAATTCTTTTTTGTTCTGAAGAAAAAGCAAAGTATCATCAGCATATTGCATGCTGATAACACCTGTCCTGTTAAAACCACATAGCAGGCCAGCAATCAGATTATTGTTTGCAGCCCTAATTAGCATTTTTGTGAAAACATCAGCTGCCAGATTAAAGAGTAAGGGAGAAATAGGGTCTCCTTGTCTCACTCCTCTGCCAGCTATATAGAAATCACTGTTGACATCATTTAATCTGACGCCAAAAGAACCATTATCTAGTAAAGATCTTACTAACCCCACAAACTTGGGGCTAAAACCTCTGGAGGCCAGCATCTTAAATAAGAAGGATCTGTCAACTCTATCATACGCTTTTTCATAGTCAAGCTTAAAGATAAAACCAGATTCTTCTTATTTCAGTAATAGGAATACTCCATAACCATTATCTGTCCTTGAGAATTTTTAGTATTTTATGCTGAGGCAGCTAGGCAGCACAGTCTCATAACCATTCAAGAGCAAAACTGCCGTGTCTGATCATGAGCTTAATTTCTCCTTGTACAACTGTACCGAATAACCAATGAGGTTGCCAGATGTGGATGTAAGTCTCATATTAATTAGAGCCAAGACTAACGGATAAACTCGAGTCTTGACAACCAGACGCGATATCTTAGACACTTAGTCTATATAGACACCTCAACTAAAAGGACAATCACACTGAGCAAGACTGCTAACAGAGGCCTACTGGAGTTCAACCCCGTTCTTACTATGCTGCCATTGCTGCTGAAAGACACGTTCTGCTGTATGGATTCACATCCACAAACACAAGTTCTATTTTACTCCGTATAACCTGTAATTGACTGAAACTTTGTCCTTACGTTTTAGTTGGGAGATGAGTACATATTGTGTGTTCTACTGTTCTTTCACCCCTCTTGTCTGTACGAATCATTTTATGGTGAAGCATTCTAATAACTGTGTATCTACATGTTGGCTCTGTACAGGAGTTCCCATCGATAAGGTGGCAGTACTAAGCCAGGAAACACGCAATTATGTTGGATATAAACTTCTTGAACTGACGATAAAGGAGTTATTTGTCTTCAGATTTATGCAGGCATGTGTTGCTTTTCACACCATCTGTTAAATTTCTAAATAATTAACACGGTAGCGCTCGAGCTTGTACTTTTTTTGAGTGTCTATTTATTTTCGATTGATTTAACGTGCATCCACATACAATTGCAACAGTTGACCATTTGTGGTGCGCCTGGTGAACGTAGAGAAATCCTCTTGTGCGATCCACCTATTTTCTTACCACACTTTTTATGCAGACTGATCCAAATTGGAGTAATTTCCTCTATGATGATTCTAGAAGGCAATTTAATCTGATTGACTTTGGGGCTGCCCGTGAATTTCCTAAAAAGTTTGTAGATGATTACCTTCGTATGGTAAGTTAAACCCCACATTCGTCCATTAAAGGCTATATTTGTATTCAAGATGTCTGATTCTGTTTTATTGCCAGGTAGTTGCATGTGCAAATAGAGACAGAGCTGGTGTGTTAGAAATGTCCCGCAGACTGGGATTTCTCACAGGTGAGGAACCAGAGGTGATGCTGGATGCCCATGTCGAGGCGGCCTTCATTGTTGGGATTCCATTCTCAAGACCCGGTGGCCACGACTTCCGTGCAAACAACATCACGCACAGTGTCTCCAACCTTGGGGCTACCATGCTGAAGCACAGGATGACTCCGCCTCCAGACGAAGTCTACAGCCTCCATAGAAAGCTGTCAGGTGCATTCCTGGCCTGCATCAAGATTGGTGCAGTTGTCCCCTGTAGAGAGATGCTGCTGGAGGTTTACGAGCAGTACGATTTCAGTGAAGATCACTCAGAAGTTCCTTCCAGCACCGGATAGAACAATGAAATCTATGATTTTTTGCTCCTGAAATCATCAACTAGATACAGGCTAGTTGTACCCCGTTCTTTTTTTTGAAAGGCTTGCAATCGGCTTGTCTATTCTAGTTCAGATTGAAGGAATAATGTGACAAAGTATATTCTCCGTCACAAGAAAAGTGATGTGATTTTGTCTAGATCAGCTCATATAGTTTCTCTGTGGGCGGTGAGGCATCGAAATCCCTTGTATGTTCTCCGTAACATGGAAAGTGATGTAACGTTCTCTAATGTGATAATGTGACATACATGATGCATACACGCATAAAGGACGACCAATACGTACAGGCATGGTTTATCTCTAGTTCGATCGCCACATGCGCGCTCCCACTAGGACATGCGCGTTGCTTACTCTCTTCTCATCTGTTCTCTAATCTTGCCTGCCTGTATGATTCTTGTTTGGTTCCCTGCTGCCTAATTAGCTGCCAAAATTGGGCCAAACTAATTAGCTGGCAAATCTGGCATGCATGCAGGTAATTAACATGGTTGATTTGTCCATGTCCTTTCCATATATTTGGTAGCATACTGTATCTTCTACACAATTAGGTTCTTGCCTGATTAACTCGTTATTTATTTGTAGCTATATAGGTGTGTCACTCCCTTGCTATGCGTGCGTTAAATACACAACCCCCCCTATTGTTCCACTGAATTTTTCTACCGATCGGTCATCTCGGTGCCATCTCAAACAGTTGATGCGAAGATGAAGACGAGCATTCGTGCCGTCAGGCCTTGCGCTCTTCTCGCTCTTCTTCTCGTCCTCGTCGGCAGCTGCGTGCAGGCAGCCGACGAACAGACGTACGTCCGCGCCGGTAGAAGGAGGAGGAGCCGGCGACGTTCCGCTGCGGCGGCCCCAGCAGCCAACATCATGGTGCCTATCACCTTCCTCAACGCCTCCGTCGAGAAGGGAGCCGGTATGTATGTATTATGCATGGATTCGTTTCTTCTTGTTCGATTGTCGGCTCCTCTTGGTTTATTTTGTATTTCACTATAGAGAATACTATTATCTGTTTGATCGATTGTGCTTGCTATCTAGCGACGGCATACCTGCTGTTATCAACGTTTGGGAATTTTTGTGGTAGGTAAAATGGAAAATATTTCAGTTTCCTCATGTAGGATTGAGATTGACCTCTTAAGTTTTAAAAGGTACCTCACTTTTTTGAAAGAAAAAAAAAGGTACCTCACTTGAAAACAGTATCTTTCTGCGTTGGCATTTCTGAAACGTCGCATCCATTACAAAAAGGTTAGCCTAATCTTCTCAGTAGCGCAAGCCTGTTTCGAGGAAATCTTCTCAGTAGCGCAACACTGATTTGCACAGGCATGCAAATTGCCACTTCGTTTGGAATTTCGATAAGATCTGGGACTGAAAAAGTGGTGGATTTCATGGTGGATTGTGACTCGACGATAACGAATGTATATGCAGTTGTAGCCGGATAGTCGACTAGTCCACTGTCGATGCTGACAGAAGACTAAATCTTGGAAGGGCGGGTCTCGTAGAAAATTTCGTACAGCCCAATTATGTGCAGCAGGGGTTGAGCTACGTTCAGCACCTTAAGGAGAAGATCTCCCAGCCTTTCTTTATGGAAATTACCCTGATGGGGCTTTGGGCTATCTGAAAAACCAGAAATGCCTTTATCTTTAGTGGTAAACCTCTCCCAGCTTATATATCACTGCCTATCAGTTATCACGAAGGAAGTTCAGATGCTCAAGTCGAGGACAAACAGAAAGCCTTATGACAACTTTGCTGGTTGGATGGATAGTTTTTTTTGACTTTATGAGTCTTTTCTTTTTCATTGTTTTTGTTCTCTGCTTTAAAAAAAAGTAGAGCCGCCGCCCCTAGCACTCTCCGATTGTGCGTGTCCGTGCCTGTGAATTGAAAGACAGTACTTCTACAGTGTGCATGGACGGGACGCCGCCGGCTTATCACCTGGACCTGGGCTCCGGAGCAGGGAACAACAGCTGGATCGTCAACCTCGAGGTGCGTTACCGAATCGACCATTCCAAGTGATGTACTTACGAAGTAGTACGTACATCGCCACTGCTGAATGGCGGATGGATACGTCGGTGCAGGGAGGCGGGTGGTGCAACAACGCGAGGACCTGCAAGTTCCGGACAAGGTACCGCCACGGGTCGTCCAACTTGATGGAGCGGATGATCGCCTTCACCGGCATCATGAGCGCTAGCCCCGCCGATAATCCTGGTCGGTGCTACTCAACACTACCACAAGAAGATCATCTGCCATCGACATATGCATCATTGATCGTTTCTTCCTACTTGCTTTGCAGACTTCTACAACTGGAACCGGGTCAAGATTCGTTACTGCGACAGCGGGTCTTTCGCCGGCGACGCCTTCGACAAGGTGAATTGCATATATACTACTACCTTTGTATCCATCTATCCATGGGTTCTCAAACATGTTGCAGGGTACTAGGCTTTACTTCCGGGGCCAGCGGATTTGGGAGGAAGCCATCCAACACCTCCTATCCATGGGGATGTCCTCCGCCGATCAGGTGCTTCTCACGGGCTGCTCCGCGGGGGGACTGGCAGCGATACTGCACTGCGACCAATTCGCCGACTTCTTCGCCGGCCGGAGTACCACCACCGTCAAATGCCTCGCCGACGCAGGCCTTTTCCTCGACGTGTAAGTACGTCTGCTTGCTTATATAGTACTTCAAAATAATATAAGTGGTCGATCGCCGCATCACGAACTCAGCCGGTTGATCGATCGATATGTCGTCGTTGCGTTTTGTGCAGCGTGGATATCGCCGGCGGACGCAGCTTGAGATCCTACTACGCTGACATCGTCACCATGCAGGGAGTGGCTCACAACCTTCCGCCCACCTGCACCGATCGCCTCGACGCTACCTCAGTGCGTACCTACCTATATATATCGGCCAGCATATGTTGCAACGCATTCAGCAGAGCTTAATCCTTGGTTGTGTTCGTGCAGTGCTTCTTCCCTCAAAACATAATCGACGACATAAAGACCCCCATCTTCCTGCTGAACTCAGCCTATGACGTCTGGCAGGTAAACATAATGCTGCACTCATGAATGAGTGACCAGAGGTGATTAACCGTAACATGGTCTGAAATTCACTGGATGTCGGGTTGCATCGCGGCCAAATGACCGAACAAATGTTCATATGAATCTGACAAAAATCCAATCAAAGAATTCATTTGAATTCGTGTGCAGTAATGAAAAAAAAATGATGCAATCGTGTTGAAAAAATTAATCAGATTGAAGAAAGCCTGGCCCCAAAGAGAATAGACCCCAGCGGCGCCTGGCGAGCCTGCAAGTTCAACCACTCAGCCTGCGACGCATCTCAAATGAAGATCCTACAAGGTAAGAAAGAACCATAAATATCCAGGTGAACGGAAGGTTAGGACACAGCTCCCGACCAACCAATTTTGTGTCCGTAGATTTCAGGGAGCAGATGGTGGCATCTGTTGGAGACTTCTCCAGTTCCAGGAACAACGGGCTCTTCATAAACTCGTGTTTCTCCCACTGTCAGTCCGAACTGCCGGCTACCTGGAACGGCTCCCCTTCCATTCAGAACAAGGTACAAGACCCAACTCTTAGTACATGGTACGTTTGTACATTTGTAATTGCTTCATGTAATTTGTGTTTTTGTTGTGAGTAAAGGGGATCGCGAAATCTGTGGGTGACTGGTACTTTGGCCGGGCCGAAGTGAAGGCGATCGACTGCCCCTACCCTTGCGACAACACATGCCGTCACATCAGATGAGAAGAAAGAAGGTCGTGCAAGCTCGGCACGCTTGAACGCATGGACTGACCGTGTGGAATTTAGAACCCGGGGAAAGGTTTTGTTCATTTTCAGTGGAGAACTCAGGCAGGATGATACGAACGTTCTCTTTAAATCCCTGTCCTGTTTTTTTTTTGTGTGGTGCCAGTGAGAAGTCGTGGTACTAACAATCAGTAAGTTTTCAGTATGATGTTGTACATTTAAATTTCAAAAAAAAAAACAATCAGTAAGTTTTTTATAAGAGGAGTGGTTTCGAATAGAGGTGGTCTTGGCGACCCGACTAAATTAGATTCATAGATGAACTTTATCCATCAGCATAATAAGTTGGATTTTCTTGCTTTGTTATCTGTTTTTTTAGAAATACAGTATAACGCAAATGCTCATATACACGCGCACACACTCAACCGTATGAACGCACGCACACCCTAACCCTATGAGCACCTGCGAGAAACTGAGCCGGTGGGTCAGGTCTTGAGATTGACGAAGTCACCACAGGCGCTTCGCTGTCGACGGGAACGTCGCCTCCCACTAAAGAATATTCCGCCAAAATGAGAAACACCATAGTCAAACTTAGGGTTTGAAGTCTCATGGCTAGGGGTACAACCACCCACTTAACCATCTTGGCACAAGCAAGTTCTCATTATCTGTTTTTTCTGCTCCCTTTTAAACCATCTTTGTGACGGAAACATCTGGGTTTCTTAGCACTTACCACCTCATGTGCTACCACACCAACTACATTTTTAGTAGAGAAACCACACCAACTACATGGCATCGTCGACAATGCGATATCAGACGGGCCATCGACCGTCCGAAAGCAATGCTGGCCCAGATCGAGAAAGATGATAGCAATAAGCCATCTGCGCCATGGTGGCGATCGGTGTCAGTGCACCAGGTTGAGGTCCATAGCGGGTGTGGCGCGCTAAGTGCGTATCTATGTGCGTGTGCGTGTAGTGTGCACGTTGTGTATGTTAGTCGTTGGCGAGGTAGGACAGCTCAAGCTGGCCATGTTGTCCGCGTCAGAGCGCGACATGGGCGTGAGCCGAGGGCGTGCGGGGCGTGGCGTGCGTGGGTGCATGGACGTGTGAGTGCGCGTTCTGGGCGCGACGCTTTAAACCCCCTCTGTAATCGCCATTGATCGTCACCACGAGGATTGAGCTCGGGTTGAAATAGAGAAAAGGTGTTCATGCGACGCAAATATTCGTTTCGTCAGAGTTCCTGTTTTTTGAACTTCGTCTCCTACCTCCGTCCGTGAGCCTGAGAGAGAAGCAATAGGCTACCCAACAAGTGGTATCAAAGTGAGGCGATGGCGTTGGTTCCGGCTGCTAGCGTTGAGGGGAGCATGGTGCCGCTCTCCTGTCCGATGCTCGTCAGTGACAACTACACCATCTGGGCGATCAAGGTCGATGAAAACCTCGACGCGTAGGACATCTGGGAGGCGGTGGTTCCAGAGGATCCGATGGTGGCGGTGAGTCCGAAGAAGAACAAGACGGCAAGGACGTACCTGCTCGGTGCGCTCGCGGAGGACATCCTGCTGCAGGTATCGTCGAAGAAGACGGCGACGGAGGTGCTGGCGAGCCTCAAGGCGAGGTTCGTGGACGCGAATCGCGTCAGGGCGGCTCGTCTGTCCATGCTGCACGGTGAATTTGATCGGCTGATCATGGCGGACGGCGAGGTGCTGGACGTCTCAACGGCATTGCGGCAAGGTACACGAACCTTGGCGCGACGCTCGACGAGGCCGAGATGGTGAATCGACGCCGTGCCTGACGCCCTGTACACGGCGGTGGCCGACATCGGGCAGTTATGTGACCTGGAGACCGTGTGCGTCAACGAGGTGCTCGGGCGGCTCAAGGTGTTCGAGGAGCACACGGAGCAGCGCAAGAAGGCCACTGACGGCGGGCGTGGTGACGATCACCTGCTGCTCACGTCGGCACAGTGTGAGGCGTTGCGTCGAGCACGCGGTGGGGGCGGCTATGACGACGACATTGCGGGGAGGAGCGCAGACTGGGGCAGGCGTGGCAAGTGCCACAACCCACAACTGTGGCATTTGTGGCCACTTCGCCCGCGACTAAGAAGGAGGAGGCGCTGCTCTACGACGCCGGCATCAACCCGGATCTCTTCTAGGCATGGCTTAGGGGGAGATTGATAGCAATAAGCCATGTGCGCCATGGTGGCGACCGGTGTCTGTGCACCAGGCACCACCATGTCGAGGTCCTGGCAGCTCGACCTGCCATGTGAACACATCTCAATTGGTCATGGAAGTTGATATACAACCCAATCACCTAAGTTCAAAGCCTCACAGACGCATATTTTGGTTGTTATTATTTAAATTAAAAAACCCGCTTCCCGTATTGCATTCCTTAAAAAACATAAATTTCTCCAATTTGCCTTTCTTTGTGTAGCCCAGATTAATAAAATAAATTTTGATATTGAAAAAACTGCAAACTTGTAAATCTCGACACTATCTGTTCCTTCGATTTTTCCCGATTTTTAGAAAACAAGAAATACCGTTTTGTATTTTGATAAAATGAGCAGTATGGAGCTCGGGCTCCATTTGCACTATCTCGCTCCGACTTTTTTTGTACAAGACACATATATATATCTGGAAGCTCCACGTGCTTAATGAATCATGTGCTGGCAAGCTGGCGTATATACGGAAGGAAATGTAAGCAAAATTGTAGCTAGCCCCTAGGCGGTGAACCATTCATTTTGCTAGATCTGCACGCGGGGTATAAATACTCTTGGATACTAGTACTATATATGCATATATATTAATTAATGCGATCGCTGAGTTTAATACCTCCCCGTATCTTTTTCTTGACCAAATTGATTAATGCCTTCCTGTGGAGCCTGTATATAGATAGGGCGTTATGATCCTTCTGTCAGGAATAATCGAGGGTACTGACTGATTGCATCAATCATCGAAGGTACTGACTGATTGCATCAATCATCCCCTCAGTGAGCTATTATTTGCCACCAGCAACGCTTCGCTTGCATGACAGCAGGCTAATAAAAGCGGCAGGTAGACGCAGGGTGGGCGTAGAGAGTAGCAGTAGCACCTATTTCCTCAGTCCCGTTCTATTGAGTCGAGTCACAACTCACAAGACAATCCAACGTTGAAGATGGGGGAGAAGATTAGGATGATCAAGCTTTTCCTTGCGGGGCTTGTCATCCTCGTCGGGAGCATGCAGGCGATGGCCGATGAGCACAAGAGCGGCGGTGGTGGGAGGAGGCTCACGGCGCTGCCCAACTTACCTGTGCCTATCACCGTCCTCACATCCGCAGATGACAAAGGAGCCGGTATGTACATATACAAATATTATGGTTGTAACAAGTTCGAGTTTAACAACCTTCGTGTTATGTTTATGTCCAGTGACATGTTGCTGGACCGAGCCACTTCAGTTTGACAGGTTTTTAGTTTAAACTACAGTATGTCCAATCCAATCAACCCTCACGATCCTTTTACGGTCGCAGGACACATGTATGCTAGCGCAGAGACAGAGTACTATTGGTAGTGGCAGTCAACTTATTTAAGTTGATTCAAAATCTACTTTCTCAGGTGGGGACTTTGTCCCCCCACGTGACCATAAAAAAAGACTACTTTCAACCATTTAGATTTGCACATTCAAGTCTTCTCGACGGTTTTTTGCACTGCATATCTATATTCATCCCAAATGTTCTAATGCAATAGCTCATGAATTTAGTAAGATCCTTGCCGATCTAGTCTTAATTGCATATTAACTCCCACCATATATATTCGTAGGAATCCAGCAAATTCAACATTAATTAGGCATTATTTGTGCTACCCAGCGAGTATTATTCTAGATTTGCTACAATTTATGGTTAATTTCCTTAATTATTATGTTTAAAATAGTACTATGTGATTTTGACCACGGCTTATATTATGTGTACTACGATTTCTATGATTATGATACATTTAAATGCCACATGTATTTTTTTTAAGTTTTTAATTATTTTCATGGTAGATCTACTTTTTTTTAAAGATGTATTATTATCAAGTTGATATCAATTACACCTAACGGCTGCAACAAGGTAAGGTAGTATGAGCCATCAAAAATAGGATTAACATGTGATACAGTACAATGCAAAAGTATGCATACATGTATTGTACGTGGACTGCTGCAGCTAGCCAGCCAGCTAGTATCTACATATATTTGACGGCACCATATACTATATGTAAATGATGGATGCAGTGTGCCTCGATGGGACGCCGCCAGCTTACCACCTGGACCCGGGCTTCGGTGCAGGGAAGAACAGATGGATCGTCAACCTACAGGTATTTATTAATTACATAAACGTTAAAACGGTGTGGTGTGTCCCAATGGATCATCGATCATGATATTTAAGTTGTACATCTACATGCTGCACGCAGGGAGGCGGTTGGTGCGACAGCGTGAACGACTGCATGAACCGCAAGGCGGGCAGTTTCGGGTCATCGAATCGCATGGAGAAGCAGATGAATTTCTCGGGCATCATGAGCTCCAGCCCCGTCGAGAATCCTGGTACCCTAGTATAGTATATGAATTAAGCATCATCCTAGCTAGCTAGTATGAGTCAAGCTGAAATTTGCACCTATATGTATGTCAGATTTCTACAACTGGAACCGAGTGATGATCCGGTACTGCGACGGCGCATCCTTCGCCGGCGAAGGCTACCACGGTGGTTCCAGGATGTATTTCCGGGGCCAGCGCATCTGGAACGCTTCCATCCGGCACCTCCTCTCCATTGGGATGGCCTCTGCAGACCAAGCGCTGCTCTCGGGGGGCTCCTCCGGGGGCCTGGCGGTGATACTGCACTGCGACCAGTTCCGCGCCTTCTTCTCCGGCCGGCGCACCACCGTCAAGTGCCTCTCCGACGCAGGCCTCTTCCTTGACGCGTAGGTTAATGGTGCACAATTAATGATCCAAGTTATTCTGCACCTATGATTAATTGTTCACCGCCATGTTGTATGCTTGCAGCGTGGATGTCTCTGGCGGCCGTAGCTTGAGATCCTTATACGGCCGTGTCGTAGCTACCCATGGAGCGGCTCAGAACCTGCCCAAGAGTTGCACTGCTCGTCTCGACGCCACCTCGGTGCGTATGTGTATATTATATTGTATACTGTATCTATTTTTGCGGGTATACTTGTATATATATGTTGCTCGTTGTCCCATATCATCTGAACTTAGCACTATCTTCCTCATGCACGTACGTGTTGCTCGTTGTCCCATATCATCTGAACTTACCACTATCTTCCTCATGCACGTACGTGCACATGCAGTGCTTCTTCCCGCAGAATTTAATCGGCAGCATAAATACCCCAATGTTCCTGCTAAATGCGGCCTACGATACCTGGCAGGTATAGCAAGTTTTTCACCTCAATATAAGCATCCACGTCTATCCTCCTATACCTACTATATACTATTCTCTCAGTTCCACAATATAAGATGTCCTAGTTGTACACATATTATATAGATTCACACTAAAAAAATAAGTGCATATATATAGTAAAACATCTCTAAATAGATGTGTATACATATGAATATGAAAAATTGCTAAAACATTATTATATTTAAAAACGAAGGGAGTACATATATGTTTTTTTTAGATAGAGTACATATATGTTTATATGCATGTAATACATTCTGACAAGGGGAAATGTAATTCAGATCCATGAAAACCTGGCCCCGGATAGAGCCGACCCCAACGGCACATGGCGAGCCTGCAAGTCTAACCGTTTAGCCTGTGACGCATCCCAGATGACGGTCTTGCAAGGTAAATACATTGTTTAATTTGGCATCTACTGTACGGTACCACATGCATGATGATATTTGCATAACGAGATCAACACGATGGTCTAAATTATGTCTATTGTTCCATGCCTATGATTGTAGCTTTCAGGGACCAGATGGTGGCAACCGTTCAAGGTTTCTCCCGTTCCAAGAGCAACGGGCTCTTCATAAACTCATGCTTCATTCATGGTCAGTCCAAGAACCCGGCCACTTGGCATGCAAATGGCTCTCCTGCTATTCGAAACAAGGTATACCTAGCAAGTCAATTGGGTTTGAAGTGGATTACATCAAGCATTGGTTCATGTAAATGTGTTGTTCTTGCGTTCACAGGATATCGGAAAATCTGTCGGTGACTGGTACTTTGGGCGGGCTGAAGTGAAGGCAGTTGATTGCCGCTATCCATGCGACAACACATGCCATCACGAGATGTGACAATAACAGATTTAATTTGGGAAAAGAAGAAGGAGCAATACATTCGCTTACATGTCTTGAACTATTGTTGCATTTACTTTTTGTGTTAACTCGTTCCAGACGAGACAAATATGTAAATCCATGCAACGGTACATACCAAGACAAGTGAAATATTTACTATAACAGTTTATGAGCTCAAGCAGATCCTGCAATAACTTACTAACAATAAGTAATTAGAATCAATGTGGTTCTAACCAGTTTACCCAAGTTTATGTGATCGTTCTTCGAAATATCTAAGGGGTTTGCAAAATAATGGACTTCTATATACGATCAATTCAACAAACATAATGAAAGTTCCTGGTTAACAAAGTGGTGCATTGTTTGTACACAAAGACCGCCTGGGTGGAAAATCTTGATGCTGAGACTAGATGCATACTTAGTAAATGCATGTTTAAATTCCTAAATGACGACGGGTGTGGCAAGATCTACTACTCCCTTCGTCCTGATTCAAAGTGTTGGTTGGCAATTCTTTAGACCGTAGGAATTCACTGATTGGAGCTAACTCTGGCATGGATTGCCATGCCCAAATTTGTAGGGAATTCATGCAAACGCGTCTAAGAGGTGGAGGTATCCTCTATGACATGAGTAGTCGCAACAGGGGATGATATTCCCAACTTAAAAGCACGACCTCTGAAGATTGCATGCTGCACTATGACGTTTGTAGGTCCTCATAGGGATGAGGTCTTCACATCTCCACTATATTGTGCAAGACCTGAATGTGAATTAATTTGGGAAAAATTCTTGAACCTGAATTGTCACGGGTCATGGAAGAAGTGGTTGATGCGTGGACAGTTGTGTGAACTGAGTGACCTTGGATATGAGAGGCCATGGGATCGACCAGGGAGGTAATTGACACATGTTAATCTGAATCAACAGTCATAATAATAGGTGGTGATCATAATGAGATCCGTGCCCACAACGTCCAGTGACGAGACGTGACAAGGTGCGCCCGGTACTTTCCGATGTACGTGCAAGCGGTAGTTCCCTTGAAACCGTCCTACTATATCACATGTTTGTTAAGGTCTCCATCTGTTGGATCTGGCGTGGATGGTCATTATTATTCCGGAAGGACACAAAGAGTCTTTTTTCCCTTATACAAACCGGAATTGTTGCCTTATCCATTTTTTTATGTTCCTTTTCCTGCTTCCCACACCTTTCAAGAGAGGAATTCTTAGCAATCCTTTGAGCAGGATATTTTCTTCATGTCATGTGTGAGTGAGTATCTTGCAAACACATTGGTGTTTCCCTTGTTTTTTCTTTCTTTTTACAAATTACAATTTTAAAAAGGTTTTCCGTATTTTTGGGTTGTCGGCAAGATATTATCTATTTGGTGTATCATAAATTATACGCAGAAATATGTCATTTATGTGTTTTGATCTTATCTATTTGGTACATTATAAATAACTAGTGGAATTGGCGCGGCGACACGCCGCGCCCTTGATGTTAAATTCGGTGTAAAGTTTATTCTGTTATCGTGGTTTGTAGTTATCTGTTTTGTTAGTATGTTTGGTACAATAAATGTTGAGCATAATTGTGGATATGTTTGAAGGAGTACCGTAAAAAATTCAACAAATTGTTTTAAATTTATTTAAAACATGGTGCAGTTTAAATTTCCTTTTTCGCGGTAAGAGAATTGGGAAATTCATTTTCTTAAAACGACATAAATGAGTCAAATGAACTTCTATATGTTATCTGAAAATTTGAAGATTTGAGTCACGTTGGAAGAGATCTCAACATAGTTACAACGGCTATATTGGTTTACACATTTTTATTAATTTGTTCTGAATTAATTTGGAGTTGAATCTCAGAAGTATTAGCTCTTGTAGTTTTTTGTTTTAATTTTATCAGAATTTGTTGTTTTCAGTGGGTCTGAGTCTTTGATAATCTTAAATTGATTTTCTATAAGACTTAAATAGAATTTAAATTTGGTGTTGATGACATAAAATGTTGTAGTTTTTTTGACCTTTTGTTTTGCTTAAACATGCATGAGGACATATCGGCTGTAAAGTGATCTTTGTGCTAGAAACTTTGGTATTTTATTTGTTTGTTGTGAATTATAGATTAGAAGTTACAATTTTTACAGTTTCAAATATTGTCTGTAATTGTTTGAAATAAATAGTGGGTTAGGCTGGAAAGTTTTATGTCGTTCCTGTATCCGTTATTTTAACAGAATTAGGATATGTTGCTTATATTCGTGCGCGTTACGATTTGCAACTTACATATTTTACAGTCACGAATATTGTGCTTAGTTATCTAAAACCAGCAATGAGTCAGACAAAAAAGTTTATATTAATTGTTGCAATATTTTTTTTATCGGATAACTTATTTGTGTGTCTTTGGATGGTTATGATGATTATCCATAGCCTGAGCGGATAATATATAAAATTGTATCGTTGGTAATTATCCGTAAGCTATGCAATTACTGTGAGAAGTTATAATGTTAATATAACTAAGATATGTAGATATAATGGTCGTTGTAATTAATGATTTTAAAAGTTCTCTAAATTTCCATGGAGATGAGTTAGTTGTAAAGATGTTATTTTCCTGCAAATTTAGATATTTTATTTCCATTTATCTGAGTTTTATATGAAAATGTATGAATTCTCCGATTTTTTTGCAAAATTGTAACGTTGGTAATTATCCATAAGCTATGCAATTAGTATGAGAAGTTATAATGTTAATATAACTAAGATATGTAGATATAATGGTCGTTGTAATTAATGATTTTAAAAGTTGTCTAAATTTCCATGGAGATGAGTTAGTTGTAAAGATGTTATTTTCCTGCAAATTTAGATATTTTATTTCCATTTATCTGAGTTTTATATCAGAATGTATGAATTTTCTGATTTTTTTTTGCAATTTCCCAAAAATGTATCAGGCTGACAGGCGGGACCCGCATGTCATCCATAAGCTATGCAATTAGTATGAGAAGTTATAATGTTAATATAACTAAGATATGTAGATATAATGGTCGTTGTAATTAATGATTTTAAAAGTTCTCTAAATTTGTTATAATGTTAATATAACTAAGATATGTAGATATAATGGTCGTTGTAATTAATGATTTTAAAAGTTGTCTAAATTTCCATGGAGATGAGTTAGTTGTAAAGATGTTATTTTCCTCCAAATTTAGATATTTTATTTCCATTTATATGAGTTTTATATCAAAATGTATGAATTCTCTAAATTTTTTTTGCAAAATTGTATCGTCGGTAATTATCCATAAGCTATGCAATTAGTATGAGAAGTTATAATGTTAATATAACTAAGATATGTAGATATAATGGTCGTTGTAATTAATGATTTTAAAATTTGTCTAAATTTCCATGGAGATGAGTTAGTTGTAAAGATGTTGTTTTCCTGCAAATTTACATATTTTATTTCCATTTATCTGAGTTTTATATCAAAATGTATGAATTTTCTGATTTTTTTTTGCAATTTCCCGAAAATGTATCAGGCTGACAGGCGAGACCCGCATGTCATCCATAAGCTATGCAATTAGTATGAGAAGTTATAATGTTAATATAACTAAAATATGTAGATATAATGGTCGTTGTAATTAATGATTTTAAAAGTTGTCTATCATGCTGACAGGCGGGACCCGCATGTCATCCATAAGCTATGCAATTAGTATGAGATGTTATAATGTTAATGTAACTAAGATATGTAGATATAATGGTCGTTGTAATTAATGATTTTAAAAGTTGTCTAAATTTCCATGGAGATGAGTTAGTTATAAAGATGTTATTTTCCTGCAAATTTAGATATTTTATTTCCATTTATCTGAGTTTTATATCAAAATGTATGAATTTTCTGAATTTTTTTGCAATTTCCCAAAAAAGTATCAGGCTGACAGGCGGGACCCGCATGTCAGCGACGCACGATGACGTCAGCCCTGCGCATCGGCCGACGGCGGACGTGGGCGGCGGCTGGCTTGCGGCGGCGCAACGCCGGCCGGGCTTGATCCGTCGAGGCGGGGACGCGGTGGAGGGCGACGTTGCGCGTATAACCGGCGGCGCGGGGCGCCAAATGGTCACCGGAGTCGCCGCCGGCGACCGTTCCCACGGCGCCGTCTGCAGAGAAGGACGGCGGCGGAGCACGGCGGCGCACCGGCGCCTCCGGCCGTCCGAGACGCATCCCGCTGGTGGAGTTGTAGAGGAAGAAGCGGCGGAGCTTCTCGTCCCCTTGGAGCTGAGCGAGGAGGGCAGGAGCAGCGACGGCGCCGGCGGCGCCCCGGAGGTCGCGGGAGAGGGAGAAGGTCGGGGATGACTGCGGAGACACTTTTGCAGAAACGTCCTCGACTTTTTCAGAAATCACTTATAGGTCCTTCGGGGGGGGATTGAAAAGTGCCGGACACTGTTCACAATGAACAGTGAATCGACGCACCACAACGCGCCATTCCCTCCCGCCTTAATATATAGAGTAATGTGTAAATATGACATCTGTTCTGCATGGTGCGTTGATATTATGAATAAGTGTTGTCCTTTTGTTGTTGATATCATGTTGTAAAATTTGTGTACTGTATTGTGGAAGAAATTGTGTATGATGTTGAACCATAATATGGTATCTCCTTTTAAATCAATGGAACTACTAAATGCACGGTGCTCATCACAAATGTTCAAAACCACAAACACGTAACCGAAGTTAGAACAATGCAAACAATGGTAAAAAAGGCTCTTTTATTAGGTTTTCATGGCGGCAACAGATATTTATGGTAAAATTAGTTGCTTTAATATAAACGGGTGTTGCCCAGTTGTCGATATGTCATCCACATAAGTGACATGATTGTAACGATCCGACCATTGTTGGTTTACACGTGTGTTTTCATCTGTGTCTGATATGCTGCTATGTTCTAATGAGTTTCATGCACTTAGTCCTCAACGCCCAAGTAATGGTCTTGAGGGAAATCGAGCGCTCGAGTGCTAGGTACACGTGGTCTAATAGGCAAAGGAACCCGGTGAGATGCGTCCTCTACCGGTTCCTAGTCTTGCCTGAGTGGGAGGCTAAGTTCCCTTTGGTCTCGTTGCAGGCCGTGACCGCGATTGGATCGGATCATACTCCGTTAGTCTTGAATACGGGGTAGACCGAGTTCAAACGCTCCCCGAGGTTCTTCTTCGAGACGTCCTGGTTTGGACTCCTAGAGTTCAAAGATCTTTTCTGGACTAAGTGGGAGCGGTTCGCGTCGTAGCTTTCGAGTTGCCGCGGCCCGGTGGACTTCTGGCATGCCCGGTCTTCGTCCATGAGGACGTTCCTCAAGGGTTGGGAGCCAATCTCGGAAAACAACAGCGAATTTCTAAGCTCCAACTGACTCGTCAAATTCAAGAGTTAGACTCGACTGCTGACAGCTCTGGCCTGGATGATGACGACTGGGCTCTGCGCTACTCGCTAGAGGAGCGACTGCTGCATTGCTTGGCCACGGAGGAGGAATATTGGCACCAACGAGGGAGACAGAATTGGGTGTTGCAGGGAGACGCGAACACGGCCTACTTCCACGCCTTCGCCAATGGCAGACGTCGTAAATGTGCGATTCGCTCGTTGGAAACAGAGACAGGTGTGGTCTCTGCCCAGCAGGAGGTCCTGGCGCATGTTTATGACTTCTACAGGAACCTGATGGGGGCTCACGAGCAACAGGTGTTGACGCTCGTGGCCGCCCCTTGGGGGGCCCTTCGTCGTTCCTCTGAGGAAGAAAACCTTGAGCTGGCGTGCACGTTCTCTCTCGAAGAACTAGAGGAGACGCTCCGAAATACCAAGTCCAAGACAGCTCCTAGGCCAGACGGGTTCCCAGTAGTCTTCTTCAAGAGGTTTTGGCCTGAACTGAAACACTTGATTCTAGGGATCCTTAATGGGTTTATGCTGGGCACTATTGACATCTCCAGACTCAACTTTGAAATTCTTTCGCTCATCCCCAAGGTGAAAGGGGCGGTGAACATTAAACAGTACCGGCCAATTGCTTTGATCAACTTCATGTTCAAGTTGGTCTCCAAAGCCATCGCGTCCAGAGTCGCGCCGATTGCCCATAGAATTATTAGCCCGGCGCAAACGAAGGGAGGCAGATTTTGGATGGTCCGCTTGTGCTCCACGAAATTGTCCGTGAAATTAAGTCGCAAAACCTTCCTGCCGTTCTGCTTAAGCTGGATTTCGAAAAGGCCTTTGATCGGGTGAGTTAGTCTTTCCTTGAGGAAGTGCTCCTTAAGAAAGGTTTCGACTCCCTGATGGTTCACAAGTTCATGCAGCTAGTCACTGGAGGCCCCACGGCAATCTCGGTCAACGGGGAGCTGGGCCCCTACTTTCATAATAAGAGAGGGGTTCGCCAGGGTGACCCCTTCTCGCCGCTGTTGTTCGACTTCGTGGTTGACGCGTTGGACCTCCTCCTCTCTCGTGCTCGGAATGCGGGCCACATTGAGGGTGTGATCTCGCATCTCATCCCCGGAGGAGTGACGCACCTCCAATACGCGGATGATACACCAATTTTGCTCCAGAATACTGAGGCAGGGCTCGCCAACCTGAAGTTTCGGTTGATTTGCTTTGAACTCTTGTCAGGAATGATGATCAATTTCCATAAGAGTGAGGTCATTGTCATGGGTGGAGATGAGGGGGAGCAGGACAGAGTGGCCAACCTCCTAAACTGTCAGGAGGGATCTTTCCCATTTACCTTCCTTGGTTTTCTCATTGCGGATAGAAAACTGACTATTGCTGACTTAGGGCCGGTGGTGGCTACAGTGGGCTTCCGTACGGAACCCTGGCAGGGCAAGTTCATGTCTCGGCAGCGTGCCTCACCCTGGTGGACTCCTGCCTATCCAACATTCCGTTGCACATGATGGGACTTTTCTTGCTTGCAGACGATACCCACGTAGGGTTTGATAGACATCGGAAGTCGTTCTTTTGGGAAGGCAAAGGAAATAAAAAGAAGTACCACATGGTGGCGTGGGAGGACGTTTGCAGACCCAAGGACCAGGGTGGCCTAGGAATCGCTAACTCCAAGTTACTCAATAAGCCCCTGCTGGCCAAGTGCATCTGGAGGCTGTTTGCCGGAGAAGAAGACGCCAGCCTGTGGGCTAGCATCCTGCGCGCTAAGTACCCAGGAGCCCACGATCTTTTCAACTCGAACCCGGCTGGGGGATCGCAGTTTTGGCACGGCATCCATAAAGTCAAGGAGGATTTCCGCCGAGGGGTTCGTTTCCATCTGGGCAATGGCCAGCTGATCATGTTCTGGACTGACCACTAGTCCGGGTCCAGCCCTCTGTGTGACAGATTTCACAGGTTATTTACTATTGCCTCTGCCCCGGAGGCGCGGGTGGCGCATCTCCTAAGTTTGGCGCGCTGGGCTATCAGTTTTAGAAGATGCTTTGGCCCTGAGGAGCAGCAGCAGTGGTCTTTGCTGTTGGTAGAAATCGATGGGGTGGTTCTGTCGGACGAGAGGGATGGGGTGTCGTGGGCACTCGAGGAGTCCGGATGTTTCACGACCAATTCCATGTATTTAAAACTGGTTCTGGATAGAGAGCCCGTCCCCGTCCCAGATATCTGGCAGGCAGTGATCCCCCTGAAAGTGCGTATTTTTTTGTGGCAGTTAGCCAGGGGGAGGCTCCCGTCCAATGATCAAATTGTCTTGCGCCATGGTCCTTCCGATTGGCAGTGTGCCCTCTGCGAAGTGTCGGAAGATGCGAGTCATATTTTCTTCTCATGTGCGCTCGCCCGTTTTGTGTGGAGCGGGCTGCGTGAGGAGCTGCACGTCTCTTGGGCGTCGGACGCCTACTCGGATGTCTTACGCATCCTGGAGGGCTTCAAGGGCAAAAAGCGTAGGGTGTTGAGGGTTTTGTTCGCAGCGGTGTGCTGGGGGCTTTGGCTTATTCGTAACAACTTCACGATTGAAAGGAAATTCCCTAACCAACCGGTTGACTGTTTTTCAAAATCTTAATCCTTTTGCAGCATTGGCGCCCCCTCCTCAAGGCCGACCTCGCTCTGCTGCTGGACGTTCTGGTGGCGTCCCTTAAGAAGCTGTTCGCGGCTTCGAACTCCAGGACGTGATGGTGGAGATGGAGTGCCCTCTCCCCTCCTGGTGCCCTGGTGTCAAGCCGCCCCTGCCGCCGCTCCAGTGCGCGGCCTCAGTTCGTCGTGACGGTCCTCTCTCGTCGTCAGGGCTCTCCTAGTTTCCTTGCCTTGCGGTTGCCGCCCCGACCTTCGTACTTTGGTTTCGTTCGCTGTTTCTTCAGTTGGACTCCTTTATTCGCCAGCCAATGGTGCTGATGTTGCTGCTTTTGTAATCTTCCCCCTTCCTTGTGTGACGCTGCCGTTTGTTGGCTTTATTAATTTAAAGTCGGGCACGGGGTGCCTTCCGTCTAAAAAAGTAATGGTCTTAAAGATGCCATTGTGGGCCAACATTTCTTCCTTAGTCCGCTTGAAGGTAGGTAGATAAGTCTGCTCTGGTTTTGGGGAGGCGGAAGGTGACAACATCCAAGGATGGAGCTACACTATCGGGGTGGGGTCATTTGACACCCACGCAAACCCTTTTACATGTAGCCTAGTATGGAAAAATGGTCCTAGTGAACCCATTTGTTGAGAAGCTGAGATGTGGTAACAGTGTGAGCTACTTGGGAGGCCAAAATCATTAAACACTAGCAGGCCATCACTCCATCTGTTCCTCTATATCGCGCTATCAAACCCTCTACTTTGTTTAACTCTTACCTGGATTATTTCAATTCCATCCTATTTGGAGGATGTTATCCATGAGCTTCCATTCTACATTGATAATAAATGTGATCTGATGAAAGATTTGTGAATCTGAAAACTATTTCTAAACTTGCTAAGTTGATGGTCAATACAAAATAAACTTCGCATTTGTTTTGGTATATCAACTCCTCAAACTAGAGTTAGTTATGCCCGTGGCCACTGCATCTATTATTCAACTCTGCTTAAGGTTCCACTCTCTCAAGATGAGAGACTATAGATGCCAAATTAAATGGGGAGGTAATTACTTTTATAGTCTGACTTGTTTATATCAGGGGCGGAGCTGCATGGGTAAACCTGAAGGGGATCGTGTGCGGAAAACAAAATTTTTCCTAGCAACGATATCCTTAAACTAGCCAAGATCTACACTATGCAGATATAGTAGTACGGCGGAGATCGGAATACATACCCTCGTAGACCGAATAGCGGGGATTACGCTCCCGCACAAGCATTGACGACGAAGACGACGTAGCCGACCTCTAGGTCGCGGAGAACTCGGCGCGACGAAGATGACCCCGAGGTCGGGTGGAGGAAGTAGGCCTCCGAGTACCGCTAGCGCAGCACCTCGCAGGGCGTCACACACATATGGTGAGACGACGGCCTCCGAAGCTCCAGTCCAGGACGAGCAGCGGAAGACTTGGACCGGAACACCAGCAGCGCGGCAGCGGGCTATGGTGGAAGAGATCCCCCTGCTCTACTCGGCGCGGCTCCGACAAGGGAACCTCGAGATCGAGAGAGAAACTGGGAATTAATTGGTGAATTAAAAGGACAGGGGTGCCCCTTCTTATATAGGCTCCCGGGGGGAGCCAACCTCCCTAGCCAGGCAATGTGGGACTATCCCACAGCCTTGTTGCGGCTAGGGATGGTGCGCTGGCCCTAGGTGGGCCCCATTTGGCCCACCTAGGCCGGCCAAGCCTCCCCCACAAAATTCCCTTGAGGGTTTTCCCCCCCATGGGCCTTCTTTCGACCAGAAGACCCATTTAGGGAAATCAGCCTAAATAAATTCGAAAATAAATATATAAAATCATATATGCGTATTAATTACACTAATTAATATCAAACATAATATATATATAATTTTTCCTACCTCCGAAAACTCTTTCGGCGCTGCCCGATCTCCATCGGACCCCTCCCGGGACGCTCCCGGTGATCTCTTTCCTTTCCGGTTGTCTTGTCGAGACCCCTTAAGTGTGTTACCCTAGCGGTTCGATATAATAACAGGTACGATCAAGACTCCTCTATGATCGACGACTTAGTCGTAGGCCTGGACCCCATGAATTAATCCCTGTGATATAACGAATGACTTTCATCTATCAAACCTGGACGTATAGTCTTAAACCCTTTGTCATGACGATACTTAGCGTGTCCGAGCATCATTCTCAGATATCTCCATACCTAGCATGATCTCGTTACCGACATCGCTATCTTCTACTCGTCTATGATATTATGTCAGCTGGTGACCTAGTCACATGTTTGCAAACTCATTTGACACAATCTCACCGAGTGGGCCCTAGAGTATCTATCCGGCTATGCGGACTGACAAATCCCGCTGTTGACCCCTCGTCTCAACTACCCCTTTCCGATACCCAAAAGTATCACCGTTATTGTCACACTAGATAAGATATGACGTTTGGTGCGATCAAAGTATCTTCCAGGGATAACAATAAGAGTTGATCTCACGGTCTTAAGGCGTAATGACTATGTCCTACAAATACTGGGTATGTCCATCACATCGTTACACCTAACGATATGACTTTCATTGCCGACCGGCGCCATGCCCTATGATCGGAAAACCTCGATCATCAATCGCGCAACGAAACTAGTCTTACTAGAGGCTACTAGGGACCTGGTTGTTTATCTACCACACATGTATTAATGTTTTCGCTTAATACAGTTATAGCATGGTGTAAAACATATAATGAACGATTGGGATATTGCCAATAAACTATGTTTATTAAGTGCCTCTAGGGCATATTCCCTTCAGTCTCCCACTTGCACTAGAGTAACACTTAATCTAGTTTACAACCTAGTAAAAGCTCAACACCCATAGCATCTTGGTGCCTGCTCGCCTCGTGGAAGAGGAATACAGTCAACAGATCTCACACATTGAGACCTATATGTGCTTTGCAACAATTCTATGTCACCTAGTTTGACATCATCCCGTATCTTACGATGACGGTGAAATATATCCCAGTGGATGGAGTGAGACTCGAGCATTCGCGTAGCATGCGCCTTAAAAGTCTGAAAAATCTATGAAGGGACCACCTACGCTCGGAAAACTGCTCAGTCCAATCACACTTGCTACTTCTAAAGTCGCGATATATTTATATACCTATGTAGATTATGCGACAGTGCATTCATATGCGACTTCGCAAACTAACCATGTCTTTCTTCAAAATAAAGGACATCTCCTATATGAGATTTCTAGTCGTATGAGTCAGTGTAATAACTTGCATCATCGTAACCGCTTTACGGCAAGTTGCCATTTCACTCTTACCCGTTACTAGAAAACCTATCTTCAGTTCTCATAGACACTGAAGAATAAACTTAACGTTTATTCATTGATCCACACAAGGATCACTCTAGAACCTGTTCTTTAACCAAGAACTCGGGTCACACTAAGTCGAGCTTTCAGTCTGATAGCATCTATGACGTATACATAGATAATGTCAAACATTATTTGCTATAACTGAAAATGCCAAGATAAACTTAATATTTTACCTAGTCATACAAGCAAGAACCTCTTTCTTTGCTTGTCCTATTCTGAAACACTTCAGAATCCTGACCAAGGAAATATTCCGACATAATGTTATTAAGCCCCTTACGATCTATACAATTATAAATCGGATGCCTAATACTCCTAACTTCATTTCATAGAAAATTTAATCACTTAAATAATCCCTTACACTCTACTAGAGGATCTGTGTCATTCAATATGTTGTTACATACCAAATCACGAATGACACCTAGCTCCCACTCAAATATGCCTTCCGCATATAAGATCAAGGAAAAGCTACTTAGCTCCCACTCAAATATGCCTTCCACATACAAGATCAATGAAAGCTACTTTGCTCCCACTCACTTCTTTGCAAATGTAGGTTTCTTCAACTATTTTGGACAACTCCAAAATCCTTTGATCACATTATCAAAGTGAAGATTCCAGCTCCGATATGCTTGCTTCTTCCCATGAATGGACAACCGAAGTTTGCACACATGTTTAGCATCCTCAGGATTACAAACCATTCTTAATTACACTATTAAGAACCATGGTTTTCTCATCCATCTATCAATTTCTCATTCGAAATTATAGTAATTGCTAAATGACCCATAATAGATTTAGGCTTCGCCACTTGAGACAAAGTCTCATGTGGTCTGTCGGAACTGTTTCACGACAAATCGAATCTGCTCAATATCTACTCTCTCATAAAACTCCATATAATATCAACATCCTAGATGCCATCAAGAAGATCTCCCAAGTCATTACCTGGTAATCGTATATGGATTTTATTTCGGATCATAAATGACTCACAGCCATTTCTCGGACTTAGGTTCACCATCTCTTCTTCGTAGTTCGTAGGTCTATCATATTCCATTAATATGACCTTCATAGCAAGATTGTCGTAACACACAGTGTGGAACACAACCTCGTATGCCTACGCTCTTAGTATGAGCTCAGAACATCATGATCTTGAATCATCTGCTTTTTCGAGCTGTGGAGCCTGACACCGAACACACTTTCGGTTGCGCCACTCTGATGTCTGGAGAAGAAGTTCACCAACTTCGTCTTGCTCTACTTTCTTTCTCACTTATACCCTCGGACAAGAAACTATTTCTTTCGCAAGGTATTTCCCGGCAAAGATTTTGCCTATGTCGTGAGACATGTACCCAACTAACTCTTTAGGTTGGGTATACTACAAAGATTAATCCATTTAAGGTTCGATTACATCGAAACGCTAAATTGCCGCAACGACAATCCAGGCTCAAAAGTCATGCCATCACTCGTATGGTATTGTCTCCATGGATTCAAATGGTTTCCCTATTTGCTAACGTGAGTGTTTACGTTTCTACCATATGAATCTAATGATCACAATAATTCGGTAAGAGATTTATTTACCACACACTATCCGATAGGGTGCAATTACGACGTCCTAACACACCATAACACTATGGTGTTCCATGCGACGTAATTTGTGAAACTCTTCTCACAAGTCTTCCAATGATGTGCCAACTACCTCAAATCTTTATTCCTCGATATGCATCGCGGGAATTTGATTTTCTTGTTAAGTTTATTTCCTACTTCATTCTGGACTTGTTTGATTGAATCAAAATTTCCAGGCCAACATTCCCCGAGTGGATATCCATATATCTATTTGAATGTTCATGAAGTCTATGAAATAAATACTTCCACTACACGTTAAAGTACTTCATTGATTCACATACACCCATATGCATGATTCTCAACAAGCTATACTCAAAACGTTCAGTGAAGTTCACGAAATAAAGGTCTCCACTACCCGTCAATTACTTTATTGAACCACATACATCTCCATGTATGACTATCAATAAGTTATATGCCCGTTTTCCGAAAACGGTGTCACAGTTATTTTGTAAGTGTCAAAAGATCAAATCTTAGGACTTGTAGGTCCATCCAGTGTGGAGCTAATGCATATAACATTGACATGACTAAACGGTAGTGCCACACATATGTGGTGTCTTTATTAAGTTTGTATCGTTTGGCATTAATATTATGAATGTGGGAGCTTCTACCATCTAAATTCAAATCGGCATATGATCATTACTTCATAAATATAGGACACCAATTTGTCACTATCATGTATGAACACGTGTCTCGCTAGAGGAGACACACTTGTAACGATCATACTAACAGGCGATCATAAAGAATTTACCCAAATGGTAGATATAGAGGGAGAGTGTCTATCTCCATCACAACAACTTGATTGCCATTATCAACATGCAATGTCGCCTCATCCTTCCAAGCTACTGAAGCAGTAAACCTGGTTTTCACAAAACCTGACTAGTTCACAACTTAGTCACTACTGTGAGTACTTGCTTAGCTAAGACATTCATAACATGTATATCATATATACACCATCATCATTGATGACTTCCGGTGATCTGTTTCATCTTCTTGATACTTCCACCGTAATCAAGAACCATGAAGGTGAATTATTCCCCTTGCATGACATAGTCTATGACAGAGGATTTGCACTTGGCAACGATGTCTGTCATCCAGTGATCGAGCTGAGCGAGGCGTCTCAATGTTCATTAATCATGAACATATGTCATTAAGTATGACCGCCACGTGCTCCCTCAATGTGTGTATTCTCTTCCATCTTGGTTGAGAAGACAATCAGTCAACGTACTGATAAACTTCATCAACCCAACGTTTGGGGTACCCGAGTTTAGCGACCATATCATATGTTCGCGATCTAAAAACTCGTACCCACCGTTGGTTCTTTATGGCAGAGATCATAGCATACACTGGACTATGATGATATCATCCGCACAAAATCCGATAATCCAAATTATCTTTTGTTAGTGGAATCTCCGGGTTTATCTCCTAGCGGGTATTGTAACACAAAGAGCTAACGGTTTAAACGAGGAGTATCCTCAAGCTAAAGTATAAAACTATGAAGTTTGGACCCAACATTTTAAGTTTCTCAATCGCAGGAATGCGCCTAATTTGAAAAGATGCTATCACAATGGTTAATATCTACAAAGGTTTGCAAAACAGACTCTGTTCATTATATTCTGAGTTCTAGTATTTTAGAAAATAACTATCCGAACTCTCACTCAAACGAACAACCCCCCTGGTCGTTTAAGCGATTACACGACCCCCATCCATTGCACCACCCCTCATCATCAGAGCCGGCGGCACAACTTCAAGAGTAGACAAAAGTCCGCCACACCAATTTTGTGACTCGTGCTCGACCTTTCGGTCTCCCTATTCCGAGGCCATATTTCTGAATATGCTAGGCTCGCCACCAAAAACCTCCACGCTGACGCTTGTGCAACATGGCTTTCACCCACTGTATACGAACGACGAGATGTCTGACACCCGATCATCACGACATGCCTCATAACGTAGAACTTTCTTGGTGGTGCGCGTTGGAGGGAGAACACTAGTGGTATTTTGAAGGGATCATCTTATATAGCTACCGTCGTGTAACTAATGTATACTATACACACAATCACATAATATAAGATGCACACAAAATATCAAATGTAATGCAATGTGATATAGTCCATTGCGCCATGGTCTTCTTTGCGCCCGCAGTTTATAAACAATTTAATAAACCTACCTTGACCATATCACATAGCCCCTGCAAAATAAAGTTAGACGCTTCTACTTTATCTTTTGCATATTTTACGTGGCTTGGGGCTTTCGTAAATAGAACCGCTTCATACCTACGAACCTTATGACCACAACAACGATCCAATAATTGCATGTTTAAGCATCCCTTTCGGGCCCTCCATTGAAAATGCAAAGCCAACTAAAGAGAGAGAAACAGGCACCCGCCAGCCACAGATACGGTACAAGCCAGTGGAACCAGTCTCGCGTAAGCGTACGCGTAAAGTCGGTCCGGGCCGCTTCATCAACTCGATGCCGCTGGAATCACAAGTGCACGCTAGAGGGTAGCAAATAACAGGAACGGTGCCCCCGTGTAGAACACGGGTTCTAACAGCGTACAACTATATCTACGATAGATCGGCTCTGATACCACTGAAGGGGATCGTGTGCAGAAAACAAAATTTTTCCTAGCAACGATATCCTTAAACTAGCCAAGATCTACACTATGCAGATATAGTAGTACGGCGGAGATCGGAATACATACCCTCGTAGACCGAATAGCGGGGATTACGCTCCCGCACAAGCGTTGACGACGAAGACGACGTAGCCGACCTCTAGGTCGCGGAGAACTCGGCGCGACGAAGTCGACGAAGATGACCCCGAGGTCGGGTGGAGGAAGTAGTCCTCCGAGTACCGCTAGCGCAGCACCTCGCAGGGCGTCACACACATACGGTGAGACGACGGCCTCCGAAGCTCCAGTCCAGGACGAGCAGCGGAAGACTTGGACCAGAACACCAGCAGCGCGACAGCGGGCTATTGTGGAAGAGATCCCCCTCCTCTACTCGGCGTGGCCCCGACAAGGGAACCACGAGATCGAGAGAGAAATTGGGAATTAATTGGTGAATTAAAAGGCCAGGGGTGCCCCTTCTTATATAGGCTAACGGGGGGAGCCAACCTCCCTAGCCAGGCAATATGGGACTATCCCACAGCCTTGGTTTGGCTAGGGATGGTGCGCCGGCCCTAGGTGGGCCCCATTTGGCCCACCTAGGCCGGCCAAGCCTCCCCCACAAAATTCCCTTGAGGGTCCCCCCCCCCCCAATGGGCCTTCTTTCGACCAGAAGGCCCATTTAGGGAAATCAGCCTACATAAATTCGAAAATAAATATATAAAATCATATTTGCATATTAATTACACTAATTAATATCAAACATAATATATATATAATTTTTCCTAGCTCCGAAAACTCTTTCGGCGCTGCCCGATCTCCATCGGACCCCTCCCGGGACGCTCCCGGTGATCCCTTTCCTTTCCGGTTGTCTTGTCGAGACCCCTTAAGTGTGTTACCCTAGCGGTTCGATATAATAACAGGTACGATCAAGACTCCTCTATGATCGATGACTAACTCGTAGGCCTGGACCCCATGAATTAATCCCTGTGATATAACGAATGACTTTCATCTATCAAACCTGGACGTATAGTCTTAAACCCTTTGTCATGGCGATACTTAGCGTGTCCGAGCATCATTCTCAGATATCTCCATACCTAGCATGATCTCGTTACCGACATCGCTATCTTCTACTCGTCTATGATATTAAGTCAGCTGGTGACCTAGTCACATGTTTGCAAACTCATTTGACATAATCTCACCGAGTGGACCCTAGAGTATCTATCCAGCTATGCGGACTGACAAATCCCACTGTTGACCCCTCGTCTCAACTACCCCTTTCCGATACCCAAAAGTATCACCGTTATTGTCACACTAGATAAGATATGACGTTTGGTGCGATCAAAGTATCTTCCAGGGATAACAATAAGAGTTGATCTCACGGTCTTAAGGCGTAATGACTATGTCCTACAAATACTGGGTATGTCCATCACATCGTTACACCTAACGATATGACTTTCATTGCCGACCGGCGCCATGCCCTATGATCGGAAAACCTCGATCATCAATCACGCAATGAAACTAGTCTTAGTAGAGGCTATTAGGGACCTGGTTGTTTATCTACCACACATGTATTAATGTTTTCGCTTAATACAGTTATAGCATGGTGTAAAACATATAATGAACGATTGAGATATTGCCAATAAACTATGTTTATTAAGTGCCTTTAGGGCATATTCCCTTCAAAACCTTGATGCATGTATCAGGGGCGGAGCTGCATGGGCAAACCCTGATGCACATGCATCAGGGTCTAAGACATTTTCTAGCCTAATATACTATATAAAAGGCATTTTTGCATCAGGTTTAGACCACTAAGTATGCATCAGTAGTAGTTACAAGGCATCAGGGTTACTTTTGTTTCAGCTCTGCCCCTGATTTATATGATATATTGACAACTTTCACTTCTTATTTATGTGAGTTTGCTAAAATTATACTCCGTATTATAGAACTGTTAAATAGTACCAGCTGGACCTCTAGCGGAGCGAGCTATGTGCATATAGTGGAACATTGGGTTTGGCGGAAGGCCTCTACGAGTTGTGTTCCCGGAGCTTTTTGCGATTTGCGTGGACCCTTTGGTGTCGATTGCCTCTGTCTTCCAGCAGGGACAGTGGAACATTGGGTTCCGCCGCACGTTCGGCCCAAGGGAGGTCGCGAGCTGGAGGTCCATGCTTGCTTTGCTCCCCCTGTCACTGTCGGACAGTCAGGATAGGGTCGCTTGGAGCCTTACGCCAGCGAAGCACTTCTCAGTCGGCTCCGCCTACCGGACCCTATTTAGAGGGCCTGTGTTATCTTGGACTACGCATTTTTGGAAGGCGCATTTGCCTCTAAAGATCAAGATCTTTACTTGGCAGTTT
This sequence comes from Poa annua, assembly GCA_026929855.1. Lineage (NCBI taxonomy): Eukaryota > Viridiplantae > Streptophyta > Magnoliopsida > Poales > Poaceae > Poa > Poa annua. The sequence goes on from CM049428.1 coordinate 30,927,543, forward strand.
CTACGCGACCGCCTCCCGTCGGGTGTGGAGGTGGCGAAGCGTTTGAGACCTGGTGATGGCACCTGTCCCCTTTGTGCGGTCCCCGAGACGGGGACCCATATCCTGTTCTTTTGTCCCGCTGCTCGGTTCTTGTGGAGCTTCCTCGCTGAGGCCTTGGGTCCTGAGTGGCAGGCCCTCGACTTGGCAGAGTTCCTGAAAGTGCAGGCGAATCATACCGGGAGGAGGAGGTCCCTCTTCTGGTTGGTGTTCACCGCAATGACCTGGACCCTTTGGACGATTCGTAACAAGATTTTCATTGAGCATGTCTTCCCACGACGAGCCGCTGACTCCGTTTTTAAATTCTTGACTTACCTGCAGGAGTGGCACCCGTTGGCTAGACAGAGGGACAGGCAGCGGCTGGACGGCATTCTTGAGGATCTCCTGAAGGTGGCACGCCTTCTTTCTTTTCCGCCCAACCGTTGAGCTCTACCTTGTAGAGTTTGTATCAGAACTAGTTGGGTTATCCTTGGGATTGTTTGTGTTGTGGCCCCAGCAAAACTTTTATTCTAGCGTACTTCGTACTGTTTTCCTCGTCTGGTTGTGATTGTAAACTGTGGTTGGTTACTTTATTTATAAAGCGGGGCGCAAGCCTGTTTCGAGGAGCTATGTGCATATATACATTTGTGTTACGTTTGGTAGGCACACATTTTTGTACATGTTCGTTTGACATCGCCGATCTTTTTTTATTTTTTAGATTGCGCCCCCTGACGACTGCATGCATGTGTATATCTCCATCTTCTAAGGATGTCTCCAGCATGTACAACACTACAACGTGGCTCGTAGAGAAGGCATCTCTAGCTTCTACACCACCCTCCATGAAGCTCTCAGTTGAGTTCCTCGGTCGATCATCCCATGACATGGTCATGCATGCGTGTGCGCTGATGAAATTGGTTCATGCATGCGCTGATATACTTGTCTAGTGATAAGGTTGGCTTGGATATATATGGACGGACCGAACGGATCAGTTGAGATGAATGACACTCCGATATAGTATATCTCAGGCCCAGCTGGGTGATTGACTTTCTCGTACTTGTTCTCTGATATATATCTGGGAAGTTGGCGCGTATATATATGGAAGGAAATGTAAGCAAAATTGTAGCTTGCCCCCCAGGCGGTGTGCCATTCCTTTGGTAGATCTGCGCGCCGGGTATAAATTAGAGACTAGTGCATGCATACTTTAATGCGGTCGCTGAGGTTAATACCTTCCACAGTTTTTCTTGACCAAGTTGATCAATACACCTTCCTGTGGCGTTTTGAATCGGGTACCCATCAATAGTTTTGCTTCTACTTAATCGACCCCATTGATATATTTCAAAGAGCCTGGTAGAGAGTCACGAGACAATCCATAGTTGAAGATGGAGAAGAGTGGGATTATCAAGCTTTTCTTTGTGTGGCTTGTCATCCTCGTAAGGGGCACGCAGGCGGCAGCCGATGAGCACAAGAGCAGTGGTGGTAGGAGGAGCCTTACGGCCTCGCCCTATGTACCGGTGCCGATCACCCTCCTCACATCCGCCGTCGACAAAGGAGCCGGTACGTGGATATGTACATATACTAGCAAAATGCCCGTACGATTGCTACGGATTGATTTTTGTTATATCAGACCATGAAATTTTTCACTATTCAAGATCATTTGTATAAATCTTACATTTTATTAAGCCTAAGTCCAAGCATTGGTTAACATCGGAACTATTTGTCATCTCTTGACACAACGCCCCATTTATTTGTGCACTATATTGACCAATCGATATTCATGCTATCATAAATAAAAATAAATAATCTAGCAATAATATAAATTAGAAGCTAGTACACCATTATTTTATGTCACTACATAGAGAAGAATTCATAGACAAAAGCAAAAAATTCATTCGTTCCCAATAGCAATACATCCTAACCGACTAGGGCGATGTTGTATTAGTGCAGTAGTGAACCCAAGCCTAGATGGCTACCAGCGTCTCGGCACCTGTGATGCCCGCACGCTCTAGTTCGAGCGCTCGCGGGAGAGTACACACCCAATGCGCTAAAAAGCTTAATATCACTCGCTCGCGGGAGAGTACACACCCATTCACCCGATACGCTAAAAAGCTTAATATAATTTCACAGGGATTCTTCCCCTGCCGTACTCGTTTTTTTATTACTACAGTATCTAAATTTAATTGCACAAACTCAATCAAAAACGCTGGTGTCATCGATCTAGCGTCGCTCCTGAGGCCCTGACACGCCTTGCCTCGCGCTTGCTTGCTCGACGGCAGCTATGGCGCATGTAAGTAGACGAGCTCAAACACGGCGTCTGCACAAGTCCACATGAGTTGAGATTCGCGGTCGCATCTCGTACATCCCATGCGGCCACCGACGACCCCATCACCTGCATCTGATGCGACCGACAACACGTCCATCTCTGCATCCTGTGTGGCTGACGGGCGGCCTCACCCATCCCATCTAACGGCCAATGACTCCAGCCTCTCAGTGGAGGACTTGACGAACTATTCATTTGGATCTCAAATTACCTCCAGCTCGTGCAGGAATCCAAAACTCGGTTGTCGTTGAGAGGAAGTTCAGAGCAGCCGCAGAACCTGCACGGTGGCGCCATGAACCAGGAAGGCACCAGATCAAAATCTAGCACCTTGATGTATCGTGCGGTGCTTCTCGGGTGATCGTGTGGTTGATGCAGCAGAGTCCCCGGCTGGATGGCTGGCTGGCGTGAGACGCCAGCACGTGGGGGTGGCCGGGGATGGTTGTGGGGCAACGCGCGGTGGTGGTATGAGATGGAGGTGGAGGTGGGGAAATCTTCACATCAGCGTGAGCTGCCGCGCGGGCGAGCACCTCACCGAGACTGAAGGCTGCCACGCGCTCGCCATGGAAGCCAGCGGCGCTTGATGACATGCTCGATGGCGGCCTTCGGGGCAGGTGCGTGGAGGCCAGGGATGGGGTGGTCGCGAGAGCGCCACAGAAGTGGCGGGGCGGAGGGAGAGAATCATGGCGCCCTCGCACGCAACGACCAAGACAACAATGAATCCTCCCGCTCGCCACCACCGGCAAGGCATCCTCCTGGACCACAACACCGGTGGGGATCACTGCCGGCGCAGGACATGGAAGACCTGGAAGAGATAAGATGTTGTGAGGAGAGAGAGGGCACGGGTTGAGTCAAGGAGGACTGCGCCTAGTTAAACAGATGGACTGCGGCTTAATTTTGATGTTTTCGAGGGACTAAAATGTAAAAGTGCCACGACGTACAACGCCTCACCGTAACGAATATTATATAGTAGAGATAATTATGGTTGTAACAAGTTTGATTTAACCTTGTGTTATGTTCATGTCCATAGACCGAACCACTTCAGTTTGGAAGGATTATAGTTCAAATTATCCAATCAATACTCACGGTCCTTTTACGATTGCCCGCGAGACATGTTTGCTAGCGCAGAGACAAGCACTAACACCTATACCTCTAGTGATGACCGAATGCATGGTCCAAACGTACTCATACCTCAAACTGACAAAGACAAGAAAAAAAAAACGAATCCTTTTTCAAAAAGCCGACAAAAGCTTTTTCTTTCACATAGAAGTAAAAGTAATATTTCTGATTAATTTAAAATAGGCAACAATCAATATCCGGGAGTGATCAACTTGTTCTATTTGAAACCTCAGATTCAAATCTATTTTTAACCATCTAGATTTGCACCGAATAGAAATTAATGCTTACTCGGCGGTTTATGCACTAAAATATATTCGAATCCGTCTGGTAAGCATAATGCAATAGCTCATGAATTTAGTTGGATCCTTGCCGATATGATCTTTATTGCATATCTACTCCGATAATATACCTTATAAATCCTGCAAATTCAAAACGAATAGGACATTAATTGTGCTACTAGGCTGTAGTAGTATCATGTTTTATTATAGATTGTTATGAATTTATGCCAACTTATTTATCGTGTTATTAGTTTCCTTGATTCTTAAGTTTAAAAGAGTACTCCGTGATGACCGAATGCATGGTCCAATCGTACTCATACCTCACTGACAATAACAGAAAAAAACGACATTGAAATGTCATCCTTTTGCAAAAAGCTGACAAGACCTTTTCCTTTCACCTAGACAAAAAAAGAATAGTTCTGATTAACTAAAAAATAGGCGAAAACTAATATCAGAGAGTGATCAGCTTCTTCGATTTGAAACCTCGGATTCGAATCTATCTTCAACCATCCAGATTTGCACCGAATTGAAATTAATGCTTACTCGACGGTTTATGCACTAGCTCGTGAATATTTAGTTGGATCCTTGCCGATATGGTATTTATTGCATATATACTCCGATAATATAGCTTATAAATCCTGCAAATTTAAAATGAATGAATTGGACATTAATTGTGCTACCCGGCGAGTAAAATCATGTTTTATATTGCTACGAATTTGTGGCAATTTATTTATTGTGTTATTAGTTTCCTTGATTTTTAAGTTCAAAAGAGTACTCTGTGTGTTTAACGACGACTTGTATTAGTGTGTCCTACGATTTCCATGATTTCATAACCTGCTTATTTTCTTGATGGATCTAATTTCTTTTAATTATGTCATGTGATACAAGTTCGAGGGTATATTCTAGAAAACAAATCCACATAAATGTGTATATGTAAAATGTAAATGATGGATGCAGTGTGCATTGACGGGACGCCGCCGGCTTACCACCTGGATCCGGGCTACGGTGAAGGGAAGAACAGATGGATCGTCAACCTAGAGGTAACTTAGGTAAACATATGGTGTGTGTGTGTGTCCGAACATCCAAGAAACCGCCGGCTCACCGTGATAAGCTGTGCGCGCAGGGTGGCGGATGGTGCGACAGCGTGAGCGCGTGTCTGTTCCGCAAGGCGAGCAGCCGCGGGTCGTCGAATCTCATGGACAAGCAGATGTACTTCTCGGGCATCATGAGCTCCAGCCCCGTCGACAACCCTGGTACTCCATGGACTATGTACAGGATCGACAAACAAGACGGTAGTATATGTGTGAATCAACCTAACATTTGCATGTGTATATGGATGCTAGATTTCTACAACTGGAACCGGGTGATGATCCGGTATTGCGACGGCGCGTCATTCGCCGGCGAAGGCTACGACGGTGCCTCCGGGATGTATTTCCGGGGCCAGCGCATCTGGAACGCCGCCATCCAGTACTTCCTCTCCATCGGGATGGCCTCTGCCGACCAAGCGCTGCTGACGGGCACCTCCGCCGGGGCCCTAGCGGTGATGCTGCACTGCGACCAGTTCAGCGCCTACTTCTCCGGCCGGAGAACCACCGTCAAGTGCCTCGCCGACGCAGGACTCTTCCTCGACGCGTACGTCAATGGTGCATGCATTCACAATGCTCCAAGTTAATTAACGATCTAATTGTTGACCCACCATGGTGTTGTATTGTTCGCATATGCTTGCAGCGTGGATGTCTCTGGCGGCCGTACCTTGAGATCTTACTACGGGCGTGTCATAGCTACCCATGGAGTGGCTCAGAACCTGCCCAAGAGTTGCACTACTCGTCTCGACGCCACCTCGGTGCGTATGTAGTGTATACACATATCTCATTTGCATGGATGGATATTTACCCCTATCTTCCTCATGCCGTGTTGATTGTTGCGCCCATTTCACTTAACTTACCCCTTATCTTCCTTATATCCGTACGTGCACATGCAGTGCTTCTTCCCGCAGAATATAATCGGCAGCATAAATACCCCGATATTCTTGCTAAATGCGGCCTACGATACCTGGCAGGTATACCAAGTTTTTCACCTTACTACTAGTCTTATACCTACATTGCTATAATGCTACTGAACAAGGGCAAATGTAATTCAGATCCGGGAAAGCCTAGCTCCAAAAGAAGCTGACCCCAGCGGCGCCTGGCAAGCCTGCAAATCTAATCGTTCAGCCTGCGACGCATCCAAGATGACGATCTTGCAAGGTACATACATAGTTGAAATTGGCATGCATCGTACCGCATGATAATATTTGCAAATCAACAATGATCTGAATTCGGATGTCCCATATATGCCTACGACTACGAGTGTAGCTTTCAGGGACCAGATGGTGGCAACAGTTCAAGGTTTCTCCGGTGCCATGAGCAACGGGCTCTTCATAAACTCATGCTTCATTCACGGTCAGTCCGAGAACCGGGCCACTTGGAACGCCGACGGCTCTCCTACTATTCTAAACAAGGTACCTACTAACCAAGTGGTTTGAAGTTGATTATATAATCAAGCATGGGCTAATGCAAACTGGGTTGTTCTTGTATCCGCAGGATATTGGGAAGTCTGTGGGTGACTGGTACTTTGGGCGGGCTGGAGTGAAGGCGATTGACTGCCCCTATCCCTGCGACAACACATGCCATCATGAAATATGACAATAGCGGTCTGATAGAAAGAAGGAAAACAGAGAAATTACTTTTAGCATGTCTTGAAGTATTGTTGCATTTTTTTTGTTAACTCGTTCCAGACTTGACAGATCAAAGCAGGTGAAATAGTTACTATACCACTTTATGAGCTCAAGCGCATCCAGCAATAACTTGCTAAAAATAAGTAATTAGAATCAATGTGGTTCTAACCAGTTTATTATCATTCTTCAAAATATCTTAAGATGTTTGCAAAATAATGGAACCAGATGAAAACTGTACATTATACAAAACTGTGGACTAAAAAATAAGAACTCTATAATATAAACAGCTTTATTCTTCGTATAACGAGTAGGAACTTAAGCTACCCAGACTTGAGATGCTGTGGGCATAGGAAGCTAACTAACGATAGGGATCTGACAATCCAAGGAAAAATTTACATCTCACAGCTGTGTCCCAGCATGAAGCTATCGAGTCACATTTGTACTGCTGTTTCCCTACACTGTCATCCATCACTGTAATAGACCTATACACCTGAGGATTCATAACACCCACCAAACCGTTGTTACAACAGGAAGAGCAAAAAAGAAATCTCATATCAAACTTAAGATGCAGCTGCGCCGAGTTTCTTCGCAGCCTTCTCTACTTTCTTTTTTGGATCTTTCTTTTCAGAATTTTCCTCTTCTTGCTTTCTCATCACTGGTTTGAACTGTTCCAAAACAAAGGATAAGGTCACTGGAACACTGGTCTGGAGTGCGTTTAACAGCCACAAATGGTCATACAAGTGCTAGGCAAGGAAGAAAGGACGTATGACGAGTGCTTCTACAGAGAAGAAAGTAGAGGGAAATGTCCTAGGATCTAAGGCAAGGGAAGCACAGTTACACAGAGTGTAAGAAACACAAGTGAAATATAGTTGGTTTCACAATGTCACTAGTAGCAAGCTAGGTTTTATTCCAAGCTGTACAGAGACTTCTGTGTTGATTAAACCAGGAAAAAGTTAATCAGGTAGCAATCCTGGCACTCTTGAATTATTCTTTGAAATGTTAGTCAATGGTAAAAATAATAATAAAATAATTTAGCATTCCATATTTGTCAAGGGGGCAAAGAGAGAGGCAGAGAACTTTTGGACGTTAGGAGTGGACAAACCTGATACACAGAATAAATAACATTTCTCCGGATTTGAGCCATCATATCCAAGAAAAGATTATATCCCTCAAGTTTATATTCGATAAGGGGGTCTCGTTGAGCATAGCCCCTCAATCCAACAGCTTGTTGAACAAACTTTAAAGCTTGCAAGTGTTCTTTCCATAGCTTATCAATATTGCTTAGAATAAGGAATCGCTCAGCTTCCCTCATCAAGCCTGGAGCTTGCTTCTCCACGATTTCCTGCCATATAAACAGATAAGGTTATTGTTTTATCATGTGTCATTTTGAAGAAAGCAGCTCTGATCATGAAACTGAAGTTTGAAGTGATAAAGATACTTCTTAGTTTTTCTGTTGAGATTGGTTGGCACCTTTTAACAGTAAGATACAGTGACAATAGTATAATTGGAGCCGCAAAGTATGGTGAAATGTCTGTTCTTTTTATTGGTTAAAATTATTCTCAAGCATTCTATAATCTTTCAGCAAGTATCATGCAAGAAACTCTACTCATGAAACCACAAAGAGCAACTAACAGCTTTTTGGAAGTATGCTTCACGCCCTCGGGTACGAAGGTACTCCTGTAAATCCTCATAGCTTGAGCATTTACTCTCCAACACTTCTGGTGTCAAGTCATTTAGTAGGTAACAATACCTAGAAGAAGAAAATGGAAACATTACAAAGGAATCACTGAATAGATCCTCTGGAATATATATAATATCAGAAAACTCACTGTTGGACTTTAGCTATCAGCTTGCCAAGGTCCCAACTTTCCCTAGGGGTATCAGGACCTATGTTTGCCTGCAAATAGGACCAAATACTTGCATAAACTCAGGATATAGTAGTTGCGAACTTTCAAATGTAAGTTCTATACTTAAGCATAAATGTTTAGGAGAAACTACAAAACTAAATCCTCTATGAACATAGTGATGTCCAGAAACTAACCTCTAGTATATCGTCCATCGTTAATTCAGCATATTCAACAATAAGTGATTCCAAACTACCAGATGCAAGGGCACGTCTTCTTTCTGCGTACACCCGATCTCTCTGGCTATTTAATACCTCGTCATACTCAAATAACTGCTTCCTGATATCAAAAAAGTAGTTCTCAACTTTCCGTTGAGCTTCATCAAGGGCCCTTGTTAGCATCTTCGATTCAATAGGAAGATCTTCAACTCGGAAGGCTTGCATCAGACCCTACATAGTTGGCAATGTTTCAGAAAGAGCTATGTGAGATTTTCTTTCTTGGCTAAGAAGGGCATCCGGTTTATTGCAAGTAGAAACAACTGTTTGAACTGCACATGGACAAACTAACTTCAATAATATTCTGATGTTCTATTCTGAACATTTATGGCACCTGCTGGTTACGTACTAGAGAGAGGTAGGTGCACTAGTTACAATTTATAAAGCCATGGGGTGTTTTAGTTAGCCATTGATGGGCTCTAATCTGTTGCATCCCACCTTCATGAATGAAGAATATACAAATTATTAAATAAGCTTCAAGTTGATCGATATTTTATTCATCATAAGCTTTAGGTGAAGTCAAGTAAGTTGTGCAATACAACCGAATCGACAGGAAATAGTTTCCATGCAATACAACAGAATCAACAGGAAATAGTTTTGACGCAATACAACCGAATCAACTCTACTTTGCACAGCATTTGGTATTGCTGTCATATCATCCTAAGGGAAGAAAGACAAATAAAGGAAGAAATAACACATACCTGTATCCGGTCACCTCCAAAGATCCGGAAGATATTATCCTCGAGACTAAGAAAGAAGCGAGAGCTCCCAGGATCCCCTTGCCTGCCACTTCGACCACGAAGCTATGCCAAATAAAAGAAAACCAATCAGATGGAATGATGGTATGATACCAAAACCAAGTTTGAATTAATCATACCCCTATGGAAAAGTGTTTTTGTGTACAACATTATACATCGTAACATAAAAAGGTAGTGTTCGTTCTTTGGTAAGCTAACCCCATTGTGACCCCAAACGATTTATTTCTGTTCGATTAGCTAAATCCAAGGGCTTATACTACAGTTAATTCCAAGGTCCCATATTGACCATCTTTCTTTCCATTTGATGGCTGAAAGAGAGTTGTCTTACCTTAATTGGCCCGGTCATAATTATTACTCCCTTCCTGATACTCAAATTCACATCGATTTATGTATGCAACTGAGAAAATAGCAGGCCTGCTACTTGCCCAACTAACTACCAATAGTTATAATTATTCTGTCACAAATGGCCCTGACAGAGACGAATTCATGTTGATAAGTGTGTTAGAGTAGTATGTATTTTCTGTGTATTGCTGAGTATTTTCTCCGTTGTATAAGAGTTCCTGCATACATACATGCATGTATATCTAACTTGATCTTTTTGCGCTAAAACTAGATTGTTCTTCTCTTTCACCTTGAACAGGTGAGCCAATTTTCCTGCTCCAGGCCAGCAGCAACTACAGAGCGGTCTTCTCCGCTCCAGGCCACCAAACCACCACCACCGCACTCTTCTCCCTTTATTTCCAATCCAAACAGCAGAAACTCAGCAGACAGTCTTCTCCTCCTCCCCAGGTAAGCCCCCCTTGTTTCTTCTGCTGACTGAAGACACACCAAGCACCAATTGGCTCTCTTCTTCTACACAGCAAGCCACTGCATCTTCCTTGCATCTTCTGTGTTTCTTCCTGAAAGATACGAGCAGACGCACCTCTCAGCAATTTTCTGCATTCACCTAGATGGCCCAGCACCTTCGATCTGCATGTCGTTGTACTCACACGGGCTGCCGGCCAGCGTCTCCGCACGAGCACTCACAATGGCACCCTCCACTTGGCCAGCACTCCTCTGCCCAGGGCTGCCTTCACCTGGACTTGCTTCACCTGCGTACACTGAAGGACCTGGACGTCCCGAGCTCCACCGCCATGCGGCCAATTAACCGCCTGCAGCCACTATCACCCAGCGTCGCCTGCTCTGATACCGTGCGGTATTTGTGGATTCTTCTCACTCACTTGCTAGATACAGGTACGACTACATATACACTAGGGTGGACCTTTGGGCCAAATACATATACACACATACAGACACACGGCCAACAGAAATACATCCAGGATTTTCTTGCTCATGCTCTTGCTAATAATGAGCATATTGTAAGGAAACCGATGAAGTTACTAATGGCGAGCCTCTTTCTGATTCGATTCACGATTGTCATCTTGTTGGGTGTCTTGTCTATCTAGTTGTCACTCGTCAGGATATCTCATAACAAGATCATGAGTCAGTTTGTATTTGCTCCCACTCAGGTTTACTATGGCAACCTTCTTCAGGATTCTACAGTATCTCCGTGGGGCTATCGTTTGCGGTATTTTTTTCCACAATCCAGTTTGTTATGGCTTCACGCATATTTGGATGCTACTTGGGCTAGAGATCCTTCGGATCGTCGGATACTTTGTGCTTACTATGCTTTTCTTGGTGATTGTCTCATTGCCTGGAAGACGAAGAAACAGAGTGCAGTTTCTGTTCGAGTAAAGAGGCTGAGTTGCGAGCTATGGATGTTTTGAAACAGACATGACTTGCTTACAGTAGTTTCTTGAGGATTCCAGCGTTTTGGTCACTACATCGACTCCTCTTTTGTCAGTCAGTATAGGTGCTACCAGTATTGTGTGTGACCGTGTGAAGCATGAGCTCACCAGTCACCAAGCATATTGGTGTTGATGCTTCCTTCACGTGCTCCAGTGTGCAGTACCAGGTGGTTGCTCTACAGTATGTGCCTCCGAGTTGCAACTGGTGCATTTCTTCAGCCCAGACTAGGGCATAGCACAGACAGCTTCTACCTCTCTTTGTTGATCCACCATGAGTTAAAAGTGGGGAGTGTTAGAGTTGTACATACTTACCAGATATTAGCCGTGTATTATCCCCATTGCATACAGAGTGTTCTGCATATATAACACAGCTATACGTATGTACATATATGCCTATGGCCTCATAGAAATACAAGTTGCATATTTCCTCACAAAATAGATAATAGTGCCCCATCTTGTTTTCACCGAAGGCAGTAAAGTTCTGGCAGTTTTGCTGTTTTGGAGCATGCAAAATTTATTCCTAAAGTAGAATTGGATGTTCCATGCAAGTGTGTGTAGCTGTGCATTAAAAAAATTGGAAATATGCATGCAGCCAGATGATTTCCAAAATAGAAAAGTGCTAAGTCAGCATATGAGTAATTGGCTGTTTTTCATCAAAAAATGTAAGGAAAAATAGGAGTAAATGAGTAAAACTTCCTTGGAAGTGTAGAAGGACAAGTATTTCGAGCTAAAGTTGGAGAGGAAAAATAGGAGTAAATGAGTAAAACTGACGGAGTATGTTACCTGATTGTCAATTCTGCGCGACTCATGTCGTTCAGTTCCTACTACATGAAGCCCACCTGTAGCAATTACCTGAATAAATAACAACGATGCCACGGTCAGTTTAGCAATATGATCTTTAGTGGCATAGACCAACAAATAAATATCGCTTGTGCGTGCAAACCTTCTTCTTTTCCTCCTCTGTGTAAACCTTAAATTCATCCGCTATCTTCATGAACGCGTTTCTCAGAGTTGCAATTACTTCATCACGCGTTGGTCCCTGCCATGTGAAAAAGGATGGTTAGGTCTCCTGCATATGGATCTGGATTGCTGTATCAGGGGTATCGGTAGAAGGGTGGGGCGGGGGGTCTTAACAGAATATCCAGAGACCAAAATACATATTATCGAAGTAAATAATAGCTAATAGTTCTAACATGGCTTAGTTTCCGATGGCGATGTATGATTTCACAGGCTCAAACAATGCAAGTGTGTGACCGAGTGGCTCCAACATAACCAGATTGGTAAGATGATTATTAATTTATTATATAAATTTCTGAATTATCTAACATTTTAAGTTAATTGCCAAACTTTTTTCACAATATGCTCCAAGGTTTTACCAGCAATTTGAAACACAAAGTTATCACAAGCGTCCTGAAACTAATTTTAGTGTGTAACTGGTTAGTATACATACTTTAGGAACAAAAACAAAGAAAAAAGACAAAGAAAGCACTAACTAGCTTTTACTTCTTAAGAAAAAATTGAGCTGTCACCAATCATGAAATATTGACCAAGCAACAGTTTAAATCAAGCATGGGAGTAGCTTGAAATAATCATTGGTTGATTATCTCAATCCTCATTCCCCAGGGAGGATCCAAGTAAATATGTGGTAAGCAACTCTACTGCAACTTAGGAATCAAACTGCTTTGCTAGAACAGTACCACAAGACAGTCAACAACAGAATTATGAAAAATACATCATAACATTCTTTTCGATAAGAAAGTACATTATAATATTGTTATGAATTTGACTTAAACTGTTTCAAGACTGTCATGTATCAACTAATTAACAATATACTGTCAGATGTCCAAGCCATATGTACAGATAGTAGACCTTCTGTAGTTATACTTAATACTATTATCAAGAAAAAAAATATCATTTTGGAGATAGACACTTGAGAATAAACCCAAATATTTCTTAAAACATTTGAAAGCTTTGAGATATCTTCAAAAGGTCTACCTTCTCACATGAGTAGGAGAGACGCTCTTCAGCTTCTAGTTCAGGCAGTGATTTTTCTCCCCATTCTTTGACAGCCACTTCAACTGCATCTTTGACACATGATAGTGTATCTTTTGGAAGTTCGCATGGGAACAAGCTTTCATTTGTCTGAAAAGAGGGGATAAGTGCGGTAAGCCATTGAGTCCTCAAATTCATCGCAAATTAAATCATAAACCAACAATCTGAAGAATAGTTCACAGAATCTTGAAGATCACTAGTCGGCACATGTTAATTCATATAGCTACTAAACATGTAGTTCATTATCTACCTTCCATGTCTTTCTTGGTGGGAGCTGCTTTTTGGATATAATGACACCATCAATTGGATTGACAATTCTGCAACATTATTTCAGAAGCATAAGAAACATTATAAACAATTTTGAGCATATTTAGAGGAAAATAATCAGATGCAGCGTTTATGATACTATTTGGGAATTTTGCTACCAAAGATTTCAAATACCTTGGCATAAGCATCTCACGCAACTTCAGCCTGGCCATAAACTCTGCGTTGCCTCCAAGGATAATATCAGTGCCACGTCCTGCCATATTGGTGGCAATTGTCACTGCACCAAGGCGTCCACTCTGAGCTACAATCTCTGCCTCCCTCTCCACGTTTTCTGGTTTAGCATTCAGGACCTTCAACAGAAAGTTCAAAATAAAACTTGGGAAGACCTTCCAGATCTTAGGAAATTTAATATGCATAAACTAGAGGGTGAGATGACATAAACTGGAGTGAATTCAAAATTTCAAAGTCCATTTGACCGCACGTTCAAATAAACTAAACTTTCGAGAGAGAAAGAACTACTCCGTAGTTAACTATGTGGAGTGCGAGACCGCAAACAGGCATACCTCGTGAGGAATCCCTGCTTCACGTAGCTGTTCTGACAAAGTTTCACTTTGCTCAACACTAGTTGTACCAACAAGCACAGGACGTCCAATTTTATTCATTCTTGATATCTCCACAACAGCAGCACGCCATTTTCCATTTGTTGCTCTGAAAACAACATCTGAATCGTCCTGCAAAGGAAGATGCATAGTCAAACAATCTCAGAAAGGGGACATGCTAAGTTAAATCGAAAGGATTAATCTTGCACATTACTAAAATAAGAAGTGCAAAATCAAACAAGACGGCAAGCACCTTCCGTATGTTTGGCTTATTCGTTGGAACAACGGTAACTTTCAGTTTATAAATGCTCTCAAACTCCTGTTTTTCGGTAGCTGCAGTTCCAGTCATGCCACAGAGTTTCGGAAACTGTCATGAAAAGTATCAGCTTCCTGCCAAATAGACTAAATATCTACAAAAGTAAGAGGAATAGACTGATCATCCAGCACACTGAGCCATATATTTTTCATCACATTTACTGTTTGCCACTATCAACGAAAATGCTCAACATAGGTTAGTAACTGTTAAAGCTCAGTTAGCATTGAAGATTATCTAGTCAGTCATGATAATTGGCTCTTACCATCGCATAAGTAGGTAACTGGAACTTCTAAGCATTGGAACAAGAGGATTTTCACTTGCCTGAAGAAAGAAGTTCTGGTAACTTATAGATGCAAGGGTTATTGTTTCATTCTGTATCTGTACACTTTCTTTTGCCTCAATTGCTTGGTGGAGTCCGTCACTCCATCTTCTGCCCTGCCAAAAATAGCAAAATCTGAAACATGAAAACTAATGTAAACTGGTGTAGACACAGAAGCCGAACCATCCAAATCAATGGATCGGATTATATTTGCGACTAAGTGGTCACTTGAAGCTTGTGTTTTTTGCCCTCTTACTTTCCTTCAGACATTGTGCGGATGACTATTTGTGAATTGTGATTATGTCATCAGTCAATGTGCACATGCAAAGGGCAATGCTAGCAGCAGAATAGAAGCACAATTGCACAAGGATTCACAATACCAGGGGTTGCCATCAAGGATAAAACAAATACCAAAACTATATATCTGTTAGCTGTCAAACAAACTGCTCGAGACATCACCTGAGAGTATGATTTCACATAACGTAAATAAACTAATGAGGGATCAGTGGAGAAAATCAATTTTTGGGATGGTATGATAAGTAAAAAAATTATTTACAGTACAGAAATCCCTCTCCTAACATCTTTCCTACTCCATCAGCTAGGATGATCCAAGGGAGTTTGAAGAAGTGTATGTGAAGAGCATCAAACATATACAAATGTAACATAGCAGTTTGTCAATGGCTTAATTTTGGGCTACACAGATTGTGAAATTGTCTCACAGTGATGCGATACTTACTGCCATAACTCGACCTGTGAACTCATCCACAATAAGCACTTCCTTGCTACGAACGATATAATTCACATCTCTAAGAAAGAGCTCCTTAGCTTTGATTGCATTTAAAACATATGAAGCCCACTGTTCACGAGGATCATATAGATCATTTATGTCCAGTATTTCTTCGGCATCAGCGTAGCCTTGTTCTGTTAGTAGAACATTTCTCTGTTTTTCATCAACCTGAAAAATAAATATTTACAAGGGAACAATCATGTTAGCTAATAAACATAAGTATGAATACAAGAACAGACTAAAGGCTAGGTGAAAGATATATTGTTATGAGTAATTCAAAGAGAATAGCAATCGAATACTTCGTTAGAGAACGTACAAAAGTGATTGTGCATCTTTTTATTAAGAGGAGAAGCACGATAGTTACAACAGTTAGAGCCAAGGCAGCAATAACACACAATGTTAAGTATTTAATAGAACATTATTACCAGCTTTTGGATAATACAATATGTCAAATAAGACAACAAGTGAAAGTGTATTATAGAAAATATTTTACATGATTCAGCTAAAATGATATTCAAGTGATCTATCTAGAACATAATATCCATTCTGATATTCTAGAAGGATAAGAAATATTCACGTAATATAAAAGGGATAAGAATTAGTTGCGCTCACAGTGTAATGAATATCTTGTTCAAAAGCTTCAGCTATTTTTGCTGCTTTGTAATACCGGTCACTTGGTTTTTCAGCAAGGCCCGATATTATGAGAGGTGTCCGTGCTTCATCAATAAGGATTGAATCAACTTCATCTATCACACAGTAATTGAAGTTCCTCAACACAAGCTCATCTACAGTCTGCAAATGAAGATTAGGTTAAGTGCAGAAGTCGTGAACTTCTGTGCCCCTTCGCCTATGGCGGCCCATAAAAGTTAAAAAGGCAAGCATGCACAGTCAAACATTTATAAACATTCTCCACAATGGAAGAGGAGTACCATCGCTAGGTTATCTCTTAGATAATCAAATCCAAGCTCACTATTTGTGACATAAGTAATATCACACAAGTAATTTTCCCTCCTTTGCTCAGGTGTCATGTTCTCTGCCAAAATGAAGAGTAATTGCTCAACAAACATCATTAAAAATAAGGAAGATAAATACATGGTGCCAGTAAAACACAAAACTTAAAAAAACTGCTAGATGGGCATTTTCTCGTATATATCAGTACTTCCATGAGCACCTCACTGAATTCAGAACAATTCAGTGGGTATCGAACTATGCTTAATTTTGTATAAGGTGTTAAAGTATGCCATTTAGAGATGGCAAATAGGTCATCTTTCTCGCACATATCAACTTACATGAGCACCTCACTGAATTCACAACAATTGCCTTTTTTTGCACTGAGTTCATAACAGTGGTAAAGAAGTATGCTAAATTTTGTTTGATATTAGGGTGGTGTTGCAAATATAATTTTTGAAGTATTAAAGTAGATAATGAGAAAACTGTGCAATTTAGAGATGCCCCATATAACAATAATGAACAATGTGAAGTGATGACCTACGTTGAATTAGGCCAACCTGCAGTCCTAGAAATCGGGGAACTTGACCAACCCACTCACAATCACGTCTAGCGAGATAATCATTTACAGTGACAACATGCACTCCTTTCCCACTTAATGCATTTAAGTACGCTGGCAGAATAGCCACGAGTGTCTTCCCCTCTCCAGTTTTCATTTCTGCAATCTCCCCCTTATGCAGAACCATGCCACCAATCAACTGTACATCAAATGGGCGAAGACCAAGAACTCTCTTGGAAGCCTCCCTCACAACAGAAAATGCTTCCTGCAAAAGCCAAGAATTCGTAAAGATACTTCCACCCTGAAATATCTATCTTTCAGTAGATGAATAGTTATGTTGCACATTTCACAGAAAAAAACTTGACAGTTTTCTGACAAACATTTCAGTAGGCTAGTAGCTACTCAAGAAGAATAGTGGGTAACTAATATAAAGTACCTCAAGTCTAAACATGAAAGTAACTTCTCCCACGTCTCCAAATGTGAGCTCATTAATTTAGTTACTAACTTATTGTTAGAGTAAGTAATGGGCCTGGGCCCATTAGTCTTAAGGGTTTACTTAGGGGTCAAGTAAGCTTTGCTTGGGAGTCAAGGAAACCCCTCTATATAAGGAGGGGAGATGTATCAATCTAATCAAGCAAGAATTCAGAGGAAAACCCTCCCTCTTGCCCGGCCGTGGGACAGGATCCCCGCGGCCGGCGATCCAGCGCGCCCTCGCAGCTCTCTCTCTTCCCCCTCAAACCCTAGCAACCATAACATCTGGTATCAGAGCGCCTAGGTCTCAGGGGTTCCAACGGCCCCAACATCGACACCACCTCCGCCGCCGACACCACCGCCATGCTCGGCGCATCCGCGCCGCGGGAAACCGCCGCCGTCACCGGCGCCCAGGGAGCCGCCGCCGCCGCCGCCATCCAGGCCGCCGCCGCCGACCCTGCCGCGGTCCTCGCCCTCCTGCCCGCAGCGCTGACGGACATCGCCGACAGCCTCCGCGCCCTCCGCCTCGACTTCGCCGAGATGAGAGCGGGCCAGCACCCGCCCCCGCCGATCGGGCAGCCCGCGCCCGCCGATCAGCCACCGGCGGCAGCCGTCGCCAGCAAGGGGCGCTCCACCGTCCAGTGGCCAGCATCGCCCTCGCAGCTGCCTGCCTGGCTCGACGGCCCGCCCATCTACACCGAGGCGGCAGCACAACCGACGGTCCAGCAGGTCGCTCCCACCTTCGGCGGCCCAGGGGGTTTCGCCCCGCCACCGACGGCCGCGCCGTTTGCCCCACCTCGACATCCAGTCTGGGAGAAGATCGATGCGATGGCGGCTTGGGCGTCGCAGCACAAGCGGTCACCGCCGGCGCCGACCCCCGAACAGCCATCGCTGCCGCGCTTGGCCGCGACCACGGCGTCGGTCACCACGGCGCCGCCGTCCTCGACGGCTGCCCACCACGTTGCGCCCTCCACCTCGCAGCTCTCTCTCTCTTCCCCCTCAAACCCTAGCAACCATAACACTTATACATCCATCATTGCAACTTGTTTCTTAATAACAATGCTACAAAAGTCACTTAGTTCATTTTTAAGTTGTACACATGTTTAAGTTATTATGTTTTTCTCTAATATATATTTACAATGTTTCAGGTTGTTGAATTCTTTCAATAATGAAGTGGAGAAGTCGGTCATATAGTTCTCGAGTTCTTAATTTTTCATATTGAGATCCTACAATTTAAATATTTTATAATTGTTACTTTGTGTGAGATCAATAACATGTATTCTCGTTGGATGTTATTTCTATGGCTATTTGTTGCACCTTTGAGATCAAGTTTATTGCATTTTTATGTTCAGTTTGCTTGATCGTGTTGTGGCATAATCTGATAGTCCAGAATAAACGGACGGCATTCTTTTAACAATAATATACCGTGTTTACTCCAAAGGAAAAATACCAAAGTTGACGACAAAAAAAACAGTACAAGAAGTAACATTTTTGGCGTGATGATACATCTAGGCAAGGAAGCAGCGAGCCCTATTCGCAGGTGTACCTACATATTTTAGAAGTAAATTAAGTCGCATCTGCCTGTTCGCCCTTGTACTTTCCTCACGAACCAAGATGCAGCCTAGGTCAGAGTGGTTTACGATCGTATGCCCAAGCAGCCTAGCACACACGAAAGGCTTCTGGTGGTGGGACTGGGAGCGGAAGAGTTTGTGGATGAAGACTGTGTCAGGAACGATCACCGGAGACGACGATGGAGACATACATCGCCATCGCCGGGAAATCGTTTGGAAACGGAACCGACACCCAATGTCGGACTGTGCGCTGCTACTACTAGTTCCATTTGATCGGGAAAATGAATTGGATTTCCGACCCGACCAAGGTACAGACATTAGGTTGCAACCAATCGATCCGGAAAAAAATTAAGCTGACTCACATGTGCAACCTGCGCCAGGTTTGTTGGCCTTGTAGTCTGGTTCTTTTCTTTCTCTTGACACATTATATTCTTTTTGAAATGGCCTGATGTTAATTTTGGCACGTGACAAAGAAAAAATGACAAGTTTATTCCACTAAGTTAACGTTCAACTAACGGAAGTGGCATTTCGGAATGATGACACTCGTTTGATGGCATTCTTAGAACAACGTCTAGTTTGATGGTATTCTCGGAACGTGGAAATTGTTTGATGGCATTCTCGGAATTTCCTCTAAGTTGAAATATTAGATGTTGTAATCAGCATTGTACTTGAAATGCAGTACCGCACTAAAATCGCACCTTGCTATGTTTAGATATTAAAGTCTAACCAAGTTCTTGTGCGCCCGGTAGTAAGTGAAATGAAAAAGAAGTCACCAGACTCACCATTTACAACTAGAGTTGCGGCATGGTTTAATGCATTGTAAGCAACCAGTGAATTGATCATTTGCCACGCTTTATTTTGCAATTTGATCATTTGCCACAGCCTGTGCCAGTGACGATAAAAGTGGCCAATGATCAAAAAAATGGAACTAAAATGTGGCAAATGATTAAAAAAAATCTACTAAAAACTCAGTTCTACAGTTATCCATCGGCAGGGCACTATCTAATTACCAAGTCCAATCGGACTCCTATACAAGAGATTGTTAGTGATTCTGGATGTTGTTGTGCACGTACCGGGAGGAGTGAGTCGAGGGATTCCCCGGCGCGGGCGCGCTCCTGCAGCGCGGAGGTGCGGGCGCGGAGTTCAGCGTCTGAGAGCGCTGAGACCTCGGGCTCCAGCCTGTTGACGAGCGCTACGGTGTCGTTGTACTTCCTCCTCGCCGCCTCCCCGTCGTCGCCGCCGCCGCCGCCGAACATGCCGCCCAGCAATCCCCCCAGCCCCGCGCGCGCTACCTCGCCTCCGCCCCGCCGCTGCAGCGCGCGGCAGCGACGGCGGAAGAACTGGAGGTGGCCGACGCCACCGCCGCTACTCCAGGGAGGAGACGGGTGGGGAAAGTGGAGAGCAGTGGCGCAGGTGGCGGTGGACGGCGGTGCCCCTGCCATCGCGCCGCGCGTTCAGCTCCGCCGCTTCACCTGTGGTCTAGTGCAGTGAGACGTGCACGGCCACAGGCCGCCGCGTGCTGTGGGTGATGCGCAGTTGTGGCTGTGGACGATGGAGGGAGGTTGGAGAAGAAGAAGGATAACGAACTCGACAGAGGGCACATATTTAGTTGTTTTTTTCAGATGGGATTATAGGTTGGGGTCACAAAAACATTTTGTTTGGAAGTTTTTAGAATTATTATCGTTTGAAAAAGGGGCACCAGCTCAACGCGCTCACTTTTTTTTTTTGGAAAAATCCACTAATTTATTAATAATTATCAACAACAGTATAAAGATTTGTCCTAAAAATTCAGGACGGGTGTTCTGGAATTCCCGGATTTTCGGGACGCGAAATTCGAAAAAAGAAAGATTGGAATTCAACTCGTGAGTTTTCATGAGAAAAACTGATACGCCGACATTTCTGGATCGGGCATTCTCAAATTACCCGAAGTCATGCATATGTGGTGATGTAATATTGGATGAGTTAGACTCAAATGATGATCGTATTGGCTTTTTTTTACATTTTTGCTGCAAAAAAAAGGGATTTGTTACATATAATATTTTTGTTTTGCTTCATGGGCATGTACGAATTTTGCAAAAGTTGTCACATGTTTTACAGATGTACAAGAAAAAATGTTGTATTCTGATAAACTATTGCACAAAGTTGCTACATTGATCCGACGGATGATATTAAACCTACAATAGGTCAGACGGCCTTCAGACAATTCATAGCACGCGCTTAAAACATATGAAGTGATTCTTTTGTGCCGTGGTAAAACACCATATGCAACTTCGAGCCTGACACTATAATCCTGAGAATATTGGAGGACTCGGTTGCCTTTGGCCATTCGGGTCATCTATAGGTTTTTTTTTTTTTTGGGTTGGGTCGGGGCCTCAGAGGTCAGCTATTAAAACAGCTTCGCACGAAATACCTTTATTTTTTCCACGATATCGCTTACCAGTTACCAGCACAAATCGAGAGCAAATGAAATGCTGTAAACAATAACAACACGGCTGTAATGTACAAGATCTGATTATACAAATGAAGAACTGTGACCCAACCCAAACGAACAAAAGGAATCAAAAGAATGGTAAGGCCAGAGTTGAACTGTGTAACATAAACATACTCTTCAAAGGCAGGAGATCTGCGATAATCTTATTATATAAATTCCGCGCCTGTATGACAAGAGACTTTTATGCTACCGCGTCAGAGAAAAGAATCGGGCAAAATCATACAACTTCCGCTGCACCCCAAATGGTGCTTCACTGAACCCAAACATTTGTTTGGGTCTTCAGGGTACCCCCACAAAGCTTTCAGCTATCGTTTGGCAACTCTGTCAAGCCAAACCCCGACGTCTCATTGATATCCACCGTTTCGGATTGCACATCTGATTATTTGTGTTAGCTTGGTTCTGGAGGGACCAGTTTGAGGCTGCGCATCCACTCGCAGAAGCTAGGGTCATCGAAGTGGATGAAGCTGCTCTTTAGCCTGGCCCTCAGTTCAGGAGTAAGGGTCCGTAGCTGAGGAAATCTTGACTCCTGAAACGTGCAAAAGTGTCCATGTTAACAGCTACGAGCTGGCTCACAATTTACTTTACCAGTGAATACATTCCTAGCAGCCCCAGCCCGTAAGCAATATTAGTGAAATGATGAATGCAGGTGAACCAGAATGTCGAAGGTAAGGTCCATAGAAATTATTACCTGCTCATAAGTAGGGTCCTTGTGAGCTGGGATCAGGCGTGAGACAAAGTATCTGGCCTGAGAGCTCGCTTCCTGTTCCAGAAACAGCCAAAGAAAAGAAAAGGACAGTGAGTAAAACAAAGCATGTAGCTCTGTGCAAGTGGTGGTTCATGGTAGTTAGTCAAGTTTGAAGTGTTGTCCAGCACTCCAGCTGATTTCGAACCAAAACAAAGAGTGAAATCAAAACAAAGGGCATATCAAGCACTCAAAGCAAATGATGTTTACATGCCTAAATTTCCTATTAATATGATAATCTAAGAACACATGGGTTATGATAGGGAAGAGTTGATAAGGGAAAAACAGGAAAGTTGGAATTTGGAAATGAAAATGAAGACTGGGAACGGGGAAACTGACTCTGAATGAAAGTATCCTGGGAGCTGGAAAACGAAGCTCGCTGAGCTCTTCTGCCAGTGTACGACATGCTGCTAAAGCTGCTGCACTTTGTCCTTCTTGGGTTGCTAGTTCAGCACCCTGTAAACACATAGTATCAAAATGCAACTCAGGAAATATTACTCTTTGATATGCATATGATGAACAACCAAAATAGTATCAGCAGTCAGCATAGCAATGATTCAACATCATTTTTAGGTTAAGTAGATCAACAAATAATGACTTCTTTCTGCAGCCCTAGTCTATCAAGTGTCAACATTATTTACACATATATTCATCTCTATATTCATAGTAATATTTAGTACTCCCTCCATCACGGTTTATAGAGCATGCACGCAGTTTAAGAAAAAGTTTGACCTTTTGATTTAGTCAACAAATTATGAGTTATATGTTACAAAAATTATACCATTTGATTTATATTAAAAATAAGTTTTTAATGACATATTTTTTGTAATATAAAATTTGAATTTTGTTGCTTAAATTAATGGTCAAAGTTCATTCTTGAACTACGTGCGTGCTCTATAAACTGTGATAGAGGGAGTAGCCTCTATTCATAATTTAATAGTTCTAATGCATTCACGCCATCTCTTGCAAAATCTTTACTAGATATTACAATTACATAAACTCACAATCCTGGTAGCAAGTTATTTTCCTGAACATTATACTGCTAAAAGCTCATACTTCATTTTGCTATAGTGACAACAAAGAGTGGACAAACAACTTTTATTCTGTGAAACACAATATTTGTGGTACTGTGGCCTTTTTTCTTGGTAAAAAGATCTGGAACATAGTAACATACAAATATACAGTGAAAACAAATTATACCATCAATAATGATGATAAGTTAAAAATAAGGTTGAGCAAGCTAAAAGTGCAATTACAAAACTGAGATAATGCGGTAAGAGAGACAGAGCAGATAGGATGTGACTTACCAACCAAATGAAAATGTCAGTTCCATGATCCAGTACCACTGCATTATTTGATTGCATGGCAAGATCATATGCTGGCAGCTCCTCAAATGTGCCACCTTCTCGATGCATTATACAACGAGGTGCCAGCATACGAAGCGACAGGTCAAATGACGCATTCAAGAACAAACTCCTAATAACTGATCTTTCATCCTCATGTCCTATGATGCTACCTAAAAGTGGGCCCCTTCTCAAATGAAATAAGCACTCAGGTAGTGATGACAGCTCTTTTGGGAAACGATAAAGCTTTGATTTTGGAACCTGTGTACCAAATTTGAGAGCTATGTCCTTAACTCTTTCATCAATTGTGAGCCTCATGTCGATAGAATCAGAGGCATTTCTCGCGCGCAAGACGGTTCTCTTGCCAATGATAACTGAAGCTACATCTTCTTGCACACTTGACAGATAGGCAGACAACCCATCAACAGTTTGCAGCCTGCTAGTGATCACCCTAGTGATTTCTGATTGATACATATTAGCGTAACGGACTGCAAACTGGAAGTACACAAAATCACTGTTGATGTCACCCTTTGTCTCCATAGACACAGAAAAACTCTGTGTTTCCTCAACACTGTGCATCTGGATACAAAATGAAGTGTCATTCTTGAATGTTTCATGTGAATCAGGAGAAGCCTCTTCACCAGGGCCAATTACTTGAGTCACAAGCATGCCATCTGAACATCTAATCTCAAATAAGCCATGGGAACCAGCTGCTCTAGTCGAGGCCCTCTGCAAATTGACCCCAAAGGCCTCTCCAAAATCATCATGAAGTAAGAGCACACCTCCAGAACACTTTGCCAGTGGCTGCAGGACAGGAACCCTCACTGGACATGTTCCAGCACAAAGAATGTCGACAATGGTACTGTGCCTCTGTGCTTCATGACCAAGACTCTCCATCCACTTCATAGCTGTCTTCTCAAGGTAAGCATAATTTGGGTGCTGAACAGAATGAGGCACTGATCCTGGTCCAAACGAGTTGGGGCCACCAGCACACACCAAGATCCTGCAGTTGCCTCCAGATCTCTTGATGATTCCACGAGACAACTCGGCTGACGGTCCTTGAATAATACCAAGGGCAACCTCTACGGCAGCACCAAGGCATCGGTCCCTCGACACTTCTGCCACACTTAACTGATAGGGTCTCAGAGATGAGAAGATTGTGTGTGCAACAGGAAGCGAAGCATGTACAGGAGACAAGTACACCCCTGTCCCGTAGATTAGCGCCTTCAATGAATCATGGCTAGGCGACTTATTTCCAGGTAGCACATCCGCTGACACTGCTGCCCCCTCTGAAAAATCGTACACAGAGACAGTTCTCCCATATGAGATGATTCCAATCCTTGCTGTAGGAGGCAGCGAATCCAGAAATGCATGCAAGGAGCCCTGCAGATGCTGTAAGTGTGCCTCATCGAGGCACTCATCTATGAGAATAAAGATGGGACCAGACACCCTCGAGTCCGACATGGGGACAAAGCCTGGCCGCCTATTCCCTGAATGCACATAATCGATAGCCGAGGACGCGAACTCTGGCCACTGAAGCAGGTCATGCTTGCTGGAGACCACAAATTCACCCTCACTGTTGTTCAGCTTCTTGCAAATGACACACTGCCATTGCCCAGAGGCAATCAACACGTCACAGTACAAATTCACATAAGCCCCACAGTTGAGGCAGCGGCGCGGATCGCGCTCCAAGGTTTCAGGACCTGGCGACACCTCCCTCCCCGGAGAAACTAGAGCTCCGAAGCCCAAGCTAGGGGCATTCAGCAGTTTCTTGTGCTTCAAGACCTACAATACAAGTGAAAACGCAAATTACGAAGTGCTCAATTTTCCCTATGCACTAAACACGAGTTGCATCTAAGAAGCACGCTTAATGCGCAACTCGACTGGTGGTGTGATCGTGTAAGATCCAAATGGCACTGTACTTACGCGCATGCATGCATAATTGAGTTATACTAGGAGATGAGCGTGGCGCACCTTGCGAGCAGAGAAGAGGACGTATGGGGAGTCGACACTGGAGTCCTCAAGAGGTGGCGCGGCGAAGGGGAGGTGGCCGTGAGGGGTGGCCGCGCCGTTCGAGAAGTGCGGCGCGGAAGAGGTGGGGAGGGAGACGGAGGACGACGAGGATGCGGTGCGGGGGGCGAAGGGCACCGGCTGGGGCGAAACAGGGGTGGTGCGGAAGGGCACGGCGGCGGGGCGCAGCGGCGACGAGAAGACGGGCGGGCCCGGCGGCGTGTTGAATTGCACGGGGCCACTTGGGCTGGCTACGGTGGGGCTGCCACGCGCGGGCGCCGAGGAGAGAGCGCGCGGCGGCGCGAAGACCGCCGGGAAAGGAGGAGACGCGTGCGCCGCCTGCGGCTGCGGCGGCGTCTCCTCCATGCCGGCCTTTACTGGGGGATCGGAGGCGGAGGCGCAGATCTAAACTGGAAAATTTGGAGTAAATAATGCGACGGGGGGAGGGAGAAGCACACCGATCTGGGGGATGGATGTGATGTGAATTTTCGAGTGCGGAAGATGAGCTAATGGAGCGGTGAATCTGAATTACTGCTCGTAATTAGCGCGGATTTGACAAGAATTCGTTTGTCGATGTCATAATGGCTGGATCTCGGCTTCCTATTGGCTAGCAGCCGATCTTGCTTACAGTATGGCGAATGGACAGTGTCAACTCCGTGGGGAAGATGGGTCAACGTTACTCCTGCTCCATCCGTCCATGGGTAAACTTCTTTTAAGGGGACAAAAAACTCTATGAGTAAACTTACTTGATCACAACCTGGTGGAAATTAAACACAAAACAATACGAGTTTAAAAATCCACTCAAGCTCTGATCCTGGTGAAGTGGTGAGTCGAGCAAGCTAACTTTTCTCAGTGTTCGATGGTATAATATGGACACCCTCATACGACAAGATGATCAAAGGATGTCCAACTGGACCAAGCTCTATGAGACTACACTTTACATGATGAGAAGTTGATATATGAAATGAACTCAAGCCTAGAGGAACCACACCTGGTGTTGTCCAACACGGTAGTCGGACGTTTCAGATCTCTCTCAAAATTTATGATTGCTTCTTCTTGCGTGCTTGCACTTACTGGTTGTGGCTCATACTCAAAATATGGATATTAATCACCCGCAAACCATAGGAGAGTCCAAGTACTCTATCTTGATAACCAAGAGGACATGGGCTACTATATTTCACCCCTACCTTGACCGATCACAATGACGGGAGTATCACAAAATTCAACTATGGCCTGATACAACACGGAAGGTGATAAAAAAAGGAAGGTGGAAGACAAAATGTTTTAGAGGCGACATGGACAGTTGGGGTCGTGGTGGGCGAGAATGTTGCAATAAAACGTTTCAAGAACCAGTTGTTGAGAAAGCCCGATATGGCAAGTATAGTGCAGGTGGTCACAACATAAGAAAATGCCGAAGAGAGCAAAGGCAAATGAAGCAAGTACAAGCCAAGTTGGTAGTAGCCAAGAAAGACATATCAGCCAAGACGGTACACTACACCGCAACAAACTGTGAGCCAACAACCTCCTACGCAACCTATGGTTAGCCAACAATCTCCTAGGCAATAAAGTGTGAGGCAACAAGCTCCTAGACAACAAAGTATGAGCCCACAAGTTTCACCGCAATAAAGAGTGAGCAAACAAAGAGGGAGGCAAGTTGGTCTTATAAGAGGTCGTGATGGTTATAGAGGTCGTGGCAGTGGTTCAAAGAATAGTATGATAGGATACCTATGTGGACCCTATTCGTATGTAACTTCTTTTTTGCTTGTTCTTTTCATATTGTCTCTCTAATAATATTTTCAATGTTTTCTAGGTATGGTAACCATGAGGTCGGTGGATGATTCAAACGAGGAAAGAGGAACAAGGACGATGAAGTGAACCACAATGCATGTAAACTTATTGTACTGAATTTTGATATTCAATATGGTTGTGAACTTATTATATTGTAATAGATTTGCCTTTGGAGTCTGGAGATCCGCTAAGAGAAGAAAAAAAAAACCGTGTCATCTCGAAAGATCCTAATCCAACGGCTGCGTGCGTGCTTGGTTGTTTGGGGATTTCGCTCCGCAGGTTCCCAGCCCTGGTCTGCGGCATTGGAAAATTGGGTCCGGCGGAGGAGAAAGAGGAGCCGCAGTCGGAATGGACGGCGACGAGACGACGTCGAGCTCCAAGGCGTCCGCTCCGGCGACCATCCGCCTCGTCAACTTCGTCTCCGAGGAGCAGGCAAGGCTACCATCCTCCTCCTCTCTCTGGATTGTTCTCCCGCCTACTGCCCTAGCACGCACAATCGGATGGGGGGCAAAACCTAGAAAAACATCGCTGAGATTTTGCTGGGGGTGGGAAAAAAATCGCAGCTCGACGAGGCCAAGCGGTCGAGAGGGGAGCGGGTGGAAGACGGCACCGCCCAGCGCGACAAGCCCCTCTTCCAGGTGTATAGATATATTCTTTCTTTCTCGCCTTCTCTTGCGTTTGCTTGTCCGCTACCGGCGACGGCGCTGATAGCTAATGCGTCTGCTCCCGTTGCGCAGATCCTGCAGGAGAACAAGGATAAGAAGGATGCCGAGTTCAATGAGCGCTTCAAGCACAGTAAGCTACCCAACCACTGCACCACTTCCCATCTTATCTTACAGCGCCTCAAAAACGCTGGTAGAAAGACCAGCTGCAGCTTTTGCTAGCTAGTGTCCATCCAAGGATTGCAAGCAGGCTACAAGTATGAGCTGCATTTAAAGTGTATACTGATAAGCAAAACATCTGGTTCTAGCCGTAGTTAAAGTGTTTTGAGCTTACATGTCCTGTTACCGAAATGTAGTGAAAGAATAGTATATCCTTGTTCGGGTGAGAAGCCGGGATGAATTGAAAAAAACATCTTTTGGTCTTATGGGACAACCTTTTCGAACCTGCTCTTGGCTAGCTCCCTTTTATTTGCGTTTCTCAGTTGAAACGGCTAAAACGCAAGATGCAGGGTCTTGGGGGGTTCGACTTATTTTGTGGTGTTTTGATCTTGTTATGTTGTATCCAGGACCTCCGAAAGCTTTGGATGAAGATGAGTCAGAGTTTCTCGACAAATTGGCTTTGGTAAGCATTCAATATATGCTACTCCCTCTGCCACGTACTCCTATATTACTTGTAATAACATCTTATAGCAAAAAACACAGAGACTAATATGTAACCACATAGGATTTTGTTTGCTACATTCCCAGTGCCTTTGTATGTGTGCAGCTGCGTGAATCCTTTTTGCCCCTTATACCACTATGAGGGTCGAGGTACACAAAAACTGGGTGCCTGGATCCACATGTGCTGTATGCTCTGATCATCGTAGTTAATAGACCTTTGCATCCATAAGATATCTAGACTTTGTTTGCATAATTTTCGTATGTGTTATCTGCAACCGTGACATTTGCATTGCTCAGACATTTAACATGACTTCTTGTTCCTTGAGAAACAAGAGTCCACAATAGTTGTGCGTGCGTGTCGCATGTCTCAATGGGTAAATAAATTATGAGCGTAAAAGATAGTATAACATGTGCATTTGCAAAGGTTCATACAAAATAAGATCATTAGCTGTAGTAAAATGAAAATTTCATTTTTACAGTATAGCTATTACAATATTATACTTGTTCTTGAGATTTCATTTTTTTGATAGAGGTCATAAATGGCCTTCGTTTTGCATAATCTGTTAAGAACAAAAGTTAACTTTTAGGCGGTCAATCTGCATACCATTTTCGCCCTTCCTTTACAAGAGAAAGGAAGAAAAAACAGCCTTCTTAGAAGTGGTTCAGAGCTGTAGAGTCTACCCAAGTGGAACGAAACTAAGAAATAAGAACATAAAGCATACTATATCTTAATTGAACTGAAAACAGGCTATAGTTTAGGATAAGGAAAATTGACAACTTGAGGAGCTAAAATGACACCATGGTTATGCTTTTGGTACTATTAGTACCGACATTATCGCACTCTCTAGTGACCAGATATCCAAGTTAGTGATAGCACCCACTACATCAGCTACCAGAAAACCCATCTTATCCTCTATCAAGATAGAAATACAGGATGCCAGCCAGCAACCCTAGGATTAATCCCTTTTGCAACTGTTAGGATTTTGTAACCACACTATTAAAAGATACTACCTCCGTCCCAATTTATAAAACGTTTTGGTAAGCCAAAATAGCCTACCAAAATGTCTTATAATTTGAGACAGAGGTAAATATTTTGTTGCAAATAACAATGTTCCCTTACCAAAACGTCTTATATGTTGTTGACAGTTTACTGGAATTATTGCAGATAAACATTTCTTGTATTTAAATTTGTATCAACCAGACTTTATTCTTTAGAGATCAATGTGTTTTGTAATGTCAGGTTAATATTCGTCTTCTTTTTGTGACTATGCTGAACATTATTAAGATAAGGGAGCATTGTTATTTGCAACTTCAGTGAATGACATTACGAAAGACAGCAAGTTCATTGTTTACCTTCTTGCATAAAATCTTGAGTGAATGTTCTATGGAAATATGTGCTATTATTGTCCTCAAGAGGATCCTTCTTTCCAATTTATGACATATGTCTTCAGAGTTAACAATCTTTGTGTTGTTTTCTTCTAGAAACTGAAAATCACGGAAATTGTGTGCACTCGAATGCTGATATATCAAGTTATACACTAGCACTGGTCTTTGCTCTTTGATATTTGAATAAACATGAATTTCAGACATGAACAAATGAGATTTCAAGTATGTCCGGTGGTGTCATGCCTAAGTCCTTTCATTTTACTATGGTGCAGTCAAGGAGAGAATATGAACAGCAGGTGGCCAATGAAGAAGCTGAACAGCTCCGTAGTTTTCACGTGAGTAATATTACTAACAAGTTATTTGCATTGCCCTTACTTTCAAACTGCTAATCTTTCTCTTTCATGTAGAAATCGCAATTAAACATGCATATTTTCCCCGCAAAACAACATGAATGGTTTCCCCACAGAAATCTAATCTGTACATTTTAGCTGGCCGTGTAGGGTGCATCCCTATGTATGGGCTCATTGTTCTTAGTCTAGCATTTCAGATTCATTAACAGAACAAAAGTACATGATGGAAATGTGGAGAAAAAATTATTAGATGGTTTCATCTGAAAACCTCATATCATGGTTCTTTTTAACCCCTCAATACTAGATTTTAAGCTTGGTCTCAAGCTTGTACAGTTCAGCAATTGTTTCAATATTACAAGATAGTGGGTAGGAAAAGGATTGGAAGGCTTGCCTGCTACAATTGAGATTGGAACTACTCCTCTGACCCATAAAAAGTGACGCAAGTTATGTATGAAGTTTATATGTTAATTTTATATCATGTCACAAGCGCCCAAGGATGACTCACGTTTAGATGACATACCTAATGGATATTTTTCTTTCAGGAGGCTGTAGCTGCCCAGTCTACTATTGCTCATGAAATTGGTGAGATTCCTACAGTTTCTGGACCTGAGGTATGCTTACAAGCACAGTGGATTTAGATTTTTTTAATATGTGTGACCAAAATTTCATATACACATGACACATGTGGCCAGTTGTTAGTTACATTTCTCGTCATGATGGTAGAGACAAATGGAACAATTCTTCACTAAATCTGCCCTTCTTCTAATCTGTCTCTGTATCAACATAAATTAGGAGAGCACACCTAAACCACCCGCGAAGAGGAGCCAGCCTGCACTCCTGAGAAATATTATAGTTTCTGTGAAGCCACAAGCCAAGAAAGCAAAGGTAGATGCAGAAAGTAAGCCTGCTCCCAAGGAGCTGCCTTCGAATGGGCATGATACAGACTGCAAATTGCCGGGTGACACCAAGAGTGTGCTTGGCTCTCTGGTGGCATACGGTGATGACGATGAAAGTGGCGACGATGATGACCAACAATAACATTGTAGGTTCAAGAATGCTCAGTATATGCGTACCAGATTTTTTACTGAAAGGAGATGCAACGCTGCGCCAACCCGTGAGAGGGTTTTGCTCGGTGAGATGCAGAAGATGCATAGATGATCCTGTTGAAGTGTAAGAATTATTGTCGAAGGTGACATGAGTTGTATCTGACCAAAAAATATAAATGCACCAGTACACCATGGCACTAACATCAGCAACACAAATGGTAGCGCTATACCAATGTCGCTGGCTTTTGTATGGTCAGTGCCAGGATGGCTGGTTCTGATGCTGATCAAAATGTTTGAGATTTGGTAAAACTTTTATGGTAGGGTCACTTGTAGTTAATTTTGGACAAAGGGTCAGATTTTTCAGAGGAAAATGAACACCTAATTCCATTTCATTGACGCGTCGTAGTGCTTGCGCTCCCTCCCAATGTTGCTACTTGCTCGTTCTAAAAAGATCTTTACTCCCGAATGACCACTGGGAATGAGACGAACCGGTGGTAATCCTGCAAATGTTCAAGTAATGAAGTTTAGGAAAAACTCGTAAGCCTTTAGCTACTTCTAAAACGTGTTATTATTTGGTAGGAGTATTATACTGTATATATGTGGCAGCTGAAGGGGAAAAAAAGGTGTACGACATGGCCTGCTGCTGCGGTAGGTACGAGCAGTGATCCAACAAGTTGGGTGATTGTTTGCAGTACGCATCCTGGGCGTTGTACTACTCACGGAACAGGTCAACATCTGTGTACTCCAGTTGCATTGTTGTACTGATGGATCCCGGGGCTCCCCTTATTGTACTGTGTAGTACTGTACTGTCGATTCGATGGGAGAAGCAACGACCCCGTTTCCTGTATATATATAGATCTAACTGTGATTTTTGAAGATAGTGGCATGAGCATCGGCAGCATGAGATGAAAGTGGTAAACAATGAAGTGTTTTTTTTTGTATATATGTGTGTGTGCGTAGATGGAGGGAGGAGAATTTGCGATTGGAGAGGGGAGAGGAGACAGGGATGGATCAGAGCAAGGGGTGGGGCTAACAACAAACTTACTGCGTTCAAGAGAGTTGTGAGAGACGAGAGCCGCTGGTGTTGTTGCTCCCTCCCCTGCACTGCCTCTTCCCTGGCTCCCCTGCTTCACCCTTCTCTCTATATCTTCTCTCTCTCTCTCCACCCTTAATAGATGATGCTATCTTTGTTTCATAAAACATGAATCCGAAGGGGAAGTTGCAGTGCAAAAGTGTCATTTTATTTGATTTTGACACGCATTTTCCAGTCATGTTCTTTTGGAGGTGTTCGCAGGTTCTCCGGCGCTAAGAAGCTGTGGACTGCTGCTCGGGATTTCCAGTTACCCGCGGTTGAACTGTTCACTGGGAGCTCCGGCGAGACGAATGAAGCAAATATAGGGACCGTCATCTGAAAAGAAAAAGAGAAGGGCGTGCGACTGTTGTTTGCTTATGGAAATTTTGTAGAGCCTGTCTCATTTTTATGTGAATCAATTTCAATGTATTACGTCTGGCTGCTGCCTAAAATGTTCTTCACGGATGAAAGGCTTGTAGACCACTTCTTAGAGACATCGTGTGCTGCACTAGAAGCTGCTTTAGTTTAGAAAGAATGAAGAGATGAGAGCATCTGATGGAAATTGGACAACAAACACCACGGGAATAATGTGGCATGCAGTTGGCACGGGAGGAAACAGGAGTGAGAATTCAAGCTATATTTGGTTCCGAAGTTATCTTTTCGGTTACTTGAGTCAATCATCTCGCAATAGTAAATTAGTATTTCTGCTAGGATACACGACGACTGCAAGGAAGAGTGCGAAAAGAACATGATATGTAATAATGTAATACTGTCGTGGTGATGTCACGGCAGATGCCATATGATGACTAATGTGTGGGGCCGATGGACGTTGGTGGATCCGGGTCGACGCTGACTGTTGTCGGCATCTTCTTGATCTCGGGTCACAGCTGCGACATGCTGTGCGGCATGGTGGTACTCGGGCTGATTCCTCTTCTGGCCAAAATCTTGGCGATCATGTCTTCTGCTCGATCCCGAACGCTGAGGTCCCGCATTCCTCCTGTTGGAGTCACCGACATCCACCAGGGGTTGCATGGGATCTCCAAGCGTGTAGGTATCGGCGATGCACATGGTCTCTGCCAAGGTCGTCGGCATCTTCCTTTGCAATTTCTGCCAAACCATTGAGCCGTGCCGACATCCTTGCGCAAACCAGGAGATGGCCTGTGCCTCTACCACTCCTTCGTAAGAATTGCGAATGTTGCTCCACCGGGTAAGGGGTAAGGTACTCCCGGTCGGTTTCGTTGCTCCTTTGCCTACAGATGGCGAGCTGTTGAGGTCTGTTGGGCCTTTTGTACGTGCTGGTGAAGTTGCTGATGAACGCCTCTTCGAAATCTAACCAGCAGTCTATGCTGCCGGTTCTCAAGTTGTTCAGCCAGATTCTGGCAGGTCCTTCTAACATCTGCGGCACATAACGTACCGCCCAACGTCTGTTTCCACCGGCTATGCTTACTGCAGTTACATAGTCGGTCAACCAGTCCTCCGGCTTCTTGCTGCCGTCATAGGTCTTAGCACCTCGGTTGAGCTGGAAGTTCTGGACAGGCGGCTCCCGCATGATCCGGGGTCCAAAGTAGGCAGGTCCCGGAGGTCCTTGCTCTTCCACTAGCTCGGATTGGTGAATCCGGTCGAGCCGGATTCTGGCATCGGCCGGATCCAGTTGTCTGGTTCCTATCCGAGATACCAAAGGATTCTCATTGGGTTGGTACCCAAGCTGCTGCAACCTTGAGTTGCCATCGTTGTGCCTGTCTTGTACCGGGATCACAGCTTGCTGCGGGACAGAGGCGGCCTCCCTTCGTTGGTTTCCCTGAACGTGTGGCGGATTCCGGGGTGGATTACCACGGCTAGCCGGGTTATTGTTTCCTACACCCCGGTCGCCACCACCACGAGTACTCTCTGCCTGCCCCGAATTATGCTGCCCGGCTTGCTGGATATCGGCAAAGGCCGGGTCATAAGTCTGCAACTGCTTGTTTTTCCCGGAGCCACGACTTCGGCTCCGGCTCTTGCTCTTGCTCTTGCTTCTGCTCGGATGCGGGGAGGAGGCCTCTCCGCCCGATCTCTGGCTGTCAGCCCTAGCTGAATGCATTTGTGATCCCGCCCCGGGGTTCTTTTTCTTGAAGGCCTGGTTCTGCCGGTTTGCCTCGACGACCAACTCATTCACCCGCTCCTGCTGCTTGCGCAGAGCCTCACCGGATAGCCCAGCCAGCTCCGCCATGGCGGCTTCGGCAGCCCTAAGAGTTTTTGCCGGCGAGCTGTATACCGGTTTCCCAGCCGAGATCATGCTGCCCGTATGACTGGTTGCGGCCCCACCGGCCAGCTCATAATTCACCATTCTGCCTTTCTTGCGCAGATCCGCGATGCGCTTGTCCCGGGAGTCTATTTTAAGGAACCCGTGAGCTGCATTGTACTCCCGGAGGCTAGCACTGAGCTCACGCCGGATCTCGGCGATCTCTTGCGCTTTGGCGAGCAGCAACCTACGTTGCTCATCCAAGTCAGACGAAGTGGCCTGGGTGTCTGCCTCAGCTGTCAAGGGGACAGCCAACTTGGCCACCAGGCCCGAGAGGGGATCCGGGCGACGACGGGGCTGGGACGGCTGCGGATCGCCGTCTCGGGCCGTACCTCTCTCCTGAGGAGGTTTGGCCAAGCGAACATGGCCGCTACCGGCATCGCCGTCGGCGTCCTGGTACTCCTCCTCGGTTGCCCCGACCATCATGACCGCGACGGAGCTCGTGGTGCGACTGGCACACGGAACCCGATTGGCGCAGAGCATGGGAGAATCCTCAGCTTCCAGGACAACGTCCGGGTAGCTGCAGATAACTTCGGTGGCGACGTAGGTGGTGAAGCCACCGAAGTCGATGAGGCATCCGTTCACCGGGAAGGGTTTGTTCCGGAAGCACCCGGCGTTGTCGCTGACGAAATCCATTTCGCCCAGCCTGACGACAAGGCCAGAGAGAACCCGGACGCCGAAGTGAACGGGGGAACCCGTCCGGATGTGTACACCAGGCAACGCCTCTACCTGCCCCACGGTGGGCGCCAACTGTCGTGGTGGTGTCACGGCAGATGCCATAGGATGGCTAATGTGTGGGTCCGATGGACGTTGGTGGATCCGGGGAGGGATAGCGAACTGAAGAGCTCACACGGGGAGGATCCCGGTGTAACCGAGATCTCCCAAGAACAAGAAACAAGACCAAAGCGCGAGGGGAAATATCTAGCAAACACGAACAAATGCACGAAGGCACACAACACACACACACGATGTACCCAGGTTCGGGGCCCTCGTGGGGAGGTAACACCCCTTCTCCTGCCTTTCCTCTCAATATAAGTGTGGAACAAGGGCTACAACTTGCTCTTAGAACTCTTGAGGTGAAGAACACGAAGAACTAGATGAACTAGAGGGAGGAGGAAGTAAATGCTCTAGGAGTAAATGAGACTAGAGTTTTGACTCCCAAGTTGGTCTCTCTTTCACAGGAGCAGTTATGGCGCCTTTTATAGAGTTCCGGCCAGGAGGGCCGGAAACCCTAATCCGGCTTGACCCCACCGGACAGGCCTAACGGTTATGTCGACACCGGCTAGTGCGACCTAGCCGCCGTGCTATCCGGTGTAGCCCCTTCGTCATCATTCCGGCAAGGACGGCAGGCGTCGTCCTGGAACATCATTGTCCCCTTGTGTCGGGGGGCTGCCCCCCGGGTAGGGGCAGATCCCGGTATAATCCAGTAAGTGTCAACAGTACTTGACCTTTGGCGACAGCAAGGGACACCTCCTGGTGTGCCGAAAGGGCAGCTTGACCCTTGGGCACTGGAAGAGGGCAAAGTGCCTCCTGGCAGCCGCAAGGGTCAGCTCTGGCAGCTATAAATAGACACCCCCGGCCCTCATAATCGCAGCACAAGCATGAGCGGGTGGTTCCTCTAAGAACTAGCTTCTCGAAGATGTCTTTGCCGATAGGCTAAGACATCTTCGGGAGGCTAGGCCTAGATATACTCATCCTGAGACGAGCTCGGACGTATCCGGAAAGGGTCCCGAGTCTTGTGGTCCAAGGAGACTCCCGGAAGGAGGTGTACTCGGTTTTACCGGATAGGTTGTCCGGTAGGTGCTAACCGGAATGTATGTCTCGGTGTTGATCTTACGCAGAAGCTCAGTGGCAAGCGAGGAGGTAGCCGGCGTGAGGGCTTCCGGTAGGCCGTCAACGGTCTAGAGCAGGCCTTCCCGTCTGTCGCGGGGGGAAGTACCGTTCCGCCTGACACGGAAGCATGGTCACCTCCCGCCTGACACGGAAGCATGGTCACCTCCCGCCTGACACGGGAGCGCGTCAGCCGGTACGATCGTGGTACGACAAGACCTGACATGCCTAGCCCGGCAATCCGGAAAAGGCTATCCGGGATGGGCAAAGACATGTCTTGTCTCTGACAAGGGGACAATGATGATGCAGGACGGCGCCTGTCGTCCTTAACGAGATGATGACGAACGGGCTACGCCGGATAGCCCGGCGACTAGGTCGCACTAGCCGGTGACAGCATGCCGGCTAGGCCTGTCCGGTGGGGCCAAGCCAAGTTAGGGTTTCCGGCCCTCCTGGCCGGAACTCTATAAAAGGCGCCATAACTGCTACTGAGGGGAAGAGACCAACTTCAGAGCCAAAGCTATAGTCACATTTACTCTTAGAGCAGTTACTCCTTCTCACCTTGAGTTCATCTAGTTCTTTGTACTCCTTCCTTAGATAGATCTTGTAGCAAGTTGTAGTCCTTTGACCACCAATATATAGAGAGGAAAGGCAGGAGTAGGGGTGTCACCTCCTCACGAGGGCCCTGAACCTGGGTATATCGTGTGTGTGCTGTGTGCCTTCGTGCATTTGTTTGTGTTTGTTAGATCTTCCCCTTTGCAGTTTGTTCTTATTCCTAGTTCTTGGGAGATCTCGGTTCTATCGGGAGCCTCCCCGTGTGAGCTCTTCAGCTCGCTATCCCTCCCCGGATCCACCAACGTCCATCGGCCCCACAAATTAGCCATCCTATGGCATCTGCCGTGACACCACCACGACAGTTGGCGCCCACCGTGGGGCAGACAGAGGCGTTGGCTGGTGTACACA
Source organism: Poa annua (assembly GCA_026929855.1). Taxonomy (NCBI): domain Eukaryota; kingdom Viridiplantae; phylum Streptophyta; class Magnoliopsida; order Poales; family Poaceae; genus Poa; species Poa annua. The sequence continues at coordinate 30,965,156 of CM049428.1, forward strand.
TCCGGACGGGCTCCCCCGTTCATTTCGACGTTCGGGTTCTCTCTGGCCTAGTCGTAAGGCTAGGGGAGATGGACTTCGTCTGCGACAACGCAGGGTGCTTCCGGAACAAACCGTTTCCGGTGAACGGGTGTCTCATCGATTTCGGTGGTTTCACCACTTACGTGGCCACCGAGGTTGTCTGTAGCTACCCGGACGTGGTCCTGGAGGCTGAGGACCCTCCCATGCTCTGCGCTGCTCGGGGTCTGCGTGCCGGTCGCCCCCCGAGTTCCGTCGCAGTGATGATGGTCGGGGCAACCGAGGAGGAGTACCAAGACGCTGACGGCGATACCGACGGCCACCCCCGTCTGGCCAAACCCCCGCAGGAGAGGCCTGCGGCCCGAGATGGTGATCCGCAGTCATCCCATCCGCGACGCCGTCCGGATCCTCTCTCGGGACTCGTGGCTAAGTTGGCTGTACCGGTAACTGCCGGAGCAGATGCACAAGCCACTTCGGTTGAGTTAGAGGAGCAGCGGAAGTTGCTACTCGCTGAGGCGCAGGAGATCGCCGAGATCCGCCGCGAGATCAGCGCTAGCCTCCGGGAGTACAATGCAGCTCACGGATTCCCTAAGATAGACCCCCGGGAGAAGCGCATTGCAGATCTGCGCAAGAAAGGAAGAATAGTGAATGAGGAGCTGGCCGGTGGAGCCACCACCAGTAACACTGGAAGTCGGATTTCAGCAGGGAAGCCGGTGTACAGCTCACCGGCGAAAACCCTTAGGGCCGCCGAAGCCGCCATGGCCGAGTTGGTGGGGCTATCCGGTGAAGCCCTGCGCAAGCAGCAGGAGAGGGTAAACGAGTTGGTGATTGAAGCCAATCGTCAGAATCTGGCCTTCAAGAAGAAGAACCCCGGGGCAGGATCCAAGGTGCACTCAGCCAGACCCGACAGCCAGAGGTCGGATGGGGAGGCCTCTTCCCCGCATCCGAGCAGAAGCAAGAGCAAGAGCCGGAGCCGGAGTCGAGGTTCCGGAAAGAACAAGCAGCTACAGACCTATGATCCGGCCTTTGCCGGTATCCAGCAAGCCGGGCAGGCCGGACAACGTAACTCGGGACAGGCGGGAAGTACCCGTGGGGATGGTAACCTGGGTGTAGGAGACAACAACCCGGTTGGCCGTGGTAATCCACCCCGGAATCCTCCTCACGATCAGGGAAACCCGCAGAGGGAGATCGTCTCCGTTCCCCAGCAGGTCCTGGTCCCTGCGCAAGACAGGCTCAACGATGGCAACTCGAGGTTGCAGCAACTCGGATATCAGCCAGACGAGAACCCTTTGGGATCTCGGATAGGAACCAAGCAGCTGAACCCGGCAGATGCCAGATTCCGGCTCGACCGGATTCACCAATCCGAGTTGGTGGAAGAGCAAGGACCTCCGGGACCTGCCTGCTTTGGACCTCGGATCATGCGGGAACCTCCTGTGCGGAACTTTCAGCTCAACCGAGGTGCCAAGACCTATGACGGTAGCAAGAAGCCGGAGGACTGGCTAACCGACTATGTAACTGCAGTAAGCATAGCCGGTGGAAACAGACGATGGGCGGTACGTTATGTACCGCAGATGTTGGAAGGACCAGCCCGGATCTGGTTAAACAATCTGAGAACTGGCAGTATAGACTGCTGGTTAGACTTTGAAGAGGCGTTCATCAGCAACTTCACCAGCACGTACAAGAGGCCCAACAGGCCTCAGCAGCTCGCCATCTGTAGGCAAAGGAGCAATGAGACAGACCGGGAGTACCTTACCCGGTGGAGCAACATCCGCAACTCTTGCGAAGGAGTTGTGGAGGCACAGGCCATCTCCTGGTTTGCGCAAGGATGCCGGCATGGCTCTATGCTGTGGCAGAAATTGCAGAGAAAGATGCCAACGACTTTGGCAGAAACCATGCGCATCGCCGATACCTACACGCTTGGAGATCCCATGCAACCCCTGGTGGATGTCGGAGACTCCAACAGGAGGAATGCGGGACCTCAGCGTTCGGGACCGAGCAGGAGCCATGATCGCCAGGAGTTCGGCCACAAGAGGAATCAGCCCGAGTACCATCATGCCGCACAGCTTGTCGCAGCAGTAACCCGGGAGCAGGAGGATGCCGGCAACAGTCAGCGCCAAAAGACAGGTGGCCCGGCTTGGGGTCAGAGTCAGGAGGTGCAAAAGACTTGGGTGGAGCAGAAGAAGCCCCTGACGTATGAGGAAATGCTGAAAAATCCATGCTGCTACCACACTCTGGAGGCCAACAAGCCCGCAAACCACTCTACTCGGCAGTGCAGCTGGTATCAGCGCACGTTGCAGGAAGGCAGTTCGGGAGCTATTCGGCAGAGTGCTCCGGCATCTCGGCCCAATATCCCGAGACCCCCTCCTCCGACATCGGGGGCCAATGCTGTGCGACTTCCCCCTCCTCCGAGAGGACCCCCACCTCGCCCAGTGAATGTGGTACATACCCGGAACGACAACGGTAACCAAGACGGACACCAGCAGAGCAACTACCGGGAGGCTCATCAGAGCTATGTGGTCTTCGTGACCGAGCCCACTGACCGAAAGAGTGTGCGGCAGCGTGCCCTGGAGGTGAATGCTGTGATCCCGGCGGTGCCCAAATTCTTGCACTGGTCCGAGATGTTGATCACCTGGAGCCGGAAGGATCACCCCCGGGTTATGCCCAAGCCGGGAGCGTATGCCTTGGTGGTGGACCCAACTTTTGTCGGACCCAACCTCAACGTCCGTTTCAGCCGGGTTCTGATTGACAATGGCAGTGCCATTAACATCATGTACAAGGACACGATGCTGAAGCTGGGAGTATCCATGAACACCCTGCTGCCTACCGAGACAACCTTCCACGGCATTGTGCCCGGAGTCTCTTGCTCGCCCATGGGAAAGATTTGGGTGGAGGTGCTATTCGGAACTCGGGAGAACTGCCGAACCGAGAGCTTGGAATTCGAGGTCGTGGACCTCGAGAGCCCGTATCACGCCCTGATCGGCAGACCAGCCCTCGCCAAGTTCATGATCTCGACTCACGTGGGCTACCTCAAGATGAAGATGCCGGGACCCAACGGTGTGATCACCATCTCGAGAGACCACAAGCGCTCCATGGAGTGTGCCTCGGCGGGGTCGTGCTTAGCTGAGTCCCTGGTGATCGCGGAAGAGAAGAAGAGGATCCAGCAGGTGGTGGCGATGGCCAAGACCTCCCAACTCGGAATGCCCGGGATGGTGAACCCGGAGCAGGGGGCATCATTTCAGCCCCCCAAGGAGACCAAGAAGGTGTGCGTGGACCCCAGCAACCCGGAGCGCCAAGTTATCATTGGCAGCAACCTGGACAGCAAATAGGAAGGCGAGCTCGTCGACTTCCTCCGTGAGAATCGGGATGCCTTTGCGTGGTCGAGTGACGATCTGCAAGGGGTCCCGAGGGAGTTGGCTGAGCACTCTCTGTTTGTTCGACCGGATGCGAAGCCGGTGAAACAACCAACTAGGCGCCTCTCGGATGAGAGAAGAGCTGCTGTCATGGAGCATCTGGCTATACTGCTGGCCGCCGGATTCATCATGGAGGTGCTGCACCCGGATTGTATTTCGAATCCGGTCCTGGTGGAGAAGAAGAAAGATGATCCCCTCCTGCTTAAGGTGTGGCGCATGTGCATCGACTTCACCAACCTCAACAAGGCATGCCCGAAAGACCCCTTTCCGCTGCCCCGGATAGATCAAGTGATAGACTCCACTGCCGGGAGTGAGCTTTTAACTTTTCTAGATGCTTATTCTGGTTTTCACCAGATACCTTTGAATCCGGATGATCAATTGAAAACTGCTTTCATTACCCCTTATGGGGCTTATTGCTATCGTGTTATGACTTTCGGGTTGAGAAATGCTGGTGCTACATACCAGAGATGCATGCAGAAATGCTTGCATGACCAGATAGGCCGAAATGCCGAGGTCTATGTCGATGACATTGTCATAAAAACAAAAGAAAAAGCCTCATTAATAGATGATCTGAGGGAAACATTTAAGAACCTAAGAAGATTCCGGATGAGGTTGAACCCGGATAAATGCACATTTGGTGTGCCGGCAGGAAAGTTACTCGGTTTCCTCATCTCAAACCGGGGAATCGAAGTCAACCCGGGCAAAATTCGCGCTATTGAGAGCATGAAGTTGCCCGTGCGCCTCAGGGATGTGCAGAAGTTTACCGGATGTCTGGCATCCCTAAGTCGGTTTGTGAGCCGACTTGGGGAGAAGGCCTTGCCTCTATATCAACTGATGAAGAAGAGCAAGACATTTGTTTGGACCCCGCAAGCTGATGCGGCGTTCAACGATCTGAAGATAATGCTCTCAACAGCACCTGTGTTGGAATCCCCATTACCCAAGGAACCTATGCTGCTGTATATTGCCGCAACCAACCGGGTAGTCAGTGTGGCGATGGTGGTAGAAAGGGAAGAAGGGGGCAAGCTGATACAGAGGCCGGTGTATTACCTCAGTGAGGTGATCTCGAAATCCAAGCAGAACTACCCGCACTACCAGAAGATGGCATATGGGGTGTACATGGCAGTGACCAAGCTCAAGCACTACTTTCAGGAACACCCGATCACAGTGGTATGCGAAGCTCCTCTCGCCGAGATCATCGGTTGCAAGGATGCTAGCGGCCGGGTAGCCAAATGGGCCATCCAGTTGTCTCTGTACGCTCCGGCATACGAGAGACGAGATGCCATCAAGTCGCAGGCGCTGCCGGACTTTTTGGTAGACTAGGCCGAGATGCAGTATGAACCTCCGATACCGGATTACAATTTCTGGAGGATGCATTTCGATGGCTCGAAGGCTAAGATCGGATTGGGTGCCGGAGTGGTCCTCACTTCCCCAAAGCAAGATGTACTGAAGTATGTGCTGCAGATCCATTTTCGGGCATCCAACAATGTCGCAGAATATGAGGCCTTGGTTCATGGACTGAACGTCGCCAAGGAAATCGGCATCCGCCGGATAGAGTGCTTTGGTGACTCGGATCTCGTAGTACAACAGGTGTCGGGGAATTGGGATGCCCTTGATGCAAACATGGCCTTGTATAGGTTTCATGTGCAGAAAATATCCGGATTTTTTGAAGGATGCGAGTTCAAACATGTACCCAGAGGAGAAAACGAGGCAACAGATGTCTTGTCCAAGCTAGGATCATCCCGGGATGCAATCCCACCCGGAATAGCTCTGGAGCATTTGAGGAAGCCATCTATCCAACCCTCACCCGAATCGGATTCTATCTTCATCCCGAAGGAACCTGGTGCAGATGCAGTACCCATGGAAGTAGATGTCGGAAGCATCACATCGAACCAGGGGACTGCGGCACAGTGCTCGGAGAGGCAAAGAAAGATGATGATAGAGGTAATGTCGGCAGAGCCAATGGACATAGACGCTCCCATGTTCCCGGTTAGACCTGTCCCAGGATGGGCACAACCCATTATGGCTTACATCTTGGAGGGAACTCTCCCGGAGAATGAAGTGGAAGCCCGGCAAATATTGCGAAGATCAAAAGCATACACTGTCGTCAATCAAGAGTTGTACAAGAGAAGTGTCACTGAGGTACTCCAGAGATGTGTGGAACCGGCAGAAGGACAAGAGATGCTGGTGGAAATACATCAAGGGGAGTGTGGACATCATGCATCATCCCGGGCCCTGGTGGCAAAGGTGTTCCGGCATGGGTTCTACTGGCCCACTGCACTGCAGCAAGCAGAGGATATTGTTCGGAAGTGTGGAGGATGCCAGAGATTTGCTCACCGGATACACATGCCGGCGTCGGCACTGAAAACAATCCCCATCACTTGGCCATTCGCAGTGTGGTGTTTGGATATGGTCGGGCAATTCAAACCGGCAAGAGGCAATATGACACATATACTGGTGATGGTGGACAAATTCACTAAGTGGATAGAGGTCAAGCCAATCCGGAAGTGCGATGGACACACCGCTGTGCAATTCCTGAAAGACATCATCTTGAGATACGGATACCCACACAGCATTATCACAGATAATGGAACCAACTTTGCTGTGGGGGAATTCGCTCGATTTTGTGCTGAGAAGGGAATCCGGCTGGATGTAGCATCAGTCGCACACCCGGAAGCAAATGGGCAAGTCGAAAGAGCAAACGCCTTGATCTTGGCCGGTATCAAAGCTCGCTTGATCGAACCACTGTTGAGAACTCCGGGATGCTGGATAGAGGAGTTACCGGCAGTATTATGGGGTCTCCGGACTACACCGAATAGATCTACCGGGTACACGCCATTCTTCATGGTATACGGGGCTGAGGCAGTACTCCCAACCGACATACAATATGACTCCCCGAGAGTGACAATGTTCACCGAGACTGAGGCAAAGGAGGCCCGAGAAGATGATGTTGATTTACTCGAGGAGGCAAGAGAGTTGGCACTATCTCGGTCGGCAATTTATCAACATAACCTCCGTCGCTATCATAGCCGGAAAGTGCACCCGAGGGTGTTTCGGGAAGGAGATCTGGTGCTGAGGCTCATCCAACGCACCGCCGGAATGCATAAGTTGTCACCTCCATGGGAGGGACCTTTTGTGATAAGCAGGGCATTGCACAATGATTCTTATTACCTTGTAGATGCACAAGAGGCTAGGAAAGGTGTAATGGACAAATCCGGTGAGGAAACCAAGCGTCCATGGAATGTAGCTCTACTTCGCCCCCTTTTACACGTAAAAGGTTCAGTGTATGTTGTATCTCAATTTTCAGTATTAATGAAAGTAAGGCACCCCGGGAGGAACCCGGGGACTGCCTGGTTATGAGCTTGTCTTGTTATTTTTGTCAAATTCATTTAATATTTTGTACCGACATCTCGGGAAGGAACCCGGGGACTGCCGGATAGCTGTTCTCTACTTTTCTTTTGTATGCTGGGAAAGTTCCGAGTTCGACTCTCAAAGTCAAAGTAATGTATGTCATGTGAAATCATCTTGTGACTCGACTGAGGAACGCCGAAATGGTAGTCAAGAGCAAAGATAGGGAAGGTGGGAAACACGAAAATGGTCTCGGGGACTCGGAGCAGGAACTTATCCGGCATACCTATTTAGTTGTTTTTTATGTCGGGAATTCGGTTAGTAGGAACTCGGATTGTTTTAAGTAATGTATGCCGTACGTGGAGTTTTGTGACTCGACTGTCGAACGCCGAAATGGTAGACAAGAGCAGAAATTACCTAAGTACGGTAAACATGAAAGGCAATTCGGGAACTCAAAGCAGAATAAATTGGCATAGGTGGTTCGAATAGATAGTTCACTAAGAAACGGAAATAATATGTGTATATTACATATGCCACCCGGCATCCCGGGGATTTAACGAATCTACTCAGTTTTTTAAGCGGTAGGGGAAGTCGGCTTCTCGACCGAGACCTCGGGAGCAGCAGTCTCGGGAGCAGCAGCCTCAGGAGCAGTGACAGCAGCAGCAGCAGGAGCAACAGCGGGAGCAACTTCGGCTTCAGTGCCGGCAGCGCTACTCGGGGCCTCGGGATGCACCTCCATCTCGGGGGCCTCGGGTCTTGGCGAAGTCGCTGCGTCCCGGGGAACCACCTTCTCGGGCGCAGCACCGGAAGCAGCGTCATCTCCTTCCGGTACCTCGTCTTCCGCCTCGCCGGAAGCAGCATCATCTTCTTCGTCGTCCTCGTAATCTGATTCCGAGTCGGAAGGAATGACGCTAGGGGTGAAGGCACGGATGCTTGCCCACGTAGCGATGCGGTGCGACACCTCTTGTCGGCGCTGGACCTTTTCCGGATCGGTGACCCACGGAGAAACCGTCCGCAGGCGCAGGATCGCCCCCAGATCGAGAACTTCGTACCAACTGAGTACTTGGGTCAAGACCTGGTCGGCGCCAGCCCGCGCACCGGAACGCTTCCAGGCGTGGATGCGTCTCCCGGCACCCCGGAGTGCGCTCGCGAGCTCGGGAATCGAGAGCGTCCCCCGGATACTCGGCCACAGTGCGCCGTGGACATGGACCGCAGCGCTGAGCAGATCCGTCCCGATAGACCGGAGGGGTACTATCCGGGCCTTCAGAACGATGAGGTGATCCTCGATGTCCCAGGCATCCGAGATGGGACCCTTCCCGGCGCGCTTCTCGCGGGAGGCGGCAACAGCTTTGGCGGCAGCCTCGCGGGAGTGCTCGAACTCTCCTTTAAAAAGAAGAGCTGTCAAACGACTAAGTCATAAGGGTAACAGCAAGAAAGGAAGCAGAGAGAAGGCAAGAGGGATGTCGGTCCACTTACTGTTCAGATCCCGGTTCAACACTGTGAGCTCCGAGAGCCAAGTTTCAGACCGAGACCGGAGGAGAGCGAGCTCAGTCTCGGCATTGTGCGCGCGCTCCTCGGACTGGTCCAGGGTCTCTTTCTGCTTCTTGGTCGCCTCGATGAAGCGCGTCTTCATATCGGCCGTAGCAGCTTTGACCTTTTCGAGCTCGCCGTTGAGCCGCGCGATCTCGGATTGCGCGGTGGCGAGAGCGGTCTTCTGGTCCACCGAGACCTTGCGCGCCGCGTCTCGCTCCTCCCGGAGGCGCTCCTCGGATTTCTTGGACTGCCCGAGGTCAGCAAGAACCCGGTTGAAGATATTGCGGCGTTTCTGGCTGCACTCCTGAAATCAAGACAAAGAAGGAGTTAGTCGGGAAAAGATATAAGGAACCCGGTTGGGAGGATCTCGGGGACTCGGTGTCCGAGTCCTGGATTTTTTCTCTAAGATTGGAGCCTAGTGATCTGCTATTCGGTGGAATCTAGAGCACTAAGCACCAATCTCGGGGACTAGTGGTGGAGCAAATTTTGAAGCAACCTATCCGGTTGGGAGGATCTCGGGGACTCGGTGTCCGAGTCCTAGATTTTTTTTCTCTAAGATTGGAACCTAGTGATCTGCTATTCGGTGGAATCTAGAGCACTAAGCACCAATCTCGGGGACTAGTGGTGATGGAAGGAACAAGTATTTTTCGATAAAAGAAAGAGAACAAGCTTACCTCGGTCACCCGAGTAACATCCAGTGCGGCCACTTGGAGAGCATGCAGAGCTTAGGCGTTGCGGCTTGGGCCTGCAGCGTGCAAGTCTCTCGTGATCTCGGAGGCATCGGCGACAAGCCAGGCATGGTTGTATTCGTCAACAACCCGTATGCCGGAGCCGCCGGGCGCGCGAGTAGCGGCAACATCCCGGGATCCTGAAGGTACAAAGGAACTGACGGTTGCTCGCAACATCCGCAAGGCAGCAGTAGGGATCTCGGCGGGAGGCGGTGGTAAAGATGAGAACGTACCCGTGCGCGGCACCAAGTCGCGGGCCGAGGATGTCGGGGCAGCTGCGGGTGGGGCAGAAGGCGTTTTCTGCCCAGCAATCTTGCCGCGAGATTTGGGAGGTTGATCTGCTGGCCGGGAGGAGGCTGTAGGCTGCTTCTCCGGGATGGTCTTGGTCGCAGCTGGCCGAGAGGCGCCACTTGCCGCAGGTTCCCGACGAGGGCTAAGGATCTCTGCCTCCAGCCCGGGAACCCGACGCGGACTCTCCGGAAGAAGAACTTCTCCCGAGGTGGTCGGGGCGTGCACCGGGGTCTCCTCGATCACCGGATGTGCATCCGGGGTCGCAACGGTAGCCGGTGCGGCACCGAAAGCCGCAGGCTCACTTCCTCGGGTAGAAGGGCGAGGAGGTGAAGGAGAAGCCCGAGCCGGGCTGGGAGTCCGAGTCCCGGGAGGAGGAGGAACAGCAGGTGACGGGAGCTCAAGTGCATCCCTGTAAGGAAGTATCTTAGTAATAATTATGGAGAAAACAAAGTCAAATAACATAAGGCAAGGAAGACGCACCCGGAGTCCACAATGGGAGGACCCCTTTGCCGGCGCCGAGCAGGCTTCTCGGTCGTCTGCTTACTCGGTTTGCTCCTCTTGGGGGGGTTGCCGGGGTTATCGGCCCCCTCGGTGTCGGAAGCCGCGCGCTTCCGGCTCTCGGCACGTTTGGTCCCGGTTGTCGGTTTCGGAACCACAGCTGAGGCCCAATTCAGAGGGAGAGCGTCAATAACATCGAGAATCTGGCAGTCAATCTCATCCTCATCATCCGAAGAAATGAAAACTGCCTCTGGAGTTGAAGGATTACCCGGGGCCTTAACGAAAGGGATGGCGAGATGGTCCTCGCCGTCGGGATCCTCTCTCGGCATCACGTCCGGTCTCGGGAAGTCCGGCGCGTAATTCCCGTTGACGTGGACAGCGTATTCTTCGTGTTGACGCTCGAACAACTGCGCAAACAGATTAGGCCGTGTCGGTGTCCAGGTGAACGCATGTACGAAGGCGAATGCACGAAAGACAGATATGAGCACCTGGTCGCAGGGTTTTTTCCGAGACCCCCCAATGACACCCCAAGAGTAGTCCTCCGTCATCTCCGTCCGGGCAATAGCTCGAACGCGACGGACGACCCCGGCGTGGTTTAGCCCAAGGATACTGGTCCTAGTGGGGTCAAAGTTCCCAGACATGTGGCACATCTTGTGCACTCGGTTTTGAAGGGGGCAGACCCGGCGAACAATGAAGCATCGCAGGAGATCGTCCCCGGTCATCTTCTGATTTAGCACGTGCAGAACGTCGTGCATGCAGTTGACCTCATCATTATCCGGAAGCGTCTTCCAGAGACGGAATTCGCGCGGAGGACCAATAACGAACTACGGCAGATTGATGAAGTCCGGATTCGAGGATCCCGGACCATCTCCCGAGTGCTCCCGGTTCTTCACATAGAAGAAGCTGCGCTGCCACTTCCGGCAGGACTCTAGTCCCTTGACTATAGGGAATCCGGAGTCCGCGCGAGGGATGATGGTGGCCGCCCCGCAATCGACTAAGTCCTTTATCTTCTTATCCGGATTGGGGATGGCTTGGCGGCGGAGAATGAAATACTTGGCCCAGAGATCCAAGAATGGCCATATGCCGAGGTAGGCCTCCGCGTAGGTGGTGAAGACCGAGAGCATCATTATGGCGTTGGCGGGAAGATGGTGAGGTTGGAGGTCGTAGAGGTCGAGGAAGTCGCGGAAGAGGGGGCTTGCCGGAAGCCCAAACCCGCGCTCGAAGTGCACGAGGAATACCACGTATTCCCCGGGTTGGGGTTCCGGTGCAACCTCCCCCTCCGGGAGACGGCTCTCGACTTCCGGAGGAATCCGGTGAGTCCGATACAGCCAGTACAGATCGGACTGCTTGGTCTCGGACCCATCCCAGCATCCCCGAGTACGTTCTTCGCCCATGTCGGAGAAGTACGCAGGGGTATCCGAGCTACTCTGCAGGCGCAGCGGTGGTTAGTCGGAGTTAGTCTACCGGAAGCTAGGATGTCGGAGCGCAAACTGCTAGACACTACCGAGTTGATGGGGAACAAGATCTATCGTGGGCCAGATAATCAAAACAAAAGGGAGGAAAAAAGGGGCAGGCTAAAACTCTTACGAAGCAGTGCAAATGAATAATCTACGCCCTACCGCGGCAATACATCACCGCCGTGTGCCTAGTGCGCGCCGCTCGAGTTATGCTCACCGGCGGTGGCTCAACCGCGCTCGTGCTACGGCACGGCCGGAGCCGGACGGTTGCGCTACCGAAGAAAAACGTCGGAGCGGAGAAGAAGAACTAACCGGTGAAGGAGGAGATCGGTGACGAGCGAGGCGGACGGCAACGTTCGAGCTCCGGCGCGCGGCGATGGCGACGGCGTTCGGTGACAAGCGTAGCGGCAGCGATGCGCTCGAAGCAGTAGTGGATGAAGAGCGAGGAAGAAGAAGAAGGGGAGGAGACCGTTCCGGTCCCCTATTTATGGGGGGGATTCCGGAGCGGTTTCCGATTTTCCCGCCCACGATCTCCACGATCGTGGGTGGGATCTGTTTTGTGCCGCAAGCCACGTGGCACTATCCGGAGCGCCCGATCCGGCCACACCGAGGGCCACACGGCTCCAACGGTTGGATTCCGGATCGGCTGCGGCTCCCCGGCGCGGGAACCCAAGCGACGTCGTGCGTGCGCAGAAGCACTCGAGTGCGTCTCTGCTCAGACGGGACGTCGGGTGGGCCCTGGCTCGCTGTCTCGAATTCATCGGGAGGCCAACGGTCAAGATTCACTGAGATGGTGCTACCCGGTCGCAGGCTTCGCCTCCCGGTTAAGACAGATCTTGGTAAGAAGATCTCGGGAAGAATCGATCTCGGCATGGAATAAAAGGATGGTGTCATGTGTTCTCGGAAGATAATTGTTGTTTAAAGCTGATCCCGCACATCATCCGAGGTCGCTGTGCAGCACCAGCTTCGGGGACTAGTGTCGGGGGGCTGCCCCCCGGGTAGGGGCAGATCCCGGTATAATCCAGTAAGTGTCAACAGTACTTGACCTTTGGCGACAGCAAGGGACACCTCCTGGTGTGCCGAAAGGGCAGCTTGACCCTTGGGCACTGGAAGAGGGCAAAGTGCCTCCTGGCAGCCGCAAGGGTCAGCTCTGGCAAATATAAATAGACACCCCCGGCCCTCATAATCGCAGCACAAGCATGAGCGGGTGGTTCCTCTAAGAACTAGCTTCTCGAAGATGTCTTTGCCGATAGGCTAAGACATCTTCGGGAGGCTAGGCCTAGAGATACTCATCCTGAGACGAGCTCGGACGTATCCGGAAAGGGTCCCGAGTCTCATGGTCCAAGGAGACTCCCGGAAGGAGGTGTACTCGGTTTTACCGGATAGGTTGTCCGGTAGGTGCTAACCGGAATGTATGTCTCGGTGTTGATCTTATGCAGAAGCTCAGTGGCAAGCGAGGAGGTAGCCGGCGTGAGGGCTTCCGGTAGGCCGTCAACGGTCTAGAGCAGGCCTTCCCGTCTGTCGCGGGGGGAAGTACCGTTCCGCCTGACACGGAAGCATGGTCACCTCCCGCCTGACACGGAAGCATGGTCACCTCCCGCCTGACACGGAAGCATGGTCACCTCCCGCCTGACACGGGAGCGCGTCAGCCGGTACGATCGTGGTACGACAAGACCTGACATGCCTAGCCCGGCAATCCGGAAAAGGCTATCCGGGATGGGCAAAGACATGTCTTGTCTCTGACAAGGGGACAATGATGATGCAGGACGGCGCCTGTCGTCCTTAACGAGATGATGACGAACGGGCTACGCCGGATAGCCCGACGACTAGGTCGCACTAGCCGGTGACAGCATGCCGGCTAGGCCTGTCCGGTGGGGCCAAGCCAAGTTAGGGTTTCCGGCCCTCCTGGCCGGAACTCTATAAAAGGCGCCATAACTGCTACTGAGGGGAAGAGACCAACTTCAGAGCCAAAGCTATAGTCACATTTACTCTTAGAGCAGTTACTCCTTCTCACCTTGAGTTCATCTAATTCTTTGTACTCCTTCCTTAGATAGATCTTGTAGCAAGTTGTAGTCCTTTGACCACCAATATATAGAGAGGAAAGGCAGGAGTAGGGGTGTTACCTCCTCACGAGGGCCCTGAACCTGGGTATATCGTGTGTGTGCTGTGTGCCTTCGTGCATTTGTTTGTGTTTGTTAGATCTTCCCCTTTGCACTTTGTTCTTGTTCCTAGTTCTTGGGAGATCTCGGTTCTACCGGGAGCCTCCCCGTGTGAGCTCTTCAGCTCGCTATCCCTCCCCGGATCCACCAACGTCCATCGGCCCCACAAGTTAGCCATCCTATGGCATCTGCCGTGACACCACCACGACACCCTGTCAGAGACAGGACATGTCTTTGCCCATCCCGGGTAGCCTTTTCCGGATTGCCGGGCTAGGCATGCCTGGTCTTGTCGTACCGTTGTCGTACCGGCTGACGCGCTCCCGTGTCAAGCGGGAGGTGACCATGCTTCCGTGTCAGGCGGGAGGTGACCATGCTTCCGTGTCAGGGGGGATGGTACTTTCCCATGCATCAGGCGGAAAAGCCTGCTCCAGACCGTTGACGGCCTACCGGCATCCCTCATGCCGGTCACCTCCTTGTTCGACCTTGCGAGTCCTTCCCGCACATACCTAGTAACCTGCTAGGACCAAGATAAACGTTCCGGTTAGCACTTACCCGGATTGCCTATCCGGTACCTCCGAGTACTTCTCCTTCCTGGAGTCTATTCGGAGCCACAAGGCCCGAGGTCTCTCCCGGATACACCAGAGTTCCTCTTAGGATGAGTATCTCTAGGCCTAGCCTCTCGAAGATGTCTTAGCCTACCATCAAAGACATCTTCGAGAAGCTAGTTCTTAGAGGAACCACCCGCTGATGCTTGTGCTGTTATGAGGGCTCGGGGTGGCAATTTATAGCTGCCAGGGATGACCCTTGCGCTTGCCAGGAGGCACCTTGCACTCTACCAGCTCCGAAAGGTCAAGTTGCCCCTTCAGCGCACCAGGGGGTGGCCCTTGCTCTTGCCAAAGGTCAAGTACTATTGCCGCACTGTTGAATTGCACCGGGATCTGCCCTACCCGGGGGGCAGCCCCCCGACACTAGTCCCTGAAGCTGGTGTTGCGCAGCGACCCCGGATGATGTGCGGGATCAGCTTTAATAACAACAATCACCCAAGGAAACATGAGACGATCCTTCGATTTGATGCCGAGATGAGTTTTATCGAGTTCCCCGCACCGAGATCCTTTCGACCGGAAGGCCATGCTCCTAACCGGATAGTGCCCCGTCAGTGAATATTATCGTTCGCGCCGGATTGAATTCCAAATCATGGGTCGGGTCCCACCCGAGGTCTTGTCGAGTCAGAAATGCACTCGAGTGCTTCTGACCGAGCACGCCGCTGCTCGGGTTCGCGCGCCAGGAGCCGCAGCCAATCCGAAGTCCAACCGCTGGGGCTCTGTGGCCCGCGGTGTGGCCGGATCGGGTGCTCCTGGGGACGCCACGTGCCGTGCGGCACAAAACTGATCCCACCCACGATCGGAGAGATCGTGGGCGGGAAACTCGGAAACCGCTCCGGATCCCCCCATAAATAGGGGACCGGAACGGTCTCTTCTTCCTCTTCCCCAACTCCTCATTTCTCCCACCACCGTCTCGAGCACCTCGCCGTCGCCGCGCCCGGAGCTCAAGCACCGCCGTTGCCGTTCGTCGCCGGAGTGCTTCGCCTCCACCATCGGGCCGCGCTACTCTCGCTCGTCAACGGCCTCATTCCCTCCGGTGAGTTCTTCCACCCGCCACGGCGAGCTTCACCACGACGGCGATGCTACGCGCTCGGCCGTGAAACCACGCATCCGTGGGTTGCGCCGCCGCCTGCGAGCGCTAGCCGCGCGGCGTTAACGACGGTGTCTTCCACACTTGATCTTTTACTCATATTAGGCCATCTTTGTATCTCACCCGAGTATATTCGCGTTGATTAAGTTCCAATTTATTCTCGCGCGGTAGATCTCATTTGATAGGAACCCGGTTGCTTTTAGGATTTTGTGATCTGGAGTCTTAGCTCCCGGTAGATTAACTCGACTAACCACTGTTCCGCCTGCAGAATAACCCGGATACATCCTCAGGTCCTTCCGACATGGGTGAAGAGAGTGTTCGGGGGTGTTGGGATAGGTCCGAGACCATCCAGAAGGATCTCGACTGGCTGTACCGGACGCACCGGATTCCGCCAGAAGTCGAGAGTCGACTTCCGGAGGGCGAGGTCCAACCGGAACCCCAACCCGGGGAATATGTTGTATTCCTCACGCATTTTGAGCGTGGGTTCGGGCTTCCGGCTAGCCCCTTCTTCCGCGACTTCCTCGACACCTACGGCCTCCAACCTCATCATCTCCCAGCCAACGCAATTATGATGCTCTCGGTCTTCACCACCTACGCGGAAGCGTATCTCGGCGTGTGGCCTTTCTTGGACCTCTGGGCCAAGTACTTCATCCTCCGCCGCCAAGTCATCCCCAACCCGGATAAGAAGGTCAAAGACTTAGTCGACTGCGGGGCGGCCACTATAATTCCCCGCGCTGACTCCGGATTCCCCAAAGTCCAGGGGCTAGAATCTTGCCGGAAGTGGCAGCGTAGCTTCTTCTACGTGAAGAACCGGGAGGTTTCGGGAGATGGTCCGGGATCCTCGAACCCGGATTTCATCAATCTACTGGAGTTCGTCATTGGTCCTCCCCGCGAATTCGACCTCTGGAACCGGCTCCCGGCAACCGAGGAGGTCAGATGCATGCACGACGTCCTCAATGTGCTGACGGATAAAATGACGTCCGACGACCTCCTGCGCTGCTTTATCATTCGCCGCGTCTGCCCCCTACAGACCCGAGTGCACAAGATGTGCCATATGGACGGGATATTAGATCCCACCAGGACCAGCATCTTCGGGTTGGACCATTCCGCAGTCGCCCGGCGCGTTCGAGCTATTGCTCGAACGAAGATGCCGGATGACTATACTTGGGGTCTTGTCGGGGGTTCCCGGAAAAAACCACTGCGGCAGGTGCTTGTGTCTGTCTTACGCCAACTTACATTTGCACCTGGATTCTGCTGGAAA
Source organism: Poa annua (assembly GCA_026929855.1). Classification (NCBI taxonomy): domain Eukaryota; kingdom Viridiplantae; phylum Streptophyta; class Magnoliopsida; order Poales; family Poaceae; genus Poa; species Poa annua. Next base: position 30,981,545 of record CM049428.1, read on the forward strand.
CCGACATGGTTGTCATGCAATGACTTGTTCGTGCAGTTTTTCGAGCGGCAGACCGAAGAGGACGCGATGCATGCCGGTGGGAAGTTCACGCCGAACGTCCCGACACCGGATAAGATGCCGAGAGAGGATCCCGACGGCGAGGACCACCTTGCCATTCCTTTAGCTCGTGCTGCTGCTCCGGGTAACCCTTCAACCTCAGAGGCTATTTCCGTTTCATCAGATGACGAGGATGAGATTGATTGTCAAATACTCGATGTGATTGACGCTCTTCCCCTCAACTGGGCTTCGCCAGTGGCTCCGAGACCCACGGCCGTGACGAAGCGCGCCGAGACCCGCAAGCGTGCGGCTTCCGACACCGCCCCTGCCGGTGCACCCGGCACCACCTCCAAGAAGAGCAGGCCGAACAAGCAAACGGCCGAGAAGCCTCCACGCCGAAGGAGAGGTCCTCCCACCGTCGATTCCGGGTAAGACCTTTTTGCTTTGAGTTACATGGTTTTGTCTTCTCCCGATGTCTTTTCTGATATACTTTTTTCAGAGATGCACTTGACGTCCCGGCATCCGTGGGTTCCCAACCTCCGGGATCTCGCACTCCTAGCCCGCCTCGGGCTGCTCCTTCTCCATCTTGCCCTTCCGCACCAGACATCGAGCATTCTGCCCCTGGTGTCGCGTAGACTGCCGCTGCGACTCCGGATGCTCGTCCCGCGGTGGACGAGATTCCGGCCCAGGCTACCGCCGCATCCGAAGACATCCTCCTCCCGGACAGTCCGCGCAGGGTGTCCGAACTTGAGCCGGACATCGCAAGTCCTCCCCGGCAGGTCGTGCCGGTAGCCTCCTCCCGGCAGGCCCCGGGCAAGATTCCTCCGCCGAAACAGCCCACGGCCCCTTCCCGGCAATCTGACCATCCTTCCGGGAAATCGCGCAGCAAGGCCGCCGGGCAGAAAACAGCCTCCGCCAAACCTACTGCTACTCCGACATCTTCGGCCCAAGACTTGGCCCTAAGCACGGGTAAGTTTTCGTGATTACCGCCACCTCCTGCCGAGATCCCCACTGCCGCCCTGCAGACGCTGCGAGCAACCGTAAGCTCCTTTATGCCTTCAGGATCCCGGGAGGTCGTCGCTGCTAGCGCGCCTAGCGGTTCCGGCGTGCATGTTGTCGAAGAATACAATAAATCCTGGATCGCCGCCGATGCCTCCGAGATCGTGGAGGATTTGCACGCTGCCGGCCCTAGCCGCAACGCCCAAGCTCTACACGCTCTCCAGGTGGCCGCGCTGGACGTCACTCGGGTGGTCGAAGTAAGTTTGTTCCCTTTACTTTTTCCAAAATTTTAACTGTTCCATCCCCACTAGTCCCCGAGATTGGTGCTTAGTGCTCTAGATTCCACCAAATAGCAGACCACTAGGCTCCAATCTTTAGAAAAAATTACAAGACTTTGAACATGAGTCCCCAAGATCCTCCCTACCGAGTAGTTTATTTTGACACAGATCCCGGAACACACCGAGTCCCCTGGATCCTTCCCGAGATTGACATTGTTCTCCCTGTTTGGATCCAGGATTGCGGCAAGAAACGCGGCAGCATCTTCCATCGGCTTCTTGCTGACTTTGGTCAGTCCAAGAAGTGTGAGGGGCGCCTCCGGGAGGAGCGGGATGCCGCGCGGAAAGTCTCTGTGGAGCAAAAATCTGCGCTTGCTGCGACCTAGTCCGAGATCGCGCGGCTAAGCGCCGAGCTCGAGAAGGCCAAACTCGCCGCGACTGACATGAAGACGCGCTTCGTGGAGGCGTCTAAGAAGCAGAAGGAGACCTTGGATCAATCCGAGGCGCGCGCGTACCACGCCGAGACCGAGCTGGCGCTTCTCCGGTCAAAGGCAGACACCTGGCTCTCTGAGCTAACCGGGTTGAACCGGGATCTGAACAGTAAGTTTACTGACATCCTTTTCTCCTGCTCTCTTTCTTTACTGCTACCATCCTCATGACCTAGCCGCTTGACAGCTCTTCTTTTTAAAGGGAAATTTGAGCACTCCCGCGACGCCGCCAACCTTGCAGTCGCTGCCGCCCGGGAGAAGCGTGCCGGGAAGGGTCCTGTCTCAGACTCCTGGGACATCGAGGACCACCTCACCGCCCTGAAGGCCCGGATAGTGCCTCTCCGGTCGATCGGGACCGAGCTGATCAGCGCGGCCGTCCATGTCCATGGAGCACTATGGCCAGGCGTCAGCGCTACCCTCTCGGTCAGCGAATTGGCGACTGCGCTCCGAGATGCCGGCAAGAGACTTCACGCTTGGAAGCGCTCTGGTGCGTGGGCTGGTGCCGACCAAGTCTTGACCCATGTGCTTAGTTGGTACGAGGGTCTCGATCTCGATGTGATCCAGCGCCTGCGCACCATCTCGTCGTGGTGCACTGATCCGGCCAAGACCCAGCGGCGCCAAGAGGTGGCGCATCGTATCGCGTCCTGGTCCGACATCGGCGTCTTCACCACCACCCTCATCACTTCTGACTCCGAGTCAGATTATGAGGACGATGGTGAAACCGGTGCAACTGGTGACGCGGACGCCGAGATCCCGGAGGAAGATGATGCCGCTTCCGGTGCCGCCGCCGAGACCGTGGTCTCCCGGGATGCTTCTACTCCATCGCCACCCGAGGCCTCTCAGGCCGAGGCGCAACCGGATGCTCCGAGTACTACTGCGGGTGTGGAGGAGACTGCCGCCGCCGTTCCTGTTGTTGTATCCGAGAAGCCGGCTTCCCCTAGTGCCTAAAAAATACTTAAGTGTAGAATCGTTAAATCCCCGGGATGCCGGGTGCAACTTGTAATATATACTCTTTAAATTCGTACTTTGCACTCTGTTATATAAAAACGATCTATGTTGGTTTACTCTGCAACGAGTCCCCGAGTTCATTTCCATGTCTACCGTACTTAGGCAATCTCTGCTCTTGTCTACCATTTCGGCGTTCGACAGTCGAGTCACAAAATTTCATGCACGGCGTACATTACTTATAAACATCCGGTTCTAGTTAGCCGAATTCCCGACATAAAAATAACCGGGTTAGTAAAACAGATATGCCGGATAAGTTCCTGCTCCGAGTCCCCGAGACCGTTTTTGTGTTCCCCACATTTGATGCTCTTTGCTCTTGACTACCATTTCGGCGTTCGTCAGTCGAGTCACAAAATTATTTCACATGACATACATTACTTTGACTTGAGAATCGATCTCGGAACTTTCCCGGCATATAGAGAACATAAAAAATAGGTACCAGGCAGTCACCGGGTTCCTTCCCGGGTTGCCGACATGGAACTAAATAAATGGAACAAAGTAAAGGGGTACACAACGAGGCAGTCCCCGGGTTCCTCCCGGGGTGCCGAACTTTCATTGATAGATAAAAATCGAAATACAACAAACACTGCACCCTTTACGTGTAAAAGGGTCGAAGCATTGCTACATTCCATGGACGCTTGGTTTCCTCACCGGATTTGTCCATTACACCTTTCCTAGGCTCCTGTGCATCTACAAGGTAATAAGAATCATTGTGCAATGCCCTGCTTATCACAAAAAGTCCCTCCCATGGAGGTGACAGCTTATGCATTCCGGCCGTGCGTTGGATGAGCCTCAGCACAAGATCTCCTTCTCGGAATACTCTCGGGTGCACCTTCCGGCTATGATAGCGACGGAGATTTTGCTGATAAATTGCAGACCGAGACAATGCCAATTCTCTTGCCTCTTCAAGTAAGTCACCATCATCTTCCCGTGCCTCTTTTGCTTCGGTCTCGGTGAACATTTTCACTCTCGGGGAATCATATTGTATGTCAGTCGGGAGTACTGCCTCGGCACCATATACCATGAAGAATGGCGTATACCCGGTGGATCTATTCGGTGTGGTCCGGAGACCCCATAATACTGCCGGTATCTCCTCTATCCAGCATCCCGGAGTTCTCAACAGTGGTTCGATCAAGCGGGCTTTGATGCCGGCCAAGACCAATGCATTTGCCCTCTCAACTTGCCCGTTTGCTTCCGGGTGTGCGACTGATGCCACATCCAACCGGATTCCCTTCTCAGCACAAAATCGAGCGAATTCCCCCACAGTAAAATTGGTGCCATTATCCGTGATGATGCTGTGTGGGTATCCGTACCTCAAGATGATGTCTTTCAGGAATTGCACGGCGGTGTGCCCGTCACACTTCCGGATTGGGTTGACCTCTATCCACTTGGTGAACTTGTCCACCATGACTAGTATATGTGTCATATTGCCTCTTGCCGGCTTGAACTGCCCGACCATGTCCAAACACCATACCGCAAATGGCCAAGTGATAGGGATTGTCTTCAGTGCCGACGCCGGCATATGTATTCGGTGGGCAAACCTCTGGCATCCTCCACACTTACGAACAATGTCTTCTGCCTGCTGTAACGCAGTAGGCCAGTAGAACCCATGCCGGAACACTTTCGCCACCAGGGACCGGGATGATGCATGATGTCCACATTCTACCTGGTGTATTTCCAGTAGCATCTCTTGGCCTTCTTCCGGTTCCACACACCTCTGGAGTACCTCGGTGACACTCCTCTTTTATAGCTCTTGATTGATGACGGTGTATGCTTTTGACCTCCGCACTATCTGCCGGGCTTCCGCTTCGCTTTCCAGGAGGGTTCCTTCCAAGATGTAAACCATAATGGGCTGTGCCCATCCCGGGACGGGTCGAACCGGGAACACGGGAATATCTATGTCCATTGGTTCTGCCGACATCACCTCCATCATCATCTTTCTTTGCCTCTCTGAGCACTGTGGTGCAGTCCCCGGGTTCGATGCGATGCTCCCGACTTCTACTTCCATGGGTACAGCTTCCGAACCAGGCTCCTTGGGGATGAAGATAGAATCCGACTCGGGTGAGGGCTGAATAGATGGCTTCCTCAAGTGTTCGAGAGCGATCCCGGGAGGGATAGCATCCCGAGATGATCCCAGCTTGGACAATACATCTGCTGCCTCGTTTTATCCTCTGGGTATGTGCTTGAACTCGCATCCCTCGAAAAATCTGGATATTTTCTGCACATGAAACCGATATAAGGCCATGTTGGCATCCAGTGCATCCCAGTTCCCCGACACCTGCTGCACCACGAGGTCGGAATCGCCGAAACACTCTATCCGGCGGATGCCGATCTCCTTGGCGACATTCAGTCCATGAACCAAGGCCTCGTACTCAGCGACATTGTTAGATGCCCGGAAATGAATTTGCAGGACATACTTCAGTACATCTTGTTTTGGTGAGGTGAGAACCACTCCGGCACCTAACCCGATCTTGGCCTTGGAGCCATCGAAATGCATCCTCCAGAAATTGTAATCCGGCATCGGAGGCTCGTACTGCATCTCGGCCCAGTCTACCAAAAAGTCCGGCAGGGCCTGCGACTTGATGGCATCTCGTCTTTCGTATGCCGGAGCGTACGGAGACAGTTGGATGGCCCATTTGGCAACCCGGCCGCTAGCATCCTTGCAACCGATGATCTCGGCGAGGGGAGCCTCGCACACCACTGTGATTGGGTGCTCTTGGAAGTAGTGCTTGAGCTTGGTCACTGCCATGTACACTCCATATGCCATCTTCTGGTAGTGCGGGTAGTTCTGCTTGGATTCCGAGATCACCTCGCTGAGGTAGTACACCGGTCTCTGTATCAGCTTGTCCCCTTCTTCCCTCTCTACCACAATGGCTACACTGACTACCCGGTTAGTGGCAGCAATATACAACAGCATAGGCTCCTTGGGCAACGGGGATGCCAACACGGGTGCTGTTGAGAGCATTCTCTTCAAATCGTTGAACGCCGCATCGGCCTGCGGGGTCCAAACGAATGTTTTGCTCTTCTTCATCAATTGGTATAGGGGCAAGGCCTTCTCACCTACTCGGCTCACAAACCGACTTAGGGATGCAAGACAACCAGTGAACTTCTGCACATCTTTGAGACGTACCGGCAATTTCATGCTTTCGATAGCACGTATTTTACCCCGGTTGACTTCAATTCCCCGACTTGAGATGAGGAATCCGAGTAGTTTTCTTGCCGGAACGCCGAATGTGCACTTATCCGGATTCAACTTCATCCGGAATCTTCTTAAATTCTTAAATGTTTCCCTCAGATCATCGATCAATGAGGCTTTTTCTTTTGTTTTTATGACTATGTCATCGACATAGACCTCGGCATTCCGGCCTATCTGGTCATGCAAACATTTCTGCATGCACCTCTGGTACGTAGCACCAGCATTTCTCAAACCGAAAGTCATGACGCGATAGCAATAAGCCCCATATGGGGTAATAAAAGCAGTTTTCAATTGATCATCCGGATTCAAAGGTATATGTGAAAACCAGAATAGGCATCTAAAAAAGTTAAGAGTTCCCTCCCGGCAGTGGAATCGATCACTTGATCTATCCGGGGAAGTGGAAATGGGTCCTTTGGACATGCCTTGTTGAGGTTGGTGAAGTCGATGCACATGCGCCACACCTTAAGCAGGAGGGGATCATCTTTCTTCTTCTCTACGAGGACCGGATTTGATATCCAATCCGGGTGCAGCACTTCCATCACGAATCCGGCAGCCAGCAGTATAGCGAGATGCTCCATGATAGCAGCTCTTCTTTCATCCGAGAGGTGCCTAGTCGGTTGCTTCACCGGCTTCGCATCCGGTCTAACAAACAGAGAGTGCTCAGCCAACTCCCTCGGAACACCTTGCAGATCGTCACTCGACCATGCGAAAGCATCCCGATTCTCACGGAGGAAGTCGACGAGCTCGCCTTCCTATTTGTTGTCCAGGTTGCTGCCAATGATGACCTGGCGCTCCGGGTTGCTGGGGTCTACCCCCACCTCCTTCGTCTCCTTTGGTGGCTGGAACGACGCGCTCTGCTCCGGGTTCACCATCCCGGGCATTCCGAGTTGGGAGGTCTTGGCCAGCGCCACCACTTGCTGGATCCTCTTCTTTTCTTCAGCTATCACCAGGGACTCGGCTAAGCACGAGTCGGCCGAAGCACACTCCATGAAGCGCTTGTGGTCTCCCGAGATGGTAATTATGCCGCTAGGACCCGGCATCTTCATCTTCAGGTAGCCCATGTGAGTTGAGATCATGAACTTGGCCAGGGCTGGCCTGCCGATCAGTGCGTGGTACGGGCTTTCGAGGTCCACGACCTCGAATTCCAAGCTCTCGGTTCGGCAGTTTTCCCGGGTTCCGAATAACACCTCAACCCAGATTTTACCCATGGGTGAGCAAGAGACTCCGGGCACAATGCCATGAAAGGTCGTCTCGGTAGGTAGCAAGGTGTTCATGGACACCCCCAGCTTCAGCATCGTATCCTTGTACATGATGTTAATGGCGCTGCCATTTTCAATCAGAACCTGACTGAAGCGGACATTGAGGCTTGGTCCGACAAAGGTTGGGTCTACCACCAAGGCATACGCCCCCGGCTTAGGCATAACTCTGGGATGATCCTTCCGGCTCCACGTGATCTCCATCTCGGACCAGTGCAAGAACTTGGGCACCGCCGGAATCACAGCGTTCACTTCCAGGGCGCGCTGCCGCACACTCTTCCGGTCAGTGGGCTCTGTCACGAAGACCACATAGCTCTGATGTGCCTCCCGGTAGGTGCCTTGCTGATGTCCGGGTTGATTACTTGGGCCTGCACCATTGTCGTTCCGGGTGTGCACCACGTTCACCGGCCGGGGTGGGGGTCCTCGGTGAGGTTGATTAATCCGGATCGCGTTGGCTCCAGAAGCCGGAGTGGGAGGTCTCGGAATGTTGGGTCGAGATGCCGGAGCACTCGGCCGAGTAGCCCCCGTGCTGCCCTCCTGCAATGTGCGCTGATACCAGCTGCACTGCCGAGTGGAGTGGTTCGCCGGCTTGTTGGCCTCCAGGGTATGGTAACAGCATGGCTTGTTCAGCATCTCTTCATACGTCAGGGGCTTCTTCTGGTCCACCCAAGTTTTCTGTACTTCCTGGCTCTGACCCCAAGTCGGGCCACTTGTTTTCTGACGCTGACTGTTGCCGGCATCTTCTTGATCTCGGGTCACAGCTGCGACATGCTGTGCGGCATGGTGGTACTCGGGCTGATTCCTCTTCTGGCCAAAATCTTGGCGATCATGGCTTCTGCTCGATCCCGAACGCTGAGGTCCCGCATTCCTCCTGTTGGAGTCACCGACATCCACCAGGGGTTGCATGGGATCTCCAAGCGTGTAGGTATCGGCGATGCGCATGGTCTCTGCCAAGGTCGTCGGCATCTTCCTTTGCAATTTCTGCCAAAGCATTGAGCCGTGCCGACATCCTTGCGCAAACCAGGAGATGGCCTGTGCCTCTACCACTCCTTCGCAAGAATTGCGAATGTTGCTCCACCGGGAAAGGTACTCCCGGTCGGTTTCGTTGCTCCTTTGCCTACAGATGGCGAGCTGTTGAGGTCTGTTGGGCCTTTTGTACGTGCTGGTGAAGTTGCTGATGAACGCCTCTTCGAAATCTAACCAGCAGTCTATGCTGCCGGTTCTCAAGTTGTTCAGCCAGATTCTGGCAGGTCCTTCCAACATCTGCGGCACATAACGTACCGCCCAGCGTCTGTTTCCACCGGCTATGCTTACTGCAGTTACATAGTCGGTCAACCAGTCCTCCGGCTTCTTGCTGCCGTCATAGGTCTTAGCACCTCGGTTGAGCTGGAAGTTCCGGACAGGCGGCTCCCGCATGATCCGGGGTCCAAAGCAGGCAGGTCCCGGAGGTCCTTGCTCTTCCACTAGCTCGGATTGGTGAATCCGGTCGAGCCGAATTCTGGCATCGGCCGGATCCAGTTGTCTGGTTCCTATCCGAGATCCCAAAGGATTCTCATTGGGTTGGTACCCAAGCTGCTGCAACCTTGAGTTGCCATCGTTGTGCCTGTCTTGTACCGGGATCACAGCTTGCTGCGGGACAGAGGCGGCCTCCCTTCGTTGGTTTCCCTGAACGTGTGGCGGATTCCGGGGTGGGTTACCACGGCTAGCCGGGTTATTGTTTCCTACACCCCGGTCGCCACCACCACGAGTACTCTCTGCCTGCCCCGAATTATGCTGCCCGGCTTGCTGGATACCGGCAAAGTCCGGGTCATAAGTCTGCAACTGCTTGTTTTTCCCGGAGCCGCGACTTCGGCTCCGGCTCTTGCTCTTGCTCTTGCTTCTGCTCGGATGCGGGGAGGAGGCCTCTCCGCCCGATCTCTGGCTGTCAGCCCTAGCTAAATGCACTTGTGATCCCGCCCCGGGGTTCTTTTTCTTGAAGGCCTGGTTCTGCCGGTTGGCCTCGACGACCAACTCATTCACCCGCTCCTGCTGCTTGCGCAGAGCCTCACCGGATAGCCCAGCCAGCTCCGCCATGGCGGCTTCGGCAGCCCTAAGAGTTTTTGCCGGCGAGCTGTATACCGGTTTCCCAGCCGAGATCATGCTACCCGTATGACTGGTTGCGGCCACACCGGCCAGCTTATCATTCACCATTCTGCCTTTCTTGCGCAGATCCGCGATGCGCTTGTCCCGGGAGTCTATTTTAAGGAACCCGTGAGCTGCATTGTACTCCCGGAGGCTAGCACTGAGCTCACGCCGGATCTCGGCGATCTCTTGCGCTTCGGCGAGCAGCAACCTACGTTGCTCATCCAAGTCAGCCGAAGTGGCCTGGGTGTCTGCCTCAGCTGTCAAGGGGACAGCCAACTTGGCCACCAGGCCCGAGAGGGGATCCGGGCGACGACGGGGCTGGGACGGCTGTGGATCGCCGTCTCGGGCCGTACCTCTCTCCTGAGGAGGTTTGGCCAAGCGAACATGGCCGCTACCGGCATCGCCGTCGGCGTCCTGGTACTCCTCCTCGGTTGTCCCGACCATCATGACCGCGACGGAGCTCGTGGTGTGACTGGCACACGGAACCCGATTGGCGCAGAGCATGGGAGGATCCTCAGCTTCCAGGACAACGTCCGGGTAGCTGCAGATAACTTCGGTGGCGACGTAGGTGGTGAAGCCACCGAAGTCGATGAGGCATCCGTTCACCGGGAACGGTTTGTTCCGGAAGCACCCGGCGTTGTCGCTGACGAAATCCATTTCGCCCAGCCTGACGACAAGGCCAGAGAGAACCCGGACGCCAAAGTGAACGGGGGAACCCGTCCGGATGTGTACACCAGCCAACACATCTACCTGCCCCACGGTGGGCGCCAACTGTCGTGGTGGTGTCACGGCAGATGCCATAGGATGGCTAATGTGTGGGGCCGATGGACGTTGGTGGATCCGGGGAGGGATAGCGAACTGAAGAGCTCACACGGGGAGGATCCCGGTGTAACCGAGATCTCCCAAGAACAAGAAACAAGACCAAAGCGCGAGGGGAAAGATCTAGCAAACACGAACAAATGCACGAAGGCACACAACACACACACACGATGTACCCAGGTTCGGGGCCCTCGTGGGGAGGTAACACCCCTACTCCTGCCTTTCCTCTCAATATAAGTGTGGAACAAGGGCTACAACTTGCTCTTAGAGCTCTTGAGGTGAAGAACACGAAGAACTAGATGAACTAGAGGGAGGAGGAAGTAAATGCTCTAGGAGTAAATGAGACTAGAGTTTTGACTCCCAAGTTGGTCTCTCTTTCACAGGAGCAGTTATGGCGCCTTTTATAGAGTTCCGGTCAGGAGGGCCGGAAACCCTAATCCGGCTTGACCCCACCGGACAGGCCTAACGGTTATGTCGACACCGGCTAGTGCGACCTAACCGCCGTGCTATCCGGTGTAGCCCCTTCGTCATCATTCCGGCAAGGACGGCAGGCGTCGTCCTGGAACATCATTGTCCCCCTGTGTCGGGGGGCTGCCCCCGGGTAGGGGCAGATCCCGGTATAATCCAGTAAGTGTCAACAGTACTTGACCTTTGGCGACAGCAAGGGACAAAGGGGTACTACTTTATCCAAGAATTACAGTTTTCTTAGATTATGAACCCTGTGTTATGAGCCTGCATACAGTGCCCCACAAATGTAGTCATAGCTAGCCAGCTTCCTTTTTATCCATACGATGATCTGATCAGTATATAATTCATATTGAAACAACTAAAACATTGTGAACAGAGGGGGTACTACTTTATCCAAGAATTACAGTTTTCTTAGATTATGAACCCTGTGTTATGAGCCTGCATACAGTGCCCCACAAATGTAGTCATAGCTAGCCAGCTTCCTTTTTATCCATACGATGATCTGATCGCTCGAATTAGTAGTTTATATATGGTACACTGGAATACACAGAACTTCATTCGTCGCCGCTGAGTTCTCTACGTTACAAAAGCCAAATACATACTCCTAATTAGCACTTGGAACATGGCCGCATAATAAGATGTTGCCTAAAAGTTACAGGATCAGAGCAGAATGAACGAATATAATCAAGCCTTCCATATCTTCATCCTACAATCTTCGGCATAGGTGGCAACCATGTTCCTGTGAGGGTGGTGTGTAATGCCAATCACATCCTTCTCATGGACCTGCAAAAATCCAAGTAAAAGAGTGTCAAGGCGTTGTTTATCATTTTGATGAAACCAGTACAACACAGCCCTGTAAAGATTTTCATTTCAGGTATCCTACAAACCTGCATTAGATGCTCCAGCTTCCCGGACTGTTGGCTAAAGCAATATATTTTCCTGCACAAAAAGAAGTAGAACACTCATTGATCATGAAGCGGTGCAGAAGCAGCATGGATAAATTATGGAACAAAGAACTTTATCACAATATTCTCACATGTCTTCACCAACACAATATATCCAATCTCCTTTTGGTGAAACTGAAGCTGCAACAAAATCTCCTCCTTCCCGTTTACCAGATGAGAAACTCTTTACAACCTGCAATAAGTTTTCAAGGCAAGAAATAACCATAAGGTAGAATTCATGATGATGCCCAACATAGTATTGGTTTTTTTTTGTCATTTGGCTGACCAGCCTTTTCCAATTTTGTTGCCATTTTCCTACCAGATTATACAATAGATTCAACACAGCACAGTTAAACAACAACAAACAAGCCTAAATTGCAATGCAGACCTAAATTGCAATAAACTTCCTTAGATCCCAGAATGACGGAGCACTTGTTAAGAGCCAAGAATGATAACTTTGAGGATTTAATAAAGATAAATTTGAGAAACAAAGATAACTTTGAGAATTTGAGATGGCAAAGATCTACCTATTCCTCTTAGAAATAGATCAATAAAATTGTGGGCATCTTTGGTTTGATGCCAAAATTTGGCTGGCCACTGTGTTGGCAAGCTCACGAGATTGGCTATCAATTGGTTGGCTACCAAAATGCTTGCAACCTCTAAAAAGTTGACAAGACTTAACTTCTGCAGTGCTGAATATTGGCTTGCCAAAAGATTAACTAGCCATTTTTTTGCCGCAAACAAAGCATGTGTATTTTCTCCTTTTCCTTGGATTTACGGTATCCTAAATATAAACACCCCGGTAGATTTCTCCTAAACCAGGATTTATTCTTTATTGCCATTTCCATTTCACCCCAAAAGGAGTCTCACTTATATAGAACATGCTATGCTTCAAGTTGGTACATGGTGCAGGGAAAGTCTCTTGTCATGAGATGCATAGGTGCCATCATTGCGAGAAATAGACTTTCAATAGTATGTTGATAAATACATGAAGCATGTTTCAGTGGACTACTTAATTCTTTCAAGAAAAGAAACAGAGATTGAATAACCTAATGGGATGTGAAGGTCACATTATACCTGTCCTTGTAAAGTCATGATGTATATTGACGAAGTCTTATTGCAGACAACAATGTGATCACTGTTCTTTGGAAATAAATGGACAGAGTTAACAGTTGGATCTCCTCCCTGGAAGTTAAAAGGTACATATGGATAAGAAAGCATTACTCAAAACCTAAATTGATTTTATGGATGGGCTCAGACAGTATGATAGGTAAATACCTTCAGAGAAGGAGGCCTGAACGTTTGCAAACAGTCTGCTGTTTTCGAATCCCATACCTACATCAAGAAATCATAAATGAATGTGCAGAAGGTTGTATACGATACAGAATAACGGATATGAGGAATCAAAGAATAAATAAATGATAGTTCTCCTCGTGAAAAAAGGTACAACTTCTGATATGGGAGATCTGCACCTTAACAGAACCATCACTGGAAGCTGTAATAACACGAGTATCATCAGTAGAAAAGATGGCATAGTTCACATAGGATGTATGACCGCGGAATTCTTTTAACATCTTCCCAGACTTAAGGCCATGGATTCTGCAAAAATGACGAGAAAAAACTTGTAATTATTTTCAGGGGCTAAAATTGGACAGGATTGGAACTAGGAATACATAAGACCAAGGGATGAATTATTTTCAGGAACTAAACTGCACATGATTGGAACTACGAATACATAAGACCAAGGAATACATAATACAGAACCCTAGCATCAACATTGAAATTATTTTTTTCTGATTAATTCTCAAATGGATCCAATATTGCAAACATATGCAATTTAGGCATACATATTGTGCACATTTTTATTAACCGGAGTATCTTAGAGAGACTCAAAAGAGAGCCCATACAAGAATATACCCATAGGAGTTAAGAACTAGGAGAATAGCAGTAGTGGCTAACGGAACAGTTGCACTATCATAAGAGTCCTAAAAAACAAGGATAGATAACAGTGTGTAGCTTGCCAAATAATGTACAGCAGCTCAACACATGTAAATAATCTTTGACGATGCTTCGTTATGAGAACATAACAGAAAGTGGAATGCAAATATGTATATTTCCATTGAAATTCAAATTGGTGGTATATGATTGTAAGAAACCTTGCAGTAGTGTCAAAAGAGGTACTCAATATCTGAGATCCATCACGTGAAAATGTTACACTTGTAACACCTTTTGCATGTGCACCCTCGAGGCGCCGCAAGCACTGCCCGGTTCTTATACGCCAAACCTGCAAATCAGTGAGAACAAACATTTCAATATGACAATCTAATTCTCCTCCCATGATCAGACCACCATGACTTGTGAAATAATGACCCAAAGGTTTAAGGAATTAGTTGATCGCATGTGTTGGTTAATAATGTACTTCTGCCAAATGATAGTGTACTCAAACTTGATCATATGACCAATGATAACCTTTATCCAAGAAGTCTGCTGTCAACTATGGATAGATGTACTACATATGACTGCAGCTCATAGGTGGAAGAAAAACATATAAAAATTAACATATGCCGGCACATTAATCAATCAAGCCTGTCAGCAGGCCGGCCTTTGTCTTTTACCAAACACTTAAAAGCAGTAAAAATGACACAAATGATGTAACTGCTTTAAACATGGGAGGCAGAAATGATTACTGCTTTGGGGGTGGGTTGGGGGGGGGGCAGTGAGACTACCTTAATTTTCCCATCCTGTGATCCAGATGCCAGCGTCTCAGAATCTCTACTAAATTCAACACATAGCACAGCCTCATCATGCAGCATAAAGCTTTCCTAGAAAGTGTTTTAAGCAAACGTTACACAGAGCATTAACAATCTAGTTGTATCTAAAGTATAAGAACATAACTTATTCATGTCACTTTCTAAAGCTACATATCTTGAAATAGCTTGGCTATGCACAATAACAGAAATCATTTTAATTCAATGATAAACATAGAAAGCTCCAGGGCCTTACATCGGCTTGATACTGAAGATCCTTTTTCAGCTTGCCACTAATATAATCCCAAACCTGAAATTTTAAATGAAATTTAGCCAAGCTACACCAGAAGTGCTAACCTGCATAACACAATAGCAACAACTAACTTACTTCGATCATTCCATCCACTGAGCATGAAACAAGGTACTGACCATCGGGTGAGAATCGAGCACATTCAGGGTGGGTTTTCTTCCCAAACTGAAATTAAAACAAAATGTCATAGTGTGTTTCTATATCCTCCTTTCTGCATGGAAGTCAAGATGGTAGAACCCTCGACTACATCTTAAAGAATATGCACATGTCATAGTGTGTTTGTAATCAATGTTTTCCAAAGAATTTTGGGGCCACCATAATATCCCAACTAAAATCAGAGTGCCCATGTGATTAAGCTATTTTTAAAAAAAAATCATATAATTAGACAGTTGTGTCAATATTCTTCTGTGATCACGTTAAGTCAGAACTCATCTTTTTAGGCTTCTCAAAGTCATTGATATCAAATGTGATGTCCTTTAATTTATCTTCTGTAGTTTCTGCCTGAGTGTAAATAAAAGAGCAAATGTAAGCACAGTGATACAACCACAATATCACCTTTATTTGATGTGATAAAGTAGTAGGATATGTTTCTTCTTCGTCTTGCTTCATTGCAGCGGTTCCTCTGAATAAATCGAACTGTGTGCCAGGCGGTAACAACCCTATGCAACAGGAACAAGAAAAAGGGAGCTAGTATGAGTTAACAGTTGACATACTGAGATCATCACAGTACCACAGGTTAATAGTGTGTGACCAAGAAAGTACCTTGGTGCTGTTGCCATTTCAAAGCCTGGGTAATCAGTGCCATTAGCCGAGCTGGTGGGACTACTGAAACTTCAGAAGCAATAGCTGACATCGTCAATGGAGATGAAAAGTTAGTATTGAGGATCAGAAAGGAAGAACTTGCAGGGCAGCTATTTTTGCAAAAAGTGGCACTTGTCTAGAGGCATTGCATATCCTTAAATCATCCATGAATAAGGACCAGTAGGTCATATTCATCAGGCATCAGCGTATTTAATAAACTTAAGTTGTTTAACATGTTGAATGCAGCATATTGCATTCTGAAAGTGTGGCATATCTCAGAATGAAGAAGCACGCAGATTTCTTTGCTATGTAGTATAAGACTATAAGTATAAGAGCCATTTATATATATGCCTCACAAGTCACAACGAACACAATCAGCATCCTCACCTTGGGCAATCTGTGCACGGCGCTTTTCCTTGGTGGATTCTTGGTAAGCCTGTTGAGCAAGACATCCCAGCAATTTACAGTTAAGAAAAACAGCATGGAAAACTAACGATTAGTACAAGATAGCAAGAGAAAGGTAGCAACCTCATTGGGTTCAAAGTATGTCCGGACAAGGAGGTGCTCTAGTCGTAGGTACCGTTCGGGTTCCTCCTGTTTCATGACGCCCATGACCTGCGTCTGGCGAAGGATAGCACGGGACGTGTCGAGCTCACGTAGCTCCGCCATCTCCAGCACAATCTGCTCGTAGAGGTCCTCAAGCTTCTTGCGCGGCAGCTTGAGCTGGGCGACCTGCGGCAGCACGGCGTCCCAGCGGCCAGCATTGATGTCGGCGATGAAGGTGTCCATGCTGTCGACCGTGTTGAGCGAGACCTGGCACTCGTTCTGCAGCGTCTGGAACGTCTGGTGCAGCGAGTTCTCCTTGCAGAACTGAAGCATTATCTTCACCACGCTGCATCAATCAATGGATGCAAGAAACAAATCAAACCCCCAGCATTCCAGATTTTCTTGTTTACTGTTAGCTACTACTACTACTACTGCTACAGATTTAGCAAAGAGTATGGAAATCAAAGTTTTCTGAATTGACCGTGTAGCCCTAGATAGATTAAATAAACTAGGACTGGATGGATCCGGGCGGGGATTGGCGGATTCAAGGAACAGCGCGTAGGGTTTAGGGACTGTTTGGTTGCTTTCTGTACCGTCAGGTATAGTATTAGGGCACGCAAAGTAAGAAGGTTACGTACTCGCCAGCCTCGATCTCGAGGGCAGACGCCGAGGACGCCATCTGCGGCAGGGGGCGGGCGGCGCAAAGTCGGGGTCGGCGGCCGGAGAAGAACGGGAGGAGGTGGTGGTGGCGGATGAGCCGGGGAGATTGCGGCTGTCTGCTAAAGCCCGATAGCCAGGCGCCTATTACTTTGGTCCATCGGCCTCTTTGAGGACTCTTATTTACCGCCTTTAGTGGCCCAATTCCTTCTAACGCCTACAGAGTCGGTTAGAAGGGCGACACCGACACCCATGTCATTGACGCTGGCCGGCCCGACCAGAAGAAAAGTGTTCCGTCAGTCCAATTACCCCTTTTTTTTTTTGCCTTTTTATGTTCGTTTTAGCATTTTCTTTCTTTTTAAATTTATTTTTCCGTTCTAGGTTCTATTTTTTTATATTTTATTTTATTCCATTTGTATCATTTTGTCTTCAAAAAAGAGACGTCTTTTTTGTGTATGTTATGTTCACTCACGTCAATCAATCTGTCGTCCACGTTAAAATATAAAAAGCATTATAATTCCGTACATATATAGAAGATGAACACTTTTTAAACCAAATGAACAATTACTCATTTCTCTCGCATATACATTTTTAAGCGCGAGAAAAAAAAAACTACTACATGGATATTATAAAATTTATTAATGAACATTTTGTGTAGTCTATAAACATTTTCTCCTAGACAGCTAAAACATATTTCATAATACCGTCATTTTTAATCTATTATGTTTGATATTCAGTTATGTGTGTTAGATGCGGCCTTTTAAGAACCCTTCATGTCTTGCATTTTATCGGACACAATGAGCATCCTATAGGACCTTTTGCCTTTAATTTAGCGGCAAATAGACGTTGCTCCAAGTATTAATGGTCCATGCTTGGTGCGTTCCATTAACATATACTGTTTTATGTTATTTCCTATAAATCAGGAAATTTATATTCACTTGTTATTTATAAAGCAATTTAATGATAGGAAGCATGTGTGTGTTGTAATATGTAATTTAACAA
Organism: Poa annua; assembly: GCA_026929855.1. Lineage (NCBI taxonomy): Eukaryota > Viridiplantae > Streptophyta > Magnoliopsida > Poales > Poaceae > Poa > Poa annua. Next base: position 30,999,218 of record CM049428.1, read on the forward strand.
ACGTTTAAAAGATACATTCATATATCTATATAAAAATATTCACGCATTTGTATTTTATAAAAAGATGTCTATACATAAAAATATGTTCGTATAGATTTTTTTTTCAACGAACTTAGGGATCTTTGTTACCGAATAATTAATCAGTCAAGAGACTATCAACTAGAAAGCTGGGACTCTTATCAAGCCACACTTCCGACACATCCAGCGTATATGCTAATTTAGCACAAAGGTCTGCCACACTATTAAGACTCTCTACCAACATGAGTAACTAAAAACGAAGCAAAACCTGGCGATATTTCCCTTATTTCATCAAGAATAGGCGCAACTATCGAGCGTTCATAGTTGCGCGAGCACCCGAGGTTAACGGCCTCTGAACAATCAACTTCCAAGATCACATGTGAGTATCCCCGCAACTGAGCAAAAATCACACCTCCCCGCATCGCCAGAACTTCTGAAATGAGCGGATCGGATACTCCAGTCAATAGTTTACTCCATGCACCCAAAAACAAAGAAAAAGAGCGTGCAACACCGCTCGCTCCTCCAGTTTGTGTGTCCACACTGATGGCACCATCAGTGTTAATTTTTATCCATCCTGGCTCAAGAGGACGCCAAGACTGTCCTGCCACTGCCTTCTTCCGAATGGCCGGCATAGAAACCACTGCCAGGTCTTCGCGCGCCCTTCTCACAGCTTGCTCATGTTTGAAAATATCCTGGCCATGCATCCATTTGTTCTTTGATGTCCAGATTGCGTGCATAAGTGAAATTATATTGCACCTTTCCTGATCAGTAAACATACAATACATCCTTGGCCCAAGTGAAAGAAGATGTTTATTGCATGAAAAAAAATTATACGTATCAAAATTGGCCTTTTTATATTAAAGCTCAAAAGAAAAGAAACATAGTCCCTCTGTATCAAACTATAATACTTTATAACCTTTTTTTATATGTCCTTATTCGTTGCTAGATGAGTGAATCAACACACTGAAAGATGTCTACATGGGTACAAATTAGGTCAAAGGAAAAATTACTAGAAAGTCTTACATTTTGATTCGAGGGAGTAATAAATTAAAATAAAAAGAAACATAAAAATTGCAAATATAAATAAATAAACGGAAAAGGACAAACGAAAGGAATTGAAGAAACAAAAAAAACAGAAAACATGAACCATGGCCTCTCCAGCGCAGATTAGAGTCCTCCAAAGGGCTTTTACCTTAGAATACAGTATTGTGTGTTGTCTCCTTCTATATTTCATTATTTCTATCAACTATATGTTTAGCTTATTTATTTGTGTACCCTGCTTGCTAGGGCAATCTTACCATATGCATGTAGTTGCATTTTACATAATCCTAATTCAATTCCCATGTACTGAACATCTTTGATTCTCCGGTTTAGTATATTACTGGAATTTGTGCTTCTCTACGATGGCGAAACATTTGATCTATGCAATGAAAAGTTTGTAGTATGTTTCTGGTGAACTAGGTCGGAAGTACTCCAAATTTTAGAGCTCTCAAAATTAGCTGCATACTTCAGAATGTTGAAAGCTGGCCAACTTTTTCTTGAATCTCTGAATATTTGGTTGGAAGCTCTTGATGTTTAGTTGAAAACTTTTTATTGTTTTGTTGTTCCATCTTTTCCACCGTTCATAAAGAAAGAAACCGTTGAAACAGTCAAAAGGAAGTATTTGTCATAACAATCCCCATCGTGGGGTTCTCTCTTTTATACACAAGAGGAGACATACAACGTGCATGGCAAGGCACATAGAATCACAACCGATCCTCTGCCAGCTATACAAATATGCACAATCCCATGAATTTTGGGATAGCTAAGCCTAAACCGACTATATCTCTAATACTCCCCCTCAATCTAAACCGACGTGTACAAGGTTAAGATTAGAACTAAAATGACGGAGTACAGATTGTGTAACTGGTTTGGTGAAAACATCCGCAAGCTGGTCTCCAGAAGCGATGAAGCGCACATCAAGGGCACAGGCAACAACTTTCTCCCGAACAAAGTGAAAATCGATCTCGATATGCTTGGTGCGAGCATGGAAAACTGGATTGGCGGATAAATAGGTGACGCCAAGGTTATCACACCAAAGAACATGAGGATCCTAGTTCAGTTGCCACGGGAACCTTAGCGCCGCGTGTGTGTTGTCCTCCAAGAAAAAGAAAGAGGCATAGAAAGAGTGACAAAGCTCAATCCAAAACATGAAAGCGGAATATGAAAGCGGAATCACAACTGTCTCACGAAAGAAGGCCAGAACGGAGGAACACCAAGTTCCTTAAGAAGAGACTGAATCCAAATCGGTTCGGCAGTGCCATTCGCCAATGCTTTATACTCAGCCTCAGTGCTGGAACGCGAGATCGTGGGCTGCTTACCAGAGCTCCAGGAGATAAGATTTTGTCCAATGAATACAACAAAGCCACCGGTGGAGCGACGGTCATCCGGGCATCCTGCCCAATCAGCATCAGTGTAAATGTTAAGCACTGAAGAGGACGATGGTGGATACGAAGACCAGTGGAGACTGTGCCCTGGACATAGCGTAGTATACGCTTGACGGCTTCATAGTGAACCGTGGTAGGCTGGAACAAGTATTGCCAAACTTTGTTGACAGCAAAGGACAGATCCGGCCTCGTCAACGTGAGATACTGAAGACCACCGACAAGACTCATGTACCGGAAAGTATCTTCAGTACCAAGAGGATCACCAAGTTCACGAGATAACTTGTCAGTGGCGGACATAGGGGTGGGAACCGGTCGACAATTCTCCATCTCTGCTCGATGTAGTAAATCCAATGCATACTTGTGCTGAGTATATAAGCACCATACCGTCAGTCTTATAGGCAGACTCAATACCCAAGAAATACTCTAGCCGACCAATATCCTTGATAGGAAACGTACTGGACAAAGTCTGAACCTGACGTTCAATGGCAGCAGCAGAGGAACCAACAATCACAATATCATTGACATATACGAGCATATAAATGGTGACACCCTGATGATGAAAAATGAAGAGGGAGGTGTCTGCCTTGCTGGAAACAAAACCAAGCTGAAGCAAGCGGTCGCTAAGACGAGCATACCAGGTGCGGGAAGACTGCTTGAGTCCATAAAGGGCGTGATGAAGCTTGCAAACATGATGAGGATGGTGAGAATCCTCAAATCCAGGCATATAGACATTCTCCTCAAGGAAGCCATGGAGGAAGGCATTGCTGACATCAATCTGGCGAAGAGACCATCCGCCGAGACACAGCCAAGGAGAGGACAAGATGGACGGTGACCGGGTTCACCACTAGACTGAAAGTATCATGTTAATCTATGACATGCTGCTGAGTGAAACCACGAGCGACCAACCGAGCCTTGTGTTTATCCACGGAGCCATCCGGACAAAACTTTGTTTTGAAAATCCACTTGTTGCCGACAATATTAGTACCAGGGGGACGAGGAACGAGCGACCAAGTCTGGTTGCGCATTAGTGCGTCAAATTCCTTTTCCTTAGCAGTCCTCCATGCGGGCTCGGTCAGGGCAGTGAAGTGAGAGGACGGGACGGCGAGGAAGGGACGGCACCACGACGACGGCGATATGGATTGTAGTGGACCGTGCCATCGGTAGGAACAAGTGGTCGATGCACGCCAGCACGCCGGCGAGTGATCATGGTGTGTTGCACCGGAGCAGCAGCAGAAACGCCCGAGGATGATGCATCAGGCACAGGAGAGCTTGGCGACCCAAGCAGACGGCGACGTGGACCCAGCCGTAGATGGCGTGGTCACATCAGCAGACGGCGAGGCAGCGGACCACGAGGCGTCGATGGCCGGCCCACCAGAGGGCCGTGGCGGGGAGACTGTCGGGCTTGCAGCAGATGGCCCATCATGGCCAGGCGCAGGTGGCTGATCAGACGAGGCATGCACGTCGATCGCGACGGAGCAGATACGTCGATCACAGCCTATTGTTCCTGCACACCAACACTAGAAGAAATACCAGGCGGGTCAATGGGTAACAAGGTTATGTCATAAGTACGTGTACCGTGTACCGATATTCTGAATAGCTAGCTCATGCAAAGCAAAAGAGACCGGCTGGAGTTTAGATAAATCAATAGTGACACCAGGAGTGCCAAAAGGGAACACTTCCTCGTCGAAAATAACATCGCGAGAAATGTAAACGCGACCAGTACTACGGTCGAGGCACTTATAGCCTTTATGCATCGAGCTATACCCCGAGAAAAACGCACATTTTGCATCTCCACAACCGAAAACCGGTGAGCCTGAAACTATATGCATAAACAATTTGACTTGTGGGGTGTCCAAACTCACATACTACTACCCTGCACCAGAAAGGCACGCACTGCATCACAGCTTGCGCTGCACAAGCACCGTCCGAAGGTTGGCTTTGGCTGACTGGCCACCTTGCCTGAGTCGTCTCCCATCTCACTCCTCATTCCACCATGGTGCTGCTGGGTTAGCATCGACCCTGGTAAGGAACGAGCCTGTTCGATGTGCCAAACAAAAACATCTGAGCTTTCAGGTTGCATGCGAAAGCTGAAACCAACCTCCGAGCTAACTCAACAGTCAAACTGAAAAGACTGTTGTTAAGGAAGCAAACAAATTAAAGGCAAGTAATAAGGCACGTAGCTTTCGGGTGTCCGGTGCGACCTCTCCATCCGACGATCTCGGAATAATCTCCGATGACGCTGCGCCGGACTCTCTTGCGTCTCATTGCTCGCCGGCCGGCTGACCTGCCTTGGCTCGCGGACAAACGCTAGCCGGCCAGCCACTGGCGGCGGCGGATGTTGGCTTCCCTCCGCTACGTGCCTCCTACATGTCGTAGTGAACTTAGGCTGGCTGATTACTGGGGAAAATCCCCGAGCAAGTGTCTCGATACTATAGCTGCTGGAAAGGCTGTTCAAACCTAACATTAGTTGGGAGGCAATGAACAGTTTGCGTGGTGCTTGGTCTTTTCTACACAGTACGCGAGCACCACATCCTAGCAATCTCTTTTGGCAGCTATAAAATAGACCGCCTAACCGCTCGATCAGGCCATGTGATGCTTAGTGAAGTGCTTACAAAAACAAATCAAGCATTTTTCTAAGCATCGGTGCTTATTCCTATAAGAGGGGTGCCTAGTTAAGTATTTCTTTTGTGTAAATAAGCACCAGTGGTTAACAAAATCTCGATTTATTTTGCTAAGCATCTCTATAAGCATCCTGCATTGTACATGCCCTCATGCGCACTTGGTTCCGGTTAAAAGATACCACCGACCGAGTAAACTTGTTTCGCAGAAGGCAAGGATATCGTCAATTACATTAAATATGTGAGGTCAAGGAAGAGAGCTAGGCTGAGCCGATCTGTAGAACCATACAGGGTTTCATCCCTCGTTGGCGACACCGCTGATCCACTCCGTCTCCGGTGGTCCTAGGCCTTGGAGTCTCAAAGTTAGATAAGATTAAAACCTCAGACAAAAAGGTTAGATAAGATTATCCCGTCATATACTTGCTTCAGTGGTGTGTCTAGCACTAACAGAGGGCACGTGGAGGCATGTGTCCGGTGAATTCCCTGAATTCAGCTCGTTTTCGTGTTTATCCGTGTGGCTGTAGGTTCGGTTCTCCGATCTACGGTTCTCATCAATAGTGATGGTTACTAATCGGGTGTGTTGTTCTCTCGGGACCTTAGCATGATACCTTTATGTCTGTCTACAAATTCTACTATGACATGCTTTACCCATGCTTTACCCAGCTCCTGTAAGGGAGGAGTGAGGATAGCGGCGCGCTTTTAGGCTTCATCTCGCTTCAGTGTTTACAGATCAGTAGGTGGTTTGAAGATCTATTTGTAATTTTATTACTTTTAGATTTCTTTATACGGCTGTTGATGATCAATAAATTGGTTGGCCTTTTCGTTAAAAAAATACCGTTCAATTAATATATTTCCATGAGGGTAGGAACGCATGGGCGCATGGCTACTACTAGTATGAAGCAAGGCAATGGAGAGTTTCTTTTTGAGTGATGCCTAGCTAATATTATCCCTGCAACCCGAAGCTAGCTATACAATTTAGGCTCGGGTGATCTGTTTGGCTGGGATTGAGACCCCTGAATAGTACCTTTTTGACTATCGTTGTACGACGTACGAGAGAGCTTGTCCTTTTCACCACTAAATGAAGCAAATGAAAATGGACACATCATACTTGGTGAAGTTGTAACTCCCCTTGTCCCTATATATATTATTATTATTCCTTGTAGAAAAACTAGTAAGTGTGGGTCTGCAATTGCAGCCAGTCAGCCACATTATCTTCTTCTTTTCCTCACAGAAAGGAGAATAGTAATGTCTGGGGGATAGTCATTACGATTTGTATGGTTACTTTATTTTTGTTCATTGGTTGTTTTTCGAAAAAAGAAATATAAGAATCGTTCAATCATCTTAGGTATTGGATGTATGTGTAAAAGGCAATGATTTATATATCTGATTCTGTTAGTTAGGTTTCATGTTTCCGTACTATAACTGATGTGGCTATTGAATGTGAGATTCAAAGGAATTCTCACACGTAAGCATGAACAGTTCGCCTACCCTAGTCTTGTTAACTTGACTAATGTGTTGAATTCATGATGGCTGTGTTTTTCTGATCATGGACATGTTAATGTGAGCATCGACGAATGACATATTGTTGGGAGAACAATATGGCTGGGTAGACCCAAGTTGTTGATATGTAAGAATCCATTAAAGTGTTTTTTGTTGTTACTATCATATTGTAGAAATACTGTTATATGACCTATAAGTAATAATCCGGTTCAATAGAGCATTGATCATTCAAAATGTCCAGGTTACTGACCCAATCAATGATTGGATTATAGTTATGTGTTATCAAACATGTAGGGTTCACACACTTATAGGTCTGGTTAGTTGTGTATTATGGTTGGTCTGATTACCGAGGGAGTATCACCAGAATAATGCTTCTACATGATCGATATATCTAATATATCAGAGAGATGATATTTACAGACATTGGATGCCCCTGGATAATAGGAATGATTTCTAATATTCTCGGAAATTGTTCTGGGATTTATAATAGAGGGAAATATTTATCCGGTGTCTTGTTTGCGGATACTGGATGTCCCATACCATATAAATATCTTTATATGATAAGTAGTTAATTCCAAAATTTTCTGTAAAAGGAAATATTCAAATAGTATTAATTTGGACAAAATAATTAATTGAAAAGATATTTAATAAATATCTTAAAATGTGCCCACCAATTTGGGATTACCTGTGGTCCCATGGGTCAAGGTGGCCAGGTGAGCGCAGGTGGTCGGGTGGGCCAAGGTGCATTGGGGAATCCACCCCCCTAGCCAAAACCCTAATGGGCCTCAAGGCCCGTGGGGCGACTGGCGATGGAAAAGGAGGGGGGAGGAGCCCCCTCCCAATTTGAATTGGGGGAAGTCCTACTAGGACTCCTTCCCCTTTCTAGGGCCAACGGCGGAAGCAGAAGAGTTTGCCCCTCTCCCAAGCCTACCTACCCCTTGGACCTATTATATAAACCCACCCCCTCCGTTTTAGGATACAAGCAAGTTGAGATAAGTTCTCTAGTTTAGATAAGATCTAATTATAGTTTTGTCTAATTGAATTTGATCTTTGTCTAATTGGATTAGAGGTATCGTCTCTTAATTAGAGGTTCCCTATCTGAGTAGACATAGAGGTAATCTCTCTCGAGGTCCTTCTTATGTGTTGAGATCTCCTCCTTTACCAAATGGTCATCAATTAGATCCGACGGAATATCGTACGCCAATATAAGCAAAGTGGTTGTCACCTTCTGATAGGTGCTATGCCTAAATTCTCCGGCAAAATTCCTGATCTGCTGATAACCGATCTTGCTTCACCAGACACTCTGCAAAGTGTTTGAACAAGTTGATGCTCATCCTAAACCGGCTTCAAAATTAGCGCTCAGGATATGTGCAATTCACCACAAAGTAATTCCACATCAACTTCTCATGAGCTTTAATCCTTTCCCTCCACAAGTTCTATCGATTGAAAAATGAATCCAGTGCTACGACTTTAGTCACGTGCATAGCCAAGACCAATGCAACGTTCTCCACCTCTTGAAGGTGCAATTCTTCATCAGAAGAATCATAGGATGAGCTCATCTACAAAAATGAATTCAAACTAATTTAAAATACAAACAACACTCACTAAATTTGACTACAAACATGAAATTCGGAGGCAACGTATATCTTGCAAACATTTTGTCAAACACCTTGTAGGCGCCCGTCGTCAGAAAAATCTGTGCGCAGCGATGAGGCTTGGGGAGTGAATGTAGCCGCGGCGGCCGCGGGCGAAGCGGCGACGACACCGATAGCGGGGTCGATTAACCACGGCGGCGGTGCACTGGGGAAGCAACATAGTAGCTATGACGACATGAATTGCAACGCGACTGGATTGCCGGAGGAGGTGGAGGGAATGGGCGGGCGACGTCAAGCACGCGTGATTTCGTTTTTGTTTTCTTTTGAGAAACACAATACATACGCAGATGCTCACAAACACGCACGTAGAGACACCCCTATGACCGCACACACGTAAACCCTACCCCTATGAGCACCTCCGAGAGACTGGTCCGGTAGATCTTAAGGTTGACGAAGTCACCATAGGCGCCTCGCTGTTGACGGGTGACGTGGGGCTACCTTTCGACTAGCCCACCGTAAGGCTATCTGGGCCGCACCAAGCATGGAAAGGCCCACAGAAGGCCCGCTCGGGGTACCACGTATCCTAGTCCAACTCGGTTAGGTCTTGTAACCTGCCATATCTGTACCAACCGCCCGAGACCTGACTATCTATAAAGCCAGGAGGGTGGCTCGTCCCCAGACAACGAGCGAAGGGACACGCTCATAACCACCACGACAAACCCTAGCGAGATCGCAATATCGCCATTGTAATCGCTACTCGCATCAATAATCAGACAAGCAGGAGTAGGGTGTTATCCTCCGGGAGCCTGAACCTGGGTAAAACCTTGCTTGTCAGCCGTCGTGATCACCTTGCACTCATCTCTCTCCCCATCAATCAACCCGAGGTGCACAACCCTGGGACTTGTCGAGTTAACACCTCGTCAATTGGCGCCGTCTGTGGGAAGTCAAACAAGTGTTGGAATCATGGTCGCTCCGGCTCCATCCGCAATGAAGATCAACGTCTGCGCCGCCAGGGAGTCGATCCGCTTCGGCTCCTTCGAGTCTACGGCTACCGCGCCACGCGCGGCGACGTCACCCGAATCGGCAACCCGAGCGCTTTCGTCACCACCCGCGAAGATCACATCTGTCGCACCCACGAGGCCGCGCCCGCCGAACCCGCGGAGATCGCATCTGTCGCACCCGCGGAGGTCGCGCCCGCCGAACCCGTGAAGATCGCATCTGTCGCACCCGCGGAGAACGCGCCCGCCGCACCCGCGAAGATCACATCTGCGTCGACTACATCGACAATTTCAGCAACGGCCGTGCGGATCGAGTCTACTACACCAATCTCGATCGCACGGTCGGTCAAATCAAGATCTACCTAAACTACTTCCGCCGCGTCGACTCCGGTCCGCCGCGTCGACTGCCTCTTCGGCACCACTTCGCCGCGTCGACTGCCTCTTCGGCACCACTTCGCCGCGTCGACTGCCTCTACGGCACCACTTCACCGCGTCGACTCCGGTCCGCCGCGTCGACTGCCTCTGCGCCACCACTTCGCCGCGTCGACTACCTCTACGGCAACACTTCGCTGCGTCGACTCCGGTCCGCCGCGTCGACTGCCTCTACGGCACCACTCCGCCGCGTCGACTCCGGTCCGCCGCGTCGACTGCCTCTACGACACCACTTCGCCGCGTCGACTCCGGTCCGCCGCATCGACTGCCTCTACGGCACCACTTCGCCGCGTCGACTCCGGTCCGCCGCGTCGACTGCCTCTGCGCCACCACTTCGCCGCGTCGACTCCGGTCCGCCGCGTCGACTGCCTCTGCGCCACCACTTCGCCGCGTCGACTCCGGTCCGCCGCGTCGACTGCCTCTGCGCCACCACTTCGCCGCGTCGACTGCGTCTACGGCACCACTCCGCTGCGTCGACTCCGGTCCGCCGCGTCGACTGCCTCTACGGCACCACTCCGCTGCGTCGACTCCGGTCCGCCGCGTCGACTGCCTCTACGGCACCACTCCGCGGCGTCGACTCTGGTCCGCTGCGTCGACTGCCTCTACGGCACCACTCCGCCGCGTCGACTCCAGTCCATCGCGCACAAACAAATTCGCCTCGGCCACACCAGATGCTCTCCCGGGTGTTGCGCCGCACAGGTCACAAACAAATTCGCCTTGGCCGCCACCCGAAGCACTCGGGAGCTGCGCCGCGCAGGTCTAAGTCAAACCTAGGCCGTCACCCGACGCACTCGGGGGCTGCGCCATACAGGTATAACTCGAAAAATCCTTGGCCGCCACCCGAAGCACTCGGGGGTTGCGCCGCACAGGTCTAAGTCAAACCTAGGCCGTCACTCGAACACTCGAGGGCTGCGCCATACAGGTCCAACAAGAAAACCTAGGCCACACTCGAACACTCGGGGGCTGCGCCATACAGGTCCAACAATGCAGTAGGCCGTTTGGCTAAGCAAATACTCGATATGTTTGTCGAATCCACCAAGTAGGCCGTCGGGCTGAATGAGCACTCAAATAAAAAAGGACAGTGGTTCCATCAGCGAGTTCCTAAACGTCACTCCCATCGGGAGGGTATCAGAGATATCTTTTCGACTGAGAAGTTTTTGAGATTAACCTCAATTACAAGCAATTCAGCTTAATCTCGGGGGCTACTCCCATCGGGAGCACTGTTCGCGCTCCCAATAGACCCAGTCGAAGAATTAGCGACTAAAGCATCCTCTGTAAGCCCTCAACGGCCGGAGTCGAATTTGTTTAACTACCATTTTCAGGAACAAGATAGAGTGCCAATCTGAGAACCCGAAACGTCTATTCGGGTGACGAAGAAAGTCGAGTAAGCTCCCGCAGCCGAAGCAGATCTACAAGTAAGCCAACAGGCCGAATAGAAGCAAGTTTCACATGAAGAACAAGACAAAGTAATTCGACTGCAAAGGTTACTCCCATCGGGAGAGGCCTGTTCGACTGAAGAAATCGAGTTCAAGCTCAAGATCAAGCAATCCAATGGCGCGTCCAGGAGGAGGAAGTCCTTTGCCCGACGCTGCGCTTCGACCAAGCACTCGGGGGCTACTGACGTGGGGCTACCTTTCGACTAGCCCACCGTAAGGCTATCTGGGCCGCACCAAGCATGGAAAGGCCCACAGAAGGCCCGCTCGGGGTAGCACGTATCCTAGTCCAACTCGGTTAGGTCTTGTAACCTGCCATATCTGTACCAACCGCTCGAGACCTGGCTATCTATAAAGCCAGGAGGGTGGCTCGTCCCCAGACAACGAGCGAAGGGACACGCTCATAACCACCACGACAAACCCTAGCGAGATCGCAATCTCGCCATTGTATCGCTACTCGCATCAATAATCAGACAAGCAGGAGTAGGGTGTTATCCTCCGGGATCCTGAACCTGGGTAAAACCTTGCTTGTCAGCCGTCGTGATCACCTTGCACTCATCTCTCTCCCCATCAATCAACCCGGGGTGCACAACCCTGGGACTTTTCGAGTTAACACCTCGTCAACGGGTACATCACCTACCACTGAAAGCATAGCGCCGGTTAAATCCTGTGAAATTCAGAAAATAGGATCACTCATGTCAAGTCTATGCCTTGAACCTGGGTGGGCTGATTCCACCACAAGGAACCAACCAGCTGAGGTATCGCATGATTTCAATTTTCAGCGCACTAGAGTCGGCGCACAAAATACAGTCGTGGTTTCCAGTGAAATGGAATGATTTTGCCGCACAGGCACAGTGGACTATGCAGCGCCTAGCGCCTACTGAAACACTTATTTTGTCCTCCAACATGCGCGCAGAATCTAGCAGTCCCCATAGATCAAAAATCATAAAAATGGGAGTAAGGGAAATCGAAAACAAGTTTGTAGTTTGCGTTGTTTTTTATAGAAAAAGAGCATTTATTAATATCACGATGATGCCAATTGCACCCAACCTCTGCAATAATGCGTGCCCTAACGGCCCCACGGATGCACACAACCCATAATAAAAAGAACAACTACAAAAAAAAGTCCCGCTACAACGATCCATTCATTGTTACAGCAGACCCAACCCCACCAAAACAGTGCCAGAAGTCCAACTTCTCTAAAATCGATGCCTCCAAGAAGAGAACAGTGCTCAAGTGTCGTCGTCGCCCTGATCATAGATCAAAGGTTTTCACCCCGAAGAATGTCCACACTCGCATAAACAATGCCTTCACCAAGGCCATTGCCAGGCACAACCAATGAAGGCCAGACCTTGGGTTTTCACCCTGAAAGTTTAGACTCTGAACTTCTCCTGCGCTGTCGTCCCCTCTTGCCGTTGCTGCTGTTCAAGTTATGAATCACCTAGCCAATCCTGAAGGAGATATGCCCTAGAGGCAAATAAATAAGTAGTATTTATCGCATTATCTCATAAGTTTATAATAGGTTTTTGTATTATGCTATAACTGTATTAATCGGAATTATTAATACACATGTGATACATAGACAACCAGAGTCCCTAGTGAGCCTCTATATAAACTAGTCCGTTGGGAAACAGTTGATCGAGATTCCCGATCAAGGACAATGACGTAGGTTGACAATGGGGTCATCTTATTAGTAGAATAAGTTGATGGACATACGCAAAGTATTGCAATAAGATCGTATTATAATGTTTGTCATTTGCAATAGATGAGAAATATGATAGCTTATTCCTTAGACCGTGAGACCGTACTTATTGCTACTCCGTAGGGGTACTTTGAGAGCATCAAACGTTGTGTCTTATATAGCATGACAATAACGGTGTCCATCTTGGGTATCCTGAAAGAGTATGTTGAGACGTAAGGATCAAGAGCGGGATTTGTTCATTCTTGTAATGGAAAGATACTCTGGGCCCACTCGGTGAGATTGCATCTATATAGCTGCGCAACTTATGACTAGGTCATGTAGATGTAATGTCACATATGAGTTAATAACCTTTGTCGGTAACGAGATACAACAAGGACATCGGATGTCTACGATCATATCTCGGACAAGGCAATATCGCAGAAACAAAAGGAATGAATATCATGTTTATGGTTCAATGACGATATTCGTAGAATGCACATGGACCGTCATATGCGTCCAGGTATCCCTGGCGGTCATTGGCGAGCGAAGGGTCTCGAACTTGTCTGGAGTGTCCTCGACCCGTAGCGTAACAAACTTAAGGTCTTAACGACACCTCGAGAAGGTTTTGGAATATTATAGGATTTTATTGGAGAGAGAGAAATGATCCAGAAAGAGTTCCGGTGGTCCGGAAGGAGTTCCGGGAAGGTCTGGAATGGTTCCAGGAATGTCCGAAAGATGTTTGGGTGGTTCGGAAAATGTTTCGGAGTCACAGGATATTAAATAATTTTGAATTAATTATATTTTATATTAATTTAAAAGGGAGAAAAAATGGGTAGCCCACCTAAATGGGCCCTGAGAGGGCCCAAGAGGGGGAGCCGCACCAAACTTGGTGGAGGGGGCAAAGCCCAAGTCCAATTTGGACTTGAGCCGACCGAACCCCCCTCCCACCTCCTTTTGTTTAGTCCCACATGGGGGAGGCAAGGTGTTTGCACACCCCCTCCCCCCTTTATATAGTAAGTCATATTAATTGGATTAATTACAGAAAAATACAATTAATTGTATAGCAGACCGCCGAGTTGCTTCTTCGCCCGTTTTGCCCCCTCTCTCCACCAAAGCTATACCGCCGGGCACCGTTGCCCTGCGGGATTCCAGAAAAGTTCTACCCCTACGATTTTAGCTGGATCTGAATGACCGGGGGTTGTTGTTAAGCTCCGTATGTTTGCGAGTGCTTGGAGGCGCCACATTTGAAGAGCCTGGGCGACGTCGTCTCGCCCACCCAGCAGCCCTGCCGCTGCCCTGCTGCCGGCGCCACCCCCCAGCCGCCGGCGCCTCGCCGTCTTCCGCCGATGCCCATCGACGCAGGTCATCGTCAACACCCCGGCGTCATCGTCTACATCATCCTGCAAGTTCTCCGCGACCTCGAGGTCGGCTACGTACGACTTCATCGTCAACGCTTGTGCGGGAGCGTAATCCCCGCTATCGGTCTACATGGAGGTAATGTAACCTGTTCCGCCACCGTTATCACATGTACTAGATAGATAGATCCTGGCTAGTTAGGGTGTTCATACGTTAGAAAAATTATTGTTTTCTGCAACGGAACCCCTTCAGTGGTATCAGAGCCGATCTATGCGTAGTACTGCTGGTACTGTTAGAACTCATGTTGAATGAGGACGTCTTTCTTATATTTGCTACCCTCTAGCGTGCACTTGCGCTGCCTTTGGTGTTGAGTTGATGAAGTGGCCCAGACCGACTTTAGCGTACGCTTACACGAGACTGGTTCCACTACTGACATACGGCTTGCACCGTATCTGTGGCTGGCGGGTGTATGTTTCTTTCTCTTTAGTCGGCAAAGAATTTTCAATGGAGGGCCCAAAAGGGATGCTTAAACATGTAATTATATGATCGATGTTGTGGTACAATGTTTGTAGGTAGGGAAGCGGTTCTCTTACGAATAAGCCTATATGCCACGTAAAACTTGCAAAACTAAATAAAGGTAGAGGCGTCTAACTTTGTTTTGCAGAGGCGTTATTTTATGTGACATGGTTACGGTAAGTTTGATATTACTCATACTGTCGAAGGCAATGGAGGGCACCGTAGACTCAAAGCCATGCCGGGGCGCCCGGGGCCAGGCACATGGCGCCATGGAGGTCCAGGCGCGACGACCATGTCACATCGCACTTCATTTCTTTATGTTGATATTGTGTTATTGTGTGTGCATCCTATTGATTGCTTATATGTTAGATATACAACGGTAGCATCTTAAATAGGATGATCCCTAACAAATACCAAAATTGTGTTCTCCCTCGTTGCGCACCACCAAGAAATTTCTAAGTTATGAGGCAGGCCGTGACGATCGGGTGTCAGACATATCGTCGTTCGCATACAGTGGGTGTAAGCCATGTTGCACGCGCAGGGTCTTCGAGGTTTGATTGGCGAGCCTAGCATATGCAGATATGGCCTCGGAACACGGGAAAATCGAAAGATCAAGCATGAGTCACAAAGTTGTTGTGATCGACATTTTATGTCCACCTTTGAAGCTGTGCCGCCGGCCGTGACGATCAGGGGTGGTATAGTGGATGGGGGGCGTGTAATCGCTATTATTGTTTTTAGGGATAATAATTTTAGTGGAGTGTGTTTGATAATATGATATAAACTAAAACACACATATATTATAAACTTTACCTTACCTCTTTTGCGATCACATCTGTAGACTACGCAACTATACTTCGGTTACTTCCTCAAGAGCCCGGATTCTACCTTAGAAGCCGACGGGTCCAACGTCATCAGCTGGTACATTTGTTTTAGAAACATTCTCGAACACAACAACATCATGTATGTCCTCGATGAAGCATTAGGAGAAAGACCAGATGATTCTGCTAGCGAGGAGGAGGAAGATGAATTCCGTAGGCGTCGAGACATATTCATAGAAGTGGAGATCACCATGACCGTATGCCTAGCACCTGAGTTGAGAGTTGTTTCGACACAAGGAGCCATATGTCACGATTGATGCGATAAAGATGCACTTCAATGATGAATTGAGGCATGAGCAATTCAAGCAGCTTAGAGAGTTCCAGACCATTCATATGGAGGAGCACACCTGTCTGAAGACTCATTTGAAGAGATTGTATGACATCTACTTCAAGCTGACAATTTTTTTCGATTACTGGATGGCAGATTCATGTGCCATTGAGACTGTCCTGATATCTCTGCCTCCGACCTATGAGAAGCATGTGTGCGAGTACGTTTTGAAGGCCGACAATATGAACTTCTACAAGTTCGTGTCCGAGTTCAAATCTCTGAAAGTTGATTCCATCGAAGGAGAAATCTTCGACGCTACATGTATATATTTGATATATACAGAATTATGAATGAATTCGCCCTTGATATATGATAAAGTATTTGATACTTGTTCTGTTTGTGAAACAGGTCTTGATTATCACATATATGCGGCGACTTATGATGTGACATGGTGCTGAAGATGGTGATCAAGGAAGTTGATGGCCATTGGTGTTCACGTCCTCAAGTTATCATAGTTATCATTAATAGTTTTTGATAAGATCTTTTTGAAGGGGATCGTGTGCAGAAAACAAAAAAAATTCCTAGCAACGATATCCTTAAACTAGCCAAGATCTACACTATGCAGATATAGTAGTACGGCGGAGATCGGAATACATACCCTCGTAGACCGAATAGCGGGGTTTACGCTCCCGCACAAGCGTTGACGACGAAGACGACGTAGCCGACCTCTAGGTCGTGAAGAACTCGGCGCGACGAAGACGACGAAGATGACCCCGAGGTCAGGTGGAGGAAGTAGGCCTCCGAGTACCGCTAGCGCAGCACCTCGCATGGCGTCACACACATATGGTGGAGACGACGGCCTCCGAAGCTCCAGTCCAGGACGAGCAGCGGAAGACTTGGACCGGAACACCAGCAGCGCGGCAGCGGGCTATGGTGGAAGAGATCCCCCTCCTCTACTCGGCGCGACTCCGACAAAGGGAATCACGAGATCGAGAGAGAATTAGGGAATTAATTGGTGAATTAAAAGGCCAGGGGTGCCCCTTCTTATATAGGCTCCCAGGGGGAGCCAACTTTGCCAGCCAGGCAATGTGGGACTATCCCCCATTGCCTGGTGCGGCCAAGGGGGGTGCGCCGGCCCTAGTGGGCCCTTTTGGCCCACTAGGGGCTGGCCGAACCAGCCCCCTTCCCTTGGGGGAAAGCCTCCCCCCTCATGGGCCTTCTTTCCACTAGAAGACCCATTTAGGGAAATCTGCCTTTAAAAATTCGAAATAAATATACAAAATCATATTTAATCATTAATTACACTAATTAATATTAAACATATTATATATAATTTATTCTAGCTTCGAAAACTCTTTCGTCGCTGGCCGATCTCCATCGGACCGTTCCCGAGACGTTCCCGGTGATCTCTTTCCTTTCCGGTTGTCTTGTCGAAACCCCTTAAGTGTGTTACCCTAGCGGTTCGATATAATAACAGGTACGATCAAGACTCCTCTATGATCGACGACTAACTCGTAGGCCTGGACCCCATGAATTAATCCCTGTGATATAACGAATGACTTTCATCTATCAAACCTGGACGTATAGTCTTAAACCCTTTGTCATGGCGATACTTAGCGTGTCCGAGCATCATTCTCAGATATCTCCATACCTAGCATGATCTCGTTACCGACATCGCTATCTTCTACTCGTCTATGATATTATGTCAGCTGGTGACCTAGTCACATGTTTGCAAACTCATTTGACATAATCTCACCGAGTGGGCCCTAGAGTATCTATCCGGCTATGCGGACTGACAAATCCCGCTGTTGACTCCTCGTCTCAACTACCCCCTTCCGATACCCAAAAGTATCACCTATCATTGTAACACTATATAAGATATGACGTTTGGTGCGATCAAAGTATCTTCCAGGGATAACAATAAGAGTTGATCTCACGGTCTTAAGGCATAATGACTATGTCCTATAACTACCGGGTATGTCCATCACATCGTTACACCTAACGATATGACTTCCATTGTCGACCGACGCCATGCCCTATGATCGGAAAACCTCGATCATCAATCGCACAATGAAACTAGTCTTAGTAGAGGCTACTAGGGACCTGGTTGTTTTATCTACCACACCTGTATTAATGTTTTCGCTTAATACAGTTATAACATGGTGTAAAACATATAATGAACGATTGGGATATTGCCAATAAACTATGTTTATTAAGTGCCTCTAGGGCATATTCCCTTCAGTCTCCCACTTGCACTAGAGTAACACTTAATCTAGTTTACAACTTGGTAAAAGCTCAACACCCATATCATCTTGGTGCCTGCTCGCCTTGTGAAAGAGGAATCCAGTCAATAGATCTGACACATTGAGACCTATATGTGCTTTGCAACACTTTTATGTCACCTAGTTTTACATAATCCCGTATCTTACGATGACGGTGAAATATATCCTAGTGGATTGAGTGAGACTCGAGCATTCGCGTAGCATGCGCCTTAAAAGTCTAAGAGATCTATTAAGGAGACCACCTACGCCTCGAAAACTGCTAAGTCCAATCACACTTGCTACTTCTGAAGTCGCGATATATTTCTATACCTATGTAGATTATGCGACCGTGCATTCATATGCGACTTCGCAAACTAACCATGTCTATCTTCAAAATAAAGGACATCTCCTATATGAGATTTCTAGTCATATGGGTCAGTGTAATAACTTGCATCATCGTAACCGCTTTACGGCAAGTTGCCATTCCACTCTTACCCGTTACTAGAAAACCTATCTTCAGTTCTCATAGACACTGAAGAATAAACTTAACGTTTGTTCATTGATCGACACAAGGATCACTCTAGAACCTGTTCTTCAACCAAGAACTCGGGTCACACCAAGTCGAGCTTTCAGCCTGATAGACTCTATGTGTGATACATAGAAAATGTCGAACATCATTTTCTATCACTGAAAAAGCCAAGATAAACTTAATATTTTACCTAGTCAAACAAGCAAGAACCTCTTTCTTTGCTTGTCCTATTCTGAAACACTTCAGAATCTTGACTTAGGAAATATTCCGACCTAATGTTATTAAGCCCCTTCTGATCTATACAATTATAAATCGGATGCCCAATACTCCTAACTTCATTTCATAGAAAATTTAATCACTTAAATAATCCTTTACACTCTACTAGACGATCTGTGTCATTCAACATGTCGTTACATACAAAATCACAAATGCCACCTAGCTCCCACTCAAATATGCCTTCCGCATATAAGATCAAGGAAAGCTACTTAGCTCCCACTCAAATATGCCTTCCGCATATAAGATCAAGGAAAGCTACTTTGCTCCCACTCACTTCTTTGCAAATGTAGGTTTCTTCAACTATTTTGGACAACTCCAAAATCCTTTGATCACATTATCAAAGTGAAGATTCCAGCTCCGATATGCTTGCTTCAGCCCATGAATGGACCACCGAAGTTTGCATACATGTTTAGCATCCTCAGGATTACAAACCATTCTTAATGACACTATTAAGAACCATGGTTTTCTCATCCATCTATCAATTTCTCATTCGAAATTATAGTATTTGCTAAACGACCCAGAATAGATTTAGGCTTCGCCACTTGAGACAAACTCTCATGTGGTCAACTTTTGAATCTGTCGGAACTGTTTCACGACAAATCGATCCTTCTCAATGTCTATTCTCTCATAAAATTCCATATACTATTAACATCCTAGATGCCATCAAGAAGATCTCCCAAGTCAATACCTGGTAATCGTATATGGATTTTATTTCGGATCACAAATGACTCATAGCCATTTCTCGGACTTAGGTCCACCATCTCTTTTTCGTAGTCCGTAGGTCTGTCATATTTCATTAATATGAACTTCATGACAAGATTGTCGTAACACAAAGTGTGGAACACAACCTCGTATGCCTACGCTCTTAGTATGACCTCAGAACATCATGATCTTGAATCATCGGCTTTTTTCAAGCTGTGGAGCCTGACACCGAAAACACTTTCGATTGCGCCACTCTGATGTCTGGAGAGGAAGTTCATCAACTTCGTCTTGCTCTACTTTCTTTCTCACTTATACACTTGGACAAGAAACTATTTCTTTCGCAAGGTATATCCCGGCAAAAATTTGCCTATGTCGTGAGACATGTACCCAACTAACTCTTAGGTATGGTAAACTACAAAGATTAATCCATTTTAGGTTTTATCACATCGAAACACTAAATTGCTGAAATGACAATCCAGGCTTAAAGTCATGCCATCACTCGTATGGTATTGTCTCCATGGATTCAAATGGTTTCCCTATTTGCTAACATGAGTGTTTACGTTTATACCATATGACTCTAATGATCACAATAATTCGGTAAGAGATCTATTTACCACACACTATCCGATAGGGTGTAATTACGACGTCCTAACACACCATGACACTATGGTGTTCCATGCGACGTAATTTGTGGAACTCTTCTCACAAGTCTTCTAATGATGTGCCAACATTATAACTCAAATCTTCATTTCCTCGATCTACATCGCGGGAATTTTATTTTCTTGTTAAGTTTATTTACTACTTCATTCTGAACTTTGTTTGATCGAATCAAAATTTCAGACTAACATTCCCCGGAGTGGATATCCATATATCTACTCGGAATATTCATGAAGTCTATGAAATAAAGACTTCCACTACACGTTAAAGTACTTCATTGATTCACATACACCCATATGCACGATTCTCAACAAGCTATACTCAAAACGTTCAGTGAAGTTCACGAAATAAAGGTCTCCACTACCCGTCAATTACTTCATTGAACCACATACATATCTATGCATGACTATCAATAAGTTATATGCCCGCTTTCCGAAAACGGTGTCACAGTTATTTTGCAAGTGTCAAAAGATCAAATCTTAGGACTTGTAGATCCATCCGGTATGGAGCTAATGCATTGACTATAACATTGACATGACTAAACGGTAGTGCCACACATATGTGGTGTCTTTATTAAGTTTGTATCCTTTGGCATTAATATTATGAATGTGGGAGCTTCTACCATCTAAATTCAAATCGGCATATGATCATTACTTCATAAATATAGGACACCAAATTTGTCACTATCATGTATGAACAAGTGTCTCGCTAGAGGAGACACACTTGTAACGATCATACTAACAGGCGATCATAAAGAATTTATTCAAATGGTAGATCTAGAGGGAGAGTGTCTATGGCCATCACAACAACTTGACTGCCATTATCAACACGCAATGTCGCCTCATCCTTTCAAGCTACTGAAGCAGTAAACCTGGTTTTCACAAAACATGACTAGTTCAAAACTTAGTCACTACTGAGAGTACTTGCTTAGCTAAAACATTCATAACATGTATATCATATATACACCATCATCATTGATGACTTCCGGCGATCTGTTTCATTTTCTTGATACTTCCACCGTAATCAAGAACCATGAAGGTGAACGATTCCCCTTGCATGACATAGTCTATGACAGAGGATTTGCACTTGGCAACGATGTCTGTCATCCAGTGATTGAGCTGAGCGGGGCGTCTCAATGTTCATTAAGTATGAACATATGTCATTAAGTATGACCGCCACGTGCTCCCTCAATGTGTGTATTCTCTCCATCTTGGTTAAGAAGACAATCAGTCAACGTACTGATAAACTTCATCAACCCAACGTTTGGGGTACCCCGAGTTTAGCAACCATATCATATGTTCGCGATCTAAAAACTCGTACCCACCGTTGGTTCTCTATGGCAGAGATCATAGCATACACTGGACTATGATGATATCATCCGCACAAAATCTGATAATCCAAATTATCTTTTGTTAGCGGAATCTCCGGGTTTATCTCCTAGCGGGTATTGTAATACAAAGAGCTAACGGTTTAAACAAGCAGTATCCTCAAGCTAAAGTATAAAACTATGAAGTTTGGACCCAACCTTTTAAGTTTCTCAATCTCAGGAATGCGCCTAATTTGAAAAGATGCTATCACAATGGTTAATATCTACAAAGGTTTGCAAAACAGACTCTGTTCATTATATTCCGAGTTCTAGTATTTTAGAAAATAACTATCCGAACTCCCACTCAAACGAACATCCCTCCTGGTCGTTTAAGCGATTACACGACCCCCATCCATTGCACCACCCCTCATCATCAGAGCCGGCGGCACAATTTCAAGAGTAGACAAATGTCCGCCACACCAATTTTGTGACTCGTGCTCGACCTTTCGGTCTCCTTGTTCCGAGGCCATATTTCTGAATATGATAGGCTCGCCACCAAAAACCTCCACGCTGACGCTTGTGCAACATGGCTTACACCCACTGTATGCGAACGACGAGATGTCTGACACCCGATCATCACGGCCTGCCTCATAACGTAGAACTTTCTTGGTGGTGCGCGTTGGAGGGAGAACACTAGTGGTATTTTGAAGGGATCATCTTATATAACTACCACCGTGTAACTAATATATACTATATATATATATAATCACACAATATAAGATGCACACAATACATCAAATGTAATGCAATGTGATATAGTCCATTGCGCCATAGTCTTCTTGGCGCCCGCAGTTTATAAACAATTTAATAAACCTATCTTGACCATATCACACAGCCCCTGCAAAATAAAGTTAGACGCTTCTACTTTATCTTTTGCATATTTTACGTGGCTTGGGGCTGTCGTAAATAGAACCGCTTCATAACTACGAACCTTATGACCACAACAGCGATCCAATAATTGCATGTTTAAGCATCCGCCAGCCACAGATACGGTACAAGCCGTATGTCAGTAGTGGAACCAGTCTTGCGTAAGCGTACGCGTAAAGTCGGTCCGGGCCGCTTCATCAACTCGATGCCGCTGGAATCACAAGTGCACGCTAGAGGGTAGCAAATAACAGGAACGGTGCCCCCGTGCAGAACACGGGTTCTAACAGCGTACAGCTATATCTACGATAGATCGGCTCTAATACCACTGAAGGGGATCGTGTGCAGAAAAAAAAAGATTCCTTGCAACGATATCCTTAAACTAGCCAAGATCTACACTATACAGATATAGTAGTACGACGGAGATCGGAATACATACCCTCGTAGACCGAATAGCGGGGATTACGCTCCCGCACAAGCGTTGACGACGAAGACGACGTAGCCGACCTCTAGGTCGCGAAGAACTCGGCGCGACGAAGACGACGAAGATGACCCCGAGGTCGGGTGGAGGAAGTAGGCCTCCGAGTACCGCTAGCGCAGCACCTCGCAGGGCGTCACACACATACGGTGGAGACGACGGCCTCCGAAGCTCCAGTCCAGGACGAGCAGCGGAAGACTTGGACCGGAACACCAGCAGCGCGGCAACGGGCTATGGTGGAAGAGATCCCCCTCCTCTACTCGGCGCGACTCCGACAAAGGGAATCACGAGATCGAGAGAGAATTAGGTATTTAATTGGTGAATTAAAAGGCCAGGGGTGCCCCTTCTTATATAGGCTCCTAGGGGGAGCCAACCTTGCCAGCCAGGCAATGTGGGACTATCCCCCATTGCCTGGTGCGGCCAAGGGGGGTGCGCCGGCCCTAGTGGGCCACTTGTGGCCCACTAGGGGCTGGCTGAACCAGCCCCCTTCCCTTGTGGGGAAGCTTCCCCCCCTCATGGGCCTTCTTTCCACTAGAAGGCCCATTTAGGGAAATCTGCCTTTAAAAATTCGAAAATAAATATAAAAATCATATTTAATCATTAATTACACTAATTAATATTAAACATATTATATATAATTTATTCTAGCTCCGAAAACTCTTTCGTCGCTTCCCGATCTCCATCGGACCATTCCCGGGACGTTCCTGGTGATCTCTTTCCTTTCCGGTTGTCTTGTCGAAACCCCTTAAGTGTGTTACCCTAGCGGTTCGATATAATAACAGGTACGATCAAGACTCCTCTATGATCGACGACTAACTCGTAATCCTGGACCCCGTGAATTAATCCCTGTGATATAACGAATGACTTTCATCTATCAAACCTGGACGTATAGTTTTAAACACTTTGTCATGGCGATACTTAGCGTGTCCGAGCATCATTCTCAGATATCTCCATACCTAGCATGATCTCGTTACCGACATCTCTATCTTCTACTCGTCTATGATATTATGTCAGCTGGTGACCTAGTCACATGTTTGCAAACTCATTTGACATAATCTCACCGAGTGGGCCCTAGAGTATCTATCCGGCTATGCGGACTGACAAATCCCGCTGTTGACTCCTCGTCTCAACTACCCCCTTCCGATACCCAAAAGTATCACCTATCATTGTCACACTATATAAGATATGACGTTTGGTGCGATCAAAGTATCTTCCAGGGATAACAATAAGAGTTGATCTCACGGTCTTAAGGCGTAATGACTATTTCCTATAAATACTGGGTATGTCTATCACATCGTTACACCTAACGATATGACTTCCATTGCCGACCGACGCCATGCCTATGATCGGAAAACCTCGATTATCAATCGCGCAACGAAACTAGTCTTAGTAGAGGCTACTAGGGACCTGGTTGTTTTATCTACCACACCTGTATTAATGTTTTCGCTTAATACAGTTATAGCATGGTGTAAAACATATAATGAACGATTGGGATATTGCCAATAAACTATGTTTATTAAGTGCCTCTAGGGCATATTCCCTTCACTTTTTGTAATAGTGAGAAAGTGTGTTTAGTGTCTTGATTGTTACAAGACAAAGTTATTCATATATGTAATAAGACAAGTTCAGTTGTTTTATGTTATGTAATAAGCCAGTTGTTTCATATTATGAATAAAGTTTTCACATCTCAATTACATCACTTGTATGATAAAATTCATAGTAGCAGATGTGATAAGAATAGTGTGTCCAAAGAATAAAAGTTTTGGTTACTAGAACAAACACCATCGAATTTAATCACAAAGGCAATAAAAGAAGTAATAGATACTTTTGATCTATTTAAGTATTTCATGTGCCGAATTGATTAAGTTTAAAATGTAGTATTGAAGTGTCAATACAAGAAGAAATTAATTAAGAGTCATTTCGAATGATTATTAAATTAATTAAATGGTATATTTTTTCAATCCGGGCCGACTAGACTGGTCGGTGTGGAACCAGCCCGACGCTGCCTGACCGGCCGCCGCCACCGCCACGGTGCCATGAAACCGGCGATACCAAGTATCCCGGCGCCGCCTGTCGCCACAACCACAACAACCTCGTTCCCGCAGGGACCTAGATGGGCACCGAGAGGGCTTGGAGCCATGGCCGCGGCAGCAGGGGCTCCCCCGCCGTGGGAGACCACGTCCCTCCACCGTCGCCGCTGATCCGCGCTCGCGCCGGAAGTCAACGACACCTCGACGCCACTGTACCATGTCTCGCCGCCTACCGAGGAACTCCACCGCGACACGAGGAAGAAGACCCCGCCGCCGTTGTCGCTCTGAAGGCTCGCCAACAAGTCCTCCAACGGCGGCGGGAGGGATGGGATTGAGGGGATCATGCCTAGAGCTTGCGGCGGCGGCGCCTTCGTGTCGCCTAGGGTTGGGCGACGCGGGGGTGTTTTCTCGCGAGCAAGTACGTACGTGGGGGAAAAGTAGTTTGCGTTGTGAAAGGATCGATATGATACCTAGAGGGGGGGGGGGGGGGGTGAATAGGTGCTAATTCAAATTTTAGTTCCTTTTCAAATTAGGCTTGACATGAAAGGTATATTCTCTAGATATGCGACTACGGTGAATTTACCTATATGACGAGCTAGCAACTAAGCAATATACAAAGTAAAGGCGGTAAACAAAGATAGAGGTAACCGAAGTGAGAGCACGAGACGACAAGGATGTATTCCCGAGTTCCTCCCTTAAATGGGAGTCTGTCTTGTTGGAGAGGTGTGAACCAACACAATGGTTCAACAGCCACAAAGGACTCACCCAAATCTCCAGTGAACCGCACCACAAAGGTTTGGTCCACTTTCCACTATCGGAATCCTTCGAGACGGAATCTGAATTCTTTACAACAACGATTCGGGGGCACGACCCATAAAGGGCTTGGGGGCTCCCGAACAGCTACAGTCTGTCACAAAGACAAGAGGTAAGTACAACAATGGGCTAGATTATCCTAATGGAAACCCTAGCAAGTGTTCCCTCAAGTGAATGAGGGGGAAATGAAGAACGGCTCGGTGAAGATGTAGATCAGGCCCTTCTCCTTCAATCCTCCAAAGATCAGCGAGATTGGGTGGAAGGATTGGGAGATCTACTTATTCTTGAGCTTGCAACAATGGTGTTCTTCTTTGTTTGGTCGAGCAAACTGGCTGGAGGTAGGTGGAGGGATGTTTATAGCCCTCCAGAAAATTAGCCGTTGCAGCGCAGCTTCACACCGGAGATTCCGACCTTAGTGACCGGAAACTCCGACCAGGGGCGGAAACTCCGGTCCCTGGAGGCCGGAAACTCCGGCCCTCACCAGGATCTGAGTACCATCTTCTCGAAACTGGACTTGGGCAGCTCTGGGATGCTTGAGGACGGAAACTTTTGCGAGGGGCGGAAACTCCGGTCTTTAGGGCCAGAAACTCCGCCCCCCACCAGGAGCTGAGCACTTCTTCGTCAACTGAGGCTGGAAAAGACTCCGGTCCTCAGGGACCGGAAAGTTCAGCCAGGGGCGGAAACTCCGGCAACTGAGGCCGGAAACTCTACCCCCACCAGGGGCTGAGCACACTTTTCAGCACTGCCTCTTTTCTCCTTTTTGGTGCTGATGCATCTAAAATGTTCCTAATTTATCCTGCATCACTTGACACCAACTTAAGACATCCAACATGTGTTAACTAACACACAAAATACAAAGATCACAAAAGTGTCCTTTCATGTTGTTGTAGGCGCAAATCAGAATCCATAGCCCAAACTATAAATTTTAAAAAGCATTGGCAAATAATTTAGCTCGTCGGTGTTCATCGCAGTATACGAGCAGTTTGCGATATCACTTTACTGAAATTAAAACCTAGTTCATCGCTGGTACATGCACGCGGATTCATACTACACACAAAATGTGGACCCAAGAGAACTCAATGGGGCATGTGACGCTGACCTAGAAGGAATTACATGGGCGTCAAGCCGTGGTTGGTGTACTTGCGCACGACACACTTCTTTGTTGCCTCGGAGCGGGCGAACTGCACCCGCTGCTCGGCCTCCGTCTCTAGCGCTACTCGGTTCATGCGCCCACCACCACAACTTGCAACAGGGCGCCGAGATGCCATCGGTGGTGGCAGATCTACTGATTGGGGCCGGGAACGGTGTGGATTTGTCACCGGAGTATTGCCGCGGCAGGAGGCGGTGGGAGAATGGCCGAAGGTGTAGGGTTTGCGACCCATAAAACGCCCTCCAGCCGTTATATATGTGGGTCTCAGGGTCACGACTATCGGGGTCGTAAAACGGTTTATGGGTCCAAGACGAGGCGGAGGAGGCGCGCATGCTGGCGGATGCGCGAGCTGAGACAGCGGAGGCGGCTGTGGCGGACCTCCTGATATGAATGCGTGTCACCAGGAACTTGCAGACACTTCCGGAGTAGAGATACATGACATACATCATGGAATTCCGACAGATGGGGTGGCAGGTCTAGCTGATAAGACACTTCTCCTCTACGGCTGATCACCTTAAAAGGGCCAATATATCTTGGTGCTAATTTCCCCTTGACATGGAAACGTTGCATTCCCTTGAGTGGTGTAACGCGCAAGTAAACCATATCTCCTTCCTTGAAGTTGAGTTCACGCCTCCTGGAATCGGCGTAACTTTTCTGCCGGGATTGGGCGGCCTTAAGACGGTCATGAATGAGTTGAACTTGCTCTTCGGCTTCTCTCAGGGTGTCGACTCCAAAAATTTGGCTATCTCCGGTTTGCGACCAATTCAAGGGGGTATGGCATTTGCGCCCGTACAAAGCCTCAAACGGTGCCATCCTCAGACTGGCCTAATAGCTGTTGTTGTACGAGAATTCGGCAAACGGCAAGCAATTCTCCCATTTGGCCCCATAAGCTAACACACAAGACCTCAGCATATCTTCAAGGATCTGATTGACTCTTTCAGTTTGTCCTCCTGTCTGAGGGTGGTACGCAGTACTGAAAAAGAGCTTCGTTTCGAGTTCCTCTTGAAGCTTAGTCCAAAAATGAGAGGTGAATTGAGTTCCTCGATCAGACACGATAGTCTTAGGTACTCCATGAAGGCTGACGATACGTGATATGTAAAGGTCCGCAAGTTGACCAGCTCGATGACGAGTGCTTACCGGGAGAAAATGTGCAACCTTGGTGAGTCTATCCACAATGACCCAAATGGCATCATGCCCACGATTGGACCAGGGCAATCCAGTGATGAAATCCATGCCGATCTCATCCCATTTCCACTCGGGCAACTTGAGAGGTTGAAGTAATCCAGCGGGTCGCTGATGCTCTGCTTTGACCCTTTGGCAGATATTGCAATGCTGGACGAACAGTGCAATCTCGCGCTTCATGCCGTGCCACCAGAAATTCTGCTTCAAATCCTGGTACATCTTGGTTCCACCGGGGTGGATAGAATACAAAGTCTCGTGAGCCTCCTTCATAATTAACTGCTTCAAAACAGGGTCTGACGGTACGCAGATGCGTCCCTTCTACCAAAGAATACCGTCAGAGTCGATGGTGAACCCAGGGACTTCCTCTTTGTCCACAGCAACGAGCTAAATTCTGCGCGAGTATTTTTTAAAATTTATTGTTTGCACTATGGGTTCAAATTTGCGTCCACAACAACGTGAACTACAAACATGTTTTTTGGTATTTTACTCGAATTTTTATGGTTTTGGATTTATCGGGGACTACTAAAAATGTTGTAACTAAGTCGCACATCTTGTAACCCGCTATCAGCCTGCCACTAGCCTGTTGCTAAGGGCATCTCCAGTCGCCCCCCCCCCCCCCCCAGCGCCCCCCAGGAGGCCTTTTTGGGGTCGGGGGAAGCAAATAACGCCGTTTTTTCACCAGTCGCCCCCCCAGAAGCCCAGTTAGCGCCGTTTCGGCGGAAAATAGCGCCGGCGCCCCCAGGCGAAACCCATCCCACTGGGTTCATCCTGGAGGCGTCGGCGGAAGGAAAACCACATGTGGACCAACACTGTCGGCGATACACCGCGTTCCCCCACACCCCTGCCTCACCTTTCCCTCCCTTCCCGTCTCGCCTTCGGAACGCCGCCACCCCCACCCCTAATTGCACCGCCACGCCGCCGCCAGAACAGTTCTATCCGCCGCCTAGCCCCGCTACGCCACGCACCATCGGCGCCGTCCACCCCTCCGCCGCGATATCACCTCTGGGGAGATAAGGGAGAAAGGGCGACCACCCCGCGTGCAAGGTGTTCGGCGAAAAGCCAACACAACAATGGACTCCAACGAGGAGATACTCGCCGAGCTCTTCGACGAGGAAGATTAGGCCTCCGTCGACGACGAAGAACACCTGCTGATCTTGGCCTCCCTCGTCGGCTTGCTCGCCGAGAATAAGGGTGGGCCGTGGCGTGTTGAATCAACAATGGGTCGCCGCAAGAGCAAGCCGAGGCAGCGGTACGAGGGGTACTGCATCCTCTACTCTGACTACTTCGCCGATGATCCCACCCAACACTTCATCCTGTTGCTAAGTCCAGTTTTCTTCACCCCCTGAAGAAACCGGAACTTTGCCCGGAAGAAGTGCCAGAAGTTTCCGGTGTACCAGCACTTCCGGCCACAAGGCCGGTACTTCAGGTGCCAGGAAAATTCCCGCCGTTCCTCCAGCGGCTAAGTCCGGAATTCTCCATCTCTTGGAGAAACCGGAACCCGGAAGAACGACCGGAACTTTTCGGTGCACCGGAACTTCTGGCCCTGAGGACTGGAACTTCCGACTTAAGTGGCTCGGGCCTATAAATAGGTCCACGCGGGGTGAACTGGTTCTTTTCGAACCTTTTTCCACCCCCGCGCCGCCCAATGCCTTCTCTCTCCTCTCCCGAGCCCTAGAACTCCAACAAATCACTCCGAGGTCTTCCAACCTCGGATTCCTTCGATTTGAAGCTGGATTTGCATCTCCTCGATGAGGGGATCCATTTTCTCCGATCGCTTTTCGCCATGGACTTCGGTAATGTCTTCTTTTTTCAAATCTAGGACGAATCTCACTTCGTTTAACCTAGTGGATTTAGAACATATTATTTCAATTCCTTTGGTAGAAACCATCCTCTAGACTTGCCCTACAATCTCCTAGCAACGATTTGAATTTTTGTTGGAAATTTTTGAAGTTAGCTGGAACTTTCAGTTTTCAGCCTGAAACCCGGAACTTCCGGCCTACAGGCCGGAACTTCCGGTGCCAGGAAAATTCAAGCAATTCCTCCAACGGCTAAGTCCGGAATTCTTCAACTCCTGGAGAAACTGGAACTTTGCCCGGAAGAACCTCTGGAAGTTTCCGGGGCACCGGAACTTCCGGTCGGAAGGACCGGAACTTCTGGCCCCATGGATCGGAACTTTCAGACTGAAACCGGAACTTCCGGCCTAAAATCAGAAAATTCCAGACGAATTCAATTTGTTGATGGATCTTGTTTTCTTGGACATGAGTGCTTATCCCCCTGTTTCCTTCTATTTCTATGTTGTTTACTTGTAGGTAGTCAGGCAGGGAGCCGTCATGGTCGTATCAAGCATACAGTGAAGAGACGTGCAGGTCGTGGGGCTGAACATGTTGAAGAAGAGGAGATCATGTCTAAGGAAGAACATCAGCCAACTCCAACTTGGGTTCAGTCATCTGCTACCACTTCCACCAAGAAGCAAAAGGGCCCAGCTTTCTCAGTTTTGCGCATGTCTGCCGTAGACTTCTACAATTGGAGGTGCTCCTTTGACTATGCCAATCCCATGGAGCACCGGATCTTTCACAGTTTGGAGATGAAGCAACTCCATGATGAACTCTACTGCATCTTCTCTGAGAAGAAGCACGTTTATCCCATGCAGCCTATTAACTTTGAGTATCTTGAGAAGAAGCACAACTATTACGGTGGTGCAGTAACTATTGTGGATGCTCTTGGTCTTTGGTCTCTCATGACTCGTCAGTGCAACTACATCATCCCCTTGATCCATCAGTTCTTCTCCACTTTCGTGTTCGATGAGTCCCCCAACATTGGGATGACATGGATGTCCGGGAAATTCAGACTTCATGCTTCTTTCAAGGATTTGGCTGTGCTGCTTGGTTACACCTTCAATGGGTTGGATGAGCCTGTTGGAATGAGACTGCATAATGATGATGACCGCTACGACAAGAGTGAAATGGTAGAATGTTATGAGACTAATGGCACTATTGGTGGCACCCATGGCTTGAAGCCCGTCTATGACATTGTCCTTCGGATGTTCCGCCACTCCATTGCTCCAAGTGGTGGGAACAATGAAGCTATTCGTCGAGGACTTGTTCATCTCATGGCATTGGCAAGCCAAGCATACCTCTCCGACTCTGTGCGCGAGCCCAACTCATTCTCCTTTGATGTCATGGATTTCATTTTTCGTGAGATGGACTATGCTATCTTCCACAGGAAGGTGCCCCCCTATGAACCCTACATCATGTTGCTCATAAAGGACCGGTTTCCTTTCACCCCCGAGGAGAAGATAGATGTGGACGCTGCCCTTGAATGCACCCTCCACAAGCCTGTTCACCTGCACATGAAGAAATCCCATGTGGCTGCCCCAACTCTCCCCATGGGTACTTATGATGATGAGGAAGCCACCACTGGTCGGAACCGTGATCCCTCCGCCCCCAACATCAAGAAGGCAGCCAAGAAGAAGCGTCCGTGGTTTGTGAGGGCTCTAGAGAAGATTATGCATATGGTCTCGTGTCTGCACAGGGAGGACTATGCTATGTATGAGCAGAACCATGCCATCCTCACCAACCAGTCCGCAATCATGTCTCATCTGAAGATGCCCAACCCACCGTCTCCTCCTCCTCCTCTCGTTGAATACAAGTATTGGAACGCACGAGGGATTGATTGGAACATTGATGTGCCCGAAGATCTCACAGATGATGATGATGTCATGGAGGAAGATGTGACGGGCTTGGACCACGCCCCCGACTGACTTTGGGGTGTTAGCATCGATCTTCTCCCATTTTGGTGTTGCAAGATGCCAAAGGGGGAGAAGTTTATCTATTAGGACTTCTCGGGGATTTGCAAGGGTGGAAGTATAAGCCGTTTACTTTCTCATTTGCATTTCAACTTGTGCTTCTTGAACTTTTTAGCCATGTTATTTCGATTTCTATCTTTTAGCATGTGGTAAGACATGTGAGATATTTGTGTGAAATCTTTTTGATGTAATAACTTTAGTCTTGTCTTACCTTATTATTTCAGCAAGTTAAGCTATCTATTTTTCTTTATGATGAACTTGTTAAGATTGTAAAAGATAAGGGGAGCTGTGATCCTAAATAGATGTGCACTTGTATTCAAATACAAGATTTAATAGTGCCCACATTTAGGGGGAGCCCGTCTATCTTTTGCAAATCCTTTTTCCCGCTTGTGTTGGCATCTCTAACCAAAAAGGGGAGATTGAAAGAGCATTTTCAGTCTTCTAAGTTTTTGATAGTAATGACAACACAAAAAAGATGTTTAACGGTGTGCCTAAGTATTTCAGATACTACATCGTCTTGAAGAACAAAAAGATTGAAGATCAGCTGGATTAATGAGAGATTTGGCTGGCAGATTTTCCTGTCCAGTCAGGCCGGAAGTTCCGGTGTTGTGACCGGAAGTTCCGGCCTACGGGACGAAATTTCCGGTCCTGCACCGGACATTTCTGTTTGGCTAGAAAACGGCTAAATCCTTTGGGACTTCAGCCCTAGCTGTCGGGTTATGACTCCCAAGAAGTGGGGGTAGTCACTTCCTGAAGTGTAGTTCGTGAAGGGGATTGAACGCGGAGGTCAGGACCCTCGAGGGACGCGGCGACGATGCTCGCCGGGCCAGAAGGCGAAACACCCACGACAGAGATAGACACCGTCCCGTACCCAGGTTCATGGCCCTCGTGAGGAGGTAAGACCGCTACTCCTGCTTGTCTGTATTGGATTAAGGTGATTACAGCACAGCGGAGCTTGCCGGAGGCCCCCTTGAGGCAGTTCTTGCCTGGGGAGGGAAGCGATGATCTTCTTCCTCCTCCAGCCAGAGGCTATCCTACTTGGTACTGCTAGGGTTTACAAGCGTGGTTACAAGCAATTGGCCGACCCCTTCTACAATGGAGGTCTTTGTGCTTTTATAGGCGCCTTTGGCGCTCTTCTTCCCCTAAGCCTTCAAGGTGGTTCCCACCTGGCAGTGGCACGGTGTAGCGGGAGTCCACCGCTGCCCCTTCGTCCATGGACGCGGTCCATCACTGGTAAAGGTGGGCGCGGTGGCCGACAGGCGGCCTGACTGCGCTGTACTGTCCGCAGGGAGGGCAGTCTCTGAGGTGGAGCCCGCGATGACGTTCTCATTTGGAGGGTTGCGCCGTCCACCCGCTTTATCACTAGAATGGAAGGTCTTAGCAGTCCTGCCGCAGGCGGCGCAACTTTGTTGACTCCTTTATCACCAAAACGGCAACGAGGGTGCTTGCGTCACCACGTGGGCGTGGAAGAGGCCATGTGCGTCTCGCCGTGCTTCCTTGGCCTCGACGTTTCCCCTCAGGCCTGGGGAGGTCTGAGGGGGGGTTTCCGTTGACTTCCCTCCAGGCGCGCTGGCGCCTCGGGAGGGTCTCCTGAAGCGAGGGTCCGCGTGAGGCCCTCGCTTCCCCTTCAGGCCCTCGAGGGGATTGTCTCTCGAGGGTCACGCCAGGTGGCGAGGCTTGGTCCTTAGTCGTTTCGTCTGATCAGCCCGCGTGCGAGGCCTGGGGGAGTGGGTTCTCCATACCCCAGTTCCCACTAGGCCGACAGTAGCCCCTGGGCCCATGATGGGCACGATTGAGCCCATGGGCTCAGGCGAAGCGTCGTGGGCCCT
This sequence comes from Poa annua, assembly GCA_026929855.1. Lineage (NCBI taxonomy): Eukaryota > Viridiplantae > Streptophyta > Magnoliopsida > Poales > Poaceae > Poa > Poa annua. The sequence goes on from CM049428.1 coordinate 31,032,879, forward strand.
TAGTGCCCGACCGGCCTGAGCCACGCGGCACTCAGTCGAGTAACGGTCTCGCACGATCCGGGGCGCGGGTCGTGGGGGGTCCCACCACGTACCGGTAACTGCTCCTTGTGTAACATCCCAATATTTTGGAATGTTTAAAAATCACAAAAATTTAAAACTTTTGTTTTGATTAAAATAAAATATTAAATTGCATAAGAGAACCAACTCTGAAAGACTTCAAGCATCTTGAAGAGATTTTATATTCAAATATTTGGAAAGATCATTACTTTCAGAAGATGATCCAAATAAAACAATTTATTATCCATTGTAGTTATTAAACCTCAATATGTAATTTGACAAATGTTTTTACGAAAATTTCAAACCATTTCATTATAATAAAAGGTTTCCTTATAAATATTTGTTTCCACCACTTAGCCTTAGCTATTCATAATTTAAAATGGTATTTACAAGTGTAATTTTAAATAATTTAAAACAGGATCCATTTGCCAAATGGTTTTTCTTTAGTTCCACTAAGTACAAGAACATAGTGTTGAAATTTCAACCTATAGTTTATAACTTTAATAACTTCATATGTTTTATATACATGGATTATCCAATTACATTTCATTAGATTAAAATGATCTTCATTTATTTTCAAAACCTAAAATGATTTTCAGGAGTATATTTTTGTGATTTTAAATCTAAAATCTTTTCCAAAGTGGTTTTGAAGCTTTCAGTTGAGTTATCTTATTATAAATAAAATGGTGCCCAAAATACTTCAAACTAAAATGATTACATTACATTTTCTCTACTTAATTCAAATAGGTATAATATGTGGTTTAATAATCTATTAAAGCTAGATTTTATGTAATAATAGAATATGAGTTTTGATAACTTAATTCCAAAACATATTTGAATATGGGTATTTTACAAATTTTATTTAGCCAAAAGAAAACTTAATTTAATTTATAATTACAAAATTGATATTTAGTATCAAATTGGTATTTAATGATTTTTTCAAAAATATTAAATTTCAAAAATGTTTAAAACATGCCCAAAAATGGTTTAACTCAAAGATAATAATTTTACGAATTTTTAGAAATTTGTTTGACTGCTTTTGGACACTTAAATTAAAAGTTATGAAATAATAAAATAAAAATCAGAAAAGAAAAAGGAAGGGTGACGTCAACGTGACGTCAGCGTCGTCTTCCTCAGGCCGAGATTCACGCCCCCGATTCTTTCCAAAAATCCGTCGAGGTTCTTGCGGGATTGGTTCCCTCCCCTGCCCCATTTAAAACCCCGCACCCTCCTCTCTCATCGCCCCTCAAAACCCTAAGAAATCCTGCCCCAGACTGCCGGAAAAGGCTCGCCGGAGCAACGCGAGTCCGCCGCCGTTTTCCTCTGCTTTAGCGACGAGGTGAGCACGAACGGGACCGAGACCCCCTCCTTCCTTTTTCCCTTGTCCTTGCGCTCCTCCGTGACCCCTTGGTCAATTTTCTTCCGCAGTCGTTGGAGTGGAATGAGATCACCGACGCTCGCCGGCGTTTGAGGAAACCCCGACCGCGTCTCGCCACCGCCCGAGGACGCACGAGTTGACGTCGTCGCCACCATCGAGCCCGCCGCGCCGCACCGCATCTCGTCGTCACCACCGGAGGCTCAGGGAAGCACCGGAGCCACCGCGCCATCCTCGACCGAGCCGCCGCCGTCGTCTGCCTCGCCTCCGGTGACCGAAAGCGCCGCCCGGTGAGCTTCTTCTCCTCTGTCCGTCCGATCTATCTTCAACGGTTAGGATTAGAACACTTAAAACGAATCGGTACGATTCTTTTCTGGCCGTTAGATCTGGATCTGACGATCCAGATCGTTTCACTTATCCCAGTCAGCAGCCACGTCAGGTCCAGTCAGCGCCCAGTCAGCGCACACGTGGATATTTTTTTCTTTTAATTAGATTAAATGGCAGTTTTGCAGAAAAGCCCCTGCCACTTAGAATTATCATAACTTTTTAACCCTTGACCCAAATTGGACAAATTTTATATCAAATTGAAGCCCTCGACAAGTAGAACCTGCTGGAACTTTTAAATTTCAAATGTGACCTAGTTTAAAATATTAAAATTTCAAATGGTAAATTCGAGTATTTTTGTAATAACTTTAGATCAGTAAATTCTAAAAATTTCAAATAAAATTATTTAGACACTCTATAAAATGTGTAATATGTTGCTTCTATTATAAAATAATTTTGAGAATTATTTTGATAATTAATCTGTTGTATGTTTATTTTGAATAGTTTGACTGTTTTTGGACATAACTACTAATAGAAATATTATTTTTGATTTAATCAAATTACTATGAACTTAATTAAATGCCCTCTGCCTATTAACTCCATTTATAAAATTTCGTTATAAATAATGTTTGAACAATTTAAAATGAATTTAAAGGTTAGAGACTTAATTTGATTTATTGTGGCTCATTATAAGGTTTATTAATTTAAAACTTATTACTCTGTACCAAAGGCATAACAAATTGTCCTTGTCCGGAGAAAGCTCAAATTCTTGTTTATTAATATATTTCATAACATAAATAAGTAAGTTTTGTTAAAACCTTTTAAATAGTTCTAGTTCCTATACAAGGGTTTTTAAATGCATTTGGTTAATTAGGTGTTACTAAAAATGTGATTTAAAACATTATAACAATTTAAATAACTAAGATATTATTAATACTACAGACTTTGAAGTTGGGAATTAAAAATGTATAGATATGAGAAAAGTAAGAAATTCTTGAATTTGATTTTGGTTAAGTTTAATTCTAAACATAATCTTGGGTAAATGAGATTAAATGTTTACAGTTGTACTAAAGTGTTAAACCTTCCAGAATGTCCGAATGAGGAGTAAGGGGGTCGTCTTCGAGCTACAACCATCATGATTTGCCAGTGGCTTCATGGAGAAGATGTAGCTCCATGCTATCTTTAGTATTGCTTTGAACTCTGAAATAAAGTGTGAACTATTTATTCAGCTAGCATTTCCGCTATGCTAAGTTGTAAGGATATTTGTTTTTGGATCATTTGTCTCGTTCTGTAATAAATTATGACATTGTACTGTGATATTACATCTTATTGGAGAATGCGAGACTTATGTGATCCAAGTCTTTGCACTATTCATATGTGCCAGTGCTTTCGTAAGCAAGGGCACTACACCTTGAGGGGGTATAAAGCCCGAGCGTCGCAGCAGGGAGCCGTTACCCTTTCCAATTTTCCTCGTAGAAGTTTCCGCCTCCTAGAGCTCTCTGCCTCCGCTCTCTCCTGCGATTCTTCTTCTCCATCTTCCCCAGTGCTCCGAGCCCCCGGCGATGAGTCCCCTCAAGAGCAAGGGCAAGGCCACTGCGGGGTCGTCCTCCCAGTCGGAGGCTCCTGAGGTTGTACAGGGCGCGGCGCTGCTGGGCGTGCGCGTCAACGAGAAAGCGCTCGCCAAGGTCCGGTACTTGGTTGCGGACCGGACGAACGAGCACGGCGTCACCGCCCTGAAGCCGCAACACACGGGAAGAGCCCACGAGGGTACTTCCCGATCTTCTAGCACTGCCTCGCCGTCGGGCTGGTGCCGCCCTTCTCGCCGTTCCTGGAGGCGCTGCCGGCGTTCTATCAGGTGCAGTTTCTGCATCTGCACCCCAACTCCATCCTCATCCTCGCCGTCTTCGCGTACCTCTGCGAGGCGTATTTGGGCTTGGAGCCCACGGTGGGGCTGTTCCGGTGCTTCTACGCGCTCCGGAGCACGGCGAAGAACGAGCGCTCCGGGTGCGTCTCGTTCCGCATCGTCGACGACATGGGGAGTGTCTACATCCCCATGTCATGGAGCGAAGGCAAGGCCATCACCTCGGTGACGAAGAAGGTGGACGACTTCCACCAGAAGTGGTTCTTCGTTGGGGTGGAGCACCCTTGCGCCTTCCTCGAGGTCCCTGACGAACCACCGCTGAAGAACTCCCATTGGGGCAAGGCGACCTTCGATGGCGCGAGGAACACGAGCTTGATGGGGCGCCTGAGTTTCCTTCGCGAGGAGGGCCTCACGGGGCAGGTCATCGTGGCGGACTTCGTGACGCGCCGCATCGCGCCCCTCTAGGCCCATTCGGTACCCATGTGGATGTACTCGGGTCCGAATGACAAGATGCGGCTCCACAAGGAAGACAACGATCAGGACACCGTCGACAACGTCCTGTTCGCGCTCTTCGTCAGCCCGGCTGTGCCTGCTGTGGATTTTCTCCCTGGGTAACTCCGGCCTCTCCACTAGTACAACTTGACGGAGCGCATGGCCATCTTGGAGGGGATGCCTCTGTTCACCCCGACAGGCCAGGCGGACTTGGAGGTGCCAACACCTGCCGTGCGGGGAGCGGAAGGGGAAGATTCTCCCTCGGCCTCAGGAGCTGGCCTAGGTGAGGAGGAGGCCACAACGGGGGAGGTGTCCTCCTTGAGGGCAGGGCCATTCACCGACGAGGTCTGCGACGTCTCGTCAGGAGACGATGATGCCTTCGTGGTGGCTCCCTCGCGTCCCGGGGAGGACGAGGCTGAAGAAGGGGAGGCCTCTGACGTGGAGGACTCCCAGGGAGGCGCGGGCCCCGCACCAAGGATGCCGTGGACCACACGGGGGCGAGGTCATCTGACGTCCCCTCGAAAAGGAAGGCGATGGCGCCCCTGGAGAGGTCTGGTGCCAAGACATTCCCCTCATGGCGCTCGCTAGGCTTGGCGTGGGTCGATGCTGGCGCCCCCCCTTCAGGGTGAGTGTTCACGACACTTGGTCGCTTGCTTTTCATTTTTCCCTTCACTGAAGATCTTTCCTTGGATTTTTCGTCAGTGATCTTGTGCCTGCGAAGCGCCGTAGGCTTCATAAGGCGGCTGATGTGAAGAGAGCCACGGCTGAGGCCGTGGCTGACGAGGCTACGAGGCCTGTGGAGCCTGCCTCCACAGGCCCCACTGAGGGGGTGCCTCAAGTGGGGGCGGCTGCGCCTCAGGCGGGGGCGGAAAAACCTCAGGTGGAGGAGGAAACGCCACACCCAGAGGCACCTAAACCGCAGAGCTTCTCGAGCCCTCCAGGCAGAGCGCGATGCCGCTGCGGAGCTCTTGCGCGAGGCCACGGCTGAGCGCGAGGCGATGGAGGGCTCGCTGGCACAGAAGCGCCACGAGCTGGGCCAACAGGAGGCTGAACTGCTCTCCGCCCACCAGGCTGCGCAGGCTACCCTAGAGGGGGACCGCAAGGGCCTTGCCGAGCGCGAACAACGGCTGGCCCTCAAGGAGAAAGAGCTGTAGCAGCGCGACCTGCAATGCCTTCAGGCGGAGAAGGACCTGGTCGCCCAGCGCGAGGCCCTCGAAGCGCGCGAAGGAGACCTAGCCCAGGCGATCTCGAAGTACGACGAGAACATCGCTGCCCAGAAGCTCTCTTATGAGCGCCTCGAGCGGCGCTTCGCCGAGAAGAAGAAAGAGGTTGAGAATGCCCTTGCGGAGCGCGAGAAGCAGTTCCGCATGTCCAGCTCTCAGAAGTACCGCGACCTGGCCCAGAAGCAGGAGGACCTCTTCAAGGCCAAGCACGTCGCGGACGCTCGGTGGATCGCCGAGCTTGAAAAGGACAACACCAAGCTGGAGGCCCGCCTAAAGTGCGCCAAGGATGGCCGGCGCCGAGCGGAGGAGGCCCGCGACAAGGCAGTTCACGGCCTCAACTCCTTGGCCAAGGACGTGGAGGAGCAGGTGGCTCCGGCGATGGAGCGGGCGGCGGAGGCGTCGGACTCGACCCAGGCGGCTAGCGCACTCACGAAGCAGCGTGAGCGTATGTTCAAGGCGTTGGTCGCCCGGGGCCACGAGCTTGCCGTGCAGCTCGGCGCGGACGCGCCGCACACTGAGGTCCGAGGCCGTGGTGATGCTGCCATGTACCTGGTCTATTTTGACCAGCTCTTCGGGGCCCTCGAGAGCCCCGTCGCCGAGCTCCGCGAGCTGATCGAGGATGAGAGCCGGCAGCTTCTAGGGGGGGGTTGTTGATCGCATCTTCACCAACCTCAGGCTTCTCACGCCAGGCTTCGACCTCTCCACCGTGACGGAGGCCGCCCGAGGCGAGGATGCGCACAGGGTCTCCAACTCCCTCCGCGAGCAGGTTGACGCCTTCTGCAACCGCTTCAGGCGTGCGGAGGCTGCGGAGGAGGACAACTAGGAGGAGGCCACCTCTGCCGAGACCGAGGAGGGCGCCGTGAAGGAGGTGCAAGACGATGATGCCTCCGCCTGAGCTACCCGTTATTGCGCCTGCGTGCGCTTGTATCTGAAACAATCTTGTGTTTAGATTCTTAAGAACTTTTGGCATGTAATATACTCTTAACTGATGTTTGCTTCTGGCTTGTTTGCCCCTCGAGAGGTCTCTTTGGACTCATCTTCATGTCTATTTGTTCTCTGCGTCGGTAGGACCCATCTCTTCGTGCCATGACTCCGCCGCTTCGGTATGAAGGAGCAATGACTCCGCAAGGCCGGGGGGAGTTTAGGCCTAGGAGAGGTAAGAGCCCTGAGTCGCGATGCTCAAGTGCCCCCCTTATACGTGCGAGTAGTCCATGAAGCATAAGGGCAAGCGAAGTCGCTTGAGGGACAAACGTGTGCTAGAGGGGGAGAAAACGCTCTTAAGGCGTGGGTGTGAGACTTAGCTTCTCAAGGTTTTCGCCCTGTAGGGGCTTTTTGCCTGGCGAGGAGGTCCTCTTGAGGTATCGTTCCCGGACGCCTCCTCAGGCTTGTGGGGGCTTATCTTCCCTGTAGATGTTAGAGGGGCGAACCCAAACGCTGGAACACGGTACAGGGGACTCGTGCACGCTTATAGGTCCCCTCAGGCGTTCCTCGCGAGGAGAGTAAGTACCAAGGTCCTCTGTAGAGATGGAGTGTTTGTGGGATCTTGCCCTCCAGCCAGAGCTCGGATCCTTGGGTTTTGCAGTGCTGCTGGTGTGTCATTTGAGGCACTGGCACCATACTCAGCCCCCGCTCGTGAGGTACGCATGTGGAGAGATATAAGCGCACATTTCAACAAAATAATGCGTAAATAAAACTCAGCAACATCTATTACAAAGAGGCGCCGAGGCGCTAAGTTCACTTGGAACGAAATTGTCTCATTATGCTTGGGGATGCCAAGTTAATGTTTTGACCACGTCGAGGCATGGGGACCACCCATTAGTGGCAGAGACTCTCAACGGCCTGAGGTGGCTCGTTACAAGGAGAGCTCGGAGGGTTGACCCTCGAGGGAAGCCTTTGGAGCTTGGAGGTTTAAAACTTGAGCTTTTAACCTCTAGAGACAAAAAGTGCTTGGAGGTTGAGCCGTAAGCTGCCTCTTCCGCCAGATGTCTTGATGTGACAATGATCACGGGCGTGACAATGATCACGTTCTGCGTTTGTTCCTTCTGGATACAAAAAAGATTCTGTGAGGTTTAAGCCATGAGCCATTAACCTCTAGAGACAAAAAAGGCTTGGAGGTTGAGCCGTAAGCTGCCTCTTCCGCTAGATGTATTGACGTGACAATGATCACGGGCGTGAAAATGATCACGAGTAGAACTTGCGTAGGTGCATGATGTTCCATGGATTTTTGACGGGGATGCCGTCTTGAGTCTCGAGGCGGGCCGCGCCAGGCCTGGCGATGTGGGTGACCCTATAGGGGCCTTCCCACATCGGGGACAGCTTGTGGAGGCCTTCCCTGGAGAGGATCCGCCTGAGGACGAGATCACATGCCTCCAGGGTACGCGAGCGCACGTTGCGGCTGTGGTAGCGTATCAGGTCCTGCTGGTACTTGGCCGCTTGGAGGGCGGCGTGGCGACGTAGTCCTTCAAGGAGCAGCAGGTCGTCGTTGTGGAGGTCCTCTTGCTGGTCCTCATTAAGGCAAGGACCCGTGGGGATCCATGCTTTATCTCTGTGGGGAGGACTGCTCGGCTCCATAGACGAGGGCGAATGGTGTTTCCCCCGTAGGCTTGGGTGGCGTTGTGCGGATGGACCAGAGCACCGAAGGGAGCTCGTTGATCCAGCCCTTGCCGTGGCCTTTGAGGATGTCGAAGGTCCTGGTCTTGAGGCCTTTTAGGACTTCTGCATTTGCACGCTCAGCCTGTCCGTTGCTTTGAGGATGAGCGACTTAGGCGAAGCAGAGCTTGATGCCCATTCTTTCGCAGTAGGCTCTGAAGATGCCACTGGTGAACTGCGAGCCATTGTCGGTGATGATGCGGTTAGGCACTCCGAAGCGGCAGACCAGGCCTCTGATGAACTTCACCGCCGCGTCTGCTGTGATTGTGCGCGTCGCCTCCACTTCGGGCCACTTAGTGAACTTGTCGATGGCCACGAAGAGGTAGCGATATCCACCCTGCACTGTTGGGAAATGTCCTAGGATGTCCAGCCCCCAGACCGCGAACGGCCAGGAGAGCGGAATGGTCTGTAGCCCTAGCGTAGGTTGGTGGATTTGCTTGGCGTGGAATTGGCAGGCTTCGCATGCTTGGACGATGTCCACTGCATCCTGAAGTGCTTGAGGTCAGTAGAAGCCGCTCCTGAAGACTTTTCCTGCGAGGGTGCGGGCGCACGAGTGGTGGCCGCATTCCCCGCTGTGGATGTCCTTGATCAGCAATTTTCCTTCTTCAGGAGGAACGCATTTGAGCGCGGTGCCGTTTGGGCGCTTGCGGTAGAGATTTCCTTCGAGGATTTGGTAAGATTTTGCTTGGCGGGCGACTCGCTCTGCTTCAACATCTTCCTCGGGAAGGATCCCTTTGTCGAGGTAGCCTTTGATCTCGTCAATCCATTCTATTTCTTGATGCACCACTGTGAGCAACAGGCGCTCCCCTGTAGGGGGCTCACAATCTGGAGCCCCGTTTGCAGGTGGTTGCGGGAGCTCTTTGTCTGTGCTTGCGGGCATTGCGTCCTGAGGCTGTTTTATGGAAGCCTTGACGAGCCTTTCTTCAAAGACGCCTGGCAGCTGAGCCTGCCTCCTTGATGCGCGCTTAGCGATGTCATCAACCTCTTGGTTCTCCTTTCTTGGGATGTGCATGAGCTCCATTCCCCTGAAGTGCTTCTCAAGCCTACGGACCTCTTCAAGGTATGCGGCCATGTGGTCGTCCTTCGGCTTGTAGCTTTTGTTAGAGAAGTTGACGAGCAGCTGGGACTCGCCCTTGATGAGTAGATGCTTGATGCCCAGGGCGATTGCGGCGCGTAGGCCAGCAAGCAGACCTTCGTACTCAACGATATTGTTGGAGATCTTGTCGATTCCGAAGCACAGCTGGACCGCGTAATACAACTTGTCACCTTTTGGTGAGATCAGGACCACGCCTGCCCCACCGTGGCGACGAGCGAAAGCTCCGTCGAACTTCATGGTCCAGTGGCTTGGCATTTTATCTCCAAGGGGCTCTTGTTGTTCTCCCAAAGGCTCTTCAGGGGTTGGGTCAGTCCATTCGGCGACGAAGTCTGCCAGCGCTCTTCCTTTGATTACCCTTGTGGTATACAAGCGCAAATTGAATGGCTGTAGCTCTATGTTCCATCCTGCGACACGATCTGTGGCGTTTGGGTTGCGCAGGATTTGCTCCAGGGGGGACGAGGTGACCACCCTGATGGGGTGCCCCTGTAAGTAGTGCCGCAACTTTCTTGAGGCGAGGAGGAGCTTCTGCTGCATTGTATACCGCTCGCAAGCACCACACAGTACTGTGCTGACGAATTAGACTGGATGTTCGACGAGGGTAGTTTCTGTAGCCTTGGCGTCTTCTGCCTGAGGGGGCTCAGCTGGGCCCTCAAGGGGGTTGGCCTCAGGGGGCGTGTCATGCACCTCGAGGGGGTTGGCCTCAAGGGACTTGACATGGGCCTCGAGGGGGTTGGCCTCAAGGGACTTGACAGGAGCCTCGAGGGGGTTGGCCTCAAGGGACTTGACAGGCTCCCTGGCTTGATTATTTTGCAGCGGTTGACTTGGGGCGGGCTTTTCTTGGGGCTTCGGGCCTGGCGGTGGGTTTGTGAGGCCTGCCCTTTCGTCGAGCTCTTCCTCAGGAGGTTTTGGCTTTGGAGTGGTCGCACTCTTCTTGTGGAGCACTGGCTCTTCCCTTTCTACCACTAGGACGACACTTGCTGTCTGTGGAGTAGCTGATAGGTACAGCTTCAGGTGCTCGCCTGATCTTGGGGCAACCATTACTGGCGGGCTGGCCAGGTACTTCTTCAAGTCCTCAAACGCTTTTTCAGCTTCAGTGGTCCACTTGAAAGTGCCCGTTCTTTTCATGATCTTGAAGAACGGCAGGGCTCTTTCACGAACTTGGAGATGAATCTACCCAAGCTGGCCATGCAACCTGCTAGACGTTGCATGTCCTTGAGTCTGCGTGGAGGTTGCATGTCCTCTATGGCCTTGATTTTGTCTGGGTTTGCCTCTATGCCTCGATGAGATACGAGGACCCCAAGCAATTTGCCTGAAGGTACTCCAAAGACGCACTTGGCGGGGTTTAGCTTGATGTTCACCTTGCGCAGGTTGGCAAAAGTCTCTTCAAGGTCCCCAAGGAGAGTATTTCCCTCTCGTGATTTTACGACGATGTCATCGACATACGCCTCTGCGTTCCTCCCCATTTGCTCGCCAAGTGCTATCCTCATCATCCTCTGGAAGGTGGCTCCGGCAATTTTTAGGCTGAAGGGCATGCAGACATAGCAGTACACACCGCAAGGGGTGAGGAACGACGTCTTCTCCTCATCTTCCTTAGCCATCTTTATCTGATGATAACCAGAGAAAGCATCGAGGAAACCGAGGAGGTCGCAGCCTGCCGTGGAGTCCACGATCTGGTCAATTCTTGGCATGGGATAAGGGTCCTTGCGGCAGGCCTTGTTTACATCAGTGTAGTCGATGCAGAGGCGGCCTCCTCCGGTGGGTTTTGGTACTACCACACCGTTAGAGAGCCAAGTAGGGTGTGCGACTTCACGGACAACCTTTGCTGCTTTGAGCTTTTCGACCTCTTTGACGATGAATGCTTGCTTCTCGGGGGCTTGTTTTCTTGCTTTTTGCTTGACGGGGCGCGCGTTTGGGCACACGGCTAAGTGGTGCTCGATCACCTCCCTCGGTACATCAGACATTTCTGACGGTGTCCGTGCGAACATGTCAGAGTTTTCCTAGAGGAAGGCGACGAGCGCGCTTTCCTATTTGGGAGGCAGCACGTCGCCAATGGTGACGCTAGCCCCCGAGCCTTCAGCCCCCGAGCTGCTGGAGCTTAGAGAGACCTTCTTTGTAGCGGCTGGCTCCTGGGAGAACAGCTGCTTCTTCTTCTTGGGCCTCCCGAGAGGCTCTAGGTCTTCGTCCGCGGGTAATTCCATGGCCGCGGCCTTGTAGGCCGTCTCGACAGCGCGGGTGGCATCCAGGACATGTCCTCGGATGGTGATCGTGCCAGCGCTGCCGGGGATCTTGACCATGTTGTAAGCATGATGCGTGACGGCCATGAATTTCGCAAGCGCGGGGTAGCCGAAGATGGCATTGTACGGTAAGCCGATGTGCGCGACATGGAAGTCGAAGTGCTCGGTGCGGTAGTTTTCCTTGCTTCCGAAGGTGACGGCAAGCCTGACCTGGCCTAGAGGCTCGATCGAACCGCTGGTTACCCCCGTGAAGGGCCTCGATGGCATGAGCCTCTCGTAGGGCACTTGAAGCGCTTTGAACATATCTGTGTTGATAACGTTCATGCCTGCTCCACCATCGATGAGAGTCTTGGAGACAGGCACATTGTCGATGGTGGGGCTGCAGACCAGCGGGAGGGTTCCAACAGCCTTGGTGGACTTGGGCTGGTCCTGAGCGTCGAAGGCGATGGTATACTGCGACCAGTTGAGGGGCCTGGAGGTCTCAGTGCTTGGGAGGGCGGCGTTGAGCTCGCGGGCAAACTGCTTGAACTGATCGTTTGACTTTGGCGCCTGCGCCCCCCCCAAGGATGCAGGCGATGGCGCCTCTTGGGGCTTGGTAGCCACCATCTTCCTCGTCAGGGAGATTGCCGTTCTTTCCGCAGCATTGGCCTGATTGCCAGATGGCTTCTGGTAGCCGCTCTTGCGTCCACTTCCGCGGTAGCCACGGCCTTGGCCGTGGCCGCCACTGCCCTCTGCTTTCTCGCGCTCCTTGCTCAACCTTTTGAGGTCGAAGCAAGACTCTGTAGAGTCACCACGCCGGTTGTGGTAGATGCAGAAAGGGCAGTGGTCATCTTTCCTCTCTCCAGGCTCAGGGGAATCCCTGGGGGTGTCCTTCGCGTCAGGCTCTGCCGCGACAACTGCGGTGGCCTTGCGTTTGGACTCCTCCTTCTTTTTGTGGCTCCTGGACCCCCAGCGTGGTCGTCCCCTCTCGAGGACATCTTGACGAAGAGGAGTCCTTCTTTAGCCTTGGCGCACTTGTCCGCCAGGTCGAACAGCTTTACCACAGAAGTGAGATTGTCGTGGATGCCAAGCTTCTCGAGCATCCTGCTGTTTATGACGCCCTCACAGAAGGCGGCGATGACTTGGGTGCCAGGGATGTTCGGGATCTTGTTGCGCACTTGGCTGAAGCGCTGGATGTACTTGCAGAGCGTCTCATCCTTCTTCTGCACCACAACGCGCAGGTCGTTGTGGGTGAGGGCGCGCTCGTACGTCCCCTTGAAGTTGGAGACAAACTGCTTGCAGAGCTCCTCCCAGGAGTTCACGAAGTCCTCGGGGAGGTTCAGGAGCCATGACAGCGCCTAATCGCGGAGCGCGTGGGAGAACCAGTTGTCCATGACCTTGTCGTCTCCACCTGCAGCTTGGATGGAGGTGGTGTAGAGCTGCAGGAACTCGATGGGGTTGCTGGAGCCGTCGTAGCCCTTAGGGAGAGCCGGCCTGAACTTCGGGGGCCAGACCACGCGACGCAGGGAGCGGGTGAAGGCCATGCAACCTGTAGCGTACGTGGCGACCCCGTGCTGCACCGCGCTGCGGTTTTGCTGGCCCGCATGACCGATCTCCTCCACGAGCCTGTTCTGGCGGTTGCGCTGGAGCTCCATCCCCACACGAGCGTCTGGCGCGGTGTGTTGCACGTTCATGCAATCGTGCGGCAAGGACGCGTGCGAGGCAGCCCTCTGCATCGCAGCCGGTGCAGGTCCTGGCGGGGGCGGAGGCGCGTTGTTTCGACTGTGCCCGCGAGGGAAGGATGCATGTTGGACTGCGATGGAGCAGGGCGCGTCGTGGCGATGCCGACGAGGTGGTTGAGGCGCTGGAGCCACTGCTCGTGGGCCTCAGCGGTGGGCTGGTATCGGAGAAGCTCCTGTGCCATGAGCAGCGCGGTGTGAGGCGCAGGGTCCGTCCTGCCAGGACCGGAGCCGCTCGGGCGTTGCGTCGGGTGCGACGACTGTGCGTCCTCCTGGTGCTCGAAGTCACGTTCTGGCTCCTCTGCATGAGGGCCCGAGTGGGCGCGCTCTTCATGAAGGGGTCGGCCCCGTCGTGCGCGTGTTGCCGTGGCGCCTGGCGGGGCACGCTCCTTCAAGCGCGCGTGGGTTGACGCGGGCGGCGCGGGTAGCAAGAGTGTTCGCCATGGCGCGGAGACGGCTCGAAGGTCGTTGACGCGCCTCAATCCCCTACCTGGCGCGCCAAATGTCGGGTTATGACTCCCAAGAAGTGGGGGTAGTCACTTCCTGAAGTGTAGTTCGTGAAGGGGATTGAACGCGGAGGTCAGGACCCTCGAGGGACGCGGCGATGATGCTCGCCGGGCCAGAAGGCGAAACACCCACGACAGAGATAGACACCGGCCCGTACCCAGGTTCACGGCCCTCGTGAGGAGGTAAGACCGCTACTCCTGCTTGTATGTATTGGATTATGGTGATTACAGCACAGCGGAGCTTGCCGGAGGCCCCCTTGAGTCAGTTCTTGCCTGGGGAGGGAAGCGATGATCTTCTTCCTCCTCAAGCCAGAGGCTATCCTACTTGGTACTGCTAGGGTTTACAAGCGTGGTTACAAGCAATTGGCCGACCCCTTCTACAATGGAGGTATTCGTGCTTTTATAGGCGCCTCTGGCGCTCTTCTTCCCCTAAGCCTTGAAGGTGGTTCCCACCTGGCAGTGGCACGGTGTAGCGGGAGTCCACTGCTGCCCCTTCGTCCATGGACGCGGTCCATCACTGGTAAAGGTGGGCGCGGTGGCCGACAGGCGGCCGACCGTGCTGTACTGTCCGCAGGGAGGGCAGTCTCTAAGGTGGAGCCCGCGATGACGTTCTCATTTGGAGGGTTGCGCCGTCCACCCGCTTTATCACTAGAATGGAGGGTCTTGGCAGTCCTGCCGCAGGCGGCGCAACTTTGTTGACTCCTTTATCACCAAAACGGCAACGGGGGTTCTTGCGTCACCACGTGGGCGTGGCAGAGGCCATGTGCGTCTCGCCGTGCTGCCTTGGCCGCACGTTTCCCCTCAGGCCTGGGGAGGTCTGAGGGGGGATTTCCGTTGACTTTCCTCCAGGCGCGCTGGCGCCTCGAGAGGGTCTCCTGAAGCGAGGGTCCGCGTGAGGCCCTCGCTTCCCCTTCAGGCCCTCGAGGGGATTGTCTCTCGAGGTTCACGCCAGGTGGCGAGGCTTGGTCCTTAGTCGTTCCGTCTGATCAGCCCGCGTGCGAGGCCTGGGGGAGTGGGTTCTCCATACCCCAGTTCCCACTGGGCCGACAGTAGCCCCCGGGCCCATGATGGGCACGATTGAGCCCATGGGCTCAGGCGAAGCGTCGTGGGCCCTTAGTGCCCGGCCGGCCCGAGCCACGCGGCACTTAGACGAGTAACGGTCTCGCACGATCCGGGGCGCGGGTCGTGGAGGGTCCCACCACGTCCCGGTAACTGCTCCTTGAGGGGGTATAAAGCCCGAGCGTCGCAGCAGGGAGCCGTTACCGTTTCCAATATTCCTCGTAGAAGTTTCCGCCTCCTAGAGCTCTCCGCCTCCGCTCTCTCCTGCGATTCATCTTCTCCATCTTCCCCAGTGCTCCGAGCTCCCGGCGATGAGTCCCCTCCAGAGCAAGGGCAAGGCCGCTGCGGGGTCGTCTTCCCAGTCCGAGGCTCCTGAGGTTGTACAGGGCGCGGTGCTGGACGTGCGCGTCAACGAGAAAGCGCTCGCCAAGGTCCGATACTTGGTTGCGGACCGGACGAACTAGCACGGCGCCACTGCCCTGAAGCCCACAGCGCACGGGAAGCGCCCGCGAGGGTACTTCCCGATCTTCTAGCACTGCCTCGCCGCCGGGCTGGTGCCGCCCTTCTCGCCGTTCCTGGAGGCGGTGTTGGCGTTCTATCAGGTGCAGTCGCCGGGGGAGTGGGTTCTCCATACCCTGGTTCCCACTGGGCCGACACTAGCAAAGGCGGAACTTTGGCTGGAGGTTTGGCCGGATCTTTCCAGATCACCGGAAGTTCCGGCCCAGACAACGTGAAAATCGGCTAAATCAGAACTTGCCTGCGCACGGGCAAAGCCGGAACTTTGTCCGGAGATTTGGCCAGATCGTTCTGGGCAACCAGAAGTTCCGGCCCCTCTACCGGAAGTTTCGGTGCTGAATAGCAGAGAAATCTGCTAAGTCAGGAATTGCTCGCGCACGGGCAAAGACGGAACTTTGGCTCTCACACTCTCTCTCTTCATTAAAGTGTTGAAGCTCAAATCTTCAAGATCTCCCAACTCCTCCACCCAAACTCGTTGATCTTTGGAGGAGTGAAGGAAAGGCCCCGATCTACTACTTCACCGAAGCGATTTGTAATCTTTCCCTATTCACTCGGGAATTTCGAGTCTAGGGTTTCCTCTAGGAAAACCTAGATCTCACCATTGTTGGTACTTGGTGTAAGCTTGACCTTTTGTGGTCTTGAACTGTTGTGGTCATCTTGAGAGCCCCCAATTCAGTTATGGATGCATGCCTCAAGCGTTTGTAAGGGATTTGATCTCCGCCCTTAAAGAGGATCAATAGTGGAAGGTGAACTCGCAACCTTTGTGGTTGAGTTCATCGGAGAAGAAGGTGAGCCTTTGTGGCGTTATAACCAACTTGTTGTGGTGGCACACACCTATTCAAACGAGACGTACACCCTTGTGGTGGAACTCGGGATTAACTCTTCGTCTTCGCGTGCTTCGACTTGGTTCCCCAATTCCTTCACCCCTTACTCGCTTGTTTTGCTTCTATCTATCTTGTGTATTCCTTTGCTTGTCATATTGGTAAATTCACCCTAGTCGCATATCTAGAGAATTTACCTTTGTGTTAAGCCTAAATTGAAAAAGAACTAAAATTTGTAGTAGCACCTATCACCCCCCCCCTCTAGGTGCCAGATTCCCGTTCAATTGGTATCAGAGCCAAGTTCACTTTTAAGGGCTTAACCGCTTTACTGCAACGATGACGGAATCCGATGCCGAGAGGGCCGCCCGTGAGAAATTGAATGCGGAGACGTAGGCGTTAGCCAAAGGGGCAACCATGGCCGATATCATGATTATGAGATCGTCCTTGGAGGGCCAACTCCTAAAGATGAATGAGATGCTTATGGAACTCGTGAAGTCTAAGGAGCCCGAGGCTACTCCTCCCTCTCCTTCATCTAAGGAGCACAGTGAGCACTCTAAGGAATCATCCTCGGATGGATCCAAAGATTTCCCCCTGAATGCTTCCCCCTGGAAGGAAAAGTGTGAAACACATAACTCCTCTAAGTCCCCCCCAAGGAGAGGTATTTCATGAAGTTAACCATAATTACTCTCCTAATCCTCCAATCCCTCACCCTCATGTAAACTTTAGAAGTGACCCTCCTAAGCACAATCCTACTCATTTCTCTCAATGGCAATTTCAAATGAAGTCTCATTTGTGCAGTGCCTCCATTAAGCTATGGCGCATCATCGAGGAAGGATTCAAGGACCACGATCCAACCAACTTGACAAGAAGAGATGTGGTTGATAGTCAACTCAATGCCACCTCTCTTCATCAACTTTAAGTGGCGTTGGAGAGAAGGACATGCCTCTCATTCAACAATTCTCCACCGCCAAAGAAGTGTGGAATGCTCTCTCCGACATCTTTGTCGGTAATGAGAGCATGAAGAAGAACCGGTATGATGCCTTATGCAATGAGGTAGAAGGGTTCTACAAGTTGGATGGAGAAGGCCATGAAGACATGTACCGAAGGTTGGTGTTGATTGCTAACACCTTCAAGAACCTCGGTGCGGCCTACATCGATGACGCTTGGATCAAGAGGAAGTTCGTGACTGCACTCTTGCCATTTGAGGAAACGGACTTGAAGACACTCCAAGGAAGACATGACTTCGCAAACATGACATACAATGAAGTCATGCAAGAGATGACCGCCTACAAGGTGGCCTCCGATGCACACGGTGGGTGTGTTGTTGGGAGACACCAAGACGAAGGTATGAAATAGTGCAGCAACAAGTTTCCCTCAGTATGAAACCAAGGTCATCAATCCAGTATGAGGTGAATGTTCACTCAAGGTTGTTGGCGGCGACGTTGGCAGGGCGCAACACCAGCGTATGCAACGAACGTGGAGCCTGCACACAAACAATTAAGATACTTTGCCCCAACTTAAAAGTGAGGTTGTCAATCCCACCGGCTTGCTGTAACAAAGGATTAAACGTATGTGTGGAAGAAATAGTGTATGTTTGCATAAATTAACAGTTTTGTAGTTGTGGTTTTATCAGATTAATGAGAAGGACCGGGGTCCACAGTTCACTACTGGTGTCTCTCCATAAATAATAATAACATTCATCCATGTGTGATAAACAAATTACAACTAGGCAATTGACAGAATAATGATTAGCAACCCAATGCATATACTAATGATATGGTGTCTAGTGTGAGATTCATTCGGGCATTACAATAATATACAAAGACCGTTCCAACCGTATTTATGACTAATAATCCACCTTCCGGTTAGCGTCTGCACCCCTTTTTGTATTAAGTTACGTGCAACAGATTATCGCCTTAAGCACTGTGTCTAAATTAAGTAAGTAACATCATCCTTAGACAAAGTACTACTGTTTTATCCCTAGTAGCAACAACACATCTACAACCTTAGAGCTTTCTGTCACTGCCCAAGATTAAATAGAGATGAACCTACTATCGAGTATAAATACCCCCTCTTGGAGTTACGAACGTCTACTTGGCCAAAACACACACAAGTAACAGAGAGCATGCAAGATCATTAAGTAGCACACACATGATATATTATGAAGCAATAACTTTAGTACTCAATATTCATCGGATCCCAACAAACACAACATGGATAATTACATAAAGATGATCTTGATCGCAGCTCACAAGATCTAAACATGGTAGCACAAGAGGAGAAGACAACCATCTATCTACTGCTATGGACCCGTAGTCCAAAATAGACTACTCACGCATCAGTCCGGAGGCAGTCATGGCGACGTGAAGTGGTGGTGGCGACGGCGGCGGCTCGGGACCCGTGGAGGAAAGAGTGATTAACCGTCTGAAAGAGCATTTTCCCTTATGTGTGGTTTAGGTAATTATATGACAATCTCTATGGACTAATGTTTGCATTGAGATATCTTTAAAGATCGTGTCCATGGGAATAATGGAGTTCATGTGTTGGACTCTAGAAGCTTATTTGATGACCAAGATTCTATTCAAGGATGTATATGATGGATGGTCATGGGTTGAGTTGAGCATATTGCAAGTATGTCTTGAAGTATTCAAGACATCATATTAGGGAAGAAATATTGGAAGATACAAGTTTGATCAAGATGTTGATCAACACACAAAGCTACAAGATGTACCAAGAGGGATCTTGTATCTCTTGGGATGGTAAACACTTGTCCGTATAGCTTTGTGAACTAACCCATGATATATGTGTGTGTGGTATCTTTATATGAGTTTAGGTATCTTCCCATGG
The DNA here is from genome assembly GCA_026929855.1 of Poa annua. Classification (NCBI taxonomy): domain Eukaryota; kingdom Viridiplantae; phylum Streptophyta; class Magnoliopsida; order Poales; family Poaceae; genus Poa; species Poa annua. The sequence continues at coordinate 31,051,657 of CM049428.1, forward strand.
GCTTACAACAAATGAAGATTTCTTATAGCTAATAGAGGATGACGCCATGTGGTGATCGTCATCGAGGTTGAGATGTGCAAGACCAAGAGAAGCTTCTTGAAGATCTCCTATGCTTGGAGCTTGCTATGGATACATGAAGACAAAGACTAGCGAGACTCTCCCATTATGGGTATGAGGGAGTATTTGGAGAAGTCTTAATCAAGCATGTGCTTGGACGCGTAATCAAGAAAGATGAACCACTTAAAGAGATCAATATAGTCATCATCTAACTCAAGTGGAATGCTCAAGGAAAATGTATGATCTTGATAGGGTTATAGGATAGATAGGCGTACTATCAAGAGGGGCTCTCAAGTTAGTAACTTGATCGCATCGTTGTGGAGAGCTCAAACCTTTGCATACTTGGCATATCATATTTCTTGGTTCTTATTTGGCTTTTATCCTTGTGAGTATTAGAATTTGGTTCATCTCCATGTCAACTCTAGTTAATCGAAAACGGATTTACTTTGGAAAACATGTTGCGTTTTTTATGTTGGAGGTTTTACCGGTTGTTCTATTATCTAGAGATATTACATTTACCATTTTGTTTTAACCTCACTTGTTGGACTATGATGTTTCTCTGCATGATCTTATAGAGCTCTTCGTGGTGATTCCAACGAGTCAAAAATCATCGAAAACGGATTTCGTATGGTCAAGATATCATCGTTTTCGTGTTGACGTTTCTGCCAGGGGCGGAAGTTCCGGCCGGCCGAAAAGTTCCGGCCAAACTTCCGCCCAAACTTCCGGTTTGACCAGAGAACACTTTCTGGACACGTTTTGGGGTGTCCGGGGGGGTCCGGAAGTTCCGGGGTGAGTCCGGAACTTCCGGCCCGAGTGAGGAAAACCGTCCACAACGGCCAGATTTGTTGGGAACCTATTTAAGGGGTCATCTTCCCCAATGGTTCCCAAGTTTTGATGCTCTCTCTCCTCCTCCATTGTTGACCTCCAAAGATTTGAGATCTCTCAGTCCCTCCAATGATTCTTGCTATTTCTTAAGGGAAAAGAGAGAGGAGATCTAGATCCACATTTCCACCAATCCATCTCTCCTCTAAGTGAGGGGAACCTAGTGGGTCTAGATCTTGGAGTTCCTTTGTGGTTCTTCTCCTTTGTTCTTCCTCTCTTCTCCCCTCATAAGCATTAGTTGCTTTTGGTGGGATTTGGGAGTGAAGGATTTGACTTCTTTGTGGTTTCATTTGTTCTTCCTCTCTTATTCCCTCATAAGCATTTGTTGCTTTGTTGGAATTTTAGAGTGAAGGACTTGAGCACTTTGTGTGCTCTTGCCATTGCATTTGCATCGGTTTGAGCCCTCCACGAGGATTCGTGGTGGTGATACTTGTGAGCTTGTTACTCTTGGGTCCTTGGACCCTAGACGCCTTTTGTGGCCGGCCTTTTGTGGCCAAGACCTTTTGTGGTCAAGACCTTTTGTGGTCACTTGAGAGCCCCCAATTAAGTTGTGGGTGTGTGCCTCAAGACTTGGGAGCCCCCAATTAAGTTGTGGGTGTGTGACTCAAGAGTTGTACGGGATTCGATCTCCGCCCCAAAGGAGATCAATAGAGGAAGGTGAACTCGTAACCTTTTGTGGTTGAGTTCATCAGGAGAACAAGGTGAGCCTTTGTGGCGTTGCGGCTAACCTGTTGTGGTTGCGCACACCTCTCCAAACGAGACGTACACCCTTTGGGTGGAACTCGGGAATACATCCTCGTCTCCGCGTGTCTCGGTTTTTTCTAAACCCGAGCTCTTTACTTATGCACTTTACATTGTGATAGCCTTCGTGCTTGAAGTCATCTATCTTGCTATCACCTTGTTACTTGTATTGCTTAGCATAAGTTATTGGTGCACATATGTGAGACTAGTTTATATATCTAGGTTGTATGCTTGTTAAAGTAAACCTCTAGTTTTATTCCGCCTTTATCAAGCATACCGGAATATCCGGGTCTTTCTTGGACCGGATATTCCGGCCCCTCGGAAAAAGTTTTAAATCGCCTATTCACCCCCCTCTAGGCGACGTCTATCCGGTCAATTGGTATCAGAGCCAGGTTATCTCATTATTAGGACTAACCGCCTAGAGATAAAGATGTCGTTTAGAGATCTAGTGCACAACCCCACTTATACATTCGATGGCACAAATTATGATGTTTGGAAAATTCGCATGCTTAATCTTTTTAGAGACATGGGTTCAAATTTAGAGAGTATTGTAGATATGGGTTTTTCTCCTCCAAAGGATTCACAAGAATTATCTTTAGAGGATGAGAAAAACTCTTATCTCGATACTCTAGCATCTAATGGTCTTATATGTGCTTTGAGTGATGTAGTCCTTGCGTCAATCATGCCTTTTCGGAGCGCTCATGGATTGTGGACAAAACTTCAAGATATATATGAGGTGTCCAACATTTTCATGGATGATTGTCCTCCTTCGACATCCGGTCGTGATGAGCTCACGTCTTCCTCCGCTTCACCTACATGTGGCTTGCCACAAGGAAATGATATGGTGAGTGGTGATAGAAATTGCATGCTTGATGGTGAATCCACTATTGACTATACTTCACACCCATCTTATTGCAATGCTCTATCTTTGGAATTAAACACCTCTAGCACTCCAAATGTCATAAATGATAGTGTTGATAGTCCTTGCATATCATGAAGTAGTTGCTTAACTAAATCTCATGATGATATGCTTTCCTTGTCTTGTTGCCATGATCAAAATGTTTCTATTTCCTCTAGTACTTGTTTGGCTAACAATGTAGAGGAATCCCAACAATTGTTGGAACAAGACATGGACCTCAATGGTGCTTCAAGTGTCTCTTCATTGTCTTCATCCATTACTCACGTTTGCCTTATGGCTAAGGAGTTTAAGGTATCTCCTACCGTGCACTTCAATATATCTCATGGTGATTATGATGATGTTGATGATGATACTAGTCTTGAAATCAAACAAGAAATTATTGCTTTTGATCATTTCATGACTAACTTGCAATGAGTTGGCAAGAAACACTTTGGCTCTCTTATGAGCCGTATAGGTGAGCTTGAGCATGTTCTTGAGCTAAAAGGTGAGATTGAGAGAGAAGATGCCTATGAAAAGGTATCTCTTCAATCTTCTCTAGAAGATGAACAAGAAACTAATGCTCACCGTCAAGAGCAACTTGAAACTATCATGGAGTCTCAAAACTTCAAAATTGCTAAACTCACTAAAAAACATGACCATGCTATTGCTAAATGTAATGTGCTTAGTAAAGAAAATGCTAAGTTAAACAATGAGCTTGTCATGATGTCTTCTTCCATTGCTATCGTGAATGATGCTTGTGCTACTAACTCTACTTCATGTGAAGCATCTATTTTGAAGGAGAATGTTGAGCTAAGGGCTCAAATTTATTTGCTAACTAGCAAGTATGGGATATTGGAAGAAAATCATGAAAAGCTTTCAAGCTCTAATGAGGATCTTCTAGCATCCCATGCTAGGCTAAAGTTAGCTCATGAGGCGGTCACTACGAAGGTAAAATCTCGTGAGCCTCTTGTGGACACTAGCACAACTTCTACTTCTAATGCTTTATTGCATTGTGCTAGTACTTGTAATTCTATATCACATACTATTGCTAAATCTTGTGATGAATTACTTTCCTTGCCTTGTTGCTCTAACAATGTAGCTACTACTTCCTCTAGTATATGTGTTGAAACTAACCATGTAGAGGAACTCAAAGAGCTCAAGGCACAAGTCACTTCCTTGAAGAAAGACTTGAAGAAGTGTCATGAAGGGAAGTCCACCCTTGACAACATGTTGAGAGTGCAACAACTTCCTCATGACAAGAGTGGACTTGGATTCAACTCCAATAACAAGAACAAGTCCAATGTCAAGAAGAAGCACAGGTTCGTGAAGAAGAAGGGCCAAGAACAAGTTATTGATTCGGCCAAGATTGTGTGCTTCAAGTGCAAGGTTGAAGGGCACCATGTTAGATCTTGCCCGTTGAAGAAGAAGCCTCATAGTAAGAAGCAACAAGGGAAGCAACCTCAAGTCCAAACTCAAGCTTCCCAAGTTGAAGAACCTTCCCTTCCCAAGAAGAAAGGTAAAAGCCACCTTTGCTACAAATGTCGTGGGAAGGATCATTTTGCTTCTTCATGCACTCATGGTACCTTATCCAACCCTTCTACTATTGATAATGTTCATTCTCTTCGGAAGGATAAGGTTGGCAATGTGTTTGCCAAAGTTATTGCTACTCAAAGTGGTGTCAAGAAAAGAACCATTTGGGTTGCCAAGCCTATTGTGACTAACCTCTTAGGACCCAACTTGGTTGGGGACCAACAATCTAAAACTTGATCAATAGGTGTAAGCGGAGGACATTGGAGACTTGACTACATCATGAAGAATTAAGGGATCTTCATCATTCATATTCTCTCAAGTCAAGTCAATTATATTATATTGTCTTAACATATATCCAATGCTCCTCCTTGCGGTAACTTGTATTTAATTCATATGTACTCATTGAAAGTTACTTGCACCCTTGCATGTGTTTGATTTTGTACCTTACTAGTGTTTCATATGTGTTGTGCACTCTACTTACTTATGTTGAGTAATCAAGCTTGTGTATGTTGGTTTGCACACCATGTATGTTTGAGCCTCTTGTCTATTTGCTTTCATCTTAATTGGCTCTTTTAGGGATTTTAATGGACTATCCCATTTTGGGGGAGTGATGTGCTTTTTGGTAACTCACCACCCTAAAATGTGTATTCATGAGGAATACCACTTAGTGGTGATATTTCAATATTATCTACTCTCTTTGTGGTATGTCTTACTCATGAGAAATTCAAATTCTAATGTCCATTAATTATCTCTTGTTGGATTTCTTTTGCCTCGTGTTAAAAAGAATGGATTATCACATTATGGGGGAGTAATAAGCTATGTGCATATTACAAGCCTAGAAAATGTGAACATGTGAGGTAGTGTCACCTATAGTTGATATTTGTTGATTATCTTGTTCCTAGGTGGCATGGTACTCAAACAAGTTCCATATTTGCTTAAATGCATTTTGTTCACCCATCTTTTGGTATCTTGTTTGTGAGAGAGTTTCTTGATGCTTAGTATGATCATTGAATATGTGAAGTCATCAAGAATCTCTAGATAAGCATGTTTTTCAATTCTTATATTTTGCCACATGCTTATGCTTTGTGAATATGATCTTGAATAAATATATATGTCATGTATCACCGAGAACTATCTATATACAATCATTGTCTTTGACAAGTGATAATTATATTTGTGGTAAATGTATTGATCATATTTACATTGGCTTTTGTTCATAAATTGTCTTATTCTATCGCCAAGTGTGTTTTGGTCTAACCACCCCTTTGTCATCCTTGCTTCATTTGGATCTTTTTGTTGCTCTACTCATAATTTGTGTTGTGCTTTCTTGAGTTAGGAAAAGCAAGGATACCATTGTTGTGCATTTACATTCGAAGACTTTATTCTAAGTAATGCACCATCCTTGAGGGAGCTATCCTACATTGAGTAGAACATCATCCTTTTAATTGTTATCGAGTCTTATTGCTTTTCTTGAACCTTGTGCTCAAAAGGATATGTAACATCCCAACATTTTATAATGTTCAAACATCACTAAAATTTAAAACTTTTGTTTTTGATTAAAATAAAATATTAAAATACAGAAGAAAACCAATTATAAAAGACTTCAGGCATATTAAAAAGGTTTATTAATTCAAATATCTCAAGTAATCACTAATTTTCAAAACTTGTTTCAAGTTAAACATTTTTATTATTCCATTGTATTTTCTTAAGCCTCATTATATAAATTGATAAATGTGTTACAAACTTTCAAACCCTTTTGTTCTAATAAAATAGTTTACTTATAAGTAATTGGTTTCAACCACTTAGCCATATCTATTCATAAATTCAAGACTATTAAAATGGTATAATTGCCAAATGGTTTTCATTCTTTTAACTAAGTTCAAAATATATTTTGGAAATTATAAGCCTATAGTTTATAACTTTAAAACTTCATAAATCAAAATTAATGAATTATCCACATAAACATTTCATTTGCTTAAATGAATTTCATTTATTTTCAAAGCATGAAATGATTAATATATTCTATATAAGAAATGAATTTAAATCTAAAATCTTTTCCAAAGTTGTGATGAAGTTTCAAATGAATTATCTTAATATAAAATATAATGGTGCACAAATTATTTTGAATTAAAAATGAATACATTATTCTTTTCCCTTTTTATTTTCATATAGTTGTGTTATTTAATATTATACTAAAGCCAAAAATGAATTTAGTATTTGAAAATGAGTTTAAATAACTTGAATTCAAACATATTTGAATGTGGATAATTTACTAAAATTTATTTAACCCAAATGAATTAATTAAATCCCTAATTTCAAATATAACATAAAGTGTCAAAATTTGCATTAATCAATATTTCAAAATTATTATTTTTGAAAATTGTTTAACACATGCCCACAACTGGTTTAACACAAGGATAATAATCTTACAAATTTTTAGAAATTTGTTTGACTTCATTTGGAGTTTTAAATCAAAAGTTATAAAAGAAATAAATAAATCAGAAAAGAAAAAGTGAAAAACCTGACAGGCGGGACCCACCTGTCAAGGCTTCATCCCTAACCTCTAGCCGAGATTTTCTCCGGCGATTGCTTCTCCGATTCCTCTCCATTTCCGGCGCAATCACCGCGAACCGTTCATCCCCTTCGGCCCCTTTAAAAAGCCCTTGACCCCCGCATCATTTCCCCCCCTCTCCCCGTTCCAATCCGTGCCTCCAGGCCGGAGAATTTTGCCGCCGGAGCCGCAAGGCCGCTGCCGCATTTCTCTTCGATTCCGGCGAGTGGGTGCCACCCCGACACCCAAAACCACATTCATCATCTCCCTCGTACTCGTACGATCCCGTAGAACCCTCCCCTTGCCCAAAGCATCACCGATTTATCGAGCGGGTACTCGCCAGAGGTGGCCGGAGCCGCCGCCGCGCTCGTCCACGCCACTTCGGCAAGAACTCGAGGACGCCGCTGTCACCATCTTCCCCGCAGTGACGAGCCGCACCCCGCGAACGTCTTCCTGGAGCGAGGCGACGCCCGGAGCGTCGAATCCGTCCTCCACCGAGCACCGCGCCGCCGTCCCTCCCGACTCCGGCGAGATCCCGCCGCCCAGGTATGGTCCATCGCCCCCATCCGTCCGATCTAATCTCAACGGCCTAGATTAGAAGTTTTTAACGAACCGGTACGGACAGATTTGGACCGCCAGATCGAGATCTGACGGCCCAGATCTACTCACTTATCCACGTAGGATCCAGTCAGCACGCACAGTCAGCGCCACGTCGTGCCTCGTCAGTGTCCAGTCATCTGCCACGTGGAAAATGATTTTCTCGATTTAATTTAAATGGCAGTTTTACAGAAAAGACCCTACAACTTAGAATTATTATAACTTTTTACTCACATATCCAAATTCAAATATTTTTATATATTTTAGTCCTGTTAGAATTCAAATTTGACTTAGTTTAAAATATTCAAAATTCAAATGGATGATTTGAGTATATTTGTAATAACTTTAAATCTATAAATCCAAAAATTACAAATAAAATTGTTTTAGAGACTTTGTAATATTTGTAAATTGATGCCACTGCTATAAAATATTTTTGATTAATATTTGAATGAATTCATAGTTATATATTTGGTTTGAATAGTTTGAGTATTTTCAACATAACTATTAATAGAAATATTATTTTTGATTAAATAAATTGCTATAAATGTAATTAAATGCCCCCTGTCTATTAACACTATTTATAAAATTTTGTTATAAAAATATGAATCACATAAAACTTTAATTTTATATTTATCCCTTTATTTATATTTTGTAAAAATAGAAATTAATTAAATTGCATTTGTAACCTCATGCATATTTATTAATAAATCACAAAATTTATTCTTGTGATTAAAAAGTGTATTTCATGGATAACTTATTTTATTATATAGTATACTTCTCATAGGAAAACTCCTCTTCATTATTTTTCTCTAAGTTAGGAATATTTCCAAACTTAGTATTTTGGTAAAAGTGCTATGCACTAGACACTTAGGATTTTCATCATGGAGCTAGATGACCAATGAAGGACTTAGCCAAAACAAGACTTCAGAAGTATCTCTAAGGAGTAGAAGCACTTAGAAGGAAAATCAAGAAGAAGTTCATGAAGACCAACCAGAAATATTTTCTAAGTCTTGCTCCCTCTTTCTTTCTTTTCTCCCTCCTTCTCTGAGACTTCATGAAGACTAAATAAATCCAAGACCAGCCTAGGTGATACAAAAATCATCAAGTCTGAAGATTATTCAAGTCTACCAAGAATTCAATCAAGACATCACCAAGGAGAATGTTACAAGTCTGGAGATGAAGCCTGGAAGACCAACTACATCATTCTTTCTATCTTTTCCCTCTTTCCTAATCTTATCTTTCACTTTAGACAAACGATTTTTGATCATGTTATTACCATCTTGAAGTTTGTTGGATCCTAGCGGCATAGTGAGATGAAGCGGCCTGAAAACTAACCTTACATGTCCACGTACATGAGACCTGTTCCACAATTTAAGTGGCTGGCCGGGTGTCTGTCTCTCTCACTATAGTGAATATTCAATTTACAAAGAGTTGTCAATAATTGTTGATCACCTTGAAGAATAGAGTTAGTATTTTCTCTAAGTAGTTATGCACAACATGACTAAGTCATTGAGTGCTTATTCAAGATGATTTATAACAAAGTATTTTGTCCAACCTATGAGTTTAGTCCTTAGTCATTTTGACCAACCTAATTGCCTTGCATTAACTTAAAAGATTTTCATGGCATGACATGCATCTCTGGTCCTTAGAAATAATTTGCATATCATGCATGACATGCTTTCCTTAGAAGTGATGAAACTTGTTAGTTCATTATGTATGCTTGTATGTGTTGTGTTGTTTTGTTTTATGACTGTTGTATTGTTCTTTGTTTATATTGTTTAGACTGAACGGAGAGTTCCGAGTATCATTGAAAAGAGTTTGTGAACAACGACAACACTCAAAGGCAAGTGGCACACCTCATAAACTTCCTATTATTTCTATATGCATTACTTAGTGTATTTTTATATGCATGTGTAGGATAGTATTGCTATGCTAAACTGTGTAGAATTCCCTTACTCCTGTGTCTAGGTTCCTATATCAAACTTAGCAGAAATATTGATGCTATGCAATTGATGAAAAGTTTTACAAAATATTAAGTGACTACTCAGGGTTGTGCTCATGGTTGTCGTCGCCTAGGATGAATGTCTATTCTACTTAGGGCCGTGAGCATGGTGATTTTCACCTGAGAGTACATCCACTAAGTTAATGAAACACCTGGGTGGTAAGTGGTTGTATGGTTTATGTTGAGTGGCTACTCAGGCCATGTCTATGGTTCCTGGAGTACGTACACTTGTGAATGCCACCCAAGAACAGAGGAATCTGAAGAACTCCGAGTGACGATTGCTTCCAGTGCAGCCATTGCCATATGGGCTCTGGCTTGATCAATTATGTTGCGTGGACTCTCTCCGGCTTGACAAGCAGATGTAGGGGGATGTTAGGTGGAACGGGTCAAGCCAGAGTGGGAGGGAAAATGCTTCTGAAAGATCTCGTCTCATTCTTCTCCTTTCCCTTATCACAAATGGTGTGTAAAGGATAGTTTGGGTTGAATGGGTACAATGGTGAACGTGCACAACCTCTGCAGAGTGTAAAACTAAGTACTTAGCCGTGTCCGTGGTACGGAAAATTTGAGCAGCTGATCACGGACGTCAACGGAGCATTCCACCATTCCAACTTCAGAAATAAAACTTGGTGGGTGAACAAGGGAAGATGAGATTTATGGTTTTCATGCCATACTTGTCTTGATTTGAAGAAAGTGTTTTCCAAAAAGATAGGAAAAATTGGCTTTATGCAAAATAGCCTTGAACTCCACCAGCCAAATATGCATATAGGATTTAGAGTTATTCCATTAAGTGTCCACCATAGTGTCACTTGCCAGACTCCATATTTAATGGAATCTGACCCACGTTGTTGCAATATTTTTCTTATTGCAGATTGAATAAATGACGAGTGAGGTTTCGTTTAAAGGTTTCGTGTCTACAACCAACATGTTTTTGCCTGTGGCAACATGAAGTTGTTGGAGACCCACTGCTACTGTATTTCCGCTGTGTACTTTTTCAATGCTAGCTTTATGCTATGCAACTTGTATCGAATTTTTTGTAAGACTGGATCATCGATATAATAAAATTGATACTTTGTTGTGATATTACATCGTAAACTGTGTGTCCAAACGAATCGATCCAGGGATTTGCACTATACACAGGTATCTGCCTTATTTAAAGTGCAGGTACGCTACAGTTGAGTTGAGCATATTGCAAGTATGTCTTGAAGTATTCAAGACATCATATTAGGGAAGAAATGTTGGAAGATACAAGTTTGATCAAGATGTTGATCAACACACAAAGCTACAAGATGTACCAAGAGGGATATTATATCTCTTGGGGTGGTAAACACTTGTCCGTATAGATTTGTGAACTAACCCATGATATATGTGTGTGTGGTATCTTTATATGAGGTTAGGTATCTTCCCATTAGCTTGCAACAAATGAAGATTTCTTATAGCTCATGGAGGATGACGCCATGTGGTGATCGTCATCGAGGTTGAGATGTGCAAGACCAAGAGAAGCTTCTTGAAGATCTCCTATGCTTGGAGCTTGCTATGGATACATGAAGACGGAGCCTAGCGAGACTCTCCCATTATGGGTATGAGGGAGTATTTGGAGAAGTCTTCATCAAGCATGTGCTTGGACGCGTAATCAAGAAAGATGAACCACTTGAAGAGATCAAGCTATCATCATCTAACTCAAGTGGAATGCTCAAGGAAAAGGTATGATCTTGATAGGGCTATAGGATAGATAGGCGTACTATCAAGAGGGGCTCTCAAGTTACTAACTTGATCGCATCGTTGTGGAGAGCTCAAACCTTTGCATACTTGGCATATCATATTTCTTGGTTCTTATTTGTCTTTTATCCTTGTGATTATTAGAGTTTGGTTCATCTCCATGTCAACTCTAGTTCATCGAAAACGGATTTACTTTGGAAAACATGTTGCGTTTTTTATGTTGGAGGTTTTACCGGTTGTTCTATTATCTAGAGATCTTACATTTCCCATTTGGTTTTAACCTCACTTGTTGGACTATTATGTTTCTCTGCATGATCTTATAGAGCTCTTCGTGGTGATTCCAACGATCCAAAAATCATCGAAAACGGAGTTTGTATGGTCAAGATATTATCGTTTTCGTGTTTACGTTTCTGCCAGGGGCGGAAGTTCCGCCCTAGGCCGGAAGTTCCGGCCGGCCGGAAAGTTCCGGCCAAACTTCCGCCCAAACTTCCGGTTTGACCAGAAAACACTTCCTAGACGCGTTTTGGGGTGTCCGGGGGGTCCGGAAGTTCCGGGGTGAGCCCGGAACTTCCGGCCCGAGTGAGGAAAACCGTCCCCAACGGCCAGATTTGTTGGGAACCTATTTAAGGGGTCATCTTCCCCAATGGTTCCCAAGTTTTGGTGCTCTCTCTCCTCCTCCATTGTTAACCTCCAAATCTTTGAGATCTCTCAATCCCTCCAATGATTCTTGCTATTTCTTGAGGGAAAAGAGAGAGGAGATCTAGATCCACATTTCCACCAATCCATCTCCCTCTCCTTTTCATTTCTCCTTTCTTCTCTTAGACCTCTTGAAGACTAAGTTAAATCTAAGACCAGCCTAGGTGATACAAAAACCATCAAGTCTGAAGATTATTTAAGTCTACCAAGAATTCAATCAAGACATCACCAAAGAGAATATTACAAGTCTGAAGATGAAGCCTGGAAGACCAAGTACATCTTTCTTCTATCTTTTCCCTCTTTCCTAATCTTGTCTTTCACTTAAGACTTAAAAATATTTTCATGGCATGACTTGCATCTCTAGTCCTTAGAAATAATTTGCATATCATACATAACATGTTTTCCTTAGAAGTTTTATGAAACTTATTTGTTCACTATGTATGTGCATGTATGTTTGATGACTGTTGTTTGTTGATTGTTGTATTGTTGTTTACTTATATTGTTTAGATCAAACTGAGAGCAAACGTTCGTTGTTGAAAAGAGTTTGTGAACAACGACAACATTCAAAGGCAAGTGGCACACCTCATAAACTTCCTAAGTATTTTCTATGCATTACTTAGTGTATTTTTATATGCATGTGTAGGATAGTATTGCTATGCTAAACCTGTGTAGAATTCCCTTACTCCTGTGTCTAGGTTCCTATATCATACTTAGCAGAAATATTGATGCTATGCAATTGATGAAAAGTTTTACAAATTATTAAGTGGCTAGTCAGGGCTATGCTCATGGTTGTCGTCGCCTAGGATGAATTTCTATTCTACTTAGGGCCGTGAGCATGGTGGTTGTCAACCTGGGAGTACACATCCACTAAGTTAATGAAACACCTGGGTGGATTGGTTGAATGGTTTATGTTGAGTGGCTACTCAGGACTGTGCTTGTGGTTGTCTTTGCCTAAGGTAGTTTCTACTATACTTGGGGCCATGAGCATGGGGGTTGTCAACCTGAGAGTGCACTTGTGGATGGCCACCCAGGGAACAGAGGAATCTGAAGAACTCCGAGTGACGATTGCTTCCCGTGCAACCTTTTGACAATGGGCTCTGTCTAGAATAATTAAGTTGTGAGGGTGCAACCTGTCAGCTTGACAAGCAGATGTAGGGGGATGATAGGTGGAACGGGTCTTGCTAGTATGGTTGCATTCTTCTTCTGAAAGTTCTTGTCTCAATTCTCTCCTTTCCTTAATACACTCCGCGTGTATAGGATTTCTTGGACAAATTGAGTCTAAAGGTGAAAGTGCACAACCTCTGAAGAGTGTAAAACTAAGTACTTAGCCGTGTCCCCGGTACGGACAATCTGAGCAGCTGATCACGGACGTCAACAGAGGATTCCACCATTCCAACTTCAGAAATAAAACTTGATGGGTGAACAAGGGAAGATGAGATTTATGGTTTTCATGCCATACTTGTCTTGATTTGAAGAAAGTGTTTTCCAAAGAGATTGGAAAAATTGGCTTTATGCAAAATAGCCTTGAACTCCACCAGCCAAATATGCATATAGGCTATAGAGTTATTCCATTAAGTGTCCACCATAGTGTCACTTGCCAGACTCCATTTTTAATGGAATCTGGCCCACGTTGTTGCAATATTTTTCTTATTGCAGATTGTTCAGATGACGAGTGAGGTTTCGTTTAAAGGTTTTGAGTCTGCAACCAACATGTTTTCGCCTGTGGCAACATGAAAGAGATGGAGACTCACTGCTATCGTATTTCTGTTGTGTACTTTTTCAATGCTAGCTTTATGCTATGCAACTTGTATCGAATATTTTGTAAGTCTGGATCATCGATGTAATAAAATTGATACTTTGTTGTGATATTACATCGTAAACTTTGTGTGCAAACGAATCGATCCAGGTATTTGCACTATACATAGGTATCTGACTTATTTAAAGTGCATGTACGCTACAGGATATATGGAGGGTAATGATCCCACTTGTGTGCATTTTGTATTTACATACGAGATCTCAAATAATGCACTAATCATGACGAAGCTACTCTATACTCTTTAGAAAACTATTTTTTAAATTGGTTTGGTATCTTATTGCTCTTCTTGAACATGACTAATGTTTTAACATGTATATGGAGAGTAATGATCTCATTTGTGTGCATTTTGTATTCAAATACAAGATCATAAGTAATGCACTAATCTTGGAGGGAGAAACCCTATATGTTATTGAACATTAGTTGTCTTCAATTGGTTTTTGATCCCGATGACATGTCTCTTTGAAAGACAAACATTTTTCGTCTTGGTACTTTGTGCCATCATGAAAAGTGTAGAGGGCTTGGTTTATTTTTTGAAACCTTACTCTTCTTTGTGGAGTTGGCTATCTCATCCCATGGTTCCTAGTCTACCTTCTTGGATGAGATAAACCTTCGAGCATATTTGTTTGATTTATTTCTTATGCTCATTGGTTTAGCCTTCACCGTGTTTTCATTTGATAGCTTTTCAAATTGGTTTCTCCAATCATGGGTTGGTTTGAGTCTTTGATACAATGAGTACAAATCTTTCTCTTGCCACACTTTTGTGTAGCTTCTTGATTTAGTTGGTGTTTTGTCCAAATTGTATCTCGTTTGGTTCTTGAAAGTTTTGTGAATTCATATTTACTATATGTATATCTTATTGAATGCCTACTTTCGTTGATCCAATATATAGGATAAAATCCATCAAATCCTAAATGGCTAAGATGTGCATGAAATTCAATTTCATATCTATATGCACATATTTATGTGGAGTTTGTCCTATGTATTGTAGTTGGTCTACCTACTTTGGACCCAATTAGTTTGGGTACCATAGTGTACTTAATTTGTTTTAGGTAAATGGGAGATGCATTGGAACCTTGTCTCTTTTTAAATAAGATGTCTTCACCATGTGCTTTGTGGAGCCAAGCTTGGATGATTGTGAACTCTCATCTTCTACATCGTTAATGCTATCTCGGTAACAAGTATCTAACTCATGCATATACTTCTAGCTCTCAACCTTGTGTAGGTTGTTCTTTGGCATGAGTTTCTCTAAGTTCCATTGTATATGTTTTTTGCAAAGTTTCTTTTAAAATATCTTCATTGCTAATATGAGTAAGCCGGGATGATTACACATAAAGGGAATTTATATAATCATATTCATGATTCACCGATCCCCAATATGTTAATCTAGCAAATTCATTTCAAAGTCTCTCATGTGCAATATTGATGAATTCTCATAAATCATTTGCCTTATGTGATATTTGTTTTGTCGAAGTATCCCAACTATCACTTATCCTATGTGGGTATTTGTGATGCTTTGAGAACTTGGTGTTGGAAGTTCATCTATACCCTCTAAGAATAATTTGAGCTATGTGCTTTGCTTTTAAGCAAAAATCTTATCGGTGTATTTATAACTTCCTATTGGATACCATGTGCTTTACCTTGTATCTACATTGTGTGTGCATGTTTCTTTGTGGACTTAGTGTCTACTTAGAAACTTATACACATGAAGGTAGTTACATATTTAATTGGTATTCAAAATATTTAGTGATCACATTTTATTTCTTTCTTGATTCTTTGGTGATCTCTAAAAGGCACAAGCTTTGTTTTTCTATTGGTATAACATTGCCTCTCAATAAGCTTGTGATCCTATTTGATGTATCCTCTTTGGTGTGCTTGTATGTGAAATACATGATATGCACTATGTGCCTCATAATTTGAAAGACTATGGTGTTGCTTAGGCTCATCCTTGTTTAGTCTCTAAATTGTATTTCCATATCACACCCATCCTTTCCCGGTTGAGCAAGTCTGTGTTTTCCCTTTCTTTTTCTTGTTGCTCAACATTTGTTTGTGTTCAAAATTATCTAGGAGGGAGTGAGGATTCAATGTTGTGCACACTATATTGAAATACAAATCCTTCATTGTGCACGTACCTTGGGGAGTTCCCTCTTGATTTTTAGAACACTTGGTTGATCTTATCATAACATCTTCTTGTGCTCAATTGGTTTTGGATCCTTTGATTGCTTGCTTCTTTGTGAATGCATCCCTCTTTTGCAATTGGTATCCTTCTAGTGGATTTCAATTGATATTTTTCTTTTGCAATTGTTGGATCCTCAATATAGTTTGATCCCCTCCATCTATTCTTCTTTGGATATGTGCATTTAATTTCACTCATATCATGAGAAATGCACAAATTATGGAGGAGATTTTATTATGTTACCTTTCTAAAGCTTTTCGCCCATTCCGGTAATCGTTGCCAATGGGGGAGAAGTTTTGGAGGGTTGTATGGAATTGGCTTTGTACTTTGGTATATTATTAAGTATTTGCCTTTCTTGGCTTTGCATTAGTTGCTTGGTTTTATATATAGTGGAAACTCCACCATCGGTAATGGTTGACAATATATGCAATGAATTCATGTTCATACACATATGCATAAATTATGGGGGAGTTTGCTCTATATATGTGATTGGACTAACATCACATACCTTTGTAGTATTTGATGTTAGTGCAACCATTCTTGTTCCTTAAATTACATATTATAAACCCTCTCAAAAAAGATTGTCATCAATTACCAAAATGGGGGAGATTGAAAGAGCATTTTCCCTTATGTGTGGTTTTGGTAATTATATGACAATCTCTATGCACTAATGTTTGCATTGAGATATCTTTATAGATCGTGTCCATGGGAATAATGGAGTTCATGTGTTGGACTCTAGAAGCTTATTTGATGACCAAGATTCTATTCAAGGATGTATATGATGGATGGTCATGGGTTGATGTAACATCCCAACATTTTATAATGTTCAAAAATCACTAAAATTTAAAACTTTTGTTTTGATTGAAATAAAATACTAAAATGCTTAAAGAAACCAACTATCAAAGACTTCAACCAATTTGAAAAAGTCTATTATTTCAAAATTCTCAATGTGTCATTATTTTCAAAAGTTATTTCCAATTAAACATTACATTATCCATTGTATTTCAAAAACCTTAATATGTAATTTGACAAATGTTTTATAAGGCACAAACCATTTTATTTTAAGTAAATAGTTTACTTATAAATAATTGATTTCAACCACTTAGTCATATCTATTCATAAATTCAAGACTATTTAAAATGGTATATTTTTGCCAAATGGTTTTCATTCATTTAACTAAATTCAAATTAAAGTTTTGGAAATTATAAGTTTATAATTCATAAATTTAAAACTTCATATATTTTATAATTAATGAATTATCCAAATAAACATTTCCTTAGTTTAAATGAATTTCATTTATTTCAAAACATAAAATGATTTTCATGAATTTATATCCAGTATAAGAAATAAATTAAATCTAAAATCTATTATAAAGATATGTTATAAAGTTTTCAAATGAATTATCATATTATGAAACTTAATGGTGCACAAAATAATTTGAATTAAAAATATTTACATTACATTTTCTCTTTCATTACAAATAGTTGTAATATGTTAAAGCTAAAATTTATTTAATAAGGGAAATGAGTTTAAATAACTTAAAATCAAACATAATTGAATATGGGTATTTCATATAATTTATTTAACCAAAATTAAAATTAATTAAATACTAGTTTTAAATTAAACATAAAGTGTCAATTTTACATTTAATCAATATTTAGAAATTATTATTTTTGAAAAGTGTCCAAAACATGCCCACAACTGGTTTAACACAAAGATAATAATTTTACAAATTTTTAGAAATTTGTTTGACTTCATTTGGACACTTAAATCAAAAGATATGAATTAAAAGAAAAATCAGAAAAGAAAAAGAAAATTGATGACGTCAGCGTGACGTCATCGTCTTCAAGCTCCAGCCGGTTTTCACGCCCGAAAACAGCCGGCCGTTTCCTCTCTTAAATCCCGGCGATTAAGGCCGTGATTCACTCCTCCGCTTGCTCCTTCAAATAGCCCTCTCCACCCTATCTGTTTTGCCCCAAGCCCTAGCCCCTAAGACGCCCCCAGGCCGCCGCGAGAGCTCGCCGGAGTTCGTCGAAGCCGCCGCCGTTTCTCCTCCGTCCCCGGCGAGGTAATCGCTCCGCGAGCCCGAGACCCACCCCCTCCTTCTCCCCTCGCTCGTGCGCACCTCCCCTGACCATCTCTTCAATGTTTTAGGCAGAGAATCGAGCTGGGCGTGCTCGACCGGAGCTCGCCGTCGTAACCTCGCCTCCGGCCGCAACCCCCTTCCTGTTCGTGAAGAAATCGTAGCCGTCGTCACCTCCATCGTCTCCGCCGCCTCGCGCCGTACCTCGCCGTCGCCTTTCCGAGCCGGGAGAGCCACCGGAGCGACTTCGCCGTCCACGCCCGAGCGGAACGCCGCCGTCCCCTCCATCTCCGGTGAGTCCCGCCGCCGGTTTTTGGTCAACTCTCCTGGACCATCCGATCTAAGTTTAACGGCCACGATTAGAACTTTAACGCGAAGGGGTACGAGTTGATCTGGACCGCCAGATCCAGATCTGACGGCCCAGATCTATCCACTTATCCACGTCAGCGCTGACTCAGCGTGCTTAGTCAGCACCACGTCGTGACTCGTCAGCGTCCGCGTCAGCAATTATTTTTGTAATTAATTTTAATTGGCAGTTTTGCAGAAAAGACCCTGTACATTAGATTTATCATATCCTTTTCTCTGTTTATCCAAATTAAAATATTTTTATATATTTGGAAAGCCCTTGACATTTAGAATATTTTAGATCGGCCAAAATTCAAATTTGACTTAATTTAAAATATTCAAATTTCAAATGGAAGATTTGAGTATATTTGTCATAACATTAAATCTAGAATTCCAAAAAATTGCAAATAAAATTGTTTTAGAAACTTTAGAATAATTGTGAATTAATGCCACTGCTATAAAATAATTTTGAGTAATATTGGAATGAAATCATGATTACATATTTAATTTGAATAGTTTGAGTATTTTCAACATAACTATTAATAGAAATATTATTTTTGATTAAATCAAATTGCAATAAATTTATTTTGTAGTTATATTTTCCATAAGAAAACTCCTCCCCCATTTTCTCTAAGTTAGGATTATTTTCAACTTAGCATTTTGGTAAAATGTTATACACAAAGACACTTAGGATTTTCAGCTTGGGGCTAGAAGACCAATGAAGGACTTAGCCAAAACAAGACTCCAGAAGAATCTCCAAGAAGTAGAAGCACTTAGAAGAAAAATCAAGAGGAAGTTCATGAAGACCAACCAGAAATATTTTCTAAGTCTTGCTCCCTCTCTTTTTCATTTCTCCTTTCTTCTCTTAGACCTCTTGAAGACTAAGTTAAATCTAAGACCAGCCTAGGTGATACAAAAACCATCAAGTCTGAAGATTATTTAAGTCTACCAAGAATTCAATCAAGACATCACCAAGGAGAATATTACAAGTCTGGAGATGAAGCCTGGCAGACCAAGTACATCTTTCTTCTATCTTTTCCCTCTTTCCTAATCTTGTCTTTCACTTAAGACTTAAAAAGATTTTCATGGCATTACTTGCATCTCTAGTCCTTAGAAATAATTTGCATATCATACATAACATGTTTTCCTTAGAAGTTTTATGAAACTTATTTGTTCACTATGTATGTGCATGTATGTTTGATGATTGTTGTTTGTTGATTGTTGTATTGTTGTTTACTTCTATTGTTTAGATTAAACGGAGAGCAAACGTTTGTTGTTGAAAAGAGTTTGTGAACAACGACAACATTCAAAGGCAAGTGGCACACCTCATAAACTTCCTAAGTATTTTCTATGCATTACTT
Organism: Poa annua; assembly: GCA_026929855.1. Taxonomy (NCBI): domain Eukaryota; kingdom Viridiplantae; phylum Streptophyta; class Magnoliopsida; order Poales; family Poaceae; genus Poa; species Poa annua. Next base: position 31,071,105 of record CM049428.1, read on the forward strand.
AGTGTATTTTTATATGCATGTGTAGGATAGTATTGCTATGCTAAACCTGTGTAGAATTCCCTTACTCCTGTGTCTAGGTTCCTATATCATACTTAGCAGAAATATTGATGCTATGCAATTGATGAAAAGTTTTACAAATTATTAAGTGGCTACTCAGGGCTATGCTCATGGTTGTCGTCGCCTAGGATGAATTTCTATTCTACTTAGGGCCGTGAGCATGGTGGTTGTCAACCTGGGAGTACACATCCACTAAGTTAATGAATCACCTGGGTGGATTGGTTGAATGGTTTATGTTGAGTGGCTACTCAGGACTGTGCTTGTGGTTGTCTTTGCCTAAGGTAGTTTCTACTATACTTGGGGCCATGAGCATGGGGGTTGTCAACCTGAGAGTGCACTTGTGGATGGCCACCCAGGGAACAGAGGAATCTGAAGAACTCCGAGTGACGATTGCTTCCCGTGCAACCTTTTGACAATGGGCTCTGTCTAGAATAATTAAGTTGTGAGGGTGCAACCTGTCAGCTTGACAAGCAGATGTAGGGGGATGATAGGTGGAACGGGTCTTGCTAGTATGGTTGCATTCTTCTTCTGAAAGTTCTTGTCTCAATTCTCTCCTTTCCTTAATACACTCCGCGTGTATAGGATTTCTCGGACAAATTGAGTCTAAAGGTGAAAGTGCACAACCTCTGAAGAGTGTAAAACTAAGTACTTAGCCGTGTCCCCGGTACGGACAATCTGAGCAGCTGATCACGGACGTCAACAGAGGATTCCACCATTCCAACTTCAGAAATAAAACTTGATGGGTGAACAAGGGAAGATGAGATTTATGGTTTTCATGCCATACTTGTCTTGATTTGAAGAAAGTGTTTTCCAAAAAGATAGGAAAAATTGGCTTTATGCAAAATAGCCTTGAACTCCACCAGCCAAATATGCATATAGGCTTTAGAGTTATTCCATTAAGTGTCCACCATAGTGTCACTTGCCAGACTCCATATTTAATGGAATCTGACCCACGTTGTTGCAATATTTTTCTTATTGCAGATTGAATAAATGACGAGTGAGGTTTCGTTTAAAGGTTTCGAGTCTACAACCAACATGTTTTTGCCTGTGGCAACATGAAGTTTTTGGAGACCCACTGCTACTGTATTTCCGCTGTGTACTTTTTCAATGCTAGCTTTATGCTATGCAACTTGTATCGAATTTTTTGTAAGACTGGATCATCGATATAATAAAATTGATACTTTGTTGTGATATTACATCGTAAACTGTGTGTGCAAACGAATCAATCCAGGGATTTGCACTATACACAGGTATCTGCCTTATTTAAAGTCCAGGTACGCTACAGTTGAGTTGAGCATATTGCAAGTATGTCTTGAAGTATTCAAGACATCATATTAGGGAGGAAATGTTGGAAGATACAAGTTTGATCAAGATGTTGATCAACACACAAAGCTACAAGATGTACCAAGAGGGATATTATATCTCTTGGGGTGGTAAACACACAAATGAAGATATATGTGTGTGTTATATCTCTTGGGGTGGTAAACACACAAAGCTACGTATAGATTTGTGAACTAACCCATGATATATGTGTGTGTGGTATCTTTATATGAGGTTAGGTATCTTCCCATGAGCTTGCAACAAATGAAGATTTCTTATAGCTCATGGAGGATGACGCCATGTGGTGATCGTCATCGAGGTTGAGATGTGCAAGACCAAGAGAAGCTTCTTGAAGATCTCCTATGCTTGGAGCTTGCTATGGATACATGAAGACGGAGCCTAGCGAGACTCTCCCATTATGGGTATGAGGGAGTATTTGGAGAAGTCTTCATCAAGCATGTGCTTGGACGCGTAATCAAGAAAGATTAACCACTTGAAGAGATCAAGCTATTCATCATCTAACTCAAGTGGAATGCTCAAGGCAAAGGTATGATCTTGATAGGGCTATAGGATAGATAGGCGTACTATCAAGAGGGGCTCTCAAGTTACTAACTTGATCGCATCGTTGTGGAGAGCTCAAACCTTTGCATACTTGGCATATCATATTTCTTGGTTCTTATTTGGCTTTTATCCTTGTGAGTATTAGAGTCTGGTTCATCTCCATGTCAACTCTAGTTCATCGAAAACGGATTTACTTTGGAAAACATGTTGCGTTTTTTATGTTGGAGGTTTTACCGGTTGTTCTATTATCTAGAGATCTTACATTTCCCATTTGGTTTTAACCTCACTTGTTGGACTATTATGTTTCTCTGCATGATCTTATAGAGTTCTTCGTGGTGATTCCAACGATCCAAAAATCATCGAAAACAGAGTTTGTATGGTCAAGATATTATCGTTTTCGTGTTTACGTTTCTGCCAGGGGCGGAAGTTCCGCCCTAGGCCGGAAGTTCCGGCCGGCCGGAAAGTTTCGGCCAAACTTCCGCCCAAACTTCCGGTTTGACCAGAAAACACTTCCTAGACGCGTTTTGGGGTGTCCGGGGGGTCCGGAAGTTCCGGGGTGAGCCCGGAACTTCCGGCCCGAGTGAGGAAAACCGTCCCCAACGGCCAGATTTGTTGGGAACCTATTTAAGGGGTCATCTTCCCCAATGGTTCCCAAGTTTTGGTGCTCTCTCTCCTCCTCCATTTTTAACCTCCAAAGCTTTGAGATCTCTCAATCCCTCCAATGATTCTTGCTATTTCTTGAGGGAAAAGAGAGAGGAGATCTAGATCCACATTTCCACCAATCCATCTCTCCTCTAAGTGAGGGGAACCTAGTGGGTCTAGATCTTGGAGTTCCTTTGTGGTTCTGCTCCTTTGTTCTTCCTCTCTTCTCCCCCCATAAGCATTAGTTGCTTTTGGTGGGGTTTGGGAGTGAAGGATTTGACTTCTTTGTGATTTCCTTTGTTCTTCCTCTCTTATTCCCCCATAAGCATTTGTTGCTTTGTTGGAATTTGAGAGTGAAGAACTTGAGCACTTTGTGTGCTCTTGCACTTGCATTTCCATCGGTTTGAGCCCTCCACGAGGATTCGTGGTGGTGATACTTGTGAGCTTGTTACTCTTGGGTCCTTGGACCCTAGACGCCTTTTGTGGCCGGCCTTTTGTGGCAAAGACCTTTTGTGGTCAAGACCTTTTGTGGTCACTTGAGAGCCCCCAATTAAGTTGTGGGTCTATGCCTCAAGACTTGGGAGCCCCCAATTAAGTTGTGGGTGTGTGCCTCAAGAGTTGTACGGGATCCGATCTCCGCCCCAAAGGAGATCAATAGTGGAAGGTGAACTCGCAACCTTTTGTGGTTGAGTTCTTCAGGAGAACAAGGTGAGCCTTTGTGGCGTTGCGGCTAACCTGTTGTGGTTGCGCACACCTCTCCAAACGAGACGTACACCCTTTGGGTGGAACTCGGGAATACATCCTCGTCTCCGCGTGTCTCGGTTATTTCTATACCCGAGCTCTTTACTTATGCACTTTACATTGTGATAGCCTTCGTGCTTGAAGTCATCTATCTTGCTATCACCTTGTTACTTGTATTGCTTAGCATAAGTTGTTGGTGCACATAGGTGAGCCTACTTTATATATCTAGGTTGTATGCTTGTTAAAGTAAACCTCTAGTTTTATTCCGGCTTTATCAAGCATACCGGAATATCCGGGTCTTTCTTGGACCGGATAATCCGGCTTCTCGAAAAAGTTTTAAATCGCCTATTCACCCCCATCTAGGCGACGTCTATCCGTTCACCGTCCTCTGTTTTTAGGTCAGGGGGGTTTATATGGGCGCAAGACTTGGGGCCCACGCCACGAGGCGATCTGGCGGCCTCGTGGCCCCACTTCGTCTCTTCTTCGGTTTTCCTGGACGCATATATTCGAAAAATAATTTCTGGTTGACTCGTTTCCAATTTGGCGGATATTTCCTTAAGAGCTTTTCTGAAACCAAAAACAGCAAAAAATAGGGAACTGGCACTGTGGCATCTTGTTAATAGGTTAGTCCCAGAAAATGCATATAAAACATGTAATAACATGGTATAACATAGCATGGAAAACAAGAAATTATGAATACGTTGGAGACGTATCAACATCACCAAGCTTAGTTCTACTCGTCCCGAGTAGGCAAGAACGATAAAAGAAGAAGAATTTCGGAAGTGACATGCTTAAACATAATCTTGATCATGTAATAATGTAAGGCATGTAAACTGAGATCAAATGAATAAGGGTTGTAGTTTATATTGATATCAAACGAGTAATAAACAAACAAGTAGGTGAAGCAAGAAAAACTTTCAATGATATAGTACTAGATAGCAATCGACTGTGCAAAGTAGATATTAGAGATTATTTAAGCTTCAAGCACAACAATATAATTGACGAGGGTGTAACTCGACAAATCCCAGGGTTGTGCACCCCGGGTTGATTGAGGGGGAGAGAGAAGAGCGTTGGTGATCACGACGGCTGACAAGCGGGGATTTTACCCAGGTTCAGGCTCCCGGAGGATAACACCCTACTCCTGCTTGTCTGTTATTGATGGTGAGTTGCGATTACAATGGCGGCGAGATTGCGATCTCGCTAGGGTTTGTGGTGGTGGCTATTGGCGTGGCCTCTAGGACGAGCAACCCTCCTGGCTTTATAGGTAGCCAGGTCTCGGGTGGTCGGTATCGATGGTAATTACAGATATGGCATGATATGGGACCTAACCGACTTGGACTAGGTTACATGGTACCCCGAGTGGGCCTTATGTGGGCCTTCTCTAGCTTGGCGCGGCCCAGGTTGCCTCATCGTGGGCTAGTCGAAAGGTAGTCCCACGTCAATAATAATCTAATGCTTCCATCAAACATGACAACTTTATTAAAGGATCAAGTCAAGTAATAGCAATATGCATGTAGAAGATCAATATATTATTTTTTCAAAAGAAACAAGCAAGCGTTCAACGTTGGTTCCTGGCACCAGGATGTTATGGCTAAGAGAATGTTAACGGAGGTTTGGAAGGCCAACGGAAGAAAGGCTCACAAAGATGTAGATGATCAGTAGACAAGAGAAAGTCATACAATCGAAGCTATGCAAGGAGTAGTGATTGCCATACAACGGATGCACAATGACCTATAGTAATAAAAGCTCTCCAATGGAACTAGTGGGGGTGCATCCAACTTGCTTGCTCACGAAGACCTAGAGCACTTTTGAGGAGGCTCATCATTGGAATATACAAGCCAAGTTCTATAGTGTAAAGTTCCCCACATAGTTATGCAACTAAGACATGAAAACTCTCTCATATGGAGTAAAAGTGCTAAACATGAGCAAAAATGATATGGTGCTATAACATGAGCACAAGTGATGACTATAGATGATATGGTGCGATAACATAAGCATAAGTGTGTGATAAAGAATAGTAATGCTGCCCCCTTTTTTTTTTCTTTTTCTTTTTTCTGTTTCTCTTTTCGATGACCTCCATGGCTCTTTCCACTTTTAGGCGCAAGCATCCTAATATGATATATGATGTATGACAACACACTAATGATGATAAAACAACATACTGATGATATAAGTAACTAATATGAATGTGCCATAAGAATACATATGACAATGGTGCCTCTGTTAGTGTAGCAGGTTATGCAGTGCTCTAGCGTAACATGGGTAAAACCACACATCAGTTTTATAGAAACACGCAAAGCAATAACTAAGTAATGAATGACAACAGTCATGTAATGTAAGATGGATGTTGCATGGCAATATATCTCGGAACAGCTATGGAAATTCTGTAGTAGGTAGGTATGGTGGATGTTTTGAGGAAGATGTTTGGCTTATGTGTAGGAGAACAAGATGAAGATCTCCCACGAGTTTGGATGTACCCACGAAAAATGCACCAACTCTCAATGTGAGAAAGAGCAAACCAAAGTACCGAAGAGGCTAGCAATATGCTGGTGGAAGTGCCATGAAAACCGCAGCTTAGAACTTATAAGTAAAAAGATTCCAAATAAAAATATTATCATGCAAGGCATAATGAAAATTACTCCTAGGGGTGATGTGGCAAATGAACAAGTCACTGTTGGGGACCCGACTGTAGCACATAACATAAAGTCATTACGGTTGCCTTAGGCAAAAAAGAAGTCATATACGATTATGCAACCAACTGAAAATTTAAGTGTGTCACAAATTTCAAGTTTCTCTAGACCAACCATTTAGTCATTCCACTTTACTAGACCATCATGTTTAGCATTAACCAAAGTAATATCTCAAAACAACATCAATGATTCAAGTGACACAATTTAATGATCTACAAGATTAACGTATCATTTAATTATACCATCAACCACATTAAGCATTTTCTGTTCTCACCAAACACCAATCAACTTATTTAAAAGATAAACTATCTAAGTAATTAAACAATGAGATATGAGAGCATAACATAATAAAGCTAACAACTCTTACAAGAGATGCATGAAAAACAAGAGCTAAAGAGCAAAAGATAACAAAAGACGAATACTCAACGAATATAAGTGAAAAATACGAATATTCATATGAAAAAGCGGAGCGTGTCTCTCTCCCACACAAAAGAATGCTATGATTCATATTTATTCAGAGAATGAAAATAACAAAAACAAAAATAAAAACAAACATACGCTTCAAGATAAGCACATAAGATGTGACAGAAATAAAATATAGTTTCACTAGAGAGGACCTGATAGTTTGTCGATGAAGAAGGGGATGCCTTGGGCATCCCCAAGCTTTGACGCTTGAGTCTTCTTAAATTATATTGGGGTGAACCACCGGGGCATCCCCAAGCTTTGGATTTACTATCCTCTTGATCACATTATATCATCCTCTTCTCTTGATCCTTGAAAACTTCCTCCACACCAAACTTAGAGTAACTTCATTAGAGCGTTAGTGCACAAATAATTATGATATTCTGTAGTAACACAATTGCTACCAATGCTAATGGACATTATCTACAGTCACTGATACTTAAAAGGACAAAAATATCCAATCAAAATAGCAAAAGAGGTATTGCAAAATAAATTGGCAGAATCTGTCAAAAACAGAACAGTCCGTAAAGACGATTTTTCTGGAGGCACTTAACTTGCTTAGATCAGAAAACTCAAGACTAATGAAAGTTGTGTATGCATATTAGGATTATGCACAAAAAAGGGAAGATTTTTCTGACGCTCCAGTATGGAGATATGAAATTTACGGTGGACAGCAGAAATCTGTTTTAGCACATGAATTGAATTTTAACATTAACTTTCAACTAGAGGCTTAACTTGACACAACATTGCAATAAAAATAAGATATAAAGGAATTGCTACAGAGGTAGGAATGTTCCTTGACACAAGAAAAACAAATTAAAATGACAGGAAATAAAAGTGGGTTGTCTCCCATAAGCGCTTTTGTTTAACGCCTTTGAGCTAGGTACAAAGAACAAAACTTAAGTATTATCAAGTGATGAAGCATCAACACCATAATTTGGACGAACAATATAATCAAAAGGTAGCTTCATTATTTTCCTAGGGAAGTGTTCCATACCTTTCTTGAGTGGGAATTGGTACCTGATGGTACCTTCTTTCATATCAATAATAGCACCCACAGTTCTCAGAAAGGGTTTTCCCAAGACAATTGGACAAGATGGATTGTATTCAATGTCCAAGACAATAAAATCAACGGGGACCAGGTTATTATTAACCATAATAGGAATAGCATTGATCCTATCCAAAGGTTTTTTCAAAGCATTATCAACAAGAAAAACATCCAAATAACAATGTTTCAATGGGGGCAAGTCAAACATATCATAGAGCTTTTTAGGCATAACAGAAATACTTGCACCAAGGTCACACAAAGGATTGCAATCAAATTTATCTAATTTCATCTTAATGATGGGCTCCCAACCATCTCCTAAATTCCTAGAGATAGAAGCTTCAAGTTTTAATTTATCTTCCCTATCTTTAATGAGACCATTTGTAATATGAGCAGTAAAAGCCAAATTAAGAGAGCTAGCATTAGCACTTGTGGACAACTTTTGCAAGAACTTAATAACTTTAGAGATATTAAAATTATCAAAATAAAAATTATTATCATCAAAGCAAACCGAACCACATTCTCTCACGTTCTTAAAAATTTCAGCACTTTTGTCAACACTAGTTTCAGCAGTTTTAGGCAATTTTAAATTTTTGGAGGAAGTAGAGAAGACATTTCCAACACCGACTATGTTACCATGGATAGTAGGAGGCTTACTAACATGTGAAACACCATTATTTTCAGAGGTAGTAATAGTAAAAACTTTAACAATATTATACTTTTTCTATAGTTTTCTCTCTCTCTTTCCCATCTAGCACGTAATTGAACCATCAATCTAACATTTTCATCAATTTGAAGTTGGATGGAATTGATTTTAGCAAAGGGATTATTCTCTTTAGTTTCAGTAGGCTTAACTTTAAATTTTAAAAGATCAACATCTAGAACAAGATTATCAACTATAGACGCAAAAATATCAATTTTCCCAAACTTTTACTCAACAGTTTTATTAAACAAAGTTTGTGTAGTGATAAAATCTTTTAGCATGGTCTCAAGTTCAGAGGTGGTAGTACTATTATTGTTATAATAATTACCATAAGAGTTGCCATTATTAGGAGGATAGGGCTTATAGTTGTCGTTACCATAGTTGTTCCTTTAGGCATTGTTGTTAAAATTGTTGCTTTTAATAAAGTTTACATCAACATGCTCTTCTTGTGCAACTAAAGAAGATAAAGGAAAATTATTGGGATCATTATGGGATTTACCACTAGCAAGTATATACATAACAATATCAATCTTTTCACTCAAAGAGGAGGTTTCTTCAACATAATTTACCTTCTTACCTTGAGGTGTCCTCTCTGTATGCCATTCAGAATAATTCTCCATCATATCATCCAAGAGTTTTGTTGCAGCCCCCAAAGTGATGGACATAAAGGTACCTCTAGCAGCTGAATCCAATAAGTTTCTTGAAGAAAAAATTGTCAAGCATAAAATGTTTGGATGATCATCCAAACAGTCAGTCCATGGGTTGGCCAATTCGTTATCATAGATTCCATTCTTTCCCAAGCTTGAGCAACATGTTCATTATAAAGTTGTTTAAAATTCATGATGTTACTTCTTAGAGAAATAATCTTAGCAGGAGGATAGTATTTTCCAATGAAAGGAACTTTGGATTTAATCCATGAATCAATACTATTCCTAGGCAATGAAAGCAACCATTCTTTAGCTCTTCCTCTCAAGGATAAAGGAAATAATTTCAGTTTTATAATATCACCCTCTATATCCTTAGATTTTTGTATTTCACATAATTCAACAAAGTTATTTAGATGGGCAGCAACATCATCAGAACTAACACCAGAGAATTGCTCTTTCATAACAAGATTCAATAGAGCAGGTTTAATTTCAAAGAACTCAACTTTAGATGCAGGTGGAGCAATAGGTGTGCATATAAAATCATTATTGTTGGTGCTTGTAAAGTCCCACAACTTAGTATATTCAGCGGAACTCATTTCAGAAATTTAAATGACAAACCAAAATAACAAAATTCTAGAAATAATTGACGAACCAAAATAGCAAAAGCAACAAAACTGAAAATAAATGTTCAAACCGAAATAAGAAAAGTAATGCAAGTAACTATTTTTTGTATTTTTCATATTAAGCAAACAAGACGGTAATAAAAATAAACTAAGTAATACGATTACAAAATAAAAAGATTGGAAGTGCAAAAACTCCCCTCGTGATGAATCTTCAACTCCCCGGCAACGGCGCCAAAAATTTGCTTGATGCACATGGTGGGTGTGTTGTTGGGAGACCCCAAGAGGAAGGTTTGAAATAGTGCAGCAGCAAGTTTAGCTCAGTATGAAACCAAGGTTATCAATCCAGTAGGAGGTGAATGTTCACTCGAGGTTGTTGGCGGCGACGTTGGCACGGCGCAACACCAGCGCCAACAACGAACGTGGAGCCTCCACACAAACAATCAAGATACTTTGCCCCAACTTAAGAGTGACATTGTCAATCCCACCGACTTGCTATAACAAAGGATTAAACATATGTGTGGAAGAAAGAGTGTATGTTTGCAGAAAGTAACAGGTTTGCAGTTGTAGTTTTATCCGATTAATGAGAAGGACCGGGGTTCACAGTTCACTAGTGGTGTCTCTCCATAAATAATAATAACATTCATCCATGTGTAGTGAACAAATTACAGCTAGGCAATTGACAGAATAATGATAAGCAACCCAATGCATATACTAATGATATGGTGTCTAGTGTGAGATTTATTCCGGCACTACAATAACATACATAGACCGTTCCAATCGCATCTATGACCAGTAATCCACCTTCCGGTTAGCATCTGCACCCCTTTCATAATTAAGTTGCATGCAACAAATTATCGCCTTAAGCACTTTGTTTAAAGTAAGTAAGTAACATCATCCTTAGACAAAGTACTATTGTTTTATCCCTAGTAGCAACAGCACAACTGCAACCTTAGAGCTTTCTGTCACTGCCCCAGATTAAATAGAGACATGAACCTACTATCGAGCATAAATACCCCCTCTTGGAGTTACGAGCATCTACTTGGCCAAAGTACACACAAGTAACGGAGAGCATGCAAGATCATTAAATAGCGCAGACATGATATATTATGAAGCAATAACTTTAGTACTCAATATTCATCGGAACCCAGCAAACAAAACATGGAGAATTACATAAAGATGATATTGATCATGATAGGCAGCTCACAAGATCTAAACATGATAGCACAAGAGGAGAAGACAACCATCTAGCTACTGCTATGGACCCGTAGTCCAAGGTAGTCTACTCACGCATCAGTCCGGAGGCGGTCATGGCGACGTAGAGGTCTCCGGGGACGATTCCCCCCTCCCGGCAGGGTGCCGGGGAGGAGTTCTGATCTCTTCCGAAGTGGTGGTGACGACGACGGCGGCTCGGGACTCGTGGAGGAAAAAGTGATTAACCGTCCTCTGTTTTTAGGTCAGGGGGGTTTATATGGGCGAAAGACCTAGGTCGGGTTGCGCCCGAGGGCGCCACACCGCCTCCCGGCGCGGCATACTTATGGCCCACGCCACGAGGCGATGTGGCGGCCTCATGGCCCCACTTCGTCTCGTCTTCGGTTTTCCTGGACGCATATATTCCAAAAATGATTCCTGGTTGACTAGTTTCCAATTTGGCGGATATTTCCTTAAGAGCTTTTCTGAAACCAAAAACAACAGAAAACAGGGAACCGGCCTTGTGGCATCTTGTTAATAGGTTAGTCCCAGAAAATGCATAAAACTATATAAAATACATATAAAACATGTAATAAAATGGTATAACATAGCATGGAACACAAGAAATTATGGATACGTTGGAGACGCATCAGCCTCGAAGATTGCACAAGACGCAAGAGCAAGAGCCATTGGGATGCACAAGCATGCCTCAATTGCTTTGAAGACCACCGTTGAAGAAGAGGATGAAGATGAGTATGATGAACAAGTTGAGCTATCTAGTGAGGCCCTAGCAAGTAATCTCACTCAACACATGGGTCTTGCGGCAAGAAATTTTTGGAAGAACCCCGGAAGGGCCAAAGCTAGGATGGACAAGAAGTTCCCCTCCAATGGAGGAAGGCCGAGCAACAAGGTGAGGCTATGCTATAATTGTGATGATAAAAGACACTTTGTTGCTGATTTCCCGTGGGAAAGAAGAGAGGACCATGGTGGGAGGCATGTGGCCAAGTCAAAGGGCAAAGGGCCCGCACCCATGAAGAAGTCTTTCTTCAAGAAGAACCAAAAGATTGTCTTGGTGACTCAATAGCAATATCCCACCGATGATGAAGATACTGACAAGGAGGACACTCCAACGCAAGTGGCCGCTATAGCCATTTAGTCTACACCTTTGTCACTCTTCTCCTCACCCAATGAGAGCACCATCTTCAAGAATGGGAGATGTCTTATGGCAAAGACATCCGAGGTAAAATTGTCCCCCACCTCTATATCTCATGATGTTGATGATGGCATGAGTCTTGAAGTCAAGAAAGAAATTATTGCCTTCGATAAATTCATGACTAACTTGCAAGGAGAAGGGTAGAAACATTTTGACTCTATTATGAGTCGTATAGGTGAGCTTGAGGATGAGCTTGAGTTGAAAGGTGAGATTGAGAGAGAGGATGCCCATTGTAAGGTGTCTCTCCAATCCTCTCTTGAAGACGAACAAGAAGCTCATGCTCTTCTTAAAGAGCTACTTGCTAACATCACTAAGGATCGTGATATTTACTTTGCTAAATGTAAAATTGTGCAAAATGAAAAGTCCGAGCTTGTAGTTGCTCATGCTTGACTTTGTGAAGATTTCGAGTCACTTGAAAATACTCACAAGGTATTGACAAGTGATCATGAACGTCTCCTCAAGTCTCGTGATCAACTCCAAACTAGGATATCTAAACTTGAGAAACCTAGCACTTCTACTCCTTTGAATGCTCATGCAAATGTTGTGAAGGATAATGCTAAGGTGTTGTATTTCCCTCCCAAGGCAACTACGCCCAAGACCTCTCTTGACAAAGGTAAGGGGACACTCACTACTTCTCTCCATGAGCGAGTGCCCCACAAGGGTAAATAAGGTCTAGGCTATGTTGCTAAGGAGAATAAGAAGACCAAGAAGAAGGTCAAGCCCGCACAAGCCAAGAAGGATGACATTGCGAGTGAAAATGCCACAAGGGGCACTCCTACTCGTGATGACTTTGCGGGCACTTCTAACCCCAACTATACTTTATATGTTTATTATTATGGGGATGTCTAATCTAGATACATTGGTCCTTTTGATGGTTATATTGAATATGCTATTTGGGTTCCAAAGACCCTTGTTGCTAACCAAAAGGCACCCATTGCAAAATGGGAACCTAAGTCAAAGAATTGATTGTGTGTACGGCCTTGCTTCCGGCGGATCAAAATGGATAATTGATAGTGGGTGCACTAGTCATATAACCGGAAACAAGGGGATTGTAACGGAATTGAAGCCTAATGATGATCAAGTAACTGTTACATATGGTGAAAATTCCAAGTCTAAGGTGGTGGGACTTGGCAAGGTGGTAGTGGCACCGTACATCATACTTGTGAATGTCTTGCTTGTCGAATCCCTCGGTTTCAACTTAATCTCGGTTCATTCTTTAACTTGTTTGGGTTATTCCATTCTCTTTGAAAAGGATATTGTCATCCCAATGCAGAGCAAGTCCTCAAGGTGTCTTTCGTTGGGTACGTTGAAAATGCGCTATATGTGGTTGATTTCTTCGGAGTCACCACTTCCCAAGCAATGTGCCTATTCGCTAAGGCGGACTTGGGTTGGTTATGGCATCGCCGACTAGCCCATGTCAACATGAGGACTTTGCAAAGTCTCCAAAAGGGTGGTCATATCCTAGGACTAAAAGACCATGTTTCATTCTCAAAGGATCGAATGTGTAGGGCTTGTGTTGAAGGAAAAATGCATGACATCCACCATCCAAGCAAGACCATCATTTCATCAACGAGGGTCTTGGAGCTTCTCCATGTTGACCTCTTTGGTCCCATTCCGGAAGCTAGTCTTGGTGGCAAGAAGTATTGCGTGGTGATTGTTGATGATTATTCAAGATACACATGGGTTTTCTTCTTCAAGTCGAAGACGGAGACTCAACAAACAATTATTGACTTCTCCAATGAGACTCAACGTCAACACAATATCCCAATCTTGGTGATAAGAAGCGACAACGGTTCCGAGTTCAAGAACTACACCTTGAACGAGTTCCTCAGTGAAGAAGGGATTCGTCATCAATATTCCGCTGCTTATACTCCCCAAAAAAATGGTGTAGCCGAAAGGAAAAACCGCACACTCATTGAGATGGCAAGATCGATGATGGACGATTTCAAGTCCCCAAACAACTTTTGGGCCGAAGCCGTCAACACCGCTTGCCATTCATCTAACCGGCTCTTCTTTCGCAAAGGACTCTTGAAGACACCTTATGAAGTGCTTACCGGGAACAAGCCCAACTTCTCTTACTTCTGAGTTTTTGGTTGTAAGTGTTTCTATCTCATCAAAGGTGTTCGTTTAGGAAAGTTTGATTCTAAGTCTCTTGAAGGGACGTTTGTTGGTTACAGTGCCGAATCCCCCACTTATAGAGTCTATGATAAGGCCTCATGCATTATCATAGAAACTTGTAGTGTGGTGTTCGATGAGAATGATGGCTCCCTCGTGGAGCAAAGTGGTGTTTCCGATGTAGGTGAGGATCAACCTCAAGATTCTATCCGAAGGATGGGATTGGGCGTCCACCTCCCCGTCAAACTCTATTATGAGGTTGCTCAACAAGGTTCAGGCTCTACGCAAGTGGTGGCTACTACCTCACAAGAAACCACGACAACAACACCATGCCCAACACGCCTCAACAAGAAGGAGCTCAAGAACCTCCGGCTGCCCCTAAAGTTTTCGGTGAACCGGAACTTCCGGTCTTCGGTCCGGAACTTCCGGTGTCCGCACCGGAACTTCCGGCCCCCATGACCGAAACTTTTGGTGCCACGGATAGTCCGGGTGGCAGCCCTCCCCAAGGCCAAGATCAACCTCCTCCTTCATCGCTCACTCCTTTCGTTGATCAAGGCCATCAAAACAGTCAAGGCGGAGACATGAATGATCAAGATGATCAAGCGATTCCTCCCACCACAAGGAGGGAAATCAAGATCCGCCGTTTGAATAGGGTTGGCACCTCACAAAAATTGAGAGCTCTATCTCTTGACAAGGTGCTTGGTTATGTGAGAAGCAAGGTTTCCACCCGAAGACAACTTGCAAGCTTTAGTGAACATCAAGCTCACATCTCCATGGTGGAACCCAAGAAAGTCTTCGAAGCTCTTGAAGATAAAGATTGGCTTGACGCCATGCATGAAGAACTCAACAACTTCGAGCGCAACAAAGTGTGGAAGTTAGTTGAAAGACCCAAAGACTGCCGCAATGTTATCGGCACTAAGTGGATATTGAAGAACAAGCAAGATGAGCATGACATGGTGGTGAGGAACAAGGCAAGATTGGTGGCTCAAGGGTTCTCCCAAATTGAAGACATTGACTTTGGAGAAACCTACGCGCTCGTGGCTTGTCTTGAGTCTATTCGTATTCTCCTTGCCTATGCCTCTCACCATAACTTTAAGTTGCAACAAATGGATGTTAAATCCGCTTTTCTTAATGGTCCACTAAGTGAACTTTTTTATGTTAAGCAACCACCGGGGTTTGAGGACCTCAAGTATCCGAACCATGTCTACAAGTTGGATAAGGCACTCTATGGCCTTAAACAAGCCCCACGTGCGTGGTATGAGCACCTTAGAGAACTACTTGTAGACCGTGGGTTTCAAGTTGGGGAATTGACCCCACCCTTTTTACTTAGAAAATAAATGGAGATCTTTTCATATGTCAATTATATGAGAATGATATTATATTTGGGTCTACTAACAAAGAATTTAACAAAGAATTCTTCAAGCTTATGACTGACAGGTTTGAGATGTCCATGATGGGTGAGTGAACTTCTTCCTCGGATTCGAGATTAAACAAAGGAACTTTCATCAACCAAGCAAAGTACATTCAAGACATGCTCAAGAAGTATGGGTTGCTTGAGCTCATGGGTGCCTCTACCCCAATGCAAACCAAATGCCACCTTGAGCTCAACCCCAAGGGTAAGGATGTGGATCAAAAGGTATATCGCTCCATGATTGGATCTCTTCTTTAACTTTGTGCATCTAGACCGGATATAGTGCTTGTCGTAAGAGTGTGTGCAAGATATCAAGCAGCTCCTAAGAAAAGCCATGATATGGCGGTCAAGAGAATCTTTAGATATTTGGCTTATACCCCCAACCTATGGATTGTGGTACCCCAAGGATGCACATTTCTCATTATGTGGGTTCATGGATTCCAATTGGGCGGGAGATCTAGATGATAGGAAGTCAACCTCCGGTGCTTGTCAATTTATTCGGAGGTCCTTGGTAAGTTGGTCTTCTAAGAAGCAAAATTGTATATCTCTCTCCACCGCTGAAGCCGAGTATGTTGCCGCCGCAAGTTGTTGCACACAATTGCTATGGATAAGGCAAACTTTAAAGGAGTACGGAGTCGATTGCGACAAAGTGCCTCTTCTATGTGACAATGAAAGTGCCATCAAGATTGCTTACAACCCGGTGCAACATTCAAGAACCAAGAAAATAGAGATCCGCCACCATTTCATAAGGGATCATGTGGCCCGAGGAGATATTGACTTATCATATGTGGGCACAAGGGATCAATTGGCGGATATCTTCACGAAGCCCCTTGAGGAAGGAAGGTTTTGCTTTTTGAGGAATGAGCTCAATATCATTGATTCGAGGTCCTTATCTTGATCGCTTGAACACTCACCTAGGACGTAATTGCATCTTATCTTGTTTAGATGTAGGCATGGACATAGGGGGAGTGCCGTCCTAATACATTGGACCATCCCTCCCCTCATTATGTCGATATCAAGGGTTCTTTTATCTCTATATTCATTCTTATGTCTATTTGAGCTAAAACGACGAGTAGTGGTTTGTACCCAAGATATATCTTCACGGTGACATGCCCAACACTCCAACATGGTAGCCTCGGCCACCGACCTGTTCCTACTTTAGGAAGAATTGGTTTCAATGACTTATTCTTGGATTTCAATTGCATCTCTTTGGATTTCAAAGAAGTTGGTCTTTTTGAGAGTTTATTGCTTTGTGCAATTTGAGTGTGAAGTACCATTATCAGTTTGGTTATCTCACCTAAGTCTTTCCCCCTTATAACCTTGCTATTCTATCACTCATGTCCATTTTGATTTGCTTTTTTTGAAATTTTGGTGTGGTTTTCCTTTAAGTCCGGAAATTCCGGGTCTCAGACCGGAACTTCCGGTGCTCAGGAAACTCCAGCACTTCATCCTGTGGCTAAGTCCAGTTTTCTTCACCCCTTGAAGAAACCGGAACTTTGCCCAGACGAAGTGCCGGAAGTTTCCGGTGCACCAGAACTTCCGGCCACAAGGCCGGAACTTTCGGTGCCAGCAAAATCCCCGCCGTTCCTCCAGCGACAAAGTCCGGAATTCTCCATCTCCTGGAGAAATCGGAACTTTCCGGTGCACCGGAAATTCCGGCCCTGAGGACCGGAACTTCCGGCTTAAGTGGCTCGGGCCTATAAATAGGGCCGCGCGGGTTGACCTGGTTCTTTTCGAACCGTTTGCCACCCCCACGCTGCCCAATGCCTTCTCTCTCCTCTCCCGAGCCCTAGAACTCCACCAAATCACTCCGAGGCCTACTAACCTTGGATTCCTTCGGTTCAAAGCCGGATCTGCATCTCCTCGGCGAGGGGATCCGTTTTCTCCGATCGCTTTTCACCATGGACTCGGTAATGTCTTCATTTTCAAATCTAGGATGAATCTCACTTCGTTTAACCTAGTGGATTGAGAACATATTATTTCGATTCCTCTGGTAGAAACCATCCTATAGGCTTTCCCTACAATCTCCTAGCAACGATTTGAATTTTTGTTGGAAATTTTGAAGTTAGATGAGACTTTCGGTTTTCAACCTGAAACCCGGAACTTCCGGTGCCAGGAAAATTCCAACAGTTCCTCCAGCGGCTAAGTCCGGAATTCTCCAACTCCTGGAGAAACCGGAACTTTTCCCGGAAGAATAGCCGGAAGTTTCCGGGGCACCGGAACTTCCGGCCCCATGTACCGGAACTTTCAGACTGAATCCGGAACTTCTGGCCTAAAATCAGAAAATTCCAGACTAATTCAATTTGTTGCTGGATCTTGTTTTCTTGGACATGAGTGCTTATCGCCCTGCTTCCTTCTATTTATATGTTGTTTACTTGCAGGTAGTCAGGCAGGGAGCCGTCGTGGTGGTATCAAGCATACAGTCAAGAGACGTGCAGGTTGTGTGGCTGAACATGTTGAAGAAGAGGAGATCATGTCTGAGGAAGAACATCAGCCAGCTCCAGCTCGGGTTCAGTCATCTGTTGCCACTTCCAGCAAGAAGCAAAAGGGGCAAGCTTTCTCAGTTTTGCACATGTCTGCCACAGACTTCTACAACTGGAGGTGCTCCTTTGACTATGCCAATCCCATGGAGCACCAGATCTTTCACATCTAGAGATGAAGCATCTCCATGATGAGCTCTACTGCAGCTTCTTTGAGAAGAAGCGCGTGTGTCCCATGCAGCCCATTAACTTTAAGTATCTTGAGAAGAAGCGCAGCTATTACGGTGGTGCAGTCACTATTGTGGATGCTCTTGGTCTTCGGTCTCTCATGACCCGTCAGTGCAACTACAACATCCCCTTGATCCATCAGTTCTTCTCCACTGTCGTGTTCGATGAGTCCCCCAACATTGGAATGACATGGATGTCCGGGAAATTAAGACTTCAGGCTTCTTTCAAGGATTTGGCTGCGCTGCTTGGTTACCCCTTCAATGAGTTGGATGAGCCTACTGGAATGAGACTGCATAATGATGATGACCGCTACGACAAGAATGACATGGAAGAATGCTATGAGACTAATGGCACTATTGTTGGCACCCATGGCTTGAAGCCCGTCTATGACATTGTCATTCGGATGTTCCGCCACTCTATTGCTCCAAGTGGTGGGAACAATAATGCTATTCGTCGAGGACTTGTTCATCTCATGGCATTGGCAAGCCAAGCATACCTCTTCGACTCCGTGTCCGAGCCCAACGCATTCTCCTTTTATTTCATCAATTTCATTTTTCGCGAGATGCACTATGCTATCTTCCACAGGAAGGTGCCCCCCTATGCACCCTACATCATGTTGCTCATCAAGGACCGGTTTTCTTTTACCCCTGAGGAGAAGATAGATGTGGACGCTGACGAGGGGTTGACTTGGCAAATCCCATGGTAAGGCACCTAGGGTTGTATCGACAGGAAGAGTGTATGGGTGTTGGTGAACTGGACGGTTGAGAAGCAAAGGATTGCTCGTCAGATCTATATTATCAATCTCACAATATGATTACAAGGGTGTCCCGGCGAGTCGATGCCTCGCTAGGGTTTTGGTATCTCAGATTGCACGTAGCCTTATCGCTTCCCTCCTGACCCATATATATAGGGATCCAGGTCTCAGGAGTTCGAGTACAACTGGAAATATATCTCTAAGCTTCCTAAGTCGGCACGAAGCCTCCTAACTTGTTCCGCACTCCAGCTTCTCTGGAGTTCTATATCTTCTCTGACTTATCCTTTACATGGGCCATCAACTTGGCCTTCTAGGAAATCACTCTTTAATATAGAAGGCTGGGTATACCCGTCAGGTATAACCACATCAGTAGCCCCCGAATGCCTAATCGAGTGCGAAGGATCGGGTAGGGATTCCCGCACTCAATATATCACCTGGCAATCCTCATATGCTATTCGCAACCTGTTTATGAAGATATACAATCATAGATAGGTATGACTGTTAGCAACAGATCATATTGTCATTCCACTCGTCTTTTAAGGGATGGATGGTATAATAGGCCTGATTTAGCCGACGGATCGGGGTCAAGTTAATTCGCGACTGGGGCGAAATACCTTATTAACCTACTCAATCTCGAGTCCCTTGACTTGAAACCGGTGAAACCGTTCAACTCCAAACCAAGCATGTCGAGACTTACTGGTTCGAACCCGGTTAAATATAATGTACCCTTAGTGCGTCCACCGGGATTTCGCTTCATGCCTGTTGGCACGGAATTTCAACGAGTCCACGTAACTTGTACGGGTTACCCGGCCTTGTTCAGGTCTTTCCGTTGCACTGTTTGGTGCAGCATCAGGGACTAGACTAGGCTAGAACGTTCCGGAATTGTTATATATATATTGTATATTTTTTGTATCACTTATTACTTCCGAGTGTAATCTTCATTTGTCCAACGCTGATCATCGACTGAATTTCATCCTTCGACTTATGCTGACCCGTCGACTATCAAAAATCCATCGGGTGCGCGACAACGCTCCTGATGGGAGTAGCCCCGAGGTTGAGTGCAATTGCTTGTAATTGTGCTTAATCTGAAATTAAGACCATCAAAAACTGTGAAATATTAGAATCACACTCCCGATGGGAGTGGACTTAGCGACTGACTAAGTGCCGACCCAGAACTTATGCCGCCTGTCACTAATTTTTTGCCGATGTTCCCCTGCTCATCCAGATAGCGACTGCCGACCCCCAACTATCAGAAGAAAGCATCAAGTGCTCAACCACTTTCCGACTGACCATACCCTCATGCCACAGATGACGCAAGAAAAGATCCTCAACAGAGCTGATGGGACACGTCCTCCCGCCGGGGCCACACCGTCAGTGACTACACCTCTGACCGGGCCGCCCATGCTGACCGCACGAAGCGCGAGAAACGGAACATGATGATGGCCTCCTTGAAAATCGCGCATAGTGGGAATCTGACCGCGCCTCATGCGCTTCGCGGGGACACATTGGATGACTGCCACGTGCCCCACGTCTCTCGCGAACGCTCGAGATGAACCGCAATGGACACCATATATTTTACCCAAGATAAAAAATTTGCTTAACCTCCCACTTGCACCGCCATTTCCCTGTTCATCTTCCTCCTTGCCATTACCGCTCCTCGTTCACTGCCCGCGCGCTCTCTGCACCAAGCGCTCGCTACGTTTTATGCATCCTTCCAAGCTTGCAAAGATGGCGTCGACGAAGAAGACCGCCGCCAAGTCTACCAAAGAGGCAAAGGGTTCCTGGCGCCCGTCCAACATCCGGGTGACACAACTAGATGTCATGCGCCAAGGAGGCATCCTGCCCGCTGACGCCGAGCTGCTCCGTCTTCCCGGCGACGAAGTCATTCCACAACCACGCAAGCACGAGCGCGTCTGCTTCGCCGACTACCTCAACAGAGGTTTGTCATTCCCCCTTCATCCTTTTGTCAGGGGACTCCTTTGCGTGTACGGTGTGCAACTGCACGACCTCACGCCGAACTCTATACTGCACCTGGCGTGCTTCATCACCCTGTGCGAAGCGTTTCTTGGCATTGCCCCCCACTAGGGGCTATGGAGGAAATGCTTCGTCATCAAACGCCAGCCGACGACGGGACCTGGCAAGATAGGTCTCCAGGTGTGCAGCGGCTCCGGCTATTTTGACATCCAGTGCTCGGAGTCCATGCCGAGCTGGCGGAGCCGCTGGTTCTACATCAAGCACCAGATCTCCAAAGATCATACCACCGGCCTAGCCCAGTTCGACGCAGATGCGAAGGTGGTCAAGAAGAGGTCCTGGTCCCACGGCTTGAGCGAGTCTGAAGCTGCCGAAGCAGAACAACTCCGACTGAAGGTGGTGGCCCTGCAGTTTGAGGAAGGACAGGTATTGACCGGCATGCACCTGATGTCTACCTTTCTCCGCCACCTAGTGCAACCACTACAAGCTCGCCCACACGCCATGTAGGAGTACGCGGGCGCCAATGACGCATCTCGCGTCTCCGTGGCTTCCTATGACGCCACTGGCCTACTCGCAGTCGTGAAGCTCCTGACTTCGGTCAAGGACCTGAGGTCCCGAGCCCTGTCGGCTCCAGTCAAACCATTCTCCAAAGCAAACCCACGACCAGAGGTACGTTTTACCCTTATTTCTTCGGTCGCAGTCTATTTCTACAACTCTGTTTATGGTTCCTGCTTGCTAACTTTGACTGGCTTGCCCAGAATCACACTGAACTTGTCAATGTTCCTCCAACTCCTGAAGAGATGGGACTCGACAACGAGCTACTTATCAATGTATCTTCCTCCTCGAATCCTGCCGCCAACTCCCGGTATGACGAGGATGTCGAGATGACTGGTGAGGAAGCGCGCGCCAGAGCCAAGAGGAAGAGAGTGCAAGACGACGAGGCGAGCTCCACCGACTCAACAATCCTGAAGAAGAACTCCATGGCGCCCCCCACGAGTGTGGAAGAGACCACCTCAGGTGCGGGCGGACCTCTGTCCGCCCCGTTAGCGGCCATTCCCCCTCAGGGTACGGGCACCTGCCGCATCCGTACCTTGAAGACGCAACCCCTTCGACTCCGAGTGAGTTTGCCATACCTTTGTCACTTTCCGACCTGCTGATGATTCTTCTCAAATATCACCGAGTAAACACTGCATCGCTCTACTGGGTCCAGCTTTGACGACGATGAGGACCAAGTGCTGGAGATTCCAGTCCCTGGTTTCACCACGGCGCCATCGATTGCGACTGGATCCGCCCCTCCGACTGGCAACGCAGATACACCACTGCTAGCTCTAGAGGTTGCGACACCAGAGACCACGAATGCAACTCAATTTGAGATGGTCCGTCGTCCTGTGGCAGCCCCCTCGTCCTCCAGCTCGTCCAACCATGTAAGCAATATACGCTCATGCCTGAAAAATACACTGTGCCTTTTCCTCGGGTGCGCGACAGCGCTCCCGATGGGAGTAGCTTCCGAGGTTGTTATTAGCTCTTTAGAGGTGATTGCAGTCTCTTGCTTTGCGCGCTGACTTCTTTTCTTGATTTGACTTAATCTATCACCTTTTCTCTGCGACAGCCCTTCGCGGGTCCGCTGCTGGCAGCCATAGACCAATTTGTGAAGCTTGAAGCTGAGAACGCGGACCTACGCAGTCAACTGCTAAAAGCCAAGAGTAAGTCGTGCCTTCCTGCTTCATTTGCTTATGCCTGATACTGATTCATCTGAGCGCTCCTGATGAGATTTTTTTGTGTGTAATCAGCCGATGCTTCGTCGGCTGAAACAGACTTGACCAAAGTTCGGACGCAGCTAAAATAACTTCAGGACTCAACCGAGTCCAACATGGAGGTTGCGCGCCGTGAAGGAGCAGATGAAGAGAAGACGAAGCAGGCCGAGCGTGACAAGGCGCTCACAACCCGCCTGTCGTCACTTGCTCGAGCTTTTGCAGGTAACGTACTCTATGACTAAATCATTAGTACCCGACTGTCTTCAAAAACTGACTCTTACTTGCTGTTTTACTTGCACTTACTAGTGGCGGTGAACATGCCGGAGCCCCCGAGTCCGGGTGCGACTGAAGATAGACTTGTAAGGGCCGCCGTGACTACAGACGCGCTAGGGAGTCTCCTTGACGCGTTGATGCCAAAGGCGGTGGAGTCACTAACGGCTCTTCACAGCACCGTCTTTCCCCGAGCTCCATTGCCCGAGACTCTAGAAGAACTGATGACAGTTTTTAATCCAGAAGCTGCGCAACTGGAAGACTTCATCTTGGAGCAGACGGTACGTGGCTCCCAAACCACTCTGAAGCTTCTTCTTGCTCACAGGATTGAAGGCGACTTCGAGGGAGCTTTGTCGGAATACCCCGAAGCTCGTGTGAAAACCAGCCTGAAGGAGGCGAAGCGGCTGGCAGAGCTACTGCTGGAGACACTAAACCGACGTTCTGCGTCGCGCAACGACCAGACAGCCGCGACTGCTTCCGGCAACCAAGACTTAGTACAGATATCATTTTTAGTAGAGTACTTGTAATCTTTTGTGCAAACCTTCTATGTCTTTTGTGGACGCACTGTACGACGTTCTTACTCTGCCTACTGTGACCATTCTTCTAAGTATGACTTATCTGACTGCTCTTGCACAACTTGTTTTTCTGAACGTACTCATTTGTATGCAGACTGCCTCTGCGGCTGCTCCGCCTGCTGTTGTTCCCCCGTATGATCACCACGATAAATATAGGTACGGGGTGTTGGAGAGTCGATGCAAAGCCGTGGAGCATAAACTAAGGGAGACCCTGGGAGCGCTTGCTATCATGAAGTCAAAACAACCCAAGTCATTGGAACGCGAAGACTTCATAATGTCAGAGATAGAGAAAGCTAGTGAAGGGCTGCTCTGTAAGTCCTATTTCTCACCCAATCCCCCGAGTGCTTATTGCTCATGCCTTGACCCTCTGCCATTACCCCCTTCTTTTGCAGGTGTCCAGCAAAATGCGAATGACGAAATGTCTCGAGTACAGTCACGATTTGTTGGGATTACCAACAGTATTGACCGAGACACCACTGTAGTATGGGCTGACCAGGCCAAGGCGTGAGTGTTGCTCACTCTGCAGGATCGAGTCGAACAGGTTCAAGAGTTTGCCAAATCTTGCACTCAAGCACTGGCCAAAGTCCACGACGCCTTGTTCCCGTTAAACGACCAGCCACACGAACTGGCTGCTTTGATGGGAAAATTCCGTCAAGGCCGTGCTATCCGAGACTTCGTCCGCTACCAACTCATTGCAGGAGCGACTGCTGCGTTTGCATTCGTACATCTTCACCACCCCCGAATTGACCTGCCTGCAGTTGGAGCTGGCCTACCCTGGGAAGCTGGTCCTGCCGAAATGCAAGCTCACTACAACCCAGCCGAGGGACCAGCCAACTGCATAGTGGCTCTTGTTGAGCGAGAAACTGAAGTCGAGTTGGATCGCCGTGCATCCGGGCCGATAAAGGAGGAGTAAGTGCCCCTGCAAGCCCCCGAGTATTTAATTTGACGTTGACTGTCTATAAGCACAACCCTTCCGGACAGTCCCCGAGTATTTTGCTTGGTTCGATAGACTAGATGTACACATGTTACTGATATTGCTGTCTAAAGCACCCGAGCAATGCTTGTACCGGGTGAATTGCTCAGGTTGTAATTTTTCGGCAGCCCCTGAGCACTGCTTGCCTGAGGGTGAACGACTCCTTCTTGAAGTAAACAAGAAATAACCAGAAAAAATGTTCATAGAGGAATATTGTATTTTACCGCTGATCAACATTCGGTATTTGTCTGATATACTAAATCTGATTGGAAATAACTACTAGATTAACAACCCAAAAGTTAACAAATTGTCGTAACTAAAATTCTACGCATAAAACCAGCGCAGGTGCGCCGCGTTCCATGGATTGTGGGATGGCTCCCCTGTTTCCGCATGCTTTAGTCGATATGCTCCATTGCCGATGACCTCTGTTATTAAAGGTCCTTCCCATGGGGACGCGAGCTTGTGTACTTTCTTTTGCTTGAGTCGGAGAACCAGGTCGCCGTTTGCGAAGGATCGCGGCCGCAAGCGCCGACTATGGTAATAACGCGAACTTTGCTGGTATGTGGCTGTTTTGGCGAGTGCTATATCACGAGCTTCATCCAAGGTGTCAACGTCGTCCTCGATTGCTTCGTCGGAGTCGTCCTCGTCATATACAACCACTCGGGGGGCGTCGAACTTCAGGTCATACGGCATGACCGCCTCGGCTCCATGCACCAGGAAGAAAGGGGTGTACTGTGTTGACCTGTTAGGCGTTGTTCGCAGACTCCAAAGTACGGCAGGTAGCTCCTATGCCCAGGCGCCTGCAGCGCGTTTCAGTGGTACTAATAGTCTTTTCTTCAAACCACTGCAGACTAACCCGTTGGCCTTTTTGACATGTCCATTGGACTGAGGGCGTGTGACAGACGCGTACTAGAGCTTGGTACCATGCGAACTGCAAATGTATTGAAACTGGTTCGCTTTGAAGTCAGTCCTGTTGCCCGTTATTATGTTGTTTGGAACTCCAAAGCGGAAGATGATGGACTTGATGAAATTGACTGCGGAAGTTGTTGTAGCGTTTGTAACGGGAACTACTTCAATCCACTTGATGAAATTGACTGCGGAAGTTGTTGTAGCGTTTGTGACGGTAACTACTTCAATTGACTTGATGAAATGGGAGGACTTCTTGAGTGGTCCAACCATGTCAAGCCCCCACTGTGCGAAAGGCCAAGCCAGCGGGATTGTCTTGAGCTCGGATGCTGGGGCATGAGGCTTGGTTGCGTACTTCTGGCAGCCGAGGCACTTCCGTACCAGGTCCTCTGCATCTTGCATGGCAGTCGGCCAGTAAAAACCTGCTCTTAGGGCCTTTGCGACGAGAGTCCTGCTGCTTGCATGATGTCCGCATGTACCGCCAATGATGTCCATGAGGATTGTGAAGGGGTTACGGTGCAGAAAACAATAATTTTTTAGCGTATGAAACCCTAACTAGGCAGGATCTATCTATCTAGTACATGTGATAACGGTGGCGGAACGGGTTACATTACCTCCATGTAGACCGATAGCGGGGATTACGCTCCCGCACAAGCGTTGACGATGAAGTCGTACGTAGCCGATCTCGAGGTCGCGGAGAACTTGCCGCGATGATGTAGACGATGACGCCGGGGTGTCGACGATGACCTGCGTCGACGGGCGTCGGGCGGAAGATGGCGAGACGCCGGCGGCAAGGGGGATGCGCCAGCGGCAGGGGGAGGCGGCGCGGCGGCTGCAGGGGGCGAGACGACGTCGCCCAGGCTCCTCAAAAGAGTCGCCTCCGAGCACTCGCAAACATACAGAGCTTAACGACAACCCCCGGTCATTCAGATCCAGCTGAATCGCAGGGGTAGATCTTATCTGGAATCCCGCAGGGCAACGGCGCCCGGCGGTATAGCTTAGGTGGAGAGAGGGGGCAAAACGGGTGGAGAAGCAACTCGGCCGGCCTGCAATACAATTAATTGTATTTTTCTGTAACTAATCCAATTAATATGCCTTGCTATATAAAGGGGGGAGGGGCTGTGCAAACACCTTGCCTCCCCCATGTGGGACTAAAGGAATACGAAGGGGAGGGGGGTTCGGCCAAACCCCCTAGTCCGAGTTGGACTAGGGGCCCAAGCCCTTCCGCCCATGGTGGTGCGGCTTCCCCCTATTGGGCCCTCTTAGAGCCCATGTAGGTGGGAGCCCCCCTTTTCCTTTATTTAATTAATATTAAATTAATATAAAATATAATTAATTCATAATTAATATATTTAAATACTATTTAATATCCCATGACTCCGAAACATTTTCCGAACCACCCGAACAACTTTCGGACATCCCTGGAACCATTCCAGACCTTCTCGGAACTCCTTCCAGACCACCGGAACTCTTTCCGGATCATTTCTCTCTCTCTCCAACAAAATCCTATACTATTCCAGAACCTATCTCCTGGTGTCGTCAAGACCTTAAGTTTGTTACGCTACGGTTCGAGAACACTCCAGACATGGTCGAGACACTCCGCTCACCAATGACCGTCAGGGATACCTGGATGTATATGACGGCCCCTGTGCATTCCACGAATATCGTCGTTGAACCATAAATATGATATTCATTCCCTTTGTTTCTGCGATACTACCTTGTCCGAGATATGATCGTAGGCATACCGATGTCTCTGTTGTATCTCATTACCGACAAAGGTTATTAACTCGTCTGTGATGTTACATCTCCATGACCTAGTCACAAGCTGCGCAGCTATATAGATGTAATCTCACCGAGTGGGCCCAGAGTATCTTTCCATTACAAGAATGAACAAATCCCGCTCTTGATCCTTACGTCTCGATGCTCTTTCGGAATACTCAAGATGGACACCGTTATTTTTATGCTATATAAGACACAACGTTTGATGCTCTCAAAGCACCCCTATGAAGCATCAATAAGTACGGTCTCACGGTTTAAGGAATAAGCTATCATATTCTTATCTATTGCAAATGACAAACATCGTAATACGATCTTATTGCAATACTTTACGTATGTCCATCACCTTATTCAACTAATAAGATGACCCCATTGTCAACCGACGTCATTGTCCTTGATCGGGAATCTCGATCAACAGTTTCCCAATGGACTAGTTCATATAGAGGCTAACTAGGGACCTGGTTGTCTATGAATCAGACATGTATTAATAATTCTGACTAATACAGTTATAGCATAATACACAAACCTATTATAAACTTATGAGATATTGCAATAAAAACTACTTATTTATTTGCCTCTAGGGCATCTCTCCTCCAGTCTCCCACTTGCACTAGAGTACAAATAAACTAGCTGCATTTTACTTTATCAAAATCCCTTATCAATAAGCATCATTTGATAATGTTTGCTTGTGGAAGAGTGTTACTCTAACAATCTGTACAATACATGATTGTGCGTACTTTTGCGGTTCATTGATATCAACTTGCTTGATATCACCATGTTATCCAATAACATATATGCAAATACCATAACTAAGTGAGACTTCTGTTTCTCAGCGCTTACTCTGATTATGCTAACCAGATAACTGCCTTGAATACACACTCAGTCATAGAGAACCCCTTGTAACAATTACAAACTCGCGATATCTACATACTTTCACACCAATGTAGAAAACTTGACATTCCAATGTCAATCCATTAACTAACGCACTTCTACTTCCAGTAAATTCTAAATTTACTTTTATAACTGCTCTTCTTCTAAGAACATCGGTTATATTTCATCGAGCACATAATATGGTTTCGGTATGATGTCTAATATTGCATAATAGACCAACATGTCATACAACCATTACTACCTTGCATCATTACTCTTAATGATCAATTGGATTTCCAAGGACTATCCTTTCGATTCTATTCTGACTCCTCAGATATAATCCAAAACAACTCGACTAACTATTTAAAATTCCTGTTCTATTCCAAATAGACACTAACTTTCAAATAGTTTCACAACTTCATCCTTCTCATCTATTCTACTGGCACAATTTCACAATGTGTCATTTACATAAGATGAATTCGGCTCCCACTCAAATTATGTCTCCACATATTTGAGAACACGAGCTCCCACTCAAAAACATGTCATCCACATATTTGAGTTCCTAAGCTCCCACTCAAAAATATGTCCTTTACATATTCCACCTGAGTGAACTAACTTCGACTCCCACTTAAAATCGACATTTTGGTCAAACCAAAATCATTGATCAATTATCAATTCGAATTCAATACAAACTACAGTATTACATTAATATAAATCCCTCAGACTTCAAGCATGTCTACATAAATGTAGTCAACAAATTTGATCTTGTCCAAGACACATTTCTTGACAAGACATGCTTCCACGTCTTTCTTATAGTCACATTTCTCATATAATCCTTTATATGATGATTAAACAATCTTATTCCTCTAATAAGAATTGTAGCAACAATTACTATTTTAATCCTTTCAAATGTAACTTGGATTTTCAGGCCGAAACAGCCTTTGTTTGTATTATGATATTTTCTCAACTTTCTTTCTATTCATAAAGTGTAACTTGATCTGTCAACAAGATCTGAAACACTTAATATCGTGTTGTGACCTGACAGCAATATTAAATATAACATCACTTTATTTAGAAGCTTCTTTCATGAACATATTATGATCTTTATGAAGAGGATTGCAAGCAGAAATCAATTTTCTAGTCTCCCTCACTCTTAATCACCAAATTTTCATTTGTAGAAATATACTCTTTGGAACACCTTCCAGTATTCTACTTTTATGAATATAGGTCTGACACCTTATTTCAAGCTTCTAATTCCAATCCATAAACCATAATTCGAAAAATCATATTTTTCTCGGAATTACATAGACACCAAACTAAGTTTCGTTTCTATTTGGCTTTGGAATACACTCCCATCCAATGTGAGTAATATACAAAGAACTATTCATGTATATTCCGAATTATCATACAATCATATACATGACGACACTATTGTCGATCACACGAATTTTCGTTGAGAGAAATAT
Organism: Poa annua; assembly: GCA_026929855.1. NCBI lineage: Eukaryota > Viridiplantae > Streptophyta > Magnoliopsida > Poales > Poaceae > Poa > Poa annua. The sequence continues at coordinate 31,100,546 of CM049428.1, forward strand.
CTATTTTCTGAAGTGGACATCGACTATAATGTTTCGAACATATTAAGAGATTCTAAGACAGATTCTGATAGACCACACTTTATTTAAAACAGAGTATGATTATAATACCCCATATATCACCATATATGACATTATAATATTGTGAAACAAATTTCCACAAGTCTTTTGTGTTGAAACCATAATTCAAAAATATTGTCCTTTGATCGAATCTTGTGAATACAATATTCACTAATCTTTCTTCTGAAAAAGCCCATTTGATCTCTTATCAAATTAATTTCCGACTTATGATTTATCAGGCAAATACTTTTATTCACCAATAATCATAGAAGAATTCGGATCAAGCAAAAACACCATTAATTAATTAATAATCATTTGAAATGACTCTTAATTAATTTCCTCTCGTATTGACACTTCAATACTACATTTCAAAGTTAATCAATTCGGCACTCGAAATACTTAAATGGACCAAAATTATCCATTACTTCTTTCATTGCCTTTATGACTAAATTCGATGGTGTTTGTTGTTTGGACACATAATTTTATCATTCCCGCTATTATAAATGTATATCATACGCATAATGTAATTGAGATGTAATGCAAATTACTCATAATATGAATCAATTGCTTTGTTTCATAACATAAAACAACTGATTTGTTCTATATGAATAACTATGTCTTGTAGCATTCAAGACACCAAACTAGATCACACTCTCACTGTTACAAAATGTCTTATCAAAAAAGTATTGATGATAACTAATATGATATCTCGAGGGCGTGAGCACTACTAGCCATTAACTTGCCATCACTTGTGCACTGTCACGTCACCCTTCGCCGCATACTTGTGATAATCAGGGACTGTTTCATAAACAGAACAAGTATCAAACACTTTTCATCAAGTATGTGAAGAATACATTTATATCTTCGTATATCAAATATACCCGTAGCGTCGAAGAACTCTTCTTCGATGGAATCAACTTTTAGAGATTTGAACTTGTTCACGAACGTGAAGAAGCTCATCGTGTCTCTATAGCACATTCACGCACATGTTATTCACAGCTAGGAGGCAAAGCGCAATCTCTATTGCACTGGAGTTCGCTATCTAGAAATCGTAGATATTCGTAAGCCTGAAGTAGATGTCATACAACTTCTTCAATTGAGTCTCCAGACAGGTATGCTCCCCGTGTGAATGGTCCGGAACTTTCTAAGCTGTCTGAACTGCTCAAGACTCAATTCATCTTTGAAGTGACCTTTGATCGCATCAATCACGACATATGGCTCCATGTGTTGAAACAACTTTCAACTCTGGTGCTAGGCATACGCTCATGACGACCTTCACTTCCTTGAAAATATCATGATGCTTACGGAACTCATCATCTTCCTCCTTGCTAGCAAAATCATCTGGTCTATCTCCTAACTAATGTTCTAGGACATATAGAATGTTTGTTGTGTTTAGAGAATGTTTCTAAAACCAATGTTCCAGCTGATGAAGTTGGACCCGTCGGCTTCTAAGGTAGAATCCGGGCTCTTGAGGAAGTAACTGAAGTGTAGTTCCGTAGTCTCTAGATGTGATCGCAAAAGAGGTAAGATAAAGTTTATAATATATGTGAGTTTTAGATTATAATCATATTATCAAAAAAAAACCACCAAAATTATTATCCCTAAAATAATAGTGGCGATTACACGACCCTCATCCACCATACTACCCCCGATCATCACGGCCGGCAGCACAGCTTCAAAGGTGGACATAAAATGTCGATCACAACAACTATGTGACTCATGCTCGATCTTTCGATCTTCCCGTGTTCCGAGGCCATATCTGCATGCTAGGCTCGCCAATCAAACCTCGAAGACCATGTGCGTGCAACATGGCTTACACCTACTGTATGTGAACGACGATATGTCTGACACCCGATCATCACGGCCTGCCTCATAACGTAGAACTTTCTAGGTGGTGCGCAACGAGGGAGAACACAATTTTGGTATTTGTTAGGGATCATCCTATTCATGATGCTACCGTTGTATATCTAGCATATAAGCAATCAATAGGATGCACACACAACAACACACAATAATGATGCAATGAAGTGCGATGTGACATGGTCGATGCGCCTGGACCTTCATGGCGCCATGTGCCAGGCCCCCGGCGCCCCGGCATGGCTCCGAGTCTACGGAGCCCTCCATTGCCTCCGATAGTAAGAGTAATATCAAACTTACCGTAACCATGTCACATAAAATAACGCCTCTGCCAAACAAAGTTGGACGCCTCTAGCTTTATTTAGTTTTGCAAGTTTTACGTGGCATATAGGCTTATTCGTAAGAGAATCGCTTCCCTACCTACGAACTTTGTACCACAATGTCGATCGTATAATTGCATGTTTAAGCATCCCTTTCGGGCCCTCCATTGAAAATGCTTTGCCGACTAGAGAGAGAGAAACATACACCCGCCAGCCACAGATACAGTGCAAGCCGTATGTCAGTAGTGGAACCAGTCTCGCGTAAGCGTACGCGTAAAGTCGGTCCGGGCCGCTTCATCAACTCAATACCGAAGGCATCGCAAGTGCACGCTAGAGGGTAGCAAATATAAGAAAGACTTCCTCATGCAACATGAGTTCTAACCGTACCAGCAGTACTACGCATAGATCGGCTCTGATACCACTGAAGGGGTTACGATGCAGAAAACAATAATTTTCTAGCGTATGAAACCCTAACTACTCAGGATCTATCTATCTAGTACATGTGATAACGGTGGCGGAACGGGTTACATTACCTCCATGTAGACCGATAGCGGAGATTACGCTCCCGCACAAGCGTTGACGATGAAGTCGTACGTAGCCGACCTCGAGGTCGCGGAGAACTTGCCGCGATGATGTAGACAATGACGCCGGGGTGTCTACGGTGACTTGTGTCGACGGGCGTCAAGCGGAAGATGGCGAGACGCCGGCGAAAAGGGGGTGCGCCAGCAGCAGGGGGAGACGGCGCGGCGGCTGCAGGGGCGAGACGACGTCGCCCAGGCTCCTCAAAAGAGTCGCCTCCGAGCACTCGCAAAGATACAGAGCTTAACGACAACCCCCGGTCATTCAGATCCAGCTGAAATCGCAGGGGTAGATCTTATCTGGAATCCCGCAGGGCAACAGCGCCCGGCGGTATAGCTTAGGTGGAGAGAGGGGCAAAACGGGCGGAGAAACAACTCGGTCGGCCTGCTATACAATTAATTGTATTTTTCTGTAATTAATCCAATTAATATGCCTTGCTATATAAAGGGGGGAGGGGGTGTGCAAACACCTTGCCTCCCCCATGTGGGACTAAAGGAATACGAAGGGGAGGGGGTTCGGCCGAACCCCCTAATCTGAGTTGGACTAGGGGCCCAAGCCCCTTCCCCCCATGGTGGTGCGGCTTCCCCCTCTTGGGCCCTCTCAGGGCCAATGTAGGTGGGAGCCCCCCTTTTCCTTTATTTAATTAATATTAAATTAATATAAAATTAATATAAAATATAATTAATTCATAATTAATAAATTTAAATACCATTTAATATCCCGTGACTCTGAAACATTTTCCGAACCACCCGAACAACTTTCGAACATCCCTGGAACCATTCCAGACCTTCCCGGAACTCCTTCCGGATCATTTCTCTCTCTCCAACAAAATCCTATATTATTCCAGAACCTATCTCCTGGTGTCGTCAAGACCTTAAGTTTGTTACGCTATGGTTCGAGAACACTCCAGACATGGTCGAGACACTCCGCTCACCAATGACCGTCAGGGATACCTGGATGTATATGACGACCCCTGTGCATTCCACGAATATCGTCGTTGAACCATAAATATGATATTCATTCCCTTTGTTTCTACGATACTACCTTGTCCGAGATATGATCGTAGACATATTGATGTCTTTGTTGTATCTCGTTACCGACAAAGGTTATTAACTCGTGTGTGATATTACATCTCCATGACCTAGTCACAAGCTACGCAGCTATATAGATGTAATCTCACCGAGTGGGCCCAGAGTATCTTTCCATTACAAGAATGAACAAATCCCGCTCTTTATCCTTACGTCTCGATGCTCTTTCGGAATACCCAAGATGGACACCGTTATTGTTATGCTATATAAGACACAATGTTTGATGCTCTCAAAGCACTCCTATGAAGCATCAATAAGTACGGTCTCACGGTCTAAGGAATAAGCTATCATATTCTTATCTATTGCAAATGACAAACATCGTAATACGATCTTATTGCAATACTTTGCGTATGTCCATCACCTTATTCAACTAATAAGATGACCCCATTGTCAAGCGACGTCATTGTCCTTGATCGGGAATCTCGATCAACAGTTGCCCAATGGACTTGTTCATATAGAGGCTAACTAGGGACCTGGTTGTCTATGTATCACACGTGTATTAATAATTCTGATTAATACTGTTATAGCATAATACACAAACCTATTATAAACTTATGAGATAATGCAATAAATACTACTTATTTATTTGCCTCTAGGGCTTATCTCCTTCAGATTGCCCGCCCATCTTCTGGTGCTATGCAATGCAGCGGGATTCGAGATATGCTCCGCTTGTAAAGCTCCTTGTTGATTACTGTGAACGCCTTGGACCGTCGGGTGATGCGTTTTGCCTAGACTGAATCGCTGGGCAATTCTTGGCATGTGATATATGACAGGAAAGGCTTGGTCCAGGACGGCTCGACAAGGAACACCTCCACCGGAGGAGTTGATGCGAGGAGATTGCCTGGCTGCTGATCAGCCGGTGCATGCTCAGTCGTTTCTTGTGAGTTGCTGACTTCCGTCGAGTGTTCGCCTGGATTTTTCATTTTGACTGACCTTTCTTTAATCATTTCCAGAAAAACGCCGGGTGGGACGGGTTCCCTCCTGGATCCAATGTTGACCAACATATTGGCTTCCTCGTTGCTTTCTCGGCCAACATGCCTCAACTCGCACCTGTCGAAGTTGCCCTCCATGACATTATACATATCACGGTAAGTCTGCATGTTGTCTGTGTTTGCATCGCACTCCTTCATCCTCTGCTGCACCACCAGATTCGAGTCACCGTAAATCATCAGTCGAGTTGCTCCGCAAGCTCTGGCCATACGCATGCCGTGTAACAACGCTTTGTACTCTGCCTCATTGTTTGTTGCTCGTTTGAAATTCATCTGCAGTACGTACCGCATCTTGTCTCCTTTGGGTGAGAATAAAATGACCCCAGCCCCTGCACCGTCAAACCGTTTTGACCCGTCGAAGTACATGGTCCAGGAATTGGACAAGTCAGGCACGTGTGGCAACTGAGACTCTATCCACTCTGTTGTGAAGTCTGGGAAAACCTTAGCCTTGATTGCTTTTGGGGTGCCGGTAGGTGATGTCTCTTGGACCAAGCTGAAAGGGTATGTGCCCTCATGTATGGTTTTGGTAATTAATGACAATCCCTAAGGACTAATGTGTGTTTTGAGCATATTGCAAGTATGGCTTGAAGTTGTCAAGCCATCACCTATAAGAAGATAGATGGTATCTTCCATGAGCTTGCAACAAGAAGACCAATTCATATAGCTCATGGAGGATGATGCCATGCCATGATCGTCATCAAGGTTGACTAGTGCAAGACCAAGGGAAGCTGTCAGAGACATGAAGACGAAGCTAAGCGAGACTCTCCCATGTTGGAGTATGGGGGAGTATATGGAGGAGTCTTCATCAAGCATGTGCTAGCAAGCGCAATCAAGAAAGGTGGTCCACTTGAAGAGATCAAGATCGTCATCATCTAGCTCAAGTGGATAGCTCAAGGCAAAGGTATGATCTTGATAGGGCTATAGGATAGATAGGCGTACTATCAAGAGGGGCTCTCGAGTGAGTAACTTGATCGCATCTTTGTGGAGAGCTCAAACCTTTGCATGCTTGGCATATCATCTTTCTTGGTTCTTATTTGTCTTTTCTCCTTGTTGGTTTTTGGTTCTTGTCGTGATCTTCATAACAAGACCAAGTTCTTTGAAAACGGTTTTAGTTTGGAAAACTCGTTGCGTTTTCGGTGTGGAAATATTACCGGTTCAACCTTGAGGAAAGTTCCACACCTTCACATGTGTGGGGACTTTGCTCTATTTATGGTTTGCAATATTTCCTTGTCATTGCCTTTTCAACGGAGTTGGTCTCAAATCATTCGGAGTTTATTTGCAAAAGATATTTCAGTTCTGCTGTTTCTGCAGTTTTTCTAAGGGTCGGAAATGTCCGGACCTTGCTCGGAGATTTCCGGAGCTCGGAGATTTCCGAGCCCCAGTCCGGAGATCTCCGAGCGACAGAAGATTTTCGCTAAGTCCAGAACTCAATTGTGTACTGACTCAGTTCAGTTTTCCATAGGATTTTCTACCGGAGATTTCCGGGGTCCGGAAATCTCCGGCCCTGGTTCGAATATTTCCGGTCACAAGTTGCAGTTTTTCGCCAAGTCTCATTTGCTTTCAGCACTGATCTTTTCTCAGCTCGGGTCGGAATTCCTACCGGAGATTTCCGGGGTCCGGAAATTTCCGGACCTCAGTTCGGAAATTTCCGGTCTGGAGATTCCCAACGGCTAGAAATCTGGGAGGGGCTATAAATACCCCTCCCCTTCTTCTTCCTTGAGCTGACGACTTTCCCCTCTCTCTCTTGCCATTGTTGACCTTGGGAAAGCTTGCCCCCTCTCAAATCCTCCCATGATTCTTGCATATCTTTGATGGAAAAGTGAGAGGAGATCTAGATCTACAATTCTACCAATCCATCTCTCCTCTAAGTGAGGGGAACATAGTGGATCTAGATCTTTGAGTTCCTTTGTGGTTCTCCCCCTTTGTTCTTGCTCTCTCTTATCCCCCCATAAGCATTAGTTGCTTGTGGTGGGATTTGGGAGTGTAGGATTTGTCTCCTTTGTGGTTTTTTGGTTCTTCCTCTCTTATTCCCCCATAAGCATTTGTTGCTTTGTTGGAATTTGAGAGTGAAGGACTTGAGCACTTTGTGTGTTCTTGCCATTGCATCTTGCATCGGTTTGAGCCCTCCACGAGGATTCGTGGTGGTGAATTTCGTGAGATTGTTACTCTTGGGTCTTGGACCCTAGACGCCTTAGTGGCCGCCTTTGTGGCATAGGACCTTTTGTGGTCAAGGCCTTTGTGGCTAGTTGGGACCTTTGTGGTCAAGACCTCTTGTGGTCATTTGGGAGCCCCCAATTCGGTTGTGGGTGTGTGCCCCAAGGTTGTTGTACGGGATTGTTCTCCGTCCCAAAGGAGTTCATAGTGGAAGGTGGACTCGGACCTTTGTGGTCGAGTTCATCGGAGAAGAAGGTGAAGCCTTTGTGGCGTTGAGCAAACCTGTTGTGGTTGCTCACACCTCTCCAACGAGACGTACACCTTTTGTGGTGGAACTCGGGAATACATACTCGTCTCCGCGTGCCTCGGTTATCCCTATACCCGAGCTCTTTACTTATGCACTTTACTTTGTGATAGCCATCGTGCTTGTAGTTCTTTACCTTGCTATCCCTTTGTTGTTTGTATTGCACATAGCGAACCTAGTATATTTAGGTTGTGTCATTGATAAGTTAAACACTAAGTTTTATTCCGCATTTATCAAGCCTAAATTGTAAAAAGTGTTCCTCGCCTATTCACCCCCCCCCCCTCTAGGCGACGTCTTTCCTTTCACAAGCTCAATACTCCACTTGGCGACTCGCCCAGTCGCCATTGAATTGTTGAGGATGTCTAATAACGGGGCGCTGCTCACCACCACAATTGGATGCTCTGTGAAATAGTGCACGACTTTGCGGTTTGTCATGAACACGCCATACGCGAGTTTCTGATAATGCGGGTACCGCTCCTTAGCGGGGGTGAGTACCTCACTTAGGTAATACACGGGCCACTGTATCGGCTGGGTCTTCTCTTCTTCTGGCCTTTCGACTACAAGTATTGTGCTGACCACCCTGTTGGTGGAGGCTATGTACAAACAGAGTGTTTCTTGTTCTCTGGGTGCTACGAGTACTGCAGGATTCGTAAGCATCCGCTTCAATTCTTCGAACGTCACTCTAGCCTCGTTTGTCCACTCGAATTTGTCGGCTTTCTTCATCAGTTGATAGAACGGCAAGGCTTTCTCGCCCATTCTACTGATGAATCTGCTAAGGGCAGCTACTCTCCCCGCGAGTCCCTGGACTTCGCGAAGTTTTGTTGGCTCTGGCATTTGCAAGAGGTCTCGGATTTTCTCCGGGTTGGCCTCGATGCCCCTAGCGGACACGAGGTGACCCAAAATCTGCCCTGATGGCACTCCAAACACACACTTGGTGGGGTTGAGTTTGATTCGATATTTGTTGAGAGATGTGAAAGTCCCCCTCAGGTCGTCAATCAGAGTGTTGGCTTTCTGAGTCTTGACAACTATGTCGTCTATATATACTTGGATATTTCTGCCGATATGATCCCGCAAGCAGTTCTGCATCATACGCTGGTAGGTCGCCCCTGCGTTTTTTAGCCCGAAGGTCATCTTGGTGTAGTAGTATACGCCGTGAGGGGTGATAAACGTTGTCTTTTCTTCGTCTTCTTTTTTCATCTGAATCTGCTGATACCCTGAATAACCATCAAGGAACGAGAGGCGCTCGCAGCCTGTCGTCGAGTCCACGATCTGATCTATCTGTGGCAGCGGAAAGTGATCCTTGGGGCAACAGTTATTTAGCGACGTGAAGTCAATGCACATCCTCCCGTACTTGACTCCCTTCTATGGCACGAGTACTGGGTTAGCGATCCAGTCCGATTTTTTGAGTTCTCGGATGAACTTTGCATCTAATAGTCTATCAATTTCTGACCCGAGACCGCTTCTCGCTTCGGCTCGGATAATTTTCTCATGGTATGCTTAACTGGCTTGGTGCCTGGATAGATTTGTAAGGCATGCTCGGCAAGTTCCCTGGGTACTCCTGGCATATCAGTCGGGTGCCAGGCAAAAATTTCCCAGTTCTCACAGAGGAACTCGACGAGTGCGCCTTCCTATGCTTCATTTAGACTGGACGACACGGGGACTGTCTTGTCCTTGTCCGTCGTGTGAACCCTGTGAGCCCTTGTGTCGTTTTTGGCGCTGAACGAATTCTCAGGGGCAGGTTTCTTGGCCTCAGGGAACAAGGTGCAATCATTGTCCAAAGCGATCTCCGCAAGCTGCTCTTGCGCACCGAAGGACTCGGATATCTTGCTGAATTCCCTGTCGCAGTCGTCAGAACGCCAAAAATCGCCGCAAACCGTAATGACTCCTTTTGGTCCAGGCAACTTGAGCATGAGATACACATAGTGAGGTACTGCCATAAACCTGGCAAACATTGGTCGCCCGAGGATTATGTGGTACTGAGACGGCCTGTCGACGACTTCAAACTCAACACTCTCCTTTCTGAAGTGATCTTCGTCACCCAGAACAACCTCGAGCCACAAAGAACCCAGAGGATACACTGCCTTGCCTGGCACTATGCCGTGAAATGTGTTTCGGACTGCCTCAAGTTGTCGAGCGACATGTTCATCTTGCGCAGAGTGTCTGCGAAGACGATAATGATGCCGCTGACCCCATCCATGAACACTTTGTTCATCCTAAACCCTCCAATCAAAGCCTGAATGATGAGAGGTAATGATGCGTGTGCGGGCAGAGCCAGATTTGAGGCAGTGTTACGTCGTATCTCAGCCTGTATTGCGATGAAATCACGTCAGTCTTTTAGTATGTGCGTTGCTCGTAAGTTGCTGAAGTCATCCTTAAACAGGTGCATTCTTCAAGGGTCGGTGAGTTGCTGAGCTGGCGTCCGATAAGGTCGTTCGAACCGACTTCCCCTTGGCTTGAAATCACGTCTCCTGTTTGCATCATCTCGATTTCTATCGAGACGATTCCTATCCTCCCGCTCTTCACGCGAGTTCTCCCCTTGGTGGGTGTTCTGGTTTGCACGGTTCTCTTGGAATCCAGTCGCTACTTTCTCGACTCCTCCTATCTCGCCGTACGGTCTTGGCCTGATTCTTCTGTCAAAACGACCGTGACGTCCGTTGTTGCCGTGTTGGCTATCCGCCTCGGGCGATGGCACTCTGTCGTTTCTGACTAAGTCTTTCCCATCAGCCCACTTATTGGCTATTTCCATGATATGTGCGATTGTCTTTGGGTCTTCCCGGCCTAATGCTTCCTGCAAGTCCTTGCGCCTGACACCTTGTATGAATGTGAATATGGCGTTATCCTCGGAGATGTTTGCGCCTGAGTTTTTCATGGTGGTCCACCGCTGAATGTACTCGCGAAGTGTTTTACCGGGATTTTGCTTGCAAGCTCTGAGCTGTTGGAAAGACGCGGGTCATTTGAACGTGGAGGAAAAGTTCTCTTGAAGTCGCTGCAAAAAACTTCCCATGTTCCATATGAACTGCGAGGCAGTCCTCTGAGCTAGGCGCGGCCTGATCTCGTCAACATTAACTGGATATATAGCATAGCAGTCGTGGTATTTCCTCGCTGACATACTACTGTTGTTGTATAGTCCTCTAACCATGCTGACGGCTCTTGACTACCATCGTACTTAGGAGTCTCAGAAGTTAGTTTGAATCTTTTTGGCATACGAGTTTCGCGTACTGCCGATGTGAAGCAAATCGCTCCACACGGCTCGACATCATATTCTGAGCCCGAACTGCTTCGACTGGAGCCTGGAGTGCGACTGTGACGCCTACGATGATGTTGGCGTTTGTTCACTACCCGCTGAGTGATTATATCTCTTGCATCGAGTCCTTCCTCTACATAATCATGATCAAAGCTAGCAGCTTGTCTTTGCAGACGCCATTCCTCCCAATCACGCATGCGCTCTTCCCTCTCGCGACGGTGTCGGGTGGACCGTTCTACCTTGGTCTCCTCTCTATCTCGACTGCTCCGGTGCCGCTGCCTGGACCTGCTCCGCTCCAGGTCACCTCTGTCCCGTTCGTCGCGGTGGCGGCGCCTGGACCTGCTTCCTTATGGGTCATCCGGAGTGCATTCCTCTCGTCGCCGGCTGTCGCGACGGGTGTCTTCACCCGGAGGCGGTTGATCGACTGGCCTGCTGCCGTTTGCATGGGGGCCCGTTGAAAGTGCATGGTTGCCCCCATGCGTGGTTTTGGTAATTAATGACAATCCTTATGGACTAATGTTTACATTGAGATATTCTTATAGATCTTGTCCATGGGAAAATATAGGAGTTCTTGTGGTGGACTCTTCAAGATGACATAATGACCAATGCTCTATTCAAGGATTTATATGATGAATGGTCATGTGTAGAGTTGTACTTATTGCAAGTATGGATTGGAATAGAAGATTGAGTGAACAATCATGTTTATCTCCAAGCCATCATACATATCAAGAGAAGAAGATGAAGTGCAAGTTCAATATGATGCATATCGGAAGATATCCTTTGATTGAAGCTTGCAAAGGAAACATGAAGACAAAGCTTAGCGAGTCCCTCCCATAACGGAGTATGGGGGAGCATTTGGAGAAGTCTTCATCAAGCATGTGCTAGCAAGCACAATCAAGAAAGGTGTTTCAACTTGAGAGAGTCAAGATCGTCATCATCGAGCTCAAGTGGAATGCGCAAGGCAAAGGTATGATCTTGATAGGTTTTCTATTTTACCGGTCTCATGGTGTTAGTGGGAGACCGGGTTTTAGGATAGATGGCGTACTATCAAGAGGGGCTCTCGAGTGAGTAACTTGATCGCATCTTTGTGGAGAGCTCAAACCTTTGCATACTTGCCATTTCATCTTTCTTGGTTCTTACTTGGTTTTTCTCCTTGTTGGGTTTTGGTGCTTGTTGTGATCTTCACAACAAGCCCAAGTTCACCGAAAACGAATTTCATATGGAAAACTTGTTGCGTTTTCGGTTTTGGAGGTTTGCCGATCATTCCTTTTTAGAGAGGTTTTAACCTCCTCCATTTGGTTTTATCTTCCATTGTTGGACTATGAGGTTTATCTGCATGATCTTGTAAAGCTCTTCGTTGTGATTCCAACGAGCCAAAAATCATCGAAAACGGAGTCCGGATGGAAAAGATATTGACGTTTTCGTTATTGGTTTTGCTGCAGTTTTTCCTAGGCCGGAGTTTCCGGCCCTAGACCGGAGTTTCCGGTCTGTGCAGGACCGGAGTCTCCGGACTCAACGTTTCTGCTTTAAAGCTGTTCAGCCCCTGGTGGGGGGCGGAGTTTCCGGCCCTAGAGGCCGGAGTTTCCGCCCCTGGACGAACTTTCCGGCCCAGGGCACCGGAAAGTTTGCCCAAGCCTTGGCGGTGTTGACAGTGTTCAGCCCCTGGTGGGGGCCGGAGTTTCCGGTCCCAGTAGGCCGGAGTTTCCGCCCCTGGCCGGAGTTTCCGGCCCTAGTGACCGGAAACTCCGGTGTGAAGTTTTCCTGCAACGGCTCTTTTTCGTGGGACCTATAAAAAGTCCCCTTCTTCCCCAGAGAGAGAAGTTCTTCCAAGCACGATTTTCCCCCCTCTCTCTCCTCCATTGTTGACCTTGGAAAGCTTGCCCCTCTCTCATTTCCTCCCATGATTCTTGCATATCTTTGAGGGATTTGAGAGAGGAGATCTAGATCTACATTTCCACCAATCCATCTCTCCTCTAAGTGAGGGGAACCTAGTAGATCTTGATCTTGGAGTTCTTGGTGCATCTCCTCTTTGTTCTTCCTCTCTTATTCCCCCATAAGCATTTGTTGCTTTGTTGGAATTCGAGAGTGAAGGATTTGAGCACTTGTGCTCTTGCCTTTTGCATTTGGTGCATCGGTGTGCTCTCCACGAGGATTCGTGGAAGTTGAAAGTTTGTGAGCTTGTTACTCTTGGGTCCTTGGACCCTAGACGCCTTTGTGGTGGTTGGACCCTTGTGTGGTCACTTGAAGCCGTTCGGGAGCCCCCAATCCCATTGTGGGTTGTGCCCCGGATTGTTGTTGGAAGCCGTTCGGGAGCCCCCAATCCCATTGTGGGTTGTGCCCCGGATTGTTGTTGGAGGCCGTTCGGGAGCCCCCAATCCCATTGTGGGTTGTGCCCCGGATTGTTGTTGAAAGGCTCCGGATTCCGCCTCGAAGGAATTTCGATAGTGGAAGGTGAACCAAGCCTTTGTGGTGCGGTTCATCGGAGAAGAAGGTGAAACCTTTGTGGTTGTTGAACCGTTGTGTCGGTTCACACCTCTCCAACGAGACGTACTCCCTTAACAAGGAGGAACTCGGCAATACATCCTCGTCTCCGCGTGCATCGGTTATTTCTATACCCGAGCTTTTACTTATGCACTTTACATTGTGATAGCCTTCGTGCTTGAAGTATTCTATATTGCTATCACCTTGTTGTTTGTCTTGCTTAGCATAAGTTGTTGGTGCACATAGGTGAGCCTAGTTTATTTAGGTTGTCGGCTTGTTAATTTAAACACCTAGTTTTATTCCGCAATTAATAAGGCTAAACCGGAAAAGTTTTAAACCGCCTATTCACCCCCCCCCCCCCCCCCCCTCTAGGCGACATCATTGTCCTTTCAATTGGTATCAGAGCCTGGGCTCTCTTTTTGGGCTTTACCGCCTAGAGAGTAAAAGATGTCGTTTAGGGAATTAGTGCACGATCCCACCTTTATATTCGATGGCACAAATTTTGATGTGTGGAAAATTCGCATGCTTAATCTATTTAGGGCCATGGGTCCAAATTATGTTAAGAGGATTGTAGATGTGTGTTATCTCCTCCAAAGGATTCTCATGAATTATCTTTAGAGGATGAGATAAACTCTCATCTCGAGACTCAAGTTACTAATGGTCTTATGTGTGCTTTGACCGATGTAGTTCTTGCTTCAATCATGCCTTTTCGAAATGCACATGAGCTTTGGACCAAGCTTCAAGATATATATGAAGTGTCCAAAATTATTGAGGATGATTGTTCTCCTTCCACTTCCGGCCGTGATGAGTTCACAACTTCGTCCACTTCACCAACATGTGATTTGTCACAAGGTAATAATATGGTGAGTGGTGATAGAAATTGCATTGTTGATGGTGAATATTCTATTGACTATACTTCATCTCTATCTCATTGCAATGTTCTATCTTTAGACTTAAACTCTTCTAGCACTCCAAACGCCATACATGCTAGAGTTGATAGTCCTTGCATATCATGTAATAGTTGTTTAACTAAATCTCATGATGATATGCTTCATATGTCTTGTTGCCATGAAAACAATACTTCCATATCCTCTATTTCTTGCATGACTAACAATGTAGAGGAATCCCAACATTTGTTGGAACAAGACATGAACCTCAACGGTGCTTCAAGTTTTTCTTCATCCTCTTCAACCATTAATCATGTTTGCCTTATGGCTAAGGATTCCGAGGTATCTCCCACCTCGAATCCAAATTGTGATGATGTGGATGAGGATTCTCATGAAGAAGGTTTTGACTTTGAATCCTTAACCAAGATGGGTGAGATGGTACTTGGTGCTCTCCCCAAAGGTAGTAAAGCTATCCCTCCTCTTTGTGAAATCATTGATTATGTTACTAAGAGTAGGGAATTCATTGAGGATTTGGAAAGTCAATTTGATGAGAAATGTCAAATTGAGAGAGATGACTCTATCACCATAGCTTCTTTGAAAGCTTCTCTTGAAGAGGAAGAAGATCTTAGGGTTTCTCTTGAAGAGAAACTTGAATCCCTTGATGAGTCTAATGATCTTATTACTGCTAAAATCATTAAGGAAAGAGATCATGCCCTTGCTAAGTATAAAGTGCTTAAAATTGAAAAAGTTGAATTTGGTGTTGGCAATGCTAGACTAAATGAGGACATAGAGAGACTTGACAAAGCTCACAAGGCTTTAGAAAGTGAACATTCTCTCCTTATCAAGTCTCATGATCAACTCCAAACTCAACTATCTAAGAATGACAAGCTTGTCAAATTGTCTTCTTCCATCTCTAATATTAATGATGCTTGTGCTACTAACTCCACTTCTTGTGAAGCATCTATTTTGAAGGAGAATGTTGAGCTAAGGGCTCAACTTGAGTTGCTAACTAGCAAGTATGGCAAATTGGAAGAAAGTCATGAAAGGCTATCTAGCTCTAATGACGATCTTCTAGCATCCCATGCTAAGCTAAAGTTAGCTCATGAGGCTATAATGTCAAAGGTAACATCTTGTGAGCCTCATGTGGACAATGGCACAATTTCTACTCTTAATGCTATATTGCCATATGCTAGTCCTAGTGATTCATCAACTCATAATGTTGCTACATCCTGTGATGAATTACTTTCCATGCCTTGTTGCTCTAACAATGAAGCCTCTACTTCCTCTAGTTTTTGTGTTGATACTAACCATGTAGAGGAATTAAATGAGCTCAAGGCCCTAGTCACTTCTTTGAAGAAAGACTTGGAAAAGCGTCATGTTGGGGGTTCTACACTTGACAATATGTTGAGTGTTCAAAGACGCCCCAATGACAAGAGTGGACTTGGATTCAACTCCAATATCAAGAACAAGTCCAAGCTTAACAAGAAGAACAAGGGCCAAGAACAAGTCAAGGATTCGGTCAAGATTGTTTGCTTCAAGTGCAAAGTTGAAGGGCACCATGTTAGATCTTGCCCTTTGAAGAAGAAGACTCTTAGTGAGAAGCAACAAGGGAAGAAACCTCAAGTTCAAACTCAAGCTCCTCAAGTTGAAGAACGGTCTCTTCCCAAGAAGAATCAAGCTACCCCTCCTCAAGTCAAGACTCCAACTAAGAAGAGAGGAGGAAGTAGATGTTGCTACCTATGTCGTGAGAAGGGTCACCTTGCTTCTTCATGCACAAATGGTACCTTATCCAACCCCATTATAATTAATGATGTGTATTCTCTTCGGAAGGATAAGGTTGGCAATGTGTTTGCCAAATATGTTGGTACTCAAAGTGGTGTCAAGAAAAGAACCATTTGGGTTGCCAAACCTATTGTGACTAACCTCTTAGGACCCAACTTGGTTGGGGACCAACAAGTTAAAACTTGATCAATAGGTGTTGTTGGAGGCATTGGAGACTTGGCTACATTATGAAGAATTAAGGGATCTTCATCAATTATATTCTCTCAAGTCAAGTCATATGGATCATATTGTTCTATCTCATATCCAATGTTCCTCCTTGCGGTAACTTTTATTTAAATCCTATATACATTGAAAGTTGCTTGCACCCTTGCATGTGTTAGGTTTAGTACCTTGCTAGAGTTTGTATGTGTTGTGCTCTCTACTTACTTATCTTGAGAAATCAAGTATGTGTATTTTGGTTTGCACACCATCTACTTGTTTTGAGCCCTATTGCTTTTATTTGCTATCTTATCTTGTTGGCTCTCTTTGAGAGATAAATGGACTATCCATTTTTGGAGAGTGATATGCTTCGTGCACCTTACAATCCTAAAAATGTGTGTACATGAGGAATATCACTTAGTGTTGATATATCAATATTATCTATTCTCTTTGTGGTATGTCATGCTCATGAGAAATTCAAATTATATAATGTCCATTAATTTCTCTAGTTGTTTTTATTCGCCTCTTGTGTTAAAATAAATGGATTATCACATTATGGGGGAGTAATAAGCTATGTGCATATTACAAGCCTAGAAAATGTGAAAATGTGAAGTTTTGCCACCTAGCATTGATATTGCTAATTATCTTGTTCTTATGTGGCATGTTGCTCAAACAAGTTCCCATTTATTTAAATGCTCTTTGTCTCTCACTCTTTTGGATCTTGTTTGTGAAGGATGTTCTTGATATGGCTTTCCCTAAATATGTTCTCATATATCTTTTTGGGAAGCCAATTGATTCAAGCTACTCCTTGGAGTTGCTTTGCATTATCACATGATTTGTGAATCTATCAAGAATATCTATCTAAGCATGGCTTTTAATTCCTATACTTTGCCACATGCTTATGTTTTGTGAATATGGTCTTGAATATATCTTTGCAATCCACCCCCGAGAAATATCTCCACACATTACTTGTCGTGACAAGTGATAATCATAATTTGTGGTATATATATTGATCATATTCACTTTGACTCTTGCTTTGAATTGCTTTATTTGATTGCCAAGGATTTGTTTTGATCTAACTCTCATTTGTCTTCATTGTATCTTTTGGATCCTTTTTGCTCTACTTAAAATTTATTTAGTGCTTTCTTGAGTTGGGAAAAGCAATGAACCAATTCTTGTGCATTGACATTCAAAAGTCATACTTCTTGATAATGCACTATTCTTTGGGAAGCTATCCTACTTTGAGTAAAACACCGTTCTTTAAATTGGTATTGCAATTTCTTGGCTTTCTTGAACATGACTAGTGTTTGAATAATATATATGGAGAGTGATGATCTCATTTGTGTGCATTTTGTATTCAAATGCAAAATCATAAATAATGCACACATCATGGGGGAGCAATCCTATATGTTTTTTGAACATTAGTTGTCCTCGTTTGATATTTGATCCCGATGACGTGTCTCCTTGGAAGACAAACATTTTTCGTCTTGGTACCTTGTGCCATCATGAAAAGTGTAGAGGGTTTGGTTTATTCCTTGATGATATTTTTCATCAATTGGTCTCTTGCTTTCATTGGTATCTTTTCAAAGTGGTATCTTCAATCATGTGTTGATTTGGGTATTTGATATAATGTGGACAATTTGTTTTATTGTCACACTTGTGTGTGCCTTGTTGGTTTACTTGGTGTTTTGTCTCAATTATATCTCGTTTGGTTCTTGAAAGTCGTGTGCATGCATTTTTATTATATGTATATCTTATGGCATGCTTACTTTTGTTGATCCAATATATAGGATAAACTCCATCAAATCCTATATGGCTAAGATGTGCATGAAATTCAATTTCACATTAATATGCACATATTTATGTGGAGTTTGTCCTATGTATTGTAGTTGCTCTAACTACTTTGGACCCAATGAGTTTGGGTACCTTTTTGTACTTGAATTTGTTTTAGGTATATTGGAGATGCATTGGAAGCTTGTCTCATCTAAAAGTAGTGTGTTGTCACTATGTGCTTATTGGAGCCAAGCTTGGATGATCATGAGCTCTTATCTTCTATATCACCAATGCTATCTCGGTAACAAGTATCTACCTCATGCATACTTTTCTAGCTTTCAACCTTGTGTAGGTTGATTTCATGGCATGAATCTCTTTGGTTGCAATTCTTTTGATTCTTGTAAAACGTCTTTATTGCAAATGTGAGTAAGCCGGGATGATTACATATCAAGGGAGGAATATATATAATCATTTTCATGATTCACCAATCCCAAATATGTTAATCTAGCACTTTCTACTCTATGTCTCGCATATGCAATATTGATTGTTTCTTCAAATCATTTGCCCTTTGTGATACTTGTTATCTTTCTCGGAGCATCCCTTTTATCACCTTATCCCTTGTGGATATTTTGATGCTATGATGAGTGTGTGTTGGAAGTTCATCTATATCCCTTTAAGATAAAATTGAGCTTTGTGCTATGCTTTTAAGCAAAGATCTTTTGGTGTATTTATGACTTCGTCTTGGATATCATGACCTTTTCCCTTGTACCTATCTTGTGTGTACATGTTTATTTGTAGACTCATATCTTAGTGATTTGTGTCTACTTAGAAACTTATACACATGAGATTAGTTACATCTTTTATTGATATTCCAATTCTTTAGTGACCACCTCTTATTGCTTTTGTTTCTTTGGTGGTTTCTAATTAAAGGCACAAGCTTTATTTTCATGTGTTATGCTTTTTGAGTTTTAATAAGCTTGTGGTGCTACTTGCTATATCTCCTTTGGTGTGTGAGTATGGGTAAGACATGATATGCACCATGTGCAACTCTTTTTGAAAGACTATGTTGATGTGTTTGCTCATCCTTGTATTACTCTCCTAAAATGTCTTTATATCTCACACCCATCCTTTTATTTGCCGCTCCTTGCTCATGTTGCAAAACATTTTATTTATTGCAAATTGTTTTGTTTCTTTTCTCATTTATATTCTCTTGCATGTGCTTGTGTTCGATTTTATCTAGGAGGGAGTGAGGATTCCATGTTGTGCACACTATATTGAAATACAAATCCTATTTGTGCACGTACCTTGGGGAGTTCCCTCATGATATTTAGAACACTTTTTGGATCATTTTGATTGATTGCTTCTTTCGTTGAAGTATCTTTCTATTTGATATTCTCTTGCAATCTTTGGATCCTCAATATAGTTTGATCTCCCTCCATCTATTCTTCATTGGATATGTGCATTTGATTTCACTCACATTATGAGAAATGCACACGTTATGGGGGAGCTCTTATTATATTAGCCTTCTTACTTTTCACCCATTTCGGCAATCAATGCCAATGGGGGAGAAATTTAGAGGGTTTAAGGGAATATGGGTTTGTTCTCTTGCGTTTATCTTGCATCCTTGCTCTTTGTGTTGCATGGCTGCTTAAATTCATTATATAAACCCTCGTAAAAGGGATTGTCATCAATTACCAAAATGGGGGAGATTGAAAGTGCATGGTTGCCCCCATGCGTGGTTTTGGTAATTAATGACAATCCTTATGGACTAATGTTTACATTGAGATATTCTTATAGATCTTGTCCATGGGAAAATATAGGAGTTCTTGTGGTGGACTCTTCAAGATGACATAATGACCAATGCTCTATTCAAGGATTTATATGATGAATGGTCATGTGTAGAGTTGTGCTTATTGCAAGTATGGATTGGAATAGAAGATTGAGTGAACAATCATGTTTATCTCCAAGCCATCATACATATCAAGAGAAGAAGATGAAGTGCAAGTTCAATATGATGCATATCGGAAGATATCCTTTGATTGAAGCTTGCAAAGGAAACATGAAGACAAAGCTTAGCGAGTCCCTCCCATAACGGAGTATGGGGGAGCATTTGGAGAAGTCTTCATCAAGCATGTGCTAGCAAGCACAATCAAGAAAGGTGTTTCAACTTGAGAGAGTCAAGATCGTCATCATCGAGCTCAAGTGGAATGCGCAAGGCAAAGGTATGATCTTGATAGGTTTTCTATTTTACCGGTCTCATGGTGTTAGTGGGAGACCGGGTTTTAGGATAGATGGCGTACTATCAAGAGGGGCTCTCGAGTGAGTAACTTGATCGCATCTTTGTGGAGAGCTCAAACCTTTGCATACTTGCCATTTCATCTTTCTTGGTTCTTACTTGGTTTTTCTCCTTGTTGGGTTTTGGTGCTTGTTGTGATCTTCACAACAAGCCCAAGTTCACCGAAAACGAATTTCATATGGAAAACTTGTTGCGTTTTCGGTTTTGGAGGTTTGCCGATCATTCCTTTTTAGAGAGGTTTTAACCTCCTCCATTTGGTTTTATCTTCCATTGTTGGACTATGAGGTTTATCTGCATGATCTTGTAAAGCTCTTCGTTGTGATTCCAACGAGCCAAAAATCATCGAAAACGGAGTCCAGATGGAAAAGATATTGACGTTTTCGTTATTGGTTTTGCTGCAGTTTTTCCTAGGCCGGAGTTTCCGGCCCTAGACCGGAGTTTCCGGTCTGTGCAGGACCGGAGTCTCCGGACTCAACGTTTCTGCTTTAAAGCTGTTCAGCCCCTGGTGGGGGGCGGAGTTTCCGGCCCTAGAGGCCGGAGTTTCCGCCCCTGGACGAACTTTCCGGCCCAGGGCACCGGAAAGTTTGCCCAAGCCTTGGCGGTGTTGACAGTGTTCAGCCCCTGGTGGGGGCCGGAGTTTCCGGTCCCAGTAGGCCGGAGTTTCCGCCCCTGGCCGGAGTTTCCGGCCCTAGTGACCGGAAACTCCGGTGTGAAGTTTTCCTGCAACGGCTCTTTTTCGTGGGACCTATAAAAAGTCCCCTTCTTCCCCAGAGAGAGAAGTTCTTCCAAGCACGATTTTCCCCCCTCTCTCTCCTCCATTGTTGACCTTGGAAAGCTTGCCCCTCTCTCATTTCCTCCCATGATTCTTGCATATCTTTGAGGGATTTGAGAGAGGAGATCTAGATCTACATTTCCACCAATCCATCTCTCCTCTAAGTGAGGGGAACCTAGTAGATCTTGATCTTAGAGTTCTTGGTGCATCTCCTCTTTGTTCTTCCTCTCTTATTCCCCCATAAGCATTTGTTGCTTTGTTGGAATTCGAGAGTGAAGGATTTGAGCACTTGTGCTCTTGCCTTTTGCATTTGGTGCATCGGTGTGCTCTCCACGAGGATTCGTGGAAGTTGAAAGTTTGTGAGCTTGTTACTCTTGGGTCCTTGGACCCTAGACGCCTTTGTGGTGGTTGGACCCTTGTGTGGTCACTTGAAGCCGTTCGGGAGCCCCCAATCCCATTGTGGGTTGTGCCCCGGATTGTTGTTGGAAGCCGTTCGGGAGCCCCCAATCCCATTGTGGGTTGTGCCCCGGATTGTTGTTGGAGGCCGTTCGGGAGCCCCCAATCCCATTGTGGGTTGTGCCCCGGATTGTTGTTGAAAGGCTCCGGATTCCGCCTCGAAGGAATTTCGATAGTGGAAGGTGAACCAAGCCTTTGTGGTGCGGTTCATCGGAGAAGAAGGTGAAACCTTTGTGGTTGTTGAACCGTTGTGTCGGTTCACACCTCTCCAACGAGACGTACTCCCTTAACAAGGAGGAACTCGGCAATACATCCTCGTCTCCGCGTGCATCGGTTATTTCTATACCCGAGCTTTTACTTATGCACTTTACATTGTGATAGCCTTCGTGCTTGAAGTATTCTATATTGCTATCACCTTGTTGTTTGTCTTGCTTAGCATAAGTTGTTGGTGCACATAGGTGAGCCTAGTTTATTTAGGTTGTCGGCTTGTTAATTTAAACACCTAGTTTTATTCCGCAATTAATAAGCCTAAACCGGAAAAGTTTTAAACCGCCTATTCACCCCCCCCCCCCCTCTAGGCGACATCATTGTCCTTTCACCCGTACCTACGGGGTTCTGACCAGGGCTGATCCCAGGTCGTCCTGCCGGAGTAGCCATTGGTACTAAAGCCTACCCAACATGTCCTAAAGCCTCGATCTGAGCCCGCTGAAGAGTGTGTCGCCAGTCGTCCTACGGAGGCATGGTGGATCTGAGGTAGGTTGATACAGAAGCTACGGCTGTCGCCGTGGTTTGTGGAATGGGAATACTGTCCTCTGTGATAGTCATGAACTTCTGTCTGACGTTATTAAGATCTGACCATGCCTTGGGTAAACTGGATCTGATCCTTACATGCTCTGTTGTGTCGGGCTCTGCGCCAGTCGAGTATGAAGACGAGTAAGCCAGCCTTCTTGCGCTGAGCGAATCAGCTCTGGTCTGTCGTTCGTTGAGTGTGTTTTGCATCTCGACTAATTCAAGATTTTTCTTACGTAACAGGTACTGGTATGCCAATAAATCCTCCCTGGCGGAGTCGACAGGTAGCAAGGTGCCTCTGTTGACAACATCTTCTAGCCTGATGGCCATGTCTTATGTGATGTCCAGATCTTCACTCGCCATCCGTACTGTGATAGGGTACTGGGTCCCCTGTGGCACAGGGTGCTGAATCGGTGTGGTTCCTGGGGGACGTCCACCATGACACTTGAATAGTCTGCCGATTGTACACACTGTGCCCCTTGTACCTATGCTCGCGCTCGCTATCCACAGACAATCCCCCGCTGTGAAGTATGGACGCGACTTATAAAAAAAGCGCAGTCGGAGCAGTAGCACGTCACGCCTGTCTCCTCCATTGAAGCGAATGGATATGCCGCTTCCACGGGCGACGCGGGTGCGATTTTGATTACTGATGAAGAAACGGTAGTTGAGGACCCCGCGAGTGACGCGGATGCGATCTTGATTGTTGATGGTGACGCGGGAGTCGAGGATCCCGCGAGTGGCGCAGATGCGATCTTGACTGTTGATGGTGACGCGGGAGTCGAGGATCCCGCGAGTGGCGCAGATGCGATCTTCACTGTTGATGCTGACGCGGGAGTCGAGGATCCCGCGAGTGGCGCAGATGCGATCTTAACTGTTGATGATGACGCGGGAGTCGAGAATCCCACGAGTGGCGTAGATGCGATCTTGACTGTTGATGATGACGCGGGAGTCGAGGATCCCACGAGTGGCGCAGATGCGATCTTGACTGTTGATGATGACGCGGGAGTCGAGGATCCCACGAGTGACGCAGATGCGATCGTGTCGCCCAGATTTACTAGTCGGACCGGGCTCGCCACGTGGAGTGTTCCCCACTGGTTGACAAGAAAACAAAAACTGCCAAAGGTCAGATCCATACCTGAGTGTACACCCGCGAACGTTGATCGCTCCGATGCCGAGTGCGGGACGAAATCGAAGGTCCCGAGTGCGTTTGGCTTCCTCAGATGCAGTGGGTCCCGTGACGGCCCTGTCGCAGCCGCTGTCGATGGAGCCGCCGATTCCGTAGATCCAACGCCCGTTTTTCCCACAGACAACGCCAATTGACGAGGGGTTAACTCGGCAAATCCCATGGTAAGGTACCTAGGGTTGTATCGACAGGAAGAGTGTATGGGTGTTGGCGAACTCGGACGGCTAACAAGAAAAGAATTGCTCGTCAGATCTATATTATCAATCTCACAGTATGATTACAAGGGTGTCCCGGCGAGTCGATGCCTCGCTAGGATTTTGGTATCTAAGATTACACGTAGCCTTATCGCTTTCGTCCTGACCCATATATATAGGGATCCAGGTCTCAGGAGTTCGAGTACAACTGGAAATATATCTCTAAGCTTCCTAAGTCAGCACGAAGCCTCCTAACTTGTTCCGCACTCCAGCTTCTATGGAGTTCTCTATCTTCTATGACTTATCCTTTACATGGGCCATCAAATGGGCCTTTTAGGAAATCACTCTTTAATATAGCAGGCTGGGTATACCCGTCAGGTATAACCACATCAGACGCTGCCCTTGAATGCACCCTCCACAAGCATGTTCACCTGCACATGAAGAAATCACATGTGGCTTCCCCAACTCGCCCCATGGGTACTTATGATGACGAGGAACCCACCGCTGGACGAAACCGTGATCCCTCCGACCCCAACATCAAGAAGGCAGCCAAGAAGAAGCGTTCGTGGTTTGTGAGGGCTCTAGAGAAGATTATGCATATGGGCTCGTGTCTGCACAGGGAGAACTATGCTATGTATGAGCAGAACCATGCCATCCTCACCAACCAGTCCGCAATCATGTCTCATCTGAAGATGCCCGACCCACCGTCTCCTCCTCCTCCTCTCGTTGAATACAAGCATTGGAACGCACGAGGGATTGACTGGAACATTGATGTGCCAGAAGATCTCACAGATGATGATGATGTCATGGAGGAAGATGTGACGGGCTTGGACCACGCCTCTGACTGACTTTGGGGCGTTAGTATCGATCTTGTCCCTTTATGGTGCTGCAAGATGCCAAAGGGAGCGAAGTTTATCTATTAGGACTTTTAGGGATTTGCAAGGGTGGAAGCACAATCCGTTTACTTTCTCATTTGCATTTCAACTTGTGTTTCTTGAACTTTTTAGCCATGTTATTTGGAACTCTATCTTTTAGCATGTGGTAAGATATGTGAGACATTTGTGTGAAATATTTGTGATGTAATAACTTTAGTCTTGTCTTACCTTATTATTTCAGCAAGTTATGTTATCTATTTTTCTATATGATGAACATGCTAGGATTGTAAAAGATAGGGGGAGCTGTGATCCTAAATAGATGTGCACTTGTATTCAAATACAAGATTTAATAGTGCGCCCATTTAGGGGGAGCCCGTCTATCTTTTGCAAATCCTTTGTCCCGCTTGTGTTGGCATCTCTAACCAAAAAGGGGGATATTGAAAGAGCATTTTTTGTCTCCTAAGTTTTGGATAGTAATGACAACACAAAAAGGATGTTTAACGGTGTGCCTAAGTATTTCAGATACTACATCGTCTTGAAGAACAAAAAAGTTGAAGATCAGCTGGATTAAAGAGAGATTTGGCGGGTAGTTTTTCCTGTGACCGGAAGTTCCGGCCTATGGGACGGAATTTCCGGTCCTGCACCAGACATTTCTGTTTGGCCAGAAAACGGCTAAGTCCTTTGGGACTTCAGCCCTGGCAAAGGCGGAACTTTGGCCGGAGGTTTGGCCGGATCTTTCCGGACCACGGAAGTTCCGGCCCAGACAACGTGAAAATCGGCTAAGTCAGAACTTGCCTACGCATGGGCAAGGCCGGAACTTTGTCCGGAGATTTGGCCAGATCTTTTCGGGCAACCGGAAGTTCCGGTGCTGAATAGCAGAGAAATCTGCTAAGTCAGGAATTGCTCGCGCACTGGCAAAGCCGGAACTTTGGCCGGATCTTTCCGGGCGACCGGAAGTTCCGGTGCTGAACAAGCCAGGATTTTTTCTAAGTCTGGAATGCCTGCGCCCTGGCCAAGCCGGAAGTTCCACCGGAACTTTGGCAGGAACTTTCCGGGTGACCGGAAGTTCAGGCCTGCGCGCAGAGAAAAACAGCTAGTTCGTGGAGGGGCTATAAATACCCCTCCACCTACCTCCAGCCATTTTAGCTCTCACACTCTCTCTCTTCATTAAAGTGTCGAAGCTCAAATCTTCAAGATCTCCCAACTGCTCCACCCAAACACGTTGATCTTTGGAGGAGTGAATGAGAAGGCCCCGATCTACTACTTCACCGAAGCGATTTGTAATCTTCCCACATTCACTTGGGGATTTCGAGTTTAGGGTTTCCTCTAGGAAAACCTAGATCTCACCATTGTTGCTACTTGGTGTAAGCTTGAATTTTTGTGGTCTTGACCTGTTGTGGTCATCTTGAGAGCCCCCAATTCTTTTGTGGGTGCGTGTCTCAAGCGTTTGTAAGAGATTCGATCTCCGCCCTAAAAGGGGATCAATAGTGGAAGGTGAACTTACAACCTTTGTGGTTGAGTTCATCGGAGAAGAAGGTGAGCCTTTGTGGCGTTGTGTCCAACATGTTGTGGTGGCACACACCTCTCCAAACGAGACATACACCCTTGGGGTGGAACTTGGGATTAACTCTTCGTCTCCGCGTGCTTCGACTTGGTTCCCCAATTCCTTCACCCCTTACTCGCTTGTTTCACTTCTATCTATCTTGTGTATTGTTTTGGTTGTCATATAGGTAAATTCACCCTAGTCGCATATCTAGAGAATTTACCTTTGTGTTAAGCCAAAATTGAAAAAGAACTAAAATTTGTAGTAGCACCTATTCACCCCCCTAGGTGCCGGATTCCCGTTCACATGCTCCTCCAGTGAACTATAAGATCAATGGACACTGACGTGGGGCTACCCTTCGACTATCCCACGGAGAGGATACCTGGGCCGCGCCAAGCTTACGAAGGCCCACAGAAGGCCCACTAGGGGTATCATGTGACCTAGTCCTAGTCGGTTAGGTCACATAACATGTCGTATCTGTAATTGTCATACGGCATCGTTCACCCGAGACCTGGCCTACCTATAAAGGCCAGGAGGGTTGCTCGTCTCAGGGACACGCTCATAGCCGCCACCACAAACCCTAGCGAGATCGCAATCTCGCCATTGTAATCGCTACTCGCCATCAATATCAGACAAGCATGAAGTAGGGTGTTATCCTCCGGGAGCCTGAACCTGGATAAATCGCCCCGCTTGTCAGCCGTCGTGATCACCAACGCTTCTCTCCCCCTCAATCAACCCGGGGTGGACAACCCAGGGATTTGTCGAGTTACACCCTCGTCAATTGGCACCGTCTGTGGGAAAGAACAAGCGTTGGAATCATGGTCGCACCGGCTCCATCCGCCAGGAAGATTGACATCTGCACCACCCGGGAGCCCATCCGCTTCGGCTCCTTCGAGTACGCCTTCCACCCGCCGGCCAGCCGCTCGGTGTACGCCGATCTGTACGAAGGTATACACATCACCTTTGGCTCCATATACTGTTTCGTCGACAGTCGTGGAATATTCAGATCCGCGGCGACCGCACCACGCACGGCGATGACACCCGCATCGGCCGCCCCCGCGCCGTACCCGCCGTCGTCTATCGCGGGAGTCGCATCTGCTACAACTGCAAGGATCGCATCTACTTCGACTACTTCGACTGCGGCCATGCAGATCGAGTCTACTTCAACCACCTTGATCGCACGGCCGACAAAACCAAGATCTGCCTCGACCACGACTGCAGCGATCGCACCCGCGCGTGTGACCAAGGACGCGCTGCCGACAGCCACGTCGCACGCATCTTCGTGGACCCATCAAGTCTACCCCAAGACAATCGCACTCGCTCTGGCGAATGCGAAATCTCCTTCCACGACTCCTGCAAAGATCACGAGAAGACGCAACAACGGCTGCGCCGCCCGCCACGTGGCAGCAATTTTTGATCCAGAGCAAGATTCGGATGACGGAAGCAGCATCGGCAGCATAAACACCCCTACCGAGGTTTACCCCCAGCAAGTCTTCATGGCCGGCACAGCACCTCCAGTAGGCAACGACGAACCCGCATACCCACTAGAGGTGGTCATGCCCGACAAGACGACTCGACGCACCATCACGCGCGACATGGCGATCATGGCCATGAAGCACGTCGACGACGGCACATTTCCACCACCCGACGCACCTCGGGAGGGTCAGCTGGCAGTCCAGTACTTGCTACGCAAGGAAGGCTAACGACTACGCGCCAAAAAAGCCGAACTCATCCGGCGCAAGAGGGATGCGGACGCGTCAAGCGCCAGGAGGGCCGCCTACTCGTTCACTTCCTCCACCGAGGTCAGCCAAGGAGGACGGCGACGCAGAGCCCGTGTTCCCCTCATGACGGAGGCCGATCAAGCCAGGATCACCCGCAACCTTGACTCATCCTTCGTCACCGAGGACGAAAACGGGTTACCCGTCCCAAAAACGGCGGACGCCTGCATCATGGCAGTCGAAACGTACCTTCGGCTCACACAGCCACCGGAGGGAGACGCACGAGCCCTTCTCCACAAGAAACAGATCATGTCGATGAAGGCAATCGAGGAAGCCCTGACAAACAGGGTGCCAAGCAACCGGGGACGCGAAGAAAAAGAACGCCAAGCTCGCGATTCGGCCGCACCGGACGTCCCCGCAGCACAGCCACTGCGACAGCCACAACCAGGCGAAGACCTTCGCAACGTCATCACGCAAAGGACGGTAGACCGCAACCGCAGCCAGCGTTCGACTGACACGACGAACCCAGATGAGCAGGCCGACCGCAACTTCGAGCCGTGCGGCGCCGCATGTTTCAGCTTCAACATTCGCGACACCCGCATGCCGAAGGGCTTCTAGCTAGCAGCAGGAACACCTAGGTACGACAGAAAGCAAGACCCGCGCCTCTGGCTCGAAGACTACCTCATCGCCTGTACCTGTCAAGGTGGGACATCGACCACAGCGATGCAGTACATCCATCTCATGCTCACGGATTCGGCACGCGGATGGCTCACCAGCCAGCCCAAGGACTCTTTCAAGACCTGGGAAGAATTCCAAGATACCTTTATCAAAAGTTTCTCTTGAACATATGCAAGGCCGACGACCTACATCGAGTTGCAAGCCTGTAAACAAGAAAGAGATGAGTTGCTCCGGTCATACATCCAACGGTGGACACTCCTCTGCAACACCATGGAACCCGTCTCAGAAGGCCGGGTGATGGACGCGTTCATGCATGGCGTCGCTCGCCGCGACCTCCGCGAAGAGTTCAATAGGCTCCAGCCGAAGACCACAATCGAGCTCATGAAGATAGCCAACCAGTGGGCCGAGGGAGAGGACTACGTCCGCGACACCTCTCCAAAGAACGAAGCCGGAACAAGTAACTGGCGCGATGGACGACAGAAGAAGAAACAACGTTTCACCAACCTCGACTCGATCGAGCTAGTAGCGGCGGGATATCAAACCCCCCGTGATGACGCACGCGATAGCAGCCGCCACTATGATGAAGGACGCCAGTACAGTTGAACCAGCGACCAGGGTCGGCAGTCTGACTCAGGACAATACAACCGCAGCAGCGGCAGCATTAGCTGCAATGACGGAGGCCAGAAACGTGAGTGGAAGCGCGCGCTGACCCCAGCAGAGGAGCTGATGCAACCTTGCAAGCATCACTCGTTCCGCAACCCGGAAAGGGGCAAGTGGGGCGCCAACCACCTATTGAAAGATTGCCGCAAAGCACGCAAGATTTACCAGGCGATGCAAAATATCATCACCCATGTGCCAGCGCTGCAGCCGGCCCCGCAGCTCGCCATTCAGGCAGCACCCGTGAACAATAACCCAACACAGGCAGCGGGCACCTTCCCCAGCAGCAGCTACAGGAAGCCCAGCCAATGGCACACGACGCGTACCCAGCCGCGCGGGGACAACTCAATATGATACAAAAAGGACGCCCTTCAAACAGGACGCAGAAGCTCATAACCCGCCAAGTGCTACAGGCTAATACTTGCCCACCCGCAGTGCCGAACTACCTGAAAGGGTCAGAAACGCCAATCACGTTCTCCAGGGCAGACCACCCGAAAGATGTACCTCGACCCGGGCATGCCGCCCTAGTCGTTGAAGCCTTGATCGGAGGTTACAACCTGAAGAAGGTTTTCATGGATGGAGGAAGTGGCATCAACATCATATTCGCCGACACCCTGAGAAGGATGAGCAAGTCGACAAATAAGCTGCCAGAGTCCGAGACCACATTCCACGGCATAGTACCAGGGCAAGCAATCACGCCCATCGGAACGATCACACTCGACGTCATACTCGGGACACCCGAGCACTTCAGGAAAGAGTCGATCGACTTCGAGGTTGTCGACTGGAAGTCACAATATCATGCTATTCTTGGGCGCCCAACTTTCGCCAGGTTCATGGCAGTACCTCATTACGCCTACCTGATGATCAAGTTGCCTGGACCCAAAGGACGCGGAGACTATGACCCCTCTGACAGCTGCGACCGCGAGTTCAGCAGGATTTCTGAGTTCTTCGGGGTCGAAGAGCACTTCAAGGCCATTTCAGCCGACAACGACAAGACCATCTTCCCACCCCGAAAGAAACCAGCCAAGGACGCCGCCTTCAACACGAATGACGATACCACAACTCAGCAGGTCCATCCGAGTGACAGCAGCAAGACGGTCAAAGTGTCCTCAAGCTTGACCCCCACATAGGAAGGCGCGCTCGTCGAGTTTCTACGTGAGAACTAGAAAATCTTCGCATGGCAACCCTCTGACATGCCAGGAATACCCAGGAATCTCGCCGAGCACTCCTTAAAAGTTCACAAGGACGCCAGACCCGTCAAACAGGCCATGAGACGTTTTTCTGGACCCAAACGGGACGCGATCACCGCAGAAATCGATCGACTGCTGCACGCCAAGTTCATCCGAGAAATCAAGGACTCAGACTGGGTCGCCAACTCTGTCCTGGTAGAGAAGAAGAAGATGAAGAAGCTACGCATGTGCGTCGACTTCACCGCAGTCAACAAATGTTGCCGCAAGGACCATTTCCCGCTCCCGCGGATAGATTAGATCATCGACTCGACAGCAGGCTGCGAACGCCTGTCCTTTCTGGACGCCTACTCAGGTTACCAGCAGATCAGACTGAAAGTTGAAGACGAAGAAAAAACGGCGTTCATCACACCCGACGGTGTCTTTTGCTACCAAACAATGCCCTTCGGGTTGAAGAACGCTGGCGCCACGTAACAGCGCACGATGCAAGCATGCCTCAAAGGGCTCATCGGGCAGATTGTCCAAGGCTACGTCGATGACATCGTCGTCACGACCCGAAAGGAGGACACCCTAGTCGCCAACCTGCGCAAGGTCTTCGCGGCGCTCGACGCATATCAGATCAAGCTGAACCCAGAAAAGTGTGTTTTTAGCGTGCCAGTCGGAGAGCTACTAGGGCATCTCGTCTCTGCAAGAGAAATCAAAGGAAATCCCGAGAAGGTGCAGAATATACTCACGATGCCAGCACCCACCAAGCTCCGTGAAGTGCAACGATTAGCCGGCCGAGTCGCAGCTCTCAGCCGGTTCATAAGTAAGTTGGGGGAGAAGGCCTTGCCTTTCTACCAACTGATGAAAAAGACGGACAAGTTCGAGTGGACAGAAGAAGCACAACAGGCATTCAACCAGCTTAAGAAGACCCTGACGACTTCCCCAATCCTGGTAGCACCACTGGAGAACGAGTCGCTATACCTATACGTCTCAGCAACAAACAGGGTGGTGAGCACAGTACTCGTGGTTGAGCGGGAAGAAGAAGGGCATAGTCATCCTGTCCAGACGCCAGTTTACTACCTCAGTGAAGTTTTAACACTGTCTAAGCAGAACTACCCGCACTACCAGAAGCTGGCATACGGAGTCTTCATGACTTCCAGGAAGGTCGTCCACTACTTCTCCGAGCACCCGATCACGGTGGTAAGCTCCTCTGGCCTAGCATACATCCTCATAAACCAGCGCGCGACAGGACGAGTCGCCAAGTGGGTTGTCGAACTAGGACCCTGGGGGCTGAAGTACGCTCACCCGAAGTCTATCAAGGCCCAAGTCCTCCCGGAATGCACCACCGAGTGGATAGAAGCCCAGCTACCAGATGTCTCTGACCTGTCCAACGCATGGACAATGTACTTTGACGGCTCCAAGAAGTTCAAGTCAGCAGGGGCAGGAGTCGTACTCATCTCACCCAAAGGCGACAAGCTAAAATATGTTCTGCAGATGGACTTCCCGGCACCCTCTAACAACGAAGCAGAGTACGAGGCCCTGATCCATGGCATGCGGATGGCCAAAAACTGCGGCGCCACGCACCTCATGAACTACGGTGACTCCTACCTCGTCGTACAGAAAACCATGAAGTCCTGCGACGCCATCGCCGACAACATGATCGCCTACAGAGACATGTACAACCAGCTAGAGGGCACATTCGACGGCTGCGAGTTGCGGCACATCGGTCGCGATAGCAACGAGGAAGCCGACGCTCTCGCCAACATGGGCTCAGACAAGGTACCAGTACCACCCGGCGTCTTCCTCGAGCGCATCACACAGAGATCCATCAAGACTCGACCCGCAACAAAACCCTCCACACCAGCAACGAGCAACAGCAACCAGCAAGGAAAAAGAGCCCATGGAGGTCATGCTGGTAGAAGCTACATGGACAGGACCATACCTTGCGTACATACTGCACCAGAGGCTACCATCTGATCCAGTCGAAGCAAAACGCATCATCCGGCGCTCCAAAGGTTTCACCGTCGTCAACGGGGAACTCTACAAGAGAAGCATCTCAGGAATTCTGCAAAGGTGCGTAGATCCAGTAGACGGCCATGCCATCCTACTCGACATCCATGCGGGTATCTGCGGGCATCATGCAAGTAGTCGAGCCTTGGTGGCCAAAGCACTGTGAGCCGGGTTCTACTGGCCAACAGCTATGCAAGACGCAGAAGACCTAGTAAAGAAATGCCCCGGGTGCCAGGAATTTGCAAACAAGCCACACGCACCGGCGTCGGCGCTCAAGACAATACCACTAGCCTAGCCCTTCGCCCAATGGGGGTTGGACATGGTAGGTCCGCTGAAGAAATCCTCGCCCGGAGGGCACACTCACCTCCTGGTCGCAGTCGACAAGTTCACCAAGTGGATTGAGGCAGTGCCCATCACAAGTTCGACTACATCGTCAGCGGTAAACTTCATCAGATCCATCATCTTCAGATTTGGGGTGCCAAACGGATTATCACGGACAACGGCTCAAACTTCACAGCCGAAGAGTTCAAAGACTTCTGCTCAGATCAAGGCATCAAACTCAACTATGCATCTGCCTCACACCCGCAGTCCAATGGGCAAGTCGAGAAAGCCAATGGCCTAGTCTGCAGCGGCATCAAGAAGCGCCTGCGAGTGCCACTGAGACGCGTCGCGGGCGCGTGGGTCGAAGAACTGCCATTATTCCTATGGAGCTTGCGAACCACGCCAAACAGATCCACTCAGTACACTCCATTCTTCATGGTGTACGGTGGAGAGGCGGTTCTCCCCTACGACATCAAATTTGACGCGCCAAGAGTGGTCGCCTACGACGAGTCAGATGCAGAAGAAGCACTCGAAGACAACATGGACATCCTGGACGAAACACGCGACATCGCGTTAGCACGGTCAGCTGTGTATCAACAGGACCTGCGCAACTACCACGGAAGGAGGTTGCGACCAAGGGCATTCGTAGCAGGCGACCTGGTCCTCCGCCTCAAGCAGAAGAAGGTGCACGAGCTCGCCTCACCATGGGAGGGCCCATATGTTGTGACAGAGGCAATCGGCAACGGAGCCTACCGTCTGAAGGACTCGAAGATGGGAGCAGTCTGCAGCAACCCGTGGAACGTCGCGCAACTTCGCCGGTTCTACGCCTAGTCGACAAAATCATTGTACCAAGGAAAGCATGTCAACGCGGCAGGTTTCAGACGCACTCTTTCCCTTACCAGGGTACCTAAGGGGACTGGAAGGGTTTTAATGAGGCGGCCTGTTCGCAAGAATCAATAAAGAAGATTTACAGAAAAAGTTGTTCACCTTACCTTCTCAGTCAAGGCAATTAGTAACCTAGGCCGTCACTGGAATCACTCGGGGGCTGCGCCAACCAGGTTGAAATAAAAATCCTAGGCCGTCACTCGAATAACTCGGGGGCTACGCCATACAAGTTAAAAAAATAAGCCTAGGCCGCCCCTCGAATCACTCGGGGGTTGCGCCATGCACGCCCTACTCGAAAAATCCTAGGCCGCCACCTGAACCACTCGGGGGCTGCGCCATACAGTTCAAGTCCTAAAATCCTAGGCCGTTGCCCGACACACTCGGGGGCTGCGCTTCACAGGTATCACTTGAAATCCTAGGCCACCACTCGAGCTACTCGGAGCCTGCGCCATGCAGGACCTACTCGTAAAATCCTAGGCCGCCACCTGAACCACTCGGGGGATGCGCCATACAGGTCAAGTCCTGAAATCCTAGGCCGCCGCCCGACACACTCGGGGGCTGCGCTTCACAGGTATCACTTGAAATCCTAGGCCACCACTCGAACTACTCGGGGGTTGCGCCATGCAGGACCTACTCGTAAAATCCTAGGCCGCCACCTGAACCACTCGGGGGATGCGCCATGCATGTCAACTACTAAAATCCTAGGCCGCCACTCGAAACACTCGGGGGCTACGCTTTACAGGTAACACTTGAAATCCTAGGACGTCACTCGAAACACTCGGGAGCTGCGCCATACAGGTCCACGACAAAGCCATGGCCGCTACCCAAGGTGCTCGGGGGCTGCGCCGCACAGGTCCACGACTCGCGCTCAATGTACCCGAGCCACGTCGCACAAGACCTAGTACTAAGTTGCACTAAGTCCATTCGAAGGAGCACCACAGATAATCGCACAGTAAAGCAAACAGTTTTAACTTGCTTACTCGGGCATTCCCCATATCTAATACATTGATGTTTACATTCAGCAAATTCGCCTCCTATGACTAATCATGTACAGCAGAACATTGTTGTCCCTATTCTGCAGGCTCATCCTTTGGCGCGTCGAGTGTCCCTACAAGGCGCTCACTCAGCTTTTGGACCTGTTCAACCATTTGGCGAGCAGCCGCCAAGGTGTCGGCGCAGTCATCGTCACCGGGCAGGCCGCCCAGCACCCTCTCCAGAGGAAGGTTCGGCTGGTGCAGTCGAACGTACGCCAGCGCCACATTCGCCCCAGCGACGAGTTGCGCGTGGACTACCTCCTTCAACGCATCACCCTCGCGGAACCTCTCCAGGAAGGCGGTCAGCCCATGCGGTTGCCCGTTGTGTGGGAAGTACACACGATGGATATGCCAGAGGGTCTTCCGGCAACCTTCAAGAAGAAAGGCAGCCCGCCAAGTTCGATCAAGCATGCGCGCGAGGATTTGCCCTCCCGACTTGTTTGACCAGAATTGGCGAGCCTCGAAACAATCGCCAGTCGCCTCTCGGGTGACCCGCTCCTCAACCCGAGCCTGCTCAGCCTGCCAATCTGGGTTCACATCTGCGCCCAGAAATTACAAGTTAGAACCAGCAAATCTCAAGGAGGAAGTCAAGCAACAAAAGGCTACCAACCTTGCAGCTGTCGACTGATTAGATCAATCTCGCCAAGCAAAAATTCCTCACGCTGGAGAACCCCGCAGTGGGACGCGATTTGGAGCGCTCCAGCTCCAACTCAGCAAGCTTCAGACTCGCTTCAAGGCTAACCACCTTATTCCTCATATAGGTGATCAACCGCTGGTCATTCGCGCTACGCTGTGGAACGGGTACTGATCGACGACGACGTCCAGCTGCAGTCGAGCGAGAACCTCCCTCGCCACTCGCACGAGTCGTCGCAGCGGCAGAAGTGGCCTCATGCGCGTCAGTCTGTCACGAATATGCAATGTCAATACAGCAAAAAGACTCCTCAGCCAAAGCACAGTTGAAGGGAAAGAAATTATAATTCAGAATAAAAGAGGTTCCAAGGCCAGAAGACCCGACAAAATAAAGGTCATTACAAGCTGCAGAATGAAGTACAGGCTCCTGCGACTAAACGGACCTACACTACAAAAGCTCCTAAGCTACTGACTCCGACCGGGAGCGACTCTTCCGAGAAGCCGCCTCAGTGGCCTTGGCAAGCGCCCTCTCGAAGGTGGCCACAAGCTTCACAGCCAGTTGTGCAGCCTGCGCCTTCACCCCGCTAAGGGACGCGGTCCAGCCATCGGACCTTCGCGGAAAGCCGCTGACAACCTTCTCGAAGTCGCCAGCTACCTGATGGCCGAGTAGAAGCTGGAAGGTGAGCTCGGAGCCGCGTACCGTCTGCGTCCGAGTGAAGTCGGTGAGGGTAGTCGCTTCATCTTCAAACGGCGCCGTGAGGGCATCGACTAAAGGGGATCGTGTGCAGAAAACAAAAAATTTCCTAGCAACGATATCCTTAAACTAGCCAAAATCTACACTATGCAGATATATTAGTACGGCGGAGATCGGAATACATACCCTCGTAGACCGAATAACGGGGATTACGCTCCCGCACAAGCGTTGACGACGAAGACGACGTAGCTGACCTCTAGGTCGCGAAGAACTCGGCGCGACGAAGATGACCTCGAGGTCGGGTGGAGGAAGTAGGCCTCCGAGCACCGCTAGCGCAGCACCTCGCAGGGCGTTACACACATACGGTGGAGACGACGGCCTCCGAAGCTCCAGTCCAGGACGAGCAGCGGAAGACTTCGACCGGAACACCAGCAGCGCGGCAGCGGGCTATGGTGGAAGAGATCCCCTCATCCTCATCGGCGCAACTCCGACAAAGGGAATCATGAGATCGAGGAGAAATAAGAGAATTAATTGGTGAATTAAAAGGCCAGGGGTGCCCCTTCTTATATAGGCTCCCGGGGGGAGCCAACCTTGCCAGCCAGGCAATGTGGGACTATCCCCCATTGCCTGGTGCGGCCAGCCATGGTGCGCCGGCCCTAGGTGGGCCCCATTTGGCCCACCTAGGCCGGCCAAGGCTCCCAACCGAATTCCCTTGAGGGGTTCCCCCCCCCCCATGGGCCTTCTTTCGACCAGAAGGCCCATTTAGGGAAATCAGCCTAAATAAATTCGAAAATAAATATATAAAATCATATTTAGACATTAATTACACTAATTAATATGAAACATATTATATATAATTAATTCTAGCTCCGAAAACTCTTTCGTCGCTGCCCGATCTCCATCGGACCATTCCCGGGATGTTCCCGGTGATCTCTTTCCTTTCCGGTTGTCTTGTCGAAATCCCTTAAGTGTATTACCCTAGCGGTTCGATATAATAACAGGTATGATCAAGACTCCTCTATGATCAACGACTAACTCGTAGGCCTGGAACCCATGAATTAATCCCTGTGATATAACGAATGACTTTCATCTATCAAATCTGGACGTCTATGTAACATCCCAACATTTTATAATGTTCAAAAATCACTAAAATTTAAAACTTTTGTTTTGATTGAAATAAAATACTAAAATGCTTAAAGAAGCCAACTATCAAAGACTTCAACCAATTTGAAAAAGTCTATTATTTCAAAATTCTCAATGTGTCATTATTTTCAAAAGTTATTTCCAATTAAACATTACATTATCCATTGTATTTCAAAAACCTTAATATGTAATTTGACAAATGTTTTATAAGGCACAAACCATTTTATTTTAAGTAAATAGTTTACTTATAAATAATTGATTTCAACCACTGAGTCATATCTATTCATAAATTCAAGACTATTTAAAATGGTATATTTTTGCCAAATGGTTTTCATTCATTTAACTAAATTCAAATTAAAGTTTTGGAAATTATAAGTTTATAATTCATAAATTTAAAACTTCATATATTTTATAATTAATGAATTATCCAAATAAACATTTCCTTAGTTTAAATGAATTTCATTTATTTCAAAACATAAAATGATTTTCATGAATTTATATCCAGTATAAGAAATAAATTAAATCTATAATCTATTATAAAGATATGTTATAAAGTTTTCAAATGAATTATCATATTATGAAACTTAATGGTGCACAAAATAATTTGAATTAAAAATATTTACATTACATTTTCTCTTTCATTACAAATAGTTGTAATATGTTAAAGCTAAAATTTATTTAATAAGGGAAATGAGTTTAAATAACTTAAATTCAAACATAATTGAATATGGGTATTTCATATAATTTATTTAACCAAAATTAAAATTAATTAAATACTAGTTTTAAATTAAAAATAAAGTGTCAATTTTACATTTAATCAATATTTCGAAATTATTATTTTTGAAAAGTGTCCAAAACATGCCCACAACTGGTTTAACACAAAGATAATAATTTTACAAATTTTTAGAAATTTGTTTGACTTCATTTGGACACTTAAATCAAAAGATATGAATTAAAAGAAAAATCAGAAAAGAAAAAGAAAATTGATGACGTCAGCGTGACGTCATCGTCTTCAAGCTCCAGCCGGTTTTCACGCCCGAAAACAGCCGGCCGTTTCCTCTCTTAAATCCCGGCGATTAAGGCCGTGATTCCCTCCTCCGCTTGCTCCTTCAAATAGCCCTCTCCACCCTATCTGTTTCGCCCCAAGCCCTAGCCCCTAAGACGCCCCCAGGCCGCCGCGAGAGCTCGCCGGAGTTCGTCGAAGCCGCCGCCGTTTCTCCTCCGTCCCCGGCGAGGTAATCGCTCCGCGAGCCCGAGACCCACCCCCTCCTTCTCCCCTCGCTCGTGCGCACCTCCCCTGACCATCTCTTCAATGTTTTAGGCAGAGAATCGAGCTGGGCGTGCTCGACCGAAGCTCGCCGCCGTAACCTCGCCTCCGGCCGCAACCCCCTTCCTGTTCGTGAAGAAATCGTAGCCGTCGTCACCTCCATCGTCTCCGCCGCCTCGCGTCGTACCTCGCCGTCGCCTTTCCGAGCCGGGAGAGCCACCGGAGCGACTTCGCCGTCCACGCCCGAGCGGAACGCCGCCGTCCCCTCCATCTCCGGTGAGTTCCGCCGCCGGTTTTTGGTCAACTCTCCTGGACCATCCGATCTAAGTTTAACGGCCACGATTAGAACTTTAACGCGAAGGGGTACGAGTTGATCTGGACCGCCAGATCCAGATCTGACGGCCCAGATCTATCCACTTATCCACGTCAGCGCTGACTCAGCGTGCTTAGTCAGCACCACGTCGTGACTCGTCAGCGTCCGCGTCAGCAATTATTTTTGTAATTAATTTTAATTGGCAGTTTTGCAGAAAAGACCCTGTACATTAGATTTATCATATCCTTTTCTCTGTTTATCCAAATTAAAATATTTTTATATATTTGGAAAGCCCTTGACATTTAGAATATTTTAGATCGGCCAAAATTCAAATTTGACTTAATTTAAAATATTCAAATTTCAAATGGAAGATTTGAGTATATTTGTCATAACATTAAATCTAGAATTCCAAAAAATTGCAAATAAAATTGTTTTAGAAACTTTAGAATAATTGTGAATTAATGCCACTGCTATAAAACAATTTTGAGTAATATTGGAATGAAATCATGATTACATATTTAATTTGAATAGTTTGAGTATTTTCAACATAACTATTAATAGAAATATTATTTTTGATTAAATCAAATTGCAATAAATTTATTTTGTAGTTATATTTTCCATAAGAAAACTCCTCCCCCATTTTCTCTAAGTTAGGATTATTTTCAACTTAGCATTTTGGTAAAATGTTATACACAAAGACACTTAGGATTTTCAGCTTGGGGCTAGAAGACCAATGAAGGACTTAGCCAAAACAAGACTCCAGAAGAATCTCCAAGAAGTAGAAGCACTTAGAAGAAAAATCAAGAGGAAGTTCATGAAGACCAACCAGAAATATTTTCTAAGTCTTGCTCCCTCTCTTTTTCATTTCTCCTTTCTTCTCTTAGACCTCTTGAAGACTAAGTTAAATCTAAGACCAGCCTAGGTGATACAAAAACCATAAAGTCTGAAGATTATTTAAGTCTACCAAGAATTCAATCAAGACATCACCAAGGAGAATATTACAAGTCTGGAGATGAAGCCTGGCAGACCAAGTACATCTTTCTTCTATCTTTTCCCTCTTTCCTAATCTTGTCTTTCACTTAAGACTTAAAAAGATTTTCATGGCATTACTTGCATCTCTAGTCCTTAGAAATAATTTGCATATCATACATAACATGTTTTCCTTAGAAGTTTTATGAAACTTATTTGTTCACTATGTATGTGCATGTATGTTTGATGATTGTTGTTTGTTGATTGTTGTATTGTTGTTTACTTCTATTGTTTAGATTAAACGGAGAGCAAACGTTTGTTGTTGAAAAGAGTTTGTGAACAACGACAACATTCAAAGGCAAGTGGCACACCTCATAAACTTCCTAAGTATTTTCTATGCATTACTTAGTGTATTTTTATATGCATGTGTAGGATAGTATTGCTATGCTAAACCTGTGTAGAATTCCCTTACTCCTGTGTCTAGGTTCCTATATCATACTTAGCAGAAATATTGATGCTATGCAATTGATGAAAAGTTTTACAAATTATTAAGTGGCTACTCAGGGCTATGCTCATGGTTGTCGTCGCCTAGGATGAATTTCTATTCTACTTAGGGCCGTGAGCATGGTGGTTGTCAACCTGGGTGTAACATCCCAAATTTCTCAAAAATTTAAAACTTTGCATTCAAGCATCATGCATCATAAAAGTATGGCATTGAAATCACATAAGGAGTAATTTGAATTTTAATTATAGGGTTAAATAAAATTGTTTTCATTAAAGAGGTCTATTTAAGCTCCTTATACAAATCTGTATTTTATTATTTTATTTAATTAGCAAAATGATATCAAAAAGTTATAAATTAAATTAGCTTTTCAAAACATATTTTTATGAATTTTTCTGAAAAGTTTTGACTAAGTTTTAAAATCAAATTTGAATTAACTGTTTGAAATCAGAATATGTTTTGTTAAAAAAAAAAGAGAGAAGAACGGCCCGACCCAATCTGGGCCGAAGCCCACTTCGTTCCCTCCCGTACGCGCAGCGCAGGCGAAGCGCAGCGGCCCAACAACAGCCCACCTCCCTCCTTCTCTCACTGCCAGCCGGGGCCCACACGTCATCTCCCTCCCCAACTCGTGAAGAACACGAACACAACTCCACCGAAACCTAGATTTTTGCGGATCGAAATTCGTTAGTAAATCGCGAGGAAATAGCTTCCCTCCTCCCCCATATAAACCCCCTCTCCGCCGCCTCCTCCCGAACCCCAAAACCCTAAAAGTTTCCCCCGGGTTGCTCGGAAATCATCCGCCGCCGTCCGCCGCCGTTCGCCGCCGTAAGCTTCGGATTTCGAGGGCTACAGACGACCTCGAGCCCCCCCTTCTCGTCATATCTTCTTAGTTTCTCCGTGCGCATCTCCGTGACATCTTTTAACCTCCTCGTTCGCAGCGGGTCGTCATCTCCATCCACAACCGAAGCGAGCCGCCGCCAGCCTCGACTCTGACGAGCGATCCAGGGAGCCGCAAGCGACTCAACGACGACCAAAACTCGCCACCGACATTGCCTCGCGCCTCTGCACGTTCGGGCACGATCCATTCATCCCCTAGGGCCATATATAGCCATCGAGTGCGACGCCGGGCATGGCGCCGCCGCACCCAGAGGCACTCCGACGAGCAGCGCCGCCCGTTTTGGCCAGTTCAATCTGGACCCTTAGATTTAGATCGGACGGGCGCGATTTAATTTCCTTTACCGTTTCGTCCCTCTAATCTGGAGCGTCCGATGTAACTTAGATCGGACGGTTCCCGTGCCGATCCGCGGCGAATCGGTATCGCCCAATCAGAGCGCGCCGCGTGGCAGCTTTATTAATCTATTTCGGCAGAATTTAGTAATTAAAAACAGAAATTATGCAAAACTTGCAAAAATCATATATTTTGATCTGTTCATCCCAATTTGATGAATTTTATATCCACGTGAAGCTCTGCTTGTGTAGTTTAATATGGTTTCATTAGTTTATCCTTTTAGTGTATATTAAATTGCGGAATTTAATTGTTTAGCTTTCGGATGATTAAATCTATAATTTAATTAATAAAATTTCTTTCCAAATAAATCCAATTGTTTAGAGATTTATTAATGCCCTCTGTCCAGAGAGTGCAACCTGAGATTTATTTGAAACTTCTCATAATATAATTAAGGAAATTGGTTTTAGAACTTAAAACTACTAATCTGCTCAATATTTTAAATGATTAAATAAATATTAAAATATTGATCATTGCATGTTATGCATTAATAACAGAGAAATTAAAATGGTAATTATAAGGTCTTATTAAGTTCATTGCATATTAAGCATGCATACATATTTTTGTCTTGATATTCTAAGTGTTATGCTTGTGTGCTTATTTAGTGTTATTGTTTGTCTTAGATTGTGAAGAGGAGGAAGGTCCTTGTGATTGTTGTTCTTGCTGTGCTTGTTCCCTTTGTTACCAAGGCAAGTGACATTCATAATCTATCCTATGTTTTCTATATGCATTATTAGTAGATTTTGAGTAGTATGCATGATAGAGAAATTTTGATACTATCTTATAATAATAAGTTAGTTTACACTTTGAAAATATCCTAGTAGTGTGTAGCCATCCCTCCCCATGCAGCCACCAAAAGTTTTATTAGATGCTTAGCTATGCTATAAAGGAGTCTACTTATCATGTTATAAAATTATTTCTAAGTGTTAAAAACCTTGAATGCACTTCTGGGTGGAATTGGTTGTTTGGTTTATGTTGAGTGGCTTTTGGGACCATGCTTGTGGTTGTCTTTGCCTAGGATGAATTTCTATTCTACTTAGGGCCATGAATATGGTGGTTATCACCCAGAAGCGCACTTGTGGACGGCCACCCAGGAACAAAGAGATTTCTAAGTCCCTCCAAGTTTAGAAGCTTTCCGTGCAGCCTTCTGACAATGGACTCTGTCTAGAACTACTAAGTTGTGAGAGTGCAACCTGTCAGCTTGACAAGCAGATGTAGAGTTGATAGGTGGAACGGGTCTTGCTAGTATGGTTGCATTCTTTTTCTGAAAGTTCTTGTCTCAAATCTCTCCTTTCCAAAATACACTCCGCGTGTATAGGATTTCTCGGACAAATTGAGTCTTAAGGTGAAAGTGCACAACCTCTGCAGAGTCGACAACTGAGTACTCAGCCGTGTCCCCGGTGATGGACAACTTCGAGCTACTGGACAAGGATGGACGGAAGAATCTCAACATGGTTTTCGTAAAGTAAAATTTGACTAAGGAAAGAATTATTGGTGCACTTGGGCTTCATCCCTTGGTGCCAAGTCTTTGAGATACAAAAGTGTTTTACAAAAGATAGGAGAAAACTGGCTTTCCGCAAACTGCTTCATAATTTATCCACCATAGTCACTTGCCAATACTTCATTGTATTGACCTCTTACGGGGGCTTCATATTCAAATGTGCAGGTAATTCTGATGAGCAGTAAGTTTGGACTCGATTCTACACCCAACATGTCTGCTTGTGGTGTATGCTAGAAGAGGAGGCCCATTGCTTTTATTTTCGTTGTGAACTCTGAATATTTTAGCTAGTCTTCAAGACTATGCAATTTGTAATAAAGCTATACTTGGCTATTTTTGGATCTCGATGTAGTATTTTGATACTTATGCAATGATACTATATATTTTGTACTGTGGTGCTGGCAGTGATCCAGGGACTAGCACATAACACAGTTGTTCCATCTTTATTTAAAAGATGGGGCGCTACAAAATGGTATCAGAGCCAAAGTGTTGCCTGTAGGTTCGAGCCCTTAGGATTGGTTAAGCCTCTTTTTTATCATAATATTACCATCTTTGAAGTATGTTGGATCCTAGCGGCATAGTGGGATGAAGCGGCCCGGGACTAACCTTACATGTCCGCGTACATGAGACCTGTTCCACAATATAAGTGGCTGGCCGGGTGTCTGTCTCTCTCACTATAGTGAATATCCGACTTACAAAAAGTTGATAGTAGTGTTGAT
Source organism: Poa annua (assembly GCA_026929855.1). Lineage (NCBI taxonomy): Eukaryota > Viridiplantae > Streptophyta > Magnoliopsida > Poales > Poaceae > Poa > Poa annua. The sequence goes on from CM049428.1 coordinate 31,143,862, forward strand.
CACCTGTTAGAAAAGAACTTCTTTTTCTCTAAGTACTTAAGTACACCATAATTAGTATATCTTACCTTTGTCTTGTTTTAATAAACTTTACCTTCATCACTTAAGGATGTCGTTCTTCATGTATCAAACCGCGGAGGACTTCAAGGACATACGCTTTGGAAGATATCTTCTAGAGTTAGTAGAACTGTTGGCACTTCCAATACCCATCATCAAGGCTAGCCAGCTGAAGCACTTCAACAAAGAAGACTTATGGGGAATTCGCCTTTACCAACAAGGGCGCCAGACTGAACCCAAGACCGAAGACATCCAGTACAAGTCGATTAGTGACTCCTTGGAGAAAGGGCTGAATCTCGTCACGCAGGAGCTAATAGGACGTCTTTGCTTGCAATACCAAGAGGGGTTAAAAGACCACTACTTTGCTCACCTTGGCCAACGTGACGAACATGGGATTCCTTACTGTGTTAGCGAGGAAGACAAAAACAAACCAGAACCTTTGTACCCATATCTCCAAGACTTAGAACTTCACCTCTGGCAACTAGAAGAGGATAGACGCAATGAGCTGTTGAAGAATGATGAAATAATGGCACAAGTCAAGGAGACTCAGAAGAAGATTGAAGCCCAAGAAGAGGTGGCCAACGCTCAAGAGGAGAAGTTCCGAGCTCAAGAGAAGAAGTTCCAAAATCAAGAAAAGAGAATTAGAGACAAGAACAAGGAGATCAAGACCTTGAAGGATGAAATTCTGAGCAACGACGTCGAGTTCGAAGCTGATCGAGATTTGATCGAGACACTACGCCGTGAGAAGAGAATGCTGCAAGAGAAGATTGAAGTCCTGGAGAAGGAAGCAATCGAGACTCTGCACCGTGAGACGACAATGTTACAGGAGAAGAATGAGGCCTTGGAGAAGGAGGTGAATGACTACAAGGAGATCCTTACGAAGGAAGGCATCACCATCGAGGAAGTCGAAGAAGATGAAGGAGACGTCATGGACGAAGTTTAGACTTAGTAGTTGGACCACCATATTCTCCCTCGTTTAGTTAGTCGTTCTTTTTAAAAAAACATTGATCTCCAACTTGTGGTGTGACAATGATTGAATGTTTGGTTTGCAGACTCTGTGGTGTCCAAGTAAGGTATAGCAGTGGATCCTGAAAAGGTTTCAGCTGTAACTAATTGGGAACCACCGAAGAATGTTGGTGAATTACGAAGTTTTCTGGGCCTGGCAGGATACTACCGACGATTCATTGAAAACTTCTCCAAGATTGCCAAGGCCTTGACGGAATTATTGAAGAAGGAGAAGAAATTTGAGTGGACAGAGGCATGCGAAGCCAGTTTTCAGGAATTGAAGAAACGTCTGGTTTCAGCCCCAGTTCTATGCTTACCTGATTTGGAGAAGGAATTCCAAGTATACTGTGATGCTTCACGCCAAGGCTTGGGAAGTGTGTTGATGCAGGAAGGCAGAGTGGCATCTTATGCCTCCAGACAACTCAAGAAACATGAAGCAAATTATCCAACTCATGATCTCGAGTTAGCATCAGTAGTGCATGCCCTGAAAACTTGGAGACCCTACCTAATGGGAAAAAGATGTGAGGTATTCACGGACCATAAAAGTTTGAAATACATATTTACACAGAAGGAATTGAATATGAGACAAAGAAGATGGTTGGAACTTATTAAAGATTATGATTTAAGTCTTCAATACCATCCGGGAAAAGCTAATGTGGTAGCAGATGCTCTAAGTCGTAAGGTGTATGTGAATGGCCTTACAGCAGGAGAATTACCCGAGGATTTATGCAAGGCATTCAAGGACCTCAGATTGGAAGTAGTACCTGAAGGGTTTGTAACCTCATTAGTTGTACAGCCCACTTTGATGGACAAGATACGTGAAGCTCAGAAAGGAGACAAGGAAATAGAAGAGATCAAAGTCAATTTAAGAGCTGGAAAAGCTAAAGGATTTCATGAGGATGAGCAGGGGATTTTGTGGTTTGAAAAACGTGTATGTGTGGCCAATGACCCTGATATTAGGAAGTTAATTCTGCAAGAAGCTCATGAAACACCTTATTCAATTCATCCGGGAAATACCAAGATGTATATGGATGTGAAAGAGAGATTTTGGTGGAATAATCTGAAGAGAGAAATAGCAGAATACATCGCTAAGTGTGATGTATGTAGTCGAGTAAAGGCAGAACATCAGAAACCAGCAGGACTCTTACAACCTTTGAAAGTACCGGATTGGAAGTGGGATTCCATTGGGATGGACTTCATCACTGGATTACCAAGGACCAGATCGGGTTATGATTCTATTTGGGTTATCGTTTGTCGTCTAACCAAGATAGCTCACTTCATACCCGTGAAGACCACTTATACTAGTGCAAAGCTAGCCGATATTTACATGAAGAGAATTGTGTGCCTTCACGGCGTTCCTAAGAGTATCGTGTCTGATAGGGGGACCCAGTTCACCTCTCATTTTTGGAAGCAGTTGCACGAATCTTTGGGAACCAGATTGGAATTCAGTACGGCTTTCCACCCGCAAACAGATGGTCAGACTGAAAGAGTGAATCAGATTTTAGAAGATATGTTAAGAGCTTGTGCGCTCGACTATGGATCTAGCTGGGATGATAATTTGCCATTCGCTGAGTTCTCCTACAACAATAGTTACCAAGTCAGCATTGAGATGGCACCGTTTGAGGCCTTATATGGAAAGAAATGCACAACCCCACTGTTGTGGAGTGGTGTAGGAGAACGGAGTTTCTTTGGGCCTGATATAATACAGGATGCTGAAGAGAAAGTCAGGCTGATTAAGGACAAATTGAAAATAGCACAGTCACGCCAGAAAAGCTATGCAGATTCCAAGCGTAGAGAAGTCACCTATGAAGTGGGAGATAGAACCTATTTAAGGGTGTCACCACTTCGGGGTGTGAAAAGGTTTGGAATCAAGGGAAAGTTAGCACCTCGATTCATTGGACCATTCAAAATTCTGTCTCGCAAAGGTGAAGTGGCATATGAGTTAGAGCTACCTGAAGTGTTGTCTGCGGTTCATAATGTGTTCCATGTCAGTCAGTTGAAGAAATGTCATCCCGAGATGAGGGGAGTTCCCTTAAAGGATACTGTACCCCTCGAGGAGGTACAATTGGAGAGTGACCTGACATACAAAGAGAAGCCCATCAAGATATTACAAACAGCAGAAAGAGTCACCCGTACCAAAACCATCAGGTTTTGCAAGGTCCAGTGGAATCATCATACCGAAGACGAAGCCACCTGGGAACGAGAGGATGACCTCCGAGAAGACCACCCACACCTATTTGCTGACCTTTCCGAAGCTCGAGGGCGAGCTTCTTCTTAAGGGGGTTAGTCTGTAACATCCCAAATTTCTCCAAAATTTAAAACTTTGCATTCAAGCATCATGCATCATAAAAGTATGGCATTGAAATCACATAAGGAGTAATTTGAATTTTAATTATAGGGTTAAATAAAATTGTTTTCATTAAAGAGGTCTATTTAAGCTCCTTATACAAATCTGTATTTTATTATTTTATTTAATTAGCAAAATGATATCAAAAAGTTATAAATTAAATTAGCTTTTCAAAACATATTTTTATGAATTTTTCTGAAAAGTTTTGACTAAGTTTTAAAATCAAATTTGAATTAAATGTTTGAAATCAGAATATGTTTTGTTAAAAAAAAAAGAGAGAAGAACGGCCCGACCCAATCTGGGCCGAAGCCCACTTCGTTCCCTCCCGTACGCGCAGCACAGGCAAAGCGCAGCGGCCCAACAACAGCCCACCTCCCTCCTTCTCTCACTGCCAGCCGGGGCCCACACGTCATCTCCCTCCCCAACTCGTGAAGAACACGAACACAACTCCACCGAAACCTAGATTTTTGCGGATCGAAATTCGTTAGTAAATCGCGAGGAAATAGCTTCCCTCCTCCCCCATATAAACCCCCTCTCCGCCGCCTCCTCCCGAACCCCAAAACCCTAAAAGTTGCCCCCGGGTTGCTCGGAAACCATCCGCCACCGTCCGCCGCCGTTCGCCGCCGTAAGCTTCGGATTTCGAGGGCTACAGACGACCTCGAGCCCCCCTTCTCGTCATATCTTCTTACTTTCTCCGTGCGCATCTCCGTGACATCTTTTAACCTCCTCGTTCGCAGCGGGTCGTCATCTCCATCCACAACCGAAGCGAGCCGCCGCCAGCCTCGACTCCGGCGAGCGATCCAGGGAGCCGCAAGCGACTCAACGACGACCAAAACTCGCCACCGACACTGCCTCGCGCCTCTGCATGTTCGGGTACGATCCATTCATCCCCTAGGGCCATATATCGCCATCGAGTGCGACGCCGGGCATGGCGCCGCCGCACCCAGAGGCACTCCGACGAGCAGCGCCGCCCGTTTTGGCCAGTTCAATATGGACCCTTAGATTTAGATCGGACGGGCGCGATTTAATTTCCTTTACCGTTTCGTCCCTCTAATCTGTAGCGTCCGATGTAACTTAGATCGGACGGTTCCCGTGCCGATCCGCGGCGAATCGGTATCGCCCAATCAGAGCGCGCCGCGTGGCGGCTTTATTAATCTATTTCGGCAGAATTTAGTAATTAAAAACAGAAATTATGCAAAACTTGCAAAAATCATATCTTTTGATCTGTTCATCCAAATTTGATGAATTTTATATCCACGTGAATCTCTGCTTGTGTAGTTTAATATGGTTTCATTAGTTTATCATTTTAGTGTATATTAAATTGCGGGATTTAATTGTTTAGCTTTCGGATGATTAAATCTATAATTTAATTAATAAAATTTCTTTCCAAATAAATCCAATTGTTTAGAGATTTATTAATGCCCTCTGTCCAGAGAGTGCAACCTGAGATTTATTTGAAACTTCTCATAATATAATTAAGGAAATTGGTTTTAGAACTTAAAACTACTAATATGCTCAATATTTTAAATGATTAAATAAATATTAAAATATTGATCATTGCATGTTATGCATTAATAACAGAGAAATTAAAATGGTAATTATAAGGTCTTATTAAGTTCATTGCATATTAAGCATGCATACATATTTTTGTCTTGATATTCTAAGTGTTATGGTTGTGTGCTTATTTAGTGTTATTGTTTGTCTTAGATTGTGAAGAGGAGGAAGGTCCTTGTGATTGTTGTTCTTGCTGTGCTTGTTCCCTTTGTTACCAAGGCAAGTGACATTCATAATCTATCCTATGTTTTCTATATGCATTATTAGTAGATTTTGAGTAGTATGCATGATAGAGAAATTTTGATACTATCTTATAATGTTAAGTTAGTTTACACTTTGAAAATATCCTAGTAGTGTGTAGCCATCCCTCCCCATGCAGCCACCAAAAGTTTTATTAGATGCTTAGCTATGCTATAAAGGAGTCTACTTATCATGTTATAAAATTATTTCTAAGTGTTAAAAACCTTGAATGCACTTCTGGGTAGAATTGGTTGTTTGGTTTATGTTGAGTGGCTTTTGGGACCATGCTTGTGGTTGTCTTTGCCTAGGATGAATTTCTATTCTACTTAGGGCCATGAGTATGGTGGTTGTCACCCAGAAGCGCACTTGTGGACGGCCACCCAGGAACAAAGAGATTTCTAAGTCCCTCCAAGTTTAGAAGCTTTCTGTGCAACCTTCTGACAATGGGCTCTGTCTAGAACTACTAAGTTGTGAGAGTGCAACCTGCCAGCTTGACAAGCAGATGTAGAGTTGATAGGTGGAACGGGTCTTGCTAGTATGGTTGCATTCTTCTTCTGAAAGTTCTTGTCTCAATTCTCTCCTTTCCATAATACACTCCGCGTGTATAGGATTTCTCGGACGAATTGAGTTTTAAGGTGAAAGTGCACAACCTCTGCAGAGTCGACAGCTGAGTACTCAGCCGTGTCCCCGGTGATGGACAACTTCGAGCAACTGGACAAGGATGGACGGAAGAATCTCAACATGGTTTTCGTAAAGTAAATTTTGACTAAGGAAAGAATTATTGGTGCACTTGGGCTTCATCCCTTGGTGCCAAGTCTTTGAGATACAAAAGTGTTTTACAAAAGATAGGAGAAAACTGGCTTTCCGCAAAATAGCCTACAAACTCCACCAAGCCAAATATGCATATAGAATTAGACTTGTCATAATTTATCCACCATAGTCACTTGCCAATACTTCATTGTATTGACCTCCTACGGGGGCTGCATATTCAAATGTGCAGGTAATTCTGATGAGGAGTAAGTTTGGACTCGATTCTACACCCAACATGTCTGCTTGTGGCGTATGCTAGAAGAGGAGGCCCATTGCTTTTATTTTCGTTGTGAACTCTGAATATTTTAGCTAGTCTTCAAGACTATGCACTTTGTAATAAAGCTATACTTGGCTATTTTTGGATCTCGATGTAGTATTTTGATACTTATGCAATGATACTATATATTTTGTACTGTGGTGCTGGCAGTGATCCAGGGACTAGCACATAACACAGTTGTTCCATCTTTATTTAAAAGATGGGGCGCTACACTGGGAGTACACATCCACTAAGTTAATGAAACACCAGGGTGGATTGGTTGAATGGTTTATGTTGAGTGGCTACTCAGGACTGTGCTTGTGGTTGTCTTTGCCTAAGGTAGTTTCTACTATACTTGGGGCCATGAGCATGGGGGTTGTCAACCTGAGAGTGCACTTGTGGATGGCCACCCAGGGAACAGAGGAATCTGAAGAACTCCGAGTGACGGTTGCTTCCCGTGCAACCTTTTGACAATGGGCTCTGTCTAGAATAATTAAGTTGTGAGGGTGCAACCTGTCAGCTTGACAAGCAGATGTAGGGGGATGATAGGTGGAACGGGTCTTGCTAGTATGGTTGCATTCTTCTTCTGAAAGTTCTTGTCTCAATTCTCTCCTTTCCTTAATACACTCCGCGTGTATAGGATTTCTTGGAAAAATTGAGTCTAAAGGTGAAAGTGCACAACCTCTGAAGAGTGTAAAACTAAGTACTTAGCCGTGTCCCCGGTACGGACAATCTGAGCAGCTGATCACGGACGTCAACAGAGGATTCCACCATTCCAACTTCAGAAATAAAACTTGATGGGTGAACAAGGGAAGATGAGATTTATGGTTTTCATGCCATACTTGTCTTGATTTGAAGAAAGTGTTTTCCAAAAAGATAGGAAAAATTGGCTTTATGCAAAATAGCCTTGAACTCCACCAGCCAAATATGCATATAGGCTTTAGAGTTATTCCATTAAGTGCCCACCATAGTGTCACTTGCCAGACTCCATATTTAATGGAATCTGGCCCACGTTGTTGCAATATTTTTCTTATTGCAGATTGAATAAATGATGAGTGAGGTTTCGTTTAAAGGTTTCGAGTCTACAACCAACATGTTTTTGCCTGTGGCAACATGAAGTTGTTGGAGACCCACTGCTACTGTATTTCCGCTGTGTACTTTTTCAATGCTAGCTTTATGCTATGCAACTTGTATCGAATTTTTTGTAAGACTGGATCATCGATATAATAAAATTGATACTTTGTTGTGATATTACATCATAAACTGTGTGTACAAACGAATCGATCCAGGGATTTGCACTATACACAGGTATCTGCCTTATTTAAAGTGCAGGTACGCTACAGTCTAGTCTTAAACCCTTTGTCATGGCGATACTTAGCGTGTCCGAGCACCATTCTCAGATATCTCCATACCCAGCATGATCTCGTTACCGACCTCGCTATCTTCTACTTGTCTATGATATTATGTCAGCTGGTGACCTAGTCACATGTTTGCAAACTCATTTGACATAATCTCACCGAGTGGGCCCTAGAGTATCTATCCGGCTATGCGGACTGGCAAATCCCGCTGTTGACCCCTCGTCTCAACTACCCCCTTCCGGTACCCAAAAGTATCACCTATCATTGTCACACTATATAAGATATGACGTTTGGTGCGATCAAAGTATTTTCCAGGGATAACAATAAGAGTTGGTCTCACGGTCTTAAGGCGTAATGACTATGTCCTATAAATACTGGGTATGTCCATCACATCGTTACACCTAACGATATGACTTCCATTGCCGACCGGCGCCATGCCCTATGATCGGAAAACCTCGATCATCAATCGCGCAATGAAACTAGTCTTAGGATAGGCTACTAGGGACCTGGTTGTTTTATCTACCACACATGTATTAATGTTTTCGCTTAATACAGTTATAGCATGGTGTAAAACATATAATGAACAATTGGGATATTGCCAATAAACTATGTTTATTAAGTGCCTCTAGGGCATATTCCCTTCAGTCTCCCACTTTCACTAGAGTAACACTTAATCTAGTTTACACCTTGGTAAAAGCTCAACACCCATAACATCTTGGTGCCTGCTCGCCTCGTGGAAGAGGAATACAGTCAATAGATCTCACACATTGAGACCTATATGTGCTTTGCAACACTTCTATGTCATCTAGTTTGACATGATCCCGTATCTTACGATGACGGTGAAATATATCCTAGTGGATGGAGTGAGACTCGAGCATTCGCGTAGCATGGCCTTAAAAGTCTAAGAGATCTATTAAGGGGACCACCTACGCTCGGAAAACTGCTCAGTCCAATCACACTTGCTACTTGTGAAGTCGCGATATATTTCAAAACCTATGTTGATTATGCGACAGTGCATTCATATGCGACTTCGTAAACTAACCATGTCTATCTTCAAAATAAAGGACATCTCCTATATGAGATTTCTAGTCGTATGGGTCAGTGTCATAACTTGCATCATCGTAACCGCTTTACGACAAGTTGTCTTTCCACTCTTACCCTTTACTAGAAAACATATCTTCAGTTCTTATAGACACTGAAGAATAAACTTAACGTTTGTTCATTGATCCACACAATGATCACTCTAGAACCTGTTCTTCAACCAAGAACTTGGGTCACACTAAGTCGAGCTTTCAGTCTAATAGCATCTATGTCTGATACATAGATAATGTCGAACATCATTTGCTATTACTGAAAATGTCAAGATAAACTTAATATTTTACCTAGTCATACAAGCAAGAACCTCTTTCTTTGCTTGTCCTATTCTGAAACACTTCAGAATCTTGACTTAGGAAATATTCCGACTTAATGTTATTAAGCCACTTACGATCTATACAATTATAAATCGGATGCCTAATACTCCTAACTTCATTTCATAGAAAATTTAATCACTTAAATAATCCTCTACACTCTACTAGAGGATCTGTGTCATTCAATATGTCGTTACATACTAAATCATGAATGACACCTAGCTCCCACTCAAATATGCCTTCCGCATATAAGATCAAGGAAAAGCTACTTAGCTCCCACTCAAATATGCCTTCCGCATATAAGATCAAGGAAAGCTACTTTGCTCCCACTCACTTCTTTGCAAATGTAGGTTTCTTCAACTATTTTGGACAACTCCAAAATCCTTTGATCACATTATCAAAGTGAAGATTCCAGTTTCGATATGCTTGATTCAGCCCATGAATGGACCACTGAAGTTTGCATACATGTTTAGCATCCTCAGGATCACCAACTCTTTTTTAATGACACTATTAAGAAACATGGTTTCCTTATCCATCAATCAATTTCTCATTCGAAATTATAGTGATTACTATACGACCCAGAATAGATTTAGGCTTCGCCACTTGAGACAAACTCTCATGTGGTCAACTTTTGAAACTGTCGGAACTGTTTCACGACAATCGATCCTTCTCAATGTCTATTCTCTCATAAAATTCCATATACTATTAACATCCTAAATGCCATCAACAAGATCTCCCAAGTCATTACCTGGTAATCGTATATGGATTTTATTTCAGATCATAAATGACTCATAGCCATTTCTCGGACTTAGGTCCACCATCTCTTCTTCGTAGTTCGTAGGTCTATCATATTCCATTAATATGACCTTCATAACAAGATTGTCGTAACACACAGTGTGGAACACAACCTCGTATGCCTACGCTCTTAGTATGAGCTCAGAACATCATGTTCTTGAATCATCAGCTTTTTCAAGCTGTGGAGCCTGACACCGAAAACACTTTCGGTTGCGCCACTCTGATGTCTGGAAAGGAAGTTCACCAACTTCGTCTTGCTCTACTTTCTTTCTCACTTATATCCTTGGACAAGAAACTATTTCTTTCGCAAGGTATATCCTGGCAACGACTTTCCCTATGTCGTGAGACATGTACCCAACTAACTCTTTAGGTATGGTACGCTACAAAGATTAATCCATTTTAGGTTTGATCACATCGAAACACTAAATTGCTGAAACGACAATCAAGGCTAAAAAGCCATGCCATCACTCATATGGTATTGTCTCCATGGATTCAAATGGTTTCCCTATTATCTAACGTGAGTGTTACGTTTCAACCATATGACTCTAACGATCTCAATAATTCGGTAAGAGATTTATTTACCAAAAACTATCCGATAGGGTGCAATTACGACGTCCTAACACACCATAACACTATGGTGTTCCATGCGACGTAATTTGTGGAACTCTTGTCACAAGTCTTCCAATGATGTGCCAACATTATAACTCAAATCTTCATTTCCTCGATCTGTATCGCAGGAACTTGATTTTCTTGTTAAGTTTATTTCCTACTTCATTCTGAACTTGTTTGATCGAATCAAAATTTCACACTAACATTCCCCGGAGTGGATATCCATATATCTACTCGGAATATTCATGAAGTCTATGAAATAAAGACTTCCACTACACGTTAAAGTACTTCATTGATTCACATACACCCATATGCACGATTCTCAACAAGCTATACTTAAAACGTTCAGTGAAGTTCACGAAATAAAGGTCTCCATTACCCGTCAATTACTTCATTGAACCACATACATCTCTATGTATGACTATCAATAAGTTATATGCCCGCTTTCCGAAAACGGCGTCACAGTTATTTTGCAAGTGTCAAAAGATCAAATCTTAGGACTTGTAGATCCATCCGGTATGGAGCTAATGCATTGACTATAACATTGACATGACTAAACGGTAGTGCCACACATATGTGGTGTCTTTATTAAGTTTGTATCCTTTGGCATTAATATTATGAATGTGGGAGCTTCTACCATCTAAATTCAAATCGGCATATGATCATTACTTCATAAATATAGGACACCAAATTTGTCACTATCATGTATGAACAAGTGTCTCGCTAGAGGAGACACACTTGTAACGATCATACTAACAGGCGATCATAAAGAATTTATTCAAATGGTAGATCTAGAGGGAGAGTGTCTATGGCTATCACAACAACTTGACCGCGATTATCAACACGCAATGTCGCCTCATCCTTTCAAGCTACTCAAGCAGTAAACCTGGTTTTCACAAAACATGACTAGTTCAATACTTAGTCACTAATGCGAGTACTTGCTTAGCTAAAACATTCATAACATGTATATCATATATACACCATCATCATTGATGACTTCCGGCGATCTGTTTCATTTTCTTGATACTTCCACCGTAATCAAGAACCATGAAGGTGAACGATTCCCCTTGCATGACATAGTCTATGACAGAGGATTTGCACTTGGCAACGATGTCTGTCATCCAGTGATTGAGCTGAGCGAGGCGTCTCAATGTTCATCAAGTATGAACATATGTCATTAAGTATGACCGCCACGTGCTCCCTCAATGTGTGTATTCTCTTCCATCTTGGTTGAGAAGACAATCAGTCAACGTACTGATAAATTTCATCAACCCAACGTTTGGGGTACCCCGAGTTTAGCGACCATATCATATGTTCGCGATCTAAAAAACTCGTACCCACCGTTGGTTCTCTATGGCAGAGATCATAGCATGCACTGGACTATGATGATATCATCCGCACAAAATCTGATAATCCAAATTATCTTTTGTTAGCGGAATCTCCGGGTTTATCTCCTAGCGGGTATTGTATCACAAAGAGCTAACGGTTTAAACAAGGAGTATCATCAAGTTAAAGTATAAAACTATGAAGTTTGGACCTATCATCCGCACAAAATCTGATAATTCAAATTATCTTTTGTTAGCGGAATCTCCGGGTTTATCTCCTAGCGGGTATTGTATCACAAAGAGCTAACGGTTTAAACAAGGAATATCCTCAAGCACGAGTCTCAATCGCAGGAATGCGCCTAACTTGAAAAGATGCTATCACAATGGTTAATATCTACAAAGGTTTTGCAAAACAGATTTTGTTCATTATATTTTGAGTTCTAGTATTTAGAAAATAACTATCCGAACTCCCACTCAAACGAACATCCCTCCTGGTCGTTTAAGCGATTACACGAACCCCATCCATTGCACCACCCCTCATCATCAGAGCCGGCGGCACAACTTCAAGAGTAGACAATTGTCCGCCACACCAATTTTGTGAATCGTGCTCAACCTTTCGGTCTCCCTGTTCCGAGGCCATATCTGCATATGCTAGGCTCGCCACCATAACCTCCACGCTGACGCTTGTGCAACATGGCTTACACCCACTGTATGCGAACGACGAGATGTCTGACACCCGATCATCACGGCCTGCCTCATAACGTAGAACTTTCTTGGTGGTGCGCGTTGGAGGGAGAACACTAGTGGTATTTTGAAGGGATCATCTTATATAGCTACCGCCGTGCAACTAATATATACTCTATATATATAATCACACAATATAAGATGCACACAAAACATCAAATGTAATGCAATGTGATATAGTCCATTGCGCCATGGTCTTCTTGGCGCCCGTGGTTTATAAACAATTTAATAAACCTACCTTGACCATATCACATGGTCCCTGCAAAATAAAGTTAGACGCTTCTACTTTATCTTTTGCATATTTTACGTGGCTCGGGGCTTTCGTAAATAGAACCGCTTCATACCTACGAACCTTATGACCACAACAACGATCCAATAATTGCATGTTTAAGCATCCCTTTCGGGCCCTCCATTGAAAATGCAAAGCCAACTAAAGAGAGAGAAACAGGCACCCGCCAGCCACAGATACGGTACAAGCCGTATGTCAGTAGTGAAACCAGTCTCGCGTAAGCGTACGCGTAAAGTTGGTCCGGGCCGCTTCATCAACTCGATGCCGCTAGAATCACAAGTGCGCGCTAGAGGGTAGCAAATAACAGGAACGGTGCCCCCGTGCAGAACACGGGTTGTAACAGCGTACAGTTATATCTACTATAGATCGGCTCTGATACCACTGAAGAGGATCGTGTGCATAAAACAAAAAATTTCCTAGCAATGATATCCTTAAACTAGCCAAAATCTACACTATGCAGATATAGTAGTACGGCGGAGATCGGAATACATACCCTCGTAGACCGAATAGCGGGGATTACGCTCCCGCACAAGCGTTGACGACGAAAACGACGTAGCTGACCTCTAGGTCGCGAAGAACTCGGCGCGACAAAGACGACGAAGATGACCTCGAGGTCGGGTGGAGGAAGTAGGCCTTCGAGCACCGCTAGCGCAGCACCTCGCAGGGCGTTACACACATACGGTGGAGACGACGGCCTCCGAAGCTCCGGTCCAGGACGAGCAGCGGATGACTTGGACCGGAACACCAGCAACGCGGCAGCGGGCTATGGTGGAAGAGATCCCCTCATCCTCCTCGGCACAACTCCGACAAATGGAATCACGAGATCGAGGAGAAATAAGAGAATTAATTGGTGAATTAAAAGGCCAGGGGTGCCCCTTCTTATATAGGCTCCCGGGGGGAGCCAATCTTGCCAGCCAGGCAATGTGGGACTATCCCCCATTGCCTGGTGCGGCCAGCCATGGTGCGCCGGCCCTAGGTGGGCCCCATTTGGCCCACCTAGGCCGGCCAAGGCTCCCCGCCGAATTCCCTTGAGGGGTTTCCCCCCCCCCCCCCCCCCCCCCCATGGGCCTTCTTTCGACCAGAAGGCCCATTTAGGGGAATCAGCCTAAATAAATTTGAAAATAAATATTTAAAATCATATTTAGACATTAATTACACTAATTAATATCAAACATATTATATATAATTTATTCTAGCTCCGAAAACTCTTTCGTCGCTGCCCGATCTCCATCGGACCATTCCCGGGATGTTCCCGGTGATCTCTTTCCTTTCCGGTTGTCTTGTCGAAATCCCTTAAGTGTGTCACCCTAGCGGTTCGATATAATAACAGGTATGATCAAGACTCCTCTATGATCAACGACTAACTCGTAGGCCTGGACCCCATGAATTAATCCCTGTGATATAACGAATGACTTTCATCTACCAAATCTGGACGTCTAGTCTTAAACCCTTTGTCATGGCGATACTTAGCGTGTCCGAGCATCATTCTCATATATCTCCATACCTAGCATGATCTCGTTACCGACCTCGCTATCTTCTACTCGTCTATGATATTATGTCAGCTGGTGACCTAGTCACATGTTTGCAAACTCATTTGACATAATCTCACCGAGTGGGCCCTAGAGTATCTATCTGGCTATGCGGACTGACAAATCCCGTTGTTGACCCCTCGTCTCAACTACCCCCTTCCGATACCCAAAAGTATCACCTATCATTGTCACACTATATAAGATATGACGTTTGGTGCGATCAAAGTATTTTCCAATGATAACAATAAGAGTTGGTCTCACGGTTTTAAGGCGTAATGACTATGTCCTATAAATACTGGGTATGTCCATCACATCGTTACACCTAACGATATGACTTCCATTGCCGACCGGCGCCATGCCCTATGATCGGAAAACCTCGATCATCAATCACGCAATGAAACTAGTCTTAGGAGAGGCTACTAGGACCTGGTTGTTTTATCTACCACACCTGTATTAATGTTTTCGCTTAATACAGTTATAGCATGGTGTAAAACATATAATGAACAATTGGGATATTGCCAATAAACTATGTTTATTAAGTGCCTCTAGGGCATATTCCCTTCATCGACGGCAGTCGGCGGCGGGTCGCTGGGAAAAATGCTCCGATGCACAGTCGTGAGCGCTCCAGTCGACTTCTGCAGCGCCGCCGTCGATTTCTGCAGTGCAGCAGAGGAATATGCGCAGACACGGTCGAGAAACCCGACCGCGGTGGCCAAGTCGACATTGTCGCTGGACGAGCCTTCCGGAGGAGCGCCGCCACATTTCTCTGAAACAAGAGGTCACAAATCAACAGAAAGAAAAAGAAGCAAAGACAAGGTAGGCGCTAAGCCGAAAACTCACCTCCAAGGGCGCCAGCGAGTGAGAGCAGGCGGTCGACCTCGGTCTTCTCCCGGACGACCCGCACACGCTCGCGCTCCTGGGACTCGTGCAGCGCCTTCTCAAGCTCCGCCTGAGACTGAAGCTTCAGCTCCAACTCTTCAGCCCGCTTAGTAGCCTGGTCCAGAGAGGTGCGCAGCTCGTCCCTCTCCTTCTCCAGGCAAACATAGGCAGCGGCTGCCTCAAGCTGTTGGCGGTAGTATGGCTGCAGAAACAACAAGAAGTTATAAAGTTGCGGGCGACTATACTAGTCACCCACACCTCGGGGGCTACTCCCATCGGGAGCGCTGTTCGCGCACCTGATGAAATTTAAGGACTACAAGAACAAGAACAAAGACTTACGTGGTCCAGAAGGTCGACATCGTCCGAAGCCACGGAGGGAGCACGACTCGGTGCCCTGAAGTCGCCAGTCGGCGCACGCTCCTCGACCACCGCCTGCGTTACCAGCTCAGTCGAGGGAGCAGAGGTGTGCTCCACTTCGCGGCGAGGGGAGCTGACCTTGCCAGAGCGGTTGCTGAAACAAATTCAAGGCAAAACTCAACTCGAAGCTCGAGACTCGAAAATACAACACGATGAAGAAGGAAGAAAAGGAACTCACCTGGTGGCCTCGTCGCCATCATAGCTCCCCAGGGAGACGGACGGCATCCGAGCGAACCCGCGCGACGGTGCGGAGCTGACCGGAGGAGCAGCCAATGGTTCGTCCCAGTTGTCCTGGGACCGCACACCCGAAGAGGACATGCCAGCCTCCTCCAGGTCAACATGGGCATCCTTCGCGGGTGACGAAGCAGTCGCAGAGTCGCCACCACTTCGCCGCTTCTGCCTCTTCCGTGCGGGTTCCTCCTCGTCATCGTCATCTTCCAACTCTTCGCCAGGAGAGATAGCGGACGAGATGTCCTCATCGTCATCCTCCTCCTCCACAAACTTCGACTCATCGTGAGGTCCGTCCTCAAGGAGAGGAGGAAGGCTGACAAGAAGAGAGCGACCCTGAAGCAAACAAAGCAGAGTCGAATCAAGAAAAAGAAGATCAAGAAAACCAGCAACGAAGATAACAATGCAAAAACTCACCTCAGGAACAGGGTTCGATCCTCCGTACGCAGCGACCGGACACTTGATGTTGCAGGGGTCCGCGGCTCGAAGGCTGGTGATGCCCCTCACCTTGGTCTCCACTTCTTCGTCGTCAAGCGGTTGGTCGCTGACACCCTCGACTGCCCACATTGGGTGGGGGCGAGCGCGTAGCGGCTGGAGGCGCAGCCGGAAGAAGGTGGCCATCAAGTAGACGCCACCCGTCTCGCGCCCCAGGGTCTTGAGAAGGTTGCGCAGCAGGCTCAGCAGAGGCTTCACGGACTCCTTCTCCTCCTCGGCGAGCGGGTGCGCCCAGGCACGGGTCTTCCGCAAGCCGCGCTCGACGTCGAGGGGCGCCAGACCCTCCTGGTCGCACTGGAGGTAGAACCACCTCTTTCGCCACCCCTGGACGGAGTCCGACTTCTTCATCTAGAAGAACGTGGTGTCGCCGCACACCTGGATGCCGAAGCCGCCCACGGGGTACGTTAACCCGCTCTTCCCAACGTTCTTGCGAACGAGGAAGAGAGACTTCCAGAGAGCCCACTGGGGTGCGATGCCCAGGAAGCACTCGCAAAGCACGATGAAGCTCGCGATGCTTAAGACGCCATTGGGGGTCAGATCGTGGATCTGAACCCCATAGGCGTACAAAAGACCACGAACGAAATCGTGGAGAGGGAACCCGAAGCCCCGTGGAAGGAAATCCACGAAGCACACGCGTTCCCCTTTGCGAGGCGCGGGGTACACCTCCTTGCGAGGAGCACGTACCGTGGCCTCGTCAGTCGGGGGCAGGAGACCCTGCGCGCGCAGGAGCTCGAAGTCCGTCTTCTTCACCGTGGACCTCTGCCAATCTCCGTCGGGCTTCTTCATCACCTCGGCTTCGGCGACGGAGGCGCTAGCGGCGATCTTCGACTTGCCCATGGCGTCGAGGGATCGCAGAAGGTGGGAGGACAATTGGCACAGAGCTTGGATGGAGACAAGAATGGAAGAGAGCAAAGGAATGGAGGCGCGGACGATTGGAGAAGATGACGCCCTCGCGCTGCGGCGCAGTACTTATGCCTTGCAAAAATTAATCTTAGCCGTCCGCAAAGGAACTGTTCCAAGCAGCTATATCCATCCGTCCACGTGTCGTGCGGAGAGACTAACCGTCGCCGCCCACTCCGTCCACTACGCACGGGAATCAAGGCGTCATCATCGTGCCGCGAAATTTTCGCGCCCAGTTTGGAGAGACGTGACAACTGCTGACCACAGTCAACACTGACAGTGGGCCCCGCTACGTCACGTCCCATCGGGCGCAGAGGCGTGCCACGAAGCTTCATCACTGACGTCAGCAAGACAATGGCTCTAGAGAAGAAGCGGAGCACACGACAACTCGAACACAAGATTCGAGTAGTAAGATTTACAGCTGAAAACAAACAAGTAGGACAGGGTGCTGATCCGAGAACCCGAATCAATCATTCGGGTGGCAAAGAAAAGGAAGTAAGCTCACACAGCTGAACCAATCTACAAAGTAAGCCAACAGGCCGAATAAAAGCAAGTTTCGCACAAGGCCAAGATAAAGTAATTCGACTGCAGAGATTACTCCCATCGGGAGCGTCCTCAAGTTCAGACTCAAGAACAAGAAATCTGGCGGCGCGCCCAGGAGAAAGGAGTCCTTTGCTCGACTCTACGATTCGGCCAAGCACTCAGGGGCTACTGACGTGGGGCTACCCTTCGACTATCCCACGGTGAGGATACATGGGCCGCGCCAAGCTTACGAAGGCCCACAGAAGGCCCACTAGGGGTATCATGTGACCTAGTCCTAGTCGGTTAGGTCACATAACCTGCCATATCTGTAATTGCCATACGACATCGTTCACCCGAGACCTGACCTACCTATAAAGGGCAGAAGGGTTGCTCGTCTCAGGGACACGCTCATAGCCGCCACCACAAACCCTAGCGAGATCGCAATCTCGCCATTGTAATCGCTACTCGCTATCAATATCAGACAAGAATGAAGTAGGGTGTTATCCTCCGGAAGCCTGAACCTGGGTAAATCGCCCCGCTTGTCAGCCGTCGTGATCACCAACGCTTCTCTCTCCCCCTCAATCAACCCGGGGTGGTCAACCCAGGGATTTGTCGAGTTACACCCTCATCAGACACCAGTACACAAAGAGCTACTATCTTGCAGATGGCATCTACCCTAAGTGGGCAACATTTGTGAAGACCATCTTCAAGCATGTGCCAGGAAGCGTGAAAGCTTGGTTTTCCAAGTGCCAGGAGCCTTGCAGGAAGGATGTCGAGCGAGCATTTGGTGCGTTGCAGTCTTGATTTGTCGTTGTCCGGTACCCAGCTATGACTTGGTCGAAATCTAACATGTGGGAGGTGATGCAGTGTTGTGTGATCTTGCACAACATGATCAATGAGAGTGAGCGGGATGACCCGGTGCCTGACAGTGAGGCAAATATACCATACTACCGTTAGGGTACACTTACAGATGTTGATCACAGGTGTCGGCATCATGAACAGACTTTCTCGCCACGCAAGATTCGAGACGCTGGAACACATCAACCTCTACAGAATGATCTGGTACAACACTTGTAGGCGCGTAAGGACAATGACAATGCCGATGTCTAGTACTATTTATTTTATTTTTTATACATTATTAAACTATTTATTTATGTACGAATTTATATAGTTAAACGTTCGAATTTATATGCTAAAATGGGCCGGACTATGTTAGCCGAAAACATGCCATCCGGGGACGGCCTGGATTCATGGCTGATAATCGCGTCCCCGGTCCCAGTTTCGCACCGTGACGGAGGCAAAAATACGACGTTTTGACCGCAACTGAAGATGCCCTGAACGCTACAGTTCCCCTAGTAAAATCAACTGGCAAAATGAGCGGAAAAAGCACCCAGACAGTCACTCCTTCCTACTGCTGCTTCTACCACCTCCTAGCAGCCACACCCGCAACCAGCTCTTCTCGCCTCACCATTTGCGTTTCTCTGGAAACAAAAGCGCAGAGCAAAGCAAGCACGCGAAATACTCCACACGTACCACTTACCAACCTCCCTACTCATACATCTCCTCCCTCCTTTCCTCTACCCCCTCCTCAAATCTGAAGGAATAAAGGCGACATTTTTCTGTCTTTGCTTACCGGATTCATCCGGCGGGTACGATCGCCCTGTTTCTTGCTCTTCCTTTGCCGGGTGATGTAGCTTGCTGCTGCTGCTGTGGGCCGATCCGTCTCCGCTGTTTTGTGCGTGGCGGTTTAATTGGCCGAGGAGGCGGAGGAGGAGATCTGGAGATCTCTCAGGTGGGCGCTCTCCTTGTTGCTGCAATGCGCCCATGTTTCGTGTGCTTTCTCGGGGTTTCTTATTCTGGATCTCAGGCTGCTCCTCGGGTCTGTTCTTGCAGTTGCGTTGCCTTTCTCGGGCGAATGCTTTTCCTGGTTGGTTGAATTTCCAGAAAAGAATCTCGCAAAAAAAAAACAAGAAGAAGATTTTTCAGAAAAGAAGAGTCCGTTTATTTGGCAGAATTGTCGATAAATAACCATAACAAATCTAGCTAGGAAAGAAAGAACTGGAAATTGAAGGAGCTTTCTTTCCTCCGTTGGTCACAGCGTTGAGAATTGAGATGTGAAAGTTTCTCCAACCTTTGCCTAGCTGCTCGGATAGTATTAGATGCTAGTTTTGCTGTTGATTGCTTCACGTGTAAAACGCGATGTTCCAGCCACACTTCCCTCCACGGCTGAAAACATAAAGGGAGATTAAATGCGCTAGCTGTTTTTTTTTTTGACGGGAAAATGCGCTAGCTGTTGATCCTTGTGTGTGTGTCGGTACTGCGATCAGTCACCATCACAGGAGTTTATTCCCCTTGTACAGCCTTAGTATAACACCAAGTCTTTGCTTCCCTTCCAGCCCAAGATTATGTACCAGCAATCTTAATTGCCACCATTTACTTCCGGAAGCAGTCCCTATTATTATGCTCTTATACCATGGATGTATAAGCCCCCAGTTGCTTTTAGTTAGCCGCCGTGTTAAGCGTGATAGCGTTGCCTGCATTGTGTGTTATGCGGAGATCAGATGAGCAAGATGGGCAGCTAACACTTTTGCTTGTATGTAGGATCAGGACGCTGACAGTCCACGATGGAGGCGCCCACGTCGTCCCCTACTCTGCAAGATCATCTCTCCCAGCCAACTGGCCCCTTGCACCTCAAAGTATGGGAGGTTGTATGCATTGCCTTGGGAGTGTTCATGGTGGTCGTCTTCTTTCTGACAGTCTGGCTCACTATGCGGAGTAGGAAGAAGACCAGGCGAGCATCTGCAAATATTCCAATCACCCAAATCCCTGCCATTTCTAAAGAAATCAAGGAAGTCAGGGTCGAGCAAGTCTCGGCAAGTGAATTTGGTGCGCATCACGGAGTCCTGCTAACGATCCAAGACAAGGCTACTGACCGGGAATCCGACAAGGTCATGGCTCATTTGGGTGTAAGCAAATCCAGACGTGGGGATGAGAGCCACTCCGGATCATTCCGTTACGTGGACAAGGACGCAGGATTCCAGTCAGCTGAAGAAGGAGGGTCGGGAACTTTCCGGCAAGGGTCAAACCATGGAGTAACTGCTCCTTCACCTTTGGTTGGTCTGCCGGAGTTCTCCTACCTGGGCTGGGGTCATTGGTTTACCTTGAGGGATTTGGAACTGGCCACTAACCGTTTTTCAAAGGATAACATTATTGGCGAGGGTGGATATGGTGTAGTTTATCGTGGAGAGATCGTCAATGGCACTCCTGTTGCTGTTAAGAAGCTTCTCAATAACCTGTAAGACTTGCCTTGCGTATCACAATTTGACTAGCTTGTTTACACTGTCCATATATTATCTTTCCATAACAGATTATCTTGCATTGTATTGAGTTTATTTTTTCCAACTGATGTACCATGATCTTTCAGAGGGCAAGCTGAGAAGGAATTCAGAGTAGAAGTTGAGGCTATTGGTCATGTTCGCCACAAGAACTTAGTTCGTCTTCTTGGTTACTGTGTGGAGGGTACTCAGAGGTACTTGTATTGTCCTTGTCATATTGCTCGTATACCTCCATCAACATTGCTCAGCAGAACAGAAGTTGTTTAACTACAATAATTGTATGGAATGCTTTGACATCATTCTTAACTTGAAATGACCTTTTCAGGATACTTGTCTATGAGTATCTGAACAATGGAAACCTAGAGCAATGGCTTCATGGAGCTATGAGTCACCGTGGCTCCCTTACATGGGAGGCACGTATAAAGATTCTTCTTGGGACAGCTAAAGCGTGAGTTCTTCACAGAATTGCCCTTTCTTCGGCCAATCTTGTGTCGTGTATTCTTCATATTGTCAGTTATCTTTGAATAATCCAATCATAAAGGCATCGCCTAGAGCTAATTATAGTTATACTAAATACTTATTTCTCTATGTTTGAAAAAAATACTACTATAACATAATGTCCTTCATGGTGGAAGTGATTATAACAGAGCTTAAGCTGAACAAATTCCTAATAACATGCCTATCCTATTGTGGAACACTTCAATTCAATTTATTTCCTCGTTACTGAATTAGCCGTGTGAATGCTTGAACTGAAGAAAGAATTGTCGGTACCTCTTTGCAGGCTTGCTTACTTGCATGAGGCAATTGAACCGAAAGTTGTGCACCGCGATATCAAATCCAGCAATATTCTGATTGATGATGATTTCGACGCTAAAGTATCAGATTTTGGTTTAGCCAAGCTTCTTGGTGCTGGCAAGAGTCACGTAACTACTCGGGTTATGGGAACCTTTGGGTATGTTATGCAACTTGTGATCCCAGAGTACATGTACACTATGTCACTGCTAGTTAATAATGTGTTGCATTTGTCATTGCAGCTCACCCCGGGCGTTCGGTCTGTTCGGTTTGCTCGGTCCGGTCTTTTCGGTTAGTGAGAATTTCGGTCATCCAGAAATGCTACCCATATTACCTACGGTCTTTTCGGTTATTCTGTATTCGGTCTCCGGTCTGTTCGGTCCGGTCTTCGGTCATGACCATATAGACCAGATAAGAAATGGCAGCAAAAAAAATGGCAGCACGACATCTTACGGTGGCAGCTCAAACAAGAACTAAATGGTAACACAACTTGCACTAATATGAACAAAATGGCTTTCTGTGGCAGCAATGCAACACAAACCAGCATATTTGCACAAATATATACCACAAAGGCAGCACAAAAAATGCAACACAACACGTCCACACCTCACGGTGGTATGTTAGCACAATCTAGCACAAATAATAGTTGATAATCCAAAGCAAATATCCATACGTTAGTAGCAAATATCCATACAAAACATAGCCAATATTAAATCTGATAAGCACTTAGTCTCAACTCACAACTGCATTCAGGTCATTTGCGTGTGCCTCCGCAAGCGTACGTGCATTCAACTCATTCTCATGGTTATATTCCACCAGGTCATGCTCAGATGTCATCTACAACAACGAAAACAGTAAGCAAATCTCTTATTCCAAATGAAAATAGCTAGCAGTCTTGTAAATATCTAAATACAAACGGAAATAGCAGCACAAAATAGCCCAAATATCTAAATACATGGAACATTAGGTTCGAGCTGAATCTGGTCTAGCTGAATCTGGTCAAGACTATCACTAGCAGTCTAGCAGAGCTGAATCGATTCCATTAGGCCACTAGTACAGAAGAATAGAATAACAGAGGAGATTGGCGCTAGTAGAGCTGCATCTGGTCGAGCTAAATCTGGTTGAGACTATCACTATTCAATAGTAGAGCTGAATCGATTCCTCAGTTTAGTTCTTACCGTGGATTTTTGCACACTGTGCCGGAGATGCAGCAGGGTTGGAGATGAAGCGCGGCAGCGTCCGAGATGCGTCGGAGATGCAGTCGCTAGCGAGGACGGAGATTGGCGGTTGGCACGGCAGCGTCGGTCGTCGGAGATGCTGCGCCGTGATGCGACGGCGGGCCGGCGACGCAGCTGCAGGCGGCCGGGATTGGTGATGTGGCGGCGGGCGGCGGCACAGGCACGCAGGCGCAGCTAGCTAGGTCATGCTAATGTGAGTTGGGGACTGGAGACGAGCGAGTATGGCTGTGCGCCTGAGCCTGTATGGCTGCGTATGAGAGATTGAGAGGAGACGTGAGGGCCTCGATGGGCCTGGGCCTCGACGATACGCTTCGCTCGTAATATCACGGTTAATTCGGTCGCATCGGTCTTCAGACTATCATAACCGAGCAGACCAATTTTAGTTCGGTCACCTGGCTCACGAGACCGAGTTGATAACCGAAGACCGAATTACCGGTTAATTCGGTTTCGGTCACGGTTTTTTCGGGTTTGGTCTTCGGGTTCGGGTTTTTATGCCCGGGGTGAATTGCAGCTATGTGGCACCAGAATATGCAAACACTGGACTGTTGAATGAGAAAAGTGACATTTACAGCTTTGGAGTTGTTATTCTAGAGGCGATCACAGGGAGGGATCCTGTTGACTATGGTCGCCCGGCAAATGAGGTATGCAGAAGTGGCGGAAATTATTTGTTCGAAACTAATCTACATTTCAGATGCATTCTCCTTGCTCTTGTCATGAAGTGCCAAGATATGGTTACGTGGCAGCATTAGGATGCTTATTATCTCAAACTGAATCCCACTCCAAGTTTAATATTATGTATTAGGACTTGGAGTGATGACCCACAGATTTTGATTCTACTAATGTTCTGGCTTCTTTAGTCACAACACATGCCCCCATGACATTCTGATTATCCATTGCTTTCACATAGATTTTGCAGCTTTACGCATATATATTTGAGAGATCCTTACTTTCTCATTTACATACCTGAGTACCTGGCACCTGAACATCTTCAGTACTGTCTAACAACGAATGATGACATTACAACCAAGCTTTCGTTGAGTTGGAAAAGCTACAACCATTGATGCAGATTGTTGTGCTAATCTGCCAGATAATATTCCGTGGAACAATATAATATCTCAAGGTCCAAAAGTTTAAATAGTGGTCTATGACAGATAGTAGCAGGCGGGAGCCCTCCGAATCAGCGGTGTAACGGAGCTAAATTCCGCTATAGAGAGCAACTGTACATAGATTTCATTTTGTTACACCCTGCTCAAACTGCTATAGCACGGCTATAGCCTTCAAACTTTAGGTCCAACCTGTGGCAACTATTGGCTTGATAATACAAGCCTAAATTAGGGTTATTAATAAGGGTAGGTACAAACAAATTGAGTACGTATTTTTCCACTGTTATTCATGTATTTTTAATAAGATAATAGTACAAAAACAAACATTACAAATTGGGTATTGTTGGTATATGTGTATGAACCAAATATCTACTTAATCATGTTACCTACAACTTCCTTGGAGAATGTTTGAAAATGAACTTCAGCAAATGGAAAAATGGAGGCCATATTGATGCTGCCGTTGAGACAAACTGGCATAAATCTTGTTTGTGCAAATCAGAGATCAAATGGGAATTCTCCACTCAGAATCCGGATGTTATTCCATAATCCGTATCCATATCTGGCACAATTTATGGTAACCTAATTGTAATCATATCCTTTTAATCTGGATGCAGATTTTGCTTAGCACGTCCGGATTTTTTCCGATTACAAATACTCGAACACATATTATCCAATACCAGTTTACACTCTTGTTAGCCTTAGCTAGATATAGTTCATGTATTCATAGATAGCATAACTTGGCTGTTCAGAGCCTTGAGAAATACATCTCTATCGACCATGAGGTCACGGATTTTTCCTTAGCCTTTTAAATTTCCAGGCATGTGTGCTAGGGGACGAACTCATGTGTGTCTGTGCATATGTTGCAGTGTGCACACTGATGTGTCTACGTTAGGATGCTTTTATCTCAAATTGAATCCTACTCCAAGTTCAATGTGTGTTGAACTGTCGATTAGGACCTGGAATGCTTAGTGCTGGTTTCAAAATTATTGTCTGTACAATAATTTGTGCTCTGTGTGACTTTATATAACATTAGAATGCAATGGATTATAATATGCCATCACTTCCTATATGAACATTAGTCAACTATACAGTGGACATCGCAGGTTGGCCTTGGAGATTGATACAATTGTGACTTGTTGTTGCTTTCACATAATTGACACTAGAACATTGAATTTTCACATATATTTTTAGAGCTCTAGCTATGTCATTTACATAGCTGGCTTTTCAATATCTTCAACACTGTCTAACTAAGAAGTATGATATTACAACCAAGCTGTCCCTGAGTCGAGAAAAGCTAGAAGCATTCACGTAGATTGTTGTGTGCTGACCTGTCAGATCATGTTTTTAGCAGAGTGTGACGTCTCAGGGGCCAACTCACGGCAACTATTGGCTTGATACACCAGCATGAAACTAGGGATTAATAAGGATACAGACTGGATAGTTCTCTTTCCACTGTCGTTTCTGTCTTCTTTACTCATATGCGAATACAAATACCAATATTACTGAATAAAAATACAAAAGGGATATTGTTGGAATATGTATACGAATCGAATGTCTACTTTATGTTTGAAATTAATGTCCCATAACTTCCCCGGAAATTATTTAAAACTAAACTTCATCAAATGGTATATTTGAGGCCAGATTGATACTGCTTCGTCGAAACAACCTAACATAATGTTGTTCCCAAATCAGAGGTCAAATCCGAATTCCACTAAGAAAGTAAGAATACGGATATTATTCTGTTTTTGTGTCCGTATATGACAAAATTTGTGGTAACCCATTTATATCCATATCCCTTTGATCTACTTGCAGATTTAGCACATCCTTTTTTTCTTCTGATTATGAATATTGGATAATACATATTATCCATTACGAGTCGATGGAGTCTATATGTGCATAAATAGCATAACTGTGTTGTTCAGAGCCTTGAGAGCACATTTCTATCTACCATGAGCATGAGGTCATGGATCTATCCTCAGCCTTTGTACTCCCTCCGTTCTAAATTAGGTGACTTCCATTTATCTACATGTGGTGTATCTATACTTGTAACATGTATAAATCCATCCATATCTTAGACAAATTGAAGTCATCTATTTTGGAACGGAGGGAGTACATTTATAGGCAAGTTTCAGGGAACGAACTCGTGCGTGTTTGTGCACACGTTGCAGTGTGCATGCTTATGTGTCTGCATTGTGGTCTGAAAAGGGCATAACTTGGCCATTTTAGCATAAAGTACCACTTGACACTTTTTTCAATGATACCACTGACCACTTAGGATCCTACAAGATACAGTGCTCAGAAGTCATTGTTATCTGTTTGCTGTGACACTATCTTCCATTGTTTCTTCAATATAGACAGGGCCCATTCCTTTTGCTTTTCTAGCTCGACGCATGATGTTGTGCCATTTGCAGGTTAATTTGGTTGACTGGCTAAAAATGATGGTTGCTAGCAGGCGCTCAGACGAAGTGGTGGATCCCACCGTAGAGACACGGCCTTCAACTAGAGCTCTCAAGCGTGCACTTTTAACAGCTTTGAGGTGTGTGGATCCGGATTCAGAGAAGAGACCGAAGATGGGTCAAGTTGTGCGGATGCTGGAGTCAGATGACCCAATTCCTCGTGGGGTATGTATTATAATTGTCAACATTTCATCTGAAATTCTGGATGCGTGGCTGGATTAATCAGTCTTACAATCAACTTGCATTTAGTATCGTATATGCTGACTGACGGTTGATTCATTTTCCTAATGATAGTTGAAAAATTATGTATGAACAGGACAGGAGATCCAGGCACACCCGTGGAGGGAGCACCGAAATGGATTCCCAAAGGGACAACTCCGACACGGACAAGAGCGACAACCCAGACTCCAAACCGAGCAGGAGCAGAGCCTCGTCTTCCAAATGAAATGAGCAAATAGGCGCTCCCTCCTATCACATTTCTTCGGCCCATTAAGGGCCATTCCACATTGCTGACGAAATGGTAACGAAGGCACTGAAAGCTTTCAACACAAAAGAGCTTATTGTTTTTCTTGGTTGTAAAAGTTTATGTATGATTTATTTGTAGAGAGGGTAATGGTTTTCAACTTAACAGTTTATTTGTACTTACGCCAGTAATCCTGACAATTTGCTGATGTAATTCTTAGCAGTGTGTACAGTTGTAGGATTGGCCGAACCACATATCTGTGAATGATAGTTTCTCAGTGATAAACCCTTGCCTGTTCTGAAGCAGCCGAAAGTTGGCATTTCCAGGAAAAAAATGATGAGCAAACAACAAGTGTATTGCTCGCTGTGAGAGGTCGAGAGGCCACACACGATGCAGGGCTTGCCTGCTCACGATGTGCAGCAGCACAGGTCCCCCGCCCAGGGAAGAAGATCCCACCACACCACACCACCCTCAAAATGTACAACATCACCCCAAACCACCCAACATGATCCAATGGGGAAAGCCCTAAACATCACCAACTTGTCGAAATCGTTCTTGTCCAAGAAGATTCACAGCCCATGCGGTCGGTCGGAGATCACTCAGATGGCGATGGCAGCGGAGGATGCTGAGGCTGAGGCAGCGAGCCGGTTGCTCGGCCGGCTGTGCAGCAGCGGGGCCAGAGCCTTGACGACTATGCTCATGTTGGGCCGGAAATCCGCCTCGTACTGCACGCACAAGGCAGCCACGGCAGCCATCTGTTTGCCACAACATGGGAGAGTAACCAGTTTAAGAACCACAAGAGAGAAAGGTTGGGCATTCAGCCATTACTGGATAATGATTATCATACTGCCTTGTATATTTTTTACCTTGGCGACAGCCTTCGGAGGGTATTCCACTCCAAGCCTTGGATCCACACATTGCCTCACCTTATCTTCACTTAGCCTTGGTGTAGCCTACACAAAGCAAACAGTTGGTCTTTTGCCCAATCCTGTCAGGAACACAAAAAATCTGAAAATGCTCCATACCCATGTCACCAGGCTCTGCTGGCCACGGGGAAGTGTATGATCAACTGGTTTGCGACCAGTTAAAAGCTCCAACAACACGACTCCAAAGCTGTAGACATCGCTCTTCGCGCTAAGCTGCCCAGTCATCGCATACCTGACAGAAACCAGTGAGTATGAGGGGAGGGGGCATGACAATTTTTTATCTATCTTAATCTACAAGCACTGAAACTGATTGTCTGCATACTCGGGAGCATGATAACCGAAGGTGCCAAGAACACGCGTAGAATGAAGGCGTGCAGCCATGTCAGGGGCCTGATTGGAGACATCAAAGTCTCCTAGTTTTGCAACGTCGTTGTCAAAGAGCATTATGTTGCTGGACTTGATATCACGGTGGACGACACGTGGCTCTGCCTTCTCGTGGAGGAATTCCAGACCTCTCGCTGCGCTTACGGCGATCCTCGCCCGCTGCATCCATGATAACACTGGCCCTGGCTGGGATCCCTTGACACCCTTTTTACCTGTGACCATGAATCATAGACCGATAGATACATCAGTTGTGCTAGAGAAGCTGAATAATTCTTGTATTACTGACTAAAATTGATATCTGATATCATCACGCATAATGTCGTGTAGTAGAAGGCTTAAATATTGTTTCTCACCATGGAGAATATCATGCAAGGAGCCCCTAGTGGCATACTCATAAGCAAGAAGACGGGTGCTCCCTACAGCACAGTACCCGAGAAGTTGGATAACATTGTCATGTTTTAGTCTTGAAACAGCCGACACCTGCAACACAAATGGAAGTGAACAGCAGTCAGTTGGGGGCATCTACGTGAAGAGAGATTGTGTGACAAGAACTGAGGGTTTGAACCTGCGCAAGGAAATCTTGGTCAGGCTGTTTGCTAGAGTCGAGCCTCTTCACTGCTGATTTCTTGCCATCATTCAGTACAGCAAAGAAAACTCTCGCATACGAGCCCTCTCCTATAAGAGCATCACTGCTGAAGTTCTTGGTTATTTCCTTCATTTCGTCAAGGGGAATGGCTGGTACTTCGATTGGCTGAGTTCTGCCAGTACGGACAGCATGGGTAGGGGCTGGACCTCGGTTATATCCATAGTTACCTCCTGCATTTTTAAAATATTTATGTTAAAACATAAATAAAATGAAAGTGCTCAGGAAATTCTTGTTTTCAGTGGCACATTTTGGTACAAGAAGTATGCATATATTAACAAACAAGGTGCATTTGCAAAATTTGTGAATGCATGAACGCCAATTTTTTTAGATTTGCACTAGATAAAAATACATCTAGGAGATGAATATCAACCGTTAATATTGTGCCAATAAGTTTACGGTGGCGTGCCATCGAGTACAGACCCACAAGATCACAGTCAAGAAGATAGGTAGATAGCAGTAGGATTTCGAAGTAACGGACTGGTTCGACCAGAAATAGTCGACTAACTTGATTTTTGTAGTACTCCTCAACCTTGAATGATGAACTATTAGGATAAAAACCTATAGGTTTCATAAAGTTTGACTTGCTTGAATTTTGACTTTGGAGTTCTCTATTGATACCTGGTTGCTTAAATAGGAACTTGAGTGTATACCAGAGTTGTTAAGATTTTAAAATATGCATCACATTTTACAGGAGAAATACTATCTTGAATCTGATTCAACCTGACAGCTTGTGGATTTTCCTTGCTAAATGTAATACAATTTGTACTCGTACTTTTAAATTTGGACCGGGTTCAACACGTCTCCTTTTACCACTAAATGACCCACAGTGGAATTGATCATTTTTTTAGAACTAACTGGAAGCTGGTGACTGTATTTGTCATGCAAAAGAATTATTTGCACATTTCGGATGACAGACAACATGCATTCTTTTCAATTGCGCAATCAATAAGAGAAATGGCCAACACTTAGTGTCAAATCTACAAACGAACAGACAATTTTGATTAACGCCGAGCATCACTAGAGAGCAGTTTTTGCAACCATGAGCTATATGTGCTGAAACAAAGAGAGAATTAGCAACCTGGGGCAGGGACCGGAACATAAGGATCATCGCGCTTCTTCTTGTTGCCAACATCATCGGCGCCGCAGCATGAAAAACACCCCATCGCTACCTAACATTCAGGAAATATAAAATAATAAATTTGCAGCACGCTATCCTCCATTATTACATCCGGTCATCCAGATAAGCAAAGTAGATTGCGTGAATCAAACATGCACCGATTGCGCGAATCTGACATTAAATCCTTCCAACCCAGCGAAAAAATAAATACAGAACGGGACCCGATGATAGTTCTCTGCCCATTTCTTAATTCTCGGCCAAGCAAAACAAATCGAACATAGACTGTTCTTGGAGAAATCGTCATCCATCAATCACAATACGCGCAGCATTCACGACGCGATTAATAATAATTAAAAAAAATCGAATTGGTGAAACCGCCAAATATGGGACCCGTTCTTGGGGAATTCTTATGTTGCACCGTTTCACGAACCGGGGACGGTTTCTTTCCATGATTTATCTTCGCCGGCCACATCAAGGGTTGATCGACCAAAAAAAAAACCGTACATCCGAGGAAGGGAAAAAGAATAACGAAATCTTGAATCGAAGGGCCGTCGTCCATGAGGTAGGAGCGCACGATGGAAAGAACAAGAACAGAGGCGGGTAGGGTAGTAGTACCTTGCCTTGGTTCCTCTTCTTGATCGAATCGGAATTCAGGAGCAATGCGAAGGGGATGGAGAGGAGTCGGGACGAGGAACACGACGCGGTCTTCCTCGCCCTTCCTCTCTTCCCCCTTTGTTTTGCTGCGTCGCCTTGGTGGCCTCCCTCTCCTCCCTCTTTCCTTGTATTTCTTCCTTGTTGGTTTGTTTTCATTTGTCCGGCCGTTTCCTTTTTATTGTTCCAACCCCTTTTCTCACGGAGCCCCTTTCCACCACCACTCGACAATTGGAAACCCCTGCTATTCTTGCCATCGTGCCATGTGTAAATACGGATTGCCGGGTATCACATACTCCGTAAAAGGTCAGACACCTGGGAGTACTTTTTTAAGGGCCAGCCGGATCATTTTTTCGGTAAAAGGTCAAACAACCCGTGCTTACAAAAATGGTGTATCCTGGATCACTCAATTATAATTGTTTTTTGAAAACCTTGAGCAGCAATTGTTTTGATATGAGTCCCTTCGAAAACCTTCTATGTGACATTAAATATCGCCTCGTGTGTGTGTTGTACACGTCTCCAGAATGTTATAAGCCGGTTCATGAGCTTGCGGTTTTGGGTATGGGGTTAGCTTATGAAGACACTGTCATCTGCATATCGAGCTATCCTAATTTTGTAAACCGCTTGCTTGGTGACCGGTGTTTTAACTGTGTTTACTTCACACATCAAATTAGTACTACTAGATTTGTCTTCATATGAAATTTTGAATTATGTCGAGACGTCAGCTGTTGTAGTCCGCTAGCCTCATTCTCTGGTCCAATCACAGTTTAGGTTTTCATATTCCTTATTTATTCACTAGGCAATCTGGTTGGTTCTTTGCTTCGAGCACAGTGATATTTTACTTCATCCTATTCTTCGTCTTTTACACATTTTTTTGGAATGAACACATTATTCAATTTGGTAGACATAGTACTAAACATTTCACGAAAACTTATGGCAGCATGTCCAACAAAGTCTATTAGGAAAAATAATAGAGATATGATAGGCATACCATCCACGACTGAGTTGAAAATAGCACAAGCTTATGAACAAGCTTAGGAACAATTTGGCAAAGAAAATACTAGTCGGATAAATAACAGAATTAAGCATGTCTCTTCTAAACTGATAATTTGAGCTAACGTTGAACCGTTGTTTCTCACGTTTTTTGCTAGCATCATGCATACACGGAGAAAGTGTACAAATAATAAAATTTTGGATTATATGTCACATTTATGCTCCACCAATCCTATTGTTTAACAGTCTCAGTTGAAGATATAGCTGGTGCTATCATCTTCAAATTGCATTACTAAGGTGAGTACCCTGCTTAGCCTAGAGTGGTTTTTATAGGACAACTGAGGTGAAAACGGTCGCGAGAAATGGTGGCGGGAGAAATAGGCGGAAAATGGTGGCGGGAGAAATGGGCGGGAAACGGTGGCGGGAGAAATAGGCGGAAACGGCTGGCGGGAGAAACGAGCGGGAAACGGCGGCGTGGGAGTAACATGGTGCGCCTACTTTCGGTTCTGCCTGGGCCGAAAGCAGGCAACTTTTGGTTCTGCCCGAGCCGAAAGAGCCGAATGAGACTTTCGGCACCTCCTAGGACGAAAGTGGGCTTTCGGCCTGGCCCAAGCCGAAAGCTGAAGCTTTCGGCCCCCTCCGGACCGACGGCGCGCTAATTTGCAAATATCACGGGCGCGCATACTAACTAGCGAATTTGTAATAAAAAAACATATTATAAAAAAAACTCCATACTTTGACCCTTGGAGTGAGAACGAGAACAATACTCACGATTGGGAGGGATGCCTTGCACCGCATCTTGGTCGGTCTGCATAAACAACCTTGGTCTAGGTCAAGTTCTTTGTTTTCCCTATACGCATCCGTACAACTAGGACTTTCAAAAAGAGAGAACATCGGGATTCTTGGACAATTGTGACAATCTAGAACCGAGATATTTATTTTGCAATAACCCTTTACACACTCAATTTCATTTAAAAGGTAAAATAACTATTTGCACAATACATATTTGGTTTCAATATCCATATCTCCATTCCCAACCAACATTGGTCATTTGGTGTGTGCATCATGTTTCACTTAGTTAACTAGTACTTTCACTTTATTCATCACACTACTAGAAAAAGTCGTAACTACTAGGAAAATTCGTACGTGCGATAAAAAGTCTGTGCCACACCTCCGATGGCACGGGTGGTCACGACCTTCCCCGTGGCCTCGGGTGCGCGCCCACACCACTTCTACTCCAACTTCAATATGGTGCACATCCAGGTTAGCACTCAACGGCTGTGCCCGAATGTTCACCTATGTGGAACATCTCCTACGAAGACTCACAACAACCAACCATGATCGAAGACAAGGAGAATCGGTATAACACGATTTATACTTTTGTTGGCAATGAGGAATGGATAATTTAGGTCTCCGTCAGATTTAATCGGCTTGGGATTTTTTGGTTCAACCCACAATCAAAACATGTGAGGTATAGATTGATCTTCTTTTTAGATACACAGACGTAGACACTCACAAATACGCACGTACAGACACCCCTATGACCGCACACACGTAAACCCTACCCCTATGAGCACCTCCGAGAGACTGGTCCGGCATATCTTGAGGTTGACGAAGTCATCACGCGCGTCTCGCTTTTGACGGGCACGTCACCTAACACTGAAAGTAAAGCGCCGGTTAAATTCCGAAAAATTCAGGAAAATACGAGCACCCATGCCAAGTATAGGACTTGAACGTGGGTGGACTGATTCCATCACAAAGAACCAAACCAGTTGAGCTAAGCTCACTTCGCGGTATAGCTCGATCTAGTCAGCACACCAAATTCCGAAAAATTCAGGAAAATACGAGCACCCATGCCAAGTATAGGACTTGAACGTGGGTGGACTGGTTCCATCACAAAGAACCAAACCAGTTGAGCTAAGCTCACTTCGCGGTATAGCTCGATCTAGTCAGCACACCACATGAGTAATAGTTAGACCCATAAATAGAAATCAAACCAACATGATCATAACACAAAGTATAATGACACAAGACTTCTTGCTGTTATAAGTGGTCTGACTGAGCTAAGACTATTTACAATTGGCAGTAACATAGAGCAGTAACATACACGTTATTCTAGGCTATGTTATCACCTTCATGGTGGGTAGTAACAAGCATGTGGTGTCATGCAAAACTCTATTTATTAGCTTATAGACTAACAATGTCTTGGGATATGTGATGTTACAGTAACTATCTATGTTACCACTACCCTCTCTTTTCTCATTAAATGCTTGTCACATCAGTTTTTTGTCCTACGTGGCAACGATGTTACTACTATGTTACTCCCCACTATGACTAGTCTAAGAGTTCTATAACTGATGCAATCCCCTCATTTCAAATCAACTAACCAGAGGTGGCGTATGCAGTGTCTTTGTTTAAAGACATAAGAGATGATCAACCAATTTTGGGTAATCAAAGGGCATTGTAGTTCGGGACAAATCATCATCTTTCGAGGCAAAAAAAACTAGAACTTCGACGCAAAAAATTGTCCCAAAGAAAATTCGAGACAGGAAAAGACAGAAATTTCCCCCCGCAAAAGAGAAAGCTGAAAATTATCCGAATTTCGCTGAAATAACCTTTTGGGGAAAAAGATCAACTTCGTATTCGTTATCTCCTTCACTCCCTGTCTTCTCCCCTCGATTCCTACGGAGCATCTCGCCACCGCAACCACTTCCCGCCATGCCGCCGCCGCCGCCGCAGCGTCCCGTCCCCTCACGCGTTGGCCGCGCTAACCTATTCTCCTCTCCTCCCCCTCCCCTCCCTAACCGCCGCAATCCCAAGAACCGCACCGTCCCTCTCCCTCCCCTCCCCCCTCGCCGCCGCCACCTCGATAACCAGCAGCATCAGCATCATTCCGACGAACAAGAGTCAGTGCAGGCTCGCAGGACCTCGCATGCGAATCCCGCCTTCCGAGCTCCCCACCTCCGCACCTCCTACCGCAAGCCCGTGCCCCCAGCCGCGGCCACCGGCAATGGCGAGGCCCTGCTCGCAGCCGACCCCACCGACGCTGCCGCAGGGCGCTCCGTCGTCGTCGGCCCGTCCGGTGTCACCTTCCGTCTTCCCGGCGCGCCCTTCGACTTTCAGTTCAGCTACTCCGAGGCGCCCCGCGCCGCGCCGCTGGCCATCCGGGAGCCCCCGTTCCTGCCCTTCGCGCCGCCCACCATGCCACGGCCTTGGACCGGAAAGGCGCCTCTGCTGACCAAGGAGGAGAAGGCGCGGCGAAGGGGCGTACGGCTCCACACGCCGCTCGGCCAGGAGCCGCCGCGAACGGTGAGCGCCCATGGGATCATGATGGAGGTTAGGGGGAGGAGGCAGCGGGACTTCGCCAGGGTGAGCCCCGGCGACGGCAGGAGCCGGGAGGAGGTTCTAGGGGAGCCGCTCACCTCCGCCGAGGTGCGCGAGCTCATCAAGCCTCATATGTCGCATAACCGGCAACTCAACATTGGTAATTAACTACTACTACATTGTATTTCTTAAGAACTAAAAAAGTTTTTGCTCAGTAAAGAAAAGTATTTGCTGTTGATATTGGTTTTTTAAACGCCTGTTGATATTGGGTCAGACTTCAGATCAAAGGGGCGTATGCATGCTGTCTAAAGGAGACATACATGCACATGCTAGATTCTCATCTCATGAATGATGCATGTATAACTAATACTACTACTCTTTGCTGTTGGTTTTAAATTTTGTTAAATTAGAAGGATCTGATACGGTGATGCCTTGCACCAATGGATAGCTTTGCATTTTGTCAGTCCCTACATTGAGTAGGTGTAGCTTTTGCAAATTTATCCAACTCAACTGAACCCAACTAAAAATGTCATTAATTTTTTGTTGAAAAACTGGCTGTTGCACTGCTTTTCAAGTGATTGCTAGAGTCGTTGATTTTTTTTACATAATAAAGTAAAGCAATATTAATTCTTTCTGCAATCCATTTGCAGCAGTAGCTACCACACATACAACGCGAGGTTTACCATGTTATCCTACTTGACCCCTTAAACACTGTGTGTGACTTTTTTCCTGAAGAACTGAGAAGCTATTTTTCACCATGAAAATAGCGCTTAAAGACTTGCCACTCTATATCTCACTGGCATGTGGTTGGAGTCACACGGTAGCGACCCAAAACTGACATTTTCTATTTTGCAATGTCTAAGTATTCTTTTAGCTTGTCGTATTATTATCGCTTGCACATTCTGGAACAATGTAGTTGTTTAGATTGGAATCGGGTAATAAATTAGATATGAATGACTAGTATTCTAAGAATAGTCCAGAATGTGCCCATAGGTGAAACTCAGCATTTGCAAAAACTTGCTTCGGACCACTGGATAAGTTTGATTTGCATAAGGTAGAGACAGTGTTAGGACACTTGAAGTTTTCCTTGGTAAACTTGTGCAGAGCTAGACTTTCTTATTGGAGTCTAGAGCTAATACTACATTTTTAAATTAATTTCCTGTAGGAAGGGATGGATTGACCCACAACATGTTGGAAATGATACATTGCCACTGGAGGCGACAAGAAATCTGTAAAGTAAGATGTCGAGGAGTGCCGACCGTTGATATGAACAACCTTTGTCATCACCTTGAGGTATACTATTTGTCTTATTCAGTTGTGCTCGTGTGCATCTGTTGATGCCACTTTCTGGAGTATTCACAAGTTGAACTACAAATTTTCTTCACACTAAGTTATAAGTTTTTGCCTCAGAGAACTTGTAGGCATTTGGATTTCTTACCAGCTGTGGAATAGGACCTTCACTAGTTCTATCACACGTGTATGCTTGCATATTATTGTAACACAAGCATCTGAACTTATTATGCTGCACGAGAGGACATGCTAACTATATAATATCTGCATTTGAAGGAAAAATCATGTGGAAAAGTCATCAAACGAGTAGGTGGCGTTGTTTTCTTGTATCGTGGAAGAAATTACGACCCACGCACACGTCCTCGTTATCCATTAATGCTTTGGAAGCCAGCTGCTCCTGTCTATCCAAAACTTATCCAGCAAGCTCCAGAAGGGCTTACAAGTGAAGAAGCAGCTGAAATGAGAAGGAGAGGACAAATTCTACCACCAATTTTAAAGTTAGGTATGATTCTGTAAGCTGCACAATTGTTCAGAGTTTCTTTGATAGTTGATGTCACGAGCACGGATTGAGCGCAGGCGATAATCGTGATACGTTGGAGGCCGGGAACCAGGACCCTTGCGGCGCCCTGTCGGCGGAGCCGTGATAGCAGAAGTGGCGCAAGGGGCAGGGCACCGGAATTAGAGGAGGCAGAAACAGAGAATTGGGGATTAGAGATTAGACTTCATAGCTTGACTCATAACAACCGTGGCTGCCTCATTATATAGAGGTTTGCCTTACACATAGGACTCAGAAGCCAACTTGAACTAGGACTCTTCCCTAAACTGACGTACATCTATTATGACTCCTTGCAGGACACGGACTAGGACCTGCCAACAGTTTGAAACCTACTAGTACTAGGACTCCTTGTACTGGTGTTTCCTCTGATACGTATATCCCCACATGACATCTCTCCCCTCCTTCAGTAGCAGCTCGTCCTCGAGCTGAAATTGTGGATAGATCTTCTGGAATTCCTCAGCCACTTCCCATGAAGCTTCAGCAGCTGGCAGTCCTTGCCATTGGATGAGAATTTCTAGTTTATTCCGAGCCATACGAGATTTCAGGGCCTTCTCTGGAACAGGGCACACACGACCATTGTGAAGAAGAGGCAAAGGTGGCGGAACTGCAGGAGTCTCCCCATTGTAGGGCTTCAAGATGCTAACATGAAAGACATCATGAATCCGAGCTTTCTGTGGAAGTTTCAAACGATAGGCTACGGAACCAATCTTTTCTATGACTTGGTATGGTCCATAAAAACGTGGGGCAAGCTTAGAATGAGCCTTGACAGCCAAAGACGCTGCTTGGCGATGATGCAAACGCAACCAAACCCATTGATCAATCTCAAAGGTGAGCGCCCGATGGCGACTGTCATACTGTTTCTTGTAGTATTGCTGAGCCTGCAGAAGTCGCTCCCTAATATCAGCAAGAAACTCATCACGGTCTTGAAGAAGAGAATCCACTGCAGCTACTTTGGCACAGCCTGGCTCATAAGAGATCAAAGAAGGAGGGTCACGTCCATAAACCACCTTGAAAGGTGTCTCCTTAAGGGAGGACTGATATGAAGTATTATAGCAATACTCAGCCCATGCAAGCCATTTCAACCATTGCCGGGGCCGATCGCCTGAAAGACAACGTAAGTACATCGCAATTACTTTGTTCACAGCCTCTGTTTGACCATCAGACTGGGGATGAAAAGCCGAGCTTCTGTTCAGCTGTACACCTGCCAACTGAAAGAGTTCTTCCCAGAAGTGGCTAGTGAAAATTGGATCACGGTCACTGACAATCGATGTTGGTATCCCATGCAAGCGAACCACCTCATCGAAGAATACTTTTGCTACAGAAGCAGCCGAATAAGGATGTGCTAGAGGAATAAAATGGGCATACTTAGAGAAACGGTCAACCACTGTAAGTATGACCGATTTTCCATGCACACGTGGAA
The DNA here is from genome assembly GCA_026929855.1 of Poa annua. NCBI lineage: Eukaryota > Viridiplantae > Streptophyta > Magnoliopsida > Poales > Poaceae > Poa > Poa annua. The sequence continues at coordinate 31,182,321 of CM049428.1, forward strand.
ACCCCTCCACGAAATCCATTGATATGTCGGCCCATATTTGTTCTGGTACTGGTAAGGGCTGCAACAACCCAGCAGGGTGCAAATAATCCCCTTTGTTGCGTTGACATGTCACACAAGTCTGTACAAAGTCGTGGACCAACTTGCGGGCTTGCGGGACATGGAAATCAGCTCGGAGCCGATGCAATGTCTTCTGAATGCCCTCATGTCCAACTGTGTGTGCTGCTGCTAGTACTGCCGGTAATGTAGGAGAGGTGGGAGGCACATACACCCGCCCATTGAATGTGATTAAACCATCAACAACATTCCAATGGGGCTCAGCAGTTCCAGCCAGGATGCGAGCCTGTAATTCAGAAAGCTCCGCAACACTATTCACTTGCTCCCGTAAATCTTCGAAGAGAGAAAATTGTGGACCAGAGATGGCACAGAGACCTGCTGATCCTTCTGCAACATCTCGACGTGATAAAGCATCTGCCACAATGTTCTGGCGACCTGGACGAAATTCGACACGGAAGTCAAATCCAAGGAGCTTGCTAACCCAATGATGTTGTGGAATAGTCGACAAGCGTTGATCCAACAAAAACTTCAAGCTATAATGATCTGTGCGAACAACAAAGGATCGCCCCCACAAATATGGCCTCCAATGACGCACAACCTGCACTAATCCAATGAGCTCACGTTCATAAGCGGCAAGATGCTTGTGGCGAGGTGCAATAGGTCGACTAAAGAAGGCCATTGGACCACTACCTTGGTGTAGAACTGCTCCAAAACCAGAACCAGAAGCATCACATTCTACCACAAAGTCCATGCTGAAATCAGGCAAGTGTAGCACAGGAGATGATACAAGAGCCTTTTTCAGAACACTGAACGATGTTTCTGCTTCTTCTGTCCAAGCAAATCCCTCCTTTTTCAATAACTTTGTAAGAGGAGCAGCGAGTGTACCATAGTCTTTGATGAAACGACGGTAGTAACCAGCCAGGCCAAGAAATCCGCGTAATGCTCGGACGGAGCGAGGAGATGGCCAATCAGTAACAGCCTGAACCTTTTGCTGATCCATGGCGACACCTTCACTAGTGATTACGTGACCCAGATACGACACGGAAGAGGTGCCGAACAAGCACTTGGACCGCTTGAGAAATAAGTGATGATCTCGAAGAATGCGAAGTACAGATCGAACATGCCTCAAGTGTTCAGACCACGAAGTGCTATAAATCAAAATATCATAAAAAAAGACCAAGACAAACCGGCGCAGGAAAGAACGCAGGATATCATTCATGAGAGCTTGGAATGTAGCCGGAGCGTTAGTCAGCCCAAAAGGCATGACCACAAACTCAAAAAGTCCTTGATGGGTCCGAAAAGCTGTATTTTCTACATCGGTGGGATGCATACGCACCTGATGGTATCCGGATCGCAAATCTAATTTGGTGAAGAAGCGAGCGCCTTTAAGTTCATCCAAGAGCTCTTCCACCACTGGAATAGGAAATTTGTCTTTAATGGTCTTGTCATTGAGAGCCCGGTAGTCCACGCAGAAACGCCAGGTTCCAATGCGGTGATCTCGAGCACGCTCTGGGGGCACACCATGTGGATCTGCAAATAGGTCTGCGAATTCTTCTAGCAACTCCTCCATTAAATCTGGTGTGGTGGAAGTTAGCAAGTGAAGAGAGGTTGGCTGAGAAGTCTGACCGAACCATGTCACTGATCTCCCATCTCGTTGAAAGGTCATCCTCATGTGCTCAAAGTCCCACAAGATTGGTCCCAATGTACGCAACCATTGGACGCCGAGTACAATGTCAAATCCATCCAAAGGAATTGAATAGCAGTCGAGGTTGAAAGTTTCGTCCCCAATGCCCAATTCCATGGCCCGACAAATGCCAGAGCTAGAGACTCGGTCCCCGTTGGCAACTGCGACACTCAGCCCATGACGTGGTTGTACGGATAATCCAGCTCGGGCTACTGCCTCAACAGAAATGAAATTATGTGTAGACCCTGAATCTAACAATGCTACCAGCTGTTTGGTTCCCACCTGAACCTGCAGTTGCATGGTCTGAGCAGAACGTGACTTAATGCCTGTTAGAGCATGTAGAGAGATGGCTGGTTCTTCTGTGAGAGCCTGGTTGTCATCATCAGCATAATCATCTGGTACAACCTCAAGCATAAACAAGCGCTTGCAGCGATGTCCAGGAGCAAACTTCTCTTCACAATTATAGCAAAGCCCTTGGCGACGGCGATCTGCCATCTCGGCAGCAGTGAGGCGTCGACGAGCAAGGGGTCCAAACCCACGGTTTGTTGAGCCTTCTGGTGTCATAACCACAGGAAGGGCGGGGGCTGCTGCTTGAGCAACTGTGTTGGCTGCGGCCCGTTGCTGAGCTACCGGACGTGATTGAACTTTGGCTGACTGGGGCAATGGCGATGTCAGCAGGTGTCTCTTCTCGTAGGCCCGTGCAAGTGCCATAGCCAACTGAAGACTGCCAGGATGCTGCAGCTCAACATCCGTTTTGACTGGTTCCATCAAGCCTGATGTGAAGAGATTGATTTGTTGCTGGGGATTAAGCGATTCAGCGCGACAGAGGAGCGCTAAGAACTGCTCTTGATATTCGCCCACTGTGTTCAAGGCTTGGAGCTTGGCAAGTTCACCTAGAAAATTATTCCTGATTGGAGGCCCAAAACGGAGGTGGCAGTAGTCCTTGAAGTTGCGCCAATTTGGTTCGCCTTCATCTCGAGCTAGTTGAAAGTACCACTCATGTGCTATACCCGTCAGATGGTATGAAGCAAGCCAGACCTTTTCTCCTTCGGTTGTTTGTTGACCTCGAAAAAATTGCTCACATCTATTGAGCCAGCCTAAGGGATCCTCTTTGCCATCGAAGGTCGGGAACGAGAGTTTGTGAAATCGAAGGACGTGGCTACTTTCTGAGCGCTGGCCTTCTATGCGCGGACTTGTCCGTTCAGGAATCGGCAGCAACCCATTACCCAACGGCCGTGTTTCCAGCGCGGTCATGCGATCTCGCACGTCATTGATGTCCGTTGACAAGTTGGTCTTCAGTTCGTCCATCTTCGTTGTCATGGATGCCGTGAGTTCCGCGATCTGTTGTGTGAGCGCAGAAAGTTCAGAGGGCGCAGCCATTGGCTCTGATACCAAGATGTCACGAGCACGGATTGAGCGCAGGCGATAATCGTGATACGTTGGAGGCCGGGAACCAGGACCCTTGCGGCGCCCTGTCGGCGGAGCCGTGATAGCAGAAGTGGCGCAAGGGGCAGGGCACCGGAATTAGAGGAGGCAGAAACAGAGAATTGGGGATTAGAGATTAGACTTCATAGCTTGACTCATAACAACCGTGGCTGCCTCATTATCTAGAGGTTTGCCTTACACATAGGACTCAGAAGCCAACTTGAACTAGGACTCTTCCCTAAACTGACGTACATCTATTATGACTCCTTGCAGGACACGGACTAGGACCTGCCAACAGTTTGAAACCTACTAGTACTAGGACTCCTTGTACTGGTGTTTCCTCTGATACGTATATCCCCACATGACAGTTGAACTGAGGTTAATCCTGGAGTCTGGTTGGTTATAAAAACCAACTGAGTTCACTTTTTATTAACCAGCTCTTCTTTAGTTTCCTATTTTTTTCAAGTTTACGTGTTTCCAAGACATGGATAAACAAACAGTGCACATACATATTTGTCTGGCCGAAATGGTGCAAAGTACGCATCAGTTCAATTCAGACACACACAAAGCGGCATGACTGGTTCTGGGTAAGAGCCAGTTTCCAGCTGGAACCTGAACCCTTCTATGAACAATTGAATACATTACCATTTAAACTTAACCAATAGATCTCTTAGATCCAGAAATAATTTTCAAGGAAGTGCCTATTGTCCATGGTTCTGCATTTGTCTTTAAGTTCGTATTTGCGTGTGAGGTTTTATGACGAAGATATCAGATTATAGACATGTTTCTGTTGCTATGATTTGTACCCTGCCTCTCTACCGTATTATGTAGGTAACTTGTTCTATATCTGCAGAAGAACTGTTGATGGTATGTGTTTCTTCATCGGTATTGACCAGTAGTTTGAAATAATGAAGTGTTTTATTCCTTGATTTTGCAGCGAAAAATGGAATATATATCAATCTTGTTAAGGATGTTCGGGATGCTTTTGAGGGGAATGATCTGGTGAAGATTGACTGTGAGGGTTTGGAACCAAGTGACTACAAAAAAATTGGAGCAAAACTAAAGGTTCTCATCTCCCCATAGCTGTGTTTCCATGTCATTACAGATGATAGAATAAATCACGTATGTACCTTATTATTCCTTAAATTAAAGTCCTGTGCTTCTCTATATGTAGGATCTTGTTCCTTGTGTTCTTCTGTCATTTGACAATGAGCAGATACTAATCTACAGAGGCAAAGAATGGAAATCAAGATATTCCAAGCCTCTGAATCTCATTCCAAAAGTTCAAAAGGATAATCTGTCAGTTTCATCTGCTTGGAGTAGCTCAGGTGTGTATCTAATTTTCACAGTGATTTATCTATCATACACAAGTTGGTCTCATTCCTTAAAATCTGACCGCATTGTCAATAGAGTGTTGCACGTCTGTTTTTATTTATTATTTAGTTTTGCATACCTTTGCGAGTGACCAGGGATGTTTATATTCCGCAGTATATCTGTTATTCAACTTGACACTCGCGTCATTTGCGTTATATGGATAAAAGCATGCCTTATGACACTTGACTAAGATCGCTTCATCGAGCCTTTTACATTTCTTAAATACTTTTGCACTCTCTTTCTGGACATAACAAGCCAATTTGTTTTTTTTATCCAGATGAATCAAATGATGGTAGCGATAATGTGGCAATAAGAGAAGTATTGAGACCCAAAATGTTTAGACTGTGGAAGCGTGCAATCGAGTCATCCATAGCGTTGTCGCTAGAGGACGATGAAGTCAATGCACTTACACCTGACATGCTTCTCACAAGGGTTGAGGAGTTCAATATCACATCTCAGGCTGTGGAGCATTCATTTCCAGCCTTGCTTGTGACTAATGGTAACGGCAGCACTGAAGTTCTAAATGAGTCTGAAGATGAGTCCGAAGATAAAATAACGAGACGGCAAGAGATTCAGTCGGAGCATTCACCTGATGAGAACGAGGATGATCACTTCGAATTTGACATGCTCGAGCGTTTGGAGTCATCAGCACCATTGGGATCATTACCTATCGATGTCGTCTTAGAGCAGTTGAGCAGAGAGTAAACTTGTAACCAGGAAACTGAGCGTTCGAGCTAATGAAGCTGTTGAAGTATTGGGTGATGATCAGGACGCACCTGGCTGGCGTGCTCCCATTGTATAGCCATATTTCACCTTCCCTGAACTTTGGTCTGATGGACTGTAATGTCTGATTATTGGACGCTGTCCCTGGCATAGAGACTGATTATAGTCAGCAAATTCACCCTTTTTTGTAAAGAAATTTTCATGGGGTCTAACCTAATGCTTTTTTGTATGAAATTTACAGAAAAATTGTTATCTATCTATACTTCCTATTAAGCAAAAGCTCAAAAACATGCATTAATTATTTTTCTATCTCAACATGCAAACTATGTCCATTATTTATTCTCTTAGCGAATCATTTTTCCATGTCACCCCCACTCATTTTATAATACTGTATATTGTACACGCAATTTATCCACGTCATCTATTTTTTGTCTCTACGATTGTCCACATCACCAATTATTTGTCATCGAATACACAACACTTTCACGTAATTAAATATGACCTCTCTACTAGTGTAAGATTTTTTTGCATATTTCTGTAAATAACTTCATCTTTTCATGTGTCATATAAATTTTCATTTTACACAAAATTGTTATTGAAATTCCCGACACAATCGCGTGGGGTACTTTTCCTAGTAATCTTATAAATCTGACAGCTCATAGTAATTTTTTCATAGGGTCTCAATTCTAAACAAATCATATGAAAAACCAATGAATCAATAGAGCCCTGAACTAAAGGCAAATGATTAGAACAACAAAAAAATTGCGAAGAATATCGTACTATATATAAAGGCATGCAGCAAACGCGTGACGGCAGCGCTCGGGTCACTGTTCACCGATTATTGACCAATCAAAAGCTGCCACGTGCCCCACCCACGAATCCGACCCGTCCCTTCTGGATCCAATGGCTCGCGCCAGCCGCCCTGAGATTTTCGCAGAAAAGCATCTGAAAAATGCCCCGGTAACCCACGGTCCACAAATTAACACATACATGGAACTCTTTGCGATTAACGAGAACATCACTGACGTTTCACGAGCCGGAGATCACCGGCGGCGCCACCGCACGCCGCCGCCGATCCGCGCCTCCCAGCTCACAATGGCGACCACTGGAAGAGCGTCGTCTCCTCTATCGCCTCGCCGGATGAATCTCGCCTAGGCGGCCGAAGTCATCGCCACTCCGACGGAAATCGCCGCCGCCCTTTTTGCTGCCCGCCACCGTGGAGATGGTCGCCGACGATGATTCCGGCCACCATTTGACGCGGCCCGTGGCCAGTTGGACGCGCCTCGCCGTGCTCTATGAGTGCCGCGCCTTCACGGCCCAAGACTGGGCGGCGCTGCGCCGCTGCGACGCGACCGCCGCCGCCCGCGTCCGCCTGCGCGCTGACGCCAAGGGATGACGTCAGCGCTGTGCGGCTGACGCGTCGGGCCCGCCTGCCAGGATTTTTTCATTTTCAGTCAAAACCAAAACATATCTTTTTAAATACAACTCGAAAAAATATAAAAAAATATCAAAATTCACAGAAAATATTATCCTTACAACCAACCCAACCCCATACATGTTAAACAACTTTTAAAAAAATTAAATACACTATGTAATATAGTTTTCCTATCGTAGCTCATGCAAATTAATATCGAATATTAACCAACACAACCTAAGTCAATTAAAAAAAACAATTACATGCGCTAACTAATATGACTACATAGCACAACTCATATTCTGCTTTTAATAACTACATAAAATAATTATAAACGTCAGATTTGCATCTTCTACGCCATAATTCACGCAGATATATAGTTATCAAGTTCTATTTCGATTAAATACAACAAAACACAAACTAGATAAGACTTTTCAATGTAACTCATATTCGGCACAAAAATGACTTTACAACTAATACGCTTTCGTGCATGTTCAAATAATTTTTCCCTAAATAAAATTACAATAAATATTACATCTTCTTACAATAATTGTTAATTTACATAAACCCAATTCAAAATTTCCGAATGTTCTGATACACAACAACCACCAAATTCTGATATGTTCAAGAAAATAATATAATAATAGTAATAATGGGAACAAATATAGCTCAGTGCGACCCAACTTTAACAAATTTTGTAATCTAAACAACTTCTCAACACAATATTCAGTCAATTCCACTGATATTAAAGCCTAAATAGATATTAAACGTCATCATTATCGATTTTTTTTTCCACTCCACGGGCACTGCCGCGCCACCTCCACTAGTTTTATGAAAAGAGGGAAAGCTCATGAATCTAAAGCAAGCCAATCCCCAGCGAGGCGCGAGCTGTAGCAAAGTCTGCTGTGAGTAGGTATCTCGCCAACCATGGCAACCAACCTTATTTGACCGCAATGGTGTCAGGCTCCATGACTCCATACAGGCCGGGATATTCCAGTTCAGCGCTTCAGCTTTGAGTCCAAAGTTGTAACGGTAGACGGAGACAGATTCAGTTCAGCTCGCACTTTGCATCTTCCTTGTTGAATTCGTGACAGCCATCATTTCCTCAGCACCTCACGACGTCAGTGTCCCTAATGTACGCTGACTAGTTTATGCTAGTGGTTAATTACCTGTTGGCAGGAGGTTCTAGTCAAAGATTTTAGTGCTTGGCAATCTTGGCATCCTATGCAGTCTATATGAGTGATGAAGAGGAAAACGAAGATACTAGTCTACTAGTGACCTTTATATTTTCAGGGGTGTGGGTGATATTATTGTGATCCTCTTTCCTCCCTCCCCGAGTCGTCCGTGTCGTCCCCCGCGGGCGACCGGGCGGCGACCTTCCTCCCTCTTCCCCGTCCTCCCCGCCCCACTCCTTTATCTCCACCGCCGCCGGCGGGAGCTACCGGGCGAGGCCCGTGCGGTGCCGGCGGCGGCGGCCTCGCTCAATCTCGCTCGCTCACGGACTGCGCGGGGCAGGGCCGGCGGTGCTCGGTGCGTCAGGACCTCGCCTCGTTGGGCGGCGCGGCGGCTGGCGGCGGGACGTTGGAGGGTTGCGTTGCAGGGCGGGGAGGCAGCAGGAGGCGGTGCTCGCAGGCCTGGCGGCGCTGGCCAGCTCGGGCCCGATCTGGGCCAGGAGGGCTCGATCTGGGCCCGGCTGGTGGAGGCTTCCCAGGCCATGGCGCTGGCCGCATACCCTTGCCGCCGTTCGGGGCTGGGGCGTCATGTCCAGGCTAGGTTGGCCCAGACATGGTGGCTGCGCCTTGTCTAGCTGTAACCTTAGCGCTGCCGCCCGTCAAGCTAGGCTTGATCTCTGACGGCTGGGTCAGACGACGACCTCGTCGAGCGGGGCGTCGGCACCACCTTCAGGCGGTGTGGGATAGCTCGTCGAGGACCTCCAGCGGGCGGGTGGTCTTCCAGGAGGCGGTGCAGCAGCTCTCCAGCAGGCGGCGAGACGACTCGGGTCAGATCTGGGCTTACCACGGGCCAGGTGGGCATGTGGTGGCTAGGAACCGACACGACAAGGAGGCCGCCCCTGGAGTGGTGGGTAATTTGTGCTGGCCATGGTGTGGTGAAGGTGGAGTGGTGTGAACAGGGGCAGCGGCGGCAACGGCTCTTCTACTTCAGCGTGGCGGCGGGGACTTCACGGGCCCGAGGGCCCGGCCAGTCGTGTGTGTCCCTGCTGTTGCGTCCGGTCGGCAACTACTTACGGTGGTGGTGAAGGATGGTCTCCTTCGGATGGCCGTGCTGCTGCCGCCCTATGATCTCTATTGGTCCTACTTTTCCCGCACAGCGGATCACACAAGGAGCCTCGCTACACGGGCGCGAGTCCGAGGATGCCGGGGCGGCGGCCCCGGAAGGTGACCCACACGAGTGTCTTGGTGGCAGGGCGGCGTGGCGGTGGTGATGGCCCATCTCTTTGGACCATGTGGGTGGCAAGGAGTGGTCGTTGGGGTCTCCTGGTGTTGGCGTCGTCGGCGTTACCAATACCCAGATCGTGTGTGGAAGCTCAGCTCGGGGACCGTCGTTGGTTTGAGGTGCGGGGAGGGTTTCTCTGGGCGAAAGTTCAGCGCTCCGGCGCCAACGACGGCGACGCTTGCGTGTGTCGTTACCCTCTTGAGGGCGTCGTTGCACTAGGGCACCGGGTGAAAACCCTAGACTTCCGGGTCTCGATGACGGCGACGCTGTGTGTGTCGTTACCTCCTTGGGGGCGGCGTCGTGGTGCTCTGATATCCTTGTCCTCGACAACGTCTTCGGTGGCAAGCTTGGTGCTTTTTATTTTCTCTTGCTTATCTTTGATCTGCTTGTAAGAGGTTTCCCTCATCACTTTGTATCATTTGGCCGTTGGGCTTTATTTATAAAGTGGGGCGAAAGCCTGATTCAAGAGGTGATATTATTCTCCAAGCAGGAGTGTGATGCATCGCCCTGCTGTCAAGAGAGCAGTAGAATGTAGGGTAGATGCCACTGACTCTAAACAATCGTGGGAGATTGGTTTATCAAATACTCAATGTCAATTGTGGTTAATCCTGGATTGGAATATTAGGGGTATCAATGATGAAGCTAAGTGGCCTCTGATCAGTAACAAAATTGAGGAAAGCAAAGCACAAATTGTTTGCTTCCAAGAAACAAAGCGGGAACATTTTGACTTGGCTTACCTTAAAAAAAAATTCCCACGCCGATTCGATAAGTTCTGTTTTCTCCCTTCTTCTGGTCGGTGAGGAGGTCTGCTCACTGCCTGGTGTAGTAATAAGTTCGCGGGCGAATTAGTCTCACACAATCAGTTTGCCATCTCTGTGGAGTTCACCTCAGTGCAGTCTGATGAGGATTTTGTTCTAACGAATATTTATGCTGCCATCATGACTAAAAACCGACGTTTTTATCTTGGTTCAGTGAAATTGATATAAACCCACAAGTCTCCTGGCTCATTGTGGGAGATTTCAACATGTATCGAACTCTTGAGGACAGAAATAGACCGGGAGCAAATTTGAATGATATTTTCGATTTCCAACCTAGGTGTTATGGAGATCCCACTTAAAGGCTCACTTGGAGTAACATGCAGCAACCACCTCTTCTTGAACGACTAGACTGGTTTTTCACCTCACAAGGCTGGGGTTTAGTGTATCCAGTCACCTTTGCTTATCCACTTGCAATGACTACTTCTGATCATGTCCCTTGTGTCATCCAGATTCAGTCTTCAGTTCCCAAGGCACAAATCTTTCGATTTGAAAACTATTGGATGGAATATGAGGATTTCCTACTGTTTGTGAAAATATTTGGAAACACTCTATTCATTACACTGATGCCGCCAAACGTATTACTGCTAAGCTGAAAATTCTAAGAGGCGCTCTCAAGAAGTGGGCTAGTAAACGCAGAAATCTGAAATCAACCATCTCTGATGTTAACAATATCATTAGTCTGCTGGACTTTGTTGAGAATGTCAGGGATCTTTCTCTTGATGAATGGCATTTGCGAAATCAGTTAAAGATACTACAGGCCAGTGTTCTTGGCAAGCAGAGATTGTACTGGAAACAACGAGGGAAAATTAAATGGGTCACTCTAGGCGATGAATGTTCTAAATTCTTCCACTCCCTTGCGTCAATCCAGTTCAGACGAAATCAGATTGCCAGTCTCACCTCTGATGATGGGCATATTCACACTGATCATGAGGCCAAGGCTAGTCTCCTTCTTCAAGCTTTTAAAGATAGGCTTGGCTAGACTGAGCCACATGAAACGTTCTTTGATTTAAACTCTATTCTTCATCCTCACCCTGATCTTCATGAGTTGGAAGCTCCTTTTACTGCCAAAGAAGTTGATGAGGTTGTTAAAAGCCTTCCTAATAATAAATCCCCATGACCCGATGGATTTACCTACGAGTTCTTCAAAAAATGCTGGCATTTTGTTAAAACTGATGTCTATGATCTCTGCAGTCAGTTTCACCAAGGAACACTGTGTGTACAAAGCATTAATTCATCATTCATCACCTTGGTCCCCAAAAAAGATACTCCAATCACTGTAAACGACTTTCGGCCAATCTCGCTTCTAAATTGTGTGCTTAAAATTCTCACCAAGGTCTTGGCGAACAGGGTTCAGAAAGTGATTTTGGATCTAGTGCACAAAAACCAGTATGGGTTTATCAAATCCAGAACAATTCAAGACTGTTTGTCCTGAAGCTTCGAGTATATTCACCTTTGTCACAAATCTAAGCAGCCTATAGTATTGGTTAAGCTGGATTTTGAGAAAGCGTTTGATAAGGTCGAGCACTCTGTGATTTTGGACATTTTGAAACACAAGGGTTTTTGTGGTTGGGTGAAAGCTCTTTTGGATAATGGTATCTCTTCAGTAATGCTTAATGGGACCCCGGGTAACAAGTTCATGTGTAAAAGGGGGGTTCGACAGGGCGATCCTCTTTCCCCAACCCTCTTTGTTCTCACAGGTGTTCTCCTGCAGTCTGTGCTAAACGGTGCATTTGCTAATGGGTTGCTCCAACTTCCCTTGCCTGTTGCTTATACCTCAGATTTTCCAGTAATTCAGTATGCCGATGACACTCTGGTGGTTATGCCTGCGGACTGTGCACAGTTACAACATTTGAAATTAATTCTGGACAAGTTTGCCATTTCAACGGGACTCAAAGTGAATTATAACAAATCTAATATGTACCCCATCAATGTCACAGAGGACAGGATGGAAGAGCTTATTGAAGCCTTCAACTATCAACCTGGTGTGTTCCCATTTACATATTTAGGCCTGCCTTTAGGCTTGGTAAAGCCTAAAATGGAACACCTAATGCCTCTGGTTACTAGGGTCGGAAGACGGTTGCAAACATGCTCTGATTTCTTAACTTCAGCTGGCCGCCTCGAAATGGTGAATTCAGTCATTTCCTCGCTCTCGACTTTCTATCTGACAACTCTGAAGTTATATGCTGGTGTTGTGGTTCAAGTGGACAAGTATAGACGGCACTGTCTATAGAGAAAAAAAGGATTGGAAAACAAGAATCCTCCCTTAGCAGCTTGAAATGTAGTTTGTCAGCCAAAAGACAAAGGAGGTTTGGGTGTGATTAATTTAATCATTCAGAATGATTGTCTTTCGTTGAAGCATTTGGATAAATTCTTTAACCATGCTGATCAGCCTCGGGTTCATCTTTTTTGGGAGAAATATTACCAGAATGATCTTCCACCTGCAAAAATTGGAGACTGCTCTTTCTGGTGGAGGGACTGTTTAAAGCTTCTAGGCAAATTTAAGTCTTTGGCTGTCTGCAATTTAGGACAGGGTAATTCTATTCTCCTATGGGAGGACACGTGGTCTACTCAGCTTTTAACTACCAGATTGCCGCATCTGTGTTCCTTCGCCATCAACAAAAATATTACAGTTCAACAAGCCATCGACTCAGAATCCATGCTGGATCTTTTTCATCTCCCACATTCTGCTGAGGCATTTGAAGAATTCCATCAGTTTATGATTCTTGTGGAGGATCATCACTCTTCAGTGGATACTTATCTCTGGGGGCCTAAATATACAGCAGAAAAATCCTACGACTGGTTTCATGCAGGCCCAAGCCCTGCTTTCAAATGGTTATGGAAATCCTGTTGTCAGAAAAAGCATAAGGTCTTTGGCTGGCTGTTTTTGATCGACAAACTTAATACAAGGGATATGCTACTGCGTAAAACGTTCTTCCTTCCGAGCTACAAATGTATCATGTGTAATGCCGATATGCTTGAAACAAGAGATCACTTGTTCTTCCATTGCCCTTTTGCCCGGACATGTTGGTGAGCTATTGCGCCATCGGCTGACATTCGAGGGTTACAAGGTCTCGATTGTGTCACTCATCTGAAGGAGCACACAGCAAACCCTTCTTCACGGAGATCATTTTGTTGGGGCTTTGGGCGATTTGGAAAACACGAAATGCGTTCATTTTTCAGCAACGTGTTCCAAGCCTATACCAGTGTCGTGCTATCTTCAAGGAAGAGATGAATTGGCTTAAGCTAAGGGCTACTAGGAAGGCTTATGTGGACTTCGCTGTCTGGGTTGATAGTTTTATCTGAACTGCTCTTGTTTTAGATTTGTTTTGTTTTGTCTCCTTTTTGTAGCCTCCGTTGGTACACACCTCGTGTACTAACACCATTTTTGGAAAATCAATAAAGAATGCAGTACGCAAGTACTGTAATAATTTTCCAAAAAAAAAACATGAAAAGTAAACTTTTCAGGACATTTTCAACAGTGCAGTTCAAAGCGACGTCACTGATAGGCTGAAATGAAGAAAAAAAACATGTGATGAGAAATACATTTCCCCAAAGAGTTAGTTGACGAGTAGACCATCCACCGTATGCAGACAATATACTACTCCCTCCGTTCCTGTGAAGTATATGTTTTTTCAATTTTTTGCCATAAATTAAGGCGTAGGGTGCTGCTTGCTCCGTTGTTTCCAAAACTATCCCTGGATGTTGTCTACATGCTGTGTACAATGACAGAAAAAATCGGAAAAGTTAGCCATTCCATTGGCCGTACACGATACATGCGGAGAGAGGAGCAGAAAATTAGGAGGGGTAGTTATTGCAGGGCTGCTATTGGTTGCATGTGTTCCATGAAGGAGAGAAACTAGGAGATGGCTGCCTTGGGGAGAAACAATCGGAGTAGACTGTACAAATTAATAGGGGTACTTCTGGAAAGTTTTACTTCCCTAGATTCTCTCTTAATCGGCAAGCCAATATTTTCACGCCCTGTTTAGAGGAACGGAGGGAGTAGTATTCCCTATGTATGTCTACCTACACTCTGAGACAGAAAAGTATGCACGCATCACGAGCCACGACAGTGATCGAGGGCAAGTTGTTGGGCATGCATGGATGGAGGACCTACAGGGTACAGCTGCGAGAGCGAGCGATCGATTTGGATTGGTTGGTGAGGGTTGGGTGTGTGCCCACCGCTCTATAGAATCCACTTCCACTACCATGGCACCAAACCCCAGCGTCACGGTCGTCGGCGCTTCGCCAGCACGAGGAGTCGTTCTCGTTCGTCCAGTGGGGTGGGGTGGGGTGGGGTGGGGTGGATCCCCTCCTCTTTCTCACCTCCGTGCCAACTGCCAAGCAGATCGAGCTGGCTGTTTTACCCAAACGCATGCACGATGGCACGCTTCTGCTTCCATGGACCACAAGGAAAAAGGATATCGTGAGAAAAACATAAGGACGGTTTGATTAAATCTTGTTGTCCTGGTTAGGAGCACGATCCTCTTCCGTGTACTCTAAAATCCGGTTTAAACCCACATCGATCTTTTTAGGCCCATTTGGCCACACCCTAGGTATGAATGACGGCCGTGGGAAGGCGGAGGCGGGAGGACTCCAACAGTGGACGCCGGATCCTTGCCGGGATGGGACGACCAAATATCCACCGGAGCAGATCTCGGTCGGAGATGGCCACTGTAACCGGCGGCTGCAACAAGCAGATCACAGTGACGAGCAATGAGGTGCGGCTATCGACATCTATGACGTGGGTCCAAAAAAGGCGATACGTTGATACACCTTATATCCTCTCAACAAATACACTGCGTATTTGGATCTGGGCTTCGGGTCTTTGGATATGGATTTTAGCGAGCTACCGTGTCTCTACCCTCTCTGATCGGTACGCTTATACGATTATGAGGTTGGGTAGTCTGCACACGTCCTTATATTATAAGAGCATCTTTAAAACAAAATCAGCCAACAGAGCCATCCATCTGTCCAAAATTGACATATATGTCTAGATACGTCTAGAAACAAATGCCATGTAGATATATGTCCGACTTGCTGTCAAATCTCTACAATATTAAATCATAGTTGGCGGTGATGGTGGTATCGTCCGCTCTTTCTCTATCTCTCCATCTTCATCCGCATCACCTTCTCCATAGCTTCACAGTCACCACCACCATTGCTCCATTGTTGTTGATCAGCATCTGGAATCCTCCTTTCCCTCTCTAAGCTCGGCCTCGTCTCATCCGGATCGATCAAACTCATTCTAGTCGTACCGACTGAGCAACTCTTAGCAACCTGACATAATCTAAGGGTTACTTGATGGATACATAATCCCAAATAACGCTCACATTATGTTCAGACGACCTTAAATTATATCCATTTGGGAGTCCAGAGACCATCTCCAGATAAACAATCTAGTGAGTGAGTTGTGGTGAATCAGATTGCTTGTGATCGAGACATCGTACATTGTATCGGGGGTTGTCGTTGCATCATTCCACAGACGGATAGAATTTGAGGGTGCCTCTGTAGATGCCCTAACCGTTAGGCAACCTTTTTTACTTGGGTATTACTAAATAAATATCTATAGTGCGAGATTAGACTCAAAGCTACACAAGGAGTATGCATTATGTCCCACCCTTCGCTGGATTGCCGCCGACCGATCTTGTGGTTGATATGATGGACGGATGCGCGCATGACCTGCCGACACTGTCTTAAAAAATGTGCATGTAAAGATAATGGCCATGGCCAAGAGACGGGCCATGGACCATGGTCGTCTATCAGTGCTCAACAGGTACGATGGCAGGTAGGCCGGTTCAGGTGACACCAACTCTGATAGACAAGTTTACACCTAAAAACGATCAATGCTGATGATGATTGAGATTTGAGAACCATATGTACTGTGACTGGGCGTCAAATTTGGGTAGTGTACATTCAGCTCGAATTTAAACCATTTGTTGCTATTAGCTGGAGTGTGACGGCCGGTGAGTATACCTTATCAACAGCACAATCCAAGATTAGAAACATAGAATGTGCTGGAATTTTAGTGTATATGGGCTAAGGCCTAACTAAAATCCAAAATTCTCATGGCCCATTCTAATTGGCTGGTTGTGCATGTACGTGACTAATGTTTAGTTCCATACTGCTAGTGGAGAGTGAGCTGCACCACTTTATATAGTGGGATGTTCTAGTACTAGTATGAGTTAGTGAGAACAAGAGAAGATGAAGAGTGCCACACGCGCGCTCCTACTCCTCGCTCGCCTCGCCATGCGGGTTGCGGGAATCTCGCCGAGCCGAGGTTATATTTTTGCAGTCCGGAAAAATTAATGAGTCATTGGTTAGTAATTAACGAACGCGTTAATTACCTTGCCGTTTCCGATTTCAATGGGATCGTGGGGCGTTACCGACTCATGGTGTCACACCGTTCCAGAACATTGCGCCGCCGTCTACCAAGCCTTCTCCATCCCGTCTTCCGGCGTGCACCGGTTGAAGGGACAGTAGGCATCCGGAACCCCGCCTCTTGTGATCCTGTACGGGAGAGGGGCGATCAGGTTTTTGGGGAGCGCACTCGCGCGACTACTGGTTTCGAGTTCTTCCCCAACGACGACTTCTTCCCCGACATCGCCAGCCTCTTCATCGACGACATGGGCGACAACACGGGGAATTCCAGCAGTGCGACTGCCATTGTACCGTATGTGTTCTTGATCTTCCTATATGAAGTTTTACTAGAGTTCCTACTTGTAATATGTGCTCTAGATTCAATCTGTTTATCTACTGTTTGCGTAGATCACATGATTAGTTTAATCTGTATTATTCTAATATTGAATTGTTCACTGTTATTAGTAATTAAATCATATGCTAAATCGCCTAATTATTCAACAATCCAAAAATCTGATTATAGGCAATTAGCACCTGCTGGTTTTATCGCGTCAACGAGGCCGTTTCCCTTTAAAGGGGTTATGTATAAGCGGTGGCGCATGAGAGCAGTGTTATGGTTTCAGAACATGAACTGCTATGCTGCCACCAAAGGCAAGCCCGATGGCGAGTTTGACCCTGCACAGCAAGAGTCCTTCGAGAGGCTCGACAACATGTTTAAGAGTGCCCTTTTGAGTATTCTTGACGATTCCATTGTGGACTCGTATATGTCGCTTTCTAACGGCAAGGACATGTGGGATGCGCTCGAGGCCAAGTTTGGGGTCTCGGACGCTGGCAACGAGTTGTATGTCATGGAAACTTTCTATGACTACAAGATGACTGATGAGCGTCCTGTTGTTCAACAGGCTCATGAGATACAGTCACTCGCTAAGGAAATTGAGCACTTTAAGTGTATCTTATCGGACAAATTTGTCGCCGGTGGCATTATCGCCAAGCTTCCACCTTCGTGGAGCAACTTTGCTACCTCTCTGAAACACAACAGACAAGAGTTTTCCGTTTCGTATCTCAATGGTCGCTTGATGTGGAAGAAAAGGCGAGAGCGAAGGATACACGTGCTCAAGTTACCGAGGTTGGTTCTAGTGCCCATATGGTACAGAAGAAGAATTACCAGCCGCCCCACAAGACCAAGTTTAACAAGAACAACTCTGGGGGTAAGGGCAAGCCTGATGGAAAGTTTAAGCCATCACAACCTACCAACTTCAAGAAGAAGAACAATAAACCGAGGAAGGGTTCATGCCATGTTTGCGGTAATCCTAATCACTGGGCACCCCGTTGTCCTAACCGCCATGAGCTGCGCGAACCTGAGAACAATGGCAAGAGTGCCAATGTTGTCATTGGCGATACTGAGATGAAGGATCCAGGGTACGGAATATTTCCCACCATCCTTTCAGTTTGTCATTCACCTGAATGGTTGATGGACACTGGTGCCAATGTACATGTTTGTGCTGATGCCTCGATGTTCTCTTCTTATCAGATCACAGGGACTTCCCCCGTGCTGATGGGTAATGGGTCACATGCTTTTGTTCGTGGAGTCGGTACAGTCGATCTGAAGTTTACTTCGGGGAAGACCGTGCGTCTGAAGAACGTTCATCATGTGCCCGCCATCAATAAAAGTCTCGTCAGCGGATCTTTGCTGTGTCGAGATGGTTTTAAGTTGGTTTTCGAGTCCAATAAAGTTGTAATATCTAAGTATGGATAATTTGTTGGAAAAGGCTATGAGTGCGGAGGCTTGTTCCGCATATCTTTATCGGATACTTGCTCCAAAGTTATTAATCATGTTTGCCACGAAATTGTGTCTAATCTTTGGCATTCACGACTTTGTCATATTAACTTTGATAGCATGACGCGGCTAGCTAATTTGGATTTAATTCCAAAATTCACTAATGTGAAAGGTTACAAGTGTCAAGTGTGCGTTCAAGCTAAACAACCCCGCAAGTCACATAAGGCTGCGGAGGCAAGAGACTTGGCACCACTGGAACTCATACATTCAGATCTTTGTGAGATGAATGGTACATTGACGAGAGGCGGAAAGAAATATTTCATGACGCTTATTGATGACTCCACTAGATATTGTTATGTGTATCTCCTGAAAACAAAAGATGAAGCTTTAAACTTCTTCAAAAACTATAAAGCTGAAGCAGAGAACTAACTTGATCTAAAAATAAAACGGTTAAGGTCTGATCGTGGTGGAGAGTATTTTTCCAATGAGTTTGATTCTTTTTGTGCGGAACATGGTATAATCCATGAGAGGACGCCTCCCTATTCACCTCAGTCAAATGGGGTAGTCGAAAGAAAGAACCAAACTCTAACTGCTTTGGTTAACGCCATGTTAGACACTTCGGGTCTCTCCAAGGCATGGTGGGGGGAGGTGCTATTGACAGCATGTCATGTCCTAAACCAAGTTCCCGCAAAGAACAAAACCGTTTCTCCATTTGAGGAATGGGAGAGGAAAAAGTTGAGACTCTCTTACTTACGTACTTGGGGTTGTTTGGCGAAAGTCAATATTCCAATTCCCAAGAAGCGCAAGCTAGGACCAAAAACCGTGGACTGTGTTCTTCTGGGCTATGCTTTTCATAGCATTGGTTATAGATTTTTGATAATCAAATCTGAGCTACCCGACATGCATGTTGGTACGATTATGGAGTCGAATGATGCGACTTTCTTTGAGGACATTTTTGCCATGAAGGGTATGTCTAGCTCATCAAATCAGGATATGCCTAATACACCTAGTCAGGAATTAGTTGAGATTCCTGATCCTACCATTCCGATAGAACACACTGATAATCCCGTGGAGGATGAGAATGAAGTTCCTGTTAGGAGCAAGAGACAGAGGATTGCTAAGTCCTTTGGTGATGATTTCATTGTGTACCTTGTGGATGACACTCTCAGTACCATTTCAGAAGCTTATGCATCTCTTGATGCTGACTACTGGAAGGAAGCTGTCCGTAGTGAGATGGACTCCATCTTAGCTAACGGAACCTGGGAATTTACTGATCGTCCTTATGGGTGCAAACCTGTAAGATGTAAGTGGGTGTTTAAGAAAAACCTTAGGCCTGATGGTACTATTGAGAAGTACAAGGCGCGGCTTATGGCCAAGGGTTATACCCAGAAAGAAGGAGAAGGCTTTTTTGATACTTACTCACATGTGGCTAGACTGACCACGATTCGGGTGCTACTTTCATTGGCTGCCTCGCATCGTCTTCTCGTTCATCAAATGGACGTTAAGACAACTTTCCTAAATGGAGAGTTAGACGAGGAAATTTATATGGATCAGCCTGATGGTTTTGTAGTACCGGGTCAGGAAGCAAAGGTGTGAAAGCTATTGAAGTCTTTATATGGCCTTAAGCAAGCTCCTAAGCAGTGGCATGAGAAGTTTGAAAGAACTTTAACTGCTGCAGGTTTCGTTGTTAACGAATCCGATAAGTGTGTATACTATCGCCATGGTGGGGGCGAGGGAGTTATTCTATGTCTGTATGTCGATGACATACTGATATTTGAAACCAATCTTGATTTAATCAAGGAGGTTAAGGATTTCTTATCTCACTGTTTTGAGATGAAGGATCTTGGAGTAGCTGATGTAATCTTAAACATCAAGCTGCAGAGAGATGGTGATGGTGGGATTACACTGCTTCAATCCCACTATGTGGAAAAGATCTTGAGTCGCTTCGGGTATGACGACTGCAAGCCTTCTCCGACACCATATGATCCCAGTGTGTTGATTTGAAAGAATCAGGGCATTGCTAGAGATAAACTGAGATATTCTCAGATCATTGGCTCACTTATGCATTTGGCTTGTGCCACGAGGCCTGACATCTCTTTTGCTGTAAGCAAGTTGAGCCGGTTTGTTTCCAATTCGGGAGATGATCATTGGCATGCGCTTGAGAGAGTTATGCGCTGTTTAAAAGGCACTGCGAGCTATGGAATTCACTATTCTGGTTATCCTAAAGTAATGGAAGGTTATAGTGATTCCAATTGGATATCTGATGCTGATGAGATTAAGGCCACGAGTGGTTATGTGTTTACACTCGGTGGTGGAGCTGTTTCCTGGAAGTCTTGCAAGCAGACCATCTTAACGAGGTCAACTATGGAAGCAGAACTCACAGCATTAGACACATCCACTGTTGAAGCAGAGTGGCTTCGAAAGATTTTGATGGACTTACCTGTGGTTGAAAAACCCATACCCGCTATCCTTATGAACTGTGATAGTTAAGATTAAAAGTTTAAGGATAATTTGAAGTCTTCAAGGCATGTGAAAAGGAGATTGAAATCTGTCAGAAAATTGAAGAACTCCGGAGCTATTGCGTTGGATTATATATCCAAACGTCTAAAAACTTGGCAGATCCTTTCACAAAGGGTTTATCACGTAATGTGATAGATAATGCATCGAGGGAGATGGGTTTGAGACCCACCGTATGAGTTGTCCACAGTGGTAACCTACTCTATGTGATCGGAGATCCCGTGAATTAGAAGTGGGAGACAAGCTGTTGGTCGGCTGGGAGGAGAGTATCCTTACATTTTACTATCCCACTCCGCAAAGATGAAATACTCTCCTGATCTGCATGGCAGGTTGATATTTATCTTAATGTGTTCCAATCGGCTTACTTTTATAAGCGGGAGATGTTATCCTGCAGAGCATCTCTTGAGGAATACACCTATATGAGTCTGACTGTTAAACGTCGCAGTCTATGAGAGTCGGGTGCTATTTAGTAAACTCATGAAAGGACTTGGAGTATGACGTATAAGCTCCACACCGCGGGGAAGCCTTGCGGTAGCCAAGTATCGGTCAAGGGCTTGTGTGAAATTAGGTCGCAGCAAACTTGTAGTTCAAGGCATAGTCCACTATTCAAGTTGTGGCCTAACGTAGCATAAGTTTCTAAGTGGAGTTCAACTTAACAGTCCCCACTGAAAGAGCATTTTCCCTCATGTGTGGTTTTGGTAATTGAATGACAATCTCTATGGACTAATGTTTGCATTGAGATATCATTATAGATCATGTCCATGGAATTGTGGAGTTCATGTGTTGGACTCTTGAAGCTTATTGCAAGTATGTCTTGAAGATTCAAGACATCATCTTAGTGAAGAAAAGATGAGTTGTGCAAGACCAAGAGAAGCTTTCTCGAAAAGATCCTTTGCTTGGTGCTTGCAATGGATACATGAAGACGAAGCTTAGCAAGACTCTCCCATTGTGAGCATGGGGGAGTATTTGGAGAAGTCTTCATCAAGCAAGTGTTTGGACGCGCAATCAAGAAAGATGATCCACTTGAAGAGATCAAGATAGTCAGCATCCAACTCAAGTGGAATGCTCAAGACAAAGGTATGATCTTAATAGGGCTATAGGATAGATAGGCGTACTATCAAGAGGGGCTCTCAAGTTAGTAACTTGATCGCATTCTTGTGGAGAGCTCAAACCTTTGCATACTTGGCATATCATATTTCTTGGTTCTTATTTGGCTTTTATGTTGGTGAGGAATTAGAGCTTGGTTCATCTCCATGTCAAGCTCTAGTTTCATCGAAATCGGTTTTACTTTGGACAACTTGTTGCGTTTTCGGTGGCGGAAATATTGCCGGTTCTTCCTTAAGGAAAGTCCCACACCTTGCCATGTGTGGAGATTTTACTCTATTTATGGGATGCAATATTTCCAACAAAATTGGTCTCACCTCATTTGGAGTTCATTTGCAAAAGTTATAGTAGTTTTCGTTTCGGTGTTCTGCTGATCCGGATTATTGGGGCCGGATATTCCGCCCTACCGGAATTTCCGGTTCCCCAGCTCATCCAAGAAAACGGCTAAGGAAAGGAGAAAAAGGGTTCTGACTCCAGTCGGAAATTGTGCTCGGAAATTTCCGTCTACCGGAATTTCCGATTGCCCCCAGAAAAGTCCTCCAGAAATGGCTAAGGAAAAGTTTGGTTTTGCTTCTGACTCCAGCCGGAATTTCCGAGCTCTCTTAGACCGGAATTTCCGGGTGACCGGAATTTCCGGGTCTCTCTAGACCGGAATTTCCGGATGACCGGAATTTCCGAGTCTCACTTATACCGAAATATCCGAGTGTCGAAACAGCCAACGGCTATATTTCCTGGAGGGGTATAAATACCCCTCCCCTTCTTCCTCCTCAAAAAATCCAAGGCAGCACGACTTTCCCCTCTCTCCTACTCCATTGTTGACCTTGGAAAGCTCACTTCCCTCTCAATCCCTCCATTGAATCTTCCATATTCTTTAGGGAAAGTTGAGAGGAGATCTAGATCTACAATCCTACCAATCCTTCTCTCCTCTAAGTGGGGAACTTAGTTGATCTAGTTCTTGGAGTTCCTTTGTGGTTCTTCTTCTTTGTTCTTCCTCTCTTATCCCCCCATAAGCATTAGTTGCTTTTGGTGGGATTTGGGAGTTAAGGATTTGACTCCTTTGTGGTTTCCTTTGTTCTTCCTTCTTATTCCCCCATAAACATTTGTTGTTGTGTTGGAATTTGAGAGTGAAAGACTTGAGCACTTCGTGTGCTCTTGCCATTGCATTTGCATCGGTTTGAGCCCTCCACGAGGATTCGTGGTGGTATTACTTGTGAGCTTGTTACTCTTGGGTCTTTGGACCCTAGACGCCTTTTGTGGCCGACCTTTTGTGGCCAAGACCTTTTGTGGTCAAGACCTTTTGTGCTCACTTGAGAGCCCCCAATTAAGTTGTGGGTGTGTGCCTCAAGACTTGGGAGCCCCCAATTAAGTTGTGGGTGTGTGCCTCAAGAGTTATACGGGATTCGATCTCCGCCCCAAAGGAGATCAATAGTGGAAGGTGAACTCGAACCTTTTGTGGTTGAGTTCATCAGGAGAAGAAGGTGAGCCTTTGTGGCGTTGCGGCTAACCTGTTGTGGTTGCGCACACCTCTCCAAACGAGACGTACACCTTTGGGTGGAACTCGGGAATACATCCTCGTCTCCGCGTGCCTCGGTTATTTCTATACCCGAGCTCTTTACTTATGCACTTTACATTGTGATAGCCTTCGTGCTTGAAGTCATATATCTTACTATCATCTTGTTACTAGTATTGCTTAGCTTAAGTTGTTGGTGCACATAGGTGAGCCTAGTTTATATATCTAGGTTGTATGCTTGTTAAAGTAAACCTCTAGTTTTATTCCGCCTTTATCAAGCATACCGGAATTTCCGGGTCATTTGTGTACCGGATATTCCGGCTACTCGGAATTTCCGGTCACTCTTGGACCGGATATTCCGGCTCCTCGAAAAAGTTTTAAATCGCCTATTCACCCCCCCTCTAGGCGACGTCTATCCGTTCACCCACTAAGCACCGGTATATAAAACAATGTTTTGGAACAAAAGTGGTACAATGTGCCAATGAGACTTTGTGGGGGATTGCTGAAATTTTAGTGTACTTGGGCTAAGGCCCAACTAAAATTCGAAATTCTCATGGCCCATTCTAATTGGCTGTTTGTGCATGTACGTGACTAATGTTTAGTCCCATACTGCTAGTGGAGAGTGAGCTGCACCACTTTATATAGTGGGCTGTTCTAGTACTAGTATGAGTTAGTGAGAACAACAGAAGATGAAGAGTGCCACACGCGCGCTCCTCCTCCTCGCTCGCCTCGCCACGCCTCGCCTCGCCTTGCCTCGTCACGACGCGCCGCGCCGCGCCGCGGGAATCTCGCCGAGCCGAGCTTATATTTTTGCAGTCCGGGAAAATTAATGAGTCATTGATTAGTAATTAACGGACGCGTTAATTACCTTTATATAGCCCGGGGAAAACTCTAGCCGCCACCACGAGATACATGGTCTCACACCGTTCAGAAATATTGCGCCGCCGTCTACCAAGACTTCTCCATCCCGTCTTCCGGCGTGCACCGGTTGAAGAGACAGTAGGCCTCCGGAACCCCGCCTCTTGTGATCCTGTACGGGAGAGGGGCGATCAGATTTTTGGGGAGCGCACTTGCGCGACTACTGGTTTCGAGTTCTTCCCCAACGACGACTTCTTCCCCGACATCGCCAACCTCTTCATCGACGACATGGGCGACAACACGGGGAATTCCAGCAGTGCGACTGCCATTGTACCTACTTGTAATATGTGCTCTAGATTCAATCTGTTTATCTACTGTTTGCGTAGATCACATGATTAGTTTAACCTGTATTATTCTAGTGTTGAATTGTTCACTGTTATTAGAAATTAAATCATATGCTTAATCGCCTAATTATTCAACAGAATGGCATACGGTTCTCTTGGTGGCAACGGAAGAAAGATCATTATATGGGTGGTATTACACAGGATATAAACTGCACATCAGTCGGCAGTTTAAGCTGACACAATAATAATAATAATAATAATAGGAATAATAGAGAAAACAAAACATAGATGCGAAACGGCCAGACCAGTAAGAAAACTTGGCGCCACATAGTTGTGGTTCCCACGTCATCAAGCCGGTGTTACGTTGTGGTGTGTCGATCGCGAGCGACAATTAATGTCGATCGAATGCCGGCGCCAGAGCAAGCTGTCCGGCGGAGCAGAATCATGCATGGTGTTCTTAGGCAGATGCCTTGTCGAACTTGAGGGGCTTGACCACCTCCCAGGTGAAGTCGGCGTCGTCGCGTCCAAAATGGCCGTAGGCGGCGGTCTTGATGAACCTGTTCCCACCTCTCTTGAGGTCGAGGTTGATGGTGATCATGCCGGGCCTGAAGTCAAAGTTCTCCTTGACGAGCTTGAGGATCTCCCTGTCGGGGATCTTGCCGGTGCCGTAGGAGTCGACGAAGACGGACAAGGGCTCAGGCACCCCGATGGCGTAGGAGATCTGCACGATGACGCGTCGCGCGAGCCCGCTGGCGATGATGCTCTTGGCCGCCTGCCTGGCAATGTAGGCGCCACTGCGGTCCACCTTGGTGGGGTCCTTGCCGGAGAAGGCGCCGCCGCCGTGGGCTCCCCAGCCTCCGTAGGTGTCGATGATGATCTTGCGGCCGGTGAGGCCGGCGTCGCCGTGAGGCCCGCCGATGACGAAGCGGCCTGACGGGTTGAGGTGGAAGATGGTGTTCTCGTCGAGGTACTTCCCGGGGATGACCGGCTTGATGACGTGCTCCTTGAGGTCGGCCGCGATCTCGTCGTTGGTGACGGTCTCGTCGTGCTGGGTGGAGATGAGGACGGTGTGCACGCGGACGGGGACCATGGCGCCGCCCTCGTTGAGGTACTCCACGGTGACCTGGGTCTTGCCGTCGGGCCTGAGCCAGGCGCAGGTGCCGTTCTTGCGCACCTCGGTGAGGCGTGCGCCGAGCTTGGTGGCGAGCACGTG
The DNA here is from genome assembly GCA_026929855.1 of Poa annua. Taxonomy (NCBI): domain Eukaryota; kingdom Viridiplantae; phylum Streptophyta; class Magnoliopsida; order Poales; family Poaceae; genus Poa; species Poa annua. The sequence goes on from CM049428.1 coordinate 31,207,947, forward strand.
GCTGAGGGGCATCAGCTCGGGGGTCTCGTCGGTGGCGTAGCCGAACATGATCCCCTGGTCGCCGGCGCCGATCTCCTCGGGACGCTTGGTGAAGTGTCCGTGGACGCCCTGGGCGATGTCGGGGGACTGCTGCTCGATGTTGACGAGCACCTTGCAGCGGTCGGCATCGAGGCCGACGTCGTCGGAGACGAAGCCGATGTTGCGGCAGGTGTCGCGCACGATCTTCTCGTAGTCGATGTTGGCCTTGGTGGTGATCTCGCCCAGCACCATGACCATGTTGGTCTTGGTGCAGGTCTCGCAGGCGACCTTGCTGTCGGGGTCCTGGGCAAGGCAGGCGTCGAGGACGGCGTCGGAGACCTGGTCGCAGAGCTTGTCGGGGTGGCCCTCGTTCACGGACTCGGACGTGAAGAGGAACGTCTCAGCCGCCATTGCGAGCGAGCGAGGAAGCTAAGCCTTGCGCTGCTGCTTTGGAGCCGAGATCGAAAGGAAGAGGAGGAATGGTAAGCACGGTGCTGTTCCGAGATCCCGTCCGCGCCACTTATAGCCGGGCTTGTTTGGTTGGTGAGACTAGAGCGTGGGACTGCACAACCTTTGCTGTAGTTGCCGATGCCTCTGTCATCACCAAACCTGTTCTTGTTGCGGTGGGCGACATCACCTACCACAGCATCACTCCTCTTTTATTTTCTGCTCCACTTGCCTTCGTGAGCTGTTTCGTAATAATTTTATACAACACGCAGAGGTATGGTTTAGCTTCCAGAAAATAGGCCAAGAGCAAATGCCTCTCTCTCTCTCTCTCTCTCTCTCTCTCTCTGCTGTTTCAATTCGGACGAAATTATGTACGCCAACCGCAAAAGCCGTGTTTGGTTACCTGTTTTTGCTTCTTTTTTAGTTTTTCTTACCCGGTGTTTGGTGAGCTGCAAAAATCATTGTAGGCTAATTAGATGCACTAAACATGTCTTCGGTTGGCTGCTTGCCTTAATGCCTTTGTGTTGTGCTCACTCCCAATGAAATGGTGATCAACACATTTACAAATGTGGTCACTACCTTATATAGTAAAAGGTGGGATCACTACACTAGCAACGCCAAATACACGAGATGCTTTACAATGATAAGTTCAATCTGAATCGGCTGATCACAAACTTCCCTTCATATTTTCAGTGACTAACAAATCTACAGGGCAAGGAAGACCGAAAGAAGCTCTATCGTCAACAACCGCCGAAAAAACGCCAAATGGCACACAAACCCTAATCGAAATCAAATTAGGCTCTAATGTACTATTACATGACCTATTAGGTGTCGATAGTCGTGCAATCGAATAATTCAAAGTAAATTCTCACGTGCTAATTTAAAACCTTCAAACTATCTTTATATGTGCAACTATTTTCAGCTCATAAGAAGTGGTAGATAGGTTTATAATCCTCCATGGTAAACAAGTTGTTCTTTATTTTTCCTCGACAAACATGATATGTGCTTGTTTGAATTTGCAAGAGAGTTGGTTCAGTCCAAAAATAATTAAACAAGATAAATTAATATACACTCCTCCATGGACAAGTTGAAAGTTGGTGGGTACCCGAGGATTCGGTTAGCCATGATTAGTGTAAACAATGGCAGGGAGGACTGTGAAAGCTCTCAAAACCTTGATCATCATATGAGCTTCTAAAGTCCAACACATGACCTCCAGTATTATCCCATGGACAAGATCTATAAGGATATTTTACTATTGGGATAATTGATAATTGATTTTGAGACCATATATTTGTTTGGGAATGCAAAGAATAAGTTTTGTATTTAAAAATTTCTTGTTATTATGTTGCATGAAGGGATGAGATCCTCCATCCTTTGCTCCCGCAAATAAGACGGCCAAAAAATATGCAACGTTATGGAAAAGTATAGGAGAAGAGGGTCACCTTGCCACACTCCCTTATGTGTTTGAAAATAATGAATATTGACATCATGAACCTTAATACCCATGCAACCTTTATGCATAATTTTTTTATACATTGACACCATTTAGGATCAAACCCCTTCATACATAAAACATGTTGTACGAATGGTGATAAGGATCAACATGATCCAAAGTGGTTTTAGGCTCAATCTTTCACGGCGACCAAGAACAACATCAACTAAAGGATCCAATTATGTGGTGATGATTGAAAGCCCTAAACAAATACTCACGTTCGATTGAAGAAATACAACCATGTCGATGGCACAAGCAACATATCAAACAATCAACAATAAAAGAACATCACCGCTCATATATGGTGAGCCATTTTTTGATGAACCTCATCAGAACTTTCAATATCTACTTCTTGTCTAAGATACATGGCAGTTGTCGTGATTCTTATATATGAGTGACTCAAACTACTCAGTTGCACATGCTCAAACCAAACCTAGCACAAACTCAAACAAGGACGAAACCAAATATGGTTCAAAACTAAAAATAAAACACACTAAATAAAAAAGTGCTTTGTGGTGCACCTCAATCTCTATAGTGGGCATCCAGATTGGTAGAGTCCTGAACTTGGCTTCAACCTTCACCTTATCCTCTGGATAAATCTCAATACAGATTCGTCCAAACTTCATAATATATATATATATATATATATATATATATATATATATATATATATATATATATATATATATATATATATATATGGAGGCAGTGCAATAGAAGGAGTAATATGTATCCTCCTGATCAAGCTAGTTTACCTTGTCATATTTTTTTATAAAAAATCTTGAAAAGAATACCATCATTTTTTCTTCCTTTGAAGATCGAGGATAGTCTCATGAAGTACGACAACCCCTTCTAAAATGTGATTCCCTGGCATGAAAGCATTTTGTATTGGTCTAATCACCTTATGTGCAATCTGAGAAATCGGCAATGTAGCTATCTTCATGAAAATCTTAAAGATCAAAGTAAGGACACATATGGGCCGGTATTTTTGTATTTATACAACATATTATTTTTTGGGGAGCCGAAAATAACATCCCAAAACTTTTCATCAACTTTAGCAGGAACCATGTTTGCTCTTGGTGCTTTGTCCGTTTCCATTTGTGTAATAACTTCACACACCTCTCTCTCATTTGAATCGGCCGTAACAGTCATATTTTTCATACAAAAATCGTGAGCTTCTCTACAATGTAACTTAGTATAGATCGTCTCTTCTACTCCCTCCCTTTTTTTTACAAATGCAAGTCATCTAATTTGGAATGGAGGGAGTATGCTCTTTTTTATAAATGGAAGTCATCTAATTTGGAACGGAGGAAGTATCAGTTACGCCAGTCTTGGATAAAATTGGGCCAATCTTACTGGAAAACCTCACGCGCACTAGCAAGCTCATTGGGTTTCGGAGCTTGACGAGGTTATACCAAACGGGTACTCCTTCGTGTGGGTACCTGGTGCACGTAATGACTAAACACCAATTGTCATAAGGCTAAATAAGCTCAGTAAGCGAAGACCAAGTCGAAGACTTCTACCATAGATAGCATAGTCTATAGTACTATCCATAAATGAAGTCCTAGTCGGTTACGACCAGAGACCTGTACCACTATATAAAAGACAGGAGGGCGACCGATCAAGGACACACCCAATCAGAATCACCAAATCCTAGCAAGATCCACGTCTTGCTAGAACCCTATACTCACCGCATATTCACAATCAGTAACAGAAAAGCAGGACGTGAGGGTGTTACCTCACTCGAGGGCCCCGAACCTGGGTAAATCCCGCTTGTCAGCCGACGAATCTACCAACACTACGCGTTCTCTACCTCATAACTCTTACCCTAGGCTAGCAACCATGGGTATTGATGGGAACATCCCTCGTCAATTGGTGCCGTCTGTGGGAATAGGTAGTGTTGGATCTGCGGATTTCTCGGTCCAAATTTCAAATGGCAACTCGCCGACTTCTTCAAAGGGATGCACATCAGCTACAACAGATCACATCCAGCCCATAGGCGATCACTCACCAAAAGAAACTTCACAAGCTAGGATCAGGCCATACTCACCCAAAGCTCAAGAGATTTACTCCAATCTCGATTCAGGTTTTGATCCAACCATTGGGGAACATAACGTTTTTGTTGATTAGTTTGGTGTGCAGGATCTAGCCGAACAGATCGCAACTAAGACACTCCAGATGAGACCGACTGAGATCGCATCTTCGACAGACAAGGAGGATACCTCATCACAGCTCGATCTGATCCCGCCACCAAAATCCCCCACGGATTCGATGTCATCAGCAGAATTCAACAAATTCATGGCAGATGAGTTTCCCGAAGTCGAAGGACAATCGGCTACCTCAGTCGACGATATGGTTATATCAATGGCTTTGGCTGGAAGCACTGGAGATACAACATCAAAGATCGATCCGATCTCATCCATAGCAGGATCCATGTCCACACGAGAATTCAACGAGTTCATGATGTAAAACGAAATAGAAGAAGAAGTACAACCAACTCTTCATACCAATCTAGTCGAAGATCACATGCAGATCGATGCTCCAGAAGAAAGCTTCCACCTCTCCGAGTATGATGAGTCTACAGAAGATAGCATACGTCTGACCGACTTCGCCAACCTAGAGAAAGAGATCCAATCTCCACCTCACGCTTCTGTCGACTGCGAAGGACACGTGCAGCAAACAGAGGGTGGCGAAAACAGCAAAAACAAAAACGCAAGCACATAGTGGGATAGCAACACCGATGCAGCATATGAAGACCACGCAGACTACATATATTATTATCGCATACACCAACAAGTTTACGTGGCAACAGCCGCAGAAACATCAGAAAACGTAGCCAATCGCCGACCAGTCGAGTACCCCTGCACGGTCACTCTACCAGATGGCACAACCACGTTGGACATCTCGGCGGAAACAGCTGCAAAAGTGACAAAGTTCATAGAAGAAGGCATAATGATGCCAGCAGACGCAACTCCGGATGAGTTAGCAACATACAACTACTTCAACTGACAGAAGTCGCAACGCCTAAAACAATACAGAGCAATACTCGAGGAACGAAAAAGGCAAGCAAGCATATCAAGTGCACGCATACGACAGCTGTCTATCAGCTCTACAGGAGCAACAGAAAGACGAGACAGATCCAGGTTCCAAAGAATCCCTGAGAACGAAAGGGCATAAGTCACTCGAAACTTGGAAAACTCATTCCTAACAGTCGACTCTAGTGGCATACTTCTACCCAAAACAGCAGAGGGGGCCCTCATATCCATAGGAGCATACCCTACCGCTGCTTCGCTGAGGATTGCGACTGTGACGTCCTCTCGAGTGGCTTCAGATTCGTCCCCGCCTTCCTCCATCCACTAGTTCTTTTGCTGCGATTTCTAGAGCCTTCATTTGCTGGAGGTACATAGCCTCGGCTGTGTCACCTGCCGGTGGTTTTCCTGCTTAAAGAAAGAGTTCCAGCCATCACATATCAAGAAGCCGCTCAAGAAGCAGGTCTAGGGGATCAGGCAGTCGCGATTCACCTGACAATCGCAACGCAGGTCCATGCGGAGCACAATGCTTCACTCGACGGATCCAAGAGGCAAAATTGCCAAAGAAGTTTGGCTTGCCAGCCATGCCAAAATTCAACTCAAAGCAAGAGCCCTCAGGCTGGCTAGAGGATTACAAACTAGCAGTCATATGCCAACGAGGAACAACAACGACGACACTGCAATATCTACACCTAATGCTTGAAGGTATAGCCCGCGACTGGCTCAAGTCACTACCTACAGGAGCCTACGACTCCTGGGACCACTTTCAAGGAGGATTTCATAAAATATTTCGACCCTCTCTGCGAAAGGTCGAAAACATTTGAGAAACTAAGAGCATGCCGGTAAAAGACGGAGACGCTCAGGGCATATATCAGAAGATGAACTTCCATCCGAAACTCTGTAGGTGCAATATCAGAGGACAAAGCTATGGACGCTTTCACAAATGGAGTCTACAGAAAAGATTTCAAGGAAGCACTCGAACGACAGAAGCCGAAAAATATGGCAGAACTCATGAAGCTAGCAACTGAATGGGCGGATGGTGAAGACGCAGTTCAAAGCAAAACTCCCCACTCACTGCAACGACGCCGCGACCGGCGAGATAGTCCAAACCACCGCGATATCCGAGATCGCGGTGATAGGGATGACAACAAAGAATACGCGACTACGATCACGGCAGCAAAGACAAAGTCAAATTCGTGGCAGCTGGATTCTCCCATGACGATCGTAATCAAGATGACAGAAAACATGACGACTAGCATAACAGTCGACAAGACGACCGTCGAGACACACGAAATAGTAATTACCGACGCGACAGACTAGTCGATTGACGTGACAACAAAAGCGTGGACCAGAGCGGAGGTTACAGTAAACAAGACGGGCATAAACGCTCTGATCCAAGGATAGAAAATCAATGCAGATTGCACTTATTCAAAAACCTATACTGGAAGATTAATATCAAGTCATACCATTGAAAACTGTCATGAATTCGAGCAGTTGGCAATCGAGTATGCAAAAAGGCGCACAAGGAATGCATTCGAACATATGGTACCAACACCACAAGGCACAACACTACCACCACCCCCATTATATGACCCTAATAGTCAAACCGCTGGAGCAATACATTACACGCACCAAAACTCGACAGATCAGTACTCTAATCATCAGAGGCAAATGTACATGATCCAGAAGGGGCGACCATCCAACAGGCAACAAAAGTTGCCCACCAGGCATGTCAACATGGCAGTCATGGCACCACCAGCTGTACCGGAATACCTCCGAGGATATGAGACAACAATCACATCCAGTCAAGAAGACCACCCGCCATCTGTATATAGGCCAGGTCATTCCGCCCTGGTGCTAGAAGCTCAAATAGGCAACTACAACATGACCAAGGTCTTCATGGATGGAGGAAGTGGCATCAATATCATCTTCGCCGACACACTGCGTCAAATGAACAGGTGAGTCGACAATTTACTTCCATCGTCAAATACTTTTCATGGCATAGTTCTAGGCAAAGCCATTGTGCCAAATGGGACGATACAACTCGATGTCACATTTGGATATGCAACACACTTCCGCACCGAGACAATGGAATTCGAAGTCGTCGACTGGAGATCAAAATATCATGCCATACTAGGGCGACCAGCGTTCGCCCGATTCATGGCAATACCACATTACGCATACCTCCAATTAAAGATGCCAGACCCAAAAGGAGTGATCACGGTTAGTGGAAATTTTCAAAGGACAGATGCTTGCAACTGCGACTTCAATAAGATTTCTGAGACATTCGGAGCAGAACAGACAATGAAGGAACTCTCACTTCTCAGTGATACAACATACATGCCATAGCATAAAAAACAGGCCACCGACATTGCATTTAACACTGCAGATGATACATGCACACACCAGGTCCATCCGACTGACCCAGCGAAAACAGTCAAGATATCAACAAGCTTGCCTCCCGCATAGGAATGCGCGCTCGTCGAATTCCTCCGTGAGAACTGGGATATGTTTGCATGGTCAGCTGCTGACATGCCAGGCATACCCAGGGAATTCGCCGAGCACTCTCTCCAACTCAGTCCAGGAATTAGGCCTGTCATACAAACGGTACGACGCGTCTCAGGCCCTAAAAGAGAAGCCATAGAGAAGCATGTGAACAAGCTACTCAATGCAAACTTCATTAGAGAAATCAAAAAATCAGAATGGGTAGCCAACCCCGTGATAGTCGAGAAGAAGAAGACAACCAAAACAAGGATGTGCGTCGATTTTACAGGGCTAAACAAATGTTGCCCGAAGGATCATTTCCCGCTACCTCGCATCGATCAGATTGTCGACTCCAATGCAGGATGTGCTCGAATGTCATTCCTCGACGCATACTCTGGATATCACCAGATAAGGATGAAAGCAGAAGACCAGGAAAAAACAGCTTTCACAACTCCACTCGGAGTATATTGCTACACCACAATGCCTTTCGGCCTAAAAAACGCAGGATCCACCTATCAGCGCATGATGCATAATTGTCTGAAAACATGGATTGGGAAAAATGTAGAAATCTACGTCGATGACATAGTGATCAAGTTGAAGAAAGAAGACACACTGTTATCAGACATAAAAGAGACATTCGACAACCTCAGAAGTTACAACATAAAATTGAACCCGGAAAAATGTACCTTCAGAGTACCAGCTGGAGAATTGTTGGGCTATCTGGTATCGGCCAGAGGAATCGAAGCAAATCCAGAAAAGATACATGTCATACTAACTATGCAAAGGCCTACAAAGCTTTACGAGGTACAACAACTGACAGGAAGAGTGGCAGCCCTCAGTCGGTTCATAAGCAAGTTAGGCAAGAAGGCACTACCGCTTTATTGATTAATGAAGAAAGCAGATAAATTTGAATGGACAGAAGAAGCAGAAGCAGATTTCGTCGACCTCAAATGAATACTCACTAAACCCCCGGTTCTAGCTGCACCGAAAGAAAAGGAGCCGCTATACCTCTACGTGGCGGCAACAAATAGGGTGGTCAGCACAGTGCTTGTAGTCGAGCGCATGGAAGAGGGAAAAGCTCAAAGTATGCAAAGACCAGTCTACTACATCAGCGAGGTGCTATCCCTATCAAAGCAAAGATATCCACATTTTCAGAAAACTGGCTTATGCAGTGTTCATAACAACAAGAAAACTACGACACTACTTCACAGAGCACCCAATAATGGTGATCAGCAAATCGGCAATCAGAGACATACTCACCAATCCAGATGCAACATAACGAGTCGCAAAGTGGCTCATTGAGATGGGGCCACTCGGGATCACATATGATCACCCAAAAGCTATCAAAGCTCAAGTGTTACCTGATTTCACCACCGAGTGGATCGAATCCCAGTTGCTAGGGGTACCGGACATATCCAATTCATGGACAATGTACTTCGATGGATCAAAGAAAAACGAAGGGGCAGGAGCAGGAGTAGTACTCATATCCCCAAAAGGGGACAAACTGAAGTACATACTCCAAATGGACTTCCCAACACCATCCAATAACGAGGCCGAATATGAAGGTTTAATACACGGCATACGGATGGCCAAGGCGTTGGGATGCACTCGATTGATGATATACGGCGACTCAAATCTGGTGGTACAACAAACAATGAAGGCTTGCGACGCGGTAGCAGATAACATGATCGCATATCGTGACTTATACAACACGTTACAAGGAGACTTCGACGGATGCGAATTGCGGCACATCGGGCGAGAGAGAAATGAAGAAGCAGATATACTAGCTAACATTGGATCGACTAAGGCACAAGTTCCGCCAGGCGTCTTTCTAGAGCGCATCACGCACAGATCCATCCATAAGAAGCGACAAACAAGATCAAAGGAAACTACAACAGGTAATGCGCCTACCACAATGGACCCGGCAGTCGAAGTCCTTTTATGTGAGGGTGATCGAGTGGCTCCGGCCTGGACCGAGCCAATTCTAGCTTTCATGTTACGGGAAGAACTACCAGATGACACAGCAGAAGCTAGTAGGATAACCCGACGTGCCAAAGCATACACCATTATCAACAGTGAACTCTACAAACAAAGCACCTCAGGAGTTTTTCAAAGGTGCGTTGAATTCGAAGACGGCAAAACTATACTTCGTGACATTCATGCAGGAACTTGTGGGCATCACGCCAGTAGTCGATCACTGGTAGCGAAGGCCTTCAGAGCAGGGTTCTACTTGCCCACCGCACTCAAAGACGTAGATTATATCGTCAAAAGATGCATCGGGTGCCAGAAATTCGCAACCAGGCCCCACGCGCCAGCATCAGCACTCAAAACCATACCATTAACATGGCCATTCGGTCAATGGGGGCTCGACATGGTGGGACCACTCAAAAATCGTCACCTGGAGGGCATACACACCTACTGGTAGCAGTCGACAAATTCACAAAATGGATCGAAGCGATCCCGATCACAAGCTCAACAGCAACAACAACAGTCAAGTTCATAAAATCCATAGTCTATCGTTTTGGTGTTCCAAACAGCATCATCACAGATAACGGCACAAACTTCACAGCAGAAGAGTTCCAAACCTTTTGCAAAGAGTGAGATATTACGCTCAACTACGCATCGGTAGCCCACCCCCAGTCAGATGGACAAGTCATAAAAGCAAATGGCCTCGTATGTGCAGGTATCAAGAAAAGGCTGCTAGTTCCACTCAAGAGAGCTGCAGGCGCCTGGGTCGAAGAACTACCAGCAGTACTTTGGAGTCTCCGTACAACTCCAAACTCTTCAACTCAATTTACCTCATTTTTTATGGTTTATGGAGCAGAGGCAGTATTGCCATCCGAGAACAAATTCAATGTGCCAAGAGTAGAAGCATACGAAGAAGAAAAAGCGAATGTATCACAACAAGACGCTTTGGATGTACTCGACGAAGCACGAGACACGGCTTTAGCTTGCATAGCTGTCTACCAGCAAGTCCTGAGGAACTGTCACATTCGACGTCTCCGACCTAGGGCATTCATGGTGGGCGACTTGGTGCTACGACTAAAATAGAAAAAAGCCCACAAGCTTGTGTCACCGTGGGAGGGCCCATTCATCGTTACTGAAGTTATCGAAGGAGGCGCCTATCGACTGAAGCACGCACAGATAGGAGAGTTATCAAACAACCCATGGAACGTAGACCACCTGCGTCGTTTTGACGCATAGGTCTCTCGACAAACCATTGTAAAAGACTGGTAGATTTCAGACGCGCTTTTTTTCCTTACGAGGGTACCTAAGGGGACTGGAAGGTTTTTAATGAGGCGGTGTACTGGACGTATATCTGCAATAAAAGAGATTTATCGCATACCTGATTATTCTACATCTTATGCCACGGTCATATAAACCCACTCGATAGACTCGGGGGATGGATCTCGCTGAGATTACACAATCATATAAGCCCACTCGATATACTCGGGGGCTGGGTCTTGTTGAAGATTACACATTCATATAAACCCACTCGATAGACTCGGGGGGCTGGGTCTTGTTGAAGATTACACATTCATATAAGCCCACTCGAAATACTCGGGGGCTGGGTCTTGTTGAAGATTACACATTCATATAAACCCACTCGATAGACTCGGGGGCTGGGTCTTGATGAGATTACACATTCATATAAACCCACTCGATATACTCGGGGGCTGGGTCTTGTTAAGATTACACATTCACATAAACCCACCTGATATACTCGGGGGTGGGTCTCACTGAGAGTGCAAAATCATACAAACCCACTCGGTAGGATTGAGGGTTGGATCCTACTGAAGCCAAGAAGGTTGGCAAAGCTCATTCAAAAGCACATGAAGCAGAGAACAATCACACAGAACTTATATTACAAAGATATTGTCTTATAACAAGAATCCCGTGTAAATTACAAAAGAAGCAGTTACTCGCGAAGTGCTATCTTCGCCTTGCCATCACGAGACTGGCGCTCAGCGGATATGGCAGCCTGGCGACGCTCTCCAGTGCAAATACTAGCCTTTGCGAGGCGGGCAGCGGCATCGGCAACTCCCCGGAAAGACAAAGGATTGCCATTTGGTCTCTTCGGGTAATCCGACAAGGCAGCTTCATAGTTAGCTTCAACGCCATTCGCTACCAATAACTTCAAAGTAACTTCCGAGCCACGGACTGTCAAGTCGCGTGCCCACGTGTTAATGGTCGTCGAGCCAGGACCCAACACCATGGCAAACTCCTCCACAGTCGATGGCACCACAGTCCCAGGCAAGGCCTCGGCTAAGACAGTACCAAGTGTCCGGATAGACACATCCAATGAACGCGGGGCGTTGTCCGATGCTTCGCGAGTGCGTACTTGCTGGTCATAAAGTTGCTTTTCCAGCAGGGCCAGCGGATCTTCAAGAGAAGCCTTTTCCTCTTCAATGAACATAACACAGGAAGTTGATACAAATGTTTACCATATGATTCACAAGCCAGGCGACGGGAGAGAGTCTTACGACTGATTCACTCTAAATCAGAAAGCAGGCGTACTCGCTCCTCCTCAGCTTGAACAAAGGCCTGGCCGATAGCAACCAAGCCGCTCACGGAAGGCTACAAAAGGAGCAGGCGACACATAGTCGAGTCAAAGGGAAACAGTAACACGAGAAAGACAAGAAAAGCAAACAGCAAGAACTTACATGATCAACCCAAGAAGAAGAGACGGAGGACGGCTGCCTAGTAGCCCTAGCAGAAGGAGAGCGACGATCTTGCCTGACAAAGGGACTGTTCGAGGAATAAAAACAAAGAACGGTTAAAACACATAAAGTATGGTCAGTTCAAAAGCTTACTTCTCCAGGTCATCGTCAGCGGATGAAGCCGCGACAGCCAACGACTGGTCAGCAGTAACAGGACCAGCATCGCCGGTCCGGCGCAGACGACGACGCTTGACTGAAGGCTTAGTCGCAGGGTCAACTACTGTCGAGCAGAAAGGAGCCTCTTCAGTAGCCTCCACCTCAGACGCAACAGTACTGCCCAGGGGATAGGAGGTCGCGACTGTGCCAACCTCATCGATAGGAGTCGCCTCCATAGATGAACCATGTTCAAGAAGAGGCGGCAAGGACGTGACAATTGATAATCCCTGGGCGCAGCAAAAGAAAGACAAGTCAGTCATGAACAAATATACACAAAGAAGATATTGTGGCCAGTAAACAAGGATCCGCAAGAAAAGTTCAAGAGTACCTTGGGAGTAGGAGTCCCAAGGCCGTAAGGGACTACAGAGAAGTCGAAAGATGCACTCTCGGTAGGAGAGATGCCGGTAATGTACTTGATATATCCATGAAATACACAATCTACCAGCTCAACTTCGCTCATACGAGTGGAATCAAGACACCCCTCATATCGCCATAAAGGATGCACCCGTTGTCGCAAGGGCCAAACTCGACGCTTGACATAAGTGCTGATTAGTTGGATCCCTGGGACAGATTTTCGCAGTTATTGGATTCTAAGCATGAGAGAGGAGGCTTCCTCCTCTTCCTCAGTTGACAAGCTATGCTCCCAAGACGCTAATTCTACAAGGGGCGCAGTCGAAAAAGTAGGTAGCATACTTTGGGCGACTGTAACATAAAACCATTTTTTCCTCCAATTTTCAGCAGGTTCTGCCGACGTCATATCAAAATACCGACAACCATCACACACTTCAATACAGAAACCACCAGTCGAAAAAGGGCGGCCATCACAGTGGAGCAGACGCACTCTGAAAATACACTTCCAGAGAGCCCAGCTGGGGTGAACGCCAAGAAAACACTCACACAAAACCACAAAACAAGCGATATGCAAAACTCCATGAGGGTCGAGGTCGTGCATCTGAATCCCGTAGAAGCACAGAGAGCCTCAAACGAAATCATGCAAAGGAAAGCCAAATCCCCGGAGAAGAAAATCTGCAAAACAAACTCGCTCTCCAGGAAGAGGCATGTGAAGTACCTCTTTGTGCACAAGAGCCTGAGCGGCAACAACCTCTACTGGTGACAGAATCCCCGATGACGGAAATCTGCTAGCTTCTCTTCTGTAACAATAGATTTTACCCAATCCCCGGAGACCTTCTTCGCCACAGCAGCAGGGATGACGGCGGAATCACCGGCTATAGGCTTATCCTTCTTCGACTGAGTGGTGACGGAAGAGGTGAGACTAGTGGAGGAGAAGAGATTGTTCTAGGACGCCAGGGACAAAACAGGTGCGAGGACGAGCAGAAATGCAAAGATGAGCGTGAGGAAGATGATGAAGCAAAAACGGCGAAGAACAAATGGCAAAGTAAAATTAAATGCAGCAGAATATCCCGTATTTACGGTGAAGAGAACCATTCGTCGCAGTCGTTGTAACACCCCAATTCTCTTAGCCTTAGCATTGTGGTGTTATTCTAAATTTTTCACCTCTTGCAAAAACTTTTGTGGGTGTAAAATTTTGAGTCATGATTAAATTTGCTTGCAGACCTTATGTTTGTTGTGTGTCACTAACTTTTCATGAGAATTGAAAACACTAAAAAATCACATCTCACCAAAATTAAAATACCCACTATTAGGATCTTCATGGTTGTTAAAACTTAGCCAAACTAGGAGCTATTATTTGTCGTGGTATCGGCATAATTGATAGGAGACGGGGGTCCTCTAGCCTACGTATGGATTGTGGGGAAGAAGGTTGGTGTCGTCGAGAACGGGATTGAACACGGTGAGTTTACCCAGCTTCGGATCCCACAGCGGTGGCGAGATCCTACGTGCTGCTATAATTCACTATGAGGCAATAGCCGTGAACATGTTACAATGTGTATGATGCGTATTGAAGCGTCTGCCCTAAAGGCTCCCTGGTGGCTGGCTTATATAGGCGGCCAGACCCCAGGGTACAAGGCAAGTACTTGTCCGGCAAGTAAACAGAGTCCTAGACCTAGCCGGCTTAGTTGCCACCTTCCGTCTTGGGCTTGGTGGCTTGATGGGCTTCGGCCTTCTGCCTTTCTTGGACCGTCCGCCTACTTCCTTGTACGTCAGCTATCTGGGCCGCCCGGCAGGCTTCAGCCTTACCACCCTTGGGCCACCCTGGACTAGCCGGATTAATCCATGTTGGTTACACCCCTAGTTGATATATCCCCAACATTAGCCCCCAGAAAGGTTGAAGTTCTCCAGGCGCCGGCTTCTTCTTGATTCTTCTTCTGCCAATGTTGGCGGCTGCAGGACTTGAACCATTCTGAAAATCAACGAGGCACGCGCGTCTTGATATTGACACGCGGCCGCCTTTATCCAACACGGGAAAAGACGGCTACTCTGCAACTTCGCCGAGCATTCTTCTTGACGGATTCCACTTAGCCGGCTCACGACAGTTTGAAAACGGCCTAGGCGAGAATCTCGCCATGATCACAAATTGCGGGAAAAGAGGAGGCGTGGAGATCATGCGATCATGCGTTGCAGCAGATGCTGGACACGTGTCCGACTAAAAGCGCCGTTGAACAGGGCGCAACGCCTGGCCCTATAAATAGGGAACCGAACGGTTCATTTTCGCCGCCCTGCCTTTGCTCTCTGTGCCCTTCCACTTCTCCGCTTCTTGCTTCCGAGCGAACTCCAGCGAGCACATCTCCTCCGACGACCTCAGCGCGCGGCGATGTCCACCGGCCAAGACCTTCCTTCCACGGCGTCCAGCGGTCCGGCGACCGAAACCGCGCCCGCGGCAGCGATGGGCGGCGTGATATCTCGTCCTGCGACGGCGGCGACGGGCAATGTCGCCACCATCGCCCCCCGGATTCCTACCGCGCGCGCGTCGGCGGCGGTCTCCTCGGCTCCTCCATCGTCCACCGTGGCGACGACGGCGAGAGGCGCTCCCGTCGACGAGGAAGAGGAAGCGGCGGACCTCGGGTCCCGCTACTGGCTTCCCTCCATAGTCGACGAAGACGCCCTCCTAGACTTGGAGGCCGTTGGCTATCTCCCTACTCGGGAAGACTGCCAATGGAGGGCCGCCTTCGGAGATGTCATCCCGGCTCCGAAAGCCGGGGCGGGTAATCCTCACCTCCCACTTAGTTAGGGGAATGGCGCTGGCGCCTTCCGCCTTTTTTAGCGAGGTTTTAGATCACTATGGGCTCCAGCCCCACAACATAGCACCCAATAGCATCTTAGTCTTAGCCGGCTTCACAGCTCTGTTCGAAGGCTACCTAGGTATTAGGCCTAGTCTAGACTTCTTCAGATGCTGTTTCCGTTGCCGGCGACAGATTGTGCCGGACGACGGGCTGGCAACCTGCGGCAGTGTCACTTTCAACTGCCGCCAGGGCCGCCAATGGTATCCTAAGATACCATACCTTGAATCCGTCAAGGGCTGGACCTCCACATTCTTTTACTGCCAAGACATGGCAGCTCCGGGCCGCCAATTTGGCATCTCGGAATTCGTCAACGCGCCGCCTATGCCCAGGCCATGCTGGGACGAGGCGGTGCCCAAGCTGGCGGAGGAACTCCGCCTTTACCAAAGGCGGATTGAATTCCTCACACGGACGATGGCTCCCCCTCTGCTTGACGGGGTCGACACCGTCATCTGCTGGCTCGGCCAGCAGATTCTCCCCCTGCGGTACAGCCCGCACAAAATGTGTCAGTATTCGCCTACTGCCACGGCCTCCCTCTGCGTAAGCGAAGAGAGGTTGCCGGTTGCCGACCTGGCGTTCCGGCTCCGCAGCCTCATCAAGGCGGGGTTGGTGATGGCGGTGGAGGGCGTGCCCATGCACACCCACGACAACCTCCCCTTGAGGTAGATATTTTGCTCCTTGCCCCTTTTTGACTTTGCCGGCTAATCTTGAGTTCCATTAACACTTGTCTTCTTTTTCAGCTCCCCGACTTGGGGGAGGATGATCTGGCTCCCGACTTCTACGAGTCGGAAGCCGGGAAGACGAAGAAGCGCAAGGCATCCGGCGCCGCTTCCTCTACGGTGATTGCCGAGAGGAAGAAATGGATCGCATCGGCCACCGAGCCGGCTCTCGTCAACCTTGACGAGAACGCGGGGATTAACATCCCCCGAAGGTACTCAGTTCTGCCTTTAATAGACGACAAACTTCTTCAATACTGGCACCCAATTGACTGTGCTTGCTTTTTATTGACAGGGAAAGGGTCGCTACTTCCCGGCTGCCGACCAGGCTTCTTAGCAAGGGTAAGCGGCCTCAAGGCAGCTCGCCTGCTACTGTGCCGCCAACTCCCAAGCCCTGGGCCGGCAACTTTGTGGGCGACGCTCGTCGCCAGCCCCCGGCTTCGGCTTCTGGCGTGGCGCCAAGGATCTCCTCCGCTGACCGCGCTCCCACGACTCCCCTCCTTTTGGCTGAGGCTACGGCCGATGAAGCCGCTCAATCGCGCGCCGCCAAGGAAGGGTTGCTGGAGGCGGCTTGTAACATCCCAAATTTTGGAACCAAGAAAAACTTATTTTTACCAGGCCCAAAATTCAGAACCAACAAAAACTTTTTGAAATGTTTCATTGAAAATTGTGTTTCCCTTCCCATTGCTATGTTTGAACTTGTGTGACTTGTTGTTTAAGTGGTTTTACTAGTAAATATAAGACCCAACCAAGGTGAAAATATATTCAACTCTGGTGATCATGTTATGACAAGAAAATATTCTATATATATCTTTTCCATTCTTATTTTGGTCAACTCCTTTTCAATGATATTTTTATTTATCAACAACCAAAACTAATATCCAGTATTTGAGACAGTAAAAGCATTT
Source organism: Poa annua (assembly GCA_026929855.1). NCBI lineage: Eukaryota > Viridiplantae > Streptophyta > Magnoliopsida > Poales > Poaceae > Poa > Poa annua. The sequence goes on from CM049428.1 coordinate 31,225,115, forward strand.
CCAAAACTATGTGCTCCCAAGGATATGGGGATCTATATGCTACCTCCTACCTATTTCTCAACCCTGATATTTTTCAGGTGTATACCACTCCCACTTCATAAAACTCTTATTTTCACTCTATTTGAACTTAACACTGGTGGGAATTATATTATCCCACATATTTCCTTTCTCAGATCTTTTGAAAACTATTGAGTCATAAGTGGAGATAGTTTTAAACATCAACTTGTCATAACTAAGTGTGATCATTTTTAAGAAAGTATTGTTAATTATTTGAATGGTGATATGATTAATTCTAAGGTTTGAATGTTGTGGCCTTGATTGTGATGATTATTGTATTGTTTGCTTGGGTGAATAATTACACCAAAATACTTTAAGTGTTAAATTGGAGACACACTTGACAACAAAGTTGGGTGAGACTTGAATAGAAACAAACTCCTCAAATTAATCAAAAAATGGGAATTTAAATCATGAGCTAAAGAAATGATCTAAATAAATTAATTTCCCTATTTTAATATCTATTTTCTTCAAACAAATACTTTCTTATGAAAATAAATTCTAATTTAAGTTAATATATTTGTCAAGGAAGTTCCAAGAGTTCAAATTAATATTTGGACTTGCTTAAAAATTTCTAAAAGATTATAAAAAGGGTTTTGAGAAAAATGCCATATTTAAACCCTGTGAACAAAAGTTATTCAAAACATTTTCTTTTCAAATACCAAATTTTGTGGAGCTTATACATGCATATGGGAGCCTACCCAAATATTTTCAAATTTTTATAAAATGTTTTAGTACCCCAAATAAAATCCCTAAAAGCTACTGGTTTTCAAAAGGAATTAAAAGAAATAGAAAAAGGACTTGGATGTGATGGAAACATCTTGCCAGGGGCCTTTCTGCGAAGCCCCCATCTTCCTGTAGCCGCAGCACGGCATAGCGCCAGTGCTGCCGTGCTCCTCGCTCTCCCCCTGCGCCGTCGCCGCCCGGGCCCCCCCCCCTCGCTGCAGCGTCGCCGCCGGACCCCTCCCTCTCCGCCTCGCCCCTCTGCTCCCTGGAGCGCTGCCATCCGCGCCTCACCCCCTCCCCTTTGGGCACGCGCCCGTGCCGCCGCGCGGCATGTCCGCGGACGACACGGCGGCGTGCGCCTTCCGCCGTGCCCCTCCCCCGCGTCGCTCTGCCGCACGACTGTCGGACCCCCCTCCTCTCCCCTGCACGATAAAATCCCCCGAGCCCGCTCCTCTGCTCCACGCCTCTCTCTCCCTCTCTTTTCTTTCTTCTCCTCCCCCACGACACCGAGCTCGCCGCCGCACGCCTCCGGCGACTCGAGCCTCCCCGAGCCCAACCTAGACCTCCACCAGCACCGCCTCGCCGTCCTATTCGTCTCCGTGCAAGGAATCGAAGAGGGGAGCCGCGAATCGACCGCGCCGTCCCCGTCTTCTTCCGCTCCGGCCGTCGCACCCTAGCACGATTCCGGCGTCGTCGTCGCCTCTCCGTCCGAGCCGAGCCCACCCACGCGTCGAGGGTGAGCACTCCGTCCTCCGGGACACCCCCTCCTCCTGCCCTGTAGCCTCGCCGTCGAGCGAGAGGTCGCACGGCCGCCCGCCGAGGCCGTGCGCGTCGAGCACGAGCACGACGCCGTGCGTCCTCCCCTCGGGCCTCCTTCACGCGCACGAGCCCGCCCGCGTCCCCGCAACCCTTTAGCACCCCTCGCACCGCGGATGCGCCGCCGGGATTTGGTCATCGCCGGCGTTCTCTCCGTCGGGCACGGCCGCCGCACGCTGTGCCTGCAATCTTCAGTTTCGTCAGTTAATTAGCGCATATAGCTTATCCTAAATCGAGCCGTATTCTAGCAACAACCCAGCACCCGACCCAGTGGCTAGCGTAGCCGCATCGCACACCCGCGAGATCTCAAGTTCGAACCCCAGCCGCGCGGCCTTTTCTCTCTTTTTCCCTCACACTGACAGGTGGACCCCACTGGTCATAGACCGTGGCGGCCAGCGCAGCATCACACGCCCAGTCAGTGCCAGCATGGCGCACGGGCCCGTTGGTCAGTGACTCTGGCTAGCACAGCCTGTGTGCAGAAAGTTTCGGTTAAACTCTGCGAAATATTTGAAACTGACAGAAATTGGATTAAGTTTGTAAATTCAATAACTTTTTAAGTACTTGTTCAAAAATTACAAATAAAATACCAAAATGTTCAGAAAGGTAAATACTGCCTTTTGGTCTAATTCATTTACCCAAATAAATTAGTTTATATAACTTTTCAGTAAAATAAAGAAAAAGGGTAGAAAAGAAAATGAATTTAGAAAATCAATACTGGACTCATTTTGTAAATTCAATAACTTGAGATTTATAACTCCAAATAAACCAAATCCAAATTTTATGGAATTCTTATGAAATTATCTAACCAAACCAATTGGTTTCACCTCATTTAGATATATAATAAAAATGTGTTATTCAAAATGCCATAAAGAGTTTAAAATCCAAACTTGTTTGTTTCTGATACTCTGTTAGTCCAAATTGGTTGAGACCAATTTTATTGAGTCACATTTAGTCATGATTAGCCACCCCTAAAAGGATTAAATTTTTAGAACAACAGAACTTAATTGATAGCCAAAACTTGGTTATTAATCTTCTGGATTGAAACCATTATGTAGAGAGTTTGGTAACTCCAATTGACCCAAATCCAATTGTGTTGTCTTCTACACATCAGTAGCTTTCTGTAGAAATTTAGTTTGTATTTTTGTGAACAACAGAACTTAAGATATGTAATTAAACAAGTTCAACTAGTTTCTGCCATAATTAAGACATAATCAAATAATGGCTAATTCAATTAAATTGAAACCAAATTGTGTTGCTTGGTATATGAAGTGGCTATTTAGAGCATATAAGATTGTATTGCTGTAATGGGGGTTGTGTCACAATTACTCTCTAGTTGTTATTGTTTAGTGTGTTATAATATGTTAGTACTGTTAGTGGAATTTGTTGGAAAAGTTGGTATGAGTAAAATATTGCCTAGCTTGATGAACTTGAAGAACTTAAGTGAGTATCAGATTAAATATCTTGTTAGTGCACCCACCATAGCTTGGTGAGGTATTTAAATTATAAAGATGAATTGGTGACTTAACTTTTTCTGAAGTATTTCCTATTTAGGGAAAATGGTTGTTAAGTACCTTTAGTAGAAGATGTCTTGGTGCCCTATGTTTTTAGCATGTGTATGGTCTTATACCCCTGTGAGTATACTGCCCTAGTAAATATAGATTTAGTTCGTTGCTTGATTAAACTAGTGCTATGTATGTGGCTTGAGTGATTAGTTGGATACTTGTGGTTTGCCCCTTGTTTATATGCCACTCGTGGTTTGGTTTGCTTATTGCGTGTTGTTTATTTTCATCTTGCGACGCTAGTTATAAACGCTACCGGAGTGGTATTTGGAAAGGATTTATCGGAGGAGGATGATATTTATCTCTTGAGCAGTGAGAAGAAGTCCAAGAACATCATACTGGAATCAGGCAAGCTATTCCCTGAGCTTGCATCTTTATACACCTATTTTGGTTCACATGTTTTACTTATAAAGAGCATATGTGATTTAAGTGGTGGTTGCCACTAAGGCTATGAGTTTGAAAACCCTTTTTTCCCAAAATACCAGTATATTATTTTGACACCCTGTATGGAGATATTAGATGGAAATTCTTTTTCAAACTATAGGATGGAAAAACCAAGATTTGTTTATTCAAAACTCATTTGAAAACTTGTGTGGATATAAAGCACTATGATATGGTGTTGAAGTAAAGAAATGGAGAAAGGTGGTTTTTGAGAAAAGCACATTGTGTCTTAGTACTTACGTCGATCAGCCGATACTCTGTGCGACCACATTTACCCACATATGGGAAAGGGGCCTAGTCATATAGTTTGCTCTTATTAGTATGGGACACTGCATCAACGGAGATGACTCTGTTATGCATGAGGGAATGGTTTGACGACCTACCCCTGACCTGGGTCCTCGCTCAACATCTATGAGTAGATAAGGAGGAGGATAGAAGGATGTCCCCTATACACCGCCAGATAAAACATGTGAGTCCTCACACTTAGATCCCGACGGGCTGGGTTAAGTGTCGATGGGAAGTATCATATGGGCAGGATCCTATACTAGCATGAGCAAAGGACAGACTAGGGTCGGTGGCTCAACTTCGCATACCCCTGGTATGGCGAGACGTGGCAGACACGATGAGTTATCGGATGGGTGTGGGAAAAGCGTGCTACCTCTACAGAGGGTTAAAACTATTCGAATAGCCGAGTCCTCGGATATGGACAGTTGAGAGGCCCTACTTCGACCATGTGCAAATTTTGGGAAAAGATTTGATTTTCCAAAGAAAAAGGAATTGGAGAATGTTCCATACACCTATACCAACGGATCGGTATGAGGTTGTTGGAAATTATGTATCATGATGGTTTATGGTCAGGAAAAGGAGGAGTTTTGGAGAAACGATAAAATGGTGATTTTTCGACAAAATGTTTATTAAAGAGACTTCTTACTTCTTTTCAACAAAGATGCCCCTTTTGGGAAAAAGTTTTAAAGAGACTTCTTACAAAGGCAGATTTATGGGAAAAGTTCTGAAACTTCCTTTCCTTTTTCAATAAAGATATAGAGTTTTCAAGGCAAACAAAGTTTTATTTAAACAAATAAAAGAATAGCGCATGCTCATGTTGGGGTATTTTGCGAGTACGTAAATGTACTCATGGCTGTGTCCCTGGATATTCCCATGTCCAGTGTTCAAGAAGGAGTATGATGAGGACCGAGAGACCGATGACGTCTTTGCGAACTAGGCCGTCTTCCCAGTCAGCTGCCTGTAGGTGTCTTGGCAAATGACTCGGGCCCCACGTTGATTGGTGTTTTCCGCTGCAATAACTTATTGAAGATTATGGCTTCACTCAAGTAAGTAATTCTTTCGGTAATTATGGATGTTCTTTTGATACCAGTCGATTGTGCCCAGCGACAGACTGATCACGGGATCGCTGATGTTGTAGGCACAAGGGTATTTCGGACAGCTAGTCCGGGGTCCCCACAGACACGGTATCAGAGCCATCCTGACTGTAACAGACCTTAGTTAGCATGGACGTTAGTTAGGAAAGAAATATTTTGTTAAAAATATATTGTTACCAAAAACATATTTTATCTAAGGAAGTCCAAAAATAACTTCCACTCCTCTCACCTTATCAAATATCTCAAAGTCTTACCCCTCTATTTTAAGATTTTTTTTGGATTCTTCTGTTATCTCTTACCTGTTCAAAATACTTGACGGTGCACCCAAATGAGACCTAATTAGCTAGCACCTACAAGAAGAAGCTTCCATTGCAAGTACTCAACATTCCACATCGAGGTGATGGATCCGCCAGTACCAATATTATCGATATCAACAAAGCAAGAGACCTCCGAAGACCTCAACTCAATATCAACAATTTCACTCAGTTACTCCTTCGATAATCTCAATTTCACCAGCTGAAGACGAAGGCGACAAAGTGAAGACTTCACCAACCCTATCAACCAAGGCCCATAGGAAAAACATGATAGGACCCTCGGGTGTACTACCCGATTACCACGAGTAGGACATCCTTTGGTACTAAATGTGCCTTGTGTGCTCTTTGCTTATGAGCACTATGCTTCCCTGTTGTTTGTTGAGACTTCTCTGTTAGTGTGTTGTTTTTCTTGCGCGTTCACAATCACGCTTTAATGGCAACACAAAGTAAACCAAAATTCCCTTTTCATAAAACTCCCTTCGCCAGTTGCACCTTGTTGCAGATGTAAAACCTCTTAGGAAAATATTTTCTGGAAAATTCCTCCTATCTCGACCGTCTCCCGATAAGAACTGACAGTTTCGCAAGATACAAAAGACCCCCAATCTTTAACCAATAACCTGCGATTTTTGCAACCTAACCGGAAAATCAGATAATGGCCTTCGAGCACCATCTGGAGCAAGTGCGTCAAGATCTCGAGGAGGAACTGCTAGGAAGATTCAAGCTCAGAGACCGCAAGAAGAAGGAACTGCGACAAAAAGATTAAAAAGAGATTTCTTAAATTGGTAACAAGTAATTAATATACCGGACTATCCTTGAGTATTCGGAAACTCATACATCAGAAGCTGTTATTATTAATCTCTCTAAAAATAGTGTGATATTCCAATGTTCGTGTTGTATACAAGTAGTTTTGTAACAAGCGTCATGAACTTGTTAACAAATCACTTTTATATGCTCAAACACTTGAGTGTCATACCCCAACTAAATAGAACGCCAGATAATCCAGCACATCTCAGCCTCTGGAATATGAAAAGTAGTTTGATGACAAGACTAGCTACCTTGTTAACAAATTCTTTTTGTGTGACTAAGGCCATTCGATGTCATAAAAGACAACCGCATTTTTATACAACTAACCAGTGGAAAGCCTTGCTAGGACTAAGTGGATTCCTTCACCACATGGGTGAGATAAATGATGTTAGAACCCGAATAAAGGACAATAATAATTTTCTTAAATCAAGTGTATAACTTAGGAAATATTCAAGTTCCAAATAAGAAAGTCACATGGAAATTTATAGTGTTTTCCCAAGGATATGATTTCTGAAACAAGAAAAGAAAAAGTTACCGTTTAAACGGGTGTGAAGGTTCTTCACGAACTTTTTTCTAAGATCCGCTAACCCGTAACATTAGAACAATCGTCGATCCACTCCCCAAACCACCTACCTCGGAACCACCCGAATTGACTTTTAGACTCCTCTGGGAGCTCGATACCCTAGATTGGACCTCTTGCAATTCTTCCCAAAGTTTCACGAAGATCAAGAACCAATGAAGTCAACAATGAAGTCCCTCCCTTATTCAGCTGAAGAAGGACAAATGTGAAGACAAATGTCGACAAGCTACTCCAGGAGAAGGTTGCTTCCAAGTCAACTCCAGCTGCGACTTTCCACAAGACCGGTTCAAGACCCCTTTTTAAGGGGGGAAGACCTGCACTAGGTATACCAGAACGTGGTAAGTAAATTTGTGAGCCTTGGCCCTGTAAAAACTGGAAACATCCGACCAAGACTATCCATACAAGTCAATCGTCAAGATAACCCCATCATAAAGGATCTGAACTCAGCACATAAGTTTATCGACCGAAAAAGCCTCACAACACAAATCTGTCAGGATCTCACGTGGTGACCTTACTGAAGAAGCCACAGCCTCGGAAGTATAACCAACCTAAAACCCTTGCCTCGTACTCCCCTGTTAACCCGCCTAGCAAATCTCGGGACGAGATTTATTTTAAGGGGGGAAGTCTGTAACATCCCAAATTTTGGAACCAAGAAAAACTTATTTTTACCAGGCCCAAAATTCAGAACCAACAAAAACTTTTTGAAATGTTTCATTGAAAATTGTGTTTCCCTTCCCATTTCTATGTTTGAACTTGTGTGACTTGTTGTTTAAGTGGTTTGACTAGTAAATATAAGACCCAACCAAGGTGAAAATATATTCAACTCTGGTGATCATGTTATGACAAGAAAATATTCTATATATATCTTTTCCATTCTTATTTTGGTCAACACCTTTTCAATGATATTTTTATTTATCAACAACCAAAACTAATATCCAGTATTTGAGACAGTAAAAGCATTTCCAAAACTATGTGCTCCCAAGGATATGGGGATCTATATGCTACCTCCTACCTATTTCTCAACCCTGATATTTTTCAGGTGTATACCACTCCCACTTCATAAAACTCTTATTTTCACTCTATTTGAACTTAACACTGGTGGGAATTATATTATCCCACATATTTCCTTTCTCAGATCTTTTGAAAACTATTGAGTCATAAGTGGAGATAGTTTTAAACATCATCTTGTCATAACTAAGTGTGATCATTTTTAAGAAAGTATTGTTAATTATTAGAATGGTGATATGATTAATTCTAAGGTTTGAATGTTGTGGCCTTGATTGTGATGATTATTGTATTGTTTGCTTGGGTGAATAATTACACCAAAATACTTTAAGTGTTAAATTGGAGACACACTTGACAACAAAGTTGGGTGAGACTTGAATAGAAACAAACTCCTGAAATTAATCAACAAATGGGAATTTAAATCATGAGCTAAAGAAATGATCTAAATAAATTAATTTCCCTATTTTAATATCTGTTTTCTTCAAACAAATACTTTCTTATGAAAATAAATTCTAATTTAAGTTAATATATTTGTAAAGGAAGTTCCAAGAGTTCAAATTAATATTTGGACTTGCTTAAAAATTTCTAAAAGATTATAAAAAGGGTTTTGAGAAAAATGCCATATTTAAACCCTGTGAACAAAAGTTATTCAAAACATTTTATTTTCAAATACCAAATTTTGTGGAGCTTATACATGCATATGGGAGCCTACCCAAATATTTTCAAATTTTTATAAAATGTTTTAGTACCCCAAATAAAATCCCTAAAAGATACTGGTTTTCAAAAGGAATTAAAAGAAATAGAAAAAGGACTTGGATGTGATGGAAAAATCTTGCCAGGGGCCTTTCTGCGAAGCCCCCATCTTCCTGTAGCCGCAGCACGGCATGGCGCCAGTGCTGCCGTGCTCCTCGCTCTCCCCCTGCGCCGTCGCCGCCCGGGCCCCCCCCCCTCGCTGCAGCGTCGCCGCTGGACCCCTCCCTCTCCGCCTCGCCCCTCTGCTCCCTGTAGCGCTGCCATCCGCACCTCACCCCCTCCCCTTTGGGCACGCGCCCGTGCCGCCGCGCGGCATGTCCGCGGACGACACGGCGGCGTGCGCCTTCCGCCGTGCCTCTCCCCCGCGTCGCTCTGCCGCACGACTGTCGGACCCCCCTCCTCTCCCCTGCACGATAAAATCCCCCGAGCCCGCTCCTCTGCTCCACGCCTCTCTCTCCCTCTCTTTTCTTTCTTCTCCTCCCCCACGACACCGAGCTCGCCGTCGCACGCCTCCGGCGACTCGAGCCTCCCCGAGCCCAACCTAGACCTCCACCAGCACCGCCTCGCCGTCCTATTCGTCTCCGTGCAAGGAATCGAAGAGGGGAGCCGCGAATCGACCGCGCCGTCCCCGTCTTCTTCCGCTCCGGCCGTCGCACCCGAGCACGATTCCGGCGTCGTCGTCGCCTCTCCGTCCGAGCCGAGCCCACCCACGCGTCGAGGGTGAGCACTCCGTCCTCCGGGACACCCCCTCCTCCCTCCTCCTGCCCTGTAGCCTCGCCGTCGAGCGAGAGGCCGCACGGCCGTCCGCCGAGGCCGTGCGCGTCGAGCACGAGCACGACGCCGTGCGTCCTCCCCTCGGGCCTCCTGCACGCGCACGAGCCCGCCCGCGTCCCCGCACCCCTTTAGCACCCCTCGCACCGCGGATGCGCCGCCGGGATTTGGTCATCGCCGGCGTTCTCTCCGTCGGGCACGGCCGCCGCGCGCTGTGCCTGCAATCTTCAGTTTCGTCAGTTAATTAGCGCATATAGCTTATCCTAATCGAGCCGTATTCTAGCAACAACCCAGCACCCGACCCAGTGGCTAGCGTAGCCGCACCGCACACCCGCGAGATCTCGAGTTCGAACCCCAGCCGCGCGGCCTTTTCTCTCTTTTTCCCTCACACTGACAGGTGGACCCCACTGGTCATAGACCGTGGCGGCCAGCGCAGCATCACACGCCCAGTCAGTGCCAGCATGGCGCACGGGCCCGTTGGTCAGTGACTCTGGCTAGCACAGCCTGTGTGCAGAAAGTTTCGGTTAAACTCTGCGAAATATTTGAAACTGACAGAAATTGGATTAAGTTTGTAAATTCAATAACTTTTTAAGTACTTGTTCAAAAATTACAAATAAAATACCAAAATGTTCAGAAAGGTAAATACTGCCTTTTGGTCTAATTAATTTACCCAAATAAATTAGTTTATATAACTTTTCAGTAAAATAAAGAAAAAGGGTAGAAAAGAAAATGAATTTAGAAAATCAATACTGGACTCATTTTGTAAATTCAATAACTTGAGATTTATAACTCCAAATAAACCAAATCCAAATGTTATGGAATTATTATGAAATTATCTAACCAAACCAATTGGTTTCACCTCATTTGGATATATAATAAAAATGTGGTATTCAAAATGCCATAAAGAGTTTAAAATCCAAACTTGTTTGTTTCTGATACTCTGTTAGTCCAAATTGGTTGAGACCAATTTTATTGAGTCACATTTAGTCATGATTAGCCACCCCTAAAAGGATTAAATTTTTAGAACAACAGAACTTAATTGATAGCCAAAACTTGGTTATTAATCTTCTGGATTGAAACCATTATGTAGAGAGTTTGGTAACTCCAATTGACCCAAATCCAATTGTGTTGTCTTCTACACATCAGTAGCTTTCTGTAGAAATTTAGTTTGTATTTTTGTGAACAACAGAACTTAAGATATGTAATTAAACAAGTTCAACTAGTTTCTGCCATAATTAAGACATAATCAAATAATGGCTAATTCAATTAAATTGAAACCAAATTGTGTTGCTTGGTATATGAAGTGGCTATTTAGAGCATATAAGATTGTATTGCTGTAATGGGGGTTGTGTCACAATTACTCTCTAGTTGTTATTGTTTAGTGTGTTATAATATGTTAGTACTGTTAGTGGAATTTGTTGGAAAAGTTGGTATGAGTAAAATATTGCCTAGCTTGATGAACTTGAAGAACTTAAGTGAGTATCAGATTAAATATCTTGTTAGTGCACCCACCATAGCTTGGTGAGGTATTTAAATTATAAAGATGAATTGGTGACTTAACTTTTTCTGAAGTATTTCCTATTTAGGGAAAATGGTTGTTAAGTACCTTTAGTAGAAGATGTCTTGGTGCCCTATGTTTTTAGCATGTGTATGGTCTTATACCCCTGTGAGTATACTGCCCTAGTAAATATAGATTTAGTTCGTTGCTTGATTAAACTAGTGCTATGTATGTGGCTTGAGTGATTAGTTGGATACTTGTGGTTTGCCCCTTGTTTATATGCCACTCGTGGTTTGGTTTGCTTATTGCGTGTTGTTTATTTTCATCTTGCGACGCTAGTTATAAACGCTACCGGAGTGGTATTTGGAAAGGATTTATCGGAGGAGGATGATATTTATCTCTTGAGCAGTGAGAAGAAGTCCAAGAACATCATACTGGAATCAGGCAAGCTATTCCCTGAGCTTGCATCTTTATACACCTATTTTGGTTCACATGTTTTACTTATAAAGAGCATATGTGATTTAAGTGGTGGTTGCCACTAAGGCTATGAGTTTGAAAACCCTTTTTTCCCAAAATACCAGTATATTATTTTGACACCCTGTATGGAGATATTAGATGGAAATTCTTTTTCAAACTATAGGATGGAAAAACCAAGATTTGTTTATTCAAAACTCATTTGAAAACTTGTGTGGATATAAAGCACTATGATATGGTGTTGAAGTAAAGAAATGGAGAAAGGTGGTTTTTGAGAAAAGCACATTGTGTCTTAGTACTTACGTCGATCAGCCGATACTCTGTGCGACCACATTTACCCACATATGGGAAAGGGGCCTAGTCATATAGTTTGCTCTTATTAGTATGGGACACTGCATCAACGGAGATGACTCTGTTATGCATGAGGGAATGGTTTGACGACCTACCCCTGACCTGGGTCCTCGCTCAACATCTATGAGTAGATAAGGAGGAGGATAGAAGGATGTCCCCTATACACCGCCAGATAAAACATGTGAGTCCTCACACTTAGATCCCGACGGGCTGGGTTAAGTGTCGATGGGAAGTATCATATGGGCAGGATCCTATACTAGCATGAGCAAAGGACAGACTAGGGTCGGTGGCTCAACTTCGCATACCCCTGGTATGGCGAGACGTGGCAGACACGATGAGTTATCGGATGGGTGTGGGAAAAGCGTGCTACCTCTACAGAGGGTTAAAACTATTCGAATAGCCGAGTCCTCGGATATGGACAGTTGAGAGGCCCTACTTCGACCATGTGCAAATTTTGGGAAAAGATTTGATTTTCCAAAGAAAAAGGAATTGGAGAATGTTCCATACACCTATACCAACGGATCGGTATGAGGTTGTTGGAAATTATGTATCATGATGGTTTATGGTCAGGAAAAGGAGGAGTTTTGGAGAAACGATAAAATGGTGATTTTTCGACAAAATGTTTATTAAAGAGACTTCTTACTTCTTTTCAACAAAGATGCCCCTTTTGGGAAAAAGTTTTAAAGAGACTTCTTACAAAGGCAGATTTATGGGAAAAGTTCTGAAACTTCCTTTCCTTTTTCAATAAAGATATAGAGTTTTCAAGGCAAACAAAGTTTTATTTAAACAAATAAAAGAATAGCGCATGCTCATGTTGGGGTATTTTGCGAGTACGTAAATGTACTCATGGCTGTGTCCCTGGATATTCCCATGTCCAGTGTTCAAGAAGGAGTATGATGAGGACCGAGAGACCGATGACGTCTTTGCGAACTAGGCCGTCTTCCCAGTCAGCTGCCTGTAGGTGTCTTGGCAAATGACTCGGGCCCCACGTTGATTGGTGTTTTCCGCTGCAATAACTTATTGAAGATTATGGCTTCACTCAAGTAAGTAATTCTTTCGGTAATTATGGATGTTCTTTTGATACCAGTCGATTGTGCCCAGCGACAGACTGATCACGGGATCGCTGATGTTGTATGCACAAGGGTATTTCGGACAGCTAGTCCGGGGTCCCCACACGGCTGCCGGCGGGTCCCAGAGGGCAGCCCCGACTGCAGGAGGTGGCAAAGTTAGGGACCCTTGGTCCACCTTCACGAAGGCCAAGGAGTCAGCCTTGGCCTTTGCCAACTTCACCTCCCAGGCCTTCGCCGACTTGGAGGGCGACCTGTCTGTAAGTTTTTACAACTCCGGCATATACATAGTCTTTCCCCCGAGCACTTAGATGGCAGGTCCAAAAAAAATTGACTGCCGGCTTAGTGGTTATTTGACAATATGTTTTATGCCTTTGCTTTTTCCTGCAGGGCCTTGTGTCCGCCAACGTTGAGCTTGTCTCCTCCCGAGTCGAGATAAACCAGCGGTGCCACGACCTGAAGAAGGACTGCGAGGCCAAGGACCTGCGGATTGCCGAGTTGGAGGCGGCCCGCCAAAAAGATGAAGGTAAGGTTTATCCTTGTTGCCTTCAGCTATATTTTCGACTTATGTTGCTGTCAATCATTTAGTTAGCGAATCCATATTTGTAGAACTGCTAGACCATGCCCAGGATATACTGAAGGCGTCCACTGATATGCAAGCTCTTATGAATGAAGCTTCCGATTTGGCAGCCGCCAACTTGGTGATGAAGGAGGATCACCGGAAGGAGATGGAGGGTCAGCAGCTCAAATTTGCGCAGGAATCTAGCCAGCTCACTGGTGAGCTGGAAAGCCTGCGCAAGAAGTTTGCGGAGGCGGAGAAGACGGTTGCCGAGGAAATCTCCAAGCAGACTTCTCGCGCGCAAACTGCTGAGGATGCGTTGGCGGCTCATATGGTTGAGTTGTCCGCTTTCCATAACTCGGTCCTTGGTAATGTTTCACTCCTTACTTTGATTTTGCCATTTTGCTTAGCCTTAGCCAAACTGATGGTTTTGTTTTTGATGCAGTTCCCGCCGGCTTGGGCGACGACAAGGTTGCCAGCCCCCGCCTGAATCGCCTTGCGCGTCTATGCGAGGCGATCACCGAGACTTTGGCGGCGTCCACGCGGTTTGCCGCCAAGTTCTTCATCTCCTCTGGCAGCCAGGAACCGACCGAATTCAGCGACGTGCCCGCTATGTTGGATCAGGCTACCAAACTGCACAAGAGCTCGCTGAAGTCGGCGGCGCGGGGTGGTGCCAAGACTGCACTTGGGCTATTCATGGCGCACTACCCCGAGGCGGAGATAGAAGCCGTCACCGAAGGCATGCCGTCTACATATGAAGACGGAAGCGAGGTTGAGCCAGCCGCTGTTCTGGACAGCGTTGCCGGCTACGCCACGCGTGTTGCCGATATGATGGACACTTCAATCTTCTACCGGCGCCATCCTGTGCCTGCCGGAGGGGAAGCTGGAGCTGCCGGCACGGCCGAGGCGGAGGGGAGTGACAGTTCCGGGGCTGAAGTTGTCAGCCCCCAAGCCTGATGTAGACGCTCCCCCGAGCCATAGCTTTCTTTCCTTGCCTCCTTCTAGCATTATTTGTCAGCCCCTGAAACAATGCAACTTTGACTTGTAAGTATATACTTTTGTTGTTGCTCTGCTAGGCGGAAACTAGCGGACAAGTTTTATTTTGCCTTGTTTATATGGCCCGCCTTAATTTTACCCTGACCTATATGTTTGAATTTTTGTATGTTGACGAACCTCAGCCGGTAACTTTAGCTGAAACAACCAGGGCTAAACCATGCGTTTAGGATCAGAGACCAAAGCCAACATGTTGGTGTCAAAGACATACTACTAGGCGAACCACATATAAGTAATCAGAGGTAAAGGAATTAGGCGGCGCAAAAAGTTTATTTTTGCTTTAGGTTGGCTCGAAAGCTGCAAGTATCTACCAGTTTGAACCTTTGCACGGAGCTAGAAAAGTAGGTAACTTAGATACATAGGGGAAATATGATTGCAAGAAAAGACAAAAGATGGAATGCTTCTCAACACAGATGAGGAACCATAGACTTTTATTTCATAATCATATTTAACTTATTACAATTATAAATTGCTAAGTGTAGAAAGGACGTAGCTGCTCAATATTCCAAGGCCGTCTTGTTTGTTCGAACGGATCGTCAATGCCTCTTTTGCGCTTGGTTCCTCTTTTTCCTGCCGCCTTCTTGCGCCTCTTCTTTTCGTCTTCTTCGCGGATGTCGGCCAGGTAGTAGGAACCATTGAGCAGCGCCTTTGTGACTATAAACGGTCCTTCCCATGGCGGGGATAACTTGTGCAAGCCTTTTTTGTCTTGAATTAGGCGGAGAACCAGGTCACCTGTTCGGAAGCTTCGCTTCCGCACTCTCCGGCTATGATAGCGGCGAAGTTGTTGCTGGTACAAGGCGGAGCGATGGAGAGCGACGTCTCTTTCTTCGTCTAGCGGGTCTAGGCTATCATGTCTTGCACCTTCTACGTCTTGCTCGATGTAGGCTTGAACTCTTGGGGAATCGTATTTCATGTGGGTAGGTAGCACCGCCTCAGCGCCATATACTAAGAAGAAAGGAGTATAGCCGGTAGATCTGTTTGGTGTTGTGCGCAAACTCCATAGTACCGACTGCAACTCATCTGCCCAAGCGCCGGCTGCCCTGTGTAATGGAGCTTCGAGACGAGGCTTAAGTCTTGATAAGACTAGGCCGTTTGTACGCTCTACTTGTCCATTGGATTGAGGGTGTGACACGGATGCCAAATCAAGCCGGATACCCAGATCACTGCAGTATTCTTCTATGTCGACTTGAGATAGGTTGCTGCCATTATCAGTGATAATGCTGTGTGGAACTCCAAACCTAGAGATAATTCCCCAGAGGAAATTGGTGGCTGTTCGTGCGTCAAGTTTGCTGATCGGTTTAGCCTCGACCCATTTGGTGAACTTGTCGACAGCGACCAATAGGTGGGTATACCCACCACGCGCCTTCTTGAAGGGACCCACCATGTGTAAGCCCCAGACCGCGAACGGCCAGGTGATTGGAATTGTCCTCAGTTCTTGTGCCGGCAAGTGAGGTTGACGAGCGTACAACTAGCAACCTTTGCATGTCTTTACGATGTTCTCGGCGTCTTCTTTGGCGGTAAGCCAGTAGAAACCTTGGCGGAAAGCTTTAGATACAATGGACCTGGCGGAAGCATGATGCCCGCAGGTGCCAATATGTATGTCCTTCAGAATTTCCCGGCCTTCTTCCGGCTGTATGCACCGCTGATAGATGCCGCACGTGCTTCGCTTATATAGCTCGCCTTTTATTATCGTGAATGCCTTGGCTCGCCTTATGATCTGCCTTTTTAGCACCTCATCGTGCTCCGGCAACTTTCTGTCCATTAGAAAATCGAGATATGAGACTGTCCAATCCGGCTGTGTCAAGTAGACGGCTAGACTTGCCGCTTCTACTGGTTCTTCTGCATCGGGGTCCATCAAATCGGCGCCTTTAATGGATGGCTTGTGCAAATGTTCCAGGAAAATATCTTTAGGTACCTTTTTGCGTTCCGATCCTAGTCTTGCAAGTGTGTCTGCCGCCTCGTTCTCAGCTCTTGGAACATGCCGGACTTCGTAGCCCGCGAAGTTTTTTGCGAATTCGTCAACTTTGGCTCTGTATGCCGCCATTGTCGCGCTTTTCGCATCCCATGTTCCGCTTACTTGCTGCAGGACCAAATCTGAGTCGCCATAACAGAGGATTCTTTTGACGCCTAGGTCGTTTGCCACGTGTAACCCATGAAGCAAAGCTTCGTACTTGGCAACGTTGTTGGTTGCTGTGAAGTGGATTTGCAACACGTAGCTAAGCTTGTCACCCTTAGGCGTGCGTAGCACGACTCCAGCCCCCGAGCCTTTGAGCATCTTTGATCCGTCAAAGTGCATGACCCAATATTCTGATTCGGGGAGTGTCGTTTCCTCCATGGCTTCTGTCCAGTCGGCGACAAAATCTACAAGCGCTTGAGACTTAATGGCGGTCCGTGGTTTATAGACTATATCAAAGGCGGAAAGTTCGATGCCCCATTTGGCAACTCGACCTGTTGCCTCTGCATTGTTGATTATGTCTCCCAACGGTGCCTTGCTGACCACTGTCACTGTGTGTTCCTGGAAGTAATGCCTAAGCTTTCTGGCGGCGAAGAATACACCATAAGACAGCTTTTGGTAGTGCGGATACCTCTGTTGGAGGCGGAGAATACTTCACTGATGAAGTAGACCGGTCGTTGCTCACACGTCGCGGCTTCATTCTCCTTTCTTTCCACAGCCAAGACAACGCTGACAACAGCTCCTGTTGCCGCGATGTACAGCAGCATTGGTTCCTGTGATCGAGTTGCTGCCAATATCGGAGCGGATACGAGGGCCTCCTTAAGTTGTTGTAAGGCGGCGTCTGCCTCTGTTGTCCACTCAAAGTTGTCGGATTTCTTCAATAGCCGGTAGAGAGGCATTGCCTTTTCCCCTAGGCGGCTTATGAAACGACTGACGGCTGCCGCCGATCCGGCTAGACGTTGCACGTCCTTCAGACAAGTAGGTCTGGATATGTTTTGGATGGCCTTGATCTTCTCCGGATTAACCTCGATCCCTCGTTCTGAGACGATAAACCCGAGCAGTTTGCCGGCTGGAACGCCGAAAACGCACTTGGCGGGATTGAGTTTCATCTGATACCTCCGGAGATTCTGAAACGTTTCTTCCAAATCCTCTAGGAGATCTGCCTTCATTTTTGACATTACCGCGATGTCGTCTACGTAGACGTGAACATTGCGGCCGATCTTTTCGTGCAGGCAATTTTGCATACAGCGCTGGTATGTTGCCCCTGCATTCTTCAGGCCAAAAGGCATCGTAATGTAGCAGAAAGTACCGTATGGAGTGGTGAAAGATGTTTTCAGCTGACCTGACTCTCTCATCTTGATTTGGTGGTATCCTGAGTAGGCGTACAAAAAACAATGCAGCTTGGAGCCTGCTGTGGAGTCTACGACTTGGTCAATTCTAGGCAGTGCAAAGGGATCCTTTGGGCAGCACTTGTTAACACCGGTATAGTCAATACACATCCTCAGCTCTTTATTCTTCTTTGGAACAAGTACAGGATTTGCCACCCAATCAGTGTGTACAACTTCTTTTATGAAATTGGCGGCCTTCAGCCTATTTATCTCCTTTCCTATAGCCTTGCGTCTCTCATCTCCAAAGCGTCTTGTTGCTTGCTTCACCGGCTTGGATCCTTTTATGACGTTGAGTGAGTGCTCGACGAGTTCCCTCGGTACACTAGGCATGTCGGAAGGCGACCATGCAAAGATGTCACGATTCTCACGGAGTAACTCGACGAGCGCGCCTTCCTATTTGCTGTCAAGGTTGGAGCCGATGACAACTTGCTTAGACTTGTCACCTGGGATGAGGTCCGCCTTTTTGGTGTCTTCTGAAGCTTCGAAGGTCTTCTTGACATCAATCTTTGGCTTTGGCATGGAGTTGTCTGAATCCGCCCCGAGCAGCGCGAGTTCTTCCTTGTGGATGACGGCTTCTGCGAAGGCGGCCATGCCACGCTCGCACTCCTTGGCTTTCTTGAAGTTGCCGGAAATCGTGATGGTTCCGTGCTCCCCCGGCATTTTGAGCTTGCTGTATATGTAGCACGGCCTTGCCATGAACTTGGCGAAAGCCGGTCGTCCGAAGATTGCATGATAGGCGCTTTTGAAGGGGACAACTTCGAACCGGAGGAACTCTGAGCGGTAGTTCTCTTTTGGTCCGAAAGTTACCTTCAGCCTAATGCTCCCCATTGACTTTGCTTGCCTGCCGGGCACTATGCCGTGAAAAGTGAGGTTGCTGTGGTCCAACTGATCCTCTGATAGGTTCATGCGGCTTAGTGTGTCATAGTACAGGATGTTGAGGCTGCTGCCGCCATTGATGAGTACCTTTGTGAGTATGAAGTTGTCGACAATGGGATCGACAACGAGGGCGTACTTGCCTGGGTGAGGAACATGATCAGGGTGGTCGGACCGGTCCCAGGTGATCGTTGCTTCCGACCAGTTCAAATACTGAGGGACGTCCGACATTGTCGCGTTGAGTTCGCGCATTTCCGCCTTATCCACCTTAGCCGAAGGCGTGCCGACAAAGCACACAAGAGATTCCTTGACCTTCGGATATGGCTTCTTTTTCTTGGCGGCCGCGTCATCCTCGCTTGAGATAGACATGTCGTTGTCATCCTCATCCTCCTTGTTGTCTTTCTTGTCGTTCTTCTTTGACTTCTTTGACTTCCAGCCGAATGTGGGGTCCTTTTTGAAGTCGTCCATGAAACGACACTCGCCAAGCATATGGTTGACCTTGCCCAGTGAGGCGTGGATGGGACATGGCAAAAGTTTTTCCTGTTCATAAGTGATTCGCGCCGCCTTAGGCCCTGAGCCGGCGTCGCGACCATCTTTCTTATTCTTCCACTTCTTTTTGCCGGCATTCCCTTGGAATGCTACGGCTACCTCGTTGGAAGGTCTAGCTTTGTCATCTGCCGCCTGCTTGCGCTTGTTGTTCCGCTTTGGTATGATGTTGACGTCTGGGTCATCGTCCCGGGCGTCGTCATCCGCCGCCGCGTATTGGGCGGCTAGGTTGAGCATCTCACCAAGGTCCGTGATTTGCTCGCGGACGAGCCTATGACAGAGCAAGGACTTCTTCTGCAGGCCCGTGTAGAAGGCGTGGATAGCCTGTGCGTCCGAAACACCATGACAGTTGGCTTTTTCGGATATCCAACGGCTGACAAAATCTGTCATGGTTTCGTCC
This sequence comes from Poa annua, assembly GCA_026929855.1. NCBI lineage: Eukaryota > Viridiplantae > Streptophyta > Magnoliopsida > Poales > Poaceae > Poa > Poa annua. Next base: position 31,244,480 of record CM049428.1, read on the forward strand.
AGCTTTTGGATACAGCGTTGCAAATCCTTGTAGGTATTTGGACGCTTGTATGTTCCTTGGAAGTGCTGGGAGAAAACCTTTTCCATGTCGTACCAGCTATGGATAGACTTTTCAGGAAGGTTGTCGATCCAAGCCCTTGCCGTGCCCTCCAACATGAGAGGTAGGTAACGGACGGCAATGAAGCTGCTCCCGCCAGCAATTTCTATGGCCATGGCATAGTCGGCTAGCCATGAATCCGGCTTAACGAGGCCGTTGTATTTAGAACAGTTTTTTGACACTGATGTCATGTCCTTAGGGAACGGCTCTCTGCGGATGGCGTCACCGAAGCACTTTGGTCCAGAGTATAGCGGCTCCTTTCCTCTTGCTATGTCTTGTAGGCGGTGTCGTGCGTCTTTTGGATCGAGCTGCCGTGCGCCTATGTTTGCGTCTGGCTCGTCCTGCGCTGCCCGGCTTATGCTGCGCCTGGGTCCTTCTGCCTCCTCTTTCCTCTTGCTGCCGGTGCTACACTGCGAAGACCGGCTTCGACCTCTCCTGGGAGGGTCGTTGCCGACATCTTTCCTTGGCGGCGGCCTATTGTTCCGGCTACCGCCGTTGTCGCGTCTTGGCTGGGATGGAGGTGGCAGGTCTCCTCTGCTTCCTGTCCTTGAATTCTCGTCCCGCCTTGGCTTTGGCGGTGGCGTCTTCTTTGGAGGTGGTGTTGCCTTCCTTTTGTCGCCATGGCTACTGGAGCCAGACGGGCCTTCGGGGTCGCCGCCAGGTGCAGCTTTGCACTTTCCTGACTTAGACTCTAGGTCTCCCCCGCGAGCATCCGCCATTTGGCTGTAGGAATCAGCGCGAGCTTGTTGTTCTAGGGCCTTGCTTACGAAGTGTCTTGCATTGGCCAGCTTTTCTTCTGCCGTGTAAGTGTTGTCGTCCAGGGTATCTAGCGCGGCGGCCGCGTTGAGGACGGGGGTGCAGAAGACAACATCTCCCCTTCTGTCCACGCGCTGTGGTGCCGTACGCCAGTCGAACCCGAGATCTTGAGCCGCTGTCGTTGCTTGCGTTGGCGGCTCCTTGCCACGGCGGTTTTTTGATGAACTTTTCTCCTCAAAAAGTTTCCGGCTTGTTTTGGCCGACATCTTCTCGCGTTCTTTCTCGATCTTCTTCGCAAGGCTCTCAACGTGCTCCTCTCTTTTTCGCAGGAAGACAGAGTGCTTAAGCATGTTAAGCCTAAGCTCTTCCTCTTCGTCAAGTGGGGTGTCTTTATTCACCGGAGTATTCATGATCTCGTCTACTTCTTTGATGACGGAGAGCAAATCCGTGGGTTTGCTGCTGCCGCCTTTCTCGAGGCCAGTTTTCTTCTTTGCGCGCACCTTGTCGGAACTTTCAATGAGTTGACCGGCAGTGGTGTCGCCGACATCTTCCGCCGGCTTGTTTTGCGCTTCCGAAGTAACTGGGGTTGTCTCGTGACCGACAACAGCCATCATAGCCAGCTTGTCAGGCATGTCAGTATCCGCTGTGCCCTCTGAAGGAGCCGGATTACTACTGGAAAATCGGGTTTTGATCTTCTCTTCGAAGAGACTAGCATCATCATCAGAGTCAGAGTCTACGTTGACTTGAACGGTAGATCTGGATCCGGCATCTGACATCACATCCTCCTGGAGAGCAGGGAGGATTGACTCAGGATCGTTGTTTTCCGGCTGGGAGTCTGATCCCAGTCCGACAACTCCGACGAAGTGGAAATCAGATTCGGCCAATTCCTAGGAGAAGGCGGATTCAGATCCATCTTGTCGGTCGACTGCTTGGTCGAAGGGTTGGTGGGTGGGGTTGTAGAAACGCGGTAGGCCGTACGCCTCTGGCGTATACCCGATGAAGACGTCGATCCCTCCGATCGGTACGATTGCGCATCCGATAAGTTAGTCGTCCGCCGGGAGCCAGGACTCGTCCGATTTGACGTAGCTATGGCCGCCATACCTTGTGACGCGACCGACGGCGATCTGCTTGCCCACGCCGCCAAGTGTTTCCGCCTGGAACGTGACGCCAGGAACCTTATGCCCCACGGTGGGTGCCAACTGTCGTGGTATCGGCATAATTGATAGGAGACGGGGGTCCTCTAGCCTACGTATGGATTGTGGGGAAGAAGGTTGGTGTCTTCGAGGACGGGATTGAACACGGCGAGTTTACCCAGCTTCGGATCCCACAGCGGTGGCGAGATCCTACGTGCTGCTATAATTCACTATGAGGCAATAGCCGTGAACAGGTTACAATGTGTATGATGCGTATTGAAGCGTCTGCCCTAAAGGCTCCCTGGTGGCTGGCTTATATAGGCGGCCAGACCCCAGGGTACAAGGCAAGTACTTGTCCGGCAAGTAAACAGAGTCCTAGACCTAGCCGGCTTAGTTGCCGCCTTCCGTCTTGGGCTTGGTGGCTTGATGGGCTTCGGCCTTCTGCCTTTCTTGGACCGTCCGCCTACTTCCTTGTACGTCAGCTATCTGGGCCACCCGGCAGGCTTCAGCCTTACCACCCTTGGGCCACCCTGGACTAGCCGGATTAATCCATGTTGGTTACACCACTAGTTGATATATCCCAACATTATTAAGCAAACCCTAAATGGTTTTTGACATGCATCTGAACCATTTTGATCTAGGGCATGTATAATTTCACACCCTGCTCTAAATTCTCTCAAAGGAGTTGGTTTGCACATAAATATCACTAACTTTTGGGGGCATCAAATTAACATGACCATTTGAGATGTTCTTTTAATTATCACCAAAAGATATCATTTCTTTGAAAGCCAAATGAGATACTTGACTTGGGCTTTTGAAAGTTCAGTACCTTCTCTTAATTTAGGTAAGTTTGGGGTGTAGACCCATTTTACTTTTGTGGGTCATGTTTGAATATTTCAAATTTAGGTTTTTTAATTCATTTGAGCAATTTACTCAAACCTTTCACCTCTTATTTCTCTCTCACTCTTTTCCACTCCACCCGCTGAAGAGGAGAACAGCACCCTCACCCCTGGTCCCACCTGTCATGGACTAGGGCCAACCTCTCATCTCTCTTCTCTCTTTTCTTCTCTTTTCCACCCAACCGAAGGCCACCACCCTTCTTCTCACTGGGCAGGGCTGGTCATCCGACCAAACTCCTCTCTGCCCGCTCTCCACCGCCCACCTGAGCCAGTAAGAACAGAGGAGACACCCCCCTCCCTCTCTCCTGCCCGAGCAAACCCTAGATCGGGTGGAGCTCGTTTTAAATCGCCCGAGCACTCCCCTGTCCATTTCTCCCCCCCCCCTCCGTGGCTCCTACCAACCCACTCCTCTCCCCCCCTGGCGAAATCCAACGAGTTTCTCCCCCCATTTGCTCTCGAGGAGGAAAAAAAACACTCGGCACCCGACGGCAAGAAATGGCTCTAGCCATTGTTTTTCTCCACCATTTCCCGCCATTGTTGGCTCTCTGTGATCCTATGCTCAAGCTCTAACCCCTACTCTCTTTCCTCGCTGCTCTAGGTTCTCAAATCCGTCGAGTTCATCCACGACCCGAGCTCGGAGGAGACGCCATGGCGACATGCAGAGGACTTCCCCGACGTTTCTTCGTGTAGGGATTTGCTGCCCTGCTTCTTCTCCACCGAACTCCACCACCCGCTCGAGCTCTGGACGTCCGAGGTGAGCTCCTCGTCGCGTCCCTCTTCTTCTCTCTCGTTCTTCTCTGTTTACCCGCTCGCGTCACCAGCTCGGGGAAGAAGAAGATCCAGAGCCGTCAGATCTGAGATCGACGGCCCTGTTTGAACCCTTTCCTTTCTAATCTCCGCCGTCCGTTTCTGATCCGGCGACCGCTCACCGGTTCGCCAGCGCGCGCGCGCATCGGCCGGGCCAGCCCAGTTCGCCCCCTCGGCCCAGCGCCAGATCTGGCCGTTTCGGCCTATTTTTCCTTTTTTCTTTTTCCTGTGATTTTCCAGTAAATCTAGAGTTTAGATTTAAATCGTTTGTGGTAAATTTAGAGTGGATAAAATGATGGGATAAATTTTTTAACATGCATGCACGTTTTCTTAACCAGGTGGCATTGGATTTGGTCCAAAATGTGTTTCCTGTTGAGTGTTAAAATAGATCTACTAAAAAGTATCTATTACACCATTTGTTTAATAACTTCGGTTCTGTAAATCCAAATCATGCAATATTGGATCTGTTGGAAAGCTTGTAATAATTCCTCTCTAGATTGGAAAATCTTGCATGCAGGAGATTACTCTAGCAAAAGTTATATTTACTCTAAGAATAACATCAGTATGAGTTTGGGGATTTATAACTCTTCAATAAAAACACCTTTTGAGGTAAATCCAATTGCAAGTGTTAGATATGTGTTGGAGGTATCATATACTACAAATGTAGATTTTTCCAGTAAATATTTATTTCTTAGTGAATAAATCCCTGAAAAACAGGGAGATAACCTCTTAAAATGCATTTCTGAAATTTCAGAGATTATGACATGTCTAGTTTTAATTGGTGGAGCCACCTCTGTCCATAGATAAATGTTGAGGATAATTTTGTGGGATAGCCACAGGTTTTATCTAACTCACCCCACTGGTTTGACACCAAAATAATTCTTATTATTTTCTGCACATAGATAATGGTCAGAAGTTAACTTTATTTTAAAACTAGGATAACTTGAGCTAGGAGTATCCAAATTTGATGAATAAAATCTCCACTTAAAGAGAAAACTCATATCTCACCAGAAAGGCTAATTATGCATTCAGGAGATCTATAAAACTGAACCTATCTTCTGCTTAAGTTTGACATCAGTAGCTCTTATCTGATTTTTAATTCCTGTATGATGATAGATGTTCATGCTCAGCTAATTTTCTGAGTTCCACATGATTGTTAGGAGTAATCTGGTAGAAGGTTTTGATTTTAGGAGCAGTACCTTAAGAGTTATGCTTAAACCTTGTAAACAGCCCCTAATAACTATGGAATGCATTAGTTGTGTTTTCTGTTTGTGATGCTTGTTGTTTGTTGATATACTTTAGATTGTTATCAACTCGCATTTTAGGACTTACACTAGTCTCGTTGGTTTTTCATGTTACGGTAGAATCGCAACCCGAGGAAGAGCAGTACGAGGTAGCTGAGCACGACTACGCTGAAGAACAAGACCAGAGACAGTACTTTGAGCAAGGCAAGCCCACCTCACCACTATAATGAAATCCTATTATTTTATCAAGCATGTTTTGTTTTCAAAATAAAGTAATGCATGTTTTACTTCTTTTGTGGCGCCTTGCCACCTGAAAACTATTTTACAAAATATTGTTTGGCCAAAGTTATCTACTAGAATAGATGTAGGTATTATAAAAAGGGTTTTACTTGATGAGTCTTTTCATTGAAGGCTCTATCAAGAAGATTAAGTTTTCTAGTAGTATATTCTGTTATCTTACCTCAAAACTATAGGATGGGGACCCATTTGAATAAAAATGTTTTATGGAGGAAAACCCGAGCTGCTGGGAGCAATCGGCGAGCAAGTGTTTTATTAAAACCCGAGTTGCTGGGAGCAATCGGGAATGTTTGCGAAAACCCGAGCTGCTGGGAGTAGTCGGAGGATTGGAAGTTGTTTTGAAAAACAAAGTACTGTCCTAGCAGCCGCTCGAACAATTAACCCGTGCAACCACACTACCTGACATGGGTAGGTCTTAGCCGGAAGCTTGTCTGTTCTAGTGTTGGGGCTCTCATACTTTGTATAAGGGCTGGGCCCTCGAAGCCGGGTTGTCGTCCGGAAGAGACAATACACTGTTGAGGACCAACAGCCGGACGATTACGGTGGGTCTCCTGACGTGGAGGTGTGGCGTCCCGAGGAAATACCAAGAGGTCTAGTGGAGCACACGGTGCCGAGGAGAACAAACCTACCGGGAGGCCCCGATACTAGGGTGGTCATAGTGGAAAGTTTTGATCGTGTTATCCGGACCCCCGCATGCTGTCGTATGACGGGCCGTGGCAGACACGGCAGAATAACCGATAGGTGTGGGTAAAGTGTGGAACCTCTGCAGAGTGTAAATCTATTCGAATAGCCGCGTCCGCGGTCATGGACGGTTGGAAAGGCCACTGATCTAGGCGTATGGGCATTTTGGGTCTTGAAAAGAGGAAAGGAAAGGTTTCTCCGGGAGATACAAGCAGGCTTAAGTTGGTACCTGGGAGGTACGGAATTTGGGTGAAGATGGTTGATCTCGGGGAGACATCCAGTCCGATCTCAAGTCAGGAAAAAGGGTTACCCCTATCCTAGTGTTTTGATAAACTTTTATAAACGAAAGTTTTGAACTAGGATATGTCCTTGCTATATCTAAGAGAAGAGAATTCTATCTCTAAATGTTTTTCTTCAACAAAGATATAGAGATGTCGCATTCTAGCGAAGAGAATTCTATCTCTAAATGTTTTTCTTCAACAAAGATATAGAGATGTCGTATTCTCTATGCTTGAAATCATTGTATTCGAAAACTAAGCCCTGTAGTTGTATTAAGGACCCTTCCCAGTTTTCGAAATGTGTTTTCTTGCATTATCATGAAAATTTAAGCCTAGAGGTGGTCTTGCGAGTACGTAATTGTACTCATGTGGCTCTGTCCCTGGATATTCAAATGTCCAGATTATAATGAGGAGGCCTACGTCGAGGAGGACGTGTATGACGACGACTTCGCCACCTAGCTGTCACCGGTCAACTGCACTTGTGGGAATCTGGAATCTGCGCTCGGAGATGTTAAGAGCCGTCGCTAGCCACGAGCTTCCGCTATCTTAGTAATTCCGTCCTGCGTGACGAGGTTTGTTGACTTTGGTTGTATGACCGTCTATGTGTTGTAAGACTTTTATTCGTACGACTTGAATGAAGTAACTCTTTGATACCTATGTTGGTTATGTGATTGCGATGCACTGATCATTGGGATCGTGATCTCTTACATGACGTGGGCATCTCGGACTTGTCCGAGGGGTCCTTACAGTCGTCCGAGCAAAAATTACCACAACGTGTGGCATAATCGTAGGGCGCTCGTCATGGCCCACATAGCCCACTATGCGCGCAGAAGTAGGAAGTCATCATCACGTCTGCGACAATCCCCCCACGTCAGGTCAAATCAGAACTGAACCGGCATCCACAACGGTCAAAAGGTGGGACCCATTACGTCACATCCTATCAAAATGCTATTCGCACGTCAGGGATGTCATAGATTACATCATTCGCATGACAGACAAACAAAACGCATAAAAAGGGCCGTCACACTACAACGGACATAAAGGAAAGCTCCTTGCAACTTGAAAGCAAAAAATACAAAGCAAATGCAAAAAATGGTCGATTGGGAAACTCCCATCGGGAGAAAGCAAAAGGTATTCGACTGACAAAACGCAAATTGAGATTATCCTCTACTACAAGCAATAAAGCACAATTTCGGGGGCTACTCACATCGGGAGCACTGTCGTGCACCCGATAGAATCAAAAGCATTTAAAGCATAAGAAATCCCGAGTGGAAATCTGTTGATGATACCTCGGATGATGTATGCGAAAAATACAAAGGTAAGACCCATCGTTCAGTCGAATGGGCCGAGGATCACTCCAGCAGTGTTTTAATCCTAGACATTTCCGTATCAACATATACGATGAAAATCCTGGCGGACACGCTGGGTAACAAATTGAAACTGCAGAACAATATCAGTAAGTCCATCGACTGGCCTGAGATGAGTATGTCCAGTATGTTCCAGGCTCGAGCACAAGGACTCGAAACCTGATTGAAGCTAGTAAGGTTTTGCCCAAGTAAAGTTAACTGGTTTCGACTCATCGAATAATTCCAGGCCTACTTTGAAATCCTTCGGCATAATTCATAGTCAGAAAAGAAAAAATATCATATCAAATGCATAAAACATGAGAAGTGCACTATGTAGTGAGTCCATGACTGATTCTCCGAATTAGCCAAACACTTGGGGGCTAATTACGAGGTTATACCAAACGGATACTCCTTCGTGTGGGTACCTGGTGCACGTAATGACTAAAGACCAATTGTCATAAGGCTGAAGAAGCCCAATAAGAGAAGACCAAGTCAAAGACTTCTACCATAGATAGCATAGTCGGTAGTACTTTCCATAAATGTAGTACTAGTCGGTTACGACCCGAGATCTGTACTACTATATAAAGGACGGGAGGGCGACCGATCAAGAACACACCCAATCAGAATCACCAAACTCTAGCAAGATCCACGTCTTGCTAGAACCTTGTACTCACCGCATATTCACAATCAATAACAGACAAGCATGACGTAAGGGTGTTACCTCACTCGAGTGCCCCGAAACTGGGTAAACCCTGCTTGTCAGCCGACGAATCTACCAACACAACACGTTCTCTACCTCATAACTCTTACCCTACGCTAACTACCATGGATATTGATGGGTACATCCTCGTCAGAGCCCCTTTTTCAAGGTGTCATGTTAAAAAAATCTGGGTTGGTCTTTTTCGCGGGATCAGTATGGTGCAATTTTTTTCCTCAAAACAGCCTTTCGCCCCGTTTTATAAACAAAGTAACCACCCGATACAACCAACTTGCTGGGGCCGCAGCACAAAAGAAGCCCAAAATAAAAGTAGAAAAGAAAAAGAAATAAAAGACAAAAATGTCCGATAGACGAAAAACGAAGCATTCCCGCAACCATAGGGTATTCCCACCACGACCCTAGCACTCCAATGCCGCGTATCAACCAACAAATTCAGGAAGGAATGCGACGAGGAAGACGACACGACTGCCCGGACTACTACTAGGGTTTCCCCCGGTATGTGGAGGGAGGAGGAGAAGGAGTACACCTGACGCCCTTCAAGAAGGACTGACGAGACCCGTAGGCGTCACCGCGTCGGTATCGAATAAGCCGACAAGGATTTCTCCCGACCCCCAACCTGGACGATCCTTCGTGCTCGACCAGCTTGTCGCCCACTTGCATGCGCCACTATGGCCTTGAGGTCCTCTTCTTCTCTCTGTGGAAACTGAAACAAGGCCTAAGAGGACGAGTACGCAAGAGGAATCGAGGCGGCAACACCGCAGCCGGCGGGAGGGAACAACCTCCACCACTTTCATGGTAAATGACCGGACATGACAGCAGTGTCAAACCAGGCCCGCCCGAGCCTAAATTGGGCTCGCAAAGCCCCCGCCACCAAACTGCAGTAGCCTAGCCGCAGCGCCGCCACAAACTTGGGGGCTAATTACGAGGTTATACCAAACGGATACTCCTTCGTGTGGGTACCTGGTGCACGTAATGACTAAAGACCAATTGTCATAAGGCTGAAGAAGCCCAATAAGAGAAGACCAAGTCAAAGACTTCTACCATAGATAGCATAGTCGGTAGTACTTTCCATAAATGTAGTACTAGTCGGTTACGACCCGAGATCTGTACTACTATATAAAGGACGGGAGGGCGACCGATCAAGAACACACCCAATCAGAATCACCAAACCCTAGCAAGATCCACGTCTTGCTAGAACCTTGTACTCACCGCATATTCACAATCAATAACAGACAAGCATGACGTAAGGGTGTTACCTCACTCGAGTGCCCCGAAACTGGGTAAACCCTGCTTGTCAGCCGACGAATCTACCAACACAACACGTTCTCTACCTCATAACTCTTACCCTACGCTAACTACCATGGATATTGATGGGTACATCCTCGTCAGAGCCCCTTTTTCAAGGTGTCATGTTAAAAAAATCTGGGTTGGTCTTTTTCGCGGGATCAGTATGGTGCAATTTTTTTCCTCAAAACAGCCTTTCGCCCCGTTTTATAAACAAAGTAACCACCCGATACAACCAACTTGCTGGGGCCGCAGCACAAAAGAAGCCCAAAATAAAAGTAGAAAAGAAAAAGAAATAAAAGACAAAAATGTCCGATAGACGAAAAACGAAGCATTCCCGCAACCATAGGGTATTCCCACCACGACCCTAGCACTCCAATGCCGCGTATCAACCAACAAATTCAGGAAGGAATGCGACGAGGAAGACGACACGACTGCCCGGACTACTACTAGGGTTTCCCCCGGTATGTGGAGGGAGGAGGAGAAGGAGTACACCTGACGCCCTTCAAGAAGGACTGACGAGACCCGTAGGCGTCACCGCGTCGGTATCGAATAAGCCGACAAGGATTTCTCCCGACCCCCAACCTGGACGATCCTTCGTGCTCGACCAGCTTGTCGCCCACTTGCATGCGCCACTATGGCCTTGAGGTCCTCTTCTTCTCTCTGTGGAAACTGAAACAAGGCCTAAGAGGACGAGTACGCAAGAGGAATCGAGGCGGCAACACCGCAGCCGGCGGGAGGGAACAACCTCCACCACTTTCATGGTAAATGACCGGACATGACAGCAGTGTCAAACCAGGCCCGCCCGAGCCTAAATTGGGCTCGCAAAGCCCCCGCCACCAAACTGCAGTAGCCTAGCCGCAGCGCCGCCACAAACTTGGGGGCTAATTACGAGGTTATACCAAACGGATACTCCTTCGTGTGGGTACCTGGTGCACGTAATGACTAAAGACCAATTGTCATAAGGCTGAAGAAGCCCAATAAGAGAAGACCAAGTCGAAGACTTCTACCATAGATAGCATAGTCGGTAGTACTTTCCATAAATGTAGTACTAGTCGGTTACGACCCGAGAATTCTATCTCTAAATGTTTTTCTTCAACAAAGATATAGAGATGTCGTATTCTATATGCTTGAAATCATTGTATTCGAAAACTAAGCCCTGTAGTTGTATTAAGGAGCCTTCCCAAATTTCGAAATGTGTTTTCTTGCATTATCATGAAAATTTAAGCCTAGAGGTGGTCTTGCGAGTACGTAATTGTACTCATGTGGCTCTGTCCCTGGATATTCAAATGTCCAGATTATAATGAGGAGGCCTACGTCGAGGAGGAGGTGTATGACGACGACTTGGCCACCTAGCTGTCACCGGTCAACTGCACTTGTGGGAATCTGCGCTCGGAGATGTTAAGAGCCGTCGCTAGCCACGAGCTTCCGCTATCTTAGTAATTCCGTCCTGCGTGACGAGTTTTGTTGACTTTGGTCGTATGACCGTCTATGTGTTGTAAGACTTTTATTCGTACGACTTGAATGATGTAACTCTTTGATACCTATGTGGGTTATGTGATTGCGATGCACTGATCATTGGGATCGTGATCTCTTACATAACGTGGGCATCTCGGACTTGTCCGAGGGGTCCTTACAGACTTGGTATCAGAGCCAGGTTGACCTTAGGAGACTTTAGTTAGGTTGGGCGTCGACGTCATGCAAAAATGTTTTCCTAAATAGTTAGGAGAGAAATACTTAAAAATGTGCAGAATATACTGCTACTCCTCCCTCCCCTCTGTTATTACTCACTGATTAATATTATACCTGCATTAAATCTTATGATTTTACCAGTTTAAAATTTTGTACATCGTTCACTAATTAAACCTCCATTTAAAATTTTGTGTAGATGAGCGGAGAGTTCTCGTCGTCTATTCAGTTGGGAGTTGTGCCCGACACTGGAGTTTCACGTTTGTTCCAGGCGGACCTACTCCAGCTGACCAGGCATTTGAGGCGTCCGCTACCAGAGCTGCTGATTGGGCGCTGTCTACCCATGGTTGGAGACGAGATGTCCTGGACTGTGAGGTGCATCCTTCGAGGACCATTGGTGCCACCCTTCGCCGAGGAGCTGATTGAGGATGCCCTTGCATCGACTCAGATGGGGGCGTTCGTTACCGTGCTGAAGAGGGCTCTTGCCCGCTTGGTGTGTGCTCTCAGTTCCGAGCTGGGCGGCACCCGTTTTGAGTTTTACTCTGGCTTGGACGAGCAGAATAACCCTGTGCCGCCGCGTCCCCACCCCACTTTCGGGAACCACTTGGCCGAGCTGGGACTCCTCGTCGAGTACACCCAGTCCCAGCTGGTCACTAGTCGGTTCGAGAGTGACCTTCACCGTCTTAATCACGACGGAGCTGAGGTGCGGATCTCGGCAGCTGAGCTGAGGATCGAGGACTTGGAGGCGCAACTCAAGGCGTCTCAGGACAAGCTGAAGACCGTGGAGCTAAAGCTCAAGACCTCGGAGGAGCGCTTAGTGGAGTCCCAGGCAGAGCTCAAGATGGAGCGCAAGGAGCGCCGTTCCATCTTTGCGCGTCTCCAGACTACTCGCTTCTACAGGTTCCAGCTTGACGTGATGGTTGACATGCTCAGGTCGACCGTTGAGGCCCGTGACGAGCGGATCAGCGAGCTGGAGAGCGAGGTGGAGGCTCTGAGCAAGGACAATGATGATCTCCTGCCTGAAGATGAGGACCCTACGGAGGATATGGATATGGAGCCCGTGAGCGAGCAGGACGACGATGACCTTCGAGGCGAGGACGGTGAGGACTCGGGAGCTGTGATGTCTGAGGACGAGGACCCCGATGAGCCACCCTTTTACAGTGACGCTGCCGTGGACGTGGAGTAGTTAGTTGCGCATTATCTTTTGGGTTAGGACCGAACCATTGCGATAAGTGGATGCGATTGTGTGGTCTTGTTAGCATGAGTGTGTGTCGAAATTATTGTAAGACCATGTCAGTTCGTGTTTTGTGGTTGTGAACTTTGTGATGATGCTTTTGGAACCTTGCTATGGGATGGAATCATGTCTTCTTAGGAGTAATGTCTTGCTGAAATTTGTATGTTTTTGTGTATGCTTGATGAACCCTTTTTCAAAACCTGTTTTAAAATTTCTAAGTAGAATAATTAATGTGTGTTTTATTCTGAAATTCAGAATGGCAAGGGATCCACCACCACCCCCACCACCCGAGCCATCTATGGCTCAAGTGCTCCGTCTTCTCATGGAGGATCGCGAGGCAGCTCGCACCGAGAGGAATGCCAACCTTGCCACCCTGCAGCATCTTGCTCAGATTGCCGTCAATCAGAATGGCGGCCAAGGGAATGAAGAACCCCGCTCCAAGCTTCGTGACTTTCAGAACACCAATCCTCCAGTTTTCTCTAAGAGTGAAGTGCCACTAGATGCCGATGACTGGATCCGTACTATAGAGAACAAACTGAGGGTCGCCCAAGTGGGTGACAACAAGAAGGTGGTCTACGCCACTCACTACCTCTCTGGTTCTGCCCGAGCGTGGTGGGAGGCCATTCGTGCTCTGTTGCCACCGGAGGAAGTTGTGGCTTGGCCAGCGTTCAAGACCAAGTTCTTGAAGCTTTATGTGCCCTCTGGACTCGTCAGTATCATGCGAGAGAAGTTCTTGCAGCTCAAGCAAGGCGGGATGTTGGTGAGTGAGTACTTGGAGAAGTTTACTTCTCTAGCGAGGTATGCGCCCACCGATACCGATACTGAGGACAAGAAGAAAGAGAGGTTCATGAATGGACTTCATGATGAAATGCAGTGCATTCTGGTGGTGATGCCTTTCACCGACCTGGAATCCTTGGCGGATGCAGCCATTATGATGGAGCACAAATGCAAGGCTTCGTTTGACAACCGCAAGCGTCGCCAACTGATGCAGCAAGGCAGTAGCAGCAGCAGCCCAACTGGAAGTTATCCCCGTCCGCGCCCTTCACCTCCACCGAGGCCTTCTTATCCATCACCAAGACCTCCAACCTTTGCACCAAGACCCAGCTACTCTCCTCGCCCGCCTGCACCTCGTCCTGGAAGTGGTTCCAACCCCGGCCTCAACATTAACAGGCCGCCTGCTCCGAAGCCCACAGGAGGATGTTTCACTTGTGGACAGCCTGGACATTTCTCACGGGATTGCCCCACTAGACAGCCCGCCGGTGGTCGCCCCAATGCGACAAAGATGAACCAAGGGCCACCCCGTCCACCTGGAGGCAAGAACCCGTATCCCAAGAAAGCGGCCCCTGTCACCCGAGGTCATCTGAATCACATCAGTGCAGAAGAAGCCTAGGAGGCACCAGATCTGGTTATGGGTACGTTCCCTGTCAACTCAGTTCCTGCCTCAGTTTTGTTTGATTCGGGAGCTTCCCATTCTTTCGTTACGGAGCCATTTGTTAGGAAAAGTGGTATGGTTCCAACTTTGTTGAATCGTCCTATGAGAGTGCAAATTCCGGGGGCCACTACTAAAGCCATTGTATCTTGCGAGGAGACTCCTGTGGAAATTCAAGGAGCCCGATTCCAAGCGGATTTAGTGGTATTAGGAAAGCAAGGGATAGAAGTGGTTTTAGGAATGGATTGGATGGCAGTAAATCGAGGGAAAATAGATTGCACTGACAAGTCTGTCACCCTAACCACACCGGAAGGAGAAGAGATTACACACTTCTCAACCTACCACTCCACCTCAAGTCATTGCCATAAGAGTGTAGCGGGAGCCATTTTGGATGAGGTACCGGTAGTGTGTGACTATCCCGATGTTTTTCCCGAAGAGTTGCCCGGAATGCCACCGGATCGGGATATTGAATTCATCATTGAGTTGGTACCCGGTACTGGTCCTATAGCCCAGAAACCGTACCGGATGAACCCCGAGGAGTTGGTGGAACTAAAGAAGCAGTTGGATGACCTGCTTAGAAAAGGGATGATCCGCCCTAGTGCGTCACCCTGGGGGTCACCAATCATATTCGTGGATAAAAGGGACGGTACCACCCGCTTGTGCGTGGATTACCGTAAGCTGAATGACGTGACAATTAAAAACAAGTACCCCCTACCCAAGATCGAAGATCTGTTTGATCAACTCAATGGAGCTCGAGTCTTCTCCAAGATCGATCTCCGCACCGGTTACCATCAGTTGAAAGTCAGAGAATCTGATATCCCTAAGACGGCGTTTGTCACTCGTTACGGATTGTTTGAGTACACAGTGATGTCTTTCGGCCTGACCAATGCTCCAGCCTATTTCATGAACCTAATGAACAAGGTGTTCATGGATTACTTGGATAAATTTGTGGTTGTCTTTATTGACGACATCTTGATTTATTCCAAGTCAGAAGAGGAGCATGAAGAGCATCTGAGGTTGGTTCTCGGTACCTTGCGAGAACACCAGTTGTATGCTAAGTTCAGTAAGTGCCAGTTTTGGTTAAAAGAAGTAGGCTTTCTCGGCCATGTTATTTAAGCCGGAGGGATATCTGTAGATCCTACCCACATCAAGTCCATCCTTGATTTCCCAACCCCCACCAACCAAACCGAAGTAAGGTCCATTCTAGGATTAGCAGGTTATTACCGCAAGTTTGTTGAGGGATTCTCAAGCATCGCAAAGCCTCTCACCCAACTATTGAAGAAGGATCAGAAGTTTGTTTGGACCGACAAATGTGAAGCCAGCTTCCAGGAACTGAAAAAGCGCCTTACTACCGCACCTATCTTAACCATGCCTGATGTGACCAAAGATTTTGTGGTTTATTGCGATGCCTCCAAACTCGGACTTGGTTGTGTCCTTATGCAAGAGGGCAAGGTGATTTACTACTCGTCGCGACAACTCCGCAAGCATGAGCAAAATTACCCAACCCATGACCTCGAGCTTGCTGCAGTGGTCCATGCACTCAAGGCATGGCGGCACTTTTTGATGGGCAACCGTTGCGAAATTTACACCGATCACAAGAGCCTGAAGTACATCTTCACCCAGAGGGACTTGAACATGAGGCAACGAAGATGGATAGAACTCATCAAGGATTATGACTTGGACATCCATTACCACCCGGGAAAAGCTAACGTTGTAGCTGATGCCCTTAGTCGTCAGCCGTGTTCATTCAACTCCCTGATCAAGGTTAGATGGCCAGAACTCTGGGAAGAGCTGGATAAGATGGGTGTAGAGGTGGTCAGCTATGGGGCAGTCGATCAACTCCTGTTGTAACCCACCTTATGGGAGCAGATCAAGCAAGCATAGAAGGGTCACGAGAGCATTGAGGGCATCAAAAGAAGATTGGACAAAGAGGAAGTCACTGGGTTCACCATCGACTCTGACGATATTCTTTGGTACAAGGGACACATCTGCGTACCGTCAGATCCTGTTTTGAAGCAGTTAATTATGAAGTAGGCTCACGAGACTTTGTATTCTATCCACCCCGGTGGAACCAAGATGTACCAGGATTTGAAGCAGAATTTCTGGTGGCATGGCATGAAGCGCGAGATTGCACTCTTCGTCCAGAATTGCGACATCTGCCAAAGGATCAAGGTAGAACACTAGCGACCCGCTGGGCTACTCCAACCTCTCAAGTTGCCCGAATGGAAATGGGATGAAATTGGGATGGACTTTATCACTGGATTACCCCGATCCAATCGTGGGCATGACGCTATTTGGGTTATTGTGGACAGACTCACCAAGGTAGCACACTTTTTGCCAGTGCGGACCACCCATCGATCGGATCAGCTCGCAGAGCTATACATGTCCCGTATCGTCAGCCTTCATGGAATACCTAAGACTATTGTATCAGATCGAGGAACCCAATTCACTTCTCGATTTTGGACTAAGCTTCAGGAAGAGCTCGGAACCAAACTCTTTTTTAGTACTTCTTATCACCCTCAGTCAGGAGGACAAACAGAAAGAATCAACCAGGTCTTAGAGGACATGCTTAGATCTTGTGTGTTAGCTTATGGAGCCAAATGGGAAAATTGCCTGCCGTTTGCCGAATTTTCGTACAACAACAGCTATCAAGCCAGTCTGAAGATGGCACCATTCGAGGCTTTGTATGGGCGCAGGTGCCGTACACCCTTGAACTGGTCGCAAACAGGAGACAGCAAGATTTTTGGAGTTGACACCCTGAGGGAAGCCGAAGAGCAAGTTCAAATCATTCGCGACCGTCTTAAGGCCGCCCAGTCCCGGCAGAAGAGTTATGCCGATTCTAGGAGGCGGGAGCTTAGTTTCAAGACTGGTGATATGGTATACCTACGTGTTACTCCACTCAAGGGAATGCAACGTTTCCATGTGAAGGGAAAATTGGCTCCGAGATATATTGGTCCCTTTAGAGTAAGCGGTCGAAGAGGAGAAGTATCATATCAGCTAGACCTGCCACCCCATCTGTCAGGATTCCATGATGTATTTCATGTATCTGTACTCCGGAAGTGTCTGCAATTTCCTGGTGATACTCACTCATATCAGGAGGTAGATCATCACACCATTGATCTCAATCATGATCTCACTTATCGAGAACGACCACTTCGTGTTCTCGCTGAAGACGTCCGTCTGACACGGAGACGGAAGATCAGGTCCCTGAAGGTCCAATGGAGCAACCATTCGGAGGAAGAAGCCACCTGGGAGCGTGAAGATTATTTGGAGCATGAATTCCCTGGTTTTCTCTCTTCTTCAAATCTGGAATCTCGGGGACGAGATTCTCCTAAGGGGGGAAGGTCTGTAACACCCCAATTCTCTTAGCCTTAGCATTGTGGTGTTATTCTAAATTTTTCACCTCTTGCAAAAACTTTTGTGGGTGTAAAATTTTGAGTCATGATTAAATTTTCTTGCACACCTTATGTTTGTTGTGTGTCACTAACTTTTCATGAGAATTGAAAACACTAAAAAATCACATCTCACCAAAATTAAAATACCCACTATTAGGATCTTCATGGTTGTTAAAACTTAGCCAAACTAGGAGCTATTATTAAGTAAACCCTAAATGGTTTTTGACATGCATCTGAACCATTTTGATCTAGGGCATGTATAATTTCACACCCTGCTCTAAATTCTCTCAAAGGAGTTGGTTTGCACATAAATATCACTAGCTTTTGGGGGCATCAAATTAACATGACCATTTGAGATATTCTTTTAATTATCACCAAAAGATTTCTCTTTTTTGAAAGCCAAATGAGATAGTTGACTTGGGCTTTTGTAAGTTCAGTACCTTCTCTTAATTTAGGTAAGTTTGGGGTGTAGACCCATTTTACTTTTGTGGGTCATGTTTGAATATTTCAAACTTAGGTTTTTAAATTCATTTGAGCAATTTACTCAAAGCTTTCACCTCTTATTTCTCTCTCACTCTTTTCCACTCCACCTGCTGAAGAGGAGAACAACACCCTCACCCCTGGTCCCACCTGTCATGGACTAGGGCCAACCTCTCCTCTCTCTTCTCTCTTTTCTTCTCTTTTCCACCCAACCGAAGGCCACCACCCTTCTTCTCACTGGACAGGGCTGGTCATCCGACCAAACTCCTCTCTGCCCCCTCTCCACCGCCCACCTGAGCCAGTAAGAACAGAGGAGACACCCCCTCCCTCTCTCCTGCCCGAGCAAACCCTAGATCGGGTGGAGCTCGTTTTAAATCGCCCGAGCACTCCCCTGTCCATTTCTCCCCCCCTCCCTGGCTCCTACCAACCCACTCCTCTCCCCCCCTGGCGAAATCCATCGAGTTTCTCCCCCCATTTGCTCTCGAGGAGGAAAAGAAACACTCGGCACCCGACGGCAAGAAATGGCTCTAGCCACTGTTTTTCTCCACCATTTCCCGCCATTGTTGGCTCTCTGTGATCCTCTGCTCAAGCTCTAACCCATCATCTCTTTCCTCGCTGCTCTAGGTGCTCAAATCCGTCGAGTTCATCCACGACCCGAGCTCGGAGGAGACGCCATGGCGACATGCAGAGGACTTCCCCGACGTTTCTTCGCGTAGGGATTTGCTGCCCTGCTTCTTCTCCACCGAACTCCACCACCCGCTCGAGCTCTGGACGTCCGAGGTGAGCTCCTCGTCGCGTCCCTCTTCTTGTCTCTCGTTCTTCTCTGTTTTCCCGCTCGCGTCACCAGCTCGGGGAAGAAGAAGATCCAGAGCCGTCAGATCTGAGATCGACGGCCCTGTTTGAACCCTTTCCCTTCTAATCTCCGCCGTCCGTTTCTGATCCGGCGACCATGCACCGGTTCGCCAGCGTGCGTGCATCGGCCGGGCCAGCCCAGTTCGCCCCCTCGGCCCAGCGCCAGATCTGGCCGTTTCGGCCTGTTTTTCCTTTTCTCTTTTTCCTGTGATTTTCCAGTAAATCTAGAGTTTAGCTTTAAATCGTTTGTGGTAAATTTAGAGTGGATAAAATGATGGGATAAAATTTGTAACATGCATGCACGTTTTATTAACCAGGTGGCATTGGATTTGATCCAAAATATGTTCCTGTTGAGTGTTAAAATAGATCTAGTAAAAAGTATCTATTACACCATTTGTTTAATAACTTGGGTTCTGTAAATCCAAATCATGAATCTTGGATCTGCTGGAAAGCTTGTAATAATGCCTATCTTGATTGGTAAATCTTGCATGCAGGAGATTACTCTAGCAAAAGTTATATTTACTCTAAGAATAACATCAGTATGAGTTTGGGGATTTTTAACTCTTCAATAAAACCACCTTTTGAGGTAAATCGAATTGGAAGTGTTAGATATGTGTTGGAGGTATCATATACTATAAATGTAGATTTTTCCAGTAAATATTTATTTCTTAGTGAATAAATCCCTGAAAAACAGGGAGATAACCTCTTAAAATGCATTTCTGAAATTTCAGAGATTATGACATGTCTAGTTTTAATTGGTGGAGCCACCTCTGTCCATAGATAAATGTTGAGGATAATTTTGTGGGATAGCCACAGGTTTTATCTAACTCATCCCACTGGTTTGACACCAAAATAATTCTTATTATTTTCTGCACATAGATAATGGTCAGAAGTTAACTTTATTTTAAAACTAGGATAACTTGAGCTAGGAGTATCCAAATTTGATGAATAAAATCTCCACTTAAAGAGAAAACTCATATCTCACAAGAAAGGCTAATTATGCATTCAGGAGATCTATAAAACTGAACCTATCTTCTGCTTAAGTTTGACATCAGTAGCTCTTATCTGATTTTTAATTCCTGTATGATGATAGATGTTCATGCTCAGCTAATTTTCTGAGTTCCACATGATTGTTAGGAGTAATGTGGTAGAAGGTTTTGATTTTAGGAGCAGTACCTTAAGAGTTATGCTTAAACCTTGTAAACAGCCCCTAATAACTATGGAATGCATTAGTTGTGTTTTCTGTTTGTGATGCTTGTTGTTTGTTGATATACTTTAGATTGTTATCAACTCGCATTTTAGGACTTACACTAGTCTCGTTGGTTTTTCATGTTACGGTAGAATCGTAACCCGAGGAAGAGCAGTACGAGGTAGCTGAGCACGACTACGCTGAAGAACAAGACCAGAGACAGTACTTTGAGCATGGCAAGCCCACCTCACCACTATAATGAAATCCTATTATTTTATCAACCATGTTTTGTTTTCAAAATAAAGTAATGCATGTTTTACTTCTTTTGTGGCGCCTTGCCACCTGAAAACTATTTTACAAAATATTGTTTGGCCAAAGTTATCTACTAGAATAGATGTAGGTATTACAAAAAGGGTTTTACTTGATGAGTCTTGTTATTGAAGGCTCTATCAAGAAGATTAAGTTTTCTAGTAGTATATTCTGTTATCTTACCTCAAAACTATAGGATGGGGACCCATTTGAATAAAAATGTTTTATGGAGGAAAACCCGAGCTGCTGGGAGCAATCGGCGAGCAAGTGTTTTATTAAAACCCGAGTTGCTGGGAGCAATCGGGGATGTTTGCGAAAACCCGAGCTGCTGGGAGTAGTCGGAGGATTGGAAGTTGTTTTTGAAAAACAAAGTACTGCCCTAGCAGCCGCTCGAATAATTAACCCGTGCAACCACACTACCTGACATGGGTAGGGCTTAGCCGGAAACTTGTCTGTTCTAGTGTTGGGGCTCTCATACTTTCTATAAGGGATGGGCCCTCGAAGCCGGGTTGTCGTTCGGAAGAGACAATACACTGTTGAGAACCAACAGCCGGACGATTACGGTGGGTCTTCTGACGTGGAGGTGTGGCGTCCCGAGGAAAGACCAAGAGGTCTAGTGGAGCACACGGTGCCGAGGAGAACAAACCTACCGGGAGGCCCCGATACTAGGGTGGTCATAGTGGAAAGTTTTGATCGTGTTATCCGGACCCCCGCATGCTGTCGTATAACGGGCCGTGGCAGACACGGCGGAATAACCGATAGGTGTGGGTAAAGTGTGCAACCTCTGCAGAGTGTAAATCTATTCGAATAGCCGCGTCCGCGGTCATGGACGGTTGGAAAGGCCACTGATCTAGGCGTATGGGCATTTTGGGTCTTGAAAAGAGGAAAGGAAAGGTTTCTCCGGGAGATACAAGCAGGCTTAAGTTGGTACCTGGGAGGTACGAAATTTGGGTGAAGATGGTTGATCTCGGGGAGACATCCAGTCCGATCTCAAGTCAGGAAAAAGGGTTACCCCTATCCTAGTGTTTTTATAAACTTTTATAAACAAAAGTTTTGAACTTGGATATGTCCTTGCTATATCTAAGAGAAGAGAATTCTATCTCTAAATGTTTTTCTTCAACAAAGATATAGAGATGTCGCATTCTAGCGAAGAGAATTCTATCTCTAAATGTTTTTCTTCAACAAAGATATAGAGATGTCGTATTCTCTATGCTTGAAATCATTGTATTCAAAAACTAAGCCCTGTAGTTGTATTAAGGAGCCTTCCCAGTTTTTGAAATGTGTTTTCTTGCATTATCATGAAAATTTAAGCCTAGAGGTGGTCTTGCGAGTACGTAATTGTACTCATGTGGCTCTGTCCCTGGATATTCAAATGTCCAGATTATAATGAGGAGGCCTACGTCGAGGAGGAGGTGTATGACGACGACTTCGCCACCTAGCTGTCACCGGTCAACTGCACTGTTGGGAATCTGGAATCTGCGCTCGGAGATGTTAAGAGCCGTCGCTAGCCACGAGCTTCCGCTATCTTAGTAATTCCGTCCTGCGTGACGAGGTTTGTTGACTTTGGTTGTATGACCGTCTATGTGTTGTAAGACTTTTATTCGTACGACTTGAATGAAGTAACTCTTTGATACCTATGTTGGTTATGTGATTGCGATGCACTGATCATTGGGATCGTGATCTCTTACATGACGTGGGCATCTCGGACTTGTCCGAGGGGTCCTTACAGTCGTCCGAGCAAAAATTACCACAACGCGTGGCATAATCGTAGGGCGCTCGTCATGGCCCACATAGCCCACTATGCGCGCAGAAGTAGGAAGTCATCATCACGTTTGCGACAATCCCCCCACGTCAGGTCAAATCAGAACTGAACCGGCATCCACAACGGTCAAAAGGTGGGACCCATTACGTCACATCCTATCAAAATGCTATTCGCACGTCAGGGATGTCATAGATTACATCATTCGCATGACAGACAAACAAAACGCATAAAAAGGGCCGTCACACTACAACGGACATAAAGGAAAGCTCCTTGCAACTTGAAAGCAAAAAATACAAAGCAAATGCAAAAAATGGTCGATTGGGAAACTCCCATCGGGAGAAAGCAAAAGGTATTCGACTGACAAAACGCAAATTGAGATTATCCTCTACTACAAGCAATAAAGCACAATTTCGGGGGCTACTCACATCGGGAGCACTGTCGTGCACCCGATAGAATCAAAAGCATTTAAAGCATAAGAAATCCCGAGTGGAAATCTGTTGATGATACCTCGGATGATGTATGCGAAAAATACAAAGGTAAGACCCATCGTTCAGTCGAATGGGCCGAGGATCACTCCAGCAGTGTTTTAATCCTAGACATTTCCGTATCAACATATACGATGAAAATCCTGGCGGACACGCTGGGTAACAAATTGAAACTGCAGAACAATATCAGTAAGTCCATCGACTGGCCTGAGATGAGTATGTCCAGTATGTTCCAGGCTCGAGCACAAGGACTCGAAACCTGATTGAAGCTAGTAAGGTTTTGCCCAAGTAAAGTTAACTGGTTTCGACTCATCGAATAATTCCAGGCCTACTTTGAAATCCTTCGGCATAATTCATAGTCAGAAAAGAAAAAAAATCATATCAAATGCATAAAACATGAGAAGTGCACTATGTAGTGAGTCCATGACTGATTCTCCGAATTAGCCAAACACTTGGGGGCTAATTACGAGGTTATACCAAACGGATACTCCTTCGTGTGGGTACCTGGTGCACGTAATGACTAAAGACCAATTGTCATAAGGCTGAAGAAGCCCAATAAGAGAAGACCAAGTCGAAGACTTCTACCATAGATAGCATAGTCGGTAGTACTTTCCATAAATGTAGTACTAGTCGGTTACGACCCGAGATCTGTACTACTATATAAAGGACGGGAGGGCGACCGATCAAGAACACACCCAATCAGAATCACCAAACCCTAGCAAGATCCACGTCTTGCTAGAACCTTGTACTCACCGCATATTCACAATCAATAACAGACAAGCATGACGTAAGGGTGTTACCTCACTCGAGTGCCCCGAAACTGGGTAAACCCTGCTTGTCAGCCGACGAATCTACCAACACAACACGTTCTCTACCTCATAACTCTTACCCTACGCTAACTACCATGGATATTGATGGGTACATCCTCGTCAGAGCCCCTTTTTCAAGGTGTCATGTTAAAAAAATCTGGGTTGGTCTTTTTCGCGGGATCAGTATGGTGCAATTTTTTTCCTCGAAACAGCCTTTCGCCCCGCTTTATAAACAAAGTAACCACCCGATACAACCAACTTGCTGGGGCCGCAGCACAAAAGAAGCCCAAAATAAAAGTAGAAAAGAAAAAGAAATAAAAGACAAAAATGTCCGATAGACGAAAAACGAAGCATTCCCGCAACCATAGGGTATTCCCACCACGACCCTAGCACTCCAATGCCGCGTATCAACCAACAACTTCAGGAAGGAATGCGACGAGGAAGACGACACGACTGCCCGGACTACTACTAGGGTTTCCCCCGGTATGTGGAGGGAGGAGGAGAAGGAGTACACCTGACGCCCTTCAAGAAGGACTGACGAGACCCGTAGGCGTCACCGCGTCGGTATCGAATAAGCCGACAAGGATTTCTCCCGACCCCCAACCTGGACGATCCTTCGTGCTCGACCAGCTTGTCGCCCACTTGCATGCGCCACTATGGCCTTGAGGTCCTCTTCTTCTCTCTGTGGAAACTGAAACAAGGCCTAAGAGGACGAGTACGCAAGAGGAATCGAGGCGGCAACACCGCAGCCGGCGGGAGGGAACAACCTCCACCACTTTCATGGTAAATGACCGGACATGACAGCAGTGTCAAACCAGGCCCACCCGAGCCTAAATTGGGCTCGCAAAGCCCCCGCCACAAAACTGCAGTAGCCTAGCCGCAGCGCCGCCACCAACTGAGAGTCGGCGCCGCCCCAACTCCACCTCAGGAAGCACCGCACAGCCGAACCAACCCGACCTAGATGGGCCCAAAAGGGCCCAGATTTGGGCCGAGTGGGCTCTGGCCGCCGCCGCACCTGTAGCACTGACCGGCCACCAACCAGCGCCGCCTCTCCTAGTAGCCACCCGGAACTGAACCAGGGAGTCCCCGCCGCCGAGGTGCACCTCCTGGGCTAGGACAGCCCCGCGCCATCCAAGAACAGGAGGGGAGAGGCTGGGCTCAGCCACCACCGGAGCCGCCGCCCGGCCAAGTGCCGGCGCAGCACACCGGCGACGGCGGGGAAGGAGGTGAAGGGGCGACGCGGGTCGCGAGCACGGTTTCAGTCCGGTAAAAAAAATTGGACCACAACCGTAAACTGGTTGTTATTTTACTGCTTCATGCCTTTTAAAACACATGCGAGAGATGATCTAAGTTTAGCAGTTTAGTTTTCGTCGTACTTTAGAATTGACACATTTTATTGTCCACGTGGTCTCTTGAGAGTGAATATTTTGTCAGGTTTTGTCATACTTTATAGCGCACAATATTTTAGCCATATTTGTGTGGTTATCACTCTTGTCAAATTTATTCTTCACAAAATGTGGCTGCGAACCAAACAGAACCTACATTCTTTTTTCAGCTTCGTTGCGTCGACGAGTTACTACTTTAATCGATTGTTTTTTTTAAGTACTTTAATCGATTGTTGCAGCTAGCATGCATTCATGCAAAACTTTCGAGCCTTTGCGCCGTTGCCGCAGGCGGAAGCAGCATGGCCATGGCTGACATCTCACGGCGCAGTGTCACTATTGTTTCGTTTGGGTGTTCGGAACGACGTCACTGTCCTGCGTGCTGAGTGGCATAACAATTCAAGCAACCGAACTTGGAGTGGACAGCATGTTTCATGCACAGAGAGAGACACACAAAGCATGGTTCGAAGCGAACAAACCACGCAGTTTTGAGTAATCTGGCTGATCGCTTACATATATATAAAGCTCTAAGATCGAGGACTAGTTGTGAGAACGGGACCTAATTGCCTCACTTATTCTCAATTGTGTATATGACTAAATTTTATACTAGACATGTATAAAATGTTGACTAGCTGGACAATTAGGACCTGTTTTCGCATCTATATCGAGGACATGCCAAAGTCATCCATATCTTTTTAGAGTTGAGCAAGAATAGGTAGACAACAGTCACAACACTATACAATTAGCATATCAATATCCACAAAGGGTAGTGGAGACATATCGATATCACTTGTTATATAATCAATATAAATATGAACTAAAACCGTGACTCTGGAATGGTGGGAGTACTTTTCTTGCGAGTAGCCAACATGAATAGTGTAGCGTAGGTACAGTTAATATGGGGATAACAAGTACATGTACGTAATAGCTTGATTCGTAGACAAGACAAAATTAACACACTGAGAGTCTTTCCACTAGGTGCGAAGCTACCATTGGGCAAACCATGCAAACATGAGCAATTGAGTGAGAAACGGTCCAACAAAGCATCTACATCTAAGGATGTCAATGGATAGAGTATGAGACAGTAGAGCAATACGAGACTCATACCCGTGTAGTTAATGTGTAAAAATTCTACCCGCATACGTGTTTGAAACTTTACCCGTATCCATAGATGGGTACCCATACTCAACGGAGAGATCAGTGCTACACATATTATTCATAACTTTACATTTATCAATAATACATTTGGTAAAAATAAAAACATTCATCTCAGCACACTAACACATATTTAGGTGATAATTATCTCAACTCAAATTAACAATTGATTTTAAGATAGGTTCACAAGCTCACGAGAATGAATGTTGGACATCCAGACAGGCATGCAAGGTATATGAACAAGTAGTGTGGGGTACGAGGTTATATTCATGCCCTACCCATGACTTAACGGGCAGGGTACATGTACTACCCATAGATATAAAATTATGCGCATACCTTACCCTATCCATGCGGGTATCCAGTACGGTACCTATGGATACCCGTACCCATGGGTAAAATTGCCATTAGAAGAACTTTTTGACTCCCAAGCTCTCATGTTCTCTCTAAATTTTCTTTTTCAAAATCATATTTCTGAGTTTCAAACAAATATGTAAAAAATACGGGTTTAGCTAAAAGTATATCTCGCAAACGTGTACAATATCAATTTTAAATTATTTGTATTCAAAACTACACAAAAATGACAAATGTGTGGATCCAAGTATGCACTTTTTTAAATATGTAAGTTTTATCAGATCTTGTTATTTTTGTAGCCCATTAAATAAAGTTTTTCAAAATAATTTTTGCACATTTGTGGGATACATTATTTTTGTACATCGGTATTTTTTTTCAAAATTCCATGAAATTCACAAATATGATATTTCGGTTTTCATAAACGGCGGGAGCACTGGAACTCGGGAGTCAAAAGCACTCTCCGCTTACTTCAGCCTTGGTTTGTTGGCTATAAAAAGTTAACATACCTAAAAAGACCAAGGAATCTCTACACATTGCGTTCCACACAAAAAATGGGAGAGCATATTTGGGTACCGCCAAAAATATTTGTACATAGGCTTGTCGCTAGTATGTGGGAGCTAGAAACAATCAAATTTAGTGTTGATCGCCATAGTTGTTTCATAAACCGTCTCAAACCATCTGCAAGAATTCTGTATGTAATCTTGAATGATTCTGAAAAGAAGAGCAACATGGCTCGTGGGTACCCGGGATAAAAGATAAACATCGAAAGAAACATTTAAAAATGAAGTTTCCACACAAAAAATATGTCAAGAACAATGGTGTGCGTTGAAAGCACTTATTTTATGAGTAGGAAGCTTTGCTTGAATCATGTACATCATCTGTGTTTAGCTAGGTTGCAACTTTCCAGGGAAAGCTCCTAACTTTGCATCAGTATTGGATGGGTGCCTCTGGTTAAGTGATGTATACCACCAACTAGCATGAATCTCAACGAAGTACCGAAATATACCCTACTTGCTCCGAAAGAAGAGAGGCCTGCTACGGGATAGAAATAAGCTTCTCGACTCCACAATGGCGTCTGGCCTAAATTAGCGGTGTATAGGCCATAAAGGCACCACGCCTCCTATTAGAATCTGCCCACAAGTGGTTTGTCTTTTTTATGGTCTGTGGTGCTCTATCCACCAAGTAGCACGTATCAAGTGGGATGATGTTTCATCCGAAGAGCCCTTTTAGGCCTTGTTTACTACAAGGGGTTTTTTGGGAATGGGAAGGTTGGGGATTGGAGGGGATTTGGTGAATCCCTTCCTTTCACCCAATCCCCACATTTCCCCTAATTTCTCCAATTCCCCTGTTTACCTACCTTTTTGGGATAGTAGGGTATTGCGGTGTAATGGACTTGATACTAAAAATTGAAACTTTGGCTGAAGTAAAAATTCAACCTTTACACTAGATATATTATTGCCTACCACACAAATTTTGTTCCGTGTCAAAATAAATCTACAGGGGAGTTTAAATATCAACTTACACCGAAGCAAGACATCAGGTTATATAATTAAATACTATTACAGTCCGATTGTTAAATAGAAAATCTTGACCGATCTCTAACGAGCAACCGTCAACCTTCCTTGTCTCGACAAGGACAGAGCAACGCTCAACCTTCATCTTGCAAAGCTAGCTGCAAATTGATCATTCAAACAAAATATCAGCAAATACAGGTCTACAAGAAATATACAGTGAGTTAATAACTCGTAAAAAGACGATACCATCGACCAACATAAATCACCAGATTCAGTATTGATGGCAACTAGATCAAGACTTTTCTCAGCTGCACTCTGAGCTTATGTTCAGTTCAGATCATTACATGCCAAAATACGAATGCAGAGCAACAACCGCAACAGTTCATGAAAACGAAGCTGCTGCAAAATGTAACAACCAAAAAGATAATACTGGTAGATTATAAAACAGACCACATTACACTTGGATAAACAAGCAGAAGAAAACAGACCACATTACACTTGGATAAACAAGCAGAAGCAATAATTTTTTGGAGGATGAAAAGTAAGGAAGCAAGCACAGGAAATTATCCAATTAGTATTGCAATGCTATATGGTGGTGGAAATTATTCAATACTCCTTTTATTGTGCATTCAAACAAGAAAATCACACACAAAGAGAACAAGAGGAGTTGCCAAATGACACTATGGCAAGCAATAATACACTACAGCAAACAAAGTACTCCAAGCTAGCAAAATACTGCAGCAGGACATACTCCAAGTATTGCTACTGCAGTACACCATCATAAGGAAACAATTCCTTCAGGACACTTGGATAAACTGAAGTATTGCTTGCACAAGCAGATTGCACTACAATGATTTATTGTGGGCGAAACCATTCAGTACTCCATTTAATTGTGCATTCAAACAAGATTTCAGAAAAGACAGTGTATTCTAAGAATTCAGACGGAGTATCACGTATTGTATTCTAAGAATTCAGACAGAATCATTCAAACAAGTTGATTTTGGAATAATATCTATGGCATTAACAGACTGAAGTACAAATCAAAACTCAGTTGATTTTGAAATAATATTCCACATCGCGCTTGACCAGGGCATGGAACTAAGACCAAGTACCAATCAAGATCTTAGGAGTGCATGCTATCCGTATCCTTTCTGGGTGGGTGAGTAGAGAACTGAAGAATGGAAGAAGGTTGTGTACCTTGAACTTGGAGAGGGGCTGCCCGTGCTCATGGCCGACACAGGCAATGCGATGTAGCTTCTGAACGTTCACCTCCTTGAGATCCCCTTCCGGCATGGCCAGCATCGCCGTACTGCCGTGGACCTAGGTGGGCAGGGCCGTCCATCGCAGCGCCGCCTCGTCATCTTCGTCCCAAGACGACATGGAGAAACACGAACTGGAGTACGGCAAGCGTGTGGGGTAGGCCGCTGGACTCGAGGAAGACGGCAATTGCGGCGACGTGAGGCGGACGCCGGCGTCGGCCAAGAATACCTAGGGAATGCCGAGAGGGGAAGAGGTTGGGGAGTAGTGAAAGGACAATGATGTCGCCTAGAGGGGGGGGTGAATAGGCGGTTTAAAACTTTTCCGGTTTAGGCTTATTAATTGCGGAATAAAACTAGGTGTTTAAATTAACAAGCCGACAACCTAAATAAACTAGGCTCACCTATGTGCACCAACAACTTATGCTAAGCAAGACAAACAACAAGGTGATAGCAATATAGAATACTTCAAGCACGAAGGCTATCACAATGTAAAGTGCATAAGTAAAAGCTCGGGTATAGAAATAACCGATGCACGCGGAGACGAGGATGTATTCCCGAGTTCCTCCTTGTTAAGGGAGTACGTCTCGTTGGAGAGGTGTGAACCGACACAATACACAACGGTTCAACAACCACAAAGTTTTCACCTTCTTCTCCGATGAACCGCACCACAAAGGCTTGGTTCACCTTCCACTATCGGAATTCCTTCGAGGCGGAATCCGGAGCCTTTCAACAACAATCCGGGGCACAACCCACAATGGGATTGGGGGCTCCCGAACGGCCTCCAACAACAATCCGGGGCACAACCCACAATGGGATTGGGGGCTCCCGAACGGCTTCAAATGACCACACAAGGGTCCAACCACCACAAAGGCGTCTAGGGTCCAAGGACCCAAGAGTAACAAGCTCACAAACTTTCAACTTCCACGAATCCTCGTGGAGAGCACACCGATGCACCAAATGCAAAAGGCAAGAGCACAAGTGCTCAAATCCTTCACTCTCGAATTCCAACAAAGCAACAAATGCTTATGGGGGAATAAGAGAGGAAGAACAAAGAGGAGATGCACCAAGAACTCCAAGATCAAGATCTACTAGGTTCCCCTCACATAGAGGAGAGATGGATTGGTGGAAATGTAGATCTAGATCTCCTCTCTAAAATCCCTCAAAGATATGCAAGAATCATGGGAGGAAATGAGAGAGGGGCAAGCTTTCCAAGGTCAACAATGGAGGAGAGAGAGGGGGAAAATTCGTGCTTGGAAGAGCTACTCTCTCTGGGGAAGAAGGGGCCTTTTTATAGGTCCCACGAAAAAGAGCCGTTGCAGGAAAACTTCACACCGGAGTTTCCGGTCACTAGGGGCGGAAACTCCGGCCTACTGGGACCGGAAACTCCGGCCCCCACCAGGGGCTGAACACTGTCAACACCGCCGAGGGTTGGGCAAACTCTCCGGTGCCCTGGGCCGGAAAGTTCATCCATGGGCGAAAACTCCGGCCTCTAGGGCCGGAAACTCCGCCCCCCACCAGGGGCTGAACAGCTTTGGAGAAAAACGTTGAGTCCGGAGACTCCGGTCCTGCACAGACCGGAGACTCCGGCCTAGGAAAAACTGCAGCAAAACCGATAACGAAAACGTCAATATCTTTTCCATCCGGACTCCGTTTTCGATGATTTTTGGCTCGTTGGAATCACAACGAAGAGCTTTACAAGATCATGCAGATAAACCTCATAGTCCAACAATGGAAGATAAAACCAAATGGAGGAGGTTAAAATCTCTCTAAAAAGGAATGATCGGCAAACCTCCAAAACCGAAAACGCAACAAGTTTTTCATATGAAATTCGTTTTCGGTGAACTTGGGCTTGTCGTGAAGATCACAACAAGCACCAAAACTCAACAAGGAGAAAAACCAAGTAAGAACCAAGAAAGATGAAATGGAAAGTATGCAAAGGTTTGAGCTCTCCACAAAGATGCGATCAAGTTACTCACTCGAGAGCCCCTCTTGATAGTACGCCATCTATCCTAAAACCCGGTCTCCCACTAACACCATGAGACCGGTAAAATAGAAAACCTATCAAGATCATACCTTTGCCTTGCGCATTCCACTTGAGCTCAATGATGACGATCTTGACTCTCTCAAGTTGAAACACCTTTCTTGATTGTGCTTGCTAGCACATGCTTAATGAGGACTTCTCCAAATGCTCCCCCATACTCCATTATGGGAGGGCCTCGCTAAGCTTCGTCTTCATGTCTCCTTTGCAAGCTTCAATCAAAAGATATCTTCCGAGATGCATCATATTGAACTTGCTCTTCATCTTCTTCTCTTGATATGTAAGATGGCTTGGGGGTAAACATGATTGTTCACTCAATCTTCTATTCCAAGCCATACTTGCGATGAGCTCAACTCTATACATGACCATTTTTCATATTAACCCTTGAATAGAGCATTGGTCATTATGTCATCTTGAAGAGTCCAACACATGAACTCCTATATTTTCCCATGGACAAGATCTATAACAATATCTCAATGTAAACATTAGTCCATAAGGATTGTCATTAATTACCAAAACCACGCATGGGGGCAACCATGCACTTTCAATCTCCCCCATTTTGGTAATTGATGACAATCTCTTTTACGAGGGTTTATATAATGAATTTAAGCAGCCATGCAACACAAAGAGCAAGGATGCAAGATAACCGCAAGAGAACAAACCCATATTCCCTTAAACCCTCTAAATTTCTCCCCCATTGGCATTGATTGCCGAAATGGGTAAAAAGTAAGAAGGCTAATATAATAAGAGCTCCCTCATAAAGTGTGCATTTCTCATAATGTGAGTGAAATCAAATGCACATATCCAATGAAAAATAGATGGAGGGAGATCAAACTATACTGAGGATCCAAAGATTGCAAGAGAATATCAAATAGAAAGATACTTCAACGAAAGATGCAATCAATCAAAAGGATCCAAAAAGTGTTCTAAATATCATGAGGTAACTCCCCAAGGTACGTGCATAAATAGGATTTGTATTTCAATATAGTGTGCACAACATGGAATCCTCACTCCCTCCTAGATAAAATCGAACACAAGCACATGCAAGAGAATATAAGTGAGAAAAGAAACAAAACAATTTGCAACAAGTAAAATGTTTTGCAACATGAGCAAGGAGCGGCAAATAAAAGGATGGGTGTGAGGTATAAAGACATTTTAGGAGACTAATATAAGGATGAGCAAACACATCAACATAGTCTTTCAAAAGGAGTTCCACATGGTGCATATGATGTCTTACCCATACTCACACACCAAAGGAGATATAGAAAGTAGCTCCACAGGCTTATTAAAACTCAACAAGCATAACACATGAAAATAAAGCTTGTGCCTTTAATTAGAAACCACCAAAGAAACAAAAGCAATAAGAGGTGGTCACTAAGGAATTGGAATACCAAAGATGTACTATTTTCATGTGTATAAGTTTCTAAGTAGACACGAATCACTAAGATATGGGTCTACAAATAAACATGTACACACAAGATAGATACAAAGGTAGAGGTCATGATATCCAAGAGGAAGTCATAAATACACCAATAAGATCTTTGCTTAAAAGCATAGCACAAAGCTCACTTTTATCTTAAAGGGATATAGATGAACTTCAAACACACACTCATCATAGCATCAAACGTATCCACAAGGGATAAGGTGATAAACGGGATGCTCCGAGTAGGATAACAAGTCTCACAAAAGGAAAATGATTTTGAAACACATCAATATTACATATACGAGACATAGATTAGAAAGTTCTAGATTAACATATTTGGGATTGGTGAATCATGAAAATGATTATATATATTCCTCCCTTGATATGTAATCATCCCGGCTTACTCACATTTGCAATAAAGACGTTTTACAAGAATCAAAAGAATTGCAACCAAAGAGATTCATGCCATGAAATCAACCTACACAAGGTCGAAAGCTAGAAAAGTATGCATGAGGTAGATACTTGTTACCGAGATAGCATTGGTGATATAGAAGATAAGAGCTCATGATCATCCAAGCTTGGCTCCAATAAGCACATGGTGACAACACATTCCTTTTAGATGAGACAAGCTTCCAATGCATCTCCAATATACCTAAAACAAATTCAAGTACAAAAAGGTACCCAAACTCATTGGGTCCAAAGTAGTTAGAGCAACTACAATACATAGGACAAACTCCACATAAATATGTGCATATTAATGTGAAATTGAATTTCATGCACATCTTAGCCATATAGGATTTGATGGAGTTTATCCTATATATTGGATCAACGAAAGTAAGCATGCCATAAGATATACATATAATAAAAATGCATGCGCATGACTTTCAATAACCAAACGAGATATAATTTAGACAAAACACCAAGTAAACCAACAAAGCACACACACAAGTGTGACAAGAAAATAAATTTTCCAAATTATATGAAATACCCAAATCAACACATGATTGAAGATACCACTTTGAAAAGATACCAAAGAAAACAAGAGACCAAATGATGAAAAATATCATCAAGGAATAAACCAAACCCTCTACACTTTTCATGATGGCACAAGGTACCAAGACGAAGAATGTTTGTCTTCCAAGGAGACACGTCATCGGGATCAAATATCAAACGAAGACAACTAATGTTCAAAAAGCATATAGGATTGCTCCCCCATGATGTGTGCATTATTTATGATTTTGCATTTGAATACAAAATGCACACAAATGAGATCATCACTCTCCATATATATTATTCAAACACTAGTCATGTTCAAGAAAGGCAAGAAATTGCAATACCAATTTAAAGAACGGTGTTTTACTCAAAGTAGGATAGCTTCCCAAAGAATAGTGCATTATTAAGAAGTATGACTCTTGAAGGTCAATGCACAAGAATTGGTTCATTGCAAGTCCCAACTCAAGAAAGCACAAAACAAATTTCAAGTAGAGCAATAAAGGATCCAAAAGATACAAGGAAGACAAAAGAAAGTTAGATCAAACTAAATTCTTGGCAATCAAATAAGGCAATTCAAAGCAAGAGTCAAAGTGAATATGATCAATATATATACCACAAATTATGATTATCACTTGTCACGACAAGTAATGTATGGAGATATTTCTCGGGGGTGGATTGCAAAGATATATTCAAGACCATATTCACAAAACATAAGCATGTGGCAAAGTATAGGAATTAAAAGCCATGCTTAGATAGATATTCTTGATAGATTCACAAATTATGTGATAATGCAAAGCAACTCCAAGGAGTAGCTTGAATCAATTGGCTTCCCAAAAAGATATATGAGAACATATTTAGGGAAAGCCATATCAAGAACATCCTTCACAAACAAGATCCAAAAGAGTGAGAGACAAAGAACATTTAAGTAAATGGGAACTTGTTTGAGCAACATGCTACATAGGAACAAGATAATTAGCAATATCAATGATAGGTGGCAAAACCTCACATTTTCACATTTTCTAGGCTTGTAATATGCACATAGCTTATTACTCCCCCATAATGTGATAATCCATTTATTTTAACACAAGACGCAAACAAAAACAACTAGAGAAATTAATGGACATTATATAATTTGAATTTCTCATGAGCATGACATACCACAAAGAGAATAGATAATATTGATATATCAACACTAAGTGGTATTCCTCATGTACACACATTTATGGATAGTCCATTTATCTCTCAAAGAGAGCCAACAAGATAAGATAGCAAATAAAAGCAATAGGGCTCAAAACAAGTAGATGGTGTGCAAACCAAAATACACATACTTGATTTCTCAAGATAAGTAAGTACAGAGCACAACACATACAAACTCTAGCAAGGTACTAAACCTAACACATGCAAGGGTGCAAGCAACTTTCAATGTATATATGATTTAAATAAAAGTTACCGCAAGGAGGAACATTGGATATGAGATAGAACAATATAATCCATATGACTTGACTTGAGAGAATATAATTGATGAAGATCTCTTAATTCTTCATAGTGTAGCCAAGTCTCCAATGTCCTCCAACAACACCTATTGATCAAGTTTTAGCTTGTTGGTCCCCAACCAAGTTGGGTCCTAAGAGGTTAGTCACAATAGGTTTGGCAACCCAAATGGTTCTTTTCTTGACACCACTTTGAGTACCAACAAATTTGGCAAACACATTGCCAACCTTATCCTTCCGAAGAGAATAAACATCATCAACTATAAAGGGGTTGGATAAGGTACCATTTGTGCATGAAGAAGCAAGGTGACCCTTCTCACGACATAGGTAGCAACATCTACTTTCTCCTCTCTTCTTAGTTGGAGTCTTGACTTGAGGAGGGGTAGCTTGATTCTTCTTGGGAAGAGACCGTTCTTTAACTTGAGGAGCTTGAGTTTGAACTTGAGTCTTCTTCCCTTGTTGCTTCTCACTAAGAGCCTTCTTCTTCAAAGGGCAAGATCTAACATGGTGCCCTTCAACTTTGCACTTGAAGCAAACAATCTTGGACGAATCCTTGACTTGTTCTTGGCCCTTGTTCTTCTTGTTAAGCTTGGACTTGTTCTTGATATTAGAGTTGAATCCAAGTCCACTCTTGTCATTGGGGCGTCTTTGAACACTCAACATATTGTCAAGTGTAGAATCCCCAACATGACGCTTTTCCAAGTCTTTCTTCAAAGAAGTGACTAGGGCCTTGAGCTCATTTAATTCCTCTACATGGTTAGTATCAACACAAAAACTAGAGGAAGTAGAGGCTTCATTGTTAGAGCAACAAGGCATGGAAAGTAATTCATCACAGGATGTAGCAACATTATGAGTTGATGAATCACTAGGACTAGCATATGGCAATATAGCATTAAGAGTAGAAATTGTGCCATTGTCCACATGAGGCTCACAAGATGTTACCTTTGACATAATAGCCTCATGAGCTAACTTTAGCCTAGCATGGGATGCTAGAAGATCATCATTAGAGCTAGAAAGCTTTTCATGACTTTCTTCCAGTTTCCCATACTTACTAGATAGCAACTCAAGTTGAGCCCTTAGCTCAACATTCTCCTTCAAAATAGATGCTTCACAAGAAGTGGAGTTAGTAGCACAAGCATCATTAATATTAGAGATGGAAGAAGACAATTTGACAAGCTTGTCATTCTTAGATAGTTGAGTTTGGAGTTGATCATGAGACTTGATAAGGAGAGAATGTTCACTTTCTAAAGCCTTGTGAGCTTTGTCAAGTCTCTCTATGTCCTCATTTAGTCTAGCATTGCCAACACCAAATTCAACCTTTTCAATTTTAAGCACTTTATACTTAGCAAGGGCATAATCTCTTTCCTTAATGATTTTAGCAATAATAAGATCATTAGACTCATCAAGGGATTCAAGTTTCTCTTCAATAGAAACCCTAAGCTCTTCTTCCTATTCAAGAGAAGCTTTCAAGGAAGCTATGGTGATAGAGTCATCTCTCTCAATTTGACATTTCTCATCAAATTGACTTTCCAAATCCTCAATAAATTCCCTACTCTTAGTAACATAATCAATGATTTCACAAAGAGGAGGGATAGCTTTACTACGTTTGGGGAGAGCACCAAGTACCATCTCACCCATCTTGGTTAAGGATTCAAAGTCAAAACCTTCTTCATGAGAATCCTCATCCACATCATCACAAATTGGATTCGAGGTGGGAGATACCTCGGAATCCTTAGCCATAAGGCAAACATGATTAATGGTTGAAGAGGATGAAGAAAAACTTGAAGCACCGTTGAGGTCCATGTCTTGTTCCAACAAATGTTGGGATTCCTCTACATTGTTAGTCATGCAAGAAATAGAGGATATGGAAGTATTGTTTTCATGGCAACAAGACATATGAAGCATATCATCATGAGATTTAGTTAAACAACTATTACATGATATGCAAGGACTATCAACCCTAGCATGTATGGCGTTTGGAGTGCTAGAAGAGTTTAAGTCTAAAGATAGAACATTGCAATGAGATAGAGATGAAGTATAGTCAATAGAATATTCACCATTACCAATGCAATTTCTATCACCACTCACCATATCATTACCTTGTGACAAATCACATGCTGGTGAAGTGGACGAAGTTGTGAACTCGTCACGGCCGGAAGTGGAAGGAGAACAATCATCCTCAATAATTTTGGACACTTCATATATATCTTGAAGCTTGGTCCAAAGCTCATGTGCATTTCGAAAAGGCATGATTGAAGCAAGAACTACATCGGTCAAAGCACACATAAGACCATTAGTAACTTGAGTCTCGAGATGAGAGTTTATCTCATCCTCTAAAGATAATTCTTGGGAATCCTTTGGAGGAGAAAAACTCACATCTACAATCCTCTTAATATAATTTGTACCCATGGCCCTAAATAGATTAAGCATGCGAATTTTCCAAACATCATAATTTGTGCCATCGAATATGAAAGTGGGATCGTGCACTAATTCTCTAAACGACATCTTTTACTCTCTAGGCGGTAAAGCCCAACAAGAGAGCCCAGGCTCTGATACCAATTGAAAGGACAATGATGTCGCCTAGAGGGGGGGTGAATAGGCGGTTTAAAACTTTTCCGGTTTAGGCTTATTAATTGCGGAATAAAACTAGGTGTTTAAATTAACAAGCCGACAACCTAAATAAACTAGGCTCACCTATGTGCACCAACAACTTATGCTAAGCAAGACAAACAACAAGGTGATAGCAATATAGAATACTTCAAGCACGAAGGCTATCACAATGTAAAGTGCATAAGTAAAAGCTCGGGTATAGA
This sequence comes from Poa annua, assembly GCA_026929855.1. NCBI lineage: Eukaryota > Viridiplantae > Streptophyta > Magnoliopsida > Poales > Poaceae > Poa > Poa annua. The sequence continues at coordinate 31,282,070 of CM049428.1, forward strand.
AATAACCGAGGCACGCGGAGACGAGGATGTATTCCCGAGTTCCTCCTTGTTAAGGGAGTACGTCTCGTTGGAGAGGTGTGAACCGACACAATACACAACGGTTCAACAACCACAAAGGTTTCACCTTCTTCTCCGATGAACCGCACCACAAAGGCTTGGTTCACCTTCCACTATCGGAATTCCTTCGAGGCGGAATCCGGAGCCTTTCAACAACAATCCGGGGCACAACCCACAATGGGATTGGGGGCTCCCGAACGGCCTCCAACAACAATCCGGGGCACAACCCACAATGGGATTGGGGGCTCCCGAACGGCTTCAAGTGACCACACAAGGGTCCAACCACCACAAAGGCGTCTAGGGTCCAAGGACCCAAGAGTAACAAGCTCACAAACTTTCAACTTCCACGAATCCTCGTGGAGAGCACACCGATGCACCAAATGCAAAAGGCAAGAGCACAAGTGCTCAAATCCTTCACTCTCGAATTCCAACAAAGCAACAAATGCTTATGGGGGAATAAGAGAGGAAGAACAAAGAGGAGATGCACCAAGAACTCCAAGATCAAGATCTACTAGGTTCCCCTCACATAGAGGAGAGATGGATTGGTGGAAATGTAGATCTAGATCTCCTCTCTCAAATCCCTCAAAGATATGCAAGAATCATGGGAGGAAATGAGAGAGGGGCAAGCTTTCCAAGGTCAACAATGGAGGAGAGAGAGGGGGAAAATTTGTACTTGGAAGAGCTACTCTCTCTGGGGAAGAAGGGGCCTTTTTATAGGTCCCACGAAAAAGAGCCGTTGCAGGAAAACTTCACACCGGAGTTTCCGGTCACTAGGGCCGGAAACTCTGGCCAGGGGCGGAAACTCCGGCCTACTGGGACCGGAAACTCCGGCCCCCACCAGGGGCTGAACACTGTCAACCCCGCCGAGGCTTGGGCAAACTCTCCGGTGCCCTGGGCCGGAAAGTTCATCCCGGGGCGGAAACTCCGGCCTCTAGGGCCGGAAACTCCGCCCCCCACCAGGGGCTGAACAGCTTTGGAGAAAAACGTTGAGTCCGGAGACTCCGGTCCTGCACAGACCGGAGTTTCCGGTCTAGGACCGGAGACTCCGGCCTAGGAAAAACTGCAGCAAAACCGATAACGAAAACGTCAATATCTTTTCCATCCGGACTCCGTTTTCGATGATTTTTGGCTCGTTGGAATCACAACGAAGAGCTTTACAAGATCATGCAGATAAACCTCATAGTCCAACAATGGAAGATAAAACCAAATGGAGGAGGTTAAAATCTCTCTAAAAAGGAATGATCGGCAAACCTCCAAAACCGAAAACGCAACAAGTTTTTCATATGAAATTCGTTTTCGGTGAACTTGGGCTTGTCGTGAAGATCACAACAAGCACCAAAACTCAACAAGGAGAAAAACCAAGTAAGAACCAAGAAAGATGAAATGGCAAGTATGCAAAGGTTTGAGCTCTCCACAAAGATGCGATCAAGTTACTCACTCGAGAGCCCCTCTTGATAGTACGCCATCTATCCTAAAACCCGGTCTCCCACTAACACCATGAGACCGGTAAAATAGAAAACCTATCAAGATCATACCTTTGCCTTGCGCATTCCACTTGAGCTCGATGATGACGATCTTGACTCTCTCAAGTTGAAACACCTTTCTTGATTGTGCTTGCTAGCACATGCTTAATGAGGACTTCTCCAAATGCTCCCCCATACTCCATTATGGGAGGGCCTCGCTAAGCTTCGTCTTCATGTCTCCTTTGCAAGATTCAATCAAAAGATATCTTCTGAGATGCATCATATTGAACTTGCTCTTCATCTTCTTCTCTTGATATGTAAGATGGCTTGGGGGTAAACATGATTGTTCACTCAATCTTCTATTCCAAGCCATACTTGCGATGAGCTCAACTCTATACATGACCATTTTTCATATTTACCCTTGAATAGAGCATTGGTCATTATGTCATCTTGAAGAGTCCAACACATGAACTCCTATATTTTCCCAAGGACAAGATCTATAACAATATCTCAATGTAAACATTAGTGCATAAGGATTGTCATTAATTACCAAAACCACGCATGGGGGCAACCATGCACTTTCAAGTAGCCAGAGGAGGAGGCCGCGTGCGTCGGCGGAGGTGGACGTCCACGCCGGAGCCTTTGGTCGCCGCCGTCGAGCGAGAGCACGATTTCTTCCCGACCGATACACGAGGGGAGCCTCGCGTGTGATACACGAGGGGATAGATAAGGTTCGGGTGGGGATTTCTCGGGATGGGCCGAACCAAACCCCGCACATACGCTAGAGGTAAACGGGCTGTTGGGGAAATTTGGGGATTTATGGTGGGCCGGGAAAATACCCTCTGATCCCCACAAATACCGGTGAAGTAAACAAGGCCTTAAGGTACCCTGAAATCAAGCAGAGCCATTTATTTCTGTCAATCTAATGGCTAATATCGTTTCATACTAGTGTCAAAACGAGCAGTAGTATAAATCATACTAGTATTCAATCATAGATTTCCTGTAACATCCCAAAAATATTAATATAATTATTAGTGCAAAAATGTGGGCCAACAAAAACTTTTCTTATAAAAATGTGTGTATGTTTAATTCTTGAGTGTTGCTTGTTGCATTGTTTGCAAGATTGTTGAATTCTAGCTCTAATTAAAAATTTGAGGAAAAGAAAACAAATAAAACAAATCACAAAAACAAAACACCCTGTGACACATGTCACATTATTTTTCCAAATTAAGATATATAAATTTATTCTCTCACCAAAATCAATGAAGTAATATTATTGACACTCCTAGTTAAATTTTACAAACTATTCCCTTCCAAAAATTCAAATTCAAAACTTCAAATTCAAATTAGAAATTCATGATTGAAATATTTCAAAATATTTCAAAAAGACTTTGTAACACTTACCAATAATATAGTTAGCCTAGATCCTAAGTTTGGACCCAAAAGAATAAAGAGAAATAGGAAAATTAAAATAGCAAAATGCTACTGTTTTGGTTCGGGCAATTCACCAAACACCTGGTGATCATCCACCCTGTTCTTCCCAATCCGAGCCATGTCATGGATCAATCCGAGCAATGCTTCGTCCATTTGTCAAATTGGAGCCTCCACTGCACTCCTCTCTTCACCACGATCACAGCGCGCCGAGATCACGCCAAATGGTCACCGGAGTCGTCGAAGAGCCGTTGGCGACAGCCACGGCCGCGCGCACGTCGCCGTGGTCGGCACTGTGGCCGCGACGACGCCGCGCCGTGCCGGCCGTGCTGTGCCCCCTCCCTCGCTCCCTCACCTCCTGGTCTCCTCTCTCACCCACAGCACGCACCAGCACCAGCCCGTGCACGCCGCGCCCGCGCCATGACGCGCACGCCGTGCGCCGCCCGAGCACGCCCACGGCAGGGCCATGCGCCCGAGCGCACCCGAGCGCGCCACGCCACCCCACCTTGCCCGCCTGGTCTCCCGAGCAGCCCGCAGCGTAGCCGCGCCCCTCCACCGGCCTACGGCGGCCTAGCCCGGCCGCGGGCGCCTCTGCACCGCGCCCACCGTGCGCCGCCCGGCCGCTATTTAAGCCCCCGTGCACCATCGTTTCTCCTCACTTCTCCACTGCTCTCCTCTCACACTCACCACCCTCTCGTGCACCGCAAGGAAGCCCAGGCCAGGGGAGCAGGGCCTCAGGCCACCGTAGCACTCCTCGAGCTCGCCGTGCCCGAGGTAGGCGACGACCACGGCACGGCCGTGCTACCCCTCCCCTTCCTTTCTCTCTGCCCTCAGCCCCTTCCCCTTGCACCCCGCACTCACCAGCGCCCCTTTTCCCTCTGTCCCGTGCCCAGGATCGCCAGGGATCGCTCGCCGGAGTTCGAGCCCCGCCGCGGAAGAAGGAGCCCGACGCCGTCGCCGCCAGGAGTGTCCCCGAGCCTCGCCTGCACGCCCTCGAGCTTCCCCGAGCCGCCGCACCCCTCCTGCACCATCGCCACGTCCTCCCGAGCCCCTAGGTGAGCGCACCGTCCTCCTCGCCGTCGCCGGAGCCGCGGCGCCGCCCGATTTAGGTCGTCGCCGACGCGCTCGATCTCAGCCGTTAGATCTAGATCCTACGGTAGCTTACCGGTTCGTGAAAAATATTAAAACCCTGACATGCGGGTCCCACGCGTCAGGTTTAAATGGACCGCGCGCGCGCTCGCTGAGCCACTGACCAGTGGGTCCCCTCTGTCAGATTTTTCAACATTATCCGTTCTGGATTTAAATTCGAATTTAAGTTTCATTTAAAAGTCAGTACTGAACTCATTTTTAGAAAATTCATAACTTGAGATTTACAACTCCAAATTGAACAAATCCAACTGTTCTGGAAAGCTTATGAAATTCCCTATCCAACTAAACTAGTTTCACTCCATTTGGATATATAATAAAAATACCATATTCAAAATACAATAGCATGTTTAATTTCTAAACTTGTTTGTTTCTGATACTCTGATAATCCAAATTTGTTGAAACCAATTTTATTAAGTCAAAATTAACCATGGTTAGTCACCCCTAAAATGGTTTAATTTTTAGATGAACATAACTTAAATAATAGCCAAAACCATATTAATTGGCTTCTGGATTCAAAACTATGTGTAGGGAGTTTGGTAACTCCAAATGACTCAAATCCAATTGTGTCATCTTCTACACATCATTAGCTTTCTGTAGAATTTTAGTTTGTATTTTTGTGACAAACAGAACTCAAGCTATGCAATTAAACATGTGCAACAAGTTTCTGCCCTAATTAAAATACAAGGGAATAATGTTTAATTCAATTAAATTGAAACCACATGATATTGCTTGGTATGTGGAATGGTTAATTAGGACCTCTAAGAGTGTATTGTTATGATGATTGATTGAATAGGTTAGTGATTGTTTGTATTTGATTGGTTGTGTATTAGATGAGAACGTTGCCGGATATATCGAGGAGGAGGGATTTGCAGAACCTGAAGACCAAGACCAAGATCACTTTGACGATCAAGGCAAGCTACTCTCTGAGCTTGCACCCAACTTATGTATCTACATTTACAAATCTTTTTTTTAAAGCAAAGGTTTACAAAAACCCTTTTTCAAAAGTATATAGAGATTATTTTGCCACCCTATGTAGAAGTAGATACTAAAACTATAGGATGGAAAAACAATGTTGTTATTCAAAACTCCTTTGAAAACTTGTGTGGATATATAGCACCAAAATGTGGTGTTGAAATAAGGAAATGGAGAAAGATGGTTTTATAAAAGCACATTGTGTCCTAGTACTCAGTCAAGCAACCGATACTCTGTGCGACCACATTTACCCACATATGGGAAAGGGCTTAGTCATATAGTTTGCTCTTATTAGTATGGGACACTGCATCAACAGAGATGACTCTGTTATGCATGAGGGAGTGGTTTGGTGACCTAACCCTGACCTGGGTCCTCGCTCAAAAATCTATGAGTAGATAAGGAGGAGGATAGAAGGATGTCCGTATACACCGCCAGATAAAACCTATGAGTCCTCACACTTAGGGTTTCCGACGGGAAACTGGACTAGGTGTAGATGGAATGGTTCATAGGGGCAGGATCCTATACTAGCATGAGCAAAGGAAAGACTAGGGTCGGTGACTCAACTTCGCATACCGCTGGTATGGCGAGACGTGGCTGACACGGTGAGTTATCGGATGAGTGTGGGAAAAGCGTGCTACCTCTGCAGAGGGTAATTAAACTATTCGAATAGCCGAGTCCTCGGATATGGACAGTTGAAGACCCTACTTAGACCATGTGCAAGTTTTTGGAAAAGAGTTGAGTTCAAAAAGAAAAAGGAAATGGAGAGTGTTCCATACACCTATACCAACGGATCGGTATGAGGTAGTTGGAAAGATATTGCCATAATGGTTTACGATCGGAACAAGGAGGAGTTTTGGATAAAACTAATAAAATTGAGATATCTAGTAGTCATAATTTCCTTATCTTCTTCAACAAAGATACAGAGATGTTTTAAATGAATAAAAGTGAGAAACTAAAAATGGAACTAGAGCACTCATGTTGGAGTAGTTTGCGAGTACATTCAAATGTACTCATACTAGTTTGCTTCTGGCTATTGTCGTAGCCAGACATGGAGGAGTACTACGCCCAGGAGGAGTATGGCGACATCTATGCCAACTAAGGATCTTCTCAAAGTCGACTGCCTGTCGGGTCTGCGTTAGCTGTTGGATGGCTGCTACGTTTAAGTTCCGCTGCTTATGTTGATTGTTTTGGTTTGGCCCTTGAAGGCACCTATGTAAGACTTGGTCTAGACGACCATTTTATGTAAGACTTTAATTAGATATTGTAATGGATGTAAACTTTGGTATTCAATTCGGGTTATGTGCAACGACAGACTGATCATGGGATCGTTGTGTTAAGCATAATCGGGTATTTCGGACAGTTAGTCCGGGGTCCCCACAGAATTGGTATCAGAGCCATCTCGACTTTAGGAGCCTTAGATTAGCATGGTCGTTAGGTAGTAATTGCAAAAGTTGAGTTTTAAAGAAAAACAAAGTAAGAAATTAGTTTAAAAATGCTTATCTCTTACCCTCTCATTTGTGCAAAATTCTCTTCTTACAAACTACTAAGTTTTCTCTCATATTCATAAAAACTTGCCACACTTGTCATTTTAATAAACTTAAAAATCTGCTCACATATTGTCCCTTCTATTAAAATTTTGATATACTTGCCATCTCACTAACTTAAAAATTTGACTAAAAATTATAGATGGCGATCCATTTCACCGAGTTCGTTCAGCTGGAGAAGGACGGCAAGCTGATGTTCGAGAAGGACTTGTTCGAGTTGACCAAGCTGCTAGGTCGTCCCACTCCTGAGTTCAAGGGAGCCCAGGTGGACGCTCCCGGTAACGGGAACCTGTCCTGGTTGATCGAGGCGTCTGTTCGCGGGAACATCAAGTCCCCCGGATCCAGGGCACTCTCTTTCACCCTCATGGACGTCCACTGGGACGATGGACTGTGTCGTTCCATGCAGCGGATGCTATCCCGGCTTTGTGAGGAACACAAGGCGGAGCTGGTAAACTCTCGTTTCCAGTTCTACGGGAGGCGCACCATCGATGGACACCCAATTCGGTCCCCTCTGCACCCGACATTCGGAGAGTATATCCTGGACATGGAGATTATGCTCTTTCGCACCCAGGAGGATCTGAGGTGCGCTAGGCTTCGGTCTCACTTTGAGCGTCTCTCGCTCAAGGAGAGTCGCGAGAGTGAAGCACAGCTGAAGACTGAGAAGGCCGCTCTTCTTAAGAAGGGAACCCAGATGAGGAAGACCATAGCGAAGCTCCGCAAGAAGGTTGCCGAGCAGGATGAGCTGATAGAGGATTTGGAGCTCCGTACTGACGAGATGGAGGAGGAGGGCGAGGATCTCCGCAAGGAGAACGACGCTTTCCTCAGTGACGATGACGACTATCTGGAGGAGATGAACGATGAGGATGAGGACGATGAGGATGAGGATGATGAGGATGAGGATGATGAGGAGGAGGATCCAGAGGAGCCACCCTACCAGTCCGATGCTGACATGGCAGAGCCTGAGGTTCCACCTCAGTAGGCGAGTTACTTGAGTTCTACCGCAGGATTAGGTCGACCCCCCCCTATCGCTAGTAGAGTCAAAGTTGTGGTTCTTTTGGAACTTGCTATATGTACATTAGCTAGGAAGAATGTTGTAAGCTAGATGTGGTTGAACTCTTGATGTAATGGTTGTGCTATGAAAGTGTGTGCTAGTCTTGTTAACATGTGTTAAATATTTCTCTTATAATCCTTAGTAAATCAACCTCTACGTAAAAACCCATCTTCCCTTGGTCAAACCCCTTTTTGCTTGCCCCTTACACCCGGTGTGCTTCAGGATGGTGGACACTCGTCGCACCAACATGGATGGAGGAGCACCACCACCCCCACCGGACCCAACCACCGCCCAACTTCTGGCGCTCATCATGGAGGAACGCCAAGCTGCCCGGACTGAGCGTCAAGCTCATATCGCTGCCCTGCAACAGATAGCTGCCGCTCACAACAACAACAACAACAACCACTACAACAATGGCAATGGCAATGGCAATGGCAATGGCAATGGAAATGGTGAAGGAAATCGGCGGTCCACTTTGAGCAACTTTCAAAGGACCAACCCACCCACCTATTCCAAGGGACTTCACCCACTTGAGGCCGATGACTGGCTTCGCACCATTAACAACAACCTGGTAGTTGCAGCCGTGGGAGAACCTGAGAAGGTGCTGTATGCGACCCACTATCTTGCAGGACCAGCACGGTCTTGGTGGGAAGCTACCAAGGCTCTACAGCAAGCTGGTTATGCTATCAGCTGGGATGATTTCCAGGAGAAGTTCTGCAAGAAGCACATTCCCCGCGGACTCATTGAGCGGAAGAAGGATGAATTCCGCAGATTGCGGCAGGGAAGTAAGGATGTGGTCGGATACCTCGATGAGTTCACTGACTTGTCTCGGTATGCTCCGGATGACGTCGACACCGAGGGGAGGAAGATGGAGCGTTTCATGAACGGACTTCATGATGAACTGCAATGCGCCTTGGTTATCCATGACTTTGTTGATTTGGAATCACTTGTGGACAAGGCCATCCAGTTGGAGACCAAGCGCAAATCCATGTTTGAGGGTCGTAAGAGGAGAATGATTGCCCAGGAAGGTTCGAGCAGTCAGAAACCTCGCACCCACCCACCGAACCCCAAGCCAGCATATAGACCACCACCAACTTCGCACCCCAGTTACCCTAAGCCCCCATACAACCCAAACAAGTTCAACCGTCTCAATGACAACACCCGTCCCGGAGGGAATCCTAGCAACCCCAACCTCAATGCCAATGTTGTCTGTTTCAATTGTGGCACCAAGGGTCACTACTCCAAGGCATGCCCCAATCCTAAGAAGAATGGTCCGCGCCCCGACGCACAGGCGCCGAACAACGGCCAAGGCCGCAATGGAAATGGCAAGAACCCCGCACCCCGCGGAAAGGTGGCTGTTGCCAAGGGACGCCTGCACCACATCAATGCTGAAGAGGCCATGGATGCACCAGATGTTGTGATGGGTACGTTCCTTGTCAACTCAGTACCTGCAACTGTTCTGTTTGATTCTGGTGCTACTCATTCTTTTGTTACCCAAGAATTTGTTGCTAAGGGAGGTTTAGTCGGGAACCTCTTACCCAAACCCATGGTCATCCAAATCCCAGAATCCACCATAGATACCAAGTCATTTTGCCCGGACGTTTCCCTTGAGATCAAAGGGGAAAAGTTCCTAGTCGACTTAATCATCCTAGGAACCCAAGGAATAGATGTCATACTGGGTATGAATTGGTTAGCCAAGTACCATGGTCGAATTGACTGTGCCAGAAGAGCTGTAACCCTCACCACCGACAAAGGAGTAGAAGTGGAGTATGTGTCAGAAACCAGTCGACCCCGACCAAGATGTCATGGGAGCATAGCTCGACCAGCCCTAGATGAGATCCGTGTTGTTCACCTGTTCCAAGATGTCTTCCCTGAAGAATTGCCTGGTATGCCACCGGATCGGGATATTGAGTTCATCATTGAACTTATCCCCGGGACAGCCCCCATATCCCAAAGGCCTTATCGGATGAATCCGGAAGAACTGGTTGAGTTGAAGAAGCAGTTAGCAGATATGCTCAGCAAAGGGCTTATTCGCCCAAGTGCTTCACCCTGGGGATCACCCATTATTTTTGTGGATAAGAGAGATGGTACCACACGCCTGTGTGTGGATTATCGCAGGTTAAATGATGTGACCATAAAAAACAAGTACCCTCTCCCAAAGATCGAGGATCTGTTCGATCAAATGAACGGAGCCCGAGTCTTCTCCAAGATCGATCTTCGGTCAGGGTATCATCAGTTAAGAATCCGAGAGACAGACATTCCCAAGACTGCCTTCACAACCCGTTACGGTTTATTTGAATACACCGTAATGTCCTTTGGTCTGACCAATGCCCCAGCCTATTTTATGAATCTCATGAACAAGATCTTCATGGAGTATCTTGACAAGTTCGTGGTAGTTTTCCTTGATGACATCCTTATTTACTCCAAAACTGAAGAAGAGCATGCTGAACACCTGCGTCTAGTTTTAGCAACCCTCCGAGAGCATCAGTTGTATGCCAAGTTTAGCAAGTGTGAGTTATGGCTCAGTGAGGTCTCATTTCTCGGACATGTTGTGTCTGCGGGAGGAATTTCTGTTGACCCAGAGAAGATCCAAGCCATTGTGGACTGGAAAGCCCCAACTAGTGTGACTGAAATCCGAAGCTTTCTCGGACTAGCGGGATACTACCGCAAGTTCGTTGAGGGATTCTCCAGTATAGCCAAGCCCCTTACCCAACTGCTGAAAAAGGACAAGAAATTTGAATGGACTCAGAAGTGTGAAGAGAGTTTCCAGGAATTAAAGAAGAGATTGACCTCAACCCCTGTCCTGATTATGCCAGACGTCACCAAGAGTTTCGACGTGTATTGCGATGCATCACGTCTAGGACTGGGTTGTGTTCTGATGCAAGAAGGCAAGGTGGTGTCGTATCTGTCTCGACAGTTGCGACCACATGAAGAGAACTACCCAACCCATGACCTGGAGTTAGCCGATGTTGTTCTTGCTTTGAAGACGTGGCGCTCCTATCTGGCGGGACATCGCTGCGAGATTTATACGGATCATAAGAGCTTGAAGTATATCTTCACGCAGAGGGAGTTAAATTTGCGACAGAGAAGGTGGATGGAATTGATCAAGGATTATGATATCGGCATCAATTATCACCCTGGAAAGGCTAATGTAGTTGCCGATGCCCTTAGTCGCAAACCCTGCACCCTGAATGCCATGATCCAAGCAGAGCAGCCAGCCCTGTTTAAGGAGTTCAAAGATTTTGGACTAGAGCTTGTTAGCCACGGCTATCTCGCCCATTTAGAGTTAGCTCCAACTCTGATAGATCAAATCAAGGAGGCCCAGAAAGGTCATGAGAGCATAGAAGGAATCAAGAAGAAGGTTTCTCTCGGTAAAGCGCCTGGTTTTACCGAGGATGCAGAAGGAGTGTTGAGATTCAATGGTCGTATCTGTGTCCCCAATACCTCGGAACTCAAGGAGTTAATCCTAAAGGAAGCCCACGAGACCCCGTACTCAATCCACCCCGGCGGAACCAAGATGTACCAAGACCTTCGTGAAAGATTTTGGTGGCATGGAATGAAGCGAGAAATTGGTGCTTTCGTAGCCAAGTGTGATATTTGTCAGCGAGTCAAGGCTGAACATCAGCGACCCGCTGGGTTGCTTCAACCCCTAAAGATTCCCGAGTGGAAGTGGGATGAGATTGGAATGGATTTTATCACCGGACTTCCAAGATCCAACCGAGGCCATGACTCAATATGGGTCATCGTTGACAGGCTGACCAAAGTGGCCCATTTTATTCCCGTCCACACCACCTATAGGAGAAATCAGTTAGCAGACCTGTATATTTCCAGAATAGTAAGCCTGCATGGTGTGCCTAAGAGGATTGTGTCAGATAGAGGCACACAATTCACCTCAAGGTTCTGGAAAGCCCTGCATGAAGCCCTCGGAACCAAGTTGGCGTTTAGCACAGCTTATCACCCCCAGACCGATGGCCAAACTGAACGAGTGAACCAGATATTAGAGGACATGCTTCGCGCATGTGTCCTAGCCTATGGATCCAAATGGGAAGATTGTCTTCCATTTGCAGAATTCTCATACAACAACAGTTACCAGTCTAGTCTGCAAATGGCCCCTTTTGAAGCCCTTTACGGCAAGAAGTGTCGTACACCCCTGAACTGGTCCGACACCGGAGAAGGCAAACTGTTTGGACCAGATACCCTCCGTGAGGCTGAAGAGCAAGTCCAGCTTATCCGAGAGCGACTCAAGACCGCCCAATCCCGTCAGAAGAGTTACGCTGATCCCAAACGTCGTGATGTCACCTTCAATATCGGAGATTATGTCTATCTCCGAGTGACACCCCTTAAAGGAATGCAGCGTTTCCATGTCAAAGGAAAATTAGCGCCAAGATATATTGGACCCTTCAAGATCCTTGCCCGTCGAGGAGAAGTGTCTTATCAACTGGAGTTGCCCCAAGAGTTAGAAGATTACCATGATGTTTTCCACATTTCCTTGCTCCGGAAGTGTCTTGAAGTTCCTGACCAGCCTGATGTTTTCAAAAACATCGATCACCAGTCCGTCGACCTGAATCAAGATCTGACTTATCGTGAGACGCCCCTCAAGATTCTCGACGAAGATGTTCGTCTCACCCGCAGGCGAGCAATCAAGTTCTACAAAGTCCAGTGGACTAACCACTCTGAAGATGAAGCAACTTGGGAACGTGAAGACTATCTTAGGAGCGAGTTTCCCAACCTCTTTAGTACCCAGACTTAGCAAATCTCGGGACGAGATTTATTTTAAGGGGGGAAGTCTGTAACATCCCAAAAATATTAATATAATTATTAGTTCAAAAATGTGGGCCAACAAAAACTTTTCTTATTAAAATTTGTGTATGTTTAATTCTTGAGTGTTGCTTGTTGCATTGTTTGCAAGATTGTTGAATTCTAGCTCTAATTAAAAATTTGAGGAAAAGAAAACAAATAAAACAAATCACAAAAACAAAACACTCTGTGACACATGTCACATTATTTTTCCAAATTAAGATATATAAATTTATTCTCTCACCAAAATCAATGAAGTAATATTATTGACACTCCTAGTTAAATTTTACAAACTATTCCCTTCCAAAAATTCAAATTCAAAACTTCAAATTCAAATTAGAAATTCATGATTGAAATATTTCAAAATATTTCAAAAAGACTTTGTAACACTTACCAATAATATAGTTAGCCTAGATCCTAAGTTTGGACCCAAAAGAATAAAGAGAAATAGGAAAATTAAAATAGCAAAATGCTACTGTTTTGGTTCGGGCAATTCACCAAACACCTGGTGATCATCCACCCTGTTCTTCCCAATCCGAGCCATGTCATGGATCAATCCGAGCAATGCTTCGTCCATTTGTCAAATTGGAGCCTCCACTGCACTCCTCTCTTCACCACGATCACAGCGCGCCGAGATCACGCCAAATGGTCACCGGAGTCGTCGAGGAGCCGTTGGCGACAGCAACGGCCGCGCGCACGTCGCCGTGGTCGGCACTGTGGCCGCGACGACGCCGCGTCGTGCCGGCCGTGCTGTGCCCCCTCCCTCGCTCCCTCACCTCCTGGTCTCCTCTCTCACCCACAGCACGCACCAGCACCAGCCCGTGCACGCCGCGCCCGCGCCATGACGCGCACGCCGTGCGCCGCCCGAGCACGCCCACGGCAGGGCCATGCGCCCGAGCGCACCCGAGCGCGCCACGCCACCCCACCTTGCCCGCCTGGTCTCCCGAGCAGCCCCCAGCGTAGCCGCGCCCCTCCACCGGCCTACGGCGGCCTAGCCCGGCCGCGGGCGCCTCTGCACCGCGCCCACCGTGCGCCGCCCGGCCGCTATTTAAGCCCCCGTGCACCATCGTTTCTCCTCACTTCTCCACTGCTCTCCTCTCACACTCACCACCCTCTCGTGCACCGCAAGGAAGCCCAGGCCAGGGGAGCAGGGCCTCAGGCCACCGTAGCACTCCTCGAGCTCGCCGTGCCCGAGGTAGGCGACGACCACGGCACGGCCGTGCTACCCCTCCCCTTCCTTTCTCTCTACCCTCAGCCCCTTCCCCTTGCACCCCGCACTCACCAGCGCCCCTTTTCCCTCTGTCTCGTGCCCAGGATCGCCAGGGATCGCTCGCCGGAGTTCGAGCCCCGCCGCGGAAGAAGGAGCCCGACGCCGTCGCCGCCAGGAGTGTCCCCGAGCCTCGCCTGCACGCCCTCGAGCTTCCCCGAGCCGCCGCACCCCTCCTGCACCATCGCCACGTCCTCCCGAGCCCCTAGGTGAGCGCACCGTCCTCCTCGCCGTCGCCAGAGCCACGGCGCCGCCCTATTTAGGTCGTCGCCGACGCGCTCGATCTCAGCCGTTAGATCTAGATCCTACGGTAGCTTACCGGTTCGTGAAAAATATTAAAACCCTGACATGCGGGTCCCACGCGTCAGGTTTAAATGGACCGCGCGCGCGCTCGCTGAGCCACTGACCAGTGGGTCCCCTCTGTCAGATTTTTCAACATTATCCGTTCTGGATTTAAATTCGAATTTAAGTTTCATTTAAAAGTCAGTACTGAACTCATTTTTAGAAAATTCATAACTTGAGTTTTACAACTCCAAATTGAACAAATCCAACTGTTCTGGAAAGCTTATGAAATTCCTTATCCAACTAAACTAGTTTCACTCCATTTGGATATATAATAAAAATACCATATTCAAAATACAATAGCATGTTTAATTTCTAAACTTGTTTGTTTCTGATACTCTGATAATCCAAATTTGTTGAAACCAATTTTATTAAGTCAAAATTAACCATGGTTAGTCACCCCTAAAATGGTTTAATTTTTAGATGAACATAACTTAAATAATAGCCAAAACCATATTAATTGGCTTCTGGATTCAAAACTATGTGTAGGGAGTTTGGTAACTCCAAATGACTCAAATCCAATTGTGTCATCTTCTACACATCATTAGCTTTCTGTAGAATTTTAGTTTGTATTTTTGGGACAAACAGAACTCAAGCTATGCAATTAAACATGTGCAACAAGTTTCTGCCCTAATTAAAATACAAGGGAATAATGTTTAATTCAATTAAATTGAAACCACATGATATTGCTTGGTATGTGGAATGGTTAATTAGGACCTCTAAGAGTGTATTGTTATGATGATTGATTGAATAGGCTAGTGATTGTTTGTATTTGATTGGTTGTGTATTAGACGAGAACGTTGCCGGATATATCGAGGAGGAGGGATTTGCAGAACCTGAAGACCAAGACCAAGATCACTTTGCCGATCAAGGCAAGCTACTCTCTGAGCTTGCACCCAACTTATGTATCTACATTTACAAATCTTTTTTTTAAAGCAAAGGTTTACAAAAACCCTTTTTCAAAAGTATATAGAGATTATTTTGCCACCCTATGTAGAAGTAGATACTAAAACTATAGGATGGAAAAACAATGTTGTTATTCAAAACTCCTTTGAAAACTTGTGTGGATATATAGCACCAAAATGTGGTGTTGAAATAAGGAAATGGAGAAAGATGGTTTTATAAAAGCACATTGTGTCCTAGTACTCAGTCAAGCAACCGATACTCTGTGCGACCACATTTACCCACATATGGGAAAGGGCTTAGTCATATAGTTTGCTCTTATTAGTATGGGACACTGCATCAACAGAGATGACTCTGTTATGCATGAGGGAGTGGTTTGGTGACCTAACCCTGACCTGGGTCCTCGCTCAAAAATCTATGAGTAGATAAGGAGGAGGATAGAAGGATGTCCGTATACACCGCCAGATAAAACCTATGAGTCCTCACACTTAGGGTTTCCGACGGGAAACTGGACTAGGTGTAGATGGAATGGTTCATAGGGGCAGGATCCTATACTAGCATGAGCAAAGGAAAGACTAGGGTCGGTGACTCAACTTCGCATACCGCTGGTATGGCGAGACGTGGCTGACACGGTGAGTTATCGGATGAGTGTGGGAAAAGCGTGCTACCTCTGCAGAGGGTAATTAAACTATTCGAATAGCCGAGTCCTCGGATATGGACAGTTGAAGACCCTACTTAGACCATGTGCAAGTTTTTGGAAAAGAGTTGAGTTCAAAAAGAAAAAGGAAATGGAGAGTGTTCCATACACCTATACCAACGGATCGGTATGAGGTAGTTGGAAAGATATTGCCATAATGGTTTACGATCGGAACAAGGAGGAGTTTTGGATAAAACTAATAAAATTGAGATATCTAGTAGTCATAATTTCCTTATCTTCTTCAACAAAGATACAGAGATGTTTTAAATGAATAAAAGTGAGAAACTAAAAATGGAACTAGAGCACTCATGTTGGAGTAGTTTGCGAGTACATTCAAATGTACTCATACTAGTTTGCTTCTGGCTATTGTCGTAGCCAGACATGGAGGAGTACTACGCCCAGGAGGAGTATGGCGACATCTATGCCAACTAAGGATCTTCTCAAAGTCGACTGCCTGTCGGGTCTGCGTTAGCTGTTGGATGGCTGCTACGTTTAAGTTCCGCTGCTTATGTTGATTGTTTTGGTTTGGCCCTTGAAGGCACCTATGTAAGACTTGGTCTAGACGACCATTTTATGTAAGACTTTAATTAGATATTGTAATGGATGTAAACTTTGGTATTCAATTCGGGTTATGTGCAACGACAGACTGATCATGGGATCGTTGTGTTAAGCATAATCGGGTATTTCGGACAGTTAGTCCGGGGTCCCCACATTTTCGCAGATGGGCTTTGGCCCAATAATGCAGAAGTGTGCTAGCCCAATAGAAGCCTCGTGTTTAGTCCAGTACACGGTCAGAAAATTTCCCATTCCACGAAAGGAAACCTAAATCGTGGGGAAATCTTAGACAAAGGGTTCCCTTCGCAAAGGTCCACGCGCGTGTGCTCCGGTGCTGACAAGTGTCGCAATTTCGTTCGTTTCTGCTCCCACCTTTTCTCCACGCAGTGACAAGTGGCAGCTCCTGGTGGTGGGCAGAGGGTTGTATATGCATTTATTTTGACATTCGTTTTTTTAAAACGAAATATCTTGAGAATCGTTTATCCAATTTACGAACCGTTTTCACTTTTGAACTTCTCGCGTCGAGATCTTCAAAACTAGATCCCATATTGATAGGTTTCGACAAACTTTTTTTTTTACTTCGGATTGTGTATGTTTTGTATACCCTAAGTATAGTCGTACGTACAAACTGAATTTTGTAGTTGTACGTACAACTTGCTACGTGTAATTGTTTGTACAACCCGAATGTATTTCTACGTACAACCCGGTCTGTATTGCTCTACACCCCGGTCTGTGTTGCTGTACAAACCGGTCTGTGTCGTTGTACAACCCGGTCTACGTTGCTGTACAACGCGGTGTCCGTTGCTGTACAACGCGGTCTGTTGATGTACAACCCGGTCGGGGTTGCTGTACGTACAAACTGGTATGTGTTGCTGTACAAACCAGTCTGCGTTGCTGTACAAGCCGATCTGCGTTGCTATACATCTCGTTTTGTGTTGCTGTACTATCTTAGTTTGTGTTTTGTACAAGTCTAATAATAGATCCAGATCTAGATCTTGGATTTAAATCTGGATCTACACATACGTGGGACCGCTTGCTTAATTTGCGCCACGTGTCGCAACGATAGCGCGCGCGTCGCTCCCGCTTTTTCCTTCGCGAAGGCCGACCTTTCTCTAGTCCAACCCCACGCGTCCAACCGAGCATCCGAGCTAGCACCTGCCTTCTCCGGCAACCATGAATGAAGGAGCTGCCTCTCTACCTCTCTTCTCTCTCACACGAACAGAGGTGGAAGAAAGGAGACACAGGTCACACAACATAGAATTTTCCAGCGCACAAACGCCGGCGCACAAGTTTTCTGATTTTCTCTATGCAGCTAGCTCAGAGGTTGAGCGTTGGGGTGGTTTTATACCTGAGCCAAACACAGATACACGCCCAGCGTTCCGGCGACATACGCCATTCACAATCGTCCTATGCACGTACGCATGGGGATCCAATCTTCTCGTACGGCAGCCACCTGCTCATCCGTGAGAGTTGAGACCTTCGCGTTGATGAGCACATCACACCCGGCCATGAAGCCGAGCGTCCGCCTCCATCCGACGTCACCGCGCGCCTTATCGCGCAACTGCACCTCCATGGTCGCTGCACCATGGCCATAGTGCCACGCCTGCGCCAGCCGCTCATATGACCCAGACTCCCACTCACGCCATTATCCACACGGGCGGAGCTGCAGCTGTCGTATCTCAAGATTAGTGCTAACAATAAGTCGTTGAGCATGTCAAGGAGGATGAGGTGCTGCTGCGACGGCGGCGAGCGGCAAGCGTGGGAGAGCGGAGCCATCCACGCGGACGGATATCCACCGGAGCGTGCCACGGACACCGGTGTGGAGTACGGAGAGGCTTGGAGCGGTTGCTGCGTCGAGCGGCAAGCGTGGGAGAGCGAAGCCATCCACGCGGACGGATATCCACCGGAGCGTGCCACGGACACCGGCGTCGAGTACGGAGAGGCTTGGAGCGGTTGCTGCGTCGAGCGGCAAGCGTGGGAGAGCGGAGCCATCCACGCGGACGGATATCCACCGGAGCGTGCCACGGACACCGGCGTGGAGTACAGAGAGGCTTGGAGCGGTTGCTGCGTCAAGTGCAGAGAGGTCGGAGCGGCGGCAGCGAGGCGGCGGAGTGCGGACAGAATTGGATGTAAACTGGTTACTGTTTTTCCAATCAAATTTCACTGTTGGACCAGCTGGACTAGACTAGTAAAAGGAACTATAAAAGCTGCCCATCCGAATATGTTCAAAAGTTTTAGAGTTAGCTGCTAACGAAAATTCTAGCCACTTCTCTATAAGTTGGTATTGTATCAACATTAGTTTTTTTTTTGAAATTTTGTATCAACATTAGTTAATTGGTAATAAGCCGCCAAAAACAATGCTCAGATTGATACTTCCATGAAACAAGTCAATGCAAAATCTGGAGCAACAAATACCTTATTGGTTCAACTCAGTAATCATGAGTATTTGACTACATAACGTATCGAGAATTGGAAGAATAGGTACTAGTATCACATATGGTATTACAGATGCAGTTTCGGCATTCTAAAAAGTAACAGGATGATAGACCAAACTGCATCACTACTGCAGTTTCAACAGACTCAAAATGCAAAGCAAAACATAATCAAAAGACCCAACTAGTATAAACTCAACACATAGCTCTGTCTTGCCACACCAAAATACCATCACAAGACGCCAATGCAGCGTGTCCACAGCGACGTCGCCAGTCCATTCTTCCTTCTAAAGAGCAACTCATTTATCAAAGATACATCCAGCAGCAATGAAAGAGACGTCCTCATATCCAGTTCTTAAGCAGAAGCCTTGTCAAACTTGAGAGGCTTCACAACCTCCCAGGTGAAGTCAGCATCGTCACGTCCAAAATGGCCGTAGGCGGCGGTCTTGATGAACCTGTTGCCACCCTTCTTCAAGTCAAGGTTGATGCTGATCATCCCAGGCCTGAAGTCAAAGTTCTCCTTCACAATCTTGAGGATCTCCTTGTCAGGGATCGTGCCGGTACCGTAAGTGTCGACGAAGACAGACAAGGGCTCAGGCACACCAATGGCGTAGGAGATTTGCACAATGCAGCGGCGTGCAAGACCACTAGCAATGATGCTCTTGGCAGCCTGCCTGGCAATGTATGCGCCACTGCGGTCGACCTTGGTTGGGTCCTTGCCAGAGAAAGCACCACCACCGTGTGCTCCCCAGCCACCATAGGTGTCGATGATGATCTTACGACCAGTGAGACCAGCATCACCGTGAGGGCCACCAATGACAAAGCGGCCAGACGGGTTCAAGTGGAAAATGGTCTTCTCGTCGAGGTACTTCTCAGGGATCACCGGCTTGATAACATGCTCCTTGAGGTCAGCAGCAATCTCATCGTTGGTGACGGTCTCGTCATGCTGGGTGGAGATAAGGACAGTGTGCACACGAACAGGGACCATGGCACCACCATCGTTGAGGTATTCGACGGTGACCTGGGTCTTGCCATCAGGCCTGAGCCAGGCACAGGTGCCATTCTTGCGCACCTCAGTTAGGCGAGCGCCGAGCTTGGTGGCAAGCACGTGGCTGAGGGGCATGAGCTCAGGGGTCTCATCGGTGGCATAGCCAAACATGATGCCCTGGTCACCGGCACCAATATCCTCAGGGCGCTTGGTGAAGTGGCCGTGCACGCCCTGGGCGATGTCAGGAGACTGCTGCTCGATGTTGACGAGCACCTTGCAGCGGTCAGCATCAAGGCCGACATCATCGGAGATGAAGCCAATGTTGCGGCAGGTGTCACGCACAATCTTCTCATAGTCTACGGTGGCCTTGGTGGTGATCTCACCGAAAACCATGACCATGTTGGTCTTGGTGCATGTCTCACAGGCAACCTTGCTGTCGGCATCCTGCGCCAAGCATGCGTCGAGCACGGCATCGGAGACCTGGTCGCAGAGCTTGTCCGGGTGCCCCTCGTTCACGGACTCGGAGGTGAAGAGGAACGTCTCGGCCGCCATTTCTTGCTTGGTGGTGATACTATTATCTACCTCTGTGAATGCAAAGAGAAAGGAGCGAGTTAGATTTAAAAACTCCACAGTGAGCGTGAAAAGGCCACGAACTGCTGGATCTGAAGGAAAATACGTAGAATCTAATAATTATTTAAAAGCATAAATGCTTTCCGTAGTTATACTCGTTCAACAGTCGAATCAAGACCGACAAAGACTTGTAGTACCATATATGCTATTTTTTTCAATTGTTCTACACTTGTTGACGAGATTAAAAATTGGGTAAAAACAGAACAGAGATCTACAAGTCTATGGCACGACCGACAACTAATTTACAAAGGCGCGTCTTATAGGCAGGAGACTAGATCGATATGTTAAAAGACAGATCCGATTTGTAGCACTCCCCAGATGGAACTTGTCGGCCCGAATTTCTACAAGGCCCAGATTTTGAGACCTAACAAAAAGCAAATCATATTCGCTCCGAGATATTCCCCTGTCCTCTAGTCGAGAATCGAAACGAGCGTAGAGAACGAAACGCGCTGAAACCAGATCTACGAGAAGCATCGCATCGCAGGTGCCCATCGACGAGCACAACAAATCATGGGAAATCTCGCACGGAACAGCCCTCAAATCCAGATCCGGCAGACAAGGCGTTAAGAGAGAAAGACGTACAGGAGCAGAACAGTAATTGCGCGGAGAGGGAGGGAGGAGCACTCACCTTGAGGCGCCGCTGCCTCGTCTGCTCGAGATGGGTACAGGATGGAGGGAGGGGGGGGGGGGGGGGGGGGTGCACGGGGGACGGGGTGGAGGCCCGGGATTTATAGCGGCAGAGGCGTCGGGTGCGGATCGTGGGAGGAGGAAGATGGTTGAGGTTGAGGAGGGTGGTGGGCCTGCCCGCTCGGGTGTGCAAGCGGGTGCGTGCGAAAAGTTATTTTGGCGAGGCGTGGTGGCATGCACGTGAGCACCGCACAGCCAGTGAATGAGTGTGCTCTCGCTGACTCGCTCGCTCAGCCTTTCGTTTCGTTTCTTCCTCTACCCGCGCTGGGCTCGGCTCAGCTCACCAACCCCCCACAGCCAGCCACCAACCCCACGTTGTGGGACCAGCTCACCAAACATCTTTCATTCACCAAACATCTCAAAAACCTTTGCTTTGCCGATTTCTTTGTGTGATATGATGTGATCATGTGAGGTGTTTTTCCACCCAACCCGCTAGTTCAGCGCAATTAATTAACAGCCAAGAAATAAATACATAGCATCAGAGGAACCCAAAAAAAAAAACTGCGACGTTTGGCTATTTTAGTTGTGACTATTTGCGGGTTAAAATGTGTGAATCTAGAAACTGAACGCGTCTAGATACATTTGATCCTAAATATACTAGTAAAACATCTTATAACTCAGAAAGGAGTAAATATTTAAAATCTTAACCAAGCTTATGGCGTAAAGGCCAAATATCTTTTTTTTGTCATAAGAAGTTGACATATAGAAGGTGAAATGTTTGTTGCATTTTTTGCAACTGGATGGAAAAAGGAACTATGTCAACAAGCCGAATTGTTTTAGTGTATGTAAACTTCCAGTTAAATTTTGGTGTAAAAGGTGAGATTGATTTCCAATTAGATTTTACCATATAAAGAACTAGTATTGATTTCTAAGATTGTAGGTGAAGTCATTCGCACACAATGACACAAGTATAATGTGTTTTACCTTTTGCAAATTCGGATGTATGTAGCCGTGTTTTAAAATAGATACACTCCACATTTTATTCATATTAAATAAAGAAACATTTTATAAGGATAGAGTAATGTGTTTGTTATAAACATGATCTAATCTTCGGTCAACACGAGGAGCTAGCGAGTCCAGTAGAAAAATGATGAGTAGCAAAGGGTTTTAGCGCGAGAATATTGTTTCGTAGGATGGGCAAGTAGTCCATCACTAACGCACTTCTCTTTGCAAAAAGAGAGATTCCAACTGACATTCTCTATCAATCCTTTTACTGCTCCCTCCGTAGTGGACTCATGACTTTGCCTAGAGTCGTAAGTCCACTTATTTGTAGACGGAGCGAGTATTTTATTTGGTATACTCCCCCGTCTTGGAACTTTATCGAACAAATGGCCTCTAGCTAACACACACCTTAATTAATTCATGCAGATCTGTGCCGCCACGACACTAACGATGAGACGTAACCAGCATGGTTCATGCGGAGGGGTGGCAGTTTTCATACTGTATCATTTTTTGGTACAAACACAGGCTCCACTTTGAAACATCGGAATTAAGAGGATGTTATTCAATTTGTCTTAACCGTATTTCATGAGTCAAATTCCAAGAAACACGCCGGTTGAATTGTACAATCTCCACGTTAATTTCCCGTAGTTGTCATCCACAACATTAATTTGGAAATCGTTAGAAAAAGGCAACCCTTCGCGAAGGTCGTTTCTCCTCCGCTGCGCTGCTGCCAAGTGTCGTGTTTTCGTTTGCTGTCCCTCCCCACTTTTTGTCCGCGCGTGACAAGTGTCAGTTTCTTATTTGTTCGCTTTAGAGGGAATTGCGGGTCCGCAACCTTTCGCGGGTAGTGGGTTGGTCGTACCCGTTAGCTGGTGCGGTTAGTCCTTTTCCCTTCTTCCCTTTTTTCTTTCATATCCGATTAGAAATTTCGAAATATCTCGAGATCTGTTAATCGGATTTTCGAACGGTTTTCATTTTTGAGCTCCTCGCGTTGAGATCTTAAAAAGTAGATCCCTTGTCTTTTTGTTTCATAACTTTTTGTTTTCGTACTTCCGGGTTTACATGGTTTGTACAACCTTCTGTGCGTTCTTTATACTCTCTTCATCCTGGATCTTCGTCGTCTATTTTCCCTTTTTCTCTTTTTCAGGAACAGATTTAAACCAATGTAGTTACTAAATTTCTCATTTGTTTTTTTTCCTTTGTTATTTTCGGACAGGGAGTTTTCAGGGGTAGTTAAGGGAGGGAGGTAGCAACTTTCAATCAAAATATGATGAAATTTTCAATAACAGCTGAACTTTAAAAATACGCGAGTCTGTTTAGGATGTACAGTCACATCATGTGAGTCTGTATAGGATTGTAATTCTTTGCTGTACAACTATTTTTTGTCCTGGTGTTAGCACCTACTCCTTCTTCGTACATCATTTTATTCTCTCCTGTACATGGGCTAAGCGGTGTCCGTACGTTCCACCTGCCCTGTGCTGTACAATCCCGAATAACTTATCTTCGTTTGTAATGCGCGTACGTCGATTTTCGTTCTCCTGTACAGACTCTCATGCGAGTATGTACTGGAAGTTTTGTCTTTCATGTACAGCTCTTTCCTGTCCTGGTGTTTGCACCTTCTCCTTCTTCGTACACAAATTTATTTCTCCTGTACATGGCTTAAGCGGTGGCGTACGTTCCACGCGCCCTGTCCTGTATAACCCCGAATAACAAAGTCGCAAGGCTATAGTTTGTACGACCGTGATCGTTCTCCTGTACATCCCCCTCATGCGAGTCTGTACAGGTTTGTAAGCCTTTTCTGTACAATTATTTCCGGACCTGGTGTTAGCACCTTCTCCTTCTTCGTACACCAATTTATTATCTCCTGTACATAGGCTAAGCGGTGGCCGTACGTTCCAGCCGCCCTGTGATGTACAACCCCGAATTAACATAGACGCGAAACAAAAGTTTCCTAACCTGGGGTTAGCATCCCCCTCTTTCTTCGTTCACCCATAATATTTCATGTTCATCCTCTTATCGGTGGCCGTACATATCGAAGAATTAAAATTTCATACGGCCGTGCTTGTTTTCCTGTACGTCGTGTTGATTCGTGTTCGTATATGAAGTGTCGTCTATTCTGTACATCAGTCTACTAACCTGGTGTTAGCACCGACTCCATGTTCGTACACTAATTTCTTCTTTCCTGTACTTTTACTTATAGGTGTCTGTACGTTCCGCTCGCCGTGACCTGTACAATCATGATAACATATATTCTGTGATAACATCCAGTACATAATTCCTTGAATGATCGTTTAAGTGTGTGAAATACACATATTGTGTGTTTAAATATTGTAGCTTACATATTTCTCAATAGGTGCAGTAATATTTTTCGAAACTATTTGCCATATATAACTATTGCTTTTCTTTCTATTTATCTTGTCATACTTCCTTCCTCTTTCCTCTTTATCACTCTATCTTGTCATTTTATTCTCCTCTTTGTCAGCTGTTTGCCCTGCATTAATTTTTTTACAGTTTGTAATGATTGTATTGATTTGTAAGCAAGAAAGAAAAAAATGTTGCTAGATATCTTTGTTACAGCATTATGAACTTTTTACCTGTTTCTTGGTGTTCCAAATAGCAAGAAATTGAATCCAGTACATACCCTTCCATCGTTTTGATTCCATGATCCTCTGTCTCTGTACGTGTTTTGTGTTGTTGAAGTATTTTGGTTCTGCTGTGGCTGCTGCTGTTGTTGCTGATTGTTTTGTGTTTGCTGACTGTTTTCTCTGTGTTTAAGAGCCTCTGTTTCAGCTTTTAGGGTAGGGCATGATGTCCTAATGTGCACTGACGCTTTGCAATGGCCGCACTTCCTTTGCTTGGATTTTTCTGAACCAGGTTTAGGTCTGTTTCCTCTGTTTGTGTTTTTTCTAGTTGTTATCGGCGGATCATGAAGCCTGTCATCCTCGTTGTTGTTTTCTTCATTTTCCTGTTCGTTTTCTTGTCCTGCCAGCGCTGCCATTACTCTTGATTGCATATGCTGCATACATTCCCTCATTACCTTGTATGCTCTATCCACTGTGCATGCCAGGTTGCATAATTCTGCCATGCTGCTCATGGTGCCTGCAAACCTTATAGTTTCCTCTGTGTTGCTATCACCCTCGGAAGCTCCTAATGTTTCTATTTCAATCTCTATATCTTTCCTCCATCTTCTGATTACAAAACTGTCTGGCAAGTCTGTTATTCCAAGGTGCACTAGTGCTTTTAAAACATGGCAACACTGTATTCCATCCCTCTGCATTTTCTTCCAACTGCAGCTGAAAACCTTGTACTCCTGGTCGTGATACACATCAAAATGTTTCCTTCGAAACTCCATTTTGTCGTAACTGCTCACTGACGTGGGGCTGCCTTGCGGGTAGCCCACGATGATGCTACTTGGGCCGCGCCAAGGATGGAAAGGCCCGCAGGAGGCCCACTCGGGGTACCTCGTATCCTAGTCCAACTCGGTTAGGTCTTGTGACCTGCCGTATCTGTACCAACCACCCGAGACCTGGCTACCTATAAAGCCAGGAGGGTTGCCCGTCCTAGAGGACACGCTGATAACCACCACGATAAACCCTAGCGAGATCGCAATCTCGCCATTGTAATCGCTACTCGCATCAATAACCAGACAAGCAGGAGTAGGGTGTTATCCTCCGGGAGCCTGAACCTGGGTAAAACCTCGCTTGTCAGCCGTCGTGATCACCTTGCACTCATCTCTCTCCCCATCAATCAACCCGGGGTGCACAACCCTGGGACTTGTCGAGTTAACACCTCGTCAATTGGCGCCGTCTGTGGGAAGTTCAACAAGTGCTAGGATCATGGTCGCACCGGCTCCATCCGCAATGAAGATCGGCGCATCCGCCATCAGGGAGTCGATCCGATTCGGCTCCTTCGAGTACGTCATCCACTCGCCAGCTCATCAGTCGGTGTACGCCGATCTGGACAAAGGTATACACGTCACCTTCGGCTCCATATTCTGCTGCATCGATAGTCGTGGCATACTCAGGTCTACGACTACTGCGCTACGCGCGACGGCGTCACCAAAATCGCCGACCATCGCGCCCGCTGGACCCGCTGAGATCGCATCTGCCGCACCCGCGGAGATCGCGACCGCTGGACCCGCTGAGATCGCATCTGCCGCACCCGCGGAGATCGCGACCGTCGGACCCGCTGAGATCGCATCTACTGCACCCGCGGAGATCGCGACCGCCGAACCCGCGAAGATCGCATCTGTCGCACCCGCAGGGGTCGCGCCAGCTGCACCCGCGAAGAGGACATCTACATCGACAATCTCGGCAACGGCCGCGCGAATCGAGTCTGCTACCCGAACCTCGGTCGTGCGGTCGATCAAGTCAAGATCCACCTCCACCGTCGCACCCGCACGGGCGACCAGGGGCCCGCGTCCGACAGCCATGTCGCGCGCGCCCTCGTCTTCGTGGAGATCCCAGGTCTACCCCAAACCAATCGCACTCACCCCGGCGAGTATGAGCACATGGACAATCGTGAAGAGACGCGACAGCGGGTGCGCCGCGCGCCACGTTGCCGCAATTTTCGACCCCGAGCAAGAAGCGGGCGACAGAAGCAGCAGCGGCAGCACCAACTCTCCAATTCAAGTCTACCCCAAGCAAGTCTTCATGGCCGGCACAGCACCGCATGACGACGAAGACGAACCCGCATATCCGCTGGAAGTGGACATGCCGGACCAGACTAAACTTGTCATCACGCGGGACATGGCGATCCAAGCCATGAAGCATGTGGACGAGGGCACGTTCCCGCCACCCAACGCACCTCGAGAAGACCACCTGGCGGTCCAGTACTTGCTACGCAAGGAAGGCGAACGAATTCGCGCCGAAAAAGCCGAACTTCTCAGGCGCAAAAGGGACGCGGATGCATCGAGTGCCAGGCGAGCCGCCCTCTCCTTCACATCCTCCACAGAGGTGAACCAGGGGGCACGGCGAACCAGAGCCCGTGTCCCCCACATGGCAGAAGCTGATCGAACAAGGCTCACCCGTAACCTCGACTCGTCCTTCGTCACCGAAGATGAAAACGGGATACCCGTCCCAAAGACGGCGAATGCCGCCCTGATATCAGTCGAGACATACCTCCGGCTCACACAGCCACCGGAGGGGGACGCGCGCTCCCTTCTCCATAAGCAACAAATTGCCTCCATAAGGGCAATCGAAGAAGCTCTGGCGGCCAAGGGGCCAAGCAACCGAGCGACTGAACCAACGACGTCGGGCATCCCGGCGGCGCAGCAGTCAAGGACCTCTGTGACGTCCTGACACAGAAGACGGTGGACCGCAACCGCAAGGAGCGTTCGGCTAGCACGGCACACGCGGACAACCATGCCGACCGCGACTTCGAGCCGTGTGGCGCGGCATGCTTCAGCTTCAACATCCGCGACACCCGCATGCCTAAAGGCTTCAAGTTGACGGCTGACACACCAAAGTACGACGGAAAACAAGACCCAAAGCTATGGCTCGAAGACTACCTCATCGCTTGCACCTGTCAAGGCGGAACGTCGACTACAGCAATGCAGTACATCCAGCTCATGCTAACAGACTCGGCACGCGGGTGGCTCACAAGCCAACCCAAAGATTCTTTCCGAACATGGGAGGAATTCCAAGATAATTTTATCAAGAGTTTCTCGGGAACATTCGCAAGGCCGACAACCTACATCGAGTTGCAGGCCTGCAAGAAAGGGAAGGATGAGTCGCTCCGCTCTTACATCCAGAGGTGGACACTCCTCCGCAATACCATGGAACCCGTATCAGAGGATCGAGTGATGGACGCCTTCATGCATGGCGTCGCTCGCCGCGACCTCCGGGAGGAATTCGGTAGGCTCCAGCCGAAGACCACAATAGAACTCATGAAGACAGCCAACCAATGGACCGAAGGAGAGGACTACGTCCGCGAAACTTCTCCCAAAAAGGAAGGCGAAACAAGCAACTGGCGCGAGGCACGTCAAAAGAAGAAGGCACGTTACACCCACGATTCAATCGAATTAGTAGCGGCGGGTTATGAAACCCCCCGTGAGGACAAGCGTGACAGCAGCCGACAGTACGAGCAAAGTCGGCAACCCAGCTCGAGTCAGTACAACCGTGGCAGCAGCAGCATCGACCACAATGATGGAAGTCAGAAGCGCGAGTGGAAGCGCCCGCTGACCCCAGCAGAGGAACTGATGCAACCCTGTAAGCATCACTCGTTCCGCAACCCGGCAACAGGAAAGTGGGGTTCAAACCACTTGTTAAAGGATTGCCGCAAAGCAAGAAAGATCTACCATGCCATGCAGCAAATCATCGCCCCGGTGCAGGCCATACAAGCGGCACCGCAGCTAGCCATCCAGGCAGCACCCGCAAACAACAATCAAGTACAGGCGGCAGGAGCGTTCCCCCAGCCGCAGCAGCAGCAACAAGGTCCGTTGGCAGCAGCCGACACGTACCCAGCCGCACGGGGACAGCTGAACATGATCCAGAAGGGACCCCCGTCGAACAGGAGGCAGAAAATCATCACACGCCAAGTACTTCAAGCCATCAACAGCCCGCGCGCGGTACCAGACTACCTGCGCGGGTCGGAGACACCAATCACATTTTCCAGGGCAGATCACCCGGCGGAGGTAGTCCGACCCAGGCACGCCGCACTCGTGATTGAGGCCTTGATCGGCGACTACAGCCTGAAGAAGGTATTCCTGGACGGAGGCAGCGGCATCAACATCATATTCGCCGATACCCTCAGACGAATGAACAGGTCGACAGAGAAATTGCCGGAATCGGAGACCACCTTCCACGGCATAGTACCAGGGCAAGCAATCACGCCCATGGGAACAATCACACTCGACGTCGTCCTCGGTACACCCGAGCACTTCAGGAAGGAGTCGATAGACTTTGAGGTCGTCGACTGGAAGTCACAATACCACGCCATCCTCGGACTCCCAAGCTTTGCCAGGTTCATGGCAGTACCCCACTACGCCTACCTGATGATAAAATTGCCCGGGCCGAAAGGAGTGATCACCGTCCGCGGCGACTTTGGGCTCTCCAACAGCTGCGACCGCGAGTTCGCCAAGATCTCCGAGTTCTTCGGCGTCGAAGAGCACTTCAAGGCAATATCAGCCGACAATGACAAGACCATCTTCCCGGCTCGCAAGAAGCCCGCCAAAGACGCAGCGTTCAACACGAATGACGACACTGTCACCCACCAAGTCCATCCGACTGACAGCGGAAAGACGGTCAAGGTCTCGTCGAGTCTGACCCCCGCATAGGAAGGCGCGCTCGTCGAGTTCCTACGTGAGAACTGGAAAATCTTTGCATGGCAACCTTCTGACATGCCAGGGATACCCAGGGAACTCGCCGAGCACTCTCTGAAAGTCCACAAGGACGCAAGACCAGTCAAGCAATCCATGCGACGCTTCTCAGGACCCAAACGAGACGCGATCACCATGGAAGTCGACAGATTACTGCACGCCAAGTTCATCCGAGAGATCAAGGACTCGGACTGGGTCGCCAACCCGGTTCTAGTTGAGAAAAAGAAGACCAAGAAACTACGCATGTGCGTTGACTTCACCGCAGTCAACAAATGCTGCCCCAAGGACCACTTCCCGCTCCCGCGGATAGACCAGATCATCGACTTGACTGCAGGTTGCGAACGCCTATCCTTTCTGGATGCCTACTCAGGTTACAAGCAGATCAGGCTGAAAGTCGAGGACGAAGAGAAGACAGCCTTCATCACACCCGACGGCGTCTTCTGCTACCAGACGATGTCGTTCGGGTTAAAGAACGCAGGTGCCACGTACCAGCGGACAATGCAAGCATGCCTCAAGGGGCTAATCGGGCAGATCGGCCAAGTCTACGTCGACGACATCGTCGTCACTACCCGAAAGGAGGATACCCTAGTCGACGACCTCCGCGAGGTCTTCGCCGCACTGGACGTGTATCAGATCAAGCTCAACCCAGAGAAGTGTGTGTTCGGCGTACCAGCCGGAGAACTATTAGGGTACCTTGTATCCGCAAGAGGAATCGAAGCAAACCCCGAGAAGGTGCAGAACATACTCACAATGCCAGCACCAACCAAGCTCAGGGAGGTGCAACGATTAGCTGGCCGAGTCGCAGCTCTCAGCCGGTTCATTAGTAAGTTGGGAGAGAAAGCCTTACCTTTCTACCAACTGATGAAGAAGGCAGACAAGTTCGAGTGGACACAAGAGGCGCAGGACGCATTCGACCATCTCAAGAAAACACTGACAACCTCTCCAGTCCTCGTGGCACCACTGGAAAATGAGCCGCTGTACCTATACGTCTCAACAACAAACAGGGTGATAAGCACGGTGCTCGTAGTCGAACGCGAAGAAGAAGGGCACAGTCACCCGGTGCAGAGGCCCGTCTACTACCTTAGCGAAGTACTCACCTTGTCCAAGCAGAACTACCCTCATTACCAGAAGCTGGCATACGAAGTCTTCATGACCTCCAGAAAGGTCGTCCACTACTTCTCCGAGCACCCGATCACGGTGGTAAGCTCCTCTGGACTAGCAGACATTCTCACAAACCAGCGCGCGACAGGACGAGTCGCCAAGTGGGTTGTCGAACTAGGACCATGGGGGCTGAAGTATGCTCACCCGAAGTCCATCAAGGCCCAAGTTCTCCCGGAATTCACCACCGAGTGGATAGAATCCCAGCTACCAAATGTCCCCGACCTGTCCAACGCATGGACAATGTACTTTGATGGCTCCAAGAAATTCATGTCAGCCGGGGCAGGAGTCGTGCTCATCTCCCCCAAAGGCGACAAGCTCAAGTATGTTCTACAGATGGACTTTCCGACGCCGTCCAACAACGAAGCCGAGTACGAGGCCCTGATCCACGGCATGCGGATGGCCAAGAACTGCGGCGCCACGCACCTCATGATCTACGGCGACTCCTACCTGGTGGTACAGCAAACCATGAAGTCCTGCGACGCAATCGCTGACAACATGATCGCCTACAGAGACCTCTACAATCAGTTGGAAGGAAACTTCGACGGCTGCGAGCTGCGCCACATCGGTCGTGAAAGCAACGAAGAAGCCGACGCCCTCGCTAACATGGGCTCAGACAGGGTGCCAGTCCCACCCGGAGTATTCCTCGAGTGCATCACGCAGAGATCCATCAAGACTCAGAGTACAGCGAGCACTGCAACAACAAAAGGCGATGCCAACCTGCCAAGCCAAGACAAGGTCCCCATGGAGGTCATGCTAGTCGAAGCCACATGGACAGGACCGTACCTGGCATACATACTGCATCAGAAGCTGCCAGCCGACCCAGTCGAAGCAAAGCGCATCATCAGACGCTCCAAAAGTTTCACCGTCATCAACGGAGAACTCTACAAAAGAAGCATCTCAGGAATCCTGCAAAGGTGCATAGATCCAGTCGACGGCCAAGCCATCTTACTCGACATCCACGCGGGTACCTGCGGGCATCACGCCAGTAGTCGGGCACTGGTGGCCAAGGCGCTACGAGCAGGGTTCTACTGGCTGACAGCCATGCAGGACGCCGAGGAGCTGGTGAAGAAATGCACAGGGTGCCAGGAATTTGCCAACAAGCCGCACGCCCCAGCATTAGAACTCAAAACAATACAATTAGCCTGGCCCTTTGCCCAATGGGGTCTGGACATGGTGGGCCCGCTGAAGAAATCCTCACCCGGAGGTCACACTCACCTCCTGGTTGCAGTCGATAAGTTCACAAAGTGGATCGAAGCCGTGCCCATCACAAGTTCGACTGCATCCACAGCGGTCAACTTCATCAGGTCAATCATCTTCAGATTTGGGGTACCAAACGGGATCATCACCGACAACGGCTCAAACTTCACAGCCGAAGAATTCAAGGACTTCTGCTCAGAGCAGGGGATCAAGCTCAGCTACGCGTCTGTCTCGCACCCGCAGTCCAACGGACAAGTGGAGAAAGCCAACGGCCTCGTCTGCAGCGGCATCAAGAAACGACTGCGCGTGCCCCTAAAACGCGCAGCGGGCGCATGGGTGGAAGAACTGCCATCGGTCCTCTGGAGTCTGCGAACAACGCCAAATAGATCCACCCAGTACACCCCATTCTTCATGGTGTACGGTGCAGAAGCGGTCCTCCCCTGCGACATCAAGTTCGACGCACCGAGAGTAGTCGCCTACGACGAGTCGGAAGCAGAGGAGGCACTCGAAGACAGCAGAGACACCCTGGATGAAGCGCGCGACATCGCCCTGGCACGATCAGCCGTGTATCAGCAGGACCTGCGCAATTATCACACTCGGAGGCTGCGACCAAGAGCGTTCGTTGCAGGCGACCTGGTTCTTCGACTCAAGCAAAAGAAGATGCACAAGCTCGCTTCCCCATGGGAGGGCCCGTACATCGTAACAGAAGGAATAGGCAATGGAGCCTACCGCCTAAAGGACTCGAAGACAGGAGCGGACTGCAGCAACCCGTGGAACGTAGCACAACTCCGCCGGTTCTACGCCTAGTTCAAAACAACCATTGTACAAGAAAATCAGCGCGGCAGGTTTCAGACGCACTCTTTCCCTTACCAGGGTACCTGAGGGGACTGGAAGGGTTTTAATGAGGCGGCCTGTTCGCAAGAATCAATAAAGTGATTTGAAGAAATTCTGTCTCCTTTACCTGTCACTCAGAGGAAGCTCAAAAATCCTAGGCCGCCACTCGAACCACTCGGGGGCTGCGCCACACAGGTTGAAATAAAAGCTTAGGCCGCTACCCGGACCACTCGGGGGCTGCGCCATACAAGCATGGCCAAAATCCTAGGTCGCCACCCGAACCACTCGGGGGCTGCGCCACACAGGTTGAAATAAAAGCTTAGGTCGCCACCCAACTTACTCGGGGGCTGCGCCATACAAGCATAAAGTCAAAAATCCTAGGCCGCCACCCGAACGACTCGGGGGCTGCGCCATACAGGTCAAGTTCAAAATCCTAGGGCGCCGCCCGCCACACACGGGGGCTGCGCCACACAGGTCACACTTGTAACCCTAGGCTACCACTCGACTTACTCGGGGGCTACGCCAAACAGGCCTTCTCGGAAAAATCCTCAGCCGCCACTCGAACCCACTCGGGGGCTGCGCTGCACAGGTCAAGTTCCAAATCCTAGGTCACCACCTGACATACTCGGGGGCTGCGCCAAACAGGTAACACTTGCAATCCTTGGCCGCCACTCGACCTACTCGGGGGCTGCGCCAGACAGGTCTTAGCCAAAATCCTAGGCCACCACTCGAGCGACTCGGGGGCTGCGCCATACAGGTCAAGTTACAAAAATCCTAAGTCGCCACCTGATAAAATCAGAGACTGCGGCATACAGGTCGCACTTGAAAAACCTAGGCCGTTGCCTAGCATACTAGGCGACTGCGCCATACAGGTCGCAAACCAAATCAGGCACTCTCACCTTCGAGTAAAAAGATCAACTCTCATAACTCGAAAGTACTTTAATCTGTTATCATACTTACACAGGCACATTTGCCCTCTATAGCTAACCCTGTACATCAGACGACAGCTACTCTAAACTGCAGGTTCAGCCTTCGGCGCATCAAGGGGGCCTACAAGGCGCTCGCTCAGGTCCTGAACCTGCCGCATAATCCGGCGCGCAGCCGCCAAGGTCTCGTCGAAGTCGTCGTCACCCGGCAGGCCTTCAAGCACCCTCTCAAGCGGGAGATGTGGCCGGTGCATCCGGACGTACGCCAGCGCCGCGTTCGCACCAGCCACCAGTTGGGCGTCGACAACCTCCTTCAGCCCTTCACCATCGCGGAACCTCTCCAGCAAGGCAGACAACCCGTTCGGCTGCGCATTATGCGGGAAGTACACACTATTGATGTGCCAAAGTGTCTTCCGACAGCTCTCTAGAAGAAAAGAAGCGCGCCACGTACGATCAAGCATGGTGGCAAGGACGCGCCCCCTCGACTGGTTCACCCAGAACTGTCGAGCTTCGTAGGAGTCGTCGGACGCCTCTCGGGTGACTCGCTCCTCAACGCGAGCCCGCTCGGCCTCCCAGTCGGGATTAACATCTGCGCACATAAAATGCAAGTCAGAACGAGAAGGAAAGCCAACAAGGACGGCAGACGCCAAAAGGATACATACCTTGCAGCTGCCGACTGATCAGTTCGATCTCCCCAAGCAAAAAATCCTCACGTCGCGAGAACTCCGCCGTGGGATGCGACTGATAACGGTGCAGCAGCCGCTCCGCATTCTTCAGGGTCGCCTCAAGCTCCACCACCTTGTTCTTCAGATATGTGATTATCCGCTGATCATTTACACTGCGTGGAGGGGCCGGCGCCGCCCGACGACGGCAAGCACCCGAAGAAGAAGCCGCGCCACTCGGCTCGGCCACTGGAGAAGGCGGAGCACCATCGCGCGCATCACTCTGCCAGGGATACGCAGAGTCAAATATAATCATGCGACTGCGAAGCACAGATCAACTCAGAAGAAATAAAGCCAGCAAAATCAATATTGAAGACCAAAAGACCCGACAGGGCAATATTCATTACAAGCATGAAGTTCAAAATACAGATCGCGGCGACTGCCGCATTCCTACAACTACGCCTACTCTAAGGCCGCGGACTGCGACCGGGAACGGCCCTTCCAAGCGGCAGCCGCCTCGGTCGCCTTAGCAAGGGCCCTCTCGAAGAGTGCCACAAGCTGCGCGGCCAGCTGCGAGGCACGCTCCTTCACGCCACTCAGCGACGCGGTCCGGCCATCGGGTTTGCGAGGGAAACCGCTGACGACCTTCTCGAAGTCACCTGGAACTTGATGGCCTAACAGGAGCTAGAAGGTGAGCTCGGAGCCACGTACCGTCTGCGACCGCGTGAAGTCGGCGATGGTGGTCGCGTCCTCAAACGGCGCAGCCAGGGCGTCCACGGTTGCCGGCGGCCGGTCGCCCGGGAAGATGCTCTGATGTACCACGGTGAGGGCTCCAGTCGACTTCTGCAACGCGGCTGTAGACTTCTTCAGCGCGTCGGAAGCATAGGCGCAGACCCGGTCGAGGAAGCCAACAACGGTCGCCAGGTCAACCGTGTCGCTCGACGCATCTTCTGGAGGGGCTCCACCGCAAGTCTCTGCGCAAAAAATTCAAAGTCAGGATAAGAAAAAGATCAAAGACTCAGTAGGCGTCAAGCTGAAACTTACCCCCAAGAACACCGGCGAGTGAAAGGAGACGACCAACTTGAGTTTTTCCCTGGGCGACCCGCGCCAGCTCCCGCTCTCGAGACTCGTGAAGAGCCTTCTCAAGCTCATCAACCCGCCCAGTAGCCTGGTCCAGCGAGGCACGCAGTTGGTCCCTCTCTTTCTCCAGGCGAACGTAAGCCGCGGCTGCGTCGAGCTGTTGGCGATAGTACGGCTGAAGCAAAAGCAAGATGTCAATAAAGTTGCGGGCGACTATACTAGTCACCCACACCTTCGGAGGCTACTCCAATCGGGAGCGCTGATCGCGCACCCGATGAAAAATCAAGAACGCAAGAAAGAGCATGAAAGACTTACGTGGTCTAGGAGCTCAAGGTCCTCTGCAGTCGAAGGAGGCACGCGGCTAGACGATGCAATGCCAGCAGGCTCAGCACGCACCTTCTCCACCACCACCGGCGTCCCCAACCCAGTCGAAGGGGCGGATGTGAGCTCCACGTCCCGAAGGGGGGAGCCAACATTGTCAGAACGGTGGCTGCAGCAGAACCAAGAACACCTGTCAAACCAAAACGTCGAAACTGCAAAGTACAACTCGAA
Organism: Poa annua; assembly: GCA_026929855.1. NCBI lineage: Eukaryota > Viridiplantae > Streptophyta > Magnoliopsida > Poales > Poaceae > Poa > Poa annua. The sequence continues at coordinate 31,317,707 of CM049428.1, forward strand.
GGACACATTGCAAAGAAGCTCACCTGGGGGTGCCGGCGTCGTCGTAGCTCTCCAGGGAAGGCGAAGGCATCCGTGCGAACGAGCGTGGCGCTGCGGAGCTGACTGGAGGAACGTTCAGAGGTTCCTCCCAGCCACCCGAAGACCGTGCACCCGGAGACGTCGCGACGACCTCCTCCTCAGCAACGTCGACATCCCGGGCAGGTGACGACGCAGTGGCAGACTCGCCGCGACTCGGAAGCTTCCGCTTCTTCCGCGCGGGTTCCTCCACTTCATCTTCCTCCTCCACCTCGTCGCGGGGAGAATGCGCGGAGGGAATCTCTTCGTCCTCGTCCTCCTCCTCGACAAACTTCGACTCGTCGTCGGGCCCGTTCTCAGGGAGGGGAGGAAAACTGATGAACATAGCTCGACCCTGAAGCAAGTAGACACAAGTCGAATCAAAAAGAAAGGTAGACTCAAGTCGAACAAGGACAGAAAGAAAACAAGACAAGACTTACCTCAGGAACGGGGTTCGAGGCCCCGTAAGGAGAAATCGGGCACCTGACGTTGCACGTGTCCGCGGCTCGGAGGTTGGTGATGGACCTGACGCTGGCTTCCACCTCCTCATCATCTAGCGGCTTAGCGCTGACGCCTTCGGCGGCCCACATCGGGTGAGGCCGGGCGCTGAGCGGCTGCACCCGAAGACGGAAGAAGGTGGCCATCAGAAAGACACCACCCGCCTCGCGCCCAAGGGTCTGGGTCAGATCGTGCAGCAGGCCCAACAGGGGCCGCGTGGCCTCCTTCTCCACGGCGGACAGCGGGTGCGCCCAGGCGCCGGTCTTCCGCAGTCCACGCCCGCTATCGAATGCGTCCATGCCGTCTTGGTTCGACTGGACGTAGAACCACCTCCGGCGCCATCCTTGGACGGAGTCGGACTTCTTCATCTGAAAGTACGCGGTGTCACCGCGCACCTGGATTCCGAAGCCGCCCACTGGGAAGGTCAACCCGCTCTTCCCCACGTTCTTGCGAACGAGGAAGAGCGACTTCCACAACGCCCAGTGGGGCGCGACACCCAAGAAGCACTCGCAGAGCACGATGAAGCCCGCGATGCTCAAGACGCCATTGGGGGTCAGATCGTGGATCTGAACCCCATAGGCGTACAGGAGACCGCGCACGAAATCGTGCATGGGGAACCCGAAGCCTCGCGGAACGAAGTCCGCGAAGCAAACACGTTCCCCATCGCGGGGAGTGGGGAAGACTTCCTTGCCAGGGACGCGTACCTGGACTTGGTCGGCAGGTGGCAGCAGACCCTGCGCGCGGAACAGCTCCACATCGGTCTTCTTCATCGAGGACCTCTGCCAGTCGCCTTCAGGTTTCTTCATCACCCCGGCGTCATCGGCGGCGGCGGAGGAGCCAGCAGCGCTCTTTGGCTTGCCCATTGTCAAGGTCGCAAGGTGTGAGGACGGATTGCTCGGAGCTCGGGATGGCGGCGGAAATGGTAGAGCGCAGGAGGAAAGAAAGCAAGAAGCGATTGGAGAAGATGACATCCCAAACGTCAAGACACAGTACTTATGCCTCGAAGATCAGCATCTCAACCGTCCATCGAACAAGGGCTCCGAGCGGGCACATCCGGCCGTCCACGTGTCGCAAGGAGAAACCAACCGTCACCGCCCATTTTTTCCACTACGCACGAAAACCGAGGCGTCGTCATCGTGCCGCGCAAATTTCGCGCCCACTTCGGAGACGTGACAACTGTGGACAGCGGTCAGCTCTGACAGCGGGGCCCACCACGTCACGTCCCATCGGGCGCTGAGGCGTGCAACAGATCGTCATCAATGACGTCATCAAGCCAACGGCTCCAAAATCAACTGAAGCAACTCGACAGATTTGTTTGAGTGGTAAGCTTCATAGCTGAAATCAACAAGGTAGGATCAGCCGATGATCCGAGCACCCGAAGAAACCATTCGAGTGGCAACACAGTAAGCTCGAGCAGCCGAATCCATCCACAAGTAAGCCAAACAGGCTGAGTGGAAGCAAGTCTAAGGCCAAGTAATTCGACTGCACAGATTACTACCATCGGGAGTGGCTGGTTCGACTGAAGAAATCGAGTTCAAACTCAAGATCAAGCAATCCAACGGCGCGTCCAGGAGGAAGGAGTCCTTTGTCCGATTCTACGCTTCGACCAAGCACTCGGGGGCTACTGACGTGGGGCTGCCTTGCGGGTAGCCCACGATGATGCTACCTGGGCCGCGCCAAGGATGGAAAGGCCCGCAGGAGGCCCACTCGGGGTACCTCGTATCCTAGTCCAACTCGGTTAGGTCTTGTGACCTGCCGTATCTGTACCAACCACCCGAGACCTGGCTACCTATAAAGCCAGGAGGGTTGCCCGTCCTAGAGGACACGCTGATAACCACCACGATAAACCCTAGCGAGATCGCAATCTCGCCATTGTAATCGCTACTCGCATCAATAACCAGACAAGCAGGAGTAGGGTGTTATCCTCCGGGAGCCTGAACCTGGGTAAAACCTCGCTTGTCAGCCGTCGTGATCACCTTGCACTCATCTCTCTCCCCATCAATCAACCCGGGGTGCACAACCCTGTGACTTGTCGAGTTAACACCTCGTCACTCACTCTCACGAGATTTATTTGGCCTGGAAGTATTCCGTGTACTGCAAAAGCTGTGCTGTTCGTTAATTCAGTCTGGAACTTTAGGAAAATGTCATGGGTGTACACCTCAAGAGCTTGCCTCTCGAACGAATTGTGTGTAATTGTTTTCGCTGTTTTAAGTGTTGACTTCAACTTCTTCTTGTCCAGAGCTGACAAACACTTATCTTGGATAACTTCGTACTGCTCGAGGAACTTTATTATTGTGTCTGAGTTCCTTCTGTAGCATTTCCACATGTTGTTTGTACTCTCGCTTCTTCCTGTGCTTGATGAAAATGGATAGAACTTGTCCATGAAATAAGCTGGAACCCATATGTCCCTTATTCTGTACAGATTAGTTAGATGCTTCTCTCCTGCAGCGCCATATTCTTCTATGACATGGTTCCATGCTTGTTCAAATTCTTCTGGAGTGAATGCATTCTTCGCTGCAAACCTCAATTGTTCTGAACAGTTTGGGTGTGTTGCGAAGAAGGAAGCTTCCTTTTTGCTCATCTTCGTTACAATATGGTAGTAGTAGTAGTTCCTATGCGTTGTGTTTGGAAGTACTTCTTTGATAGCTCTCTTCATAGCTTTGTCCTGGTCCATTATTATCGTTTGTGGCTCCTTTCCTCCCATTGCTTCAACAAATGTCTCGAGGACCCACTTGAATGAACCAATCTTTTCATCTTTCAGTAGCGCTACGCCAAAGAGCACAGTTGCCCCGTGATTGTTCACTCCGACTATGGGAACAAACGGCAGGTTATACTTGTTTGTGCTGAATGTTGTGTCAAATGATATGTATTCTCCAAACATCTTATAGTTCATGACACACATAGCATCCATCCAGAAAATGCTTCTAACCCTTTTCTGCTCATCCTTTTCAATTGCGTAATAGAACCCAGACACTTTTTTCTGGAGCGTCTTAAAACGCTCTATGCAGTGGTCAATATCGTGGTCCTTCTCAATCACATTTTGTTGACACTGTAAGTTGCTCAGATCTGTTGCATCAAAAGGTATGTTGCGGAAACTCCCTCTGATCTTTCTGAAGATTAGCATCGTCTTTCTAGGTGGCAGGCGGCCCATTTGTAGAAGCTGAATCAGCTTTCTGTCTAGGTCTGTCATCCTTTTGTGGCAATGCGAGAACCTGGTCAGGTAGTCAGTTGGTTCCAGTGGATGGTTGTGTTGGAGATTCACTTTTTTGATAAACCAACCATTCTGACTCTTATGAACCATTATATTTGCACCACATCCAGTCTTCACTAGAGAGGTTGTTCTCCTTGTCTTGGCAGGTTTGACATCCATTTTAGTCTCCCCTTGTTTGTTGCATGTGAAGAACTGCAAGTATATCTCATTGTCCTTCCTTGATCTCTTGTTGCTGAATTTCTTTATTGAGAACCCTGCTTTTCTTGCATACAGAGCGTATCTGTAAAATGCATCTTCCAAAGTTTTGAATCTATCTCCTTCCTTTGGGGTTGGTGCGTTGACAATTTCTTCCACTGCTGGATAGCTGTCTGCATCAAACATCCTGTCCATTTCTTCCTCCATCATTGTTGGTGGTTCAGGGTTTATCGTTGGGTTGTCATGTTGTATACTTTCAGTGTTTTCTTGTTCTTCCTCCGCTTGCTTGCTTTCTTGCTTGTCTTTTGATCCATCATCTTTTGCTGCTGAGCTTTGTGTTCCAACTTTTCTTGGAGAGCTTTCTCCCATTATCTCACCGTGCATAGTGAAATCATTTTCAAGTATTCTTATTGTCTGTCTGTTCTGGTTCTGACCGCTTCTCTGATCATGTGGTGAACAACCCAGTTTTGTTGCAGAACTTTCTGTGTATTGTATTCTTGTGCCTGCACTCTCCTCCATCATCTCCTTGTTCTTGTAGCTTCCTTCGTAACTCTGTGTACATTCGTTATGTTAACTACATATTTTTATTTGGTCTGCTGCTGCAGAAGAGTAAGTGGAATTTGGTTATGTTTTATATATTACCTCTTTTCCTTTCCATTCGCTATGGCTGCTATTTTCTGCTTGTAGCCCAACAGAGTAACTTTTAGTGGTGTTCCCATCCTATTTAAAAATAAAAGAAAGAATCATGTAAAGTACAAGCTATCCGTTCCATGACGTTCAATGAAGATCAATCTCTAGTACAGGATGTGGATTGCCAGTTGTACAATAATCTAGTACAAAGAATAACATGTTTCTGATGTGCATCATCATGTATTTGCAAAACCAGTTCGTACGAGTTCAAGTTTTTAAATCCCTGGTTTGTTCCACTTTTTATAGATAATCAAGATTTCAATATTTCCAGGAAAAATCAGTTTCAAAGAAGATTGGTGGGGGTGTACACTTGTTAGTCGCGGCCCTGTTGATCATATTATAGTTTTAGGTACGCACCTTGGTTGGTGTGAAGCAGTTTTCAACTCCACTATAGTCTTCACTTTTGTTGTTTCGAGTCGTCGTTGGTGGTTGATTGTGAAAGCTGATATCCTGTCTGAGTCCATTTGACTTGAAAATCTCCTGGAAATAACTATGTAAAAATAAATCAGTTGCCTTTTGTTTTTTTTTCTTCTTTTGTTGCTTCCTTCAATTTTCCCTCCAGAAACCATCCGTACCTTGGAAACTTTTGTTTCTCTATACTGTGCAAACACAGCAGAGCAACTGGCAGCAGTGTCCCGATCCTGTTCAAAAATAAAAGAAAGAATCAGTAAAAGTTCAAGTTACCAGTTTCACGTCGTTCATGGAAGATTCGTTGCATACTTCCATGCAGAGTAGTCGGCTGGCGATGTCCCCATCCTGTTGAAAAAATAAAAGAAATAATCAGGAAAAGTTCAAGCTACCAGTTCCACGTCGTTCAAAGAAGATCAATGGCTGGTACAGGACTTGAGTTGCTAGTTGTACAATTTCCTATAAGGGCAACATAAAAGTACATGACATTTAGGGCAAGTTGTAGAAAGAGCATTTGTGTCAGAGTACAAGATATTCAATTCATGACCCATGTTTTTGATGTGCATCTTCATGCATAGCAAAACCAGACCGTTGGAGTTCTAGTTTTATTAAAACCCTGGCTTAATCCACCTTATTTATATAATCAATAGTTTCAATATTTTCAGGAAAATATTAGGTACAGATAAGATTTGTGGGTGGTTGGTTGTATATTTAAGATATGCAGTACCGTTGATCATATTTGTCGATTTAGGTTCTCACCTTGCTCGGTGTGGAGTAATTTTCATCTCCATTGTAGTCTTCACTTTGATTGTTTCGAGCCGTCATTTGTTCTTGATTGTGAAACCTGCTATCCTGTCTGATTCCACTAGTCTTGAAATTCTCCTGGAAATAGAAATGTAAATTAAATTAGCTTCCCTTTTTATTTTTCTTCTTTTTTTATGCTTTCGTCAATTTTCCATCCAGAAATCATGTGCACCTTAGAAACTGGTGGTTCTCTATATTTGGTTATCCCAGCAGAGTAACTTGTAGTGGTGTTCCCATCCTGTACAAAAATAAAAGAAAGTTTCAGGTGAAGTTCAAGATACCAGTTCGACGTCGTTCAAGGAAGATCAATAGCTAGTACAGGTCATTGTCTGCCAGTTGTACAATTCTCTAGAAGGGCAACATAAAAGTTCATGGCTTTTAATGGAAGTTGTACATAGAGGTTTTGTGACGGAGTTCAAGATTTTCAAGACATAATCCATGTTTCTGATGTGCATCAACTTGTATAGCAAAGCCATTTTGTTGGAGTACAAGTTTTATTAATCCCCTGGTTTAATCCACCTTATAATAGATAATCAATAGTTCAAATTTTCCAGAAACCATGCGCACCTTGGAAACTGTTGGTTCTCCGTATTGGGTTATCCCAGCAGAGTATCTTGCAGTAGCGACCCCATTCTGATAAAAAATAAAAGAAAGGTTCGGGTTAAGTACAAGCTTTCAGTTTCCACATCGTTCAAGGTAGCTAATACGCTATTACAGTACAATCATTGCAAATTGTACGAGCAAGCATGGTCGGAGAGTTCATAGTGTTCAAAGCAAGTCTCATGTCTATGTTGTACAGAAAGATGTTTAGAAATCATTGTATTGTGCAACTGCAAAGCTACCAGGTTTCGTGGTGTACAAGAAACTAGAAGGGCAACATAAAAAGTTCAGGACAGGGCAAGTTGTAGAAAGAGCATATGTGTCGTAGTACAAGATATTCAATTCATGACCCATGGTTCTGATGTGCATCTTCACGCATAGCAAAACTAGACAGTTGGAGATCTAGTTTTATTAAAATCCTGGCTTAATCCACCTTATATATATAATCAAGAGATTCAATATTTTCAGGAAAATATTAGGTACAGAGAAGATATGTGGGTGGTGGGTGGTATATTTAAGATATGCAGTACCGTTGATCATATTGTCGATTTAGGTTCTCACCTTGCTCGTTGTGGAGTAATTTTCATCTCCAATGTAGTCTTCACTTTGATTGTTTCAAGCCGTCATTTGTTGTTGATTGTGAAACCTGCTATCCTGTCTGATTCCACTAGTCTTGAAATTCTCCTGGAAATAGAAATTTAAATTAAATTATCTTCCCTTTTTTATTTTTCTTCCTTTTTATGCTTTCGTCAATTTTCCATCCAGAAATCATGTGCACCTTGGAAACTGGTGGTTCTCTATATTTGGTTATCCCAGCAGAGTAACTTGTAGTGGTGTTCCCATCCTGTACAAAAATAAAAGAAAGTTTCGGTTGAAGTTCAAGATACCAGTTCGACGTCGTTCAAGGAAGATCAATAGCTAGTACAGGTCATTGTATGCCAGTTTTACAATTCTCTAGAAGGGCAACATAAAAGTTCATGGCTTTTAATGGAAGTTGTACAAAGAGGTTATGTGACGGAGTTCAAGATTTTCAAGTCATAATCCTTGTTTCTGATGTGCATCAACTTGTATAGCAAAGCCATATTGTTGGAGTACAAGTTTTAATAAACCCCTGGTTTAATCCACCTTATAATAGATAATCAATAGTTCAAATTTCCAGAAAACATGCGCACCTTGGAAACTGTTAGTTCTCCGTATTGCGTTATCCCAGCAGAGTAACTTGTAGTAGCGTCCCCATTCTGTTAAAAAATAAAAGAAAGGATCAGGTTAAGTTCAAACTTCCAGTTTCCACATCGTTCAACGTAGTTAATTCGCAAGTACAATACAACCATTGCAAATTGTATGAGCAAGCATGGTCGGAGAGTACATAGTGTTCAAAGCAGGACTCATGTCTATGTTGTACAGATAGATGTTTAGAAATCATTATATTGTGCAACTGCATAGCTACCAGGTTCGTGGTGTACAAGAATCTAGAAGGGCAACATAAAATGTCCAGGTCATGTAATGCTAGTTGTACAACTATTATATCTGACAAAGTACAAATTTTTTCAAGTCATACCATGTTCGTTGGTGTATGCGACAGATTCGTTGAAGTGTAGATTGTTGCTGAATTTGTTGATGCTGTTTCTTTCCTCATTTTTTCCTTGAATTTTTTTCATCCACTGTATTGTCTAGTGGATGTTTATTGCCAGTGGTACACTCTCCTGTTTGCCACACTTTTTCTTTCTTTACCCCTACCAAGGCTCGTCTCAGGTGAGATTGGTGTACCTCTCTGATGGATTCTATGAGCGTAGTAGTTTGATCTGTATCTTTCCTTGCTCTCTTGTTGCGCCATCTTTTAGAAATTAACTGCAATTGAAACAACACATTGTATCATTAACTCACGGTTGCTAGTATGGTGTAACACCATTCTTTTCATTTTGTTCTTTACCATTCTTATTATTGATCCCATCTCTTCTCTCGTTGGTAGCCTCCTCATCTCTGGTGGTGGGTTGCTTTGTATAAGATTTCCGTTGTTATGTTCATTCATCTTATCTAGCATCCTCGCTGCCCTGTATTCAACAAGAAAAACCATATTAATAATAAACCAATTAAAGACACCACATATGTGTGGCACTACCGTTTAATTCATGTCAATGTTATAGTCAATGCGTTAGGTCCATACCGGATGGATCTACAAGTCCTTAGATTTGATCTTTTGACACTTGCAAAATAACTATGACACCGTTTTCGAAAAACGGGCATATAACTTATTGATAGTCATGCATATAGATGTATGTGGTTCAATGAAGTAATTGACGGGTAGTGGAGACCTTTATTTCGTAAACTTCACTAAACGTTTTGAGTATAGCTTGTTGATAATCGTGCATATGGGTGTATGTGAATCAATGAAGTACTTTAACGTGTAGTGGAAGTATTTATTTCATAGACTTCATGAATATTCGAGTAGATATATGGATATCCACTCAGGGAATGTTGGTCTGAAATTTTTGATTCGATCAAACAAGTTCAAAATGAAGTAGGAATTAAACTGAACAAGAAAATCAAATTCCCGCGATACAGAACGAGGAAATAAAGATTTGATTTATAATGTTGGCACATCACTGGAAGACTTGTGAGAAGAGTTCCACAAATTTCGTCGCATGGATCGCCATAGTGTTATGGTATGTTTGGACGTCGTAATTGCACCCTATCGGATAGTGTGTGGTAAATAATTCGTTAGAGTTATATGGTAGAAACGCAACATTCACGTTAGATAATAGGGAAACCATTTGAATCCATGGAGACAATACCATATGAGTCATGGCATGGCTTTTAGCCTGGATTGTCGTTTCAGTATTTAGTGTTTCAATGTGATCAAACATAAAATGGATTAATCTTTGTAGTGTACCGTACCTAAAGAGTTAGTTGGGTACATGTCTCACGACATAGGCAAAATCGTTGCCGGGATATATCTTGCGAAAGAAGTAGTTTCTTGTCGAAGGATATAAATGAGAAAGAAAGTAGATAAAGACAAAGTTGATGAACTTTCTCTCCAAACATCAGAGTGGCTCAACCGAAAGTGTTTTCGGTGTCATGCTCCACAGCTTAAAAAAGCTGATAATACAAGATCATGATTCTCTTAGCTCATACTAAGAACGTAGGCGTACGAGGTTGTGTTCCACACTATGTGTTACGACAATCTTGTTATGAAGGTCATATTAATGGAATATGGCAGACCTACAAACTACGAAGAAGAGATGGTAGACCTAAGTCCGAGAAATGGCTATGAGTCATATATGATCTGAAATAAAATCCATGTACGATTACCAGGTAATGACTTGGGAGATCTTCTTGATGGCATCTAGGATGTTAACAGAATATGGAATTTTATGAGAGAGTAGACATTGAAAAGGATCGATTTGTCGTGAAACTGTAGCGTACCTGCACTTTAAATAAGGCAGATACCTGTGTATAGTGCAAATCCCTAGATCGATTCATTTGCACACACAGTTTACGATGTAATATCACAACAAAGCGTCAATTTTATTACATCGATGATCCAGAATTACAAAATATTCGATACAAGTTGCATAGCATAAAGCTAGCATTGAAAAGTACACAGCGGAAATACAATAGCAGTGAGTCTCTATCACTTTCATGCTGCCACAAGCGAAAACATGTTGGTTGTAGACTCGAAACCTATAAACGAAACCTCACTCGTCATCTGAACTATCTGCAATAAGAAAAATATTGCAACAACGTGGGTCAGATTCCATTAAAAATGGAGTCTGGCAAGTGACACTATGGTGGACACTTAATGGAATAACTCTAAAGCCTATATGCATATTTGGCTGGTGGAGTTCAAGGCTAATTTGCATAAAGCCAATTTTTCCTACTCTTTTGAAAACACTTTTCTTGAAATCAAGACGAGTATGGCATGAAAACCATAAATCTCATCTTCCCTTATTCACCCATCAAATTTTATTTCTGAAGTTGGAATGATTGAATCCTCCGTTGACGTCCGTGATCAGCTGCTCAAATTGTCCGTACCGGGGACACGGGTAAGTACTTAGTTTTACACTCTGCAGAGGTTGTGCACGTTCACCATTGTACCCATTCAACCCAAATTATCCTTTACACACCATTTGTGATAAGGAAAGGAGAAGAATGAGACGAGATCTTTCAGAAGCATTTTCCCTCCCACTCTGGCTTGACCCGTTCCACCTAACATCCCCCTACATCTGCTTGTCAAGCCGGAGAGAGTCCACGCAACATAATTGATCAAGCCAGAGCCCATATGGCAATGGCTGCACTGGAAGCAATCGTCACTCGGAGTTCTTCAGATTCCTCTGTTCCTGGGTAGCCGTTCACAAGTGCACGTACTCTAGGAACCATAGACATGGGCCTGAGTAGCCACTCAACTTCGCCACCATACAACCTTTTACCACCCAGGTGTTTCATTCTTAACTTAGAAGAATTTAGATTTTCACAAAACATCATTTGCATAGCACCAATAATTCTACTAAGTATTGCATAGGAACCTAGACACAGGAATAAGGAATTCTACACAGGCTTAGCATAGCAATACTATCATACACATGCATATAAAAATACACTAAGTAATGCATATAGAAATAATAGGAAGTTTATGAGGTGTGCCACTTGCCTTTGAATGTTGTCGTTGTTCACAACTCTTTTCAACGATACTCGGGACTCTCCGTTCAATCTAACAGTATAGACAAGCAACAATACAACAATCAACAGCAAGCACAACTCCACAATGCATACAAACACATACTAGATGAATAAATAAGTTTTATAAAACTTTCTAAGGAAAATATGTTTATGCATGATGTGCAAAATATTCCTAAGGGCTAGAAATGCTTTTTCATGCCATGAAAATCTTTTAAGTTAATGCAAGGCAAATAGGGTGGTCCAAAAGGACTAAGGGCTAAGGTCATAAGTTGAGTAAAATATTTTGTTTTATATCAACTTGAATAAGCCCTCTAATGGCTTAGTCTTGATGTGTAGAAATATTTAGAGTAAATACTAAGTCATTTGTTCAAGATGATCAACAATTATTATCAACTCTTTGTAAATTGGACATTCACTATAGTGAGAGAGACAGACACCCGGCCAGCCACTTAAATTGTGGAACAAGTCTCATGTACGTGGACATGTAAGGTTTGTTTCCAGGCCGCTTCATCTCACTATGCCGCTAGGATCCAACAAACTTCAAGACGATAATATCATGATCAAAAATTGTTTATGTCAAATGTGAAAGACAAGATTAGAAAAGAGGGAAAAGATAGAAGAAAGATGTAGTTGTCCTCCAGGCTTCATCTCCAGACTTGTAATATTCTCCTTGATGATGTCTTGATTGAAATTTTTATAGACTTGATAGATCTTCAGACTTGGTGGTTCTTGTATCCTCGAGGCTGGTCTTGGATTTACTTAGTCATCATGAAGTCTAACAGAAGAAGGAGGGAGAAAGAAGAAAGAGGGAGAAAGACTTAGAAAATATTTCTGGTTGGTCTTCATGAACTTCTTCTTGATCTTTCTTCTAAGTGCTTCCACTCCTTGGAGATTCTTCTGGAGTCTTGTTTGGCTAAGTCCTTCATTGGTCTTCCAGCTCCATGTTGAAATTTACTAAGTGTCTAATGCATAGTACTTTTATCAAAATACTAAGTTTGGAAATATTCCTAACTTAGAGAAAATAATGAAGAGATCTCCTAAGGGAAATATATCTATATGTGAGAATAAGTCATGCATGCAATGCACTTTTAAATCCTAAGAAATAACATACAAAATTTGTGATATTTATAAAGTATGCATTTGGCTATAAATGCAATTTAATTAATTTCTATTTTTGGAAAATGTAATAAAAGGAATAATTATAAGATTAAAGTTTTCTATGATTAATATTTTTATAACATTATTTTATAAATAGTGTTAATAGACAGGGAGCATTTAATTAAATTTATAGCAATTTGATTTAATCAAAATTAATATTTCTATTAATAGTTATGTTGAAAATACTCAAACTATTCAAATTACATATATAATTATGAATTCATTCAAAAATTACTCAAAAATATTTTATAGCAGAGGCATCAATTTACAAATATTCTAAAGTTTCTAAAACAATTTTATTTGCAATTTTTGAATTTACAGATTTAAAGTTATGACATAAGTACTCAAATTCACCATTTGAATTTTGAATATTTTAAACTAAGTCAAATTTGAATTTTGGCAGATCCAAAATATTCTACATGTCGAGGGCTTTCCAAAAATATAAAGTTTGTTAAATTTGGATAAGTGGTTAAAAAGTTATGAAGGTTTGAATATGCAGGGGCTTTTCTGCAAAAATGCCAGATCTGTTGACTGGGCGTTGACTGGATCTGACGTGGCTGCTGACTAGATGCTGACTGTGCACGCTGACGTGGATAAGTGGAGCGATCTGGACCGTCAGATCCAGATCCAACGGATCAAAACAGATACCGATTCGAATTAAAAAAGATCTAATCTTACCCGTAGATCGCAGATCGGACGGTGCAGAGGCATTGACCTTACCGGGCGGCGCAGCTCGCCGGAGTTGGAGAGGACGACGACGCCGGCGGCTCGGGCGTGGACGCTCCAGCCGTCCTAGAGCTTCCCCGGACGCGCGAAGACCTCGAAAATGCGCGTACTGATGTGGTGGAGACGAGGGTCGCGTCGGTGTAGCGCGACGCTCCTTCCTACGACGACCTCGGTGGCGAATCCGTGCGGGGCGTCGGTGTGTTTTCTGTCGTGCTTGTCCTCCACAAATTTCTGCAGGAAAAGATCACCCGAAAGCCTCAGGGGACGCGTACGGGAGCGGGGTAGAAGAGGGGGGGGGGGGGGTCTCGGTCGCAGGGGGGGCTTATCTCACCGGGAGTTGAAGAAAAACGCGGCGGCGGCAATGGCGACTCCGGCGATGCAATTGGACGGTCTGGCGGCGTGTTAGATGCTAGGGTTTGGAGCAAAAGGAAGAGGGGGTCGGGGGGTTTAAATAGAGGCAGAGGAGAGAAGCAAATCGCGACGATCTCGCCCGGATTTTGGAAGGGGATCGCGGCGGAAATCTCGGTCGGAGGTTGAAGAAGGTCGGCTGACGTCAGCATGACGTCACATGTATTTTCTTTTTCTTTTCTGATTTTTCTATTTTATTTATATCTTTTGATTTATAACTCCAAATGATGTCAAATAAATTTCTAAAAATTTGAAATATTATTATCTTTGGGTTAAACCAGTTGTGGGCATGTTTTGAATACTTTTGAACAATAATATTTTGAAATATTGATTAAATACAAATTTGACACTTAAAGTCAAATTTGAATTTCTATCTTAATTAAATTTTCTTTCGGCTAAATAAAATTTGTAAAATACCCACATTCCAATATGTTTGATTTTAAGTTATTTAAACTTGTTTTGCTGAAATCATTCATCTTTATTTTGGCATAATATTAAAGAACTAAATATAAATAATGTTTAGGAAATGTGAAATATAAGGTATTCATTTTTAATTGAAAATAATTTGTGCACCATTCTATTTTATATTATGATAATTCATTTGAAAACTTCATAACAACTTTGGAAAAGATTTTTGTTTTAATTCTATTCTTATTTAGAATATATTAATCATTTCATGCTTTGAAAATAGATGAAATTCATTTAAGCAAATGAAATGTTTATTTGGCTAATTCATTAATTTAAAATCTATGAAGTTTATAGTTATAATTTACAGAATTGAAATTTTAACCTCATGTTTTGAACTTAGTTGAGAGAATGAAAACCATTTGGCAACTAACACCATTTTTAAATAATTTGTGAATTTATGAATAGATATGGCTAAGTGGTTGAAATCAATTTCTTATAAGTAAACTATTTACTTAAAATAAAATGGATTGTAGTTTGTAAAATATTTGTCATATTACATTTTAAGGTTTTTGAAATACAGTGGATAATAAGATGTTTAAACTGTGACATTTGAAATATTAAACTCTTTCAATAAATTTGAAGTCTTTCATAGTTGGTTTCCTTATGCATTTAATATTTTATTTTAATAATAAAAAGAAAAGTTTTAAATTTTAGTGATTTTTGAACATTATAAAATGTTGGGATGTTACAGAAACAGTTCCGACAGATTCAAAAGTTGACCACATGAGAGTTTGTCTCAAGTGGCGAAGCCTAAGTCTACTCTGGGTCGTTTAGCAATCACTATAATTTCGAATGAGAAATTGATAGATGGATAAGGAAACCATATTCTTAATAGTGTCATTAAGAAAGAGTTGGCGATCCTGAGGATGCTAAACATGTATGCGAACTTCAGTTGTCCATTCATGAGCTGAAGCAAGCATATCGGAGCTGGAATCTTCACTTTGATAATGTGATCAAAGGATTTTGGAGTTGTCCAAAATAGTTGAAGAAACCTGCATTTGCAAAGAAGTGAGTGGGAGCAAAGTAGCTTTCCTTGATCTTATATGTGGAAGGCATATTTGGGTGGGAGCTAAGTAGCTTTTCCTTGATCTTATATGCGGAAGGCATATTTGAGTGGGAGCCAGGTGTCATTCGTGATTTTGTATGTAACGACATATTGAATGACACAGATCCTCAAGTAGAGTGTAAAGGATTATTTAAGTGATTAAATTTTCTATGAAATGAAGTTAGGAGTATTAGGCATCCGATTTATAATTGTATAGATCGTAAGGGGCTTAATAACATTAAGTCGGAATATTTCCTAAGTTAAGATTTTGAAGTGTTTCAGAATAGAACAAGCAAAGAAGATTGTTCTTGCTTGTATGACTAGGTAAAATATTAAGTTTATCTTGACATTTTCAATAATAGCAAATGATGTTCGACATTATCTATGTATCAGACATAGATGCTATCAGACTGAAAGCTCGACTTGGTGTGACCCAAGTTCTTGGTTGAAGAACGGGTTCTAGAATGATCCTTGTGTGGATCAATGAACAAACGTTAAGTATATTTTTCAGTGTCTATGAGAACTGAAGATATGTTTTCTAGTAAAAGGTAAGAGTGGAAAGACAACTTGCCGTAAAACCGTTACGATGATGCAAGTTATTACACTGGCCCATTCAACTAGAAATCTCATATAGGAGATGTCCTTTATTTTGAATAAAGACATGGTTAGCTTGCGAAGTCGCATATGAATGCACTGTCGCATAATCTACATAGGTATATAAATATATGGCAACTTCAGAAGTAGCAAGTGTGATTGGACTGAGCAGTTTTCCGAGCGTATGTGGTCCCCTTAATAGATCTCTTAGACTTTTAAGTCCCATGCTACGCGAATGTTCAGGTCTCACTCCATCCACTAGGATATATTTCACCGTCATCATAAGATACGGGATGATGTCAAACTAGGTGACAGAGAAGTGTTGCAAAGCACATATAGGTCTCAATGTGTGAGATCTATTGACTGTATTCCTCTTCCACGAGGCGAGCAAGCACCAATATGTTATGGGTGTTGAGCTTTTACCAAGTTGTAAACTAGATTAAGTGTTACTCTAGTGCAAGTGGGAGACTGAAGGGAATATGCCGTAGAGGCACTTAATAAACATAGTTTATTGGTTATATTCCAATTGTTCACTATATGATTTATACCATGCTATAACTATATTAAGCGGAAACATTAATACAGATGTGGTAGATAAACAACCAGGTCCCTAGTAGCCTCTACTAAGACTAGTTTCGTTGCACGATTGATGATCGAGGTTTTCCGATCATAGGGCATGGCGTCGGTCGGCAATGAAAGTCATATCGTTGGTGTAACGATGTGAGGGACATACCCAGTATTTATAGTACATAGTCATTACGCCTTAAGACCGTGAGACCAACTCTTATTGTTATTCCTGAAAGATACTTTAATTGCACCAAACGTCATACTTATTTAGTGTGACAATAACGGTGATACTTTTGGGTATCGGAAGGGGGTAGTTGAGACGAGGGGTCAACAACGGGATTTGTCAGTACGCATAGCCGGATAGATACTCTAGGGCCCACTCGGTGAGATTATGTCAAATGAGTTTGCAAACATGTGACTAGGTCACCAGCTGACATAATATCATGGACGAGTAGAAGATAGTGCTGCCGGTAACGAGATAATGCTTGGTATGAAGATATCTGAGAATGATGCTCGGACACGCTAAGTATCGCCATGACAAAGGGTTTAAGACTAGACGTTCATCTTTGATAGATGAAAGACATTCGTTATATCACAGGGATTAATTCATGGGGTCTAGGCCTACGAGTTAGTCATTGATCGGAGAGGAGCCTCGATCATGTCTGTTATTATATCGAACCGCTAGGGTAACACACTTAAGGGGTTTCGACAAGACAACCGAAAAGGAAAGAGATCACCGGGAACGTCCCGGGAATGGTCCGATGGAGATCGGGCAGCGACGAAATAGTTTTCGGAGCTAGAATAAATTATATATAATATGTTTGATATTAATTAGTGTAATTAGTGTTTAAATATGATTTTATATATTTATTTTCGAATTTATTTAGACTGATTTCACTAAATGGGCCTTCTGGTGGAAAGAAGGCCCATGGGAGGGGAAAACCCTCAAGGGAATTTTTTGGGGAGGCTTGGCCGGCCTAGGTGGGACAAATGGGGCCTACCTAGGGCGGGCGCAATGGCCCTAGCCGCACCAGGAAATGGGGATAGTCCCACATTGCCAGGCTGGCAAGGTTGGCTTCCCCCCGGGAGCCTATATAAGAAGGGGCACCCCTGGCCTTTTAATTCACCAATTAATTCTCTAATTCTCTCTCGATCTCGTGATTCCCTTTGTTGGATTTGCGCCGAGTAGAGAAGGGGGATCTCTCCACCATATCCCGCTGCCGCGCTGCTGGTGTTCCGGTCCAAGTCTTCCGCTGCTCGTCCTGGACTGGAGCTTCGGAGGCCGTCATCTCCACCGTATGTGTGTAACGCCCTGCGAGGTGCTGCGCTAGTGGTGCTCGGAGGCCTACTTCCTCCACCCGACCTCGAGGTCATCTTCGTTGTCTTCATCGCGCCGAGTTCTTCGTGACCTCGAGGTCGGCTACGTCGTCTTCGTCGTCAACGCTTGTGCGGGAGCGTAATCCCCGTTATTCGGTCTCCGAGGGTATGTATTCCGATCTCCGCCGTACTTCGATATCTGCATAGTGTAGATCTTGGCTAGTTAAAGGATATCGTTGCTAGGAATTTTTTTGTTTTTTGCATGCGACCCCCTTCACTCTTAGCCCTAATGAGGCCCCAATTCGTGGCTTGGCCGAATCCATCAAATTTCGTAAGAGATGAAGTAAATCATGTCACAATCTTTCATATTCACGTAATCACATATTTGCCTTCCATAAAAAGGGTCTCCAGATCACGTCCATACTCGGATCGGGCCAAATGCTTAGTTCAGAAATATCAGGATATAATTTCCTTCAACTTTGTATTTCACGTCATCTTCAGTTGAGGTCGTCTTCCTAGGTATAAAACTATTCTGTATGGACATATTTAAGGAAACTCCGAATTTCACCATAATGAGTGATTTCCTTCCATATTTATGTGTTTCCTGCGTAAGAAAGTGTAAAAAAAGAATTTGTGCACTTTGCAACTATTAATAGGTTTGTTCCAATAAATATAATAAAGTTATAAATAAATAAATAAGAAATTTAATATAATAAACTATAAAGTGCATGTATGTATTTTACATGCATCGATATCCCCAAGCTTAATCTGTTCTCGTCCTCGAGTGTGAAGGTTATAAAACTAAACATGCACTTTGTGGTTTTTTGTTGTGTTGGATATCAAAAGTTTTTATCATTGCTACACAAAGTTAAATGATTCATTCTTCAAGAAGAAACAATAAGCAAATAGATTATAAAGTGATATCTCTTAAGCAATGTAAGGATGTTAGATAACAAGTCACAATGTGTAAAATAGAAGAAATTACTATGGATCAAATGTATGCAAAGTGTACAAGTAAAAGTAAAACATCCTCCATTGGCCATTGAATTATCTTCTAAAATCTGAATATATGTGGACACTTCGGAAAGTAGAAAATAAGTAGAGAGTAACCATGAATAAATTTTATATAGCTTCTAAATGCTCACTTTAAGTTTATGTTTGCAACATTGTACATAATTTGTGTTGAGCACCATTGCCCCTATCATTGGCATCATAAATGGTTAGAGTAAATGTGAAAGCAAGTATGGTTTATATGCTTTAACAACTACAAGTTCAATGTCTCATGCCCCATGAATACGAGTGCCTACACCACATGCTACTCAACGTAGGTTCCAATAATAAGTTCTGGTCATTGTAAAATAAAGTTTCAAACAAGAGGGTGAACTGTGGTGCCTCTTGCCCCATTGCATAAAAAGTATCTTTGTGGGAGGCTATCCATACTCAAATGACAAGACAAACTGACAGTGAACATCTCAGCAATTCCTTTTATTTACTATTAACGTAGCTTTTTATTGAAGATGCTTCATAGAATGCTCATTATGGAATGATGTAAATTTCCACCATGAATGAGATTTACATTAGTGGCTCAGGCGTCTCTCTAACAATTATGCAAACTCCATAAACTTAAAACAATTTCACTTGATTTCACACTGATAGGCATTCATAACAAAAGAACATGATATCAACTAAAAAAAAGAATGGTGCAATGTTAAAAACATGCCCCGTATCAGCATGGTTCTGCTAGCTCCCAACTCATAATTTTTCAAGCACATAACTTAAATAGTATTTCTCACAATAGTTCAAGTTTTAGTTATACTAAAGATGAACAATTGTGTTATCAAGTTTGTGGAAACTTACTAATATAACTAATTTTCCCATAGCAACCATAACCCTAAACATTTAATTTGAAAGCTATATAAATCATTAAAACATGAGAAACATACTTGCAACTACAATAATAATAATAGGTAGATGTGGTGGACACTCTGGAATAACTTGCTTCAGAGGGAATTGGATGCGCAAGTTTAACTTGTTGAAATAATTTTTGAGCTTAGCAAGAGGGAGAAAGTTGATCATCCACATGCATGCATAAGTGTCCATAGTGCTACCTAACCTATGTTAAACAAAGTAAATTAATAGCAATCATAAAAACATGAATGAAAGATAGCTCTATATGATGCACTTATACAAATGTAATGTACCTGCACTTAAAAATATGGCAGGTACCTGTGTATAGTGCAAACCCCTGGATCGATTCATTTGCACACACAGTTTACGATGAATATCAGAACATTGTATCAATATTACACGAGTAATCCAGACTTGATAAAATAAATAGTTCGATACATCTTTGCATAGCATAAAGCTAGCTCAAACAGTAAAGCAGCGGAAATAAACTTCAATGAGCCTCCATCTTCATGACACGCCACAGGCGATAACATGTTGGTGCAGACTCAAACCCAAAACGTATTCCTTACTCTTCATCAGAAACTTCTGCAATAAATAATAATTTGTAACAGAGTGGGTCAGATTCCATATAAAATGGAGTCTGGCAAGTGACACTATGGTGGACACTTAGTGGAATAACTCTATAGCCTATATGCATATTTGGCTGGTGGAGTTTAAGGCTAATTTGCATAAAGCCAATTTTTCCTACTCTTTTGAAAACACTTTTCTTGAATTCCAGACGAGTATGGCATGAAAACCATAATCTCATCTTCCCCTGTTCACCCATCAAATTTTAACTTAGAAATTGGAATGTTGGGAGCCTCCGTTGAATCCTTAATCAGCTGCTCAAATTGTCCGTATCCGGGGACACGGCTAAGTACTTAGTTTTAACTCTGCAGAGGTTGTGCACTTTCACCATTAGACCCAACTAACCCAAACTATCCTCAAGCACACCATTTGTGCTAAGGAGAAGTGTAACATCCCAATTTTGCTAAAATTTAAAACTTTGCATTCATACATCATTCATCATATAGGATTAACTTTTAATCACATAAATACTAAATAAAAATTCAATTATGAGTTTAAATAATGCTTAATCCCATTAAGTGTTTATTTAAACTTACTTAATAAATATAATTTTTCCAAATTATATAATGGGTAAGTTTATTATTAAAAATTGCTAATTTAAATAACCTTTCCAAAATATATTTTTATGATTTTTTCTGAAATGTTTTGAATAGGTTTAAAAATCATTTAGTAAATCAGTTTTGAGAAAACAGTTTTTATTATTTTTATTTAAAGGAATATGTTACCGGGCCGTCCCAGACGTTATCCACCGTGCGCGCGGTCGATAACGGCCCATCGGCCCGCTCCAGCGCGCGCACGCCGCTCCCCTCTTGTTGACAGGTGGGCCCCACCTGTCAGCCGTCTTCCAACTCCGTCCGGAGATCGCGCCGGAGACGACGTCCACGACCGAGCCGTTTCCGGGCCGATTTCCGCCGTGATTAGCTCCCGCGCCCCCTCCTATTTATACCCCTCGAGGCCGCCTCCGAACCCCCCCCCCCCCAAAACCCTACCTCTCCGCCGTCGGGCTGCTCGGAATCGAGCTCGCCGTCGCCGCCATTGCCGCCGGGCTTTTTCGCGAGTGCGGTAAGCTCCGAGCTCCTCGAGCACCACCGAGCCTCCCCCTCGCTTCCCCATCCTTTTTCGCATCCATTGAGCCCCCTCGCTCGTTCTATTGCGCAGCCGAACGCCGAAAACGACCTCGCCCGAAGAGCTCCGCCGCCGGCCACCATCTCCGACGAGGAAAGGAGAGGAGTCTCGACGCCGCCGCCGCGCCATCGACCTCGCCTCCTCCTCTGCATCATTTTGGTAAGAGCCGTTCGTCCTGGGACTGCGTTTTCATGCGGGAAACGTCGAGTCCGACGCGCCGCCGCCGCGGGCGCCACCGCCGGTGAGCCTTCCGGCGACCCGCGCGCCGCTCGGTTCGGTCGGGCGTCCCACGCCGTTGGATCTAGATCCAACGGATGTAGATCAAGACGATCCCGTGCGTCCGATCTCATTTAAATCGGACGGCTCTCGTCCACGATCCACGCGAACCGTTTTCGTCCAATAGGATCGCGCCACGTAGCCCCTCTTATTTTCTTTTTCGCAGGAATTTTATAAATAAAACAGAAAACAAAACTTAGAAAATTCATAACTTATGTTCTGTAAGTCCAAATTCAATGAATTTTATATCCACGGATAGCCCTGCTAGAGTAGTTTAATTCTACATCATTTGTTTTTTCTTTTGATAAATAATAATTCATAAGATCATCCGAGGAGTAATTCGGCTATTAAATCCATAAATTAAATAATAAAAATGATTTGCAAATAAACTCAATTGTTTTAGGTTTATGTTATCAACCTCTGCCCAGGAATATTAATATGTGACTTATTTGAAAACTTTCCTAGAACAATAAAAGTTGTAATGGTATAACTTAATTTTACTATATTGTTTTCAATTATTAAATTGTTAAGCGAAATGAGAAATTACTAGAATTTGCATCTCATGCATTTAATAACAGAGAATATAAATTATTGATAAGTGTGTCTAATTTTACACATGGCATATCATGCATACATACATCTTTTATTTTGTGTTGTGAGATATTGTGTGGATATTTATTTTTATGTACTGCTTGTGCTAGATTGTGAAGGAGAGGAAGGACCTGCGTGTGATTGTTATTCTTGTTGTGCCTGTCCCTCCTACTGCCAAGGCAAGTGACTTCATAAAACACCTACTATTTTATTCTATTGCATATCTAGAGTTTTCAAACAGTATTTGCAAAAGTAGTATGCATGATAGGTTTTTGGGAGATTGTAGTATGCTATGCAAACCTTTTAGGTTTCCCCTTAGAAATTCCAGATTAGACCCCTATTATAATTTAGTGGAAGTACCTGCTGCAAAAATGATTGTTTTATGGTTGATGTGATAAATGAAAATTTCCACTAAATTAATTTAACGCATGGGTGGATTGGGTCGATCGAGGAGGTTTCAAGTTGAGTGGCTTCTCAGGGCCAAGTTTCATGGTTGTCTTCGCCCAAGATAGTTTCCACTTACTTGGGGCCATGATATGCGGTGTTAACCTGAGTTGCTCACTTGTGGTAGGCCACCCAGGGCTATGATATTTAAGTTTACACTGAGTCTAGTTGCTTATCGTGCAACCATTGGTCAATATGGGCTCTGTCTTGATGGAGTAAGTTGATGTGGACCTGGGTCAAGAGATTGATGGTGGTAGAGTTGATAGGATGGTGGTAATCTCTTAGTATGATCATGGGAAAGCAACTTCTGAAAAGTCTCGTCTTGATCTTCTCCTTTTCCTTCTCACTAAAGGAGTGTAGAGGATAGTTTGGGTTGATTAAGTCTAATGGTGAAAGTGCACACACTCTCGATAGTTAAAACCTAAGATCTTAGCCGTGTCCCCGGCATCGGACAATTTGAG
Organism: Poa annua; assembly: GCA_026929855.1. Classification (NCBI taxonomy): domain Eukaryota; kingdom Viridiplantae; phylum Streptophyta; class Magnoliopsida; order Poales; family Poaceae; genus Poa; species Poa annua. The sequence goes on from CM049428.1 coordinate 31,340,559, forward strand.
TAACTACACAAGGCTGTGTTCTAAAAATCTCCTCATCTCAAATTTCTTAATAAAACCTTGTTAGGTGAACATGGGTAGGAGACATGGACTTGTCTCGAGATTTGTCTCTGAAGGAAAAGATATTGATTTAAGAAAATTGTTTATCAAAAGTAGGAGAAAATTTGCTTTGCGCAATAGCCTTGAGCTCCACCAGCCAAAATAAGCATATCGTTATAGTTTAATAGAACATTAGGAATTAAAGTCACTTGCCACCACAATTCAATTGTGCTGACCCTTTATAGCTGGGCTGCAACTAAACCTTACAGAATGTCCGAATGAGGAGTAAGGGGGTCGTCTTCGAGCTACAACCAACATGATTTGCCAGTGGCTTCATGGAGAAGATGTAGCTCCATGCTACCTTTAGTATTGCGTTTGAACTCTGAAATAAAAGTGTGAACTATTTATTCAGCTAGCATTTCCGCTATGCTAAGTTGTAAGGATATTTGTTTTTGGATCATTCGTCTCGTTCTGTAATAAATTATGACATTGTACTGTGATATTACATCTTATTGCAGAATGCGAGACTTATGTGATCCAAGTCTTTGCACTATTCATATGTGCCATTGCTTTCGTAAGCAAGGGCACTACATTATACTTTTTTTTTTTAGATTTTTGAAAATAATATCATTTTATTATTATTATTTCTTAAATAAAATATCATATTAAAATAGAAATTATTGATATAATAATATTACATGTTATAATGAAAACACAATTCAAATTTTAAAGTAATTTATGTGAAACATTTTTAATGAAGTTTGAAATGCATCTAAAATAGCATTTAAAATTAACTTCATATTTAAGAGATTAAGTAATTTGTATTTCAAATTTTTAACATACTTATTTTTTTATTGAAACACACATAAGAATGATACAAAAATATAGATTTTATTCTTCTGATCATTTTGGTATAAAGATTATATTTTTCTGATTGAAAATGAATTAGTTGTGAATTTACAAAGTTTAATCAATTTAAATACATTTCTGAAATTATTAAATTAAGTTGGGCCCATCTGTCAGTGTTTTATTATTTAGAAAAACTATTTATTTAAAAGAATAAATGTCTGACATGGTTGTCCCACATGCAATACTCTCATACATTTCGAATTTAATTTCCAGGAAAATAATTAAATTAGGACGCTGACGTCATGTGATGTCAGCGACTGGAATCCGGCTCGGGTGAGCACGATTTGCTCACCCCGGCACGAATTCGAGCCGGAGCCTCTACGGTTTGGTAGGAGGGCGCTGCGGGGAGGCGATTGCCGGCAATTTTGGACCAAATGGTCGCCAGAATAACCTATTGTGTATTGCATGACGACGTCGATTCCTCTCTCTATGGAGACTCCCATTATTCTTGTCTAGGCGCTTCGCCTTCACGTCCTTGTTGACAAATTCTGATTCCCCAAAGATCTTCTCTCTTGAACTTCTTTAGTATGCATCCCTTGATCGTGGGTGTTGGTAGCTTCAGATGCTTGAGTATGTCGAACAAGATGCTGCCAAAACGAGACACCGGGTAGTCTTCCTCGTAGGTGTACTCGAATCTCTTCATCCTTAAGTTATGAAGGAAAGATATGAGATAAAATAAGAGAACAGAAAAGAAAGTACCTAGAAGAAAAGCAAGAATATTTTATAGAGGTTTTTATACTTAGTAAAATTAAGTTTTTGGCCAACTTATTTCTAACCAAACCTAGGGTTCGAACCTACAGGCAACACAATGCTCTGATACCATCTGTAATGTACCTACACTTAAAAATATGGCAGATACCTGTGTATAGTGCAAACACCTGGATCGATTCATTTGCACACAGTTTACGATGAATATCACAACATTGTATCAATATTACACGAATAATCCCGACTTGGTAAAATAAATAGTTCGATACATCTTTGCATAGCATAAAGCTAGCTCAAACAGTAAAGCAGCGGAAATAAACTTCAATGAGCCTCCATCTTCATGACACGCCACAGGCGATAACATATTGGTGCAGACTCGAACCCAAAATGTATTCCTTACTCTTCATCAGAAACTTCTGCAATAAATAATAATTTGCAACAGAGTGGGTCAGATTCCATATAAAATGGAGTCTGGCAAGTGACACTATGGTGAACACTTAGTGGAATAACTCTAGAGCCTATATGCATATTTGGCTGGTGGAGTTTAAGGCTAATTTGCATAAAGCCAATTTTTCCTACTCTTTTGAAAACACTTTTCTTGAATTCAAGACGAGTATGGCATGAAAACCATAATCTCATCTTCCCCTGTTCACCCATCAAATTTTAACTTAGAAATTGGAATGTTGGGAGCCTCCGTTGAATCCTTGATCAGCTGCTCAAATTGTCGGTATCCGGGGACACGGTTAAGTACTTAGTTTTGACTCTGCAGAGGTTGTGCACTTTCACCATTAGACCCACTAAACCAAACTATCCTCAAGCACACCATTTGTGCTAAGGAGAAGGAGAGAGTTGAGACGAGACTTTTCAGAAGCATTTTCCCGTCCCTTGCAGACTTGACGCGCTCCAAGCTAACCATCTACCACCACCTGTCAAGTCGGGCCGAGTCCACGCAGCTTACTCCATCTAGCCAGAGCCCATTGACTAATGGTTGCACGAGAAGCAATCTTCACTTAGAGAAAACATTGGTCCCTTTATTACCCTGGGTGGCCATCCACAAGTGACTATTCCTTAAAGGTCACCCCTAATGAATAACACTCAACATAAACCAATCAACACCAAATTCCACCCAGGTGTTACATTAACTTAGTAGAATTTAACTTTTCATAAAGCAACTTTTGCATAGCATCAATAATTCTACTAAGTTATTACATAGGTTCCTAGACTCAAGGGGTGGAGAGTTCTAAGGTTTTGCACAGCAATCTACTAAGTCCTACACATGCATATAGAAAATACTCTAGGTAATGCATAGAAAATACTTAGGAAATTTATGGGGGTGTGCCACTTGCCTTGGCAACAGGCAGAAAAACAACAGCAACTGCAGTCCTCGTTCCTCTCCGAAAATTCTAACACAACAAACAATACAACATAAACAAACAAGTTTCTTAAAAATACTAAGGGAAATATGCCATGTATGATGAGAAAAATATTTCTAAGAACTAGATGCATGCCATGCGATGAAATATGTGAGTTAATGCGAAGCAAGTTTTGTGGTCCAAAATTTTACTAAGGACTTAGGAGTTTCCAATAATTTTCTAAAGACAACACTTAGAGAAAAATTAGCACCTCTAGCCACATAAAAGCTCCTCACTTATTTTCTAAGTATTTTAGGTGGTAAGGATTCTATAATGTAATATATACTTTTATATTTCGAAAATATTGAAGGGGATCGTGTGCAGAAAACAAAAAATTTCCTAGCAACGATATCCTTAAACTAGCCAAGATCTACACTATGTAGATATAGTAGTACGGCGGAGATCGGAATACATACCCTCGTAGACCGAATAGCGGGGATTACGCTCCCGCACAAGCGTTGACGACGAAGACGACGTAGCCGACCTCTAGGTCGCGGAGAACTCGGCGCGACGAAGACGACGAAGATGCCTCCGAGTACCGCTAGCGCAACACCTCGCAGGGCGTCACACACATACGGTGGAGACGACGACCTCCGAAGCTCCAGTCCAGGACGAGCAGCGGAAGACTTGGACCGGAACACCAGCAGCGCGGCAGCGGGCTATGGTGGAAGAGATCCCCCTCCTCTACTCGGCGCGGCTCCGACAAGGGAACCACGAGATCGAGAGAGAAATTGGGAATTAATTGGTGAATTAAAAGGCCAGGGGTGCCCCTTCTTATATAGGCTTCCGGGTGAGCCAACCTTGCCAGCCAGGCAATGTGGGACTATCCCACAGCCTGGTTCGGCCAAGGAGGGTGCGTCGGCTCCCTGGTGGGACCCATCTAGCCCACCTAGGCCGGCCTCCATGCCCCCACCGAATCCCCTTGAGGATTTTCCCCCTCTTGGGCCTTCTTTCGACCAGAAGGCCCATTTAGGGAAATCAGCCTAAATAAATTCGAAAATAATTATATAAAATCATATTTGCATATTAATTACACTAATTAATATCAAACATAATATATATAGTTTATTCTATCTCCGAAAACTCTTTCGGCGCTGCCCGATCTCCATCGGACCCCTCCCGGGACGTTCCCGGTGATCTCTTTCCTTTCCGGCTGTCTTGTCGAAACCCCTTAAGTGTGTTACCCTAGCGGTTCGATATAATAACAGGTACGATCAAGACTCCTCTATGATCAACGACTAACTCGTAGGCCTGGACCCCATGAATTAATCCCTGTGATATAACGAATGACTTTCATCTATCAAACCTGGACGTATAGTCTTAAACCATTTGTCATGGCGATACTTAGCGTGTCCGAGCATCATTCTCAGATATCTCCATACCTATCATGATCTCGTTACCGACATCGCTATCTTCTACTCGGCTATGATATTATGTCAGCTGGTGACCTAGTCACATGTTTGCAAACTCATTTGACATAATCTCACCGAGTGGGCCCTAGAGTATCTATCCGGCTATGCGGACTGACAAATCCCGCTGTTGACCCCTCGTCTCAACTACCCCGTTCCGATACCCAAAAGTATCACCGTTATTGTCACACTAGATAAGATGCGACGTTTGGTGCGATTAAAGTATCTTCCAGGGATAACAATAAGAGTTGATCTCACGGTCTTAAGGCGTAATGACTATGTCCTATAAATACTGGGTATGTCCATCACATCGTTACTCCTAACGATATGACTTCCATTGCCGACCGGCGCCATGCCCTATGATCGGAAAACCTCGATCATCAATCGCGCAATGAAACTAGTCTTAGTAGAGGCTACTAGGGACCTGGTTGTTTATCTACCACACTTGTATTAATGTTTCCTCTTAATACAATTATAGCATGGTATAAAACATATATAATGAACGATTGGGATATTGCCAATAAACTATGTTTATTAAGTGCCTCTAGGGCATATTGCCTTCAAATATAAAGTAAACAATTCTTTTTTTATAAATCTTTATATTTAATTTTATTTATTATACAATGTCTAAAAAGCTTTTAATCACAATAATTACACAAAAGCTCATAAAATATTCTAAACAAAATATTGGAAAATTCCTGCAGCTAGTACTTAGCCTTACAAGTTCATAGCAAAATAGTTTGATGAAAAATAAATTTTATATATGTAGTTATGCTTAATTTACCATTTATGCCACTTCTGTTTTTAAACAAAATTTATTCGATAAAATACCAATGTAATGATGCCAAAAGTTTCTATACTTCATAAGATTTCCAAAACAATTTTTTTAAATTTTTTTGGGTAAAGGAGTGAAAATTAATGATAGAAACAAATTCAAGGGACTAATCTGTGATAAACAGAAAAATAATCTTCACGTAGAGATCCTCGGGCGATGTGGCCTCCTCTGATTGGTGCGCTCCTGGTGATGCGGGACAAGTGGGCGCGGACGGCGGACGGCGCGGCGCGGACGGACGCGGACGGGATCCGGTGGGTTCTTCGGTGACGTGGCGCGCTCTGGTTGGTCAACACCTCTTCGCGATGAGATCTAATCTGGCGCGTCGATAACAGATCTAACGGCGCAAAACAAAGGGGGCAGAAACCGGCGGCGCTTTTCGCCGGAACTACTCCGGTGAGCCAAAAATCACGGCGGCGACGGGCGTTCCTATTGACCCGGGGCGAGTGAGATGGCCAGAACTTACCGCGGTGCTGGGGAGGACGAGGCGGTGACGTTGGCGCGTTGGAGCGATCGGGCGTGCTCTTCTTCGTCTGGGGTTCCTCGCCGAAGACGGTGACGACGGCGACTTCCTTCGATTGATCACGGGCAGCTCGATCTGGCGCGGAAGAGGACGAACGGCGAGGTCAAACGGGCGCACCAGGACGAGGGACGAATTACGGGACAAACGAGAGGACTCGGGGAGGTCGGAAACGCACCCGAACTTGCAGATAGTGGCGGCGGTAATGGCGGCGGCGGCGATCTTCGTCCGAGCAGCCTTAGGCCGCGATTTTTAGGGTTTCGGGGTGCAAAGGGAGGCGGTGGGACTGGGTTTAAGTAGGCGGCGTACGACACACAATCGTAGAGCACACGGCATCAACTTCTCGTGATCGAAACAGACTCCGCGTCGAGGATATCTCGCTGGGAGGTTGAAGATGGCACGTCATCGCTGACATCAGCGTGTGGGTCCCTGGCGTCAGCGAGAGAGGGAGCGGGGCGCGGACTCGGGCCTTTACTGGGCCGCTACGCCCAGCGCGCGTGAGAGAGGGGAAATGGGCCGTGCCAGGCCGGCTCGGCAAACCCCTTTTTTTGTATTCTTTTCTTTTTCTAGTCTGAATTTACACACCTTTTTGAGTTGCCACTTCAAAATGATTCAAAATAATTTGTAAAATTTTGTAAAATTTATCCTTACCAAACTAAACCTTTTAAAGTATTTTATAACATTTTTTATATAATTAATTATTTTGGTATTCTTTCAACATTTATAAGTAATGATGCAAATGCAAAATGTAATGACAATGCATGCAATGATATGAATTTGGAAGTTTAAATTTTTTGTGAAATTTGGGATGTTACAGATTAACCCCCTTAAGATGAATCTCGCCCTCGAGATTCGGACTGGCTAGCAAATAGGTGAGGATGTTCTTCCTTGAGATCATCTTGTCTTTCACAAGTCGCCTCTTCTTCTGAATGGTGATTCCATTGTACTTTGCAAAACTTGATGGTATTAGTTCTAGTAACTCTCTCAGCTGTCTCCAAAATTTTTATGGGTTTTTCCTCATATGTGAGATCGCTTTCAAACTGAACTTCTTCTAGTGGCACTGTATCCCTCAGCGGAGTTTCTGCCATTTCCGGGTGACACTTTTTCAGCTGACTAACATGAAAAACATTGTGAACTGCGGAAAGTGCTTCTGGTAGTTCCAACTCATATGCCAGTTCTCCTTTACGTGACAAAACTTTATAGGGTCCAATGAATCTTGGTGACAGTTTTCCCTTGATTCCAAACCTCTTCACTCCACGCAGGGGTGAGACTCTAAGATAGGCTCTATCTTCAATATCGAAGGTGACTTCTCTTTGTTTGGAATCGGCATAACTTTTCTGTCGGGATTGAGCTGTCTTCAGTCTGTCTTTAATCAACCCGACCTTTTCTTCAGCTTCTTCAATTATATCCGGACCAAACAGACTCCTCTCCCCTACTCCACTCCACAAAAGTGGGGTAGTACACTTTCTTCCATACAATGCTTCAAATGGTGCCATCTCTATGCTGGGGCTTGATAATTATTATTATAAGAGAACTCAGCATAGGGAAGATTGTCATCCCAACTAGACTTATAGTCTAAAGCACATGCTCTCAACATGTCCTCCAAAATTTGATTTACTCTTTCAGTCTGTCCATCCGTTTGTGGGTGAAAAGTTGTGCTGAACTCGAGCCTAGTTCCAAGGACTTCATGCAGCTGTTTCCAAAAATGAGAAGTGAATTGAGTGCCCCTATCTGACACAATCTTCTTAGGGACTCCATGCAAACATACTATTCTCTTCATGTAAATATCTGCTAGCTTGGCACTGGTGTAAGTCGTCTTTACCGGCACGAAATGAGCTACCTTGGTCAAACGATCAACAATAACCCATATAGAATCATAACCAGACTTGGTTCTAGGTAGACCTGTGATGAAGTGCATCCCAATCTGATCCCATTTCCAGTCGGGTACTGGTAGAGGTTGAAGTAATCCTGCTGGCTTCTGATGTTCAGCCTTCACACGGCTACACACATCACACTTAGCAATATACTCTGCGATATCCCGTTTCAAATAGTTCCACCAGAACCTTTCCTTCACATCCATATACATCTTGGTATTACCCGGGTGTATGGAGTAGGGTGAGTCATGGGCCTCCTGGAGTATCAACTTTCTGAGATCAACATCTTCTGGAACGCAAACTCGTTCCTTGAACCACACTGTGCCTCCTTCATCTAATCAAAAACCTTTGGCCTTGCCTTCACTTAAGTTCTTCCTGATTTCTTCCATCGTTTTGTCTTTCTTCTGACCTTCTTTGATTTTGTCCATCAAAAGAGGTTGCACTTCAAGAGAGGCTACATAACCTTCCGGTACTATCTCTAGTCTCAGATCTTTGAGTCCTTTGCATAGGTCTTCTGGCAATTCCCCTGCCGTGAGTCCGTTAACATAAGTTTTACAGCTCAAAGCATCTGCTACCACATTAGCCTTTCCTGGATGATACTGCAAACTCAAGTCATAATCCTTAATCAATTCCAGCCATCTCCTTTCGCGCATGTTCATTTCCTTCTGCGTGAAAAAGTATTTAAGGCTTTTGTGATCCGTGAAAACTTGACAACGTTTTCCCCAAAGATATGGTCTCCATGTCTTCAGTGCATGTACTACAACTGCTAATGCGAAGTCATGTGTGGGGTAGTTCACTTCATGCTTCTTAAGTTGCCTTGAGGTATATGACACCACTTGGCCTTCTTGCATCAACACACCTCCGAGTCCCCGATGCGAGGCATCGCAGTAAACTTGGAAATCCTTCTCTAGATCAGGCAAACATAAAACAGGTGCTGATACTAAGCGTTTCTTCAACTCTTGAAAACTAGTTTCACACTCTTCAGTCCACACAAACTTCTTATCCTTTTGTAGCAATTCTATTAAGGCCTTAGCAATCTTGGAGAAATTTTCAATGAATCTCCTATAATATCCTGCTAGTCCCAGAAAACTACGAATTTATCCCACATTCTTGGGTGACTCCCAGTCGGTGACAGCTGAAACCTTTTCTGGGTCTACTGCTGTTCCATCCTTAGATACGATGTGTCCTAAGAATCCAACTTGATCCAACCAAAACTCACATGTACTGAACTTGCCATATAGCTTGTGCTCTCTAAGCCTTTGCAAAATTTGATGTAGATGTTCCTTATGTTCTTCATGGCTTTTGGAGTAGATTAAGATGTCATCGATGAATACAACGACAAACTTATCTAAGAAATCCATGAACACTTTATTCATCATATTCATGAAGTATGCTGGCGCATTGGTTAGGCCAAAGGGCATAACTGTGTACTCATACAGACCGTAACGGGTGGTGAAAGCGGTTTTAGGTATGTCCAACTCCCTAACCTTCATCTGAAAGTATCCAGATCTAAGATCAATTTTTGAGAACACACATGCTCCTTTCAATTGGTTGAAGAGGTCATTGATTCTAGGAAGTGGGTATTTATTCTTGATGGTTACTTCATTCAAAGCTCTATAGTCTGTGACTAGCCTCTGAGTACTATCTTTCTTCTGAACAAACAAGATTGGTGCTCCCCAAGGTGAAGAACTTGGACGGATGAATCCTTTTTGCAACTGTTCTTCTAACTGTTTCTTGAGTTCTTTCAGTTAATCTGTTGCCATTGGGTATGGCCTCTTTGCTATGGGCCCTGTACCTGGTTTAATCTCAATAAGAAACTCAACATCTCTATCGGGTGGCATTCCCGGTAGTTCTTCAGGAAACACATCTGGGTATTCTCTTACTATGAGTACATCGCCAAGGCTAACCCCCTTAAGAGAATTAAGCCTAATTTTCTTCATTTCAAATTTTGACTTGAATCTGATCTTCTTGTTTTCTAGAGTGGTGAGGGTGATTGCTCTGTTTGCACAGTCTATGATTCCTTCAAATTGAGTCATCCAATCCATCCCTAGAATGACATCTAGACCTTGGTTTTCCAAGATGATTAAGTCTGCTGGAAACTCATGCTTTCCAATCTCAAGGCTAAGTTGTCTACACCCAGATGATACTAACATTTCTCCTCCCGGGGAACTGACTCTAATTGGACACCCCAAATTTTTGGTTGCTAGCCCATGTTTGTTAACAAAAGCTCTTGATATGAATGAATGAGATGCTCCGGTATCAAATAAAACTAATGCTGGAAAAGAATTGATTAGGAACGTACCAATCACAGCATCAGGTTCATCAAGGACTTCTTCAACATTGATGTGGTTCACATGTCCTTTGTTGAAAGGGTTGGGCTTGGTAGGAGTGTCCACTCTCTTCTCGGGGCATTCATTAGCATAATGTCCTTTGTTGTTGCATTTGTAGCATAGCACTTGACTGAGATCCTTCTTTTCAAAATTTGGGCGTTGCTGACCGTTGTTATGATTATTTCCAGCATTTCCATTCCCTTTGTGTCCTCCATTATTTCCTTTGTATCCTCCATTATGATTGTGTCCATGTTTGTGGAAGTTACCCCCAGTGTGGTTTCCATGTTTGAAACCCTGGTTCCCATCATGAACAAAGTGTTTCTTGAATGAAGGTTCAGATGAGTGCTTGTTCATCTTCCTTTTCCTGTTTTCAGCTTTCTTTATGCTATCCTCAAGGGTGATAGCTTGATCAAGTAGTATATGATAGTTTGGGGCATAAGCAACAGTCAGAGGTATCTTCAGCTCGTCACTAAGTCCTTTGAGAAATTTTTCCTTCCTCTTTGCATCTGTGTCAATGTCCTTAGGAGCATATCGTGACAAGGCATGAAAGTCATCCATATACTCCTTAAGACTTCTGTTTCCCTGACGCAGATTGCGAAACTCTTCCTGCTTCAGATTCATAATGCCCGTGGAAATATGAGCATTACGAAAGTCATCTTTGAAGTCCTCCCAGGTTAAGGTATCTAGTGGGTGAGTAACCTGATAAGTCTCCCACCATTGTGCAGCAGGTCCTTCTAACAGATGTGCGGTGAACCTCACCTTCTCAGCATCATTACATTCAGATGTCACCAGATCCTTTTGCACAGAACGCAGCCAGTCATCAGCCACCAGTGGCTCAGTTGAACTTGAGAACTTATTTGGCCTAAGCCTAAGGAACCTGGAAAGTCTATCCACTGGAGGAGGGGGTGGTGGTGGATTGTTGTTGTTATTGTTGTTGTTGGTTGCTGCAATGAATTGAGTCATCATGGCCATCAGTTGGGCTTGGGCGGCCATCAACTGCTGCAGAGCATCTGTCGTGGTGGTGTCACGGCAGATGCCATAGGATGGCTAATTTGTGGGGCCGATGGACGTTGGTGGATCCGGGGAGGGATAGCGAGTTTAAGAACTCACACGGGGAGGATCCCGGTAAAACCGAGATCTCCCAAGAACACGAAACAAGAACAAAGTGCAACGGGGAAGATCTAATAAACACAAACAAAGGCACGGAGGCACCAAGCACCCACGCGATATACCCAGGTTCAGGGCCCTCGTGAGGAGGTAACACCCCTACTCCTGCCTTTCTTCTCTATATATTGGTGGTATAAGGACTACAACTTGCTACAAGATCTGTCAAAGAAGGAAGTACAATGAACTAGATGAACTCAAGGCGAAGAGGAGTGAATGCTCTGAGTAAATGCAACTATCGCTTTGGCACCGAAGTTGGTCTCTTCTTCTCAGGAGCAGTTATGGCGCCTTTTATAGAGTTCCGGCCGGGAGGGTCGGAAACCCTAAAATGCCACGGCCCCACCGGACAGGTCTAGCCGGGATGTCGTCACCGGATAGTGCGACCTAGTCGCCGGGCTATCCGGTGTAGCCCCTGCGTCATCATCTCGCTAAGGACGGCAGGCGCCGTCCTGCACCATCATTGTCCCCTTGTCAGAGACAAGACATGTCTTTGCCCATCCCGGATAGCCTTTTCCGGATTGCCGGGCTAGGCATGTCAGGTCTTGTCGTAGCACGATTGTACCGGCTGACGCGCTCCCGTGTCAGGCGGGAGGTGACCATGCCTCCGTGTCAGGCGGGATGGTACTTCCCCCCGCTATAGACGGGAAAGCGTGCTCCAGACCGTTGACGGCCTACCGGGAGCTCTCTCGCCGGCTACCTCCTCTCTTGCCACTGGGAGCCTCTTCTGCATAAGATCAAGATCAACACGTACATTCCGGTTAGTGCTTATCCGGATACCTATCCGGTAAAGCCGAGTACACCATCACCCGGGAACCTTCTCGGTATCCCAGGTCCGGGATCCTTTCCGCACGATGTTCGAACTTATCTCAGGATGAGCAACTCTAGGCCTAGCCTCCCGAAGATGTCTTAGTCTGCCAGCAAAGACATCTTCGAGAAGCTAGTTCTTAGAGGAACCATCCGCTCTTGCCCGTACCACAAATGCGAGGATCGGGGAGGTCTATTTATAGCCGCAAGGCATGACCCTTACGGCTGCCACGGGGCCCCTTGGCCTTTCCCCGCGCCCAAGTGATCAGCTGCCCCTTCGGCACACCAAGGGGTGCTCTTTGCTGTCGCCAAAGGTCAAGTACTGTTGTTATCCATTATAATTTACCGGGATCTGCCCCTACCCGGGGGGCAGCTCCCCGACACTAGTCCCCGAAGCTGGTGCGGCACAGCGACCCCGGATGATGTGCGGGATCAGCTTTAATAACAAACTTTCTTCCGAGAACACATGAGATCAATCTTTTATTCCATGCCGAGATTAATTCTTTCCGAGATCCTCACGCCGAGATGGTCTCAACCGGGAGGCGAAGCCTGCGACCGAGTAGCACCACCCCAGCAAATCTTGACCGTTGATTTCCCGATGAATCCGAGATACTGAGTCTGGGCCCACCCCACGTCCCGTCTGCGCAGAGGCGAACTCGAGTGCCTCTGTGCACGCACGGTGTCGCTTGGGTTCTCGCGCCAGGTAGCCGCATCTGATCCGGAACCGAACCGTTGGGGCCTTGTGACCCTCGGTGCGGCCGGATCGAGCGCTCCGAATAACGCCACGTGTCCCGCGGCACAAAATAGATCCCACCCACGATCGTGGAGATCGTGGGCGGGAAAAATGGGAACCGCTCCGGAATCCCCCCCATAAATAGGGGACCGGAACGGTCTCCCTCTCTTCTTCGCGCCTCCTCTTCTCCACCGTCTCGAGCTCGCCGCCACCGCTGTGCTCGTTGCCCGCACGTCGTCTCGCCGGAGCTCGCGCCCCGTCGTCCTTCTCGCACGCCGTCGACCTTCTTGCTCATCGGTGAGTTTTTCCTCTCTACTCCGACGCATTCCTTCGGTAGGATAACTGCCGGACTCCGGCCGCGCCCTAGCTCGAGCGTGGTTGCGCCGCTGCCGGTGACCACATCCGAGCGGCGCGCTCGATGCGCACGGCGAAGAACCACCGTGGTATTAGGACGTAAATTTGTCACCCGCATTCGTGCCTCGCTTTAGTCTAGCGCGAGTCCATTTCCCTTCGTTTAGTTTCGATTATTTGACCCACGGTAGATCTTGCTTCGCATGAACTCGGTAGCTTTCAGCAGTTTATGTCCCGACATCCTCATTTCGGGTAGACTAACTCCGACTAACCGCCGCTGCATCTGCAGAATAGCCCGAATACTTCCGCGCACTTCTCCGAGATGGGTGAAGAGCGCGCCTGGGGGTGTTGGGACGGATCCGAGACAACGGAGTCGGATATTGATTGGCTGTACCGGACTCACCGGATTCCTCCGGAAGTCGAGAGCCGTCTACCGGGAGAGGAGGTCGCGCCGGAACCCCAACCCGGGGAATATGTGGTATTCCTATCGCATTTTGAGCGCGGGTTCGGGCTTCCGGCTAGCCCCTTCTTCCGCGACTTCCTCAACACGTACAGCGTGCAACCTCACCACCTTCCCGCCAACGCCATCATGATGCTTTCTGTCTTCATCACTTACACCGAGGCGTACCTTGGCATATGGCCCTTTGTGGATCTCTGGGCCAAGTACTTTATCCTCCGCCGACAAGCCATCCCCAATCCGGATCAGAAGGTGAAGGACTTGGTCGATTGCGGAGCGGCCACCGTCATCCCTCGCGCGGACTCCGGATTCCCCATCGTCAAGGGATTAGAGTCTTGCCGGAAATGGCAGCGCAGCTTCTTCTACGTAAAGAACCGGGAGCCTTTGGGGGATGGTCCGGGATCCTCGACCCTGGACTTCATTAATTTGCCGGAATTCGTCATGGGTCCTCCGCGCGAATTCGGTCGCTGGAAGCATCTTCCCGACAGCGAGGAGATCGGACTCATGCACGAGGTCCTGCAGGTGCTCGCCCAGAATATGACCGGGGATGACCTCTTGCGCTGCTTTATTGTTCGCCGGGTCTGCCCCCTCCAACACCGAGTGCACAAGATGTGCCACATGTCCGGGAACTATGACCCAACTCGGACCAGTATCCATAGGCTAAGCCACTCGGCGATCGTCCGTCGTGCCCGAGCTATTGCTCGGACGGAGATGGCGGAGGATTACGAATGGGGGGTCATAGGGGGATCCCGGAAACGACCGGTTGACCAGGTGCTTATATCAGTCTTTCACGCCTATGCCTTCGTACATGCGCTCACCTGGACACCGACACGACCTAACTTGTTTGCGCAGTTGTTCGAGCGTCAGCACGAAGAAGACGCCATCCACGTCAACGGGAACTACGCCCCGGATTTCCCGAAACCGGACGTGATGCCGAGAGAGGATCTCGACGGTGAGGACCATCTCGCCATCCCATTCATTAAGGCCCCGGGTAATCCTTCAACCCCAGAGACAGTTTCCATTTCCTCGGATGACGATGAGATTGACTGCGAGATCCTTGACGTTATTGACGCTCTCCCTCTGAATTGGGCCCCAGCCGTGGTTCCGAAACCGTCAGCCGGGACCAGACGTGCCGAGAGCCGGAAGCGCGCGGCTTCCGACACCGATGGGGCTGAAGCCTCCGGCAACCCCCCCACGAAGGGTAAACCGAGCAAGAAGGCGACCGAGAAGCCTCCTCGACGCCGGCAGAGGGGTCCTCCCCTTGTGGATTCCGGGTATGTCTTTCTTGCCTCATGTTTCTTGACTTCGCTTTCTCCATATCTTTTACTAAGACATTTTCTTTCAGTGACGCGCTCGAGCTCCCGACGCCTGCTGTTCCTCCTCCTCCGGGAACTCGGACTCCTAGCCCGGCTCGGGCCTCTCCTTCCCCTCTTCGCCCTTCTACACGAGAAAGCGACGCCGCCCCCGGTGCCACAGCGGCAAGCGTCACGACCTCGGATGCACCTCCGGCGATCGACGAGGTCACGCTGCAGGCCACGACCACCTCGGGAGGAATTGTTCTTCCGGATAGCCCGCGTCGGGTTCCCGGACTGGAGGTAGAGATCGCTAGCCCTCGCCGGCAAGCTGCGGCGAGTGGGGCCTCTCGGCCAGCCGCGCCCAAGGCCATCCCGGCGAAACGGCCTATCGCCTCCTCCGGGCCTGCAGAACAAATTCCCAAGTCCCGCGGCAAGACTTCTGGGCAGAAAACATCAGCTCCGCCCGCAGCTGCTCCGACATCTTCTTCCCAGGAGTTGGTGCCGTGCCCGGGTAAGTTCTCACCGTTACCACCACCTCCTGCCGAGATCCCTACTGCCGCTTTGCGGATGTTGCGAGCAACGGTCAGCTCCTTTGCATCTTCAGGATCTCGGGACCTCGCTGCCACCCGCGCTGCCGGCAGCTCCGGCATCCGGGTTGTTGATGATTTCAACAAGGCCTGGCTTGCCGCCGATGCTTCCGAGACTGCAGGGGACTTGCACGCTGCAGGTCCGAGCCGCAGCGCTCAAGCCCTGCATGCTCTCCAGGTGGCCGCGCTGGACGTCACCCGAATAAGCGAGGTAAATTTTTCTTCTTTTATCCAAAACACACTTGTTCTTTCCAACACCACTAGTCCCCGAGATTGGTGCTTAGTGCTCTAGATTCCACCGAATAGCAGATCACTAGGTTCCAATCTTGGAGAAAAAACGAGGACTCGTACACCGAGTCCCCGAGATCCTCCCAACCGGGTTCTTTACTTCTTTTTCCATACTGACTTTGCCTTCCTTGTTGTGTTATCAGGAGTGCAGCCAACAACGCCGCAACATCTTCAACCGGGTTCTCGCTGAACTCGGTCAGTCGAAGAAGTCCGAGGAGCGCTTCCGGGAAGAACGAGACGCGGCGCGCCAGATCTCGGTGGATCAGAAGGCCGCCCTTGGCACCGCGCAAGCCGAGATTGCGCGCCTCAACGGGGAGCTCGCCAAGGCCCAGGCTACCATGTCGGAGATGAAGAAGGGCTTCGTCGATGCGAGCAAGAAACAGAAGGAGACCCTGGACCAGTCGCTGGCGCGGGCGGATAACGCCGAGACCGAGCTGGGTCTTCTCCGGTCTCGATCTGATGCTTGGCTCACCGAGCTCACCGTGCTGAACCGGGATCTCAACAGTGAGTAATCCGACTACCCTCCTCTCCTGTTATTTCCTTTATTTGTTGTTCCTCTTCTTGTGACTTAGTCGTTTTGACAGCTCTTCTTTTTAAAGGAGAGTTCGAGCACTCCCGCGAAGCCGCCACCAAGGCTGTTGCCGCCGCTCGAGAGAAGCGTGCCGGGAAGGGTCCCATCTCGGACGCCTGGGACATTGAGGATCACCTCACTGCCCTGAAGGCCCGGATAGTACCTCTCCGGTCTATCGGGACGGAGCTCCTCAGCGCGGCGATCCACGTCCATGGCGTCTTGTGGCCGAGCATCCGCGGGAAGCTCTCGATCCCGGAGCTCTCGCGCGCACTTCTGGGTGCCGGCAGCCGCATCCACGCTTGGAAGCGCTCCAGTGCTAGAGCTGGTGCGGATCAAGTCTTGACCCAAGTACTCAGCTGGTACGAGGGTCTTGATCTGGCAGCGATCCTGCGCCTGCGGACGGTGTCGCCTTGGGTCAAAGATCCGGCAAAGATCCAGGAGCGGCGAGAGGTGGCGCATCGCATTGCGAAGTGGGCCAGCATCCATGCCTTCACCACCAGCACCGTTCCTTCAGAGTCTGAGTCAGATACCGAGGACTCCGAAGAAGATTATGCCGCTTCCGGCGATGAGGAAGAAGAGATTCTGGAGGGAGACGACGCTGCCTCCGGTGCTGCGTCCGAAAAGGTGGCTTCCCGGGATGCAACACCCTCGCCGATACCCGGGGCCTCCGAGACCGAGGTGCATCCCGACGTCCCGAGTGGTGCTGCCGATGCTGAAGGTGAAGCTACGCCTGCTCCCGAGGTCGCCGTTCCTGCGGTCGTCGCCCCCGAGGTCATCGCTCCGGAAGTCGTTGCTCCCGAGGTCGTCGTTCCGGACGTCGCCGTCGAGAAGCCTACTTCCCCCACCGCTACAAACACTTAGCCGCAAATCCGTTAAATCCCCGGGATGCCGGGTGCAATATGTATCGTACATTTAACTTATTTCTGTTTCACCATAAACTATTTATTCTAACAACTATGTCAATGTATTCGGCTTTTAACTCCCGAATTGCCTTTCATGTTTACTGTACTTAGGTAATTTCTGCTCTTGTCTACCATTTCGGTGTTCGACAGTCGAGTCACAAAACTCCACGTACAGCATACATTACTCAAAACAATCCGAGTTCCTACTAACCGAATTCCCGACATAAAAAATAACTAAGTTAGTAAAAATAAGCATGCCGGATAAGTTCCTGTTCCAAGTCCTCGAGACCATTTTCGTGTTCCCCACCTTCCCTCTCTTTGCTCTTGACTACCATTTCGGCGTTCGTCAGTCGAGTCACAAGATGATTTCACATGACATACACTACTTTGACTTTGAGAATCGGATTTGGAACTTTTCCGGCATACACAAAGTAAAATATAAGATAGCTATCCGGCAGTCCCCGGGTTACTTCCCGGGATGTCGGTAGAAAACAGTATATGAACTTACCCAAATAATAAAATATGCACGTAACCAGGCAGTCCCCGGGTTCCTCCCCGGGTTACTTTCATTGATATTTGAGAATTGAGATATAACATACACTGAGCCCTTTACGTGTAAAAGGGGCGAAGTAGAGCTACATTCCATGGACGCTTGGTTTCCTCACCGGACTTGTCCATTACACCTTTCCTAGCCTCCTGTGCGTCTACAAGGTAATAAGAATCATTGTGCAATGCCCTGCTAATCACAAAAGGTCCCTCCCATGGAGGTGACAGCTTATGCATTCCGGCCGTGCGTTGGATGAGCCTCAGCACCAGATCTCCCTCCCGGAACACCCTCGGGTGTACTTTCCGGCTATGATAGCGACGGAGGTTCTGTTGATAAATCGCCGAACGAGATAGTGCCAACTCTCTTGCCTCCTCGAGTAAATCTACATCATCTTCTCGGGCCTCTTTTGCCTCAGTCTCGGTGAACATTGTCACTCTCGGGGAGTCATACTGTATGTCGGTTGGTAGTACCGCCTCAGCCCCGTATACCATGAAGAATGGGGTGTACCCGGTAGATCTATTCGGTGTAGTCCGGAGACCCCATAACACCGCCGGCAACTCCTCTATCCAGCATCCCGGAGTTCTCAACAATGGTTCGATCAAGCGAGCTTTGATACCAGCCAAGACTAAGGCGTTAGCCCTTTCGACTTGCCCATTTGCTTCCGGATGTGCGACTGATGCTACATCTAGCCGGATTCCCTTCTCAGCACAAAATCGAGCGAATTCCCCCACAGCGAAGTTTGTTCCATTATCTGTGATAATGCTGTGTGGGTATCCGTATCTCAAGATGATGTCTTTCAGGAATTGCACGGCGGTGTGTCCATCGCACTTCCGGATTGGCTTGACCTCTATCCATTTGGTAAATTTGTCCACCATTACCAGTATATGTGTCATGTTGCCCTTTGCCGGTTTGAATTGCCCGACCATGTCCAAACACCATACTGCAAATGGCCAAGTGATGGGGATTGTTTTCAGTGCTGATGCCGGCATGTGTATCCGGTGAGCAAATCTCTGGCATCCTCCACACTTCCGGACAATATCTTCTGCTTGTTGCAACGCCGTGGGCCAGTAGAACCCATGCCGGAACACTTTTGCCACTAGGGCCCGGGATGATGCATGGTGTCCACACTCTCCCTGGTGTATTTCCCGGAGCATCTCTTGCCCTTCTGCCGGTTCCACGCATCTCTGGAGCACCTCGGTGACACTTCTCTTATACAGCTCTTGGTTAATGATAGTGTATGCCTTTGATCTTCGCATTATTTGACGGGCTTCCACTACATTCTCCGGGAGGGTTCCTTCCGAGACGTACGCCATAATGGGTTGTGCCCAATCCGGGACAGGTCGCACCGGAAACGCTGGAGCGTCTATGTCCATTGGTTCTGCCGACATCACCTCTATCATCATCTGTCTTTGCCTCTCTGAGCACCGGGAGGCAGTCCCCGGGTTCGATGTTATGCTTCCGACATCTACTTCCATGGGCACTGCTTCTGAACCAGGTTCCTTGGGGATGAAGATAGAATCCGATTCGGGTGATGGTCGTATAGACGGCTTCCTCAAATGTTCCAGGGCTATCCCGGGTGGGATGGCATCCCGGGAGGACCCTAGTTTGGACAAGACATCTGCTGCTTCGTTTTCTCCTCTGGGTACATGTTTGAACTCGCATCCGTCAAAAAATCCGGAAATTTTCTGCACATGAAACCTGTATAAGGCCATGTTTGCATCTAGTGCATCCCAATTCCCCGACACCTGTTGCACCACGAGGTCGGAGTCTCCGAAACACTCTATTCGGCGGATACCGATTTCCTTGGCGACATTTAATCCGTGAACCAAAGCCTCATATTCCGCGACATTATTGGATGCCCGAAAATGGATCTGCAGCACATACTTCAGTACATCTTGCTTCGGGGAGGTGAGAACCACTCCGGCACCCAATCCGATCTTAGCTTTTGAGCCATCGAAATGCATCCTCCAGAAATTGTGATCCGGTATCGGAGGTTCATACTGCATCTCGGCCCAGTCTACCAAAAAGTCCGGCAGCGCCTGCGACTTGATGGCATCTCGTCTCTCGTATGCCGGAGCGTACGGAGACAACTGGATGGCCCATTTGGCTACCCGGCCGCTAGCATCCTTGCAACCGATGATCTCGGCGAGAGGAGCTTCGCACACCACTGTGATCGGGTGTTCCTGAAAATAGTGCTTGAGCTTGGTCACTGCCATGTACACCCCATATGCCATCTTCTGGTAGTGCGGGTAGTTCTGCTTGGATTCCGAGATCACCTCACTGAGGTAATACACCGGTCTCTGTATCAGCTTGCTCCCTTCTTCCCTTTCTACCACCATTGCTACGCTGACTACCCGGTTGGTTGCAGCAATATACAACAGCATAGGTTCCTTGGGTAACGGGGATGCCAACACGGGTGCGGTTGAGAGCATTTTCTTCAGATCGTTGAATGCCGCATCAGCTTGCGGGGTCCAGACAAATGTCTTGCTCTTTTTCATCAGTTGATACAGAGGCAAGGCCTTCTCCCCAAGTCGGCTCACAAACCGACTTAGTGACGCCAGACACCCGGTAAACTTCTGCACATCCTTGAGACGCACAGGCAACTTCATGCTTTCTATAGCACGAATTTTACCCGGGTTGACCTCGATTCCCCGGCTTGAGATGAGGAAACCGAGTAGTTTTCCTGCCGGAACACCAAATGTGCACTTATCCGGATTCAACCTCATCCGGAATCTTCTTAGGTTCTTGAAGGTTTCCCTCAGATCATCTACTAATGAGGCCTTTTCTTTTGTTTTTATGACTATGTCATCGACATAGACCTCGGCATTCCGGCCTATTTGGTCATGCAAGCATTTCTGCATGCACCTTTGGTAGGTAGCACCAGCATTTCTCAATCCGAAAGTCATAACACGATAGCAATAAGCCCCGTAAGGGGTAATAAAAGCGGTTTTTAATTGATCATCCGGATTCAAAGGTATCTGGTAGAAACCAGAATAAGCATCTAGAAAAGTTAAAAGCTCACTCCCGGCAGTGGAGTCTATCACTTGATCTATTCGGGGCAGCGGAAAGGGGTCTTTCGGGCATGCCTTGTTGAGGTTGGTGAAGTCGATGCACATGCGCCACACCTTAAGCAGGAGGGGATCATCTTTCTTCTTTTCCACCAGGACCGGATTCGAAATCCAATCCGGGTGCAGCACCTCCATGATGAATCCGGCAGCCAGCAGTATAGCCAGGTGCTCCATGACCTCAGCTCTTCTTTCATCCGAGAGGCGCCTAGTTGGCTGCTTCACCGGCTTCGCATCCGGTCGAACAAATAGAGAGTGCTCAGCCAACTCCCTCGGGACGCCTTGCAGATCGTCACTCGACCACGCAAAGGCATCCCGATTCTCACGGAGGAAGTCGACGAGCTCGCCTTCCTATTTGCTGTCCAGGTTGCTGCCAATGATAACTTGGCGCTCCGGGTTGCTGGGGTCCACGCACACCTTCTTGGTCTCCTTGGGGGGCTGAAATGATGCCCCCTGCTCCGGGTTCACCATCCCGGGCATTCCGAGTTGTGAGGTCTTAGCCATCGCCACCACCTGCTGGATCCTCTTCTTCTCTTCTGCTATCACCAGGGACTCAGCTAAGCACGACCCTGTCGAAGCACACTCCATGGAGCGCTTGTGGTCTCCCGAGATGGTGATTATGCCGTTAGGTCCCGGCATCTTCATCTTGAGGTAGCCCATGTGTGTTGAGATCATGAACTTGGCGAGGGCCGGTCTGCCGATCAGCGCATGATACGGGCTCTCGAGGTCTACGACCTCGAACTCCAAGCTCTCGGTTCGACAGTTCTCCCGAGTTCCGAATAGCACTTCAACCCAGATTTTTCCCATGGGTGAGCAGGAGACCCCGGGCACAATGCCATGGAAGGTTGTCTCCGTGGGCAGCAGGGTGTTCATGGATACTCCCAGCTTCAGCATCGTGTCCTTGTACATGATGTTAATGGCACTGCCATTGTCAATCAGAACCCGGCTGAATCGGACGTTGAGGTTGGGTCCGATAAAGGTCGGGTCCACCACCAAAGCATACGCTCCCGGCTTGGGCATAACCCGGGGGTGATCCTTCCGGCTCCAGGTGATCTCCATCTCGGACCAGTGTAAGAACTTGGGCACTGCCGGGATCACAACGTTCACCTCCAGAGCACGCTGCCGCATACTCTTCCGGTCCGTGGGCTCAGTCACGAAGACCACATAGCTCTGGTGCGCCTCCCGGTAGTTACCCTGCTGTTGTCCGCCTTGATTGCCGTTGTCGTTCCGGGTGTGCACCATATTCACTGGGCGAGGTGGGGGTCCTCTCGGAGGAGGGGGAAGTCGGACATTGTTGGCCCCTGATGTCGGAGGAGGGGGTCTCGGAATATTGGGCCGAGATGCCGGAGCACTTGGCCGAATACCTCCTGAGCTGCCCTCCTGCAACGTGCGCTGATACCAGCTGCACTGCCGAGTAGAGTGGTTTGCGGGCTTGTTGGCCTCCAGAGTGTGGTAGCAGCATGGCTTATTCAGCATCTCCTCATACGTCAGAGGTTTCTTCTGCTCCACCCAGGTCTTTTGCACCTCCTGACTTTGACCCCAAGTTGGGCCATTTGTCTTTTGACGCTGGTTGCTGCCGGCATCCTCCTGCTCCCGGGGGGCTACCTCCTGCTCCCGGGTTACTGCTGCGACATGCTGCGCGGCATGGTGGTATTCCGGCTGATTCCTTTTGTGGCCGAACTCTTGGCGGTCATGGCTCCTGCTCGGTCCTGTGCGCTGAGGTCCCGCATTCCTCCTGTTGGAGTCTCCGACATCCACCAGGGGTTGCATGGGATCTCCAAGCGTATAGGTATCGGCGATGCGCATGGTTTCCGCCAAAGTCGTTGGCATCTTTCTCTGCAGTTTCTGCCATAGCATAGAGCCATGCCGGCATCCTTGCACAAACCAGGAGATGGCCTGCGCCTCCACCACTCCTTCGCAAGAGTTGCAAATATTGCTCCACCGGGTAAGGTACTCCCGGTCCGTCTCATTGCTCCTTTGCCTGCCGATGGCGAGCTGCTGAGGTCTGTTGGGCCTCTTGTACGTGCTGGTGAAGTTGCTGATGAATGCTTCTTCAAAGTCTAACCAGCACTCTATACTGCCAGCTCTCAGATTGTTCAACCAGATCCGGGCAGGTCCTTCCAACATCTGCGGTATATAGCGTATTGCCCAGCGTCTGTTTCCACCAGCTATGCTTACAGCAGTTACATAGTCGGTCAGCCAATCCTCCGGCTTCTTGCTGCCGTCATAGGTCTTGGCACCCCTGTTGAGCTGGAAGTTCCGAACAGGAGGTTCCCGCATGATCCGAGGTCCAAAGCAAGCAGGTCCCGGCGGTCCTTGTTCTTCCACCATCTCGGACTGGTGAATCCGGTCCAGCCGGAACCTTGCATCTGCCGGGTTCAGCTGTCTTGTTCCTATCCGAGATCCCAAGGGGTTCTCGTCTGGCTGATACTCGAGCTGCTGCATCCCTGAGTTGCCACCGTTGAGCCTATCCTGCACGGGAATTGCGGCTTGACGGGGGGCGGAGATGATGTCCCTCTGCGGGTTTCCCTGTACATGGGTAGGATTCCGGGGTGGGTCACCACGGCCAACCGGATTACAGTTTCCCACACCCTGGTTACCATCTCCACGGGTACTTCCCGCCTGCTCCGGTCTATGTTGTCCGGCTTGCCCTGCCTGCTGGATACCGGCAAACGCCGGGTCATAGGTCTGTAGCTGCTTGTTCCTCCCGGAACCTCTACTCCGGCTCCGGCTCTTGCTCTTGCTCTTGCTTCTGCTCGGATGTGGGGAAGAGGCCTCCCCATCCGACATCCGGCTGTTGGGTCTGGCTGAATGCACCTGCGATCCCGCTCTGGGGTTCTTCTTCTTGAAGGCCTGGTTCTGCCGGTTGGCCTCAACCACCAGCTCGTTGACCCTCTCCTGCTGCTTGCGCAGGGCTTCACCGGATAACCCCACTAACTCGGCCATAGCGGCTTCGGCGGCTCTAAGGGTTTTTGCCGGTGAACTGTACACTGGCTTCCCCGCAGAAATCCGGCTTCCGGTGTTGCTAGTGGTGGCTCCACCAGCTAGCTCCTCATTCACCATCCTTCCCTTCTTGCGCAGATCTGCAATGCGCTTCTCCCGGGAGTCTATCTTGGTGAATCCGTGAGCAGCATTGTAGTCCCGGAGGCTAACGCTGAGCTCGCGACGGAGCTCGGCGATCTCCTTTGCCTCAGCCAGTAACAGTTTCCGCTGCTCCTCTAACTCAGCCGAAGTGGCCTGGGTATCCGCTCCGGCCACCACAGGTACAGCTAACTTGGCTACCAGACCCGAGAGGGGATCCGGACGGCGTCGCGGCTGGGATGGCTATGGATCACCATCTCGGGCCGCAGGCCTTTCCTGCGGTGGTTTGGCCAAGCGAGGGATGCCGTCGGTCTCGCCATCAGCGTCCTGGTATTCCTCATTGGTGGTTCCGACCATCATCACTGCGACGGAACTCGGGGGGCGATCGGCGCGTAGACCCCGGGCTGCGCAGAGCATGGGAGGGTCACCAGCCTCCAGGACTAGGTCCGGGTAGCTACAGACAACCTCAGTGGCCACATAGGTGGTGAAACCACCAAAGTCGATAAGACATCCATTCCCCGGGAATGGTCTGTTCCGGAAGCAATCTGTATTGTCGGCGGCGAAGTCCATCCCCCCAAGTCTTACGACTAGGCCAGAGAGAACCCGAACGTCGAAACGTACCGGGGCGCCCGTCCGGATGTGTACACCAGCCAACGTCTCTGTCCGCCCCACGGTGGGCGCCAACTGTCGTGGTGGTGTCACGGCAGATGCCATAGGATGGCTAATTTGTGGGGCCGATGGACGTTGGTGGATCCGGGGAGGGATAGCGAGTTTAAGAACTCACACGGGGAGGATCCCGGTAAAACCGAGATCTCCCAAGAACACGAAACAAGAACAAAGTGCAACGGGGAAGATCTAATAAACACAAACAAAGGCACGAAGGCACCAAGCACCCACGCGATATACCCAGGTTCAGGGCCCTCGTGAGGAGGTAACACCCCTACTCCTGCCTTTCTTCTCTATATATTGGTGGTATAAGGACTACAACTTGCTACAAGATCTGTCAAAGGAGGAAGTACAATGAACTAGATGAACTCAAGGCGAAGAGGAGTGAATGCTCTGAGTAAATGCAACTATCGCTTTGGCACCGAAGTTGGTCTCTTCTTCTCAGGAGCAGTTATGGCGCCTTTTATAGAGTTCCGGCCGGGAGGGCCGGAAACCCTAAAATGCCACGGCCCCACCGGACAGGTCTAGCCGGGATGTCGTCACCGGCTAGTGCGACCTAGTCGCCGGGCTATCCGGTGTAGCCCCTGCGTCATCATCTCGCTAAGGACGGCAGGCGCCGTCCTGCACCATCATTGTCCCCTTGTCAGAGACAAGACATGTCTTTGCCCATCCCGGATAGCCTTTTCCGGATTGCCGGGCTAGGCATGTCAGGTCTTGTCGTAGCACGATTGTACCGGCTGACGCGCTCCCGTGTCAGGCGGGAGGTGACCATGCCTCCGTGTCAGGCGGGATGGTACTTCCCCCCGCTATAGACGGGAAAGCGTGCTCCAGACCGTTGACGGCCTACCGGGAGCTCTCTCGCCGGCTACCTCCTCTCTTGCCACTGGGAGCCTCTTCTGCATAAGATCAAGATCAACACGTACATTCCGGTTAGTGCTTATCCGGATACCTATCCGGTAAAGCCGAGTACACCATCACCCGGGAACCTTCTCGGTATCCCAGGTCCGGGATCCTTTCCGCACGATGTTCGAACTTATCTCAGGATGAGCAACTCTAGGCCTAGCCTCCCGAAGATGTCTTAGTCTGCCAGCAAAGACATCTTCGAGAAGCTAGTTCTTAGAGGAACCATCCGCTCTTGCCCGTACCACAAATGCGAGGATCGGGGAGGTCTATTTATAGCCGCAAGGCATGACCCTTACGGCTGCCACGGGGCCCCTTGGCCTTTCCCCGCGCCCAAGTGATCAGCTGCCCCTTCGGCACACCAAGGGGTGCTCTTTGCTGTCGCCAAAGGTCAAGTACTGTTGTTATCCATTATAATTTACCGGGATCTGCCCCTACCCGGGGGGCAGCTCCCCGACAGCATCATTGTTGTTGTTTTTGGGAGCTCGACGGGGAGGCATCTGTTGTTTAAGCATAGATGAGTAAAGATAGAAAGGTCTAAGGGAATTAATTCTACCCATGCAAACACAACAACCAAGAAACAAAATTTCAAACAATTCAAACTTTTACTAATCTTGGTCCAAATAACAAGAAGCAAAACGAGATAGTTCTCTTACCACACATTTGGTAGATCCTAAGCTTAGAAAATTCAAAATTCTAAATGCGTGTAAAAAAAAATGGTAGTCTCTCTAACTATCCTAGTCTTCAATCATGAGAACTTCTTCTTCATCCACTTCTTCTTCAACGTCTTCGATCTCATAGCCTTTACGGGTTAGCATGTTTCTGAGGTCTGCCACTTCCTTCTCCAACTCTAAGTTCTGGTCTTGGAGGTACTTCTTCTCAGCACGAAGACGCTTGATCAAGTCGCTATCAGCTTCAAGCTCAACCTCATTGGTGGAAAGTTCTACCTTCAACTCTCTTATTTGCTTGTTTCTTTGCTTGACCCTCTTTTCTTGACTTATAAATTTCTTCTCTTGTAGCTGGAATTTCTCCTCTAGTTCCTTGGTCTTCTCTCTTGTTCCTTCATCTTTTCTTCATTCTCCTTGACTTGGGTGCACATCTCATCATTCTTGTAGAGTTCTTCAAAGGAATCAAAATAAAGTTCATAGACTAAGAGTTCTAAGCCTTGGAAGTAATCGCTCACGAACTCATCCTTGCACATGTCCTCGGTGCCATAGAAGCAAGGATATCCATCTTCATTACGTCTTCCAAAAGGGAGGGAGTAGTGTCCTTCAAGTTCCTTGGAGTAGCGTCCACAAAGACGACCTATTGTGTATTGCATGACGACGTCGATTCCTCTCTCTATGGAGACTCCCATTATTCTTGTCTAGGCGCTTCGCCTTCACGTCCTTGTTGACAAATTCTGATTCCCCAAAGATCTTCTCTCTTGAACTTCTTTAGTATGCATCCCTTGATCATGGGTGTTGGTAGCTTCAGATGCTTGAGTATGTCGAACAAGATGCTGCCAAAACGAGACACCGGGTAGTCTTCCTCGCAGGTGTACTCGAATCTCTTCATCCTTAAGTTATGAAGGAAAGATATGAGATAAAATAAGAGAACAGAAAAGAAAGTACCTAGAAGAAAAGCAAGAATATTTTATAGAGGTTTTTATACTTAGTAAAATTAAGTTTTTGGCCAACCTATTTCTAACCAAACATAGGGTTCGAACCTACAGGCAACACAATGCTCTGATACCATCTGTAATGTACCTACACTTAAAAATATGGCAGATACCTGTGTATAGTGCAAACCCCTGGATCGATTCATTTGCACACAGTTTACGATGAATATCACAACATTGTATCAATATTACACGAATAATCCAGACTTGGTAAAATAAATAGTTCGATACATATTTGCATAGCATAAAGCTAGCTCAAACAGTAAAGCAGCGGAAATAAACTTCAATGAGCCTCCATCTTCATGACACGCCACAGGCGATAACATGTTGGTGCAGACTCGAACCTAAAATGTATTCCTTACTCTACATCAGAAAATTCTGCAATAAATAATAATTTGCAACAGAGTGGGTCAGATTCCATATAAAATGGAGTCTGGCAAGTGACACTATGGTGGACACTTAGTGGAATAACTCTATAGCCTATATGCATATTGGGCTGGTGGAGTTTAAGGCTAATTTGCATAAAGCCAATTTTTCCTACTCTTTTGAAAACACTTTTCTTGAATTCAAGACGAGTATGGCATGAAAACCATAATCTCATCTTCCCCTGTTCACCCATCAAATTTTAACTTAGAAATTGGAATGTTGGGAGCCTCCGTTGAATCCTTGATCGGCTGCTCAAATTGTCCGTATCCGGGGACACAGCTAAGTACTTAGTTTTAACTCTGCAGAGGTTGTGCACTTTTACCATTAGACCCAACTAACCCAAACTATCCTCAAGCACACCATTTGTGCTAAGGAGAAGGAGAGAGTTGAGACGAGACTTTTCAGAAGCATTTTCCCGTCCCTTGCAGACTTGACGCGCTCCAAGCTAACCATCTACCACCACCTGTCAAGTCGGGCCGAGTCCACGCAGCTTACTCCATCTAGCCAGAGCCCATTGACTAATGGTTGCACGAGAAGCAATCTTCACTTAGAGAAAACATTGGTCCCTTTATTACCCTGGGTGGCCATCCACAAGTGACTATTCCTTAAAGGTCACCCCTAATGAATAACACTCAACATAAACCAATCAACACCAAATTCCACCCAGGTGTTACATTAACTTAGTAGAATTTAACTTTTCATAAAGCAACTTTTGCATAGCATCAATAATTCTACTAAGTTATTACATAGGTTCCTAGACTCAAGGGGTGGAGAGTTCTAAGGTTTTGCACAGCAATCTACTAAGTCCTACACATGCATATAGAAAATACTCTAGGTAATGCATAGAAAATACTTAGGAAATTTATGGGGGGGGGTGCCACTTGCCTTGGCAACAGGCAGAACAACAACAGCAACTGTAGTCCTCGTTCCTCTCCGAAAATTCTAAACACAACAAACAATACAACATAAACAAACAAGTTTCTTAAAAATACTAAGGGAAATATGCCATGTATGATGAGCAAAATATTTCTAAGGACTAGATGCATGCCATGCGATGAAATATGTGAGTTAATGCGAAGCAAGTTTTGTGGTCCAAAATTTTACTAAGGACTTAGGAGTTTTCAATAGTTTTCTAAAGACAACACTTAGAGAAAAATTAGCACCTCTAGCCAAATAAAAGCTCCTCACTTATTTTCTAATTTTTTAGGTGGTAAGGATTCTATAATATTATATATACTTTTATATTTCGAAAATAAAAAGTAAATAATTCTTTTTTTTAATATTTATATTTAATTTTATTTATTATACAATGTCTAAAAAGCTTTTAATCACAGTAATTACACAAAAGCTCATAAAATATTCTAAACAAAATATTGGAAAATTCCTGCAGCTAGTACTTAGCCTTACAAGTTCATAGCAAAATAGTTTGATGAAAAATAAATTATATATATATAGTTATGCTTAATTTACCATTAATGCACTTCTCGTTTTAAACAAAATTTATTCGATAAAATACCAATGTAATGATGCCAAAAGTTTCTATACTTCATAAGCTTTCCAAAACAATTTTTTTTTATAATTTTTGGATAAAGGAGTGAAAATTAATGATAGAAACAAATTCAAGGGACTAATCTGTGATAAACAGAAAAATAATCTTCACGTAGAGATCCTCGGGCGATGTGGCCTCCTCTGATTGGTGCGCTCCTGGCGATGCGGGACAAGTGGGCGCGGACGGCGGACGGCGCAGCGCGGACGGACGCGGACGGGATCCTGTGGGTTCTTCGGTGTCGTGGCGCGCTCTAGTTGGTCGATACCTCTTCGCGATGAGATCTAATCTGGCGCGTCGATAACAGATCTAACGGCGCAAAACAAAAGGGGCAGAAACCGGCGGCGCTTTTCGCCGGAACTACTCCGGTGAGCCAAAAATCGCGGCGGCGACGAGCGTTCCTATTGACCCGGGGCGAGTGAGATGGCCAGAACTTACCGCGGTGCTGGGGAGGACGAGGCGGTGACGTTGGCGTGTTGGAGCAATCGGGCGTGCTCTTCTTCGTCTGGGGTTCCTCGCCGAAGACGGTGACGACGGCGGCTTCCTTCGATTCATCACGAGCAGCTCGATCTGGCGCGGAAGAGGACGAACGGCGAGGTCAAATGGGCGCACCAGGACGAGGGACGAATTACGGGACAAACGAGAGGACTCGGGGAGGTCGGAAACGCACCCAAACTTGCAGATTGCGGCGGCGGTAATGGCGGCGGCGGCGAGCTTCGTCCGAGCAGCCTTAGGGCGCGATTTTTAGGGTTTCAGGGTGCAAAGGGAGGAGGCGGGACTGGGTTTAAGTAGGCGGCGTACGGCACACAATCCTAGAGCACACGGCATCAACTTCTCGTGATCGAAACGGACTCCGCGTCGAGAATATCTCGCTGGGAGGTTGAAGATGGCACGTCATCGCTGACATCAGCGTATGTGTCCCTGGCGTCAGGGAGAGAGGGAGCGGGGCGCGGACTCGGGCCTTTACTGGGCCGCAACGCCCAGCGCGCGTGAGAGAGGGGAAATGGGCCGTGCCAGGCCGGCTCGGCAAGCCCCCTTTTTTTGTATTCTTTTCTTTTTCTTTTCTGAATTTACACACCTTTTTGAGTTGCCACTTCAAAATGATTCAAAATAATTTGTAAAATTTTGTAAAATTTATCCTTACCAAACTAAACCTTTTAAAGTATTTTATAACATTTTTTATATAATTAATTATTTTGGTATTCTTTCAACATTTATAAGTAATGATGCAAATGCAAAATGTAATGACAATGCATGCAATGATATGAATTTGGAAGTTTAGATTTTTTGTGAAATTTGGGATGTTACAACAAATTAGTACTCACTAAAGCATATGAAACATGCAACTATATGTATTCTTTTCAAATCAACTTCAATATCCCTATCCCAATTCTTTTGTAGCATCCAACCTAACTAGTTTAAGAACTCCATTACATCTCCCACACTCATAATATATCTCAAAGTGGTGGTCTTATAAATACAAAAAGGAAAGAATAAGAATAAGAATAAGACGCTCCAAATTTATGAGATAGTATTATGTTGCCCGCAAAACAGAGAGTAGAGATGTTTAAACCAATAGTTTGATTGGTCTAGTGGGGGGCCTTGGGCATCCCGAAGCTTATGGTCTTCACCATAGTTGGATAGCTCTTGGTGCATGGCTCCTCTAATCCCCGTGAAAAAACTTCAACACAAAACATTCTCCCATTTTCTTTTTTGGAGGGTGACATTAGTGGGTATAAAAGATATAATGCTTGCTGCTAGAAATTCCTAAACACAAATTTATTTAGAATTTCCAGTAGGTATATAATGTTGCGTACTTCCTTAAAAACTAATATGATAGAAAGAATCAACCTAAATGTCAAAAGGATGTACAGAACAATATTGGACATAATATGTTTAGAAAATAGCAGCAATAAAACGTAATTAATTACCCTACTTACAGATGTCGATAAATGATGCCCATTTTTGTGCATATAGAGGATGAAGAGTTGAAACTTTAGTTGAAATATCAGCCCTAATGAGGCCCCGATTCGTCGCTTGGCCAAATCCATCAAATTTCATAAGAGTTATAGTCAATCATGTCACAATCTTTCATATTCTCGTAATCACATATTTGTATTATGTAAAAAGGATCTCCAGATCACGTCCGGACTCGGATTGGGGCCAAATGTATAGTCCGGAAATATCAGGATAAAATTTCTACAACTATGTATTTCACATCATCTTCAGTTGAGGTCGTCTTCATGGGTGTATGTTGCAGTCTTTGTAAACTGTTCTGAAGTGACATATTTAAAGAAACTTTGAATTTTACCATAATGAGTGATTTCCATGTGTGTTTCCTATGCAGCGAGTGTAAAATAGGAATTTGTGCACTTTTACAACTATTAATACGTTAGTTCCAATAAATATAATAAAGTTGCAAATAAATAAGGAATTTAACACAATAAACTATAAAGTTCATATATGCATTTTATATGCATCAGCAGCCCACCTAATAGGCCTTCCCGTAGGAGAGCCCAGAAGGTGACCGCCTCCCCCATGATGGATCCTAGGGGCCCATGCGCATGGGGGATTTCCCCTCCTAGATTGGATCTAGGATGTGATCGTACCCCTTCACCCCTCCCCGATATAAATAGAAGGAACCCCCATGAGGAAAACGTGACAATTGGCACGAGGAGCTCTCCTCTCCTCTTGATGTGCCTCCTCCCTCTCTCAACTCCACCCCTCCCGTGTGACTCCTCGAAGAGCTGTGTAGGAGCGAGGTCTACTGCACCGTTGCACACCGTCGTGTTACGGAAACTTCCGGTTGATCTAAACAGATATACTTCCATAATCTCTGATGGATTGGGGTCCGAGAGGTCATCGTTGATCACCGTACGTGTACGAGTACTCATAGATTCTGCACTTGTGGTGCTGGTGTGGTTGAACCAGGATCTACACGAACTTGAAGTTGGCTAGCTGCGTCAGCACCATGCGTCATCAACGCTTGTACGAGAGCGTAATTCCCGCGTTCGGTCTGGTAAGATACTGAAACACCCTAATTGTTACAACATTACTAATAGATAGATCTTCAACATTCGGTGTTGTCGTAAGTTTGAAAAATTATTGTTCTCTGCCCTGTAACCCCAACATGACCAACATATGGTAACCGGGTCCTCGTTGATTCCTTTTATTCAAAATATTTATATGTTATCTCTCGAACGGTGTGATGACCCAGCATACCACTGCATGGTGTAGTATGATATAGTCGTTGACATAGCACCAATGGATCACCGTCCACCAGTGTTACATCATCAGAGTGGTACAACAGAAACATCGCAGGTCCAAAGCATGACTATAGATTACAAACAGAAGATCCCAAACATCAGATCTTTAGAACATCCTCGAAACAATGAGGCAAGGCCCTAATAAAAGAAAAAAATCTCGGAGGAACTAACCTATAATAAGCCTACTGCTAATACTGCTAGGCTTGCGATTGCGCTATAGCAACGCCTACAAAGATAGGTTTTAGACTAGGAATATGTTCTCTTCTACACATCGCCTTCATTTGTCCTCCGTCTTCCTTCAACTGCTTCAACTCGATGTACTTGCCTTTTTTGGTATCTTGAGTTTATCCTCAAGTGTTGCCTTCTTGTTGTCCTTCACGGCTAAGAAGGGGTTTAAAAGGCAAGGGTGAGTAACAGCGTTACCCAGCAAGTTCAATATATATAAGGTGGGAAGTTTGATGCATAAACACAGCCACAGACAATGGATTGTCGTAGGGTAATGCAAGTTTTTGAAAATATTTCTTCAAAAGGTTGCTTTTATTCTGAAGACAATGCTCGTCAGGAGTCACAGGGCTAGGGCTATGAGGAGCCTCCTTTCCTGCTGCGTTCGTCGTTTCGTCCTGGAACGTGGAGTAACATGTTACATTCATACACTCTGCAGAGCTGCGCTGCTTTACCCATAAGAGATCAAGACCTTGTTGCACAACCGGGCGTACTTTCCCGTCCACGCACTTCCTTGGTGTGGGGCCCAGTCAGTAATCCAAGCCAATCACTGCGCCTTTCCACCATCCCCGCACCCCCCCCCCCCCCCATTACTTCAGTTGCAGGCTAGAGGAAACCAATCATCTCATGCCTGCTGACTATTTGGAAACCGCATCAAATCAGTCCTGAAGCCAACCTTCATAGATGCTAGAAGCCACAACCCGAAGGTGAGATTATTATCCGAGCCATCTCAAGCTCATGAGCGGATTTACCACCGCCTGGCTTGTACTATGCATCCGTTGGTGTACGAGAGGAAAAGGGTACAACTGACTTCTCCGTCCCATTCCAGATCTCATGGTTGCGCGTAATATTCGACACAAGAATCACTGGTGACATTTGTTGTTAAGTCCTAAGTGATACTTTTCCGTGCAAATGGAACCTCCACCACAACATTCTTACCTGGTCCCATCTGCCAGCCATATGTGATTACCACCTCACTGGTGGATAACCATAGTCATATCATTATAAAATAAGTTTTCGGTCATTTTTGTAGTGCATGTGATAATAGAATTTTGAAAATAGTTTCTTAACAAATATTCCAATAGGACATGTATAAAAGGGATGAACTTTCCTTTTTGACTGCAAGATTATGCAGCCAAGGTCTTCGACATAATATAAACTCCGAGAAGGCTGAAAACAACAACATCCTGGTTGTCCCACATGCCATACTCTCATACATTTCGAATTTAATTTCCAGGGAAATAATTAAATTAGGACGTTGACGTCATGTGACGTCAGCGACTGGAATCCGGCTCGGGTGAGCACGATTTTCTCACCCCGGCACGAATTCGAGCTGGAGCCTCTACGGTTTGGTATGAGGGCGCTGCGGGGAGGCGATTGGCGGCGATTTTGGACCAAATGGTCGCTGGAATAACCGGCGGCGACCATTTGCGCGGCGGCGGACGGCGGTCACGGCGGCGAGCATGAAATAGAAGAAGAACACCGTGGTGCTCAGAAGCTCACCCTGAACACGATGGATGGCTCGGTGAAGCGGGAGGTGGTCTGACGGCGACGAACTCGTCCGCGGCGGGCGGCGGCCGGAGATGATGAAGACGACGAAATCCTCCATCTCCTTAGGTCCTCAGCACGCATGGCTCATCGGGGAGGAAGAGGGAGACACAGGGAGCCTCCAGAACTTCTCGGTTTGGCACGGGGTGGCCGGAATCGTCGGGTATCGCCGGCGCATGGCGGCGGCCCGAGAGAACTAGGGTTAGGGTTTGGGAGAAGAATAGAGAGAGAGGGCGTGAGGGGGATAGTGAGGATGGGGAGATGCGGACGCCTCTCCATGACCTTATCCGCGCGAGGGAAGCGAGAGGACGCGGCATGGCAGGTCGGGCGCGAGGACACGGCGTTGCCGTCCTTCTGGCCGAAGGAAGAAGAAAGCGAAAAGAAAAGGAATTTTGCGAATAACCCCCTGAATATTTCGGAAACCACAAGAACAATTGACACAGGCCTCTAGTCAGATGTTTTTTACCTTTTTCTTGAATAGAAACTTACAGGAAGGTCCAGGGAAGGTTATATTTTGAATAAAGTGTTTATTTCAAGTTGGTATATTTTGCCTCCTTGCTATATTTGGGATATTTGGTATAACCCAATTTCTTTATATGTTTTGAGTAATTTTCAGCATGTAAAGTGGATTTGAGCTTATTTGGATGTATTTCCCATTTAAAATATGTGGCTTGCACTACTTATTTTTTTATTGTGCATTAAAGAACTATACCATTATATTTGTATGCCACCAAATATTTGTGATCATTTATTATCTTCAACTTCTAAATATGGTTTGGGTTTTCCCCAAAAGTATAAATGGATTTAATTATTCAACTTTGTAAATTGAATATCTTGTATAACTTTGATTTCAATTAACATATAAAATGACTTTGGTATTAGTTTCAACTTTTTTATAAGTTTCTTTTGAAGAAATGTGGTATTCACCCCTTGAGTTTAGTGATGTATTTTAGACATGAAAGCATGTTCATATTTGTTTATTTGTTCATATTTGGATTGTTTTTATTTGTTGATAGAGATACAATATGTTTAAATGATAATTGTGATTTGATGGCTTACTCCAAGGTAATGATAGATATAATTATTCACTCTTATGATTTTGTGCTTTAAAATTCCTTGGTCAACACCAAGTTGTTGTCCAGTGATAATTGTAATGTTCATTGGGATACCTATAAGGAGTATACACATAGGAATAATTCACTTTCATGTTTAAGTTTAAGACATGGCCATATAGGATTGATTTCATAGACCTGACAACTAAACTATGAGAGATCATCATCAGATAACCTGCCTTTGGTCAGGTCTTATGGCTTGATAAACAAATAGAATGATGTGAATTAGTCTTGCTTTATTACATCACTCCTACTGATGATCAAAGATTGATAACTCCTTCCTGGCAGAATAAATGTCTTTGAAATGGGCATTTTGGAAATAGTTGAATGTAGGTGTATTTATAACATCAAATGTCCTTATGCATATAAGACGAATTTGTTAACAAGGTAGCGAACCTTGTCTCCAAACTACTACTTATACTCAAGTGGCTGAGGTATTTGATGTATGGATTATCTAGCCTTTAGTTAATTTGCATATGACACTCAAGTGTTTGAGCGTACAAAAGTGAGTTGTTAACAAGGTTTCGAAGCTTCTTATCAAACTACTTCTATATAACCCAAACCTTTTATCATCACACATTTCTAGAGACATTAATAAAGATGGATGATGATATGAGAGTTCCCAATTCCGCATGGTAGATTGACATAACACTTCTATGCCCATCTAAGGAATCTTCTTATAAGCCTTCTTGTTGTATTTCCTCCCTTATGTTTATCTTCTCTTGTGGATGACTTCTAAAAGATTGGTAGATAAGTAATTAAGATGTCTAGATCAAGGAAGAAGATCTAGGGTAAGATTTAAGTGAATCCTCTTGGTATTCAAGACTGTCATGAAGTCCATGTACTAGAAGTATGTCTAGCACAACTGATGAGAATAGATGCTCAGACGATAGCTAAGAACAACTAGGTTGATCATTAACTCCGAAGTAATGTTTTGGTGTATGGGTGTTATGTTCATTTGGTGTTACATTCCTATCGTATATTTCTCTAACCCAAAATAAGGTCTAAGCCAAGATCATCTCAAAGTTTATAACGCTCAAGTTGATGATCTACTTCAATTCCACCAACTCAAGTCAAACTTCAATCACTCAGGGTTTTGAAAGTGAATGCGCGAAAATTCTTCGGATGTTCTGATGCATGAATGCAATGTACACTCATGTGTCCTCTATATTTCAGGACTCTAAATCCTGGGATGTTACAGTCTCCCCTCCTTAAACTAAACTTTGTCCTCGAAGTTCGTACTCTCTTACGTTTCGGATTCTTGACCCGTCTTGTGTATAAATTGGTAGCTCTCGAACTCCGTATTGATCCTCAATGGAGATAATTGGTGTATCCCCAAATCCATTATTTTCTTCTTCTTGAGGAATCCTCTTTTGACTTAGCCATAGCTAACTGCCAGTTCCAAGAAGTATCTGATTCCTTTTTGGAATATTCCACACCAAGGTCTATCTTCTTGAAAAACTCCTTGAATCAGAGCTTCATCTAACCCTTGTTAGTCCTATTAGTAGCTCTAACTAAACTCCTTCACTTACTAACTGACCTACCATTTGGAAGGTACTTAGGGTTTAGGAAGTCTTACTAAGGTACTCTTTACTTCTTTTTCAACCAACCTAGGTAATGGCACTATACCTAATTCACCCTAATATGAATGGTCGGGAAAATTTACTTCCAAAGGCTTACTTAATCGGTTTTACTTTTTCTCGTGTCATCTGGAATCTTGATAATACACTCATCCATGTGATGCAAAGTGATCTTCTGAAATGCATTACTAGGTGATTTCTACAACACCAACCTTCCGTCATATTCTTGGTTAGAACCAAGGAATTACCCTTTACTGACAAAAGCAGTTGAACAACTTGGTTTTGTCAATCACCACTTCAAATCTACTCCTTACTTCATTCTGATAGGAATCTCAACCTGAATCGAGATTACCTCAAGGGTTCTATCTTTGTCTGGATTACAGCAAACCTTATGACAATAAGGCCCAACTGCTCCAAATCTAGGGTTCCTTCTCATCTTTTACTGCAGTTGATCATACCTCCATACTTCTACTTCTTTATTTACTCCCCTCCTTAGATTTTTGTAAAGGTGTGTTTACTTTGTATGTACCAACATTGGTCTTATGGTTGGATATTGGTCTTTGCACACCTTTCATTTACCTTTTTGTGATCTCACAAAGGAAATATGCGGTGCACCCACACAATTGTGGATATCCGAAGTAAATTCTCCAAAAAATCTTCAGGCTAGAAGGTCCTTCGTCTCTTCTGATGCCAATACTTCTGGCGAATCCAGGAATTCAGAGTTATACACAACTGTTATGTGCTCTTAGACATGTTAGCCGAGAGTTACTGGGGTACCACTCCCAGGCAGAATTGCACTGCAAGCATGCCGGGAACACCGGTAACACAAACCCCTCGGAATACTATCACGCTAATTATAACAAAAAATGCATAACAAAGAATCCTAGAATAGTAACAATTACTGTCGGACTCGACCTCTGAATTATACGGCAATGCTATGTGTCACTGGTCATGCTACGTAACCAAGGGTCCCTGGGTTTACCAAGCGCAGACCGATGCTCATCGGTAGGCGTGCTCAGAATGGATCATCGGCACACAACCCCTCAGTTGCGCCATAACACGGGCATAGCCAAAACTGCATAACAAAGAGCCCAAGAACCATAACCCTTCATCTTCATGCAAGTCTTCATCTTCATCCAGGTCTTCAGCTCGGCCCTTGGAACTCGTCTCTTCCTTACACGAATTCCTATTCTATCTAGATCTATAACATTAAGACCTATCTTGGTGATGCAACATGCATTTGCACATCAAGCAAAGCTTCATGAACATATCCAGTCACACAAAGAACCAATAAAATCCAAGAAATCCAAATGATATGCATACATGCATAAGTAAAGCCTATAACATAGCACTTCGAGTATAACATGTCTCGTACTAAGGCTTGTATAAAGTATTATAGTATGATGCACACATATAGTAGTATATAGGTCTCTACCATTGTATGGTAAGGTATATGGTTCATACTACTTTTCATCTCACTTATCTACTCTAGTTGACCACTTGTAACAGGATAAACAACGTCAAAGTGATCTAAAGTAGTAGTTATCTACCACTAAATGTGATCTACCTCTCTTACTATGCATGCTACCAATTGTGTTCCAACTAAGTATTAACATCACACAATCTCTCACGGTTGCTACACAAGTTGTTATTAGCATGTAATACCTCCTCATTATCCTACTTAAGTTATCTATATCTCGCATATGTTGATCCTACACACTTTTATTCAAAGTTATTTCCTTAGCAAATTGTCACAATTAACGTTCTTATCATGGTTTAGGAGCTAGACTCACCAAGAGACTTTCTTGTATTAAGCTACTATCATCATATTCGCTATCCTATGACATACTACTATTGGATCACTAAGGAGGCTACACCATCACTCAAAGAAGCACAAGTGAATCTCACGTGACTAGTAGTTGTGGTTATACTACCTAAGATGGCTTCTTTTTAAAAGATACCACCATCAACACATATAGGTGCTTCTAAATTGGTCCTACTTCAGTTCATTGAACACGGGTGGTTATAGGATAAGCTTTACTAGGTCATACATACTAAGGATGAGATATGTACGTATTCGTTAAAGAATACAACATAACTTTATCTAAGAACAGATAGGAACTACTTCTTCCCATAAGATATGAAAGAATATTTTACTCCATTGTGTTAAGATTATTCTCAAGTGAATATCCATCACAAGAGTACTAAGAAACTTGGTTTAGATAAGGTGGCTACCTATAGTCACTACCCAACCTACATGTCTCCTTTAGAGGGTTTTAATCCTAGGGTCAAAGCGTTTGCTCTGATACCAGCTGGGATGACCCAGCATACCACTACATGGTGTAGTATGCTATAGTCGTTGACATAGCACCGATGGATCACCGTCCACCAGTGTTACGTCATCAGAGTGGTACAACAGAAACATCGCAGGTCCAAAGCATGACTATAGATTACAAACAGAAGATCCAAAACATCAGATCTTTAGAACCTCCTCGAAACAATGAGGCAAGTCCCTAATAAAAGAAAAAAATCTCGGAGGAACTAACCTATAATAAGCCTACTGCTAATACTGCTAGGCTTGCGATTGCGCTATAGCAACGCCTACAAAGATAGGTTTTAGACTAGGAATATGTTCTCTTCTACACATCGCCTTCATTTGTCCTCCGTCTTCCTTCAACTGCTTCAACTCGATGTAGTTGCCTTCTGTGGTATCTTGAGTTTATCCTCAAGTGTTGCCTTCTTGTGGTCCTTCACGGTTAAGAAGGGGTTTAAAAGGCAAGGGTGAGTAACAACGTTACCCAGCAAGTTCAATATATATAAGGTGGGAAGTTTGATGCATAAACACAGCCACATACAATGGATTGTCGTAGGCTAATGCAAGTTTTCGAAAATATTTCTTCAAAAGGTTGCTTTTATTCTGAAGACTATGCTCGTCAGGAGTCACAGGGCTAGGGCTTTGAGGAGCCTCCTTTCCTGCTGTGTTCGTTGTTTCGTCCTGGAACGTGGAGTAACATGTTACATTCATACACTTTGCAGAGCTGCGCTACTTTACACATAAGAGATCAAGACCTTGTTGCACAACCGGGCGTACTTTCCCGTCCACACTTCCTTGGTATGGGGCCCAGTCAATAATCCAAGCCAATCATTGCGCCTTTCCACCATCCCCGCACACCCCCCATAACTTCAGTTGCAGGCTAGAGGAAACCAATCATCTCATGCCTGCTGACTAGTCCTGAAGCCAACCTTCATAGATGCTAGAAGACACAACCCGAAGGTGAGATTATTATCCGAGCCATCTCAAGCTCATGAGCGGATTTACCACCGCCTGGCTTGTACTATGCATCCGTTGGTGTACGAGAGGAAAAGGGTA
The DNA here is from genome assembly GCA_026929855.1 of Poa annua. Classification (NCBI taxonomy): domain Eukaryota; kingdom Viridiplantae; phylum Streptophyta; class Magnoliopsida; order Poales; family Poaceae; genus Poa; species Poa annua. The sequence goes on from CM049428.1 coordinate 31,380,730, forward strand.
CAACTGACTTCTCCGTCCCATTCCAGATCTCATGGTTGCGCGTAATATTCGACACAAGAATCACTAGCGCCATTTGTTGTTAAGTCCTAAGTGATACTTTTCCGTGCAAATGGAACCTCAACCACAACATTCTTACAGTGGTCCCATCTGCCAGCCATATGCGATTACCACCTCACTGGTGGATAACCATAGTCATATCATTATAAAATAAGTTTTCGGTCCTTTTTGTAGTGCATGTGATAATAGCATTTTGAAAATAGTTTCTTAACAAATATTCCAATAGGACATGTATAAAAGGGATGAACTTGCCTTTTTGACTACAAGATTATGCAGCCAAGGTCTTCGATATAATATAAACTCCGAGAAGGCTGAAAACAACCTCATTCGTCCGGTAAGGACTAATGTTTAAAGAAACAAGATGATTAATGCATAAGGATGAGAAGCATTGCAGAGTACCCCGAATCTCACTCTCGGAGATTGTGTGTTGTTTGAGTTGGGTGTTTTCATTTACAGTTGTTTGGTCTTCAAGTTTACTTCACAAGCAAGATGAGTTGTTTAACATTAATGTTCATGTATCATATTAATCATAAGAGTAAAGTCAAACCACATATAAGCACTCAATGGTTGCTTTAAGTTGTGTTCATCTTATGGTGGTGGAAGGCATTATGAACTTTAATTAAAGAGACCAAGTATTATATTATATGATGGCAAAAAGAATAACTTTTGAAGAACATAAATAATGTCTAACATTGTTGATACCATAACTCATGGTTAATAGAGATCTTATAACATTATTCTTCTTTGTGTGTTTTACCCAAGACCTTACCTTATGAACATTATTTGAGTTTAATTAAGCATTTACAACTTAAACTTAGCTTAGTTTCTTATGAACGAATGATTTGTTGATTATAGAAGAAAACAAATTACTTATCTACCAAAGGGTTATTATCCTTTTAGGTGTCTGTTAGTGTTCTTCACTTTACCAAATTATAAGCAAACAAGAAGTAAATAATACATGAAATAAGTGGAACATTCCTAGAGAGTGGAACTATGAACTACGTACTTTTCAAATGTTATTGGATTTTTATTTATTTGAAATGATTACCAAATAGTAGTAGATCAACCTTTATAAGCTTATATGTAACATCCCAATATTTTGGAATGTTTAGAAAACACAAAAATTTAAAACTTTTATTTTGATTAAAATAAAATATTAAATTGCATAAGAGAACCAATTATAAAAGACTTCAAGCATCTAGAAGAGTTTTAATATTTTAATTATCTTGGAAAGATCATTACTTCCAAAAGTTGATCCAAGTTAAACAATTTATTATCCATTGTGGTTATTAAACCTCAATATGTAATATGACAAATGTTTTTACGAAAATTTCAAACCATTTCATTATAATAAAAGGTTTCCTTATAAATATTTGTTTCCACCACTTAGCCTTAGCTATTCATAATTTAAAATGGTATTTACAAGTGTAATTTTAAATAATTTAAAACAGGATCCATTTGCCAAATGGTTTTTCTTTAGTTCCACTAAGTACAAAAACATAGTGTTGAAATTACAACCTATAGTTAAAACTTTAATAACTTCATATGTTTTATATAAATGGATTATCCAATTACATTTCATTAGCTTAAAATGATCTTTATTTATTTTCAAAACATAAAATGATTTTCAGGAGTATATTTTTGTGATTTTAAATCTAAAATCTTTTCCAAAGTGGTTATGAAGCTTTCAATTGAGTTATCTTATTATAAATAAAATGGTGCCGAAAAATACTTCAAACTAAAATGATTACATTACATTTTCTCTACTTAATTCAAATAGGTATAATATGTGATTTAATAATCTATTAAAGCTAGATTTTATGTAATAATAGAATATGAGTTTAGATAACTTAATTCCAAAACATATTTGAATATGGGTATTTTACAAATTTTATTTAGCCAAAAGAAAACTTAATTTAATTTATAATTACAAAATTGATATTTAGTATCAAATTGGTATTTAATGAATTTTACAAAAATATTAAATTTCAAAAATGTTTAAAACATGCCCACAAATGGTTTAACTCAAAGATAATAATTTTATGAATTTTTAGAAATTTGTTTGACTGCTTTTGGACACTTAAATTTAAAGTTATGAAATAATAAAATAAAAATCAGAAAAGAAAAAGGAAGGGTGACGTCATCGTCGTCTTCCTCATGCCGAGATTCACGCCCCCGATTCTTTCCAAAAATCCGTCGAGGTTCTTGCGGGATTGGTTCCCTCCCCTGCCCCATTTAAAACCCCGTACCCTCCTCTCTCATCGCCCCTCAAAACCCTAAGAAATCCTGCCCCAGACTACCAGAAAAAGCTCGCCGGAGCAACGCGAGTCCGCCGCCGTTTTCCTCTGATTTAGCGACGAGGTGAGCACGAACGGGACGGAGACCCCCTCCTTCCTTTTTCCCTTGTCCTTGCGCTCCTCCGTGACCCCTTGGTCAAATTTCTTCCGCAGTCGTTGGAGTGGAATGAGATCACCGACGCTCGCCGGCGTTTGAGGAAACCCCGACCGCGTCTCGCCACCGCCCGAGGACGCACGAGTTGACGTCGTCGCCACCATCGAGCCCGCCGCGCCGCACCGCATCTCGTCGTCACCACCGCAGGCTCAGGGAAGAACCGGAGCCACCGCGCCGTCCTCGACTGAGCCGCCGCCGTCGTCTGTCTCGCCTCCGGTGACCGAAAGCGCCGCCCGGTGAGCTTCTTCTCCTATGTCTGTCCGATCAATTTTCAACGGTTAGGATTAGAACACTTAAAACGAATCAGTACGATTCTTTTCTGGCCGTTAGATCTGGATCTGACGATCCAGATCGTTTCACTTATCCACGTCAGCAACCCAGTCAGCGCCCAGTCAGCGCACACGTGGATATTATTTTCTTTTAATTAGATTAAATAGCAGTTTTGCAGAAAAGCCCCAGCCACTTAGAATTATCATAACTTTTTAACCCTTGACCCAAATTGGACAAATTTTATATCAAATTGAAGCCCTCGACAAGTAGAACCTGCTGGAACTTTTAAATTTCAAATGTGACCTAGTTTAAAATACTCAAATTTCAAATGGTGAATTCGATTATTTTTGTAATAACTTTAGATCAGTAAATTCTAAAAATTTCAAATAAAATTGTTTTAGACACTCTATAAAATGTGTAACATGTTGCATCTATTATAAAAAAAATTTGAGAATTATTTTGATAATTAAATTGTTGTATGTTTATTTTGAATAGTTTTACTATTTTTGGACATAACTACTAATAGAAATATTAGTTTTGATTTAATCAAATTACTATGAACTTAATTAAATGCCCTCTGCCTATTAACTCCATCTATAAAATTTCGTTATAAATAATGTTTGAACAATTTAAAATGAATTTAAAGGTCAGAGACTTAATTTGATTTATTGTAGCACATTATAAGGTTTATTAATTTAAAACTTATTACTCTGTACCAAAGGCATAACAAATTGTCCTTGTCCGGAGAAAGCTCAAATTCATGTTTATTAATATATTTCATAACATGAATAAGTAAGTTTTGTTAAAACCTTTTAAATAGTTCTAGTTCCTTTACAAGGGTTTTTAAATGCATTTGGTTAATTAGGTGTTACTAAAAATGTGATTTAAAACATTATAACAATTTAAATAACTAAGATATTATTAATACTACAAACTTTGAAGTTGGGAATTAAAAATGTATAGATATGAGAAAGGTAAGAAATTCTTGAATTTGATTTTGGTTAAGTTTAATTCTAAACATAATCTTGGGTAAATGAAATTAAATGTTTACAGTTGTACTAAAGTGTTAAACCTTGCTTTTAAAATTGTGATTAAGTCTTCATGATATCCCTTTGGGAAAACTTTTGAAGACCATTTCATTAGAAAACTTGGAAACACCCATACAACCTTCTTGAGTTGAAAGTGTTCTTTGACTCCAAACCATCCCCGGCAAAACCCTAAACTCAAACACATTAATTCTTTTTGTATATTGAATTAGGTGACACCTTTGACCAAACCCTTCCAAGAAGACTCGTTACGCTTGTTGTGTTCAATATGTTTTGTGTTTGTTGAATTGCTTGTTTATTGGGTGTCCTTTTTACTATATAGTTTGAAACGGGGAGCACCCATTGACTTCGACAAGAGTGTGAGAGAAACGACAACTTTCATAAGGCAAGTGACTTCATAAAACACCTACTATTTTATTCTATTGCATATCTAGTGTTTTCAAACATTTTTTGCAAAAGTAGTATGCATGATAGGTTTTTGGGAGATTGTAGTATGCTATGCAAACCTTTTAGGTTTCCCCTTAGAAATTCCAGATTAGACCCCTATTATAATTTAGTTGAAGAACCTGCTGCAAAAATGATTGTTTTATGGTTGATGTGATAAATGAAAATTTCCACTAAATTAATTTAACGCCTGGGTGGATTGGGTCGATCAAGGAGGTTTCAAGTTGAGTGGCTTCTCAGGGCCAAGTTTTCATGGTTGTCTTCGCCCAAGATAGTTTCCACTTACTTGGGGCCATGATATGCGGTGTTAACCTGGGTTGCTCACTTGTGGTAGGCCACCCAGGGCTATGAGATTTAAGTTTACACTGAGTCTAGTTGCTTATCGTGCAACCATTGGTCAATATGGGCTATGTCTTGATGGAGTAAGTTGATGTGGACCTGGGTCAAGAGATTGATGGTGGTAGAGTTGATAGGATGGTGGTAATCTCTTAGTATGATCATGGGAAAGCAACTTCTGAAAAGTCTCGTCTTGATCTTCTCTTTTTCCTTCTCACTAAAGGAGTGTAGAGGATAGTTTGGGTTGATTAAGTCTAATGGTGAAAGTGCACACCCTCTCGAGAGTGAAAACCTAAGATCTTAGCCGTGTCCCCGGCATCGGACAATTTGAGTAACTACACAAGGCTGTGTTCTGAAAATCTCCTCATCCCAAATTTCTTAATAAAACTTTGTTGGGTGAACATGGGTAGGAGACATGGACTTGTCTCGAGATGTCTCTGAAGGAGAAGATATTGATTTAAGAAAATTGTTTATTAAAAGTAGGAGAAAATTTGCTTTGTGCAATAGCCTTGAGCTCCACCAGCCAAAATAAGCATATAGTTATAGCTTAATAGAACATTAGGAATTAAAGTCACTTGCCACCACAATTCAATTGTGCTGACCCTTTATAGCTGGGCTGCAACTAAACCTTGCAGAATGTCCGAATGAGGAGTAAGGGGGTTGTCTTCGAGCTACAACCAACATGATTTGCTAGTGGCTTCATGGAGAAGATGTAGCTCCATGCTATCTTTAGTATTGCGTTTGAACTCTGAAATAAAGTGTGAACTATTTATTAAGCTAGCATTTCCGCTATGCTAAGTTGTAAGGATATTTGTTTTTGGATCATTCGTCTTGTTCTGTAATAAATTATGACATTGTACTGTGATATTACATCTTATTGGAGAATGCGAGACTTATGTGATCCAAGTCTTTGCACTATTCATATGTGCCATTGCTTTCGTAAGCAAGGGCACTACAGATGGTATCAGAGCACGAATGTTGCCTGTAGGCTCGAAACCCCTAGGATTGGACAGAAACCAAAAGTCAAACCTTTTTAAGTAGTAATCTATACAGTATATTTTTCTTGTTTTGTTCTTTTCTCTTTCGCTTTAATTCTAATACTCTTACCTTTTTCAAAATTTTAGATGGGAGAGTACACTAAGACCGCGTATGCTGGTATTCTGTCGGATTTCATCTTTGGGAGGCAGCTGTCCAGGTTGACAAGTCAATTGAAGCTACCACCGCCCTATTTCCGAGGAAGGAAGGAGGAGGCCGACATACCTAATGTGACGCGCTGGGAAATCCGCACAATCATGACCCCAGACCCCACGATGCCAGACTTCGAGCCCGTGGACTATGTCACCTACTACCCAGAGTGGATTGAAGGAGTGAACGTAGCTATGGTGGACTTAATAGCTCGTCTGTGCTACAAGTATCGCAACAACCTACCACCGGATTCGCCCTTCCGTGCCTTTGGGAAGAGAGATGCACATGTCCACTCGATGGCTCACACTGGGAATCGCTTGGACCTACCCCTGATCTATAAAATGTTTGAAGACCTAGATTTTCTCGTCAACTGCTTGACCCGTGAGGTTCAACAAGCTCATGACATCGCGGATCACGCTCGGGCCGTCATACACGCAAAGACCTAAGAACTCCAGACTTCTGAAACCCTTATCGGCCACATGGAGGAACACATCCATGATCTACAGTTGCAGAACCTTGATAAGGATGAGCAGATTGCCGCACTTCAGGCACAGCTCAACCCACCTTCACCTCCACCACTGGTAACTGAAGAAGAAGATGACCAAGGCACTGGAGAAGTGGCTGCACCCGCAAATGTAAAGGAGGAAGAACAGGAGGAAGAAGACCCCGAAGAGGTGATTTTTGAGGAGTCAAGTGAGGAAGAAGACACACCTGAGGTGAACAACCACGCAACAAAGCGCAAGCGGGAGATCAAAGAGGAATAAGGGGAGCAAGTCAAGCAAACGTTAGAGAGACCACCATTTATCCTATCTTAGCTTATCGTATCAGTTTAGTGTATTGACCTATCAAAATGTGATATGGCAGTACCGGCGTGTTTATTTTGGAACCTAAATCGTTTTTGGAGTTGAGAATTTAAAAACCTTGAGTTTTCAGGATTATTAATATCTAGCGATTTTGAACCTTGAGTTGTGCTCTTGATTTGATTGCTTGATGTGTTTGTTTGTATGACCTGAAATTATTTAAGGGTGGTAGCCACCCAAAATAAAATTTATCCCTGCCGCATAAACCCGGAGATCCCAAACTACCCTTCTTTCTAGCCTTCCCAATCAAAATCGTCCCCTTCAAGCTCTTAAGTTTCCATGTCTCAAAACCTCTCGAGTATCAGTTGCATTCCAAGCTTTTGTTTGCTAGTCTCTCTGAATCTCGGGGACGAGATTCCTTTTAAGGGTGGTAGTCTGTAACATCCCAATATTTTGGAATGTTTAAAAATCACAAAAATTTAAAACTTTTATTTTGATTAAAATAAAATATTAAATTGCATAAGAGAACCAATTATAAAAGACTTCAAGCATCGAGAAGAGTTTTAATATTTTAATTATCTTGGAAAGATCATTACTTCCAAAAGTTGATCCAAGTTAAACAATTTATTATCCATTGTGGTTATTAAACCTCAATATGTAATATGACAAATGTTTTTACGAAAATTTCAAACCATTTCATTATAATAAAAGATTTCCTTATAAATATTTGTTTCCACCACTTAGCCTTAGCTATTCATAATTTAAAATGGTATTTACAAGTGTAATTTTAAATAATTTAAAACAGGATCCATTTGCCAAATGGTTTTTCTTTAGTTCCACTAAGTACAAAAACATAGTGTTGAAATTTCAACCTATAGTTAAAACTTTAATAACTTCATATGTTTTATATAAATGGATTATCCAATTACATTTCATTAGCTTAAAATGATCTTCATTTATTTTCAAAACATAAAATGATTTTCAGGAGTATATTTTTGTGATTTTAAATCTAAAATCTTTTCCAAATTGGTTATGAAGCTTTCAATTGAGTTATCTTATTATAAATAAAATGGTGCCCAAAAATACTTCAAACTAAAATGATTACATTACATTTTCTCTACTTAATTCAAATAGGTATAATATGTGATTTAATAATCTATTAAAGCTAGATTTTATGTAATAATAGAATATGAGTTTAGATAACTTAATTCCAAAACATATTTGAATATGGGTATTTTACAAATTTTATTTAGCCAAAAGAAAACTTAATTTAATTTATAATTACAAAATTGATATTTAGTATCAAATTGGTATTTAATGAATTTTTCAAAAATATTAAATTTCAAAAATGTTTAAAACATGCCCACAAATGGTTTAACTCAAAGATAATAATTTTACGAATTTTTAGAAATTTGTTTGACTGCTTTTGGACACTTAAATTTAAAGTTATGAAATAATAAAATAAAAATCAGAAAAGAAAAAGGAAGGGTGACGTCAGCGTGACGTCATCGTCGTCTTCCTCGGGCCGAGATTCACGCCCCCGATTCTTTCCAAAAATCCGTCGAGGTTCTTGCGGGATTGGTTCCCTCCCCTGCCCCATTTAAAACCCCGCACCCTCCTCTCTCATCACCCCTCAAAACCCTAAGAAATCCTGCCCCAGACTACCAGAAAAAGCTCGCCGGAGCAACGCGAGTCCGCCGCCGTTTTCCTCTGCTTTAGCGACGAGGTGAGCACGAACGGGACCAAGACCCCCTCCTTCCTTTTTCCCTTGTCCTTGCGCTCCTCTGTGACCCCTTGGTCAAATTTCTTCCGCAGTCGTTGGAGTGTAATGAGATCAATGACGCTCGCCGGCGTTTGAGGAAACCCCGACCGCGTCTCGCCACCGCCCGAGGACGCACGAGTTGACGTCGTCGCCACCATCGAGCCCGCCGCGCCGCACCGCATCTCGTCGTCACCACCGGAGGCTCAGGGAAGCACCGGCACCACCGCGCCGTCCTCGACCGAGCCGCCGCCGTCGTCTGCCTCTCCTCCGGTGACCGAAAGCGCCGCCCGGTGAGCTTCTTCTCCTCTGTCCGTCCGATCTATCTTCAACGGTTAGGATTAGAACACTTAAAACGAATCGGTGCGATTCTTTTCTGGCCGTTAGATCTGGATCTGACGATCCAGATCGTTTCACTTATCCACGTCAGCAACCCAGTCAGCGCCCAGTCAGCGCACACGTGGATATTATTTTCTTTTAATTAGATTAAATGGCAGTTTTGCAGAAAAGCCCCTGCCACTTAGAATTATCATAACTTTTTAACCCTTGACCCAAATTGGACAAATTTTATATCAAATTGAAGCCCTCGACAAGTAGAACCTGCTGGAACTTTTAAATTTCAAATGTGACCTAGTTTAAAATATTCAAATTTCAAATGGTGAATTCGAGTATTTTTGTAATAACTTTAGATCAGTAAATTCTAAAAATTTCAAATAAAAATGTTTTAGACACTCTATAAAATGTGTAACATGTTACATCTATTATAAAATAATTTTGAGAATTATTTTGATAATTAAATTGTTGTATGTTTATTTTGAATAGTTTGACTATTTTTGGACATAACTACTAATAGAAATATTAGTTTTGATTTAATCAAATTACTATGAACTTAATTATATGCCCTCTGCCTATTAACTCCATTTATAAAATTTCGTTATAAATAATGTTTGAAAATTTTAAAATGAATTTAAAGGTCAGAGACTTAACTTGATTTATTGTAGCACATTATAAGGTTTATTAATTTAAAACTTATTACTCTGTACCAAAGGCATAACAAATTGTCCTTGTCCGGAGAAAGCTCAAATTCCTGTTTATTAATATATTTCATAACATGAATAAGTAAGTTTTGTTAAAACCTTTTAAATAGTTCTAGTTCCTTTACAAGGGTTTTTAAATGCATTTGGTTAATTAGGTGTTACTAAAAATGTGATTTAAAACATTATAACAATTTTAATAACTAAGATATTATTAATACTACAAACTTTGAAGTTGGGAATTAAAAATGTATAGATATGAGAAAGGTAAGAAATTCTTGAATTTGATTTTGGTTAAGTTTAATTCTAAACATAATCTTGGGTAAATGAAATTAAATGTTTACAGTTGTACTAAAGTGTTAAACCTTGCTTTTAAAATTGTGATTAAGTCTTCATGATATCCCTTTGGGCAAACTTTCGAAGACCATTTCATTAGAAAACTTGGAAACACCCATACAACCTTCTTGAGTTGAAAGTGTTCTTTGACTCCAGACCATCCCCTGGCAAAACCCTAAACCCAAACACATTAATTCTTTTTGTATATTGAATTAGGTGACACATTTGACCAAACCCTTCCAAGAAGACTCGTTACGCTTGTTGTGTTCAATATGTTTTGTGTTTGTTGAATTGCTTGTTTATTGGGTGTCCTTTTTACTATATAGTTTGAAACGGGGAGCACCCATTGACTTTGACAAGAGTGTGAGAGAAACGACAACTTTCATAAGGCAAGTGACTTCATAAAACACCTACTATTTTATTCTATTGCATATCTAGTGTTTTCAAACATTGAAAGGAAAGACGTCGCCTAGAGGGGGGGTGAATAGGCGAGGAACACTTTTTCTAATTTAGGCTTGATAAAAGCGGAATAAAACTTAGTGTTTAACTTATCAATGACACAACCTAAATATACTAGGTTCGCTATGTGCACCAACAACTTATGCTATGCAACACAAACAACAATGGGATAGCAAGGTAAAGAACTTCAAGCACGATGGCTAGCACAAAGTAAAGTGCATAAGTAAAGAGCTCGGGTATAGGGATAACCGAGGCACGCGGAGACGATGATGTATTCCTGAGTTCCACCACAAAAGGTGTACGTCTCGTTGGAGAGGTGTGAGCAACCACAACAGGTTTGCTCAACGCCACAAAGGCCTCACCTTCTTCTCCGATGAACTCGACCACAAAGGTCCGAGTCCACCTTCCACTATGAACTCCTTTGGGGCGGAGAACAATCCCGTAAAACAACCTTGGGGCACACACGCACAACCGAATTGGGGGCTCCCAAATGACCACAAGAGGTCTTGACCACAAAGGTCCCAACTAGCCACAAAGGCCTTGACCACAAAAGGTCCTATGCCACAAAGGAGGCCACTAAGGCGTCTAGGGTCCAAGACCCAAGAGTAACAAGCTCACGAATTTCACCACCACGAATCCTCGTGGAGGGCTCAAACCGATGCAAGATGCAATGGCAAGAACACACAAAGTGCTCAAGTCCTTCACTCTCAAATTCCAACAAAGCAACAAATGCTTATGGGGGAATAAGAGAGGAAGAACCAAGAAACCACAAAGGAGACAAATCCTACACTCCCAAATCCCACCACAAGCAACTAATGCTTATGGGGGGATAAGAGAGAGCAAGAACAAAGGGGGAGAACCACAAAGGAACTCAAAGATCTAGATCCACTATGTTCCCCTCACTTAGAGGAGAGATGGATTGGTAGAATTGTAGATCTAGATCTCCTCTCACTTTTCCCTCAAAGATATGCAAGAATCATGGGAGGATTTGAGAGGGGGCAAGCTTTCCCAAGGTCAACAATGGCAAGAGAGAGAGGGGAAAGTCGTCAACTCAAGGAAGAAGAAGGGGAGGGGTATTTATAGCCCCTCCCAGATTTCTAGCCGTTGGGAATCTCCAGTCCGTAAATTTCCGAACTGAGGTCCGGAAATTTCCGGACCCCGGAAATCTCCGGAAGGAATTCCGACCCGAGCTGAGAAAAGATCAGTGCTGAAAGCAAATAAGACTTGGCGAAAAACTGCAACTTGTGACCGGAAATATCCGAACCAGGGCCGGAGATTTCCGGACCCCGGAAATCTCCGGTAGAAAATCCGATGGAAAACTGAACTGAGTATGTACGCAATTGAGTTCTGGACTTGGTAAAAATCTTCTGCCACTCGGAGATCTCCGGACTGGGGCTCGGAAATCTCCGAGCAAGGTCCGGACATTTCCGCCCCTTTGAAAAACTGCAGAAACAACAGAACTGAAAGAACTTTTGCAAATAAACTCCGAATGATTTGAGACCAACTCCGTTGGAAAGGCACTGACAAGGAGAGGGCTACCAAAACGTTTGAACCGGTAATATTGCAAACCATAAATAGAGCAAAGTCTCCACACATGTGAAGGTGTGGAACTTTCCTCAAGATTGAACCGGTAATATTTCCACACCGAAAACGTAACGAGTTTTCCAAACAAAAACCGTTTTCGAAGAACTTGGTCTTGTCATGAAGATCACGACAAGCACCAAAAACCAACAAGGAGAAAAGCCAAATAAGAACCAAGAAAGATGATATGCCAAGCATGCAAAGGTTTGAGCTCTCCACAAAGATGCGATCAAGTTACTCACTCGAGAGCCCCTCTTGATAGTACACCTAACTATCCTATAGCCCTATCAAGATCATACCTGTAAGGACCCCTCGGACGAATCCGAGATGCCCACGTTATGTAAGAGATCACGATCCCAATGATCAGTGCATCGCAATCACATAACCAACATAGGTATCAAAGAGTTACATCATTCAAGTCGTACGAATAAAAGTCTTACAACACATAAACGGTCATACGACCAAAGTCATCAAACCTCGTCACGCAGGACGGAATTAACTACGATAGCGGAAGCTCGTGGCTAGCGACGGCTCTTAACATCTCCGAGCGCAGATTCCCACAAGTGCAGTTGACCGGTGACAGCTAGGTGGCGAAGTCGTCGTCGTACACCTCCTCCTCGATGCAAGCCTCCTCATTGAAATCTGGACATTTTAATATCCAGGGACAGAGCCACATGAGTACAATTACGTACTCGCAAGACCACCTCTAGGCTTAATTTCTCATGATAATGCAAGGAAAAACATGCTTTCGAGAACTGGGAAGGCTGCTATATATAAGACTATAGGGCTCAGTTTTCGAATACCATGATTTTAGACATAGAGAATACGACATCTCCATATCTTTGTTGAAGAAAACATTTAGAGATAGAATTCTCTTCTCTTAGATATAGCAAAGACATATCCAAGTTCAAAACTTTCGTTTATAAAAGTTTATCAAAACACTAGGATAGGGGTAACCCTTTTTCCTTTCTTGAGATCAGACTGGTTGTCTCCCCGAGACCAATCATCCTCACCCAAATTCCGTACCTCCCAGGTACCTCCTGATTTCCACATAATCATTTTTCCTTTATAAAACAACTTCTTTCTCCAGACGCCCAGTGTGGCCTTTCCAACCGTCCATGATCGCGGACACGGCTATTCGAATAGATTTACACTCTGCAGAGGTTGTACACTTTCACCACAAGATTCGGATGGTCTGCCGTGGATCAACCACGGACTGTACAGAGACAGCATGCACACAACAGACGGCCAATCCTAATTTCCACTATGTTGATGCTGGTATCAGAATATCCTCGTCGAGTGGGTTTGTTCTCCCCGGCACCGAGTGAGCTAGCCGTATCTTTACGGTTTCCCCTAGCCTCATACCGCCATGACAGGAGACCCACCGTTGCTTCCCGGTGGCACACGAAGTCCACTCTCAGTATGCCCATTCTCTTGCAGCATTCGGTTCCGGGGCCTCGAACCCCATCTAGCCAATTGAGGAAAATTCGAATACCAACACCAACAAGCTTCCGTTAAGCCTCGTACCCATTTTGAGGAAATGTGGTTGCACGGGTTAATTGTTCGGGCGGCAGCAGGGACTTCGAAATTAAACTTCCATCTCCGACTGCTCCCAGCAGCTCGGGTTTTCGCAACATCTCCGAATGCTCTCAGCATCTCGGGTTTTCATAAAACAGTTCTGACTTGCTGATTGCTCCCAGCAACTCAGGTTTTCCTCCAAAAAATAGTTTTACCAAACGGGTTCCCATCCTATAGTTTTGAGGTAAGATAACAGAGTATACTATTTGAAAACTTAATCTTCTTTATAGAGCCTTCAATGACAAGACTCAACAAGTAAAACTCTTCTTATAATACCTACAGCTATTCTAGTATATAACTTTGGCCAAACAATATTTGGTAAAATAGTTTTCGGGTGGCAAGGTGCCCCAAAAGAAGTAAAACATGCATTATTTTATTTTAAAACAAAACATGCTTTGTAAATAGTAGGATTTGCATAAAGGTGGTGAGGTGGGCTTGCCTTGCTCAAAGTATTGTTCCTGGTCTTGGTCTTCAGCGTAGTCGTGCTCAGCTACCTCGTACTGCTCGTCCTCGGTTTGCGGTTCTACCGAAACATGAAAAACAAACGATACTAGCGTAAGCCCTAAGATGCGAGTTGATAACAATCTAAAGTATCTCAACAAACAACAAGCATCACAAACAGAAGACACCGGTAATGCATTTAATAGTTATTAGGGGCTGTTTACAATGTTTAAGCATAACTCTTAAGGTACTGCTCCTAAAATTAAATCCTTCTACAACATTATTCCTAACAATCATGTGGAGCTCTGAAAATTAGCTGTGCATGAAAATCTATCACCATATAAGAATTAAAAATCAGACAAGAGCTACTGATGTCAAATTCAAACAGATGATAGGTTCAGTTTTATAGATCTCCTGAATGCATAATTAAACTTTCTGGTGAGATATGAGTTTTCTCTTTAAGTGGAGATTTTGTTTATCAGATTTGGATATTCCTAGCTCAAGTTATCCCAATTTTAAGATAAAGTACACTTCTGACCATTATTTAAGTACAGAAAATAATAAGATTTATTTTGGTGTCAAACCAGTGGGGTGAGTTAGATAAAACCTGTGGCTATCCCACAAAATTATCCTTAACATATTTTTATGGACATAGGTGGCTCCACCAATTAAAAATAGACATGTCATAATCTCTGAAATTTCAGAAATGCATTTTAAGGGATTATCTCCCTGTTTTCAGGGATTTATTCACTAAGAAATAAATATTACAGGAAAAATCTACATTTGTAGGATATTATACCTCCAACACATATCTAACACTTCCAATTGGATTTACTTCAAAAAGTGTTTTTATTTAAGAGCTAAAAATCCCCAAACACCTACTGATGTCATTCTTAGAGTAAAAATAACTTTTGCTAGATTAATCTCCTGCATGCAAGATTGACCAATATAGATAGACATTTTTACAAGCTTTCCAACAGATCCAAGATTGCATGTTTTGGATTTACAGAACACAAGTTATTAAACAAATGGTGTAATATATACTTTTTTTAGATCTATTTTAACACTCAACAGAAAACACATTTTGGAACAAGTCCAACGCCACATGGTTAAGAAAACGTGCATGCATGTTACAAAATTAATCTCATAATTTTATCTGATATAGATTTACCACAAATGATTTAAAGCTAAACTCTAGATTTAGTGGAAAAATAATAGGAAAGGGATAAAGGAAAAACAGGCCGAACGGCCAGATCTAGGCCAGATCGGCCCAGCGGCGAAGCAGGGCAGCGCGGGGCTGAGTTGGGCCGGCCCAGCCGCTGCGCGCGCGCCGGCGAAGCGGTAAGCGACCGTGGATCTAGGATCCAACGGCCACGGACAGATCGGGCGCGGTTCAAACGCAACCGCAGATCCGAAAATCGACGGTCTCAGGCCATCGTCTTCCTCCCGACCGAGAAAAACACGAGCAGAGCTCGAGAAAGCGATGCCGAGCACGGAGGGCTCACCTAGGGCTCGCGTACGGACGAGGGGAGGTCGGAGGTGAACGCGGCGTCGAAGGGGAGCTCAGGGGTGGTCGCAAAGTTCACATGCAACGTCGGAGTCCGAGATGGTGACGACGGCGTCCTCCTCGGGTCGTGGACGAACCAGGTGCTCTCGAGCTGCAACAGAGCCAAGGGAGGGGAGAGGGGTTAGATCCAGACGAGGGGAAGCCAGGGAACCAAAAATGGCGAGGAATGGTTGAGAGGAACGAGCGCTACGGCAGCTTCCTTTCGTCGGCCACCGAGGGAAATCTCCTCGTCTACAGGGCAAATGAGGGGGAGAGCTTGGTGGTTTTCGCCGGGGAGGAGAGGAGTAGGATGGAGAGGTGCTAGGGAGGGGGAGAAATGAGCAGGGGAGAGGCTCGGGGTGGCTTTAACGAGTTCACCCGATCTAGGGTTGGCTCGGGCAGGAGAGAGGGAGGGGAGCGTCTCCTTTGCTCCTACTGGCTCAGGTGGGCGGTGGAGAGGGGACAGGGGAGATGCTGGTCGGGATGACCAGCCCTAGCCAGTGAGAAGAGAGGAGAGGAGCTCGGATTGGGTGAAAAAGAAGAGAAAAGAGAGAGGGGAGAGGAGAGGTTGGCCCTAGTCCATGACAAGTGGGACCAGGGGTGAGGTTGCTGCTCTCCTCATCAGCAGGTGGAGTGGAAAAGAGAGAGAGAAATAAGAGGTGCAAGATTTGAGTAAATCTCATAATGAATTTAAAACCTAAGTTTGAAAAATTCAAACATGACCCACAAAGATAAAAAGGGGCAACATTCCAAACTTACCTAAATTAAGAGAGGGTACTGAATTTACAAATGCCTAATTTAATTATCTCATTTAGCTTTTAAAGAAAAGAAAACTTTTGGTGATAAAGAAAGGAATCACTCAAATGGTCATGTCATTTTGATGACTACAAAAGCTAGTGGGATTAATATGCAAACAAGCTCTTTTGTGATAATTTATAACAGGGTATGGAAGTATATGTGACCTAGATGGAAATGTTTCAAAGGCATGCCAAAAACCATTTAGGGTTTGCTTAATAATAGTTCCTAGTTTGGCTAAGTTTTAACAACCATGAAGATCCTAATAGTGGATATTTTGTTTTAGTTGTTGTGGTTTGAGTGTTTCCAATTATCATGGAATGTTAGTGATACACAACAAGCATAAGGTGTGCAAGCAAATTAAATCATGACTCAAGATGCTACACACAAAAGTCTCTGTAAGAGGTGAAAAATCTAGAATAACACCACCAATGCTAAAACTAAGACAATTGGGGTGTTACAATACCTTTGCCTTGAGCAATCCACTTGAGCTACATGATGACGATCTTGATCTCTTCAAGTGGACCACCTTTCTTGATTGCGCTTGCTAGCACATGCTTGATGAAGACTCCTCCATATACTCCCCCATACTCCAACATGGGAGAGTCTCGCTTAGCTTCGTTTTCATGTCTCCGACAGCTTCCCTTGGTCGACTCCTCCATATACTCCCCCATACTCCATCATGGGAGAGTCTCGCTTAGCTTTGTCTTCATGTCTCTGACAGCTTCCCTTGGTCTTGCACTAGTCAACCTTGATGACGATCATGGCATGACATCATCCTCCATGAGCTATATGAATTGATCTTCTTGTTGCAAGCTCATGGAAGATACCATCTTTCTTCTTATAGGTGATGGCTTGACAACTTCAAGCCATACTTACAATATGCTCAAAACACACATTAGTCCTTAGGGATTGTCATTAATTACCAAAACCATACATGAGGGCACATGCCATTTCAAACATTTTTTGCAAAAGTAGTATGCATGATAGGTTTTTGGGAGATTGTAGTATGCTATGCAAACCTTTTAGGTTTCCCCTTAGAAATTCCAGATTAGACCCCTATTATAATTTAGTGGAAGAACCTGCTGCAAAAATGATTGTTTTATGGTTGATGTGATAAATGAAAATTTCCACTAAATTAATTTAACGCCTGGGTGGATTGGGTCGATCGAGGAGGTTTCAAGTTGAGTGGCTTCTCAGGGCCAAGTTTTCATGGTTGTCTTCGCCCAAGATAGTTTCCACTTACTTGGGGCCATGATATGCGGTGTTAACCTGGGTTGCTCACTTGTGGTAGGCCACACAGGGCTATGAGATTTAAGTTTACACTGAGTCTAGTTGCTTATCGTGCAACCATTGGTCAATATGGGCTCTGTCTTGATGGAGTAAGTTGATGTGGACCTGGGTCAAGAGATTGATGGTGGTAGAGTTGATAGGATGGTGGTAATCTCTTAGTATGATCATGGGAAAGCAACTTCTGAAAAGTCTCGTCTTGATCTTCTCCTTTTCCTTCTCACTAAAGGAGTGTAGAGGATAGTTTGGGTTGATTAAGTCTAATGGTGAAAGTGCACACCCTCTCGAGAGTGAAAACCTAAGATCTTAGCCGTGTCCCCGGCATCGGACAATTTGAGTAACTACACAAGGCTGTGTTCTGAAAATCTCCTCATCCCAAATTTCTTAATAAAACTTTGTTGGGTGAACATGGGTAGGAGACATGGACTTGTCTCGAGATGTCTCTGAAGGAGAAGATATTGATTTAAGAAAATTGTTTATCAAAAGTAGGAGAAAATTTGCTTTGCGCAATAGCCTTGAGCTCCACCAGCCAAAATAAGCATATAGTTATAGCTTAATAGAACATTAGGAATTAAAGTCACTTGCCACCACAATTCAATTGTGCTGACCCTTTATAGCTGGGCTGCAACTAAACCTTGCAGAATGTCTGAATGAGGAGTAAGGGGGTTGTCTTCGAGCTACAACCAACATGATTTGCCAGTGGCTTCATGGAGAAGATATAGCTCCATGCTATCTTTAGCATTGCGTTTGAACTCTAAAATAAAGTGTGAACTATTTATTCAGCTAGCATTTCCGCTATGCTAAGTTGTAAGGATATTTGTTTTTGGATCATTCGTCTCGTTCTGTAATAAATTATGACATTGTACTGTGATATTACATCTTATTGCAGAATGCGAGACTTATGTGATCCAAGTCTTTGCACTATTCATATGTGCCATTGCTTTCGTAAGCAAGGGCACTACATTATACTTTATTTTTTTAGATTTTTGAAAATAATATCATTTTATTATTATTATTTCTTAAATAAAATATCATATTAAAATAGAAATTATTGATATAATAATATTACATGTTATAATGAAAACACAATTCAAATTTTAAAATAATTTATGTGAAACTTTTTTAATGAAGTTTGAAATGCATCTAAAATAGCATTTAAAATTAACTTCATATTTAAGAGATTAAGTAATTTGTATTTCAATTTTTTATCATATTTATTTTTTATTGAAACACACATAAGAATGACACAAAAATATAGATTTTATTTTTCTGATCATTTTGGTATAAAGATTATATTTTTCTGATTGAAAATGAATTAGTTGTGAATTTACAAACTTTAATCAATTTAAATCAATTTCTGAAATTATTAAATTAAGTTGGGCCCATCTGTCAGTGTTTTATTATTTAGAAAAACTATTTATTTAAAAGAATAAATGTCTGACATGGTTGTCCCACATGCAATACTCTCATACATTTCGAATTTAATTTCCAGGAAAATAATTAAATTAGGACGGCGTATGGCTCGGTGAAGCGGGAGGTGGTCTGACGGCGACGAACTCGTCCACGGCGGGCGGCGGCCGGAGATGATGAAGACAACGAAATCCTCCATCTCGTGAGGTCCTCCGCCGCATGGCTCATCGGGGAGGAAGAGGGAGACACAGAGAGCCTCCAGAACTTCTCGGTTTGGCACGGGGTGGCCGGAATCGTCGGGTATCGCCGGCGCATGGCGGCGGCCCGAGAGAACTAGGGTTAGGGTTTGGGAGAGGAATAAAGAGAGAGAGGGCGCGAGGGAGATAGTGAGGATGGGGAGATGCGGACGCCTCTCCACGGCCTTATGCGCGCAAGGGAAGGGAGAGGGCACGGCAGGTCGGGCGCGAGGACACGGCGCTGCCGTCCTTCTGGCCGAAGGAAGAAGAAAGCAAAAAAGAAAAGGAATTTTGCGATTAACCCCCTGAATATTTCAGAAACCACAAGAACAATTGGTAGAGGCCCCTAGTCAGATGTTTTTTTACCTTTTTCTTGAATAGAAACTTACATGAAGGTCCAGGGAAGGTTATATTTTGAATAAAGTGTTTATTTCAACTTGGTATATTTTGCCTCCTTGCTATATTTTGGATATTTGGTATATCCCAATTTCTTTATATGTTTTGAGTAGTTTTTAGCATGTAAAGTGGATTTGAGCTTATTTGGATGTATTTCCCATTTAAAATATGTGTCTTGCACTACTTCTTTTTTTATTGTGCATTAAAGAACTATACCATTATATTTTTATGCCACCAAATATTTGTGATCATTTATTATCTTCAACTTCTAAATATGATTTGGGTTTGCCCCAAAAGTATAAATGGATTTAATTATTCAACTTTGTAAATTGAATATCTTGTATAACTTTGATTTCAATTAGCATATAAAATGACTTTGGTGTTTTTGATTAGTTTCTTTTGAAGAAATGTGGTATTCACCCCTTGAGTTTAGTGATGTATTTTAGACATGAAAGCATGTTCTTATTTGTTTATTTGTTCATATTTGGATTGTTATTATTTGTTGATATAGATACGATATGTTTAAATGATAATTGTGATTTGATGGCTTACTCCAAGGTAATGATAGATATAATTATTCACTCTTATGATTTTTTGCTTTAAAATTCCTTGGTCAACACCAAGTTGTTGTCCAGTGATAATTGTAATGTTCATGGGGATACCTATAAGGAGTATACACATAGGAATAATTCACTTTCATGTTTAAGTTTAAGACATGGCCATATGGGATTCATTTCATAGACCTGACAACTAAACTATGAGAGATCATGATTAGATGTATCTGAAAGTACAAGGTATAGATAACCTGCCTTTGGTCAGGTCTTATGGCTAGATAAACAAATAGAATTATGTGAATGTAGTCTTGATTTATTACATCACTCCTACTGATGATCAAATATTGATAACTCGTTCCTGGCAGAATAGATGTCTTTGAAATGGGCATTTCGGAAATAGTTGAATGTAGGTGTATTTATGACATCAAATGTCCTTATGCATATAAGAAGAATTTGTTAACAAGGTAGCGAACCTTGTCTCCAAACTACTACTTATACTCAAGTGGCTGAGGTATTTGATGTATGGATTATCTAGCCTTTAGTTAATTTGCATATGACACTCAAGTGTTTGAGCGTACAAAAGTGAGTTGTTAACAAGGTTTCGAAGCTTGTTATCAAACTACTTCTATATAACCCAAACCTTTGATCATAACACATTTCTAGAGACATTAATAAAGATGGATGATGATATGAGTGTTCCCAATTCCGCATGGTAGATTGACATAACACTTCTATGCCCATCTAAGGAATCTTCTTATAAGTCTTCTTGTTGTATTTCCTCCCTTCTGGTTATCTTCTCTTGTGGATGCCTTCTAGAAGATTGGGAGATAAGTAATTAAGATGTCTAGATCAAGCAAGAAGATCTAGGGTAAGCTTTAAGTGAATCCTCTTGGTATTCAAGACTGTCATGAAGTCCATGTACTAGAAGTATGTCTAGCACAACTGATGAGAATAGATGCTCAGAGGATAGCTATGAACAACTAGGTTGATCATTAACTCCGAAGTAAGGTTTTGGTGTATGGGTGTTATGTTCATTTGGTGTTACATTCCTATCGTATATTTCTCTGACCCAAAATAAGGTCTAAGCCAAGATCATCTCAAAGTTTATAACGCTCAAGTTGATGATCTACTTCAATTCCACCAACTCAAGTCAAACTTCAATCACTCAGGGTTTTGAAAGTGAATGCGCGAAATTTTTTCGGATTTTCTGATGCATGAATGCAATGCACACTCATGTGTCCTCTATATTTCGGGACTCTAAATCCTAGGATGTTACAAACGGTAACTCGAAACTCGGATATGTTTTCACGATTAGAGTTTTTATGATAAGATTTCCGAAAGTAGATCCAATGTTGGTATATTCTGATAAGTTTTTTTGATCCTAGTTGGTCACCCGGTTATAATCAAATTGATTACTAGTTTAAATCAAATGGGTAGCCAATTTTTTGAATTTCGCTCCTTACCGGTGTAAGCCTTGTATGATGTTAGTGTTATCGTTTAAATGTTTAGGGTGATCGAATATTCAACTTCTAAACATGTAGATCATTACTATGAACAAATTATCGGCTAACCGTGAACTCCCTCTGTCCCAAAATATAAGGCGCGCTTTATTTTTCACGATGTTTGATGCACAACTTTAAGTCTTGATTTGTATCAAATCATATGTACTGGGAATGTACAAGGTACGGCTTGATTTGTTTTATAAATTTTTTCATTCAGCATATCTTCTGACTAATCATATGAATAGATTATAAGTACAAAAATGCAAGTAAAACTGTTGCTGATGCGATGGTCTGTACGTGTCTCCTGAGTCCATTTTTTGGGTAGTGGTGATGATTTTTGCCAGTGTGAAATTGTTGAAGAGCTAAACATACATGCATGCTCGATGGAATATTTGCACGTGATCAGGTTATGCTTTGGATGAGAAATTCGCAAAAGCATATTGTCAATCACGTCTCTTGTACAATCCATGTGCCCTGTAATCTTTACACCTTCGGCCCGTAGGGTGGTTGGATTTAGGCCGCTGCTAAGATTAAAGCTGATCGCACACAGGACACAGCTTGTCTCTATCCCTCTCGTAGATCTGCGTGTGCTCTTTTTCAAATGAACTTTAATCTTTAGCTTTATGCTCCAAGTGTGCCAAAGTGTCGATGCCCCTCCATATATATAAGCTCGAAGCCCCCCGCATGTTTGTGTGTGTGAAGCTCGCTGTTTAGCCTCAAAACACCATCGGGGATCGAGCTAAATCTAGTTTAGATTTGTGCGACGCCATGGCCACACAAGGCACGCCGGGTCTAGCCCTCGCCGTGGTGTGCGCCGTGTGCCTGCTGCCGGTGCTGGTCAGCGCACAGCTCCAGGTCGGTTTCTACCAGAAGACTTGCCCCAACGCCGAGACGCTTGTCCGGCAGGCCGTCGCGGCGGCCTTTGCCAAGGACGCCGGCGTCGCCGCCGGCCTCATCCGTCTCCATTTCCACGACTGCTTCGTCAGGGTACGTATCTACATTGCAAGTTACACTTCCTTCCACATCCAAGCATATGCAATATTGCACATATATGCATGCCAGACCAGTTGCAGTTTGCGAACTTACGGCTAGCTCCATGGTAAAGCAAACAAATTAAGAAAATCTTCGGTGTTTGCATCATGAGAAAATTATATAGAAGCTTGGATTGGATTTTCCGACAATCTAGACTAGTTCTGAGGTCCAGTTAAGAAAACCTTATTACCTGTACATGTTCTTCAGTCTAGAAAGACGACTCCCTGCATGGAAAGGTGTAAAGGTGTTACCTCTCGAGATAAGGAAAAGTCGAAAGCAGAAAAGCTAAAGCTAGCAAAATATATAGATGTAGCAGAGCAGGGAATATATATATATATGCCGATGCCCTGCATGCTAGCCCTGCTCTTTGCTTTCTCCGCATGCAAGCATATTCCCCTGTCTACGATCGAAACCTTTCATTAGATCATTCAGGCACATCTCAGTGCTCTTTTCCCTAGCTCGCCATACTTGTTGAATTTATCTTTGGTTGTAGCCCCTATACATTAATGAACTGCCAATGTTCATATTGTACATGTAACGAGAATTCTGAATCTATAATGCAATTAAAAAAACAAATTTCATAACAGTATTTGTCTGTTAGACATCACTAGGGATGCTGGATGGAATTAATCTACGGTTTAGTTTACCGTGTCTTCGCCCCTAGAATGAGAGTTGTGAAATCTTGCCGCATGCAGGGTTCCGATGCTTCCGTCCTTCTGGCCACCAATCCCGGCGGCGGCAAGACGGAGCGGGATGCACTACAACAGGAACCCCCCTTCAGCAACGCATCGATGCGTTGTCGAATGTCCATATAAGCGTTGGTAACGTCTACACCAACGGATTTGGTATGCGTTGCCGTTGGTGGCGTTGCAAGGGTCTACAACAACGCATATACATTCGTTGGTAAATGACGTGAATAAGTGTTGTAAGATGGCAACGTATATACTTAGAGCCTAACAACACTTCGTAGCGTTGGTGTTTGCTCTGCATGAATGGGTTTCAAATGGATAGAACTGATCACTACTAATGCTCAAAAGAGTTTAGCTCGAACAATTAACCCGTAGTTTATGTATTGCCAGCACCAATTCTTTGTTCACGGAGTGTACATGAGATACAATAGAGTAAACAGAAAGAAGTCATATAATAAATCAACGATTGTAGCTTTACAAAGAGCATGATCCAATCGCAAGTTGTGTATATCTGAAAATGACATTCTAAAATGCAATCTATAACTATCTGTTAGTAGCACCATCCTCCAAACTTGTTCTCAACATCTCAGCCATGTGTCATCTATTATTTTGGCAATCTACAACAACAACAACAGCAGCAGCAAATTGAGGTAAGCAACTTAAAATTAGTGAGAATAAAAAACAAGTGAATAAAATGGTCCAATTTAAAATAGCTGCAACATAAAAAGGTTGAAGGCCGTGAGATAATTATTCTTCCTACATGACAACTTGTAAGAACAATGAGGGAAGTTGATGATTATCTTCTTTGGACAGCCAGGGTCAAAGCAACGACAAGAAACTGTGAACTTTTTCCGTCATATATAAATTAATTTTTATAGCAGCGGATACTTATGTGTCCTCTTCTTTCCAGATAGAGTTAATCTTCCCAGGCTACCACTTTGTTGAGGAGAGAATACTCCGGAGTGCAATCTAAGTACCAACTAGCTTAGTACCCTCGATCTGTTGACTAAACCTGTTGTTCAGAGAGTAAATTTTACATTAATATAGCAGATAAATAAAAGATGTAGCTAGCTTAGTAATCGCCTCAGCATTTTCTTTTAACTACATGGGCTCACCGTTCAGAGTAAGCGTTTAGAAGAATATAGCAGATAGACCAAAAGATGTGACGTAGTAATTGGCTAAGCATTTATGTCCTTTGTAGACTCAATATCTATCGTCGTGGAACAAAATATCCAGAAAATACAAAAAATACATTATTCAGAAGTAGCTGATGTTAAAGAAAAACAAGACATGAAACTAAATTCAGATATATGCACATTGCATCAGCGTTAAGCTAATCTGTAAGATAATTCTTCTACTGTTTATACGGGAAAGAACACAACCGTGGCCTTCATAAATAAAAATAACTATTGTTAAGAACCACATAAGCACGGTATAACTACTATTTAGGGATCATTTGAACAAAAGGAGCTAGACATAGAGTAATCAATCACATGGCTGTCAAATTGATGAACATGTTAAAGTTCGAACACATATTGCATATCACAGGAGCACCAATGAAGCTATATATAGAACCTAACTTGTTGTAAAATTTGGGAACAGATCATGAGTTAAAATTAGTAACAAGAATGACCACATGTAGGACCTGGTCACCTGATTAAGAGAGAAGCCGGGTGGGGCGGTGGTTTGTAGTGGGCACTTGTGGCAGGGGATCTGGGAGCGAGCGCCCTCAGCTCAAGTGCGCGGATTGCAAGAGGCACAACACGGATCCACTAAGAGCATAACCTGAAATAATGAACGAACAAAGCCAACCAAGGACTGAATGGGTAGGATGAGAGAAGAACTGAAATATCTCCACAGAAGAGTAGGATTGCCGGAAGACCTCAAGCGATGTCTCCGCAGACAATGGTTCCCGTTGATGGTCGGTTTTGAAGTAGCATTTGGCTCGCGGGCTCGCCGCTGCACAAAATTGGCAAGCCCTCAACATCTGAACTGATAAAGCCGGTGTGGAGGGGAGAACGAAGCACGACCGGCTGCCTGGGATGAGAGATCGTGATGGAGATCCGCACATAGGCTTGTGAGAAGACGGTTAGCAGCAGCGGCCGGGGCGTAGAGGGAGGAGAGGATCGAGCAACGCAAATTACTAGCGGGAAAGAGAGGATCTGGGAGGGCGAACTACTAGCGGGAGGAGGGATTTGGAATCGGGATTTAGGCCTTGAGGGGCTATATTCAAGGGAGGGGGATTAATGGAGGTTTATAGATCGTGTCAATCTCCCTCCACACGGACAAGAAGTGGGGAGTTGTTTCCTGGATACGCATGACTAATCCGTTGCAGCATATGCGTAGCTATATGTGGGTACGTGGTGTAGTGATGCCATTCCAAACAACCCGAGCCTCCGCGGCTTCGACGTGATCGACGCCGCCAAGGCCTCCCTTGAGCGGAACTGCCCCAGCACCGTCTCCTGCGCCGACATCCTGGCCTTCGCGGCGCGCGACAGCATCACCCTCACCGGCAACGTCTTCTACCCTGTCCCTGCCGGCCGCCGCGACGGCTCTATCTCCAAGGAACAGGACGCCCTCGACAACCTGCCCCCGCCCACGTTCACTGCGCAGGAGCTCATCGACCGTTTCAAGAACAAGACCCTCAACGCCGAGGAGATGGTCCTCCTCTCCGGCGCGCACACCGTCGGCC
Source organism: Poa annua (assembly GCA_026929855.1). NCBI lineage: Eukaryota > Viridiplantae > Streptophyta > Magnoliopsida > Poales > Poaceae > Poa > Poa annua. Next base: position 31,406,649 of record CM049428.1, read on the forward strand.
GCTCCTTCTGCGCCTCCTTTTTCAAACGCGTCTGGAACGGCACCACCCCAATAGTACGTCCGTCTGTCGACTCTCGAGACACTATATTCGCTGCCCGTGCCTCAAAAACTGATAGATGCGTGCGTGTGTGTATTACTCCAGGTGGATGCAGGGCTGAGCCCGTCGTACGCAGCGCTGCTGCGTTCGCTGTGCCCGTCGAGCACGACGCAGACGACGCTGATCACGACGGCCATGGACCCGGGCTCGCCCAACGTGCTGGACAACAACTACTACAAGCTGCTGCCGCGAAACATGGGCCTCTTCTTCTCCGACAACCAGCTCCGGGTCGATGGCAATCTCAACGCGCTGGTCAACAGCTTCGCGGCGAACGAGACGATGTGGAAAGAGCGGTTCGCGGCTGCCATGGTGAAGATGGGCCGCATCGAGGTGCAGACGGGCAGGTGCGGCCAGGTACGGCTCAAGTGCAGCGTCGTCAACCCCAAGTCGTCGCTCGAGCTGGGTTCCGTCGAGGAAGAGGGCGCCGTCGCCACGAGATAGATAGCCCATTAACCATCCCGACATCGAGTCCATCTTCCATGTGTTCGCTTTTCTTTCTTTTTTTGTAGTGTGATCGCGCATGTGTGTGCGCTTTAATTCGGGTCTTTGCGTTGGCCCTCCTAATAATTAATTAAGCACCTAACGTATCATTTTGGTGCCGAACTGTCAAGTAATTCCATCCATCTGAACAGAACGAATCTGTGTTAGTGTTGTTATTAACTGTGCCTATCTGCCTTTTTTTCTTCAAAATTGAGTTACTCCGCCTTCATCGAAAAATTGCATACCGTTTCGATTTAATTTATTTTTTCAATGAAAACTCGCTCAAAACTTTACAACAATCATATAGACCGAATCAGACATAAAAGGTAGCAAAGCACCAACGACTATCACAACTAAAGAGAAATCAAATGTGGCTTTCTGCCCCGACCACTACCATCGTCGGCTCAACACTTAAATCTAGACGCCTCATGCTCCCGCTCGGAAGTCGCTTCCACCTTCTACACAAGGACTCTCACCAGAGCTGCCATCAACGCCGCCACAACGAACAGTCGCCACCATCCCCCCACGATCTCCATCACCACGTGTATAGGTAAGACCCTACTATGCTATACAACCGAGACTTGTCCTTTTTGAATAATAGATATAACACCATGTTAGAGATATACCCTACTATACAGAAAATAATAATAAAATACTATTTAATTCTGTTATAATTATTAATGTTAATATTTTTGTGTTATAACTGTTTTGATTCTTAAGAGTGATATTGTAAGGAAAACTCATCTGCACGGGTGGAAACATAAACACAAAATAAATTCTTACTCTTGCCTCTAAGACTAACCCACGTGTTGCATGATTATCTCATTATATTGATCTTGAGCATTGTTAAAGTAATAGGGATGGCAACAATAATGAGATCACATTGTTGATAGAACACATGTGTGTTTGACAGATCTAAATAGTGATGTGTTTGACAGATCTAAATAGTAGGTATACTATGAGATCATATTGTTACCTTATTGTCACTATTGTCATAGAAGTGTTAACGGATGTGCATGTGTTAGACCATGAGTACATCAAGTTCATACCTACCGAATTTATTACTTTGGAGCTATCAAACGTTGTTCTAACATCATAACGACAGTTTTTAGATACCGAGGAATAGTGTGTAGCACTAGATAGTACAAGATTGGGATTTGCTTCTCGGATGACGGACTCACATTCGGTATTACAATATCCATTATCGTCTGGCTAGACGCTCTTGATGTAATCACAATGATACTAAAATACGGAAACAACAAAAGAGAACAAACCGGTAATGAGGATAGCAAGGTGTTGTGATCAGCTGTTGCTTCACATTAATACCAACATTGCCTCGCCTCGGGTTTTATTAAGTACCGCTAAGCAAAGAGAATTGTGTACAAAACAGTAGGGAATCCGCTCGTGTAAGTGTAGGAAACTTTATGGAAGTCCATGTCCCATTGTTGATTATTGACCAGAAGGAGTTACGGGTCATGTCTACATGTTACCAAACCTGTGTGGCCACTCGCTTAAGTATCATCAGCCTATTAAGTATTAGGATGATTAGAAACATGAGAAAATGCCCCCGAAACAGAAACATAGTGATCGAAATAGTTTCGGAGTGGACACCGGGATTTTTCTGGTGTACTAGGTCCCCGGTGAAATAGTTAAGACACGAAATGACACCTCAATGAATCATAAGGTATCCAAAGGTTCTGAAATATTCTAGGAGGTCCCTTGGACCGCGCCACCAGGTCCAAGATGACATCATATTAATCAATTGTCAGAGAGTCCGGACACGTTGAAAGTATGATCACTTAGATTGTATGGCGTATGAGCGGCCTCATGACTCTCAAACGTCAGTAGCTAAGTGTCAGCTTCTCGTACCCATCAGTCGAACTACACAAGTTCGACTCCATAGGGATTGTACAATACAAAAAACAATACCAGAAAACATGTCCAAAGGTTAATTCTAAGTGAGCTAGAGTGAGATTTGGGACTTAGAGCAATAGAAGAAAACATAGAGAATATAAGATATACCATATACATGTTTATTGTTCTAAGTGTACACTATTTTTTTTGTTTAATTAACTATCTAGAATGTACTTTTGTTGTTTTGGAAAGATCATTATCTTGGAGAGTGGTTTTAGGACCAATCTTGAAATGATGTAATCAAAACAGTTATAATAAGATAAGACCTATCTAACACGTGGGTTTACATGCATGGTGTAGTTTATTTGTTTGGTTAGCTCATAACTAAATAATTATTATCATTTTGTTAGTTAAGAATTGTTTTGGTAAGAGGTTTTAGACCAAGTTTGTCAATGTGAATGAAGTGGTGTGCCCATTGGTGTATGTGTGTTCTACATGGGGAGGTTGGCTCCCAACTTGAGGCCACATTCTGTAATAGTTTAGAACATAGGTGAGAGTTGATGTTAGTTCAGAGTAGGACCTTTGCTTATTCGCACAAGCAAACGACAAGGCAAACTAATCAAAGGCTCCAGGCAATGTGGCACGAGAAACCGGGGAACCAAAGACTAACCAGTCCCAGATGCTTCCTTGGCAGAACAAGCAACCGCGCGGCATGATCATTTGTGTGGAACAAAAGTCACAAGGCAACATGTTAGCTATATATAGTATACTTTATTTGATCAGGCTATAACTGTATCCAAAGATGCTATATCCACCAAGTGTACTGAAGAGTCTAGGGGAAGGAAGAGGCCGGCCAAACTAAAGTAGGGTAATATCACCATATGGAACGCAGGAGTGCGAAACCACGCACTTTGCTAAAGGAGAGATATCTTCAGAAGGTAGTCTTAGAATGATTCTTTCAGTTCCTACTTGGGAGAACATACACAGATCGCAAAGAAAGAGCAAGATAACAAAAGGGAAACGCAAGCATGTACACTAAAGTGCAACCAAAGTAGTCAAATGTTTGTGTGAGAATCTGATGGGAACAATCAATATCGTTAGTTCACTTCATGCTTTTTGTGGTTTACTTTACTTTATGCATATGTGTTGTAAGCAAGCTAGCCGTCGTAGCTAGGCTTTTCTATATGCCCGGTCATACATCATGGGCACGTTTGTCCTTCGATAGCTTTGTAGTTTACATGTAGGCTTATCTTTATCCATGCGAAAATGGCAGGGCCAAATGCAAAGCTATGATCATTAGGGTTGCTTGTACACTGTATCTGTATGTGTGCATAGCTTTCATGCTCAGGTAGACCGGAAAAGAGGGGTACATTAGCTATTGAATCAAGCAATGCGCACCACTTTTCCTGTTGACAAAACATAAGTGCATCCTTTATTCCACATAGCATCAATAATTGTCTTCAGAGGAAGCATATGGATGAATTGCAAGACAAGGAAACTAGCTACTTTTGGTCGCATTATGATCGACCGCCCCAAAAAGTCCAAATATGAGGAAATTTAGTCTTGTATGAAACCTAAACCTCTGCGATCCTACTGTAATGAAAATGTCTCAAGTAGAGGTTCGGTGGAACTGAATACTCTGTTTTGATTGAACTTTCCTGCAAGCTGTAGTATGCGTAGAAACTGAAGTTACTGAACCATATACTACTGAGGTGAGGTCAGAGGCCAGGATTAATCTGGAGAATTGGCATGCATGTAAAACCCCATCTAAAAGAACTTGCAATTACATTTTACTAATCAAAGCTAAAGCAGGTAAGCACGTACGTACACACATGCAACCATATGATCCTGTCAATTGTAAACCGGTGCGGTAGCATGAGTATCACTACTTTTGGCAACGAGGCGCATGATGTACTATCACACATCTCTACCTGCCCTCATGGACTCAGCTGAAACGTCGTCATGTCCATGTATATACAGACACCTGCTTGCTTGATCTATATAACCCCTCAAAGTGTGCCATGTGATGTGCATCATCTATCATTCTGAGAGATCATTGCCTTGCTCTAGGCTCTAGCCAGAGAGAGAGAGAGAGAGAGAGACCTTGTCCCGATCGATCTGAGATGGATCGTGTGATAACTGCCATTGTTGCCGTCGCGGTGGTGGTGTGCTTGCGGCTGCCGGCGGTTGCCCGCGGGCAGCTGCAGGTGGGGTTCTACAACACGAGCTGCCCCAACGCGGAATCGCTGGTCCAGCAGGCCGTCGCTAGCGCCTTCGCCAACGACTCCGGCATCGCCGCCGGCCTCATCCGCCTCCATTTCCACGACTGCTTTGTCAGGGTACGCATCGCCAAACCGCAAGTAGATCACATCTCCGTTCTTGTTCTGCACAACTGAATAACTGATCGATCGTTTATTCGTTAATTCACATCTCCATCGATAAGACAAACACACCGTAGTGCGGTACTAGTACAAAGCAACACCAACCGGCCGAATTTAGATTTGGTTACCAACGGCATTACGCTAACACCCGGATCACATGCATGCTTTATTGCTTTGTCTCGTCTTCGTCTATGGCCTGCATATAGCCCTACTGTCTAGGTGCGAGACAGCCGTACAGGTTTCATCCTCTGCTGTTGGATGCACAACGAACGGTGATCGTGCATTCACGTCCCTCTGCAGTAGTTTCTCCAACGTCAGAGGATCCCGTTCCGATACAGATCCACGCTACACTCTGAAGTCTGAACAAATTAGGTACTCCGATGTCTTGTTTACTCCACATGCATCTGAATCTAGATAGATTCGTCGATAGAGAGAAGATGCCAAATATCGCCCACCGGTATATCATTCTTGACCTGCTACGGTTAGTCTTTTATGTGTGTTCGAAACACGAAAAATCAAATATTGAATGAAATGTTTGCCCGCTGGTTTCGTTAACTTCGAAAATAAAGTCAGAAAACTGAATATCGAGACCGGTAGGAGCCCTAGCTAGTAATTTCGGCTTGTGTTTTCATGTCCGGTGACTCACATTGCCAACTGCAACATAAACTGAGCTGACTATTTGCATATACTCTGCTCCTTCAGGGCTGCGACGCCTCGGTACTACTCGTGTCCGCCAACGGCACGGCTGAGCGCGACGCGCCACCGAACAAGCCCAGCCTCCAGGGCTTCGAGGTGATCGACGCCGCCAAGGCCGCCGTGGAGAAGAGCTGCGCGCGCACCGTGTCCTGCGCCGACATCGTGGCATTCGCCGCCCGCGACAGCATCAACCTCACGGGCCAGGCATCCTACCAGGTGCCCTCCGGCCGCCGCGACGGCAACTTCTCCCTCGACACGGACGCCACAACAAATTTGCCCCCTCCCACATTCACGGCGCAGCAGCTCGTCGACCGCTTCGCCAACAAGACCCTCACCGCCGAGGAGATGGTCATCCTCTCCGGCGCCCACACCGTCGGCCGCTCCTTCTGCTCCTCCTTCCTCCCCCGCATCTGGAACAACACCACACCAATCGTACGTTCTCCTCCCTTGCACCCTCTCATATACTGTGATAACAGCACACACGCATGCATTTGACCATGCATGAGGCCTACTGGCGTGAGTGCAGGTGGACGCGGGGCTTAGCCCGGCCTACGCGACGCTGCTGCAGTCGCTGTGTCCGTCGACCCCGAACGCGACGACGACGACGGCGATCGACCCTACAACGCCTGCGGTGCTGGACAACAACTACTACAAGCTCCTGTCCCTCAACCTGGGCCTCTTCTTCTCTGACAACCAGCTCCGGACCAACACCACGCTCAACACGTCCGTGAACAGCTTCTCCGCGAACGAGACGCTCTGGAAGGAGAAGTTCGTCGCGGCCATGGTGAAGATGGGCAACATCGAGGTGCTCACGGGCACCCAGGGGCAGATCCGCCTCAACTGCAGCGTCGTCAACAACGGGTCGTCATCGGTGGCAGCCCCGGGGATTGAGATGCCGCACTATTACTCGGGATCCACCGCCTCCAATAACAAGATCGCGACGAGCTGATGATGATGATACACTTGAATATATATGCCATAACACTATATCAGTACGTTAGGTTCAGATCATCAAAGCATGTGTTGCATGTTTCTGTATGTCCGTACGGTGCGTGGAAAACTCTTATGGTTGCTGTGAGAGGTTGTGCCTCTGTCGTTTGTAAACGTGAACAAACGAGATGGCTTGCTTTTCTTCTGCCTCCCGCCTCTTCCGGAGAAAATTGCAGACATTTGCTTTTCTTCTCAAGCTATCGACGAAAGGCGACTGCATGCTGACCTTTGCTTGCGTTGGTGGTGGTGCACCACGGCCGGGTCGAGCGATGGGCTAGAAGATTTTAACCACAAAAGCATACTCGCTCCGTTCACAAATGTGTATAACTACCTTCTCTCCTAAGTCAATTTTAAAAATTTGACTAACTTTGTAGAAGTATCAATATATATGACATCAAATTAATATAAAACGTCAGTTTCAAAACAAATCTAGTGAAACCAATTTAGTGTCATAAATGTTGGTACTTTTCCAATAAAGGTTGTCAAGACGACAAGGCATCGGTAAACATCTTCCCATAGCTGCATTTCGAAGTATGGGCTCAACAAATTTTGCAAACATCAGAGGCCATTGCACCATGTGAAAATCATTGTGCGATCTCACCATGCCAAAAAGGCGTGCTGATCCACACATAACAGATGCCAGAGCTCCAAGCACTGCAATCTTCGACATGACCTTTGTAGAATCCTTACCAAGCAAATAGACAATTGTTTTCATTACCAATGTGATATGGCACCACTTATATATTTTTATCATGAACTTTCTATGGATGATGTTTTCAAGAGATGCGTGTTGCTCCTATTCCTACCACACAAGCATAATGTCAAAGATGTGACTGACATGTTTCTTGGTGCATGGTGCGTCATGTGTTTGAAGGAGTGGTTGGGGTCCACCTGCAGGCTGCAACCACGAAGATTGCGGCACATTTATTTTTAGTTTTTTTTCCTGCTTAGTAAAAGTTGGTCCAACTCAAGTTATAGCGTTTTCAGAATCACCCATATAAAGCCATAAAGGGTTTGGCCACTGGCCTTGCATCCTAAGTTATCTTTGTAGTTTATGAGCATGATTTGTTTACAAAGGCAGATACGAGTACCAAGTTTGAGGAAGTTGTCGAAAAACCTTATCTGTGATTACAATTTCAGTTTTGAAATTGTTTTTTTTTTCACGTGGAGTTGATTTCGCGTGCTCAACACAAGGACATCGAGCTTACAATCTCATATATTTGCAATTGGAAGTTCTAGCTGCTACTACTCCTGATTCAATTTGCCGTGAAAGATTGGGTCTAATAACCTTTGGATCATATTGATCCACATCACAATGCATGCAATCGATGCTTAAAAATAATTCAAAAAATCCTCTCGGTATCTTTTGTATTAGGATCCCACTCGTGTGTGCTTTATTTGGTGCTCTCAAATAGATTGGTCCAAACACTACGACCACCGCCTTAAAAAACCGATACATTGTCTCAATGCTTGTATTATCGGATATGTGTAGGTAGTCGTCCTATGTATCTACGGCAACTCACCATATGCAAGACACATTAAAACAACAGTGTGCTTCTAAATAGATGAGAAACCGGCCATATTTGTGTAGTTTTTTTTTGCACATGAAGTAGTCATGAAACTCCCGAACGCCATGCACAATGTGCATGATCACCTCCTTCACCTAAAGTGCCGCGAAAATTATTTTGGTCCATGTGTCGACTCGTTGTAAGAATAGTTGAGCACTAGCAAAAATACCACTCCATCCTATGACGCTCCATGTTCTTTTTCCTTTCTTTCATTGAACCTCCACGCGTAGGACTAGCATGTCGCGGCTACTAAATCAACAAGATGGTTGTGTGCATCATCACGATGGAGAGGCCGGGGCTCCCTTTTCTAAAAAAAACTAAATCAACAAGACAACTAATAGCCATCAAGCGCTCATAAATCTCGACCTCGGTGGTGGCTTCTTCTCTTGGTGCAATCCTGACATCATTATCTCATTATCGCTATCCATGACCTATCAATATCAGTGAAGAATTCAAACAAGCAGCAAACACCCCATCTGGAGCGCCTCAACAATCGGTGTGGATGTGGCAATCACATTTTTTTGACACTCCCATGTCGTTTTCTATAAATTGTATCCTTGGTGGGATCGAGTGACGGATGTAAGATTGGATCCGTTCTGTAAAACCTTTTTTTCACGAAAAGGATCCTAGCATTAAAAAAAACACCGACAATACAAAACACCTCAACAAAAACGAAAATTGCAACAAAATTCTTGATATGCCCTTCGTGTTCAACCTCCAGACCGTGTCGACGGCACCCCACCATTACCGCTCCTCCATGAGCCGGCCTGACGTTGTTGGTTGCGGACGGAAAGTCGATGGACGGGTCTAGAAGACCACATCCGTCCCGGAGACGAAGAAGGAAGAACTGTTGATGAAGCTGCTTAACGATTATCTGAAGAACACTACCGCTAGAAAAAACCCTCAAGACCACACCACAACACAGGCTTCTCGACGTCGCCGCCGAGATGGGACTAAAACCGTGGAGACCTTATTGAAAAGAGGCGCCGCCACAACCATCTGAGTGGTAGCCAATAAGCCTTGCCCCAACACTTGAAAAACGTGCCCTCCCGTCAACGAGGACCAAGATGGTCCGAAGGCTATAGAGACATAGATCAGCGGCGGCTGCCGTCAAGAGGCAGGGAAAACCTAATTGTGCTCGTGAGCTGACCCACCACACGTAACGCTTCGCTATTACGTGGGTGGCTGGATCCGTTTTCACGCCGGATGTTCTTACTTACTGTAAGCGCTATTAGGGCATGTATAATGGGGTACCGTCAGCCTTCTCTTAACGTTATCACGTAGGATATTTGTCTAGTTGGAGGAGAGAGAATGCAAGAAGGGGAGGCTGCCTTCCCTTACGAAATAAGAGAACGCTAATTTCACCATTGTACCATTTGTCTTCCTTTAGACATATAATCTCTTATTAAAATATAATTAATTCTGGGATGACAATATGAGACAATGCATTGTACAACTTATAATTTTACCTTCTCTATATGACATGGATGTCTACGAGAAGACCGCTCTCCTCTACCATTATACATGCCCTTAGGAACGTCGATATAGATGCCGCGCGGGTTCTCTTTGGAAAGGTTGCAGTTCGTATATATGGTCGCCTCTTTCGAAAGGTTGCAGTTCGTATGGTCGCCTCACGACCGGTGTGAACCACACACGTCTCCGTTGGTGCAACTGCATCGAGCCGCTGGCACATGATCCATCCATCGGTGTCCCTAGCTACGTGCTACATCTTGAGGTGCGCGGGCGAGGCACTATTCAAGAAAGGCAGTCCAGCGCCATGCTTACTACTCCTACTATCCTTCTTCTCGCCATCTACCTACCTTGGCTAGCAACGCTGCATGTACGACTTGTCAAACAAATCAATCAACCGACAAGCCCTAACCTTTCTATAAAGACTACCGGCGAGGCCGGCCGAGTAAGCACGCATTACAGGGAAGCTGAGAGTTCATTGTAATCAACGTCGTCCTTGTGAAGGTGAGCCATACGTACCAGCGAGCGTACGATGGTGAGCAGCATGCTTGCCGGACTGGCGGTGCTAGTCACGGCCGTGCTCTGCCTGCAGCTGCCGGCGGCGTGCCGCGCGCAGCTCCAGGTTGGGTTCTACAGCGCCACCTGCCCGAACGCTGAGGCCATCGTCCGGCAGGCCGTCGCGTCGGCCTTCGCCACCAACTCCGGCGTCGCACCTGGCCTCATCCGTCTCCATTTCCACGACTGCTTCGTCAACGTACGTGCCATACTTATTTCGTATCTCGTAGGATCGATAATAGCAGTCACGGATACTACTTTTTAAGGCTTTGTGTGTACTACCACGGATCACAACTTCACAAGTGCAGTGCTATCTATGTTTCTTGCATTGCGGCCTACCATATCCACGCAAAATTAAATAAAAAAATTTCTTTTTTTTTGAAATGAAAAAGCTCCGGACTCTGCATATAAAAACTTTCTTATACCAATAAAACTATATTATCGACATAATCTATGGCTAATTAATCATATCTTCGTTTCCTTTTGTCACACGTGTTTAGCACTTTAGCTCCAAGAACTCTTGCATCTCTTGATCGGATGCACTCTTGCATTCTCGATGAAGCCATCCTCTAGAAAGACGCATACAAACCAAGAGTGGCGGATTTGCTACACAGACCACGTGAGCCAGACTAAGTTGGTCGCCTTTTAGTTCTAGTTGTAGTTCCAGTTTTGTTTCATTTACCTTTTTACCGGTTCGTGTACATCTTGTACTACTCTTCTGATTAATGAAAAAGCAGGCCAAACTGCATTTTTCCGTCAAAAAAAAACTTCCAAGAACATGCATGCTATATCGGTTTTGTTATACTGGTCCAATATTGGAAGAGAAAAAAACTGTCAGTGAAGTTTCTAGGGGAAACAGAAACTTTCTACATCTCCGTCGGTAATAAATAGTTGTGTGTGCATCGGTCGATGCAGAGGCTGGGACTTCGATCCCATTTCTTAAAAACAAACCTCCGTTTGTGTGTTTATCGTACATGATATCTAATATAGACCTTGACTAGTCGTCTAGTTAAATCCCTTGAAGAGCAAATAAGCCAAATGAATATGAAACTTCAACATGTGTGAAGTGGAGACATATTTTTCTCGTGGAAAATATATGTTCATTTAAGAAAGCTTGGCGCAATGAACTAATTCAAAGACTAAAACAATCTAGTTTTACATTAATTTCCACGTCATATACAGTATGTTAACTAAAATTGCACAAAAAGCATTTATTTCTGTCAATTAGTCAAAGTTGAAAAAGAAAAAAATGGCTGAACACTTTCTATTAAGTTATGTATATCTAGAGTACTATCCTAGTAGAGGCTATATTTTACTCCTTCTGTTCTATATTAGTTGGCGTTGAAACGTATGTATATGTGGTATATCCATTTCATCGACAACTAATATGAAAGTGCGAGAGTATTAGTTTGTCTTGACAAAAAATGGCGAAGCTAGTTTGCTGCTACTACTAGACACACGCACCTAATCTCTTGTATTTCTTCATGAAAGGGAAAGACATGTTAAACCATGTATCACTAGTGTAAATCGGGGCTTAGGTTCATCCCTTTAGTCTCAAATTAAATTTGGACCGAGACTAAAGGGGTGCAACCCCGCGCCGCGATTTTGCGAGGGACCTTTAGTCCCGGTTCGTGTTAGGAACCGGGACTAAAGGTCCACCGCATGCGGCAGCAGAGGCAGGTCCCAACGTCAAAACCCTTTAGTCCCGGTTCGTGAAAAGCGTCAGAACCCTTTAGTCCCGGTTCGTTTCACGAACCGGGACTAAAGGTCCTCACCTTTATCAGCTTCTTCCACCCCGACTCCTCCCTTTCCAAACCGAGCTTGAGCTCACCATTTTCCCTCTCCATTTCTCCTCTCATTTCCTCTCTCCAAACCTAATTAATCCACAAAAAAAACACCATTTGGCAAGATTGAAGGCACCCTACGGTTAGCCTCTTCATCCTCTTTCCGGCATTGCTTATTTAGCTCATTTTGCTCATTTCAAAAAATTTGTGCAAGAAAGGTGTTTGATGAAATGACTAAGTTAGAATTTCATTTGTTTCATATGTGCAATTTGTGCTCAAAGTAAATAATGATTAATGTGTTTTAGTGTCGCGAGGAGCCTTATCGACGTCGATCGCCCGCGCCGTCCCGTCACCAGCACCACCTCGGTGAGCCTCTATCTTTTATTTTATTTGATTTTTAAAAACATAGCTTTATTGTTTTAGATGCATAGTTTTTACTTGTATAATTTTCTAACTTGTATTATATGTATAGAGTCATGGTTCTCATATCCGTCCCCATCGGTCCTCGTCCGGTTTATGATTCGAATGTGGTATATTTTCAAAACTATTTATTTTATTTTGTGTTTCTGGCAATTATGGCGACCAACTTGACATAGATTTATTTTTATCTAGGAGGTAGTTGAACCGGAAATTGAACCTGACCCTATTGTCGAATTTTTGGATAAAGAAAACAATGATTTGAAAGCAAAATTGAAAAGAAGTGAAGATCTTTATCTTCAATGTTTAGAAGATAAGATGAAATTAGAGCTCAAACTTGCCGACGTGGTCGATGGTAACGAGATCAAGATGGATGCAATGCGCTTGAAGATAAAAAGGATTAGAAAATATACCATTAATCGGGAGGCTTGGTATCATTATGCTGTGGGTTCAGTATTTACCTTAGTTGCGATTTTGATCGCATTTGTTGTTAGATTTAAATTTTTTAGATAATTTTTATATTTGTTTCAGTTAATGTATGTTTTATGAGAACTATGTATTACCAGTTGTCACTACTCTACTCTTATTTTTATGGATGACATTGTATTAATTAATTTGCTCTTACATATTATTTATGACAGTAGTGTAATAATGGGGTTCGATATACTTTTATGTAATACAGATGAACCGACAATGGATGTACGGTGACCGATGTTGTCCTGAGTTCATTGATGGCATGCATAATTTCTCCATGTGGCTGAGGCAAACAAGACGAAGAACGGTTTTATTCGTTGTCCATGTAGTGCCTGTAAGAATATGAGTGATCACTCTACCTCAAAAGTCATTCACTCACACCTCTTGCATAATGGTTTTATGCCTGGTTATTATTGTTGGACCAAGCACGGAGAAACAGAGGTTATCATGGAAGAAAATGAAGAAGAGGAGGGCAATGACAAGTATCCTTGGTTCAGTGATACTACAATGGGAGAAGACGAAACTGAAGAAGATCCCATTATTGATGAGCCCGACGATGATCTTCGTCGGGCCATTCGTGATGCACAAATGGACTGTGGAAGTGAAAACGAAAGGTTGAAGTTGGAGCGTATGTTAGCTGATCACGCCAAATTGTTGTACCCAACTTGTCAAAATGACCAGAAAAAGCTAGGTACCACACTTGAATTGCTGCAATGGAAGGCACAGAATGGTACTTCTGACAAGGGATTTGAAAATTTGTTAAAAATAATTAAGAAGATGCTTCCAAAGGATAATGACTGCATCCTCTACCGCGGTGAGCACGAAAAATTGAATGCATGTCCTGTATGCGGTTCTTTGCGGTATAGGATCGGGCGAGATGACCCTGGTGAAGTTGAGGGCGAGCCGCGCCCCAGGAAGAGGATTCCTGCAAAGGTGATGTGGTATGCTCCTATAATACCACGGTTGAAACGTTTGTTCAGCAATAGAGAGCATGCCAAGTTGTTGCGATGGCACAAAGAAGATCGTAAAAAAGACTTGATGTTGAGACACCCCGCGGATGGGTCCCAGTGGAGAAAAATTGACTGAGAGTTCCCGACATTTTCAGATGACGCAAGGAACTTAAGATTTGGTCTAAGTACAGATGACTTTAATCCTTTTGGAGAGCAGAGCTCCAGTCACAGCACTTGGCCCGTGACACTATGTATCTATAACCTTCCTCCTTGGTTGTGCATGAAGCGGAAGTACATTATGATGTCAGTGCTCATTCAAGGCCCGAAGCAACCTGGCAACGACATTGATGTGTACCTCAGGCCATTAGTTGAAGAACTTTTTGCAGTTGTGGCGTGAAGAAGGTGTACGTGTGTGGGATGAGCACAAACTGGAGGAATTTGATCTACGAGCTTTGCTGTTTGTAACCATCAACGATTGGCCTGCTCTAGTCAACATTTCAGGACAGTCAAATAAGGGATACAATACATGCATGCATTGTTTAGCTGAGACTGATAGTATACATTTAGGTAACAAGAATGTGTACCTGGGGCATCGTCGGTTTCTTGTACCCAAGCATCCGTTAAGGAAGAAAGGCAAGCATTACAAATGTGAGGCAGATCATCGGCCGAGGCCTACCCGCCCTTCTAGTTCTGTTATACATGATATGGTCAAGGATTTAAATGTAATCTTTGGAAAGGGTCCTGGCGGACTCACTGTTCCGAATGACGCAAACAACCACGTACCCATGTGGAAGAAGAAATCTATATTTTGGGAGCTGCCATATTGGATAATGCTAGAGATTCACTCTGCAATCAACGTGATGCACATGACAAAGAACATTTGCTGCAACTTGCTAAACTTCTTGGGCGTGTATGGGAAGTCAAAAGATGGGAAGTCAAAAAAAGGGAAGTCAAAAAAAGGTACACCGAAAGGAAGGCTGACCCATCAACGTATGAGCGAAGAGATGCATCGAGACGATACTCATTCAGAGAATCAGCCAGGTCCTGCAAGCTACGCTCTTACTAAAGAAGAGAAGAAAATATTTTTTGAGTGCCTTCGCAGTATGAAGGTTCCATCTGGCTTCTCATCAAATATAAAAGGAATAATAAACATGGCAGAGCAAAAATTTCAGAATCTAAAGTCTCATGACTGTCACGTGATTATAACACAATTACTTCCGGTTGCATTGAGAGGGCTTCTACCGAAAAATGTTCGAGAACCCATTGTGAAGCTATGTGCATTTTTCAATGCAATTTCTCAGAAGGTAATCAATCCACTAACTCTAAAAAATTTAGAGAAGGATGTGGTCCAATGTCTTGTCAGCTTCGAATTGCTGTTCCCACCAACCTTCTTCAATATTATGACGCGCCTTGTAGTCCACCTAGTCGAAGAGATTTCTGTTCTCGGTCCTGTATTTCTACACAACATGTTCCCCTTTGAGAGGTTCATGGGAGTCTTAAAAAAATATGTGCATAACCGGGCTAGGCCAGAAGGAAGCATCGTCAAGGGTTATGGAACAGAGGAGGTCATTGAGTTTTGTGTAGATTTTATTCCTGATCTGAAGTCGATCGGTGTTCCTGAATCACGTCATGAGGGGAGACTGCATGGAAAAGGCACCCTAGGAAAGAAAGCAACAATATGTCAAAACGGGGATTCTTTCACTCAAGCACACGACACCGTTCTACTTCGTATGTCGAGGAACACAAGAATGTTTTACGCTCCAAATACCCGGAGAAATCTGAAGATTGTATTGATGGAGAACACATGAAGACTTTCAGCAGTTGGTTAAAAAGACGTCTCATTAATGACACCAATGTTGAAGAACAACTATACTTGTTGGCCACATCACCAGCTTCAACTATATTGACTTTTCAAGGGTACGAGATAAATGGAAATATATTTTACACAGCCAACCAAGATAAAAAGAGCACCAACCAAAACAGTGGAGTACGCTTTGATGCAACAAACTGCAACGGGACAAAGGACACATATTATGGTTACATAGAGGAGATATGAGAACTTGACTATGGACCTACTTTTAAGGTCCCTTTGTTCAAGTGCAAATGGTTCAACCTACGAGGCGGGGTAGAGGTAGACCCACGATACGAAATGACTACAGTGGATCTCAACAATCTTTCGTACGAGAACGAACCATTCGTCCTAGCCAGTGAAGTTGCTCAGGTTTTCTATGTGAAAGACATGTCTACCCTACCGAAAAAAAGAAAAGATAAGCAACCAAGTACATCATACGATGAGCCAAAGCGCCACATAGTTCTTTCAGGGAAAAGAGTCATTGTGGGAGTGGAGGACAAGACAAACATGTCAGAAGATTACGATAAGTTTCATGACATTCCGCCCTTCAAAGTCAACACTGATCCAAGTATCAAGTTAAATGAAGAAGATTATCCGTGGTTACGGCGCAATCAGAAGAACAAGTAAACACTAGAGAGGGATATTATTGTTGATGTGTAATATCTGAATGCTTTGTTTCAGAAGAACAAGTGAACTGAAGTATTTTGTAGATGCATGAAACAAAACACACGATTTCACCTGCATACAGCCCAACGGTGGCTCGTGAGTGCCTGCATATGAAATGCACCGTTGGGCGTATGCAGGGAATCCGAATGCTTTGTATTCTGTCGATGAAGTAGAATGAGGAGACAATGACTGTCGAACATGTTCAAGAGGGGGCTATATATAGGGTAAGGTGACTCACGAACTGGTCATGATAGTGCCCATCCAACAGCTCAGAATCCCTCACAAGAAACACATCTTCATCCAATGGCTCACAAGTGCTTTAAAGAAACACACGATCCATGTGCTTCTTTAGTCCCGGTTGGTGTTACCAACCGAGACTAAAGAAGCACATGGATCGTGTGTTTCTTTCTAGTGCTTGTGAGACGTTGGATCTGAGGTGTGTTTCTTTTGAGAGATTCTGAGTTGTTGGATCAGCAGTATCACGACCACTTCGTGACCCACATGACTCGGTTGTTGTTACCAACCGGGACTAAAGAAGCACACGTACCTTATATATAGCCCCCCTCCCGAACATGTTCAGCACTCAGTGTCTACTCATTGTAGTTCATTTTTTGCAGCACACGGGTAGCAGACAACACTCAGTGAAGGCTGAAGGTGAACCCTCCCCTCGGCAGAGGCATCTTTGGGCAACCAGCGGCAAGACGTCTCTGATGATCTGCGACCGTTCCAAACAGTTGCAGATCATCAGAGATGTTTTGTCGGACGGTTGTAGATCATCAGAGATGTCTTGCCACGGTCATCAAGTTTATCATTTTGCCTTGAACCTTCTAGATGTTCATACATGATAGACCTTTTTGTGAATATTTTTTTTGCAAATGTTGGTAAAAATCAAGTTTATCATTTTTCATAGCAACTAGTACACATATAAGGAGCCCATGCCAAAGGATTTGATTTTTTGAGGTGTTTATCACTTTATTACATTTTTTTCTTAAAAACGATCAAAACGGTCGCTACGACTAATCATCGGAAGAGGTGATATTTTCTAGAACTATCAATGTTTCTGTGATATAACCACTAGTTGTGTACCTTAAAATGATTTTTCCAAAAGTTTCAGACCAAACTATCAAATAGTTGTAGTTCAAATTTGAATATCTTTCGATAAATCAACATAAACTCAATTAACTAGGGGAAATTAGTTAGAATTCAAAGAAAAAACTCAAACTTGCAGATCATCCATCATATGTGCACCACTCTTAGTGAAAAATAGTTGGGTGCCATTTGGAATCATATTTTCTATACTTACTTCACAAAAAACCTTATTTTTTGCACTTAAAAAAAGGAAAATGATATTTATGAAAATATTTTGAAGAATCCCTTTGGCAAGATTGTTTAATATACCAATATTCACCTATGTGTGGAGTACTAGATCTTTATCACAAACTATGTCGTCGAAATGACCATAACTTGGTCATTTGGCTTGAAACTTCTAGATGTTCATACATGATAGACCTTTTTGTGATTACTTTTTTTACAAATGTTGGCAAAAATCAAGTTTATCATTTTTCATAGCAACTAGTACACATATAAGGAGCCCATGCCAAAGGATTTGATTTTTTGAGGTGTTTATCACTTTATTACATTTTTTCTTAAAAACGATCAATACGGTCGCTACGACTAATCATCGGAAGAGGTGATATTTTCTAGAACTATCAATGTTTCTGTGATATAACCACTAGTTGTGTACCTTAAAATGATTTTTTCCAAAAGTTTCAGAACAAACTATCAAACAGTTGTAGTTCAAATTTGAATTACTTTCGATAAATCAACATAAACTCAATTAACTAGGTGAAATTAGTTAGAATTCAAAGAAAAAACTCATACTGTGGGATCATCCATCATATGTGCACCACTCCTAGTGAAAAATAGTTGGGTGCCATTTGGAATCATATTTTATGTACTTACTTCACAAAAAACCTTATTTTTTGCACTTAAAAAAAGGAAAATGATATTTATGAAAATATTTTGAAGAATCCCTTTGGCAAGATTGTTTAATATACCAATATGCACCTATGTGTGGAGTATGAGATCTTTATCACAAACTATGTCGTCGAAATGACCACAACTTGGTCATTTGGCTTGAAACTTCTAGATGTTCATACATGATAGATCTTTTTGTGAATACTTTTTTTGCAAATATTGGCAAAAATCAAGTTTATCATTTTTCATAGCAACTAGTACACATATAAGGAGCCCATGCCAAAGGATTTGATTTTTTGAGGTGTTTATCACTTTATTACATTTTTTCTTAAAAATGATCAAAACGGTCGCTACGACTAATCATCGGAAGAGGTGATATTTTCTATAACTATCAATGTTTCTGTGATATAACCACTAGTTTTGTACCTTAAAATGATTTTTCCAAAAGTTTCAGACCAAACTATCAAACAGTTGTAGTTCAAATTTGAATTACTTTCGATAAATCAACATAAACTCAATTAACTAGGCGAAATTAGTTAGAATTCAAAGAAAAAACTCATACTGTGGGATCATCCATCATATGTGCACCACTCTTAGTGAAAAATAGTTGGATGTCATTTGGAATCATATTTTCTGTACTTACTTCACAAAAAACCTTAAAACATAGAAACAAATATTTATGAAATAATTTGAATAAATCACCTTGGCATCTTAAAATGAAAGAATATAAAAAAACAGAAAAATAAATTAGAAATCAAAACAATTCAAAAAAATAAGTAAACCAAAATAAGAAACAAAAAAGTAAACAATTCAAACAATTTAAAAGAAAACAAAAACAAAAAGCAGTAAAAAGAAATAAGGAAAAAAGGCATTTGTCTCGGTGTGTAACCCCAACCGAGACTAAAGGGCCGCTGGGCTTCACGCGCAATTTTTCGCGGCCCAGGCAGACCCTTTAGTCGCGGTTGGTGTTACAGACCGCGACTAAAGACCCTTTAGTCTCGGTTCGTGGCTGGAACCGGGGCTAAAGGTCCTTTCCGCGACGTTTTGGGTGGTCGTGGCCGGAAAATTTCGTAACTTCTCCCCCAAATCTTCCAAAGCCGCAGCCGCCCTGCCGCTCCGCCTCGAGGTCGCCGCGCCGTTCCACCGCGCCGTC
Organism: Poa annua; assembly: GCA_026929855.1. Classification (NCBI taxonomy): domain Eukaryota; kingdom Viridiplantae; phylum Streptophyta; class Magnoliopsida; order Poales; family Poaceae; genus Poa; species Poa annua. The sequence continues at coordinate 31,426,012 of CM049428.1, forward strand.
TGCCGCTCCGACGCGCCGTCTGCTCCGCCTCGCCTTCTGCCGCTCCGACGCGCCGCCCCTGCCTCTCTGCAACAACTAGGAGCCGCCGTCACCTCCAGCCTCGAGCACATCGACCTCGAGTCGCCACGAGCACCGACGAGGAGGCCACGCCGCCTACGACCCCTACATCGCCGCCCACCACGCCGCCGTCCACTGCCTCTGCGCACCCGCGCCGGTAAGCCTCGTCCCCTCCCTCCCTCGGCCTCCTCCCCTCCCTCGGCCTCCCTAGCTAGTTTATTAGGGTTAGTTCATGCTCTGATTTTGCACTGTATTTAACTAAGGGCTAGGTGTTTGCAAGAAATTATGTACTGTTTTTTGCTAGTGCTAGGTGTTTGCAAGAACATAAAAAATTCTTGTAGTGTAAATGCAAAATTCTTGTAATGTCAATGCAAAAATTTGTTTCCGCTACCTACTTCATTCTATGGAAATTGATTAGGTTTTAGCTCAATTTTAGCTATTGTTTTCAATGTGTTGTGTACGGTTTAAGTGTTCAAACTAGTTTTGTTTAGGTACTGTTTAGGTTTAGGTGTTTAGATAATGTGATGATTTAATAAGTTAGGTTTCGTGAAAATGTAGTAACTTAGATGCTTAATGTAGATGCAAATTGTAGATGCAATTTATAGATACAATTTATAGAATTGTACTTGTATGTTTTTAGATGAATAAATGTAAACTTTTGATTGAAAAAACAGGAGCATTTGACAATGTAATTTAAATTCTGGTTGTAATTGCACAAAGGGAAACAAGTAACTTTTAACATGTAAGTATATCAATACATTATTGTATACAATAATCTAGTTTACTGGATCTCTTAACATTTATTCGCATATTCATCTTCTCCAACAAATAAAACAAAATAGCACGTCGCAAGTGGAAAGACAAAAACATAATCTAGTTACATTTCTTGCATGCCATCATTCTTTATCTCATGGGGTTAGTTATGCAAGAATTCTTATAGAGCTGATATAATTTTCATTATACAGTTGTTTTGATTGATATACAATTCATTATACAACTTGCAGGAGGTCTTGCTTCTCGCTGCTAAGACGAACCTAGCTTGTATGATGAATTTGCCATTTGTTCTCACTCTTGGCTAGATTGATTGCTACATTCCTGATGTTTCAGTCCATGTTGAGTGTCTCTCTTTGTTTTGTAAATTGAGATGATTGTAAATGTGTTAGATATGAAATTGTAATATATGATCCATATATATATTATGGTGTGTTAGATATGCAAATTGAGATGATTGTAAATGTGTACGAAAAAGATGATTTTGTGTTAGATATGCACAATTCTAAAATATGATCCATATATATAGTTTTGTGTTAGGTATGCAAGATGAGCACACACTGTTTTCTTCGCTGCCACCTTGTTGTGCTATATGATCCATACTTGTTGCAATTATTGTACTTGTATATGTTTTTCAGATGAATAAATGTAAACTTGATTATAATGCCCGAGCTATGGATTGCAGGTACATTTGAGGTATGAAGCACTTGCGAGACGAGCAGATAGAAGAAGCACAATTTCAACGAGACGAGGAGATGGAAGACCAAATGGAACAACTTATTTTTAACGATGCCCGAGCTGGAGGAGATGTAGATGATTATGATTTCGAACAATTTTTGAACGACTTTGGTGATGGAATGGAGTCACGAGATGTGGTGATAACAAACTTCGGCGGAGAGGTGTAGATGTGTTTATAATAAATATGGTGATATGTTGTTATTAACTACATGCATTAATTGATTTATGTTGTATTTATTAACGACTTATTTTTCTTTTAGCCATCCGGATCGAGCAAATCTGCTAAAAAGCAGCCACCATGTGCTCCTCGAGGCAAGGCAAAAAGAATGACGAGCGAGGATCCAAAGTTACCGATTGAGGAAATTGCTGATTCCGGCGAACCGCTCGAACCAAAACAGAACCGCAAAAAATTTATAAGTCAAGCTGGAGTTATTGTTAGGGACATGATCCCAATCAGCATACGCGAATGGAATAAGCCGGCGGCTGCAGATGTGGAGGACCCATGTTATGTCCACCAAGTTCTTAAGTATTTGGTCTATAACACGCTGTTGTCTCATTTCACCCTCCCGCCAGATCTCTCTAAAGTGAAGAAGGACAACCTCAAGAAGTGGACTCTTATTAAGATGGCGGAACAATTCCAGAACTGAAAGAAAAAGTTATGGAATCAATATGAAGAAACAAAAGAAGAGCAGAATTTCAGTGGAGCACAAGGGAAGAAGTTAGAATCTGAATGGGCGGCGTTTAAGGCGTATAGGGAATCACCTTTGGCTGTGACCCGATCGGAGATAAATAAATTGAATGATGGGCAGAAGGTACACCACCATACATTGGGGACAGGTGGCTACAAGATCGCCATTCCTAAGTGGTTAGCCTATGAAGAAAAACTGCTTCGATCGGGGGTCCGTCCAAAGACACTTGACTGGCCTGAGAGGTCAAAATTCTGGTTGTTCGCGCATGGGGCAATGTTGGACCCAGAAACCGGAGATATTGTTGGAAAAGGAAAATAGAAGGTTCTCGTTAATCAAATAAAAAAGAAGCTTGAAGCAGCAATTAATGATGTTCGCAATGGTGTGTTCAAACCTGATAGAGAGGATGACGAGCTGACACGGGCCCTGGGGAATCCTGAACATGTTGGACGAGCTCGAGGCTTTCCTGGCGGTGCTACGTTTAAGACTGCGTGGCCGGAATCCGCTCACACTTATAGAAACCGTAGCAGAGGTAAGAAGAAGGAGGCTGACCGGATATTACAATTGGAACATGAAATGAAGGAGCAACGGGCGGAAATAAAAGCATTGAAGGAGCAAAGAACGGAATCTCAGGAACGGCACCAATTAGACCATGAAGCAGATGCCGCCCCATCTCAGCGTAGAAGCAGCGTTGGTTCCACGCGTCAAGTCGAGGGTCCCTACCCAGTGGATGACATCACAGAGCCTACAGGTTGTGAGCTACATATAGCAATGAGAAACATAACTTTGAAGGTGGCGGTGGGGCAAGCTTTAGTAATTCAACCTGGAGAACTCTACCATTGTGATCAAATTCCAGATGGCTACGCTCGTGTCGGGGTGGACGAAATTATGCCGGGATTTGAAAACTTGGAACTTGAGTTACCTGGAGGTGACGAGGAGAAGACGTTGGCAGACGTCAAGCATGCCTTCGCCCTATGACCCAAGAAATACATCGTCCTTTCAGAACAAGCAAAGTCCACTCCTCGTTCTAGGAGTCCAACTCACCAGCAAAGTCCACTCTTCCTCGAGAGGGATCAAAGACGGAGTCCATCTCCACCCCATCAGCAAAGCACACACCTCCCTGATAGGGACCCCAGCCCGAGTCCATCTCCAGCTCAACAGCAAAGCGAACCGCCCTCCGAGAGGGTTCCTAGCGCGAGGCCATCGCAGTCTGTGCCAGTCCGCCAGAATGTTAAGTCGCTCTCGAGTAGGCGCCAGTCTGGTTCTCCTGTTAGGAAGAAACCTAGAAAGCAGAAAACACCGCCGCCTACTACAAAGTTACCTTGGGAGAGAACCGTCGAGGAAAACGATACCGCCTGCAAAGAACATACGGATGCATGGCTTGCTGGCGTGAAACAGAAAGCGTTAGCAAAACAATTGTCTCCTGCAAAATTTACTGCCGGAATTCCTCAGGAGAAAATTGACCGTTGCATCAATGCCCTATACAACCCCCACCATCGCCGCCAACAGACTATGATCGCAACATTGGTAAGTCATATGACGAAGAGATGGATGATCGATCGAAAAAAGGGAAACAAGTTGCCCAACTCGGAGAACAAGACGCACAGTCGGGCCCCCCGCTCAAGGTGCTTGATGACAGAGTTCTCAAAAACATCAATGTGCGGGAGCTGGTATATTCGGGAGATGATATCCCCTTGGCGGATGTCGTTCGTACTTATGTTCACAGGGAGGATTTTGTCGACGGCGACTTACCCACAAGAATGCGTCAATTTCAAGCCTGGTACAAGAATATCGTAATGGAGACGAATAAAGACGCTCTCATGATGGCAGTTAAGGAAGAGCATTATTTCCAAGAATACTCCGTTATCCTTTACTTCGCCGAAATCTTTCAGTTATACAATCTCCGGGCCCTCGACAAAGCTATCATGAGTTCCTATTGTCTGTAAGTGATCTATTCCTGTAATTTAATGTTTTAATTAGCTCTACTCGTTGATTGTCTGTGATAATCCTCTCTATAATATTTGTGTGCTTTATTACGCAAAATGAAGATGCTCGAATGCAAGAAGCAGAAAATCAACCACATTGGGTTCATTGACCCCTCTATAATGCATGAAGAAAACATAATTGATCCACTAGTTAACAAGGATACACCGGGGAATTTGCTAATGTTTTTCAAGCGACAAGCTTACAAAAAATATATATTATGGGCTTACAACTTCAAGTGAGTGTTACTGCTTATTACACATTCTATTTTTCTCACCTGATGTTAAGTTTAATTGATGAATTATGCATGACTATTTATAAACGTGCGCAGCTTCCACTACATTCTTATCGTTATTGACTTGCGGAAAGCAGAAATTGCTGTCCTTGACTCGTTAAGAAGATGCCCTAAACAATACAAGACCTGTTTTGATTTGGTGGCAAGGTACTTTCTTTTCTTATCGTCTCTTTCGTTCATTTCCTAGTATCAAAGAATTTATGACTCATTCATTCATTTTCTTGTCATGCAGCGTTTGGAAAATGTTCCTCGCGGAACATCCGAACAGTGGATGGCCAGAGAAACTGCGCTGGCATAGTAACGATGTAAGTAGTACTATAACTAGTCCCATGCAACATTATCGTACTTTATTATTATTTGATTAAATTCTATTCTTCTATAGACTTGCCTTAAACAACCAATAGTGACTGATCTATGTGGATTCTACGTTTGTGAGTACATGCATATTGTGGTCAATGAAAGTTTGAAGAGCAAAAAAAGTATCGAAGTACGTAAAGCTCTAGTCACAACATTATTTTTGTATCATCAATCGTGATGAGTTTTATTCATTTCATATCTCATGTATTCATTGTGATATCATTTTTTTACAGTTGGCAAGAAAGCGCAACGAGTTACCAATAAAGACCCGCTTCAGGGCAATTGCAGAGGAGTTGACGGGATTTTACCTCACCCATGTCATACCGGAGACCGGAGAGTATCACTATTTTGACTAGTGCGTACATGTAATATATAGTGATCTCCATGTAACAAAGTACTTATAAGTATCTAGAACCGGGAAACGTGACCTTCATGTACCACGCGTACTTAAATGTGTATGTGTTATCAACACATGATCTTCATGTAATTGTATATATGCATTGAAGGAGATATGCCCTAGAGGCAAATAAATAAGTAGTATTTATTGCATTATCTCATAAGTTTATAATAGGTTTGTGTATTATGCTATAACTGTATTAATCGGAATTATTGATACACGTGTGATACATAGACAACCAGGTCCCTAGCAAGACTCTATATGAGCTAGTCCATTGGGTAACAGTTGATCGAGATTCCCGATCAAGGACAATGACGTCGGTTGACAATGGGGTCATCTTGTTAGTTGAATAAGGTGATGGACATACGGAAAGTATTGCAATAAGATCGTATTACGATGTTTGTCATTTGCAATAGATAAGATTATGATAGCTTATTCCTTAAACCGTGAGACCGTACTTATTGATGCTTTGTAGGGGCTTCGAGACGTAAGGATTAAGAGCGGGATTTGTCCATTCTTGTAATGGAAAGATACTCTGGTCCCACTCGGTGATATTGCATCTATATAGCTGCGCAGCTTATGACTAAGTCATGGAGATGTAATATCGCAGACGAGTTAATAACCTTCGTCGGTAACGAGATAGAACAAAGACATCGGTGTGTCTACGATCATATCTCGGACAAGGTAGTATCACAGAGACAAAGGGAATGAATATCATATTTATGGTTCAACGACGATATTCGTGGAGACCGGAGAGTACCACTATTTTGACTAGTGCGGACATGTAATATATAGTGATCTCCATGTAACAAAGTACTTATAAGTATCTGGAACCGGGAAACGTGACCTTCATGTACCACGCGTACTTAAATGTGTATGTGTTATCAACACATGATCTTCATGTAATTGTATATATGCATTGAAGGAGATATGCCCTAGAGGCAAATAAATAAGTAGTATTTATTGCATTATCTCATAAGTTTATAATAGGTTTCTGTATTATGCTATAACTGTATTAATCGGAATTATTGATACACGTGTGATACATAGACAACCAGGTCCCTAGCAAGACCCTATATGAGCTAGTCCATTGGGCAACAGTTGATCGAGATTCCTGATCAAGGACAATGACGTCGGTTGACAATGGGGTCATCTTGTTAGTTGAATAAGGTGATGGACATACGCAAAGTATTGCAATAAGATCGTATTACGATGTTTGTCATTTGCAATAGATAAGATTATGATAGCTTATTCCTTAGACCGTGAGACCGTACTTATTGATGCTTTGTAGGGGCTTCGAGACGTAAGGATTAAGAGTGGGATTTGTCCATTCTTGTAATGGAAAGATACTCTGGGCCCACTCGGTGATATTGCATCTATATAGCTGCGCAGCTTATGACTAGGTCATGGAGATGTAATATCGCAGACGAGTTAATAACCTTCATCGGTAACGAGATAGAACAAAGACATCGGTGTGTCTACGATCATATCTCGGACAAGGTAGTATCGCAGAGACAAAGGGAATGAATGTCATATTTATGGTTCAACAACGATATTCGTGGAATGCACAGGGGCTGTCATATACATCCAGGTATCCCTGACGGTCATTGGTGAGCGGAGTGTCTCAACCATGTCTGGAGTGTTCTCGAACCGTAGCGTAACAAACTTAAGGTCTTAGCGACACTAGGAGATAAGTTCTGGAATAATATAGGTGTTTGTTGGAGAGAGAGAAATGATCCGGAAAGAGTTCCGGTGGTCCGGAAGGAGTTCCGGGTAGGTCTGGAATGGTTCCAGGGATGTACGAAAGTTGTTCGGGTGGTTCCGAAATTGTTTCGGAGTCACGGGATATTGAATTATATATAAATATATTAATTATGAATTAAAGGGATTTTTATATTAATTTAAAATTAATTAAATAAAGGAAAAAGGGGGCTCCCACCTACATGGGCCCTAAGAGGGCACAAGAAGGGGAGCCGCACCAAGCAAGGAAGGGGGCTTGGGCCCCTAGTCCGAGTTGGACTAGGAGGGTGCGCCGGCCTCCCCCCCTCTCCTCCTTTAGTCCCACATGGGGGAGCCAAGGGGTTTGCACACCCCCTTCCCCCTTTATATAGCAAGGCATATTAATTGGATTAATTCATTGGAAAATACAATTAATTGTATTGCAGGCCGGCCGAGCTGTTTCTCCGCCCGTTTTGCCCCCTCTCTCCACCTAAGCTATACCGCTGGCCACCGTTGCCCTGCGGGATTCCAGATAAGATCTACCCCTGCGATTTCAGCTGGATCTGAATGACCGGGGGTTGTCGCTAAGCTCCTTATGTTTGTGAGTGCTCGGAGGTAACTCTTCTGAGCCCCCTTGCAGCCGCCGCGCCGCCTCCTCCTCTCACGCCGGCGCACCACCCCTGGTGCCGGCTTCCCGCCTTCTTCCGCCCGACGCCCGTCGACGCAGATCATCGTTGACACCCCGGCGTCATCGTCTTCGTCATCGCGGCAAGTTCTCCGCGACCTCGAGGTCGGCTACGTACGACTTCATCGTCAACGCTTGTGCGGGAGCGTAATCCCCGCTATCGGTCTACATGGAGGTTATGTAACCCGTTCCGCCACCGTTATCACATGTACTAGATAGATAGATCCTGGCTACATAGGGTTTCGTTTGCTAGAATTTTTTTGTTTTCTGCACCGTAACCCCTTCAGTGGTATCAGAGCCGATCTATGCGTAGTACTGCTGGTACGGTTAGAACTCATGTTGAATGAGGGCGTCTTTCTTATATTTGCTACCCTCTAGCGTGCACTTGCGATGCCTTCGGTATTGAGTTGATGAAGCGGCCCGGACCGACTTTACGCGTACACTTACGCGAGACTGGTTCCACTACTGACATACGACTTGCACCGTATCTGTGGCTGGCGGGTGTCTGTTTCTCTCTCTCTCTAGTCGGCAAAGCATTTTCAATGGAGGGCCCGAAAGGGATGCTTAAACATGCGATTATACGATCGACGTTGTGGTACAAAGTTCGTAGGTAGGGAAGCGATTCTCTTATGAATAAGCCTATATGCCACGTAAAACTTGCAAAACTAAATAAAGCTAGAGGCGTCTAACTTTGTTTTGCAGAGGCGTTATTTTATGTGACATGGTTACGGTAAGTTTTGATATTACTCGTATTGTCGGAGGCAATGGAGGGCTCTGTAGACTCGGAGCCATGCCGGGGCGCCGGGGGCCAGGCACATGGCGCCATGAAGGTCCAGGCGCATCGACCATGTCACATCGCACTTCATTGCATCATTATTGAGTGTTGTTGTGTGTGCATCCTATTGATTGCTTATATGCTAGATATACAACGGTAGCATTAAAAATAGGATGATCCCTAACAAATACCAAAATTGTGTTCTCCCTCGTTGCGCACCACCAAGAAAGTTCTACGTTATGAGGCATGCCGTGATGATCGGGTGTCACACATCTCGTCGTTCGCATACAGTGGGTGTAAGTCATGTTGCACGCGCAGGGTCTTCGAGGTTTGATTGGCGAGCCTAGCATATCCAGAAATATGGCCTCGGAACACGGGAAGATCGAAAGATCGAGGACGAGTCACAGAGTTGTTGTGATCGACATTTTATGTCCACCTTTGAAGCTATGCTGCCGGCCGTGATGATCGGGGGTGGTGTGGTGGATGAGGGTCGTGTTATCGCCATTATTATTTTTAGGGATAATAATCTTGGTGTGGTGTGTTTTAGATAATGAGATTATAAAACTAAAACTCACCTACGTATTATAAACTTTACCTTACCTCTTTTGCGATCACATCTGTAGACTACGCAACTATACTTCGGTTACTTCCTCAAGAGCCTGGATGCTACCTTAGAAGCCGACGGGTTCAACTTCATCAGGTGGTACAAGGGTTTTAGAAACATCCTCGAACACAACAACATTCTATATGTTCTCGATGAACCGTTAGGAGAAGGACCAGGAGATTCTGCTAGCGAGGAGGAGGAAGATGATTTCCGTTGGCGTCGAGACGTATTCATTGAAGTGGAGATCACCATGACCGTATGCCTGGCACCTGAGTTGAAAGAGTTATTTCGACGCAAGGAGCCAAGCGTCATGATTGATGCGATAAAGACACACTTCGGGGATGAATTAAAGCGTGAGCAATTCAGGCAGCTTAGAATGTTCCAGACCATTCACATGGAGGAGCATACCTGTCTGAAGACACATTTGAAGATATTGTATGACATCTACTTCCAGCTGACGATGATCTTCGATTACTGGATGGCAGATTCTTGTGCCATTCGGACTGTCCTGATATCTCTACCTCCTAGCTATGAGAAGCATGTGCGCAAGTACATTTTGAAGGCCGATGATATGAACTTCTACAAGTTTGTGTCTGAATTCAAATCTCTGAAAGTTGATTCCATCGAAGGAGAGATCTTCGATGCTACAGGTATATATTTGATATATACAGAATTATAAATTCGCCTCTTGATATATGATGAAGTATTTGATACTTGTTCTGTTTGTGAAACAGGTCCTAATTATCACATATATGCGGCGCAGTTTGATGTGACCTGGCGCTGAAGCTGGTGATCAAGGAGTTGATGGCCATTTGGTGTTCACGTCCTCAAGTTATCATAGTTATCATTAATAGTTTTTGATAAGATCTTTTGTAATAGTGAACGAGTGTGTGTGTCTTGATTGTTGCAAGACAAAGTTATTCATGTAATAAGACAAGTTCAGTTGTTTTATGTTATGGAACAAGTCAGTTGTTTTATATTATGAATAAAGGTTCCACATCTCAGTTACATTGATTGTATGATAAATATTCATAATTGTAGAAATGATAAAATAGTCTGTCCTATGACTAAGAGTTTTATTACTAGAACAAACACCGTCGAGTTTAGTCATGAAAGCAATGAAAGAAGTAATGGATGTTTTTGGTCCATTTAAGTATTTCGAGTGCCGAGTTGATTAAGCTAGAATTCAAGTATTGAAGTTGCAATACCAGAGGAAATTAATTGAGTGTCATTTTTAATGATTAATTAATGGTGTTTATTGCTTGATCTGAATTCTTCTATGATTTTGGTAAATAGGAGTATTTGCCCGACAAATCATAAGTATGAAATTAATTTGATAAGAGATCAAATGGGGTTTTTCAGAGGAAAGAATGGTGAATGTTATATTCACAAGATTCGATCAAAGGACAATATTTTTAATTGAGGGTTCAACATAAAAGGCTTGTGGAAATTTGATTCACAAAATTATAATGTCATATATGGTGATATGTGGGGAATTATAATCATGCTCTATTTTAAATAAAGTATGGTCTGTCAGAATCAGTCTTAGAAACTCCTAATATGTTCAAAACATTATAGTCGATGTCCACTTTAGAAAATAGATGTTTTTCTCAACAATAATTCATGAGATCGACAATAGTGTCGACTTGTATATGATTATACAATAATTCGGAATATACATGAATAGTTCTTTGTAGGATACTCGAATTGAATGGGAGTGTATTCCATAACCAAGTAGAAACAAAGCTTAGTTTGTTGTCTATGTAATTCCGAGGAAAAGATGATTTTTCGAATTATGGTTTAAGGATTGGGATTAGAAGCCTGAAATAAGGTGTCAGACCTATGTTGGAAGGTGTTCCAAAGAGTATATGTCTGCTAATGAAAATTTGGTGATTAAGAGTGAGGGAGACTAGAAAATTGTTTTCTGCTTGCAATCCTCTTTATAAATATCATAAAATTTTCATGAAAAAGGGCTTCTAAATAAGGTGTTGTTATATTTAATATTGCTGTCAGGTCATAGCACTGTATTAAATGTTTCAGATCAAGGTGCACTTTATGAATACAAAGAAAGTTGAGAAAATATCAGAGTACGAACAAAGGCTTTTTGAGCCTGGAAATACAAGTTACATTTGAAAGGATTAAGAGAGCAATTGTTGCTGCAATTCTTATTGTAGGAATAAGATTGTTTAATCATCATATAAAGTGTTATATGAGAAATGTGACTATAAGAAAGACGCGGTAGCATGTCTTGTCTAGAAATGTGTCTTGGACAAGATAAATTTGTTGACTATATTTGTGTAGACATGCTTGAAGTCTGAGGGATTTGTATTAATGTAATACTATAGTTTGTATTCAACTCGAATTGATAATAGATCAATGATTTTGGTTTGACCAAAATGTCGATTTAAGTGGGAGTCAATGTTAGTTTACTCAGGTGGAATATGTAAAGAACATATTTTTGAGTGGGAGTTTAGGAACTCAAATATGTGGATAACATGTTTTTGAGTGGGAGCTCGTGTTCTCAAATATGTGGAAACATGTTTTGAGTGGGAGTCGAATTCATCTTGTGTAAATTAACACATTGTGAAATTGTACCAATAGAATAGGATGAAGTTGTGAAACTATTTGAAAGTTAGTGTCTATTTTGAAATAGAACAGGAATTTTAAATAGTTAGTTGAGTTGTTTTGGATTATATCTGAGGAGTCAGAATAGAATCAAAAGGATGGTCATTTGAAATCCAATTGATCATTAAGAGTAATGATGCATGAAAGTAATGGTTGTATGACATGTGGGTCTATTATGTAATATTAGACATCATACAGAAACCATATTATCTGCTCGACGAAATATAACCGATGTTCTTGGAAGAAGAGCAGTTATAAAAGTAAATTTAGAATTTACTGGAAGTAGAGGTGTGTTAGTTGTTGGATTGACATTAGAATGTCAAGTTTTCTACATTGGTGTGAAAGTATGTAGATATCGCGAGTTTGTAATTGTTACAGGGGGCTCTCCGTGGCTGAGTGTGTTTTTCAGGACAGTTATCTGGTTAGTATAATCAGAGTAAGCGCTGGAAAACAGAAGTCTCACTTAGTTAAGGTATTTGCATATATGTTGTTGGATAACATGGTGATATCAAGCAAGTTGATATCAGTGAATCGCAAAAGCATGTACAATCATGGATTGTGCAGTAACACTCTTCCACAAGCAAGCATTATCAAATGATTCTTATTTGATAAGGGATTCTGATAAAGTAAAATGCAGCTAGTTTATTTGTACTCTAGTGCAAGTGGGAGACTGAAGGAGATATGCCTAGAGGCAAATAAATAAGTAGTATTTATTGCATTATCTCATAAGTTTATAATAGGTTTGTGTATTATGCTATAACTGTATTAATCGGAATTATTGATACACGTGTGATACATAGACAACCAGGTCCCTAGCAAGCATCTATATGAGCTAGTCCATTGGGCAACAGTTGATCGAGATTCCCGATCAAGGACAATGACGTCGGTTGACAATGGGGTCATCTTGTTAGTTGAATAAGGTGATGGACATACACAAAGTATTGCAATAAGATCGTATTACGATGTTTGTCATTTGCAATAGATAAGATTATGATAGCTTATTCCTTAGACCGTGAGACCGTACTTATTGATGCTTCGTAGGGGTGCTTTGAGAGCATCAAACGTTGTGTCTTATATAGCATGACAATAACGGTGTCCATCTTGGGTACTCCGAAAGAGCATCGAGACGTAAGGATCAAGAGCGGGATTTGTCCATTCTTGTAATGGAAAGACACTCTGGGCCCACACGGTGATATTGCATCTATATAGCTGCGCAGCTTATGACTAGGTCATGGAGATGTAATATCGCAGACGAGTTAATAACCTTCGTCGGTAACGAGATACAACAAAGACATCGGTGTGTCTACGATCATATCTCGGACAAGGTAGTATCGCAGAGACAAAGGGAATGAATATCATATTTATGGTTCAACGACGATATTCGTGGAATGCACAGGGGCTGTCATATACATCCAGGTATCCCTGACGGTCATTGGTGAGCGGAGTGTCTCAACCATGTCTGGAGTGTTCTCGAACCGTAGCGTAACAAACTTAAGGTCTTAGCAACACTAGGAGATAAGTTCTGGAATAAAATAGGTGTTTGTTGGAGAGAGAGAAATGATCCGGAAAGAGTTCCGGTGGTCCGGAAGGAGTTCCGGGTAGGTCTGGAATGGTTCCAGGGATGTCCGAAAGTTGTTCGAGTGGTTCCGAAATTGTTTCGGAGTCACGGGATATTGAATTATATATAAATATATTAATTATGAATTAATGGGATTTTTATATTAATTAAATAAAGGAAAAAGGGGGCTCCCACCTACATGGTCCCTAAGAGGGCCCAAGAAGGGGAGCCGCACCAAGCAAGGAAGGGGGGCTTGGGCCCCTAGTCCGAGTTGGACTAGGAGGGTGCGCCGGCCTCCCCCCCTCTCCTCCTTTAGTCCCACATGGGGGAGCCAAGGGGTTTGCACACCCCCTTCCCCCTTTATATAGCAAGGCATATTAATTGGATTAATTCATTGGAAAATACAGTTAATTGTATTGCAGGCCGACCGAGCTGTTTCTCCGCCCGTTTTGCCCCCTCTCTCCACCTAAGCTATACCGCTGGGCACCGTTCCCTGCGGGATTCCAGATAAGATCTACCCCTGCGATTTCAGCTGGATCTGAATGACCGGGGGTTGTCGCTAAGCTCTGTATGTTTGTGAGTGCTCGGAGGTAACTCTTCTGAGGAGCCTAAGCGACGTCGTCCCCCCCCCCCTTGCAGCCGCCGCGCCGCCTCCTCCTCTGCCGCCGGCGCCCCGCCTTCTTCCGCCCGACACCCGTCGACGCAGATCATCGTCGACACCCCGGCGTCATCGTCTTCGTCATCGCGGCAAGTTTTCCGCGACCTCGAGGTCGGCTACGTACGACTTCATCGTCAACGCTTGTGCGGGAGCGTAATCCCTGCTATCGGTCTACATGGAGGTAATGTAACCCGTTCCGCCACCGTTATCACATGTACTAGATAGATAGATCCTGGCTAGTAAGGGTTTCGTTCGCTAGAAAAATTATTGTTTTCTGCACTGTAACCCCTTCATGCATGATGCAACTTTATCTAGATTCGTATAATAATTTATACGTGTTTTTCGCCCTCGAAGCCGTAGCATCCGAAACCCCTACCCCTGACGCATCGACATGGTACCATCCAAAACCCCTACCCACAAAACCAGTCGAAATAAAAAAAAGCAAAGCACTGAAATAAAAATAAAACAAAACACTGAAATGTAAAAAAAAAAAACCCTAGTCCCGGTTCGTAACACCGGGACTAAAGGGTTCGCCCCTGCGCGCCCCTGCCCCCTCCACGTGCGGAGCTCTAATTGGTGGGGGAAGGGGGGGCCTCCGGTCCCGGTTTGTGCTGAGCCGGGACCAGGGGGGGCTCTAGTCCCGCCCGGTTGCTACACCGGGACTACAGGCCCTCTGGAACCGGGACTAGAGCCCCGATTTCCACTAGTGTATATATATGTAGTAAATTAACTTGGAACTTTGGAAGATGACGAGTGTGAATTGGCCAACAAGGTAGGCGACGGTGACAAGTGATCAATTAATTGACGGAACATGGCGCGGAGTGGCAAAAGCCACAAGGTCGAGCTTTCAACTCAATCCTGCAGGTTGGGTCATACATCACATGTGGACGTGCCACCTCGCTAGGTAGATCACACCTTCACAAGTTTGTGGACTGCTCAATTAACTACTCCGTACTTGTTACTACAGTGCATACACACCTACCATGGTGTGGCCGGCTAGCTAGGTCGACGAATGGTGGTATATGCATGCCGGCCGGTCGGACTTTATTTCGAAAGGGCAAACTTGATAATTTAACAACGTACGGCCTCACATTAGGTTAAGCACAAGGTATTGGACATTGGTTATGAACTTATGATTAGGGCATGCATGTTATGCAAAACAATCTTGATGCATTAGATGATCTTATCCAGATGTCATATATGAGCTGCAGGGCTGTGATGCGTCGGTGCTACTGTCTGTGAATCCTGGCGGAGGCCTGCCGGAGCGCGACGAGCCTCCCAACAACCCGAGCCTCCGCGGCTTCGAGGCCGTGGACGCCGCCAGGGCCGCGCTAGAGCAGAGCTGCCCGCGCACCGTATCCTGCGCCGACATCCTGGCCTTCGCCGCACGCGCCAGCATCAACCTCACGGGCACCAACGTCTCCTACCAGGTCCCCGCCGGCCGCCGCGACGGCACCGTCTCCAGCGGGTCCCTCGCGTTCACGCTCCCGGGCCCGAACCTGACCGCCGACGGCCTCGTCCAGGGATTTAAAGACAGGTTTTAAAGACAGGAACCTGACCGCCGAGGAGATGGTGGTCCTGTCCGGAGCTCACACCCTGGGCCGCTCCCACTGCAGCTCCTTCATCATCCGCAACCGTGAGCGGCTGGCGGACGACACTCAGGATGGGAATGGGCCGGGTCGACCCGACCCAAAATTCTAAGGCCATTGGGTCACCTGGGTCGGCCATTAACCAAAATTGGGCCAGTGGAGCCGGCACCGATTGACCCACTGGGTCGGCGAGGCCGACCCACCTCACAGGCTCGTATGTGAGCAGCTATGCTTTGCAGTGCCTTAGGCCCAGTTCTTTTGGAGCTTCTAGACAGCTTAATGGTCAAAATAAGCCTAAGACCAAAAGAACTGGTTTTTAAGCCGTTTATGTGGGTCTTTCCAGCTGGCTTCCACATTTTCTTCACAGTGGAGATAAGCTCTGATACCCTAACTTTCCGCGGCCGCCGTGGGCTTCCCGCAAGTAAAACTGAAGCGTTTTTGGAGTTGCCCTTGTTAGCCATCAAATTTACACAAAAATGCCATGCGCTGCCCTGAACGTTTTCTTTCTCCTTTCCTCCCGAGCGACTCCTCTCCCTGAGCGAACTTTCCTTTCTCTTCCTCTCCTCCCGAGCTAGGGTTCCAGCGCCGCCAGGAGCAATCCCGTCGTCGACGCAGCTGCAGCCAGGAGCAAGCTCGCCGCCGACGCAACCACCTGTCGTCTCCACCGTCTCCCCTCTCGAGCCGCTGAGCTTGGTCCCCTTCCATGGTGGATCAGGCGGAGATCGAGCTCACCGGTTGGGCTCGATCTGATGAAGATATCCACCACCGCATCTGGACGACCTGCTGCTCTCCGGGGCTCGATATACTGCAGCGCCTCCGCCTCCGCCCCCACCACTTGCGGCCAGCCCTGCAGATCTTCCCTCCCGGTGCAGGACGTGGCTCCTCCGGCCGGGCTGCTTGAAGCCTTGAAGGTGACGTCCAGTACGCTACTGGAAGCTCCAAACGGCCGACCAGGCCAACCAGATGCAGTTCATCTTCATGGATGCGCTCATCAGTGCATATGCAGGTCAATGGACATACTGATCCGTATCAATTTAGGTGCACTGTGATATATATTATATTTCGTTTTGCTTTTTTAGACAACGATGAAAATTTATTTGGGTCCTCTGATAGAGTATTAGTTCATTATCTCGAATTGCAGCTCTTTGAAAAATTACACGAATTTATTAGTTAGAACATCAAATCATTCCACGGGCTTTACGGACATTCCATCATGTAGTTTAGACAATAAGCTAGGAGAGTGGAAGCTGAAAAGAACTGGATTGCAATTTCTCACGGGCTTATTTTCACTGCTGTTTTTTTGGACAGCTCAAGCCGGAGTGGCTTATGCACAAGCTGGAGCCCAAAAGAACTGGGCCTTACTCTAGCCGTACAGCAAGTCGTCGCCGTCAAGCTCCGCCTTTCCTGGAAGTCCCGTCCCTTCTGATTAGCTAGAACCGTTGTGAAGCAAAGTTGAGCCCTGGTTGTTTGCGAGTGAGCCATTGATCTGGGAGCTCGCTCGTGCCCAAGATTTAGCCATGGTGGCCGAGCCGCTGGTGCACAAGGTCCTGGGATCATGGCTACCTCGTCCTCCTTCTCCAGTATGGCCAAGAATGCCGACGCGCGTCCGGGGACGGCAGCCGGACAATGGGCATCCAGTCATTCGCGGCGGTCGACGCCATATGTCACTCACAGTGGAACTCCACTGCTCGCTCTCCGACGCCGAGGACACCTACCTGATGGGCCAACTTTGCCTAGGTTCTCGCGCCGTGCAGGCCCTCGTGCCGGGCGACGTCGCACGCCTACTCGCGCTCACACAGATGCTCGACTCGCTCTGTCGCTCAACTGCGTCTGCGCCGTCGCCACGCCCTCGACCGCCGCTACGCGGCCCCGACGCTCCAAAGGTTCGACCACGACTACACCGACTTCCTCGCCGGCCGCTACTCCGACGCAGCGGGCACCTTCGCCCCCGCGTCCTTCGACTCCGCGCTCGTTCGCCAATTGGACCTCCTGGCCGCCAACACGCCGGAGCTCTACGCTGAGCTCGATGCGCTCGATGACCTCGAGCTGTACGTCCGCCTGGAAGGTGTCCACAGCCCCATAGACGTCATAAGAGGCCAGCCGCATCAGCACGATCAGGTCAGGGATGCTCGTGTCGTTCAGTGGCGGTTGGGTCGGCCCTAGGTGCGTCAGCAGGGCCATCACATTTTTTCAGATGGATCGACCCGTGGCCTTGCAAAATGTCCCCAGGGCCACAAGGGCAAGTCCAGGTCCAGGTCCGGGTCGGCCCGTTCCCATCCTGGGGTCACGGCACCATCAGCCCGGCGTACCAGGCGCTGCTGGAGGCGCTGTGCCCGGCCAATGCAAGCCAGCTCACCAACGTCACCTCCTTGATCGACCTCAGCACGCCCACGGTGCTGGAAAACAACTACTACAAGCTGCTGCCGCTCAACCTCGGCCTCCACTTCTCCGGCGACCAGCTCGTCCGCAACGCCACGCTGAAGGCGCACGTGGACGCCTTCGCCGCCGACGAGGCGCTCTGGAAGGAGAAGTTCGTCGCCGCCATGATCAAGATGGGCAAAATCGGTCCCAAGACCGGCGCGGAGGGAGAGATCCGCCTTAACTGCAGCGTCGTCAACACGGCCTCCGTAGGGGTGATCGAGATACTCCGCCCGGGCTCCGACCATGAGGTCGCCGCCACGAGCTAGATGATGCATGGATCGACGTACCTCATACGATAATTTATGTACACAGACAAAGCAATAAAGTACGTAAAGTACTACCTCCGTGAGGCCCTTATGTTTAATTTTCACGTACTACGGTGAGAGGTTTGAACAAGTTTGATGGCGCACTGAGATGCATGTATATACTTGAATGCACATGCATGCCGGCCGGCCGGTCGGTGCTCAGAAGATCGCACTTGCCTTGCATGAAATAATTGTTGCGTGCTTTTGAGTTGCTGAGTCATGGAAAACACGCTCGATCTGGTGCGCCCACGGACACTAACGTGTGCATATATAGCAGTATCCATTAATGCTAACTTGTTTCTGATCACCATTTCCAGCAGGTGTATAATATAATTGGTCCTATATTTCGACACGTATGATTTTAATGATGTGGTATCGAATAAATGAGGTGAGAAAAGAAGGTGCTAAAGAAGATCGAACTTGCCTTGCATGAAATAATCACTACCGAAAAATGAGGCTTTGTCGTGCAAATCGAGCGTTGTATCAACAAATTCAAAACACGGGGAAGCTATCTATGTCCTGAGGGTAGCAATGGTAGCATAACACGCACGGCTAAGAAATATCATAGAGTGGTAGAGTCGTACAACGACACACGACGAAGAATAATACATGTCGTGGCCAAAAGAAAAAGAAGACACACGACGAAAAATAACATCTCGGCAAAGAATGTTTTGCCGTGTGTCTTGATAAACGGACATAGTCAATATGTGGGACCCGTGACAACCAGCAGCCGCAACTCACGGCGACCTAATTTCCCGCGTTCCACAAAAAATGTCAGGAAAACATGCCCTTGTAAAGGAGGGACGACCAAGATTTCTATGTCGTGTGCCCGTATAAACATTGTAAAACTGGTTGTCATCTTTTTTCATTGTTTTGATAAGTTTTCTTTGTTTATTTATTTTTATTAAGGCTTGCATTACAAAAAAAATAGTTTTTATATTCATTTCTTTCACTATATTGCGTATATTTGTACTATATATATAAACCCTTCAGTGCACTCCACATCCGTCGAAACCCTGAAAAGTGGACCGAAACTGCATGGTGTCGCTACCTCTTCCCCGGGCGTCGAAAGGGATAGCTCGGTAGGCTTTCCTCCCTGGTTGTGTTCGGTTAGGTCATATGAACATCTCAACCCCACGTTCGGCACATGTTATTACATGATTCCATGCGGTGAAGGCGAAGTGGGAATTTTCACCTCTGAGTGCAGATCTTACTTTGGAGTAAGCGGGGTCAGTGAAGAGGCTGATGCATGTAAAAAGTTGACATTCTGTGACGCATGAAGCTGGTGCGCCACAAAATGTTAACTTTCTGTGGCGCATATGGAACTGGTGCGCCACAGAAAGTTTCCCGCCTTTTCTCCCCCATTTTCCCGCCATTTTTTCTGCTATCCTCTTCCTATAAAATCCCCCTCCGGTATGAGCTTTGGAATTATAGATTTTCAGTCTGCTAGGCGTGTAAAGATGGTTTGTGTTGGTCATTGCAATAAGTGTGCGTCTGGCGGGTTCCACAGTCTCGCCGCCGAGTATCTCACGCGTATTTCCCTAATTTGTATGTTAAGGATAGGAAAGTGTATCACGACGAACTTATTGAGATTGAGAGCCATCTCGCTTTACTGGGAGATAAGCTATGCAACGTTGGGTATCCATATCGGACCCCTAACCAAATTCGTCTTGAATTGATTAGGATTCGAGTCCGGTTTGACAAGAAAGTTGAGAAGTACAAGTTCAAGACTCAATGGGATCTTGATTCATACGCTGAGTCTTACCGTTGGGTAGATGAGAGCGATGATTCCGATGACTTCATGCCGTCATCCAAGGCCCTAAAGTCAGAATGAGCATCGAAGGGGAAGGGCAAGAAGGTTGAATCGTGGTCAAGAAGAAGAGTGTATCATCGTCAAATGGCAAGGGTGATGCATCGACGGATTGAGTTATGTTGTGTATCTTCATTTCAGCTATGTTGTATCGTTATTTGAGTTGTGTTGTAATATCTGTGTGAACTGAATATTTGAGTTGAGTTGTGTGTTGTATATATCTTCATAATTTGTCGTGTGTTATATGTGATGTTGGTTTGAGTTGTATACTATTTGAAGTTTAACAATTGAATAGGGTTTTTTTATAGATTATATTTTTATAGGTTATATTTTTTTGAAGTTATTTGAACTTTAACAATTGAATAGGGTTTTTTATAGGTTATATTTTTTTGAAGTTATTTAAAGTTTAACAATTGAATAGGGTTTTTTATAGGTTATATATTTGTGGCGCACCACAAGCTTTTTGTGGCGTATGAATGTCTTTTCTGTGGCGCATGGGCTGGCTGCACCACAGAACGAAGCCCCATGCGCGCATGGTTTTTTGTGGCGCATGGGGTGTCTTTCTGTGGCGCAGCCAGCCCATGCGCCACAGAAAAGGCGTTACAATAAAACCGACAGCCCCGGCACGCGCGACCTAACCCTAACTTATATCGCGCCCGCGCACCGCCGCCGCCGCTCGACTCCGCCGCGCGCCGTCCGCCCACCGCCGTGCGCCGCCGCCGCTCAATCCCCGTGCCCCGTCCCCGCACGTCCCATCCCCACGCCCCATCCCAGCGCGCCGCCGCTGCGCCTGTCGGCCCGCCTACCCGTGCGCCACCGCAGTGCTTGGCCGCGCACGCCTCCACGTGCCGCTCGCGCGCCATCGCCGTCGTCGTGCCTTCCCGCGCCTCCTCTGCGCACGCCACCGACCGCCACCGCCGCACCCAAGGTGCGAAATTCCTAAGTGAATTTTTTTTATGCAAATAAAAGTTTTTAGGGATGAATTGTTGCTATGTGTTATTGCAAATAAATGTTGCTATAAATGTTGTGTGAATGAAAAAGTTGTTATGTGTGGATGAATTTTTGTTATTGTAAATAAAAGTTGTTAGGAATGAATTGTTGCTACATGTTATTGCAAATAAAAGTTGCTATAAATGTTGTGGTAATATGTATGCGTGTTGTTTCTAAGCTCAAATATTCTAATTGATTAAGTTATTTTTTTTGTGTTGTTCCTCCATTGGACTATCCTCAATTGGGTGTCCAACTTACTTTGAACTTTTGGTCGATGATTAAATAGATGGTTGCACGTTGCATCTTTAGAGATGTGTGAGTGTATCATGTTGTCTGAATATATATACAATGTTCATTCCACTTTGTTAGCTCACGCCGTCTCTAAATTTATATGTGACTGGTCAATTCCATATGAGGCATTGTTTTTTTTTGTGTTTTTTAATTGCATTTTACTTTTTATAATATTTACCATCAGATATGCCGATGATTAAAATGTTATGATACAACTTTCAGGGTGGGGCTAGTGAGCCTTGTACTTGTCTCACTAGTTCCATCCCTGAAGCATGTCACTTCTAATTATGAGGCCTTGCTTATTTTTGTTGAGTGTTCTTTAACTTGCATTTTACTATCTTTTGTTATGCCGATGATTAAAATGTTGTGAGAACATGAAATCCCGAGATGGAGTAAGCGACTCCAGTGTGATGCGACCCATGATGTACAGGAATACACATTTTTTGCATCCCACTGGCTCTCGCTTACTCCGTTTCGGACCATTTGTGTGTTTACAGTCTAAGTACGAGGCAAGATTTTCTTTGGACCGAATTTCATTTCTAAAATGTGTTTCTAAGATGACTACTTTTGGCCGATGATTAGATGGTTTCACGTTACATCTTCAAGGAGGTGTGAGTGAACCATGTTATCTGAACATATACATAGTGTTCATTCCACGTTGTTCGCTCACACCATCTCTGAAGCAATTCCATATGAGGTCTTGTTTGTTATTTTTCTTGAGTGCTTTTTAATTAACTTGCATTTTACCTTCTTTTGATATGCCAATGATTAAACCATCGTGACACCGTGTGATTCAGAGGTGGCGTCTCTGAAACCTGTGATGTGCACAAATACATATTTTCTGCATCTCACTGGATTTCAGAAACGCCATCTCTAAATTTGTGTCCACAATATACGAGGCATGCGCTTATGTTGATATTATTTCTTTGCATCTTGTTATGTATAAGTTTTAATTTGTTGTACTAACTGCTTAACCTACTCTTATGCATGTAGACGATGCCGCCGCGCCGTCGCGGGTCGTCTGGCTTCCGCGGTGTTCGGGAGCAGCCCAACGACACCTACTATGACGCTCGGGACGTACCCCACGTCGGAGGAGGCAGCGCGCGCGTACGACGCGGTCGCGTGGCGTTTCCGGAGCCCGCGAAGCGAGCTGAACTTCCCGGACTATCAGGACATCGCAGAGGCGGTCTTCCTCGCGCCACGGCCAACCCTCCTCACCAACGAAGATCGTCGCCACCACCGCCAGGTGCAGCGGCGGATCGACACCGCCGAGAACAACGAGGAGCTGATGCGCCAGTGGAGGGAGGACTTCCCGGGCGACGTCGCCGCTGAGTTGGAGTTTTACAAGAACCGAAGAGAGCAAAGGAGGGCAGACCGTCACCGCCGTCGGGAGGCCTCCGGGAATGCTAACAAGGATGATTAGGACACTGATGACTCCAGGTGGTCCGACATCTTCTATAACACCATCTCCGACGATGAGTAGTTTACTCGGTAGCTTAGCATTTATCTTGTTTAGGTTCTTACTACTTTGTATAAGACTTCTCATAGAACTATATATGTATGTGATAAGACTTCTCAGGCTCGAATGAATATGATATGTCTGTTCTAATTTATGTACTGGTTGAATATATATGTGTCAGCTTATAATATATATGTATAAAACTTGTATATATACCTATATTTGTACAACAAGATTATTTTCCGAAAATTCCTATTATTTATTCCGTGGCGCATGGTTTATGTTTTTGCGGCGCATATATTATGTGGCGCATTTAAACCACATGCGCCACTGAAATATTTCTGTGTCGCAGCAGGAAGGATGGGCCACAGAATTCTGAAAATTTCTATGGCGCACTGAGGGGGTGCGCCACTGAAATATTTCTGTGGCGCAGCAGGAAGGATGCGCCACAGAATTCTGAAATTTTCTGTGGCGCACCTGAAGGGGATCGTGTGCAGAAAACAAAAAATTTCCTACCAACGATATCCTGAAAGCATGCCAAGATCTATTCTATGCAGATATAGTAGTACGAACGGAGATCGAAATACGTACCCTTGTAGACCGAAAGCGGGGATTACGTTCCCGCACAAACGTTGTCGATGAAGACCGACGAAGCCGACCTCAAGGTCGTGTAGAGGAAGCAGACCTCCGAGTACCGCTAGCGCAGCACCTCGCAGGGCGTCACACACGTACGGTGGAGACGACGGCCTCCGAAGCTCCAGTCCAGGACGAGCAGCGGAAGACTTGGACCGGAACACCAGCAGCGCGGCAGCGGGCTATGGTGATAGAGATCCCCTCCTCAGCTCGGCGCGGCTCCGACAAGGGGACCACGAGATCGAGAGAGAAATTGGGAATTAATTGGTGAATTAAAAGGCCAGGGTGCCAACCTTGCCAGCCAGGCAATGTGGGACTATCCCCACATGCCTGGTGCGGCTAGGCTAGGTGCGCCGGCCCCCTGGTGCGCCCCTTGGCCCATCCAGGCCGGCCACCATGGCCCCCACCGAATCCCCTAGGGATTTTTCCCCCTCTTGGGCCTTCTTTCGACCAGAAGGCCCATTTAGGGAAATCAGCCTAAATAAATTCGAAAATAAATATATAAAATCATATTTGCATATTAATTACACTAATTAATATCAAACATAATACATATAATTTTTCCTAGCTCCGAAAACTCTTTCGTCGCTGCCCGATCTCCATCGGACCCCTCCCGGGACGCTTCCGGTGATCTATTTCCTTTCCGGTTGTCTTGTCGAAACCCCTTAAGTGTGTTACCCTAGCGGTTCGATATAATAACAGGTATGACCAAGACTCCTATATGATCAACGACTAACTCGTAGGCCTGGACCCCATGAATTAATCCCTGTGATATAACGAATGACTTTCATCTATCAAACCTGAACGCAAAGCCTTAAACCTTTTGCCATAGCGATACTTAGCATGTCCGAGCGTCGTTCCATAGATATCTCCATACCTAATCCCGACCTCGTTACCGACGACGCTATCTTCTACTCGTTCATGATCTCATGTCTTCGTGACCTAGTCACATGCTTGCAAGCTCATTAGACATGATCTCACCGAGTGGGCCCGATAGTATCTATCCTGCTATGCGGACTGGCAAATCCCGCTCTTGACCCCTCGTCTCAACTACTCCTTTCCGATACCCAAAAGTATCACCGTTATTGTCATACTAAATAAGATACGACGTTTGGTGCGATCAAAGTATCTTCCAGGAATAACAAGAAGAGTTGATCTCACGGTCAAAGGTGTAACGACTACGTTCTCCAAATCTGGGTATGTCCATCACATCATTCTCTAACGATATGACTCCCATTGCCGACCGGCGCCATGCCCCATGATCGGGAAACCTCGATCATCAATCGCGCAATGAAACTAGTCTTAGTAGAGGCTACTAGGGACCTGGTTGTTTACGTATCACACCCGTATTAATGTTTCCGCTTAATACGGTTCTAGCATGACACAAAAACCTATTATGAACAAACGAGATATGATAAAGAATACACTTTATTAATTGCCTCTAGGGCATATCTCCTTCAGTCTCCCACTTGCACTAGAGTACAAATTAATCTAGATTACAACTTGGTAAAAGCTTAACACCCATAGCTAACTGGTGCTTTTCATGCTTGTCAAGCGGGAGAGGCTTCGTCAGCGGATCTGCCACATTCAGATCCGTATGCACTTTGCAAATCTTCACATCGCCTCCTTGTGCGTACTGACGTATCACATGGAAGCGTCGGAGAATGTGTTTGGCGGTGGAGTGAGACCTTGGCTCCTTGGCGTTCGCAATGGCACCCGTATTGTCGCAGAAGAGGATCACGGGGTCTTGCACGCTCGGGAACACTCCAAGTTCGATGACGAACTTCCTCAGCCACATAGCTTCATTCGCGGCTTCGCAAGCAGCGATATACTCCGACTCCATTGTAGATTGTGCGACTATGGGTTGCTTCCAACTTCTCCAGCACACGGCGCCTCCATTCACCTTGAACACGTAACCTGTCTGTGACTTACAGTCATCGGGGTCTGAGCAGAAACTTGCATCTATGTAACCCGTTACGCCAAGTTCTTCATCGCAGCCACCATACACAAGGAACATTTCCTTTGTCTTATTGAGATACTTAAGAATGCTCTTAACAGCTATCCAATGCGGCATTCCAGGATTACTCTGGAACCGGCTTGTCAAACTTAGAGCTAATGCCACATCCGGTCTAGTACTCAATATTGCATACATGATCGATCCTATGGCTGAAGCATAAGGATGTTTGGTCATTTCGGCCTTACCCAGTTCCGTCACCGGACACTGTGCCTTCCGCAATATCTTATTCTTGATAACCGGCAGAGAACCCTTCTTTGCCTTCTCCATACGGAAACGCTTCAGTATTTTATCAAGACAAGTACTCTGACTCAGTGCTGATAGGGGCGTTGATCTATCACGATAGATTTTTATGCCTAAAACATACGCAGCTTCTCCTAAGTCCTTCATGGAAAATTTACTGTTTAAATATTCCTTCACGCTATTCAGAAGTTCCACATCATTCCCAATCAGCAATATGTCGTCAACATACAGTGCTAAGAACACAACCGATCTCCCACTCATTTTCTTGTAAATGCAGGTCTCTTCCACATTTTGGATAAATCCAAAACCTTTGATTACCTCATCAAAGCGAAGATTCCAGCTCCGAGATGCCTACTTCAATCCATAGATGGATCGCTGAAGCTTGCACACCTTGTTAGCATTTCCTGGATCGACAAAACCTTCCGGCTGTACCATGTACAACTCTTCCTCAATGTTTCCATTTAGGAAGGCCGTTTTGACGTCCATCTGCCAGATTTCATAATCATAATAGGCAGCTACCGCTAACAAAATCCGAATAGACTTAAGCATCGCTACCGGTGAAAAAGTTTCATCGTAGTCAATTCCATGAACTTGTCGGAAACCCTTTGCGACAAGCCGAGCTTTATAGACGGTCACATTACCATCAGCATCAGTCTTCTTCTTAAAGATCCATTTATTCTCGACGGCCTTGCGCCCTTCGGGAATATCCATCAAAGTCCACACTTTGTTATCATACATGGATCCTATTTCGGATTTCATGGCTTCAAGCCATTTCTCGGATTCTAGACTCTCCATCGCTTCCTTGTAGTTCGTAGGTTCGTCTTGTTCGACTAACATGACGGTGCAAACCATGTTGCCATACCATTCTGGTGCGATCCGAGATCTACCAGACCTACGAAGTAGAACACCTTCCTCGACAGTTTCTCCCACTCCTTCCACGGAGGAAGTTTCCGGAATTGCTTCCGTTGCGCCACTCGGAATCTCGAGTTCAGGATCAACGATTTCATCGAGGTCTACCTTCCTCCCACTTACTCCTTTCGCGAGAAACTCCTTCTCTAGAAAGGTACCGGTCTTCGCGACAAAAGTTTTGCCCTCAGCTTGGTTGTAGAAGGTGTACCCAACGGTTTCCCGTGGATATCCTACAAAGACGACTTTCTCCGACTTCGGTTCGAGTTTGTCGGGCTGTAGTTTCTTAACGTACGCCTCACAACCCCAAACCTTCAGAAACGATAACTTAGGCTTTTGGCCATACCATAATTCATACGGTGTCGTTTCAACGGACTTGGACGGAGCCCTATTTAAAATGAATGCGGATGTTTCTAACGCATAACCCCAGAAGGACACTGGCAGATCGGTAAGAGACATCATAGATCGAACACTATCTAGTAGAGTACGATTACGTCGCTCGGACACGCCGTTACACTGCGGTGTTCCGGCTGGCGTAAGTTGGGGTACTATGAAAGGACAATGATGTCGCCTAGAGGGGGGGGGGGGTGAATAGGCGGTTTAAAACTTTTCCGGTAGACTTATTAATTGCGGAATAAAACTAGGTGTTTAAATTAACAAGCCGACAACCTAAATTAACTAGGATCACCTATGTGCACCAACAACTTATGCTAAGAAGGACAAACAACAAGGTGATACCTATAGAATACTTCAAGCGCGAAGGCTATCACAATGTAAATTGCATAAGTAAAAAGCTCGGGTATAGAAATAACCGAGCCACGTGGAGACGAGGATGTATTCCCGAGTTCCTCCTTGTTAAGGGAGTACGTATCGTTGGAGAGGTGTGAACCGACACAACGGTTCAACAACCACAAAGGTTTCACCTTCTTCTCCGATGAACCGCACCACAAAGGCTTGGTTCACCTTCCACTATCGGAATTCCTTCGAGTCGGAATCCGGAGCCTTTCAACAACAATCCGGGGCACAACCCACAATGGGATTGGGGGCTCCCGAACGGCCTCCAACAACAATCCGGGGCACAACCCACAATGGGATTGGGGGCTCCCGAACGGCTTCAAGTGACCACACAAGGGTCCAACCACCACAAAGGCGTCTAGGGTCCAAGGACCCAAGAGTAACAAGCTCACAAACTTTCAACTTCCACGAATCCTCGTGGAGAGCACACCGATGCACCAAATGCAAAAGGCAAGAACACAAGTGCTCAAATCCTTCACTCTCGAATTCCAACAAAGCAACAAATGCTTATGGGGGAATAAGAGAGGAAGAACAAAGAGGAGATGCACCAAGAACTCCAAGATCAAGATCTACTAGGTTCTCCTCACTTAGAGGAGAGATGGATTGGTGGAAATGTAGATCTAGATCTCCTCTCTCAAATCCCTCAAAGATATGCAAGAATCATGGGAGGAAATGAGAGAGGGGCAAGCTTTCCAAGGTTAACAATGGAGGAGAGAGAGGGGAAAATTCGTGCTTGGAAGAGCTACTCTCTCTGGGGAAGAAGGGGTCCTTTTATAGGTCCCACGAAAAAGAGTCGTTGCAGGAAAACTTCACACCGGAGTTTCCGGTCACTAGGGCCGGAAACTCCGGCCAGGGGCGGAAACTCCGGCCCCCACATGGGGCTGAACACTGTCAACACCGCCGAGGCTTGGGCAAACTCTCCGGTGCCCTGGGCCGGAAAGTTCATCCAGGGGCGGAAACTCCGGCCTCTAGGGCCGGAAACTCCGCCCCCCACCAGGGGCTGAACAGCTTTGGAGAAAAACGTTGAGTCCGAAGACTCCGGTCCTGCACAGACCGGAGTTTCCGGTCCAGGACCGGAGACTCCGGCCTAGGAAAAACTGCAGCAAAACCGATAACGAAAACGTCAATATCTTTTCCATCCGGACTCCGTTTTCGATGATTTTTGGCTCGTTGGAATCACAACGAAGAGCTTTACAAGATCATGCAGATAAACCTCATAGTCCAACAATGGAAGATAAAACCAAATGGAGGAGGTTAAAACCTCTCTAAAAAGGATTGATCGGCAAACCTCCAAAACCGAAAACGCAACAAGTTTTCCATATGAAATTCTATTTCGGTGAACTTGGGCTTGTCGTGAAGATCACAACAAGCACCAAAACCCAACAAGGAGAAAAACCAAGTAAGAACCAAGAAAGATGAAATGGCAAGTATGCAAAGATTTGAGCTCTCCACAAAGATACGATCAAGTTACTCACTCGAGAGCCCCTCTTGATAGGACGCCATCTATCCTAAAACCCGGTCTCCCACTAACACCATGAGACCGGTAAAATAGAAAACCTATCAAGATCATACCTTTGCCTTGCGCATTCCACTTGAGCTCGATGATGACGATCTTGACTCTCTCAAGTTGAAACACCTTTCTTGATTGTGCTTGCTAGCACATGCTTAATGAGAACTTCTCCAAATGCTCCCCCATACTCCATTATGGGAGGGCCTCGCTAAGCTTCGTCTTCATGTCTCCTTTGCAAGATTCAATCAAAAGATATCTTCCGAGATGCATCATATTGAACTTGCTCTTCATCTTCTTCTCTTGATATGTAAGATGGCTTGGGGGTAAACATGATTGTTCACTCAATCTTCTATTCCAAGCCATACTTGCGATGAGCTCAACTCTATACATGACCATTTTTCATATTAACCCTTGAATAGAGCATTGGTCATTATGTCATCTTGAAGAGTCCAACACATGAACTCCTATATTTTCCCATGGACAAGATCTATAAGAATATCTCAATGTAAACATTAGTCCATAAGGATTGTCATTAATTACCAAAACCACGCATGGGGGCAACCATGCACTTTCAATCTCCCCCATTTTGGTAATTGATGACAATCCCTTGTACGAGGGTTTATATAATGAATTTAAGCAGCCATGCAACACAAAGAGCAAGGATGCAAGAGCAAGAAAGGAAAATGCTTGAGAACGAAACTAAAGCATAACGCCAAAAACTCTTAAACCCAAAAACTCTTAAACCCTCTAAACTTCTCCCCCATTGGCATCGATTGACGAAATGGGAAGAAAAACTTAGAAGGCCAATATAGTGAGAGCTCCCCCATAATGTGTGCATTTCTCATAATATGAGTGAAATCAAATGCACATATCCTATGAAGAATAGTTGGGTGAAGATCAAACTATATTTAGGATCCAAAGATTGCAAACAAATATCAAATAGAAAGATACTTCAACGAAAGAAGCAAGCAATCAAAAGGATCCAAAAAGTGTTCTAAATATCAAGAGGGAACTCCCCAAGGTACGTGCACAAATAGGATTTTTATTTTAATATAGTGTGCACAACATGGAATCCTCACTCCCTCCTAGATAAATTCGAACACAAGCCCATGCAAGAGAATATAAATGAGAAAAGAAGGCAAAACAACTTGAAACAAATAAAATGTTTTGCAACATGAGCAAGGAGCGGAAAATAAAAGGATGGGTGTGAGATACAAAGACATTTTAGGAGACTAATACAAGGATGAGCCAAAGCATCAACATAGTCTTTCAAGAAGAGTTGCACATAGTGCATATCATGTCTTTCCCATACCCACACAACAAAAGAGATATAACAAAAGCTCCACAATCTTAGTAAAATGCACCAAGCATAACACATGACAACTAAATCTTGTGCTTTTTAGAGACCACCAAAGAGTCAAAAGCAATAAGAGGTGGTAACTAAAGAATTGGAATATCAATTAAAGATGTACTATTATCATGTGTATAAGTTTCTAAGTAGACACAAATCACTAAGATATGGGTCTATAAATAAACATGTACACACAAGATAGATACAAGGGTAAAGAACATGATATCCAAGAGGAAGTCATAAATATACAAAAAAGATCTTTGCTTAAAAGCATAGCACAAAGCTCAATTTTATCTTAAAGGGATATAGATGAACTTCCAACACACACTCATCATAGCATCAAACGTATCCACAAGGGATAAGGTGATAAACGGGATGCTCCGAGTAGGATAACAAGTCTCACAAAAGGCAAATGATTTTGAAACACATCAATATTACATATGCGAGACATAGATTAGAAAGTGCTAGATTAACATATTTGGGATCGATGAATCATAGAAATGAATATATAGTCCCCTCATATGTAATCATCCCGGCTTACTCATATTTGCAATAAAGATGTTTTGCAAGAACCAAATCAATTGCAACAAAAAGATTCATGCCAAGAAACAACCTACACAAGGTTGAATGCTAGAAATGTATGCATGAGGTAGATACTTGTTACCAAGAAAGCATTGGTGATGTAGAAGATAGGAGCTCATGATCATCCAAGCTTGGCTCCAATAAGCACATGGTGACAACACCTTCCTTGTAGATGAGACAAGCTTCCAATGCATCTCAAATGTACCTAAAACAAATTTAAGTACAACATGGTACCCAAACTAATTGGGTCCAAAGTAGTTAGAGCAACTACAACACATAGGACAAACTCCACATAAATATGTGCATATTGATATGAAATTGAATTTCATGCACATCTTCACCATTTAGGATTTGATGGAGTTTATCCTATATATTGGATTAACGAAGGTAAGCATGCCATAAGATATACATATAATAAATATCCATGCACAAGATTTTCGAGAACCAGGCGAGATATTATTTAGACAAAACACAAGTAAACCAACAAAACACACACACAGGTGTGACAAGAAAACAAATTGTCCAAATTATATCAAATACCCAAATCAACACATGATTGAAGATACCACTTTGAAAAGATACTAATGAAATCAAGAAACCAATTGATGAACATATCATCAAGGAATAAACCAAAACCTCTACACTTTTCATGATGGCACAAAGTACCAAGACGAAAAATGTTTGTCTTCCAAGGAGACATGTCATCGGGATCAAATATCATATGAAGACAACTAATGTTCTAAAGCATATAGGATTGCTCCCCCAAGATGTGTACATTATTTATGATTTTGCATTTGAATACAAAATGCACACAAATGAGATCATCACTCTTCATATATATATTCAAACACTAGTCATGTTCAAGAAAGGCAAGAAATTGCAATACCAATTTAAAGAACGGTGTTTTACTCAAAGTAGGATAGCTTCCCAAAGAATAGTGCATTATTAAGAAGTATGACTCTTGAAGGTCAATGCACAAGAATTGGTTCATTGCAAGTCCCAACTCAAGAAAGCACAAAACAAATTTCAAGTAGAGCAATAAAGGATCCAAAAGATACAAGGAAGACAAAAGAAAGTTAGATCAAACCAAATTCTTGGCAATCAAATAAGGCAATTCAAAGCAAGAGTCAAAGTGAATATGATCAATATATATACCACAAATTATGATTATCACTTGTCACGACAAGTAATGTGTGGAGATATTTCTCGGGGGTGGATTGCAAAGATATATTCAAGACCATATTCACAAAACATAAGCATGTGGCAAAGTATAGGAATTAAAAGCCATGCTTAGATAGATATTCTTGATAGATTCACAAATCATGTGATAATGCAAAGCAACTCCAAGGAGTAGCTTGAATCAACTGGCTTCCCAAAAAGATATATGAGAACATATTTAGGGAAAGCCATATCAAGAACATACTTCACAAACAAGATCCAAGAGAGTGAGAGACAAAGAGCATTTAAGTAAACGGGAACTTGTTTGAGCAACATGCCACATAGGAACAAGATAATTAGCAATATCAATGCTAGGTGGCAAAACCTCACATTTTCACATTTTCTAGGCTTGTAATATGCTCATAGCTTATTACTCCCCCATAATGTGATAATCCATTTATTTTAACACAAGAGGCGAATAAAAACAACTAGAGAAATTAATGGACATTATATAATTTGAATTTCTCATGAGCATGACATACCACAAAGAGAATAGATAATATTGATATATCAACACTAAGTGGTATCCCTCATGTACACACATTTTTAGGATTGTAAGGTGCACGAAGCATATCACTCTCCAAAAATGGATAGTCCATTTATCTCTCAAAGAGAGCCAACAAGATAAGATAGCAAATAAAAGCAATAGGGATCAAAACAAGTAGATGGTGTGCAAACCAAAATACACATACTTGATTTCTCAAGATAAGTAAGTAGAGAGCACAACACATACAAACTCTAGCAAGGTACTAAACCTAACACATGCAAGGGTGCAAGCAACTTTCAATGTATATAGGATTTAAATAAAAGTTACCGCAAGGAGGAACATTGGATATGAGATAGAACAATATGATCCATATGACTTGACTTGAGAGAATATAATTGATGAAGATCCCTTAATTCTTCATAATGTAGCCAAGTCTCCAATGCCTCCAACAACACCTATTGATCAAGTTTTAACTTGTTGGTCCCCAACCAAGTTGGGTCCTAAGAGGTTAGTCACAATAGGTTTGGCAACCCAAATGGTTCTTTTCTTGACACCACTTTGAGTACCAACATATTTGGCAAACACATTGCCAACCTTATCCTTCCGAAGAGAATACACATCATTAATTATAATGGGGTTGGATAAGGTACCATTTGTGCATGAAGAAGCAAGGTGACCCTTCTCACGACATAGGTAGCAACATCTACTTCCTCCTCTCTTCTTAGTTGGAGTCTTGACTTGAGGAGGGGTAGCTTGATTCTTCTTGGAAAGAGACCGTTCTTCAACTTGAGGAGCTTGAGTTTGAACTTGAGGTTTCTTCCCTTGTTGCTTCTCACTAAGAGTCTTCTTCTTCAAAGGGCAAGATCTAACATGGTGCCCTTCAACTTTGCACTTGAAGCAAACAATCTTGGCCGAATCTTTGACTTGTTCTTGGCCCTTTTCCTTATTGATGATCTTGGACTTGTTCTTGTTATTGGAGTTGAATCCAAGTCCACTCTTGTCATTTGGGCGTCTTTGAACACTCAACATATTGTCAAGTGTGGACTTACCAACATGACGCTTTTCCAAGTCTTTCTTCAAAGAAGTGACTTGGGCCTTGAGATCTTTTAATTCCTCTACATGGTTAGTATCAACACAAATACTAGAGGAAGTAAAAGCTTCATTGTTAGAGCAACAAGGTATGGAAAGTGATTCATCACGAGATGTAGCAACACTGTGAGTGGATGAATCACAAGGACTAGCACAAGATGATATAGCATTAAGAGAAGACGTTGTGCCATTGTCCACATGAGGCTCACAAGATGTTACCTTTGACATTATAGCCTCATGAGATAACTTTAGCTTAGCATGGGATGCTAGAAGATTGTCATTAGAGCTAGATAGCCTTTCATGACTTTCTTCCAATTTGCCATACTTGCTAGTTAGCAACTCAAGTTGGGCCCTTAGCTCAACATTCTCCTTCAAAATAGATGCTTCACGAGAAGTGGAGTTAGTAGCACAAGCATCATTAACATTAGAAATGGAAGGAGAAAAATTGGTAAATTTATCATTATTAGACAGTTGAGTTTGGAGTTGATCATGAGACTTGATGAGGAGAGAGTGTTCACTTTCTAAAGCCTTGTGAGCTTTGTCAAGTTTCTCTATGTCCTCACATAGTCTAGCATTGCCAACACCAAATTCAACTTTTTTCCTTTTTAAGCACTTTATATTTTGCAATAGCATGATCTCTTTCCTTAATGATTTTACTAGTGATAAGACTATTTGATTCATCAAGAGATTCAAGTCTCTCCTCAAGAGACACTCGAAGCTCTTGCTCTTCGTCAATTGCATTCTCTAAGGATGCTTTTTCAATAGCATCTTCTCTCTCAATTTTACATTTTTGCTCAAATTGAGTATCCAAATCCTCAATGATTTCTATACATTTAATACCATGAGCAGCAATTTCACATAGAGAAGAGATAGCTTCACTACCTTTGGGAAGAGCACCAAGTACAATCTCACCCTTCTTGGTTAAGGTTTCAATGTCAAAATCTTCTTCATGAGGGTCCTCAACCACATCATCACATATCTCGGGATTCGAGGTAGTAGTTACCTTGGAATCCTTAGCCATGAGGCAAACATGATTAATGGGTGAGGAGGATGAAGAATTACTTGAAGCACCATTGAGGTCCATGTCTTGTTCCAACAAATGTTGGGATTCCTCTACATTGTTAGTCATGAAAATACTAGAGGAAATGGAAGCATTATTTTCATGACAACAAGACATGGAGAGCATATCATCATTATATTTAGTTAAACAACTATTACTTGATATGCAAAGACTATCAACTCTAGCATGTATGGCGTTTGGAGTGCTAGAAGAGTTTAAGTCTAAAGATAGAACATTGCAATGAGATAGAGATGAAGTATAGTCAATAGAATATTCACCATCAATAATGCAATGTCTATCACCACTCACCATATCATTACCTTGTGACAAATCACATGTTGGTGAAGTGGACGAAGTTGTGAACTCATCACGACCGGAAGTGGAAGGAGAACAATCATCCTCAATAATTTTGGACACTTCATATATATCTTGAAGCTTGGTCCAAAGCTCATGTGCATTTTGAAAAGGCATGATTGAAGCAAGAACTACATCGGTCAAAACACATATAAGACCATTAGTTACTTGAGTCTCGAGATGAGAGTTTATCTCATCCTCTAAATATAATTCATGAGAATCCTTTGGAGGAGATAAAGACACATCTACAATCCTCTTAACATAATTTGGACCCATGGCCCTGAAGAGATTAAGCATGCGAATTTTCCAAACATCATAATTTGTGCCATTGAATATGAAAGTGGGATCGTGCACTAATTCTCTAAACGACATCTTTTACTCTCTAGGCGGTTAAGCCAAAAAGAGAGCCCAGGCTCTGATACCAATTGAAAGGACAATGATGTCGCCTAGAGGGGGGGGGTGAATAGGCGGTTTAAAACTTTTCCGGTTTAGACTTATTAATTACGGAATAAAACTAGGTGTTTAAATTAACAAGCCGACAACCTAAATAAACTAGGCTCACCTATGTGCACCAACAACTTATGCTAAGAAGGACAAACAACAAGGTGATAGCTATAGAATACTTCAAGCGCAAAGGCTATCACAATGTAAATTGCATAAGTAAAAAGCTCGGGTATAGAAATAACCGAGCCACGTGGAGACGAGGATGTATTCCCGAGTTCCTCCTTGTTAAGGGAGTACGTCTCATTGGAGAGGTGTGAACCGACACAACGGTTCAACAACCACAAAGGTTTCACCTTCTTCTCCGATGAACCGCACCACAAAGGCTTGGTTCACCTTCCATTATCGGAATTCCTTCGAGGCGGAATCCGGAGCCTTTCAACAACAATCCGGGGCACAACCCACATGGGATTGGGGGCTCCCGAACGGCCTCCAACAACAATCCGGGGCACAACCCACAATGGGATTGGGGCCTCCCGAACGGCTTCAAGTGACCACACAAGGGTCCAACCACCACAAAGGCGTCTAGTGTCCAAGGACCCAAGAGTAACAAGCTCACAAACTTTCAACTTCCACGAATCCTCGTGGAGAGCACACCGATGCACCAAATGCAAAAGGCAAGAGCACAAATGCTCAAATCCTTCACTCTCGAATTCCAACAAAGCAACAAATGCTTATGTTGGGAATAAGAGAGGAAGAACAAAGAGGAGATGCACCAAGAACTCCAAGATCAAGATCTACTAGGTTCCCCTCACTTAGAGGAGAGATGGATTGGTGGAAATGTATATCTAGATCTCCTCTCTCAAATCCCTCAAAGATATGCAAGAATCATGGGAGGAAATGAGAGAGGGGCAAGCTTTCCAAGGTCAACAATGGAGGAGAGAGAGGGGGAAATTCGTGCTTGGAAGAGCTACTCTCTCTGAGAAGAAGGGGCCTTTTTATAGGTCCCACGAAAAAGAGTCGTTGCAGGAAAACTTCACACCGGAGTTTCCGGTCACTAGGGACGGAAACTCCGGCCAGGGGCGGAAACTCCGGCCTACTGGGACCGAAAACTCCGGCCCCCAACAGGGGCTGAACACTGTCAACACCGCCGAGGCTTGGGCAAACTCTCTGGTGCCCTGGGCCGGAAAGTTCATCCAGGGGCGGAAACTCCGGCCTCTAGGGCCGGAAACTCCGCCCCCCACCAGGGGCTGAACAGCTTTGGAGAAAAACGTTGAGTCCGGAGACTCCGGTCCTGCATAGACCGGAGTTTCCGGTCCAGGACCAGAGACTCCGGCCTAGGAAAAACTGCAGCAAAACCGATAACGAAAACGTCAATATCTTTTCCATCCGGACTCCGTTTTCGATGATTTTTGGCTCGTTGGAATCACAACGAAGAGCTTTACAAGATCATGTAGATAAACCTCATAGTCCAACAATGGAAGATAAAACCAAATGGAGGAGGTTAAAACCTCTCTAAAAAGGATTGATCGGCAAACCTCCAAAACCGAAAACGCAACAAGTTTTCCATATGAAATTCGTTTTCGGTGAACTTGGGCTTGTCGTGAAGATCACAACAAGAACCAAAACCCAACAAGGAGAAAAACCAAGTAAGAACCAAGAAAGATGAAATGGAAAGTATGCAAAGGTTTGAGCTCTCCACAAAGATGCGATCAAGTTACTCACTCGAGAGCCCCTCTTGATAGTACGCCATCTATCCTAAAACCCGGTCTCCCACTAACACCATGAGACCGGTAAAATAGAAAACCTATCAAGATCATACCTTTGCCTTGCGCATTCCACTTGAGCTCGATGATGACGATCTTGACTCTCTCAAGTTGAAACACCTTTCTTGATTGTGCTTGCTAGCACATGCTTAATGAGGACTTCTCCAAATGCCCCCCCATACTACATTATGGGAGGGCCTCGCTAAGCTTCGTCTTCATGTCTCCTTTGCAAGCTTCAATCAAAAGATATCTTCCGAGATGCATCATATTGAACTTGCTCTTCATCTTCTTCTCTTGATAAGTAAGATGGCTTGGGGGTAAACATGATTGTTCACTCAATCTTCTATTCCAAGTCATACTTGCGATGAGCTCAACTCTATACATGACCATTTTTCATATTAACCCTTGAATAGAGCATTGGTCATTATGTCATCTTGAAGAGTCCAACACATGAACTCGTATATTTTCCCATGGACAAGATCTATAAGAATATCTCAATGTAAACATTAGTCCATAAGGATTGTCATTAATTACCAAAACCACGCATGGGGGCAACCATGCACTTTCATACTATGCCACAACTCTTCAGATGTGTGCCAAACTCAAAACTCAAGTATTCTCCACCGCGATCGGATCGGAGATGCTTGATTTTCCTATTAAGCTGATTCTCAACTTCACTTTGGAATTCTTTGAACTTTTCAAACGTTTCAGACTTGTGTTTCATCAAATAGATGTAACCGTATCTACTCAAGTCATCAGTGAAGGTGACGAAGTAACGATAACCATTGCGTGTCGAAACGCTCATCGGTCCACACACATCTGTATGTATGATCCCCAACAAATCCGACGCCCGTTCAACGAAACCTTTGAACGGTGTCTTGGTCATTTTGCCCATAAGGCATGGTTCGCATGTATCGAGGGATCCGAAATCCAACGAGTCCAAAAGTCCATCGGAGTGGAGTTGCTTCATGCGCTTTACACCAATATGACCAAGACGGCAATGCCACAAATACATGGCGGTATCGTCACTACACTTAATCCGTTTGGCTGCTATGTTATGGATGTGAGTACTACGATCGAGATTCAACAAGAATAAACCGTTATTCTCGGGAGCATCAACATAAAAGATATCATTCATATAAATAGCACAATTGCTTGACACTGATTTAAATGAATAACCGTCTTGTAGCAGGCAATACCCACTTATAATGTTTACACTCAAGGATGGCACAAAATAACACTTATTTAAAACCAAAACTAATCCCGATGGTAGATTAAAACCAAAACTAATCCCGATGGTAGATGCAGAGGGAGCATGCCGACAGCCACCACGTCGACTCTCGATCCGTTGCCGACGCGCATCGTCACCTCATCCTTCGCCAGCCGCCGT
Organism: Poa annua; assembly: GCA_026929855.1. Taxonomy (NCBI): domain Eukaryota; kingdom Viridiplantae; phylum Streptophyta; class Magnoliopsida; order Poales; family Poaceae; genus Poa; species Poa annua. The sequence continues at coordinate 31,464,624 of CM049428.1, forward strand.
CTATTCCGTAACTCCTCCTGAGAGTTACATATATGAGCAACAGAACCAGTATCAAATACCCACGTGTTGCTCCGGGCGGATGTAAGGTACACATATATAACATGTATATCAAATATACCTTGCTCTTTGTTGACCGTCTTGCCAGACTTCCTATCCTCCAGGTACTTGGGGCAGTTGCGCTTCCAGTGACCCTTCCCCTTGCAGTAGAAACACTCCACGCTAGCTCTGGGACCAGACCTGTTAGTCCTGGGCTTGGCAGCCAACTTTGCCTCCCTCCTGGACTTCCAGCTCTGCTTTCCCTTGCCACCGGATTTCTTGAAATCAACGGTCTTGTTGACCATCAACAGCGTGTGCTCCTTCTTAATCTCTACCTCAGCAGTCTTGAGCATCACGAACACTTCACCCAGGGACTTAGCCATGCCCTACATGTTGTAGTTCATGACGAAGCCTTTGTAGCTAGGGGGCAACGATTGCAACACCCTGTCAATCGCCAGCTCATCGGGAATCTTGCATTCCAGAGCATTCAGGCGTTGAACGTAGCCAGACATCTTGACTAAATGCTCGCTCACACTGCTATGCTCTTCCATCTTGGCCGAAAAGAAAAGCTCAGAAGACGCATATCTCTCAGCCTTAGCCTGCGACGCGAAGACAGCCTTAAGATCCGAAATGATCTCAAAGGCGCTCATCTTCTCAAAGCGCTTCTGCAGGTCGGCTTCCATGGCGTAGAGCATGCCACTCTGGACAAAGGAAGAATCCTCCGATCGGGTCTGGAAGACCTTCTTCTCATCCTCAGAGGCATCATCTGCGGGAGGGTCACCTATGGCGGCCTCAATGACGTAGGCCACCCTATGGGGAGTGAGGAGGATCCTCAGGTTGCGGAACCAGGCCATGAAGTTTGACCCATTGGTCTTAAGCTTTTCTTTCTCAAGGAACAGACCTAGGTTAAACGAGGGGCGAGACATCTACAATGGAATTTGCAACAACATAAGACTTTGTTCATAATAATTTTGAGTTATAGTATTTTAGAAAATAACTAACATAACTCCCACTCAAACGAACATCCCTCCTGGTCGTTTAAGCGATTACACGACCCCCATCCATTGCACCACCCCTCGTCATCAGAGCCGGCGGCACAACTTCAAGAGTAGACAAAATCGTCCGCCACACCAATTTTGTGACTCGTGCTCGACCTTTCGGTCTTCCTGTTCCGAGGCCATATTTCTGAATATGCTAGGCTCGCCACCAAAGACCTCCACGCTGACGCTTGTGCAACATGGATTACACCCACTGTATGCGAACGACGAGATGTCTGACACCCGATCATCACGGCCTACCTCATAACGTAGAACTTTCTTGGTGGTGCGCGTTGGAGGGAGAACACTAGTGGTATTTTGAAGGGATCACCTTATATAGCTACCGCCGTGTAACTAATGTATACTATACACACAATCACACAATATAAGATGCACACAAAACATCAAATGTAATGCAATGTGATATAGTCCATTGCGCCATGGTCTTCTTGGCGCCCGCAGTTTATAAACAATTTAATAAACCTACCTTGATCATATCACATAGCCCCTGCAAAATAAAGTTAGACGCTTCTACTTTATCTTTTGCATATTTTACGTGGCTTGGGGCTTTCGTAAATAGAACCGCTTCATACCTACGAACCTTATGACCACAACAACGATCCAATAATTGCATGTTTAAGCATCCCTTTCAGGCCCTCCATTGAAAATGCGAAGACCAACTAAAGAGAGAGAAACTGACACCCGCCAGCCACATATACGGTACAAACCGTATGTCAGTAGTGGAACCAGTCCCGCGTAAGCGTACGCGTAAAGTCGGTCCGGGCCGCTTCATCAACTCAATGCCGCTGGAATACACAAGTGCATGCTAGAGGGTAGCAAATAACAGGAACGGTGCCCCCGTGCAGAGCACGGGTTCTAACAGCGTACAACTATATCAACGATAGATCGGCTCTGATACCACTGAAGGGGATCGTGTGCAGAAAACAAAAAATTTCCTACCAACGATATCCTGAAAGCATGCCAAGATCTATTCTATGCAGATATAGTAGTACGAACGGAGATCGGAATACGTACCCTTGTAGACCGAAAGCGGGGATTACGTTTCCGCACAAACGTTGTCGATGAAGACCGACGAAGCCGACCTCAAGGTCGTGTAGAGGAAGCAGACCTCCGAGTACCGCTAGCGCAGCACCTCGCAGGGCGTCACACACGTACGGTGGAGACGACGGCCTCCGAAGCTCCAGTCCAGGACGAGCAGCGGAAGACTTGGACCGGAACACCAGCAGCGCGGCAGCGGGCTATGGTGGAAGAGTTCCCCTCCTCAGCTCGGCGCGGCTCCGACAAGGGGACCACGAGATCGAGAGAGAAATTGGGAATTAATTGGTGAGTTAAAAGGCCAGGGGTGCCCCTTCTTATATAGGCTCCCAGGGGGAGCCAACCTTGCCAGCCAGGCAATGTGGGGCTATCCCCACATGCCTGGTGCGGCTAGGCTAGGTGCGCCGGCCCCCTGGTGGGCCCCTTGGCCCATCCAGGCCGGCCACCATGGCCCCCACCGAATCCCCTAGGGATTTTTCCCCCTCTTGGGCCTTCTTTCGACCAGAAGGCCCATTTAGGAAATCAGCCTAAATAAATTCGAAAATAAATATATAAAATCATATTTGCATATTAATTACACTAATTAATATCAAACATAATATATATAATTTTTCCTAGCTCCGAAAACTCTTTCGTCGCTGCCCGATCTCCATCGGACCCCTTAAGTGTGTTACCCTAGCGGTTCGATATAATAACAGGTATGACCAAGACTCCTCTATGATCAACGACTAACTCGTAGGCCTGGACCCCATGAATTAATCCCTGTGATATAACGAATGACTTTCATCTATCAAACCTGAACGCAAAGCCTTATACCTTTTGCCATAGCGATACTTAGCATGTGTGAGCGTCGTTCCATAGATATCTCCATATCTAATCCCGACCTCGTTACCGACAATGCTATCTTCTACTCGTTCATGATCTCATGTCTTCGTGACCTAGTCACATGCTTGCAAGCTCATTAGACATGATCTCATCGAGTGGGCCCGAGAGTATCTATCCTGCTATGCGGACTGGCAAATCCCGCTCTTGACCCCTCGTCTCAACTACTCCTTTCCGATACCCAAAAGTATCACCATTATTGTCATACTAAATAAGATACGACGTTTGGTGCGATCAAAGTATCTTCTAGGAATAACAATAAAAGTTGATCTCACGGTCAAAGGTGTAACGACTACGTTCTCCAAATCTGGGTATGTCCATCACATCATTCTCTAACGATATGACTCCCATTGCCGACCGGCGCCATGCCCCATGATCGGGAAACCTCGATCATCAATCGCGCAATGAAACTAGTCTTAGTAGAGGCTACTAGGGACCTGGTTGTTTACGTATCACACCCGTATTAATGTTTCCGCTTAATACGGTTCTAGCATGACACAAGAACCTATTATGAACAAACGAGATATGATAAAGAATACACTTTATTAATTGCCTCTAGGACATATCTCTTTCAGCACCCCCTCGGTGCGCCACAGAAATATATTTTAGTGGTGAGATAACTGTGGCGCACCCCCCATTTTCCTGGCTGCACCACAAAAAGGCTAAAGGGTACGCCACATGTAAGCTTTTTTCCACTAGTGCACGCGGCCTCCCCCCACAACCGCGTGAGCACCGCCCGTTTGCGCCACGGGTCTCGGATGTCGTCAATCTTTCTTCACACACTTAGGTCTTGAACTAAAACTGACTATAAAAATAGTCCACTGATGCCTTTCGGAGGGGAGCGCCGCAGAAACACGGAACCACGAAACAGGAGACAAAAGCTGCAGATTTGAGGGAGAAAACTCCACGAGGTGCTGTCGGTGTGGTCTCCATCTTCTCCAATGTCTCCACCATCGTCACCATGATGAAGGGGGTAGTCGACCTTTGGACTATGGGTTTGTGGAAGTAGCTATTCTCTCTCTCTCTCTCTCTCTCTCTCTCTCTCTCTCTCTCTCTGAACTCCATTGTATGAGCACCGTATGAGCTGCCTAACATGATTGCGGTCATATTTGTATTACATATGTGGTGGATCTTTTTAATTTGATATTTGAGATTGCAATTGGTTTTCATTTTTAGATGTATGAGTAGATGCATATTATGTACCCTGTTCTTTATTACTTGTTTTGATCAAGCATATATGTGAGAGCATGTGCATTAATTGGATCAACCGGGGGTGGCTAATGGGTAGGACAGTAAAACTCGTGATCTACTTGGGTGTTTACCTTACTTTAGTTGCCTCACTAGGGATAAAGAAAATATCATGCCACCGACTACTTGGAAGTGACCATGCCAATTATCCATGACTAGATCTAGCATGTTCTTATTTTAACTTCATGTCATAAAACTTAAGGCTATACTTTGATTTGTTTCTTAATACTAGATTGCTTGGAGATCCCTTTCTAGTGGAGTATAAGTGAGTTGTTAGAAATAACATCTCTATGTTAGGACGTAATGCCCATATAGATATCTTCTTTACATAAACATGTTGCACCAATATTATGTCAACTAGAGTGTCACATGTCCACCACAACTTATATAGAGAGTGCATAAGTGAAACCATGAACTGCGGTCCATTTTTTAACACAAGAAACATTTTCCAACACATTTACATCATTTTGCATTTTCAGCCATTTAAAAATCCAAAAATACGAAAACACTTTTAATTATTGCATTTACAAACCAAAACCCCAAAACATCATCTTTCATTGCTTTTATCATTCTTGCATATTTATTTCCATCGTTGCATTGAATTGCACTTTCCTTTTATCACATATTTTATTTCAGTTACTAATTTGCACCTTGTGCTTGAAATTAACTTGGTGAGGTTGAGGGCACAAACCAAACTACAATTATTTCGTAGGTTGTTTGAAGATGGATAAGAAGATAAAATAATTCTACACATAGCTTCCCAAGAGTTCAATATTTAAACCCTCGAGTCACCTCGTGGGGAAAGCTTCACGTGTTACTACACTCTACACTTGGAGTCTCAACATTAAGAAAGTTTTTTGGCGCCATCTACGCGCTTTGCCTTAGCAAGATATTTTCTAAAGCCGTTGCCGGGGACCTAGTAGAAAGATAACTCACAACAAACTTCAACTTCATTAATTACCAACTTGTGTAAACACCCAACTTTGGGAGGTTGCACCTATCTGAGAATCATCTCATCCTTTTATTTTGTTTTGTTATTGTCTTAATTATCATCTTTATATTTAGTTTTTTGCATTTATCATTACTTTCATATTTCGGTTTGTTTTACCTTTTATTTTCATTTTTTTATTTTGTGTTTCGGTTTTGCATTTTATTTTCAGTTTTGCATTTAGTTTGTTAATTGCTAATTCGGTTGCATTAGTTTTAGTGTCATTTTATTTTCATTTTTCATATAAATCAGAAATATAAAAATACTTTTTTATCTCAACTCTAAAAATGGGACCTAGCATTGAATGAATAATTTTGCTTAATATTATGGAGAATGATTAATGGAAGCTTGGTCTAGGATGAAAGACATTAATAATAATTGTACCAATAAGCATGCTCCCGTCCACAATAATTACAAACTTTTATAATGGTCTAGATGGTTGGTCAAAATGCTTCTTGGACTCATTGACATGTGGAAGATTCTCTTCAGGCAACCCCTCACATGATAATACTCATATAATTTTTTTATTTGGGAGTTCCTTAGAAACAAAATATGAAAGTGGAGTAAAACAATTAAACAATTATGTTGATAGGGCCATTTTATAATTGCAAACCTATATGGAAGAGTGTCCTACTAAAATTGAGATATCCCATTTTATCCTTCATGCAAAATCTAAGTTCCAAAAAACAAACCAAACGCTTTCTACTATTTCTGGAAAAATGGAATATATAGTAAAACATATCAACTCTAAAGATGCATTAGTTAAAAATCTTAATGACAAAGTATCCTCTATGTTTAACCTCTTAAAAAGGAACCTTGCAGAAAGTGCTAGAGAGGAAATTGAGGAAAGGGACTTTAATTAAAAAGGCTTTGGATACATTAGTAAAGATTATAAATGAGAGAAAAGTGTAAGAAGTATAGATGCGTGGAGTTAAGGATCCACTACTTGATTAAGAAAAATATAGCTTGCATGAACTCATTATTATGCTACAAAAGTTAGCTAGGCATCCATCTATAAATTCTAACCAGGCAGGTTTTGGCTCCGATATAGCCAACCATGTTCTCAAAGAAAAGATTGCTAGGTACAACAAGAAATCCATGCTACCACCTAAGTTTGGGGGTTTGTGGATCCCCAAGATATTAATTACTATTGGAAAAAGAGACACACCATGATATACTTGATCTAGGTTCTAGTGTCTCTGTATTATGTAAGGATCTATATGAATTCCTAGAATTGCAAAATATAGAAAAATGCTCCATTGACTTACAACTTGATGATGATACCATAAAACATGATTTAGGCATGGTTAGTAATGTAATGGTAGCTTCACATGACTTTCGTTACCGCGTATTTATTATCATGTACATGGCGAGTAAATTCTCTAGTCCCATTATTTTGGGTAGACCTTTCCTTCGTACTACAGGTGCTATCATTTATTCGAAGGAACGAAATGTAAAGTTTCAGTTTCCACACAAGAAGTATATGGAACATTCTCCAAGAAAGAGAGATATTCCAAAATATAAGCCCCCTCATGAGTTTCAACCCTCTTGATGATCAAGTAAGTAAGTCTAGCTATATGGCTATACAGAAAGCGCTTTATGGGAGGTAACCCAGTTGTTCTTGTTTTGATTAATTTTCTTTTTGTCCTCTTCCTGTAAGGAGAGACTTTAGTTTTTTAGTTCTGTAATTTTTAATAAAGTGCCAGGTTTTACCCATTTTGGATTGGAAAGTTGAACTTATACATGGAGTTATATGGTCATGCACGAATATTTGCACCGTATGATTTTTCATTTCTATTCTGTAACTCAAATTAAGCTCATATTGCAAATGTAGTTACAACTTGTCATCCTCTGTATGCCTGGATTTGTTTGTGATTTTAGCACAGTTAATTACATTTTGTTACTGTTTTTTTTCTGGACAGATTTTGTCCCATTTTGTTTGATGCATTCTTTGAGCTTTTAAGTTGAATCTTTTTGATTAATTTGAGTATATGAGAAATCATACAACATTATACACCTAGTGGAAATTTAATATAGACTTGTGTTCAGGAAATTCTTGCAGCAAGCATTATATCTTTTGTACCTACTAATGTCACCCCACTAAAAAAGATGGGAGAAAATTTCGTGTTGAAGTTTTTTCACAAGGATTAGAGGAGATGCACCAAGAGCTATACAATGATGGTGAAAACCATAAGCTTGGGGATGTCAAGGCACCCCACTGGACAAACCACATTCTCAGTTTGCACACATCTACTTTCTGTTTTTATCAACGTATTACTATCGCATAAACTTGGAGCGTTCTTTTATTGTTTTTTTATTTTCCGTAAGACCACCACATTTATTTACTTTATGGGAGAGCTACTGGAGGTTTTATTTCAATTAAGTTGTATGCTAAAAAAGAATACAAATAGTTGCATGATTCATATGCTCTGAATGAATATTAATTTGCAAGTGTTTAATGTAAGGCTATCTTTTATTCAGGTTTTGATGCTTGCTATTAATTTATATTGTTTAGCATGGATTGATTATCACTATGGACACTTATGCATACATGTAGGCGGTCAACTTTCTCCCTCTTACTAGTCCAAAAATAATTCCAACAAGTTAAAACTTGTTTATCCAACTCCTTTTAAAACAAGTTATTCCATAGTGTTCCTCATATCTACCTATTAGCATTATTTCTATTCCAAGTATATTTCTCATGCTTTATTGTTTTATCTAGCTTCCAAATTAAAATGCTTATGGTTATGTTTGTTATGGGAAAATTTGTTAGTAAGCTCTCACAAACTTGATGGCACATTTTTTTCTTGCACATAATAAACCTCAACCATTGTGACTAAATTATAAAGTTATGAGCTTCACAAGTTATTGGTTGGGAGCTAGCAGAACTATATTTTCATATGGGACGTTTTCAACATTGCACTTATTTATTTTCAGTTGATATCATGTTCTTTTGTTATAGATGCATATCGTGTGAAATGAATGGGAAATTTTTTAAGTTTATGGAGTTTGTATATCTGTTAGAGATACACTTGAGCAGCTAATCTAAGCCATTTTATTCATGGTGGAAATTTACAACTTCCCATAATGAGCATTCTATGAAGCATCTTCAATAAAAAGCTATGCAAATAGTAAACATAAGGAATTGTTGAGATGTTCATTGTCTATTTGTCTTATCTTTTTGGTATGGAGAGCCTCTCTCAAGGGACTTCCCCATGTCATGGGGCAAGAGCTACCTCAGTTGACGCTCGTGTTTGAAACTTCTATGCTTAGAATGACAAGAACTTATTTTGGGACCTAAGTTGAGTAACATGTGGTGTAGGTACTCGTATTCAAGGGGCATGAGGCATTGAACTCATAATTGGTCATGTTTCAAACTTAAAGTTAAGAGAAAGCATTTGGAAGCTATATAGAACTTATTCATGTTTAATCTCTACTTATTATCTATCTTTCTGAAGTGTCCTCTTTTATATTCAGATTTTAGAAGAATAGATAACACATCATCCACTAGAAGTGGGACTACACCTTCAAATTGTCCATCATTTTTTGCACGCTCTATGATTATGGCTACCGTATCAGCAACTATATTGAATAGTATTGGTGATAATGGATCGCCTTGGCATAATCTTTTTTTTTGTTTGGAAGTATTTGCCAACATCGTCATTAACTTTGATATCTACACTTCATTTGAAAACAAAATTATGGATCATAGCACGCCATTGATCATCAGAAAAACCTCATTCTGAGAGTTTGCTGGAGGAAAGAACACTTAACTTTATCATAAGCCTTTTCGAAGTCGATCTTTAGTATGCCACCATTCATCTTTTTCTGATACAACTCATTAACTGTTTCATGTAAGATCACAACCCCATATTGCAACCTTGCATAAAAGCCATCTGAGTTGAGGGTATAACATGGTTAACCACTAAATTAAGCCTAATGATAGTAGTTTTAGTGAAAATCTTGAAGCTGAATTTAGAAGATAGACAGGTCTATATTGTTGGATCCTTTTTGCTTTATAAAATTTAGGCAACAAAATTGTCTCACCCAATCCAGCATGAAGAGCTATAAATAACTTAAGAAAATATGTTTTGATTATCTCTTGTAGCGCCCCATCTTTTAAATGAAGATGAAACACCTGTGTTATGTGCTAGTCCCTGGATCACTGCCAGCACCACAGTACAAAATATATAGTATCATTGCATAAGTATCAAAATACTACAACGAGATCCAAAAATAGCCAAGTATAGCTTTATTACAAAGTGCATAGTCATGAAGACTAGCTAAAATATTCAGAGTTCACAACGAAAATAAAAGCAATGGGCCTCCTCTTCTAGCATACGCCACAAGAAGACATGTTGGGTGTAGAATCGAGTCCAAACTTACTCCTCATCAGAATTACCTGCACATTTGAATATGCAGCCCCCGTAGGAGGTCAATACAATGAAGTATTGGCAAGTGACTATGGTGGATAAATTATGACAAGTCTAATTCTATATGCATATTTGGCTTGGTGGAGTTAGTAGGCTATTTTGCAGAAAGCCAGTTTTCTCCTATCTTTTGTAAAACATTTTTATTTCTCAAAGACTTGGCACCAAGGGATGAAGCCCAAGTGCACCAATACTTCTTTCCTTAGTCAAATTTTACTTTATGAAAACCATGTTGAGATTCTTCCGTCCATCCTTGTCCAGTTGCTCGAAGTAGTCCATCACCGGGGACACGGCTGAGTACTCAGTTTGTCGACTCTGCAGAGGTTGTGCACTTTCACCTTAAGACTCAATTTGTCCGAGATATCCTATACACGCGGAGTGTATTATGGAAAGGAGAGAATTGAGACAAGAACTTTCAGAAGAAGAATGCAACCATACTAGCAAGACCCGTTCCACCTACCAACTCTACATCTGCTTGTCAAGCTGACAGGTTGCACTCTCACAACTTAGTAGTTCTAGACAGAGCCCATTGTCAAAAGGCTGCACGGGGAGCTTCTAAACTTGGAGGGACTTAGAAATCTCTTTGTTCCTGGGTGGCCGTCCATAAGTGCACTTCTGGGTGACAACCACCATACTCATGGCCCTAAGTAGCATAGAAATTCATCCTAGGCAAAGACAACCACAAGCATGGTCCCGAAAGCCACTCAACATAAACCAAGCAACAAATTCCACCCAGAAGTGCATTTAAAGTTTTAACACTTAGCAATATTTCTATAACATGATAAGTAAACTCTTTTATAGCATAGCTAAGCATCTAGTAAAACTTTTGGTGGCTGCATGGGGAGGGATGGCTACACACTACTAGGATATTTTCAAAGTGTAAACTAACTTAGCATTATAAGATAGTTCAAAATTTCCCTATCATGCATACTACTCAAAATCCACTAATAATGCATATAGAAAACATGGGGTAGATTATGAATGTCACTTTCCTTGGTAACAAGAGGGACAAGCACAGCAAGAATAACAATCACAAGGACCTTCCTCCTCTTCACAATCTAGAGACAAACAATAAAACTAAATAAACACGCAAGCATAACACTTAAAATATCAAGACAAAGATATGTATGCATGCTTAATATGTAATGAACTTAACAAGACCAAATAATTACCATTTTAATTTCTCTGTTATTAATGCATGAAATGCAATGATCAATATTTTAATATTTTATTTAATCATTTAAAATATTGAGCATATTAGTAGTTTTAAGTTCTAAAACCAATTTCTTTAATACTATTATGAGAAGTTTCCAATAAAACTCATGTTGCACTCTCTGGACAGAGGGCATTAATAAAACTCTAAAACAATTGGATTTATTTGGAAAGAAATTTTATTAATTAAGTTATAGATTTAATATCCGAAAGCTAAACAATTAAATTCCGCAATTTAATATACACTAAAAGGATAAACTAATGAAACCATACTAAACTACACGAGCAGAGCTTCACGTGGATATAAATTTCATCAAATTTGGATGAACAGAACAAAAGTTATGAATTTTGTAAGTTTGTGTTGTTTTCTGTTTTTAAAACAATTTTTCAGCCGAAATAGAAAAATGAATAGGCCACGCGGCGGGCTCCGATTGGCCGATACCGGTTCGCCGCGGATCGGCACGGGAGCCGTCCGATCTATTTTAAAACTAGCTCTCCAGATCAATCCGATCTAGATCCGTTGGATCTAGATCCGACGGCCTGGGAAAGAAGGGGACGGTCGGGCGGCGCGTTTCGCCGGCGATCTTCTGCCCGCGGTGGCGCCATCGCCGGAGTCGCGGCTACGGCCAACCGACGTGCGATCAGAGAGGGTTTAACTCACCACTTGAAGCGGATCGTCGTGGCGAACTCGATGGCGAGGTAGGTGCGGTCGAGGTGGCCTTCTCCTCCCCTGCGTGCTCGTCGGAGATGAGCGGCGGACGGCGGCGTCGGGTCGTCGACGGATATGTCGCCCTGGTGCAAAAGAGGAGGCCGGAGCAAGTCCGTTAGGTGCGTATGGAGACGGGGAGTCGCAGAGGGGGTGTGGAGGTGGTGCTTGGGTGCCGTACTCACCGGAACGGAGCGAAACGCGGCGGCGGCGATGTCGGAGATGAAACTCTCGTCCCCGCGATTTCGGCAAGTATTGGTTAGGGTTTTTTGGGCGCGAGGAACGGCTGCGGAGAGCGGGTTTATATGGGGAAGGAGGGGAGCGATTTAATCGCGATTTACCAACGGATTTTGATCCGTAACAATCTAGGTTTCGGTGGAGTTCGTGTTCTTCACGACGATGAAGATGACGAGTGGGCCCCGTCTGGCAGTGAGAGAGGGAGGGAGGTGGGCTGGTTGCCGGGCCGTTACTTCGTGCGCGCGCGGCAGATAGCAGAGGGGCTCGGCCCAGCTAGCCCGAACACATTTTTTTTCTTCTGTTTAAACCCTTTTCCAAACAATTTGATTTTTAAAACTTATCAAAACATTTCAGAAAAATTCATAAAAATATGTTTTGAAAAGCTAATTTAATTTATAACTTTTTGATATCATTTTGCTAAATAAATAAATAATAAAATACATATTTTTATAAGGAGCTCAAATAGACCTCTTTATTGACCACAACTTTATTTAAACTTATAATTAAAATTCAATTTACTCTTTATGTGATTTCAATGCCATACTTTTATGATGCATGATGCATGAATGCAAAGTTTTAAATTTTTGAGAAATTTGGGATGTTACAGACTAACCCCCTTAAGAAGAAGCTCGCCCTCGAGCTTCGGAAAGGTCAGCAAATAGGTGTGGGTGGTCTTCTCGGAGGTCATCCTCTCGTTCCCAGGTGGCTTCGTCCTCGGTGTGATGATTCCACTGGACCTTGCAAAACTTGATGGTTTTGGTACGGGTGACTCTTTCTGCTGTCTGTAATATCTTGATGGGCTTCTCTTCGTATGTCAGGTCACTTTCCAATTGTACCTCCTCGAGGGGTACAGTATCCTTTAAAGGAACTCCCATCATCTCGGGATGACATTTCTTCAACTGACTGACATGGAACACATTATGAACAACAGACAGCACTTCAGGTAGCTCTAACTCATATGCCACTTCACCTTTGCGAGAAAGAATTTTGAATGGTCCAATGAATCGAGGTGCTAACTTTCCTTTGATTCCAAACCTTTTCACACCCCGAAGTGGTGACACCCTTAAATAGGTTCTATCTCCCACTTCATAGGTGACTTCTCTACGCTTGGAATCTGCATAGCTTTTCTGGCGTGACTGTGCTATTTTCAATCTGTCCTTAATCAGCTTGACTTTCTCTTCAGCATCCTGTATTATATCAGGCCCAAAGAAACTCCGTTCTCCTACACCACTCCACAACAGTGGGGTTGTGCATTTCTTTCCATATAAGGCTTCAAACGGTGCCATCTCAATGCTGGCTTGGTAACTATTGTTGTAGGAGAACTCAGCGTATGGCAAATTATCATCCCAACTAGATCCATAGTCGAGCGCACAGGCTCTTAACATATCTTCTAAAATCTGATTCACTCTTTCAGTCTGACCATCTGTTTGCGGGTGGAAAGCCGTACTGAATTCCAATCTGGTTCCCAAAGATTCGTGCAACTGCTTCCAGAAATGAGAAGTGAACTGGGTCCCCCTATCAGACATGATACTCTTAGGGACGCCGTGAAGGCACACAATTCTCTTCATGTAAATATCGGCTAGCCTTGCACTAGTATAAGTGGTCTTCACGGGTATGACGTGAGCTATTTTGGTTAGGCGACAAACAATAACCCAAATAGAATCATAACCCGATCTGGTCCTTGGTAATCCAGTGATGAAGTCCATCCCAATGGAATCTCACTTCCAATCCGGTACTTTCAAAGGTTGTAAGAGTCCTGCTGGTTTCTGATGTTCTGCCTTTACTCGACTACATACATCACACTTAGGATGTATTCTGCTATTTCTCTCTTCAGATTATTCCACCAAAATCTCTCTTTCACATCCATATACATCTTGGTATTTCTCGGATGAATTGAATAAGGTGTTTCATGAGCTTCTTGCAGAATTAAATTCCTAATATCAGGGTCATTGGCCACACATACACGTTTTTCAAACCACACAATCCCCTGCTCATCCTCATGAAATCCTTTAGCTTTTCCAGCACTTAAATTGACTTTGATTTCTTCTATTTCCTTGTCTCCTTTCTGAGCTTCACGTATCTTGTCCATCAAAGTAGGCTGTACAACTAATGAGGTTACAAACCCTTCAGGTACTACTTCCAATATGAGGTCCTTGAATGCCTTGCATAAATCCTCGGGTAATTCTCCTGTCGTAAGGCCATTCACATACACTTTACGACTCAAAGCATCTGCTACCACATTAGCTTTTCCCGGGTGGTATTGAAGACTTAGATCATAATCTTTAATAAGTTCCAACCATCTTCTTTGTCTCATATTCAATTCCTTCTGTGTAAATATGTACTTCAAACTTTTGTGGTCCGTGAATACCTCACATCTTTTTCCCATCAGGTAGGGTCTCCAAGTTTTCAGGGCATGCACTACTGATGCTAACTCGAGATCATGAGTTGGATAATTTGCTTCATGTTTCTTGAGTTGTCTAGAGGCATAAGATGCCACTCTGCCTTCCTGCATCAACACACTTCCCAAGCCTTGGCATGAAGCATCACAGTATACTTGGAATTCCTTCTCCAAATCAGGTAAGCATAGAACTGGGGCTGAAACCAGACGTTTCTTCAATTCCTGAAAACTGGCTTCGCATGCCTCCGTCCACTCAAATTTCTTCTCCTTCTTTAATAATTCCGTCAAGGCCTTGGCAATCTTGGAGAAGTTTTCAATGAATCGTCGGTAGTATCCTGCTAGGCCCAGAAAACTTCGTAATTCACCAACATTCTTCGGTGGTTCCCAATTAGTTATAGCTGAAACCTTTTCAGGATCCACCGCTATACCTTCCTTGGACACCACATGGCCTAAAAATCCGACTTGTTCTAACAGAAACTCACACTTGCTGTACTTGGCATACAACTTATGTTCACGTAGTCTCTGCAATACCAGACGCAAGTGCTCTTCATGTTCTTGGTGACTCTTGGAGTAGATTAATATCATCTATGAACACTACCACAAACTTATCCAGAAAATCCATGAACACTTTATTCATCATATTCATGAAATAGGCTGGTGCATTGGTTAATCCAAAAGGCATTACTGTGTACTCATAAGAGCCATATCTCGTAACAAATGCAGTTTTAGGTATATCCATTTCTCTAACTTTCATTTGGAGGTACCCCGATCGAAGATCGATCTTTGAGAAAACACAAGCACCTTCCAGTTGATCAAATAGTTCATTTATCTTGGGTAACGGGTACTTGTTTTTGATAGTTTGCTCGTTTATATCTCTATAATCCGTGACTAGCCTCTGGGTTTGATCCTTCTTTTTAACAAATAAGACTGGTGCTCCCCACGGCGATGAACTTGGACGAATGAATCCTTTCTGGATATGTTCCTCTAATTGCTTCTTGAGCTCTTTCAATTCATCGACGGCCATAGGATAAGGTCTTTTAGCTATTGGCCCTGTTCCCGGCTTCAGTTCGATGAGAAACTCTACATCTCTATCGGGTGGCATCCCCGGTAGTTCCTCCGGAAAAACATCTGGGTATTCCTTGACGATAAGCACATCACCAAGGCTAACCCCCTTAAGAGAATTTAGCCTAACCTTCTTAAGTTTGAAAGTTGATCTGAACTTAATCTTCCTTTTCTCTAGGGTGGTGAGGGTGATTGCTCTATTTGCACAATCTATGATTCCTTCAAAACGAGTCATCCAATCCATTCCGATGATAACATCCAATCCTTGGGTTTCTAGGATGACTAAGTCTGTTGGGAAGGTGTGTTTTCCAATTTGCAAGTCTAACTGCCTACACCCTGAATTTACTATCATCTCTCCTCCAGGTGAACTTACCCTAATAGGTTTTCCTAGACTTTCCTCAGCTAACCCATGTTTGTTAACAAAAGCTCTTGATATGAATGAATGAGATGCTCCAGTATCAAATAAAACTAATGCTGGAAAGGAGTTGAGCAAGAACGTACCAATCACAGCATCAGGTTCATCATGAACTTCTTCCACATTGATGTGGTTCACTTGTCCCTTCTGGAAAGGATTGGGCTTGGAATTTTCATCAGCTTTCCTCTCTGGGCATTCAGTTGCATAATGTCCTGTCTTCTTGCACTTGAAGCAGGTCACATTAGACAAGTCTTTCTTCCCTTCATAGTTAGGACGGTGATTACCATTCCCATGATTATGGTCATGATGATGGTTTCCCCTGGATCCACCATTATTTCCATTGTATCCTCCATTATTTCCTTTGTATCCCCCATTGCTCCCTTTGTTTCCTCCATTGTGGTTATGACCATGATGTTTTTGGCCACTACCAGTGTTGGAGTGATTCCAGGGTTTATGGCTACTGACTTCAGAGGTGTGTTGTTTCTTATATGTCCCCTCAGAATGAACCTTACTTGCACTGAATTTCCTCTTCCTATTCTCTTCCTTTCTTATGTTGTTGTCCAGGGTGATAGCTTGATCCAGCAGAGCTTGATAGTTTGGAGTATATGCCACAGACAGAGGTATCTTCAGTTCTCCCTTAAGTCCATTGAGGAACTTTTCCTTCCTCTTTGATCAGTGTCAATGTCCTCTGGCGCATACCTTGATAGCATACAGAAGTCATCCATATACTCCTTGAGAGTTCTACCTCCTTGCCTCAAGCTGCGAAATTCCTCTTTCTTCAGGTTCATTATACCTGAGGAGATGTGAGCATTCCGGAAACCTTCCTTGAACGCATCCCAAGTCATGCCGTCCAAAGGATGAGTCACTTGATAATTCTCCCACCACAATGCTGCGGGTCCTTCCAACAGGTGTGCAGTGAACCTCACTTTTTCTGCCTCAGAACATTCACAAGTTACTAAGTCCTTGTTGACTGAACGGAGCCAATCATCCGCCACTATTGGTTCAGTAGCAGAGGAGAACTTATTAGGCCTAAGCCTTAGGAATCTAGCAAGTCTGTCCACTGGGGGTGGTGGTGGAGGTGGCGGGTTGTTGTTGTAGTTGTTGTTGTTGTTGTTGTTGTTGGTTGCTGCAATGAATTGAGTCATCATATTCATCAACTGAGCTTGAGCGGCCATCAGTTGTTGCATGACATCGTCGTTGTTGGTATCACGACGAGGAGGCATCTGTAGGGTTTTTCAGCATAGATGAGTGAAAGATAGATAGAACTAAGAGAAGAAAAATCCTACCCATGCACAAAGCAACCAAGTCAACACAATCAACACTCATAAGACAACTTGAAAAGAAAAAATCTACTTAGCAAAACGAAACAATAATCTAAGTTGATTTAATAAAACCACAGAGTTTGCAAACCAAACATTCTATCATTGTCACACCACAAGTTGGAGATCAATGTTTTAAAAAGAACGACGAGCTAAACGAGGGAGAATATGGTGGTCCAACTACTAAGTCTAAACTTCGTCCATAACGTCTCCTTCATCTTCTTCGACTTCCTCGATGGTGATGCCTTCCTTCGTAAGGATCTCCTTGTAGTCATTCACCTCCTTCTCCAAGGCCTCGTTCTTCTCCTGTAACTTTGTCGTCTCCCGGTGCAGAGTCTCGATTGCTTCCTTCTCCAGGACTTCAATCTTCTCTTGCAGCATTTCTCTTCTCACGGCGTAGAGTCTCGATCAAATCTCGATCAGCTTCGAACTCGACGTCGTTGCTCAGAATTTCATCCTTCAAGGTCTTGATCTCCTTGTTCTTATCTCTAATTCTCTTTTCTTGATTTTGGAACTTCTTCTCTTGAGCTCGGAACTTCTCCTCTTGAGCGTTGGCCACCTCTTCTTGGGCTTCGATCTTCTTTTGGGTCTCCTTGACTTGTGCCATAATTTCATCATTCTTCAACAGCTCGTTGCGCCTATCCTCTTCGAGTTGCCAGAGGTGAAGTTCTAAGTCTTGGAGATATGGGTACAAAGGTTCTGGTTTGTTTTTGTCTTCCTCGCTAACAAGGAAAGGAATCCCATTTTCGTCACGTTGGCCAAGGTGAGAAAAGTAGTGGTCTTTTAACTCCTCCTGGAATTGCAAGCAAAGACGTCCTATTAGCTCCTGTGTGACGAGATTCAGCCCTTTCTCCAAGGAGTCACTAATCGACTTGTACTGAATGTCTTCGGTCTTGGGTTCAGTCTGGCGCCCTTGTTGGTAAAGGCGAATTCCCCATAAGTCTTCTTTGTTGAAGTGCTTCAGTTGGCTTGCCTTGATGATGGGTATTGGAAGTGCCAACAGTTCTACCAACTCTAGAAGATATCTTCCAAAGCGCATGTCCTTGAAGTCCCTCGCGGTTTGATACATGAAGAACGACATCCTTAAGTGATAAAGGTAGAGTTTATTAAAACAAGACAAAGGTAAGATATACTAATTGTGGTGTACTTAAGTACTTAGAGAAAAAGGAGTTCTTTTCTAACAGGTGATCAACACTATTATCAACTCTTTGTAAGTCGGACATTCACTATAGTGAGAGAGACAGACACCCGGCCAGCCACTTATAATTGTGGAACAGGTCTCATGTACGCGGACATGTAAGGTTAGTCCCGGGCCGCTTCATCCCACTATGCCGCTAGGATCCAACATACTTCAAAGATGGAAATATTATGATCAAAAAGAGGCTTAACCAATCCTAAGGGCTCGAACCTACAGGCAACACTTTTGCTCTGATACCATTTTGTAGCGCCCCATCTTTTAAATGAAGATGGAACACCTGTGTTATGTGCTAGTCCCTGGATCACTGCCAGCACCACAGTACAAAATATATAGTATCATTGCATAAGTATCAAAATACTACAACGAGATCCAAAAATAGCCAAGTATAGCTCTATTACAAAGTGCATAGTCATGAAGGCTAGCTAAAATATTCAGAGTTCACAACGAAAATAAAAGCAATGGGCCTCCTCTTCTAGCATACGCCACAAGCAGACATGTTGGGTGTAGAATCGAGTCCAAACTTACTCCTCATCAGAATTACCTGCACATTTGAATATGCAGCCCCCGTAGGAGGTCAATACAATGAAGTATTGGCAAGTGACTATGGTGGATAAATTATGAAAAGTCTAATTCTATATGCATATTTGGTTTGGTGGAGTTAGTAGGCTATTTTGCAGAAAGCCGGTTTTCTCCTATCTTTTGTAAAACATTTTTATTTCTCAAAGACTTGGCACCAAGGGATGAAGCCCAAGTGCACCACTACTTCTTTCCTTAGTCAAATTTTACTTTATGAAAACCATGTTGAGATTCTTCCGTCCATCCTTGTCCAGTTGCTCGAAGTAGTCCATCACCGGGGACACGGCTGAGTACTCAGTTTGTCGACTCTGCAGAGGTTGTGCACTTTCACCTTAAGACTCAATTTGTCCGAGATATCCTATACACGCGGAGTGTATTATGGAAAGGAGAGAATTGAGACAAGAACTTTCAGAAGAAGAATGCAACCATACTAGCAAGACCCGTTCCACCTACCAACTCTACATCTGCTTGTCAAGCTGACAGGTTGCACTCTCACAACTTAGTAGTTCTAGACAGAGCCCATTGTCAAAAGGCTGCACGGGAAGCTTCTAAACTTGGAGGGACTTAGAAATCTCTTTGTTCCTGGGTGGCCGTCCACAAGTGCGCTTCTGGGTGACAACCACCATACTCATGGCCCTAAGTAGAATAGAAATTGCAAAGACAACCACAAGCATGGTCCCGAAAGCCACTCAACATAAACCAAGCAACCAATTCCACCCAGAAGTGCATTTAAAGTTTTAACACTTAGCAATATTTCTATAACATGATAAGTAAACTCTTTTATAGCATAGCTAAGCATCTAGTAAAACTTTTGGTGGCTGCATGGGGAGGGATGGCTACACACTACTAGGATATTTTCAAAGTGTAAACTAACTTAGCATTATAAGATAGTTCAAAATTTCCCTATCATGCATACTACTCAAAATCTACTAATAATGCATATAGAAAACATGGGGTAGATTATGAATGTCACTTGCCTTGGTAACAAGAGGGACAAGCACAGCAAGAATAACAATCACAAGGACCTTCCTCCACTTGAAAATCTAGAGACAAACAATAAAACTAAATAAACACACAAGCATAACACTTAAAATATCAAGACAAAGATATGTATGCATGCTTAATATGTAATGAACTTAACAAGACCAAATAATTACCATTTTAATTTCTCTGTTATTAATGCATGAAATGCAATGATCAATATTTTAATATTTTATTTAATCATTTAAAATATTGAGCATATTAGTAGTTTTAAGTTCTAAAACCAATTTCTTTAATTCTATTATGAGAAGTTTCCAATAAAACTCATGTTGCACTCTCTGGACAGAGGGCATTAATAAAACTCTAAAACAATTGGATTTATTTGGAAAGAAATTTTATTAATTAAGTTATAGATTTAATATCCGAAAGCTAAACAATTAAATTCCGCAATTTAATATACACTAAAAGGATAAACTAATGAAACCATACTAAACTACATGAGCAGAGCTTCACGTGGATATAAAATTCATCAAATTTGGATGAAGAGAACAAAAGTTATGAATTTTGTAAGTTTGTGTTGTTTTCTGTTTTTAAAACAATTTTTCAGCCGAAATAGAAAAATGAATAGGCCACGCGGCGGGCTCCGATTGGCCGATACCGGTTCGCCGCGGATCGGCACGGGAGCCGTCCGATCTATTTTAAAACTAGCGCTCCAGATCAATCCGATCTAGATCTGTTGGATCTAGATCCGATGGCCTGGGAAAGAAGGGGACGGTCGGGCGGCGCGTTTCGCCGGCGATCTTCTGCCCGCGGTGGCGCCATCGCCGGAGTCGCGGCTACGGCCAACCGACGTGCGATCGAAGAGGGTTTAACTCACCACTTGAAGCGGATCGTCGTGGCGAACTCGATGGCGAGGTAGGTGCGGTCGAGGTGGCCTTCTCCTCCCCTGTGTGCTCGTCGGAGATGAGCGGCGGACGGCGGCGTCGGGTCGTCGACGGATATGTCGCCCTGGTGCAAAAGAGGAGGCCGGAGCAAGTCCGTTAGGTGCGTACGGAGACGGGGAGTCGCAGAGGGGGTGTGGAGGTGGTGCTTGGGTGCCGTACTCACCGGAACGGAGCGAAACGCGGCGGCGGCGATGTCGGAGATGAAACTCTCGTCCCCGCGATTTCGGCGAGTATTGGTTAGGGTTTTTTGGGCGCGGGGAACGGCGGCGGAGAGGGGGTTTATATGGGGAAGGAGGGGAGCGATTTAATCGCGATTTACCAACGGATTTTGATCCGTAACAATCTAGGTTTCGGTGGAGTTCGTGTTCTTCACGACGATGAAGATGACGAGTGGGCCCCGTCTGGAAGTGAGAGAGGGAGGGAGGTGGGCTGGTTGCCGGGCCGTTACTTTGTGCGCGCGCGGCAGATAGCAGAGGGGCTCAGCCCAGCTAGCCCGAACACATTTTTTTTTCTTCTGTTTAAACCCTTTTCCAAACAATTTGATTTTTAAAACTTATCAAAACATTTCAGAAAAATTCATAAAAATATGTTTTGAAAAGCTAATTTAATTTATAACTTTTTGATATCATTTTGCTAAATAAATAAAATAATAAAATACATATTTTTATAAGGAGCTCAAATAGACCTCTTTATTGACCATAACTTTATTTAAACTTATAATTAAAATTCAATTTACTCTTTATGTGATTTCAATGCCATACTTTTATGATGCATGATGCATGAATGCAAAGTTTTAAATTTTTGAGAAATTTGGGATGTTACATCTCCCAGAAGTTCTGATAAAACTCAAGTGGAAAACTACCCGGACCATGGACTTTGTTGTGTTCAGTTTGGAAGACCGTCTCTTACTTTCTCCTTGGAATAAGGTGCGGTAAGGTGGGTATTATCCTCATCGGAAACTTGCGGAATGTAATATGTTCGGATTTATCCATCAAGAAGTTACCCTCCTCCAGCTCCCCATACAGATTTTTGTAATACTTGGTAATGTATCATTTGAGTTGTTCATGTTCTTTAATCGTCCCCTCATCTTGAATAAGAAAGTGAATGAGTTTATTTCAATGTCTGCCATCAACAAGACTATGAAAGTATCCTGCTTATTCCAAAATGAATTGGGTTTTTCTTTATCGTTGATATTATTTAAACTCATCCTCTCGAAAAGATATATAAATGGGAATGAACTGTAAGATGGTTTTTCATTTGATCTGTTAATAGATTTTATTGTTAGTCGGCATGTGTTAAAATGAGGTTTAACCACATTTAAGAACTTTATGGTAAAATCAATATATCTAGACTTAAAGAATGGGCATAAGGTTCTTTGGAAAAACATATTTGGAAAAGTCATGTTTCTATCCTTGTTTTGTAACTGTTGTAAATGTTTTTAATAATAAGACATTAAAAGGGTCATATGCACATATCGGTGCATAGGACACGT
Organism: Poa annua; assembly: GCA_026929855.1. NCBI lineage: Eukaryota > Viridiplantae > Streptophyta > Magnoliopsida > Poales > Poaceae > Poa > Poa annua. The sequence continues at coordinate 31,486,841 of CM049428.1, forward strand.
GTTGTCCTTAAAAAAAGAGAGGACAATACACTACACCCCCACAACTTGTCTGTTATGTGCAAACTAATCCCACAACTTGTAACTTGTGTAACCGGTGCAAAACTGGTCCAAGTGGTCTAGGTTGATGACATGTGGTGGTGTACATTTGCGGAAACACCTCTAACTAATTTTTCTTTCGCATATCTTGCCTAGCTCTATCTTACATACGAGTCTCACAGGCCCGGGCCTACTGTTGTGCTGAGTGTGCCAGTGGCACAGGGCCCACGAATTTTTGGGGCCCAAATTTTCTGTACGTGTGTATACGTATATGGGCTTTTGTGCTGGGCTGCCGCTGCGCGCACGCTGCATTGCTGCTACGCGCTCGCTTGGCGCTGGTCGCGTGGGCTGTGCGCTAGTGCATGTGTTGGACTAGGATTAAGATTAGGAAACCACATAGCGCTCACTCGATTATCATAGTTTAAAATCGTGTTGTGATTATCTTGAGGCTGCTCTTAAAAAGATGAACAATCTGATATTGATGCAAATAATCTATTCGTTGAGTTAAAGTTTCTTCAAAAATTCATGCCGAAAGAAAAGCGACAAGATTGTTTTCCCAATGCAAGTATTGCACATATATAGACTCTTGTTGACCATTCTTGTGACGGTTGCATCGGCGGAAAGAAACTTTTCTAAGTTCAAACTATTTAAGTCCTACATGCCTACTACAATGACACAACAAGGACTGAAGTGTTGGAGAAGATTGGTTATGAGGATATTAGAAGATTTTATTTCAAATAACACAAAGAGAGTGATGATGCTTAAATAAACGTTACGCAACTTTCAGTTATAGAAATATGATTCTCAGTATATTCAATTGCTACACAAAATATTATTTTATATTAGATTTATTTGTTTAAATTTTAGTGTACACACGGCCCCTTTTATATTTTCGCACAGGACCCCGGATTTTGCCGGCCCGGCCCTGGAGTCTCACATGTGAATGAAACATGAAATAACTAAAATAGTATGCGCTGGAGGCGGAACTCGAACTCAGAAGTACTTTATGTTACGTATTTATACAAAACAAAAAGAGGCACACTTCTCCTAGGAAAGCACCGATCATGCGACGTGTGCATGTCTGGACGGGGTGCGTGTAGCATGACAGTGTTAGGGTCAAGTTTGCGTTGTTCACGTTCGGAGACCACGTGACCAGTTTTGCACCGGAGACACAGGTAACTATCTGTTATGAGACTACTTTGCATGTAACAGACACGTTGTTAGGTGTCTAGCCTATCTATACCACTTATAAAATAAAATTCTATTAAGATACATTAATTATTTTCTATCTCAACATACAAACTATCCACATCACCTACTATTTTAGGCAATCAACTGTTCATGTCATCTCCAATAATAATAATCAATAATCGTCCATGTCACTAATAATTAATTCTCAAATATTCAAGAATTTCATATAAATTAAATTTATTGTCTCTACTATTGTGATCAACTATATCTTAAATATTAAATATTTCATGCATCCACACCCATTTCATTTACATAATAATTTTTTTTAGAGATTCCCGAACGCGTGGGGTATTTTCTAGTTTGGTTATAAAAAAAGGTCGCGAAAATGCAAGGTGATGGGCCTTAACGTTTGTTTATTCCAAAGTTGATGGTTTCGAGCGGCTAGACTCTAGTCGTAGATGCCTCCCCCGACTGTCTTTGTGATGAGGTGAGATAGGTGGTTAAGCAAGGAACATTAGTTTGGATCTCTCCTTTGGCTTTTCGCAAAACAACACATATGCATGTCTAGTCTTTTCACACAAGCACAAGACTATAAAGTCGAAAAGGAAGTAATAGGTGAAAATACATATTTGAAAAGCGAAAGAAGGACGTGGTGGTATCACGCAAGCAAAGTGGCAGATGCTGCTCAACTATGCTACATACAGTTGGTTAGGTTGATTATCACGATTCACGTGCGCACACGACTCTAGGTAAACTGCTCAATAGCTAGATTATTCCATCTGCTTCTCTATAGTGTGACACGAGATGAAAAAATAAATTAAAGTTATTCTGTTTTGGACGAAAACTTAGCAATCATCCAATTGAGATATCCACAATGTTTGTGGTAGCACAGAATCACGGCAGTGCACCTCGCGTCCTCTTCCCGGTGGCCGGCCAGCAAGGGCCATGGGCGGACGCTCACAATCGTCCGTGGTGGCGGTGGCTCCACAGCGGCGGCAGTTGGGGATAGCATGGAGGCAGGGCTAGGTGCAGTTCGGGTGTGGCCATGGCTAGGGTTTCCCGGCCCAGATCTAGGCCAGGCGGATCCGATCTGGGTTTTACGGGCCCCGGCCGGTGCGCACGCCCTCGGCTTTTCTGTAGGAGAAACAATTGTAACCTTGGCGCTGCAGCGCGGTGGCGGCACTAGTCAGGCTTGATCCTGGCCAGGCGGGCTCATCTAGGCCTGACTGGACCTGCTTATGCGTCCGGACAGCGACCGTCTCTGACGGTGGAGGACGGGATTTCCTCTTATTGGTTGCGGTTGCCACTCTCGCAGGCCTAATTCTTTCGTCGGCCCCACTTGCTTGCCACGGTGGCCTCGCGGCTTGTTGGTCCCTCGGTTTGAGGTCGCGGACGCCGGGTGGCGACCATGGAAGGTGGACTGCACGGGCGTCTCTGCGGCGAGCGGCGTAGAGGTGGTGGTGGTCTCTCTACTTGGCTGTTTGGATGGTGAGGAGCAGACGGCAGGGGTCCAGGTGTTGTAGGCGCTTCGGCGTGAGCAACTCCCATATCGTGTTCTGGAGGCCGGGCTCGGAGGCAGTGAACGGGTCCTCTATACCGGGCGCGGTGCGAAGGGTCTTTCGGGCGAAAGCTTAGCACTTTGGTGCCGATGGCGGTCGTGCCTGTGGGTATGGTTACCCTCTTGGGGGCGCTGTTGTGGGTTCTTTAGACGCGCCAAGGCTCTGGGTGAAAACCCTTGACCGTCGGTCTCGACGACGGCGACGTGCCACGTCGTTACCCTCTTGGGGGCGTCGTCGTGGAGCCTGGTTTCATGTGGGTCTGGTTGTCTCCGGTGGCAAGTTTGGCGTTCTTTGTTTTTTATTTCTTATCTTTGATATGCTTTGTAAGAGGTCCCGTCATCACTTTGTATCGGTTCGGCCGTCATGGCTTTATTTATAAAGCGGGGCTACGGCCTGTTTCGTGGTGGCTGCAGTGCACCTCTGTCGTTCTGACTTGAGCTTACTCGATTGAGTACTATCATAAAACTAAAAGATAACCAAATTAACCCTAACCACATCAAATTAACTCAGCACATGCCGCATGCTCCATGCACACCATAATGTTTACTAGACAACATGGAGACTCCAGACAGAGTCCAACAACTTTATTGATTCAGAAAAATCAACACAAGCAGTGATAATAGTCAATCATAAAACCTGCTACATTCCAAGGTAGAGGAACAACACCCTTGTTCTCTCAAGCTTGACAACACCTCATCTCCGTCTCAGGAACACAAACCTAGCTAATAGGAAAGCCAACGACCAGTATGCATGATTTGATCTCTGCAGCCACCTTCCACGGTTGAAAACAAGCTGTGTCAGCTGCGGCACAATATATAGTAGTGATAGACTTCTCTATATTAAAAGGCAAGTCTTTAATTTGCCTCGTTTCAAGAACAAAAAAAACAACCTGTGTCAGCTACGGCACAATATATAGTAGTGACAGATACAAAACTAAGAAAAAGTTTCCTCGGTTCCAACGAAGTTTTGATCAGCACATGGGCTTGAATGGTTGTGGCATCTCTAAGGTCGAGAGCATGCAGATAGTCACAAAGAAGAAAAAAGCAAACAGAATGGCACCGCTTGTGCAGCACGAGCTTTTACAACTGATTTGGCAAATTTGCCCTTCCATTTATGCTATATAATCCCATGAGGCCATGAGATCCTGGAATAAAACCAAGGAGAGACGCAAGCAACTGAAATGAGCTCCCTAGCCATGAAGTGCCTGCTCTTCGCCTCAGCAATGGCCGTCGTTAGCCTTTTCCCCATTGCCGCTGTAGGAGCCGGCCTGAAGGTCGGGTTCTACAGCAAGAGCTGTCCATCAGCAGAGAACCTGGTGCAGCAGGCTGTGGCTGCTGCCGTCAAGAACAACAGTGGTATCGCCGCTGGCCTCATCCGGTTGCACTTCCACGACTGTTTTGTCAAAGTATGTATACTGTATTTTTTTTCCTCATACCTTCACGGTTAACATTAAGGCCTTCTTTGGATTACAAGATTTCAAAACACATGAATAGGAAAAACACAGCAATTTGACAGGGTTGTAGGTACAAAACAGAGAAAATAGTAGGATTAGTCATTTGGATAGAAAACAGGAAAACCACTCGAAAGGTGCCTCAATCCTACGCGAGAGTGGATGTTGAAATTCCCATGGGATTAGAGTGTAGAAATGCAATCCATAGAAATTTTGGAGGTGTGATTCCTTTGATCCAAAGGGCTTCCTTAGGAAAAAAATCCTATGGATTGAATTCCTCCAAAATTCTTTTAAAAATCCTTCAATCCAAAGAGACCCTCAGGATAGCCTGAGTTCTAATTAAGTTCGCCGCGACAACCCACTAGGTTCCCTTCTTTGCAGCCACTAGTTGGAACTATAAAAGGATAGGTTCAAATATGCCAGTGAAACCTTCTGTGTATTGAAAAAAGATCCAGTGCAAGTTTATCGACTTGACCCAATTATAAATTCAAGTGATGACTACGGAAAAGTATCAAGTAAGAGTACTCGGAAACAACTAGGATACTATTGTCACCAATGTAGAACCTATGGCAAAAATGTTATACAAACACTTTTTTCATGGTAGGAAATACGATACAGTCCTTTTATCAACACTAGCAAGGTGGCCCTCGCAAATGCGAAGGCATCATCTTTAATATATTGAAAATGAAAAGATCTTAAATTTACACCTTCATGGATATCACACTTGGTTGGTGTTATCCTCCTTTGAAAAACAATGCCCGCACTATGGTGTAATGTAAGAAATAATATTGTTAAGTCATTGTAAATGTAACACTAAATAAATTATCACATGTGTGGGAAAGTTGTTTAGTCGACTCTTTGATTGTGATCTAATGATAATTATTATATTTCTAAAACACAATATTAGTGATCATATGTGTCATTGCGACATGATAATAAATTATGCATAGAATTATATTTTAGACTAAAGTTAGTTACCATGTATTTTGATGCGAAGTTAGACCAACTCGAGAGGTTCACCTTGATAGTTTCTTGTAAGTAAACTATCCTTGTTTGATGTTTTTATTTTGTAAAAGTACAGTTAGACGTGTTGTGTTAACCAAAATTTAAAGCATAAATACTATATTTATATTTATGCTCATGATTCAAGTGATTATATTAATTCTATGGGTACATATACTATGTTATGCATTGAGATTTCTCACTGTTTCTATTACCCTTTTTCAAAAAGACATGACGTCCAAGCATGAATCAAGATTCTATGTCGATACAAATGATTTATTTAAAATTAGTTTGATTTGTTATCCATAATTATAATTATCTTAGTTTTTTACTAAAATATACATGTAAAGTGATTATGTAAATATCTATATTCCAAGATGAAAATGAATTAAGACAAGACATACAAATCTGAAACATGTAAAATAATTATATAACATATTTCAAAATGAGTTATTGGATTTGTTTCTTGCTTTAGGTTGATTTTTTGGTTGTTAATGTAATTATATTATATTTATAAATTGCATTAAAATATATTCTTTGTTTTTATCAAGTTATGTTCATCATTTTTACCTATATAGCTTCACCGTCTGAGCTACCCCTTGTATAATATCCATCATCATTCTATTTACTGTCGCCCGGTTATTATTTTTACCATCCACACAACTGAACACCACTAAATTGTTTACCGACACAAAGTATGCATAATCAACAAAGTGTTTCTCAACTCTGATCTTTTTATCTCTTGGGGCCTCAACAATACCGATAACATCTACGTTGTCTCCCACTTCATCAGAAGTTACTACGATATCTTAAACCTCAATTATATGATATCCATGCTCATAGACTTGCAACAGTGGTGTAAGTAAAAAATCGATGAATGTTGCCGACATGCACGTGGATATGCACAAAGCGTTGCGTGTATGCGTCCATCGACTTTGCATTGGCCCTGTCCTCATTGGTGTACACCATGGGACGATGGTCATGTGTAGATTCCTGCCGTGTGGATCCACTAAACATTCTGAATGACATATGGCTTTCTGCCAAGTTAGCAAAAGCGCCAAGGGTGCACTTTGTAGGCATGTTGCTCATTGTTTGAAAACAATCTATAGCGATAGCATTGTCGTTGTTGCCTAGGAGTATCTTGTCTTCGGTTTACTAAACCATTGTCCTATGTATATGCATATACTTTCATAGGATAAAACTGTCATCCCATCCCCAAGTTAAGACAATCGGTTAGCACTAAATAACTGACCAAGAATAGTGAATGATTTATGGTTCTTAGAATATATGTTACATTATTGACAATACTCAGAACAAACTGAGAATAAAATGACTTACTGGAATTAGTTTTTGAAAGACTATCAGCTAGAGACTGTCCATGGTGTTACTCTTCAAGAAGACATCTGTAATTAATTCTTAAATCTATTTTTATGACAAAAATCATATGCATTAGCATAACACTACTGGCGGCTATCAAGAAACCACCCAGGTATGTTTCGAGGGGAGTTCACATAGAACACATCGGATTTATGGATCGATCAGCTAGCTAACTTGTACTCAGGCCGGATCATACAGATTAAAAAATTTCAGCCATGGTCTTAATTATTCAATAAAATAATTCATGCATGCAAAGAGGAGCAGACTTAGGAGGATAATTGATGAGTGACGGATATATGTCAGCTTGTATGGGTCGCTGGCTAGCCCTAGGTATGCCGTTAGCCGCCGTGCGCCTAGGAGCTGCGCAGGTATAGATCGCTGCCCTTTGAGGACGTCTTTATTCCATGGCCTCTCTCGATCGGTGTAAACGGCACGTCGGCATAGACGGCGGCGAGAATTAGGGTTGTGCTCTTCTTCTTCTTCTTCTTTCGATGAGCGTTCTTTCTTAATTCGTCCTCTATTTTGTGTGTTGTATACGAATTGTTTTACTTTTTCTAAAATAATAATAACGTGTTGGTGCTATGTACGTACACAAGTACTATATGCTCTTTTCTCTTTTTAAATCGGGGCCATTAATTATATATCTAACCGTTTAAATAATTTTGATGGTGTGGGTTAACGTGATGTCTTGAAAATTAAACCTCGACATTATGTTTTTAGTATATAATAGATATAAGTAATAGCATACGGCGACTGTGTAAATGTAAGTACCACTTGAGTTAGCTGAAACTGGAAGCTGATATTTGTTTTGTGCCGCTGGGCGCTGGCTAGTTTGGGCCGAAACCAAATCACCAAGGTTGCATCGTGCAGGTATGTGTTATTGTTGGCTAGACATATATGGGTGTGGTAGCTAGACCCTAAGCTGGAAAGTACAGTAACATCTGTATCTACTTTTGGCTAAAGTCATCACATACACATAGATGCGGACAAGATGCAGCACACTTAATTAGCTTTTTTTTGTTTTCCAGATGATGACTAATTTGCATCAATAACATAAAGATCACTCATAGATTTGCTATGTCCAACTCTTCAACAGACATGTGATTGTGAACTTTGGTTAACTAATGGCACAATTTCTACTTTTAAATCATAATTTGTACTATAACGAACTTGTGTTTAGCTGGATATCAGCATATGGCACAGCAAAACAAAGCTCATGTGCAATTTTGATCAGTGAATACTTCTTTTGCTTATATATACCACGAAAAAAAACGTGCATCATACAGTAATAAGTAGTCAGCAAATATTTGCGAGGTGTTATGAAACACAGCTATACTGTATACCTACAGGGCTGCGACGGATCCGTCCTGATCGACTCAACCGCAAAGAACACTGCTGAGAAAGACGCCATCCCCAACAAGCCCAGCCTCCGCGGGTTCGAGGTCATTGATGCCGCAAAGAAGGCCATCGAGGCCAAATGCCCCAAGACAGTCTCATGCGCCGACATCCTTGCCTTCGCTGCCCGTGACAGCATCGCGCTAGCAGGTAATGTTACTTACAAGGTGCCTGCCGGGCGCCGCGACGGCAGGGTATCCACTAACCAGAGCGCCATCGACAACCTCCCCTCCCCGCTCTCAACGGCATCAGAGCTGGTCGGCAACTTCACCCGCAAGAACCTCACAGCTGAGGACATGGTCGTTCTCTCTGGCGCCCATACCATAGGTGTCTCGCATTGCTCGTCCTTTACTAACAGGCTATATGGCTTCAGCAACACCAGTCAGGTATAACACGGTGTTCAAAACCACCACTAGATTTCGACAATTTCATTTGGACGTTATTGTATGCCATCTAGACTTTCTTCCTGTAATATAGTTATTCTACTTCACAGGTTGATCCTACGATGAGCTCTGCCTACGCCTTCCTGCTAAAGAACATATGCCCTGCCAACAGCAGCCAGTTCTTCCCCAACACGACGAACGATATGGACATCATCACCCCGACGGTGCTCGACAACAAGTATTATGTGGGTCTGACAAACAACCTGGGCCTGTTCACGTCAGACCAGGCATTGCTCACAAACTCCACTCTGAAAGCATCAGTCGATGCATTTGTGAAGAGCGAGAAGACATGGAAGAGCAAGTTTGTCAAGTCCATGGTTAAGATGGGGGACATTGAGGTCCTAACTGGAACACAAGGAGAGATAAGGATCAGCTGCAGGGACATAAACAAAGGGAGTACTGGTCTTGAGCTTAACAATGGCCGGGAATCTGGTGAATTCAGTGAAATAGCAACAAGCTAGTAGTTGCTGCGGACCAGGTCTCGAGCAACTCAAATAAACAAGAAAGGTTGTCCTGTTTTCTGTTCTGTTCCCTCTGCTACTTAGTGTTTGTTGTAACAATGCCAGATAAGATTTTTTTCTAACAATGTTGTGCATCCTACATCAGGATAGCGTGTTGTGTATTTAAGCAATATGTCAATGCTTATTGTGTTCCCGATAATATCAACTTCTACACAATGGAATGGCACTCTCGACCGTAATAAAATGGCGTGGTTCTAATCCGGCAAAACTGTATTTCAATTAATCCGGCGTAAAACTTACATTTCAAGCAGTATCCAGACAAACGGTTTGGTGCTTAATAACAAGAACAACAATTAGTTGAATACCAGGGGTCAAACAAATATCTCTATGTGTTGTTTCTTTTTAAACTTTGTACCGTAAATGATGACAGTAAATCAGTAATGCTGTATTTTGGATCATTATTTCAAGTTTCTGCCAACAGTTTTTGGCACATTGCTCATCGAAAATGCTTGGATCATGTCAACCTCAATGTAAAACTGAGTAAAAGTCCACAGAAATATCCTACTAACTTAGAGACCATTGCTATCAATTCGGTATGGCAATAGCAAAAGGAGGGCAACGGCAATGCCTCGAGAATCCGAGTACAAACATGTGCACCTTGTTAGGAATATGCAACTTGTATTACCAGGTGGCCAAAGGCCACAATATATAGTACATCTGACTTGGGGAACACGAAAGTAAATCTAGTCTAATACGGACTCCTAGACCAATACTAATACTCCTTAACACCCCCCTCAAATGCAAAGCGTATGCAATAGCATTGCATTTGAAGAAGTGTAAACTAGAAAACAAAAGATAATCCAAAATCCGTGTCTTGAGAGTATCGTCATCGCATGAAGAGTCTTCAATAACCTGTGAAAGTCAAGCCAAAGTGGATAACGTCGATCGAAGAAGAAGACCGACAGAGACCAAAAATCGATCAAGAGAAGAGCATGTCACAAACGATCATAGCACAAGCAAACGATGGCGAAAGAAGCTCGCGACAAAAGAATGTGCGTAGATCAATGACAATGCGAAATGAGGCCACAAAAATCCTAGAGTAGGATCAGGACCAAGAGAAAGATGAGGCCACAAAAATCCTATAGAAGGACCATGAGAAGGCGATCAACAGCCAGTCCTTGACCACGCCAGCGACATTCATGGTGAGCGCGGATGTCTTTCCAACGAGCAGGAAGACTGCGAGGTTGAGCGCGAACGCGCACAGCGAGTTGGTGCCGAATATGAAGAAGTCGGGCTGGAAAGTCCCGACGGCGCGGAGCCTGGGCAGCTCGATGAAGATCCAGGGCACGAGGAGGAAGCAGAGGCAGCAGGGGGCCACGTAGTAGAGCGAGGTGATGGGGTTGAGCGAGATGCCCTTGGAGGTGAGGAGGATCTGGATGAGCACGAGCCTTGTGGCCTCGAACGCGACGGCCGCGAGCTGCAGGGCGACGCCGCGGACGTCGAACCTGGCCTCGCCGTAGGCTGCGATGGCGACCCCGAAGGAGATGGAGAGCATGTTGAGCATGGATGCGGAGCGGAAGGTCTCCTTCTTGAAGAGCACGCCGATGGAGTAGACGGCGACGGGCATGAGCGCCTTGAGCATCTGGATGAAGGAGACGGAGAGGTAGATGTATGCGGAGTTGGAGAACCAGAGCGACATGGCGTAGAGCGCGCCGATGGGCACGACGGAGGAGGTGTAGAGGTGCGGCGTCATGGGCGGCGAGGATGGCGGGTCGACGAGGCGGAGGACGCGGACGAGGCCGACGGCGAGCGTGGAGCAGAAGGTCATGTGCACCATGGTGAGCGAGATGGGGAAGGGCCAGTTGTACATCTTGGGGTCGAGGATGTACTTGTTGTAGACGATGACGGCGAAGGAGAGGAAGATCCAGACGGCCACGTAGCAGTAGGAGAGCAGCACCTTGCGGAGGACCGACTCCGAGAGGCCGTCGGCGCCCCCGCCGCCGCCGGCCATGGTGGTGGTGGATCTGGATCTGGATCCGGGGGGGCGGGCGGGGCGGTGGTGCGGAGAGAGGAGACGGGCGCGGTGGAGGTAGGGGGTTGCAAAACGAAATTGGCTAAACCTATAAACTAATTTATTGGAATTGGAAGAAAAACTAGCTACGAGATGCGACGCCCCCGGTGATCATGGAGATCGATTTCACCGGGGGCGGCACGGCCGAAGCGGTGGTGGCTAAACCCTAGATAGCGGAGCGAACCGCTCTGATACCATGTTAGGAATATGCAACTTGTATTACCAGCGGGCCAAAGGCCACAATATATAGTACATCTGACTTGGGGACACGAAAGTAAATCTAGTCTAATACGGACTCGTAGACCAATACTAATACTCCTTAACACACCTAATGCTTATATTTTGTTATGACTGAGGTCCAAGTTGTTTATAACCTCTCTGTTCTTATTTTAGCTTTGAGTCCTCTTCTTTACCATATCCATTGTCCAGACATGCGTCCATTCGGGAGAGAACTACTGTCAACCTGACAATAGCATTCATGGCCATGTTTTCAGATTTATTTCTGAGCACATGAATAGACTCTCCATATAGACCTCTCAAATTTAGGGTAGCAAAATGGCAATTGAATTTGCATTTCAACCCTAAGATCTAACAGCAGTTAACTAATGTTGGGAGCATTTTTCTTTAACAGTAGTATTGACTATTGACTATTGAGGCTCAGATGAGATACAACATTCACATTAAGAGGAATTTAGAATCAGGGCAACTAAGAATCTTTTAGGTACATGAGTATGTGATATAGCTGGTGTATATATTTCAAAACTCAGAAGACTATCGTCTTAACAAAACACGATCTAACTGAAAGTAGTAGTTCAATTTACTTCAGATCTTTAAAGATTCTTACTGCAACCTTTTGGTATACTTACTTCTTAGTAGACTATTTTTACAACCATATTCGCTGGAAAGGAGAAGAAAAAAAAAGAACTTGGCACGGAAATTTAAATAATACTAACATTCTAAACAGCTGGGACTTGCCTATGAGAATAATAGTTATAACTGGTGGGCTCTAATCTTCCAGGTGGTTCACAAATGAACAAAAATCAAAGTTACTCAGTTTTCATAACTAAAGATGATGCAGCAAGTTGAATCAACAATGAATGCTCACAGAAAACAAACAAGAGGCAACATGGAAAGGCATTTTTTGAACTTAACAGCAGGCGCTCTGCTTTTGCATTGAAGAGGGGGAGAAAGAAACAAGTTACAGTTTACAACAGTTGCCGAAGCCACCAACACGCACTCCATGATCAGGAAACAACACCTAGAAAGAAAGAAAACACCAACTCACAACCCCACAACACATAGAATTAACCTAGGCCTTTGGCCAAACAAACTTGCTCCACGCCTGATCTGACTAGCCCGGCAACAACACTTGTCGTCACACATTCGTTCTGAAAAATGCGTATGTCGCGCTCCTTCCATACATGCCAAAAGATATACACCGCCACGATGGTGCCAGTATTGCGACGAGCGACACATTGCCATATATAGCAGAAAATATAGAAATACATAGTACACACATTGGGGAAGGACTTTTCTAACACAAATTGCTAAGGATTTAAACTAAAGTACCCTAATTTTGAATCTAGCATGAACTAGGGTTTCACCTAAACTAGCAAAAATTAGGCAAATCTGACAAATTTTATGGATGAAATTGAGGGGAGAGGAGGAGCATACCTAGGGGATTGAGTTGGAGACGGATTCCTCGAAGATTCGCTTCGAATCCGGCCGGATTCGCTAGAGGTTTAGAAGAGAGGAGAGAGGAGGCCGGACGCCATGAACGAACAGAGAGGAGAGAGCCGATCGGGCCGATTCGAGTGGAGGGAGCCGCTCGGGCAGCGCCGCGTCTCGCTTAAGTCGGGGAGGGTCGGGCATGGAGCTACCCTCCGAAGGTTAGCGCCGTGGGGCATGGAGCTACCCTCCGAAGGGTAGCTGAAAGTGCATGGTTGCCCCCATACGTGGTTTTGGTAATGAATGACAATCCTTATGGACTAATGTTTACATTGAGATATTCTTATAGATCTTGTCCATGGGAAAATATAGGAGTTCATGTGTTGGACTCTTCAATATGACATAATGACCAATGCTCTATTCAAGGGTTAATATGAAGAATGGTCATGTATAGAGTTGAGCTCATCGCAAGTATGGCTTGGAATAGAAGATTGAGTGAACAATCATGTTTACCCCCAGCCATCTTACATATCAAGAGAAGAAGATGACGAGCAAGTTCAATACGATGCATCTCGTAGATATCTTTTGATTGAAGCTTGCAAAGGAGACATGAAGACGAAGCTTAGCGAGGCCCTCCCATAATGGAGTATGGGGGGGCATTTGGAGAAGTCCTCATTAAGCATGTGCTAGCAAGCACAATCAAGAAAGGTGTTTCAACTTGAGAGAGTCAAGATCGTCATCATCGAGCTCAAGTGGAATGCGCAAGGCAAAGGTATGATCTTGATAGGTTTTCTATTTTACCGGTCTCATGGTGTTAGTGGGAGACCGGGTTTTAGGATAGATGGCGTACTATCAAGAGGGGCTCTCGAGTGATTAACTTGATCGCATCTTTGTGGAGAGCTCAAACATTTGCATACTTGCCATTTCATCTTTCTTGGTTCTTACTTGGTTTTTCTCCTTGTTGGGTTTTGGTGCTTGTTGTGATCTTCACGACAAGCCCAAGTTCACCGAAAACGAATTTCATATGGAAAACTTGTTGCGTTTTCGGTTTTGGAGGTTTGCCGATCATTCCTTTTTAGAGAGGTTTTAACCTCCTCCATTTGGTTTTATCTTCCATTGTTGGACTATGAGGTTTATCTGCATGATCTTGTAAAGCTCTTCGTTGTGATTCCAACGAGCCAAAAATCATCGAAAACGGAGTCCGGATGGAAAAGATATTGACGTTTTCGTTATCGGTTTTGCTGCAGTTTTTCCTAGGCCGGAGTCTCCAGTCCTAGACCGGAGTTTCCGGTCTGTGCAGGACCGGAGTCTCCGGACTCAACGTTTTTCTCCAAACATTGTTCAGCCCCTGGTGGGGGGCGGAGTTTCCGGCCCTAGAGGCCGGAGTTTCCGCCCCTGGCTGATCTTTCCGGCCCAGGGCACCGGAGAGTTTGCCCAAGCCTCGGCGGTGTTGATAGTGTTCAGCCCCTGGTGGGGGCCGGAGTTTCCGGTCCCAGTAGGCCGGAGTTTCCGCCCCTGGCCAGATTTTCCGGCCCTAGTGACCGGAAACTCCGGTGTGAAGTTTTCCTGCAACGGCTCTTTTTCGTGTGACCTATAAAAAGGCCCCTTCTTCCCCAGAGAGAGCAGCTCTTCCAAGCTGAATTTTCCCCCTCTCTCTCCTCCATTGTTGACCTTGGAAAGCTTGCCCCTCTCTCATTTCCTCCCATGATTCTTGCATATCTTTGAGGGATTTGAGAGAGGAGATCTAGATCTACATTTCCACCAATCCATCTCTACTCTAAGTGAGGAGAACCTAGTAGATCTTGATCTTGGAGTTCTTGGTGCATCTTCTCTTTGTTCTTACTCTCTTATTCCCCCATAAGCATTTGTTGCTTTGTTGGAATTCGAGAGTGAAGGATTTGAGCACTTGTGCTCTTGCCTTTTACATTTGGTGCATCGGTGTGCTCTCCACGAGGATTCGTGGAAGTTGAAAGTTTGTGAGCTTGTTACTCTTGGGTCCTTGGACCCTAGACGCCTTTGTGGTGGTTGGACCCTTGTGTGGTCACTTGAAGCCGTTCGGGAGCCCCCAATCCCATTGTGGGTTGTGCCCCGGATTGTTGTTGGAGGCCGTTCGGGAGCCCCCAATCCCATTGTGGGTTGTGCCCCGGATTGTTGTTGAAAGGCTCCGGATTCCGCCTCGAAGGAATTCCGATAGTGGAAGGTGAACCAAGCCTTTGTGGTGCGGTTCATCAGAGAAGAAGGTGAAACCTTTGTGGTTGCTGAACCGTTGTGTCGGTTCACACCTCTCCAACGAGACGTACTCCCTTAACAAGGAGGAACTCGGGAATACATCCTCGTCTCCGCGTGCCTCGGTTATTTCTATACCCGAGCTTTTACTTATGCACTTTACATTGTGATAGCCTTCGTGCTTGAAGTATTCTATATTGCTATCACCTTGTTGTTTGTCTTGCTTAGCATAAGTTGTTGGTGCACATAGGTGAGACTAGTTTATTTAGGTTGTCGGCTTGTTAATTTAAACACCTAGTTTTATTCCGCAATTAATAAGCCTAAACCGGAAAAGTTTTAAACCGCCTATTCACCCCCCCCCCCTCTAGGCGACATCATTGTCCTTTCAATTGGTATCAGAGCCTGGGCTCTCTTTTTGGCTTAACCGCCTAGAGAGTAAAAGATGTCGTTTAGAGAATTAGTGCACGATCCCACTTTCATATTCAATGGCACAAATTATGATGTTTGGAAAATTCGCATGCTTAATCTCTTCAGGGCCATGGGTCCAAATTATGTTAAGAGGATTGTAGATGTGTGTTTATCTCCTCCAAAGGATTCTCATGAATTATATTTAGAGGATGAGATAAACTCTCATCTCGAGACTCAAGTAACTAATGGTCTTATATGTGTTTTGACCGATGTAGTTCTTGCTTCAATCATGCCTTTTCAAAATGCACATGAGCTTTGGACCAAGCTTCAAGATATATATGAAGTGTCCAAAATTATTGAGGATGATTGTTCTCCTTCCACTTCCGGCCGTGATGAGTTCACAACTTCGTCCACTTCACCAACATGTGATTTGTCACAAGGTAATGATATGGTGAGTGGTGATAGACATTGCATTGTTGATGGTGAATATTCTATTGACTATACTTCATCTCTATCTCATTGCAATGTTCTATCTTTAGACTTAAACTCTTCTAGCACTCCAAACGCCATACATGCTAGAGTTGATAGTCTTTGCATATCAAGTAATAGTTGTTTAACTAAATATAATGATGATATGCTCTCCATGTCTTGTTGTCATGAAAATAATGCTTCTATTTCCTCTAGTATCTGCATGACTAACAATGTAGAGGAATCCCAACATTTGTTGGAACAAGACATGGACCTCAATGGTGCATCAAGTAATTCTTCATCCTCCTCACCCATTAATCATGTTTGCCTCATGGCTAAGGATTCCAAGGTAACTACTACCTCGAATCCCGAGATATGTGATGATGTGGTTGAGGACCCTCATGAAGAAGATTTTGACATTGAAACCTTAACCAAGAAGGGTGAGATTGTACTTGGTGCTCTTCCCAAAGGTAGTGAAGCTATCTCTTCTCTATGTGAAATTGTTGCTCATGGTATTAAATGTATAGAAATCATTGAGGATTTGGATACTCAATTTGAGCAAAAATGTAAAATTGAGAGAGAAGATGCTATTGAAAAAGCATCCTTAGAGAATGCACTTGACGAAGAGCAAGAGCTTCGAGTGTCTCTTCAGGAGAGACTTGAATCTCTTGATGAATCAAATAGTCTTATCACTGGTAAAATCATTAAGGAAAGAGATCATGCTATTGCAAAATATAAAGTGCTTAAAAAGGAAAAAGTTGAATTTGGTGTTGGCAATGCTAGACTATGTGAGGACATAGAGAAACTTGACAAAGCTCACAAGGCTTTAGAAAGTGAACACTCTCTCCTCATCAAGTCTCATGATCAACTCCAAACTCAACTATCTAATAATGATAAGTTTACCAATTTTTCTCCTTCCATTTCTAATGTTAATAATGATTGTGCTACTAACTACACTTCTCGTGAAGCATCTATTTTGAAGGAGAATGTTGAGCTAAGGGCCCAACTTGAGTTGCTAACTAGCAAGTATGGGAAATTGGAAGAAACTCATGAAAGGCTCTCTAGCTCTAATTACGATCTCCTAGCATCCCATGCTAAGCTAAAGTTAGCTCATGAGGCTATTATGTCAAAGGTAACATCTTGTAAGCCCCATGTGGACAATGGCACAACGTCTTCTCTTAATGCTATATCATCTTGTGCTAGTCCTTGTGATTCATCCACTCACAATGTTGCTACATCTCGTGATGAATCACGTTCCATACCTTGTTGCTCTAACAATGAAGCTTTTACTTCCTATAGTATTTGTGTTGATACTAACCATGTAGAGGAATTAAAAGAGCTCAAGGCCCAAGTCACTTCTTTGAAGAAAGACTTGGAAAAGCGTCATGTTGGGAAGTCCACACTTATCAATATGTTGAGTGTTCAAAGACGCCCCAATGACAAGAGTGGACTTGGATTCAACTCCAATAACAAGAACAAGTCCAAGATCATCAAGAAGAAAAAGGGCCAAGAACAAGTCAAAGATTCGGCCAAGATTGTTTGCTTCAAGTGCAAAGTTGAAGGGCACCATGTTAGATCTTGCCCTTTGAATAAGAAGGCTCTTAGTGAGAAGCAACAAGGGAAGAAACCTCAAGTTCAAACTCAAGCTCCTCAAGTTGAAGAACGGTCTCTTCCTAAGAAGAATCAAGCTACCCCTCCTCAAGTCAAGACTCCAACTAAGAAGAGAGGAGGAAGTAGATGTTGCTACCTATGTCGTGAGAAGGGTCACCTTGCTTCTTCATGCACAAATGGTACCTTATCCAACCCCATTATAATTAATGATGTTTATTCTCTTCGGAAGGATAAGGTTGGCAATGTGTTTGCCAAATATGTTGGTACTCAAAGTGGTGTTAAGAAAAGAACCATTTGGGTTGCCAAAGCTATTGTGACTAACCTCTTAGGACCCAACTTGGTTGGGGACCAACAAGCTAAAACTTGATCAATAGGTGTTGTTGGAGGCATTGGAGACTTGGCAACATTATGAAGAATTAAGGGATCTTCATCAATTATATTCTCTCAAGTCAATTCATATGGATCATATTGTTCTATCTCATATCCAATGTTCCTCCTTGCGGTAACTTTTATTTAAATCATATGTACATTGAAAGTTGCTTGCACCCTTGCATGTGTTTGGTTTTGTACCTTGCTAGTGTTGGTATGTGTTGTGCTCTCTACTTACTTATCTTGAGAAATCAAGTATGCGTATGTTGGTTTGCACACCATTTACTTGTTTTGAGCCTTATTGCTTTTATTTGATATCTTATCTTGTTGTCTCTCTTTGAGAGATTAATGGACTATCATATTTTGGGGGAGTGATATGCTTCGTGCACTTCACAATCCTAAAATTGTGTATTCATGAGAAATACAACTTAGTGTTGATATACTTAAATTATTTACTATCTATGTGGTATGTCATTCTCATGAGAAATTCAATTTCTATAATGTCCATTAATTTCTCGAGTTGGTTTTGTTTGCCTCTTGCTTTAAATAAATGTATTATCACATTATGGGGAAGTAATAAGCTATGTGCATATTACAAGCCTAGAAAATGTGAATATATGAGGTTTTGCCACCTAGAATTGATATTGCTAGTTATCTTGTTCCTATGTGGCATGTTGCTCAAACAAGTTCCCATTTACTTAATGCTTTTTTGTCTCTCACTCTTTTGGATCTTGTTTGTGGAGGATGTTCTTGGTATGGCTTTCCCCAAATATGTTCTCATGTATCTTTTGGGAAGCCCATTGTTTCAAGCTACTCCTTGGAGTTGCTTTGCACCTTCGCATGATTTGTGAAGCTATCAAGAATATCTATCTATCTAAGCATAGCTTGTAATTCCTATCATTTGCCATATGCTTATGTTTTGTGAATATGATCTTGAATATATCTTTGCAATCCACCCCCGAGAAATATCTTCATACATTACTTGTCTTGACAAGTGATAATCCTTTTGTGGTAAATATATTGATCATATTCGCTTTGGCTCTTGCTTTGAATTGCTTTATTTGATTGCCAAGGATTTGTTTTGATCTAACTCTCATTTGTCTTCATTGTATCTTTTGGATCCTTTTTGCTCTACTTAAAATTTATTTAGTGCTTTCTTGAGTTGGGAAAAGCAATGAACCAATTCTTGTGCATTAACATTCAAAAGTCATACTTCTTGATAATGCACTATTCTTTGGGAAGCTATCATACTTTGAGTAAAACACTGTTCTTTAAATTGGTATTGCAATTTCTTGCCTTTCTTGAACATGACTAGTGTTTGAATAATATATATGGAGAGTGATGATATCATTTGTGTGCATTTTGTATTCAAATGCAAAATCATAAATAATGCACACATCATGGGGGAGCAATCCTATATGTTTTTTGAACATTAGTTGTCCTCGTTTGATATTTGATCCCGATGACGTGTCTCCTTGGAAGACAAACATTTTTCGTCTTGGTACCTTGTGCCATCATGAAAAGTGTAGAGGGTTTGGTTTATTCCTTGATGATATTTTTCATCAATTGGTCTCTTGCTTTCATTGGTATCTTTTCAAAGTGGTATCTTCAATCATGTGTTGATTTGGGTATTTGATATAATGTGGACAATTTGTTTTATTGTCACACTTGTGTGTTCCTTGTTGGTTTACTTAGTGTTTTGTCTCAATTATATCTCGTTTGGTTCTTGAAAGTCATGTGCATGCATTTTTATTATATGTATATCTTATGGCATGCTTACTTTCGTTGATCCAATATATAGGATAAACTCCATCAAATCCTATGTTGCTAAGATGTGCATGAAAGTCAATTTCATATCAATATGCACATATTTATGTGGAGTTTGTCCTATGTGTTGTAGTTGCTCTAACTACTTTGGACCCAATTAGTTTGGGTACCATGTTGTACTTAAATTTGTTTTAGGTACACTTGAAATGCATTGGAAGCTTGTCTCATCTACAAGGAAGGTGTTGTCACCATGTGCTTATTGGAGCCAAGCTTGGATGATCATGAGCTCCTATCTTCTACATCACCAATGCTATCTCGGTAACAAGTATCTACCTCATGCATACATTTCTAGCTTTTAACCTTGTGTAGGTTGTATCTCGGCATGAATCTTTTGTTGCAATTAATTTGGTACTTGCAAAACATCTTTATTGCAAATGTGGGCAAGCCGAGATGATTACATATCAAGGGGCATATATATAATCATTTTCATGATTCACCAATCCCAAATATGTTAATCCAACACTTTCTACTCTATATCTCGCATATGCAATATTGATTGTTTCTTCAAATCATTTGCCTTTTGTGATACTTGTTATCTCTCTCTCGGAGCATCCCTTTTATCACCTTATCCCTTGTGGATAGTTTTTGATGCTATGATGAGTATGTGTTGGAAGTTCATCTATATCCCTTTAAGATAAAATTGAGCTTTGTGCTATGCTTTTAAGCAAAGATCGTATTGGTGTATTTATGACTTCGTCTTGGATATCATGACCTTTTCCCTTGTACATATCTTGTATGTACATGTTTATTTGTAGACCCATATCTTAGTGATTCGTGTCTACTTAGAAACTTATACACATGAGATTAGTTACATCTTTTATTGATATTCCAATTCTTTAGTGACCACCTCTTATTGCTTTTGTTTCTTTGGTGGTTTCTAAAAGGCACAAGCTTTATTTTTCTTGAGTTATACTTTTGCATCTAAATAAGCTTGTGGAGCTATTTGCTATATCTCTTTTGGTATGTGAGTATGGGAAAGACATGATATGCACTATATGCAACTCTTCTTGAAAGACTATGTTGATGCTTTGGCTCATCCTTGTATTAGTCTCCTAAAATGTCTTTATATCTCACACCCATCTTTTTATTTTCTGCTCCTTGCTCATGTTGCAAAACATTTTATTTGTTGCAAGTTGGTTTGCCTTCTTTTCTCATTTATATTCTCTTGCATGGGTTTGTGTTCGATTTTATCTAGGAGGGAGTGAGGATTCCATGTTGTGCACACTATATTGAAATACAAATCCTATTTGTGCACGTACCTTGGGGAGTTCCCTCATGATATTTAGAACACTTTTTGGATCCTTTGGATTGATTGCTTCTTTCGTTGAAGTATCTTTCTATTTGATATTCTCTTGCAATATTTGGATCCTCAATATAGTTTGATCTCCCTCCATCTATTCTTCATTGGATATGTGCATTTGATTTCACTCACATTATGAGAAATGCACACTTTTATGGGGGAGCTCTTATTATATTAGCCTTCTTACTTTTCACCCATTTCGGCAATCAATGCCAATGGGGGAGAAATTTAGAGAGTTTAAGGGAATATGGGTTTGTTCTCTTGCGGTTATCTTGCATCCTTGCTATTTGTGTTGCATGGCTGCTTAAATTCATTATATAAACCCTCGTAAAAGGGATTGTCATCAATTACCAAAATGGGGGAGATTGAAAGTGCATGGTTGCCCCCATACGTGGTTTTGGTAATGAATGACAATCCTTATGGACTAATGTTTACATTGAGATATTCTTATAGATCTTGTCCATGGGAAAATATAGGAGTTCATGTGTTGGACTCTTCAATATGACATAATGACCAATGCTCTATTCAAGGGTTAATATGAAGAATGGTCATGTATAGAGTTGAGCTCATCGCAAGTATGGCTTGGAATAGAAGATTGAGTGAACAATCATGTTTACCCCCAAGCCATCTTACATATCAAGAGAAGAAGATGAAGAGCAAGTTCAATATGATGCATCTCGGAAGATATCTTTTGATTGAAGCTTGCAAAGGAGACATGAAGACGAAGCTTAGCGAGGCCCTCCCATAATGGAGTATGGGGGAGCATTTGGAGAAGTCCTCATTAAGCATGTGCTAGCAAGCACAATCAAGAAAGGTGTTTCAACTTGAGAGAGTCAAGATCGTCATCATCGAGCTCAAGTGGAATGCGCAAGGCAAAGGTATGATCTTGATAGGTTTTCTATTTTACCGGTCTCATGGTGTTAGTGGGAGACCGGGTTTTAGGATAGATGGCGTACTATCAAGAGGGGCTCTCGAGTGAGTAACTTGATCGCATCTTTGTGGAGAGCTCAAACATTTGCATACTTGCCATTTCATCTTTCTTGGTTCTTACTTGGTTTTTCTCCTTGTTGGATTTTGGTGCTTGTTGTGATCTTCACGACAAGCCCAAGTTCACCGAAAACGAATTTCATATGGAAAACTTGTTGCGTTTTCGGTTTTGGAGGTTTGCCGATCATTCCTTTTTAGAGAGGTTTTAACCTCCTCCATTTGGTTTTATCTTCCATTGTTGGACTATGAGGTTTATCTGCATGATCTTGTAAAGCTCTTCGTTTTGATTCCAACGAGCCAAAAATCATCGAAAACGGAGTCCAGATGGAAAAGATATTGACGTTTTCGTTATCGGTTTTGCTGCAGTTTTTCCTAGGCCGGAGTCTCCGGTCCTAGACCGGAGTTTCCGGTCTGTGCAGGACCGGAGTCTCCGGACTCAACGTTTTTCTCCAAACGTTGTTCAGCCCCTGGTGGGGGGCGGAGTTTCCGGCCCTAGAGGCCGGAGTTTCCGCCCCTGGATGAACTTTCCGGCCCAGGGCACCGGAGAGTTTGCCCAAGCCTCGGCGGTGTTGATAGTGTTCAGCCCCTGGTGGGGGCCGGAATTTCCGGTCCCAGTAGGCCGGAGTTTCCGCCCCTGGCCAGAGTTTCCGGCCCTAGTGACCGGAAACTCCGGTGTGAAGTTTTCCTGCAACGGCTCTTTTTCGTGTGACCTATAAAAAGGCCCCTTCTTCCCCAGAGAGAGCAGCTCTTCCAAGCTGAATTTTCCCCCTCTCTCTCCTCCATTGTTGACCTTGGAAAGCTTGCCCCTCTCTCATTTCCTCCCATGATTCTTGCATATCTTTGAGGGATTTGAGAGAGGAGATCTAGATCTACATTTCCACCAATCCATCTCTACTCTAAGTGAGGAGAACCTAGTAGATCTTGATCTTGGAGTTCTTGGTGCATCTTCTCTTTGTTCTTACTCTCTTATTCCCCCATAAGCATTTGTTGCTTTGTTGGAATTCGAGAGTGAAGGATTTGAGCACTTGTGCTCTTGCCTTTTGCATTTGGTGCATCGGTGTGCTCTCCACGAGGATTCGTGGAAGTTGAAAGTTTGTGAGCTTGTTACTCTTGGGTCCTTGGACCCTAGACGCCTTTGTGGTGGTTGGACCCTTGTGTGGTCACTTGAAGCCGTTCGGGAGCCCTCAATCCCATTGTGGGTTGTGCCCCGGATTGTTGTTGGAGGCCGTTCGGGAGCCCCCAATCCCATTGTGGGTTGTGCCCCGGATTGTTGTTGAAAGGCTCCGGATTCCGCCTCGAAGGAATTCCGATAGTGGAAGGTGAACCAAGCCTTTGTGGTGCGGTTCATCGGAGAAGAAGGTGAAACCTTTGTGGTTGCTGAACCGTTGTGTCGGTTCACACCTCTCCAACGAGACGTACTCCCTTAACAAGGAGGAACTCAGGAATACATCCTCGTCTCCGCGCGCCTCGGTTATTTCTATACCCGAGCTTTTACTTATGCACTTTACATTGTGATAGCCTTCGTGCTTGAAGTATTCTATATTGCTATCACCTTGTTGTTTGTCTTGCTTAGCATAAGTTGTTGGTGCACATAGGTGAGCCTAGTTTATTTAGCTTGTCGGCTTGTTAATTTAAACACCTAGTTTTATTCCGCAATTAATAAGCCTAAACCGGAAAAGTTTTAAACCGCCTATTCACCCCCCCCCCCTAGGCAACATCATTGTCCTTTCAGTAGCGCCGAAGGGCGTGGCGTTGCACATCCACCTCGCGGGGCCCGCGTTGCCACGCTGGCACGAGGGTAGCGACGGAGGCGGTGGCGCTACCATACAGAGGGTAGCGCCGCATCATTGGACGCTACCAAAAAGGGTTAGATTTCAAAATAGTTTTGAAAAGGGGTTATTGTTTGCTGAACTTTGCCCAAAGGGTTATTTTTGTGAAATTTCACCCGTAGGCTTGGCCGCAAGCCTTCCACTCCTCTTTACATGTTCCATTCTACTCGCATCTGAGCTCGTCGCCGGATCCAGATTGACGGCGACGGACTGCTTTGCTGGGGTTGGAAGAATGGCCTTTACCGCAGCCCGTGAATGGCCCACAATGAATTCTTGTAGCGGGTCAGGCCCAAGAAGAGAGAGACCCACCCCAACATCAGTTGCGTGGGTATGACTATCTGGAGGGTTGCCTTCGCAAAGGTCTCTTTTTGGCCCGCGCGCTCTCTCTCAGCCCGTCACGTGGCATACGAAGCGCGGGACCGCACCAGATCCAGTTCCAGATGTACAAACACCACATAACAGCATGTACAAAAATAAACTTAACTAGTACAACTACAATGACATGGTTGTACGTACAACTACATAGATCACGTTGTACAATTACAGCTGGTTGTACAGATCAGGTCGTACAACTATACATATCAGGTTGTACAGAAATAGAACTGAACGTACAACTACACAGATCAGGTTGTACAGATCTGGTTATACGTACAACTACACCCAGTTTTAGTTAGATGTACAACTACGCATATCTGGTTGTACATAATCCAAAGTAAAAAAAAAGTTTATCGAAACCTATCAACAATGGATCTAGTTTTGAAGATCTTGACGCGAGGAGTTCAAAAGTGAAACGGTTCGTAATTCGAATAAACGGTTCTTAAAATATTTTATTTTGAAAAAACAAATCTAAAAAAATGCACATACATCTCTCTGCCCACCACCAGAAAACTGTCACTTGTCATACAGAGAGAAAAGGTGGGGATTTAAAGCGCCCAAAATTACGACACTTGGCAGCAGCGGGGTGGGTTAGAATCGAACCCTTTTTCTCCATCACCACCGGCAAGAGCGCATCGGGCTGGGCCCCTTGCTCCAGCGGTGAATGAGGCCCAAAGAGCTGGGCCTCCTCTCCAACTGAAAGCACACTGAGAAGATCGACAAATATACTGACGCTCAGCTCATGGTTTCAAATCCTCGCTCTCCAAATCAAAGATACAAATGCAACGGGACTCTGAAGCTTGAACCTACGACAGCAACACAACCTTTAGGAAGAAAAGTGCAGAATATAAAATAACACACATCCAAGACCAAGTCTTTTACAAATTACACAGACACATCAGATCACTTGTAACGAACGCGCAAGACACAACACTATAACTAGAGAAGCCACAAG
This sequence comes from Poa annua, assembly GCA_026929855.1. Lineage (NCBI taxonomy): Eukaryota > Viridiplantae > Streptophyta > Magnoliopsida > Poales > Poaceae > Poa > Poa annua. Next base: position 31,511,849 of record CM049428.1, read on the forward strand.
CTTAAGCTACTAGCACGCTAACATATGTAGCTGCATAGCTCTAACAAACATAACCCTAAGACACCAAGACAATCAGGGTTTGGCAGCACCATGAATGCCGACCACGCCACCACCACCAGGTGTCAACGGCGATAGACCAATGCCAGGGAGGGAGCCAGAGCCCGGCATCCCACCGTAGCCTACCTGCGGCGTGACGCCGTTTGGCCCCGGAAACACCCAATTGACCGACGGGCCAGGGTAGAAGCCACCGAACCCAAAGACGTTCTGGGGACGGTAGGGCTTGGGCTCAGTTGCACGGATGCCCCTGGCACCATGGCAAGCAACGGTGGCGGCGAGCAGGAGGCCAAGAACAAGGCTCACACTGATGCTGCTACGTCTCTCCATTGTGTCTAAGTTGCTACTGCTTTTGTTTGCCGACTTCTGGTTTTGCCAAGGACCAATTGTACAACCCCCTCTTTTATAAGCAGTCGCGTAGTGCACTGTGCGTCTGTGCTTGTCTAACCTGTGTTTCTTTGGAGCAGGACCCACCGGTCACTGAACGCAACTATGCCAGCGGCTCCATTGGTGTACTTCTGGCTAGAGTCAAACCAAAATACTCCATGGGACCATACATGCTTACTCTGTTGGGGCTTAAATGAAGATCATAATCCAATACTTGACATACTCCATGGGCCCATACTCCTACTAGGGCCATGTACAAATATCATGCTGGGGTAATAGTGGCCTGCGTGCACATATCGAGGGCTGCAAGGAGAGGAAGGCATGAAGCCTCAGACTGCAGTAAACGAGAGCATTCATATCTGAACCGTATCAGAACGCAGGCTCCAATTTACTTCTCCTCAACACTACCCAACTACCCACACTTACGCTACCATGAGCTATGTCAGGTTGGTCTGCAGCAAATATCAGAGGCATCCTCAGCTTTGCGGCAGTACAGGCCAATAGGAAATCGACAGGCAACACTAACATTTCTCCAATAAAGACAGTTTTTTTCCACAGGGAGAGGCCCGAAAATTTTGGACGCTGACTTCAATTATCGGCAGTGCAGGCACATATTAGACTCTTAAGAAAAATACAACTCAGTCCCAACTTTTAACAGAAAAGACCCTACATAAGAATTGGGAAAAGCAATCAGGTCACAGCGTAGCAAGCTCAAGCAACAGCCATCCACTCCGGCGCCGGGGACAGTACCACCTGGAACAGGAGGGAAGAGGCGCCGTCGCAAGCTTGAAGAAGGGCCTCCACTAGGAGGTTGGAAATGATGGCCGTTGTTGCCAGCTTCGTTGACCACCAGATGGTCTTCAAAGTGGCCGCCAGCCTGGGCACCAAGTGTGTTCAGTAGGGAATTGCAGCATTACAAGTTTACAACTCCAGGGACGAGCATGACCTTCACGCTAGGCTTAAACGGAAAGTTCTTAGCTTGGCCATACTTGAGAGAGCAAGAAAGAAGCAATGCTCAAGGATCGTGAACTTAAGGGAGGGAGATGCCAACATAAAATTCTTCCAGCGTCGTTGGAAAAACCTCATCCACCGTCTCAAACACAACAATGGGTGGGTTACGAAACATAAGCAAAAGGAGGATATCTTTCATGACCATTTTAGCGCCACCATTGGTAGAGGAGAGGCAAGAACTATAGACTTCAATTGGGAGGAGTTGCACTTTGAAAATCCGTACCTTGATGCTTTGGCCGCCCCCTTCTCTGAAGAGGAAGTGAAGAACACGATCCATCTAATGCCAAGCGACAAGGCCCCCGGTCCGGATGGCTTCAATGGTGCTTTCTTCAAGCGATGTTGGGGCATAGTTACGCTCGATGTTATGAGGATCATTGAAAATTTTGATAACCTCCATACCAACAACCTACAGTGGCTCAACTCCGCAAATGTTATCCTCTTACCTAAAAAAGAAGGGGCGCAAGATATCTCCGAGTATAGGCCCATTAGTCTCATCCATGGCATTGCTAAGATAATTACAAAGATGCTTTCTCTCCGACTACGGCCTCTCATGGATGACCTCTTTTCTCATGTGCAAAGTGCTTTCATAAAAAAACAGAGCACACATGACAATTTTCTCTATGTAAAGAACCTTGCCCGTAGACTTCACAAAAACAAGACGCCTTTCCTACTCTTCAAGCTATACATCTGCAAGGCATTTGATTTCATCCGTTGGGACTACATCCTTGACCTTCTACAATGGAGGGGTTTTCCAATCAAATTGCGGAATTGGATCACTGCCTTGTTTTCCACCTCGTCCTCGCGCTTTCTACTCAATGGGTAGTCGGCCTCCCCATCAAGCATGGTCGTGGACGACGCCAAGGAGACCCCCTCTCGCCACTTCTTTTTTTCATTGCCATCGATCCTCTCCAACAAATCCTTGAGGTGACAACTAGGCTTGGTTTGGTACATAAAAATCCGGGGGCAGGGCACCATCTTGAGGACATCCCTCTATACGGATGATGCGGCGATCTTTGTGGCACCAATAAAAGAGGACATTCAAAATCTCTCGGAGATTCTTCACGAAGTCGGTGTGGTGACGGGTCTTTGCACCAATTTTCAAAAGAGCTCCGTGGTGCCTATACGATGTGAGGAAATTGATCTTGACAACATTCTTGATGGCCTACCTGTGGTGAGGGCCGCTTTCCCTTTGCGATATCTTGGCCTCCCCCTATCGGTTTGGCGCTTACAGAAGGTTGACTTTCAACACCTAGAAGAAAATGTGTGTGTAAGGTACCCTCTTTGCATGGGTGTTTCATTACCACCGCTGGGAGGGGCACTCTTGTCAAGTCAGTCCTCACTTTGCAAGCCATCTACTACTTTACGCCTCTCATTGTCCCACCGGGCCTCATTACCTCTCTCAACAAGATTGATCTTGCATTCCTTTGGGCGGGCACCGACAAGGTTTGGGGTGTGTGTGTGTGGGGTGGGGGGGGGGGGGGGGGGGACAATGCGAGGTAAATTGGGAGGTTGTTTGCCACCCCAACTCTCTTGGCGGTCTTGGGGTTCTCCACACCGGCAAATTCGCTAGAGCTTTGCGTTTGAGATGGCCTTGGCTCCATTGGAAAGACCCCAACAAGATTTGGGTCGGCTCAACTAACCCATGTACAAAGAAGATATGGATCTTTTCTATGCGTCCACCACCATCACGGTTGGAAGTGGGAGACAAACATCTTTTTGGGAGGCCCCTTGGCTTGAGGGACAAAAGCCTAGAAACATTGCCCCTCTATTTTTTGCCACATCCTCCAAGAAGCTGACCATTCACCAAGCCTTCCTAAAAAATGCTTGGATCGAGAAAATTGCCATCACCGAGTATCTCTCCATCCACCATGTGCGCCAATATGTTGAGGTTTGGATCAAGCTACAAAATATTGGTCTTGATGATAACATTGAGGACACCATTGTGTCGAATCTCTCCACAAATGGTGTATATTCAGAAAAAACGGCGTATACGACGCAATTCTTTGGGGCTCCCTCCTCCGATATGAAGACCTTGGTTTGGAAAGCTTGGGCGCCTCCCAAAACGAATTGTTTTGCTTGGCTTGCTCTCCAAAACCATCTTTGGACGGCCGATCGCTTGGCGCGTTGGGGTTGGTCAAGTTGCGGCCTTTGCCCGCTTTGCAAGAGGGCCCCCGAATCGATTTCTCACCTTCTAGTCCATTTTCGTTTCACTACTACGTTTTGGAGTCTTTTGAAGGATTGGCTTGGTCTACAATATCTAGATCTCACATCTTGGTCGACCCTCTCCCTCATGGAATGGTGGCGTCATATGTCTGGTGCCGGTATGATAGCAAAGCGGTGACATCCCTCGTCCTCCTTATCTCTTGGGAGATTTGGAATGAGCGGAATGTTAGGGTGTTCCGCAACAAGCACACCTCGACTATCAACATCCTAACCAAGATCAAGCATGAGGCGAGCTTTGGGTGCTAGCAGGGACAAAACGTCTTGGGCAAATAATGTCGGGAGATCAATTCGGTTGTATTTTTTCTTTGTTGTCGTTGCTTGACTTCTTGTCCCAACTCTCCCTTATTTAATGAAATGTGGCAAAACTTTTGCCCCTAGTTTCGAAAAAAAAACTCCAGGGACGTGTCGCAGATAAGAGCGTGAAGCACAGGCACCATCTCCCCCTTTCGCTACCAGGACGTCCTGAGGAGGAAGGCACACCACTTCTCACTCCAGACCTCCAGCTCCCAAGAAACCTGACCTCCAGCCAGGCAGCCACCATACAAGAGCAGCAAATCCGACGTCAAACTTCGAACTCCCGCCACGAACCGGAGGAGACAGATTTAGGATTACATTGCAGCAGCACGGATCAAGGGGTTGGGCCTTCTTGAGGAAGTCGTCCATAGTACACATCTTCGTCGCCTTTGACTCCCATCATGGGAGTGCCGCTGCAAGGAGAGGGACCATGAAGCAGAGACGGGCTTGGCCGAAAGACCGCAGCTCAAAACTTCCGATGCGAACCTTATTTGGAGGGATGCTAGAGTCCGTCGACCTCCCATGCGCCGCCTCACACCAGTGGAGCGTAGTGAAGTAGAAAGAGCCCTCGGCACAGGTGATATGTTTCCAGAAATCCACCAACCTAGCCTCAGTCGGCATAGAGCCAAACCAAGAAAACCCTAATCTGAGCCTACTACTATATACAGTCTGCGCTGCGCATCCTCGTCCATGTCGGCATGCAACATCGCCGGAGAGGAGAGGGGAGCGAGTCGGAGGCGACGGCGGTGGTCAGGAGTCGACTCTTAAGGGGAGCGTTGGGAAGCGAGGATTGCACTTGTACCCCTTTAGGTTTCAGAAAAGATTTCAACTCAATAGAGAGACGACTACAATTCTAGCATTGGTATCTTTTCACCGTTACTTAGAAAGAATAAGTTACATCATCTCCACCGAATTGAAATTTGAAGGATATTTGACTACTCAAACAAAAATTAACAAACAATACTTAAGAAAATTCAACAAAACTTAACTAAACCCTACATCTAGGACTAGTTCTTGCACACTCATGCCTCTGGCTGGGGAACATAGATGTTGTTGATTCGTCGCCCACGTCCCCATCGTAAAAAGTTTCATTGGTTGCGGTTTTGAAGAACCTACATGTTTTGACGACAAAGGCTTCTAGTTTTGTCGTTGTCGACTACGACCTTGAGGAACGTCTCCGGCTCACCACCTGCATGGCGAGTCGTCGTTGTTGCCCTCTCATCATGCGTCCCTTCCTCTGGTGCTTGTGCTGGATAGATTACCATGACGGCGCCGACGCCGATGATGGTGGTGTGCTGGTGGTAAGGGAAGATCTTGCAGTTCGTCGTCCTCACCGTCAGAGCGGGCCCACTCTTCATCAGGGAGGAAGTTGTCGCGGCGTGCCTCGTACTCAACATCCACCACGACGTGCCACTGCAGTGCCGAGATGGAATCGAAGGGATCGACATGCTACGCCCACGACATGTCCCTCCACTGCCGCATGATGTAGTCGGGCCTTCCCCTTGAGCCGGAGCGCCACCAACCCATGACGATGTTCAACACCCACCCCTCCGATAGCTAGACGCCTTCTGATGGCGGGATGTTGTAGCGGAGGTGGTTCTCCGACTCCTCGATTGTCATGAGAAGTGGAGGCGCGTGGGAGGAGCTGGCCACGCCGGTTGCATACGATGACAAAGGGTATGCAGCTGTAGGTGGTGGCGTTTGGGGCGAGCTGCCTGTTTAGGCGAGGAAGTGTTGCTCCTTGCGAAGCTTCTCATGACCCCACCTCTAGCCAAACTATTGCTACTCGCTCATGGCGCGTTTGTGGTGAGCTTGGCGGTCCGCGGACAGCGCAGGGGGGCAAGTTCATCTTTGGCCATTGGTGGTTGTGGCTAGCCATGGTAGGGATTGGTGGTTGTGGCTAGCCATGGTATACGCGCACAAGTCGCTGCTTTAAAGATGGCGGGGAGCGGAGGAGCCTGGCGCCGCATTAACGCTGAGCACCGACTCGTCTGCGTGCGCTGAGCACCGACTCGTCTGCCACGCGCATAAACACTGACGACTTGTGTGAGCCACCACCCGGGGAGCCTGTGATGCGCTCGACGCATCACATCGTCTAGGCCCTCCTAGGGAGCCGCTGCATTATTAAAACGGGCATACCGGCCACAATAAATCCACCAACGTCTTGAGTGGTTGACGCGTCGGCCCCACCCATTAGTATCCGACATGGCACGTGTTGGGCTCGACGCAGGGTTGTCGGACGCTAGAATGGACCTGCCCGACAACTTTGGGCCTATTGGGAGCGTCGGTGCATGGCAAATTTCAAGTCGGCGTACCCAATATGTTTATTGAAAGGGACGGTAGCTTGCAAGAGTGATCAAGACTCCAGTAGAACAATGTATCTATATATCCTGACAAATTGTCCTAGCGTTGATCAGGTTTGGTGAACAACAATTTGGATAGAGATCAGCAAAAGCTAAGAATCTATACACATTATAGAAAAATTCCTAGTGTTCATCAGGTTTGCTCAACAAGAATTTGGATTAGATACAAACCAATGTATGAATCTATACGCATTACCATTGCAACTCATTTAACACTTTTCCTTGCTATGATGTGTCCAAAACTGAGCAAGCAAAAATTAGAGGGAAGTAAAAAGTCTTCAAAAGGTACGAAACTAGAGCTATAGACACCGAGCTGGAGGTCAATGCTCCAAAAATGATATATATTTTTTTGTATATTAAGAGATTTGAAAGTGTATACATTTAGATACACACATTTGTCATTTTATGTAGCTCAGATTATAAAGTATTTCAAATCGAGATTTAGCATGTCTATGGGATAACTCATTGACATCATGCCTATCGAGATTTAGCATGTCTATCAGATTATAAAGTGTATACATTTAGATATACACATTTTTAGATATTTTTAAAACTTATTATGATTATTTTTTAAACAAAGAGTAGGTATGAGTACATGTTTGAGCATCGATGAAGTCCATGGCGAGCCAGCCATCTGTAGTGCCGACACAATGGTGGTTCTCCGGGAAAAAGATGACTTCAGAGAAGCTGCTTTCGTAATGCATCAACAATTTATCCGGTAGTGCGATCCATGGTATCCAGAGGACCGAGCGCCAGGAACGGCAGACTGCTCGGAAACGAGCGCAGTCAGCCGGCAAAGTAAGGCCGGCGACGACGAGACGCAGGAGATCTTGCGGGAGCTCAAACCACGAGTCCATCCAGGCTGTAAGCTAGGAGTACCAAACCGGAGGACAAATATATATACGGAGTAGGTCGCGAGTTGGGTCCGAAGCGAAGCGAGTTCCTGACCTTGTCGGAGACGGAAAGGTCTCTCCGGAAAGAGAACACGTCAAGGTCTGCGTGCCATGATGAGTTTATTGCAAGGGAACAGATCAGACAAAGCTTGAAGCCGAAATTTACAACAGTGAATTGCTTACATTGTATTCTGTAATCTGTAGTGAGTGCTGTGAGTCGAAGTAAATGTAAAGTATGAGCAAGGCACCACTAAAAAATTAGAAAGGAAATTTAAAAAAAAAATTAGAAAGGAGAAAAGACACAACTAATAAAATACAAGAGAGAGACGGTTACCAATACTGGAACGACCTAGTGGCAGATTTTGACAAAACCGTCTTCTGTTCCAACTACAAACAATCTTGACAAAGGAAGCACAGAAATAGTCGAAAGAACAGACATGTTCTTATACTTTACTCCTCTGTCAGCTGAATACAAGTTCTGAAGTACGAGCTGCTGATGTCCAGCCTGCACGGAATTTATTTGACAATATACCAACAGTTACTTCAGCACAAACAGAGTGGACTTACAATTCATATCATATGTAAAAAATCCAAAACAAGTCTACACAGCCATTCCAAATAATAAAGTTTACAAGATAGCAAGGTGAGCAATGAGGTCAAAAGGTGAAAGTATATATATACCTCACTTGTTGGTCTCGAAAGGGAGGTCAGTGCAATTTTATTTCTTGAAACTGATACCAAGTCTTGACCCCAGACAGAAAAGCAAAAGATGCCATCTGAATGGCTTCTGAAAATGTTTGACTGGGTTGATAGGTCCCTGTCACATTTCCCACAAAAAATCTTTAAGAAACTAAGAAAGTTCAAATTGCGAACAAGATATAAGCAATATGATATACATGTATTGTGTAATCCTCAAAGTTAAATAGCACACTGTTCTTCTGCAAACTGTGAACAGAGGGTGGTAATATGATCTCATCAATGCCACTAAGGTCCAAACTTCTCAAGAGCAAACAAGAAAAAAGTGTAAACCCCTTTCCGTATACGACATTGCACTAATACACTATCCAGTCAAATAATACATTAAGAACATGTCATATAGGGAATGCAATCAATGGATTATTTAATTCAAAGAACAATACCTTCTTAGATCCCAAATTCGAAGAGTCTTGTCAAGGGAGCTTGATATAATCAAGTGATCGCCTGGTGACGCCAACTTTGTGCGCAAATAGAAAAACAAATCAATCAGATAGTAGAACAACTATTGCTCATGGTTTTGCCATTATACTGGATAGCAGCCTAGTAGGGGCATTGACATACCTTTGTAATGTGACCATCATGTGCTCGCCAAGCTGCAATAATTTTTCCACTACGCTCATCAAGTAATCGACAATAGCCAGAGCTTAGACCTGCTGCAATCCAGGATGATGAAGCAACTAGGCTTCCATTCCTCTGCTTGTCTGCGCCACATGAGCAAATAGCTGACACAAGTGATGATAAAGAGATTTCAGCTGAATCACTCTTCCACAAATGCAGCTTCTGATCCCGAGAGATATCAATAAATCTGCAAACTCGATTAATATACAATTCAACCATTAGTAGAAAAATTATTGGGTAGTGAGGTAGAAATAAGGTGCATAACAGGAAGTTGCGAGTTGCAGCGAAAAATAAATATGTTCTCAACTTGCATTGCTAATTCTACAACAAACACTAACTAACAGTTCTTCCAAGCTCACATAGCGAGCACCTGGTTAAGTGATACAAATTTCTCCCTACATTGTTTTAGATGGGCCTACCAAACATAGTCGAAATTGTGAACATACATACGGTAGTAGTTCTGATCACCCACACATTTACCCCAGTAGAATAGCAGGAAGCATACTTCAATATATGTTCAGCAAAATAATGAAATGACCAAAACCAACAAACAGATGAGAAGGTGTATACCTGATCGATCCATTTCCCATACCAGCAACAAGTTTATCTTCAGATGCCATGTAATGCATGGTCGTATACAAACTACCACGAAATGCAGTTGACAATATTCCACCTGAGAGCCCATCCTGATTAAGCATGTTTGCATGTTCAACTGATGCAGTCTGTAGCGGAAAGCTTGTTGATGATTCAGTATGAGCTGCTATGAGCTTCCCTGTCTGCCCATTCCAGATATGAATCGTGCCATCACAAGAAGCTACTTTTCCAGTAATTGACAGGATAGTGATGGAATTGACAACCTACGCACATAAAATATTAGAAACAAACTGTTGAAACATAAAGAAAAGGTGCTATATCTAGCGGGTGGAATTATAACTTAGAAATAGTACATTGATGAGTTCAAACAGAGAACAAAGGAAAGCAAGATCAAGCACTGCAATATATGATACAGAATATAAAACAATAACAAATTTGCAACATATCCACAACATTTACTGAAAAAACACTACAAAATGAATAGAGTGCATGTCTTCAATGCCAAGTGCTCAGATGTGGTAAGCCTACCGAGCATCATCAAGGCAGAGGCCAGATTGTACGACCATACTGGGGCTGACAAGGATGATAATCAAGCCATCAGCCTACTCTTACATTTGTATTTATACTTATCTTTCTAGCAATGCATCAAGACAGAATTTTTTTGTGTTCTTTCAAAAATCATGTCTTGACATTCTGCATAGCTTCAATTTTTAACAAAAGAAGTATTTTATGATGTACTGGCATATAAATGAATGCTTAGTGCAGCAATGGTTAGCCAATTAGTTTGCTCAAACATTAAACTTTGATCTGTGGGTATGCTGAGTTTGAGTTGGCGACAAGGGAAATCAAAATCATGGGCGTTCCACGTTTTATCACCACACTTTTTGGTTATTTTTATTCTCTCCAATTCGGCTACCACTAGTGCAAAATCAGGCCAGGACCTGACAATGATGTAACATCGACGATATGCACGTTTGGACAGGTGATTATTTGTTGTCCTCGAATAATTCTACAAGAAAACCACATCTACAAAACCTTGGCACTGGAATAGAAAATTAGAAGATTTGAGTACAAGATGGCAAAAAAATACAAAAGCTTTTTATAAATTTGAATAACTCGCTCTATTCCCTCCCCACTTTGCAAAAGTGAACTCTATTGTAATTTGATTACTATTAACAGCTGTTCTGAACATGGCCAGACCTAAAGAAGGTTCAGTGGGATTCCAGGGCCCCACTCAAGTTTCAATTTTTACTGGAGTAGTCTGTATCCCTCCACTAGTGTCCATTGAGCTTAGCTGTCCTCTCAGTGGTATTACGCTGTAATCATCGACGGATTCATCACAACAGACATAATTATGAAACAATCAAAGCACCATAATTCAGATAATAATCTAAATACTAGTACAAGATGTGTACAGACTACAAGCTCCGAAATTAGAACCATGAAGCAATAATAGAAAGAAGAAAGACATATGCAGGGAGTGAGACAAACTGACCTCTTCATGCCCGTAATATCCAGATGTGCAATTCATGTTTGGCAACTCCCAACGCTGTATACTTCCTTTGAAACCAGGTCCAACTCCTCCAGTAAAAACTGTGCACTCATCATCATGGACTGCTAATGACCGCAGAGCCCCAGGGTGTGCATGGGCTGAGTAAAGGACTGAAGCTTTGATCTTCCATGGAAGTTCATCCTTCAGACAGCTACTACGTCCAAGAAAATCAGGTGCCCCCCAACTACTGTCAGGACTAGGGAACCAAAACCATGGCTGATTTCCAGAAGCGGACGCAGACAACTTGTCACTAGATCTGTGCTTGGAAGCTGCCACATTCCAACCAGTTTTAGCGATTTCAGATTGAGACACGGAACACCCGGACACATTAAAAAGTTCTGTTGGAACGTCAGATGAGGTGTAGTTGCCAGGCTGAAACCTTTGGTGTTTCATGTTTTCAGAACTTCTGGAACAGTCACTGGAAGGCTCCAACTGAAAAAAAAACATGGCTGGTCAAAGAAGAGGAAAATAAAATGAGACCTCCTAGTGAGAATTCCACAAATTCGTCCCCAACGGGGCTTGAACCGTGGTCGCTGGGATTAGCCACCGCTTCCCTTGCCACTGGGCCTCCGCCCCGTTCTCAAAGAAGAGGAAATTAGAAATCTCAATGGTCAATATGGGCCAAAGCAGCCTTCATATACCTTCCAATTGTATGACCTTCGAAGAGATTGCTCCAATAAAAACCATGTAGAGCAGCATGCACGGAGCTTCTCTATTCCAACCAGTGATGCCAAGAAAGGATATAGAAAAAACCTACAATAATTAACTTTAATGAGTAAATATATGAAGTGTGTAGTGTTACTTATATCGAACAAAGAAACCACAGAGAAAAATGTGTTTCCACTTACACGAGATCAATTCTAGACTCCATTTTAAAAGGTTCACTTTTGTTTCCTTCGGAGATTTTTAACCCTTTCGTAGGAAGGCTAACAGCAGAAGAGTCGTGAGCAAAGGCCAATTCAGCAAAAAGCTCTTTTAGATGCGGCAAAACATATATGACAGTATTATCTGGTCCAATTCGTAGACAAAGGTCAAGAAATGCAGTAGCTGCCACCTAATTAATAGAAAGCAAATAAATTAACTTGGTCAAAAGAATTGAAGTTGTCTTACTGGGAGAGAGAGAGAGCTAGTACAAGAAAAATCATGTCACTTTGTCAGTGAAGAATTATTGCCTGAATCACATGAAGATCCAAATGTATCAGCATAAGAACCTTTATATGAAGACAGATTTGGTCCTGTAAATGTGGTCAAGGTAGGCGTGAAAACACATTTAAGGGTGACAACTGACAAGTATACAGTTCCATTTGGCATATATGCCGAATTTAAATGTAAGAATTTCATGGCCAGGCCATTCTCTTATCCAAATTAATAACATATATTTCAATATGGTGAAAGATGATTTACGTATCTCAGCTGACCTGACAAAATGATGCATTTGAAATAACTTTATCGATGGTGAGGCATCTTTTGCAAAACTGTTAAAATTTGTAATGTGTTGATTTCTTACTGTAATTTTATTTTTACATCATACTGAGTTGTATACTTCCTAAAAAATATATGATATATCAAGTGAATAGCAGTCGTAACTGAGATGATTATGGGTGTCTAATGGTCCGCCAAGATACCTGAAGAAGCTCCCTGAGAACTGCCTTAACTGGAAGAACTGATACAAGGCCTTCCAAAGCAGAGAGGCCATCAATCAGAGCAAAAGAGTTCCAACTATGCTGTGGTTCTGGCTTAATCACCTTGGAGGACTCGATACATAAAAGTATAACATTCCTAAGCAAGGGGAGAATTTGCTTGACAACAAAACTTTCTCCAAGAAGTCCACCTATGAAGAATAAGGTCAAACACTGACCAAATAACAAAACCACAAGGAGACAGTGTCAACTGTGATACCTATCCTGACCAAAGTTTCAATTCCATCAGCACATAAACCTTTGCCGAAACAGTGGATTAGTGGTAAAACAGTCTGCATAAAGTGAACATGTTAATCAGTACGGATGGTATCAGTGCAGTGCACCAACAGAATGTGTTCAATTAAGACTTGCCTGATGAACAGTCATTGGTATTCCTAGTTCCTCACTTGAACCGATCAAAACAATGGACGCAGCAGATGCAGTTATCTTGTTCGGTGAATTGTACAAGTTTGCTATGACCAAGGGATGCACTTTCTCAATATAAGTCTGTTTTCCCAATTTTTTCCATAGCTCTCGAACAAAAGAATCTTGAAGGAGAGAAACCTTCAGATGTGAGTATTCTGGTGCCTGTAGCAAAAACATGCAGAAATGACTTGTCAGAACAAAGGCCCACTATATCCCAAAGATCAGAACCTTGAAATGAAAGAAAACTACAGGAGAATGTTTTCCCACTGATGTCTTAACCGGCCTGTATGATCTTCTGAATAATGGGCAGAATAAGTTCCTTTGTTGCTTGGACGCTCAAGCACTTCAAAAATTCTTTGAGCAGAGATAAGCCAGACTCGGTGTCAACATCCGATAGAGATGACGAAACAAAAGGTAGACAGTAAGGTGCACACACTTTAGCAGCAAATTTTCCCATGGCTTTAAGTGCTCCCTCACTTGCAAGCTTAGCAACATACTTCAGGCGATCTCCAGGTGTACACAGAAGTTGAAGTGGAGCAAGAAACATGTACGCCGATCGAACTGATGTAGGAAAATATGGTGACTCAAGAAGTTGCTTTGATGATGGCCTCCTGAAAGAGATCACAAAAATAAAAGAAAATCAGTTTCTTCTTGTAAATTCAAGAAAACACATCACCAATTTTATGGGGTGTTAAATAGTTAAGTTACCTTTTCCATTCCCTTTGGATGCATGACTCAACAATCACAGCGACATGAGCAGGCAGTTGATGGAGTGCTCCTGGCAGCACGCCAGTTTTTTTATATGCAGCTAGCAAGGAAGCATCAAAAAGTGGTCTGCTCAGATAGATTTCCGCTAACATGCACCCTATAGAAAATATATCATTTGCATGATGCTCAGTAACTGAATAAGACATTTGCTTCCAGCGCAACAGCTCTTGATAGCCCATAGGAGAACTATCATCAGACTCAAAGCAATCAAGATAGGAGCCAAAAACAGAATCAGGCACCACTGATAATACACTATCAGGCTGCGATGTCTCCTGGTCTGGAAATTCGCTCTTGGGATATTTGACTGACGAGCAACAACTAGCAGAAGTGTCAGCATAACTGTATATTGGGTTCAAATGATGTTCAAGCTCCATAAATAATGTTGCTTGTTCAAATTCTTCCAGATAATCAACTTGTGAAAGCATATTTGGAGGACTACAGCCATTTAACATTACATCAGTAGTTGAGTTGCTTCCTTTTCCTTCGCATCTTGCACAAGATTGCACTTTATTGTGGTAGGCTGAGTGAGGTGTGCTAATAAAACGCTTAGGATGTGGCTTCATAAAAAGCTGCCGTCGTCCAATTGATTTAGGTCTTGATGGATCACTAGGAGGCAACATGACATTCTTGGCTTCAATAGATGCTTCCCCAGCAAGTTTATAGCCAAAGGTTATATCAATCCAATGATGCAATTGTTGTGAGACTCGATCACTCTCTAAGGCATCCCTGTGAAGACAAATAAACTCCTCTGAAGATGTCACCCAGGAAGGCAAAGCCAGATCACTCATTTCAGAATGAAGAGAGACAAAAATCCAAGGGTCACTATAGAAGTCTGGGATACATTCATCAGGAGTCCACTGATAAAGTCTTTGCATATTAGATGGGTATTCGTTCGGTTCATAGACAGAGCGGACAGCTGACCTCAAGATGGTCTTCGATAGTCTTCTTGCTTTGTAACTGCAAACTGCTAGCTCTGAGAGACACTCATCAGAAACATGATGTGGAACATCAGATGAGGAGTATGTAAAATCCAATTGTTCATCACCTTTTGCCAGCCGCCATTTACTTTTGGTGAGGTCTCTCCAACCAATATCAGAATTTTCATCAGGCCTCGCTGTGAAATCTATTACCCAAGGCATAACAGGATGAAAAGCTGGATCACCCCATCTTCTACCAGCTAACTTATTCAAGACAAGAAGATACTCGTAATTGCTCAATTCACCCACCCACCATCGCTTAAAGTGAGACGACCAATCTAAGGATGATGGCAAACTGACATTAGCATAAATGGATCTAGATGAACAATCCTCCGCAACACAGCATGAATTAGGTGTTGAACCTTCAAGTCCCTGAAAACCCCTGTTCTGTTTAACATGCCAGGTATCACTTATGCTCAGATAAGGCCATAAAGTATCTGACATAAAGATGGTTGATGGTTTCAGATTGCCATGATGAACTCCAAAATCATGAAGATATGTCGTTGCAGATATTATCTGGTAGATGAAAAATCTGATATGCCAATCCGAGCACAATGCTTCTGTACTGTAGTGCATAATGTTTTCCAAAGTGTACGGAGCCTTTGGTTGCAACATGTACCAACAATCAGATGATTCTACAACACCTAACACAGGTAAGATGTTCGGGTGCCTCACAAGTCCAGAAGGACGTATATCATCGTAAGCTGAAAATCCAACAAAACTGAGGAAATCTAAGCCAGCTGATCCACTAATTTTGTTTCCACACAACATATTTAGTGAATTAATCACATTCTGTTCAATGGAAAGATTCATATAGCTTGCCAGAAGATCTCTAAATTCTGAAGTGGAGACTCTGCCCAGAAAATAAACAGGAGTTAACTTGATGATTGTGTTTATAATTAGTTGCTGACTGTCGGAGCTTGAAGAACTTTGAAGATCTTCAGTATATTCAATCCCAGGAGAGGAATCTGCTTGCGCAGCACACTTGTTATCATCAATACATATGATATGTTGCTCCAATGGATTGTTCTCGCTACCAGGAAGAATAATGTGGAGAATATTATATATTGGATATGGAAGCTTTTTGCAGATGAAGATAATACTTGATAATAAACTTTACCATTTTTTAATATCCACAAATGTCTTGCCACCATTTAGTACCACCAATACAAAATAACCACTGGTCTTCTGGCTGCAAGAAATGCATTGCCGCTTTTAAATGAATACATAAATAAATAAGAAAGAAAGAGGAAATTGAATGACAGAGAAAAAACAGAGATGAGTGACCCTTGAATGCACTACCTCTGATAAACACGAACTGCACAGAGGTGCTAATGCTTAATTTTCTGTAGCTATTGTTTTGTTTGCGAGTGTTTACTGATATTTAACATACATGATTAAAATATGATATTGTACATATGATTGAGTTGGCTAGTTTAGCAGCAGCTTTCCATTGAGCATAATTTCTCATAATTCTTGTTTCCAGAACTAAATGCTTGCCAACAGTGTTCAAAACTTGGTTCTGTAGAACCAAACTAATACTATTCCATGTATCTAGCATAAACTCTCAACATCTCCTCCTACCAAATCTCAATCTAAGAATAAAACGTTCACAGCAACTGTGATTGTCTCAAAAGTAAAACCACTACAGTTCAATAATTCACTGGTTACTACTTGTATTTGTGTGGTCCAAATATTCATTACTTACAGATGCATAGAAGTATGTTTTCATTTTATTTTATTCTGCGAACGCAGTAGTATGTTTTCGTTACTCTCTCAATCTAAGTTATGTATACAGCTTTGTTTCTATAACATGTTTAATAAGATCTACAATCTGATATGACATGATTGGTATCCAAATTAAATGAACAGATGTAAAAGTAAACCAAGAATGCTTAATCGTACCTCCCAATACATTGCTCGGGTCCATCAGATGCTATCTGCGGTGAAGAGAGCGAGAATTATGCTTAGCTATAATAACTAGCTCTTCTACAAGCTTTTACATGGACAAGGCTTTCACATGCATGCGTCTCGGAAATCAACACACATAAAGGTGTTATTGAGTGCCAAGAGAGAAATGAATGTAGCTGAAATCTGTCTCTAGAAGAGGAGGGCAGCTCGAACTGGATGTGAATTTCAGAGACCTTCTATCTATACAGAGGAGTATCCAGAGATGGGGGACGTAGAGCGTGGGACGGACCTGGACGACAGCGGAGGAGGCGAAGGGGAGAGGGGAATCGGAGAGACCGTGGACGAAGGAGAGTCCGGAACCGGCGAGGTCGGATCGGACGCGCCGTTCCAAGCACTCCAGGCACATGGCCGCCGCCTCCGGCGAGCGAGCCATCGCCGCCGGCGAGGCCTTCTTGGATCGAGAGAGCGCTGGCTAATCTCTTCGCCGTACTTAGGACGGACTGGAGCGACCGGGGGCGGAGCAGTGTCTTCCTTCTGGTCAAGGGCCAGGGTAGCCGGCGGCGGCTGGACAGTGGACACCAGCTTGTGCGTGAGCAAGGGGACTAGGCAGGTGGCCCGTTCGGCCGAGCCGTCAACTCCTTCAGCTTCCCGGACAAAAGTTTTTTTTTTTTGACGACCTAAGGCGGGGAGTTCCCACATTGCATTACAGAAGAAGAGAAAAACCATACAAAATGCGGTTAAAAAACCGCCCACTCAACCTCATGGAACAACGTCCGTGCCTGAAACAAGGGAACCTAAACCCAAGCTAACAGGCCACACCTCATATCCAACTAAAAGGACCTCTCCAAACCCACACAAACTCTCACCGCTACAGATGCACCGGTGTGCGACCTCCACACAAAAGAGATCAAGCATTACTCACAATTAAGTCTCGAAAAGCCTCCATCACCTGTGGTGTGCGCTGCTTCTTGTATATCTGCAAATAAAATTGCATCTTCTCCTCTAAGACTTCATCGGTGACCTTCTCTTTGCTCTTGAGTTTAGGGGTTTCTCCAAAAGCTTCTGCCCGCCTAAACTCTGCGCGCTTGGCTGCTGGAATGCCACAATCTTTGTTCTTCTTATCCAACCGGATGCTTCGTCGCTCGGCCAAAGAGGGAGTAACCATCCGAAGCTGCTTGTCCTTGGGCATGTCGGCAATCTCTCGGCAGAACTCCTCCATCAAAGAAGGCAAGTTCTTCTCATGTGGCTCAATCACGTCAAACTGAGCCATCACCTTCGCGATCTTCTCCTCTGGGCTAGGGGCAATAGAACCCCTCAACTCCTCTGAAGCCAAAACCATCTCCACTCGAAGATCCTGCATCGGGGGGCCCTGCACCACCGGGGAGACATGCTCCGAGGCAGCAAAAGGCGTGGAGGTGGACTCCAGGGCAAGAGCTGACGACGCTGAAGAGCTCACCCCCCTGGGAGAGTAGGAACCAAAGCACACGACCCTGCCGTCAGCGCAATCAGCATTGCCCGCGGTACACAGAGGTTGTGTTGGCTCCACCTGTACCACCGCCGACGGCAAGGAGAGCCTCTCCAGAACCCCTTCTGCCCGCTCCAACAGACTCTCTCTAGAGCCCCCTCGGCCTGCTCCAAACAACTCCCAACCCGCTCCAGCAAACTCTGCATAGCTTCCGTCATCACGACCTGGAGCTGAGACACGACAAAGTCTTGCACCCCTGCCCGCAACAAAACCATTTGCTCCTCGACAAGGGACCTCACCAAAGCTTCCGGGGGAGCGGACGTTGAGCTTTCCGCTGGCTGCACACGAGTTGGGGGCTCCCGGACAAAAGTAAAATGCATATGTTTGGATATCCGTATTTGAAGGGACATTTGTGGGCTACGGATCCGAATCCCATACTTATAGAGTCTATGATAAGGCCTCGCGCATAATCATAGAAACTTGTAGTGTGGTATTCGAGGAGAATGACGGCTCCCTTGTGGAGCAAAGTGGTGTTTCCGGTGTAGGTGATGATGAACCTCAAGATGCTATCCGAAGAATGGGGTTGGGAGTCCACCGCCCCGTTGAACTCTATTATGAGGTTGATCAACAAGGACCAAGTTCTTCACAAGTGGTGACCACCCCAACACAAGAAACACCCATCGACAACACCGTGCCCAATGCACCTTGCCAAGAAGAAGAACAAGATTCTACAGCTGCTCCTGGAATTTTCGGAGGACCGGAAAATCCGGTTCAAGCTGGACTCGGAAATTCCGGTGGTTCGGAATTTCCGGTCCCTGAACCCGGAATATCCGGTCCTGCTGACATTCCCGGTGGCAGTTCGCAAGGCCAAGATCAACCCTCTCCCTCACCAATGGACACCACTCCAATGGTTGATCAAGGCCATCAAATCAGTCAAGACGGAGACATGAATGATCAAGATGATCAAGCGATTCCTCCCACCACTCGGAGGGAAATCGAGATCCGCCGCTTGAATAGGGTTGGCACCTCACAAGAATTAAGAGCTCTATCTCTTGACAAGGTGCTTGGTGATGTGAGAAGCAAGGTCTCTACCCGAAGACAACTCGCAAGCTTTAGTGAACATCAAGCTCACATCTCCATGGTGGAACCCAAGAAGGTCTTTGAAGCTCTTGAAGATAAAGATTTGCTTGATGCTATGCATGAAGAGCTCAACAACTTCGAGCGCAACAAAGTGTGGAAGTTGGTGGAAAGACCCAAAGATTGCCGCAATGTTATCGGCACCAAGTGGATATTCAAGAACAAGCAAGATGAACATGGCATGGTGGTGAGGAACAAGGCAAGATTGGTGGCTCAAGGTTACTCTCAAATTGAAGGCATTGACTTTGGAGAAACCTACGCGCCCGTGGCTCGACTTGAGTCAATCTGTATTCTTCTTGCCTATGCCTCTCACCATAACTTTAAGTTGCAACAAATGGATGTTAAATCCGCTTTTCTAAATGGTCCACTAAATGAACTTGTTTATGTTAAGCAACCACCGGGGTTCGAGGACCTCAAGTATCCGAACCATGTCTACAAGTTGGATAAGGCACTCTATGGCCTTAAACAAGCCCCACGAGCGTGGTACGAGCACCTTAGAGAACTACTTGTAGACCGTGGATTCCAAGTTGGGGAAATCGACCCCACACTTTTCACTAAGAAAGTTAATGGGGAGCTTTTCATTTGTCAATTATATGTGGATGACATTATATTTGGATCGACTAACAAAGCATTTAACGAAGAATTCTCTAAGCTTATGACTGACAGGTTTGAGATGTCTATGATGGGCGAGATGAAGTTCTTCCTCGGATTTGAGATCAAACAATTGAGGGAAGGAACGTTCATCAACCAAGCAAAGTACATTCAAGACATGCTCAAGAAGTACGAGTTGCTTGATCTCAAGGATGCCTCTACTCCAATGCAAACCAAATGCAACCTTGAGCTCAACCCGAAGGGTAAGGATGTGGATCAAAAGGTATACCGCTCCATGATTGGATCTCTCCTCTACCTTTGTGCATCTAGACCGGATATAGTGCTAGCCGTAGGAGTATGTGCAAGATATCAATCGGCTCCTAAAGAAAGCCATGATGTGGCGGTCAAGAGAATCTTTAGATATTTGGCTTATACCCCAACTTATGGATTGTGGTATCACAAGGATGCAAATTTCTCATTATGTGGGTTCACGGATTCCGATTGGGCGGGAGATCATGATGATAGGAAGTCAACCTCCGGTGCTTGTCAATTTATTGGGAGGTCCTTGGTGAGTTGGTCTTCTAAGAAGCAAAATTGCATACCTCTCTCCACCGCCGAAGCCGAGTATGTTGCCGCCGCAAGTTGTTGCACTCAGTTGCTATGGATGAGGCAAACTTTAAAGGAGTACGGAGTCGATTGCGAGAAAGTGCCTCTTTTATGTGACAACGAAAGTGCCATCAAGATTGCCTACAACCCGGTGCAACATTCAAGAACCAAGCATATTGAGATCCGCCATCATTTCATAAGAGATCATGTGGCCCGTGGAGACATTGACTTATCATATGTGGGCACAAGGGATCAATTGGCGGATATCTTCACGAAGCCCCTTGAGGAAGGAAGGTTTTGCTTTTTGAGGAATGAGCTAAATATCATTGATTCGAGGTCCTTGGCTTGATCACTTGCACACTCACCTAGGGTGTAATTGCATCTTATCTAGTTTAGAAGTAGGCATGGAAATAGGGGGAGTGCGGTCCTAATACATTGGACCATCCCTCCCCCCATTATGCCGATAGCAAGTGTTCTTTTATCTCTATATTCATTCTTATGACTAATGAGCTAAAACGACGAGTATTGGTTATGTACCCAAGATACATCTTCGCGGTAACATGCCATACACTCCTACATGGTGGCCTCGGCCACCGACCTCCTCTCCTTGAAGAGTTGATTTTATTTGGAGCTTATTGTTGCTATCTGCCCTCCTTTTCATGCATGTGGGAAACCTACTCAACTTGGCTCTTTTGGTTCGATTTGGTTGTTGTGAGTTGAGTATGGTGTACCAATATCAGTTTGGAAATCTATCCCAAGCCTACTTTCCCCTGAAAACATTTCTCTCTATTGCACACAAGTCATCCTTTTGAAAACTGGGATTTTGGTTCAGCAGGTCGGAATATCCGGTTCATTTTGAACCAGAATATCCGGTGACTCGGAATATCCGGTGTAAGTCACACCCGGAATATCCGGTCTGGCGGTTTGGTCAGAAATATAAGGGCAGACTCGGGGTGAAGGGCTCATTAGTGCCCTTCTTCCACCCCCGACCTCCCTCTCCTCCAGCCGCCGCCCCTGCTGCTCCAAGGTCCCTCCGGAGCACTCCGACCGCCGGGGAACCTCTTTCTCGGCCGGATCTGCTCCTCCTCCGCCCCGGGAACTCACTCCTCCAAGCAATGGCCTCAATGGATGAGGGTAACTTTACTTTTCTTCTTCCTTATGTGCTTGCACTTGGATCTTGATGTGGAATTATTTGTTTCAATGTTGCTTGGTAGAGATTGTTCCTAGGACTATTCCCTGCCTTCTACATACATTAGTTTTGCATTATGTTGGATCGATCTAGTTTTAGACCGAGTCAATCTCAGATCTGCAGTTTCTGTCTGACTCGGAATATCCGGTTCAGATTGACTCGGAATTTTCGGTCCCCCGGAATTTCTGGTCATGTCTGAACCGGAATTTCCGAGTCAAACACTGCAGTTTTAAGATTAACTCATGTTTAACTACATATGATTCATCAAATGCCTATCTAATGTGTGTATTATCTCCTGACTTGTGTGCACTTACCTTATGCTACCCTCTATGCTCAAATTCACAGGTTCAGGTGGAAGTCCGTCCGCAGGGGGATCAAGGAACACAGGTAGAGCACTTGTCCACAAGCAACCAGTCAACAAGGGAAAGGGCCCTGCAACTCAGAGGAAGAAGAAAGCTGTTGCAAGCAAGCCCTCATCCAAGAAGAGAAAGAATGTCCCTAGTCCCCAACGTCAGAACTACTCCAAGATGCATTATGTGGATTACTCTCAGCTGAGGCAGGGGGACTGGTACCTCAGCGCAAGAGACAACTCTCTCGCTGATCGCAGCTTTTGGTGCCAAGCGCAAGAGCACATATTCGTGGATCTCTATCTCTCACTGTCGAAGCCCATTCGACCCATGCACCCGTTTGACTTTGCATCTCTGCAGAAGAAACCTGCATTTGCTGAGGCCATCCACATTGTCAAGACCATGGGTTTGGAGAGGTTGGTGCTCATCCGTTGTGCCTACAACGCGCAGCTTGTAATGCAGTTCTTCGCCACCCTAGTGATCAAGGGTGACTCGAAGAAGATCATGAAGTGGATGACTGGGGAATCATACTGTGAGTCCAACTTCGAGGAGTTTGCCAAGGTACTGGGCTATAGGTTTGATGGTGACAATCCCCAAGGCACTCGCATGCACACCCCCTACAAGCTCAACAAGAAGGAGACAGCTCACTTATATGGTGTGGGAGCCACCCCTGGATTCTCTCGTGACTTGCTTCCATTGTATGATGTTCTTGTGCGCATCCTGCGTGAGAACATTGCACCGAGTGGTGGCAACAATGACAACGTGGTTACCCCTCTCTGCAACCTGCTCCTTCACGCCAACCGCATTGTGGAGGACTCGGGTTCTGATACTGACTGGAGAGTAGATGTGATGGATTACATCTACAATGAGATGTATGAAGCTATGACCACCAGGGTCTCTATTCCTTATGCTCCTTACATAATGATGCTCCTCAAGTTTAAGTTCCCTGACTACAACTTCAGCAGTAGTGATTTGGTGCCACATGACTTCAAGAAGCTTTATGTGAAGAAGACTGTGGTCAAGCCCCCTCCTAGGCCTTCTACTACCTCAGCTCCAGGTGGATCTTTCATGGGTGATGCTAGGAGGGCTGCTGCTGCCTCTACTCATGTTCCTACCACTCATGCGCATGTCAAGAAGCTGAACTGGTTCCAGCGCAACATCCTTTGCATGAATGTGGACATCCGCAAAGAGCAATACAATGCCTACAAGGATCGCCGTCAGCTGGATTACAAGCAAGACTTGATCCTTCACCATGCTTCTAGCTCTCCTGCTCCTGCTGCTCTGTCTGAGCCCCTGACCTTTGCTCAGCGGAACCAGGGTTCCTTGGCTCCGTGGACACTGATTGACCAGGACCTTGGCGGCAGCTCGTACACCACTGGCTATGACTATGATGATGAGGAGGAAGATGATGATGAGGAGGCTGAGTCTGAGGAGTATGAAGAGGAGGATGATGATGAGGAGGAGGATGCTGGTGATGATGATGATGAGGAGGAGGACCCCTCGGACTGAAGACTTCCATGGGGACGTAGCATCGCTCTTCTTCCTTTTTGGCATTTCGATGCCAAAGGGGGAGAAGTTGCTCTACTAGGACTTCTTCGGGGATTTGCAAGGGTCGGGCACAAGCTTATGCGTTTATCATTTATTTGCGCTTGTGTCCATTTATCGTGTTTTAAGTTACTTGTGAAACTCTCTTTATTTCATTTGTGATATCTTTGTATTGAGACAATGGTTTGATGCTATCATTATCTTATGGTTGAGACTTCGAATTGATTGTGTTGGTATTCTCTTCATATTCCATATACACAAGGTATGAAAATCTATCTAGTCTCAATTGCTACCATAATCTTACTTTTGTCTCGTTTCTCCTTTGTGATATCTTGTGGTTGTTGTTATAAAATTGCTCCTATCATTTGTCATTTTGTGTTGCTTACTTGCATTTATTTAGGGGGTTCCATTTTCTGCCAAAAACATGATATTACCTTTTGTTTCTATGCAAATCTTGGTATTGTCATCTAACACCAAAAAGGGGGAGATTGAAAGAACATTTCTTAATCCCTAGTGTTTTGTGTGTTAGTTAACAATACCAATGATATACTAATCCTATTGCTAAGTATTTCAGTTTGGGTGAAACTCATATCACAAATCCTAAAGCCAAATTGTAGAGAAAAAGAGTTTCTGGAATTCTTCCCAGACTCGGATATTCCGGTTCCCCAACTCGGATATTCCGAGTCAACCCCAGAAAATTGGCTAAGTCAAGTTCAGAAGTACTACTGACTTCAATCGGAAAATCAGCTCGGAAATTTCAAGGACTCGGATATTCCGGTTCCCCAACCCGGATATTCCGAGTCAACCCCAGGAAAATTGGCTAAGTCAAGATTCCGAAGTGGTACTGACTCCAATCGGAAAATCAGCTCGGAAATTTCAAGGACTCGGATATTCCGGTTCCCCAACCCGGATATTCCGAGTCAACCCCAGGAAAATTGGCTAAGTCAAGATTCAGAAGTGGTACTGACTCCAATCAGAAATTCAGCTCGAAAATTTCAAGGACTCGGATATTCCGAGTCAACCTCAGAAAATCGGCTAAGTCAAGTTCAGAATTGGTTCTGATCTCAACCGGAAATTCAGCTCGGATATTTTCAAAGACCCGGATATTCCGGGTGACCGGAATTTCCGGTGTTACTTAAACCGGAATTTCCGGGTGCCCAAGACAGCCAACGGCCAGATTTTGAGGGGGAGTATAAATACCCCCTCACTCACTTAAGAACAGCTAGCTCTCAGATTTTCTCTCTCCTACCATTCTTGAAAGCTCAAATCATCAAGATCTCCCAATCCCCCCCACCCAAATTCATTGATCTTTTGAGGATTGGAGGATAAGGCCCGGATCTACATCCTCACCGAAGGGATTTGCATTTCTCCCCCATTCACTTGGGGATTTCGTGGCTAGGGTTTCCGGTGGAAAAACCTAGTTCACCATTGTTGTACTCTTGGTGTTACCTTGACCTTTTGTGGTCCTTGTGGTCTTCTTGGGAGCCCCCAATTCAGTTGTGGGTGTGTGCCTCAAGCGTTTGTAAGGGATTCGATCTCCGCCCTAAAAGGGGATCAATAGTGGAAGGTGGACTCGAAACCTTTGTGGTTGAGTTCATCGGAGAAGAAGGTGAGCCTTTGTGACGTTGCGGCTAACCTGTTGTGGTAGCGCACACCTCTCCAAACGAGACGTACACCCTTGGGTGAAACTCAGGATTACATCTTCGTCTCCATGTGCTTCACTTGGTTCCCTTTACCTTTGCTCCCTTACTTGCTTATCTTGTTATTGCTTAGATTATCATTTAGGTAAATTCACCGTAGTTGCATATCTAGAGAATTTACCTTTGTGTTGAGCCTAAATTTGAAAAGACCTAAAATTTGTAATAGCACCTATTCACCCCCCCTCTAGGTGCCGGATTCCCGTTCAAGGATGAGGATAGGTGTAAGGCTAATCGATGGGATTTTTCGGGATGGGCCGGGACAAAACTCAGAAACACCCCTGCGGTAAACGGGCTTGTGGGGATTTTTCGGTATTTCTGGGTGGGCCGGGAAATTCCCTTCTGAACCCAGCAAATACCGGACAAGTAAACAAGGCCTTAGGAACATCTAGTCTCATCATGTGAAGTGCATTTTAAAAAATCCTAAAATAAAATTCCAGTTGTACCTCCAAACATTTTATGTTAGCGGATGCACAAAAGTACTTTTACTAGACATTCTATTTTACACGGGGCACACAAAAAATGTATTTTCTTCACACAAAACTGTGTGCACCTACATAAAATGTCTGAATGTGCACCTGGGTTTTTTTAATAAATATTTTACTTGTGAAATAAGTTTTTTCGAAGTAAGAGCATCTAGTTCTACAAACCAAACCGGAGTTGCTGCAATTGTCGCGTGCTCAGTGTAGGCAAGCTTCCTAGAGGTAGTCGAAGTAAAGAAAGAAAATGTCATAGTTGGTGAACGGATAGATGTCGCCTAGAGGGGGGGGGGGGGGTGAATAGGCGATTTAAAACTTTTTCGAGGAGCCGGAATATCCGGTCCAAGAGTGACCGGAAATTCCGAGTAGCCGGAATATCCGGTACACAAATGACCCGGAAATTCCGGTATGCTTGATAAAGGCGGAATAAAACTAGAGGTTTACTTTAACAAGCATACAACCTAGATATATAAACTAGGCTCACCTATGTGCACCAACAACTTAAGCTAAGCAATACTAGTAACAAGATGATAGCAAGATATATGACTTCAAGCACGAAGACTATCACAATGTAAAGTGCATAAGTAAAGAGCTCGGGTATAGAGATAACCGAGGCACGCGGAGACGAGGATGTATTCCCGAGTTCCACCCAAAGGTGTACGTCTCGTTTGGAGAGGTGTGCGCAACCACAACAGGTTAGCCGCAACGCCACAAAGGCTCACCTTCTTCTCCTGATGAACTCAACCACAAAAGGTTCGAGTTCACCTTCCACTATTGATCTCCTTTGGGGCGGAGATCGAATCCCGTACAACTCTTGAGGCACACACCCACAACTTAATTGGGGGCTCCCAAGTCTTGAGGCACACACCCACAACTTAATTGGGGGCTCTCAAGTGACCACAAAAGGTCTTGACCACAAAAGGTCTTGGCCACAAAAGGCCGGCCACAAAAGGCGTCTAGGGTCCAAAGACCCAAGAGTAACAAGCTCACAAGTAATACCACCACGAATCCTCGTGGAGGGCTCAAACCGATGCAAATGCAATGGCAAGAGCACACGAAGTGCTCAAGTCCTTCACTCTCAAATTCCAACACAGAGAGGAAGAACAAAGGAAACCACAAAGGAGTCAAATCCTTCACTCCCAAATCCCACCAAAAGCAACTAATGCTTATGGGGGGAGAAGAGAGGAAGAACAAAGAAGAAGAACCACAAAGGAACTCCAAGAACTAGATCCACTAAGTCCCCCTCACTTAGAGGAGAGATGGATTGGTAGGATTGTAGATCTAGATCTCCTCTCAACTTTCCCTAAAGAATATGGAAGATTCAATGGAGGGATTGAGAGGGAAGTGAGCTTTCCAAGGTCAACAATGGAGTAGGAGAGAGGGGAAAGTCGTGCTGCCTTGGATTGGCTGGGGAAGAAGAAGGGGAGAGGTATTTATACCCCTCCAGGAAATATAGCCGTTGGCTGTTTCGACACTCGGAAATTCCGGTATAAGTTAGACTCGGAAATTCCGGTCATCCGGAAATTCCGGTCTAGAGAGACCCGGAAATTCCGGTCACCCGGAAATTCCGGTATAAGAGAGCTCGGAAATTCCGGCTGGAGTCAGAAGCAAAACCAAACTTTTCCTTAGTCATTTCTGGAGGACTTTTCTGGGGGCACTCGGAAATTCCGGTATATGGAAATTTCCGAGCACAATTTCCGACTGGAGTCAGAACCCTTTTTCTCCTTTCCTTAGCCGTTTTCTTGGATGAGATGGGGAACCGGAAATTCCGGTAGGGCGGAATATCCGGCCCCAATAATCCGAATCAGCAGAACACCGAAACGAAAACTGCTATAACTTTTGCAAATGAACTCCAAATGAGGTGAAACCAATTTTGTTGAAAATATTGCATCCCATAAATAGAGTAAAATCTCCACACATGGCAAGGTGTGGGACTTTCCTCAAGGAAGAACCGGCAATATTTTCTCCACCGAAAACGCAACAAGTTGTCCAAAGTAAAACCGATTTCGATGAACTAGAGCTTGACATGGAGATGAACCAAGCTCTAATTCCTCACCAACATAAAAGCCAAATAAGAACCAAGAAATATGATATGCCAAGAATGCAAAGGTTTGAGCTCTCCACAAGAATGCGATCAAGTTACTAACTTGAGAGCCCCTCTTGATAGTACGCCTATCTATCCTATAGCCCTATCAAGATCATACCTTTGCCTTGAGCATTCCACTTGAGTTGGATGATGACTATCTTGATCTCTTCAAGTAGATCATCTTTCTTGATTGCGCGTCCAAACACTTGCTTGATGAAGACTTCTCCAAATACTCCCCCATGCTCACCATGGGAGAGTCTCGCTAAGCTTCGTCTTCATGTCTCCATTGCAAGCACCAATCATAGGATCTTTCGAGAAAGCTTCTCTTGGTCTTGCACAACTCATCTTTTCTTCACTAAGATGATGTCTTGAATCTTCAAGACATACTTGCAATAAGCTTCACTCAACACATGAGCTTCAAGAGTTCAACACATGAACTCCACAATTCCATGGACATGATCTATAATGATATCTCAATGCAAACATTAGTCCATATAGATTGTCATTCAATTACCAAAACCACACATGAGGGAAAATGCTCTTTCAGTTGGTCGTTGACGTGAATCCCCTCCGATCTCCGACGACACTAACGATGGAGAAGATACGGGACAACCTCGCACCAGGCTTATTCAAGGATGAAGTCAAACGGTGAAAAGTCAAGAAGCTCGGGAAGACGCTGACAACGAGACTAGTTGGTAGGTTCATCAAGCTTATTTAAGGATAAAGTTACACCGTCAAAATTCAAAAAGCTTCGGAAGCCAAAGATTAGAGCGAAAGAGGCTCAATTGAGCTACCTGGCATTTGTGGACCGGCTAGAAGATGCCTCCACTAGAAGTCGAACATGGAGCCTCGTCAAACATTGGATACAGAAGAACACAAGTTTCAGTACGCACCTTTTTTAACATTAAAAGGCGTTGTATTAAAATGGGCATGGGATACAAAGCGGTTTACAACAGGACCCACACAAGAAAGAAATTATATCCAGGTCCCTGAACAATTGTAAGAAGGACCTCCAACATAGAATTGGGAACGCAATCAGGTCCTTCAACGTGCTCGAACTCAACCTCGTCGTCGCCGGGGACGAAACCACTTGGGACGGAGAGGGCGCCATGGCACACGCCCACGACAACCGAGCCAACGGGCCTCCAAAATGGCACCAGGGGAAAAGGTTGAAGATGACGACCAACATCCAGCATGGCCACACAAGGCCGCCTTTTGACCTGAAGAATCGCCGACGCAACGAGGGCAT
Source organism: Poa annua (assembly GCA_026929855.1). Taxonomy (NCBI): domain Eukaryota; kingdom Viridiplantae; phylum Streptophyta; class Magnoliopsida; order Poales; family Poaceae; genus Poa; species Poa annua. The sequence goes on from CM049428.1 coordinate 31,540,746, forward strand.
GGCCTCTTGCCACCAAGGCCGACGATGATGAGTTCCAGTAGAGCCGCCCTTCGGCTAGAAGATGGGGAGGAAGAAACCTCCATGAACCCGCACAAACACCACAGATCCTCCAGATCCAATCCTCACTGCACCATCTCCACCCATCCCCTCGCCGCCACAGCCGGCGAGAGAGAGAGAGAGAGAGAGAGAGAGAGAGAGAGAGAGAGAGAGAGAGAGATCTCGCAGAAGACAACAATGAAGAGGAGCCCCCTACCATGAGCCTCGCCTTATTGGGGCCGCTACCGCCCGTAGCTGCAATCCTTAGCACCGACCACCGAGGTCGGCTGCCATCGGAGTAGGAAGGCGCATTAGCAGCGCAACTCGATGCTAGCGACCCACAGCAGCACAACTTAATCGACGAGATCCTCCACTTCTCCCACATACCACCATGGCCGACCGGAAGCTGCAAAGGAAAACAACGAAGAAATCTGCAAGGATGCTTATATCCATCGATCTGCCACCTCCATCCCTCCTCCACCTTGGAAATCTGACGGAGAGCAAAGCGATGAAGTGCCCGCCGCCGCGCAAGCACGCCGGAGCAACTTCCCTTCGGGGCAGGGGAGACAGCATGTCGCCATACACCACATGGGACCACTCGCCGAGCACCAAAACAAGCAGGAAACCTACTAAGCAATCAAATGTTTCGTAAGTAGTGGACTATTACAATGCATTATCACATTGATCATCTCTAACTTGGACATGCCACTGTATAAGACATGACCCTCGATTCCCCAAGAGAAGAGGATCCCTTGAAACAAGTTCGCAAAGACAAAATACACAATGCACGTAGGTCTTTATCGCTAAAAGAGGGGCCGAATCTAGATAAATCTTTCGTGTCAATCTTGTTCCTACACATCCACAACTACTTCCCTCAAACATCCTCAAGATGTTAATCCATTTTGTGAAGAATTGTTGTCAAATTTGTGGTACTGCAAGTTCACGGTTTTTTAAAACTAGCTAGTATACAAAAAAAAGGATAGTTTGCATGAGTTTTTCCGTTTTGTTGAATCCGTCTTAATTTATGTGATTTATCCTCAAAACAGGGTCAAAATAATCAACATGACTATTCATGGGTGTGGTTATCGCTCTCCCATGTTGTGATCTTAATTCTGATCATGAGCTTTGCTAATGTAGCTGAATCATATGATGTTTCTCTCTCTAATAATTGATAAGCACAATAGCCATAGCCGTAGGGTCAATCCCCAGACCATAACCATAAATGGCGATGAGAGAAAAGCTATTTCTTTCTTCTAGCCTATTCCCCAAGGATGGGAAGAATCATGTTCAAGACAACGACTCTGCTCTTTGTTGAGTGGGTAATTTCCTTTTCTTTCAAAGAATAGATTCTAGATTACTGGTCTTAGCGGAAGAGGAGCTCTTAGCGATCCCCCGCTTTTTTACTTCTTTCTCTCTTTCCTTGGAAAGAACAATAGTTTATTAAGGCCTAGCTTTTGCTTTTATAGAATCGACTTTAAAAGTGGAAAATAGGTCTCTTCTTCAATGAAGGCAGACTATTCACTAAGCCAACAAGTTAGCGAAGGAACTTTTTCTGGTCTTGCTGCTTTAAAGCGAATGAGTCTTCCTTATTCAACCTTGGGACACGTATTTTGTTTGTACACAATCAACGCAGGCCCTCCCGACATATGTTGCAACCAACCTTCATGTACAATCTTATTTCGTATTGGAGTACAACCTATCATAGGCCCAACAAAGGCAAGACGGAAAGCAAGCATTAAGTGAAGAAGCAAGGTCCAAACAAAGTAGTGAAATATTTCCTTTATGTAATGGATATGATGGTTCTAACTTGATTGATGTCTAGTATAATTTCCGTAGCCCATGGTGACAATGGGGGACTCTATGGATAATAGATTAGAATGATATTGATCATGAGTTTGTTCTTTATATCTTTGACTAAATAAGGGAATCATGAGATAACTTGATACATGTTTATCATAATCTCCTTAGTACCAAACTGATAGCATGTCGATAATTTCCTTAGCATGGAAATATTAGAAATACATAAATTATACATAAATTAGTATGTGTTTCTTTAGTATGATTTTGAATGCTTTAAGGTGTCCTTATATTTGAAAAACAAACTTTAAGGTGTTCTTATATTAGAAAGACGAACTTTAACGTGTGCATTTGTAGCTCTACGTTATGTTGGTCCACAAAAAGAATGAACTCGGAGTAATCATTACCATGAATGCTTTTGGAGGAATTATCATGTGTTCAATGTTAATAATGTTGAGAATCGTCACTAGTGAAAGTAGGAACCCTATGACTTGTTTCCAAGCATTGAAATACAATTTTTAGTCAAATTTGTTATTTTTTTTACCTTGCTTCATTTTTTATTTCAGATTACAAATACTTGTTTAGACCATCCATATTACCCGTATTTTATCATCGTTTCACCGAATAAGTGCGCCTATAAAACTTGCAATTTCATTAGGTCTACTTTGGACACAAGAGGCTTCTTGTATCTAAACTATGAATTGTTTAAGAGGTATACATTCAACATACACTTCCCCGTGTTCGATAAACCTTAGGTCATTCACCTAAGAGAAGTGTTCTTGTCCTACAAACCTATACGCTGGTAAACATAACGGAATCTACAAAAATAGAAACATGTACGTAGTAGACATCAAGTAACATGTTGACAATGTGTATTTTGTGCGTACTGATTAACTATTGAGTTAGTCACAATTTAGAAGATGCATTTTGTTGTTTGGAAATTTTGGATTGTGTAATTGTTGTTTAGATCATTTTGATCATGTTGCTTATTATTTAATTTTGTTGAGCGTTGTCTAGTCACTACAAATCACGCTTGCACTGTATTGTTTAGGTAATTTTGATGATGCAATGCGCTTTTTAGGAACTTTGATGATACCATTTGTTGTTTAATAATTTGGATGGTGCATTGTACTTTTTAGATAATTTAGATGATGTATTTCGGTTATTTAGTAATCAAGATGTTGCATCGTGCATTTGTGTTGTTTAGGTAATTTCAGTGATCATTTGATGATGATGCTCCGTACATTTGGTATGTATATTCATGAAGTTAGTAAATTTGTCACATGGTTAATTACATACTGCATGTCAAGCCCTAATGCAATGGTAATTTTCATATAGGACGACTCGTCTCTCACAGATGCATGTGGCCTAATGCAATGGTACTTTCCATGTAGGACGACTAGTCTCTCACGGAGGAATTCAGTGACAATGTTAGGTTCCTCCCATTCTCTTACCCCGAGCCCCGAGGGAGGTTATCCGGAGGGAGGTGAACGTGTTCGGCCTTGGTAAAAGCTAGTGTCTGGATGGTAGTTAATGCTACAAAACGAAAGGTCACCCTTAGTCCTTAGAGCATCTCTAGTGGAATGTGGAAACCGACGTGGAAACGAAATTTAGACGACCAACAGAGAAAAAAGGCCTCCAGCGAACTCGTGTATATGGGCGTGTACCGTTTCCACACCAACCCACCTCGGTACCAGGCGTGGATACTTCCACGCCGCATCCACACTCTGGAAAACGAAGGCGCGAAGAAATCCCCGTGCTCCTGGTTCCCGCGCCCCTCCGAAACTGCTCCAGGCCTCCGAGCTCGCCGCCGCCAGCCGCATCCAAGGTCGCCTCGGAGCTCGCCGCCGCCACCTCCGGTCTCAGGTTTGTTGGTCCCTATCTCCGGACGAAACAAAGATGAGAGAGGGGCGGCAGCCGCACGCCGTGCAGGCCGATGCGCCGGCGGCCTCGCGCCCTGGTAAAAGGGAGAGAGATGAGAGGGTCGGGAGGAGAGGAGATGAGGGACGGGGCGGTGCTCCATGGAGGGCTGGGAGGAGAGAAGGTGAGGGGCGGGGCGCACAGGTCGGCGTCGGTAGATGGGTTCGGGGCGGCGGAATCGAGCAGGGGCAGAGGAATTCGAGCAGGGGGTGGAGGAATCGAGCAGGGGCAGAGAAATTCGAGTAGGGAGCGGAGGAATCGAGCAGGGGGCCGGGGAGCAGAGGAGTGGACGCTGCAGGGAGGAGCTAGTGTAGCGTACCTGCTCTTAAAATAAGGCAGATACCTGTGTATAGTGCAAATCCCTGGATCGATTCATTTGCACACACAGTTTACGATGTAATATCACAACAAAGGTCAATTTTATTACATCGATGATCCAGAATTACAAAATATTCTTTACAAATTGCATAGCATAAAGCTAGCTTTGAAAAGTACACCGCGGAAATACAATAGCAGTGAGCCTCTATAACTTTCATGCTGCCACAGGCGAAAACATGTTGGTTGTAGACTCGAAACCTTTAAACGAAACCTCACTCGTCATCTGATCAATCTGCAATAAGAAAAATATTGCAACAACGTGGGTCAGATTCCATTAAAAATGGAGTCTGGCAAGTGACACTATGGTGGACACTTAATGGAATAACTCTATAGGCTACATGCATATTTGGCTGGTGGAGTTCAAGGCTAGTTTGCATAAAGCCAATTTTTCCTACTCTTTTGAAAACATTTTTCTTGAAATCAGGACAAGTATGGCATGAAAACCATAATCTCATCTTCCCTTGTTCACCCATCAACTTTTAACTTAGAAATTTGAATGTTGGGAGCCTCCGTTGAATCCTTGATCAGCTGCTCAAAATTGTCCGTAACCGAGGACACGGCTAAGTACTTAGTTTTACACTCTGCAGAGGTTGTGCACTTTCACCATTAGACCCAACAAACCCAAACTATCCTCAAGCACACCATTTGTGCTAAGGAAAAGGAGAGAGTTGAGACGAGACTTTTCAGAAGCATTTTCGCACCCCATAACGGCCTGACGCGCTCCACCTACAAAACCTCTACCACCACCTGTCAGGCCGGGGCGAGTCCACACAACTTAATCCATCTAGCCAGAGCCCATTGACTAATGGTTGCACTAGAAGCAATCTTCACTTGGAGAAAACATTGGTCCTTTATTACCCTGGGTGGCCATCCACAAGTGACTATCCTTAGAGGTCACCCCTAAGGAATAACACTCAACATAAACCAATCAACACCAAATTCCACCCAGGTGTTACATTAACTTAGTAGAATTTACTTTTCGTAAAACAACTTTTGCATAGCATCAATATTTCTACCAAGTTACCAGTAGGATTCTAGACACAACTAGTGTAAAGGATATGGTAGTTTTAGCATAGCAATAATATCCAACACATGCATGTAAGAAATACACTAAGTAATGCATAAAATAGGAAGTTTATGAGGTGTGCCACTTGCCTTTGAATGTTGTCGTTGTTCACAAACTCTTTTCAACAACGAACGTTTGCTCTCCGTTTAATCTAAACAATATAAGCAAGCAATAATACAACAATCAACAGCAAGCACAAATCCACAATGCAAACAAACACATACTAGATGAATAAATAAGTCTTATAAAACTTTCTAAGGAAAATATGTTCATGCATGATATGCAAAAATATTCCTAAGGCTAGAAATGCTTGTTCATGCCAATAAATTATTCTAAGTTAATGCAAGGCAAGTGTGTTAGCCAAATATGACTAAGGACCAAGGTCATAAAATCAATTGCTATAAGTCAACTTGACTAAGTTGTAAGACTGCTCCTAGTCTTCATCATGTTTGATCTTGAATTCTTCAACTCCTTTGTAGTTTCCTTCATCTTCAATTAGCACTCTGAGAACCTGGTCAAAATCACTAAGGACTTGGTTTATGTCCAAAGTGGAAGAAGAATAGGATGGCGGAAAAAGATAAAGAAAAGATGTAGTTTTTCTTCTAGGCTTCATCTCCAGACTTGTAACTTTCTCCGATGTCTTCACTGAATCATGTAGACTTGATGGTTCTTCAGACTTGATGATTTGTATATCACCCGGGCTGGTCTTGGATATACCTTAGCCACCACGAGGTCTAAGAGAAAAGAAAAGAGAGAAAGACTTAGAGAAATAAAGGGGGATGGTCTTCTTGCAGTTCCTCTTGATTTTCTTCTTAGTGTTTTTTTTTTGCTTCTTGGAGATGCCTTCGGAGTTTTGTTTTTCTTGGCTAAGTCTTCATTGGCCTTCTAGTCTTCATGTTAAGAATCTCAAGTGTCTAAGTGCATAGCACTTTACCAAAACACTATGCTCAAAATAATCCTAACTTAGAGAAAATAAGGAAGAAGTTTTTCCTCAGAGGAGTATAACTATACAATACAATATGCTATGCATGCAATGCAATGTTTAATCACAAGAAAACATCAAACTTGATTTGTTTGAGAAGTCAAAAATATTTCTAAATACTTTTGTGACCAAAGTGTTCATAATATGCCTAAGTACTTTATAATTTCGAATATATGATGAAATTAATTTTAATATATTTTTAATCAATTTTAATCATTAAAACAACACTTAAAATTATTTAATCAATATTATTTACAAAATCATAGAAAAATTATTCTACAAAATTAGTAGAAAAATACTACTGCCAATACTTAGACATTCAAATTTATAGCAAAAGAGTTTGATAAATTTTAAATTTCAAATTTGAAGTTATGTTCAAATTACCATTAATGCCACTTTTGAATTTCAATAAATTTTAATTTGACAAAACATAAAAGTAATGATGCCAAAAGTTTCTACGTGTCATAAGCTTTCCAAAAATATTTTATTTGTAAAATTTGACCAAACCAATAAAACGTAGTGATAGATTTAAAATTTAGGATTTTTCTGCAAAACTGCCGGTCTTCGGTTAACTGTTGACTTTGACTGCTGACGTGGGAATTGACTTGCTGACGTGGCAGGCTGACTGGGATTTGACTACGAATTTGACCAAAAATAAAGTTGCTCAGATGGAAAAACACTCTTAACGAAAGTTGTAGAGAATTACGTGTTCTTTCTAATTATCACAATTATAACATAAGTGGATGAATAAATCGGTCACAAATCTCAAAATACCTTTCTGGTCCGAAATTTCAAACGCGAATATCTCTCAGCTCGCTGAACCAAAAGAGGTGAGGCTTGGGCAAAAGAAAGGTCTTGATCAGAGGAACAACTTTCGTATTGTCGTCCTAAACTTTTGAGATGGTTTGATTACTCGAATAACATCAAACACGATCTGTATTATACAGAAAATTACGTACGTTAAAATAAAAAGTTGTCAACAGGAAAGTTGTAGATATGGAGTAGATCTACCTTTTCACCGAAGGAATTTCGATTTGGCGCAACGAGCGCGAAGAGATCTGAAAAATACGACTTCATATCTGATGGATGACGATTCGAAATTCTTCCTCCACGCTTGATGAAAAGTGTTGAGGCTTATTGGGATGGAAAGATATCGACGAGATCTACAACAATGATCAAGGCCCCGTCGCGATTGGAGATGGTTTTGTTCGTCGAACGAACGAAATACTATTTCGCTGATTAGGGTTTCGGTGGAACAAAAAGAGTAAAAGAGATGCCGGCGGCTACAGGGGTTTATATAGGCGGAGGGATGGTGGAATAGATAGGGCTTGGAGTCGTGAACGCGTAGGATCAAGCGGATCCGGATTTGGAGTTATATTTCTTGAGATATACGTGTTTGAATGAAAGGTGGTTGGAAAAACGAATTTTCAGAATTTGAGTTGGATACGGTTCGGTTTGGTTCGGTTCGATCTTTTTGTGGGCCGGCTGGCCCGATTCGTTTTTTTTTTCCTTAATTTTTTCATAACTTTTGTTTTAGAACTCCGAATTAAGTGAAATTAATTTCTAAAAATTTCTAAAAATTATATCTTTATTTTAAAACATTTATGGACATGTTTTGACCACTTTTTTAAAAATATTAATTTTGAATATTTGATTTAATGCAAATTTGACACTTTTGTCAAATTTGGAAATAGAAATTTAATTAATTAATTTATGACTAAATAAAATTTGGTACCACAATTGTGAACATATGAAAATAATTATTTCTAATAATTACAATCAAAATATTAAAGTAAAATAAGATAAATAGCATAATCGTTATTTTATTTTTAATATTTTCTCAAATAGGTTTTCAAGTGGAATTAATATTTCAACCATTGTAATTTCAAATATAACTAATGCAAGAAAATGATGAATGCATGCATGAAGTTTGTTTTCAAATCGACATACAAATGATTTTCAAAAAGTTTTTAATTTTTCTGATTTTTCAAAATTTGAAAAATCATAGGATGTTACAGCTAGGCAGGGGAATCGAGAGATGCAGGCAGGGGAATCAGGAGAGATGGAGGTAGGGGAGAGATGGTTGGTTGGAGACGATGAAATTTTGCAAACTGAGATTTCTGGAGCAAACTGAGATTCGAACTCATATGTAGCATTTGTGTATTATCATTGCAGATGGGTTTGGTGTCTCACAATTGCAGAAGTTTCTGAAGTGGTGTAAGAAGTGTCGTTGCCGACACAACAACCTTCCACGCCTGTGAAAGGAAAATTACACAAAGGGAAAAATTGGTCTAGTCTTGAGAACAAAGTGTTGATGGAAGCATGGACAAACACTAGTTTGGATGTTGTGATCGCCTGCGATCAAAATTTAACAGCTTATTGAAAGATAGTTGTTGTAAATATAGCCGTTGTAAATATACACGTTCTTACATACACGCTCCACTGAAAAACAGGACGTGTAAAATTTAGAGAAGGTGGATATGAACGTGTATATGAAAATAAGTCTAAATTTCCACGTTCCACTAGAGATGCTCTTACAACGTAAGCCACCACAACGCCATGATTTGTCCTAAGAGATGCTACGTCCAGTTAAATAACAATTACTTGAAGATGCTAATGCAGTTAAATAACGATGACTTGTATACGCTTGCAATCCCAAATTTGTAATAAGAAATGCGGGTGAGTAAGAAGACAAGGTGGTCATCACATCAATAGGACTGATTCTCTAGGCCAAGCATATAATGGAGTTATAGAAATCTGGAGACCGTACTCAGCAACTCTAGCCGACTGTTTCATAAGATATGCTTTTGATTCAAATTCTATATTTTTTGGGATTCTGAATCTACTAGATTTATTATCCCACATGTATTAAACAATGTATCCTTGTTTGAGATGAAATAAAGTGCACCATTTCGTTATTCCCTTAAAAAAATAGGTGGTCATCAATAGTGTGGCAGACCTTTGCCAAATTCTATAAGTTGGAAGGTGGGTGACTAGTGCTCAAGGCCGTGAATACTTGAGTGAGCCGTGAGTTCCACCTAGTTGTTGATCAACAGGTGGCGATGGATTTTGCTTATTAGGAAAACTCATGATGAAATTGTTCATTCCCACACACAAAATGATCCAAGAACAAATAGTTATTTAGGTTTGTATTTTTAAATGTTTGAATTTGGCAAATAACTATTTGGATAGCCCTCTTGGGGGTGGTGGCACAGCTGGGAAAAACGCCCACCATATTGTATTAGTGCCATGAGTGGGGATTCTCAAAGGGACATCCATGCAGCACCATCGGTTGATGAACGAGCTGAGAACTTTGTAGTGCTAAACTGTTCCGACAGCCCCTGCATTGTACTATCAATTTTCTCATTCTAGATTGGCATGGGATTGGTATACAAAATTTGTACTCTCAAATTTCTCATTTAGATTGGCATGTGATTGGTATACAAAATTGCCGCTTAATCAAATTGCATCAAAGCATTCACAACATGGAGGGAAATTCTGCCCTGTAGCATATTTATAGGACAACAGCACAAAAGGTCATAGTAATTGCACATCATAACAAACGTCATAGCATCTCACAACCAGTTTCAGGCCTGATAGGACATCAAGAAATCATTTTTCATATGATAATCTGATCTTTGGCAAGTTGACAATAAAGGTCTATAAAAAGGTTAAACAATAACAAATGACAAGTATACAGAATAAAATTGACCCAAACCTAAGTCTCAACCTTATATAGTTAAACCAAACATAATTCTCAAACATAAGTCCGTTTTAACCTTATATAGTTTTATGATCCAACTGAATGTTATGCTTACTAACATGTTAAATGTTATGCTTTGCAGCACAATCACATCACAGGATATTGTACAAAATTAGAACTGATGAATATTTGACACCCTTAAACTACACTACACATCATATTTAGCAATAGCAATAGAACACAGCCTTAAATCACGACCAAATGCCATATTAAATCAGACCATCAGGATGACTAACCAAGAACCCTGACAAGATAGTATGCTTCATATAGCACATTGCCCTCACTCATCACCATGCAACAAATTTAACCATTTCAAACATAAACCCGATAATTATAACAATGCAGTAAACAAATAACTCGGATGACAGGATCACATAAGTACAGAACAGAACGAATAACTCAAAACATAATTCGAATTCAACAGCACTTGATAATATTATCCATCATGACACAATATCAAAACAAAATAGGTAGCACACCTGTAAAGGTGCAGGTGTTCTGTTTCAAAATTCTACTTCAATACGACAGACAGACAGAAATTGACAGCTAAAGAAAACTTTCTTGTTATTTTTTTCTTCTTCCCCGGAGAGAATTGTAAAGCAGCCTACGCCTTCTGGTTGTAGACGTAGGTGAGACCGCACTTACCGCAGTAGTGGCGGTCGAAGTGGTTGGCCATGAAGGTCCCGGCGCCGCACTCAGCGTTGGGGCACTCCTTGCGGAGGCGGGTTACCTTGCCGGTGGAGTCGTCAACCTTGTAGAACTGCAGCAGGGCGAGCTTGACCTTCTTGTGCTTGTGCTTTTGCTTCTTGGGCTTGGTGTAGGTCTTCTTCTTGCGCTTCTTGGCACCTCCCCTGAGACGGAGCACCAGGTGTAGCGTGGACTCCTTCTGGATGTTGTAGTCGGCGAGGGTGCGGCCGTCCTCCAGCTGCTTACCGGCGAAGATGAGCCGCTGCTGGTCCGGGGGGATGCCCTCCTTGTCCTGGATCTTGGCCTTCACGTTGTCGATGGTGTCCGAGGACTCCACCTCCAAGGTGATGGTCTTCCCCGTCAGGGTCTTCACGAAGATCTGCATCTTGGCCGGCGGCCGCGGCAGCGGCGGCCTACCTAGCTGGGGCGAGGGTGGTGGCTCACGGTGGCGGCGGGGCGGAGGCGGGTAGGGTTAAGGAGGAGGAGAGAGGTGATATATATATATATAGGTGGCATGAGGTGGCCTGCGCCGTTCGATTTTCGTCGGATTTTTAACTGGGCCTGTGTGTGGTTGTTGGGCTTTTAGGCTTTCATAGTTGGGCTGCGTGTAATTCTCTTCCCCAGCTCGCGTTTACCTTCTTTGTTCTTTGTTCTCTCTCGCCACGCCGACGCCTTCCTCCAATTCCGCCGCCAAGCCGAGCCGAAGCCAGCGCCAACTACCGCCGCCGCAGCAGCGCCGGGGAGGTCTCGAGATACCACGCTGATTATGGCGTCCAGCAGTTCCGCCGGCGAAGTGGGCGGTTCAGGTACGGAATTCCAGGCAGCAGCGCCGAATTTTGGACACCGTGTTACGCTTTTCCTCCTTAGATGGCGATTAAAGATGCATCTGTCCACTGGCTGTTCCGACGGTTACTTGTGTACACCCGCGAGCATTTGAAAAGAGAAATTTTATCATCGCTAGAAGAAACTGTTTGTCTAACCATTCATGCTGGATTCTGAAGTCTCAAACAGTAGCACATTACATTCCAATTTGGCAATTTCCTACTACTAACCTTACTTTTGGTACTTGAACTAGGATGCAGATATAGGAATGGTTGTACGATAGTGTTGCAGTTTTGCTAAGTCAATATGGAAAACATTTATTATTATTATTGACTGACTGACGATTGGTGGCGATGGATTTTGCTTATTGAGTTCCACCTCCGATACTTCATACCCATCCACCTCCGAACCATCATCCCCAACCATGACACAGCCGCCAGCTAAAACCATGCCAGCCCTCGAACCACAGCTATCGGAGGTGCCCTCTAATGCTGCTTCGTTCAATCAAGGAGCAATTTACATGTGTTGAGTATATTTCTGAATAATGGTTATACTTTTGTCACATTTCAAACCAAAAGTGTTTCTGTTTATGGGCACTACTCGTATACTGGCATATTTGCTATATGAATTGAAAATATGCTGCGTAGATTGAACAAAATAAAGTATAACTTCTGTGGAAATATTCAGCATTTTGTGATCCAGTGCAACTAAAGCTTAATCAGATCACAAACAATATTGCAAGCATGTACCTTCTTTAACAGTCAGCAGTTCTGAACTAAAGTAATTCTCATCTTGCTTATATTAATGCCAGGGTCCAAAGCTATGGTTGCAGAAGAAGCACTACCAGCTTCTGGAAATGCTGATAACTCAGAGCAACAGCTTCGTGATACTGGTGTGTACTATTAATTCATATCTGTGCTTGATTTTCTCTTCTCTGAGTTGCAAAATAAAGCTGGTGATTCTGCACACACTGATTAGAATCGACCTTTTTCAGATATATACATCAGATTACAATAATATGAAACTGTTACGTGTATGATTGCATGGTTCATAGTCCGATGGAGTTGTCATCCATGATGTTTTCTTTTGGTTATATTTGTCCTTTGTCTACTTGATATTATGTAATAACTAATAATTATTAACCACTAACCAATTGGCTTGGAACATTTCCTCGTCTCACACTCCTTCTGTTTGTTACATGGACATTGTATCTGATATGCAACTCTAACCATTATTCCTCATACGAGTGTCCTAGTAAAACTGCAAAAGTTCATGAATATGTGATGTTATTAAATATTTTTCGTGAAAACCTGATTGTATTAATTAGTTTCACATGACCAAACTAAATAATGTCTGTATAATGTGATGGAAATTCAATTTGGCACATGGGAGCATATGTTCCTGCTGATAGTTGTTTGAGGTTTACTCTCATTGAGAGAGGATGGCACTAGGAGAGTTGGGGCAATTTTCGTTGGTTTATTTCTCACACACAATGTCATACCAACCTGAGGGGTTGGGGTTACATACTTATAGGCTGCTAGCCAGCCAGAATATGCTAGTCTAAGATGCTAGTCTAAAGCAGTCAAGATTGTCCTTGATGCTATCCTAACAGACTGTCCTAGATGCTATCTTTAACTGCCAGTCCTTGACACAAGGACCATGTGTGCTAAGACCAAACCCCACAAGACTATAGTACAGAGACTTATCCATCATTCTCCCCCTAAGTCTCGTGCGTTGTCTTGTGGACGGGCTAAACCATCCCAATCCTGGAGCAGAGTTCAAGGAACTTGATCCTCCCAAGAGGCTTGGTGAGCAGATCAGCGAGCTGGTCCGTGGTGTTGATGTAGCTCGCCGTGATGCTTCCTTCCTCCAAACAGCCTCGGATGAAATGATGTCTCAGCCGGATGTGCTTGTTCCGTTCATGAAATACGGGGTTCTTTGCCAGGGCCAGAGCAGACTTGCTGTCCACCATCAGCTGCACAACTCTAGTGTCTCTGCCGAGGAGATCACCAAGCAGTCGAGCGAGCCAAAGTGCCTGCGTGCAGGCTGTGGAGGCTGCCATATACTCGGCCTCGCAACTGGACAAGGCAACCACCTGTTGCTTGACCGACTGCCAGCTCACGAGGCACTTGCCGAGGAAGAACATGATCCCGCTCGTGCTTTTACTGGTGTCCATGTCGCCGGCGTGGTCGCTGTCGCTGTACCCGATGAAATCTGCCACCCCAGGGCATCTAGGGTAGTGAAGGCCATGGTTGAGAGTCCCTGCAACATAGCGGATGATCCTCTTCACAGCCTGCTCATGCTTCGTCGTCGGTCGCTGCATGAAACGACTAACGTAGCCGACGGAGAACGCCAAGTCCGTCCGAGTGTGGGAGAGATAGCGAAGGCTCCCCACAAGACGCCGGTATAGTGTAGCGTCCACTTCGTTGTGCTATCGCGGCTCAGTTTCAGCCTCTCCTCCATTAGAGAGAGAGCTGGGTTGCAGTCAGTGAGCCGAGCTAGCTCAACGATGCGCTTGGCGTAGGCGGTCTGTTGTAGCGTGATCCCAGAGTGATCCTGGTGCACCTCAATCCCCAAATAGAAGGAGAGGGGCCAAATCACTCATCTGGAAAGCAGCTTTCATCTCCTCCTTGAACGCAGCCACCTCTGCATCCTTGATGCCAGTGATCACCAAGTCATCGACATAGACACCCACCAACAGGGCATTTCCTCCGCTGCCCCGTCGGTAGACGACCGCCTCGTGCGGGCTTTGCTCGAAGCCCATCGTCTTCAGCGTGAAGTCCAGCTTGGCATTCCACGCCCTTGGTGCCTGTCGGAGGCCATAGAGAGCCTTGTGCAAACGAAGTACCACGCCCTCCTTGTTGGGGATCACAAAACCCGGCGGCTGCTGCACGTAGACTTCCTCCTTCCATTCACCGTTGAGGAAGGCCGACTTGACGTCCATGTGGTGGACACACAAGCCCTCCTGGGCAGCTAGTGCAAGGATGAGCCGCACAGACTCCATCCGTGCCACAGGAGCAAAGGCGTCGTCAAAATCGACCCCCTCCCTCTGCAAGAAACCTCGCGCCACCAAGCGAGCCTTGTGCTTGACGATGACGCCGACCTCATCCCTCTTCAGCTTGAACACCCATTTAAGGGTGATCGCGCGATGACCACGAGGGAGATCAACAAGTTCCCAAGTGCGGTTCTCCTTGACCGCATCCATCTCCATCTGCATCGCAGCGCGCCATGCTGCGTCTTTGTCAGCCTCTGCAAAAGAGTGAGGCTCACCGTCCTCATGCGCAAGCTGCAGCTGCGCCTCCAAGTCCTGTGGCACCAGTCCCGACACCGGCTGGTCACCGAGTAGGCTCTACACTGTACGGTACCGCAGCGGCTCGTCGCCATGATATGCATCGATGCGCTCCTCATCATGAGGGAGCGGGGATGCGAACTCCACCGGGCTGTGCACTGGAGATGATGTAGACGTGACCGGAGGAGTGGCTGCCAGTGATGGAGTACGTGGTATCGCTGGCTAAGGTGCCATCGGTGTAGCTAACACCGGGGTTGACGGAGTCTTGGGGGCTGAAGTAGACGTGCTCAGCGAAGAGGAGCTGCCTGCTGCCCCAGCCTCCTCGAACTGGACGTACTCGATGATGAAGTCGTCACATGTCGGGGTCGAGCCTGTTAGAACAGGGTGTTAGCTGTGTGTGTAGTTAGCATATTGTATAGGGGCTTCTTTGCTTATTTCCCTTATGTACATGTTCTGGCCTGTTGGCCCCGACTGAATACAAGCTCACTTCATAACATGGTATCAGAGCGTGGCTAGGTTTCCCCGCCGCCGCCGCCGCCACCTCCGGCCGCCACCGCTGCATCCTCTCTCCATCGAGCTTCTCCCCTTTCAGCTTATCCCCTTGTCTTCAAGCTGCTAGGCCGCCACCACCGTTCCAGGCTGCCGTTGTTTTCCGCCGTTCTTCCTGGCCGCTGCTGCTGCTAGTTTTCTTCAAGCTGCTGCTGAAATGGCGCCCTCCACCACCGGTGCTGTACCAGTTCCTCGATGTCCTGTTATCTTCAACGGGCAGAGCTACAGAGACTGGGTGCAGCACATGAAACTGCACATAAGGGGTCAGCGGGTCTTGGAGTATCTCACATGTTCTCTGCCATGTCCTTCGCTGCCTACTCCTCCTGCTGAGGTGGTTTTCCCTGCTGATGCTGATGATACCAAGCAACGTGAGGTGCTGGATGCCTTTGAGGAGGCCACTGAAGGGTACCAAAATCAGCTCCACCTGTACAAGCAATGGACAGATGATGATGCTCGGGCCTCTGCTATCTTGGGTTCTAGCATGGATGTTGATCTCACCATGGACGTGGTGGCCCTTACAACTTGTCATCAGATGTGGGAACATCTTCGTCGTCGCTACGAGCCTACGGAGGATGCCATGTATCTCTCTGTTATTCGTCAAGAGCAACAGCTAAAACAGGGAGATGCCACAGTTGATGACTTTTACAAAGAGCTGTCAGCGGTATGGTGCCAATTAGACTCTCTCGGAGCTGATGTGTGTCGCACATGTCAGTGTTGTCTGCGGCAACAAGCTAAGCTGGAGGTTCGTCGCCTCTATGACTTCCTCACTCGTCTCCGAGAGGAATTCGAGCAGAGCCGTGCCCAGCTATTGGCACGCCATCCTCGGCTCTCTACTTTGGAGGCTCTTGCTGAGGTGCGCTCCGAGGAGCTGCGTCTACGAAACATGGGGATGTTGCCATCCTCTTCAGCAGTCCTGGCTGCACACATTTCACCACTGCTGCAACCTCTTCCTTCTCCTACACCGGTGGCTGGGATCTCCACACAAGCCTTCTACACCTACTGCAAGCAAGATGGTCATATGATCATGGAGTGCATAAAGAGGAAGAAACATAATCGCCGTGGTGGCCGTCCTCATAAGGACTCGAGAGGCTCCTCTGATTCCCGTGAGGGCTCCCTTGAGAAGGTACACCAGGAGATGCTCACCTTGCTACGCCGCCTTGCTGCGTCGGCACCCTCCTCAGGTTCTGCTGGTCAGACGTCTGGTCCGACACCACACTCTTCTTCAGGTATAACTCTGCCTTGGATTCTTGATTCTGGGGCATCCTTCCACATGACACCACACACTCATCACCTTAGTGCTATCAACTCTATACCCTCTCCACTTACAGTTCAGACTGCAGATGGCACTTGTCTTCCTGTTGCAGCACAGGGAACTCTTTCAACAACTTCTTTTCATGTCCCTGCTGTTTCCCATGTTCCAAAACTGACTATGCAACTTATGTCTGCTGGTCAACTCACCGATATGGGGTGTCGTGTTATTTTGGATTCTGACTCATGTTGTGTTCAGGATCATCGTACGGGGACTGGTTGGGATCGGTCCTCGGCGCCATGACTCTCAGCGCCTTTGGGAGCCCGACTGGCTGCGCCTTCCTTCCGCTGCGTCCTCCAGCCAGTCAGACGTCACCAACCCTTTTGCTTCAGCTGTCACCTCCACCACTTCCTTCATTCAGTGGCATCATCGGTTGGGTCACATTTGTGGCTCTCGATTGTCTTCTTTGGTTAGGAGTGGTGTTCTAGGGTCTGTATCAGGTGATAGTTCACTGAATTGTACTGGTTGTAAGCTTGTCAAGCAAATACAACTCCCCTACCCCTCTAGTATTTCTGTATATCAACGACCTTTTGAACTTGTTCACTCTGATGTATGGGGCCCTGCCCCCTTTGTTTCGAAAGGGGGTCACAAATATTATATAATCTTCATTGATGACTTTTCTCGCCACACTTGGATCTACTTTATGTCATCTCGCAGCCAAGTGCTTCAAATTTATAAGTCTTTTGCTAACATGGTTCACACTCAGTATGATTCCTCTATTCGACTTTTTTGTGTTGATTCAGCTGGCGAGTACCTATCTCGTGCCCTTCGTGGTTTTCTTGCTGAGCAAGGTACCCTTCCGCAATATTCATGTCCTGGTGCCCATGCTCAAAATGGGGTGGCTGAACGCAAACATCGACATATCCTCGAGACTGCTCGAGCTCTTCTATTATCTTCGGCTGTTCCCCCACACTTCTGGGCTGAGGCAGTCTCTACTGCTGTGTATCTCATTAATATTCAGCCCTCTGTTGCTCTTGAGAGGGGGGAGGGGGGGTACCGGTTGATCATCTAGGTGATGGTCCAGCTGATTATAGTGGTTTGCGTCTTTTTGGTTGTGCATGTTTTGTTCTTCTCCACCCTCATGAACGCACCAAATTGACTGCTCAATCGGTTGAATGCGTTTTCCTCGGCTACAGTTTAGAACACAAAGGTTACCGCTATTGGGATCCTATTGCTCGTAGAGTGAGGATCTCCAAAGATGTAAGTTTTGATGAGTCTCGCTCCTTCTATCCTCATCATTCTTCTACTGCCACAACAGAGTCGTTAGTTGAGCCTCTCTCTTTCTTGGCTCTACCCGATTCTCCACTATCACCGGAACCTGTGTCTACTACTCACCCTTCACCTGTGTCTGCTCATGAGCTTCAGCTCACACAGGATGAGGTTTCTGTTCCAGGCTCCCCTACCTCGGTTGAGCCATTCACTCTCTCCCTTTCCATTTACCTACTCTCATCGTGCTCAACACCCATTGTCCTCTGATGCACCATCTTCCAATTCCACTACTTCCCTGTTGGTTCCGGTTCCTTCAGGGCCACCCACTCCTCTTGCTCCTAGATATAATCCGCGTGATCGCAACACTCTCCAGCGTCCTGCTTTCTATGCTGCTGCTACCACTATTATTGAGCCATCTACGCATCGTATCGTGAGGCGGCTACTCATCCTGAATGGCAAGATGCCATGGTAGAAGAGATTGCTGCTCTTGAACGGACACATACTTGGGACCTTGTACCCCTTCCTATAGGTGTTAGACCCATCACTTGCAAGTGGGTGTACAAGGTTAAGACACGTTCAGATGGTTCTCTCGAGCGCTTCAAAGCTCAGCTTGTTGTGCGTGGCTTCCAGCAAGAGTATGGTCGTGACTATGATGAGACTTTTGCTCATGTTGCTCACATTACCACTGTTCGAACTCTTTTGGCTGTTGCTGCTGTTCGGAAGTGGTCCGTTTCTCAAATGGATGTCAAGAATGCTTTCTTGAATGGTGAGATGCTGGAAGTTATCTATATGCAGCCGCCTCCCGGATATACCGTCTCTGATGGGACCGTCTGCCGCCTTCGGCGTTCTCTTTATGGGCTGAAACAAGCTCCCGAGCATGGTTTGAACGCTTCTCCTCTGTCATCACAGGGGCTGGTTTCTCTGCTAGTGCTCATGATCCTGCTCTGTTTGTTCATACTTCTCCTCGTGGGCGCACCCTTCTACTCCTCTATGTTGATGACATGATTATCACAGGGATGACCACCAATTCATTGACTTTGTGAAGAAACGTCTGCATGAGCAATTCTTGATGACTGATTTGGGTTCTCTTTGCTACTTTCTTGGACTTGAGATCATTTCTTCCCCCGAGGGCATTTGTCTCTCTCAAGAAAAGTACACACAGGATCTTCTCGCTCGTGCCTGCTTCACTGATCAGCGCACGTCTGACACTCCTATGGAACTTGGTCTTCATCTTCGTCCTGGTGAGGGTGAACCTCTTGCAGATCCCACTCGCTACCGTCATCTTGTTGGGAGCCTTGTCTATCTAGGCATCACTCGCCCAGACATTTCTTATGTTGTGCATATTCTAAGTCAGTTTGTCTCAGCTCCCACTCAGCTTCACTACAGTCACCTTCTTCGTGTTCTACGTTACCTTCGTGGGACTGTGACTCGCCGCCTATTCTTCTCTAGCTCCAGCTCTCTTCAGCTTCATGTCTACTGTGATGCGACCTGGGCCAGTGACCACACCGACCGCCGCTCTCTCTCTGCGTATTGTGTTTTTCTTGGCTCCTCACTGATTGCCTGGAAGACCAAGAAGCAGACTGCTGTATCTCGCTCCAGCGCTGAGGCTGAGCTGCGAGCTATGGCGTCGGTGACAGCTGAGATCACTTGGCTACGGTGGCTTCTTCAGGATTTTGGTGTTTCCACAGCTGCACCCACCCCTTTGCTCTCCGACAGCACTGGGCGCTCAGCATTACCCGTGATCTGGTGAGGCATGAGCTCACCAAGCACATCGGTGTAGATGCCTCCTACATGCGTTCTCAGGTGCAATAGAGGACCGTGGACCTTCAGTATGTGCCCTCAGAGGTTCAGCTTGCTGATTTTCTGACAAAAGCTCAAACACGGCCACAACACAACTTCTTCCTGTCCAAACTCGGTGTCCAAGACCCCCCTTGAGTTTGAGGGGGGGGGGGGGTGTTAGAACAGGGTGTTAGCTGTGTGTGTAGTTAGCATATTGTATAGGGGCTTCTTTGCTTATTTCCCTTATGTACATGTTCTAGCCTGTTGGCCCCGACTGAATACAAGCTCACTTCATAACAGAGCCGTCGTCCACCGCCTTACCCCACGCCCATCCTCGCCCTTCGTCGAACACGACGTCTCACGTTGTGCGCACACGCTGTGTCTTGGGGTCGAGGATGCGGTAGGCCTTCGAGCCTGCCGAGTAGCCGATGAACACTCCCGGAGTGCTCTTGTCCTCAAGCTTGCCGATGTGGCTGAGCTCCTTGGCGAACGCGAGGCAGCCGAAGACTCGCAGGTGGGAGACTGCCGGCTTTCGTCCATGCCAAGCCTCATACGGCGTCCTGTCATCGAGTGCCTTGGTAGGAGAGCGGTTGAGGATGTAGACAGCCGTCAACACCGCCTCTCCCCAGAACACAGCCGACATCCCTCTCTGCTTGAGGAGGGCCCGAGTCATCCCCACAACCGTCTGGTTGCGCCGTTCGACGACGCCGTTCTGCTGTGGGCTGTACGGCGCGGAGTAGTGGCGCTGGATGCCTGTATCAGTGCAGTACGACGCGAATTCAGCTGCTGTGAACTCACCGCCGTTGTCGGTGCGCAGCACCCGCAGCTTCCGGCCGCACTCAGCCTCTGCAACGACTTGCGCATGCCTGATGGCGTCCGCTGCCTCCCCCTTGCTGCCGAGGATCACCACCCACATGTAGCGGGAGAGATCGTTGATGAGCAGCAAGAAGTAGCGTCGTCCTCCTGGTGTAGCCGGTGTCACCGTACCACACAGGTCCCCATGCACGAGCTCGAGCTTCTCCTTGGCTCTGAAGCTCGCCTGCTGGGGAAAGGGGTGTCGTCTGTGCTCCGTCAACGCACAGACATCGCAGAACTGCTCCACGTGGTCGAGGCATGGCAGGCCTAGGACCATCTCCTTGGCGCTGAGCCGCTTCAGGGCCTCAAAGTGAAGGTGCTCGAAGCGCTCGTGCCACTGCCACGCCTCGTCGTCCTTAAGAGCTGCGAGACAGATGGGCTGTGCCACCTGCACATCAAGGACGTAGAGCCGGTTTGCGCCTCGAGTTACCTTAGCAAGAAGGCGATGATGGCGATCCCAGATGCGTAGGATCCCATGCTCGATCAGCGCGCGTGAGCCGTTCTCGTCCAGCTGTCCCAGGCTGATGATGGAGTTCCTTAGCGCAGGGATGTAGTAGACACCGGTGCTTAGCCGGTGCTCGCCGGTCTTGGCGATGAAGACCACGAAGACGACACCCTTGATCTCTACGGCGGAGGCATCCCCGAACTAGACGGAGCCTCGTACGTCGGAGTTGAGCTCGGTGAAGAACTCTCGTCATCCGGTCATGTGGTGGGTGGCGCCGGTGTCAAGGCACCACCCGCCGGTCTTGTCGCTGCCGAAACCATCGCCGAGGAGGGCGTGCGCCTTTGGCTCGTCCAGGTGGAGGAGAGCCGCTGCGGTCGCTGCCGCATGGGACAGTTCGACGCTGGCATGTGCCATGAACAGCGCTGCGTCCTCCGCAGCCTGCGCGACATGGGCCTCCGCAGCCTGTGCTATGTTAGCCTCTACAGCCTCTGCGACATTGGCCTGGCCATGTCGTGGCTCTGGCCCAGTGGCCAAGGCGGCCACAGTTCTGGCAGCCGTCGTCCTGTGCCTGCTTGGGCCAGCTGGCTGCGCCTCCTCGGGTGCCTCCACGGGCATCACCGCGCCCCCTACGCGGCTTGCCCCGTTTTCGCTAGCCCGTTGTGGAAGAAGGCTCCCCCTTTTTCCTGTTGCTGAGGCCGGCATCCCACTGCTCCCGAGATAGGAGCAGCTTCCCTCGAGACTCGATCGAGCGAGCCATCTGCTTGTACTTCTCGGGGATGCACCGGAAGAGCTTCTCAACAGCTCTCTCCTCGTCGTAGGTGGCATCGCCGAACTGCACCATTTTCTGCAAGGGAGTGTTGAGACGGAGAGCAAAATCATCAACGTCCTCACCTGGCTTGAAGGCCAGGTTCTCCCACTCCTTGCGAAGTGCCTACAGGGTGGATTTGCGGGCACGGTCGCTGCCGATGCGTGCCGCGGCGATGGCGTCCCACGCCTCCTTGGCAGTCCACTTGTTGGAGAGCGAGAACTGCATCTCAGCTAGGACTGGCGATGAGGGCGTCCAGCGCCCGTCGATCCTCATGCTGGTCGACGGCGTTGTCCTGGACCGCCTCCCACATGTGTCGCACCTGGAGCCTGACCCTCATGACCGCGGCCCACTCGGCTCGACGTAGTTGGTTTTGGTGAGGGTAGGCCACCCCACACTGGGACCAACGTCCCTGACCACAGTCCGGACCCTGTGGAGGCCCCTGGGAGCGCCATCGCGAGCGTGGTCGGCTGCCCATTGCGCCGCCCGCTCTTGCGCCGCGTCGTCGCGGTCTGCGTCGACGCTGCCTTCGGCGGACTCGGAGCTCTTGGCGCTGCCACGCAGCGCCTTAGCCTCCGCGTGCTGCCTCCGCCGTCGCTGCTGCTTCTACCTCCGCTCTCGCTGCTGCCAGCTCCGCCGCCGCTAGCCTTGACGCCCTTGCCGCTGCTGCAACGGTTGCCGCAGTCACTCGCTCACGCTCCTCTGCCTCTTCGCGCTCGGCCTCCTGGCGACACCGTGTGCTCTAGGTAGCCGTGCGCTGAGAGCGATCTGTGGCCATGGCTAGCTGCTGGGGGGCTGCAGGCTGTTTCTGACGAGCTGCTCGACAACCCGGAGGGAGGGAAGTAACCAGGGACACTCGGAGCTGCTACTCGCTGGGGCTGCTCTGCTCCCGGAGATAGGGGATGGCAGGTAACACTCAAACTACAAGACAACCTGGCTCTGATACCACTTGATAGTTGTTTGAGGTTTACTCTCGTTGAGAGAGGATGGCACTAGGAGAGTTGGGGCAATTTTCGTTGGTTTATACCAACCTGAGGGGTTGGGGTTACATACTTATAGGCTGCTAGCCAGCCACGAATATGCTAGTCTAAGATGCTAGTCTAAAGCAGTCAAGACTATTATAACAACCAGTCCTTAATGCTATCCTAACTGACTGTCCTAGATGCTATCTTTAACTGCTAGTCCTTGACACAAGGACCATGTGTGCTGCCTGCAGTCCTACAGACCAAAGACCAAACCCCACAAGACTATAGTACAGAGACTTATCCATCACCTGCCTCTATTTTTGAGTCGAGAGACTAGTCTATGAGTCGCAAGATAATGTGGACTCAGCATCTCGACTAATTGGTTGAGTCGAATGACTCAATCGAATAGTCTCGACTAGTCCAGGTTTTTTTGTCGAACAACTTAAAGTTAGCCCCGCCTGTCCAGCTCCCCCTCTTAACCTAGATGGCCTCAATTCCCCCCCCCCCCCCCCTCCCCCGGAGGCAAAATTGCAATGGCGTTCACGACCATCTCCCTTTGCCGTCGCCGCCCCGAGATCCAGCCGGCCTTCGCCGCCGCAAGGCCATGGCACCGCCACCTGGCTCCTAACCTGCTCCTCCACCAGCTCCTCCCTGGTCTGCTTCTTGCTCTTCTAGCTGCTGGTCCGCTTCTCCCTCCGCCCGGCTACTGCTTCTGCTGATCTGCTCCTCTAACGGTGACCGCTGCTCCCAGGATCCTCCCCCAACTCCCTTCACCGTCTGCTGGTATAAGTATATACAATTATACATATAATATGGTAATTTAATAGTACCTATTGCCAAACTACTCATGTCGAGTCAAGAGTCGCGACCCCTGAATGACTCGTTGACTCGAAAACCTTGGCTCCTGCCAACAACAACAACAAAAAACCTTTCATTCCCTAGCAAGTTGGGGTAGGCTAGAGGTGAAACCCATAAGATCTCGAAACCAAGTCATGGTTCTGGCACATGGATAATTTGAAATGTAAAAAAAGTAATATTTGAAATGTTCAAAATTCGTGTGTATGTCTTGACTCTCCTCCCACGACAAGTTTCGCGAAACCAACATTTTTATGCTCTGTAAAAAAGACAAAAAATGTCTTCGTGAAAAGCCTTATTGACACTGAATTTTTGTCTTTTATACAGACTACACAAAAATGTTGTTTTCCATGAAATGACTTAGTGAGCAGATAGAACTCGGTGAAATGTTTTGTCCGAAGTGTTTGTTATATCAAATATGTTTAAAAATACTCTTTAAAAACCAGGAGCATATGCTCCCTGGTGCAAAAATGCTAACCCCATAAAATGAGAACTTAGACTACACACATTCTAGATGTTAAAAAAATTGGAACGACTTTTAGACACCGAATTTTTGTCTTCTTTAAACACGACACAAAAAGGTCGGTTTTCCGTGAAATGACTCCGTGAGCAGATAGAACAAGTGGAATTTTGTTTCTGTATTTTTTGTATTTTAAATGTGTTCAAAAATACATTTCAAAAACCGGGGGCATATGCTCCCATGTGCGAAAAGACTAACCCCATAATATGAGAAGTTAGACTGCACACATTCTAGAACGTCATCTAGTTTTGGATGGAGGTACTGTTCTCGTAATAATAACTGGACCTCAGTTTGTTCAGCATGGATGTAAGGACACCATTCACAGATATGATCTATTTATGAACAGATGAACTTGTGTAGGCCATCTGGTTCTCAGAGTTAGACTTATGATATGTGAACGAGAAGTTCTCAGCTGCATGTTCTGTGTTGAGCTTTTGACAGCATACTGTAACGTCTCATGCATGTTTGGTCCTTATGCATATTTGTTGTTTTTATTCGATAAATGCTTCTGTAGATACATGGCGTGAAGCTTCATTTTTTGGCAGACACAAAATCACGGGTGGAGGATATATGGAAGAAAATGAACAGCGGTGTTCCTGCGAAGATGCCCAAACCTGCGATGAATAAACTCAATACAGCCACAAAAGAAAAGAAAAATAAGGTGACAAATGTGAGTAATCTTTATGGTTAACCGTATTGGCAGCTGATGCTCAATATGTTACGTACTATGTTAATTTTGGGTAGCCTTATGACCTAATTATTTTATTTTGAAAATTTCTTGTAGAATTGGATGAGTGTTCTGGGCATTTCACCAAGTAAGGCTTCTACGAATGCTCAAGTCCCAAAAAATGGGCAACACCAGACACAACACGAAACAAGTGAGGATGCCAAAAAACTTGCAGCAAATGCTCTTGCAGCTGTCAGAGATGCCACCGCCGCTGCATCTGGAAGAGGGAAAGTGGAGGTAAAGCCATACTGTCTGCATCACGCCATTAAATCTTATTATTATTGACCAATGTTCATTTAGAGCTTTCAGCTAAATATTTGTGCTGGCATGTACCAAATATTTAGCCGTTGTTTTTTCTTACATTGTTGCTATTCCAGTAGAGTAGTTTAAGTCCAACTGGCATAATAGTCTGGAACAACACAGATAGCTGTGGATAAAGATGACAAACTTGTGGTACTTTGTACATCTAAAAAATCATTTGATATTGCTAATACTATAGTTTTGTATGATCCCAACAGATAACTGAGGTAAGGGACTTTGCGGGCAAGGATATTGAGATCAAGAAACTTGTAGATGCGGATTCGAAGGAAGCGGTTGAGAAGGCCAAGGCAGCGGGTGCCTCCTCATCGGCCGTGGACAATATCCTGGAGCAGATAAGGAAGAAACAGAAGCTGAGTGTCCTGGACAAGACAAAGAAAGACTGGGGAGAGTACAAGGTAGAGAACAAGGTGGAGGAGGAGCTTGGGGCTTACAAGAAGAGCTCGAACCAGTACCTTGATAGGCAGTCATTCTTACAGAGAGCTGATTATAGAGAGTTTGAGCGCGAGAGAGACGCGCGATTGTCGTTGATGGCGAAGCGGACGAGTGAGGGTATGCAGGATGATGACGTGTAGGCTAGGTTAAAACATGCATCATCTTTGCCTTTGGATGTACTTGTAGACATTCTTTCGAGATGATTGATACTATGTTGCTGCAGTGTGAATGAAGAAGACACAGATATATTTTTCAATCCATTGTTTTTACATGAAACTGCAGGAGGACCAATTCGTGTCAGAATTGAGAAGTTTCAGAACATGTATTTTCGAATGGGTGGTTAGGATTTTGATAAATTTTGTTAAATAATTTATGTATAACTAGGTTGCAGATATAAATTTCGATTTTCCTGTGCTCTGACTCAGACAGTACGATCCGCTATTGAAAGCTCAGCCTGAGCAACCACAGCACGCCACTGTGGGAACGAGAAATGCTCCCTGCGGTCACAAAAAAAAACAGCAGTTACAAGAACCATACATCGAACCAGACACTACCGTCACGGACGAGGAGCGGCCATGGCCACAGGAGCTTCCTGCTACTACCGCCCCGCCGCAGTTAGGGGGAGCCCCTCCTCGCCGTCTCTGGGCCTCAGGCCATTGCAAAGCAAGGTGTTCTATATCAGCGGCGGCAGCAGCCGGTGGTGGATGAGGAGGAGGAGAGGGGAGGGGATGGCGAGCCGCGGCAGCATCAGCAGCAGCAGGGCAAGGCCGAGGCCTGCCTTGTTCTCCCCTGTGGCCATGGAATGGCAAGAGTGCAGGTATCCCCAGCACACCAAATCTATGATGCGTGACATGATTTGATATTTTGTCTTTCTGATTGCTACCACCAATTGGTTACCATGGGAGTTACTGAACTGTGAATAACTGGTTGCCATTACCAATTGGTTACCATGGGCATATTGCCCATGGTTTAATTGAGTCAGAGATTTATATTTGTTCTTGCCCAATTATGTAGTTGGTGCCTGATTGGATTTGACCTATTGGCGCCAAGTTCACTTGTCATGGAGTATAATCTTTCAGTGTTAAATGAATCTTATGTTGAAAGGTTACTGAGATACGCTCCTACGATAACTATATATTCATATGATGATATAAAAGCCTGTCCTCCGTTTCAAACAGCCTTGATTGGACTCAAGAGATCAGTTTGCCCTTCTTTTGTACGTGATAATACTGATTGCGCTCCATAAGATGATGGCTACATTTTGTACAGACATTCTTGCTTCGGAGGAACGACAACCATCACACTTGCCAGCTTATCTGCAATACCTATTTTCTTTTATTTGCTCTCTCCTCTTTGTGACTGAAAGTTGTTTTCATACAGCACTGAGATCGAAGTTGATGTTCCATGTTCAGTGGCTTATCAATGTTACTCAGAACGCGAGACTATTCCTCAATGGATGCCATTCATATCATCTGTCAAGGTGCTTCTTAAGCTTTTCTTCTAGGACATTAAAATAATAGAATGCCATGCTTCATGGCAGAGTTTTTCTATATCTGGATAGGAGTTAACGTTTACCTATACATTACGGGGATGGATAATGATACTCTCCTTTGTGTGACGCATGAATATGTTAATCAATAATAATAATAATCCCAGGAAAAATATGATAACCAAAGCACACATAAGCTTTCATTAGCAAAACAAAAACAAACAGTTATTACCTCATGATTTTGTTGGTTCAATTTGTCTGTGTCCCAATTCTAGGCTCATAGACTTTCCCATTCCCAACTTACAAATAATAATTTCCCTCTTAATATTAATCAAAATTTTGATTTAGTCATGTAGATTCCGCAATCTAAATTCCATCTTTTGTTTCTCGAATGCGCACCTTAGCTGTGTGTCATCATATGGTTACTTTAGCCTTTGAGATGTTTTTGCTTAGTCATGGCTCTCACTGGCATTTATATCTACATTTCCATGTATGTGTAGAAGCTGCATATTATGTGTCTTCTATAGATTATGTTTTCCCTCCTATAAGTCCATCAGTCACCCACTAGCTTTCACTATAGCTGGAATCTTCGTGATGTGATTTATATCTGAATAACTGATATGGCTCTTCTCTGCTGTTTTCTTTTTATTAGCTTGGTTTTGTAAAAAAAACCAAGCTTTCTCTTTCTATTTCAACACACATAACTATGCACATGAAAATTTACAGATCCTTGATGATAAACCAGATCTTTCACGTTGGACTTTGAAGTATGCGATACTTGGTCAGAATGTAGAATTTTCTTGGCTTGCCCGAAACATGACAGTAAGTGTATGCTATGGCAAAGCTGCTACCATTCTGAGAGTAAATATTTAGTAGTAACTCTTTCATCTGTATCAGCCTACTAAAAATCAAAAAATCCACTGGCGATCTCTTGAAGGTCTTCCTAACAGGTATTTATTCAGAAAATCCAGACTTAAATTTTTACATACACATTAATTCTGTTTATTTCAGTCTATAGTTTTGTGCCACTTGGTTAGGTTAAATACAGAAGTTAGTGTCCGGTCCATGGAGGCAGATACCTTTTGATTTATTAGGATGTTTAGCGCAACGAATTTCCCTTATTGCAGGGGTGCAGTGAGATTCTTCCCTAAGAGTGAAACGTCTTGTAGAGTTCAAGTGAGCATTCTGCCTTGTGAATTTGACAATGCTTGTAACAGTAATGAGTTTCTTGTTAACAGTAATGAATTAATTGTTAACAACTTGAGATTCGATGATAACCGTGTGCAGCTAACAGTGGCCTATGAAGTTCCTGAAATTCTGACCCCAGTAGCATCGGTAAGTGGCAAACGTGAGCATATACTTCCAGTGTTTCCGTGTTTTAAGATTTCGTTGTCCCAAATACGCGAATTGAGCAGTCCAACTTCCCTTGACCAGGCACTAAAACCATTTCTAGAAGGGTTACTTCTCAATGGGCTAGAGCGTTTTGTGGCGTTCGCGAAGGAGCGGTATGTCAAGACCCTTCAGGCTTGACGAGGATCATCTGTACTCGACACTAAAATTTCAGTTCCATTCACAGTTGATGTAAATTTGCATATTGCTAGATGTGCTAGGCAAATAACCCTGTCGAAGAGAAATACAAGTGACTGTTCTAGCAATTGTTTTTGGAAATTTGGTTCTTGTCGGTCTGTCTTGTTTGAGTCTTGTACTAGCATACCAAGTCAAAATGCATAGGATGAGATCCTAGCCAAAACTTCTAGTATTTGGCCTTTTAGCCCAGAATGCTTATCGGTATTAGTTTACTTTTGCGAAACCGTAAAACTTTTACGTTTCCATCCGTCATCGAACATGATCGTGTTTAGTTGCTTCCAGATCCACATGTGGTAAACATAGTCAGGATGAGGTGCCTTACGTAGCACTGTAGCAGGCAAGGGGTGGAGCTAAGTACCAACGGCCACCATGTCAGGATCACGATGGATCTGACATGAACATGATCACGAAGATCAAGGATTTGATGGGAATTGCAGATAAAAGCAAGGAAATTGCAGAACTAAATAAAAAATAAATTACAGGAAATAAATGATAAAATTAGGTTTTATTGCTTAGATGAGATCACAGGATACAAGCTGGCCTTATATTGAGTGCGGCTGCTACACAATGATGGACTAGCTGAATTACCAAACTGCTCTTGAGCTACAAACTACCCTTTCATAGTAACTACTAGTGTAATCCCCATATTACGGAGAAATTCATTTGAGTTCGGATGGCTCCGCTCCGCTCCTAGCCTAGCCTAGCCTAGCCAACCACCAGCCTCGCCGCCGTCGATCCCCGCCGGTAGCCCTCCTCCCAACCCCCCCACCCCCTCCTAGGCCATGGCGCTCCCCGACACCGGCTCCGCTGACCGCAGAGCGACCGCCTCCGAGGACCGCGTCTCCTCCGGCAAACGCTGGCTGGACTCGGAGGCCGAGTCCTCTGCGCGCTCGTACATCGACGTCGCCCGCACCTCCGCCACCCCCTGCCGCCCCGCGCCCCCATCTCGACGACGGTGGTCCTCCGACAACCGGCCAAGACCCACCTCGGGCCCCGCTCGGAGATCCACCACGTCCCTGATGCTGCCGAGGTCGACGAGGATGGCTTCCAGCGGCCACGCCGCAAGTACCGCCGCCGCCGCACAAGTGCAGCTCACAGCTCCGCCCCGCAGCGCCCATGCAACCCCTCGCCGAAAGAGCTCGCTGGGCTGTGCTTCCGCAGCCTCGACGACCGACACCATGTCCGTGACTGCACGAACAACATCAGATGTCGCCGTTGCCTCATCTCCGGCCACGACTCACGCTGCTGCGAAACGCACCTCGGGGCTTCCGACGACGCCCAGCGCAACACTGCGCCCGCCCGAGCGAGCCCACCCGCCGCGCCAAGGACGTAGCCTCTCCATGTTGTGCCTCCACCACCGCCTCTATAGGTGTTAACCTAATTGGACACGAATTAGCAAGATTAGCAAGACAGCAACGAGCAGGGCGAGCGGTGCCAACGTAATGTCGCACCGCGATATCCCGGTGCAGTACCCGATGCTGACCGACACCAACTATGGTGTTTGGGCGCTCAAGATGAAGATTATTCTCCGATCACTCCGAGTGTGGCAGGCAATCACCGACGATGAAGTTGACGACGAGTGCGACGATGGTGCCATGGCCGCCATAGCCCAGTCTGTGCCGGATTCAGTGCTGATGACATTGGCGGAGTTCGAAACGGCAAGAGAGGTATGGGACACACTCAAGGAGATGAGGATTGGAGAAGATCGCGTCACGAAGGCTTGGGCACAAGTGCTGAAGCGCCAATTTCACAAGTTACAGATGGAGGAAACAGAATCGGTGAACGACTACGCTATGCGTCTCACCACGTTGGTAGGAGAGATCCGCGCACTTGGTGCAAAGCGTGATGAAGTCGAGGTCGTGGAAAAGTTTTTCAGCTCAGTCACTGATAAATTCACGTACATCATCGGCACGCTCGAGCAGATCACCGACATCGAGGACATGACCATAACGGAGGCGATTGGACGCTTGCGGACGTGGGAAGAAAATTCTCGTGGTTGTCGGAGAGGCCAAGGAGGAGGCGGGGATCAACTCATGTACTCACGCGCTGACTGGGAAGCCCCAAGAAGCAAAGGAAAGCGTGATGGTGAAGAATCAAGCGACTCAGACAACGATGGACACCATGTGAAGGGTAAAGGAAAAGGCAAGTCACATGGACATGGCAAAGGTGATCAATCTAACGAGCAGAGGCCACAGAACTTGGACATACCCAAGGTCAAGTGCTACAACTACAATACGATGGATCATTTTGCAAAGCAATGTCCGGAGCCCAAAAAGCGGGACTTGAGAGCAAATTTGGTGAAGTATGAATACGACAATCCAACTCTTCTAATGGCCAAAGTTTGCGATCTCACCCAAACGGTGGTTGTGAAGCCAAACCGAAAGGTGGTACTTCATGAGAAGAAGGTAACACCGAAGTTATCCGGGAACGAGGACACAAGCAACCAAGGTGACCTAGGTGATCACGATCACCACGATGCGGACACCGACGACGACACGAGTGAAGATCTTGGCAACGATGCTACAGATGAGGCGTTGCATGGTGATCATGATCACAACGAGGCGCAAAGTGACAACAACCACACCGACGATGGTCACGGTCACGACGACTACGCCGATGATACGGATGCCAACGACCCGTCGCCAAACATGCCAAGTTATTCACCACCTTCCTCAATCACAATGACATCGACACAATTTGTTTCTCCTAACGTCGAGGAGCCGAATTTTTTTGTGGAGGCGAGCAACGATCCAAGTTGGAAGCACGCCATGGACGAGGAGATGAAGGCGATTGAGAGCAACAATACTTGGTCCTTGGTAACCCGACTTCCGAGCCATAAGCCTCTTGGTTTGAAGTGGGTTTACAAGTTGAAGAAGGACACGAAGGGTGTTGTTGTGAAGCACAAGGCAAGACTTGTTGCGAAGGGCTACGTACAATGTCAAGGAGTTGATCATGAGGAGGTGTTTGCACCGGCTGCTCAACTCGAGATCGTGAGGCTGCTCCTAGCTTTGGCAACACAAGAGGATTGGAAGGTTCATCACATGGATGTTAAGTCCGCATTCCTCAACGGTGATCTCACGGAAGAAGTGTATGTTGAACAACCCCTCGGCTACGAGAAGAAAGACGAAGAAGAGAAGGTTTACAAGCTCAAGAAGGCACTATATGGGCTCAAGCAAGCGCCGCGAGCTTGGAAGTCAAGGTTAGACCAAAGTTTGGTCTCTCTCGGATTCACAAGATGTCCCCTCGAGCACACGGTCTATATGAAGCACTACGATGATGTTGATGATCGGAAAAGCACAGCGGACATGGTATTCTACCTAGGTCCGAATCCAATCAGCTGGAATTCTCATAAGCAAAAGGTGGTGGCATTCATTTCATGCGAAGCGGAGTTCATCACGGCGAGCACGACGGCTTGTCAAGGTACGTGGCTGAGAAGACTTCTAGTTGATCTTACGAAGTGGGAGGTGCAGAAGGTGTCACTGAAGATCGACAACCAAGCTGCAATCTCATTGTGCAAGAATCCGGTTCATCACGAGAGGAGCACGCACATAGACACCCGGTTTCGTTACATCCGGGAGTGCATTGAGGAGGGGATGATCGAAGTTCAACATGTGAACACGAACGATCAACTTGCCGATATCCTTACCAAGTCCCTCGACAAAGAGAAGTTTATCGAGATAAGGAAAAACGTCGGAGTGCAAGAATTGAAGGAAAGAGCCAACCAGGTTAAGGAGGTGAATGTAGGTGTTAACCTAGTTGGACACGAATGAGCAAGATTAGGAATATGTGCTAGTACTAGTCCTAATAGGAGTAGGATTTCTAGTCCTAATGTGTTTCCAAGTCCCTGCCTGGCCTTGTATAAATAGACCACCAGGGGTGCTCTGTAAACACAACACACAAGAAGAAATAAGGAGGAGAGCAAGGCATGCTCGATACGGGCCTGTGGCAACCAAATCTATTTCTGTGTATTCCGTTCCGTCGCCAGATCGCAAGGAGTCGCTCGAAAGTTATCTGAGCTAGCTAGCTGGTTCACGTACGAATCAAAAGATCCTAGCTGCGCTCACGTACGGTACTAGCCATCAATCGATCAAGGTGCTTAGCAAGGTTAGCTGAACACACAACACGTGTGTGTTTTGCTTGGCAAAAGCAACGATCCCGAGGCTAGAATCCAACAGCTGACAGGCCTGAAGCTAGAGATTCAGGCTAAGAACAAGAAGAACATGAGCTCATCGGCTAGATCATCGCTTGTATAGATGGATTCATAAGCGGAATTGTCGATTACAGAGGAAATACTTTGCCAGACCTCAACAGAGGTGGCTAGGGTTTAACCTAATTACAATAAAGATGAGTTCTTCAGGCTCCGATCTACCAGCTAAGTACTAGCTCAGGAGGAAAGCGACAACAAAGTTGGAAGCTAAAAAGAGGTAAAGTGCTACAACGATCGACGGCGGACTTGCAGCCATTGGATGGAAGATCGTCGGTCGAACTTGAAGTCGAAGGCGCGAACCGGTATCATCTTCAGACAACAGAGTAGCTAACACTGTAGCGGGTCTGACAATACCCCCGTTCTGAAGATCAGACTTGACCTCAAGGCTGGAAAAGAGGAAAGATCTTCTGGATGAATGTCGCATCTTCCCATGTAGCTGCCTCCATTGGTAAGTTGATCCATTTAATTAGCCAACGCACCACCGGAATGCTTATATCACCTTGCACTCGAGGAAACAGTGTACGGTCAAGAACTACTTCTGGAGCCACTATAACATTCCCTTCATCATCAAGAAGAGGAAGGAGTGGGTTGGGAATAGCCTTTGGGCCGAGGTGTTTCTTCAGTTGACTGACATGGAAAGTGTGATGTAACTTGCATCCTTCTGGCAGCAAAATCTTGTAAGATGTGTTGCCTACCTTAGCTAGTACACGAAAAGGCCCATAGTACTTCGAATGTAATTTGAGACACCTGTGTAAGCTCAGGGATTTGAAAGGGCATGTGCCCTCATGTATGGTTTTGGTAATTAATGACAATCCCTAAGGACTAATGTGTGTTTTGAGCATATTGCAAGTATGGCTTGAAGTTGTCAAGCCATCACCTATAATAAGAAAGATGGTATCTTCCATGAGCTTGCAACAAGAAGATCAATTCATATAGCTCATGGAGGATGATGTCATGCCATGATCGTCATCAAGGTTGACTAGTGCAAGACCAAGGGAAGCTGTCGGAGACATGAAAACAAAGCTAAGCGAGACTCTCCCATGATGGAGTATGGGGGAGTATATGGAGGAGTCTTCATCAAGCATGTGCTAGCAAGCGCAATCAAGAAAGGTGGTCCACTTGAAGAGATCGAGATCGTCATCATCTAGCTCAAGTGGATTGCTCAAGGCAAAGGTATGATCTTGATAGGGCTATAGGATAGATAGGCGTACTATCAAGAGGGGCTCTCGAGTGAGTAACTTTATCGCATCTTTGTGGAGAGCTCAAACCTTTGCATGCTTGGCATATCATCTTTCTTGGTTCTTATTTGGCTTTTCTCCTTGTTAGTTTTTGGTGCTTGTCGTGATCTTCATGACAAGACCAAGTTCTTCGAAAACGGTTTTAGTTTGGAAAACTCGTTACGTTTTCGGTGTGGAAATATTACCGGTTCAACCTTGAGGAAAGTTCCACACCTTCACATGTGTGGAGACTTTGCTCTATTTATGCTCCTTGTCAGTGCCTTTCCAACGGAGTTGGTCTCAAATCATTTGGAGTTTATTTGCAAAAGTTCTTTCAGTTCTGTTGTTTCTGCAGTTTTTCAAAGGGGCGGAAATGTCCGGACCTTGCTCGGAGATTTCCGGCGCTCGGAGATTTCCGAGCCCCAGTCCGGAGATCTCCGAGTGGCAGAAGATTTTTACCAAGTCCAGATCTCAGTTCCGTACTGACTCATTTCAGATTTCCTTCGGATTTTCTACCGGAGATGTCCGGGGTCCGGAAATCTCCGGCCCTGGTTCGGATATTTCCGGACAACAAGTTGCGGTTTTTTGCCAAGTCTTATTTGCCTTCAGCACTGATCTTTTCTCAGCTCGCGTCGGAATTCCTACCGGAGATTTCCGGGGTCCGGAAATCTCCGGTCCTCAGTTCGGAAATTTACGGACTGGAGATTCCCAACGGCTAGAAATCAGGGTGGGCTATAAATACCCCTCCCCTTCTTCTTCCTCAGATTGACGACTTTCCCCTCTCTCTCTTGCCATTGTTGACCTTGGGAAAGCTTGCCCCCTCTCAAATCCTCCCATGATTCTTGCATATCTTTGAGGGAAAAGTGAGAGGAGATCTAGATCTACAATTCTACCAATCCTTATCTCCTCTAAGTGAGGGGAACTTAGTGGATCTAGATCTTTGAGTTCCTTTGTGGTTCTCCCCCTTTGTTCTTGCTCTCTCTTATCCCCCCATAAGCATTAGTTGCTTGTGGTGGGATTTGGGAGTGTAGGATTTGTCTCCTTTGTGGTTTCTTGGTTCTTCCTCTCTTATTCCCCCATAAGCATTTGTTGCTTTGTTGGAATTTGAGAGTGAAGGACTTGAGCACTTTGTGTGTTCTTGCCATTGCATCTTGCATCGGTTTGAGCCCTCCATGAGGATTCGTGGTGGTGAAATTCGTGAGCTTGTTACTCTTGGGTCTTGGACCCTAGACGCCTTAGTGGCCGCCTTTGTGGCACCTTTTGTGGTCAAGGCCTTTGTGGCTAGTTGGGACCTTTGTGGTCAAGACCTCTTGTGGTCATTTGGGAGCCCCCAATTCGGTTGTGGGTGTGTGCCCCAAGGTTGTTGTACGGGATTGTTCTCCGCCCCAAAGGAGTTCATAGGGGAAGGTGGACTCTGACCTTTGTGGTCGAGTTCATCGGAGAAGAAGGTGAGGCCTTTGTGGCGTTGAGCAAACCTGTTGTGTTTGCTCACACCTCTCCAACGAGACGTACACCTTTTGTGGTGGAACTCGGGAATACATCATCGTATCTGCGTGCCTCGGTTATCCCTATACCCGAGCTCTTTACTTATGCACTTTACTTTGTGATAGCCATCGTGCTTGAAGTTCTTTACCTTGCTATCCCTTTGTTGTTTGTCTTGCATAGCTTAAGTTGTTGGTGCACATAGATGAACCTAGTTTATTTAGGTTGTGTCATTGATAAGTTAAACACTAAGTTTTATTCCGCATTTATCAAGCCTAAATTGTAAAAAATGCTCCTCGCCTATTCACCCCCCCTCTAGGCGACGTCTTTCCTTTCAGATGTGTGTCTGTATGGTTGTAGCTTCAAATACACCATATCTCCAGTTTGAGAAGACCTATCACATTGATGTTTGTCTGCAAAATGCTTCATTCTTTCCTGGGCTTTTGTTAGACTTTCTTTTATTTGATTTGCTAAGGGCTCAACTTGAGTTGCTATCTAGCAAGTATGGGAAGTTGGAGGAAAATCATGAAAAGCCTTCGAGCTCTAATGATGATCTTCTAGCATCCCATGCTATGCTAGAGGTTGCTCTTGAGGCAATCTCTACAAAGATAAAATCTTGGGAGCCTCTTGTGATCACTAGCACAATTTCTAGTAAAAAATACTTTATTGCCATGTGCTAGTTCTAGTAATTCATCCACTCACAACATTGTTACATCTTGTGATGAATTACTCTCCATGCCTTATTGCTCTAACAATGTAGCATCTACTTCCTCTAGTATTTGTGTTGATACTAACCATGTAGAGGAAATCAAAGAGCTCAAGGCACAAGTCACTTCTTTGAAGAAAGACTTGATCAAGGGTCATGAAGGGAAGTCCACCCTCGACAAGATGTTGAGAGCGCGAAGACTTCCTCATGACAAGAGTGGACTTGTATTCAACTCCAATATCAAGAACAAGTCCATTGACAATATGGATCACAAGTTCATCAAGAAGAAGGGTCAAGATCAAGCTATTGATTCGGCCAAGATTGTGTGCTTCAAGTGCAAGGTCGAAGGGCACCATGTTAGATCTTGCCCCTTGAAGAAGAAGAAGCCTCTTAGTGAGAAGCAACAAGGGAAGCAACCTCAAATTCAAACTCAAGCTTCCCAAGTTGAAGGATCTTCACCCCCCAAGAAGAAAATAAAAGGCCGAGTGTGCTACACATGTCATGGTAAGGATCACTTAGCCTCTTCATGCACTCATGGTAACTTATCCAACCCCACTATACTTGATCATGCTTATTTGCTTCGGAAGGATAAGGTTGGCAATTTGTTTGCCAAATATGTTGGTACTCAAAGTGGTGTCAAGAAAAGAACCATTTGGGTTGCCAAGCCTATTGGGACTAACCTCTTAGGACCCAACTTGGTTGGGGACCAACAAGCTAAAACTTGATCAATAGGTGGAGTCAGAGGACATTGGAGACTTGGCTACATCATGAAGAGTTAAGGGATCTTCATCAACCATATTCTCTCAAGCCAAGTCAATTGGATTATATTGCCTCATCTTATAACCAATGCTCCTCCTTGCGGTAACTTGTATTTAATTCATATGTACTCATTGAAAGTTACTTGCACCCTTGCATGTGTTTGGTTTTGTACCTTACTAGTGTTTTATATGTGTTGTGCACTCTACTTACTTTCGATTGAGTAATCAACCTTGTGTATGATGGTTTGCACACCATGTATGTTTTTGAGCCTCTTGTCTATTTGCTTTAATCTTAATTGGCTCTTTTAGGGATTTTAATGGACTATCTCGTTTTGGGGAGTGATGTGCTTTTTGGTAACTCATTATCCAAAAATTGTGTATGCATGAGGAATACCCCTTAGTGGTGATATTTCAATATTATCTACTCTCTTTGTGGTATGTCGAGAAATTCAAATTCCAATGTCCATTAATTATCTCTTGTTGGATTTCTTTTGCCTCTTGTTAAAAAGAATGGCTTATCACATTATGGGGGAGTAATAAGCTATGTGCATATTACAAGCCTATAAAATGTGAACATGTGAGGTAGTGTCACCTAGAGTTGATATTGTTGATTATCTTGTTCCTAGGCGGCATGGTACGCAAACAAGTTTCATATTTGCTTAAATGCATTTTGTTCACCCATCTTTTGGTATCTTGTTTGTGAGAGAGTCTCTTGATGCTTAGTATGATCATTGAATATGTGAAGTCATCAAGAATCTCTAGATAAGCATGTTTTTCAATTCTTATATTTTGTCACATGCTTATGTTTTGTGAA
This sequence comes from Poa annua, assembly GCA_026929855.1. NCBI lineage: Eukaryota > Viridiplantae > Streptophyta > Magnoliopsida > Poales > Poaceae > Poa > Poa annua. The sequence goes on from CM049428.1 coordinate 31,578,517, forward strand.
TATGATCTTGAATACATATATATGTCATGAACCACCGAGAAATATCTATATACAATCATTGTCTTTGACAAGTGATAATTATATTTGTGGTAAATGTATTGATCATATTTTCATTGGCTTTTGTTCATAAATTGTCTTACTCTATCGCCAAGTTTGTTTTGATCTAACCACCCTTTTGTCATCCTTGCTTCATTTGGATCTTTTTGTTGCTCTACTCATTTTGTGTTGTGCTTTATTTTGTTAGGACAAGCAAGGATCCCATTGTTGTGCATTTACATTCGAAGAATCAATTCTAAGTAATGCACCATCCTTGGGAGAGCTATCCTACATTGAGTAGAACATCATCCTTTTAATTGTTATCGGGTCTTATTGACTTTCTTGAACTTTGTGTTCAAAAAGATATATGGAGGGTAATGATCCCACTTGTGTGCATTTTGTATTTACATACAAGATCTCAAATAATGCACTAATCATGGGGAAGCTACTCTATACTCTTTAGAACACTATTCTTTAAATTGGCTTGGTATCTTATTGCTCTTCTTGAACATGATTAATGCTTTAACAACAAATATGGAGAGTGTTGATCTCATTTGTGTGCATTTTGTATTCAAATACAAGATCATAAGTAATGCACTAATCTTGGGGGAGCAATCCTATACGTTGTTGAATATTAGTTATCTTCAATTGGTTTTTGGTCCTGATGACATGTCTCTTTGAAAGACAAACATTTTTCGTCTTGGTACTTTGTGCCATCATGAAAATTGTAGAGGGCTTGGTTTATTTGTTGGAACCTTACTCCTCTTTGTGGAGTTGGCTATCTCATCCCACGGTTCTTAGTGTACCTTCTTGGATGAGATGAAACCCTCGAGCATGTTTGCTTGTTTTATTTCTTATGCTCAATGGTTTAGCCTTGACCTTGTTTTCATTTGATATATTTTCTTTTTGGTTTCTCCAATCATGTGTTGGTTTGAGTCTTTCATACAATGAGGACAAATCCTTCTCTTGCCACACTGTTGTGTAGCTTCTTGCTTTAATTGGTGTTTTGTCCAAATTGTATCTCGTTTGGTTCTTGAAAGTTTTGTGCATGCAGATTTACTATATACATCTTTTGTCATGCTTACTTTCCTTGTTCCAATATATAGTATAAACTCCACCAAATCCTAAATGGCTAAGATGTGCTTGAAATTCAATTTCATATCAATAGGCACATATTTATGTGGAGTTTGTCCTGTGTATTGTAGTTGCTCTAACTACTTTGGACCCAATGAGTTTGGGTGCCACTTTGTACTTAAATTTGTTTTAGGTACATTGGAGATGCATTGGAAGCTTGTCTCGATTACAAGGAGGAAGTCCTCATCATGTGCCTTTTGAGCCAAGCTTGGATGATCATGAGCACCTACCTTCTACTTCTTCAATGCTATCTCGGTAACAAGTATTTATCTCATGCATACTCTTCTAGCCCTCAACCTTGTGTAGGTTGTTTCTTGGCATGAGTCTCTCGAGTTGCTTTTGATATGGTTTGTGCAAAGTTCCCTTCAAATCGTCTTTAATGCAAATATGAGCAAGCCGGGATGATTACATAGTAAAGGGAACTGTAACATCCCAATTTTGTAAAAAATTAAAACTTTGCATTCATACATCATTCATCATTTAGGCTTAACTTTTAATCACATAAATACTAAATAAAAATTCAATTATGAGTTTAAATAATGTTTAATCCCATTAAATGTTTATTTAAAACTTATATATTAAATATATTTTTCCAAATTATATAATGGGTAAGTTTATTTTTGAAAATTGCTAATTTAAATAACCTTTCCAAAATATATTTTTATGAATTTTTCTGAAATGTTTTGAATAGGTTTAAAAATCAATTAGTAAATCAGTTTTGAGAAAACAGTTTTTATTATTTTTATTTGAAGGAATATGTTACCGGGCCGGCCCAGACGTTATCCACCGCGCGCGCGGTCGATAACGGCCCATCGGCCCGCTCCAGCGCGCGCGCGCCGCTCCCCTCTCGCTGACAGGTGGGCCCCACCTGTCAGCCGTCTTCCACCTCCGTCCGGAGATCGCGCCGGAGACGACGACCACGACCGAGCCGTTTCCGGGCCGATTTCCGCCGTGATTAGCTCCCGCGCCCCCTCCTATTTATACCCCTCGAGGCCGCCTCCAAACCCCCCCCCCCCCCCAAAACCCTACCCCTCCGCCGTCGGGCTGCTCGGAATCGAGCTCGCCGTCGCCGCCATTGCCGCCGGGCTTTTTCGCGAGTGCGGTAAGCTCCAAGCTCCTTGAGCGCCACCGAGCCCCCCCTCGCTTCCCCATCCTTTTGCGCATCCGTTGAGCCCCCTCGCTCGTTCTTTTGCGCAGCCGAACGCCGAAAACGACCTCGCCCGAAGAGCTACGCCGCCGGCCACCATCTCCGACGAGGAAAGGAGAGGAGTCTCGACGCCGCCGCCGCGCCATCGACCTCGCCTCCTCCTCCGCATCATTTTGGTAAGAACCGTTCGTCCTGGGGCTGCGTTTTCATGCGGGAAACGTCGAGTCCGACGCGCCGCCGCCGCGGGCGCCACCGTCGGCGAGCCTTCCGGCGACCCGCTCGCCGCTCGGTCCGGCCGGGTGTCCCACGCCGTTGGATCTAGATCCAACGGATCTAGATCAAAACGATCCCGTGCGTCCGATCTCATTTAAATCGGACGGCTCTCGTCCACGATCCGCGCGAACCGTTTTCGTCCAATAGGATCGCGCCACGTAGCCCCTCTTATTTTCTTTTTCGCAGGAATTTTATAAATAAAACAGAAAATATGCAAAACTTAGAAAATTCATAACTTATGTTCTGTAAGTCCAAATTCAATGAATTTTATATCCACGGATAGCCCTGCTAGAGTAGTTTAATTCTACATCATTTGTTTTTGCTTTTGATAAATAATAATTCATTAGATTATCCGAGGAGTATTTCGGCTATTAAATCCATAACTTAAATAATAAAAATGATTTGCAAATAAACTCAATTGTTTTCGGTTTATGTTATCAACCTCTGCCCAGGAATATTAATATGTGATTTATTTGAAAACTTTCCTAGAACAATAAAAGTTGAAATAATATAATCTAATTTTACTATATTGTTTTCAATTATTAAATTGTTAAGCGAAATGAGAAATTTCTAGAATTTGCATCTCATGCATTTAAAATACAGAGAATATAAATTATTGATAAGTGTGTCTAATTTTACACATGGCATATCATGCATACATACATCTTTTATTTTGTGTTGTGAGATATTGTGTGGATATTTATTTGTGTGTACTGCTTGTGCTAGATTGTGAAGGAGAGGAAGGACCTGCGTGTGATTGTTATTCTTGTTGTGCCTGTCCCTCCTGCTGCCAAGGCAAGTGACTTCATAAAACACCTACTATTTTATTCTATTGCATATCTAGTGTTTTCAAACAGTATTTGCAAAAGTATTATGCATGATAGGTTTATGGGAGATTGTAGTATGCTATGCAAACCTTTTAGGTTTCCCCTTAGAAATTCCAGGTTTGACCCGTATTATAATTTAGTGGAAGCACCTGCTGCAAAAATGATTGTTTTATGGTTGTGATAAATGAAAATTTCCACTAAATTAATTTAACGCCTGGGTGGATTGGGTCGATCGAGGAGGTTTCAAGTTGAGTGGCTTCTCAGGGCCAAGTGTTATGGTTGTCTTCGCCCAGGGTAGTTTCTACTTACTTGGGGCCATGATATGCGGTGTTAACCTGAGTTGCTCACTTGTGGTAGGCCACCCAGGGCTATGAGATTTAAGTTTACACTGAGTCTAGTTGCTTATCGTGCAACCATTGGTCAATATGGGCTCTGTCTTGATGGAGTAAGTTGATGTGGACCTGCGTCAAGAGATTGATGGTGGTAGAGTTGATAGGATGGTGGTAATCTCTTAGTATGATCATGGGAAGGCAACTTCTGAAAAGTCTCATCTTGATCTTCTCCTTTTCCTTCTCACTAAAGGAGTGTAGAGGATAGTTTGGGTTGATTGAGTCTAATGGTGAAAGTGCACACCCTCTCGAGAGTTAAAACCTAAGATCTTAGCCGTGTCCCCGGCATCGGACAATTTGAGTAACTACACAAGGCTGTGTTCTGAAAATCTCCTCATCTCAAATTTCTTAATAAAACTTGATGGATGAACATGGGTAGGAGACATGGACTTGTCTCGAGATTTGTCTCTGAAGGAGAAGATATTGATTCAAGAAAATTGTTTAACAAAAGTAGGAGAAAATTTGCTTTGCGCAATAACCTTGAGCTCCACCAGCCAAAATAAGCATATAGTTATAGTAAAATAGAACATTAGGAATTAAAGTCACTTGCCACCACAATTCAATTGTGCTGACCCTTTATAGCTGGGCTGCAACTAAACCTTGCAGAATGTCCGAATGAGGAGTAAGGGGGTCGTCTTCGAGCTACAACCAACATGATTTGCCAGTGGCTTCATGGAGAAGATGTAGCTCCATGCTACCTTTAGTATTGCGTTTGAACTCTGAAATAAAGTGTGAACTATTTATTCAACTAGCATTTCCGCTATGCTAAGTTGTAAGGATATTTGTTTTTGGATCATTCGTCTCGTTCTGTAATAAATTATGACATTGTACTGTGATATTTCATCTTATTGGAGAATGTGAGACTTATGTTATCCAAGTCTTTGCATTATTCATATGTGCCATTGCTTTCGTAAGCATGGGCACTACAGGAACATACTTGATCGTGTTCATGATTCATCAATTCCAACTATGTTAATCTAGCAATTCTTCTTATTTTGTCTCATATGCAATATGGACGAATTTCAAAATCATTTGCCGCTTGAGAGAGTGTTTACCATTCTCAAAGCATCTCAACTATCACTAATTATTTTGGTTATTTGAGATACTTTGAAGAGTGTGTGTTGGAAGTCTTCCTAGCTTTGTGCTATGGGTGTAGGCAAAATTCTTTTTGGTTTATTTAGACTTCCAAGTGAATGTCATGTTCTTTATCTAGTACCTATTTTGTGTGTGCATGTTTCTTTGTGGACTTAGTGCCTACTTAGAAACTTATATACATGAGATTAGGTACATCTTTAGATGATATTCAAAATCTTTATTGATCACCTTTATTGCTCTCTTGATCCTTTTGTGATCTCTAAAAGGCACGAGCTTTGCATTTGATTTGGTATCTTCTTGCCTCTTAATAAGCTTGTGAATCTATTTGATGTGTTTCCGTTGGTGTGCTTGTATGCGAAATACATGATATGCACTATGTGCCATATACCTTGAAAGACTATGGGAATGCCTAGGCTCATCCTTCTTAGTCTCCTAACATGTGTTTCCATATTACATCTATCCTTTCTCGTTTGAGAAGGTCTTTGATTGTCTCGTTTCTTTTCGTTTGCTCAACATTTGTTTGTTGCAAAGTGCATTCTTTCTTTTTCCGTCTATGCACTCTTGCACTTTTTGTTCAAATTAATCTAGGAAGGAACGAGGATTCCATGTTGCGCAACCTTTATTGAATTACAAATTCTTCATTGTGCATGTTCCTTGGGGAGTTCCATCTTGATTCATTTGAACACTTGATTTCTTTTATCATAACATCTTCTTGTGTCCAATTGGTTTTCGGATCCTTTGGTTGCATCTTTCGAGTTGCAATTGATATCTTTTTTTATTGATATCTTTTCTTTTGCATTTCTTGAATCCTCAATATAATTTGATCCCCTCCATGTATTCGTTATTGGATATATGCATTTGATTTCACTCATATCATGAGAAATGCATAATTTATGAGGAAGCTCTTATTATATTGGCCTTCTAGATTTTTCTCCCATTCCGGCAATGGATGCCAATGGGGGAGAGATTTAGAGGGTTTTAAGGGATTTAGTTCTTTTCTCTTGCAACCTTGCTTTGCTTAGTGTGTTGCATGGTTGTTTTTAATTCCTTATATAAACCCTCGTAAAAGGGATTGTCATCAATTACCAAAATGGGGGAGATTGAAAGGGCATGTGCTCTCATGTATGGTTTTGGTAATTAATGACAATCCCTAAGGACTAATGTGTGTTTTGAGCATATTGCAAGTATGGCTTGAAGTTTTCAAGCCATCACCTATAAGAAGAAAGATGGTATCTTCCATGAGCTTGCAACAAGAAGATCAATTCATATAGCTCATGGAGGATGATGTCATGCCATGATCGTCATCAAGGTTGACTAGTGCAAGACCAAGGGAAGCTGTCGGAGACATGAAGACGAAGCTAAGCGAGACTCTCCCATGATGGAGTATGGGGGGGTATATGGAGGAGTCTTCATCAAGCATGTGCTAGCAAGCGCATTCAAGAAAGGTGGTCCGCTTGAAGAGATCAAGATCGTCATCATTTAGCTCAAGTGGATTGCTCAAGGCAAAGGTATGATCTTGATAGGGCTATAGGATAGATAGGCGTACTATCAAGAGGGGCTCTCAAGTGAGTAACTTGATCGCATATTTGTGGAGAGCTCAAACCTTTGCATGCTTGGCATATCATCTTGCACGCCGCCAGTCTTCAGGGGCAAAGAAATTATGTCAGAAGATTACCCTAAAGGACGCTGGAAGATCGAGGCAGAAGTTCTCCCCCGTTTTGATCCTCCTGGATCGCAGCTGATCCGTTTCCGATCTAGATACCCCAACTGGAAGAATGGAGTGGAGATGGCGATGCTGGAGACCTTGTCTCGCATCATTGAGCAGTACTATGACGAGATCAAGCCCAACTCCGTATTTCGACACTTTGCCAGGAGGGATAGCATTGGACAACCCGTTCAACCCTCACTTAGGGGTATGAACGAGAAGCATCATGGAGACCTTGGAGCTCATTGCCATAACTTGGATATACTTCTGGGACAAGAGATCTTCTACAGGGCAGATTTAAGGCGCGTCCACCGTCACGTTAAGGAAACCTTAGAAGAAGAGAAGGATATTCTTCGTGTAGAAGTTCAGGTGCTAAAGAAGGAGAACAAGGAGCTGGAAAACAAGATTTACCTGCAAGATGATAGGATTGCGCAGAAAGATGCCCACATTTTGGCATTGAAGGCTCAGTGTGCTCATTTGTGTGAACAACTAAGCCAAATGGAACTTCAGGCAGAGAAGAATCACCCCTCTGACGACCCAGAGCCCCTAGTGATAACCTATCCCGATGAGGACACTTCCAAGGAAGCCACAGGTGTCAAGAAGCGCAAGTGTGGGAACACCCGCAAATACATAAGGAGTTTCAAAATTTGATTAGAAAGACCACCAGTTATCCTTACCTTACGAGTATTTCTCCTTATCTCATCGAAGTTGTATTGACCCACCAATTTTTGGTGAGACAGTACCTTGAAAACCATGTCCTAGCTTGGTTTGCAAGTCTCTAAAATATCGAATTTATAAAATACTTCGGGTGTGTCTGTTTGTTTGTTGTTTGTTATGTTTCTGTGAAGTATGTTGATGTGCATGGGTAGATTTTTCCTTTGTAGTCTCTTTCTATCTCTACTTACCTATGCCCACACCATACAGATGCCTCCACGTCGTGATCCTGACAACAACAATGCCAACGAAATGATGCAACAAATGATGGCAGCCCAGACACAGTTGATGACCATGATGGCTCAATTCATGGCAAACCAAAACAATCCACCACCCCCACCACCGCCACCACCACCACCCCCACCCCAAGTTGACCGCCTTGCTAGGTTCTTGAGGCTCAGACCCAACAAATTCTCCACAGCTACTGAACCAATCATAGCCGATGACTGGCTACGCTCTGTGAACAAGGATCTAGTTACTTGCGAGTGTACGGAATTGGAGAAAATAAGGTTCACTTCCCATCTACTGGAGGGGCCAGCGGCGCAGTGGTGGGAAACATATCAGATCACTCACCCACTTGAAGGACTTACCTGGGAAATCTTTAAGGAAGGTTTCCGTAATGCTCACATCTCAACTGGGATCATGAATCTGAAAAGGGATGAGTTCCGTACCCTGAGACAGGGAAATCGTGCTCTGAGGGAGTACATGGAGGACTTCAATTCCCTCTCACGCTATGCCCCAGAGGATGTAGACACCGATGCAAAGAGGAAGTATAAGTTTCTGAATGGACTCAATGGTGAGCTGAAAATACCATTGTCTGTGGCCTATGCTCCCAATTATCAGGATCTTCTTGATCAAGCCATTACCCTGGACAGCAACATGAAGAAGGAGGAGAATAGGAAAAGGAAGTTCAGCGCCAATAAATACAACACTAATCTGATGCACAAGAAACCATACGTTCCAGAGAACAGTGGGAGTCACCACAGTCACAAGAGTGGAAGTGGCCACAATCATAATGGTCATATCCATAAAATAGGAAATTCCGGATACAAAGGAAATGGACAGGGTGGTAGTGGACACAACCACCCGTTCAATGGGAACAATAGTGGAAAAGAGCAACACCGCCACAACAACGAACCTAAACGAGATATTAGTCAAGTGACTTGCTACAAGTGTGGGAACAAGGGGCATTACTCAACAGACTGTCCAGAGAAGAAGAAGGCGCCGGAAGCCTCAAAGCCTAATCCTTTCCAGAAGGCACAGGTGAATCCTCTTGATGTGGAAGAAGTGCAGAATGAACCAGATGCAGTGATTGGTACGTTCCTACTACATACCTTTCCAGCATTAGTCTTGTTCGATACTGGTGCATCCCACTCATTCATCTCAAGAGCATTTGTTAATAAAAACAAACTGACTACTACAAGCCTGCTAAATCCGGTTAGAGTGAGTTCCCCAGGGGGGAAATGCTTGCACAAACCGATTGTCAAAACTTGAGTTTAGAAATTGGAAAACACTCCTTTCCGGTAAACCTGATAATATTAGAGACCCAGGGTCTGGATGTTATACTCGGTATGGATTGGTTGGCCAAGTTTGAAGGAGTATTGGATTGTGCGAATAGATCCATTACACTCACCACTCCCGAGAAGAAGAAGATTAGGTACAAATCCAAATTTGAATTTAAGAAAGTTAAGCTAAATTCTCTTAAGGGGGTTAGCCTGGGAGACGTTCGTGTGGTAAGAGATTACCCTGATGTTTTCCCCGAAGAACTACCGGGAATGCCACCCGATAGAGATGTGGAATTCCTTATAGATTTGGTTCCTGGAACAGGACCCATAGCCAAGAGATCATATCCAATGGCCGTAGCTGAATTGAAAGAACTCAAGAAGCAGTTAGAGGAGCAACTGCAGAAAGGATTCATCCGTCCAAGTTCTACACCTTGGGGAGCACCCATTCTGTTTGTAGAGAAAAATGATAGTACTCAAAGGCTAGTCACGGATTATCGAGCAATCAACGAGGTGACGATCAAGAACAAGTACCCGCTACCGAAAATTAACGAGCTTTTCGACCAGGTAGAGGGTGCTTCGGTATTCTCTAAGATCGATTTGCGATCATGATACTTTCAAATGAAAGTAAGAGAACTAGATATACCAAAAACTGCCTTCACTACCAGATATGGATTATATGAGTACACCGTAATGCCGTTTGGTTTAACCAATGCACCGACATACTTCATGAACATGATGAACAAAGTGTTTATGGACTTTCTGGATAAGTTTGTTGTGGTGTTCATTGATGACATCCTGATTTACTCCAAAAGTCAGGAGGAACATGAAGAACACTTACACATGATATTACAGAGACTTAGAGAACATAAGCTGTATGCCAAATTTAGCAAGTGTGAATTCTGGCTAGAAGAAGTTGGTTTTCTAGGACACGTTGTGTCGAAAAATGGAATAGCAGTAGACCCAGAAAAGGTGTCAGCTGTGACAAAATGGGAAGTACCCAAGAATGTGGCGGACATCCGTAGTTTCCTTGGACTCGCAGGTTATTATAGAAGATTTATTGAGAACTTCTCTAAACTTGCCAAACCATTGACTTCACTACTGAAGAAGAAAGTCAAATTCAAGTGGACTGAAGAATTTGAAATAAGTTTCCAGGAACTAAAGAAACGGCTGGTGTCAGCACCTGTTTTATGTTTGCCAGATATAGAGAAGGAATTCCAAGTATATTGTGATGCCTCACACCATGGACTAGGAAGTGTCCTAATGCAAGAAGGGAAAGTGGTTTCATATGCTTCTAGACAGCTTAAGAAACATGAGGTCAACTATCCCACCCACGATCTGGAGTTAGCATCAGTAGTGCATGCTCTAAAGACGTGGAGACCCTATCTATTGGGAAAGCGTTGTGAGGTATTCACAGATCACAAGAGACTGAAACATATTTTCACCCAGAAGGAATTGAATATGAGGCAAAGAAGATGGTTGGAACTTATTAAGGACTATGATATGAGTTTGTAATATCACCCAGGGAAAGCTAATGTGGTGGCAGACGCTTTGAGCCGTAAGGTCCATGTAAATGGACTGACAGCGGGAGAATTGCCCGAGGATTTAAGTAGAGCATTTAAGGACCTCAGATTAGAGGTAGTACCCGAAGGATTCCTCGCAACACTGGACGTACAACCTTTGTTGATGGATAAGATTCGGGAAGGCCAGAAGGGAGACAAAGTAATGGATGAAATCAAGGTCAACCTGAGCGAAGGGAAGGCCAAGAGTTTTCGGATGGATGAGCAAGGCACCTTGTGGTTTGAGAAACGCATCTGCGTGCCGCAAGATGAGGATCTTAGAAAATTGATTCTGCAAGAAGCACATAACTCGCCTTATTCCATACACCCGGGAAACACCAAGATGTACATGGATGTAAAGGAAAGATTTTGGTGGAATAACCTGAAGAGAGACATCGCAGAATATATAGCTAAGTGCGATGTATGTAGTCGAGTAAAGGCGGAGCATCAGAAGCCAGCAGGATTGTTGCAACCTTTACCTATACCGGATTGGAAATGGGAACAGATAGGTATGGATTTCATTACTGGGTTACCACGTACCAGATCGGGATATGATTCGATCTGGGTAATAGTGGATCGTTTGACAAAGGTGGCCCATTTTGTGCCCGTAAAGACTACCTACTCAAGTGCTAAGTTGGCAGAGATTTACATGAGGAGAATTGTATGCCTGCATGGTATTCCCCAGAGGATTGTGTCTGACAGAGGTACCCAGTTTACCTCGCATTTCTGGAAACAACTACATGAATCTTTGGGTACGAGATTAGAGTTCAGTACAGCATTTCATCCCCAAACGGATGGACATACGGAAAGAGTAAACCAAATTCTAGAAGATATGCTGAGGGCATGTGCCTTGGACTACAAGTCTAGTTGGGATGATAATTTGCCATACGCAGAATTTTCCTATAACAACAGCTATCAAATAAGCATAGAGATGTCGCCGTTTGAGGCACTTTATGGTAGGAAATGCACCACACCACTACTCTGGAGCGGTGTGGGAGAGCGAAGTTTATTTGGACCTGATATAATCCAGGAAGCTGAAGAGAAGGTTCGAATAATCAAGGACAGATTGAAGATCACGCAGTCCAGGTAGAAAAGCTATGCGGATTCCAAAAGGAGAGAAATCACATATGAGATAGGTGACAGGGCTTATTTAAGAGTGTCACCAATGCGTGGTGTGAAGAGGTTCGGGATCAAGGGTAAACTTGCACCTCGATTCATCGGTCCCTTTAAGATTCTTTCCCGCAAGGGAGAAGTAGCATATGTGTTAGAATTGCCGGAAGTTCTGTCAGCAGTTCACAATGTCTTCCATGTGAGCCAATTGAAGAAGTGTCACCCAGAGATGACAGAAACCCCACTACGGGATACAGTGCCATTAGAAGAAGTTCAGTTGGAAAGTGACCTGACGTATGAACAGAAGCCAATCAAAATCTTGGAGATGGCAGAAAGGATCACACGAACCAAGACTATAAAATTTTGTAAGGTCCAGTGGAACCACCATACCGAAGAAGAAGCAACTTGGGAACGGGAGGATGATCTTCGAGAAGAACACCCACTTCTTTTTGAAGGCCAAACCGAATCTCGAGGACGAGATTCATCTTAAGGGGGTTAGGTTTGTAACATCCCAATTTTGCAAAAAATTAAAACTTTGCATTCATACATCATTCATCATTTAGGCTTAACTTTTAATCACATAAATACTAAATAAAAATTCAATTATGAGTTTAAATAATGTTTAATCCCATTAAATGTTTATTTAAAACTTATATAATAAATATATTTTTCCAAATTATATAATGGGTAAGTTTATTTTTGAAAATTGCTAATTTAAATAAACTTTCCAAAATATATTTTTATGAATTTTTCTGAAATGTTTTGAATAGGTTTAAAAATCATTTAGTAAATCAGTTTTGAGAAAACAGTTTTTATTATTTTTATTTAAAGGAATATGTTACCGGGCCGGCCCAGACGTTATCCACCGCGCGTGTGGTCGATAACGGCCCATCGGCCCGCTCCAGCGCGCGCGCGCCGCTCCCCTCTCGCTGACGGGTGGGCCCCACCTGTCAGCCGTCTTCCACCTCCGTCCGGAGATCGCGCCTGAGACGACGACCACGACCGAGCCGTTTCCGGGCCGATTTCCGCCGTGATTAGCTCCCGCGCCCCCTCCTATTTATACCCCTCGAGGCCGCCTCCAACCCCCCCCCCAAAACCCTACCCCTCCGCCGTCGGGCTGCTCGGAATCGAGCTCGCCGTCGCCGCCATTCCCGCCAGGCTTTTTCGCGAGTGCGGTAAGCTCCAAGCTCCTCGAGCGCCACCGAGCCCCCCCCCTCGCATCCCCATCCTTTTGCGCATCCGTTGAGCCCCCTCGCTCGTTCTTTTGCGCAGCCGAACGCCAAAAACGACCTCGCTCGAAGAGCTCCGCCGCCGGCCACCATCTCCGACGAGGAAAGGAGAAGAGTCTCGACGCCGCCGCCGCGCCATCGACCTCGCCTCCTCCTCCGCATCATTTTGGTAAGAACCGTTCGTCCCGGGGCTGCGTTTTCATGCGGGAAACGTCGAGTCCGACGCGCCGCCGCCGCGGGCGCCACCACCGGCGAGCCTTCCGGCGACCCGCACGCCGCTCGGTTCGGCCGGGCGTCCCACGCCGTTGGATCTAGATCCAACGGATCTAGATCAAAACGATCCCGTGCGTCCGATCTCATTTAAATCGGACGGCTCTCGTCCACGATCCGCACGAACCGTTTTCTTCCAATAGGATCGCGCCACGTAGCCCCTCTTATTTTCTTTTTCGCAGGAATTTATAAATAAAACAGAAAATATGCAAAACTTAGAAAATTCATAACTTATGTTCTGTAAGTCCAAATTCAATGAATTTTATATCCACGGATAGCCCTGCTAGAGTAGTTTAATTCTACATCATTTGTTTTTTCTTTTGATAAATAATAATTCATAAGATTATCCGGGGAGTAATTCGGCTATTAAATCCATAACTTAAATAATAAAATGATTTGCAAATAAACTCAATTGTTTTAGGTTTATGTTATCAACCTCTGCCCAGGAATATTAATATGTGATTTATTTGAAAACTTTCCTAGAACAATAAAAGTTGAAATAGTATAATCTAATTTTACTATATTGTTTTTAATTATTAAATTGTTAAGCGAAATGAGAAATTTCTAGAATTTGCATCTCATGCATTTAAATACAGAGAATATAAATTATTGATAAGTGTGTCTAATTTTACACATGGCATATCATGCATACATACATCTTTTATTTTGTGTTGTGAGATATTGTGTGGATATTTATTTGTGTGTACTGCTTGTGCTAGATTGTGAAGGAGAGGAAGGACCTGCGTGTGATTGTTATTCTTGTTGTGCCTGTCCCTCCTGCTGCCAAGGCAAGTGACTTCATAAAACACCTACTATTTTATTCTATTGCATATCTAGTGTTTTCAAACAGTATTTGCAAAAGTATTATGCATGATAGGTTTATGGGAGATTGTAGTATGCTATGCAAACCTTTTAGGTTTCCCCTTAGAAATTCCAGGTTTGACCCGTATTATAATTTAGTGGAAGCACCTGCTGCAAAAATGATTGTTTTATGGTTGTGATAAATGAAAATTTCCACTAAATTAATTTAACGCCTGGGTGGATTGGGTCGATCGAGGAGGTTTCAAGTTGAGTGGCTTCTCAGGGCCAAGTGTTATGGTTGTCTTCGCCCAGGGTAGTTTCTACTTACTTGGGGCCATGATATGCACTGTTAACCTGAGTTGCTCACTTGTGGTAGGCCACTCAGGGCTATGAGATTTAAGTTTACACTGAGTCTAGTTGCTCATCGTGCAACCATTGGTCAATATGGGCTCTGTCTTGATGGAGTAAGTTGATGTGGACCTGGGTCAAGAGATTGATGGTGGTAGAGTTGATAGGATGGTGGTAATCTCTTAGTATGATCATGGGAAAGCAACTTCTGAAAAGTCTCGTCTTGATCTTCTCCTTTTCCTTCTCACTATAGGAGTGTAGAGGATAGTTTGGGTTGATTGAGTCTAATGGTGAAAGTGCACACCCTCTCGAGAGTTAAAACCTAAGATCTTAGCCGTGTCCCCGGCATCGGACAATTTGAGTAACTACACAGGGCTGTGTTCTGAAAATCTCCTCATCTCAAATTTCTTAATATAACTTGATGGATGAACATGGGTAGGAGACATGGACTTGTCTCGAGATTTGTCTCTGAAGGAGAAGATATTGATTCAAGAAAATTGTTTAACAAAAGTAGGAGAAAATTTGCTTTGCGCAATAGCCTTGAGCTCCACCAGCCAAAATAAGCATATAGTTATAGTAAAATAGAACATTAGGAATTAAAGTCACTTGCCACCACAATTCAATTGTGCTGACCCTTTATAGCTGGGCTGCAACTAAACCTTGCAGAATGTCCGAATGAGGAGTAAGGGGGTCGTCTTCGAGCTACAACCAACATGATTGGCCAGTGGCTTCATGGAGAAGATGTAGCTCCATGCTACCTTTAGTATTGCGTTTGAACTCTGAAATAAAGTGTGAACTATTTATTCAGCTAGCATTTCCGCTATGCTAAGTTGTAAGGATATTTGTTTTTGGATCATTCGTCTCGTTCTGTAATAAATTATGACATTGTACTGTGATATTTCATCTTATTGGAGAATGTGAGACTTATGTGATCCAAGTCTTTGCATTATTCATATGTGCCATTGCTTTCGTAAGCATGGGCACTACAGGAACATACTTGATCGTGTTCATGATTCATCAATTCCAACTATGTTAATCTAGCAATTCTTCTTATTTTGTCTCATATGCAATATGGACGAATTTCAAAATCATTTGCCGCTTGAGAGAGTGTTTACCATTCTCAAAGCATCTCAACTATCACTTATTATTTTGGTTATTTGAGATACTTTGAAGAGTGTGTGTTGGAAGTCTTCCTAGCTTTGTGCTATGGGTGTAGGCAAAATTCTTTTTGGTTTATTTAGACTTCCAAGTGAATGTCATGTTCTTTATCTAGTACCTATTTTGTGTGTGCATGTTTCTTTGTGGACTTAGTGCCTACTTAGAAACTTATATACATGAGATTAGGTACATCTTTAGATGATATTCAAAATCTTTATTGATCACCTTTATTGCTCTCTTGATCCTTTTGTGATCTCTAAAAGGCACGAGCTTTGCATTTGATTTGGTATCTTCTTGCCTCTTAATAAGCTTGTGAATCTATTTGATGTGTTTCCGTTGGTGTGCTTGTATGCGAAATACATGATATGCACTATGTGCCATATACCTTGAAAGACTATGGGAATGCCTAGGCTCATCCTTCTTAGTCTCCTAACATGTGTTTCCATATTACATCTATCCTTTCTCGTTTGAGAAGGTCTTTGATTGTCTCGTTTCTTTTCGTTTGCTCAACATTTGTTTGTTGCAAAGTGCATTCATTCTTTTTCCGTCTATGCACTCTTGCACTTTTTGTTCAAATTAATCTAGGAAGGAACGAGGATTCCATGTTGCGCAACCTTTATTGAATTACAAATTCTTCATTGTGCATGTTCCTTGGGGAGTTCCATCTTGATTCATTTGAACACTTGATTTCTTTTATCATAACATCTTCTTGTGTCCAATTGGTTTTCGGATCCTTTGGTTGCATCTTTCGAGTTGCAATTGATATCTTTTTTTATTGATATCTTTTCTTTTGCATTTCTTGAATCCTCAATATAATTTGATCCCCTCCATGTATTCGTTATTGGATATATGCATTTGATTTCACTCATATCATGAGAAATGCATAATTTATGAGGAAGCTCTTATTATATTGGCCTTCTAGATTTTTCTCCCATTCCGGCAATGGATGCCAATGGGGGAGAGATTTAGAGGGTTTTAAGTGATTTAGTTCTTTTCTCTTGCAACCTTGCTTTGCTTAGTGTGTTGCATGGTTGTTTTTAATTCCTTATATAAACCCTCGTAAAAGGGATTGTCATCAATTACCAAAATGGGGGAGATTGAAAGGGCATGTGCCCTCATGTATTGTTTTGGTAATTAATGACAATCCCTAAGGACTAATGTGTGTTTTGAGCATATTGCAAGTATGACTTTAAGTTTTCAAGCCATCACCTATAAGAAGAAAGATGGTATCTTCCATGAGCTTGCAACAAGAAGATCAATTCATATAGCTCATGGAGGATGATGTCATGCCATGATCGTCATCAAGGTTGACTAGTGCAAGACCAAGGGAAGCTGTCGGAGACATGAAGACGAAGCTAAGCGAGACTCTCCCATGATGGAGTATGGGGGAGTATATGGAGGAGTCTTCATCAAGCATGTGCTAGCAAGCGCATTCAAGAAAGGTGGTCCGCTTGAAGAGATCAAGATCGTCATCATCTAGCTCAAGTGGATTGCTCAAGGCAAAGGTATGATCTTGATAGGGCTATAGGATAGATAGGCGTACTATCAAGAGGGGCTCTCAAGTGAGTAACTTGATCGCATCTTTGTGGAGAGCTCAAACCTTTGCATGCTTGGCATATCATCTTGCACGCCGCCAGTCTTCAGGGGCAAAGAAATTATGTCAGAAGATTACCCTAAAGGACGCTGGAAGATCGAGGCAGAAGTTCTCCCCCGTTTTGATCCTCCTGGATCGCAGCTGATCCGTTTCCGATCTAGATACCCCAACTGGAAGAATGGAGTGGAGATGGCGATGCTGGAGACCTTGTCTCCCATCATTGAGCAGTACTATGACGAGATCAAGCCCAACTCCGTCTTTCGACACTTTGCCAGGAGGGATAGCATTGGACAACCCGTTCAACCCTCACTTAGGGGTATGAACGAGAAGCATCATGGACAACCCGTTCAACCCTCACTTGATAGGGATCATTGCAGAAGATTTTTACCAAGTCCAGATCTCAGTTCCGTACTGACTCATTTCAGATTTCCTTCGGATTTTCTACCGGAGATGTCAGGGGTCCGGAAATCTCCGGCCCTGGTTTGGATATTTCCGAACAACAAGTTGCAGTTTTTCGCCAAGTCTTATTTGCCTTCAGCACTGATCTTTTCTCAGCTCGCGTCGGAATTCCTACCGGAGATTTCCGGGGTCCGGAAATCTCCGGTCCTCAGTTCGGAAATTTACGGACTGGAGATTCCCAACGGCTAGAAATCAGGGTGGGCTATAAATACCCCTCCCCTTCTTCTTCCTCAGATTGACGACTTTCCCCTCTCTCTCTTGCCATTGTTGACCTTGGGAAAGCTTGCCCCCTCTCAAATCCTCCCATGATTCTTGCATATCTTTGAGGGAAAAGTGAGAGGAGATCTAGATCTACAATTCTACCAATCCTTATCTCCTCTAAGTGAGGGGAACTTAGTGGATCTAGATCTTTGAGTTCCTTTGTGGTTCTCCCCCTTTGTTCTTGCTCTCTCTTATCCCCCCATAAGCATTAGTTGCTTGTGGTGGGATTTGGGAGTGTAGGATTTGTCTCCTTTGTGGTTTCTTGGTTCTTCCTCTCTTATTCCCCCATAAGCATTTGTTGCTTTGTTGGAATTTGAGAGTGAAGGACTTGAGCACTTTGTGTGTTCTTGCCATTGCATCTTGCATCGGTTTGAGCCCTCCATGAGGATTCGTGGTGGTGAAATTCGTGAGCTTGTTACTCTTGGGTCTTGGACCCTAGACGCCTTAGTGGCCGCCTTTGTGGCACCTTTTGTGGTCAAGGCCTTTGTGGGGCTCTCGAGTGAGTAACTTGATCGCATCTTTGTGGAGAGCTCAAACCTTTGCATGCTTAGCATATCATCTTTCTTGGTTCTTATTTGGTTTTTCTCCGTGTTGAGTTTTGGTGCTTGTCGTGATCTTCATGACAAGACCAAGTCCTTCGAAAATGGTTTTACTTTGGAA
Organism: Poa annua; assembly: GCA_026929855.1. Lineage (NCBI taxonomy): Eukaryota > Viridiplantae > Streptophyta > Magnoliopsida > Poales > Poaceae > Poa > Poa annua. The sequence goes on from CM049428.1 coordinate 31,596,788, forward strand.
AACTTGTTGCCTTTTATCCATGTGAGGATCTAGAGCTTGATTTACCTCCATACTAAGCTCTAGTTCATCAAAAACAGATTTCGTATGAATATCTTGTTGCGTGTTTGATGAAGGAGTTTTTACTGGTTTGTATTGTTTAGGAAAGTTCAACCTTTCCCATTTGGTTTTATCCTCACATGATGGACTGTGATGTTTCTATGCATATTCAAGTAGATCTCGTTTTAACGATTCCAACGAGTCAAAAATCATCGAAAACGGAGTCCGGATAGAAAAGATATTGACGTTTTCGTTTATCAGTTTATGTTGTTTTTTGCTGTGGCGGTAGTACCGCCGCGGTACCGCCCGAGGTACCGCCGGAGCTAACAGAGATCCGTTTTCGGCGGTACCGGGAGCGGTAGTTCCACCGGGGCGGTAGTACCGCTACGGAAGCCTGTTTTCAGCCCGTTTTGATGCCCTAACTCCCTAGGGGGCGGTAGTACCGCTAGTAACGGGAATCCGGCACCTAGGGGGGGGGGGGTGAATAGGTGCTAGTTCAAATTTTAGGTCTTTTCAATTTTAGTCTCAACACAAAGATAAATTCTCTAGATATGCAACTATGGTGAATTTACCTAAATGACAAGTTAAGAGAAACAAGATAACAGGACAAGCGAGTAAGGGAGAAAGGATAAGGGGAACCAAGTGAAGCACGCGGAGACGAAGATGTAATCCCGAGTTCCACCCAAGGGTGTACGTCTCGTTGGAGAGGTGTGCGCTACCACAACAGGTTAGCCGCAACGCCACAAAGGCTCACCTTCTTCTCCGATGAACTCAACCACAAAGGTTGCGAGTTCACCTTCCACTATTGATCCCCTTTTAGGGCGGAGATCGAATCCCTTACAAACGCTTGAGGCACACACCCACAACTTAATTGGGGGCTCCCAAGATGACCACAAAAGGTCAAGACCACAACAGGTCAAGCTTACGCCAAGTACCAACAATGGTGAGACCTAGGTTTTCCTTGAGGAAACCCTAGACTCGAAATCCCCAAGTGAATGGGGAAAGATTACAAATCGCTTCGGTGAAGTAGTAGATCGGGGCCTTCTCCTTCACTCCTCCAAAGATCAACGGATTTGGGTGGAGGAGTTGGGAGATCTTGAAGATTTGAGCTTCAGCAATTTATGATGAGAGAGAGTGTAAGAGCTGAAAATGGCTGGAGGTAGGTGGAGGGGTATTTATACCCCCCCTCCACCAACTAGCCGTTTTTTACTGCGCAATCCGGAACTTCCGGTCACTTAGGCCGGAACTTCCGGTCACCCCGGAAAGTTCCGTCCAAAGTTCCGGAGGAACCTCCGGCCTGGCCAGGGCGCAGGCAGTTCCAGACTTAGAGAAAAAACCAGCATGTTCAGCACCGGAACTTCCTGTGGTTTGGCCGGAACTTCCGGTCGCCCGGAAAGATCCGGCCAAACTTCCGGCCAAAGTTCCGGCTTTGCCCGAGCGCGAGCAATTCCTGACTTAGCCGATTTTCTCGTTTGTCTGGAACGGAACTTTCGGTCGAGGGCCGGAACTTCCGGTCGCCCGGAAAGTTCCGACCAAACTTCCGGTGAAAGTTCCGCCTTTGCCAGGGGCTAAATCCTAAAAGGACTTAGCCGTTTTTTGGCCAGATGGAATTGTCCGGTGCAGGCCCGGAACTTCCGACCCTTCGGCCGGAACTTCCGGTCACAGCACCGGAACTTCCGGCCTGTCAAAACAGGAAAAACTGCCAGCCATTTCGCTCAATCAACCCTGATGATCTTCATCCTTTTTGTTCTTCAAGGTTATGTAGTATCTGAAATACTCAGACACACCGTTAAACATCCTTTTCGTGTTGTCATTCCTATCCAAAACTCAGGAGACATAAAATGCTCTTTCAATCTCCCCCTTTTTGGTTAGAGATGACAACACAAACGGGATAAAGGATTTGCAAAACATAGACGGGCTCCCCCTAAATATGTGCACTATTAAATCTTGTGTTTGAATACAAGTGTACATCTATTTAGGATCACAGCTCCCCCTATCTTTTACAATCCTAGCAAGTTCATCAAAGGAAGAATAGATAGCATAACTTGCTGAAATAGACAATAAGGTAAGACACGAATAAACTGATTACATCACAATACAATGTTTCACATGTCTTACCACATGCTGAAAGATAGAGTTCCAAACCAAACGACTAAAATTTCAAGAAGCACAAATTAAAACCGAAAGAGAAATAAAGGTTTGTGCTTTCACCCTTGCAAATCCCCGAGAAGTCCTAATAGATAAACTTCTCCCCCTTTGGCATCTTGCGAGACCAAAAATGGAGAAGATCGATGCTAACGCCCCAAGAGTCAGTCAGCGTCGTGGTGCAGGCCCTCCTCATCTTCATCCATGGCATCTTCTGGCACATCAATGTCCCAACTAATCCCTCTGACGTTCCAGTGCTCGTAAGCAATGAGTGGAGGAGGAGCAGCCGGTGGGTTGGGCATCTTCAGGTGAGCCATCATAGCGGACTGGTTGGTGAGGATGGCATGGTTCTGCTCGTACATGGCATAGTCCTCCCTGTGCAGACAAGAACCCATGTGCATGATCTTCTCAAGAGCCCTCACAAACCACGGACGCTTCTTCTTGGCAGCCTTCTTGACAGTGGGATCAGAGGGAGCGCGGTTGCGCCCAGTGGTGGCTTCCTCATCATCATAGGTACCCATGGGGCGAGATGGAACAGCCAAGTGGGATTTCTTCATGTGGAGACGAACAGGCTTGTGAATGGTGCACTCAAGGGCAGCGTCCACATCAATACGCTCCTCAGGGGTGAAAGGAAACCTGTCCTTAATGAGCAGCATGATGTAAGGTGCATAGGGAGGCACCTTCCTGTGGAAAATAGCATAGTGCATCTCGCGGAAAATGAAGTCCATGACATCAAAGGAGAATGCATTGGGCTCTGGCACTGAGTCTGAGAGGTACGCTTGGCTTGCCAATGCCATGAGATGGACAAGTCCTTGACGAATAGCATCATTGTTCCCAACACTTGGAGCAATGGAGTGGCGGAACATCCGAAGGAAAATGTCATACACGGGCTTCAAGCCATGAGTGCCGCCAATGGTGCCATTAGTCTCATAGCACTCGGCCATGTCATTCTTGTCGTAGCGGTCATCATGATTGTGCAGTCTCATACAAGCAGGCTCATCTAACCCTTGGAAGGGGTAACCAAGAAGAGCAGCCAAATCCTTGATGGAAGCCTGAAGTCTGAATCTTCCTGACATCCAAGTCATCCCAATGTTGGGGGAGTCATCAAACACCACAGTGGCGAAGAACTGATGGATCAAGGGAATGATGTAGTTGCATTGACGGGTCATAAGGGGCCAAAGCCCAAGAGCATCCACAATAGTGACAACACCCCCATAGTAGCTTCTCTTCTTCTCAAGATAGTCGAAGTCAATGCTCTGCATCGGGCACACGCGCTTCTTCTCAGAGAAGCCGCAATAGAGCTCATCATGAAGGAGCTTCATGTCCAAGCTGTGGAAAATCTGGTGCTCCTTCGGATTGGCATAGTCAAATGAGCACTTCCAGTGATAGAAATCCGAGGCAGACATGCGCATAACTGAGACAGCGGGCCCCTTGTTTTTCTTGTTGGAGCGAGCTGCAGAAGACTGAACCCAAGCTGGATCTTGCTGATGCTCTTCCCCAGACAAGATTTCCTCTTCTTCTTCGTCTTGAGCTGGTCCACGATTTGCACTTCTCTTCACAACCTGCTTCTTAGTGCGACCAGGGCGACTACCAGCCCGACTCCCTGCCCCTGCATGAACACAACATAGATATAGAGGAAAGCACGGGGATAAGCACTCATGTCCAAGGAAACAAGATTCAGTAGCAAAAAGAATTAGTCCTGAAATTTCTGATTTTGGGCCGGAAGTTCCGGTTTCAGTATGAAAGTTCCGGTCTGGGGGACCGAAAGTTCCGGTGCCCCGGAAACTTCCGGCAATTCTTGCGGGCAAAGTTCCGGTTTCTCCAGGGGCTGGAGAAACTGGACTTAGTCGCAGGAGGAATTGCTGGAATTTTTCCAGGCACCGGAAGTTCCGTTTTTTCAGACAAAAACCAAAAATTCCATGTAACTTCTAGAAATTTCAACAAAAAATCAGATTACTACTGGGAGATTGTAGGGCAAGACTAAGAGATGGTTTCTACCAAGGGGTTCTACATAATATGTTCTAAATTCACTAGGTTAAACGAAAGGAGATTCGTCCTAGATTTGAAAATAGAAGACATTACCGAAGTCCATGGCGAAAACCGAACGGAGAGAACGGATCCCCTCGTCGAGGAGATGCAGATCCGGCTTTGAACCGAAGAAATCCAAGGTCGGAAGGCCTCGGATTGATTTGGTGGAGTTCTAGGGCTCGGGAGAGGAGAGAGAATGGATCTGGGCTGCGCGGGGTGGAAGAACCGTTCAAAACGAAACGGTTCACCCAGCGCAGCCCTATTTATAGACCCGAGCCACTTAAGCCGGAAGTTCCGGTCCACACGCCGGAAGTTCCGTGCACCGGAAGTTTCCGGTCTTTCTTCCGGGCAAAGTTCCGGTTTCTCCGGGGGATGGAGAATTCCGGACTTAGCCACTGGAAGAAAGGCTGGAAATTTCCTAGCACCGAAAGTTCCGGCCTGGAGGCCGGAAGTTCCGGTGCCCCGGAAACTTCCGGTCTTTCTTTCGGGCAAAGTTCCGGTTTCTCCAGGGAGTGGAGAGAACTGGACTTAGCCACATAATGAAGTGCTGGAGTTTCCTGAGCACCGGAAGTTCCGGTCTGAGACCCGGAATTTCCGTACTTAAGGAAAACCAAACCAAATTATCTGGAAAATAAAAAAATGGACATGAGCGATGGAATAGCAGGGTTCAAGGGGGAAGGCTTAGGTGAGAAATCCAAACTGATGATGGTACTTCACACTCAAGTTGCAAAAAGCAATAAGTTGTCAAGAAAACCAACTTGAGTGTGTTTTCCATAGAACCAAGAAGATGCAAATGAGAAATCAACGTAAGTCATTAAAACCAACTTGTCCTAGAAAAATAGGAAGATGTTGGTGGCCGAGGCCACCATGTTGGAGTGTCGGTCATGTCACCGCGAAGATATATCTTGGGTACAAACCACTACTCGTCGTTTTAGCTCAAGATAGTCATAAGAAAGAATATAGAGATAAAAGAACACTTGTTATCGGCATAATGGGGGGAGGGATGGTCCAATGTATTAGGACCGCACTCCCCCTATATCCATGCCTACATCTAAACAAGATAAGATGCAATTACGTCCTAGGAGATTGTGCAAGCGATCAAGCTAAGGACCTCGAATCAATGATATTTAGCTCATTCCTCAAAAAGCAAAACCTTCCTTCCTCAAGGGGCTTCGTGAAGATATCCGCCAATTGATCTCTTGTGCCTACATAAGATAGGTCAACATCTCCTCGGGCCACATGATCTCTAATGAAATGATGGCGGATCTCAATATGCTTGGTTCTTGAATGTTGCACCGGGTTGTAAGCAATCTTGATGGCACTTTCATTGTCACATAGAAGAGGCACTTTGTCGTAATCAACTCCGTATTCCTTTAAAGTTTGCCTCATCCACAGCAATTGGGTGCAACAACTTGCGGCAGCAACATATTCGGCTTCGGCCGTGGAAATAGATATACAATTTTGCTTCTTTGAAGACCAACTCACCAAGGACCTCCCAATAAAATGACAAGCACCGGAGGTTGACTTCTTGTCATCTTGATCTCCCGCCCAATCGGAATCCGTGTACCCACATAATGAGAAATGTGCATCCTTGGGGTACCAAAATCCAAAGGTTGGGGTATAAGCCAAATATCTAAAGATCCTCTTGACCTCCATATCATGGCTTTCTTTAGGAGCCGCTTGATATCTTGCACAAACTCCTACGGCTAGCACTATATCCGGTCTAGATGCGCAAAGGTAAAGAAGAGATCCAATCATGGAGCGATATACCTTTTGATCCACATCCTTACCCTTGGGGTTGAGCTCAAGGTGGCATTTGGTTTGCATTGGGGTAGAGGCACCCTTGAGCTCAAGCAACCTGTACTTCTTGAGCATGTCTTCAATGTACTTAGCTTGGTTGATGAATGTCCCTTCCTTCAATTGTTTGATCTCAAATCCTAGGAAGAACTTCATCTCACCCATCGTAGACATCTCAAACCACCATGCCATGTTCATCTTGCTTGTTCTTGAAGATCCACTTGGTGCCAATAACATTGCGGCAATCTTTGGGTCTTTCCACCAACTTCCACACCTTGTTGCGCTCGAAGTTGTTGAGCTCTTCATGCATGGCATCAAGCCAATCTTTATCTTCAAGAGCTTCAAAGACCTTCTTGGGTTCCACCATGGAGATGTGAGCTTGATGTTCACTAAAGCTTGCGAGTTGTCTTCGGGTAGAGACCTTGCTTCTCACATCACCAAGCACCTTGTCAAGAGATAAAGCTCTTAATTCTTGTGAGGTGCCAACCCTATTAAAGCGACGGATCTCGATTTCCCTCCTAGTGGTGGGAGGGATAGCTTGATCATCTTGATCATTCATGTCTCCGCCTTGACAGATTTGATGGCCTTGATCAACGAAAGGTGAAACTGATGAGGGAGGAGGTTAATCTTGGCCTTGGGGTGAACTGCTCCTTGGAAAATCCTTGGTACCGGAAGTTCCGGCAAGGGGGACCGGAAGTTCCGGTCTTGGCACCGGAAGTTCCGGATCGGAGACCGGAAGTTCCGGACATGGGACCCGAATTTCCGGACCAGACACCGGAAGTTCCGGTCCATCGACCGGAAGTTCCGGGCCAAAGGCCGGAAGTTCCGGTGTACCCGAAATTTCAGGGGCAGATGAAGTTTCTTGACTCCTCGTTGAGAAAAGTTGGGCATGTCGTTGTTGTCGAGTGTTTCTTGTGAGGTAGAACCTTGTTGAGCAACCTCATAGTAGAGTTTGACGGGGCGGTGAACGCCTAACCCCATTCTTCGGATAGCATCTTGAGGTTGATCATCACCTACAACGGAAACACCACTTTGCTCCACAAGGGAGCCGTCATTCTCCTCGAACACCACACTACAAGTTTCTATGATCATGCGCGAGGCCTTATCATAGACTCTATAAGTATGGGATTCGGAGCCATAGCCCAAAAATGTCCCTTCAAGAGACTTAGAATCAAACTTGCCCAAACGAACACCTTTGATGAGATAAAAACACTTACAACCAAATACTCAGAAGTAGGAGATATTGGGCTTGTTCCCGGTAAGCACTTCATAAGGTGTCTTCATGAGTCCTTTGCGAAAGAAGAGCCGGTTGGATGAATGGCAAGCGGTGTTGACGGCTTCGGCCCAAAAGTTGTGGGGGGACTTAAACTCGGCCATCATCGACCTTGCCATCTCAATAAGTGTGCGGTTCTTCCTTTCGGCTACACCATTTTGTTGGGGAGTATAAGCAGCGGAATATTGATGACGAATCCCTTCTTCACTAAGGAACTCGTTCAAGGTGTAGTTCTTGAACTCGGAACCATTGTCACTTCTTATCACCAAGATAGGGACATTGTGTTGTCGTTGAGCTTCATTGGAGAAGTCGATGATAGTCTGTTGAGTCTCCAACTTCGACTTGAAGAAGAAAACCCAAGTGTATCTTGAATAGTCATCAACGATCACGAAGCAATATTTCTTGCCACCAAGACTAGCTTCCGGAAGGGACCAAAGAGGTCAACATGGAGAAGCTCCAAAACCCTCGTCGATGAAATGATGGTCTTGCTTGGATGGTGAATATCATGCATTTTTCCTTCAACACAAGCCCTACACATTCGATCCTTCGAGAAAGAAACATGGTCTTTTAGTCCTAGGATATGGCCACCCTTGTGGAGACTTTGCAAAGTTGTCATGTTGACATGGGATAGTCGGCGATGCCATAACCAACCCAATTCCGCTTTAGCGAATAGGCACATTGTATGGGAAGTGGTGACTCCGGAGAAGTCAATCACATAGAGCCCATTCTCAATGTACCCAACGAAAGACACATTGAGAGACTTGCTCCGCAAGAGGATAACCATCTCCTTTTCGAAAACAACGGTATAACCCAAACAAGTTAAGGAATGAACCGAGATCAAGTTGAAACCTAGGGACTCGACAAGCAAGACATTCACAAGAGTGATGTCCGGTGCCACTACCACCTTGCCGAGCCCTATTACCTTAGACTTTGAATTGTCACCATATGTAACGGTCATTTGATCATCATTGGGCTTCAACTCCGTTACAATTTCCTTGCTTCCGGTCATATGACTAGTGCACCCACTATCAATTATCCATTTTGGTCCTCCGACGCAAGGCCCTACACACAATCAATTCTTTGGTTTAGGTACCCATTTTGCAATGGGTGCCTTTTGGTTAGCAACAAGGGTCTTTGGAACCCAAATAGCATATTCAATGTAACCATCAAAAGGACCAATGTATCTAGCATAGACATCCCCATAATAATCAACATATAAAGCATAATTGGGGTTAGATATGCCCGCAAAGTCATTACGAGTGGGAGTGCCCCTTGTGGCATTTCCACTCGCAGTGTCATCCTTCTTGGCTTGTGCGGGCTTGGTCTTCTTATTGATCTTCTTCTTCTCCTTAGCAACATAGGCTAGACCTTCCTTACCCTTGTGGGGCACTCGCTCATGAAGAGGAGTAGTGAGTGTCCCCTTACCTTTATCAAGAGAGGTCTTGGGCTTGGTTGCCATGGAGGGAACGAACAAAACCCTTGCTTTATACTTAACACCATGTGCATTAGTATTCAAAGGAGTAGAGGGGTTAGGTTTCTCAAGAGTAGATATCCGAGATTGGAGTTGATCACGAGACTTGAGAAGACGTTCGTGATCACTTGTCAATACCTTGTGAGTATTTTCAAGAGACTCGAAGTCTTCGCAAAGTCTAGCATGAGCAACTACAAGCTCGAACCTTTCATTTTGCATAATTTTACATTTAGCAAAGTAAAGATCACGATCCTTAGTGATGTTAGCAAGTTGTTCCTCGAGGAGAGCATGCGTTTCTTGTTGTAGTGTACCTGCACCTAAAATATGGCAGATACCTGTGTATAGTGCAAATCCCTGGATCGAATCGTTTGCACACACAGTTACGATGTAATATCACAACAAAGTATCAATTTATTACAACGCTGATCCAGACTTAGAAAATATTCATTACAAATTTGCATAGCATAAAGCTGGCAGTGAACAGAGTAAACAGCGGAAAAATATTCTTCATGGAGTCCCCAATCATCATCATGTGCCACAGGCGAGCATGTTGGTTGAAGACTCGAAAACCCTTAGTAAAAACTTTCACTCATCATCAGGACAGTCTACAATAAGATATATATTGCAACAACGTGGGTCAGAACCATTAAAATGGAACTGGCAAGTGACACTATGGTGGACACTTAGAGGAATAACTCTATGACCTATATGCTTATTTGGCTGGTGGAGCTCAAGGCTATTTTGCAGAAAGCAAGTTTTTCCCTAACTTTTTGGAAACACCTTTTCTTCTATTCGAGACATTCGTGGCATGAAATCCACTGTCTCATTCTACCCTTGTTCACCCATCAAGTTTTTATTTAGAAGTTGGAATGGTGGAATCCTCCGTTGACGTCCTCGTTCAGCTGCTCAAATTGTCCGTACCGGGGACACGGCTAAGTACTTAGATTTTTAACTCTGCAGAGGTTGTGCACGTTCACCATTGTACCTATTCAACCCAGGTTATCCTTTACACACCATTTGTGATAAGGAAAGGAAAGAATAAGACGAGATCTTTCAGAAGCATTTCCCCTCCCACTCTGGCCTGACGCGCTCCACCTACAAATCCTCTACCACCACCTGTCAGGCCGGGGAGAGTCCACGCAGCTTAGTTGATCAAGCCAGAGCCCATATTGGCAATGGCTGCACGAGAAGCAATCTTCACTTGGAGTTCTTCAGATTCCTTTGCTCCTGGGTGGCCTTCCACAAGTGAATATTCCACATGTAAAACCCCTGGGAACAACACTCAACTCATACAGCCAAGCAACCAATTTCCACCCAGGTGTTTGATTAAAACTTAGTAGACTTATCTTTTCATCAAAATAGTTTTTGCATAGCATCACTATTCTACTAAGTAATTTCATAGGAACCTAGACACGGGAATAAAGAGATCTATCATGGCTTGCATAGCAATGCTATCCTACACATGCTTATAGAAAATACTCTACTCATGCATAGAAATAATAGGACTTTTATGGGGGTGTGCCACTTGCCTTTGGAAGTTGTCTTTGCTCACAAACTTTTCAACAACGAACGTTTGCTCTCCGTTCAATCTAAACAATATAAGCAAATAACAATACAACAATCAAAACACAACAAACATGGACAACAACACAAGGCATATAAAAGCAAAAACAAATTTCACAAAGGTTCATCACATAATTCAATATGCAAAAAGAATTGATGTGCTGAATAATGGGTTTTAATGGTCTGGTCTTAAATAGAAATTTATCACACATTAATTTGGTCAAAACATTTAAATGAAACTTAATGGTCTTAAAAGGCTTTTAATACCACTTAATTACCTTAAAAACACTGTTAAGACTCTTTAAATGTTTTACCATCAGTTTTAATTGTTTTCTATAATTACAATTTTATTCAAAACTTATAAACAATACTACTGGTTAAAAGATAAAGTTTGTGACATTTTGCAAAAGAAACATATTAACATTATTCCTAGGATTAAAGTATAACAAAAATACTTAAATTAAGCCTCTGCTTTTTAAACCATCAAAATAATGCTCAAAATTGTTTTCTAACAGGGGCATAAAACTACACATATTTTAAGGTTTCTAAAACTATTTTATTTGCAAAAATTGGATTTATAGATTTAAAGTTATTACAAATATACGCAAATCATCCATTTGAAATTTGAATTTTTTAAACTTAGTCAAATTTGAATTTTGGCAGATCTACAATATTCTACTTTTCGAGGGCTTTCCAAAAATATAAAGTTTGTTAAATTTGGATAAGTGGTTAAAAAGTTATGACAGATCTAAGTGCCAGAGGCTTTTCTGCAAAACTGCCATTTAAACAATTAAAAGAAAACAATTTCCACGTCAGCGCTGACTGGATGCTGACTGGGCTCCGACGTGGCGAACTCTGATTGGCTCGGATCTAGGTTTAACCTGGGCCGTACGATCTTAAGAGGATTGGGCGGTCCAGATCTGATCATACCTCTTCGGCTTGGATCTAATCTGGGCCGTTGGTGGGAGATCGAATGGCCTCGGCCGCGTCGACCAGGACGTAGCGGCGCTGCTCCGCCGGGGTGGAGGACGACGGCGGCGTGGGCTCGGGCGTGGACGGCGCCGGAGCTGCGGAGGCTCCCCGGTCTCGAGGAGGCCACGGCGATGTGCGGCGCGGGGTGCTGAAGACGATGGCGACGTCGGCCTCGAGTGGCGTATCTCGATGCGGCGTGGAGGAGCGGCCGAGATGATTCGGGCGCCGCCGAGCTCTGGTCGGACGTGCCCCACACGTTTTACTGCAAGGGAAGAGCGGGCAAGACGTCAGGGGGTGCGGGGGAGCAAGGGAAAGGCAATGGAGGGGGAAAACGGGTGGGGCAGAGGCTCACCTCGTCGAGGATTGAAGAAACGCAGCGGCGGACCGACGAACTCCGGCGAGCAAAATGCTCAGCCAGGGGGCACGGTTCAAGGGGAAAAGAGAGGGGAAAAGTGGAGGAGGGTCGGGGCTACAAATAGGGCAGTAGAGGGAGAGGTTTAATGGCCTTAATCGCACGAATTGAAGAGGAATGAATCCGGCCGTTTTCGGGCGAGGTCGGGGGCGGGATTTGGGGCGAGGTTGAAGACGACCCCCTGAGAGGTGGGTCCCGCCTGTCAAGGATTTTTCTTTTTCCTTTTTTGTTTTTTTGTTTTTATTATTTTCTTTATAACTTTTGATTTGTAACTCCAAATGAGGTCAAACAAATTTCTAAAAATTTGTAAAATTACTGTCTTTGTGTTAGACCAGTTGAATGAATGTTTTGAACATTTTTGAAAAATAATATTTTGGAATATTTCTTAAATACAAATTTGACACCTAAAGTCAATTTGAAAATATATCTTAATTAAATTTTCTTTTATTTAAATAAAATTTGTAAATATCCACATTCCAATATGTTTAAATTTAAGTCATTTAAACTCATTTTCAGATACTAAATTTCATTTTAGGCTTTAGTATAATACTAAATAACATAAAACATACTAAATGAAAATAAAAGGGGAAAAAATAATGTATTCATCTTAATTCAAAATAATTTGTGCACCATTATATTTTATATTAAGATAATTCAATTGGAAACTTCATAACAACATTTGGAAAGATTTTAGTTTTAATTTATTTCTTATTTAGAAGATATATTCCTGAAGTCATTTTATGTTTTGAAAATAAATGAATATCATTTAAGCTAATGAAATGTTTATTTGGATAATTCATTAATTTTAATTTATGAAGTTATTAAAGTTATAACCTATAAACTTGAATTTAACAAAACTATATTTTTTGAGTTCTGGTAAAAGATTGAAACCATTTGACAAATAGATCATGTTTTTAATATATTAAATGAATACTTGTAAACATTATTTTAATTTATGAATAGCTATGGCTAGGTTTATTTAAATCAAATACTCATAAAGAAACTTTTTATTACAAGGCAAAGATTTTAAAGTTTGTAAAACTTTTGTCAAAATACATATGGAGGTTTCAAGATATACAATGGATAATATAATGTTTAACTTTAAACAACTTTTGAAAGTAATGTTAAATTGAGATATTTGAAATATTAAACTCTTTAATATGTTTGAAGTCTTTTATAGTTGGTTTTCTTATGCATTTAATGTTTTATTTTAATCAAAACAAAAGTTTTAAATTTTAGTGATTTTTGAACATTATAAAATGCTGGTATGTTACACTTGTTCATTTTCAAGGGAGGATTGGAGAGACACTTTAGTGTGAGCATCCTCTCTCTCAATCTCCCCTTTTAACTCTAGCTCATCCTCAAGCTCACCTATACGGCTCATAATTGAGCCAAAGTGTCTCTTTCCTTCTCCTTGCAAGTTAGTCATGAATTTATCAAAAGCAATGATTTCATTCTTGACTTGGAGACTCATATCATCATCAATTTCATGGGATATGGAGGTAGGAGACAATTTTACCTCGGATGTCTTTGCCATAAGACATCTTCCATTCTTGACGATGGGGCTCTCATTTGGTGAGGAGAAGAGTGACGGAGGTGTAGAGGAGATGGCTAGAGCGGCCACTTGAGTTGGGGTATCCTCATTGTCACTATCTTCATCATCGGTGGGATATTGCTCTTGAGTCACCAAGACAATCTTTTGGTTCTTCTTGAAGAAGGGCTTCTTCACGGGCATGGGCCCCTTGCCCTTGGTCTAGCCACGAGCCTCCCACCATGATCCTCTCTTCTTTCCCATGGGCAATCTACAACAAAGTGGCTTTTGTCATCACAGTTATAGCAAAGCCTCACCTTGTTGATTGGCTTTCCTCCATTGGAGGGGAACCTCTTGTCGATCCTTGCTTTGGCCCTTCCGGGGTTCTTCCAAAACGTTCTTGCCGCAAGACCCATGTGTTGGGTGAGAGTACTTGAGAGCGTCTCACTAGATAGCTCGACTTGATCATCATACTCATCTTCATCCTCTTCTTCAACGGTGGCCTTCAAGGCAATTGAGGCATGCTTGTGCATCCCTATGGCCCTAGCTCGTACATCTTGAGCGATCTTGGAGGCCACCTTGTATGCGGTCATCTCTTGCATGACTTCATTGGATGTCATCTTCGGGAAGTCATGTCTCCCTTGGAGTGTCTTCAAGTCCGTTTCCTCAAAGGGCATGAGAGCGGTCACGAACTTCCTCTTGATCCAAGCGTCATCAATGTAGACCGCACCGAGGTTCTTGAAGGTGTTAGCAATCAACACCAACCTCCGGTACATGTCCTCATGACTTTCTCCATCCAACTTGTAGAACCCTTCCACCTTATTGCATAAGGCATCATACCGGTTTTTCTTCATGCTCTCATTCCCGACGAAGATGTCGGAAATAGCATTCCACACTTCTTTGGCGGTGGAGAATTGTTGAATGAGTGGCATGTCCTTCTCTCCAACGGCCATTTGGAGTTGATGAAGAGCGGTGGCGTTGAGTTGGCTATCGACCACCTCTCTTCTTGTCAAGTTGGTTGGATCATGCGTCTTGAATCCTTCTTCAATAATGCGCCATAGCTCAATGGATGCACTACATAAATGAGACTTCATTTAAAATTGCCATTGAGAGAAATGATTAGGTTTAAGCTTAGGAGGATCACTTCTAAAGTTTACATGAGATTGAGGGATAGGTGGGTTAGGAGAGTAATTATGGTTGACATTATGAAATTCCTCTCCTTTGAGGGTATTAGAGGAGCTAGGTGATTCATCCGTTTCCACTTTCTAGGGAGAAGCACTTGGGAGAACATCTTTGGACCCATCTGAGGATGATTCCTTAGAGTTCTCACCATGCTCCTTAGAAGGAGGAGAGGGAGAGGTAGCCTCGGTCTCCTTAGACTTCAAGAGTGCCATAAGCATCTCATTCATCTTTAGGAGTTGGGCCTCCAAGGACGATTTCATGTCCATGAGATCGGCCATGGTTGTCCCTTTGGCTAACGCCTCCTTCTCCGCCTCTAATTTTTCACGAGCGGCCCTCTCGGCATCGGATTCCGTCATCGTTGCACTTAGGCGGTTAAGCCCTTAAAAGTGAACCTGGCTCTGATACCAATTGAACGGGAATCTGGCACCTAGGGGGGGGGGGGTGAATAGGTGCTAGTTCAAATTTTAGGTCTTTTCAATTTTAGGCTCAACACAAAGGTAAATTCTCTAGATATGCAACTATGGTGAATTTACCTAAATGACAAGTTAAGAGAAACAAGATAACATGACAAGCGAGTAAGGGAGAAAGGATAAGGGGAACCAAGTGAAGCACGCGGAGACGAAGATGTAATCCCGAGTTCCACCCAAGGGTGTACGTCTCGTTGGAGAGGTGTGCGCTACCACAACAGGTTAGCCGCAACGCCACAAAGGCTCACCTTCTTCTCCGATGAACTCAACCACAAAGGTTGCGAGTTAACCTTCCACTATTGATCCCCTTTTAGGGCGGAGATCGAATCCCTTACAAACGCTTGAGGCACACACCCACAACTTAATTGGGGGCTCCCAAGATGACCACAAAAGGTCAAGACCACAACAGGTCAAGCTTACGCCAAGTACCAACAATGGTGAGACCTAGGTGTTCCTTGAGGAAACCCTAGACTCGAAATCCCCAAGTGAATGGGGAAAGATTACAAATCGCTTCGGTGAAGTAGTAGATCGGGGCCTTCTCCTTCACTCCTCCAAAGATCAACGGATTTGGGTGGAGGAGTTGGGAGATCTTGAAGATTTGAGCTTCAGCAATTTATGATGAGAGAGAGTGTAAGAGCTGAAAATGGCTGGAGGTAGGTGGAGGGGTATTTATACCCCCCTCCACCAACTAGCCGTTTTTTACTGTGCAGGCCGGAACTTCCGGCCAGGGCGCAGGCAGTTCCAGACTTAGAGAAAAACCAGCATGTTCAGCACCGGAACTTCCTGTGGTTTGGCCGGAACTTCCGGTCGCCCGGAAAGATCCGGCCAAACTTCCGGCTTTGCCCGAGCGCGAGCAATTCCTGACTTAGCCGATTTTCTCGTTTGTCTGGAACGAAACTTCCGGTCGAGGGCCGGAACTTCTGGTCGCCCGGAAAGTTCCGGCCTCCGGTGAAAGTTCTGCCTTTGCCAGGGGCTAAATCCTAAAAGGACTTAGCCGTTTTCTGGCCAGATGGAAATGTCCGGTGCAGGCCCGGAACTTCCGGCCCTTCGGCCGGAACTTCCGGCCTGTCAAAACAGGAAAAACTGCCAGCCAGTTCTCTCAATCAACCCTGATGATCTTCATCCTTTTTGTTCTTCAAGGTTATGTAGTATCTGAAATACTCAGGCACACCGTTAAACATCCTTTTCGTGTTGTCATTTCTATCCAAAACTCAGGAGACAGAAAATGCTCTTTCAGCTAGGGCCAGCGGTAGTACCGCTACGGCGCGAATCTGCACCCAACGACTGGATTTTGGGTTGAGCTATTTAAGGGGCCTTCTTCCCCAATGGTTTTCTAAGCTTCTAGCAAGTCTTTCTCCTCTCTCTCCTCCATTGTTGCCCTTTGGAAAGCTTGCTCTTCCTCTCCATCCCTCCCATGGTTCTTGCTAATATTTGAGGGAAAGTGAGAGGTGATCTTGATCTACGTTTTCACCGGTCGATTTCTCCTCTAAGTGAGGGAAACCTTGCAGATCTTGATCTTGGAGTTCTTGGTGCATCCCCTCTTTGTTCTTCCTCTCTTATTCCCCCATAAGCATTTGTTGCTTTGTTGGAATTTGAGAGTGAAGGATTATGAGCACTTGTGCTCTTGCCTTTTGCATTTGGTGCATCGGTGTGCTCTCCACGAGGATTCGTGGAAGTTGAAAGTTTGTGAGCTTGTTACTCTTGGGTCCTTGGACCCTAGACGCCTTTGTGGTGGTTGGACCCTTGTGTGGTCACTTGAAGCCGTTCGGGAGCCTCCAATCCCATTGTGGGTTGTGCCCCGGATTGTTGTTGGAGGCCGTTCGGGAGCCCCCAATCCCATTGTGGGTTGTGCCCCGGATTGTTGTTGAAAGGCTCTAGATTCCGCCTCGAAGGAATTCCAATAGTGGAAGGTGAACCAAGCCTTTATGGTGTGGTTCACCGGAGAAGAAGGTGAAACCTTTGTGGTTGTTGAACCGTTGTGTCGGTTCACACCTCTCCAACGAGACGTACTCCCTTAACAAGGAGAAACTCGGGAATACATCCTCGTCTCCGCGTGCCTCGGTTGTTTCTATACCCGAACTTTACTTATGCACTTTACCTTGTGATAGCCTTCGTGCTTGAAGTATTCTATTGCTATCACCTTGTTGTTTATCTTGCTTAGCATAAATTGTTGGTGCACATAGGTGAGCCTAGTTTATTTAGGTTGTCGGCTTGTTAATTTAAACACCTAGTTTTATTCCACAATTATCAAGGCTAAACCGGAAAAGTTTTAAACCGCCTATTCACCCCCCCCCCTCTAGGTGACATCATTGTCCTTTCATCTGTCAGTCACAATAACTGATGGTAAGCCATGGTATTTGAACACCTTGTTATAAAATGTTGTAGCCATTGAGTTTACAGATATAGGATGTTTCATTGATATGAAATGAGCATATTTGGTGAATCTGTCGACAACCACCAGTATCATATCCTTATTTTCAGATATTGGCAACCCTTCCACAAAGTCCATGCTGATGTGTGTCCATGCAAAGTCTGGTATAGGTAGAGGTTGAAGCAATCCTGGGTAAGTTGTGTGTTCAGCTTTATTGAGTTGGCATACTGGGCATGCTTTCACAAAGTCTATCACAGCTTGCTTTAACCCTGGCCAAGCAAAAAGAAGTTTAATTCTTTGGTAGGTAGCCTTCTCCCCCGAGTGACCTCCCAACTCTGAGCTGTGAAGTGATTGCAGGATCTTTTCCCTCAAGCTATTTCCTGAGCCAATATATATCTTGGTTTTATACTTCAGTATCCCACTAGTTAATGTGTAGTTTGGTACAACATGTTGGTCTAAAATTAGCTTGGCTATTATCTCCTGACATCTCCCATCATCTTTATATCATGTGGTTACTTCAGTAATCCAGGTTGGTATTGTTGCACTAACAAAGATTTGTTGTAGCTGGTATTTGACTCTTGACAGAGCATCTGCTACCTTGTTCTCTCTGCCTTTCTTGTATTCTACTGAGTAATTAATTCCCAGCAGCTTGATCATTAATTTGTGCTACATACCCTCCATTAGTTTCTGCTCTTGTATATGTTTGAGGCTCTGCTGCTCAGTTCTAATTACCACTGAGCTAGCTGCAAAACAATGTTTCCACTTCTTTATTGCCTCAATGATAGCCAGAGCTTCCTTATCATAAGTAGATAATCCAGCTGCCTTCTGGCCAATAGCTTTACTGAAGAATGCTATTGGTTTTCCTTGTTGCATTAATACCGCTCCCAAACCATAGCCACTAGCATCTGTCTCCAGCACAGATGGCTTTGTGAAGTCAGGCATTGCCAATACAGGTGTTGAGCTCATTTTCAGTTTTAGAGTTTGGAATGCTTGTTCTTGTTCTTCATTCCATACAAACCCTTCCTTCTTAAGAGCTGTGAATAGGGGTCTGCATATGATACCATAATTTTCCACAAACCTCCTATAATACCCAGACATGCCCAATAAGCTTCTTAACTCTGTAATATTGGTTGGGGTTGGCCAGTTCACAATTGCTTGTATTTTTGCCGGATCAGTTGCTACTCCTTCCCCAGTAATGATGTGGCCCAAGTATTCCACTTTGGACTGTGCAAGTGCACACTTTGACCTTTTGGCAAACAGTTTGTTCTCTCGGAGGCACTGGAATATCAACTTAAGATGTTGTACATGCTCTTCTGTCGACGAACTGTATATGAGGATATCGTCGAAGAATACCAGAGTGAACTTCCTCAGATATTTTTCCAATACAGACTTCATTAACTGCTGGAATGTTGCTGGAGCATTTGTTAAGCCAAAAGGCATCACAATATATCCATAATGTCCTTGATGTGTGCTAAAAGCTGTTTTGTCAATGTCTTTGTCAGCCATTCTGATCTGGTGGTAGCCACTTCTCAGATCGATCTTGGAAAAGATCTTTGCTCCATATAGTTCGTCCAATAAATCTTCAATGACTGGCATTGGGAACTTGTTTGTAGTCGTCATGGCATTGATCTTTCTGAAATCAATGCAGAGTCGCCAATCGAAATCCTTCTTTTGGATCACCAACGCTGGAGAGGAGTAAGGGTTGTTACTTGGCCTAATGAAATTGTTTTGGAGCAGACCAACAACCAACTTCTCCAAGATGTTCTTCTGGTGGTGAGGTATTTGATAACACCTTTGATTTACTATCTTTGCATCCTGGTCCAAGTAAATGACATGGTCACAGTCCCTCTTTGGTGGTAATTCTGTTGGTTCCTTAAATATGTCCAGGAACTCTTCAAGCACTTGCTGGATGCTAGCTGGAATCTCTTCCATTGCCAGCTCAGAATGAGGGGGTACATCTTTAATCACCAAGAAGGCCCCACAGATAGAATTATCCAGTAACTTGTGTATATTAAAACTGTGTGGGATCTCTGCTGAAGATGGAAGACTGGCATCCAAGAATGTGACAGGGCCAGACTCATGTTGGACTTTTAATGTTAGAGCCTTCAGATTTAATTCCACAAGGCTGTGTTCATAAATCCAGTCATCCCCCAAAATTATATCATAGCCTTGTAACTGTAGCACTTTAAAATGAGACACAAATGCGGTGTCTTGTATTGCATACTCTGCTGCGCTGCAGCTAAACTCAGTCCAAATAGTCTCTCCATTAGCTACTTTCATCTTTTGCTTCTGTGTTGGTTGTAACTGTAATTTTGCTCTTGTGGCAAATTCAGGACCGGTGAATGTGGTTGTACTGCCAGTATCCACCAAAGCCAATGCTTTTTCCTTTCCCATTGTGATGCACAATGTGAATGTGTTTCTTGATGCTTTCTTTCCTTGTAAAGCATGTAAAGATATCTGTAAAGTTGTTGCTTCAGTTGCTTCTTCCAGTTCATCTGAATCTTCATCATACTCATGGATATATATTATCTCCGGCTTGTCTACTTTTGCTTGCATAGCATTAACTTGAGCTGTGTTAGACATCTTACATACTTTCTTATGGCCTGGAAACCAATTTTCCTTGCACTTAAAACAAAGCTTTAATTCTTTTGCTTGTTGAATTGCCGCTGCAGTGCTGTTACCTCCTGATACTGTAGCATTTCCAGAGTTTGTCGGTACTGAATATCTGTTCTGCTCAAAAGCACCCTGCCTTCTACCAGCATTTGTGTACTGCCTGTTTTGTGTCGACACTTGCTGACTTGCTTGCTCCATTCTCCTGGCAAACCACAGTGCTTCATGCATATCTTTAGGTTTAAGGCATTGAAGGTGAGTCTGTATATATGGCTGCAACCCTGATATAAAACTACTGACATAGTAGTCGTCTGGTAATGTTGGGTTATCTCTTCTTAGTAAGTTCATCGCTTTTTCAAATTTTGTGATGTAATCCGCTACTGATGTCGTTTGCTTTGGTGCATGAAATTGTTTGACATTGTCACACACCGATGTAACCAAAAATCTGTCTGTCAGATATCTACAGAACCTGTGCCATTGGATATTTCCTGTAGCAAAACCAGTACTACACCACCACTGTCTTGCTGAACCAGTCAAGTATGTCACAACAATTTGGGTGCGTTGTTCCAACGGTGTCTGAGCTGCATTGAAGTATTCTTCAACGATCTGAATCCATGCATCCGCATCTTCACCATCAAACTCAGAAATATTCAGTTTCGCCGGCTTGACCGATGGGTGTCCCCTCCTATTGTCCTTATTAAATTGTTGTCGGTGAAAACCTCTCTGCTCTTCGTTTTCTGAGAATTCCTCTTCTCGAACTTTCTGATTTGGTGCTACCAACTGTCTTGCTTGGGAAGCTTGCTCGATACGCAGTTGTTGCTGGTGACCTGGGTTTCTCTGTCGTCCATAGTGTGGGTGACGATATGGCTGTTTGTATGTGCCATCCAAGTTCATCTCTCTGCCCTGTGTGTCGTGTAAAGTTGCTAACCCCACTAGATTGGGTTGTTGATTTCCCCCCACTGGATGTGACTGCACCTGGTTTTCCATAAATGTTGGACCTTGCGGTGTTATCATGTATACACTACTGGTTGTCCTTGCATCTGTTTCTGAGTTTCTTCTGGTGTTGGTGTTGTCGTATCTCGTATTTCTCCAGGGACTGCAGCGAAGAACTTGTCGAAACTCTTCTGAATCGTGTTGAAGTTCTCCTGCATACAAGCGAAATTGGACTGCACTGACTTGGTGAAGTCGACGAACTCTTTGTGGTCAGCTTCTTTATACATCTGCAGGTTTTTAACATCCAACTGCCAAGATCTGACCTCCAGTGCATCTGTATCTCCAGAATCACTCGTACGAGTCATCTCGCGCAACAAGAATTTCACTTCATGGCAAGGTGCCAAGGAAAACTTACTGCGATGTTCTACCGTCTCCAACATCCGCCGCCTGCGCCGCCCGCCTCCAACGTTGCACGGATCTGGGAGGGTGGTGGGATTTAACACCGAAGAGTTGTTCTTCGGAAACCACTGCCTTTACCTGATCTGCAACCAAATAGTGCCGCCGCCGCCAAGCCGCCTCCACAGCTCCAAGACATGAGAGCTCCACACCGCCGCCTTGATTTGCGAACTCGGGAGAGGGATTTTACAGGAGATCCAAACCTCGCCTCGTTCCAAATCTCGCCGCCTCCGAAGACCTTAAGGCTTTGATACCAATTGACAGCCTGAAGCTAGAGATTCAGGCTAAGAACAAGAACATGAGCTCATCGGCTAGATCATCGCTTGTATAGATGGATTCATAAGCGGAATTGTCGATTATAGAGGAAATACTTCGCCAGACCTCAACATAGGTGGCTAGGGTTTAACCCAATTACAATAAAGATGAGTTCTTCAGGCTCCGATCTACCAGCTAAGTACTAGCTCAGGAGGAAAGCGACAATGATGTTGGAAGCTAAAAAGAAGTAAAGCGCTACAGCGATCGACGGTGGACTTGCAGCCGTTGGATGGAAGATCGTCGGTCGAACTTGAAGTCGAAGGCGCGGACCGGTATCATCTTCAGACAACAGAGTAGCTAACATTGTAGCGGGTCTGACAACAGCCTCCAGCTCCAGCTGCACTGACGGCCGTTGCGCATGGCCATGAGCCTGTGCGGGTCGTCATGCGCACTCTGTTGAGATGGAGGAGGCAGAGGAGGTCCTGGCCCGCGCCATGGTTGCCACCATCACGGGAACGCGGCCGCGCGTCACCGCCGACGAGATAGCCGACGTCCTCTACACCAACTTCAACCTCGCCGACAGCGACTTCACGGTGCATGCACACCACCCGGAGGACTTCCTCATCCTGTTCAGCTCCAAGGCCATTAAGGACAGCCTCTCCGGCGATCACTTCGTCCGCTGTGCCCGCTTCACCCTCCTACTCCGCCCTTGGTGCAAGCTCACGCATGCCAACGCCAGCGGGTTTGAACACCGCGTCGAGCTCGAGCTCCGTGGCATCCCCGCCCAAGCATGGCACCTCGCAACCGCCGAGCATATTTTGGGGAGTAGCTGCTCGATCGAGCGTCTGCATCCCCGCACTCGCTCGCGCGAAGATCTCACGATGTTCCGGCTCGCCGCCGCATGCACGACCCGACTGGCATCCGCCGCGCCGCCATCCTGGAAATCGTCGAGCAGATCCCCTCCCACATCAGTGGTGGCGCGCCAACCGTCAGAGTCCTCACGTACCCCATTTCCATCACGCTTGCCAGCAACCATGAGGGCACCGCCGACCGCGACGCCTGGCCCGGCAACGGCCCTATCCCTAGAGCTGGCCGCGCGCGACGTCGGGGCCGCAAAAGAAGGCGACCTGATGCGCCACCCTCTGGCCGTGCGGATGGCATGGCCGTCGATGCCACGGGATGGTGCTCTAAGCGCCAAGATGCGCGCGCCGACGGCGTGTCGACGGACGCCAACTGGCCGTGCAGGGCACAACGGCGCCGCCTACACGGCCGACGTCGAGACAGCAGATGCTGTCCTGGCCTCGCCAAGCCAGGGCCCACCATCCTCGTCGTCTCGCCGAAAACGGAAAAGGCAAAAAGTGGGTAAAGAAGAACCCCTCTGCGCCCACGCCGGTACAACCAGGTGGCACCCCATCACTGGAGGAAGGCGCAACGGTGGAAGACCAGTTTTCAAATTCCCCGTTGCCTGCTGATAAAGCAGCTGGTCCTGACGATCCCGAGGAGCCCACGCCTGCCAATTCCAGCCCAGCGCCTCGTCGGGATCCGCAGCTCTGCTCCCTGCAAAGTGAGGTTCCAGACTCCCAGGTCCCAGCCAGACGAGCCAATCGTGGAGCAACGTCCTTGTTTGGGGCAAAGCAACGACTCTGGCACCACCTTGTCTGCTTCTGGAGTCAGGACACAGATGCAGACCTGTAGCGCCATAGCCGCACATGGCGCTCACGCCAACCCCGTGGAGGAGGAAGAGGAGCCCACTGGCTTGGGCCACATGCCCACAACAAGCCCGCCAGTTGCTGTGTTGAGTCCACCCCGCTCCATCCTAC
Organism: Poa annua; assembly: GCA_026929855.1. NCBI lineage: Eukaryota > Viridiplantae > Streptophyta > Magnoliopsida > Poales > Poaceae > Poa > Poa annua. The sequence goes on from CM049428.1 coordinate 31,620,110, forward strand.
GCCGGCCCATCCCGCAGCCCACGACACCGGTGTCGAGCGCCGCGCACGAGACGCCACCATGACCTGACGAGCTCGCTGCCATGCGTTCCGCCCCGAGCCGCTTCGCCTCGCCGCCGGTGACACTACGCAGAGCCCGCACCCCGACGATCGCCCCACGAGCTATGTCGCTGGGAGATTTCCTGGCCGATGCCATGTAACACTTGAACAAGACGCTGCCCACGCCAGGAAAGAAGCCACGAAAACCGCTCAGCTTTGCCACGCCTCGCCGTGGGCGTTCTGCTGCTTCCACGCCCGTGTTAGGTAAGCACGACGTATCGTTCGACTCCGGTACGGAGTCGTCTCCGAGTAGGACTTGTGTACGGAGTAGTACACAGGGTAGGTTACGTATTAGTCTACTATATATACAATGTAATAGACCTCTTGTAACACATCCAGAATATTGAGAGACAATAGACAAAGACGCCCGACACGGTCGTCTAGCAATCCAATATGTTTTTCCCTTGTGATCAACGTGAGAGCTAGCTAGCAATCGATCAATCGATCGATCGTTCAGCTTCCGTACGTGCGCTAGTCTGCTTTGCATACGAGGAGTCATTGCTACGTTCGTATACGCCGGAAGGTACTCGGCAGCTACGACGTTTAGATCAGGGCTACGCCAACAATTGGTATCAGAGCCTGGTCAGGTTCGTCCGTGATTTTTCTGAAAGTACTAGAAGATCATGGCGATGGTGAAGCATGGCGAGAACTCGGCATCAGCACCGGCGACGGAGACGGTGGGGGCGGCACTATACCCCCGCCTTGATCGCAGGGACTACGGGCTATGGGCCATCAATATGGAGGTGGCCATGGAAGCTCAAGAAATCTGGGAGGCCGTCGACCCCGGCGGTAAAGATTACGTCAAGGGGGGCACGAAGTACACGAAGGATCGCCGGGCGTTAACGGCGCTCTATTCCGTCGTGCCGAGGGACGTGATGCAGCACCTCGTCGGAAAGAAATCGGCGAAGGATGCGTGGGAGACGATCAAGATCCTCCACCAAGGCCATACCCGTGTGAAGGAAGCGCTTCTTCAAACCCTGACAAAGAACTATGAGGATTTGAAGATGGAGGAAAGCGAGACGGTTGATCAGTTTGCCGCCCGTTTCGTCACCCTCATCAACGCAATCACAGGATATGGAGAGAAGTTGGATGAGATCAAGAACGTCAGAAGGTTCTTGCGTGCTGCACCGGCGCGCTACATGCAGATCGTGACGTCGATTGAGCAGTGTGTTGATATGAATACTCTGACGATAGAGGATCTCGTCGGAAGGTTCAAGGCACACGACGAGAGGGTTCGGCTCAGTTTCGGTGATCCAGAGAAGAGCGAGCACTTGATGCTCACGAAGCAGCAGTGGATGACTCTTTCGAAAGGACAGCAAGGAGGCTCCACGAGCAGCGACAAGAAGGATAAGCAACACCCAGCGAAAAAGCAAATCGCGGGGCAGGATGACAAGGCCGCACCAAAGAGGAAGTTTGACATAAAGAAAGTAAAGTGTCATAATTGTGGCCTCTACGGACACTTCAAGGCTGATTGCCGGAAACCACCGAAGGAAAAGGCGTTCCTTGCTCAGGAAGGAGATGATGGACCGATGCACCTGATGCTTGAAGTATTCGAGCTGATGGACAAGGAGCAATTGACCCCTCCTGCGCCGGCTACAGAGGTTGTGATGCTCATAGAAGAGAAGGTTTACCTTCATGATGAACGCAGGATGCAGACGGCAAGAGACGTTTGGTACCTCGACACGGGAGCAAGCAATCACATGACCGGCGACAAGGCCCAATTCTCTGAGTTAAGTCTCTTGGTGGGAGGCAATGTTCGATTCGGCGACGGGTCGACAGTCGAGATAGCGGGGCGAGGCACTGTCCTGTTTGAGTTGAAGGACGGCAGTCACAAGATACTCACAGATGTGTACTATATTCCCAAGTTGAAGAGCAATATTATTAGTCTTGGTCAACTCGCGGAGCGTGGATGCAAGATTGTGCTCGAGGACGACTATCTATGGGGATATGACCGTGAGAGGAAGCTTATCATCAAGGTGAAGAGATCGAAGAACAGACTCTACATCCTTAACTTGGGTCGTACCGATCCAGTATGTCTGAAGGCAAGCCTCGGCGACACCGCTTGGAAGTGGCACGCGAGATACGGTCACCTGAATTTTCAAGCGCTTCGTATGCTCGGGCAGAAGGAGATGGTACACGGTCTACCGTGTGTGAAGCACGTGGACCAGGTATGCGACGGTTGTCTTGTCGGGAAGCAACGGCGTGCCCCGTTCCCACGAGAAGCCGCGTTTCGTGCAAGCAAAGTACTAGAGCTCGTTCATGGCGATCTATGCGGTCCAATTTCACCCGCAACCCCGTCCGGTAATAAATACTTCTTGCTTGTGGTAGATGATTACAGTCGATACATGTGGATTGTGTTGCTGAAAAGTAAGGATCAAGCCCTACAAGCATTCAAGAAGATCAAGGCAGCCGGAGAAGTTGAGACGGAGGAGAAGTTAAAAGCTCTACGCACAGATCGGGGGGGGGGGGGGGTGAATTTAATTCGAACGAGTTCACTTCATTTTGTGACGCGCATGGCATCAAGCGGTACCTCACTGCTCCCTATACTCCACAATAAAATGGTGTAGTGGAGCGAAGGAATCAAACCGTGGTAGCCATGGCACGGAGTATGATGAAGAGTAAAGGCTTGCCGGGCAAATTCTGGGGTGAGGCAGTCAGTACGGCTGTCTATTTGATGAACAGGGCACCGACCAAGAGCGTGGTCGGCATGACTCCGTACGAAGCATGGTACGGTCGCAAGCCCTCGGTTGATCATCTTCGCACTTTCGGATGCGTGGCGCATGTCAAGACGGTGTCCGGCCATACGAGCAAGTTGGCGGATCGAAGTACTCCAATGATCATGATTGGTTATGAAACAGGCTCAAAAGCATATCGTGCATGCAATCCCTCGACTAACAAGGTGGTTGTCACGCGCGACGTAGTTTTTGAGGAGGAAAAATCATGGAGCTGGAGCAACTCGACTGAACCGGTACATCCTATCTCAGACGAGATTTTTTCTGTTACTTACGATGATGTTAAGTATGCAGAAGATCAAGACCAACCGAGTCAGAGCTCATCAGCACACCCAGACGAGAGTGCCTCGACAACAGCAGGACCTGCAGACTCAGGCGCTCACACTGGTGGCCGGCCTATGCCACCAGCGAGCTCACCGGCTGCTAGCCCAAACCAATCAAGGGGCAACTTAGCTGATGGAAGTGGCGCACGGGCAGCATGCAGATCAACAGATCAAGGCCAAGGGATTGTTGCCCCAGAGAGCAACGTCAGGAGCAGATTACTTCCAGATAGGCCAGAAGCACACGCGGACGAGCCGTCTTCGTCAGAACCAGAAGGCTCGGACGCAGAAGAACGCAACGCTCCGTCGGACGCAGAATATGTCGCGCCGCCTCCGATAGGATTGGAGCCGAGGCGACTACGACCGACGCCGGCACGCACACGACGCGTGTTGGACTGCTATCCAAAGAAGGCACTTTGGAAGATAAATAATCCGGTGAAGATGAATCACAACAAGCAATGTTTGCTTAGCGAGGAACCGGCAAAATTCGAGGACGCAAACACAGAGGAGTGTTGGCGTCGTGCTATGGATGAGGAGCTGGGGTCAATCCGAGACAACAACACATGGGAGCTTGTTGATCTACCCAACAATCATAAAGCTATAGGGCTCAAGTGGGTGTACAAAATCAAGAAAGATGCCGAAGGGAACTTGGTGAAACATAAAGCAAGGCTTGTGGCTAAAGGATACGTGCAAGAGCAAGGTGTGGACTTCGAAGAAGTGTTCGCTCCAGTTGCAAGGATGGAATCAGTGAGACTACTAATAGCTCTCGCAGCTCAAGAATCATGGACGCTACATCATATGGATGTTAAATCCGCGTTTTTGAACGGGGAGTTAGAAGAAGAGGTGTATGTCAAGCAACCACCGGGATTCATCAAGAAAGGAGAAGAGCACAAGGTGTTGAAGCTACACAAGGCATTGTACGGGCTACGGCAAGCCCCTCGGGCGTGGAACATCAAGCTTGATCGTACATCAAGACTGGAGCATGCCATGTATAAGCGAGGTAAAGGAAAGGATCATCTCTTAGTTGGCATCTATGTAGATGATCTATTGATAACCGGAACAGGTGAAGATGAGATTGCAAAGTTCAAGCTACAAATGAAGGAGCTATTCAAGATGAGTGATCTAGGGCTATTGAGTTACTACCTCGGGATCGAGGTACAACAAAAGCCGGAAGGAATCACATTGTGCCAAGAGGCATATGCAAAGAAGGTACTTGAAAGCTGTGGCATGGAAGACTGCAATCCATCCCAAGTTCCAATGGAGCCTCGTCTTAAACTGAGCAAGAAAAGTGAAGCACCCGCGGTTAATGCAACGGAGTATAGGAGTGTGGTCGGAAGTTTGAGGTATCTCGTTAACACAAGACCGGACTTGGCCTATTCCGTTGGGATTGTGAGTCGCTACATGGAAGCGCCCACTACGGAACATTGGGCAGCTGTCAAGCATATACTCAGGTACATCAAAGGGACAACAAACTTAGGTTGTGTCTATTTGAAGGAGAAGGAGATGGTGAAGCTACAAGGCTATAGTGATAGTGACATGGCAGGAGATATTGACGACCGTAAAAGTACCTCGGGCGTGGCATATTTCTTGGGAAGAAGCATTGTGAGTTGGCTATCACAAAAGCAAAAAGTGGTCGCACAATCATCCTGTGAAGCGGATTATATCGCAGCTGCAACCGCGGCGTGTCAAGGTGTGTGGCTCGCAAGGCTACTTGGTGACCTCACCAATTGTGAGCCAGAAGGAGTGGTGCTCAATATTGACAACAAGTCTGCAATCGCTCTATGCAAGAATCCAGTGCATCATGATAGAAGCAAGCACATTGATACGAGGTATCACTACATAAGACAATGCGTGGAGGAAAGCAAGATCGAAGTCAATCATGTTTGCACCGATGATCAGCTTGCAGATATTCTGACCAAGTCTTTGGGGCGACTGAAGTTCTTGGAGATGCGCAAGAGGATCGGCATCCAAGCTGTGAAGTGAGCACATCGTGCTTACGGGGTGATTGTTAGGTAAGCACGACGATCGTTCGACTCCGGTACGGAGTCGTCCCTGAGTAGGACTTGTGTACGGAGTAGTACACAGGGTAGGTTACGTATTAGTCTACTATATATACAATGTAATAGACCCCTTGTAACACATCCAGAATATTGAGAGACAATAGACAAAGACGCCCGACACGGTCGTCTAGCAATCCAATCTGTTTTTCCCTGTGATCAACGTGAGAGCTAGCTAGCAATCGATCAATCGATCGATCGTTCAGCTTCCATACGTGCGCTAATCTGCTTTGCATACGAGGAGTCATTGCTACGTTCGTATACGCCGGAAGGTACTCGGCAGCTACGACGTTTAGATCAGGGCTACGCCAACAGCCCGCGCCCACGACCGTGCCTGCGCCGCCGACAGCGGCACGAAGAGCCCAAGTCCAGATCCTGCGCACACTAGGCGTCATCGGGCTAGAACAGATCATCTCCGCGGACGCGAGGAAAGCCTATGATTGCATGTTCGCTGCACCCATCCCATACTCGATGCTCACAGCCATTGCTGCCCTGGTTGGTCGCGACATCCCGCCGATGATCCCTTCACAGGAAGCCGTCGACATCACCAGCGAGTCCTAGACCGCACGCTGCTGCTCCCCGGTCGATCCCATTACTTATGGATCACGGCCTTAGCATTGTAATCGCGAATGCGCGCGGATTGAACGGACGCGCTCGCCGCACAACGGTTCGTTCCATGCCGGACCTTGCGCGTGCCTCCATCGTGTGCTTGCAGGAAACGAAAATGGCTATGATCTACTCGCCCACTGTCTTGGAAATTCTCGTCTTTGAGTATGATGACTATGTCTACCTGCCAGCGATCGGCATGCGAGGAGGCATCCTCCTCGCCTGGAAAAGCCGGGCCGTGACCATCACAGAGCCATCCTTTTCCACGAACTCGATCACTGTCAAGGTGAATACAGCCACGGGAACCCCTTGGTGGATGACTGTTGTCTACAGACCGCAGGAAGACGCCGACAAAATCGCGTTCCTCCAAGAGTTAAGAGATGTGCGAGCTGACTGCCCCGGGCCATGGATGCTATGTGGTGATTTCAACCTCATCTACCGCGACGAAGACAAGAGCAACAACAACCTAAACAGACCTATGATGGGCCGATTTCGCCGCTTGATCAATGACCTTGCACTGAAAGAGGTCTACCTATCTGGGCGCTACACCTAGTCGAGTAATCAGTCGCCACCCACCCTAGTTCGCCTGGATAGAGTTCTGTGCACCGCTAACTGGGAGGACACACACACGGACTGCCACCTCAGATGCCTCGCATCTGTGATTGCGGATCACAGCCCCCTGCTGCTGGATTGCAGCCCCTTACACTAGTAGAAAACGAGCCTTTGGTTCACCCCTTTAGTCTCGGTTCATTTTTTTGAACCCAGACTAAATGGTCTGGTGTGAGAGCCACACCGCTGGATTTGTGAGGGACCTTTAGTCCCGGTTCGTGTTACGAACCGGGACTAAAGGTTCACCGCACGCGGCAGCAGAGGCGGGCCCCAGCGCCAGAGACCTTTAGTCCCGGTTCGTAACACAAACCGGGACTAAAGGTCCTCACATTATCAGCTTCTTCCAGCCCGAGCCAACTCCATTTTTCCCACCGAGCCCGAGCTCAAAATCATTTCCTCTCCATTTCTTCTCTATTTCCTCTCCCCAATACTAGATAATCCATAATATTTTACACCATTTGGAGAGATTGAAGCCACCCCACGGTTAGCCTCTTCATCCTCTTTCCGGCATTGCTTATTTAGCTCATTTTGCTCATTTCAATTTTTTTGTGCAAGCAAGGTGTTCGATGTAATGCCTAAGTTATGATCTCATTTGTGTATATGTGCAATTTGTTCTCAAACTAAAATAATGATTTATGTGTTTTAGTGTGGTGAGGAGCCTTATCGACGTCGATCGCCCGCGCCGTCCCGTCACCACCTCGGTGAGCCTCTATATTTTATTTTATTTTATTTTATTTTAAAAACATAGCTTTTATGATTTAGATGCATAGTTACTACTTGTATAATTTTCTAACTTGTATTATATGTATAGTGTCATGGTTCTGATATCCGTCCCCGTCGGTCCTCGTCCGGTCTATGATTCGGATGTGGTATATTTTCAAAACTATTTATTTCATTCTATGTTTCTGACAACTATAGCGACCAACTTGACATAGAATTATTTTTATCTAGGAGGTAGTTGAACCATAAATTGAACCTGACCCTATTGTCGAGTTTTTGGATAAAGAAAACAATGATTTGAAAGCAAAATTGAAAAGAAGTGAAGCTCTTTATCTTCAATGCTTAGAAGATAAGATGAAATTAGAGCTCAAACTTGCCGACGTGGTCGATGGTAACGAGATCAAGATGGATGCAATGCGCTTGAAGATAAAAAGGATTAGAAAATATGCCATTAATCGGGAGGCTTGGTATCATTATGCTGTGGGTTCAGTATTTACCTTAGTTGCGATTTTGATCGCATTTGTTGTTGGATTTAAATTCTTTAGATAATTTTTATATTTGTTTCAGTTAATGTATGTTTTGTTCAACCTATGTATTACCGCTTGTCAATACTCTACTCTTATTTTAATGGATGACATTGTATTAATTAATTTGCTTTTACATATTATTTATGACAGTAGTGTAATAATGGGGTTCGATATACTTTTATGTAATACAGATGAACCGACAATGGATGTACGGTGACCGATGTTGTCCTGAGTTCATTGATGGCATGCATAATTTTCTCCATATGGCTGAGGCAAACAAGCCGAAGAACGGTTTTATTCGTTGTCCATGTAGTGCCTGCAAGAATATGAGTGATCACTCTACCTCAAAAGTCATTCACTCACACCTCTTGCATAATGGTTTTATGCCTGGTTATTATTGTTGGACCAAGCACGGAGAAACAGGGGTTATCATGGAAGAAAATGAAGAAGAGGGGGATAATGACAAGTATCCTTGGTTCAGTGATACTACAATGGGAGAAGACGAAACTGAAGAAGATCCCATTATTGATGAGCCCGACGATGATCTTCGTCGGGCCATTCGTGATGCACAAATGGACTGTGGAAGTGAAAACGAAAGGTTGAAGTTGGAGCGTATGTTAGCTGATCACGCCAAATTGTTGTACCCAACTTGTCAAAATGACCAGAAAAAGCTAGGTACCACACTTGAATTGTTGCAATGGAAGGCAGAGAATGGTACTTCTGACAAGGGATTTGAAAATTTGTTAAAAATAGTTAAGAAGATGCTTCCAAAGGATAACGAATTGCCGTCTAGTACGTATGAAGCAAAGAAGGTGGTATGCCCTCTAGGATTAGAGGTGCATAAGATACACGCTTGCATTAATGACTGCATCCTCTACCGCGGTGAGCACGAAAAATTGAATGCATGTCCTGTATGCGGTGCTTTGCGGTATACGATCGGGCGAGATGACCCTGGTGATGTTGAGGGCGAGCCGCGCCCCAGGAAGAGGATTCCTACAAAGGTGATGTGGTATGCTCCTATAATACCACGGTTGAAACGTTTGTTCAGCAATAGAGAGCATGCCAAGTTGTTGCGTTGGCACAAAGAAGATCGTAAAAAAGACTTGATGTTGAGACACCCCGCGGATGGGTCCCAGTGGAGAAAAATTGACAGAGAGTTCCCGACATTTTCAGATGACGCAAGGAACTTAAGATTTGGCCTAAGTACAGATGGCTTTAATCCTTTTGGAGAGCAGAGCTCCAGTCACAACACTTGGCCCGTAACTCTATGTATCTATAACCTTCCTCCTTGGCTGTGCATGAAGCGGAAGTACATTATGATGCCCGTGCTCATTCAAGGCCCGAAGCAACCTGACAACGACATTGATGTGTACCTCAGGCCATTAGTTGAAGAACTTTTGCAGTTGTGGTGTGAGGAAGGTGTACGTGTGTGGGATGAGCACAAACTGGAGGATTTTGATCTACGAGCTTTGCTTTTTGTAACCATCAATGATTGGCCTGCTCTAGGCAACATTTCAGGACAGTCAAACAAGGGATACAATGCATGCACGCACTGTTTAGCTGAGACTGATAGTATACATTTATGTAACAAGAATGTGTATCTAGGTCATCGTCGGTTTCTTATACCCAAGCATCCGTTAAGGAAGAAAGGCAAGCATTAAAATGTGAGGCAGATCATCGGCCGAGGCCTACCCGCCCTTCTAGTTCTGCTATACATGATATGGTCAAGAATTTAAATGTAATCTTTGGAAAGGGTCCTGGCGGTCTCACTGTTCCGAATGACGCAAAGAACCACGTACCCATGTGGAAGAAGAAATCTATATTTTGGGAGCTGCCATATTGGATAATGCTAGAGATTCACTCTGCAATCGACGTGATGCACGTGACAAAGAACATTTGTTGCAATTTGCTAAACTTCTTAGGCGTGTATGGGAAGTCAAAAGATGGGAAGTCAAAAAAAGGTACACCGAAAGGAAGGCAGACCCATCAACGTATGAGCGAAGAGATGCATCGAGACGATACTCATTCAGAGAATCAGCCAGGTCTTGCAAGCTACGCTCTTACTAAAGAAGAGAAGAAAATATTTTTTGAGTGCCTTCGCAGTATGAAGGTTCCATCTGGCTTCTCATCAAATATAAAAGGAATAATAAACATGGCAGAGCAAAATTTTCAGAATCTAAAGTCTCATGACTGTCACGTGATTATGACACAATTACTTCCGGTTGCATTGAGAGGGCTTCTACCGGAAAATGTTCGAGAACCCATTGTGAAGCTATGTGCATTTCTCAATGTAATTTCTCAGAAGGTCATCAATCCACTAACTCTAAAAAAATTAGAGAAGGATGTGGTCCAATGTCTTGTCAGCTTCGAGTTGGTGTTCCCACCAACCTTCTTCAATATTATGACGCACCTTGTAGTCCACCTAGTCGAAGAGATTTCTGTTCTCGGTCCTGTATTTTTACACAACATGTTCCCCTTTGAGAGGTTCATGGGAGTCTTAAAAAAATATGTGCATAACCGGGCTAGGCCAGAAGGAAGCATCGTCAAGGGTTATGGAACAGAGGAGGTCATTGAGTTTTGTGTAGATTTTATTCCTGATCTGAAGCCGATCGGTGTTCCTGAATCACGTCATGAGGGGAGACTGCATGGAAAAGGCACCCTTGGAAAGAAAGCAACAATATGTCAAGACGGGGATTCTTTCACTCAAGCACACGACACCGTTCTACATAATTCCAGTTTGGTGGGTCCGTATGTCGAGGAACACAAGAATGTTTTACGCTCCAAGTACCCGGAGAAATCTGAAGATTGTATTGATGGAGAACACATGAAGACTTTCAACAGTTGGTTAAAAAGACGTCTCATTAATGACACCAATGTTGAAGAACAGCTATACTTGTTGGCCACATCACCAGCTTCAACTATATTGACTTTTCAAGGGTACGAGATAAATGGAAATATATTTTACACAGCCAAACAAGATAAAAAGAGCACCAACCAAAACAGTGGAGTACGCTTTGATGCAACAAACTGCAACGGGACAAAGGACACATATTATGGTTACATAGAGGAGATATGGGAACTTGACTATGGACCTACTTTTAAGGTCTCTTTGTTCAAGTGCAAATGGTTCAACCTACGAGGCGGGGTAGAGGTAGACCCACGATACGGAATTACTACAGTGGATCTCAACAATCTTTCGTACGAGAATGAACCATTCGTCCTAGCCAGTGAAGTTGCTCAGGTTTTCTATGTGAAAGACATGTCTACCCTACCGAAAAAAATAAAAGATAAGCAAGCGAGTACATCATACGATGAGCCAAAGAGCCACATAGTTCTTTCAGGGAAAAGAGTCATTGTGGGAGTGGAGGACAAGACAGACATGTCAGAAGATTACGATAAGTTTCATGACATTCCGCCCTTTAAAGTCAACACTGATCCAAGTATCAAGTTAAATGAAGAAGATTGTCCGTGGTTACGGCGCAATCGGAAGAACAAGTAAACACTAGAGAGGGATATTATTGTTGATGTGTAATATAAGAATGTTTTGTATCAGAAGAACAAGTGAACTGAAGTATTTTGTAGATGCATGGAACAAAACACACGATTTCACCTGCATACAGCCCAACGGTGGCTCGTGAGTGTCTGCATATGAAATGCACCGTTGGACGTATGCAGGGAATCCGAATGCTTTGTATTCTGTCGATGAAGTAGAATGAGGAGACAATGACTGCCGAACATGTTCAAGAGGGGGCTATATATAGGGTCATGTGGGTCACGAAGTGGTCATGATAGTGCCCATCCAACAGCTCAGAATCTCTCAAAAGAAACACATCTCTTCATCCAACGGCTCACAAGTGCTTAAAAGAAACACACGATCCATGTGCTTCTTTAGTCCCGGTTGGTGTTACCAACCGAGACTAAAGAAGCACATGGATCGTGTGTTTCTTTCTAGTGCTTGTGAGACGTTGGATCTGAGGTATGTTTCTTTTGAGAGATTCTGAGCTGTTGGATCAGCAGTATCACGACCACTTCGTGACCCACATGACTCGTTTGTTGTTACCAACCGGGACTAAAGAAGCACACGTACCTTATATATATCCCCCCTCCCGGACATGTTCAACACTCAGTGTCTACTCATTGTAGTTCATTTTGGCAGCACGCGGGTAGCAGAGAGCACTCAGTGAAGACTGAAGGTGAACCCTCCCCTCGGCAGAGGCATCTCTGGGCAACCAGCGGCAAGACGTCTCTGATGATCTGCGACCGTTTCAAACGGTTGCAGATCATCAGAGATGTCTTGTCGGACGGTTGTAGATCATCAGAGATGTCTTGCCACGGTCATTTGGCTTGGCTTGAAATGACCATAACTTGGTCATTTGGCTTGAAACTTCTAGATGTTTAAGGATTTGATTTTTTGAGGTGTTTATCATTTTTCCTAGCAACTAGTACACATATAAGGAGCCCATGCCAAAGGATTTGATTTTTTGAGGTGTTTATCACTTTATTACATTTTTTCTTAAAAACGATCAAAACGGTCGCTACGACTAATCATCGGAAGAGGTGATATTTTCTAGAACTATCAATGTTTCTGTGATATAACCACTAGTTGTGTACCTTAAAATGATTTTTTCAAAAGTTTCAGACCAAACTATCAAATAGTTGTAGTTCAAATTTGAATTACTTTCAATAAATCAACATAAACTCAATTAACTAGGGGAAATTAGTTAGAATTGTAAGAAAAAACTCATACTTGGGGATCATCCATCATATTTGCACCACTCTTAGTGAAAAATAGTTGGTTGCCATTTGGAATCATATTTTCTGTACTCACTTCACAAAAAACCTCATTTTTTTCACTCAAAAAAAGGAAAATGATATTTATGAAACTAATTTGAAGAATCCCTTTGGCATGGTTGTTTAATATACCAATATGCACCTATGTGTGGAGTATGAGATCTTTATCACAAACTATGTCGTCGAAATGATCATAACTTAGTCATTTGGCTTGAAACTTCTAGATGTTCATACATGATAGACCTTTTTGTGAAGACTTTTTTTGCAAATGTAGGCAAAAATCAAGTTTATCATTTTTCCTAGCAATTAGTACACATATAAGGAGCCCATGCCAAAGGATTTGATTTTTTGAGGTGTTTATCACTTTATTACATTTTTTCTTAAAAACGATCAAAACGGTCGCTACGACTAATCATCGGAAGAGGTGATATTTTCTAGAACTATCAATGTTTCTGTGATATAACCACTAGTTGTGTACCTTAAAATGATTTTTCCAAAAGTTTCAGACCAAACTATCAAATAGTTGTAGTTCAAATTTGAATTACTTTCGATAAATCAACATAAACTCAATTAACTAGGGGAAATTAGTTAGAATTGTAAGAAAAAACTCATACTTGGGGATCATCCATCATATGTGCACCACTATTAGTGAAAAATAATTGGGTGCCATTTGGAATCATATTTTATGTACTTACTTCACAAAAAACCTTAAAACATAGAAAATAATATTTATGATATAATTTGAAGAAATCACCTTGGCATCTTAAAATGTTAGAAAATATCAAACAAAACATAAAAATAAGCTAGAAACCAAAACAATTCAAAAAATAAGTAAACCAAAATAAGAAATAGAAAAGTAAGCAATTCAAACAAATTAAAAGAAAACAGAAACAAAAATCAGTAAAAAGAAATAAGGAAAAAAGAACCTTTAGTCTCGGTTGGTAACACCAACCGAGACTAAAGAGTTAAAGAGGCCTCTGCGCTCCAGTCAGAACCCTTTAGTCGCGGTTGGTAACTCCAACCGCGACTAAAGACCCTTTAGTCGCGGTTGGTAACACCAACCGAGACTAAAGGTCCTTCCGCGACGTTTTGGGTGGTCGTGACCGGAAATTTTCTTATCTTTCCCAAATCGCCGGAAATTTTCTTATCTTCCAAAGCGCCGTCGCCTCCCGCTCCGCCGCGCCGTCGCCCTGCCGCCCCGCCGCGCCGTCGCCCTGCCGCTCCGCCGCGCCGTCGCCCCCCCCCCCCCAAACCCTACCACACGCTTCACAATCCTCTCGCGCGCCGGCGTCTCCTCTCGCTCGCATCGCAACTCGCCGCCGCCGGTCCTCCCGCCTGCGCCCTCGACGCCCTCGCGCGCACGGTCTGCCTCCGGCGCTCCTCCTCCTGCCCGAGCCCTCGACGTGCACTGTCCGCCGCTCCCGCGCCCTCGACGCACACGACAACTCCCCGAGGTGCTTCGCTCTCCCCCCTCCTTCCTCTCTCCATTACCGCACCGAAGGTGTATGTGAAAATGCTCAAGTGAATTTTTGCACTGTATTTTGTATTTTTTGTGTTGCAATTTAATTTGTGCTCAAGTGATATGTGTTGCAATTTAATATGTGAATTTGTGCACTGTTTTTGGCTTAGGGCATGGTATGTGTAGCATTTTTTGCACTTAAGCAAGAATATGAAAGCATTTAATATGTCCAATATATGATATGTAGCAGTTTTTGCACTTAGCAAGAATTTGTGCTCATGTGTAACATTTGAAAGCACTTAAGCAAGAATGTGTTATTTAGTTTTGGTTGTTTTTGTTATGAGTCCTTGGTTATAATTAGAAAGCACTTAAGCAAGAATGTGTTTTTGTTATAATTAGAAAGCACTTCTAATTATGAGTCCTTGGTTGTTTTTGTTGAGTGTTCTTTAACTTGCATTTTACAATCTTTTGTTATGTCGATGATTAAAATGATGTGACGACATGTGTAACATCCTAGGATTTTTCAACTTCGGTCGACTCATGCGTTTATTTGCTAACTTGTTGTGTTTGACTCTTATATCTCTCTGTGACTCAATGCTAATTTGATTGATATACAATTCATTATACAACTTGCAGGAGGTCTGCTGCTCGGGTCCTTGTGTCCACGGCTTTTCAGGAGGTCTTGCTCGTTGTCGAGGCTGTGCCGCTCCTCCTCGTCGTTGCCTCGATTTCAGGTGTAAAAGACATGCCTATATGATCCAGTAGTAAAGAAAATCCGAACTATTTGTATATAAAGCTGATGGAATTCTAGATTCCTCGATATGTCTACAACATGTATATAAAGCTGATGGAATTTAAAGTTGTTGGAGAACTTGAGGTCTGAAGATGAGATATTGCCTTCATTATGTGTATGGAATTTGGGTTGCAGATATTTGTTTGAACTGTGATGTGAGTTAGCCGAGGTCTGAAATTAAATCTTAGACCTTTTGTGTGTTAGATATGCAAATTGAGATGATTGTAATATATATAATATATATGACCCAGTTGTATCAGCTGCTTCCTCCCAGTTTTATTTATGAGAATTACACTTGGGTGCATTAGTTTAACATGCTTGAGTAGTAAACAGGTACATTGTAATTTATAGAATATTTTAAACAATCATTCAACCCAATATTCATATTCTTGTAATTTATAGGATTGCATACTTGTATCTTTTTTAGAATAAATCTAAACTTGATTGCAAATTTGATTGATTGCAGGTACATTTGAGCTATGGAGCACTTGCGAGACGAGCAGATAGAAGAAGCACAATTTCAACGAGACGAAGAGATGGAAGACCAAATGGAACAACTTATTTTTAATGATGCCCGAGCTGGAGGAGATGTAGATGATTATGATTTCGACCAATTTTTGAACGACTTTGGAATCGAGTCACAAGATTTTGATGTGGTGATAGCAAACTCCGGCGGAGAGGTGTATATGTGTTTATAATAAATATGGCGATATGTTATTGTTAACTACATGCATTTATTAACGACTTATTTTTCTTTTAGCCATCCGGATCGAGCAAATCTGCAAAAAAGCAGCCACCATGTGCTCCTCGAGGCAAGGCAAAAAGAATGACGAGCGAGGATCCAAAGTTACCGATTGAGGAAATTGCTGATTCCGGCGAACCGCTCGAACCAAAACAGAACCGCAACAAATTTATAAGTCAAGCTGGAGTTATTGTTAGGGACATGATCCCAATCAGCATACGCGAATGGAATAAGCCGGCGGTCGCAGATGTGGACGACCCATGTTATGTCCACCAAGTTCTTAAGGATTTGGTCTATAACACGCTGTTGTCATATTTCACCCTCCCGCCAGATCTCTCTAAAGTGAAGAAGGACAACCTCAAGAGGTGGACTCTTATTAAGATGGCGGAACAATTCCGGAACTGGAAGAAAAAGTTATGGAATCAATATGTAGAAACAAAAGAAGTGCCAGATTTCAGTGGAGCACAAGGGAAGAAGTTAGAATCTGAATGGGCGGCGTTTAAGGCGTATAGGGAATCACCTATGGCTGTGTCCCGATCGGAGATAAATAAATTGAATGCTAAGCTGAAGGAACACCACCATACATTGGGGACAGGTGGCTACAAGAGCTCCATTCCTAAGTGGTTAGCCTATGAAGAAAAACTGCTTCAATCGGGGGTCCGTCCACAGACACTTGACTGACCCGAGAGGTCGAAATTCTGGTTGTTCGCGCATGGGGCAATGTTGGACCCTAAAACCGGAGAGATTGTTGGAAGGGGAAAATGGAAGGTTCTCGTGGAGCGTATAAAAAAGAAGCTTGAAGAAGCAATTAATGATGTTCGCAATGGTGTGTTCAAACCCGATAGAGAGGATGACGAGCTGACACGGGCACTGGGGAATCCTGAACATGTTGGACGAGCTCGAGACTTTCCTGACGGTGCTACGTTTAAGACTGCGTGGCCGGAATCCGCTCACACTTATAGAAGTCGTAGCAGAGGTAAGAAGAAGGAGGCCGACCGGATATTACAATTGGAACGAGAAATGAAGGAGCAACGGGCGGAAATAAAAGCATTGAAGGAGCAAAGAACGGAACCTCAGGAGCGGCACCAATTAGACCATGAAGCGCATGCCGCCCCATCTCAGCGTAGAAGCAGCGTTGGTTCCACGCGTCAGGTCGACGTTGGTGCCTACCCAGTGGATGACATCACAGAGCCTACAGGTTGTGAGCTACATATAGCAATGCGAAACATAACTTTGAAGGTGGCGGTGGGGCAAGCTTTAGTAATTCAACCTGGAGAACTCTACCATTGTGGTCAAATTCCAGATGGCTACGCTCGTGTCGGGGTGGACGAAATTATGCCGGGATTTGAATCCTTGGAACTTGAGTTACCTGGAGGTGACGAGGAGAAAACGTTGGCAGACGTCAAGCATGCCTTCGCCCTATGGCCCAAGAAATACATCGTCCTTCCAGAACAAGCAAAGTCCACTCCTCGTTCTAGGAGTCCAGCTCACCAGGCAAGTCCACTCTTCCTCGAGAGGGATCAAAGACGGAGTCCATCTCCACCCCATCAGCAAAGCCCACACCTCCCCGATAGGGACCCCAGCCCGAGTCCATCTCCAGCTCAACAGCAAAGCCAACCGCCCCCAGAGAGGGTTCCTAGTGTGAGGCCATCGCAGTCTGTGCCAGTCCGCCAGAATGTTAAGTCGCTCTCGAGTAGGCGCCAGTCTGGTTCTCCTGTTAGGAAGAAACCTAGAAAGCAGAAAACACCGCCGCCTACTCCAAAGTTACCTTGGGAGAGAACCGTCGAGGAAAACGATATCGCATGCAAAGAACATACGGATGCCTGGCTTGCTGGCGTGAAACAGAAAGCGTTAGCGAAACAATTGCCTCCTGCAAAATTTACTGCCGGAATTCCTCAGGAAAAAATTGACCGTTGCATCGATGCCCTATACAACCCCCCACCATCGCCGCCAACAGACTATGATCGCAACATTGGTAAGTCATATGACGAAGAGATGGATGATCGATCGAAAAAAGGGAAACAAGTTGCCCAACTCGGAGAACAAGACGCACAGTCGCCCCCCCCCCCCGCTCAAGGTGCTTGATGAAAGAGTTCTCAAAAACATCAATGTGCGGGAGCTGGTATATTCGGGAGATGATATCCCCTTCGCGGATGTTGTTCGTACTTATGTTCACGGGGAGAATTTTGTTGACGGCGACTTACCCACAAGAATGCGTCAATTTCAATCCTGGTACAAGGATACCGTAAATAAGGAGACGAATAAAGTCGCTCTCCAGATGGCAGTTAAGGAAGAGCATTATTTCCAAGAATACTCCGTTGTCCTTTACTTCGTCGAAATCTTTCAGTTATACAATCTCCGGGCCCTCGACAAAAACATCATAAGTTCATATTGTCTGTAAGTCATCTATTCCTGTAATTTAATGTTTTAATTAGCTCTACTCGTTCATTGTCTGTGATAATCCTCTCTATAATATTTTTTGTGCTTTATTACGCAGAATGAAGATGCTCGAATGCAAGAAGAAGAAAATCAACCACATTGGGTTCATTGACCCCTCTATAATGCATGAAGATAACATAATTGATCCACTACTTAACAAGGATACACCGGGGAATTTGCTAATGTTTTTCAAGCGACAAGCTTACAAAAAATATATATTATGGCCTTACAACTTCAAGTGAGTGTTACTGCTTATTACACATTCTATTTTTCTCACCCGATGTTAAGTTTAATTGATTAGTTATGCATGACTATTTATAAACGTGCGCAGCTACCACTACATTCTTATCGTTATTGACTTGCGGAAAGGAGAAATTGTTGTCCTTGACTCGTTAAGAAGATGCCCTAAACAATACAAGACCTGTTTTGATTTGGTGGCAAGGTACTTTTTTTTCTTATCGCCTCTTTCGTTCATTTCCTAATATCAAGGAATTTATGACTCATTCATTCAGTTTCTTGTCATGCAGCGTTTGAAAAATGTTCCTCGCGGAACATCCGAACAGTGGATGGCCAGAGAAACTGCGCTGGCGTACTAACGATGTAAATAGTACTATAACTAGGCCCATGCACCATTATCATACTTTATTATTATTTGATTAAATTTTATTCTTCTATAGACTTGTCTTAAACAGCCAACCGGTACTGATCTATGTGGATTCTTCGTTTGCGAGTACATGCACACTGTGGTCAACGAGAGTTTGAAGAGCAAAAGAAGTATCGAAGTACGTAAAGCTCTAGTCACAACATTATTTTTGTATCATCAATCGTGATGAGTTTTATTCATTTCATATCTCATGTATTCATTGTGATATCATTTTTTTACAGTTGGCAAGAAAGCGCAACGAGCTACCAATAAAGACCCGCTTCAGGGCAATTGCAGAGGAGTTGACGGGATTTTACCTCACCGAAGTCATACCGGAGACTGGAGAGTACCACTATGTTGACTAGTGCGGACATGTAATATATAGTGATCTCCATGTAACAAAATATTTCTAAGTCTCTGGAACCGGGAAACGTGATATTCATGTACCACGCGTACTTAAATGTATATGTGTTATGAACACATGATCTTCATGTAATTGTATATATGCATGATGCAACTTCATCTAGGTTCGTATAATAATTTATACGTGTTTTTCGCCCATCGAAGCTGTAGCATCCGAAACCCCGAAACCCGACGCATCGACATGGTACCATCCGAAACCCCCTACCATCACACATCGACTATAGTATCGACGTGGTACCATCCAAAACCCCCTACCGTCACGCATCGACGTGGTACCATCCGAAACCCCTACCCAGAAAACCGGTAGAAATAAAAAAAAGTAAACCCTGAAATGAAAAAAGCAAAACCCTGAAATTTAAAAATAAATAAAAACCCTAGTCCCGGTTCGTATTACGAACCGGGACTAAAGGGTTCGCCCCCCGCACGCCCTGCCGCGGCCACGTGCGCTGCGCTCATTGGGGGGGGGGGGGGGCTCCGGTCCCGGTTCGTGTTAAACCGAGACCAAAGGGTCCGGGGGCTCTAGTCCCGGCCTGACAGTCCCGGTTGCTACACCGGGACTACAGGCCCTCTGGAACCGGGACTAGAGCCCCGATTTCCACTAGTGTTACCTGCCACGCACCGACGATACCACTTCGAGGAGTTCTGGCTGCGGATGGAGGGGTTCCATGACACGGTGACCACAGCCTGGAACTCTGTGAATGATGTGGATCCCTTCAAACAGCTAGTGCTCAGACTGCAGGCCACGGCTCGTCAGCTATCGAGTTGGAGCGCCCGATCTGTTGGCAGTATTAAAGGCAAGATGGCGATTGCTCAAGAGCTCATATCTCGATTTGACAAAGCCCAGGAAGATCTCACCCTCTCCCCGCACGAGTCCTGGTTCCATAAACAGCTATGGCTTACCTACCTCGGCCTCGCGTCTCTCGAGCGCACCATAGCGCGGCAACGTTCACGCGTTACCCACCTCCAGGATGGCGACGCGAGCACTGCCTTCTTCCATCGGCAATGCTCTTACCGCCGACAGAAGAACATGATCTACAACCTGGCTGTGAACGATCACATCGTCACCGAGCAAACCGACTTGGCCCAAGCCGCCTTCGAGCACTACAACGCGCTGTTGGGCACTGACACCGAGCATGACTGCACGCTGGACCTTGGGCAATTCATCGAGCCCTGCGACCTGAGCGAGCTAGACGCGCCGTTTGGTGAAGAGGAGATCTGGAGCGCTATCAAGCGACTCCCCGCACGCAAGGCACCAGGGCCCGATGGCTTCACAGCGGAATTCTTGCGCGCCTGCTGGGGAACGGTCAAGCAGGACATTGTGGCCACGTTCCAGCAGTTATACGAGCTGCGCGGCCGCGGATTCGCACGTCTGAACCAAGCCTTGCTCACCCTGCTGCCCAAACGCGCTGACGCGGCGCAGCTCAGCGACTATCGCCCCATCAGCCTGATTCACCTGATCGCCAAATTGTTTGCAAAGGTGCTCTCCATACGCCTCGCGCCTCGACTTGATGCCCTGGTCAGCCGAAACCAAAACACTTTCATCACTGGACGGAGCCTCGATGACAATTTCATCCTTGTCAAACAATCGGCTAGGCTGCTGCACCAACTCGGAGCGCAAAGGATGATCCTCAAGCTGGACCTAGCGCCTTTGACTCCGTGGCTTGGCCTTTCCTCTTCGAGGTCCTCTGCGTCTACGGCTTCAGGAACCTGTTCCTGGACTGGATCGCGATCCTACTCCAAGCAGCCAGCCCACGCATATTGCTTAACGGCGAACCCGGGCCCCCAATTTGGCACCGCCGCGGACTCCGCCAAGGCGATCCGCTGTCTCCCCAGCTTTTTGTGCTTGCGGTGGACGTGCTCGGCAAGATGGTGAAATGGGCGATCCCGGCGATCTCCCTCTACGCCGACGACGTCGTCCTCTTCTGCCACCCCACACAAACCGACATGGACGCGGTCAAAGGGATCCTACACATGTTCGGCAACGTATCAGGACTGAAGGTGAACTTTGCCAAAAGCTCTGCATCCTTGCTGCATTGCGACCCCGAAGACGCCACCCCGATCGCTGCTAGCCTTGGGTGCCCCATCGTGGAGCTGCCCTTCACCTACCTCGGCATCCCGTTAACTCTACGCCGCCCTACTGCCGCTCAGCTGCAACCCCTCGTGGACAACATCGCTGGGCGGCTACCGACTTGGAAAGCATGGCTCATGAACAGAACAGGCCGCCTCGCAATGGTGAAGTCTGTGCTAGCTGCCATCCCCATCCACCAGTTGCTTGCATACGCACCACCAAAGAAGACGCTATGACAGATCGTGAAAATCGAGCGCGGTTCGTGTGGGCTGGTCGAGCCGAGGCCAACGGTGGTCACTGCCATGTCAACTGGCAGCACGTGTGTCGTCCAATCTCACCCAATCTCGCTCGGAGGCCTCGAAGTACAGGACCTCGAACGCGCAGGCCTTGCCCTGCGGATGCGCTGGTTGTGGTTCTCACGAACAGATACCGAGCGCCGCCTAGAGTGGCATGTGAAGGAGATATGGCCTAAAGGCAATTAATAAAGTGTATTTCTTTATCATATCTCGTTTGTTCATAATGTGTTTTTGTGTCATGCTATAACCGTATTAAGCGGAAACATTAATACGGGTGTGATGCGTAAACAATCAGGTCCCTAGTAGACTCTACTAAGACTAGTTTCGTTGCGCGATCGATGATCGAGGTTTCCCGATCATAGAGCATGCCGGTCGGCAATGGAAGTCATATCGTTGGAGAACGATGTGATGGTCATACCCATATTTATAGGACGTAGTCATTACGCCTTTGACCGTGAGACCAACTCTTATTGTTATTCGGAAAGATACTTTGATTGCACCAAAGGTCGTATCTTAATTAGTATGACAATAACGGTGATACTTTTGGGTATCATAAAGGAGTAGTTGAGACGAGGGGTCAAGAGCGGGATTTGCCAGTCCGCATGGCAGGATAGATACTCTAGGGTCCATTTGGTGAGATTATGTCTAATGAGTTTGCAAGCATGTGACTAGGTCACGGAGACATGAAATCATAGACGAGTAGAAGATAGCGTTGTCGGTAACGAGGTCAAGCTAGATATGGAGATATCTATGAACGACGCTCGGACACGCTAAGTATCGTCATGGCAAAAGGTTTAAGATTTTACGTTCAGATTTGATATATTAAAGTCATTCGTTATATCACATGGATTAATTCATGGGGTCTAGGCCTACGAGTTAGTCGTTGATCAGAGAGGAGTCTCGATCGTACATGTTATTATATTGAACCGCTAGGGTAACACACTTAAATAGTTTTGACAGGACAACCGGAAAGGAAAGAGATCACCGGAAACGTCCCGGGAGAGGTCCGATGGAGATCGGGCAGTGACGAAATAGTTTTCGGAGCTAGAATAAATTATATATAATATGTTTGATATTAATTAGTATAATTAATGTCTAAATATGATTTTATATATTTATTTTCGAATTTATTTAGTCTGATTTCCCTAAATGGGCCTTCTGGTCAAAAGAAGGCCCAAGAGGGGAAAATTCCTCAAGGGAATTCGGTGGGGAGCATGATGGCCGGCCTAGGTGGTCCAAAAGGGGCCCACCAGGTGGCCGGCGCACCAGCCTAGCCGCACCAGGCAATGGGGGATAGTCCCACATTGCCTGGCTGGCAAGTTGGCTCCCTCCGGGAGCCTATATAAGAAGGGGCACCCCTGGCCTTTTAATTCACCAATTAATTCCCCAATTCTCTCTTGATTTCATGATTCCCTTTGTCGGAGTTGCGCCGAGTTGAGAGGGGGATCTCTTCCACCATAGCCCGCTGTCGCGCTGCTGATGTTCCGGTCCAAGTCTTCCGCTGTTCATCCTGGACTAGAGCTTCGGAGGCCGTCGTCTCCACCATACGTGTCTAACGCCCTGCGAGGTGTTGCGCTAGCGGTGCTCGGAGGTCTTCTTCCTCTACACGACGTTGAGGTCGGCTTCGTCAGTCTTCATCGACAACGTTTGTGCGGGAACGTAATCCCCGCTTTCGGTGTACAAGGGTATGTATTCCGATCTCCGTTCGTACTACTATATCTGCAAAGAATAGATCTTGACATGTTATAAGGATATCGTTGCTAGGAATTTTTTTGTTTTCTGCACACGATCCCCTTCCGCATGGACCTGCAATTCTCTGCCGAAGAGCGAGCACTATTCTTCGCCTCCACCTTCATGGTGCTCGGGAACGGACAAACGGCGAAGTTCTGGACGGATAGATGGATTGGCGGCTACTCCATTGGTGAGATCGCACCACAGCTCTTCGCTTGCGTCCCTAAACAACGCTGCAAGACCAGGACCATGGCAGAAACTTTGCTGGACAACAGATGGGCACAAGACATACAGGGGGTGCTCGGGCTCACCGAGATTGGCCAATACTTGCAACTGTGGCACCGGATCATGGGCACAACCCTATCAACGACGCCGGACCAGCTACGATGGAAGTGGACGACCGGGGGCACCTATTCCGCTAAATCTTGCTACCTAGCCACGTTCCAAGGCTCGACGACATGCCCCACCTGGAAGCTCATTTGGAAAAGAGAGAATAGCCACAATACCACTAGTCAAAACCGAAAGTTCCAAAATAGCATTGGAAAAACCAAACTTGCCAAAATACCACTACAGTTTTGGTTTTTGATGCCAAAATAGCACTACCGTGAGTTGTCAAAGCTTTTCAGGTTAGTCAACTGTGAGGTGTATGTCAGATGTTTTTAGAATGCCAAAGTTGCCCTCATCTTGACCTAGCAAATATATTTGTCTGAGAGCAGATCAAACCATCTCCACTGCCTTGTTACCCTTTCTCCTTAGCGATAATGGCGGCGCGCGCCCTGACTCATCACGGCGTCGGCGATCCCGCACCTCCCTCTGAATCCTCCAACGTCATACTCTGTCGCTCCCTCACCTCTTTCCATGTCCCACGCCTCACGCGGGCCTGGACGAGGAGACCTGCACGGCGACCTCCGGAGATGCGCCCTCCGCCGTTCCCTGCCCAAGGTCTCTGACGCCTCTGCGCGGAGAGGCGCCGCCCTCCCTCTGCTGGCTGGCTTCTGCTTCTCTCCACTGGCCATTGCATCCTTGACCTTGACTGTTGTCGGCTGGCCGGAATGGTGGCGTCCTCGACAGGCAGCTGGATGATGAGCCTGAAGTCCTTAACCCGCGACAATAGCTTCGACAGAGAGCCTCGCCGGCCTCGTCCTCCCGGCTCCATCCCATCGGAGAACATTCCCACAGGTCGGCTTGCTCAATATGCCGCCTGCTGGCGCAAAACATTCTTCGACTGCGTCCGGCGCGCCACCGGCGCCTGCACGTTGGACGGCGAGGTGGACAGTAGCAGCCCCACCGCGCTATAGGGCCAGCTCCAGCAGCTGTTCCACCTCCACGACGTGCTACACCGCTACACTCCGGACGGCAAAGGAAGAGGACGTCGTCGAGGCGAAGCTTGCCAAGCTCCGTGCGTTGACAGCAATGGCAATCTGGCAATCAGCACGTGCTCTGTATTCTCATTTTTTTGCCGGCGCCTTCCACCTGCACTGCGACGTTGCCGCCGCTGCGGCCTGTGAGCCGAATATTATCCGCTTCACACGGTGTGGACGGTTTATCCGGTTGCAGGCCTACTTGGCAAGTTTGGTTGATAGTGATATTTTGAGCCGAATGAGACCAAATCGTGCACAGGCTTACTTGTGGTGTGAGAAGCTAAGGGCATATAAGTCTTTCTGTGTGGGTGTTAGGCTCGGTTAGGTGATAGTGCTATTTTGGCATCAAAAACCGAAACTGTAGTGGTATTTTGGCAAGTTTGGTTTTTCCAATGCTATTTTGGAACTTTCGGTTTTGACTAGTGGCATTGTGGCTATTCTCTCTTTGGAAAAACTGGGCGTCACCGCGCGTTAAGTTCTTTCATTGGCTTGCCAACCAAGAACGCTGCTGGACCGCGGAAAGACTCGCCCGCCACGGTTTGCCACACCATCCCCGCTGCCTTCTTTGCGACCAGGCAATCGAAACCATCCACCACCTCATGCTGGAATGCCCATTCACGCGGCAGACATGGCATGAGGTCCTGGCATGGCTTCGTATGCCCATCGCCGCACCCCACCAGGAGCTCTCCCTCATGGATTGGTGGCTGCGGGCGAAGCAAAACACGCCAAAGTTGATGCGCAAGGGGCTCGGCTCGGCCGCTCTCCTAACGCCGTGGATGATCTGGAAACACCGGAACGACTGCGTATTCAATGGAGCACAGCCGTCCGTTTCCGAGCTCGTGGCGAAGATCAAAGATGAAGCAGCCCTGTGGGCTAGAGCTGGCGCCAAAGGGTTCCGAGTGGTACTGCTATCCACCTGGGATGTGCACTAATTGTATCTCTATTTAGAACGCATGTAACCTCCCTGGAGGATGTAACAAACTCTCTACCTTTTCAATGATAAAAAACGCAAAGCTTTTGCGTTTTCTCTATAAAAAACCCCATATTACACACTAATACCATTCCCTAACATTCCTCCCCCCATGAGACCATTGGTCACCAATGGAACAAGTTTCTGCAGAAACTTTTAGCATTTGTCAATTATCCTTCAAAATCAATTTATCCATGTCAAGGAGGTTGAAATGTAATGAAGATAATATCCCTTTCCAAGATCTGAAGATAATTTGGAGAAGAGAGCATATTTTTTTATTGTAATTCTTCTGGATACCTTGTTGATGGAGAAACTCCCATTGTAAACGAGCAGGAACAATGTAGCATGCATTGGCAGCAGTACTAGTACAGTCCACTAGCTGGTTCTTGTGTATGTGCAGCCAAATGTATACAAATAGGAGTGAGTCAATACCAGGATCCCAAACGTGAGTAGTTTTTGTCATTTGCAACTGAATTTTTGAGACTTGGTACACAACCATAACATCATTTTCTTTTTGAATTGGTTCCACTGACCCCAAAATCAGTATCACGCACATAGTAGCAGCAGTTGACATAGACCTTGCATAACGTATTGCTTCTGTCGAACTAAACATGCTAGAGTAGCAGGCTGGTACTGAATAAAGACAGGCCAAAAGAAATTGCAAGCAACAATATTGTACCTTATGCTTCACCCAATCAGCATAATCAATACTTGTCAAAAAATGGTGGAGAAGCAATATTGCATACCATTGATTCCAAGGCAAAATGCATCCAGTTGAGAATGTATTGTAAATTTTCATGGACGAATCCTGAAAATGCTGAGCTGAAAAGATACTCCATGACGACAACTTCACACAGATGCATATTTTTCAGTATCGCCTCTGGATAAGCCGGAAAATAAACTCTGAGAGTTGGCTACCGTATGCAGACGCTCAAATATTTTATCATCTTCAACTTGAGTTGTATTGCGCCAGAGAGCTGATACAGCAAAATTTCTAACACTGAAAGCACCCTGTTTCCCAGATGGAATGGCTTCAACTAAAAGGCAAATGTCCTCTATATCTTGTACATTTGAAATTTGTGTACTATTGCAGCTCAAGAAGTTGAAATGAGTATGGGCAGATGAATTTTCAGACTTCTGTACTTCCAGCAGAATAACCTGCAGTGACGGATCAGCAATACCAACCCTATCGGGAGGTTCAGCTGGTGGTTTCTCTAGCATAACTTCCTCAAATACTCCTTGCAGCACAATGAACAGAGGTTCATATTGGGACAAGATGTCAGTATTACCATTGGAGGAGAATTTGTTACTAATGTAATTCTTTAAAGGGGACACTAGAAATGCATAAGCTCCTGGATCCCATAGCAGTCTCAGTTCTCTCATACTATGGTCAATACTAAGCTTGTTGGAGCTTGTGACAACTGAACCAGAAGCCTGTAGGACGGGCCAATTGCATGCCTTCTCATCTCTTTGTTGCTGCAGCTCAAGCGTGAAATCCCACACATCTGAGGTAATGTTCACACAAGCACTAGTGTGTTCAGTTTCTAGTGCCTTGCTTAAACACTTGAGAAGTGGTTCAACTCTTTGTGTCTCTTCTTCATATATTTGCTGCCCAGGTGTGTCAGCGAATACATCAACATGCTTACTTGAGCAGTCCTCTGTATCATCAGCATAGACATCGAACACCGGCACCGGAACAGCTTGCTCTAATGTATAATTTTCTGGTAGTGCAAAATAGCTATGCTCAGATCCATCAGCTAGGAACACACTGTGGCGATTAAGATTATGGAAGCCATAAGCTTGTGGTATTCCGTCAACATTCTGCTCGCTGAGGTTGATGTTTCCATGTGTACCCTGCCAAGAGCTTGGTGTTGGCATTTCACCGAGCACCTTTGGGGCGACATAGGTAGCAGTTGATACACCAGAAGGAGAGTTTGCTGACAAGTCTGCTGCTGCATAGAACAGTGAGGGAGCATATGCAGCCATCGTCATGTATCCTAATGATGGTGTGGGCGCAGTGGTGGTGCTTGCCGCAGACGAGGGTACCATGGAAGTGGTCATGGAAGATAACCTGTCCCTCAGTTTGGAGAGCTGACCTTGCAGGGATGCAAATGAACATCGAGACTGCGCGTGGTGCTTATCCCATCGACGCTTGATGACGTGGGTATAGCCGGGTACCCCACTATCCACTATGACGTATAATGAAGAGTAGGCTCACTTAGTGGCCCAATGAAGAAGATGCTGAGAAAATAATTTGAAAGACAAAACAAGAACTCTTATTGTTAGTCTATTAGGACTCTTATGTAAAACCATCTGTCTTCATATATAAAGACGGGGAGGGGTAGACAAAGGGACATGCTACATCAGAATAGACAAAGGGACATGCTAAATAGGCAACGGCGCATCTAGCCCTAGACATCTCAATCGCCGTCAAGGCCACCATGTAATCTATCGTCAATACCAGATCAGACAAACACGAGTAGGTTTTTACCTCAAAATGAGGGGACGAACCTGGGTAAATCCTTTCTTGTAAACCGTCCGGAACCACCAGCCGTCATACTTCTCTCTATACGAAACCCAAGGTGACTAACCGAGTCATTTGCCGGGTTTACAACCCATCAATTGGCGTCGTCTGTGGGAAGAACATCGTGCTGGATTCACGGTTGCGGCGGCCCAGTCTGAATCGACAACGACGGCGACTCGCCGTATCAGATCAGTGCTCGAGGGCTCGACAACAACATCGTTCTCATATGCGGTTGATCTGATCCAATCTACAACAACTACATCAAAGAATCTACATCAACGGCGATGACTCGCCGCCATGGATCAGCGCACAACGGAGGCTCGTCATCAACAATTTCCTCCTATGCAGCTTATCTAATCCAAGATCCATATTTTGGCAAGGCTTCTCAGGAGCCGTATCTCGTGATTATGATCGAAAAGACTGGACAAAAGTCGACGGTATCGGCACCAGCCGAGATTCGAAATCTTGGCAACTGCTGGCAGGTGCTACACGAAGGTAATTTGATTAGGTCTCGGTTTGCATGGAAGCAATCAAATAGCTGGAAAAAAAAGAGAAGTCAGATCAAGTTTGAAGAAAAAAAGCAAGGTGCTACGATCTATTGTTCGGAACAGATCGCGTGACCAGTACGGATCGATCAGCCATTAGCAAGAAGGATTTATTTTCCAAACCATGGAAAGAGAAAAGCAAGAAGGTTAGCTACGTGCTTGGGCCACATGGTCAGAGTCCTACTAGCGCACCTCACGTACGAGTACGACCAGGTTTAGAGGAGAATCAGCAATCGAAGCAAATACAATGAAACACACACGGATCAGAATCAGGAAACACTGGAATCAGTCCGGCTCCAGTCGACGCTAGCACGGATCAGCTGTTAGAATTTGGCTTGGGAAGCGCAGTTGGCAATTTCTGAAATCTAAAAACTAATAAAAAAATGGCAGCACATATGAGAGTGGAGTGGGAGCTAAACTTTAGTCCCACATTGCTAGTTTAAAAGGAGTGACGCCACGTTATATAGTGAAGTATATAAGTGTTGTGCTACTTGCTAATCTTGTAACAACATGAGCCTCTCTCACGCGCTCCTCCTCCTCCGCCGCTCGCATGCACGCACCGCGCGTCTCATCACGACGCGCCGCGGGTTACGGGAATCTCGCCGAGCCGAGCTTTATTTTTGCAGTCTGGGAAAAACGGTTTGGAAGGACGCGTCACAGATAATCGGTTCGGGTCGCTCCCGGATCGTGGGCTACTGTAACCGAGCTAAACGTGCGCGACGTGGACTTGGCCCATGTTGTACCGTTAGGGTTTTTCCCTAGCCACGCTATATAAAGTCGGGCACTGCGTGCGCTGCAAACACCACCGAACCAATATAGGTTTTGCCACCTTGTGCCTTGCGCCGCCACCGTAGTCTACTCAGGTCTCCGAAACACTCGTCCTTGTGATCCTGTATGGGAGAGGGCGAATAAGGTTTTTGGGAAGCGCTCCGCGCGACTGCTCTCAAGCTCTTCATCACGGCTCGCCTTCCTGTACGCTCGCCGGACTCGCGGGCTGCTCGTCAACAACGTCGTCATCGCCTTCAGGAAGCTGCTGTCGTCGCTGCTGCTGCTACAGCAACTACCACGACTACTACGACTACTACTACATCATCTACAGTTGTTCGGTACGTTTATCACGTGCCTATCTGCCGATTTAGTATGTCTGTGTGTATACGTTTTACTGCTGTTCATGTTAATTAATACATCTAGTATTTGCGAGATTAACATGCTAGTAGCTGTTATAGTAATGTTTAATATACTTGAATTAATCATGGAAATTGTGCCTAATATTCCAACAATCCAAAAACCTTATTTGTGTTATAGGCAATTTCCTGAATTAAACATGGGACATCTATCTGATTCGCTGAGGACGGACAAGTTGACCGGTGCGGATTTTAAGAGATGGAAGATCAAGACCACGTCGTGGTTGCGATCTCTGAAAGTGTTCGAGGCCAGTGAGGGTTTACCTGAAGGAGCTATATCTGACGAGGATCAGAATAAGTTCAATGATACGAACACTGCCTTTGTGGGACTCGTTCTGAGTGTTCCTAGCAACAAGTTGTTTGATGTGTACATGCACATCTCAGATGGCAAAGAGCTCTGGGAGGCACTGAACGCTAAGTTCGGTATAGCAGATGCTGGCAGTGAACTGTACATCATGGAGAATTTTCATGACTTCAGGATGGCTAACAACCGTTCTGTAGTCGAACAGGCTCATGAGATACTGCGAAGTAGCTTGAGCACGCTAAGTGTGCCTTACCTGACAAGTTTGTGGCTGAGTGCATTATTGCAAAGTTGCCTTCTTCATGGAGGAATTTCGCCACATCTCTCAAACACAAGAGACAGGAGATATCGGTTGAAAACCTGATAGCGTCTCTTGATGTTGAGGAGAAGGCTCGGGCTAAGGACACTGCTGAGAGAGGTGGTGAAGGTCATTCTAGCACCAACATGGTGCAGAAGAACCATAACCACGGCAAGAACAAAGGAAAGAACAAGACTGCTTTCAATGTACCTACCAAGACTAATTCTTTCAAGAAGAAGAAGAAGTTGATGATGAACAAGTCTGATCTAGGTTGCTATACCTGTGGAGAGCTCGGCCACTTCTCAGTGGACTGCCTAGATCGTGCAGACAAGAAAGGGAAGAAGGCCAAGACTGCCAACGTCGTGACCGCTAGCAATACTGATGGATATGGTAATTTACCATTTGTGCTTTCAGTATTTCATTCTCCATGTTGGAGGATTGATACGGGTGCTAACGTTCATGTGTGCGCTGACATCTCTTTGTTCACTTCTTATCAGGTCGCTCGGGATTCTTCCGTCCTAATGGGAATGGATCACATGCTAATATTCGTGGTGTTGGCACGGTACATCTGAAGTTTACTTCGGGGAAGATCGTGCAGCTGAGGAACGTGCAACATGTCCCTACTATGAACAAGAATCTCGTTAGCGGTTCCCTTCTATGCAGAGATGGGTTTAAGTTAGTCTTGGAGTCCAATAAAGTTGTAGTGTCAAAGTTTGGACAATTTATTGGTAAATGTTATGAGTGCGGAGGCTTGTTCCGTTTTTCACTTTCAGATTTCTGTAATAAATCAGTAAACCATATTTGTGGCGGTGTTTCCGTTGATACCAGTGTTTGGCATTCTCGTTTATGTCACATTAATTTTGGTTTGATGTCTCAGTTGTCTAGTATGAGTTTAATTCCGAATTTCACTATTACCAAAGGTTCCAAGTGCCATAGTTGTGCAATCAAAGCAACCTCGAAAGCCTCACAAGGCAGCCTAGGAGAGACACTTAGCACCCCTGGAACTCGTACATTCGGATCTGTGTGAGATGAATGGCGTGTTGACAAAAGGTGGAAAGAAATATTTCATGACTTTAATTGATGATGCTACTAGGTTCTGTTATATATATTGGTTGCAGACTAAAGATGAAGCTTTAGACTACTTTAAAATTTACAAAGCCGAAGTAGAAAATCAACTAGAGAGAAAGATCAAACGTCTTAGGTCGGATCGTGGTGGCGAGTATTTCTCCAAAATATTTGATGTATTCTGTGAGGAACATGGTATTATTCATGAGAGGACGCCTCCCTATTCTCCCCAATCAAACGGGGTTGCCGAGAGGAAAAACCGCACGCTGACCGACTTAGTGAACGCCATGTTGGACACTGTTGTTTTATCTAAGGCATGGTGGGGGGAGGCTTTATTGACTTCGTGTCATGTCCTGAATAGAGTTCCTAACAAGAATAAAGAGAAGACCCCTTACGAGGAGTGGCCTGGGAGAAAACCATCACTTTCTTATTTATGCACTTGGGGGTGCTTGGCGAAAGTCAATGTTCCAATTCCTAAGAAACGTAAACTCGGACTAAAGACAGTGGATTGTGTGTTTCTGGGTTATGCTCTGCGGAGCATCGGCTATAGATTTTTAGTAGTTAAATCTGAGGTACCTGATATGCATGTTGATAGTATTATGGAATCTCGTGATGCAACATTTTTTGAGAACATGTTTCCTATGAAGGATATGCATAGCACTGATAGGATTTCTTCTGAGATATTTACTGAATCTAGTACATCCGTTGATTATTCTGAACAACCACATGTTGAGGAAGTTCTTGAGAAGGATGACAATGAAGCTCCCAAAAGGAGCAAGAGACAGAGGATTGAAAAATCCTTTGGTGATGATTTCATTGTGTACCTTGTGGACAATACCCCTACGTTCATTGCAGAGGCATTCACATCTCCTGATGCGGATGAATGGAAAGAAGCTGTCCATAATGAGATGAACTCGATTCTTTCTAGTGGAACTTGGGAATTATCTGAACGACCCTACGGATGCAAACCCGTGGGTTGTATGTGGGTGTTCAAGAAAAAGCTAAGGCCTGATGGTACTATTGAGAAGTACAAGGCACGAGTTGTAGCCAAGGGTTACACTCATCGTGAAGGCGAAGATTACTTTGACACCTATTCACCTGTCGTTAGACTGACCACCATTCGTGTACTACTTTCCATGGCTGCCTCTTATGGTCTGATCGTTCATCAAATGGACGTAAAGACAACTTTCCTTAACGGAGAGTTGGAAGAGAAAATCTATATGGATCAGCCCGATGGGTTTGTAGTAAAAGGTGAAGAGAGAAAGGTGTGCAAATTGTTAAAATCTTTGTATGGGCTGAAGCAAGCACCTAAGCAATGGCATGAGAAGTTTGACAGAACGTTAACGTCTGCAGGCTTTGCCATTAATGAGGCTGATAGGTGTGTGTACTATCGCCATGGTGGGGGCGATAGTGTCATATTATGCTTGTATGTTGACGACATACTAATTTTCGGTACAAGCATGATAGTGATAAATGAGGTCAAGTCTTTCTTGTCAAAAAGCTTTGATATGAAAGATCTGGGACAAGCTGATGTGATTCTGAACATCAAGCTGATTAGGGATGAGAGTGGGATTATGTTAACGCAATCACACTATGTTGAGAAGGTCTTGAGCCGATTCGGCTTTATAGACAGCAAGCCTTCTCCAACACCCTATGATCCCTGCGTGACACTCAGAAAGAACAAGAAAGAGACGAGAGATCAATTGAGGTACTCTCAAGTGGTCGGTTCACTCATGTACCTTGCGAGCGCGACGAGACCTGATATCTCTTTTGCTGTGAGCCAATTGAGCAGGTTCATGTCTAACCCGGGTACTTATCATTGGCATGCACTTGAAAGGGTCATGCGCTATCTGAACGATACAATGAGTTACGAGATTCACTATTCAGGGCACCCTGCTGTGCTTGAGGGATATTGTGATTCGAACTGGATCTCAGATGTTGATGAGCTCTACGCCACAAGTGGATATGCGTTTATTTTTGGTGGTGGCGCAGTATCATGAAGGTCTTACAAACAGACCATATTGATGAGGTCAACCATAGAAGCAGAACTTACTGCGTTAGATACAACTTCTGTTGAGGCAGAATGGCTGCGTGAGCTCTTGATGGACTTGCCGGTAGTTGAGCAACCATTACCGGCCATCCTTATGAACTGTGACAACCAAACGTTTATTGTCAAAGTGAACAGTGCTAAGGATAACGCGAAGTCATCAAGACACGTTAAAAGACGTTTGAAGTCTGTCAGGAAATTGAGAAACTCCGGAGTAATAACTGTTTCGTATATTCAAACAGACAAAAACCTGGCAGATCCCTTTACGAAGGGACTATCACGTAATGTGACAGGGACTATCATGTAATGTGATAGAAAGTGCATCGAGTGAGATGGGGTTGAGACCCGTGAGCGTTACTCCATAGTGGTAACCAAACCTATGTGATCGGAGATCCCGTGAATTAGGACCTGGGAAGAACAAGCTAGTGGTGTGACAGAGGAGAGTTATTACCTAACCCTCTCTATGATAAGATGCACAACTCTCAAAATCTGTAAGGCTGCCTTAATGTGGTTATGTTGGCTATTCATAGCAAAGATGATGTTCTACAGAGTATTCTTAAAAGAACACACCTATATGAGTCAAATTGTTAAACGTCGCAATTTATGAGATTTGGGTAATCTCTAATAAACTCATGAAGAGACCAGTTAGTATGACGCATATGCTACACCCGTGGGGTAGGCTACTGGCAGCCAAGTACCAGTTATGATTTTGTGTGAAATCTAGAAGCACCAAACTTGCAATTCAAGATTCGTCCATTGTTCAAGTTGCCAATAGACGTAGCTCAAGGTTTTAGGCAGAAGTTCAACTTAACAGTCTCTGCTGGAACACTGTTATATAAACAAGACTCGAGGTCTGGCAAACATCTCTAAATGGGATTTGAGATCTGGTGGGGGATTGTTAGAATTTGTACCCATGAGTGGGAAGCCCAATTAGCAATTTCTGAAATTTCAAATCCCATGAAAAAATGGCAGCACACATGAGAGTGGAGTTTAGTCCCACATTGCTAGTTTAAGAGGAGTGACACCACCTTATATAGTGGAGTGTTGTGCTACTTGGTAAGCTTGTGAGAACATGAGGCTCTCTCACGCACTCCTCCTCCGCCGCTCGCACGCACGCACCGCCCGCCCGCCCGCCCGTCACGACGCGCCGCGGGTTGCGGGAATCTCGCCGAGCCGAGCTTTATTTTTGCAGTATAGGAAAAACGGTTTGGACGGACGCGTCACAGATAATCGGTTCGGGTCGCTCCCGGATCGTGGGCTACTGTAACCGAGCTAAACGTGCGCGGCGTGGACTTGGCCCATATTGTACCGTTAGGGTTTTTTTCTAACCGCGCTATATAAAGTCGGGCACTACATGCGCTACAAACACCACCGAACCAATCTAGGTTTTGTCACCTCGTGCCTTACGCCGCCACCATAGTCTACTCCATCCCGAGCGACGGCGTGCATTTTTTACGGGACAGCAGGTCTCTGAAATCCTCGTCCTTGTGATCCTGTACGGGAGAGGGCAAATAAGGTTTTTGGGAAGCGCTCCGCGCGACTGCTCTCAAACTATTCATCACAGCTCGCCTTCCTGTATGTTCGTCGGACTCACGGGCTGCTCGTCAACAACGTCGTCATCGCCTTTATGAAGCTGCTGCCGTCGCTGCTGCTGCTGCAACAACTACCACGACTACTACGACTACTACTACTTCATCTACAGTTGTTCGGTACGTTCATCACGTGCCTATCTGTCGATTTAGTATGTCTATGTGTAGACGTTTTACTGTTGTTTATGTTAATTAATAAATCTAATATTTACGAAATTAATATGTAGTAACTGTTATAATAATGTTTAATATACTGTAATTAATCATGAAAATTGTGCTTAATATTCCAACATCAGCTACATGCGGCGGGATGCAAGGCGGCGAGTCGGTGAGTCAATCGCCACCAAAGCACCCGGCGCCCCGACGTCCCGTGCTCAGGCTTGGCATGGATTAGCGCCGATCGATCGGTGCATGCAGCAACAGCAAGACTCTTAATCAGAAAAGAACAGAAAAAGGAAGAATTTGAGTCGCTTAGGGTTCGAGTCCAAAGAAGAGAAAAAGAGGACAAACGTCTTGTGTGCTTCGTGTGCAAGCGAAGCAAGGAAAGAGAAAAAAAAAGTGAGTTTTACTGTATCTTTTACTACCCTCTAGAAATGACTAGTATGGTTTGAAATCTAACCGTTGATTTACCAAGGCCATGCGGAGTTTTAATTTAAAAAATCATTTATTAAAGCGCTAATCTAATTAAATATCCCATTAATTTCGCCTAAAATCATGGTAACAAAATCCTTACTTTTGATTCATAATCTTCCATATTTGTCTAGCTACCTATCAAGGTCGGCCGTGCAACACGACGAATATGCTTTAGAAGTTAGAACAACCTCGTTAGAGTTCATAATCCATGGCAGACGACACATCATGAATTCATGACAACGAATTTTTGAAACAATCTCGGCGGAGTTTTCATGTATGGATGGCGGTCGGTCTGCTATGCAGCACAACAGCCAACGTTTAGAACAACCGCAACAAGTTCATATACACATGGCCGGCCGGCCGGGCAGCACAATGGCAACAGCTTTGTCGGAGTTCATGTATGCATGCCGGCTGGATTACCATAGAACTAGCCTGACCACTTGTGTCAAACAATGGGGTCTCATATGGAATGTCAAGGTCTCACAATTCCGGTAGCTTCAGTTTGAACAAGCACTACGTCGTGAATTAAGTAGTCATGGTTGCCAATGATGGATCCAGTAATACATGCAGTTATAGAAGGTATTACGGGGCGTCAGGCCTTCCATCTTTAACAGGCTTTCCGGTTGCAGACCTTTTCGTTTTAAACGCTGCATGTATTTCTACTGCTCCCGTTTCATAGACTAGTATGTTTTGTACTACTCAGGTTTTAGGCACTAGTATGAATTGATACAAGCCGTTAGATCTGTAAAAATGAACAACCCATATCTAATTGAGGGTACCATAAAAGTCCTATAAAAAAGACAGATTGATACGTGCATGTGTTGAGATATGTACGTAGTCTAGTCGGTGTAGGTGCCTTGCCCTCCAAGGATTGTATCTAACCTAACCGTATTGTACTCTGTAATTGATCCTTTGTGATCCCTTTATATATGAAGCACCGCCGGCCCTATTGGAGCTGTGCAATCTTCTATTATTCCTCTACATGGTATCAGATAAAGTTCGTTCCTAAACCTAGCCCTAGCGCGCCGCGGCCTCACTCGATCGGCCGGCCATAGCCTCTCTCATCCATCGCGCCGCCCTCTTGCGCGCCGCCAACCATACAACTTCCGCCGCCCCCAACACCTCTCCTGCACCATGTCTTCTGCCTCCCACTCGAACAACCCCTTCGCTTCCTCCGGTTCCGATCTCTCCGTCCCCAACCCAGCCCAGCTCCGCGAAGTTCGTATCGTCGAGCACGTCCCCGTTAAGCTCTCCCACACCGCTGCAAACTTCTTCGCTTGGAAGACCTACTTCAACCTCCTCTTCCGCGAATACAACCTCTCCGACCAAATCGACGGCACCAGCGACCTCCTCAGCATGCACCGCGACTCCGACTGGTTCGCCGCGACAACGCTCACAAGGTGTGGACCAAGGTCGTCGGCCTCTTCACCGACAACAAGCTCCAGCGCGTGGTCTTCTTGCAGCAGGAGTTCTTTGGTTGTCAGCAGAACGACCTCTCTCTTGACGCCTACTGCCTCCGCCTCAAGACTCTCTCCGACGAGCTCAACGACATCGGCTTCCAGATCGGGGATCAGCTTCTCCTCTCCACCCTCACCGCTGGTATCGGTGAGGACCTCGGCAACGCCGCCTCCAACCTCAGCCTCATGGCCAACCCCACTTTTGAGAGGGTAGTGGACTACCTCCGCCTCGAGGAACGACGCTTGAAGAACCTTCGTACCCGCGCCGCCCACACTGCGCTCGCTGCCGGCGTCGGTCATGGCGCTCCTACCCCTGCGCCGCGCCATCCTGCGTCGCGCCCTCCCGCGCCCGTGCATGCGCCCCAGCCGCAGCCTCCACCGCAGCAGCCGTGGCGTCGTCATCGTGGTCGTGGCGGCGGCAATGGCAGTGGCGCTCCTCGCCCCGCCACCCTGCAGCCTACACAACCTTGGAGCGGTGGTCACAACCCCTGGACGGGGGTGGCACACGCTTACACCATGCCGATGCCTCGCCCGCCTGCCCCATGGCTCGTCACCCCGCGCCCGACGGCTCATCGGGCCTTCTACGCTGCGCCACAGTCCGGCTACGCTGCTGCACCCCCTCCTGGCTACAGTGGCCTCCTTGGCGCCACCCCGGCCTCCTACGACCCAGCGCTCTACACCGTCCTCCAGCAGACGCCCTCACCATCGACCTACGTCGGCGGCGGTGACTGGTTCATGGACACCGGCGCCTCCCCTCACATGGCTGCTCACCCGGGTATACTCTCTCATTCCTCTCCCACCACCACCTCCTCTCACATCATCGTCGGTAATGGTGCTAGCCTTCCTATCTCTCATGTTGGTTCCACTAGTTTTCCCTCCGATTTGAAACCCTTGTCTCTCAATAATGTCATTGTCTCTCTCAATCTCATTCATAACTTAGTTTCTGTTCGTAGTCTCACTCGTGATAATTCTGTAATTGTTGAATTTGACGTGCTTGGTTTTTTGTTAAAGATTCCCGTACCCGCATGGTGCTCCACCGATGTGAGAGTCCTGGCGAGCTGTACCCATCATCCGACGTCTTCCTCCGGCGCTGGACCTCGAGCTCTCTCTGTTGGAGTCGATCTTTGGCACGCGCGTCTAGGACACCCTAGCTCCACCACTCTTCGCCAAATAATTAGGTTTTTTTTTTCATTTTCATGTAATAAAACGGATGCTCAAACCTGTGAAAAATGCCTCCTCGGCAAAGATGTTCGCCTTCCCTTTAGCACCTCCTCTACAGTTGCATCTGTTCCGTTTCAGTTCATAGTGATGTATGGACGTCTTTTATACGTAGTAATTCTGGTTTCACTTATTATCTTGTCATTATGGATGATTATTCTCATTTCGTGTGGACCTTCCCTCTTTGTAAGAAATCCGACGTCGCTGCCACCCTCATTGCTTTTACTCCTGTGTCTCCACCCAGTTTGGTCGTTCTATACAGGCTCTCCAAACCGATAACGGCAAAGAATTTGATAACCTCCCAATTCTCACCCTATTGTCTACCCACGACACTACTTTTCGCCTAACTTGCCCCTATACCTACCAGCAAAATGGTCACGTGATGAGGGATGCCACCATCAATACCCATGGTTACTAGCCTAGGGTAAGAGTTATGATGTAGAGAATGCGTGGTGTTGGTAGATTCGTCGGCTGACAAGCTAGAATTACCCAGGTTCGGGGCCCTCGAGTGAGGTAAAACCCTTACTCCTGCTAGTCTGTTATTGATTTTGTATATACGCCGAGTACAGAGGTCTAACAACATGACGATCTTGTTAGGGTTTTGCGGTTCTGGTTGGGGTTGTCCCTAGTCGCCCACCCTCGCGTCCTTTATATAGGGGTACATGTCTCGGGTTGTAACCGACTAGGACTACATATATGGAAAATATTACCGACTATGCTATCTATAGTAAGAGATCTTCGACTTGGTCTTCGCTTGATGGGCTTCCTCAGCCAGATGACAATTCGGTTTTAGTCATTACGTGCACCAGGTACCCACACCAAGAGGTACCCGTTTGGTATAACCTTATCATTAGCCACCGAGTGCTTGGCTAATTCAGAGAATAAGTCATGGACTCACTACATAGTGCACGTCTCATGTTTTATGCTTTTGATATGATGACTTTTGATTTTATGAGTTTTGGCAAAGGATTTTGACTAAGTAGGCCTGGAATTATTCGATGCAGTCGAAACCAGTTAACTGCACTTGGGCAAAACCTTACTAGCCTTCAGTCGGATTTCGAGTCCTTGGGCTCGAACCCGGAACATACTGGACATACATTCCTCAGGCTAGTCGATGGTCTTTACGATATTGTTCTGCAGTTTTAATTTGCTACCCAGCGCGTCCGCCAGGATTTTCATCGTATCTGTTGATACGGAAATGTCTAGAATTTTAACACTGCTGGAGTGATCCTCGGCCCTATCGATTGATCGATGGGTCTTACCTTTGTATTTCTTGCATACAGCATCCGAGGTACTCTATCGACTGATTCTCACTCGGGAATTTTTCTGTTTTGAATGTTCTTTGATTCTATCGGGTGCACGACAGTGCTCCCGATGGGAGTAGCCCCTGAGATTGAGCTTTACTGCTTGCAGTAGAGGGTAATCTCAATTTTTCGTTTTGTCAGTCGAACGCCTTTTGCTTGCTCCCGATGGGAGTTTCCCACTCGAATCTTCTTTACTTTTTAGCTTTGCGACTGCGTTTTGCCAAGAGCTTTTGTTGTTTGCCAATCGCGGTATGACGCTTTCTGTATTTGCTCATCTGAAATGATGTCATGCGTGACATCTTTGGCGTGCGAGTAGCATTCTGACGGGACATGACATAGTGGGTCCCATTCTTTGACCGTTGTGGACGCCGATTCACTTCTGATTTGACCTGACGTGGCGAGATTTTCGCAGACTGTAACGCCCCGGGATTTATCCCCTTTTAGTTTTGTGAGTTTTCTTTTTGCATCAACATGGCATCGCATTGCATCTCATTAATTTAATTTATTACATTTAATTTCAATCCCACAATTAAATTCAAATGCATTTCAAATTAATTAAAATTATAATTTTTCAAATCTTTTGGCAAATGTTAAAAATTAGTTTATTAAATTGTCTATTTAAAACTAAAACTATTTTGTATAGTTTTCGTATTCAAATTCCTTTTATATTTTGTTTTAAAAATATATAACAGAAAAGAGTAAATGGAGAGAAATAAAAGCCCAAAAGCCCATCTAACCGAAACCCTAGGTTTTCCCCTGAAAACTTTTTCCCACCCCCTGAAAATTTTGCAGCCACCCTCCTCATTTTTCTGGTTTTTGCAAAAGGTCCTCCCACCCCCTTCTTTTCTTTTCCCCCTTCCTTTTCCTTTCTTTTCTTTTTTCCTTTCCTTTCTTTTCTTCTTTTCTTTCTTCTTTTCCTTCCTTATTTTCCTCTCTCCTTCCCGCACCGCACGGGAGAGCCAGCCGAGCCGCAGCTCGCTCCTCCCGTCGCCCCGCACGCTCCCGAGCCCCTGCTCGCCCCGCAACCGCCGCCTCCGGCCCGCCGCGCCTCCCCGTGCGCGCCCAGCCCCGCACCATCTCCTCCCGCACCGAGCCGGCCCGAGCTCCCCCAGCGCCGCGCCTCCCTGGGCCGCCACGCTGCCCCCGGCCGCCGTCACCCCCGGCCGCCGCGCCTCACGCCCGCGCGCCCCCGGCTTGCTCCGCCGCGCCTCCGGCCGCTAGCGCACGCCGCGCCGCCGCCGCCGCTGTCCGCGCCCCGCCTCCCCTGCTCCGGCCCGGCCTCCTCCGCGCCGCCACCCTCAGCCGCACGAGCTCCTCCCGTGCGCCCCTGCCTCGGCCTCCTCCGCCTCCCGCGCCGCGCAGCCGCGCCGCCGCTCGCCGCGTCACCGCCGCCCCGCACGCCTCCGCGCCGCGTCCCACACCGCCGTGTTGCGCGCCTCCGCCCGCGCCGCTCGCCGCCGTGCGTTCCGTCCCGCACGCGCGCGTCCCGCTGCCTCCTCTTTCCGGCCGTGTGCACGCCGCCGCCGACGCCCGCCAGGTGTTCGACACAATGCCCGAAAGACTTTCGGCGTCGCAGTTTTGTCCGAGTTGCCCACCCTTCGCGGTGTTGCTACATGCGCGTGCGCGTCCTCTTCCGGTGCCGCGTTTCCGTGACCGCCCGTGTCCGTGTTGCGGTGCACGCCCCGTGTGCGCCTCCTTCCAGTCTCCATTTGCAGTGCTCCTCCGTGTCGCGCCCGTCAACGAGGATGACCGAGTACGACTACTACCCCGACCACTTCCACGACACCGACAAACGACAATGCCCCGGTTCCGCGACGACTACTTCCCCGACGACAACTACTTCCTCTACGGACCGAAGACGTCGGTTTCGAACCCTATGTCGTGGTGGTGTCACGGCAGATGCCATAGGATGGCTAATTTGTGGGGCCGATGGACGTTGGTGGATCCGGGGAGGGATAGCGAGTTTAAGAACTCACACGGGGAGGATCCCGGTAAAACCGAGATCTCCCAAGAACACGAAACAAGAACAAAGTGCAACGGGGAAGATCTAATAAACACAAACAAAGGCACGAAGGCACCAAGCACCCACGCGATATACCCAGGTTCAGGGCCCTCGTGAGGAGGTAACACCCCTACTCCTGCCTTTCTTCTCTATATATTGGTGGTATAAGGACTACAACTTGCTACAAGATCTGTCAAAGGAGGAAGTACAATGAACTAGATGAACTCAAGGCGAAGAGGAGTGAATGCTCTGAGTAAATGCAACTATCGCTTTGGCACCGAAGTTGGTCTCTTCTTCTCAGGAGCAGTTATGGCGCCTTTTATAGAGTTCCGGCCGGGAGGGCCGGAAACCCTAAAATGCCACGGCCCCACCGGACAGGTCTAGCCGGGATGTCGTCACCGGCTAGTGCGACCTAGTCGCCGGGCTATCCGGTGTAGCCCCTGCGTCATCATCTCGCTAAGGACGGCAGGCGCCGTCCTGCACCATCATTGTCCCCTTGTCAGAGACAAGACATGTCTTTGCCCATCCCGGATAGCCTTTTCCGGATTGCCGGGCTAGGCATGTCAGGTCTTGTCGTAGCACGATTGTACCGGCTGACGCGCTCCCGTGTCAGGCGGGAGGTGACCATGCCTCCGTGTCAGGCGGGATGGTACTTCCCCCCGCTATAGACGGGAAAGCGTGCTCCAGACCGTTGACGGCCTACCGGGAGCTCTCTCGCCGGCTACCTCCTCTCTTGCCACTGGGAGCCTCTTCTGCATAAGATCAAGATCAACACGTACATTCCGGTTAGTGCTTATCCGGATACCTATCCGGTAAAGCCGAGTACACCATCACCCGGGAACCTTCTCGGTATCCCAGGTCCGGGATCCTTTCCGCACGATGTTCGAACTTATCTCAGGATGAGCAACTCTAGGCCTAGCCTCCCGAAGATGTCTTAGTCTGCCAGCAAAGACATCTTCGAGAAGCTAGTTCTTAGAGGAACCATCCGCTCTTGCCCGTACCACAAATGCGAGGATCGGGGAGGTCTATTTATAGCCGCAAGGCATGACCCTTACGGCTGCCACGGGGCCCCTTGGCCTTTCCCCGCGCCCAAGTGATCAGCTGCCCCTTCGGCACACCAAGGGGTGCTCTTTGCTGTCGCCAAAGGTCAAGTACTGTTGTTATCCATTATAATTTACCGGGATCTGCCCCTACCCGGGGGGCAGCTCCCCGACACCCTAGTTCACCCGATCCGACGTCGGACCCAAACCCTAACCCTATACCTATTTTATTAAATGTCATCTATCTTGTGCATATCGCATCATCCTTGCATGAGTTGCATCTCTTGGGTTTGGTGGTGTAGCAATCACCTAAATAATAAATATGGAATGTGTGGGGCAAATCAATATATGTATTGCCCAATTCCATTTAAATTGACAAGATCATATTTGCCATGTCTTGCCATGTTAATGAACATTTAATTTGTTGGGTTGATAAATAACTTTAACATTAATAATAATTGTCGGAACCCGGGTTCCGCTTAATTTGGATTAAGTGCCTCTCAAATTGCATCTCGCCATGCCATGCATCATTCTCATATGATCATGCTGGATCTTTTGCCGTAGTTGTAAAATGCATCTTTTGCGCTTCCAGTGTTTGTTGCTTCTTCGCGGATAAGACGTTGAGATGTGTGAGCAACGACAAGATCTGCTTCCATGCGGGATTCCAGGCAAGGAAAGTTTGCTTGTTTACCTATACATTGTATTTCATTCCTGTCGTTGATCTCTGCTACCCTAGTATCCGATTCTTTATCGCGATCCCATCACATGTTTATCCTGCAGCCCATACAGCTTTATCCCCACATTCCATCACCTGTTGCATGTTTATCTGTTAGCCTTGCGAGTCGTAGCGCATGCTTAGAGTTGATTGTGTGAGTCGTCTGTCTGTCTTATTTATTTCACCTGCTTAGTATGATAGAGTGTTCTACCTTAATAAAATATTGTCATATATTGGGGTATTATAATGAAAAGATAAGGCACCAGGCGGAAGGCCTTGCGAGGTGCTTTGTTCTGCTCAGTGTCGACCTAGGAACTGAGATTTTGTCCTCGGATCCAATTTTGAGCGCACTAACCACTTGTGGGTGGCCCTATGGAGCCCCCCTCGACTTTGAACGGATCTTCAGCTTGTCCATGTGCCGCAACTAGTTCGGGTTTTCCATTTGCTAATATGCATGTGCATAATGATGATGATTGATGAGAGGTTATGTGATATGGGGGTCATATAGGGGTGGTGCGCGTGAAGCAGACAGTTCCTACTGTGGTTTGAGCCGCATGGCGCGCAGGCACAAACTAATGAGTCCGCAATTGAGATTCGGTCGGACTCTTGATGCGGGTAAGAACTCATATGGGTGGCACTTGGACTTGCTGTAGTGAAGGAACGAGTCGTGTTGAGAGGCCCTGATGCTTACTTGGGTTGATCATACGAGTATGGGTACAGTAGTGCACCCCTGTAGGGTATAATCTTATCGATGAGTCGTGTCCACGGTTATGGACGACTTTGTATTTGTGGATGTATCGGAACTGTTGTAATGTTATCACAATTCCACCCACATAATGCGCATGTTTCGGCGTGCACATTATGTCTGGTGGGCGACCTAAAATCGTTATTATGCGGATTTCGGTGGGAACGCTTAAATCTACATATTACCGATTTAAGGGCGTCACATAGACGTGATGATGTCCTCCTCGTTTTGTGTGTGTAGTGGGCGGCGTGGCCTGCGACGATCGCTCTCCGATTACGCCACGTGTCGCCGTGTTTTTGTTTGAACGGCTGCGATGAAGTTCTGGTTATGCCATAAGTATAGGTTTCTCCATTTATTTTTGTTTTACCCTGCCATTTGTCTCTGTGCTCCTCTGCTTCGTCTTCCTCCTCGCCGCCACTCTGTTTTTGCACCGTCGAACCATCTTCTTTCCGCGATCACCACCCACCATGGCTCCTAAAAGAGCTCTTCCGCTGCCACCACTGCTACCACCGGCCAGAAAAGGAAGAAGGTGGGTGGCGCCACCGTTCCTCCCGTGCTGTAGAAGGCGTCTGGTGGTTGGACTTCGTCGACTGTGTCGGAGAAGAAGCTGA
The DNA here is from genome assembly GCA_026929855.1 of Poa annua. Lineage (NCBI taxonomy): Eukaryota > Viridiplantae > Streptophyta > Magnoliopsida > Poales > Poaceae > Poa > Poa annua. Next base: position 31,664,771 of record CM049428.1, read on the forward strand.
CGCTCCTCCGCAATGAGGGCCTTCTCCCTCCTCCCACGGTGCTCGCCATCCGTGCTCCGGGTAAGGAGAACTCCCCCGTCCCACTTCTTGGTGAGCGGGTTTGATTTGCCGAGTTTCTCCCCCGCGGTATTAGTTTCCGCTGCATGATTTTGTGCATGGCCTTCTTTTTGCCTACGGGATCCAGATTCATGCTCTAGTTCCCAACGGTGTTCTGCATATTGCCTGCTTCATGGTAATGTGCGAGTGCTTCTTGGGTGTTTCCCCTTCCTGGCCTCTCTAGAAGTCTATTTTCCAGGTGCGCCATATGGCCCGCAACAATCGGGTAAACCCAGTTGGAGGGGTTGGCTTCCAAGTCAAGAGTGGCTGCAAGTACTTCGCTTTGAAGGCAGTCGACTCCGCTCAAGGATGGAGGACCAGGTGGTTCTATGTCCCTGTGGGCCAGGATGTTAAGCCTGCTTTTTTGACTGGAGATGCTCCCGAGAAGACGAAGGCTTGGGAGCATGCTCTTACTCCAGCTGAAGAGCGCGAGGCCGCCCCGCTACTGGAGAAGGTTGACAGGTTGCTGAACACTGGTGTCACCGGTGTTCAACTTATCTACACCTTCTTTAAGCGTCGGGTGTGTCCCCTTCAACAGCGTGCGCACCCGATGTGGGCGTATGAGGGGGCACACGATGCCACTCGGATTACCGCTGTGGAGCTGTCGATGAACGAGCTTGATATACTCGTGAAGTTGGTGACCAGCTACACAGCTGAGGCCACCGTCGACTATGTGTTTGCCACAGATCCCTTCAGTTTGGAGAATCCCCTTCCCGAGGTTAGTTCCTTTTTTCCTATACTTTTGCATTCATTGCTTTTGTCGTGTAGATTTCTGCTATCTGCTTCTCTTATGACATTTTACCTTTTTATCTTGTGTAGGGGCACTCGACCAAGTCTTCACTTCCTCCCCTTCCTGAAGCCGGGCCTATCGAGGAGTCGACTGTGCTGAAGGAAAGTGAGAAGTCGGTCGACTCCATTCCTGAAGCTGAAACCTCCTCTTCAGAGAAATCTGGAGGAAATGGAGGGGGTGTGGGGCAAGCCGAGCTTGCGACGACTACAGAGCCCGCTCTCAAGCGGCACCGTCCATCGTGCATAGGTGAATATGAGGAGATGGCGGACTCCGGTGCCTCTTCACCTACGCGAGTTGTGTCACCTCTGGCTCAACGCTCGCCACCACCTTCTACTTGCCACTCGGGTTTTGGTGGACCTCGATTCGATGGAGACTTGTCTTCTGATGAGGACGAGCAAAGGTATCTTTCCTTGTCCTCCGAACGCGCATATATGCCTCGTCTGTTTGTCTTTTTTGTTTCTGAATATTCCTCTATTGTCTCTTGGGTATTCTAGCGATGATCGGGCCGCCATTCCTTTGGCTGCCCGTGCGTTGACTGTCACTTCCTCTCCTGCTGCATAAGTGATAGCCACCCCTTCGCCTCCATCTGCTCCCGCGACTATCGCCATGGCGCCTCCCGTGGTTGCCTCGACTACCGCGCCATCATCTTCCTCCCCACCTTCCTAGTTGAACCATGTAAGGTTTTTTCCTTTTATTACTGTAGCATTTATGCTTTTGACATCCGTGTATAATGTATACATTGTTTATTGCAGCCGGCCGTGAGTGGTCTTGCTTATTTTGGCGAGGCCTTTGCGCAGCCGGAGGAAGAGCGGGGTGTTCTTCGCGCTCAACTTGACCAACTCAACCGTAAGCCTTTGTCCTTTTCTGCGTGTACTGTTTTCCCTTTTCTTTTTATGCGACTGGAGCATTTTCCCTTTTGTTTTTAGGGGAGAAAAGTACTTTCGAGTCCCGCTTGGCCGAACTAGAGAAGACCCTCTCCCAGCAGTCGGCCGCCCAGGAGGAGCTGGATGCTCTTCGTGCTTCTGAGGGGATGCGGGTCAAGCGACTTCTTGGTTATGCGCACTCTCTTGCAGGCGAGGATAATATGTGTCCCATTCGAGGATTTGTTTTTGCTACTCAGGTCCTTTTTCGATCTTCTTGATGTGAACATCCTTCTTTTGCTGCTCAGGTCCTTCATACAGTTCCGGTGGCGCGGCGAGTGATGATTTATCACTCGACCAAGCCATTGACCAGGTTGGGGTGACGATGAAGCACGCCAAGAAGTCTCTGGAGACATCCGTCCAGACTCTCGGTGCTGTCTTCAAGGAGGTGTTGCCTAAAGATGAGGTCCCGTCAACCGTCGCGGGGTTTGTTGCGCGTCTGGGCCCTAAGTCCAAGACTTTGAAGTCGTACACGCAGGAGCTGATGGTACGTGGCCCAGACTCTACCTTCAAGCTTCTTCTTAGTTGTGGCGCGGATGCTGATTATGAGTCCTTCGTGTCTTACTTCCCTAAGAAGTCAGATGGAAGGCCTTCCAACTTGGGAAAATACAGCGCTCGTGCCTCCAGCCTTGCTAAATCTAGCATGGCGACTATGGAGCGCCGCTCGGCAGCCATTGCTGCTGCCCGTAATCCTGAGTCTGAGTCTGTTGTCTAGTCGTAGGCCACTTTTTAGTTTTTTAGCCCTTTTGCCTTGTGCTGTAATTTGTGATGTACATTATGCCACCTAATGCTGAAATTTTGGAATGCATATCTTTTTGCTGACCCTTGTATGCTTGCCTTGTGTCTCCTTTTGCTTCTACTTGTTTTTTGCCTGAAGTGTTTATGATTGTGTCCCAGTCGAACTGCTCGACCACTTCCGGGGACGCTCGAGTGGGAGGGGATCAGCGCTCGGCTGCGCAACTTGCAAATGATGCCCGCGTATTTGCATACTCGAAGAAGAAGGTTGTTCAGCTGGGGCAGCAACTCAAGTCCGCCTTAACTGATCTTGAAATTCTTCGCGGGAAACCTTCTCTTTCCATTGAGAGAGAGAGAGAGGTTTGTTCTTTCTGAAGTGGAGGACTCGAATAGGCAACTCGAAGGTATCCGTTTTGTGCAGATTTTGCTTCTTGCGTGTGTGCTTTGCGCCTAAAATTTGTCTTCTTGCTTTTGTCTGTAGTTTTTGTCGAAAATCCTCAGGCTGAAGTTGTTCGTGTGGCAGAGCTTCTAGCAGAGGCTACTCAGAATCCTGTCACCGGTCCTCAACATTTTTGGCTTGACGCATATCATGCCAACATTCTTGCCACTTTGAAGGATCGCGCCTGGCGTGGCGCCATTCTGTTGGAGCGTTGTCGGGCTGCGCTTATGCGGGTAAACCACTACTTGTTTCCCGAGGGTCCCCAACCGCGAAGGATTCATACCTTAGTGGAGATATTTCGCGCTCATGAGCCCATTCGCGAGGTTGTGACTTGCCGGGTTGTGCTTGGAGCCAACGCTGCATTCGCCTACATCAAGCGTCAAGATTCTTCACATCCGTCGGCATCTTCATCCCGGTCGAAGATTCGACTGTCTAATGAAGAAATGGAGAAAACTCTTGCTCATGCTGAGAGGCTAGTAAGCCGGGCGCGGGAGCAGTTGATTGACTCCAATCTGCCGCTAAAGGATGAAGATGCTTATTTTTTGTACTAACATATTTTTGCACTTGTAAACATAACACATAGATCGAGCCCCCGAGTATAGCAAGTGGGGTTTTATTGTTTATGTCATAGGAATCCTTTTGCCTGCTCTCAAGTGTTTTTGAGTTTGTTTGTGTTTTTGTTTTTTGACATAGATTTAACCCACCAACGCGTTGGGTGGCTACTTTATGCGCAGCCCCCGAGCACGTCGGGTAGTTGTGTTATGCCCTACTTCAGACCCACCAAGTGTTTGCTTTCGAGTTTGTCGAGTGGCTGCCTTATGCGAAGCCCCGAGCACATCGGGTGGCTGTTTTATGCGTTGCTCTGAGCACACAGAGTGTTTGTTTCCGAGTTCGTCGAGTGGCTGACTTATGCGAAGCCCCCGAGCACATCAGATGGCTGTTTTATGGGTTGCTCTGAGCACACCGAGTGTTTGCTTCCGAGTTTGTCGAGTGGCTCCCTTATGCGAGTCTTCCGGGGGTCTTTTAGAGGGCTATCCTGGGCCCAGTTTCTCGAAGATGTGTTTAGGGTTGATTCCGAAGACATCTTCGAGAAACTAGTTCGCAGGAGAACTCCCTGTACTTGCTTTTGTTCCTCCTGAGAATCTGATATGTTTTTAGAGAGTCGCCCTAGGCCCAGCCGCTCGAAGATGTCTTAGCCTATGCCGCCGAAGACATCTTCGAGAAGCTGGTGCTTAGGAGAATTCCCTTCTTGTGCCTAAGTGAGAGCGAAGGGCTGGGGGTATGTTTATAGCACTTATCCCTGCCTCTTGCCTTCTTCAAAGGGTAGTTCCAATCTGCCTTCCAAAGGTCGCCTTTTGCTCTGCCCCAAAGGCCAATTTACAACCTCTTAAAGGGTTGGGTGGATCTTGACGCTAGTCAAAAGGAGTCAATTTGACAGCCATGAGAGCCCACCTGTCCAGGATTTTACCCTACTTGGGGTTAGCTCGTCGATTTATGTGCAGCCCCCGAGCCAGTCCAGTGGCTGTTTTTTTCTTTTGATTTCTGACGTACGCGTAGCCCCCGAGCGTATCGAGTGACTGTTCTTTCGTTATGCAAAATTATGCCGGGAAGATATGAATAATATCTTTTCTTTATAAATGTTGACCAGCAAGCCGCCTCATTAAAAACCTTCCAGCCCCCTTAGTTACCCTGGTAAGGAAAAGAGCGCGTATGAAACCTGCTGGCCCTTTGATACATGAGTCTTTTGCTAAATCGACTGGATGTTTTTGCTACGTGACGACGACCCTAAATGGCCGTACCTTCCAAGCTGTGTGTGTCCTCTTGATGTTGTGGCATCTGGAGCTTGTACCTCCTTTCGTATGACCTTCTTGTCTTGTGCAGCTGCAATATTAGGGGTTCTCCATTGACCGCGCCTTTCCCTGGCAGTGTGATGTGCATAGCCTTAAAAGCTTCGAGTGGCACTGCCCCTGCTGCGTCTTGCTCTCTCATTTTGTGACTGTCACTTATGATAACACAGTTCGACACTCCTTGACTGAAGATTGTAGTGATGTGGCTTGAGCTCATCATTCTGTTCTTGCCTGACCGTGACTGGGCAGTGATGACTTGCCTTTCGCTGCTTGGGACATCCTCTTGTTCTGGTTTTTGCTTGAAGACTTGTACTTCGCGAGTGGCCTGTGGGTGCCACCTTCTGATTGATATGCGGTTTATGTGTTTGAAGCTCCAATGTTTGCTAGCTTGTTGGCTTGTTTGTTGCGCGTGGGCGGTATGTGATGTAGTTCGCAGCTGCGAAATCATCTTTGCCACATATCGAAATAGTCTTGATATCTAGCCAGCTTGTCCCTATTCATTCTGCTTGCACCTGCCACGTTTTGCGTGATTGTACACGAGTTCCCTCGGATGCTTATGTCTTGTGCCCCTGAGGCTCTTGCCAGTCGCATGCCTTGGAACATACCCTCGTAGTCGATTTCGACTTTTGATGGTGCCGGGAAGCTTATTTGCAATATATACCTTACTTGCTACTTTTGGGCGTTTGTGAGTATCATACCTGCGACTGTGCCTCTGCCGTTTTTGGTCCCTTCAAAGTGTATTGTCCATCGTTCGTCTGAAATGTGTTATTCTTCTTCCTCGGGCTCGACTGTCCATATGGCATTTATTTCGTGTACTGTGACTACGGCTGCTCTCTTCTTGTGTTCTGGTTCTATCGTTTCCTCCTTTGGGCCTTGCGTCTTGTCTGGGGCTTCTTCGACTCCGTATTTCTCTGAGATCCTGCAAAAGTCTCTGTCACAGTCGTCTGACTTTTGAAAGTTTCCGTTGACTGTGATGACTCCCTTTGTTCCTGGCATTTTGAGCTTAAGGTATGCGTAGTGGGGTACTGTCATGAACCTTGCAAATGCTGGTCGTCCCAATATGGCATGGTACTGTGATTTCCAGTCGCCGACATCGAAGTTGATGAGCTCGCTTTTGAAGTGGGTTGCATCTCCAAATGTGACGTCGAGTTGGATTTTCCCTTCTGGACGCACAGCTTTGCCCGACACAATTCCGTGGAAGGTGTTTGTGGATTTCGGGAGGTTCTCGACTGACCTGTTCATCCTCCGAAGTGTGTCTGTGAATATTATGTTGAGGCCACTGCCTCCGTCCATGATTATTTTGGTCATAGAGTAGCCTCCAATCTGCCCTTCGAGTACTAGAGCGGCGTGTCCTGGTCGATAGATGGCTGGTGGGTGATCCTCCTGGTCGAAAGCGATAGTTACGTCTGATCCTTGCAAAAATTCTGTTACCGGGGGTGGAGCTAATACTGCCATATCGACGTTTCTGGTGTGGCGCTTTTTTCTTCTGTTGGAGGTGTATCCTTTCTGTATCATGTACATTTGCCCTTTTGGCTGCGGATACTTGACTTCCATGTTGTGCGGTATGTGATGTACGGCGCCTGCCATCTGGCTTTCCGCGTTGTGTTGTGGTGGAGGCGGTAGTGCTGCCACGATTTGTGGGGGTGCTATGTATGCTGCTGGTATAGCTTGTGGTTGTTCTCTCTTCATCTGCTTTATGTAATCCATCGCCATTTGTGTGAATTCACGGCAGTTTCCCATTGTGTGATGTGATGTTAACCGTCCAGTCGATGGGTCCTTGAACATATGGAGTCTGCACTCATCCTCCATTTTTTCTTGAAATGATTTATGGACCCTTGGTTCCGAGCGTTTCTGCCAGTCTTGCCTTCTATAGCTTCCGCGCTGGTCTCGACCTCGGTCGTCGCGTCTGTCAACTGGCCTATCTCGTCTGTAGTTATCGCTTCGTGTGTCCCTGCGATCATCTTGCCGGCTACCTCGCCGGTCCTCTTGTTTTCTATCATCTTGGTTCCGGTCATCATTCGAGAATCCGGCTGCCACAAATTTGACTTTATCCTTGCCGCGGTGGTCGTAGTCGCGCCTTCTTTGTTTGTCATCTTTATCTCGTTGATCTCTACTGTCATGGTAGTCGCGGCTGTCTCGTCTGTCACGATGTCGTTGGGGCGAGTGTGGGGTTTTTCTCTGGACTGCATCTTCGCCATCTGCCCATTCGGTTGCTAGCTTCATAAGTTTTACCATGATTTTTGGCTTTTGCCATCCAAGCGCCTCCCGGAAATCTTTCCTAAGGACTCTGTTTGTGAAGGCGACCATGGCCATGTCCTCTGATATTGCGCCCGCCGAGTTTCGAATGGAGGTCCACCTTCTGATGTAAGATCTGAGCGTCTCGTCTGACCTTTGTCGACATGCTCTCAGTTCTTCAAATGTTTTTGACCTTTCGTAGAGGGGGTCAAAATATTTTATGAAGTCCTCTTTGAAGTGATCCCAGGAGTCGTAGGCTCCTGCCGGTAATGATTTGATCCCGTCGCGGGTTGTGCCTTCAAGCATTAGCTGTATGTATTGTAGTGTTGTCGTTGTTGTTCCTCGTTGGCATATGACTGCTAATTTGTAATCTTCTAGCCATCCCGAGGGTTCTTGTTTTGAGTTGAATTTCGGCATGGTTGGTAGGTCGAACTTCTTTGGGAGTTTCGTTTCCTGAATCTGTCGAGTGAACATTGTGCTTCGCATGGTCCTGCATTGCGGTTGTCAGGTGATTCCCGACCGCCTGATCCTCTGGATCTGCTTCTTGATCTACGACGGCTTGAACTTCTCCTGCCGCGCTACGGCGCTACGCTGAGGACTACGACTGGCACGTTCCCTTGAGCGGCTTCTGCTACGTCTTCTCCTTCCTCCATCGACTAGTTCTTTTGTCGTGATCTCCAGGGCCTTCATTTGTTGTAGGTATCTTGCCTCAGCTGGGTCACCTGCCGGTGGTTTTCCTGCTTGGAGGTATGCTCCTATGGATATGAGGGCCCCTTCTGCTGTTTTCGGCTGGATTATGCCATCAGAGTCGACGGTTAGGAACGAGTTGTTCAGATTTTGAGTGACGTCTGCCCATTCGTGTTCAGGGATTCTGTCGAATCTGGATCTGCATCGTGCTTCAGTTGCTCCTGTAGAACTCATCGATAACTGTCGTCTGCGAGCGCTTGATATGCTTGCTTGCCTTTTTCGCTCTTCGAGTGTTGCCCTGTATTGCTTTAAGCGTTGTGCTTGCTGCCAGTTGAAGTAGTTGTATGTTGCTAACTCGTTTGGAGGTGCATCTGCTGGCATCATTATGCCCTCTTCGATGATTTTTTTTATTTTCGCCACAGTCTCTGCTGAGATGTCTAGAGTGGTTGTGCCGTCTGGCAGGGTGACTGTGCACGGGTACTCGACGGGTTGTTGATTGGCCGTGTTTTCTGATGTTTCTGCTGTTGTTGCTACGTAAACTTTCCGTGGTATGCGATATGTGTAGTCAGATCGTCTTCATATGCTGCTCCGTCGTTACTACTTTGCTCTATGTTTTTGCTGCCTTCGTCATCTTTTTCCTGTTGCATATGTTCATCATAGTCGACGGCAGTATGCTTTGGCGACTGGATCTCTGCACCGGTAAAGTCGGCTAGATGTATGCTGTCTTCTGTAGGCTCATCATATTCTGGTAGGTGAAAGCTTTCTTCTGGAGCGTCGATCTGCATACGATCTTTGGTTGGGTTGATATGGAAGGTCGACTACACCTCTTCTTCCATCTCGTTTTGCCTTATGAACTCGTTGAATTCCTTTGTGGACATGGACCCTGCTATGGATGAGATCGGATCGATCCGTGATGTTGGCGCTCCAGTGCTTCCAGCCGAAGCTTTCGATATGACCATGTCGTCAACTGAAGCAGTCGACAGTTCCTCCTCTTCAGGGTACTCATCCGCCATGAATTTGTTGAATTATGTGGATGTCATTGACTCTGTTGGAGATTGTGGCGACGGGATCAGATCGATCTGTGATGAGTTATTTTCTTTGTCTGCTGCAGATACGAGTTATTTCTCCTGAGGTGGCTGAGGTGCGATCTGTTCGACTAAATCCTGCACACCAAGCTGACCAATAAAGAAATTATGTTCTCCAATAGTTAGATTAAAACCTGAATCGAGATTGGAGTAGATCTCTTGAGCTTCGGGTGAGTATGGCCTGATCCTTGCTGGCGATGCTGCCTTTGGCGAGTGGTCGCCTGTGATCTGGATATGAGATGATGTTGCTGATGTGGATCCTTATGAAGTAGTCGGCGGATTGCCGTTTGAAATTTAGACCGAAAAATCTGTGGATCCAACACCACCTGTTCCCACAGACGGCGCCAATTGACGAGGGATGCCCCCATTAATACCCATGGTTACTAGCCTAGGGTAAGAGTTATGAGGTAGAGAACGCGTGGTGTTGGTAGATTCATCGGCTGACAAGCTGGAATTACCCAGGTTCGGGGCCCTCGAGTGAGGTAAAACCCTTACTCCTGCTTGTCTGTTATTGATTGTGTATATGCGGCGAGTACAGAGGTCTAACAAGATGACGATCTTGTTAGGGTTTTGCGGTTCTGATTGGGCATGTCCCTAGTTGCCCACCCTCCTGTCCTTTATATAGGGGTACAGATCTCGGGTCGTATCCGAATAGGACTACATATATGGAAAATATTACCAACTATGCTATCTATAGTAAGAGATCTTCGACTTGGTCTTCGCTTGATGGGCTTCCTCAGCCAGATGACAATTGGGCTTTAGTCATTACGTGCACCAGGTACCCACACTAAGGGGTACCCGTTTGGTATAACCTTGTCACACGCCGAACGTGTTCTTCGCACCCTCAATGACTGTGTCCGCACCCTCCTATTCCATGCCTACATCCCACCCGCGTTTTGGCCCGATGCCCTCGCCACTGCCACCCTACTCATCAACATTCGCCCTTGTCGCACTCGCTGGCACTATGCACCTCACCACCTTCTCTTTGGCTCCCCTCCATCCTATGATGGTCTTCGCATTTTCGGCTGCCATTGTTATCCTAACATCACCGCCACCTCACCTCACAAACTTGCTCCCCATTATGTGCCTTTTTTCCTCCTCGATTACCCTGCTAACACCAAGGGCTACCGTTGCTATGATCCAGTCTCTCACCGTGTCATCACTTCACGACACATTTACTTTGACGAGTTGTGTTTTCCGTTTGCACAGGGACATTCAGCGGGGGTCTTCTCCCTCTTTCGAGGTCGAGCTCCCGTGGCGCCGCGTCACTCCGGCCCTAGCCGCGCCTACTGCCGCACTGCCGGCCGCGGCATCTCCACCTGCATCGCTCTCCAGCTCCGACTCGAGTGATGCGACACCTCTGCACCGCCCTCCAGCGTTGCACCCTCTGCGTCGTCCTCGAGTCCGGACTCGGGCGCCACCCGCATCTCCCTCAAGCGACGTCTTGGTCGCTGCTCCACCAGGATCGGCATCGCCTTCTGCCGCATCGGCCCCGGGTCCTGCCACCCGCGCCCAAGCAGGGGTCTTCCATCCGAGCATGCGCTATGCTGCGGAAGACTACTCCTTCACCGCGTCAACCTCTTCTCCCGGCGCACCCTCGCCTCTGTCGGCCTCTGCCCGGGCAGCTGTTGGCGACCCTCTATGGTTCGCGGCTATGCAAGCCGAGTTCGATGCCTTGCAGCGCAACCAGACGTGGACGCTTGTTCCTCGACCTCCACATGCCAACGTCATCATCGGCAAGTGGGTCTTCAAGCACAAGTTCCACCCAGACGACACTCTCGGCCGTCATAAGGCTTGATGGGTGGTTCGCGGCTTTCATCAGCGCGCCGGAGTCGACTTCACCGACACCTTCGCCCTGGTTGTCAAACCCGGGACGATTCGCACTGTTCTCCAGCTTGCAGTGTCCCGCGCTTGGCCGGTGCACCAGATGGACGTGTCCAACGCCTTCCTGCATGGACACCTTCAGGAGCAGGTGTTCTGCCAGCAACCCACAGGCTTCATCGACACCGCCCACTCGGATCATGTCTGCCTGCTCTCCCGCTCACTGTATGGGCTGAAGCAGGCACCTCGCGCTTGGTACCAGCGCATCGCAGCATTTCTCCAACAGCTTGGGTTCCGCTCCACTCGCTCCGATGCCTCGTTGCTCGTGTATCGCCAGGGCGACACCACCGCCTATCTGCTGCTTTATGTCAACGATATCATCTTGACGGCCTCCACAGATGCTCTTCTTCGACAGCTCACTGATCGTCTTCGTGGTGAGTTCGCTCTCAAGGACTTGGGTCCTCTACACTATTTCCTTGGGATTGAAGTGGTGCGCCGCGCGGATGGCTTCTTTCTTCACCAAGAGAAGTATGCCCGTGAGCTCCTCGATCCGGGATGCTTAATTGCCCCCCCCCGTGACCACGCCTGTCGACACGAAGGCCAAGCTCTCCGCCACGGATGGTTCTCCGGCTAAGGACGCTCCGTTTTACAGGTCCATTTTCGGTGCCTTGCAGTACCTCACCCTCACCCGACCAGAGCTGCAGTATGTTGTTCAGCAGGTGTGTCTTCACATGCACGCCCCACGCGACGCCCACTGGACTGCGGTGAAGCGATCCTCCGCTACATTTGTGGGACTATGGACTTTGGTCTCTCACTACATGCCTCCAGCAACACGGACATCATCGCCTATTCGGATGCAGATTGGGCTGGCTGCCCCGACACGCGGCGCTCTACCTCAGGCTATTGCGTGTACCTTGGACCGTCGCTCATCTCATGGTCGTCTAAGCGACAGGTCACAGTCTACCGTTCCAGCGCCGAGGCCGAGTATCGAGCCGTGGCCAATGCGGTCGCCGAGTGTTCGTGGCTCCGCCAGCTTCTCCAAGAGCTCTCGTGTCCCATTACCAAGGCCACTGTGGTGTTCTGCGACAACATCTTAGCCGCCTACCTCTCCACCAATCCGGTACATCATCGTCGCACCAAACATATCGAGCTCGACATTCACTTTGTTCGGGAACAGGTGGCTCTCGGTCACGTACGTGTCCTACACATACCCACCTCTCAGCAGTTTGCGGACTTCATGACTAAGGGCCTGCCCACGGCACCCTTTGAGGAGTTTTGGTCCAGTCTTTGCGTTTGCCGTCCCGACGCTTTGACTAAGGGGGCTTCTGACGTGGGTATACCTTACGGGTACCCCCACTATGACGTATAATGAAGAGGAGGCCCACCTAGTGGCCCAATGAAGACCAAGAACCTGCTAAGGAAATAACTTGAAGGACAAGACAAGGAATCCTATTCTTAGTCTATTAGGACTCTCATGTAAAACCCTCTGGCTCCATATATAAAGACGGGGAGGGGTAGACAAAGGGACATGCTACATCAGAATAGACAATAGGCAACGACGCATCTAGCCCTAGCCATCTCAATCGCCATCAAGGCCACCATGTAATCTATCGTCAATACCAGATGAGACAAGCATGAGTAGGTCTTTACCTCACAATGAGGGGTCGAACCTGGGTAAGTCCTTGCTTGTCAGCCGTCCGGAACCACCAGCCGCCATACTTCTCTCTCTATACGAAACACCAGGTGTCTAACCGAGGGATTTGCCGGGTTTACACCCCGTCACTTGAGGTCGAGGAACGCTCGGGGCATATTCTTGTTTATCGTTGCTTATGCTCGAGCCTGAGTTTCTGCTGATTCCAACAAAGCTGGTTTAGATGCTGCAGAGAGAGTGGATGGGGTCGGATCGGGAGCAGGTGGTGGCCAAGTTTGCTCAATGTAGGTGGGGATGGGCGGCTCTGAGGCAAGTGCCGCTGTCAATTCAGGCAGCGGTGCAAGAACTTGATAACATAGGAGGTGGATGGTGGAGGGGTCGTATGCCGGGGCGGCTGTTGAGGCCGTGTATGCTGATGTGGGAGGCAGGTAGGCGTAGGCTGGTGGCGGCGATGGAGGATGAGGGACAAAGGTGGAGGGTCCATATGTTGGTGCGGGGAAGAAGCCAAGCGCGGGCTATACTGGGTAGGAGGAGGAGGCGTAGGGGAAAGGGGATGTGTACTCGTAGTCGCCGGGAAACAGAGGAGCTGGGTATGTGGCGGCGGAGGGGTAGGGGAAGGAGTACAACATGGTCGCTGAACGGATAGACGTCGCCTAGAGGGGGGGGGGTGAATAGGCGATTTAAAACTTTTTCGAGAAGCCGGATTATCCGGTCCAAGAAAGACCCTGATATTCCGGTATGCTTGATAAAGACGGAATAAAACTAGAGGTTTACTTTAACAAACATACAATCTAGATAAATAAACTAGGCTCACCTATATGTGCACCAACAACTTATGCTAAGCAATACAAGTAACAAGGTGATAGAAATATAGATAACTTCAAGCACGAAGGTTATCACAATGTAAAGTGCATAAGTAAAGAACTCGGGTATAGAAATAACCGAGGCACGCGGAGACAAGGATGTATTCCCGAGTTCCACCCAAAGGGTGTACATCTCGTTTGGATAGGTGTGCGCAACCACAACAGGTTAGCCGCAACGCCACAAAGGCTCACCTTCCTCTCCTGATGAACTCAACCACAAAAGGTTGCGAGTTCACTTTCCACTATTGGTCTCCTTTTGGGCAGAGATCGAATCCCGTACAACACTCTTGAGGCACACACCCACAACTTAATTGGGGGCTCCCAAGTCTTGAGGCACACACCCACAACTTAATTGGGGGCTCTCAAGTGACCACAAAAGGTATTGGCCACAAAAGGCGTCTAGGGTCCAATGACCCAAGAGTAACAAGCTCACAAGTATCCCCACCACGAATCCTCGTGGAGGGCTCAAACTGAAAGAAATGCAATGGCAAGAGCACATGAAGTGCTCAAGTCCTTCACTCTCAAATTCCAACAAAGCAACACATGCTTATAGAGGAATAAGAGAGAAAGAACAAAGGAAACCACAATGGAGTCAAATCTTTCACTCCCAAATCCCACCAAAAGCAACTAATGCTTATGGGGGAGAAGAGAGTAAGAACAAATGAGAAGAACCACAAAGGAACTCCAAGATCTAGACCCACTAGGTTCCCCTCACTTAGAGGAGAGATGGATTGGTGGAAATATTGATCTAGATCTCCTCTCTCTTTGCCCTCAAGAAATAGCAAAAATCATTGGAGGGATTGAGAGATCCTAAAGCTTTGGAGGTCAACAATGCAGTAGGAGAGAGAGCACCAAAACTTGGGATCCATTGGGGAAGATGACTCCTTAAATAGGTTTCCAACAAATCTTCCCGTCGAGGACAGTTTTTCTCACTCGGGCCGGAAGTTCCGGGCTTACCCCGGAACTTCTGGACCCCCCGGACACCCCAAAACGCGCCCGAGAAGTAACCACAAAAGGTCTTGACCACAAAAGGTCTTGGCCATAAAAGGTCGGCCACAAAAGGCGTCTAGGGTCCAATTACCCAAGAGTAACAAGCTCACAAGTATCACCACCACGAATCCTCGTGGAGGGCTCAAACCGATGCAAATGCAATGGCAAGAGCACACGAAGTGCTCAAGTCCTTCACTCTCAAATTCCAACAAAGCAACACATACTTATGGGGGAATAAGAGAGGAAGAACAAAGGAAACCACAAAGGAGTCAAATCCTTCACTCTCAAATACCACCAAAAGCAACTAATTCTTATGGGGGGAGAAGAGAGGAAGAACAAATGAGAAGAACCACAAAAAAACTCCAAGATCTAGACCCACTAGGTTCCCCTCACTTAGAGGAGAGATGGATTGGTGGAAATGTGGATCTAGATCTCCTCTCTCTTTGCCCTTAAGAAATAGCAAGAATCATTGGAGGGATTGAGAGATCTCAAAGCTTTGGAGGTCAACAGTGGAGGAGAAGAGAGAGCACCAAAACTTATGAACCATTGGGGAAGATGACCCCTTAAATAGGTTCCCAACAAATCTGCCCGTTGGGGACAGTTTTTCTCACTCGGGCCGGAAGTTTCGGGGTTACCCCGGAACTTACGGACCCCCGGACACCCCAAAACACGCTCGGGAAGTGCACTCTAGACAAACCGGAAGTTTGGACGGAAGTTTGGCTGGATCTTTCCGGCCGGCCGGAATTTCCGCACCTGGCAGAAACGTCAACACGAAAACGATGATATCTTAACCATCCGAACTCTGTTTTTTATGATGTTTGGCTCGCTGGAATCACCACGAAGAGCTCTATAAGATCATGCAGAGAAACATCATAGTCTAACAAGTGAGGTTAAAACTAAATGGGGAAATGTAAGATCTCTAGATAAGAGAACAACCGGTAAAACCTCCAATATCAAAAACGCAACATGTTTTCCAAAGTAAACCCGTTTTCGATGAACTAGAACTTGACATGGAGATGAACCAAGTTCTAATCCTCACATAGATAAAAGCCATATAAGAATCAAGAAATATAATATGCCAAGTATGCAAAGGTTTGAGCTCTCCACAACGATGCGATCAAGTTACTCACTTGAGAGCCCCTCTTGATAGTACGCCTATCTATCCTATAGCCCTATCAAGATCATACATTTGCCTTGAGCAATCCACTTGAGTTAGATGATGACTATCTTGATCTCTTCAAGTGGTTCATCTTTCTTGATTGCGCGTTCAAGCACATGCTTGACAAACACTTCTCCAAATACTCCCCCATACCCATAATGTGAGAGTCTCGCTAGGCTCCGTCTTCATGTATCCATAGCAAGATCCAAGCATAGGATCTCTTCAAGAAGCTTCTCTTGGTCTTGCACATCTCAAACTTGATGACGATCACCACATGGCGTCATCCTCCATGAGCTATAAGAAATCTGCATTTGTTGCAAGGCCATGGGAAGATATCTAACCTCATATAAAGATACCACACACACATATATCATGGGTTAGTTCACAAAGCTATACAGACAGGTGTTTACCATCCCAAGAGATACAAGATCCCTATTGGTACATCTTGTAGTTTTGTGTGTTGATCAACATCTTGATCAACCTTGTATTTTCAAACATTTCTTCCATAATATGATGTCTTGAATACTTCAAGACATACTTGCAAGATGCTCAACTCAACACATGACCATCCATCATATACATCCTTGAATGGAACCTTGGTCATCAAATAAGCTTCTAGAGTACAACACATGAACTCCATTATTCCCATGGACACGATCTATAACGATATCTCAATGCAAATATTAGTCCATAGGGATTTTCATTTAATTAGCAAAACCACACATGAGGGAAAATGCTCTTTCAGTCGCCATGGACGTGAATCGAATCGAAGAAGAGATCGTCGGGATTGGGGAAATCGAACGAAATCGAATAAGAAGAAGAAGGAAGGGAAGGGTGGGGAGCAGGTCCGACCGAATTGGTTCTGATACCAATTGTCAGAATCCCAATGGTCTGACATGAACATGATCACGAAGATCAAGGATTTGATGGGAATTACAGATAAAAGCAAGGAAATTGCAGAACTAAATAAAAGATAAATTGCAGGAAATAAATGATAAAATTAGGGTTTCATTTCTTGGATGAAATCACAGGATATAAGTTGGCCTTATATCGAGTGCGGCTGCTACACAATGATGGACTAGCTGAATTACCAAACTGCCCTTGAGCTACAAACTACCCTTTCATAGTAACTACTAGTGTAACCTCCATATCTCTACTATATAATATCTGTTAAGGTGAGGACGTACGTCGCGGTCGTTTTACACTTGAGCCCCTCAGAAAGTAAGAATTAAACCCGCACTCCCCGTCTAAATGAAAAACGTTTCAACCCGAAGTCTTCTTCCTCTGTTCCCCTCCGACCCTCAAATCCTCCAATGCCGTGACCCGTGAGGGTGGAAATGGAGGGGAGATGGGTGCTGGGAGGCCTGCGAGGCGGTGGTCGGCGACGCTGGATTCAGGTGGTGGGGAGGCCGGCCGTCAGCGCGGAGGGGAGATGGGTGCTGGGAGGCCTGCGAGGCGGTGGTCGGCGACGCTGGATTCAGGTGGTGGGGAGGCCGGCCGTCCGCGCGTGGGGCAGGTGTTCGGCGGCGCTCAACCCGGTGGAGGGGATGCCGAGGAGGAGTGCTCCGGTGGAGGTTGAGCTCAACGGTGGGCGCTGCGCTCTCTTCCTCTGCACCACCGCATCCACCCACCCCGCCTTCTCGCCCGAGGCCATTGGAGCTCTGCTTGTGGCGGAGGGGCTCCAGGCTGGAGCCGCCACCGCCTCCTCACCCGCGCCCACGCCACCATGCACGCCCCATTCACCACGGATGGGCCTTCGACGCCGCCGTGGCGAAGGCTAGGCCCCCCTGCGCGAGCGGGAGGTCGGAGAGGAGGAAGGCAAGGCCAGGCTCGCTGGCCGGAACAAGGGGACGAGCTCTCTCGTGGGATGAGGCCGAGGGGAGTTGGGTCGGGCGGCTGGAGAGGAGTGAGGGAATTCGTTCCGGAAGGTGCGTAAGGAAGGTGCGTGAGGGGAACGAGGGAAGAGAGCGACGAGGTGAGAGGAGGAAGAAGCAGGGGAGGAAGGGGATTGAGCGGGGCGCTCGCATGCTCTCACAGGTGAGATTTTTCTTTTTCACGTGCGCACAGGAGAGAGTTGGCGGCGCGGATCGAGGAAGAAAGGAGTAGTGCGTGTGTCTTGCTTGGGCTGGATTGTGTCGTGGTGGCTTGGTCTGGCCTGGCAGCCCCTTCAAATCATTCTTTTGTTTATTATTTCAAAAAATTAAAAGAAGTGGTTCGGACTATTAGAAAGGCTTCAAACATTTTCATAAAACGATTGAAAATTTGGTAAAGAATGATTTAAAATACTTGGCAACAAAATTACTCACCACTACCTTCGTAAAATATTTTTTTAGTTTTCACATGGGTTCCAATTTTGTGTGTAATACATATGCCAATCATACAAGGGGTCGTTTTAGAAGAATATAACAAAGTTGCGGGAATCATACAGTCGTTTTTCGTTGCATCGAGGTTGACCTCCGTAGTGATCTTGGTGTTGTACGTGTTGGCACATTTTCTTTTTGTATATCACGTGTCCGAACAACTTTTCTTTACACAACAAGCAACTAAGCGGGTAAAAGATTTACTGTTAACATGGGTGCGATGGAAGAGGATGCGGGCGAACGTCTTTAAACTGACTAGAGAACGCGTTGAGTTGATGTACATTGGCAGGATCGGCAGGATGGTATCAGTTTCAGTAAACAACCAACACTGATCAAATTGTTGGTAGAAGCTAGAAACCCCGTTGATCAACGGGCGATCAATTAGCCTTTGTAGCCTACATTACGTGAAACCTCTGGAGCATGGACTTTACACTCCCAGCGATCAGAATGAAAACTTGTCTTGTACTCCGGTCTTATGATTAGAACGGCTTACACCAACTTTCATGTCAAAATTGAATGGGTTAAGCACATAAACCATATGTGTTTCTTGTCTACTAGGGTAGCGACCTATTCTACCAGCGGGAAAAGGCGCCTTCAATCTCTAATTAATTTGCAATTTTCATCAAGTCCATGATTTCATGAGTTTGCTGGTTTGTCACTTAAATTTGAATACCATGATATAAGGTCATACTTGCTGATTTCTTTTGATGACTTGTATAACTGTTTTATTATCTTTCACTTCTATGAGATGCACGATGATGCATTTGCAAATGCACCTTAGATAGTGACTTTAATCTTACCATATTTGGATGAACGAAGATAGTTATTTTGTGTGGAAATAAATCTATAAATTATTTATTAACCCGTAGCAACGCACGAGCATTTTACTAGTTACATACTAATACCATTCCCTGACACGCCAGTCTATGAAATCATGCTCCACAACCGCCGGTCTGGACGTGGATCGAATCCACAATAGTACCTTATGCCAAATAGTTCATCAGAACAAACACCCGGTGAGTGCGTCTGGGGCATTGATTCTATTGTTTGGTCACACAGAGGGCATCTTGCATGGTGTAGGAGGCCACGGTGTGCTAGTCTATCACCGTCCAGCAACGATCCAAGCATGCATGCCAGTCAAAATAAGAACTTCACTCTAGATGTTGTAGCAAGATTTAGCGGAGTGCTGCCCATCGGACGTCCAGCGCCAAACCGTCAGACTGCTCAGATAGATGTACTCCTTGGAAAAAGGTTCCAATTTTGGACATACTGCTAAAGGGCGAGTGGGCGTAGAGCGCCTGAAATATCCGTCATCCAGCGGCGCTCAACCAGCGCCTCACGAACCGTCCACTCCTTTCAGGGCTTCTTTGCTATTAGCGTGAATAGATGTGGCTAGGTGTGGCGCTACACCCCTCATCAATTTTCCCTCCATCCATTTTTTCCCCTAAAAGAGGGTCATGGAGCCGTCTCCCATGGGGATTGAGATCCCGTCCCCCGCTCAAGGCAGGGCACGCTGTGCCCTGAGGCCTCACATCCGTCATCCGTTTTCCATCTAACGGTTCTAACATGTCTAAATTTAAATCTCAAAATTAAAACTTCTCAGAAAAAATCAAAAAAAATCTCACGTTAGTTTTATATGTTCCGTTGTGTGTTCACAAATTTTTAGGACTTTTTTTGGATAAATAGTTTCTCATTAACTAAATTTTCTTTGTTTTTAACTTGAAAAGCTATTATATCGTAAACCGGTGATCCAAAAAAATCTACGAGTTACCAGAATACAAAACGTGACATATAGAACTCGTGGGAATTTTTTCGGTTTTTTCTGATAAAGTTTTAATTTTAAGATCTAAATTTAGATCTGTTAGCACCGTTGAATGAAAAATGGATGGCGGATGGGAAGCCTCAGGGCACAGCGTGCCCTGCCTTGAGCGGGGCACAGGATCTCAGTCCCTCCCATGGACATCTCTGTGGAGGCATAAACAATTTGACACCCACCCTCTATGAACTACATGTCCAACCCCTGCCATGGCCGCAGCCCGCAGGTGGTCGGTGCGCATCCTCCACAACCTATGGACCCTTAGAGTAACCAAGGGTGACCGCCTGGCTCGCCATTAAGCATCACCCTAAAACTCGCCGTGAATAGAAGTATGGCCACCCATTCACAGAATCAGACCGAATCCCAGTTTCCGGAGGACCTCGAAGAGGAGCCCCCCATAGACTGAATCAAAGGTGTGTGCTATGTCCAACTTGAGCATCCCCTAGGCTCTTTTAAGTTTATGGAGTAGCCTCGCCATCTGTTGAACCAGCATGAAATTATCATGAAGGTTTATAACCCCGATGCTGGACAGTTAAGCAGAATCAAATGCAGTAAAGGAGGATACCAAAGGAATAGCGACCTCACACAACGTACATGTACAGACTATAAAGAAAGAAAGAAAAAGTTTGCATTCCTCTTCAATGCATCACACAATTGTGCAAAATTGACCAGAAACACATCCAGTATTTGTTCATTGACACACAAAAATTCAGTAGTGTTGCGCAGTAAGCCTGTGGCACCAGCAATCGTCAAATTCACAGTATATCCGACAAGGTAAAATTACAGGTATATCATGTTTGTTCCCATGCATCCAAAACTATTACAAAATTTTGGAATTGCTGAGACAAGCAATCTGCACGATTATACAAAAAGAGAAATCATATGTGGATGGCCTTGGAGAAGGTTTGCAAGCAGGCCTCCTTGAGAGCTTCGCTCACAGTGGGGTGTGCATGGCATGTCCGGGCGACATCTTCGCTCGATGCTCCATACTGCAGGGCAAGGACAGCTTCGTGGATGATTTCTCCAGCATTCTGCGCCATTATGTGCACACCAAGAATCTTGTCAGTTTCTTTGTCAGCCACGACCTTAACCAACCCCTCTGCCTCATCAATAGCCTTTGCACGGCTGTTTGCCAACAGCGGGAATTTGCCAACCCGGTACGCAATTCCTGAGGCCTTCACTTGTTCTTCTGTCTTCCCAACAGATGCAACCTCTGGATGTGTGTAGACCACACCAGGCACCAAATCATAGTCAACATGGCCTTCCTTGCCAGCAAGGAATTCAACACATGCCACACCATCCTCTTCAGCTTTGTGGGCAAGCATGGGCCCAGGGATGGCATCACCGATCGCATATACTCCATCCACATTGGTCTTGAAGCGCTTATCAACGAGGATCCTGCCACCTTTGTCCATCTCAACCCCAATATCCTCCAACCTGAGGCCAGCAGTATATGGGGTTCTCCCAGCAGAGACAAGAACAATGTCTGCCTCAAGGATGCTCTGCTCACCTCCAGCTGCAGGCTCAAGTGTTAGCTTTACACCATCACCACTGCTATCAACTCCGACTACCTTTGTCTTGAGCATAAACTTCATTTTCTGCTTCTCCAACATGCGTTGGAACTGCTTCCTAATTTCACCATCCATTGATGGGACTATGTCCGGCGCAAATTCTACAACAGTGACTTCTGATCCAAGCCTATTCCAGACTGAACCCATTTCCAGGCCAATGTAACCAGCTCCAATAACAACCATTTTCTTCGGGATACCTGACAAGCATAGGGCACCAGTAGATGAGACAATCTTCTTCTCATCAATTGTAATTCCAGGGAGTGATTTTACGTCCGACCCAGTGGCAATGATTATGTTTTTCCCTTTGACAACAGTATTACCACCATCAATCAAATCGACCGATACTTCTGAGGGGGAAGCAAGTTTCCCGAAGCCCTTAACATAGGTCACTTTGTTCTTCTTAAAGAGGCCTTCGATTCCTTTTGTTAATCCTGTCACAGCCTTGTCTTTCTGTGCCATCATGGCTGGGAGATCAATTTCAAGATTAGAGATTTTTACTCCATGGTGTGCAAAGGAAGTCCTTGCTTCGTGGTACATATGAGAAGAGTGCAACAGAGCCTGGAGATCAGAAGCATGGAAAGAATTTAGATATGTCCCCAGTAAAAAAGCATACCTGCAAGGATATCACTGAGGTAGATAATTCTCTAGTTGCACCAGATCACATAACAGAAGTAAATACACATGCTTAGATCCCAGATAAATATGCTCATCTTATACTAAGAAAGTCCTAAGCTGCAGCATAATCCTATGCTGCAGCTATACCGAGGAAGATGTTTATCTCACAAATAAGTTTAGCTTATACATCCATATATTGAACAAGCATCTCTATGATCCAAGAGAATGACATCTTCCAAATCATATAGTGGAGCTATCAGACACATGTAAATAACATGTTTAGCTCCAACATAAAAAAAGATGACTCAATATTTAAGAAGGAACAGTATTATGGTGAAATGCTGGGGAAAATCTAGAGAAAGCCCTCTGCCATATTACCATTAAAATGCTGCATTGCTAGCAATGTCCAAGAACTATTTAACCTGAGTAGTGAATACAAAATGTATAGTCGTACAAAGCATAATAGTACATAGATGGTAAATGATGGACCAAGACACCTGCATAAGTTAAAAAAAAACCTTACAGGTAGCACTACTCGTTGGGGCTACATGGGATATTGTCGAGCAATATCACATAAAGCAGTCAAGAATAGAGTCTCCAGGAAAAAGACTACTAATTATTAACTGGAAAATGAGGGCAGCAGAAAAATATATCATAACAGCGACCCTTAATTTCGAACAAACTACTGTCCAACGGTGCATGAACTGAAAAAAAATCTCAAAATGCTGCCAAGAAGATAAGTTTAAAAGATTCAAAACTAATGTCAAACATAAAAAAAAATCACTGTTAAAAATAAAAAATATATAACCAACCATATCCCATAGATAGCAAACAAAAAAAACTCATATGATGCTTAGAAGCTGGAATAATACTATGTACTGAATGAAAGATTAGTCGTCCACGCAAATGATAGCCAACCGAATCTCGAGGTGGAAGAAATTTACAACCAGTTCATATAATTGTGTTAGCGTAATTTTACATCTGGGCAAAAGACCATCCATAATACATCTAACCGTGGCAGTAGATTGCAACAGGCCGTCATGCTTCACAGTTAATGTAGATACGTAGCACCAGGCTGTATAAAAGAACCACACGCATTTGCACAAACTAATAAAGCGGTGCCATCAACAAACGTCCTGAAAAACCACGACTCGAACCCTAACTTCGTGTACAAAATCTTACCTGGGTTGGTCAGCAAGACCAGAGGCCATGCATCACAAAAGGAACGGAACAAAATCGAGAGGGCAGGGCATCGCATCATCACCTTGGAGGGGATGCATCCAACGTTGAGGCATGTCCCGCCGAGGGTGCCCCTCTTCTCGATGCAGGTGGTCTTGAGCCCCAGCTGCGCCGCCTTTATCGCCGCCACGTACCCTCCGGGTCCGCCGCCAACCACCACGACGTCGCTCTCCTCCCCCGCCGCCGCCAAGTAGGACCTCCACGCGGACAGCTCCGCCGCACCGGGGGCGTGTGGACGCCTGAGCACGGCCTCCGCCGCCCTCCGCCTCGCCAGGATCGCCAGCGCCATCAGCTGCCTCTCTCTCTCTCTCTCTCTCTCTCTCTCTCTCTCTCTCTTCGGGTTCTGCTTTCGCCTACAGAGGAGGACGAGAGGGGAGGTGGAGGAAGGAGAGAAAATGGCAAGCGCCTATCGTGGGACCCGACCAGAGATAGGGCGTCCCTCGCTCCTGGCCCTACGATGCCACCAAAACCTGCTCCCAACTAAACAAATCCAAACCTAATTAATCTCGAGATGTCAAAACAAAACAAAAATCCAACCTAATCGTGTTTTTCTCTGTGCGGTTCAATACCTGTAAATAAAAATAGTAGGTCAAATACTTTGCCCATTGGAAGATGGTGGCCGCTGAGGTTGACTATGAAAACAAATCGCATGTTGTACTTCATTTCTTTTGAAAAATGATATAGTGACCATCATAAAGTAGCAATGATTTCCCGCAAAACTAGAACTTCAACTGCGCGTACATCGATTCTTCCTTGGTGAGTCTCTTCACCGCCTATCTATGATGAAATATGTTCAATATCAGGTTCGATTAGGTGTGGTTCGGTAGGCGTGCGTGAGGGGCATCTAGGCCCACCAGATGCATCTATCGGATGTTTGGTTGCATGTATGTGGGGTTTGGCCTGGCACGTTGTTTAAAGCAGCCCTCAGACATGATGATTCTCGTGATGAGTAGAGTTGGGGTGGAGGAGGCGTTGTCAGAGCTTGGGATCGGGGATGAGGTTGGAGAGCACGACGAGAGAGATGGTGAAGCACGCGAAAGGAGGGAAAAGAGTAGGAAGCGGTGACTAGGGTTTCAATGCGTGGATTGTAACATCTCAAAATATTAATATAATTATTAATGCCAAAAATGTGGGTCAATAAAAACTTTTTTTATAAAGATTTGTGTATGTTTAATTTTTGAGTATTGTTGTTTGCTTTGCTTGCAAGATTGTTAAATTCTAGCTCTAATTAAGAGTTTGAAGAAAAAGAAAACAAAGGAAACAAATTACAAAAACATAACACCATGTGACACATGTCACATTATTTTTCCAAAGTAAGAAGCATAATTCTATTTCAAACCTAAAAACAGTGGGGTAATATTATAAACACTCCTAGTTAATTTCCACGAACTATTCCCTTTCAATTTTCAAATGCAAGAACCTCAAATTCAAATTAGAAATTCATTATTGAAATATTTCCAAATATTTCAAAAAGACTGTATACCACTTACCAATAATGTATTTGGCCTAGATCATAAGTTTGGACCCAAAAGAATAAAGCAAAATATGAAAATTAAATAACCAAAATGCACACTGTTCTGGTTCATGCATTTCATCAAACACCTTATGATCATCACCCTGTTCTTCATAAACCAGCTCAAATCCGAGATCAATTGATCGATTTTGAGCAAATTGAAGCTAGTCTCTACCCCCATTCGAGTGCTCTCACCTCACTCATCTCTCTGCACGCCAGAAATCGAAGCAAGGGGGTCGGGGAAGAGGAGGAGCGGCAGGGGACAGGCGTGGCCGTGCGCACGTCGCCATGTCGCGCCGGCCAGCCGTGGCGGCAGCACCACAGTGCGCAGCACCGTGCCCCCCTTTTCTCCCATGCCCCTCTGCTCCCTCGCGAAGCCGCACCGCGCCCAGCACGATCCCGAGCACGCCGCGTCCGCGCCATGCCGTGCACGCCGCGCGCCGCCCGAGCACGCTCACGGCAGGGCCAAGAGCCCGAGCGCTCCCGAGCGCGCCACGCCTCCCCTCCTTGCCCGCTCGGTCCCCCGAACACCCCGCAACCCAGACAACCCCCTCCACCGGCCTACGGCGGGCTAGCACGGCCGCGGGCGCCCTCTGCACCGCGTCCACCGTGCGCCGCCCGGCCTCTATAAAACGCCCCCGTGCTCACACTTCCTCCACACCTCGCCACCACCTCTCACCCCCACACCACCCCTCTCGAGCACCGCCTGGAGGGCGACGCCGTCGCCACAAAACCCCAGCCGCCCATGGGTCTCCTCGAGCTCGTCGTGCCCGAGGTAGACGACGACCACGGCCGAGCCGTGCTGCCCTCCCTTTCTCTTCTCTCTGACCCCCATCCCCTTCCCTATTACCACCTCGCTCACCCGGTCCCTTTTCCCCTCTGGTTCGTGCCCAGGAGCAACGCGGAGGGCTCGCCGGAGTTAGAGCGCGGCCGCGGAAGGAAGAGCTCGACGCCGTCGCCGCCAGGAGCCTCCCCAGCTCGCGCCACCTCGCCCACGAGCTTCCCCGAGCCGCCGCACCCCTCCTGCACCGTCGCCGTCGCCTCCCGAGCCCCTAGGTGAGCCGCCCGTCCTCGACGCCGGAGCCACGGCGCCGCCCAGTTCTGGTCGCCGCCGGCGCGCTCGCTCCGGGCCGTTGGATTTAGATCCAGCGGTAGCGTACCGCTTCGATTCGTTAGGCACTGACGTGCGGGCCCCACGCGTCAGGTTTAAATGAAACCAGCGCGCGCACCCGCAGTCGCTGACCAGTGGGTCCCCTCTGTCGGATTTTTCAACATTATCCACTCCTGGCTTTTATTTCGAATTTAGATTTAATTAAAAAATCAGTACTGAACTCAATTTTAGAAAATCCATAACTTTAGATTTACAACTCCAAATGGAGCAAATCCAACTGTTCTGAAAAGCTTATGAAAATATATTTCCAACCCAATTGGTTTCACTCCATTTGGATATATAATAAAAATACACTATTCAAAATACCATAAATGGTTTAAATTCTAAACTAGTTTGTTTCTGATACTCTGATAATCCAAATTAGTTGAAACTGATTTTATTAGGTCACAGTTAACTATGGTTAGTCATCCCTAAAAGGGGTTTAATTTTTAGATGAATATAATTTAAATAATAGTCAAAACCTTATTAATTGGCTTCTGGATTCAAAACAATGTGTAGGGAGTTTGGTAACTCCAAATGACCCAAATCCAATTGTGTCATCTTCTACACATCATTAGCTTTCTGTAGAATTTTAGTTTGTATTTTTGTGACAAACTGAACTCAAGCTATGCAATTAAACATGTGCAACAAGTTTCAGCCCTAATTAAAATACAATGGAATGATGGTTAAATCAATTAAATTGAAACCACATAGTGTTGTTTGATATGTGGAATGATTAATTAGAACCTCTAAGAGTGTATTGCTATGATGATTGATGGAATAGGCTAGTGATTGGTTGTATTGATTGCTTGTGTATTAGACGAGAACGTTGCCGGATATATCGAGGAGGAAGGATTTGTGGAACCTGAAGACCAAGACCACTTTGTTGAGCAAGGCAAGCTACTCTCTGAGCTTACACATAACTTATGCATCTAGATTTACAAATCATTTTCAAAAGCAAAGGTTTACAAAACCCTTTTTCAAAAGTATATAGAGATTATTTTGCCACCATATGTAGAAGTATATGCTAAAACTATAGGATGGAAAAACCAAGAATTGTTTATTCAGAACTCCTTTGAAACTTGTGTGGATATAAAGCACTATGATATGGTGTTGGAGTAAAGAAATGGAGAAAGGTGGTTTTTGAGAAAAGCACATTGTGTCATAGTACTTACGTCGATCAGCCGATACTCTGTGCGACCACATTTACCCACATATGGGAAAGGGCTTAGTCATATAGTTTGCTCGTATTAGTATGGGACACTGCATCAACGGAGATGACTCTATTATGCATGAGGGAATGGTTTGACGACCTACCCCTGACCTGGGTCCTCTCTCAACATCTATGAGTAGATAAGGAGGAGGATAGAAGGATGTCCCCTATACACCGCCAGATAAAACATGTGAGTCCTCACACTTAGATCCCGACGGGCTGGGTTAAGTGTCGATGGGAAGTATCATATGGGCAGGATCCTATACTAGCATGAGCAAAGGAAAGACTAGGGTCGGTGACTCAACTTCGCATACCACGGGTATGGCGAAGCGTGGCTGACACGATGAGTTATCGGATGAGTGTGGGAAAAGCGTGCTACCTCTACAGAGGGTAATTAAACTATTCGAATAGCCGAGTCCTCGGATATGGACAGTTGAGAGGCCCTACTTTGACCATGTGCAAATTTTGGGAAAAGAATTGAGTTTCAAAAGAAAAAGGAATTGGAGAATGTTCCATACACCTATACCAACGGATCGGTATGAGGTAGTTGGAGAATGATTACCATAATGGTTTATGGTCGGAAAAGGAGGAGTTTTAGAAGAAAACTAATAACATTGAGATATTAAGAGTAGTTATAATTTCCTTATCTTCTTCAACAAAGATATAGAGATGTCTTGAGTAAATAAAAGTGTGAAACTAAAACTGAGACTAGTGCACTCATGTTGGAGTAGTTTGCGAGTACATTCAAATGTACTCATACTAGCTTTGTCTCTGGCTATTGTCGTAGCCAGACTTCGAGGAGTCCTACGCCCAGGAAGAGTATGGCGGCATCTATGCCAACTAAGGATCTTCATAAGTCGACTGCATGTCGGGTCATCGCTAGGATTTGATGTCTACTACGCCTTATTTCCGCAGATTGTTTGGTTTGGACCTTGAAGGCACCTATGTAAGACTTGGTCTAGATGACCATTTATGTAAGACTTTAATTCGGTATTGTAATGGATGTAAACTTTGGTAATCAATTCGGATTATGTGCAACGACAGACTGATCATGGGATCGTTGTGTTAAGCATAATCGGGTATTTCGGACAGTTAGTCCGGGGTCCCCACAGAATTGGTATCAGAGCCATCTCGACTTTAGGAGCCTTAGATTAGCATGTTCGCTAGGTAGTTATTACAAAAGTTAAGTTTTAAAGAAAACAAAGGAAGGAATTAGTTTTAAAAAATGCTTATCTCTTACCCTCTCACTTATGCAAAATTCCCTTCTTACAAACTACTAAGTTTTCTCTCATATTCATAAAAACTTGCCACACTTGTCATTTTAATAAACTTAAAATTCTGCTCACATATTGTCCCTTCCATTAGAATTTTGATATACTTGCCATCTCACTAACTTAAAAATTTGACTAAAAATTATAGATGGCGATCCATTTCACCGAGTTCGTTCAGCTGGAGAAGGACGGCAAGTTGATGTTCGAGAAGGACTTGTTCGAGTTGACCAAGCTGCTAGGTCGTCCCACTCCTGAGTTTAAGGGAGCCCAGGTGGACGCTCCCAGTAACGGGAACCTGTCCTGGTTGATCGAGGCGTCTGTTCGCGGGAACATCAAGTCCCCCGGATCCAGGACACTCACCTTCACCCTCATGGACGTCCACTGGGACGATGGACTGTGTCATTCCATGCAGCGGATGCTATCCCGGCTTTGTGAGGAACACAAGGCGGAGCTGGCAAACTCTCGTTTCCAGTTCTACGGGAGGCGCACCATCGATGGACACCCAATTCAGTCCCCTCTGCACCCGACATTCGGAGAGTATATCCTGAACATGGAGATTATGCTCTTTCGCACCCAGGAGGATCTGAGGTGCGCTAGGCTTCGGTCTCACTTTGATCGCCTCTCGCTCAAGGAGAGTCGCGAGAGTGAGGCACAACTGAAGACTGAGAAGGCCTCTCTTCTTAAGAAGGGGACCCAGATGAGGAAGACCATAGCGAAGCTCCGCAAGAAGGTTGCAGAGCAGGATGAGCTGATAGAGGATTTGGAGCTCCGTACTGACGAGATGGAGGAGGAGGGCGAGGATCTCCGCAAGGAGAACGATGCTTTCCTCAGTGACGATGATGACTATCTGGAGGAGATGGACTATGAGGAGGAGGATGACGAGGAGGAGGATCCAGAGGAGCCACCCTACCAGTCCGATGCTGACATAGCAGAGCCTGAGGTTCCACCTCAGCAGGCGAGTGACTTGAGTACTACCGCAGGATTAGGTCGACCCCCTATCGCTAGTAGAGTCAAAGTTGTGGTTCTTTTGGAGCTTTTACTATGTACTTTAGCTTAAGGGAAAATGTTGTAGGCTTGATATGGTGAACTCTTGATGTAATGGTTGTGCTATATGAATGTGTGCTAGTCTTGTTAAATCTGTGTAAAATGTTTCTCCTATAATCCTTAGTAAATCAACCTCTACGCAAAACCAATCTTTCCTTGGTCAAACCCCTTTTTGCTTGCCCCTTATACCCGGTGTGCTTCAGGATGGTTGACACTCGTCGCTCCAACACGGATGGAGGACCACCACCCCCACCGGAACCAACCACCGCCCAACTTCTTGCGCTCATCATGGAGGAACGCCAAGCTGCCCGGACTGAGCGTCAAGCTCATATCGCTGCCCTGCAACAGATCGCTGCCGCTCACAACAACAACAACAACCACAACAATGGCAATGGCAATGGAAATGGCAATGGCAATGGCAATGGCAATGGTGAAGGAAATCAGCGGTCCACTTTGAGCGACTTTCAAAAGACCAACCCACCCACCTATTCCAAGGGACTTCACCCACTTGAGGCCGATGACTGGCTTCGCACCATTAACAACAACCTGGAAGTTGCAGCCATGGGAGAACCTGAGAAGGTGCTGTATGCGACCCACTATCTTGCAGGACCAGCACGGTCTTGGTGGGAAGCTACCAAGGCTCTCCAGCAAGCTGGTTATGTTATCAGCTGGGTTGATTTCCAGCAAGAAGCACATTTCCCGCGGACTCATTGAGCGGAAGAAGGATGAATTCCGCAGGTTGCGGCAGGGAAGTAGGGATGTGGTCGGATACCTCGATGAGTTCACTGACTTGTCTCGGTATGCTCCTGATGACGTCGACACTGAGAGGAGGAAGATGGAGCGTTTCATGAACGGACTTCATGATGAACTGCAATGCGCCTTGGTTATCCATGACTTTGTTGATTTGGAATCACTTGTGGACAAGGCCATCCAGTTGGAGACCAAGCGCAAGTCCATGTTTGAAGGTCGTAAGAGGAGAATGATTGCCCAGGAAGGTTCGAGCAGTCAGAAGCCTCGCACCCACCCACCAAACCCCAAGCCAGCCTATCGACCACCACCAAACCCACGCCCCAATTACCCTAATCACCCAAACAACTCAAACAACTTCAGCCGTCCCAATGACAACACCCGTCCCGGAGGGAACTCTAACAACTTCAACCACAATGCCAATGTTGTCTGTTTCAATTGCGGCACCAAAGGTCACTACTCCAAAGAATGCCCCAATCCTAAGAAGAATGGTCCACGCCCCGATGCACAGGCGCCGAACAACGGCCAACGCCGCAATGGAAATGGCAAGAACCCCGCACCCCGCGGAAATGTTGTTGTTGCCAAGGGACGCATGCACCACATCAATGCTGAAGAGGCCATGGATGCACCAGATGTTGTGCTGGGTACGTTCCTTGTCAACTCAGTACCTGCAACTGTTCTGTTTGATTCTGGTGCTACTCATTCCTTTGTTATCCAAGAATTTGTTGCTAAGGGAGGTTTAGTCGGAAACCTCTTACCCAAACCCATGGTCATCCAAATCCCAGAGTCCACCATAGATACCAAGTCATTTTGCCCGGACGTTTCCCTTGAGATCAAAGGGGAAAAGTTCCTAGTCGACTTAATCATCCTAGGAACCCAAGGAATAGATGTCATACTGGGTATGAATTGGTTAGACAAGTACCGTGGTCGAATTGACTGTGCCAGAAGAGTTGTATCCCTCACCACCGACAAAGAAGTAGAAGTGGAGTATGTGTCACAAACCAGTCGACCCCAACCAGGATGCCATGAGAGCATAGCTCGACCCACCCTAGATGAGATCCGTGTTGTTCACCTGTTCCAAGATGTATTTCCTGAAGAATTGCCTGGTATGCCACCAGATCGGGATATTGAGTTCATCATTGAACTTATCCCCGGGACAGCCCCTATATCCCAAAGACCTTATCGGATGAATCCGGAAGAACTGGTTGAGTTGAAGAAGCAGTTGGCAGATATGCTCAGCAAGGGACTTATTCGCCCAAGTGCTTCACCCTGGGGATCACCCATTATTTTTGTGGATAAGAGAGATGGTACCACACGCCTGTGTGTGGATTATCGCAGGTTAAATGATGTGACCATCAAGAACAAGTACCCTCTCCCAAAGATCGAGGATCTGTTCGATCAAATGAATGGAGCCCGAGTCTTTTCCAAGATCGATCTTCGGTCAGTGTATCATCAGTTAAAAATCCGAGAGACAGACATTCCCAAGACTGCCTTCACAACCCGTTACGGTTTATTTGAATACACCGTAATGTCCTTTGGTCTGACCAATGCCCCAGCCTATTTTATGAACCTCATGAACAAGATCTTCATGGAGTATCTTGACAAGTTCGTGGTAGTTTTCCTTGATGACATCCTTATTTACTCCAAAACTGAAGAAGAGCATGCTGAACACCTGCGTCTAATTTTAGCAACCCTCCGAGAGCATCAGTTGTATGCCAAGTTTAGCAAGTGTGAGTTCTGGCTCAGTGAAGTAGCATTTCTCGGACATGTTGTGTCTGCGGGAGGAATTTCTGTTGACCCAGAGAAGATCCAAGCCATTGTGAACTGGGAAGCCCCAACTAGTGTGACTGAAATCCGAAGCTTTCTCGGACTAGCGGGGTACTACCGCAAGTTCGTTGAGGGATTCTCCAGTATAGCCAAACCCCTTACCCAACTGCTGAAAAGGGACAAGAAATTTGAATGGACTCAGTAGTGTGAAGAGAGTTTCCAGGAATTAAAGAAGAGATTGACCTCAACCCCTGTCCTGATTATGCCAGACGTCACCAAGAGTTTCGACGTGTATTGCGATGCATCACGTCTAGGACTTGGTTGTGTTCTGATGCAAGAAGGCAAGGTGGTGTCGTATCTGTCCCGACAGTTGCGACCACATGAAGAGAACTACCCAACCCATGACCTGGAGCTAGCCGCTGTTGTTCTTGCTCTGAAGACGTGGCGCTCCTATCTGGCGGGACATCGCTGCGAGATCTATACGGATCATAAGAGCTTGAAGTATATCTTCACTCAGAAGGAGTTAAATTTGCGACAGAGAAGGTGGATGGAATTAATCAAGGATTATGATATCGGTATCAATTATCACCCTGGAAAGGCTAATGTAGTTGCCGATGCCCTTAGTCGCAAACCCTGCACCCTGAATGCCATGATCCAAGCAGAGCAGCCAGCCCTGTTCAAAGAGTTCAAAGATTTTGGACTAGAGCTTGTTAGCCACGGCTATCTCGCCCATTTAGAGTTAGCTCCAACTCTGATAGATCAAATCAAGGAGGCCCAGAAAGGTCATGAGAGCATAGAAGGAATCAAGAAGAAGATTTCTCTCGGTAAAGCGCCTGGTTTTACCGAGGATGCAGAAGGAGTGTTGAGATTCAATGGTCGTATCTGTGTCCCCAATACCTCGGAACTCAAGGAGTTAATCCTAAAGGAAGCCCACGAGACCCCTTACTCAATCCACCCCGGCGGAACCAAGATGTACCAAGACCTTCGTGAAAGATTTTGGTGGCACGGAATGAAGCGAGAAATTGGTGTTTTTGTAGCCAAGTGTGATATTTGTCAGCGAGTCAAGGCTGAATATCAGCGACCCGCTGGATTGCTTCAACCCTTAAAGATTCCCAAGTGGAAGTGGGATGAGATTGGAATGGATTTTATCACCGGACTTCCAAGGTCCAACCGAGGCCATGACTCAATATGGGTCATCGTTGACAGGCTGACCAAAGTTGCCCATTTTCTTCCCGTCAACACCACCTATCGGGGAAATCAGTTAGCAGACCTGTATATTTCCAGAATAGTAAGCCTGCATGGTGTGCCTAAGAGGATTGTATCAGATAGAGGCACACAATTCACCTCAAGGTTCTGGAAAGCCCTACACGAAGCCCTCGGAACCAAGTTAGCATTTAGCACAGCTTATCACCCCCAGACCGATGGCCAAACTGAACGAGTGAACCAGATATTAGAGGACATGCTTCGCGCATGTGTCCTAGCCTATGGATCCAAATGGGAAGATTGCCTTCCATTTGCAGAGTTCTCCTACAACAACAGTTACCAGTCTAGTCTGCAAATGGCCCCTTTTGAAGCCCTTTACGGCAAGAAGTGTCGTACACCCCTGAATTGGTCCGACACCGGAGAAGGAAAACTGTTTGGACCAGATACCCTCCGTGAGGCTGAAGAGCAAGTCCAGCTTATCCGTGAGCGACTCAAGACCGCCCAATCCCGTCAGAAAAGTTACGCTGATCATAAGCGTTGTGATGTCACCTTCAGTATCGGAGATTATGTCTATCTCCGAGTGACACCCCTTAAAGGAATGCAGCGTTTCCATGTCAAAGGAAAACTGGCGCCAAGATATATTGGACCCTTCAAGATCCTTGCCCGTCGAGGAGAGGTGTCATATCAACTGGAGTTGCCTCAGGAGTTAGCAGATTACCACGATGTTTTCCACATTTCCTTGCTCCGGAAATGTCTTGAAGTTCCTGACCAGCCTGATGTTTTCAAAAACATCGACCACCATTCTGTCGACCTGAATCAAGATCTGACTTATCGCGAGACGCCCCTCAAGATTCTCGACGAAGATGTTCGTCTTACCCGAAGGCGCGCGATCAAGTTCTACAAAGTCCAGTGGACTAACCACTCTGAAGATGAAGCCACGTGGGAACGCGAAGACTATCTTAGAAGCAAATTCCCAAACCTCTTTAGTGTCCAGGCCTAGCAAATCTCGGGACGAGATTTATTTTAAGGGGGGAAGTATCTGTAACATCCCAAAATATTAATATAATTATTAATGCCAAAAATGTGGGCCAACAAAAACTTTTCTTATAAAGATTTGTGTATGTTTAATTCTTGAGTATTGTTGTTTGTTTTGCTTGCAAGATTGTTGAATTCTAGCTCTAATTAAGAGTTTGAAGAAAAAGAAAACAAAGGAAACAAATTACAAAAACATAACACCATGTGACACAAGTCACATTATTTTTTCAAAGTAAGAAGCATAATTCTATTTCAAACCTAAAAACAGTGGGGTAATATTATAAACACTCCTAGTTAATTTCCACAAACTATTCCCTTTCAATTTTCAAATGCAAGAACCTCAAATTCAAATTAGAAATTCATTATTGAAATATTTCCAAATATTTCAAAAAGACTTTATACCACTTACCAATAATGTATTTGGCCTAGATCATAAGTTTGGACCCAAAAGAATAAAGCAAAATATGAAAATTAAATAACCAAAATGCACACTGTTCTGGTTCATGCATTTCATCAAACACCTTATGATCATCACCCTGTTCTTCCTAAACCAGCTCAAACCCGAGATCAATTGATCGATTTTGAGCAAATTGAAGCTAGTCTCTACCCCCATTCGAGTGCTCTCACCTCACTCATCTCTCTGCACGCCAGAAATCGAAGCAAGGGGGTCGGGGAAGAGGAGGAGCGGCAGGGGACAGGCGCGGCCGTGCGCACGTCGCCATGTCGCGCCGGCCAGCCGTGGTGGCAGCACCATAGTGCGCAGCACCGTGCCCCCTTTTCTCCCATGCCCCACTGCTCCCTCGCGAAGCCGCACCGCGCCCAGCACGATCCCGAGCACGCCGCATCCGCGCCATGCCGTGCACGCCGCGCGCCGCCCGAGCACGCTCACGGCAGGGCCAAGAGCCCGAGCGCTCCCGAGCGCGCCATGCCTCCCCTCCTTGCCAGCTCGGTCCCCCGAACACCCCGCAACCCAGACAACCCCCTCCACCGGCCTACGGCGGGCTAGCACGGCCGCGGGCGCCCTCTGCACCGCGTCCACCGTGCGCCACCCGGCCTCTATAAAACGCCCCCGTGCTCACACTTCCTCCACACCTCGCCACCACCTCTCACCCCCACACCACCCCTCTCGAGCACCGCCTGGAGGGCGACGCCGTCGCCACAAAACCCCAGCCGCCCGTGGGTCTCCTCGAGCTCGCCGTGCCCGAGGTAGACGACGACCACGGCCGAGCCGTGCTGCCCTCCCTTTCTCTTCTCTCTGACCCCCATCCCCTTCCCTATTACCACCTCGCTCACCCGGTCCCTTTTCCCCTCTGGTTCGTGCCCAGGAGCAACGCAGAGGGCTCGCCGGAGTTGGAGCGCGGCCGCGGAAGGAAGAGCTCGACGCCGTCGCCGCCAGGAGCCTCCCCAGCCCGCGCCACCTCGCCCACAAGCTTCCCCGAGCCGCCGCACCCCTCCTGCACCGTCGTCGTCGCCTCCCGAGCCCCTAGGTGAGCCGCCCGTCCTCGACACCGTCGGCGGAGCCACGGCGCCGCCCAGTACTGGTCGCCGCCGGCGCGCTCGCTCCGGGCCGTTGGATTTAGATCCAGCGGTAGCGTACCGCTTCGATTCGTTAGGCACTGACGTGCGGGCCCCACGCGTCAGGTTTAAATGAAACCCGCGCGCACACCCGCAGTCGCTGACCAGTGGGTCCCCTCTGTCGGATTTTTCAACATTATCCACTCCTGACTTTTATTTCGAATTTAGATTTAATTAAAAAATCAGTACTGAACTCAATTTTAGAAAATCCATAACTTTAGATTTGCAACTCCAAATGGAGCAAATCCAACTGTTCTGGAAAGCTTACGAAAATATCTTTCCAACCCAATTGGTTTCACTCCATTTGGATATATAATAAAAATACACTATTCAAAATACCATAAATGGTTTAAATTCTAAACTAGTTTGTTTCTGATACTCTGATAATCCAAATTAGTTGAAACTAATTTTATTAGTTCACAGTTAACTATGGTTAGTCATCCCTAAAAGGGTTTATTTTTTAGATGAATATAATTTAAATAATAGTCAAAACCTTATTAATTGGATTCTGGATTCAAAACAATGTGTAGGGAGTTTGGTAACTCCAAATGACCCAAATCCAATTGTGTCATCTTCGACACATCATTAGCTTTCTGTAGAATTTTAGTTTGTATTTTTGTGACAAAAAGAACTCAAGCTATGCAATTAAACATGTGCAACAAGTTTCTGCCCTAATTAAAATACAATGGAATGATGGTTAAATCAATTAAATGAAAACCACATAGTGTTGTTTGATATGTGGAATGATTAATTAGAACCTCTAAGAGTGTATTGCTATGATGATTGATGGAATAGACTAGTGATTGGTTGTATTGATTGCTTGTGTATTAGACGAGAACGTTGCCGGATATATCGAGGAGGAAGGATTTGTGGAACCTGAAGACCAAGACCAAGACCACTTTGTTGAGCAAGGCAAGCTACTCTCTGAGCTTACACATAACTTATGCATCTAGATTTACAAATCATTTTCAAAAGCAAAGGTTTACAAAACCCTTTTTCAAAAGTATATAGAGATTATTTTGCCACCATATGTAGAAGTATATGCTAAAACTATAGGATGGAAAAACCAAGAATTGTTTATTCAAAACTCCTTTGAAACTTGTGTGGATATAAAGCACTATGATATGGTGTTGGAGTAAAGAAATGGAGAAAGGTGGTTTTTGAGAAAAGCACATTGTGTCATAGTACTTACGTCGATCAGCCGATACTCTGTGCGACCACATTTACCCACATATGGGAAAGGGCTTAGTCATATAGTTTGCTCGTATTAGTATGGGACACTGCATCAACGGAGATGACTCTATTATGCATGAGGGAATGGTTTGACGACCTACCCCTGACCTGGGTCCTCTCTCAACATCTATGAGTAGATAAGGAGGAGGATAGAAGGATGTCCCCTATACACCGCCAGATAAAACATGTGAGTCCTCGCACTTAGATCCCGACGGGCTGGGTTAAGTGTCGATGGGAAGTATCATATGGGCAGGATCCTATACTAGCATGAGCAAAGGAAAGACTAGGGTCGGTGACTCAACTTCGCATACCACGGGTATGGTGAAGCGTGGCTGACACGATGAGTTATCGGATGAGTGTGGGAAAAGCGTGCTACCTCTACAGAGGGTAATTAAACTATTCGAATAGCCGAGTCCTCGGATATGGACAGTTGAGAGGCCCTACTTTGACCATGTGCAAATTTTGGGAAAAGAATTGAGTTTCAAAAGAAAAAGGAATTGGAGAATGTTCCATACACCTATACCAACGGATCGGTATGAGGTAGTTGGAGAATGATTACCATAATGGTTTATGGTCGGAAAAGGAGGAGTTTTAGAAGAAAACTAATAACATTGAGATATTAAGAGTAGTTATAATTTCCTTATCTTCTTCAACAAAGATATAGAGATGTCTTGAGTAAATAAAAGTGTGAAACTAAAACTGAGACTAGTGCACTCATGTTGGAGTAGTTTGCGAGTACATTCAAATGTACTCATACTAGCTTTGTCTCTGGCTATTGTCGTAGCCAGACTTCGAGGAGTCCTACGCCCAGGAAGAGTATGGCGGCATCTATGCCAACTAAGGATCTTCATAAGTCGACTGCCTGTCGGGTCATCGCTAGGATTTGATGTCTACTACGCCTTATTTCCGCTGATTGTTTTGGTTTGGCCCTTGAAGGCACCTATGTAAGACTTGGTCTAGATGACCATTTATGTAAGACTTTAATTCGGTATTGTAATGAATGTAAACTTTGGTAATCAATTCGGATTATGTGCAACGACAGACTAATCATGGGATCGTTGTGTTAAGCATAATCGGGTATTTCGGACAGTTAGTCCGGGGTCCCCACATGGATTTTATTGTCAGCGGTAAGACACTAGACGGTGTAGATCAACCTGAGAAGCCATAAAATGCTCCAAAGATGGTAAACATTAGATTTTGATTAAAATGTGTGGAGATCACCTTGCTGTTGAAATTAGATGGGCATGAGGCCGAGCCGTGCGCACTGAGAAGCCCTATAATGCTCTCAAAAGTTTGTAAAGTTTAGATTTTGATAAAAATGGGTGTTTACGTGTTGCCAATTGCCTCGGGCGATTTCTACGAGTGAGCCTCCTCACACGCACATGTGTGTTTTCGACTGGCTTAGTTGTTGGTTTTTTGTTAGGAGTGCCTGTTTTTATTTAGGCGGAGGACTAGAGATAAGTAGATTAGTGGGGGAATAAATTATGGTGATTCATTGGTGGTGTCAAAAAAGAAATCATGCTGATTGACCATTGGTGAAAAAATAGTGTAAATTGTGGTGATTGATTGGTAATGTTAAACAACAATTGTAAATTATGATAATGATTGATAAAAATATTTTAATTACTCCCTCCGTTTCTAAATATAAGTCTTTCTAGACTTATTTTTGCAAGAAAGGCCCATATTTAGAACGGAGGAAGTATGTGGGAGGAGGGACATTAGGAAGGTGGAGCAAACATATCTCAAAACAAAACACTCCATATTTTAAGATACTCCTTTTTATGTCGCCGAATCAGTATATCTAACGGTATAACATGAGGCATTTAGTAAATTCAGTTTTGCATTAACGATCAATGACTTCTGTCAGAAAGAAGTTCGGACAAACGTTTTAGGTGAACAACCTATTAATCAGCAGAAATATAAAATTTTAAACCAGTCATTTCTGGAGCATAAATAGAACTTGGTTAGAAGTAATTGCTTTTTTCGATGCATTTGGTTAATAAACCAACGTCACACCTACTAATCAAATTTGTTCTTTATCGGACGTGGAACGGTAGTCCTTTCTGACGAAGAGCCGAGGGACGAGAGTGAAGTTGCTGGCTCACAGTTGACACCCAATCCTGCCGAGGATATGCTGTTGCTTCAGGTCCTTCTAGACCACTGGGATCCTGGGGAGACTCGGCCCTCATGAGTCAATTTTGTTATCTGTACTTCTCTTTCAGGACCACTCAAAACCACAATATATGATTCTCATTCAATCTATTTCCAAAACATTTTCTCTTGAGATTGAGTTTGTAACTTTGTCATGATTTATTTACAATTAACTCCAAAATGGCATAACTAGAAAAGATGGAAAACTGAAAATCTTTTCTAAACTGCAATACAAGTTTCATTCCAATATGATATCTGTATACATGGATCAACATTTTCTTTCGTGGAAACGAAACGGTTGATCGGAACAAACGAAGTATGAGCGCCTAATGTTACAACTGTTACATCTGAGCCTTGGTAGTTGGATTGGTAATATATTGTACAACAAAGGAGATTAATATATGACATTCTCGCAGCCCACCCCCTACTTGGTAGTACTGAATTACTGATGCATAAGCTATTCACAGCATACTGGTTGAGATTCCTTTTGAAGCTTCTCCCACAAGCACATCATGAGCCTCGGGCTCTGATAGTGGGCAAGGACATAATCAGTATCACATCCTTCATTGTAGAAGCGTTCATCACTTGCATAGTTCACCGTCTGACCGCTGTCTTTATATTGCTGGATCCATATGCCCATCGCCACGTCTTCGAGTTTGAATAGCTGAGGGAGCAACAAGATCAATCAATAGCTGCATCAATGCGTAACAGGATAATACAGAAATGGTTTGTGAGTGTACTGCGAAGTTCATCTTTTAACCTGAAGTGTTCGTTCTTGATGACCTCGAACGACAAATTTTGCAATATCCCTTGAAATTATGTAACCGGGACCATGAGCCCACGGCGGATACATCTCATTAGGCCATTCCTGTGTTTCTCAAGGGTAAGAAATGCAGCATAGATGAATGATATCTTCATGCAGGTAACTGAAAAGATCGAGTACCTTTGGACTGATAAACCATT
The DNA here is from genome assembly GCA_026929855.1 of Poa annua. Classification (NCBI taxonomy): domain Eukaryota; kingdom Viridiplantae; phylum Streptophyta; class Magnoliopsida; order Poales; family Poaceae; genus Poa; species Poa annua. Next base: position 31,704,555 of record CM049428.1, read on the forward strand.
TGCTATCCTTGTCTCTGTGTGGTGAAGACTGGAAAGAAATAAGACCATACAAAAGCCCATGTGGGTCGCTCTTCTTCAGGCTAGAGATGACTTCATCAATCCTAACAAAAGCATCATCATCTGTTTTCATGATGTACTTTGCAGGCATAATTTTACTCTGTAAATTTGTAAGAAATATAAGTTTGTGTCACCAAGATGTGCATATATCACTATAGGACATAAGCCCATATTTCAAGTTTGAACAGGTGTTACATTGATGAAGATTTCAGGTTTACTTAGCGTATAGAAGAACATTTATAACAAGCAAACCATGACAAAGGAAGTTTATATAATTTCCCCATCAAGTAGATAGGAGCAATGCTCTGTGCCTCAACTTTCTCAGTTTCATACTTCCAGTCTCATGTATCGTCAATATATGCAATGACACAACAGAAGGTGCTTATAAGTTATAGTTTGACTATTCATTCTGATGATACCACACTTTACATAGCTATGCTACAGCTATAGTTGAATCTACAAGTAGCACAATTTGAATAAAAAATATTTTGCAATAATATATTCCCTAAATCTTGGAATCAGAATTCAGAACCTTAATATAATAACTGAAATGATTTATGTCTGCTAGCAAGAAAAGAAGCATTGGAGATTCAGTTGAGCTGGATATTTTAATCTACTGATCACACAGTGCACTTCTTCTGACACTTGTTCCAGCATAGCAATGGGACTTACTCAACGAACCTAACCGATGAAGCTTTTTGCCAGAGGAGCCAACGAAATTACTCATGTATACCAAAATAAAAATGGAAAATGCACTTTGTACAAACAAATACAACATAGTATAACATAAATAAAATATGGACTAACAAAAAATGGAGAATACATACCCCAAATGTACAAATTGCAACGGTCTTTAGAGTGATCAAGGTATAGTAGTCAACAGATGGCATAAACTGGATATCCCCATACAGCTGAGCTTCTCTCCATAATTCCATATTGACTTGCTCATTCTTATGCTGCATTTTAGGCGAAAGATACAATGAGCACATTGGATAAAACTAGAATAATACACATCTAAATAAATAGAATATGGAAAGAAGATTTGACAAAAGTCGCAGGTTATATGTAAAGAGAGAAGAGTTGCATTTAAAATAAATGCACTTGTGGGCTACAATCGTCAAATCCAAGCGGTATTGAACAATCTTAAAACTTGAAAAATGTTGTTGTAAGGGAAGAAATGTAACTAATATGGTAAAACAGATGAAAGAGAATGCTTCAACCATGCACATGAACATTTTTAATGCAACTAAATGGGCTCACATATCTGTGTTGGTACTAGATTATAGTGAATACTGGAGCAGCTTATTTGTCATGGATGAAATATGCTGCTTAGAAAGACTTGTCCCTTCAGTTTATCCTTGATATGTTATCCATTGCAGAAGTTTTTGTTGCCTTAATTTAAGCTTTGCAATTGCCACGAATCGAGGAAAACAAATGAAAAAGAATAACTACAGTGTCAAGACGTAGCTTGGATGTTTAGTTCTCTTTCAGCATTTTAAATTTTATCTGATACTGAACAAGAGGCTGGCTAGAGTGTTAAGACTATATAATACTGATGTACGATGCAGAAAACAATGCAATTTAAAATTATTTTAACATAGGAAGCAATAAACTGCCTGATTGATCTGTTGGTGGTAGTATAATAACAAGTCGTTAGTCTAATATAAGGGCAGTGTGAGGGTCTATTTGCATCTTAGGCCTAAAATATTCCTACGATGGATTGACACCCAAAATACTACATTGTCATATCCTCTTCCCCTTCCTTTCAACTTCCTTTCAACTTTTTTTGCTGGGGTAGTAGCCAACTTTAAGTAACTAAGTGACAACCCATCTTCGAAAGGCGTGCATGTAGTAACAAATGTCCCTCAATCAAAAAATTACCAAGTTACTGTCCTACTATGTAGAAGCTAGTCTGTTTAGATATACTACCAAGAAAAACTGGAAAAACAATTAGGATAACAAAGATGCAAGAAATAAGTACGTGGAACTCAATCCAATAAGCAGTCACAACTGAACAGAAATATTGTGAAAGAAAGAACATGAACGTTGTAACTGCACTCAAGGCGAATGAAGTAAGCTTACAAGGCCAGTGAAAAACCGCACAGCTACTTCGCCTGAGCGGACAGAGTCATACTGCATCCATGTTCGCCTCAAAGCCATCCGACGCTTGAAGTTGTTTCCAGTAGAGAAAACACCAACAAGAAGAAAAATCCGCTTCTTTGGAAGAGGTGGGGCCTTTAAAAGCTCAACCATTGCCATGTCTACATCTTCTGAAACTGGCAATCCATTAGCCAAGATTGATAAGAGCTCTAAATCCCCAGAGACCTTGACTTCTGCCACTGACCATGGCTCCAACCTCTATCAAAAACCTAACAGCTTTCATAATTATCCAATACTCATGAACATTTATGAATGTGGTCTTAGCACATAGCTCATGCTCACCTCTCTGTATGTAAACGATGTCTCGTGCCTTCCATTTACAGTCATATGGAACCCTTCAGCACCAGCCCACACTGTTGCTGTAAAAGGCTCTCCTTCGACAACTGAGAAGCTGCCACTAAAACGTGCACGCCCTTTTGTTCTCTTATCATCTTCAGGCTGGTTCACAGTAACATTCCGTGTGGTATTATTACTCCCATGAATGACATTGCCTGCCACTTGCTGATTGCAACGAACAAGGCCATCGACCGGACTGATCAAACTCGCAGCAAAAGAAATTTTGTCTTGTCATAACCACTAGAAACTTTAGGAAGAGGAACGTTTCGTAATTCAATTCACACACTTATATACATTTTTTTAAATAATGTAAGACACATGATGGAGCCATAAAGGACGCTAGAACAAAACCAGAACATAAATTATGCATCATATTATCTCTGCACCTTTTTCTTTATCACCACTGCAACTACTCAAATAGAAATACATAAAAATTCTAAGAGGAACTAACATAGATTTTTACATAAATTATAGGATATGGAAATACTCAACCACCATCAACAGAAAAAACCCCAACATTAAAACAAAAGAAATGAAGCTATCCATTTAGGTTAGGAACTTTGTCCAGTAAGAGAGGCGATGCGGCTATCTCAACCATGGTACCAGGACTATTTCTAGATCAAACACCAACACTGTCAAAATACCAACACATTGTGATGACTCTCTAGACTCTGAACCGTGCCTGCTAGAACATCTTACAATTCGGAACGGAGGGAGTAATAACAGGTAAAGGGGTGTCTCAAGAGTTGCAACTTGCAGATCTCAGCAACGTTGACAAAAAGTATCACCTTCGTTGCCAACTGCTGTTGCTTCCGACGTCACCAAGCGGCGGGCACCACTCCCAGCCACTCCACCCGCCCTCAGGTGTCCAAGAACTCTGCTCCACCACCATCCCAGCAGCCCCCAGGCTGACATTGAAGCACGCCACCACCTCGCCGGCTCCTCCCACCATCTCCACCCGGAACCCGGCCGGTCCATGCTTGGGCACCCCCACGAGCGTCACTGCGGCGCCCTCCGTTAGCCCGCACGGGATCTTGACCCCGCGAGTGCGCGAATCCCCGACCACGGACGCCCGGCAGTTGGCGTCGAGGGTGTCTTGACTGCTGCGAGTTGCTGCTGCCGCCGCCGCAACGGCGACGGTGAGGTTGCGCCAGGCGGCGGCAGCCTCGAGGACGCCCGCAGCAGTGCCGGGGATCGCATCAGAGCGCGAAAGAATGGGACGGAGGAGGCGCCAGGAGAGGTGTGCGGTGGAGTTGGCGGGTGGTGGGTAAAGGCCCGAGAGTCCTGGGAGAGAGGGGAGGAGGGGGGCGACTGGGCTGGCGGCCCCGGTGGCGGGCTGATGGGTGGTGAAGGGAGACGGCGAGAAGAGGAAGAGCAGAGCGGCGAGGGAGACGATGAGGATCACGCCGGAACATTTCCTCATCGGGAGCGAACAGTCTACGAGGTCAACGAGATCTCACACCGGACAACTTGAGAGCGTCACGGACTCGGTGGCATAATTTATACCCGCTCCGGCCTCCGCCTCCGTCTCGGTTTACTACTGGATGGATAGGATAATTTCCGCACCATATTTTATTTCGAAACCGTTTTTAACAATTTATATCCGGTTTTAAAAAATCCGCAGAATAAGGATATCCGAATCCAAACTTGACATCAGATATGGTATGTAAAATAACCTAAAATATGGATTATCCGAAATTTAAATAGTATTATCCGATGGTTTGAATCCGAATAATCCGATTTTCTACCGAAATGTCTAGTCTAATATAGCATAATTTGTAGCTAGTAAGTTATCGAATTCGTTAGTCGAACAACATCTCAATTAAATAGTCATTGTAAAGACTATGAATTACAAATTTGTTCATTATTAGGTTATCAAACGATTATTTTTGTATGTATAATTTGATAATTTACTTGTAGCATATCTATCCGGTTAATTTTGTTACCGCTCCGAGTCCGTCCCGTTTCTGCCTCCGAATCCGCCATCACGGATATCCGCATCCGAATCCGCATTCGGTTATTATCCGATCCGATCCGAATCCGATGAAAAATTATGGTAAAGGATATGGTAAAGATAAAATCCGACCCGATCCGATCCGTTTACACCCTACTACTGGCAAGTAATGATCTCCTAGAAAAAATTATATTCACTCCTCTCCTCTACATGCCGTTTAACCAATGTGCCATCTAAGTAGGGCATTGCGCCCCAAGGATCCAAAACGTCGTTGCTTTCCTACCGTCGCGGCGTCAAACGACGCTAATCTGAAACTTAGGGGGCGCGGTTTCCAGTCGTTCCCAGCCCAAGTTTCGGACCATGCAATTCAAAAATGACGTAAAAATTAAATTTGGTGCAAAACAGAGGCGATTTCATATAATTTGGTGCAAAACAGAGACGATTTCATATAATTTGGACGCAAACTTAGGCTAGGTGATTAAATTAAAAAACTTAAAACTAGTTGTTGAGCATTCCCAGACTCGCCGCGATCGCCTGGCTGTAGTCGCCGGCGCCGCCGTCGTCGTCCTTGCGGCGGTTGCAGTTGCTTGGGCCGGCGTCGCCGTCGTCGTACCACTTGCTCATCTGCGGGGTACGCTGGTACGGGTCCTCCTCGTCGTCCTCGTCCTCCTCCCCGTCGCTCGGGTCGAGCATGTAGTACTCGATCTGGCGCGGCTGCGGCGGGGGAGGGAGGTGCGCTGCCCGTGCTCTGCACGCCGGCGCTCGGCCTCGGCGAGGAGCTGCAACTGCTGCTCGATCTCCTGTGCGGTGAACTCGCGTAGGCTCCAGCTGTCGGCGAAGTCGTCCGCCGCCGGTTGGATGGTGTTGAAGGAGGCCTCCTCGGCCTCCTTCAATCCCGGCCACTCCTCCTCCTCCTCCTCCTCCTCCGGCTCGTGCTTCGGCTCGCGCTTCGGCTTGACGATGCGGGATAGGAGGGCGGCCGGAGATGCCTAGCTCCGCTGGCGCGGCTCGCCGATGCGGAGGGCGCCGCTGCGAACGGGGGCAGGGCGCCCGGAGTTGAGGATGGGAGGGGTCGAAGAGGAAGGCGTCGTGCGTTTACCTGGAGGCGCCGAACGCGTGTCGGAGGAGGAGGAGTTCGTCGCCGCCGCCGACGAGGAGCTGGTGCCCATGCGCCGGGGCGCCCAGGCCGGCATGATTAGCCGAGGCTCGTTGCCGGCAGCGATGTAGTCGAGCACGCACTGCAAAGTGCGGTGCTCGCCACCCCACCACCGCCTGCGGCCGTGCGCGTTGTAGCGGCCCTCCACCAGGCCGTTGTTGCCGCGGTCGGCGAGCTCCACCTCGTGGCGGCGCTGGAAGTACGCCGGCCAGAAGGCATGGTTGCCTTCTGGCCTCCAGCGCGGGTCCACGGCCTGAGCCGGCGTGAGGGTCGCCCAGACCTTGGCGATGGTGTACTCCAGCTTGTTCTCCACGGGGACGGGCGGCACAGGCACCCCTCCCGCGCTTAGCGTCCATGGTCCATGGCCGCCGGTGGCGCCGGGGACGCGCATGTGTAGAGGCCCTCCTTATTATAAGGTAGGGACCTCATGTGTATAGTGCTAGTCCCTGGATCGACTTGCTAGCACACACAGTTTAAGATGAAACACCATAACATTGCATCAATATTCATTACACGATGATCCAGAAATAAAATGGTTCGATACAAGGTGCATAGCCCATGGCTAGCTCAAACCGAAATAAACACACAGTGGAAAGAAAATGGATAAGTGAGCTCCATCTTCATCGTGTGCCACGGGCAAGGCATGTTGGTTGGAGACTCGCGACCCTATCAATCCTTACTTCTCGTTAGAGGGTCCTGCACTGGTGAGTTGCAGCCCAAACTATATTGGGTCAGCACAATTGAATTGTGGTGGCAAGTGATACTAGTGATATATAAGGCATCCTATCATCTACATGCATATTTGTCTTGGTGGAGTTTGAGACTGATTTGCATAAAGCCAGTTTTATCCTATATTTTTCAAGAAATATTTTATCCTTCAATTAATATCATGTGGGTTTTCTGTGCCATAATGGTTGGCATCACCACTTTATGTGTAACTATTCATTTGTGGGTTTCCTGTGCAACCTTATAGGTTAGCATCACCACTAATTATTTAACTAACCATTTGTGGGTTTCCTGTGCAACCTTATCGGTTAGCATCACCACTTAATATGATCATGTGGGTTTCCTGTGCCACCTTGTCGGTTGGCATCACCACAACTGTCATATTTTACCCTTGTTCAACCCATCAATTTTATTTAGAAATTGGAATGATGAGATTCTCTGTCAGTTCCTTGTCCAACTGCTCAAATTGTCCGTAACCGGGGACACGGCTAAGTAATTAGTTTTTGACTCTCGAGAGTTTGTGCACTTTCACCACAAGACCCAATCATTCCCTCGTCCATGTCACCCAATTATGAAATGGAAAAGAGAAGACCAAGACGAGACCTTTCAGAAGTAATTCTCCAAAATCATGCTGCGGACCCATCCCCACTTATCATCCCTACATCTGCGGGTCACGCAGATTTCAGGGTCTCACAACTTATATGGTCAAGACAGACCCCATATGACATGTGGCTGCACTGGAAGCAATCTAAACATGGAGTAACTTCGAATCTCTTTGATCCTGGGTGGCTTTCCACACTTGCAATCCATCCTCCCATCCTGGGGTTACCCCAGGGGATCACCGTTTCCAACTGTCCACCAACACCCAGGTAGTTCATTAAACTTAGTTTTTTTTCCTTTTAGTTGTTTTTCCTTACTCAACTATTAAAAACATTTTCCATAGCATATCCAAGTATCAACTAAGTTCAGTGGCTCACTAAGCCTAGAGGGGGTGTGAGTGGATGGCTATTCTAAATAGGATTCCCATATCATAGCATATTATACCAAATCTGGTAGTAGGCCTATCATGCATACTACTGAAAACACTAAATGCAATAAAATAAAAATAGTAGGACATTTATGAGTGAGCATCACTTGCCTTGGTCATAGGAGGAACGCGCGTAACTACCACATCGACGGGAACACTCCACTCCGCACAATCTAAATAAATAAATAACACTCCATCAACATACTAATCATTCACATACACAATAAAAACAATGTCATGCAATTATGGATGAAAACCACATTATTAAACGTGTGGAACACTTTCATAGTTCTCTGATTGCTAAATATATATATATATATGATGGCATGAGTCAATTTTAAATGAATTTGTATTTGAAAATCATTTGATTTATATAAGTTTTACACAAAACAATTGCTCTTGTGTAAATAATTATTCATAAAAAAATATGTTTTAGTTCCACTGGACAGAGGGTACAATTTAGAAACATTTATCAGAAGGTTTCACCTTTAAAATATTTTTAGAAATTAAGATATGGTTTATATGGTCGAAATGCGGGCTCACCGGAAGACGGAAGGGGCTCGAGGCGGTTGGTTGGCGCAGTCGGGGGGGGGGGGGGTGCTTCGTGGCAGTGGGATTTCTTTGCTGGAGTCGAGGTGGCGGACGGCGGCGGCGTCGGTCGCGGATGCGGTGCTTGCCCTGGTGCAGGACAGGGGATGGGACATGGTCAGGGGGGTGCGCGAAGGAGCTACAAAGTCGAGGGGGTGGACGAGAGGGGGCGATGCAGTGTGCTCACCGGAATCAGTGAGGAACGGCGGCGGCCATGGCGGTCTCTAGCGATGAAATCCAGCGAGATGGTGGCGGTATGAGGGCGCACGTGCTGGGAAAAATGAAGAGGAGGTGGTGCCCTATTTAGAGAGCGTCTCGGGCGAGGCGGGGGAGGTCGGGGGCGTGCAGGACGTGGGCGGGAGCACGTCGGGGTCGCCGGGATCGTGTCTTCCTGGGCGTGGCTGGCGGTTGGAGAAGATACTGATAGGTGGGTCCTACCTGTCAACGGTAGAGAAGGGGTTGCGCGGGGCTGGGCCACTGCTGGGCTGGCGCGCGGTAGAAAAGGGCTGGCCCGGCTAAACCCTTTTTTTGTTTTCCTTTTCTTTTCTGTTTTTCTTATTTATTTCATAACTTATATTTTATTAATCCAAATGAGTTCAAACAAATTTCTACAACTTTGTAAAGTCTAGATCTTTCTTTAAAAACTTTCAAACTCATGTTTGTAATACTTTTCAAATTATGACATTTTCAAATTATGATAATTAACACCTTTCGACAAATTTAAATAAGAGTTTCAATATGATGATTTGTGTCTTAACAAAATAAGAAAAAAAACACAAATACATATGATTAAAATAAATCATTCCAAACACTTTTCCAATTTCAAACATTTGACTAAAACTATATTTTAAAAATAAACGATGTTTCAAATAATTTTATGACTATAAATATTTATCTAGGGTTCAATAAGAATCCAGATATAATGTTTTTGAATTAAATATTTTATCCAAAACATTTTTGAAATAGGTATACCTCAAATAATTTAAAGTACTTTGCAAATATGGTTTTAAGTTTTAGTTAATCTCTCAAAGTTTATCTATAGCTCCACACTCAAGTTTGAAAAATAAAGTTTACTGATTCTATTAAATTCATAATACTTTTGAATAAGTCATAAAATCCTTTTTAGTTGATCTTCTAGGTATTGATGGTTTTAATTTTAATATGAAATAAAAGTTTTAAATTTTAGTGATTTTTAAACATTCCAAAATTTTGGGATGTTACATACTACCACCCTTAAAAGGATCTCGTCCCCGAGATTCGGAGAGGCTAGAAAGAAAGATGGGTTTGGATATATGGGTTTAGGAGAGTTGGGTGGGCTACCACCCTTAAAAGAAACTTTTGTTGGTTGTCCAAGACTATTGTTTCCACCGTCGAGGTAACTCAGGTGAGATGGCTAGATTTTTAGTTTTTCAATTGTGCTTCATCATCCTTGATTCCAGATATATAGCATGTACTAGTATTTGAGAAATATTTACGCTGAAATTAACTGATTAAGGACTTACTGTTCACCGATTCACGCGCCCCGAACACTTCTTCCGCATTGACATGATTCACATATCCTTTCTGGAATGGGTTGGGCTTGGCTGCTTCAATATCCTTCTTTTCAGGGCAACCACTAGAATAATGCCCCATGTTCTTACACTTATAGCATTTTATATGACTCAGATCCTTCTTGCCTTGGTGGCTATGCTGTCCATTGCCATTTCCATTGCCATGGTGTTGGTCATTCTTGTTGTCACCATTGCTTCCCTTTTGGTCTTCATTATTGTTGTGGTCATTTCCACCCATTTGATTGTTTCCATGGTTGTGGAATTTATTGACACTGCTTCCCACATAATGATTGTGCCTCTTGTGTGAAGTTTTAGACTAGTACTTGCTTGAGCTATGCTTCCTCTTTCTATTTTCAGCTTGTGTCTGTTTGTTCTCCATGATAGTGGCCTTGTCGAGAAGTGACTGATAGTTGGGGGTGTAGACAACTGATAACTGAATGGCTAACTCATCATTCAGACCATCCAACAATTTCTCCTTCCTCTTGACATCTGTGTCAACTGTCGGCCCAGTGGGAACTGGGGTATCAAGAGCCATTCCCCCCAGGCCTCGCACGCGGGCCAGTCGGACGAAACGACTAAGGACCAGGCGTCACCGCCTGGCGGGACCCTTGAGAGGCGATTCCCCTCGAGGGCCTGAAGAGGAAACGAGGGCCTCAAGGGACCCCTCGCCTCTCAAGACCCCTCGCCTCAAGGGACCCCCCCCCCCCCCCGAGGCACCAACCCGCCTGAGGGGAAACCAACAGGAATCTCCCCTCAGGCCTGGAGGGAAACGTCGCGGCCAAGGAAGCACGACAGAGCGCACGTGACCTCTGGCACGCTCGTGCAGTGGCGCGCACACCCCCGTCGCTGTCCCTGGCGATAAAGTGGTCAACAAAGCTGCTCCGCCTGCTGCGCAGCTGTAAGGACCTTCTACTCTGACGATAAAGCAGATGGACGGCGCAACCCTCCAACGGAGATCGTCATCGCGGGCTCCACCTCAGAGACTGCCCGCTCTGCTGATAGTACCGCGCGGTTGGCCGCCTGTCGGCCACGGCGCCACCTTTATCAATAATGGACCAGTCCATGGACGAATGGAGCGCGGTGGACTCGTGCTCCGCCCTGCCACTGGCAAGTGGGAGCCACCTTGAAGGCCAAGCCGAAGGAAAAGGCCCGAGACGCCTATAAAAGAGAGAAGACATCCATCGTAGCAAGGGCCGGTCGGCCCTTTGCGTGCAAAACACCCTTGTAAACCCTAGCAACGCTGGTTAGGTTAGCCTCTGGCTGGAGGAGGAAGAAGATCATCGCTTCCCTCTCCAGGCAAGAACTGCCTCAAGTGGGCTTCCGGCAAGCTCAATTGTACTGTAATCCTCCACATATAATACAGACAGGCAGGAGTAGCGGTCTTACCTCCTCACGAGGGCCGTGAACCTGGGTAAAGGACGGTGTCTTCCTTGGTCGGGTGTGCATCTTCTTCGGGTCCGGCGAGCAACGTCGCGGAGCCACTTGAGGGTTTAGACCTCCGCGTTCAATCCCCTCTCGAACTACACTTCAGGAAGTGACTACCCCCGATTCCTGGGAGTCATAACCTGACATTTGGCGCGCCAGGTAGGGGATTGAGGCGTGTCAACAACCTTCGAGTTCGTCTCGGCGCCATGGTGAACACGCGCGCCACCCGCGCCGCTCGGGTCAACCGACGTGCGCCCGCGGGAGCACGCACGCCCCCAGGTGCCGCGAACACCCGCTCTTCCCAAGGGCTACGACGGCTCCAGCAACCCTGTCGAGTTCCTGCAGCTCTACACCACCTCCATCCAAGCTGCGGGGGGAGACGACAAGGTCATGGCCAACTAGTTCTCCCACGCGCTACGCGACTCTGCGCTGTCGTGGCTCCTGAACCTCCTGGAGGACTCTGTGAACTCCTGGGAGGAGCTCTGCAAGCAGTTCGTCTTCAACTTCAAGGGGAAGTACGAGCGCGCCCTCACCCACAACGATCTGCGCGCTGTGGTGCAGAGGAAGGATGAAACGCTCCGCAAGTATATCGAGCGCTTCAGCCAAGTGCGCAACAAGATCCTGAACATCCCCGACACTCAAGTCATCGCCGCTTTCCGCGAGGGCGTCACAAACAGCAGGATGCTCGAGAAACTGGGCATCCACGACAAGCTCACCTCTATGGTCAAGCTGTTCGACATGGCGGACAAGTGCGCCAAGGCTGAAGAGGGACTCCTCTTCGTGCAAATGTCCTCGAGAGGGGACGATCATGCTGAGGGGTCCAAGAGCCAGAAGAAGAAGGAGGAGCCCAAGCGCAAAGCCACCGCAGTTCTCGCGGCAGAGCCTGACACAAAAGGCACCCACAGGGACTCCCCCGAGGCTGGAGAGAGGAAAGATGATCACCGCCCTTTCTGCATCTACCACAACAGGCGCGGCCACTCTACGGAGTCCTGCTACGATCTCAAAAGGTTGAGCAAGGAGCGCGAGCAAGCAGAAGACAGCGGCAGCCGCGGTCGAGGCCGGCTACTGTTGGGGATATATCAACTAGGGGTATAACCAACATGGATCAATCCGGCTAGTCCAGGGTGGCCCAAGGGTGGTAAGGCCGAGGCCTGCCGGGTGGCCCAGATAGCTGACGTACAAGGAAGTAGGCGGACGGTCCAAGGAAGGCGGAAGGCCGAAGCCCATCAAGCCACCGAGCCCAAGACGGAAGGCGGCAACTAAGCCGGCTAGGTCTAGGACTCTGTTTACTTGCCGGACAAGTACTTACCTTGTACCCTAGGGTCTGGCCGCCTATATAAGCCGGCCACCAGGGAGCCTTTAGGGCAGAGACAACTTCAATAGGCATCTTACCCATTGTAACCTGTTCACGGCTATTGCCTCATAGTGAATTATAGCAGCACGTAGGATCTCGCCACCGCTGCGGGATCCGAAGCTGGGTAAACTCGCCGTGTTCAATCCCGTCCTCGACGACTCCAACCTTCTTCCCCACAATCCACACGTAGGCTAGAGGACCGTGTCTCCTATCAATTATACCAAATCACGGACCTTGGTGAGATGCTCAACCTAGCCGCCCAATACGCGGCGGCGGATGACGACGCCCGGGACGATGACCCAGACGTCAACATCATACCAAAGCGGAACAACAAGCGCAAGCAGGCGGCAGATGACAAAGCCGGACCTTCCAACGAGGTAGCCGTAGCATTCCAAGGGAATGCCGGCAAAAAGAAGTGGAAGAATAAGAAAGATGGTCGCGACGCCGGCTCAGGGCCTAAGGCGGCGCGAATCACTTATGAACAGGCAAAACTTTTGCCATGTCCAATCCACGCCTCATTGGGCAAGGTCAACCATATGCTTGGAGAGTGCCGTTTCATGGACGACTTCAAAAAGGATCCCACAGTCGGCTGGAAGTCAAAGAAGTCAAAGAAGAACGACAAGAAAGACAGCAAGGAAGACGAGGATGACGACGACATGTCTATCTCAAGCGAAGACGACGCAGCCGCCAAGAAAAAGAAGCCATATCCGAAGGTCAAAGAATCTCTTGTGTGCTTTGTCGGCAGGCCTTCGGCTAAAGCGGATAAGGCGGAAATGCGCGAACTCAACGCGACAATGCCGGACGTCCCTCAGTACTTGAACTGGTCGGAGGCAACAATCACTTGGGACCGGTCCGACCACCCTGATCACGTTCCTCACCCAGGCAAGTACGCCCTTGTCGTCGATCCCATTGTCGACAACTTCAGACTCACAAAGGTACTTATGGATGGCGGCAGCAGCCTCAACATCCTGTACTACGACACACTAAGCCGCATGAACCTATCAGAGGATCAGCTGGACCACAGCAACCTCACCTTTCATGGCATAGTGCCCGGCAGGCAAGCAAAGTCAATGGGGAGCATCAGGCTGAAGGTAACTTTCGGACCAAAAGAGAACTACCGCTCAGAGTTCCTCCGGTTAGAAGTTGTCCCCTTCAAAAGCGCCTATCATGCAATCTTCGGACGACCGGCTTTCGCCAAGTTCATGGCAATGCCGTGCTACATATACAGCAAGCTTAAAATGCCGGGGGAAAACGGAACCATCACGATTTCCGGCAACTTCAAGAAAGCCAAGGAGTGCGAGCGTGGCATGGCCGCCTTCGCAGAAGCCGTCATCCACAAGGAAGAACTCGCGCTGCTCGGGGCGGATTCAGACAACTCCATGCCAAAGCCAAACACGGATGTCAAGAAGACTTTCGAAGCTTCAGAAGACACCAAAAAGGCGGACCTCATCCCAGGTGACAAGTCTAAGCAAGTTGTCATCGACTCCAACCTTGACAGCAAATAGGAAGGCGCGCTCGTCGAGTTCCTCCGTGAGAATCGTGACATCTTTGCATGGTCGCCTTCCGACATGCCTGGTATACCGAGGGAACTTGCCGAGCACTCGCTCAACGTCATAAAAGGATCCAAGCCGGTGAAGCAAGCAACAAGACGCTTTGGAGATGAGAGGCGCAAGGCTATAGGAAAGGAGATAAATAGGCTGAAGGCCGCCAATTTCATAAAAGAAGTTGTACACACCGATTGGGTGGCAAATCCTGTACTTGTTCCAAAGAAGAATAAAGAGCTGAGGATGTGTATCGACTATACCGGTGTTAACAAGTGCTGCCCAAAGGATGCCTTTGCGCTGCCTAGAATTGACCAAGTCGTAGACTCCACAGCAGGCTCCGAGCTGCTTTGTTTTCTGGACGCCTACTCAGGATACCACCAAATCAAGATGAGAGAGTCAGATCAGCTGAAAACATCTTTCACCACTCCATATGGGACTTTCTGCTAAATTACAATGCCTTTTGGCCTGAAGAATGCAGGGGCAACATACCAGCGCTGTATGCAAAATTGCCTGCACGAACAGATCGGCCGCAATGTTCACGTCTATGTAGACGACATCGCGGTAATGTCAAAAAAGAAGGCAGCTATCCTAGAGGATTTGGAAGAAACGTTTCAGAATCTCCGGAGGTACCAGATGAAACTCAATCCCGCCAAGTGCGTTTTCGGCGTTCCAGCCGGCAAACTGCTAGGGTTCATCGTCTCAGAACGAGGGATCGAGGTTAATCCGGAGAAGATCAAGGCCATCCAAAACATATCCAGACCTACTTGTCTGAAGGACGTGCAGCGCCTTGCCGGATCGGCGGCAGCCGTCAGTCGTTTCATAAGCCGCCTAGGGGAAAAGGCAATGCCTCTCTACCGGCTATTGAAGAAATCCGACAACTTTGAGTGGACAGCAGAGGCAGATGCCGCCTTACAACAACTTAAGGAGGCCCTCACATCCGCTCCGATATTGGCAGCACCTCGATCACAGGAACCAATGCTGCTATACATCGCGGCAACAGGAGCTATTGTCAGCGTTGTCTTGGCTGTGGAAAGAAAGGAGAACGAAGCCGCGACGTATGAGCAGCGACCGGTCTACTTCATCAGTGAAGTATTCTCCGCCTCCAAGCAGAGGTATCCGCATTACCAAAAGCTGGCTTATGGTGTATTCTTCGCTGCCAGAAAGCTTAGGCATTACTTCCAGGAACACACAGTGACAGTAGTCAGCAAGGCACCGTTGGGAGACATAATCAACAATGCAGAGGCAACAGGTCGAGTTGCCAAATGGGGCATCGAACTCGCCGCCTTTGATATAGTCTATAAACCACGGACCGCCATTAAGTCTCAAGCGCTTGCAGATTTTGTCGCCGACTGGACAGAGGCCATGGAGGAAACTACACTCCCCGAATCAGAATATTGGGTCATGCACTTTGACGGATCAAAGATGCTCAAAGGCTCGGGGGCTGGAGTCGTTCTACGCACGCCTAAAGGTGACAAGCTTAGCTACGTGTTACAAATCCACTTCACATCAACCAACAATGTTGCCGAGTACGAAGCCTTGCTTCACGGGTTACACGTGGCAAACGACCTAGGCGTCAAAAGAATCCTCTGTTATGGCGACTCAGATTTGGTCGCGCAGCAAGTAAGCGGAACATGGGATGCGAAAAGCGCAACAATGGCGGCTTACAGAGCCAAAGTTGATGAATTCGCAAAAAACTTCGTAGGCTACGAAGTCCGGCATGTTCCAAGAGCTGAGAATGAGGCGGCGGACACACTTGCAAGACTTGGATCGGAACGCAAAAAGGTACCAAAAGATATCTTCCTGGAGCATTTGCACAAGCCATCCATTAAAGACGCCGATTTGATGGACCCCGACGCAGAAGAACCGGTAGAAGCGGCAAGTCTCGCTGTCTACCTAACACAGCCGGATTGGACGGTCCCATATCTCGATTTTCTAATCGACAAAAAGTTGCCGGAGGACGATGAGGTGCTAAAGAGGCAGATCATAAGGCGAGCCAAGGCATTCACGATAATAAAAGGCGAGCTATACAAGCGAAGCACTTGCAGCATCTATCAGCGGTGCATACAGCCGGAAGAAGGCCGGGAAATTCTGAAGGACATACATATTGGCACCTGCGGGCATCATGCTTCCGCTAGGTCCATTGTATCTAAAGCTTTCCGCCAAGGTTTCTACTGGCTCACCGCCAAAGAAGACGCCGAGAACATCGTAAAGACATGCAAAGGCTGCCAGTACGCTCGTCAACCTCATTTGCCGGCACAGGAGCTAAGGACGATCCCAATCACCTGGCCGTTCGCGGTCTGGGGCTTAGACATGGTGGGTCCCTTCAAAAAGGCGCGCGGTGGGTACACTCACCTATTGGTCGCTGTCGACAAGTTCACCAAATGGGTCGAGGCTAAACCGATCAGTAAACTTGACGCACGAACAACCACCAATTTTCTCTGGGGAATTATCTCTCGGTTTGGAGTTCCACACAGCATTATCACCGATAATGGCAGCAATCTGCCTCAAGGCGACATAGAAGAATACTTCAGCGATCTGGGCATCCGGCTTGATTTGGCATCCGTGTCACACCCTCAATCCAATGGGCAAGTAGAGCGTACAAACGGCCTAGTCTTATCAGGACTTAAGCCTCGTCTCGAAGCTCCATTACACAGGGTAGCCGGCGCTTGGGCAGATGAGTTACAGTCGGTACTGTGGAGTTTGCGCACAACGTCAAACAGGTCTACCGGCTACACTCCTTTCTTCTTAGTATATGGCGCTGAGGCAGTGCTACCTACCGACATGAAGTACGACTCCCCAAGAATTCAAGCCTACATCGAGCAAGACGTAGAAGGTGCAAGACAGGATAGCCTAGACCTGCTAGACGAAGAAAGAGACGTCGCTCTCCATCGCTCCGCCTTGTACCAGCAACAACTTCGCCGCTATCATAGCCGGAGAGTGCGGAAGCAAAGCTTCAGAACAGGTGACCTGGTTCTCCGCCTAATTCAAGACAGAAAAGGCTTGCACAAGTTATCCCCGCCATGGGAAGGACCGTTTATAGTCACAAAGGCGCTGCTCAATGGTTCCTACTACCTAGCCGACATCCACGACGAAGACGAAAAGAAAATGCGCAAGAAGGCGGCAGGAAAAAGGGGAACCAAGCACAAGAAAGGCATTGACGATCCGTTCGAGCAAACAAGACGGCCTTGGAATATTGAGCAGCTACGTCATTTCTACACTTAGCAATTTATAATTGTAATAAGTTAAATATGATTATGAAATAAAAGTCTATGGTTCCTCATCTGTGTTGAGAAGCATGCCATCTTTTATCTTTTCTTGCAACCATATTTCCCCTATGTATCTAAGTTACCTTTTTTCTAACTCCGTGCAAAGGTTCAAACTGGTAGATACTTGCAGCTTTCGAGCCAACCCAAAGCAAAAACAAACCTTTTTGCGCCGCCTAATTCCTTTACCTCTGATTACTTATATGTGGTTCGCCCAGTAGTATGTCTTTGACACCAACATGTTGGCTTTGGTCTCTGATTCTAAACGCATGGTTTAGCCCTGGTTGTTTCAGCTAAAGTTACCGGCTGAGGTTTCGTCAACATACAAAAAGTCAAGCATATAAGTCAGGGTAAAATTAAGGCGGGCCATATAAATAAAGACAAAATAAAACTTGTCAGCTAGTTTCCGCTTAACAAAGCAGCAGCAAAAGTATATACAAATATTACAAGTCAATGTTGCATTGTTTCAGGAGCCGACAAGTAAGGCTAATTAGAGGCAAGGACAGAAAAGATATGGCTCGGGGGAGCGTCTACATCAGGCTTGGGGGCTGACAACTTCAGCCCCGGAGCTATCACTCCCCTCCGCCTCGGCCGCGCCGGCAGCTTCAGCTCCCTCTCCGCCAGGCACAGGATGGCGCCGGTAGAAGATTGAAGTGTCGACCATGTCGGCAACACGCGTGGCGTAGCCGGCAACGCTGTCCAGAACAGCGGCCGGCTCAACCTCGATGCCGTCTTCATATGTTGACGGCATGCCTTCAGTGACGGCTTCTATTTCCGCCTCGGGGTAGTGCGCCATGAATAAACCAAGGGCGGTCTTGGCTCCACCCCGCGCCGCCGACTTCAGCGAGCTTTTGTGCAGTTTGGTCGCCTGCTCCAAGATGGCGGGCACGTCGCTGAACTCGGTCGGTTCCTGACTGCCGGACGAGGTGAAGAACTTGGCGGCAAACCGCTTGGACGCCGCCAAAGTCTCGGTGATCAGTTCGCCTAGACGCGCAAGGCGATCCAGGCGGGGGCTGACAACCTTGTCATCGCCTAAACCGGCGGGAACTGCATCAAAAAATAAAGCCATTAGTTTGGCTCAGGCTAAAGCAACATGGCAGCATCAAAAAAGGAGTAAGAAATTACCAAGGGCCGAGTTATGGAAAGCAGACAACTCAATCATATGAGTTGCCAGCGCGTCCTCCGCAGTTTGGGCGCGAGAAGTCTGCTTGGAGATTTCCTCCGCAGCCGTCTTCTCCGCCTCCGCCAACTTGTTGCGCAGGCTTTCTAGCTCAATAGTGAGCTGGCTAGATTCCTGCGCAAACTTGAGTTGCTGGGCCTCCATCTCCTTTTGATGAGCCTCCTTCAACTCCAAGTTGGCGGCCGCCAAGTCTGAAGCTTCATTCATAAGAGCTTGCATATCAGTGGACGCCTTCAGGATATCCTGGGCGTGGTCTAGCAGTTCTACAAATATGGATTCGCTAGCTAAATGATTGACGGCAACATAAGTCAAAAGCATAGTTGAAGGCGAAAAGGATCAACCCTACCTTCATCTTTTTTGCGGGCCGCCTCCAACTCGGCAATCCGCAGGTCCTTGGCCTCGCACTCCTTCTTCAGGTCGCGGCAGCGCCGGTTTATCTCGACTCGGGAGGAGACAAGCTTGACGTTGGCGGACACAAGGCCCTGCAAGACAAAACAAAGGCATATAACATATTGTCGAATAACAACTAAGCCGGCAGTCAAAATTTCTTTTATTTTCGACTTGCCATCTAAGTGCTCGGGGGAAAGGCTATGTATATGCCGGAGTAGTAAAAACTTACGGATAGGTCGCCCTCCAAGTCGGCGTAGACCTGCGAGGCGAAAGTGGCGAAAGCCAAAGTTGACTCCTTGGCCTCCTTAAAGGTGGACCAAGGGTCCCTGACCTTGCCGCCTCCCGCAGTCGGGGCTGCTCTCCAAGACCCGCCGGCAGTCGACTCCAGCAACCCTTCATTGGCGGCCCGCGATTGAGCGGCATCATCGGCCGTAGCCTCAGCCAGCAATAGAGGAGTCTTGGGCGCGCGGTCGGTGGAAGAGGCCCTTGGCGGAACGCCAGAAGCCGGAGCCGGGGGCTGACGACGAGCGTCGCCCATAAAACCGCCGGCCTGGAGCCGAGGAGTAGGCGGCACAGTAGCCGGCGAGCTACCTTGTGGCCGCTTACCCTTGCCAAGAAGTTTGGTCGTCAACCGGGAAGTTGCGACCCTTTCCCTGTCAACAAAAAGCAAGCACAATCAATTGGCCAGTATTGAAGAGGTTTGTCGTCTGATAAAGGAAAATTTTAAGTACCTTCGGGGGATGTTAATCCCCGCGTTCTCGCCAATGTTGGCGAGAGCCGGCTCGGTAGCCGACGCGATCCGTTTCTTCCTCTCGGCATTCGCCGTAGAGGAAGCAGCGTCGGACGCCTTGCGCTTCTTCGTCTTCCCGGCTTCCGACTCGTAGAAGTCGGGAGCCAGGTCATCCTCCCCCAACTCGGAGAGCTGAAAAAGAAGACAAGTTTAATGGAACTCAATTCTAGCCGGCAAAGCTATCAAACAAGGGGCAAGGAAGAAAATATTTACCTCGAGGGGAGGGTTGTCGTGGGTGTGCATGGGCACGCCCTCCGCCGCCTTCACCAGCCCCGCCTTGACAAGGCTGCAGAGCCGGAATGCCAGGTCGGCAACCGGCAATATCTCTTCGCTCATGCGAAGAGAGGCCGTGTCAGTAGGCGAATACTGACACATCTTGTGCGGGCTGTACCGCAGGGGGAGGATCTGCCGGCTGAGCCAGCAGATGACGGTGTCGACCCCATCCAGCAGAGGGGGAGCCATCGTCCTCGTGAGGAACTCAATCCGCCTTTGAATGAGGCGGAGTTCCTCCGTCAACTTGGGCACCGCCTCGTCCCAGCATGGCCGAGGCATGGGTGGCGCGTTGACGAATGCCGGGATGCCAACTTGGCGGCCCGGCGCTGCCATATCTTGGCAGTAGAAGAACGTGGAGGTCCAGCCCTTGACGGACTCACGGTATGGTATCTTAGGATACCACTGGCGGCCCTGGCGGCAGTTGAAGGTGACGCTGCCGCAGGTTGCCAGCCCGCCGTCCGGCACCGTCTGTCGCCGGCAACGGAAGCAATATCTGAAGAAGTCTAAACTAGGCCTAATACCTAGGTAGCCTTCGAACAGAGCTGTGAAGCCGGCTAGGACTAATATACTATTGGGTGCAATGTTGTGGGGCTGGAGCCCATAGTGATCCAAAACCTCGCTAAAAAAGGCGGAAGGCGGAAGCGCCATTCCCCTAACTAGATGGGAGGTGACGATTACCCGCTCCCCGGCTTTCGGGGCCGGGATGACGTCTCCGAAGGCGGCCCTCCACCGGCAATCCTCCCGAGTGGGGAGGTAGCCGACAGCCTCCAAATCTTGGAGGGCATCTTCGTCGACGATGGAAGGTAGCCAGTAGCGGGACCCGAGGTCCGCCTCTTCCTCGTCGACGGGGGCGCCCGCCGTCGTCATCTCCGCGGTGGTTGGTGGAGGAGCCGAAGAACCCGCCGCTGGCGCGCGCGCGGCGGAAGTCCGGGGGGCAGCGGTGGCGACATTGCCCGTCGCCGCCGTCGCGGGACGAGCTATCGCGCCGCCCATCGCCGTCGCGGGCGCGGTCTCGGTCGCCGGACCGCTCGACGCCGTGGAGAGGGTCTGGCCGGTGGACATCGCCGCGAGGAGAGGTCGTCGGAGAAGAGGAGTTCGCCGGAGCTCGCTCGGAAGCAAGAAGCGGAGAAGTGGAAGAGGCAAGAGCGCACAGAGAGCAAAGGCTGGGTAGTGAAAATGGACCGTTTGGCTACCTATTTATAGGGCCAGGCGTTGCTCCCTGTGCAACGGCGTTTTTAGTCGGACACGTGTCCAGCATCCGTTGCAGCACACGATTGCACGATCTCCACGCCTCCTCTTTTCCCGCAATTTGTGGTCATGGCGAGATTCCCGCCTAGGCTGTTTTCAAACTGTCGTGAGCCGGCTAGGTGGAAACCGTCACGAAGAATGCTCGGCAAAGATTGCCGAGTAGCCGTCTTTTCCCATGATGGATAAAGGCGGCCGCATGTCAACATCAAGACACGCATGCCTCGTTGATTTTCAGAATGGTTCAAGTCCTGCAGCCGCCAACGTTGGCAGATGAAGAATCAAGAAGAAACCGGCGCCTGGAGAACTTCAACCTTTCTGGGGGCTAATGTTGGGGATATATCAACTAGGGGTATAACCAACATGGATCAATCCGGCTAGTCCAGGGTGGCCCAAGGGTGGTAAGGCCGAGGCCTGCCGGGCGGCCCAGATAGCTGACGTACAAGGAAGTAGGCGGACGGTCCAAGGAAGGCGGAAGGCCGAAGCCCATCAAGCCACCGAGCGCAAGACGGAAGGCGTCAACTAAGCCGGCTAGGTCTAGGACTCTGTTTACTTGCCAGACAAGTACTTACCTTGTACCCTGGGGTCTGGCCGCCTATATAAGCCGGCCACCAGGGAGCCTTTAGGGCAGAGACAACTTCAATAGGCATCATACCCATTGTAACCTGTTCACGGCTATTGCCTCATAGTGAATTATAGCAGCACGTAGGATCTCGCCACCGCTGCGGGATCCGAAGCTGGGTAAACTCGCCGTGTTCAATCCCGTCCTCGACGACTCCAACCTTCTTCCCCACAATCCACACGTAGGCTAGAGGACCCCGTCTCCTATCAATTATGCCGATACCACGACAGCTACCGCGGGAGCGGACGCAAGGGCGGCTACCAGAAACCAGCTGGAAATTGAGCCAACGCCGCAGAAAAGAACGGCCACCTCCCTGACGAGGAAGACGGCGGCTACCAAGCCCCGAGGGGCGCCATTGCCTGCATCCTCGGGGGGGCGCAGGCGCCAAAGTCGAACAACCAGTTCAAGCAGTTCGCCCGCGAGCTCAACGCCGCCCTCCCAAGCACGGAAACCTCCAGGCCCCTCAAGTGGTCGCAGTACACCATCGCCTTCGACGCTCAGGACCACCCCAAGTCCACCAAGACTGTTGGAACCCTCCCGCTGGTCTGCACCCCTACCATCGACAATGTGGCTGTCTCCAAGACGCTCATCGATGGCGGAGCAGGCCTGAACGTTATCTCCATAGATACGTTCGAAGCGCTTCAAGTGCCCTACGAGCGGCTTATGCCCTCGAGGCCCTTCACGGGGGGTCACCAGCGGCTCGATCGAGCCTCTAGGCCAGGTCAGGCTTGCCGTCACCTTCGGGAGCGAGGAAAATTACCGCACCGAGCACATCGACTTCGATGTTGCGCACATCGTCCTGCCGTACAACGCCATCCTCGGCTACCCCGCGCTCGCGAAGTTCATGGCCGTCACGCACCATGCATACAACATGGTCAAGATCCCCGGCAGCGCCGGCACGATCACCATACGTGGGCATGTCCTGGACGTTACGCGCGCTGTTGAGACGGCCTACAAGACAGCCGCCATGGCCTTCCCCGCAGACGAGGACCAAGAGCCTCTCGAGAGGCCCAAGAAGAAGAAGCAGTTGATCTCCCAGGAGGCAGCTGCTACCAAGAAGATCTCTCTGAGCTCAGGTAGCTCGGGGGCTGAAGGCTCCCCGTATGGCAAAAAGCAAGAAAGCAAGCCCCCGAGAAGCAAGCGTTCATCGTCAAGGAGGTCGAGAAGCTCAAAGCGGCAAAAGTCGTCCGCGAGGTCGTGCACCCCACTTGGCTCTCCAACGGCGTGGTAATCCCAAAACCCGCCGGCGGAGGCCGCCTATGCATCGACTACACTAATGTAAACAAGGCTTGCCCCAAAGACCCTTATCCCATGCCCAGAATCGACCAGATCGTGGACTCCACGGCAGGCTGCGACCTCCTCTGCTTCCTCGATGCCTTCTCTGGTTATCACCAGATTAAGATGGCTAAAGAGGATGAGGAGAAGACGGCTTTCCTCACCCCATGCGGTGTGTATTGCTACGTCTGCATGCCCTTCGGCCTAAAAAATGCCGGAGCCACTTTCCAGAGATTAATGAGGATAGCCCTTGGCGGGCAAATGGGGCGAAACGCTGAAGCATATGTCGATGACGTCGTCGTGAAGTCGCGAGAAGGAAATACTCTTCTCGGAGACCTTGAAGAAATCTTCGCCAGCCTCCGCAAGGTGAACATCAAGCTCAACCCCGCCAAGTGCGTCTTTGGAGTACCTTCAGGCAAATTGCTGGGGTTCCTCGTGTCTCATCGGGGCATTGAGGCTAACTCCACGCAGGCTCAAGTACATGCAACGCCTGGCAGGCTGCATGGCCAGCTTGGGTCGATTCATCTCCAAGTTCGGCGAAAGAGCCCTGCCATTTTTCAAGATCATGAAAAGAACGGACACTTTCAAGTGGACCCCTGAAGCTGAAAAAGCATTTGAGGACTTGAAGAAGTACTTGGCCAGCCCACCTGTAATGGTCGCCCCAAGACCTGGCGAGCACCTGAAGCTCTACTTGTCAGCTACTCGACAAACAGCCAGTGCGGTCCTTGTGGTGGAAAAAGAGGAGCCTGTACTTCACAAGAAGAGTGCAACCACTCCAAAGAAAAAGCCTCCTGATAAAGAGCTCGACGAAAGGGCAGTCCTCACAAAGCCACGGCCAGGCCCAAAGCCTCAAGAGGGGACCGCCCCGAGTCAAACGCTGCAAGAGGTTCATGCCGAAGGGACTGAGGAGCCTCAAAAGGCTAACACACTCGAGGCCCAGGAGGAGCGCTGCGAGGCCACGTCCCTCAAGGCCACGTCCCTCGAGGCAAAGTCCCTCGAGGCCACGTCCCTCGAGGCCACGTCCCTCGAGGCAAAGTCCCTCGAGGCCACGTCCCTCGAGGCCAAGCCCCTCGAGGCCAAGTCCCTCGAGGCCGAGTCCGTCGAGGTTAAGTCCCGCGAGGCCAACACCCTCGAGGCCCAGGACAAGCCCCTTGAAGCCAACCCCATCGAGGGCCAAGCTGGGCCACCTCAGGCGAAAGACGCCAAGGAAACAGGAACTACTCTCGTCGAACATCCAGTTTACTTCGTCAGCACAGTACTGCGTGATGCTCGCGAGCGGTACCCGATGCAGCAGAAGCTTCTCCTCGCACTCCTCATCGCCTCAAGAAAGCTGCAACACTACTTCCAGGGGCACCCCATCACGGTGGTAACCTCTTTCCCCCTGGAGCAAATTCTGCGCAACCCAAATGCAACAGATCGTGTCGTAGGATGGAACATCGAGCTTCAGCCATTCAATTTGCGCTTCGATACCACAAGGGTAATCAAAGGAAGAGCGCTGGCAGACTTCGTCGCCGAATGGACTGATCCAACCCCTGAAGAGCCCTGGGAAGAAGACCACGAGTCCTCTGGAGCCGCAATGCCCAGCTATTGGACCATGAAGTTCGACGGAGCTTTCGCTTGTCGCCACGGTGGGGCAGGCGTAGTCCTGACCTCACCCAAAGGCGACAAGTTGTATTACGCAGTCCAGCTGTGCTTCGGAATCGATAAGATATCCAACAACATCGCCGAGTATGAAGGGTTGCTTGCTGGCCTACGCGCCGCAATCGCCCTAGGCGTCAAGCATATACTCATCAAGGGCGACTCCCAGCTACTCGTCAACTTCTCCAACAAATGCTACAAGCCCAAGGACGACCACATGGCCGCATACCTTGAAGAGGTCCGTAGGCTGGAGAAGAACTTCAGGGGAATGGAGCTCATGCATATCCCAAGAAAGGAAAATCAAGAGGCTGATGACATCGCCAAGCGTGCATCAAAGCGGCAGGCTCAGCCGCCAGGTGTCTTTGAAGAAAGGCTCGTCAAGGCATCCATAAGGCAGCCCCTAGAGGCCCTGCCCGCAAGCACAGACGAAGCGCTCCCGCCACCACCTGCAAGCGGAGCTCCAAGCTGCGGGCCCCCCACAGGGGAGCGTCTGTTGCACCAAGAGTCATGATGGATCGACGAGATCAAAGACTACCTCCACAAAGGGATCCTTCCCGAGGAAGATGCTGAAATAGAACGAATTGCCCGCCAAGCAAAATCGTACCAAATCCTCGAAGGAAGTCTCTACCGCAAGCGCCCAAACGGCATCGCGCTCAAGTGCGTCCCTCCTGAAGATGGAAAACTGCTGATTAAGGACATCCACAGCAGGGAATGCGGCCACCATTCGTGCGCCCGCACCCTCGCAGGAAAAGTATTCAGGAGCGGCTTCTACTAGCCTCAAGCGCTTCAAGATGCATCGGACATCATTCAAGCTTGTGAAGCCTGCCAATTCCACGCCAAGCAAATCCACCAACAAGCGCTGGGGCTACAAACAATTCCGCTCTCGTGGCCGTTTGCGGTCTGGGGGCTGGACATCCTGGGACATTTCCCAACGGTGCAAGGTGGATATCGCTACCTCTTCGCGGTCATTGACAAGTTCACAAAATGGCCTGAAGTGGAGGTGACGCGCACAATCACAGCAGGCGCGGCGGTGAAATTCATCAGAGGCCTGGTCTACCGCTTCGGAGTGCCTAACCGCATCATCACCGACAATGGCTCGCAATTCACAAGTGGCATCTTCAGAGCCTACTGTCAGAAGATGGGCATCAAGCTCTTCTTCGCCTCAGTCGCCTATCCGCAAAGCAACGGACAGGCCGAGTGCGCAAACGCAGAAGTCCTCAAAGGCTTAAAGACCAGGACCTTCGATATCCTCAAGGGCCACGACAAGGGCTGGATCAATGAGCTACCCTCGGTGCTCTAGTCCATCCGTACCACGCCACCCAAGCCCACCGCGGAAACGCCGTTCACACTAGTCTATGGAGCCGAAGCAGTCCTCCCCGCAGAGATAAAGCATGGATCCCCACGGGTCCTTGCCTTTAATGAGGACCAGCAAGAGGACCTCCACAACGACGACCTGTTGCTCCTTGAAGGGCTAAGACACCGCGCCGCCCTCCGGGCGGCCAAGTACCAGCAGTCCCTGAGGCGCTACCACAGCCGCAATGTGCGCTCGCGCACCCTGGAGGCAGGCGATCTCGTCCTCAGGCGAATCCTCTCCGGGGAAGGCCTCCACAAGCTGTCCCCGATGTGGGAAGGTCCCTTCAGGGTCACCCACATCGCCAGGCCTGACGCGGATCGTCTCGAGACGGAAGACGGCGTCCCCGTCAAGAATCCATGGAACATCATGCATCTGCGCAAGTTCTACCCGTGATCATTATCACGTCAGGGCATTTAGCGAAAGAGGCAGCCCACGGCTCAACCTCCAAGCACCTTTTTGTCCCTCAAGGTTAAAAGCTCAAGGCTTAAACCTCGCAAACCTTTGTATCCGCAAGGAACAAGTTAAAAAAGTGATTATTGTCACGCACGTGATCATTGTCACATCGAGACGTCAAGCGGACGAGGCAGCCTACGGCTCAACCTCCAAGCATATTTCGTCTCTAGAGGTTAAAACGCCAAAAGGCTTAAACCTCCAAAAACATAGCTTTGTCTCCTAAAGGAACAAAGCCACAATGGTCATTGCCACACCCGTGATCATTGTCACGTCGAGAAGACAAGCGGAAGAGGCAGCCTACGGCTCAACCTCCAAGCAATGTCATCTCTAGAGGTTAAAACGCCAAAATGCTTAAACCTCAAACACATTCTTTGTCTCCTAAGGGAACAAACGCAACCGTGCTCATTGCCACGCACGTGATCATTGTCACGTCGAGGCTCCTAGCGGACGAGGTAGCCTACGGCTCAACCTCCAAGCATTCTTGTCTCTGGAGGTTAAAACGCCAACGGCTTAAACCTCCAAAGCCCCAAAGGCTTCACTCGAGGGAAAACCCTCTGAGCTCTCAGTTAAAACGAGCCACCTTAGGCCGTTGAGAGTCTCTGCCACCAACAGGTGGTCCCCATGCCTCGACATGGTCAGAGCATTAACTTGGCAATCCCAAGCATAATGACTCAATCTCGTTCCTAAGTGAACTTAGCGCTTCGGCGCCGCTTAAAAAATGTTTTTTGGGTGTTTTTTATTTACGCATTACTATTGTTGAAGTGTGCGCTTATATCTCTCCACATGTGTACCTCGTGAGCGGGGGCTGAGTACGGTGCCAGTGCCTCAAATGACACACCAGCAGCACTGCAAAATCCAAGAGTCCGAGCTCTGGTTTGAGGGCAAGATCCCACAAACACGCCATCTCTACAGAGGACCTTGGTACTTACTCTCCTCGCAAGGAACACCTGAGGGGACCTATAAGCGCACACGAGTCCCTTGAACCGTGTTCCAGCATTTGGGTTCGCCCCTCTAATACCTGCAGGGAAGAATTCCCCCGCGAGCCTGAAGGGGCATCCGTGAGCGACCCCTCAAGCGCCAACCTCGCCAGGCGAAAAGCCTCCCCAGGAGCGACCCCTCAAGCGGGCAACCTCGTCAGGCAAAGAGCCTCCCCAGGAGCGACCCCTCAAGTGGGCAACCTCGCTGGGCGAAAAGCCTTCACAGAGCGAAAACCTCGAGAAGCTAAGTCTCGCACCCACGCTTTAAGAGCGTTTTTCTCTCAATAGCGCGCGTCTTTGCCCCTCGAGCGACTTCGCTTCCCCTTACGCTTCATGGACTACTCGCACGTCTAAGGCGGGCACTTGAGCATCGTGACCTAAGGCTCTTACCTCTCTTAGGCCTAAACTCCCCCCGGCCTTGCGGAGTCATTGCTCCCGCATACCGAGGTGGTGGAGTCATGGCACGAAGAGATGGGACCTAACGACGCAGAGAACAAATAGACATGAAGATGAGTCCAAAGAGACCTCACGAGGGGCAGACAAGCTCGAATTAAAACAGCAGTTAAAAGTATATTACAAGCCAAAGGTCTTAAGATGTCTAAAGCACACAGCTGGTGCAGATACAAGCGCTCGCAGGCGCAATGGAGAATGAATCAATGGGAAGCCGCACCGCCATGGACCTCCTCCGCGGCGCCCTCTTCAGCCTCGGCAGAGCACGCCTCCTCCTCGCTGTCCTCCGGCGCAGCCTCCGTGCGCCTGAAGCGGTTGCAGAAGGCGTCCACCTGCTCGCGGAGGGAGCTTGAGGCCCGTTGCGCGTCCTCGCCCTGAGCGGCTTCGGTCACAGAGCCGAGGTCGAAGTCTGGCGTGAGGAGCTTGAGGTTGGTGAAGATGCGATCCACCACCACCCCCAAGAGCTGCCGACTCTCGTCCTCGATCATCTCTTGAAGCTCGGCGACGGGACCCTCGAGCGCTGCGAAGAGCTGGTCGAAGTAGACCAGGTACATGGCAGCATCGTCGCGGCCCCGAACATCGGTGTGCGGCGCGTCTGCTCCCAGCTGCGAGGCCAGCTCGTTGCCACGAGCAACCAGCGACTCGAACATGCGCTCGCGCTCCTTCGTGAGCGCCCGAGACGCGTTGGCAGAATCCGAGGCCTCCACCGCTCGCTGCATCGCAGGGGCCACTTGCTCCTCCACGTCCTTGGCCAAGGAGTTGAGGTTGTGGACAGCCTCGGTGCGAGCCTCCTCCGCTCGGCGGCGGCCATCCCTAGCGCGAGTGAGGCGGGCCTCCAGCTTGGAGTTGGCCTTCTCGAGCTCGGCGATCTTCCGAGCGTCCGCGGCGTGCTTGGCCTTGAAGCGGTCCTCCTGCGACTGGGCCAGGTCGCGGTACTTCTCAGAAGTGGACTTGTGGAACTGCTTCTCGCGCTCCGCGAGGGCGTCCTCGGTCTCTTTCTTCTTCTCGGCGAAGCGCCGCTCAAAGTGCTCGTAAGCCACCTTCTGGGCAGCGACGTTTTCGTCGTACCTCAGGGTCGCCTGGGCCAACTCGCCCTCTCGCTCCTCGAGGGCCTCGCGCTGAGCATACAGGTCCTTCTCCGCCTGGAGTCGCTGCTCCTCGCGCTGCTGCAGCTCCTCCTCCTTGAGGACCAGTTGCTGCTCACGCTCGGCGAAGACCTTACGGTCCTTCTCCAGAGCAGCCGATGCGGCTTGGTGGGCGGAGAGCAGCTGGGCCTCCAGCTGGCCAAGCTCGCGACGCTTCTGCGCCAGCGAGCCCTCCATCGCCTCTCGCTCCGCCCTGACCTCGCGCAGGAGCTCCGCCGCAGCGTCGCGTTCCGCCTGGAGGGGGTTGAGCAGCTCTGCAGCGTCGCGGATGGCCCCCTCGCGGGTCTCCTTGGCGAAGCTGATAGCCTCCTCGCGGGCGGCCTGCAGTGCCAAATCTTCCAGCCGGCGCGCCTCGACCGCCGCGTGGAAGGACGCCCACGACTTCGCCAGCTCCTCCTGCTGCCGAGCGAGCCATATGTCCCCAAGGGCGAGGTGCGCCTCCAAGCCCTCCAGGTACTCCCTCACGAGGCCAAAGGCGGCCTCGTGGCGTCCCGCTCTCCAGTCCCAGCCGCGTAGCACCAGGTCTTGGCTCGTAGAAGGCCCGGCCTCGGCGTCGAGTCCCGCGGTCCAGCCTCGAGAAGAACTCGGGGGCTAGCTTGAGCCTCGCCTGAGCCTGTGCCCGCGCCCCCTTCAGGCCCTGCAGCCGCGAGGCGCTCCTCGCCTCCAGCCTGGCGGGGAGGAGAGGAAGAACCGTCCCCGGCAGACGCGCCCGCGCCTGCCGGTGCCTCGCAGGTCTCCGTCGCGGGCTGCGCAGAAGCGGTGGTCGCAGGCGACGCAACAGGAACACTCGGAGGCGTCGACGCGGGCGGCGGCGTTGGCTCGCGTGGCGGAGTGGCCTCGCACGGAGGCGTAGCCGCGCGAGGTGGAGTAGCAGCGCGAGGTGGCGACGAAGTTCTCGCCTCCGAGCCCTCCACCGCCAGAGGCTCGCGGGGCGCTGCCGGTGAATCCGGGCCCATGGCGCCCTCCTTCACCTGAGGACCAGCTGTCCCCGCGAGGGGCGCAGTCACCTCCACCTGAGCGCCTCCTCAAGGGGGACCGCTGGAGCTGCCTCCACAGGCCTCGCAACCTCGTCAGCCACGGCCCCGGTCGTGGCACTCTTCACCTCGGACGCCTTGCGGAGCCGGCGGCGCTTCGCAGGTGCTGGACCGCTGGCAAGAGCCCAAGAAAATACTTCAACAAAGGATGAGGTGGAAAAAGAAGCCAAGAGGGCAAACGACCTAGTGTCATATAAACTCACCCTGGAGGGGGAGCGCCAGCATCGACCCACGCCAGGCCTGACGAGCGCCATGAGGGAAAGGGCTTAGGAGCAGGCCTCGCGGGGGGCGCCTCCGCTTTCCTCTTGGAAGGGACGTCAGACAGCCTCGCCCCTGTGTGGTCCACGGCAACCTTGGTGCGAGGCCCGCACCTTCCTGGAGAGCCCTCCGCGCCTGAGGCCTCCTCTTCCTCAGATTCCTCCTCCAGGGGGCGCGAGGGCGCCACCACGAAGGCGTCTTCATCGCCTGACGAGATATCACGAATCTCGTCAGTGAACGGCCCAACTCTATAAGAGGAGACCTCCCCAGCTGTGGCTTCCTCCTCACCTAGGCCAGCTCCTGAAGCCGAGGGAGAATCGGCCCCCTCCGCTCCCCGTGGGGCCGACATCGGCACATCAGAGTCCGCCGAGCCTGTCGGGGTGAACGAAGGCATCCCTTCCAGGAAGGCCATGCGCTCCGTCAGGTTGTACTGGTGAAGGGGCCGGAGCGCCGCGCGGAGCTCATCCACGGGGAGCACAAAGGGGTTGACGAAGAGCGCGGAGAGGATGTTGTCGAAGACGTCCTTGTCGTTGTCCTCGACGTGGAGCCGCATCTTGTCGTTCGGCCCCGAGTACATCCACATGGGGACCGAGTGAGCTTGGAGGGGCGCGATGCGGCGAGTCACGAAGTCCGCCACGACCATATGCCCTGTGAGGCCCTCCTCGCGAAGGAAGCTCAGGCGCCCCATCAGGCTCACATTCTTGGCGCAGTCGAAGGTAGCCTTGCCCCAATGGGAGTTCTTCACCGGAGGCTCATCGGGGACCTCGAGGAAGGCGCAGGGACGCTCCACCCCGACGAAGAACCACTTCTGGCGGAAGTCGTCTACTTTCTTCGTCACAGACGTGATGGCCTTGCCCTCGCTCCAGGATATGGGGATGTAGACGCCCCCATGCCGTCGACGATGCAGAACGAGACGCACCCGGAGCGCTCGTTCTTCGCCGTATTCCGGAGCGCGTAGAAGCACCGGAACAGCCCCACCGTGGGCTTCAGGCACAGGTACGCCTCGCAGAGGTAGGCGAAGACGGCGAGGATGAGGACGGAGTTGGGGTGCAGGTGCAGCAGCTGCACCTGGTAGAACGCCAGCACCGCCTCCAGGAACGGAGAGAAGGGCGGCACCAGTCCCGCGGCCAGGCAGTGCTGGAAGACCAGGAAAAATCCCCGCGGGCACTTCCTGTGCGCCGCAGGCTTCAGGGCGGTGGCGCCGTGCTCGTTCGTCCGGTCCGTCACCAGGTATCGGACCTTGGAGAGCGCCTTCTCGTTGACGCGCACGCCAAGCAGCACCCCGCCCATCACGGTCTCCGTGGCTTCCGCCTGGGAGGAAGACCCCGCGGCGGCCTTGCCCTTGCTCTTGAGAGGACTCATTGTCACGGGCGCGGAGGTTGGAAGGAGTTGGAGAACAGGAACTCGCAGAGGAGAGCGGAGGCGGAGAGCTCTGTAGAGCGGAATTTTTTGCGAAGGATTGGAAACGGTAACGGCTCCCTGCCGCTGCGCTCGGGCTTTATGTCCCCTGCCGGAGCAGTTACCGGGGCGTGGTGGGACCCCCCACGACTCACGCCCCAGATCGTGCGAAGCCGTTAATCGTCCAAGTGCCGCGTGGCTCGGGCCGGCTGGGCACTAAGGGCCCACGACGCTTCGCCTAAGCCCATGGGCTCAGTCGTGCCCATCATGGGCCCGGGGGCTACTGTCGGCCCAGTGGGAAC
Organism: Poa annua; assembly: GCA_026929855.1. Lineage (NCBI taxonomy): Eukaryota > Viridiplantae > Streptophyta > Magnoliopsida > Poales > Poaceae > Poa > Poa annua. The sequence goes on from CM049428.1 coordinate 31,736,479, forward strand.
TGGGGTATCAAGAGCCCATTCCCCCTAGGCCTCGCACGCGGGCAGTCGGACGAAACGACTAAGGATCAGGCGTCACCGCCTGGCGGGACCCTTGAGAGGCGATTCCCTTCGAGGGCCTGAATAGGAAACGAGGTCCTCAAGGGACCCCTCGCTTCTCAAGACCCCTCGCCTCAGGGGACCCCCCCCCCCGAGGCACCAACCCGCCTGAGGGGAGTCCAACAGGAATCTCCCCTCAAGCCTGGAGGGAAACGTCGTGGCCAAGGAAACACGGCAGAGCGCACGTGACCTCTGCCACGCTCGTGCAGTGGCGCGCAAACCCCCGTCGCTATCCCTGGCGATAAAGTGGTCAACAAAGCTGCTCCGCCTGCTGCGCAGCTGTAAGGACCTTCTACTCTGACGATAAAGTAGATGGACGGCGCAACCCTCCAACGGAGATCGTCATCGCGGGCTCCACCTCAGAGACTGCCCGCTCTGCTGATAGTACCGCGCGGTCGGCCGCCTGTCGGCCACGACGCCACCTTTATCAACAATGCACCGGGTCCATGGACGAATGGAGCGCGGTGGACTCGTCCTCCGCCCTGCCACTGGCAAGTGGGAGCCACCTTGAAGGCCAAGCCGAAGGAGAAGGCCCGAGGCGCCTATAAAAGAGAGAAGACATCCATCGTAGCAAGGGTCGGTCGGCCCTTTGCGTGCAAAACACCCTTGTAAACCCTTGCAACGCAGGTTAGGTTAGCCTCTGGCTGGAGGAGGAAGAAGATCATCGCTTCCCTCTCCAGGCAAGAACTGCCTCAAGGGGGCTTCCGGCAAGCTCAATTGTACTGTAATCCTCCACATATAATACAGACAGGCAGGAGTAGCAGTCTTACCTCCTCACGAGGGCCGTGAACCTGGGTAAAGGACTGTGTCTTCCTTGGTCGGGTGTGCGTCTTCTTCGGGTCCGGCGAGCAACGTCACAGAGCCACTTGAGGGTTTAGACCTCCGCGTTCAATCCCCTCTCGAACTACACTTCAGGAAGTGACTACCCCCGATTCCTGGGAGTCATAACCCGACATCAACATCGTCTGGCGCGTAGCGTGCTAAATTGTTGAAGTCCTCTATGTATCCAGCAACTGTGCGGTTTCCTTGACGTAGATTGCGGAATTCTCTTTTCTTCAAGCTCATCACACCAGTTGATATGTGTGTAGTATAGAAACCTTCTTGGAACATCTCCTAGGTGACCTCCTCAATTGGGTGAATGATCTGATAGTTGCCCCACCAGCTGGCTACAGGTCCTCTAGCAGATATGCCGCAAACCTGACCTTCTCTGCTTCTGTGCACCCAATGGTTACCAGATTCTTATTCACCGAGCGTAACCACTCATTTGCTACAATTGGCTCTGAGGCGCTAGTTAATGTTGCTGGTCGCAGCCTCAGAAATCTGGTGAGCATGTCCACATGAGGGGGTGGTGGTGGTGGTGGATTGTTGTTGTTGTTGTTGTTGTTGTTGTTGTTGTTGTTGTTGTTGTTGTTGTTGTTGTTGTTGTTGTTGTTGTTGTTGTTGTTGTTGTTGTTGTTGTTGTTGTTGTTGTTGTTGTTGTTGTTGTTGTTGTTTTCGTTGTTGTTGTTGTTGTTGTTGTTGTTGTTGTTGTTGTTGTTGTTGTTGTTGTTGTTGTTGTTGTTGTTGTTGTTGTTGTTGTTGTTGTTGTTGTTGTTGTTGTTGTTGTTGTTGTTGTTGTTGTTGTTGTTGTTGTTGTTGTTGTTGTTGTTGTTGTTGTTGTTTGCTAGGAACTGAGTCATCACTTGCATGAGTTGGGTTAACACTTGTGTTATCCCATTGTTGTCGTTACCATTGGTGTATTCATTGTTGTTGTTGTGGGTTTCTCGACGAGGAGCATTTGTTGGTTTTAGCATAGATAAGCAGAGATAAAGAGATCTAAGAGAAGAAAATCCTACCCTCACAAACAATCACGACAAAAGCAACACAACAAACATTCATGAAACAACATCTATCAAACAACAAGCAACAAGATTCAAACACAAACCTGAAAGAGCATTTTCCCTCATGTGTGGTTTTGGTAATTAAATGACAATCTCTATGGACTAATGTTTGCATTGAGATATATATAGATCATGTCCATGGAATTGTGGAATTCATGTGTTGGACTCTTGAAGCTTATGTGTTGAGTGAAGCATATTGCAAGTATGTCTTGAAGGATTCAAGACACCATATTAATGAATAAATGTTGGAAGATACAAGGTTGATCAAGATGTTGATCAACACACAAAGCTACAAGATGTACCAAGAGCGATCATGTATCTCTTGGGATGGTAAACACTTGTCCGCATAGCTTTGTGAACTAACCCATGATATATGTGTGTGTGGTATCTTTATATGAGGTTAGGTATCTTCCCATGGGCTTGCATCAAATGAAGATTTCATATAGCTCATGGAGGATGACGTCATGTGGTGATCGTTATCAAGGTGAGATGTGCAAGACCAAGAGAAGCTTCTTGAAGAGATCCTATGCTTGGTGCTTGCAATGGATACATGAAGATGGAGCTAAGCGAGACTCTCCCATTGTGAGCATGGGGAGTATTTGGAGAAGTCTTCATCAAGCATGTGCTTGGACGCGCAATCAAGAAAGATGATCCACTAGAAGAGATGAAGATAGTCATCATCCAACTCAAGTGGAATGCTCAAGGCAAAGGTATGATCTTGGTAGGGCTATAGGATAGATAGGCGTACTATCAAGAGGGGTTCTCAAGTTAGTAACTTGATCGCATCATTGTGGAGAGCTCAAACCTTTGCATACTTGGCATATCATGTTTCTTGGTTCTTATTTGTCCTTTATGTTGGTGAGGAATTAGAGCTTGGTTCATCTCCATGTCACGCTCTTGTTCATCGAAATCGGTTTACTTTAGACAACTTGTTGCGTTTTCGGTGGCGGAAATATTGTCGGTTCTACCATGAGGAAAGTCCCACACCTTGCATGTTGGGTGCTCATCGTCGCTATATGTCCAACAAAATTGGTTTCACCTCATTTGGAGTTCATTTGCAAAAGTTATAGCAGTTTTCGTTTCAGTGTTTTGCTGATTCGGATTATTGGGGTCGGATATTCCGCTCTACCGGAATTTCCGGTTCCCCAACTCATCCAAGAAAACGGCTAAGGAAAGGAGAAAACGGGTTCTGACGCGAGCCGGAAATTGTGCTCGGAAATTTCCATCTACCGGAATTTCCGAGTGCACCTAGAAAGCCCTCCAGTTTTGGCCTCTGTTTTAAATAGCCGGCTATAGCCCGGCTATAGCCTTGCCAGAGGCTCCGCGCTACGACTAAGCCTTTCATAGGGTATAGAGATAATAGCCGCTATCGTCCGGCTATAGCCTGGCTAAATGGATTTAGCCCGCTATTTTTCAGGCTATACCGGCTATAGGAGTCCCAAAAAAATTTGAACAAAAATTATCCCGCTTAATTTTATAATATGGGGACAAAACCATGTCCGGAACTTATTATTCTTCATATATATATTATGTGGCTATGTTAATATCTTATACATTTGTGAATTACTGGCATATATACACAGATATATGTTGTTAGAATACTGTTTTTTTTCCATTATTAATCAACGCGGCTATATGGTCATAGCTGCGCTATAGCCCGGCTATAGCCTTTCGTAGCCTCTAAAATCGCCGGGGCTAAACAAAATAGCCGGCTATTTTAAACAGAGGTTTTGGCTAAGGAAAGAAGGACTTTTGGTTCTGACTCGAACCGGAAATTGTGCTCGGAAATTTCCATATACCGGAATTTCCGAGTGCACCGAGAAAAGCCCTCCAGAAACGGCTAAGGAAAAGTTTGGTTTTGGTTCTGACTTCAGCCGGAATTTCTGCTCGGAAATTTAATGGACTCGGAATTTCCGGGTAACCGGAATTTCCGAATCTCACTTATACCGGAATTTCCGAGTGTCGAAACAGCCAACGGCTATATTTCCTGGAGGGTTATAAATACCCCTCCCCTTCTTCTTCCCCAGAAAATCTAAGGCAGCACGACTTTCCCCTCTCTCCTACTCCATTGTTGACCTTGGAAAGCTCACTCCCCTCTCAATCCCTCCATAGAATCTTGCATATTCTTTAGGGAAAGTTGAGAGGAGATCTAGATCTACAATCCTACCAATCTATCTCTCCTCTAAGTAAGGGGAACTTAGTGGATCTAGTTCTTGGAGTTCCTTTGTGGTTCTTCTTCTTTGTTCTTCCCCTCTTCTCCCCCCATAAGCATTAGTTGCTTTTGGTGGGATTTGGGAATGAAGGATTTGACTCCTTTGTGGTTTCCTTTGTTCTTCCTCTCTTATTCCCCCATAAACATTTGATGTTGTGTTGGAATTTGAGAGTGAAGGACTTGAGCACTTCGTGTGCTCTTGCCATGTCATTTTCATCGGTTTGAGCCCTCCACGAGGATTTGTGGTGGTGATACTTGTGAGCTTGTTACTCTTGGGTCTTTGGACCCTAGACGCCTTTTGTGGCCGGCCTTTTGTGTCCAAGACCTTTTGTGGTCATCTTGAGAGCCCCCAATTAAGTTGTGGGTGTGTGCTCAAGACTTGGGAGCCCCCAATTTAGTTGTGGGTGTGTGCCTCAAGAGTTGTACGGGATTCGATCTCTGCCCCAAAGGAGATCAATAGTGGAAGGTGAACTCGCAACCTTTTGTGGTTGAGTTCATCAGGAGAAGAAGGTGAACCTTTGTGGCGTTGCGGCTAACCTGTTGTGGTTGCGCACACCTCTCCAAACGAGACGTACACCCTTGGGTGGAACTCGGGAATACATCCTCGTCTCCGCGTGCCTCGGTTATTTCTATACCCGAGCTCTTTACTTATGCACTTTACTTTGTGATAGCCTTCGTGCTTGAAGTTATCTATCTTGCTAGCTATCACCTTGTTACTTGTATTGCTTAGCATAAGTTGTTGGTGCACATAGGTGAGCCTAGTATTTATATCTAGGTTGTATGCTTGTTAAAGTAAACCTCTAGTTTTATTCCGCCTTTATCAAGCATACCGGAAATTCCGGGTCATTCTTGGACCAGATATTCCGGCTCCTCGGAAAAAGTTTTAAATCGCCTATTCACCCCCCCTCTAGGCGACGTCTATCCGTACAAAACCACCAGTCTACTATTGTCATACAACCTGAATTGGTATGATCAATACACTAACACGATATCGTAGTTCTAATTTAAGTGGTGGTCTGATCTAAGGAAAAAAATGATGTACTTTCTTGTCTTCTTATCCTTCATGGACTTAGTGCGATGATTCTTCTGAGATCTTTACTTTTACTTCATTGATGAAATCTGGGCATCCTTGGCATGCATCTGGTCTTCTTGATCGCATAGTTCCAAGGCCATATTCACTATGTCATCTCAACTGGCTCACAGGGGTCTTCAAGCCATTAGTCTTCTCTATCTCCCTTTTAAGTTCTTCAAGTTCTCTTTCCACATCTTTGAGGTATCCTTGAGTACTGTGCATTCTAAACCTAATTCTCCTTGAAAGTTCCTCGATGGCCCTCCAAGCTGCTCTTCGTGCTGCATCAAAGAATGATGTTTCAAGTACTCTATTGGTGAACATCCATCGCCCCGTTGTCTTGTGGTCGTCTTCTTTATCCTGATACAAGTGTAATTCACCCACCAGTATGCTTGGTCTTCATACATTACAGGGAATCGTTTGTAAACTGCTTCTCCATTAAATCCCATGGTCTTCATACTCTCCTTAAGTACTTTTGGGAACTCAGTTTCACATTCCAAAGTCATGGTAAACACTGGTGCTTTCTTGAGTGAGTCTATGAGATTGGACATCTATAAACGAGAGAAGACATTTATAAGGATGTGTAATGGATTAGAGTATGAGGAAAGATGTATTTTTAAAAAAAAATAAGGAATAAAATAAATTTTTTATTCCTAAGGTATTTTCCTATTTCTATTCCAAACCTAGGGTCACGAACTTACAAGCAACACAGTGCTCTGATACCATCTATGGAGGCCCTCCTTATTATAAGGTAGCGACCTCCTGTGTATTGTGCTAGTCCCTGGATCGACTTGCTAGCACACACAGTTTAAGATGAAATACCATAACATTGCATCAATATTCATTACACGATGATCCAGAAATAAAATGGTTCGATACAAGGTGCATAGCCCATGGCTAGCTCAAACCGAAATAAACACACAACAGAAAGAAAATTGATAAGTGAGCTCGATCTTCATCACGTGCCACATGCAAGGCATGTTGGTTGGAGACTCGCGACCCTATCAATCGTTACTTCTCGTCAGAGGGTCCTGCAATGGTGAGTTGCATACCAAACTATATTGGGTGAGCACAATTGAATTGTGGTGGCAAGTGATACTAGTGGATACATAAGGCATCCTATCATCTACATGAATATTTGGCTTGGTTGAGTTTGAGGCTGATTTGCATAAAGCAAGTTTTATCCTATATTTTTCAAGAAATATTGTATCCTTCAATTAATATCATGTGGGTTTCCTGTGCCATAATGGTTGGCATCACCACTTTATGTGTAATTATGCATTTGTGGGTTTCCTGTGCAACCTTATAGGTTAGCATCACCACAAATTATTAACTAACCATTTATGGGTTTCCTGTGCAACCTTATCGGTTAGCATCACCACTTAATATGATCATGTGGGTTTCCTGTGCCACCTTGTCGGTTGGCATCACCACAACTGTCATATTTTACCCTTGTTCAACCCATCAATTTTATTTCGAAACTGGAATGATGAGATCCTCCGTCAGTTCCTTGTCCAACTGCTCAAATTGTCAGTAACCGGGGACACGGCTAAGTACTTAGTTTTTGACTCTCGAGAGTTTGTGCACTTTCACCACAAGACCCAATCATTCCCTCGTCCATGTCACCCAATTATGAAATGGAAAAGAGAAGACGGAGACGAGACCTTTCAGAAGTAATTCCCCAAAATCATGTTGCGGACCCATCCCCACTTATCATCCCAACATCAGCGGGTCACGCGAACTTCGGGGTCTCACAACTTATATGGTCAAGACAGAGCCCATATGACATGTGGCTGCACTGGAAGCAATCTAAACAGGGAGTAACTTCGAATCTCTTTGATCCTGGGTGGCTTTCCACACTTGCAATCCATCGTCCCATCCTGGGGTTACCCTGGGGGATCACCATTTCCAACTGTCCACCAACACGCAGGTAGTTCATTAAACTTAGTTGTTTTTTTCCTTTTAGTTGTTTTTCCTTACTCAACTATTAAAAACATTTTTGATAGCATATCCAAGTATCAACTAAGTTCAGTGGCTCACTAAGCCTAGAGGGGGTGTGAGTGGATGTCTATTCTAAATAGGATTCCCATATCATAGCATATTATACCAAATCTGGTAGTAGGCCTATCATGCATACTACTGAAAACACTAAATGCAATAAAATAAAAATAGTAGGACATTTATGAGTGAGCATCACTTGCCTTGTTCACAAGGGGAACACGCGTAACTACCACAGCAACGGGAACACTCCACACAATCTAAATTAATAAATAACACTCCATCAACATCCTAATCATTCACATGCACAATCAAAACAATGTCATGCAATTATGGATGAAAACCACATTATTAAAAGTGTGGAACACTTTCGTAGTTCTCTGGTTGCTTAATATATGTATGATGGCATGAGTCAATTTTAAATGAATTTGTATTTGAAAATCATTTGATTTATATAAGTTTACACAAAACAATTGCTCTTGTGTAAATAATTATTCATAAAAAAATATGTTTTAGTTCCACTGGACAGAGGATACAATTTAGAAACATTTATCAGAAGGTTTCACCTGAAATATAATTTTGGAAATTAAGATATGGTTTATATGGTCGAAATTCTCCTCTGCATATTATTCCAATTTAACAGATGCAAAAGGGAAAACTATTGATGCCAAAATGATCTACATGAGAAGGGCTTTGCCACGGTATAAAGTTTGGTAAATTTGGACTTATGGTTTGAAAGTTATGAAATTTTGAAGTTAGAGATATTTTCTGCTTTTTAAACATTTACTTAATTCACGGATTAATCTCAGCCGTCCGATCTAACTTACGCGGACGCACGGGATTAATCGATACCGGTTCGAATAATACGGAAAAATGGCAGCCGATGGATCTAGATCCAACGGCCCTGGATCTAGGTGACCTAGAGTGGGCGGCGCGTTGCACCGACACGATTCCGACCGCAGTGGCGCCATGGCTAGCGTGCACGGTCGCGACAGGGAAGAGGGATGAGGGGTACAACGGGCTCACCGGAAGACGGAAGGGGCTCGAGGCGGTTGGTTGGCGCAGTCGGGGGGGGGGTGCTTTGTGGCAGTGGTGATTTCTTCGCTGGAGTCGAGGTGGCGGACGGCGGTGTCGGTCGCGGATGCGGTGCTTACCCTGGTGCACGACAGGGGATGGGACATGGTCAGGGGGGTGTGCGAAGGAGATACGAAGTCGAGGGGGTGGACGAGAGGGGGCGACGCAGAATGTGCTCACCGGAATCAGTGAGGAACGGCGGCGGCCATGGCGGTCTCTAGCGATGAAATCCAGCGAGATGGTGGCGGTATGAGGGCGCACGTGCTGGGTAAAATGAAGAGGAGGTGGTGCCCTATTTAAAGAGCGTCTCGGGCGAGGCGTGGGAGGTCGGAGGCGTGCAGGACGTGGGCGGGAGCACATCGAGGTCGCCGGGATCGTGTCTTCGTGGGCGTCGCTGGCGGTTGGAGAAGATACTGACAGGTGGGTCCTACCTATCAACGGTAGGGAAGGGGTTGCGCGGGGCTGGGCCACTGCTGGGCCGACGCGCGGTAGAAAAGGGCTGGCCCGGCTAAACCCTTTTTTGTTTTCCTTTTCTTTTCTGTTTTTCTTATTTATTTCATAACTTATATTTTATTAATCCAAATGAGTTCAAACAAATTTCTACAACTTTGTAAAGTCTAGATCTTTCTTTCAAAACTTTCAAACTCATGTTTGTAATACTTTTCAAATTATGACATTTTCAAATTATGATAATTAACACCTTTCGACAAATTAAAATAAGAGTTTGAATATGATGATTTGTGTCTTTACAAAATAAGAAAAATATCACAAATACATATGATTAAAATAAATCATTCCAAACACTTTTCCACTTTCAAACATTTGACTAAAACTATATTTTAAAAATAAACGATGTTTCAAATAATTTTATGACTATAAATATTTATCTAGGGTTTAATAAGAATCCAGATATAATGTTTTTGAATTAAATATTTTATCCAAAACATTTTTGAAATAGGTATACCTCAAATAATTTAAAGTACTTTGCAAATATGGTTTTAAGTTTTATTTAATCTCTAAAAGTTTATCTATAGCTCCACACTCAAGTTTGAAAAATAAAGTTTACTGATTCTATTAAATTCATAATACTTTTGAATAAGTCATAAAATCCTTTTTAGTTGATCTTCTAGGTATTGATGGTTTTAATTTTAATATGAAATAAAAGTTTTAAATTTTAGTGATTTTTAAACATTCCAAAATTTTGGGATGTTACATACAACCACCCTTTAAAGGAATCTCGTCCCCAAGATTCGGAGAGGCTAGAAAGAAAGATGGGTTTGGATATCTGGGTTTAGGAGAGTTGGGTGGGCTAACACCCTTAAAAGAAACTTTTGTTGGTTGTCTAGGACTATTGTTTCCACCGTCGAGGTAACTCAGGTGAGATGGCTAAATTTTTAGTTTTTCAATTGTGCTTCATTATCCTTGATTCCAGATATATAGCATGTACTAGTATTTGAGAAATATTTACGCTGAAATTAACTGATTAAGGACTTACTGTTCACCGCTTCACGCGCCCCGAACACTTCTTCCGCATTGACATGATTCACATATCCTTTCTGGAATGGGTTGGGCTTTGCTGCTTCAATATCCTTATTTTCAGGGCAACCACTAGAATAATGCCCCATGTTTTTACACCTATAGAATTTTATATGACTTAGGTCCTTCTTGCCTTGGTGGCGATGATGTCCATTGCCATTTCCATTGCCATGGTGTTGGCCATTCTTGTTGTCACCATTGCTTCACTTTTGGTCTTCATTATGGTTGTGGTCATTTCCACCAATTTGATTGTTTCCATGGTTGTGGAATTTATTGACACTGCTTCCCTCATAATGATTGTGCCTCTTGTGTGAAGTTTCAGAGTGGTACTTGCTTGAGCTATGCTTCCTCTTACTATTTTCAGCTTTTGTTTGTTTGTTCTCCAAGATAGTGGTCTTGTCGAGAAGTGACTGATAGTTAGGGTGTAGACAACTGATAACTGAATGTCTAACTCATCATTCAGACCATCCAAGAATTTCTCCTTCCTCTTGGCATCTGTGTCAACATCATCTGGCGCGTAGCGTGCTAAAATTTTGAGGTCCTCTATGTATCCAGCAATTGTGCGGTTTCCTTGACGTAGATTGCGGAATTCTCTTTTCTTCAAGCTCATCACACCAGTTGATATATGTGTAGTATAGAAACCTTCTTGGAATATCTCCCAGGTGACCTCCTCAATTGGGTGTATGATCTGATAGTTGCCCCACCAGCTGGCTGTAGATCCTTCTAGCAGATATGCCGCAAACCTAACCTTCTCTGCTTCTGTACACCCAATGGTTACCAGATTCTTATTCACCGAGCGTAACCAGTCATCTGCGACAACTGGCTCTGAGGTGCTAGTTTATGTTGCTGGTCGCAGCCTCAGAAATCTGGTGAGCATGTCCACATGAGGGGGTGGTGGTGGATTGTTGTTGTTGTTGTTGTTGTTGTTGTTGTTGTTGTTGTTGTTGTTGTTGTTGTTGTTGTTGTTGTTGTTGTTGTTGTTGTTGTTGTTGTTGTTGTTGTTGTTGTTGTTGTTGTTGTTGTTTACTAGGATCTGAGTCATCACTTGCGAGTTGGGTTAACACTTGTTGTATCACATTGTTGTCGTTACCATTGTTATCTTCATTGTTGTTGTTGGGTTTCTTTACGAGGAGGCATTTGTTGGTTTTAGCATAGATAAGCAGAGATAGAGAGATCTAAGAGGAGAAAATCCTACCCTCACAAACAATCACGACAAAAGCAACACAAAACATTCATGAAACAACATCTATTAAACAACAAGCAACAAGATTCAAACACAACCACCAGTCTACTATTGTCATACAACCTAAATTGGTATAATCAATACACTAACACGATATCGTAGTTCTAATTTAAGTGGTGGTTTGATCTAAGGAAACAAAGTGATGTACTTCCTTGTCTTCTTATCCTTCATGGACTTAGTGCGACAATTCTTCAGAGATTAATACATTTACTTCATTGATGAAATCTGGGCATCCTTGGCATGCATCTGGTCTTCTTGATCGCATAGTTCCAAGCCATATTCACTATGTCAGTTCTCAACTGGCTCACAGGGGTCTTCAAGCCATTAGTCTTCTCTATCTCCGTTTTAAGTTCTTCAAGTTCTCTTTCCACATCTTTGAGGTATCCTTGAGTATTGTGCATTCTAAACCTAATTCTCCTTGAAAGTTCCTCGATGGCCCTCCAAGCTGCTCTTCGTGCTGAATCAAAGAATGATGTTTCAAGTACTCTATTGGTGAACATCCATCGTCCCGTTGTATTGTGGTCGTCTTCTTTATGCTGATACAAGTGTAATTCTACCCACCGGTATTATTGGTCTTCATCCATTACAGGGAATCCTTTGTAAACTGCTTCTCCATTAAATCCCATGTTCTTCATACTCTCCTTAAGTACTTTTGGGAACTCAGTTTCACATTCCAAAGTCATGGTAAACACTGGTCCTTTCTTGAGTGAGTCTATGAGACTGGACATCTATAAACGAGAGAAGACATTTAGAAGGATGTGTAATGGATTAGAGTATGAGGAAAGATGTATTGTTTTTTTAAATAAGGAGTAAAATAAAATTTTGTATTCCTAAGGTCTTTTCCTATTTCTATTCCAAACCTAGGGTCACGAACTTACAGGAAACACAGTGCTCTGATACCATCTGTAGAGGCCCTCCTTATAATAAGGTAGAAACCTCCTCTGTATAGTGCTAGTCCCTGGATCGACTCTCTAGCACACACAATTTAAGATGAAATACCATAACATTGCATCAATATTCATTACACGATGATCCAGAAATAAAATGGTTCGATACAAGGTGCATAGCCCATGGCTAGCTCAAACCGAAATAAACACACAGCGGAAAGAAAATGGATACGTGAGCTCCATCTTCATCATGTGCCACGGGCAAGGCATGTTGGTTGGAGACTCGCGACCCTATCAATCCTTACTTCTCATCAGAGGGTCCTGCTATGGTGAGTTGCAGCCCAAACTATATTGGGTCAGCACAATTGAATTGTGGTGGCAAGTGATACTAGTGGATATATAAGGCATCCTATCATCTACATGCATATTTGGCTTGGTGGAGTTTGAGGCTGATTTGCATAAAGCCAGTTTTATCCTATATTTTTCAAGAAATATTTTATCCTTCAATTAGTATCATGTGGATTTCCTGTGCCATAATGGTTGGCATCACCACTTTATGTGTAACTATTCATTTGTGGGTTTCCTGTGCAACCTTATAGGTTAGCATCACCAGTAATTATTTAACTAACCATTTGTGGGTTTCCTGTGCAACCTTATCGGTTAGCATCACCACTTAATATGATCATGTGGGTTTCCTATGCCACCTTGTCGGTTGGCATCACCACAACTCTCATATTTTACCCTTTTGCAACCCATCAATTTTAATTAGAAATTGGAATGATGAGATTCACCGTCAGTTCCTTGTCCAACTGCTCAAATTGTCCGTAACCGGGGACACGGCTAAGTACCTAGTTTTTTACTCTCGAGAGTTTGTGCACTTTCACCACAAGACCCAATCATTCCCTCGTCCATGTAACCCAATTATGAAATGGAAAAGAGAAGACCGAGAAGAGACCTTTCAGAAGTAATTCCCCAAAATCATGCTGCGGACCCATTCCCACTTATCATCCCTACATCTGCGGGTCACACGGACTACGGGGTTTCACAACTTATATGGTCAAGACAGAGCCCATATGACATGTGGCTGCACTGGAAGCAATCTAAACATGGAGTAACTTTGAATCTCTTTGATCCTGGGTGGCAATCCATCCTCCCATCCTGGGGTTACCCCGGGGGATCACCGTTTCCAACTGTCCACCAACACCCAGGTAGTTCATTAAACTTTGTTGTTTTTCCTTATTCAACTATTAAAAACATTTTCCATAGCACATCCAAGTATCAACTAAGTTATGTGGCTCACTAAGCCTAGAGGGGGTGTGAGTGGATGGCTATTCTAAATAGGATTCCCATATCATAGCATATTATACCAAAATCTGGTAGTAGGCTTATTATGCATACTACTGAAAACACTAAATGCAATAAATAAAAATAGTAGGACATTTATGAGTGAGCATCACTTGCCTTGGTCACACAGGAACACGCGTAACTACCACAGCAACGGGAACACTCCGCACAATCTAAATAAATAAATAACACTCCATCAACATACTAATCATTCACATACACAATCAAAACAATGTCATGCAATTATGGATAAAACAACATTATTAAAAGTGTGGAACACTTTCATAGTTCTCTGGTTGCTAAATATATGTATGATGGCATGAGTCAATTTTAAATGAATTTGTATTTGAAAATCATTTGATTTATATAAGTTTTACACAAAACAATTGCTCTTGTGTAAATAATTATTCATAAAAAAATATGTTGTAGTTCCACTGGACAGAGGGTACAATTTAGAAACATTTATCAGAAGGTTTCACCTTAAAAATATTTTTGGAAATTAAGATATGGTTTATATGGCCCAAATGCTCCTCTGCATATTATTCCAATTTCACAGATGCAAAAGGGAAAACTATTGATGCCAAAATGATCTACATGAGAAGGGCTTTGCTACGGTATAAAGTTTGTTAAATTTGGTCTTATGGTTTGAAAGTTATGAAATTTTGAAGTTAGAGATATTTTCTACTTTTTAAACATTTATTTAATTCACGGATTAATCTCAACCGTCCGATCTAACTTACATGGACGCACGGGATTAATCGTTACCGGTTCGAATAATACGAAAAAATGGCAGCCGATGGATCTAGATCCAACGGCCCTGGATCTAGGTGACCTAGAGTGGGCGGCGCGTTGCGCCAGCGCGATTCCGGCCGCGGTGGCGCCATGGCTAGCGTGCATGGCCGCGACAGGGAAGAGGGATAGGGGGTACAGCGGGCTCAACAGAAGACGGAAGGGGCTCGAGGCGGTTGGTTGGCGTAGTCGGTGGGGGGGGGGTGCTTCGTGGCAGTGGTGATTTCTTCGCCGGAGTCGAGGTGACGGACGGCGGCGTCGGTTGCGGATGCGGTGCTCGCCGTGGTGCACGACAGGGGATGGGACATGGTCAGAGGGTGCGCGAAGGAGCTACGAAGTCGAGAGGATGGGCGAGAGGGGGCGACGCAAAATGTGCTCACCGGAATCAGTGAGGAACGGCGGCGGCCATGGTGGTCTCCGGCGACGAAATCCAGCTAGATGGCGGTGGTATGAGGGCGCATGTGGTGGGCAAAATGAATAGGAGGTGGTGCCCTATTTAGAGAGCGTCTCGGGCGAGGCGGGGGAGGTCGGGGGCGTACAGGACGTGGGCGGGAGCACGATGGGGTCGCCGGGATCGTGTCTTCGTGGGCGTGGCTGGTGGTTGGAGAAGATACTGACATGTGGGTCCCACCCGTCAGCGGCAGAGAGGGGGTTGCGCGATTCTGGGCCACTGCTGGGCCGGTGGGCGATGCGCGTGCGGTAGAAAAGGGGTGGGCTGGCCCGGTAAACCCTTTTTTTGTTTTCCTTTTCTTTTCTGTTTTTCTTATTTATTTCATAACTTATATTTTATTAATCCAAATGAGTTCAAACAAATTTCTACAAGTTTGTAAAGTCTAGATCTTTCTTTCAAAACTTTCAAACTCATGTTCAAATAATGACATTATCAAATAATGACAATTAACACCTTTCGACAAATTTAAATAAGAGTTTAAATATGATGATTTGTGTCTTAACAAAATAAGAAAAATATCACAAATACATATGATTAAAATAAATCATTCCAAACACCTTTCCAATTTCAAACATTTGACTAAACTATATTTGAAAATAAACGATGTTTCAAATATATTTATGACTATAAATATTTATCTAGGGTTTAATAAGAATCCAGATATAATGTTTTTGAATTAAATATTTTATCCAAAACATTTTTGAAATAGGTATACCTCAAATAATTTTAAGTACTTTGCAAATATGGTTTTAAGTTTTAGTAAATCTCTAAAATTTTATCTATAGCTCCACACTCAAGTTTGAAAAATAAAGTTTACTGATTCTATTAAATTCATAATACTTTTCAATAAGACATACAATCGTTTTTAGTTGATCTTCTATGTATTTGTCGGGTTATGACTCCCTAGAAATGGGGATAGTCACTTCCTGAAGTGTAGTTCGTGAAGGGGATTGAACGCGGAGGTCAAGACCCTCGAGGGGCGCGGCGACGTTGCTCGCCGGACCTGGAGACGAATCACCCACAACAAAGTCGGACACCAGCCCGTACCCAGGTTCACGGCCCTCGAGAGGAGGTAAGACCGCTACTCCTGCTTGTCTGTATTGAACTATGGTGGTTACAGTACCGCAGAGCTTGCCGAGGGCCCCCTTGAGGCAGTTCTTGCCTGGGGAGGGAGCTATGATCTTCGTCCTCCTCCAGACAGAGGCTATCCTACTCAGCAACACTAGGGTTTACAAGAGTGGTAGCAAGCAATTGGCCGACCCTCGCTACAAAGGAGGTCTTGCCCCTTTTATAGGCGCCTTAGGCACTCTTCTTCTGCTCGGCCTTCGTGGTGGCTCCCACACGGCAGTGGCGTGGAGGAGAATGAGTCCACCGTCGCCCGATCGTCCATGGACGTGGTCCATCATCGATAAAGTTGGGCGCCATGTCCGACAGGCAGCCGACCGCGCAGTACTACCCGCAGGGACGACAGTCTCTGCGGTGGAGCCCGCGATGACGTTCTCTTTTGGAGGGTTGCGCCGTCCATCTGCTTTATCGTCAGAGTGGAAGGTCTTGGCAGTCCTGGAGCAGGCGGCACAACTTTATTGACTCCTTTATCACCAAAACGGCAACGGGAGTGCCTGTGTCACCATGTGGACGTGGCAGAGGCCATGTGCGTCCAGCCGTACTTCCTTGGCCGCGATGTTTCCGCACAGGCCTGGGTAGGCCTGTGGAGGGATTCCTGTTGACTTCCCTCTAGGCGTGTTGGCGCCTCGGGAGGGTCTCCTGAAGCGAGGGTTCGCGTGAGGCCCTCGCTTCCCCTTCAGGCCCTCGAGGCGAATTGCCTCTCGAGGGTCCCGCCAGGTCGCGAGGCTTGGTCCTTAGTCGTTTTGTCTGATTAGCCCGTGTGCGAGGCCTGGGGGGAGTGGGCTCTCCATACCCCAGTTCCCACTGGGCCGACAGTATTGATGGTTTTAATTTTAATATGAAATAATAGTGTTGAGGTCCCCGACGAGCCGCCGTTGAAGAACTCCCACTGGGGCAAGGCGACCTTCGACGGCGCGAGAAACACAAGCCTGATGGGGCGCCTGAGTTTCCTTTGCGAGGAGGGCCTCACGGGGCAGATCATCGTGGCGGACTTCGTGACACGCCGCATCGCTCCCCTCCAGGCACACTCGGTGCCCATGTGGATGTACTCGGGGCCGAACGACAAGATGCGGCTTCATTGCGAGGACAACTACAAGGACATCGTCGACGATGTCCTGTCCGCGCTCTTCGTCAACCCGACGGTGCCTGCCGTGGATCAGCTCCCCATGACGCTCCGGCCTCTCCATCAATACAACATGACGGAGCGCATGGCCATCTTGGAGGGGATGCCTCCGTTCACCCCGACAGGCTTGGCGGGGATGGAGGTGCCCCCGCCAGCGACGCGAGGAGCGGAGGCAGCGGACTCTCCCTCGGCCTCCGGAGCTGGGCTAGGTGAGGAGGAGGCCACGGCAGGGGAGGTGTCCTCTTAGAGGGCCGGGCCATTCACTGACGAGGTTTGTGACGTCTCGTCAGGCGATGACGATGCCTTCGTGGTGGCTCCCTTACGCCCCGTGGAGGAGGAGGCTGAGCAAGGGGAGGCCTCTAGCGCGGAGGCCTCTCCGGGAAGGCGCGGGCCCCGCACCAAGGCCGCCGTGGACCGCTCTGGGGCGAGGCCATCCGCCGTCCCCTCCAAGAGGAAAGCGGTGGCGCCTCCGGAGGGGTCAGGCGCCAGGACCTTGCGCTCACCAGGCCTGGCGTGGTCGACGCCGGCGCTGCTCCGTCGGGGTGAGTGCTCATGACGCTTGGTCGTTTTGATTCTTGTTCTTCTCATCGTTTTGCCCTCTCTTGAAGGTCTTTTCTTGGGTTTTTTGCCAGTGATCTTGTGCCTGCGAAGCGCCGTAGGCTTCGCAAGGCTGCTTACGTGAAGAGAGCCACGGCTGAGGCCGTGGCTGATGAGGCCACGAGGCCTGTGGAGACGGCCTCCACAGGCCCCACTGAGGGGGCGCCTCAAGCGGAGGCGGCCGCGCCTCAGGCGGGGGCGGCAGAGCCTCAGGCAAAGGAGGACGCGCCTCGCCCAGAGGCGCCTACACCGCCCCCCCGAGCCAACGGTGGTGGAAAACATGGAGGACAGGGCCTCTACGCCACCTCGCGCTCCTACTCTACCTCGCGCGGTCACGCCTCCGCGCGAGGCAACTCCGCCGCGCGAGCCAACGTCGCCGCGCGTGCCGACGCCACCGCGTGCGCCTACTCCGCCGTGCGCGCCCACGGCTCCTGTGCAGCCTGCGACGGAAGCGAGCGAGGCGCCAGCGGGCGCGGGCGTGTCCGCAGGGTGAGGTTCTTCCTCGCCTCCTCGTCCAGATGGAGGTGATGAGCGCCCTGCTGCCGCGGGTGCCGAAGAGGACGCTGGCGCGGACGTGGGCGGAGCCCAAGCTAGCCCCTGTGCTCTCCCCGAGGTCAGGCTCTCGGGGCTGGGCCCTCCTCAAGTCAGGAGCTGGTCCTTCGAGTCTGGGTGTGGAGCGCGGGGCGCCGCGAGGTCGCCTTTGGCCTCGTGAGGGAGTCCCTGGAGGGCTTGGAGGCGCAGCTGGCCCTCGGGGACATACAACACGCCCAACATCGGGAGGAGCTCGCGAAGTCGTGGGCGTCCTTTCATGCGCTGGTCGAGGCGCGCCGGCAAGAGGACTTGGCGTTGCATCCCGCACGCGAGGAGGCAACCCGCTTCGCCAAGGAGATCTGCGAGGGGGCCATTCGCGACGCTGCAGAACTTCACGCGCCCCTCCAAGAGGAACGTGATGCCGCTGCTGAGCTCCTGCGCGAAGCCACGGCCGAGCGCGAGGCAATGGAGGGCGCGCTGGCGCAGAAGCGGCGCGAGCTGGGCCAACTGGAGGCCCAGCTGCTCACCGCTCACCAGGCCGCGCAGGCAACCCTAGAAGGGGACCGCAAGGGCCTTGCCGAGCGTGAACAACAGCTGGCTCTCAAGGAGAAGGAGCTGCAGCAGCGCGACGAGCAACGGCTTCAGGCGGAGCAGGACCTAGCCACCCAGCGCGAGGAGCTTGAGACGTGCGAAGGAGACCTAGCCCAGGCGCTCTTGAAGTACGACGAGAACGTCGCTGCCCAGAAGCTTGCTTATGAGCGCTTCGAGCGATGTTTCGCCGCGAAGAAGAAGGAGGCGGAGGATGCCCTTGCGGAGCGCGAGAAGCAGTTCCGGCTGACCAAGTCTCAGGAGTACCGAGACATGGCTCAGAAGCAGGAGGACCGCTTCAAGGCCAGGCGTGCCACATATGCTTAGCGGATCGCTGAGCTCGAGAAGGCCAACTCCAAGTTGGAGGCCCGCCTCAAGCGCGCCAAGGATGGTCGTCGCCGAGCGAAGGAGGCCTGCACCGAGGCAATTCATGACCTCAACTCCTTGGCCAAGGATGTGGAGGAGCAGGTGGCTCCCGCGATGGAGCGGGCGGTGGAGGCGACAGACTCTGCCCAGGCGACCCGCGCGCTTACGAAGCAGCACGAGCGCATGTTCGAGGCGCTGGTCGCTCGGGGAAATGTGCTGCTGCGCAACTAGGCGCGGACGCGCCGCACACCGAGGTACGAGGCCGTGGCAATGCTGCCATGTACCTGGTCTATTTTGACCAGCTCTTCACGGCCCTCGAGAGCCCTGTCGCCGAGCTTCGCGAGCTGATCGAGGACGAGAGCCGGCAGCTCCTGGGGGTGGTCGTCGACCGTATCTTCACCAACCTCAGGATCCTCACGCCAGGCTTCGACCTCTCCACCGTGACGGAGGCCGCCCAAGGCGAGGATGCGCACAGGGTCTCCAAATCCCTCCACGAGCAAGTTGACGCTTTCTACAACCGCTTCAGGCGCACGGAGGCTGCGGCGGAGGACAGCGAGGAGGAGGCCGCCTCTGCCGAGACCGAGGAGGGCGCCGTGGACGACACCTCCGCCTGAGCCACACGCTATCGCGCCTGCGTGCGCTTGTATCTGAAACAATCTTATGTTTAGACATTTGTGATCTTTTGGCCTGTAATATACTCTTATTTGACATTTTTCTTTTAGCTTGCTTGCCCCTCGAGAGGTCTCTTTGGACTCATCTTCATGTCTATTTGTTCTCTGCGTCGGTAGGACCGATCTTTTCGTGCCATGACTCCGCCACTTCGGTATGCAGGAGCAATGACTCCGCAAGGCCGGGGGGAGTTTAGGCCTAGGAGAGGTAAGAGCTCTGAGTCGTGATGCTCAAGTGCCCCCCTTAGACGTACGAGTAGTCTAGGAAGCGTAAGGGAAAGCAAAGTCGCTTGAGGGGCAAACGCGCGCTTTAGAGGAGAAAACGCTCTCAGGGCGTGGGTGCGAGACTTAGCTTCTCGAGGTTTTCGCTCTGTAGCGGATTTTTGCCTGGCGAGGAGGTCCTCTTGAGGGATAATTCCCGGATGCCTCCTCAGGCTTGCGGGGGAGGGCTTTCTTCACTGTAGATGTTAGAGGGGCGAACCCAAATGCTAGAACACGATACAGGGGACTCGTGCGCGCTTATAGGTCCCCTCAGGCGTTCCTCACGAGGAGAGTAAGTACCAAGGTCCTCTGTGGAGATGGCGTGTTTGTGGGATCTTGCCCTCCAGCCAGAGCTCGGATCCTTCAATTTTGCAGTGATGCTGGTGTGTCATTTGAGGCACTGGCACCGTAATCAGCCCCCGCTCGTGAGGTACACATGTGGAGAGATATAAGCGCACATTTCAACAAAGTAATGCGTAAATAAAACTAACCACCATATATTACACAGCGGCGCCGTGGCGCTAAGTTCACTTGGGAACGAAATTGTCTCATTATGCTTGGGGTTGCCAAGTTAATGTTTTGACCATGTCGAGGCATGGGGACCACCCATTAGTGGCAGATACTCTCAACGGCATGAGGTGGCTCGTTACATGAAGAGCTCGGAGGGTTGACTCTCGAGAGAAGCCTTTGGAGTTTGGAGGTTTAAGCCGTGAGCTTTTAACCTCTAGGGGCAAAAAGTGCTTGGAGGTTGAGCCGTAAGCTGCCTCTTCCGCCAGATGTCTTGACGTGACAATGATCACAGGCGTGACGATGATCACGTTCTGCGTTTGTTCCTTCTGGAGACAAAAAATTCTTTGAGGTTTAAGCCGTGAGCTCTTAACCTCTGGAGACAAAAAATGCTTGGAGGTTGAGTTGTAAGCTGCCTCTTCCGCCAGATGTCTTGACGTGACAATGATCACGGGCGTGACGATGATCACGGGTAGATCTTGCGTAGGTGCATGATGTTCCATGGATTCTTGACGGGGATGCTGTCTTGAGTTTCGACGCGAGCCGCGCTAGGCCTGGCGATGTGGGTGACCCTGTAGGGGCCTTCCCACATCGGGGACAACTTGTGGAGTCCTTCCCTGGAGAGGATTCGCCTGAGGACGAGATCGCCTGCCTCCAGGGTATGCGAGCGCACGTTGCGGCTATGGTAGCGTCTTAGGTCTTGCTGGTATTTGGCCGCCCGGAGGGCGGCGCGGCGACGTAGTCCTTCAAGGAGCAGCAGGTCGTCATTGTGGAGGTCCTCTTGCTGGTCCTCATTAAAGGCAAGGACCCACGGGGATCCATGCTTTATCTCTATGGGGAGGACTGCTTCGGCTCCATAGACGAGGGCGAACGGTGTTTCCCCCGTAGGCTTGGGTGGCGTTGTGCGGATGGACCAGAGCACCGAAGGGAGCTCGTTGATCCAGCTCTTGTCGTGGCCCTTGAGGATGTCGAAGGTCCTGGTCTTTAGGCCCTTGAGGACTTCTGCGTTTGCTCGCTCAGCCTGTCCGTTGCTCTGCGGATTCGCGACTGAAGCGAAGCATAGCTTGATCCCCATTCTTTCACATTAAGCTCTAAAGATGCCGCTGGTGAATTGCGAGCCATTATCGGTGATTATGCGGTTAGGCACTCCGTAGCGCAGATCAGGCCTCTAATGAATTTCACCGCCACGCCTGCTGTGATTGTGCGCGTCGCCTCCACTTCGGGCCACTTAGTGCTTTTCGATGGCCACGAAGAGGTAGCAATATCCTCCTTGCGCTGTTGGTTAATGTCCCAGGTTGTCCAGCCCCCAGACCGCAAACGGCCAGGAGAGCGGAATGGTTTGTAGCCCCAGCGCAGGTTGGTGGATTTGCTTGGCGTTGAATTGGCAGGCTTCACATGCTTGGACGATGTCCACTACATCTTGAAGTGCTTGAGGCCAGTAGAATTCGCTCATGAAGACTTTGCCTGCTAGGATGCGGGCGCACAAATGGTGGCCGCATTCCCCGCTGTAGATGTCCTTGATCAGCATTTTTCCTTCTTTAGGAGGAACGCATTTGAGTGCGATGCCGTTTGGGCGCTTGCGGTAGAGATTCCTTTCGAGGATTTTGTAAGATTTTGCTTGGCGGGCAATTCGCTCTGCTTCAACATCCTCCTCAGGAAGGATCCCTTTGTCGAGGTAGCCTTTGATCTCGTCAATCCATCCTGCTTCTTGATGCACCGCTCTGAGCAACAGACGCTCCCCCAGTAGGGGGCCCACAATCTAGAGCCCCCCTTGCAGGCGGTGGTGGGAGCGCTTCGTCTGTGCTGGCGGGCATGGCCTCTTGAGGCTGTTTTATGGATGCCTTGACGAGTCTTTCTTCGAAGACGCCTGGCGGCTGAGCTTGCCTTTTTTATGCGCGCTTGGCGATGTCATCAGCCTCTTGGTTCTCCTTTCTTGGGATGTGCATGAGCTCCATTCCCCTGAAGTGCTTCTCAAGCCTGCGAACCACTTCAAGGTATGTGGCCATGTGGTCGTCCTTAGCCTTATAGCTTTTGTTTGAGAAGTTGACGAGAAGCTGGGAGTCGCCCTTGATGAGTAGATGCTTGATGCCTAGGGCGATTGCGGCGCGTAGGCCAGCAAGCAGGCCTTCGTACTCAGCGATATTGTTAGAGATTTTTTCTATTCCGAAGCACAGTTGGACCGCGTAATATAGCTTGTCGCCTTTTGGTGAGATAAGGACCACGCCAGCCCCACCATGGCGACAAGCGAAAGCTCCGTCGAACTTCATGGTCCAGTGGATGGGCATTTTATCTCCAAGGGGCTCTTGTTCTTCTCCCAAAGGCTCTTCAGGCGTTGGGTCAGTCCATTCGGCGACGAAGTCTGCCAGCGCTCTTCCTTTGATTACCCTTGTGGTATCGAAGCGCAAATTGAATGGCTGTAGCTCTATATTCCATCCTACGACACGATCTGTGGCATTTGGGTTGCGTAGGATTTGCTCCAGGGGAAAAGAGGTAACCACCGTGATGGGGTGCCCCTGAAAGTAGTGTCGCAACTTTCTTGAGGCGATGAGTAGTGCGAGGAGGAGCTTCTGCTGCATTGTATACCGCTCGCGAGCATCGCGCAGTACTGTGCTGACGAAGTAGACTGGATGCTCGACAAGGGTAGTCTGTGTAGCCTTGGTGTCTTTTGCCTGAAGGGGCTCCGCTAGGCCCTCAAGGGGGTTGGCCTCTGGAGGCTTGTCCTGTCCCTCGAGGGAGCTGGCCTGTGGAGGCTTTTTGGGTTCCTCGAGGGGGTTGGCCTGTGGGGGATCCTCAGGCTCCCTGGCGAGATCATTTTGCAGCAGTTGACTTGGGGCGGGCCTCTCTTGGGGCTTTGGGCCTGGCGGTAGGTTTGTGAGGCCTGCCCTTTCGTCGAGCTCTTCATAGGGAGTTTTTGGCTTTGGAGTGGTTGCACTCTTCTTGTGGAGTACTGGCTCTTCCTTTTCTACCACAAGGACGACACTTGCGGTCTGTGGAGTGGCTGATAGATACAGCTTCAGGTGCTCACCTGTCCTTGGGGCGACCATTACTGGTGGGCTAGCCAGGTACTTCTTCAAGTCCTCAAACGCTTTTTCAGCTTCAGGGGTCCACTTGAAAGTGCCTGTTCTTTTCATGATCTTGAAGAACGGCATGGCTCTTTCGCCTAACTTGGAGATGAATCTACCCAAGCTGGCCATGCAGCCAGCTAGGCGTTGCATGTCCTTGAGCCTGCGTGGAGGTAGCATGTCTTCTATGGCCTTGATTTTGTCAGGGTTTGCCTCTATGCCCCGATGGGACACGAGGAACCCAAGCAATTTGCCTGAAGGCACTCCAAAGACGCACTTGGCGGGGTTGAGCTTGATGTTCACCTTGCGCAGGTTGGCGAAGGTCTCTTCGAGGTCCCTGAGGAGAGTGTTTCCCTCTCAAGATTTTACGACAATGTCATCGACATATGCCTCGGCGTTTCTCCCCATTTGCTCGCCAAGCGCTATCCTCATTAGCCTCTGGAAAGTGGCTCCGGAATTTTTTAGGCCGAAGGGCATGCAGACATAGCAATACACACCACAAGGGGTGAGGAAAGCCGTCTTCTCCTCATCTTCCTTAGCCATTTTTATCTGATGATAACCAGAGAAAGCATCGAGGAAACAGAGGAGGTCGCAGCCTACCGTGGAGTCCACGATCTGGTCAATTCTTGGCATGGGGTAAGGGTCCTTGGGGCAGGCCTTGTTTACATCAGTGTAGTCGATGCAGAGGCGGCCTCCTCCGGTGGTTTTTGGGACTACCACGCCGTTGGAGAGCCAAATAGGGTGCGCGACTTCGCGTACGACCTTTGCCGCTTTGAGCTTCTCGACCTCTTTGACGATGAATGCTTGCTTCTCGGGGGCTTGTTTTCTTGCTTTTTGCTTGACGGGGCGCGCGTTTGGACACACGGCTAAGTGGTGCTCGATCACCTCCCTCTGTACACCAGACATATCTGACGGTGTCCATGCGAACATGTCAGAGTTTGCCTGGAGGAAGGCGACGAGCGTGCTTTCCTATTTGGGAGGCAGCGCGGCGCCAATGGTGACGCTAGCCCCCGAGCCGTCAGCCCCCGAGCTGCTAGAGCTTAGAGAGACTTTCTATGTAGCGGCTGGCTCCTGGGAGAACAACTGCTTCTTCTTCTTGGGCGTCTCGAGAGGCTCCAGGTCCTCGTATGCGGGGAATGCCATGGCGGCAGCCTTGTAGGCCGTCTCGACAGCGCGGGTGGCATCCAGGACATGTCCACGGATGGTGATTGTGCCAGCGCTGCCGGGGATCTTGACCATGTTGTAAGCATGATGCATGACGGCCATGAATTTCGCAAGCGCGGGGTAGCCGAGGATGGCATTGTACGCCAGGCCGATGTGCGTAACATTGAAGTCGATGTGCTCGGTGCGGTAATTTTCCTCGCTTC
Source organism: Poa annua (assembly GCA_026929855.1). NCBI lineage: Eukaryota > Viridiplantae > Streptophyta > Magnoliopsida > Poales > Poaceae > Poa > Poa annua. The sequence goes on from CM049428.1 coordinate 31,761,253, forward strand.
CGAAGGTGACGGCAAGCCTGACCTGGCCCAGAGGCACGATCGAGCCGCTGGTAACTTCCGTGAAGGGCCTGGAGGGCATGAGCCGCTCGTAGGGCACTTGAAGCGCTTCGAACGTATCTGTGGAGATAACATTAAGGCCTGTTCCACCATCAATGAGTGTCTTGGAGACAGCGACGTTGTCGATGGTGGGGCTGCAGACCAGCAGGAGGGTTCCAACAGCCTTGGTGGACTTGGGGTGGTCCTGAGCGTCGAAGGCGATGGTGTACTGCGACCACTTGAGGGGTCTGGAGATCTCGGTGCTAGGAAGGGCAGCATTGAGTTTGCGAGCGAATTGCTTGAACTCATTGTTCGACTTCGGCGCCTGCGCCCCACCGAGGATGCATGCGATGGCGGCTCTTGAGGCTTGGTAGCCACCGTCCTCCTCGTCAGGGAGATTGCCATTTTTCTCCGCAACATTGGCCTGGTTGCCAGATGGCTTCTGGTAGCCGCTCTTGCGCCCGCTCCCGCGGTATCCACGGCCTCGACCACGACCACCACTACCTTCTGCTTGCTCGCGCTCCTTGCTCAACCTCTTGAGGTCGAAGCAAGTCTCGGTAGAGTGACCGCGCCTGTGGTGGTAGATGAAGAAAGGGCGGTGGTCATCTTTCCTCTCTCCAGGCTCGAGGGAGTCCCTGCGGGTGCCCTTCGCGTCAGGCTCTGCCGCGAGAACCGCTGTGGCCTTGCGCTTGGGCTCCTCCTTCTTCTTCTGGCTCCTGGACCCCTCAGCGCGCTCGTCTCCTCTCGAGGACATTTTGACGAAGAGGAGTCCCTCTTCAGCCTTGGCGCACTTGTCCGCCAGGTCGAACAGCTTCACCACAAAGGTGAGCTTGTCGTGGATGCCCAGCTTCTCGAGCATCCTACTATTTGTGACGCCTTCGCGGAAAGCAGCAATGACTTGGGTGTCCGGGATGTTGGGGATCTTGTTGCGTACTTGGCTGAAGCGCTGGATGTACTTGCAGAGAGTCTCATCCTTCTTCTGGACCACAACACGCAGGTCGTTGTGGGTGAGGGCACGCTCGTACGTCCCCTTGAAGTTGGAGACGAACTGCTTGCAGAGCTCCTCCCAAGAGTTCACAGAGTCCTCAGGGAGGTTCATGATCCACGACAGCACGGAGTCACGAAGCGCGTGGGAGAACCAGTTGGCCATGACCTTGTCGTCTCCACCTGCAGCTTGGATGGAGGTGGTGTAGAGCTGCAGGAACTCGATGGGGTTGCTAGAGCCGTTGTAGCCCTTGGGGAGAGCCGGCCTGAACTTCGGGGGCCAGACCACGCGGCGCAGGGAGCGGGTGAACGCCATGCAGCCTGTGGCGTACGTGGCGACCCAGTGCTGCAGCGCGCTGCGATTCTGCTGGCCCGCCTGGCCGATCTCCTCCACGAGCCTGTTCTGGCGGTTGCGCTGGAGCTCCATCCCCACGCGAGCGTCAGGCGCGGTGCGTTGCACGATCAAGCAATCGTGCGGCGAGGACGCCTGCGAGGCAGCCCTCTGCGTCGCAGCCGGTGCAGGCCCTGGCGGAGGCGCGTTTGTTGCAATCGTGCCCGCGAGAGAGGGGTGCACGTTGGACTGCGACGGAGCGGGGCGCGTCGTGGCGATGCCGACGAGGTGGTTGAGGCGCTCTAGCCACTGTTCGTGGGCCTCAGCGGTGGGCTGGTAGCGGATAAGCTCCTGCGCCATAAGCAGTGCGGTGTGGGGCGCGGGGTCCGTCCTGCCAGGGCCGGAACCGCTCGGGCGCCGCGTTGGGTGTGACGATTGCGCGTCCTCCTGGTGCTCGGATTTGCGTTCGGGCTCCTCCGCGTGGGGGCCCGAGGGGGCGCGCTCTTCATGGCGGGGTCGGCCCCGTCGTGCGCGAGTGGCCGTGGCGCCTGGTGGGGTGTGCGCTCCTTCAGGCGCGTGTCGATTGACGCGGGCGGCGCGGGTAGCGCGGGTGTTCGCCATGGCGCGGAGGCGGCTCAAAGGTCGTTGACGCGCCTCAATCCCCTACCTGGCGCGCCAAATGTCGGGTTATGACTCCCTAGAAACGGGGATAGTCACTTCCTGAAGTGTAGTTCGTGAAGGGGATTGAACTATGGTGGTTACAGTACCGCAGAGCTTGCCGAGGGCCCCCTTGAGGCAGTTCTTGCCTGGGGAGGGAAGCTATGATCTTCTTCCACCTCCAGACAGAGGCTATCCTACTCATCAACACTAGGGTTTACAAGAGTGGTAGCAAGCAATTGGCCGACCCTCGATACGAAGGAGGTCTTGCCCCTTTTATAGGCGCCTCAGGCGCTCTTCTTCTGCTCGGCCTTCGTGGTGGCTCACACACGGCAGTGGCGTGGAGGAGCATGAGTCCACCGTCACCCGATCGTCCATGGACGCGGTCCATCATCGATAAAGTTGGGCGCCGTGGCCGACAGGCAGCCGACTGCGCAGTACTGCCCGCAGGGACGGCAGTCTCTATGGTGGAGCCCGCGTTGACGTTATCTTTTGGAGGGTTGCGCCGTCCGTCTGCTCTATCGTTAGAGTGGAAGGTCTTGGCAGTCCTGGAGCACGCGGCGCAACTTTATTGACTCCTTTATCACCGAAATGGCAACGAGGGTGCCTGTGTCATCATGTGGGCGTGACAGAGGCCATGTGCGTACAGCCGTACTTCCATGGCCGTGACGTTTCCCCACAGGCCTGGGTAGGCCTGTGGAGGGATTCCTGTTGACTTCCCTCCAGGCGCGTTGGCGCCTCGGGAGGGTCTCCTGAAGCGAGGGTCCGCGTGAGGCCCTCGCTTCCCCTTCAGGCCCTCGAGGGGAATTGCCTCTCGAGGGTCCCGCCAGGTGGCGACGTTTGGTCCTTAGTCGTTTTGTCTGATTAGCCGGTGTGCGAGGCCTGGGGGGAGTGGGCTCTCCATACCCCAGTTCCCACTTGGCCGACAGTATTGATTGTTTTAATTTTAATATGAAATAATAGTTTTAAATTTTAGTGATTTTTAAACATTCCAAAATTTTGGGATGTTACAGCATGTCCGGAGGACATGGGTACCCGACGCTGTAGAGCGACCACGCCTCCTCCTTGCGGAGGAAACGACGCCCCCAACCGCTCTTCACGGCGACATCCATCTTCTCGGCGGCTTCTGGGTTGCGACGGTGGAGGGGAGATTGTGGGTGTGAGGCAGAGGCGGCGAGAGAGGAATGGCGATGGGCGGCGAGGCGTGGGGGTTTTTATAGCGCCGCGCGGCCAGGCGAAGGGGCGGAGCGGTGGGTGGCCATTACTGTGCGCCGCGTGAACGCGCCACACCGTTAACTCCGGCAGCCTTTGACTGTTGGAGCCCACTAGCCGCCCGCCACGCCATTATTCCGGCAGCCTTTGATCGACGCGGAAGCGGAGAAGACGAGCACAAGCGGTTTCTTCCGCGCCATTTTCTCCCGCGTCGCTGACAGCGCTGGTCCGCGTCGCGTTTCACGCAATTTCGCCCCCCCCAGGCCGAACCCAGTGGGCTGGGTTTCGCCTGGGGGCGCCGACGCTATTTTTCGCCGAAACGGCGCTAACTGCGCTTCTGGGGGTGTGGCTGGTGGAAAAACGGCGTTTTTTTTGCTTCCGCCGGCGCCAAAAAGGCCTCCTGGGGGGGGGGGGGGGGGGGGCGCGGAGGGGGGGGGGGGGCGACTGGAGATGCCCTTAGGCCAATACTTTCAATCTTGGTCTTTCATAATTAATTGACTAATTTATAAGTGATTCTCTTCACCAATCCTTACTTACTACTTAGATTGCACAAAAACCTAAAATGTGATTAATATACCGAGATGGAGAGAGTATTTATCACATTTCATCACACTTTTTTATCAACCTCATCGCCCTAGAAAAATCCATAATTATTTACCACATTAACCATCCGACATAAGATGTGATAAATAATAGAAAGAAGTATAGATAACCCCCAGAACTATTAGAAAAAGGGCGCATCACCGCCTGAACTACTAAACGGAACAATTAACCCCCGGAACTATGCAAAACCGGGTATTAGACCCCCTAACCCCATCCGAAGGTGTTTTGTAACCTGGTTTTGACAGCGTGTCTGGGTAGCAGAGGTCCATGCTGGCAAAGTAAGACGGGCGCAGTCTAAATAACCCCCTGGTACTTTGTCTCTTGTTTGTAGCCTATGTTCTTACTCCTGGCAATCATGGCAATGTGTACCAAGTGCCAACTGAAATATGACAACATTCTTTGTCAAAAAATATTGACATCATTTCGGTAGGATTATTAGCAATTGGTTAACATAAATGTTGCACAAAGATAAACACAAAGTTCCTAATATTGACTCAAATCACATGACAACTTGTAGTTCCTCACAAACAAAAGCTATAAATAGAGAAGCTCAACATTTGCTAACAACAAAAGGATTGAAACATCATCTGGTACTTGATCTACTCTTCTACATTTGTTCCATCCAATCCATCTTGCCCTGCACTCTTTTCATTACCATAGATCCACCGTGTCATCACAGCCTATTTTGTGTTGGGATTTCTATGGTAGCTTGCTGTGATGAAAATTGTTGCACCGTAGTGGCTGGTTGATAATTGTAGAATGTAGGAGCAAGATCTGGAATGGGTTGAGAGCTAGATTGTCGAGTGACAGCAGCCTTTCTCCTTGGTTTCTTCTTCAGTGGCGATGTAGGATGCACAGTAGCTTGAGCTTGATCAGAACTTGCTACTTCCTGTACATAAGCATGACCTGGAGGTTTAGCAGTACTTGGTTGACCATTGCTTGCTTCTTCCTGTGAACATATTCATATGAAATTAGCAGTAAATATTGCAGAACATCTAAGAGTACAAATATAGCATTACATGAACTGTTTTTAATAGGAAATTAATATGGCGGAAAATGTACCATTACATATCAATGCAATTACATCACAGGCTGATTTATCTCTCTTTTTCTTGCTCATTTTGGCTGCTTTTGTGAAGTTCGCATGTTCTTTCGTTCCAGCTTGTGGATTATTCTCACATTTCCTAAGTAGACCCACATGAAGAGCACCTGATAATGCATCCTTTTCTTGACAACTTGGTGCCCCTAGGCTTTTCACCCTCTTCTCTCCTTCTCTCTGTCTTGGGCCTCCCTGGCATCTTCATTCTTATTGGTGGAACTGGCTTTGGGTTCGTTGCCACTGGCCATTTATATTTTCCCTCCATTGGTTCTAAGACATGGTCTTATATATTGTTGTATTCGCTTATTCTGTAGGAAGGTGCTATGAAATCTTCCAATTCCTTGCCAATTGTGCAAATTGCACTAATTGCATGTGGACAAGGCAAACCAGAAAGCTCCCAGTATCGACAAGAGCAAGTCATTTTCTCTAAGTTGACAGTAAAATTTCTCCATTCTCCTTGGGATACTTCAAATCCTTCTTTGTCGTTCCACAAAACTCTGCACATATTGGATCTTTTGATGTTCAACTTCAGTTTCTTGAATATATTTGGGCATATTCTCCCACTCCATCCTGCTGACTTTACCCTATTTTCTTGAATTATGACCATGATTTTCTCAACTGAGTCACAATTGGAACCAAATTTAAAGTGTGCTCTGCTCCAATGCTCTGGATTTCTCTTCATCTTATCTTTTGCACCTTCCTCTGTCTTTTGAGCTAACTTGGCTCTATGATAATTGAAACCAAGTCTGTCTGATGCTTTGGCACATGCCCAAAAAATCTTCTGAAATATCTTGTCCCTGTGCAACTTCGTCTAGTTCGCATATATATGTCTGGCACACATTATGGGCTCTACCCGAGGAATGATTTCATTCACTGCCTTTATGAGACCCTTTTCTTGATCAGAGAAAATAACCCATCCTTCTCCATTGTTGTTTATTTGAATATCTTTCTGAAGCAATGCCAAAAACAATACCAGCTGTCATAACTTTCTACTTGTACTGTAGCCCATGCAATTGGGTACATTTGATTGTTAGCATCTCTTCCAATTGCACACAATAGTTGTCCACTAACTGAACCTTTGAGAAAGCAGCCATCTAAGCCCACCACTCTCCTGCATCCCGCTAAAAATCCCTTTTTGCAAGCTTCAAAGCACACATACATCCTTTCAAATACTGGTTTGTCAACCACATAAGGATTTAGTGTTACTGCAACTGTGCTACCAGGATTACTTCTGACAATCTCTAAATGGTAGTCAAATACACTTGAAAACTCACCATTAGTTGAGTCAATAAGCTTTTCCATTACAAGCTTTTTTGCTCTCTTGCACTTGGCTATACTGACATCAGCACATAAATCTTCTAGCACAGCTTCCTGCATCTTCTCCACCTTCCATCCTGGATTATCTCTAATCTCCCTAAAATATTTCTTGGCAATCACAGTACTTGAAACAAGTTTGTTGTCCCTCCTAGGTATACATGTATGCACATTGTTATACGTGGACACAAGCAGCAAAGTGGATCTCCCAGTAATTGACCCATAAATACTCCATGGGCATCTAATCCAACTACATTTGGCACTCACTCTTGTTTTCTCATCCTTTGGAAATAAGAAATGGTGGGAATTTTCCAGTCCATAGTTCACAAGTGCATTCTTAAATTGCCTACTGTCAGTGAAAGCCCGGCCAAGTTCAAATTCATGCACTTCAGCTGTCTCATCATACACGCTATGTTTGGTCTTCTTAGTTCTCACTGTTTGCACCTCACCATCACTTCCTTCTGAGTATGATAAATCGTCTTCAGTGTCGAAATATGGTGACTCGTCACCAACATCTTCAAGTTTGCAATGTTCTGGCACAATAAATGAATCTGACAAATTGCAATCTTTCACTGCTTCATCTCCAAGCATTCTTCTCTTGACTTTTTTATTTAATTCCCTTGCCTGCTGCCTGTAAATAATAGCTTCATCATCATCGGCAGAACTGTTGCTTTCATCAGCTTCATGCACAGATACAAAGTCACTATCTTCACTGTCAGGTGCTTCGTCAAAGCATTGCACTTTAACCCCATTTCCTTTTTCATCCGTATTTTTTTGTCGCTGATGCCTTGTTGCTGCATCTATTTTGCCATATGAGTTGTCGGCCGAAGCAATGTCAGAGGGTATTCTTGCATACACATCTATTACTCCATCAATATAATACTTTGCCATCAACATAACAGACTGTTTGTCATGCAACCGAACCAATTCAGTCTTCGTTGAACCAACAGGTGCCTTCCAACATAGTTCGGTCCTTGCCATCACTTCATCTGAACAACTAACATGATCTGACAAATGTTTCTTAAGCTCGGGAATTGATAGCTTTGACTGTAGGACAGTTGACATGCCATTCTTTACCCCTTTGTAAATCCATTCCTTGCCAATTGACGAGGGATGCCCCCATCAATACCCATGGTTACTATTGTAGGGTAAGAGTTTATGAGGTAGAGAACGCGCAGTGTTTGTAGATTCGTCGGCTGACAAACGGGATTTAACTAGGTTTGGGGCCCTCGAGTGAGCTAACACCCTTACGTCTTGCTTGTATGTTATTGATTGTGAATATGCGGCGAGTATAAGGGTCTTGCAAGATGTCGGTCTTGCTAGAATTTGGTGATTCTGGTTGGGCCTGTCCTTGATCGGCCACCCTCCTGTCCTTTATATAGTGGTACATGTTTCGGGTAGTAACCGACTAGGATTACAAATATGATAAGTAATACGGACTATGCTATTTATGGTAGAAATCTTCGACTTGGGCTTCTCTTGTTGGGCTTCTTCAGCTTACTGACAATTGGGATTTAGTCATTACGTGCACCGGGTACCCACACGAAGGGGTACCCGTTTGGTATAACCTCGTCACCAATAAATTCAAATGTTCCACGGTAGTGAAAACGCACAAATAAGCCATCTGATCCATTCCTGTGAACAAACAATGAACACAAATATAATAACTTTAGACACATTCTAACTGAAAACATACGTGCACATCCAACAAAGTAAAAGCACTCAGAGCCAACAAAGACATTATGTCAACATTGAAGCACTACATCAGCAGTATATACATAGTTGTATTTAGCCTATGCAATAGAGCTGTACAATAACTGAAAAACATACGTGCAACCATCTAGACTACAGTTTTTGAAAGTTCTGAACTTGCATAAAGAACAACTTTTCAGTAAAACCAGATCGGAACAACCTACTGTAATCTATTCCTACATCAAATAGTACACTAATCCATACAGTGTACTACATAATAAACCACACACTCGATTATACCTTGCCCAAATCAACAAACAAATGTCCCCAAATCGATTGTGTGATGAAACACTTAACCCCTACCTGTGCCTGCCTCGGGCACTACGAGAAAATTGGAAAGAGATGTTTGGCTCGGTGAAAAAGAGTACTGACCTTCACCTGTCGTCGAGCCACCCTCGTATATTCAGTTCGCGACATCGATCGTCCGTCGTTCCTCGCTCGCCGCCGTCGGGAGAGAGAGGCGCAGCACAGCAGCGTACTGGAGGGAAACGAGCGGGCCGGCAAACTGGATTGACCGGAGCAGGTCGCAGAGGATTTAGATCGCTCCAATCTTCACTTCATGGCGTCGATCGCTCTCCGTTCCTCGCTGGCCGCCGTTGGGAGAGAGAAGCGCGGCGCGGAGTCGTGACGTACTCCAGGAGGAAGGAACTGCTACGCGAACTGACTCGACCGTACTAGGTCGCACGACTTGATTTGCCAGCATGTAACTCTCACTAGTAGAAATATGAGCAATAGTCCCGATTCTAGAGAACCTTTAGTTCCGATGTAGCAGCCGGGACTATCAAGGCGGGATTAAAGGTGCCCAACCCTTTAGTCTCGGTTGATTACGAACCTGGACTAAAGGCCCTTCCACTTGGCCACGTGTGGCCACAGCGTTTGGACCCTTAAGTCCCGGTTGATAATACCAACCTGGACTAAAAGTTTTTAGCAGAAATTCATTTTTTTCAAAAAAATCAACTATTTTATATTTTTTTCAGGTTTTTTTATTTTGAATCTTCGAATTGTTTTTAAACTTCAAATCTTTCAATTATTTACCAATTAATTTATATTTACCCCTATTCTCAAGTCAAAGTGCATACCTACAATCAAACTTCCCGCTCGGTCACCCATCCTCACACTCAAACTTCCCGCTCGGTCACCCATCCTCACACTACTCCACCCCAAGCACGCTTAACATTTAGGTTCCATTCAAATTAGATACTAAGAGAGAACAGAGAACTTACTGATATAACTGTCTTATCTATCATATTAACCACTCGGTCATGATGATATATTTTTTCATTGCTTGTATTATAAAATTTTAGTTCAATAAATAAAAATGATAATACAATAAATATTGAAATAAATAATGATAAAACAAACATTACTTTACTTTTGCCCTTTTTATATAGTATGGAATAATCCGTATCTTTAAATCCTTAAATCGAAATTCAAAAAATAAAATGTCTAAATTGATCAAAACAATTAGAGGAATCCAAATATGACATCCAAATAATATTTTGCATTACAGAAACATCGATAGCCATGGTGACCATTTCGATCTTTTTTACGAACAAATGAAATAAAACGATAAACACCTCAAAAAAGGATATCCTTTGAAATGGCGTCCTTATATGTGTACTAGGTGGAATGAAAAATGATAAACTTGATTTTTGACAAAATATGAAAAAAAAAGTCTTCACAAAAAGGACTATCATCTTGTGATAAAGATCTCATACTCCACACATAGGTGCATATTGTTATATTAAACAATCTTGCCAAAGGGATTCTTCAAATTATTTTCATAAATATCATTTTCCTTTTTTAAGTGGAAAAAATGAGGTTTTTTGTGAAGGAAGTACATAAAATATGACTCCAAATGGCACCCAACTAATTTTCACTAAGAGTGGTGCACATATGATGGATGATCCCCAGGTATGAGTTTTTTCTTTGAATTCTAACTAATTTCCCCTAGTTAATTGAGTTTATGTTGATTTATCGAAAGTAATTCAAATTTGAACTACAACTGTTTGATAGTTTGGTCTGAAACTTTTGGAAAAATCATTTTAAGGTACACAACTAGTGGTTATATCACAGAAACATTGATAGTTGTAGAAAATATGACCTCTTTCGATGATTACTCATAGCGACCGTTTTGATCATTTTTAAGAAAAAATGTAATAAACTGATAAACACCTCAAAAAATTAAATCCTTTGGCATGGGATCCTTATATGTGTACTAGTTGCTATGAAAAATGATAAACTTGATTTTTGCCAACATTTGCAAAAAAAAGTCTTCACAAAAAGGTCTATCATGTATGAACATCTAGAAGTTTCAAACCGAATGACCAAGTTATGGTCATTTCGACGACATAGTTTGTGATAACGATCTCATACTCCACACATAGGTGAATATTGGTATATTAAACGATCTTGCCAAAGGGATTATTCAAATTATTTTCATAAATACCATTTTCCTTTTTTTAAGTGGAACAAATGAGGTTTTTTATGAAGGAAGTACAGAAAATATGACTCCAAATGGCACCCAACTAATTTTCACTAAGAGTGGTGCATATATGATGGATGATCCCCAGGCATGAGTTTTTTCTTTGAATTCTAACTAATTTCCCCTAGTTAATTGAGTTTATGTTGATTTATTGAAAGTAATTCAAATTTGAACTACAACTGTTTGATAGTTTGGTCTGAAACTTTTGGAAAAATCATTTTAAGGTACACAACTAGTGGTTATATCACAGAAACATTGATAGTTGAAGAAAATATCGCCTCTTTCGATGATTACTCATAGCGACCGTTTTGATGATTTTTAAGAAAAAATGTAATAAACTGATAAACACCTCAAAAAATCAAATTCTTTGGCATGGGATCCTTATATGTGTACTAGTTGCTATGAAAAATGATAAACTTGATTTTTGCCAACATTTGCAAAAAAAGTCTTCACAAAAAGGTCTATCATGTATTAACATCTAGAAGTTTCAAGCCGAATGACCAAGTTATGGTCATTTCGACGACATAGTTTGTGATAAAGATCTCACACTCCACACATAGGTGCATATTGGCATATTAAACAATCTTGTCAAAGGGATTCTTTAAATTATTTTCATAAATATCATTTTTCTTCTTTTAAGTGGAAAAAATGAGGCTTTTTACGAAGGAAGTACATAAAATATGAATCCAAATGACACCCAACTAATTTTCACTACGAGTTGTGAACATATGATGGATGATCCCCAGGTATGAGTTTTTTCTTTGAATTCTAACTAATTTCCCCTAGTTAATTGAGTTTATGTTGATTTATCGAAAGTAATTCAAATTTGAACTACAACTGTTTGATAGTTTGGTATGAAACTTTTGGAAAAATCATTTTAAGGTACACAACTAGTGGTTATATCACAGAAACATTGATAGTTGTAGAAAATATGACCTCTTTCGATGATTACTCATAGCGACCGTTTTAATCATTTTTAAGAAAAAATGTAATAAACTGATAAACACCTCAAAAAATTAAATCCTTTGGCATGGGATCCTTATATGTGTACTAGTTGCTATGAAAAATGATAAACTTGATTTTTGCCAATTTTTCAAAAAAAGTCTTCACAAAAAGGTCTATCATGAATGAACATCTAGAAGTTTCAAGCCGAATGACCAAGTTATGGTCATTTCGACGACATAGTTTGTTATAAAGATCTCACACTCCACACATAGGTGCATATTGGTATATGAAACAATCTTGCCAAAGGGATTCTTCAAATTATTTTCATAAATATCATTTTTCTTTTTTTAAGTGGGAAAAATGAGGTTTTTTATGGAGGAAGTACAGAAAATATGACTCCAAATGGCACCCAACTAATTTTCACTAAGAGTGGTGCACATATGATGGATGATCCCCAGGTATGAGTTTTTTCTTTGAATTCTAACTAATTTCCCCTTGTTAATTGAGTTTATGTTGATTTATCGAAAGTAATCCAAATTTGAACAACAACTGTTTTATAGTTTGGTCTAAAACTTTTGGAAAAATCATTTTAAGGTACACAACTAGTGGTTATATCACAGAAACATTGATAGTTCTATAAAATATCACCTCTTCCGATGATTAGTCATAGTGACCGTTTTGTTCGTTTTTAAGAAAAAATGTAACAAAGTGATAAACACCTCAAAAAATCAAATCATTTGGCATGGGATCCTTATATGTGTACTAGTTGCTATGAAAAATGATAAACTTGATTTTTGTCAACATTTGCAAAAAAAATCCTCACAAAAAGGTATATCATGTATGAACATTTAGAAGTTTCAAGCCGAATAACCAAGTTATGGTCATTTCGACGACATAGTTTGTGATAAAGATCTCATACTCCACACATAGGTGCATATTGTTATATTAAACAATCTTGCCTAAGGGATTATTCAAATTATTTTCATAAATATTATTTTCCTTTTTTTTAAGTGGAAAAAATGAGGTTTTTTGTGAAGGAAGTATAGAAAATATGACTCCAAATGGCACCCAACTAATTTTCACTAAGATTGGTGCACTTATGATGGATGATCCCCAGGTATGAGTTTTTTCTTTGAATTCTAACTAATTTCCCCTAGTTAATTGAGTTTATGTTGATTTATCGAAAGTAATTCAAATTTGAACTACAACTGTTTGATAATTTGGTCTGAAACTTTTGGAAAAATCATTTTAAGGTACACAACTAGTGGTTATATCACAGAAACATTGATAGTTCTAGAAAATATCACCTCTTCCGATGATTAGTCATAGCGACCGTTTTGATCGTTTTTTTAATGTAATAAAGTGATAAACATCTCAAAAATTCAAATCCTTTGGCATGAGATCCTTATATGTGTACTAGTTGCTACGAAAAATGATAAACTTGAATTTTGCCAACATTTGCAAAAACAGTCTTCACAAAAAGGTCTATCATGTATCAACATCTAGAAGTTTCAAGACGAATGACCAAGTTATGCTCATTTCGATGACATAGTTTGTGATAAAGATCTCATACTCCACACATAGGTGTATATTGTTATATTAAACAATCTTGCCAAAGGGATTATTCAAATTATTTTCATAAATATCATTTTCCTTTTTTTAAGTGGAAAAGATGAGGTTTTTTGTGAAGGAAGTATAGAAAATATGACTCCAAATGGCACCCAACTAATTTTTACTAAGAGTGGTGCACTTATGATGGATGATCCCTAGGTATGAGTTTTTTCTTTGAATTCTAACTAATTTCCTCTAGTTAATTAAGTTTATGTTGATTTATCGAAAGTAATTCAAATTTGAACTACAATTGTTTGATAGTTTGGTCTAAAACTTATATGCGTACTGGTTGCCATGAAAAATGATAAACTTGATTTCTGACCAAATTTACAAAAAAAAGATTCCTTCCGATTGACTGGTCCTGCAAGATGTGCATTTTATCATTCCATCCTATACTAAACTTTGGCTACAATTAATATAAAAAAACTTAAAATGGTAAATCATCACACAATGTCATTTTATGTGACCTAATTGCGTAGATAGTTTTTCATATATACACAATGTTTTTTGAATTCGTACGCAAAAGTTATACTTTTTTAAATTGAGATCACTTTTTTTTAAAAAAATTTAAAAATAAAAAATTAAAATTTTCTCTAATAGTAGGTTGAGATAGGTACCGACACATCAAAGGATTTTTAAATTTGAAGTTTTTTTCATTTTTTAAATTTATATTAGACGTTGTTTTTTCACGGTAAAAAAATAGCCTACCGTAGACCCTTTAGTCCAGGTTGGTGCCACGAACCGGGACTAAAGGGTCACACACTGGGCCCCGCCTCTACGGCCGCATGTGGTGACCCTTTAGTCCCGGTTCGTGTCACGAACCGGGACTAAAGGTCCCTCCGAAATTCAATCTGGTGTCTTGTACCCTTTAGTCTCGGTTCCTTTTTAAATGTGGGCTAAAGGGGTGAACCAAAACCCCGTTTTCTACTAGTGTCTCCTACCAGCCACGCTGTCAAAACCAGGTTACAAAACAGCTTCGGATGGGGTTAGGGGGTCTAATACTCGGTTTTGCATAGTTCTGGGGGTTAATTGTTCCGTTTAGTAGTTCAGGGGGTGTTGTGCCCTTTTTCCAATAGTCCTGGGGTTATCTATACTTCTTTCCAAATAATAAAAGTGAAAAGTAAAGTGTGGTAAATTATAAAATCACCCCTACTAGTATGCAGGAGAGGAAACATGTTCTATACCTGCACATGCAGATAGGAATGAGAGGTCTTTCTTTTTTGTTTTTTGATGTCGGATGTTGCTCACTAGTGTGCTCGTCTGCCTGAGATCCATGTGATGAATGAGCTGCTCGCTGCTAGAATGTTGTACCATCTACATATTTCTGATCAACATCTTGAGGGCACCACCAATCTGAAGATTATCTTAACTTGTGGGGGTGGAGAATCATTCATTATATCTCTTGACCTACTGCTTATGTTGCCCATTTGAACCGGGGTCAGTTCAAACGTGTGAAGTTTATAGAGCCAAGCCAATATCATCATCACCTTCTATTATTCACACAATGGAATTATCAATCAAGCGCAGCCAAATTCATCCACGTGATCAAATATCTCTCACAAGATGTTGTTGCATAGACCATACTTGATGGGATTGTACTACGTGTTGAAGATTTCGTCATGTTACTATGGGGGTTGTTTCAAGCTGGGTGGACGATAACATGAAAGGACAATGATGTCGCCTAGGGGGAGGTGAATAGGCGGATTATAACTTTTCTGGTTTAGTCTTGATAATTGCGGAATAAAATTAGGTGTTTAAATTAACAAGCCGACAATCTAAATAAATCAGTCTCACCTATGTGCACCAACAACTTATGCTAAGCAAGACAAACAACAAGGTGATAGTTATAAAATACTTCAAGCACGAAGGCTATCACAATATAAATTGCATAAGTAAAAAGCTCGGGTATAGAAATAACCGAGGTATGCGGAGACGACGATGTATTCCCGAGTTTCTCCTTGTTAAGGTAGTACGTCTCATTGGATAGGTGTGTACCGATACAACGGTTCAACAAATACAAAGGTTTCATCTTCTTCTCCGATGAACCGCACCATGATGTCTACGCACGCTTCTAATCTTGTAGAAAGTGTTGGGCCTCCAAGAGCAGAGGTTTGTAGAACAGCAACAAGTTTCACTTAAGTGAATCACCCAAGGTATATCGAACTCAGGGAGGTAGAGGTCAAAGATAATCATCTCGAACAACCCCGCAATTAAGATACGAGAAGTCTCTTTTGTCCCCAACACACCCAATACACTTGTCAGATGTATAGGTGCACTAGTTATGCGAAGAGATAATGAAATACCAGTAATATGGATGACTATAAGTAGTAATTGCAATCTGAAATAAAATTAGCAACAAGCAAACATGTAGCATAACTTGTTGGAAACGATGTTTCAATGCTAAGAAACAAGACCTATCGATCCTACTTTTACCAGTGGACATTCTCAACAATGATATCAAAGTTAAATAAATAAACACTACTCTCAAACACTCTCTTGTTGGATAACAAACACCATCCATTGTGTAGGGTTACAAGAGCACTCTCAAGTCAGAGTAAACTAACACCAACAACGTTATAAAGGAATCACACACGGTGCACACACTGTCACCGTTACAACCGTGAATAACTCCGGAGTTCATATTAAAGTAACCTCTAGAGTGCATAATAGATAAAGAGTAGCATAACATATTCAACTAGATTATAAAGCTCATGATCACATAAAAGGTCACATCATTGGAGAGAGATATATACCACATAGCTACCCTAGATCCCGCAGCCTCCGGGGAGAACTACTCACTCCTCATCTTAGGAGTCAGCAACGACGATGGAGATGGTGGTGGAGTCGATGGAGATGGCTTCGGGGGAAATTCCCCGTCCTGGGAGGGTGCTGGAACAGATACTTCTGTCCCCCCGAATCTTGTCTTCGATGGCGGCGGCGTTCTAGACCCGTGGAGGAAATATCTGAAGGGGTTCCGAGGAAGGAAACAATAATTTTTCTAACTTACGAACACCGAAACTAGCCATGATCTATCTATCCAGTACATGCGATAACGGTGGCGGAACTGGTCACATACCTCTTGTAGACCGATACCGGGGATTACGCTACCACACAAGCGTTGCCGATGAAGCCGATGTAGCCGACCTCAAGGTCGCGGAGAACTTGGCGCGACGAAGTAGACGATGACGCGGCGATGTTGACGAAGACCTGGCGTCAACAGGGACAGGGCGCGTCCAACGGAGGGGGTGGCGTCGGCGGCAGCAGGGGGTGGCGCCGGCAGCAGGACACCTTGATGACCCACAAGTATAGGGGATCACAACAGTCTTCGAGGAAAGTAAAACCCAAATTTATTGATTCGACACAAGGGGAGCCAAAGATTATTGGTAGGCTTTAACAGATGATTTGTCAGATTAGCTGCAGCTGTGAATAGACTTGCTCGAGGAAGATTATCACTAGCAACAATTTTATAACAGAGACAGTAGTGAAATAACAACAGCAGGAGAATTAAGACATCGATTGTGATTGATGTAGACAGCAGAATTAAAATACTGTAGACACAAGGACGGATGTACGGGCGTTGCATGGACGAGATAATTCATGTAATAACATAGCATAGACATTTGCACATAAATAATATAAAGCATCCAGGCATAAACTAATCATAAGCATGTACTCCAATTTAGTTGTGCGTGCTCGCAATGAGAAACTTGCACATCATCTTTTGTCCTGCAAGCCGGTTTGCAGCGGGGCCTCTAGGGAAACTACTGGCAATTAAGGTACTCCTTTTAATAAAGTACCAGAGAAAAGCATTAACTCTCCGTGAATATATGTGATCCTCACATCATAGCCATTCCCTCCGGTTATCCTAATCGCTGTCACTTTGGGGCAATCAGTTCCTGACAATAACGTGTGTATACAACTCATAGATATGATCCAAAACAATAATTATCATCATAATTCAACAACATGTTCAGATCTGAAATCATGGCACTCGGGCCCTAGTGTCAAGCATTAAGCATAACAAGTTGCAACAATGACGTAAAACACCGATAACGGATACTAGGCACTATGCCCTAACAATCTTACAGCTATTACATGATTGATCTCATCCAATCCCTACCATCCCCTCAAGTCTACAACGGTGAATTACTCACTCATGGACGGGGGAAACATGGATGATTGATGGAGAGGCGGTGGAGATGAGATGGCGAGGATCCCCTTCGATTCCCCATCCTGGCAGGGTGCCGGAACAGAGACTTCTGGTCCCCGAAGTAGGGTTCGCGATGGCGGTGGCGCACGGGTGTGTTCTCTGTAAAAGTGTCTATCCCCCGTGCGTTTTTAGGTCAGGAGGGACTTAAAGCCGCGAGGGGGTCGCGAGGGAGTGGCCGAGGTGGCCTCCTCACCTCATGGCGCGGCCAGGTGGGACCCGCGCCACCAGGTGATGAGAGCCCCTCGGGCCTCTCCTCCGTTTGGTCTTCGTGATTCCTGGTCCTCCTCGGATAGAAAATGACTTCTGGTTGACGCACTAGTAGAAAACAGGCTAAAGGACCAAACTCCAAAACCCCGTTTGTCCCGGTCGTACTGCAAACCGGGACATATGGGAAATAAAACCCGCCGATCGCTCCAGGCGACACCCATTTGTCCCGGTTCCAGCCACGAACCGGGACAAATGAGGTAGCACCCGCCGAGCACTCCAGCGTACCCCTTTTTGTCCCGGTTCCAGTCACGAACCGGGACAAATGTCATGGTTTCAGTTACGCGCCCGCGGAAGCCGAGCAATCGCCGCATTTTTTCGACGCGCACGGAAGACGAGCGGAAATACGGGGCCGCCGGCGATTCCTCTGCCCTCCGGCGATTAATTCCTCTGCTCTCCGGCCGGCGATTCATCTTCCTCGCCGGCGCTATAAAATGCACTGCACAGTACGACTCCTCCACACACCATCTCTCCGGCTCCTCCACACACCATCTCTCCTCTCTTTTCTCCGGTCCTATGGAGCCACTTGCGCGTCCACCTCGGTCCGAGTTATACTACTACAAGAAGGAAGGCATGCGGTTCAAGGTGTGGGTCACCCTTCGTGCATGGCGCGTGGAGAAGTGGATCCGCGACGTGAAGAACTACTTCCTCGACGCTGCTCCGATCAAAGCCGTTGGACTCGATTGCGAGTTCACCGACCCTCGACGGAAGGATACTCCGCAGTGCGCCGCCGTCCTTCAACTCTCGGTGGCGACCGAGACTCTTGTCTTCCAAATTTGCAAAGCTAATCGGGTGCCACAGGTCCTCGTGGATTTCTTAGGAGATGAGACAATCAAATTCTACGGCGTGGCAATCCATAATGACATGAAGATGCTAGCCTACTACGGAATTATTATTCGGTCCGCGGTCGACCTGCAGAGGGATCGCCGAAACCCTACAGGCAATTTTACTCCTAGTCTATATGCTCTCGCTAATGCGGTCATTGGGACAAATCTTGAGAAGAAGAAGAAATACAAGAAGAAGAAGAACACGGACGACGACAAGGAAGACACGTTAGAAGAAGACCTAATTTTCGGATGGGGCAACGTTCCATTGAGCTACGATCAAGTCGTATATGCTGCTTTAGACGCTCGCCTTGACTTCGAGATTGCACGGAAGTGGATAGTCTACGTGGCTATAATACAGAGTATGATCATGTTAATGTCGTTGATGAGTAGACTATCTGTGTATTCCGTTACGAAAAAATTCGGTGTGCGCGTGTTCTCTTGTATTGACCGAAATATATCTAAAGTTTGCAAAAGTGTTTTCAAATTTCAAAGTTTGCAAAAGTTATTTAAAACAGAAAACAGAAAATGGTTTTGTATTAGTTAGTCAAATTCAAACACTTTTCATATTCATAGTTTTTCCAAAATCCAAAGTTTGCAACAGTTATTTAAAACAAAAAACAGAAAAAGAAAAAAAATGAAAAAACTTCATCTGTCCCGGTTTCAGTCACAAACCGGGACAAATGGGCCTCCTTGTTGTCCCGGTTTGTGACTGAAACCGGGACATATGGGGGGGGGGGTGCCTATATATACTGATCAGCAGCCCCCTCCCAAAACCATTGAAGGCATTTTTTTTTGAAATGGAAGGAGTGGGTGTGTGCTAGGCTGTTTTTTGTATGCATGCAAGGTGTTTGATGAAATGCCCGAGAGAGTTCACGAAATGATTTGATGTACACTTAAAGAAGTTTATTCTTCTTTTCGATCAAGGTTAATTTTTCTCTCATTTCATTTGTAATTAATTGATACCGTGCATGTTCAGTGTTTATTTGTCGATGTTCTGTAATGGTTATTGATGTAGTTCATTATATAATGCAGATGGACCGACAATGGATGTATGGTGACCGACGCACTGCCGAGTACATGACAAGTTTGAGGAAATTTCTAGAGAAAGCCCAGGCCCACAGTACCAATGGTTTCATGTGTTGTCCATGTGTCAACTGTCAGAATAAGACAGATCACCCAAACGTGAGAACCCTTCAAAGTCATCTTATTCGGCATGGTTTCATGCCCAGCTATAATTGTTGGACGAAGCACGGAAAAAAGGTGTTATGATGGAAGACAATGAAGAAGAGGAAGATGATGACAACTATCCTATGTTCCCGGAGTACGGAGATTTCGCAACGGGGGAAGCTGAAGCTGAAGAGGCACCAGATGAGCCCACTGATGATCTTGGTAGGGCCATTGCTGATGCAAAGAGAGAGTGAGGAACTGAAAAGGAGAGGTTGAAGTTCGACCAGATGTTAGAGGATCACAAGAAATTATTGTATCCAAGTTGCGAAGATGGTCAGAAAAAGCTGGGTACCACACTGGAATTACTGCAGTGGAAGGCAGAGTGTGGTGTGACTGACAAGGGATTTGGAAAGTTGCTGCAGATAATTAGGAAGATGCTTCCAAAGGTCAACGAGTTGCCCGACAGCACGTACGAACCAAAGAAGGTTGTGTGCCCTCTAGGATTAGACGTGCATAAGATACATGCCTGCCCTAATGACTGCATCCTCTACCGCGGTGAGTATGAGAATTTGGATGCATGTCCAGTATGCACTGCATTGCGGTATAAGATCAGACGAGATGACCCTGGTGAAGTTGAGGGTGAGCGTCCCCGGAAGAGGGTTCCTGCCAAGGTGATGCGGTATGCTCCTATAATACCACGGTTGAAACGCCTGCTCGCGAATAAAGAGCATGCCAAGTTGTTGCGATGGCACAAAGAGGACCGTAAGAAATACGCGATGTGTAGACACCCCGCTGATGGGTCGCAGTGGAGAAAAATTGAGAGAGAGTTCCCGGAATTTGAAGATGACGCAAGGAACTTAAGGTTTGGTCTAAGTACAGACGGCTTCAATCCGTTTGGGGAGCAGAGCAGCAGTCATAGCACATGGCCTGTGACTCTATGTATTTATAACCTTCCTCCTTGGTTGTGCATGAAGCGAAAGTTCATTATGATGACATTGCTCATCCAAGGCCCGAAGCAACCCGGCGGCGACCTTGATGTGTACCTCAGGCCATTATTTGAAGAACTTTTACAGTTGTGGCGGGAAGAAGGTGTACGGGTGTGGGATGAGCACAAACATGAGGAATTTGACCTACGAGCTTTGCTTTTTGTAACAATTAACGATTGGCCTGCTCTTGCTAACCTCTCAGGGCAGTCGACCAAGGGGTACAATGCATGCACACACTGTTTGGGTGAGACTGAATGTTTATATTTGGATAAATGTAAGAAGTGTGTGTATCTGGGGCATCGTCGATTTCTTCCGATCAGGCATACCGCAAGGAAGAAAGGCAAGCATTTTAAATGTGAGGCTGATCACAGTAGGAGGCCTGTCAACCGTACTAGTGAAGAAATATTTGATATGGTCAAGGATCTAAAAGTAATCTTTGGAAAGGGTCCTGGAGGACAACAGGTTCCGAAAGACGCTAACGGGCACGCACCCATGTGGAAGAAAAAATCTATATTTTGGGAGCTACCATATTGGAAGGAGAGGTTAGATCTGCTATCGACGTGATGCACGTGACGAAGAATGTTTGCGTGAACCTGCTAGGCTACTTGGGCGTGTACGGGAAGAAAAAAGATACAGAGGAAGCACGGGAGGACCAGAAACGTGTGAAAGAACGAGACGGCCTAAGTCCCGAACACTACGAAGGTCCTGCCAGCTACGCTCTTACCAAACAAGAGAAAGTAATATTCTTTGAATGCCTGAGCAGTATCAAGGTCATGGCTGGGTTCTCGTCGAATATAAAGAAGATAGTAAATGTGAGACTCCAAAAATTTCAGAACCTAAAGTCTCATGATTGCCACGTGATTATGACGCAATTGCTTCCGATTGCACTGAGGGGGCTACTACCGGAAAATGTTCGAGTACCCATTGTGAAGCTTTGTGCATTCCTCAATGCAATATTTCAAAAGGTAATCGATCCGGCGATTCTACCAGGGTTGCAAAATGATGTGGTCCAGTGTCTTGTCAGTTTTGAGTTGGTGTTCCCTCCATCCTTCTTCGATGTTATGACGCATCTCCTGGTTCACCTAGTCGAAGAGATTCAAGTTCTCGGTCCTGTATTTCT
This sequence comes from Poa annua, assembly GCA_026929855.1. Taxonomy (NCBI): domain Eukaryota; kingdom Viridiplantae; phylum Streptophyta; class Magnoliopsida; order Poales; family Poaceae; genus Poa; species Poa annua. The sequence goes on from CM049428.1 coordinate 31,782,856, forward strand.
GCATAATATGTTCCCATTTGAGAGGTTCATGGCAGTCTTAAAGAAATATGTGCATAACCGTGCTAGGCCAGAAGGAAGCATCTCCAACGGCTACGGTAACGAGGAGGTCATTGAGTTCTGTGTTGACTTTATTCATGACCTTAAAACGATAGGTGTTCCACAATCACGACATGAGGGTAGACTTAGTGGAAAAGGCACACTAGGAAAGAAAACAAAAATTTGTATGGATGGACATTCTTTCACTGAAGCACACTATACAGTTCTACAAAGTGCTACCTTGGTGGCCCCGTATATCGATGAACACAAGAATCTTGTACGCTCTCTACACGTGGGGAAGTCTGACAACTGGATTGTACGTACACACATGGCGACGTTCGGCGGTTGGTTGCGAGCACATCTTGAAAATAAAGACAAGGTTGATGAACAGTTACACTTGTTGGCCAGGGCACCATCTACAACTATATGTACTTTCCAAGGGTACGAGATAAATGGGAATACATTTTACACGAGTGTCCAAGATAAAAAGAGCACGAACCAAAACAGTGGTGTTCGCATTGATGCAACAAACAACAATGGGCAGAAGAACACATATTATGTTTGCATAGAGGAGATATGGGAACTTGACTATGGACCTTCTTTTAAGATCCCTTTGTTTCGGTGCAAATGGGTCAATCTGAAAGGCGGGGTGAGGTAGACAAGATGTACGGAATGACAAAAGTGGATCAAAACAATCTTGCGTACAGAGACGAACTATTCGTGCTAGCAAATGATGTGGCTCAGGTTTTCTATGTGAAAGACATGTCTAGCAGACCCAAAAAAAGAAACATCCTGGGAGTGGAGGAGCCGAGGCGTCACATAGTTCTTTCAGGAAAAAGAAACATCGTGGGAGTGGAGTACAAGACAGACATGTCAGATGATTATAATAATTTTGATGAAATTCCGCCTTTCGTAGTGAACATTGACCCAATCATCAAGTTGATTGAAGAAGATGCTCCATGGTTCCGACGCAGAAGAACTGGCGGTGTTGTGTGATGGAGATGTTGGTGCGATATGTAATAATTAATATATTAAACTTTTTATATGGAGAAGATGCTCCACTTTTACCTGCATATCAAATGGATCCGTCGGCGTTGATAGAACAAAACACACGATTTCACCTGCATACAGCCCCACGGTGGCTCTTGATGAGTGCCTGCATATCAAATGCACCGTGGGGCGAATGCAGGGAATCCGAGTAATTTGTATATATTCCTCAGTAGATGAATTGAACTATTCTTTTGATAGAACAAAGCACACGATTTCACCTGCATACAGCCCCACGGTGGCTCCTGAGTGCCTGCATATCAAATGCACCGTGGGGCGTATGCAGGGAATCCGAGTGATTTGTATACCACACACCACCCGACTAGGCACTAGAAGGAGGAAACACTGAGTGCTCGCCTCGTCCGAGAGGGGGCTATATATAGGGTCACGGGCTCAACCAGTGGTACTGATAGTGTTGATCCAACAGCTCTCAAGTGCTCAAAAGAAGCACACCCCTGATCCAACGGCTAACAAGTGTTTCAAAGAAACACACGATCCGTGTGCTTCTTTAGTCCCGGTTTGAAACTGAAAGCGTTAATCGAATAGCTCAGAAGCAATCAAAAGAAACACACACCTGATCAAACGGCTTACAAGTGCTTGAAAGAAACACACGATCGTGCTTCTTTAGTCCCGGTTTGGAAGTTAAAGTGTTGATCGAACAGCTCAGAATTCCAAAGTTTGCAAAAGTTATACAAATTCAGATTCAAAATAGTTTTAAACTAATTAAAATAATGGTTATAGAAAAGCGAAAATGTTTTTGTATTAGTTAGTCAAATTCAAACACTTTTCATATTGAAAGTTTTTTCAAATTCCAAAGTTTGCAAAAGTTATACAAATTCACATTCAAAATAGTTTTAAACTAATTAAAATAATGGTTATAGAAAAGAGAAAATGTTTTTGTATTAGTTAGTCAAATTCAAACACTTTTCATATTGAAAGTTTTTTCAAATTCCAAAGTTTGCAAAAGTTATATAAATTCACATTCAAAATAGTTTTAAACTAATTTAAATAATGGTTATAGAAAAGAGAAAATGTTTTTGTATTAGTTATTCAAATTCAAACACTTTTCATATTGAAAGTTTTTTCAAATTCCAAAGTTATTTAAAACAGAAAACAGAAAACAGAAAAAGAAAAAGAAAAAACCCCATCTATCCCGGGTGGTGGCACAGCCCGGGACAGATGGGGTGCTATCTATCCCGGGTGGTGGCTCAGCCCGGGACAGATGGGGTGCTATCTGTCCCGGGTGCAGCCACGGCCCGGGACAGATGACCCCTATTTGTCCCGGGCTGAGCCACCACCCGGGATAGATAGAGTGTTGCTATATAAGCAACACTTAGCCACGGGTGGTGGCTCAACCCGGAGCAAAATCACATCGACGCCGTCATGCTGCCAAAATTCCCCTCGAGCGCCACCGCCTCCTTCCTCGACTCCGGCCGGGCTTCGCTCCATCCTCGAGCGCCGCCACCTTCCTCCTCGACTCCGGCGACTAGGTGAGCCTCTCCGCTCTCTCTGCGCGTGCCCCAAACCCTAGCCTCGTCGCGTTGCCCGTCGTTAATCGCAAACCCTAGCCTCGCGTTGCCTTGTCCGTCGCCGGCCTCCGCTTCGGCGAGAAATCCACCGTATCTATCCCTCTCTGGTCCAGTGCGACTGTGCACGTTTCGTGCACACACTCGCAGGACCCTTCACGCTCGAATTCCAAGGAATTGTGCTCGGCAGTGAGGATTACTCCATTGATGACTCCACGATGACGTCATCGTCCCATTTTCCTTTTTTTTCCTAAATGTATATCACTCATGTGTTTAGTTGATGTGTTTAGTATACATGTTTTACGGATGTAATTGTTACCTAATCACTTTACATGTTTTAACTAGGTCATTAGTCAAATGAGTGTGTACTTTTACATGTCAAATGAGTTTTGTCTTTGAACCAAGGATGCCAAAATTGTTAGAAGTTTTGTAGTTTAAACCATGTATCAATGTTTCCAACATTGAAGCAAATGTTTTGAATTTTCATAGCTCAACACTTGGTCGTTGGAAAAAATCATAGAAAATTGTTAGGTCATTAGCAATTGATGTTTAGTTCTTGAAGTAGTGTAATGTGTTGAATTATTGTAATGTGTTGAAATATTGTAATGTGTTAAAATATTATTATTGCAATATGATACTCAATTTTGTTGATGCAGGGACTCTGATTTGTTACCGTGTCGGAGCCACCGCAGTGTCGAAGCGCTGCCCCCTCGGATTTTGCGCCCTCTCGGAGCCCCAACTTTCTTCGACTACTCTGCCACTGTCAGACGAGCAAGAAAATGTAAATGGATTATTTAAGATGTATTATTGGTTTTTTAAATGGAATATTCGACTATTTTAGTTTCAAGATACATCGACTTCATTATTATTGCAAATGTAAATGGACTAGTGAAATGTAAATGGATGATTGAAATATAAATTAACATATTATATATTAAATGCAAATGTAAATGGATTGAAATCCCTTGCAGAAACTATGGACACCGTAGAAACCTTGAACAAGAAGAGGACATGTTCGGCATCATCCGCGAAAATGATGGATTGGACCAACAAGAAGAGGAACACTTAGACGATTTCACCGGGCAATTTCTGAACGAGTCTGGTGATGGACTGGAGGGGCATTCAGACGGAATAGACGTCACCGACAGTTCACCGACTCTACTGTTGGAAAGTCGGCCGCCGAGGTAGATATATGCCCTCAGGTTTTTGTCTCCGTTGAATCGATTTGTGTGTATACATATATTAACTATCACTTTTTCTTGTGTTTAGCCGTCGGCGGGCCATGAACCGGGACCAAGCAAAAAATCAGCGGTGAAACAAGGCGGGCCACGAACCGGGACCAAAAAGCTCCAAGGGAAACAGAAGTACCACATCGAGGAGATCAATAAAAAAGGCAAACCGATTGCTCCCGCTAACCACGCAAGGAAATTTGTAGCTCAGTGCGGAGTCATCGTTCGGGACAGACTCTCCATCAGGGCTCAAGAATGGTATAAGCCAAAGGTGCCAAAAGAGTGGGTTATTTATGTAAGGGATGAACACAAACAACTCCTTTGGGACGAGCTCATGCAGAATTTCACTTTACCGGAAGAGGAGGATGTAGAGAAGCCGGTTATAGAGAATCGATGCAAGGCCTGGACTTATATTGAGATGGGTGAATTGTTCCGCAGCTGGAAGAAAAGGCTAAACAGGTTCATAACTGAAGGTAAGACTCCAAAATTTGTCGGAGTCTATGAAAAGATAAAAGATGAGTGGCCCGAATTTAAGGCGTACAAGCAATCGGAAGCCGCTAAGAAAATCTCAGCGAGAAATAAGAAAAATGCAGAGAAAAAGATATATCACCATAACATGGGGTCAGGTGGCTACCTGACGGCCATGCCTAAGTGGACGAAAATGGAGGATGAGTTTTTGGCTAAAGGTATAGAGATCGAGACATTTGGCTGGCCAGACCGCTTAAGGCTTGGTTCTATGGGCATGGTGGAAAGTTAGACCCTGAAACAGGTGACTGTCTTTTTACCAAGGAGCACGGACCTGACCCTATTGAAGCTCTCAGAGAGGTATGGAAGGAGGTCACGGAAGGCAGGTTCCACCCTAAGAGAGAGAAGGACGAGCTATCGCAAGCCCTTAAGAATCCTGAACACAGTGGAACACGAGGAACCGTCGGCTCCGTACCGTGGATAATTGGGTTTCCCAAAGATGTTGGCACTTACAGAAGCCGATCGAGAAAGAAGAAAGAGCTTGCCGACTGGGCCCAGTGGATGGAAAATAAATTACTACATCATGAGAAGGAGATAGCAGAGCTGAAGGCGGCGCAGACTCGACGGATGCCCTGCGAATCTGAGATGCCTGAAGATCCTTCTCCTGATCCAAAATCAGTGCGGAGAAGCAGCGTGGCTTCTACGGAGCTCGATCGCCACAATGATATGCCGGGTCCTCGTCACCCCGTGGATAATATCGTGCAGCGAGAACTTTGCGACCTACATGTGCGATGCTTGAACATAACCGTGAAGGTGGCGCACGGCTTTGCCCTACCGCCTAAACCAAATGGAACTTACCATTGTCGCCCTATTCCAGATGGCTATGCTGTTGTCGGGGTTGATGAGGTTATCAAGACATATGAGGGAATTAAGCTGGACTTCCCTACGGGTGAAGACGAGGTTGAGTTGAGATTTGCCCTCAAGAGTACCTGCTTATGGAAAAAAGAATACATCGTGTTCCCACACATGCAGCAAAATCGCCCTCCCAGTCCACATGCCAGCCCACATAACTACAACAACGACAACCAATGCGCTAGTCCAGACACCCCCCACAACGACAACCAAGGCGCTAGTCCATCTCCGCCGTCACGTGAGCGTACTCCGCCGCCTCCGCAAAAGAAGCGGAAGTGCACCGCTGCGTCGACTAGTACTCTAAAAGCAAAACGGGGAAGTCTCGCTTTGTGAACTCTCGCGAAGATGTCGATATATGGGTCAACTAGATCCAGGCTTCCCAGAGAAAGAAGGCAAAAAAGATGCCTTTGCCTGTTCCGGTATATTCTTCGGATGCGATACGGTGGGCCATAGAATTTCTTACGCATCCGTCGCAATATGAACTAAATATGGACGATGACTACACACGCGTTCTGGTGCGTACATCTAGGAGAGTGCGGGAAGAACAAAAATCTGCTGCCACCCAGAAGAGAGATGTTCCACAGCTCGGAATGCAGGCGGGACAATCGGCCCCTCCACTCATATTGGCGCCTTACAACCGGAACCCGGTCGATGATGTACTTTCGCAGCAAGCTAGAGATATGGGTATAACTCTGGCAGAGCTTAAGGCATTACAATCTGGCGAGAGTGTCACCATACATGTGGTGGTGTGGAAATATGTGAGAGGAGAAGATCTTGTCGACCCTGCTATGGTGCGCACTCTACCAGCTAGGTTGCACCAACTAAATGCATGGTACATGCATACTACGAAAAGTCAAGAAGGAGACTGGCTCTATGGGAAAATTCCAACGGATTTTTATGGCCCAGGTGATGATGAGATTCAAATTGAGTATTGCGAATTATGACAGTTATTCAATTTTGACGCGCTCGACAAATCTATCATCAGTGCCTTTTGCATGTAAGTAATTAAATTATGTATATATGTCAGTAATTCTCTAGCTCAATTTATTTTTCATTGCTTGTAATTATAGTTATCACTATATTACTTTTGTACTCTATTATGCAGGCTGAAAATTATACAATCTCGAAAGCTGGAACTCAATCACAAGTGAGTTACAAAAACACCATACTTTTCCCGTTCAACTTCGAGTGAGTTGTTTACTTTCTTATACATACTCGATGTTAAGTATATGTAATTGATGATTTAGTTATTAACAAATATAAACATATGGCAGATTTCACTGGGTATTATTTGAGATTGATTTTGAAAAGGCAATCGTTGATGTCTTCGACCTATTATCGAAACCTGAAGAAAAGTTCGACGACACGAAACAGATGCTCCAGAGGTAATTTCGTTCATTATCACAATCGACCTCGTCTTTTCTAATAATATATAGTAATTAGTAAGCTTCTTTACTAATTTTCCATACCGTAAACTTCAGGGTTTGGGACAAGTTCACCTCTTTCCACAAGAACGTCGGTATAGCCCGGAACCTCACTTTTAAATGGCGAGAGGTAAGCCGAACTAGCTATGTTCCACGTATGCATATTCTTAATTTCAGTCTCACAATACCATTTTTTCAATATTTTTGATTATTTTTTATTGGTTTCTTATCTTATTCTATCATAAAGTGCGCGAAGCAGCAACAAGGCACCAATTTGTGTGGATTCTATGTCTGCTAGTTCATCCGAATTCAGTTCAATGAGGGTGCAGACTTGAATAGGGTACGTTAACAATTTATTTAAACTTGTTCACTTTTTAAATTGAATTATTTTCATAATGGTTGATATATTGGTGTTGATCTCTTCTTTTTAGTTTGAGACGATCCGGAACAGGCTTGATGCAAAAGACCGCCTACCACCTATTGCGGAGGAAATTGCGGGCTTTCTGCTAGCCGAGGAAAAAATAGGGTCTAATGCCTCTCTGTCATGTAATGATCTCTGTTTATAAATATTTAGACACGGTCTTCCGGTTGTAAATATTTTTTGTAAATATTTGTTTGGGAGAACTCGTGTACTAGTAGTATTCATGACTATATCCCGAGGAAAAAATCGTGTATTCATGATATATATTATATAGTAACGTATAATATGCAACTCGATCTTGTTTGAAATGAAACATAAATGAAAAAACAGAAACACAAAATAATCAGTAACATAAATATCAAAAACAGAAACACAAATAGAAAACAGGAAACAAAATAAAAGAAAACAAAAAATCATATATACTGTCCCGGTTCGTATTATGAACCGGGACAAATGTGTGGAAGCCAGAGGCTGGCTTGTTTGGCCACGTGGCCCCCCTATTGGTCCCGGGCCGTGGCGTGCCCGAGACAAAATAGGGGAGGCTATTTGTCCCGAACACGCTGTCCCGGGCGCGTGACCGGGACAAAAAGCCCTGCCGGCCCGGGACCAGTGGCTTGTTTTGCTCTAGTGACGTTTGGGATTTTTCTCCAAAGTTAATATTTCTGCACAAAAAGAAGACACCAGGGTAATTCTGCTGAAAATAGCGTTAGTCCGCGTTAGTTGCATCCAAAACACACAAATTAGAGGTAAACCAATAGCAAAAGTGTTCGGGAAAGTAGATACGTTTTGGACGTATCAACCCTCCCGCCAAGCTTAGCTTATTGCTTGTCCTCAAGCAATTCAGTTAACAACTGAATGCGATAAAAGAACTTTCACAAACTCATTTGCTGATGTGATGTAAATATTCTCATTATGAGGACAAATGCTTAGACTATTCATAGCCAGACATATATAAACGCTGTCACCCAATAGTTATGTAAACCATGAAAAGATGCCAATTATACCGATGATAAATAACATGAAACATATCAATTCACAGGATTGCTATGATCATAAGAAAGTATGATACAGTGGTATCTCGCTAGCCCGAATGTAACAGCAAAACATAAATGCCCAGGCACCTCTGAGTTTCAAGGGAAGACTAGACATAAAGATATCAAAGATAAAATCATCTAGATTACACCGCGGTTAACATATTAAGGGACAAGCACATTACACTAAGAATGACAATTATGCTCTCGAGAAGGTGCTCAAAGAAGGATGGAGACTCAACAGTAAAGTAAAAGATATGCCCTTCACTGAGAGAAGTAGGGATTCAACATGTGCTAGAGCTTTTTATCATTTTGAAAACATAGGTAAAATTGTTTTTGAGTGGTGGTTGTTAGGTCAATGAATGGCAATAGAGTTCTCATTATCTTCCATACTAAGCAAGTTGAGAGTGGTTCCGATTATTTTTAAAACAAAGCACTTGTAATATGCATCTTTATATTCATATATTTAGATAGCTTGACACTCCTCCGCACCTTGCTAACAATACCATGGCTAACCGAATCCTCGGGTGCCCACCAAACAATCTCAAACCATGTAGGAGTGCCTATTTTTATTTTTCTCAAATCTTTTTTTGTATTACAATGGTCTGATCAGCCCTTTGCAAAATTAGTGACGAGCAGATGTAGCATGCAAGTCAATTACTCAATTAGTATGGAAGATAAAAAGACCAACTACCACTTCCTCATGAGCTCAAAACAGTGGCACAAATTAAGAAGTGTTTGAAGGTTTTAAAGGTAGCACATGCAAATTTACTTGAATGGTTTGAAATTGCCTTGTATAGGTATTTATGGTGAACTCTTTGAAATAACTTGGTTTTCAGGGATTTGGAAGCACAAGCATTGTCTCAGCTTAGTACAAGTGGAGGCTAGCAAAAGATGGGAAGCGACAATTCAATAGAGCAATAACCATCATAATCATGCTTACGACGAAATAGAATTAACAGAGGCATAAAAAGGATACAAGAACTCTGAGTCAAAATATGTCATCAAGTTTTAATTGACTTTTTGTTCTCAGTCATACCATGTGTAAGCATGTGCCAAGTCAATTCAAAAGAATTATTCAGAGGAGGATACCACAGTGTCATATTCTATTATGAGCAAAACAATGCAAGCGAATATCCAAAGATACATGACATTCAACATAAATAAATTGGAAACGATCATAAGAGAACACGAACTACTAGGCATCCACCAATCGACCTATATCTATGTGAACCATCTAAGCATGCTCACATGAATGAGTATATGTACAGAAATGAGAAACAAATAGAGTTCATTACCAACCTCTTACCCAACTCGAAATTGTCATAGATCATCATAATTGCCTTATCACTTGTGTGCTATAAAGTTATGAAATAATAACTAAGCTCCATGGAGTAGTTGAAGATAATGACCTCTGAAACAAACTATACATAAGCAACGAGAAACAACAAATATTTTTGTGTTTTCGGATTTGGAAATAAAAAAAGAACATCCAGCAAAGACGAATTTTTAGAGGGCCTTAACATACCCAGATCAGAAAAACCCAAACTAATGAAAGTTGCGTACACATCCTAGGAATATGCACAGGAAATTTCAGGTCATTCCGACATTTCTGTAAAGAGTAATGAATTTTACGGTGGACAGCAGAAATCTATCCTTGCGCGAAACAGCACGCAACAAAGCATAATTTTTTTGTGTTTTTGCATATTGAACTGAAATAAATACTAAGCATAATAATACTAGATACTAAAACAAACCAGTAAGAGAAATAACAAAATCTTTTGGTATTTTTGGGTTTATGGAAAGCAAACAAAGCATAAACAAATGAACAAAAGAAAGAAAACTAAAACGAAACATGGATATATAAAGTACCGAATGAGAATGATATGAAGATGAGTGTGCATCGGTATACCTTCCCCAAGCTTAGGCTTTTGGCCTAAGTGGATCTCAAGGCCAACTTGAATAATCGCCCCAACTCGGTGGGTTATGCTCGGTGTAGTCTTACCCCGCATCAGCTGTGGTGGATGAAGATCTCGAAGGTCCTACATACCCCGGATCCGGGTACACGGAGCCGGCTATCTCCGGGGGGGGGGGGGGGGGTGGGGGTGAATGAAACCACCCCCATACTCCTCGTCATAGCCCATACTATCCGGGCCGGGCTGCTCTCCAAGTGTATCCAACTCAGACTCTGAGACTGACAAGTTCTCCCTACCAACAAGGTTAAGAAGAGGCGTAGGCAAGATAACAATTCTCTCAGTGGTAGTTACTCGGAGGTGTTTCCTCTTTGCATAAGTTTTGGTATCCAAGCTACCACTTCCAGCAATAAAATCATGTCTCATCATTGACTCAATATTAAGTTTTTCCATAGGTAATAGCAAATCATTAGGATGGGGGCCTAAACAATGCAAAGCTAATAATCGTGAAGCAACTAGTCCTCCACAAATTCCTCCATTCTCGCGGTTAGTCGCGAAACGGTGAGCAATCAGAGCACCCAAGTTATAAGTCCTATCACGACGCAATGCAGCAACAAGAAAAGCTAAATCAGGCAAGCCTAATTTACCAGCAGATCTCTTAACTAGAACACACTTAGCAATGAAGTATGCAAAATAACGAATGGAAGGGAGGTGAATACTCCTGATTTTACCGTCCTCCTTAGAGAAACTTCTCCCATAGCAGATTTTTTTATACACATCCATTAATTGCCTTGGATTACCCTTTGGCTTCTCCACTGATACTCTATTTGGAACCCTCACCACTGAACATAAAACATCAAAAGGCAAATCCACATATTTGTTTTAAATTGTATAATGCACGGTGGGGTTAGATGAGTTCAACTTGCAATGAAATTTTGCACCACGGATATAGACAAAATAGCATATTGGTAAGGTAAATGATCAAGAAAATGTTCCAATCCTGCATTGGACAAGAGAGTATCAAAATCCCGTGTAATCCCTGCAAATTCAATGAATTGCGCGCACGGGTAGACGGCAGGTACACTCCTTCTTCACTTCGAACTTTATACTTCCCTTCCAACACTATCTCATGAGGATTAAATGCAAATGAGTTCCCTTCCATGTTCTGAAATTTTCAACAAACATCATAAAAATCGATTTCTAGCCAACTAAATGAAGGGAAACCACTATAGTGACTTGCTAGAGGCTTAAGCATGCATCAAAACTAGTTTCTTCAACTTAGAACAAGCATTCAAACTCACTAAAAAGATATCTATAGCAGCAAAATACTTCATATATATACCATTAAACAAAATTCTACTTGGATATTCGGAGGAGTCATATACCGGAGAGGAGATGCACCAAATTTCAGCAGCAGAAATTGGCTGAACGTGGAGATCAAAATCACAGGAGATGAGCAGCAAGAACACGATTTTGAGCTATCCAAAAGTGATTTTTCAGGGAAGAGGAAGGCAGGGGAAGGAGAGAGAGCAAGTGTGTGTGTGTGTGGGGGGGGGGGGGGGGGGGGGCTGTGGGCCCATCACCACCAGCTGGCGCGGCCAGATGCCTGCCGCGCCACCAGGTGATGAGGTGGACCTGGGGGTCCCCCTGGTGGCTCTCTAGCACTTCCAGGTGCCTCCTCGAAAAATAGGATTTTTCATATAAATTTTTTAATTTTCTGAGAAACTTTATTTTTTTTCATTTTCTGGTATTGTTGGGGCTATACCAAGTGGGGGTATCTCTGACATGGATCAATCCGGCTAGTTCAGGGTGGCCCAAGGGTGGTAAGGCTGATGCCTGCCGGGCGGCCCAGATAGCTGACGTACAAGGAAGTAGGCGGACGGTCCAAGGAAGGCGGAAGGCCGAACCCCATCAAGCCACGAAGCCCAAGACGGAAGGCGGCAACTAAGCCGGCTAGGTCTAGGACTCTGTTTACTTGCCGGACAAGTACTTACCTTGTATCCCGGGGCCTGGCCGCCTATATAAGCCGGCCACCGGGAAGCCTTTAGGGTACGCTAAAATACTCATTGTAACCTGTTAACGGCTATTGCCTTATAGTGAATTATAGCAGCACGTAGGGTCTCGCCACCGCTGCGAGATCTGAAACGGTAACCTCGCCGTGTTCAACCCCGACCTCGACGACACCAACCTTCTTTCCCACATCCATCCATAGGCTAGAGGACCCCCGTCTCCTATCAATTATACCGATACTCCGAAAGTTGGCGCCCACCATGGGGCATAAGGTTTCTGGCGTCACGTTCCAGGCGGTAACACTTGGCGGCATGGGCAAGCAGTGAAGGGAATATGCCCTAGAGGCACTTAATAAACATAGTTTATTGGCAATATCCCAATTGTTCATTATATGTTTTATACCATGCTATAACTGTATTAAACGAAAACATTAATACATGTGTGGTAGATAAAACAACCAGGTCCCTAGTAGCCTCTACTAAGACTAGTTTCATTGCGCGATTGATGATCAAGGTTTTCCGATCATAGGGCATGGCGCCGGTCGGCAATGGAAGTCATGTCGTTGGTTGAAAGATGTGATGCACATACCCAATATTTATAGGATATAGTCATTACGCCTTAAGACCGTGAGACCAACTCTTATTGTTATTCCTGGAAGATACTTTGATTGCACCAAACATCATATCTTAATTAGTATGACAATAACAGTGATACTTTTGGGTATAGAAAGGGGGTAGTTGAGACGAGGGGTCAACAGTGGGATTTGTCAGTCCGTATAGCCGGATAGATACTCTAGGGCCCACTCGGTGAGATTATGTCAAATGAGTTTGCAAACATGTGATTAGGTCACCAGCTGACATAATATCATAGACAAGTAGAAAATAGCGATGTCGGTAACGAGATCATGCTAGGTATGGAGATATATGAGAATGATGCTCGAACGCGCTAAGTATCGACATGACAAAGGGTTTAAGACTAGACGTCCAGGTTTGATAGATGAAAGTCATTCGTTATATCACAGGGATTAATTCATGGGGTACAGGCCTACAAGTTAGTCATTTATCGGAGAGGAATCTCGATGATGTCTGTTATTATATCGAACCGCTAGGGTAAGACACTTAAGGGGTTTCGACAAGACAACCAGAAAGGAAAGAGATCACCGGGAACGTCCCGGGAATGGTCCGATGGAGATCGGGTAGCGACGAAGTAGTTTTCGGAGCTAGAATAAATTATATATAATATGTTTGATATTAATTAGTGTAATTAATGTTTAAATATGATTTTATATATTTATTTTCGAATTTATTTAGGCTGATTTCCCTAAATTGTCCTTCTGGTCGGAAGAAGGCCCAGAAGGGGAAAATTCCTCAAGGGAATTCAGTGGGGGATGGATGGCCGGCCTAGGTGGGCCAAATGGGGCCCACCTAGGGCCGGCACACCATCTAGAGCCGCACTAAGGCATGTGGGATAGTCCCACATTGCCTGGCTGGTGAGTTGGCTCCCCCCGGGGAGCCTATATAAGAAGGGGCACCCCTGGCCTTTTAATTCACCAATTAATTTCCCAATTCTCTATCGATCTGGTGATTCCCTTTGTCGGAGTTGCGCGAGTTGAGAGGGGGATCTCTTCCACCATAGCCCGCTGCCGCGCTGCTGGTGTTCAGGTCCAAGTCTTCCGCTGCTCGTCCTGGACTGGAGCTTCGGAGGTCGTCGTTTCCACCGTATGTGTGTAACGCCCTGCGAGGTGCTGCGCTAGCGGTGCTCAGAGGCCTACTTCCTCCACGTGACCTCGAGGTCATCTTCGTCATCTTTGTCGCGCCGAGTTCTTCGTGGCCTAGAGGTCGGCTACGTCGTCTTCGTCGTCAACACTTGTGCGGGAGCGTAATCCCCGCTATTCGGTCTACGAGAGTATGTATTCCGATCTCCGCCGTACTTCTATATCTACATAGTGTAGATCTTGGCTAGTTTACGGATATCGTTGCTAGGAATTTTTTTGTTTTCTGCCTAGGATCCCCTTTAGTGGTATCATAGCCGATCTATCGTAGATATAGATGTACGCTGTTAGAACCCGTGTTCTGCACGGGGGCACCGTTCCTGTTATTTGGTACCCTCTAGCGTGCACTTGTGATTCCTGCGGCATCGAGTTGATAAAGCGGCCCGGACCGACTTTACGCGTATGCTTACGCAAGACTGGTTCCACTACTGACATACGGCTTGTACCGTATCTGTGGCTGGCGGGTGTCTGTCTCTATTTCTTTAGTTGGTCTTGCATTTTCAATGGAGGGCCTGAAAGGGATGCTTAAATATGCAATTATTGGATTGTTGTTGTGGTCATAAGGTTCATAGGTATGAAGCGGTTCTATTTACGACAATCCCAAGCCACGTAAAATATGCAAAAGATAAAATAGAAGCGTCTAACTTTATTTTGCAGGGGCTATGTGATATGGTCAAGGTAGGTTTATTAAATTGTTTATGAACTGCTGGCGCCAAGAAGACCATGGCGCGATGGACTATATCACATTGCATTACATTTGATGTTTTGTGTGCATCCTATATTGTGTGATTATATATATTAGTATATATTAGTTACGCGGCGGTAATTATATAAGATGATCCCTTCAAAAATACCATTAGTGTTCTTCCTCCTACGAGCACCACCAAGAAAGTTCTACGTTATGAGGCAGGCCGTGACGATCGGGTGTCAGACATATCATCGTTCGCATACGGTGGGTGTAAGCCATGTTGCACAAGCGTCAGCGTGGAGGTTATTGTGGCGAGCCTTGCATATGAAGATATGGCCACGGAACACGGAGGCCAAAAGGTCAAGCATGAGTCACATAGTTGTTGTGATTGACAATTGTCTACCCATGAAGTTGTGTTGCCAGCTCTGACGATGAGGGGTTGTGCAATGGATGGGGGTCGTGTAATCGCCTAAACGAACATGAGGGATGTTCGTTTGAGTGGGAGTTCGGATAGTTATTTTCTATAATAATAGAACTCAAAATATAATGAACAAAGTATGTTCTGCAAACCTTTGTAGATTTTAACCATTTTAATAGCATCTTTTAAAATTAGGCGCATTCCTGCGAGTGAGAAACTTAAAAGGTTGGGTCCAAACTTCATAGTTTTATACTTTAGCTTGAGGATACTCCTTGTTTAACCCGTTAGCTCTTTGTGATACAATAACCGCTAGGAGATACCGGAGATTCCGCTAACAAAAGATAATTTGGATTATCAGATTTTGTGCAGATGATATCATCATAGTGCAGTGTATGTTATGATCTCTGCCATAGAGAACCAACGGTGGGTACGAGTTATTAGATCGCGAACATATGAGATGGTCGCTAAACTTGGGGTACCCCTAAAGTTGGGTTGATGAAGTTTATCAGTACGTTGACTGATTGTCTTCTCAACCAAGATGGAAGAGAATACACACATTGAAGGAGCACGTGGCAGTCATACTTGATGACATTGGTCATACTTGATGACATATGGTCATACTTGATGAACATTGAGACGCCTCGCTCTGCTCGATCACTGGATGATAGACGTCGTTGCCAAGTGCAATTGCTATGTCATAGACTATGTCATGAAAGGGGAATCGTTCACCTTCATGGTTCTTGATTACGTTGGAAGTATCAAGAAGATGAAACAGATCGCCGGAAGTCATCAATGATGATGGTGTATATATGATATACATGTTATGAATGTTTTAGTAAGCAAGTACTCGCAGTAGTGACTAAGTTTTTGATACTAGTCATGTTTTATGAAAACCAGGTTTACTGCTTGAGTAGCTTGAAAGGATGAGGTGACATTGTGTGTTGATAATGGCAGACAAGTTGTTGTGATGGCCATAGACACTCTCCCTCTAGATCTACCATTTGAATAAATTCTTTATGATCGCCTGATAGTATGATTGTTATAAGTGTGTCTCCTCTAGCGAGACAATTGTTCATATATATTAGTGACAAATTCATTGTCCTATATTTATGAAGTAATGATCATATGCCGATTTGAATTTAGATGGTAGAAGCTCCCACATTCATAATATTAATGCCAAAGGATACAAACTTAATAAAGACACCCCATATGTGTGACACTACCGTTTAATTCATGTCAATGGTATAGTCAATGCATTAGCTCCATACCAGATGGATCTACAAGTCATTAGATTTGATCTTTTGACACTTGCAAAATAACTATGACACCATTTTCGGAAAACAGGCATATAACTTATTGATAGTCATGCATATAGATGTATGTGGTTCAATGAAGTAATTGACGGGAAGTGGAGACTTTTATTTCGTGAACTTCACTGAACGTTTTGAGTATAGCTTGTTGAGAATCGTGCATATGGGTGTATGTGAATCAATGAAGTACTTTAACGTGTAGTGGAAGTATTTATTTCATAGACTTCATGAATATTCGAGTAGATATATGGATATCCACTCAGTGAATGTTGGTCTGGAAGCTTTGATTCGATCAAACAAGTTCAGAATGAAGCCGGAAATAAATTTAACAAGAAAATCAAATTCCTGCGATACAGATCGAGGAAATAAAGATTTGAGTTATAATGTTGGCACATCATTGGAAGACTTGTGAGAAGAGTTCCACAGATTGCGTCACATGGAACACCATAGTGTTATGCTATGTTAGGATGTCGTAATTGCACCCTATCGGATAGTGTGTGGTAAATAAATCTCTTACCGAATTATTGTGATCATTAGAGTCGTATGGTAGAAACGTAACATTCACGTTAGATAATAGGGAAACCATTTAAATCCATGGAGACAATACCATATGAGTCATGGCATGGCTTTTAGCCTGGATTGTCGTTTCAACAATTTAGTGTTTCGATGTGATCAAACCTAAAATGGATTAATCTTTGTAGTGTACCGTACTTAAAGAGTTAGTTGGGTACATGTCTCATGACATAGGAAAAATCGTTGCCGGGATATACGTTGCGAAAGAAATAGTTTCTTGTCCAAGGGTATAAGTGAGAAAGAAAGTAGAGCAAGACAAAGTTGATGCTTTCTCTCTAGACATCAGAGTGGCACAACCGAAAGTGTTTTCGGGGTCATGCTCCATAGCTTGAAAAAGGCTGATGATACAAGATCATGATGTTCTGAGCTCATACTAAAAACTTAGGCGTACGAGGTTGTGTTCCACACTATGTGTTACGACAATCTTGTTATGAAGGTCATATTAATGGAACATGACAGACCTACGAACTACGGAGAAGAGATGGTAGACCTAAGTCCGAGAAATGGCTATGCGTCATTTATGATCCGAAATAAAATCCATATACGATTACCAGGTAATGACTTGGGAGATCTTCTTGATAGCATCTAGGATGTTAATAGAATGTGGAATTGTATGAGAGAATAGACATTGAGAAGGATCGATTTGTCGTGAAACAGTTCCGACAGATTCAAAAGTTGACCACATGAGAGTTTGTCTCAAGTGACGAAGCCTAAATCTATTCTGGGTCGTTTAGGAAATACTATAATTTCGAATGAGAAATTAATAGATCGATAAGAAAACCATGTTGTTAATAGTGTCATTAAGAAAGAGTTGTAATCAGTACAATAATGGTTTGTAATCCTGAGGATGCTAAACATATGCAAACTTCAGTTGTCCATCAATGGGCTGAAGCAAGCATATCGGAGCTAGGATCTTCACTTTGATGATGTGATCAAAGGATTTTGGAGTTGTCCAAAATAGTTGAAGAAACCTGCATTTGCAAAGAAGTGAGTGGGAGCAAAGTAGCTTTTCTTGATCTTATATGCAGAAGGGATATTTGAGTGGGAGCTAAGTAGCTTTCCTTGATCTTATATGCGGAAGGCATGTTTGAGTGGGAGCTAGGTGTCATTTGTGATTTTCTATGTAACGACATATTGAATGACACAGATACTCTAGTAGAGTGTAAAGGATTATTTAAGTGATTAAATTTTCTATGAAATGAAGTTAGGAGTATTAGGCATCCGATTTATATTTGTATAGATCTTAAGGGGCTTAATAACATTAGGTCGGAATATTTCGTAAGTTAAGATTCTGAAGTGTTTTAGAATAGAACAAGCGAAGAAAGAGGTTCTTGCTTGTATGACTAGGTAAAATATTAAGTTTATCTTGGCATTTTCAGTGATAGAAAATGATGTTTGACATTTTCTATGTATCAGACATAGATTCTATCAGACTGAAAGCTCGACTTAGTGTGACCCAAGTTCTTGGTTGAAGAACAGGTTCTAGAGTGATCCTTATGTGGATCAATGAACAAACGTTAAGTACATCATTCAGTGTCTGTGAGAACTGAAGATATGTTTTCTAGTAAAGGGTAAGAGTTAAAGACAACTTGCCTTATGGCGGTTACGATGATGCAAGTTATGACACGGACCCATACGACTAGAAATCTCATATAGGAGATGTCCTTTATTTTGAAGAAAGACATGGTTAGCTTGCGAAGTCGCATATGAATGCACTGTCGCATAATCTACATAGGTATAGAAATATATGGCAACTTCAGAAGTAGCAAGTGTGATTGGATTGAGCAGCTTTCCGAGCGTATGTGGTCCCCTTATTAGATATCTTAGACTTTTAAGGCCCATGCTACGCGAATGTTTGAGTCTCACTCCATCCACTAGGATATATTTCACCGTCATCGTAAGATACAGGATGATGTCAAACTAGGTGACATAGAAGTGTTGCAAAACACACATAGGTCTCAATGTGTGAGATTTATTGACTGTATTCCTCTTCCACGAGGCAAGCAGGCACCAAGATGCTATGGGTGTTAAGCTTTTACCAAGTTGTAAACTAGATTAAGTGTTACTCTAGTGCAAGTGGGAGACAGAAGGGAATTTGCCCTAGAGGAACTTAATAAACATAGTTTATTGGCAATATCTCAGTTGTTCATTATATGTTTTATACCATGCTATAACTGTATTAAGCGAAAACATAAATATAGGTGTGGTAGATAAAACAACCAGGTCCCTAGTAGCCTCTACTAAGACTAGTTTCATTGCGTGGTTGATGATCGAGGTTTTCCGATCATAGGGCATGGCGCCGGTCGGTAATGGAAGTCATGTCGTTGGTTGAACGATGTGATGGACATACCCAATATTTATAGGACATAGTCATTACGCCTTAAGACCGTGAGACCAACTCTTATTGTTATTCCTGGAAGATACTTTGATTGCACCAAACGTCGTATCTTAATTAGTATGACAATAATGGTGATACTTTTGGGTATCAAAAGGCGGTAGTTGAGACGAGGGGTCAACAACGGGATTTGTCAGTCCGTATAGCCGTATAGATACTCTAGGGCCCACTCGGTGAGATTATGTCAAATGAGTTTGCAAATATGTGACTAGGTCACCAGCTGACATAATATCATAGACGAGTAGAAGATAGCGATGTCGGTAACGAGATCATGCTAGGTATGGAGATATCTGAGAATGATGCTCGGACGCGCTAAGTATCGACATGACAAAGGGTTTAAGACTAGACATCAAGGTTTGATAGATGCAAGTCATTCGTTATATCACAGGGATTAATTCATGGGGTCCAGGCCTACGAGTTAGTCATTGATCGGAGAGGAGTCTCGATCATGTCTGTTATTATATAAAACCGCTAGGGTAACACACTTAAGGGGTTTCGACAAGAGAACCGAAAAGGAAAGAGATCACCGAGAACGTCCCGGGAATGGTCCGATGGAGATCGGGCAGCGACAAAATAGTTTTCGGAGCTAGAATAAATTACATATAATATGTTTGATATTAATTAGTGTAATTAATGTTTAAATATGATTTTATATATTTACTGTCGAATTTATTTAGGCTGATTTCACTAAATGGGCCATCTAGTCGGAAGAAGACCGAGAAGGGGAAAATTCCTCAAGGGAATTCGGTGGGGGATGGATGGCCGGCCTAGGTGGGCCAAATGGGGCCCACCTAGGGCCGGCGCACCATCTAGAGCCGCACCAAGGCATGTGGTATAGTCCCACATTGTCTGGCTGGTGAGTTGGCTCCCCCCGGGGAGCCTATATAAGAAGGGGCACGCCTGGCCTTTTAATTCACCAATTAATTCCCTAATTCTCTCTCGATCTCGTGATTCCCTTTATCGGAGTTGCACCGAGTTGAGAGGGGGATCTCTTCCACCATTGCCTGCTGCCACGCTGCTGGTGTTCCGGTCCAAGTCTTCCGCTGCTCGTCCTGGACTGGAGCTTTGGAGGCCCTCGTCTCCACCGTATGTGTGTAACGCCCTGCGAGGTGCTGCACTAGCGGTGCTCGGAGGCCTACTTCCTCCACCCGACCTCGAGGTCATCTTCGTCGTCTTCGTCGCGCCGAGTTCTTCGCGACCTAGAAGTCGGCTACGTCGTCTTCGTCGTCAACGCTTGTGCGAAAGCGTAATCCCCGCTATTCAGTCTTCGAGGGTATGTATTCCGATCTCCGCCGTACTTCTATATCTGCATAGTGTAGATCTTGGCTAGTTTAAGGGTATCGTTGCTAGGAATTTTTTTGTTTTCTGCCTGCGATCCCCTTCAAGCAGATCACCGTCGGCCGCGTCACAAGATATGGCGGTCACAGCTACGGCAACTCAGATGAGTCCTGGCTCCCGGCGGATGACTACCTCACCGGGTGCGCAATCGTGCCTATCGGAGGGATCAAGGTCTTCATTGGGTACACGCTAGAGGCGTACGTCTTACCGCGTTTCTACAACCCCACCCACCAAACCATTGACCAAGCAGTCGACCGACAAGATGGATCTGAATCCGCCTACTCTCAGGAGTCGGCTGGATCTGACTTCCACTTCGTTGGAGTTGTCGGGCTGGGATCCGACTCCCAGCCAGAAAACAACGATCGTGAATCAATTCTTCCCGCTCTTCAGAAGGATGCGATGACAGGTGCCGGATCCAGATCTACCGTTGAAGTCAACAAGAGATTTTGATTCTGATGATGATATTAGTCTCTTCGAAGAGAGAATCAAAAACCGCTTTTCCAGTGATAATCCGGTTCCTTCAGAGAACACAGCGGATACAGATATGCCTGATAAGCTGCCTATGATGGTTGTCATTGGCAAGGAGTCAACCCCAGTTGCTTCTGACCCGCAAGATAAGCCGGAGGAAGCTGCCGGCAACACCAACGTCGGTCAAATCATTGACGGTTCCGACAAGGTGCGCGCGAAGAAGAAAGCTGGTCTCGAAAAAGGCGGCAGTAGCAAGCCCACGGATTTTCTCTCCGTCATCAAGGAAGTGGATGAAATCATGAACACTATGGTGACTAACGATACCCCACTCGACGAAGTGGAAGAGCTTAGGATGAATATGCTTAAGCACTCTGACTTCATGCGTAGAAGAGAGGAGCATGTTGAGAGTCTTGCGAAAAAGATCGAGAAGGAGCAAGAGAAGATGTCGGCAAAACCGAACAAAAAGCTTTTCGAAGAAAAAAGGTCATAAAAAACCTCCGTGATAAGGAGCCGCCAATCTACGCGACCACGGCAGCTCAAGATCTAGGGTTTGACTGGCGCACAACACCAAAGCGTACAGACAGAAGGGGGATGTTGTCTTCTGCACCCCCATCCTTAATGCTGCTGCTGCACTTGACACCCTAAACGACAAAACTTACACAGTGGAGGAAAAGGTGGCCAATGCAAGACACTTCATGAGCAAGGCCTTAGAGCAGCAAGCTCACGCTGACTCCTACGGTCATATGGCGGACGCCCGCGGGGGAGATCTAGAATACAAGTCAGGAAAGTGTAAAGCCGCACCCGGTGCTGACCCTGAAGGCCCGTCCGGCTCCAGTAGCCATGGCGACAAAAGGAAAGCAACGCCACCTCCAAAATAGACGCCACCGACAAAACTAAGGCGGGACGAGAACTAGCTAACAGGAAGCAGAGGTGACCAGCCACCTCGAGCCCAGCCAAGGCGCGGTGATGGCGGTAGCCGTGATAACGGCCAGCCGCCTAAAAACATGCCGGCAACGACCCTCCTAGGAGAGGTCGAAGCCGGTCGCCGCAACGCAGCACCGGGAGCAAGAGGAAGGAGGCGACAGATGGGCCCAGGCGTAGAGTAAGCCGGGCGGCGCAGGACGAGCCGAACGCATATAGAGGTGGACAACAGCTCGATCCAAAAGACGGAAGACACCGCATACAAGACATAGCAAGCGGAAGGGAGCTGATATACTCTGGCCCAAAGTGCTTTGGCGATGCCATCCGTGGAGAGCCGTTTCCCAAGGACATGGCATCAATGTCTAAAAATTGTCCTAGGCACAACGGCCTCGTTAAGCCGGTCTCATGGCTAGCCGACTATGCCATGGCCATAGAGATTGCCGGCGGAAGCAATCACATTGCCGTCCGCTACCTACCTCTAATATTAGAAGGCACGGCAAGGGCTTGGATCGACAACATTCCAGAAAAGTCTACCACAGCTGGTACGACATGGAAAAGGTGTTTTCCCACCACTTCCAAGGAACATACAAGCGTCCAAACACCTACACGGATTTGCAATGCTGTGTTTAGAAGCCGGACGAAACCATGACAGATTTTGTCAGCCGTTGGATCTTAGAGAAGGCCAACTGTCGTGGTGTTTCGTACGCTCAGGCTATCCATGCCTTCTACACGGGCCTACAGAAGAAGTCCTTACTCCGTCATAGACTCGTTCACGAGCAAGTCACGGACCTTGGCTAGATGCTCAACCTTGCCGCCCAATACGCGGCAGGAGACGACACCCGTGACGATGATCCGGACGTCAACATCGTGCCAAGACGGAACAACAAGAGCAACATGCAACGAAAGACAAAGCCGGGCCATCTAACGAGGTTTCCGTCGTGTTCCCAGGAAACGCTGACAAAAAGAATTGGAAAAATAAAAAAGATAACCTTGACGACGGCTCAGGCCCTAAGGCGGCCCGTATCAATTACGAGCAGGCAAAAATTCTGCCATGCCCAATCCACGAAAAGCTTGGCAAGGTCAACCATATGCTCAGCGAGTGTCCCTTCATGGATGATTTCAAAAAGGACCCCACTGTTGGCTGGAAGTCAAAGAAGTCAAAGAAGTACGACAAGAAAGACAACAAAGACGACGAGGACGACGACGACATGTCAATCTCAAGCGATGACGACGCCTCCGCCAAGAAAAAGAAGCCGTACCCGAAGGTCAAGGAGTCACTCGTGTGCTTTGTCGTCAGACCATCGGCTAAGGCGGACAAGGCGGACAAGGAGGAGATGCGCGAACTCACCACGACAATGCCGGACGTCCCTTAGTATTTGAACTGGTCCGAGGTGGCAATCACCTGGGATCGGTCCGACCGCCCTGATTATGTCTCCCACCCGCCCCTCAGTATTTGAACTGATCCGAGGCGACAATCACCTGGGATCGTTCCGACCACCCTGATTATGTCCCTCACCCAGGCAAATACGCCCTTGTTGTCGACCCCATTGCCGCAACTTCAGGCTCACAAAAGTACTGTTGGATGGCGGCAGCAGCCTCAACATCCTGTACTATGATACACTAAGCCGCATGAACTTGTCTGAGGATCAACTTTACCATATCAACCTCACTTTTCATGGCATAGTGCCCGACAGACAAGCAAAGTCAATGGGAAGCATCAGGCTGAAGGTAACTTTTGGACCAGAAGAGAACTACCGCTCAGAGTTCCTCCGGTTTGAAGTTGTCCCCTTGAAAAGTGACTATCATGCTATTTTTGGACGACCGGCTTTTGCCAAGTTCATGGCAAGGCCGTGCTATATATACATCAAGCTTAAGATGCCGGGGGAACATGGAACCATCACGGTTTCCGGCAACTTCAAGAAAGCTAAGGAGTGTGAGCGTGGCATGGATGCCTTCGCAGAAGCCATCATCCACAAAGAAGAGCTCACACTACTTAAGGCAGACCCAGACAACTCCATGCCCAAGCCAAAAGTTGATGTCAAGAAGACCTTTGAAGCTTCAGAAGACACCAAGAAGGCGGACTTCATTCCAGGCGATAAATTCAAGCAAGTTGTCATCGGCTCCAACCTGGACAGCAAATAGGAATGCGAGCTCGTCGAGTTCCTCCGTGAGAATCAGGACATCTTTGCATGGTCGCCATCCGACATGCCTGGTGTACCGAGGGAACTTGCCGAGCACTCGCTCAATATTATCAAGGGATCGAAGCTGGTGAAGCAAGCAACAAGACGCTTTGGTGATGAGAGACGCAAGGCTTTAGGGAAGGAGATAATAAGGTTGAGGGACGCAAATTTCATAAAGGAAGTTGTACACACCGATTGGGTGGAAAATCCCGTACTTGTTCCCAAGAAGAATAAAGAGCTGAGGATGTGTATCGACTATACCGGTGTTAACAAGTGTTGCCCAAAGGTTTCCTTTGCGCTGCCTAGAATTGACCAGGTCATAGACTCCACAGCAGGCTCCGAGCTGCTTTGTTTTCTGGACGCCTACTCAGGATACCACCAAATCAAGATGAGGGAGTCAGATCAACTGAAAACATCTTTCACCACTCCCTATGGGACTTTCTACTACATCATGATGCCTTTTGTCTTGAAGAATGCAGGGGTAACATACCTGCGTTGTATGCAAAATTGCCTGCACGAACAGATTGGCCGCAATGTTCACGTCTACGTTGACGACATTGCGGTGATGTCGAAAAAGAAAGCGGATCTCCTAGAAGACTTGGGAGAAACTTTTCAGAATCTCCGGAAATACCAGATGAAGCTCAATCCCGCCAAGTGTGTTTTCGGTGTTCCAGCTGGCAAACTACTTGGCTTTATCGTCTCAGAACGAGGGATCGAAGTTAACCCGGTGAAGATCAAGGCTATCCAAAACATATCCAGACCAACTTGTCTGAAGGAAGTGCAACGCTTAGCCGGATCGGCAGCAACCGTCAGTCGTTTCATATGCCGCCTTGGAGAAAAGGCAATGCCTGTCTATCGGCTATTGAAAAAATCCGACAATTTCGAGTGGACAGCAGAAGCAGATGCCTCCTTACAACAACTTAAGGAGGCGCTTGGGTCTGCTCCTATATTAGCAGCACCTCGATCGCAGGAACCAATGCTGCTATACATCGCGACAACTGGAGCAGTTGTCAGCGTTGTCTTGGTTATGGAAAGAAAGGAAAGCGAAGCCGTGATGTCTGAGCAACGTACGGTCTACTTCATCAGTGAAGTCTTCTCCGCCTCCAAGTAGAGGCATCCACATTACCAAAAGCTGGCTTTTGGTGTATTCTTCGCCGCCAGAAAGCTTAGGCATTATTTCCAGGAGCACACATTGACGGTAGTCAGCAGGGCACCGTTGGCAGACATAATCAATAACGCAGAGGCAACAGGCCGAGTCGCCAAGCGGGGTGTTGGGGGGATCTTAACCCGGTAGGCCCATCGACATAGAAGATAAGCCGGTCAGGCAAAGAGGCTGGGCCGGATCAAGCATAAAGACATGGGCCGGGTGATGCGTAAGCCGGTGCGCGACGTATGCCTTGGCCCGCAAGCAAGAAGGATCCAGAAGGCTGGAGGCCAAGTACAAGACGGAGTCCTGCTAAAGAAAGAAGAGGCTTAGAGGACTTAGAGTAGAGTCCGGGTATGATAGGAACCCGGGCCCGGGCCAGGCCTTTGTACCTCCAGTGAGACCCGCCGCCTATATAAGGGGGTCTCCTGGTTCCTAGAGGAGAGAGGTTCTACAAGTCATAGGAGAGACACATTGTAATCTCGAGACCCGGAAGCTGAGGCGCCGAGTCCCGAAACCCTAATCAGTAAAGCCGAAGCAGGAAGTAGGTCTTTACCTCAAGACGAGGGGCCGAACCTGGGTAAACCCTTGTTTCCCCACGTTATGCTAGACAAGCTCCTGATGTCGGAAGCCGCCATGCCCCACATCTCAAGTTACCTTCGGGTAACATCTGCCGTGATAACCCCACGACAGTTGGCGCCCACCATGGGGCCTGCGGCCAAGAGCATCACTTTTTCAGGAGAAGCGTTGCGAGGTATGGAAAACCTAGCTATTGGCCAGATCCACACGCTCCCAGGAGGGGAGCGGATCGTGGACGACTCCGGCTGGACAGAAGAAACAGATTTCTTGGAGACCGGATCTATGTTCATCTTTGGACAGATCGATGTTTTCGTAGGCGTGATCCGGTACGAGGGAGCCGACACAGAGCAGTACGAGCCGGAGTTTGAGTCTAAGTCTGGGTCAGCCACCATGACCCAGACAGACGGGGAAGAATCAGTCGGATCGCCAGAAGAGGAAGAATCGATGAGCCGGATCAGAGAGGATCCCATCATCACCCCAGTAAACATATCAGATCTGGATACAGACACGGAATCAATCTTACCTTTGTTCGATGATCGTTTTGGAGACGGGTTCACAGATGAAGATCACCCGGCACCATTGGGACCCGTGCGTCACATGACGATTCACGTGGTAACCCGTGCACCCCCGGCTGACGGAGCAACAGTTTCCGTAAGTGACGAAACAAGTGCTGAGGCGTTAGCAAGGCAGAACAGAGAAAACTGGGATCAACAGCAGGCTCCACCTGCAGCGAACTACGCACCCCCAAATCCAGCAGTAGGAGGAATCTTACCAACTTACAGTTCGTTAGCTCATATACAGACGCCAGCTGCGGGAATCCCCTTTGGAAACCCGATACTCGTTGCAAGCCCGACCAACTTGACCCGACCTCCGGGTCAGCAGCAAGCGCTCGCAGGAACTTCAGCTAGCCCGGCGCAGGGTGAAGTAACAAATAATAGCACAACCATGATGAGAGAGTTAGAAGAACTGAGACAGGCGGTGGCAAGGGCAAGCCAAGAGCGTGCGGCCGATCAACGACGTATCCAGGAAAGAGAACAACTTGTGATCCAAAGAGAGCAAAACCTGTTGGAAGAGAGAAGCACCCTCCAGAGAAGAAGGGACGAGTTAACCGCAGTCCAGAACGTTGCGGGACTGGTGCCGCCCTTCTCGTTGTTCCTGGAGGCGGTGCTGGCGTTCTACCAGGTGCAGTTGCTGCACCTGCACCCCAACTCCGTCCTCATTCTCGCCGTATTCGCCTACCTTTGCGAGGCGTACCTGGGCCTGGAGCCCACGGTGGGGCTGTTCCGGTGCTTCTACGCGCTCCGGAACACGGCGAAGAACGAGCGCTCGGGGTGCGTCTCGTTCCGCATCGTCGACGGCATGGGGAGCGTCTACATCCCCATGTCCTGGAGCGAGGGCAAGGCCATCACCACAGTGACAAAGAAGGTGGACGACTTTCGCCAGAAGTGGTTCTTTGTTGGGGTAGAGCGCCCCTGCGCCTTCCTCGAGGTCCCCGACGAGCCCCCGGTGAAGAACTCACATTGGGGCAAGGCCATCTTCGACGGCGCCAGGAACGTGAGCTTGATGGGACGCTTGAGCTTCCTCCGCGAGGAGGGCCTCACGGGGCAGATGATCGTCGCGGACTTCGTGACGCGCCGCATTGCGCCCCTCCAGGGACATTCGGTCCCCATGTGGATGTACTCGGGGCCGAAGGACAAGATGCGGCTTCATGCCGAGGACAACGACAAGGACACCGTCGACAACGTCCTCTCCGCGCTCTTTGTCAATCCATCGGTGCTTCCCGTGGATGAGCTCCGGATGGCGCTCCAGCCCCTTCACCAATACAATCTGACGGAGCGCATGGACCTCCTGGAGGGGATGCCTCCGATCACCCCGACAGGCCAGGCGGACCTCGAGGTGCCGATGCCGGCCGCGCGGGGGGCGGAGGGGGCCGATTCTCCCGCGGCCTCAGGAGCTGGCCTAGGTGAGGAGGAGACAACGACAGGGAGGTTTCCTCTTCGAGGGCTGGGCCATTTGCTTACGAGATTTGCGATATCTCGTCAGGCGATGACGACGCCTTCGTGGTGGCGCCCTCGCGCCTCGTGGAGGAAGAGGCTGAGGAAAAGGAGGCCTCAGCTGCGGAGGCCTCTCCGGGAAGGCGTGGGCCTCGCACCAAAGCTGTCGTGGACTTCTCGGGGGTGAGGCCGTCTGACGTCCCCCCTAAGAGGAAAGCTGAGGCGCCGCCTGCAAGGCCTGCTTCCAAGCACTTCCCTTCATGGCACTCGCGAGGCCTGGCATGGGTCGACGCTGGTGCCCCCCCTTCAGGGTTAGTGCTCAAAATCTTGTATCCTTCGTCTTTTAGCTTTCTTTCGCTTTTCTTTTTCCTGAAGTTTTTTCTTGGGCTCTTGGTAGTGACCTTGTACCTACGAAGCGTCGCCGGCTTCGCAAGGCATCTGAGGTGAAGAGCGCCACGGCAGGGGCCGCGGCTGACAAGACCGCGAGGCCTGCGGAGGCGGCCCCCACGAGCCCCCTTGAGGGGGCGCCTCAAGCGGAGGCTGCTGTGCCCCAGGCGGAGGCAGCAGGGCCTCAGGTGGAGGAGGGCACGGCTCGCCCAGAGGCACCTGCACCGCCTCCCGAGCCTCTGGTGGTGGAAGGCTCGGAGGAGAGAACTTCCGCGCTGCCTCGCGCTCCTACTCCTCCTCGTGCGGCTACGCCTCCACGCGAGGCCACTCCACCGCGTGAAGTAACGCCGCCGCGCGCGTTGACGCCTCCGCGCGCGCCTACCCCGCCACCTGCGGCCACTACTCCCGTGCAGCCTGCGAGGGAAGCGCGCGAGGCAGCAGCAGGCATAGGCGGCTCTTCCGGGGGAGATGCTTCCTCGCCTCTACGTCAAGCCATGCCTGAGGATCGCCCTGCGCAGGCGCAGCCCAGGCTAGCCCCCAAGCTTCCCCCGAGGCCGGGCCTGCGCGACTCGACGCTGGGGCTGGGCCCTCCACGAGCCAGGAGCTGGTCCTCCGCGGCTGGGACTGGAGCGCGGGGCGCCGCAAGGTCGCCTTCGGCCTCTTAAGGGAGTCCTTGGAGGGCTTGGAAGCGCACCTTGCCCTTGGAGACATATGGCTCGCTCGGCAGCAGGAGGAGTTGGCGAAGTCATGGGCGTCCCTCCACGCGGCGGTCGAGGCGCGCCGGCTGGAGGATGCGGCGCTGCAAGCCGCGCGTGAAGAGGCCACCCGCTTCGCCAAGGAGGTCCGCGAGGGGGCCATTCGTGACGCTGCGGAGCTCCTTAACCCTCTCCAGGCGGAACGCGATGCTGCGACGGAGCTCTTGCGCGAGGCCAGGGCGGAGCGCGAGGCGATGGAGGGTTCGCTGGCGCAGAAACGCCGCGAGATGGGCCAGCTGGAGACCTATCTGCCCTCCGCCCATCAGGCCGCGCGGGTCGCTCTGGAGGACGACCGCAAGGGTTTTGCCGAGCGTGAGAGGCAGCTGTCTCTCAAGGAGAAGGAGCTGCAACAGCGCGAGGAGCTGCACCTTCAGGCGGAGAAGGACCTGGCCGCCCAACGCGAGGCCCTTGAGGAGCGCGAAGGAGAACTGGCCAAGGCGACTGTGAAGTACGACGAAAACGTCGCTGCCCAGAAGATAGCTTACGAGCGCTTCGAGCGGCGTTTCGCCGAGAAGAAGAAAGAGGCCGAGGACACCCTCGAAGAGCGCGAGAAGCAGTTCCGTAAGTCCACTTCTTAGAAGTATCGCGACCTGGCCCAGACGCAGGAGGACCGCTTCAAGGTCAAGCACGCCGCGGACGCTCGGCGGATCACCGAGCTCGAGAAGGCCAACTCCAAGTTGGAGGCTCGCCTCACGCGCGCGAAGGATGGCCGTCGCCGAGCGGAGGAGGCTCGCACTGAGGCTGTCCACAACCTCCACTCCTTGGCCAAGGATGTGGAGAAGCAGGTGGCCCCGACGATGGAGCGGGCGGCGGAGGCCTCGGACTCTGCCAATGCGGCTCGCGCGTTCTCGAGGCAGCGCGAGCGAATGTTCGAGGCGTTGGTCGCTCGTGGCAACGAGCTCGCCGTGCAGCTTGGCGCCGACACGCCGCACACCGACGTCCGAGGCCGCGGCGATGCTGCCATGTACCTGGTCTATATTGACCAGCTCTTCGAGGCGCTGGAAGGTCCCGTCGCCGAGCTCCGCGAGATGATCGAGGACGAGAGCCGGCAGCTTCTGGGGGTGGTTGTCGATCACATCTTCACCAACCTCAGGCTCCTCACGCCAGACTTCGACCTCTCCTCCGTGACAGAGGCTGCTCAAGGCGTGGACGCGCGACGGGTCTCCGGTTCCCTCCGCGAGCAAGTTGGCGCCTTCTGCAACCGCTTCAGGCGCGCGGAAGCTGCGGCCGAAGACAGCGAGGAGGAGGCCTGCTCCGACGAGCTTGAGGAGGGTGCCACAGAGAAGGTCCAAGGCGCTGCTTCTATATGAGCCTCCCTTTATTGCGCATGCGAGCGCTCGTATCTGAAACAACTGTGTGTTTAGCTTTCATAAGACCTTTGGCCTGTAATATACTCTTTATCGCTGTTTAATTCGAGCTTGTTTGCCCCCCGTGAGGTCTCTTTGGACTCAACTTCATGTCTATTTGTTCTCTGCGTCGGTAGGTCCCATCTCTTCGTGCCATGACTCTGCCTGTAACGTACCTGCACTTAAAATAGGGCAGATACCTGTGTATAGTGCAAATCCCTGGATCGATTCATTTGCACACACAGTTTACGATGCAATATCACAACAAGGCGTCAATTTTATTACATCGATGATCCAGAATTACAAAATATTTGATACAAGTTGCATAGCCTAAAGCTAGCATTTAAAAAGTACACAACGGAAATACAATAGCAGTGAGTCTCTATCACTTTCATGCTGCCACAGGCGAAAACATGTTGGTTGTAGACTCGAAACCTATCAACGAAACCTCACTCGTCATCTGATCAATCTGCAATAAGAAATATTGCAACAACGTGGGTCAGATTCCATTAAAATGGAGTCTGGCAAGTGACACTATGGTGGACACTTAATGGAAGAACTCTATAGCCTATATGCATATTTGGCTGGTGGAGTTCAAGGCTAATTTGCATAAAGCCAATTTTTCCTACTCTTTTGAAAACACTTTTCTTGAAATCAAGACGAGTATGGCATGAAAACCATAAATCTCATCCTCCCTTGTTCACCCATCAAGTTTTATTTCTGAAGTTGGAATGATGGAATCCTCCGTTGACGTCCCCGCTCAGCTGCTCAATTGTCCGTTTCCGGGGACACGGCTAAGTACTTAGGTTTACACTCTGCAGAGGTTGTGCACTTTTACCTTTAGACTCAATTTGTCCGAGAAATCCTATACACGCGGAGTGTATTATGGAAAGGAGAGAACTGAGACAAGAACTTTCAGAAGAAGAATGCAACCATACTAGCAAGACCCGTTCCACCCATCATCTCTACATCTGCTTGTCAAGCTGACAGGTTGCACCCCCACAACTTAATTATTCTAGACAGAGCCCATTGGCAAAAGGCTGCACGGGAAGCAATCGTCACTCGGAGTTCTTCAGATTCCTCGGTTCCCTGGGTGGCCATCCACAAGTGTACTTCTGGGTAACAACCACCATACTCGTGGCCCTAAGTAGAATAGACATTCATCCTAGGCGATGACAACCACAAGCATAGTCCCAAAAGCCACTCAACATAAACCATAACAACCAATCCACCCAGGAGTTTCATTAACTTAGTGGATGTGCACTCTCAGGTAAAAATCACCATGCTCACGGCCCTAAGTAGAATAGACATTCATCCTAGGCGACGACAACCATGAGCACAGCCCTGAGTAGTCACTTAACATTTTGTAAAACTTTTCATCAATTGCATAGCATCAATATATTTACTAAGTATTATATAGGAACCTAGACACAGGAGTAAGGGAATTCTACGAAGGTTTAGCATAGCAATACTATATTACTCATGCATATAAAAATACACTAAGTAATGCATATAGAAAATAATAGGAAGTTTATGAGGTGTGCCACTTGCCTTTGAATGTGGTCGTTGTTCACAAACTCTATTCAACCACGAACGTTTGCTCTCCGTTCAATCTAAACATTATAAGCAAACAACAATACAGCAATCAACAAACAACAATCATACATGCACATACGTAGTTAACAAATAAGTTTCAGAACATTTCTAAGGAAAACATGTTATGCATGATATGCAAATTATTTCTAAGGACTAGAGATGCATGTCATGTCATGAAATTCTTTTAAGTTAATGCAAGGCAATTAGGTTGGTCAAAAATACTTTGTTATAAATCAGCTTGAATAAGCACTCAATGACTTAGTCATGATGTGCATAACTACTTAAAGGAAATAATAACTCTATTCTTCAAGGTGATCAACAATTATTATCAACTCCTTGTAAATTGGATATTCACTACAGTGAGAGAGACAGACACCCGGCCAGCCACTTAAATTGTGGAACAGGTCTCATGTACGTGGACATGTAAGGTTTGTTTCCAGGCCGCTTCATCCCACTATGCCGCTAGGATCCAACTACTTCAAGATGATAACATCATGATCAAAATTTGTTTAAGTCAAATGTGAAAGACAAGATTAGAAGGGAGGGGAAAAGATAGAAAGAGAGATGTAGTTGTCCTCTAGGCTTCATCTCCAGACTTTGGTGGTTCTTGTATCCTCGAGACTGGTCTTGGATTTATTTAGTCATCATGAAGTCTAACAGAAGAAGGAGGGAGAAAGAAGAAAGAGGGAGAAAGACTTAGAAAATATTTCTGGTTGGTCTTCATGAACTTCTTCTTGATCTTTCTTCTAAGTGCTCCTACTCCTTGGAGATTCTTCTGGAGTCTCGTTTGGCTAAGTCCTTTATTGGTCTTTCAGCTCCATGTTTAAAATTTCTAAGTGTCCAAGTGTAGCACTTCACAAAATTGCTAAGTTTGGAAAATAAACCTAACTTTGGAAAAATGGGGAGGAGTTTTCCTTATGGGAAAAATATAACTAC
The DNA here is from genome assembly GCA_026929855.1 of Poa annua. Lineage (NCBI taxonomy): Eukaryota > Viridiplantae > Streptophyta > Magnoliopsida > Poales > Poaceae > Poa > Poa annua. Next base: position 31,815,669 of record CM049428.1, read on the forward strand.
TAAATAAATATGCTATGCATGGCATGCAATTTTAAACCACAAGAATCATAATACTAAATTTTGGTGATATTTATAAGGTATGCATTTGGCTATAAATGCAATCTAATTAATTTCTTATTTTTTGAAAATATAATAAAAGGAATAATTATAATATTAAAGTTTTCTATGATTAAAATTTTATAATATAATGTTATAAATAGTGTTAACAGACAGGGGCATTTTAATTAAATTTATAGCAATTTACTTTAATCAAAATAATATTTTTATTAATAGTTATGTTGAAAATAATCAAACTATTCAAATTAAATATGTGTCACTATGAATTCATTCAAAAATTACTCAAAATATTTTATAGCAGTGGCATAAATTTACAAATATTCCAAGGTTTCTCAAACAATTTTATTTGCAAGTTTTGGAATTATAGATTTAAAGCTATTACAAATATACTCAAATTCATCATTTGAAATTTGAATATTTTATATTAAGTCAAATTTAGATTCTGGCCGATCTAAAATAATCTACCAGTCAAGAGCTTTCCAAATATATAAAATTTATTAAATTTGGAGTTGTGGTTAAAAAGTTGTGACAGATCTAAGTGGCAGGGGTGTTTCTGTAAAACTGCCAATTAAATTTAATTAAGAAAAATCATTTTCCACGTGGCAGCTGACTGGGCGCTGACAAGGCATGACGTGGCGCTGACGTGGCTCGCTGACGTGGATAAGTCACAGATCTGGGCCGTCAGATCTGGATCTGGCGGTCCAGATCTATTCGTACCGGTTGGATTAAAACTTCTAATCTATACCGTAGATTGCAGATCGGATGGCTGGGGACGCGTTGACCAATACCTGGTGGTGGAGTTCGCCGGCGGTGAAGAGGGAGGCGGCGCTGCGGCTCGGTCCTGGACGGCGCCGGCGTTGGGAAGGCTCCCCGGATGCGCGGATGGCCCCCCCGAGTGCGGCGTGGCTCGGTGAAGAGAATGGAGGCGGTGGTTGGTGGCGGGGGTGCTCCGGTGTGCGTTCGATACCTCGCCGGAGTTCGCGGGGCGGCGACGGCTTCGGTCGAGCACGGGCAGCTCGATCTGGCGCAAAATAAATCACAGAAAAATTATCACGGATGCGCACGGATCCAAGGAGGGAGAAGGAGCAAGAGAGAGAGCTCGGCGTTGCTCACCTCGCCAGAGAACGAAGGAAAACGGCGGCGGGTACCGAGGAGCTCCGACGAGTTTTTTCCGGCAGCCTGGGGGCGTGCTCGGCTAGGGTTTTTGAGGGGAAAGCGAGAGGAGGGGCAGGGCTACTTATAGGGCAGAGAGGCGCGTTGATTTAGGGCGCTAATCACGCGAATTTTGAAGGAAGGAGGCGCCGGCGGTTTCGGGCGGGATTTGGGGGCAGAGGTTGAAGACGATGACGTATGCATGACGTCAGCGTTTTTCTTTTCTGATTTTTCTTTTAATTTATATCTTTTGATTTATTTGTCCAAATGAGGTCAAACAAATTTCTAAAAATTTGTAAAATTATTATCTTTCTGTTAAACCAATTGTGGGAGTGTTTTGAACACTTTTCAAAATAAAATTTTCGAAATATTGATTAAATGTAAAATTGACACTTTATGTTTAATTTTTAAAACTAGGGTTTAATAAATTTTAATTTTGGCTACATAAGTTATATGAGAAATCCATAATCAATTTTTTTTGAATTTAAGTTATTTAAACTTGTTTTGCTGAAATCATTCTTCCTTATTTTGGCATGATATTAAAGAACAAAACATAACTAAAATGAGAAATATAATGAATTCCATTTTTAATTCTAAATGTTTTGTACACCATTATGTTTTATATTATGCTTAATCATTTGAAAAAACTTCATATCAACTTTGGAAAGCATTTTAGATTTAATTCATTTCATTATAAGTGAACTATTTATTTAAATAAAAATATTTGTCAAATTACATTTTAAGGTTTTTGGAATACAGTGGATAATAACCTGTTTAAACTGTGACATTTGAAGTATTAAATTCTTTCAAATGAGTTTGGAGTCTTTTATAGTTGGTTTCTTTAGGTATTTAATATTTTATTTTAATATAATAAAAGTTTTAAATTTTTGTGATTTTTGAACATCATAAAATGTTGGGATGTTACACCGCCACTTCGGTATGCAGGAGCAATGACTCCGCAAGGCCGGGGGGAGTTTAGGCCTAGGAGAGGTAAGAGCCCTGAGTCGCGATGCTCAAGTGCCCCCCTTAGACGCGCGAGTAGTCCATGAAGCTTAAGGGAAAGCGAAGTCGCTTGAGGGGCGAACGTGCGCTAGGGAGAGAAAAACGCTCTTAAAGCGTGGGTGCGAAACTTAGCTTCTTGAGTTTTTCGCCCTGCGAAGGCTTTTCGCCTGGCGGGGTTGCCCACTTGGGGGGTGGCTCCTAGGGGGGGGGGGGGCTCTTCAGGCTTGTGGGGGATTTTTCCCTGCATGTGTTAGAGTGGCGAACCCAAACGCTGGAACACGGCTCAAGGTGCTCGTGCGCGCTTATAGGTTCCCTCAGGCGTTCCTTGCGAGGAGAGTAAGTACCAAGGTCCTCTATAGAGATGGCGTGTTTGTGGGATCTTGCCCTCCAGCCAGAGCTCGGACTCTTGGATTTTGCAGTGTTGCTGGTGTGTCGTTTGAGGCACTGGCACCGTACTCAGCCCCCGCTCGCGAGGTAAGCCTATGGAGAGATATAAGCGCACACTCCACAGTGTAATGCGATAATAAAACTCACTAAATACATTTAAAAGCGGCGCCGAGGCGCTAAGTTCACTTAGGAACGAGATTGAGCCATTAAACTTGGTGTTGCCAAGCTAATGTTTCGACCATGTCGAGGCATGGCGACCACCTATTAGTGGCGGAGACTCTCAACGACCTGAGGTGGCTCGTTTTAATTGAGAGCTCGGAGGGTTTTCCCTCTAGTGAAGCCTTTGGGGCTTGGAGGTTTAAGCCGTTGGCTTTTAACCCCTAGAGACATGGATGCTTGGAGGTTTTAGCCGTAGGCTGCCTCTTCCGCTCGTGGTCTCGACGTGACAATGATCACGGGCGTGACAATGATCACGTTTACGTTTTTTTCCTTTAGGAGACAAAAGTTTTGGGGAGGTTTAAGCCATGAGCTTTTAACCTCTAGAGACTATGACGCTTGGAGGTTGACATGACAATGATGTAGCGTACCTGCACTTAGAATAAGGCAGATACCTGTGTATAGTGCAAATCCCTGGATCGATTCGTTTGCACACACAGTTTACGATGTAATATCACAACAAAGTATCAATTTTATTACATCGATGATCCAGACTTACAAAATATTCGATACATGTTGCATAGCATAAAGCTAGCATTGAAAAAGTGCACAGCGGAAATACAATAGCAGTGGGTCTCCAACAACTTCATGTTGCCACAGGCGAAAACATGTTGGTTGTAGACTCGAAATCCCTTAACGAAACGTCACTCGTCATTTGAATAACCTGTAACAAATATTTTTTTTGCAACAGAGTGGGTCAGATTCCATTAAAAATGGAGTCTGGCAAGTGACACTATGGTGGACACTTAATGGAATAACTCTAAAGCCTATATGCATATTTGGCTGGTGGAGTTCAAGGCTATTTTGCATAAAGCCAATTTTTCCTATCTCTTTGGAAAACACTTTCTTCAAATCAAGACAAGTATGGCATGAAAACCATAATCTCATCTTGCCTTGTTCACCCATCAAGTTTTATTCCTGAAGTTGGAATGATGGAATCCTCCGTTGACGTCCTCGTTCAGCTGCTCAATTGTCGGTTTCCGGGGACACGACTAAGTACTTAGATTTTAAACTCTGCAGAGGTTGTGCACGTTCACCATTGTACCCATTCAACCCAAATTACCCTTTACACACCATTTGTGATAAGGAAAGGAGAAGAATGAGACGAGATCTTTCAGAAGCATTTTCCCTCCCACTCTGGCCTGACACGCTCCACCTACAAACCACTACCTCCACCTGTCAGGCCGGGGCGAGTCCATGCAGCTTAGTTGATCAAGCCAGAGCCCATATTGGCAATGGCTGCACGAGAAGCAATCTTCACTCGGAGTTCTTCAGATTCCTCTGTTCCTGGGTGGCCATCCACAAGTGAATATCCCACAGGTAAATCCCCTGGGGACAACACTCAACTCATATAGCCAAGCAACCAATTCCACCCAGGTGTTTGATTATAACTTAGTAGAATTTAACTTTTCATCAAATAGTTTTGCATAGCATCACAATTCTACTAAGTATTTTCATAGGAACCTAGACACAGGAATAAAGAAGTCTAAACATGGCTTGCATAACAATACTATCCTACACATGCTTATAGAAAAATAATCTACTCATGCATAGAAAATAATAGGATTTTTATGGGGGTGTGCCATGTAACGCCCCGGGATTTATCCCAATTTAGTTTTTGTTTGTTTTTCTTTTGCATTATCATATCATCATGCAATTGTCAATTCATTTATTTAATTTCAAATGCTTTTCAAGTTAAATTCAAATAAAGTTTCAAATTATTTATAAATAATCAAACCGCTAATTAATATGAATAATTTGAAATTATTAAAAATTGTTTAAAAGTTTTATTTATGTTTCCTTTTCTATTTTGTTCTAAATACATAAAAAAAGAAAAGGATAAAACTCACAGGGAGGAAAAAAAATCTTTCCTGGGCCGAAGCCCACCTCCTCATGGCCCATCTTCCTCCTCCCTGTCCTCTTCCTCCCTTTACAGCGAGGCAGCGAAGAAAGCAACCATGGCTCGCTGCCCTCTGCCCCACCACGTGCTCCCCCTCCTCCCCTTCTTAGCCGCACCCAGCTCCTCCTGGAACCCTAGATCCCCACTCCTCTCCCTCGCAGCCGCGCCGCCACTTCCCTCTCTTCTTCTCCCCTTCTTTTTCCTCTGCTTCTTCTCCACCGAAAACCCACCGGAGCACCACGCCGCCCCCCCGACGTTCCATCACCGGCGAAGGCCAAAAGATGGTCCCAGGGAATGCGCCGGGGCGTCCTCAACTTCTACGGAGAAGCAGTTGGACCGAGAGCCGCAGCGGGCGTCTCCCTCGTCCCCGTCTCCCTCGGCACCGGCGGCCCTCCGCCGCCCAATCCGTCGTCTATCGACCGCCCCGGCAAGAACCACTCCTCCGGCAACCCCCTACGTGAGTTTCTCGCCCGTTCCCCCCTCCCCCCTTCTCGGTTGCGCGCCGAACTCACGGTTTACGTCGCCGGTTTCCACCACCTCCGCCATGGCCGGACGCCGAGCACCAAACCAAGGTTCCCCGTGTCTCCCCTCTTCAACCAGGCACAAAACGAAACCCCACACACCATCCCGCACCACTCCACCCACGGACACGCCCAGCGCCGCCCGATTCGAGTCGCTGCCGACGGGAATCGCGTCGCCGCTGCTCTGCGTGTCCTCCATGTTCAGTCCGTCAGAAACTCGTTCAGTTTCAGTTCGTCCGAGACATCTATTCAATGCGGTACAAAAACAAAGCACGTCCTTTTCCATCACCAACACAGTCCGGTCGTAGTGGCTAGCGCAGCCGCCTCGTTCGCTCGCCGCGCGGGCGCGAGTTCGACCCTCGGCCCCCGTGGATTAAAAGTCCCTTTTCCGTTTTTTCGGCACACTGACAACAGTGGCCCACCGGTCAGCGACCATGGCGCCCCACACACGCACCCACGCCAGCATGGCGTTTGGACCCACTGGTCAGCCTCTCGTGCAAGTTCTCCTTCGGTGAGAAAAGTCCAGAGGGACTGGATTTTGCACTCAGACCCCTGCGGTCTCTGTTTTCTGCACAAAGCCCTCCCCAGTACTGTTCCATCACAGATGGGTCCCTACATTTTTGCAGAAACACCTCTAAACTTAATATGCTAATATCTTTTAATCTATAACTGTAACATCCCAAATTTTGCAAAAATTTAAAATTTGCATTTCAAGCATCATGCATCATGAGCATAAGAATACATCACCAAAAATATTAAATAAAACTTCAAATTTTAAATATAAATAATCTACAAATTCCATAAAGTGTTTATTTAAAACTCCTTTAATAAATAAAATTTTACCAAATTATATATGGGCAAGAATAATGTTAAAAAGTTCCATTTTTAATAACCTTTCCAAAACATATTTTTATGATTTTTTCTGAAATGTTTTGAATAAGTTTAAAAATCATATTTGAAATCAGTATTTAAAAACAGAAAAGGATTTAAATAAAAATATATGAATTTCGGAGCAAGTGGGCCGTGGCCCGTAACTATCTACCGCGCGCGCGTAGCCGAGCAGCCCGCCAGCGGCCCAGCGCCCCGCGCGCCCGCCAGCAGACGCTGACAGGTGGGACCCACCTGTCATCACCCCCGCGGAAACGTTCTTCCCCCAAATCTCGCCCCCGACCCCGACAGGAAACGGCGGATTTGATTCACGCGATTACGAGCGATTTACTGCCCCCCTTACCTCGCCTCCCCCCTACTAATAGCCCTCCTCGTTCTTGTCCGATTGCCCCAAACCTCACCTCCCGAGAGCCCATAGGCTGCCCGCACGAGCTCGCGCTCTTCCGCCGTCGCCGTCGGTAAGAACTCCACCGCCCGAGCAACTCCGGCCACTTCGGACCTCCATTCCACCTCCCCTCGCTCCCTGTGAGCCATGCGCATCGAGTTGACATAGTGGAGCGTGTGTTTTTGCAGCGAAGCCTCGCCTCCGTCCACGACCGAGAGAAACCGACGCCGTGCACAACTCCGGCGAGCGCTTCCGGGAAGACGAGGACGCTCCGGTCATCATCACCGCGCCATCGCCCTCCCCACGACGTCGCGCATCTCCTGGTGAGCTCCGTTTTCCTCTTAGCATCGTAGCACGCCTCGGGCGTGAACGCCAGCCATGGCTCCGCCGCGCACCGCGCGTCTCCGGTGACCGCGCCGCCCGTTTTTAGTCAACGAATCGTGGACCGTTAGATCTAGATCCAATGGATCTAGATCGATTACATCTCGCGCATCCATTTTAATTTAGATCGGACGGCTCTCGCAGACGATCCGCGCCGAAGCGGTACCGACCAATAGGATTGCGCCACGTAGCCCAATTTATTTCTTTTTCGCCGGAAATTATATAAATAAAAATGAAAATAGATAAAACTTGCAAAATTCATAACTTTTGATTTGTAAGTCCAAATTTAGTAAACTTTATGTCATTGGAAAGCTCTGCTCATGTAGTTTAATTCTACATGATTTGTTTTTTTCCACTAACAAATTGTAAATTGAATAATTATCAGAGGAGTATTTCGGCCATTAAAATAATAACTTAAATGATAAAAATTATTTAGAAATAAATGTAATTGTTTTAAGATTGTATAATTTCCCTCTGTCCAGCAATATTAATAAATGTCCAAATTGAAGATGTCATAAAAACAATAAAAGTGGTAATTATAGAAATCAAATTTTTACTATATTAATTCAAATTATTGAACTAATAAATAAAATAAGAAATACCTAAACATTAAACTTCATTTATTTATGACAGAAAATAAGAATTATTAATAAGTGTGTCTACTCATCATAACATATCACTCATGCATACATAAATTTTGTTTAATGTTATGATGATATGGTGTTGGTATTTATGTTATTCATTGTTTGTGCTAGATTGTGAAGAAGAGGAAGGACTTGCTTGTGATTGTTATTCTTGCTGTGCTTGTTCCTCCTGTTACCAAGGCAAGTGACATTCATACAATATCCCATATTTTCTATATGCATAGTAGTATGTTTTGAGTAGTGTGCATGATAGGGATTTTGATTTATTTTATAATGCTAAGTTAGTTGGTATTTTACAAATATCCTAGTAGTGTGTAGCCACCCTTTTCCCTAAGCAGTCATGAAAAGATTTTATTAGTTGCTTAGCCATGCTAGAAAAATATTGCCATGTTATGGAAATGTCTCTAAGTGTTAAAATTCTAAAATACACATCTGGGTGGAATTGGTTGATATGGTTTATGTTGAGTGGCTTTTGGGACTATGCTTATGGTTGTCTTCGCCTAGGGTGAATGTCTATTCTACCTAGGGCCATGAGTATGGTGGTTGTTACCCAGGAGTACATTTGTGGATGGCCACCCAGGAACCAAGAGATTACCAAGTCCCTCCAAGTTTAGAAGCTTCCCGTGCAGCCTTTTGACAATGGGCTCTGTCTAGAACGATTAAGTGGTGAGAGTGCAACCTGTCAGCTTGACAAGCAGATGTAGAGATGATAGGTGGAACGGGTCTTGCTAGTATGGTTGCATTCTTCTTCTGAAAGTTCTTGTCTCAGTTCTCTCCTTTCCATAATACACTCCGCGTGTATAGGATTTCTCGGACAAATTGAGTCTTAAGGTGAAAGTGCACAACCTCTGCAGAGTCGACAATCTGAGATCTCAGCCGTGTCCTCGGAAATGGACTACTTCGAGCAACTGGACAAGCATGGGCAGAAGAATCTCAACACTGTTTTCATAAAGTAAAATTTTGACTAAGGAAAGAATTGTTAGTGCACCTGGGCTTTGTCCCTCGGTGCCAAGTCTTCGAGAAATAAAAGTGTTTTATAAAATGATAGGAGAAAATTTGCTTTCTGCAAATAGCCTTCAACTCCACCAAGCCAAATATGCATATAGATGTTAGACTTGCCAGTATATTTATCCACCATAGTCACTTGCCAATACCTCATTGTATTGACCTCCTTCGGGGGCTGCATATTCCAATGTGCAGGAATTTCTGATGCTGAATGATTGGCTCGAGTCTACACCCAACATGACTGCCTGTGGCGCATGTTTGAAGATGAGGCTCAATGTTATTTTGCTTTCGCTGTGAACTCTGAACTTTAGCTAGCCTTCATGGCTATGCAATTTGTAATAAAGCCATTTTGGCTATTATTTTTGGATCTCGTTGTAGTAATTTAATACTTATGCAATGATACTTTATATTTTGTACTGTGGTGCTGGCAGTGATCCAGGGACTAGCACATAACACAGGTGTTCCAACTTTAATAAAAGTTGGGGTGCTACAAAATGGTATCAGAGCAAAGTGTTGCCTGTAGGTTCGAGCCCCTAGGATTGGTTAAGCCCTTTTTGGTCATAATGTTACCATCTTTGAAGTATGTTGGATTCTAACGGCATGGTGGGATGAAGCGGCCCGGGACAAACTTTACATGTCCACGTACATGAGACCTGTTCCACAATATAAGTGGCTGGCCGGGTGTCTGTCTCTCTCACTATAGTGAAAAATCCAATTTACGAAGAGTTGTTAATATCTGTTGATCACCTTAGGATTTCCCCCTAAAGTAATAATAAACTTCATAACTAGTACTTCCTTATCTTATGCAATTCTTGTTCTAATTTCCTTCTTCCTACCTAAAGGATGACGAGCTTACACTTCACCACTGCGGAGGACTTCGAGAACACCCGTTTTGGCTGTTACCTCCTCGACATCAGCGAGAAGATAGGGTTACCACTACCCCAACTAAAAGGCTTCATTCTGAAGAAGTTTAACAAAGAGGGTTGCTGGGGAATAAAAGAAACACAACCAGGACGTGGAAAGGAGCCCCCACTGGAAATCAAAATGGTTAGTGAATCCAAAGACAAAGGGCTCAACCTAGTCATGCAAGATTTGATTGGGCGCCTCTGCGGACGCTACAGCCTAGAGATGAGGGGCCACTACTCCATTTTCTTTGGAAGAAGAAACGAAGATGGAGAACCTTACCTGTACGATGTCGGAGAAAGAGGGAAGGCAAAACCCCTTAGCCTTTATTTCGAGGAGCTGGAAATCCTTGTCACCGAACTATATGAAGATCGATGCACCGAGCTCCTGAAGAACGATGAGTTATGTGCCTTACTTAAAGAGAACGAAGAGAAGGTGAAGGTTCAGTAGGAAGTGACTAAGGCACAGGAAGAGAGATTCGCTGCACAAGAGGAGAAGTACAGGAGACAAGAGAAAAGAGTTCAAGAGAAGAACAAGATCATCAGAGAACAAAAGGCAGAACTCGAGAGCAATGAAGTCGAGTTCGAGGCTGATAGTGACTTGATCAAGAGGCTTCGTACTGAGAAGAGAGAGCTGCAAGAAAAGAATCTTGCCCTGGAGAAAGAAGTAAAGGAACTCAAGGATGTACTCGCCAATGAAGGAATCGAGATACAGGAAATTGAAGAGGAGGAAGAAGATATGGTCGAGTAGTTAGTTAGTGAGACTACCACTTAACATACACCACATTGTCTTGATCTTGTATTGACCTACCAACTTGTGGTAAGGCAGTACCTTCCCTTGTATCCTCGGAACCTCGTGAGCTACTTTCCAAACTTTTATATCGTTCTCCTAAAACCAAAGGTTTTGAATTGTTTGCTGATTGCTTTATGAGTGGTGTGTTGATTGATGGTGTGCTTGACTGGATTGTTTTGTGCATGGGAAAGGTTCCTCTTTATAGATCTATCTATCTTTACTCATCCATGCAAAAACCCCACAGATGCCTCCACGTCGTGATCCCGACAATAGCGAAACTATGCAACAGCTGATGGCAGCTCAAGCCCAACTGATGACCATGATGACCCAGTTCATTGCAGCAACCAACAACAACAACAACAATAACAACAACAATAACAACCATCCACCACCACCCCCACCTCCGGTGGACAGACTTGCAAGATTTCTCAGGCTTAGACCTAATAAGTTCTCCTCTGCTACTGAACCCATAGTGGCGGATGACTGACTCCGTTCCGTCAACAAGAACTTAGTAACCTGTGAGTGTTCTGAGGCAGAAAAGGTGAGGTTCACTGCTCACCTATTGGAAGGACCTGCTGCCATGTGGTGGGAGACCTATCAGGTGACCCATCCCTTGGATGGCATGACTTGGGATGCGTTCAGGGATGGTTTCCGCAATGCTCACATCTCCTCTGGCATAATGAACCTGAAGAAGGAGGAGTTTCGTAGCTTGAGACAGGGAGGTAGAACTCTGAAGGAGTATATAGATGACTTCTGTACGCTATCAAGGTACGCACCAGAAGACATCGACACTGATGCAAAAAGGAAGGACAAATTCCTAAATGGACTTCGGGGAGAACTAAAGATACCTCTGTCTGTGGCATATGCTCCTAACTATCAGATTCTGCTAGATCAGGCAATCACCCTGGACAATAACATCAGAAAAGAAGAGAATAGGAAGAGGAAGTTTGGTGCAAGTAAGGGTAACACTGAAGTGGCTCACAAGAAACCACACACCTCAGAAGTCAGTGGCCATAAACCCTGGAACTACTCCAACAATGGTAGTGGCCAAAAGTATCATGGTCATAACCACAGTGGAGGGTATAAAGGAAATAATGGTGGGTTCAAGGGAAACCATCACCATGGCCATAATCATGGAAATGGAAATCCTCGTCCTAACACTGAAGGGAAGAAGGACCTGTCTAATGTGACTTGCTTCAAGTGCAAGAAGACGGGACACTATGCTACTGATTGCCCAGAGAGAAAGGCCGATGAAAATTCCAAGCCCAATCCTTTCCAGAAGGGACAAGTAAATCACCACAACGTGGAAGAAGTTCATGATGAACCTGACGCTGTGATTGGTAAGTTCCTGCTAAATTCTTTTCCAGCATTGGTCTTATTTGATACTGGAGCATCGCATTCATTCATATCTAGAGCTTTTGTAAACAAACATGGGTTAGCCGAGGAAAGCTTAGGAAAACCTATTAGCGTGAGTTCACCTGGGGGGTGAGATGATAGTAAATTCGGGCTGTAGGCAGTTAGAATTAAGGATTGGAAAATACCTTTTTCCAGCAGACTTAGTCATCCTAGAAACCCAAGGTTTGGATGTTATTATCGGAATGGATTGGATGACCCGTTTTGAAGGAATCATAGACTCTGCAAACAGAGCTATCACCCTCACCACCCCAGAAAAACAAAAGATTAAATTCAGATCAACTTTCGAACTTAAGAAAGTTAGGCTAAATTCTCTTAAGGGGGTTAGCCTTGGTGATGTGCTGATTGTCCAAGAGTACCCAGATGTATTCCCAGAAAAATTACCGGGAATGCCGCCTGATAGAGATGTGGAATTTCTCATTGAACTAAAACCGGGTACCGGACCAATAGCCAAGAGACCTTACCCAATGGCCGTCGATGAACTAAAAGAACTCAAGAAGCAACTGGAGGAACACCTTTTGAAAGGATTTATCCGTCCAAGTTCTTCGCCCTGGGGAGCGCCAGTTCTTTTTGTCAAAAAGAAGGATCAAACCCAGAGATTAGTCACGGACTACAGAGATATAAATGAACACACCATCAAGAACAAGTATCCGTTACCCAAGATAAATGAATTATTTGATCAATTGAAAGGTGCATGTGTGTTTTCCAAAATTGATCTTCGATCAGGATATCTCCAAATGAAAGTTAGAGAGATGGATATACCAAAAACAGCGTTTGTTACAAGATATGGCTCTTATGAGTATACCGTAATGCCATTTGGATTAACCAATGCTCCAGCTTATTTCATGAATATGATGAATAAAGTGTTCATGGATTTTCTGGACAAGTTCGTGGTTGTGTTCATAGATGACATTCTGATCTACTCCGAGAGTCACAAAGATCATGAAGAGCATTTGCGCCTAGTATTACAGAGACTACGTGAACATAAGTTATATGCCAAATTCAGCAAGTGTGAATTTTGGTTGGAACAAGTCGCATTTCTAGGACACATAGTATCCAAGGAAGGTATAGCAGTGGATCCTGAAAAGGTCTCAGCTGTAACCAATTGGGAACCACCAAAGAATGTTGGAGAATTACGAAGTTTTCTTGGTCTAGCAGGATACTACCGAAGGTTTATAGAAAACTTTTCCAAAATCGCCAAGGCACTGACAGAATTATTAAAGAAGGAGAAGAAATTTGAATGGACTGACGCGTGCGAAGCCAGTTTTCAGGAATTAAAGAAATGACTAGTTTCAGCCCCAGTCCTGTGTTTACCTGATTTAGAGAAAGAATTCCAAGTGTACTGTGATGCTTCCCGCCAAGGCCTGGGAAGTGTGCTGATGCAAGAAGGCAGAGTGGCGTCTTATGCCTCTAGACAGCTCAAGAAGCATGAAGCAAATCACCCCACTCATGATCTCGAGTTAGCCTCAGTGGTACATGCCTTAAAAACTTGGAGACCCTACCTAAAGGGGAAAAGATGTGAAGTGTTCACTGACCACAAAAGTTTGAAGTATATTTTCACACAGAAAGAATTGAACATGAGGCAGAGAAGATGGTTAGAACTTATCAAGGATTATGACCTAAGTCTTCAATATCATCCTGGAAAGGCTAATGTAGTAGCTGATGCCCTGAGTCGTAAGGTTTACTTGAATGGCCTCACGGCAGGAGAAATACCTGAGGATTTATGCAAGGCATTCAAGGACCTCCGATTGGAAGTGGTACCAGAAGGTTTTGTAGCTTCGTTGGTAGTACAACCAAATTTGATGGACAATATACGTGAAGCTCAGAAGGGAGACAAGGATATTGAAGAAATCAAAGCCAATTTAAGAGCAGGGAAAGCCAAGGGATTTCATGAAGATGAGCAAGGAACCCTGTGGTTTGAAAAACGTGTATGTGTGGCAAATGATCCTGATCTTAGGAAGTTAATTCTGCAAGAAGCCCATGAAACACCTTACTCCATTCATCCAGGAAATACCAAAATGTATATGGATGTGAAGGAGAGATTTTGGTGGAACAATCTGAAAAGAGAAATAGCAGAATATATAGCTAAATGCGATGTATGCAGTCGAGTAAAGGCTGAGCATCAGAAACCAGCAGGACTTTTTGCAACCTTTGAAGGTACCGGACTGGAAGTGGGATTCTATTGGGATGGATTTCATCACCGGGTTACCAAGGACCAGATCAGGGTATGATTCTATTTGGGTTATTGTTTGTCGCTTAACCAAAATAGCTCACTTTATACCCGTGAAGACCACCTATACCAGCGCAAAGCTAGCTGATACTTACATGAAGAGGATTGTGTGCTTACACGGCGTCCCCAAGAGTATCGTGTCCGATAGAGGGACCCAGTTCACTTCCCATTTTTGGAAGCAGTTGCATGAGTCACTGGGAACTAGATTGGAGTTCAGTACAGCATTTCATCCGCAAACGGATGGTCAGACCGAAAGAGTAAACCAGATTCTAGAAGATATGTTAAGAGCGTGCGCGCTCGATTATGGGTCTAGTTGGGATGACAACTTACCCTATGCCGAGTTCTCTTACAATAACAGTTATCAAGCTAGCATCGAGATGGCACCATTTGAGGCCTTATATGGGAAGAAATGCACAACCCCATTGTTGTGGAGTGGTGTAGGAGAACGAAGTTTCTTTGGACCTGATATAATCCAAGAGGCTGAAGAGAAAGTCAGATTAATTAAAGATAGATTGAAGGTAGCACAGTCCCGCCAGAAAAGCTATGCGGACTCTAAACGTAGGGAAGTCGCCTACGAGGTGGGTGATAGAACCTATCTTAGAGTGTCGCCACTCAGGGGTGTGAATAGGTTTGGAATTAAAGGAAAGTTAGCACCTCGGTTCATTGGACCTTTTAAAATTTTCTCTCGTAAGGGTGAGGTGGCATATGAGTTAGAACTACCAGAAACTCTATCTGCGGGTCATAATGTGTTCCATGTCAGTCAACTGAAGAAATGTCACCCCGAAATGATGGGAGTTCCTTTAAAGGATATTGTACCCCTCGAAGAAGTACAATTGGAAAGTGACTTGACCTACGAGGAGAAACCCATCAAAGTATTGCAGACCGCAGAAAGAGTCACCCGTACGAAAACCATCAAATTCTGTAAAGTCCAATGGAACCATCACACTGAGGAAGAAGCCACCTGGGAACGAGAGGACGACCTCCGAGAAGACCATCCACACCTATTTGTTGATCCTTCCGAAGCTCGAGGGCGAGCTTCCTCTTAAGGGGGTTAGTCTGTAACATCCCAAATTTTGCAAAAAATTAAAACTTGCATTCAAGCATCATGCATCATGAGCATAAGAATACATCACCAAAAATATTAAATAAAACTTCAAATTTTAAATATAAATAATCTACAAATTCCATAAAGTGTTTATTTAAAACTCCTTTAATAAATAAAATTTTACCAAATTATATATGGGCAAGAATAATGTTAAAAAGTTCCATTTTTAATAACCTTTCCAAAACATATTTTTATGAATTTTTCTGAAATGTTTTGAATAAGTTTAAAAATCATATTTGAAATCAGTATTTAAAAACAGAAAAGGATTTAAATAAAAATATATGAATTTCGGAGCAAGTGGGTCGTGGCCCGTAACTATCTACCGCGCGGGCGTAGCCGAGCAGCCCGCCAGCGGCCCAGCGCCCCGCGCGCCCGCCAGCAGACGCTGACAGGTGGGACCCACCTGTCATCACCCCCGCGGAAACGTTCTTCCCCCAAATCTCGCCCCCGACCCCGACAGGAAACGACGGATTTGATTCGCGCGATTACGAGCGATTTACTGCCCCCCTTACCTCGCCTCCCCCCCTACTAATAGCCCTCCTCGTTCTCGTCCGATTGCCCCAAACCTCACCTCCCGAGAGCCCATAGGCTGCCCGCACGAGCTCGCGCTCTTCCGCCGTCGCCGTCGGTAAGAACTCCACCGCCCGAGCAACTCCGGCCACCTCGGACCTCCATTTCACCTCCCCTCGCTCCCTGTGAGCCGTGCGCATCGAGTTGACATAGTGGAGCGTTTGTTTTTGCAGCGAAACCTCGCCTCCGTCCACGACCGAGAGAAACCGACGCCGTGCGCAACTCCGGCGAGCGCTTCCGGGAAGACGAGGACGCTCCGGTCATCATCACCGCGCCATCGCCCTCCCCACGACGTCGCGCATCTCCTGGTGAGCTCCGTTTTCCTCTTAGCATCGTAGCACGCCTCGGGCGCGAACGCCGGCCATGGCTCCGCCGCGCACCGCGCGTCTCCGGTGACCGCGCCGCCCGTTTTTAGTCAACGAATCGTGGACCGTTAGATCTAGATCCAATGGATCTAGATCGATTAGATCTCGCGCGTCCATTTTAATTTAGATCGGACGGCTCTCGCAGCCGATCCGCGCCGAAGCGGTACCGACCAATAGGATTGTGCCACGTAGCCCAGTTTATTTCTTTTTCGCAGAAAATTATATAAATAAAACATAAAATAGATAAAACTTGCAAAATTCATAACTTTTGATTTGTAAGTCCAAATTTAGTAAACTTTATGTCATTGGAAAGCTCTGCTCATGTAGTTTAATTCTACATCATTTGTTTTTTCCCACTGACAAATTGTAAATTGAATAATTATCAGAGTAGTATTTCGGCCATTTAAATAATAACTTAAATGATAAAAATTATTTAGAAATAAATGTAATTGTTTTAAGATTGTATAATTTCCCTCTGTCCAGCAATATTAATAAATGTCCAAATTGAAGATGTCATAAAAACAATAAAAGTGGTAATTATAGAAATCAAAGTTTTACTATATTAATTCAAATTATTGAACTAATAAATAAAATAAGAAATACCTAAACATTAAACTTCATTTATTTATGACAGAAAATAAGAATTATTAATAAGTGTGTCTACTCATCATAACATATCATTCATGCATACATAAATTTTGTTTAATGTTATGATGATATGGTGTTGGTATTTATGTTATTCATTGTTTGTGCTAGATTGTGAAGAAGAGGAAGGACTTGCTTGTGATTGTTATTCTTGCTGTGCTTGTTCCTCCTGTTACCAAGGCAAGTGACATTCATACAATATCCCATATTTTCTATATGCATAGTAGTATGTTTTGAGTAGTGTGCATGATAGGGATTTTGATTTATTTTATAATGCTAAGTTAGTTGGTATTTTACAAATAACCTAGTAGTGTGTAGCCACCCTTTTCCCTAAGCAGCCATGAAAAGATTTTATTAGTTGCTTAGCCATGCTAGAAAAATATTGCCATGTTATGGAAATGTCTCTAAGTGTTAAAATTCTAAAATACACATCTGGGTGGAATTGGTTGATATGGTTTATGTTGAGTGGCTTTTGGGACTATGCTTGTGGTTGTCTTCGCCTAGGGTGAATGTCTATTCTACCTAGGGCCATGAGTATGGTGGTTGTTACCCAGGAGTACACTTGTGGATGGCCACCCAGGAACGAAGAAATTACCAAGTCCCTCCAAGTTTAGAAGCTTCCCGTGCAGCCTTTTGACAATGGGCTCTGTCTAGAACGATTAAGTGGTGAGAGTGCAACCTGTCAGCTTGACAAGCAGATGTAGAGATGATAGGTGGAACGGGTCTTGCTAGTATGGTTGCATTCTTCTTCTGAAAGTTCTTGTCTCAATTCTCTCCTTTCCATAGTACACTCCGCGTGTATAGGATTTCTCGGACAAATTGAGTCTAAAGGTGAAAGTGCACAACCTCTGCAGAGTCGACAATCTGAGATCTCAGCCGTGTCCCCAGAAATGGACTACTTCGAGCAACTGGACAAGGATGGGCAGAAGAATCTCAACACTGTTTTCATAAAGTAAAATTTTGACTATGGAAAGAATTGTTAGTGCACCTGGGCTTTGTCCCTCGGTGCCAAGTCTTCGAGAAATAAAAGTGTTTTATAAAATGATAGGAGAAAATTTGCTTTCTGCAAATAGCCTTCAACTCCACCAAGCCAAATATGCATATAGATGTTAGACTTGCCAGTATATTTATCCACCATAGTCACTTGCCAATACCTCATTGTATTGACCTCCTTCGGGGGCTGCATATTCCAATGTGCAGGAATTTCTGATGCTGAATGATTGGCTCGAGTCTACACCCAACATGACTGCCTGTGGCGCATGTTTGAAGATGAGGCTCAATGTTATTTTGCTTTCGCTGTGAACTCTGAACTTTAGCTAGCCTTCATGGCTATGCAATTTGTAATAAAGCCATTTTGGCTATTATTTTTGGATCTCGTTGTAGTAATTTAATACTTATGCAATGATACTTTATATTTTGTACTGTGGTGCTGGCAGTGATCCAGGGACTAGCACATAACACAGGTGTTCCAACTTTAATAAAAGTTGGGGTGCTACAATAACTCCAAATAAAATAATCTTTACATGTTTATTTATCAGAAAAATGCAAAGAATATTAATATGCCATTTGTATGTCATTTTGCATCTGTTATCTTAATTGCTTAGTATAATTGATTAATTGCAACTAAATAATTAAATATGGAGTGTTAGGGGTAATAAATATATAATGCCCTATTCCATTTAATTTGATTAGATCACCCATGCCATATGTTGCCATGTTAACCAACATTTAATATTGCTGGTAAATAAATAACTTGCACCTAAATATTTATTGTCGGGGTTGCTTTCCCGCTTAATTTGGACTACCTGCATTGTATTGCATCTTGCCATGCCATTCATCATTCTCGTATGATCATGCTGAATCTTTTGCCGTAGTTGTAAAATGCATCTTTTACGCTTTCCAGTGTTTGTTGCTTCTTCGCGGATAAGACGTTGAGATGTGTGAGCAACGACAAGATCTGCTTCCATGCGGGATTCCAGGCAAGCAAAGTTTGCTTGTTTACCTATACATTTTATTTCATTCCTGCCGTTGATCTCTGCTACCCTAGTTTACGATTCTTTATCGCGATCCCATCACATGTTATCCTACAGCCGATACAGCTTTATCCCCACATCCCATCACCTGTTGTATGTTTATCTGTTAGCCTTGCGAGTCGTAGTGCATGCTTAGAGTTGGTTGTGCGAGTCGTCAGTTGGTCTTTTATTTCATATGCTTAGCTTGATAGATTATTCTACCTTAATAAAATGTTGTATTATATTGGGATATTATAATTAAAAGATAAGGCACCGGCGGAAGGCCTTGCGAGGTGCTTTGTTCTGCTAAGTGTCGACCTAGGAACTGAGATCTTGCTCCCCTAATCCAAGACTGAGCGCACTAACCACTTGTGCGAGGCCCTATGGAGCCCCCCTCGACTTTGACTGGAACTTCAACTTGTTTGGGAGCCACACCTAGTTCGGGTTTTCCATTTGTCTCATATGCATTGATGATACTATTGTAGTATTTTACTTTGGCGGTGTGCCTTGTTACATGCATATAGGGCGCGGCCTGTTGGTGCGGAGGGGTGTGTCCTGCGGGACTCCACACCCTTTTGGCCGGGACCAGCATAGCTCCCATGTCTCCTGGACTTGTTGCGGTGAAGGAAAAGAGTTGGGTTGAAAGGCCCTAATGTTTTTGACTGGGTTGATCATGCGAGTATGGGTCCAGTAGTGCACCCCTGCAGGATATAATCTTATCGATGAGCCGCGTCCGCGGTTATGGACAACTTGGTGCGTTGCCTACTAATGAGATCTAGACAACTTACACCTAAATAATGTTAATTAAATTGACTAGTAATATAGAATTCCTTTCACAATGAATGGTAACTAAACCTGTTCAACGTGTGAGTTTCCCGAATTGCTTCCTCATATTTGGTTGAGGGGGTTAATTCGAGAATAGGTTATGTTTGGTGTTAGTTGTAGTTGTTTACTTATGCGCCCTCTTATCCCTCTCTGATTAGACGGAAGTTATAGCGTGTCTCTCTAGGTTGCTAGTGCTGCTGCCGCTAAGTCCACCTCCCCTATATTTTGGGAGATGGTGTAGAAAGTAGGCAAGTCGGTTTTGCTTGCCAGGGAGTGCCCTGACCCTCTTTTGGGATGTGCTTTAGGTGCAGTTAACATGTTTGAAGTCTGACGACGTTAGCTTGGGAATCCCTCCGGCTTGGCTGGGCAGGGATATGGCGCCATTGCTTATCTTCAGGACTCTTAGTCCAATTTGCATCTTATCCGTAGTCGGATACTACTTTTGCTTCCGCTGTCATTTGTATCTTTATATTGTAACATTTGTATCTTGACTCGTTCGAGTCGTTGTTGTATTTATGTCTTCTGTTGTATTTGTGGATGTATCGGAACTGTTGTAATGTTATCACAATTCCACCCACATAATGCGCATGTTTCGGCGTGCACATTATGTCTGGTGGGCGACCTAAAATCGTTATTATGCGGATTTCAGCGGGATCGCTTAAATCTACATAGTACCGATTTTCGGGCGTCACAAAGTGGTATCAGAGCCTTGGTTTCGATCTCCTTGTTGTTTCGATACAAATGGTTATCGAAGCAGCGGGTCCGCAAAAGCCTGTAGGATAGCCTCGCTAACGGTCGTTGTTTCTAGAGTGTCGAAAACTATTTGACTAAAATTATTTTTGAAATGATCTCAATAGGTTTCTATTTACTCCTTATATCATTTCTATTTCTCCTCTTACCTTATTTGTTTTGGAGTCTCTTCCCTTATCCAAACTTTCAAAGTTTTAGGATTCTACGTGTGGGTGGACGATTTCTTGCCTTTTATCCTATTAGGTTCGATCTTTCGGAGTCGTCTTCGTCATGAGCAACAATCCCTTGTTAGTGGTGTCGAGAATTTCAAGGTGGAGCAACAATCCCTTGTTAGTGGTGTCGAGAAGTTCATCCCGGAGCGTGAAGACTCGATAGTTACCCCTCTCTTCTTGTGGTCTCGGCGTGGATCGCGGGACGCGATCCCTTGTTAGTGCTGTCGGTGGTAACGCCCCGGGATTTATCCCAATTTAGTTTTTGTTTGTTTTTCTTTTGCATTATCATATCATCATATCATCATGCAATTGTCAATTCATTTATTTAATTTCAAATGCTTTTCAAATTAAATTCAAATAAAGTTTCAAATTATTTATAAATAATCAAACCGGTAATTAATATGAATAATTTGAAATTATTAAAAATTGTTTAAAAGTTTTATTTATGTTTCCTTTTCTATTTTGTTCTAAATACATAAAAACATAAAAGGATAAAACTCACAGGGAGGAAAAAAAAATCTTTCCTAGGCCGAAGCCCACCTCCTCATGGCCCATCTTCCTCCTCCCTGTCCTCTTCCTCCCTTTACAGCGAGGCAGCAAAGAAAGCAACCATGGCTCGCTGCCCTCTGCCCCACCACGTGCTCCCCCTCCTCCCCTTCTTAGCCGCACCCAGCTCCTCCTGGAACCCTAGATCCCCACTCCTCTCCCTCGCAGCCGCGCCGCCACTTCCCTCTCTTCTTCTCCCGTTCTTTTTCCTCTGCTTCTTCTCCACCGAAAACCCACCGGAGCACCACGCCGCCCCCCCGAAGTTCCATCACCGGCGAAGGCCAAAAGATGGTCCCAGGGAATGCGCCGGGGTGTCCTCAACTTCTACGGAGAAGCAGTTGGACCGAGGGCCGCAGCGAGCGTCTCCCTCGTCCCCGTCTCCCTCGGCACCGGCGGCCCTCCGCCGCCCAATCCGTCGTCTATCGACCGCCCCGGCAAGAACCACTCCTCCGGCACCCCCCTACGTGAGTTGCTCGCCCGTTCCCCCCTCCCCCTTTCTCGGTTCCGCGCCGAACTCACGGTTTACGTCGCCGGTTTCCACCACCTCCGCCATGGCCGGACGCCGAGCACCAAACCAAGGTTCCCCGTGTCTCCCCTCTTCAACCAGGCACAAAAACGAAACCCCACACACCATCCCGCACCACTTCACCCACGGACACGCCCAGCGCAGCCCGATTCGAGTCGCTGCCGACGGGAATCGCGTCGCCGCTGCTCTGCGTGTCCTCCATGTTCAGTCCGTCAGAAACTCGTTCAGTTTCAGTTCGTCCGAGACATCTATTCACTGCGGTACAAAAACAAAGCACGTCCTTTTCCATCACCAACACAGTCCGGTCGTAGTGGCTAGCGCAGCCGCCTCGTCCGCTCGCCGCGCGGGCGCGAGTTCGACCCCCGGCCCCCTTGGATTAAAAGTCCCTTTTCCGTTTTTTCGGCACACTGACAACAGTGGCCCACCGGTCAGCGACCATGGCGCCCCACACACGCACCCACGCCACCATGGCGTTTGGACCCACTGGTCAGCCTCTCGTGCAAGTTCTCCTTCGGTGAGAAAAGTCCAGAGGGACTGGATTTTGCACTCAGACCCCTACGGTCTCTGTTTTCTGCACAAAGCCCTCCCCAGTACTGTTCCATCACAGATGGGTCCCTGCATTTTTGCAGAAACACCCCTAAACTTAATATGCTAATATCTTTTAATCTATAACTCCAAATAAAATAATCTTTACATGTTTATTTATCAGAAAAATGCAAAGAATATTAATATGCCATTTGTATGTCATTTTGCATCTGTTATCTTAATTGCTTAGTATAATTTATTAATTGCAACTAAATAATTAAATATGGAGTGTTAGGGGTAATAAATATATAATGCCCTATTCCATTTAATTTGATTAGATCACCCATGCCATGTGTTGCCATGTTAACCAACATTTAATATTGCTGGTAAATAAATAAGTTGCACCTAAATATTTATTGTCGGGGTTGCTTTCCCGCTTAATTTGGACTACCAACATTGTATTGCATCTTGCCATGCCATTCATCATTCTCGTATGATCATGCTGAATCTTTTGCCGTAGTTGTAAAATGCATCTTTTACGCTTTCTAGTGTTTGTTGCTTCTTCGCGGATAAGACGTTGAGATGTGTGAGCAACGACAAGATCTGCTTCCATGCGGGATTCCAGGCAAGCAAAGTTGGCTTGTTTACCTATACATTGTCTTTCATTCCTGCCGTTGATCTCTGCTACCCTAGTTTACAATTCTTTATCGCGATCCCATCACATGTTATCCTGCAGCCGATACAGCTTTATCCCCACATCCCATCACCTGTTGTATGTTTATCTGTTAGCCTTGCGACTCGTAGTGCATGCTTAGAGTTGGTTGTGCGAGTCGTCAGTTGGTCTTTTATTTCATATGCTTAGCTTGATAGATTATTCTACCTTAATAAAATGTTGTATTATATTGAGTAATTATAATTAAAAGATAAGGCACCGGCGGAAGGCCTTGCGAGGTGCTTTGTTCTGCTAAGTGTCGACCTAGGAACTGAGATCTTGCTCCCCTAATCCAAGACTGAGCGCACTAACCACTTGTGGGAGCCCCTATGGAGCCCCCCTCGACTTTGACTGGAACTTCAGCTTGTCTGGGAGCCACACCTAGTTCGGGTTTTCCATTTGTCTCATATGCATTGATGATACTAGTGTAGTATTTTACTTTGGTGGTGTGCCTTGTTACATGCATATAGGGCGCGGCCTGTTGGTGCGGAGGGGTGTGTCCTGCGGGAGTCCGCACCATTTTTGCCGGGACCAGCATAGCTCCCGTGTCTCCTGGACTTGTTGCGGTGAAGGAAAAGAGTTGGGTTGAAAGGCCCTAATGTTTTTGACTGGGTTGATCATGCGAGTATGGGTCCAGTAGTGCACCCCTGCAGGGTATAATCTTATCGATGAGCCGCGTCCGCGGTTATGGACAACTTGGTGCGTTGCCGACTAATGAGATCTAGACAACTTACACCTAAATAATGTTAATTAATTTGACTAGTAATATAGAATTACTTTCACAATGAATGGTAACTAAACCTGTTCAACGTGTGAGTTTCCCGAATTGCTTCCTCATATTTGGTTGAGGGGGTTAATTCGAGAATGGGTTATGTTTGGTGTTAGTTGTAGTTGTTTACTTATGCGCCCTCTTATCCCTCTCTGATTAGACGGAAGTTATAGCGTGTCTCTCTAGGTTGCTAGTGCTGCTGCCGCTAAGTCCACCTCCCCTATATTTTGGGAGATGGTGTAGAAAGTAGGCAAGTCGGTTTTGCTTGCCAGGGAGTGCCCTGACCCTCTTTTGGGATGTGCTTTAGGTGCAGTTAACAGGTTTGAAGTCTGACGACGTTAGCTTGGGAATCCCTCCGGCTTGGCTGGGCAGGGATATGGCGCCATTGCTTATCTTCAGAACTCTTAGTCCAATTTGCATCTTATCCGTAGTCGGATACTACTTTTGCTTCCGCTGTCATTTGTATCTTTGTATTGTAACATTTGTATCTTGACTTGTTCGAGTCGTTGTTGTATTTATGTCTTCTGTTGTATTTATGGATGTATCGGAACTGTTGTAATGTTATCACAATTCCACCCACATAATGCGCATGTTTCGGCATGCACATTATGTCTGGTGGGCGACCTAAAATCGTTATTATGCGGATTTCGGCGGGATCGCTTAAATCTACATAGTACCGATTTTCGGGCGTCACATGCCACTTGCCTTTGGATGATGTCTTTGCTCACAAACTTTTCAACAACGAACGTTTGCTCTCCGTTCAATCTAAACAATATAAGCAAATAACAATACAACAATCAACATAAAACAAAACAAACATGGACAAAAAACACAAGACATATAAAAGCAAAAACAAATTTCACAAAGGTTTATCACATAAGTCAGTATGCAAAAAGAATTGATGTGCTGAATAATGGGTTTTAAAGGGCTGGTCTTAAATAGAAATTTATCACACATTAATTTGTCAAAACCATTTAAATCAAACTTAATGGTCTTAAAAGGCTTTTAACACCACTTAATTACCTTAAAAACACTGTTAATACACTTTAAATGTTTTACCATCAGTTTTAATTGTTTTCTATAATTAAAATTTATTCCAAACTTATAAACAATACTACTGGTCAAAAGATAAAGTTTGTGACATTTTGCAAAAATTGGATTTTTAGAATTAAAGATATACCAAATTTACTCAAATTGCTCATTTGCAATTTAAATAAATTTAGACTACTAAAAAATGTAAATCAACAAAACCAGAGTATTCTACAAGTCAGGGGCTTTCCAAGGATATTTAATTTATAAATTTTGAACTTATAGAATTAAATCAATACCTAAAACAATGTTTTACACGTTTCTGTAAATAACAAGTTAGTGAACGATTAAAATACAAGTTTTTATTATACCACTGTATTCTACACGTTCATACGATTCCATAGACTACGAAAACATTGAAAACGGAGTTACGGTTGAATTGATATGAATTTCTAAAGTTTGACTAAAATCTGTCCTAAGTCAAATCCGAAAATAAAAAGGTTTTGACACATGGGAAAATTCGTAAGGCCAAAATTATTTGTTTTGACATAACATGGTGGGCTCATCTAATACATTAGAAATAGTATACGATTAGAGTATTTTGAGAGGCTAACCGACAAGAACGAATAGCGTCGGTGTCGTAGAGAGAACATGAAGCGGTTAGATGAGGTGGTCGATGTTGATGGTCAAACACGACCTCCGGGAAGTAGTTGATGAAGTTGTCGTAGATGTGCACACGGACGAACCAAACACCATGATGCGGTTGATACGACGAAGGAGATGGTGTGGTCGGCGTCGTCGATTGCGTACTGGGACAGCATGACCGGAGTCGCGGTGACGGACGGTCGAGCGCGTTCTCGAGGATTTGACATGCGAGAAAATTGGCAAAAATTAAATAAAAATGCAGGAAGATACATATATCACGTAGGACATCATGCATGACAAGGTCTCACCTCGTCGGGATCTTGCGTAACGCTGCAACATTGCTCGGGCTTCGTGGTGGCGCGACCAACTGCGATGAAATGATGCAAAACCATATCCTGCACAAAGGCCTTGATGAGGGGAATCTACTGGTGCAAGGAATTGTGTAGGGGATCATCGTAGAAGACAAGATCTGACGATGAACTCGGTTTGGGGCTGAGTTTGGCATGGTTGGTGCGAGCTGTATAGGCATCTTTTAGGAAAAGTATGAGGATGAACATGATGGAGGATGCAGAGGGGAACGAAGTGACGCGCTCGGATTTTTGTGAGATGGTCTGAGGAGGGAGATCGGTACGTGAATGTCGACGGTTGGCATTCGGTTCACGAGGTCAGTGTGCATGTTTAAGGCAGTAAAATCGGAAATAAACTCCCAGAATGGAATCGTGGTTAAGTGAGGAGTAATTCTCGTCTTTAAGTTGAGCCGTTTCGGGGTCTTGAATGCCCTAGGGGAGGAGGAGAAGGAGTGAAGGAATTAACAGCCATGTAGTACGTTTCTGTAACCTAACCTTCGAACTCACTTTCACGAAGAAGACGACAGGCCTACATGGGCCAAGATTCGGCCCAGCAGGAAAATAGAAGAAGAAAAGAAAAAAAAAAAGAAGAAAGGAAGACGGGCTGCTGCGCGCAAAAAAAAAAGAGAGGGGCGCGTCTGCTTGCTGGGCTTCGGCCCAGTAGGTCTGTTCCTTTTTTTTACGTTTATCTTTATACTTTCTGGTTTTCTTATTTATTTCATATCTTTTGATTTGAGTGTCCAAATAAAGTCAAATAAATTTCTAAAAAATTGTAAAAACAATATCTTTGTGTTAAACCAGTTATGGGTATGTTTTGAACACTTTAAAAAAATAATAATTACGAATTATTGATTAAATGCAATTTGACACTTTATGTCAAATTTGCAATTTTGACTTAATAAAATTTATTTTTTGCTAAATAAAATTTATACAAATACAACACTTATATAAGTTTGAAATTAAGTTAATTAAACTCATTTCCCGATATTAAAACATTTGGCTTCAGTACAATATTAAAATGACATAACACATCTATTTGAATTGACAGGGAAATATAGAGTTTTCATTTTTAATTCCCATTATTTTGGGCACCATTATATTTTATATCAAGGTAATTCATTTGAAAACTTCATAAACAACTTTGGAAAAGATTTTAGATTTAATACATTTGTTATATAGAATACATATTCATGAAAATCATTTTATGTTTTGAAAATAAATGAAATCATTTAAGCTAATGAAATGTTTATTTGGATAATACATTAATTATATAATCTATGAAGTTTTAAAGTTATAATCTATAGACTTGTAATTTCCTAAACTATGTTTTGAACTTATGTAAGACAATGAAAACCTTTTGACAATTTGAACATGTTTTAAATAGCTTAAAAGGATACTTCTAAATATTATTTTAATTTATGAATAGTTATGGCTAAGGTATTTAAATCGAATACTTACAAAGAAACTTTGTATTACATGAAAATGGTTTGAACGTTGGGAAATCATTTATCAAATTACATATTGAGGTTTAAGAAATACAATGGATAATATAATGTTTAACCAAAACAACTTTTGAAAATAATAATTATTTGAGATATTTAAATTAATAAAAAATTTAGAAATTGCTATGAAGTCTTTTATGGTTGGTTTTATTATTCATTTTAAATGTTTTATTTTAATCAAACAAAAGTTTTTAAATTTTAGTGATTTTTAAACATTCCAAAATATTGGGATGTTACAGACTACCACCCTTAAAAGGAATCTCGTCCCCGAGATTCGGAGAGGCTAGAAAGATAAAGCAAATGCTTGGGGTGATTCTGATAACTCGAGAGGTTTTGAGAAATGTAATTTCTGACATGGAAATTTGAAAACTGGAGGGGATGAATTTTCTGATTGGGGAGTCTAGAAAGAAAAATGATTTGGGATCTCTTGGTTTAAGCAACTGGGTTTTAATTATCTGGGTGGCTACCACCCTTAAAAGAAAAGTTTTGTTGATAGTCAAACATTCTAACTTATACAAGAAGATCAATACAACTAATTACAAACAACATCTAACAAACATCAAGCAACAAGGTTCAACACAAACAAACAATCTAGTGTTGTCACACAACCTAAGTTGGTATGAACAATACACTAACACGATATCGTTGTTCTATTTAATTGGTGGTCTAATCTATCTCTTTCGTGAGTGCTTCAGGTTCTTGTTCAACTTTCTTGGATATCTTCGAAGTGTTGGCCGAATCTTGGTTCTTCAGTGGTGTTCCATGCATGCGTAACTTCATGCTGAATTGTAGCTTTTCCATATGAGGCAGTAGAATCAGACTTCGACTATAAGAACATGGTTATCTAAAAATAGATAAGGTGTTTTCAGAAAGTTGATGGTAGACAAGAGTACGAGGAAGATAAAATGAAAAGTTGATGGTAGACAAGAAAACGGAATAAAAATAGTTTTTCAATACTATGGTCAAATCCTATTTCTATCCAAACTTAGGGTTTCGAACCTACAGGCAACAAAGTGCTCTGATACCTTCTGTAGCGTACCTGCACTTAGAATAAGGCAGATACCTGTGTATAGTGCAAATCCCTGGATCGATTCGTTTGCACACACAGTTTACGATGTAATATCACAACAAAGTATCAATTTTATTACATCGATGATCCAGACTTACAAAATATTCGATACATGTTGCATAGCATAAAGCTAGCATTGAAAAAGTGCACAGCGGAAATACAATAGCAGTGGGTCTCCAACAACTTCATGTTGCCACAGGCGAAAACATGTTGGTTGTAGACTCGAAATCCCTTAACGAAACCTCACTCGTCATTTGAATAACCTGTAACAATTTTTTTTTTGCAATAGAGTGGGTCAGATTCCATTAAAAATGGAGTCTGGCAAGTGACACTATGGTGGACACTTAATGGAATAACTCTAAAGCCTATATGCATATTTGGCTGGTGGAGTTCAAGGCTATTTTGCATAAAGCCAATTTTTCCTATCTCTTTGGAAAACACTTTCTTCAAATCAAGACAAGTATGGCATGAAAACCATAATCTCATCTTCCCTTGTGCACCCATCAAGTTTTATTTCTAAAGTTGGAATGATGGAATCCTCCGTTGACGTCCTCGTTCAGCTGCTCAATTGTCCGTTTCCGGGGACACGACTAATTACTTAGATTTTAAACTCTGCAGAGGTTGTGCATATTCACCATTGTACCCATTCAACCCAAATTACCCTTTACACACCATTTGTGATAAGGAAAGGAGAAGAATGA
The DNA here is from genome assembly GCA_026929855.1 of Poa annua. Taxonomy (NCBI): domain Eukaryota; kingdom Viridiplantae; phylum Streptophyta; class Magnoliopsida; order Poales; family Poaceae; genus Poa; species Poa annua. The sequence goes on from CM049428.1 coordinate 31,844,400, forward strand.
GACGAGATCTTTCAGAAGCATTTTCCCTACCACTCTGGCCTGACGCGCTCCACCTACAAACCACTACCTCCACCTGTCAGGCCGGGGCGAGTCCACGCAGCTTAGTTGATCAAGCCAGAGCCCATATTGGCAATGGCTGCACGAGAAGCAATCTTCACTCGGAGTTCTTCAGATTCCTCTGTTCCTGGGTGGCCATCCACAAGTGAATATCCCACAGGTAAATCCCCTGGGGACAACACTCAACTCATACAGCCAAGCAACCAATTCCACCCAGGTGTTTGATTATAAGTTAGTAGAATTTAACTTTTCATCAAATAGTTTTGCATAGCATCACAATTCTACTAAGTATTTTCATAGGAACCTAGACACAGGAATAAAGAAGTCTAATCATGGCTTGCATAGCAATACTATCCTACACATGCTTATAGAAAAACAATCTACTCATGCATAGAAAATAATAGGACTTTTATGGGGGTGTGCCACTTGCCTTTGGATGATGTCTTTGCTCACAAACTTTTCAACAACGAACGTTTGCTCTCCGTTCAATCTAAACAATATAAGCAAATAACAATACAACAATCAACATAAAACAAAACAAACATGGACAAAAAACACAAGACATATAAAAGCAAAAACAAAATTCACAAAGGTTTATCACATAATTCAATATGCAAAAAGAATTGATGTGCTGAATGATGGGTTTTAAAGGGCTGGTCTTAAATAGAAATTTATCACACATTAATTTGTCAAAACCATTTAAATCAAACTTAATGGTCTTAAAAGGCTTTTAACACCACTTAATTACCTTAATAACACTGTTAATACACTTTAAATGTTTTACCATCAGTTTTAATTGTTTTCTATAATTAAAATTTTATTCCAAACTTATAAACAATACTACTGGTCAAAACATAAAGTTTGTGACATTTTGCAAAAATTGGATTTTTGGAATTAAAGATATACCAAATTTATTCAAATTGCTCATTTGCAATTTAAATAAATTTAGACTGCTAAAAAATGTAAATCAACATAACCAAAGTATTCTACAAGTCAGGGGATTTCCAAGGATATTTAATTTATAAATTTTGAACTTACAGAATTAAATCAATACCTAAAACAATGTTTTACACGTTTCTGTAAATAACAAGTTAGTGCACGATTAAAATACAAGTTTTTATTATAACACTGTATTCTACACGTTCATAGGATTCCATAGACTACAAAAACATTGAAAACGAAGTTACGGTTGAATTGATATGAATTTCTAAAGTTTGACTAAAATCTGTCCTAAGTCAAATCCGAAAATAAAAAGGTTTTGACACATGGGAAAATTCGTAAGGCCAAAATTATTTGTTTTGACATAACATGGTGGGCTCATCTAATACATTAGAAATAGTATACGATTAGAGTATTTTGAGAGGCTCACCGACAAGAACGAATAGCGTCGGTGTCGTAGAGAGAACATGAAGCGGTTAGATGAGGTGGTCGATGTTGACGGTCAAACACGACCTCCGGGAAGTAGTTGATGAAGTTGTCGTAGATGTGCACACGGACGAACCAAACACCATTATGCGGTTGATACGACGAAGGAGATGGTGTGGTCGGCGTCGTCGATTGCGTACTGGGACAGCATGACCGGAGTCGCGGTGACGGACGGTCGAGCGTGTTCTCGAGGATTTGACATGCGAGAAAATTGGCAAAAATTAAATAAAAATGCAGGAAGATACATATATCACGTAGGACATCATGCATGACAAGGTCTCACCTCGTCGGGATCTTGCGTAACGCTGCAACATTGCTCGGGCTTCGTGGTGGCGCGACCAACTGCGATGAAATGATGCAAAACCATGTCCTGGAAAAAGGCCTTGATGAGGGGAATCTACTGGTGCAAGGAATTGTGTAGGGGATCATCGTAGAAGACAAGATCTGACGATGAACTCGGTTTGGGGCTGAGTTTGGCATGGTTGGTGCGAGCTGTATAGGCATCTTTTAGGAAAAGTATGGGGATGAACATGATGGAGGATGCAGAGGGGAACGAAGTGATGCGCTCGGATTTTTGTGAGATGGTCTGAGGAGGGAGATCGGGACGTGAATGTCGACGGGTGGCATTCGGTTCACGAGGTCAGTGTGCATGTTTCAGGCATTAAAATCAGAAATAAACTCCCGGAATGGAATCGTGGTTAAGTGAGGAGTAATTCTCGTGTTTAAGTTGAGCCGTTTCAGGGTCTTGAATACCCTAGGGGAGGAGGAGAAGGAGTGAAGGAGTTAACAGCCATGAAGTACTGTAACGTAACCTTCGAACTCACTTTCACGAAGAAGACGACCGGCCTACATGGGCCAAGATTCGGCCCAGCAGGAAAATAGAAGAAGAAAAGAAAAAAAAAGAAGAAAGGAAGACGGGCTGCTGCGCGCAAAAAAAAAAAAAAAAAAGAGAGGGGCGCGCCTGCTTGCTGGGCTTCGGCCCAGTAGGTATGTTCCTTTTTTTTACGTTTATCTTTTATACTTTCTGGTTTTCTTATTTATTTCATATCTTTTGATTTGAGTGTCCAAATAAAGTCAAATAAATTTCTAAAAAATTGTAAAAACAATATCTTTGTGTTAAACCAGTTGTGGGTATGTTTTGAACACTTTTCAAAAATAAAAATTTCGAATTATTGATTAAATGCAATTTGACACTTTATGTCAAATTTGCAATTATGACTTCATAAAATTTATTTTTTGCTAAATAAAATTTATACAGATACAACACTTATATAAGTTTGAAATTAAGTTAATTAAACTCATTTTCCAATATTAAAACATTTGGCTTCAGTACAATATTTAAATGACATAACACATCTATTTGAATTGACAGGGAAATATAGAGTATTCATTTTTAATTCCCATTATTTTGGGCACCATTATATTTTATATCAAGGTAATTCATTTGAAAACTTCATAAACAACTTTGGAAAAGATTTTAGATTTAATACATTTGTTATATAGAATATATATTCATGAAAATCATTTTATGTTTTGAAAATAAATGAAATCATTTAAGCTAATGAAATGTTTATTTGGATAATACACTAATTATATAATCTATGAAGTTTTAAAGTTATAATCTATAGACTTGTAATTTCCAAAACTATGTTTTGAACTTATGTAAGATAATGAAAACCATTTGACAATTTGAACATGTTTTAAATAGCTTAAAAGGATACTTCTAAATATTATTTTAATTTATGAATAGTTATGGATAAGGTATTTAAATCGAATACTTACAAAGAAACTTTGTATTACATGAAAATGGTTTGAAGGTTGGGAAATCATTTATCAAATTACATATTGAGGTTTAAGAAATACAATGGATAATGTAATGTTTAACCAAAACAACTTTTGAAAATAATAATTACTTGAGATATTTAAATTAATAAACAATTTAGAAATTGCTATGAAGTCTTTTATGGTTGTTTTTATTATTCATTTTAAATGTTTTATTTTAATCAAACAAAAGTTTTTAAATTTTAGTGATTTTTAAACATTCCAAAATATTGGGATGTTACAAATGATCACGGGCGTGGCAATGACCACGTTTGCATTTGTTCCTTTAGGAGACAAAGCACATTTTCAGAGGTTTAAGCCGTGATCATTTTAACCTCTAGACACGAAAATGCTTGGAGATTGAGCCGTAGGCTGCCTGTTCCGCTTGAAGTCTCGACGTGACAATGATCACAGGCGTGGCAATGACCATGGTTGCATTTGTTCCTTTAGGAGACAAAGCACGTTTTTGGAGGTTTAAGCCGTGAGCATTTTAACCTCTAGAGACGAAAATGCTTGGAGGTTGAGTCGTAGGCTGCCTCTTCCGCTTGAAGTCTCGACGTGACAATGATCACGGGCGTGGCAATGACCACGGTTGCATTTGTTCCTTTAGGAGACAAAGCACGTTTTTGGAGGTTTAAGCCGTGAGCATTTTAACCTCTAGAGACGAAAATGCTTGGAGGTTGAGCCGTAGGCTGCCTCTTCCGCTTGAAGTCTCGACGTGACAATGATCACGGGTGTGACGATGATCCCTTTTTTAATTTTTTTCCTTGTGGATACAAAGATTTGTGAGGTTTAAGCCTTGAGGTTTTAACCTTTTGAGACAAAAAGTGCTTGGAGGTTGAGCCGTGGGCTGCCTCTTTCGCTAAATGCCTTGACGTGACTATGATCCCGGGTAGAACTTGCGTAGGTGCATGATGTTCCATGGATTCTTGACGGGGACGCCGTCTTGAGTCTCGAGGCGAGCCGCGCCAGGCCTGGCGATGTGGGTGACCCTGTAGGGGCCTTCCCACATCGGGGACAGCTTGTGGAGGCCTTCCCTGGAGAGGATTCGCCTGAGGACAAGATCGCCTGCCTCCAAGGTGCGCGAGCGCATGTTGCGGCTGTGGTAGCGCCTCAGGTCCTGCTGGTATTTGGCCGCCCGGAGGGTGGCGCGGCGTCGTAGCCCTTCAAGGAGCAGCAGGTCGTCGTTGTGGAGGTCCTCTTGCTGGTCCTCGTTAAAGGCAAGTACCCGTGGGGATCCATGCTTTATCTTAGTGGGGAGGACTGCTTCGGCTCCATAGACGAGGGCGAACGGGGTTTCCCTGGTGGGCTTGGGTGGCGTGGTACGGATGGACCAGAGCACCGAGGGGAGCTCGTTGATCCAGCCCTTGCCATGGCCCTTGAGGGCATCGAAGGTCCTGGTCTTTAGGCCTTTGAGAACCTCTGCGTTTGTGCGCTCGGCCTGTCCGTTGCTTTGCGGATGGGCGACTGAGGCGAAGCATAGCTTGATGCCCATTCTTTCACAGTAGGCTCTGAAGATGCCACTGGTGAATTGGGAGCCATTGTCGGTGATGATGCAGTTAGGCACTCCAAAACGGCAGACCAGGCCTCTGATGAATTTCACCGCCGCGCCTGCTGTGATTGTGCGCGTCGCCTCCACTTCAGGCCATTTTGTGAACTTGTCAATGGCCACGAAGAGGTAGCGATATCCACCTTGCACCGTTGGGAAATGTCACAGGATGTCCAGCCCCCAGACCGCAAACGACCACGAGAGCGGAATGGTTTGAAGCCCAAGCGCTGGTTGGTGGATTTGCTTGGCGTGGAATTGGCAGGCTTCACATGCTTGGATGATGTCCATTGCATCCTGAAGTGCTTGAGACCAGTAGAAACCGCTCCTGAAGACTTTGCCTGCGAGGGTGAGGGCGCACGAATGGTGGCCGCATTCCCCGCTGTGGATGTCTTTGATCAGCATTTTGCCTTCCTCAGGAGGGACGCATTTGAGCGCGATGCCGTTTGGGCGCTTGCGGTAGAGAATTCCTTCGAGGATTTGGTACGATTTTTCTTGGCGGGCTATTCTCTCCGCTTCAACATCTTCCTCGGGAAGGACTCCTTTGCCGAGGTAATCCTTGATCTTGTCGATCCATCCTGTTTCTTGGTGCACCGCAGTGAGAAACAGATGCTCCCCTGTAGGGGGCCCGCAGTCAGGAGCCCTGCTTGTAGGTGGTGGCGGGAGTGCTTCGTCTGTGCTTGCGGTGATGTCCTCTTGAGGCTGCTTTATGGATGCCTTGACGAGCGTTTCATCAAAGACACCTGGCGGCTGAGCTTGCCTCTTTGATGCGCACTTGGCGATGTCATCGGCCTCTTTGTTTTCCTTTCTTGGGATGTGCATGAGCTCCATTCCCCTGAAGTTCTTCTCAAGCCTACGGACCTCTTCAAGGTATGCGGCCATGTGGTCGTCCTTAGGCTTGTAGCTTTTGTTTGAGAAGTTAACGAGCAGCTGGAGTCGCCTTTGATGGGTAGATGCTTGACGCCTAGGGCGATTGCGGCGCGTAGGCCGGCAAGCAAGACTTCATACTCGGCGATGTGGTTGGATATCTTGTCGATTCCGAAGCACAGCTGGACTGCGTAATACAACTTGTCGCCTTTGGGGGAGATCAGGACTACGCCTGCCCCTCCGCGGCGACAAGCGAAAGCTCCGTCGAACTTCATGGTCCAGAGGCTGGGCATTGCGGCTCCAGAGGGCCCTTGCTCTTCTCCCAAAGGCTCTTCAGGGGTTGGGTCAGTCCATTCGGCGACGAAGTCAGCCAGCGCTCTTCCTTTGATTACCCTTGTGGTATCGAAGCGCAAATTGAATGGATGTAGCTCAATGTTGCACCCTGCGACATGATCTGTTGCGTTTGGGTTGCGCAATATTTGCTCCAGGGAAAAGAAGTGACCACTGTGATGGGGTGCCCCTGGAAGTAGTGTCGCAGCTTTCTTGTGGCGATGAGGAGTGCGAGGAGAAGCTTCTGCTGCATTGTATACCGCTCGCGAGCATCACGCAGTACTGTGCTGACGAAGTAGACTGGAGGATCGACGATGGTAGTTGCTGTAGCCTCGGCGTCTTTTGCTTGAGGTGGCCCAGCTTGACCCTCGAGGGGGTTGGCTTCAGGGGGCTTGCCCTGTGCCTCGAGGGGGTTGGCCTCAAGGGGCTCGCCCTTTGCCTCGAGGGGGTTGGCTTCAAGGTGCTTGCCTTGTGCCTCGAGGGGGTTGGCCTCAAGGGGCTCGCCCTGTGCCTCGAGGTGGTTGGCCTCAAGGGGCTCCTCAGGCTCCTCGGCATGAATTCCTTGCGGCGGTGGACTTGGGGCGGCCTTTTCTACGAGCTCTTTATCTGGGGGCTTTTTCTTTGGAGTGGCCGCACTCTTCTTGTGAAGTACCGGCTCTTCTCTTTCCACCACAAGGACAACACTGGCTGTTTGCGGAGTAGCTGATAAGTACAGCTTCAGGTGCTCTCCATGCCTTGGGGCTACCATTACTGGTGGGCTGGCCAGATACTTCTTCAAGTCCTCAAATGCTTTTTCAGCTTCAGGGGTCCACTTGAAAGTGCATGTTCTTTTCATGATCTTGAAGAACGGCAGGGCTCTTTCGCCGAACTTGGAGATGAATCGACCCAAGCTGGCCATGCAGCCTGCTAGGCGTTGCATGTCTTTTAGCCTTCGTGGAGGTTGCATGTCTTCTATGGCCTTAATTTTGTCTGGGTTTGCCTCTATGCCCCGATGGGTTCAAGCAATTGCCTGAAGGTACTCCAAAGACGCACTTGACGGGGTTGAGCTTGATGTTCACCTTGCGCAGGCTAACAAAGGTTTCTTCAAGGTCTCCGAGGAGAGTATTTGCTTCTCGTGATTTCACAACAATGTCATCGGCATATGCTTCGGCGTTTCGCCCCATTTGTCCGCCAAGTGCTATCCTCATCAACCTCTGGAAAGTGGCTCCGGCATTTTTCAGGCCGAAAGGCATGCATACATAGAAATACACACCGCACGGGGTGAGGAAAGCTGTCTTCTCCTCGTCCTCCTTAGCCATTTTTATCTGGTGATAGCCAGAGAAGGCATCGAGGAAACAGAGGAGGTCGCAGCCTGCCGTGGAGTCCACAATCTGGTCAATTCTGGGCATGGGATAAGGGTCTTTGGGGCAGGCCTTGTTTACATCAGTGTAGTCGATGCAGAGACGGCCTCCTCCGGCGGTCTTTGGGACTACCACACCATTGGAGAGCCAAGTGGGGTGTGCGCCTAGCGAACGACTTTTGCCGCCTTGAGCTTCTCGACCTCCTTGACGATGAATGCTTGCTTCTCGGGGGCTTGTTTTCTTGCTTTTTGCTTGACGGGGAGCGCCTTTGGGCACACAGCCAAGTGGTGCTCGATCACCTCCCTCGTTACACCAGACATATCTGACGGTGTCCATGCGAACATGTCAGAGTTTGCCTGGAGGAAGGCGACGAGCCCGCTTTCCTATTTGGGAGGTAGCGCGGCGCCAATGGTGATGCTAGCCCCCGAGCTGCTGGAGCTCAAAGAGATCTTCTTTGTAGCAGCTGCCTCCTGGGAGAACAACTGCTTCTTCTTCTTGGGCCTCTCGAGAGGCTCCAGGTCCTCGTCTGTGGGGAATGCCATGGGCAGTCTTGTAGGTCGTCTCAACGGCGCGCGTAGCGTCCAGGACATGCCCACGGATGGTGATCGTGCTGGCGCTGCCGGGGATCTTGACCATGTTGTAGGCATGGTGCGTGACGGCCATGAACTTCGCGAGCGCGGGGTAGGCGAGGATGGCATTGTATGGCAGCCCGATGTGTGTGACAACGAAATTGATGTGCTCGGTGCGGTAATTCTCCTTGCTCCCGAAGGTGACAGCAAGCCTGACCTGGCCTAGAGGCTCGATCGAGCCGCTGGTGACCCCCGTGAAGGGCCTCGAGGGCGTGAGCCGCTCGTAGGGCACTTGAAGCGCTTCGAACGTATCTATGGAGATGACGTTCAGGCCTGCCCCACCATCGATGAGAGTCTTGGAAACAGCCACGTTGTCGATGGTGGGGCTGCAGACCAGCGGGAGGGTTCCAACAGTCTTGGTGGACTTGGGGTGGTCCTGAGCGTCGAAGGCGATGGTGTATTGCGACCACTTGAGGGGCCTGGAGGTTTCCGTGCTTGGGAGGGCGGCGTTGAGCTCGTGGGTGAACTGCTTGAACTGGTTGTTCGATTTTGGCGCCTGCGCCCCCCCCCCCCCCCCCCCGAGGATGCAGGCAATGGCGCCCCTCGGGGCTTGGTAGCCGCCATCTTCCTCGTCGGGGAAATTGCCTTTCTTTTCCGCGGCGTTGGCCTGGTTTCCAGATGGTTTCTGGTTGCCGCCATTGCGTCCGCTTCCGCGGTAGCCACGGCCTCGACCGCGGCTGACACCGCCCTCTGCTTGCTCGCGCTCCTTGCTTAACCTTTTGAGGTCGAAGTAGGACTCTGTAGAGTGGCCGCGCCTGTTGTGGTAGACGCAGAAAGGGCGGTGGTCATCTTTCCTCTCTCCAGGATCGGGGGAGTCCCTGCGGGTGCCCTTCGTGTCAGTCTCTGCCACGAGAATTGCGGTGGCCTTGCGCTTGGGCTCCTCCTTCTTTTTCTGGCTTCGGGACCCCTCGGCATGGTTGTCCCCTCTCGAGGACATCTTGACGAAGAGGAGTCCCTCTTTAGCCTTGGCGCACTTGTCCGCCAGGTCGAAAGGCTTCACCACAGAGGTGAGCTTGTCGTGAATACCCAGCTTCTCGAGCATCCTGCTATTCGTGACGCCCTCACGGAAGGCGGCGATGACTTGAGTGTCAGGGATGTTCGGGATCTTGTTGCGCACTTGGCTGAAGCGCTGGATGTACTTGCGGAGCGTTTCATCCTTCATCTGCACCACAGCGCGCAGATCGTTGTGGGTGAGGGCGCGCTCATATGTCCCCTTGAAGTTGGAGACGAACTGCTTGCAGAGCTCCTCCCACGAGTTCACGGAGCCCTAAGGGAGGTTCAGGAGCCACGACAGCGCAGAATCGCGAAGCGCGTGGGAGAACCAGTTGGCCATGACCTTGTCGTCTCCCCCCGCAGCTAGGATGGAGGTGGTGTAGAGCTGCAGGAATTCGATGGGGTTGCTGGAGCCGTCGTAGCCCTTGGGGAGAGCCGGCCTGAACTTCTGTGGCCAGACCACGCGACGCAGAGAGCGAGTGAACGCCATGCAGCCTGAGGCGTACGTAGCGACCCCGTGCTGCAACGCGCCGCGGTTCTGCTGGCCCGCCTGGCCGAGCTCCTCCACGAGTCTGTTCTGGCGATCTCGCTGGAGCTCCATCCCCACACGAGCGTCGGGCGCGGTGCGCTGCACGATCAAGCAATCGTGCGGCGAGATCGCGTGCGAAGCGGCCATCTGCGCCGCAGCCGGTGCAGGCCTCGGGGGTGGCGGAGGCGCATTTGTTGCGACCGTGCCCGCGAGAGAGGGGTGCATGTTGGACTGCGACGGAGCGGGGCGCGTCGTGGCGATGCCGATGAGGTGGTTGAGGCGTTGGAGCCACTGCTCGTGGGCCTCGGCGGTGGGCTGATAGCGGAGGAGCTCCTGCGCCATGAGCAGCGCGGTGTGAGGCGCCGGGTCCATCCTCCCAGGGCCGGAGCCGCTCGGGCGCTGCGTCGCCACGACTCCCATGAATCGGGGGTAGTCACTTCCTGAAATGTAGTTCGGAAAGGGGATTGAACGCGGAGGTCTAAACCCTCAAGTTGCTCCGCGACGTTGCTCGATAGAAGAAGACACCGGCCTTTACCCAGGTTCACGACCCTCGTGGGGGGCTAAAACCGCTACTCCTGCTTGTCTGTATTAGATGTGGAAGGTTACAGTACAGTGGAGCTTGCCGGAGGCCCCCTTGTGGCAGTTCTTGCCTGGGGAGAGAAGCGATCGTCTTCTTCCTCCTCCGGCCAGAGGCTATCCTCGCAGGTGTTGCTAGGGTTTACAAGGGTTTTTAGCACGCAAAGGGCTGACCTTTGCTATGATGGATGTCCTGTCCGTTTTATAGGCGCCTCTGGCCTTCTCCTTCGGCTTGGCCTTCAAGGTGGCTCCAACATGCCAGGGGCAGGGTGGAGCATGAATCCACCGCTCTCCCTTCGTCCATGGACTCGGTCCATTGTTGATAAAGGTGGGCACGGTGGACGGCAGGCGGCCGACCGCGCTGTACTGCCCGCAGAGAAGGCAGTCTCTGAGGTGGAGCCCATGATGACGTTCTCCGTTGGAGGGTTGCGCCGTCCACCCGCTTTATCGTCAGAGTAGAAGGTCCTGGCAGCGGGGCAACAGGCGGAGTAGCTTTATTGACCCCTTTATCATCAAAACGGCAACGGGTGTGCTTGCGTCACCACGTGGGCATGGCAGAGGCCATGTGCGTCTTGCCGTACTTCCTTGGCCGCGACGTTTCCCTTCAGGCCTGAGGAGGCCTGAGGGGAGATTCTTGTTGGACCCCCTCGAGGGGGGTTGTCGCCTCGGGTGTCGTGGTGGTGTCACGGCAGATGCCATAGGATGGCTAATGTGTGGGCCCGATGGACGTTGGTGGATCCGGGGAGGGATAGCGAGCTGAAGAGCTCACACGGGGAGGATCCCGGTCTGACCGAGATCTCCCAAGAAAAAGAAACAAGATCAAAGCGCGAGGGGAAAGATCTAGCAAACACGAACAAATGCACGAAGGCACACAACACACACACGATGTACCCAGGTTCGGGGCCCTCGTGAGGAGGTAACACCCCTACTCGTGCCTTTCCTCTCAATATAAGTGTGGAACAAGGGCTACAACATGCTCTCAGAGCTCTTGAGGAGAAGAACACGAAGAACTAGATGAACTCGAGGGAGGATGAAGTAAATGCTCTAGGAGTAAATGAGACTAGAGTTTTGGCTCCCAAGTTGGTCTCTGCTTTACAGGAGCAGTTATGGCGCCTTTTATAGAGTTCCGGCCAGGAGGGCCGGAAACCCTAATCCGGCTCGGCCCCACCGGATAGGCCTAACCGTTATGTCGACACCGGCTAGTGCGACCTAGTTGCCGTGCTATCCGGTGTAGCCCCTTCGTCATCATTCCGTCAAGGACGGCAGGCGCCGTCCTGGAACATCATTGTCCCCCTGTCAGTGACAAGACATGTCTTTGCCCATCCCGGATAGCCTTTTCCGGATTGCCGGGCTAGGCACGTCCAGTCTTGTCGTACCGTTGTCGTACCGGCTGACGCGCTCCCGTGTCAGGCGGGAGGTGACCATGCTTCCGTGTCAGGCGGGTGGTGACCATGCATCCGTGATAGGCGGAATGGTACTTCCCCCGCGTCAGGCAGGAAAGCCTGCTGCAGACCGTTGACGGCCTACCGGGATCCCTCATGCCGGTCACCTTCTTGCTCGACCTTGCGAGTCCTTCCTGCACAAGTCCAGTAACCTGATAGGACCGAGATAAACGTTCCGGTTAGCACTTACCCGGATTGCCTATCCGGTACGCCCGAGTACTTCTCCTTCCGGGGGTCTCCTCGGAGGCACAAAATCCGAGGTCTCTCCCTGATGCACCCGAGTTCCTCTTAGGATGAGTATCTCTAGGCCTAGCCTCCCGAAGATGTCTTAGCCTACCAGCAAAGACATCTTCGAGAAGCTAGTTCTTAGAGGAACCACCCGCTGATGCTTGTGCTGTTATGAGGGCTCGGGGTGGCTATTTATAGCCGCCAGGGATGACCCTTGCAACCGCCAGGAGGCACCTTGCACTCTACCAGCTCCGAAAGGTCAAGTTGCCCCTTCCGCGCACTAGGGGGTGGCCCATGCTCTCGCCAAAGGTCAAGCACTGTTGCCATACTGCCGAATTGCGCCGGGATCTGCCCTACCCGGGGGGCAGCCCCCTGACACTAGTCCCCGAAGCTGGTGCTGCGCAGCGACCCCGGATGATGTGCGGGATCAGCTTTAATAACAACAATTACCCCAGGAAACATGAGACGATCCTTTGACTTGAGGCCGAGATGAGTTTTACCGAGATCCCCGCACCGAGATCCTTTCGACCGGAAGGCCATGCTCCTAACCGGATAGTGCCACGTCAGTGAATATTATCGTTGGCTCCGAATTGAATTCCAGATCTTGGGCCGGGTCCCACCCGAGGTCTTGTCGAGTCAGAAACGCATTCGAGTGCTTCTGACCGAGCACGCCGCTGCTCGGGTTCGCGCGCCGGGAGCCACAGCCGATCCGAAGTCCAAACGTTGGGGCTCTGTGGCCCGCGGTGTGGCCGGATCGGGCGCTCCTGGGGACGCCACGTGCCGCGTGGCACAAAACTGATCCCACCCACGATCGGAGATATCGTGGGCGGGAAACTCGGAAACTGCTCCGGATCCCCCTCATAAATAGGGGACCGGAACGGTCTCTTCTTCCTCTTCCCCAACTCCTCATTTCTCCCACCACCGTCTCGAGCACCTCGCTGTCGCCGCGCCCGGAGCTCAAGCACCGCCGTTGCCGCTCTTCGCCAGAGCTCTTCGCCTCCATCATCGGGCCGTGCTATTCTCGCTCGTCACCGGCCTCACTTCCTCCGGTGAGTTCTTCCACCCGCTCCGGTGAACTTCATCACGGTGACGATGCTTCGCGCTCGGCCGTGCAAGCACGCATCCGCGGGTTGCGCCGCCGCCGGCGAGCGTGAGCCGTGCGGCGTTGATGACGATGCCTTCCACCCTTTATCTTTCATTCGCATTAGGCCATCTTCGTATCTCGCCCGAGTATATTTGCGTCGATTAAGTTTCGATTTATTCGCGCGCGGTAGATCTCATTTGCTAGGAACCCGGTTGCTTTTAGAGTTTGCGATCCGACATCTTAGCTCCCGGTAGACTAACTCGACTAACCGCCGTTCCGCCTGCAGAATAGCCCGGACACATCCGCAGGTCCCTCCGACATGGGTGAAGAAAGTGTTCGGGGGTGTTGGGATGGGTCCGAGACCATCCAGAAGGATCTCGACTGGCTGTACCGGACGTACCGGATTCCGCCAGAAGTCGAGAGTCGACTTCCGGAGGGCGAGGTCCAACCGGAACCCCAACCCGGGGAATATGTTGTATTCCTCACGCATTTTGAGCGTGGGTTCGGGCTTCTGGCTAGCCCCTTCTTCCGCGACTTCCTCGACACCTACGGCCTCCAACCTCATCATCTCCCAGCCAACGCAATTATGATGCTGTCGGTCTTCACCACCTACGCGGAAGCGTATCTCGGCGTGTGGCCTTTCTTGGACCTCTGGGCCAAGTACTTCATCCTCTGCCGCCAAGTCATCCCCAACCCGGATAAGAAGGTCAAAGACTTAGTCGACTGTGGGGCGGCCACTATAATTCCCCGTGCTGACTCCGGATTCCCCAAAGTCCAGGGGCTAGAATCCTGCCGGAAGTGGCAGCGTAGCTTCTTCTACGTGAGGAACCGGGAGGTTTCGGGAGATGGTCCGGGATCTTCGAACCCGGATTTCATCAATCTGCCGGAGTTCGCCATTGGTCCTCCCCGCGAATTCGACCTCTGGAACCAGCTCCCGGATACCGAGGAGGTCAGATGCATGCACGACGTCCTCAATGTGCTGACGGATAAAATGACTGGCGACGACCTCATGCGCTGCTTTATCATTCACCGAGTCTGCCCCCTACAGACCCTAGTGCTCAAGATGTGCCATATGGACGGGATGTTAGATCCCACCAGGACCAGCATCTTCGGGTTGGACCATTCCGCAGTCGCCCGGCGCGTTCGAGCTATCGCCCGAACGAAGATGCCGGATGACTACACTTGGGGTCTTGTCGGGGGTTCCCGGAAAAAACCACTGCGGCAGGTGCTTGTGTCTGTCTTTCGCCGACTTACATTCGCACCTGGATTCTGCTGGAAACCGACATGGTTATCATGCAATGATTTGTTCGTGCAGTTATTCAAGCGGCAGACCGAAGAGGACGCGATGCATGCCGGTGGGAAGTTCGTGCCGAACGTCCTGGCACCGGATAAGATGCCGAGAGAGGATCCCGACGGCGAGGACCACCTTGCCATTCCTCTAGCTCGTGCCGCTGCTCCGGGTAACCCTTCAACCTCAGAGGCTATTTCCGTTTCCTCAGATGATGAGGATGAGATTGATTGTCAAATACTCGATGTGATTGACGCTCTTCCCCTCAACTGGGCTTCGCCAGTGGCTCCGAAACCCACGGCCGTGACGAAGCACGCCGAGACCCGAAAGCGTGCGGCTTCCGACACCACCCCTACCGGTGCAACCGGCATCACCCCCAAGAAGAGCAGGCCGAACAAGCAAACGGCCGAGAAGCCTCCACGCCGAAGGAGAGGTCCTCCCACCGTCGATTCCGGGTAAGATCTTTTTGCTTTGAGTTACATGGTTTTGTCTTCTCCGAAGTCTTTTCTGATATACTTCTTTCAAAGATGCACTCGACATCCCGGCATCCGCGGCTTCCCAACCTCCGGGATCTCGCACTCCTAGCCCGCCTCGGGCTGCTCCTTCTCCATCTCGCCCTTCCGCACGAGAGAGCGAGCATCCTGCTCCTGGTGCCGCGCAGACTGCCGCTGCGACTCCGGATGCTCGTCCCGTGGTGGATGAGATTCCGGCCAAGGCTACCGCCGTATCGGAAGACATCTTCCTTCCGGACAGCCCGCGCAGGGTGCCTGGGCTTGAGATGGACATCGCAAGTCCTCCTCGGCAGGTCGTGCCGGGAGCCTCCTCCCGGCAGGCCCCGGGCAAGACTCCTCCGCCGAAACAGCCCACGGCCCCTTCCCGACAATCTGACCAACCTGCCAGGAAATCACGCAGCAAGGCCGCCGGGCAGAAAACAGCCTCCGCCAAACCTACTGCTCCTCCGACATCTTCGGCCCAAGACTTGGCCCTAAGCACGGTAAGTTTTCGCGATTACCGCCACCTCCTGCCGAGATCCCCACTGCCGCCCTGCAGACGCTGCGAGCAACCGTAAGCTCCTTTATGCCTTCAGGATCCCGGGAGGTCGTTGCTGCTAGCGCGCCTGGCGGTTCCGGCGTGCGTGTTGTCGAAGAATACAAAAAATCCTGGATTGCCGCCGATGCCTCCGAGATCGTGGAGGACTTGCACGCTGCCGGCCCTAGCCGTAGCGCCCAAGCTCTACACGCTCTCCAGGTGGCCGCGCTGGACGTCACTCGGGTGGTCGAAGTAAGTTTGTTCCCTTTACCTTTTCCAAAATTTAATTGTTCCCTCCCCACTAGTCCCCGAGATTGGTGGTTAGTGCTCTAGATTCCACCGAATAGCAGACCACTAGGCTCCAATCTTTAGAAAAATTCACAAGACTTTGAACATGAGTTCCCGCGATCCACCCTACCGAGTAGTTTTAACTGACACAGATCCCGGAACACACCGAGTCCCCGGGATCCTTCCCGAGATTGACATTGTTCTCCCTGTTTGGATCCAGGATTGCGGCAAGAAACGCGGCAGCATCTTCCACCGGCTTCTTGCTGACTTTGGTCAGTCCAAGAAGTGTGAGGGGCGCCTCCGGGAGGAGCGGGATGCCGCGCGCAAAGTCTCGGTGGAACAAAAGTCTGCGCTTGCCGCGACCCAGTCCGAGATCGCGCGGCTAAGCGCCGAGCTCGAGAAGGCCAAACTCGCCGCGACCGACATGAAGACGCGCTTCGTGGATGCATCGAAGAAGCAGAAGGAGACCTTGGATCAATCTGAGGCGCGCGCGCACCACGCCGAGACCGAGTTGGCGCTTCTCCGGTCACAGGCCGATACTTGGCTCTCTGAGCTAACCGGGTTGAACCGGGATCTGAACAGTAAGTTTACCGACATCCTTTTCTCCTGCTCTTTTTCTTTACTGCTACCACCCTCATGACCTGGCCGCTTGACAACTCTTCTTTTTAAAGGGCAATTTGAGCACTCCCGCGATGCTGCCAATCTTGCAGTCGTTGCCGCCCGGGAGAAGCGTGCCGGGAAGGGCCCTGTTTCGTACTCCTGGGACATTGAGGATCACCTTACTGCCCTGAAGGCCCGGATAGTGCCTCTCCGGTCGATCGGGACCGAGCTGATCAGCGTGGCGGTCCATGTCCATGGGGCACTATGGCCAGGCGTCAGCGCTACCCTCTCGGTAAGCGAATTGAAGACTGCGCTCCGAGATGCCGGCAAGCGTCTCCACGCTTGGAAGCGCTCCGGTGCGCGGGCTGGCGCCGATCAAGTCTTGACCCATGTGCTTAGTTGGTACGAGGGTCTCGACCTTGATGTGGTTCAGCGCCTGCGCACCATCTCGCCGTGGTGTACCGATCCGGCCAATGTCCAGCGGCGCCAAGAGGTGGCGCATCGCATCGCCTCCTGGTCCGACATCGGCGTCTTTACCACCAGCCTCGTCACTTCTGACTCCGAGTCAGATTATGAAGACGATGGTGACACCGGTGCAACCGGTGACGCGGACGCCGAGATCCTGGCGGAAGACGATGCCGCTTCCGGTGCCGCCACCGAGACCGTGGTCTCCCGGGATGCTTCTACTCCATTGCTACCCGAGGCCTCTCAGGCCGAGGCGCATCCGGATGTCCCGAGCACCGCTGCTGGCGCGGAGGAGACTGTCACCGCCGTTCCTGCTGCTGCTACCACCGAGAAGCCGGCTTCCCCTATCCCCTAGAAACACTCAAGTGTAGAATCGTTAAATCCCCGGGATGCCGGGTGCAACTTGTAACATATACTCTTTAAATTCGTACTTTGAACTATGTTATACACAAAAAAGAGCTATGTTGGTTTACTCTGCAACGAGTCCCCGAGTTCATTTCCATGTCTACCGTACTTAGGAAATCTCTGCTCTTGTCTACCATTTCGGCGTTCGACAGTCGAGTCACAAAATTCCATGCACGGCATACACTACTTATGAACATCCGAGTTCTAGTTAGCCGAATTCCAGACATAAAAATAACCAGGTTAGTAAAACAGATATGCCGGATAAGTTCTTGCTCCGAGTCCCCGAGACCGTTTTCGTGTTCCCCACATTTGATGATCTTTGCTCTTGACTACCATTTCGGCGTTCGTCAGTCGAGTCACAAGATTATTTCACATGACATACATTACTTTGACTTGAGAATCGATCTCGGAACTTTCCCGCCATATAGAGAACGTAAAAAATAGGTACCAGGCAGTCCCCGGGTTCCTTCCCGGGATGCCGACATGAAATAATAAATAAATGGAACAAAGTAAAGGGGCACACAACGAGGCAGTCCCCGGGTTCCTCCCGGGGTACCGAACTTTCATTAATAGATAAAAATCGAAATACAACATACATTGTGCCCTTTACGTGTAAAAGGGTCGAAGCAGGGCTACATTCCATGGACGCTTGGTTTCCTCACCGGATTTGTCCATTACACCTTTCCTAGCCTCCTGTGCATCTACAAGGTAATAAGAATCATTGTGCAGTGCCCTGCTTATCACAAAAGGTCCCTCCCATGGAGGTGACAACTTATGCATTCCGGCCGTGCGTTGGATGAGCCTCAGCACAAGATCTCCTTCTCGGAACACTCTCGGGTGCACCTTCCGGCTATGATAGCGACGGAGATTCTGCTGATAAATTGCAGACCGGGATAATGCCAATTCTCTTGCTTCTTCAAGTAAATCAACATCATCTTCTCGGGCCTCTTTCGCCTCGGTCTCCGTGAACATTGTCACTCTCGGGTAATCATATTGTATGTCGGTCGGGAGTACTGCCTCGGCACCATATACCATGAAGAATGGCGTATACCCGGTAGATCTATTTGGTGTGGTCCGGAGACCCCATAATACTGCCTGTAACTCCTCTATCCAGCATCCCGGAGTTCTCAACAGAGGTTCGATCAAGCGGGCTTTGATGCCGGCCAAGACCAATGCATTTGCTCTTTCAACTTGCCTGTTTGCTTCCGGGTGTGCAACTGATGCTATATCCAATCGGATTCCCTTCTCAGCACAAAATCGTACGAATTCCCCCACGGCAAAATTGGTGCCATTATCCGTGATGATGCTGTGCGGGTATCCGTACCTCAAGATGATGTCTTTCAGGAATTGCACGGCGGTGTGTCCGTCACACTTCCGGATAGGCTTGACCTCTATCCACTTGGTGAACTTGTCCACCATGACCAGTATGTGTGTCATATTGCCTTTTGCCGGCTTGAACTGCCCGACCATGTCCAAACACCATACCGCGAATGGCCAAGTGATAGGGATTGTCTTCAGTGCCGATGCCGGCATATGTATTCGGTGAGCAAACCTCTGGCATCCTCCACACTTACGGACAATGTCTTCTGCCTGCTGTAACGCAGTAGGCCAGTAGAACCCATGCCGGAACACTTTCGCCACCAGGGCCCGGGATGATGCATGATGTCCACATTCCCCCTGATGTATTTCCAGCAGCATCTCTTGGCCTTCTTCCGGTTCCACACACCTCTGCAGTACCTCGGTGACACACCTCTTATATAGCTCTTGATTGATGACGGTGTATGCTTTTGACCTTCGCACTATCTGCCGGGCTTCCACTTCGTTCTCCGGGAGGGTTCCTTCCAAGATGTAACCATAATGGGCTGTGCCCATCCCGGGACAGGTCGAACCGGGAACATGAGAATATCTATGTCCATTGGTTGTGCCGACATCACCTGCATCATCATCTTTCTTTGCCTATATGAGCACTGTGGTGCAGTCCCCGGGTTCGATGCGATGCTCCCGACTTCCACTTCCATGGGTACAGCTTCCGAACCAGGCTCCTTGGGGATGAAGATAGAATCCGACTTGGGTGAGGGCTGAATAGATGGCTTCCTCAAGTGTTCGAGAGCGATCCCGGGAGGGATGGCGTCTCGAGACGACCCCAGCTTGGACAATACATCCGCTGCCTCGTTTTCTCCTCTGGGTATGTGCTTGAACTCACATCCCTCGAAAAATCCGGATATTTTCTGCACATGAAACCGATACAAGGCCATGTTGGCATCCAATGCATCCCAGTTCCCCGACACCTGCTGCACCACGAGGTCGGAATCGCCGAAACACTCTATCCGGCGGATGCCGATCTCCTTGGCGACATTCAGTCCATGAACCAAGGCCTCGTACTCAGCGACATTGTTAGATGCCCGGAAATGAATTTGCAGGACATACTTCAGCACATCTTGTTTTGGTGAGGTGAGAACCACTCCGGCGCCCAACCCGATCTTTCCCTTGGAGCCATCGAAATGCATCCTCCAGAAATTGTAATCCGGCATCAGAGGTTCATACTGCATCTCGGCCCAGTCTACCAGAAAGTCCGGCAGCGCCTGCGACTTGATGGCATCTCGTCTTTCGTATGCCGGAGCGTACGGAGACAACTGGATGGCCCATTTGGCAACCCGGCCGCTAGCATCCTTGCAACCGATAATCTCGGCGAGGGGAGCCTCACACACCACTGTGATTGGGTGCTCTTGGAAGTATTGCTTGAGCTTAGTCACTGGCATGTACACTCCATACGCCATCTTCTGGTAGTGCGGGTAGTTCTGCTTGGCTTCCGAGATCACCTCGCTGAGGTAGTACACCGGTCTCTGTATCAGCTTGTCCCCTTCTTCCCTCTCTACCACAATGGCTACACTGACTACCCGGTTGGTGGCAGCAATATACAACATCATAGGCTCCTTGGGCAACGGGGATGCCAACACGGGTGCTGTTGAAAGCATTCTCTTCAAATCGTTGAACGCCGCATCGGCCTGCGGGGTCCAAACAAATGTTTTGCTCTTCTTCATCAATTGTTATAGGGGCAAGGCCTTCTCACCTAGTTGGCTCACAAACCGACTTAGGGATGCAAGACAACCAGTGAACTTCTGCACATCTTTGAGACGTACTGGCAATTTCATGCTCTCGATAGCACGTATTTTACCCGGGTTGACTTCAATTCCCCGGCTTGAGATGAGGAAACCGAGTAATTTTCCTGCCGGAACACCGAATGTGCACTTATCCGGATTCAACTTCATCCGGAACCTTCTTAAGTTCTTAAATGTTTCCCTCAGATCATCGATTAATGAGGCTTTTTCTTTTGTTTTTATGACTATGTCATCGACATAGACCTCGGCATTCCGGCCTATCTGGTCATGCAAACATTTCTGCATGCACCTCTGGTACGTAGCACCAACATTTCTCAAACCGAAAGTCATGACACGATAGCAATAAGCCCCATATGGGGTAATAAAAGCAGTTTTCAATTGATCATCCGGATTCAAAGGTATCTGGTGAAAACCAGAATAGGCATCTAAAAAAGTTAAGAGTTCACTCCCGGTAGTGGAATCGATCACTTGATCTATCCGGGGTAGTGGAAAGGGGTCCTTCGGACATGCCTTGTTGAGGTTGGTGAAGTCAATGCACATGCGCCACACCTTAAGCAGGAGGGGATCATCTTTCTTCTTCTCTACCAGGACCGGATTCGATATCTAATCCGGGTGCAGCACTTCCATCACGAATCCGGCAGCCAGAAGTATAGCGAGATGCTCCATGATGGCAACTCTTCTTTCATCCGAGAGGCGCCTAGTCGGTTGCTTCACCGGCTTCGCATCCGGTCTAACAAACAGAGAGTGCTCTGCCAACTCCCTCGGAACACCTTGCAGATCGTCACTCGACCATGCAAAAGCATCCCGATTCTCACGGAGGAAGTCGACGAGCTCGCCTTCCTATTTGCTGTCCAGGTTGCTGCCAATAATGACTTGGCGCTCCGGGTTGCTGGGGTCCACCCCCACCTTCTTCGTCTCCTTAGGTGGCTGGAATGATGCGCCCTGCTCCGGGTTCACCATCCCGGGCATTCCGATTTGGGAGGTCTTGGCCAGCGCCACCACCTGCTGGATCCTCTTCTTTTCTTCAGCTATCACCAGGGATTCGGCTAAGCATGAGCCGGCCGAAGCACACTCCATGGAGCGCTTGTGGTCTCCCGAGATGGTGATTATGCCTTTAGGACCCGGCATCTTCATCTTTAGGTAGCCCATGTGAGTTGAGATCATGAACTTGGCCAGTGCTGGCCTGCCGATCAGTGCGTGGTACGGGCTTTCGAGGTGCACAACCTCGAATTCCAAGCTCTCGGTTCGGCAGTTTTCCCGGGTTCCGAATAATACCTCAACCCAGATTTTACCCATGGGTGAGCAAGAGACTCCGGGCACAATGCCATGAAATGTCGTCTCGGTTGGTAGCAAGGTGTTCAGGGATACCCCCAGCTTCAGCATCGTATCCTTGTACATGATGTTAATGGCGCTGCCATTGTCAATCAGAACCCGACTGAAGCGGACATTGAGGCTTGGTCCGACGAAGGTTGGGTCTACCACCAAGGCGTACGCCCCCGGCTTAGTCATAACTCTGGGATGATCCTTCCGGCTCCACGTGATCTCCATCTCGGACCAGTGCAAGAACTTGGGCACCGCCGAAATCACAGCGTTCACCTCTAGGGCGCACTGCCGCACACTCTTCCGGTCAGTGGGCTCGGTCACGAAGACCACATAGCTCTGATGTGCCTCCCGGTAGCTGCCTTGCTGATGTCCAGCTTGATTACTGGGGCCTGCACCATTGTCGTTCCGGGTGTGCACCACGTTCACCGGCCGGGGTGGGGGTCCTCGGTGAGGTTGATTAATCCGGATCGCGTTGGCTCCTGAAGCCGGAGTGGGAGGTCTCGGAATGTTGGGTCGAGATGCCGGAGCACTCGGCCGAGTAGCCCCCGTGCTGCCCTCCTGCAATGTGCGCTGATACCAGCTGCACTGCCGAGTGGAGTGGTTTGCCGGTTTGTTGGCTTCCAGTGTATGGTAACAGCATGGCTTGTTCAGCATCTCTTCGTACGTCAGGGGTTTCTTCTGGTCCACCCATGTTTTCTGTACTTCCTGACTCTGGCCCCAAGCCGGGCCACTTGTTTTCTGACGCTGACTGTTGCCGGCATCTTCTTGATCTCGGGTCACAGCTGCGACATGCTGTGCGGCATGGTGGTACTCGGGCTGATTCCTTTTCTGGCCAAAATCTTGGCGATCATGGCTTCTGCTCGATCCCGAACGCTGAGGTCCCGCATTCCTCCTATTGGAGTCACCGACATCCACCAGGGGTTCCATGGGGTCTCCAAGCGTGTAGGTATCGGTGATGCGCATGGTCTCTGCCAAGGTCGTCGGCATCTTCCTTTGCAATTTCTGCCAAAGCATTGAGCCGTGCCGACATCCTTGCGCAAACCAGGAGATGGCCTGTGCCTCTACCACTCCTTTGCAAGAATTGCGAATATTGCTCCACCGGGTAAGGTACTCCCTGTCGGTTTCGTTGCTCCTTTGTCTACAGATGGCGAGCTGTTGAGGTCTGTTTGGCCTTTTGTACGTGCTGGTGAAGTTGCTGATGAACGCCTCCTCGAAATCTAACCAGCAGTCTATGCTGCCGGTTCTCAAGTTGTTCAGCCAGATTCTGGCAGGTCCTTCCAACATCTGTGGCACAAAACGTACCGCCCAGCGTCTGTTTCCACCGGCTATGCTTACTGCAGTTACATAGTCGGTCAACCAGTCCTCCGGCTTCTTGCTGCCGTCATAGGTCTTAGCACCTCGGTTGAGCTGGAAGTTCCGGACAGGCGGCTCCCGCATGATCCGGGGTCCAAAGCAGGCAGGTCGCGGAGGTCCTTGCTCTTCCACTAGCTCGGATTGGCGGATCCGGTCGAGCCGGATTCTAGCATCGGCCGGATCCAGTTGTCTGGTTCCTATCCGAGATCCTAAAGGATTCTCATTGGGTTGGTACCTGAGCTGCTGCAACCTTGAGTTGCCATCGTTGTGCCTGTCTTGTACCGGGATCACAGCCTGCTGTGTGACAGAGGCGGCCTCCCTTCGTGGGTTTCCCTAAATATGTGGCGGATTCCGGGGTGGATTACCGCGGCTAGCCGGGTTATTGTTTCCTACACCCCGGTCGCCAGCACCACGAGTACTCTCTGCCTGCCCCGAATTATGCTGCCCGGCCTGCTGGATACCGGCAAAGGCCGGGTCATAAGCCTGCAACTGCTTGTTTTTCCCGGAGCCCCGTCTTCTGCTCCGGCTTTTGCTCTTGCTCTTGCTTCTGCTCGGATGCGGGGAGGAGGCCTCTCCGCCCGATCTCTGGCTATCAGCCCTAGCTGAATGCACTTGGGATCCCGCTCTGGGGTTCTTTTTCTTGAAGACCTGATTCTGCCGGTTGGCCTCGACGACCAACTCATTCACCCGCTCCTGCTGCTTGCGCAGAGCCTCACCGGATAGCCCTGCCAGCTCCGCCATGGCGGCTTCGGCAGCCCTAAGAGTTTTTGCCGGCGAGCTGTATACTGGTTTCCCCGCCGAGATCATGCTACCCGCATGACTGGTTGCGGCTCCACCGGCCAGCTCATCATTCACTACTCTGCCTTTCTTGCGCAGATCCGGGATGCGCTTATCCCGGGAGTCTATCTTAAGGAACCCATGAGCTGCATTGTACTCTCGGAGGCTAGCACTGAGCTCACGCCGGATCTCGGCGATCTCTTGCGCTTCGGCGAGCAGCAACCTACATTGCTCATCCAAGTCAGCCGAAGTGGCTTGGGTGTCTGCCTCAGCTGTCAAGGGGACAGCCAACTTGGCCACCAGACCCGAGAGGGGATCCGGGCGACGACGTGGCTGGGACGGCTGCGGATCACCGTCCCGGGCCATACCTCTCTCCTGAGGGGGTTTGGCCAAGAGAACATGGCCGCTACCGGCATCGCCGTCGGCGTCCTGGTACTCCTCCTCGGTTGCCTCGACCATCATGACCGCGGCGGAGCTCGGGGAGCGACTGGTACACGGACCCCAAGTGGTGCAGAGCATGGGAGGATCCTCAGCTTCCAGGACATATTCCAGGTAGCTGCAGATAACTTTGGTGGCGACGTAGGTGGTGAAGCCACCGAAGTCGATGAGGCATCCGTTCACCGGGAAGGGTTTGTTCCGGAAGCACCCGGCGTTGTCGCTGACGAAATCCATCTCGCCTAGCCTGACGACAAGGCCAGAGAGAACCTGGACACCAAAGTGAACGGGGGAACCCGTCCGGATGTGTACACCAGCCAACGCCTCTGTCAGCCCCACGGTGGGTGCCAACTGTCATGGTGGTGTCACGGCAGATGCCATAGGATGGCTAATGTGTGGGGCCGATGGACGTTGGTGGATTCGGGGAGGGATAGCGAGCTGAAGAGCTCACGCGGGGAGGATCCCGGTCTGACCGAGATCTCCCAAGAACAAGAAACAAGATCAAAGCGCGAGGGGAAAGATCTAGCAAACACGAACAAATGCACGAAGGCACACAACACAAACACGATGTACCCAGGTTCGGGGCCCTCGTGAGGAGGTAACACCCCTACTCCTGCCTTTCCTCTCAATATAAGTGTGGAACAAGGGCTACAACATGCTCTCAGAGCTCTTGAGGAGAAGAACTAGATGAACTCGAGGGAGGATGAAGTAAATGCTCTAGGAGTAAATGAGACTAGAGTTTTGGCTCCCAAGTTGATCTCTGCTTTACACGAGCAGTTATGGCGCCTTTTATAGAGTTCCGGCCAGGAGGGCTGGAAACCCTAATCCGGCTCGGCCCCACCGGACAGGCCTAACCGTTATGTCGACACCGGCTAGTGCGACCTAGTTGCCGTGCTATCCGGCGTAGCCCCTTCGTCATCATTCCGGCAGGGACGGCAGGCGCCGTCCTGGAACATCATTGTCCCCCTGTCAGAGACAAGACATGTCTTTGCCCATCCCGGATAGCCTTTTCCGGATTGCCGGGCTAGGCACGTCCAGTCTTGTCGTACCGTTGTCGTACCGGCTGACGCGCTCCCGTGTCAGGCGGGAGGTGACCATGCTTCCGTGTCAGGCGGGAGGTGACCATGCATCCGTGTCAGGCGGAATGATACTTCCCCCCGCGTAAGGCGGGAAAGCCTGCTGCAGACCGTTGACGGCCTACCGGGATCCCTCATGCCGGTCACCTTCTTGCTCGACCTTGCGAGTCCTTCCTGCACAAGTCCAGTAACCTGATAGGACCGAGATAAGCGTTCCGGTTAGCACTTACCCGGATTGCCTATCCGGTACGCCCGAGTACTTCTCCTTCCGGGAGTCTCCTCGGAGCCACAAAATCCGAGGTCTCTCCCGGATGCACCCGAGTTCCTCTTAGGATGAGTATCTCTAGGCCTATCCTCCCGAAGATGTCTTAGCCTACCAGCAAAGACATCTTCGAGAAGCTAGTTCTTAGAGGAACCACCCGTTGATGCTTGTGCTGTTATGAGGGCTCGGGGTGGCTATTTATAGCCGCCAGGGATGACCCTTGCACCCGCCAGGAGGCACCTTGCACTCTACCAGCTCCGAAAGGTCAAGTTGCCCCTTCCGCGCACTAGGGGGTGGCCCATGCTCTCGCCAAAGGTCAAGCATTGTTGCCATAATGCCGAATTGCGCAGGGATCTGCCCTACCCGGGGGGCAGCCCCCCGACATCGGGAGGGTCCCCTGAGGCGAAGGATCCCTGGAGGCCTTCGTTTCCTCTTTAGACCCTCGAGGGGAGTTGCCTCTCGAGGGTCCCGCCAGGTGGTGACGCCTGGTCCTTAGTCGTTTCGTCCGACTGGCCCGCGTGCGAGGCCTGGGGGAATGGGCTCTCCATACCCCAGTTCCCACTGGGCCGACATACCGCTTGTTTATCTCTGACCTGGAAGAGATGAACTCGACATTGGCGGTGAGGACGCCCTGCGGACACAACCAAAAGCATACAACATATTGTCAAACAACCACTCAGCTATCTAAGTGCTCGGGGGGAAAGGACTATGTATATGCTACCAAGTACCAAATAGACAACTGACAGCGATTTCACCCTCCAAGTCAGCAAAGGTCTGGGCGGCGAAGTCGGCAAAGGCCAAGGTTGACTCCTTGGCATCCTTAAAGGACGCCCAGGGATCCCTGACCCTGCCTCCTTCGGAAGCTGGGGTTGCCCTTGGCGGCCCACCGGCAACCTCCTCGAGCAGCTCCTCCTTGGCGGCGCGCGATCAGCCGGCTTCATTGGCCGTAGCCTCATCCGAAGGAGAGGGAGCGCTGGCAGCACGACCAGTAGACGATGTCTTTGGCGGCGGACTGGAAGCCGGAACCTGGGGCTGGCGCGGCCTACGGGCGTCGCTCATAAAGCCGCCAGCCTGGGGCTGAGGAGTTGGCGGTACGGTTGCCGGGGAAGTGCCAAGAGGCCGCTTTCCCCTAACCAACAAGGACTTGGACGACCACTTGGAGGTTGCCACCCGCTCCCTGGCAACAAAGTAAAGTTAGCCAGATGAACACCAACAATAAAGAAGCCGACAAACGAATAAGGCGGAGATGTTTAGCTTCGGGGGATATTAATCCCCGCGTTCCCGTCGTTGTCGACGAGCACCGGCTCGGTAGCCGTTGCGGCCCGTTTCTTCCTCTCGGCGTTAGCTGTAGAGGAAGCAGCGCCGGACGCCTTGCGCTTCTTGGTTTTCCCGGCTCCCGGCTCGTAAAAGTCGGGAGCCAGGTCATTCTCCCCCAGAGCGGATAGCTGCGCCAACCAAAAAAGGGCAAGTGTTAAGGGAAATTCGAGTAAGCCAGCAAAGCCGTAAAAAAGGGTAAAAATGGAAATGCCTACCTCAAGGGGAGGGTTGTCGTGGGTGTGCATGGGAACACCCTCCACCGCCTTCACCAGCCCTGATTTGGCAAGGCTGCGAAGTCGGGCCGCCAATTCGGCAGCTGGTAACCCCTCCTCGCTTACGCAAAGAGAAGTTGTGGCAGTAGGCGTACTGACACATCTTATGCGGGCTATACCGCAAAGGCAGTATTTGCCGGCTAAGCCAGCAGATGACGGTGTCCACCCCGTCCAGCAAGGGGGGATCCATCGTCTTGGTGAGGAACTCGATCCTCCTTTGGATAAGGCGGAGCTACTCCGTCAACTTGGGGACCGCCTCGTCCCAGCATGGCTTGGGCATAGGCGGCGCGCTGACAAAGTCCGGGACGCCAAATTGACGCCCCGGCGCTGCCATGTCATGGCATTACAAGAAGGTGGAGGTCCAGCCCTTCACAGACTCGATGTATGGTATCTTGGGATACCATTCGCGTCCTTGGTGACAGTTGAAAGTGACACTGCCGCAGGTTGTCAGCCCTCCGTCCGGCACAGTCTGATGCCGGCAACGAAAGCAATATTTGAAGAAATCTAAACTAGTGTCGGCCCAGTGGGAACTGGGGTATCAAGAGCCCATTCCCCCCAGGCCTCGCTCGCGGGCCAGACGGACAAAACGGCTAAGGACCAGGCGACCCCGCCTGACGGGACCCTCGAGAGGCAACTCCCCCCGAGGGCCTGAAGTGGGGGCGAGGGCCTCAAGCGACCACTCGCCTCAGGGGATCCTCCCCGTCAAGGAACCAACCCGCCTGAGGGAAGTCCGGCAAGAATCTCCCTTCAGGCCTGGAGGGAAACGTCGTCGCCAAGGAATCCCGGCAGAGCGCACGTGACCTCTGCCACGCTCGTACAGTGGCGCTCACACCCCCGTCGCTGTCCCTGGCGATAAAGCGGTCAACAAATCTACGTCCCCTGCTGCACAGCTGTGAGGACCTTCTACTCTGACGATAAAGCAGGTGGACGGCGCAACCCTCCAACGGAGATCGTCATCGCGGGCTCCACCTCAGAGACTGCCCACTCTGTGGATAGTACGAGCGCGGTCGGCCGCCTGTCGGCCACGGCGCCACCTTTATCAACAATGGACCGAGTCCATGGACGAATGGAGTGCGGTGGACTCATGCTCCGCCCCGCACTGGCAAGTGGGAGCCACCTTGAAGGCCAAGCCGAAGAAGAAGGCCCGAGGCGCCTATTAAAGAGAGAAGACATCCATCGCGCCAGGGGTCAGCTCCTTGCGTGCAAAACACCCTTGTAAACCCTAGCAGCTCTAGTTAGGTTAGCCTCTGTGTAACATCCCAAAATATTAATATAATTATTAATGCAAAAATGTGGGCCAACAAAAACTTTTCTTATAAAGATTTGTGTATGTTTAATTCTTGAGTATTGTTGTTTGCTTTGCTTGCAAGATTGTTGAATTCTAGCTCTAATTAAAAGTTTGAAGAAAAAGAAAACAATGGAAACAAATTACAAAAACATAACACCATGTGACACATGTCACATTATTTTCCAAAGTAAGAAACATAATTCTATTTCAAACCTAAAATCAGTGGAGTAATATTATAAACACTCCTAGTTGATTTCCACAAACTATTCCCTTTCAATTTTCAAATACAAAAAAACCTCAAATTCAAATTAGAAATTCATTATTGAAATATTTCCAAATATTTCAAAAAGACTTTGTATCACTTACCAATAATGTATTTAGCCTAGATCCTAAGTTTGGACCCAAAAGAATTAAGCAAATTAAGAAAATTAAATAGCCAAAGTGCACACTGTTTTGGTTCAGGAATTTCATCAAACACCTGTTGAGCACCACCCTGTTCTTCCCAAACCCGAACCAAGTCTCAGATCAATCGAGCGAATGCGAGTTTGTTTTGTCAAATTGGAGCCCGCACTGCATTCCCCTCATCACCACGATCACGCCGCACCCGAGAGCGAGCCAAATGGTGACTGGGATCGACGAGGAGACGCCGGCGACAGCAGCAACCGTGCGCACGTCGCCGTGTCGGCACTGTGGCCGCGGCGACGCCGCGCCGTGCCGGCCGCGCTGCTCCCTCTCTCTCCCTCCCTCACCTCCTGGCGCCCTCGCGCGGCAGCAGCACGCACCAGCAGCCACCCGACCGCGCCGCGCCCGCGCCACGCCGTGCACGTCGTGCATCGCCCGAGCGCGCTCACGGCCGGCCCGCCCCGTCGTGCACGCGCAGCACGCGCCACGCCTCCCCTCCTTGTCCAATCGGTCCCCCGAGCGCCCCGCAGCGTAGCCGCACCCCTCCACTGGCCTACGGCGAGCTCGCACGACCGCGGGTGCCCTCTGCACCGCGTCCACCGTGCGCCGCCCGGCCGCTATGAAATGGCCCCCGTGCCCCTCTTCTCCTCCACACCTCGCCACCACCTCTCCCCCTCACTCATCACTCTCTCGTGCACCGCTAGGGAGCCCAGGCCAGGGCAGCAAGGCCTCAGGCCGTCGTGCCCTCCTCGAGTCGCCGTGACCGAGGTAGGCGACGACCACGGCCGGGCCGTGTTTCTCCTCCCCTTCGCCCCCCTCTGCCCCCAATATCTTCCCCATACGCCCCGCACTCACCCGCCCCTTTTTCCCCTCTTGTTCGTGCACAGGATCGACGCGGCCGCCTCGCCGGAGTTGGAGCACGGCCGAGTAAGAGGAGCTGCTCGCCGCCGTCGATTGGAGCCGCCCCAGCACGCGCCGCTCGTCCCTAGGCCTTCCCCGAGTCGCCTCCGTCGTTCTGCACCGCCCGCACGCCCTCCCGAACCCCCTAGGTGAGCCCCCGTCCTCCTCGCCGTCGCCGGAGCCGCAGCGCCGCTCGGTTTTGGTCGCCGGCGACGCGCGTGATCTGAGCCGTTGGATCTTGATCCAACGGTGGCGTACCGATTCGTTTTAAATGAATCCCGCGCTCGCTCGCTGAGTCTCTGTCCAGTAGGCCCCACCCGTCAGGGTTTTCAACATTATCCACTCCTGGTTTTTATTTCGAATTTAGATTTAATTAGAAATCAGTACTGAACTCAATTTTAGAAAATCCATAACTTTAGATTTACAACTCCAAATGTAGCAAATCCAACTGTTCTGGAAAGCTTATGAAAATATCTTTCCAACCAATTGGTTTCACTCCATTTGGATATATAATAAAAATACACTATTTAAAATACCATAAATGGTTTAAATTCTAAACTAGTTTGTTTCTGATACTCTGATAATCCAAATTAGTTGAAACTAATTTTATTAGGTCACATTTAACTATGGTTAGTCATCCCTAAAAGGGTTTAATTTTTAGACGAATATAATTTAAATAATAGTCAAAACCTTATTAATTGGCTTCTGGATTCAAAACAACGTGTAGGGAGTTTGGTAACTCCAAATGACCCAAATCCAATCGTGTCATCTTCTACACATCATTAGCTTTCTGTAGAATTTTAGTTTGTATTTTTGTGACAAACAGAACTCAAGCTATGCAATTAAACATGTGCAACAAGTTTCTGCCCTAATTAAAATACAATGGAATAATGGTTAAATCAATTAAATTGAAACCACATAGTGTTGTTTGATATGTGGAATGATTAATTAGAACCTCTAAGAGTGTATTGCTATGATGATTGTTTGAATAGGCTAGTGATTGGTTGTATTGATTGCTTGTGTATTAGACGAGAACGTTGCCGGATCTATCGAGGAGGAAGGATTTGCGGAACCTGAAGACCAAGACCAAGACCACTTTATTGAGCAAGGCAAGCTACTCTCTGAGCTTGCGTATAACTTATGCATCTAGATTTACAAATCATTTTCAAAAGCAAAGGTTTATAAAACCCTTTTTCAAAAGTATATAGAGATTATTTTGCCACCAGTTGTAGAAGTATATGCTAAAACTATAGGATGGAAAAACCAAGATTTGTTTATTCAAAACTCCTTTGAAACTTGTGTGGATACAAAGCACTATGATATGGTGTTGAATTAAAGAAATGGAGAAAGGTGGTTTTTGAGAAAAGCACATTGTGTCATAGTACTTACGTCGATCAGCCGATACTCTGTGCGACCACATTTACCCACATATGGGAAAGGGCTTAGTCATATAGTTTGCTCTTATTAGTATGGGACACTGCATCAACGGAGATGACTTTGTTATGCATGAGGGAATGGTTTGACGACCTACCCCTGACCTGGGTCCTCGCTCAACATCTATGAGTAGATAAGGAGGAGGATAGAAGGATGTCCCCTATACACCGCCAGATAAAACATGTGAGTCCTCACACTTAGATCCCGACGGGCTGGGTTAAGTTTCGATGGAAAAATATCATATGGGCAGGATCCTGTACTAGCATGAGCAAAGGAAAGACTAGGGTCGGTGACTCAACTTCGCATACCACTGGTATGGCGAAACGTGGCTGACACGATGAGTTATCGGATGAGTGTGGGAAAAGCGTGCTACCTCTGCAGAGGGTAATTAAACTATTCGAATAGCCGAGTCCTCGGATATGGACAGTTGAGAGGCCCTACTTTGACCATGTGCAAATTTTGGGAAAAGAATTGAGTTTCAAAAGAAAAAGGAATTGGAGAATGTTCCATACACCTATACCAACGGATCGGTATGAGGTAGTTGGAGAATGATTACCATAATGGTTTATGGTCGGAAAAGGAGGAGTTTTAGAAGAAAACTAATAACATTGAGATATTAAGAGTAGTTATAATTTCCTTATCTTCTTCAACAAAGATATAGAGATGTCTTGAGTAAATAAAAGTGTGAAACTAAAACTGAGACTAGTGCACTCATGTTGGAGTAGTTTGCGAGTACATTCAAATGTACTCATACTAGCTTTGTCTCTGGCTATTGTCGTAGCCAGACTTCGAGGAGTCCTACGCCCAGGAAGAGTATGGCGGCATCTATGCCAACTAAGGATCTTCATAAGTCAACTGCCTGTCGGGTCATCGCTAGGATTTGATGTCTACTACGCCTTATTTCCGCTGATTGTTTGGTTTGGCCCTTGAAGGCACCTATGTAAGACTTGGTCTAGATGACCATTTATGTAAGACTTTAATTCGGTATTGTAATGGATGTAAACTTTGGTAATCAATTCGGATTATGTGCAACGACAGACTGATCATGGGATCGTTGTGTTAAGCATAATCGGGTATTTCGGACAGTTAGTCCGGGGTCCCCACAGAATTGGTATCAGAGCCATCTCGACTTTAGGAGCCTTAGATTAGCATGTTCGCTAGGTAGTTATTACAAAAGTTAAGTTTTAAAGAAAACAAAGGAAGGAATTAGTTTTAAAAAATGCTTATCTCTTACCCTCTCACTTATGCAAAATTCCCTTCTTACAAACTACTAAGTTTTCTCTCATATTCATAAAAACTTGCCACACTTGTCATTTTAATAAACTTAAAAATCTGCTCACATATTGTCCCTTCCATTAAAATTTTGATATACTTGCCATCTCACTAACTTAAAAATTTGACTAAAAATTATAGATGGCGATCCATTTCACCGAGTTCGTTCAGCTGGAGAAGGACGGCAAGTTGATGTTCGAGAAGGACTTGTTCGAGTTGACCAAGCTGCTAGGTCGTCCCACTCCTGAGTTTAAGGGAGCCCAGGTGGACGCTCCCGGTAACGGGAACCTGTCCTGGTTGATCGAGCCGTCTGTTCGCGGGAACATCAAGTCCCCCGGATCCATGACACTCACCTTCACCCTCATGGACGTCCACTGGGACGATGGACTGTGTCGTTCCATGCAGCGGATGCTACCCCGGCATTGTGAGGAACACAAGGCGGAGCTGGCAAACTCTCGTTTCCAGTTCTACGGGAGGCGCACCATCGATGGACACCCAATTCGGTCCCCTCTGCACCCGACATTCGGAGAGTATATCCTAGACATGGAGATTATGCTCTTTCGCACCCAGGAGGATCTGAGGTGCGCTAGGCTTCGGTCTCACTTTGATCGCCTCTCGCTCAAGGAGAGTCGCGAGAGTGAGGCACAACTGAAGACTGAGAAGGCCGCTCTTCTTAAGAAGGGAACCCAGATGAGGAAGACCATAGCAAAGCTCCGCAAGAAGGTTGCAGAGCAGGATGAGCTGATAGAGGATTTGGAGCTCCGTACTGACGAGATGGAGGAGGAGGGCGAGGATCTCCGCAAGGAGAACGATGCTTTCCTCAGTGACGATGATGACTATCTGGAGGAGATGGACTATGAGGAGGAGGATGACGAGGAGGAGGATCCAGAGGAGCCACCCTACCAGTCCGATGCTGACATAGCAGAGCCTGAGGTTCCACCTCAGTAGGCGAGTGACTTGAGTACTACCGCAGGATTAGGTCGACCCCCTATCGCTAGTAGAGTCAAAGTTGTGGTTCTTTTGGAGCTTTCACTATGTACTTTAGCTTAAGGGAAAATGTTGTAGGCTTGATATGGTGAACTCTTGATGTAATGGTTGTGCTATATGAATGTGTGCTAGTCTTGTTAATCTGTGTAAAATGTTTCTCCTATAATCCTTAGTAAATCAACCTCTACGCAAAACCAATCTTTCCTTGGTCAAACCCCTTTTTGCTTGCCCCTTATACCCGGTGTGCTTCAGGATGGTGGACACTCGTCGCTCCAACACGGATGGAGGACCACCACCCCCACCGGAACCAACCACCGCCCAACTTCTTGCGCTCATCATGGAGGAACGCCAAGCTGCCCGGACTGAGCGTCAAGCTCATATCGCTGGCCTGCAACAGATCGCTGCCGCTCACAACAACCACAACAATGGCAATGGCAATGGCAATGGAAATGGCAATGGCAATGGCAATGGCAATGGCAATGGCAATGGCAATGGCAATGGTGAAGGAAATCAGCGGTCCACTTTGAGCGACTTTCGAAAGACCAACCCACCCACCTATTTCAAGGGACTTCACCCACTTGAGGCCGATGACTGGCTTCGCACCATTAACAACAACCTGGAAGTTGCAGCTGTGGGAGAACCTGAGAAGGTGCTGTATGCGACCCACTATCTTGCAGGACCAGCACGGTCTTGGTGGGAAGCTACCAAGGCTCTCCAGCAAGCTGGTTATGTTATCAACCGGGTTGATTTCCAGGAGAAGTTCCGCAAGAAGCACATTCCCCGCGGACTCATTGAGCGGAAGAAGGATGAATTCCGCAGGTTGCGGCAGGGAAGTAGAGATGTGGTCGGATACCTCGATGAGTTCACTGACTTGTCTCGGTATGCTCCTGATGACGTCAACACCGAGAGGAGGAAGATGGAGCGTTTCATGAACGGACTTCATGATGAGCTGCAATGCGCTTTGGTTATCCATGACTTTGTTGATTGGAATCACTTGTGGACAAGGCCATCCATTTGGAGACCAAGCGCAAGTCCATGTTTGAAGGTCGTAAGAGGAGAATGATTGCCCAGGAAGGTTCGAGCAGCCAGAAGCCTCGCACCCACCCACCAAACCCCAAGCCAGCCTATCGACCACCACCAAACCCACGCCCCAATTACCCTAATCACCCAAACAACCCAAACAACTTCAGCCGTCCCAATGACAACACCCGTCCCGGAGGGAACTCTAACAACTTCAACCGCAATGCCAATGTTGTCTGTTTCAATTGCGGCACCAAAGGTCACTACTCCAAGGAATGCCCCAATCCTAAGAAGAATGGTCCACGCCCCGATGCATAGGCGCCGAACAACGGCCAAGGCCGCAATGGAAATGGCAAGAACCCCGCGCCCCGCGGAAATGTTGCTGTTGCCAAGGGACGCCTGCACCACATCAATGCTGAAGAGGCCGTGGATGCACCAGATGTTGTGCTGGGTACGTTCCTTGTCAACTCAGTACCTGCAACTGTTCTGTTTGATTCTGGTGCTACTCATTCTTTTGTTACCCAAGAATTTGTTGCTAAGGGAGGTTTAGTCGGAAACCTCTTACCCAAACCCATGGTCATCCAAATCCCAAAGTCCACCATAGATACCAAGTCATTTTGCCCGGACGTTTCCCTTGAGATCAAAGGGGAAAAGTTCCTAGTCGACTTAATCATCCTAGGAACCCAAGGAATAGATGTCATACTGGGTATGAATTGGTTAGCCAAGTACCGTGGTCGAATTGACTGTGCCAGAAGAGTTGTATCCCTCACCACCGACAAAGAAGTAGAAGTGGAGTATGTGTCACAAACCAGTCGACCCCAACCAGGATGCCATGAGAGCATAGCTCGACCCACCCTAGATGAGATCCGTGTTGTTCACCTGTTCCAAGATGTCTTTCCTGAAGAATTGCCTGGTATGCCACCGGATCGGGATATTGAGTTCATCATTGAACTTATCCCCGGGACAGCCCCTATATCCCAAAGACCTTATCGGATGAATCCGGAAGAACTGGTTGAGTTGAAGAAGCAGTTAGCAGATATGCTCAGCAAAGGACTTATTCGCCCAAGTGCTTCACCCTGGGGATCACCCATTATTTTTGTGGATAAGAGAGATGGTACCACACGCCTGTGTGTGGATTATCGCAAGTTAAATGAGGTGACCATCAAAAACAAGTACCCTCTCCCAAAGATCGAGGATCTGTTCGATCAAATGAACGGAGCCCGAGTCTTTTCCAAGATCGATCTTCGGTCAGGGTATCATCAGTTAAAAATCCGAGAGACAGACATTCCCAAGACTGCCTTCACAACCCGTTACGGTTTATTTGAATACACCGTAATGTCCTTTGGTCTGACCAATGCCCCAGCCTATTTTATGAATCTCATGAACAAGATCTTCATGGAGTATCTTGATAAGTTCGTGGTAGTTTTCCTTGATGACATCCTTATTTACTCCAAAACTGAAGAAGAGCATGCTGAACACCTGCGTCTAGTTTTAGCAACCCTCCGAGAGCATCAGTTGTATGCCAAGTTTAGCAAGTGTGAGTTCTGGCTCAGTGAAGTAGCATTTCTCGAACATGTTGTGTCTGCGGGAGGAATTTCTGTTGACCCAGAGAAGATCCAAGCCATTGTGAACTGGGAAGCCCCAACTAGTGTGACTGAAATCCGAAGCTTTCTCGGACTAGCGGGGTACTACCGCAAGTTCGTTGAGGGATTCTCCAGTATAGCCAAACCCCTTACCCAACTGCTGAAAAAGGACAAGAAATTTGAATGTACTCAGAAGTGTGAAGAGAGTTTCCAGGAATTAAAGAAGAGATTGACCTCAACCCCTGTCCTGATTATGCCAGACGTCACCAAGAGTTTCGACGTGTATTGCGATGCATCACGTCTAGGACTTGGTTGTGTTCTGATGCAAGAAGTCAAGGTGGTGTCGTATCTGTCTCGATAGTTGCGACTGCATGAAGAGAACTACCCAACCCATGACCCGGAGTTAGCCGCTGTTGTTCTTGCTCTGAAGACGTGGCGCTCCTATCTGGCGGGACATCGCTGCGAGATCTATACGGATCATAAGAGCTTGAAGTATATCTTCACCCAGAAGGAGTTAAATTTGCGACAGAGAAGGTGGATGGAATTAATCAAGGATTATGATATCGGTATCCATTACCACCATGGAGAGGCTAATGTAGTTGCCGATGCCCTTTGTTGCAAACCCTGCACCCTGAATGCCATGATCCAAGCAGAACAGCCAGCCCTGTTCAAATGAGTTCAAAGATTTTGGACTAGGCTTGTTAGCCACGGCTATCTCGCCCATTTAGAGTTAGCTCCAACTCTGATAGATCAAATAAAGGAGGCCCAGAAAGGTCATGAGAGCATAGAAGGAATCTAGAAAAAGATTTCTCTCGGTAAAGCGCCTGGTTTTACCGAGGATGCAGAAGGAGTGTTGAGATTCAATGGTCGTATCTGTGTCCCCAATACCTCGGAACTCAAGGAGTTAATCCTAAAGGAAGCCCACGAGACCCCTTACTCAATCCACCCCGGCGGAACCAAGATGTACCAAGACCTTCGTGAAAGATTTTGGTGGCACGGAATGAAGCGAGAAATTGGTGTTTTTGTAGCCAAGTGTGATATTTGTCAGCGAGTCAAGGCTGAACATCAGCGACCCGATGGATTACTTCAACCCTTAAAGATTCCCGAGTGGAAGTGGGATGAGATTGGAATGGATTTTATCACCGGACTTCCAAGGTCCAACCGAGGCCATGACTCGATATGGGTCATCGTTTACAGGCTGACCAAGGTTGCCCATTTTATTCCCGTCAACACCACCTATCGGGGAAATCAGTTAGCAGACCTGTATATTTCCAGAATAGTAAGCCTGCATGGTGTGCCTAAGAGGATTGTATCAGATAGAGGCACACAATTCACCTCAAGGTTCTGGAAAGCCTTACACGAAGCCCTCGGAACCAAGTTAGCATTTAGCACAGCTTATCACCCCCAGACAGATGGCCAAACTGAACGAGTGAACCAGATATTAGAAGACATGCTTCGCGCATGTGTCCTAGCCTATGGATCCAAATGGGAAGATTGCCTTCCATTTGCAGAGTTCTCCTACAACAACAGTTACCAGTCTAGTCTGCAAATGGCCCCTTTTGAAGCCCTTTACGGCAAGAAGTGTCGTACACCCCTGAATTGGTCCGACACCGGAGAAGGCAAACTGTTTGGACCAGATACCCTCCGTGAGGCTGAAGAGCAAGTCCAGCTTATCCGTGATCGACTCAAGACCGCCCAATCCCGTCAGAAAAGTTACGCTGATCACAAGCGTCGTGATGTCACTTTCAGTATCGGAGATTATGTCTATCTCCGAGTGACACCCCTTAAAGGAATGCAGCGTTTCCATGTCAAAGGAAAACTGGCGCCAAGATATATTGGACCCTTCAAAATCCTTGCTCGTCGAGGAGAGGTGTCATACCAACTGGAGTTGCCTCAGGAGTTAGCAGATTACCACGATGTTTTCCACATTTCCTTGCTCCGGAAATGTCTTGAAGTTCCTGACCAGCCTGATGTTTTCAAAAACATCGACCACCATTCTATCGACCTGAATCAAGATCTGACTTATCGTGAGACGCCCCTCAAGATTCTCGACGAAGATGTTCGTCTTACCCGAAGGCGCGCGATCAAGTTCTACAAAGTCCAGTGGACTAACCACTCTGAAGATGAAGCCACGTGGGAACGCGAAGACTATCTTAGAAGCGAAGTCCCAAACCTCTTTAGTGTCCAGGCCTAGCAAATCTCGGGACAAAATTTATTTTAAGGGGGGAAGTATCTGTAACATCCCAAAATATTAATATAATTTATAATGCAAAAATGTGGGCCAACAAAAACTTTTCTTATAAAGATTTGTGTATGTTTAATTCTTGAGTATTGTTGTTTGCTTTGCTTGCAAGATTGTTGAATTCTAGCTCTAATTAAAAGTTTGAAGAAAAAGAAAACAAAGGAAACAAATTACAAAAACATAACACCATGTGACACATGTCACATTATTTTCCAAAGTAAGAAACATAATTCTATTTCAAACCTAAAATCAGTGGAGTAATATTATAAACACTCCTAGTTGATTTCCACAAACTATTCCCTTTCAATTTTCAAATACAAAAAAACCTCAAATTCAAATTAGAAATTCATTATTGAAATATTTCCAAATATTTCAAAAAGACTTTGTATCACTTACCAATAATGTATTTAGCCTAGATCCTAAGTTTGGACCCAAAAGAATTAAGCAAATTAAGAAAATTAAATAGCCAAAGTGCACACTGTTTTGGTTCAGGAATTTCATCAAACACCTGTTGAGCACCACCCTGTTCTTCCCAAACCCGAACCAAGTCGCAGATCAATCGAGCGAATGCGAGTTTGTTTTGTCAATTTGGAGCCCGCACTGCATTCCCCTCATCACCACGATCACGCCGCACCCGAGAGCGAGCCAAATGGTGACTGCGATCGACGAGGAGACGCCGGCGACAGCAGCAACCGTGCGCACGTCGCCGTGTCGGCACTGTGGCCGCGGCGACGCCGCGCCGTGCCGGCCGCGCTGCTCCCTCTCTCTCCCTCCCTTACCTCCTGGCGTCCTCGCGCGGCAGCAACACGCACTAGCAGCCACCCGACCGCGCCGCGCCCGCGCCACGCCGTGCACGTCGTGCACCGCCCGAGCGCGCTCACGGCCGGCCCGCCCCGTCGTGCACGCGCAGCACGCGCCACGCCTCCCCTCCTTGTCCAATCGGTCCCCCGAGCGCCCCGCAGCGTAGCCGCACCCCTCCACTGGCCTACGGCGAGCTCGCACGACCGCGGGTGCCCTCTGCACCGCGTCCACCGTGCGCCGCCCGGCCGCTATAAAATGGCCCCCGTGCCCCTCTTCTCCTCCACACCTCGCCACCACCTCTCCTCCTCACTCATCACTCTCTCGTGCACCGCTAGGGAGCCCAGGCCAGGGCAGCAAGGCCTCAGGCCGCCGTGCACTCCTCGAGCCGCCGTGCCCGAGGTAGGCGACGACCACGGCCGGGCCGTGTTGCTCCTCCCCTTCGCCCCCCCCTCTGCCCCCAATCTCTTCCCCATACGCCCCGCACTCACCCGCCCCTTTTTCCCCTCTGGTTCGTGCACAGGATCGACGCGGGCGCCTCGCCGGAGTTGGAGCACGGCCGAGGAAGAGGAGCTGCTCGCCGCCGTCGATTGGAGCCGCCCCAGCACGCTCCGCTCGTCCCTAGGCCTTCCCCGAGTCGCCGCCGTCGTTCTGCACCGCCCGCACGCCCTCCCGAACCCCCTAGGTGAGCCCCCGTCCTCCTCGCCGTCGCCGGAGCCGCAGCGCCGCTCGGTTTTGGTCGACGGCGACGCGCGCGATCTGAGCCGTTGGATCTTGATCCAACAGTGGCGTACCGATTCGTTTTAAATGAATCCCGCGCGCGCTCGCTGAGTCTCTGTCCAGTAGGCCCCACCCGTCAGTGTTTTCAACATTATCCACTCCTGGTTTTTATTTCGAATTTAGATTTAATTAGAAATCAGTACTGAACTCAATTTTAGAAAATCCATAACTTTAGATTTACAACTCCAAATGGAGCAAATCCAACTGTTCTGGAAAGCTTATGAAAATATATTTCCAACCCAATTGGTTTCACTCCATTTGGATATATAATAAAAATACACTATTCAAAATACCATAAATGGTTTAAATTCTAAACTAGTTTGTTTCTGATACTCTGATAATCCAAATTAGTTGAAACTAATTTTATTATGTCACATTTAACTATGGTTAGTCATCCCTAAAAGGGTTTAAGTTTTAGATGAATATAATTTAAATAATAGTCAAAACCTTATTAATTGGCTTCTGGATTCAAAACAATGTGTAGGGAGTTTGGTAACTCCAAATGACCCAAATCCAATTGTGCTATCTTCTACACATCATTATCTTTCTGTAGAATTTTAGTTTGTATTTTTGTGACAAACAGAACTCAAGCTATGCAATTAAACATGTGCAACAAGTTTCTGCCCTAATTAAAATACAATGGGATAATGGTTAAATCAATTAAATTGAAACCACATAGTGTTGTTTGATATGTGGAATGATTAATTAGAACCTCTAAGAGTGTATTTCTATGATGATTGTTTGAATAGGCTAGTGATTGGTTGTATTGATTGCTTGTGTATTAGACGAGAACGTTGCCGGATCTATCGAGGAGGAAGGATTTGCGGAACCTGAAGACCAAGACCAAGACCACTTTGTTGAGCAAGGAAAGCTACTCTCTGAGCTTGCGCATAACTTATGCATCTAGATTTACAAATAATTTTCAAAATCAAAGGTTTATAAAACCCTTTTTCAAAAGTATATAGAGATTATTTTGCCACCATATGTAGAAGTATATGCTAAAACTATAGGATGGAAAAACCAATATTTGTTTATTCAAAACTCCTTTGAAACTTGTGTGGATACAAAGCACTATGATATGGTGTTGAAGTACAGAAATGGAGAAAGGTGGTTTTTGAGAAAATCACATTGTGTCATAGTACTTACGTCGATCAGCCGATACTCTGTGCGACCACATTTACCCACATATGGGAAAGGGCTTAGTCATATAGTTTGCTCTTATTAGTATGGGACACTGCATCAACGGAGATGACTCTGTTATGCATGAGGGAATGTTTTGAAGACCTACCCCTGATCTGGGTCCTCGCTCAACATCTATGAGTAGATAAGGAGGAGGATAGAAGGATGTCCCCTATACACCGCCAGATAAAACATGTGAGTCCTCACACTTAGATCCCGACGGGCTGGGTTAAGTGTCGATGGAAAAATATCATATGGGCAGGATCCTGTACTAGCATGAGCAAAGGAAAGACTAGGGTCGGTGACTCAACTTCGCATACCACTGGTATGGCGAAATGTGGCTGACACGATGAGTTATCGGATGAGTGTGGGAAAAGCGTGCTACCTCTGCAGAGGGTAATTAAACTATTCGAATAGCCGAGTCCTCGGATATGGACAGTTGAGAGGCCCTACTTTGACCATGTGCAAATTTTGGTAAAAGAATTGAGTTTCAAAAGAAAAAGGAATTGGAGAATGTTCCATACACCTATACCAACGGATCGGTATGAGGTAGTTGGAGAATGATTACCATAATGGTTTATGGTCGGAAAAGGAGGAGTCTTAGAAGAAAACTAATAACATTGAGATATTAAGAGTAGTTATAATTTCATTATCTTCTTCAACAAAGATATAGAGATGTCTTGAGTAAATAAAAGTGTGAAACTAAAACTGAGACTAGTGCACTCATGTTGGAGTAGTTTGCGAGTACATTCAAATGTACTCATACTAGTTTTGTCTCTGGCTATTGTCGTAGCCAGACTTCGAGGAGTCCTACGTTCAGGAGGAGTACGTCGACATCTATGCCAACTAAGGATCTTCATAAGTCGACTGCCTGTCGGGTCATCGCTAGGATTTGATGTCTACTACGCCTTATTTCCGCTGATTGTTTTGGTTTGGCCCTTGAAGGCACCTATGTAAGACTTGGTCTAAATGAACATTTATGTAAGACTTTAATTCGGTATTGTAATGGATGTAAACTTTGGTATTCAATTCGGATTATGTGCAACGACAGACTGATCATGAGATCGTTGTGTTAAGCATAATCGGGTATTTCGGACAGCTAGTCCGGGGTCCCCACACTCTGGCTGGAGGAGGAAGAAGATCATCGCTTCCCTCCACAGGCAAGAACTGCCTCAAGGGGGCTCCCGACAAGCTCAATTGTACTGTAACCTCCCACATATAATACAGACAGACAGGAGTAGCGGTCTTACCTCCTCACGAGGGCCGTGAACCTGGGTAAAGGACGGTGTTTTCCTTGGTCGGGTGTGCGTCTTCTTCGGGTCCGGCGAGCAACGTCGCAGAGCCACTTGAGGGTTTAGACCTCCGCGTTCAATCCCCTCTCAAACTACACTTCAGGAAGTGACTACCCCCGATTCCTGGGAGTCATAACCCGACATTGGGCGCGCCAGGTAGGGGATTGAGGAGCGTCAACTTTCGAGTTCGTCTCCGCGCCATGGTGAACACGCGCACCACTCGCACCGCTCGAGTCAGCCGACGCGCGCCCGCGGGAACACGCGCGCCCCCAGGTGCCGCGACCACCCGCGCAAGGCGGGGCCGACCCCGCCAAGAGGAGCATGTCCCATCTGGCCCTCATGCGGAGGAGCCAGAGCACGACACCGAGCACCAGGAGGACGCGCAGTCGTCGCACCCGTCGCAGCGCCCAAGCGGCTCGGGCAGAACCGAACCTGCGCCCCACACCGCACTGCTCATGGCGCAGGAGCTGCTCCGCTACCAGCCCACCGCTGAGGCCCACGAGTAGTGGCTCCAACGCCTCAACCACCTCGTCAGCATCGCCACGACGCGCCCCGCTCCGTCGCGGTCCAACGCGCACCCCTCTCTCCCGGCACGGTCGCAACAAATGCGCCTCCGCCACCTCCGGGGCCTACGCCGGCTGCGGCACAGAGGGCTGCTTCGCACCGCGCCCGACGCCCGTGTGGGGATGGAGCTCCAGCGAGACCGCCAAAACATGCTCGTGGAGGAGCTCGGCCAGGCGGGGCAGCAGAACCGCGGCGCGCTTCAGCACGGGGTCGCTACGTACACCTCGGGTATGCATGGCGTTCACTCGCTCCATGCGCCGCGTGGTCTGGCCGCAGAAGTTCAGGCCGGCGCTTCCCAAGGGCTACGACGGATCCAGCAACCCCGTCGAGTTCCTGCAGCTCTACGCCACCTCCATCCAAGCTGCGGGAGGAGACGACAAGGTCATGGCCAACTGGTTCTCCCACGCGCTGCGCGACTCTGCGCTGTCGTGGCTCTTGAACCTCCCGGAGGACTCTGTGAACTCCTGGGAGGAGCTCTGGAAGCAGTTCGTCTCCAACTTCAAGGGGACGTAGGAGCGCGCCCTCACCCACAACGATCTGCGCGCTGTGGTGTAGAGGAAGGACGAAACGCTCCGCAAGTACATCCAGCGCTTCAGCCAAGTGCGCAACAAGATCCCGAACATCCCCGACACTCAAGTCATCGCCGCCTTCCGCGAGGACGTCACCAACAGCAGGATGCTTGAGAAACTGGGCATCCACGA
The DNA here is from genome assembly GCA_026929855.1 of Poa annua. Taxonomy (NCBI): domain Eukaryota; kingdom Viridiplantae; phylum Streptophyta; class Magnoliopsida; order Poales; family Poaceae; genus Poa; species Poa annua. Next base: position 31,887,718 of record CM049428.1, read on the forward strand.
CAAGCTCACCTCTGTGGTCAAGCTGTTCGACATGGCGGACAAGTGCGCCAAGGCTGAAGAGGGACTCCTCTTCGTGAAAATGTCCTCGAGAGGGGACGATCACGCTGAGGGGTCCAAGAGCCAGAAGAAGAAGGAGGAGCCCAAGCGCAAGGCCACCGCCATTCTTGCGGCAGAACCTGACACAAAGGGCACTCGCAGGGACTCCCCCGAGGCTGGAGAAAGGAAAGATGATCACCGCCCCTTCTGCATCTACCACAACAGGCGCGACCACTCTACGGAGTCCTGCTACGACCTCAAAAGGTTGAGCAAGGAGCGCGATCAAGCAGAGGACAGCGGCGGCCGCGGTCGAGGCCGTGACTACCGCGGAGGCGGGCGCAAGGGAGGCTACCAGAAACCATCTGGAAATCGAGCCAACGCTACAGAAAAGAACGACAACCTCCCTGACGAGGAAGATGGCGGCTACCAAGCCCCGAGGGGCACCATCGCCTGCATCCTAGGGGGGCGCAGGCGCCGAAGTCGAACAACCAGTTCAAGCAGTTCGCCCACGAGCTCAACGCCGCCCTCCCAAGCACGAAAACCTCCAGGCCCCTCAAGTGGTCGCAGTACAACATCGCCTTCGCGCTCAGGACCACCCCAAGTCCACCAAGACTGTTGGAACCCTCCCGCTGGTCTGCACCCCTACCATCGAGAATGTGACTGTCTCCAAGACGCTCATCGACGGCGGAGCAGGCCTGAACGTCATCTCCATAGATATGTTCGAAGCGGTTCAAGTGCCCTACGAGAGGCTTATGCCCTCGAGGCCCTTCATGGGGGTCACCAGCGGCTCAATCGAGCCTCTAGGCCAGGTCAGGCTTGTTGTCACCTTCGGGAGCGAGGAAAATTACCGCACCGAGCACATCGACTTTGATGTTGCGCACATCGGCCTGCCGTACAACGCCATCCTTGGCTACCCCGCGCTCGCGAAGTTCATGGCTGTCACGCACCATGCGTACAACATGGTCAACATCCCCGGCAGCGCCGGCACAATCACCATACGTGGGCATGTCCTGGACACCACACGCGCTGTGGAGACGGCCTACAAGACCGCCGCCATGGCCTTCCCCGCAGACGAGGACCAAGAGCCTCTCGAGAGGCCCAAGAAGAAGAAGCAGTTGTTCTCCCAGGAGGCAGCTGCTACAAAGAAGATTTCTCTGAGCTCAGGAAGCTCGGGGGCTGAAGGCTCGGGGGCTAGCGTCACCATTGGCGCCACGCTGCCGCCCAAATAGGAAAGCGCGCTCGTCGCCTTCATCCAGGCAAACTCTGACATGTTCGCGTGGACGCCGTCAGATACGTCTGGTGTACCGAGGGAGGTGATCGAGCACCACTTGGCCATGTGCCCAAACGCGCGCCCCGTCAAGCAAAAAGCAAGAAAACAAGCCCCCGAGAAGCAAGCATTCATCGTCAAAGAGGTCGAGAAGCTCAAAGCGGCAAAAGTCGTCCGCGAAGTCGCGCACCCTACTTGGCTCTCCAACGGCGTGGTAGTCCCAAAACCCGCCAGCGGAGGCCGCCTCTGCATCGACTACACCGACGTAAACAAGGCCTGCCCCAAGGACCCTTACCCCATGCCCAGAATTGACCAGGTGGACTCGACGGCAGGCTGCGAGCTCCTCTGTTTCCTCGATGCCTTCTCTGGTTATCACCAGATTAAGATGGCTAAAGAGGACGAGGAGAAGACGGCTTTCCTCACCCCATGTGGTGTGTACTGCTACTTCTGCATGCCCTTCGGCCTAAATAATGCCGGAGCCACTTTCCAGAGGTTAATGAGGATAGCCCTGGGCGGGCAAATGGGGCGTAACGGTGAAGCGTACGTCGATGACATTGTCGTGAAGTCACGAGAAGGAAATACCCTGCTCGGAGACCTGGAAGAAACCTTCGCCAGCCTGCGCAAGGTGAACATCAAGCTAAACCCCGCCAAGTGCGTCTTCGGAGTACCTTCGGGCAAATTGCTGGGCCTCCTCGTGTCTCATCGGGGCATAGAGGCAAACCCAGACAAAATCAAGGCCATAGAAGGCATGCAACCTCCACGAAGGCTCAAGGACATGCAACGCCTGACGGGCTGCATGGCCAGCTTGGGACGATTCATCCCAAAGTTCGGCGAAAGAGCCCAGCCGTTTTTCAAGATCATGAAAAGGACGGGCACCTTCAAGTGGACACCTGAAGCTGAAAAAGCATTTGAGGACTTGAAGAAGTACTTGGCCAGCCCACCTGTAATGGTCGCCCCAAGAACTGGCGAGCACCTGAAGCTGTACTTGTCAGCCACCCCACAAACAGCCAGTGATGTCCTTGTGGTGGAAAGAGAGGAGCATGTACTTCACAAGAAGAGTGCAACCACTACAAAGAAAAAGCCTCCTGATAAAGAGCTCGACAAAGGGGCGGTCGTCACAAGGACCACGTCAGTCTTAAAGACTCAAGAGGAGACTGCCCCGAGCCAACTGCTGCAAGAAGTTCAGGCCGGGGGGACCGAGGAGCCTCAAAAGGCCAAGTCCCTAGAGGCCACGCCCCACGAGGCCAGGTCCCCCGAGACCAAGTCCCCTGAGGCCAAGTCCCTCGAGGCCAGGTCCCCTGAGGCCAAGTCCTTCGAGGCCAAGTCCCTTGAGGCCACGCCCCCCGAGGCCAAGTCCCTCGAGGACAAGACCCTCGAGGCCAAGTCACTCGAGGCCACTTCCCTCGAGGCCCAGGACAAGCCCCTTGAAGCCAACCGCATCGAGGATCAGGCTGGGCCACCTCAGGCGAAAGACGCCAAGGAAACAGGAACTACCCTCGTCGAGCACCCAGTCTACTTCGTCAACACAGTACTGCGTGATGCTCGTGAGCGGTACCCGATGCAGCAAAAGCTTCTCCTCGCCCTCCTCATCGCCTCAAGAAAGCTGCGACACTACTTCCAGGGGCATCCCATCACGGTGGTAACCTCTTTCCCCCTGGAGCAAATTCTGCGCAACCCAAATGCAACAGATCGTGTCGCAGGATGGAACATCGGGCTACAACCATTCAATTTACGCTTCGATACCACAAGGGTAATCAAAGGAAGAGCGCTGGCAGACTTTGTCGCCGAATGGACTGATCCGACCCCTGAAGAGCCCTGGGAAGAAGAGCACGAGTCTTCTGGAGCAGCAATGCCCAGCTACTGGACCATGAAGTTCGATGGAGCTTTCGCTTGTCGCCACGGTGGGGCAGGCGTAGTGCTGACCTCGCCAAAAGGCGACAAGTTGTATTATGCAGTCCAGCTGTGCTTCGGAATCGACAAGATATCCAACAACATCGCCGAGTATGAAGGGTTGCTTGCTGGCCTACGCGCAGCAATCGCCGTAGGCATCAAGCACATACTCATCAAGGGCGACTCCCAGCTGCTCGTCAACTTCTCCAACAAAAACTACAAGGCCAAGGACGACCACATGGCCGCATACCTTGAAGAGGTCCGTAGACTGGAGAAGAACTTCAGGGGAATGGAGCTCATGCACATCCCAAGAAAAGAAAACCAAGAGGCTGATGACATCGCAAAGCGCGCATCAAAGAGGCAAGCCCAGCTGCTAGGTGTCTTTGAGGAAAGGCTCGTCAAGGCATCCATAAAGCAGCCCCTTGAGGCCTCGCCCGCGAGCACAGACGAAGCGCTCCCACCGCCACCTGCAAGCGGAGCCCCAGGCTGCGGGCCCCCAACAGGGGAGCGTCTGTTGCTCACAGCGGTGCACCAAGAGGCAGGATGGATCGACGAGATCAAAGACTACCTACAAAAAGGGCTCCTTCCCGAGGAAGATGTTGAAGCGGAGAGAATTGCCCGCCAAGCGAAATCATACCAAATCCTCGAAGGAAATCTCTACCGCAAGCGCCCAAACGGCATCGCGCTCAAGTACGTCCCTCCTGAAGAAGGAAAACTGCTGATTAAGGACATCCACAGCGGGGAATGCGGCCACCATTCGTGCGCCCGCACCCTCACAGGGAAAGTCTTCAGGAGCGGCTTCTACTGGCCTCAAGCGCTTCAAGATGCAACGGACATCATCCAAGCTTGTGAAGCCTGCCAATTCCACGCCAAGCAAATCCACCAACCAGCACTGGGCCTGCAAACCATTCCGCTCTCGTGGCCGTTTGCGGTCTGGGGGCTGGACATCCTGGGACATTTCCCAACGGTGCAAGGTGGATATCGCTACCTCTTCGTGGCCATCGACAAGTTCACAAAATGGCCTAAAGTGGAGGCGACGCATACAATCACAGCAGGCGCGGCGGTGAAATTCATCAGAGGCCTGGTCTGCCGCTTCGGAGTGCCTAACCGCATCATCACCGACAATGGCTTGCAATTCACAAGCGGCATCTTCAGAGCCTACTGCCAGAAAATGGGCATCAAACTCTGCTTCGCCTCAGTCGCCCATCCGCAAAGCAATGGGCAGGCTGAGCGCACAAACGCAGAGGTCCTCAAAGGCTTGAAGACCAGGACCTTCGATGTCCTCAAGGGCCACGGCAAGGGCTGGTTCAATGAGTTACCCTCGGTGCTCTGGTCCATCCGTACCACGCCACCCAAGCCCACCGCGGAAACGTCGTTCGCACTCGTCTATGGAGCCGAAGCAGTCCTCCCCGCAGAGATAAAGCATGGATCCCCACGGGTCCTGGCCTTTAATGAGGACCAACAAGAGGACCTCCACAACGACGACCTGCTGCTCCTTGAAGGGCTAAGATGCCGCGCCGCTCTACGGGCGGCCAAGTACCAGCAGTTCCTAAGGCGCTACCACAACCGCAATGTGCGCTCGCGCACCCTGGAGGCAGGCGATCTCGTCCTCAGGCGAATCATCTCCAGGGAAGGCCTCCACAAGCTGTCCCCGATGTGGGAAGGTCCCTACAGGGTCGCCCACATCGCCAAGCCTGGCGCGGCTCACCTCGAGACGGAAGATGGCGTCCCCGTCAAGAATCCATGGAACATCATGCATCTACGCAAGTTCTACCCGTGATCATCATCACGTCAGGGCATTTAGCGAAAGAGGCAGCCCACGGCTCAACCTCCAAGCACCTTTTTGTCCCTCAAGATTAAAAGCTCAAGGCTTAAACCTTTCAAAGCTTTGTATCCGCCAGGAACAAGTAAAAAAAAGTGATTATTGTCACGCCCGTGATCATTGTCACGACGAGACGTCAAAGCGGACGAGGCAGCCAACGGCTCAACCTCTAAGCATTTTTCGTCTCTAGAGGTTAAAATGCCGAAAGGCTTAAACCTCCAAAAACATAGCTTTGTCTCCTAAAGGAACAAATGCCAAAGTGGTCATTGCCACACCCGTGATCATTGTCACGTCGAGAAAACAAAGCGGAAGAGGCATCTTACGGCTCAACCTCCAAGCAATGTCGACTCTAGAGGTTAAAACGCCAAAAGGTTTAAACCTCAAACAAATGCCTTGTCTCCTAAGGGAACAAACACAATTGTGGTCATTGCCACGCACATGATCATTGTCACGTCGAGACTCCAACCGGACGAGGCAGCTTACGGCTCAACCTCCAAGCATCCTTGTCTCCGGAGGTTAAAACGCAACCGGCTTAAACCTCCAAAGCCCCAAAGTCTTTGCTCGAGGGAAAAACCCTCCGAGCTCTCAATTAAAATGAGCAACCTCAGGACGCTGAGAGTCTCAGCCACCAACAGGTGGTCCCCATTCCTCGACATGGTCAGATCATTAGCTTGGCAAAACCAAGTATAATGACTCAATCTCGTTCCTAAGTGAACTTAGCGCTTCGGCGCCGCTTAAAAAACGTTTTTGGGGGGTTTTTATATTTACGCATTATTATTGTTGAAGTGTGCGCTTATATCTCTCCACATACGTACCTCGCGAGCGGGGGCTGAGTACGGTGCCAGTGCCTCAAATGACACACCAGCCGCACTGCAAAACCCAAGAGTCCGAGCTCTGGCTGGAGGGCAATTCCCCACAAACGAGCCATCTCAAAAGAGGACTTTGGTACTTACTCTCCTCGTAAGGAACGCCTGAGGGGACCTATAAGCGCGCACGATCCCTTGATCCGTGTTCTAGCGTTTGGGTTCACCCTCTAATACCTGCAGGGAAGGTCTCCCCCCCCCCCCCCCCCGCAAGCTTGCAGGGACTTCCGCAGGAGTGACCCCTCAAGCAGGCAACCTCGCCAGGCAAAATGCCTCCCCAGGAGTGACCCCTCAAGCGGGCAACCTCGCCAGGAAAAATGCCTCCCCAGGAGTGACCCCTCAAGCGCCAACCTCGCCATGCAAAATGCCTCCCCAGGAGTGACCCCTCAAGCGGGCAACCTCGCCAGGCAAAATGCCTCCTCAGGAGTGACCTATCAAGCGGGCAACCTCGCCAGGCAAAATGCCTCCCCAGGAGTGACCCCTCAAGCGGGCAACCTCGCCAGGCAAAATGCCTCCCCAGGAGCGACCCCTCAAGCGGGCAACCTCGCCAGGCAAAATGCCTCCCCAGGAGCGACCCCTCAAGCGGGCAACCTCGCCAGGCGAGCAACCTTCGCAGAGCGAAAACCTCGAAGCTAAGTCCCGCACCCACGCTTTAAGAGCGTTTTTATCTCCTTAGCGCGCGTCTCTTCCCCTCGAGCGACTTCACTTTCCCTTTTGCTTCATGGACTACTCGCACGTCTAAGGGGGGCACTTGAGCATCGTGACTCAAGGCTCTTACCTCTCCTAGGCTTAAACTCCCCCTGGCCTTGTGGAGTCATTGCTCCCGCATGCCGAAGTGGCGGAGTCATGGCACGAAGAGACGGGATCTAACGACGCAGAGAACAAATAGACATGAAGATGAGTCCAAAGAGGCCTCACTAGGGGCAGGCAAACTCGAATTTAAACAACAATTAAAGTGTATTACAGGCCAAAAGGTCTTAAGATGTCTAAGGCACGCAGCTGGTGCAGTTACAAACGCCCGCAGGCGCGGCCAAGAAAGGCTCAGGGGGATGCAGCATCGTTCTGAGCCTCCGCAGCACCAGCTTTGACCTCGGCGGGGCGAGCCTCCTCCTCCACAGCACCAGCTTCGACCTCGGCGGAGCGAGCTTCCTCATCCGCAGCGCCAGCTTCGACCGCGACAGAGTGGGCCTCCTCTTCCGCAGCGCCTCCTTCGACCTCGGTGGGGCGGGCCCCTTCCCCCCTGAAGTCCGTCTCAGCTTCCACGCGCCGGAAGCGGTTGCAGAACGCAGCCACCTGCTCACGGAGGGAAGCCGAGACGCGCTGTGCGTCCTCGCCGGGGGCAGCCTCAGTCACCAAACGGAAGTCGAAGTCCGGCACGAGGAGCTTGATGTTGGTGAAGATGCGATCGACAACCACCCCTAGGAGCTGCCTGCTCTCGTCTTCGATCACCCCGCGAAGCTCAGCGGCGGGGCCCTCCAGCGCCTCAAAAAAGCTGGTCGAAGTAGGCCAGGAATGCAGCGGCACCGTCGCAGTCTTGTGACCAAGGGTACGGTGCGTCTGCGCCAACCCGCGCTGCAAGCTCGCTACCCCGGGCAGCCAGCTCTTCAAACAAGTGATCGCAATGCACCACAGGCGCACTGGACGAAGGGCCGGGGCCGTGGGACGCCGCACCGCAGGCCTCCCCCGCTCGACGCCAATATGCCTTGGCGCGCTTGAAGCGGCGCGCCAGCTTGGTGTAGGCCTTCTCTATCTTGGCTAGCCGCTGAACGTCCGCAGCATGCTCGGCCCTAAGCTGGTCCTCCCGCTTCCGCAGCCGAGTGCGGTACTTCTGAACAAGAGCCCGACGGAGATGTCTCTCGTGCACCACGAGGGCCCTCTGCGCCGCTCTCGTCCTCTTGGCGAGGCGCCGCTCCCAGCGCTCATCAGATCGCCCCTGAGCAGCGACATGCTCGTCGAACTTCAAGACCGCCTGAGCCAGGCCTCCCTCGTGCGCTTCAAGGGCCTCGCGCTGGGCGGCCTGGTCCTTCTCCATCTGGAGGCACCGCTCCTCGCGCCGCTGCAGCTCGCTCCCCCTGAGGACCAGGTGCCGATCGCGCTCGGCCAAGCACTTGCGGTCCTCCTCCAGAGCGGCTTGCGCAGCCTGGTGGGCAGAGAGACGCTGGGACTCCAACCGGTCCAGCTCGCGTTGCTTCTGCGCCAGCGAGCCCTCCATGGCCTCACGCTCAGCCGTGACCCCTCAAAGGAGATCCTCAGCGGCTTCGCGTTCTGCTTGGAGGGGCTCGAGTAGCTCCGCGGCATCGCGAATGGCTCCGTCGCGGACTTCCTTGGCAAAAGTGATGGCCTCTTCGCGGGCGGCCTGCAGCGCCGAGTCCTCAAGGCGGCGCGCCTCGACGGCAGCGTGGAAGGACGCCCACGACCTCGCAAGTTCCTCCTGCTGTTGGGCAAGCCGTATGTCACCAAGGGCAAGGTGGGCCTCGAGGCCCTCCAACGTCTCCCGCAAAAGGCCGAACGCCACCTCGCGGCTCCGCGTGCTCCAATCCCAACTTCGGAGAACCATTTCCTGGCCGGATGAGGGTCCAGCTGTGGCGGCCGGCCCCGAGCGCCCTGCCCCGGGTCGGGCACGGGGGCTGGGTGTGGCCTCACCTCCCTCCACGCCGGCTGCAGCTGAGGCGCTCGAGTCTCGCGGGTCCTCATCTTCTCTGGCAGAGCGGGGTGGCGAGGGCGCGCCCCCTCCCGCGGCTGCACTTGCGCCCGCGGGAACTTCATTCGCACCCGCCAAAGGGGATGAGGCCGCACCATCTCCACTGGCCGCATTTGTGCCCGCTGAAGCCTCGGCCACTCCCTCGCAAAGTGGCAAGGGCGCCGCGGGCGAGCCTGGTGAAGGGGGCACGGGCGACGGCGTCGCTGCACGCGGCGATGGCGGCGTGCGAAGCAAAATTGCTTCGCGCGGAGGCGTAGCCGCACGAAGAGGAGTCAGAGCGCGAGACGGCGCGGGCGTTGTCTCCTCCGCGCTATCCGCAAGCGGAGGCTCGGGAGGCACCGTTTGGGGCTCGGGCGCCCCCACCAGGGGCACGGCCGCTCCCTCCTGAGGCGCCTCCACCACGGGGCCCGGAGTGGACGTCTCTCCAGGCCTCGGGCGCTCGCCGGCCTCTACTGAAGCTGCGGCCCTCTTCACACCTGCTGCCTCGTGAAGCTTGCGACGCTTCGCAGGCACCAGATCGCTGGAAAAAGCCCGAAGGAGGTTGTTCAGGAGAAGACGGAGCAGGAAAAACTAGGGAAGCAAAAGGTGACCAAGTGGTGGAAATACTCACCACGAAGGGGAAGCTCCAGCGTCGACCGACGACAGGCCACGAGACCGCCAGGATGGCGTGGGTTTGGGGATGTCAGAGGTGTTGCCTCTTTCCTCTTGAAGGGGATGTCAGAAGGCTTCACCCCGGGGCGATCCACCATCGCCTTGGTGCGAGCCTCGCGCCTCCCTGGCGAAGCATCTGTCTCGGAGGCCGCCCCCGCCTCAGGCGCCTCCTCCTCGAGGCGCGGAGGTGCAACGACAAAGGCGTCGTCATCGTCCGACGAGATGTCGCAAATCTCGTCAGTGAATGGCTCGTACCTAGCAGGGAGCGCCTCTCCCGTCGCGGCCTCCTCCTCGCCGCTCCAGGCCCGGGAGGTGGATGAAGAGTCAGCACCCACGACTTTGCGCACCGGCGGAGCGACCCCCTGATCCATCGAGCCCGCCAGACCTTGAGGAGTGAAATCCGGCATTCCGTCTAGGATGTCCATGCGGTCGCTCAAAGGAAGCTGGTGTAGGGGAAGCACGGAGCCGGCGATTTTCCCTGGCAAGTCAAGACTGGCGAAGAGGATATTAAGGATGGTGTCGACCATGTCCGAGCCAAGGTCTTCTGGGTGGAGCCGCATTGGGTCGGAAGGGCCGGCATACATCCACATCGGCTTAGAATGCGCCTGAAGGGGGGAGATGCGGCGTGCCACGAAGTCCGCCGCGACCATCTGGCCCGTCAGACCCTCCTCGCGGAGAAACCTCAAACGCCCCTCCAAGTAAGCATTGTCTGCACCACGGAGAGCAGACTTGAACCAGTGGGAACTCCTCACGGGCGGCGCCTCCGGGACATCCAGGAATGCGCAGGGTGACGAGACGCCGATGAGCATCCACTTCTGGCGGAAGTCACCCACCTTCTTGAGCAGCGCCGTAACCGGTTTCTCCCCGCTCCAAGACATGGGGATGTACACATGCCCCATACCGTCCGCGATGCGGAAGGAGACACATCCCGTCCTCTCGCTGCCCGCCGTGCACCGCAGCAAATAGAAGGTCCTGAAGAGCGCCACCGAAGGGTGCACGCCCAGATAAGCCTCGCAAAGGTAGGCGAAGATGGACAAAATGAGTATGGAGTTCGGGTGGAGATGGAGAAGTTGAATTTGGTAGAACTCTAGTACTGCCTCTAAGAAAGGCGAGTACGGCGGCACCATCCCGGCGGTGATGGCGTGGAGGAAAATAGGGTAAAACCCTTGAGGAAATTTCACGAACCGGGCAGCTTGGAGCGCGCTGGCGCCATGCTCGTTGGATGGCCCCGCGACCAGATGGCGGATCTTCTCCAGCGCCTGAAGATCGGTGCACGCCCCCTCAAGCGCCGCGCCCCGCACTACCTCCATGGCCGCCGCCCGGGAAGAAGACCCCGTTGCGGCCTTACTCTTGCTCTTCACCGGGCCCATCGGAGAGGGCTTGGGATTTCGGCGGAGACAAAGGTGGGAGATCCGCAGAGAATAGCGGAGACGGAGAGCTCTGCGAAGCGGAAACTTCTAAGGGAAGAACAAGAAACAGTAACGGCTCTGCGCGGCAACGCCTGGGCTTTATGTCCCCTCCGAAGAGCAGTTACCGGGACGCGGTGGGAACCCCCAACGGCTCACGCCCGGATCATGCAAAGAATTTAGCCGTCCAAGTGCCGCGTGGCTCGGGCCGGCTGGGCACTAAGGGCCCACGACGCTTCGCCTAAGCCCATTGGCTCAGTCGTGCCCATCATGGGCCCGGGGGCTACTGTCGGCCCAGTGGGAACTGGGGTATCAAGAGCCCATTCCCCCCAGGCCTCGCTCGCGGGCCAGACGGACAAAACGGCTAAGGAACAGTCGACCCCGCCTGACGGGACCCTCGAGAGGCAACTCCCCCCGAGGGCCTGAAGAGGGGGCGAGGGCCTCAAGCGACCACTCGCCGCAGGGGATCCTCCCCGTCAAGGAACCAACCCGCCTGAGGGAAGTCCGGCAAGAATCTCCCTTCATGCCTGGAGGGAAACGTCATCGCCAAGGAATCCCGGCAGAGCGCACGTGACCTCTGCCACGCTCGTACAGTGGCGCTCACACCCCCGTCGCTGTCCCTGGCGATAAAGCGGTCAACAAAGCCGCGTCGCCTGCTGCACAGCTGTGAGGACCTTCTACTCTGACGATAAAGCAGGTGGACGGCGCAACCCTCCAACAGAGATCGTCATCGCGGGCTCCACCTCAGAGACTGCCCGCTCTGCGGATAGTACGAGCGCAGTCGACTGCCTGTCGGCCACGGCGCCACCTTTATCAACAATGGACCGAGTCCATGGACGAATGGAGCGCGGTGGACTCATGCTCCGCCCCGCCACTAGCAAGTGGGAGCCACCTTGAAGGCCAAGCCGAAGAAGAAGGTCCGAGGCGCCTATAAAAGAGAGAAGACATCCATCGCGCCAGGGGTCGGCTCCTTGCATGCAAAACACCCTTGTAAACCCTAGCAACTCTAGTTAGGTTAGCCTCTGGCTGGAGGAGGAAGAAGATCATCGCTTCCCTCCCCAGGCAAGAACTGCCTCAACGGGGCTCCCGGCAAGCTCAATTGTACTGTAACCTCCCACATATAATACAGACATGCAGAAGTAGCGGTCTTACCTCCTCACGAGGGCCGTGAACCTGGGTAAAGGACGGTGTTTTCCTTGGTCGGGTGTGCGTCTTCTTCGGGTCCGGCGAGCAACGTCGCAGAGCCACATGAGGGTTTAGACCTTCGCGTTCAATCCCCTCTCGAACTACACTTCAGGAAGTGACTACCCCCAATTCCTAGGAGTCATAACCCGACACCTAGATAGCCCTCAAATAGAGTTGTGAAGCCGGCTAAGACTAAGATGCTATTGGGCGCTATGTTGTGGGGCTGAAGCCCGTAGTGATCCAGCACCTCGCTGTAAAAGGCGGAAGGCGGCAAAGCCATTCCCCTAACTAGATGGGAGGTGAGGATTACCCGTTCGCCGGCTTTCGGAGGCGGGACGACGTCCCCGAAGGCGGACCGCCAACTGCAGTCCTCCTGGGTCGGCAAGTAACCGGCCGCCTCCAAGTCCTTGACGACACCAACCTTCTTCCCCATATCCATCCATAGGCTAGAGGACCCCCATCTCCTATCAATTATGCCGACTCCAACATGTATTTTGCATTATTAAATTCAATACTGAAAAAGTATTTTCTAACAACAAATTCAACTAAACATTGCAAATTAAGTAATATTACAGTAAATATAACAAGGATGAGAGAAAGAAAATTGTTTAGCCTCTTTATGCATTTAAAATGCACTTGTTAACAAGGTTTATCAAGTCTTGCCACCAAATGAATTTTATATGACATGAAAGATTTAAAACCATATGAGACACTCATGTTACCTTGTAATGAATTGGTATGGATCCAATCATGAGGGTTTTGAATTCTTCTTTATATGGGCAATCAATACTTCCCACTCTAATAGACCTCAAATTGGTAATTGTATTAACTCCAGGCATTCTATCAACTTTCTTGGGAAAATAAACAGTATGCTCCTCATGAACATTAAAAGTAAATTTTCCTTTGTTGCAATCAATAACAGCCCCTGCAGTGTTTAGAAAAGGTCTTCCAAAAATAATAGACATATTATCATCTTCGGGCATTTCAAGAACAACAAAGTCAGTCATAATTACACAATTGGTAGTTATTTGGAGAGGAACATCCTCACAAATTGCAACAGGATCAACAGTAGATTTATCAGCCATTTGAAAGACATATAAGTAGGTATCAATTTATCAAGGTGAAGTCTCTTGTAAAGAGAGAAAGGCATAACACTCACTCCAGCTCCCAAATCACATAGAGAAGTTTTAACATAATTAATTTTTGATAAAGCAAGGAATAGTTGGTATACCTGGATCACCAAGCTTCTTTGGAACCTTGCCATTAAAAGAGTAATTAGCAAGCATAGTAGATATTTCCTCATTAGGAATTTTTCTTTTGTTAGTCACAGTATCTTTCATATATTTAGAATAAGGAGGCAACTTAATAGCATCAGTCAAAGGAATTTGCAAGAACTATGGTTTCATCCAATCCCAAAATCTATTATAATGGTCTTCCTCTTTAGATTTAAGTTGTTTAGCAGGAAAAGGCATTGATTTTTGGACCCAAGGTTCTCTTTCATTACCATGTTTCTTAGCAATAAAGTCTTCTTTAGTGTACTTTTTATTTTATCATGCTTTTCAAGTTCTTCTTCTATTTCTTCCTGATCCGAATTGGCATTTTTATCTTTATCATTGTTATTAGCATTATCATTGTTGCTTTCATTACCACTTTCAGTTTTAGCATCAGAAACAGATATACTATTAGGATCAATAACAGGTTCAGAGGATTCTACAACAGTTTTATGTTTGTTTTTCTTTTTCCTAGAAGGAATACTAGGTTCATTTACTCGTTGAGAATCTTGTTCAATTCTTTTATCATGTCCTTCGGGATACAAAAGATTGTGAGTAGATTTACTACCTCTAGTTGTTACTTCACAAACAAGTTTTTCTTTAGCAATAGAGTTGTTTACTAGCAATTCTTTTTGCACTTTAGTAAGTTGATCTATTTGAGTTTGAACCATATGAAAGTGTTTAATTAGCACTTTAACATCATTAGCAGTTCTATCAACAATATCATGTAAATTACTAATAGCATGCAAATTTTTCATTAGGTGATTCTCTATTCTCGAATTAAAATTGCATTGCTTAACAATAAAATCATCAAATTCATCAAAGCACTGAGTAGGAGATTTAGAGTAAGGAATATCTCTATCATCAAACCTTTGGAGAGATTGTACCTCATAACGGTTGGAGCAGGAATAGGCTTACATAATTCATCAATAGGAGGAAAATATTTCACATCTTCAGATTTAATACCACTTTCTTTAAGAGATCTTTTAGCTTCCCTCATCGTTTCTTCATTTAATTCAATCATACCTCTCTTTTTCGGTGTTGGTGGAGGTGTTGGAGTAGGTTCAGGAATATCCCAATCATCATTATTCTTGCAAATAGTAGCCATTAATTCTTTAGCTTCTTCGGGAGTCCTTTTCTTGAAAACACAACTAGCAAAACTATCCAGGTATGTCCTAGATTCAGCAGTCAGTCCACTATAAAATATATCAAGTAAATCATTTTTCTCCAAATCATGGTTCGGCTGCCCCCTCAAGATGCAACAGAAGCGTGTCCAGGATTTGGGCAATTTCTCACCCTCTTCTTGATTAAAATTATAGATCTTTAACAAAGCATCATGTTGAGCACTAGCAGGGAAATATTTTTGAAAGAAAGCATCAAGCAAACCCTTAGGACTAGTGATGGAACCAAAAGACAAGTTATTATACCAAGTTTTAGCTTCTCCTTTTAATGAGCAAGGAAATATTTTAGCAACAAAGTAAGTGGGCATTTTAATATTTTCAGCGTTCATGTTTTTTACAACACTTTCATTTTCAGTGCCACAGAAAGGTTCTCTTTCAACTATAGTTATATCAGCCAAATCAAGAGAGAAATCATAATCTTTATCTTTTATGTTTACATGAGATGTAGCAAATTTAGCATCAGGAGATGAATTATAACGAACAACATGATTTTCAACAAGTTTTTCAAAAGAACTAGCATCTTTCATAGCATTAATTTATTTAACAAGAGCATCATCAAGATTCACATACATATCATCACACTCATCATTAGTATCACATGTAAATTCGGGTGAATTAACAGTTGTTTCAACATTTTCATCAGGAATTTCTGCATTTTCAATTTGTTTAGATTTAGCAATAGTAGCATTTAAAAAGGGACGTAATGAACCAGTTTCATCAAGAACAGTAGAAGCATCATCATAAGTAACGTCTGATTCAGCAGTAGTAATAGAACGTGCAGGTTGTGGTGGTGTAACAAGCTTACTCAACACAGATGGAGAGTCAAGCGCAACAGCAGAGTTCAGAGATGTACCTTTCCTTGTAATGGATGGCACAATGGGAAACTTCTTATCAACATTTCTTCCCATGATGAATAAAATTCCAGCGAACAATATCACACTCAGGTGGTCTTGCAAATAAAGCTATCCTCCCCGGCAACGGTGCCAGAAAATAGTCTTGATGACCCACAAGTACAGGGGATCACAATAGTCTTCGAGGGAAGTAAAACCCAAATTTATTGATTCGACACAAGGGGAGCCAAAGAATATTTGTAAGGTTTAACAGATGGTTTGTCAGATCAGTTGCAGCTGTGAATAGACTTGCTCGAGGAAGATTATCAGTAGCAACCGTTTTATAACAGAGACAATAGTGAAATAACAGTAGCAGGAGAATTAAGACAATGCTTGTGACTGATGTAGACAACAAGATTAAAATACTGTAGGCACAGGGACGGATGTACGGGCGTTGCATGGACGAGATAATTCATGTAATAACATAGCGTAGGCATTTGCAGATAAATAATATAAAGCATCGAGGCATAAACCAATCATAAGCATGTATGCCAATTTAGTTGTGCGTGCTTGCAATGAGAAACTTGTACATCATGTTTTGTCCTGCCAGCCCGTTTGCAGCGGGGCCCTATAGGGAAACTACTGGCAATTAAGGTACTCCTTTTAATAAAGTACCGGAGCAAAGCATTAACACTCCCTGAATACATCTGATCCTCACATCATAGCCATTCCCTCTGGTTATCCCAATTGCTATCACTTTGGGGCCATCGGTTCCAGAAAATAACGTGTGTATACAACTCATGGATATGATCCGAAACAATAATTATCATCATAATTCAGTAACATGTTCAGATCTGAAATCATGGCACTCGGACCCTAGTGTCAAGCATTAAGCATAACAAGTTGCAACAATGACGTAAAACACCGATAACGGATACAAGGCACTATGCCCTAACAACCTTACATCTATTACATGATTGATCTCATCCAATCCCCACCATCCCCTCAAGCCTACAACTGTGAATTACTCACTCATGGACGGGGGAAACATGGATGGTTGATGGAGAGGCGGTGGAGAAGACGATGATCCCCTTCGATTCCCCGTCCCGGTAGGGTGCCGGAACAGAGACTTCTGGTCCCCGAACTAGGGTTCACGATGGCGGCGGCGCACGGGTGTGTTCTCTGGAAAAGTGTCTATCCCCGTGTGTTTTTAGGTTAGGAGGGACTTATAGCCGCGAGGGGGTCGCGAGGGAGTGGCCGAGGTGGCCTCCTCACCTCCTGGCGCTGCCAGGTGGGACCCGCGCCACCAGGTGATAAGAGCCCCTCGGGCCTCTCCTCCGTTTGATCTTCGTGGTTCCTTGTCCTCCTCGGATAGAAAATGACTTCTGGTTGACTTTTGGGCTTTTTCTTCGAAGTTGATATTTCTGCACAAAAAGAAGACACCAGGGTAATTCTGCAGAAAACAGCGTTAGTCCGCGTTAGTTGCATCCAAAACACACAAATTAGAGGTAAAACAATAGCAAAAGTGTTCGGGAAAGTAGATACGTTTTGGACGTATCACACATAAAATGTGGCGCCTCCGAGTACTCACAAGCATACGCAGCTTAACAACAACCCCCGGCCACTCAGATCCAGGTGAGATCGAGGAGTAGAACTTTTCTTAAATCCCGCAGGGCACCGGCGCCTAGTGATGACCCACAAGTATAGGGGATCGCAACAGTCTTCGAGGGAAGTAAAACCCAAATTAATTGATTCAACAGAAGGGGAGTGAAAGGATATGTATAAGCTATAACAAATGATTTGTCAGATCAGCTGGACCTATGAATAGACTTGCTCGAGATGGAATATCAGTAGCAACAGTTTTATAGTAGAGACAGTAGTGAAATAACAGTAGCAGGAGAATTAAGACAGCTATTGTGATTGATGTAGACATCAATCATTAAAATACTGTAGGCATAGGGACGGATGTACGGGCGTTGCATGGATAAGATAATTCATGTAATAGCATAGCATAGGCATTTGTAGATAAATAATATAAAGCATCCAAGTATTAACTAATCATAAGCATGTATTCCAATATAGTTGTGCGTGCTCGCTATGAGAAACTTGCACATCATCTTTTGTCCTGCCAGCCCATTTGCAGCGGGGCCTCAGGGGAAACTACTGGCAATTAAGGTACTCCTTTTAATAAAGTAACGTAGCAAAGCATTAACACTCTGTGAATACATGTGATCCTCATATCATAGCCATTCCCTCCGGTTATCTCAATTGTTGTCACTTTGGGGCCATCAGTTCCGGACAGTAATATGTGTACATAACTCATAGAAATGATCCAAAACAATGATTATTATTATGATACAATAACAAGTTCATATCTGAAATCATGGTACTTGGGCCCTAGTGTCAAGCATTAAGCATAACAAGTTGCAACAATGACGTAAAACACCGATAACGGATACTAGGCACTATGCCCTAACAATCTTACAGCTATTACATGATTGATCTCATCCAATCCCTACCATCCCCTCAAGCCTACAATGGTGAATTACTCACTCATGGACGGGGGGAACATGGATGGTTGATGGAGAGGCGGTGGAGATGACGATGTCGATGATCCCCTTCGATTCCCTGTCCCGGCAGGGTGCCGCAACAGAGACTTCTGGTCCCCAAACTAGGGTTCGCGATGGCGGCGGCGCACGGGTGTGTTCTCTGGAAAAGTATCATTCCCCGTGCGTTTTTAGGTTAGGAGGGACTTATAGCCGTGAGGGGGTCGCGAGGGAGTGGCCGAGGTGGCCTCCTCACCTCCTGGCGGTGCCAGGTGGGACCCGCGCCACAAGGTGATGAGAGCCCGTCGGGCCTCTCCTCCGTTCGGTCTTCGGGGTTCCTTATCCTCCTCGGATAGAAAATGACTTCTGGTTGACTTTTGGGCTTTTTCTCCGAAGTTGATATTTCTGCACAAAAAGAAGACACCAGGGAAATTCTGCTGAAAACAGCGTTAGTCCGCGTTAGTTGCATCCAAAACACACAAATTAGAGGTAAAACAATAGCAAAAGTGTCCGTGAAAGTAGATACGTTTTGGACGTATCACACCTAAAATGTGGCGCCTCCGAGTAGTCACAAGCATACGCAGCTTAACAACAACCCCCGGTCACTAAGATCCAGGTGAGATCGAGGAGCCGGCGCCGAGTGATGACCCACAAGTATAGGGGATCGCAACAGTCTTCGAGGGAAGTAACACCAAAATTAATTGATTCAACACAAGGGGAGCCAAAGGATATTTATAAGCTTTAACAAATGATTTGTCAGATCAGCTGGACCTATGAATAGACTTGCTCGAGATGGAATATCAGTAGCAACAGTTTTATAGCAGAGACAGTAGTGCAATAACAGTAGCAGGAGAATTAAGACAGCGATTGTGATTGATGTAGACATCAATCATTAAAATACTGTAGGCATAGGGACGGATGTACGGGCGTTGCATCGATAAGATAATTCATGTAATAACATAGCATAGGCATTTGCAGATAAATAATATAAAGCATCCAAGTATTAACTAATCATAAGCATGTATTCCAATTTAGTTGTGTGTGCTCGCAATGAGAAACTTGCACATCATCTTTTGTCCTGCCAGCCCATTTGCAGCGGGTCTCAAGGGAAACTACTGGCAATTAAGGTACTCCTTAAAATAAAGTAACATAGCAAAGCATTAACACTCCGTGAATACATGTGATCCTCACATCATAGCCATTCCCTCCGGTTATCCCAATTGCTGTCACTTTGGGGCCATCGGTTCCTGACAATAATGTGTGTATACAAATCATAGAAATGATCCAAAAGAATGATTATTATTATGATACAATAACAAGTTCATATCTGAAATCATGGCACTCAGGCCCTAGTGTCAAGCATTAAGCATAACAAGTTGCAACAATGACGTAAAACACCGATAACGGATACTAGGCACTATGCCCTAACAATCTTACAGCTATTACATGATTGATCTCATCCAATCCCTACCATCCCCTCAAGCCTACAACGGTGAATTACTCACTCATGGACGGGGAAACATGGATGGTTGATGAAGAGGCGGTGGAGATGACGATGGCGATGATCCCCTTCGATTCCACGTCCCGGTAGGGTGCCGAAACAGAGACTTCTGGTCCCCGAACTAGGGTTCGCGATGGCGGCGGAACACGGGTATTTTCTCTGGAAAAATGTCTATCCCCGTGCGTTTTTAGGTCAGGAGGGACTTATAGCTGCGAGAGGGTCGCGAGGGAGTGGCCGAGGTGGCCTCCTCACCACCTGGTGCTGCCAGGTGTGACCCGCGCCACCAGGTGATGAGAGTCCCTCGGGCCTCTCCTCCGTTTGGTCTTCGTGGTTTCTGGTCCTCCTCGTATAGAAAATGACTTCTGGTTGACTTTTGGGCTTTTCTCCGAACTTGATATTTCTGCACAAAAAGAAGACACCAGGGTAATTCTGCTGAAAACAGCGTTAGTCCGCGTTAGTTGCATTCAAAACAGACAAATTAGAGGTAAAATAATAGCAAAAGTGTTCCGGAAAGTAGATACGTTTTGGACGTATCACACCTAAAATGTGGCGCCTCCGAGTACTCACAAGCATACGCAGCTTAACAACAACCCCCGGTCACTCTGATTTAGCTGAGATCGAGGAGTAGAACTTTTCTTGAATCCCGCAGGGCACCGGTGCCCAGTGATGACCCACAAGTATAGGGGATCGCAACAGTCCTCGAGGGAAGTAAAACCCAAACTAATTGATTCAACACAAGGGGAGCCAAAGGATATTTATAAGCTTTAACAAATGATTTGTCAGATCAGCTGGACCTGTGAATAGACTTGCTCGAGATGGAATATCAGTAGCAGCAGTTTTATAGCAGAGACAGTAGTGAAATAACAGTAGCAGGAGAATTAAGGCAGCGATTGTGATTGATGTAGACATCAATCATTAAAATACTGTAGGCATAGGGACAGATGTACGGGCGTTGCATGGTTAAGATAATTCATGTAATAACATAGCATAGGCATTTACAAATAAATAATATAAAGCATCCAAGTATTAACTAATCATAAGCATGTATTTCAATTTAGTTGTGCGTGCTCGCAATGAGAAACTTGCACATCATGTTTTGTCCTGCCAGCCCATTTGCAGCGGGGCCTCAAGGGAAACTACTGGCAATTAAGGTACTCCTTTTAATAAAGTAACATAGCAAAGCATTAACACTTCGTGAATACATGTGATCCTCACATCATAGCCATTCCCTCCGGTTATCCCAATTGTTGTCACTTTGGGGCCATCGGTTCCGGACAATAATATGTGTATACAACTCATAGAAATGATCCAAAAGAATGATTATTATTATGATACAATAACAAGTTCATATATGAAATCATGGCACTCGGGCCCTAGTGTCAAGCATTAAGCATAAGAAGTTACAACAATGACGTAAAACACCGATAATGGATACTAGGCACTATGCCCTAACAATCTTACAGCTATTACATGAGTGATCTCATCCAATCCCTACCATCCCCTAAAGCCTACAACGGTGAATTACTCACTCATGGATGGGGGAAACATGGATGGGTGATGGAGAGGCGGTGGAGATGACGAAGGCGATGATCCCCTTCGATTCCCGTTTCGGCAGGTTGTCGGAACAGGGACTTCTGGTCCCGGCAAGGTGTCCGAACAGAGACTTCTGGTCCCCGAACAGAGACTTCTGGAAAATTGGCTATCCCCCAAGTGTTTTTAGGTCAGAGGTGTCTTGTAGCCGCGAGGGGGTCGTGAGGTGGTGGCCAAGGTGGCGACATCACCTCCTAGCGCGGCCAGATGGGCCCGCGCCACCAGGTGATGTGGGCCCCTCAGGCCTCTCCTCAGTTTGGTCTACGTGGTTCCTGGTCCCTCTCGGATGGAAAATAACTCCTAGTTGATTTTTGGGCTTTTTCTCCGAAGTTGATATTTCTGCACAAAAAGGAGACACCAGTGTAATTCTGCTGAAAACAACGTTAGTGCGCATTAATTGCATCCAAAACACACAAATTAGAGGTAAAACACTAGCAAAAGTGTTCGGGAAAGTAGATACGTTTTGGATGTATCAACTCCCTCCAAGCTTAGCTTATTGCTTGTTCTGAAGCAATTCAGTTAACAAATGAGTGCAATAAAAGAACTTTCACGAACTCATTTGCTCATGTGATGTAAATATTCTCATTATGCGGACAAATGCTTAGACTATTCATAACAAGGCATATATAAACGGTGTCACCCAATAGTTATATAAACCATGAAAAGATGCCAATTATACCAGTGATGAATAACATGAAACATATCAATTCACAGGATTGCTATGATCATAAGAAAGTATGATAAAGTGGTATCTCGCTAGCCTGAATGTAACAACAAAACATAAATGCCCAGGCACCTCTAAGTTTCAGGGGAAGACTAGAGATAAATATATCAAAGATAAAAGCATCTAGATTACACCACAGTTAACATATCAAGGGACAAGCACATTACACTAAGAATGACAATTATGCTCTCGAGAAGGTGCTAGAAGAAGGATGGTGACTCAACAGTAAAGTAAAAGATATGCCCTACATTGAGGGAAGTAGGGATTCAACATGTGATAGAGTTTCTTATCCTTTTGAAAATAGAGGTAAAATTGTTTTTGAGTGGTGGTTGTTCCGTCAACAAATGGTAATGGGTACTCTACCCCCTTGTCAACTAGACTTTCTATCCAAGGGCAGATCATCCCACATTTCTCTTTTGTTGACACATGTAGTTAAAAACTATTGTCATTGCTTGACTGATTAGATCAGAGCAAAAATGTGAAGGGAATGCAACAATTAAATTTGTAATTAATTTGGGGCTAGGCACCCCATTTGCCAGCTCTTTTTGCAAATTAATAGATAAATGGATGCATATGCCACTAGTCTGGTTGGCGAAAGTCTGTCCAAAGGCAAACGACAAGGTTGATATCCGTAGGGGTGTAAACGGATCGGATCGGATTTTGCCTTTACCATATCCTATACCATAATTTTTCATCGGATTCGGAGCGGATCGGAAATGACCGGATGCAGATTCGGATGCGGATATCCGTGATGGCGGATTCGGAGGC
The DNA here is from genome assembly GCA_026929855.1 of Poa annua. Taxonomy (NCBI): domain Eukaryota; kingdom Viridiplantae; phylum Streptophyta; class Magnoliopsida; order Poales; family Poaceae; genus Poa; species Poa annua. The sequence goes on from CM049428.1 coordinate 31,909,950, forward strand.
GGAAGCAGAGCGGATTCGGACCGGTAACAAAATTAATCGGATATATATGTGTACAATTAAATTATCAAACCATACATACAAAAATAATTGTTTGATAACCTAATAACTAACCAACTTGTAATTCATAGTCTTTACAATGACTATTTAAGTGAGTGTTGTTCGACTAACGAGTTCGACAACTTACTAGCCGCAAATTATGCTATATTAGGCTAGACATTTCAGTAGAAAATCAGATTATCCAGATTCAAACCATCGGATAATTCTATTTAAATTTGGGATAATCCATATTTTAGTGTATTGCACATACCATATCCGGCTGTCAACTTCATAATCGGATATCCTTATCCGCCGGATTACTTAAAACCGGATATGGATTGTTGAAAATGGTTTCAGAATCGGATATGGTGCGGAAATTATCCTATCCGTTTACACCCCTAGATATCCGTAACCCCACATACTTCCTCATGAGCTCAAAACAGTGGCACCAATTGAGAAGTGTTTGACAATTTTAAAGGTAGCACATGTGATATTACTTGAATGGTTTGAAATGGCCATGTATAGGTATTTATGGTGGACTCTATGGAATAACTTGGTCTTCAGAGATTTGGAAGCACAAGCATTATCTAAGCTTAGTACAAGTGGAGGCTAGCAAAAGATGAAAAAGCGACAATTCAAGAGAGCATAATCGTCATAATCATGCTTGCGACGAAATAGAATTAACGGAGGCATAATAAAGATACCACAGTGTCAAAATATGTCATCAAGGCTTAATTGACATTTTGTTTTCAGTCATACCATGTGTAAGCATGTGCCAAGTCAATTCAAATGAATTATTCAGAGGAGGATACCACAGTGCCATATTCTATTATGAGTAAAGCAGTGCAAGAAAATATACAAAGAGACATGACATCCATCATAAATAAATTTGAAAGGATCATAAGAGAAAATGAACTATTAAGCATCCACCAATCGACATATACCTTATGCGAACCATCTAAGCATGCTCACATGAATGAGTATATGTACAAAAATGAGAAACAAATAGAGTTCATTACCAGCCTCTTACCCAACTCGAAATTGTCATAGATCATCATAATTGCCTTATCACTTGTGTGCTTGAAAGGTATGAGATAATAACCAACCTCCATGGAGTAATTGAAGATAGTCACCTCTGAAACAAACTATATAAAATAAAAGAGAAACAACAAATATTTTCGGGTTTTCGGATTTAGAAACTAAAAACAGATCAGCCAACAAAGTCGATTTTTTTAGAGAACCTTAACATGCCCAGGTAAGAAAACTCAAAACTAATGAAAGTTCGTACACATCCCAGAAATATGCACACCAAATTTCAGGTCATTCCGACATTCCTGTAATAAGTTATGAAGTTAACGGTGGACAGCAGAAATATGTCACTGCGCGAAACATCACACAACAAAGCAAAATATTTTTGTGTTTTTGCATATCAAACTGAAATAAACACTAAGCATATTAATACTAGATACTAAAACAAACCAGCAAGAGAAATAATAAAAATGTTTTTGGTATTTTTGAGTTTATGGAAAGCAAAAAAATACTAAACAAATGAACGAAAGAAAGAAAACGAAAAACGAAACATGGATATACAAAGTACCGAATGATATGATATATATATATATGAGTGTGCTATCGGTATACCTGCCCCCAAGCTTAGGCTATTGGCCTAAGTGGAGATCAAGGCAAAATGTGCCCATTCGTCGGTGTCGCGGGGGTAGGTCGAAGAGCTTTCCCCATGATAGGAGCTCGAGGATGCGCCGGCGCGGTATCCGCTGTAATCCTCCGGAGGTGGCTCCTGCCTGCGATGCGACTGGTGAAAACCAAGTACGCTCAACTACTCCTCCAACTCTACCAGCGAGTACGACCATGGTCTCCTGTCAAGACTGAACAAAGAAGGTTGTGGCAAGGAGACTTCCTTTTCACGATCATCAGCACAAACAACACTAAACACAATGTTCTCCAAAGTGGAGCTAGTAGTGACAAATTTGTGGCCTTTCACTGCAGCAAGGCCAAGATAACATGGTTCAAGTGGTACATCATTAGGATCAATGGGCAGCCCCAAATATTCAGCAATACGTAAGGCAATAATGCCTCAAAAGATGGGGCCTCTAGCCACTAAACGGCGAACAATCAAAGAGCCAAGGTAATACGGGAATTCACCCTTAAGGGCACCCGTAAGAAATGCAAGTTGTAAGTTAGAAACATTTCTAGTGTTTTCCCAACCAAGCACACTAGTAGTAAGATAGTAGACAAAATATTTGATAGCAGGGAATCTGATGTTCTTTATCTTGCCGCGTTGTGTGGAGCGGGTGTCATTGTCGGTCACCTCTTGGTAGGTTTGTGCCAACTCCAGGGGATTCGCGACAATTCTCACCGTTGTCCCCACATCCTCTGTACCAACTATCCCGCAAAACTCCTACAAGGTTAGGCTACAAGGCATATCATATATCTTGAAAGAAATAGCCTTCTCATAAGACCTGGTGTTGAAAGTGAAGGTCTCCGAAAAAGACTTGGTAAGCCAATGGTATTGTGGCCTCTCATCCCTCATGTAGAAGGTCAAACCCACTCTCTCAACAAGAGTTTGGAAGTCCTCGAGTAAACATGCAGCACGAAGTAAATTATAACAAGGGTGAGATGTGGCATGTGGAGCTCCCGCATCCACCTCATCTCCGAACGTCGGTGCAAGGATCTCCTCGTTGTAGGACTGCCTAACACGAGTGGCAGCCCTTGGATGCCTTGTCCTAATTTTATAATCTCTCTCAAACACCTCATCAAAGTCATGGTTATGCATTTTCCTTTTCTGAAATTTTCAACAAACATCATAAAAGTTGATTTTTAGCCAACTAAATGAAGGGAAACCACTATAGTGACTTACTAGAGGCGTAAGCATGCATTAAAACTAGTTTATTCAACTTAGAACAAGCATTCAAACTCACTAAACAAGATATCTACAGTAGCAAAATAGTTCATATATACACGATTAAACAAAATTCTACTTGGATATTCAGAGAAGTCACATACCAGAGAGGAGATGCACCAAATTTCAGCAGCAGAAATTGGTTGAATGTGGAGATCGAAATCCCAGGAGATGAGCAGCAAGAACACGAGTTTGAGATATGCAAGAGTGTTTTTTCGGGCAAGAGGGAGGCAGGGGAAGGAGAGAGAGCAAGTGGGGGCCTGTGGGCCCCACACATCCAGCTGGCGCAACCAAATGCCTGCCGCGCCACCAGGTGATGTGGTGGACCAGGGGGTCCCCCTAGTGGCTCTCTGGCACTTCCAGGTGCCTCCTCCAAAAGTATGATTTTTCATATAAAATTTTTAATTTTCTGAGAAACTTTATTTTTTTTATTTTCTGGTATTTTGCATTATCAAATTCAATACAGAAAAATTATTTTCGAACAATAAATTCAACTAAACATTGCAAACTAAGTAACATTACAGTAGGTATAACAAGGATGAGAGAAATAAAATAGTTTAGCCTCTTTGTGCATTTAAAATGCACTTGTTAACAAGGTTGATCAAGTCTTGCCACCAAATGAATTTTATATGACATGAAAGATTTTAAACCATATGAGACACTCATGTTACCTTATAATGAACTGTTATGGAGCCAATCATGAGAATTTTGAATTCTTCTTTATATGGGCAATCATTACTTCCCACTCTAATAGAACTCAATTGGTAATTATATTGACTCCAGGCATTCTATCAACTTTCTTGGGAAAATAAACAGTATGCTCCTTGTCATGAACATTAAAAGTAACTTTTCCTTTATTGCAATCAATAACAGCCCCTGCAGTGTTTAGAAAATATCTTCCAAGAATAATAGACATATTATCATCTTCAGGTATTTCAAGAACAACAAAGTCAGTCATAATTAAGCAATTGGTAGTTATTTGGACAGGAACATCCTCACAAATTCCAACAGAAACAGCAGTAGATTTATCAGCCATTTGCAAAGATATATCAGTAGGTATCAACTTATCAAGATAAAGTCTCTTGTAAAGAGAGGAATCCATAACACTAACTCCAGCTCCCAAATCACATAGAGCAGTTTTAACATAATTATTTTTGATAGAGCAAGGAATAGTTGGTATACCTGGATCACCAAGCTTCTTTGGAACCTTACCATATAAAGAGTAATTAGAAAGCATAGTAGATATTTTCTCATTAGGAATTTTCCTTTTGTTAGTCACAATATCTTTCATATATTTAGAATAAGGAGACAACTTAATAGCATCAGTCAAAGGAATTTGCAAGAACAATGGTTTCATCCAATCAAAAAATCTATTATAATTATCTTCCTCTTTAGAATTAAGTTTCTTAGCAGGAAAAGACATTGGTTTTTGGACCGAAGCTTCTCTTTCATTACCATGTTTCTTAGCAATAAAATCTTCTTTAGTGTACTTTTTATTTTTAGCATGTTTTTCAGGTTCTTCTTCTATTTCTTCCTGATCCTAATTGGTTTTTATCCTTATCATTGTTATTAGCATTATCATTGTTGTGTTCATTACCACTTTTAGTTTCAACATCAAAAATAGATATACTATTAGGATCATTAACAGATTCAGAGGATTCTACAACAGTTTTATGTTTCTTTTTCTTTTTCCTAGAAGGAATACTAGGTTCATTCACTCGTTAAGAATCTTGTTCAGTACTTTTATCATGTTCTTCAGGATACAAAGGATCTTGAGTTGATTTACCACCTCTAGTTGTTACTTCGCAAACATTTTTTCTTTAGCAATAGAGTTGTTTACTAGCAATTCTTTTTGCACTTTAGTGAGTTGATCTATTTGAGTTTGAACCATAATAAAAAAGGTTTAATCAGCACTTCAACATCATGAGCAGTTCTATCAACAATATCATGTAAATCACTAATAGCATGAGAATTTTTCATTAAATGATTCTCTATTCTTGTATTAAAACTGCATTGCTTAACAATAAAATCATCAAATTCATCAAAGCATTGAGCAGGAGGTTTAGAGTAAGGGATATCTCTATCATCAAACCTTCGGAGAGAATGTACCTCAATTACGGTTGAGGAGGAATAGGCTTACATAGTTCTTAAATAGGAGGTAAATACTTCACATCTTCAGATTTAATACCACTTTCTTGAAGAGATCTTTTAGCTTCCCTCATTGTTTCTTCATTTAATTCAATCATACGTCTCTTCTTCGGTGTGGGTGGAGGTGTTGGAGTAGGTTCAGGAATATCCCAATCATCATTATTCTTGCGTATTGTAGCCACTAATTCTTTAGCTTCTTCGGGAGTCCTTTTCCTGAAAACACAACTAGCAAAACTGTCCAGGTATGTCCTAGATTCAGCAGTTAGTCCACTATAAAATATATCAAGTAGATCATTTTTGTCCAAATCATGGTTTGGCTGCCCTCTCAAGATGCAACAAAAGCGCGTCCAAGCTTTGGGCAATTTCTCACCTTCATACTGATTAAAATTATAGATTTTTAACAAAGCATCATGTTGAGCACTAGCAGGAAAATATTTTTGAAAGAAAGCATTAAGCAAACCCTTAGGACTAGTGATGGAACCAGGAGACAAGTTATTATACCAAGTTTTTGCTTCTCCTTTTAATGAGAAAGGAAATATGTTGGCGACAAAGTAAGTGCGTCTCATAATGTCCTCAGGAAATATTCCGCTCAAATCAGACAAAACATTCATATGTTCTACCGCACTTTCATTTTCAGTTCCACAGAAAGGTTCTCTTTCAACAATAGCTATATAAGCTAAATCAAGAGAGAAATCATAATCTTTATCTTTTATGTTTACAGGAGATGTAGCAAATTTAGCATCAGGAGATGAATTATATCTAACAACATGTTTTCCAACAAGTTTTTTCATAGCACTAACATCTTTCATAGCATTAATTTCTTCAACAAGAGCATCATCAAGATCCACATACATATCATCACACTCATCATAAGTATCACGAGTAAATTTAGGTGAATTAACAGGCGTTTCAGCATTTTCATTAGGAATTTCAGCATTTTCAATTGTTTAGATTTAGCAATATTTGCATCTAAAAAGGGACCTAATGAACCAGTTTGATCAAGAACAGTAGAAGTATCAAAAATAAGTAACTTCAGATTCAGAAGTAGTAACATAACGTGCAGGTTGTGGTGGTGTAACAAGCTTACTCAACACAGATGGAGAGTCAAGCGCAGCAGCAGAGTTCAAATTTGTACCTTTCCTTTCTGCCATGATGAATAAATTCTAGCGAACAATATCACACTCAGGTGGGCTTGCAAATAAAGGTATGCTCCCCGGCAATCGTGCCAGAAAATAGTCTTGATAACCCACAAGTATAGGGGGTCACAAAAGTCTTCGAGGGAAGTAAAACCCAAATTTATTGATTCGATACAAGGGGAGCCAATGAATATTTGTAAGTTTTAACAGATGATTTGTCAGATCAGCTGCACCTGTGAATAGACTTGCTCGAGGAAGATTATCAGTAGCAACAGTTTTATAACTGAGACGGTAGTAAAATAACAGTAGTAAGAGAATTAAGACAGTGATTGTGATTGATGTAGACAGCACGATTAAAATACTGTAGGCACAGGGACACATGTACGGGCATTGCATGGACGAGATAATTCATGTAATAACATAGCATAGGCATTTGCAAATAAATAATATAAATCATCTAGGCATAAACTAATCATAAGCATGTATGCCAATTTAGTTGTGCGTGATCGCAATGAGAAACTTACACATCATCTTTTGTCCTACCAGTCCATTTGCAGCGGGGCCTCTAGGGAAACTACTGGCAATTAAGGTACTCCTTTTAATAAAGTACTGGAGCAAAGCATTAACACTCCGTGAATACATGTGATCCTCACATCATAGCCATTCCCTCCGGTTATCTCAATTGCTGTCACATTGGGGCCATCGGTTCCAGACAATAACGTGTGTATACAACTCATAGATACGATCCAAAACAATATTTATCATCATAATTCAATAACATGTTCAGATCTGAAATCATGGCACTCGGGCTCTAGTGTCAAGCATTAAGCATAACTAGTTGCAACAATGACGTAAAACACCGATAACGGATACTAGGCACTATGCCGTAACAATCTTACACCTATTACATGATTGATCTCATCCAATCCCTACCATCCCCTCAAGCCTACAACGGTGAATTACTCACTCATGGACGAGGGAAACATGGATGGTTGATGGCGATGGTCCCCTTCGATTCCCCGTCCCGGCAGTGAAATAACAGTAGTAGGAGAATTAAGACAGTGATTGTGATTGATGTAGATAGCAGGATTAAAATACTGTAGGCACAGGGACAGATGTACGGGCATTGCATGGACCAGATAATTCATGTAATAACATAGCATAGGCATTTGCCGATAAATAATATATATCATCTAGGCATAAACTAATCATAAGCATGTATGCCAATTTAGTTGTGCGTGATCGCAATGAGAAACTTGCACATCATCTTTTGTCCTGCCAGCCCATTTACAGCGGGGCCTCTAGGGAAACTACTGGCAATTAAGGTACTCCTTTTAATAAAGTACCGGAGCAAAGATTAACACTCCGTGAATACATCTGATCCTCACATCATAGCCATTCCCTCTGGTTATCCCAATTGCTGTCACTTTGGGGCCATCGGTTCTAGAAAATAACGTGTCTATACAACTCAGGTATATGATCCGAAACAATAATTATCATCATAATTCAGTAACATGTTCAGATCTGAAATCATGGCACTCGGGCCCTAGTGTCAAGCATTAAGCATAACAAGTTGCAACAATGACGTAAAACACCGATAACGGATACTAGGCACTATGCCCTAACAACCTTACATATATTACATGATTGATCTCTTCCAATCCCTACCATCCCCTCAAGCCTACAACGGTGAATTACTCACTCATGGACGAGGGAAACATGGATGGTTGATGGCGATGATCCCCTTCGATTCCCCGTCCCGGCAGGGTGCCGGAACAGAGATTTCTGGTCCCCGAAGTATGGTTCGATATGGCGACGGTGCACATGTGTGTTCTCTGGAAAAGTGTCTATTCCCCGTGCGTTTTAAGGTTAGGAGGGACTTATAGCCGCGAGGGGGTCACGAGGGAGTGGCCGAGGTGGCCTCCTCACCTCCTGGCGCGGCCAGGTGGGACCCGTGCCACCAGGTGATGAGAGCCCCTCAGGCCTCTCCTCCGTCTGGTCTTCGTGGTTCCTGGTCCCTCTCGGATGGAAAATAACTCCTGCTTGATTTTTGGTCTTTTTCTCCGAAGTTGATATTTCTGCACAAAAAGGGGACACCACGGTAATTCTGCTGATAACAGAGTTAGTCCACGTTAGTTGCATCCAAAACACACAAATTAGGGGTAAAACAATAGCAAAAGTGTTCGGGAAAGTAGATACGTTTTGGACGCATCACCCAGCGGTATAGCTTCGTGGGAGAGAGAAAGAGAAGCGGGCGGAGAATTAACTCAGGCCGGCATATACAACATTAATTGTATTTTAGATGTATTTAGTCCAACTAATATGCCTTGCTATATAAGGAGAGGGTGAGGGGGGTTCGGCCGCACCAACCATGGGTCCCTCCTCCTCCTGGGGTTCGGCCCCCACATGGGCCCCTCTTGGCCCATTAAGTGGGCTCCTTCTTTTTCCTTTATTTTTAATTAATATTAAATTAATATAAAATATAATTAATTTATAATTAATATATACATCTTATTTAATCTCCCGTGACTCCGAATTTTTTTTCGGACCACCCGAACATCTTTCGGACATTCCCGGAACTCCTTCCGGAACCACCGGAACCCTTTCCAGATTATTTCTCTCTCTCTCCATTCACTTCCTATATAATTCCAAAACTATCTCCCAGTGTCGTTAAGACCTTAAGTCTTGTTACGCTACGGTTCGAGAATACTCCAGACATGGTCGAGACCACTCGCTCGCCAATGACCGCCAGGGAGGCCTGGATGCCTGTGACGGTCCCTATGCATTCTACGAATATCGTCGTTGAACCATAAACATGATATTCACTCCCTTTGTTTCTATGATACTACCTTGTCCGAGATATGATCGTAGATATCCGATGCCCTGTTGTATCTCGTTACCGACAAAGCTTAATAACTCTTCTGTGATATTACATCTCTATGACCTAGTCATAAGATGAGTAGTTATATAGACGTAATCTCACAGAGTGGGCCCAGAGTATCTTTCCATTACGTAAATGAACAAATCCCGCTCTTGATCCATACGTCTCAACATACTCTTTCGAGATACACAAGATAGACACCTTTATTGTCATGCTGTATAAGACACAACGTTTGATGTACTTAGAGTATCCTACGGAGCAGCAATAAATATGATCTCAGGGTCTAAGGAATAAGCTATCATATTACTTTCCTATTGCAAATGATAAACATCGTAATACGATATTATTGCAATACTTTGATGCGTATTTCCATCACCTTATTCTACCAATAAGATGACCTCATTGTCAACAGACGTCTTTGTCCATGATCGGGAAATCTCGATCAACAGTCGACCAATGAACAAGTTTATATATAAGCTTACTAGGGACAATGGTTTGTCTATGTATCACACGTGTATTAACAATTTCGATTAATACAGTTATAGCATAATACAAAAATATATTATAAACTTATGAGATAATGCGATAAATGCTATATATTTATTTGCCTCTAGGGCATATCTCCTTCAGTTTCCCACTTGCACTAGAGTACAAATAAACCAGCTGCATTTTACTCCATCATATCTCCTTATCAAATAAGCGTTATATGATAATGCCTGCTTGTGGAAGAGTGGTACTTCAACAATCTGTACCATTCATGATTGTATTGTCTTTGCGATTCATTTATATCAACTTGTTTGATATTATCATGTTATCTGATAACATATATACATATACCATAAGTTAAGTTAGACTTTTGTTTCCCAGCGCTTACACTGATTCTGTTAACCAGGTAATTGCATTGCAAACACACTCAGTTGTAGAGAACTCTTTGTAACATTTACAATCTCATGATATCTATATACTTTCATACCTTTTGTAGAAGACTTGACATTCCAATGTCAAACTAATGCCTAATACATTTATAATTCTAGTAAATTCTAAATTTACTTTGGTTCCTGTTCTTCTTCTAAGAATATGGGTCACATTTTATCGAGCACATAATATGGTTCCTATATGATTTCTAATATCACAATAAAATAGACCAACATATCTTACAACCACTATTATCGTGTACTAATACACGTAAAATTTAATTGGAATTCCATGGACCATTCCATTGGTTTTAATCTATTATGACTTGTCAGAAGCAATCCAAATAAAACACCTCGACTTCTATTTAAAATTCTTGTTCCGATCTAAATATACACTATCTTTTAAATAGTTTCAAAACTTCATCTTTCTAATTAATTCTACTGGTTTTGTCCACGATATGTCATTTGCATACGAGGAATTTAACTCCCACTCAAATTATGTCATCTACATATTTGAGGATATAAGCTCCCTGTAGCGCCCCATCTTTTAAATAAAGATGGAACACCTGTGTTATGTGCTAGTCCCTGGATCACTGCCAGCACCACAGTACAAAATACATAGTATCATTGCATAAGTATCAAATTACTACAACGAGATCCAAAAAATAGCTAAGTATAGCTTTATTACAAAGTGCATAGTCATGAAGACTAGCTAAAATATTCAGAGTTCACAACGAAAGTAATAGCAATGAGCCTCTTCTTCAAGCATGCGCCACAGGCAGACATGTTGGGTGTAGACTCGAGTCCAAACTCACTCCTCATCAGAATTACCTGCACATTTGAATATGCAGCCCCCGTAGGAGGTCAATACAATGAAGTATTGGCAAGTGACTATGGTCGATAATTTATGACAAGTCTAATTCTATATGCATATTTGGCTTGGTGGAGTTGTAGGCTATTTTGCAGAAAGCCAGTTTTCTCCTATCTTTTGTAAAACAATTTTGTTTCTCAAAGACTTGGCACCAAGGGATGAAGCCCAAGTGCACCAACAATTCTTTCCTTGGTCAAATTTTACTTTATGAAAACTATGATGAGATTCTTCCGTCCATCCTTGTCCAGTTGCTCGAAGTAGTCCATCACCGGGGACACGGCTGAGTACTCAGATTGTCGACTCTGCAGAGGTTGTGCACTTTCACCTTGAGACTCAATTAACCCAAACATCCTATACACGCGGAGTGCATTAAGGAAAGGAGAGAATTGAGACAAGAACTTTCAGAAGAAGAATGCAACCATACTAGCAAGACCCGTTCCACCTACCAGCTCTACATCTGCTTGTCAAACTGACAGGTTGCACTCTCACAACTTAGTAATTCTAGACAGAGCCCATTGTCAAAAGCCTGCACGGGAAGCTTCTAAACTTGGAGGGACTTAGAAATCTCTTTGTTCCTGGGTGGCCGTCCACAAGTGCACTTCTGGGTGACAACCACCATGCTCATGGCCCTAAGTAGAATAGACATTCATCCTAGGCAACGAAAACCACAAGCATAGTCCCAAAAGCCACTCAACATAAACCAAACAACCAATTCCACCCAGGTGTGCATTTAAAGTTTAACACTTAGCAATATTTCTATAACATGGTAAGTAAACACTTTTTATAGCATAGCTAATCATCTAATAAAAAATTTGATGGCTGCATGGAAAGGGATGGCTACATACTACTAGGATATTTTCAAAGTGTACTAACTTAGCATTATAAGATAGTTCAAAATTCCCTATCATGCATACTACTCAAAATATACTACTAATGCATGTAGAAAATATTGGGTAGATTTATGAATGTCACTTGCCTTGGTAACAAGAGGAACAATCACAGCAAGAATAACAATCACAAGAAGGGCCGTCCTCCTCTTCAAAATTTAGAGACAAACAATAAAACTAAATAAACACACAAACACAACACTTAAAAATATCAAGACAAAAATATGTATGCATGCTTGATATGCAATGAACTTAATCAAGACAAAATAATTACAATTTTATTTCCTCTGTTATTAATGCATGAAATGCAATGATCAATATTTTAATATTTTATTTAATCATTTAAAATATTGAGCATAACATAGAAGTTTTAAGCCCTAAAACCAAATTCTTCAATTCTATTATGAAAAGTTTCAAATAAAACTCAAGTTGCACTCTCTGGACAGAGGGCATTAATAAAATTCTAAAACAATTGGATTTATCTGGAAATAATTTTTATTAATTAAGTTATAGATTTAATAGCCGAAAAGCTAAACAATTAAATTCCGCAATTTAAAATACACTAAAAAGACAAACTAATGAAACCATACTAAACTACATGAGCAGAGCTTTACGTGGGCATAAAATTCATCAAAATTGGATGAACAGATAGAAAGTTATGAATTTTGCAAGTTTGTATTGTTTTTCTGTTTTTAATTATAAATCCAGCCGAAATAGAAAATGAAAAGGCCACGCGGCGCCATCTGATTGGCTGATACCGCTTCACTCGGATCGCTATTATTGGATCTAGATCCGACGTCCCGGACGCAAGGACACGGACGGGCGGCGCGGTCCGCCGGAATTCCTCCGACCGCGGCGGCGCCATCGCCGGAAAAGCTCCACAATTTGCGAAACGAAGAAAGACGGGGACAGATGCTCACCGATCGATGTGTGATGACGAGGCGGTCTCGATGGCGCGGCAGAGGCATTTGCGGTGGTCTAATCCTTCCCCTAACGCTCGCCGGAGTTGGAGTGGCGGACGTCGTCGGCGGTCGCGGACGGAGGCGTCGCTGGTCTGCAAACCAAAACACGAGACCACGTCAAAACGATGCGCAAAGTCGAGAGGAGGTGAGGGAAGGAGACGAGGGAGAGCGGGGTGGTCGTAGGGTCCCGTACGTCAAGCTCGACGGCGGCGGAACCGGCGAGATGCGAGCTCCGATTGTGGGCAGCCCTGCGGCGATGGAGCTAGGTTTTTGGGCGGAATCGAGCGGCATAATCGCGGGGTATAAATAGGGGGCGAAGGCACGGATTAAAACCGTTTCTAACGATCCGAATCGATCTCGAGTTGGGGATGATGACGAGGTGCTAACTCGACAAGTCCCAGGGTTGTGCACCCCGGGTTGATTGATGGGGAGAGAGATGAGTGCAAGGTGATCACGACGGCTGACAAGCGAGGTTTACCCAGGTTCAGGCTCTCGGAGGATAACACCCTACTCCTGCTTGTCTGGTTATTGATGCGAGTAGCGATTACAATGGCGAGATTGCGATCTCGCCAGGGTTTGTCGTAGTGGTTATGAGCGTGTCCTCTAGGACGGGCAACCCTCCTGGCTTTATAGGTAGCCAGGTCTCGGGTGGTTGGTATAGATACGGTAGGTCACAAGACCTAACCGAGTTGGACTAGGATACGAGGTACCCCGAGTGGGCCTTCTGCGGGCCTTTCCATCCTTGGCGCGGCCCAGGTAGCATCATCGTGGGCTACCCGCAAGGCAGCCCCACGTCAGTAGCCCCCGAGTGCTTGGTCGAAGCGTAGAGTCGGACAAAGGACTCCTTCCTCCTGGACGCGCCGTTGGATTGCTTGATCTTGAGCTTGAACTCGAATTTCCTCAGTCGAACCAGCCACTCCCGATGGGAGTAATCTGTGCAGTCGAATTACTTTGCCTTCATCTTCTTGTGAAGCTTGCTTCTACTCAGCCTGTTTTGGCTTACTTGTTGGATGGATTCGGCTGCTCGAGCTTACTGCGTTGCCACTCGAATGGTTTCTTCGGGTGTTCGGATCATTGGCTGATCCTACCTTGTTGATTTCAGCTGTGAAGCTTACCACTCGAACAACTCTTTCTAGTTGCTTCAGTCGATTCTGGAGCCGTTGGCTTGATGACGTCATTGATGACGAGCTGTTGCACGCCTCTGCGCCCGATGGGACATGACGTTGTGGGCCCCGCTGCCAGAGCTGACCACGGTCCACAGTTGTCACGTCACCGAAGTGGGCGCGAAATTTGCGCGGCACGATGACGACGCCTCGGTTTTCGTGCGTAGTGGAGGAAGTTGGCGGTGACGTTTGGTTTCTCCGCGCGACACGTGGACGGCTGGATGTGCCCGCTCGGAGCCCTTGTTCGATGGACGGTTGAGATGCTGATCTTCGAGGCATAAGTACTGTATTTGGACGCTTGGGATTTCATCTTCTCCAATCGCTCCGTGCTTTCTTCTCCTCCTGCGCTCTACCATTTCCGCCGCCATCCCGAGATCCGAGCAATCCATCCACACACCTTGTGACCGTTTCCATGGGCAAGCCGAAGAGCGCCGCTGGCTCCTCCGCCGCCGCAGACGACGCCGGGTTGATGAAGAAACCTGAAGGCGACTGGCAGAGGTCTTCGCTGAAGAAGGCCGATGTGGAGATGTTCCGCGGGCAAGGCTTGCTGCCACCTGCCGACCAAGTCCAGGTACGTGTCCCTGGCAAGGAAGTCTTCCCCACTCCGCGCGATGGGGAACGTGTTTGCTTCGCGGATTTCCTTCCGCGGGGCTTCGGGTTCCCCATGCACGATTTCGTGCGCGGTCTCTTGTTTGCCTATGGGGTTCAGATCCACGATCTGACCCCCAATGGCGTCTTGATCATCGCGGGCTTTATCGTGCTCTGCGAGTGCTTCTTGGGCGTCGCGCCCCACTGGGCGTTGTGGAAGTCACTCTTCCTCGTTCGCAAGAACGTAGGGAAGAGCGGGTTGACCTTCCCCATGGGCGGCTTTGGAATCCAGGTACGCGGTGACACCGCGTACTTTCAGATGAAGAAGTCCGACTCCGTCCAAGGATGGCGCAGGAGATGGTTCTACGTCCAGTCGAACCAAGACGGACTGGACGCGTTCGACAGCGGGCGCGGACTGCGGGAGACCGGCGCCTGGGCGCACCCGCTGTCCGCCGTGGAGAAGGAGGCCGTGCAACCCCTGCTGGGCCTGCTGCGCGACTTGACCAACACCCTTGGGTGCGAGGCGGGTGGCGTCTTTTTGATGGCCACCTTCTTTCGTCTTCGGGTGCAGCCGCTCAGCGCCCGGCCTCACCCGATGTGGGCCGCCGAAGGCGTCAGCGCCATGCCGCTGGATGACGAGGAGGTGGAAGCCAGCGTCAGGTCCATCACCAACCTCCGAGCCGCGGACACGTGCAACGTCAAGTGCCCGATCTCTCCTTACGGGGTCTCGAACCCCGTGCCTGAGGTGAGTCTTGTCTTGTTTTCTTTCTGTTCTTGTTCGACTTGAGTCTACCTTTCTTTTTTATTCGACTTGTGTCTACTTGCTTCAGGGTCGCGCTTTGTTCATCAGCTTTCCTCCCCTCCCTGAGAACGGACCCAACGATGAGTCGAGGTTTGTCGAAGAGGATGACGAGGACGAAGAGATTCCTTCCGCGCATTCTCCCCGCGACGAGGTGGAGGAGGAAGAAGAGGTGGAGGAACCCGCGAGGAAGAAGCGGAAGCTTCCGAGTCGCGGCGAGTCTGCCACTGCGTCGTCACCTGCCCAGGATGTGGACGTTGCTGAGGAGGAGGCCGTCGCGACGTCTCCGGGTGCGCGGTCTTCGGGTGGCTGGGAGGAACCTCTGAACGTTCCTCCAGTCAGCTCCTCAGCGCCACGCTCGTTCGCGCGGATGCCTTCGCCTTCCTTGGAGAGCTACGACGACGGCGGCACCCCCAGGTGAGCATCTTTGCAATGTGTCCTTCGAGTTGTACTTTGTAGTTTCGACGCTTTGGTTTGACAGGTGTTCTTGTTTTGCTGCAGCCATCGTTCTGACGATGTTAGCTCCCCCCTTCGGGACGTGGAGCTCACATCCGCCCCTTCGACTAGGTTGGGGACGCCAGTGGTGGTGGAGAAGGTGCATGCTGAGCCTGCCGGTATTGCATCCTCTAGCCGCGTGCCTCCTTCGACTGCGGAAGACCTTGAACTTCTGGACCACGTAAGTATTGCATGCTTTTTCTTGCGTTCTTGATTTTTCATCGGGTGCGCGATCAGCGCTCCCGATGGGAGTAGCCCCCGAAGGTGTGGGTGACTAGTATAGTCGCCCACAACTTTATTGACATCTTGCTTTTGTTTCAGCCGTACTATCGCCAACAGCTCGACGCAGCCGCGACTTATGTTCGCCTGGAGAAAGAGAGGGACCAACTGCGTGCCTCGCTGGACCAGGCTACTGGGCGGGTTGATGAGCTTGAGAAGGCTCTTCACGAGTCTCGAGAGCAGGAGCTGGCGCGGGTCGCCCAGGAGAAAACTCAAGTTGGTCGTCTCCTTTCGCTCGCCGGTGTACTTGGGGGTAAGTTTCGGCTTGACGCCTACTGAGTCTTTGTTCTTTTTCTTATCCTGACTTTGAATTTTTGCGCAGAGACTTGCGGTGGAGCTCCTCCAGAAGATGCGTCGAGTGACACGGTTGACCTGGCGACCGCTGTTGGCTTCCTCGACCGGGTATGCGCCTATGCTTCAGACGCGCTCAAGAAGTCTTCAACCGCGTTGCAGAAGTCGATTGGAGCTCTGGTCGTGGTGCATCAGAGCATCTTCTCGGGTGACCAGCCGCCGGCGACCGTGGACGCCCTGGCTGCACCGTTTGAGGACGCGACCACCATCGCCGACTTCACGCGGTCGCAGACGGTACGCGGCTCCGAGCTCACCTTCCAGCTCCTATTAGGCCACCAAGTTCCAGGTGACTTCGAGAAGGTCGTCAGCGGTTTTCCTCGCAAACCCGATGGCCGGACCGCGTTGCTGAGTGGCGTGAAGGAGCGCGCCTCGCAGCTGGCTGCGCAGCTTGTGGCACTCTTCGAGAGGGCCCTTGCTAAGGCGACTGAGGCGGCTGCTCGGAAGGGCCGTTCCCGGTCGCAGTCCGCGGCCTTAGAGTAGGCATAGTTGTAGGAATGCGGCAGTCGCCGCAGTCTTTATTTTGAACCTCATGCTTGTAATGAATATTGCCCTGTCGGGTCTTTTGGTCTTCAATATTGATTTTGCTGGCTTTATTTCTTCTGAGTTGGTCTGTGCTTCGCAGTCGCATGATTATATTGACTCTGCGTATCCCTGGCAGAGTGTTGCGCGCGATGATGCTCCGCCTTCTCCAGTGGCCGTGCCGAGTGGCGGGGCTTCTTCTTCGGGTGCTCGCCGTCGTCGGGCGGCGCCGGCCCCTCCACGCAGTGCAAATGATCAACGGATAATCACATGTTTGAAGAACAAGGTGGCGGAGCTTGAGGCGACCCTGAAGAGAGCGGCTGCTGCATCGTTCTCTGTGGAGGGGCTGCCGTCGTTTGTGCCTTTTTTGCTTGGGGAGATCGACCTGATCAGTCGGCAGCTGCAAGGTATGTATCCTTTTGGCGGCTGCCGTCCTTTGTGGCTTTCCTTCTCGTTCTGACTTGCATTTTATGTGCGCAGATGTTAATCCCGACTGGGAGGCCGAGCGGGCTCGCGTTGAGGAGCGAGTCACCCGAGAGGCGTCCGGCGACTCCTACGAAGCTCGACAGTTCTGGGTGAACCGGTCGAGGGGGCGCGTCCTTGCCACCATGCTTGATCGTACGTGGCGGGCTTCTTTTCTTCTGGAGAGCTGCCGGAAGACACTTTGGCACATCAATCGTGTGTACTTCCCGCATAATGCGCAGCCGAACGGGTTGTCTGCCTTGCTGGAGAGGTTCCGCGATGGCGAGGGGCTGAAGGAGGTCGTCGACACCCAACTTGTGGCTGGTGCGAACGCGGCATTGGCATACGTCCGGATGCACCGGCCACATCTCCCGCTGGAGAGGGTGCTTGAAGGCCTGTCGGGTGACGACGACTTCGACGAGACCTTGGCGGCTGCGCGTCGGATTATCCGGCAGGTTCAGGACCTGAGCGAGCGCCTTGTAGGGCCCCTTGATGCGCCGAAGGCTGAACCTGCAGTTTAGAGTAGCTGTCGTCTGATGTACAGGTTTAGCTATAGGGGGCAAATGTGCCTGTGTAAGTATGATAACAGATTGAAATACTTTCGAGTTAAGAGAGTTGATCTGTTTATTCGAAAGCGAGAGTGCCTGATTTGATTTGCGACCTGTATGGCGCAGCCGCCTAGTATGTTAGGCAGCGGCCTAGGTTTTTCAAGTGTAACCTGTATGCCGCAGTCTCTGATTTTATCAGGTGGCGACTTAGGATTTTTGTAACTTGACCTGTATGGCGCAGCCCCCGAGTCGCTCGAGTGGTGGCCTAGGATTTTGGCTAAGACTTGTCTGGCGCAGCCCCCGAGTAGGTCTAGTGGCGGCCTAGGATTGCAAGCGTTACCTGTTTGGCGCAGCCCCCGAGTACGTCGGGTGGTGACCTAGGATTTGGAACTTGTCCTGTGCAGCGCAGCCCCCGAGTGGGTTCGAGTGGCGGCTGAGGATTTTTCTGAGAAGGCCTGTTTGGCGTAGCCCCCGAGTAAGTCGAGTGGTAGCCTAGGGTTGCAAGTGTGACCTGTGTGGCGCAGCCCCCGTGTGTGGCGGACGGCGCCCTAGGATTTTGAACTTGACATGTATGGCGCAGCCCCCGAGTCGGTCGAGTGGCGGCCTAGGGTTTTTGACTTTATGCTTGTATGGCGCAGCCCCCGAGTAAGTTGGGTGGCGGCCTAAGCTTTTATTTCAACCTGTGTGGCGCAGCCCCCGAGTAGCTCGGGTGGCGACCTAGGATTTTGGCCATGCTTGTATGGCGCAGCCCCCGAGTGGTTCGGGTAGCGACTTAAGCTTATTTTTCAACCTGTGTGGCGCAGCCCCCGAGTGGTTCGAGTGACGGCCTAGGATTTTTGAGCTTCCTCTGAGTGACAGGTAAAGGAGACAGAATTTCTTCAAATCACTTTATTGATTCTTGCGAACAGGCCGCCTCATTAAAACCCTTCCAGTCCCCTCAGGTACCCTGGTGAGGGAAAGAGTGCGTCTGAAACCTGCCGCGCTGGTTTTCTTGTACAATGGTTGTTTTGAACTAGGCGTAGAACCGGCGGAGTTGTGCTACGTTCCACGGGTTGCTGCAGTCTGCTCCTGTCTTCGAGTCCTTTAGGCGGTAGGATCCATTGCCTATTGCTTCTGTTACGATGTACGGGCCCTCCCATGGGGAAGCGAGCTTGTGCACCTTCTTTTGCTTGAGTCGGAGAACCAGGTCGCCTGCCACGAACGCTCTTGGTCGCAGCCTCCGAGTGTGACAATTGCGCAGGTTCTGCTGATACACGGCTGACCGTCCCAGGGCGATGTCGCGCGCTTCATCCAGGGTGTCTCTGCTATCTTCGAGTGCCTCCTCTGCTTCCGACTCGTCGTAGGCGACTACTCTCGGTGCGTCGAACTTGATGTCGCAGGGGAGGACCGCTTCTGCGCCGTACACCATGAAGAATGGAGTGTACTGGGTGGACCTATTCGGCGTTGTTCGCAGACTCCAGAGGACCGATGGCAGTTCTTCCAGCCATGCGCCTGCTGCGCGTTTTAGGGGCACGCGCAGTCGTTTCTTGATGCCGCTGCAGACGAGGCCATTGGCTTTCTCCACTTGTCCGTTGGACTGCGGGTGCGAGACAGACGCGTAGTTGAGTTTGATCCCCTACTCTGAGCAAAAGTCATTGAATTCTTCGGCTGTGAAGTTCGAGCCGTTGTCGGTGATGATCCCGTTTGGTACCCCAAATCTGAAGATGATTGACCTGATGAAGTTGACCGCTGTGGACGCAGTCGAACTTGTGATGGGCACGGCTTCGATCCACTTTGTGAACTTATCGACTGCAACCAGGAGGTGAGTGTGACCTCCGGGTGAGGATTTCTTCAGCGGGCCCACCATGTCCAGACCCCATTGGGCAAAGGGCCAGTCTAATGGTATTGTATTGAGTTCAGATGCTGGGGCGTGCGGCTTGTTGGCAAATTCCTGGCACCCTGTGCATTTCTTCACCAGCTCCTCGGCGTCCTGCATGGCTGTCAGCCAGTAGAACCCGGCTCGTAGCGCCTTGGCCACCAGTGCCCGACTGCTGGCGTGATGCCCGCAGATACCCGCGTGGATGTCGAGTAAGATGGCTTGGCCGTCGAATGGATCTACGCACCTTTGCAGGATTCCTGAGATGCTTCTTTTGTAGAGTTCTCCGTTGATGACGGTGAAACTTTTGGAGCGTCTGATGATGCGCTTTGCTTCGACTGGTCGGCTGGCAGCTTCTGATGCAGTATGTATGCCAGGTACGGTCCTGTCCATGTGGCTTCGACTAGCATGACTTCCATGGGGACCTTGTCTTGGCTTGGCGGGTTGACATCGCCTTTTGTTGTTGCAGTGCTTGCTATACTCTGAGTCTTCATGGATCTCTGCGTGATGCACTCGAGGAAGACGCCGGGTGGGACTGGCACCCTGTCTGAGCCCATGTTAGCTAGGACGTCGGCTTCCTCGTTGCTTTCACGGCCAATGTGGCGCAGCTCGCAGCCGTCGAAGTTGCCTTCCCACTGGTTGTAGAGGTCTCTGTAGGCGATCATGTTGTCAGCGATGGCGTCGCAGGACTTCATGGTTTGCTGTACCACCAGGTAGGAGTCGCCGTAGATCATGAGGTGCGTGGCGCCGCAGTTCTTGGCCATCCGCATGCCGTGGATCAGGGCCATGTACTCGGCTTCGTTGTTGGACGGCGTCGGAAAGTCCATCTGTAGGACATACTTGAGCTTGTCGCCTTTGGGGGAGATGAGCACGACTCCTGCCCCGGCTGACTTGAACTTCTTGGAGCCGTCAAAGTACATTGTCCAAGCGTTGGACAAGTCGGGGACGTTTGGTAGCTGGGCTTCTATCCACTCGGTGGTGAATTCTGGGAGAACTTGGGCCTTGATAGACTTCGGGTGAGCATACTTCAGACCCCATGGTCCTAGTTCGACAACCCACTTGGCGACTCGTCCTGTCGCGCACTGGTTTGTGAGAATGTCTGCTAGCCCAGAGGAGCTTACCACCGTGATCGGGTGCTCGGAGAAGTAGTGGACGACCTTCCTGGAGGTCATGAAGGCTCCGTATGCCAGCTTCTGGTAATGAGGGTAGTTCTGCTTGGACAGGGTGAGTACTTCGCTGAGGTAGTAGACGGGCCTCTGCACCGGGTGACTGTGCCCTTCTTCTTCGCGTTCGACTACGAGCACCGTGCTTACCACCCTGTTTGTTCCTGAGACGTATAGGTACAGCGGCTCATTTTCCAGTGGTGCCACGAGGACTGGAGAAGTTGTCAGTGTTTTCTTGAGATGGTCGAACGCGTCCTGCGCCTCTTGTGTCCACTCAAACTTGTCTGCCTTCTTCATCAGTTGGTAGAAAGGTAAGGCTTTCTCTCCCAACTTACTAATGAACCGGCTGAGAGCTGTGACTCGGCCAGCTAATCGTTGCACCTCCCTGAGCTTGGTTGGTGCTGGCATTGAGTATGTTCTGCACCTTCTCGGGGTTTGCTTCGATTCCTCTTGCGGATACAAGGTACCCTAGTAGCTCTCCGGCTGGTACGCCGAACACGCACTTCTCTGGATTGAGCTTGATCTGATATAAGTCCAGTGCGGCGAAGACCTTGCGGAGGTCGTCGACTAGGGTATCCTCCTTTCGGGTAGTAACGACGATGTCGTCGACATAGACTTGGACGATTTGCCCGATTAGCCCCTTGAGGCATGCTTGCATTGTCCGCTGGTACGTGGCACCTGCGTTCTTTAACCCGAACGGCATCGTCTGGTAGCAAAAAACGCCGTCGGGTGTGATGAAGGCTGTCTTCTCTTCGTCCTCGACTTTTAGCCTGATCTGCTGGTAACCTGAGTAGGCATCCAGAAAAGGTAGGCGTTCGCAACCTGCAGTCGAGTCGATTATCTGGTCTATCCGCGGGAGCGGGAAGTGGTCCTTGGGGCAGCATTTGTTGACTGCGGTGAAGTCAACACACATGCGCAGTTTCTTCGTCTTCTTTTTCTCAACTAGAACCGGGTTGGCGACCCAGTCCGAGTCCTTGATCTCTCGGATGAACTTGGCGTGTAGTAATCTGTCGACCTCCATGGTGATCGCGTCTCGTTTGGGTCCTGAGAAGCGTCGCATGGATTGCTTGACTGGTCTTGCGTCCTTGTGGACTTTTAGAGAGTGCTCGGCGAGTTCCCTGGGTATCCCTGGCATGTCAGAGGGTTGCCATGCAAAGATTTTCCAGTTCTCACGTAGGAACTCGACGAGCGCGCCTTCCTATGCGGGGGTCAGACTCGATGAGACCTTGACCGTCTTTCCACTGTCAGTCGGATGGACTTGGTGGGTGACAGTGTCGTCATTCGTTTTGAACGCTGCGTCTTTGGCAGGCTTCTTGCGAGCCGGGAAGATGGTCTTGTCGTTGTCGGCTGATATGGCCTTGAAGTGCTCTTCGACGCCGAAGAACTCGGAGATCTTGGCGAACTCGCGGTCGCAGCTGTTGGAGAGCCCGAAGTCGCCGCGGACGGTGATCACTCCTACCGAATTCCTCCCGGAGGTCGCGGCGAGCGACGCCATGCATGAAGGCGTCCATTACTCGATCCTCTGATACGGGTTCCATGGTATTGCGGAGGAGTGTCCACCTCTGGATGTAAGAGCGGAGCGACTCATCCTTCCCTTGCTTGCAGGCCTGCAACTCGATGTAGGTCGTCGGCCTGGCGAATGTTCCTGAGAAACTCTTGATGAAGTTGTCCTGGAATTCCTCCCATGTCCGGAAAGAGTCTTTGGGTTGACTGGTGAGCCACCCGCGTATCGAGTCTGTCAGCATGAGCTGGATGTATTGCATTGCTGTAGTCGACGTTCCGCCTTGACAGGTGCAAGCGATGAGATAGTCTTCGAGCCATAGCTTTGGGTCTTGCTTCCCGTCGTATTTTGCTGTGCCAGCCATCAACTTGAAGCCTTTAGGCATGCGGGTGTCGCGGATGTTGAAGCTAAAGCATGATGCGCCACACGGCTCGAAGTCGCGGTCGGCGTGGTTGTTCGCGTGTGCCGCGCTAGCCGAACGCTCCTTGCGGCTGCGGTCCACCGTCTTCTGTGTCAGGACGTCACGGAGGTCCTTAACTGGCTGTCGCTGCGCCGCTGGGATGCCCGATGTCGTTGGTTCATTTGCTCGGTTGCTAGGCCCCTTGGCCGCCAGAGCTTCTTCGATTGCCCTTATGGAGGCGATTTGTTGCTTGTGGAGGAGGGAGCGCGCGTCAGGTATGTCTCGACTGCGATCAGGGCGGCATTCGCCGTCTTTGGGACGGGTATCCCGTTTTCATCTTCGGTGACGAAGGACGAGTCGAGGTTGCGGGTGAGCCTTGTTCGATCAGCTTCTGCCATGTGGGGGACACGGGCTCTGGTTCGCCGTGCTCCCTGGTTCACCTCTGTGGAGGATATGAAGGAGAGGGCGGCTCGCCTGGCACTCGATGCATCTGCGTCCCTTTTGCGCCTGAGAAGTTCAGCTTTTTCGGCGCGAATTCGTTCGCCTTCCTTGCGTAGCAAGTACTGGACCGCCAGGTGATCTTCTCGAGGTGCGTTGGGTGGCGGGAACGTGCCTTCATCCACATGCTTCATGGCTTGGATCGCCATGTCCCGCGTGATGATAAGTTTAGTCTGGTCCGGCATGTCCACCTCTAGCGGATATGCGGGTTCGTCTTCGTCGTCATGCGGTGCTGTGCCGGCCATGAAGACTTGCTTGGGGTAGACTCAAATTGGAGAGTTGGTGCTGCCGCTGCTGCTTCTGTTGCCCGCTTCTTGCTCGGGGTCGAAAATTGCCGCAACGTGGCGCGCGGCGCACCCACTGTCGCGTCTCTTCGCGATTGTCCATGTGCTCACACTCGCCGGGGCGAGTGCGATTGGCTTGGGGTAGACCTGGGATCTCCACGAAGACGAGGGCGCGCGTGACATGGTTGTCGGACGCGGGACCCTGGTCGGCCGCGTGGGTGCGACGGTGGAGGTGGATCTTGACTTGATCGACCGCACGACCGAAGTTGGGGTAGCAGACTCTATTCGCGCGGCCGTTGCCGAGATTGTCGATGTAGTTGTCCTCTTCGCGGGTGCAGCTGGCGCGAACCCTGCGGGTGTGGCAGATGCGATCTTCGCGGGTTCAGCGGTTGCGATCTCCGCCGGTGCGGCAGATGCGATCTTCGCGGGTTCAGCGGTCGCGATCTCCGCGGGTGCGGAAGATGCGATCTCGGCGGGTCCAGCGAGCGCGATGGTCGGCGATTTTGGTGACGCCGTTGCGCGTAGCGTAGTAGTCGTAGACCTGAGTATGCCACGACTATCGATGCAACAGAATATGGAGCCGAAGGTGATGTGAATACCTTTGTCCAGATCGGCGTACACCGATTGATGAGCTGGCGAGTGGATGACGTACTCGAAGGAGCCGAATCGGGTCGACTCACTGATGGCGGATGCGCCGATCTTCATTGCGGATGGAGCCGGTGCGACCATGATCCTAGCACTTGTTGACCTTCCCATAGACGGCGCCAATTGACGAGGTGCTAACTCGACAAGTCCCAGGGTTGTGCACCCCGGGTTGATTGATGGGGAGAGAGATGAGTGCAAGGTGATCACGACGGCTGACAAGCGAGGTTTACCCAGGTTCAGGCTCCCGGAGGATAACACCCTACTCCTGCTTGTCTGGTTATTGATGCGAGTAGCGATTACAATGGCGAGATTGCGATCTCGCCAGGGTTTGTCGTAGTGGTTATGAGCGTGTCCTCTAGGACGGGCAACCCTCCTGGCTTTATAGGTAGCCAGGTCTCGGGTGGTTGGTACAGATACGGTAGGTCACAAGACCTAACCGAGTTGGACTAGGATACGAGGTACCCCGAGTGGGCCTTCTGCGGGCCTTTCCATCCTTGGCGCGGCCCAGGTAGCATCATCGTGGGCTACCCGCAACGCAGCCCCACGTCAGATGAGTTCGGCGCCGAAAAATCCATCGGGAGGTTGAAGAAGGCACGACGCCTGCGTGCGGGCCACGTGCGTCAAAGAGAGAGGAAGCGAGGCACGGGCTGGGCTGCTCGTGGGCCGATGGGAGCTGCGCGCGCGGTAGATAGGGCTCGGCCGGCCCGTTAAGAAATCTTTTTAATTAAACTATTTTTCTGTTTTAAAACTTTTCAAAACAATTTGATTTTTAAATCCTATCAAAACATTTCATAACAATTCATAAAAATATGTTTTGAAAAGCTAATTTAATTTAGAACTTTTTGATATCATTTTGCTAAATAAATAAAATAATAAAATACATATTTTTATAAGGAGCTCAATTAGACCTCTTTATGGAAAACAACTTTATTTAAACTTATAATTAAAATTCAAATTATTCTTTATGTGATTTCAATACCATGCCTATAAGATGCATGATGCATGATGCATGAATTCAAGTTTTAAATTTTTGAGAAATTTGGGATGTTACAGACTAACCCCCTTAGGAGGAAGCTCGCCCTCGAGCTTCGGAAAGGTCAGCAAATAGGTGTGGGTGGTCTTCTCGGAGGTCATCCTCTCGTTCCCAGGTGGCTTCGTCCTCGGTGTGATGATTCCACTGGACTTTGCAAAACTTGATGGTTTTGGTACGGGTGACTCTTTCTGTTATCTGTAATATCTTGATGGGCTTCTCTTCGTATGTCAGGTCACTCTCCAATTGTACTTCCTCGAGGGGTACAGTATCCTTTAAAGGAACTCCCATCATCTCGGGATGACATTTCTTCAACTGACTGACGTGGAACACATTATGAACAGCAGACAGAACTTCGGGTAGTTCTAACTCATATGCCACTTCACCTTTGCGAGAAAGAATTTTGAATGGTCCAATGAATCGAGGTGCTAACTTTCCTTTGATTCCAAACCTTTTCACACCCCGAAGTGGTGACACTCTTAAATAGGTTCTATCACCCACTTCGTAGGTGAACTCTCTACGCTTGGAATCTGCATAGCTTTTCTGGCGTGTCTGTGCTATTTTCAATCTGTCCTTAATTAGCCTGACTTTCTCTTCAGCATCCTGTATTATATCAGGTCCAAAGAAACTCCGTTCTCCTACACCACTCCACAACAGTGGGGTTGTGCATTTCTTTCCATATAAGGCTTCAAACGGTGCCATCTCAATGCTGGCTTGGTAACTGTTGTTGTAGGAGAACTCAGCGTATGGTAAATTATCATCCCAACTAGATCCATAGTCGAGCGCACAAGCTCTTAACATATCCTCTAAAATCTGATTCACTCTTTCAGTCTGACCATCTGTTTGCGGGTGGAAAGCCGTACTGAATTCCAATCTGGTTCCCAAAGATTCGTGCAACTGCTTCCAGAAATGAGAAGTGAACTGGGTCCCTCTATCAGACACGATACTCTTAGGAACGCCGTGAAGGCACACAATTCTCTTCATGTAAATATCGGCTAACTTTGCACTAGTATAAGTGGTCTTCACGGGTATGAAGTGAGCTATTTTGGTTAGGCGACAAACAATAACCCAAATAGAATCATAACCCGATCTGGTCCTTGGTAATCCGGTGATGAAGTCCATCCCAATAGAATCCCACTTCCAATCCGGTACTTTCAAAGGTTGTAAGAGCCCTGCTGGTTTCTGATGTTCTGCCTTCACTCGACTACATACATCGCACTTAGCAATGTATTCTGCTATTTCTCTTTTCAGATTATTCCACCAAAATCTCTCTTTCACATCCATATACATCTTGGTATTTCCCGGATGAATGGAATAAGGTGTCTCATGGGCTTCTTGCAGAATTAACTTCCTAATATCAGGATCATTGGCCACACATACACGTTTTTCAAACCACAAAATCCCTTGCTCATCCTCATGAAATCCTTTAGCTTTGCCTGCTCTTAGATTGACTTTGATCTCTTCTATTTCCTTGTCTCCTTTCTGAGCTTCACGTATCTTGTCCATCAAAGTGGGTTGTACAACTAATGAGGTTACAAACCCTTCAGGTACTACTTCCAATCTGAGGTCCTTGAATGTCTTGCATAAATCCTCGGGTAATTCTCCTGCTGTAAGGCCATTCACATACACTTTACGACTCAGAGCATCTGCTACCACATTAGCTTTCCCCGGATGGTATTGGAGACTTAGATCATAATCTTTAATAAGTTCCAGCCATCTTCTTTGTCTCATGTTCAATTCCTTCTGTGTAAATATGTACTTCAAAATTTTGTGGTCCGTGAATACCTCACATCTTTTTCCCATCAGGTTACTCCAAGTTTTCAGGGCATGCACTACTGATGCTAATTTGAGATCATGAGTTGGATAATTTGCTTCATGTTTCTTGAGTTGTCTAGAGGCATAAGATGCCACTCTGCCTTCCTGCATCAACACACTTCCCAAGCCTTGGCGTGAAGCATCACAATACACTTGGAATTCCTTCTCCAGATCAGGTAAGCATAGAACTGGGGTTGAAACCAGACGTTTCTTCAACTCCTGAAAACTGGCTTCGCATGCCTCAGTCCACTCAAATTTCTTCTCCTTCTTTAATAATTCTGTCAAGGCCTTGGCAATCTTGTAGAAGTTTTCAATGAATCGTCGGTAGTATCCTGCTAGGCCCAGAAAACTTCGTAATTCTCCAACACTCTTCGGCGGTTCCCAATTAGTTACAGCTGAAACTTTTTCAGGATCCACCGCTATACCTTCCTTGGACACCACATGGCCTAAAAATCCGACTTGTTCTAACCAAAACTCACACTTGCTGTACTTGGCATACAACCTATGTTCACGTAATCTCTGCAATACTAGACGCAAGTGCTCTTCATGTTCTTTGTGACTCTTGGAGTAGATTAGAATATCATCTATGAACACTACCACAAACTTATCCAGAAAATCCATGAACACTTTATTCATCATATTCATGAAATAGGCTGGTGCATTGGTTAATCCAAACGGCATTACTGTGTACTCATAAGAGCCATATCTCGTAACAAATGCAGTCTTGGGTATATCCATTTCTCTAATTTTCATTTGGAGGTACCCCGATCGAAGATCGATCTTTGAGAAAACGCAAGCACCTTCCCGTTGATCAAATAGTTCATTTATCTTGGGTAATGGGTACTTGTTTTTGATAGTTTGCTCGTTTATATCTCTATAATCCGTGACTAGCCTCTGGGTTTTATCCTTCTTTTTAACAAATAAGACTGGTGCTCCCCATGGCGATGAACTTGGACGAATGAATCCTTTCTGGATATGTTCCTCCAGTTGCTTCTTAAGCTCTTTCAATTCATCGACGGCCATAGGATAAGGTCTTTTAGCTATTGGTCCTGTTCCCGGCTTCAGTTCGATGAGAAACTCTACATCTCTATCGGGTGGCATTCCCGGTAGTTCTTCCGGAAAAACATCTGGGTATTCCTTGACAATAAGCACATCACCAAGGCTAACCCCCTTAAGAGAATTTAGCCTAACCTTCTTAAGTTCGAAAGTTGATCTGAACTTAATCTTCCTTTTCTCTGGGGTGGTGAGGGTGATTTCCCTATTTGCACAGTCTATGATTCCTTCAAAACGAGTCATCCAATCCATTCCGATGATAACATCCAATCCTTGGGTTTCTAGGATGACTAAGTCTGTTTGAAAGGTGTGTTTTCCGATTTGCAAGTCTAACGTCCTACACACGGAATTTACTATCATCTCTCCTCCAGGTGAACTTACCCTAATAGGTTTTACTAGACTTTCCTCAGCTAACCCATGTTTGTTTACAAAAGATCTTGATATGAATGAATGAGATGCTCCAGTATCAAATAAGACTAATGCTGGAAAGGAGTTGAGCAAGAACGTACCAATCACAGCATCAGGTTCATCATGAACTTCTTCCACATTGATGTGGTTCACTTGTCCCTTCTGGAAAGGATTGGGCTTGGAATTTTCATCAGCTTTCCTCTCTGGGCATTCCGTTGCATAATGTCCTGTCTTCTTGCACTTGAAGCAAGTCACATTAGACAAGTCTTTCTTTCCTTCATAGTTAGGACGGTGATTACCATTCCCATGATTATGGCCATGGTGATGGTTTCCCCTGGATCCACCATTATTTCCATTGTATCCTCCATTATTTCCTTTGTATCCTCCATTATTTCCTTTGTATCCTCCATTGTGGTTATGACCATGATGTTTTTGGCCACTACCAGTGTTGGAGTGATTCCAGGGTTTATGGCTACTGACTTCAGAGGTGTGTTGTTTCTTATATGTCCCTTCCGAATGAACCTTACTTGCACTTAACTTCCTCTTCCTATTCTCTTCCTTTCTTATGTTGTTGTCCAGGGTGACAGCTTGATCCAGCAGAGCTTGATAATTTGGAGTATATGCCACAGACAAGGGTATCTTCAGTTCTCCCCTAAGTCCATTGAGGAACTTTTCCTTCCTTTTTGCATCAGTATCAATGTCCTCTTGTGCATACCTTGATAGCATACAGAAGTCATCCATATACTCCTTCAGAGTTCTACCTCCCTGCCTCAAGCTGCGAAATTCCTCTTTCTTCAGGTTCATTATACCTGAGGAGATGTGAGCATTCCGGAAACCATCCTTGAACGCATCCCATGTCATGCCATCCAAAGGATGAGTCACTTGATAAGTCTCCCACCACAATGCTGCGGGTCCTTCCAACAGGTGTGCAGTCAACCTCACTTTTTCTGCCTCAGAACACTCACAAGTTACTAAGTCCTTGTTGACTGAACGGAGCCAATCATCCGCCACTATTTGTTCAGTAGCAGAGGAGAACTTATTAGGCCTAAACCTTAGGAATCTAGCAAGTCTGTCCACTGGAGGTGGTGGTGGAGGTGGCGGGTTGTTGTTGTTGTGGTTGTTGTTGTTGTTGGTTGCTGCAATGAATTGAGTCATCATATTCATCAACTGAGCTTGAGCGGCCATCAGTTGTTGCATGGCATCATCGTTGTTGGTATCACGACGAGGAGGCATCTGTAGGGTTTTCAGCATAGATGAGTGAAAGATAGACAGAACTAAGAGAAGAAAAATCCTACCCATGCACAAAGCAACCAAGTCAACACAATCAACACTCAAAAGACAACTTAAAAAGAAAAGTCTACTTAGCAAATCGAAACAAGTATTCTAAGTTGAGTTAAATACACAACAGAGTCTACAAACCAATCATCCTAACATTGTCACACCACAAGTTGGAGATCAATGTTTTTAAAAAGAACAACGAACTAAACGAGGGAGAACATGGTGGTCCAACTACTAAGTCTAAACTTCGTCCATGACGTCTCCTTCATCTTCTTCGACTTCCTCGATGGTGATGCCTTCCTTCGTAAGGATCTCCTTGTAGTCATTCACCTCCTTCTCCAAGGCCTCGTTCTTCTCCTGTAACATTGTCGTCTCACGGTGCAGAGTCTCGATCGCTTCCTTCTCCAGGACTTCAATCTTCTCTTGTAGCATTCTCTTCTCACGGCGTAGAGTCTCGATCAAATCTCGATCAGCTTCGAACTCGACGTCGTTGCTCAGAATTTCATCCTTCAAGGTCTTGATCTCCTTGTTCTTGTCTCTAATTCTCTTTTCTTGATTTTGGAACTTCTTCTCTTGAGCTCGGAATTTCTCCTCTTGAGCGTTGGCCACGTCTTCTTGGGCTTCAATCTTCTTTTGAGTCTCCTTCACTTGTGCCATTATTTCATCATTCTTCAACAGCTCGTTGCGCCTATCCTCTTCGAGTTGCCAGAGGTGAAGTTCTAAGTCTTGGAGATATGGGTACAAAGGTTCTGGTTTGTTTTTGTCTTCCTCGCTAACAAGGTAGGGTATCCCATGTTCGTCACGTTGGCCAAGGTTAGAAAAGTAGTGGTCTTTTAACTCCTCCTGGAATTGCCAGCAAAGACGTCCTATTAGCTCCTGCATGACGAGATTCAGCCCTTTCTCCAAGGAGTCACTAATTGACTTGTACTGGATGTCTTCGGTCTTGGGTTCAGTCTGGCGCCCTAGCTTGTTGGAAAAGACGAATTCCCCATAAGTCTTCTTTGTTGAAGTGCTTCAGCTGGCTTGCCTTGATGATGGGTGTTGGAAGTGCCAACAGTTCTACTAACTCTAGAAGATATCTTCCAAAGCGCATGTCCTTGAAGTCCTCCGCGGTTTGATACATGAAGAACGACATCCTTGAGTGATAAAGGTAGAGTTTGTTAAAACAAGACACAAGGTAAGAAATACTAGTTGTGGTGTACTTAAGTACTTAGAGAAAAAGAAGTTCTTTTCTAAAAGGTGATCAACACTATTATCAACTCTTGGTAAGTCGGATAATCACTATAATGAGAGAGACAGACACCCGGCCAGCCACTTATAATTGTGGAACAGGTCTCATGTACGCGGACATGTAAGGTTAGTCCCGGGCCGCTTCATCCCACTATGCCGCTAGGATCCAACATACT
This sequence comes from Poa annua, assembly GCA_026929855.1. Classification (NCBI taxonomy): domain Eukaryota; kingdom Viridiplantae; phylum Streptophyta; class Magnoliopsida; order Poales; family Poaceae; genus Poa; species Poa annua. The sequence goes on from CM049428.1 coordinate 31,941,242, forward strand.
TCAAAGATCCTACATACTATGATCAAAAGAGGCTTAACCAATCCTAAGGGCTCGAACCTACAGGCAACACTTTTGCTCTGATACCATTTTGTAGCGCCCCATCTTTTAAATAAAGATGGAACACCTGTGTTATGTGCTAGTCCCTGGATCACTGCCAGCACCACAGTACAAAATACATAGTATCATTGCATAAGTATCAAATTACTACAACAAGATCCAAAAAATAGCTAAGTATAGCTTTATTACAAAGTGCATAGTCATGAAGACTAGCTAAAATATTCAGAGTTCACAACGAAAGTAATAGCAATGAGCCTCTTCTTCAAGCATGCGCCACAGGCAGACATGTTGGGTGTAAACTCGAGTCCAAACTCACTCCTCATCAGAATTACCTGCACATTTGAATATGCAGCCCCCGTAGGAGGTCAATACAATGAAGTATTGGCAAGTGACTATGGTGGATAATTTATGACAAGTCTAATTCTATATGCATATTTGGCTTGGTGGAATTGTAGGCTATTTTGTAGAAAGCCAGTTTTGTCCTATCTTTTGTAAAACAATTTTGTTTCTCAAAGACTTGGCACCAAGGGATGAAGCCCAAGTGCACCAAAAATTCTTTCCTTGGTCGAATTTTACTTTATGAAAACTATGATGAGATTCTTCCGTCCATCCTTGTCCAGTTGCTCGAAGTAGTCCACCACCGGGGACACGGCTGAGTACTCAGATTGTCGACTCTGCAGAGGTTGTGCACTTTCACCTTGAGACTCAATTAACCCAAACATCCTATACACGCGGAGTGCATTAAGGAAAGGAGAGAATTGAGACAAGAACTTTCAGAAGAAGAATGCAACCATACTAGCAAGACCCGTTCCACCTACCAGCTCTACATCTGCTTGTCAAGCTGACAAGTTGCACTCTCACAACTTAGTAATTCTAGACAGAGCCCATTGTCAAAAGGCTGCACGGGAAGCTTCTAAACTTGGAGGGACTTAGAAATCTCTTTGTTCCTGGGTGGCCGTCCACAAGTGCGCTTCTGGGTGACAACCACCATGCTCATGCCCCTAAGTAGAATAGACATTCATACTAGGCAACGACAACAACAAGCATAGTCCCAAAAGCCACTCAACATAAACCAAACAACCAATTCCACCCAGGTGTGCATTTAAAGTTTAACACTTAGCAATATTTCTATAACATGGTAAGTAAACACTTTTTATAGCATTGCTAAGCATCTAATAAAACTTTTGATGGCTGCATGGAAAGGGATGGCTACATACTACTAGGATATTTTCAAAGTGTACTAACTTAGCATTATAAGATAGTTCAAAATTCCCTATCATGCATACTACTCAAAATATACTACTAATGCATATAGAAAATATTGGGTAGATTTATGAATGTCACTTGCCTTGGTAACAAGAGGAACAAGCACAGCAAGAAAAACAATCACAAGAAGGGCCTTCCTCCTCTTCACAATCTAGAGACAAACAATGAAACTAAATAAACACACAAACACAACACTTAAAAATATCAAGACAAAAATATGTATGCATGCTTGATATGCAATGAACTTAATCAAGACAAAATAAATACAATTTTATTTCCTCTGTTATTAATGCATGAAATGCAATGATCAATATTTTAATATTTTATTTAATCATTTAAAATATTGAGCATAACATAGAAGTTTTAAGCCCTAAAACCAAATTCTTTAATTCTATTATGAAAAGTTTCAAATAAAACTCAAGTTGCACTCTCTGGACAGAGGGCATTAATAAAATTCTAAAACAATTGGATTTATCTGGAAAGAATTTTTATTAATTAAGTTATAGATTTAATAGCCGAAAAGCTAAACAATTAAATTCCGCAATTTAAAATACACTACAAAGACAAACTAATGAAACCACACTAAACTACATGAGCAGAGCTTTACGTGGGTATAAAATTCATCAAAATTAGATGAACAGATCGAAAGTTATGAATTTTGCAAGTTTGTATTGTTTTTCTGTTTTTAATTATAAATCCATCCGAAATAGAAAATGAAAAGGCCACGCTGCGCCATCTGATTGGCTGATACCGCTTCGATCGGATCGCTATTGCTAACCGTCTGATCTAAATAACGTGGACGCTCCAGATCAATCCGATCTAGATCCATTGGATATAGATCCGACGGCCCGGACGCAAGGACACGGACGGGCGGCGCGGTCCGCCGGAATTCCTCCGACCGTGGCGGCGCCATCGCCGGAAAAGCTCCACAATTTGCGAAACGAAGAACGACGGGGACAGATGCTCACCGATTGATGCGTGATGACGAGGCGGTCTCGATGGCGCGGCAGAGGCGTTTGCGGTGGTCTAATCCTTCCCCTAACGCTCGCCGGAGTTGGAGTGGCGGACGGCGTCGGCGGTCGCGGACGGAGGCGTCGCTGGTCTGCAAACCAAAACACGAGACCATGTCAAAACGATGCGCAAAGTCGAGAGGAGGTGAGGGAAGGAGACGAGGGAGCGCGGGGTGGTCGTAGGGTCCCGTACGTCGAGCTCGACCGCGGCGGAACCGGCGAGATGCGAGCTCCGATTGTGGGCAGCCTTGCGGCGATGGAGCTAGGTTTTTGGGCGGAATCGAGCGGCGGAATCGCGGGGTATTAATAGGGGGCGAAGGCACGGATTAAAACCGTTTCTAACGATCTGAATCGATCTCGAGTTGGGGATGAGTTCGGCGCCGGAAAATCCGTCGGGAGGTTGCAGAAGGCACAACGCCTGCGTGCGGGCCCCGCGCGTCAGAGAGAGAAGAAGCGAGGCGCGGGCTGGGCTGCTCGTGGGCCGATGGGAGCTGCGCGCGCGGTAGATAGGGCTCGGCCGGCCCGTTATGAACTCTTTTTAATTAAACTCTTTTTCTGTTTTAAAACTTTTCAAAACAATTTGATTTTTAAATCCTATCAAAGCATTTCAGAAAAATTCATAAAAACATGTTTTGAAAAGCTAATTTAATTTAGAACTTTTTGATTTTTTTTTCTAAATAAATAAAATACAGATTTTTATAAGGAGCTCAATTAGACCTCTTTATGGAAAACAACTTTATTTAAACTTATAATTAAAATTCCAATTATTCTTTATGTGATTTCAATGCCATGCCTATAAGATGCATGATGCATGATGCATGATGCATGAATGCAAGTTTTAAATTTTTGAGAAATTTGGGATGTTACACTCCCACTAAAAATATGTCATCTACATATACGAGGGTTTAAGTTCCCACTCAAAAATATGTCTCTTACATATTAAACTTGAGTAAACTAATTTGACTCCCACTAAAATTAGTAAATTCATAATTTCTTTTTCGATATTTTGGTCAAGCAAAAATCATTGATCATTTATCAATTCGAGTATTAATACGAACCATCAGTATTCTGTTAATACATATCCCACATACTTTAAGCATGTCTACATTTATGTAGTCACCAAATTTGATTTTGTCTATGACACATTTCTTGACAAAATATGCTAATGTCTTTCTTATAGTTGCACTTCTTTCATATAACACTTTATATGATAATTAAGCAATCTTATTCTTTTAATAAGATTTAGTGTAACATTTACTGTTTTAATCCTTTAAATGTAACTTGGAATTTAAGACTCAAAAAGCCTTTGTTCGTATTCTGATATTTTCTCAACTTTTTTTGTATTCTTAAGGTGTACCTTGTTCTGTTAACAACATCTAAAAAACTTAATATTAAAAACTGTAACCTGACAGCAAATATTATTATAATAATACCTTATTTAAAATCTTCTTGTATGAAAATACTATAAACTCTTTGAAGAGGATTGCAAGCAGAAAACAATTTTCCAATCTCCTTCACTCTTATCATCAAATTTTCATTTCCATTTGCAGAGATATACTTTTCGGAACATATTCCAATATTCTACTTTTATGAAAATAGGTCTGATACCTTATTTTAAGCTTCTACTTTTATTCCATTAACCATAATTCAAAGTATCTTATTTTCCTTGGAATTACACAAACATCAATATAAGTATCTAATCATATAATCATCTATTCACGACACTTACAGTCGATCACACGAATCATCGTTGAAAAATATCTATTTGCTAAAGTGGATGTCGACTATAATGTTTTGAACATATTAAGAGATTCTACAAGAGATTCTGAAAGACCACACTTTATCTAAAATAGAGTATGATTATAATATTTCACATATCACTATATTGGATATTATAATTTTGTGAAACGAATTTCAACAAGTCTTTTGTGTTGAAACCATAATTCAAAAATATTGTCATGTTTGATCAAATCCCGTGAATACAATATTCACTAATCTTTCTTCTGAAATCCTTTGATCTTTAATCAAATTGTTTTTCAGACTCATGATTCATTATGCAAATATATTTATTTTCTTAACATCATAGAAAAATTCAAACCAATGAATTCCACCACTTATTTAATTTAATAATCATCTAGTATGACTTTCAATTAATTGCCTTGCACATTGACACTTCAATATCCAATTTTAATTCTAATCAATTCAGCACATGCAACTCTTTAATAGATCGAAGTATCTATTATTTCTTACATTGCTTTTATGATCAAATTTGGTGGTGTTTGTTCCTGTAACAAAATCATTTAATCTTTGGACACAAAATTTATCATTCCCGCTTTTATAAATGTATATCAAGTTATTATTCAAGTAATGTAATTGAGATGTGATTGCATAAAAACTTTACTCATAATATAAAACAACTGACTTGTTCCATTATATAAAACAACCGATTTGTTCTATTACATATATGAATAACTTTGTCTTGCAACATTAAAGACACTTGTAACATCCCAAATTTCTCAAAAATTTAAAACCTTGCATTCATGCAATATTCATCATATAGTCATGGCATTTAAATCACAAAAGGAATAATTTAAAGTTAATTATTAGTTTGAATAAATTTGTATTCCAGAAAAGAAGTGAAATTGAACTCCTTATAATATTCCTGATTTTATTTGAATATTTATTTATCAAGATACTTCTAAAAAGTTCTAAATTTAATAACCTTTCTAAAACATATTTGTATGAATTTTTCTGAAATGTTTTGATGAAGTTTAAAAAAAATTTTGAAATCAGGTTTTGAAAACATAAATTATTTTGACAAAAAAAAAGGAAAAAGTAGAAAACGAGCCGGCCCAGTTATTACTTACCGCCCGCGCACGCTGCCTCGGCCCAGCAAACTAGCCCACGCAACCCTTCTCTCTCTCTCTCTCTCTCTCTCTCTCTCTCTCTCTCTCTCTCGCTGACAGGTGGGACCCACCTGTCAGATTCATCGACCTCCCGCCGGAGATCGCGCGATACGATCCGAAGCCGGCCGTGATTTCCGAGCGAGATTCATGCACGGTTTGCTCCCCCGCACCCCCCCCTACTTAAACCCCACCCTGCCGCCACTTCCAGTGCCCCAAAAACCCTAACTACTCCGCCGCCGGGCTGCTCGCAGTCGAGCTCGAAGCTCCTCTGTTCCGTCGCCGTAAGAACCGTCGTACGGGATGCTCCGGCCACCCCGAGCACTCTCTTCTCTCATCCTGGACTTCTCTCTTCATTGCGCATGTTTGTGACTTGGTCTCGTGTCTCAAATCGCAGCTACCCGTCGCCTTCGTCCGCGACCGACGCCGCCGCCCCGCATCATGGACTCTGACGAAGGATCGCCGACGAACGGCGACGCTCTGAGGATCAACGACTCACCACCGACCCCGCCTCGACGTCCTCTACGACGCGGTAATCCTCGTTCGTCCCGTAGGACCCTAGACCCCGCACGCACGCGATGCCGGCCGTGGCTCCGCTGCGGTCCGAGAATTTCCGGCGACGGCGCCGCCCGTTTTTGGTCTTTGCTGCTGGACTGTTGGATCTAGATCAAACGGATCTAGATTGATCAATCTGGCGCGTTCATTTTTAGTTAGATCGGACGGCCTCGGTGCCGTTGGATCAAGATCGTTCAATCTGGCGCGTTCATTTTTATTTAGATCGAACGGCCTCGGTGCCGATCCGCGTCGAAACGGTATCAGCGAATCAGATCGCGCCATGTAGCCTTTATTTTTCTATTTTCGGCTGAATTTAGTAAATAAAACAGAAGTTATGCAAAACTTGGAAAATTCATATCTTTCGATCTGTAAGTCCAAATTTAAAAATTTATATCCAAGGATAGCCCTGCTCGTGTAGTTTATTTCTGAATATTTTTTTTCCTTTTGAGAACTTTTAATTCGTGTAATTATCAGATTGGTATTTCGGCTATTTAAATTCATAACTTAAATAATAAAAATTCTTTTCTAGTAAATTAAATTGTTTAAGATTTTTATTAATGTCCTCTCTCCAGAAAGTTCAACTTGTGATTTATTTGATTGTTTTCATAAAAATGATATCATGTGGATGTAGAACTTTATTTTTGATATGTTGTTTTCCAATATTTAATTGATAATTAAATTAAGAAATTTCTGGAAATTGCATTTCATGCATTTAATAACAGAAAGTATAAAATGTTAATAAGTGTGTCTTGTTACTCATAGCATATCATGGATGCATACATGTTTATGTTTTGGTGTTTTAAGTGTTGTATTGTGTGGGTATTTATTTTTATGTATTGCTTGTGCTAGATTGTAAAGAGGAGGAAGGATTTGCTTGTGATTGTTATTCTTGTTGTGCTTGCTCCTCCTGTTACCAAGGCAAGTGACATTCATGAACAAACCATTATTTTCCTATATGAATTATTAGAATATTTTGAGTAGTATGCATGATTGGAAAATTATTGTATTATTTTATCATGCTAAGTTAGCTTTATGCTATGCAAAATTCCTAGTAGTGTGAGCCATCCTTTACCATGAAGCCATTTAAAAAGTTTTATTAGATGCTTAGCAATGCTATAAAATGGTTTACTTGCTATCTTATGGAAATATTTTCTAAGTGTTAAACTTAAAATACACACCTGGGTGGATTGGTTGGTATGGTTTATGTTGAGTGGCTATTTGGGACTATGCTTGTGGTTGTCTTCGCCTAGGATGAATTTTATTCTACTTAGGACCATGAGCATGGTGGTTTTCACCTAAAAGTGCACTTGTGGATGGCCACCCAGGAACAAAGAGATTACTAAGTCACTCCAAGTTTAGATGCTTCCCGTGCAGCCTTTTGACAATGGGCTCTGTCTAGAACAATTAAGTTGTGAGAGTTCAACCTGGCAGCTTGACAAGCAGATGTAGAGTTGGTAGGTGGAACGAGTCTTGCTAGTATGGTTAAATTCTTCTTCTGAAAGTTCTTGTCTCAATTCTCTCTTTCCTTAATGCACTCCGTGTGTATAGGATGTCTGGGTCAATTGAGTCTAAAAGGTGAAAGTGCACAACCTCTGCAGAGTCGACAATCTGAGTACTTAGCCGTGTCCCCGGTGATGGACTACTTCAAGCAGGTGGACAAGGTTGGACGGAAGAATCTCAACACCGTTTTCATGAAGTAAAATTTGACTAAGGAAAGAAAAGTTGGTCCACTTGGGCTTCATCCCTTGGTGCCAAGTCTTTGAAAATAAAAGTGTTTTACAAAAAGATAGGAGAAAACTTGCTTTCTGCAAAAACAGCCTACAACTCCACCAAGCCAAATATGCATATAGAATTAGACTTGTCGTTTTATATCCACCATAGTCACTTGCCAATACTTCATTTTATTGACCTCCTTCGGGGGCTGCATATTAAAATGTGTAGGTACTTCAGACGAAGAATAAGTTTGGACTCGAGTCTACACCCAACATGTCTGCCTATGGCGCATGCTTGAAGATGAGTCTCATTGCTATTTGCTTTTGTTGTGAACTCCGAATATTCTAGCTAGCCGTCATGGTTATTTACCTTGTAATAAAGCTATACTTAGCTTTTTTTGGATCTCGTTGTAGTAATTTGATACTTATGCAATGATACTTTATATTTTGTACTGTGACGCTGTCAGTGATCTAGGGACTAGCACTTAACACAGGTGTTCCATCTTTAATAAAAGATGGGGCGCTACAAATGGTATCAGAGCAAAGTGTTGCCCGTAGGTTCGAGCTCTTAGGATTGGTTAAGCCCCTTTTTGATCATAATATTACCATCTTTGAAGTATGTTGGATCCTAGCGGCATAGTGAGATGAAGCGCGCCGGAGACTAACCTTGCATGTTCGCGTACATGAGACCTGTTCCACAATTATAAGTGGCTGACCGGGTGTCTGTCTCTCTCACTATAGTGAATATCCAATTTACAAAGAGTTGATAATAATGTTGATCACCTTGTAGAATAAAACTGATATTTTCTCTAAGTATTTTAGCACATCATGACTAGTACTCCTTGTCTTATGTTTCTGTTTTGATAATTTTACTCGTATAACTTAGGATGTCGTTCTTCATGTATCAAACCGCGGAAGACTTCAAGGACATGGTTTTGGGAGATATCTTTTTGAGATGGTTACTGGCGCTTCCAACACCCATCATCAAGGCAAGTCAGCTGAAGTAGTTCAACAAAGATGGCTTATGGGGAGTTCGCATCATGCAACGCGGGCGCCAGACTGAACCCAAGACCGAAGACATCCAGTAAAAGTCGATTAGTGACTTCTTGGAGAAAGGACTTAATCTAGTCACGCAGGAGCTAACATGACATCTTTGTGGGCAATTCCAGGAGGAGTTAAAGGACCACTACTTTTCTATCCTAGGAAAACATGATGAAGATGGGATACCCTACCTTGTAAATGAGGAAGACAAAAGCAAACAAGATCCTTTGCACCCTTATCTTCAAGACTTAGAAATTCACCTCTGGCAACTAGAAGAGGATATGCGCGATGAGCTGCTGAAGAATGATGAAATAATGGCCCAAGTCAAGGAGACTCAAAAGAAGATTGACGCCCAATAAGAAGTGGCCAACGCTCAGGAGGAGAAATTCCGGGCTCAAGAGAAGAAGTTCCAAAATCAAGAGAAGAGAATTACAGACAATAACAAGGAGATTAAAAACTTGAAGGATGAAATTCTGAGCAACGACGTCGAGTTCGAAGCTGATCGAGACTCTGCGCCGTGAGAAGAGGATGCTACAAGAGAAGATTGAAGCCCTAGAGAAGGAAGCGATCGAGACTCTATGACGTGAGAAGACAATGCTACAGGAGAAGAATGAAGCTTTAGAGAAGGAGGTGAACGACTACAAGGAGATCCTGATGAAGGAAGGCATCACCATCGAGGAGGTCGAAGAAGATGAAAGAGATGTCATGGACGAAATTTAGACTTAGTAGTTGGACCACCATGTTTTATTCTCGTTTAGCTCGCCGTTTTTAAAACATTGATCTCCAACTTGTGGTATGACAATGTTAGAATGTTTTGGTGTGCAGACTTTGTCGTTTTATCTACCTAAAATGCCTTTTCGAATTTCTAAGGAAGTAAAGTTTTAAGTTGTTTATTGTTTGTTGATTGTTTGACTTGGTTGTTTTGTGCATGGGTAGGATTTTCCTCCTTTTAGTTCTATATATCTTTTACACATCCATGCTGAAAAACCCCACATATGCCTCCTCGTCGTGATCCCGACAACAATGATGCCATGCAGCAACTGATGGCCGCCCAAGCTCAGCTGATGACTATCATGGCTCAGTTCATTGCAGCAACCAACAACAACAACAACAACAACAACAACAACAACAACAACAACAACCACAACCCGCCACCTCCACCACCACCACCTCCAGTGGACAAACTTGCTAGATTCCTAAGGCTTAGTCCTAATGAGTTATCCTCTGCTACTGAACCTGTAGTGGCTGATGACTGGCTTCGCTCAGTCAACAAGGATTTAGTGACTTGTGAGTGTTCTGAGGCAGAGAAGGTGAGGTTCACTGCACACCTGCTGGAAGGACCCGCTGCACTGTGGTGGGAGACTTATCAAGTGACTCATCCTCTAGAGGGCATGACTTGGGATGCTTTCAAGGAGGGTTTTCGCAATGCGCACATTTCCTCTCGCATAATGAATCTGAAGAAAGAAGAATTTTGCAGCTTGAGACAGGGAGGTAGAACTCTGAAGGAGTATATGGATGATTTCTGTATGCTATCAAGGTACGCACACGAAGATATTGACATTGATGCTAAGAGGAAGGAAAAATACCTCAATGGACTTAAGGGAGAACTGAAGATACCCTTGTCTGTAGCCTATGCTCCTAACTATTAAGCTCTGTTGGATCAAGCAATCACTTTGGACAACAACATAAGAAAGGAAGAGAACAGGAAGAGGAAGTTCAGTGCTAGTAAGGTTCATTCTGAGTGAACACACAAGAGACAACACACCTCTGAAGGCAGTGGGCATAAACCATGTAATCACGCCAACAACGGAAATGGCCACAAGCATCATGGTCATAACCATAATTGAGGATACAAAGGAAGCAATGGAGGATACAAAGGAAATAATGGAGGATTCAAGGGAAACCATCACCATGGCCATAATCATGGAAATGGCCATCACCGTCCTAACTATGAGGGGAAGAAAGACTTGTCTGATGTGACTTGCTTCAAGTGCAAGAAGACATGACATTATGCAACTGACTGCCCAGAGAGAAAGGCTGATGAGAATTCCAAGCCCAATCCTTTCCAGAAGGGACAAGTGAACCACATCAATTTGGAAGAAGTACATGATGAACCTGATGTTGTGATTGGTACGTTCTTGCTCAATTCTTTTCCAGCATTAGTCTTATTTGATACTGGAGCATCGCATTCATTCATATCAAGAGCTTTTGTAAACAAAAATGGGCTAGCTGAGGAAAGCCTAGGAAAACCTATTAGAGTAAGTTCCCCTGGAGGAGAGATGATAGTAAATTCTGGGTGTAGACAGTTAGACTTAAAGATTGGAAATCACCTTTTTCCAACGGACTTAGTCCTCCTAGAAACCCAAGGCTTGGATGTTATCATCGGAATTGATTGGATGACTCGTTTTGAAGGAATCATAGACTGTGCAAATAGAGCTATCACCCTCACCGCCCCAGAGAAAAAGAAGTTCAAGTTCAGATCAACTTTCGAACTTAAGAAAGTTAGGCTAAATTCTCTTAAGCGGGTTAGCCTTCGCGATGTTCTTATTGTCAAGGAATACCCAGACGTTTTTCCAGAAGAACTGCCAGGAATGCCACCCGATAGAGATGTAGAGTTTCTCATTGAACTGAAACCGGGTACTGGACCAATAGCTAAGAGACCATATCCTATGTCCGTCGATGAACTGAAAGAGCTCAAGAAGCAACTGGAGGAACACATTCAGAAGGGATTTATTCGTCAAAGTTCATCGCCATGGGGAGCACCAGTCTTATTCGTTAAAAAGAAAGACCACACCCAGAGGCTAGTCACGTACTATAGGGAAATAAATGAGCAAACTATCAAAAACAAGTACCCGTTACCCAAGATTAATGAACTATTTGATCAACTGGAAGGTGCTTGTGTTTTCTCAAAGATCGATCTTCGATCATGGTACCTCCAAATGAAGGTTAGAGAAATGGATATACCCAAGACTGCATTTGTTACGAGATATGGCTCTTATGAGTACACAGTAATGCCCTTTGGTTTAACCAATGCTCCAGCCTATTTCATGAATAGAATAAAGTGTTCATGGATTTTCTGGATAAGTTTGTGGTGGTCTTCATCGATGACATTTTAATCTACTCCAAGAGTCACAAAGAACATGAAGAGCATTTGCGTCTGGTATTGCAGACACTACGTGAACATAAGTTGTATGCCAAATACAGCAAATGTGAGATTTGGTTAGAACAAGTCGGATTTTTAGGCCATGTGGTGTCCAAGGAAGGTATAGCGGTGGATCCTGAAAAAGTTTCAGCTGTAACTAATTGGGAACCGCCGAAGAGTGTTGGAGAATTACGAAGTTTTCTGGGCCTAGCAGGATACTACCGACGATTCATTGAAAACTTCTACAAGATTGCCAAGGCCTTGACAGAATTATTAAACCCTAATTCGTTTGTTAGGAATTGAACAAACGTCTAGTTTGTTAGGAATTGAACAAACGTCTAGTTTCAACCCCAGTTCTATGCTTACCTGATTTAGAAAAGGAATTCCAAGTGTACTGTGATGCTTCACACCAAGGTCTGGGAAGTTTATTGATGCAGGAAGGCAGAGTGGCATCTTATGCCTCTAGACAGCTCAAGAAACATGAAGAAAATTATCCTACCAACGATCTCGAGTTAGCATCAGTAGTACATGCCTTGAAGACATGGAGACCCTATCTGATGGAAAAAACATGTGAAGTATTCACTGACCACAAAAGTTTGAAGTATATTTTCACTCAGAAGGAATTGAACATGAGGCAGAGAAGATGGTTGGAACTTATCAAAGATTATGATCTAAGTCTCCAATACCATCTGGTAAAGGCTAATGTAGTAGCAGATGCCCTGAGTCGTAAGGTATATGTGAATGGCCTCACGGCAGGAGAAATACCCAAGGATTTATGTAAGGCATTCAAGGACCTCAGATTGGAAGTAGTACCAGAAGGTTTTGTAGCCTCATTAGTAGTACAACCAACCTTGATGGACAAGATACGTGAAGCTCAGAAGGGAGACAAGGAAATAGAAAAAATCAAAGTCAATCTGAGAGCAAGAAAAGCTAAGGGATTCCATGAAGATAAGCAAGGAATTTTGTGGTTTGAAAAACGTGTGTGTGTGGCCGATGATCCTGAGCTTAGGAAGTTAATTCTGCAAGAAGCCCATGAGACACCTTATTTCATTTATCCGGAAAATACCAAGATGTATATGGATGTGAAGGAGAGATTTTGGTGGAACAACCTGAAGAGGGAAATAGAAGAATATATCGCAAAGTGTGATGTACGCAGTCCAGTAAAAGCAGAACATCAGAAACCAGCAGGACTTTTACAACCTTTGAAAGTGCCCGACTGGAAGTGGGATTCTATTGGAATGGATTTCATCACAGGATTACCGAGGACCAAATCGGGTTATGATTCTATTTGGCTTATTGTTTTCCGTCTAACAAAAATATTTCACTTTATACCCGTGAAGACCGCCTATACAAGTGCTAAGATAGCTGATATTTACATGAAGAGAATTGTGTGCCTTCATGGCGTTCCTAAGTGCAAAGGTGAATCACTGGGAACCAGATTGGAATTCAGTACGACATTTCACCCGCAAACAGATGGTCAGACTGAAAGAATAGATTTTGGAAGATATGTTAAGAGCTTGTGCGCTCGATTATGGATCTAGCTGGGATGATAATCTACCTTACGCTGAGTTCTCCTACAATAACATTTACCAAGCCAATATTGAGATGGCACCGTTTGAAGCCTATATGGAAAGAAATGTACTACCCCATTGTTGTGGAGTGGTGTAGGAGAACGGAGTTTCTTTGGACCTGATATAATCCAGGATGCTGAAGAGAAGGTCAGACTGATCAAGGATAGATTGAAGATAGCACAGTCACGCCAGAAAAGCTACGCAGATTCCAAAGGTAGAGAAGTCGCCTACGAGGTGGGTGATGGAGCCTATCTTAGAGTGTCACCACTCCCGGGTGTAAAAAGGTTTAGAATCAAAGGAAAGTTAGCACCGCGATTCATTGGACCATTCAAAATCCTTTCTCGCAAAAGTGAAGTGGCATATGAGTTAGAACAGCCAGAAATTTCGTCTGCTGTCCATAATGTGTTCCATGTCAGCCAGTTGAAGAAATGTCATCCCGAGATGATGGGAGTTCCTTTAAAAGATATTGTACCCATCGAGGAAGTACAATTGGAGAGTGATCTGACCTATGAAGAGAAGCCCATCAAGGTACTACAGACAGCAGAAAGAGTCACCCGTACCAAAACCATCAAGTTCTGCAAGGTTCAGTGGAAACACCACACCGAGGAAGAAGCCACTTGGGAACGGGAAGATGACCTTCGAGAAGACCACCCTCACCTATTTGCTGACCTTTCCGAAGCTCGAGTGCGAGCTTCCTCTTAAGGGGGTTAGTTTGTAACATCCCAAATTTCTCAAAAATTTAAAACCTTGCATTCATGCATTATTCATCATATAGTCATGGCATTAAAATCACAAAAGGAATAATTTAAAGTTAATTATTAGTTTGAATAAATTTGTATTCCATAAAAGAGGTGAAATTGAACTCCTTATAATATTCCTAATTTTATTTGAATATTTATTTATCAAGATACTTCTAAAAAGTTCTAAATTTAATAACCTTTCTAAAACATATTCTTATGAATTTTTCTAAAATGTTTTGATTAAGTTTAAAAATCATTTTTGAAATCAGGTTTTGAAAACAGAAATTATTTTGACAAAAGAAAAAATGGAAAAAGGAGAAAACGTGCCAGCCCAGTTATTACTTACCACGCGCGCACGCTGCCTCGGCCTAGTTCGGTCCAGCAAACCAGACCACGCATCTCTTCTCTCTCTCTCTATTTCTCTCTCTCTCTCTCTCTCTCTCTCTCTCTCTCTCTCTCTCTCTCGCTCACAGGTGGGACGCACCTGTCAGATTCTTCAACCTCCCGCCGGAGATCACGCGATACGATCCGAAGCCGGCCGTGATTTCCGAATGAGATTCGTGCACGGTTTGCTCCTCCGCAACCCCCCTACTTTAACCCCACCCCGCCGCTACTTCCCGTGCCCCAAAAACCCTAACTACTCGGCCGCCGGGCTGCTCGCAGTCGAGCTGGAAGCTCCTCCGTTCCGCCACCGTAAGAACCGTCGTACGGGATGCTCCGGCCACCCCGAGCACTCTCTTCTCTACTCCTCGACTTCTCTCTTCATTGCGCATGTTTGTAACTTGGTCTGGTGTCTCAAATCGCAGTCACCCGTCGCCTTCGTCCGCGACCGACGCCGCCGCCCCGCATCATCGACTCCGACGAAGGATCCCCGACGAACGGCGACGCTCCGAGGATCAATGACTCGCCACCGACCCCGCCTCGACGTCCTCTACGCCGCGGTAATCCTCGTTCATCCCGTAGGACCCAAGAACCCGCACACACGCGATGCCGGCCGTGGCTCCGCCACGGTCGGAGAAATTCCGGCGACGGCGCCGCCCGTTTTTGGCCTTTGCTGCTGGACCGCTGGATCTAGATCAATCAATCTGGCGCGTTCATTTTTAGTTAGATCGGACGGCCTTGGTGCCGATCCGCGTCGAAACGGTATTGGCGAATCAGATCGCGCCACGTAGCCTTTATTGTTATATTTTCGGCTGAATTTAGTAAATAAAACAGAAATTATGCAAAACTTGGAAAATTCATATCTTTCGATCTGTAAGTCCAAATTTGATAAATTTAATATCCACGGATAGCCCTGCTCGTGTAGTTTATTTATGCATCATTTTTTCCTTTTGATAACTTTTAATTCGTGAAATTATTAGATTGATATTTCGGCTATTTAAATTCATAACTTAAATAATAAAAATGCTTTTTTCTAATAAATTAAATTGTTTAAGATTTGTGTTAATGTCCTATGTCCAGAAAGTTCAACTTGTGATTTATTTGATTGTTTTCATAAAAATGATATCATGTGGATGTAGAACTTTCTTTTTGCTATGTTGTTTTCCAATATTTAATTGATAATTAAAATAAGAAATTTCTGGAAGCATTTCATGCATTTAATAACATAAAGTATAAAATGTTAATAAGTGTGTCTTGTTACTCATAGCATATCATGCATGCATACATGTTTATGATTTGGTGTTTTAAGTGTTGTATTGTGTGAGTATTTATTTTTATGTATTGCTTGTGCTAGATTGTGAAGAGGAGGAAGGATTTGCTTGTGATTGTTATTCTTGTTGTGCTTGCTCCTCCTGTTACCAAGGCAAGTGACATTCATGAACCATCCATTATTTTCCTATATGCGTGATTAGAATATTTTGAGTAGTATGCATGATAGGAAAATTATTGTATTAATTTATCATGCTAAGTTAGCTTTATGCTATGCAAAATTCCTAGTAGTGTGTAGCCATCCTTTACCATGCAACCATTTAAAAAAAATTATTAGATGCTTAGCAATACTATAAAAGGGTTTACATGCTATCTTATGGAAAGATTTTCTAAGTGTTAAACTTAAAATACACACCTGGGTGGATTGGTTGGTATGGTTCATGTTGACTGGCTATTTGGGACTATGCTTGTGCTTGTCTTCGCCTAGGATGAATTTTCTTCTACTTAGGTAAATGAGCATGGTGGTTTTCAACCAAAAGTGCACTTGTGGATGGTCACCTAGGAAGAAAGAGATTACTAAGTCCCTCCAAGTTTAGATGCTTCCAGTGCAGCCTTTTGACAATGGGCTATGTCTAGAACAATTAAGTTGTGAGAGTTCAACCTGTCAGCTTGACAAGCAGATGTAGAGTTGGTAGGTGGAACGGGTCTTGCTCGTATGGTTGAATTCTTCTTATGAAAGTTCTTGTCTCAATTATCTCCTTTCCTTAATGCACTCCGCGTGTATAGGATGTCTGGGTTAATTGAGTCTAAAGGTGAAAGTGCACAACCTCTGCAGAGTCGACAATCTGAGTACTTAGCCGTGTCCCCGGTGATGGACTACTTCGAGCAGCTGGACAAGGATGGACGGAAGAATCTCAACACCGTTTTCATGAAGTAAAATTTGACTAAGGAAAGAAAAGTTGGTGCACTTGGGATTCATCCCTTGGTGCCAAGTCTTTGAAAATAAAAGTGTTTTACAAAAAGATAGGAAAAAACTTGCTTTCTGCAAAAACAACCTACAATTCCACCAACCCAAATATGCATATAGAATTAGACTTGTCATTTTATATCCACCATAGTCACTTGCCAATACTTCATTGTATTGACCTCCTTCGGAGGCTGCATATTCAAATGTGCAGGTACTTCAGATGAAGAATAAGTTTGGACTCGAGTCTACACCCAACATGTCTGCCTGTGGCGCATGCTTGAAGATGAGGCTCATTGCTATTTGCTTTTGTTGTGAACTCTGAATATTCTAGCTAGACTTCATGGTTATGCACCTTGTAATAAAGCTACTTTGCTATTTTTGGATCTCGTTGTAGTAATTTGAAGCTTATGCAATGATACTTTATATTTTGTATTGTGGTGCTGGCAGTGATCCAGGGACTAGCACTTAACACAGGTGTTCCATCTTTAATAAAAGATGGGGCGGTACAACACTAAACAAAATCACACTCTCACTATTACTAAAAGTTCTTATAAAAAACTATTAATGATGTCGGGTTGTGACTCCCACGAAACAGGGGTGGTCACTCCCTGAAGAGAAGTTTGTGAAGGGGATTCAACACGGAGGTCAAGACCCTCGAGAGGCACGACGACGGTGCTCGCCGGGCCTGGAGAGGAACACGCACGACATAGATGGACACCAGCCCATACCCAGGTTCACGGCCCTCAGGAAGAGGTAAAGCCGCTACTCCTGCTTGTCTGTATTGCGCTGTGGAGGATTACAGTACAACTGAGCTAGACGAAGACCCCCTTGAGTTGGTTCGTGCCTGGGGAGGGAAGTAATGGTCTTCTTCCTCCTCTGGCCGAAGGCTGATCTACTTGGCTCAGCTAGGGTTTACAAGTGTTCTCCAAGCATTTGCCCGACCTTCTCTATGGTGGAGGTCTTGCTCCTTTTATAGGCACCGCAGGCATCTTCCTTGCGCTTGGTGTCCGGGGTGGGATCCCACACGGCAGCAGCGTGGAAGAGTTGGATTCCACCGCTGCGGGATCGTTCCTGGACGCGGTCCATCGTCGATAAATTTGGGCGTGGTGGCCGACAGGCTGCAGACAGCGCAGAACGGCTCGCAGGGGTTGCAGTCTCTGCGGTGGAGCCCACGATGACGATCTTCTTGGAGGGTTGCGCCGTCCAGCTGCTTTATCACTAGAGAGGAAAGTCCTGGCTGTCCTGAGCAGGCGGCGCAACTTTATTGACTCCTTTATTATCAAAGCGGCAAAGGAAGCGCATGCGTCACTCTGCGGATACGACAGAGGCCATGTGCGCCCTGCCATACTTCCTTTGTCGCGAAGCTTCCCCGCAGGGCCGAGGGGGGCCTGTGGAGGGATTTTTGTTGACTTCCCGACATGCGCATATCGCCTCGGGAGGGTCTCTTGAAGCGCAGGTCCTCTTCAGGCCTTCACTTCCTCTTCAGGACCTAAGAGAATTTACCTCTAGAGGGTCCTTAGTCGTTTCGTCTGATCAGCCCGCGAGCGAGGCCTAGGGAGAGTGGGCTCTTCATACCCAAGTCTCCACTGGGCCGACAGTATCCCCCGGGCCCACGATGGGCGCGGTTGAGCTCATGGGCGCAGGCAGAGCGTCGTGGGCCCAAAAATGCACGGCCAGCCCGTGCCACGCGGCACCCAGACGAGTAACGGTTGTGCACGATCCGGGAAATGCGTTGTTTGGGGGGGGGGGGGTCCCACCACGCCCCGGTAACTGATCCTTGAGGGTGTATAAAACCCGAGGGCCGGAGCAGGGAGCCGTTACTGCCTTCCATTCTTCTCGCACAAGCCTCCTTTTTCTCGAGCTCTTCGCCTTTTCTTTCCTGCGCCCTCCGCTCCTTCCGCCTCCAGCGACCCCCTGAACTCCGGCGATGAGTCCCGCCAAGAACAAGGGCAAGGCTACTGCGGGGTCCTCTTCCCAGGCGGAGGCCGCTGAGGTCGCGCATGGCGCGGCACTGCTTGGCATGCGCGTCAACGACAAAGCACTCGCCAAGGTTGCTTCCTTGTAGCGGACCGGACGAACGAGCACGGCGCCACCACGATCAAGCCCGCGGCGCACGGGAAATGCCCGTGAGGGTATTTCCCGATATTCCAACACTGCCTTGCCACCGGGCTGGTGCCGCCATTCTCGCCGTTCCTTGAGGCGGTGCTGGCGTTCTACTAGGTCCAGCTACTGCATCTTCACGCCAACTCCGTCCTCATCCTCGCCGTCTTCGCGTACCTCTGTGAGGCGTACATGGGCTTGGAGCCCACGATGGGGCTCTTCTGGTGCTTCTACGCGCTCTGGAACACGGCGAAGAACGAGCGCTCAGGGTGCGTCTCGTTCCGCATCGTGGACGGCATGGGGAGCGTCTACATCCACATGTCGTGGAGCGACGGCAAGGCCGTCACCTCGGTGACGAAGAAGGTGGACAACTTCCGCCAGAAGTGGTTCTTTGTCGGGGTGGAGCATCCCTGCGCCTTCCTCGAGGTCCCCCATTAGCCGCCGCTGAAGAACTCCCACTGGGGCAAGGCGCCCTTAGACGGCGTGAAGAACGCGAGTCTGATGGGACGCCTGAGTTTCCTCCACGAGGAGGGCCTCACGGGGCAGACCATTGTGGCCGATTTTGTGACGCGCCGCATCGCTCCCCTCCAGGCACACTCGGTGCCCATGTGGATGTACTCTGGGCCAAACGACAAGATGCGGCTCCATCTTGAGGACAACGACAAGGACACCGTCGACAATGTTCTGTCCGCGCTCTTCATCAACCCGATGGTGCCTGCCGCGGATAAGCTCCCTATCACGCTCCGGCCTCTCCATCAATACAACATGACTGAGCGCATTGTCATCTTGGAGGGGATGCCTTCGTTCACCCCGGCAGGCCAGGCAGGGATGGAGGTGCCGGTGCCGGTGGCGCGGGGAGCGGAGGAAGCGGATTCTCCCTCGGCCTTGGGAGCTGGGCTAGGCGAGGAGAGGAATGCCACTCCTCCTCGCGCTCCTACTCCTCCTCGTGCAGTCACGCCTCCGCGCGAGCCAACTCCGCCGCGCGAGCCGACTCCGCCGCGCGTGCCAACTCCGGTTAGTGTGTCCACGCCTCCCGCGCAGCCAGAGGTCGAGGCGGGCCAGGTGCTGCCAGGTGTGGGCAAGCCTGCAGGAGGGGCTCCTTCTTCTCCTCCTCATCCCGCGGCGGGGGACGAGGCCCAGGCCGGTGCAGGCGTCGAGGAGGCCGTTGGCGCGGGGAGCAGAGTGCAGTCTAGCCTACGAGCGCGCTCAGGGGCCAGGCTCTCGGGCCTCGACCCAGGGGCGGGGCCCTCGACAAAGCCGAGACCTAGTCCTCCGTGGATAGGACTGGAGCGCGAGGCAACTCGCCCTCGAGGACATACAACTCGCATAGCAGCGCGAGGAGCTGGCGAGGGCGTGGGCGTCCTTCAACACAGCCGTCGAGGCTCGTCGCCAAGACGACCGGGCAATGGAGGCCGCACGTGAGGAGTCCATCCGCTTCGCCAAGGAGATCCACGAGGGGGCCATCCGCGACGCCTCCGAGCTTCTCGCTCCCCTCCAAGAGGAGCGCGACGCTGCTGCCGAGCTCCTGTCCACGGCGACGGCCGAGCGCGAGGCCATGGAGGGCTCGGTGGCGCAAAAACGCCGCAAGCTGGGCCAGCTGGAGGCCCAGCTTCTCTCCGCCCACCAGGCCGCGCGGGAGACCCTGGAGGTGGACCGCAAGGGCCTCGCCGAGCGCGAGCGGCAGCTGGCCCTCAAGGAGAGGGAGGTGCGGCTGCGCGACGAGCAGCGACTTCAGGCGGAGAGCGCGCTCGCCACTCAGCGCGAGGACCTTGAGGCGCGCGAGGCGAACCTGGCCCAGGCGCTCCACCAGTACGACGAAAACATCGCTGCCCAGAAGTTTGCTTATGAGCGCTTCGAGCAGCGGTTTGCTGAGAAGAAGAAAGAGGCGGAGGACGCCCTCGTGGAGCGCGAGAAGCAGTACAGGCTGACCAAAGCCCAGGAGTACCGCGACTTGGCCAAGAAGCGGGAGGACCACTTCCAGGCCCGGCACGCCACCTATGCTCAGCGGATTGCTGCGCTTGAGAAGGCCAACTCCAAGCTTGAATCCCGCCTCAAGCGCGCCAAGGACGGTCGACGTCGGGCGGAGGAGGTCTGCAGCGAGGCCATCCATGACCTCAACACCCTGGCCAAGGACGTGGAGGAGCAGGTGGCCCCGGCGATAGAGCAGGCGACGGAGGCTGCGGACACTGCCGCAACGGCTCGTGCGCTCACAAGGCAGCGGGAGCGCATGTTTGAAGCGCTGGTCGCCCGGGGTAACGAGCTTGCCGCCCAGCTTGGCACGGACGCGCCGCACGCCGAGGTCCGAGGCCGTCACGATGCTGCCATGTACTTGGTCTACTTCGACCAGCTCTTCTCGGCGCTCAAGGTCCCTGTCGCTGATCTCCGCGAGGTGATTTGTAGCGTACCTGCACTTTCAATAAGGCAGATACCTGTGTATAGTGCAAATCTCTGGATCGATTCGTTTGTACACACAGTTTACGATGTAATATCACAACAAAGTATCAATTTATTATATCGATGATCCAGACTTACAAAATATTCAATACAAGTTGCATAGCATAAAGCAAGCTTTGAAAGAGTAAACAGCGGAAATACAATAGCAATGAGTCTCCATCTCATTCATATTGCCACAGGCGAAAACATGTTGGTTGCAGACTCAAAACCTTTAAACGAAACCTCACTCGTCATCTTAATAATCTGCAATAAGAAAAATATTGCAACAACGTGGGTCAGATTCCATTAAAAATGGAGTCTGGCAAGTGACACTATGGTGGACACTTATTGGAATAACTCTAATAGCCTATATGCATATTTGGCTGGTGGAGTTCAAGGCTATTTTGCATAAAGCCAATTTTTCCTATCTCTTTGGAAAACACTTTCTTCAAATCAAGACAAATATGGCATGAAAACCATAATCTCATCTTCCCTTGTTCTCCCATCAAATTTTATTTCTGAAGTTGGAATGGTGGAATCCTCCGTTGTTGTCCGTGATCAGCTGCTCAAATTATCCGTACCGGGGACACGGCTAAGTACTTAGTTTTACACTCTGCAAAGGTTGTGCATGTTCACCATTGTACCCATTCAACCCAAATTATCCTTTACACACCATTTGTCATAAGGAAAGGAGAAGAATGAGACGAGATCTTTCAGAAGCATTTTCCCTCCCACTCTGGCTTGAACCGTTCCACCTAACATCCCCCTACATCTGCTTGTCAAGCCGGAGAGAGTCCACGCAACATAATTGATCAAGCCAGAGCCCATATGGCAATGGCTGCACTAGAAGCAATCGTCACTCGGAGTTCTTCAGATTCCTCTGTTCCTGGGTGGTCGTTCACAAGTGCACGTTCTCCAGGAACCATAGACATGGGCCTGAGTAGCCACTCAACTTCGCCACCATACAACCTTTTACCACCCAGGTGTTTCATTCTTAACTTAGTAGAATTTAGATTTTCACAAAACATCATTTGCATAGCATCAATAATTCTACTAAGTATTGCATAGGAACCTAGACACAAGAATAAGGAATTCTACACAGGTTTAGCATAGCAATACTATCCTACACATGCTTATATAAAAATACACTAAGTGATGCATATAGAAAATAGTAGGAAGTTTATGAGGTGTGCCATTTGCCTTTGAATGTTGTCGTTGTTCACAAACTCTTTTCAACGATACTCGGAACTCTCCGTTCAGTCTAAACAATATAAACAAACAACAATACAACAATCATAAAACAAGACAACACAACACATACAATCATACATAACGAACAAACAAGTTTCGTAACTTCTAAGGAAAACATGTCATGCATGATATGCAAATTATTTCTAAGGACTAGAGATGCATGTCATACCATGAAATTCTTTTAAGTTAACGCAAGGCAATTAGGTTGGTCAAAATGACTAAGGACTAAAGTCATAGGTTGGACAAAATACTTTGTTATAAATCATCTTGAATAAGCACTCAATGACTTAGTCATGATGTGCATAACTACTTAGAGAAAATACTAACTCTATTCTTCAAGGTGATCAACAGTTATTAACAACTCTTGGTAAATTGGATATTCACTATAGTGAGAGAGACAGACACCCGGCCAGCCACTTAAATTGTGGAACAGGTCTCATGTACGTGGACATGTACCCGGCCAAACACTTTCTTCAAATCCAGACAAGTATGGCATGAAAACCATAAATCTCATCTTCCCTTGTTCACCCATCAAGTTTTATTTCTGAAGTTGGAATGATGGAATCCTCCGTTGACGTCCGTGATCAGCTGCTCAAATTGTCCGTACCGGGGACATGGCTAAGTACTTAGTTTTACACTCTGCAGAGGTTGTGCACGTTCACCATTGTACCCATTCAACCCAGATTATTCTTTACGCACCATTTGTGATAAGGAAAGGAGAAGAATGAGACGAGATCTTTCAGAAGCATTTTCCCTCCCACCTGCCTTGACCCGTTCCACCTAACACCCCCTACATCTTCTTGTCAAGTCGGAGAGAGTCCACGAAAAATAATTGATCAAGCCAGAGCCCATATGGCAATGGCTGCACTGGAAGCAATCGTCACTCGGAGTTCTTCAGATTCCTCTGTTCCCTGGGTGGCCATCCACAAGTGCACGTACTCCAGGAACCATAGACATGGACCGGAGTAGCCACTCAACTTCGCCACCATTAACAACCAATCCACCCAGGAGTTTCATTAACTTAGTGGATGTGCACTCTCAGGTAAAAATCACCATGCTCACGGCCCTAAGTAGAATAGACATTCATCCTAGGCGACGACAACCTTGAGCACATCCCTGAGTAGTCACTTAACATTTTGTAAAACTTTTCATCAATTGCATAGCATCAATACATCTACTAAGTATTATATAGGAACCTAGACACAGGAGTAAGGGAATTCTACACAGGTTTAGCTTAGCAATGCTATCCTACTCATGCATATAAAAATACACTAAGTAATGCATATACAAAATAATACGAAGTTTATGAGGTGTGCCACTTGCCTTTGAATGTTGTCGTTGTTCACAAACTCTTTTCAACGATACTCGGAACTCTCCGTTCAGTCTAAACATTATAAACAAACAACAATACAACAATCATAAAACAAAACAACACAACACATACAAGCATACATAATGAACAAACAAGTTTCATAACTTCTAAGGAAAACATGTCATGCATGATATGCAAATTATTTCTAAGGACTAGAGATGCATGTCATGCAATGAAATTCTTTTAAGTTAATGCAAGGCAATTAGGTTGGTAAAAATGACTAAGGACTAAAGTCATAGGTTGGACAAAATACTTTGTTATAAATCATCTTAAATAAGCACTCAAATGGCTTAGCCATGATGTGCACAAATACTTGGAGAAAATACTAAGTTTATAAGGTGACCAACAATTACTATCAACTCTTTGTAAATTGGATATTCACTAAAGTGAGAGAGACAAACACCCGGCTAGCCACTTTAAATTGTGGAACAGGTCTCATGTACGTGGACATGTAAGTTTTGTTTCCAGGCCGCTTCATCTCACTATGCCGCTAGGATCCAACAAACTCCAAGATGGTAATAACATGATAAAAAATCGTTTATGTCTAAAGTAAAAGATAAGATTAGGAAAGAGGGAAAAGATAGTAAGAATGATGTAGTTGGTCTTCCAGGCTTCATCTCCAGACTTGTAATATTCTCCTTGGTGATGTCTTGATTGAATTCTTGGTAGACTTGAATAATCTTCAGACTTGATGATGTTTGTATCACCTAGGCTGGTCTTGGATTTAACTTAGTCTTCAAGAGGTCTAAGAGAAGAAAGGAGAAATGAAAGAGAGAGGGAGCAAGACTTAGAAAATATTTCTGGTTGGTCTTCATGAACTTCCTCTTGATTTTTCTTCTAAGTGCTTCTATTTCTTGGAGATTCTTCTGGAGTCTTGTTTTGGCTAAGTCCTTCATTGGTCTTCTAGCTCCATGTTGAAAATCCTAAGTGTCTAAGTGTATCACTTTACCAAAATGCTAAGTTGAAAATATTTCTAACTTAGAGAAAATGGGGGAGGAGTTTTCTTATGGGAAATATAACTACAAAATAAAATATGATATGCATGAAATGCAATTTTTAATCACATGAACAATTATGCTAATGCAATTTAATTAATTTCTATTTTCACAAAATATAATAAAGGAATAAATATAAGATTAAATTTTTATGTGATTTAAATTTTTATAAGAAAATTTTATAATTAGTATTAATAGACAGAGGGGATTTAAATAAATTTGTAGCAATTTGATTTACTCAAAAATAATGTTTATATTAAAAGTTACATCAAATTTACTCAAACATTATATTTTGAAATTGAATAAATCTAAATTTCTCAAGGTTGGAAAACTACAGAACTAGCACAATCTATAGGTCATGGGCTTTTCAAAGATATTTTATTTACAAATTTTGACCTTACAGAATTAAAACTATAATTAAAATAATGTTTTACATGTTTCTGTAAATACCAAGTTAGTGTACGACTAAAATACAAGTTTTAATTATACCACTATTTTCTACACGTTCATACGATTCCATAGACTACAAAAACATAAAAAACGGACTTACGGTTGATTTAATATGAATTTTGAAAGTTATGTCTAGTCAGAAAAACGAAAATGGAAAATAGCTGACACAACAGTTGCGCGGCGCGATGCTATTGGCTGATACCAATTCAAACTTGTCATCTAATTTACACCGCTGGATCAAGATCTAAGGGCTTACAGCGAGATGGTCTGGAGGTGGCGGCGCGGTTCGCCGGAGTTGAGGGAGACGGCGGCGCCGGCGTCGGATGGAGGTCGGAGACGACGTTACCGTGGTTCTCCGGACATGTAGAGGGGCTCCCCGTATGCGGCGCGTCGCGACGGAGAGGATGGTGGCGTCGACGTTGTGGCGGGTGTCCGAGAGTGGCGTGGACGTTCCGCCGGAGAAGCTCGGGTCACCGGCGAGCTCGGTGAGCACGAACTCCACGTCTCCGCTGTGTAAAAAGAGGTAAGACGGGGTCAGTGGATGCGCACGGGGGTGGGGAGAAAGAGGAGAGGGTTCTCGGCCTCGGGGGTCGCCTCACCTCGCCGGAATCAGTGAAATCGGCTGTGGATGTGAAGAACTCCGGCGAGCAAATTCGTGGGCCTTGGGGCGTATTGGAGAGGGCTTTTGGGGGGGAATGGAGGAGGAGGTCGAGGGCTTTATAAAGAATCCGACGGGGCTTGATTTGGTGAAGTAATTTTCCCGTAATCAACCGGGCATTCATTTCGACCAAAAATGTCCATGTTTAATGGCGGACGAAATTAGTGCAGTTTAGGGCATTTAAGAGAAGGATTTTATGGGGGAATGAAAGAGGAGATCAAGGGCTTTAATTAGAAACAAACGGTGCGTCATTTGGGGCTCTAAATCACCGGGAATCATGCGGGACATTTCATCCCGTGCGTTTCGGCCCGTGCTGGCTGATCTGGAGGTTGAAGACGACGCTGACGTCATCATGACGTCAGCATTTTTTCTTTTTCTTTTTCTGATTTTTCTTATTTTTTTTCATAACTTTTGATTTAAGACACCAAATCAAGTTAAATAAATTTCTAAAAATTTGTAAAAATAATATATTTGTGTTAAAATAGTTGTGGGCATGTTTTGAACACTTTTCAAAAATCAAAATTTTGAATTATTGATTAATTACAAATTTGCCACTTAATGTCAAATTTGAAAACATGGCTTAAATAATTTCGTTTTTGGCTAAATAAAATTTATAAAATACAACACTTATTAAAGTTTAAAGTTAAGTTATTTAAACTCATTTTCCAACATTAAATCATTTTTGTCTTTAGTACAACGTTAAATAACATAACACCACTATTCGAAATGAAAAGGGGAATATAATGAATGTAATTTTAATTGAAAATAATTTGTGCACCATTAAGTTTTATATTATGATAAATCATTTGAAACTTCATAACATATCTGTGAAAATATCCTGGATTTATTTCATTTCTTATATTGGATATATATTCATGAAGATCAATTTTATGTTTGAGGATTAATGAAACTAATTTAAATTAATGCAATGCTTATTTGGATAATTCATTAATTATAAAATCTATGAAGTTTTAAAGTTATACATTATAGACTTGAAATATACAAAACTATGTTTTGAACTTGGGTAAACGAATAATAATCTTTTGGCAAATAGACAATGTTTTCAATAGTTAAAATAACACTTGTAATTATTATTTTAATTTATGAATTGCTATTGCTAAGTGGTTGAAATCAAATACTTATAAAGAAACCTTTTATTTCATGAATATGGTTTGAAGGTTTGTAAAACATTTGTCAAATTAGATATTGAGGTTTCAATAATTACAATGGATAATAAAATCTTATAACTTGAAACAACTTTTGAAAATAAAGTTAAACTGAGATATTTAAAATATTAAACTTTTTCAATATGTTTGAAGTCTTTCATAGTTGGTTTTCTTATGCATTTAATATTTTATTTTAATAAAAAGAAAAGTTTTAAATTTTAGAAATTTTTGAACATTATAAAATGTTGGGATGTTACATGATTGAGGACGAGAGTCGGCAGCTCCTGGGGGTGGTCGTCGACCGCATCTTCACCAACCTCAGGAACCTCACGCCAGGCTTCGACCTCTCCACGGTGACGGAGGCTCGTCAAGGAGAGGACGTGCGGCGGGTCTCCAACTCCCTCAGTGAGCAAGTAGATGCTTTCTGCAACCGCTTCAGGCGTGCGGAGGTCGCTGCGGAGGACAGCGATGAGGAGGCCGCCTCTGCCGAGACCGAGGAGGGCGCAGTGGAGGAGGTCCAGGATGATGATGGTTCCGCCTGAGCTATTTGTCATTGCGCCTGTGTGCGCTTGTATCTGAAACAGTTTTATGTTTAGACATTTGCGACCTTTTGGCATGTAATATATTATCATTTGCAATTTGTTTCTAGCTTGCTTGCCCCTCGAAAGGTCCGTTTGGACTTATCTTCATGTCTATTTGCTCTCTGCGTCGTTAGGACCCATCTCTTCGTGCCATGACGCCGCCACTTCGGTATGCTAGAGCACTGACTCTACAAGGCCGGGGGGAGTTTATCCCTAGGAGAGGTTGGAGCCCTGAGTCGCGATGCTCAAGTGTCCCCCTTAGACGTACGAGTAGTCCATGAAGTATAAGGGAAAGCGAAGTCGCTAGAGGGGCAAACGTGCGCTTGCGGAAAAAACTCTCGAGGCACGGTTGCAAGACTTAGCTTCTCGAGGCTTTTGCCCTGCAGAGGTTTTGTTTTGCCTGACGAGAAGGTCCTCTTCAGGGTTCCTTCCCGGATGCCTCCCAGGCTTGCGGGAGCATTTCTTCCCTGTAGATGTTACGGGGGCGAACCCAAACGATGGTGCATGGTACAGAGGACTCGTGCGCGCTTATAGGTCCCCTCAGGCGTTCCTCGAGAGGAGAGTAAGTACCAAGGTCCTTTGTAGAGATGGCGTGTTTGTGGGAGCTTGCCCTCCAGCCAGAGCTCGGATCCTTGGGTTTTGCAGTGCTGCTGGTGTGTCATTTGCGGCACTGGCACCATACTCAGCCCCCGCTCGTGAGGTGCGCATGTGGAGAGATATAAGTGCACATTTCAATGAAGTAATGCGCAAATAAAACTCACCACCAAATATTACATAACGGCGTCGTGGCGCTAAGTTCACTTAGGAACAAAATTGTCTCATTATGCTTGGAGTTGCCAAGTTAATGAAAAGGGGAGCTCGGAGGGTTTACCCTCAAGAGAAGCCTTTGGAGCTTGGAGGTTTAAGCCGTGAGCTTTTAACCTCTAGAGACAAAAAATGCTTGGAGGTTGAGCGGTAAGCTGACTCTTCCGCTAGATGTCTTGACGTGACAATGATCACGGGCGTGACGATGATCATGTTTTTCTTTTCATCCTTTTGGAGACAAAAAATGATTGGAGGTTGAGCCGTAAGCTGCCTCTTCCGCTAGATGTCTTGACGCGACAATGATCACGGGTGTGACGATGATCACATTTTTCTTTTCTTTCTTCTGGAGACAAAAAATGCTTGGACGTTGAGCCGTAAGCTGCCTCTTCCGCCAGATGTCTTGACGTGACAATGATCACGGGTGTGACGATGATCACGGGTAGAACTTGCGGAGGTGCATGATGTTCCATGGGTTCTTGACTGGGATGCCGTCTTGAGTCTCGAGAGGAGCCGTGCCAGGCCTGGCGATGCGGGTGACCCTGTAGGGACCTTCCCACATCGGTGACAGCTTGTCGAGGCCTTCCCTGGAGAGGATTCGCGTGAGGACGAGATCACCTGTCTCCAGGGTGCGCGAGCGCACATTGCGGCTGTGGTAGCGTCGCAGGCCCTGCTGGTATTTGGCCGCCCGGAGGGCAGCGAGGCGTCGTAGTCCCTCGAGAAGCAGCAGGTCATCGTTGTGGAGGTCCGCTTGTTGCTCCTAGTTAAAGGCAAGGACCCGTGGGGATCCATGCTTTATCTCTATGGGGCGGACTGCTTCGGCTCCATAGACGAGGGCAAACGGTGTTTCCCCCGTAGGCTTGGGTGGCGTTGTGCGGATGGACCAGAGCACCGAAGGGAGCTCGCTGATCTAGCCCTTGCCATGGTCTTTGAGGATGTCGAAGGTCCTGGTCTTTAGGCCCTTGAGCACTTCTGCGTTTGCTCGCTCGGCCTGCCTGTTGCTATGTGGATGAGTGAGTGAGGCGAAGCAGAGCTTGATGCCCATCCTTTCGTAGTAAGCTCTGAAGATGCCACTGGTGAATTGCGAGCCGTTGTCGGTGATGATGCCGTTAGGCACTCCAAAGCGGCAGACCAGGCCTCTGATGAATTTCACCGCCGTGCCAGCTGGAATTTTGCACGTCGCCTCCACTTCGGGCCACTTAGTGAACTTGTCGATGGCCACGAAGAGGTAGCGATATCCCCCTTGCTCTGTTGGGAAAGGTCCCAGGATGTCCAGCCCCAGACCGCGAACGGCCAGGAGAGCGTAATGGTCTGTAGCCCCAGCGCAGGTTGGTGGATTTGCTTGGCGTGGAATTGGCAAGCTTCACATGCTTGAACGATGTCAACTGGCCAGTAGAAGCCGCTCCTGAAGACTTTGCCTGCGAGGGTGCGGGCGCACGAATGGTGGCCGCATTCCCCGTTGTGGATGTCCTTGATCAGCATTTACCTTCTTCTGGAAGAACGTATTTGAGCGCGATGCCGTTTGGGCGCTTGCGGTAGAGATTTCCTTCGAGGATCTGGTAAGATTTTGCCTGGCGGGCAATTAGCTCCGCTTCAACATCTTCCTCGGGAAGGATCTCTTTGTCAAGGTAGTCTTTGATCTCGTCGATCCATCATGCTTCTTGATGCGCTGCTTTGAGCAACAAACATTCCCCTGTAGGGGGCCCGCAATCGGTAGCCCCGTCTGTAGGTGGTGGCGGGAGCGCTTCGTCTGTGCTTGCGGCCATGGCCTCTCGAGGCTGTTTTATGGATGCCTTGATAAATCTTTCTTCAAAGACGCCTGGCAGCTGAGCTTGCCTCTTTGACGCGCGTTTGGCGATTTCATCAGCCTCTATTTTCCTTTCTTGGGATGTGCAAGAGCTCCATTCCCCTGAAGTGCCTCTCAAGCCTACGGACCTCTTCAAGGTATGCGGCCATGTGGTCGTCCTTAGGCTTGTAGCTTTTGTTTGAGAAGTTAACCAGCAACTGGGAGTCACCCTTTATGAGCATGTGCTTGATGCCCAAAGCTATTGCGACACGTAGGCCCGCGAGCAAGCCTTCGTGCTCAGCAATATTGTTGGAGATATTGTCGATTCCGAAGCACAGCTGGACCGCGTAATAGAGCTTGTCACCCTTTGATGAGATCAGGACCACGCCAGCCCCACTGTGGCGACAAGCGAAAGCGCCATCGAACTTCATGGTCCAGTGGTTGGGCATTTTGTCTCCAGAGGGTTCTTGTTCTTCTCCTAGAGGCTCTTCAGGTGTTGGGTCAGTCCATTCGGCGACGAAGTCCGCCAGCGCTCTTCCTTTGATTAACCTTGTGGTATCGAAGCACAAGTTGAATGGCTGTAGCTCTATATTCCATCCAGCGACAAGATCTGTGGCGTTAGGGTTGCGCAGGATCTGTTCCAGGGGAAAGGAGGTGACCACCGTGATGGGGTGCCCCTGGAAGTAGTGTCGCAGTTTTCTTGAGGCGATGAGGAGCACGACGAGGAGCTTTTGCTGCATGGTGTACCGCTCGCGAGCATCGCGCAGTACTGTGCAGACAAAGTATACTGAATGCTCGACAAGGGTTGTCAATTTAGTCTTGGCAAACTCTGCCTGAGTAGGCTCTGCAGGGCTCTTGAGGGGGCTGGACTGTGGAGAGCCCTCGAGAGGGTCGGCCTGCGGAGGCTCTTCAGGCTTCCTGGCGAGATTGTCCTATAGCGGTGGACTTGGGGCAGGCTCCGTGTGTTGCTTTGGGCCTGGCGGTGGGTTTGTGGGGCCTGTTCCATTGCCAAGCTCCTCGTCAGGCGGTTTTGGCTTTGGAGTGGTTGCACTCTTCTTGTGGAGGACTGGCTCTTCCCTCTCTACACAAGGACGACACTGGCGGTCTGTGGAGTGGCTGATAGATACAGCTTCCGGTGCTCGCCTGTCCTTGGGGCGACCATGACTGGTGGGCTGGCCAGGTACCTCTTCAAATCCTCAAATGCTTTTCCGCTTCAGGAGTCCACTTCAAAGTGCCAGTTCTTTTCATGATCTTGAAGAATGGCAGAGCCCTCTCGCCAAACTTGGAGATGAATCTACCCAAGCTAGCCATGCATCCTGCTAGGCGTTGCATATCCTTGAGCCGGCGTGGAGGTTGCATTTCCTCTATGGCCTTGGTCTTGTCAGGGTTTGCCTCTATGCCTTGGTGGGATACAAGGAAACCAAGCAAATTGCCTGAAGGCACTCCGAAGACGCACTTGGCGGGGTTGAGCTTGATGTTCACCTTGCGCAGGCTGGCAAAAGTCTCTTCAAGGTCCCCGAGGAGAGTGTTTCCCTCTCGAGATTTGACGACAATGTCATTGGCATAAGCCTCGGCATATCTGCCCATTTGCTCGCAAAGTGCTATCCTCATTAGCCTCTGGAAGGTTGCTCCAGCGTTCTTCAGGCCAAAAGGCATGCAGACATAGCAATACACACCGCAATGAGTGAGGAAAGCCATCTTCTCCTCGTCTTCCTTAGCCCTTTTTATCTGGTGATAACTTGAGAAGGCGTCGAGGAAGCAGAGGAGGTCGCAGCCTGCCGTGGAGTCCACAATCTGGTCGATTCTTGGCATGGGATAAGGGTCCTTTGGGCAAGCCTTGTTCACATCAGTGTAGTCGATGCAGAGGCGGCCTCCTCCGGCAGGCTTTGGGACGACCATGCAATTGGAGAGCCAAATGGGGTGTGCGACTTCGCGGACGACATTTGCCGCCTTTAGCTTCTCGACCTCCTTGACGATGAATGCTTGCTTCTCGGGGGCTTGTTTTCTTGCTTTTTGCTTGACGGGGCTTGCGTTTGGACACACGCCTAAGAGGTGCTCGATCACCTCCCTCGGTACACCGGACATATCTGACGGAGTCCATGCGAACATGTCAGAGTTTGCCCGGAGGAAGGTGACGAGCGCGCCTTCCTATTTGGGAGGCAGCGCAACGTCAATGGTGACGCTAGCCCCCGAGCCCTCAGCCCCCGAGCTGCTAGAGCTTAGAAAGACTTTCTTTATAGCGGCTGGCTCCTGGGAGAACAGCTGCTTCTTCTTCTTGGGTCTCTCGAGAGGCTCCATGTCCTCGTCTGCAGGGAACTCCATGGCGGCTGCCTTGTAGGCCGTCTCGACAGCACGCGTGGCATCCAGGACATGTCCACGGATGGTGATTGTGCCAGCGCTGCCGGAGATCTTGACCATGTTGTAGGCATGATGTGTGACGGCCAGGAATTTCGCGAGGGCGGGGTAGCCGAGGATGGCGTTGTACGGCAGGCCGATGTGCGCAACATCGAAGTCGATGTGCTCGGTGCGATAGTTTTCCTCGCTGCCGAAGGTGACGGCAAGCCTGAGCTGCCCCAGAGGCTCAATCGAGCCGCTGGTGACTCCCGGGAAGGGCACAGAGAGCATGAGCCGCTCGTAGGGCACTTGAAGCGCTTCGAACGTCTCAATGGAGATGACATTCAGGCCTTCTCCACCATCAATGAGTGTCTTGGAGACAGCGATGTTGTCGATGGTGGGGCTGCAGACCAGCGGGAGGGTTCCAACAGTCTTGGTGGACTTGGGGTGGTCCTGAGCGTCGAAGGCGATGGTGTACTGCGACCACTTGAGGGGCCTAGAGGTCTCGAGGCTAGGGAGGGAGGCATTGAGCTCGCGAGAAAACTACTTGAACTGATTGTTCGATTTTGGCGCATGTGCCCCACTGAGGATGCAGGCAATGGCGCCTCTTGGAGCTTGATAGCCTCCATCTTCCTCGTCCGGGAGGTTGTCGTTCCTCTCCGTAGCGTTGGCCTGATTGCCAGATGGTTTCTGGTAGCCGCTCTTGCGCCCACTTCCGCGGTAGCCACGGCCTCGACCGCGGCTGCCACTGCCTTCTGCTTGCTCGCGCTCCTTGCTCAACCTCTTGGGGTCGAAGCAAGTCTCGGTAGAGTGACCGCGCCTGTTGTGGTAGATGCAGAATGGGCGGTGGTCGTCTTTTCTCTCCCCAGGCTCGGGAGAGTCCCTCGGCGTGCCTTTCGCGTCAGGCTCTGCCGCGAGGACCGTGGTGGCCTTGCGGTTTGGCTCCTTCTTCTTCTTCTGGCTCCTGGACCCCTCAGCGTGCTCGTCCCCTCTCGAGGACATCTTTACGAAGAGGAGTCCCTCTTCAGCCTTGGCGCACTTGTGAGCTTGTCGTGGATACCCAGCTCCTCGAGCATCCTGCTGTTGGTGACGCCCTCGTGGAAGGCGGCGATGACTTGAATGTCAAGGATGTTTGGGATCTTGTTGCGCACTTGGCTGAAGCGCTGGATGTACTTGCAGACGGTCTCATCCTTCTTCTGCACCACAACGCGCAGGTCGTTGTGGGTGAGCGCGCACTCGTACGTCCCCTTGAAGTTAGAGACGAACTGCTTGCAGAGCTCCTCCCAAGAGTTCGCAGAATCCTCGGGAAGGTTCAAGAGCCACGACAGCGCAGAGTCGCGAAGCGCGTGGGACAACCAGTTGGCCATGACCTTGTCATCTCCGCCTGCCGCTTGGATGGAGGTGGTGTAGAGCTGCAGGAACTCGATGGGGTTGCTGGAGCCGTCGTAGCCCTTGGGGAGAGTCGGCCTGAACTTCGGGGGCCATACCACGCGACGCAGGGAGCGGTTGAACGCCATGCAGCCTGTGGCGTACGTGGCGACCCCGTGCTGCAGCGCACTAAGGTTCTGCTGGCCCGCCTGGCCGATTTCTTCCACGAGCCGGTTTTGGCGATTGTGCTGGAGCTCCATTCCCACGCGCGCGTCTGGCGCGGTGCGCTGCACGATCAGGTAGTCGTGAGGTGAGGACGCGTGCGAGGCAGCCCTCTGCGTCACAGCCGGTGCAGGCCCTGGCTGGGGCGGATGTGCGTCTGGCGCGGCCGTGCCCGCGAGGGAGGGGTGCACGATGGACTGCGACGGAGCGGGGCGCGTCATGGCGATGCCGACGAGGTGGCTGAGTCGCTCCAGCCACTGCTCGTGGGCCTCAGCGGTAGGCTGATAGCGTAGAAGTTCTTGCGCCATGAAGTGTGGTGTGCGGCGCGGGGTGCGTCCTGCCTGGACCAGAGCCGCTCGGACACCACGTCGGGTGCGACGACTGCGCGCCCTCCTGGTGCTCGGAGTTGTGCTCGGGCTCTTCCGCATGAGGGCCTGAGTTGGCGCGCTCTTCATGGCGGGGTCGCCCCCGTCGTGCGCGTGTGGCCGTGGCGCCAGTCGTGACGCGTGCTCCTTCAGGTGCGCTCCGGTCGGCGCGGGCGGCGCGAGTAGCGCGGGTGTTCGCCATGGCGTGGAGGCGGCTCGAATGTCGTTGACGCGCCTCAGTCCCCTACCTGGCGCGCCAAATTTCGGGTTGTGACTCCCACGAAACAGGGGTGGTCACTCCCTGAAGAGAAGTTCGTGAAGGGGATTGAACACGGAGGTCAAGACCCTCGAGAGGCACGACGACGGTGCTCGCCGGGCCTGGAGAGGAACACCCACGACAGAGATGGACACCAGCCCGTACCCAGGTTCACGGCCCTCAGGAGGAGGTAAAGTCGCTACTCCTGCTTGTTTGTATTGCGCTGTTTAGGATGACAATACAACTGAGCTAGACGAAGACCCCCTTGAGGTGGTTCGTGCCTGGGGAGGGAAGTAATGGTCTTCTTCCTCCTCCACCCGAAGGCTAATCTACTTGGCTCAGCTAGGGTCTACAAGTGTTCTCCAAGCAATTGGACAACCTTCTCTATGGTGGAGGTCTTGCTCCTTTTATAGGCGCCGCAGGCATCTTCCTTGCGCTTGGCGTCCGGGGTGGGCTCCCACACAGCGGCGCCGTGGAAGAGTTGGAGTCCACCGTTGCAGGATCGTTCCTTGACGCGGTCCATCGTCGATAAATTGGGGCGCGGTGGCCGACAGGCTACAGACCGCGCAGAACGGCTCGCAGGGGTTGCAGTCTCTACGGTGGAGACCACGATGATGATCTTCTTGGAGGGTTGCGCCGTCCAGCTGCTTTATCGCCAGAGAGGAAAGTCCTGGCTGTCCTGGAGTAGGCGGCGCAAATTCATTGACTCCTTTGTCACCAAAGCGGCAAAGGAAGCGCCTGTGTCACTCTGCGGATACGGCAGAGGCCATGTGCGCTCTGCCATACTTCCTAGGCCACGAAGCATCCCCGCAGGCCCGACGGGGGCCTATGGAGGGATTTCTGTTGACTTCCCGACAGGTGCATATCGCCTCGGGAGGGTCTCTTGAAGCGCAGATCCTCTTCAGGTCTTCGCTTCATGTAGCGTTCATGCACTTTAAATAAGGCAGATACCTGTGTATAGTGCAAATCCCTGGATCAATTCGTTTGCACACACAGTTTACGATGTAATATCACAACAAAGTTGTAAGGACCCCTCGGACAAGTCCGAGATGCCCACGTTTTGTAAGAGATCACGATCCCAATGATCAGTGCATCGCAATCACATAACCAACATAGGTATCAAAGAGTTACATCATTCAAGTCGTACGAATAAAAGTCTTACAACACATAGACGGTCATACGACCAAAGTCAACAAACCTCGTCACGCAGGACGGAATTAACTAAGATAGCGGAAGCTCGTGGCTAGTGACGGCTCTTAACATCTCCGAGCGCAGATTCCCACAAGTGCAGTTGACCGGTGACAGCTAAGTGGCGTGGTCGTCGTCATAGACCTCATCCTCGATGCAGGCCTCCTCATTATAATCTGGACATTTGAATATCCAGGGACTGAGCCACATGAGTACAATTACGTACTCGCAAGACCACCTCTAGGCCTAAGTTTTCATGATAATGAAAGAAAACACATTTCGAAAACTGGGAAGGCTCCTTAATACAACTACAGGGCTTATTTTCGAATACAATGATTTCAAACATAGAGAATACGACATCTCTATATCTTTGTTGAAGAAAAACATTTAGAGATAGAATTCTCTTCGCTAAAATGTGACATCTCTATATCTTTGTTGAAGAAAAACATTTATAGATAGAATTCTCTTCTCTTATATATAGCAAGGACATATCCAAGTTCAAAACATCCTTTTTTAAAAGTTTATCAAACACTAGGATAGGGGTAACCCTTTTTCCTGACTTGAGGTCAGACTGGTTGTCTCCCCGAGATCAACCATCTTTACCCAAATTCCGTACCTCCCAGGTACCACTTTATGTCTCCTTGCTTTCCTTTGAAAACATTTCTCTTTTGAAACCATAAAGCAGCCAGCATGCCTAGTGGGACCTTCCCAACTGTTCATGACCGCGGACGCGGCTATTCGAATAGATTTACACTCTGCAGAGGTTGTACACTTTTCCCACAAGATTCGGATGGTCTGCCGTGGATCAACCACGGACTGTACAAAGACAGCATGCACACATGAGACGGCCAATCCTAATTTCCACTACGTTAATGCTGGTACAAGAATATCCTCTTCGAGTGGGTTTGTTCTCCCCGGCACCGAGTGAGCTAGCCGTATCGATCCGGTTTCCCCTAGTCTCACACCGCCATGACATGAGACCCACCGTTGCTTCCCGGTGGCACACGAAGTCCACACTCTGTATGCCAATTCCCTTGCAGCATTCGGTTCCGGGGACTCTAACCCCATCTAGCCAATTGAGGAATATTCCAATACCAACACCAACAAGCTTCCGTTAAGCCTCGTGCCCATTTTGAGGTAATGTGGTTACATTTTTATCAAATAGTTCCCCATCCTATAGTTTTGAGGTAAGATAACAGAATATACTACTAGAAAACATAATCTTCTTGATGGAGCCTTCAACAACAAGGCTCATCAAGAAAAACTCTTTTTATAATACCTATAGTATTCTAGTAGATAACCTTGGCCAAACAATATTTTGTAAAATAGTTTTCGGGTGGCAAGGTGCCACAAAAGAAGTAAAACACGCATCATTTTATTTTTAAAACAAAACATGCTTGATAAAATAATAGGATTCAGTAATAGTGGTGAGGTGGGCTTGCCTTGCTCAAAGTACTGTCCCTGGTCTTGTTCTTCAGCGTAGTCGTGCTCAGCTACCTCGTACTGCTCGTCCTCGGGTTGCGGTTCTACGGTAACATGAAAAACAAACGAGACTAGCGTAAGCCCTAAGATGCGAGTTGATAACAATCTAAAGTATCTCAACAAACAACAAGCATCACAAACAGAAAACACAACTAATGCATTCAATAGTTATTAGGGGCTGTTTACATGGTTTAAGCATAACTCTTAAGGTAATGCTCCTAAAATCAAACCCTTCTACCACATTACTCCTAACAATCATGTGGAACTCTGAAAATTAGCTGAGCATGAACATCTATCATCATACAAGAATTAAAAATCAGATAAGAGCTACTGATGCCAAACTTAAGCAGAAGATAGGTTCAGTTTTATAGATCTTCTGAATGCATAATTAACCTTTCTGGTGAGATATGAGTTTTCTCTTTAAGTGGAGATTTTATTCATCAAATTTGGATACTCCTAGCTCAAGTTATCCCAGTTTTAAAATAAAGTATACTACTGACCATTATCTATGTGCAGAAAATAATAAGAATTATTTTGGTGTCAAACCAGTGGGGTGAGTTAGATAAAAATTATCCCCAACATTTATCTATGGACAGAGGTGGCTCCACCAATTAAAACTAGACATGTCATAATCTCGGAAATTTCAGAAATGCATTTTAAGAGATTATCTCCCTGTTTTTCTGGAATTTATTCTCTAAGAAATAACTAATTACTGGAAAAATCTACATTTGTAATATATGATACCTCCAACACATATCTAACACTTCCAATTGGATTTACCTCAAAAAGTGGTTTTATTGAAGAGTTAAAAATCCCCAAACACATACTGATCTTATTCTTAGACCAAATATAACTTTTTCTGGAGTAATCTCCTGCAAGCAAGATTTACCAATCTAGATAGACATTCTTACAAGCTTTCCAACAGATCCAAGATTGCATGATTTGGATTTACAGAACTCAAGTTATTAAACAAATGGTGTAATAGATACTTTTTACTAGATCTATTTTAACACTCAACAGGAAACACATTTTGGACCAAATCCAATGCCACATGGTTAAGAAAACGTGCATGCATGTTACAAAATTAATCCCATTATTTTAGCCACTCTAGATTTACCACAAACGATTTAAAGCTAGACTATAGATTTACTGGAAAATTACATGAAAAAGAATAAAAGAAAAACAGGCCGAACGGGCCAGATCTGGGCCAGATCGGCCCAGAGGCGACACAGAGCAGCGCGGATCCGTGCGGGGATGAGCTGGGCCGGCCCAAACGCTGCGCGCGCGCCAGCGAAACGGTAAGCGACCGTGGATCTGGGATCCAACGGTCCAGGATAGATCGGGCGCGGTTCAAAAACAACCGCCGATCTGAAAATCGACGGCCTCAGGCCATCGTCGTCCTCCCAACCGAAAAACACGAGCAGGAGCTCGAGAAAACGACGCCGAGCACGGAGGGCTCACCTAGGGCTCGCGTATGGACGAAATGGTGGTTGGAGGTGGACGCGGCATCGAAGGGGAGCTCAGGGATGGTCGCAAAGCTCCCATGCAACGTCGGAGTCCAAGGTGGTGACTACGGCGTCCTCCTCGGGTTGTGGACGAACCAGATGCTCTCGAGCTGCAACAAAGCCAAGGGAGGGGAGGGGAGGGGAGTTAGATCCAGCAGAGGGGAAGCGAGGGAACCAAAAATGACGAGGAATGGTTGAGAGGAACGAGTGCTACGGCAGTTTCCTTCCTTCGGCCACCGAAGGAAATCTCCTCGTCTACAGAGCGAATGAGGGGGAGAGCTTGGTGGTTTTCGCCAGGGGGGGAGAGGATTGGGTTGGTAGGAGCCAGGGAGGGGGAGAAATGGACAGGGGAGGGGCTCGGGTGGTTATAACGAGCTCCACCCGATCTAGGGTTAGCTCGGGCAGGAGAGAGGGAGGGGGGTTGTCTCCTTCGTTCTTACTGGCTCAGGTGGGCGGTGGAGAGGGGGCAGAGAGGAGTTTGGTCGGATGACCAGCCCTGGCCAGTGAGAAGAAGGGAGGTGGCCTTCGGTTGGGTGGAAAAGAGAAGAAAAGAGAGAGGAGAGAGGAGGGGTTGGCCCTAGTCCATGACAGGTGGGACCAGGGGTGAGGTTGCTGCTCTCCTTCTCAGCAGGTGGTGTGGAAAAGAGTGTGAGAGAAGAAAAAGGTGATAAGTTTGAGTAATTAGCTCAAAAGAGTTTGAAAATCTAAGTTTGAATTATTCAAACATGACCCACCAAAGTAACATGGGTCCACACCCCAAACTTACCTAAATTAAGAGAAGGTACTGAACTTATAAAAGCCCAAGTCAACTATCTCATTTGACTTTCAAATAAAATAAATCTTTTGGTGATAAATAAAAGAATATCTCAAATGGTCATGTTAATTTGATGCCCCAAAAACTAGTGATATTTATGTGCAAACAAACTCTTTTTAGAGAATTTAGAGCAGGGTGTGAAATTATAAATGCCCTAGATCAAAATGGTTCAGATGCAGTCAAAAACCATTTATGGTTTGCTTAATAATAGCTCCAAGTTTGGCTAAGTTTTAATAATCATGAAGATCCTAATAGTGGTTATTTATTTCAGTGTGTTGTGTTTTTTAGTATTTTCAATTTTCATGAAATATTAGTGACACACAACAAGCATAAGGTGTGCAAGCAAATTAAATCATGACTCAAAATTCTACACACACAAAAGTTTTTGCAAGAGGTGAAAAATCTAGAATAACACCACAATGCTAAAGCTAAGAGAATTGGGGTGTTACAGACCTTCCCCCCTTAGGAGAATCTCATCCCCGAGATTCCAGATTTGAAGAAGAGAGAAAACCAGGGAATTCATGCTCCAAATAATCTTCACGCTCCCAGGTGGCTTCTTCCTCCGATTGGTTGCTCCATTGGATCTTCAGGAACCTGATCTTCCGTCTTCGGGTCAGACGGACGTCTTCAGCGAGAACACGAAGTGGTCGTTCTCGATAAGTGAGATCATGATTGAGATCAATGGTGTGATGATCTACCTCCTGATATGAATGAGTGTCACCAGGAACTTGCAGACACTTCCGGAGTAGAGATACATGAAATACATCATGGAATTCCGACAGATGTGGTGGCAAGTCTAGCTGATAAGATACTTCTCCTCTACGATTGACCACCTTAAAAGGGCCAATATATCTTGGCGCTAATTTCCCCTTGACATGGAAACGTTGCATTCCCTTGAGTGGTGTAACGCGCAAGTAAACCATATCTCCTTCCTTGAAGTTGAGTTCACGCCTCCTGGAATCCGCGTAACTTTTCTGCCTGGATTGGGCGGCCTTAAGACGGTCGCGAATGAGTTGAACTTGCTCTTCGGCTTCTCTCAAGGTGTCAACTCCAAAAATTTGGCTGTCTCCGGTTTGCGACCAGTTCAAGGGGGTACGGCATCTGCGCTCGTACAAAGCCTCAAACGGTGCCATCTTCAGACTGGCCTGATAGCTGTTGTTGTACGAGAATTCGGCAAACGGCAAGCAATTCTCCCATTTGGCCCCATAAGACAACACACAAGACCTAAGCATATCTTCAAGGATCTGATTGACTCTTTCCGTTTGTCCTCCTGTCTGAGGGTGGTACGCAGTACTGAAAAAGAGCTTCGTTCCGAGTTCCTCTTGAAGCTTAGTCAAGAAACGAGAGGTGAATTGAGTTCCTCGATCAGACACGATAGTCTTAGGTACTCCATGAAGGCTGACGATACGTGATATGTAAAGGTCCGCAAGTTGATCAGCTCGATGACGAGTGCTTACCGGGAGAAAATGTGCAACCTTGGTGAGTCTATCCACAATGACCCAAATGGCATCATGCCCACGATTGGACCGGGCAATCAAGTGATGAAATCCATGCCGATCTCATCCCATTTCCACTCGGGCAACTTGAGAGGTCGATGTAATCCCGTGGGTCGCTGATGCTCTGCTTTGACCATTTGGCAGATATCGCAATTCTGGACGAACAGTGCAATCTCGCGCTTCATGCCGTGCCACCAGAAATTCTGCTTCAAATCCTGGTACATCTTGGTTCCACCGGGGTGGATGGAACACAAAGTCTCGTGAGCCTCCTTCATAATTAACTGCTTCAAAACAGGATCTGACGGTATGCAGATGCGTCCCTTGTACCAAAGAATACCGTCAGAGTCGATGGTGAACCCAGGGACTTCCTCCTTGTCCAATCTTCTTTTGATGCCCTCAATGCTTTCGTGACCCTTCTGTGCTTGCTTGATCTGCTCCCATAAGGTGGGTTGCAACAGGAGTTGATCGACTGCCCCATAGCTGACCACCTCTATACCCATCTTATCCAGCTCTTCCCACAGTTCTGGCCGTCGAACCTTGATCAGGGAGTTGAATGAACACGGCTGACGACTAAGCGCATCAGCTACAACGTTAGCTTTTCCAGGGTGGTAATGGATGTCCAAGTCATAATCCTTGATGAGTTCTATCCATCTTCGCTGCCTCATGTTCAAGTCCCTCTGGGTGAAGATGTACTTCAGGCTCTTGTGATCGGTGTAAATTTCGCAACGGTTGCCCATCAGAAAGTGCCGCCATGTCTTGAGTGCATGGACCACTGCAGCAAGCTCTAGGTCATGGGTTGGGTAATTTTGCTCATGCTTGCGGAGTTGTCGCGACGATTATGAAATCACCTTGCCCTCTTGCATAAGGACACAGCCAAGTCCGAGTTTGGAGGCATCGCAATAAACCACAAAATCTTTGGTCACATCTGTCATGGTTAAGATAGGTGCGGTAGTAAGGCGCTTTTTCAGTTCCTGGAAGCTGGCTTCACATTTGTCGGTCCAAACGAACTTCTGATCCTTCTTCAATAGTTGGGTAAGAGGCTTTGCGATGCTTGAGAATCCCTCAACAAACTTGCGGTAATAACCGGCTAATCCAAGGATGGACCATACTTCGGTTTGGTTGGTGGGGGTTGGGAATTCAAGAATAG
Source organism: Poa annua (assembly GCA_026929855.1). Lineage (NCBI taxonomy): Eukaryota > Viridiplantae > Streptophyta > Magnoliopsida > Poales > Poaceae > Poa > Poa annua. Next base: position 31,983,626 of record CM049428.1, read on the forward strand.
ACTTGATGTGGGTAGGATCTACAGATATACCTCCGGCTGAAATAACATGGCCGAGAAAGCCTACTTCTTTTAACCAAACTGGCACTTACTGAACTTAGCATACAACTGGTGTTCTCGTAGGGTACCGAGAACCAACCTCAGATGCTCTTCATGCTCCTCTTCTGACTTGGAATAAATCAGGATGTCGTCAATAAAGAAAACCACAAATTTATCCAAGTAATCCATGAACACTTTGTTCATGAGGTTCATGAAATAGGCTGGAGCATTGGTCAGGCCAAATGACATCACTGTGTACTCGAACAATCCGTAACGAGTGACAAAGGCCGTCTTAGGGATATCAGATTCTCTGACTTTCAACTGATGGTAACCGGCGCGGAGATCGATCTTGGAGAAGACTCGAGCTCCATTGAGTTGATCAAACAGATCTTCAATCTTGGGTAGGGGGTATTTGTTTTTAATAGTCACATCATTTAACTTCCGGTAATCCACACACAAACGAGTGGTACCGTCTCTCTTATCCACGAAGATGATTGGTGACCCCGAGGGTGACGCACTAGGGCGTATCATACCCTTCCTAAGTAGGTCATCCAACTGTTTCTTTAGTTCTTCCAATTCTTCAGGATTCATCCGGTATGGTTTCTGAGCGATAGGCCCAGTACCGGGTACCAGCTCAATAATGAACTCAATATCCCTATCCGGTGGCATTCCGGGAAACTCTTCGGGAAAAACATCGGGATAGTCACACACTACCGGTACCTCATCCAAACTGGCTCCCGCTACACTCTTATGGCAATGACTTGAGGTGGAGTGGTAGGTTGAGAAGTTGGTAATCTCTTCTCCTTCCGGGGTGGTTAGGGTGACAGACTTGTTAGTGCAATCTATTTTCCCTCGATTTACTGCCATCCAATCCATTCCTAAAACCACTTCTATCCCTTGCTTTCCTAATACCACTAGGTCTGCATGGAATCGGGCTCCTTGAATTTCCACAGGAGTCTCCTTGCAAGACAAAATGGCCTTGGTAGTGGCCCCCGGAATTTGTACCCTCATGGGACGATGCATCACGGTTGGAATCATACCACTCTTCCTAACAAACGGCTCCGTAACGAAAGAATGGGAAGCTCCCGAATCAAACAAAACTGAGGCAGAAACTGAGTTGACGGGGAACGTACCCATAACCAGGTCTGGTGCCTCCTGGGCTTCTTCTGTAATGATATGGTTCAGATGGCCTCGGGTAACAGGGGCTGCTTTCTTGGGATACGGGTTCTTGCCTCCAGGTGGACGGGGTGGCCCTTGATTCATCTTTGTCGCATTAGGGCGACCACCGGCGGGCTGTCTAGTGGGACACTCCCGCGAGAAGTGTCTAGGCTGTCCACAAGTGAAACATCCTCCTGTGGGCTTCAGAGCAGGCGGCATGTTAAAGTTGAGGCCGGGGTTGGAACCACTTCCAGGACAAGGTGCAGGCGGGCGAGGAGAGTAGCTGGGTCTTGGTGCAAAGGTTGGAGGCCTTGGTGATGGATATGAAGGTCTTGGTGGAGGTGAAGGGCGTGGACGGGGATAACTTCCAGTTGGGCTGCTGCTGCTACTGCCTTGCTGCATCAGTTGGCGACGCTTGCGGTTGTCAAACGAAGCCTTGCGCTTGTGCTCCATCATAATGGCTGCATCCTCCAAGGATTCCAGGTCGGTGAAAGGCATCACCACCAGAATGCACTGCATTTCATCATGAAGTCCATTCATGAACCTCTCTTTCTTCTTGTCCTCAGTATCGGTATCGGTGGACGCATACTCGCTAGAGAAGTAAACTTCTCCAAGTACTCACTCACCGACATCCCGCCTTGCTTGAGCTGCAAGAACTTCTCTCGCATGATACTGACGAGTCCAGAGGGCACATAACGCTTCAAGAACTTGGTCTTGAACGCTGGCCAAGCCACAACTTCCTCCGGCGGCAACAGAGCACGAATGGCCTCCCACCATGCTCGGGCAGACCTAGAGAGGTAGTGAGTGGCGTAGACCACCTTCTCGTTGTCACCCACTTGGGCGACCCTCAGGTTGTTCTCTATAGTACGGATCCAGTCATCAGCATCAGTGGCACTTCACTCTTGGAGAAAACTGGGGGATTGGTGTTCTGAAAGTCACGAAGCTTGGAGCGGGGTTCTTCATTTCCTTGGCCGCCATTCTGGTTGACGGCAATCTGAGCAAGTTGCTGTAGGGTGGCAAGGTTGGCATTCCTCTCGGTGCGAGCTGCCTCGCGATCCTCCATGAGAAGACGGAGCACTTGAGCCATAGATGGCTCGGGTGGTGGGGGTGGTGGTGGATCCATTGCCATTCTGAATTTCAGAATATAACACACATTAATCATTCTACTTAGAAATTTTAAAACAGGTTTTGATAAAGGGTTCATCAAGCATACACAAAAACATACAAATTTCAGCAAGACATTACTCCTAAGAAGACATGATTCCATTTCATAGCAAGGTTCCAAAAGCATCATCACATAGTTCACAACCACAAAACACGGACTGACATAGTCTTACAATAATTCCGACACACACTCATGCTAACTAGACCACACAATCGCATCCACTTATCGCGATGGTTCGGTCCTAACCCAAAAGATACTGCGCAACTAACTACTCCACGTCCACGACAGCGTCACTGTCAAAGGGTGTCTCGTCGGGGTCCTCGTCCTCACACATCACAGCTCCCGAGTCCTCACCGTCCTCGCCTCGAAGGTCATCGTCGTCCTGCTCGCTCACGGGCTCCATATCCTCCGTAGGGTCCTCATCATCAGGCAGGAGATCGTCATTATCCTTGCTCAGAGCCTCCACCTCGCTCTCCAGCTCGCTGATCCGCTCGTCACGGGCATCAACGGTCGACCTGAGCATGTCAACCATCCCGTCAAGCTGGAACCTATAGAAGCGAGTAGTCTGGAGGCGCGCAAAGGTGGAACGGCGCTCCTTGCGCTCCATCTTGAGCTCTGCCTGGGACTCCACTAAGCGCTCCTCCGAGGTCTTGAGCTTCAGCTCCAAGGTCTTCAGCTTGTCCTGAGACGCCTTGAGTTGCGCCTCCAAGTCCTCGATCCTCAACTCAGCTGCCGAGATCCGCACCTCAGCACCGTCGTGATAATACGGTGAAGATCACTCTCGAAACAACTAGTGACCAGCTGGGACTGAGTGTACTCGACGAGGAGTCCCAGCTCGGCCAAGTTGTTCCCGAAAGTGGGGTGGGGACGCGGCGGCATAGGGTTACTCTGCTCGTCCAAGCCAGAGTAAAACTCAAAACGGGTGCCGCCCAGCTCGGAACTGTGAGCACACACCAAGCAGGCAAGAGCCCTCTGCTGTACGGTGACGAACGCCCCCATCTGAGTCGATGCAAGGGCATCCTCAATCAGCTCCTCGGCGAAGGGTGGCACCAACGGTCCTCGAAGGATGCACCTCACAGTCCAGGACATCTCGTCTCCCACCATGGGCAGACAGCGCCCAATCAGCAACTCCGGTAGCGGACGCCTCAAATGTCTGGTCAACTGGAGTAGGTCCGCCTGGAACAGACGCGAAACTCCTGTGTCGGGCACAGCTCCCAACTGAATAGACGACGAGAACTCTCCGCTCATCTACACAAAATTTTAAATGGAGGTTTAATTAGTGAACGGTGTGCAAACTTTTAAACAGGTAAAAACATAAAGTTTAATGTAAGTATAATATTACTCAGTAATTAATAACAGAGGGGAGAGAGGAGTAGCAGTATATTCTGCACATTTTTAAATATTTCTCTCCTAACTATTTAGGAAAACATTTTTGCGTGACGTCGACGCCCAACCTAACTAAAGTCTCCTAAGGTCAACGATGGCTCTGATACCAAGTCTGTAAGGACCCCTCGGACAAGTCCGAGATGCCCACGTTATGTAAGAGATCACGATCCCACTGATCAGTGCATCGCAATCACATAACCAACATAGGTATCAAAGAGTTACATCATTCAAGTCGTACGAATAAAAGTCTTACAACACATAGACGGTCATACGACCAAAGTCAACAAACCTCGTCACGCAGGACGGAATTAACTAAGATGGCGGAAGCTCGTGGCTAGCGACGGCTCTTAACATCTCCGAGCGCAGATTCCCACAAGTGCAGTTGACCGGTGACAGCTAAGTGGCGTGGTCGTCGTCATACACCTCCTCCTCGATGCAGGCCTCCTCATTATAATCTGGACATTTGAATATCCAGGGACAGAGCCACATGAGTACAATTACGTACTCGCAAGACCACCTCTAGGCTTAAGTTTTCATGATAATGCAAGAAAACACATTTCGAAAACTGGGAAGGCTCCTTAATACAACTACATGGCTTATTTTCAAATACAATGATTTCAAACATAGAGAATACGACATCTCTATATCTTTGTTGGAGAAAAACATTTAGAGATAGAATTCTCTTCGCTAAAATGCGACATCTCTATATCTTTGTTGAAGAAAAACATTTAGAGATAGAATTCTCTTCTCTTAGATATAGCAAGGACATATCCAAGTTCAAAACATCCTTTTTTTAAAGTTTATCAAACACTAGGATAGGGGTAACCCTTTTTCCTGACTTGAGGTCTGACTGGTTGTCTCCCCAAGATCAACCATCTTTACCCAAATTCCGTACCTCCCAGGTACCACTTTATGCCTCCTTGCTTTCCTTTGAAAACATTTCTCTTTTGAAACCATAAAGCAACCAGCATTCCTAGTGGGACCTTCCCAACTGTCCATGACCGCGGACGCGGCTATTCGAATAGATTTACACTCTGCAGAGGTTGTACACTTTTCCCACAAGATTCGGATGGTCTGCTGTGGATCAACCACGGACTGTACAAAGACAGCATGCACACATCAGACGGCCAATCCTAATTTCCACTATGTTAATGCTGGTACAAGAATATCCTCTTCGAGTGGGTTTGTTCTCCCCGGCACCGAGTGAGCTAGCCGTATCGATCCGGTTTCCCCTAGTCTCACACCGCCATGACAGGAGACCCACCGTTGCTTCCCGGTGGCACACGAAGTCCACACTCTGTATGCCCATTCCCTTGCAGCATTCGGTTCCGGGGACTCTAACCCCATCTAGCCCATTGAGGAATATTCGAATACCAACACCAACAAGCTTCCGTTAAGCCTCGTGCCCATTTTGAGGTAATGTGGTTGCACGGGTTAATTGTTCAAGCGGCAGTAGGGTCACACTTTGTTTTTCAAAACACTTTCTTCTTGGGTTTTCGCAAACAGCTCTGATTGCTCCCAGCATCTCGGGTTTTAATAAACACTTGCTCGCCGATTTCTCCCAGCAGCTCAGGTTTTCCTCCATAAAACATTTTTATCAAATAGGTCCCCATCCTATAGTTTTGAGGTAAGATAACAGAATATACTACTAGAAAACTTAATCTTCTTGATGGAGCCTTCAACAACAAGGCTCATCAAGAAAAACTCTTTTTATAATACCTATAGCAATTCTAGTAGATAACCTTGGCCAAACAATATTTTGTAAAATAGTTTTCGGGTGGCAAGGTGCCACAAAAGAAGTAAAACATGCATCATTTTATTTTTAAAACAAAACATTCTTGATAAAATAATAGGATTCAGTAATAATGGTGTGGTGGGCTTGCCTTGCTCAAAGTACTGTCCCTGGTCTTGTTCTTCAGCGTAGTCGTGCTCAGCTACCTCGTACTGCTCGTCCTCGGGTTGCGGTTCTACCGTAACATGAAAAACAAACGAGACTAGCGTAAGCCCTAAGATGCGAGTTGATAACAATCTAAAGTATCTCAACAAACAACAAGCATCACAAACAGAAAACACAACTAATGCATTCAATAGTTATTAGGGGCTGTTTATATGGTTTAAGCATAACTCTTAAGGTACTGCTCCTAAAATCAAACCCTTCTACCACATTACTCCTAACAATCATGTGGAACTCTGAAAATTAGCTGAGCATGAACATCTATCATCATACAAGAATTAAATATCAGATAAGAGCTACTGATGCCAAACTTAAGCATAAGATAGGTTCAGTTTTATAGATCTTCTGAATGCATAATTAACCTTTCTGGTGAGATATTAGTTTTCTCTTCAAGTGGAGATTTTATTCATCAAATTTGGATACTCCTAGCTCAAGTTATCCCAGTTTTAAAATAAAGTATACTTCTGACCATTATCTATGTGAAGAAAATAATAAGAATTATTTTGGTGTCAAACCAGTGGGGTGAGTTAGATAAAACCTGTGGCTATTCCACAAAATTATCCCCAACATTTATCTATGGACAGAGGTGGCTCCACCAATTAAAACTAGACATGTCATAATCTCTGAAATTTCAGAAATGCATTTTAAGAGATTATCTCCCTGTTTGGGATTTATTCACTAAGAAATAACTAATTACTGAAAAAAATCTACATTTGTAGTATATGATACCTCCAACACATATCTAACACTTCTAATTGGATTTACCTCAAAAAGTGTTTTTATTGAAGAGTTAAAAATCCCCAAACACATACTGATGTTATTCTTAGACCAAATATAACTTTTTCTGGAATAATCTCCTGCATGCAAGATTTACCAATCTAGATAGTAATTCTTACAAGCTTTCCAACAGATCCAAGATTGCATGATTTGGATTTACAGAACCCAAGTTATTAAACAAATGGTGTAATAGATACTTTTTACTAGATCTATTTTAACACTCAACGGGAAACACATTTTGGACCAAATCCAATGCCACATGGTTAAGAAAACGTGCATTCATGTTAGAAAATTAATCCCATCATTTTATCCACTCTAGATTTACCACAAACGATTTAAAGCTAGACTATAGATTTACTGAAAAATCACAGGAAAAAGAAAGAAAAACAGGCTGAACGGGCCAGATCTGGGCCAGATCGGCCCAGAGGCGACGCAGAGCAGCGCGGATCCGCCAGGGCTGAGCTGGGCCGGCCCAAACGCTGCACGCGCGCCGGCGAAATTGTAAGCGACCGTGGATCTGGGATCCAACGGTTCAGGATAGATCGGGCGCGGTTCAAAAACAACCGCCGATCTGAAAATCGACGGCCTCAGGCCATCGTCTTCCTCCCGACCGAAAAACACAAGCAGGAGCTCGAGAAAACGACGCCGAGCACGGAGGGATCACCTAGGGCTCGCGTATGGACGAAACGGTGGTTGGAGGTGGACGCGGCGTCGAAGGGGAGCTCAGAGGTGGTCGCAAAGCTCGCATGCAACGTCGGAGTCCAAGGTGGTGACGACGGCGTCCTACTCGGGTCGTGGACGAACCAGATGCTCTCGAGCTGCAACAGAGCCAAGGGAGGGGAGGGGAGTTAGATCCAGGAGAGGGGAACCCAGGGAACCAAAATTGTCGAGGAATGGTTGAGAGGAACGAGTGCTACGGCAGTTTCCTTCCTTCGGCCACCAAAGGAAATCTCCTCGTCTACAGAGCGAATGAGGGGGAGAGCTTGGTGGTTTTCACAAGGGGGGTAGAGGAGTGGGTTGGTAGGAGCCAGGGAGGGGGAGAAATGGACAGGGGAGGGGCTCGGGTGGTTATAACAAGCTCCACCCGATCTAGGGTTAGCTCGGGCAGGAGAGAGGGAGGTTGGTTGTCTCCTTCGTTCTTACTGGCTCAGGTGGGCGGTGGAAAGGGGGCAGAGAGGAGTTTGGTCGGATGACCAGCCCTGGCCAGTGAGAAGAAGGGAGGTGGCCTTCGGTTGGGTGGAAAAGAGAAGAAAAGAGAGAGGAGAGAGAGGAGGGGTTGGCCCTAGTCCATGACAGGTGGGACCAGGGGTGAGGTTGCTGCTCTCCTTCTCAGCAGGTGGTGTGGAAAAGAGTGTGAGAGAAGAAAAAGGTGAGAAGTTTGAGTAATTAGCTCAAAAGAGTTTGAAAATCTAAGTTTGAATTATTCAAACATGACCCACCAAATTAACATGGGTCCACACCCCAAACTTACCTAAATTAAGAGAAGGTACTGAACTTACAAAAGCCCAAGTCAACTATCTCATTTGGCTTTCAAAGAAAAGAAATCTTTTGGTGATAAATAAAATAATATCTCAAATGGTCATGTTAATTTGATGCCCCCAAAAGCTAGTGATATTTATGTGCAAACAAACTCTTTTGAGAGAATTTAGAGCAGGGTGTGAAATTATAAATGCCCTAGATCAAAATGGTTCAGATGCATGTCAAAAACCATTTATGGTTTGCTTAATAATAGCTCCTAGTTTGGCTAAGTTTTAACAATCATGAAGATCCTAATAGTGGTTATTTATTTCAGTGTGTTGTGTTTTTTAGTAGTTTCAATTTTCATGAAATGTTAGTGACACACAACAAGCATAAGGTGTGCAAGAAAATTAAATCATGACTCAAAATTCTACACACACAAAAGTTTTTGCAAGAGGTGAAAAATCTAGAATAACACCGCAATGGTAAAGCTAAGAGAATTGGGGTGTTACAAAAGTATCATTTTTATTACATCGATGATCCAGACTTACAAAATATTCATTACAAGTTGCATAGCATAAAGCTAGCTTTGAAATAGTACACAGCGGAAATACAATAGCAGTGGGTCTCCAACAACTTCATGTTGCCATAGGCGAAAACATGTTGGTTGCAGACTTGAAACCTTTAAACGAAACCTCACTCGTCATCTGATCAAGCTGCAATAGGAAAAAATGTTGCAACAACGTGGGTCAGATTCCATAAAAAATGGAGTCTGGCAAGTGACACTATGGTGGACACTTGAGGGAATAACTCTAAAGCCTATATGCATATTTTGCTGGTGGAGTTCAAGGCTATTTTGCATAAAGCCAAATTTTCCTATCTCTTTGGAAAACACTTTCTTCAAATCTAGACAAGTATGGCATGAAAACCATAAATCTCATCTTCCCTTGTTCACCCATCAAGTTTTATTTCTGAAGTTGGAATGATGGAATCCTCCGTTGACGTCCGTGATCAGCTGCTCAAATTGTCCGTACCGGGGACATGGCTAAGTACTTAGTTTTACACTCTGCAGAGGTTGTGCACGTTCACCATTGTACCCATTCAACCCAGATTATTCTTTACACACCATTTGTGATAAGGAAAGGAGAAGAATGAGACGAGATCTTTCAGAAGCATTTTCCCTCCCACCTGCCTTGACCCGTTCCACCTAACACCCCCTACATCTTCTTGTCAAGTCGGAGAGAGTCCACGAAAAATAATTGATCAAGCCAGAGCCCATATGGCAATGGCTGCACTGGAAGCAATCGTCACTCGGAGTTCTTCAGATTCCTCTGTTCCCTGGGTGGCCATCCACAAGTGCACGTACTCCAGGAACCATAGACATGGACCGGAGTAGGCACTCAACTTCGCCACCATTAACATCCAATCCACCCAGGAGTTTCATTAACTTAGTGGATGTGCACTCTCAGGTAAAAATCACCATGCTCACGGCCCTAAGTAGAATAGACATTCATCCTAGGCGACGACAACCATGAGCACAGCCCTGAGTAGTCACTTAACATTTTGTAAAACTTTTCATCAATTGCATAGCATCAATACATCTACTAAGTATTATATAGGAACCTAGACACAGGAGTAAGGGAATTCTACACAGGTTTAGCTTAGCAATACTATCCTACTCATGCATATAAAAATACACTAAGTAATGCATATACAAAATAATACGAAGTTTATGAGGTGTGCCACTTGCCTTTGAATGTTGTCGTTGTTCACAAACTCTTTTCAACGATACTCGGAACTCTCCGTTCAGTCTAAACATTATAAACAAACAACAATACAACAATCATAAAACAAAACAACACAACACATACAAGCATACATAATGAACAAACAAGTTTCATAACTTCTAAGGAAAACATGTCATGCATGATATGCAAATTATTTCTAAGGACTAGAGATGCATGTCATGCAATGAAATTATTTTAAGTTAATGCAAGGCAATTAGGTTGGTAAAAATGACTAAGGACTAAAGTCATAGGTTGGACAAAATACTTTGTTATAAATCATCTTAAATAAGCACTCAAATGGCTTAGCCATGATGTGCACAAATACTTGGAGAAAATACTAAGTTTATAAGGTGACCAACAATTACTATCAACTCTTTGTAAATTGGATATTCACTAAAGTGAGAGAGACAAACACCCGGCTAGCCACTTTAAATTGTGGAACAGGTCTCATGTACGTGGACATGTAAGTTTTGTTTCCAGGCCGCTTCATCTCACTATGCCGCTAGGATCCAACAAACTTTAAGATGATAATATCATGATCAAAATTGTTTAAGTCAAGTGTGAAAGAAAAGATTAGGAAAAAGGGAAAAGGTAGAAAAAAAAGGTTGTAGTAGGTCTTCTAGGAATCTTCTCCATACTTGTAACTTTCTCATGAACTTCTTCTTGATTTTTCTTCTAGGTGCTTCTACTTCTTGGAGATTCTTCTGGAGTCTTGTTTTGGCTAAGCCCTTAATTGGTCTTCTAGCTCCATGTTGGTAATCCTAAGTGTCTATGTTATAAAACTTTTACCAAAATACTAAGTTTGAAAAATATTTCTGACTTAGAGAAAATTAATGAAGAGATTTCCTATGGGAAATATATCTATATGAGAAAATAAGTTATGCATGCAATGCACTTTTAAATCCTAAGAAATATCATACAAAATTTTGTGATATTTATAAAGTATGCATTAGACTATAAATGCAATTTAATCAATTTCTATTTTTGGAAAATATAATAAAAGGAATAATTATAAGATTAAAGTTTCCTATAACTAAATTTATAACAAAATTTTATAATTAGTGTTAATAGACAGGGAGCATTTAATTAAATTTTATAGCAATTTGATTTAGTCAAAAAAAATATTTCTATTAGTAGTGATGTTGAAAATACTCAAACTATTCAAATTAAATATATAACTATGAATTCATTTAAATATTACTCAAAAATATTTTATAGTAGTGGCATCAATTTACAAATATTCCAAAGTCTCTAAAACAATTTTATTTGTAATTTTTGAATTTACAGATTTAAAGTTGTGACAAAAATACTCAAATCATCCATTTGAAATTTGAATACTTGAAACTTAGTCAAATCTGAATTTTGGCCAATCTAAAATATTCTACATGTCGAGTGCTTTCCAAAACTATAAAGTTTGTTAAATTTGGATAAGTGGTTAAAAAGTTATGACATTTTTAATTAACATGGGCTTTTCTACAAAACTGCCAAATTAAATAAATCGATAAAAATCATTTAACGCGTCAGCGCTGACTGGGCGCTGACTGTACATGCCACGTAGGTGCTGACGTGGTTAAGTGATTTGATCTGGGCCGTCAGATCTGGATCTGGCGGTCCAGATCTACTCCTACCGATTCGGTTACGAGTTCTAATCTCGACCGTAGATTGAAGATCGGACGGCTTACAGCGAGTGGACGAGGTCGTGGCGGCGCTGGTGACCGGAGGCGAAGGAGACAGTGGCGCTCCGCTCGGCGCGGACCAAATCGAGACTCCGGTGGTCTCTTTTCTCCGAGCAGGTGACGGTGAGAAGCGGGAGACCGTGGTGATGACGATGGGCAAGGTGGTGGCGCCGTATGCATCCGGGAACAGCAGGGGCGCGTGGTCGGGCGGCTTCCACCGGCGGCCTTCTTGCGTAGCTCCAACTGCTGCGTGAAGAAGCAAAGGAGGGGGTCAAGAAGGTGCGTGAGGACTTGGGGAAGCGCAAGGGGAGGGTCTCGGGCTCGGGAGCGTGCTTACCTCACCGGGGACAGAGAAAAAATGGCGGCGGACCGGCGGAGCTCTGGCGGAGCTCCGGCGAGTTATTTTGCCGGCCTGGGGGCACCGTTTTGAGCGAGATGAGAGGGGAAAGATCGATGAGGTTGCGGGGTTTAAGTAGGGGCTGAAGAGGCAACCATAACGCGTGATTCGTGCTCGAATTTTGGAAGGGGATCGCCGGCGGTTTTCTCGGGCGTGATTTGGGCAGAGGTTGAAGACGGCCTCCCCTGACAGGTGGGTCCCACTGTCAGAGATTTTTCTTTTTCTTTTTCTGACTTTCTATTTTCTTAATAACTTTTGATTTATAACTCCAAATGAAGTCAAACAAATTTCTAAAAATTTGTAAAATTATTATCTTTGTGTTAAACCAGTAGTTGGAGTGTTTTTAACACTTTTCAAAAATAACAATTTCGAAATATTGATTAATGCAAAATTGGCACTTTATGTTTAATTTAAAACTAGGGTTTAAGTAATTTTAATTGTGGCTAAAATAAATTCTATGAAATATCCACATTCAGTTATGTTTGGATTTAAGTTATTTAAACTTGTTTTGCTTAAATCATTCATCTTTATTTTGGCATAATATTAAAGAACTGAATATGAATAATTTTAAGGAAATGTGAAATATAAGGTATTCATTTTTAATTGAGAAAATTTGTACACCATTATATTTTAAATTATGATAATTCACTTGAAAACTTCATAACAACTTTAAAAAGTATTTTTGTTTTAATTCATTTCTATTTAGAATATATTAATCATTTCATGCTTTGAAAATAAATGAAATTCATGTAAGCTAATGAAATATTTATTTGGATAATTCCTTAATTATAAAACCTATGGAGTTTTTAAAGTTATGAATTATAAACTTATAATTTCCAAAACTATAACTTGAATTTAGTTAAATGAATGAAAACCATTTGACAATTATATCATGTTTTCAATAGTTCCAAAGAACACTTGCAAATATTATTTTAATTTATGAATAGCTATGGCTAAGTGGTTGAATTTAACTACTTATAAGAAACTTTTTATTGTATGAAATTGGTTTGAAAGTTTGCCAAACATTCATCAATTTACATATTAAGGGTTTTGTAATACAATGGATAATGTAATGTTTAATTGGAAATAACTTTTGAAATTCATGACACATTGAGAATTTTGAAATAATAGACATTTTCAAATTGGTTGAAGTCTTTTATAGTTGGTTTCTTTAAGCATTTTTGTATTTTATTTCAAACAAAACAAAGTTTTAAATTTTAGTGATTTTTGAACATTTTAAAATGTTGGGATGTTACACTTCCTCTTCAGGCCCTAGAGAGGATTTATTTCTAGATGGTCTCTTCAAGCGGTGGCTTGGTCCTTAGTCGTTTCGTCTGATCAGCCCGCGAGCGAGGCATGGGGAGAGTGGGCTCTTTATACCCCAGTCTCCACCGGGCCGACAAATGATAACTACTATGATAACTTGAGGATGTGAGCATCACTGGCCATGAACTTCTTTACTTGCCATCACTTGCGCAGCGTCACATCATATACCTTGTCATACTTGTAACATTCAGGACCTGTTTCATAAACAGAATAAGTATCAAGTATGAGAAGAATACATTTATAACTTTGTATATCAAATATACCTGAAGCTTCGAAGAGCTCTCCTTCGATGGGTACAACCTTTACGGATTTGAACTTGTTCACGAACATGAAGAAATTCATCGTATCTCTCTTTATAGCATATTCACGCACATGCTCCTCATAACTGGGAGGTAGAGATATCAACACAGTCTCTATCGCACATGAGTCCGCCATCCAGTGATCGTAGACATTTGTAAGTTTGAGGTAGATGTCATACAATCTCTTCAAATGAGTTTCCAAACAAGTATGTTCCTCCATATGGATTGTGTGGAACTTTCTCAGATGTCTGAATTGCTCAAGCTTAATTTCATCTATGAAGCGCTCCTTCACCGCATCAATCATGACATAAGGCTCCATTTGTCGAAACAACTCTTTCAACTTTGGTGCTAGGCTTATGTTCATGACGGACTGCACTTCTATGAAAATGTCACGATGCTGACGAAATTCCTCATCTTCCTCCTCGCTAGCAGAATCATCTGGTCTCTCTCCTAATCCTTGTTATATGACATAAAGTATGTTGCTGTATATGAGAGTCTCTCTAAGTTTATTGTACCACTTGATGAAGTTGGAACCATCAGCCGCTAAGGCCGCACTTCTAAGGAAGTGTCCGAAGTAGAGTTCCATCGACATATATGATCACAAGAAGGTAAGGCTAAGTTTATAACATTTTGAGTTTTAGTTTGTTATCAAATTATTAAACATACTGCACTAAGATTATTATCCCTACAATAATTTCAGTGATTACACGACCCTAATTCACTATATCACCCCCAATCGTCACAGCCGGCGGCACAATTTCAAAGGTGGACATAAAATGTCAATCACAACAACTATGTGAATCATGCTCGATCTTTCGATATTCCCGTGTTCCGACGCTATGTATGTACATATAGGCTCGCCAATTAAACCTCGAAGATTTTGCACGTGCAACATGGCTTACACCCACTGTATGCGAACGACGAAATGTATTACACCCGATCATCACGACCTGCCTCATAACGTCGAACTTTATTGGTGGTGCACAACAAGGGAGAACACAATTTTGGTATTTGTTAGGGATCATCATATTTAAAGCTACCGTTGTATATCTAATATATAAGCAATAAACAAGATGCACACACAACAACACAATATCAAATAATGTATTTGTTGGGGGGATCATAATCCGGTAGGCCCACCGACATAGAAGATAAGCCGGCCTGGCAGGAGCCTGGGCCGGATCAAGCATAAAGACATGGGCCGGGTGACACGTAAGCCGGTGTGCAACGTGTGCCTTGGCCCGCAAACAAGGAGGATCCAGAAGGCTGGAGACCAAGTACAAGACAGAGTCCTGCTAAGGAAAGAAGAGGCTTAGAGGACTTAGAGTAGATCCGGGTATGATAGGAACCCGGACCCGACCTTGTACCTCCAGCGAGACCCGTCGCCTATATAAGGGGTCTCTTGGTTCCTAGAGATCTAAGTTCAATCGACACAAGTCATAGGAGATACACCATTGTAATCTCGAGATCCGGAAGCTAAGGCGTCGATTCCTCGAAACTCTAATCAATAAACCCGAAGCAGGAAGTAGGTATTTACCTCAAGACGAGGGGCCGAACCTGGGTAAACCCTTGTGTCCGCACGCCACGCTAGACAAGCTCCTGATGTCGGAAGCCGCCATGCCCCTCATCTCAAGTTTTAACCCGGAAGCCGCCATGCGCCCACCGTGGGGCCTACGGCCAAGAGCATCACTTTTTCGGGAGAAACGCGGTGAGGTATGGAAAACCTACCTATAGGCCAGATCCACATGCTCCAAGGAGGGGAGCGGATCGTGGACGACTCCGGCTGGACAGAAGAAGCAGATTTCTTGGAAACCGGATCTATGCTCATCTTTGGGAAGATCGATGTTTTCGTCAGTGTGATCCGATCTAGCGGAACCGACAGAGAACAGTATGAGCCGGAGTTCGAATCAGAGTCTGGGTCAACCACGATGGCCCAGCCGGACGGAGAAGAGTCAGTTGGATCGCCAGAATTTGAAGCCACCATAGAAGAGGGAGAGTCGGCGATCCGGGTCATGCAGGATCCCATCGTCACCCCCACCATGTCAAATCTGGATACAAATACATAATCAATCTTACCTTTGGTCGAGGAACATTATGGAGATGGGCTTGAAGAGGAATGTTACCCGGCACCTTTGGGACCCGTAGGTCACATGATGGTTCATGTTGTGCCCGGGGACCACCGGCTGATGGACGATCGGCTTCCGTAAGCGACGAGACAAGCGCCGAAGTGTTGGCGAGGCAGAACATAGACAATTGGGATCAACATCAAGTCGCGCCAGCAGCAAACTATGTACCACCTAACCCCACTCTCGGAGAAGTTCTAGCAACTTTCAGTTCTTTGGCACAGACGCAGACACCAGCTGCAGGGATCCCCCTCGGAAACCCGATATTAGCACAAACTCCACTGCCAGCTCCAAACCCGGCCAACATGGTCAGGCCGCCATTGCAGCAGCAGGTGCTAGCCGGACCGTCAGCAAGCCCGGCGCAGCATCCGGGAGACATAACAAACAACAGTACAGCTATGATGAGAGGATTGGAAGATTTAAGGCAAGCAGTGGCAAGGGCGAATCAAGAGCGTGCCGACGAGATCCGGCGTATACAAGACAAACAACAGTTGGTGATTCAGCAAGAGCAGAGTCTGCTGGAAGAAAGAAACACCCTCCAGAGAAGGAGGGATGAGCTAAATGCTGTCCAGAACAGGTGACGTGGAAGTCGGCTTCCCCTGCCAACCGGGACAAACAACATAGCACCTTGGGCTTTGGAGTATCATACAACGCCAAACGCGGCGCCAGTACCAGCACCAGTACCAGTAACAACGGTTAACCCGGCGCCAGGGGCAGGTGTCCTCCCGGCCAGGTTACCAGGAGCCGGAGCAGCAGTCGCCGATCAGCTACCACCACCCCCACCCAGGTTTGATCCCCCTCTGGGTCATTACAATAATCGAGTTGACAATATTTTTGCAGAGACACATGCCCTGGAACAAATACCCTTCGACAACCAACCGGACGTCGTAGAAGCAAGAAGAGTTGTAGATCTACTACGGATGGCCGTGGTCCAGCAGAACAACAACCCACGAGGTTCGCAAGCTTTCAACTTAGAGCCAGTGAGGAGCCGTACCAGAAACCCGACACGCAGAGCCGACAGCAGCAAGATAAGTTCAAAACAGACTGGGACCGGTAAACCGGCCAGTCCCGCAACAAGAAGTACAACAACCACAACCGCAGCCATGGCAGCAGGGTCCCGCGCCATGTAGGGTGCCTGCGCCTGCCGCCTCTGCTCCCGAGTCAAGAGTAGACAGTTCAAGACCAAGACGTGCGGTAGCCAGAATTGCCGCGCCAGAAGCCGGAGTCGAAGTTGGAGTTACGGCTCAACCCAGACCCGTCGTGAATTCACCTGCACCGGTTCAGGGAGGAGGCTCGTCAGCAAACCTGACGGGACCCAAGTGTTTATCAGATGCAATTAGATCAGAACCTTTCCCAGGAAAATTCAAAGAGCCAAGCAAGATTGTTAACTATGAGTCGAACATGAACCCGGAGACGTGGTTGAGTGGCTATAGTATGGCCATGGACATGAAGAACGCAACAACAAACATGTGTGCGCGTTACCTATAACTGATGATGGAAGAAGGAGCACCCAAGATCTGGCTGGACCGGCTTCCGCCAAACAGCATCCACTCATGGGAGGAACTTAAGACGACATTCATCTCAAATTTTCTCGGGACATGCAAGAAACAGTACACTGAGGCGGATCTCGATCGGTGTGTCATGAGGAAGACCGAGTCTCAAGGCAATGGGTAGCCCGGATCACAGAAATCCTACAGTCATCAATAAACATCTCAGCTCACACGGCAATAACAACGATGGACAAGAATTGCGTCTTTGATTCGTTGACACACAAACTCGGACGTATGAGGGAAGACCCATCTCGCCAGGACATCACCATAGGCGAGGTAGTTTGAATTTCTTACAAGTACGCAGGAATAGATAAAAGAGTGGGCGCGACGGAAAAGCAGCAAAAGAACAACCGGGTCAACGCAACACGTAACCGGCTCCAAATCAGAAAAACGGAAATCAAAACAACAACAAAAGACCCTATGAGGGAGGAAATTCAGAGTTTGTTGGAACCACCCAGGACACAGATTACAGAGGACCAAGACCCGGCGGAAATTTCAGAGGAGGTTCTGCGAGAGGGCCAAACATCAGCAAGATATACAATATGTCGTGCGCAAGGCACACCAAGAACGGCAAACCAACAAGTCACACGTTATCACAATGCGCTGACATGAGAGCATGGAGGAGGCACGAGTAGGCCATGGAGCAAAGCTAGGGTAACTTCAATGCCAACAACTGAAACAATGGTAACCACGACAACGCTGGTAACCCGGCCAATCAATGTCAAGGAATCGGGTCACAGGGACCCCCAAACAACAATGCCGGGTCCAGTCAAAACGAGGGAGGAGGTTATCAACAAACCCCGAAAGAGCTTCACAGTCAGGGTCAGTATCACGTGTTTACTACTAGCACATCCAGAAGAGGGCAAAAGTTGAAGGAAAGAGAGGTTAACACCGTAGCGACAGCCATACCAAGATATTTGAGGTGGTCAGAACAACCAGTTACATGGAGTCCAGAGGATCACCCTGAGGGGATAGAACACCCGGGTCTCATAGCCTTAGTGGTTGCTCCATAGATTGACAGGTTCCGTTAGAACAAGATCCTAATGGACGTAGGAAGTAGTATCAACATCTTATACCTAGACACATTCATAAGGATGGGCCTATCCGAGAGCCGGCTAACACCGACATCAACAATCTTTCACGGCATAGTACCAGGAAAGTCGGCTCACCCGATTGGTAAAATCAGTTTGGAAGTAGCCTTTGGAGTAAGCAAGGCGCAATACAGATCAGAGTAACTATCATTTGAGGTTGTAGATTTGAAGAGCCCGTATCATGCCTTATTCGGAAGACCGGCTTACGCCAAGTTCACGGCGAGACCATGCTATGTTTACCTCAAATTGAAGATACCGGGTCCCCAAGGAACCATCACCGTTGAAGGAAGCAAAGACATGGCAATCGAGTGCGACAGAGGCGATGCCATCATGGCAGATTAGGCCTGTTCAGAAGAAGAGCTGAGGTACTACAAGTGTCAGGTAGACCCGGCTGACAAGCGTGTGCTGGATAAGCCTGCTCACAAAGAAGAGAAGAAAAAGTTCAAGTCGGCCCAAGACACCAAGATGGTTGATTTCGTGGAAGGAGATTCGTCCAAGCAGTTCTCGATCGGGTCCCACATGGACCCGAAAGAGGAAAGCGAGCTCGTCGAGTTCATCCGTGAGCATCGGGATATCTTTGCATGGTTCCCTTCCGACATGACAGGTCTCCCGAGCGAACTCGCCGAGCACAGTTTACATGTTGATCCAGCAGCAAAACCAGTAAAGCAAGGTCTACGTCGTTTCAATGCAGACAGGAAAAACATTATCGAAGAAGAAATAGCCCGCCTTCTAGTGGCCGGCTTTATCATGGAAGTGTATCACCCGAAGTGGCTGGCTAACCCGGTCCTCGTGTTGAAAAAGAATGGAGAGTGGAAGATGTGTGTTGATTACACAAGTTTGAACAAAGTATGTCCGAAGGATCCTTTCGCGCTGCCTCGGATAGATCAGATAATTGATGCCACAGCCGGCAGCGAGTTGCTGTGTTTCCTGGATGCTTATTTCGGGTATCATCAGATCAAGCTGAAAGTGGAAAACCAAGAGAAGACGTCGTTCATCACACCCTTTGGAGCCTTTTGTTACAAGACAATATCCTTCGGCCTTAAGAACGCAGGGGTAACGTACCAGAGGTGTATCCAGAAGTGTTTTGAGAGTCAGATCGGGCGCAACGTTCACGCATACGTTGATTATGTGGTGATCAAGTCACAGAAAGCCGGGTCACTCTTAGATGACCTGAAGGAGACCTTCGCCAATCTCCGCAAGTATCAGATGAAGCTAAACACGACCAAGTGCGTGTTCGGGGTTCCAGCAGACATGCTGCTAGGTTTCATAGTCTCAGAGAGAGGAATAGAGGCAAACCCGACCAAGATTAAGGCGATCATGAACCTTAAGAAGCCGGAGTGCGTAAACGATGTCCAGAAGTTGACGGTTTGCATCACAGCCCTAAGCCGGTTCATAGCAAGGATGGGAGAGAAAGCACTTCCACTTTACAAGCTGTTGAAAAAGTCAGACAAGTTCGTATGGGACCAGGAAGCTAATGACGCCTTTGAAGATTTGAAGAAAACATTGTCCACGTCGCCGGTCTTAGCAGCTCCAACAAGCAAGGAACCAATGTTGTTGTATGTCTCTGCCAATTCATGAGCCGTCAGCGTCGTGGTTGTCGTAGAGAGGAAAGAGGAAGGAAAGGAGTACCCAGTTCAGAGGCCGGTGTACTATGTTAGTGGGGCCTTAACCGAGTCAAAGCAAAGATACCCATAGTGGCAGAAGTTGGTTTTCGGAGTCTTCATGGGAAGACGAAAAATGCTACACTACTTCCAGGAACACCCCATAACAGTGGTTAGTGTGGATCCTTTAGAAGAAATAATCATAAACAAAGAAGTAACGTGCAGAGGTGCAAAGTGCGCAATCGAAATGGGGCCAAGGACAGCAATCAAATCCCAAGCTTTAGCTTATTTCATCTATGACTGGACCGAGTTTGACACCTTACCTCCTGCGCCAAGCATCAAGCACTCGACCATGCACTTTGACGGGTCTAAGCAATTTGGAGGATCGGGAGCCGGCGTCGTTTTAACTTCGCCAAAAGGAGACAAGTTGAGTTACGTCTTACAGATACACTTTGAGCCATGCACAAACAACATCGCCGAGTATGAGGCTTTGTTATACTGCCTGAGAATCGCCAAGGAGATGGATATCAAGAGGATCATGTGCTATAGTGACTCGGACTTAGTTGCACAGCAAGTATCATGGACTTGGAACCGAAAGGACGCCAATATGGCAGCGTACAGAAGAGAAGTTGACACACTAGCCGTGTTTTTCTCCGGGTACCAAGTGGAACACATCGACAGAAGAAAAAACGAGGCAGCTGACGCCTTATGAAGAATCGGTTCTAGGAGAGACCCGATACCAAATGTGTTCCAAGCCAAGTTACACCATCCATCAGTCAAGCTTCCAACAGAAGAAGAGCTCGCAGTCCTAGATGACCCGGAGTCTCAGTTGGTTGTCTCCTTACACCAAACCCCGTTATGGACAGAGTTGTATCTGGCTTATCTGCTGAGAGAAGAGCTACCGCAAGACGAAGTTCTGGCAAGACAAATTGTGCGCCGGCCTAAGGCGTACGTCATCATCAACGGCGAGTTACACAAGAGGAGAACGTCAGGAGTTTTCTTACGATGTGTCTCACCAGAGGAAGGCTGGAAAATCTTACAGGAGATCCACTCTGGAGATTGCGGACATCATGCATCAACAAGATCAATGGTAGCCAAGGTGTACAGAAATGGTTTCTTCTGGCTTACGGCTTTGGCAGACGCGGAGAACATAGCCCGGGTTTGCAATGGATGTCAGAGATATGCAAGGCAAATTCATGTGCCGGCTCAGGATTTAAGTACCATCCCAATCACATGGCCTTTCGTAGTATGGGGTATGGACATGGTTGGACCCTTCCAGCCATCACTCGGAAAGAAAACACATATCCTGGTAGCAGTGGACAAATTCACAAAATGGGTTGAGGTTCAAGCCGTCAATAGTTGCACAGCGGCAACAACAGTCAAGTTCCTGAAGAGGATCATATTCAGATTCGGCTACCCTAACAGTATCATCACAAACAATGGGACAAACTTTTCACTTGGAGAGATGCAGAAATTCTGTGGGGATACCGGGATCCGGCTTGACCTTGCCTCAGTTTCACATCCTCAATCAAACGGTTAAGTAGAAAGAACAAACTAGGAGCTGCTCAGAGGAGTAAATCCAAGACTGCGGGTTCCACTGATCAGGGCAGCATGAGCCTGGGAAGAAGAGCTGCCATCAGTTGTTTGGAGCATCAACACAACCCCAAACAGATCAACAAACTTCACCCCCTTGTTCATGGTTTATGGGGCAGAGGTCGTGTTGTCCAGCGATATTCTTCACGATTCTCCAAGAGTTGCAAACTATGTGGAGACAGAAAACGAGCAAGCCGACTGACCTCAGTAGAATTTCTAGAGAAAGCAAAAGATCTAGCCCTGGCAAGATCAGCCATATATCAGAAAGACCTGAGGCGGTACCACAGTCGCCGGGTCAGATCAAGAACTTTCCAGGAAGGAGACTTGGTCTTGAGACTGGCGCAGAACAAAGCCGGCTTTCACAAGCTTACCCCTCCATGGGAAGGACCTGTCGTGATAAGCAGGAACATACACAATGGATCCCACTACTTGGTGGATCTCAGAGAAGAAACCAAGCTGACAGGAAACAACACAGATCACACGAGATACCCAATGAAAGAAAATGATAGGCCCTGGAATATAGCATAGCTTAGGCCATACTACACATAGACAGTAGCAGACCCAGAAAGGACGGGTTCCACCCTTTTTTGTATTTTTTCAGTTTGAAAGTAGCAGGTTTCAGACGCGCTCTTTTCCTTACCAGGGTACCTAAGGGGACTGGAAGGTTTTTAATGAGGCGGCTTGCTAGCTATGTACATATCTTATGATAAATAAAAGAAAACTTCTCTGAAGAAAAGATTTTGTTGGTTTAGATCTTCAGTTTTCGTATAGTAAGGGGTCTTGGGGGCTTACTAACTAAAAGTTATAAGTTGAAAACTCAAGACTCGGCAGAGACGTCGCAAAGTTCAGATCCTTATTTCTTAAGGGGTCCATGAGGATTACTAAAAGTTGTAAGTTGAAAACTCAAGACTCGGCAGAGACGCCACAATGTTCAGATCCTTACTTTTTAAGGGGTCTTGGGGGCTTGCTAACTATCAGTTGCAAATTGAAAACTCATGACCCGGCAAAGACGCCACAATATTCTTGGTTATACTTGCCAGCTAGCTTGATGCTATTCTAACCCGGCACTGACGCCATTGTGACCCGGTGCTAAAAATCCAGCTTTCAATCTAACTATGATGCCCATGGGGACTTAGCAGACCCTGATTGACCTAGAGTTTTACGCACAAAAGAAGTCACATGAAAGCCGGCTATGAAGAAAGCAAAGGAAACCAAAAGGATCATTCACACCAAACATAAACTTGCAAATCCGTCCAAAGCTGGCTATCATTAAAAGCAAGTTTTCTAGGCGCACAAAGGCGTATCAGAACAGGTATAGCTCCATAAAGGTTTAAGCTAACCTATTACATGCCATGCAGGCCAAGAGAATATGAGTTTCACAGGCACATCCTAAGTAAGACAAAAATTACAGCCGGTTATATTGCCGGGCCAGTCTCAGTCCGAACGGCTGGGGTCTCGGGGGCTAAGCCGGAAGAGCTGGCAACACCGGACTTCTTCTTGTCCTTCCTCTTGGCCAAACTTTCAGCATCCGCCCAAGAAATATCAAAGACACTTGGGAAAGAAGAAGAAGGAGTGGCCGAGTGATCAGAAGCCGGCACATCTGGAGTCCCTGACGCAGGCGCTGTCTCCGGCTGAGATGGAAGAGGAGCACGATAGCTCGGGTTCAACTTCGTCGTCGCCGGCTCCTTGGGATATAACTTGGCCCCGTCAGCAGAGAAGCCGGTCTGGAAGTGGCTCAGGCTTAAGGTGTCTGTAAGAAGCGTCGCGTGGTGCCGGGTCTTCTCGTCGATGGCCTTGATGTCCTCTTTGGTAAGAGGAGACCAGTCGCTATTGGAAGGCCACCCCCTGGTCAGCAACTCGGTGTCAACAGCCGGGTAATACGCTTTGGTCAAAGCCAAGATGCGCATAGCGCCACGCCGAGCGGCAGAACTCCTCTAGATATATGCCAAGCTGGCAAGACATTCAATTGTTGGAGGAATTTGGCCTGAGTCGTTGGCGGCTTCTCCCAGTTGTGACAAGCCATCAACGCCTTGCCTGCACCATAGTACAGCTGCTGCGCCAGGGTGTAGACGGCTTTGAGCTTCCGCTCCGTCTCAAGCTGGTAAATGGGGTTGCAAGACCCTGAAACAAGAAAAAACTGAAGTATAAGTCGGAAGAATAGACTACAACAAAAAGACAAAGGAATCTAGAGACAAAACCGGCTTACCAAAGAGCGAGGCCACCATATCAGAGAGAAACGAGACAAGCTTTTCATACTTGGCATTGGAGGCTTTAAGTTCCTCCTGCAGCTTGTCACGCTGCTCGTTCCAGCTGGCCTCATGCTCCTCCATCTCTTGACGGAGGTGGGAGTTCTCTCAGCAACTTCGCCGAGCTTCTTCTAAAGCTCAGCGATTTTCTTCTTAAACTCGGCACGACGGCCGGCTTCTGCCTCCAACTCCCCCTTGACAACGTCAAGATCATGGCCCTGCTGGCGAGTCTGGTCCTGACACAAGAAACGAAGCAAAGGTCAGGACATGACAGGTGAGAATAAAAAAGCCCAAATTGTTATAAGTTCCAGGTCGTGCAGGCTAAGACCCGACACTTGGGGGCTACTCAATTATGTGCTCAGAAAGTAAAAGTTCAACAAGAAGACCCGGAGTATCGCAAGCGATTATCCCGTCACTTGGGGACTACTCAGTTGAAAGTAAAAGCAAGAAGCATGTAAATGAAGACCCGAGTTGCTGCAAGCAGTCACTCCGACTCTTGGGGACTACTCAACAAAGGCTACACTTACTGAAAAAGGGAAAAAAGTCACACTGGAAGTCCCGAGTCATCAGAAGCTGATAACCCGGCACTTGGCGACTGGGAGAGATACTTATGCATACCTCAAAATTTTCCCAGAGCTCCGCCAGCACATTGTCCTCCGAGTGACGCTGCTCACCCAGGCGCCTGTGGAGCTCTCCGAAGAGAGCGGACAAGTCCAAGTCCTTGTAGGACTGGAAGCCGGGGGGCTTGCCGGTTGAAGATTTTGACGTGGTGGCACCGGCGCGGTGGTCTTGGCGATGTGGGAGTCGACAGGCTTGTCGCCCATCGTAGAGCGGGTGATCTCCACTTCTAGCAAGCCAGATGTACGAGGAGAAGCCGGATGTGTTGCCGACTTAGCAGTCCCTCCTTCAGCGCGGAGGGGCGAGGTAACGACTGTTTCATCGACAGCGGGTGGAGAAGATGGAGTAGTGCGAGCTCTGCACAAAAGAAAGATGGTTATTACAGAAACAAAATAGTAACAAGAAGAGTGAAAGAGGAAAGAAGCTTACCGCTTGTTGACGGCAAAGCCGTCAAAGAGATCTTCGCTCGAATCTGATGAAACTGATAGATATCGAGACTTAGACCTAAGTTCAGTCCCGGCTAAAGGATAAAGAACAAAAGGCGCTTCTGTGGAGGCTTAACCCGGCGAGAAGTCGGGTTGTGGGAAATACCTTCAAAGAGCGGCTCGTCAGAATCAGAGGATCAAAGTCGGCGCTTTTGGCGACGAGCTTCCTTTTCCTCCTGACAAACACAAGACAAATTCAGTAAAAAAAACTAGAGTAAAGTGCGAGAGCAAGACAAGTCCCAATAAAGTAAAGTTACCTCGGCGGAGTCTGAGCGAAGCCTCCTTTTGGCAGCCGGAGGAGCCGGGTCCGTGGACGGAAGGACCGTATCTGATATGTTTGTCTCATCATTAGGGGAAGACCGGCTTTCCCGAAGGTCGGCATCCTTTAAGTCAAAGAAGAGCCGGTTGATGGAGTTTAACTCACCTTCCTCTTCTTCTTCTTCTACGCCGGCTTCAGAGCCGGCCTCGCCAACTTCATTACCAGACTCATCGGTAGAGTCGGGCGAGGAGGATAAAGTGGCGGACCACCAGGTGTCATCCGCCTGCAAAGTTTAAAGTTATAACCCAAAGGAGAAACTCTAGTATGAAAGAAAGATAGAAGAATCAGAAAATACCGGCTTCAAGGGGTTGGTGGCACAGAAAAGAGGAAGGCCGGTGTTCTTGAGGGCCTCCAGAGATCCGTTGACGATTCTCTGGGTAATTCTGACCAGCGCTTCCTCCGTGTGCTGGTTCTTGTTGAAGCGCATGGGGTCGTTAAGAGACCCGGAGTATTGGCACATCAGATTCGACCTGACACCGAGTGGCATGATGTGCCACCCCATCCAGCATCTGACCAAGTCCGCGCCGGTCAGCCCGTGGGCGATCAAGGCGCAAACGCCAACGAGAGGCTTAATCGCCTCCCGGTCCTTGGGGGAGGCAAATGAGTTCATGTTATCATTGAGGGTGAGCCTCTCGGCGCGGAAATCGGGGAGAGCCGGCTAACCCTCAAGAGTGGTTGACTGGTAGTAGAACCACGTCTTCTGCCAGTCCTTCGGGTGTGAGTGAAGAACCACACCCGGGAAGATGAGATTGCAGTGGCGTTGTATTGTCACCCCACCGCAGGAAACAAGAGGATCGTCCGGGTGCTCCCGTTGGGGTTTGCAGTAGTAGAATTCGAGGAAGAGAGGAAGACTGGGTGCAATGCCGAGATAGGCTTCGCAAAGGACGACAAAATCAGTGATGTTGAGCACCAAGTTTGGTGCTATGTCTTGTGGACGCATCTGGAAGTAGTCAAGGACTTGTTGGAAGAAAAGAGAGCTCGGGGGTTTGAAACCTCGGGAGATGTGATCAGCAAACAGGACAACCTCGCCGGGTCCGGGTTGCGGCAGCGTCTCTTCTTCATCTGGCACCCGCCAGTGGGCCTCCGACTGAGGCTGGAGCATCCCAAGGGTTACCAGGTCATGAAGCCGGCTTTCCGGGACGGTGGATTTGCCCTAGTTGCACCCGGCCTTCCGTTTGATCTTTTCCGCGGCGGCCGTGCCAGAAGACCCAGCGCCGACTGTCCTCTTCCACTTCTTGGGAACACGTTGAGCAGCAGCCTTTACAGGCATGGTGACGGATGAAAGCCAGAGATCTAAAACAAGAAATAATGGAAATGAGAGATTGTTTCGGATCTACAAAATAGAAGAAAAAGGCGAGAAACGAAGACCAAGAAACACGATGCAGTTCATCAGTGAAGAACACAGGACAAAGAAAAGTATCTCACGGTGAAAGAAAAATAGTAAAGTAGTGGGGAGTGCAAGTCAAAATAGATCTAGAGAGCTTCGGGAAATCGTAGATAATGAAGAACAATTGAAGAACTCGAAGAACATGAGCTTATCCGAGAAGCGTAATAAACATGAAGATAGGAAAAACAAGTTTGTGGTGCGGATTTATCGAAAGGAGAAGGTAGAAAAGGATCAAGATCTCTAGCGTGCGGTTAAGGGCGCGAGAATCTTCGTGCAAATCTTGTAGATGAAGATCACGGGAAGCTCTTGAGGCGTGAGAAGATGAATCGCTCGGGGGGCTCGTGCGCAAGGAGAGAGAAGATCGGCGAAGAGCTCGGGACACCAGCTCGAGGAAGATGAAGGAGGCGTTGTGCTCGGGGAGAGTGAGTTCTGAGCTTACCCTGGCCACCCTATTTATAGGCTCGAGGGGTTTGACCTAGGGGCAAATGTGGAAAGATAAGATAATAATCATTTCGGGGGACAGGATCTGTCAGCCAGAAGATGTTCCCTAACAAGATCTTTGTTTCCCCGAGGTGGTTATTGTCTCCTCGATTCCCACGCATGGATAGACATTAAATATGTTGTTGACCAAGAAGTTTGACCGAAAGACAAGAGAAAGAATAAAGAAAGAAGAAAGTCAAGACTTAGAGAAGTGAAAGCCGTCAAGTGATGGCCGGGTTACGAGCACTTGACCAAGCATCAGGACGGCTGAGCGGATAACCCGAGAGCCTGCTTGCTTAATAAGTTGTTTATTGTTTTTTTCAGATAACCCGGGCAAAAGGACTGACGGCTTCCCCCCGAATAATGCACAAGAGTACAAATGTGAAGCAAGTCCAGTCTGGTGTCCAAGTTATCCTGGGGGCTACTGTTGGGGAGATCATAACCCGGTAGGCCCACCGACAACGTGTGCCTTGTCCCTCAAGCAAGGAGGATCTAGAAGGCCGGAGACCAAGTACAAGACGGAGTCCTGCTAAGGAAAGAAGAGTCTTAGTGGACTTAGAGTAGAGTCCGGGTATGATAGGAACCCGGACCCGGCCTTGTACCTCCAGCGAGACTCGTCGCCTATATAAGGGGGTCTCCTGGTTCCTAGAGATCTAAGTTCAGTCGACACAAGTCATAGGAGAGACACCATTGTAATCTCGAGACCCGGAAGCTAAGGCGCCGAGTCCTCGAAACCCTAATCAATAAAGCCAATGCAGGAAGTAGGTCTTTACCTCAAGACGAGGGGCCGAACCTGGGTAAACCCTTGTTTCCCCACGCCACACTGGACAAGCTCCGGATGTCGGAAGCTACCATGCCCCTAATCTCAAGTTTCCACCCGGAAACATCTGTCGTGACAACCCCACAACAGTAATGAAGTGCGATATGACATGGTCGTTGCGCCTGGACCTCCATGTGCCTGGACCGGGCGCCCCGGCATGGCTCCGAGTCTTCGGTTCCCTCCATTGCCTCCGACAGTACGAGTAATATCAAACTTACCGTAACCATGTCACATATAAAATGCCTCAGCAAAACAAAGTTAGACGCTTCTACCTTTATTTAGTTGTGCAAGTTTTACATGGCTTATAGGCTTATTTGTGAGAGAACCGTTTCCCTACCTACGAACATTGTACCACAACATCGATCATATTTTTACATGTTTAAGCACCCCTTTCGGGCCCTCCATTAAAAATGCATAGCCGACTAAAGAGAGAGAGACATACACCCGCCAGCCACAGATACGGTACAAGCCGTATGCCAGCAGTGGAACCAGTCTCGCGTAAGTGTACGCGTAAAGTTGGTCTGGGCCGCTTCATCAACCAATACTGAAGGCATAGCAAGTGCATGCTAGAGGGTAGCAATTATAAGAAAAATGTCCTCATTCAACACGAGTTCTAACCGTACCAGCAAGACTACGCATAACTTGGCTGTGATACCACTTAAGAGGGTTCCGAGGCAGAAAACAAAAAAAATTCTAACTTACGAACACCGAAACTAGCCGGGATCTATCTATCTAATACATGAGATAACGGTGGCGGAACTGGTCACATACCTCTTGTAGACCGATAGCGGGGATTAGGCTCCCACACAAGCGTTACCGATGAAGCCGACGTAGCCGACCTCAAGGTCGCGGAGAACTTGGCGCGACGAAGTAGACGATGACGCGGCGATGTCGACGAAGACCTTTCGTTAACGGGGACGGGCTGCGTCCAGCGGAGGGGGGTGGCGCCGGCAGCAGGGCAACGACAGGGCTGCGGCGGTGGCGAGACGACGTCGCGCAATCACCTCAAATGTGGCGCCTCCGAGTACTCACAAGCATACGAAGCTTAACAACAACCCCCGGTCACTCAGATCCAGCTGAGATCGCAGGAGTAGAACTTTTCTGGAATCCCGTAGGGCAACGACGCCCAACTGTATAACTTTGTGGGAGAGAGAAAGAGAAGCGGGCGGAGAGTTAACTCAGAGCGGCATATACAACATTAATTGTATTTTAGATGTATTTAATCCAAATAATATGCCTTGCTATATAAAGGGGGAAGGGGGTGTGCAAACTCATTGGCTCCCCCATGTGGGACTAAACAAAAGGAGAGGGGGAGGGCGGTTCGGCCGGCCATGGCTTGGCCGCACCAACCATGGGCCCCACCTCCTCCTGGTGGTTCGGCCCCCACACGGGTCTCTCTTGGCCCATTAAGTGGGCTGCCCCTTTTTCCTTTATTTGTAATTAATATAAAATATAATTAATTCATAATTAATATATTTACATATTATTTAATCTCACATGACTCTGAAACATTTTCCGGACCAACCGAACATCTTTCGGACATTCCCGGAACCATTCCAGACCTCCCGGAACTCCTTCCAGAACCACCGGAACCCTTTCCAGATTATTTCTCTCTCTCCATTCACTTCCTACATAATTCCAAAACTATCTCCAAGTGTCGTTAAGACCTTAAGTCTTATTATTCTACGGTTCGAGAATACTCCATACATGGTCGAGACCCCTCGCTCGCCAATGACCGCTAGTGAGGCCTGGATGCCTGTGACGGTCCCTGTGCATTCTACGAATATCATCGTTGAACCATAAACATGATATTCGTTCACTTTGTTTATACGATACTACCTTGTCCGAGATATGATCGTAGACATCCGATGCCCTGTTGTATCTCCTCCGACAAAGTTTAATAACTCGTCTGTGATATTACATCTCTATGACCTAGGCATAAGCTGCGCAGCTATATAGAAGTAATCTCACCGAGTGGGCCTAGAGTATTTTTCCACTACGTGAATGAACAAATCCCGCTCTTGATCCATACATCTCAACATAGTCTTTCGATATACACAAGATAGACACCTTTATTGTCATGCTATATAAGACAAAACGTTTGATGCACTTAGAGTATCCTAGGGAGCAGCAATAAATATGATCTCACGGTCTAAGGAATAAGCTGTCATATTACTTTCCTATTGCAAATGATAAACATCGTAATACAATCTTATTGCAATACTTTGATGCGTATGTCCATCACCTTATTCTACCAATAAGATGGCCTCATTGTCAACCGACGTCTTTGACCATGATCGGGAAATCTCGATCAACAATCGCCCAATGAACTAGTTTATATAGAGGCTTACCAGGGACTCTGGTTTGTCAATGTATCACACGTGTATTAACAATTCCGATTAATATAGTTATAGCATAATACAAAAACATATTATAAACTTATGAGATAATGCGATAAATACTATATATTTATTTGCCTCTAAGGCATATCTCCTTCAATATCGAACAACGTGCTAGGGTTTTTAGTCTGGGGGTATATGTAGGCGAAGGCGGTGGCGCCCTGAGGGGCCCACATCTGGTCCTCACGTGGCCAGGAGGGCTGCCGCGCGAGCACGTGGTGGCGGCTCCTCGGTCGCCCACTTCGTCTCGTGTTCGACTTTCTAGAACGTTCCCGCTGAAAAACGGACTTCAGAAAAGAAAACGTCCAATTCCAATAATATTTCCTTAAGTACTTTTCTGAAATAAAAAACAGCATAAAACAGGGAACTGACACTGCGGCATCTTGTTAATAGGTTAGTCGCAGAAAATGCATAAAACTATATAAAATGCATATAAAACATGTAATAACTTGGTATAATATAACATGAAACATAAGAAATTATAGATACGTTGGAGACGTATCAACATCCCCAAGTATAGTTCTACTCGTCCCGAGTAGGCAAGAACGATAAAAGAAGAATAGTTTTTGAAGTGACATGCTTTAACACAATCTTGATCACGTAATAATGTAAGGCATATAAACTGAGATCAAATGAATAAAGGTTGTAGTTTATATTGATATCAAATGAGTAATAAATAAAAAGGTAGGCAAAACAAAGCAAAGCTTTCAATGATATAGCACTAGATAGCAATCAACTGTGCAAAGTAGATATTAGAGATGATTTAAGCTTCAAGCACAACAATATAATCATCTAATGCTTCCAACAAACATGAGAACTTTGTGAAAGGATCAAGTCAAGCAATATCAATATGCGCGTAGAAGATCAACTATTTATTTGTTCAAAAGAAACAAACAAGCATTCAACGTTTGTTCCTGGCACCAGAATCTTTTGGCTAAGAGAATGTTAACAGGGGTTTGGAAGGCCAACGGAAGAAAGTCTCAGAAAGCTTCAAGTGATCATTAGACAAGAGAAAGTCTTACAGTCGAAGCTATGCAAGGAGTAGTGATTGCCACACAACGGATGCACATGGATCTAAAAGTATATGAAAGCTCTCGAATGGAACCAGTGGGCGTGCATCCAACTTGCTTGCTCACGAAGACCTAGAGCCCTTTTGAGGAGGCTCATCATTGGAATATACAAGCCAAGTTCTATAGTGTAAAGTTCGCCACATAGTTATGCAAGTAAGACATGAAAACTCTCTCATATGGTGTAAAAGTGCTAAACATGAGCATAAATGATGATCATAAATTATATGGTGCTATAACATGAGCACAAGTGATGACTATAAATGATATGGTGCTATAACATGAGCACAAGTGTTGTAAAGAATAGTAATGCTGCCCCCATTTTTATTTTTTTCTTTCTGTTTTTTTTCGTTTTCTGTTTCTCTGGCCTCCATGGCTCTTTTCACTTTTAGGGGCTGTAGCGTACCTGCACTTTAAATAAGGCAGATACCTGTGTATAGTGAAAATCTCTGGATCGATTCATTTGCACACACAGTTTACGATGTAATATCACAACAAAGCGTCAATTTTATTACATCGATGATCCAGAATTACAAAATATTCTATACAAGTTGCATCGCATAAAGCTATCATTGAAAAAAAGTACACAGCGGAAATACAATAGCAGTGGGTCTCCAACAACTTCATGTTGCCACAGACGAAAACATCTTGGTTGTAGACTCGAAACCTATAAACGAAACCTCACTCGTCATCTGAACAATCTGCAATAAGAAAAATATTGCAACAACGTGGGTCAGATTCCATTAAAAATGGAGTCTGGCAAGTGACACTATGGTGGACACTTAATGGAATAACTCTATAGCCTATATGCATATTTGGCTGGTGGAGTTCAAGGCTATTTTGCATAAAGCCAAATTTTACTATCTCTTTGGAAAACAGTTTCTTCAAATCAAGACAAGTATGGCATGAAAACCATAATCTCATCTTCCCTTGTTCACCCATCAAGTTTTCTTTCTGAAGTTGGAATGATGGAATCCTCCGTTGACGTCCATGATCAGCTGCTCAAATTGTCTGTACCGGGGACACGGCTAAGTACTTAGTTTAACACTCTGCAGAGGTTGTGCACGTTCACCATTGTACCCATTCAACCCATATTATCCTTTACACACCATTTGTGATAAGGAAAGGAGAAAAATGAGACGAGATCTTTCAGAAGCATTTTCCCTCCCACTCTGGCTTGACCCGTTCCACCTAACATCCCCCTACATCTGCTTGTCAAGCCGGAGAGAGTCCACGCAACATAATTGATCAAGCCAG
Source organism: Poa annua (assembly GCA_026929855.1). Classification (NCBI taxonomy): domain Eukaryota; kingdom Viridiplantae; phylum Streptophyta; class Magnoliopsida; order Poales; family Poaceae; genus Poa; species Poa annua. The sequence goes on from CM049428.1 coordinate 32,016,081, forward strand.
AGCTCATATGGCAATGGCTGCACTGGAAGCAATCGTCACTCGGAGTTCTTCAGATTTCTCTGTTCCCTGGGTGGCCATCCACAAGTGCACGTACTTCAGGAACCACTGACATGGACCTGAGTAGCCACTCAACTTCGCCACCATATACAACCAATCCACCCAGGAGTTTCATTAACTTAGTGGATGTGCACTCTCAGGTAAAAATCACCATGCTCACGGCCCTAAGTAGAATAGACATTCATCCTAGGCGACGACAACCATGAGCACAGTCCTGAGTAGTCACTTAACATTTTGTAAAACTTTTCATCAATTGCATAGCATCAGTACATCTACTAAGTATTATATAGGAACCTAGACACAGGAGTAAGGGAATTCTACACAGGTTTAGCATAGCAATACTATCCTACTCATGCATATAAAAATATACTAAGTAATGCATATAGAAAAATAATAGGAAGTTTATGAGGTGTGCCACTTGCCTTTGAATTGTAACATCCCAACATATTATAATGATGAAAATCACTAGAATTTAAAACTTTTGTTTTGATTAAAAGAAAATATTAAAATACATAATAAAATCAACTACAAAAGACTTTAAACATGATAACAAGGTTTAATATTTCAAATATTTCAGTTTAACCTTATTCTCCAAAGTTGTTTCAGGTAAACAATTTTTTATCCGTTGTAACTATTAAAACATCAATATCTAATTTGACAATTTTTTTACAAATCTTCAAATCATATTCATAAATTAAAATAATATTTATAAGTGTTCTTTTTAAACTATCTAAAACATGATCTATTTGTCAAATAGTTTTTCATTCTTACAACTAAGTTCAAGCTTAGTGTTGAAATTTCAACCCTATAGTTTATAACTTTAATAACTTCATATATTTTATAATAAATGGATTATCCAAATAAACATTTCATTAGCTTAAAATGAATTCCAATTATTTTCAAAACATAAAATGACTGTCATGAATATATACTCTATATAAGAAAAGAATTAAACTTAAAATCTTTTCCAAAGTTGTTTATAAAATTTTCAAATGATATATCTTAATATAAAATATAATGGTGCACAAATAATTTGAATTAAAAAAATGATTACATTACATTTTCTCTTTCCATTTCAAATAGTTGTAATGTGATATTTAATAATCTCTTAAAGCTAATATTTATTTAATATTGGAATATGAGTTTAAATAACTTAAATTCAAACGTTTTGAATATGGATATTTCATAGAATTTATTTTTAAGACAAAAATAAAAATTTATTAAACCCTAGTTTTAAATTTTACATACAGTGTCAAATTTGTATTTAAGAAATATTTCAAAATATTATTTTTCAAAAATGTTCAAAACATTCCTACAACTGGTTTAACACAAAGATAATAATTTTACAAATTTTTAGAAATTTGTTTGACCTCATTTGGACAATTAAATCAAAAGATATGAATTAAATAAATAAAACAGAAAAGGAAATTACCTGCTGACGTCAGCGATGACGTCATCGTCTTCCTCCTCCGGCGCAAATTCAGCCCGAGATCGACGGAGTTCAAATCCGCGCCGTGATCAACGCGAGTGTTTCTCTCCTCTGCCACTATTTAATCCCCACGACTTCCTCTCCCTTTTCCCTCAAAAACCCTAGCCGAGCACGCCCCCAGGCTGCCGAAAAAGCTCGCCGGAGCTCCTTGGTACCCGCCGTCATTTTTCTTTGTTCCCCGGCGAGGTGAGCCTCCCCCGAGTCCGAGACCTCCTCCATACTTCTCCTTGCGTCCTTGCGCATCCTCTGACACCCTCCCTCGATTCCTTTCGCAGCCGAACGGAGCACCTCATGCTCGACCGAAGCTTGCCGGCGCCGAAGCACTTCGGCCACGCCCCACGCCCCTCCGAGACGCCAGCGAAGCCGCCACCGAGCCCATCGAGATCGCCGCGACGCGGCGCACCCGAGGGCATCATCCGCGCGTCCTACGAACTGCCGGAGCACCATCCCCGTCTGCGCCCGAGCCCAGCGCCGCCGTCTCCTCGTCTCCGGCGACCATCCGCGTCGCCCGGTGAGCTCCTCTTCTCCTGGCCATCCGATCTATTTTGTACGCGTAGGATTAGATCGTTTAATCGAATCGGTAAGATCCGTTCAGATCCGTCGGATCTGGATCCAACGGACCAGATCTACTCACTTGCCACGTCGGATCCGCGTCAGCGCACAGTCAGCGCTGACGTGGATTTTGTTTTCTTTTAATTGTTTAAATGGTAGTTTTGCAGAAAAGCCCCTGTCACTTAGATCTGTCATAACTTTTTAACCACTTATCCAAATTCTAATATTTTTACATAATTGGAAAGCCCTTGACATGTAGAATATTTTGGATCTGCCAAAATTCAAATTTGACTTAGTTTAAAATATTCAAATTTCAAATGGTGAATTTGAGTATTTTTGGCATTACCTTAAATCAATAATTCCAAAAATTGCAAATAAAATTGTTTTAGAAACTTTAGAATATTTGTAAATTGATGCCACTACTATAAAATATTTGAGTGATATTTGGATGAATTCATAATTATATATTTAAATTGAATCGCTTGAGTATTTTCAACATAACTATTAATAGAAATATTATCTTTGATTAAATCAAATTGCCACAAATTTAGTTAAATGTCCCCTGTCTATTAACACTATTTATAAAATTATATTATAAAAATTTAATCATAGAAAACTTTAATCTCATAATTATTTCTTTATTATTATATTTTCCAAAAATAGAAATTAACTAAAATTGCAATTATAACTTTATGCATACTTTATAAATATGACAAAAATTTGTATTATGTTTCTTGTGGTTTAAAATTGCATTTCATGTATAGCATATTTTATTTTGTAGTTATATTTTCCATAAGAAAACTCCTCCCCCTTTTCTCTAAATTAAGATTATTTTCAAACTTAGTATTTTGGTAAAGTGCTACGCACTAGACACTTAGGATTTTCATCATGGAGCTAGAAGGACAATGAAGGAGTTAGCCAAAACCAGTCTTCAGAAGAGTAGAAACACTTAGAAGAAAATCAAGAAGAAGTTCATGAAGACCAACCAGCAAATATTTCCAAGTCTTGCTCTCTCTCTCTTTCTTTTCTCTCAGACTTCATGAAGACAAAGTTAAATCCAAGACCAGCCTAGGTGATACGAGAATCATCAAGTCTGAAGATTCATCAAGACTATCAAGAGCTCAATCAAGACATCATCCAGAAGAAAGTTACAAGTCTGGAGATGAAGCCTGGAAGACTAACTACATCTTTCTTCTATCCTTTCCTTCTTTCCTAATCTTGTCCTTTTGACTTAAACAAATTTTGATCATGATATTATCATCTTGAAGAAATGACTTAGTATCTTCTCTAAATATTTCTACACATCAAGACAAAGCCATTAGAGGGCTTATTCAAGATGATATAAAACAAAATATTTTATTCAACTTATGACCTTAGTCCTTAGTCATTTGACCAACCTAATTGCATTGCATTGACTTAAAAGATTTTCAGGGCATGACATGCATCTCTAGTCCTTATAAATAAATTGCATATCATGCATGACATGTTTTCCTTAGAAGTTTTACAAAACTTGTTTGTGCATTAGATATGAGCATGTATGTTTGATGTTTGATTGATTGTTGTATTGTTGTTGCTTATATTGTTTAGATTAAACGGAGAGCGAACGTTCGTTGTTGAAAAGAGTTTGTGAACAACGACAACATTCAAAGGAAAGTGGCACACCTCATAAACTTCCTATTATTTTCTATATGCATTACTTAGTACTTTTATATGCATGAGTAGGATAGTATTGCTATGCTAAACCTGTGTAGAATTCCCTTACTCCTGTGTCTAGGATCCTATATCATACTTAGTAGCTGTAGTGATGCTAAGCAATTGATGAAAAGTTTTACAAAATGTTAAGTGACTACTCAGGGCTGCGCTCATGGCTGTCGTCGCCTAGGATGAATGTCTATTCTACTTAGGGCCGTGAGCATGGTGGTTTTCACCTGAGAGTACACATCCACTAAGTTAATGAATCACCTGGGTGGATTGGTTGAATGGTTTATGTTGAGTGGCTACTCAGGGCTGTGCTTGTGGTGGTCTTCGCCTAAGATAGTTTCTACTATACTTGGGGCCATGAGCATGGTGGTTTTCATCTGAGAGTGCACTTGTGGATGGCCACCCAGGGAACAGAGGAATCTGAAGAACTCCGAGTGACGATTGCTTCCCGTGCAGCCTTTTGACAATGGGCTATGTCTAGAATAATTAAGTTGTGAGGGTGCAACCTGTCAGCTTGACAAGCAGATGTAGGGGGGTGATAGGTGGAACGGGTCTTGATAGTATGGTTGCATTCTTCTTCTGAATGTTCTTGTCTCAGTTCTCTCCTTTCCTTAATACACTCCGCGTGTATAGGATTTCTCGGACAAATTGAGTCTAAAGGTGAAAGTGCACAACCTCTGCAAAGTGTAAAACTAAGTACTTAGCCGTGTCCCCGGTACGGACAATTTGAGCAACTGATCACGGATGTCAACGGAGGATTCCACCATTCCAACTTCAGAAATAAAACTTGATGGGTGAACAAGGGAAGATGAGATTTATGGTTTTCATTCCATACTTGTCTTGATTTGAAGAAAGTGTTTCCAAAAAGATAGGAAAAATTGGCTTTATGCAAAATAGCCTTGAACTCCACCAGCCAAATATGCATATAGGTTTTAGAGTTATTCCATTAAGTGTCCACCATAGTGTCACTTGCCAGACTCCATTTTTGATGGAATCTGACCCACGTTGTTGCAATATTTTCTTATTGCAGATTGTTCAGGTGACGAGTGAGGTTTCGTATATAGGTTTCGAGTCTACAACCAACATGTTTTCGCCTGTGGCAGCATGAAAGTGATAGAGACTCACTGCTAATGTATTTCCGATGTGTACTATTTCAAAGCTAGCTTTATGCTATGCAACTTGTAATGAATATTTTGTAATTCTGGATCATCGATGTAATAAAATTGACGCTTTGTTGTGATGCTACATCGTAAACTGTGTGTGCAAATGAATCGATCCAGGGAGTTGCACTATACATAGGTATCTGCCTTATTTAAAGTGCAGGTACGCTACAGATGGTATCAGAGCACTGTGTTGCCTGTAGGTTCGAAACCCCTAGGATTCGACGGAGACCCCAAAAGTTAAATAGTTAAATAAACTAGGTTTCCAAAACTTAAGTAAATTTTGAAATTGCCTTTCTATTGTTTTACATTAATTATCTTGTCTTGCACCTTTCCTATTCTTTTTTTTTATTCTAATTCTCTTTCCTTTTCAAAATTTTAGATGGGAGAGTACACCGAGACCGCGTATGCTGGAGTTTTGTCGGGTTTTATATTTGGGAGGCAGCTGTCTAGGTTGACAAGTATATTGAAGCTACCACCGCCCTATTTCCGAGGAAGGAAAGAGGAGACCGACATACCCAATGTGACGCGTTGGAAAATCCGCACAATTATGACCCCAGATCCCACGATGCCAGACTTCGAGCCCGTGGACTATGCCACCTACTACCCAGAGTGGATTGAGGGAGTGAACATAGCTATGGTGGACTTAAAGGCTCGTTTGTGTTACAAGTATCGCAACAAGCTAGCACCAGGATCACCCTTCCGTGCCTTTGGGAAGAGGGATGCACACGGTCTCTCGATGGCTCACACGGGAAATCGCCTGGACCTGCCCATCGTTAACAAGATGTTTGAAGACTTGGATTTTCTCATCAACTGTCTGACCAGGAAGGTTCAACAGGCTTATGACGTCGCGGATCATGCACAAGCCGTCATACACGCAAAAACCCAAGAACTCCAGGCTTCTGAAAATCTTGTTGGTCATTTGGAGGAACTCATCCATGACCTACATTTGCAGAACCTTGGCAAGGATGAGCAGATTGCCACGCTTGAGGCGCAACTCATTCCACCTCCACCACCGCCAGTAGCTGAAGAAGGAGGTGACCAGGGCACTGGAGACGTGACTGTACCTGCAGCTACGAAGGAGGAAGGACAGGATGAAGAAGACCCCGAAGAGGTGCTGTTTGAAGAGTCAACTGAGAGAGAAGTCACGCCTGTGGCAAATAACCACGCAATAAAACGCAAGCGTAAGTTTGAGGAGGAATAAGTGGAGCAATACAAACCACGTTAGAGGGACCACCATTTATCTCATTTAGCTTATCGTATCGATTCGATGTATTGACCTATCAAACTGTGGTATGGCAGTACTATCGTTTTGGTAATTCCATGACATTGATGTGTTTTCGTTCGATAAATGATTAGTTCGAGTTCTCAAAATAAGTGTGAAATTTATGTGTCTGCATGTGTTTTAATCATGTTGATAGATTTGTTAGGAATTGGTTGCTTTGTTCTAAAATTATTGAATTCTCCATAGTACATATAAATTAACTCATTTATTCTCTAAAAACCAGCAGATGTCTCACTCCAATATCAACAACAATAAATTTTACCCAACTACGCGAATACTGTTAAGGGATCAGAGTCAGAAGGTGATCAATGACCACTCGCCTAAGATTGACCAAAACCATAGGGATGTAGAAGAGGACCCTATGAACAAACTAAAGGCATGCAAAACTTGTGGAGAGATAGGACATACGTCCGAAGATTGCTCTGATGAGTGGCCCCATGGTCACATCAGACGTCCAATTAATGGATGCCGCTCCAAAAGGATTATTTGCTTCCTGTGTGAAGGAACGACCCATGTTCCAATCCAATGCCCATATTATCCCTTGGTGCAACAAGCTAACCAGCAAGCCAAGGAAGGAATGCAACAGTCTCTCATGAAGATCCTAGAGGAACAAAGACAAAAGAGTGAATCCAAGAAGGATCTTAGCCACATAACATGCTACAGGTGCAAGGATATGGGACACTATGCCAGTGGCTGCCCAGAGTGGAAGAGGATTAAATCTATTCAAGGAGCGAGTGGAAAACGCGAGTGCTCAAACTTCTCGTAGCTACCACCTATCATTGTATTTCGAATACTTGTACGCTCTACAACGGAGAAATGAAAGGGATTAAACAAAGTTTCTAGACTGACCACAAAATTTTCTTTTAAGGGTGGTAGCCACCTAGATAATTCAAACCCAGTTGCTTAAACCCCGAGATCTCAAACTATCTCTCTATCCTCCTAATCAGAAAAATCATTCGCTGCCAAGTTTTCAAGTTTTCATGTCAGAAATTTCATTTCTCAAACATCTCGAGCTATCAGAATCATTTCAAGCATTTGCTTTGTCTTTCTAGCTTCTTCGAATCTCGAGGACGAGATTCCTTTTAAGGGTGGTAGTCTGTAACATCCCAACATATTATAATGATGAAAATCACTATAATTTAAAACTTTTGTTTTGATTAAAAGAAAATATTAAAATACATAATAAAATCAACTACAAATGACTTTAAACATGATAACAAGGTTTAATATTTCAAATATTTCAGTTTAACCTTATTCTCCAAAGTTGTTTTAGGTAAACAATTTATTATCCATTGTAACTATTAAAACCTCAATATCTAATTTGACAAATGTTTTACAAATCTTCAAATCATACTCATAAATTAAAATAATATTTATAAGTGTTCTTTTTAAACTATCTAAAACATGATCTATTTGTCAAATAGTTTTTCATTCTTACAACTAAGTTCAAGCTTAGTGTTGAAATTTCAAACCTATAGTTTATAACTTTAATAACTTCATATATTTTATAATAAATGGATTATCCAAATAAACATTTCATTAGCTTAAAATGAATTCCAATTATTTTCAAAACATAAAATGACTGTCATGAATATATACTCTATATAAGAAAAGAATTAAACTTAAAATCTTTTCCAAAGTTGTTTATAAAATTTTCAAATGATATATCTTAATATAAAATATAATGGTGCACAAATAATTTGAATTAAAAAAAATGATTACATTACATTTTCTCTTTCCATTTCAAATAGTTGTAATGTGATATTTAATTCTCTCTTAAAGCTAATATTTATTTAATATTGGAATATGAGTTTAAATAAATTAAATTCAAACATTTTGAATATGGATATTTCATAGAATTTATTTTTAAGACAAAAATAAAAATTTATTAAACCCTAGTTTTAAATTTTACATAAAGTGTCAAATTTGTATTTAAGCAATATTTCAAAATATTATTTTTCAAAAATGTTCAAAACATTCCTACAACTGGTTTAACACAAAGATAATAATTTTACAAATTTTTAGAATTTTTTTTACCTCATTTGGACAATTAAATCAAAATATATGAATTAAATAAATAAAACATAAAAGGAAATTACCTGCTGACGTCAGCGATGACGTCATCGTCTTCCTCCTCCGGCGCAAATTCAGCCCGAGATCGACGGAGTTCAAATCCGCGCCGTGATCAACGCGAGCGTTTCTCTCCTCTACCACTATTTAATCCCCACGACTTCCTCTCCCTTTTCCCTCGAAAACCCTAGCCGAGCACGCCCCCAGGCTGCCGGAAAAGCTCGCCGGAGCTCCTTGGTACCCGCCGTCGTTTTTCTTTGTTCCCCGGCGAGGTGAGCCTCCCCCGAGTCCGAGACCTCCTCCATACTTCTCCTTGCGTCCGTGCGCATCCTCTGACACCCTCCCTCGATTCCTTTCGCAGCCGAACGGAGCACCTCGTGCTCGACCGAAGCTCGCCGGCGCCGAAGCACTTCGGCCACGCCCCACGCCCCTCCGAGACGCCCGCGAAGCCGCCACCGAGCCCATCGAGATCGCCGCGACGCGGCGCACCCGAGGGCATCATCCGCGCGTCCTAGGAACTGCCGGAGCACCATCCCCGTCCGCGCCCGAGCCCAGCGCCGCCGTCTCCTCGTCTCCGGCGACCATCTGAGCCGCCCGGTGAGCTACTCTTCTCCTGGCCGTCCGATCTATTTTGTACGCGTAGGATTAGATCGTTTAACCGAATCGGTAAGATCCGTTCAGATCCGTCGGATCTGGATCCAACGGACCAGATCTACTCACTTGCCACGTCGGATCCGCGTCAGCGCACAGTCAGTGCTGACGTGGATTTTGTTTTCTTTTAATTGTTTAAATGGTAGTTTTGCAGAAAAGCCCCTGTCACTTAGATCTGTCATAACTTTTTAACCACTTATCCAAATTCGAATATTTTTACATAATTGGAAAGCCCTTGACATGTAGAATATTTAGTGGTGAATTTGACTTAGTTTAAAATATTCAAAAAATTCAAATTTGACTTAGTTTAAAATATTCAAATTTCAAATGGTGAATTTGAGTATTTTTGGCATTACCTTACATCAATAATTCCAAAAATTGCAAATAAAATTGTTTTAGAAACTTTAGAATATTTGTAAATTGATGCCACTACTATAAAATATTTGAGTGATATTTGGATGAATTCATAATTATATATTTAAATTGAATCGCTTGAGTATTTTCAACATAACTATTAATAGAAATATTATCTTTGATTAAATAAAATTGCCACAAATTTAGTTAAATGCGCCCTGTCTATTAACACTATTTATAAAATTATATTATAAAATTTTAATCATAGAAAACTTTAATCTCATAATTATTTATTTATTATTATATTTTCCAAAAATAGAAATTAACTAAAATTGCAATTATAACTTTATGCATACTTTATAAATATGACAAAAATTTGTATTATGTTTCTTGTGGTTTAAAATTGCATTTCATGCATAGCATATTTTATTTTGTAGTTATATTTTCCATAAGAAAACTCCTCCCCCTTTTCTCCAAATTAAGATTATTTTCAAACTTAGTATTTTGGTAAAGTGCTACGCACTAGACACTTAGGATTTTCATCATGGAGCTAGAAGGCCAATGAAGGAGTTAGCCAAAACCAGACTTCAGAAGGATCTTCAAGGAGTAGAAACACTTAGAAGAAAATCAAGAAGAAGTTCATGAAGACCAACCAGCAAATATTTCCAAGTCTTGCTCTCTCTCTCTTTTCTCTGAGACTTCATGAAGACAAAGTTAAATCCAAGACCAGCCTAGGTGATACGAGAACCATCAAGTCTGAAGATTCATCAAGATTACCAAGAGCTCAATCAAGACATCATCCAGAAGAAAGTTACAAGTCTGGAGATGAAGCCTTGAAGACTAACTACATCTTTCTTCTATCCTTTCCCTCTTTCCTAATCTTGTCATTTTGACTTAAACAAATTTTGATCATGATATTATCATCTTGAAGAAATGACTTAGTATCTTCTCTAAATATTTCTACACATCAAGACAAAGCCATTAGAGGGCTTATTCAAGATGATATAAAACAAAATATTTTATTCAACTTATGACCTTAGTCCTTAGTCATTTGACCAACCTAATTGCATTGCATTGACTTAAAAGATTTTCAGGGCAAGACATGCATCTCTAGTCCTTATAAATAAATTGCATATCATGCATGACATGTTTTCTTTAGAAGTTTTACAAAACTTGTTTGTGCATTAGATATGAGCATGTATGTTTGATGATTGTTGTTTGTTGATTGTTGTATTGTTGTTGCTTATATTATTTAGATTAAACGGAGAGCGAACGCTCGTTGTTGAAAAGAGTTTGTGAACAACGACAACATTCAAAGGCAAGTGGCACACCTCATAAACTTCCTGTTATTTTCTATATGCATTACTTAGTATTTTTATATGCATGAGTAGGATAGTATTGATATGCTAAACCTGTGTAGAATTCCCTTACTCCTGTGTCTAGGATCCTATATCATACTTAGTAGATGTATTGATGCTAAGCAATTGATGAAAAGTTTTACAAAATGTTAAGTGACAACTCAGGGCTGTGCTCATGGTTGTCTTCGCCTAGGATGAATGTCTATTCTACCTAGGGCCGTGAGCATGGTGGTTTTCACCTGAGAGTACACATCCACTAAGTTAATGAATCACCTGGGTGGATTGGTTGAATGGTTTATGTTGAGTGGCTACTCAGGGCTGTGCTTGTGGTGGTCTTCGCCTAAGATAGTTTCTACTATACTTGGGGCCATGAGCATGGTGGTTTTCATCTGAGAGTGCACTTGTGGATGGCCACCCAGGGAACAGAGGAATCTGAAGAACTCCGAGTGACGATTGCTTCCCGTGCAGCCTTTTGACAATGGGCTCTGTCTAGAATAATTAAGTTGTGAGGGTGCAACCTATCAGCTTGACAAGCAGATGTAGGGGGATCATAGGTGGAACGGGTCTTGCTAGTATGGTTGCATTCTTCTTCTGAAAGTTCTTGTCTCAGTTCTCTCCTTTCCTTAATACACTCCGCGTGTTTAGGATTTCTCGGACAAATTGAGTCTAAAGGTGAAAGTGCACAACCTCTGCAAAGTGTAAAACTAAGTACTTAGCCGTGTCCCCGGTACGGACAATTTTAAATCCTAAGTAATATCATACAAAATTTGTGATATTTATAAAGTATGCATTAGGCCATGAATGCAATTTAATTAATTTCTATTTTTGGAAAATATAATAAAAGGAATAATCGAGGGCATTAATTTATAAATATTCTAAAGTTTCTAAAATAATTTTATTTGCAATTTTTGGAATTATAGATTTAAAGTTATGACAAATATACTCAAATCTTCCATTTGAAATTTGAATATTTTAAACTAAGTCAAATTATAGATTCTACATGTCGAGGGCTTTCCAAATATATAAAAATATTTGAATTTGGATAAACAGAGAAAAATATATGATAGTTTGAATAGACAGGGGCTTTTCTGCAAAACTGCCAATTAATTAAATCGTGAAAATGATTTTACACGTCAGCGTTGACTGTGCGCTGACTGGGCTGCTGACTGGGATCCGACGTGGATAAGTGATTCGATCTGGGCCGTCAGATCTGGATCTGGCGGTCCAGATCTAAGTACCGGTTCGATTTAAAATTTCTAATCTACACCGCACGATCGGGATCAGATGGCTCACCGTGCTTGACCAGATGGTGGCGGCGGAAACCCGCCAGAGATGGAGGAGGTGGCGGCGGTGCTCTCGGGCGAGGACGCTCTGGTCGCTACGGTGCCTCCCCGGATGAATCGAGGGCAGCTCAGGGCGCGGCGTGACGTGGGGAGGGCGATGGTGGCGTCGGGTTCTTCTCGCAACGTCGGGGAGGGGCGACCGGAGTGGTGGTTGCAGCGGCGACCTTCGGTCGGGTTCGTCCCCGATGGATGGCTGCGGGAAACAACGAGAGAAAGGGATTAGGGGGTGTGCCTGGACGTGAGGAAGAGAGAGGAGAGAGCCTCGGGCTCGGGGAACGACTCACCTCGCCGGGGATTGAAAAACACGGCGGCGGGGCGGATGAACTCCGGCGAGCTTTACCGGCGGCCTGGCTGCGTGTTTTCGAGGGGAAAGAGAGGGGAAAGGTGCGGCCGGTGTTGGGGTATTTGTAGGGGGGCACAGGGGAAGAAAATCGCGCAATCATCTCGCCGGATTTTGGAAGGAATCGGGGCAGGATTTTCGGGCGTCTGAGGAAGAAGACGATGACGTCATCTTTGACGTCACAAATGAATTTCCTTTTCTGAAATTTCCATTTTATTCATATCTTTTGATTTCAATGTCCAAATGAAGTCAAACAAATTTCTACAAATTTGTAAAATTATTATCTTTGTGTTAAACCAGTTGTGGGTATGTTTTGAACATTTTTGAAAAATAATATTTTGAAATATTGATTAAAGACAAATTTGACACTTTGTGTTTAATTTAAAACTAGGGTTCAATTAATTTTAATTTTGGCTAAATAAATTATATGAAATTTTGGCATTTATGTTTGAATTAAAGTTATTTAAACCTATTTTGCTGAAATCATTCATCTTTATTTTGGCATAATATTAAAGAACAAAATATAACCAATTTGAAGGAAATGGGAAATATAATGAATTCCATTTTTAATTCTAAATGTTTTGTACACCATTATGTTTATATTATTCTTATTCATTTGAAAAACTTCATATCAACTTTGGAAAAGATTTTAGATTTAATTCTTTTCTTATATAGAATAATATATTCCTGAAATCATTTTATGTTTTGAAAATAAATGAAAATCATTGAATCTAATGAAATGTTTATTTGGATAATCCATTAATTATGAAATATATGAAATTATTAAAATTATAAACTATAGGCTTATAATTTCCAAATTATATTTTGAACTCAGGTAAATGAATCATAATCTTTTTGCAAATAGACAATGTTTTCAATAGTTTAAAATAACACTTGTAATTATTATTTTAATTTATTTATAGCTAAGGCTAAGTGGTTGAAATCAATTACTTATAAGTAAACTATTTACATAAAATAAAATGGTTTGTGCCTTATAAAACATTTGTCAAATTACATATTATGTTTTTTGAAATACAATGGATAATGTAATGTTTAATTGGAAATAACTTTTGAAAATTATGACACATTGGGAATTTTGAAATAATAGACTTTTTCAAATTGGTTGAAGTCTTTGATAGTTGGTTTCTTTAAGCATTTTAGTATTTTATTTCAAGCAAAATAAAAGTTTTAAATTTTAGTGATTTTTGAACATTATAAAATGTTGAGATGTTATAGACTACCACCCTTAAAAGGAATCTCGTCCCCGAGATTCGGAGAAGCTAAAAGAAAAGCAAATGCTTGAATGATTCTGATAACTCGAGAGGTTTCAAGAAATGAATTTTTCTGACATGGAAGCTGGAAACTAGTAGGGGATGATTTTTCTGATTGGAAGGCTAGAGAGAAATATAGTTTGGGATCTCTGGAATTAAGCGGCGGGGTTTAATTTAACTGGGTGGCTACCACCCTTAAAAAAAAAGGTTTTGTTGATTTTCAAAATATTCTAACTTATATAAGTAGATCAATACAAAAATCATTACAAACAACATCTAACAAGCATCAAGCAACCAGGTTCAAACACAAGCAACACATATGTGAAAATTTCAAACTTCTTTTGAAAAATCGAACTAATCGTTTATCGAATGAAAACACACCAATGTCGTGGAATTACAAAAACGATAGTACTGCCATACCACAATTTGATAGGTCAATACATCAAATCGATACGATAAGCTAAATGAGATAAATGGTGGTCCCTCTAACGTGGTTTGTATTGCTCCACTTATTCCTCCTCAATCTCACGCTTGCGCTTTATTGCGTGGTTATTCGCCACGGGCGTGACTTCTCCCTCAATTGACTCTTCAGAAAGCACCTCTTCGGGGTCTTCTTCTTCCTTTACCGCTGCGGTTACTACCACATTTCCAGTGCCTTGGTCACTTTCTTCAGCTACTGGCGGTGGTGGAGGTGCATTGAGTTGCGCCTCAAGGGTGGCGATCTGCTCATCCTTGTTAAGATTCTGCAAATGTAGTTCATGGATGAGTTCCTCCACATGGTCAATAAGGGTTTCAGAAGTCTGCAGTTCTTGGGTTTTGGCGTGTATGACGGCTCGGGCATGATCTGCGATGTTATAAGCTTGTTGAACCTTTCTGGTCAGACGGTTCATGAGAAAATCCAAGTCTTCAAACATCTTGTTAGTGATGGGCAGGTCCAGGCGATTTACCGTGTGAGCCATTGAGTGGCCATGCGCATCCCTCTTCCTAAAGGCACGGTGAACTTGAATCCGGGACCTAGAGGGGGGGAGTGAATAGGTGCTATTACAAATTTTAGGTCTTTTCAAATTTAGGCTCAACGCAAAGGTAAATTCTCTAGATATGCAACTACGTTGAATTTACCTAAATGACAATCTAAGCAATAATAAGATAAGCAAGCTAACAAGACAAGCAAGTAAGGGAGCAAAGATCAGGGGAACCAAGCGAAGCACGCGGAGACGAAGATGTAATCCCGAGTTCCACCCAAGGTTGTACGTATCGTTTGGAGAGGTGTGCGCTACCATAACAGGTTAGCCGCAACGCCACAAAGGCTCACCTTCTTCTCCGACGAACTCAACCACAAAGGTTGCGAGTCCACCTTCCACTATTTATCCCCTTTTAGGGCGGAGATCGAAACCCTTACAAACGCTTGAGGCACGCACCCACAACTTAATTGGGGGCTCTCAAGAAGACCACAAAAGGTCAAGGACCACAAAAAGTCAAGGCAACACCAAGATTACAACAATGGTGAACTAGGTTTTCCCACCGGAAACCCTAGCCACGAAATCCCCAAGTGAATGGGGAGGAAATGCAAATCCCTTCGGTGAAGATGTAGATCCGGACCTTCTCCTCCAATCCTCCAAAGCTCAACGAATTTGGGTGGAGGGATTGAGAGATCTTGTTGATTTGAGCTTTTAAGAATGGTAGGAGAGAGAATATTTGAGAGCTAGCTGTTCTTGAGTGAGTGAGGGGGTATTTATACCCCCTCTCAAAATCTGGCCATTGGCTGCTTCGAGGACCCGGAAATTCCGGTATAAGTGACACCCGGAAATTCCGGTCACCCGGAATATCCGAGTCAATGAAATTTCCGAGTTGAATTTCCGGTTAAGGTCAGAACCACTTTCTGAACTTGACTTAGCCAATTTCCTGAGGGTGACTCGGAATATCTGAGTCAGTGAAATTTCCGAGCTGAATTTCCGGTTGAAGTCAGAACCACTTTCTGAACTTGACTTAGCCAATTTTCTGAGGGTGACTCGGAATATCCGAGTCAGTGAAATTTCCGAGCTGAATTTCCGGTTGAAGTCAGTACCACTTTCTGAACTTGACTTTGCCAATTTTCTGAGGGTGACTCGGAATATCCGAGTCAGTGAAATTTCCGAGCTGAATTTCCGGTTGAAGTCAGAACCACTTTCTGAACTTGACTTAGCCAATTTTCTGAGGGTGACTCGGAATATCCGAGTCAGAGACCCGGAATATCCGATTCTGGGAAGAATTTCAGAAACTCTTTTTCTCTACATTTTGGCTTTGGGATATGTGATATGAAATTCACCCAAACTGAAATACTTAGCAATAGGATTAGTATATCATTGGTATTGTTAACTAACACACAAAACACTAGGGATTAAGAAATGTTCTTTCAATCTCCCCCTTTTTGGTGTTAGATGACAATACCAAGATTTGCAAAGAAACAAAATGCAATGTCATGTTTTGGACAGAAAATGGCTCCCCCCAAATAAGTGCATGTAAGCAACACAAAATGACAAAGGATAGGAGCAATTTTATAACAACAAACACAAGATATCACGAAGGAGAAAAGAGACAAAATGTAAGGTTATGGTAGCATTTGAGACTAGATAGATTTTCATACCTTGTGTATATAGAATATGAAGACAATACCAACACAATAAATTCGAAGTATCAACCATATGATACCATAGGATAATGATAGCAGCAAAACATTGTCTCAATACATAGTTATCACACATGGAAATTAAAAGAGTTCAACAAATAACTTCAAACAAGATAAATGGACACAAGCGCAAATAAATGGTAAACGCATATGCTTGTGCCCGACCCCTTGCAAATCCCCGAAGAAGTCCTACTAGAGCAACTTCTCCCCCTATGGCATTTAAACGCCAAAAAGGAAGAAGAGCGATGCTACGTCCCATGGAGGTCTTCAGTCCGAGGGGGTCTCCTCATCATCATCATCAGCATCATCATCTTCGTCATCCTCATCATCCTCATACTCTGCCTCCTCATCCTCATCTTCCTCCTCATCATCATAGTCATGTCCTGTGGTGTATGAGCTGCCGCGAAGGTCATGGTCAATCAGAGTCCACGGAACCAAGGAACCCTGGTTCCACTGAGCAAAGGACAGGGGATCAGACAGTTCAGCAGGAGCAGGAGAGCCAGATGCATGGTGAAGGATCAAGTCTTGCTTGTAGGCCATCTGACGGCGATCCTTGTAGGCAGTGTATTGCTCCTTGCGGATGTCCACATTCATGCATAGGACATTGCGTTGGAACCAATTCAGCTTCTTGAACTTCGCATGAGTGGCAGGGACATGAGTGGGAGCAGCAGCCCTCCTAGCATCACCCATGAAGGATCCACCCTGAGCTGAGCTAGTAGAAGGCCTAGGAGGGAGCTTGACCACTGTCTTCTTCTCATACAGCTTCTTGAAGTCATGTGGCTCCAAATCAGCATTGCTGAAGTTATAGTCAGGGAACTTGAACTTGAGGAGCTTCATGATGTAAGGAGCATAGGGAATAGTGACCCTGGTGGTCATGGCTTCAAACATCTCATTGTAGATGTAATCCAGCACATCTACACTCCAGTCAGCATCAGAACCAGTGTCCTCCACAATGCGGTTGGCAAGGAGCAGGTTGCATAGAGGAGTCACCACGTTGTCATTGTTACCACCACTTGGTGCAATGTTCTCACGCAGGATGCACACAAGAACATCGTACAGTGGAAGCAAGTCACGAGAATTACCAGGGGTGGCTCCCTCACCATATAAGTGCGGTGTTTGCTTCTTGTTGAGCTTGTAGGGGTTGTGCATGCGAAAGCCTTGAGGATTGTCACCATCAAACCTGTAGCCCAACACCTTGGCAAACTCCTCAAAGTTGGACTCACAGTACGATTCCCCAGTCATCCACTTCATAGTCTTCTTCGAGTCACCCTTGATCACTAGGGTGGCAAAGAACTGCATAACAAGCTGGGCGTTGTAGGGACAACGGGTGAGCACCAGCCTCTCCAAACCCATGGTCTTGACAATATCAATAGCCTCAACAAAGGAGGCTTTCTTCTGCAAGGTTGCCATATCAAACGGATGCATAGGTCGAATGGGCTTCGACAGAGAGAGGTATAGATCCACGAGTATGTTCTCTTGCTCTTGGCACCAATAGATGCGATCAATCAGAGAGTTGTCCCTTGGCCTAAGGTACCAATCCCCCTGTCTAAGCTGAGAATAATCCACTGAGTTCATCTTGGTGTAGTTCTGACGTTGAGGAATAGGGGCATTCTTCCTATTCTTGTAAGGTGGCTTGCTGACAACAGCTTTCTTCTGCTTTTGAATTGCAGGACCCTTTCCTTTGCTGACTTGGCTCTTGTGAACAGGTGCCCTTGCTGAGCTCCTTGAGGCCCCAGCGGACGGACTCCCACTAGAACCTGTGAATTTGAGCATAGAGGGTAGCAAAAGGTAAGTGCACACAAGTCAGGAGATTATACACACATTAGGTAGGCGTTTGATGAATCATATGTATTTAAACATGAGTTAATCTTAAAACTGCACTGTTTGACTCGGAAATTCCGGTTCAGACATGACCGGAAATTCCGGGGGACCGGAAATTCCGAGTCAGTCTGAGTCAGAAATTCCGAGTCAGACAGAAACTGCAGATCTGAGATTGACTCGGTCTAAAACTAGATCGATCCAACATAATGCAAAACTAATGTATGTAGATGGCAGAGAATAGTGCTAGGAACAATCTCTGCCAAGCAACATTGAAACAAATAACTCCACATCAAGATCCAAGTGCAAGCACATAAGGAAGAAGAAAAGTGAAGTTACCCTCGTCCATTGAGGCCATTGCTTGGAGGAGTGAGTTCCCGGGGCGGAGGAGGAGCAGATCCGGCCGAGAAAGAGGTTCCCCGGCGGTCGAAGTGCTCCGGAGGGACCTTGGAGCAGCAGGGGCGGCGGCTGGAGGAGAGGGAGGTCGGGGGTGGAAGAAGGGCACTAATGAGCCCTTCACCCCGAGTCTGCCCTTATATTTGTGGACAAACCGCCCGACTGGATATTTCGAGTGTAACTTACACCGGAAATTCCGAGTCACCGGATATTCCGAGTGTAACTTACACCGGAAATTCCGAGTCACCGGATATTCCGATTCATAAATGAACCGGATATTCCGACCTGCTGAACGAAAATCCCAGTTTTCAAATGGATGACTTGTGTGCAATAAAGAGAAATGTTTTCAGGGGTAAGTAGGCTTGGGATAGATTTTCAAACTGTTATTGGTACACCATACTTAACTCACAACTACCAAATCGAAACATAAAGCGCCAAGTTGAGTAGGTTTCCCACATGCATGAAAAGGGAGGGCAAATAGCAACAAAAAGCTCCAAATAAAACCAACTCTTCAAAGAGAAGAGGTCGGTGGCCGAGGCCACCATGTAGGAGTGTATGGCATGTTACCGCGAAGATGTATCTTGGGTACATAACCAATACTCGTCGTTTTAGCTCATTAGTCATAAGAATGAATATAGAGATAAAAGATCACTTGATATCGGCATAATGGGGGGAGGGATGGTCCAATGTATTAGGACCGCACTCCCCCTATTTCCATGCCTATATCTAAACAAGATAAGATGCAATTACGCACTAGGTGAGTGTGCAAGCGATCAAGCTAAGGACCTCGAATCAATGATATTTAGCTCATTCCTCAAAAAGAAAAACCTTCCTTCCTCAAGGGGCTTCGTGAAGATATCCGCCAATTGATCCCTTGTGCCCACATATGATAGGTCAATGTCTCCTCGGGCGACATGATCTCTTATGAAATGATGGCGGATCTCAATATGCTTGGTTCTTGAATGTTGCACCGGGTTGTAAGCAATCTTGATGGCACTTTCGTTGTCACATAGAAGAGGCACTTTGTCGCAATCGACTCCGTACTCCTTTAAAGTTTGCCTCATCCATAGCAACTGAGTGCAACAACTAGCGGCAGCAACATACTCGGCTTCGGCGGTGGAGAGAGATATACAATTTTGCTTCTTAGAAGACCAACTTACCAAGGACCTCCCAATAAATTGACAAGCGCCGGAGGTTGACTTCCTATCATCATGATCTCCCACCCAATCGGAATCCGTGTACCCACATAATGAGAAATTTGCATCCTTGGGGTACCACAATCCAAAGGCTAGGTATAAGCCAAATATCTAAAGATTCTCTTGACCGCCATATCATGGCTTTCTTTAGGAGCCGCTTCATATCTTGCACATACTCCTACGGCTAGCACTATATCCGGTCTAGATGCACAAGGGTAGAGGAGAGATCCAATCATGGAGCGGTATACCTTTTGATCCACATCCTTACCCTTCGGGTTGAGCTCAAGGTGGCATTTGGTTTGCATTGGGGTACAGTCACCCTTGAGATCAAGCAACTCGTACTTCTTGAGCATGTCTTGAATGTACTTTGCTTGGTTGATGAACGTTCCTTCCCTCAATTGTTTGATCTCAAATCCGAGGAAGAACTTCATCTCGCCCATCATAGACATCTCAAACCTGTCAGTCATAAGCTTAGAGAATTCTTTGTTAAATGCTTTGTTAGTCGATCCAAATATAATGTCATCCACATATAATTGACAAATGAAAAGCTCTCCATTAACTTTCTTAGTGAAAAGTGTGGGGTCGATTTCCCAAACTAGGAATCCACGGTCTACAAGTAGTTCTCTAAGGTGCTCGTACCACGCTCGTGAGGCTTGTTTAAGGCCATAGAGTGCCTTATCCAACTTGTAGACATGGTTCGGATACTTGAGGTCCTCGAACCCCGGTGGTTGCTTAACATAAACAAGTTCACTTAGTGGACCATTTAGAAAAGCGGATTTAACATCCATTTGTTGCAACTTAAAGTTATGATGAGAGGCATAGGCAAGAAGAATACAGATTGACTCAAGTCGAGCCACGGGCACGTAGGTTTCTCCAAAGTCAATGCCTTCAATTTGGGAGTAACCTTGAGCCACCAATCTTGCCTTGTTCCTCACCACCATGCCATGTTCATCTTGCTTGTTCTTGAAAATCCACTTGGTGCCGATAACATTGCGGCAATCTTTGGGTCTTTCCACCAACTTCCACACCTTGTTGCGCTCGAAGTTGTTGAGCTCTTCATGCATAGCATCAAGCCAATATTTATCTTCAAGAGCTTCAAAGACCTTCTTGGGTTCCACCATGAAGTCAGAACCACTTTCTGAACTTGACTTCGCCAATTTTCTGAGGGTGACTCGGAATATCCGAGTCAGTGAAATTTCCGAGCTGAATTTCCGGTTGAAGTCAGAACCACTTTCTGATCTTGACTTAGCCAATTTTCTGAGGGTGACTCGGAATATCCGAGTCAGTGAAATTTCCGAGCTGAATTTCCGGTTGAAGTCAGAACCACTTTCTGAACTTGACTTAGCCAATTTTCTGAGGGTGACTCGGAATATCCGAGTCAGAGACCCGGAATATCTGATTCTGGGAAGAATTTCAGAAACTCTTTTTCTCTACATTTTGGCTTTGGGATATCTGATATGATATTCACCCAAACTGAAATACTTAGCAATAGGATTAGTATATCATTGGTATTGTTAACTAACACACAAAACACTAGGGATTAAGAAATGTTCTTTCACACGGAAGGGCGATTCTGGTGCCAGCTTGTTGCGATACTTATAACACAATCGGGCTATCAAGTGCACCATAGCTATGTTCACTCCTTCAATCCATTCAGGTTAGTAGGTGACATAGTCCACGGGCTCGAAGTCTGGCATCGTGGGATCTGGGGTCATGATTGTGCGGATTTCCCAACGCGTCACATCAGGTATGTCGGTCTCTTCCTTCCTGTAGGGACCCCTCGGACAAGTCCGAGATGCCCACGTTATGTAAAAGATCACGATCCCAATGATCAGTGCATCGCGATTACATAACCATGCCCACGTCGATGGTGAACCCAGGGACTTCCTCTTTGTCCAATCTCCTTTTGATGCCCTCAATGCTTTCGTGACCTTTCTGTGCTTGCCTGATCTGCTCCCATAAGGTGGGTTGCAACAGGAGTTGATCGACTGCCCCATAGCTGACCACCTCAATACCCATCTTATCCAGCTCTTCCTAGAGTTCTGGCCGTCGAACCTTGATCAGGGAGTTGAATGAACACGGCTGACGACTAAGGGCATCAGCTACAACGTTAGCTTTTCCAGGGTGGTAATGGATGTCCAAGTCATAATCCTTGATGAGTTCTATCCATCTTCGTTGCCTCATGTTCAAGTCCCTCTGGGTGAAGATGTACTTCAGGCTCTTGTGATCGGTGTAAATTTCGCAACGGTTGCTCATCAGAAAGTGCCGCCATGTCTTGAGTGCATGGACCACAGCAACAAACTCTAGGTCATGGGTTGGGTAATTTTGCTCATGCTTGCGGAGTTGTCGCGACGAGTATGAAATTACCTTGCCCTCTTGCATAAGGTCACAGCCAAGTCGAAGTTTGGAGGCATCGCAATAAACCACAAAATCTTTGGTCACATCTGGCATGGTTAAGATAGGTGCGGTAGTAAGGCGCTTTTTCAGTTCCTGGACGCTGGCTTCACATTTGTCGGTCCAAATGAACTTCTGACCCTTCTTCAATAGTTGGGTAAGAGGCTTTGCAATGCTTGAGAATCCCTCAACAAACTTGCGGTAATAACCGGCTAATCCAAGAATGGACCTTACCTCGGTTTGATTGGTGGGGGTTGGGAATTCAAGAATGGACTTGATGTGGGTAGGATCTACAGATATCCCTCCGACTGAAATAACATGGCCGAGAAAGCCTACTTCTTTCAACCAAAACTGGCACTTACTGAACTTAGCATACAACTGGTGTTCTCGTAGGGTACCGAGAACCAACCTCAGATGCTCCTCATGCTCCTCTTCTGACTTGGAATAAATCAAGATGTCATCAATAAAGACAACCACAAATTTATCCAAGTAATCCATGAACACCTTGTTCATGAGATTCATGAAATAGGCTGGAGCATTGGTCAGGCCAAAAGACATCACTGTGTACTCGAACAATCCGTAACGAGTGACAAATGCCGTCTTGGGGATATCAGATTCTCTGACTTTCAACTGATGGTAACCGGTGCGGAGATCGATCTTGGAGAAGACTCGAGCTCCATTGAGTTGATCAAACAGATCTTCAATCTTGGGTAGGGGGTATTTGTTTTTAATAGTCACATCATTTAACTTACGGTAATCCACACACAAACGGGTGGTACCGTCTCTCTTATCCACGAAGATGATTGGTGACCCCCAGGGTGACGCACTAGGGCGTATCATACCCTTCCTAAGTAGGTCATCCAACTGTTTCTTTAGTTCTTCCAATTCTTCAGGATTCATCCGGTACGGTTTCTGAGCGATAGGCCCAGTACTGGGTACCAGCTCAATAATGAACTCAATATCCCTATCCGGTGGCATTCAAGGCAACTCTTCGGGAAAAACATCGGGATAGTCACAAACTACCGGTACCTCATCCAAAATGGCTCCCGCTACACTCTTATGGCAATGACTTGAGGTGGAGTGGTAGGTTGAGAAGTGGGTAATCTCCTCTCCTTCCGGGGTGGTTAGTGTGACAGATTTGTTAGTGCAATCTATTTTCGCTCGATTTACTGCCATCCAATCCATTCCTAAAACCACTTCTATCCCTTGCTTTCCTAATACCACCAAATCCTCATGGAATCGGGCTCCTTTAATTTCCACAGGAGCCTCCTTGCAAGATACAATGGCTTTAGTAGTGGCCCCCGGAATTTGCACTCTCATAGGACGATTCAACAAAGTTGGAACCATACCACTTTTCCTAACAAATGGCTCCGTAACGAAAGAATGGGAAGCTCCCGAATCAAACAAAACTGAGGCAGGAACTGAGTTGATAGGGAACGTACCCATAACCAGATCTGGTGCCTCTTGAGCTTCTTCTGCACTGATGTGATTCAGATGACCTCTGGTGACAGGGGCCGCTTTCTTGGGATACGGGTTCTTGCCTCCTGGTGGACGGGGTGGCCCTTGGTTCATATTTGTCGCATTGGGGCGACCACCGGCGGGCTGTCTAGTGGGGCAATCCCGCGAGAAATGTCCAGGCTGTCCACAAGTGAAACACCCTCCTGTGGGCTTCGGAGCAGGCGGCCTGTTAAAGTTGAGGCCGGGGTTGGAACCACTTCCAGAATGAGGTGCAGGCGGGCGAGGAGAGTAGCTGGGTCTTAGTGCAAAGGTTGGAGGCCTTGGTGATGGATAAGAAGGCCTCGGTGGAGGTGAAGGGCGCGGACGGGGATAACTTCCAGTTGGGCTGCTGCTGCTACTGCCTTGCTGCATCAGTTGGCGACGCTTGCGGTTGTCAAACGAAGCCTAGCGTTTGTGCTCCATCATAATGGCTGCATCCGCCAAGGATTCCAGGTCGGTGAAAGGCATCACCACCAGAATGCACTGCATTTCATCATGAAGTCCATTCATGAACCTCTCTTTCTTCTTGTCCTCAGTATCGGTATCGGTGGGCGCATGCCTTGCTAGAGAAGTGAACTTCTCCAAGTACTCACTCACCAACATCCCGCCTTGCTTGAGCTGCAAGAACTTCTCTCGCATCATATTGATGAGTCCAGAGGGCACATAACACTTCAAGAACTTGTTCTTGAACGCTGGCCAAGCCACAACTTCCTCCGGTGGCAACAGAGCACGAATGGCCTCCCACCACGCTCGGGCAGAACCTGAGAGGTAGTGAGTGGCGTAGACCACCTTCTCGTTGTCACCCACTTGGGCGACCCTCAGGTTGTTCTCTATAGTACGGATCCAGTCATCGGCATCTAGTGGCACTTCACTCTTGGAGAAAACTGGAGGATTGGTGTTCTGAAAATCACGAAGCTTTGAGCGGGGTTCTTTGTTCCCTTGGCCGCCATTCTGATTGACGGCAATCTTAGCAAGATGCTGTAGGGTGGCAAGGTTGGCATTCCTCTCGGTGCGAGCTGCCTCGCGATCCTCCATGAGAAGACGGAGCACTTGAGCCATAGATGACTCGGGTGGTGGGGGTGGTGGTGGATCCCTTGCCATTCTGAATTTCAGAATAAAACACACATTAATTATTCTACTTAGAAATTCTCAAACAGGTTTTGAAAAAGGGTTCATCAAGCATACCCTAAAACATACAAATTTCAGCAAGGCATTACTCCTAAGAAGACATGATTCCATCCCATAGCAAGGTTCCAAAAATATCATCACAAAGTTCACAACCACAAAACACGGACTGACATAGTCTTACAACAATTCCGACACACACTCATGCTAACTAGACCACACAATCGCATCCACTTATCGCGATGGTTCGGTCCTAACCCAAAAGATACTGCGCAACTGACTACTCCACGTCCACGGCAGCGTCACTGTCAAAAGGTGGCTCGTCGGGGTCCTCGTCCTCAGACATCACAGCTCCCGAGTCCTCACCGTCCTCGCCTCGACGGTCATCGTTGTCCTGCTCGCTCACGGGCTCCATATCCATATCCTCCGTAGGGTCCTCATCATCAGGCAGGAGGTCGTCCTTATCCTTGCTCAGAGCCTCCACCTCGCTCTCCAGCTCGCTGATCCGCTCGTCACGGGCATCAATGGTCGACCTGAGCATGTCAACCATCCCGTCAAGCTGGAACCTGTAGAAGCGAGTAGTCTGGAGGCGCGCAAAGGTGGAACGGCGCTCCTTGCGCTCCATCTTGAGCTCTGCCTGGGACTTCACTAAGCGCTCCTCCGAGGTCTTGAGCTTCAGCTCCACGGTCTGCAGCTTGTCCTGAGACGCCTTGAGTGGCGCCTCCAAGTCCTCGATCCTCAGCTCAGCTGCCGAGATCCGCACCTCAGCTCCGTCGTGATTAAGACGGTGGAGGTCACTCTCGAACCGACTAGTGATCAGCTGGGACTGGGTGTACTCGACGAGGAGTCCCAGCTCGGCCAAGTGGTTCCCGAAAGTGGGGTGGGGACGCGGCGGCACAGGGTTACTCTGCTCGTCCAAGCCAGAGTAAAACTCAAAACGGGTGCCGCCCAGCTCGGAACTGTGAGCACACACCAAGCGGGCAAGAGCCCTCTGTAGCACGGTGACGAACGCCCCCATCTAAGTCGATGCAAGGGCATCCTCAATCAGCTCCTCGGCGAAGGGTGGCACCAATGGTCCTCGAAGGATGCACCTCACAGTCCAGGACATCTCGTCTCCCACCATGGGCAGACAACGTCCTATCAGCAGCTCTGGTAGCGGACGCCTCAGGTGCCTGGTCAGCTGGAGTAGGTCTGCCTGGAACAGACGCGAAACTCCAGTGTCGTGCACAGCTCCCAATTGAATAGACGACGAGAACTCTCCGCTCATCTACACAAAATTTTAAATGGAGGTTTAATTAGTGAACGATGTACAAAATTTTAAACAGGTAAAATCATAAGATTTAATGCAGGTATAATATTAATCAGTGAGTAATAACAGAGGGGAGGTTGGAGTAGCAGTATATTCTGCACATTTTTAAGTATTTCTCTCCTAACTATTTAGGAAACCATTTTTGCGTGACGTCGACGCCCAACCTAACTAAAGTCTCCTAAGGTCAACGATGGCTCTGATACCAAGTCTGTAGGGACCCCTCGGACAAGTCCGAGATGCCCACGTTATGTAAAAGATCACGATCCCAATGATCAGTGCATCGCGATCACATAACCAAACATAGGTATCAAAGAGTTACATCATCCAAATCGTACGAATAAAAAGTATTACAACACATAGACGGTCATACGACCAAAGTCAACAAACCTCGTCACGCAGGACGGAATTAACTAAGACAGCGGAAGCTCGTGGCTAGCGACAGCTCTTAATATCTCCGAGCGCAGATTCCCACAAGTGCAGTTGACCGGTGACAGCTAGGTGGGGAAATCGTCATCGTACACCTCCTCCTCGACGTAGGCCTCCTCATTATAATCTGGACATTTGAATATCCAGCGACAGAACCACATGAGTACAATTACGTACTCGTTTTAATACAATGATATCAAACATAGAGAATACGACATCTCTATATCTTTGTTGAAGAAAAACATTTAGAGATAGAATTCTCTTCGCTAAAATGCGACATCTCTATATCTTTGCTGAAGAAAACATTTAGAGATAGAATTCTCTTCTCTTAGATATAGCAAGGACATATCCAAGTTCAAAAACTTTATTTTGTAAAACCTTTTTAAAAGCACTAGGATAGGGGTAACCCTTTTTCTTTCCTTGAGGTCGGACTGGTTGTCTCCCCGAGATCAACCATCCTTGCCCAAATTCCGTACCTCCCAGGTACCTCCTGATCTTCACATAAATATTGCTCCTTTATAAAACAACTTCTTTCTCCAAATGCCCAGTGTGGCCTTTCCAACCGTCCATGACCGCGGACGCGGCTATTCGAATAGATTTACACTCTGCAGAGGTTGTACACTTTTACCCACACCTATCGGTTATTCCGCCCTGTCTGCCACGGCCCGTCATACGACAGCATGTGGGGGTCCGGATAACGCGATCAAAGCTTTTCACTATGCCTACCCTAGTATCGGGGCCTGCCGGTAGGTTTGTTCTCCTCGGCACCGTGTGCTCCACTAGACCTCTTGTTCTTTCCTCGGGACGCCACACCGCCACATCAGGAGACCCACCATAATCGTCCGGCTATTGGTCCTCAACAGTGTATTGTCTCTTCCGGACGATAACCCGGCTTCGAGGGCCCAACCCTCATAGAAAGTATGAGAGCCCCAACACTAAAACAGACAAGCTTCCGGCTAAGCCCTACCCATGTCAGGTAGTGTGGTTGCACGGGTTAATTGTTCGGGCGGCAGCAGGGACTTCGAAATTAAACCTCCATCTCCGACTGCTCCCAGCAGCTCGGGTTTTCGCAACATCTCCGAATGCTCTCAGCATCTCGGGTTTTTCATAAAATAGTTCTTTCTCGCTGATTGCTCCCAGCAACTCAGGTTTTCCTCCATAAAACAGTTTTATCAAACAGGTTCCCATCCTATAGTTTTGAGGTAAGATAACAGAGTATACTACTAGAAAACTTAATCTTCTTGATAGAGCCTTCAATGACAAGACTCATCAAGTAAAACTCCTTTTATAATACCTACAGCTATTCTAGTAGATAACTTTGGCCAAACAATATTTTAAAAAAAATAGTTTTCGGGTGGCAAGGCGCCACAAAAGAAGTAAAACATGCATTATTTTATTTAAAAAAAAACCATGCTTGACAAAATAATAGAATTTCATTATAGTGGTGAGGTGGGCTTGCCTTGCTCAGAGTACTGCCCCTGGTCTTGCTCTTCAGCGTAGTCGTGCTCAGCTACCTCGTACTGCTCTTCCTCGGGTTGCGATTCTACCGTAACATGAAAAACAGACGAGACTAGCGTAAGTCCTAAAATGCGAGTTGATAACAACCTAAAGTATATCAACAAACAACAAGCATCACCAACAGAAAACACAACTAATGCATTTAATAGTTATTAGGGGCTGTTTATATGGTTTAAGCATCACTCTTAAGGTACTGCTCCTAAACTCAAACCCTTCTACCACATTACTCCTAACAATCATGTGGAACTCTGAAAATTAACTGTGCATGAAAACCTATCACCAAACAAGACTTAAAAATCAGATAAGAGCTACTGATGTCAAACTTAAGCAGAAGATAGGTTCAGTTTTATAGATCTCCTGAATGCATAATTAGCCTTTCTGGTGAGATAGGAGTTTTCTCTTTAAGTGGAGATTTTATTCATCAAATTTGGATACTCGTAGCTCAAGTTATCCCAGTTTTCAAATAAAGTATACTTCTGACCATTATCTATGTGCAGAAAATAATAAGAATTATTTTGGTGTCAAACCAGTGGGGTGAGTTAGATAAAACCTGTGGCTATCCCACAAAATTATCCTCAACATTTATCTGTGGACAGAGGTGGCTCCACCAATAAAAACTAGACATGTCATAATCTCTGAAATTTCAGAAATGCATTTTAAGAGGTTATCTCCCTGTTTTTCAGGGATTTATTCACTAAGAAATAACTAATTACTGGAAAAATCAACATTTGTAGTATATGATACCTCCAACACATATCTAACACTTCCAATTGGATTTACCTCAAAAAGTCTTTTTATTGAAGAGTTAAAAATCCCCAAACTCATACTGGTGTTATTCTTAGAGTAAATATAACTTTTGCTAGAGTAAGGTCCTGCATGCAATATTTACCAATCTTGATAGGCATTATTACAAGCTTTCCAACAGATCCAAGATTGCATGATTTGGATTTACAGAACCCATGTTATTAAACAAATGGTGTAATAGATACTTTTTACTAGATCTATTTTAACACTAAACAGGAAATACATTTTGGACCAAATCCAATACCACATGGTTAAGAAAACGTGCATGCATGTTACAAAATTTATCCCATCATTTTAGCCACTCTAGATTTATCACAAATGATTTAAAGCTAAACTCTAGATTTACCGGAAAAATAACAGGAAAAAGGATAAAGGAAAAGCAGGCCGAACGGGCCAGATCTGGGCCAGATCGGCCCAGTGGCGACGCAGAGCAGCGGGGCTGAGATGGGCCGGCCCAAACGCTGCGCGCGCACCGGCGAAGTGTTAAGTGACCGTGGATCTGGGATCCAACGGTCACGGACAGATCGGGCGCGGTTCAAACACAGCCGCTGATCAGAAAATCGATGGCCTCAGGCCATCGTCTTCCTCCCGACCGAGAAAACACGAGCCAGAGCTCGAGAAACGACGCCGAGCACGGAGGGCTCACCTAGGGCTCGCGTATGGACGCAATGGCGGTTGGAGGTGGACGCGGCGTCGAAGGGAAGCTCAGGGGTGGTCGCAAAGCTCGCATGCAACGTCGGAGTCCGAGATGGTGACGATGGCGTCCTCCTGGGGTCGTGGACGAACCAGATGCTCTCGAGATGCAACAGAGCCAAGGGAGGGGAGGGGAGTTAGATCCAGCAGAGGGGAAGCCAGGCAACCAAAAATGGCGAGGAATGGTTGAGAGGAACGAGTGCTACGGCAGTTTCCTCGTCTACAGAGCAAATGAGGGGGAAAGCTTGGTGGTTTTCGCCAGAGGGGGAGAGGAGTGAGTTGGTAGGAGCCAGGGAGTGGGAGAAATGGGCAGGGAAGTGCTCGGGCGGTTTAAAACGAGCTCCACCCGATCTAGGGTTTGCTCGGGCAGGAGAGAGGGACGAGGTGTCTCCTCTGTTCTTATTGGCTCAGGTGGGCGGTGGAGAGGGGGCAGAGAGGAGTTTGGTCGGATGACTTGCCCTGGCCAGTGAGAGGAGAAGAGGTGAGCTTCGGTTGGGTGTAAAAGAAGGGAAAAGAGAGAAGAGAGAGGAGAGGTTGGCCCTAGCCCATGACAGGTGGGACCAGGGGTGAGGTTGCTGCCCTCCTCCTCAGCAGGTGTTGTGGAAAGGAGTGAGAGAAAAATAAGAGGTGAAAGCTTTGAGTAAATTGCTCAAATGAATTTAAAAACCTAAGTTTGAAAAATTCAAACATGACCCACAAAAGTAAAATGGTTCTACACCCCAAACTTACCTAAATTAAGAGAGGGTACTGAACTTACAAAAACCCAAGTCAACTATCTCATTTGGTTTTCAAAGAAAAGAAATCTTTTGGTGATAATTTAAAGAATATCTCAAATGGTCATGTTAAATTGATGCTCCAAAAAGCTAGTGATATTTATGAGCAAACCAACTCCTTTGAGAGAATTAAGAGCAGGGTGTGAAAATATACATGCCCTAGATCAAAATGGTTCAGATGCATGTCAAAAGCCATTTAGGGTTTGCTTAATAATAGCTCATAGTTTGGCTAAGTTTTAACAACCATGAAGATCCTAATAGTGGGTATTTTAATTTTGGTGAGATGTGATTTTTTTTTAGTGTTTTCAGTTCTTATGAAAAGTTAGTGATACACAACAAACCTAAGGTGTGCAAGCAAAGTTAATCATGACTCAAAATTTTACACCCACAAAAGATTTTGCAAGAGGTAAACAATTTAGAATAACACCACAATGCTATGGCTAAAAGAATTGGGGTGTTACACTTCCTTCCTCGGAAATACGGCGGTGGTAGCTTCAATATACTTGTCAACCTAGACAGTTGCCTCCCAAAGATGAAATCCGACAAAACTCCAGCATACGCGGTCTCAGTGTACTCTCCCATCTAAAATTTTGAAGAGGAAAGAGTATTAGAATTAAAATGAAACAGAAAAATTCATATGAAAAAAAATGAAAAGTTTCGTTTTTAGAAAAGTGAATAAAATAGATTTTCAATCCTATGGTCAAATCCTATTTCTATCCAAACCTAGGGTTTCGAACCTACATGCAACACAGTGCTCTGATACCATCTGTAGCGTACCTGCACTTTAAATAAGGCAGATACCTGTGTATAGTGCAAATCCCTGGATCGATTCATTTGCACACACAGTTTACGATGTAATATCACAACAAAGCGTCAATTTTATTACATCGATGATCCAGAATTACAAAATATTCGATACAAGTTGCATAGCATAAAGCTAGCATTGAAAAAAAGTACACAGCGGAAATACAATAGGAGTGGGTCTCCAACAACTTCATGTTGCCACAGACGAAAACATGTTGGTTGTAGACTCGAAACCTATAAACGAAACCTCACTCGTCATCTGAACAATCTTCAATAAGAAAAATATTGCAACAACGTGGGTCAGATTCCATTAAAAATGGAGTCTGGCAAGTGACACTATGGTGGACACTTAATGGAATAACTCTATAGCCTATATGCATATTTGGCTGGTGGAGTTCAAGGCTATTTTGCATAAAGCCAAATTTTCCTATCTCTTTGGAAAACAGTTTCATCAAATCAAGACAAGTATGGCATGAAAACCATAATCTCATCTTCCCTTGTTCACCCATCAAGTTTTCTTTCTGAAGTTGGAATTATGGAATCCACCGTTGACGTCTGTGATCAGCTGCTCAAATTGTCCGTACCGGGGACACGGCTAAGTACTTAGTTTTACACTCTGCAGAGGTTGTGCATGTTCACCATTGTACCCATTCAACCCATATTATCCTTTACACACCATTTGTGATAAGGAAAGGAGAAAAATGAGACGAGATCTTTCAGAAGCATTTTCCCTCCCACTCTGGCTTGACCCGTTCCACCTAACATCCCCCACATCTACTTGTCAAGCCGGAGAGAGTCCACGTGTAACACCCCAATTCTCTTAGTTTTAGCATTGTGGTGTTATTCTAGATTTTCACCTATTTCAGAAAAATTTGGTGTGTAGAAGTTTGAGTAATGATTTAATTTGCTTGCACACCTTATGCTTGTTGTGTGTCACTAACATTCCATGATATTTGAAAACACTAAAACCACAACAACTAAAATAAAACATCCACTATTAGGATCTTCATGGTTGTTAAAACTTAGCCAAACCAAGAGCCATTATTAAGCAAACCATAAATGGTTTTTGACATGCATCTGAAACATTTTGGTCTAAGGAATCTATAGTTTCACACCCTGTTCAAAGTTTTCTCAAAAGGACTTGTTTGCACATATTTATGACTAGTTTAAGTGTGCATCAAATATCAATGACCATTAGCTCATCTTTTCTTTTCTGATTTTATTCTCTCATCTGTTATTTAGGGAATTAATTAGCAAACACTAAATCTAGCCAGTTCCAACATTATCTAGTGTTTGTTCATCTTTTGTTTTGACAGTTCATATTCAAAATTTTCCTTGGGATATTTTAAAAAAAAAAGAAATTGGAGGAGAAGAAAAACCTAATCTAACTGAACCCTATCTAAACCCCCCCCCCCTCTCTCTCTCTCTCTCTCTCTCCATCCTCTCTTCCAGTGAAGAAGGGGGACAGCACCCCGTGCCCTACCCCACCTGCCAGCCTCTCCTTTTCCCTCTCCTCCACTCATCCCTCACCTTTTTATCCATTGCCCAACCCGAGCTCACCCCCTTCGCTCCTACTGGTTTGGACGTATCCCTGGCCGACCAAAATCCCTCTGCACCTCTCCACCGCCCTCCCCAGCCAATGGACACGCCCCAAACTCACCTCTCTCTCTCGGACCCGAGGCAAACCCTAGAAACTAACACCGAGTCCAACTCGCGTCCGAAGCCTCCCCTCTCTATTTCTCTCGTCCCAAACGATCCCCTACCTCCCGCACTCCACTCCCTCTGCCCCTCACTCGAGCTCTCAAGCTCATTTGTCCAGGAGAAGAAGAATCTTACCTCGGTAGCCGACGGAAGAAAATCGCCGTAGTCGTCGCTTCTCTCCTCCATCCTTCACCATTTTTGGCCCCTCGAGCACGGCTCGCCAAGATCTAAATCCCCCACCCTCTCTTTTGCACAGAGAACCTCCGTAGGCGTCGTACTCATCCTCGACCCGAGCTCGGAGAAAACTCCATGGCGGCATGCAGAGGACCTCCCGGGCTTTTCTTCGCATAAGGATCTGCTGCCCTGCCTCTTCTCCGCCAAACCCCACCCCGCGCTCGAGCTCTAGACGCCCGAGGTGAGATCCTCATCGCGTCCCTCTTCTTCTCTCTCTCTTTCTTCTCTGTTCTCGCTCGCGTTGCCAGCGCGAGGAAGAAGAAGATCCAGAGCCGTCCGATCTGAGATCGACGACCCTGTTTGAAACCCTCCCCTTCTAATCTCAGCCGCTCGCTCCTGATCCAGCGGCCGCGCACCGTTTCGCCAGCGCGCGCGCAGCGACTGGGCCGGCCCAGCTCGGCACCTCGGCCCATCGCCCGTTTCGGCCGCTCGGCCCTTTTTCTTTTTAGGATTTATTTTCCTGTTAATAATTGTAGAGAATCTTTAGTCCAGTTTTTATTCATTTGTGGTAAATCTACATTAGCTAAAATGCTGAGACTAATTTTCTAACATGCATGAACGTTTTCTGAACCATGTGGCATTGGATTTGGTCCAAAATGTATTTCCTGTTAAGTGTTGAAAAAGATCTAGTAAAAAGTGTCTATTACACCATATGTTTAATAACTTGTGTTCTGTAAATCCAAAACATGCAATCTTGGATCTATTGGAAAGCTTGTTAAAATGCCTACCTATATTGGTAAATATTGCATGCAGGAGATTAGTCTAATAAAAGTTGTGTTTAGTCTAAGAATAACATCAGTAGGTGTTTGGAGAATTTTTTAAGGTAAATCCAATTGGAAATGTTAGATATATGTTAGGGGCATCATATACTACAAATGTAGATTTTTCCAGTACTTAGTTAATTCTTAGTGAATAAATCCCTGAAACACAGGGAAATAATCTCTTAAGATGCATTTCTGAAATTTCAGAGATTATGTCATGTCTAGTTTTAATTGAAGAAGCCACCTCTGTCCATATATAAATGTTGGGGATATTTTTTTGTGATAGCCACAAGTTTTATCTAACTCACCCCACTGGATTGACACCAAAATAATTCTTATTATTTTCTGCACATAGATAATGGTCAGAAGTATAGTTTATTTTAAAACTGGGATAACTTGAGCTAGGAGTATCCAAATTTGATAAATAAAATCTCCACTTAAAGAGAAAACTCATGCCTCACCAGAAAGGCTAATTGTGCATTCAGGAGATCTATAAAACTGAACCTATCTTCTGCTTAAGTTTGACATCAGTAGCTCTTATCTGATTTTTAATTCTTGTTTGGTGATAGATCTTCATGCACAGCTAATTGTCAGAGCTCCACATGTGTGTCAGCAGTAATGTGGTAGAAGGGTTTAATTTTAGGAGCAGTACCTTAAGAATTATGCTTAAACCATGTAAACAACCCTTAATAAATATTGAATGCATTAGTTGTGTTTTCTGTTTGTGATGCTTGTTGTTTGTTGATATACTTTAGATTCTTATCAACTCGCATTTTAGAACTTACGCTAGTCTCGTCTGTTTTTCATGTCACGGTAGAATCGCAACCCGAGGAAGAGCAGTACGAGGTAGCTGAGCACGACTACGCTGAAGAGCAAGACCAGGGACAGTACTTTGAGCAAGGCAAGCCCACCTCACCACTATAATGAAATCCTATTATTTTATCAAGCATGTTTTGTTTTCAAAATAAAATAATGCATGTTTTAGTTCCTTTGTGGCGTCTTGGCACCCGAAAACTATTTTACCAAATATTGTTTGGCCAAAAGTTATCTACTAGAATAGCTGTAGGTATTATAAGAAGAGCTTTACTTGTTGAGTCTTGTCATTGAAGGCTCTATAAAGAAGATTAAGTTTTCAAATAGTATACTCTGCTGTCTTACCTCAAAACTATAGGAAGGGAACCAGTTTGATAAAACTGTTTTATGGAAGAAAACCTGAGTTGCTGGGAGCAATCAGCGAGAAAGAACTACTTTATGGAAAACCCGAGATGCTGAGAGCATTCGGAAATGTTGCGAAAACCCGAGCTGCTGGGAGCAGTCGGAGATGGAGGTTTGATTTCGAAGTCCCTGCTGCCGCCCGAACAATTAACCCGTGCAACCACACTACCTGACATGGGTAGGGCTTAGCCGGAAGCTTGTCTGTTTTAGTGTTGGGGCTCTCATACTTTCTATGAGGGCTGGGCCCTCGAAGCCGGGTTGTCGTCTGGAAGAGACAATACACTGTTGAGGACCAACAGCCGGACGATTACGGCAGGTCTCCTGACGTGGCGGTGTGGCGTCCCGAGGAAAGACCAAGAGGTCTAGTGGAGCACACGGTGCCGAGGAGAACAAACCTACCGGGAGGCCCCGATACTAGGGTGGTCATAGTGGAAAGTTTTGATCGTGTTATCCGGACCTCCGCATGCTGTCGTATGACGGGCCGTGGCAGACACGGCGGAATAACCTATAGGTGTGGGTAAAGTGTACCACCTCTGCACAGTGTAAATCTATTCGAATAGCCGCGTCCGCGGTCATGGACGGTTGGAAAGGCCACACTGGGCATTTGGAGAAAGAAGTTGTTTTATAAAGGAGAAATATTTATGGGAAGAACAGGAGGTACCTGGGAGGTACGGAATTTGGGCAAGGATGGTTGATCTCGGGGAGACAACCAGTCCGACCTCAAGGAAGGAAAAAGGGTTACCCCTATCCTAGTGTCTTTGAAGGTTTTACAAAATAAAGTTTTTGAACTTGGATATGTCCTTGCTATATCTAAGAGAAGAGAATTCTATCTCTAAATGTTTTTCTTCAACAAAGATATAGAGATGTCGTATTCTCTATGTTTGAAAACATTGTTTACCAAAGTAAGCCCTGTATCACTAGTGGAAATCGGGGCTCTAGTCCCGGTTCCAGAGGGCCTGTAGTCCCGGTGTAGCAACCGGGACTGTCAGGCCGGGACTAGAGCCCCGGGACCCTTTGGTCTCGGTTTAACACGAACCGGGACCGGAGCCCCCCCCCCCCCAATGAGCGCAGAGCACGTGGCCGCGGCAGGGCGTGCGGGGGTCGAACCCTTTAGTCCCGGTTCGTAATACGAACCGGGACTAGGGTTTTTATTTTTTTTAAAATTTCATGGTTTTGCTTTTTTCATTTCAGGGTTTACTGTTTGTTATTTCTACCGGTTTTCTGGGTAGGGGTTTCGGATGGTACCACGTCGATGCGTGACGGTAGGGGGTTTCGGATGGTACCACGTCGATACTATAGTCGATGTGTGATGGTAGGGGGTTTTGGATGGTACCATGTCGATGCGTCGGGGGTAGGGGTTTCGGATGCTACAGCTTCGATGGGCGAAAAACACGTATAAATTATTATACAAACCTAGATGAAGTTGCATCATGCATATATACAATTACATGAAGATCATGTGTTCATAACACATATACATTTAAGTACGCGTGGTACATGAATATCACGTTTCCCGGTTCCAGAGACTTAGAAATATTTTGTTACATGGAGATCACTATATATTACATGTCCGCACTAGTCAACATAGTGGTACTCTCCGGTCTCCTGTATGACTTCGGTGAGGTAAAATCCCGTCAACTCCTCTGCAATTGCCCTGAAGCGGGTCTTTATTGGTAGCTCGTTGCGCTTTCTTGCCAACTGTAAAAAAATGATATCACAATGAATACATGAGATATGAAATGAATAAAACTCATCACGATTGATGATACAAAAATAATGTTGTGACTAGAGCTTTACGTACTTCGATACTTCTTTTGCTCTTCAAACTCTCGTTGACCACAGTGTGCATGTACTCGCAAACGAACAATCCACATAGATCAGTACCGGTTGGCTGTTTAAGACAAGTCTATAGAAGAATAAAATTTAATTAAATAATAATAAAGTATGATAATGGTGCATGGGCCTAGTTATAGTACTAATTACATCGTTAGTACGCCAGCGCAGTTTCTCTGGCCATCCACTGTTCGGATGTTCCGCGAGGAACATTTTCCAAACGCTGCATGACAAGAAACTGAATGAATGAGTCATAAATTCCTTGATATTAGGAAATGAACGAAAGAGGCGATAAGAAAAAAAAGTACATTGCCACCAAATCAAAACAGGTCTTGTATTGTTTAGGGCATCTTCTTAACGAGTCAAGGAAAACAATTTCTCCTTTCCGCAAGTCAATAACGATAAGAATGTAGTGGTAGCTGCGCACGTTTATAAATAGTCATGCATAACTAATCAATTAAACTTAACATCGGGTGAGAAAAATAGAATGTGTAATAAGCAGTAACACTCACTTGAAGTTGTAAGGCCATAATATATATTTTTTGTAAACTTGTCGCTTGAAAAACATTAGCAAATTCCCCGGTGTATCCTTGTTAAGTAGTGGATCAATTATGTTATCTTCATGCATTATAGAGGGGTCAATGAACCCAATGTGGTTGATTTTCTTCTTCTTGCATTCGAGCATCTTCATTCTGCGTAATAAAGCACACAAAATATTATAGAGAGGATTATCACAGACAATGAACGAGTAGAGCTAATTAAAACATTAAATTACAGGAATAGATGACTTACAGACAATATGAACTTATGATGTTTTTGTCGAGGGCCCGGAGATTGTATAACTGAAAGATTTCGGCGAAGTAAAGGACAACGGAGTATTCTTGGAAATAATGCTCTTCCTTAACTGCCATCTGGAGAGCGACTTTATTCGTCTCCTTATTTACGGTATCCTTGTACCAGGCTTGAAATTGACGCATTCTTGTGGGTAAGTCGCCGTCAACAAAATTCTCCCCGTGAACATAAGTACGAACAACATCCGCGAAGGGGATATCATCTCCCGAATATACCAGCTCCCGCACATTGATGTTTTTGAGAACTCTTTCATCAAGCACCTTGAGCGGGGGGGCCGACTGTGCGTCTTGTTCTCCGAGTTGGGCAACGTGTTTCCCTTTTTTCGATCGATCATCCATCTCTTCGTCATATGACTTACCAATGTTGCGATCATAGTCTGTTGGCGGCGATGGTGGGGGGTTGTATAGGGCATCGATGCAACGGTCAATTTTTTCCTGAGGAATTCCGGCAGTAAATTTTGCAGGAGGCAATTGTTTCGCTAACGCTTTCTGTTTCACGCCAGCAAGCCAGGCATCTGTATGTTCTTTGCATGCGATATCGTTTTCCTCGACGGTTCTCTCCCAAGGTAACTTTGGAGTAGGCGGCGGTGTTTTCTGCTTTCTAGGTTTCTTCCTAACAGGAGAACCAGACTGGCGCCTACTCGAGAGCGACTTAACATTCTGGCGGACTGGCACAGACTGCGATGGCCTTGGCTTTGCTGTTGAGCTGGAGATGGACTTGGGCTGGGGTCCCTATCGGGGAGGTGTGGGCTTTGCTGATGGGGTGGAGATGGACTCCGTCTTTGATCCCTCTCGAGGAAGAGTGGACTTGCCTGGTGAGCTGGACTCCTAGAACGAGGAGTGGACTTTGCTTGTTCTGGAAGGACGATGTATTTCTTGGGCCATAGGGCGAAGGCATGCTTGACGTCTGCCAACGTTTCCTCCTCGTCACCTCCAGGTAACTCAAGTTCCAAGGATTCAAATCCCGGCATAATTTCGTCCACCCCGACACGAGCGTAGCCATCTGGAATTTGACCACAATGGTAGAGTTCTCCAGGTTGAATTACTAAAGCTTGCCCCACCGCCACCTTCAAAGTTATGTTTCGCATTGCTATATGTAGCTCACAACCTGTAGGCTCTGTGATGTCATCCACTGGGTAGGCACCAACGTCGACCTGACGCGTGGAACCAACGATGCTTCTACGCTGAGATGGGGCGGCACGCGCTTCATGGTCTAATTGGTGCCGCTCCTGAGGTTCCGTTCTTTGCTCCTTCAATGCTTTTATTTCCGCCTGTTGCTCCTTCATTTCTCGTTCCAATTGTAATATCCGGTCGGCCTCCTTCTTCTTACCTCTGCTACGGCTTCTATAAGTGTGAGCGGATTCCGGCCACGCAGTCTTAAACGTAGCACCGCCAGGAAAGCCTCGAGCTCGTCCAACATGTTCAGGATTCCCCAGTGCCCGTGTCAGCTCGTCATCCTCTCTATCGGGTTTGAACACACCATTGCGAACATCATTAATTGCTTCTTCAAGCTTCTTTTTTATACGCTCCACGAGAACCTTCCATTTTCCCCTTCCAACAATCTCTCCGGTTTTAGGGTCCAACATTGCCCCATGCGCGAACAACCAGAATTTCGACCTCTCGGGCCAGTCAAGTGTCTGTGGACGGACCCCCGATTGAAGCAGTTTTTCTTCATTGGCTAACCACTTAGGAATGGCGCTCTTGTAGCCACCTGTCCCCAATGTATGGTGGTGTTCCTTCAGCTTAGCATTCAATTTATTTATCTCCGATCGGGACACAGCCATAGGTGATTCCCTATACGCCTTAAACGCCGCCCATTCAGATTCTAACTTCTTCCCTTGTGCTCCACTGAAATCTGGCACTTCTTTTGTTTCTACATATTGATTCCATAACTTTTTCTTCCAGTTCCAGAATTGTTCCGCCATCTTAATAAGAGTCCACCTCTTGAGGTTGTCCTTCTTCACTTTAGAGAGATCTGGCGGGAGGGTGAAATGTGACAACAGCGTGTTATAGACCAAATCCTTAAGAACTTGGTGGACATAACATGGGTCGTCCACATCTGCGACCGCCGGCTTATTCCATTCGCGTATGCTGATTGGGATCATGTCCCTAACAATAACCCCAGCTTGACTTATAAATTTGTTGCGGTTCTGTTTTGGTTCGAGCGGTTCGCCGGAATCAGCAATTTCCT
This sequence comes from Poa annua, assembly GCA_026929855.1. NCBI lineage: Eukaryota > Viridiplantae > Streptophyta > Magnoliopsida > Poales > Poaceae > Poa > Poa annua. The sequence continues at coordinate 32,055,916 of CM049428.1, forward strand.
CAATCGGTAACTTTGGATCCTCGCTCGTCATTCTTTTTGCCTTGCCTCGAGGAGCACATGGTGGCTGCTTTTTTGCAGATTTGCTCGATCCGGATGGCTAAAAGAAAAATAAGTCGTTAATAAATGCATGTAGTTAACAATAACATATCGCCATATTTATTATAAACACATATACACCTCTCCGCCAGAGTTTGCTATCACCACATCAAAGTCTTGTGACTCGATTCCAAAGTCGTTCAAAAATTGGTCGAAATCATAATCATCTACATCTACTCCAGCTCGGGCATCATTAAAAATAAGTTGTTCCATTTGGTCTTCCATCTCTTCGTCTCGTTGAAATTGTGCTTCTTCTATCTGCTCGTCTCGCAAGTGCTCCATAGCTCAAATGTACCTGCAATCAATCAAATTTGCAATCAAGTTTAGATTTATTCTAAAAAAGATACAAGTATGCAATCCTATAAATTACAAGAATATGAATATTGGGTTGAATGATTGTTTAAAATATTCTATAAATTACAATGTACCTGTTTACTACTCAAGCATGTCAAACTAATGCACCCAAGTGTAATTCTCATAAATAAAACTGAGAGGAAGCAGCTGATACAACTGGGTCATATATATTATATATATTACAATCATCTCAATTTGCATATCTAACACACAAAAGGTCTAAGATTTAATTTCAGACCTCGGCTAACTCACATCACAGTTCAAACAAATATCTGCAACCCAAATTCCATACACATAATGAAGGCAATATCTCATCTTCAGACCTCAAGTTCTCCAACAACTTTAAATTCCATCAGCTTTATATACATGTTGTAGACATATCGAGGAATCTAGAATTCCATCAGCTTTATATACAAATAGTTTGGATTTTCTTTACTACTGGATCATATAGGCATGTCTTTTACACCTGAAATCGAGGCAACGACGAGGAGGAGCGGCACAGCCTCGGCAAGGAGCAAGACCTCCTGAAAAGCCGTGGACACAAGGACCCGAGCAGTAGACCTCCTGCAAGTTGTATAATGAATTGTATATCAATCAAATTAGCATTGAGTCACAGAGAGATATAAGAGTCAAACACAACAAGTTAGCAAATAAACGCATGAGTCGACCGAAGTTGAAAAATCCTAGGATGTTACACATGTCGTCACAGCATTTTAATCATCGACATAACAAAAGATTGTAAAATGCAAGTTAAAGAACACTCAACAAAAACAACCAAGGACTCATAATTAGAAGTGCTTTCTAATTATAACAAAAACACATTCTTGCTTAAGTGCTTTCTAATTATAACCAAGGACTCATAACAAAAACAACCAAAACTAAATAACACATTCTTGCTTAAGTGCTTTCAAATGTTACACATGAGCACAAATTCTTGCTAAGTGCAAAAACTGCTACATATCATATATTGGACATATTAAATGCTTTCATATTCTTGCTTAAGTGCAAAAAATGCTACACATACCATGCCCTAAGCCAAAAACAGTGCACAAATTCACATATTAAATTGCAACACATATCACTTGAGCACAAATTAAATTGCAACACAAAAAATACAAAATTCTTGCTTAAGTGCTTTCAAATGTTACACATGAGCACAAATTCTTGCTAAGTGCAAAAACTGCTACATATCATATATTGGACATATTAAATGCTTTCATATTCTTGCTTAAGTGCAAAAAATGCTACACATACCATGCCCTAAGCCAAAAACAGTGCACAAATTCACATATTAAATTGCAACACATATCACTTGAGCACAAATTAAATTGCAACACAAAAAATACAAAATTCTTGCTTAAGTGCTTTCAAATGTTACACATGAGCACAAATTCTTGCTAAGTGCAAAAACTGCTACATATCATATATTGGACATATTAAATGCTTTCATATTCTTGCTTAAGTGCAAAAAATGCTACACATACCATGCCCTAAGCCAAAAACAGTGCACAAATTCACATATTAAATTGCAACACATATCACTTGAGCACAAATTAAATTGCAACACAAAAAATACAAAATACAGTGCACAAATTCACTTGAGCATTTTCACATACACCTTCGGTGCGGTAATGGAGAGAGGAAGGAGGGGGGAGAGCGAAGCACCTCGGGGAGTTGTCGTGTGCGTCGAGGGCGTGGGAGCGGCGGACAGTGCACGTGGAGGGCTCGGGCAGGAGGAGGAGCGCCGGCGGCAGACCGGCGCGCGAGGGCGTCGAGGGCGCAGGCGGGAGGACCGGCGGCGGCGAGTTGCGATGCGAGATAGCGAGAGGAGACGCCGGCGCGCGAGAGGATTGTGTCGCGTGGGGTAGGGTTTGGGGGGGGGGGGGGCGACGGCGCGGCGGAGCGGCAGGCCGACGGCGCGGCGGGGCGGCAGGGCGACGGCGCGGCGGAGCGGGAGGCGACGGCTTTTGGAAGATTTGGGAAAGATAAGAAAATTTCCGGCCATGACCACCCAAAACGTCGCGGAAGGACCTTTAGTCTCGGTTCTAGCCACGAACCGAGACTAAAGGGGTCTTTAGTCGCGGTTGGAGTCTCCAACCACGACTAAAGGGTTCTGGCGGAGCGCAGAGGCCTCTTTAACTCTTTAGTCTCGGTTGGTGTTACCAACCGAGACTAAAGGTTCTTTTTTCCTTATTTCTTTTTACTGATTTTTGTTTCTGTTTTCTTTTAAATTGTTTGAATTGCTTACTTTTCTATTTCTTATTTTGGTTTACTTATTTTTTGAATTGTTTTGGTTTCTAGCTTATTTATATGTTTTCTTTTATATTTTCTAACATTTTAAGATGCCAAGGTGATTTCTTCAAATTATATCATAAATATTATTTTCTATGTTTTAAGGTTTTTTGTGAAGTAAGTACATAAAATATGATTCCAAATGGCACCCAATTATTTTTCACTAATAGTGGTGCACATATGATGGATGATCCCCAAGTATGAGTTTTTTCTTACAATTCTAACTAATTTCCCTTAGTTAATTGAGTTTATGTTGATTTATCGAAAGTAATTCAAATTTGAACTACAACTATTTGATAGTTTGGTCTGAAACTTTTGGAAAAATCATTTTAAGGTACACAACTAGTGGTTATATCACAGAAACATTGATATTTCTAGAAAATATCACCTCTTCCGATGATTAGTCGTAGCGACCGTTTTGATCGTTTTTAAGAAAAAATGTAATAAAGTGATAAACACCTCAAAAAATCAAATACTTTGGCATGGGCTCCTTATATGTGTACTAGTTGCTAGGAAAAATGATAAACTTGATTTTTGCCTACATTTGCAAAAAAAGTCTTCACAAAAAGGTCTATCATGTAGGAACATCTAGAAGTTTCAAGCCAAATGACCAAGTTATGGTCATTTCGACGACATAGTTTGTGATAAAGATCTCATACTCCACACATAGGTGCATATTGGTATATTAAACAACCATGACAAAGGGATTCTTTAAATTATTTTCATAAATATCATTTTCCTTTTTTTGAGTGCAAAAAATGAGGTTTTTTGTGAAGTGAGTACAGAAAATATGATTCCAAATGGCAACCAACTATTTTTCACTAAGAGTGGTGCACATATGATGGATGATCCCCAAGTATGAGTTTTTTCTTACAATTCTAACTAATTTCCCCTAGTTAATTGAGTTTATGTTGATTTATCGAAAGTAATTCAAATTTGAACTACAACTATTTGATAGTTTGGTCTGAAACTTTTGGAAAAATCATTTTAAGGTACAAAACTAGTGGTTATATCACAGAAACATTGATAGTTCTAGAAAATATCACCTCTTCCGATGATTAGTCGTAGCGACCGTTTTGATTGTTTTTAAGAAAAAATGTAATAAAGTGATAAACACCTCAAAAAATCAAATCCTTTGGCATGGGCTCCTTATATGTGTACTAGTTGCTAGGAAAAATGATAAACTTGATTTTTGCCTATATTTGCAAAAAAATTCTTCACAAAAAGGTCTATCATGTATGAACATCTAGAAGTTTCAAGCCAAATGACCAAGTTATGGTCATTTCGACGACATAGTTTGTGATAAAGATCTCATACTCCACACATAGGTGCATATTGGTATATTAAACAACCATGCCAAAGGGATTCTTTAAATTATTTTCATAAATATCATTTTCCTTTTTTTGAGTGCAAAGTGAGGTTTTTTGTGAAGTGAGTACTGAAAATATGATTCCAAATGGCAACCAACTATTTTTCACTAAGAGTGGTGCACATATGATGGATGATCCCCAAGTATGAGTTTTTTCTTACAATTCTAACTAATTTCCCCTAGTTAATTGAGTCTATGTTGATTTATCAAAAGTAATTCAAATTTGAACTACAACTATTTGATAGTTTGGTCTGAAACTTTTGGAAAAATCATTTTAAGGTACACAACTAGTGGTTATATCACAGAAACATTGATAGTTCTAGAAAATATCACCTCTTCCGATGATTAGTCGTAGCGACCGTTTTGATCGTTTTTAAGAAAAAATGTAATAAAGTGATAAACACCTCAAAAAATCAAATCCTTTGGCATGGGCTCCTTATATGTGTACTAGTTGCTAGGAAAAATGATAAAGACCTCAAAAAATCAAATCCTTGAACATCTAGAAGTTTCAAGCCAAATGACCAAGTTATGGTCATTTCAAGCCAAGCCAAATGACCGTGGCAAGACATCTCTGATGATCTACAACCGTCCGACAAGACATCTCTGATGATCTGCAACCGTTTGAAACGGTCGCAGATCATCAGAGACGTCTTGCCGCTGGTTGCCCAGAGATGCCTCTGCCGAGGGGAGGGTTCACCTTCAGCCTTCACTGAGTGCTCTCTGCTACCCGTGTGCTGCCAAAATGAACTACAATGAGTAGACACTGAGTGTTGAACATGTCCGGGAGGGGGGATATATATAAGGTATGTGTGCTTCTTTAGTCCCGGTTGGTAACAACAACCGAGTCATGTGGGTCACGAAGTGGTCGTGATACTGCTGATCCAACAGCTCAGAATCTCTCAAAAGAAACACACCTCAGATCCAACGTCTCACAAGCACTAGAAAGAAACACACGATCCATGTGCTTCTTTAGTCTCGGTTGGTAACACCAACCGGGACTAAAGAAGCACATGGATCGTGTGTTTCTTTTAAGCACTTGTGAGCCGTTGGATGAAGAGATGTGTTTCTTTTGAGAGATTCTGAGCTGTTGGATGGGCACTATCATGACCACTTCGTGACCCACATGACCCTATATATAGCCCCCTCTTGAACATGTTCGGCAGTCATTGTCTCCTCATTCTACTTCATCGACAGAATACAAAGCATTCGGATTCCCTGCATACGTCCAACGGTGCATTTCATATGCAGGCACTCACGAGCCATCGTTGGGCTGTATGCAGGTGAAATCGTGTGTTTTGTTCCATGCATCTACAAAATACTTCAGTTCACTTGTTCTTCTGATACAAAACATTCAGATATTACACATCAACAATAATATCCCTCTCTAGTGTTTACTTGTTCTTCCGATTGCGCCGTAACCACGGACAATCTTCTTCATTTAACTTGATACTTGGATCAGTGTTGACTTTAAAGGGCGGAATGTCATGAAACTTATCGTAATCTTCTGACATGTCTGTCTTGTCCTCCACTCCCACAATGACTCTTTTCCCTGAAAGAACTATGTGGCGCTTTGGCTCATCGTATGATGTACTCGCTTGCTTATCTTTTCTTTTTTTCGGTAGGGTAGACATGTCTTTCACATAGAAAACCTGAGCAACTTCACTGGCTAGGACGAATGGTTCATTCTCGTACGAAAGATTGTTGAGATCCACTGTAGTCATTCCGTATCGTGGGTCTACCTCTACCCCGCCTCGTAGGTTGAACCATTTGCACTTGAACAAAGGGACCTTAAAAGTAGGTCCATAGTCAAGTTCCCATATCTCCTCTATGTAACCATAATATGTGTCCTTTGTCCCGTTGCAGTTTGTTGCATCAAAGCGTACTCCACTGTTTTGGTTGGTGCTCTTTTTATCTTGTTTGGCTGTGTAAAATATATTTCCATTTATCTCGTACCCTTGAAAAGTCAATATAGTTGAAGCTGGTGATGTGGCCAACAAGTATAGCTGTTCTTCAACATTGGTGTCATTAATGAGACGTCTTTTTAACCAACTGCTGAAAGTCTTCATGTGTTCTCCATCAATACAATCTTCAGATTTCTCCGGGTACTTGGAGCGTAAAACATTCTTGTGTTCCTCGACATACGGACCCACCAAACTAGAATTATGTAGAACGGTGTCGTGTGCTTGAGTGAAAGAATCACCGTCTTGACATATTGTTGCTTTCTTTTCAAGGGTGCCTTTTCCATGCAGTCTCCCCTCATGACGTGATTCAGGAACACCGATCGGCTTCAGATCAGGAATAAAATCTACACAAAACTCAATGACCTCCTCTGTTCCATAACCCTTGACGATGCTTCCTTCTGGCCTAGCCCGGTTATGCACATATTTTTTTAAGACTCCCATGAACCTCTCAAAGGGGAACATGTTGTGTAAAAATACAGGACCGAGAACAGAAATCTCTTCGACTAGGTGGACTACAAGGTGCATCATAATATTGAAGAAGGTTGGTGGGAACACCAACTCGAAGCTGACAAGACATTGGACCACATCCTTCTCTAAATTTTTTAGAGTTAGTGGATTGATGACCTTCTGAGAAATTGCATTGAGAAATGCACATAGCTTCACAATGGGTTCTCGAACATTTTCCGGTAGAAGCCCTCTCAATGCAACCGGAAGCAATTGTGTCATAATCACGTGACAGTCATGAGACTTTAGATTCTGAAATTTTTGCTCTGCCATGTTTATTATTCCTTTTATATTTGATGAGAAGCCAGATGGAACCTTCATACTGCGAAGGCACTCAAAAAATATTTTCTTCTCTTCTTTAGTAAGAGCGTAGCTTGCAGGACCTGGCTGATTCTCTGAATGAGTATCGTCTCGATGCATCTCTTCGCTCATACGTTGATGGGTCTGCCTTCCTTTCGGTGTACCTTTTTTTGACTTCCCATCTTTTGACTTCCCATACACGCCTAAGAAGTTTAGCAAATTGCAACAAATGTTCTTTGTCACGTGCATCACGTCGATTGCAGAGTGAATCTCTAGCATTATCCAATATGGCAGCTCCCAAAATATAGATTTCTTCTTCCACATGGGTACGTGGTTGTTTGCGTCATTCGGAACAGTGAGACCGCCAGGACCCTTTCCAAAGATTACATTTAAATCCTTGACCATATCATGTATAGCAGAACTAGAAGGGCGGGTAGCACTCGGCCGATGATCTGCCTCACATTTGTAATGCTTGCCTTTCTTCCTTAACGGATGCTTGGGTACAAGAAACCGACGATGACCTAGGTACACATTCTTGTTACCTAAATGTATACTATCAGTCTCAGCTAAACAATGCGTGCATGCATTGTATCCCTTGTTTGACTGTCCTGAAATGTTGCCTAGAGCAGGCCAATCATTGATGGTTACAAAAAGCAAAGCTCGTAGATCAAATTCCTCCAGTTTGTGCTCATCCCACACACGTACACCTTCCTCACACCACAACTGCAAAAGTTCTTCAACTAATGGCCTGAGGTACACATCAATGTCGTTGCCAGGTTGCTTCGGGCCTTGAATGAGCACGGGCATCATAATGTACTTCCGCTTCATGCACAGCCAAGGAGGAAGGTTATAGATACATAGAGTCACGGGCCAAGTGCTGTGACTGGAGCTCTGCTCTCCAAAAGGATTAAAGCCATCTGTACTTAGGCCAAATCTTAAGTTCCTTGCGTCATCTGAAAATGTCGGGAACTCTCTGTCAATTTTTCTCCACTGGGACCCATCCGCGGGGTGTCTCAACATCAAGTCTTTTTTACGATCTTCTTTGTGCCAACGCAACAACTTGGCATGCTCTCTATTGCTGAACAAACGTTTCAACCGTGGTATTATAGGAGCATACCACATCACCTTTGCAGGAATCCTCTTCCTGGGGCGCGGCTCGCCCTCAACATCACCAGGGTCATCTCGCCCGATCTTATACCGCAAAGCACCGCATACAGGACATGCATTCAATTTTTCGTGCTCACCGCGGTAGAGGATGCAGTCATTAATGCAAGTATCTTATGCACCTCTAATCCTAGAGGGCATACCACCTTCTTTGCTTCATACGTACTAGACGGCAATTCGTTATCCTTTGGAAGCATCTTCTTAACTATTTTTAACAAATTTTCAAATCCCTTGTCAGAAGTACCATTCTCTGCCTTCCATTGGAACAATTCAAGTGTGGTACCTAGCTTTTTCTGGTCATTTTGACAAGTTGGGTACAACAATTTGGCGTGATCAGCTAACATACGCTCCAACTTCAACCTTTCGTTTTCACTTCCACAGTCAATTTGTGCATCACGAATGGCCCGACGAAGATCATCGTCGGGCTCATCAATAATGGGATCTTCTTCAGTTTCGTCTTCTCCCATTGTAGTATCACTGAACCAAGGATACTTGTCATTATCCTCCTCTTCTTCATTTTCTTCCATGATAACCCCTGTTTCTCCGTGCTTGGTCCAACAATAATAACCAGGCATAAAACCATTATGCAAGAGGTGTGAGTGAATGACTTTTGAGGTAGAGTGATCACTCATATTCTTGCAGGCACTACATGGACAACGAATAAAACCGTTCTTCGGCTTGTTTGCCTCAGCCATATGGAGAAAATTATGCATGCCATCAATGAACTCAGGACAACATCGGTCACCGTACATCCATTGTCGGTTCATCTGTATTACATAAAAGTATATCGAACCCCATTATTACACTACTGTGTCATAAATAATATGTAAGAGCAAATTAATTAATACAATGTCATCCATTAAAATAAGAGTAGAGTATTGACAAGCGGTAATACATAGGTTGAACAAAACATACATTAACTGAAACAAATATAAAAATTATCTAAAGAATTTAAATCCAACAACAAATGCGATCAAAATCGCAACTAAGGTAAATACTGAACCCACAGCATAATGATACCAAGCCTCCCGATTAATGGCATATTTTCTAATCCTTTTTATCTTCAAGCGCATTGCATCCATCTTGATCTCGTTACCATCGACCACGTCGGCAAGTTTGAGCTCTAATTTCATCTTATCTTCTAAGCATTGAAGATAAAGAGCTTCACTTCTTTTCAATTTTGCTTTCAAATCATTGTTTTCTTTATCCAAAAACTCGACAATAGGGTCAGGTTCAATTTCTGGTTCAACTACCTCCTAGATAAAAATAATTCTATGTCAAGTTGGTCGCTATAATTGTCAGAAACATAGAATGAAATAAATAGTTTTGAAAATATAACACATCCGAATCATAGACCGGACGAGGACCGACGGGGACGGATATCAGAACCATGACACTATACATATAATACAAGTTAGAAAATTATACAAGTAGTAACTATGCATCTAAATCAAAAAAGCTATGTTTTTAAAATAAAATAAAATAAAATATAGAGGCTCAGCGAGGTGGTGACGGGACGGCGTGGGCGATCGACGTCGATAAGGCTCCTCACCACACTAAAACACATAATACATTATTTTAGTTCGAGAACAAATTGCACATATACACAAATGAGATCATAACTTAGGCATTACATCGAACACCTTGCTTGCACAAAAAAATTGAAACTAGCAAAATGAGCTAAATAAGCAATGCCGGAAAGAGGATGAAGAGGCTAACCGTGGGGTGGCTTCAATCTCTCCAAATGGTGTAAAATATTATGGATTATCTAGTATTGGGGAGAGGAAATGGAGAAGAAATGGAGAGGAAATGATTTTGAGCTCGGGTTCGGTGGGAAAAATGGAGTTGGCTCGGGCTGGAAGAAGCTGATAATGTGAGGACCTTTAGTCCCGGTTTGTGTTACGAACCGGGACTAAAGGTCTCTGGCGCTGGGGCCCGCCTCTGCTGCCGCGTGCGGTGAACCTTTAGTCCCGGTTCGTAACACGAACCGGGACTAAAGGTCCCTCACAAATCCAGCGGTGTGGCTCTCACCCCTTTAGTCTGGGTTCAAAAAATGAACCGAGACTAAAGGGGTGAACCAAAGGCTCGTTTTCTACTAGTGGTAGTTGTATTCAGGAGCCTTCCCAGTTCTCGAAAACATGTTTTCTTGCATCATCATAAGAAATTAAGCCTAGAGGTGGTGTTGCGAGTACGTAATTGTACTCATGTGGCTCTGTCCCTGGATATTCAAATGTCCAGATTGCAATGAGGAGGCCTACATCGAGGAGGAGGTGTACGACGACGACTTCGCCACTTAGCTGTCACCGGTCAACTGCACTTGTGGGAATCTGCGCTCGGAGATGTTAAGGGCCGTCGCTAGCCACGAGCTTCCGCTATCGTAGTTAATTCCGTCCTGTGTGACGAGGTTTGTTGACTTTGGTCGTATGACCGTCTATGTGTTGTAAGACTTTTATTCGTACGACTTGAATGATGTAACTCTTTGATACCTATGTTGGTTATGTGATTGCGATGCACTGATCATTGGGATCGTGATCTCTTACATAACGTGGGCATCTCGGACTTGTCCGAGGGGTCCTTACACCACGCAACATAATTGATCAAGCCAGAGCCCATATGGCAATGGCTGCACTGGAAGCAATCGTCACTCGGAGTTCTTCGGATTCCTCTGTTCCCTGGGTGGCCATCCACAAGTGCACGTACTTCAGGAACCATAGACATGGACCTGAGTAGCCACTCAACTTCGCCACCATATACAACCAATCCACCTAGGAGTTTCATTAACTTAGTGGATGTGCACTCTCAGGTAAAAATCACCATGCTCACGGCCCTAAGTAGAATAGACATTCATCCTAGGCGACGACAACCATGAGCACAGTCCTGAGTAGTCACTTAACATTTTGTAAAACTTTTCATCAATTGCATAGCCTCAATACATCTACTAAGTATTATATAGGAACCTAGACACATGAGTAAGTGAATTCTACACGGGTTTAGCATAGAAATACTATCCTACTCATGTATATAAAAATATACTAAGTAATGCATATAGAAAAATAATAGGAAGTTTATGAGGTGTGCCACTTGCCTTTGAATGCAGTCTTTACTCACAAACTCTTTTCAACGAACTCGGTTCTCTCCGTTCAGTCTAAACAATATAAACAAACAACAATACACAATCATAAAACAAAACCACACAACACATACAAACAAGTTTCATAATATGCAAATTATTTCTAAGGACTACAAATGCATGTCATGCCATGAAAATCTTTTAAGTTAATGCAAGGCAAGTAGGTTGGTGAAAATAAGTAAGGATTAAGGTTAGAAGTTGGACAAGATAACTTTGTTATAGATTATCTAGAATAAGCACTCAAATCGCTTAGCCATGACGTGCATAAATACTTGGGGAAACTACTAAGTTTATAAGGGGATCACAATTACTATCAACTCTTTGAAAATTGGATATTCACTATAGTGAGAGAGACAGACACCCGGCCAGCCACTTAAGCTGTGGGACAGGTCTCATGTACGTGGACATGTAAGGTTTGTCTCCAGGCCGCTTCATCTCACTATGCCGCTAGGATCCAACAAACTTCAAGATTGTAATAATATGATCAAAAATTGTTTAAGTCAAATGTGAAAGACAAATTAAAGAAAAGAGGGAAAAGATAGAAGAAAGATGTAGTTGTCCTCCAGGTTTCATCTCCAGACTTGTAATATTCTCCTTGGTGATGTCTTGATTGAATTCTTGGTAGACTTGAATAATCTTCGGACTTGATAATTTTTGTATCACCTAGGCTGGTCTTGGATTTTACTTAGTCTTCATGAAGTCTCAGAGAAGGAGGGAGAAAAGAAGGACAGAGGAAGCAAGACTTAGAAAATATTTGCCGGGTAGTCTTCATGAACTTCTTCTTGAATTTCTTCTAAGTGCTTCTACTCCTTGAAGATTCTTCTGAAGTCTTGTTTGGCTAAGTTCTTCATTGGCCTTCTAGCTCCATGTTAAAAATACTAAGTGTCTGGTGCATAGCACTTTTACCAAAATACTAAGTTTGGAAATATTCCTAACTTAGAGAAAAATAATGAAGAGATTTCCTATGGGAAATATATCTATATGAGAAAATAAGTTAGGCATGCAATGCAATTTTCTAAATCCTAAGTAATATCATACAAAATTTGTGATATTTATAAAGTATGCATTAGGCCATGAATGCAATTTAATTAATTTCTATTTTGAAAAATATAATAAAAGGAATAATCATAAGATTAAAGTTTTCTTTAACTAAATTTTATAACAAATTTATAATTAGTGTTAATAGACAGGGAGCATTTAATTAAGTTTATAGCAATTTCATTTAATCAAAAATAATATTTCTATTAATAGTTATGTTGAAAATACTCAAACTATTCAAATTAAATATATAACTATGATTTGATTCAAATATTACTCAAAATTATTTTATAGCAGTGGTATTAATTTACAAATATTCTGAAGTTTCTAAAATAATTTTATTTGCAATTTTTGGAATTATAGATTTAAAGTTATGACAAATATACTCAAATCTTCCATTTGAAATTTGAATATTTTAAACTAAGTCAAATTTGAATTTTGGCAGATCCAAAATATTCTAAATGTCGAGGGCTTTCCAAATATATAAAAATATTTGAATTTGGATAAACAGAGAAAAAGATATGATAGTTTGAATAGACATGGGCTTTTCTGCAAAACTGCCAATTAATTAAATCGTGAAAATGATTTTACACGTCAGCGCTGACTGGGCGCTGACTGTGCGCTGACTGGGCTGCTGACTGGGATCCGACGTGGATAAGTGATTCGATCTGGGCCGTCAGATCTGGATCTGGCGGTCCAGATCTAAGTACCGTTCGATTTAAAATTTCTAATCTACACCGCACGATCGGGATCGGATGGCTCACCGTGCTTGACCAGATGGTGGCGGCGGAAACTCGCCGGAGATGGAGGAGGTGGCGGTGGTGCTCTCGGGCGAGGACACTCTGGTCGCTACGGGGCCTCCCCGGATGAATGGAGGGCAGCTCCGGGCGCGGCGTGACGTGGGGAGGGCGATGGTGGCGTCGGGTTCTTCTCGCAACATTGGGGAGAGGCGGCCGGAGTGGTGGTTGCGGCGGAGACCTTCGGTCGGGTTCGTCCCCGATGGATGGCTGCGTGAAACAACGATAGAAAGGGATTAGGGGGTGCGCCTGGACGTGAGGAAGAGAGAGGAGAGAGCCTCGGGCTCGGGGAACGACTCACCTCGCCGGGGATTGAAAAACACGGCGGCGGGGCGGATGAACTCCGGCGAGCTTTACCGGCGGCCTGGCGGCGTGTTTTCGAGGGGAAAGAGAGGGGAAAGGTGCGGCCGGTGTTAGGGTATTTGTAGGGGGGCAGAGGGGAAGCAAATCGCGCAATCATCTCGCCGGATTTTGGAAGGAATCGGGGCAGGATTTTCGGGCGTGATTTTCGTCTCAGGAAGAAGACGATGACGTCATCTTTGACGTCACAAATGAATTTCCTTTTCTCAAATTTCCATTTTATTCATATCTTTTGATTTAAATGTCCAAATGAAGTCAAACAAATTTCTAAAAATTTCTAAAATTATTATCTTTGTGTTAAACCAGTTGTGGGCATGTTTTGAACATTTTTGAAAAATAATATTTTGAAATATTGATTAAATACAAATTTGACACTTTGTGTTTAATTTAAAACTAGGGTTTAATTAATTTTAATTTTGGCTAAATAAATTATATGAAATACCCATATTCAATTATGTTTGAATTTAAGTTATTTAAACCTGTTTTGCTGAAATCATTCATCTTTATTTTGGCATAATATTAAAGAACAAAATATAACTAATTTGAAGGAAATGGGAAATATAATGAATTCCATTTTTTATTCTAAATGTTTTGTACACCATTATGTTTATATTATGCTTATTCATTTGAAAAACTTCATATCAACTTTGGAAAAGATTTTAGATTTAATTCTTTTCTTATATAGAATAATATATTCCTGAAATGATTTTATGTTTTGAAAATAAATGGAAACCATTGAATCTAATGAAATGTTTATTTGGATAATCCATTAATTATGAAATATATGAAGTTATTAAAATTATAAACTATAGGCTTATAATTTCCAAATTATATTTTGAACTCAGTTAAATGAATCATAATCTTTTGGCAAATAGACAATGTTTTCAATAGTTTAAAATAACACTTGTAATTATTATTTTAATTTATTTATAGCTAAGGCTAAGTGGTTGAAATCAATTAGTTATAAGTATACTATTTACTTAAAATAAAATGGTTTGTGCCTTATAAAACATTTGTCAAATTACATATTAAGGTTTTTGAAATACAATGGATAATGTAATGTTTAATTGGAAATAACTTTTGAAAATAATGACACATTGGGAATTTTGAAATAATAGAATTTTTCAAATTGGTTGAAGTCTTTGATAGTTGGTTTCTTTAAGCATTTTAGTATTTTATTTCAATCAAAACAAAAGTTTTAAATTTTAGTGATTTTTGAACATTGTAAAATTCTGGGATGTTATAGGGGCAAGCATCCTAATATCATGATATGGCAACACACTCATGATACAAGTAACTAATATGAATATGACATAATATGTTTATGACAACGGTGCCTCTGCCAGTGTAGTAGGTTATGCAATGATCTAGCGTATCATGGGTAAAATCACACATCAGATTTATAGAATCACGCAAAGCAATATATAAGTAATGAATGACAACAAGTCATGTAATTTAAGATGGATGTTGCATGGCAATATATCTCGGAACAACTATGGAAATGCTGTAGTAGGTAGGTATGGTGGATGTTTTGAGGAAGATATTTGGCTTATGTGTAGGAGAACAAGATGAAGATCTCCCACGAGTTTGGATGTACCCGCGAAGTATGCACCAACTCTCAATGTGAGAAAGGGCAATGCAAAGTACTGAAGAGGCTAGCAATATGGTGGTGGAAGTGCCATGAAAACCACAATCTTAGAACTCACAAGTAAAAATATTCGAAATAAAAATAAGATCTTACAAGGCATAACGAAAATCACTCCAAGAGGTGTTGTGGCAAATTAACAAGTCACTGTCGGGGACCCGACCGCAGCGCATAACACAAAGTCATTACGCTTGCCATTAGCAAATAGAAGTCATATATCATTATGCTATCAACTGGAAATTTAAGTGTGGCACAACTTTAAGTTTTTTTAGACCAACCATTAATCATTCCACTTTACTAAACCATCATGTTTACCATTAAGAAAATTAATATCTCAAAACAACATCAATGATTCAAGTGACACAATTTAATAATCTACAAGATTATGTATCATTTAGTTATACTATCTACCACATTTAGCATTTTCCGTTCTGAACCAAACACCAATCAACTTATTTAAAAGATAAAATCTCCAAGTAATTAAACAATGAGATATGAGAGTATGATATAATAAAGCTAACAGCTCTAGCAAAAGATGCATGAGAAACAAGAGCTAGAAATCATAGCAGTAGCCAGAGAAGAATACTCAACAAATATAAGTGTAGAATACGAGTATTCATAAGAAAAAGCGGAGCATGTCTCTCTCCCACAAAAGAATGCTAGGGTCCATTTTATTTAGAGAATGAAAAAACAAAAAGAAAAATAAACAGACGCTTCAAGAAAAGCACATAAGATGTGGCGGAATTAAAATATAGTTTCACTAGAAAGGACCTGATAGTTTGTTGATGAAGAAAGGGGATGCCTTGGGAATCTCCAAGCTTTGACGCTTGAATCATCTTGAAATATGTTGGGGGTGAACCACCGGGGCATCCCCAAGCATTGTCTTTCCTATCTTCTTGATCACATCATATCATCCTTCTCTCTTGATTCTTGAAAACTTCCTCCACACCAAACTTAGAGTAAACTTCATCAGAGGGTTAGTGCACGAAAAATTATGATATTCTGTAGGAACACAATTGCTACCAATGCTACTGGACATTAGCTACAGCCACTGATACTTCATGGAATAAAAAGATCTAATCAAAATAGCAAAATAGTCATTGCAAAATAATTGGTAGAATCTGTCAAAAACAGAACAATCCGTAGAGTTGAATTTTTTCGAGGCACTTAACTTGCTCAGATCAGAAAACTCAAAACTAATGAAAGTTGCATATATATCTGAGGAGTGCGCACAAAAAAGGAAGATTATTTGGATTTTTCTGTGAGGAGTTACGAATTAAACGGTGAACAACTGAAAACTGTTTCTATGCAGGAATCCAAATTTAGCATCAACTTTCAACTAGAGGTTTAACTTGACACAACAATGCAATAAAGTAAAGATACAAAGGAATTGCTACAGAGATAGGACAAGTCCTTGACTCCATAAAATAAAATAAAATAAAATAACAGGAAATAAAATATTGGGTTGTCTCCCAGAAGCTCTTTCTTTATAGCCATTAAGATATGCACAGTGATTTTTATGATGCTCTTATAAAAATGAGATTGAAAAACTGAAGAGAGCATCAAAAGGCAAATATAAAACACTTTTAAGTCTAACCCTCTTCCTATGCAAGGGAATCTTGTAAAGAAACCAGTCATGAAAGCACAAAGCAACAAGCATAGGAAAGCAAAACAAAGTGCAATTTCAAAAAATTCAACATAAAGAGGGGAAACTTAATATTGTTGAGATACATAAAACCATATTTCCCTCTCTCATAATAACTTTCAGTAGTAGAAATAAATTCAACCATATACCCACAAAAATCATTCAACTTTGATAATATAGGCACATAAAGAGGATCATTAAATTTATTTTGGAGTTCATTAGCATGCTTCCCTCTTTCAAAACAGTTACTAAGATCAATATCAAGTTTAAGATCATGGTTGCAACAAAGATTTGGAACTAGAAACAATTGCAAACGACATAAGTATTTATTTAACTTTGATGTCATTGTTGAGAATGTCTACTGGTGAAAGTAGGATTCCTAGGTCTTGTAAGCATTGAAATACCGTTTCCAACAAGTTCTGCTACATATTTGCTTGCTTCCAATTTTATTTCAGATTGCAAATACTACTTATAATCATCCATATTACTTGTATTTCACTATCTCTTCGCATATCTAGTGCACCTATACATCTAACAATTGTATTGGGTGTGTTGGGGACACAAGAGACTTCTCGTATCTTAATTGCTGGGTTGTTCGAGAGGGTTATCTTTGACCTCTACCTACCTGAGTTCGATATACCTTGGGTGATGCACTTAAGGGAAACTTGCTGTCATTCTACAAACTCTGCTCTTGGAGGCTCAACATTGTCTACGAGATTAGAAGCGTGCGTAGACATTTTTCTTGAAGGGGTGTGTGTGTAGACATCAAGCTATTTTCTCGCGCTGTTGCCGGGGAGGTGAGCGCTTGAAGGTATCTCATTTAGATTCTGCAGTTATTACATTTTCTTTCTTGTTTTTATTTTCACTAGTTAGGCTAAAATGGAAAACAACAAAAATATTAGAGAGCTTTATAGTATTTATCTTGAGTTAGGAATTGAAGTGTTTGAAGATAAAATTAAAAAACCTATGGAACTTTATTGTAACATCCCAATATTTTGGAATGTTTGAAAATCACTAAAATTTGAAACTTTTGTTTTTATTAAAATGAAATAATAAAATTATAAAAAAACTAATATATTTTGCTTGGTATTTTAAAATTTTCCAAGACACCTTCACCATAAAATGTTTTATTCCAAATAGTTGATTTTGTATATTTAACTTTTGAAAATTTATTAAACCTTAAAAACATTTTGCAAAGTACTTAAAAGTTACCTAAAGTATAATAACTGTATAAAATGGTTTTCATTCTTTTACCTGAGTTCAAAACATAGTTTTGGAAATTACAAGTCTAAATTTTATATCTTTAAAACTTCATAGATTTTATAATTAATGATTTATCCAATTGGGCATTTCAATACCTTAAATTATTTTCATCAATTTGCAAAACATAAAATGAATTTTCACGAATATAGGTTCAATATAAGAAAAGAAATAAATCTAGAATATTTTCCAAATATATTTTATGGAGTTTTCAAATGATTTATCATAATATAAAATATAATGGTGTACAAAATATACTGAATTAAAAATGAATTTATTAAATTTCCCACTTCTTTAAAAGTATATTTATATTTTGTTATTTACTATTATACCAAAATAAAGTTGAATGGTTATTGAAAATGAGTTTAAGTTAAATTAATATCAAATATATATGATTGTGGTAATTTCTTAAATTTTACTTAACCCCAAATAAATTTATTAAATCCTTAATTTAAAAGTTGACCTAAATGGGCAAATTTGTATTTTATAAATATTTCAAAATATAATTTTTTAAAAGTGTTCAAAACAGGCCCACAAATGTTTTAGCAAAAAGATATTGCTTTTACAAATTTTTAGAAATTTATTTGACTTGATTTGGAGTCTTAAATCAAAAGTTATAAAGGAAATAGAAAAAATCATAAAAGAAAAAGAGAAAAACCTCACAGGCAGGACCCACCTGTCAGCAGACCCTTCTTCAACCTCCAGCCGAGAATCACGCCTCTGATTCATCTCCAAAAATCCGGCAAAATCAGCGCGAGTTGTTTCCTCCGTTCGGCCCCATATAAGCCCCAACCCCCGCCGCATCTTTCCCCCTCGAACCCTAAAAACAAACGCCCCCAGACTGCTCGGCTTCGTGCCGCCATTGCCGCCGGCAAAAACCTTCGGTTCTGGTGAATCTCGGAAACCCCGAGCTCTCTCTCTTGCCCCATCTCCTTTGTTACGTACGTGCGCACCCGTGTGATTTTTTTCTTGTGAATTGTTATGCGCCAGATTGACAAGCCCGTGGTCGACCGAAGCCCGTCGCCGCCACATAAACTCCGGCGAAGGATCCCGGTTGAACCAGACACCCCCCTTCCGTCCTGAGGCCACCAATGTCCTCGCCTCGACCCCACGGTCCTCTAGGTACAAACTGTGCATCCTCTCCCCTTCTCTTCCGCCGCGGACGTCCATGTCGGCCACGCGCCGCCACGGGTAGGGCTCGCCGGAGTAACTCCGGCCGGCCGCGCCGCTAGTTCGTGGCCCTTTAGATCTGAGCCGTCCGATCTCGATCCCTCGGTCCACAACAGATCCATTATCTCAATCGGTATTAGCGATTCAGGAGACGCCACATGGAAGCCTTGTCACGCCTCGTCAGCAGCCACGTCAGATCCAGTCAGCGCCCAGTCAACAGATCTGGCACTTTTGCAGAAAAGCCCTTGCATATTCAAACACTTATATCTTTTCAAACACAGATTCACATTTAACAAATTTTTTATCAATTCAAAGCTCTTGACTTGTAGAATATTTTAGTGTTATTAAAATTCAAATTTGACTTAGTTTAAAATATTCAAATTTCAAATGGAGGATTTGAGAATGTTTGTCATAAATTTAAATCTATAAATCCAAAAATTGCAAATAAAATTGTTTTAGAAACTTTAGAATATGTGTTATATGATGCCTCTATTATAAAATATTTTTTGAGTATTATTTTGAGGATTTAACATGTTATGTGTTTAATTTGAATAGTTTGAGTAATTTTGACATAACTTTTGATAGAAACATTATTTTTGAGTAAATCCAATTGCTATGAATTTATTTAAATCCCCTCTGTCTATTAGCACTGGTTATAAAATTTTGTATAGAAATTTAATCACAGAAAACTATAATCTTGTATTTACCCCTTTTATTATATTTTCCCTATTATAGAAATTAATCAAAAATTCATTTATAGCTTCATGCATACTTTATAAATATCACAAAAATTAATATGATGTTTCTTATGATTAAAAAGTGCATTGCATGCATAACATATTTTATTGTATAATTATACTCCTCATAGGAAAACTTCTCCCTTAGTTTTCTCTAAGTATTTTGTTTAAGTTCATTTTCGACATAGGGGTTTTAAAAAAGTTGTACTTAGTCATACTTGGGATTTTAAACATGGATCTATAAGACAAATGAAGGGCTTAGCCAAGAAAACAGGACTTCAGAAGTATCTTCAAGGAGTAGAAGCACTTAGAAGAAAATCAAGAAGAAGTTCATGAAGACCAACCAGCTACATTTTCTAAATCTTGCTTCCCTTCTCTCTTTTCTCCCTTCTTCTCTTAAACCTCATGGTGACTAAGTAATATTCAAGACCAACTTGATGCTGGCAACACCTTCAAGTCTTCAGAACCATCAACTGTACAATTTGCAATGAAGTCATCACGTCAAGGAGAAAATGAAGCAAGGAGAAGATTCCTGGAAGACCAACTTCATCCTTGTTTCTATCTTTTTCCCTCTTTCCTAATATTGTCTTTCACTTTAGACATAAAAAAATTAGATCATGCTATTACCACCTTGAAGTATGTGGATCTTAGCGGCATAGTGAGATGAAGCGGACTGGAGACTAACCTTACATGTCCACGTACATGAGACCTATCCCACAATCATAAGTGGTTGGCCGGGTGTATGTCTCTCTCACTGTAGTGAATATCAAATTTACAAAGAGTTGTTAATAATTGTTGATCACCTTGAAGAATAGAATTAGTATTTTCTCCAAGTATTTATGCACATCATGACTAAGCCATTAGAGTGCTTATCCAAGATGATGTATATCAAAGTATTTTGTCCAACTTATGACCTTGGTACTTAATCATTTTGACCAACATATTTGCCTTGCATTAGCTTAGAATATTTTAGTGGCATGACATGCATCTCTAGTCCTTAGAAATATTTTGCAAATCATGCATGACATATTTTCCTTAGAAGTTTATGAAACGTGTTTGTTCATTATGTTTGTGTTTGTATGCATTGTGTTCTTGTGTTTTATGTTGATTGTTGTATTGTTATTTTCCTATATTGTTTAGATTATTGTTTAGATTGAACGGAGAGCTCCGAGTTACGTTGAAAAGAGTTGTGAGCACCGACAACTTCCAAAGGCAAGTGGTACACCTCATAAACTTCATAATATTTTTCTATGCATGAGTAGAGTATTTTTCTATAAGCATGTATAGGATAGTATTGCTATGCAAGCCATGTTTAGATTTCCCTACTTCTTTGTGTCTAGGAACCTATATAATACTTGGTAGAAATATTGATGCTATGCAAATGTTTTTTTGTGAAAATCTAAATTCTACTAAGTTAAGAATGAAACACCTGGGTGGAAAGTGGTTTTGTATGGTTTATGTTGAGTGGGTTCCCAGGGGACATACCTGTGGAATTACACTTGTGGACGGCCACCCAGGAACAAAGGGATCTGAAGAGCTCCGAGTGAAGATTGCTTCCACTGTAGCCATTGCCATATGGGCTCTGGCTTGATCAACTAAGTTGCGTGGACTTGCCCTGGCTTGACAAGCAGATGTAGAGGGTGTTAGCTGGAACGGGTCAAGCCAGAGTGGGAGGGAAAATTCTTCTGAAAGATCTCGTCTCATTCTTCTCCTTTTCCTTATCACTACTAGAGTGTAAAGGATAGTTTGGCCTGAATGGGTACAATGATGAACGTGCACAACCTCTGCAGAGTGTAAAACTAAGTACTTAGCCTTGTCCCTGGTACGGACAATTTGAGCAGCTGATCAAGGACGTCAACGGAGGATACCACCATTCCAACTTCATAATTTAAACCTTGATGGGTGAACAAGGGTAGAATGAGACAGTGGATTTCGTGCCACAGATGTCTCGAATAGAAGAAAAGTGTTTTCCAAAGAGTTAGGAAAAATTGGCTTTATGCAAAATAGACCAAACTCCACCAGCCAAATATGCATATAGGTTATTAGAGTTATTCCACTAAGTGTCCAACATAGTGTCACTTGCCAGACTCCATTTTTAATGGAATCTGACCCACGTTGTTACAATATTTTCTTATTGCAGATTGTTCAGATGAATAGAGGGGTTTCGTTTAAAGGTTTCAAGTCTGCAACAACCATGTTTTCGCCTGTGGCAACATGAAGATGATGGAGACTCACTACTATCGTATTTCCGCTGTTTATTCTTTCAGAGCTAGATTTATGCTATGCAAGTTGTAAAGAATATTTTCTAAGTCTTTATCATCGATGTAATAAAATTGATACTTTGTTGTGATATTACATCGTAAACTGTGTGTGCAAACGAATCGATCCGGTGATTTGCACTATACACAGGAACCTTGCCATATTTTAAGTGCAGGTACACTGCATTTATTTGCATGCTATTAGCAATGTTATTATTATGAATTCTTTGAACACCATTATTGCTAATGTTATGGAAAATTCTAAGCTTGGCGGAGTTGGTTTTGATGAGCATGATATTTTTAGTCCCCCAAGCAAGGAGGAGAAAATTTTCTTTGATGATACCTTGCCTCCAATATAAGATAATTATAATAATTGTGATATTTTTGGTCCACCTACTGTTGAGGATATATTTTATGTTGATTATGATATGCCTCCTATATTTGATGATTATGGTGATGAGAATAATAATAATAGCTATTTTGTTGAAATTGCTCCCACTACAATTAATAAGAATGACTATGCTTATGTGGAGAGTATTAATTCTTTTATTCATATGGCTCATGATAAGAACGTTTTATGTGATAGTTATATTGTTAATTTTATTCATGATGCTACTAATGAACTTATTAATGATAGCGAGGAATGTTGCTTAAATATGCTATATTATAATACTTTAGATGATGGTCCTATTCTTATTGATAATCCTCTAAGTTTAAATGTTGAGGATACAAATGATATAATTGCTTCTTGTGATGGTACTCTTACTCATGAGAGTCCTACTTTGTTCTTGAATTCTCCTAATTATACCATGGAGGAGAAAATTGATTATGTTGAGAAATAAAGACTACTCTCAAACACTCTCTTGTTGGATAACAAACACCATCCATTGTGTAGGGCTACAGAGCACCCTCAAAGTCAGAGTAAACTAACACTAACATCATCATAAAGGAATCACACACGGTGCACACACTGTCACTATTACAACCGTGAATAACTCCGTAGTTCATATTAAAGTAACCTCTAGAGTGCATAATAGATAAAGAGTAGCGTCACATATTCAACTAAATTACAAAGCTCATAATCACATAAAAGGTCACATCATGGGAGAGAGAGATAGACCACATAGCTACCGTAGATCCTGAGCCTCGAGGGAGAACACTCACTCCTCATCGTAGGAGTCAGCAACGGCGATGGAGATGGTGGTAGACTCGATGGAGATGGCTCCGGGGGCAATTCCCCATCCCTTCGGGGTGCCGGAACAGAGACTTATGTTCCCCGAATCTTGTCTTCGATGACGGCGGCGCTCTGGACCCGTGGAGGAAATATCGAACACCGTGCTAGAGTTTTTAGTCTGGGGTTATATGTAAGCGAAAGGGCGAAGGCGGTGGTGCCCCGAGGGGCCCACACCTGGTCCTCGCGCGGCGAGGAGGGCTACCGCGCGAGCACGTGGTGGCGGCTCCTCGGTCGCCCACTTCATCTCGTGTTCGACTTTCTGGAACGTTCCCAACGACAAAAGGACTTCAGAAAAGAAATCGTCCAATTCCGAGAATATTTTCTTATGTACTTTTCTGAAATAAAAAACAACAGAAAACAGGGAACTGGTACTGTGGCATCTTGTTAATAGGTTAGTCCTAGAAAATGCATAATGTATATAAAATGCATATAAAACATGTAATAACTTGGTATAATATAGCATGGAACATAAGAAATTATAGATACGTTGGAGACGTATCACACCACAAAGGCTTGGTTCACCTTCCACTATCAAAATTCCTTCGAGGCGGAACCCGGAGCCTTTCAAAAACAATCCGGGGCACAACCCACAATGGGATTGGGGGCTCCCGAACGACCTCCAACAGCAATCTGGGGCACAACCCACAACGGGATTTGGGGCTCCCTAACGGCTTACAAGTGACCACAAAGGTCTCAACCACCACACGGGCGTCTAGGGTTTGAGAACCCAAAAGTAACAAGCTCACAAACTTTCAACTTCCACAAATCCTCGTGGAGAGCACACCGATGCACCAAATGCAAAAGGCAAGAGCACAAGTGCTCAAATCCTTCACTCTCGAATTCCAACAAAGCGACAAATTCTTATGGGGAAATAAGAGAGATGCACCAAGAACTCGAAGATCAAGATCTACTAGGTTCCCCTCACTTAGAGGAGAGATGGATTGGAGGAAATGTAGATATAGATCTCCTTTCTTAAATCCCTCAGAGATATGCAAGAATAATGGGAGGAAATGAGAGAGGGGCAAGCTTTCCAAGGTCAACAATGGAGGAGAGAGAGGGGGAAAATTCGTTCTTGGAAGAGCTGGTCTCTTTGGGGAAGAAGGGGGTCTTTTATAGGTCCCACGAAAAAGAGCCATTGCAGGAAAAATAACACCGGAGACTCCGGACTACATAGACCAGAGACTCTGCCCCCCCCCCCCCCCCCCCCGCCCAGAGACTCCGGGGTCACTCCGGAGCTACTTCGGACCCTTATACTGCACGTGTTGTCCGCTGGAACAAAAATCGAGTCGCGAGGACCGGAGACTCCAATCTAGGACCGGATACTCCTGCCTAGGTATAATCTGCAATAAAACCGAACACGAAAACGAAGATATCGTGATCATCCGGATTCCGTTTTCAATGTTCTCGGGCTCGTTGGAAACACAACGAAGAGATTTAAAAGATCATGAAAATAAACATCATAGTCCAACAATGGAAGATAAAACTAAATGGATAAAGGTAATAGCTCTCTAAAGAGAAATTATCAGCAAAATTCCAAAACCGAAAACGCAACAAGTTTTCCATAAGAAATTCGTTTTTGGTGAACTTGGGCTTGTCGTGAAGATCTCAACGAGCACCAAAACTCAACAAGGAGAAAAGCCAAGTAAGAACCAAGAAAGATGAAATGCCAAGTATGCAAAGGTTTGAGCTCTCCACAAAGATGCGATCAAGTTACTCACTTGAGAGCGCCTCTTGATAGTACCCCGTCTATCCTAAAACCCGGCCTCCCACTAACACTATGAGACCGTAAAATAGACCTATAAAGATCATACCTTTGCCCTGCGCATTCTAGTTGAGCTCGATGATGACGATCTTAACTCTCTCAAGTTGAAACACCTTTCTTGATTGTGCTTGCTAGCACATGCTGGATGAAGAATTCTCCAATTGCTCCCACCATACTCCATTATAGGAGGGCCTCACTAAGCTTCTTCTTCATGTCTCCTTTGCAAGCTTCAATCAAAAGATGTCTTCCGAGATGCATCATATTGAACTTGCACTTCATCTTCTTCTCTTGATATGTGAAGGAGATGTGCCCTAGAGGCAATTCATAACATGTTTTATTTATCATATGTCGTTTGTTCATAATACATTTTTGTGTCATGCTATAACTGTATTAAGCAGAAAAATTAATACACGTGTGATACGTAAAACAACCAGGTCCCTAGTAGCCTCCACGTGACTAGTTCATTGTGCAAATGATGATCGAGGTTTCCTGATCATGTGACATAGCGCCAGTTGACAATGGAGTCATATCGTTGGTAGAACGATGTGATGGACATACCCAATATATGTAAGACGTAGTCATTACGCCTTCGACCGTGAGATCAACTCTTATTGCTATTCCTGAATGATACTTTGATTGCATCAAACGTCATATCTTAAAAGTGTGACAATAAAGGTGTTTCTCTAGGGTATCGGAAGGGAGTATGTTGATACGAGGGATCAAGAGCGGGATTTGCCAGTCCGCATAGTGATACGTCTCCAACGTATCCATAATTTCTTATGTTCCATGCTATGTTATATCATGTTATTTCATGTTTTATATGCATTTTATATAATTTTATGCAATTTCTGGGACTAACCTATTAGCAAGATACCAAAGTGCCAGTTCCCTGTTTTCTGCTGTTTTTGGTTTCAGAAAAGTACTTAAGGAAATATTCTCGGAATTGGAAAAGAAACATCCTAAAATTATTTTTGATTTATGAAGGTTCCAGAAGACCGAAGACGTGACGAAGTGGGCGACCGAGACGCCCTCACCTGTTGCTCGCGCGGCCAGGATCGGGCACGCGCGAGCACGTGGTGACGTGGCCTCGGGCCTCCACCGACCTCGCCCTTTCGGCTATAAGTACCCCCCAAAAACCTAAAAATCGCACGGTGTTCATTATTACCTCCACGGGTCCCGAGCCGCCGTCGTCAACACCAATTCGGGGGAGATCAGAACTGCTCCCCGGCACCCTGCCGGGAGGGGGAATCGTCCCCGGAGGCCTCTACGTCGCCATGACCGCCTGCAGACTGATGCATGATGTAACATCCCAATATTTTGGAATGTTTAAAAATCACAAAAATTTAAAACTTTTGTTTTGATTAAAATAAAATATTAAAATGCATAAGAGAACCAATTATAAAAGACTTCAAGCATCTTGAAGAGATTTAATATTTCAAATATCTTGGAAAGATCATTACTTCCAAAAGTTGATCCAAGTTAAACAATTTATTATCCAATGTAGTTATTAAACCTCAATATGTAATTTGACAAATGTTTTACAAAAATTTCAAACCATTTCATTATAATAAAAAGTTTCCTTATAAGTATTTGTTTCCACCACTTAGCCATAGCTATTCATGATTTAAAATAGTATTTACAAGTGTTATTTTAAATAATTTAAAACATGATCCATTTGACAAATGGTTTTTCATTATTTCCACTAAGTACAAAAACATAGTGTTGAAATTACAGCCTATAGTTTATAACTTTAATAACTTCATATGTTTTATAATAAATGGATTATCCAAATACATATCATTAGCTTAGAATGATCTTCATTTATTTTCAAAACATAAAATGATTTTCAGGAGTATATATTTATGATTTTAAATCTAAAATCTTTTCCAAAGTTGTTATGAAGTTTTCAATTGAGTTATCTTATTATAAAATAAAATGGTGCCCAAAATAGTTTAAATTAAAAATGATTACATTACATTTTCTCTGCTTAATTCAAATAGGTATAATATGTGATTTAATAATCTATTAAAGCTAAATTTTATGTAATAATGGAATTGTAGGGACCCCTCGGACAAGTCCGGGATGCCCACGTTATGTAAGAGATCACGATCCCAATGATCAGTGCATCGCAATCACATAACCAACATAGGTATCAAAGAGTTACATCATTCAAGTCGTACGAATAAAAGTCTTACAACACATAGACGGTCATACGACCAAAGTCAACAAACCTCGTCACGCAGGACGAAATTAACTAAGATAGCGGAAGCTCGTGGCTAGCGACGGTTCTTCACATCTCCGAAAGCAGATTCCCACAGTGCAGTGTACCGGTGACAACTAAGTGGCGACGTCGTCGTCGTACACCTCCTCCTCGATGTAGGCCTCCTCATTGCAATCTGGACATTTGAATATCCAGGGACAGAGCCACATGAGTACAATTACGTACTCGCAAGACCACCTTTAGGTTTAAATTCTCATGATAGTGCAAGAAAACACTTTTTGAAAAACTGGGATGACTGCTATATATACGACTATGGCCCAGTTCTTTTGAGCTTCGGCTTGTGCATAAGCCCTCCTGAGTAGAGCTGTTCAAATAAGCAGCTGTGGATTTAAGCTAAGCAGAAACTGTTGTCCAGTTCTTTTGGGCTTTCCCTGTCCTAGCTTATTGTCTGAGTTGTATGATGAAAAGTCTAAAACGTCCTTGGGTGCTGTTTTATCATGTATGATCGCAATATAATATACAAATAGAAGAAATAATTCATTGTTTGTTCATTACAACTTAATTAGAAGAAAGGACGCGCAATGTTCTCTTTCCTAGAAAATATACTATTTGCTTCTAATAATTCTAAGGATACACACTCATAGCGATTTCATCACGGATCCCTTTCATGTAAGTACCATCATCTTCGGGTGGAGCACTAGGATATGAAGCACTCTCCTCTTGAACATATTCTCCACCATCAAACATGTCGAAATGTTGATCACGTAGATTGCTCTCACGAATGTAGTTGTGTAGACACATGCAAGCGGTAATTATCATCTTTTGGCGCTCAGGTGGTCGACAAGGTATGCCTTGAAGTATTTGAAATTTCATTTTGAGACAGCCAAATCCTCGTTCGACTGAGTTTCGCGCTGAGGAATGACGATAGTTGAACGTCTCTTCTCTTCCCCTTGGAGGATTATGTTGGAAGTGCGGTACATGGTACCGAGTAGTTTTGTATGGCGCTAGATATCCTACTCGGTTCGGGTATCCTGAATCGACAAGATAGTATTTTCCTGTGATAAGAAAAATAACTCATTAGCGAATATATATGAGGAAACATTTTATAAAACAATGTACACAAAAGATTACCTGTCGGGGGGTGAGGATAATGGGGATATGATACTTAAGCATCAGACCATACACGTGTGTCATGAACCGATCCCGGCCATCCAGCAACAACAAAAGTGAACCTCAAATCATAATCACAAATCGCCATCACATTTTGACTTGTATCACCATGCCTGTTTCTGTGTTGTACCTCCAGAGCTGTTGGAACAATTACTTTAATGTGTGTTCCATCTATAGCACCAATGGCATCCTTGAAATGCGGCCAAAATCTAGTAGTTTGCATTTGAGGATGCACTTCGGTGAAATTTCTATCTTTTGGCCTGGTGTAATCACTAGCCATGCGTTGTACACTGTCTAGAACTTCATAAAACTTTTTGCTCACTGTAGACCGACTATGTTCAAATCGATCAGCAACATTATCAGTTGTTTGACATGTCCCCACAGTCCATAAAAATAGTGCCAATGCTTCTTTCGCGGACATATTGCAACTTGATGTAAGACCATACGTTCCAGTCAATAAATCAAGCAATGGGTTGAACACAGACCTCCTCATCCTGAACAAAGAATAGAAGACTTGTGCATTTGCTTCTTTTTTTTCCACCCATTGAATACCTGTTGCTTGTGGATTCCTTCGTGGTGCATATGGCAACCTGTGAGCAGACAAGTTGTCATATGCGGCCATAGCAACCATGAACATATCAAATTCATCATCATCTTCATCAGCCATCTGTAATGTAAACAACAGAATATCATCAGCCATCTTCATATCCGACAAGATAACACAAACAGAATATCATCAGCCATCAACCATCTTCATCAGACAATACAAATTTATAGGTTCAAATCACATAAACAGGTTCGCAGCAAATTACAAATAGAAAGGTTCATCAAGAAAATACAAATTTACGAGTTCATCGACACAATACAAATTCCTAAGGTTCAAAGCAAATTAGACAACAGAATATCATGACCAATCTCTACTAGTTTTTCCTCTCCTCCCATGCCATACGGATCCACTCAAGCCTCACGTCACTTGCAGCCTCCACGTAACAACTGAATGCAGTACGGTAATGAGCCTTCATGAACAATTGTGAAGCATAGAAATGCTCACGGGTACCAGGTGGACATCCATCGGCAACAACCATGGCCATCATATCCAAAAACTCTTGCCTTGCTGGATCAACTCTAGACTGTGAGGGCTCCGAGTTCTGTGAAGTCACAGAGTTTCTACTTTCTTCCATCTTCTCAAATATGTCACATATACGGCGCAAACAACTCTTTTCCTCACTGCCTCGTGTCATTTTTTCAACTACCACGGGACTAGGTGAATAAGGATATGCTCTCTTTTTTCCATGTCTTGGGACACCTGGTGTAACCTGTGTGTCTACCTCTGTCCCTGATAGTTCATCATCATCAACATCAACAACAGCAAAAGAGCGACCAGCCATAGATCTTGGCAGTGGCACCCTCACATGTTCATTGGTAACACAATTTGCGTCGAAAATCTGGCACATTTTATCCTCATTAGCTAGAGGAGCTTGGCGAAACTTGGCCGCATCTGGGCATCTCTACAAAACATTTAGCTCAACATTAGTACACCGGTTGGATTAGAAAATCATGCATACAAATGATATAATTTCAAGATCCCACCACTCGTCACTAGCATCAATGGTCTTGGTGATAGGATCTCTTCCAAGACCTGATGCATTTTGATTGAGTGTCTTCCATGTGCTGTACTCTTTTTTCAATGGCTCCCACCTATTCTTGAATTGCTTGCGATTGTATTGTCTCTTAGTGCGGTCGTTGAAACTTTTTATCAAATTGTCATACCCATTTTTGTTTAGATGGCCTTCATGCCTGTTTCTCTTTAGCACTTCCTCTATACACACATCCAGAAAAACTTCAGCTGCTAATGGATCCCACACAGCCTTCTCACTCTTTCCAGATTTTGCAGATTTTTCATTCTCCATCTAGCCATTATATGTATAACAATATTGTTCCATATAACTTAAGAAGCATGGACTACTAGCTAGTAATTGAGATGCTGGCTACATATTAAACACATGCAGTTTTTTGCACAAGATTTTTTGCACAGGCTAGGAATCGGGGGAATGCAGTACCTTCAAGGAGCAGCTGGAACGCTACAACAGGATCAGCTCGAAGCAGCGTGACACACGGATGGGGAGGAGGCAGGAGGAGTGCTGGAGACGGGGCTGGACGGGATCCCACACGCCGCGAGCTTGTCCAGGCGCTGGAGGCCGGTGAGGTCGAAGCTACGCGCCGCAGAGTGTCTCCCGGCGCCGGAGGCTAGTCAGATCGAATCCACACGTCGCCGAGCTCGATTGGATCCGGCCCAGGGGATGGGATTCTGGCTATCCCATGGGGCCAGCTCGGGAGAGACGAGGGGCTGGGCGCGGCAGCGACCGCGACGTAGGCGGCGGCAGCGACGAAAATGGCGGCGGCGACGAAAATGGCGGCGGCGGCGGCGACGAAAATGGCGGCGGCGGTACGGTCGGGTTTGGGGTCGGGGATGGGGATGGGGACGGGGGAGAGGAGAAATATCTGGTCACGGGGAGAGGAAGAAAAGAGAAAAAATAAAACTGACCAGTTCCTTTGCGACTTTGCGGTGGCATTGGTTGTAAATTGCGTATGCACCGAGGGCAAAAGGAAATAACGGTTCGTGACATTTGCGGGAAGCTGTCCAGAAGTTGGGGTGGTGCGGCTTCCCCCCACTGTGAAGAAATGGTGCAAAGCGGCGGTGGGCAAAAACGGCTTAAATTCGAGTTCTTTTGGGCTTAGACTTTTTTTCACAGAGAAGCTGGTAGGACGCCCCAAAAGAACTGGGCCTATAGGGCTCAGTTTTCGAATACCATGATTTTAGACATAGAGAACACGACATCTCTATATCTTTGTTGAAGAAACATTTAGAGATAGAATTCTCTTCTCTTAGATATAGCAAGGACATATGCAAGTTCAAAACTTTTGTTTATAAAAGTTTATCAAAACACTAGGATAGGGGTAACCCTTTCTCCTGCCTTGAGATCGGACTGGATGTCTCCCCGAGATCGACCATCTTCACCCACATTCCGTACCTCCCAGGTACCTCTTTGATGTCTCTTTGTTTTCTCCGGAAACATTTCTCTTTTTAAAACAAATTGCCCATACGCCTAGATCAATGGCCTTTCCAACCGTCCATAACCGCGGACGCGGCTATTCGAATAGATTTACACTACGCATAGGTTGCACACTTTACCCACACCTATCGGTTATTCCGCCGTGTCTGCCACGGCCCGTCATACGACAGCATGCGGGGGTCCGGATAACACGATCAAAACTTTCCACTATGACCACCCTAGTATCGGGGCCTCCCGGTAGGTTTGTTCTCCTCGGCACCTGTGCTCCACCAGACCTCATGATCTTTCCTCGGGACACCACACCGCCACGTCAGGAGACCTGCCGTAATCGTCCGGTTGTTGGTCCTCAACAGTGTATTGTCTCTTCCGGACGACAACCCGGCTTCGAGGGCCCAGTCCTCATAGAAAGTGTGAGAGCCCCAACACTAAAACAGACAAGCTTCCGGCTAAGCCCTACCCATGTCAGGTAGTGTGGTTGCACGGGTTAATTGTTCGAGCGGCTGCTAGGGCAGTACTTTGTTTTTCAAAAACAACTTCCACACTTCCGACTACTCCCAGCAGCTCGGGTTTTCCTCCATAAAACATTTTTGTTCAATTGGGTCCCCATCCTATAGTTTTGAGGTAAGATAACAGAATATACTATTTGAAAACTTAATCTTCTTTATAGAGCCTTCAATGACAAGACTCAACAAGTAAACCTCTTCTTGTAATACCTACAGCTATTCTAGTAGGTAACTTTGGTCAAACAATATTTGGGAAAAATAGTTTTCGGGTGGCAAGGCGCCACAAAAGAAGTAAAACATGCATTATTTTATTTTGAAAACAAAACATGCTTGATAAAATAATAAGATTTCATTATAGTGGTGAGGTGGGCTTGCCTTGCTCAAGGTACTGTCCCTGGTCTTGCTCTTCGGCGAAGTCGTGCTCAGCTACCTCGTACTGCACTTCCTCGCGTTGCGATTCTACCGTAACATGAAAAACAGATGAGACTAGCGTAAGTCCTAAAATGCGAGTTGATAACAATCTAAAGTATAACAACAAACAACAAGCATCACAAACAGAAAACACAACTAATGCATCCAATATTTATTAGGGGCTGTTTACATGTTTTAAGCATAATTCTTGAGTTACTGCTCCTAAAATTAAACCCTTCTATCACATTACTCCTAACAATCATGGGGAACTCTGAAAATTAGCTGTGCATGAAAACTCATCACCAAACAATAATAAAAAATCAGATAAGGGCTGCTGATGTCAAACTAAAACAGAAGATAGGTCCAGTTTTATAAATCTCCTGAATTCATAATTAACCTTTCTGGTGAGATATGAGTTTTCTCTTTAAGTGAAGATTTTATTCATCAAATTTGGATATTCCTAGCTCAAGTTATCCCAGTTTTAAAATAAAATATACTTCTGACCATTATTTATGTGCAGAAAATAATAAGAATTATTTTGGTGTCAAACCAGTGGGGTGAATTAGATAAAAACTGTGGCTACGCCACAAAAATATTCCCAACATTTATCTATGGACAGAGGTGGCTCCACCAATTAAAACTAGACATGTCATAATCTCTGAAATTTCAGAAATGCAATCTAAGAGATTATTTCACTGTTGTTCAGGGATTTATTCACTAAGAATTATCAAATTACTGGAAAAATCCACATTTGTAGTATGTGATACCTCCAACACATATCTAACACTTCCAATTGGATTTACCTCAAAAAGTGTTTTTATTGAAGAGTTAAAAATCAACAAACACCTACTGATGTTATTCTTAGAGTAAATATAACTTTTGCTAGAGTAATATCCTGAATGCAAGATTTACCAATCTAGGTAGGCATTTTTACAAGCTTTCCAACAGATCCAAGATTGCATGATTTGGATTTATAGAACCCAAGTTATTAAACAAATGGTGTAATTGATACTTTTTACTAGATCTATTTTAACACTCAACAGGAAACACATTTTGGACCAAATCCAATGCCACATGGTTAAGAAAACGTGCATGCATGTTATAAAATTTATCCCATCATTTTAGCCACTCCAGATTTACCACAAATGATTTAAAGCTAAACTCTAGATTTACTGGAAAATTAACAGGAAAAAGGATAAAAGGGGAACAGGCCGAACGGGCCAGATCTGGGCCAGATCGTCCCAGAGGCCACGCAGTTCGGCGCGAAATCGCGCAGGCACGGAGCTGGGCCGGCCCAAATGCGCGCGGCTGCACGCGCACGGGGAGGTTCATACCTGACCGTAGATCTCGTGATCTACGGTCCACGGTCGTCGTCCTCCTCGCGACGCAGCGCGGACGAACCAGACTAGGGGGAGGGAGAGGGTGGCGCTGGCGCTCACCAGAGACCACGCTGGGCCAGGGGAAGGGTGGAGATCGACGGTGGGGGTGATGGCCGGCTCGAGGGTGCCTTCAGCTCACGCATGCAACGTCGGAATCCATGGCGACGGCGGCGGCGAGCTTCTCGGGTCGAGGACGAGCGCGGCGGCCACGGACACCTAGAAGAGAAAAGGAGGGCAGAGGGAGTTAGATCTCGACGAGGCACGCTCGAGGGGCCAAGAATGGCAGAGAAAGGTGAAGAGGATCGAAGATGAATGCCGTGGGAAGAGCTCGGTCTCCAACGGCGATTTCCTCTTCTAGAGCTCGAGGGAGGGCGTGGTTTTGGGAGGGTGGTATGGGTGAGCAGAGGAGGAGTGGGGGAACCTCGGGTAGGGTTTTAAGAGGAGAGGGCGAGCTGGGGGAAGCTCCAAAACCAGGGGCGGGTTTCTCGGGTTCCCTCGGGCAGGGGCGGTTGGGGAAGGGGAGGGGAGTTCTGGTTGGTCCTCTGGGGCGGTGGAGAGGGGCAGAGAGAATGTTGGTCGGGAGGGGACTGGCTGGCCAGTGAGAAGAGAGGACAGGGGCTCGGATTGGGTGGGAAAGAAAAGAAAAGAGAGAAGAGAGAGGAGAGATTCACCCTAGTCCATGACATGTGGGACCAGGAGGGGGTACGGTTCTCCTCTTCCAGCAGGTGGAGTAGAAAAGAGTGAGAGAGAAATAGAAGGTGAAAGCTTTGAGTGAAATGCTCAAATGAATTTGAAAATCTAAGTTTGAATTATTCAAATATGACCCACAAAAGTAAAATGGGTCTACACCCCAAACTTACCTAAATTAAGAGAAGGTACTGAACTTACAAAAGCCTAAGTCAACTATCTCATTTGGCTTTCAAAGAAAAGAAATCTTTTGGTGATAAATAAAAGAATATCTCAAATGGTCATGTTAATTTGATGACCACAAAAGCTAGTGAGAAACATATGCAAACAAGCTCTTGTGTGATAATTTAGAACAGGGTATGGAAGTATATGTAACCTAGATGGAAATGTTTCAAAGGCATGTCAAAAACTATTTAGGGTTTGCTTAATAATAGCTCCTGGTTTGGCTAAGTTTTAACAACCACGAAGATCATAATAGTGGATATTTTATTTTGGTACTATGAGACTTTAGTGTTTTCAATGTCAGGGAACTCTAGTGGAGCACACATAGCATAAGATGTGCAAACAAAATAAATCCTTACTCAAATTTCTACACACAAAAGTTTCAGCAAGAGGTGAAAAATTTAGAATAACACCACAATGCTAAAGCTAAGAGAATTGGGGTGTTACAGGAATATGAGTTTAAATTACTTATTTCCAAACATAATTGAATTTGGGTATTTTATAAATTTTATTGAGCCAAAAGAAAGTTTAATTTAGTCATAATTTCAAAATTCATTTTAAGTATCAAAATGGTTTTTAATGAATATTTCAAAATATTATTTTTCAAAATGTTCAAAACTTGCCCACAACTGGTTTAACACAAAGATAATAATTTTACAAAATTTTAGAATTTTATTTGACTTCATTTGGACATTTAAATCAAAAGATATTAATAAAATGGAAAAATCAGAAAAGAAAAAAATATCGGGATGACGTCATCGTTGACGTCATCGTCCCTAACCTCCAGCCGGATTTCTCTCCTGAAAATCATCTCCGATTCCCTTCCAAAATTCGGTGCGATGTTTGCGCGGTTTGTTCCCCGGGTGCACGCTATAAACCCTCCACCCCCCGCCGCTTCTTTCCCCTCTCCTTCCCCTCGAAAACATGCCGCCAGGCCGTCGAAAAAGCTCGCCGGAGTAGACATGGTGCCGCCGCCGTGTTTCTCAATTTTCCGGCGACACGGTACGATTCCGCCGCCCGTTCCTCGTCCTCTGCCTCTCCTGCTCTCGTGCGCTTCCCCTAAGACCTGGTATAGTTTGTTTCGTGCAGTGGTTTGAGCTACTCGTGCTTGAACCGAGCTCGCCGGCGCCGAGCCGCCTCCGACCTCGTCTCCCGGCCGCACCAGGACGAACTACTCAAGGCCACCACCCCCATCCGACCCGCCGTGCCGCGCTGCATCTGGAGGTGGCCTTCCCCGAGCAAAGGATCCACCGGAACGCCTCCCCCGTCGAGGCCGAGCGCAGCGCCGCCGCGCCTTCCTCTGCTCTGGCCACCCCGCGCCGCCCGGTGAGCACCACCCTCCCCCGTCCGTTCGATCATCCATCAACGGCCCAGATTAGATCTAGTCCGAAGAGGTACGAACGGATCTGGACCGCCCGATCTTCTTTAAATCCTGCGGCCCCTGTTAACCCTATAAACCAGCCTATCGTAGTACGCCACGTGGCAAATCTTTTTCTGTTTTATTTCCGAATAGAATTTAATTGTCTATTTTGCATAAAAGCCCCTGCCACTTAGATCTGTCATAACTTTTTAACCACTTATCCAAATTCAAATATTTTTACATATTTGGAAAGCCCTTGACATGTAGCATATTTTGGATCTGCCAAAATTCATTTTTGACTTAGTTTAAAATATTCAAATTTCAAATGGTGAATTTGATTATTTTTGTCATAACTTTAAATCTGTAAATTCAAAAATTGCAAATAAAATTGTTTTAGAAACTTTATAAAATGTGTAATATGTTTCATATGTTATAAAATAATTTCGAGAATTATTTGGATGATTAAATAGTTGTATGTTTAATTTGAATAGTTTGACCTATATTTGACCTAACTTTTGATACAAACATTATTTTGATTAAATCCAATTGCTATACGTTTAATTAAAAGCCTTCTTTCTATTAACCCCATTTATAAAATTTTGTTATCAATAATGTTTGAATAATTTAAAATGAATTTAAAGATCATGAGACTTAAGTTGATTTATTCTAGCACATTATAAGGTTTATTAACTTAAAATTTGTTACTTGCACCAAAGACATAAATAATTGTCCTTGTCCAGAGAAAGCTCAAATTCATGTTTATTAATATAACTCATAACCTTAATAAGAAAGTTTGTTTAAAAACCTTTTAAATGATTTTAGTTCATTTACAGGAGTTTATAAATGTTATTGGTTAATTTAGGGTTACTAAAAATATGATTTATAACATTATATCATTTAAATAACTAAGTTATTATTAACAATATAAACTTTTAAGTTGGGATTAAAAATGTTTAGATATGAGAAAATTCAGAAATTCTTGAATATGAATTTGGTTAAAGTTAATTCTAAACATAATGTAAGGACCCCTCGAAACAAGTCCAAGATGCCCACGTTATGTAAAAGATCACGATCCCAATGATCAGTGCATCACAATCACATAACCAACATAGGTATCAAAGAGTTACATCATTCAAGTCGTACGAATAAAAGTCTTACAACACATAGAATGGTCATACGACCAAAGTCAACAAACCTCGCCACGCAGGGCAGAATTAACTAAGATAGCGGAAGCTCGTGGCTAGCGGCGGCTCTTAACATCTCCGAGCGCTGATCCCACAAGTGCAGTTGACCGGTGACAGCTAAGTGGCGTAGTCGTCTTCATACACCTCCTCCTCGATGAAGGCCTCCTCGTTATAATCTGGACATTTGAATATCTAGGGACAGAGCCACATGAGTACAATTACGTACTTGCAAGACCACCTCTAGGCTTAGGTTTTCATGATAATGCAAGAAAACACATTTCGAAAACTGGGAAGGCTCCTTAATACAACTACAGGGCTTATTTTCGAATACAATGATTTCAAGCATAGAGAATACGACATCTCTATATCTTTGTTGAAGAACAACATTTAGAGATAGAATTCTCTTCGCTAAAATGCGACATCTCAATATCTTTGTTGAAGAAAAACATTTAGAGATAGAATTCTCTTTTCTTAGATATAGCAAGGACATATCCAAGTTCAAAACTTTCTTTTGTAAAAGTTTATCAAACACTAGGATAGGGATAGCCCTTTTTCCTTCCTTGAGATTGGACTGATTTTCTCCCCGATACCAATCATCCTCACCCAAATTCCGTACCTCCCAGGTACCTCCTGATTTTCACATAAACATTGTCTCTTTATAAAACGACTTCTTTCTCCAGACGCGCAGTGTGGCCTTTCCAACCGTCCATGACCGCGGACGCGGCTATTCGAATAGATTTACACTCTGCAGAGGTTGTACACTTTTACCCACACCTATCGGTTATTCCGCCGTGTCTGCCACGGCCCGTCATACGACAGCATGCGGGGGTCCGGATAACGCGATCAAAGCTTTTCACTATGACTACCCTAGAATCGGGGCCTCCCGGTAGGTTTGTTCTCCTCGGCACCGTGTGCTCCACTAGACCTCTTGGTCTTTCCTCGGGACGCCACACCGCCACGTCAGGAGACCCACCGTAATCGTCCGGCTGTTGTGAAGGGGTTACGGTGCAGAAAACAATAATTTTCTAGCGAGCGAAACCCTAACTAGCCAGGATCTATCTATCTAGTACATGCGATAGCGGTGGCGGAACGGGTTACATTACCTCCATGTAGACCGATAGCGGGGATTACGCTCCCGCACAAGCGTTGACGATGAAGTCGTACGTAGCCGACCTCGAGGTCGCGGAGCACTTGCCGCGATGTCGGAGTCGATGACGCTGGGGTTGTCGACGATGATCTGCGTCGACGGGCGTCGGGCGGAAGAAGGCAGAGCGCCAGCACCGGGGCTGGCGCGCCGGCAGCAGAGGGGGAAGGCGCGGCGGCTGCAGGGGGCGAGACGACGTCGCCCAAGCTCCTCAATAGAGTAGCCTCCGAGCACTCGCAAACATACGGAGCCTAGCGACAACTCCCGGTCATTCAGATCCAGCTGAAATCGCAGGAGTAGATCTTATCTGGAATCCCGCAGAGCAACGGCGCTCTGCGGTATGGCTTAGGTGGAGAGAGACCCCCTTCCTCAGCTCGGCGCGGCTCCGACTTGGGAACCACGAGATCGAGAGAGAAATTGGGAATTAATTGAATTTCCTGTGTATTAAATCAATTAATATGCCTTGCTATATAAAGGGGGAAGGGGTGTGCCAACCCCCTTGGCTCCCCCATGTGGGACTAAAGGAGGAGAGGGGAGGGGGGGTTCGGCCGAACCCCCCTTGGGCTTGTCCCACTCCTAGTCCAACTAGGACTAGGAGGCCCAAGCCTTCCCCTTTTCCTTGTAGGATGCGGTTTCCCCCTCATGGGCCCTCTTAGGGCCCATTTAGGTGGGAGCCCCCTTTTTTCCTTTATTTAATTAATATTAAATTAATATAAAAATCCCATTAATTCATAATTAATATATTTATATATAATTCAATATCCCATGACTCCGAAACTATTTCGGAACCACCCGAACTACTTTCGGACATTCCCGGAACCATTCCACACCTCCCCGGAACTCCTTCCGGACCACCGGAACTCTTTCCGGATCATTTCTCTCTCTCCAATAAAAACCTATAAAATTCCAGAACCTATCTCCTAGCGTCGCTAAGACCTTAAGTTTGTTACGATACGGTTCGGGAATACTCCAGACATGGTTGAGACAATCCGCTCACCAATGACCGTCAGGGATACCTGGAAATATATGACGACCCCTGTGCATTCCACGAATATCGTCGTTGAACCATAAGTATGATATTCATTCCCTTTGTCTCTGCGATACTACCTTGTCCGAGATATGATCGTAGACACACCGATGCCTTTGTTGTATCTCGTTACCGACGAAGGTTATTAACTCGTCTGTGATATTACCATCTCCATGACCTAGTCACAAGCTGCGTAGCTATATAGATGCAATATCACCGAGTGGGCCCAGAGTATCTTTCCATTAGAAGAATGAACAAATCCCGCTCTTGATCCTTACGTCTTAATGCTCTTTCGGAATACCCAAGATGGACACCGTTATTGTCATGCTATATAAGACACAACGTTTGATGCTCTCAAAGCACTCCTACGAAGCAACAATAAGTACGGTCTCACGGTCTAAGGAATAAGCTATCATACTCTTATCTATTGCAAATGACAAACATCGTAATACGATCTTATTGCAATACTTTGCGTATGTCCATCACCTTATTCTACTAACAAGATGACCCCATTGTCAACCGACGTCATTGTCCTTGATCGGGAATCTCGATCAACTGTTGCCCAATGGACTAGCTCATATAGAGGCTTGCTAGGGACCTGGTTGTCTATGTATCACACGTGTATTAACACTTCCGATTAATACAGTTATATCATAATACACAAACCTATTATAAACTCATGAGATAACACAATAAATACTACTTATTTATTTGCCTCTAGGGCATATCTCCTTCAGTCTCCCACTTGCACTAGAGTACAAATAAACTAGCTGCATTTTACTTTATCAAAATCCCTTATCAAATAAGAATCATTTGATAATGATTGCTCGTGGAAAAGTGTTACTGCACAATCTATGATTGTACATGCTTCTGCGATCCACGGATATCAACTTGCTTGATATCACCATGTTGTTCAACAACATATATATGCAAACACCGCAACTAAGTGAGACTACCGCTTCCCAGCGCTTACCTGTATTATACTAACCAGATAACTGTCCTGAAAAACACACTCAGTCACGCAGAGCCCCTTGTAACAATTACAAACTCGTGTTGTCTTCATATTCTCGCACCAATGTAGAAAACTTGACATTCAAATGTCAATCCCTTAACTAACGCACATCTACTTCCAGTAAATTCCAAAACAACTGTTCTTATTCCAAGAACATCGGTTATATATCATCGAGCAGATAATATGGTTTCTGTATGATGTCTAATATTACATAATAGACCCACATGTCATACAACCATTACTTTCATGCATCATTACTCTTAATGATCAATTGGACTTCAAAGGACCATCCTTTTGATTCTATTCTGACTCCTCAGATATAATCCAACACAACTCGACTAACTATTTAAAATTCCCGTTCTATTTCAAAATAGACACTAACTTTTAAATAGTTTTACAACTTCATCCTATTCTATTGGTACAGTTTCACAATGTGTTAACTACACAAGATGAATTCGACTCCCACTCAAATTATGTCTCCACATATTTGATAACACACGCTCCCACTCAAAAACGTGTTATCCACATATTTGAGTTCCTGAGCTCCCACTCAAAAATATGTTCTTCACGTATTTCTCCTGAGTGAACTAACTATGACTCCCACTTAAATCGACATCTTGGTTAAACCAAAAACATTGATCTACTATCAATTCGAATTTAATACAAACTACAGTATTATATTAATACAAATCCCTCAGACTTCAAGCATGTCTACATAAATGTAGTCAACAGATTTGATCTTGTCCAAGACACATTTCTCGACAAGACATGCTTCTGCGTCTTTCTTACAGTCACATTTTCATATAACACTTTATATGACGATTAAACAATCTTATTCCTCTAATAAGAATTGCAGCAACAATTACTCTCTTAATCTTTTAAACGTAACTTGGATTTCCAGGCTGAAGAGCCTTTGTTCGTATTCCGATATTTTCTCAACTTTCTTTGTATTCATAAAGTGCACCTTGATCTGTCAACAAGATCTGAAATACTTAATACAGTGCTGTGACCTGACAGCAATATTAAATATAACAGCACCTTATTCAGAAGTTTCTTTCATGAAAATATTATGATCTTTATGAAGAGGATTGCAAGCAGAAAACAATTTTCTAGTCTCCCTCACTCTTAATCACTAAACTTTCATTAGCAGACATATACTCTTTGGAACATCTTCCAACATAAGTCTGACACTTTATTCCAAACTTCTAATTTCAATCCATAAACCATAATTCGAAAAGTCATCTTTTCTCGGAATTACATAGACAACAAACTGAACTTTGTTTCTATTTGGTTTTGGAATACACCCTCATCCAATGCGAGCAATCTACAAAGAATCACTCATGTACATTCTGAATTATCGCATAATCATATACATGTCGACACTACCGTCGATTCTACGAATTCTCGTTGAGAAAAATATCTATTTTCTAAAGTGGATATCGACTATAATGTTTCGAACGTATTAGGAGATTCTAAGACTGATTCTGACAG
The DNA here is from genome assembly GCA_026929855.1 of Poa annua. Taxonomy (NCBI): domain Eukaryota; kingdom Viridiplantae; phylum Streptophyta; class Magnoliopsida; order Poales; family Poaceae; genus Poa; species Poa annua. Next base: position 32,097,877 of record CM049428.1, read on the forward strand.
GCCACACTTTATTTAAAGTACAGCATGATTATAATTCCCCACATATCACTATATATGACATTATAATTTTGTGAAGCAAATTTCCACAAGTCTCTTGTGTTAAAAACATAATTCAAAAATACTGTCCTTTGATCGAATTCTGTGAATACAATGTTCACTAATCCTTTTTCTGAAAAACCCCATTTGATCTATTATCAAATTAATCTCAGACTCCACAATTCATCGGGCAAATACTCCTTTTTACCAAAGTCATGGAGGAATTCGGATCAAGTAGTAAACACCATTAATTAATCATTAAAAATGACACTCAATTAATTTCCGCCAGTATTGCAACTTCAATACTTGATTTCAAGCTTAATCAACTCAGCACTCGAAATACTCAAATGGACCAAAAACATCCATTACTTCTTTCATTGCTTTTATGACTAAACTCGACGGTGTTTATTCTAGAAATAGAACCTTTGTTCCTGGGACAAGCTATTTTATCATATCTACAATTATGAATACTTATCATACAATCAATATAACTGAGATGTGGAAACTTTATTCATAAGATAAAACAACTGACTTGTTCCATAACATAAAACAACTGATCTTGTCTTATTACATGAATAACTTTGTCTTGCAACAATCAAGACACACACACTCGCTTACTATTACAAAAGATCGTATCAAAAACTATTAATGATAACTATGATAACTTGAGGACGTGAACACCAAAAGGCCATCAACTCCTTGACTACCAGCTTTAGCGCCAGGTCACATAAAACTGCGCCGCATATATGTGATAATCAGGACCTGTTTCACAAACAGAGCAATTATCAAACATTTCATCATATACCATGGGCGAATTCATAATTCTGCATATATCAAATATAGACCTGTAGCATCGAAGATCTCTCCTTTGATGGAATCAACCTTCAGAGACTGGAACTCACGTACGAACACGTAGAAGTTCATATCATCGGCTTTTAAAATGTACTTGCGCACATGCTTCTCATAGCTAGGAGGCAGAGATATCAGGACAGTCCGAATGGCACAAGAATCTGCCATCCAGTAATCGAAGACCATCGTCAGCTGGAAGTAGATGTCATACAATCTCTTCAAATGTGTCTTCAGACAGGTATGCTCCTCCATGTGAACGGTCTGGAACATTCTAAGCTGCCTGAATTGCTCACGTTTTAATTCATCCCCGAAGTGTGTCTTTATCGCATCCATCATGACGCTTGGCTCCTTGCGTCGAAACATCTCTTTCAACTCGGGTGCCAGGCATACCGTCATGGTGATCTCCACTTCAATGAATATGTCTCGACGCCTACGGAAATCATCTTCCTCCTCCTCGCTTGCAGAATCTCCTGGTCCTTCTCCTAATGGTTCATCGAGAACATATAGAATGTTGTTGTGTTCGAGAATGTTTCTAAAACCCCTGTACCATCTGATGAAGTTGGACCCGTCGGCTTCTAATGTAGCATCCGGGCTCTTGAGGAAGTAACCGAAGTATAGTTGCGTAGTCTACATATGTGATCGCAAAAAAGGGGTAAGGTTAAGTTTATAATATGTAGGTGAGTGTTAGTTCTATAATCTCATTATCAAAAACACACCTCACCAAGATTATTATCCCTAAAATAATAATGGCGAAGACACGACCCTCATCCACCATACTACCCCCGATCATCACGGCCGGCAGCACAGCTTCAAAGGTGGACATAAAATGTCGATCATAACAACTCTATGACTCGTGCTCGATCTTTCGATCTTCCCGTGTTCCGAGGCCATACCTCTGAGTATGCTAGGCTCGCCAATCAAACCTCGAAGACCTGCGCGTGCAACATGGCTTACACCCACTGTATACGAACGACGAGATGTGTGACACCCGATCATCACGGCCTGCCTCATAACGTAGAACTTTCTTGGTGGTGCGCAACGAGGGAGAACACAATTTTGGTATTTGTTAGGGATCATCCTATTTATGATGCTACCGTTGTATATCTAGCATATAAGCAATCAATAGGATGCACACACAACATCACACAATAATGATGCAATGAAGTGCGATGTGACATGGTCGATGCGCCTGGACCTTCATGGCGCCATGTGCCTGCCCCCCCGGCACCCCGGCATGGCTCCGAGTCTACAGAGCCCTCCATTGCCTCCGACAGTACGAGTAATATCAAAGACTTACCGTAACCATGTCACATGAAATAACGCCTCTGCAAAACAAAGTTAGACGCCTCTAGCTTTATTTAGTTTTGCAAGTTTTACGTGGCAAATAGGCTTATTCGTAAGAGAATCGCTTCCCTACCTACGAACTTTGTACCACAACGTCAATCGTATAATTGCATGTTTAAGCATCCCTTTCGGGCCCTCCATTGAAAATGCTTTGCCGACTAGAGAGAGAGAAACAGACACCCGCCAGCCACAGATACGGTGCAAGCCGTATGTCAGTAGTGGAACCAGTCTCGCGTAAGCGTACGCGTAAAGTCGGTCCGGGCCGCTTCATCAACTCAATACCGAAGGCATCGCAAGTGCACGCTAGAGGGTAGCAAATATAAGAAAGACGCCCTCATTCAACATGAGTTCCAACCGTACCAGCAGTACTACGCATAGATCGGCTCTGATACCACTGAAGGGGTTACGGTGCAGAAAAAAATAATTTTCTAGCGATCGAAACCCTAACTAGCCAGGATCTATCTATCTAGTACATGCAATAACGGTGGCGGAACGGGTTACATTACCTCCATGTAGACCGATAGAGGGGATTACGCTCCCGCACAAGCGTTGACGATGAAGTCGTACGTAGCCGACCTCGAGGTCGCGGAGAACTTGCCGCGATGTCGGAGTCGATGACGCCGGGGTTGTCGATGATGATCTGCGTCGACGGGCGTCGGGCGGAAGAAGGCAGAGCGCCAGCACCGGGGCTGGCGCGCCGGCAGCAGAGGGGGAAGGCGCGGCGGCTGCAGGGGGCGAGACGACGTCGCCCAAGCTCCTCAATAGAGTAGCCTCCGAGCACTCGCAAACATACGGAGCCTAGCGACAACTCCCGGTCATTCAGATCCAGCTGAAATCGCAGGAGTAGATCTTATCTGGAATCCCGCAGAGCAACGGCGCTCTGCGGTATGGCTTAGGTGGAGAGAGACCCCCTTCCTCAGCTCGGCGCGGCTCCGACTTGGGAACCACGAGATCGAGAGAGAAATTGGGAATTAATTGAATTTCCTGTGTATTAAATCAATTAATATGCCTTGCTATATAAAGGGGGAAGGGGTGTGCCAACCCCCTTGGCTCCCCCATGTGGGACTAAAGGAGGAAAGGGGGAAGGGGTGTGCCGAACCCCCCTTGGGCTTGTCCCACTCCTAGTCCAACTAGGACTTGGAGGCCCAAGCCTTCCCCTTTTCCTTGTAGGATGCGGTTTCCCCCTCATGGGCCCTCTTAGGGCCCATTTAGGTGGGAGCCCCCTTTTTTCCTTTATTTAATTAATATTAAATTAATATAAAAATCCCATTAATTCATAATTAATATATTTATATATAATTCAATATCCCATGACTCCGAAACTATTTCGGAACCACCCGAACTACTTTCGGACATTCCCGGAACCATTCCACACCTCCCCGGAACTCCTTCCGGACCACCGGAACTCTTTCCGGATCATTTCTCTCTCTCCAATAAAAACCTATAAAATTCCAGAACCTATCTCCTAGCGTCGCTAAGACCTTAAGTTTGTTACGCTACGGTTCGGGAATACTCCAGACATGGTTGAGACACTACGCTCACCAATGACCGTCAGGGATACCTGGAAATATATGACGACCCCTGTGCATTCCATGAATATCGTCGTTGAACCATAAGTTTGATATTCATTCCCTTTGTCTCTGCGATACTACCTTATCCGATATATGATCGTAGATACAACGATGCCTTTGCTGTATCTCGTTACCGACGAAGGTTATTAACTCGTCTGTGATATTACCATCTCCATGACCTAGTCACAAGCTGCGCAGCTATATAGATGCAATATCACCGAGTGGGCCCAGAGTATCTTTCCATTACAAGAATGAACAAATCCCGCTCTTGATCCTTACGTCTTGATGCTCTTTCGGAATACCCAAGATGGACACTGTTATTGTCATGCTATATAAGACACAACGTTTGATGCTCTCAAAGCACTCCTACGAAGCAACAATAAGTACGGTCTCACGGTCTAAGGAATAAGCTATCATACTCTTATCTATTGCAAATGACAAACATCGTAATACGATCTTATTGCAATACTTTGCGTATGTCCATCACCTTATTCTACTAACAAGATGACCCCATTGTCAACCGATGTCATTGTCCTTGATCGGGAATCTCGATCAACTGTTGCCCAATGGACTAGCTCATATAGAGGCTTGCTAGGGACCTGGTTGTCTGTGTATCACACGTGTATTAACAATTCCGATTAATACAGTTATAGCATAATACACAAACCTATTATAAACTCATGAGATAACACAATAAATACTACTTATTTATTTGCCTCTAGGGCATATCTCCTTCATGTTGGTCCTCAACAGTGTATTGTCTCTTCCGGATGACAACCCGGCTTCGAGGGCCCAGCCCTCATAGAAAGTATGAGAGCCCCAACACTAAAACAGACAAGCTTCCGGCTAAGCCCTACCCATGTTAGGTAGTGTGGTTGCACGGGTTAATTGTTTGGGCGGCAGCAGGGACTTCGAAATTAAACCTCCATCTCCGACTGCTCCCAGCAGCTCGGGTTTTCGCAACATCTCCGAATGCTCTCAGCATCTCGGGTTTTCATAAAATATTTCTTTCTCGCTGATTGCTCCCAGCAACTCAGGTTTTCCTCCATAAAACAATTTTATCAAACAGGTTCCCATCCTATAGTTTTGAGGTAAGTAGATGAAGGTAGACTACTAGAAAACTTAATCTTTTTGATGGAGCCTTCAACAACAAGGCTCACCAAATAAAGTTTTTTGTAACACCTATAGTATTCTAGCAGATAACTTTGGCCAAACAATATTTTGTAAACATAGTTTTCGGGTGGCAAGGTGCCACAAAAGAATTAAAGCATGCATTATTTTATTTTGAAAACAAAACATGCTTGTTCAAAATAATAGGATTCATTATAATGGTGAGGTGGGCTTGCCTTGCTCAGAGCACTGTCCCTGGTCTTGTTCTTCAGTGTAGTCGTGCTCAGCTACCTCCTACTTCTCTTCATCGGGTTGCGGTTCTACCGTAAGATGAAAAACAAACGAGACTAGCGTAAGTCCTAAGATGCGAGTTGATAACAATCTAAAGTATTTTGACAAACAACAAGCATCACAAACAGAGGCACAACTAGTGCATTTATTAGTTATTAAGGGCTGTTTATATGATTTAAGCATAATTCCTAAGGTACTGCTCCTACAATTAAACCCTTTTACCACATTACTACTAACAAACATGTGGAACTCTGAAAATTAGCTGTGCATGAACATCTATCACCATACAAGAATTAAAAATCAGATAAGAGCTACTGATGTCAAACTTAAGAAGAAGATAGGTTCAGTTTTATAGATCTCCTGAATGCATAATTGACCTTTCTGGTTATATATGAGTTTTCTCTTTAAGTGGAGATTTTATTCATCAAATTTGGATACTCCTAGCTCAAGTTATCCCAGTTTTAAAAATAAAGTATACTTCTGACCATTATCTAAGTGCAGAAAATAATAAGAATTATTTTGGTGTCAGACCAGTGAGGTGAGTTATATAAAACCTGTGGCTATCCCACAAAAATATCCCCAACATTTATCTATGGACAGAGGTGGCTCCACCAATTAAAACTAAACATGTCATAATCTCTGGAATTTCAGAAATGCATTTTAAGAGATTATCTCCCTGTTTTTCAGGGATTTATTCACTAAGAAAAAACTAGTTATTGGAAAAATCTACCTTTGTAGTATATGATACCTCCAACTCCTATCTAACACTTCCAAGTGGATTTACCTCAAAAAGTGTTTCTATTTAAGAACTAAAAATCACCAAACACCTACTGAAGTTATTCTTAGACTAAACACAACTTTTGCTAGAATAATCTCCTGGATGCAAGATTTACCAATTTGGGTAGACATTTTTTAAGCTTTCCAACAGATCCAAGATTGCATGATTTGGATTTACAGAACACAAGTTATTAAACAAATGGTGTAATAGATACTTTTTACTAGATCTATTTTAACACTTAACAGGAAACACATTTTGGAATAAATCCAATGCCACATGGTTAAGAAAACGTGCATGCATGCTAAAAAATTAATCCCATCATTTTAGCCACTCTATATTTACCACAAAAGATTAAAAGCTAGACTATAGATTTACTGGAAAAATAACAGGAAAAGAATAAAAGAAAAAACAGCCGAACGGGCCAGATCTGGGTCAAATCGGCCCAAAGGCGACGCAGAGCAGCGCGGATCCGAGCGGGGGCTGAGCTGGGCCGGCCCAGACGATGCGCGCGCGCCGGCGAAACGGTAAGCGACCGTGGATCTGGGATCCAACAATCTAGAATAGATCGGGCGCAGTTCAAAGACAGTCGTTGATCTTAAAATCGACGGCCTCTGGCCATCGTCTTCCTCCCGACCGAAAAACACGAGCTGGAGCTCGAGACAACGACGCCGAGCACGGAGGGCTCACCTAGGGCTCGCGTAAGGACGAAACGGTGGTTGGAGGTGAACGCGGCGTCGAAGGGGAGCTCAGGGGTGGTCGCAAAGCTTGCATGCAACGCCGGAGTCCAGGGTGGCGACGACGGCGTCCTCCTCGGGTCGTGGACGAACCAGGTGCTCTCGAGGTTCAACAGAGCCAAGGGAGGGGAGGGGAATTAGATCCAGCAGAGGGGAAACCAGGGAACCAAAAATGGCGAGGAATGGTAGAGAGGAACGAGTGCTACGGCAGTTTCCTTCCGTCGGCCACCGAAGGAAATCTCCTCGTCTACAGGGCGAATGAGGGGGAGAGCTTGGTGGTTTTCGCTAGGGGGGGAGAGGAGTGGGTTGGTAGGAGCCAGGGAGGGGGATAAATGGATAGGGGAGGGGCTCGGGTGGTTATAACGAGCTCCACCCGATCTAGGGTTAGCTCGGGCAGGAGAGAGGGAGGGGGGTGTCTCCTTCATTCCTACTGGCTCAGGTGGGCGGTGGAGAGGGGACAGAGAGGGGTTTGGTCGGATGGCCAGCCCAAGCCAGTGAAAAGAAGGGAGGTGGCCTTCGGTTGGGTGGAAAAGAGAAGAAAAGAGAGAAGAGAGAGGAGGGGTTGGCCCTAGTCCATGACAGGTGGGACCAGGGGTGAGGTTGCTGCTCTCCTTCTCAGCAGGTGGTGTGGAAAAGAGTGTGAGAGAATAAAAAGGTAAGAGGTTTGAGTAATTAGATCAAAAGAATTTGAAAACCTAAGTTTGAATTATTCAAACATGACCCACAAAAATAAAATGGGTCTACATCCCAAACTTACCTAAATTAAGAGAAGGTACTGAACTTACAAAAGCCCAAGTCAACTATCTCATTTAGCTTTCAAAGAAAAGAAATCTTTTGGTGATAAATAAAAGAATATCTCAAATGGTCATGTTAATTTGATGACCACAAAAGCTAGTGATATATATGTGCAAACAAGCTCTTTTGAGAGAATTTAGAGCAGGGTGTGAAATTATATATGCCCTAGATCAAAATGGTTCAGATGCATGTCAAAAACCATTTATGGTTTGCTTAATAATAGCTCCTAGTTTGGCTAAGTTTTAACAACCATGTAGATCCTAATAGTGGTTATTTATTTCAGTGTGTTGTGGTTCTTAGTATTTTCAATTCTCATAAAATGTTAGTGACACACAACAAGCATAAGGTGTGCAAGCAAATTAAATCATGACTCAAAATTTTACACACACAAAAGTTTTTGCAAGAGGTGAAAAATCTAGAATAACACCACAATGCTAAGGCTAAGAGAATTGGGGTGTTACACATAACCTTGGGTAAATGTAATTAAATAATTATAGTGGTATTAGAGTTTTAAACCTTGCTTTTAAATTGTGTTTAAGCCTTCTTGACGTCCCTTTTAAATTGAGTTGTAAACTTTTGAAAACTATTCCATTAGAAACCTTGGAAACACCTTTACAACATTTCGAGTTGAAATTGTTTATTTGACCCCAGACAATTCCGTGGCGAAACCCTAAACCCAATCACATTAAAAAAAATTGTATATTGAATTATGTGACGTCTTTGACCCAAACCCTCCCGAGAAGACTCTCTACGCTTGTATGTTTCAATTTTTTTTGTGTTTGTTGAATTGCTTGTTTATTGGATGCCCTTTTACTATATAGTTTGAAACAGGGAGCAACTTTTGACTTGGACAAGAGTGTGTGAGAAACGACAACTTTCTTCATGCAAGTGACTTCATAAAACACCTACTATTTTATGCTATTGCATACCTAGTGTTTTAAGCAGTATTTGCAAAAGTAGTATGCATGATAGGTTTCTGGGAGAGTTGTAGTATGCTATGCAAACCTGTTAGGTTACCCCTTAGAAATTACAGATAGACCCCTATTATAATTTAGTGGAAGTACCTGCTGCAAAAATGATTGTTTTATGGTTGATGTGATAAATGAAAATTTCCACTAAATTAATTTAACGCCTGGGTGGATTGGGTCGGTCGAGGAGGTTTCAAGTTGAGTGGCTTCTCAGGGCCAAGTTTCATGGTTGTCTTCGCCCAAAATAGTTTCAACTTACTTGGGGCCATGATATGCAGTGTTAACCTGAGTTGCTCACTTGTGCTGGGCCACCCAGGGCTATGAGATTTAAGTTTACACTTAGTTTAGTTGCTTATCGTGTAACCATTGGTCAATATGGGCTCTGTCTTGATGGAGTAAGTTGATGTGGACCTGGGTCAAGATATTGATGGTGGTAGAGTTGATAGGACGGTGGTAATCTCTTAGTATGATCATGGGAAAGCAACTTCTGAAAAGTCTCGTCTTGATCTTCTCCTTTTCCTTCTCACTAAATGAGTGTAGAGGATAGTTTGGGTTGATTGAGTCTAATGGTGAAAGTGCACACACTCTCGAGAGTTAAAACCTAAGATCTTAGCCGTGTCCCCGGCATCGGACAATTTGAGTAACTACACAAGGCTGTCTTCTGAAAATCTCTTCATCCCAATTTCTTAATAAAACTTTGTTGGGTGAACATGGGTAGGAGACATGGACTTGTCTCGAGATGTTTCTGAAAGAGAAGATATTGATTTAAGAAAATTGTTTATCAAAAGTAGGAGAAAACTTGATTTACGCAATAGCCTTGAGCTCCACCAGCCAAATAAGAATATAGATATAGCTTAGTAGAATATTACAAATCAAAGTCACTTGCCACCACAATTCAATTGTGCTGACCATTTTTAGCTGGGCTGCAACCAAAACTTGCAGAATGTCCGAATGAGGAGCAAGGGGGTCGTCTTCGAGCTACAACCAACATGATCTGCCAGTGGCTTCATGGAGATGCTGTAGCTCCATGCTATCTTTTGTTTTGCGTTTGAAATCTGAAATAAAGTGTGAACTATTTATTCAGCTAGCGTTTTCAGCTATGCAAAATTGTAAGGATTATTTGTTTTTGGATCATTCGTCTCGTATTGTAATAGATTATGACATTGTACTATGATATTACATCTTGTTGGAAATTGCGAGACTTATGTGATCCAAGTCTTCCGCACTATTCATAAGTGCCATTGCTTTCTCAAGCAAGGGCACTACACATGAGTAGTCTACCCTTGGACTACGGGTCAATATCAGTAGCTAGATGGTTGTTTTCTCCTCTTGTGCTATCATGTTTAGATCTTGTGAGCTGCCTATCATGATCAAGATCACCGTTATGTAATTCTCTATGTTGTATTTGCTGGGATCCAATGAATATTGAGTATTAAAGTTATCGCTTCATAATCATGTGTGTGCTATTTAATGATCTTGCATGCTCTCTGTTACTTGTGTGTGCTTTGGCCAAGTAGATGCTCGTACTCCAAGAGGGGGTATTTATGCTCGATCATAGGTTCATGTCTCTATTTAATCTGGGGAAGTGACAGAAAGCACTAAGGTTGTAGATGTACCGTTGGTACTAGGGATAAAACAATAGTACTTTGTCTAAGGATAATTTTACTTACTTACTTTACACACTGTGCTTAAGGCGATAATCTTTTGGATGCAACTTAATACTGAAAGTGGTGCAGACGCTAACCGGAAGGTGGATTATTAGTCAGAGATGCGGTTGGAACGGTATATGTATATTGTTGTAATGCCCGAATGAATCTCACACTAGACATCATAACGTTAGTATATGCATTGGTTTGCCCATCATTATTCTATCAATTGCCCAGCTGTAATTTGTTTACCACACATGGATGGATGTTATTATTATTTATGGAAAGACACCACTAGTGGACCCCCGGTCCTTCTCTTTAATATGATAAAACCACAACTGCAAACCTGTTACTTTCCGCAAACAAACATCTTTTTCCACACATACGTTTAACCCTTTGTTACAGCAAGCCGGTGAGATTGACAACCTCATTGTTAAGTTGGGGCAAAGTATCTTGATTGTTTGTGTGCAGGCTCCACGTCAACTCCCAGAAAGTTCTTTTCTGGCGCCGTTGATACCTCGAGGGAATTTGCATTTCCTACTGGTTCAATAACATTAGTTTCACAACTGAGGGAAATTTGCTGCTACACTACTTCATACCTTCCTCCAGGGGTCTCCTAACAACACACCCACCATGTGCATCAAGCTTTTTTTGGCGCTGTTGCCGGGGATTTGAGCATTCCACTGCGAGGAGAGTTTTTCGCACTTCCAATCTTTTTATTTTGTTATTGTCTTGCTTAGTTTATTTTTATTATTGTCTTGTTTGCTTAATATCAAAAATACAAAAAAATTATTTATGTGCATTACTTTCTTTATTTCGGTTTGCACTTTTATTTTCAGTTTTGTTGGTTTTTTTTCGATTTTATTTTAATTTTATTAATATTGTTATTTCAGTTTAATATTCAAATTGCTTAAATGAGTTCTGCTTAAAATACTAAGTTGAGTTCTTCTAAGTGCTTCTACTCCTTGAAGATTCTTCTGAAGTCTTGTTTGGCTAAGTTCTTCATTGGCCTTCTAGCTCCATGTTAAAAATACTAAGTGTCTGGTGCATAGCACTTTTACCAAAATACTAAGTTTGGAAATATTCCTAACTTAGAGAAAAATAATGAAGAGATTTCCTATGGGAAATATATCTATATGAGAAAATAAGTTAGGCATGCAATGCAATTTTAAATCCTAAGTAATATCATACAAAATTTGTGATATTTATAAAGTATGCATTAGGCCATGAATGCAATTTAATTAATTTCTATTTTTGGAAAATATAATAAAAGGAATAATCATAAGATTAAAGTTTTCTTTAACTAAATTTTATAACAAAATTTATAATTAGTGTTAAAAGACAGGGAGCATTTATTTAAATTTATAGCAATTTGATTTAATCAAAAATAATATTTCTATTAATAGTTATGCTGAAAATACTCAAACTATTCAAATTAAATATATGACTATGATTTCATTCAAATATTACTCAAAATTATTTTATAGCAGTGGCATTAATTTACAAATATTCTAAAGTTTCTAAGATAATTTTATTTGCAATTTTTGGAATTAGAGATTTAAAGTTATGACAAATATACTCAAATCTTCCATTTGAAATTTGAATATTTTAAACTAATTCAAATTTGAATTTTGTCAGATCCAAAATATTCTACATGTCGAGGGCTTTCCAAATATATAAAAATATTTGAATTTGGATTAACAGAGAAAAAGATATGATATTTTGAATAAACAGGGGCTTTTCTGCAAAACTGCCAATTAATTAAATCGTGAAAATGATTATACACGTCAGCGCTGAATGGGCGCTGACTAGGCTGCTGACTGGGATCCGACGTGGATAAGTGATTTGATCTGGGCCGTCAGATCTGGATCTGGCGGTCCAGATCTAAGTACCGGTTCGATTTAAAATTTCTAATCTACACCGCACGATCGGGATCGGATGGCTCACCGTGCGTGACCAGATGGTGGCGGCGGAAACTCGCCGGAGATTGAGGAGGTGGCGGCGGTGCTCTCGGGCGAGGACGCTCTGGTCGCTACGGTGCCTCCCCGGATGAATGGAGGGCAGCTCCGGTCGCGGCGTGACGTGGGGAGGGCGATGGTGGCGTCGGGTTCTTCTCGCAACGTCGGGGAGGGGCGGCCGGAGTGGTGGTTGCGGCGGCTACCTTCGGTCGGGTTCGTCCCCGATGGATGGCTGCGGGAAACAACGATAGAAAGGGATTAGGGGGTGCGCTTGGACGTGCCGTGCGGAAGAGAGAGGAGAGAGCCTCGGGCTCGGGGAACGACTCACCTCGCCGGGGATTGAAAAACACGGCGGCGGGGCGGATGAACTCCGGCGAGCTTTACCGGCGGCCTGGCGGCGTGTTTTTGAGGGGAAAGAGAGGGGAAAGGTCCGGCCGGTGTTGGGGTATTTGTAGGGGGGGCAGACGGGAAGCAAATCGCGCAATCATCTCGCCGGATTTTGGAAGGAATCGGGGCAGGATTTTCGGGCGTGATTTTCGTCTGAGGAAGAAGACGATGACGTCATCTTTGACGTCACAAATGAATTTCCTTTTCTGAAATTTCCATTTTATTCATATCTTTTGATTTAAATGTCCAAATGAAGTCAAACAAATTTCTAATAATTTGTAAAATTATTATCTTTGTGTTAAACCAGTTGTGGGGATGTTTTGAACATTTTTGAAAATTAATATTTTTAAATATTGATTAAATACAAATTTGACACTTTGTGTTTAATTTAAAACTAGGGTTTAATTAATTTTAATTTTGGCTAAATAAATTATATGAAATACCCATATTCAATTATGTTTGAATTTAAGTTATTTAAACCTGTTTTGCTGAAATCATTCATCTTTATTCTGGCATAATATTAAAGAACAAAATATAACTATTTTGAAGGAAATGGGAAATATAATGAATTCCATTTTTTATTCTAAATGTTTTGTACACCATTATGTTTATATTATGCTTATTCATTTGAAAAACTTCATATCAACTTTGGAAAAGATTTTAGATTTAATTCTTTTCTTATATAGAATAATATATTCCTGAAATCATTTTATGTTTTTAAAATAAAAGAAAATCATTGAATCTAATGAAATTTTTATTTGGATAATCCATTAATTATGAAATATATGAAGTTATTAAAATTATAAACTATAGGCTTATAATTTCCAAATTATATTTTGAACTCAGGTAAATGAATCATAATCTTTTGGCAAATAGACAATGTTTTCAATAGTTTAAAATAACACTTGTAATTATTATTTTTATTTATGTATAGCTAAGGCTAAGTGGTTGAAATCAGTTACTTATAAGTAAACTATTTACTTAAAATAAAATGTTTTGTGCCTTATAAAACATTGGTCAAATTACATATTAAGGTTTTTGAAATACAATGGATAATGTAATGTTTAATTGGAAATAACTTTTGAAAATAATGACACATTGGGAATTTTGAAATAATAGACTTTTTCAAATTGGTTGAAGTCTTTGATAGTTGGTTTCTTTAAGCATTTTAGTATTTTATTTCAATCAAAACAAAAGTTTTAAATTTTAGTGATTTTTGAACATTATAAAAGGTTGGGATGTTATAGGGGCAAGCATCCTAATATGATGATATGGCAACACACTGATGATACAAGTAACTAATATGAATATGACATAATATGTTTATGACAACGGTGCCTCTGCCAGTGTAGTAGGTTATGCAATGATCTAGCGTATCATGGGTAAAATCACACATCAGATTTATAGAATCACGCAAAGCAATATATAAGTAATGAATGACAACAAGTCATGTAATGTAAGATGGATGTTGCATGGCAATATATCTCGGAACAACTATGCAAATGTTGTAGTAGGTAGGTATGGTGGATGTTTTGAGGGAGATATTTGGCTTATGTGTAGGAGAACAAGATGAAGATCTCCCACGAGTTTGGATGTACCCGCAAAGTATGCACCAACTCGGCAATGCAAAGTACTGAAGAGGCTAGCAATATGGTGGTGGAAGTGCCATGAAAACCGCAATCTTAGAACTCACAAGTAAAAAGATTCCAAATAAAAATATGATCTTACAAGGCATAACGAAAATCACTCCAAGAGGTGCTGTGGCAAATTAACAAGTCACTGTCGGGGACCCGACCGCAGCGCATAACACAAAGTCATTACGCTTGCCATTAGCAAATAGAAGTCATATATCATTATGCTATCAACTGGAAATTTAAGTGTGGCAGCACAACTTCAAGTTTTTTAGACCAACCATTAATCATTCCACTTTACTAAACCATCATGTTTACCATTAAGCAAATTAATATCTCAAAACAACATCAATGATTCAAGTGACACAATTTAATAATCTACAAGATTATGTATCATTTAGTTATACCATCTACCACATTTAGCATTTTCTGTTCTGAACCAAACACCAATCAACTTATTTAAAAGATAAAATCTCCAAGTAATTAAACAATGAGATATGAGAGTATGATATAATAAAGCTAACAGCTCTAGCAAAAGATGCATGAAAAACAAGAGCTAGAAATCATAGCAGTAGCTAGAGAAGAATACTCAACAAATATAAGTGAAGAATATGAGTATTCATAAGAAAAAGCGGAGCATGTCTCTCTCCCACAAAGGAATGCTAGGGTCCATTTTATTTAGAGAATGAAAAAAACAAAAAGAAAAATAAACAGACGCTTCAAGAAAAGCACATAAGATGTGGCGGAATTAAAATATAGTTCCACTAAAAAGGACCTGATAGTTTGTTGATGAAGAAGGGGATGCCTTGGGAATCTCCAAGCTTTGACGCTTGAATCTTCTTGAAATATGTTGGGGGTGAACCACCGGGGCATCCCCAAGCTTTGGCTTTCCTATCTTCTTGATCACATCATATCATCCTTCTCTCTTGATTCTTGAAAACTTCCTCCACACCAAACTTAGAGTAAACTTCATCAGAGGGTTAGTGCACGAAAAATTATGATATTCTGTAGGAACAAAATTGCTACCAATGCTATTGGACATTAGCTACAGCCACTGATACTTCATGGAATAAAAAGATCTAATCAAAATAGCAAAATAGTCATTGCAAAATAATTGGTAGAATCTGTCAAAAACAGAACCATCCGTAGAGTTGAATTTTTTCGAGGCACTTAACTTGCTCAGATCAGAAAACTCAAAACTACTGAAAGTTGCATATATATCTAAGGAGTACGCACAAAAAAGGCAGATTATTTGGATTTTTCTGTGAGGAGTTACGAATTAAACGGTGAACAACTGAAAACTGTTTCTATGCAGGAATCCAAATTTAGCATCAACTTTCAACTAGAGGTTTAACTTGACACAACAATGCAATAAAGTAAAGATACAAAGGAATTGCTACAGAGGTAGGACAAGTCCTTGACTCCATAAAATAAAATTAAATAACAGGAAATAAAATATTGGGTTGTCTCCCAAAAGCTCTTTCTTTATAGCCATTAAGATATGCATAGTGATTTTTATGATGCTCTCATAAAAATGAGATTGAAAAACTGAAGAGAGAATCAAAAGGCAAATATAAAACACTTTTAAGTCTAACCCTCTTCCTATGCAAGGGAATCTTGTAAAGAAACAAGTCATGAAAGCACAAAGCAATAAGCATAGGAAAGCAAAACAAAGTGCAATTTCAAAAATTTCAACATAAAGAGAGGAAACTTAATATTGTTGAGATACATAAAACCATATTTCCCTCTATCATAATAACTTTCTGTAGTAGAAATATATTCAACCATATACCCACAAAAATCATTCAACTTTGATAATATAGGCACATAAAGAGGATCATTAAATTTATTTTGGAGTTCATTAGCATGCTTCCCTCTTTCAAAACAGTTACTAAGATCAATATCAAGTTTAAGATCATGGTTGCAACAAAGATTTGGAACTAGAAACAATTGCAAACGACATAAGTATTTATTTAACTTTGATGTCATTGTTGAGAATGTCTACTGGTGAAAGTAGGATTCCTAGGTCTTGTAAGCATTGAAATACCGTTTCCAACAAGTTCTGCTACATGTTTTCTTGCTGCCAATTTTATTTCAGATTGCAAATACTACTTATAATCATCCATATTACTTGTATTTCACTATCTCTTCGCATATCTAGTGCACCTATACATCTAACAATTGTATTGGGTGTGTTGGGGACACAAGAGACTTCTCGTATCTTAATTGCAGGGTTGTTCGAGAGGGTTATCTTTGACCTCTACCTAGCTGAGTTCGATATACCTTGGGTGATGCACTTAAGGGAAACTTGCTGTCATTCTACAAACTCTGCTCTTGGAGGCTCAACATTGTCTACGAGATTAGAAGCGTGCGTAGACATTTTTTTTGAAGGGGTGCGTGTGTAGACATCAAGCTATTTTCTGGCGCTTTTGCCGGGGAGGTGAGCGCTTGAAGGTATCTCATTTAGATTCTGCAGTTATTACATTTTGTTTCTTGTTTTTATTTTCACTAGTTAGGCTAAAATGGAAAACAACAAAAATATTAGAGAGCTTTATAGTATTTATATTCAGTTAGGAATTGAAGTGTTTGAAGAGAAAATTAAAAAACCTATGGAACTTTATTGTAACATCCCAATATTTTGGAATGTTTGAAAATCACTAAAATTTGAAACTTTTGTTTTTATTAAAATGAAATATTAAAATTATAATAAAAACCAATATATTTTGCTTGGTATTTTAAAATTTTCCAAGACACCTTCACCATAAAATGTTTTATTCCAAATAGTTGATTTTGAATATTTAACTTTTGAAAATTTATTAAACCTTAAAAACATTTTGCAAAGTACTTAAAAGTTACCTAAAGTATGACAACTGTATATAAAATGGTTTTCATTCTTTTACCTGAGTTCAAAACATTGTTTTGGAAATTACAAGTCTATAGTTTATATCTTTAAAACTTCATATATTTTATAATTAGTGATTTATCCAATTGGGTATTTCAATACCTTAAATTATTTTCATCAATTTGCAAAACATAAAATGAAATTTCATGAATATAGGTTCAATATAAGAAATGAAATAAATCTAGAATATTTTCCAAATATATTTTATGGAGTTTTCAAATGATTTATCATAATATAAAATATAATGGTGCACAAAATATACTGAATTAAAAATGAATTTATTAAATTTCCCACTTCTTTAAAAGTATATTTATATTTTGTTATTTACTATTATACCAAAATAAAGTTGAATGGTTATTGAAAATGAGTTTAAGTTAAATTAATATAAAATATATATGATTGTGGTAATTTCATAAATTTTACTTAACCCCAAATAAATTTATTAAATCCTTAATTCAAAAGTTGACCTAAATGGGCAAATTTGTATTTTATAAATATTTCAAAATATTATTTTTTAAAAGTGTTCAAAACAGGCCCACAAATGTTTTAGCACAAAGATGTTGCTTTTACAAATTTTTACAAATTTATTTGACTTGATTTGGAGTCTTATATCAAAAGTTATAAAGGAAATAGAAAAATCAGAAAAGAAAAAGAGAGAAACCTGACAGGCAGGACCGACCTGTCAGGAGACCCTTCTTCAACCTCCAGCCGAGAATCACGCCTCTGATTCATCTCCAAAAATCCGGCAAAATCAACGCGAGTTGTTTCCTCCGTTCGGCCCCATATAAGCCCCAACCCCCGCCGCATCTTTCCCCCTTGAACCCTAAAAACAAACGCCCCCAGACTGCTCGGATTCGTGCCGCCATTTCCGCCGGCAAAAACCTTCGGTTCTGGTGAATCTCGGAAACCCCGAGCTCTCTCTCTTGCCCCATCTCCTTTGTTACGTCCGTGCGCACCCGTGTGATTTTTTTCTTGTGAATTGTTATGCGCCAGATTGACAAGCCCGTGGTCGACCGAAGCCCGTCGCCGCCACATAAACTCCGGCGAAGGATCCCGGCTGAACCAGACACCTCCCTTCCGTCCTGAGGCCACCAATGTCCTCGCCTCGACCCCACGGTCCTCTAGGTACGAACTGTGCATCCCCTCCCCTTCTCTTCCGCCGCGGACGTCCATGTCGGCCACGCGCCGCCACGGGTAGGGCTCGCCGGAGTAACTCCGGCCGGCCGCGCCGCTAGTTCGTGGCCCTTTAGATCTGAGCCGTCCGATCTCGATCCCTCGGTCCACAACAGATCCATTACCTGAACCGGTATTAGCGATTCAGGAGACGCCACATGGAAGCCTCGTCACGCCTCGTCAGCAGCCATGTCAGATCCAGTCAGCGCCCAGTCAACAGATCTGGCACTTTTGCAGAAAAGCCCTTGCATATTCAAACACTTATATCTTTTCAAACACATATTCACATTTAAAAAAATTTATATCAATTCAAAGCTCTTGACTTGTAGAATATTTTAGTGTTATTAAAATTCAAATTTGACTTAGTTTAAAATATTCAAATTTCAAATGGAGGATTTGAGTATGTTTTTCATAAATTTAAATCTATAAATCCAAAAATTGCATATAAAATTGTTTTAGAAACTTTAGAATATGTGTTATATGATGCCTCTATTATAAAATATTTTTTGAGTATTATTTTGAGGATTTAACATGTTATATGTTTAATTTGAATAGTTTGATTAATTTTGACATAACTTTTGATAGAAACATTATTTTTGAGTAAATCCAATTGCTATGAATTTATTTAAATCCCCTCTGTCTATTAGCACTGGTTATAAAATTTTGTATAGAAATTTAATCACATAAAACTATAATCTTGTATTTACCCCTTTTATTATATTTTCCCTATTATATAAATTAATTAAAAATTCATTTATAGCTTCATGCATACTTTATAAATATCACAAAAATTAATATGATGTTTCTTATGATTAAAAAGTGCATTGCATGCATAACATATTTTATTGTATAATTATACTCCTCATAGGAAAACTTCTCCCTTAGTTTTCTCTAAGTATTTTGTTTAAGTTTATTTTCCACATAGGGGTTTTAAAAAAGTTGTACTTAGTCATACTTGGGATTTTAAACATGGATATATAAGACAAATGAAGGACTTAGCCAAGAAAACAGGACTTCAGAAGTATCTTCAAGGAGTAGAAGCACTTAGAAGAAAATCAAGAAGAAGTTCATGAAGACCAACCAGCTACATTTTCTAAATCTTGCTTCCCTTCTCTCTTTTCTCCCTTCTTCTCTTAAACCTCATGGTGACTAAGTAATATTCAAGACCAACTTGATGCTGGAAACACCTTCAAGTCTTCAGAACCATCAACTGTACAATGTGCAATGAAGTCATCACGTCAAGGAGAAAATGAAGCAAGGAGAAGATTCCTGGAAGACCAACTACATCCTTGTTTCTATATTTTTCCCTCTTTCCTAATATTGTCTTTCACTTTAGACATAAAAAAAATTAGATCATGCTATTACCACCTTGAAGTATGTGGATCTTAGCGGCATAGTGAGATGAAGCGGACTGGAGACTAACCTTACATGTCCACGTACATGAGACTTATCCCACAATCATAAGTGGTTGGCCGGGTGTATGTCTCTCTCACTATAGTTAATATCAAATTTACAAAGAGTTGTTAATAATTGTTGATCACCTTGAAGAATAGAATTAGTATTTTCTCCAAGTATTTATGCACATCATGACTAAGCCATTAGAGTGCTTATCCAAGATGATGTATATCAAAGTATTTTGTCCAACTTATGACCTTGGTACTTAATCATTTTGACCAACATATTTGCCTTGCATTATCTTAGAATATTTTCTTGGCTGACATGCATCTCTAGTCCTTAGAAATATTTTGCACATCATGCATGACATATTTTCCTTAGAAGTTTATGAAACGTGTTTGTTCATTATGTTTGTGTTTGTATGCGTTGTGTTCTTGTGTTTTATGTTGATTGTTGTATTGTTATTTTCCTATATTGTTTAGATTATTGTTTAGATTGAACGGAGAGCTCCGAGTTACGTTGAAAAAAGTTGTGAGCACCGACAACTTCCAAAGGCAAGTGGTACACCTCATAAACTTCCTAATATTTTTTTATGCATGAGTAGAGTATTTTTCTATAAGCATGTGTAGGATAGTCATGCTATGCAAGCCATGTTTAGATTTCCCTACTTCTTTGTGTCTAGGAACCTATATAATACTTAGTTGAAATATTGATGCTATGCAAATGTTGTTTTGTGAAAATCTAAATTCTACTAAGTTAAGAATGAAACACCTGGGGGGAAAGTGGTTTTGTATGGTTTATGTTGAGTAGGTTCCCAGGGGACATACCTGTGGAATTACACTTGTGGACGGCCACCCAGGAACAAAGGGATCTAAAGAACTCCGAGTGAAGATTGCTTCCACTGTAGCCATTGCCATATGGGCTCTGGCTTGATCAACTAAGTTATGTGGACTTGCCCCGGCTTGACAAGCAGATGTAGAGGGTGTTAGGTGGAACGGGTCAAGCCAGAGTGGGAGGGAAAATTCTTCTGAAAGATCTCGTCTCATTCTTCTCCTTTTCCTTATCACTACCAGAGTGTAAAGGATAGTTTGGCCTGAATGGGTACAATGATGAACGTGCACAACCTCTGCAGAGTGTAAAACTAAGTACTTAGCCGTGTCCCCGGTACGGACAATTTGAGCAGCTGATCAAGGACGTCAACGGAGGATACCACCATTCCAACTTCATAATTTAAACCTTGATGGGTGAACAAGGGTAGAATGAGACAGTGGATTTCATGCCACAGATGTCTCGAATAGAAGAAAAGTGTTTTCCAAAGAGTTAGGAAAAATTGGCTTTATGCAAAATAGACCAAACTCCACCAGCCAAATATGCATATAGGTTATTATAGTTATTCCACTAAGTGTCCACCATAGTGTCACTTGCCAGACTCCATTTTTTATGGAATCTGACCCACGTTGTTGCAATATTTTCTTATTGCAGATTGTTCATACGAATAGAGAGGTTTCGTTTAAAGGTTTCAAGTCTGCAACAACCATGTTTTCGCCTGTGGCAACATGAAGATGATGGAGACTCACTACTATCGTATTTCCGTTGTTTACTCTTTCAGAGCTAGCTTTATGCTATGCAAGTTGTAAAGAATATTTTCTAAGTCTGTATCATCGATGTAATAAAATTGATACTTTGTTGTGATATTACATCGTATACTGTGTGTGCAAACGAATCGATCCGGTGATTTGCACTATACACAGGTACCTAGCCATATTTTAAGTGCAGGTACACTGCATTTATTTGCATACTATTAGCAATGTTATTAGTATGAATTCTTTGAACACCATTATTGCTAATGTTATGGAAAATTCTAAGCTTGGCGGAGTTGGTTTTGATGAGCATGATATTTTTAGTCCCCCAAGCAAGGAGAAGAAAATTTTCTTTGATGATACCTTGCCTCCAATATAAGATAATTATAATCATTGTGATATTTTTGGTCCACCTACTGTTGAGGATATATTTTATGTTGATTATGATATGCCTCCTATATTTGATGATTATGGTGATGAGAATAATAATAATAGATATTTTGTTGAAATTGCTCCCACTACAATTAATAAGAATGACTATGCTTATGTCGAGAGTATTAATTCTTTTATGCATATGGCTCATGATAAGAACGTTTTATGTGATAGTTATATTGTTAAGTTTATTCATGATGCTACTAATGAACTTATTAATGATAGCAAGGAATGTTGCTTAAATATGCTATATTATAATGCTTTAGATGATGGTCCTATTCTTACTGATAATCCTCTATGTTTAAATGTTGAGGATACAAATGATATAATTGCTTCTTGTGATGGTACTCTTACTCATGAGAGTCCTACTTTGTTCTTGAATTCTCCTTTTTTTTAGGCACAAAACAATAGGGAAAAATCCCTACTGCTTAATTTTCTATTTTCTCATTAACAACTGTACAGATACATGGAAAAGTTCATAAAGTATCCACCCATTGGGTCATCCCCTCCTTAAGGGAAGGTTTGGCTCTGTGCAAAATCAACCTAAAAGATCAAAGAAAGTCCTGGAAACATGCCTCAAGACAAATAGGCTGAGAATCAAAAATACATCTGTTTCTATGGTTCCAGATACTCCAGCAACCAACAATAAGAATTTCCTTATAGCAAATCAATCTGTAAGTTTTCTTGGCTTCCATCAGCATGGCAAGGAGGTCCATATCAGTATCCCATTCAAGATTTAATTTCCACCAGAAGTTTCTGCTGAAATCGCACTCAAAGAATAAATGGACAAGCTCCTCAGTCATCCCTTGAGAACATTGGACGCAATTGTAGTCTTCAATCTGGAAATGTTTTCTGGCTAGAAGATCTCTCGTGTTCAATCTTTCTTGCAATAAAAACCAGAAAAAGATCTTGTGTTTTGGAAGGACGCAAGATTTCCAAATCCATTGAAAAGGGGATGGTGCAGGGGTTTTTGGCATCAGGTTCTCCTAAACTCTCTTACTCGAGTAATTTTTGTTGTTACTCGCCAATACCCACTTATCAGCCACAGTAACATCTGTTTGTCCTGTCAATAAACTATTGAGCTGAGCAAATTGATGCACAGCAGGGACTGAAAGAGGATATGAAACAGGTCTAGTGATTCTTCATCAAAGAAAACAGCAAGAGCCTGTTTCAGGGAAATGGATTGTGACTTCGCAAAAGAGCATAAGTGAGGCAATTTGTGCCTAAGAAGCTCATCAGACCACTTGTCCATCCAAAGCCTAACTGTTCCACCATCACCTGGAATACAAGCCGCCAGCTCCAGGAAGTTATCCATCAACTTTAGACAGTCTTTCCACCAAAAAGAACCCACAGGCCCAGAATTTTGTGGTATTTTGTCATTTCCATAGTATGCTTGCCATAAAAGTTGAACCCATGGCAAATCATCCTTATTCATGAACTTGAATAAGTACTTCATGAGTAGGGCAATATTTTGGTTTCTAAGATTCAATATACCCAATCCACCAACTCTCTTTGGTTTATAGACATTGTCCCAATTGACTAAGCATTTACCTTTTTTATGAATATCCTTTCCTCTCCAAAAGAAACCCCTGGTTGATCCCTCAATGTAATCAAGGAAGCCCAGTGGCAATTTCAGTGTACACATGGCAAAATTGGGTATAGCCGAAATGATGGATTTAATCACAATCAGTCTACCATCATAAGATAGTGTATCAGCAATACCAACCAATCTTCTATCAATTCTGTGTATAATCCCAATCAGATCTTCCATTTTTTGTTTAGTAGTTCCCAAAGGCAATCCAAGGTAAGTAAAAGGTAGAACCTCAACTTTACACCCTAGTATCAGAGCCAACTCAGTACTTTTAACCTGATCAACATTGATAGGTACCAAGGAGGATTTGCTGAAATTGATCATTAAACCAGTAGATGAAGAAAATTTATCCAGTATTAATTTGAGCCTTCTCAGTTGATCAGAACATGCTGGTACTATAAGCAATGTGTCATCAGCATATTGTATTATTGGATAATCTAATCCATAGGAACATTCAAGGGGCAAATCAATCTCGCCATTTCGCCAAGCAGCATTAATGACAAATTGTAGAAGTTCAGCAGTAGAGACAAACAACAAGGGGGACAAAGGATCACCTTGTCTTACTCCTCTCTTGCACCAAATTTTCTTACCAGGTATTCCATTCAAGAGTACTAAGGTAGAAGCAGTATGAAGGATCTTTGATATCCAATTCAGCCAAAGGTCTCCAAAACCTAAGTGCTTTAGCATTAATAGAATTGCAGAATATTCAACCTTGTCAAAAGCTTTTTCAAAATCCAATTTCAAGATTATGAGCTCCCTCTTAGACTTATGACAAAGATGAATGTACTCAAAAGCCCACGCAAGACAGTCCTGAATGGTTCTACTTTTGATGAAGCCATACTGATTCTTGTGCAGGGCTTGGATAATCACCTTTTGCATTCTGTTTGCCAGCAGCTTTGTCAATAATTTTAAAGTGATACTGACCAAAGAAATAGGTCTGTAGTCATTAACATATTCTGGATCACTTTTCTTAGGGATGAGAGTAATGTATGATGTATTAATACTTGAGATATCCAAATCCCCTGCAAAGAAACTGAAACATAACTGATAGAATTGTTCCTTAACTTGGTCCCAGCAGTTCTTCAAGAAAGCCCCATTAAAACCATCAGGACCAGGTAATTTATCTGTTGGCATACACTTCACAATGTCATCAATTTCTTCCTTGGTGAAGGGGACCTCAAGGCTAGCAAAATCAATATTGGTATTGGGCACAATAAGGTTACTGAGATCAAATAACATAACTGGGCTATCAGAACAACCAATTCTCTTTTTGAAAGATTGCCAAATTACTGCAGCTTTATCCACATGATCACAAAACAAACGATCATCCTCTGTGTTTAATATGGCAATGTAATTGCATCTGAAGCTTTTGGTGGCAAAGGTATGGAAAAAACTAGTATTTTCTCCTCCTAGTTTAGCCCATCTGATTTTAGCCCTACTACGCTAATAGATCCTCTTGGCCTCCAGCAGTTTGGTCAAGTGAACTTTAAGAAGCCTTCTAAAATTTGATTCTATAATAGATAGAAGCATTTGATCCTCTAGAGCATCCAATAGAGCAAGTACAAAATTGCACGAGTGTATAATCTTACTTAACTGGGATAAGCTTTTGCTCCACTGTTTCAATCCATATCTTAACGACTTCGGTCTCGCTGTAATATCTTGTGCCGCATTTTTATACTTCCCCAGATGCTGCCAATTATTAGATATGATTTGTGCAAATCCTTGCATCCCAAGCCAGAATTCTTCAAATCTGAATACATGTGCTTTTGGGACATGGATGCTAACCTGCACCTTAAGAGGGACATGATCTGATGAAAGCTTAGCTAGAGGACTAGCAAGGGTATTAGGGAATAAAGAAGTCCAGCTGGCAGAGGTAAAAATCCAATCTAACTTTTTCAAGCAAAGGATCAGCTTGCATGTTACTCCAGGTGAAAGATCTGCCCTTAAGTGGGATTTCCACTAGATCATGATGACCAATAAATCTGTTGAAAGCAAGCATATTATTGACATCACCTCCCGGCCTGTTTCTATTCTCTGGACCCCTGATCAGATTAAAATCCCCAAGTATCATCCACAGATGCATAGGATTAGCGTCAATGCTCATCAACCAATTAAGAAAAAGAGCTCTCTCAACTGGATAGGTTGGCCCATAAACATTAGTAAGATTCCAAACCTGACCAGAAACCTTGCAGATCAGTTGTATTGTCACATGAAATTTAGATGAGGAGATCTCAGTACCATCAAAGAGATTGCCATTCCAAATAGTGATTATACCTCCTGAACTCCCCACAGAAGGGGAAAACACAAATTTATTGAAACGTCTAGGGCAAAAGTTCCTGACATATTGGATGTCAAAGTGTTCTTTTTTAGTTTCCTGGAAACAGATAATATTGCAATTTGACTCGTCAATGTTTTGTCTAATGTCATCCCATCTGGTCTGTGATTTAATTCCTCTCAGATTCCAGTCCAAAATATTCCATTGTCTACTCATTGATAACCAAGTCAAAGATATTTTGCTGAGCAATATTAAAGAGCCCAGGGACTAACAGAGGAAGTTGCAGGTTAATGATCATCAAAACACATATGAAAAACCCACTTTCAACTGCCACAAACAACCCAAATTGTATGATGTAAACACAAGATTTAGTCAGAATTAACACAAGTTGATAGCATCGCACATAATTAACTAACACAAACTTCTGAGAAAAGCTGACAACATAAGCTAGCACCAATATCACATACTGACAGCAAAAGAGCATGGAGCCAGGTTCACAAACAGCCAAATACAGTCCACACTGATAGGAGAAAAAAGAAAAACAGAGTACCAACTTATTACAAACCAAGAGTACATAATGGATATGATAGTGATAGATGCAAAATATCTTGTTTCTTCCCTCTTTGCCTAGCTTATTCAACACTATCATTGGTACTGTCATAGTTCAAGTTGTCATCTGATACATCCTCAGGATGCATCTGACAAGGTCCAATGGCCATAGCCTGGATGGTCTCTATAGGCAGAAAAGGTGGAGCAGGTGCATATAAATCCCTGACATGAGAAAAAAGAGCTCCCCTATCCTATTCATGCTCCTCATCCTCATCATCTTCATGATCCTTATTGACAGAGTTAACAGGAATATCCTTAAAACCATCCTTGAGCTTGGCAATTCTAGTGCTTCTCCTGACCTGTTCAACCGACATAATAGTGTTCCCTTTTCTCTTCCTGGAAGAATGAGTGTGAGCAGAAGACGCCACAGATGGAACCAGTTGTTTATCAGCAAATAGATAGCTCTGAACTGAAACATTATGTGTAGCTGGAAGTTGAACTGCAACATTCCAAACCGCATCAGAATTCTCAGAGGAGATGTTGCTTGTGTTGCCTAGAGATTGAGCAGGTTGAGTACGGCCTGGGGGGAAACCTCCACAAATAAAGGCTAAACAGGAGGTGGAGCAATAACTGGGTCAACCACTGGCTCATCAGCAGGATCCTCCACAACATCAACAGGTGGTTCTATCACAGGTGCCTAATCAGGTGCTACAAGTACACGTTCATCCAGAGCTGGGAGAATAATGTGTACATCTGGGGCAAGACTTTGAGGGGGAGTAACTAAGACAGGGTCCTCCTCATTAACTGGATTGATAAGTGGCGCAGCTGGAGCTTCTTCTTCCTACCACATTGCAAACCCATCAATCACAATAGGAACTGGGTGTGGGTTCTGTCCCTCAGGAGGGAGAGGATCTTCATCACCAGCAACCACCCCAAGCATGCGTCTGTTCAGAATGATACAAGGACAAGACCAAGAACCCCCATTGCCTTCCTCACTAAAGTTCCGGATAACAACAATGCTTCCAGGAATTTTATCAATGTCAAAAGTCATGATTTTCACAAGGATCCGAGCCTTGTTTGTATCATCTCTATTCCAAATCAAGAAACGTCCATATGGAGCAAAGGTGGAAACTATGGTGCTCAGGCTGCAACATTCAGGAGGAAAATTCAGCAACATAAGCCAAACATCATGAGTAAAAGTGGCAGCTCTGTAGTTACGTCCTCTATCTTGCTCAACAACACGCATTACAGTATCACCAATAAAATAGGGACTGTTTCTAATAGCACTGTCTCTGTCAATAACCCCATCAAATCTAATCATCGCAGCACCCATAGCACAACGAGTAACTTGGCGAATATCATAACCTCGTTGCACCATCTGAGCAGTGATCAGAGCAGAAGTACCTTCAAACTGTTCCCATGAGGACTCTGGTTCGACGAGGATGATCGCCCAGTCATCGCATATCTTAGGAGTAGCGCCGCCGATGACCACATAGCCTCTCTGCGGTCGGTGAGGACTAAAAGGTTCATAACCCGCTCCAGGAGGCAGGTGAGGAACATGGTCGACAGAGTAGTTCGCCATAGGTCCAATGTCAGGCGAGGTCGACGGCGGTGGGCTGGCGGAGGCACCTGTGCAAGGGTTGCAGGGGAAAACAGGGGAAACAGGGGAAGATGCAGCGAGAGCTCTATCGTTTGGTATTTCTTTATTCGATATAAGGACATCCTTAGTAACAACTCTCCAGAAGATTCTCTTATGGTTAAAACGACCAAAGCAATTACGGTCAATGTGACCATAATTTGAGCAAACTCTGCAACGAATCTGATTAGAACAATCAATCTGAACATGAAACGGACTAAGACATCTGGAACAGCAGGAAACCTCCTTAGTGGATTGAGTCAGATTAGCAGCAGATGGAGTCTGAGGTTGTTGGGCTTCTAAATGGGCCGCAGGGGAAACTTGCACAGGCCGAATAATGGGCCTCCATTGTAATCTCAGATTTTGACAAGATTCAATCTTGCTGAGATCCCGCTCAAGCGCCGGTGAAACCGGATCATGATGAACACTATGATTCTCCAAGGTAACAGAGGGATCTGAACCCGATGCATCCCGGATACCAACTGGGATTGCATTAGCACCCGTAAGAACAGATGGGCTAGGCAAATTGGTTCCTAGGTGAAGCCGGAGACGTTAGAAAATATGCGGGACAGAAGGCTGTCTAGGGTTTGCATGGGGACGTGATCGACGTGCTTTCACCAGCGACCATTCTGCATTCCTTTGATTTATCCAGATTTGTTCTTCCCTCATCCAGTTAGGCCCTCCATGACCCCAGAGATGAAAATATCATTTGAACATTTTGCAATCAATAGATCCCAAATTACATATCAAGAAACCCACATCTTTAGAGCTGACGGCAAATTTGAACACTCTCCCCGCAAGAAGAGACGTACCAATCTCATCATAGGCTACCCCCAACACCGCCGAGAGGGCCAGACTAACATTCAATTCATCCAAACGGAAGGCAGCACGATCAAAGGAAACCACAAGATAAAAACGTCGATAGGAGGAGACAGGGCTAACCGAGGAGGCAAAGAGATGGCGAACCTTAGATCTTAATTGATGACCAATGGAGAAGTCCAGGAGATGGGCAATGGAGGAGGGATCATTGAATGGATCCATCCTCTCTCTTCCAGCCGCCATGTAGGGACCTAGATGAGGTGGGCACCAAGATCGCCATTGGAGTCGCCATGGGAGCCGCCAGAGCTCGGGGGGGTGGACATTTTAGAATTTAGTTCGAAGCTTGAATTCTCCTAATTATACCATGGAGGAGAAAATTGATTATGTTGAGAAATAAAGACTACTCTCAAACACTCTCTTGTTGGATAACAAACACCATCCATTGTGTAGGGCTACAGAGCACCCTCAAAGTCAGAGTAAACTAACACTAACAACATCATAAAGGAATCACACACGGTGCACACACTGTCACTGTTACAACCGTGAATAAATCTGTAGTTCATATTAAAGTAACCTCTATAGTGCATAATAGATAAAGAGTAGCGTCACATATTCAACTAGATTACAAAGCTCATAACACATAAAAGGTCACATCATGGGAGAGAGAGATAGACCACATAGCTACCGTAGATCCTGAGCCTCGAGGGAGAACACTCACTCCTCATCGTAGGAGTCAACAACGGCGATGGAGATGGTGGTGGAGTCGATGGAGATGGCTCCGGGGGCAATTCCCCATCCCTTCGGGGTGCCGGAACAGACACTTCTGTTCCCCGAATCTTGTCTTCGATGACGGCGGCGCTCTGGACCCGTGGAGGAAATATCGAACACCGTGCTAGAGTTTTTAGTCTGGGGTTATATGTAAGCGAAAGGGAGAAGGCGGTGGCGCCCCGAGGGGCCCACACCTGGTCCTCGCGCGGCGAGGAGGGATACCGCGCGAGCACGTGGTGGCGGCTCCTCGGTCGCCCACTTCATCTCGTGTTCGACTTTCTGGAACGTTCCCAATGACAAAAGGACTTCAGAAAAGAAATCGTCCAATTCCGAGAATATTTTCTTATGTACTTTTCTGAAATAAAAAACAACAGAAAACAGGGAACTGGTACTGTGGCATCTTGTTAATAGGTTAGTCCTAAAAAATGCATAATGTATATAAAATGCATATAAAACATGTAATAACTTGGTATAATATAGCATGGAACATAAGAAATGATAGATACGTTGGAGACGTATCACACCACAAAGGCTTGGTTCACCTTCCACTATCAAAATTCCTTCGAGGCGGAACCCGGAGCCTTTCAAAAACAATCCGTGGCACAACCCACAATGGGATTGGGGGCTCCCGAACGACCTCCAACAACAATCTGGGGCACAACCCACAATGGGATTTGGGGCTCCCTAACGGCTTACAAGTGACCACAAAGGTCTCAACCACCACACGGGCGTCCAGGGTTTGAGAACCCAAAAGTAACAAGCTCACAAACTTTCAACTTCCACGAATCCTCGTGAAGAGCACACCGATGCACCAAATGCAAAAGGCAAGAGCACAAGTGCTCAAATCCTTCACTCTCGAATTCCAACAAAGCGACAAATTCTTATGGGGAAATAAGAGAGATGCACCAAGAACTCGAAGATCAAGATCTATTAGGTTCCCCTCACTTAGAGAAGAGATGGATTGGAGGAAATGTAGATCTAGATCTCCTTTCTCAAATCCACAGAGATATGCAAGAATAATGGGAGGAAATGAGAGAGGGGCAAGCTTTCCAAGGTCAACAATGGAGGATAGAGAGGGGGAAAATTCGTGCTTGGAAGAGCTGGTCTCTTTGGGGAAGAAGGGGGTCTTTTATAGGTCCCACGAAAAAGAGCCATTGCAGGAAAAATAACACCGGAGACTCCAGACTACATAGACCAGAGACTCTGGCCCCCCCCCCCCCCCCCCGCTCAGAGACTCCGGGGTCACTCCGGAGCTACTTCGGACCCTTATACTGCACGTGTTGTCCGCTGGAACAAAAATAGAGTCGCGAGGACCGGAGACTCCGGTCTAGGACCGGATACTCCTGCCTAGGTATAATCTGCATTAAAACCGAACACGAAAACGAAGATATCGTGATCATCCGGACTCCGTTTTCAATGTTCTCGGGCTCGTTGGAAACACAACGAAGAGATTCAAAAGATCATGAAAATAGACATTATAGTCCAACAATGGAAGATAAAACTAAATGGATAAAGGTAATAGCCCTCTAAAGAGAAATTATCAGCAAAATTCCAAAACCGAAAACGCAACAAGTTTTCCATAAGAAATTCGTTTTGGGTGAACTTGGGCTTGTCGTGAAGATCTCAACGAGCACCAAAACTCAAAAAGGAGAAAAGCCAAGTAAGAACCAAGAAAGATGAAATGCCAAGTATGCAAAGGTTTGAGCTCTCCACAAAGATGCGATCAAGTTACTCACTTGAGAGCGCCTCTTGATAGTACCCCGTCTATCCTAAAACCCGGCCTCCCACTAACACTATAAGACCGTAAAATAGACCTATCAAGATCATACCTTTGCCCTGCGCATTCTAGTTGAGCTCGATGATGACGATCTTAACTCTCTCAAGTTGAAACACCTTTCTTGATTGTGCTTGCTAGCACATGCTGGATGAAGAATTCTCCAATTGCTCCCACCATACTCCATTATAGGAGGGCCTCACTAAGCTTCTTCTCCATGTCTCCTTTGCAAGCTTCAATCAAAAGATGTCTTCCGAGATGCATCATATTGAACTTGCACTTCATCTTCTTCTCTTGATATGTGAAGGAGATGTGCCCTAGAGGCAATTAATAACATGTTTTATTTATCATAACTCGTTTGTTCATAATACATTTTTGTGTCATGCTATAACTGTATTAAGCAGAAACATTAATACACGTGTGATACGTAAAACAACCAGGTCCCTAGTAGCCTCTACGTGACTAGTTCATTGTGCAAATGATGATCGAGGTTTCCTGATCATGTGACATAGCGCCAGTTGACAATGGAGTCATATCGTTGGTAGAACGATGTGATGGACATACCCAATATATGTAAGACGTAGTCATTACGCCTTCGACCGTGAGATCAACTCTTATTGCTATTCCTGAATGATACTTTGATTGCATCAAACGTCATATCTTAAAAGTGTGACAATAAAGGTGTTTCTCTCGGGTATCGGAAGGGAGTATGTTGATACGAGGGATCAAGAGCGGGATTTGCCAGTCCGCATAGTGATACGTCTCCAACGTATCCATAATTTCTTATGTTCCATGCTATGTTATATCATGTTATTTCATGTTTTATATGCATTTTATATAGTTTTATGCAATTTCTGGGACTAACCTATTAACAAGATGCCAAAGTGCCAGTTCCCTGTTTTCTGCTGTTTTTGGTTTCAGAAAAGTACTTAAGGAAATATTCTCGGAATTGGAAAAGAAACATCCTAAAATTATTTTTGATTTACGAAGGTTCCAGAACACCGAAGACGTGACGAAGTGGGCGACCGAGACGCCCTCACCTGTTGCTCACGCGGCCAGGATGGGGCACGCGCGAGCACGTGGTGACGTGGCCTCGGGCCTCCACCGACCTCGCCCTTTCGGCTATAAGTACCCCCCAAAAACCTAAAAATCGCACTGTGTTCATTATTACCTCCACGGGTCCCGAGCCGCCGTCATCAACACCAATTCGGGGGAGATCAGAACTGCTCCCCGGCACCCTGCCTGGAGGGGGAATCGTCCCCGGAGGCCTCTACGTCGCCATGACCGCCTCCAGACTGATGCATGATGTAACATCCCAATATTTTGGAATGTTTCAAAATCACAAAAATTTAAAAATTTAGTTTTGATTAAAATAAAATATTAAAATGCATAAGAGAACCAATTATAAAAGACTTCAAGCATCTTGAAGAGATTTAATATTTCAAATATCTTGGAAAGATCATTACTTCCAAAAGTTGATCCAAGTTAAACAATTTATTATCCATTGTAGTTATTAAACCTCAATATGTAATTTGACAAATGTTTTACAAAAATTTCAAACCATTTCATTATAATAAAAAGTTTCCTTATAAGTATTTGTTTCCACCACTTAGCCATAGCTATTCATGATTTAAAATAGTATTTACAAGTGTTATTTTAAATAATTTAAAACATGATCCATTTGCCAAATGGTTTTTCATTATTTCCACTAAGTACAAAAACATAGTGTCGAAATTACAGCCTATAGTTTATAACTTTAATAACTTCATATGTTTTATAATAAATGGATTATCCAAATAGATTTCATTAGCTTAGAATGATCTTCATTTATTTTCAAAACATAAAATGATTTTCAGGAGTATATTTTTATGATTTTAAATCTAAAATCTTTTCCAAAGTTGTTATGAAGTTTTCAATTGAGTTATCTTATTATAAAATAAAATGGTGCCCAAAATACTTTAAATTAAAAATGATTACATTACATTTTCTCTGCTTAATTCAAATAGGTATAATATGTGATTTAATAATCTAGTAAAGCTAAATATTATGTAATAATGGAATATGAGTTTAAATTACTTATTTCCAAACATAATTGAATTTGGGTATTTTACAAATTTATTGAACCAAAAGAAAGTTTAATTTAGTCATAATTTCAAATTTCATTTTAAGTATCAAAATGGTTTTTAATGAATATTTCAAAATATTATTTTTCAAAATGTTCAAAACATGCCCACAACTGGTTTAACACAAAGATAATAATTTTACAAATTTTTAGAATTTTGTTTGACTTCATTTGGACATTTAAATCAAAAGATATGAATAAAATGAAAAAATCAGAAAAGAAAATAAATATCGGGATGACGTCATCTTCCCTAACCTCCAGCCGGATTTCTCTCCCGAAAATCATCTCCGATTCCCTTCCAAAATTCGGTGCGATGTTTGCGCGATTTGTTCCCCGGGTGCACGCTATAAACCCTCCACCCCCCGCCGCATCTTTCCCCTCTCCTTCCCCTCAAAAACACGCTGCCAGGTCGTCGGAAAAGCTCGCCGGAGTAAACATGGTGCCGCCGCCGTGTTTCTCGATTTTTCGTCGACACGGTACGATTCCGCCGCCTGTTCCTCGTCCTCTGCCTCTCCTACTCTCGTGCGCTTCCCCTAAGATCTGGTATCGTTTGTTTCGTGTAGCGGTTTGAGCTACTCGTGCTTGAATCGAGCTCGCCGGCGCCGAGCCGCCTCCGACCTCATCTCCCGGCCGCACCAAGACGAACTACTCAAGGCCACCACCCCCATCCGACCCGCCGTGCTGCGCTGCATCTGGAGGTGGCCTTCCCCGAGCCCGGGATCCACCGGAACGCCTCCCCCGTCGAGGCCGAGCGCAGCGCCGCCGCGCCTTCCTCTGCTCCGTCCACCCCGCGCCGCCCGGTGAGCACCACCCTCCCCCGTCCGTTCGATCATCCATCAACGGCCCAGATTAGATCTAGTCCGAAGAGGTACGAACGGATCTGGACCGCCCGATCTTCTTTAAATCCTGCGGCCCCTGTTAACCCTAGAAACCAGCCTATCGTAGTACGCCACGTGGCAAATCTTTTTCTGTTTTATTTCTGAATAGAATTTAATTGTCTATTTTGCAGAAAAGGCCCTGCCCCTTAGATCTGTCATAACTTTTTAACCACTTATCCAAATTCAAATATTTTTACATATTTGGAAAGCCCTTGACATGTAGAATATTTTGGATCTGCCAAAATTCATTTTTGACTTAGTTTAAAATATTCAAATTTCAAATGGTGAATTTGAGTATGTTTGTCATAACTTTAAATCTGTAAATTCAAAAATTGCAAATAAAATTGTTTTAGAAACTTTGTAAAATGTGTAATATGTTGCATCTGTTATAAAATAATTTTGAGAATTATTTGGATGACTAAATAGTTGTATGTTTAATTTGAATAGTTTGACCTATATTTGACCTAACTTTTAATACAAACATTATTTTGATTAAATCTAATTGCTATATATTTAATTAAAAGCCTTCTGTCTATTAACCCCATTTGTAAAATTTTGTTATAAATAATGTTTGAATAATTTAAAATGAATTTAAAAATCATGAGACTTAAGTTGATTTATTCTAGCACATTATAAGGTTTATTAACTTAAAATTTGTTACTTGCACCAAAGACATAAATAAGTGTCCTTGTCCAGAGAAAGCTAAAATTCATGTTTATTAATATAATTGATAACCTTAATCAGAAAGTTTGTTTAAAAACCTTTTAAATGATTTTAGTTCATTTACATGTGTTTATAAATGTTATTGGTTAATGTAGGGTTACTAAAAATATGATTTATAACATTTTATCATTTAAATAACTAAGTTATTATTAACAATATAAACTTTTAAGTTGGGGATTAAAAATGTTTAGATATGAGAAAATTCAGAAATTCTTGAATATGAATTTGGTTAAATTTAATTTTAAACATAACCTTGGGTAAATGTAATTAAATAATTATAGTGGTATTAGAGTTTTAAACCTTGCTTTTAAATTGTGTTTAAGCCTTCTTGACGTCCCTTTGTGTAAACTTTTGAAGACCATTCCATTAGAAACCTTGGAAACACCTTTACAACATTTCGAGTTGAAATTGTTTATTTGACCCCAGACAATTCCGTGGCGAAACCCTAAACCCAATCACATTAAAAAAAATTGTATATTTAATTATGTGACGTCTTTGACCCAAACCCTCCCGAGAAGACTCTCTACGCTTGTACGTTTCAATTTGTTTTGTGTTTGTTGAATTGCTTGTTTATTGGATGCCCTTTTACTATATAGTTTGAAACGGGGAGCAACTTTTGACTTGGAAAAGAGTGTGTGAGAAACGACAACTTTCTTCAGGCAAGTGACTTCATAAAACACCTACTATTTTATTCTATTGCATACCTAGTGTGTTAAGCAGTATTTGCAAAAGTAGTATGCATGATAGGTTTCTGGGAGAGTTGTAGTATGCTATGCAAACCTGTTAGGTTACCCCTTAGAAATTCCAGTTAGACCCCTATTATAATTTAGTGGAAGTACCTGCTGCAAAAATGATTGTTTTATGGTTGATGTGATAAATGAAAATTTCCACTAAATTAATTTAACGCCTGGGTGGATTGGGTCGATCGTGGAGGTTTCAAGTTGAGTGGCTTCTCAGGGTCAAGTTTCATGGTTGTCTTCGCCCAAGATAGTTTCCACTTACTTGGGGCCATGATATGCGGTGTTAACCTGAGTTGCTCACTTGTGGTAGGCCGCCCAGGGCTATGAGATTTAAGTTTACACTAAGTTTAGTTGCTTATCGTGCAACCATTGGTCAATATGGGCTCTGTCTTGATGGAGTAAGTTCATGTGGACCTGGGTCAAGAGATTGATGGTGGTAGAGTTGATAGGACGGTGGTAATCTCTTAGTATGATCATGGGAAAGCAACTTCTGAAAAGTCTCGTTATGATCTTCTCCTTTTCCTTCTCACTAAATGAGTGTAGAGGATAGTTTGGGTTTATTGAGTCTAGTGGTGAAAGTGCACACACTCTCGAGAGTTAAAACCTAAGATCTTAGCCGTGTCCCCGGCATTGGACAATTTGAGTTACTACACAAGGTTGTCTTCTGAAAATCTCTTCATCCCAATTTCTTAATAAAACTTTGTTGGGTGAACATGGGTAGGAGACATGGACTTGTCTCGAGATGTCTCTGAAAGAGAAGATATTGATTTAAGAAAATTGTTTATCAAAAGTAGGAGAAAACTTGCTTTACGCAATAGCCTCGAGCTCCACCAGCCAAATAAGCATATAGATATAGCTTAGTAGAATATTACAAATCAAAGTCACTTGCCACCACAATTCAATTGTGCTGACCCTTTATAGCTGGGCTGCAACTAAAACTTGCAGAATCTCCAAATGAGGAGTAAGGGGGTCGTCTTCGAGCTACAACCAACATGATCTGGCAGTGGCTTCATGGAGATGTTGTAGCTCCATGCTATCTTTTGTTTTGCGTTTGAACTCTGAAATAAAGTGTGAACTATTTATTCAGCTAGCGTTTTCAGCTATGCAAAATTGTAAGGATTATTTGTTTTTGGATCATTCGTCTCGTATTGTAATAGATTATGACATTGTATTGTGATATTACATCTTATTGGAAATTACGAGACTTATGTGATCCAAGTCTTCCGCTCTATTCATAAGTGCCATTGCTTTCTCAAGCAAGGGCACTACACATGAGTAGTCTACCCTTGGACTACGGGTCAATATCAGTAGCTAGATGGTTGTCTTCTCCTCTTGTGCTATCATGTTTAGATCTTGTGAGCTGCCTATCATGATCAAGATCACCGTTATGTAATTCTCTATGTTGTATTTGCTGGGATCCAATGAATATTGAGTATTAAAGTTATTGCTACATAATATATCATGTGTGTGCTATTTAATGATCTTGCATGCTCTCTGTTACTTGTGTGTGCTTTGGCCAAGTAGATGCTCGTAACTCCAAGATGGGTTATTTATGCTCGATCATAGGTTCTTGTCTCTATTTAATCTGGGGAAGTGACAGAAAGCACTAAGGTTGTAGATGTACCGTTGGTACTAGGGATAAAACAATAGTACTTTGTCTAAGGATAATTTTACTTAATTTACACACAGTGCTTAAGGCGATAATATTTTGCATGCAACTTAATACTGAAAGTGGTGCGGACGCTAACCGGAACGTGGATTATTAGTCACAGATGCGGTTTGAACGGTATATGTATATTGTTGTAATGCCCGAATGAATCTCACACTAGACATCATAACGTTAGTATATGCATTGGTTTGCCCATCATTATTCTATCAATTGCCCAGCTGTAATTTGTTTACCACACATGGATGGATGTTATTATTATTTATGGAAAGACACCACTAGTGGACCCCGGTCCTTCTCTTTAATATGATAAAACCACAACTGCAAACCTGTTACTTTCCGCAAACAAACATCTTTGTTCCACACATACGTTTAACCCTTTGTTACAGCAAGACGGTGAGATTGACAACCTCATTGTTAAGTTGGGGCAAAGTATCTTGATTGTTTGTGTGCAGGCTCAACGTCAATTCCTAGAAAGTTCTTTTCTGGCGCCGTTGATACCTCGAGGGAATTCGCATTTCCTACTGGTTCGACAACATTAGTTTCTCAACTGAGGGAAATTTGCTGCTACACTACTTCATACCTTCCTCTAGGGGTCTCCCAACAACACACCCACCATGTGCATCAAGCTTTTTTCTGGCGCTGTTGCCGGGGATTTGAGCATTCCACTGCGAGGGGAGTTTTCGCACTTCCAATCTTTTTTTTTTGTTATTGTCTTGCTTAGTTTATTTTTATTATTGTCTTGTTTGCTTAATATCAAAAATACAAAAAAATTATTTACGTGCATTACTTTCTTTATTTCGGTTTGCACTTTTATTTTCAGTTTTGTTGGTTTTTTTTTCTTCAATTTTAGCTTTATTTTATTAATATTGTTATTTCAGTTTAATATTCAAATTGCTTAAATGAGTTCTGCTTAAAATACTAAGTTGGGTGACTTTACTAGCGCCAACAATAATGATTTTATATGCACACCTATTGCTCCACCTGCATCTAAGCCGAGTTCTTTGAAATTAAACCTGCTTTATTGAACCTTGTTATGAGAGAGCAATTCTTTGGTGTTAGTTCTGATGATGCTACTGCCCATCTAAATAACTTTGTTGAATTATGTGAAATGCAAAAATACAAATACATAGATGGTGATATCATAAAACTGAAATTATTTCCTTTCTCCTTGAGAGGAAGAGCTAAGGAATGGTTGCTTTCATTGCCGAGGAATAGTATTGATTCTTGGATAAAATGCAAAGATGCTTTTATAGGAAAATACTATCCTCCTGCTAAGATTATTTCTCTAAGAAGTAGCATCATGAATTTTAAACAACTAGATAACGAACATGTTGCTCAAGCTTGGGTAAGAATGAAATCTTTGATAAAGAATTGCCCAACCCATGGACTGACTGGTTGGATGATCATCCAAACCTTTTATGCAGGACTGGATTTTTCTTCAAGAAACTTATTGGATTCAGCTGATGGAGGTACCTTTATGTCCATCACTTTGGGGGCTGCAACAAAACTCTTGGATGATATGATGGTGAATTATTCTGAATGGCATACGGAGAGGACACCTCAAGGTAAGAAGGTAAATTCTATTGAAGAAACCTCCTCCTTAGGTAAATTCTGAATTGCAAGTGGTAAATCATATGTTGATCCAAATAATGTTCCTTTAGCTTCTTTAGTTGCACAAGAAGAGCACGTTGATGTAAACTTTATTAAAAGTAAAAATTTCAACAACAATGCCTATAGGAACAATTATGGTAACAAGAACTATAAGCCCTATCCTCCTAATAATGGTACCTCTTATGGTAATTCTTACAACAATAATAGGACTACCACCTCTGAACTTGAAACCATGTTAAAATATTTTATCACTACACAAACTTTGTTTAATAAAACATTTGAGGAAAAGCTTGGAAAAGTTGATATTCTAGCTTCTAAAGTTGATAGTCTTGTCCTTGATGTTGATCTTTTAAAATCTAAAGTTATCGTACTGAAACTAAAGAGATTAATCCTTTTGCTAAAATTAATGCCATCTAAGTTCAAATTGATGAAAATGTTAGGATGATGGCCCAATTACGTGCTAGATGGGAAAGAGAGAAAGAACTAGATAAAGAGGCCAATATTGTTAAAGTTTTTTTCTATTACTACGTCTGAAAATAATGGTTTTTCACATGTTACTAAGCCTTCTATTAGCAATGGTAACACAATTGGTGTAGGAAATGTCTCCTCTACTTCATCCAAAAATTTAAAATTGCCTAAAACTGCTAAAACTAGTGTTGATAAAAGTGTTGAAATTTTTAAGAACATGGGAGAAAGTGGTTCGGTTTGCTTTGGTAATAATAATTTTGATTTTGATAATTGTAATATCTCTAAAGTTTTTAAGTTCTTACAAAAGTTGGCCACAAGTCCAAATGCTAGTTCTCTTTATTTGGCTTTTACTACTCATATTACAAATGCTCTCATTAAAGCTAGTGTTGGGGATATACCAAGTGGGGGTATCTCTGATATGGATCAATCCGGCTATTCCAGGGTGTCCCAAGGGTGGTAAGGCTGAAGCCTGCCAGGCGGCCTAGATAGCTGACGTACAAGGAAGTAGGCGGACGGTCCAAGGAAGGGGGAAGGCCGAAGCCCATAAAGCCACCAAGCCCAAGACGAAAGGTGGTAACTAAGCCGGCTAGGTCTAGGACTTGGTTTACTTGCCGGACAAGTACTTACCTTGTATCCTGGGGTCTGGCCGCCTATATAAGCCGGTCACCAGGAAGCCTTTAGGGCACGCTTCAATACGCATCATACACACTGTAACCTGTTCACGGCTATTGCCTTCATAGTGAATTATAGCAGCACGTAGGATCTCGCCACCGCTGCGGGATCCAAAGCTGGGTAAACTCGCCGTGTTCAATCCCGTCCTCGACGACTCCATCCTTCTTCTCCACAATCCATACGTAGGCAAGAGGACCCCCGTCTCCTATCAATTATGCTGATACTCCGACAGTTGGCGCCCACCGTGGGGCTTATGGTTTATGGCGTCACGTTCCAGGCGGGAACACTTGGCGGCGTGGGCAAGCAGATCGCCGTCGGCCACGTCACAAGGTATGGCGGCCACAGCTACGTCAACTCAGATGAGTCCTGGCTCCCGGCGGATGACTACCTCATCGGGTGCGCAATTGTACGGATCGGAGGGATTGACGTCTTCATCGGGTACACGCCAGAGGCGTACGGTCTACCCCATTTCTACGACCCCACCCACCAACCCTTGGACCAAGCAGTCGACCGGCAAGATGGATCTGAATCCACCTTCTCTCAGGAGTGGGCCGGATCTGACTTCCACTTTGTCGGAGTTGTCGGACTGGGATCCGACTCCCAGCCGGAAAACAACGATCCTGAGTCAATTCTTCCTGCCCTTCAGGAGGATGCGATGTCAGATGCCGGATCTAGATCTACCGTTCAAGTCAACGTAGATTCTGATTCTGATGATGATGCCAGTCTCTTCAAAGAGAGAATTAAAATCCGCTTTGCCACTGATAATCCGGTTCCTTCAGAGAACACAGCGGATACAGATATGCCTGATATCTGGCTATGATGGTTGTCGTCGGTCACAAGTCAACCCCAGTTGCTTCTGAGCCACAAGCTAAGCCGGCAGAAGATGCCGGCAACATCGTTGTCGGTCAACTCATTGACGGTTCTGTCAAAGTACACGCGAAGAAGAAAACTGGTCTCAAAAAGGCGGCAACAGTAAACCCACGGATTTTCTCTCCGTCATCAAGGAAGTAGACGAAATCATGAACACTATGGTGAATAAAGATACCCCACTCTACGAAGTGGAAGAACTTAGACTTAATATGCTTAAGCACTCTGACTTCCTGCGTAGCAGAGAGGAGCATGTTGAGAGCCTTGCGAAGAAGATCGAGAAGGAGCAAGAAAAGATGTCAGCAAAACCGAACAAGTAGCTCTTCGAAGAAAAAAGGTCATAAAAGAACCGCCGTGATAAGGAGCCGCCAATTCGTGCGACCACAGCAGCTCAAGACCTAGGGTTTGACTGGCGCACAACACCACATCGTGCGGACAGAAGGGGGGATGTTGTCTTCTGCACCCCCATCCTTAACGCTGCTGCTGCGCTTGACACCCTAGACGACAAGACTTACACAACGGAGGAAAAGGTGGCCAATGCAAGACACTTCATGGGCAAGGCCTTAGAACAGCAAGCTCACGCTGACTCCAATGGCCATATGGCAGATGCCCGCGGGGGAGATCTAGAATCCAAGCCAGGAAAGTGCAAAGCCGCACCTGGCGCTGACCCCGAAGGCCCGTCCGGCTCCAGTAGCAATGGCGACAAAAGGAAAGCAACGCCACCTCCAAAGAAGACGCGACCGCCAAAACCAAGGCGGGACGAGAACTCACGGATAGGAAGTAGAGGGGCCCTGCCACCTCCAGCCCAGCCAAAGCGCGGCGATGGCGGTAGCCGGGATAACGGCCAGCCACCTAAAAAAGATGCCGGCAACAACCCTCCCAGGAGAGGTCGAAGCCGGTCTCCGCAGCGCAGCACCGGCAGCAAAAGGAAGGAGGCGGCAGATGGGCCCAGGCGCAGCGTAAGCCGGGCAGCGCAGGAGGACCCAAACGCCAATAGAGGCGGACAACAACTCGATCCAAAAGACACAAGACATCGCCTACAAGACATAGCAAGAGGAAGGGATCCGTTATACTCTGGCCCAAAGTGCTTTGGCGATGCCATCCGCAGAGGGCCGTTCCCCAAGGACATGACATCAGTGTCTAAAATTTTTCCTAGGTAAAACGGCCTCATTAAGCCGGACTCATGGCTAGCCGACTATGCCATGGCCATAGAGATTACCGGTGGAAGCAATCACATTGCCGTCTGCTACCTACCTCTAATGTTAGAAGGCACGACAAGGGCTTGGATTGACAACCTTCCTGAAAAGTCTATCCACAGCTGGTACGACATGGAAAAGGTGTTCTCCCAACACTTCTAAGG
Organism: Poa annua; assembly: GCA_026929855.1. Lineage (NCBI taxonomy): Eukaryota > Viridiplantae > Streptophyta > Magnoliopsida > Poales > Poaceae > Poa > Poa annua. The sequence goes on from CM049428.1 coordinate 32,139,979, forward strand.
AACATACAAGCATCCATGCCTTCTACACGGGCCTACAGAAGAAGTCCTTACTCCGTCACCGCCTCGTCCGTAAGCAAGTCACGGACCTTGGCGAGATGCTCAACCTAGACGCCCAGTACGCGGTAGCAGACGACGACGCACGTGACGATGATCCGGACGTCAGCACCGCGCCAAGGCGGAATAACAAGAGCAAGCAAGCAACGGAAGAAAAAGGCGGGCCATCTAACGAGGTAGCCGTCACATTCCAAGGGAACGCCGACAAAAATAAGTGGAAGAACAAGAAAGATAACCGTGACGCCGACTTAGGCCCTAAGGCGGCACAGATCACTTACGAGCAGGCAAAATTTCTGCCATGCCCCATCCACGTCTCACGTGGCAAAGTCAACCACATGCTTAGCGAGTGCCGCTTCATGGACGACTTAAAAAAGGACCCCACCGTTGGCTGGAAGTCAAAGAAGTACGGCAAGAAGGACAACAAGGACGACGAGGATGACGAAGACATGTCAATCTCAAGCGATGACGACGCCGCCGCCAAGAAAAAGAAGCCGTATCCGAAGGTCAAAGAGTCACTCATGTGCTTTGTCGGCACACCTTCGGCTAAGGAGGACAAGGCGGAGATGCACGAACTCAACGCGACAATTACGAACGTCCCTCAATATTTGAATTGGTCCGAGTCAGCAATCACTTGGGACTGGTCTGACCACCCTGATCATGCCCCCCACCCAGGCAAATACGCCCTTGTCGTCGACCCCATTGTCGACAACTTCAGGCTCACAAAACTACTCATGGATGGCGGCAGCAACCTCAACATCCTGTACTATGATACACTAAGTCGCATGAACTTGTCTGAGGATCAGCTTGATCATAGCAACCTCACTTTTCATGGCATAGTGCTCGGCAGACAAGCAAAGGCAATGGGGAGCATTAGACTGAAGGTAACTTTTGGACCAGAAGAGAACTACCGCTTAGAGTTCCTTCGGTTCGAAGTTGTCCCCTTCAAAAGTGCCTATCATGCAATCTTTGGACGACCGACTTTTGCCAAATTCATGGCAAGGCCGTGCTATATATACAGCAAGCTTAAGATGCCGGGGGAACATGGAACCATCATGGTCTCCGGCAACTTCAAGACAGCTAAGGAGTGTGAGCGTGGCATGGCCGCCTTCGCAGAAGCCGTCATCCACAAGGAAGAGCTCGCACTACTTAAGGCGGACCTAGACAACTCCATGCCCAAGCCAAAGGTGGATGTATAGAAGACCTTCGAAGCTTCAGAAGCCACCAAAAAGGCGGACCTCATCCCAGGCGATAAGTCTAAGCAAGTTGTCATCGGCTCCAACCTAGACAACAAATAGGAAGGCGTACTCGTCGAGTTCCTCCGTGAGAATCGTGACATCTTTGCATGGTCGCCATCCGACATGCCTGGTGTACCGAGGGAACTTGCCGAGCACTCGCTCAATGTTATCAAGGGATCTAAGCCGGTGAAGCAAGCAACAAGACGCTTTGGTGATGAGAGACGCAAGGCTATAGGAAAGGAGACAAATAGGCTGAGGGCCGCCAATTTCAGAAAAGAAGTTGTACACACCGATTGGGTGGCAAATTCTGTACTTGTTCCAAAGAAGAATAAAGAGATGAGGATGTGTATCAACTATACCAGTGTTAACAAGTGCTGCCCAAAGGATCCCTTTGCGCTGCCTAGAATTGACCAGGTCATAGACTCCACAGCAGGCTCCGAGTTGCTTTGTTTTTTGGACGCCTACTCCGGATACCACCAAATCAAGATGAGGGAGTCAGATCAGCTGAAAACATCTTTCACCACTCGATACGGGACTTTCTGCTACATCACGATGCCTTTTGGCCTGAAGAATGCAGGGGCAACATAGCAGCGCTATATGCAAAATTGCATGCACGAACAGATCGGCCGCAATGTTCACGTCTATGTTGACGACATTGCGGTGATGTCGAAAAATAAAGCGGATCTCTTAGAGGATTTGGAAGAAACTTTTCAGAATCTCCGGAAATACCAGATGAAGCTCAATCCCGCCAAGTGTGTGTTCGGCGTTCTAGCCGGCAAACTACTTGGGTTTATCATCTCAGAACGAGGGATCGAAGTTAACCCGGAGAAGATCAAGGCTATCCAAAACATATCCAGACCCACTAGTCTGAAGGACGTGCAACGCCTAGCCGGAACGGCGGCAGCCGTCAGTCGTTTCATAAGCCGCCTCGGAGAAAAGGCAATGCATCTCTACCGGCTATTGAAGAAATCCGACAACTTCGAGTGGACAGCGGAAGCAGATGCCGCCTTACAACAACTTAAGGAGGCTCTCGTATCCGCTCCCATATTGGTAGCACCTTGATCGCAGGAACCAATGCTGCTCTACATCACGGCAACTGGAGCAGTTGTCAGCGTTGTCTTGGTTCTGGAAAGAAAGGAAAGCGAAGCCCGACGTCTGAGCAACGTCCGGTCTACTTCATCAGTGAAGTCTTCTCCGCCTCCAAGTAGAGGTATCCACATTACCAAAAGCTGGCTTATGGTGTATTCTTTGCCGCTAGAAAGCTTAGGCATTATTTCCAGGAGCACACACTGACAGTAGTCAGCAGGGCACCGTTGGGAGACATAATCAATAACGCAGAGGCAACAGGCCGAGTTGCCAAATGGGGCATCGAGCTTGCCGCCTTTGATATAGTCTACAAACCACGGACCGTCATTAAGACTCAAGTACTTGCAGACTTTGTTGCCGGCTGGATAGAAGCCATGGAGGAAACAGTACTCCCCGAGTCAGAAAATTGGGTCATGCACTTTGACGGATCAAAGATGCTCAAAGGCTCGGGGGCCGGAGTTGTTTTGCGCACACCCAAAGGATATAAGCTCATCTTCGTATTGCAGATTCATTTTACAGCAACCAATAACGTCGTAAAGTATGAAGCTTTGCTTCACGGGCTACATGTGGCAAACGACCTTGGCGTCAAGAGAATCCTCTGTTATGGCGACTCCGACTTGGTCGCACAACAAGTAAGCATCACATGGGACGCGAATAGTGCAACAATGGCGGCTTACAGGGCCAAAGTTGACGAATTCGCCAAAAATTTCTTGGGCTACGAAGTCCGGCATGTTCCAAGAGCTGAGAACGAGGCGGCAGACACCCTCGCCAGACTCGGGTCAGAACGCAAAAAAGTGTCGAAAGACATTTTCCTGGAACATTTGCACAAGCCGTCCATTAAGGGCACCGACTTGTTGGACCCCGATGTAGAAGAACCTGTAGAAGTGGCAAGTCTTGCCGTCTACTTGGTACAGCCGGATTGGACCGTTCCATATCTCGACTTTTTAGTCGACCAGTAGTTGCCGGAGGACGATGAGGTGTTGAAAAGGCAGATCATAAGGCGAGCCAAAGCATTCACAATCATCAAAGGCGAGCTATAAAAGCGAAGCACGTGCGGTATCTATCAGCGGTGAATATTGCCAGAAGAAGGCCGAGAAATTCTAAAGTACATACATATCGGCACTTGCGGGCATCACGCCTACGCCAGGTCCATTGTGTCCAAAGCTTTCCGCCAAGGTTTCTACTGGCTAACCGACAAAGAAGACGCTGAGCAGATCGTGAAAACATGCAAAGGCTACCAGTTGTACGCCCGCCAACCTCACTTACCGGCACAAGAACTCAGGACAATTCCAATCACTTGGCCGTTCGCGGTCTGGGGCTTAGACATGGTTGGTCCCTTCAAGAAGGCACGTGGTGGGTACACCCACCTATTGGTCGATGTCGACAAGTTCACTAAATGGGTCGAGGCCAAGCCGATCAGCAAACTTGACGCACGAACAACCACCAATTTCCTCTGGGGAATTATCTCTCAGTTCGGAGTTCCACACAACATTATCATTGATAATGGAAGCAACCTATCTCAAGGCGACATCGAAGAATACTGCCACGATCTAGGCATTAGGCTTGATTTGGCATCTGTGTCACACCCTCAATCAAATGGATAAGTAGAGCGTACAAACGGCTAAGTCCTCTCCGGACTTAAGCCCCGTCTCGAAGCTCCATTACATAGGGCAGTCCGTACTCTGGAGTTTGCGCACAACGCCAAACAGATCTACCGGCTACACTCTTTTCTTCTTAGTATATGGCGCAGAGGCAGTGCTACCCACCGACATGAAATATGATTCCCCAAGAGTTCAAGCCTACATCGAGCAAGACGTAGAGGGTGCAAGACAGGATAGCCTAGACTTGTTAGATGAAGAAAGAGACGTTTCTCTACATCGCTCCGCCTTGTACCAGCAACAACTTCGCCGCTATCATAGCCGGAGAGTGCAGAAGCGAGGCTTCAGAACAGGTGACCTGATTCTCTGCCTAATTCTAGACAGAAAAGGCTTGCACAAGCTATCCCCGCCATGGGAAGGACCGTTTATAGTCACAAAGGCGCTGCTCAATGGTTCCTACTATCTATCCGACATCCACGATGCAGAAGAAAAGAAAAGGTGCAAGAAGGCGGCAGGAAGGAGAGGAACCAAGGGTAAAAGAGGCATTGACGACCCGTTCGAGCAAACAAGACGGCCTTGGAACATTGAGCAGCTACGTCATTTCTACACTTAGCAATTTATAATTGTAATAAGTTATATATGATTATGAAATAAAAGTCTATGGTTCCTCATCTGTGTTGAGAAGCATGCCATCTCCTGTCTTTTCTTGCAATCATATATCCCTATGTATCTAAGTTACCTAATTTCTAGCTATGTACAAATGTTCAAACTGGTAGATACTTGCTGTTTTCGAGCCAACCCAAAGCAAAAATCAACTTTTTTGCGCCGCCTATGTAGCGTACCTACACTTAAAATATGGCAAGGTACCTGTGTATAGTGCAAATCCCTGGATCGATTCGTTTGCACACAAAGTTTACGATGTAATATCACAACAAAATATCAATTTTATTACATCGATGATCTAGACTTGGAAAATATTCTTTTACAACTTGCATAGCATAAAGCTAGCACTGAAAGAGTAAACAGCGGAAATACAATAGCAGTGAGTCTCCATCATCTTCATGTTGCCACAGGCGAAAACATGTTGGTTGCAGACTCACTCGTCATCTGAACAATCTACAATAAGAAAAATATTGCAACAACGTGGGTCAGATTCCATTAAAATGGAGTCTGGCAAGTGACACTATGGTGGACACTTAGTGTAATAACTCAAATAACCTATATGCATATTTGGCTGGTGGATTTCAAGGCTATTTTGCATAAAGCCAATTTTTCTAACTCTTTGGAAAACACTTTTCTTCTATCCGAGACATTCGTGGCATGAAAACCACTGTCTCATTCTACCCTTGTTCACCCATCAAGTTTTAATTTTTGAAGTTGAATGGTGGAATCCTCCGTTGACGTCCGTGATCAGCTGCTCAAATTGTCCGTACCGGGCACACGGCTAAGTACTTAGTTTTACACTCTGCAGAGGTTGTGCACGTTCACCATTGTACCCATTCAACCCAAACTATCCTTTACACACTTATAGTGATAAGGAAAAGGAGAAGAATGAGACGAGATCGTTCAGAAGCATTTTCCCTCCCACTCTGGCTTGACCCGTTCCACCTAACACCCTCTACATCTGCTTGTCAAGCCGGGGCGAGTCCACGCAACTTAGTTGATCAAGCCAGAGCCCATATTGCAATGGCTGCACTGGAAGTAATCGTCACTCGGAGTACTTCATATCCCTTTTGTAACGAAGCTGCACTTAAAATATGACAGGTACCTGTGTATAGTGCAAACCCCTGGATCGATTCATTTGCACACACAGTTTACGATGTAATATCACAACAAAGTATCAATTTTTATACATCGATGATCCAGATGTACAAAATATTCTTTACAAATTGCATAGCATAAAGCTAGCTTTGAAAGACTAAACAGCGGAAATACAATAGCAGTAAGTCTCCATCTTCATGTTGCCACAGGCGAAAAACATGTTGGTTGCAGACTCGAAATCCCTTAACGAAACCTCACACGTCATTTGAATAACCTGTAACAAATAAAATTTTGTAACAGAGTGGGTCAGATTCCATTAAAAATGGAGTCTGGCAAGTGACACTATGGTGGACACTTAATGGAATAACTCTATAACCTATATGCATATTTGGCTGGTGGAGTTCAAGGCTAATTTGCATAAAGCCAATTTTTCCTACTCTTTTGAAAACACTTTTCTTGATATCAAGACGAGTATGGCATGAAAACCATAATCCCATCTTCCCTTGTTCACCCATCAACTTTTAACTGAGAAATTGGAATGATAGGATCCTCCGTTGACGTCCTTGATCAGCTGATCAAAATTGTCCGTATCCGAGGACACGGCTAAGTACTTAGTTTTACACTCTGCAGAGGTTGTGCACTTTCACCATTAGACCCAACCAACCCAAACTATCCTCAAGCACACCATTTGTGCTAAGGAAAAGGAGAGAGTTGAGACGAGACTTTTCAGAAGCATTTTCCCTCCCCATAACGGCCTGACGCGCTCCACCTACAAAACCTCTACCACCACCTGTCAGGCCGGGGCGAGTCCACGCAACTTAATCCATCTAGCCAGAGCCCATTGACTAATGGTTGCACTAGAAGCAATCTTCACTTGGAGTTTCGTCAGATCCTATTGTTCCCTGGGTGGCCGTCCACAAGTGACCATCCCTAAGAGGTCACCCCTCAGATATAACACTCAACAAAAACCACATACAACCAATTCCACCCAGGAGTTTCATTCTTAACTTAGTAGAAATTAACTTTTCATAAAACAACTTTTGCATAGCGTCAATATTTGTACCAAGTTATCTATGGGATTCTAGACACAACTAGTGTAAGGGATATAGTAGTTTCAGCATAGCAATACTATCCAACATATGCATATAAGAAATACACTAAGTAATGCATAGAAAATACTTAGGAAGTTTATGAGGGTGTGCCAGTTGCCTTGGCAACATGGAGAGCAGGAGTATCAGTTGCATAAGCCTTCATTTCTCTCCGAAATTTCTAGCAAGTCAAAGAAGCCACAAATAAACATACAAGCATAAATGCAACACTTAGAAAAATATGACATGCATGATATGAAATATATTCTTAAGGACTAGAGATGCACGTCTAATGCAGGGCTAGTGTGTTAGTCCAAATTACTAAGGACCAAGGTCATAGGTTGGATAGAATAACTTTGCTATAAATCAACTTGAAGAAGTTGTAATGCTGCTGCAAGTCTTCACATGCTTGGTCTTAAAATCTTCAACTCCCTAGTAGTTTTCTTCATCTTCCATTAGCACTCTAAGGACTTGGTCATAATCACTAAGGACTTGGTTTATATCCAAAGTGAAAGAAGAATAGGAAGGCGGAAAAGGATAAAGAAAATATGTAATTTTTCTTCTAGGCTTCATCGTAACTTTCTCCTTGGTGTGATGTCTTCATTGAACTTACTAGACTTTGGTTTTTTCACACTTGATATTTCTTCAGAGTTGTCTTGGATATAACTTAGCCACCATGAAGTCTAAGAGAAAGATAAGAAGAGAGAAGGACTTAGAGGAATAAAGGGGGATGGTCTTCTTGCAGTTCCTCTTGATTTTCTTCTAAGTGTTTTTGCTTCTTGGAGATGCCTTCGGAGTTTTGTTTTTCTTGGCTAAGTCTTCATTGGCCTTCTAGTCTTCATGTTAAGAATCTCAAGTGTCTAAATGCATAGCACTTTACCAAAACACTAGGTTGAGAATAACCCTAACTTAGGGAAAATGAGGAAGAAGTTTTCCTATAAGGAGTATAACCATACAATAGATATGCCATGCATGCAATGCAATTACTTTCTAAGGACAACACTTAACAAAATAAAACAAATAAGTTTTTTCTAGATGCTAAAATTTTCTTAGGAAAAGATTTAGCATCTTTAAGATGTTGAATGTCGTGGTGGTTTTACGGCAGATGCCATAGGATGGCTAATTTGTGGGGCCGATGGACGTTGGTGGATCCGGGGAGGGATAGCGAGCTAAAGAGCTCACACGCGGGAGGATCCCGGTACAACCGAGACCTCCCAGGAACAAGAAACAAGATCAAAGCACGAAGGGGAAGATCTAACAAACAAGAACAAATGCTCGAAGGCACACCACACACACGATATACCCAGGTTCAGGGCCCTCGTGAGGAGGTAACACCCCTACTCCTGCCTTTCCTCTCTATATATTTGTGGTACAAGAGCTACAACGTGCTACAAGCTCTCTCAAAGGGAGGAGTACGAAGAACTAGATGAACTCAAGGTGAGAAGGAGTGAATGCTATCTCAGTAAATGTGACTATAGCTTTGGCTCTCAAGTCGGTCTCCTTCTCTCAGGAGCAGTTATGGCGCCTTTTATAGAGTTCCGGCCAGGAGGGCCGGAAACCCTAAATCGGCTTGGCCCCACCGGACAGACCTAGCCGGCATGCCGTCACCGGCTAGTGCGACCTAGTCGCCGGGCTATCCGATGTAGCCCCGTCGTCATCATCTCGTTAAGGACGGCAGGCGCCGTCCTGCATCATCATTGTCCCCCTGTCAGAGACAAGACATGTCTTTGCCATCCCGGATAGCCTTTTCCGGATTGCCGGGCTAGGCATGTCAGGTCTTGCCATACCACGATCGTACCGGGTGACGCGCTCCCGTGCCAGGCGGGAGGTGACCATGCTTCCGTGTCAGGCGGGAGGTGACCATGCTTCCGTGTCAGTCGGAATGGTACTTCCCCCCGCAACAGACGGGAAAGCCTGCTATAGACCGTTGACGGCCGACCGGAAGCCCTCTCGCCGGCTACCTCCTTGCTTGCCACTATGATCCTCTTCTGCATAAGATCAATACCGAGACATATATTCCGGTTAATACTTACTCGGACTACCTATCCGGTAAAACCGAGTACACCTTCATCCGGGAGTCTCCCCGGAGTCCTAGATCCGGGATCCTTTCCGGAGGCGTCCGAGCTCGTCTCAGGATGAGTATCTCTAGGCCTAGCCTCCCGAAGATGTCTTAGCTTATCAGCAAAGACATCTTCAAGAAGGTAGTTCTTAGAGGAACCACCCGCTCATGCTTGTGCTGCGATTGTGAGGGCCGGGGGTGTCTATTTATAGCTGCGAGACCTGACCCTTGCGCTTGCCAGGAGGCACTTTGTCCTCTACCAGCGCTGAAGGGCCAATCTGCCCTTTCAGTACAGCAGGAGGTGTCCCTTGCTCTCGCCAAAGGTCGGGCACCGTTGACAACTTATTGAATTCTACCGGGATCTGCCCCTACCCGGGGGGCAGCCCCCCGACACTAGTCCCCGAAGCTGGTGCTGCACAGCGACCTCGGATGATGTGCGGGATCAGCTTTAAACAACAGCTATCTTCCGAGAACACATGACACAAGCCTTTTCCTATTTGCCGAAGTCGGTTCTTTCCGAGATCTTCTTACCGAGACTAAGTTTACCGGGAGGCGAAGCCTGCAACCGGATAACACATCCTCAGTAAATCTCGACCGTTGGCCTCCTGATGAATTCGAGACTGTGCGCCAGGGCCCACCCGACGTCCCGTCTGAGCAGAAACGCACTCGAGTGCTCCTGCGCGAGCACGCCGTCGCTTGGGTTCCCACGCCGGGATCCGCAACCGATCCGGAATCCAACCGTTGGGGCCGTGTGACCCTCGGTGTGGCCGGATCGGACGCTCCGGATAGCGCCACGTGGCTTGCTGCACAAACCAGATCCCACCCACGATCGTGGAGATCGTGGGCGGGAAAATTGGAAACCGCTCCGGAATCCCCCTCATAAATAGGGGACCGGAACGGTCTCCTCCCCTTCTTCTTCTTCCTCGCTCTTCTTCGACTACTGTCTCGAGCGCATCGCTGCCGCTAAGCTCGTCGCCTTTCGCCGGAGCCCGGACATCGTCGCCCTCGCCGCTCGCCGGAGCCCGGACACCGTCGCCCTCGCCGACCTTCTCTTCTCCGGTGAGTTCCTCTTCTTCGCTCCGATGATTTTCTCCGGTAGAACAACCGCCCGACTCCGGCCGTGCCGTAGCACGAGCGCGACTGAGCCACCGCCGGCGAGCACAACTTGAGCGGCGCGCACGAGGCGCATGGTGGTGATGCACCGTTACGGTAGGATGTAGATCGCTCACTCGCATTGTGCCTCGCCCGAGTCCAGCGCGAGCCTATTTTCCCCCTTTTGTTTTGATTATTTAGCACACGGTAGATATTGTTTCCCACCAACTCGGTAGTGTTTGGCAGTTTGTGCTCCGGCATCCTAGTTTCCGGTAGACCAACTCCGACTAACCGCCGCCGCATCTGCAGAGTAGCTCGGACACGTTCGCACACTTCTTCGACATGGGCGAAGAACGTACCCGGGGATGCTGGGATGGGTACGAGACCAAGCAGTCAGACCTGGACTGGCTGTATCGGACTCACCGGATTCCTCCGGAAGTCGAGAGCCGTCTCCCGGAGGGGGAGGTTGCACCGGAACCCCAACCCGGGGAATACGTGGTATTCCTCGCGCACTTCGAGCGTGGGTTCGGGCTTCCGGCTAGCCCCTTCTTCCGCGACTTCCTCGACCTCTACGACCTCCAACCTCACCATCTTCCCGCCAACGCCATTATGATGCTCTCGGTCTTCACCACATACGCGGAAGCATACCTCGGCATATGGCCATTTTTGGATCTCTGGGCCAAGTATTTCATTCTTCGCCGCCAAGCCATCCCCAATCCGGATAAGAAGATAAAAGACTTAGTCGATTGCGGAGCGGCCACCATCATCCCTCGCGCGGACTCCGGATTCCCCATAGTCAAGGGACTAGAGTCCTGCCGGAAGTGGCAGCGCAGCTTCTTCTACGTGAAGAACCGGGAGCACTCGGGAGATGGTCCGGGATCCTCGAATCCGGACTTCATCAATCTGCCGGAGTTCGCTATCGGTCCTCCGCGCGAATTCCGTCTCTGGAAGAAGCTTCCGGATAACGACGAGGTCAATTGCATGCACGACGTTCTGAACGTGCTAAAGGAGAAGATGACCGGCGATGATCTCCTGCGCTGCTTCATCATTCGCCGCGTCTGCCCCCTTCAAAACGAGTGCACAAGATGTGCCACATGGCCGGGAACCTAGACCCCACCCGGACCAGTATCTTTGGGCTAAGTCACGCAGGGGTCGTCCATCGCGTTCGAGCTATTGCCCGGGCGGAGATGACGGATGACTACACTTGGGGTGTCATTGGGGGATCCCGGAAAAAACCATGCGACCAGGTGCTTATATCAGTCTTTCGTGCATTCGCCTTCGTACATGCGTTCACCTGGACACCGACACGGCCTAATTTGTTTGCGCAGTTGTTTGAGCGTCAAATTGAAGAAGACGCTATCCACGCCAACGGGAATTTCGTGCCGAACTTCCCCAAACCGGACGAGATGCCGAGGGAGGACCCCGACGGCGAGGACCATCTCGCCATTCCTTTCGTCAAGGCTGCTGCCCCGGGTAATCCTTCAATCTCAGAGGCAGTTTTCATTTCTTCGGATGAGGAGGATGAGATTGACTGCCATATTCTCGATGTTATTGACGCTCTCCCTCTGAATTGGGCCTCAGCAGTGGTTCCGAAACCGACAACCGGGACCAAACGTGCCGAGAGCCGGAAGCGCGCGGCTTCCGACACCGAGGGGGCCGATAACCCCGGCAACCCCCCCAAGAGGAGCAAGCCAAGTAAGCAAACGACCGAGAAGCCTGCTCGGCGCCGACAAAGGGGTCCTCCCATGGTGGATTCCGGGTACGTTTTCCTTGCTTTATGTTGTCTGACTTTGTTTTCTCCACAACCATTACTAAGACATTTCCTTTCAGGGATGCGCTCGAGCTTCCGTCACCTGCTGTTCCTCCTCCTCCCGGGACTCGGACTCCCAGCCCGGCTCGGGCTTCTCCTTCACCTCCTCGCCCTTCTATCCGAGGAAGTGAGCCTGCCGCCTCCGGTGCCGCACCAGCTACCGTTGCGACCCCGGATGCACATCCGGTGATCGACGAGGTCCCGGTGCAGGCCACGACCACCTCGGGAGAAATTCTTCTTCCGGAGAGTCCGCGCCGGGTGCCCGGACTTGAGGCAGAGATCCTTAGCCCTCGCCGGCAGCCCGCGGCAAGCAGCCCCTCTCGGCCAGCCGCGACCAAGACCATCCCGGAGAAACAGCCCACAGCCTCCTCCCGGCCAGCTGATCCACCTGCCGGGAAGTCGCGCCCCAAGGTTGCTGGACAGAAGATACCTTCTGCCCCGCCCGCAGCTACCCCGACATCCTCGGCCCGCGACTTGGTGGTGCGCACGGGTATGTTTTCATCGTTACCACCGCCTCCCGCCGAGATCCCTACTGCTGCCTTGCGGATGCTGCGAGCAACTGTCAGTTCCTTTGTACCTTCAGGATCCCGGGATGCTGTCGCCGCTCGCGCTGCCGGCGGCACCGGCATACAGGTTGTTGACGAATACAACCAGGCCTGGCTTGCCGCCGACGCCTCCGAGACTGAAGGAGACTTGCACGCTGCAGGCCCAAGCCGCAACGCTCAAGCCCTGCATGCTCTCCAGGTGGCCGCGTTGGATGTTACTCGGGTGACCGAGGTAAGCTTGTTCTCTTTCTTTTATCAAAAAATACTTGTTCCTTCCACCACCACTAGTCCCCGAGATTGGTGCTTAGTGCTCTAGATTCCACCGAATAGCAGATCACTAGGTTCCAATCTTAGAGAAAAAATCCAGGACTCGGACACCGAGTCCCCCAGATCCTCCCAACCGGGTAGGTTGCTTCAAAATTTGCTCCATCACCACTAGTCCCCGAGATTGGTGCTTAGTGCTCTAGATTCCACCGAATAGAAGATCACTAGGCTCCAATCTTAGAGAAAAACCCAGGACTCGGACATCGAGTCCCCGAGATCCTCCCAACCGGGTTCCTTACATCTCTTCCAGACTGATTTCTCCTTCGCCTTGATTTCAGTAGTGCAGCCAGAAACGCCGCAACATCTTCAACCGGGTTCTTGCTGATCTCGGTCAGTCCAAGAAATCCGAGGAGCGCCTCCGGGAGGAGCGCGATGCTGCGCGCAAGGTCTCGGTTGACCAGAAGACCACACTTGCCACCGCGCAAGCGGAGATCACGCGGCTCAACGGCGAGCTCGAAAAGGTCAAGGCTGCTGCGACCGACATGAAGACGCGCTTCATCGAGGCGAGCAAGAAGCAGAAAGAAACCTTGGACCAGTCCGAGGCGCGCGCGCACAATGCCGAGACCGAGCTGGCTCTCCTCCGATCACGGTCTGATACTTGGCTCTCCGAGATCACTGTATTGAACCGGGATCTGAACAGTAAGTGGACCGACATCCCTCTTCTCTTGCTGCTGCCTTTCTTCGATGTTGCCTTTCTTATGACTTAGCTGTTTGACAGTTCTTCTTTTTAAAGGGGAATTCGAGCACTCCCGGGAGGCTGCCGCCAAAGCCGTTGCCGCCGCCCGAGAGAAGCGCGCCGGGAAGGGTCCCATTTCGGATGCCTGGGACATCGAGGATCACCTCACCGCGTTGAAGGCCCGGATAGTACCTCTTCGGTCTATCGGTACTGAACTTCTCAGCGCTGTGGTCCACGTCCACGGCGCACTGTGGCCAAGCATCCGCGGGACGCTCTCAATTGCCGAGCTCGCGAGCGCACTTCGGGGTGCCGGGAGGCGCATCCACGCCTGGAAGCGTTCCGGTGCGCGGGCTGGCGCCGACTAGGTCTTGACCCAAGTACTCAGTTGGTACGAAGGTCTCGATCTGGGGGCGATCCAGCGGCTGCGGACGACCTTGGCGTGGGTTAGCGATCCGGAAAGGGTTCAGCGCCGACAAGAGGTGGCGCACCGCATCGCCTCTTGGGCCAGCATCCGCGCCTTCACCATCAGTGCCGTTCCTTCTAATTCTGAATCAGAGGGTGAGGACGACGAAGATACCGGCGCGACCGGCGACGCGGAAGAGGAGGCTCCGGAAGAAGACGATGCCGCCTCCGGTGCCGCGCCCGATACCGTGGTGCCCCGGGATGTTGCGAGTTCGCCGAGGCCCGAGGTCTCCCAGGCCGAGGTGCACCTCGACGCCCCGAGTAGTGCTGCCGGAGCTGAAGCCGAAGTCGCTCCCGCTGCTGCTCCTGCTGGTTCTACTGCTGCTGCTCCCGAGGCTGCTGCTCCCGAGGTCTCCGTCGAGAAGCCGACTTCCCCTACCGCTTAAAAAACTTAAGAGTAGATTCGTCAAATACCCGGGATGCCGGGTGCCATATGTAATATATACTTATACTATTTTCGTTTCGCAGTGAACTACCTATTTGAACAATTTATGCCAATGTATTCTGTTTTGAGTTCCCGACTTGCCTTTCATGTTTACCGTACTTAGGTAATTTCTGCTCTTGTCTACCATTTCGGCGTTCGACAGTCGAGTCACAAAACTCCACATACGACATACATTACTTAAACAACCCGAGCTCCGGCTAACGAATTCCCGACATAAACAACAATTTAGCAAAAAACAAGCATGCCGGATAAGTTCCTGCTCCAAGTCCCCGAGACCATTTTCGTGTTTCCCACCTTCCCTCTCTTTGCTCTTGACTACCATTTCGGCGTTCGTCAGTCGAGTCACAAGATGATTTCACATGACATACATTACTTTGACTTTGAGAATCGGACTCGGAACTTCCCGTCATGCACACAATATAAAAGATAGCTATCCGGCAGTCCCCGGGTTCCTTCCCGGGATGCCGGTACAACACAATAAATAAACTTGACGAAACAGAAGTAAAAAAGAGCACAGAACCAGGCAGTCCCCGGGTTCCTCCCGGGGTGCCTTACTTCCATAAATATTGAAAATTGAGATACACATACACTGAGCCCTTTATGTGTAAAAGGGTCGGAGTAGAGCTACATTCCATGGACGCTTGGTTTCCTCACCGGATTTGTCCATTACACCTTTCCTAGCCTCCTGTGCATCTACAAGGTAATAAGAATCATTGTGCAATGCCCTGCTTATCACGAAAGGTCCCTCCCATGGAGGTGACAACTTATGCATTCCGGCCGTGCGTTGGATGAGCCTCAGCACCAAATCCCCTTCTCGGAACACCCTCGGGTGTACTTTCCGGCTATGATAGCGACGTAGATTCTGTTGATAAATTGCAGACCGAGATAGTGCCAACTCTCTTGCCTCTTCGAGTAAATCGACATCATCTTCCCGAGCCTCCTTGGCCTCGGTCTCGGTGAACATTGTCACTCTCGGGGAGTCATACTGTATGTCGGTCGGGAGTACTGCCTCAGCACCGTATACCATGAAAAATGGTGTGTACCCGGTAGACCTGTTCGGTGTAGTCCGGAGACCCCACAAGACCGCTGGCAACTCCTCTATCCAGCATCCCGGAGTTCTCAACAGTGGTTCGATCAAACGAGCTTTGATGCCGGCCAAGACCAAGGCATTTGCTCTCTCGACTTGCCCATTTTCTTCCGGGTGGGCGACTGATGCTACATCCAGCCGGATTCCCTTCTCAGCACAAAATCGAGCGAATTTCCCCACAGCAAAGTTGGTTCCATTATCTGTGATAATGCTGTGTGGGTATCCGTATCTCAAGATGATGTCTTTCAGGAATTGCACAGCGGTGTGTCCATCGCACTTCCGGATTGGTTTGACCTCTATCCACTTGGTGAATTTGTCCACCATGACAAGTATGTGTGTCATATTGCCTCTTGCCGGTTTGAACTGCCCAACCATATCCAAACACCATACTGCGAATGGCCAAGTGATGGGGATTGTTTTCAGTGCTGACGCCGGCATGTGTATCCGGTGAGCAAATATCTGGCATCCTCCACACTTTCGAACAATATCCCCTGCTTGCTGCAATGCAGTGGGCCAATAGAACCCATGCCGGAATACTTTTGCCACCAGGGCCCGGGATGATGCATGATGCCCACATTGCCCCTGATGTATTTCCAGTAGCATCTCTTGTCCTTCTGCCGGTTCTACACACCTCTGGAGTACCTCAGTGACACTTCTCTTGTACAGCTCTTGATTGATGACTGTGTATGCTTTTGATCTTCGCAATATCTGTCGGGCTTCCACTTCACTCTCCGGGAGAGTTCCTTCCGAGATATAAGCCATAATGGGTTGTGCCCATCCCGGGACAGGTCTAACCGGGAATATGGGAGCGTCTATGTCCATTGGCTCTGCCGACATCACCTCTATCATCATCTTTCTCTGCCTCTCTGAGCACTGGGACGCAGTCCCCGAGTTCGATGTTATGCTCCCGACATCTACTTCCATGGGTACTGCATCTGAACCAGGCTCCTTGGGGATGAAGATAGAATCTGACTCGGGTGATGGTTGTATAGATGGCTTCCTCAAATGCTCCAGAGCTATCCCGGGTGGGATTGCATCCCGAGATGACCCTAGCTTGGACAAGACATCCGCTGCTTCGTTTTCTCCTCTGGGTATGTGCTTGAACTCGCATCCTTCAAAAAATCCGGAAATTTTCTGCACATGAAACCTGTATAAGGCCATGTTTGCATCAAGAGCATCCCAATTTCCCGACACCTGTTGTACTACGAGGTCCGAGTCACCAAAGCATTCTATCCGGCGGATACCGATCTCCTTGGCGACGTTCAGTCCATGAACCAAGGCCTCATATTCTACGACATTGTTGGATGCCCGAAAATGGATCTGCAGCACATACTTCAGTACATCTTGTTTTGGGGAAGTGAGAACCACTCCGGCACCCAATCCGATCTTAGCCTTTGAGCCATCGAAATGCATCCTCGAGAAATTGTAATCCGGCATCGGAGGTTCATACTGCATCTCGGCCCAGTCTACCAAAAAGTCCGGCAGCGCCTGCGACTTGATGGCATCTCGTCTCTCATACGCCGGAGCATATGGAGACAACTGGATGGCCCATTTGGCTACCCGGCCGCTAGCATCCTTGCAACCGATGATATCGGCCAGAGGAGCTTCGCATACCACCGTGATCGGGTGTTCCTGAAAGTAGTGCTTGAGCTTGGTCACTGCCATGTACACCCCATATGCCATCTTCTGGTAGTGCGGGTAGTTCTGCTTGGACTCCGAGATCACCTCACTGAGGTAATACACCGGCCTCTGTATCAGCTTGCCCCCTTCTTCCCTCTCTACCACCATTGCCACACTGACTACTCGGTTGGTTGCGGCAATATACAACAGCATAGGTTCCTTGGGTAATGGGGATGCCAACACAGGTGCTGTTGAGAGCATTCTCTTCAAATCGTTGAACGCCGCGTCAGCTTGCGGGGTCCAAACAAATGTCTTGCTCTTCTTCATCAGCTGGTACAGAGGCAAGGCCTTCTCCCCAAGTCGGCTCACAAATCGACTTAGGGATGCAAGACACCCGGTAAACTTCTGCACATCCTTGAGGCGCACGAATTTTACCCGGGTTGACCTCGATTCCCCGGCTTGAGATGAGGAAACCGAGTAACTTCCCCGCCGGAACCCCAAATGTGCACTTATCCGGGTTCAACCTCATCCAGAATCTTCTTAGGTTCTTAAATGTTTCCCTCAGATCATCTATCAATGAGGCTTTTTCTTTTGTCTTTATGACTATGTCATCGACATAGACCTCGGCATTCCGGCCTATCTGATCATGCAAACATTTCTGCATGCATCTCTGGTATGTAGCGCCAGCATTCCTCAAACCGAAAGTCATGACACGATAGCAATAAGCCCCGTAAGGGGTAATAAAAGCAGTTTTCAATTGATCATCCAGATTAAAAGGTATCTGGTGAAAACCAGAATAGGCATCTAAAAAAGTCAAAAGCTCACTCCCGGCAGTGGAATCTATCACTTGATCTATTCGGGGCAGCGGAAAGGGGTCCTTCGGACAAGCTTTGTTGAGGTTGGTGAAGTCGATGCACATGCGCCACACCTTAAGCAGGAGGGGATCATCCTTCTTCTTCTCCACCAGGACCGGATTCGATATCCAATCCGGGTGCAGCACCTCCATGATGAATCCGGCGGCCCGCAGTATAGCCAGATGCTCCATGACAGCAGCTCTTCTCTCATCCGAGGGGCGCCTAGTCGGTTGCTTCACCGGCTTCGCATCCGGTCTAACAAATAGAGAGTGCTCAGCCAACTCCCTCGGGACGCCTTGCAGATCGTCACTCGACCACGCAAAAGCATCCCGATTCTCACCGAGGAAGTCGACGAGCTCGCCTTCCTATTTGCTGTCCAGGTTGCTGCCAATGATAACTTGGCGCTCCGGGTTGGTGGGATCCACACACACCTTCTTGGTCTCCTTGGGGGGCTGGAATGACGCACCCTGCTCCGGGTTCACCATCCCGGGCATTCCGAGTTGGGAGGTCTTGGCCATCGCCACCACCTGCTGGATCCTCTTCTTCTCTTCCGCGATCACCAGAGACTCAGCCAAGCACGACCCCACCGAGGCACATTCCATGGAGCGCTTGTGGTCCCCCGAGATGGTGATTACACCGTTAGGTCCCGGCATCTTCATCTTGAGGTAGCCCATGTGAGTTGAAATCATGAACTTGGCCAGGGCTGGCCTGCCGATCAGTGCGTGATACGGGCTCTCGAGGTCCACGACCTCGAACTCCAAGCTCTCGGTTCAGCAGTTCTCCCGAGTTCCGAATAGCACCTCAACCCAGAGTTTTCCCATGGGCGAGCACGAGACTCCGGGCACAATGCCGTGGAAGGTTGTCTCGGTAGGTAACAGGGTATTCATGGACACTCCCAGCTTCAGCATCGTGTCCTTGTACATGATATTAATGGCACTGCCATTGTCAATCAGAACCCGGCTGAAGCGGACGTTGAGGTTAGGTCCGACAAAAGTTGGGTCCACTACCAAGGCATACGCTCCCGGCTTAGGCATCACACGGGGGTGATCCTTCCGGCTCCACGTGATCTCCATCTCGGACCAGTGCAACAACTTGGGCACCGCCGGGATTACAGCATTCACCTCCAGGGCCCGTTGCCGCACACTCTTTCCGTCAGTGGGCTCAGTCACGAAGACCACATAGCTCTAATGAGCCTCCCGGTAGTTACTCTGTTGGTGTCCGGCTTGGTTACCGTTGTCGTTCCGGGTGTGCACCACATTCACCGGGCAAGGTGGGGGTCCTCTCGGAGGAGGGGGAAGTCGAACAGCATTGGCCCCTGATGTCGGAGGAGGGGGTCTAGGGATATTAGGCCGAGATGCCGGAGCACCCTGCCGAATAGCTCCCGAGCTGCCTTCCTGCAACGTGCGCTGATACCAACTGCACTGCCGAGTAGAGTGGTTCGCGGGCTTGTTGGCCTCCAGAGTATGGTAGCAGCATGGCTTGTTCAGCATCTCTTCATACGTCAGGGGCTTCTTTGGTTCCACCCAAGTCTTCTGCACCTCCTGACTCTGACCCCAAGCCGGGCCATTTGTCTTTTGCCGCTGGCTGTTGCCGGCATCCTCCTGCTCCCGGGTCACCGCTGCGACGTGCTGTGCGGCATGGTGGTACTCGGGCTGATTCCACTTGTGGCCGAACTCCTGGCGATCATGGGTTCTGCTCGGTCCTGAACGCTGAGGTCCCGCATTCCTCCTGTTGAAGTCACCGACATCCACCAGGGGTTGCATGGGATCTCCAAGCGTATAGGTATCGGCGATGCGCATGGTCTCTGCCAAGGTCGTTGGCATCTTTCTCTGCAACTTCTGCCACAGCATTGAGCCATGCCGGCATCCTTGTGCAAACCAGGAGATGGCCTGCGCCTCCACCACTCCTTCGCAAGAGTTGTGAATATTGCTCCACCGGGTGAGGTACTCCCGGTCGGTCTCGTTGCTCCTTTGCCTACAGATGGCGAGCTGTTGAGGCCTGTTGGGCCTTTTGTACGTGTTGGTGAAGTTACTGATGAACGCTTCCTCAAAGTCTAACCAGCAGTCTATGCTGCCAGTTCTCAAGTTGTTCAACCAGATCCGGGCTGGTCCTTCTAACATCTGCGGCACATAACGTACCGCCCATCTTCTGTTTCCACCGGCTATGCTTACTGCAGTTACATAGTCGGTTAGCCAGTCCTCCGGCTTCTTGCTGCCGTCATAAGTCTTGGCACCCCTGTTGAGCTGAAAGTTCCGAACAGGTGGCTCCCGCATGATCCGAGGTCCAAAGCATGCAGGTCCCGGGGGTCCTTGCTCTTCCACCAACTCGGATTGATGAATCCGGTCGAGCCGGAATCTGGCGTCTGCCGGGTTCAGCTGCCTGGTCCCTATCCGAGATCCCAAAGGGTTCTCGTCCGGCTGATACCCGAGCTGCTGCAGCCTCGAGTTGCCATCATTGAGCCTGTCCTACACAGGGATCACGGCCTGCTGTGGAACGGAGGCGACCTCCCTCTAAGGGTTTCCCTGATCGTGAGGAGGATTCCGGGGTGGATTACCACGGCCAACCGCGTTATTGTTTCCTACACCCAGGTTACCATCCCCACGGGTACTTCCCGCCTGTCCCGAGTTACGCTGTCCGGCCTGTCCGGCTTGCTGGATACCGGCGAAGGCCGGGTCATAGGTCTGTAGCTGCTTGTTCTTCCCGGAACCTCGATGTAACATCCCAACATTTTATAATGTTCAAAAATCACTAAAATTTAAAACTTGTATTGTTATTAAAATAAAATATTAAATGCATAAGGAAACCAACTACAGAAGACTTCAAAGTTTAATATTTCAAATGTCACAGTTTAAAACATTATATTATCCCCTGTATTTCAAAAAACTTTAAAATATAATTTGAGAAATATTCTACAAACTACAATCAGTTTTATTTTAAATAAATTAGTTTCTGTATAAGTATTTGAATTAAACCACTTAGCCATATCTGTTCAATAAATATAAGATTATTCAAAAGGATATACATTTACTAAATGGTTTTCATTCCTTTAACTAAGTTCAAAATATAGTTTGGAAATTATAAGCCTATAATGTATAACATTAAAACTTCATAAAATTTAAATTAATGAATTAGCCAAATAAACATTTCATTGGATTAAATGAATTCCATCTATTTATTTTCAGAACATGAAAGGATTAATGGATTTTAAATAAGAATAAAATCAAAACAAAAATCCTTTCCAAAGTTGTTATGAAGTTTTCAAATGAATTATCATAATATAAAATATAATGTTGCACAAAGTATTTTCAATTAAAAATGAATACCTTATCTTTCACATTTTCCTAAAACATTATGTATATTTTGTTCTTTAATAATATGCCAAGATAAAGATGAATGATTTCAGCAAAACAAGTTTAAATAACTTAAATTCAAACATATTGAAATATGAGTATTTTACAAATTTATTTAGCCAAAAGAAAATCTGAATAAGATAGAAATTCAAATTTGACTTTAAGTGTCAAATTTGTAATTAATCAATATTTCAAAATATTATTCTACAAAAATATTCAAAACACTCCCACAATTGGTTTAACAGAAGAATAATAATATTACAAATTTTTAGAAATTAATTTGACATCATTTGGAGTTATAAATCAAAAGATATGAATTAAACAAAGAAAAACAGAAAAAGAATTATGGGATGACGTCAGCGATGACGTCATCATCGTCAACCTCCAGCCGGAGATTTCGATTCCGAAAATCCTCCAACGAATCATTCCAAAATTCGGCGAGTCTGTTGCGGGATTCGATCTCCTATTTTCCCCCTATAAAACCCCTGCACCACGGCCTCCCTTTGCCCTCTTTTTCCCTCTCGTTGTGCGCCGCCAGGCCGTTCAAACCTCTCGCCGGAGTACATCTAGCGCCGCCGCCATTTTTCTCTGTTCCCGGGCGAGGTGAGCCTTCCCCGTTGCCGTGATGCCCTCCTAACCCTCCCTCGTGTCCTGGCGCACCTCCTGATGATTTCCCCGCGCTCTTCTTGCAGCAAGTCGAGAGGGGAGCTCGAGCGGAAGTTCGCCGGCGTCCCGTACCTCTCCGCTTGCGTGTCCACGTGCTTCGGGAAGAACGGGGAGACGCCGCCACCTCCATCGCCCTCCCCGCGACGCGCCGCGCTCGGGGCTACCCTCCGTTCATCCGGGGAGGTGCGGAAACGACCGGAGCGTCGTCGACCGAGGCAGCGCCGCCGTCCCCTCCATCGCCGGCCACCGGAGCGCCGCCACGGTACGGTTCTTCGTTCCCCACCGTCCGATCTAATTTTCACGGCTTAGATTAGATGGACGAGGACGAACGGGTACGATCCGATCTGGACCGTCAGATCCAGATCTGACGGCCCAGATCTGGTAACTTAACCACGTCAGCGCCACGTGGACAGCACAGTCAGCAGCCACGTCAGCGCCAGCGTGTAAATCGAATTTCTATTTAATTTTAATTGGAAAATTTGCAGATTAGTCCCTGTAATTAAAACATCCATAACTTTTTAACCACAACTCCAAATTTAATAATTTTTATATATTTGGAAAGCTCTGGATGTGTAGAATAATTTGGATCTGACAAAATTCAAATTTGACTTAGTATAAAATATTCAAATTTCAAATGGAGAATTTGAGTATATTTGTAATAACTTTAAATCTATAAATCCAAAAATTGCAAATAAATATGTTTTAGAAACTTTAGAATATTTGTAAATTAATACCACTGCTATAAAATATTTTTGGAGTAATTTTTTGAATGATTTCATAGTTGTGTGTTTAATTTGAATAGTTTGACTAATTTTGAAATAACTTTTAATAGAAACATTATTTTTGATTAAATCCAATTACAATAGAGTTAATTAAATGCTCCCTGTCTATTAATATTAATTATAAGATTTTGTTATAAAAATTTAGTCATAGGAAACTTTAATCTTATAATGATCCCTTTTATTTTATTTTCCAAAACTAGGAATTAATTAAATTGCATTTATAAATTCATGCATATATTTAAAGAAATCACAAGAGTTATTTTTATGTTTCTTGTGATTTAAAATTTCATTGCATTCATAGCATATTTTATTCTCATAGGAAAACCCCTCTTCTATAGTTTTCCCTAAGTTAGAATTATTTTCAAACTTAGTATTTTGGGAAAAGTGCTATACACTTAGACACTTAGTAATTTTCAAGATGGAGCTAGAAGACCATTGAAGGACTTAGCCAAAAACAAGACTTCAGAAGTACCTTCAAGGAGAAGAAACACTTAGAAGAAAATCAAGAAGAAAATCATGAAGGACTTAGAAAAAACAGACTCTGGAAGCATCCCCAAGATGTCAAGTACTTAGAAGAAAAGTGAGAAGAAATTCAAGAAGACCAACCTTCCCTTTCTATTCTCTAAGTCTTTCTCTCTGTCTTTCTTCTCCTCTGAGATTGCATGAAGACTAAGTAAATCCAAGACCAGCCTCGAGGATACCAGAATCATCAAGTCTGAAGATCCATCAGGACAACCAGGACTTCAATCAAGACATCCTTAAAGAGAATATTACAAGTCTGGAGATGAAGCCTGGAGGACAACTACATCTTTCTTTCTATCCTTTCCCTCTTGCCTAATCTTGTCTTCTAGACTTAAACAAAATTTGATCATGATGTTATCATCTTGATGTTGTTGGATCCTAGCAGCATAGTGGGATGAAGCGGCCTGGAAACAAACCTTACATGTCCACGTACATGAGACCTGTTCCACAATTTAAGTGGCTGGCCGGGTGTCTGTCTCTCTCACTATAGTGAATGTCCAACTTACAAAGAGTTGATAATAATTGTGATCATCTTGAGCAAATGACTTAGTATTTTTCTCTAAGTATGTTGCACATCAAGACTAAGCCATTAGAGTGCTTGTTTCAAGAAGTTATAAAACAAAGTATGAGAATCCAACTTAAGACTTTAGTCCTTAGTCCTTTTGGACCAACACATTTGCCTTACATTAACTTAAAAGATTTTCCATAGCTTGAAAAAGCCTTTCTAGCCTTAGGAATATTTTGCACATCATACATAAACATATTTTCCTTAGAAAGTTTTATAAAACTTATTTATTCATCTAGTATGTGTTGTATGCATTGTGAGTTTTGCTTGCTGTTGATTGTTGTATTGTGTTTGCTTATATTGTCTAGATTGAACGGAGAGCAAACGTTCGTTGTTGAAAAGAGTTGTGAACAACGACAACATTCAAAGGCAAGTGGCACACCTCATAAACTTCCTATTTTTATGCATTACTTAGTGTATTTTTATATGCATGTGTTGCTATGCTAAACCTGTAGAATCCCTTATTCTTGTGTCTAGGTTCCTATGCAATACTTAGTAGAATGATTGATGCTATGCAAATGTTGTTTTGTGAAAATCTAAATTCTACTAAGTTAAGAATGAAACACCTGGGTGGTAATTGGTCGGATGGTTTATGTTGAGTGGCTACTCGGTCCATTTCTATGGTTCCTAAAGGGTAATGCACACTTGAGAACGGCCACCCAGGAACAGAGGAATCTGAAGAACTCCGAGTGAAGATTGCTTCCAGTGCAGCCATTGCCATATGGGCTCTGGCTTGATCAATTATGTTGCATGGACTCTCTCCGGCTTGACAAGCAGATGTAGGGGATGATAGGTGGAACGGGTCAAGCCAGGTGGGAGGGAAAATGCTTCTGAAAGATCTCGTCTCATTCTCTCCTTTCCTTATCACAAATGGTGTGTAAAGGATACCTTGGGTTGAATGGGTACAATGGTGAAAGTGCACAACCTCTGCAGAGTGTAAAACTAAGTACTTAGCCGTGTCCCCGGTTACGGACAATTTTGAGCAGCTGATCAAGGACGTCAACGGAGGATTCCACCATTCCAACTTCAAAAGTAAAACTTGATGGGTGAACAAGGGTAGAATGAGGCAGTGGATTTCATGCCACGGATGTCTCGAATAGAAGAAAAGTGTTTTCAAAAGAATAGGAAAAATTGGCTTTATGCAAATTAGCCTTGAGCTCCACCAGCCAAATATTCATATAGGCTTTAAAGTTATTCCATAAGTGTCCACCATAGTGTCACTTGCCAGACTCCATTTTTAATGGAATCTGACCCACGTTGTTGCAATATTTTTCTTATTGCAGATTTGATCAGATGACGAGTGAGGTTTCGTAAAGGTTTCGAGTCTACAACCAACATGTTTTCGCCTGTGGCAGCATGAAAGTTATTAGAGACTCACTGCTATTGTATTCCGCTGTGTACTTTTTCAATGCTAGCTTTACGCTATGCAACTTGTAACAAATATTTTGTAATTCTGGATCATCGATGTAATATAATTGATGCTTTGTTGTGATATTACATCGTAAACTGTGTGTGCAAATGAAATCGATCCAGGGATTTGCACTATACACAGGTATCTGCCTTATTAAAAGTGCAGGTACGCTACAGATGGTATCAGAGCACTGTGTTGCCTGTAGGTTCGAAACCCTAGGTTTGGATAGAAATAGGTTTGACCATAGGATTGAAAATCTATTTTTCTTCACATTTCTAAAAACAAATCTTTTCACCATGTCTTCTCGTATTCTCATCTACTATCAACCTTCTAAAAACCTCTTATCTTTTTCTAGATGACCATGTTCGTATAGTCTAAGTCTGATCCTGCTGGCTCATATGGAAAAGCTACGATTAATCATGAAGTTCTGCATGTATGGAAGACCACTGAAGAACCAGATTTCAACCAACACTTCTAAGATATCCAAGAAAGTTGAACAAGAACTTGAAGCAGTCATGAAGGAGGTAGATTTGACCACCACCAAAAATAGAATGACGATATCGTGTTAGTGTATTGATCATATCAAATTAAGATTGTTTGTTTGTTTGTTGTGAACCTTGTTGCTTGATGTTTGTTAGATGTTGATTGATTTTTTTATAGACTTGTTGCCTTGTTTTGTTTGATTGAACTAGGATTCCTCCATAAGTGCAAATAATTCAACTCATTGCTTTCTAAACCAAACAGATGCCTCACCCCAATGCCAACATCAATGATTTGCATACAACTATGCGACTATTATTAGAGAACCAGAGTCAGCTGTTGAAGATGATCAATGACCAACTACCTAAGATTGATCAAAGCCATAGGGATTTTGAAGAGAACCTTATGACCAAACCAAAAGCATGCAAAACTTGTGG
Organism: Poa annua; assembly: GCA_026929855.1. Classification (NCBI taxonomy): domain Eukaryota; kingdom Viridiplantae; phylum Streptophyta; class Magnoliopsida; order Poales; family Poaceae; genus Poa; species Poa annua. Next base: position 32,165,988 of record CM049428.1, read on the forward strand.
AGAGATAGGACATACGTCCCAAGAATGCACTGATGAGTGGCCCCATGGTCATACTGGACATCCAGTTAGGGAATGCCCCACAAGTCAGATGTCTTGCTGTTTTTGTGAAGCAACAAATCACGTTCCAACTCAACATCAACTCTACCCCGTGGTGCAAGAAGTCAGTCAGCAAGCCAAAAAGGGGATACAACAAAATCTCATGAAGCATGTGGAAGTACAAGAAAACAAGGAGGAACACAAAAGAGATACTAGCCATATAACATGTTTTACATGTGGAGAACTAGGACATTATTCATGGGGCTGCAAAGAGAAAAGGACTGGTCAGGATACTGAACCAAATCTTCATCAAAATGAGACTGTGAGTCATACTAAGGTGAAGAATGAGATAAGAGTAAGGTCACTTCCGAAGAAATCCAAGAGTAAATCCAAGTGTTGCTATAAATGTGAAGGAGATCACCTAGCTCGAAATTGTCCCATCAAACGAGACTGGACTTCTTTAATTGAGATAGAATATAGCAAACAAGATATGGAAGAGCTTTTAGCCCTGGAAACATCTAAGAAGAAGAAAAGGAACTTAAGTGACGTAACTTGCTACAAATGTAAAGACAAAGGACATTATGCTGATAAGTGCCCAGTGAAGATGAAGGAGAAATGCCTTACCCGCTCACACAAGAAAATCATCAGACCCGGGATATGTCGCAGATGCGGAGCAACAGGACACTATGTCAGTGGCTGCCCTGAGTGGAAGAAGAATAAATCTCTCCAAGGACCGAGTGGAAAGCGTGAGTGCTAGAAGCTTTCTGTATCCACCACATGCCATTGTATTTTGAACATTTGTACGCCCTACCTCAGAGGAATAAACAAGATTACACAAAGTTTTTAGACTGACCACAAAAATTTCTTTTAAGGGTGGTAGCCACCTAGATAATTCAAACTCAGTCGCTTAAACACACAGATCTCAAACTATCTTTCTTTTCATCCTTCTAATCAGAAAAACCATTCACTGTCAAGTTTTCAAGTTTCCATGTCGGAAATTTCATTTCCCAAAACATCTCGAGTATCAGAATCATTCAAGCCCTTGCTTTCTTTTCTAGCCTCTCCGAATCTCGGGGACGAGATTCCTTTTAAGGGTGGTAGTCTGTAACATCCCAACATTTTATAATGTTCAAAAATCACTAAAATTTAAAACTTGTATTGTTATTAAAATAAAATATTAAATGCATAAGGAAACCAACTACAAAAGACTTCAAAGTTTAATATTTCAAATGTCACAGTTTAAAACATTATATTATCCCCTGTATTTCAAAAAACTTTAAAATATAATTTGAGAAATATTCTACAAACTACAATCAATTTTATTTTAAATAAATTAGTTTCTGTATAAGTATTTGAATTAAACCACTTAGCCATATCTGTTCAATAAATATAAGATTATTCAAAAGGATATACATTTACTAAACGGTTTTCATTCCTTTAACTAAGTTCAAAATATAGTTTGGAAATTATAAGCCTATAATGTATAACATTAAAACTTCATAAAATTTAAATTAATGAATTAGCCAAATAAACATTTCATTGGATTAAATGAATTCCATCTATTTATTTTCAGAACATGAAAGGATTAATGGATTTTAAATAAGAATAAAATCAAAACAAAAATCCTTTCCAAAGTTGTTATGAAGTTTTCAAATGAATTATCATAATATAAAATATAATGTTGCACAAAGTATTTTCAATTAAAAATGAATACCTTATCTTTCACATTTTCCTAAAACATTATTTATATTTTGTTCTTTAATAATATGCCAAGATAAAGATGAATGATTTCAGCAAAACAAGTTTAAATAACTTAAATTCAAACATATTGAAATATGAGTATTTTACAAATTTATTTAGCCAAAAGAAAATCTGAATAAGATAGAAATTCAAATTTGACTTTAAGTGTCAAATTTGTAATTAATCAATATTTCAAAATATTATTCTACAAAAATATTCAAAACACTCCCACAATTGGTTTAACAGAAGAATAATAATATTACAAATTTTTAGAAATTAATTTGACATCATTTGGAGTTATAAATCAAAAGATATGAATTAAACAAAGAAAAACAGAAAAAGAATTATGGGATGACGTCAGCGATGACGTCATCATCGTCAACCTCCAGCCGGAGATTTCGATTCCGAAAATCCTCCAACGAATCATTCCAAAATTCGGCGAGTCTGTTGCGGGATTCGATCTCCTATTTTCCCCCTATAAAACCCCTGCACCACGGCCTCCCTTTGCCCTCTTTTTCCCTCTCGTTGTGCGCCGCCAGGCCGTTCAAACCTCTCGCCGGAGTACATCTAGCGCCGCCGCCATTTTTCTCTGTTCCCGGGCGAGGTGAGCCATCCCCGTTGCCGTGATGCCCTCCTAACCCTCCCTCGTGTCCTGGCGCACCTCCTGATGATTTCCCCGCGCTCTTCTTGCAGCAAGTCGAGAGGGGAGCTCGAGCGGAAGTTCGCCGGCGTCCCGTACCTCTCCGCTTGCGTGTCCACGTGCTTCGGGAAGAACGGGGAGACGCCGCCACCTCCATCGCCCTCCCCGCGACGCGCCGCGCTCGGGGCTACCCTCCGTTCATCCGGGGAGGTGCGGAAACGACCGGAGCGTCGTCGACCGAGGCAGCGCCGCCGTCCCCTCCATCGCCGGCCACCGGAGCGCCGCCACGGTACGGTTCTTCGTTCCCCACCGTCCGATCTAATTTTCACGGCTTAGATTAGATGGACGAGGACGAACGGGTACGATCCGATCTGGACCGTCAGATCCAGATCTGACGGCCCAGATCTGGTAACTTAACCACGTCAGCGCCACGTGGACAGCACAGTCAGCAGCCACGTCAGCGCCAGCGTGTAAATCGAATTTCTATTTAATTTTAATTGGAAAATTTGCAGATTAGTCCCTGTAATTAAAACATCCATAACTTTTTAACCACAACTCCAAATTTAATAATTTTTATATATTTGGAAAGCTCTGGATGTGTAGAATAATTTGGATCTGACAAAATTCAAATTTGACTTAGTATAAAATATTCAAATTTCAAATGAAGAATTTGAGTATATTTGTAATAACTTTAAATCTATAAATCCAAAAATTGCAAATAAATATGTTTTAGAAACTTTAGAATATTTGTAAATTAATACCACTGCTATAAAATATTTTTGGAGTAATTTTTTGAATGATTTCATAGTTGTGTGTTTAATTTGAATAGTTTGACTAATTTTGAAATAACTTTTAATAGAAACATTATTTTTGATTAAATCCAATTGCAATAGAGTTAATTAAATGCTCCCTGTCTATTAATATTAATTATAAGATTTTGTTATAAAAATTTAGTCATAGGAAACTTTAATCTTATAATGATCCCTTTTATTTTATTTTCCAAAACTAGGAATTAATTAAATTGCATTTATAAATTCATGCATATATTTAAAGAAATCACAAGAGTTATTTTTATGTTTCTTGTGATTTAAAATTTCATTGCATTCATAGCATATTTTATTCTCATAGGAAAACCCCTCTTCTATAGTTTTCCCTAAGTTAGAATTATTTTCAAACTTAGTATTTTGGGAAAAGTGCTATACACTTAGACACTTAGTAATTTTCAAGATGGAGCTAGAAGACCATTGAAGGACTTAGCCAAAAACAAGACTTCAGAAGTACCTTCAAGGAGAAGAAACACTTAGAAGAAAATCAAGAAGAAAATCATGAAGGACTTAGAAGAAAACAGACTCTGGAAGCATCCCCAAGATGTCAAGTACTTAGAAGAAAAGTGAGAAGAAATTCAAGAAGACCAACCTTCCCTTTCTATTCTCTAAGTCTTTCTCTCTGTCTTTCTTCTCCTCTGAGATTGCATGAAGACTAAGTAAATCCAAGACTAGCCTCGAGGATACCAGAATCATCAAGTCTGAAGATCCATCAGGACAACCAGGACTTCAATCAAGACATCCTTAAAGAGAATATTACAAGTCTGGAGATGAAGCCTGGAGGACAACTACATCTTTCTTTCTATCCTTTCCCTCTTGCCTAATCTTGTCTTCTAGACTTAAACAAAATTTGATCATGATGTTATCATCTTGATGTTGTTGGATCCTAGCAGCATAGTGGGATGAAGCGGCCTGGAAACAAACCTTACATGTCCACGTACATGAGACCTGTTCCACAATTTAAGTGGCTGGCCGGGTGTCTGTCTCTCTCACTATAGTGAATGTCCAACTTACAAAGAGTTGATAATAATTGTGATCATCTTGAGCAAATGACTTAGTATTTTTCTCTAAGTATGTTGCACATCAAGACTAAGCCATTAGAGTGCTTGTTTCAAGAAGTTATAAAACAAAGTATGAGAATCCAACTTAAGACTTTAGTCCTTAGTCCTTTTGGACCAACACATTTGCCTTACATTAACTTAAAAGATTTTCCATAGCTTGAAAAAGCCTTTCTAGCCTTAGGAATATTTTGCACATCATACATAAACATATTTTCCTTAGAAAGTTTTATAAAACTTATTTATTCATCTAGTATGTGTTGTATGCATTGTGAGTTTTGCTTGCTGTTGATTGTTGTATTGTGTTTGCTTATATTGTCTAGATTGAACGGAGAGCAAACGTTCGTTGTTGAAAAAGAGTTGTGAACAACGACAACATTCAAAGGCAAGTGGCACACCTCATAAACTTCCTATTTTTATGCATTACTTAGTGTATTTTTATATGCATGTGTTGCTATGCTAAACCTGTAGAATCCCTTATTCTTGTGTCTAGTTTCCTATGCAATACTTAGTAGAATGATTGATGCTATGCAAATGTTGTTTTGTGAAAATCTAAATTCTACTAAGTTAAGAATGAAACACCTGGGTGGTAATTGGTCGGATGGTTTATGTTGAGTGGCTACTCGGTCCATTTCTATGGTTCCTAAAGGGTAATGCACACTTGAGAACGGCCACCCAGGAACAGAGGAATCTGAAGAACTCCGAGTGAAGATTGCTTCCAGTGCAGCCATTGCCATATGGGCTCTGGCTTGATCAATTATGTTGCGTGGACTCTCTCCGGCTTGACAAGCAGATGTAGGGGATGATAGGTGGAACGGGTCAAGCCAGGTGGGAGGGAAAATGCTTCTGAAAGATCTCGTCTCATTCTCTCCTTTCCTTATCACAAATGGTGTGTAAAGGATACCTTGGGTTGAATGGGTACAATGGTGAAAGTGCACAACCTCTGCAGAGTGTAAAACTAAGTACTTAGCCGTGTCCCCGGTTACGGACAATTTTGAGCAGCTGATCAAGGACGTCAACGGAGGATTCCACCATTCCAACTTCAAAAGTAAAACTTGATGGGTGAACAAGGGTAGAATGAGGCAGTGGATTTCATGCCACGGATGTCTCGAATAGAAGAAAAGTGTTTTCAAAAGAATAGGAAAAATTGGCTTTATGCAAATTAGCCTTGAGCTCCACCAGGCAAATATTCATATAGGCTTTAAAGTTATTCCATAAGTGTCCACCATAGTGTCACTTGCCAGACTCCATTTTTAATGGAATCTGACCCACGTTGTTGCAATATTTTTCTTATTGCAGATTTGATCAGATGACGAGTGAGGTTTCGTAAAGGTTTCGAGTCTACAACCAACATGTTTTCGCCTGTGGCAGCATGAAAGTTATTAGAGACTCACTGCTATTGTATTCCGCTGTGTACTTTTTCAATGCTAGCTTTACGCTATGCAACTTGTAACAAATATTTTGTAATTCTGGATCATCGATGTAATATAATTGATGCTTTGTTGTGATATTACATCGTAAACTGTGTGTGCAAATGAAATCGATCCAGGGATTTGCACTATACACAGGTATCTGCCTTATTAAAAGTGCAGGTACGCTACACTCGACTCCGGCTCCGTCTCTTGCTCTTGCTCTTGCTTCTGCTCAGATGCGGGGAAGAGGCCTCCCCGTCTGACTTCTGGCTATTGGGTCTGGCTGAGTGCACCTGGGACCCTGCCCCGGGGTTCTTCTTCTTGAAGGCCTGATTCTGACGGTTGGCCTCAATCACCAACTCGTTTACCTGCTCCTGCTGCTTACGCAGGGCCTCACCGGATAATCCCACCAACTCGGCCATGGCGGCCTCGGCGGCCCTAAGAGTTTTCGCCGGTGAGCTATACACCGGCTTCCCCGCCGAAATCCGGCTTCCGGTGTTACTGGTGGTGGCTCCACCAGCCAGCTCCTCATTCACCATCCTTCCTTTCTTGCGCAGATCCGCAATGCGCTTCTCCCGGGAGTCTATCTTAGGGAATCTGTGAGCTGCATTGTACTCCCGGAGGCTGGCGCTGAGCTCGCGGCGGATCTCGGCGATCTCCTGTGCTTCAGCGAGTAGCAACTTCCGCTGCTCCTCTAACTCAGCCGAAGTGGCCTGGGTATCCGCTCCGGCAGTTACCGGTACAGTCAACTTGGCAACCAGCCCCGAGAGGGGATCCGGGCGGCGTCGCGGCTGGGACGGCTGTGGATCACCATCTCGGGCCGTAGGCCTTTCCTGCGGGGGTTGGGCCAAATGGGGGTGGCCATCGGTATCGCCGTCAGCATCCTGGTACTCCTCCTCAGTTGCTCCGACCATCATTACTGCGACGGAATTCGGGGGGCGACCGGCACACAGACCCCGAGCAGCGCACAGCATGGGAGGATCCTCAGCTTCCCAGACCACGTCCGGGTAGCTACAGACAACTTCTCTGGCAACGTAGGTGGTGAAACCACCAAAGTCAATAAGACATCCGTTCACCGGAAACGGTCTGTTCCGGAAGCAGCATGCGTTGTCGCAGACGAAATCCATCTCCCCTAGCCTTACGAATAGGCCAGAGAGAACCCGAACGTCGAAATGAATGGGGGAGCCCGTCCGGATGTGTACACCAGCCAACGCCTCTGTCGGCCCCACGGTGGGCGCCAACTGTCGTGGTGGTGTCACGGCAGATGCCATAGGATGGCTAATTTGTGGGGCCGATGGACGTTGGTGGATCCGGGGAGGGATAGCGAGCTAAAGAGCTCACACGCGGGAGGATCCCGGTACAACCGAGACCTCACAGGAACAAGAAACACGATCAAAGCACGAAGGGGAAGATCTAACAAACAAGAACAAATGCTCGAAGGCACACCACACATACACGATATACCCAGGTTCAGGGCCCTCGTGAGGAGGTAACACCCCTACTCCTGCCTTTCCTCTCTATATATTTGTGGTACAAGAGCTACAACGTGCTACAAGCTCTCTCAAAGGGAGGAGTACGAAGAACTAGATGAACTCAAGGTGAGAAGGAGTGAATGCTATCTCAGTAAATGTGACTATCGCTTTGGCTCTCAAGTCGGTCTCCTTCTCTCAGGAGCAGTTATGGCGCCTTTTATAGAGTTCCGGCCAGGAGGACCGGAAACCCTAAATCGGCTTGGCCCCACCGGACAGACCTAGCCGGCATGCCGTCACCGGCTAGTGCGACCTAGTCGCCGGGCTATCCGATGTAGCCCCGTCGTCATCATCTCGTTAAGGACGGCAGGCGCCGTCCTGCATCATCATTGTCCCCCTGTCAGAGACAAGACATGTCTTTGCCCATCCCGGATAGCCTTTTCCGGATTGCCGGGCTAGGCATGTCAGGTCTTGCCATACCACGATCGTACCGGGTGACGCGCTCCCGTGCCAGGCGGGAGGTGACCATGCTTCCGTGTCAGTCGGAATGGTACTTCCCCCCGCAACAGACGGGAAAGCCTGCTATAGACCGTTGACGGCCGACCGGAAGCCCTCTCGCCGGCTACCTCCTTGCTTGCCACTATGATCCTCTTCTGCATAAGATCAATACCGAGACATATATTCCGGTTAATACTTACTCGGACTACCTATCCGGTAAAACCGAGTACACCTTCATCCGGGAGTCTCCCCGGAGTCCTAGATCCGGGATCCTTTCCGGAGGCGTCCGAGCTCGTCTCAGGATGAGTATCTCTAGGCCTAGCCTCCCGAAGATGTCTTAGCTTATCAGCAAAGACATCCTCAAGAAGGTAGTTCTTAGAGGAACCACCCGCTCATGCTTGTGCTGCGATTGTGAGGGCCGGGGGTGTCTATTTATAGCTGCGAGACCTGACCCTTGCGCTTGCCAGGAGGCACTTTGTCCTCTACCAGCGCTCAAGGGCCAATCTGCCCTTTCAGTACAGCAGGAGGTGTCCCTTGCTCTCGCCAAAGGTCGGGTACCGTTGACACCTTATTGAATTCTACCGGGATCTACCCTTACCCGGGGGGCAGCCCCCCGACATTGAATTTAATCATTAAAACAACACTTAAAAGTATTTAATCAATATTAAATTACAAAACCATAGAAAATTATTCTCCAATTTTTTTTTGAGTATTCCTATGACCAGTACTTAGACATTCAAATTGATAGCAAAAGAGTTTGATAAATTTTAAATTTTAAATTGAAAGTTATGTTCAAATTATCATTAATGCCACTTTTGAATTTCAACAAACTTTAATTTGACAAAACATAAAAGTAATGATGCCAAAAGTTTCTATTAGTAATAAGCTTTCCAAAAATATAAAGTTTGAAATTTTTGGCCAGGCCAATAAAAATTAGTGATAGATCTAAAATTTAGGGTTTTTCTGTAAAACTGCCGGTATTCGGTTGACTGTTGACTCTGACCGCTGACGTGGGAATTGACTCGCTGACGTGGCAGGCTGACTGGGATTTGACTATGAATCTGACCAAAAAGAAAGTTGTTCGGATGGAAAAACAATCTTATCGAAAGTTGTAGAGAATTACGTGCTCTTTCTAATTATCACAATTATAACATAAGTGGATGAATAGATTGGTCACAAATCTCAAAATACCTTTCTGGACCGAAACTTCAAACGCGAATATCTCTCAGCTCGCTGAACTAAAGGTGGTGAGGCTTGGGGCAAAAGAAAGGTCTTGATCAAGGAAACAACTTTCGTATTGTCGTCCCAAACTTTTGAGATGGTTTGGTTACTCGAACAACATCAAAGACGATCTGTATTATACAGAAAAATACGTATATTAAAATAAAAAGTTGTCAACAGGAAAGTTGTAGATATAGACTAGATCTACCCTTTCACCAGAGGAATTTTAATTTGGCGCAACGAGCGCGAAGAGATCTTAGAAATACGATTTCAGATCTGATGGATGCCGATTCGAAATTCTTCCTCCACTCTTGATAAAAAGAGTTGAGACTTATTGGGATGGAAAGATATCGACGAGATCTACAACAATGGTTAAGAGTCCGTCGCAATTCGAGATCGTTTAGGTGGTCAAATCAACGAAATACGATTTCACTCATTAGGGTTTTGGTGAAAGGAAAAGTGAAAAAGAGATCCCGGCGGCTACAGGGGTTTATATAGGCGGAGGGATGGTGAAATAGATTGGGCTCGAAGTTGTCAACGCGTAGGATCAAGCGGATCCGAATTTGGAGTTATATATCTCGAGATAAACGTGTTTGAATGAAAGGTAGTTGAAAAATGAATTTTCAGAGTTTGAGTTGGATACCTGGAATCAACTCGGTTCGGTTCAGGCACTTTTGGGCCGCCCGGCTTGACCCGATTCGGTTTTTTTCTTATTTCTTTCAAATCTTTTGTTTTAGAACTCCAAATTAAGTGAAATTAATTTCTAAAAATTTCTAAAAATCATATCTTTATTTTAAAACATTTGTGGACATGTTTTGACCACTTTTTAAAAATATTAATTTTGAATATTTGATTTAATGCAAATTTGACACTTTTGTCAAATTTGGAAATAGAAATTTAATCAATTTATTTATGGCTAAATAAAATTTGGTACCACAATTGTGTACATAAGATTTTTTTTTTCTAATAAATACATTCAAATCACTAAAGTAAAAATAAGATAAATAATATAATCGCTATTTTGTTTTTAATAGTTTCTTTAATAGATTTTCAAGTGGAAATAATATTTCAACCATTGTAATTTCAATTATAAACAATGCAAGAAAATGATGAATGCATGCATGAATTTTGTTTTCAAATCGACATACAAATAGTTTTCAAAAAGTTTTTAATTTTTCTGATTTTTCAGAATTTGAAAAATCGTAGGATGTTACAGACTACCACCCTTAAAAGGAATCTCGTCCTCGAGATTCGAGAAGGCTAGCAAAAGGTTGTGACTGGATATCTAGGTGGGCTACCACCCTTAAAAGAAATCTTTGTTGGTATTGAAAACTTCGATACGAAAACTTGATTCAGAATGTACCGTTCACTTCTTCCACATTGATGTGGTTCACATATCCTTTATCAAAAGGATTTGGCTTCACAGCGGCTTCGGCCCATTTCTTTTCTGGGCAGTCAGTGGAGTAGTGTCCTTGCTTCTTGCAGTTGTAACAGGTGATATGATTGACGTTTTTCTTGGGTTCCACATTTGAACGATGATTGTGGTCAGGAGCATCGTGTCTGTTTCCCTTACGGTCTCCATTGCTTCCCTCATTATGGTCCCTGGAAGGAAATATACTCCACATCGTTCCATTTATGAACTCATTCTTCCTCTTCTTAGGATAGCAATTGGCATAGTGTCCTTTATCATTGCATTTGTGGCACGTCAAAAGACTTATGTCTTTCTTCTGCGAGCGGATAAGGTTGTTCTCATCTATCTTTACCGGGCATCTACCAGAAGAATTTGGCTCGGCAGTTTCCTCAGCCTTGTTTGCTGGGCATTTATTGGTGAAATGGCCATTGTTCTTGCACTTGTAGCAAATGATCTCGTTTAAGCTCCGCTTCTTCTTTGGTGCTTCCAAGGCTAAAAATTCTTCTAAATCCTGTTCATCAAATTTTATCCCAATGGACGAAGTTCTGTCTCGTTTGATGTTACAATTTCTAGCTAAGTGATGTCCTTCACATTTATAGCAACACTTGGAGGTATCTTTGGATGTCTTCGGTTGTGAATTTACTCTCACTTCATTTTCCATCTTGGTATGATCTACAATCACCTTTTGACAATGATTTTGCTCATTATCCTGACCAATGTTCTTCTCTTTGTAGTCCCATGAATAATGTTCTTGTTCTTTACAGGGAACATATGTTATATGGCTAGTATCTATTTTGCGTTCCTCCTTGTGTTCTTGTACTTCCACACATTTCCTGAGTTTTTGTTGCATTCTCTTTTTGACTTGCTGAGTGACTTCTTGCACCATGGGATAGAGTTGACATTGAGTCGGGACGTGATCTGTTGCTTCACACAAAAAGCAAGTAACCATGGTTGTGGGGCATCCGTCGGTTGGATAGCTGGAGACACCATGAGGCCACTCATCATGACATTCCTTGGATGTGTGTCCTATTTCTCCACACGTTTTACAGGCTTGAGGTTTTGTCAAACTACTTCCTTTGACATCCTTGTTACCAATGTCCATCTGGGGTGGGTTCATATTACTGTTGGTCATGTTGTGACGCATCATCTGCACAATGTGGGTCTGGTTATCCAACAGTTGTTGCATTCCCTGAGGTAACTCTTTGTTGTGATTGTGGACTTGATTCTGTACCATGAGTTGCATCAACTGACTCTGAGTTTCTAATAGTTGAATTGCAACTGTCATCTCATCGTTGGTGCTTGGGCGAGACATCTGTTTGGGTTTAGCATAGATGAGTAAGAGATAGAAGGATACTAGGGAAAATTTCTACCCCAAATTCAACAAACCGAGGCAAATCATCTTACAAACAGTATCTAACAAACATCGAGCAACAAGTTTCAACACAAACAAGCAATCTAGTATTGTCGTACCACACTGAGTTGGCATGATCAATACAGTATCACGGTGTCATTGTTATAATTAAATGGTGGTCTCTTGTCTATCTCCTTGTTGAGTGCTTCAAGTTCTTCTTTCTTCAAAAATCTTCTAAGTGTTTGAGCTATGAATCTGGATTCTTCAGTGTTCTTCCATGTAGGTAGTTCTTCATGTTGACTTGTGGAATTGCATATGAAGTATCGAACTCAGACATTACGAACATGGTCAACTAGAAAAAGATAAGATATTTCCAGAAGTTTGATATTAGACGAGAGTATAAGAGAGGATAAAATTAAAAGTTTTGTTTTTAGATAACTGAATAAAAATAGATTTTCAATCCTATGGCCAAATCCTATTTCTATCCTGACTTAGGGGTTTCGAACCTACAAGCACAGTGCTCTGATACCATCTGTAACGAACCTGCACTTAAAATATGACAGGTACCTGTGAATAGTGCAAACCACTGGATCGATTCGTTAGCACACACAGTTTACGATGTAATATCACAACAAAGTATCAATTTTATTACATCGATGATCCAGACTTACAAAATATTCTTTACAAATTGCATAGCATAAAAGCTAGCTTTGAAAGACTAAACAGCGGAAATACAATAGCAGTAAGTCTCCATCTTCATGTTGCCACATGCGAAAAACATGTTTGTTGCAGACTCGAAATCCCTTAACGAAACCTCACCCGTCATTTGAATAACCTGTAACAAATAAAATTTTGCAACAGAGTGGGTCAGATTCCATTAAAAATGGAGTCTGGCAAGTGATACTATGGTGGACACTTAATGGAATAACTCTATAACCTATATGCATATTTGGCTGGTGGAGTTCAAGGCTAATTTGCATAAAGCCAATTTTTCCTACTCTTTTGAAAACACTTTTCTTGAAATCAAGACGAGTATGGCATGAAAACCATAATCCCATCTTCCCTTGTTCACCCATCAACTTTTAACTTAGAAATTGGAATGATAGGATCCTCCGTTGACGTCCTTGATCAGCTGCTCAAAATTGTCTGTAACCGAGGACACGTCTAAGTACTTAGTTTTACACTCTGCAGAGGTTGTTCACTTTCACCATTAGACCCAACCAACCCAAACTATCCTCAAGCACACCATTTGTGCTAAGGAAAAGGAGAGAGTTGAGACGAGACTTTTCAGAAACATTTTCCCTCCCCATAACGGCCTGACGCGCTCCACCTAGAAAACCTCTACCACCACCTGTCAGGCCGGGGCGAGTCCACGCAACTTAATCCATCTAGCCAGAGCCCATTGACTAATGGTTGCACTAGAAGCAATCTTCACTTGGAGTTTCTTCAGATCCTTTTGTTCCCCGGGTGGCCGTCCACAAGTGACCATCCCTTAGAGGTCACCCCTAAGAGACAACACTCAACAAAAACCACATACAACCAATTCCACCCAGGAGTTTCATTCTTAACTTAGTAGAAATTAACTTTTCATAAAAAAACTTTTGCATAGCATCAATATTTCTACCAAGTTATCAGTGGGATTCTAGACACAACTAGTGTAAGGGATATAGTAGTTTCAGCATAGCAATACTATCCAACACATGCATATATGAATTACACTAAGTAATGCATAGAAAATACTTAGGAAGTTTATGAGGGTGTGCCAGTTGCCTTGGCAACATGGAGAGCAGGAGTATCAGTTGCATAAGCCTTCATTTCTCTCCAAAATTTCTAACAAGTCAAACAAGCCACAAATAAACATACAAGCATAAATGCAACACTTAGAAAAATATGACATGCATGATATGAAAAAAATTCTTAAGGACTAGAGATGCACGTCATGCCATGAAATTATTCTAAATTAATGCAGGACTAGTGTGTTAGTCAGAATTACTAAGGACCAAGTTCATAGGTTTTATAGAATAACTTTGCTATAAATCAACCTGAATAAGTTGTAATGTTGTTGCAAGTCTTCACATGCTTGGTCTTGAAATCTTCAACTCCCTTGTAGTTTTCTTCATATTCCATTAGAACTCGAAGGACTTGTTCATAATCACTAAGGACTTGGTTTATGTCCAAAGTGAAAGAAGAATAGGAAGGCGGAAAAGGATAAAGAAAAGATGTAATTTTTCTTCTAGGCTTCATCGTAACTTTCTCCTTGGTGTGATGTCTTCATTGAACTTTTGTAGACTTTGGTTTTTTCACACTTGATGATTCTTCAGAGTTGTCTTGGATATAACTTAGCCACCATGAAGTCTAAGAGAAAGATAAGAAGAGAGAAGGACTTAGAGGAATAAAGGGGGATGGTCTTCTTGCAGTTCCTCTTGATTTTCTTCTAAGTGTTTTTGCTTCTTGGAGATGTCTTCGGAGTTTTGTTTTTCTTGGCTAAGTCTTCATTGGCCTTCTAGTCTTCATGTTAAGAATCTCAAGTGTCTAAATGCATAGCACTTTACCAAAACACTAGGTTGAGAATAATCCTAACTTAGGGAAAATGAGGAAGAAGTTTTCCTATAAGGAGTATAACCATACAATAAATTCTAAGGACAACACTTAACAAAATAAAACAAATAAGTTTTTTCTAGATGCTAAAATTTTCTTAGGAAAAGATTTAGCATCTTTAAGATGTTGAATTTTTTTTTAAGAAAGAGTGTTGTCAAAAAATAGTTATCAAATATTTTCTAAGGAAGAATTTATTTTGTTTAAAGAGGCAAAATATTTCTAAATACCTTTTAATACCAAGGTGGTCATAACATGACTAAGTACTTTATAATTCGAATAGATGATGAAAATAATTTTTAATCAATTTATAATCAAATTTAATCATTAAAACAACACTTAAAAGTATTTAATCAATATTAAATTACAAAACCATAGAAAATTATTCTACAAAAAATTATTTGAGTATTCCTATGGCCAGTACTTAGACATTCAAATTTATAGCAAAAGAGTTTGATAAATTTTAAATTTTAAATTGGAAGTTATGTTTAAATTACTATTAATGCCAGTTTTGAATTTCAAAAAATTTTAATTTGACAAAACATAAAAGTAATGATGCCAAAAGTTTCTATTAGTAATAAGCTTTCCAAAAATATAAAGTTTGAAATTTTTGGCCAGGCCAATAAAAATTAGTGATAGATCTAAAATTTAGGTTTTTTCTGCAAAACTGTCGGTATTCGGTTGACTGTTGACTCTGACCGCTGACGTGGGAATGAACTCGCTGACGTGGCAGGCTGACTGGGATTTGACTACGAATTTGACCAAAAATAAAGTTGTTCGGATGGAAAAACAATCTTAACGAAAGTTGTAGAGAATTACGTGCTCTTTCTAATTATCACAATTATAACATAAGTGGATAAATAGATTGGTCACAAATCTCAAAATACCTTTTTGGACCGAAACTTCAAACGCGAATATCTCTCAGCTCGCTGAACCAAAAGTGGCGAGGCTTGGGGCAAAAGAAAGGTCTTGATCAGGGGAACAACTTTCGTATTGTCGTCCCAAACTTTTGAGATGGTTTAGTTACTCGAACAAAATCAAACACGATTTGTATTTTACAGAAAAATACGTACGTTAAAATAAAAAATTGTCAACAGGAAAGTTGTAGATATAGACTAGATCTACCTTTTCACCTGAGGAATTTTAATTGGGCGCAACGAGCGCGAAGAGATCTGAGAAATACGATTTCAGACCTGATGGATGACGATTCGAAATTCTACTCCACGCTTGATAAAAAGAGTTGAGGCTTATTGGGATAGAAAGGTATCGACGAGATCTACAACAATGGTTAAGAGTCCGTCGCAATTCGAGATCGTTTAGGTGGTCAAATCAACGAAATACGATTTCGCTGATTAGGGTTTCGGTGGAACGAAAAGTGAAAAAGAGATCCCGGCGGCTACAGGGGTTTATATAGGCGGAGGGACGGTGGAATAGATAGGGCTCGAAGTTGTCAACGCGTAGGATCAAGCGGATCCAAATTTGGAGTTATATTTCTCGAGATAAACGCGTTTGAATGAAAGGTGGTTGAAAAACGAATTTTCAGAGTTTGAGTTGGATACATGGAATCAACTCGGTTCGGCTCAGGCAGTTTTGGGCCGCCCGGCTTGGCCCGATTCGGTTTTTTTCTTGTTTCTTTCATATCTTTTTTTTTAGAAGGAAGAATGTAGAATCTTCTCCTTGCTTCCTTTTCTTCTTGATGTGATGACTTCATTGCAATTTTGTAGACTTGATGGCTTTGAAGACTTGATGGTGTGGATAGCCTCCAGGTTGGTCTTGAATATAACTTAGTCATCAAGAGGTCTAAGAGAAGAAGGAAGAAAAGAGAGAGAGAGGAAGCAAGACTTAGAAAATATTGCTGGTTGGTCTTCGTGAACTTCTTCTTGATTTTCTTCTTAGTGCTTCTACTCCTTGAAGATACTTCTGAAGTCTTGTTTTTGGCTAAGTCCTTCATTGGCCTTCTAGCTCCATGTTGAAAATACTAAGTTTCTAAGTGCATAACACTTTACCAGAACACTAAGTTGAAAATAATCCTAACTTATAGAAAATGAGGGAGGATTTTTCCTATGAGGAGTATAATTATGCACTTTTTCATCATAAGAAACATCATACTAATTTTTGTGATATTTATAAAATATGCATGAGGATATAAATGCAATTTTATTAATTTCTATTTTTGCAAAACATAATAAAAGGAATAAATATAAGATTAAATTTTTATGGGATTAAATTTTTATCATAAAATTTTAGAAATGGTGTTAATATACAGAGGGGATTTAATTAAATTTATAGCAATTGGATTTACTCATGAATGATTTTTCTATCAAGAGTTATGTCAAAATTATTAAAACTATTGAATTTAAATATATAATTATGAAATCATTCTAATACTACTCAAAAATATTTTATAACAGAGACATCATATTACAAATATTCCAAAGTTTCTAAGACAATTGTATTTGCAATTTTTGGATTTATAGATTTAAAGTTATGACCAATATACTCAAATCATCCGTTTGAAATTTGAATATTTTAAACTAAGTCAAATTTGAATTCTAATAGATCTAAAATATTCTACATGTCAAGGGCTTTCCAAATATGTAAAAATATTTGAATTTGGATATGTGAGTAAAAATTTATAACAATTTTAATAAGCAAGGGTGTTTCTGCAAAACTGCCAAATTAAACTAAATCGAGAAATTCATTTCCACGTCAGCGCTGACTGGACGTTGACGAGGCAACGACGTGGCAGCTGACTGGATTAAGTGACTGGATCTGGGACAATGGATCCAGATCCGACGGCGGAGAATGAATCGTACCGATTCGTGCAAGGATCTAAACACGGTCGTTGGAAATAGATCGGACGGCTCACCTTGCGTTGACCTAAGCCGGCGGCGGGATTTCGCCGGAGACGAGGCCGTCGGCGGCGGCGGCTTCGGTCCTGGACGCCGGCGACGCTGCGAGGCTCCCCTGGATGCGCAAATGACTTCTCCGGGCACGACGCGACACGACGAAGAGGATGGTGGCGATTGTTGGTGGCGAGGTGCTCCGGTGCTCGCCCTACTCCTCACCGGAGTTGGGGAAGGCGGCGGTCGTTTCGACTATGGACGAATACGGCGTTCGGGAGCATAAGAAAATACGTAGAAGAATCAGGGCGATGCGCATTGGCGCGGTAATGAGAACAAGAGGGATGGGGGGACTCGGGATCGACGGTGCTCACCGGAGCGAGAAGAATACGACGGCGGAAATGAAAAGTCCGGCGAGCTTTTCCGGCAGCCTGGGGCCACCTCGAGCTAGGGTTTGAGAGGGGAAACATGCGGCAGAGGCTGGGGATTTTATAGGGCAAGAGAGCGAAACAAATCCCGCAAAAATCACTCGAATTTGGAAAGCAAATTTTTGGGAGAGATTTTCGGCGGGAGGTTGAAGAAGATGACGTCACGCTGACGCCATCCGGCCTTTTTCTTTTCTGATCTTCTATTTTATTCATATCTTTTGATTTAAGTGTCCAAATGAAGTCAAATAAAATTCTAAATATTTGTAAAAACAATATATTTGTGTTAAACCAGTTGTGGGCATGTTTTAACACTTTTGAAAAATGCAAATTTGCTCATTTAGGTCAACTTTGAAATTAGTAATTTAATAAATTCATTTTTGGTTAAATAAAATTTATGAATTTTCCACAACCATATATGTTCGATCTTAAGTTAATTTAAACCCATTTTCAATACTCACTCAATTTTATTTTGGTATAATAGTAAAATAACTAAATATAAATATTTTTAAGGAAATGTAGAATATAATACATTCAAATTTTAATTCAGAATTTTTTTGTGCACCATTATGTTTTATATTAAGATAAATCATTTGAAAATCCATAAAATATCTTTGGAAGATATTCTAGATTTATTTCACTTCTTATGTTGAATAAATATTCATGAAAATCATTTTATGTTTTGAGAATTAATGAAATTAATTTAAGTTAATGAAATGCCTAATTGGATAATTAATTAATTATAAAATATATGAAGTTTTAAAGATATAAACTATACACTTGACTTTCCAAAACTATGTTTTGAATTCAGTTAAGAGATGAAAACCATTTGGCGAATATACCATGTTTTAAATAGTTTTGAATAATACTTGTAAATATTATTTTAGAATTTATGAATAGATATGGCTAAGTGGTTGAAATAAAATACTTATAAGGAAACTTTTTTTATTACAAGAAAATAGTTTGAAAGTTTGGTAAATCATTTGTCAAATTATAGATTCTGGTTTAAGAAATACAATGGAAAATATAATGTTTAACTTTAATCAACTTTTGAAAATAATGTTTATTTGAGATATTTGAATATTAAACTTTTTCAAGATGCTTGAAGTCTTTTATAGTTGGTTTTCTTATGCATTTTAATGTATTATTTTAATCAAAACAAAAGTTTTAAATTTTAGTAATTTTCAAACATTCCAAAATGTTGGGATGTTACAGAAAACCACTGTCTGATTCTACCCTTGTTCACCCATCAAGTTTTATCTTAGAAATTGGAACGGTGGAATCCTCCGTTGACGTGCGTGATCAGCTGCTCAAATTGTCCGTACTGGGGACACGGCTAAATACTTAGTTTTACACTCTGCAGAGGTTGTGCATGTTCACCATTGTATCCATTCAGCCCAAACTATCCTTTACACTCTGAAGTGATAAGGAAAATGAGAAGAATGAGACGAGATATTTCATAAGCATTTTCCCTCCCACTCTGGCTTGACCCGTTCCACCTAACACCCTCTACATCTGGTTGTCAAGTCAGGGCGAGTCCACGCAACTTAGTTGATCAAGCCAGCGCCCATATGGCAATGGCTGCACTGGAAGCAATCGTCACTTGAAGTTCTTCAGATCCTTTTGTTCCTGGGTGGCCGTCCACAAGTGTACTCTTAGGTGAAAACCACCATGTTCATGGCCCTAAGTATAGTAGAAACTACCTTAGGCGAAGACAACCACGAGCACAGACCTGAGTAGCCACTCAACATAAACCATTCAACCATTCCACCCAGGTGGTTCTTTATTAACTTAGTAGAATTTAGATTTTCACAAAACAACATTTGCATAGCATCAAATAATTCTACTAAGTATTGCATAGGAACCTAGACACAAGAGTAAGGAATTTCTACACAGGTCTAGCATAGCTATACTATCCTACACATGCTTATATAAAAACACACTAAGTAATGCCACTTGCCTTTGAATGATGTCTTTGCTCACAAACTCTTTTCAACGTAACTCGGGGCTCTCCGTTCAATCTAAACAATATAGACAAACACCAATACAACAATCAACATAAAACACAACATCACAATGCATACAAACAAATTCCTAATGAACAAACAGTTTATAAAACTTCTAAGGAAAAATATGCTTATGCATGATGTGCAAAATATTTCTAAGGACTAGAGATGCATGTCATGCTATGAAAATCTTCTAAGTTAATGCAAGGCAAATATGTTGGTCAAAAAGGTTAAGTACCAAGGTCATAAGTTGGACAAAATTCTTTGCTTCATCTCACTAGCCGCTAGGATCCAACAAACTTCAAAGATGGTAATAACATGATCAAAAAATTGTTATGTCTAAAGTGAAAGACAAGATTAGGAAAGAGGGAAAAGATAGAAAGAAAGTTGTAGTTGGTCTTCCAGGCTTCATCTCAAGACTTGTAACTTTCTCCTTGGTGATGTCTTGACTGAATTTTTGGTAGACTTGATGAATCTTCAGACTTGATGATTCTTGTATCACCGAGGCTGGTCTTGGATTAACTTAGTCATCATGAAGTCTCAGAGAAGAAGAAAAGAAAGAGAGAAAGACTTAGAGAATAAAGGAGGTTGGTCTTCTTGGTCTTCCTCTTGATTTGTCTTCTAAGCGCTTCTACTTCTTGGAGATGCTTCCAGAGTATGTTTTCTTTTAAGTCCTTCATTGGCCTTCTAGCTCCATGTTGAAAATCCTAAGTGTCTAAGTGCATAGCACTTTAGCTAAATACTAAGTTGAAATTAATCCTAACTTAGAGAAAATAATGAAGAGATTTTCCTATGATAAGTATATCTATATGAGAAAATATGTTATGCATGCAATGCACTTTTTAATCATAAGAAACATCATACTAATTTTTGTGATATTTATAAAGTATGCATGAGGCTATAAATGCAATTTAATTAATTTCTATTTTTGCAAAATATAATAAAAGGAATAAATATGAGATTAAAGTTTTTTGTGATTAAATTTTTATAACAACATTTTATAAATAGTGTTAATAGACAGAGGGGATTTAAATAAAATTATAGCAATTGGATTTAATCAAAAATAATGTTTCTAACAAAAGTTATGTCAAAATTACTCAATTTTTTTTAAGAAATCTAAATTTCTCAAGATTGAAAAAAACAACAGAACTAACACAATCTACAGGTCATGGGCTTCCCAAAGATATTTTATTTACAAATTTTGATCTTACAAAATTAAAACTATAATTGAAATAATGTTTTACATGTTTCTGTAAATAACTAGTTAGTGCACAACTAAAACATATGTTTTTATTTTACCAATGTATTCTACACGTTCATACAAGTCCATATACTTAAAAAAACATTGAAAATGGAGTTACGATTGATTTGATATGGAATTAATATTTTTTAACAATATTCTGAGAAATTAAAACAATTTAAAAGGACCGTTGACTAGGAGATGACCGGGCAGCTTACGCAGCGGCCACGCGGCTTCTTCTTATTTGCTAGTTGCGGTTCGGTTAAACTAATCTAATCGTGGTAAAAAAAATGATCGGACGGCTCACATTGCTTTGATCCGAGGGTGGCGGCGCAGTGGTTGTCGGCGATGATGGAGACGGCGGCGGTGCGGCTCGGGCGTAGACCGATTCATCGCTCCGGCGGTCTCCCTGGCTTGGGAAGGCGACGTAGACGTTCGGCACGACGCGGCAAAGATGAGGAAGGTCACGATGTCTCCGTTTTCTTCCTGGAGCAACCGAGGCGCTCTAAGGGAATTCTAGTTGCGTCGGCGACCTTTGGGTCGGGATGCTCCACATGATTTCTGCATGGAACCATTCGTGTGAGGGGTCACAGAGGTGCGCCTTGTTGTGGGAAGGAAGATGGAGAGAGTCTCGGTCTGGGGCTCATCGTCAACTCACCGGAATCGGTGAAACTCGACCGTGGCCGAAACAACTCCGGCGTGCAAATTCGCCGGCCTGGGGGGCATGATTCATACGGGGTTGAGAGGCGAAATGAAGAGGGGGTCGAGGGCTTTCCATAGAATCCAACGGTGCTTAATTTGGTGCTGTAATTTGCCCGCATTCAACCGGACATTAAATTCGACCAAAAACGGCCGTGTCTAATGGCGGACGAACTTGGAGCATTTTAGGACGTTTCAGATGGGGCTTTTGTGGGGGAATGAAAGAGGAGATCATGGGATTTAATTAGGAAGAAACGGTGCGTCATTTGGTGCTCTAAATCGCCGGGAATCACGTCGAGAAGACCGCATGGAGCAGTTTTCGCGTTACGTGCGCGAGATGCGTTTCCTGGAAGACGATGTTGACGTCATCGCTGACGTCAGCAATTTTTCTTTTTCTATTTTCTGGGTTTTCTTATTTATTTCATATCTTTTGATTTGAGACTCCAAATGATGTCATATAAATTTCTAAAAATTTGTAAAAATAATATATTTCTGTTAAACCTGTTGTGGGTATTATTTGAACACTTTTCAAAAACAATAATTTCAAATTATTAATTAAATGCAATTTGACACTTAATGTCAAATTTGCAAATATGATTTAATAAAATTAATTTTTGGTAAATAAAATTTATATAAATATAACAATTATATTAGTTTGAAATTAAGTTAATTAAACTCATTTTCCAATATTAATTTTTTTTCCTTTAGTATAATATTAAATAACATAACACATTTATTTGAAATTGAAAGGGAAATATAATGGATTCATTTTTAAATTCAAAATGTTTTGTGCACCATTAAGTTTTATATTATGATAAATCATTTGAAAAGGCCATAATATATATTGGAAAACATTATGTCTTTAAATCATTTCTTATCTTGAAATATTCATGAAATTCATTTTATGTTTTAAAAGTTGATGAAATGATTTAAATTAATGAGATGCTTATTTAGATAATTTAAATACTTATAAATATGTATATATATATAGTTTTCAAAGATATAAACTCTAGGGTTGAATTTACTAAAACCATGTTTTGAACCCTAGTAAATAATCAACAACATTTGGCAAATATACCATGTTTTAAATAGTTTAAAATAAAATTTCTAAATATTATTTTAATTTTTGAATAGTTATGGCTAAGTGGTTCAAATCAAATACTTATTAAGAAAACTTTTTATTATAAGAAAATGGTTCGAAAGTTTGTAAACCATTTGTCAAATTATATAATGAGGTTTAAGAAAAACAATGAATAATAAAATGTTTAACTTGAAACAACTTTTGAAAATAATGATTAATTGAGATATTTAAATATTAAACTTTTTCAAGATGCTTGAAGTCTTTTATAGTTGGTTTTCTTATGCATTTTAATAATTTATTTTAATCAAAACAAAAGTTTTAAATTTTTGGTGATGTTTAAACATTCCAAAGTATTGGGATGTTACAGCCTAATTCCTTTACTTTTGACTACTTATATGTGGTTCGCCTAGTAGTATGTCTTTGGCGCCAACATGTTGGCTTTGGTTCCTGATTCTAAACTTATGGTACTAACCCTGGTTGTTTCAGCTAAAGTTCCCGGCAGTGGTTTTGCCAACATACAAACAGTCAAGCATATAAGTAAAAATAAAATTAAGGCGGTCCAAATAAAACAAAGCAAAGCCTACTTAAGTAGCACAATAAAACAAGTTAGCTAGCTTCCCGCCTAGCAGTACATCTCCAAAAGATATTTACAAATATTACAAGTTGAGATATAATTGTTTCAGGCGCAGGAGAAGGCTAGCCGTCAAGGTAAAACAAAGGGAGCCGGGAACAACGACTTTGTCTCGTGGGCCGCCTATATTAGGCTTGGGGGCTGACAACCTCAGCCCCAGAGCTATCGCTCCCCTCCGCCTCGGCCGTGTCGGCAGCTCCAGCTTCTCCAGCAACCGGCACAGGATGACGCCGATGGAAGACCGTCGTGTCAACCATGTCGGCAACCCGAGTGGCGTAGCCGGCAACACTGTTCAGTACAGTAGTCGGTTGGACCTCGATGCCGTCTTCATAGGTAGACGGCATGCCCTCGGTAACGACTTCTATCTCCGCCTCGGGGTAGTGCGCCATGAATAAGCCTAGCGCAGTCTTGGCACCACCCCGCGCTGCCGACTTCAGCGAACCCTTGTGTAGCTTCGTGGCTTGCTCCAGCATGCTGGGCACATCGCTGGACTCGGCGGGCTCCTGGCTGTCAGAGGAGATGAGGAACTTGGCGGCAAACTGCTTGGACGCCGCCAAAGTCTCGGTGATCAGCTCACCCAGACGCGCAAGGCGATCTAGGCGGGGGCTGACAACCTTATCATCGCCTAAGCCGGCAGCAACTGTATCAAAAAATAAAAAACGTCAGTTTGGCTCAGGCTAACAAACTGACGGCAAGGATGAAGAGTGAGGAAAACTTAGCAAGGACCGAGTTATGGAAGGCGGACAGCTCAATCATATGAGCTGCCACCGCAGCCTCCGTAGTCTTGGCGTGAGAAGTGTGCTTGGACATCTCTTCAGCAGTCGCCTTCTCCGCCTCCGCCAATTTTTTGCGCAGGCTATCCAGCTCTCTGGTTAGATGGCTAGGCTTCTGCGCAAACTTCATCTGCTGTGCCTCCATCTCCTTCCGGTGATCCTCCTTATCGCCAAGTTGGCGGCAGCCACATTAGAGGCTTCATTCATAATATCTTGCATACCAGTAGACGCCTTCAGTATATCCTAGGCGTGATCTAGCAATTCTACAATATGAATATGCTAGCTAAATTATTGGCGGCGGCAAACACAAACATGGCAGAAGGGAAAAACTCAGTGATTTTACGTTCATCTTTCTTGTGGGCCGCTTCCAAGTCGGCAATCCGCCCATCCTTGGCATCGCAATATTTTTTCAGTTCGCGATACCGCTTGTTTATCTCCGACCTGGACGAGATGAGCTCAACAGTGGCGGACAGGATGCCCTGCGGACACAGACAAAAGCATACAACATATTGTAAAAAAACCACTATGCCGGAAACCAATCTCATTGATTTGCCATCTAAGTGCTCGGGGGGAAAGACTATGTATATGCTACCAAGTTCCAAAGAGACAACTTACAGCAATGTCACCCTCCAGGTCGGCAAATGTCTGGGCGGCGAAGTTGGCAAAGGCCAGGGTGGACTCCTTGGCCTCCTTAAAGGACTCCCAGGGATCCCTAACCCTGTCGCCTCCACAAGCCAGGGCTGCCCTTAGCGGCCCACCGGCAACCTCCACGAGAAACTCCTCCTTGGCGGCGCGAGATCGGACGGCTTCATTGGCCATAGCCTCAGCCAAAGGAAAAGAAGCACTGTCCGCACGGCCAGCAGAGGAGGTCCTTGGCGGCGGACTAGAAGCCGGAACCTGGGGCTGGCGCGGACGGCGGGCGTCGCTCATGAAGCCGCCGGCCTGGGGCTGAGGAGTTGACGGCATGGTTGCCAGAGAGGTGCTAAGGAGCCGCTTCCCCTGGACAAAAGGGACTTGGCCGGCAACTTGGAAGTTGCCACCCACTCCCTGGCGACAAAGCAAAGTTAGCCAGATGAACACCAGCAATGAAGAAGGTTGACAAATGACTAAGGAGGAAATGAGTACCTTCGGGGGATGTTAATCCCCGCGTTCTCATCGAGGTCGACGAGCACCGGCTCGGTAGCCGTTGCGGTCCGTTTCTTCCTCTCAGCGTTAGCTGTAGAGGAAGCAGCGCCATACGCCTTGCGCTTCTTGGTTTTCCCGGCTCACGGCTTGTAAAAGTCAGGAGCCAGGTCGTTCTCCCCCAGAGCAGAGAGCTGTTAACCAAAAAAGAGTAAGTGTTAAGGAGGACTCGAGTTCGCCGGCAAAGGCGCCAAAAAAGGGAAAAAAGAAATGTCTACCTCGAGGGAAGGGTTGTCGTGGGTGTGCATGGGCACGCCCTTCACCGCCTTCACCAGCCCTGATTTGACAAGGCTGCGAAGTCGGTCCGCCGATTCGGCAGCTGGTAACCTCTCTTCGCTAACGCGAAGAGAAGCTGTGGCAGTAGATGAATACTGACACATCTTATGCGGGCTATACCGCAAGGGCAGTATTTGCCGGCTAAGCCAGCAGATGACGGTGTCCACCCCGTCCAGCAAGGGGGGAGGGGGGTATCGTCCGGGTGAGGAACTCGATCCGCCTTTGGATAAGCCAGAGCTCCTCCGTCAACTTGCGGACCGCCTCGTCCTAGCATGGCTTGGGTATAGGCGGCGCGCTGACAAAGTCCGGGACGCTAAATTGGCGCCCCGGTGCTGCCATGTCTTGGCAATAGAAGAAGGTGGAGGTCCAGCCCTTGACGGACTCGATGTATGGTATCTTGGGATACCATTAGCGTCCTTGGGGGCAGTTGAAAGTGATACTTCCTCAGGTTGCCAGCCCTCCGTCCGGCATGGTCTGGCGCCGGCAACGAAAGCAGTATCTGATGAAATCTAAACTAGACCTAATACCTAGATAGCCCTCAAATAGAGCTGTGAAGCCGGCTAAGACTAAGATGCTTTGGGTGCGATGTTGTGGGGCTGGAGCCCATAATGATCCAGCACCTCGCTATAAAAGGTGGAAGGCGGCAAGGCCATTCCCCTAACTAAGTGGGAGGTGAGGATTACCCGCTCGCCGGCTTTTGGAGCCGGGACGACATCCCCTAAGGCGGGCCGCCAGTTGTAGTCTTCCTGGGTCGGCAGGTAGCCGGCCGCCTCCAGGTCCTTGAGGGCGTCTTCGTCCACCACGGAGGGGAGCCAGTAGCATGACCCGAGGTCGGCTGGCTCCTCCTCTTCGTCGGCAGGCGCGCCGCCGGTTGCCACCGGCGCAGTAAAAGACGAGGGCGCCGAGGCCGCCGCCGCACGGGCGTGCGCGGTCGGAGTAGAGGACGGAGCGGTGGCGTGAATGCCCGTGTGCACCGTCGCGGAGCGCGACACTGCGCCGCCCATCGTCGTGGCCGCGGCAGTCTCCGTCGCAAGCTTGCTGGACGCCGCCGATGTGGTGGCTAGAGGTTCGGTGGCCATCGCTGCGCACGAAGGTCTCCGGGGAAGCAGCGCTCGCTGGAGTTCTCTCGGTGGTGGCAAGAAAGTTCGGACAGCGAGAGCGCGGGAGAGCAAAGGGCAGAGAGGTGAAGTGCGAAGGAAGAGAATGGACCCCTCGGCTCCCTATTTATAGGCCCATGCGTTGCTCTCTGTGCAACAACTCGAATAGCCGAACACATGTCAACCATCCGGTGCCGCGGAAAAGTGCACGTTCGCACGATCACCACAACTCCTCTTTTCCCGCGATTTGCAAACATGGTGTGATTTTCGTTCCGTTTGGTTTCAAACTGTCGTAAGCCAACTGGCGTCATCCGTTAAACATGAGTTAGACTTGCCACCAAGGATCAGGCTTTCTCGTGAAGCTATCCGGCAAGTTTTACTAAGCCGTCTTTCCCATGTCGGAAAAAGGCGGCCGTGTGCCAACGTTGAGGTACACGTTCCCCATTATTTTCAGAATGGTTCAAAACCTGCAGCCGCCAACATTGAAGAATGAAGAATCAAGAAGAAGCCGGCGCCTGGGGAACTTCAACCTTTCCGGGGGCTAATGTTGGGGATATACAAGGTGGGGGTATCTCTGACATGGATCAATCCGGCTAGTCCAGGGTGGCCCAAGGGTGGTAAGGCTGAAGCCTGCCGGGCGGCCCAGATACCTGGCGTGCAAGAATGTAGGCGGATGGTCCAAGGAAGGTGGAAGGCCGAAGCCCATCAAGCCACCAAGCCCAAGACGGAAGACGGCAACTAAGGCAGCTAGGTCTAGAACTCTGTTTACTTGCCGGACAAGTACTTACCTTGAATCCTGGGTTCTGGCCGCCTATATAAGCCGGCCACCAGGAAGACTTTAGGGCACGCTTTAATACGCATCATACACATTGTAATCTGTTCACGGCTATTGCCTTATAGTGCATTATAGCAGCACGTAGGATCTCGCCACCGTTGCGGGATCCGAAGCTGGGTAAACTCGCCGTGTTCAATCCCGTCCTTGACGACTCCAGCCTTCTTCTCCACAATCCATACGTAGGCTAGAGGACCCCCGTCTCGTATCAATTATGCCGATACTCCGACAGCTAGGGAAGATAAACTGAGACTTGAAGCTTCTATCCGTAAGAAGTTAGAAGATGGTTGGGAGCCCATAATTAAAATGAAAGTAGATAAATTTTATTGCAATGCTTTGTGTGACCTTGGTGAAAGTATTTCTGTTATGACTAAATAGCTCTATCATATGTTTGATTTGCCACCATCGGAACATTGCTATTTGGATGTTTTTCTTGCTAATAATGCTTTGAAGAAACCTTTGGCGAGTGATACGTCCATTTTGCATCACTATTTTATATCATAACTTACTGCTATTCATTGATATATATTGTATTTGGAGATGATAATTATGTTATTCCATCTATTTTGCATGATTGATGGTCATTTGGGGATGGAACTCCGGAGTCTGAATTCTGCTGGAAAAAGCATCGTCAAGATACACTATTTGCGATGACCAGAAGAACAAAGTGTACAACTGGGATTTTTTTTCTGATTTATTTTATGAAGGAGGCCAAAAGGGGGGCCTGGGGTGGGGCCCAGGGGGCCCACACCACCTCCGGGCGTGGCTCCCAATGCTTCCGCACGAGCAGGTGATGTGGCAACCCTGGCCCACCACTTGGCGCACCCCTTCGCGTACTTCTTCCCCCCGAAGACCTAAAATTATCACGTTGGCCAGAAACCATCTCCGCCGCCACCACGAGGCGGAGAAGACAAAGAGATAAAAGCTCTCCGGCAGGCTACGTTGCCGCCGGGGATATTCCTTCCCGGAGGGGGGAAATCGTCGCCATCGTTACCGTCCTCGAGCTGCACTCCATCACCATCGCCAACACCAACATTTCCACCGCCGACGCAGTCATATCCATCCATCCACTCCATTCCATTCCCGTTGTAACATCTAGGGCTAAACTCCGTCATTTGATAGGGGAAACTCTCCCAGTGTTGATTACTCTTGTTATTGATGCTATTGAGTGAAACCGTTGAACTAGGGTTTATGTTCAGATTGGTATCCATCATTATATCACCTCTGATCATGTTCAATATGGTGTGTTGTGAGTAGTTCGTTGTGTTCTTGAGGATATGGGAGAAGTCTAGATGTTAGTAGTGAACTATGTTGATTAATATTTGATGTTTTGATATTTAAGTTGTGGTGCCATTATTCTAGTGGTGTCATGTGAACGTCGACTACATGACACTTCGCCTTTATGGACCTAGGGGAATGCATCGTGTACTCGGTTATCATTTGTGGGGTTGTCAGAGTAACAGAAACCTAAACCCCTGTTGGTATTCCGATGCGCGAGGGATCGCCGGATCTAAGAGTTTAAGGCTATGGTTAGATTTATCTTAATTACTTTCTTGTATTTGCGGATGCTTGCAAGGGGTATAATCATAAGTATGTATTAGTCCTAGGAAGGGCGGTGCATTAACATAGGTGAGGAGGATCGTGCGCAGAAAACAAAAAAATTCCTAGCAACGATATCCTTAACCTAGCCAAGATCTACACTATGCAGATATAGAAGTACGGCGGAGATCGGAATACAAACCCTCGTAGACCGAATAGCGGGGATTACGCTCCCGCACAAGCGTTGACGACGAAGACGACGTAGCCCACCTCTAGGTCGCGGAGAACTCGGCGCGACGAAGATGACCCCGAGGTCGGGTGGAGGAAGTAGGCCTCCGAGTACCGCTAGCGCAGCACCTCGCAGTGCGTTACACACATACGGTGGAGACGACGGCCTCCGAAGCTCCAGTTCAGTACGAGCAGCGGAAGAGTTGGACCGGAACACCAGCAGCCCGGCAGCGGGCTATGGTGGAAGAGATCCCCTCATCCTCCTCGGCACAACCCCGACAAAGGGAATCACGAGATCGAGGAGAAATAAGAGAATTAATTGGTGAATTAAAAGGCCAGGGGTGCCCCTTCTTATATAGGCTCCCAGGGGGAGCCAACCTTGCCAGCCAGGCAATGTGGGACTATCCCCCATTGCCTGGTGCGGCTAGGGCAGTGTGCCGGCCCTAGGTGGGCCCCATTTGGCCCACCTAGGCCGGCCCTCCCTCAATCCGAGCCCTCATGGGCCTTCTTTCCACCAGAAGGCCCATTTAGGGAAACCAGCATTTAAAGTTTTGAAAATAAATATATAAAATCATATTTAAATATTAATTACACTAATTAATATCAAACATATTATATATAATTTATTCTAGCTCCGAAAACTATTTCGTCGCTGCCCGATCTCCATCGGACCATTCCCGGGACGTTCCCGGTAATCTCTTTCCTTTCCGGTTGTCTTGTCAAAACCCGTTAAGTGTGTTACCCTAGCGGTTCGATATAATAACAGGTACGATCAAGACTCCTCTATGATCAACGACTAACTCGTAGGCCTGGACCCCATGAACTAATCCTTGTGATATAACGAATGACTTTCATCTATCAAACCTGGACGTCTAGTCTTAAACCCTTTGTCATGGCGATACTTAGCGTGTCCGAGCATCATTCTTAGATACCTCCATACCTAGTATGATCTCTTTACCGACATCGCTATCTTCTACTCGTCTATGATATTATGTCAGCTGGTGACCTAGTCACATGTTTTCAAACTCATTTGACATAATCTCACCGAGTGGGCCCTAGAGTATATATCCGGCTATGTGGACTGACAAATCCCGATGTTGACCCCTCGTCTCAACTACCCCCTTTCGATACCCAAAAGTATCACCGTTATTGTCACACTATATAAGATATGACGTTTTGTGCGATCAAAGTATCTTCAGGGATAACAATAAGAGTTGATCTCACGGTTTTAAGGCGTAATGACTATGTCCTATAAAACTGGGTATGTCCATCACATCGTTACACCTAACGATATGACTTCCATTGCCGACCGGCGCCATGCCCTATGATCGGAAAACCTCGATCATCAATCGCGCAATGAAACTAGTCTTAGTAGAGGCTACTAGGGACCTGGTTGTTTTATCTACCACACCTGTATTAATGTTTTCGCTTAATACAGTTATAGCATGGTATAAAACATATAATGAACAATTGGGATATTGCCAATAAACTATGTTTATTAAGTGCCTCTAGGGCATATTCCCTTCAATAGGTTCACCCACACGACACAAATCTAAACACTAAAAATTATTCATCACTATGAAGCGAAAGCACTAGACAGAAATCCTGTGTGTCCTCAAGAACGTTTGATCATCATAAGTAAACAAACCGGCTTGTCCTTTGCTCTCGAAAGCATTGGGACACTCGCTGCAATTATATTTGCCGCGCTCTATTTACTCGCACTTTATTTCTCTGTTATATCGAAGTATGCTAAAAACTTGTCTGCTAGTGTTTACAGTGAAATCCACATCAAAACCACTTGTCAACACCTTCTGCTCCTCGTTGGGTTCGACACTCTTATTTATCAAAAGTACTGCGATACACCCCCTACACTTGTGGGTCATCAAGACTATTTTCTCCTTATTTGCTTAATAATAGAGAGAGGAAAGGTTGCTTTCCTGTTTCGGAAGTCTTCTGCCGCTGCTGAGGTAGGACACGAGGCGCCTCCTGATGATATTGAGCCATTTAAAATACCTATGAAAATTGTTAAACGTGTTATGAATAACCGCTATTTTGCGGATGGAATCCACCCTGGTGATCGTTTGTTGTATTTACATTAATTATGCGAGTTGTTCAAGTGTGCAGGTATGAAAGGAATATGCCCGAGAGGCAATAATAAAGTGGTTATTATCTTATTCCATGTTTAAGATAAATGTTTATTTCTCATGCTAGAATTGTATTAATCGGAAACATTAATACATGTGTGACTAATCAACAAATTAGAGTTCCTAGTAACGCCTCTCGTTTAACTAGCTCGTTGATTAACCGATGATCAAGGTTTCCTGATCATGAACGTTGGATGTTTTTAATAACGGGATCACGTCATTAGGAGAATGAAATGATGAACACACCCAAATTAAGTATAGCAATACGATCAAGTCATTAATTTTATATTGTTGTAGTGAGCATACGAAGTAACCCTAATCCTTAGACCATGTGATCATGTCAATCACTAACACCGGAAGAATGAGCATACGAAGTAACCCTAATCCTTAGACCATGTGATCATGTCAATCACTAACACCGGAAGAATGCTTTGATGACATCAAACGTCACACCATAACAGGGTGACTATAAAGGTGGCGTTGGGTATTCCGAAAGTATTAGTTGAGGCTCATGGATTGAGAAGTGGGATTTGTGCATCCAGATGACGGAGAGATATACTCTGGGCCCTCTGGGTGATATCACATCGACACCGCTTGCAAGCACGTGACTAGGTCACAAGGATGTCATATCAAAGAACGAGTAAAGAGTACTTGTCGGGAACGAGATCGAACAAGGTATAGATGATACAAATGATCGGATCTCGGACAAGTAAAATATCGCGAGACAAAAGGAATTGGTTATTACATTTTTGGTTCACACAATCACAAGATTCATCGTCGAATATGTAGGAGTCATTACGGATCTTCAGATCCCGCTGTTGACTCTTGATCGAAGAGGTGTCTCGATCATGTCTACATTATTCACGAACCGTAGGGTGACACACTTAAGTTTTGTCGACGCTTTTGGGTAGACATGGAATTTCGGAGAAAAGTTTGGATAGCACCAAAATTGTTTCGGGTAATATTGAAATAGTTCAAGGGGTTAATTGTCAATGGTTGACAATGGTTGTTAATAGAATTAACAGATGAACCAAGGGTGTAAGTGTTAATGTTTGTTAATAGAATTCACAAATATTAAAAAGAAATGAAATTGTTTTATTTAATAAAGAAAAACCCTTGGGATTTTTTGAATGGAGTTTTAAAGAGAGTGAGTCGGCATGAGTGGATGCTCCACTCACATGTAGAGGAAGGGGTGGGGGCTCTTGAGCCGCACCACACCCTTGGGCTTCCCCCTTCTTCTATATAAGGAGAGGTGGAGCTCCCTCTTATGAACACACTTGCCTCTCTCTCCCTCCTCCCACTGCTCCACCTTTCAGCCATCCGCTTGGCAAAGCCATGGCCGATTAGTTTCTCCACCACAGCACGCCGTCGTGTTGCTGGAGTTTCTGGTGGTTCTACTACTTCTGTTGCCCCACTGGATCGAGGGAACGAAGGTCGTCATCAAGCCGAATGTGTTACCGATCTTGAGATCGGCGAGTGAACGAATACATCATCCACGAGAATTATTCTCAAAACGCTTACGGTCTTCGAGGGTTAGTTCTCTTGGAATTTTTTCCACTCGCTACGAGCATCTCCTAGACTAGATCTTGGCTTGTTGGTTTGTTGATAGCGTAGGAAATTTTTTGTTTTCTATGCTATGAACCCATCATTACTATGGACGAAGTGAGGAAGAAATTATTCGCCATATCACTTTGTGGGAGAGCTACACATTGGTATAAAATGCTGAAGAACAGAGATTCGCTTGGATGGGAGGAAATTGTACCTCTCTTTTATTCTAAATTTTATTGTCCAAGTGAAATTCATCAAGATCAGAATTCTATATATAACTTCTGGCCTCATGATGGAGAGAGTATTGCCCAAGCGTGGGGGAGATTGAAGGCATTAATGCTCAAATGTCCCATTCATGAGCTTCCTAGTAATATTATTGTTGATAACTTCTATGCAAGACTCTCATTTGAAGATAAAACATTATTGAATACTTCATGTGCTGGATCATTGTAGCGTACCTACACTTAAAATAAGGCAAATACCTGTGTATAGTGCAAATCCCTGGATCGATTCATTTGCACACACAGTTTACGATGTAATATCACAACAAAGCATCAATTTTATTACATCGATGATCCAGAATTACGAAATATTCGATACAAGTTGCATAGCATAAAGCTAACATTAAAAAAGTACACAGCGGAAATACAATAGCAGTGGGTCTCCAACAACTTCATGTTGCCACAGGCGAAAACATGTTGGTTGTAGACTCGAAACCTTTAAACGAAACCTCACTCGTCAACTGATCAATCTGCAATAAGAAAAATATTGCAACAACGTGGGTCAGAACCATTAAAAATGGAACTGGCAAGTGACACTATGGTGGACACTTAGAGGAATAACTCTATGACCTATATGCTTATTTGGCTGGTGGAGCTCAAGGCTATTTTGCAGAAAGCTTTTCCTTAACCTTTTTGAAACAACTTTACCTCGTTGAGACAAATATGGTATGAAAGCCATAGTCTCATTCTACCCTTGTTCACCCATCAAGTTTTAATTTAAAAATTGGAATGGTGGAATCTTCCGTTGACGTCCTCGTTCAGCTGCTCAATTGTCCGTTTCCGGGGACACGGCTAAGTACTTAGATTTTTAACTCTGCAGAGGTTGTGCACGTTCACCATTGTACCCATTCAACCCAAATTATCCTTTACACACCATTTGTGATAAGGAAAGGAGAAGAATGAGACGAGATCTTTCAGAAGCATTTTCCCTCCCACTCTGGTCTGACGCGCTCCACCTACAAACCACTACCTCCACCTGTCAGGCCGGGGCGAGTCCATGCAGCTTAGTTGATCAAGCCAGAGCCCATATTGGCAATGGCTGCACGAGAAGCAATCTTCACTCGGAGTTCTTCAGATCCCTTTGTTCCTGGGTGGCCATCCACAAGTGAATATCCCACAGGTAAATCCCCTAGGGACAACACTCAACTCATACAGCCAAGGAACCAATTCCACCCAGGTGTTTGATTATAACTTAGTAGAATTTAACATCTCATCAAAAATAGTTTTGCATAGCATCACAATTCTACTAAGTATTTTCATAGGAACCTAGACACAGGAATAAGGAAGTCTAAACATGGCTTGCATAGCAATACTATCCTACCCATGCTTATAGAAAATATTCTACTCATGCATAGAAAAATAATAGGACTTTTATGGGGGTGTGCCACTTGCCTTTGAATGTTGTCGTTGTTCACAAACTCTTTTCTACAACGAACGTGTGCTCTCCGTTCAATCTAAACAATATAAGCAAACAACAATACAACAATCAACAAACAGCAACCATCACATTCATGCACATATGAAGTGAACAAACAGGTTTCATAAAACTTCTAAGGAATACATGTCATGCATGATATGCAAAATATTGCTAATGACTGAATGCATGTTATGCCATGAAAATCTTGTAAGTTAATGTCAGAAGATGTGTTGGTAAGAAATGACTAAGGACTAATGTCAGAAGTTGGACAAAATAACTTTGTTATAAATTATCTTAAATAAGCACTCAAATGGCTTAGCCATGATGTGCACAAATACTTGGAGAAAATACCAAGTTTATAAGGTGATCAACAATTACTATCAACTCTTTGTAAATTGGATATTCACTAAAGTGAGAGAGACAGACACCCGGCCAGCCACTTTAAATTGTGGAACAGGTCTCATGTACGTGGACATGTAAGGTTTGTTTCCAGGCCGCTTCATCTCACTATGCCGCTAGGATCCAACAAACTTTAAGATGATAATATCATGATCAAAATTGTTTAAGTCAAATGTGAAAGACAAGATTAGGAAAGAGGGAAAAGGTAGAAAGAAGGTTGTAGTTGGTCTTCTAGGAATCTTCTCCATACTTGTAACTTTCTCATGAACTTCTTCTTGATTTTTCTTCTAGGTGCTTCTACTTCTTGAAGATTCTTCTGGAGTCTTGTTTTGGCTAAGCCCTTCATTGGTCTTCTAGATCCATGTTGGTAATCCTAAGTGTCTATGTTTTAAAACTTTTACCAAAATAATAAGTTTGAAAATATTTCTGACTTAGAGAAAATTAATGAAGAGATTTCCTATGGGAAATATATCTATATGAGAAATAAGTTATGCATGCAATGCACTTTTAAATCCTAAGAAATATCATACAAAATTTGTGATATTTATAAAGTATGCATTAGGCTATAAATGCAATTTAATTAATTTCTATTTTTGGAAAATATAATAAAAGGAATAATTATAAGATTAAAGTTTTCTATAACTAAATTTATAACAAAATTTATAATTAGTGTTAATAGACAGGGAGTATTTCATTAAATTTATAGCAATTTGATTTAATAAAAAATAATATTTCTATTAATAGTTATGTTGAAAATACTCAAACTATTCAATTTAAATATATAACTATTAATTCATTCAAATATTACTCAAAATTATTTTATAGCACTGGCATCAATTTACAAATATTCTAAAGTTTCTAAAACAATTTTATTTGCAATTTTTGGAAATATACATTTAAAGTTATGACAAATATACTCAAATCTTCCATTTGAAATTTGAATATTTTAAACTAAGTCAAATTTGAAATTTGGCAGATCTAAAATATTCTACATGTCATGGGATTTCTAAATATGTAAAAATATTTGAATTTGGATATGTGGTTAAAAAGTTATGATAGATCTAAGTTACAGGGTCTTTTCTATAAAACTGCCAAATTAAATAAATCGAGAATAATGATTTTACACGTCAGCGCTGACTGAGCGCTGACTGTGCGCTGACGAGGCACGACGTGGCGCTGACTGGATTAAGTGGGTGGATCTGCACCGTTGGATCTAGATCGGACGGATATATACGGCATACCGGTTCGTTTTTGAAACGATCTAATCGTGAGCGTTGAAAACAGATCGGACGCTCACCGTGCGTTGACCACCGGGCGGTGGCGCGAGTTCGCCGGAGAGGAGGCCGACGGCGGCGCTGCGCTCGGCGAGGACGAGGACGACGCGGCGGTGCTCCCCCGGACGCGCGGATGACGCCCTCGGGTGCGGCTCGTCGCGAGGAAGACGATGGAGGCGACGACGTCGTCTCGGGCGCCCCGGAGGTGGCGTGGAGGTGCGAGCGGGGTGGTTCGGGCGCCGGCGAGCTCCGGTCGAACGTGTCCCGTGCGTTGTACTGCAATGGGAGAGTGCGCAACGCGTCAGGAGGTGCGCGTCGACGAGGGGGAGAGGAGGAGGTGGTTTGGGGCGCGAGGGGTGACTCACCTCGCCGGTTTCAGAAGAAAGACGCCGGCGACAAACGCGAACTCCGGCGAGCGGTTGTGGCGGCCTGGAGGCGTGATGTTGAGTGGAAGGAGAGGGGAAATGATGCGGAGGAAGAGGGGGTTAAAAGGAGATAGGGGCGCCTTGAATTCGCCTCATAATCGCCCGAATTGGTGCGAGTAATCGCCGGCCGTTTCCGAGCGTGGTCTCCGGCCGGAGATTGAAGACGATGACGTCATCATTTTTCTTTTTCTTTTTCTGTTTTATTTATTTCCTTTATAACTTTTGATTTATAACTCCAAATGAAGTCAAATCAATTTCTAAAAATTTGTAAAATTATTATCTTTGTGTTAAACCAGTTGTGGGCATGTTTTGAATAATTTTAAAAATTATAATTTTGAATTATTGACTAATTACAAATTTGCCACTTAATGTCTAATTTGAAAACATGGCTTAAATAATTTAGTTTTTGGCTGAATAAAATTTATAAAAATACAACACTTATATAAGTTTAAAATTAAGTTATTTAAACTCATTTTCCATTATTAAATAAATTTTGGCTTTAGTACAATATTAAATAACATCACACAATTATTTGAAATGAAAAGGAAATATAATGTATTCATTTTTAATTCAAAATATTCTGTGCACCATTATATTTTATATTATGATAATTCATTTGAAAACTTTATAACAAGTTTAGAAAAGATTTTTGATTAATTCATTTCATATATAGAAAATATATTCATGAAAGTCATTTCATGTTTTGAAAATAAATGAAAATCATTTAAGCTAATGAAATGTTTATTTGGGTTGTTAAGTAATTAAATATTCTATGAGGTTTTAAGTTATAAACTATAGGCTTATAATTCCAAACTATATTTTGAAGTTAGTTAAAAGAATGAAAACCATTTGGCAATTATACCATTTTAATAGTCTTGAATTTAAGAATAGATATGGCTAAGTGGTTGAAATCAATTACTTATATGTAAACTATTTACTTAAAATAAAATGGTTTGTACTTTATAAAACATTTGTCAAATTACATATTGAGGTTTTTGAAATACAATGGATAATGAAATGTTTAATTGGAATAACTTTTGAAAATAATGACACATTGGGAATTTTGAAATAATAGACTTTTTCAAATTGGTTGAAGTCTTTTATAGTTAGTTTTCTTATGCATTTTAATATTTTATTTTAATCAAAACAAAAGTTTTAAATTTTAGTGATTTTTGAACATTCCAAAATGTTGGGATGTTACAATCATTCACTCGTAATAAGGAGTTTAAATGGGATCCTCTTGACCGTATTGAAGAAAATACCGAAGCATGGGAGAACGACGAAGGTAGGGAGTTAGGTATAAAATATGACTTTGAATGCATTAAGACTTTTATGAACACTGATGTATTTCGAAATATTAATAATGCTTATGGTCTTGATTCTCAAGTTGTTCCAAATTATTATAAATCCTTTGCTGATTATTTCGGTTTGCCCAAGAAGGGGTTTGAAAAATATCATGAACCTTATAAAGATAAACCTGTTGCTCCTTTAGCTAAAAGCATTGAAGTTAATATTGTTGATCATATCATTCCTGAGCCTTATATTGATAAAATTCCTTTTCCTGTTAAAGTGAAAGAACATTCTATTATGGCTAGTGTGGTTAGTAAAAGTGGTAAGAAAGCTAAAGAACCTGATGAACAAATTAAAGTTGAACCTTCTGTGGCTATAGTTAAATAACTTGTTTATGAAAATGTGGGAAAAGAGTATATTATATTTTGTGATGATGCTTCTAATGTTGTCTCTCATCCTGCAAACCCAAGAAAGGCTAGTGTTCCTGTGTATCTCTTAAAATTGGTGATCATTGCTATTATGGTTTATGTGATATTGGTGCAAGTTCAAGTGTTATTCATTATGAGCTTTACAAAGAGATTATGCATGAAATTGGTCCTAGCCAACTTGAAGATATTGATGTGGTTATTGAACTTGCTAATAGAGAAACTATCTCTCCAATTGGTATTGTTAGAGATGTTGAAGTTCTGTGTGGTAAGACTAAATATCCCGCTGATTTTCTTGTACCTGGTTCTGCTGCTAGTAAGACTTGTCCTATTATTTTTGGTAGACATTTTCTAAATACTTGTAGTGCTGTTATAGATTGTAGGAAAGAGAAAAAACTTAATATATTTGCTGGTGATTCATATGAATTCAATTTTTCGAAATTTGATAAAACCCCTTATGAATACGAATTGCCTAATGAAGATTTTAGAGTAGAACAACTTGCTTCTATTTCTCTTGCTCCTACTAATTATATTCAGCAATTTATGGAAGATCATGAAGATGAAACTTTTATG
Organism: Poa annua; assembly: GCA_026929855.1. Taxonomy (NCBI): domain Eukaryota; kingdom Viridiplantae; phylum Streptophyta; class Magnoliopsida; order Poales; family Poaceae; genus Poa; species Poa annua. The sequence continues at coordinate 32,204,871 of CM049428.1, forward strand.
GAAGAAAGAAATGAACTTGAGGACATATTCCTTCGTCAACCTACGTAAACATAATTTAAAAGTGGAACACTTGGGTAAAACACTTCCACCTAAAGAGGATCCTGTCTTTGATTTAAAACCTTTGCCCGATAATATTAAATATGCTCATCTTGATGATAAGAAAATATATCATGTTATTATTAGTGCTAACCTTTCAGGTAAAGAAGAAGAAATATTATTAGAAATATTGAAGAAACACCGTGGAGTTATGGGTTATACTTTGGATGATTTGAAAGGGATTTCTCCTACTCTATGTCCACATTCTATTAATATGGAGCCCGATGCGGAGCCAGTTCTTGAACATCAACGCCGTTTAATACCTAAGATGAAGGAAGTGGTAAGAAATAAGGTATTAAAACTTCTTGATGCTGGTATCATTTATCCTATTGCTGATAGTAGATGGGTTAGTCATGTGCGTTGTGTCCCTAAGAAGGGTGGAATTACTGTTGTACCTAATGATCATGATGAACTTATTCCTCAAACAGTAGTTGTTGGTTATAGAATGTGCACTGATTTTAGAAAGGTTAATAAAGTTACTAAGAAAGATCATTATCCATTAACCTTTATTGATCAAATGTTGGAGAGATTAGTCAATAAAACTCACTTTTGCTTTCTTGAAGGTTATTCTGGTTTCTCTCAAATTGCTGTTAAAACTCAAGATCAAGAGAAAACCACATTTACTTGTCCCTATGGTACTTATGCTTATAGACGTATGCCTTTTGGTTTATGTAATGCTCCTGCTACTTTTCAAAGATGTATGTCCGCTATCTTTCATGGTTTTTGTGAAGAAATTGTGGAGGTGTTCATGGACGATTTCTCCGTCTATGGCACTTCTTTTGACAATTGCTTGCACAATCTTGAAAAGGTTTTGCAGAGATGTGAAGAAACTTATCTTGTTCTTAATTGGGAGAAATGCCACTTTATGGTTAATGAGGGATTGTTCTTGGACATAAAATTTCTGAAAGAGGTATTGAAGTTGATAGAGCTAAAGTGGAGGCAATTGAGAAAATGCATTGCCCTGGAGATGTTAAAGGTATCCGTAGTATTCTGGTCATGCTGCTTTCTATATAAGGTTTATCAAAGACTTTGCCAAGCTATCAAAGCCTCTTACTAATCTCTTGCAAAAAGATATACCATTTGTTTTTTATGATGATTGTAAGGAAGCTTTTGAAACTCTTAAGAAAGCTTTAATAACTGCTCCTATTGTTCAAGCACCTAATTGTAATTTACCATTTGAAATTATGTTTGATGCTAGTGATTTTGCTGTTGGTGTTGTTCTTGGACAAAGAATTATGCTACAACTGAAACAGAATTTCTAGCTGTTGTATTTGCTTGTGATAAATTTAGGCAATACATTGTTGATTCTAAAGTTATTATTCATACTGATCATGCTGCAATTAGATACCTTATGGAAAATAAAGATGCAAAGCCTAGGCTTATTAGATGGGTATTAATATTGCAAGAATTCGATTTACACATTGTAGATAGGAAAGGTGCTGATAATCTTGTTGCTGATAATTGTCTAGATTGGAAAACATTGCTTATGTTTCTATACATGTTAATGATAGTTCTCCAAATGAACAATTGCCTGCAATAAGGGTGAGTTCGCGAGATAGTCCTTGGTTTGCAGATTATGCTAACATTATTGTTTCGAAGTATTTGCCTCCAACCTTTTCAGCTCAACAAAGAAGAAAATTCTTTTATGACTTGAGGCATTATTTCTAGGATGACCCACACTTATATAAAGAAGGAGTTGATGGTATTATGCGAAGATGTGTTCCCGAGTATGAACAAAAAGAAATATTGAGAAAGTGTCATAGTAGCGCTTATGGAGGACATCACGCTGGAGATAGAACCGCACAAAACGTTTTACAATCAGGTTTTTATTGGCCTACTCTCTTTGAAGATGCAAGAAAGTTTATTTTATCTTTTGATGAATGTCAAAGAGTTGGTAATATCTCTAGACGTAATGAAATGCCGATGAATTATTCTCTTGTTATTGAACCGTTTGATTGTTGGGGATTTGACTTTATGGGTCCTTTCCCTTCTTCAGAAGGTAATACACATATACTTGTTGCTATTTATTATGTTACCAAAATGGGTGGAAGCTATTCCTACTAAAAGTGTTGATTAAAAAAGCTATTCCTACATCATTAAAAATGCTTCAAGAAATAATTTTCGCTTGGTTTGGTGTTCCTAGATATCTTATGACTGATGGAGGTTCTCATTTTATTCATGGTGGTTTTAGAAAAGTTCTTGCTAAATATGGTGTTAATCATAGAATTGATTCAGCTTATCATCCTCAAACTAGTGGGCAAGTAGAATTATCAAATAGAGAAATTAAATCTATCTTGCAAAAGACTGTTAATAGAACGCGGAAGAATTGGGCTAGTAAATTAATTGATGCATTGTGGGCTTATAGAACTGCTTATAAAAATCCCATGGGTATGTCTCCTTATAAAATGGTTTATGGAAAAGCATGTCACTTTCCCTTAAAATCAGAACACAAAGCTTATTGGCAAGTGAGAGAATTAAATAGAGATTTTAAACTTGCTTGTGAGAAAAGATTACTTAATTTGAGTTCTTTAGATGAATGGAGAAGTGAAGCTTACGAAAATGCTAAACTCTTTAAAGAAAAAGTTAAAATATGGCATGATAAGAGAATCCTTAGGAGAGAATATCATGTTGTTGACAAAATTCTATTGTATAGCTCTTGTCTTAGATTCTTTGCAGTAAAATTACTCTCCAAGTGGGAAGGACCATATGTTATTGTGGAGGTGTTTTGTTCGGGTGCGATAAAAATTGGTTCGCTCAAGGATGACTCTACAAGAGTGGTAAATAGCTTGAACTATGAATAGCTTGAACTACCCTGAGGATGTATCAGAGAATAGCTTGAACTATGACAGTACCAATGATAGCATCGAATAATTTATGTGAAGAGGGGGGCTGCTGGTTCTTGTATTTCATTCACCTGGGTTTCTTTTATTGTATTTTGGCTTGTAATATGATATCCTATCAGCTTAAACTTAGCACCTGTCAGTATGGTCTTTTGGACACTTGTGAACCTGGCTGTATGCACTTCTGTGGTCATAGTGCATTTTGTGTGATAATTGGTGATGAAATCTGCTTTCAGAAGTCTGTGTTTGCTTGTTCTGAGTTTTATTTACAGTCAGTTATCCTTTGGGAGGTTTTGTTTATCCAACTTGGGCTGTATCTGGTAATTATATGCTGGCTCCCATTAGATCCTTGGAGGATGGTTTCTACCATTTTTTTCTGCTTGTCCCTGGGCTTTTTAATATTGCTCAGAGTTAAACAACCCTCTTTTGTTTCCAATGAGTAGACAATGAAATATTTTAGATTGGAATCTGAGAGGGATTAATTCTCAGACCAGATGGGATGACATTAGGCAGAACATTAATGAGTCAAACTGTAATATCATCTGTTTCCAGGAAACTAAAAAAGATCACTTTGATCTTCAATATGTCAGGAACTTTTGCCCAAGACGTCTAAATAAATTTGTGTTCTCCCCTTCTGTGGGAAGCTCTGGGGGTTTAATAACCATATGGAATGGGAACCTTTTTGATGGCACTGAGATTTCATCCTCTAAATTCCATGTGACTGTTCAACTGATCTGTAAGATAACTGGCCATGTTTGGTACCTTACAAATGTCTATGGACCGACTCTGCCTGCTGAGAGATCTCTATTCCTTAATTGGCTCATGGATATTGACACACAACCAATGCATTTGTGGATGATACTTGGTGATTTTAATCTAATTAGGGGGCCTGATAATAGGAACCGACCTGGAGGAGACATCAATAATATGCTTGCATTTAACAGATTTATTAGTCAACATGATCTTATTGATATTCCAATTAAAGGTAGATCATTTACCTGGAGTAATATGCAAGCAGATCCTCTACTTGAAAAGTTAGATTGGGTCTTTACATATGCTAGCTGGACTGCCTTATTCCCTAACACACTTGCTACCCCACTAGCTAAATTATCATCTGATCATGTCCCTATAAAGATACAGATTGGTATTCATGTACCAAAAGCTCAGATTTTTCGGTTTGAGGAATTCTGGCTGGGGATGAAGGGTTTTGCACAGGTTATATCCCACAATTGGCAGCATCGGGGTTCTTTTAAAAATATTGCTCAGGATATTACTGCGAGACTGAAATCATTGAGATATGGATTGAAGAGATGGAGTCAGAATTTGTCTCAGTTATGTAAGACGATTCAGTCATGCAACTTTGTGCTGGCCTTATTGGATGGTCTTGAGGACCAAAGATTACTCTCTATTATTGAATCAAATTTTAGAAGAGTACTTAAATCTCATTTGTCCAATCTTCTGGAGGCCAAGAGGATTTATTGGCGCAGTAGAGCTAAAATTAGATGGGCTAAATTGGGAGGTGAAAACACAAGGTTTTTTCATACCTATGCTACCAAAAGCTTCAGATGTAATTATATTGCTATATTGAGCACAGAGGATGGTCGTATGGTTTGTGATCATGAAGATAAAGCAGCAATTATTTGGCAGTCTTTCAAACAGCGGATTGGTTGTACTGATAACCCAATTATGCTTTTTGATCTTGATAACATTGTTGGTCCCAACTATAACATTGATTTTGCTAGCCTTGAAGTACCATTCACAAAGGAAGAAACTGATGACATTGTAAAATGTATGCCAACAGATAAATCACCAGGTCCTGATGAGCTTAATGGAGCCTTCCTAAAAATTTGTTGGGATCAAGTTAAGGAACAGTTCTATCAGCTGTGCTTTAGTTTCTATGCGGGTGATTTGGATATCTCTAGTATCAATTCAGCCTTCATAACCCTCATTCCTAAGAAAACTGACCCAGAAGTTGTAAATGATTATAGACCTATCTCCCTGGTCAGTATTACTTTGAAGTTATTGACCAAGCTGCTTGCCAATAGGATGCAGAGGGTTATTATCCAAGCATTGCACAAGAATCAGTATGGATTCATCAAGAATATAACCATTCAGGACTGTCTTGCTTGGGCTTTTGAATACATTCACCTCTGTCACAAGTCTAAGAGAGAGATCATTATCTTGAAGTTGGATTTTGAAAAAGCATTTGACAAGGTGGAATATTCGGCTATTCTGCTCATGCTTAAACATTTAGGGTTTGGAGACCTTTGGCTGAGATGGATATCTAAAATACTGCATTCTGCTTCCACCTCAGTTCTCTTAAATGGTATACCTGGGAAGAAAATTTGGTGTAAAAGAGGAGTGAGACAAGGTGATCCTTTGTCACCACTGCTGTTTGTGACTGCAGCTGAGCTTCTCCAATTTGTCATTAACGCTGCTTGGCAATCAGGAGAGATTGACTTGCCTCTGTCTTGTTCATTTGGCTTAGATTATCCCATAATTCAATATGCAGATGATACTCTGCTTATTATGCCAGCATGTGTTGAACAACTGAGAAAGTTGAAGTTGATCCTGGATAAATTTTCATTATCTACTGGATTGAAGATCAATTTCAATAAATCCTCTATGGTACCCATCAATGTTGATCATGATAAAAGTATTGAGCTGGCTATGGTCCTGGGGTGTAAAATTGAAGCCTTACCTTTTACTTACCTTGGTCTACCTCTGGGGACTACTAGACCAAAGATGGAAGACCTTATTGGTATTATCCATAGAATTGATAGAAGGCTGGTTGGCATTGCTGATACACTATCTTATGATGGTCGACTGGTGGTGATTAAATCCATCATTTCTGCTATTCCCAATTTTGCTATGTGCACATTGAAACTGCCCTTGGGTTTTCTGGACTATATTGAGGGATCTACCAGGGGTTTCTTCTGGAGGGGCAAAGATATTCACAAAAAAGGTAAATGTCTGGTCAAATGGGAAAATGTATGCAAGCCAAAGAAATTGGGAGGATTGGGCATCCTAGACCTCAGAACCCAAAATATTGCCCTACTCATGAAGTACATCTTTAAGTTCATGAATAAGGAAGATTTGCCATGGGTTAAGCTTATATGGAAAGCTCATTATGAGAATGATAGATTACCACAAAACAATAGGCCTGTTGGTTCTTTTTGGTGGAAGGATTGCCTAAAGTTATTTGATAGCTTCCTGGAATTGGCAGCTTGTGTCCCTGGTGAGGGTGGAACTGTAAGACTCTGGATGGATAAGTGGTCTGATGAGCTTCTTAGGTACAAACTACCCCACCTTTACTCCTTTGCAAAGTCACAATCCATTTCCATTAAACAGGCTCTTGCTGCTCTATCTGATGAGGAGACACTGGATTTGTTTCACACCCCTCTGTCAGTACCTGCTGTTCATCAATTTGCCCAGTTCAATAATTTGCTGACAGGACACATGGATGTCTCTACTGCTGATAAGTGGATTATGTCATCCAGCAAAAAAAGTTATTCGAGTAAGAGGGTTTATGATACCTTAATGACAAGCAATCCTGCACCATCCCCCTTCCAGTGGATCTAGAAATCCAGAGTTCTGCCAAAACATCAGATATTTTTTTGGTTGCTTTTGCAAGACAGACTGAACACAAGAGACCTCCTAGCCAGAAAACAGTTTCACATTGAGAACTATAACTGTGTTCTATGTTCACAGGGTATGTCTGAAGAGTATATTCACCTATTCTTTGAATGTGATTTCAGCAGAAACTTTTGGTGGAAGCTTTATCTTGAATGGGATACGGATATGGACCTCTTCTCCATGTTGATTCAAGCCAAGAAAACTCATAAGCTAATATGCTATAAGGAAATCTTTATTATTGGTTGCTGGAGCATTTGGACCCATAGAAACAGATGTATTTTTGATTCTCAGCCAATTTGTCTTGAGACATGCTACCAGGACTTTATCTGTTCTTTTAGATTGATTCTTCATAGAGCTAAACCTTCCTTAAAGGAAGGGATGACTCAATGGTTGGATACTTTATGAACTTTTCCATGTAATTTGTACAGCTGTTAATGAGAAAATAGAAAATTAAACAGTAGGGTTTTTTCCCTACTGTTTTGCGCCTAAAAAAAAAGAGTGGTAAATGGACAAATAATCAAGCATTATATTTCCGGAGATTCTTATAATGAAGATCTTGATGTTATTCAAGCAATTTCTCTAGAGAATTATATTAAGGAAAATATTTCTGAGTTCGCAGAACCTGATTTGAAAAAGGTACAGTTTCAGTAAGAAAAAGTCCACGAATTTAGTTTTTAGAAATCTGTGATTTATTTTTGGAAAATATGAAAAAATATGAGACGAAAACGAACAGGACAAGAAGTCCGAGGCGACCACACCACCTCGTGGCGCGGCGCCCTTGCTGGCCGTGCCAGCAGGCGATGTGTAGGCCTCGAAGCTCCTCTCCTACTCGGTTTCGCCCTGTTGCCTTCCTTTTATTTCGTATTTTGCGAGGCCCCCGAGGTCTGTATATCGTGTTTTCGACGTGTTCTTGTTTTGAGTTGTTTCTGCCAGATTTTTAGCTGTAGATCTAGAGCCATCATGTCTTCATCCGAGCCCTCCAAGGACAATTTCTTTGCGAACGTCGTCAACCCGTACATGAACAGGTTGCAGATGCATCCCAAAGAGTTTTCTCTCAAGCAAGGGAAGCTGCAAGTTGAAGATGTCCAGGGCCCCGAAGGAGACGGAAGCATGGAGGAATGGATGAAGAGCCTGGAGCAAGAAGTTTTCAAATACAAGAAGATGGCGGAGCGTGAGGTGGACATTGTTCATCGGATCGTCTCTGAACTCATGACCAAGCATAAAGAGGAGACTTCGAAGCTCTGGGAGGACATCCTCTCACTCCACAAGACCACTAACGCTCTTCAGACGCAACTATATGATGTTCAGAATCAGAACTGTGAGTATGAAACCAAGTTTAAACGCATTAGTGCTGCTACGAGTTTCAGGATCATCGAGACCCAGGCATCGTTTGTTGATGGAGAACCATTACCTTGGAAGCTGGATCAAGAGGATTTGTCTCCATCACCACCGCAGGAGTAATTCATCATCAGTATTGGGATCTCCCTTAGCTTGTTCCAAGCTTGGGGGGAGTGTCGTGGTATCACCATTATCTTTCATCGTTTACCTTTTTAGTAGTATCATATCATGAGTAGGGAAGTTATCTTATATTATGGTTTGCAATGTGGGAGTATCTCTCTTTTTGTTGGTTATCTATGTATCCCTTGGTGTGAGTTGCCGTTATGGAATATTAATGAGAAGTGTTATCGTTTATTGTCTGCACACTTTATTTTAGGTTGCAACTTTGGGAACATATAGTAAATCTTTTGTCTTTGGCAAAATTAGCATTCGTCCGTAGCTACAATACTTTGAGACTTAAGAGGAAAAAGAATTACATGTAGAATATAGCATTCATTGATCTTTCTCACTTGTCTATGACAAGCTTAGGATTCACACCTTAAAATTGTGTGTGCTTTCAAGTAGGAATTGCATGATTGTCTTTTACTACCTGTATGTTTGTGTGTATCCTTCAACTCTTATGCTTGCTACCCAACCTTGCTAGCCAAAGACATGTATCGAGAGGGAATTCTTCTCATACATCCAAACCTTGAACCAAAACCCTTGCCATGTGTGTCCACTATATCTACCTACTATGTGGTATTTTGCGCCACTCCAAGTAAATACTTCTTGTGCTATCTTTATTCAAAATTATTATCCCTTATTTGTGTCAATGTTCACTAGCTCATGAGGAAATAATAGGTTGGTTTGTTATCTTCCATACTAATTAAGTAACCTATGACTTGCATGCTACATCTGCTCGTCATTAATATTGCAAAAGAGGTGGTCAGACCACTATAATATCATAGGTTGAGTTTTTCAAAAATATAGGCACTCCTCCATGGTTTGAGATTGATTGGTAGACACCCATGAATTCGGCTAGCCATGGTTATGTTAAAAAGGTGAGGGGGAGTGTCATGGCTGTGAAAATAAAGAGAAAAAGAAGATGAATATGATAAAGGTTTGTTTTTTTAAAAAAATCGGAACCATCCCTAACTTGCTTAGTATGGAAGATGACAAGACCTCTGTTACAAATCGTTGACAACAACAAAAACCGCTCAAAACCTTACTTTTATGCTCTCTATATGATTTCAAAAATCCATAAAACCAAAAGCTCTGACACATGCTTGTATCTCTGCTTTCCTCTGCGAAGGGCCTATCTTTTACTTTATGTTGAGTCAGTAAACCTCTCTCCTTCTATCTTAAGCAAGCATTTGAGTTACTATGGTTTCCCTCTACTTGTTACAAGTTGATTTATACATGAACGGAGTTAATATCAAAGATGACTTGTGCATTTATACATGTGATGCTTCTTGTCCGTATATTTTATCTCGACACTTCACTCCATAAACCTGTGGTCATGTATACCGAGTTCAGCTTTCGCTTGGGGACAAGCGAGGTCTAAGCTTGGAAGGAGTTGATACGTCCATTTTGCATAACTATTTTATATCATAATTTACTGCTATTCATTGATATAAATCGTATTTGGAGATGATACTTATCTTATTTCATCTATTTTGCATGATTGATGGTCATTGGGGGATGGAACATTGGAGTCTGAATTCTGCTGGAAAAAGCATCGTCAAGATACAATATTTGCGAAGACCAGAAGAACAAAGTGGACAACTGCGATTTATTTTTGATTTATTTCATGAAGGAGGCCAAAATGAGAGCCTGGGTGGGGCCCAGGAGGCCCACACCACCTCCCTGCGTGGCTCCCAATTCTGCCGCGCGAGAAGGTGATGTGGCCACCCTGGCCCACCACTTGGCGCACCCCTTCGCGTACTTCTTCCCCCCGAAGACCTAAAATTATCAGGTTGTCCAGAAACCATCTCCGCCGCCACCACGAGGCGGAGAAGACAGAGAGAGAAGAGCTCTCCGGCAGACTGCGTTGCCGCCTGGGAAATTCCTTCCCGGAGGGGGGAAATCACCGCCATCGTCACCGTCATCGAGCTGCACTCCGTCACCATCGCCAACACAACAATATCCACCACCGATGCTGTCATCTCCATCCATCCACTCCGTTCCCGCTGTAACATCTAGGGCTAAACTCTGTGTATTTGATAGGGGAAACTCTCCCGGTGTTGATTACTCTTGTTATTGATGCTATTGAGTGAAACCGTTGAACTAGGGTTTATGTTCAGATTGTTATCCATCATTATATCACCTATGATCATGTTCAATATGGTGTGTTGTGAGTAGTTCGTTGTGTTCTTGAGGACATGGGAGAAGTCTAGATGTTAGTAGTGAACTATGTTGATTAATATTTGATGTTTAGATATTTAAGTTGTGGTGCCATTCTTCTATTGGTGTCATATGAACGTCGACTACATGACACTTTGGCTTTTTGGAACTAGGGGAATGCATCGGTACTCGGTTATCATTTCGTGGGGTTGCCGGAGTGACAGAAACCTAAACCCCCGTTGGTATTCTGATGCGCGAGGGGTCGCAAGATCTCAGAGTTTAAGGCTACGGTTAGATTTATCTTAATTACTTTCTTGTATTTGCGGATGGTTTCAAGGGGTATAATCATAAGTATGTATTAGTCCTAGGAAGGGCGGTGCATTAGCATAGGTTCACCCACACGACACTTATCTAAACACTAAAGATTATTTATCAATATGAAGCGAAAGCACTATACTGAAATCCCGTGTGTCCTCAAGAAGGTTTGGTCATCATAAGTAAACAAACCGGCTTGTCCTTTGCTCTCAAAAGGATTGGGCCACTTGCTGCAATTATATTTCCCGCGCTCTATTTACTCGCACTTTATTGCACTGTTATATCAAAGTCTGCTAAAAACTTGTCTGCTAGTGTTAAAGTGAAATCCTCATCAAAACCACTTGTCAACACCTTCTGCTCCTCGTTGGGTTCGACACTCTTATTTATCGAAAGTAATGCGATACGCCCCCTATACTTGTTGGTCATCAAGGAGGATCAATGATATTCCTATTATGGTTAATAATAACCAGGCCCCCGTTGATTTCATTGTCTTGAATATTGAATGCAATCCATCTTGGCCCATTGTGTTGGGAAGGCCTTTTCTTAGAACTGTGGGTGCTATTATTGATATGAAAGAAGGTACCATCAAGTACCAATTCCCACTTAAGAAAGGTATGGAAGACTTCCCTAGGAAAAGAATAAAGCTACATTTTGATTCTATTGTTCGTTCAAATTATGGTGTTGATGCTTCACCTCTTGATAATACTTGAGTTTTATTCTTTGTGCCTAGCTCAAAGGTGTTAAACAAAAGTGCTTATGAGAGACAACTCACTTTTATTTCCTGTTATTTTATTTTTCTTGTGTCAAGGACTTGTCCTACCTCTGTAGCAATTCCTTTGTATCTTAACATCCCAACATTTTGGAATGTTTAAAAATCACTAAAATTTAAAACTTTTGTTTTTGATTAAAATAAAACATTAAATGCATAAGAAAACCAACTATAAAAGATTTCAAACATATTCAAAGGATTTAATATTTCAAATATCTCAGTTTATCATTATTTTCAAAAGTTGTTTCGAGTTAAACAATTTATTATCCATTGTATTTCTTAAAACCTCAATATCTAATTTGACAAATGTGTTACAAACTTTCAAACCATTTTATTGAAATAAAAAATGTTTCCAAATAAACATTTCATTAGCTCAAATGATTTTAATTTATTTTCAAAACATAAAATGATTTTTATGAATATATTTTCTATATTAGAAATGGATTAAATCTAAAATCTTTTCCAAAGTTGTTATGAAGTTTTCAAATGAATTATTTTAATATAAAATATAATGGTGAACAAATTATTTTGAATTAAAATGAATACATTATATTTCCCTTTTCGTTTTCATATAATTGTGTTATACTATTCAATATTATACTAAAGCCTAAAAAGAATTTAATCTTGCAAAATGGGTTTAAATAACTTAAAGTTAAACATATTTGAATGAGGGTATTTTACAAATTTTATTTAGACAAAAGGAAATTTAATTAAGCTATAATTTCAAATTTGACATTAAGATTCAAATTTGTATTAAACCAATATTTCAAAATATTAATTTTAAAAAGTTTTCAAAATATGCCCACTAATGTTTTAAAGCATAGATATGAATTTTACAAATTTATAGAAATTAATTTGACATCATTTGGACACTAAAATCAAAAGATATTAATAAAATGAAAAATCAGAAAAAGAAAAAACAAATCGCTGACGTCATGCTAACGTCACTCCTTCTTCTTCCTTCGGCCGAAATTTCCGCTTTTGATTTGTTTCCAAATCCGAGCGAGAATTGTGGAGTTAGTTTCCCCCGTGCATGTCCTTAAATACCACAACTCCCGTCGCATCTTTTGCCCTAAACCCGAGCCTCTAAGACGCCCCCAGGCTGCCACGAGAGCTAGCTGGAGTTGCGCAAGCCGCCGCCGTGTTTCCTACATTTGCCGGCGAGGTGAGCCTCCCCCTAGCCCAAGAACCCCCCCTCTACCTCCACTATCCTTTGCGCATCCCTCAGTCCCTTCCTCGTTTCTTCCCTGCAGCAAAATCGTCGAGTCCGTGCGGAACCCGAAGATTTCCGCGCCGCCGCGACTACGGCCGCACCTCCACGCCGTTTTGAGAGGTCTTGCTCGACGCCATGACCTACCTCGTCTTCGCCGCAGCGTGCAGAACGTCGTCGTCGTCTTCCCATGCCCGGAGGACCACCGGATCGCCGTCCTCTTCATCTCCCGAGGCGCAGCGCCGCCGTCCTCCTCGTCTCCGGCCACCGGCGCTACCCAGGACCGTCGGATGCAGATCTACGACCCAGATCAGATTAGCCCGAAGAGGTATCTCCGGATCTAGTCCGTCCAATCCTCTTAAGATCGTACGGCCCCTGTTAACCCTAGATCCGAGCCAATCAGGGCTTGCCACGTCAGCCAGCCTTTTTCTGTTTTATTTTTCCGAATAGAATTAAATTGGCTGTTTTACAGAAAAGACCCTGCAACTTAGATCTGTTATAACTTTTTACTCACATATCCAAATTCAAATATTTTTATATTTTTGGAAAGCCCTTGACTTGTAGAATATTTTATATCTGTTAGAATACAAATTTGAGTTAGTTTAAAATATTTAAATTTCAAATGGATGTTTGGAGTATATTTCTAATAACTTTAAATCTATAAATCCAAAAATTGCAAATAAAATTGTTTTAGAGACTTTTGAATATTTGTAAATTGATGCCACTGCTATAAAATATTTTTGAGTCGTATTTGAATGATTTGATAGTTATATATTTAATTTGAATAGTTTGACTATTTTTGACATAACTATTAATAGAAACATTATTTTTGATTAAATCCAATTGCAATAAATTTATTTAAATCCCCTCTATCTATTAACATCATTTATAAAAAAAATTTATAAAAATTTAATCACATAAAACTTTAATTTTATATTTATTCCTTTATTTATATTTTGTAAAAATAGAAATTAATTAAATTGCATTTATAGCCTAATGCATACTTTATAAATATCATAAAAATTGGAATGATGTTTCTTGTGATTAAAAATTGCATTCCATGCATAACATATTTTATTCCTCATAGGAAAACTCCTCCATTATTTTTCTCTAAGTTAGGACTATGTTCAACTTAGCATTTTTGGTAAAGTAGTATGCACTTAGACACTAGGATTTTCAACATGGAGCTAGAAGACCAATGAAGGACTTAGTAAAAACAAGACTTCAGAAGTATCTTCAATGAGTAGAAGCACTTAGAAGAAAATCAAGGAGAAGTCATGAAGACCAACCAGCTATATTTTCTAAGTTTTGCTTCGTCTCTCTCTTTTCTCCCTTCTTACTTGAGACTTCATGAAGACTAAGTTAATTCCAAGACTAGCATCGGTGATACAAGAGTCATCAAGTCTGAAGATTATTCAAGTCTACAAAAATTCATTCAAGACATCACCAAAGAGAAAGCTACAAGTCTAGAGATGAAACCTGGAAGACCAACTCCATCTTTCTTTCTATCTTTTCCCTCTTTCCTAATCTTGTCTTTCACTTTAGACATAAACAATTTTTGATCATGTTATTACCATCTTGAAGTTTGTTGGATCCTAGCGGCATAGTGAGATGAAGCGGCATGGAGACTAACCTTACATGTCCACGTACATGAGACCTGTTCCACAACTTAAGTGGCTGGCCGGATGTCTGTCTCTCTCACTATAGTGAATATCCAATTTATAACGAGTTGTTAATAATTGTTGATCATTTTAAAAATAGACTTAGTATTTTCACTAAGTATTTATGCACATCATGGCTAAGCCATTAGAGTGCTTATTCAAGATGATTTATAGCAAAGTATTTTATCAAACTTATGACCTTTAGTCCTTAGTGATTTTTGACCAACACATTTCCTTGCATTAACTTAAATGATTTTCATGGCATGACATGCATCTCTAGTCCTTAGAAATAATTTGCATATCATGCATGACATGTTTTCCTTAGAATTTTATGAAACTTGTTGGTTCATTATGTATGCTTGTATGTGTTGTGTTGTTTTGTTTAATGATTGTTGTATTGTTGTTTGTTTATATTGTTTAGACTGAACGGAGAGTTCCGAGTATCGTTGAAAAGAGTTTGTGAACAACGACAACATTCAAAGGCAAGTGGCACACCTCATAAACTTCCTAATACTTTTCTATGCATGAGTAGAGTATTTTTCTATAAGCATGTGTAGGATAGTATTGCTATGCAAGACATGTTTAGAATTCCCTATTCCATTGTGTCTAGGTACCTATGAAATACTTAGTACAAATATTGATGCTATGCAATTGATGAAAAGTTTTACAAAATGCTAAGTGTCTACTCAGGACCATGTCTATGAGGGTTATCACCTAAGATAGTTTTACTATACTTAGGATCATAGTATGTGGGGGTTTTCACCTGAGAGTACACATCACTAAGTTAATGAATCACCTTGGTGGAATGGTTGTTTGGTTTATGTTGAGTGGCTACTCAGGACCAGGTCCATGAGGGTTTTTACCTAAGGTAGTGTCCACTATACTTAGGATCATGTACGTGGGGGTTTTCACCTGAGAGCACACTTGAGGATGGCCACCCAGGAACGAAGGGAATGGAAAGAAGTGAAGAACTCGAACAGAAGAACTCCAAGTGAAGACTTCAGCTGATCAAGGACGCCAACGGAGGATTCCCAACATTCCAATTTCTTAAATAAAATTTTGATAGGTGAACAATAGTGAACTACTCAGGACCATGTTCATGGGGGTTTTCACCTAAGATAGTTTCTACTATACTTAGAACCATGTTATGTGGGGGTTTTCACCTGAGGGTACACTTAGATGGGTGAGCTACTCACGACCATGTCTATGGGGGTTTTCACCTAAGATAGTTTTCACTATACTTAGGACCATAGTATGTGGGGGTTTTTACCTGAGAGTGCACTCAGGGATGGGCCATCTTTTGGTTCTCTGGAAATTACCAGTGTTACCAATTATGATGTTGAAACTGTTTTAGAAAGTGATAGGACAAAACTGGCTTTACGCAAAATAGCCTTGGAACTCCACCAGCCAAATATGCATATAGGTTATTAAAGTTATTCCTCTAAGTGTCCACCATAGTGTCACTTGCCAGACTCCATTTTTAATGGAATCTAACCCACGTTGTTGCAATATATTTCTTATTGCAGATTGTTCAGATGACGAGTGAGGTTTCGTTTAAAGGTTTCGAGTATACAACCAACATGGTTTCTCCTGTGGCAACATGATGATGATGGAGACTCACTGCTATTGTATTTACGCTGTTTACTCTTTCAAAGCTAGCTTTATGCTATGCAACTTGTATTGAATATTTTGTAAGTCTGGATCATCGATGTAATAAAATTGATACTTTGTTGTGATATTCCATCATAAACTGTGTGTGCAAACGAATCGATTCAGGGATTTGCACTATACACATGTATCTGCCTTATTTTAAGTGCAGGTATGCTACAATTTTATTGCAATTTTGTGTCAAGTTAAGCCTCTAGTTGAAAGTTGATGCTAAATTTCAATTCCTGCGCATAAACAGATTTCTTCTGTTCACTCTTAAATTAATAACTCTTCACTCGAAAATCAGAAACATCTGCCCTTTTTTGTGCATAATCCTCAGATGTATACGCAACTTTCATTAATTTTAAGTTTTCTGATCTGAGGAAGTTAAGGGCCTCGAACAAATTCGTCTTTACGGATTGTTCCGTTTTTGACAGATTCTGCCATGTATTTTGCAATGCCCCTTTTGCTATTTTGATCGGATCTTTCTTATCCTATGAAGTATCAGTGGCTGTAGATAATGTCCATTAGCATTGGTAGCAATTGTGTTCCTACAGAATATCATAATTTTTGATGCACTAACCCTGTAATGAAGTTTACTCTAAGTTTGGTGTGGAGGAAGTATACAACAATCAAGAGAGAAGGATGATATAATGTGATCAAGAGGATAGTAACGCCAAAGCTTGGGGATGCCCCGGTGATTCACCCCCAATATATTCCGAGAAGACTGAAGCGTCAAAGCTTGAGGATGCCCAAGACATCCCCTTCTTCATCAACAAACTATCATGTCCTTTATAGTGAAACTATATTTTAATTCCGTCACATCTTATGTGCTTTTCTTGAAGCGTCTGTTTTGTTTTTGTTATTGATATTTTCATTCTCTGAATAAAATGGATCCTAGCAATTATTTTGTGTGGGAGAGAAACACGCTCTGCTTTTCTTATGAATACTCGTATTCTTCACTTATATTCGTTGAGTATTCTTTTCATGCTATTGTTTGCTTTCTAGCTCTTGTTTTTCATGCATCTCTTGTTAGAGTTGTTAGCTTTATTATATCATACTCTCATATATCATTGTTTCATTACTTGGAGAGCTTATCTTGTAAATAAGTTGATTGGTGTTTGGTTGAGAACAGAAAATGCTAAAAGTGGTAGATGGTATAACTAAATGACACATAATCTTGTAGATCATTAAATTGTGTCACTTGAATGATTGATGTTGTTTTGAGATATTAATTTGCTTAATGGTAAACATGATGGTCTAGTAAAGTGGAATGATTAATGGTTGATCTAGAGAAAATTGAAGTTGTGCCACACTTAAATTTCCAGTTGATTGCCTAATGGTATATGACTTCTATTTTCCTAAAGCAACCGTAATGAGTTTATGTTATGCGCTACAGTCGAGGAAGACAACGGTGACTTTGTCATTCGCCACGATCCCTCTAGGATTGATTTTCATTATGCCTTGTAAGATCATATTTTTATTTAGAATCTTTTTACTTGTGAGTTCTAAAACTACGGTTTTCATGGCACTTCCACCACCATATTGCTAGCCTCTTCGGTACTTTGCTTTGCCCTTTCTCACATTGAGAGTTGGTGCATTTTTTGCGGTTACATCCGAACTCGTGGGAGATCTTCATCTTGTTCTCCTACACATAAGTCAAATATCTTCCTCAAAACATCAACCATACCTACCTACTACAGCATTTTCATAACTGTTCCGAGATATATTGCCATGCAACATTCATCTTACATTACATGACTTGTTGTCATTCATTACTTATATATTGCTTTGTGTCATTCTATAAAGCTGATGTGTGGCTTTACCCATGTTACGCTAGATCATTGCATAACCTGCTACACTGGCAGAGGCACCGTTGTCATATGCATATTATGTCACATTCATATTAGTTACTTATATAATCAGTATGTTGTCATATCATCATTAGTGTGTTGTCATATGTAACATCCCAGCATTTTATAATATTCAAAAATCACAAAAAATTTAAACTTTTGTTTTGATTAAAATAAAACATTAAATGCATAAGAAAACCAACTATAAAAGACTTCAAACATATTGAGAAGATTTAATATTTCAAATATCTCAGTTTATCATTATTTTCAAAAGTTGTTTCAAGTTAAACAATGTATTATCCATTGTATTTCATAAAACCTCAATATGTAATTGGACAAATGTTTTACAAAATTTCAAACCATTTTCCTTGTAATAAAAAGGTTCTATATAATTATTTGATTTCAACCACTTAGCCATAGCTATTCAAAAAATAAAATAATATATACAAGTGTTCTTTTTAAAACCTTTATAACATGATCTATCTGTCAAATGGTTTCCATCCTTTCAACTAAGTCCAAAGCATAGTGTTGAAATTAAAACCCTATAGTTTATAACTTTAATAACTTCTTATATTTCATAATGAATTATCCAAATAAACATTTCACTAGCTTGAATGATTTTCATTTATTTTCAAAACATAAAATGATTTTCATGAGAATATTTTTTTTATAAGAAATGAATTAAATCTAAAATCTTTTCCCAAAGTTGTTATGAAGCTTTCAAATGAATTATCTTATTATAAAATGTAATGGTGCACAAATTATTTTGAATTAAAAAAATGGATACATTATATCCCCTTTTCATTTTCATATAGTTGTGTTATACTATTCCATATTATACTAAAGCCTAAAATGAATTTAGCATATGAAAATGAGTAGAAATAACTTGAATTCAAACATATTTGAATGTGGGTAATTTCATAAATTTTATTAACCCAAAATAAATTTATTTAAATTATTAATATCAAAGTTGACCTAAATGGGCAATTTTGCATGGTTGAATAATTCAAAATAGTATTTTTCAACTATGTTCAAAACATGCCCACAACTGGTTTAACACAAAGATAATAATTTTACAAATTTTTAGAATTTTATTTGACATCATTTGGACATTTAAATCAAAAGTTATGAATTAATTGGAAAAATCAGAAAAAAGAAAATCACTGACGTCATGCTGACATCAGCATCGTCTTCAACCTCCGCCCGAGATTTCCGCCCGGAGATCGATCCGAACACGGATCAATTTGCCGAACGATTTCTCCGCGATTGGCTTCCCTCTAACCTTCTACAAATACCCCACGCCTTCCTCTCTCTTTCCCTCTCCTCCCACTCGGTTTCGTGCCCCCAGGCCGTCGAAAAAGCTCGCCGGAGCCGCACACCGCAACCGCCGTATTACTCTGTTTTCCGGCGACACGGTACGACCCCGCCGCCCATTCCTCGTCCTCTGCCTCTCCCGCACTCGTGCGCATCTTCTAAAGGCCACGGGCGTTTGTTTCAGGCAATAAATTGAGCACCCCGTGCTCGACCGTACCTCACCGGAGAAGTCGTTGCCCCCTCCTTCCGTCCTCGCCGCTCCGGGACGAACGGGGAGACGTCGTCACCACCATCGCCCTCCCCGCGTCACGCCGCGCACGGAGGTGCCCTCCATTCATCCGGGGAGCCACCGGAGCCTCGCCGCCGTCCGCGCCCGAGCGCCGCCGCCGCTGTCATCTTCGACTCCGGCGAGAAGCGCCGCCACGGTATGACCAGCTTCTCTCCGCCGTCCGATCTCCTTCCAACGGCCCCGATTTGATCCTTTAGCCGAACCGGTACGAGCTGACGAGATCCGTTTAATTCACTTATCCACGTCAAATCCCAGTCAGCACACAGTCAGCAGCCCAGTCAGCGCACACGTGGAAAAGAATTACTTTTATTAGTTTAAATGGCAGTTTTGCATAAAAGACCCTGCAACTTAGATATGTTATAAATTTTTAACTACTAATCTAAATTAGACAAATTTTATATATTTGGAAAGCCCTTGACATGAAGAATATTGTAGATCTGCCAAAATTCAAATTTGACTTAGTTTAAAATATTCAAATTTCAAATGGTGAATTTGAGTAATTTTATCATAACTTTAAATCTATAAATCCAAAAATTGCAAATAAAATTGTTTTACAAACTTTATAAAATGTGTGATATGATGCCTCTGTTATAAAATGTGTGAAATAATTTTGAGAATAACTTTGATGATTTAATAGTTGTATGTTTAATTTGAATAGTTTGACTATTTTTGACATAACTTTTAATGCAAACATTATTTTTGATTAAATCCAATAGCTATAAGTTTAATTAAAAGCCCTCTGTCTATTAACCCCATTTATAAAATTTTGTTATAAATAATGCTTGACCATTTTAAAATGAATTTAAAGGTCAGAGACTTAATTTGATTTATTTTAGCACATTATAAGGTTTATTGATTTAAAATTTATTACTTTGCACCAAAGGCATAAATAATTGTCCTTGTCCGGAGAAAGCTCAAATTGTGGTTTAGTAATATATTTTATAAAATTAATAAGTAAGTTTTGTTTAAAACCTTTTAAATGATTTTAGTTCATTTACAAGTGTTAATAAATGTTATTGGTTAATTAGGTGTTACTAAAAATGAGATTTAAAACATTATAACATTTTAAATAACTAAGTTATTATTAATACTATAAACTTTGAAGTTGGGAATTAAAAATGTATAGATATGAGAAAATTAAGAAATTCTTGAATTTGAATTTGGTTAAATTTAATTTTAAACATAATCTTGGGTAAATGAAATTAAATGTTTACAGTTGTACTAAAGTGTTAAACCTTGTTTTTAAATTGTGATTAAGCCTTCTTGATATCCCTTTGTGTAAACTTTTGAAGACCATTTCATTAGAAACTTGGAAACACCCATACAACCTTTTCGAGTTGAAAATGTACAATTGACCCCAGACCATCCCTTGGCAAAACCCTAAACCCAAGCACATTAATTCTTTTTGTATATTGAATTATGTGACACCTTTGACCAAAACCCTCCCGAGAAGACTCGTTACGCTTCTATGTTTCATTATGTTTTGTGGTTGTTGAATTGCTTGTTTATTGGACGCACCTTATTGTATAGTTTGAAACGGGGAGCAAAGTTTGACTTGGACAAGAGTTTGTGAGAAAACGATATTCCAAAGGCAAGTGACTTCATAAAATACCTACTATTTTTATTCTAATGCATTACTAGTATTTTTAAACAGTATTTGCAAATAGTATGCATGATAGGTTTTTGTGAGAATAGTAGTATGCTATGCAAACCTGTTAGGTTACCCCTTTAGAAATTCCAGTTAGACACCTATTATAATTTAGTGGAAATACTTGCTGCAAAAATGATTGTTTTATGATAGATGTGATAAGTGAAAATTCCACTAAATTAATTTACCGCCTGGGTGGATTGGTTCGATCGAGGAGGTTTCAAGTTGAGTGGCTACTCAGGGGTCGGGTCTGCGGCGGCCTGAGTTTGCTCACTTGTGGAAGGCCACCCAGGGCTATGAGATTTGATGTTGCACTGCGTATAGCCGCTTATAGTGCATCCATTAGTCATTATGGGCTCTGTCTTGATGGAGTATGTTGATGTTGACCTTAGTCGGATGTTCCAAGGGTGGTAGCTGGGATAGGTTCGACAGTGGACTCCGTCGACTCGGGAAGACAACTTCTGAAAAGTCTCGTCTTAATCTTCTCCTTTTCCTTCTCACTAAATGAGTGTAGAGGATAATTTGGGTTGATTGAGTCTAATGGTGAAAGTGCACGCACTCTCGAGAGTTAAAACCTAAGATCTTAGCCGTGTCCCCGGCATCGGACAATTTGAGCGACTACACAAGGCTGTCTTCTGAAAATCTCTTCATCCCAATTTCTTAATAAAACTTTGATGGGTGAACATGGGTAGGAGACATGGATTTGTCTCGAGATGTCTCAAAAAGAGAAGATATTGTTTCAAAAAGTTGTTTACCAAAACTAGGACAAAACTTGCTTTGCGCAATAGCCTTGAGCTCCACCAGCCAAATAAGCATATAGATATAGCTTAGTAGAATATTAGCATTTAAAAGTCACTTGCCACCACAATTCAATTGTGCTGACCCTTTATAGCTGGGCTGCAACTAAACCGTGCAGATTGTTCGGATGAGGAGTAAGGGGGTCGTCTTCGAGCTTAAAAGTCACTTGCCATCACAATTCAATTGTGCTGACCCTTTATAGCTGGGCTGCAACTAAACCTTGCAGATTGTTCGGATGAGGAGTAAGGGGGTCGTCTTCGAGCTACAACCAACTTTATTGCCAGTGGCTTCATGGAGATGATGTAGCTCCACGTTATCATTAGAATTTGCGTATGAACTCTGAAATAATTTGTGAACTCTCTATTTATTTAGTTAGCGCTCCAGCTATGCAAAGTTGTAAGGAATATAGTATTTCGATTATTCGTTCTCGGTTGTAATAAATTTTATATTGTACTGTGATATAACATCTTATTGGAAAATGCGAGACTTATATGATCCAAGTCTCCTGCATGATTCATACGCACCATTGCTTTCCTAAGCAAGGGTGCTACATCATATATCATATATCATATTAGGATGCTTGTCTCTAAAAGTAAAAAGAGCCATGGAGGCCATCGAAAAGAGAAACAGAAAAAGGGAAAAAAAGAGAAAAAGAAAAAAAAGAGAAAAAAAGGGGAAGCATTTCTATTCTTTATCACACACTTGTGCTCATGTTATAGCACCATATCATTTATAGTCATCACTTGTTCTCATGTTATAGCACCATACCATTTATGACCATGATTTGTGCTCATGTTTAGCACTTTTACTGCATATGATAGAGTTTTCATGTCTTAGTTGCATAACTATGTGGGGAACTTTACACTATAGAACTTGGCTTGTATATTCCAATGATGAGCCTCCTCAAAAGTGCTCTAGGTTTTCGTGAGCAAGCAAGTTGGATGCACTCCCACTAGTTCCATTGGAGAGCTTTCATATACCTATAGCTCTATGTGCATCCGTTGTGTGACAATCACTACGCCTTGCATAACTTCGATTATAAGACTTCCTCTTGTCTAATGATCACTTGCAGCTTTGTGAGACTTTCTTCCGTTGGCCTTCCAAACCCCCGTTAACTTTCTCTTAGCCAAAACATCCTAGTGCCAGGAACCAACGTTGAACGCTTGCTTGTTTCTGTGGAACAAATAAAGTATTGATCTTCCACGTGCATATTGATATTTCTTGACTTGATCCTTTAATTAAGTTGTCATGTTTGTTGGAAGCATTAGTAGATTATATTTTTGTGCTTGAAGCTTAAATCGTCTCTAATATCTACTTTGCACAATTGATTGATATCTAGTACTATATCATTGAAAGCTTTGCTTTGCTTTGCTTTGCCTACTTGTTTATTTATTACGCATTTGATATCAATATAATCTACAACCCTTATTCATTTGATCTCAGTTTACATGTCTTACATTATTACGTGATCAAGATTGTGTTTAAGCATGTCACTTCAGAAATTATTCTTCTTTTATCTTTCTTACCTACTCGGGACGAGTAGAACTAAGCTTGGGGATGTTGATACGTCTCCAACGTATCCATAATTTCTTATGTTCCATGCTATTTTATATCATGTTATTACATGTTTATATGCATTTTATATAGTTATGAATTTTATGGGACTAACCTATTAACAAGATGCCAAAGTGCCAGTTCCCTGCTTTCTGCTGTTTTTGGTTTCAGAAAAGTACTTAAGGAAATATTCTCGGAATTGGAAAAGAAACATCCTTGAATTAATTTTGATTTATGAAGGTTCCAGAAGACCGAAGACGTGACGAAGTGGGCGACCGAGGCACCCTCACCAGTTGCTCGTGCGGCCAGGATGGGGCCCGCGCGAGTACGTGGTGACGTGGACTCGGGCCTCCACCGACCTCGCCCTTTCGCCTATAAGTACCCCCCCCCCCCCCCCAAAAAAAACTTAAAATCGCACGGTGTTCATTATTTCCTCCACGGGTCCGGAGCCGCCGCCGTCGTCAACGCCAATTAGGGAGAGATCAGAACTGCTCCTCGGCACCCTGTCGGGAGGGGGAATAGTCCCCGGAGGCCTCTACGCCGCCATGACCACCTCCGGACTTATGCGTGAGTAGTCTACCCTTGGACTACGGGTCCATAGCAGTAGCTAGATGGTTGTCTTCTCCTCTTGTGCTATCATGTTTAGATCTTGTGAGCTGCCTATCATGATCAAGATCACCATTATGTCATTTTCTATCTTGTGTTTGCATGGATCCGATGAATATTGAGTACTAAAGTTTTTGTTTCATAATATATCATGTGTGTGCTATTTAATGATCTTGCATGCTTTCCGTTACTTGTGTGTGCTTTGGCCAAGTAGATGCTCGTAACTCCAAGAGGGGGTATTTATGCTTGATAGTAGGTTCTTGTCTCTATTTAATCTAGGGCAGTGACAGAAAGCTCTAAGGTTGTAGATGTATCGTTGCTACTAGGGATAACACAGTAGTACTTTGTCTAAGTATGATGTTAGTTACTTACTTTACACACAGTGCTTAAGGCGATAATCTGTTGCATGCAACTTAATACTAAAAGGGGTGCGGACGCTAACCGGAAGGTGGATTATAGTCATAGATGCGGTTGGAACGGTCTATGTATATTGTTGTAATGCCCGAATGAATCTCACACTAGACATCATAACGTTAGTATATGCAATTGTTTTCCCATCATTATTCTATCAATTGCCCAACTGTAATTTGTTTACTACACATGGATGAATGTTATTTCTATTTATGTAAAGATACCATTAGTGATCTGTTGACCCGGTACTTCTCTTTATTCTGATAAAACCAAAACTGCAAACCTGTTATTTTCCGCAAACAAACATCTTTCTTCCACACATACGTTTAACCCTTTGTTACGGCAAGCCGGTGAGATTAACAATCTCACCGTTCAGTTGGGGCACAGTACCTTGATTATTTGTGTGCAGGCTCCACGTCAACTAACAGAAAGCTCTTTTCTGGCGCCGTTGATATCTCGGGGGAATTCTCATTTCCTACAGGTTCGATAACCTTGGTTTCACAACTGAGGGAAATTAGCTGCTGCACTACTTCATACCTTCCTCTTGGGGTCTTCCAACAACACACCCACCGTTGCATCACATAGCAGGATAGATACTCTAGGGCCCACTCGGTGAGATTATGTCAAATGAGTTTGCAAGCATGTGACTAGGTCACCCGGACATAAGATCATGGACGAGTAGAAGATAGTGTTGTCAGTAACGAGATCAAGCTAGGCATGGAGATATCTATGAACGAGTCTCAGACACGCTAAGTATCACTATGGCAAAAGGTTTAAGACTGGACGTCTAGGTTCGATCGACTAAGTTATTCGTTATACCTCATGGGGGTTAATTCAAGGTGTCTAGGCCAACGAATTAATCATTGATCAGGAGAGGAGTCTCGATCATGTCCGTTGGTATATCGAACCGCTAGGGTAACACACCTAAGGGGCGTCGACATATTTACCGGAAAGGAAAATAAGAAATAGAGAACACCGGGAACGTCCCGGATTTGTCCGATGGAGATCGGGTAGCAACGAAATAGTTTTCGGATCCGGGATAAAGTATGTAATATGTATTTAATGTAATTAATAATTAAATATATTTTTATATATTTTTTCCTGAATTTTTAAAGGCAAAATACCCTTAATGGGCCTTCTCTTGCAAGAAGGCCCATGAGGGGGGAAGTCCCCCCCCCCCAAAGGGAGAGGGGAGTTCGGCTGCCCCTAGGTGGGCCACTTTGGCCCACCAAGGGCCGGCGCACCTGGCCTGGCCGCATGGGGGTGTGGGAATAGTCCCACATTGCCCGGCTGGCGAGGTTGGCTGCTCCTTTGCCCCTTTATATAGAGGTGCACCCCTGGCCTTTTAATTCATCCAATTCTTTCTCTATTTTCTTCTCGATAACGTGATTCCCCTGTCGGAGTTGCACCGAGTAGAAAGTTCTCTCCACCATACGCCCGCTACCGTGTTGTTGGTGTTCCGGTCCAAGTCTTCCGCTGCTTGTCCAGGACTGGAACTTCGGAGGCCGTCGTCTCCACCGTACGTGTGTGACGCTCTGCGAGGTGCCACGCTAGTGGTGCTGGGCGGTCTATGTCCTCTACACGACCTTGAGGTCAGCTATGTTGTCTTTATCGTCAACGCTTGTGAGGGAGCGTAATCCCCGCTTTTCGGTCTACAAGGGTATGTATACCGATCTCCTTCGTATTACTATATCTGCATAGTATAGATTCTGGCTATGTAACATCCCAACATTTTATAATGTTCAAAAATCACTAAAATTTAAAACTTTTCTTTTTATTAAAATAAAATATTAAATGCATGAGGAAACCAACTATAAAGGACTTCAAAGTTTAATATTTCAAATGTCACAGTTTCAAACATTTTATTATCCCATGTATTTCAAAACCTTAAAATACAATTTGATAAATATTGTACAAACTACAGTTCATTTTATTTTAAATAAATTAGTTCTTTATAAGTATTTGAATTAAACCACTTAATTACAAGATTATTCAAAAAGTTATAAAATTACTAAATGGGTTTCATTCCTGTAACTAAGTTCAAATATAGTTTGGAAGTTAAAGCCTATAGTGTATAACTTTAAAACTTCATAGATTGTAAAATAATGAAATTAGCCAAATAAACCTGTCATTTGCTTAAATGAATTTCATCTATTTCCAAAACATGAAATGATTAATATTTTCTAAAGAAGAATAGAATTAATACAAAGGTCTTGCCCAAAGTTGTTATGTTGTATCAAGTGCATTATCATATTATAAAATATAAGGTTGCACCAAATATTATCAAATAAAAATGAATACAATATATCTTCTCTTTTCCATTTTCATATAGTTGTTTTATATCATTAATAGTTATACTAAAGCCAAAAATAAATTTAGAATTTGAAAATGAGTTTAAATAACTTAATTTCAAACATAATTGAATATGGGTATTTCATATAATAATTAGCCAGAATTAAAATTTATTTAAACCCTAGTTTAAATTAAACATAAAGTGTCTAATTCTACTTTTAAGCAATAGTTTGAAATTAATATTTTGAAAAATGTGCAAAACACTTCTACAACTGGTTTAACAGAGAGATAATGATTTTACAAATTTTTAGAATTTAATTTGAGTTGAATTGGAGTTATATTTTAAAAGCTATTTTAAAATACAGAAAATAGAAATTGAATTGTCAAAAAAAGAAAAAAAAAAGAAAAGAAAAGAGAAAGCAGCCGAGCCAGTGGGCCGAAGCCCATTCCTTCTCTCCCGCGCGCGCAGCTCGCCTGGCCCAGCAGCGGCCCAGCTCCGTCCGCGCCACGCGCTTTCTCTCTGACGCGCGGGACCCACGCGTCATCCCTGTCCTTCCCCTATCGCAACGAACAGAGCCGAACGGAGTTCGATCCGGATACGATCTTGCGCGATTCTCGCAGGGAAAGGTTTTTACTGACACCCCCCCATATAAACCTACCTCCGCCGTTTCCCCTGCGCCCAAAAACCCTAGCGCATCGCCACAGGGCCGCTCGAAAACCTCCGCCGCCTCCGCGACATTGCCGCCGCCGTGTTCTTCAAGAACCAGTGAGTACCAAGCCCCTCGAAGCTTCCCGCGATTCCCTCTCGACTCCCTGTCCACGTGCGCATCTGCTTGACATCTTCGTTGTTGTATTTGTGTGCCAGAACGCCACGTTCTTCATCGCCCGAAAGAAACCGCCCGCGGGAGCAACTCCGGCGAGCATCCTCCGGCGCATCCGTGCCCCCCAGCATCGTAGACTTTGCCACCATGATCGCCACGGCCTCCCGCACGTCCTGGTACGAGCTGTTTCTCCTAAGACCACCTAGATCGCGTAGAACTTACGTTGCCGACGCGGCGCCACCGCGCAAAGCATCTCCGGTGAGGTCTCCGGCGACCTAGCGCCGCTCCTCGGTTGCCGTTAGATTTCGCCCGTCCGATTGTTTTTCTGCGGCCTAGATTAGATCCTGCTCACGAAGCGGTACGCTCCGATCTAGACCGTCAGATCCAGATCTGACGGCCCAGATCTGTAACTTATCCACGTCAGCGCCACGTAGACAGCACAGTCAGCGCCTCGTCAGCGTCCACGTCAGCGCCAGCGTGTATTTAAATTTTCTATTTTATTTTTAATTGGAAAAATTGCAGATTAGTCCCTGTAATGGAAACAATCATAACTTTTGAACCACAACTCCAAATTTAATAATTGTTATATATTTGGAAAGCTCTGGATGTGTAGAATAATTTGGATCTGACAAAATTCAAATTTGACTTAGTATAAAATATTCAAATTTCAAATGGTGAATTTGAGTATATTTGTAATAACTTTAAATCTATAAATCCAAAAATTGCAAATAAATATGTTTTAGAAACTTTGGAATATTTGTAAATTAATACCACTACTATAAAATATTTTTGAGTAATTTTTGAATGATTTCATAGTTGTGTGTTTAATTTGAATAGTTGACTAATTTTGAAATAACTTTTAATAGAAACATTATTTTGGATTAAATCCAATTGCAATAGATTTAATTAAATGCTCTCTGTCTATTAACATTAATTATAAAATTGTTATAAAAATTTAGTCATAGGAAACTTTAATCTTATAATTATTCCTTTTAGTATATTTTCCAAAATTAGAAAATAATTAAATTGCATTTATAAATTCATGCATATTTATAAATAAAACACAAAAGTTATTTTTATGTTTCTTGTGATTTAAGATTTCATTTCATTCATAGCATATTTTATATTGTAGATATAATTCTCAAAGGAAAACCCCTCTTCAATAGTTTTCTCTAAGTTAGGATTATTTTCAAACTTAGTATTTTGTGAAAAGTGCTATGCACTAGACACTTAGTAGTTTTCAAGATGGAGCTAGAAGACCATTGAAGGACTTAGCCAAAAACAAGACTTCAGAAGTATCTTCAAGGAGGAAACACTTAGAAGAAAATCAAGAAGAAGTTCATGAAGGACTTAGAAGAAAACAGACTCTGGAAGCATCCCCAAGATGTCAAGCACTTAGAAGAAAAGTGAGAAGAAGTTCAAGAAGGCCAACCCCCTTTCTATTCTCTAAGTCTTCTCTCTGTCTTTCTTTTCCGCTGAGATTTCATGAAGACTAAGTAAAACCAAGACCAGCCTCGAGGATACAAGAATCATCAAGTCTGAAGATTCATCAAGACTACCAAGAGCTCAATCAAGATATCATCCAGAAGAAAGTTACAAGTCTGGAGATGAAGCCTGGAGGACAACTACATCTTTCTTTCTATCTTTTCCCTCTTTCCTAATCTTGTCTTTTAGACTTAAAAAAATTTGGATCATGATGTTATTATCTTGAAGTTGTTGGATCCTAGCAGCATAGTGGGATGAAGCGGCCTGGAAACAAACCATACATGTCCACGTACATGAGACCTGTTCCACAATTTAAGTGGCTGGCCGGGTGTCTGTCTCTCTCACTATAGTGAATGTCCAACTTACAAAGAGTTGATAATAATTGTGATCATCTTGAACCAATGACTTAGTATTTTTCTCTAAGTATGTTGCACATCATGGCTAAGCCATTAGAGTGCTTGTTTCAAGAAGATATAAAACAAAGTATGTTTATCCAACTTAAGTCTTTAGTCCTTAGTCCTTTTGGACCAACCTAATTTGCCTTGCATAAACTTAAAAGACTTCCATGGCATGAAAAAGCATTTCTAGCCTTAGGAATATTTTGCACATCATGCATAAACATATTTTCCTTAGAAAGTTTTATAAAACTTATTTATTTATCTAGTATGTGTTGTATGCATTGTGGAGCTGTGCTTGCTGTTGATTGTTGTATTGTTGCTTGTCTATACTGTTAGATTGAACGGAGAGTCCCGAGTATCGTTGAAAAGAGTTGTGAACAACGACAACATTCAAAGGCAAGTGGCACACCCCATAAACTTCCTATTTTTATATGCATTACTTAGTGTATTTTTATATGCATGTGTTGCTATGCTAAACCGCGTAGAATCCCTTATTCCTGTGTCTAGGTTCCTATATCATACTTAGCAGAAATATTGATGCTATGCAATTGATGAAAGATTTTTACAAAATGTTAAGTGACTACTCAGGACTGTGCTCATGGCTGTCTTCGCCTAGGATGAATTTCTATTCTACTTAGGGCTGTGAGCATGGTGATTTTTACCTGAGAGTGCACATCCACTTAAGTTAATGAAACACCTGGGTGGTAATTGGTCGGATGGTTTATGTTGAGTGGCTACTCGGTCCATTTCTATGGTTCCTAAAGAGTCTGTACACTTGAGAACGGCCACCCAGGAACAGAGGAATCTGAAGGAACTCCAAGTGACGATTGCTTCCAGTGCAGCCATTGCCATATGGACTCTGGCTTGATCAATTATGTTGCGTGGACTCTCTCCGGCTTGACAAGCAGATGTAGGGGGATGTTAGGTGGAACGGGTCAAGCCAGTATGGGGAGGGAAAATGCTTCTGAAAGATCTCGTCTCATTCTCTCCTTTCCTTATCACAAATGGTGTGTAAAGGATACCTTGGGTTGAATGGGTACAATGGTGAAAGTGCACAACCTCTGCAGAGTGTAAAACTAAGTACTTAGCCGTGTCCCCGGTTACGGACAATTTTGAGCAGCTGATCAAGGACGTCAACGGAGGATTCCATCATTCCAACTTCAAAAGTAAAACTTGATGGGTGAACAAGGGAAGATGAGATTTATGGTTTTCATGCCATACTCGTCGATTTCAAGAAAAGTGTTTTCAAAAGAGTAGGAAAAATTGGCTTTATGCAAATTAGCCTTGAGCTCCACCAGCCAAATATTCATATAGGCTTTAGAGTTATTCCATAAGTGTCCACCATAGTGTCACTTGCCAGACTCCATTTTTAATGGAATCTGACCCACGTTGTTGCAATATTTTTCTTATTGCAGATTTGATCAGATGACGAGTGAGGTTTCGTTAAAGGTTTCGAGTCTACAACCAACATGTTTTCGCCTGTGGCAGCATGAAAGTTATAGAGACTCACTGCTATTGTAATTCCGCGGTGTACTTTTTCAATGCTAGCTTTATGCTATGCAACTTCTATAAATATTTTGTAATTCTGGATCATCGATGTAATAAAACTGATCTTTGTTGTGATATTACATCGTAAACTGTGTGTGCAAATGAATCGATCCAGGTATTTGCACTATACACAGGTATCTGCCTTATTTAAAGTGCAGGTACGCTACAGGCTAGTTTAAGGATATCGTTGTTAGAAAATTATTGTTTTCTGCCTGCGATTCCCTTCAATTGTATCAGAGCCGATCTATGCGTAGATATAGTTGTACGCTTTTTGAACCTGTGTTCTTCACGGGGGCATCGTTCTCTTATTTTCTATGCTCTAGCGTGCACTTGCAATTCTGGCAGCATTGAGTTGATGAAGCGTCCCGGACCGACTTTACGCGTATGCTTACGCGAGACTGATTCCACTACTGACATACGGCTGGTACCGTATCTGTGGCTGGCGGGTGTCTATCTCTCTCTCTTTAGTTAGATTTGCATTTTCAATGGAGTGCCCGAAAGGGATGCTTAAACATGCAATTATTTGATCGTTGTTGTGGTCATAGGTTCGAAGGTATGATGCGGTTCTATTTACGACAGCCCCAAGCCACATAAAATATGCAAAAGATAAAGTAGAAAGCGCCTAGGTTTATTTTGCAGGGGTAATGTGATATGGTCAAGGTAGGTTTATTAAATTGTTTATAAACTATGGACGCCAAGGAGACCATCGGCGCATGGACCTATCACGTCGCATTACATTTGATGTTTTGAGTGCATCTTATATCGTTTGATTGTTTATTAGTTACACGGCGGTAGTAATATAAGATGATCCCTCCCAAATACTATTAGTGTTCTCCCTTCAACGTGCACCACCAAGAAAGTTCTACGTTATGAGGAAGGGCGTGACGATCGGGTGTCAGACATATCGTCGTTCGCATACGGTGGGTGTAAGATAGTTTTACACGAGCGTTCACGTTGAAGGTTATTATCGCGAGCCTAGCATGTGTCGACATGGCCTCGGAACACGGTGACCGAAAGGTCGAGCATGAGTCATAGAGTTGTTGTGATAAATGTCTACCTTTGAAGTTGTGTTGCCTGCTCTGACGATGAGGGGTTGCGCAATGGATTGGGGTCGTGTAATCACTGAAACGATTAGAGGGATGTTCGTTTGAGTGGGAGTTCTTAGAGATATTTTCTAAAATACTAGAACTTAAAATATTATGAACAAAGTCTTATGTTTTTGCAAATTCCATTGTAGATGTCTCGCCCCTCCTTTAACCTAGGCCTGTTCCTTGAGAAAGAAAGTTTCAGTCCAATGGGTCAAACTTCATGGCCTGGTTCCGCAGCCTGAGGATCCTCAACACTCCCCATAAGGTGGCTTACCTCATCGAAGCCGCCATAGGAGACCCTACCGCAGATGACGCTGAAGGGGTTCCGCTGCAGAAAACAATAATTTTTCTAGCGTATGAACACCCTAACTAGCCAGGATCTATCTATCTAGTACATATGATAACGGTGGCAGAACGGGTCACATTACCTCCATGTAGACCGATAGCGGGGATTACGCTCCTGCACAAGCGTTGACGATGAAGTCGTACGTAGCCGACCTCGAGGTCGCGAAGAACTTGTCGCGACGATGTAGACGATGTAGCCGGGGTGTCGACGATGACCTCCGTCGACGGGCGTCGGGCGTAAGATGGCGAGGCGCCGTCTACTGGGGGCGGCGCCGGCGGCAGGGCTGCTGGGTGGGCGAGACGACGTCGCCCAGGCTCCTCAAATGTGGCGCCTCCGAGCACTCTGTAGCGTACCTGCACTTAAAATATTGCAAGGTACCTGTGTATAGTGCAAATCCCGGGATCGATTCGTTTGCATACACAGTTTACGATGTAATATCACAATAAAGTATCAATTTATTACATCGATGATCCAGACTTGGGAAATATAGTCTTTACAACTTGGATAGCATAAAGCTAGCACTAAAAGAGTAAACAACGGAAATACATAGCAGTGAGTCTCCATAATCTTCATGTTGCCACAGGCGAAAACATGTTGGTTGTAGACTCGAAACCTTTAAACGAAACCTCACTCGTCATCTGAACAATATGCAATAAGAAAAATATTGCAACAATGTGGGTCAGATTCCATTAAAAATGGAGTCTCACAAGTGACACTATAGTGGACACTTAGTGGAACAACTTTAATAACCTATATGCATATTTGGCTGGTGGAGTTTCAAGGCTATTTTGCATAAAGACAATTTTTCCTAACTCTTTGGAAATTTCTTCTATTCGAGACATTCGTGGCATGAAAACCACTGTCTCATTCTTACCTTGTTCACCCATCAAGTTTTATATTTTTGAAGTTGGAATGGTGGAATCCTCCATTGACGTCCATGATCAGCTGCTCAAATTGTCCGTACCGGGGACACTGCTAAGTACTTAGTTTTACACTCTGCAGAGGTTGTGCACGTTCACCATTGTACCCATTCAACCCAAACTATCCTTCACACTCTTGTAGTGATAAGGAAAAGGAGAAGAATGAGACGAGATCTTTCAGAAGCATTTTCCCTCCCACTCTGGCTTGACCCGTTCCACCTAACACCCACTACATCTGCTTGTCAAGCCGAGGAGAGTCCACGCAACATAGTTGATCAAGCCAGAGCCCATATGGCAATGGCTGCACTGGAAGCAATCGTCACTCGGAGTTCTTTAGTTTCCTCCGTTTTTGGGTGGCCGTTCACAAGTGCACGTACTCTAGGAACCATAGACATGGGCCTGAGTAGCCACTCAACATAAACCGTACAACCACTTACCACCGAGGTGTTTCATTCTTAACTTAGTAGAATTAAGATTTTCACAAAACAACATTTGCATAGCATCAATAATTCTACTAAGTACTGCATAGGAACCTAGACACATGAGTAAGGGATTTCTACACAGGTTTAGCATAGCAATACTATCCTACACATGCTTATATTAAAATACACTAAGTAATGCATATAGAAAATAGTATGAAGTTTATGAGGTGTGCCACTTGCCTTTGAATGATTTCTTTGCTCACAAACTCTTTTCAACATAACTCGGAGCTCTCCGTTCAATCTAACAGTATAGACAAACAACAATACAACAATCAACACAAATCACAACATCACATCGCATACAAACACTTTCATAATGAACAAACAAGCTAAGGAAAATATGTTTATGCATGATGTGCAAAATATTTCTAAGGAATAGGGATGTATGTTATGCCATGAAAATCTTCTAAGTTAATGCAAGGCAATTATGTTTGTCAAAAATGACTAAGGACTAAGGTCATAAGTTTGACAAAATACTTTGCTAAAAATAATCTTGAATAAGCACTCTAATGGCTTAGTCATGATGTGCATAAATTCGTAGAGAAAATAATACTCTATTCTTCAAGGTGATCAACGATTATTAACAACTCTTTGTAAATTGGATATTCACTATAGTGAGAGAGACAGACACCCGGCCAGCCACTTAAGTTGTGGAACAGGTCTCATGTACGTGGACATGTAAGGTTAGTGTCCAGGCTGCTTCATCTCGCTATGCCGCTAGTATCCAACAAACTTCAAAGATGATAATAACATGATCAAAAAAAATATGTCTAAAGTGAACAAGATTAAGAAAGAGGGAACAGATAGAAAAAAAGATGTAGTTGGTCTTCCAGGCTTCATCTCCTGACTTGTAACCTTTCCTTGGTGATGTCTTGCTTGAATTTGGTAGAATTGATGATTATTGTACCTCCGAGGCTGGTCTTGGATTTAACTTAGTCATCATGAAGTCTCAGAGAAGAAGAAAAGAAAGAGAGAAAGACTTAGAGAATAAAGGGGGTTGGTCTTCTTGGACATCCTCTTGATTTTTCTTCTAAGTGCTTCTACTTCTTGGAGAGGCTTCCAGAGTGTTTTCTTCTAAGTTCTTCCTTGGCCTTCTAGCTCCATGCTGAAAATCGTAAGTGTCTAAGTGCATAGTACTTTACCAAAATAGTAAGTTGAAAATAATCCTAACTTGGATAAAGAAAGTGAGAATTTTCCTATGAGGAGTATAACTATATAATAAAATAAGTTATGCATGAAATGCACTTTTTAATCATAAGAAACATCATACTAATTTTGTGATATTTATAAAGTATGCAGGAGACTATAAATGAAATTTAATTAATTTCTATTTTTGCAAAACATAATAAAAGGAAAACATATAGATTCAAGTTTTATTTGATTTAATTTTCATAACATAACTTTTATAAATGGTGTTAATAGACAGAGGGTATTTTATTAAATTTAGAGCATTTGGATTTACTCAAAAATAATGTTTCTATTAAAAGTTATATCAAAATTACTCAAGTTATTCAATATAAACATATAAGTATTAAATCATCAAAATAATACTAAAAATTATTTTATGATAGAGGCATCATATTACACATATTATAAAGTTTCTAAAACAATTTTATTTGCAATTTTTGGATTTATAGATTTAAAGTTATGACAAATATACTCAAATTATCCATTTGAAATTTGAATATTTTAAACTAAGTCTAATTTTTCTAACAGATCTAAAATATTCTACATGTCATGGGCTTTTCAAATATATAAAATTTATCAAATTTGGAGATGTGAATAAAAAGTTATGACAAATCTAAGTGGCAGGGCTTTTCTACAAAACTGCCATTTAATCTAATTAAAAGAAATCATTTTCCACGTGTGTGTTGACTGGGCGCTGACTGGGTGCTGACGTGGTTAAGTGCATGGATCTGGGCCGTTGGATCTGGATCGGGTGGTCCAGATCTATCCGTACCCTTTCGCGCATGGATCTAATCCTAACCGCACAAAGCAGATCGGAGGGCTGAGGAGAAGGAGACCTCACCGGGCGGCGCGGGGTGGCCGGAGATGGAGGGAACGGCGGCGTTCGGCTTGGGCTTGGACGGCGCGGTGGCTCTGGTGCTTCCCCGAGCCTCTGGTGGCGACGACGAGGTGCGGAGCGGCGCGGCGGACTCGATGGTGGTGACGGCATCGACTCGCGCGTCCTCGGGCAGCGGCGAGACGCGGCCGGAGTTCCTCAAACGCCGGTGACCTTCGGTGACCTCGTTCCGCTCCAACGACTGCGGGAATAAAACGACCAAGGGGTCACGGATGTGCGCAATGGATAGGGAAGAAGTTTGCAAGGGGTCTCGGGCTTGGGAAAGTAAGAAACTTCACCGGAATCGAAGAAGATCGGCGGCGGTAGCAATGGAGCTTCGGCGAGCTTTTTGAGCGGCCTGGCGGCGCTATAGTTAGGGTTTCTGGGGGCAAAAGGAAGAGGAGGGTGCGGGGGTCTTATAGGCCGAACGGGGAACACAAAACGCGATAATCACACCGGATTTGGGAACGAAGATGGGGGCGGATTTCTCGGCCAGAGGAGGAAGAAACGGTGACGTCATCGGTTTTTCTTTTTCTGATTTTTCTATTTAATTCATATCTTTTGATTTATTTGTCCAAATTAGGTCAAACAAATTTCTAAAAATTTGTAAAAGCATTAACTTTGTGTTAAACCAGTTGTGGGTATGTTTGGAATTTTTTTTAAAATTAATAATTTTGAATTATTCATAAAATGCAAATTTGCCCATTTAGGTCAACTTTGAAATTAATAATTTAATAAATTCAGTTGGGTTAAATTAAATTTCTGAAATTACCACAATCTTATATGGTTGATATTAAGTTATTTAAAACTCATTTTTAGTAACCATTCATTTTTGATTTGGCATAATACTAAAGTAATAAAATATAAATATTTTTAAAGTAATAGGAATTATAATGGATTCAAATTTTAATTCAATTTTATTTTGTGCACCATTATATTTTATATTATGATAAATCATTTGAAAACTTCGTAACATATCTTTGGAAAATATTCTAGGTTTATTTCATTTCTCATATTGAATATATTCATGAAATTCATTTGATGTTTTGAGAATTAATGAAATCAATTTAAGTGAATGGAATGCCTATTTGGGTAATTAATTAATTATAAATTCTATGAAGTTTTAAAGATGTAATCTATAGACTTATAATTTCCAAAACTATGTTTTGAACTTAGGTAAGGGAAACAAAACCATTTTGCAATTATACCATTTTTAAATAATTTTGAATTTATGAATTTATGAATAGATATGACTAAGTGGTTGAAATTAAGTACTTATAAGGAAACTATTTTATTATGAAAATGGTTTGAAAGTTTGTAAATCATTTGTCAAATAATATATTGAGCTTTAAGAAGTATAGTGGATAATTAAATGTTTAACTTGAAACAACTTTTGAAAATAATGATAAACTGAGATATTTGAATATTAAACTCTTTCAATATGTTTGAAGTCTTTCATAATTGGTTTTCTTATGTATTTATGTTTTATTTTAATCAAAATCAAAAGTTTTAAATTTTAGCGATTTTCAAATATTATAAAATGTTGGGATGTTACAACTCGCAAACATACGGAGCTTAACAACAACCCCTGGTCACTCAGACCCAGCTGAGATCGCAGGGGTAGAACTTTTCTGGAATCCCGCAGGGCAATGGTGCCCGACGGTATAGCTTTGGTGGAGAGAGGGGGCAAAACGGGCGAAGGAGCAACTCGGCCAGCCTGCTATACAATTAATTGTATTTTTCTGTGAATTAATCCAATTAATATGCCTTGCTATATAAAGGGGGGAGGGGTGTGCAAACTCCCTAGCTCCCCCATGTGGGACTATGTCGGCCCGGTGGGAACTGGGGTACCAAGAGCCCATTCCCCCCAGGCCTCGCTCGCGGGCCAGACGGACGAAACGACTAAGGACCAGGCATCACCGCCTGACGGGACCCTCGAGAGGCGATTCCCCTCAAGGGCCTGAAGAGGGAGCGAGGGCCTCAAGGGACCCCTTGCCTCAGGTGACCCCCCCCCCCGTCAAGGAACCAACCCGCCTGAGGGAAGTCCGGCAGGAATCTCCCCTCAGGCCTGAAGGGAAACGTTGTCGCCAAGGATTCCCGGCAGAGCGCACGTGACCTCTGCCACGCTCGTACAGAGGCGCTCACACCCCCGTCGTTGTCCCTGGCGATAAAGCGGTCAACAAAGCTGCGCCGCCTGCTGCACAGCTATGAGGACCTTCTACTCTGACGATAAAGCAGGTGGACGGCGCAACCCTCCAACGGAGATCGTCATCGCGGGCTCCACCTCAGAGACTGCCCGCTCTGCGGTTAGTACGAGCGCGGTCGGCCGCCTGTCGGCCACGGCGCCACCTTTATCAACAATGGACCGAGTCCATGGACGAATGGAGCACGGTGGACTCGTGCTCCGCCCCGCCACTGGCAAGTGGGAGCCACCTTGAAGGCCAAGCCGGAGAAGAAGGCCCGAGGCGCCTATAAAAGAGAGAGGAGATCCATCGTAGCAAGGGACGGCCCTTTGTGTGCAAAACTCCCTTGTAAACCTTAGCAGCTCTGGTTAGGTTAGCCTCTGACTGTAGGAGGAAGAAGATCATCGCTTCCCTCCCCAGGCAAGAACTGCCTCAAGGGGGCTTCCGGCAAGCTCAATTGTACTGTAACCTCCCACATATAATACAGACAGGCAGGAGTAGCAGTCTTACCTCCTCACGAGGGCCGTGAACCTGGGTAAAGGACGGTGTTTTCCTTGGTCGGGTTTGCGTCTTCTCCGGGTCCGATGTGCAACGTCGCGGAGCCACTTGAGGGTTTAGACCTCCGCGTTCAATCCCCTCTCGAACTACACTTCAGGAAGTGACTACCCCCGTTTCCTGGGAGTCATAACCCGACATTTGGCGCGCCAGGTAGGGGATTGAGGCGCGTCAACAACCTTCGAGTTCGTCTCCGCGCCATGGTGAACACACGCGCCACCCGCACCGCTCGAGTCAGCCGACGTGCGCCCGCGGGAACACGCGCGCCCCCAGGCGCCGCGACCACCCGCGCAAGGCGGGGCCGACCCCGCCAAGAGGAGCATGTCCCCTCTGGCCCTCACGCTGAGCACCAGGAGGACGCGTAGTCGTCGCACCCGACGCAGCGCCCGAGCGGCTCGGGCCCGGGGAGAACCGACCCCGCGCCACACACCGCGCTGCTCATGGCGCAGGAGCGGCTCCGCTACCAGCCCACCGCTGAGGCCCACGAGCAGTGGGCTCCAACGCCTCAACCACCTCGTCGGCATCGCCACGACGCGCCCCGCTCCGTCGCAGTCCAACGCGCACCCCTCTCTCGCGGGCACGGTCGCAACGAATGCACCGCCGCCACCTCCGGGGCCTGCGCCGGCCGTGGCACTGAGGGCTGCTTCGCACGCGACCTCGCCGCGCGATTGCATGATCGTGCAGTGCACCGCGCCCGACGCCCGTGTGGGGATGGAGCTCCAGCGAGACCGCCAGAACAGGCTCGTGGAGGAGCTCGGCCAGGCGGGACAGCAGAACCGCGTCGCGCTTCAGCACGGGGTCGCAACGTACACCTCAGGCTGCATGGCGTTCACTCGCTCCCTGCGCCGCGTGGTCTGGCCGCAGAAGTTCAGGCCGGCTCTTCCCAAGGGCTATGACGGCTCCAGCAACCCCGTCGAGTTCCTGCAGCTCTACACCACCTCCATCCAAGCTGCGCGGGGAGACGACAAGGTCATGGCAAACTTGTTCTCCCACGCGCTACGCGACTCTGCGCTGTCGTGGCTCCTGAACCTCCCGGAGGACTCTGTGAACTCCTGGGAGGAGCTCTGCAAGCAGTTCGTCTCCAACTTCAAGGGGACGTACGAGCGCGCCCTCACCCATAACGATCTGCGCGCTGTGGTGTAGAGGAAGGACAAAACGCTCCGCAAGTACATCCAGCGCTTCAGCCAAGTGCGCAACAAGATCCCGAACATCCCCGACACTCAAGTCATAGCCGGCTTCCGCGAGGGCGTCACAAACAGCAGAATGCTCGAGAAACTGGGCATCCACGACAAGCTCACCTCGGTGGTCAAGCGCCAAGGCTGAAGAGGGACTCCTCTTCGTGAAAATGTCCTCGAGGGGGGACGATCATGCTGAGGGGTCCAAGAGCCAGAAGAAGAAGGAGGAGCCCAAGCGCAAGGGCACCGCAGTTCTCGCGGCAGAGCCGGACGCAAAAGGCACCCGCAGGGACTCCCCCGAGGCTGGAGAAAGGAAAGATGATCATCGCCCTTTCTGCATCTACCACAACAGGCGCGGCCACTCTACGGAGTCCTGCTACGACCTCAAAAGGTTGAGCAAGGAGCGCGAGCAAGAAGAAGACAGCGGCGGCCGCGGTCGAGGCCGTGGCTACCGCGGAGGCGGACGCAAGGGAGGCTACCAGAAACCATCTGGAAATCGAGCCAACGCCGTAGAAAAGAACGGCAACCTCCCTGACGAGGAAGATGGCCGCCCGCGAGCTCAACGCCGCCCTCCCAAGCACGGAAACCTCCAGGCCCCTCAAGTGGTCGCAATACACCATCACCTTCGACGCTCAGGACCACCCCAAGTCCACCAAGACTGTTGGAACCCTCCCGCTGGTCTGCACCCCCACCATCGACAATGTGGCTGTCTCCAAGACGCTCATCGATGGCGGAGCAGGCCTGAACGTTATCTCCATACATACGTTCGAAGCGCTTCAAGTGCCCTACGAGAGGCTTATGCCCTCGAGGCCCTTCACGGGGGTCACCAGCGGCTCAATCGAGCCTCTAGGCCAGGTCAGGCTTGCCGTCACCTTCGGGAGCGAGGAAAATTACCGCACCGAGCACATCGACTTTGATGTTGCGCACATCGTCCTGCCGTACAACGCCATCCTCGGCTACCCCGCGCTCGCGAAGTTCATGGCCGTCACGCACCATGCATACAACATGGTCAAGATCCCCGGCAGCGCCGACACGATCACCATACGTGGGCATGTCCTGGACGCTACGCGCGATGTGGAGACGACCTACAAGACTGCCGCCGTGGCCTTCCCCGCAGACGAGGACCAAGAGCCTCTCGAGAGGCCCAAGAAGAAGAAGCAGTTGTTCTCCCAGGAGGCAGCTGCTACAAAGAAGATCTCTCTGAGCTCAGGTAGCTCGGGGGCTGAAGGCTCGGCGGCTAGGGTCACCATTGGCGCCGCGCTGCCTCCCAAATAGGAAAGCGCGCTCGTCGCCTTCCTCCAGGCAAACTCTGACATGTTCGCATGGACACCGTCAGATATGTCTGGTGTACCGAGGGAGGTGATCGAGCACCACTTGGCCGTGTGCCCAAACGCGCGCCCCGTCAAGCAAAAAGCAAGAAAACAAGCCCCCGAGAAGCAAGCATTCATCTTTAAGGAGGTCGAGAAGCTCAACGCGGCAAAAGTCGTCCGCGAAGTCGCGCACCCCACTTGGCTC
The DNA here is from genome assembly GCA_026929855.1 of Poa annua. NCBI lineage: Eukaryota > Viridiplantae > Streptophyta > Magnoliopsida > Poales > Poaceae > Poa > Poa annua. Next base: position 32,246,048 of record CM049428.1, read on the forward strand.
TCCAACGGCGTGGTAGTACCAAAACCCGCCGGCGGAGGCCGCCTCTGCATCGACTACACCGACGTAAACAAGGGCTGCCCCAAGGACCCTTACCCCATGCCCAGAATTGACCAGATCGTGGACTCCACGGCAGGCTGCGACCTCCTCTGTTTCCTCGATGCCTTCTCTGGTTATCACCAGATTAAGATGGCTAAAGAGGACGAGGAGAAAACGGCTTTCCTCACCCCGTGCGGTGAGTATTGCTACGTCTGCATGCCCTTCGGCCTAAAAAATGCCGGAGCCACTTTCCAGAGGTTAATGAGGATAGCCCTTGGCGGGAAAATGGGATGAAACGCTGAAGCATATATCGATGACATCGTCGTGAAGTCACAAGAAGGAAATACTCTGCTCGGAGACCTGGAAGAAACCTTCGCCAGCCTGCGCAAGGTGAACATTAAGCTCAACCCCGCCAAGTGCGTCTTCGGAGTACCTTCAGGCAAATTGCTGGGTTTCCTCGTGTCCCATCATGGCATAGAGGCGAACCCAGACAAAATCAAGGCCATAGAAGGCATGCAACCTCCACGCAGGCTCAAGGACATGCAACGCCTGGCAGGCTGCATGGCCAGCTTGGGTAGATTCATCTCCAAGTTCAGCGAAAGGGCCCTGCCGTTTTTCAAGATCATGAAAAGAACGGGCACTTGCAAGTGGACCCCTGAAGCTGAAAAATCATTTGAGGACTTGAAGAAGTACTTGGCCAGCCCACCTGTAATGGTCGCACCAAGGCCTGGCGAGCACCTGAAGCTGTACTTGTCAGCAACCCCACAAACAGCCAGTGCTGTCCTTGTGGTGGAAAGAGAGGAGCCTGTACTTCACAAGAAGAGTGCAACCACTCCAAAGAAAAAGCCTCCTGATAAAGAGCTCGACGAAGGGGCGGTCATCACAAGGCCCACGCCAGGCCCAAAGCCTCAAGAGGAGACTGCCCCGAGCCAACTGCTGCAAGAGGTTCGTGCCGAAGGGACCGAGGAGCCTCAAAAGGCTAACACACTCGAGGCCCAAGAGGAACGCTGCGAGGCCACGCCCCTAGAGGCCACGTCCCTCGAGGCCAAGTCCCTCGAGGCCACGTCCCTTGAGGCCAAGTCCCTTGAGGCCAAGTCCCTCGAGGCCAAGTCCCTTGAGGCCAAGTCCCTCGAGGCCAAGTCCCTCGAGGCCAACACCCTCGAGTCCCAGGACAAGCCCCTTGAAGCCGACCCCATCGAGGACCAAGCTGGGCCACCTCAGGCGAAAGATGCCAAGGAAACAGAAACCACTCTCATCGAGCATCCAGTTTACTTCGTCAGCACAGTACTGTGTGATGCTCGCGAGCGGTACCCTATGCAGCAGAAGCTTCTCCTCGCACTCCTCATCGCCTCAAGAAAGCTGCGGCATTACTTCCAGGGGCACCCCATCACGGTGGTAACCTCTTTCCCTCTGGAGCAAATTCTGCGCAACCCAAATGCAACAGATCGTGTCGCAGGATGGAACATCGAGCTACAGCCATTCAATTTGCGCTTCGATACTGTCGTTGTGGCGAACAGACAGATGCCTACGGGTAGGCTAATTTGTGGGGCCGATGGGCGCTAGGGGATCTCGGGGAGGGATTGCGCGATGAACTCGCGCGCAGGTAAACTCGACCGACACGGTGACACAAGGATTTACCCTGCTTCGGGGCTCTCGTGAGGAGATAAAACCCCTACTGCAGCATCTAGCCTACTCGGTGTATTTCTCCTCTTATTATCCGGACTACAACACGCTCCATGAGCTGCTACACATGCCTCCATGAGGTTTTGAGAGCAAATGAGAAGGGGGGAAATGAAGTAGTGGGGGTGTTGGTCTCTCTCTTCTCTCCCTCCCCTGGTGCCCTTTATATAGGAGAGCACAGGGGACAAGCGGGGGACAAGGGGACAAGAAGTACTGTTCACTGTACACTGTTCACGATTTGACTAATGGGGTCCAATCACACTGTTGCCTATGTCATCTTCTGTACTCTAGTCACATCTTTCGCAGTGTAACCACGCAGTGCCACACTGCAGACATGTACGATCCCTTCTTCCCGCATCCTTGCTTTGCCCAGAAGCTCCGGCCAGGGCATCCTTTTAGTCTTCTTTTATCTCCCTGCAGTGGCAATGAATATCGGGCAAAGGTGGACCGGGTTTGCCCCATGACAAACCCGGATTAGTCAAACTGCCGAAATAGACCATTGGTTTGCCGAGATGCAGGGGAAGCCGGCGAAGTCGGGCGGTGCGACAGGCATGCCGGGGTGGGGTCGACCGAGTCCGGGGCACAGCATCACGCCGGCGAGGTCGAGGACGGCGTGTCCGAAGTCGGGACAGGCACCTGGGCGAGTCCGTGGGTGCTCAATATCGGTGCAGATCGAGGAGGAGGGGTGCCGGGGTCGGAGCAGTTCTTGGGAGGTTGTCGGCGTCGTGGCTTGATGCAGAGGAGGTGATGTCGCGGGCGGCGGGGCCGAGGCGGTGCCGGGCGGCGCGGTTGTCTCGGAGGCGAGGGAGCGCGGTTGGACAGAGATAGGGGTCGGGGGGAGCCTGCCGGAGTCGGGCGGTGGTCGGAGTCGGGCGGCGCGGCGCTGGCCGTGTCCGAGGTCGGAGGGGCCGACGCCGGAGTCGCCGATGTCGTTGGCGAATGGGCGCGGGAGGCGGCGACGATGGAGGAGCCGGGGTCGGGTGAGGAAGTTGGGCGGCGCCCGTCGGGGTTGAGGGAGGCGATGGGCCCGAGGGCGAGGACGACCTGGGCGCATCCGGTGAGGAAGTACCCCGGGAAGGTCGCCAGCCAGGACGTGGTAGAGGAGGAGGTCGATGCAGCGTGTTGTCGAGGTGGAGGTCGGGGCGATGCGGGAGTCTGGGGAAGACGAGGACACGATGTCGATGTTGACCGAGATGACGGTTCTGGCGAAGCCGAGCGACCCGTTACCGAGATGTGCCCAACTCGGTTTTCACCCGAGCCCACCGAGATGCAGTCCACTGGTTGTTACCGAGATGTGGATCTCAGCCCGCAGGAAAATGGGCCACCTCTTCTTATTTCGGCCTGAGATGCCCTTTCTCCTCTTTTCCTTCCCCTTTCTTATTTAAATTCATTTGTTCCTGCAATATTAGCACAATAACCCCGTACCTTCAGGGTATCGGGGAAGTACATCCCCGACACTAGTCCCCGAGTCTATGGGGGATTCGTTAGAATCGCGCTTAGACTTAAAAGATAAATAACCACTAGGACATTTGCATGCCGAAGGTCACACTTTTTAGGGATCCCAGGGATTACAACCCCGACACTAGTCCCCGAGGCTGCGGGGGACTCGCAGAGTCGCGCGCAGACTCAGAAGAAATCTCAACCTCATCGTTTTCACTTGCTCCAACGAGTACCTGCAAAAATACAATCATATGCTGGTTCCTTAGCCACTCTGGTCGTTTTACCGACATAGATGTCTTCGGCCACCGCCGGTCTGACACAAACACACAACACATGCCGGCGTTTAGCCACTCTGGGCGTATACCGACACGGACGCCTCATGTGCCGGCTTGTAGCCACTCTGTGCGTATACCGACACAGAGTCTCATGTGCCGACGTTTAGCCACTCTGGGCGTATACCGACACAGACGCCTACACAGACACAATGTCACACAGGTATCTTGGGTGTTTTGGTATCTCGGTAAGTTGGTATGTCGGTATGTCGGCCCCTCTGGGCATATCACAGGTGGTTCGGTATCTCTGCCACTCTGGGCACATCACAGGTGTTTCGGTATCTCGGCCACTCTGGGCATACCACAGGTGTTCCGGTATCTCAGGTGTTGCCTTTGGCGAACTTTGATACACCGAAACAAATGACGATTTGGAAATATTGCCCGATGCCATGATACATGGGCGAACCGAAATAAACGGGGATCTGGAGATATGGTATGATGCCAGATATGTTGGTGAACCGACCTAAACAGCGATCTGGAGATATTGCAGGATGCCATGATATATTGGCGAACCGAAATAAACGGCGATCTGGAAATTGTGCAGGATATCGCGATACGTGGGCCAACTGATACCACAGATCATATGCAATGTATCATGAGAAAATAACCAATCATAAGATGGATCCGAGACAACCAGTATAACGACCGGTATCACTAGAATCTTTGACATGAATATCCTCTCGGTAAGGCGGTTTATCCAACACGAGTACCATATCGGTAAAACCAACATCCCCTTTTAATGTCAGCACAGATAGGTATGTATACCAAGTATTTGACGGAAGTGAAAACTTTAAACGACAAGCCCAAGAGAATTTAACGCGAGACACAAGAATACAACTAGCCGCCGAGGCGGGCATGGGGATATCGGTTTCACCGAGTCCCCGGGTAAATTTTCGGATACGGCAGGAAGACAAAGGAGTACGGCAGTCCCCGAGTCCAGTTTCGGGGTGCCGGCTTACAAATGATACCACAAGAAGCAAGGTATGACAAGCATATAAATAAATATAAACTGAGTTACTCTACCGACTTAGCATGCTAGGTAGAACTAAACGGTAAGCCAGTCCCCAGGTCAAGACATCTTGCTCCCGGGGAAAAACACACAGATGACAAACAGGTGAAACAGGGCAGTCCCCGGGTTACGATGCTTCCTTCCCGGGTAAACAATTTAACTATGCAGGCACGGGCAGTTCTTGAATAAATCTAAGATAACATAATTGCAGGGTACAGAAGACGATGATACTCACGGAGCACAGGAGCGGTTGGGGATGTCGGCGCCGACATAACCCGGGTAACTGGTGTGTAACTGCCCGGGGTTCGTTGGTGATGAGTGTCGGGGTAGATGCCGGTGACTGTAGTCCGCGGTGCAGAGATGCCGGTTTGGGCTGTCGTCAACCGATATCCGCGGTGCAGGGATCCCGGTGACCTCCACCCGCGATGCAGGGATGTCGACGCCCCAACCCGCGGCGCGAGGAAGCTGGTGACATCTACCAGCAGCGCAGGGATGTCAACGACCTCCACCCGCAGCGCAGGGATGTCGGCGACCACTGTCCGCGTCACAGGGATCCCGGTTTTAGGATCCCGGTTTTGGGACGACGGAGATTTTTGCCGCGGCACAGGGATGTCGGCGACCTCTCCCCGCAGCGCAGGGATGTCGGCGACCACTGTCCGCGGTGCAGGGATCCCGGTTTTAGGATTCCGGATTTCGGGATGCCGGTGATCGCTACCCGCGGCGCAGGATGTCAGTGACCACTCCCCGCAGCGTAGGGATCCTGGATTTAGGATCCCGGATTTCGGGATGCCGGTGATCGCTACCCGCGGCGTAGGATGTCAGTGACCACTGCCCGCAGCGTAGGGATCCAGATCCCGGATTTCGGGATGCCGGTGATCGCTACCTGCAGCGCAAGATGTCAGTGACCACCGCCCGCAGCATAGGGATCCCGGATTTCGGGATGCCGGTGATCGCTACCCGCGGCGCAGGATGTCAGTGACCACTGCCCGCAGCGTAGGGATCCCGGATTTTGGATCGCGGATTTTGGGATGCCGGTGATCGCTACCCGCGGCGCAGGATGTCAGTGACCACTGCCCGCAGCGTAGGGATCCCGGATTTTGGATCCCGGATTTTGGGATGCCGGTGATCGCTACCCGCGGCGCAGGATGTCAGCGACCACTGCCCGCAGCGTAGGGATCCCGGATTTTGGATCCCGGATCTTGGGATGCCGGTGATCGCTACCCGCGGCGCAGGATGTCAGTGACCACTGCCCACAGCGTAGGGATCCCGGATTTAGGATCCCGGATTTTGGGATGCCGGTGATTGCTACCCGCGGCGCAGGATGTCAGTGACCACTGCCCGCAGTGTAGGGATCCCGGATTTTGGATCCCGGATTTTGGGATGCCGGTGATCGGTACCCGCGGCGCAGGATGTCAGTGAGCACTGCCCGCAGCGTAGGGATCGCAGATTTTGGATCCCGGATTTTGGGATGCCGGTGACCGCTACCCGCGGCGCAGGATGTCAGTGACCACTGCCCGCAGCGTAGGGATCCCGGATTTAGGATCCCGGATTTTGGGATGCCGGTGACCGCTTCCCGCGGCGCAGGATGTCAGTGACCACTGCCCGCAGCGTAGGGATCCCGGATTTTGGGGATGACGGGTCCCGTCCGAAATTGTTCCCGCAAGCGGCACTCTGCCCCACGGTGGGCGCCAACTGTCGTTGTGGCGAACAGACAGATGCCTACGGGTAGGCTAATTTGTGGGGCCGATGGGCGCTAGGGGATCTCGGGGAGGGATTGCGCGATGAACTCGCACGCAGGTAAACTCGACCGACACGGTGACACAAGGATTTACCCTGCTTCGGGGCTCTCGTGAGGAGATAAAACCCCTACTGCAGCATCTAGCCTACTCGGTGTATTTCTCCTCTTATTATCCGGACTACAACACGCTCCATGAGCTGCTACACATGCCTCTATGAGGTTTTGAGAGCAAATGAGAAGGGGGGAAATGAAGTGGTGGGGGTGTTGGTCTCTCTCTTCTCTCCCTCCCCTGGTGCCCTTTATATAGGAGAGCCCAGGGGACAAGCGGGGGACAAGGGGACAAGAAGTACTGTTCACTGTACACTGTTTACGATTTGACTAATGGGGTCCAATCACACTGTTGCCTATGTCATCTTCTGTACTCTAGTCACATCTGTCGCAGTGTAACCACGCACTGCCACACTGCAGACATGTACGATCCCTTCTTCACGCATCCTTGCTTTTCCCAGCAGCTCCGGCCAGGGCATCCTTTTAGTCTTCTTTTATCTCCCTGCAGTGGCAATGAATATCGGGCAAAGGTGGACCGGGTTTGCCCCATGACAAACCCGGATTAGTCAAACTGCCGGAATAGACCACTGGTTTGCCGAGATGCAGGGGAAGCCGGCGAAGTCGGGCGGTGCGAGAGGCATGCCGGGGTGGGGTCGACCGAGTTCAGGGCGCAGCATCACGCCGGCGAGGTCGAGGACGGCGTGTCCGGAGTCGGGACAGGCACCTGGGCGAGTCCGCGGGTGCTCGATGTCGGTGCAGATCGAGGAGGAGGGGTGCCGGGGTCGGAGCAGTTCTTGGGAGGTTGTCGGCGTCGTGGCTTGATGCAGAGGAGGTGATGTCGCGGGCGGCGGGGCCGAGGCGGTGCCGAGCGGCGCGGTTGTCTCGGAGGCGAGGGAGCGCGGTTGGACCGAGATAGGGGTCGGGGGGAGCCTGCCGGAGTCGGGCGGAGGTCGGAGTCGGGCGGCGCGGCGCTGGCCGTGTCCGAGGTCGGAGGGGCGGACGCTGGAGTCGCCGATGTCGTTGGCGAATGGGCGCGGGAGGCGGCGACAAAGGAGGAGCCGGGGTCGGGTGAGGAAGCTGGGCGGCGCCCGTCGGGTCGAGGGAGGCGATGGGCCCGAGGGCGAGGACGACCTGGGCACATCCGGTGAGGAATTACCCCGGGGAGGTCGCCAGCCAGGACGTGGAAGAGGAGGAGGTCGATGCAGCGTGTTGTCGAGGAGGAGGTCGGGGCGATGCGGGAGTCCGGGGAAGACGAGGACACGATGTCGATGTTGACCGAAATGACGGTTCTGGCGAAGCCGAGCGACCCGTTACCGAGATGTGCCCAACTCGGTTTTCACCCGAGCCCACCGAGATGCATTCCACTGGTTGTTACCGAGATGTGGATCTCAGCCCGCAGGAAAATGGGCCACCTCTTCTCATTTCGGCCCGAGATGCCCTTTCTCCTCTTTTCCTTCCCCTTTCTTATTTAAATTCATTTGTTCCTGCAATATTAGCACAATAACCCCGTACCTTCAGGGTATCGGGGAAGTACATCCCCGACACTAGTCCCCGAGTCTACGGGGGATTCGTTAGAATCGCGCTTAGACTTAAAAGATAAATAACCACTAGGACATTTGCCTGCCGAAGGTCACACTTTTTAGGCATCCCAGGGATTACAACCCCGACAGATACCACAAGGGTAATCAAAGGAAGAGCACTGGCAGACTTCGTCGCCGAATGGACTGATCCAACCCCTGAAGAGCCCTCGGAAGAAGAGCATGAGTTCTCTGGAGCCGCAATGCCCAGCTACTGGACCATGAAGTTCGACGGAGCTTTCGCTTGTCGCCACGGGGGGCAGGTGTAGTCCTGACCTCACCAAAAGGAGACAAGTTGTATTACGCAGTCCAGCTGTGCTTCGGAATCGACAAGATATCCAACAACATCGCCGAGTATGAAGGGCTGCTTGCTGGCCTACGTGCCGCAATCGCCCTAGGCGTCAAGCATATACTCATCAGGGGCGACTCCCAGCTGCTCGTCAACTTCTCCAACAAAATCTACAAGGCCAAGGACGACCACATGGCCGCATACCTTGAAGAGGTCCGTAGGCTGGAGAAGAACTTCAGGGGAATGGAGCTCATGCACATCCCAAGAAAGGAGAACCAAGAGGCTGATGACATCGCCAAGCGCTCATCAAAGAGGCAAACCCAGCTGCCAGATGTCTTTGAAGCAAGGCTCGTCAAGGCATCCATAAAGCAGCCCCTCGAGGCCCTGCCCGCAAGCACAGACGAAACGCTCCCGCCACCACCTGCAAGCGGAGCCCCAGGCTGCGGGCCCCCAACAGGGGAGCGTCTGTTGCTCACAGCGGTGCACCAAGAGGCAGGATGGATCAACGAGATAAAAGACTACCTCCACAAAGGGATCCTTCCCGAGGAAGATGTCAAAGCGGAGCGAATTGCCCGCCAAGCAAAATCGTACCAAATCCTCGAAGGAATTCTCTACCGCAAGCGCCCAAACGGCATCGCGCTCAAGTGCGTCCCTCCTGAAGAAGGAAAACAACGGATTAAGGACATCCATAGTGGGGAATGCGGCCACCATTCGTGCGCCCGCACCCTCGCAGGAAAAGTCTCCAGGTGCGGCTTCTACTGGCCTCAAGCGCTTCAAGATGCAACGGACATCATTCAAGCTTGTGAAGCCTGCCAATTCCATGCCAAGCAAATCCACCAACCAGCGCTCGGCCTACAAACCATTCCGCTCTCGTGGCCGTTTGCGGTCTGAGGGCTGGACATCCTAGGACATTTCCCAACGGCGAAAGGTGGATATCGTTACCTCTTCGTGGCCATCGACAAGTTCACAAAATGGCCTGAAGTGGAGGCGACTCGTACAATCACAGCAGGTGCGGCGGTGAAATTCATCAGAGGCCAGGTCTGCCGCTTCGGAGTGCCTAACCGCATCATCACCGACAATGGCTCGCAATTCACAAGCGGCATCTTCAGAGCCTACTGCCAGAAAATGGGCATCAAGCTCTGCTTCGCCTCAGTAGATCTTGGCTAGTTTTAGGATATCGTTGCTAGGAAATTTTTTGTTTTCTGCACACGATCCCCTTCAGTGGTATCAGAGCCGATCTTTCGTAGATATAGTTGTACGCTGTTAGAACCCGTGTTCTGCACGGGGGCACCGTTCCTGTTATTTTCTAACCTCTAGCGTGCACTTGTGATTCCAGCGGCATCGAGTTGATGAAGCGGCCCAGACCGACTTTACGCGTATGCTTACGCGAGACTGGTTCCACTACTGACATACGGCTTGTACCGTATCTGTGGCTGGCGGGTGCCTGATTCTCTCTCTTTAGTTAGCTTTACATTTTCAATGGAGGGCCCAAAAGGGATGCTTAAACATGCAATTATTGGATCGTTGTTGTGGTCATAAGGTTCGTAGGTATGAAGCGGTTCTATTTACGACAGCCCCAAGCCACGTAAAATATGCAAAAGATAAAGTAGAAGCGTCTAACTTTATTTTGCAGGGGCTATGTGATATGGTCAAGGTAGGTTCATTAAATTGTTTATAAACTGCGGGCGCCAAGAAGACCATGGCGAAATGGACTATATCACATTGCATTACATTTGATGTTTTGTGTGCATCTTATATTGTGTGATTGTATATATAGTATATATTAGTTACACGGCGGTAGCTATATAAGATGATCCCTTCAAAATACCACTAGTGTTCTCCCTCCAACGCGCACCACCAAGAAAGTTCTACGTTATGAGGCAGGCCATGATGGTCGGGTGTCAGACATCTCGTCGTTCGCATACAGTGGGTGTAAGCCATGTTGCACAAGCGTTAGCGTGGAGGTTTTTGGTGGCGAGACTAGCATATTCAGAAATATGGCCTCGGAACAGGAAGACCGAAAGGTCGAGCACGAGTCACAAAATTGGTGTGGCGGACAATTGTCTACTCTTGAAGTTGTGTCGCCGGCTCTGATGACGAGGGGTGGTGCAATGGATGGGGGTCGTCTAATCGCTTAAACGACGAGGAGGGATGTTCGTTTGAGCGGGAGTTCGGATAGTTATTTTCTAAAATACTAGAACTCAGAATATAATGAACAGAGTCTGTTTTGCAAACCTTTGTAGATATTAACCATTGTGATAGCATCTTTTCAAATTAGGCGCATTCCTACGATTGAGAAACTTAAAAGGTTGGGTCCAAACTTCATAGTTTTATACTTTAGCTTGAGGATACTCCTTGTTTAAACCTGTGACGCCCAAAAATCGGTACTATGTAGATTTAAGCGATCCCGCCGAAATCCGCATAATAACGATTTTAGGTCGCCCACCAGACATAATATGCACGCCGAAACATGCGCATTATGTGGGTGGAATTGTGATAACATTACAAGAGTTCCGATACATCCACAAATACAACAGAAGATATAATACAACTACGACTCGGACGAGTCAAGATACAAATGATACAATACAAAGATACAAATGACAGCGGAAGCAAGAAAGTATCCGGCTACAAATAAGATGCCAATAGGACTAAGAGTCCTGAAGATAAGCAATGGCGCCATATCCCTGCCCAGCCAAGCCGGAGGGATTCCCAAGCTAACGTCGTCGAACTTCAAACCTGTTGACTGCACATAAAGCATAACCCAAAAGAGGGTAAGGGCACTCCCTGGCAAGCAAAACCGACTTGCCTACTTTCTACACCATTTCCAAAATATGGGGTAGGTGGACTTAGCGGCAGCAGCACTAGCAACCTAAAGAGACACGTTACAACTTCCGTCTAATCCGAGAGGGATAAGAGAGCGTATAAGTAAACATCTACAACTAACACCAATCATAACCCATTCTCGGATTAACCCCCTCAACCAAGTATGAGTAAGCAATTCGGGAAACTCACACATTGAACAATTTTAGTTACCAGTTATTGTGAAAGTAATTCTATATTACTAGTCAGGTTAATTAACAATGATTAGGTGTAAGTTGTCTATGATCTTGTTAGCCAGCATCATCACCAAGTCGTCCATAACCGTGGACACGGCTCATCGATAAGATTATACCCTGCAGGGGTGCACTACTGGACCCGTACTCATTCGATCAACCTCAAAAGCAAAGCCAGAAGGTAGGGCATCTCAACACGGCAAATCTCTTCTCTACAACCCATCCAGGGAACCGCATGATTGTGTGCACGGCTAATCAGGTCCAGTGCCCGCGGGATCGACCTTCATAGCACTCTAAGAACGTGCCGCCCTATATGGGAATCGACTACTTCATCATCATGAGATCGTTAGGTAACCATATGCATGCATCAAATGGAAAGCCCGAACTACTTGCGGCGCCCTGGATAAGAACCGGATTAGATCGAAGCCGCGGGGGGCTCCATAGGGCCTCCCACAAGCGGTTAGTGCGCTCAAAATTGGATCCGAGGACAAGAACTGAGTTCCTAGGTCGACACTTAGCAGAACAAAGCACCTCGCAAGGCCTTCCGCCGGTGCCTTATCTTTTAATTATAATACCCCAATATAAGACAACAGTTTATTAAGGTAGAATAACCTATCATGCTAAGCAGGTGAAATAAATAAGACATACAGACGACTCGCACAAACAACTCTAAGCATGTGCTACGACTCGCAAGGCTAACAGATAAACATACAACAAGTTATGGGATGTGGGGGTGAAGCTGTATCGGCTGCAGGATAAACATATGATGGGATCGCGATAAAGAATCGAATACTAGGGTAGCAGAGATCAACGGCAGGAATGAAAGACAATGTATAGGTAAATAAGCAAACTTTGCTTGCCTAGAATCCCGCATGGAAGCAGATCTTGTCGTTGCTCACACATCTCAACGTCTTATCCGCGAAGAACCAACAAACACTGGAAAGCGTAAAAGATGCATTTTAAAACTACGGCAAAAGATTCAGCATGATCATACGAGAATGATGCATGGCATGGCAAGATGCAATACAATGCTGGTAATCCAAATTAAGCGGGAAAACAACCCGGCAATTAATATTTAGGTGCAAGTTATTTATTACCAACAATATTAAATGTTGGTTAGCATGGCAACACATGGCATGGGTGATCTAATTAAATTAAATGGAATAGGGCATTATATATTTATTACCCCACACATTCCATATTTAATTATTTAGTTGCAATTAACAAATTACACTAAGCAATTAAAATAACAGATACAAAATGGCATACAAATGGCATATTAATATTCCTTGCATTTTTCTGGTACATATACATATAAATATTATTTTAATTGGAGTTATAGAATTAAAGTTATTAACATATTAAGTTTAGGGGTGTTTCTGTAAATGTCAAGGACTTGTTCGTGATGGAAAACTAGCTGGTGAGGGCTAAAAATACTAAACCCGAGAGCATAGGGGTCTCGATGCAAATTAGCAGCGCAGAGATCTTCTGGACTTTTGTTACCGCGTCTGATTCCAGCCAGAGAGGATGATAGGCAGGGCCAGATGCCAAGCTCGCGTGTGTGTGGGATGCGCGGGCTTTCGCGATCGCTGACCCGTGGGGTCCGCCTGTCAGTGCGTGAGCACAAAGGAAGAAAAAAGGGGTTTTTCTGGCGGAGCAGGGGATCGAACTCGCGCCGCGCGTGGGGGAGGAAAAATCAGTCGGCGATGCTAGCCTGTAGGGTGGGGAGTGGATGTTGTACTATACAGCGACGCACTTTAGTTGACACGATCAAACTGAATCGGGCCCGAACGTCACAAGTCTAACGAAACCGAACCTCTCCAGATGCAGCACGCCGCGGCGGCGGAAGTTGCTCGCCGGTGAACTCATCAGGGCGGCGCGGTCCCAGGCGAGTGCGTGCGGGGAACGCTGTGGGTGTGGTGGATCCATTTTGTTGGTTGGATTCGAAGGAGGAGAAACATAGGATTCGGTTCGTGCAAGGAAACGGCCGGCGCGCCTCGGCCGTGCTCATCAAACTCCGGCGCCGACAAATTCGTTGCGCCGAGACCAACTAGAAAGGGGATAGGAGGGGGACGACTGCGGCTCACCAGGAGGGGGCTATTGGCGAACGGAGGGAGGTCGAGGAGGTTCGTAGGCGACGAAATCCGGCGGCAGGCGTCGTCGGCCGCGGAGAAGTAGAAGAAGCTCGTCGCCCTCACCGGTGCCCGGCGCGATTCCTTCGGCGGGGACGACCTAGACGAGGTGGCGCCGCTCCGGAACGCCTCTGCGGGTCTTCGACATCCACGGAGGGGCGGCGCTACAGCGGTGTCCTCCGGTGGAATTTCCGTGGAAGAAACAGAGATGGAGAAGATGGGGAAGAAGAAAAGGAGGCGGCGGCGCAGCAGGGGGAGAGGGGGGGAACGATCTAGGGTTCCAGGAGGGCTCGGTGGCTTTAAGGGGAGGGGGGAAAAGGTGGAGGAAGGTGGGGCTGCCATGGCGTCACTTTTCTTCTCTGCTTTACTTCTCTGGCCGTACGGAGGTAGGAGGAGAGGAGAAGTGGGCCGGGGTGGGCTTCGATCAGAAAAGAAGGTGGGCCAGAGTAGGGGTTTTGGCCCAGGTAAGTATTTTTCTCCCTGTTATTTCTTTTTCTTTTTATTCTTTTCTATTTTTGTATTTTAAAACAAAATAGAAAAGAAATTTAAATAAAAAATTTACAAAATAGTTTTTGTTTTAAATAGGCAATTTAATAAACTAGTTTTTATAATATTTGCAAAAGATTTGACATACGCATTTTTATTTAATTTGAAAAGCATTTGAATTTAATTGTGGGAAATTTAATTTAAATGCAACCAATTTAAATTAATGAGATGCAATGCGATGCCATGTTGATGCAAAAGAAAAACTCACAAAACAAAAAGGGGATAAATTCCGGGGCGTTACAATCGACACCACTAAGGGATCGCGTCCCGCGATCCACGCCGAGACCACAAGAAGAGAGGTGTAACTATCGATTCTTCAGGCTACGTGATGAACTTCTCGACACCACTAACAAGGGATTGTTTCTTACGATGAAGACGACTCCGAAAGATCGAACCTAATAGGGTAAAAGGCAAGAAATCGTCCACCCACATGTAGGATCCTAAAACTTTGAAAGTTGGATAAGAGAAGAGACTCAAAACAAGTAAGGTAAGAGGAGAAATAGAATTGAGGTAAGGAGGAAATAGAAACCTATTGAGATATTTTTCAAAATAATTTAAGTCAAATAGTTTTCGACACTCTAGAAACAAAGACCGTTAGCGAGGTTATCCTACAGGCTTTTAAGGACCCGCTGCTTCGATAACCAATCGTATCGAAACAACAAGGAGATCGAAACCAAGGCTCTGATACCACTTTGTGAAGCGTGGTGGATCCATTTTGTTGCTTGGATTCGAAGGAGGAGAAACGGAGGATTCGGTTCGTGCAAGGAAACGACCGGCGCGCCTCGGCCGTGCTCATCAAACTCCGGCGCCGACGAATTCGTTGCGCCGAGACCAACTAGAAAGGGGATAGGAGGGGGACGACTGCGGCTCACCAGAAGGAGGCTGGTCGCGAACGGAGGGAGGTCGAGGAGGTTCGTAGGCGACGAAATCCGGTGGCAGGCGTCGTCGGCCGCGGAGAAGTAGAAGAAGGGCTCATCGCCCTCACCGGTGCCCGGCGTGATTCCTTCGGCGGGGACGACCTAGACGAGGTGGCGCTGCTCCGGAACGCCTCTGCGGATCTTCGACGTCCACGGAGGGGCGGCGCTACGGCGACGTCCTCCGGTGGAATTTCTGTGGAAGAATCAGAGATGGAGAAGATGGGGAAGAAGAAAAGGAGGCGGCAGCGCGGCAAGGGGAGAGGGGGGGGAACGATCTAGGGTTCTAGGAGGGCTCGGTGGCTTTAAGGGGAGGGGGAAAAGTTGGAGGAAGGTGGGGTTGCCATGGCGTCACTTTTCTTCTCTGCTTTTCTTCTCTGACCGTACGGAGGTAGGAGGAGAGGAGAAGTGGGCCGGGGTGGGCTTCGATCAGAAAAGAAGGTGGGCCAGAGTGGGGTTTTGGCCCAGGTAAGTATTGTTCTCCCTGTTATTTCCTTTTCTTTTTATTCTTTTCTATTTTTGTATTTTAAAACAAAATAGAAAAGAAATTTAAATAAGAAAATTTACAAAATAGTTTTTGTTTTAAATAGGTAATTTAAATACGCATTTTTAATTAATTTGAAAGCATTTGAATTTAATTGTGGGAAATTTAATTTAAATGCAACCAATTTAAATTAATGAGATGCAATGCGATACCATGTTGATGCAAAAGAAAAACTCACAAAACAAAAAGGGGATAAATTCCGGGGCGTTACAAAACCGTTAGCTCTTTGTGTTACAATACCCGCTAGGAGATAACCCCGGAGATTCCGCTAACAAAAGATAATTTGGATTATCGGATTTGTTGCGGATAATATCATCATAGTCCAGTGTATGCTATGATCTCTGCCATAGAGAACCAACGGTGGGTACGAGTTATTGGATCACGAACATATGAGTTGGTCGCTAAAACTCGGGGTACCCCAAACGTTGGGTTGATGAAGTTTATCAGTACGTTGACTGATTGTCTTCTCAACCAAGATGGAAGAGAATACACACATTGAGGGAGCACGTGGCGGTCATACTTAATGACATATGTTCATACTTAATGAACATTGAGACGCTTCGCTCAACTCAATCACTGGATGACAGACATCGTTGCCAAGTGCAAATCCTCTGTCATAGACTATGTCATGCAAGGGGAATCGTTCACCTTCATGGTTCTTGATTACGGTGGAAGTATCAAGAAAATGAAACAGATCGCCGGAAATCATCAATGATGATGGTGTATATATGATATACATGTTATGAATGTTTTAGCTAAGCAAGTCGCAGTAGTGACTAAGTTTTGAACTAGTCATGTTTTGTGAAAACCAGGTTTACTGCTTGAGTAGCTTGAAAGGATGAGGCGACATTGCGTGTTGATAATGGCAGTCAAGTTGTTGTGATGGCCATAGACACTCTCCCTCTAGATCTACCATTTGAATAAATTCTTTATGATCGCATGTTAGTATGATCGTTACAAGTGTGTCTCCTCTAGCGAGACACTTGTTCATACATGATAGTGACAAATTTGGTGTCCTATATTTATGAAATAATGATCATATGCCGATTTTAATTTAGATGGTAGAAGCTCCCACATTCATAATATTAATGCCAAAGGATACAAACTTAATAAAGACACCACATATGTGTGGCACTACCGTTTAGTCATGTCAATGTTATAGTCAATGCATTAGCTCCATACCGGATGGATCTACAAGTGCTAAGATTTGATCTTTTGACACTTGCAAAATAACGGTGACACCGTTTTAGGAAAACGGGCATATAACTTATTGATATTCATACATAGAGATGTACGTAGTTCAATGAAGTAATTGACGGGTAGTGGAGACCTTTATTTTGTGAACTTCACTGAACGTTTTGAGTATAGCTTGTTGAGAATCGTGCATATGGGTGTATGTGAATCAATGAAGTACTTCAACGTGTAGTGGAAGTCTTTATTTCATAGACTTCATGAATATTCCGAGTAGATATATGGATATCCACTCCGGGGAATGTTAGTCTGAAATTTTGATTCGATCAAACAAAGTTCAGAATGAAGTAGGAAATAAACTTAACAAGAAAATCAAATTCCCGCGATGTAGATCGAGGAAATGAAGATTTGAGTTATAATGTTGGCACATCATTAGAAGACTTGTGAGAAGAGTTCCACAAATTACGTCGCATGGAACACCATAGTGTCATGGTGTGTTAGGACGTCGTAATTACACTCTATCGGATAGTGTGTGGTAAATAAATCTCTTACCGAATTATTGTGATCATTAGAGTCATATGGTAGAAACGTAAACACTCACGTTAGCAAATAGGGAAACCATTTGAATCCATGGAGACAATACCATACGAGTGATGGCATGGCTTTTGAGCCTGGATTGTCGTTTCAGTAATTTAGTGTTTCGATGTAATCGAACCTAAAATGGATTAATCTTTGTAGTATACCCTACCTAAAGAGTTAGTTGGGCACATGTCTCACGACATAGGCAAAATCTTTTCCGGGATATACCTTGCGAAAGAAATAGTATCTTGTCCAAGGGTATAAGTGAGAAAGAAAGTAGAGCGAGACGAAATTGGTGAACTTCCTCTCCAGACATCAGAGTGGCGCAACCGAAAGTGTTTTCAGTGTCAGGCTCCACAGCTTGGAAAAGCTGATGATTCAAGATCATGATCTTATGAGCTCATACTAAGAGCGTAGGCATACAAGGTTGTGTTCCACACTTTGTGTTACGACAATCTTGTTCTGAAGGTCATATTAATGGAATGTGATAGACCTACGAACTACGAAGAAGAGATGGTGGACCTAAGTCCGAGAAATGGCTATGAGTCATTTATGATCCGAAATAAAATCCATATACGATTACCAGGTAATGACTCGGGAGATCTTGATGGCATCTAGGATGTTACTAGTATATGGAATTTTATTGGAGAGTAGATATTGAGCAGATTCGATTTGTCGTGAAACAGTTCCGACAGATTCAAAAGTTGACCAGATGAGAGTTTGTCTCAAGTGGTGAAGCCTATATCTATTCTGGGTCGTTTAGCAATTACTATAATTTCGAATGAGAAATTGATAGATGGATGAGAAAACCATGGTTCTTAATAGTGTCATTAAGAATGGTTTGTAATCCTGAGGATGCTAAACATATATGCAAACTTCAGTGGTCCATTCATGGGCTGAAGCAAGCATATCGGAGCTGGAATCTTCACTTTGATAATGTGATCAAAGTATTTTGGAGTTGTCCAAAATAGTTGAAGAAACCTACATTTGCAAAGAAGTGAGTGGGAGCAAAGTAGCTTTCCTTGATCTTATATGCGGAAGGCATATTTGAGTGGGAGCTAAGTAGGTTTTCCTTGATCTTATATGCGGAAGGCATATTTGAGTGGGAGCTAGGTGTCATCGTGATTTTGTATGTAACGACATATTGAATGACATAGATCCTCTAGTAGAGTGTAAAGGATTATTTAAGTGATTATATTTTCTATGAAATGAAGTTAGGAGTATTAGGCATCCGATTTATAATTGTATAGATTGTAAGGGGCTTAATAACATTAAGTCGGAATATTTCCTAAGTCAAGATTCTAAGGTGTTTCAGAATAGGACAAGCAAAGAAAGAGGTTCTTGCTTGTATGACTAGGTAAAATATTAAGTTTATCTTGGCATTTTCAGTTATAGCAAATGATGTTCGACATTATCTATGTATAAGTCATAGATGCTATCAGATTGAAAGCTCGACTTAGTGTGACCCGAGTTCTTGGTTGAAGAACAGGTTCTAAAGTGATCCTTGTGTGGATCAACGAACAAACGTTAAGTTTATTCTTCAGTGTCTATGAGAACTGAAGATATGTTTTCTAGTAAAGGGTAAGAGTGGAAAGACAACTTGCCGTAAAGCGGTTACGATGATGCAAGTTATCACACTGACCCATACGACTAGAAATCTCATATAGGAGATGTCCTTTATTTTGAAGATAGACATGGTTAGTTTGCGAAGTCGCATATGAATGCACTGTCGCATAATCTACATAGGTATAGAAATATATCGCGACTTCAGAAGTAGCAAGTGTGATTGGACTGAGCAGTTTTCCGAGCGTAGGTGGTCCCCTTAATAGATCTCTTAGACTTTTAAGGCCCATGCTACGCGAATGCTCGAGTCTCACTCCATCCACTGGGATATATTACACCGTCATCGTAAGATACGGGATGATGTCAAACTAGGTGACATAGAAGTGTTGCAAAGCACATATAGGTCTCAGTGTGTGAGATCTATTGACTGTATTCCTCTCCCACGAGGCGAGCAGGCACCATGATGCTATGGGTGTTGAGCTTTTACCAAGTTGTAAACTAGATTAAGTGTTACTCTAGTGCAAGTGGGAGACTGAAGGGAATATGCCCTAGAGGCACTTAATAAACATAGTTTATTGGCAATATCCCAATTGTTCATTATATGTTTTACACCATGCTATAACTGTATTAAGCGAAAACATTAATACAGGTGTGGTAGATAAACAACCAGGTCCCTAGTAGCCTCTACTAAGACTAGTTTCGTTGCGCGATTGATGATCGAGGTTTTCCGATCATAGGGCATGGCGCCGGTCGGCAATGAAAGTCATATCGTTAGGTGTAAAGATGTGATGGACATACCCAGTATTTATAGGACATAGTCATTACGCCTTAAGACCGTGTGACGATGTGTTAACTCGACAAGTCCCAGGGTTGTGCACCCCGGGTTGATTGATGGGGAGAGAGATGAGTGCAGGTGGTCACGACGGCTGACAAGCAAGGATTTACCCAGGTTCAGGCTCCCGGAGGATAACACCCTACTCCTGCTTGTCTGATTATTGATGCGAGTTGTGGTTACAATGGCGAGATTGCGATCTCGCTAGGGTTTGTGCCGTAGCTATGAGCGTGTCCTCTAGGACGAGCAACCCTCCTGGCTTTATAGGCAGCCAGGTCTCGGGTGGTTGGTGCCGATGGCAACTACAGATATGGCAGGTTATGCTTCCTAACCGACTTGGACTAGGTTTGTAACATCCCAACATTTTGGAATGTTCAAAAAAAATCACTAGAATTTAAAAACTTTTGTTTTGATTAAAATAAAATATTAAAATGCATAAGAAAACTAACTATAAAAGATTTCAACCAATTTTAAAAGATCTATTTATTTCAAAATTTCCAATGTGTCATTATTTTCAAAAGTTATTTCCAGTTACCTTTAAAATATTTATATTCTATTACTATACCAAAAATAAAAGTGAATGGTTATTAAAAATGTGTTTAAAATAACTCAATATCAACGATATAAGAATGTGGGAAATTTCATAAAATTTTATTTAACTCCAAATAATTTATTAAACTCCTAATTTCAAAGAGTAACTAAATTAGGTAAAATTGTATTTTATGAATATTTCAAAATAATTAATTTTCAAAAAGTTTCAAAACATGTCCACCATTGTTTTAAAACCTAGATATGAATTTTACAAATTTATAGAAATTAATTTGACATCATTTGGACAATTAAATCAAAAGATATGAATTAAAAGAAAAATCATAAAAGAAAAAGAAAAACGCTGACGTCATGCTGACGTCATCGTCTTCAACCTCTGCCTCAAATCTCGCCCGAAACCGCCGGCGCCTCCTTCCTTCAAATTCGCGTGATTACCGCCCCAAATCAACGCGCCTCTCTGCCCTATAAGTAGCCCTGCCCCTCCTCTCGCTTTCCCCTCGAAAACCCTAGAAATCCCGCCCCTAGGCTGCCCGCAAATCGCCGCCGCCGTGTCACCATTTCCGCCGCCGTTTTCTTCGATTCCGGTGAGCTAACGCACACCCCGTGCCCTCTCGTCTCTCACTTTCTCTCTATTTTCTCCGTGCGCACCCTCCTGACTAATTCGGATATTTTTTCAGTGCATTAGGTTGTCTCGACCGTGCATGTCCGAAGCAAGTCGCCGTCGTGCGCAACTCCGGCGACGATTTGGAGGAGCACCGGAGCACGCCGCAGCCGCCAAGCTCGCCACCGAGACCGCCTCGAACTCCCGCGTGCTCTGGTAACACCAGTTCGTCCCCGTAACTTTTAGTTCGTCGGGAACACGCGATGCCGACGCGCAGCCGCCGCGGGCGCATCTCCGGCGAGGTCCTCTGGTGACCTAGCTCCGCCAGCTTATGGTCGTTCGATCTGGACCGTTGGATCTTGATCCAACGACTCCTGCCCTTTGTTTTATTCGAACCGGTATCGGCGAATAGGAAGTAGCCACGTCAGATCCACGTCACATCTCAGTCAACACACAGTCAGCGCACAGTCAGCGCACAGTCAGCGCTGACGTGGAAATTGATTTCTTTAATTTATTTAATTTGGCAATTTTACAGAAAAGACCCTGCAACTTAAATCTGTCATAACTTTTTACTCATATATCCAAATTTAAATATTTTTACATATTTGGAAAGCCCTTGACATGTAGATTAATTTGGATCTGCCAAAATTCAAATTGACTGAGTTTAAAATATTCAAATTTCAAATGGTGAATTTGAGTATTTTTGTCATAACTTTAAATCTGTAAATTCAAAAATTGCAAACAAAATTGTTTTAGAAACTTTAGAATATTTGTAAATTGATGCCCCTGCTATAAAATATTTTTGAGTAATTTTTGAATGAATTCATAGTTATATATTTAATTTGAATAGTTTGAGTATTTTCAACAATAATAAAAATATTACTTTTGATTAAAGTAAATTGCTATAAATTTAATTAAAATGCCCCCTGTCTAACAACACTATCTATTAAATTATATTATAAAAATTTAATCATAGAAAACTTTAATCTCATAATTATTCCTTTTATTTTATTTTCCAAAATTTGAAATTAATTAAACTACATTTATAAATTCATATATATTTATAAAGAAATCACAAAAGTTATTTTGATGCTTCTTGTGATTAAAAATTTCATTTCATGCATAATATATTTTATTATATAATTATATCCCTCATAGGAAAACCTCTTCATTATTTTTCTCTAAGTTAGAAGTATTTTTCAAACTTAGTATTTTGGTAAAAGTGCTATGCACTAGACACTTAGGATTTTCAACATGGAGCTAGAAGGCCAATGAAGGACTTAGCCAAATCAAGACTTCAGAAGTACCTTCAAGGAGCAGAAGCACTTAGAAGAAAATCAAGAAGAAGTTCATGAAGACCAACCAGCAATATTTTCTAAGTCTTGCTTTCTCTCTCTTTCTTTTCTCCCTTCTTCTCTGAGACTTCGTGAAGACTAAGTTAAATCCAAGACCAGCCTAGGTGATACAAAAATCATCAAGTCTAAAGATTATTCAAGTCTACCAAGAATTAAATCAAGACATCACCTAGAAGAAAGTTACAAGTCTGGAGATGAAGCCTGGAGGACAACTACATCTGTCTTTCTTGATCACCTTATAGACTTAGTATTTTCTCTAAGTATTTTGCACATCATGGCTAAGCCATTAGAGTGCTTATTCAAGATAAATTATAACAAAGTTATTTTATCCAACCTATAACAGTCACCTTTTGACCAACCTATTTGCCTTACATTAACTTAAAATATTTTCTTAGCATGACATACATCTCTAGTCCTTAGGAATATTTTGCACCTCATGCATAAACATAAATTCCTTAGGAGTGTTATGAAACTTGTTTGTTCACTATGTATGTGCATGTATGTTTGTTGATTGTTGTATTGTTGTTTGTTTATACTGTTAGATTGAACGGAGAGCTCCGAAATAACATTGAAAAGAGTTTGTGAACAACGACAATATTCAAAGGCAAATGGCACACCTCATAAACTTCCTATTATTTTCTATATGCATTACTTAGTGTATTTTTATATGCATGAGTAAGATAGTATTGCTATGCTAAACCTGCATAGAATTCCCTTACTCCTGTGTCTAGGTTCCTATATAATACTTAGTAGATGTATTGATGCTATGCAATTGATGAAAAGTTTTACAAAATGTTAAGTGACTACTCAGTGTCGTGGTATCGGCATAATTGATAGGAGACGGGGGTCCTCTAGCCTACGTATGGATTGTGGGAAAGAAGGTGGGTGTCGTCGAGGACGGGATTGAACACGGCGAGTTTACCCAGCTTCGGATCCCACGGCGGTGGCGAGATCCTACGTGCTGCTATAATTCACTATGAGGCAATAGCCGTGAACAGGTTACAATGGGTATGATGCCTATTGAATTTGTCTCTGCCCTAAAGGCTCCCTGGTGGCCGGCTTATATAGGCGGCCAGACCCCAGGGTACAAGGTAAGTACTTGTCCGGCAAGTAAACAGAGTCCTAGAACTAGCCGGCTTAGTTGCCGCCTTCCGTCTTGGGCTCGGTGGCTTGATGGGCTTCGGCCTTCCGCCTTCTTTGGACCGTCCGCCTACTTCCTTGTACGTCAGCTATCTGGGCCGCCCGGCAGGCCTCGACCTTACCACCCTCGGGCCACCCTGGACTAGATGGATTGATCCATGTTGGTTATACCCCTAGTTGATATATCCCCAACATTAGCCCCCAGAAAGGTTGAAGTTCTCCAGGCGCCGGCTTCTTCTTGATACTTCATCTGCCAAAGTTTGGCGGCTGCAGGACTTGAACCATTCTGAAAATCAACGAGGCATGCGTGTCTTGAGGTTGACATGCGGCCGCCTTTATCCATCATGGGAAAAGACGGCTGCTCGGCAATCTTGCCGAGCATCCTTCCTGGCGGTCTCCACCTAGCCAGCTCACGACAGTTTGAAAACTGTCTAGGCGGGAATCTCGCCATGATCACAAATTGCGGGAAAAGAGGAGGCGTGGAGATCGTGCAATCGTGTGCTGCAACGGATGCTGGACACGTGTCCGACTAAAAACGCCGTTGCACAGGGAGCAACGCCTGGCCCTATAAATAGGTAGCCTAAACGGTCCATTTTCATTACCCAACCTTTGCTCTCCGTACGCTCTTGCCTCTTCCGCTTCCCTGCTCCTTGTCTCCGAGCGAGCTCCGGCGAACTCCTTTTCTCCGACGACCTCTCCTCGCGGCGATGTCCACCGGTCAGACCCTCTCCACGGCGTCGAGCGGTCCGGCGACCGAGGTCGCGCCCGCGACGGGGATGGGCGGCGCGATAACCTGTCCCGCGGTGGCGGCGACGGGCAATGTCGCCACCGTCGCCCCTCGGACTTCCACTGCGCGCGCGCCAGCGGCGGGTTCTACGGCTCCTCCACCAACCACTGCGGCGATGACGACGGCGGGCGCCCCCGCCGACGAGGAAGAGGAAGCGGCGGACCTCGGGTCCCGCTACTGGCTACCTTCCATCGTCGACGAAGATGCCCTCCAAAATTTGGAGGCTGTCGGCTACCTCCCCACTCGGGAAGATTTCCGGTGGAGGGCCGCCTTCGGAGACGTCATCCCGGCCCCAAGAGCCGGGGAGCGGGTAATCCTCACCTCCCATCTAGTTAGGGGAATGGCGCTTCCGCCTTCCGCCTTTTTTAGCGAGGTTTTGGATCACTATGGGCTCCAGCCCCACAACATTGCACCCAATAGTATATTAGTCCTAGCCGGCTTCACAGCTCTGTTCGAAGGCTACCTAGGTATTAGGCCTAGTTTAGACTTCTTCAGATACTGCTTCCGTTGCCGGCGACAGACGGTGCCGGACGGCGGGCTGGCAACCTGCGGCAGCGTCACCTTCAACTGCCGCCAGGGCCGCCAGTGGTATCCTAAGATACCATACCTTGAGTCCGTCAAGGGCTGGACCTCCACGTTCTTCTACTGCCAAGATATGGCAGCGCCGGGCCGCCAAGTTGGCATCCCGGCATTCATCAACGCGCCACCCATGCCTCGGCCATGCTGGGACGAGGCGGTGCCCAAGTTGACGGAGGAACTCCGCCTTATTCAAAGGCGGATTGAGTTCCTCACGAGGACGATGGCTCCCCCTCTGCTGGATGGGGTCGACACCGTCATCTGCTGGCTCGGCCGGCAGATCCTCCCCATGCGGTACAGCCCACACAAGATGTGTCAGTATTCGCCTACTGACACGGCCTCTCTTCGCGTGAGCGAAGAGATATTGCCGGTTGCCGACCTGGCATTCCGGCTCCGCAGCCTTGTTAAGGCGGGGCTGGTGAAGGCGGCGGAGGGCGTGCCCATGCACACCCACGACAACCCTCCCCTCGAGGTAAATATTTTCTTCCTTGCCCCTTCTTTGATAGCTTTGCCGGCTAGAATCGAAATCCTTCATTAGCAAAACAATTATTTGGTTATGCCATTTTGGGCTTTGCTCGACTCAAACACCTCGATCATGAATAATCGAGTTGGTTCTCCTCGAAATTCCATTTCTTGAACCACGGATATAGACTTTGAAATGGTTTTGAGTTCCATTAAACTTGTCTTCTTTTTTCAGCTCTCCGAGTTGGGGGAGGATGACCTGGCTCCCGACTTCTACGAGTCGGAAGCCGGGAAGACGAAGAAGCGCAAGGCGTCTGGCGCTGCTTCCTCTACGGCGAATGCCGAGAGGAAAAAACGGATCGCGTCGGCTACCGAGCCGGCTCTCGCCAACATTGGCGAGAACGCGGGGATTAACATCCCCGAAGGTACTCAATTTTCTCTTTAATAGACGACAAACCTCTTCAATACAGGCCAATTGACTGTGCTTGCTTTTTGTTGTCAGGGAAAGGGTCGCAACTTCCCGGTTGACGACCAGGCTTCTTGGCAAGGGTAAGCGGCCACAAGGCAGCTCGCCGGCTACCGTGCCGCCAACTCCTCAGCTCCAAGCCGACAGCTTTATGGGCGACGCCCGTCGTAAGCCCCCGGCTCCGGCTTCTGGCGCTCCGCCAAGGGTCTCCTCCACCGACCGCGCGCCCAAGACTCCCCTACTATTGGCTGAGGCTACGGCCGATGAAGCCGCTCAATCGCGCGCCGCCAATGAAGGGTTGCTGGAGTCGACCGTCGGCGGGTCTCGGAGGGCAGCCCAGACTGCGGGAGGCGGCAAGGTCAGGGACCCTTGGTCCACCTTTAAGGAGGCCAAGGAGTCAACTTTGGCTTTCGCCACCTTCGCCTCGCAGGCCTTCGCCGATTTGGAGGGCGACCTATCCGTAAGTTTTTACCACTCCGGCATATACATAGCCTTTCCCCCGAGCACTTAGATGGCAAGTCCAAAATAAAAGAAATTTGGACTGCCGGCTTAGTGGTTATTCGACAATATGTTATATGCCTTTGTTTTGTCTTGCAGGGCCTTGTCTCCGCCAACGTCGAGCTTGTCTCCTCCCGAGTTGAGATAAACCGGCGCTGCCGCGACCTTAAGAAGGAGTGCGAGGCGAAGGACCTGCGGATTGCCGAGCTGGAGGCGGCCCGCAAAAAAGATGAAGGTAGGGTTGATCCTTTTTCGCCTTCAACTATGCTTTCGACTTACGTTGCCGTCAATCATTTAGCTAGTGGATCCATATTTGTAGAACTGCTAGACCACGCCCAGGATATCCTGAAGGCGTCCACTGATATGCAAGCTCTTATGAATGAAGCTTCAGACTTGGCGGCCGCCAACTTGGAGTTGAAGGAGGCTCATTAGAAGGAGATGGAGGCCCAGCAACTCAAGTTTGCGCAGGAATCTAGCCAGCTCACTGGTGAGATAGAAATCCTGCGCAACAAGTTGGCGGAGGCGGAGAAGACGGCTGCGGAGGAAATCTCCAAGCAGACTTCTCGCGCCCAAACTGCGGAGGACGCGCTGGCAACTCATATGATTGAGTTGTCCGCTTTCCATAACTCGGTCCTTGGTAATTTCTTACTCCTTTTCGATGCTGCCATGTTGCTTTAGCCTGAGCCCAACTAATGGCTTTATTTTTTGATACAGTTCCCGCCGGTTTAGGCGATGACAAGGTTGTCAGCCCCCGCCTGTATCGCCTTGCGCGTCTAGGAGAACTGATCACCGAGACTTTGGCGGCATCCAAGCGGTTTGCCGCCAAGTTCTTCACCTCGTCCGGCAGCCAGGAACCGACCGAGTTCAGCGACGTGCCCGCCATCTTGGAGCAGGCGACCAAACTGCACAAAAGCTCGCTGAAGTCGGCGGCACGGGGTGGAGCCAAGACCGCCCTTGGGTTGTTCATGGCGCACTACCCCGAGGCGGAGATAGAAGCCGTCACTGAAGGCATGCCGTCAACATATGAAGACGGCAGCGAGGTTGAGCCGGCCGCTGTTCTGGACAGCGTTGCCGACATGGTCGATACTTCAATCTTCTACCGGCGCCATCCTGTGCCTGGCGGAGAGGGAGCTGAAGCTGCCGGCGCGGCCGAGGCGGAGGGGAGTGATAGTTCCGGGGCTGAAGTTGTCAGCCCCCAAGCCTGATGTAGACGCTCCCCCGAGCCATACCTTTTCTGTCCTTGCCTCTTATTAGCCTTACTTGTCGGCTCCTGAAACAATGCAACATTGACTTGTAATATTTGTATATACTTTTGCTGCTGCTTTGTTAAGCGGAAACTAGCTGACAAGTTTTATTTTGTCTTTATCTATATGGCCCGCCTTAATTTTACCCTGACTTATATGCTTGACTTTTTGTATGTTGACGAAACCTCAGCCTGTAACTTTAGCTGAAAGAATCAGGGCTAAACCATGCGTTTAGAATCAGAGACCAAAGCCAACATGTTGGTGTCAAAGACATACTACTAGGCGAACAACATATAAGTAATCAGAGGTAAAGGAATTAGGCGGCGCAAAAAGGTTTATTTTTTGCTTTGGGTTGGCTCGAAAGCTGCAAGTATCTACCAGTTTGAACCTTTGCACGAAGCTAGAAAATAGGTAACTTAGATATATAGGGGAAATATGATTGCAAGAAAAGATAAAAGATGGCATGCTTCTCAACACAGATGAGGAACCATAGACTTTTATTTCATAATCATATTTAACTTATTACAATTATAAATTGCTAAGTGTAGAAAGGACGTAGCTGCTCAATATTCCAAGGCCGTCTTGTTTGCTCGAACGGATCGTCAATGCCTTTCTTGCGCTTGGTTCCCCTTTTTCCTGCCGCCTTCTTGCGCATTTTCTTTTCGTCTTCGTCGCGGATGTCGGCTAGGTAGTAGGAACCATTGAGCAGCGCCTTTGTGACTATAAACGGTCCTTCCCATGGCGGGGATAACTTGTGCAAGCCTTTTCTGTCTTGAATTAGGCGGAGAACCAGGTCACCTGTTCTGAAGCTTCGCTTCCGCACTCTCCGGCTATGATAGCGGCGAAGTTGTTGCTGGTACAAGGCGGAGCGATGGAGAGCGACGTCTCTTTCTTCGTCTAGCAGGTTTAGGCTATCATGTCTTGCACCTTCTACGTCTTGCTCGATGTAGGCTTGAACTCTTGGGGAATCGTACTTCATGTCGGTAGGTAGCACTGCCTCCGCGCCATATACTAAGAAGAAAGGAGTGTAGCCGGTAGACCTGTTTTGCGTTGTGCGCAAACTCCATAATACCGACTATAACTCATCTGCCCAAGCGCCGGCTGCCCTGTGTAATGGAGCTTCGAGACGAGGCCTAAGTCCTGATAAGACTAGGCCGTTTGTACGCTCTACTTGTCCATTGGATTGAGGGTGTGACACGGATGCCAAATCAAGCCGGATGCCCAGATCGCTGCAGTATTC
Source organism: Poa annua (assembly GCA_026929855.1). NCBI lineage: Eukaryota > Viridiplantae > Streptophyta > Magnoliopsida > Poales > Poaceae > Poa > Poa annua. Next base: position 32,274,472 of record CM049428.1, read on the forward strand.
TTCTATGTCGCCTTGAGACAGATTGCTGCCATTATCGGTGATAATGCTGTGTGGAACTCCAAACCGAGAGATGATTCCCCAGAGAAAATTGGTGGTTGTTCGTGCGTCAAGTTTGCTGATCGGTTTAGCTTCGACCCATTTGGAGAACTTGTCGACATCGACCAATAGGTGAGTGTACCCACCGCGCGCCTTTTTGAAGGGACCCACCATGTCTAAGCCCCAGACCGCGAACGGCCAGGTGATTGGGATCGTCCTTAGCTCCTGTGCCGGCAAATGAGGTTGACGAGCGTACAACTGGCAACCTTTGCATGTCTTTACGATGTTCTCGGCGTCTTCTTTGGCGGTGAGCCAGTAGAAACCTTGGCGGAAAGCTTTGGATACAATGGACCTAGCGGAAGCATGATGCCCGCAGGTGGCAATATGTATGTCCTTCAGAATTTCCCGGCCTTCTTCCGGCTGTATGCACCGCTGATAGATGCCGCAAGTGCTTCGCTTGTATAGCTCGCCTTTTATTATCGTGAATGCCTTGGCTCGCCTTATGATATGCCTTTTTAGCACCTCATCGTCCTCCGGCAACTTTTGGTCGATTAGAATCGAGATATGGGACTGTCCAATCCGGCTGTGTTAAGTAGACAGCGAGACTTGCCGCTTCTACCGGTTCTTCTGCGTCGGGGTCCATCAAATCGGCGCCTTTAATGGATGGCTAGTGCAAATGCTCCAGGAAGATATCTTTTGGTACCTTTTTGCGTTCCGATCCAAGTCTTGCAAGTGTGTCCGCCGCCTCATTCTCAGCTCTTGGAACATGCCGGACTTCGTAGCCTACGAAGTTTTTTGCGAATTCGTCAACTTTGGCTCTGTAAGCCGCCATTGTTGCGCTTTTCGCATCCCATGTTCGACTTACTTGCTGCGCGACCAAATCTGAGTCGCCATAACAGAGGATTCTTTTGACGCCTAGGTCGTTTGCCACGTGTAACCCATGAAGCAAGTCTTCGTACTCGGCAACATTGTTGGTTGCTGTGAAGTGGATTTGTAACACGTAGCTAAGCTTGTCGCTTTTAGGCGTGCGTAGGACGACTCCAGCCCCTGAGCCTTTGAGCATCTTTGATCCGTCAAAGTGCATGACCCAATATTCTGATTCGGGGAGTGTCGTTTCCTCCATGGCCTCTGTCCAGTCGGCGACAAAATCTGCGAGCGCTTGAGACTTAATGGCGGTCCGTGGTTTATAGACTATATCAAAGGCGGCAAGTTCAATGCCCCATTTGGCGACTCGACCTGTTGCCTCTGCATTGTTGATTATGTCTCCCAACGGTGCCTTGCTGACTACTGTCACTGTGTGTTCCTGGAAGTAATGCCTAAGATTTCTGGCGGCGAAGAATACACCATAAGCCAGCTTTTGGTAATGCGGATACCTCTGCTTGGAGGCGGAGAATACTTCACTGATGAAGTAGACCGGTCGCTGCTCACACGCCGCGGCTTCGTTCTCCTTTCTTTCCACAGCCAAGACAACGCTGACAACAGCTCCTGTTGCCGCGATGTACAGCAGCATTGGTTCCTGTGATCGAGGTGCTGCCAATATTGGAGCGGATGTGAGGGCCTCCTTAAGTTGCTGCAAGGCGGCATCGGCCTCTGCTGTCCACTCGAAGTTGTCGGATTTCTTCAATAGCCGGTAGAGAGGCATTGCTTTTTCCCCTAGGCGGCTTATGAAACGACTGACGGCTGCTGCCGATCCGGCTAGGCGCTGCACGTCCTTCAGACAAGTAGGTCTGGATATGTTTTGGATGGCCTTGATCTTCTCCGGGTTAACCTCGATCCCTCGTTCTGAGACGATAAACCCGAGCAGTTTGCCGGCTGGGACGCCGAAAATGCACTTGGCGGGATTGAGTTTCATCTGATAGCTCCGGAGATTCTGAAAAGTTTCTTCCAAGTCCTCTAGGAGATCTGCCTTCTTTTTTGACATTACCGCGATGTCGTCTACATAGACGTGAACATTGCGGCCGATCTGTTCGTGTAGGCAATTTTGCATACAGCGCTGGTATGTTGCCCCTGCATTCTTCAGGCCAAAAGGCATTGTAATGTAGCAGAAAGTCCCATATAGAGTGGTGAAAGATGTTTTCAGCTGATCTGACTCTCTCATCTTGATTTGATGGTATCCTGAGTAGGCGTCCAGAAAACAAAGTAGCTCGGAGCCTGCTGTGGAGTCTACGACTTGGTCAATTCTAGGCAGCGCAAAGGGATCCTTTGGGCAGCACTTGTTAACACCGGTATAGTCGATACACATCCTCAGCTCTTTATTCTTCTTTGGAACAAGTACAGGATTTGCCACCCAATCGGTGTGTACAACTTCTTATATGAAATTGGCGGCCTTCAGCCTATTTATCTCCTTTCCTATAGCCTTGCGCCTCTCATCTCCAAAGCGTCTTGTTGCATGCTTCACCGGCTTGGATCCTTTTATGACGTTGAGCGAGTGCTCGGCAAGTTCCCTCGGTACACCAGGCATGTCGGAAGGCGACCATGCAAAGATGTCACGATTCTCACGGAGGAACTCGACGAGCGCGCCTTCCTATTTGCTGTCAAGGTTGGAGCCGATGACAACTTGCTTAGACTTGTCACCTGGGATGAGGTCCGCCTTTTTGGTGTCTTCTGAAGCTTCGAAAGTCTTCTTGACATCCATCTTTGGCTTTGGCATGGAGTTGTCTGAATCCGCCCCGAGCAGCGCGAGTTCTTCCTTGTGGATGACGGCTTCTGCGAAGGCGGCCATGCCACGCTCGCACTCCTTGGCTTTCTTGAAGTTGCCGGAAACCGTGATGGTTCCGTTTTCCCCCGGCATTTTAAGCTTGCTGTATATGTAGCACGGCCTTGCCATGAACTTGGCGAAAGCCGGTCGTCCGAAGATTGCATGATAGGCGCTTTTGAAGGGGACAACTTCGAACCGGAGGAACTCTGAGCGGTAGTTCTCTTTTGGTCCGAAAGTTACCTTCAGCCTGATGCTTCCCATTGACTTTGCTTGCCTGCCGGGCACTATGCCATGAAAGGTGAGGTTGCTGTGGTCCAGCTGATCCTCTGATAGGTTCATGCGGCTTAGTGTGTCGTAGTACAGGATGTTGAGGCTGCTGCCGCCATCCATAAGTACCTTTGTGAGTCTGAAGTTGTCGACAATGGGATCGATGACAAGGGCGTACTTGCCTGGGTGAGGGACGTGATCAGGGTGGTCGGACCGGTCCCAAGTGATTGTTGCATCCGACCAGTTCAAGTACTGAGGGACGTCCGGCATTGTCGCGTTGAGTTCGCGCATTTCCGCCTTATCCGCTTTAGCCGAAGGCGTGCCGACAAAGCACACAAGAGATTCTTTGACCTTCGGATACGGCTTCTTTTTCTTGGCGGCTGCGTCATCTTCGCTTGAGATAGACATGTCGTCGTCATCCTCATCCTCCTTGCTGTCTTTCTTGTCGTTCTTCTTTGACTTCTTTGACTTTTAGCCGACTGTGGGATCCTTTTTGAAGTCGTCCATGAAACGGCACTCTCCAAGCATTTGGTTGACCTTGCCCAATGAGGCGTGGATGGGACACGGCAAAAGCTTTGCCTGTTCATAAGTGATTCGCGCCGCCTTAGGCCCTGAGCCGGCTTCGCGACTATCTTTCTTATTTCTCCACTTCTTTTTGCCAGCGTTTCCTTGGAACGCTGCGGCTACCTCATTGGAAGGCCCGGCTTTGTCATCCGCCGCCTGCTTGCGCTTGTTGTTCCGCTTTGGTATGATGTTGACGTCTGGGTCATCGTCCCGGGCGTCGTCATCCGCCGCCGCGTACTGGGCGGCCAGGTTGAGCATCTCACCAAGGTCCATGATTTGCTCGCGGACGAGCCTATGACGGAGCAAGGACTTCTTCTGTAGGCCCGTGTAGAAAGCGTGGATAGCCTATGCGTCCGATACACCATGATAGTTGGCTTTTTCGGATATCCAACGGCTGACAAAATCTGTCATGGTTTCGTCCGGTTTTTGGATACAGCGTTGCAAATCCGTGTAGGTATTTGGACGCTTGTATGTTCCTTGGAAGTGCTGGGAGAAAACCTTTTCCATGTCGTACCAGCTATGGATGGACTTTTCAGGAAGGTTGTCGACCCAAGCTCTTGCCGTGACTTCCAACATGAGAGGTAGGTAGCGGACGGCAATATGGCTGCTCCTTTCCGGCTTAACGAGGCCGTTGTACCTATAACAGTTTTTTGACACTGATGTCATGTCCTTAGGGAACGACTCTCTGCGGATGGCATCACCGAAGCACTTTGGCCCAGAGTATAGCGGCTCCTTTCCTCTTGCTATGTCTTGTAGGCGGTGTCGTGCGTCTTTCGGATCGAGCTGCCGTGCGCCTCTGTTTGCGTCCGGCTCGTCCTGCGCTGCCCGGCTTATGCTGCGCCTGGGCCCTTCTACCTCCTCTCTCTTCTTGCTGCCAGTGCTACGCTGCGGAGATCGGCTTCGACCTCTCCTGGGAGGGTCGTTGCCGGCATCTTTTCTAGGCGGTGGCCTGTTGTTCCGGCTACCGCCATTGTCGCGTTTTGGCTGAGATGGAGGTGGTAGGTCTCCTCTGCTTCCTATCCTTGAATTCTCGTCCCGCCTTGGCTTTGACGGCGGCGCCTTCTTTGGAGGTGGCGTTGCCTTCCTTTTGTCGCCATGGCTACTGGAGCCAGACGGGCCTTCGGGGTCGGCACCGGGTGCAGCTTTGCACTTGCCCGACTTAGACTCTAGGTCTCCCCCGCGAGCATCCGCCATGTGGCCATAGGAATCAGCGCGAGCTTGTTGTTCTAGGGCCTTGCTCACGAAGTGTCTTGCGTTGGCCAGCTTTTCTTCCGCCCTGTAAGTGTTGTCATCCAGGGTGTCTAACGCGGCAGCCGCGTTGAGGACAGGGGTGCAGAAGACAACATCCCCCCTTTTGTCCACTCGCTGTGGTGCCGTATGCCAATCGAACCCTAGGTCTTGAGCCATTGTCGTTGCTTGCGCAGGCGGCTCTTTTCCACGGCGGCTTTTTGATGACCTTTTCTCCTCGAAGAGTTGCCGGCTTGTTTTGGCCGACATCTTCTCCTGCTCTTTCTCGATCTTCTTCGCAAGGCTCTCAACGTGCTCCTCTCTTTTTCGCAGGAAGTCATACTGCTTAAGCATGTTAAGCCTAAGCTCTTCCACTTCGTCGAGTGGGGTGTTTTTGTTTACCGGAGTATTCATGATCTCGTCTACTTCTTTGATGACGGAGAGCAAATCCGTGGGTTTGCTGCTGCCGCCTTTCTCGAGGCCAGCTTTCTTCTTCGCGCACACCTTGTCGGAACTTTCAATGAGTTGGCCAGCAGTGGTGTCGCCGGCATCTTCCGCCGGCTTGTTTTGCGCCTCCGAAGTAACTGGGGTTGTCTCGTGACCGACAACAACCATCATAGCCAGCTTGTCAGGCATGTCTGTATCCGCTGTACCCTCTGAGGGAGCCGGATTTCCACTGGAAAAGCGGGTTTTGATCTTCTCTTCGAAGAGACTAGCATCATCGGAATCAGAGTCTACGTTGACTTGAACGGTAGATCTGGATCCGGCATCTGACATCGCATCCTCCTGTAGAGCAGGGAGGATTGACTCAGGTTCGTTGTTTTCCGGCTGGGAGTCGGATCCCAGTCCGACAACTCCGACGAAGTGGAAATCAGATTCGGCCGACTCCTGGGAGAAGGCGGATTCAGATCCATCTTGCCGGTCGACTGCTTGGTCGAAGGGTTGGTGGGTGTGGTTGTAGAAACGCGGTAGGCCGTACGCCTCTGGCGTGTACCCGATGAAGACGTCGATCCCTCCGATCGGCACGATTGCGCATCCGATAAGGTAGTCGTCCGGCGGGAGCCAGGACTCATCCGAGTTGACGTAGCTATGGCCGCCATACCTTGTGACGCGACCGACGGCGATCTGCTTGCCCACGCCGCCAAGTGTTCCCGCCTGGAACGTGACGCCAGGAACCTCATGCCCCACGGTGGGCGCCAACTGTCGTGGTATCGGCATAATTGATAGGAGATGGGGGTCCTCTAGCCTACGTATGGATTGTGGGAAAGAAGGTTGGTGTCGTCGAGGATGGGATTGAACACGGCGAGTTTACCCAGCTTCGGATCCCACGGCGGTGGCGAGATCCTACGTGCTGCTTTAATTCACTATGAGGCAATAGCCATGAACAGGTTACAATGGGTATGATGCCTATTGAAGTTGTCTCTGCCCTAAGTACTTGTCCGGCAAGTAAACAGAGTCCTAGAACTAGCCGGCTTAGTTGCCACCTTCCATCTTGGGCTCGGTGGCTTGATGGGCTTCGGCCTTCCGCCTTCCTTGGACCGTCCGCCTACTTCCTTGTACGTCAGCTATCTGGGCCGCCCGGCAGGCCTCGGCCTTACCACCCTTGGGCCACCCTGGACTAGCCGGATTGATCCATGTTGGTTATACCCCTATTTGATATATCCCCAACACTCAGGGCTGTGCTCATGGTTGTCGTCGCCTAGGATGAATGTCTATTCTACTTATGGCCGTGAGCATGGTGATTTTTACCTGAGAGTGCACATCCACTAACTTAATGAAACTCCTGGGTGGATTGGTTGTTAATGGTGGCAAAGTTGAGTGGCTACTCCGGTCCATGTCTATGGTTCCTGGAGTACGTGCACTTGTGGATGGCCACCCAGGGAACCGAGGAATCTGAAGAACTCCGAGTGACGATTGCTTCCTGTGCAGCCTTTTGACAATGGGCTCTGTCTAGAATAATTAAGTTGTGAGGGTGCAACCTGTCAGCTTGACAAGCAGATGTAGGGGGATGATAGGTGGAACGGGTCTTGCTAGTATGGTTGCATTCTTCTTCTGAAAGTTCTTGTCTCAATTCTCTCCTTTCCATAATACACTCCGCGTGTATAGGATTTCTCGGACAAATTGAGTCTAAAGGTGAAAGTGCACAACCTCTGCAGAGTGTAAAACTAAGTACTTAGCCGTGTCCCCGGTACGGACAATTTGAGCAGCTGATCACGGACGTCAACGGAGGATTCCACCATTCCAACTTCAGAAATAAAACTTGATGGGTGAACAAGGGAAGACGAGCTTATGGTTTTCATGCCATACTTGTCTTGATTTGAAGAAAGAGTTTTCCAAAGAGATAGGAAAAATTTGCTTTATGCAAAATAGCCTTGAACTCCACCAGCCAAATATGCATATAGGCTATAGAGTTATTCCATTAAGTGTCCACCATAATGTCACTTGCCAGCCTCGATTTTTAATGGAATCTGACCCAAGTTGTTGCAATATTTTTCTTATTGCAGATTGTTCAGATGACGAGTGAGGTTTCGTATATAGGTTTCGAGTCTACAACCAACATGTTTTCGCCTGTGGCAACATGAAGTTGTTGGAGACCCACTGCTAATGTATTTCCGCTGTTTACTTTTTTTTTTGAGGCGCAAAACAGTAGGGAAAAATCCCTATTGTTTAATTTTCTATTTTCTCATTGACAGCTGTACAAATTACAAGGAAAAGTTCATAAAGTGTCCACCCATTGGGTCATCCCTTCCTTTAAGGAAGGTTTAGCTCTATGCATAATCAATCTAAAAGAACAAATAAAGTCATGGAAACAAGCCTCAAGACAAATAGGCTGAGAGTCAAAAATACATCTGTTCCTATGGGTCCAAATACTCCAGCAACCAATAATGAGAATTTCCTTATAGCAGATCAGCCTGTAAGTTTTCTTAGCTTGAATCAACATGGAGAAGAGGTCCAGATCCGTATCCCATTCAAGATATAATTTCCACCAAAAGTTCCTGCTGAAGTCACATTCAAAGAATAAGTGGATAAACTCTTCAGTCATCCCCTGAGAGCATAGGACACAATTATAGTCCTCAATCTGAAACTTCTTTCTGGCTAGGAGGTCTCTTGTGTTCAATCTGTCTTGCAATAGTAACCAAAAGAAGATCTTATGTTTTGGGAGAACACAGGATTTCCAGATCCAATGGAAAGGGGATGGTGCAGGAATATTTGACATTAAGGTCTCATAAACCCTCTTACTCGAATAACTTTTGTTGTTGGATGACAAAACCCACCTATCAGCAGAAGAAATATCCATTTGTCCTGTCAGCAAACTATTGAACTGGGCAAATTGATGTACAGCAGGGACTGAAAGTGGGGTGTGAAACAAATCCAATGACTCTTCATCAGAAAGTACAGCAAGTGCCTGTTTAAGCGAAATGGATTGTGACTTCGCAAAGGAGCAAAGGTGAGGCAGTTTGTGCCGAAGAAGCTCATCAGACCACTTATCCATCCAAAGTCTTGCAGTTCCACCTTCACCTGGGACACAAGCAGCCAACTCCAGGAAGTTATCAAGTAACTTTAGACAATCTTTCCACCAGAAAGAACCAACAGGGCCAGTGTTTTGTGGTATTCTATCATTCCCATAATGTGCTTGCCATATAAGCTTGACTCAGGGCAGATCATCCTTATTCATGAACTTAAAAATGTCCATTGTTTACTCTTTCGAAGCTAGCTTTATGCTATGCAACTTGTATTGAATATTTTGTAAGTCTGGATCATCGATGGAATAAAATTGATACTTTGTTGTGATATTACATCGTAAACTGTGTGTGCAAACGATTCGATCCATGGATTTGCACTATACACAGGTATCTGCCTTATTAAAAGTGCAGGTACGCTACAGATGGTATCAGAGCACTGTGTTGCCTGTAGGTTCGAAACCCTAGGTTTGGATAGAAATAGGTTTGACCATAGGATTGAAAATCTATTTTTCTTCACTTTTCTAAAAACAAATCTTTTCACTATGTCTTCCTCGTATTCTCATCTACTATCAACCTTCTGAAAATACCTTATCTTATTCTAGATGACCATGTTCTTATAGTCTAAGTCTGATTCTGCTGCTTTATATGGAAAAGCTACGATGCAACATAAAGTTCTACACGCATGAAAGACCACTGAAGAACCAGGATACGACCAACACTTCGAAGATATCCATAAAGGTTGAACAAGAACTTGAAGCACTTGCGAAGGAAGTAGATGTGACCACCACCTAAATAGAATGACGATATCGTGTTAGTGTATTGATCATATCAACTCGGCTATATGACAATACTAGACTGTTTGTTGTGAACCTTTTTGCCTTATGTTTGTTAGATGTTGATTGATTATGTTATAGATGGGTTGCCTTGTTTTGTTTTATTGAACTAGGATTCCTCCATAGTAAAATTCAACTCATTGCTTTCTAAACCAACCAGATGTCTCACCCAAATACCAACACCAATGTTTTGCATACAACTATGCAACTACTATTTGAGGACCAGAGTCAGAAGGTGATCAAAGACCACTCGCCTAAGATTGATCAAAACCATAGGGTTGTTGAAGAGGACCCTATGACCAAACCAAAGGTATGAAAAACTTGTGGAGAGATAGGACATACGTCCAAAGAATGTTCTGATGAGTGGCCCCATGGTCATACCAGACATCTAGTTAAAGGATGCCCACAAGTCAGGTTATTTGCTTCCTGTGTGAAGGAACGACCCATGTTCCAATCCAATGCCCATATTATCCCTTGGTGCAACAAGCTAACCAGCAAGCCAAGGAAGGAATGCAACAGTCTCTCATGAAGATCCTGGAGGAACAAAGTCAAAAGAGTGAATCCAAGAAGGATCTTAGCCACTTAACATGCTACAGGTGCAAGGATAAGCGACACTATGCCAGTGGCTGCCCAGAGTGGAAGAGGAATAAATCTCTTCAAGGAGCGAGTGGAAAACGCGAGTGCTCAAACTTCTCGTAGCTACCACCTGTCATTGTATTTCGAATACTTGTACGCTCTACAACGGAGAAATAAAAGGGATTAAACAAAGTTCCTAGACTGACCACAAAATTTTCTTTTAAGGGTGGTAGCCACATAGATAATTCAAACCCAGTTGCTTAAACCCAGAGATCCCAAACCATCTTTCTTTCTATCCTCCTAATCATAAAAATCACTCGCTGCCAATTCTCAAGTACCATGTCAAAACGTTACATTTCTCAAACCTCTCGAGTTATCAGAATCATTCAAGCATTTGCTTTGTCTTTCTAGCCTCTCCGCATCTCGGGGACGAGATTCCTTTTAAGGGTGGTAGTCTATAACATCCCAACATTTTGGAATGTTCAAAAAAATCACTAGAATTTAAAAACTTTTGTTTTGATTAAAATGAAGTATTAAAACGCATAAGAAAACTAACTATAAAAGATTTCAACCAATTTGAAAAGATCTATTTATTTCCAAATTTCCAATGTGTCATTATTTTCAAAAGTTATTTCCAATTACCTTTAAAATATTTATATTCTATTACTATACCAAAAATAAAAGTGAATGGTTATTAAAAATGTGTTTAAAATAACTCAATATCAACCATATAAGAATGTGGGAAATTTCATAAAATTTTATTTAACTCCAAATAATTTATTAAACTCCTAATTTCAAAGAGTAACTAAATTAGGTAAAATTGTATTTTATGAATATTTCAAAATAATTAATTTTCAAAAAGTTTCAAAACATGTCCACTATTGTTTTAAAACCTAGATATGAATTTTACAAATTTATAGAAATTAATTTGACATCATTTGGACAATTAAATCAAAAGATATGAATTAAAAGAAAAATCAGAAAAGAAAAAGAAAAACGCTGACGTCATGCTGACGTCATCGTCTTCAACCTCTGCCTCAAATCCCGCCCGAAACCGCCGGCGCCTCCTTCCTTCAAATTCGCGTGATTAGCGCCCCAAATCAACGCGCCTCTCTGCCCTATAATTAGCCCTGCCCCTCCTCTCGCTTTCCCCTCGAAAACCCTAGAAATCCCGCCCCTAGGCTGCCCGCAAATCGCCGCCGCCGTGTCACCATTTCCGCCGCCGTTTTCTTCGATTCCGGTGAGCTAACGCACACCCCGTGCCCTCTCGTCTCTCACTTTCTCTCTATTTTCTCCGTGCGCACCCTCCTGACTAATTCGGATATTTTTTCCGTGCATTAGGTTGTCTCGTCCGTGCATGTCCGAAGCAAGTCGCCGCCGTGCGCAACTCCGGCGACGATTTGGAGGAGCACCGGAGCACGCCGCAGCCGCCAAGCTCGCCACCGAGACCGCCTCGAACTCCCGCGTGCTCTGGTAACACCAGTTCGTCCCCGTAACTTTTAGTTCGTCGGGAACACACGATGCCGACGCGCCGCCGCCGCGGGCGCATCTCCGGCGAGGTCCTCCGGTGACCTAGCGCCGCCAGCTTATGGTCGTTCGATCTAGACCGTTGGATCTTGATCCAACGACTCCTGCCCTTTGTTTTATTTGAACCGGTATCGGCGAATAGGAAGTAGCCACGTCAGATCCACGTCACATCTCAGTCAACACACAGTCAGCGCACAGTCAGCGCTGACGTGGAAATTGATTTCTTTAATTTATTTAATTTGGCAATTTTACAGAAAAGACCCTACAACTTAAATCTGTCATAACTTTTTACTCACATATCCAAATTTAAATATTTTTACATATTTGGAAAGCCCTTGACATGTAGATTAATTTGGATCTGGCAAAATTCAAATTGACTGAGTTTAAAATATTCAAATTTCAAATGGTGAATTTGAGTATTTTTGTCATAACTTTAAATCTGTAAATTCAAAAATTGCAAATAATAGAAACTTTAGAATATTTGTAAATTGATGCCCCTGCTATAAAATATTTTTGAGTAATTTTTGAATGAATTCATAGTTATATATTTAATTTGAATAGTTTGAGTATTTTCAACATAACTAATAATAAAAATATTACTTTTGATTAAAGTAAATTGCTATAAATTTAATTAAAATGCCCCCTGCCTATCAACACTATCTATTAAATTATATTATAAAAATTTAATCATAGAAAACATTAATCTCATGATTATTCCTTTTATTTTATTTTCTAAAATTTGAAATTAATTAAACTACATTTATAAATTCATACATATTTATAAAGAAATCACAAAAGTTATTTTGATGCTTCTTGTGATTAAAAATTTCATTTCATGCATAATATATTTTATTATATAATTATATCCCTCATAGGAAAACCTCTTCATTATTTTTCTCTAAGTTAGAAGTATTTTTCAAACTTAGTATTTTGGTAATGAAGAACTTGGCGTAACAGGTTACGTTGATGCAAGTTTTAGCACAGACCCAGATGACTCTAAGTCACAAACAGGATATGTTTTCAAGGTGAATGGAGGCGTCGTGTGCTGGAGAAGTGGGAATCAACCCGTCGTGGCCCAATCTACAATGGAATCAGAGTACATCGCTGCTTCGGAAGACGAGAATGAAGCTGTGTGGCTGAGGAAGTTCATCATTGAGCTTGGAAGGTTCCCTAGCGCGCAAGACCCTGTAACCCTCTACTGCAACAATACGGGTGCTATTGCTAACGCGAAGGAACCAAACACATTCTCCGACGCTTCCATGTGATACGACAGTATGTACAGGAAGGCGATGTGAAGATTTGCAAAGTGCATACAGGTTTGAATATGGCAGATCGTCTGATGAAGCCTCTTCCGCTTGACAAGCATGAGAAACACCAAGAAGCTATGGGTGTTAAGCTTTTACCAAGTTGTAATCTAGATTAAATTATACTCTAGTGCAAGTGGGAGACTAAAGGAGATATGCCCTAGAGGGAATTAATAAAGTATTTTATTTATCATATCTCGTTTGTTCATAATACGTTTTTGTGTCATGCTATAACTGTATTAAGCGGAAACATTAATACACGTGTGATACGTAAACAACTAGGTCCCCTAGTAGCCTCTACGTGACTAGTTCATTGTGAAAATGATGATCGAGATTTCCCGATCATGTGACATAGAGTCGGTTGACAATGGAGTCATATCGTTGGTAGAACGATGTGATGGACATACCCAATATATGTAGGACGTAGTCATTACGCCTTCGACTGTGAGATCAACTCTTATTGCTATTGCTGAAAGATACTTTGATTGCATCAAACATCATATCTCAAAAGTGTGACAATAAAGGTGTTCCTCTCGGCTATCGGAAGGGAGTATGTTGAGACGAGGGATCAAGAGCGGGATTTGCCAGTCCACATGGCAATATAGATACTCTAGGGCCCACTCGGTGAGATTATGTCAAATGAGCTTGCAAGCATGTGACTAGGTCACCCGGACATAAGATCATGGACGAGTAGAAGATAGTGTTGTCGGTAATAAGATCAAACTAGGTATGGAGATATTTATGAACGAGTCTCGGACACGCTAAGTAACGCTATGGCAAAAGGTTTAAGACTCGACGTATAGGTTCGATCGACTAAGTTATTCGTTATACCTCATGGGGGTTCATTCAGGGTGTCCAGGCCCACAAATTAATCATTGATCAGGAGAGGAGTCTCGATCATGTCCGTTGGTATAACGAACCGCTAAGGTAACACACTTAAGGGGCGTCGACATATTTACCGGAAAGGAAAATAAGAAATAGAGAACATCAGGAACGTCCCGGAATGGTCCGATGGAGATCGGGCAGCGACGAAATAGTTTTCGGAGCCGGGATAAATAATGTAATATGTATTTAATGTAATTAATAGTTAAATATGTTTTTTATTTTTTTCCTGAATTTTTAAAGGCAAAATACCCGCCTTCTCTTGCAAGAAGGCCCATGAGGGGGGAAGTTCCCCCCAAAGGGAGAGAGGAGTTCGGCTGCCCCTAGGTGGGCACTTTTGAGCCAACCTAGGGCCGGCGCACCTGTCCTAGCCGCATGGGGGTGTGGGAATAGTCCCACACCGCCCGGCTGGCGAGATTGGCTGCTCCCTTGCCCCATTATATAGAGATGCACCCCTTGCCTTTTAATTCATCCAATTCTTTCTCTATCTTCTTCTCGATAACGTGATTCCCCTGTCAGAGTTGCACCCAGAAGAAAGTTCTCTCCACCCTACGCCCGTTGCCGTGTTGTTGGTGTTTCGGTCCAAGTCTTCCGCTGCTCGTCCTGGACTGGAGCTTCAGAGGCCGTCGTCTCCACCGTACGTGTGTGACGCTCTGCGAGGTGCCACGCTAGTGGTGCTGGGAGGTCTACGTCCTCTACACGACCTTGAGGTCGGCTACGTCGTCTTCATCGTCAACGCTTGTGCGGGAGCATAATCCCGGCTTTTTGGTCTGCAAGGGTATGTATACTGATCTCCTATGTATTACTATATCTGCATAGTATAGATTCTGGCTAGTTTAAGGATATCGTTGTTAGAAAATTATTGTTTTCTGTCTACGATCCCCTTCAATATGTATGATGGCTTGGGGGGTAAACATGATTGTTCACTCAATCTTCTATTCCAAGCCATACTTGCAATGAGCTCAACTCTACACATGACCATTCTTCAAATAAACCCTTGAATAGAGCATTGGTCATTATGTCATATTGAAGAGTCCAACACATCAACTCCTATAATTTCCCAAAGACAAGATCTATAAGAATATCTCAATGTAAACATTAGTCCATAAGGATTGTCATTAATTACAAATACCATGCATGGGGGCACCCGTGCACTTTCAATCTCCCCCATTTTGGTAATTGATGACAATCCCTTTTACAAGGGTTTATATAATGAAATTAAGCAACCATGAAACACAAAGAGCATGGATGCAAGAGAACCACAAGAGAACAAACTCATATTCCCTTAAACCCTCTAAATTTCTCTCCCATTGGCAACGATTGCCGAAATGGGAAGAAAAACTTAGAAGGCAAATATAGTGAGAGCTTCCCCATAATGTGTGCATTCATAATATGAGTGAATCAAATGCACATATCCAATGACGAATAGATGTAGGGAGATTAAACTATATACAAGATCCAAAGATTGCAAAAGAATATCAAATGGAAAGACTTTTAAACGAAAGAAGTAAGCAATCAAAAATATCCGAAAAGTGTTCTAAATATCAAGAGGGAACTCCTCAAGGTACGTGAAAGGAATATGCCCGAGAGGCAATAATAAAGTGGTTATTATCTTATTCCATGTTTATGATAAATTTTTATTTCTCATGCTAGAATTGTATTAATCAGAAACGTTAATACATGTGTGAGTAATGAACAAATTAGAGTTCCTAGTAACGCCTCTCGTTTAACTAGCTCGTTGATTAACTGATGATCAAGGTTTCCTGGTCATGAACATTGGATGTTGTTAATAACGGGATCACGTCATTAGGAGAATGATATGATGAAAACACCCAAATTATGTATAGCAATACGATCAAGTCATTAAGTTTATATTGTTGTACTGAGCATACGAAGTAACCCTAATCCTTAGACCATAAGATCTTGTCAATCACTAACACCGAAAGAATGCTTTGATGACATCAAATCTCACACCGTAACAGGGTGAGTATAAAGGTGACGTTGGGTATTCCGAAGTATTAATCGAGGCTCATGGATCAAGAAGTGGGATTTGTCCCTCCAGATGACGGAGAGATATACTCTGGCCCCTCTCGGTGATATCACATCAACACCGCTTGCAAGCACGTGACTAGGTCACAAGGATGTCATATCACAGAACGAGTAAAGAGTACTTGTCGGGAACGAGATCGAACAAGGTATATATGATACCAATGATCGGATCTCGGACAAGTAAAATATCGTGAGACAAAAGGAATTGGTTATGACGTTTTTGGTTCACATGATCACAAGATTCATCGTCGAATATGTAGGAGTCATTACGGATCTCCAGATCCCGCTGTTGACTATTGATCGGAGAGGTGTCTCGATCATGTCTACATTATTCACGAACCGTAGGGTGACACACCTAAGGTTTGTCGACGCTTTTGAGTAGACACGAAATTTCGGAGAAAAGTTTGGACAGCACCGAATTGTTTCGGGTAATATTGAAATAGTTCAATGGGTTAATTGTCAAACGTTGCCAATTGTTGTTAATAGAATTAACAAATGAACCAAGGAGATAAGTATTAATGTTTGTTAATAGAATTAACAAATATTAAAAAGAAATAAAATTATTTTATTTAATAAAGAAAAACCCTTGGGATTGTTGAGTGGAGATTAAAAGAGAGTGAGTGGGTATGAGTGGATGCTCCACTCACATCAAGAGGGAAGAGGTGGAGTCATCCCTAAGGGGCAACGACCCAACCTCACCCCTCTCCTATATATGGAGGGGTGGGAGCTCCCTTTTGAGCACACACTTGATCCTCTCTCCCTCCTCCCGCTGCTCCACTTCTCGGCCATCCGCTTGGCGAAGCCATGGCCGTTTAGTTCTCCACCACAACACACCGTCGTGCTGTTGGAGTTCCTTGGTGCTTCTGTTACTTCCGCTGCCCCGCTGGATCGAGGTAACGGAGGTCGTCATCAAGCCGTACGTGTGACCGAGTACGGAGGCGTTGCCCGTTGCAGCACACATCTTCACGATCTTGAGATCGGCGAGTGAACGACTACATCATCCACGAGAATTATTCTCGAAACGCTTACGGTCTTCGAGGGTGAGTTTCTCTTGAAATATGTTCCACTCGTTACGAGCATCTCCTAGATTAGATCTTGACTTGTTGGTTTGTTCTCACCGTAGGAAAATTTTTGTTTTCTATGCTAAGAATCCATCAGTACGTGCACAAATAAGATTTGTATTTCAATACAGTGTACACAACATGGAATTCTCACTCCCTCCTAGATAAATTCGAACACAAGCTCATGCAAGAGAATGTAAATGATAAAAGAGGCAAAACAACTTTCACCTAATAAAATGTTTTGCAGCAATAGCAAGGAGCGGTAAATGAAAAGATGGGTGTGAGGTACAACGACATTTTAGGAGACTAATACAAGGATGAACCAAATCATCAACATAGTCTTTCAAAAAGAGTCACTACAAGAAATATGCTCACTTGTGACTCCCCATATTGGTCACTAAATGGTCACGAAGTTTCATCTATGACCAAAATCAGTTGGTCAAAAGCTGGCACTCACTAAAGAAACTACGTGACCAATTTTGTGCATTCGTCATAGACGATTATGACCAAAATTGATGGTCACTGATTTTATGACTAATTTTTTGGTCATTCACAATCTAGCCTGTCCATGTCAGATCCAATGTGGCAAATCTGACGTCGCCCTAGAATCAACCCAGCCTGTTTCAACCGGTTGGATGGGCCAAGCCCATTAACTATTTTTTCTATGTCTTTTCTAGATGGCTACATGGGCCAACACCCAATAATTGGGCCCGTTTATTTTTTGGATAGTTTATGTTTTAATGATTTTGGATTTTCAGCAATTATATTTCAATTATGGTCCCAGTAGTCAGATGGGCCCACTTGTGAGCTAACCACAGAAGTTGGTCCCACTCGTATATAGGTTCAAATTACACAGAAATTGTCACACAGATCAGGTTTGTATTTCAGATCCTTCCAAACCACAAACATAAGCAATATTTTAAACAAAAAAAGACAAAAAAAACCAAGCAAATAACCCAGATAATACAATTAGTATATTAAAATCTGTACCGATTACATTACAACTCAAACATGTCTATTACAAAGATAAATATGGTATGTTATTCTTTGTTGGGACGGGCTTCAAGGCTTCACACTTCATCAAATGGCTTCACTTTCCACCTTTCTGAAGCATGCAGCTCCTACAAGCAAAATAGATACTTGATCAAGGATCAAACAATGTCGAACCTACAATGTAAACATCATAAACTAAAGCAAAACAATGTTTTACATAACTGATATGCTAGCTAGCTTGCCTACAATCACATGAATGCCGACCTCCACAACAACCATCTAATAAGTTAGATGAATAGATTAACATGTTCATCACAAGGCTTATAACTAAAGAAATTACATGTTTTTAATCAACTAACACAGTGCAAGAAACAATCCATCCGAATCAGGGAGTATAATAAGCTCTAACATGGCAGAGAGAACGTCATGTATTTATGTCAAACATTTAGAGCTACTAAAAATAGCTCAATGGCCACACAAAGGGCATCAAGATGTCCATGTTACAAGTGTGCATGAGGAAGGCAAGAGGCCCAAAGGGTCACCTAGTTGTCACCTGAGATAATTGTAGCCAAAACTACACAGTCCAGCAACAAATACTATAGTGCATATAGTACTATTGTAATGTATAGTGTCCAGGCATGTAAATTTTACTGACTAGCAGAAAATATCTACTGAACCAACCAACAATAAAGAAAGAGCATAAGGTACTGGGATTTCGCATGCAAGACATGAACCATAAAGATTTTGCGAACGAGTTGGGTGTTTGCTTGTTGAGCTTGACCATCTCCTGGTTCTTCTTGATCTTCTCGGCGAAGTTCTTCAGCTCAAGGTTGTTCAAGTTCAGGTTTGCGTATCTAGACAAGAAACTAGTACTTGGAAGAGAGCAAATCATCATAGGAAATACAAATGAGCAATTTATACTCAAATAGGTAGTGCAAAGAAAGTAAACTGAGCACATGTTATTCCAAAGACACTAACTGATTCATACATACATGAAAAGCAATTATATAGTATAGTAAATACAACATGTTTACAATCCAAACAGTACAGATCAATATCATAAGAGGGACAATTCTGGGAGAAATAAATCTAGCAATAACTTCTTAGAACAACATATTAGAATCAAGGTAGAGAAGCACATGATGAATGCTATTACGATCCTTGAATGCATGTGCTTATACAGTTATACTTATATAGATGTACTCATTCAGTGGCCTTCATATTGCAAACCATACCACTAAGAAGAAATATCAACAAAAAAAACAGACTGGCTTTAAATGCACAGATGTAACATGGATATACTGGAGCTGGACCGCCAACACAAGATTGGTGGTTAAGGCGACCCAACATCTAGTTTGGCATGCCAAACTAATGTGGCAGAGTAGAGAAACAAAACAAACCATAGTTATAAGTTATGGTCGAGGAACAAGATCATGGGTCTTTGTCTTCCTCCTCGAAGAACACTGATAAATTATTAAGTCATAAATCTAGCAAGTTAACAACACAACAAGATATATAATCATGCAAGGACAAGGGCAATTTACGTCCTAGGCTCGATGGATCCTCGGGAACAACTGGGCTGCACAAACCCTAGAGAAGATGGCTAGGGGGTTACCGTGTAGGAGTTGGTGATGTCGACGACACCGCCGGAGGAGCTGCCAAGAAGCACGCTTAGAAAAATACTTGTAACTTTCTTCTAGGTGATGTCTTGATTTAATAAAAAATACTATGTAGATTTAAGCGATCCCGCCGAAATCCGCATAATAACGATTTTAGGTCGCCCACCAGACATAATGTGCACGCCGAATCATGCGTATTATGTGGGTGGAATTGTGATAACATTAGAATAGTTCCGATACATCCACAAATACAACAGAAGATATATAATACAACAACGACTCGAACGAGTCAAGATACAAATATTACAATACAAAGATTCAAATGACAGCGGAAGCAAAATAGTATCCGACTACGGATAAGATGCAAATTGGACTAAGAGTCCTGAAGATAAGCTATGGCGCCATATCCCTGCCCAGCCAAGCCGGAGGGATTCCCAAGCTAACGTCGTCAGACTTCAAACCTGTTAACTGCACATAAAGCATAACCCAAAAGAGGGTCAGGGCACTCCCTGGCAAGCAAAACCGACTTGCCTACTTTCTACACCATCTCTCAAAATATAGGGGAGGTGGACTTAGCGGCAACAGCACTAGCAACCTAGAGAGACACACTACAACTTCTGTCTAATCAGAGAGGGATAAGAGAGCGCATAAGTAACCAGCTACTACTAACACCAATCATAACCCATTCTCGGATTAACCCCCTCAACCAAGTATGAAGAAGCAATTCGGAAATACTCACACGTTAACAATTTTAGTTACCATTTGGGGTAAAAGTAATTCTATATTACTAGTCAAATTAATTAACAATGATTAGGTGTAAGTTTCTAGATCTTGTTAGCCATCATCATCACCAAGTCGTCCATAACCGTGGACACGGCTCATCGATAAGATTATACCCTGCAGGGGTGCACTACTTGACCCATACTCGCATGATCAATCCAGTCAAAAACATTAGGGCCTTTCAACCCAACTCTTTTCCTTCACCGCAACAAGTCCAGGAGCCGCGGGAGCTATGCTGGTCCGGGCCAAAAGGTGCGGAGTCGCGAAGGACACACCCCTTCGCACCGACAGGCCGCGCCCTATATGCATGTAACAAGGCACACCGCCAAAGTAAAATACTACACTAGTATCGATGCATATGAGACAAATGGAAAACCCGAACTAGGTGCAGCTCCCGGACAAGTTGAAGTTCCAGTCAAAGTTGACGGGGACTCCATTGGGCCACCCACAAGTGGTTAGTGCGCTCAAAATTGGATCCGATGACAAAATCTCAGTTCCTAGGTCGACACTTAGCAGAACAAAGCACCTCGCAAGGCCTTCCGCCTGGTGCCTTATCTTTTAATTATAATACCCCAATATAAGACAATATTTTATTAAGGTAGAATAATCTATCATACTAAGCATATGAAATAAAATACCAACTGACGACTCGCACAACCAACGCTAAGCATGCACTACGACTCGCAAGGCTAACAGATAAACATACAACAGGTGATGGGATGTGGGGATAAAGCTGTATAGGCTGCAGGATAAACATGTGATTGGATCGTAATAAAGAATCGAATACTAGGGTAGCAGAGATCAACGACAGCAATGAAAGACAATGTATAGGTAAACAAGCAAACTTTGCTTGCCTGGAATCCCGCATGGAAGCAGATCTTGTCGTTCTTACACATCTCAACGTCTTATCCGCGAAGAAGCAACAAACACTGAAAAGCATAAAAGATGCATTTTACAACTACGTCAAAAGATCCAGCATGATCATATGAGAATGATGCATGGCATGGCAAGATGCAATACAATGCAGGTAATCCAAATTAAGCGGGAGAGCAACCCCGACAATTAATATTTAGGTGCAAGTTATTTATTTACCAGCAATATTAAATGTTGGTTAACATGGCAACACATGGCATGGGTGACCTAATTAAATTAAATGGAATAGGGCATTATATATTTATTACCCCTAACATTTCATATTTAATTATTTAGTTGCAATTAACAAATTACACTAAGAAATTAAAATAACATATGCAAAATGGCATACAAATGGCATATTAATATTTTTTGCCTTTTTCTGATAAATAAACATATAAAGATTATTTAATTTGGAGTTATACATTAAAAGTTGTTAGCATTTTACTTCTAGGGGTGTTCCTGCAATTTACAGGACCTGTCTGTGATAGGAAACGTACTGGTGAGGGCTAAAGTGCTAAACCTGAGAGCACAGGGGGCTCGGTGTAAGTTTCATGCGCAGAGAAAATACTCTCGGTCTTTTCTCACCGAAGGAAGACCCACATTGGAGGCTGCCGTGTGGGCCCGGTTGGCCTCGCTGGCGCGTGTGTGTGGTGCGGGCTCCCGCGGTCACTGACCCGTGGGGCCCGCCTGTCAGTGCGCGAAAACGAGGGAGAAAGGGTGGCTTTAAACCACAGAGCCGGGGTTCGAACTCGTGCGCGCGCGCAACACAAGTAACGGAATGGCGCGGCTAGCCAGGTGGTCGGGATCGGGTTGTTGATAGAAAGAGCAAGGCACGGTTTTTATCACTCCACAACTCCCTGAACTGACGAAACTGAAACAAAAGGACAGCGCACGGCAGCGGCGGAGACTCGCCGGCGATGGCCAAAAACGGGCGGCGCCGCTCGCGCGCGTGTGTGCTACGGGGGCGGGGTGTGTTGGGTGTGCAGTGGATGAAAAAAAAACCGTGCCGGGGAAAAAGGAGAAGTCCCAAAACTCCGAGCTCGAGCTCGGTTCGTTCGTCCATGGCGGAGACGAGAAGGACGAGGATGGGCGAGTCGATGGGGAAGGAAATCGAGTGGGGGAGAGGGGAAATGGAACCGGGAAATCACAGTGGAGGTGCTCGATGTAGCCGTTCGGCTCGGGGAGGTCCGGCGACGAAGAAATCCGTCGGCTGCGCTCCGCCGGTGTCGCGGAAGAGGCGGACGAAGGCGGCGGCTGCAGCGTCTCCCGGCACAATTGTCTCGGTGAGGATTTTTTAGACGACGAGGCGGAGCTCCGGTAATGCTCCCCGGCCCTTCGACAACGTCGCTGCCACGGATCGACGGCGAGGTCCTTCATCGGCTTCGGTGGGGAAAAAGGCAGAGAAGAAGAGGAAGAAGAAGAGAGGGGAAAAGAGGGGGCGGCGGCGGATGGAGAGGGGGGAGTGGGGTAGGGTTAGGGTTTGGGCAGAGGAGGGGCTAAGTAGGAGGAGAGGGGAGGGAGCACAATGGGGGCTCCATAGCCTCGCTGTAAAGCGAGCTCTGCTCTCTGGCGTAGAAGACAGGGGAGATGGGCTGGTGGGCTTCGGCCAGGAGAGAAGCGGCCCAGGTAAGTAATTTTCTCCCTGGATTTTATTTGTTTTGTTTATTTATTCTTTTTCTGTTTTAGTGTTTTTAAGAAATAGAAAAAGAAGAGAGATAGACACATTTAGCAAAAATAAATAGTTTCAAAATATACAATTTAATATTTTAGTTAGAATATTTGAAAAGAATTTAAATATCACATTTAAATTAAATTGATTTGCATTTAGATTTAAAAGTGGAAAAGAATTATATGGAGTTGAATTTAAATGCAATAATTCAAATTAAGATTGATAAATGCAAATGATGCATGATGATGTCATGTTGATGAAAAAATAAAAACAAACAATTTTTAATTGGGAAAAATCCCAGGGCGTTACAAATACTCACACGGATCCCTGGAAGTAGATGTCGAGGAAGATGGCAAGGTGCTCGACGGCGGGCTTGAGGCGAATGAGAGCGACGCCACGCTGGCTTGACGGAGATGGCGAGGCGCTCGACGGCGCGCGATGGTTAGCCTCATGGATCCTGGACCCAAGACGACCACTTCGTGGTGGGAGACGGAGGCATAGGCTGAAGAGGAGGGCCGGGAGATCGTAGCGGCGCTGCCATGGATCAGGATCGGGATTTTGCACGGGGAACCGAAAGAGAAAGATCAGCGACGGGGGTAGAAGGCATGGGCGGTGGCGCAAAAGATGGAGGTTGTGGTGGCTTGTTGGTTATGTGCGCCGAGGAAAAGATGGAGGTCTCGGCTTCAAATCCCTTGCCCGTTTTTTGCGATTAATTAAAGAAACTGATGGTGTGCTGCTTGCGGGTCCCGCTTGTTAGGACTGGGTGCTCAAAGGGATGGTGCCCGCAGTGTGTGCGGGTCCTACATGTCAGATGTGGGAGCGGGTCCAGGTACGGTAGGTGGAGTTGTTGCGGCCTTAGGGGTCCTACTTGTCATCAGTGTGGGGTGCAGGACCCACATGTCAAAGGGGTGTTGTGTGCTTAACCCGCTTGTCAGTCTTATGATGGGGTCGACCTGGTGACACGTAGTTGAGATAGATGAGTGAGTGGGTTGTACAGTCAGAGTGGCTTTAGGGGTCCTACATAGACAAAAAAGACACCTATTCAATGCCACATACGCGATAATGCTGAGTTGGCTTTCCAGTAATCTGAATGACTGATGTTTGCTAAGCGTGTGGTTGTTGAATCCCCAAGAGCAGGGTGTGAAGTAGCAGAGCAGCAAGATTTCGCTCAGTTATGAAACCAATGTTATCGAACCAGTAGGAGATGAACGTTCGACTCGAGGTATCAACGGTGCCAGAAACTCTTTGTGTGGCGTCGGAGACGTGGAATCTGCACACAACACAATCAAAGTATTTTGCCCCAACTCAACGGTGATGGCGTCAAAGATTAAACGTATGTGTGGAAGAAAGATGTTTGTTTGCAGAAAGTAACAGGTTTGCAGTTGTGGTTTTATCAGATTAATGAGAAGGAACGGGGTCCACAGTTCACTAGTGGTGTCTCTCCATAAATAATAAACATTCATCCATGCGTGGTAAACAAATTACCGCTAGGCAATTGACAGAATAATGATAAGCAACCCAATGCATATACTAATGATATGGTGTCTAGTTTCAGATTCATTCGTGCATTACAACAATATACATAGACCGTTCCAACCGCATCTATGACTAATAATCCACCTTCCGGTTAGCGTCCGCACCCCTTTCAGTATTAAGTTGCATGCAACAGATTATCGCCTTAAGCACTGTGTGTAAAGTAAGTAAGTAACATCTTCTTTGATAAAATACTATTGTTTTATCCCTACTAGCAACAGTACATCTATAAACTTAGAGCTTTCTGTCACTGCCCCAGATTAAATAGAGACATGAATCTACTATCGAGTATAAATACCCCCTCTTGGAATTACAAACATCTACTTGGCCAGAGCATACACAAGTAACGGAGAGCATGCAAGATCATTAAATAGCACACACATGATATATTATGAAGCAATAACTTTAATACTCAATATTTATCGGATCTCAGCAAACACAACATGGAGAATTACATAAAGATGATCTTGATCATGATAGGCAGCTCACAAGATCTAAACTTGATAGCACAAGAGGAGAAGACAACCATCTAGCTACTGCTATGGACCGGTCGTCCAAGGTAGACTACTCACCCATCAGTACGGAGGCGGTCATGGCGACGTAGAGGCCTCCGGGGACGATTCCCTCTCCCGGCAGGGTGCCGGGGAGCAGTTTTTTTTAGAGAGTACGCCAAAGGCGTACTAACTTTTATAGAAGGCAGAAAAAAAGGAATACAACAAGCTGGAAACGCTACAAGCAGCGTCAGCCACACACCCACACCGAAAGAGAAACAGAGGGAACTACTCGCGTTCCGGGGGGTATAACCACCAGCTCCACCGACACCAGCTAGTTTCCACAACTTAAACTCATCGATAATCCTATCTACAAGCACCGTGACCGAGAATTGTTGAGTCACGTTGTTGAAAAGCCTCGCGTTGCGCTGTTTCCAAAGAGTGCGACAGACCAGGAGAATGAACGCATCAAAGAGCTTCCTGTTCTTCCTTTGAACCAGGTGTCTCACCTCCAGCTACCAATCTTCGAGCGTATCCGATACCTCCAGTGCCTTGGAAGGCGCCCCCACTCTCTGAAAGCTGCGGAACCAGAACTCCCGAGCAAACACGCACTGGATCAAGACATGCTCAATCGTATCGACCTCCTGCAAGCATGTATGGCAGGCGTCGAGGTTCTCCTGCAGTCCGTGTCTAACCCTCTGACGTGGGTATACCTTCCGGGTACCCCCACTATGACGTATAATGAAGAGGAGCCCCATCGAGTGACCCAATAAAGACCAAAAAGCTGCTAAGCGAATAACTTGAAGGACAAGACAAGGACTCTTATTCGTAATCTATTAGGATTGTCATGTAAAACCCCCTAGCTCCATATATAAGGACAGGAAGGGGTAGACAAATAGATAAGCTAACAGATAGACAGAAAATAGACAGGCGACCACGCCTCGCTACCATCGCCATCAAGGCCACCATGTAATCATCATCAATACAAGATCAGACAAGCAGGAGTAGGTCTTTACCTCACATTGAGGGACCGAATCTGGGTAAATCCTTGCTTGTCAGTGTCCGGAACCACCAGCCGCCATACTTCTCTCCCTATACGAAACCTGAGGTACCTAACCGAGTGATTTGCTGGGTTTACACCCCGACAATTGGCCCCGTCTGTAGGAAAAACAGCGTGCTGCATTAACGGTTACGACGACCCAATCTTGGTCTACAGCGACGGCGACTCGCCGTATCAGATCAGTGCACGGGGGCTCGACGAGTTCTCGTATGCGGCTGATCCGATCCAATTTACATCGACAACTATCGCAACCAGTCGACACCAACCACAGCGGTGACTCGCCATCACAGAGATCGGCACCCTGAGCTCTACACCAACAATGCTCTCGCGAGCGACGGACCGATGTATTCGTATCTACAAGATCAGAAATTTTCCGGCAACGTTCCGTCGGATGACGGTGCGATCCAGTCCAGTCGTAATGTCCGAAATCGGGCCAGGCAGGGCTGCAGGCCACGCGCAACTGCAAAAATAATTTTTACGTAAGCCTGGAGTTTTCCGAGTAGCTATGCGAGTGCGACATCGTCACGTCGGGAAATCGAAGCAGCGGTGACCAGCCACGTTCTGGTCCAACGCGTGTTGGAGTCCAACTCCAGTAAGTGTGAGACAGCGATCACGTGAAGTAGCCAGGCCCAGCTAGTAGTACGCTGCCTGACGCAAGGATCAAGGAAAGGAAATCAGAAAAAAAGGAAAGTTAGCCTGGACACAGAGTACGCAGGAATGCTAGCTCGTACAGTACTAGTTTTGATTCGTTCACGTGAAGATCAAAGAAGAGGAGAAAGATTAGATGGAGTCCTGCAGGCAATCAAAGATCACATACGACCAAAAAATTAATAAAAAAAACCAATGATAGCTGAAATCCATCATCAATCATGCAACGCGATCAACGCGCCTGGCAGTCAGCGCGACTCACGACCGACGCAACTCGCAAATTTCGACCCGTCCTGGACTCGCAACTGTTTCGACTCCAATACTCGCCACGGTTTGCGACTCCAATAAGGTGCTATTTTTCATGTCTACTCATTTTCTTTTCAGTTATACGTATTAGATTCAATATGCTATCAAATTATGCGCAATTCTTTTTGTCGTTTGCTTACGTTATTTTACATATAAGATTATGAAAGAACATTCACGGGTGTGAATTCACAAGATCAAAATTCGCCGGCGTACATCCGCCTCGGCGAAGCGGCGCATCGGCTCCGACCACGTGCACCTGACGATCCGGCGACTCGGCGGCCTCTGTGACAACTCGCTGACGCCCGTGTCTCAACAACAACTTCGTCGACCATCACAACGATCGCTGCTCCCTGGGAGGGCGCCACATGCACTCGGGGCTGGCGCTTCGGCATCTACAACAACTCCATTTTCGCATGACTACTGTACATTTTTTCGACTCTGCCTCGCTGACTCGACAAGACGGAATCGGGGGCTGGGCATTGCTGTCGTTTTCAACTCCGCCTAGCCAAACGTTGCGTCACTCCGCCTTCTTTGACTGTGCCTCGTCGACTCGCCAAGTGGACTCAGGGTTGAACATTGCACCCGACGCGTCGACTTCGGTCGCTACATCAACTCTGCCCAGCCAAAGGCCGCACGACTCCGCCGCGTCGACTCCTTCCAGCGCGTCTACTACATCTCAGATAAGTTTAAATTTATAGTATTATAATTTATCTCTATGGGCATAAATTAATTTATTTCAAAGTACTATATTTGCTTGCATTAATTGGCCGATAAGCCATTATGCAAAGTATTAGATATAACAATTGCAGTCAATACGGTCATTTTCTCTCTTACAATAAATCAAATTTTTCGTTGGCCGAAACCACGCGTCGGTGGATATATTGAATGGGCAGCTGGATTTTACAAAGTCGGGGATGTAACCCGCATCGGATTTTTAAAGTCGGGTCATAACCCACGTCGGATTTCTAAAGTCGGGTGCTTTATAACCCGCATCATATATTTAAAGTTAGGTTCTTTATAATCCGCCCCGGATTACTCAAAATCGGATTATCTACAACCTGCGTCGGAATTTTCAAAGTCGGGTTCTTCATAACCTGCATCGGGATTTTTTAGAGTCAAGTTCTCTAAATACTCGCATCAGATTTCTCAAACTGCTGCCACTCATTGTCGTGGCGACTCCGTCCGCCCTGGATTATTCTTACAGCTAAAAATGCCACACCCACAGCCACGTTGACTACATCCGCTACCTCGACTACTTATTCCGCCGCGTGATTTCATTTGCAGCCTCAATTACTTACTCCGCCCTCTCGGCTTCGTCCGCAGCGTTGAGGACCAGCTATCTACTATCCACACCAATCGCACTCGACGCTCAGGGGATGTGGCGTAACAGGTTATTCAATAAATCACCCAGTCGCACTCGACACTCGGGGGCTGCGGCATAATAGTTCATTCAAAATTAACCTCAGTCACACTCGACGCTCGGGGGTTGCGTCGATTCCAGTCCGCCGCATCCACTTTATCCACCGCGTTACTTGCCGTGTCGACTCCGTTCACCATCTTTACTACGTCTCACAGATAAGTTTTCATTTATGGTATTTCAGTTTACCAACATGAACAATATATTTTATTCAAGATCTTATATTTGTGTACACTAATTAGACGATTAGCCATAGTTTCAAGTCAATATTTTCAGATGCAAAAGACGAGTTGAGTATCTCCTCAGTCGCTTCATACTTCAGCAATTTACTCCCAGCGGGAGGGTACCCGCAACATTTCATACTTCAGCAATTTACTCCCAGCGGGAGGGTACCCGCAACATTTCGACTGTGATTTTGTGATTTTGTAGCGTACCTGCACTTTAAATAAGGCAGATACCTGTGTATAGTGCAAATTACTGGATCGATTCGTTTGCGCATACAGTTTACGATGTAATATCACAACAAAGTATCATTTTTTTTACATCGATGATCCAGACTTACAAAATATTCATTACAAGTTGCATAGCATAAAGCTAGCTTTGAAATAGTACACAGCGAAAATACAATAGCAGTGAGTCTCTACCACTTTCATGCTGGCTCGGGCGAAAACATGTTGGTTGTAGACTCGAAACCTATAAACGAAACCTCCCTCGTCATCTGAACAATCTGCAATAAGAAAAATATTGCAACAACGTGGGTCAGATTCCATTAAAAATAGAGTCTGGCAAGTGACACTATGGTGGACACTTAATGGAATAACTCTATAGCCTATATGCATATTGGGCTGGTGGAGTTCAAGTCTATTTTGCATAAAGCCAATTTTTCCTATCTCTTTGGAAAACACTTTCTTCAATTTAAGACAAGTATGGCATGAAAACCATAAATCTCTTCTTCCCTTGTTAACCCATCAAATTTTATTTCTGAAGTTGGAATGGTGGAATCCTCCGTTGACGTCCGTGATCAGCCGCTCAAATTATCCGTACCGGGGACACGGCTAAGTACTTAGTTTTACACTCTGCAGAGGTTGTGCACGTTCACCATTGTACCCATTCAAACCAAATTATTCTTTACACACCATTTGTGATAAGGAAAGGAGAAGAATGAGACGAGATCTTTCAGAAGCATTTTCCCTCCCACCTGCCTTGACCCGTTCCACCTAACACCCCCTACAACTGCTTGTCAAGTCGGAGAGAGTCCACGCAACATAATTGGTCAAGCCAGATCCCATATGGCAATGGCTGCACTGGAATCCATCTTCACTCGGAGTTCTTCAGATTCCTCTGTTCCTGGGTGGCCATTCACAAGTGTACATACTACAGGAACCATAGACATGGAGCTGAGTAGCCACTCAACATAAACCATACAACCACTTACCACCCAGGTGTTTCATTAACTTAGTGGATGTACTCTCAGGTGAAAATCACCATGCTCAGGGCCCTAAGTAGAATAGACATTCATCCTAGGCGACGACAACCATGAGCACATCCCTGAGTAGTCACTTAATATTTTGTAAAACTTTTCATCAATTGCATAGCATCAATATTTCTGCTAAGTATGATATAGGAACCTAGACACATGAGTAGGGGAATTCTACACAGGTTTAGCATAGCAACACTATCCTACACATGCATATAAAAATACACTAAGTAATGCATATAGAAAATAGTATGAAGTTTATGAGGTGTGCCACTTGCCTTTGAATGTTGTCGTTGTTCACAAACTCTTTTCAACGGTAGTCGGAACTCTCCGTTCAGTCTAAACAATATAAACAAACAACAATACAACAATCATAAAACAAAACAACACAACACATACAAACAAGTTTCTTAAACTTCTAAGGAAAACATGACATGCATGCAATTCTTTTAAGTTAATGCAAGGCAATTAGGTTGGTCGAAATGACTAAGGACTAAAGTCATAGGTTGGACAAAATACTTTGTTATAAATCATCTTGAATAAGCACTCAATGACTTAGTCATGATGTGCAAAACTATTTAGAGAAAATACTAACTCTATTCTTCAAGGTGAACAACAATTACTATCAACTCTTTGTAAATTGGATATTCACTAAAGTGAGAGAGACATACACCCGGCCAGCCACTTAAATTGTGGAACAGGTCTCATGTACGTGGACATGTAAGGTTTGTTTCCAGACCGCTTCATCTCACTATGCCGCTAGGATCCAACAAACTTCAAGATGATAATATCATGATCAAAAATTGTTTAAGTCGAATGTGAAATACAAGATTAGGAAAGAGGGAAAATATTGAAGGAATGATGTAGTTGATCTTCCAGGCTTCATCTGCAGACTTGTAATATTCTCTTTGATTGAATTCTTGGTAGACATGAAAAATCTTCAGACTTGATGATTTTTGTATCACCTAGGCTGGTCTTGGATTTACTTAGTCTTCATGAAGTCTCAGAGAAGAAGGAAGAAAAGAAAGAAAGAGGAAGCAAGACTTAGAAAATATTTCTGGTTGGTCTTCATGAATTTCTTCTTGATCTTTCTTCTAAGTGCTTCTACTCCTTGGAGATCTTCTGAAGTCTTGTTTTGGCCAAGTCCTTATTGGCCTTCTATCTTCATGATGAAAATTCTAAGTGTCTAATGCATAGCACTTTTACCAAAATACTAAGTTTGAAAATAATCCTAACTTAGAGAAAATAATGAAGAGATTTCCTATGGGAAATATATCTATATGTGAACATAAGTTATGCATGCAATGCACTTTGAAATCCTAAGAAATATCATACAAAATTTGTGATATTTATAAAGTATGCATTAGGCTATACATGCAATTTAATTAATTTCTAATTTCACAAAATATAATAAAGAAATAAATATAAGATTAAATTTTTATGTGATTTAAATTTTCATAACAAAATTTTATAATTAGTATTAATAGGCAGAGGGGATTTATATAAATTTATAGCAATTTGATTTAATCAAAAATAATATTTCTATTAATAGTTATGTTGAAAATACTCAAACTATTCAAATTAAATATATAACTATGAATTCATTCAAATAATACTCAAAAATATTTTATAGCAGTGGCATCAGTTTACAAATATTCTAAAGTTTCTAAAACAATTTTATTTGTAATTTTTGGATTTATAGATTTACAGTTATTACAAATATACTTAAATCATCCATTTGAGATTTGAATAATTTATACTAAGTCAAATTTGATTTTTAACAGTTCCAAAATAATATACATGTCAAGGGCTTTCCAAATATATAAAAATATTTGAATTTGGACATGTGAGTAAAGAGTTATAACAATTCTAAATTGTAGGGTCTTTTCTGTAAAACTACCAAATTAAATAAATCGAGAAAATTTATTTTACACGTCAGCGCTGACTGGGCGCTGACTGTGCGCTGACTGGGATTGCTGACTGGATTAAGTCAACAGATCTAGGCCGTTGGATCTGGATCGGACGGATCTAATCGACATACCGGTTCATTTTTGAAACGATCTAATCGTGGGCGTTGAAAACAGATCGGACGCTCACCGTGCGTTGACCACCGGGCGGCGGCGCGATTTCGCCGGAGACGAGGCCGACGGCGGCGCTGTGCTCAGTGAGGACGAGGACGGCGCTGCGGTGCTCCGCTGGACGAGCGGATGACGCCCTCGGGTGTGGCTCGTCGCGAGGAAGACGATGGAGGCGACGACGTAGTCTCGGGCGCCCCGGAGGTGGCGTGGAGGTGCGGGCGGGGTGGTTCGGGCGCCGGCGAGTTCCGGTCGGACGTGTCCCGTGCGTTGTACTGCAATGGGAGAGCGCCCAACGCGTCAGGAGGTGCGTGTCGACGAGGGAGAGAGGAGGTGGTTGTTTGGGACGCGAGGGGTGGCTCACCTCGCCGGAATCGGAAGAAAGACGCCGGCGGAAAACATGAACTCCGGCGAGCGGTTGTGGCGGCCTGGAGGCGCGATGTTGAGTGGAAGGAGAGGGGAAATGATGTGGAGGAAGAGGGGGTTAAAAGGAGCTAGGGGCCGCGTTGAATTCATATCATAATCTCCCGAATTGATGCGAGGAAACGGCCGGCGGTTTTCGGGCGAGCGTCGAGGCGTGGTCTTCGGGCTTGAAGACGAAGCTGACGTGTGGGCCCCACACCTCAGCGAGAGGGGAGAGAGAGCCGGGCTGGGCTGCGCGCGCTCGGTAAGAGATGCTGGGCTCGGCCCAGCTAGCCCTCTTTTATTTCTTTTTTTTTTTGTTCTTTTCCTTTTTCTGTTTTCTGAATTTTTAATATAACTTTTAAATTATGAATCCAAATCAACTCCAATTAGTTTCTATAATTTTGTAAAAACAATATCTATCATTTAAAACATTTGTGGGCTTGATTTGAACACCTTTTAAAAATCCAATTTTTTAATTATTTAATAAATGCAAATTGTCACCTCATGTCAAATTTAAAAATAGGGATCTAATAATCTTATTTATGGTTTAATAACATTTATGTAAATACCACAATCTTATATGTTTGAGATTAATTTATCTTAAACTCATTTTCAATATTAAATCATTTTTGGCTTCATTACAATATTAAGTAACATAACACATTTATTTGAAATGAAAGGGAATTATAGAGTATCCATTTTTAATACTGTATTATTTTGGGCACCATTATATTTTTTAAGATAATTCAACTGAAACTTCAGAACATCTTTGGAAAATATTTTAGTTTTAATTCATTTCTTATTTAGAATATATTAATCATTTCATGCTTTGAAAATAAATGAAATTCATTTAAGAAAATGAAATGTTTATTTGGATAATTTATTAACTTTAATTTATGGAGTTTTAAAGTTATGAATCATAAAGTTAGTTTCCAAAATTATAATTTGAATTTAGTTACAATAATGAAAACTTATTAGGCAATTAGACCATGTTTCAATTTGTTATAAATATTATCTTAATTTATGATGAGCTATGGCTATGTGGTTTAAATCAAATACTTACAAAGAACTTTTTATTACAGGAAAATGGTTTGAAAGTTTGTATAACATTTATGAAATTAGATATTGAGGTTTTAAGAATTACAATGGATAATAAAATGTTTTAACCTGAAACAACTTTTGAAAAAGATGATAAACTGAGATATTTGAAATATTAAATCCTTTAAATATGTTTGAAATCTTTTATAGTTGGTTTTCTTATGCATATAATGTTTTTATTTTTAATCAAAACAAAAGTTTTAAATTTTAGTGATTTTCAAACATTATAAAATGTTGGGATGTTACAGATTTTGAGTCTACGCTCAATTGCAAGCAATTAAACATAGCCTCGGGGGCTACTCCCATCGGGAGCGCTGTCACGCACCCGATGTTTTCAGTCGACGAGCAGCGTCAGTCGAAGATGAAGTACAGTTGGCGGATCGGAATCATCTCAAGAATATTTGGAGGAACAGGCTCTCGTATGCAGTCGAAACCCGGTCGAGTACCTCCCGGATCTTATGCAAAACATATAACAATTCCGGGACGTTCTAGCCTAGTCTAGTCCCCGATGTTGCATCAAACTATGCAACGGTAAGACCTGAACAAGGCCGGGTGACCCGTACAAGCTACGTGGACTCGTTGAAATTCCGTACCAACAGGCATGTAGCGAAATCCTGGTGGACGCGCTAAGGGTACTTTATTTATAACCGGGTTCTGACCATTAAGTCCTGACAGGCATGAGTTGAACTTGAACGGTCTTACCGGTTTCGAGTCAGGGGTCTCGAGATTGAGTAGGCTAGTAAGGTATTTCGACCGAGTCACGAATTAACTTGACACTGATCCGTCGGTTGAATAAGGCCTTCTATGCCATCCATCCCCATAAGGCGAAAAGAATGCATATATATATCAAATATCTCGAGTCATGGAATCTCGCGCAATATATCCTCAACAGGAGTTCACAGGATATGAGGAATCAAGAAACAAAAGATAATATACATGAGATTAGAACAACTTGAGCCTTTGCCCGACTCTGCGAGTCGCACATAGCCTCGGGGGCTACTCCCATCGGGAGCGCTGGCCGCGCACCCGACGAGCGCTGATCGCGCAACTGATGATTTGAAGTATTACGAAGACAAAGGCACTCGAAGAATTATCAAGACAAAAGCACTCGAAGAATTAGCAAGATAGAAGCACTCGAACAGTTATCAAGTCAGAATCACTCGAAGCATAACCAAGACAGAATCACCCGACGCGGTACCGACTGAAGACTACAATAAACCATCAAGCATAAAGAGGACCTGACGATCTACGAAGTGTTGAGTCCCTGCCCGACTCTTCGAGTCGACCAGGCACTCGGGGGCTACTGATGTGGGTATACCTTCCGGGTACCCCCCACTATGACGTATAATGAAGAGGAGACCCATCGAGTGGCCCAATGAAGACCAAGAAGCTGCTAACGGAATAACTTGAAGGACAAGACAAGGACTCTTATTCGTAATCTATTAGGACTGTCAGGTAAAACCCCCTAGCTCCATATAAAAGGACAGGGAGGGGTAGACAAATAGATAAGCCAACAGATAGACAGAAAATAGGCAGGCGACCACGCCTCGCTACCATCGCTATCAAGTCCACCATGTAATCATCATCAATACAAGATCAGACATACGTCACAATGAGAGACCGAACCTGGGTAAATCCTTGCTTGTCAGCCGTCCGGAACCACCAGCCGCCATACTTCTCTCCATTTACGAAACCCGAGGTACCTAACCGAGTGATTTGCCGGGTTTACACCCCGACACCCTCCGATCCGATGTCCAAACTCGGTGTTGTATCGCCAGCCAAGCAAAAAATTTGCACTTAAGCGGCGCTTTTGCCTTCTAGATGCAGTCCGCAGCCGCAAAACGGACGCTCCCCAGGCAAAGTCTGTCTTAGGTAGTGCTAGCCGAGTATTTGTTGTTTTTTAGCAAGGCCAGCTATACACATCTGGCGTGAGGGGATCACACTGAAAAGCCTCCAGCACCGTCTGCAGTCTGTCGAGCTGCTGTAACTGGCCTCCATCCAGGTCTCCGACCACGTCTTGCCTCCATCGCCCATTCGCCAATGCATCGCAAACCCTCCTATCATTCTTCCTTCTAGTACTTACCAATTGCCAAATCCGTGGCAGTTCTGATCTCTCCCGAAGTGGTGGCGGCGACGGTGTTGGCTCGGGACCCGTAGAGGAAAAAGTGATTAACCCTTTGGAGTTTTTTAGGTCACGGGGGCTTATATGGGCGAAAGACCTAGGTCGGTGGGCGCCCGAGGGCGCCACACCACCTCTCGGCGCGGCGTGCAAGTGACCCGCGCCATGAGGCGGTGTGGGCCCCTCGGGGTCCGCCTTCGTCTCGTCTTTGGTTCTTCTGGTCGCAAATATTCCAAAAATAAATACTGGTTGGCTCGTTTCCAATTTGGCGGATATTTCTTTAAGAGCTTTTCTGAAACCAAAAACAGCAGAAAACAGGTACTGGCACTGTGGCATGTTGTTAATAGGTTAGTCCCAGAAAATGCATAAAACTATATCAAATGCATATAAAAACATGTAATAACATGATATACCATAGCATGGAACACAAGAAATTATGGATACGTTGGAGATGTATCAACATCCCCAAGCTTAGTTCTACTCGTCCCGAGTAGGCAAGAACGATAAAAGAAGAATAATTTCTGAAGTGACATGTTTAACACAATCTTGATCATGTAATTCATTGTAAGGCATGTAAACTGAAATCAAATGAATAAGGGTTGTAGTTTATATTGATATCAAATGAGTAATGACCAAACAAGTAGGTGAAGCAAGCAAAGCTTTCAATGATATAGTACTAGAAAGCAATCAACAGTCCAAAGTAGATATTAAAGATGATTTAAGCTTCAAGCACAACAATATAATCATCTAATACTTCCAACAAACATGAGAACATGAAAGGATCAAGTCAAGTAATAGCAATATGCACGTAGATGATCAATATATTATTTGTTCAAAAGAAACAAGCAAGCGTTCAACGTTGTAACCTGGCACCAGGATGTTATGGCTTAGAGAATGTTAACGGAGTTTTGGAAGGCCAACGGAAGAAAGGCTCACAAAGCTATAAATTATCATTAGACAAGAGAAAGTCATACAATCAAAGCTATGCAAGGAGTAGGGATGACCATACAACGGATGCACAATGAGCTATAAGTATATGAAAGCTCTCCAATGGAACTAGTGGGGGTGCATCCAACTTGCTTGCTCACGAAGAACTAGAGCACGTTTGAGGAGGCTCATCATTGGAATATACAAGCCAAGTTCTATAGTGTAAAGTTCCCCACATAGTTATGCAACTAAGACAGGTGCTAAACATGAGCACAAATGATGATCACAAATGATATGGTGCTATAACATGAGCACAAGTGATGACTATAAATGATATGGTGTTGTAACATAAGCACAAGTGTGTGACAAAGAATAGTAATGTTGCCCCCTTTTTCTTTCTTTCTTTCTTTCTTTTTTCTATTTTTTTCAATTTCTCTTTTCGATGGCCTCTATGGCTCTTTTCACTTTTAGGGGCAAGCATCCTGTTGGGGGGATCATAACCCGGTAGGCCCACCGGCATAGAAGATAAGCCGGCCTGGCATGAGCCTGGGCCAGGTCAAGCGTAAAGACATGGGCCGGGTGACACGTAAGCCGGTGCGCAACGTGTGCCTTGGCCCGCAAGCAAGAAGGATCTAAGAGGCTGGAGACCAAGTACAAGATGGAGTCCAGCTAAGAAAAGAAGAGTCTTAGAGGACTTAGAGTAGAGTCCGGGTATGATAGGAACCCGGACCCGGCTTTGTACCTCCAGCGAGACCCGCCACCTATATAAGGGGGTCTCCTGGTTCTTAGAGATCTAAGTTCCAAGCACAAGTTCAATCGACACAAGTCATAGGAGAGACACCATTGTAATCTCGAGACCTGGAAGCTAAGGCGCCGAGTCCCGAAAGCCTAGTCAATAAAGCCGAATCAGGTTGTAGGTCTTTACCTCAAGACGAGGGGCCGAACCTGGGTAAACCCGTGTTTCCCCACGCCACGCTAGACAAGCTCCTGATGTCGGAAGCCGTCATGCCCCTCATCTCAAGTTACCTCCGGGTAACATCTGCCGTGACAATCCCACGGCAGTTGGCGCCCACCGTGGGGACTGCGGCCAAGAGCATCACTTTTTCAGAGAGCGCGGCGAGGTATCGAAAACCTAGCTATCGGTCAGATCCACATGCTTCCAGGAGGGGAGCGGATCGTGGACGACTCCGGCTGGACAGAAGTGGCGGATTTCTTGGAAACCGGATCTATGTTCATCTTTGGGAAGATCAATGTTTTCGTCGGTGTGATCCGATCTAGCGGAGCCGACAAAGAGCAGAATGAGCCGGAGTTTGAATCATAGTCTGGGTCAACCATGATGGCCCAGACGGACGGAGAAGAATCGTTTGGATCGCCAGAAGAGGGAGAGTCGGCGATCCGGGTCACAGAGGACTCCAACGTCAGCCCCATCAATATGTCAGATCTGGATACAGACACAGAATCAATCTTACCCTTGTTCGATGATCGCTATGGAGATGGACTTGCAGATGAAGATTACTCGGCACCGTTTGGACCCGTACGTCATATGACGGTTCACGTCGTGACCCGAGCACAACCGGCTGACGGAGAATTGGCTTCCGTGAGCGATGAGATAAGCGCCGAGGCACTAGCAAGGCAGAATAGAGATAACTAGGATCAGCACCAAGTTCCACCACCGGCAAACTACGCGCCCCCCAATCCCATAGCCGGAGGAGTTTTACCGACTTTCAGTTCTTTGGCTCATATGCAGACACCAGCTGCGGGAATCCCCCTTGGAAACCCGATACTTGTGCAAACGCCCATGCCAGCGCCAAACCCGACTAACCTGGTTAGGCCCCCTCTGTTGCAGCAGCATGCACTCTCGGGAACTTCAGTAAGCCCGGCATAGCAACAGGGAGGGTAACAAACAATAACGCGTCTATGATAAGAGAGTTAGAATAACTAAGATAGGCGGTGGCAAGGGCAAATCAAGAGCGCATGGAAAAGATTCGGCGTATTCAGGATAGAGAACAGCTTGTGATTCAGCAAGAGCAAAATTTATTGGAAGAAAGGAGCACCCTCCAGAGGAGAAGGGACGAGTTAACTGCCATCCAGAAAAGCAGACGCGGAAGCCGGCTCCACCTTCCAACCTGGACAAATACCATAGCACCTCAGGCCTTGGAGTTCCAGACAACACCAAACCCGACACTTGCACCAGCACCAGCGGCGACGGTTCACCCGGCACCAGGGGCAGGCGCGCTCCTGTCCGGGTTACCAGGAGCACCAGCGAGAAACTCGGCAGGAGCCGGAGTAGCAGTCATCGAGCAACAACCACCACCACCTAGGTTTGATCCTCCCCCGGGTCATTACAATAACCCGGTTGATAATTCAGCGACACACGCCCTAGAGCGGATACCCTTCGACAACTCACCGGCCGGCTTAGAAGCAAGGAGAGCCGTAGATCTACTACTGACAGATGTGGTCCAACAGAACAATAACCCACGAGGCTCACAAGCTTTCAACTCAGAGCCGGTGAGGACCCGTACCAGAACCCGGCAGCCAGAGCCGGTAGCAGCAAGATCAGTTCAAAACAGGTTGGGACCGGTAAACCGGCCAGCCCCGCAACCAGTGCTACAACAACATCAACAGCAGCAGGCGCCCCCGCCACGTAGGATGGCCGCGCATGCCGCCTCTGCAGCCTAGTACATAGTAGACAGTTCAAGAGCAAGACTTGTGACAGCCGGAATTGTCGCACCAGAAGTCGGAGTGGGAGTTGGAGCTATGGCTCACCCAAGACCCGTCGTGAACTCACCAGCACCGGGTCACGGAGGAGGCTCGTCGGCGAAACTGACAGGGCCCAAGTGTTTGTCGGATGCGATCAGATCAGAACCTTTTCCAGAAAAATTCAAAGAGCCAAGCAATATTGTTAACTATGAGCCGAACATAAACCCGAAGACGTGGTTGAGCGGATATAGTATGGCCATGGACATGAAGAATGCAAAAACGAACCTGTGTGCGAGATACCTGTACCTGATGATGGCAGAAGGAGCACCCAAGATTTGGCTTGACCGGCTTCCGCCAAACATCATCCATTCATGGGAGGAACTCAAGACGACATTCATTTCAAATTTTGCCGGGACATGTAAGAAACAATATACTGAGGCGGATCTAGATCGGTTTGTCATGAGAAAGACCGAGTCAGCAAGGCAATGGGTAGCCCGGATCACAGAGATTCTGCAGTCTTCAGTCAGCTCACACGGCAATAACAATGATGGAGAAGAACTGTGCTTTCGATTCTTTGACGCACAAACTCAGACGTATGAGGGAAGACCCGGCTCGCCAAGACATCACCATTGGTGAGGTGGTCTCAATTGCTTACAAATATGCCGCAACAGACAAAAGAGTAGGCGAGACCGAAGAGCAGTAGAAGAATAACCGGGTCAACGCAGCACGTAACCCGGCGCCAAATCAGAACAACGGAAATCAAAACAACAACAAAACACCCTACGAGGCCTCAGGTTACAGAGGACCGAGACCCGGCGGAAACTTAAGAGGCGGCCCTGCGAGAGGACCAAACATTAGCGAGATATACAACATGTCGTGCCCTAGGCATGCCAAGAACGGTAAACCAGCAAGCCACACGTTTGCACAATGTGCTGACATGAGAGCATGGAGGAGACACGAGCAGTCTTTGGAGCAGAACCAAGGCAACTTCAATGGAAACAACGGGAACAGTGGTAATCATGGTAACCACGACAATAACGGTAACCCGACCAACCAGGGGCAAGGGTCCGGGTGTCAGGGACCACCGAACAACAACGCCGGGTCAAATCAGAATCAGGGAGGAGGTTATCAACAAACTCCAAAAGAACTGCATAGTCAGGGCCAATATCATGTGTTCACGACTAGCACATGCAGAAGAGAGCAAAAGTTGAAGGAAAGAGAGGTTAATGCCGTAGCAACAACTTTACCTAGGTACTTGAAGTGGTCCGAACAGCCAGTTACGTGGAGAAGAGAAGATCAACCGGCAGGAATAGAACACCCGGGTCTCCTAGCCTTGGTGGTGGCACCACAGGTTGATGGTTTCCGTTTAAACTAGGTTTTGGTGGCAGGAGGAAGCAGTATCAATATCTTATACCTGGACACATTCCAGAGGATGGGTCTATCTGAGAGCCGGCTAATACCAACATCAACAATTTTTCACGGCATAGTGCCAGGAAAGTCGGCTCACCCAATTGGTAAAATCAGGTTAGAAGTAGCTTTCGGAGTAAGCAAGGCACAATACAGATCAGAGTACCTGACATTTGAGGTGGTAGATTTGAAGAGCCCGTATCA
Source organism: Poa annua (assembly GCA_026929855.1). Lineage (NCBI taxonomy): Eukaryota > Viridiplantae > Streptophyta > Magnoliopsida > Poales > Poaceae > Poa > Poa annua. The sequence goes on from CM049428.1 coordinate 32,314,803, forward strand.
CGCTTTATTCGGAAGACCGGCTTACGCCAAGTTCATGGCAAGGCTGTGTTATGTTTACCTCAAGTTGAAGATACCGGGTCTCCAGGGGATCATCACTGTTGAAGGAAGCAAAGACATGACAATCGAGTGTGATCGAGGTGATGCCATCATGGTAGATCAGGCCTGTTCAGAAGAAGAGTTGAAGTACTAAAAGTCTCAAGTAGACCCAGCTGACAAATGTGTGCTGGATAAACCGGCTCACGAAGAGGAGAAGAAAAAGTTCAAGTCAACCCAAGATACCAAGATGGTCGATTTCGTGGAAGGAGATTCCTCCAAGCAGTTCTCGATCGGATCCCACATGGACCCGAAATAGGAAAGCGCACTCGTCGAGTTCATCCGTGAGCATCGTGAAATCTTTGCATGGTCCCCCTCAGACATGCCGGGTGTCCCGAGCGAACTCGCCGAGCATATCTTACATGTTGATCTAGCAGCAAAGCCAGTAAAGCAGGGTCTGCATTGTTTCAATGTAGACAGAAAAAAGATAATTGGAGAGGAGATAGCCCGCATTCTAGCGGCCGGCTTTATCATGGAAGTTTATAACCCGAAGTGGCTGGCTAACCCGGTCCTCGTGTTGAAAAAGAACGGATAGTGGAGAATGTGTGTTGATTACACAAGTTTGAACAAAGTCTGTCCGAAGGATCCTTTTGCGCTGCCCCGGATAGACCAAATAATTGATGCCACAGCCGGCAGCGAGTTACTGTGTTTCCTGGATGCTTATTCCGGGTATCACCAGATCAAGCTCAAAGAGGAAGACCAAGAGAAGACATCATTCATCACACCCTTTGGAGCTTTTTGTTACAATACAATGTCCTTCGGCCTTAAGAACGCAGGGGCAACATACCAGAGGTGTATCCAGAAGTGTTTTGAGGATCAGATCGGATGCAACGTTCACGCTTACGTCGATGATGTTGTGATCAAGTCATAGAAATCCGGGTCACTCCTAGATAACCTGAAGGAGACCTTTACCAATCTCCGCAAGTACCAGATGAAGCTTAACCCGACAAAGTGCGTATTCGGGGTTCCAGCAGGCATGTTACTCGGCTTCATAGTTTCAGAAAGAGGAATTGAGGAAAACCCAGCCAAGATTAAGGCGATCATGAACCTTAAGAAGCCGGAGTGCGTAAACGATGTCCATAAGTTGACGGGTTGTATCACAGCCCTAAGCCGGTTCATAGCAAGGATAGGAGAGAAAGCACTTCCACTATACAAACTATTGAAAAAATCAGCCAAGTTCGTATGGGACCAGGAAGCGGATCATGCCTTTGAAGATCTAAATAAAACATTGTCCACAACACCAGTCTTAGCGGCTCCCACAAGCAAGGAGCCAATGTTATTGTATATCTCTGCCAACTCACGAGCCGTCAGTGCCATGGTTGTCGTAGAGAGGAAAGACGAAGGCAAAGAATACCCGGTTCAGAGGCTGGTTTACTACGTCAGTGAGGCCCCGACCGAGTCAAAACAGAGATACCCGCAGTGGCATAAGTTGGTCTTCGGAGTCTTCATGGCAAGACGGAAAATGCCACACGACTTCCAGGAACACCCCAAAACAGTGGTGAGCTCGGCTCCCCTAGCAGAAATAATCAGAAACAGAGAGGCAACAGGTAGAGTAGCAAAGTGGGCCATCGAGATGGGGCCATACCACATCAACTACGAGCCAAGGACAGCAATCAAGTCTCAAGCATTAGCCCATTTCATCAATGACTGGACCGAGTTTGACCCCCTACCTACTGCGCCGAGTATCAAGCATTGGGTCATGCACTTTGACAGGTCTAAACTTTTTGGAGGATCGGGAGCCGGTGTGGTTTTGACCTCGCCAAAGGGAGATAAGCTGAGTTATGTCTTACAGATACACTTCGAGCCATGCACAAATAACATTGCCGAGTATGAAGCTCTGTTACACGGCCTGAGAGTCGCCAAGGAGATGGGTATCAAGAGGATCATGTGCTATGGGGACTCGGACCTCGTGGCACAGCAAGTATCAGGGACTTGGGATTGGAAGGATGCCAATATGGCAGCATACAGAAGAGAAGTTGACAGGGTAGCCGGGTTATTTTCCGGGTATCAAGTGGAACACATCGATAGAAGAAAGATCGAGGTAGCAGTTGCTTTATCAAGAATCGGCTCCAGGAGAGACCCGATACCACCTAATGTATTCAAGGCCGAGTATATCATCCATCGGTCAAGCTTCCAACAGAAGAAGAATTTGCAGTCCCTGATGACCCGGAGTCCCAGTTGGTTGCCGCCTTACACCAGACCCCGTCATGGACTGAGCCGAATCTGGCTTACCTGCTCAGAGAGGAGTTACCGCAAGACAAAGTTCTGGCAAGACAAATTGTACACCGGGCTAAGGCATATGTCATCATTAATGACGAGTTACAGAAGAAGAGCACTTCAGGAGTTTTTCTGCGATGTGTCTCACTAGAGGAAGGCCGGAAAATCTTACAGGAGAGCCACTCAGGAGATTGCGGATACCACGCATCAACAAGATCAATGGTAGCCAAAGCATACAAACATGGTTTATTCTGGTTGACGGCTTTGGCAGACGCGGAGAACATAGCCTGGGTTTGCAAAGGATGCTAGAGATATGCAAGGCAGCTTCACGTGCCGGCTCAGGACTTAAGGACCATACCAATCACATGGCCTTTCGCAGTATGGGGTACGGACATGGTTGGACCTTTCCAGCCATCACCCCACAAGAAAACTCATCTCCTGGTAGCAGTGGATAAGTTCAAAAAGTGGGTCGAGGTTCAAGCCGTCAACAGTTGCTCAGAAGCAACATCAGTTAAATTTATGAACAAAATCATATTCACATTCGGGTATCCTCACAGTATCATCACAGACAATGGGACAAACTTTGACAACGGGATCCGGCTTGACTTGGCTTCAGTTTCACATCCCCAGTCAAACGGCTAAGTTGAACGACCAAACCAGGAGCTGCTCAGAGGAGTAAAACCAAGACTCCGGGTTCCACTAATCAGGGCAGCTGGAGCCTGGGAAGAAAAACTGCCATCAGTGGTATGGAGCATCAACACAAACCCAAACAGGTCCACAGACTTCACACCTTTCTTCATGGTTTACGGGGCAGAAGCCATGTTACCCAGCGATATCCTTCATGATTATCCAAGAGTTGCAAATTATATGGAGATAGAAAATGAGAAAGCCCGGCTCACCTCAGTGGAGTTATTAGAAGAAGCAAGAGAGCTAGCCCTGGCAAGATTAGCTATATATCAGCAAGACCTCAGGCGATATCACAGTCGCCGAGTTAGATCAAGGACTTTCCAGGACGGAGACTTGGTCCTCGGACTGTCTCAGAATAGAGCCAGCTTTCATAAACTCACTCCTCCTTGAGAAGGACCCTTCGTGATAAGCAGAAACTTACACAATGGATCCTACTACTTAGTGGATCTAAGAAACGAAACCACAGTGACAGGACCCAACACAGATCACACAAGATACCCAATGACAGAAAATGACAGACCCTGGAAAAGCAGAGCTTAGGCCATACTACACATAGACAGAGGGAGACCCGGATGAGACGGGTTCCACGCCTTTTTGTATCATTTTACTATGAAAGAAGCAGGTTTCAGACGCGCTCTTTTCCTTACCATGGTACCTAAGGGGACTGGAAGGTTTTTAATGAGGCGGCTTGCTAGCTATGTACATATATTATGATACATAAAGAGAACTTCTCTAAAGAAAAGAGTTTGTTGGTACAGACACCCAGTTATCACACAGTAACGGGTCTTGAGGGCTTACTAACTACAAGTTAGAAGTTGAAAACTCAAGACTCGGCAGAGACGCCGTCATATTCAGTTTCATGTTTTAAAAGGGGTTTTGGCGGCTTACTAACTAAAAGTTAGAAGTTATAAACTCAAGACTCGGCACAGACGCCACCAAGTTCATATTCTTATTTCTTAAGGGGTCTTGGGGGCTTGCTTACTATCAGTTGCAAGTTGAAAACTCAAAGACCAGGCATTGACGCCACAATTTTTCTTGGTTATACATGTCTGCTAGCTTGATGCTATTCTAACCTGGGACTGACGCCATCATGACCCGATGTTACAAACCCGGCTTTCAATCTGACTATGATGCCCATGGGGACTTAGCAGACACTGATTGACCGAGAGTTTCTAGCATAAGATGTCACAAGAAAGCTGCCTATGCAGAAGCAAAGAAAACCAAAAGGGTCATCAACACCAAATACAAGCTTGCAAACTCCGGTTGAGGCCGGCTATCATTTTAAAGCAAGATTGTCAGGCGCACGAAGGCGCATCAGAACAGTTATAGCTTCATAAAGTTTAAGCTAACCTATTACATGCCATACAGGCCAAAAGAATACGAGTTTCAGACGAAGTACAAAGCTAAAACATTACAAGCCGGATTATACTGCCGGGCCAGTCTCAGTCGGCACAACTGGGGTCTCGGGGGCTAAGCCGGAGGAGCTAGAGACGGCTGACTTCTTCTTCAACTTCCTCTTCGCCAAGCCCTCGGTGCCTTCCCAAGAAATCTCAAAGACACTCGAAAAGGGGCCAGAAGCCTGACGAGGAGGAGCCGGCACATCGGGAGTCTCGGACGCAGGAGCCGCCTCCGGCTGAGTCGGAAGAGGAGCACGGTAGCTCGGATCCAACCCCGTCGACACCGGCTCCTTGGGAGCAAGTTTGGCTCCCTCAGCCGTGTAGCCCACCTGGAAGGTGCTCAAGCTGAGATTATCAGTCAGCACAGTCGCATGGTGTCGGGTCTTCACGTCTATGGCCTTGGTGTCCTCCTTGGTGAGAGGAGTCCCGTCACTCTTGCAGGGCCACCCCTTCGGGAGAAGCTCCGTGTCAACATCCGGGTAATGCGCCTTGGTCAAAGCCAAGATGCGCATCGTAGCACGTCGAGCTGCAGACCTCCTCCAGTTATCATGCCAAGCCGGCAAGACATTTAGTTGTAGGAGGAATTTGGCCTGAGTCGTGGGCGGCTTCTCCCAGCTGTGACAGGCCATCAGCGCCTTGCGAGCTCCATAATATAGTTGCTGCACAAGGGTGTAGACGGCCTTGAGCTTCCCCTCCGGCTCAAGCTTGCAGATAGGGTTCCAAGACCCTAAAATAAGAAAGACAGAAGTATAAGCCGGCAGAACAAGTTACGCCAAGCAAGACAGTCAAAAACAAAGCCGGCTTACCGAAGAGCGAAACGGTCATCTCGGAGAGAAAGGTGACAAGCTTCGTATACTTGGCGTTGGAGGCATTCAGGTCCTCTTGCAACTTGTCACGTTGCTCCGTCCAACTGGTCTCATGCTCCTCCATCTCTTGATGGAGGAGGGAGTTTTCTTCAGCAACTTCACCCAACTTCTTTTCAAGCTCGGCGATCTTCTTTTCAAGGCCGGCATGGCGGCCGGCTTCCGATTCTAACTCCCTCTAGACAACGTCAAGGGCATGGTCTTGCTTGCGGGTCTGGTCCTGAAACAAGAAACACAAGTAAAGGATAAGGAAATGGCGAGTAAGAATAAGGAAGCCCAAATTGCTACAAGTCCTAGGTCGCGCAGGCTAAGACCCGACACTTGGGGGCTACTCAATTATGGGCTCAAAAGACAAGAAGACCCGACACTTGGGGGCTACAAGTTCAACAAGAAGACCCAGAGTATCGCAAGTGATAACCCGGCCCTTGGGGACTACTCAGTTGAAAGCAAAGGCAAGAAAGCAAATGAAGACCCGGAATACTGCAAGCAGTCATTCCGACTCTTCGGGACTACTCAACAAGAACTACGTTTATCAAACAAGTCAGGCTGGAAGTCCCGAGTCATCACAAGCTGACAACCTGGCACTTCGGGACTAGGAGAGAGATATATGCATACCTCAAACTTTCCTTGGAGTTCAGCCAAGACGATGTCCTCCGCCTGGCGTGACTCTCCAAGACGCCTATGAAGCTCCCCGAAGAGAGCTGTCATGTCCAAGTCCTTATAGGACTGGAAGCCGGAGTCCTTGCCGGTTGAGGATTTTGAAGTGGTGGCACCCGGCGCGGCGGTCTTAGCGATGCGGGAGTCGATGGGCTTGTCGCCCATCGCAGAGCTGGTGATCTCCATATCCGGTAAGCCGGATGTCCGGGGAGAGGCCAGGTGCGTCGCCGGCTTAGCGCTCCTCCTTCAGTGCGGAGGGGCGAGGTAACGACCATCAAATCGATAGCCGGAGGAGGCGTGGGCATAGTGCGAGCCCTGCACGATGGAAATAAGGTTACGACAGCGACAAAAGGAGTAACAAGAAAAGCGAGAAAAAGGAGAATTTACCCCTTGTTGACAGCAAAGCCGCCAAAAAGATCATCGCTCGAATCTGAAGACACTGAGAGAGACCAAGACTTAGACCTCCGCTCAATCCCGACTAAAGGATAAAGAACTGAAGGGCGCTTCTGTGGAGACTTATCCCGGCGAGGAGTCGGGTTGTGGTAAATACCTTCAAAGAGTGGCTCGTCAGAGTTGGAGGATCGAAGCCGGCGCTTTTGGCGACGAGCATCCTTTTCGTCCTAAAAACACAAGACAAATTCAGTAAAAGATTAGAGCAAAAGTATGAAAACAAGACAGGTTAAGGCATAGTGGAATTACCTCGGCGGAGTCTGAGCTAAGCCTCCTCTTGGCAGCCGAAGGAGCCGGGTCCGCGGACAGAAGGACCGTATCTGATATTGTGCTTCATCAATAGGGGGAGACCGGCTTGCCCGAAGGTCGGCGTCCATTAAGTCAAGGAAGAGCCGGGTGATGGAATTCAACTCACCTTCCTCTCCTTCCTCTGGGCCGGCTTCGGAGCCGGCTTTCTCAGTGTCATTACCCGACTCGTTGGCAGAGCCAGGCGAGGAGAGTAAAGCCACGGACCACCATGTGTCGTCCGCCTGAGGAGTTCAAGGTTATTAACTCGGTGAAAGCTTCAAACATAAAAAACAAGACAGAGGAAAAAGAAAGTACCGGCTTCATTGGGTTGGCGGCGCAGAAATGAGGGAGGCCGGTGTTCGCCAGAGAATCCGGGGATTCATTGACGATCGTCAGGATGACCCGGACCTGTGCCTCCTCTGACTGCTGATTCCGGCTGAAGCGCATCGGGTCGTCCGTGGGCAAGAAGGGCGCAAACCCGGCCAACCAGTGGCTTAATGGCCTCCCGATCAGCGGGGGAGGCGAAGGAGTTCATATTGTCATTGAGGGTAAGCCTATCAGCTCGAAAGCCGGGAAGGGCTGGCTCACCCTCGGGAGTGTGTGACTGGCAGTAGAACCACGTCTTCTACCAGTCCTTCGGGTGTTAGTGAAGGACCACACCCGGAAAGACGAGATTACGGCGGCGCTGGATGGTCACGCCACCGCAGGAAACAAGGGGCCCCGTCGGGTATTCCCGTTGGGGCTTGCAGTAGTAGAATTCGAGAAAGAGAGGGAGACTGGGAGCGATGCCGAGATAGGCCTCGCAGAGAACGACAAAGTGGGTGATGTTGAGCACCGAGTTCGGTGCTATGTCTTGTGGACGGATTTGGAAGTAATCGAGGATTTGGCGGAAGAAAAGAGAACCGGGGGTTTCTGGGTCTGGGCTATGGCAGGGTCTCTTCTTCGTCCAGGACCCGCCATTGGACTTTCGACTGAGGAGCGAGCATGCCGAGTTTGGCCAACTCTTGGAGCCTACTTTCCCTGATGTTCGACTTACCCCAGTTACACCCGGCTTTGCGTTTTAACTTCTCCACGGCGACCGTGCCAGAAGACTCGACGTCGGGTGTGCCCTTCACCTTCTTAGGAGCACGCTGGGCGGCGGCCTTAACAGTCATGATGATGGTTGGAAGCCGGAGATCTTCAACAGGAAATGACAGGAATAAGAGATTGTTTCGGATCTACAAAATAGAATAAAATAATAGAGAAAGGAAGATTAAGAGACAATGGAGCAGTTCATCTGCATGAACAGTCAAAACAAAACATGGAACGGGGAATAGAGAGCGAAAATAGATCTAGAAGGGCTCGTAAAGTCAAAAGCAAAAGAAAGGATGTCAAGAACGCGAGGAACGTGCAAGTTCATCCAAAAAGCTTGTAGAATGGAGAGATTAGAAAAGCGGATCTCACCGAACAAAGAAGAACGAAGAGGATCGGGTCCGTGCGTGGGCACGGGATGCACGAGCAAGTTCCTCGAACAGATCTCACCGGCGAGTAGCTCGAGGAAGATGAACGCTGGCGGAAAGCTCGAGACGTGCGTGTGCAAAGAGAAAGAAGGTGAGTGGAGCTCTCGAGACGATGGCGCAAGGAGGAAGACGAAGGCGAGCAGCTCGGGGGAGAGTGAGCTCTTAGCTCACCACGAGCACCCTTTTTATAGACTCCCGAAGTTGACCTAGGGGCAAAATGGTAAAAGAAGAAGGATAGAAAGATAATGATTGTTTCGGGGGACAAGATCTGTTAGGTGGGAGATATTCTCTGACAGGATCTTTGTTTCCCCGAGGTAGTTATTGTCTCCATGATTTTCGCGTGTGGATTGACATTAAATATGTCGTTGACCGAGAAGATTGACCGAAAGACAAGAGAAAGAATAAAGAAAGGAGAAAGCCGGCAAGTGGTGGCCGGGTTACGAGCAGTTGACCAAATGTTAGGCCGGTGAGCGGATAACCTGAGAGCCTGCTTGCTTAATAAGTTGTTTATTGTTTTTCAGATAACCCGGACAAAAGGACTGGCGGCTTCCCCACAAATATGCTCCAAGGCTCAAAGGTGGAGCAAGTCCAGTCTGATGTCCAAGTTATCCTGGGGGCTATTGTTGGGGGGATCATAACCCGGTAGGCCCACCGAAATAGAAGATAAGCCGGCCTGGCACGAGCCTGGCCTGGGTCAAGCATAAAGACCTGGGTCGGGTGACACGTATGCCGTTGCGCAACGTGTGCCTTGGCCCGTAAGCAAGAAGGATCCAGGAGGCTGGAGACCAACTACAAGACGGAGTCCTGCTAAGGAAAGAATAGGCTTAGAGGACTTAGAGTAGAGTCCGAGTATGATAGGAACCCGGACCCGGCTTTGTACCTCCAGTGAGACACGCCACCTTATAAGGGGATCTCCTGGTTCCTAGAGATCAAAGTTCCAAGCACAAGTTCAATCGACACAAGGTATAGGAGAGACACCATTGTAATCTCGAGACCCGGAAGCTAAGGCGCCGAGTCCCGAAACCCCAATTAATAAAGGCGAAGCAGGAAGTAGGTCTTTACCTCAAGACGAGGGGCCGAACCAGGGTAAACCCTTATTTCCCCACGCCACGCTAGACAAGCTCCTGATGTCGGAAGCCGCCATGCCCCTCTTCTCAAGTTACCTTCGGGTAACATCTGCCGTGACAATCCCACGACACATCCTAATATGATACATGATGTATGACAACACACTAATGATGATAAAACAACATACTGATGATATAAGTAACTATATAAATGTGCCATAAGAATACATATGACAACGGTGCCTCTGCTAGTGTAGCTGGTTAAGCAGTGCTCTAGCGTAACATGGATAAAACCACACATCAGCTTTATAGAAACACGCAAAGCAATAAATAAGTAATGAATGACAACAAGTCATGTAATGTAAGATGGATGTTGCATGGCAATATATCTCGGAACAGCTATGACTATGCTATAGTAGGTAGGTATGGTGGCTGTTTTGAGGAAGATGTTTGGCTTATGTGTGGGAGAACAAGATGAAGATCTCCCACGAGTTTGGATGTACCCACGGAAAATGCACCAATCTCAATGTGAGAAAGGGCAAAGCAAAGTACCGAAGAGGCTAGCAATATGGTGGTGGAAGTGCCATGAAAACCGCAGTTTTAGAACTCACAAGTAAAAAGATTCCAAATAAAAATATGATCATGCAAGGCATAATGAAAATTACTCCTATGGGTGTTGTGGCGAATGAACAAGTTCACTATTGGGGACCCAACCGTAGCGGATAACATAAAGCCATTACGGTTGCCTTAGGAAAAAAGAAGTTATATACCCTTATGCAATCAACTGGAAATTTAAGTGTGGCACAGTTTTCAAGTTTCTCTAGACCAACCATTTAATCATTCGACTTTACTAGACCATCGTGTTCACCATTAAGAAAATTAATATCTCAAAACAACATCAATGATTCATGTGACACAATTTAATGATCTACAAGATTAATGTATCATTTAATTATACCATCTACCACATTTAGCATTTTTTATTCTCAACCAAACACCAATCAACTTATTTAAAAGATGAACTCTCCAAGTAATTAAACAATGGGATATGAGAGTGTAAATGTAGTGTACCTGCACTTAAAATAAGGCAGATATCTGTGTATAGTGCAAATCCCTGGATCGATTCATTTGCACACACAGTTTACGATGTAATATCACAACAAAGCGTCAATTTTATTACATCGATGATCCAGAATTACAAAATATTCGATACAAGTTGCATAGCATAAAGCTAGCATTGAAAAAGTACACATCGGAAATACAATAGCAGTGGGTCTCCAACAACTTCATGTTGCCACAGGCGAAAACATGTTGGTTGTAGACTCGAAACCTTTAAACGAAACCTCACTCGTCATTTAATCAATCTGCAATAAGAAAAATATTGCAACAACGTGGGTCAGATTCCATTAAAATGGAGTCCGGCAAGTGACACTATGGTGGACACTTAATGGAATAACTCTATAGCCTATATGCATATTTGGCTGGTGGAGTTCAAGGCTATTTTGCATAAAGCCAATTTTTTCCTATCTCTTTGGAAAACACTTTCTTCAAATCAAGACAAGTATGGCATGAAAACCATAATCTCATCTTCCCTTGTTCACCCATCAAGTTTTATTTCTGAAGTTGGAATGGTGGAATCCTCCGTTTGACGTCCGTGATCAGCTGCTCAAATTGTCCGTACCGGGGACACGGCTAAGTACTTAGTTTTACACTCTGCAGAGGTTGTGCACGTTCACCATTGTACCCATTCAACCCAAATTATCCTTTACACACCATTTGTGATAAGGAGAGGAGAAGAATGAGACGAGATCTTTCAGAAGCCTTTTCCCTCCCACCTGCCTTGACCCGTTCCACCTAACACCCCCTACATCTGCTTGTCAAGTCGGAGAGAGTCCATGCAACATAATTGATCAAGCCAGAGCCCATATGGCAATGGCTGCACTGGAAGCAATCGTCACTCGGAGATCTTCAGATTCCTCTATTCCTGGGTGGCCGTTCACAAGTGCACGTACTCCAGGAACCATAGACATGGGCCTGAGTAGCCACTCAACTTCGCCACCATACAACCTTTTACCACCCAGGTGTTTCATTCTTAACTTAGTAGAATTTAGATTTTCACAAAACATCATTTGCATAGCATCAATAATTCTTCTAAGTATTCCATAGGAACCTAGACACAGGAATAAGGAATTCTACACAGGTTTAGCATAGCAATACTATCCTACACATGCATATAAAAATACACTAAGTAATGCATATAGAAATTATAGGAAGTTTATGAGGTGTGCCACTTGCCTTTGAATGTTGTCGTTGTTCACAAACTCTTTTCAACAACGAACGTTTGCTCTCCGTTCAGTCTAAACAATATAAACAAACAACAATACAACAATCATAAAACCAAACAACACAACACATACAAGCATACATAATGAACAAACAAGTTTCATAACTTCTAAGGAAAACATGTCATGCATGATATGCAAATTATTTCTAAGGACTAGAGATGCATGTCATGCCATGAAATTCTTTTAAGTTAATGCAAGGCAATTAGGTTGGTCAAAATGACTAAGGACTAAAGTCATAGGTTGGACAAATTAATTTGTTATAAACCATCTTGAATAAGCACTCAATGACTTAGTCATGATGTGCATAACTAGTTAGAGAAAATACTAACTCTATTCTTCAAGGTGATCAACAATTATTAACAACTGTTGGTAAATTGGATATTCACTATAGTGAGAGAGACAGACACCCGACCAACCACTTAAATTGTGGAACAGGTCTCATGTACGTGGACATGTAAGGTTAGTTTCCAGGCCGCTTCATCTCACTATGCCGCTAGGATCCAACAAACTTCAAGATGGTAATAACATGATCAAAAATCGTTTGTGTCTAAAGTGAAAGATAAGATAGGAAAGAGGGAAAAGATAGTAAGAATGATGTAGTATTATTGGTGTCCTTGATAGATAGTAAGAATCTTTTGTGTCCAGACTTGTAATATTCTCCTCGGTGATGTCTTGATCGAATTCTTGGTAGACTTGAATAATCTTCAGACTTGATGATGTTTGTATCACCTAGGCTGGTCTTGGATTTAACTTAGTCTTCAAGTGGTCTAAGAGAAGAAAGGAGAAATGAAAGAGAGAGGGAGCAAGACTTAGAAAATATTTCTGGTTGGTCTTCATGAACTTCCTCTTGATTTTTCTTCTAAGTGCTTCTACTTCTTGGAGATTCTTCTGGAGTCTTGTTTTGGCTAAGTCCTTCATTGGTCTTGTAGCTCCATGTTGAAAATCCTAAGTGCCTAAGTGTATCACTTTACCAAAATGCTAAGTTGAAAATATTTCTAACTTAGAGAAAATGGGGAAGGAGTTTTCTTATGGGAAGTATAACTACAAAATAAAATATGATATGCATGAAATGCAATTTTTAATCACATGAACAATTATGCTAATGCAATTTAATTAGTTTCTATTTTCACAAAATATAATAAAGGAATAAATATAAGATTAAAGTTTTATGTGATTAAATTTTTTATAAGAAAATTTTATAATTAGTATTAATAGATAGAGGGGATTTAAATAAATTTATAGCAATTTGATTTACTCAAAAATAATGTTTATATCAAAAGTTATGTCAAATTTACTCAAACATCATATTTTGAATTTGAATAAATCTAAATTTCTCAAGGTTGGAAAACAACAGAACTAGCACAATCTATAGGTCATGGGCTTTTCAAAGATATTTTATTTACAAATTTTGACCTTACGGAATTAAAACTATAATTAGAATAATGTTTTACATGTTTGTGTAAATACCAAGTTAGTGCACGACTAAAATACAAGTTTTTATTATACCACCATTTTCTACATGTTCATACGATTCTATAGACTACAAAAACATCAAAACGGAGTTACGGTTGATTTAATATGAATTTTGGAAGTTATGTCTAGTCAGAAAAACGAAAATATTGAATAGGTGACCTATGACGTTTTTTCTAAAGGCTGCTACCCTTCACCAAGTGATATGTACGTAACAAGATAGAAGGAAGCACAGCAGCAGCTCACCGGCGAGAGGAGATGACGGCGTCGGTGGATCGGCCGGGCAGACGCGGACGGTCGGCGTGCTGTGGTCGTCGGCGACTGGTGTGCACGGCGACGGCATTTCGGATGCTCCCGGACGAGAGGGAGACGACGGCAACGCGCGTATGGACACGGCGGAGCGGAAGACGGTGTCGGAGTTGAGCGGCGATTCCCGGAGCTGCGTGGAGAGGCAGACGGAGTGGCGACGGCGACGATGACCTTCAGGTCGAGTTCGGCCTCCACGATTTGGTTGTGGAAATGAAGCAAGGAGGGTGTTTAAAGGAGGGAACGGACATGGGAAAGAGGAAGGACCAAGAATCAGCTGCGGGGACTCACTCTGCTTGCCGGAATCAAAGAAATACGGTGGCGGTCGAGCGAAACTCCGGCGAAAAAATTCGTCGGCCTTGGGGCGTATTGGAGAGGGCTTTTGGGGGGAATGGAGGAGGAGGTCGAGGGCTTTATATAGAATCCTACGGTGCTTGATTTGGTGCAGTAATTTGCCCGCAATCAAACGAACATTAATTTCGACCAAAAACGTCCATATTTAATGGTGGACGAAATTAGAGCAATTTAGGGCGTTTAAGAGAGGGGTTTTATGGGGGAATGAAAGAGGAGATCAAGGGATTTAATTAGAAACAAACGGTGCGTCATTTGGGGCTCTAAATCAACGGGAATCAATTCGGGAAGGAGGCACGGTGAGCAGTTTTCGCGTGCGTGCTGGAGCTTGAAGACGACGCTGACGTCATCATGACATCAGCATTTTTTTCTGATTTTTCTTATTTCTTTCATAACTTTTGATTTAAGACTCCAAATCAAGTCAAATAAATTTCTAAAAATTTGTAAAAATAATATATTTGTGTTTAAACAGTTGTGGGCATGTTTTGAACACTTTTCAAAAATCAATATTTTGAATTCTTGATTAATTACAATTTTGCCACTTAATATCAAATTTGAAAACATGGCTTAAATAATTTCGTTTTTGGCTAAATAAAATTTACAAAAATACAACACTTATAAAAGTTTAAAATAAAGTTATTTAAACTCATTTTCCAATATTAAATAATTTTTGGCTTTAGTACAATATTAAATAACATCACATATTTATTTGAAATGAAAAGGGAAATATAATGTATTCATTTTTAATTCAAAATATTTTGTGCACCATTATATTTTATATTATGATAATTCATTTGAAACTTCATAACAACTTTGGAAAAGATTTTAGTTTTACTTCATTTCTTATATAGAAAATATATTCATGAAAGTCATTTTATGTTTTGAAAATAAATGAAAATCGTTGAATCAAATGAAATGTTTATTTGGATATTCCATTAATTATATGAAGTTATTAAAGTTATAAACTATAGACTTGTAATATCCAAACTATATTTTGAACTCAGGTAAATGAATAATAATCTTTTGGCAATTAGATAATGTTTTCAATAGTTTAAAATAACACTTGTAATTATTATTTTAATTTGTTTATAGGTAAGGCTAAGTGGTTGAAATCAATTACTTATAAGTAACTATTTACTTAAAATAAAAAGGTTTGTACTTTATAAAATATTTGTCAAATTACATATTAAGGTTTTTGAAATACAATGGATAATGTAATGTTTAATTGGAAATAACTTTTGAAAATAGTGACACATTGGGAATTTTGAAATAATAGACTTTTTCAAATTGGTTGAAGTCTTTTATAGTTAGTTTTCTTATGCATTTTAATATTTTATTTTAATCAAAACAAAAGTTTTAAATTTTAGTGATTGTTTTGAACATTCCAAAATGTTGGGATGTTGCAATAATATAACAAAGCTAACAACTCTTACAAGAGATGCATGAAAAATAAGAGCTAGACAGCAAACAATAACAAAAGACGAATACTCAACCAATATAAGTGAAGAATACGAGTATTCATATGAAAAAGGGGAGCGTGTCTCTCTCTCACACAAAGGAATGCTAGGATCCATATTAATTCAGAGAATGAAAATAACAAAAACAAAAAACAAATAGATGCTTCAAGATAAGCACATAAGATGTGACGGAATTAAAATATAGTTTCACTAGAAAGAACCTGATAGTTTGTCGATGAAGAAGGGGGTGCCTTGGGCATCCCCAAGTTTTGACGCTTGAGTCTTCTTGAATTATATTGGGGTGAACCACCGGGGCATCCCCAAGCTTTGGCTTTACTATCCTCTTGATCTCATTGTATCATCCTTATCTCTTGAACCTTGAAAACTTCCTCCACGCCAAACTTAGAGTAACTTCATTAGAGGGTTAGTGCACAAAAAATTATGATATTCTGTAGGAACACAATTGCTACCATTGCTACTGGACATTAGCTACAGCCACTGATACTTAAAAGGATAAAAAGATCCAATCAAAATAGCAAAAGAGGCATTGCAAAAGGAAATGGCAGAATCTGTCAAAAACAGAACAGTCCGTAAAGACGAATTTTTTTGAGGCACTTAACTTGCTCATATCAGAAAACTCAATAAAAGTTGCGTATACAACTGAGGATTATGCACAAAAAGTATCAGATTTTTCTGACGTTCCAGTGATATTATATAATGTTTACGGTGGACAGCAAAAATCTGTTTCAGCACAGGAATTGAATTTTAACATCAACTTTCGAATAGAGGCTTAACTTGACACAACATTGCAATAAAAATAAGATACAAAGGAATTGCTAAAGAGGAAGGACAAGTCCTTGACACAAGCAAAACAAATTATAATAACAAAAAACAAAAGTGGGTTGTCTCCCATAAGTGCTTTTGTTTAATGCCTTTGAGCTAGGCACAAAGTGAAATTCAAGTATTATCAAGAGATGAAGCATCAACATAAATAACTTCCTCCAAAACATGGTTGGTTGAAATAGGTGTTTTTGGTATCCATGAGTATGTCCTATTATGTAAACCATAATTTTTAGGCATATTGGGAGGTTTGGGTTTGGGAATATAAATGAAATTTTGCTCTCTTCCTACAAAAGCTTTATCTCTCTTAGTTTTAATAGAAGCAAATGTTGAACCTACAGTTTCCATAACATCTTCCAATTCATCAATTCTATGATTATGAGTATCAAGGATGTTGCTAGTTTCTAAAGCAGTTATTCTTCCATTAATATCATTCATTGGTTCATTACCCTTGCTAGCATTATCAAGAAAAGGTTTCTCCATAGAATCCAACCTTTTAATTATATATTCCAAAGTGATCTCAATTTTAACTTCTTTAGTAAGGGGTGGTGATCCTACCTGCAGGTTTCAAAAGCAGGTGTTCCAAGAAAATTACCCCCCGTAAGAGTGTCAAGAACATACCTATACCAACTAGAGATACCAACATAAAAATTCCTAAGGAGGATTAAAGTGGAGTGTTTCTTAGTGCATTTTTTATGAGCATCATTTATCCTATACCAAGCATCTTTTAAACTTTCTCCTCCTGGTTGTTTAAACGAACGAACTTCAACTTCAGGACTACCCATTTTCAGCAAATTTAGGACAAAATAAAAATAATAAAAATGAAAGAAGTAATTAACAAACCGAAATGTTCCACGTTTAATCTTTTGTTACAGCAAGCCGGTGGGATTGACACCCTCACCGTTGAGTTGGGGCAAAATAATTTGATTGTGTTGTGTGCAGATTCCACGTCTCCCACGCCACACAAAGAGTTTATGGCGTTGTTGACACCTCGACGGGAACGTTCATCTCCTACTGGTTCGATAACCTTGGTTTCATAACTGAGGGAAATCTTGATGCCCTGCTACTTCATGTAACGCCCCGGGATTTATCCCCTTTTAGTTTTTTTTGTGTGTTTTCTTTTTGCATCGACATGGCATCGCATTAATTTAATTGTTGCATTTAAATTTAATTCTCACTATTGAATTCAAATGCCTTTCAAATTAATTAAAAATGTGTTATTTTCAAATCTTTTAAAAATGTTAAAAACTAGTTTATAAATTGTCTATTCAAAACTAAAAATATTTTGTATAGTTTTCGTATTGAAATTCCTCTTCGTTTTGGTTTTAAAAATATAAATCAGAATTAATTAAACGGGAGAGAAATAAAGCCCAAAAGCCCACCTAAGAAAACCCTAGGTTTTCCCCCTGGAAAATTCTTTCCCACCCCCTGCAATTTTGCAGCCACCCTCCTCCTTTTTCTGGGATTTTTGCAAAAGTCCTCCCACCTCTTTTTCTTCTTTTCTTCCCCCTCCTTTTCCTTTTCTTTTCTTTTCTCTTTTTCTTTCCTTTTTTTTCTTCTCTTTCTCCTTCTCTTCCTCCCGCACCCGCACGGGAGAAAATTTCCCGCACCAACCGCTCCCGCATGCGCCGTGCTCCCGAGCGCCCGAGCTCCTCGCCGCCAGCCTCGCCGCGCCCGCGCCTCCCCAGCGCCGGCCGCGCGCGCGCCTCCGGCCGCCGGCCGCGCACCCCGCGCTCATCTCCCGCGACCGACCGCCGTCCGCCCGTCGCCCCCGGCCGCGCGCCCCTCCGCGCCTCCACCCCCGACTCCCGCCGCCGCCGCCCCATGTCCGCGCCGCGCCGCCGCCCCCTGCTCCTCCCAGCGACGCCGCTCCCCTGCTCCTTCGCCGCTGCACGCCCCCTCGTCTCCGCCTCCGCGTCCCCGCCGTCCCTGCGCCTCCGGCTGCTCCCTTGCCGCCGCCGCCGGGCCCCGTGCCGCCTCTGGCCGCCGCGCCCTGCTCCGGCCGCGCGCCCCGCGCGACCCCCGCCGCTGCCCGTGCACGCTCCGGACCGCCGCACGCCGGCCTCGACTCCCTCCGGCCGCCAAGGGTGTCGTCCGGCTTCCTCTTCTTCCCCACGACTCCTTCGACCTTCAAGCTCTCCCTCAACCTGTCCACAGTGAGCCGCAGTCCGCCCCCTTCCCCTTCCCCTTGCTCTGAGGCCCGCCTTCGCGCGGCATCCGTGTAAATCGCTGGCTGTGTCGCCGTTGTTCTCTGTCCGGCGTCGCCTGAAGCTTCTATTGAAAATTCAGTTATTGCGACGGAAGGCTTCATGTTGTTTCCGTGTTCTAGTCGTATCATCATCTGAGCCGTATCCCTTGAGTTCCTCCTCTCCTTCCTGTGAGATCCTTAGGTCGAATCCCCATACGACCCCTTTTTCCCTTTTTTAATCTATTTTGTTAAGTTAACACCGGAGCCATAAACCTACTGATGCCAGCTCTGTAAGATGACACAATCCGATTCGTATCCCAGTGATTGGGCTCCTCTGTGCACACCCTTGTAGTCCCAGGATCAATCCCCCCGACTCCAATTTTAATCTCTCTTTGTGCTCTGAAAGTCAAAATTCAGTTAACTGAATACATGCTTCATATAATGTCTGTTCGTTATTATTGCATAAACCATCTTCCGGTCCAGTGACTAGCACCACCTTGCCCCATTTTAGACAGATCACGAGTTCAAATCCTCCCCCAACGCCAGAACCGATCTTTTTTACTCTCTGTCCTGTTGTTTTTAAGAAAATATGTAATCTTATATATCTCATATCTTTTGTTTTGCTTATCCAAATAATACAAATTAAATATCTATCTTGATCAACAAAATGCAATGCATATTATTATGCCATTCTTATGCCATGTTGCATCTTTTATTTTAATTGCTTAGTGTAATTTATTTGTTGTACCTAAATAATTATATATGGAATGTGTTGGGCTTTATTTAATTATTGCTCTATTCCATTTAATTTAATTAGTTCACCCATGCCATGTGTTACAATGTTAACCAACATTTAATATTGTTGAGTAGATAAATAACTTTTACCTAAATATTAATTGTCGGGGTTGCTTTCCCGCTTAATTTGGATTAATTGCATTTATTTTGCATCTTACCATGTCATGCATCATTCTCGTATGATCATGCTGGATCTTTTGCCCTAGTTGTAAGATGCATCTTTTACGCTTTCCAGTGTTTGTTGCTTCTTCGCGGATACGACGTTGAGATGTATGAGCAACGACAAGATCTACTCCCGTGCGGGATTCCAGGCAAGCAAAGTTTGCTTGTTTACCTATACATTGTCTTTCATTCCTGCCGTTGATCTCTGTACCCTAGTATTCGATTCTTGTCGCGATCCCATCACATGTTTATCCTGCAGCCCATACAGATTTATCCCCACATCCCATCACCTGTTGTTTGTTTATCTGTTGGCCTTGCGAGTCGTAGCGCATGCTTAGAGTTGATTGTGCGAGTCATTTGTTGGTCTTATGTTTCATCTGCTTAGTATGATAGATTGTTCTACTTTAATAAAATGCTATCTTGTATTGGGGTATTATAATTAAATGATAAGGCACCAGGCGGAAGGCCTTGCGAGGTGATTTGTTTTGCTCAGTGTCGACCTAGGAACTGAGATTTTGTCCTCGGATCCAATTTTGAGCGCACTAACCACTTGTGGGAGGCCCTATGGAGCCCCCCTCGACTTTGAACGGATCTACAGCTTGTCCATGTGCCGCAACTAGTTCGGGTTTTCCATTTGCTCATATGCATGTGCATGATGATGATGATGATGAGAGGGTATGTGATACGGGGGGTCATATAGGGGTGGTGCGCGCGTAGCGGACAGTTCCTACTGTGGTTTGAGCCGCATGGTGCGTAGGCACAAACTAATGAGTCCGCAATTGAGATTCGGCCGGACTCCTGACGCGGGTAACAACTCATATGGGTGGCACTTGGACTTGCTGTAGTGAAGGAATAAGTCGTGTTGAGAAGCCCTGATGCTTGCTTGGGTTGATCATGCGAGTATGGGTACAGTAGTGCACCGCTGCAGGGTATAATCTTATCGATGAGCCGTGTCCACGGTTATGGACGACTTTGGTGATGATGCTGGCTAACAAGATCTAGACAACTTGCACCTAAATTAATGTTAATTAAATTGATTAGTAATATAGAATTACTTTCACAATAAATTATAAATAAAACTGTTCAATGTGTGAGTTTCCCGAATTGCTTCCTCATATTTGGTTGAGGGGGTTAATTCGAGAATGGGTTATGTTTGGTGTTAGCTGTAGATGTTTATATTATGCGCTCTCTTATCCCTCTCTGATTAGACGGAAGTCGTAGCGTGTCTCTTTAGGTTGCTAGTGCTGCTGCCGCTAAGTCCACCTAACCCCATATTTTGGGAGATGGTGTAGAAAGTAGGCAAGTCGGTTTTGCTTGCCAGGGAGTGCCCTGACCCTCTTTTGGGTTGTGCTTTTTGTGCTGTCAACAGGTTTGAAGTCAGACGATGTTAGCTTGGGAATCCCTCCGGCTTGGCTGGGCAGGGATATGGCGCCATCGCTTATCTTCAATACTCTTAGTCCAATTTGCATCTTATCCGTAGCCGGATACTATTTTCGCTTCCGCTGTCATTTGAATCTTTGTATTGTATCATTTGTATCTTGACTCGTTTGAGTCGTTGTTGAATTATATATCTTCTGTTGTATTTGTGGATGTATCGGAACTGTTGTAATGTTATCACAATTCCACCCGCATAATGCGCATGTTTCAGCGTGCACATTATGTCTGGTGGGCGACCTAAAATCGTTATTATGCGGATTTCGGCGGGATAGCTTAAATCTACATAGTTCCGATTTTAGGGCGTCACACTTCACACCCTCCTCTTGGGGATTCACCAACCACACGCTTAGCAAACATCAAGAATTTTCTGGCGCCGTTGCCAGGGAGACAAATTTTCTCCACGAAGACTCTCTCAAATCCCCTACGTCGCAACAAAGAATTTCTGGCGCCGTTGCCGGGGATTTGAGTGTCCTTCACGAGGGGAGTTTTCGCACTTCCAATCTTTTTATTTCGTTATTGTCTTGCTTAGTTTATTTTTATTACTGTTTTGTTTGCTTAATATCAAAAATACAAAAAAATTAGTTACTTGCCTTACTTTTCTTATTTCGGTTTGCTACTTTTATTTTAAGTTTTGTTGCTTTTCTTATTTCGGTTTGTTAATTACTTCTTTCATTTTTTTATTTTGTTTTGTCCTAAATTTGCTGAAAATGGGGAAAGACATGATATGCAGTATGTGATATGACACTACCTCACATGTTCACATTTTCTAGGCTTGTAATATGCACATAGCTTATTACTCCCCCATAATGTGATAATCCATTCATATCCCAGCAAGAGACAATTAAGATAAACAAGTTGAAACAAAGCTCAAGACATACTCTCAAGATTAGTAAGTGGAGAGCACAACACATACAAGCAAGCAAGGTACAAAACCAAACACATGCAAGGGTGAAAGCAACTTTCAATGTATATAAAATTTAAACACAAGTTACCGCAAGGAGGAACATTGGATATAGGATGAGGAAATATAATCCAATTGACTTGGCTTGAGAGAATATGGTTGATGAAGATCCCTTAACTCTTCATGATGTAGCCAAGTCTCCAATGACCTCCGACTCCACGTATTGATCAAGTTTTAGCTTGTTGGTATCCAACCAAGTTGGGTCCTAAGAGGTTAGTCACAATAGTCTTGGCAACCCAAATGGTTCTTTTCTTGAAACCACTTTGAGTACCAACATACTTGGCAAACAAATTGCAAAACCTTATCCTTCCGAAGAAAATAAGCATGATCAACTATAGTGGGGTTGGATAAGTTACCATGAGTGCATGCAGAGGCTAAGTGATCCTTCCCACGACATATGTAGCACACTCGGCCTTTTATTTTCTTCTTGGGGAGAGAAGATCCTTCAACTTGGGAATCTTGAGTTTGAACTTGAGGTTGCTTCCCTTGTTGCTTCTCACTAAGAGGCTTCTTCTTCTTCTTCTTCAAGGGGCACGTTCTAACATGGTGCCCTTTGACCTTGCACTTGAAGCACACAATCTTGGAAGAATCGATAGCTTGATCTTGGCCCTTCTTCTTGATGAACTTGTGCTTCATCTTGTCAATGGACTTGTTCTTGATATTGGATTTGAATCCAAGTCCACTCTTGTCATGAGGAAGTATTCGCGCTCTCAACATCTTGTCGAGGGTGGACTTCCCTTCATTACCCTTGATCAAGTATTTCTTCAAAGAAGTGACTTGTGCCTTGAGCTCTTCGATTTCCTCTACATGGTTAGTATCAACACAAATACTAGAGGAAGTAGATGCTACATTGTTAGAGCAACAAGGCATGGAGAGTAATTCATCACAAGATGTAACAATGTTATGACCCGATGAATTACTAGAACTAGCACATGGCAATAAAGTATTTTTACTACAAATTGTGCTAGTGATCACAAGAGGCTCACAAGATTTTACCTTTGTAGAGATTGCGTCAAGAGCAACCTCTAGCCTAGCATGGGATGCTAGAAGATCATCATTAGAGCTCGAAAGCCCTCCAACTTCCCATACTTGCTAGATAGCAACTCAAGTTGAGCCCTTAGCTCAACATTCACCTTCAAAATAGATGCTTCACAACAAATGGAGTTAGTAGCACAAGCATCATTATCATTGGGAATAGAAGAGGACAATTTAACAAGCTCATTATACTTTCTTTAAAGTTGATGGCTTCCTCAAGAGCTCTATCACGGGTTTCTTTCACTTTAGATAATTATAAAGTAAGAGTCTCCGCAAGAGATTTGGATTTGCCCATTTTTAGTTTAGCAAGAGCATGGTCACATTTTTTAGTAAGTTTAGCAATCATTTCATTATTTAACTCCTTACTAGTTTCTAGCTTCTCCTCAAGAGAAACTCGAGTTTCTTGCTCTTCCTTAAGAGCAATCTCAAGATTGTGGATCTCACCCGCGGAATCACGAGCAAGACCCCATCATTCATCACAACGAGTCTCCAAGGCCCCAATTGTCTCCTTGCGCTTAATAAGAATGGTCATGATTTCTAAGAAGCTATCATGGGCATGTTTTTACTTTACAAGAGCATGAGAGAGAATATCAAAGTTCTTTTCAATGGAAGCATCATTATCACTTTCATCATTAATATCATCATCATTAGATATATTGGAATTCAAGGTAGGAGATACCTTAGACTCCTTAGCCATAAGGCAAAAGTGAGTAATGGATGAGGAAGATGAAGAATTACCTGAAGCACCATTGAGGTCCATGTCTTGTTCCAACAATTGTTTGGATTCCTCAACATTGTTAGTCAAACAACTAGCAAAAATAGAAACATTTTTATCATGGCAACAAGACAAGGAAAGCATATCATCATGTGATTTAGTTAAGCAACTACTATATGATATGCATGGACTATAGACACTAGGATGTAAGGCATTTATGGTGCTAGAGGAGTTTAAGTCCAAAGATAGAACATTGCAATAAGATGGGAGAGAAATATGATCAATAGTAGATTCACCATCAAGAATGCGATCTCTATCACCACTCACCATATCATTACCTTGTGGCAAGCCACATGTTGGTGAAGTGGAAGAAGATGTGAGCTCATCACGGTTGGAGGTGGAAGGAGGACAATCATCCTTGATAGTGTTGGACACATCATATATATCTTCAAGCTTTGTCCATAATTCATGAGCGTTCCGACAAGGCATGATTGACGCAAGAACTACACCGCTCAAAACATAGATAATACCATTACATGCTAGAGTATCGAGATAAGAGTTTTTCTCATCCTCTAAAGATAATTCTTGGGAATCCTTTGGAGGATAAAAACCGATATCTACAATTCTCTCAAAATTTGGATCCATGTCCCTAAAGATATTAAGCATGTGAATTTTCCAAACAACATAATTAGTGCCATCGAATATATAAGTGGATTGTGCACTAATTCTCTAAACGACATCTTTATCTCTAGGCGGTAAAGCCAAATTATGAGATAACCTGGCTCTGATACCAATTGAAAGAAAAGACGTCGCCTAGAGGGGGGGTGAATAGGCGAGGGACACTTTTTACAATTTAAGCTTGATAAATGCGGAATAAAACTTAGTGTTTAACTTATCAATAACACAACCTAAATAAACTAGGTTCACATATGTGCACCAACAACTCATGCTACGCAAGACAAACAACAAAGTGATAGCAAGGTAATGGACTTCAAGCACGATGGCTATCACAAAGTGCATAAGTAAAGAGCTCGAGTATAGAAAACACCGATGCACGCGGAGACGAGGATGTATTCCCGAGTTCCACCACAAAAGGTGTAAGTCTCATTGGAGAGGTGTGAGCAACCACAACAGGTTTGTTCAATGCCACAAAGGCCTCACCTTCTTCTTCGATGAACTCGACCACAAAGGTCTGACTCCACCTTCCACTATGAACTCCTTTAGGGCGGAGAACAATCCCATACAATGTACCTTGGGGCATACACCCACAACCGAATTAGGGACTTCCAAATGAACACAAGAGGTCTTGATCACAAAGATCCCAACTAGCCACAAAGGCCTTGACCACAAAAGATACTATGCCACAAAGGCGGCCACTAAGGCGTCTAGGGTCCAAGACCCAAGAGTAACAAGCTCACGAGTTTCACCACCACGAATCCTCGTGGAGGGCCGAAACCGATGCAAGATGAAATGACAAGAGCACACAAAGTGCTCAAGACCTTCACTCTCAAATTCCAACAAAGCAACAAATGCTAATGGGGGAATAAGAGAGGAAGAGCAAAGAAACCACAAATGAGTCAAATCCCTCACTCCCATATCCCACCAAAAGCAACCAATGCTTATGGGGGGAGAAGAGAGGAAGAACAAAGAAGGTGAACCACAAAGGAACTCCAAGATCTAAATCCACTAGGTTCCCCGCACTTAGAGGGGATATGGATTGGTGGAATTATAGATCTAGATATCCTCTCTCTTTTCCCTCAAAGATATGCAAGAATCATTGGAGCGATTGAGAGATAGGCAAGCTCAAGAAGGTCAACAATGGAGGCGATTTTGTGCTTCGTCTGTGCTTGCGTGCATGGCCTCTTGAGGCTGATTTATGGATACCTTGACGAGTCTTTCTTCAAAGACGCTTGGCAGCTGAGCTTGCCTCTTTGACGCGCGTTTGGCGATGTCATCGGCCTCTTGATTTTCCTTTCTTGGGATGTGCATGAGCTCCATTCCTCTGAAGTGCTTCTCAAGCTTGCGGACCTCCTCAAGGTATGCGTCCATGTGGTCGTCTTTAGGGTTGTAGCTTTTGTTGGAGAAGTTGATGAGCAGCTGGGAGTCGCCCTTGATGAACAGGTGCTTGATGCCTAGAGTGATCACGGCACGTAGGCCAGCGAGTAGGCCTTCGTACTCAGCAATATTGTTGGAGATCTTGTCGATTCCAAAGCACAGCTGGACCGCGTAATAGAGCTTGTCGCCCTTCTATGAGGTCAACACCACGCCGGCCCCACCGTGGCGACAAGCGAAAGCTCCATCGAACTTCATGGTCCAGTGGCTGGGCATTTTTTCCAGAGGGCTCTTGCTCTTCTCCTAGAGGCTCTTCAGGTGTTGGGTCAGTCCATTCGGCGACGAAGTCCGCCAGCGCTCTTCCTTTGATTACCCTTGTGGTATCGAATCGCAAATTGAATGGTTGTGGCTCTATATTGCATCCTGCAACACGATCTGTGGCGTTAGGGTTGCGCAGGATCTGCTCCAGGGGAAAAGAGGTGACCACCGTGATGGGGTGCCCCTGGAAGTAGTGTTGTAGCTTTCTTGAGGCGATGGGGAGCGCGAGGAGGAGCTTCTGCTGCATTGTGCACCGCTCGCGAGCATCGCGCGGTACTGTGCTGACGAAGTAGACTGGATGCTGACAAGGGTTGTCGGTTTAGTCTTGGCGCACTCTGCCTGAGGAGGCTCTGCAGGGCCCTCAAGGGGGTTGGCCTGCGGAGGCTCTTTAGGGCCCTCGAGGGGGTTGGCCTGGGGAGGCTCGTCAGGCTCCCTAGCGATATCATCCTGGAGCGATGTACTCGTGGCAGGCTCCGCTTGCGGCTTTGGGCCTGGCGGTGGGTTTGTGGGGCCTGCTCCTTTGTCAAGCTCTTCGTCAGGCGGTTTTGGCTTAGGAGTTGTTGCACTCTTCTTGTGGAGGACTGGCTCCTCTCTTTCTACCACCAGGAGGACACTGGCAGTTTGTGGAGTGGCTGATAGATACAGCTTTAGTTGCTCGCCTGTCCTTGGCGCGACCATGACTGGTGGGCTGGCCAGGTACCTCTTCAAATCCTCAAATGGTTTTTCCGCTTCAGGAGTCCACTTGAAAGTGCCGGTTCTCTTCATGATCTTGAAGAATGGCAGAGCTCTTTCAACGAACTTGGAGATGAATCTACCCAAGCTGGCCATGGAGCCTGCTAGGCATTGCATGTCCTTGAGCCGGCGTGGAGGTTGCATTTCCTCTATGGCCTTGATCTTGTCAGGGTTTGCCTCTATGCCTCGGTGGGACATGAGGAAGCCAAGCAATTTGCCCGAAGGCACTCCGAAGATGCACTTGGCGGGGTTGAGCTTGATGTTCACCTTGCGCAAACTAGCGAAAGTCTCTTCAAGGTCCCTGAGGAGAGTATTTCCCTCTCGAGATTTTACGACAATGTCATCGACATAAGCCTCGACACTTCTGCCCATTTGCTCGCCAAGTGCTTCAAGGAGATATGCCCTAGAGGCAAATAAATAAGTAGTATTTGTTGCATTATCTCATAAGTTTATAATAGGTTTGTGTATTATGCTATAACTATATTAATAGGAATTATTAATACACGTGTGATACATAGACAACCAGATCCCTAGTGAGCCTCTATATGACCTAGTCCATTGGGCAACAGTGCAATAGATAAGAATATGATAGATAATTCCTTAGACCTTGAGACCGTACTTATTGATGCTTCGTAGGGGTGCTTTGAGAGCATCAAACATTGTGTCTTATATAACATGACAATAACGGTCTCCATCTTGGGTATCCCGAAAGAGCATCGAGACGTAAGGATCAAGAGCGGGATTTGTTCATTCTTGTAATGGAAAGATACTCTGGGCCCACTCGGTGAGATTACATCTATATAGTTGCGCAGCTTATGACTAGGTCATGGAGATGTAATATCGCAGACGAGTTAATAACCTTTGCCGGTAAAGAGATACAACAAAGATATCGGGGTGTCTACGATCATATCTCGGACAAGGTAGTATCGCAGAAACAAAGGGAATGAATATCATATTTATGGTTCAACGACGATATTCGTAGAATGCACAGGGGCCGTCATATACATCCAGGTATCCCTGACGGTCATTGGTGAGCGGAGTGTCTCGACCATGTCTGGAGTGTTCTCGAACCGTAGCGTAACAAACTTAAGGTATTAACGACACCAGGAGATAGGTTCTGGAATATTATAGGTTTTTGTTGGAGAGAGAGAAATGATCCGGAAAGAGTTCCGGTGGTCCGGAAGGAGTTCCGGGAAGGTCTGGAATGGTTCCAGAGATGTCCGAAAGTTGTTCGGGTGATTCGGAAATTGTTTCGGAGTCACGGGAAATTAAATAGTATTTAAATATATTAATTATGAATTAATTATATTTTATATTAATTAAATAAAGGAAAAAAGGGGGCTCCCACCTTCATGGGCCCTAAGAGGGCCCAAGAGGGGGAGCCGCACCACCAAAGGAAAAGGGGGCTTGGGCCCCCTAGTCCGAGTTGGACTAGGAGGGGGGCCAGCCCATGGGGGGTTCGGCCGAACCCCCCCTCCCCCTCTCCTCCTTTAGTCCCACATGGGGGAGCTAGGGAGTTTGCACACCCCCTCCCCCCCTTATATAGCAAGGCATATTAATTGGATTAATTCATTGGAAAATACCATTAATTGTATAGCAGGCCGGACGAGTTGCTTCTCCGCCCGTTTTGCCCCCTCTCTCCACCCAAGCTATACCGCCGGGCGCGGTTGACCTGCGGGATTCCAGATAAGATCTACGCCTGCGATTTCAGCTGGATCTGAATGACCGGGGGTTGTCGTTAAGTTACGTATGTTTGCGAGTGCTCGGAGGCAACTCTTTTGAGGAGCCTGGGCGACGTCGTCTCGCCCCCTGCAGCCACCGCGCCACCTCCCCCTCTGCCGCCGGCGCCTCCCCCCTGCCGCCGGCGCCTCGCCACCTTCTGCCCGACGCCCGACGCTCGTCGACGTAGGTCATCATCGACACCCCGGCGTCATCGTCTTCGACATCGCGGCAAGTTCTCCGCGAGGTCGGCTACGCATGACTTCATCGTCAACGCTTGTGCGGGAGCGTAATCCCCGCTATCGGTCTACATGGAGGTAATGCAATCCGTTCCGCCACCGTTATCACATGTACTAGATAGATAGATCCTGGATAGTTAGGGTTTCGTTCGCTAGAAAAATTATTGTTTTCTGCACCGTAACCCCTTCAGTGGTATCAGAGCTGATCTATGCGTAGTACTGCTGGTACGGTTAGAACTCATGTTGAATGAGGACGTCTTTCTTGGATTTGCTACCCTCTAGCGTGCACTTGCAATGTCTTCGGTATTGAGTTGATGAAGCGGCCCGGACCGACTTTACGCATACGCTTACGCGAGACTGGTTCCGCTACTGACATACGACTTGCACCGTATCTGTGGCTGGCGGGTGTCTGTTTCTCTCTCTCTAGTCGGCAAAGCATTTTCAATGGAGGGCCCGAAATGGATGCTTAAACATGCAATTATACGATCGACGTTGTGGTACAAAGTTCGTAGGTAGGGAAGCAATTCTCTTACGAATAAGCCTACTTGCCACGTAAAACTTGCAAAACTAAATAAAGCTAGAGGCGTCTAACTTTGTTTTGCAGAGGCGTTATTTTATGTGACATGGTTACGGTAAGTTTTGATATTACTCGTACTGTCGGAGGCAATGGAGGGCTCCGTAGACTCGGAGCCATGCCGGGGCGCCGGGGGCCAGGCACATGGCGCCATGAAGGTCCAGGCGCATCGACCATGTCACATCGCACTTCATTGCATCATTATTGTGTGCTGTTGTGTGTGCATCCTATTGATTGCTTATATGCTAGATATACAACGGTAGCATCTTGAATAAGATGATCCCTAACAAATACCAAAATTGTGTTCTCCCTCGTTGCGCACCAAAAAGAAAGTTCTACGTTATGAGGCAGGCCATGATGATCGGGTGTCACACATCTCGTCGTTCGCATACAGTGGGTGTAAGCCATGTTGCACGCGCAGAGTCTTCGAGGTTTGATTGGCGAGCCTAGCATATTCAGAAATATGGCCTCGGAACACGGGAAGATCGAAAGATCGAGAACGAGTCACAGAGTTGTTGTGATCGACATTTTATGTCCACCTTTGAAGCTGTGCTGCCGGCCGTGATGATCGGGGGTGGTGTGGTGGATGAGGGTCGTGTAATCGCCATTATTATTTTTAGGGATAATAATCTTGGTGTGGTGTGTTTTGATAATGTGATTATAAAACTAAAACTCACCTATATATTATAAACTTTACCTTACCTCTTTTGCGATCACATCTGTAGACTACGCAACTATACTTCGGTTACTTCCTCAAGAGCCCGGATTCTACCTTAGAAGCCGACGGGTCCAACTTCATCAGCTGGTACATTGGTTTTAGAAACATTCTCCAAACACAACAAACATCCTATATGTCCTAGAATATTAGTTAGGAGTTAGACCAGATGATTCTGCTAGCAAGGAGGAAGATGATGAGTTCCGTAAGCATCATGATATTTTCATGGAAGTGAAGGTCGTCATGAGCGTATGCCTAGCACCAAAGTTGAAAGTTGTTTCAACACATGGATCCATATGTCGTGATTGATGCGATCAGAGGTCACTTCAAAGACGAATTGAGTCTTATGAAGTTCAGACAACTTAGAAAGTTCCGGACCATTCACATGGGGAGCATACCTTTCTGGAGACTCAATTGAAGAAGTTGTATGACATCTACTTCAGGCTTACGAATATCTATGATTTCTAGATAGCGAACTCCAGTGCAATAGAGATTGCGCTTTGCCTCCTAGCTGTGAATAGCATGTGCGTGAATATGATATAGAGACACGATGAGCTTCTTCACGTTCGTGAACAAGTTCTAATCTCTAAAAGTTGACTTCATCGAAGAAGAGTTCTTCGTCGCTACGGGTATATTTGATATACGAAGATATAAATGTATTCTTCTCATACTTAATGAAAAGTATTTGATACTTGTTCTGTTTATGAAACAGTCCCTGATTATCACAAGTATGCGGCGAAGGGTGACGTGACAGTGCACAAGTGATGGCAAGTTCATGGCCAGTAGTGCTCACGCCCTCGATATATCATATTAGTTGTCATCAATAGTTTTTGATAAGACATTTTGTAATAGTGAGAGTGTGATCTAGTTTGGTGTCTTGAATGTTACAAGACATAATTATTCATGTAGAACAAATTAGTTGTTTTATGTTATGAAACAAAGCTGTTGTTTCATATTATGAGTAATTTGCATCACATCTCAATTACATTATGCGTATGATATACATTTATAATAGCGGGAATGATAAAATTATGTGTCCAAAGAACAAACACCATCGAATTTAGTCATAAAGGAAATGAAAGAAGTAATGGATAATTTTGGTCCTTTTAAGTATTTCGAGTGCCGAATTGATTAAGTTTGAAATGAAGTATTGAAGTAGCAATACAAGAGGAAATTAATTGAGAGTCATTTTTAATGATTAATTAATGGTGTTTTTGCTTGATCGGAATTCTTCTATGATTACTGGTGAATAGGAGTATTTTCCTGATAAATCATAAGTCTGAAATTAATTTGATAAGAGATCAAATGGGGTTTTTCAGAAGAAAGATTAGTGAATATTGTATTCACAAGATTCGATCAAAGGACAATATTTTTGAATTATGGTTTCAACACAAAAGACTTGTGGAAATGTGTTTCACAATATTATAATGTCATATATGGTGATATATGGGGTATTATAATCATACTCTATTTCAAATAAAGTGTGGTCTGTCAGAATCTGTCTTAGAATCTCCTAATATGTTCGAAACATTATAGTCGATGTCCACTTTAGAAAATAGATATTTTTCTCAACGAGAATTCGTGGGATCGACAGTAGTGTCGACATGTATATGATTATACGATAATTCAGAATATACATGAATATTTCTTTGTAGATTGCTCGCATTGGATGGGAGTGTATTCCAAAACCAAATAGAAACAAAACTTGGTTTGTTGTCTATGTAATTCCGAGGAAAATATGATTTTTCGAATTATGGTTTATGGATTGGAATTCGAAGCTTGAAATAAGGTGTCAGACATATATTCGTAAAAGTAGAATGTTGGAAGGTGTTCCAAAGAGTATAATTCTACAGATGAAAATTTGGTGATTAAGAGTGAGGGAGACTAGAAAATTGTTTTCGGCTTGCAATCCTCTTCATAAAGATCATAATATTTTCATAAAAGGAAGCTTCTAAATAAAGTGATGTTATGTTTAATATTGCTGTCAGGTCACAACACGATATTAAGTATTTCAGATCTTGTTGACAGATCAAGGTACACTTTATGAATACAAACAAAGTTGAGAGAATATCAGAATACGAACAAAGGCTTTTCAGCCTGAAAATCCAAGTTACATTTGAAACGATTAAAATAGTAATTGTTGCTACAATTCTTATTAGAGGAATAATATTGTTTAATCATCATATAAAGTGTTATATGAGATATGTGACTATAAGAAAGACGCGGAAGCATGTCTTGTCAAGAAATGTGTCTTGGACAAGATCAAATTTGTTGACTACATTTATGTAGACATGCTTGAAGTCTGAAGGATTTGTATTAATGTAATACTGTAGTTTGTATTGATTCGAATTGATAATAGATCAATGATTTTGGTTTGACCAAAATGTCGATTTAAGTGGGAGTCAAAGTTAGTTCACTCAGGTGAAATATGTGGAGAACATATTTTTGAGTGGGAGCTTAGAAACTCAAATATGTGGATGACATGTTTTTGAGTGGGAGCTCGTGTTCTCAAATATGTGGAGACATATTTTGAGTGGGAGTCGAATTCATCTTGTGTAAATGACACATTGTGAAATTGTACCAGTAGAATAGATGAGAAGGATGAAGTTGTGAAACTATTTGAAAGTTAGTGTCTATTTGGAATAGAACGGGAATTTTAAATAGTTAGTCGAGTTGGTTTTGGATTATATCTGAGGAGTCAGAATAGAGTTGTAACATCCCAAATTTTGCAAAAGTTTAAAACTTTGCATTCAACCATCATTCATCATTAGGCCTACAACTACATCACAAAAGTATTAAATAAAACTTCAAATTATAAATTTCAATGAACTATAATTCCATAAAGTGTTCACTTAAAACTCCTTAAATAAATAAAATATTATCAATTTATTTAAGGGTAAGTATAATGTCAAAAAGTCCCATTTTTAATAACCTTTCCAAAACATATTTTTATGAATTTTTCTGAATTTTTTTGAATAGGTTTAAAATCATATTTGAAATCAGTGTTTAAAAACAGGAAATAATTCTTTTAAAAAGAAATGGAAATCGGGCCGGCCCGTTGGCTATCTGCCGCGCGCGCGTAGCCTATCAGCCCGCCAGCGGCCCAGCGCCCGCGCTCTCACTCGCAGTCGCTGACAGGTGGGACCCACCTGTCATCACCCCCGCGGAAACGTTCGTCCCCAAATCACGCCCCCGACCCCGACCGAAAACGCCGATTTGATTCGCACGATTATGGACGATTTACTGCTCCATTTATCTCTGTAGCGTACCTGCACTTTAAATAAGGCAGATACCTGTGTATAGTGCAAATCCCTGGATCGATTCATTTGCACACATAGTTTACGATGTAATATCACAACAAAGCATCCATTATATTACATCGATGATCCAGAATTACAAAATATTTAATACAAGTTGCATAGCATAAAGCTAGCATTGACAAAGTACACAGCGCAATACAATAGCAGTGAGTCTCTATAACTTTCATGCTGCCACAGGCGAAAACATGTTGGTTGTATACTCGAAACCTTTAAACGAAACCTCACTCGTCATCTGATCAATCTGCAACAAGAAAAATATTGCAACAACGTGGGTCAGATTCCATTAAAAATGGAGTCTGGCAAGTGACACTATGGTGGACACTTATGGAATAACTCTAAAGCCTATATGCATATTTGGCTGGTGGAGCTCAAGGCTAAATTTGCATAAAGCCAATTTTTCCTACTCTTTTGAAAACACTTTTCTTGAAATCTCGACGAGTATGGCATGAAAACCATAAATCTCATCTTCCCTTGTTCACCCATCAAGTTTTACTTTTGAAGTTGGAATGGTGGAATCCTCCGTTGACGTCCTTGATCAGCTGCTCAATATTGTCCGTAACCGGGGACACGGCTAAGTACTTAGTTTTACACTATGCAGAGGTTGTGCACGTTCACCATTGTACCCATTAAACCCAAGGTATCCTTTACACACCATTTGTGATAAGGAAAGGAGAGAATGAGACGAGATCTTTCAGAAGCATTTTCCCTCCCACCTGGCTTGACCCGTTCCACCTAACATTCCCCCTACATCTGCTTGTCAAGCCGGAGAGAGTCCACGCAACATAATTGATCAAGCCAGAGCCCATATGGCAATGGCTACACTGGAAGCAATCTTCACTCGGAGTTCTTCAGATTCCTCTGTTCCTGGGTGGACATTCACAAGTGTACATACTCCAGGAACCATAGACATGGACCTGAGTAGCCACTCAACATAAACCATACAACCACTTACCACCCAGGTGTTTCATTAACTTAGTGGATGTGCACTCTCAGGTAAAAATCACCATGCTCACGACCCTAAGTAGAATAGAAATTCATCCTAGGCGACGACAGCCATGAGCACAGTCCTGAGTAGTCACTTAACATTTTGTAAATCTTTCATCAATTGCCTAGCATCAATATTTCTGCTAAGTATGATATAGGAACCTAGACACAGGATTAAGGGAATTCTACACAGGTTTAGCATAGCAATACTATCCTACACATGCATATAAAATACACTAAGTAATGCATTAGAAATAATAGGAAGTTTATGAGGTGTGCCACTTGCCTTTGAATGTTGTCGTTGTTCACAACTCTTTTCAACGACGAACGTTTGCTCTCCGTTTAATCTAAACAATATAGACAAGCAACAATACCACAATCAACAGCAAGCACAACTCCACAATGCACACAAACACATACTAGATGAATAAATAAGTTTTATAAAACTTTCTAAGGAAAATATGTTTATGCATGATGTGCAAAATATTCCTAAGGCTAGAAATGCTTTTTCATGCCTTGAAATCATTTAAGTTTATGCAAGGCAAATAGATAGGTCAAGAATGACTAAGGACTAAGATCTTAAGTTGGATAAAAATACTTTGTTTTATATCATCTTTAACCAAGCACTCTAATGGCTTAGCCATGATGTGCCAAATACTTAGAGAAAAATACTAAGTCTATAAGGTGATCAACAATTACTATCAACTCTTTGTAAATTGGATATTCACTATAGTGAGAGAGACAGACACCCGGCCAGCCACTTAAATTGTGGAACAGGTCTCATGTACGTGGACATGTAAGGTTTGTTTCCACGCCGCTTCATCTCACTATGCCGCTAGAATCCAACAACTTCAAGATGATAACATCATGATCAAAAATTTGTTTAAGTCTAAAAGACAAGATTAGAAAAGAGGGAAAAGATAGAAAGAAAGATGTAGTTGTCCTCCAGGCTTCATCTCCAGACTTGTAATATTCTCCTTGATGATGTCTTGACTGAAGTTTTGATCTTCAGACTTGGTGGTTCTTGTATCCTCGAGGCTGGTCTTGGATTTACTTAGTCTTCATGAAGTCTCAGAGGAGAAGAAAGGACAGAGAGAAAGACTTAGAGAATAAAAGTGAGGTTGGCCTTCTTGAACTTCTTCTCACTTTTCTTCTAAGTGCTTGACATCTTGAGGATGCTTCCAGAGTCTGTTTTCTTCTAAGTCCTTCATGTACTTCTTCTTGATTTTCTTCTAAGTGCTTCTTCTCCTTGAAGATACTTCTGAAGTCTTGTTTTTGGCTAAGTCCTTCATTGGTCTTCCAGCTCCATGTTGAAAATCCTAAGTGTCTAGTGCATAGCACTTTTCCTAAAATACTAAGTTTGAAAATGATCCTAACTTAGAGAAAATGGGGAGGAGTTTTCCTTATGGAAACTATAACTATAAAATATGCTATGCATGAAATGCAATTTTAAAACACAAGCAACATAACACTAATTTTTGTAAATTTTATAACATATGCATAAAGTTATAGTTTGCAATATAATTAGTTTCTAATTTGCAAAACATAATAACAGGAAACATATAGATTAAAATTTTATGTGTTTTATATTTTATAACACAATTTTCTTTATAGACGGTGTTAATAGCCAGAGGTGGTTTTAATTATATTTAATGCAATTTGATTTAATAAAAAATAATATTTCTATTAAAGTTATTTCAAAATTAGTCAAACTATTCAAATTAAACTCACAACCATGAAATCATTCAAAATTTACTCAAAAATATTTTATAGCAGTGGCATTAATTTACAAATATCCTAAAGTTTCTAAAACATATTTATTTGCAATTTTTGGATTTCTAGATTTAAAGTTATTACAAATATACTCAAATTCACCATTTGAAATTTGAATATTTTATACTAAGTTAACTTTGAATTTTGTCAGATCCAAAATATTCTACATGTCAAGAGCTTTCCAAATATATAAAAAATATTAAATTTGGAGTTGTGGTTAAAAAGTTATAGATGTTTTAATTACAGGGACTAATCTGCAATTTTTTCCAATTAAAATTAAATTAGAAAATTGATTTACACGCTGGCGCTGACGCGGCGCTGACTGTGCACTACGTGGCGCTGACGTGGCTAGCTGACGTGGATAAGTCACAGATCTGGGCCGTCAGATCTGGATCTGACGGTCCAGATCGGATCGTACCGCTTCGTCCTCGACATCTAATCTCAGTCGTTAATCGCCGAACGGAGGGCTCACCTTGCTTGGCCTGAGGGTGGCGGCGCCGGTGGCTGCCGGCGACGATGAAGATGGTGGCGCGGCTTCGGTTGACGACGAACTCGTCGTTGCGGTGGTCCCCTAGCTCCCGTAAGGACACGAAAGCGTGCGGAAGGAGATGGCGAGCGGGATGGAGGCGGTGGCGTAGGCTCGGCTGCCGTGCAGCGACGAGGAGGCGCGGGCGGAGCGGTGAAGTTCTCTCGCGATTCCGGCGAGCTCGGTCTCCTCGTTTGGCTGCAGAAAAGGACGAGGGCGAGGTCAGGGGGGTGCGCACGGACGCGAGGAAGAGGTAGGAGGGCTCACGGGCTCCGGAAAAGGTCTCCACTCGCCGGAGATCGAAGAAACACGGCGTCGGATGGTGCGGACTCCGGCGAGCTTCTCCGGCGGCCTGGTGGCGTTCTGAGCTAGGGTTTGAGAGGGGAAATGGCGGCGGGGACCTGGGGTTTATATAGGGGGCTTCAGGAGATCGTATCCCGCACGAATCGGAGAGGAAATCGACTCCGATTCGATTTGATCTTCGGCGCCGATTTCGGACAGAGGTTGGAGATGATCTGCTGACGTCAGCATGACGTCAGCCAGTATTTTCTTTTTCTGATTTTATTTATTTAATTCATATCTTTTGATTTAAATGTCCAAATGATGTCTAATTAATTTCTAAAAATTTGTAAAAATAATATCTTGCTGTTAAACCAGTTGTGGGTATGTTTTGAGAACTTTTTAAAATTAATACATTTGAAATGTTGGTTTAATACAAAATTGATACTTAATATCAATTTCTAATTTATGACTTAATTAAATTTTCTTTTTGCTAAATAAAATTTGTAAAATACCCACATTTCAATATGTTTATATATAAGTTATTTAAACTTATTTTGCAGAAATCATTCATCTTTATTTTGGCATAATATTAAAGACTAAATATAGATAATGTTTAGGAAATGTGAAATATAAGGTATTCATTTTCTTTTATTGACAATAATTTGTGCAACCTTATATTTTATAATATAATAATGCATTTGAAACTTCATAACAACTTTGGATAGGAATTTTGATTTAATTCTTTTCTTATATAGAATACATATTCATGAAAATCATTTTATGTGTTGATAATAAATGGAATTCATTTTAAGTTAATGAAATATTTATTTGGATAATCCATGTTTTAAATAGTTTAAAAAGATCACTTATAAATATTATTTTAATTTATGAATAGCTATGGCTATGTGACTGGAATCAATTTCTTACATGTAACTATTTACTTAAAATAAAATGGATTGTAGTTTGTGAAATATTGGTCAACTACACTTTTAGGTTTTTGAAATACAGTGGATAATAAAAATGTTTAAACTGTGACATTTGAATTATTAAACTCTTTCAATAAGTTTGAAGTCTTTTATAGTTGGTTTCCTTATGCATTTAATATTTTATTTTAATAAAAAGAAAAGTTTTAAATTTTTGTGATTTTTGAATATTATAAAATGTTGGGATGTTACAATCTCGCATCCTCTCCCTACTAATAGCCCTCCTGGCTCTCGTCCGATTGCCCCAAACCACACCTCCCGAGAGCCCCTAGGCTGCCCGGTCGAGCTCACGCAATCCCGCCATCGCCGTCGGTAAGAACTCCGCCGCCCGAGCAACTCCGGCCACCTCGGACCTCCTCTCCACCTCCCTTCGCTCCCTGTGAACCATGCGCATCGATTTGACACGGTGGGGCGTGTGTTTTTGCAGCGAAACTCCGCCTCTGTCCACGACCGAGAGGAACCGTCGTCGTGCGCAACTCCGGCGAGCTCTTCCGGGGAGACGAGGATGCTCCGGTCATCGCCACCGCGCCATCGCCCTCCCCTCGACGTCGCGCATCCCCTGGTGAGCTCCGTTTCCTCCTAGCACCGTAGAACGCCACGGGCGCAAACGCCGGCCATGGCTCCGCCGCGCCCCGCGCGTCTCCGGCGACCGCGCCGCCCGTTTTTGGTCAACGGATCGTGGACCGTTAGATCTAGATCCATTGGATCTAGATCGATTAGATCTCGCGCGTCCATTTTAATTTAGATCGGACGGCTCTCGATCGCGATCCGCGTCGAACCGGTACGGGCGAATCAGATCGCGCCGCGTGGCCGATTCTTTTTCTATTTCGAATAAAATTTAGAAATTAAAACAGAAAACTATTAAAACTTGCAAAATTCATAACTTTTCATCTGTAAATCCAAAATTGATAAACTTTATGCCATTGGAAAGCTCTGCTCATGTAGTTTATTTCTACATCATTTGTTTTTCCCTTTGACAAATTATAATTTGTATAATTATCAGAGGAGTATTTTGGCCATTAAAATAATAACTTAAATAATAAAAATGATTTAGAAATAAATGTAATTGTTTTAGGATTGTATTAGTTCCCTCTGTCCAGCAATATTAATAAATGTCCAAATTTAAGATGTCATAAAAAGAATAAAAGTTGTAATTATAGAAATCAAAGTTTTACTATATTATTTTAAAATTATTTAATTGATAAATAAAATAAGAAATACCTAAAAATTATATTTCATTTATAAATGACAGAAAATAAGAATTATTAATAAGTGTGTCCTATTATCATAGCATATCATTCATGCATACATGATTATGTTTAGTGTTGTGATGGTATTGTGTTGGTATTTATTTTATTCATTGTTTGTGCTATATTGTGAAGAAGAGGAAGGACTTGCTTGTGATTGTTATTCTGGCTGTGCTTGTTCCTCCTGTTACCAAGGCAAGTGACATTCATACAATATCCCATATTTTCTATATGCATAAGTAGTATATTTTGAGTAGTGTGCATGATAGGGATTTTTGATTTATTTTATAATGTTAAGTTAGTTTGTATTTTACAAATATCCTAGTAGTGTGTAGCCACCCTTTTTCTAAGCAGCCATGAAAAGATTTTATTAGTTGCTTAGCCATGCTGTAAAAATGTTTACCATGGTATGGAAATGTTTCTAAGTGTTAAAATCTAAAATATACATCTGGGTGGAATTGGTTGTTATGGTTTATGTTGAGTGACTTTTGGGACTATGCTTGTGGTTGTCATCGCCTAGGATGAATGTTTATTCTACTTAGGGCCACGAGTATGGTGGTTGTTACCCAGAAGTACACTTGTGGATGGCCACCCAGGAACGAAGAGATTACTAAGTCCCTCCAAGTTTAGAAGCTTCCCGTGCAACCTTTTGACAATGGGATTTGTCTAGAATGAGTAAGTTGTGGGAGTGCAACCTGTCAGCTTGACAAGCAGATGTAGAGATGATAGGTGGAACGGGTCTTGCTAGTATGGTTGCATTCTTCTTCTGAAAGTTCTTGTCTCAATTCTCTCCTTTCCATAATACACTCCGTGTGTATAGGATTTCTCGAACAAACTGAGTCTAAAGGTGAAAGTGCACAACCTCTGCAGAGTCGACAATCTGAGTTCTCAGCCGTGTCCCCAGAAATGGACTATTTCGAGCAACTGGACAAGGATGGGCAGAAGAATCTCAACACTGTTTTCATAAATTAAAATTTGACTAAGGAAAGAATTGTTGGTGCACATGGGCTTTATCCCTTGGTGCCAAGTCTTCGAGAAATAAAAGTGTTTTACAAAATGATAGGAGAAAACTTGCTTTCTGCAAATAGCCTTCAACCCCACCAAGACAAATATGCATATAGATGTTAGACTTGCCAGTATATGTCCACCATAGTCACTTGCCAATACAT
The DNA here is from genome assembly GCA_026929855.1 of Poa annua. Taxonomy (NCBI): domain Eukaryota; kingdom Viridiplantae; phylum Streptophyta; class Magnoliopsida; order Poales; family Poaceae; genus Poa; species Poa annua. Next base: position 32,354,716 of record CM049428.1, read on the forward strand.
CATTGTATTGACCTCCTTCGGGGGCTGCATATTCCAATGTGCAGGTAATTCTGATGCTGAATGATTTTGGCTCGAGTCTACACCCAACATGACTGCCTGTGGCGCATGCTTGAAGATGAGGCTCAATGTTATTTCGCTTTCGTTGTGAACTATGAACTTTAGCTAGCCTTCATGGCTATGCAAATTGTAATAAAGCCATATTTGGCTATTATTTTTGGATCTCGTTGTAGCAATTTTAATACTTATGCAATGGTACTTTATATTTTGTACTGTGGTGCTGGCAGTGATCCAGGGACTAGCACATAACACAGGTGTTCAACCTTTAATAAAAGTTGGGGTGCTACAAAATGGTATCAGAGCAAAGTGTTGCCTGTAGGTTCGAGCCCCTAGGATTGGTTAAGCCCTTTTTGGTCATAATGTTACCGTCTTTGAAGTATGTTGGATTCTAGCGGCATGGTGGGATGAAGCGGCCCGGGACAAACCTTACATGTCCACGTACATGAGACATGTTCCACAATATAAGTGGCTGGCCGGGTGCCTATCTCTCTCACTATAGTGAAAAATCCAATCTACGAAGAGTTGTTAATATCTGTTGATCACCTTAGGATTCTTGACTTAGTGTCCTTCTAAATTAATAATACACACCATGACTAGTACTTCCTTATCTTATTCAATTCTTGTTTTAATTTCCTTTCTTTCCTACCTAAAGGATGACGAGCTTTCACTTCACCACTGCGGAGGACTTCGAGAACATCCGTTTTGGCTGTTACCTTCTCGACATCAGCGAGAAGATAGGGTTACCACTACCCCAAGTAAAGGGATTCATTCTGAAGAAGTTTAACAAAGAGGGTTGCTGGGGAATAAAAGCAACACAGCCAGGACGTGGAGAGGAGCCCCCACTGGAGATCAAAATGGTTAGTGACTCCAAAGACAAAGGGCTCAATCTAGTCATGCAAGATTTGATTGGGCGCCTCTGCGGACGATACAGCACAGAGTTGAGGGGCCACTACTCCATTTTCTTTGGAAGGACAAACGAGGATGGAGAACCTTACCTGTATGATTTCGGAGAAAGAGGCAAGGCAAAACCCTTTAGCGTTTATTTCCAGGAGCTGGAAATCCTTGTCACCGAACTATATGAAGATCGACGCACCGAGCTCCTGAAGAACGTTGAGTTATGTGCCTTACTTAAGGAGAACGAAGAGAAGGTGAGAATTTAAGAGGAAGTGACTAAGACACAGGAAGAGAGATTCGCTGCACAAGAGGAGAAGTACAGGAGACAAGAGAAAAGAGTTCAAGAGAAGAACAAGACTATCAGGGATCAAAAGGCAGAACTCGAGAGCAATGAAGTCGAGTTCGAGGCTGATAGTGACTTGATCAAAAGGCTTCGTACTGAGAAGAGAGAGCTGCAAGAGAAGAACCTTGCCCTGGAGAAAGAAGTAAAGGAACTCAAGGATGTACTCGCCAATGAAGGAATCGAGATTCAGGAAATTGAAGAGGAGGAAGAGGACATGGTCGAGTAGTTAGTTAGTGAGACTACCATTTATCATACACCTCATTGTCTAGGTCTTGTATTGACCTACCAACTTCTGGTAAGGCAGTACATTTCCATGTATCCTCGGAACCTCGCGAGTTTATTTCCAAACTTTTATATCGCTTTCCTTAAACCAAAGGTTTTGATTTGTTTGCTGATTGTTTTTTTTATAAGTGGTGTGTTGTTGATGATGTGCTGGACTGGATTGTTTTGTGCATGGGTAGGATTTCTCCCTATAGTTCTATCTATCTTTTACTCATCCCTGCAAAAACCCCACTGATGCCTCCACGTCGTGATACCGACAACAACGAAGCTATGCAACAGCTGATGGCAGCTCAAGCCCAACTGATGACTATGATGACCCAGTTCATTGCAGCAACCAACAACAACAACAACAACAACAACAACAACAACAACAACAATAACAACCATCCACCACCACCCCCACCTCCAGTGGACAGACTTGCAAGATTTCTCAGGCTTAGACCTAATAAGTTCTCCTCTGCTACTGAACCCATAGTGGCGGATGACTGGCTCCGTTCAGTCAACAAGGACTTAGTAACCTGTGAGTGTTCTGAGGCAGAAAAGGTGAGGTTCACTACTCACCTATTGGAAGGACCTGCTGCCATGTGGTGGGAGACCTATCAAGTGACCCATCCCTTGGATGGCATGACTTGGGATGCGTTCAAGGATAGTTTCCGCAGTGCTCACATCTCCTCTAGCATAATGAATCTGAAGAAGGAGGAGTTTCGTAGCTTGAGGCAGGGAGGTAGAACCCTGAAGGAGTATATGGATGACTTCTGTACGCTATCAAGGTACGCACCAGAAGACATCGACACTGATGCTAAGAGGAAGGACAAATTCCTTAATGGACTTCGGGGAGAGCTAAAGATACCTTTGTCTGTGGCATATGCTCCTAACTATCAGATTCTGGTCGATCAGGCAATCACCCTGGACAATAACATCAGAAAGGAAGAGAATAGGAAAAGGAAGTTTGGTGCAAGTAAAGGTAACACTGAAGGGACTCACAAGAAACCACACACCTCAGAAGTCAGTGGCCATAAACCCTGGAACTACTCCAACAATGGTAGTGGCCAAAGGCATCATGGTCATAACCACAATGGAGGGTACAAAGGAAATAATGGTGGGTTCAAGGGAAACCATCACCATGGCCAAAACCATGGGAATGGTAATCCCCGTCCTAACTACGAAGGAAAGAAAGACTTGTCTAATGTGACTTGATTCAAGTGCAAGAAGACAGGACACTATGCAACTGAATGCCCAGAAAAGAAGGCTGATGAAAATTCCAAGCCCAATCCTTTCCAGAAAGGGCAAGTAAATCACCTCAACGTGGAAGAAGTTCATGATGAACCTGATGCTGTGATTGGTAAGTTCCTGCTCAATTCTTTTCCAGCATTGGTCTTATTTGATACTGGAGCATCGCATTCATTCATATCAAGAGCTTTTGTAAACAAACATGGGCTAGCCTAGGAAAGCTTAGGAAAACCTATTAGAGTGAGTTCACCTGGGGGTGAGATGATAGTAAATTCAGGCTGTAGGCAGTTAGAATTAAGGATTGGAAAATATCTTTTTCCAGCAGACTTAGTCATCCTAGAAACCCAAGGTTTGGATGCTATCATCGGAATGGATTGGATGACCCGTTTTGAAGGAATCATAGACTGTGCAAACAGAGCTATCACCCTCACCACCCCAGAAAAACAAAAGATTAAATTCAGATCAACTTTCGAACTTAAGAAAGTTAGGCTAAATTCTCTTAAGGGGATTAGCCTTCGTGATGTGCTGATTGTCCAAGAGTACCCAGATGTATTCCCAGAAGAATTACCGGGAATGCCACGTGATAGAGATGTGGAATTTCTCATTGAACTAAAACCGGGTACTGGACCAATAGCCAAGAGACCTTACCCAATGGCCGTCGATGAACTGAAAGAACTCAAGAAGCAGCTAGAGGAACACCTTCTGAAAGGATTTATCCGTCCAAGTTCTTCGCCCTGGGGAGCACCAGTTCTTTTTGTCAAAAAGAAAGATCAAACCCAGACACTAGTCACGGACTACAGAGATATAAATGAACACACCATCAAGAACAAGTATCCGTTACCCAAGATAAATGAATTATTTGATCAATTGAAAGGTGCATGTGTGTTCTCCAAGATTGATCTTCGATCAGGATATCTCCAAATGAAGGTTAGAGAGATGGATATACCAAAAACAGCGTTTGTTACAAGATATGGCTCGTATGAGTATACAGTAATGCCATTTGGATTAACCAATGCTCCAGCTTATTTCATGAATATGATGAATAAAGTGTTCATGGATTTTCTGGACAAGTTTGTGGTAGTGTTCATAGATGACATTCTGATCTACTCCGAGAGTCACAAAGAACATGAAGAGCATTTGCGCCTAGTATTGCAGAGACTACGTGAACATAAGTTATATGCCAAATTCAGCAAGTGTGAATTTTGGTTGGAACAAGTCGCATTCCTAGGACACATAGTATCCAAGGAGGGTATAGCAGTGGATCCTGAAAAGGTCTCAGCTGTAACCAATTGGGAACCACCATAGAATGTTGGAGAATTACGAAGTTTTCTTGGTCTAGCAGGATACTACCGAAGATTTATAGAAAACTTTTCCAAAATCGCCAAGGCACTGACGGAATTATTAAAGAAGGAGAACAAATTTGAGTGGACTGACGCATGCGAAGCCAGTTTTCAGGAGTTAAAGAAACGACTAGTTTCAGCCCCAGTTCTATGCTTACCTGATTTAGAGAAAGAATTCCAAGTATACTGTGATGCTTCACGCCAAGTCCTGGGAAGTGTGTTGATGCAAGAAGGCAGAGTGGCATCTTATGCCTCTAGACAGCTCAAGAAGCATGAAACAAATTATCCCACTCATGATCTCGAGTTAGCCTCAGAAGTACATGCCCTAAAAACTTGGAGACCCTACCTAATGGGAAAAAGATGTGAAGTGTTCACTGACCACAAAAGTTTGAAGTATATTTTCACTTAGAAAGAATTGAACATGAGGCAGAGAAGATGGTTAGAACTTATCAAGGATTATGACCTAAGTCTTCAATACCATCCTGGAAAGGCTAATGTAGTAGCTGATGCCCTGAGTCGTAAGGTTTATTTGAATGGCCTCACGGCAGGAGAAATACCTGAAGATTTATGCAGGGCATTCAAGGACCTCCGATTAGAAGTGGTACCAGATGGTTTTGTAGCCTCATTGGTAGTACAACCAAATTTGATGGACAATATACGTGAAGCTCAGAAGGGAGACAAGGATATTGAAGAAATCAAAGCCAATTTGAGAGCAGGAAAAGCCAAGGGATTTCATGAAGATGAGCAAGGAACCTTGTGGTTTGAAAAACGTGTATGTGTGGCAAATGATCCTGATCTTAGGAAGTTAATTCTACAAGAAGCCCATGAAACACCTTACTCCATTCATCCAGGAAATACCAAAATGTATATGGATGTGAAGGAGAGATTTTGGTGGAACAATCTGAAAAGAGAAATAGCAGAATATATAGCTAAGTGCGATGTATGCAGTCGAGTAAACGCTGAGCATCAGAAACCAGCAGGACTTTTGCAACCTTTGAAGGTACCAGACTGGAAGTGGGATTCTATTGGGATGGATTTCATCACCAGGTTACCAAGGACCAGATCAGGGTATGATTCTATTTGGGTTATTGTTTGTCGCTTAACCAAAATAACTCACTTTATACCCGTGAAGACCACCTATACCTGCACAAAGCTAGCTGATATTTACATGAAGAGGATTGTGTGCTTACACGGCGTCCCCAAGAGTATCGTGTCCGATAGAGGGACCCAGTTCACATCCCATTTTTGGAAGCAGCTGCATGAATCACTGGGAACTAGATTGGAATTCAGTACGGCATTTCATCCGCAAACGAACGGTCAGACTGAAAGAGTAAATCATATTTTAGAAGATATGTTAAGGGCTTGTGCGCTTGATTATGGGTCTAGTTGGGATGACAATCTACCCTATGCCGAGTTCTCTTACAATAACAGTTACCAAGCTAGCATTGAGATGGCACCATTTGAGGCTTTATATGGGAAGAAATGCACAACCCCATTGTTGTGGAGTGGTGTAGGAGAACGAAGTTTCTTTGGACCTGATATAATCCAAGAAGCTGAAGAGAAGGTCAGATTAATGAAAGATAGATTGAAGGTAGCACAGTCCCGCCAGAAAAGCTACGCGGATTCTAAACGTAGAGAAGTCGCCTACGAGGTGGGCGATAGAACCTATCTTAGAGTGTCGCCACTCAGGGGTGTGAAGAGGTTTGGAATTAAAGGAAAATTAGCACCTCGGTTTATTGGACCTTTTAAAATTTTGTCTCGTAAGGGTGAAGTAGCATATGAGTTAGAACTACCAGAAGCTCTGTCTGCGGTTCATAATGTGTTCCATGTCAGTCAGCTGAAGAAATGTCACCCCGAGATGATGGGAGTTCCTTTAAAGGATATTGTACCCCTTGAAGAAGTACAATTGGAGAGTGACCTGACCTACGAAGAGAAACCCATCAAGATATTGCAGACCGCAGAAAGAGTCACCCGTACCAAAACCATCAAGTTTTGTAAAATCCAATGGAACCATCACACCGAGGAAGAAGCCACCTGGGAACGAGAGGATGACCTCCGAGAAGACCATCCACACCTATTTGCTGAACTTTCCGAAGCTTGAGGCGAGCTTCCTCTTAAGGGGGTTAGTCTGTAACATCCCAAATTTTGCAAAAATTTAAAACTTTGCATTCAAGCATCATTCATCATTAGGCATAAAACTCCTTAAATAAATAAAATATTATCAATTTATTTAAGGGTAAGTATAATGTCAAAAAGTCCCATTTTTAATAACCTTTCGAAAACATATATTTATGAATTTTTCTGAAATGTTCTGAATAGGTTTAAAAATCATATTTGAAATCAGTGTTTAAAAACAGGAAATAATTCTTTTAAAAAGAAAAGGAAATCGGGCCGACCCGTTGGCTATCTGCCGCGCGCGCGTAGCCTATCAGCCCGCCAGCGGCCCAGCGCCCCGCGCTCTTGTTCGCAGTCGCTGACAGGTGGGACCCACCTGTCATCACCCCCGCGGAAACGTTCGTCCCCAAATCACGCCCCCGACCCCGACCGAAAACGCCGATTTGATTCGCACGATTATGGACGATTTACTGCTCCATTTATCTCGCATCCTCTCCCTACTAATAGCCCTCCTCGCTCTCGTCCGATTGCCCCAAACCACACCTCCCGAGAGCCCCTAGGCTGCCCGGTCGAGCTCACGCAATCCCGCCGTCGCCGTCGGTAAGAACTCCGCCGCCCGAGCAACTCCGGCCACCTCGGACCTCCTCTCCACCTCCCTTCGCTCCCTGCGAACCATGCGCATCGATTTGACACGGTGGGGCGTGTGTTTTTTCAGCGAAACTCCGCCTCCGTCCACGACCGAGAGGAACCGGCGTCGTGCGCAACTCCGGCGAGCTCTTCCGGGGAGACGAGGACGCTCCGGTCATCGCCACCGCGCCATCGCCCTCCCCTCGACGTCGCGCATCCCCTGGTGAGCTCCGTTTCCTCCTAGCACCGTAGAACGCCACGGGCGCAAACGCCGGCCATGGCTCCGCCGCGCCCCGCGCGTCTCCGGCGACCGCGCCGCCCGTTTTTGGTCAACGGATCGTGGACCGTTAGATCTAGATCCAATGGATCTAGATCGATTAGATCTCGCGTGTCTATTTTAATTTAGATCGGACGGCTCTCGATCGCGATCCGCGTCGAACCGGTACGGGCGAATCAGATCGTGCCGCGTGGCCGATTCTTTTTCTATTTCGAATAAAATTTAGAAATTAAAACAGAAAACTATTAAAACTTGCAAAATTCATAACTTTTTATCTGTAAATCCAAAATTGATAAACTTTATGCCATTGGAAAGCTCTGTTCATGTAGTTTACTTCTACATCATTAGTTTTTCCCTCTGACAAATTATAATTTGTATAATTATCAGAGGAGTATTTCGGCCATTAAAATAATAACTTAAATAATAAAAATGATTTAGAAGTAAATGTAATTGTTTTAGGATTGTATTAGTTCCCTCTGTCCAGCAATATTAATAAATGTACAAATTGAAGATGTCATAAAAACAATAAAAGTTGTAATTATAGAAATGAAAGTTTTACTATATTATTTTTAAATTATTTAATTGATAAATAAAATAAGAGATACCTAAAAATTATATTTCATTTATAAATGACAGAAAATAAGAATTATTAATAAGTGTGTCCTATTATCATAGCATATCATTCATGCATACATGATTATGTTTAGTGTTGTGATGGTATTGTGTTGGTATTTTTTTTATTCATTGTTTGTGCTAGATTGTGAAGAAGAGGAAGGACTTGCTTGTGATTGTTATTCCTACTGTGCTTGTTCCTCATGTTACCAAGGCAAGTGACATTCATACAATATCCCATATTTTCTATATGCATAAGTAGTGTATTTTGAGTAGTGTGCATGATAGGGATTTTTGATTTATTTTATAATGTTAAGTTAGTTTGTATTTTACAAATATCCTAGTAGTGTGTAGCCACCCTTTTTCTAAGCAGCCATGAAAAGATTTTATTAGTTGCTTAGCCATGCTATAAAAATGTTTACCATGTTATGGAAATGTTTCTAAGTGTTAAAATCTATTAATATACATCTGGGTGGAATTGGTTGTTATGGTTTATGTTGAGTGGCTTTTGGGACTATGCTTGTGGTTGTCATCGCCTAGGATGAATGTCAATTCTACTTAGGGCCACGAGTATGGTGGTTGTTACCCAGAAGTACACTTGTGGATGGCCACCCAGGAACGAAGAGATTACTAAGTCCCTCCAAGTTTAGAAGCTTCCCGTGCAACCTTTTGACAATGGGCTCTGTCTAAAATGAGTAAGTTGTGGGAGTGCAACTTGTCAGCTTGACAAGCAGATGTAGAGATGATAGGTGGAACGCGTCCTGCTAGTATGGTTGCATTCTTCTTCTGAAAGTTCTTGTCTCAATTCTTTCCTTTCCATAATACACTCCGTGTGTATAGGATTTCTCGGACAAATTGAGTCTAAAGGTGAAAGTGCACAACCTCTGCAGAGTCGACAATCTGAGTTCTCATCCGTGTCCCCGGAAATGGACTACTTCGAGCAACTGGACAAGGATGGGTAGAAGAATCTCAACACGGTTTTCATAAATTAAAATTTGACTAAGGAAAGAATTGTTGGTGCACATGGGCTTTATCCCTTGGTGCCAAGTCTTCGAGAAATAAAAGTGTTTTACAAAATGATAGGAGAAAACTTGCTTTCTGCAAATAGCCTTCAACCCCACCAAGCCAAATATGCATATAGATGTTAGACTTGCCAGTATATGTCCACCATAGTCACTTGCCAATACATCATTGTATTGACCTCCTTCGGGGGCTGCATATTCCAATGTGCAGGTAATTCTGATGCTGAATGATTTTGGCTCGAGTCTACACCCAACATGACTGCCTGTGGCGCATGCTTGAAGATGAGGCTCAATGTTATTTCGCTTTCGTTGTGAACTCTGAACTTTAGCTAGCCTGCATGGCTATGCAAATTGTAATAAAGCCATATTTGGCTATTATTTTTGGATCTCGTTGTAGCAATTTTAATACTTATGCAATGGTACTTTATATTTTGTACTGTGGTGCTGGCAGTGATCCAGGGACTAGCACATAACACAGGTGTTCCAACTTTAATAAAAATTGGGGTGCTACAAGAGTAAAAAGGATGGTCCTTTGAAATCCAATTGATCATTAAGAGTAATGATACAAGGTAGTAATGGTTGTATGACATGTTGGTCTATTATGTAATATTAGACATCATACAGAAACCATATTATCTGCTCGATGAAATATAACCGATGTTCTTAGGAAAAGAACAGTTGTAAAAGTAAATTTAGAATTTACTGGAAGTAGAAGTGCGTTAGTTGATGGATTGACATTAGAATGTCAAGTTTTCTGCATTGATGTGAAAGTATGTAGATGTCGCAAGTTTGTAATCGTTACAAGCGGCTCATAGTGACTGAGTGTGTTTTTTAGGCAGTTATCTGGTTGGTATAATCAGAGTAAGCGCTGGGAAACAGAAGTCTCACTTAGTTACGGTATTTGCATATATGTTATTGGATAACATGGTGATATCAAGCAAGATGATATCAGTGAATCGCAAAAGTATGCACAATCATGTATTGTGCAGATTGTCAGAGTAACACTCTTCCACAAGCAAGCATTATCAAATGATTCTTTTTTGATAAGGGATTTTGATAAAGTAAAATGCAGCTAGTTTATTTGTACTCTAGTGCAAGTGGGAGACTGGAGGAGATATGCCCTAGAGGCAAATAAATAAGTAGTATTTGTTGCATTATCTCATAAGTTTATAATAGGTTTGTGTATTATGCTATAACTGTATTAATCGGAATTATTAATACACGTGTGATACATAGACAACCAGGTCCCTAGTGAGCCTCTATATGAACTAGTCCATTGGGCAACAGTTGATCGAGATTCCCGATCAAGGACAATGACGTCGGTTGACAATGGGGTCATCTTATTAGTTGAATAAGATTATGGACATACGCAAAGTATTGCAATAAGATCGTATTACGATGTTTGTCATTTGCAATAGATAAGAATATGATAGATTATTCCTTAGGCCGTGAGACCGTACTTATTGATGAATCGTAGGGGTGCTTTGAGAGCATCAAACGTTGTGTCTTATATAGCATGACAATAACGGTGTCCATCTTGGGTATCCCAAAAGAGCATCGAGACATAAGGATCAAGAGCGGGATTTGTTCATTCTTGTAATGGAAAGATACTCTGGGCCCACTCGGTGAGATTACATCTATATAGCTGCGCAGCTTATGACTAGGTCATGGAGATGTAATATCGCAGACGAGTTAATAACCTTTGTCGGTAACGAGATACAACAAAGACATCGGTGTGTCTACGATCATATCTCGGACAAGGTAGTATCGCAAAAACAAAGGGAATGAATATCATATTTATGGTTCAACGACGATATTCATAGAATGCACAGGGGTTGTCATTTGTGAGAGGAGTGTCTCGACCATGTCTGGAGTGTTCTCGAACTGTAGCGTAACAAACTTAAGGTCTTAACGACACCAGGAGATAGGTTCTGGAATATTATAGGTTTTTGTTGGAGAGAGAGAAATGATCCGGAGAGAGTTCAGGTGGTCCGGAAGGAGTTCCGGGAAGGTCTGGAATGGTTCCAGAGATGTCAGAAAGTTGTTCGGGTGATTTAGAAATTGTTTTAGAGTCACGGGATATTAAATAGTATTTAAATATATTAATTATGAATTAATAATATTTTATATTAATTTAATATTAATTAAATAAAGGAAAAAAGGGGGCTCCCACCGACATGATCCCTAAGAGGGCCCAAGAGGGGGAGCCGCACCACCAAAGGAAAAGGGGGCTTGGGCCCCCTAGTCCGAGTTGGACTACGAGGGGGGCCAGCCCATGGGGGGTTCGGCCGAACCCCCCCCCCCCCTCCCCCTCTCGTCCTTTAGTCCCACATGGGGGAGCTAGGGAGTTTGCACACCCCCTCTCGCCTTTATATAGCAAGGCATATTAATTGGATTAATTCATTGGAAAATACAATTAATTGTATAGCAGGCCGGCCGAGTTGCTTCTCCGCCCGTTTTGCCCCCTATCTCCACCTAAGCTATACCGTCGGGCGCCGTTGCCCTGCGGGATTCCACATAAGATCTACCCCTGCGATTTCAGCTGGATCTGAATGAGCGGGGGTTGTCGTTAAGTTCCGTATGTTTGTGAGTGCTCGGAGGCAACTCTTTTGAGGAGCCTGAGCGACGTCGTCTCGCCCCTGCAGCCGCCGCGCCACCTCCCCCTCTGCCGCCGACGCCTCCCCCCTGCCGCCGTCGCCTCGCTACCTTCTGCCCGACGCCCGACGCTCGTCGACGCAGGTCATCGTCGACACCCCGGCGTCATCGTCTTCGTCATCGCGGCAAGTTCTCCACGACCTCGAGGTCGGCTACGCACGACTTTATCGTCAACGCTTGTGCGGGGGCGTAATCCCTGCTATCGGTCTACATGGAGGTAATGTAACCCGTTCCGCCACCGTTATCACATGTACTAGATAGATAGATCCTGGCTAGTTAGGGTTTCGTTCGCTAGAAAAATTATTGTTTTCTGCACCGTAACCCCTTCAGTGCTATCCTCATTAGGCTCTGGAAAGTGGCTCCAGCGTTCTTCAGGCCGAAGGGAATGCAGACATAGCAATACACACCGCAAGGGGTGAGGAAAGCCATCTTCTCCTCGTCTTCCTTAGCCATTTTTTTCTGGTGATAACCAGAGAAGGCGTCGATGAAGCAGAGGAGGTCGCAGCCTGCCGTGGAGTCCACAATCTGGTCGATTCTTGGCATGGGATAAGGGTCTTTGGGGTAAGACTTGTTCACATCAGTGTAGTCGATGCAGAGGCGGCCTTGAAAGTGCATTCTATGCACTCCCAGATTTTTGTGACTAATGACAACACAAAAGGTTTTCTAATGTTTGTGATGAAGCATGCAGGTTCTCTTACAGCTCGCTTGATAAAGAGGAACACTTATTTTGCCTAAGTTTCAATTCTACTTCACTTGGTCTTTCATCAGGATTTCAGTCAGGAGATTTCCGGGACTCGGAGATTTCCGGTCCCCAGACCGGAGATCTCCGAGCTAATCAAGTTTTTCACTAAGTCTCAAATCAGATGCGTACTGACTCCAACTCAAGCTGAGCCGGAAATGCTCTCGGAGATTTCCGGCACTCGGAGATATCCGAGCCCCAGTCTGGAGATCTCCGAGTGACAGAGGAATTTCAACCAAGTCCAGAACTCAAAATGCGTACTGACTCCAACACAAACTTAGCCGGAAATGCTCTAGGAGATTTCCGGTGCTCGGAGATTTCCGAGCCCCAGTCCGGAGATATCCAAGTGTTAGAGAATTTTCTACCAAGTCAAGAAGCCCAACCAGTACTTATCCAGAGTCAAGCACAGCCGAAATTCCTACCGGAAATTTCCGGAGTCCGGAGATCTCCGGTCCTCAACCCGGAGATTTCCGGGCTGGCGACTGTACAACAGGCAGATTTTGGAGAGGGGTATAAATACCCCTCCACCTACCTCCAGCAGTTTAAGCTTCCAGATTTTCTCTCTCCTCCATTGGTGGCTAAACTTGTTTCTTCCGGATCTCCCAATCTAGCCACTCAAGTCCTTTGATACTTGGGGATCTGAGGGAGAAGCCACCGATCTACAACTCCACTGAAGCGTTTTGATTTCCCCCCTCTATTTCTTGAGGGGCAACGAATCTAGGGTTCCTTTGTGGATAGCTAGGTTCAACTTTGTGTGTTCTTGATCCTTTGTGGATTCCTTTGTGGATTTGACCTGTTGTGGTCTTTCTGGGAGCCCCCAATTCAGTTGTGGGTGTGTGCATCACGCATTTGTACGGGATCTTCTACGCCCTTAAAGGAGTCCTCTCATATTGATGATAATTGGATCAAGAGGAAGTATGTTAGCTCTATGATGGCATGTGAGCCAACCGATGTCAAGAGTCTACAAGGAAGACACAACTACCATCTCATGACATCTAATGAGGTTATGCAAGAGATTGCCGCATACAAGGTAGCCACTAAGAATGCTCAAGACGCAAGGGGCAAGGGCTCTTGGAATGCAAAGAGGCACAACCAACCTTGACTTGAAGGCTACCGTTGAGGAAGACAACGATGATGATGATCTTGGAAGCTTTGCCGCCATATCCGAGGAAGCACTCAAGATTGCTTACAATGATCATCTCGCACTTGCGGCTCGCACCTTTTGGAACAACCCCTCAAGAGGCAAGATGCGTTTTGACAAGAGTGCACCTCAAGCCGATAGGGTCTCACCCTGCAAGTCAAGGACATGTTACAATTGTCAAGACAAGTTCCATTTCGTTGCCGAGTGCCCTTATGAGAAAAGAGAAGAGCATGGTGGACGTCTAGTGCTCAAGGACAAAACCAAGATGCCTCCCAAGAAGGCCTATGGAAAGAAGAGGCCTTTTAACAAGAAGCCTCGCATCATCTTGTTGACTCAAGAGGAGTATCCTACCGATGATGAAGAGTCGGAGGAAGAAACGCCTAATGAAGTGGCGGCTCTTGCCACCACATCGACAACTACCGTTTCTCCATCAACAACAAGAACTCCTTCAACTACGACAAGCTCTTCATCGTCTCTATTCACATCGCCAAATGAGAACTCCATCACCAAGAGCTCAAGGTGTCTTATGGCAAAGGCATCAGAGGTACCTTTATCCTCTTCCTCTCTCATGAATGAAATGAATGAACTTGATGATGCCTCTAGCCTTCAAATCAAGCAAGAGCTTGTGGCTTTTGACTCTTTTATCACTAACTTGCAAGGTGATAGCAAGAAACATGTCGGTGCCCTCATGGCTCGGATTGGTGAGCTAGAGCATCTCAATGAAGAGAAGGGTAAGATAGAAAGAGAAGACGCTAGTTCTCTATCTTACTTGAAATCCTCTCTTGAGGAGGTTGAAGAGTCTCATGCTCGTCTTGAGGAGCAACTTGAAACTATTGAGGAAACTCATAATTCCTCACATGCTAAGCTCATTAAGGATCGTGACATGTACTTTGCTAAATTCAAGGTGGCTCAACAAGATAAAGCAGAATTTGCGGTTGGGCATGTTAGACTCATTGAGGACATGGAGAAGCTCGTCATAGCTCACAAGGATTTGGAGAGTGAACATGCTCTTCTAAAGGAGTCGTATGCTCAACTCCAAACTCGGCTAATTAACCTTGATTCTCTTAGCATCTCTACCTCTAAGTGTTCGTGTGATAATGCTAATCTTGTGAAGGAGAATGCTAGGTTGAAGAGTGAGATGACTAAGGCCTCTACATCCAAGATCATCCTTCTCAAGGGTAAGCAAGTTGTTGAGACTCCCATCGTGGAGCCTCACACTCGACAAGGAAAGGAAGGTCTTGGATATGTGCTTCCCATGAAGATGAATGCCAAGAAGGGTATTTCCAAGAGCGTCAACCCCATCCAAGCCAAGAAGGCCGACTCCATTCAATCCAAGGAAGGTTTTGCGAGTAGGAATGCCACAAGGGGCAAGCCTACTCGTAAAGATCACGCCGAGGACAACAACCCTAACTATGCTTTATATGTCGATTATTATGGGAATGTTTGTGCTCGTTACATTGGACCCTACTATGGTTTTATTTCATATGCTATTTGGGTTCCTAAGTCTCTTGTCGCTAACCATAAAGCACCCATTGTGAAGCAATGGGTTGCTAAATGCAAGAAGTGATCTCTTGTAGGACCTTGCTCCCGGTGGTTCAAAATGGATAATTGATAGTGGATGTACAAGTCATATGACCGGGAGCAAAGAACTCGTCACGGAGTTGAAACCTAATGAAGATCAAGTATTGGTGACTTATCAAGGTCTAAGGTAACCGGGCTTGGCAAAGTGGTAGTTGCCCCCGACACTACTCTAGTCAATGTTATGCTTGTTGAATCTCTTGGCTATATTTGTTATCGGTTCGTGCCTTAAAAAAGATGGGGCTCTCTCCCTTCTTTGATAAGGACATTGTGGTCCTCTTGTGGAGCAAGTCGCTAAGAGTGGCTTTCGTGGGATACGTGGAGCATGAGATATATGTGGTGGACTTCTCCGGAGCCACCACTTCTCAAGCCATGTGTCTCTTCGGAAAAGCCGACGTGGGTTGGCTTTGGCATCGCCGACTAGCCCACGTAAACATGCGTACTTTGCAAAGTCTCCACAAGGGTGGCCACATCCTTGGACTAAAAGATCATGTTTTCTTTTCAAGGGATCGAATTTTTAGAGTTTGTGTGGAAGGCAAGATGCATGATATTCCTCATCCAAGAAAGACCATCATATCTTTGTCCCGGATTTTGGAGCTCCTTCATGTTGATCTATTTGGACCAATTCCGGAGATAAGTCTTGGTGGCAAGAAATATTGCCTCGTGATTGTTGATGACTATTCAAGGTATACATGGGTCTATTTCTTCAAGACCAAGGATGAAACTCCACAAGTCTTCATCGACTTCTCAAAGGAAGTTCAACGCCAACATGACCTTCCCATATTGGTTGTTCGAAGTGACAATGGGTCGGAATTCAAGAACTACACTCTTAACGACTTTCTTAGTGAAGAAGGCATTCGTCATCAATATTCCTCTGCTTACACTCCTCAACAAAATGGCGTTGCCGAAAGAAAGAACCGGAGTCTCATCGATATGGCGAGATCTATGTTGGCGGAGTTCAAGTCTCCCATCAACTTTTGGGCGGAGGCTATTTCCACCGCTTGTCACTCATCAAATCGCCTCTACTTCTGCAAGGGCTTGAAGACGACTCCATATGAGATCCTTACCGGCAATAAACCCAACATTGGCTACTTCCGAGTGTTTGGATGTAAGTGCTATTATCTCGTCAAGGGTGTCCGTTTGGGTAAGTTCCACTCTAAATCTATTGAGGGGATTTTTTTCGGATATGGTAGCGAGTCCCACACTTATAGAGTCTTTGATAAATCCTCCCGGATTATCATAGAGTCTTGTAGTGTGGAATTCGATGAAAATGATGGCTCCCAAATGGAGCAAGTTGGTGTTTGTGATGTAGGTGATGAACAACCTTTTGATGCCATTAAGAATATGGGGGTGGGCTTTCTTCGCCCCATTGAAGTCCATCAAGAAGTTGTTCAAGAAGACTCAAGTTCTCCCATCAAGGAGACCTCACCATCACAAGAACCTCAAGGTGGCTCACCCATAGCAAATGATGAATCCCCTCAAGAACAATCTCAAGATCTTCCTCAACAAGAGCATGCTATTTCTTCTCAAGATGAAGCTCATGATGATCATCAACAAGATCTTCATCAACAAAAAGATCATGCCTCCTCCACCAAGATTATTGAAGACAACTCCACTTCTCCAAGTTCTACTCAAGGGCAAGATCATCCTTCTCCACCACATGAAGAGACCTCTCATGATGATCAAGGCCCTCAAGAAGGTCAAGAAGAGGATCCAAATGATCAAGATGGTCAAGAGATTGTACCTACAACAAGGGCGGCAATTGAAACTCGTCGTCAAGCTCGCTTCGCAAAGTCATTGGAACTTAGGGCATTATCTCTTGACAAGGTCAGTGGTGATATACGAGCAAGGGTCTCCACACGAAGTCAATTAGCTCACTTTAGTGAGCATCAAGCTCACATTTCCATGGTCGAGCCCAAGAAAGTATTCGATGCTCTTGAAGATCCCGATTGGCTAGGGGCTATTCATGAAGAACTTAACAACTTCGAGCGCAACAAAGTGTGGCGCCTAGTTGAAAAGCCTAAAGATTGCCGCAACGTTATTGGCGCTAAGTGGATCTTCAAGAACAAGCAAGATGAACATGGTATCGTTGTAAGGAACAAGGCGCGGTTGGTGGCCCAAGGCTTTTCTCAAGTCGAAGGCATCGATTTTGGAGAAACTTTTGCACCGGTCGCAAGACTCGAATCGATACGTATTCTCATCGCTTATGCTTCTCACCATGGTTTCTAATTGCAACAAATGGACGTAATAAGCGCTTTTCTTAATGGTCCCTTGCAAGAACTTGTGTATGTTAAACAACCCCCGGGCTTTGAAAACCCCAACCATCCTCACCACGTCTATGTCTTGGACAAAGCTCTCTATGGCCTTAAACAAGCCCCCCGTGCATGGTACGAGCACTTGAGAGAGTTCTTGATAGACCGTAGATTTGAGGTTGGGGTAATCGATCCCACTCTTTTCACTAAAAAGGTTAATGGTCAACTCTTCATTTGTCAATTATATGTCGATGACATTATCTTCGGTTCTACTAACCGTGTGTTCAATGATGAGTTTTCCACGTTAATGACCGACAAGTTCGAGATGTCCATGATGGGTGAACTCAAGTTCTTTCTTGTCTTTGAGATAAAGCAATTGAGGGAAGGGACTTTCATATGTCAAGCCAAGTACATTCAAGATATGATCAAGAAATTCAAATTGCTTGGACTTAATGGTGTGACTACCCCTATGCAAACCAAGTGCCACCTCCAACTCAACCCCGACGGTAAAGAGGTAGACCAAAAGGAGTATCGTTCTATGATTGGGTCTCTTCTTTATTTGTGTGCGTCTAGGCCCGATATCGTTTTAAGCGTTGGAGTGTGTGCTCGTTATCAAGCTGCGCCTAAGGAAAGTCATTTGATGGCCGTGAAGAGAATCTTCAGATATTTGGTTCATACCCCTTGCTTTGGGTTGTGGTATCCCAAAGATGGCACCATGTCTCTTTGTGGATACACCGACTCCGATTGGGCGGGCGACATTGATGATAGGAAGTCCACATCCGGGACGTGTCACTTTCTTGGAAGATCTTTGGTGAGTTGGTCCTCGAAGAAACAAAATTGCATCTCATTATCCACGGCGGAGGCCGAGTACGTCGCCGCCGCAAGCGGGTGTACTCAACTTCTTTGGATGCGGCAAACTTTAAAGGATTACGGTGTCCTCTTGGACAAAGTGCCGCTTTTATGTGATAATGAGAGTGCCATAAAAATTGCATACAATCCGGTGCAACATTCAAGGACCAAGCACATTGAAATTCGTCCTCACTTCATCTGTGATCACGTGGCACAAGGAGATATTGATCTATCATATGTTGGTACAAGATATCAATTGGCGGATATCTTCAGGAAGCCCCTTGATGAAGCCCGCTTTTGCTACTTGAGGAATGAGCTCAATATCATCGATTCTCGGGCCTTGACTTGAACTCCGTACACACACTCCAACGTCTAAGTCTTTATTAGACCTAGAGGTACGCATGGACTTAGGGGGAGTGTTTTCCTAATACATTGGACTCTTCCTCCCCCTATTATGCATATAGTGACATATCATTGCTAAAACTTCAAATTAAATCTAATTTGTGAGCTTCAATGTTGAGATATAGTTATGGACCCAAGATATATCTTCGCGGTACCATGCTACAACTCATACACGGTGGCCTCGGCCACCAACACTCTTTTTTTTCTTTGGATTCTATTTGGTTTTATTTTTGATTCTCACTTGCATTGTCTTTGGGTCTTTTGGGAAAACACACTCTTGGTTGGTCTTCTCTTGTGTTTTATGGTTCTTGCAACTTGAGTGTGTATTCTTTATTTAGTTTGAGTGTCTATCCTAAGCCTTTCACTATCTTTAACCATGCTTTTCCCCACTCATGTTCCCTTTTGTTTTCTTGTTCCTGGAGTTTTTGGGTTTGAACGGAAATCTCCGAGCCTTACTCGGAAATCTCCGGTCCACCAGAGAATTTAGAGACCAAGTCCATTCAAAAATCAGCACTGACCTGTGATGATTATTGACCGGAAATAGTACCGGAAATTTCTGGTGTCCGGACATTTCCGGGCTGAGACTCAGAAATCTCCAGCCCCTGCGATTTTTCGGCACTAAGTACTTTTCATTTTTGGCACTGACCTCAGGCGAAGCTGAATCGGAAATAGAGCCGAAAATCTCCGGTCCGATGTCCGGAAATCGCCGAGCGTGCGAAAGGTTTCTAGGGCTAAGTCCGAATCCGGAAATAGCCCCGGAAATCTCCGGCACCCGGAGATCTCCGAGCCTCAGTCCGGAGATTTCCGGTTCAAATTTTTCTGCCTATATAAGGGCACGGGTGGACCGGCCGGTTCGGCCAGTTCATCCACCCCGTGCCCTATTCCTCTCTCTCGTCCAAAAATCTCCAAATCTTCCGTTCCTTGCTACGGGTGGATCGTTCAAGGGTTTCTCGCGTGCTTCGGGGATCTTCTTCTCCTCCTCGAGGGCTTCGATTTCATCCTCACGCTTTCCGCGATGTCTTCCGGTAACTCCTTGTTTTTCAAATCTAGGACGAAACTAGTTTTCGTTTAACCTAGCCGGTTTAGGAGGTTGTTGCTTGTTTCCTTTGGTAGAATTGCTCCCCTTGGCATTCTCTACACTCCACGTGCACAAATCTGTTTTTCGTTCATAGTTTTTGTTCAAATCTGTCAAAATTTCCTGCAGACCGAAAATCTCCGAGTCAGACTCGGAAATCTCCGGACCCCGGAGATCTCCGAGTCAGACCCGAAAATCTCCGACCTACGCAGAATCAAATCAGCTAAGGACAGAAACTGTGTTTGCAAAAACTTCTCTAGTACGTTCCATTTTCATTCTCGGACATGAGTGCTTACCCCATATGCTTTCCATCCTCTCTTTGCTGTGTGTTTGCAGGTTCCAACCCTCGAGGCCGTTTCAAGCAAATCTCTACACGTGGAAGAGGCAAACCAGTTCATTCTCGCCCTCCCAGTGGGTCCTCAAGTGAAGATAGCGCACCTGCTGAGTCTGCAGCCCTGCTCAGGAGAGCCACTGGGACTAGCAAGAAAAAGAGGCCCGAGCTCCGTCTTGAAGACTTCAACAAAGGCTGTTTTCGCAAGTGGCGAAGTGAGCTCTCCTACAATGTGGAGTCTGATGATCCTAAGTACTTTTGCACTGAGATGGCATGGCTCTACAGGGAAGTATATCAGAAGTTCTCAATTGACAAGCCCATCTGCCCCATGAAGTGGATTGACTTTGACACATTAATGAAGAATGCTGATTATTTTGGTGGTGCTGTCAAGGTATGTGGACTTCTGGGTTTGGAGCACTTGATGAGGACTGAGTGCAACTACAGCGTATCTCTTATCCATCAGTTCTATGCTACTGTGGTGTTTGACTCCTCAGAGGATATTTGGATGACCTGGATGTCTGGCAGGCAACGCTTGACTTCCTCTTTCCGAAAGTTTGCTTGGATTCTTGGTTGTCCCTTCAGTGGTTTGTCTGTTCCAGCTGGCGCCCGCATGCATGTCCATGGCATGTCTTACAACAAACATGTCATGTCTGATCTTTACCAGCCTGGAGGAAGGATTGGCTCTCAGAATGGTCTCCTCCCTACTTATGATATTCTGCTTCGCATGTTCCGTTGGACCATTGCTCCCATTGCAGGCAATGCGGACAATATTGCTGGGGCTCTAGTCAACTTGACGGCCAAGGCTCATGCGGCCTATCTTGGTGAGTATGAGGTTGAGCAGGAGGCCTACAAAGTGGATGACATGGATTTCATTTTCCAGGAGATGTCTCTAGCAGTTTTCGAGAGGAACGTTCCTCCGTATGCTCCCTATGTGATGTTACTCATCAAGAGGCTCTACAAGCTTTCCGAGCAAGACGGAGATGATTTTGATGTAGCCTTTGGTACTCAGCCCCACAAGGCATTCCTGCTTATCCAGAAATCTGCTCACCTTGTTCAACAACAAGCCACCATGCAAGATATCAACGAGGATGAGATTTTTTGTGGTCCATCTCGGGTTCCCTCCAATCCCAACATCAAGAAAGCTGCCAAGAAGAGTCGCCCATGGGTAGTTCAAGCAATTGAGAAAATCATGAACATGAACTGTTGCATTCACAGTGAGAACTACTCCATCTACTCTCAGAACCATCACATTATGAAGCGCCAACAAGAGATGATGGCTCATATGAAGATGCCTGCTCCGAAGCACCCTTTGAAGCATGTGATTCCTTTCAAGGATTGGAATGCAGATGGACTCACTTTTGATTGGGATGATGCAAAACCAGAGGACACCGATCTTGAGTATGATGATGATGATGCTGAGGAGGAGGAGGATGATGATGCCGAGGGGGGTTCCGACTCTTGAGTCATGGGTCGTTAGTGGAACCTCCTCCCTTTTTGGTATCTTGATGCCAAAGGGGGAGAAGTATCTCTAGGACTCTCGGGATTTGCATGGGATGGGATCACTTCTTTCTTTTCGTTTTGTTTTTTAAAGTGCTCCCTATTTTCGTGACTGTTTATTTTTCTTCATGTGTGTGAGACATGAGTACTGTTAAATTCTCTATTGTAATAACTCTATTGTCTAAGTTTCTTGCTTCTTTGGGGTATTGTGTATTTGTGTGTTTTGTAAAATCTAGGGGGATTGTTGATCCTAAGGAACGTGCACTTTGTATTCCAAAAACTTCCTAAAATAGTGCACTCACTTAGGGGGAGCTCCCTCTATATTTTGCAAATCCGTTCTCCTTTCGTGTTGTCATCATTCGCCAAAAAGGGGGAGATTGAAAGTGCATTCTATGCACTCCCAGATTTTGGTGACTAATGACAACACAAAAGGTTTTCTAATGTTTGTGATGAAGCATGCAGGTTCTCTTACAGGTCGCTTGATAAAGAGGAACACTTATTTTGCCTAAGTTTCAATTCTACTTCACTTGGTCTTTCATCAGGATTTCAGTCAGGAGATTTCCGGGACTTGGAGATTTCCGGTCCCCAGACCGGAGATCTCCGAGCTAATCAAGTTTTTCACTAAGTCTCAAATCAGATGCGTACTGACTCCAACTCAAGCTGAGCCGGAAATGCTCTCGGAGATTTCCGGCACTCGGAGATATCCGAGCCCCAGTCCGGAGATCTCCGAGTGACAGAAGAATTTCAACCAAGTCCATAACTCAAAATGCGTACTGACTCCAACACAAACTTAGCCGGAAATGCTCTACGAGATTTCCGGTGCTCGGAGATTTCCGAGCCACAGTCCGGGGATCTCCAAGTGTCAGAGAATTTTCTACCAAGTCAAGAAGCCCAACCAGTACTGATCCAGAGTCAAGCACAGCCGGAATTCCTACCGGAAATTTCCGGAGTCCGGAGATCTCCGGTCCTCAACCCGGAGATTTCCGGGCTGGCGACTGTACAACGGGCAGATTTTGGAGAGGGGTATAAATACCCCTCCACCTACCTCCAGCAGTTTAAGCTTCCAGATTTTCTCTCTCCTCCATTGGTGCTGAAGCTTGTTTCTTCCGAATCTCCCAATCTAGCCACTCAAATCATTTGATACTTGGGGATCTGAGGGAGAAGCTACTGATCTACAACTCCACCGAAGCGTTTTGATTTCCCCCCTCTATTTCTTGAGGGGCAACGAATCTAGGGTTTCTTTGTGGATAGCTAGGTTCAACTTTGTGTGTTCTTGATCCTTTGTGGATTCCTTTGTGGATTTGACCTGTTGTGGTCTTTGTGGGAGCCCCCAATTCAGTTGTGGGTGTGTGCCTCACGTGTTTGTACGGGATCTTCTCCGCCCTTAAAGGAGTCCTTAGTGGAAGAGTGGATTCGCACCTTTGTGGTCGAATTCACAGGAGAATAGGGTGAGACCTTTGTGGCGTTGAGCAAACCTATGTGGTAGCTCACACCCCTCCAACGAGACGTACACCTATGTGGTGGAACTCGGGATAAAATCGGTGTCTTTGAGTTCCTACGGTTGTCTTGTTCCACTCTCCTTTACTGCATTCCTGTACTTGTATAGTTTCCTTGTTGTCTTTCACTTGTATCACCTAGTTGCACATTTAGACAACTTACTTTCCGCTAGCCTAAAACTGAAAAACACATAAAAATTGGTCACCACCTATTCACCCCCCCCCCCCCTCTAGGTGGTCAACTGCCGTTCAGGCCTCCTCCAGCAGGTTTTGGGACGACCACGCCGTTGGAGAGCCAAGTGGGGTGTGCGACTTCGCGGACGACATTTGCCGCTTTTAGCTTCTCGACCTCTTTGACGATGAATGCTAGCTTCTCGGGGGCTTGTTTTCTTGCTTTTTGCTTGACGGGGCGTGCGTTTGAACACACGGCTAAGCGGTGCTCGATCACCTTCCTCGGTACACCGGACATATCTGACGGAGTCTAAGCGAACATGTCAGAATTTGTCCGGAGGAAGGCGACGAGCGTGCTTTCCTATTTGGGAGGCAGCGCAGCGCCAATGGTGAAGCTAGCCCCCGAGCCTTCAGCCCCCGAGCTGCTGGGGCTTAGAGAGACTTTCTTTGTAGCGGCTGGCTTCTGGGAGAACAGCTGCTTCTTCTTCTTTGGTGTTTCGAGAGGCTCCATGTCCTCGTCTGCAGGGAACTCCATGGCGGCTACCTTGTAGGCTGTCTCGACAGCGCGCGTAGCATCCAGGACGTGTCCACGGATGGTGATTGTGCCAGCGCTGCCGGGGATCTTGACCATGTTGTAGGCATGATGTGTGACGGCCATGAATTTCGTGAGGGCGGGGTAGCCGAGGATGGTATTGTACGGCAGGCCGATGTGCGCAACATCGAAGTTGATGTGCTCAGTGCGGTAGTTTTCCTCGCTGCCAAAGGTGACGGCAAGTCTGACCTGCCCCAGAGGCTCGATCGAGCCGCTGGTGACTCCCGTGAAGGGCCTATAGGGCATGAGCCGCTCGTAGGGCACTTGAAGCGCTCCGAACGTCTCAATGGAGATGACATTCAGGCCTGCTCCACCATCAATGAGTGTCTTGGAGACGACGATGTTGTCGATGGTGGGGCCACAGACCAGCGGGAGGGTTCCAACAGTCTTGGTGGACTTGAGGTGGTCCTGAGCGTCGAAGGCGATGGTGTACTGCGACCACTTGAGGGTCCTGGAGGTCTCGAGGCTGGGGAGGGCGGCATTGAGCTCGCGAGCGAGCTGCTTGAACTGGTTGTTCGACTTGGGCGCATGTGCCCCACCGAGGATGCAGGCCATGGCGCCTCTTGGAGCTTGATAGCCTCCATCTTCCTCGTCTGGGAGGTTGCATTTCCTCTCCGCGGCGTTGGCCTGATTGCCAGATGGTTTCTGGTAGCCGCTCTTGCGCCCACTTCCGTGGTAGATTCAGAACAGGCGATGGTCCTCCTGTCTCTCTCCAGGCTTGGGAGAGTCCCTGCGGGTGCCCTTCGCGTCAGACTCTGCCGCGAGGACCGTGGTGGCCTTGCGCTTGGGCTCCTCCTTCTTCTTGCTCCTGGACCCTTCAGCGTGTTCGTCCCCTCTCGAGGACATCTTGACGAAGAGGAGTCCCTCTTCAGCCTAGGCGCACTTGTCCGCCAGGTCGAACAGCTTCACCACAGAGGTGAGCTTGTCCTGGATACCCAGCTTCTCAAGCATCCTGCTGTTCGTGACGCCCTCGCGGAAGGCGGTGATGACTTGAGTGTCGGGGATGTTCGGGATCTTGTTGCGCACTTGGCTGAAGCGCTGGATATACTTGCGAAGGGTTTCATCCGTCTTCTGCACCACAACGCGCAGGTCGTTGTGGGTGAGCGCGCGCTCGTACGTCCCCTTGAAGTTGGAGACGAACTGCTTGCTGAGCTCCTCCCAAGAGTTCACAGAGTTTTCAGGGAGGTTCAGGAGCCACGACTACGCAGAGTCGCGAAGCGCGTGGGAGAACCAGTTGGCCATGACCTTGTCGTCTCCGCCTGCCGCTTGGATGGAGGTGGTGTAGAGTTGCAGGATGGGGTTGCTGGAGCCGTCGTAGCCCTTGGGGAGAGCCGCCTGGACTTCGGGGGCCATACCACGCGGCGCAGGGAGCGGGTGAACGCCATGCAGCCTGTAGCATACGTGGCGACCCCATGCTGCAGCTTGCTGCGGTTTTGCTGGCCCGCCTTGCCAATTTCTTCCACGAGCCGGTTTTGGCGGTTGCACTGGAGCTCCATCCCCACACGCATGTCTGGCGCTGTGCGCTGCACGATGGCAGTCATGAGGCGAGGACGCGTGGGAGGCAGCCCTCTACGTCGCAGCCGGTGCAAGCCCCGGTGGAGGCGGAGGCGCGTCTGGCGCAGCCGTACCCGCGAGGGAGGGGTGCATGACGGACTGCGACCGAGCGGGGCGAGTCGTGGTGATGCCGACGAGGTGGTTGAGGCGCTCGAGCCACTGCTCGGGGGCCTCAGCGGTAGGCTGATAGCGGAGAAGTTCTTGCGCCATGAGCAGTGCGGTGTGCGTCGCGGGGTCCGTCCTGCCTAGACCGGAGCCGCTCGGGCGCCGCGTCGGGTGCGACGACTGCGCGTCCTCCTAGTGCTCGGAGTTATGCTCGGGCTCTTCCACACGAGGGCATGCGTTGGTGCACTCTTCACGACGGGGTCGGCCCCGTCGTGCGTGCGTGGCCGTGGCGCCGGGCGTGACGCGTGCTCCTTCAGGTGCGCGCCGGTTGGCGCGGGCGGCTCGAGTAGCGCGGGCGGCGCGAGTAGCGCGGAGGCAGCTCGAAGGTCGTTGAAGGCCTCAATCACCTACCTGGCGCGCCAAATGTCGGAGAGTGACTCCCACGGAACAGGGATAGTCACACCCTGAAGAGTAGTTCGTGAAGGGGATTGAACATGGAGGTCAAGACCCTCGAGAGGCACGACGACGGTGCTTGCCGGGCCTGGAGAGGAACACCCACGACAGAGATGGACACCAGCCCGTACCCAGGTTCACGGCCCTCAGGAGGAGGTAAAACCGCTACTCCTGCTTGTCTGTATTGCACTGTGGAGGTTACAGTACAACCGAGCTTGCCGAGGGCTCTCTTGAGGCAGTTCGTGCCTGGGGAGGGAAGCAATGGTATTCTTCCTCCTCCAGCCGAAGGTTATTTTACAAGCTGAGCTAGGGTTTACCAATGTTCTCCTAGCAAATTGGCCGACCCCTTTCTACGGTGGAGGTCTTGTTCCTTTTAGAGGCGCCGCAGGCGTCTTCCTTGCGCTTGCCGTCCAAGGTGGGCTCGCACACGGTAGTGGCGTGAAGGAATTTGAGTCCACCGCGGCGGATTCCTCCATGGACGCGGTCCACCGGCGATAAAGTTGGGTGCGGTGGCCGACAGGCTGCAGACCGCGCAGAACGGCTCGCAGGGGTTGCAGTCTTTGAGGTGGAGCTCACGATGACAATCTTCTTGGAGGGTTGCGCCGTCCAGCTGCTTTATCACCAGAGAGGAAGTTCCTGGCTGTCCTGGAGCAGGCGGCGCAACTTTATTGACTCCTTTAACACCAAAACGGCAAAGGGAGCGCATGCGTCACTCTGCGGATACGGCAGAGGCCATGTGCACCCTGCCGTACTTCCTTGGCCGCGAAGCTTCCCCGCAGGCCCGAGGGGGGCCTATGGAGGGATTTCTGTTGACTTCCCGACAGACGCATATCGCCTCAGGAGGGTCTGTTGAAGCGTAGGTCCTCTTCAGGCCCTTAAGAGGATTTGCCTCTCGAGGGTCTCTCCAAGCGGTGGCTTGGTCCTTAGTCGTTTCGTCTCATCAGCCCACGAGCGAGGCCTGGGGAGAGTGGGCTCTTCATACCCCAGTCTCCACTGGGCCGACAATATCATCGTTCGCATACGGTGGGTGTAAGACAGTCTTGCACGAGCGTTTACCTTGAAGGTTTCTATGGTGAGCCTAGCATGTGCCGACATGGCCTCAGAACATGGTGACCCAAAGGTCGAGCATGAGTCACAGAGTTGTTGTGATCGACATTTCGATGTCTACCTTGGATGTTGTGTTGCTGGCTCTGACGATGAGGGGTTGCACAATGGATTGGGGTCGTGTAATCACTGAAACGATTAGAGTGATGTTCGTTTTAGTTGGAGTTCTTACTGATATTTTCTAAAATACAAGAACACAAAATATTATGAACAAAGTCTTATGTTTTTGCGAATTCCGTTGTAGATGTCTCGCCCCTCCTTTAACCTAGGCCTGTTCCTTGAGAAAGAAAAGCTTAAAACCAATGGGTCAAACTTCATGCCCTGGTTCCGCAACCTGAGGATCCTCCTCACTGCCCATATGGTGGCTTACGTCATCGAAGCCGCCATAGGAGACTGATACGTCCAAAACGTATCTACTTTTCCGAGAACTTTTGCTATTGTTTTACCTCTAATTTGTGTGTATTGAATACAACTAACACGGACTATTATTGTTTTCAACCGAATTATCCTGGTGTCTCCTTTTTGTGCAGAAATATCAACTTTAGGGAAAAAGCCCGAAAAACATCTGGAATTCATTTTCTATCGGAGGAGGACCAGGAACCACGAAGACCAAACGGAGAGGAGGCACGAGGCCGCCACACCACCTCCTGGCGTGGGTGGGCCCTGGCCGCGCCAGCAGGGGGTGGGACCCCCTTGGCCACCTCCTCGCGACCCCCTCACGGCTACTTAACCCTCCTAACCTAAAAATCCACGGGGGGTATCCATTTTTCCAGAGAACATCTCTGTACGCTGCCGCCACTGCGAACCCTAGTTCGGGGACCAGAAGTATCTGTTCCGGCACCCTGCCGGGATGGGGAATCGAAGGGAATCATCGCCATCGTCATCGCCTACGCCTCTCCATCAACCATCCATGTTTCCCCCATCCATGTGTGAGTAATCCACCACTCTAGGCTTGAGGGGATGGTAGGGATTGGATGAGATCATTCATGTAATAGTTGTAAAATCGTTAGGGCATGGTGCCTAGTATCCGTTACCGGTGTTTTACGTCATTGTTGCAACTAGTTATGCTTAATGCTTGACACTAGGGCCCGAGTGCCATGATTTTGGATCTGAACATATTATTGTATCATGAGTATAATTATTGTTTTGGATCATATCTGTCGGGGGGCTGCCCCCCGGGTAGGGGCAGATCCCGGTATAATTCAGTAAGGTGCCAACAGTACCTGACCTTTGGCGAGAGCAAGGGACACCTCCTGCTGTACTGAAAGGGCAGCTTGACCCTTGAGCGCTGGTAGAGGACAGAGTGCCTCCTGGCAGGCGCAAGGGTCAGGTCTTGCAGCTATAAATAGACACCCCCGGCCCTCACAATCGCAGCACAAGCATGAGCGGGTGGTTCCTCTAAGAACTAGCTTCTCGAAGATGTCTTTGTTGATAGGCTAAGACATCTTCGGGAGGCTAGGCCTAGAGTTACTCATCCTGAGACGAGCTCGGACACCTCCGGAAAGGATCCCGGATCTAGGACTCCGAGGAGACTCCCGGATGGAGGTATACTCGGCTTTTCCGGATAGGTAGTCCGGGTAAGTATTAACCGGAATGTAAGTCTCGGTCTTGATCTTATGTAGAAGAGGCTCACAGTGGCAAGCAAGGAGGTAGCCGGCGTGACGGCTTCCGGTAGGCCGTCAACGGTCCGTAGCAGGCTTTCCCGTCTATTGCGGGGGGAAGTACCATTCCGCCTGACACGGAAGCATGGACACCTCCCGCCTGACACGGAAGCATGGTCACCTCCCGCCTGACACGGGAGCTCGTCAGCCGGTACGATCGTGGTACGACAAGACCTGACGTGCCTAGCCCGGCAATCCGGAAAAGGCTATCCGGGATGGGCAAAGACATGTCTTGTCTCTGACAAGGGACAATGATGATGCAGGACGGCGCCTGCCGTCCTTAACGAGATGATGACGAAGGGGCTACGCCGGATAGCCCGGCGACTAGATCGCACTAGCCGGTGACGGCATGCCGGCTAGGCCTGTCCGGTGGGCCAAGCTGATTTAGGGTTTCCGGCCCTCCTGGACGGAGCTCTATAAAAGGCGCCATAACTGCTCCTGGGGGAAGGAGACCAACTTCAGGGCCAAAGCTATAGTCACATTTACTGAGATAGCATTCACTCCTTCTCACCTTGAGTTCATCTAGTTCTTTGTACTCCTCCCTTTGAGAGATCTTGTAGCAAGTTGTAGCTCTTGTACCACAAGTATATAGAGAGGAAAGGCAGGAGTAGGGGTGTTACCTCCTCACGAGGGCCCTGAACCTGGGTATATCGTGTGAGTGTTGTCTGCCTTCGTGCATTTGTTCGTGTTTGTTAGATCTTCCCCCTCGTTCTTTGTTCTTATTTCGTGTTCCTGGGAGATCTCGGTTTTACCGGGATCCTCCCCGTGTGAGCTCTTCAGCTCGCTATCCCTCCCCGGATCCACCAACGTCCATCGGCCCCACACATTAGCCATCCTATGGCATCTGCCGTGACACCACCACGACAGTTGGCTGGTGTACACATCCGGACGGGCTCCCCCGTTCACTTCGACGTTCGGGTTCTCTCTGGCCTAGTCGTAAGACTAGGGGAGACGGACTTCGTCTGCGACAACGCAGGATGTTTCCGGAACAGGCCCTTTCCGGTGAACGGGTGTCTCATTGACTTCGGTGGTTTCACCACCTACGTCGCCACCGAAGTTATCTGCAGCTACCCGGACATGGTCCTGGAAGCTGAGGACCCGCCCATGCTCCACGCTGCTCGGGGTCTGCGTGCCGGTCGCCCCCCGAGTTCCGTCGCAGTGATGATGGTCGGGGCAACCGAGGAGGAATACCAGGACGCTGACAGCGATACCGACGGCCACCCCCGTTTGGCCAAACCCCCGCAGGAAAGACCTGCTGCCCGAGATGGCGATCCACAGCCGTCACAGCCGCGGCGCCGCCCGGATCCCCTCTCGGGACTGGTGGCCAAGTTGACTGTACCAGTGGCTGCCGAAGCGGATACCCAGGCCACTTCGGCTGAGTTAGAGGAGCAGCGGAAGTTGCTACTCGCTGAAGTACAGGAGATCGCCGAGATCCGCCGCGAGCTCAGCGCTAGCCTCCGGGAGTACAATGCAGCTCACGGATTCCCTAAGATAGACTCCCGGGAGAAGCGCATTGCAGATCTGCGCAAGAAAGGAAGAATGGTGAATGAGGAGCTGGCTGGTGGAGCCACCACCAGTAACACCGGAAGCCGAATTTCAGCGGGGAAGCCGGTGTATAGCTCACCGGCGAAAACTCTTAGGGCCGCCGAAGCCGCCATGGCCGAGTTGGTGGGGTTATCCGGTGAGGCCCTGCGCAAGCAGCAGGAGCGGGTAAACGAGTTGGTGATTGAGGCCAACCGTCAGAATCAGGCCTTCAAGAAGAAGAACCCCGGGGCAGGATCTCAGGTGCACTCAGCCAGACCCAATAACCATAGGTCGGACGGGGAGGCCTCTTCCCCGCATCCGAGCAGAAGCAAGAGTAAGAGCAAGAGCAAGAGCCAGAGTCGAGGTTCCGGGAAGAACAAGCAACTACAGACCTATGACCCGGCCTTCGCCGGTATCCAGCAAGCCGGACAAGCTGGACAGCGTAACTCGGGACAGGCGGGAAGTACCCGTGGGGGTGGTAACCTAGGTGTAGGAAACAATAACCCGGTTGGCTGTGGTAATCCACCCCGGAATCCTCCTCACGTTCAGGGAAACCCACAGAGGGAGGTCGTCTCTGTTCCCCAGCAGGCCGCAATCCCTGTGCAGGACAGGCTCAATGATGGCGACTCGAGGCTGCAGCAGCTCGGGTATCAGCTAGATGAGAATCCTTTGGGATCTCGGATAGGGACCAGACAGATGAACCCGGCAAATGCCAGATTCCGGCTCGACCGGATTCACCAATCCGAGTTGGTGGAAGAGCAAGGACCCCCGGGACCTGCCTGCTTTGGACCTCGAATCATGCGAGAACCACCTGTTCGGAACTTTCAGCTCAACAGGGGTGCCAAGACCTATGACGGCAGCAAGGAGCCGGAGGACTGGCTAACCGACTATGTAACTGCAGTAAGCATAGCCGGTGGAAACAGACGATGGGTGGTACGTTATGTGCCGCAGATGTTGGAAGGACCAGCCCGGATCTGGTTGAACAACTTGAGAACTGGCAGCATAGACTGCTGGTTAGACTTTGAGGCAGCATTCATCAGTAACTTCACCAGCACCTACAAAAGGCCCAACAGGCCTCAGCAGCTCGCCATCTGTAGGCAAAGGAGCAACGAGACCGACCGGGAATACCTTACCCGGTGGAGCAATATTCGCAACTCTTGCGAAGGAGTGGTAGAGGCGCAAGCCATCTCCTGGTTCGCACAAGGATGCCGGCATGGCTCTATGCTGTGGCAGAAGTTGCAGAGAAAGATGCCAACGACCTTGGCAGAAACCATGCGCATCGCCGATACCTATACGCTTGGAGATCCCATGCAACCCCTGGTGGATGTCGGTGACTCCAACAGGAGGAATGCTGGACCTCAGTGTTCAGGACCGAGCAGAAGCCATGATCGCCAGGAGTTCGGCCACAAGAGGAATCAGCCCGAGTACCACCATGCCGCACAGCACGTCGCAGCAGTGACCCGGGAGCAGGAGGATGCCGGCAACAGCCAGCGTCAAAAGACAAGTGGCCCGGCTTGGGGTCAGAGTCAGGAGGTGCAAAAGACTTGGGTGGAACAAAAGAAGCCCCTGACGTATGAAGAAATGCTGAACAAGCCATGCTGCTACCATACTATGGAGGCCAACAAGCCCGCAAACCACTCTACTCGGCAGTGCAGTTGGTATCAGCGCACGTTGCAGGAAGGCAGCTCGGGAGCTATTCGGCAGGGTGCTCCGGCATCTCGGCCCAATATCCCGAGACCCCCTCCTCCGACATCGGGGGCCAATGCTGTTCGACTTCCCCCTCCTCCGAGAGGACCCCCGCCTCGGCCAGTGAATGTGGTGCATACCCGGAACGACAACGGTGCAGGCACCGGTAACCAAGCCGGACACCAACAGAGTAACTACCGGGAGGCTCATCAGAGCTATGTGGTCTTCGTGACCGAGCCCACTGACCGAAAGAGTGTGCGGCAACGTGCCCTGGAGGTGAATGCTGTAATCCCGGCGGTGCCCAAGTTCTTGCACTGGTCTGAGATGGAGATCACATGGAGCCGGAAGGATCACCCCCATGTGATGCCTAAGCCGGGAGCGTATGCCTTGGTGGTGGACCCAACTTTTGTCGGACCCAACCTCAACGTCCGCTTCAGCCGAGTTCTGATTGACAATGGCAGTGCCATTAACATCATGTACAAGGACACGATGCTGAAGCTGGGAGTGTCCATGAACACCCTGCTACCTACCGAGACAACCTTCCACGGCATTGTGCCCGGAGTCTCGTGCTCGCCCATGGGAAAGATCTGGGTTGAGGTGCTATTCGGAACTCGGGAGAACTGCCGAACTGAGAGCTTGGAGTTCGAGGTCGTGGACCTCGAGAGCCCATATCACGCACTGATCGGCAGACCGGCCCTCGCCATGTTCATGATCTCGACTCACGTGGGCTACCTCAAGATGAAGATGCCGGGACCTAACGGCGTAATCACCATCTCGGGGGACCACAAGCGCTCCATGGAATGTGCCTCGGCGGGGTCGTGCTTGGCTGAGTCTCTGGTGATCGCGGAAGAAAAGAAGAGGATCCAGCAGGTGGTGGCAATGGCCAAGACCTCACAACTCGGAATGCCCGGGATGGTGAACCCGGAGCAGGGTGCGTCATTTCAGCCCCCCAAAGAGACCAAGAAGGTGGGTGTGGACCCTAGCAACCCGGAGCGCCAAGTTATCATTGGCAGCAACCTGGACAGCAAATAGGAAGGCGAGCTCGTCGACTTCCTCCGTGAGAATCGGGATGCTTTTGCGTGGTCGAGTGACGATCTGCAAGGCGTCCCGAGGGAGTTGGCTGAGCACTCTCTGTTTGTTAGACCGGATGCGAAGCCGGTGAAGCAACTAACTAGGCGACTCTCGGATGAGAGAAGAGCTGCTGTCATGGAGCATCTGGCTATACTGCTGGCGGCTGGATTCATAATGGAGGTGCTGCACCCGGATTGGATTTCGAACCCGGTCCTGGTGGAGAAGAAGAAGGATGATCCCCTCCTGCTTAAGGTGTGGCGCATGTGCATCGACTTCACCAACCTCAACAAAGCATGCCCGAAGGACCCCTTTCCGCTGCCCCAAATAGATCAAGTGATAGATTCCACTGCCGGGAGTGAGCTTTTAACTTTTTTAGATGCCTATTCTGGTTTTCACCAGATACCTTTGAATCCGGTTGATCAATTGAAAACTGCTTTTATTACCCCTTACGGGGCTTACTGCTATCGTGTCATGACTTTCGGTTTGAGGAATGCTGGTGCCACATACAAGAGATGCATGTAGAAATGTTTGCATGATCAAATAGGCCGGAATGCCGAGGTCTATGTTGATGACATAGTCATAAAGACAAAATAAAAAGCCTCACTGATAGATGATCTGAGGGAAACATTTAAGAACCTAAGAAGATTCCGGATGAAATTGAACCCGGATAAGTGCACATTTGGGGTTCCGGCGGGGAAGTTACTCGGTTTCCTAATCTCAAGCCGGGGAATCGAGGTCAACCCGGGTAAATTCGTGCCATCGAAAGCATGAAGTTGCCAGTACGTCTCAAAGATGTGCAGAAGTTTACCGGGTGTCTTGCATCCCTAAGTCGGTTTGTGAGTCGACTTGGGGAGAAGGCCTTGCCCCTGTACCAACTAATGAAGAAGAGCAAGACATTTGTTTGGACCCCGCAGGCTGACGCGGCGTTCAACGATTTGAAGAGAATGCTCTCAACAGCACCTGTGTTGGCATCCCCGTTACCCAAGGAACCTATGCTGCTGTATATTGCCGCAACCAACCGAGTAGTCAGTGTGGCAATGGTGGTAGAAAGGGAAGAAGGGGGCAAGCTGATACAGAGGCCGGTGTATTACCTCAGTGAGGTGATCTCGGAATCCAAGCAGAAATACCCGCACTACCAGAAGATGGCATATGGGGTGTACATGGCAGTGACCAAGCTCAAGCACTACTTTCAGGAACACCCGATCACAGTGGTGTGCGAAGCTCCTCTGGCCGAGATCATCGGTTGCAAGGACGCTAGCGGCCGGGTAGCCAAATGGGCCATCCAGTTGTCTCCATATGCTCCGGCGTATGAGAGACGAGATGCCATCAAGTCGCAGGCGCTGCCGGACTTTTTGGTAGACTGGGCCGAGATGCAGTATGAACCTCCGATGCCGGATTACAATTTCTGGAGGATGCATTTCGATGGCTCAAAGGCTAAGATCGGATTGGGTGCCGGAGTGGTTCTCACTTCACCAAAACAAGATGTACTGAAGTATGTGCTACAGATCCATTTTCGGGCATCCAACAATGTCGCAGAATATGAGGCCTTGGTTCATGGACTGAACGTCGCCAAGGAGATCGTCATCCGCCGGATAGAGTGCTTTGGTGACTCGGACCTCGTAGTACAACAGGTATCGGGGAATTGGGATGCCCTTGATGCAAACATGGCCTTATACAGGTTTCATGTGGAGAAAATTTCCGGATTTTCTGAAGGATGCGAGTTCAAGCACATACCCAGAGGAGAAAACGAGGCAGCGGATGTCTTGTCCAAGCTAGGATCATCTCGGGATGCAATCCCACCCGGGATAGCTCTGGAGCATTTGAGGAAGCCATCTATTCAACCCTCACCCGAGTCGGATTCTATCTTCATCCCGAAGGAACCTGGTGCATATGCAGTACCCATGGAAGTAGATGTCGGGAGCATCACATCGAACCCGGGGACTGCGGCACAGTGCTCCGAGAGGCAAAGAAAGATGATGATAGAGGTGATGTCGGCAGAACCAATGGACATAGACGCTCCCGCGTTCCCGGTTCGACCTGTCCTGGAGTGGGCACAGCCCATTATGGCTTACATCTTGGAGGGAACTCTCCCGGAGAATGAAGTGGAAGCCCGGCAAATACTGCGAAGATCAAAAGCATACACTATCATCAATCAAGAGCTGTACAAGGGAAGTGTCACTGAAGTACTTCAGAGATGTGTAGAACCGGCAGAAGGGCAAGAGATGCTCCTGGAGATACATCAGGGAGAGTGTGGACATCATGCATCATCCCGGGCCCTGGTGGCGAAAGTATTCCGGCATGGGTTCTACTGGCCCACTGCATTACAGCAAGCAGAAGATATTGTCCGGAAGTGTGGGGGGTGTCAGAGATTTGCTCACCGGATACATATGCCGGCATCAGCACTGAAGACGATCCCTATCACTTGGTCATTCGCAGTATGGTGTTTGGATATGGTTGGGCAGTTCAAACCGGCAAGGGGCAATATGACACACATACTTGTCATGGTGGACAAATTCACCAAGTGGATAGAGGTCAAACCAATCCAGAAGTGCGATGGACACACCGCTGTGCAATTCCTGAAAGACATCATCTTGAGATACGGATACCCGCACAGCATTATCACTGATAATGGCACTAATTTTGCTGTGGGAGAATTCGCTCGATTTTGTGCTGAGAAGGGAATCCGGCTAGATGTAGCATCAGTTGCACACCCGGAAGCGAACGGGCAAGTCGAAAGAGCAAATGCCTTGGTCTTGGCCGGCATCAAAGCTCGTTTGATCGAACCACTGTTGAGAACTCCGGGATGCTGGATAGAGGAGTTTCCAGCGGTCTTGTGGGGTCTCCGGACTACACCGAACAGATCTACCGGGTACACCCCATTTTTCATGGTATACGGTGCCGAGGCAGTCCTCCCGACCGACATACAGTATGATTCCCCAAGAGTAACAATGTACACCGAGACTGAGGCAAAGGAGACCCGCGAAGATGATGTTGATTTACTCGAAGAGGCAAGGGAGTTGGCACTTTCTCGGTCTGCAATTTACCAGCAAAATTTTCGCCGATATCATAGCCGAAAAATACACCCGAGGGTGTTCCGAGAAGGGGATTTGGTGCTGAGGCTCATCCAACGCACGGCCGGAATGCATAAGTTGTCACCTCCATGGGAGGGACCTTTCGTAATAAGCAGGGCGTTGCACAATGATTCTTATTACCTTGTAGATGCACAGGAGGCTAGGAAAGGTGTAATGAACAAATCCGGTGAGGAAACCAAGCGTCCATGGAATGTAGCTCTACTTCGACCCTTTTACACTTAAAGGGCTCAGTGTATGTGTATATCAATTTTCAGTATTCATGGAAGTAAGGCACCCCGGGAGGAACCCGGGGACTGCCTAATTCTGTGCTCTTTTTCTTTTGTTTCGTCAAGTTTATTTATTATTTTGTACCGGCATCCCGGGAAGGAACCCGGGGACTGTCGGATAGCTATCTTTTATATTGTGTGCATGCCGGGAAAGTTCCGAGTCCGATTCTCAAAGTCAGAGTAATGTATGTCATGTGAAATCATCTTGTGACTCGACTGACGAACGCCGAAATGGTAGTCAAGAGCAAAGAGAGGGAAGGTGGGAAACACGAAAATGGTCTCGGGGACTTGGAGCAGGAACTTGTCCGGCATGCTTGTTTTTTACTAACTTAGTTGTTGTTTATGTCGGGAATTCGGTTAGCCGGAACTCGGGTTGTTTTAAGTAATGTATGCCGTATGTGGAGTTTTGTGACTCGACTTTCGAACGCCGAAATGGTAGACAAGAGCAGAAACTACCTAACTACAGTAAACATGAAAGGCAATTCGGGAACTCATAACAGAATAAATTGACATAAGTTGTTCGAATAGCTAGTTCAGTAAGGAACGAAAATAATATAAGTATACGATACATCTTGCACCCGGCATCCCGGGGATTTAACGAATCTACTCTTAAGTTTTTCAAGCGATAGGGGAAGTCGGCTTCTCGACGGAGACCTCGGGAGCAGCAGCCTCGGGAGCAGCAGCACCAGAAGCAGCAGGAGCAGCAGCGGGAGCGACTTCGGCTTCAGTTCCGGCAGCACTACTCGGGGCGTCGGGGTGCACCTCGGTCCGGGAGACCTCGGGTCTCGGCGAAGTCGCAGCATCCCGGGGCACCACGGTCTCGGGCGCAGCACCGGAGGCAGCAGCGTCTTCTTCCGGGATCTCCTCTTCCGCGTCGCCGGTTGCGCCGGTATCTTCGTCGTCCTCATAATCTGATTCGGAATCAGAAGGAACGGCGCTGGCGGTGAAGGCACGGATGCTGGCCCACGAGGCGATGCGGTGCGCCACCTCTTGTCGGCGCTGGACCTTTTCCGGATCGTTGACCCAAGGCGAAACCGTCCGCAGGCGCTGGATCGCCTCCAGATCAAGACCTTCGTACCAGCTAAGTACTTGGGTCAAGACCTGGTCGGCACCAGCCCGCGCACCGGAACGCTTCCAGGCGTGGATGCGACTCCCCGCACCCCGGAGTGCGCTCGCGAGCTCGGGAATCGAGAGCGTCCCACGGATGCTCGGCCACAGTGCGCCGTGGACGTGGATTGCGGCGCTGAGCAGCTCCGTCCTGATAGACCGGAGAGGTACTATTCGGTCCTTCAGGGCGGTGAGGTGATCCTCGATGTCCCAGGCATCTGAAATGGGACCCTTCCCGGCGCGCTTCTCTCGGGCGGCGGCAACAGCAAGGGCGGCAGCCTCGCGGGAGTGCTCGAACTCTCCTTTAAAAAGAAGAGCTGTCAAACGACTAAGTCATAAGAGTAGCAACAAGAAAGAAAGCAAAGAGAAGACAAGAGGGATGTCGGTCCACTTACTGTTCAGATCCTGTTTCAATACAGTGAGCTCGGAGAGCCAAGTATCGGACCGTGACCGAAGGAGAGCCAGCCCGGTCTCGGCAAGATGAGCACGCTCCACGGACTGGTCCAAGGTTTCTTTTTGTTTCTTCGACGCCTCAATGAAGCGCGTCTTCAGCTCGGTCGTGGCAGCCTTGGCTTTGTCGAGCTCGCCGTTGAGTCGCGCGATCTCGGCTTGCGCGGTGGCAAGTGCAGCCTTCTGGTCTACCGAGATCTTGCGCGCGGCGTCTCGCTCCTCCCGGAAGCGCTCCTCACACTTCTTGGACTGACGGAGGTCAGCAAGAACCCGGTTGAAGATGTTGCGGCGTTTCTAGCTGCACTCCTGAAATCAAGACAAAGAAGGAGGAATTAGTCTGGAAAAGATGTAAGGAACCCGGTTGGGAGGATCTCGGGGACTCGGTGTCCGAGTTCTGAATTTTTCTCTAAGATTGGAACCTAGTGATCTGCTATTCGGTGGAATCTAGAGCACTAAGCACCAATCTCGGGGACTAGTGGTGATGGAGCAAATTTTGAAGCAAGCTACCCGGTTGGGAGGATCTCGGGGACTCGGTGTCCGAGTCCTGAATTTTTCTCTAAGATTGGAACCTAGTGATCTGCTATTCGGTGGAATCTAGAGCACTAAGCACCAATCTCGGGGACTAGTGGTGGTGGAAGGAACAAGTATTTTTTGATAAAGGAAAGAGAACAAGCTTACCTCGGTCACCCGAGTAACATCCAACGCGGCCACCTAGAGAGCATGCAGGGCTTGAGCGTTGCGGCTTGGGCCTGCAGCGTGCAAGTCTCCTGCAGTCTCGGAGGCGTCGGCGGCAAGCCAGGCCTGGTTGTATTCGTCAACAACCTGTATGCCGGAGCCGCCGGCAGCGCGAGTAGCAACAGCGTCCCGGGATCCTGAAAGTACAAAGGAACTGACGGTTGCTCGCAACATCCGCAAGGCAGCAGTAGGGATCTCGGCGGGAGGCGGTGGTAACGATGAAAACGTACCCGTGCGCAGCACCAAGTCGCGGGCCGAGGATGTCGGGGCAGCTGCAGGCGGGGCAGAAGGTATTTTCTGTCCAGCAACCTTGGCGCGAGACTTCAAGGGAGGTTGATCAGCTGGCCGGGAGGAGGTTGTGGGCTGTTTCTCCGAGATGGTCTTGGTCGCGGCTGGCCGAGAGGGGCCGCTTGCCGCGGGTTGCCGGCGAGGGCTAAGGATCTCTGCCTCAAGCCCGGGCACCCGACGCGGACTATCCGGAAGAAGAATGTCTCCCGAGGTGGTCGTGGCCTGCACCGGGGTCTCGTCGATCACCGGATGTGCATCCGGGGTCACAACGGTAGCCGGTGCGGCACCGGAGGCGGCAGGCTCACTTCCTCGAGTAGAAGGGCGAGGAGGTGAAGGAGAAGCCCGAGCCGGGCTGGTAGTCCGAGTCCCGGGAGGAGGAGGAACAGCAGGTGACGGGAGCTCGAGCGCATCCCTGAAAGGAAGTGTCTTAGTAATAGTTGTGGAGAAAACAAAGTCAGATAACATAAGGCAAGGAAAACGTACCCGGAATCCACAGTGGGAGGACCCCTTTGCCGACGCCGAGCAGGCTTCTCGGTCGTTTGCTTACTCGGCTTGCTCCTCTTGGGGGGGTTGCCGGAGTTATCGGCCCCCTCGGTGTCGGAAGCCGCGCGCTTCCGGCTCTCGGCACGTTTGGTCCCAGTTGTCGGTTTCGGAACCACTGCTGAGGCCCAATTCAGAGGAAGAGCGTCAATAACATCGAGAATCTGGCAGTCAATCTCATCCTCATCATCCGAAGAAATGGAAACTGCCTCTGAGGTTGAAGGATTACCCGGGGCAGCAGCCTTGACGAAAGGAATGGCGAGATGGTCCTCGCCGTCGGGGTCCTCCCTCGGCATCTCGTCCGGTTTTGGGAAGTTCGGCGCGTAAGTCCCGTTGGCGTGGACAGCGTCTTCTTCGATTTGACGCTCGAACAACTGCGCAAACAAATCAGGCCGTGTCGGTGTCCAGGTGAACGCATGTACGAAGGCGAATGCACGAAAGACAGATATGAGCACCTGTTGGCATGGTTTTTTCCGGGATCCCCCAATGACACCCCAAGAGTAGTCATCCGTCATCTCCGTCCGGGCAATAGCTCGAACGCGACGGACGACCCCTGCGTGATCTAGCCCAAAGATACTGGTCCGGGTGGGGTCTAGGTTCCCGGCCATATGGCACATCTTGTGCACTCGGTTTTGAAGGGGGCAGACCCGGCGAATGATGAAGCAACGCAGGAGATCATCGCCGGTCATGTTCTCGTTTAGCACGTTCAGAACGTTGTGCATGCAATTGACCTCGTCGTTATCGGGAAGCTGCTTCCAGAGACGGAATTC
The DNA here is from genome assembly GCA_026929855.1 of Poa annua. Classification (NCBI taxonomy): domain Eukaryota; kingdom Viridiplantae; phylum Streptophyta; class Magnoliopsida; order Poales; family Poaceae; genus Poa; species Poa annua. Next base: position 32,394,699 of record CM049428.1, read on the forward strand.
GCGCGGAAGACCAATAACGAACTCCGGCAGATTGATGAAGTCCGGATTCGAGGATCCCGGACCATCTCCCGAGTGCTCCCGGTTCTTCACGTAGAAGAAGCTGCGCTGCCACTTCCGGCAGGACTCTACTCCCTTGACTATAGGGAATCCGGAGTCCGCGCGAGGGATGATGGTGGCCGCTCCGCAATCGACTAAGTCTTTTATCTTCTTATCCGGGTTGGGGATGGCTTGGCGGCGAAGAATGAAATACTTGGCCCAGAGATCCAAAAATGGCCATATGCCGAGGTATGCCTCCGCGTAGGTGGTGAAGACCGAGAGCATCATAATGGCGTTGGCGGGAAGATGATGAGGTTGGAGGTCGTAGGTGTCGAGGAAGTCGCGGAAGAAGGGGCTAGCCGGAAGCCCAAACCCACGCTCGAAGTGCGCGAGGAATACCACGTATTCCCCGGGTTGGGGTTCCGGTGCAACCTCCCCCTCCGGGAGACGGCTCTCGACTTCCGGAGGGATCCGGTGAGTCCGATACAGCCAGTCCAGATCTGACTGCTTGGTCTCGGACCCATACCAGCACCCCCGGGTACGTTCTTTGCCCATGTCGAAGAAGTTTGCAAATGTATCCGAGCTACTCTGCAGGCGCAGCGGCGATTAGTCGGAGTTAGTCTAACGGAAACTAGGATGCCGGAGCGCAAACTCCTAAACGCAAACGAGTTCCTGAGAAATAAGATCTACCGTGTGCTAGAAAATCAAAACAAAAAGGGGGAAAATAGGCTCGCGCTAGACTCGGGCGAGGCGCTATGCAAGTGAATAATCTACATCCTACCGCGACGGTACATCATCGCCGTGCGCCTCGTGCGCGCCGCTCAAGTTGTGCTCACCAGCGGCGGCTCAACCGCACTGGTGTTACGGCACGGCCGGAGTCGGGCGGTTGTTCTACCGAAGAAAAGCATCGATACGGGGAGAGCGACTCACCGGTGAAAGAGGAGGTCGGGGACGTGCGAGAGGGACGGCGATGTTCGAGCTCCGGCGCACGGCGAGGGCGACGGCGTTCGGGTGACGAGCGCAGCGGCGGCGGTGTGCTCGAGAGGATGAAGGAAGAGCAAGGAAGAAGAAGGGGAGGAGACCGTTCCGCTCCCCTATTTATGGGGGGGATTCCGGAGTGGTTTCCAATTTTCCCGCCCATGATCCCCACGATCGTGGGTGGGATCTAGTTTGTGCAGCAAGCCACGTGGCGCTATCCGGAGCGTCCGATCCGGCCATACCGAGGGCCACACGGCCCCAACGGTTGGATTCCGGATCGGCTGCGGCTACCGGCGCGGGAACCCAAGCGACAGCGTGCTCGCGCAGGAGCACTCGAGTGCATCTCTGCTCAGACGAGACGTCGGGTGGGCCCCAGCGCACAATCTCGAATTCATCAGGAAGCCAACGGTCAAGATTCACCGAGGCTGTGTTATCCGGTTGCAGGCTTCGCTTCCCGGTAAAAATAGTCTCGGTAAGAAGATCTCGGGAAGAACCGACTTCGGCAGATAGGGAAAGGCTGGTGTCATGTGTTCTCAGAAGATAGATGTTGTTTAAAGCTGATCCCGCACATGATCCGAGGTCGCTGTGCAGCACCAGCTTCGGGGACTAGTGTCGGGGGGCTGCCCCCCGGGTAGGGGCAGATCCCGGTATAATTCAGTAAGGTGCCAACAGTACCTGACCTTTGGCGAGAGCAAGGGACACCTCCTGCTGTACTGAAAGGGCAGCTTGACCCTTGAGCGCTGGTAGAGGACAGAGTGCCTCCTGGTAGGCGCAAGGGTCAGGTCTTGCAGCTATAAATAGACACCCCCGGCCCTCACAATCGCAGCACAAGCATGAGCGGGTGGTTCCTCTAAGAACTAGCTTCTCGAAGATGTCTTTGCTGATAGGCTAAGACATCTTCGGGAGGCTAGGCCTAGAGTTACTCATCCTGAGACGAGCTCGGACACCTCCGGAAAGGATCCCGGATCTAGGACTCCGAGGAGACTCCCGGATGGAGGTGTACTCGGCTTTTCCGGATAGGTAGTCCGGGTAAGTATTAACCGGAATGTATGTCTCGGTCTTGATCTTATGCAGAAGAGGCTCACAGTGGCAAGCAAGGAGGTAGCCGGCGTGACGGCTTCCGGCATGCCGTCAACGGTCCGTAGCAGGCTTTCCCGTCTATTGCGGGGGGAAGTACCATTCCGCCTGACACGGAAGCATGGCCACCTCCCGCCTGACACGGAAGCATGGTCACCTCCCGCCTGACACGGGAGCTCGTCAGCCGGTACGATCGTGGTACGACAAGACCTGACGTGCCTAGCCCGGCAATCCGGAAAAGGCTATCCGGGATGGGCAAAGACATGTCTTGTCTCTGACAAGGGGACAATGATGATGCAGGACGGCGCCTGCCGTCCTTAACGAGATGATGACGAAGGGGCTACGCCGGATAGCCCGGCGACTAGGTCGCACTAGCCGGTGACGGCATGCCGGCTAGGCCTGTCCGGTGGGGCCAAGCTGATTTAGGGTTTCCGGCCCTCCTGGCCGGAGCTCTATAAAAGGCGCCATAACTGCTCCTGAGGGAAGGAGACCAACTTCAGGGCCAAAGCTATAGTCACATTTACTGAGATAGCATTCACTCCTTCTCACCTTGAGTTCATCTAGTTATTTGTACTCCTCCCTTTGAGAGATCTTGTAGCAAGTTGTAGCTCTTGTACCACAAGTATATAGAGAGGAAAGGCAGGAGTAGGGGTGTTACCTCCTCACGAGGGCCCTGAACCTGGGTATATCGTGTGAGTGTTGTATGCCTTCGTGCATTTGTTCGTGTTTGTTAGATCTTCCCCCTCGTTCTTTGTTCTTATTTCGTGTTCCTGGGAGATCTCGGTTTTACCGGGATCCTCCCCGTGTGAGCTCTTCAGCTCGCTATCCCTCCCCGGATCATTAGCCATCCTATGGCATCTGCCGTGACACCACCACGACAATATCTATGAGTTGTATACACATATTATTGTCCAGACCGATGGCCCCAAAGTGACAACAATTGGGATAACCGTAGGGAATGGCTATGATGTGAAGATCACATGTGTTCACGGAATGTTAATGCTTTGCTCCAGTACTTTATTAAAAGGAGTACCTTAATTGCCAGTAGTTTCCCTAGAGGCCCCGCTGCAAACGGACTGGCAGGACAAAAGATGTTGTGCAAGTTTCTCATTGCGAGCACACACAACTAAATTGGAATACATGCTTATGACTAGTTAATATTTGGATGCTTTATATTATTTATCTGCAAATTACTATGCTATGATATTAGATGAATTACCTTATCCATGCAACGCCTGTACATCCGTCCCTATGCCTACAGTATTTTAATCCTGCTGTCTACATCAATCATAATCGTTGTATCAATTCTCCTGCTACTGTTATTTCTCTACTGTCTCTGCTATAAAACTGTTGCTACTGATAATCTGTGTCGAGTAAGTCTATTCGCAGGTGCAGCTGATCTTTGCTACTGATCATCTGTTAAACCTTATAAATATTCTTTGGCTCCCCTTGTGTCGAATCAATAAATTTGGGTTTTACTTCCCTCGAAGACTGTTGCGATCCCCTATACTTGTGGCATCGCAATAGTCTTCGAGGGAAGTAAAACCCAAATTTATTGATTCGACACAAGGGGAGCCAAAGAATATTTATAAGCTTTAACAAATGATTTGTCATATCAGCTACACCTTGAATAGACTTGCTCGAGGAAGATTTTCAGGAGCAACGGTTTTATAGCAGAGACAGTAGTGAAATAACAGTAGTAGGGGAATTAAGACAGCGATTGTGATTGAAGTAGACAGCTGGATTAAAATATTGTAGGCACAGGGACGGATGTACGGGCATTGCATGGACAAGATAATTTATGTAATAACATAGCATAGGTATTTGCATATGACGGGGTGTAAACCCGGCAAATCACTCGGTTAGGTACCTCGGGTTTTGTATAGGGAGAGAAGTATGGCGGCTGGTTGTTCCGGACGGCTGACAAGCAAGGATTTACCCAGGTTCGGCCCCTCATTGTGAGGTAAAGACTTACTCCTACTTGTCTGATCTGGTATTGATGATAGTTACATGATGGCCTTGAGGGCGATGGAGGCGAGGCATGGTCGCATGTCTATTTTCTGTCTATCTGTTGGCATTGTTGTGGTGCGACCTATCGTTTTGTCTACCCCTCCCTGTCTTTATATATGGAGCCAGGGGGCTTTACATGAGAGTCCTAATAGACTACGAATAGGAGTCTTTATCTTGTCCTTCAAGTTATTTCCTTAGCAGCTTCCTGGTCTTTATTGGGCGACCCGGTGGGCCTCCTCCTCATTATACGCCACAGTGGGGGTACCCAGAAGGTATACCCACGTCAGAAGATTAAAAAAAAAAATCATCCAGGCATAAACTAATGATAAGCATGTATACCAATTTAGTTGTGCGTGCTCGCAATGAGAAACTTGCACATCATCTTTTGTCCTGCCAGCCCGTTTGCAGCGGGGCCTCTAGGGAAACTACTGGCAACTAAGGTACTCCTTTTAATAAAGTACCGGAGCAAAGCATTACAATTCCGTGAATACATGTGATCTTCGCATCATAGCCATTCCCTCCGGTTATCCCAATTGTTGTCACTTTGGGGGCATCGGTTCCGGACAATAACGTGTGTATACAAATCATAGATATGATCCAAAACAATAATTATCATCATGATTCAATAACATGTTCAGATCAAATCATGGCACTCGGGACCAAGTGTCAAGCATTAAGCATACCAAGTTGCAACAATGACGTAAAATACCGATAACGGATACTAGGCACTATGCCCTAACAATCTTACAGCTATTACATGAGTGATCTCAACCAATACCTACCATTTCCTCAAACAGTGAATTACTCACTCATGGATGAGGGAAACATGGATGGTTGATGGAGAGGCGGTGGAGATGACGATGGCGATGATCCCCTTCGATTCCCCATCCCGGCAGGGTGCCAGAACAGAGACTTCTGTTCCCCGAACTAGGGTTCACGATGGTGGCGGCACACGGTGGAGTTCTCTGGAAAAGTGTCTAGCCCCCCGATGTTTTTAGGTCAGAAGCATTAAGTAGCCACGAGGGGGGCGCGAGGGGGTGACTGAGTTGGTCACAACACCCGCTGGTGTGGCCAGGAGGCTGCCGCGCCACCAGGTGGTGTGGTGCCCTCGTGGATCCCCTCTGGTTGGTCTTCGTGGTTCCTGGTCCCTCTCGGATGGAAAATAACTTTTGTTTGGATTTTGGGGTTTTTCTCCGAAGTTGATATTTCTGCACAAAAACAAGACACCAGGGTAATTCTGCTGAAAATTGCGTTAGTCCGCGTTAGTTGCATCCAAAACACACAAATTAGAGGTAAAATAATAGCAAAAGTGTTCGGGAAAGTAGATACGTTTTGGACGTATCAACTCCCCCAAAGCTTAGCTTGTTGCTTGTCCTCAAGCAATTCAGTTACTAACTGAGTGTGATAAAAGAACTTTCACGAACTCCTTTGCTCATGTGATGTAAATATTCTCATTATAAGGACAAATGCTTAGACTATTCGTAAAAGACATATATAAACGGTGTCACCCAATAGTTATGTAAACCGTGAAAAGATGCCAATTATACTGATGATAAATAACATGAAACATATCAATTCACAGGATTGCAAAGATCATAGGAAAGTATTATAAAGTGGTATCTCGCTTGCCCGAATGTATTCGCAAAACATAAATGCCCAGGCACCTCTGAGTTTCAAAGGAAGACTAGAAATAAAGATATCAAAGATAAAAGCATCTAGATTACACCGCGGTAAACATATTAAGGGACAAGCACATTACACTAAGAATGACAATTATGATCTCGAGAAGGTGCTCAAAGAAGGATGGAGACTCAACATTAAAGTAAAAGATATGCTCTTCATTGAGGGAAGTAGGGATTCAACATGTGCTAGAGCTTCTTATCATTTTGAAAACGGAGGTAAAATTGTTTCTGAGTGGCGGTTGTTAGGTCTACGACTGGCAATAGAGTTCTCGTTATCTTCCATACTAAGCAAGTTGAGAGCGGTTCCGATTATTTTTAAAATAAGGCACTTGTAACATGCATCTTTATATTCATATCTTTTGATAACTTGACACTCCTCCCCACCTTGCTAACAATACCATGGCTAACCGAATTCTCGGGTGCCCACCAAACAATCTCAAACCATGGAGCAGTGCCTATTTTTATTTTCTCAAATCCTTTTTCGATATTACAATGGTCTAACCAGCCCTTGACAAAATTAGTGACGAGCAGATGTAGCATGCAAGTCAATTAATCAATTAGTATGGAAGATAACAAGACCAACTACCACTTCCTCGTCAGCTCAAAACAGTGGCACAAATTAAGAAGTGTTTGAAGGTTTAAAGGTAGCACATGCGATTTTACTTGAATGGTTTGAAATAGCCATGTATAGGTATTTATGGTGGACTCTTTGGAATAACTTGGTTTTTCAGGGATTTGGAAGCACAAGCATTTTCTCAGCTTAGTACAGGTGGAGGCTAGCAAAAGATGGGAAGCGACAATTCAAGAGAGCAAAAACTGTCATAATCATGCTTGCGGCGGAATACAATTAACGGAGGCATAATAAAGATACAAGAACTCTTAGTCTAAATATGTCATCAAGACTTAATTGACTTTTTTTTGCAGTCATAACATGTGTAAGCATGTGCCAAGTCGATTCAAATGAATTATTCAGATGAGTATACAACAGTGTTATATTCTATTATGAGCAAAGCATGGCAAGCAAATATCCAAAGCGACATGACATTCATCATAAATAAACGATCATGAGATAACACAAACTACAAAGCATACTCTAATCGACATATACCTTATGCGAACCATCTAAGCATGTTCACATGAATGAGTATATGTACAAAAATGAGAAACAAATAGAGTTCATTACCAGACTCTTACCCAACTCGAAATTGGCATAGATCATCATAATTGACTTATCACTTGTGTGCTTGAAAGATATGAGATAATAACCAAACTCCATGGAGTAATTGAAGATAATGATCTCTGAAACAAACTGTACAAAAGCAAAGAGAAACAGCAAATATTTTTGGGTTTTCGGATTTAAAACGGAAAACAGAACAACCAATAAATACGAAAATTTTCGAGGGTCTTCACATGCCCAGATCAGAAAACTCAAAACTAATAAAAGTTGCGTACACATCCCAGAAATAAGCACACCAAATTTCAGGTCATTCTGACATTCCTGTAATAAGTTAGGAATTTAACGGTGGACAGAAAAAATCTGTCACTGCGCAAAACAGCACGCAACAAAGCAAAATATTTTTATGTTTTTGCATATTGAACTGAAATAAATACTAATCATACTAATACTAGATACTAAAACAAACCAGTAAGAAAAATAACAATTTGTTTTGTTTTTTTTGGGTTTATGGCGAACAAACAAAGCATAAACAAATGAACGAAAGAAAGAAAAGTAAAACGAAACATGGATATACAAAGTACCGAATTATAAGATATATAGATGAGTGTACTGTCGGCCCAGTGGAGGATGGGGTATGAAGAGCCCACTCTCCTCAGGCCTCGTTCGTGGTCTGATCAGACGAAACGACTAAGTGCCAAGCCACCGCTTGGAGAGACCCTCGAGAGGCAAATCCTCTTGAGGGCCTGAAGAGCAAGCGAATGCCTGAAGAGGACCTGCGCTTCAAGAGACCCTCCCGAGACGATATGCGCTTGTCAGGAAGTCAATAGAAATCCCTCCACAGGCCCCCCTGGGCCTGCGGGGAAGATTCGCGGCCAAGGAAGTACGGCAGGGCGCACATGGTCTCTGCCGTATCCGCAGAGTGACGCAGGCGCTCCCTTTGCCGTTTTGGTGACAAAGGAGTCAATAAAGTTGCGCCGCCTACTCCAGGACAGCCAGGACCTTCCTCTCTGGTGATAAAGCAGCTGGACGGCGCAACCCTCCAAGAAGATAGTCATCGTGGGCTCCACCTCAAAGACTGCAACCCCAGCGAGCCGTTCTGCGTGGTCTGCAGCCTGTCGGCCACCGCACCCAACTTTATCGCCGGTGGACCGCGTCCATGGAGGAATCCGCCGCGGTGCACTTCAACTCCTTCACTCCACTACTGTGTGGGAGCCCACCTTGGACGCCAAGCGCAAGGAAGACGCTTGCGGCGCCTATAAAAGGAACAAGACCTCCACCGTAGAAAGGTGTCGGCCAATTGCTAGGAGAACATTTGTAAACCCTAGCTCAGCTTGTAGAATAACCTTCGGCTGGAGGAGGAAGACCATTGCTTCCCTTCCCAGGCACGAACTGCCTCAAGAGAGCCTTCGGCAAGCTCGGTTGTACTGTAAACTCCAGAGTGCAATACAGACAAGCAGGAGTAGCGGTTTTACCTCCTCTTGAGGGCCGTGAACCTTGGTACGGGCTGGTGTCCATCTCTGTCGTGGGTGTTCCTCTCCAGGCCCTGCGAGCACTGTCGTCATGCCTCTCGAGGGTCTTGACCTCCGTGTTCAATCCCCTTCACGAACTACTCTTCAGGGTGTCACTATCCCTATTCCGTGAGAGTCACTCTCCGACATGTGACGTGCCAGGTATGGGATTGAGGCCTTCAACGACCTTCGTGCCGCCTCCGCGCCATGGAAAACACCCGCGCTACTCGCGCCGCCCGCGCCAACCGGCGCGCACCTGAAGTCGCACGCGTCACGCCCGGCGCCACGGCCACGCGCGCACAACGGGGGCGACCCCGCCGTGAAGAGCGCGCCAACTCAGGGCCTCATGTGGAAGAGCCCGAGTACAACTCCGAGCACCAGGAGGACGCGCAGTCGTCGCACCCGACGCGGCGCCTGAGCGGCTCCGGTCTAGGCAGGACGGACCCCGCGCCGCACACCGCACTGCTCATGGCGCAAGAACTTCTCCGCTATCAGCCTACCGCTGAGGCCCCCGAGCAGTGGATGGAGCGCCTCAACCACCTCATCGGCATCGCCACAACTCGCCCCGCTCTGTCGCAGTCCGTCGTGCACCCCTCCCTCGGGGGTACTCCGCCTCCACCGGGGCCTGCACCGGTTGCGACGCAGAGGGCTGCCTCGCATGCGTCCTCGCCTCATGACTGCCTGATGGTGCAGCGCAACCGCCAAACAGGCTCGTGGAAGAAATTGGCCAGGCGGGCCAGCAGAACCATAGCGCGCTGCAGCATGGGGTCGCCACGTATGCCACAGGCTGCATGGCGTTCACCCACTCACTGCGCCCCGTGGTTTGGCCCCCGATGTTCAGGCCGGCTCTCCCCAAGGGCTACGACGGCTCCAACAGCCCCATCGAGTTCCTGCAGCTCTACACCACCTCCATCCAGGCGGTAGGTGGAGACGACAAGGTCATGGCCAACTGGTTCTCCCACGCGCTTCGCGACTCTGCGCAGTCGTGGCTTCTGAACCTCCCTGAGGACTCTGTGAACTCTTGGGAGGAGCTCTGCAAGCAGTTCGTCTCCAACTTCAAGGGGACGTACGAGCGCGTGCTCACCCACAACGACCTGTGTGCTGTGGTGCAGAAGAAGGAGGAAACCCTTCGCAAGTACATCCTGCGCTTCAAGCAAGTGTGCAACAAGATCCCGAACATCCCCGACACTCAAGTCGTCGCCGCCTTTCGCGAGGGCGTCACGAACAGCAGGATGCTCGAGAAGCTGGGTATCCACGACAAGCTCACCTCTGTCATGAAGTTGTTTGACCTGGCGGACAAGTGCGCCAAGGCTGAAGAGGGACTCCTCTTCGTCAAGATGTCCTTGAGAGGGGAAGAACACGCTGAAGGGTCCAGGAGCAAGAAGAAGGAGGATCCCAAGCGCAAGGCCACCGCGGTCCTCGTGGCAGAGCCTGAGGCGAAGGGCACCCGCAGGGACTCTCCCGAGCCTGGAGAGAGAAAGGAGGACCATCGCCCGTTCTTCATCTATCACAATAGGCGCGGACACTCTATAGAGACTTGCTTCGACCTCAAGAGGCTGAGCAAGAAGCGCGGACAAGCAGAGGGCAGCGACAGCCGCGGTTGAGGCCGTGGCCACCGCGGAAGCGGGCGCAAGAGCGGCTACTAGAAACCATCTGGCAATCAGGCCAACGCTACGGAGAGGAACGACAACCTCCCAGACGAGGAAGATGGAGGCTATCAAGCTCCAAGAGGCGCCATGGCCTGCATCCTGGGTGGGGCACAGGCGCCCAAGTCGAACAACCAGTTCAAGCAGTTTGCTCGCGAGCTCAATGCCGCCCTCCCCAGCCTCGAGACCACCAGGCCCCTCAAGTGGTCGTAGTACACCATCGCCTTCGACGCTCAGGACCACCCCAAGTCCACCAAGACTGTTGGAACCCTCCCGCTGGTCTGCAGCCCCACCATCGACAACATCGCCATCTCCAAGACACTCATTGATGGTAGAGCAGGCCTGAATGTCATCTCCATTGAGACGTTCGAAGTGATTCAAGTGCCCTACGAGCGGCTCCTGCCCTCTGGGCCCTTCACGGGAGTCACCAGCGGCTCGATCGAGCCTCTGGGGCAGGTCAGACTTGCCGTCACCTTCGGCAGCGAGGAAACTACCGCACCGAGCACATCGACTTCGATGTTGCGCACATCGTCCTACCGTACAACGCCATCCTCGGCTACCCCGCCCTCGCGAAATTCATGGCCGCCACGCATCATGCCTACAACATGGTCAAGATCCCCGGAAGCCCTGGCACAATCACCATCCGTGGACATGTCCTGGATGCTACGCGCGCTGTCGAGACAGCCTACAAGGCAGCCGCCATGGAGTTCCCTGTAGACGAGGACATGGAGCCTCTCGAGAGACCCAAGAAGAATAAGCAGTTGTTCTCCCATAAGCCAGCCGCTACAAAGAAAGTCTCTCTAAGCCCCAGCAGCTCGGGGGCTAGCGTCACCATTGGCGCTGCGCTGCCTCCCAAATAGGAAAGTTTGGACTTCCTCCGGACAAATTCGGGGGCTGAAGGCTCGGGGGCTCGTCGCCTTCCTCCGGACAAATTCTGACATGTTCGCTTGGACTCAGTCAGATATGTCCGGTGTATCGAGGGAGGTGATCGAGCACCACTTAGCCGTGTGTCCAAACGCACGCCCCATCAAGCAAAAAGAAAGAAAACAAGCCCCCGAGAAGCAAGCATTCATCGTCAAAGAGGTCGAGAAGCTAAAAGGAGCAAATGTCGTCCGCGAAGTCGCACACACCACTTGTCTCTCCAACGGCGTGGTTGTCCCAAAACCTGTCGGAGGAGGCCGCCTCTGCATCGACTACACTTATGTGAACAAGGCTTGCCCCAAAGACCCCTATCCCATGCCAAGAATCGACCAGATTGTGGACTCCACGGCAGGCTGCGACCTCCTCTGCTTCCTCGACGCCTTCTCTGGTTATCACCCGATTAAAATGGCTAAGGAAGACAAGGAGAAGACGGCTTTCCTCACCCCTTGCGGTGAGTATTGCTATTTCTGCATGCCCTTCGGCCTAAAGAACGCTGGAGCCACTTTCCAGAGGCTAATGAGGATAGCACTTGGCGAGAAAATGGGCAGAAATGCCGAGGCTTATGTCGATGACATTGTCGTCAAATATCGAGAGGGAAATACTCTCCTCATGGACCTTGAAGAGACTTTCGCCAGCTTGCGCAAGGTGAACATCAAGCTCAACCCCGCCAAGTGCGTATTCGGAGTGCCTTCAGGCAAATTGCTTGGCTTCCTCGTGTCCCACCGAGCCATAGAGGCAAACCCTGACAAGATCAGGCCATAGAGGAAATGCAACCTCCACGCCGGCTCAAGGACATGCAACGCCTAGCAGGCTGCATGGCCAGCTTGGGTAGATTCATCTCCAAGTTTGGTGAAAGAGCTCTGCCATTCTTCAAGGTCATGAAGAGAACCGGCACTTTCAAGTGACTCCTGAAACGGAAAAAGCATTTGAGGATTTGAAGAGGTACCTGGCCAGCCCACCAGTCATGGTCTCCCCAAGGACAGGCGAGCACCTGAAGCTGTACCTATCAGCCACTCCACAAACTGACAGTCAGTCCTGGTGGTAGAAAGAGAGGAGCCAGTCCTCCACAAGAAGAGTGCAACAACTCCTAAGCCAAAACCACCTCACGAAGAGCTTGACAAAGGAACAGGCCCCACAAACCCACCGCGAGGCCCAAAGCCGCAAGAGGAGCCTGCCACGAGTCCATCGCTACAGGGTGATATCGCCAGGGCGCCTGACGAGCCTCCACAGGCCATCCCCCTCGAGGGCCCTAAAGAGCCTCCGCAGGCCAACCCCCTTGAGGGCCCTGCAGAGCCTCCTCAGGCAGAGTGCGCCAAGACTAAACCGACAACCCTTGTCGAGCATCCATTCTACTTCGTCAGCACAGTACCGCGCGATGCTCGCGAGCGGTACACAATGCAGCAGAAGCTCCTCGTCACGCTCCTCATCGCCTCAAGAAAGCTACGACACTACTTCCAGGGGCACCCCATCACGGTGGTCACCTCTTTTCCCCTGGAGCAGATCCTGCGCAACCCTAACGCCACAGAATGTGTCGCAGGATGGAATATAGAGCTACAGCCATTCAATTTGCACTTTGATACCACAACGGTAAACAAAGGAAGAGCGTTGGCGGACTTCGTCGCCGAATGGACTGACGCAACACCTGAAGAGCCTCTAGGAGAAGAGCAAGAGCCCTTTCGAGACAAAATGCCCAGCCACTGGACCATGAAGTTCGATGGAGCTTTCGCTTGTCGCCACGATGGGGCCGACGTGGTCTTGACCTCACCAAAGAGCGACAAGATCTATTACACGGTCCAGCCGTGCTTTGAAATCGACAAGATCTCCAACAATATTGCTGAGTACGAAGGCCTGCTCGCTGGCCTACGTGCCGCGATCGCTCTAGGCATTAAGCACCTGCTCATCAAGGGCGACTCCCAGCTGCTCATCAACTTCTCCAAAAAAAGCTACAACCCTAAAGACGACCACATGGCCGCATACCTTGAGGAGGTCCACAGGCTTGAGAAGCACTTCAGGGGAATGGAGCTCATGCACATCCCAAGAAAGGAAAATCAAAAGGTTGATGACATCGCCAAACGCACGTCAAAGAGGCAAGCTCAGCTGCCAGGCGTCTTTGAAGAAAGACTTGTCAAGGCATCCATAAAACAGCCTCAAGAGGCCATGACCGCAAGCACAGACGAAGCACTCCCGCCACCACCTACAGCCGGGGCACCCGATTGCGGGCCCCCTACTGGGGAATGTCTGTTGCTCACAGCGGCGCATCAAGAAACATGATGGATTGACGAGATCAAATACTACGTCGCCAAAGGGATCCTTCCCGAGGAAGATGTTGAAGCAGAGCGAATTGCCCGCCAGGCAAAATCTTACCACATCATCGAAGGAAACCTCTACCGCAAGCGCCCAAACGGCATCGCGCTCAAATGTGTCCGTCCTGAAGAAGGCAAAATGCTGATCAAAGACATACACAGGGGAGAGTGCGGCCACCACTCGTGCGCCCGCACCCTTGCAGGCAAAATCTTCAGGAGCGGCTTCTACTGGCCTCAAGCACTTCAACATGCAGTTGACATAGTACAAGCATGTGAAGCTTGCCAATTCCACGCCAAGCAAATCCACCAACCTGCGTTGGGGCTACAAACCATTCCGCTCTCCTGGCCGTTCGTGGTCTAGGGGCTGGACATCTTGGGGCCATTCCCAACAGCGCAAGGGGGCTATCGTTACCTCTTCGTGGCCATCGACAAGTTCACTAAGTGGCCCAAAGTGGAGGTGACGCGCACAATTCTAGCAGGCGCGGCGGTGAAATTCATCAGAGGCCTGGTCTGCCGCTTCGAAGTGCCTAACCGCATCATCACCGACAATGGCTCGCAATTCACCAGCGGCATCTTTAGGGCTTACTGCGAAAAGATGAGCATCAAGCTCTGCTTCGCCTCAGTCGCTCATCCACAGAGCAATGGGTAGGCCGAGCGAGCAAACGCAGAAGTCCTCAAGGGCGACGGCAAGGGCTGGATCAGTGAGCTCCCTTCGATGCTCTGGTCCATCTGAATAACGCCACCAAAGCCTACACGGGAAACACCGTTCGCCCTCGTCTATTGAGCCGAAGCAGTCCTCCCAACAGAAATAAAGCATGGATCCCCACGGGTCCTTGCCTTTAACGAGGACGAGCAAGAGGATCTCCACAACGACGACCTGCTGCTTCTCGAGGGCTTACGCCGCCGTGCCGCCCTACGGGCGGCAAAATACCACCAGGACCTGCAACGCTACCACAGCCGTAACGTGCACTCACGCACCTTGGAGGCAGGCGATCTCGTCCTCAGGCGAATCCTCTCCAGGGAAGGCCTCCACAAGCTGTCACCGATGTGGGAAGGTCCCTACAGTGTCACCCACATCGCCAGGCCTGGCGCGGCTCGTCTCGAGACTCAAGACGGCATCCCCGTCAAAAACCCGCGGAACATCATGCACCTGCGCAAGTTCTACCTGTGATCGTCGTCACGCCCGTGATCATTGTCACGTCAAGACATCTGGCGGAAGAGGCAGCTTACGGCTCAACCTCCAAGCATTTTTTGTCCCTAGAGATTAAAATCTCACGGCTTAAACCACCAAGCTCCAAAGTCTTCTCTCGAGGGTCAACCCACCGAGCTCTCCATGTAACGAGCCACCTCAGGCCGTTGAGAGTCTCTGCCACTAATGGGTGGTCCCCATGCCTCGACATGGTCAAAACATTAACTTGGCAACTCCAAGCATAATGAGACAATTTCGTTCCTAAGTGAACATAGCTCTACGGCGCCGTTATGTAATGTTTGGTGGTGAGATTTATTTACGCATTACTTCATTAAAATGTGCGCTTATATCTCTCCACATGCGCACCTCACGAGCGGGGGCTGAGTATGGTGTCAGTGACTCAAATGACACACCAGCAGCACTTCAAAATCCAAGGATCCGAGCTCTGGCTGGAGGACAAGCACCCACAAACACGCCATCTCTACAAAGGACCTTGGTACTTCCTCTCCTCGCGAGGAACGCCTGAGGGGACCTATAAGCGCGCACGAGTCCTCCGTACCGTGCCCCAGCGTTTGGGTTCGGCCCTCTATCATCTACAGGGAAGAAATGCTCCCGCAAGCCTGAGGAGGCATCCGGGAACAATCCCTCAAGAGGACCTCCTCGCCAGGCAGAAAAACATCTACAGGGCAAAAGCCTCGAGAAGCTAAGTTTCGCACCCGTGCCCCGAGAGTTTTTTTCCCGCAAGCGCATGTTTTCCCCTCAAGCGACTTCGCTTTCCCTTATACTTCATGGAGTACTCGTACGTCTAAGGGGGGCACTTGAGCATCGCGACTCAGGGCTCCTACCTCTCCTAGGCCTAAACTCCCCCCGGCCTTGCAGAGTCATTGCTCTAGCATACCGAAGTGGAGGAGTCATGGCGCGAAGAGATGGATCCTAACGACGCAGAGAACAAATAGACATGAAGATAAGTCCAAAGGGACCTCTCGAGGGGCAAGCAAGCTAGAAACAATTGCAAAAGGAAGTATATTACATGCCCAAAAGTCGTACCATGTCTAAACATAAAATTGTTTCAGATACAAGCGCACACAGGCGCAATGACAAATAGATCGTCATCATCCTGAACCTCCTCCACTGCGCCCTCCTCGGTCTCGGCTGAGGCGGCCTCCTCCTCGCTGTCCCCCACAACGACCTCCGCACGCCTGAAGCGGTTGCAGAAAGCATCAACTTGCTCACGGAGGGAGTTGGAGACCCGCCGCACGTCCTCTCCTTGACGAGCCTCCGTCACTGTGGAGAGGTCGAAGCCTGGCGTGAGGATCCTGAGGTTGGTGAAGATGCGGTCGACGACCACTCCCAGGAGCTGCCAGCTCTCGTCCTCTATCACCTCGCGGAGGTCAGCGACAGGGACCTCGAGCGCCATGAAGAGCTAGTCAAAGTAGACCAGGTACATGGCAGCATCGCCACGGCCTCGAACCTCGGCGTGCGGCACGTCCGTGCCAAGCTGGGCGGCAAGCTCGTTACCCCGGGCGACCAGCGCTTTGAACATGCGCTCCCGCTGCCTTGTGAGCGCACAGGCCGCCGCGGTAGTGTCCGCAGCCTCCGTCGCCTGGTCCATCGCGGGAGCCACATGCTCCTTCACGTCCTTGGCCAAGGTGTTGAGGTCATGGATGGCCTCGTGTGGGCCTCCTCCGCCCAGCATCGACCATCCTTGGTGCGCTTGAGGCGGGCCTCTAGCTTGGAGTTGGCCTTATCAAGCTCAGCAATCCGCTGAGCATAGGCGGCGTGCCTGGCCTTGAAGCGGTCCTCCTGCTTCTGGGCCAAGTCGCGGTACTCCTGGGATTTCATCAGCCGGTACTGCTCGCGCTCCAGGAGGGCGTCATCCGCCTATTTCTTCTTCTCGGCGTACCGTTGCTCGAACCACTCCAGGGCACGCTTCTAGGCGGCGACGTTCTCGTCGTATTGGTGAAGCGCCTGGGCCAGGTCCCCCTCGCGCGCTTCGAGCTCTTCGCGATGAGTGGCGAGCGCGCTCTCCGCCTGAAGCCCCTGCTCGTCGCGCAGCCACACCTCCTTCTCCTTGAGGGCCAGCTGCCACTCGTGCTCGGCGAGGCCCTTGCGGTCCTCCAGGGTCTCCTGTGCGGCCCGGTGCTCGGAGAGGAGCTGGGTCTCCAGCTGGCCCAGCTCGCGGCAAGTTTTGCGCCAGCGATCCCTCCATGGCTTCGCGCTCGGCCGTCGCCGCGGACAAAAGCTCAGCAGCAGCGTCACGCTCCTCCTGGAGGGGCGCGAGAACCTCGAAGGCGTCGCGGATGGCCCCCTCGCAGATCTCCTTGGCGAAGCGGATGGACTCCTCACGCGCGGCCTGCAGCGCCAGGTCCTCTTGACGACGAGCCTCGACGGCCGTGTTGAAGGACGCCCATGCCCTCGCCAGCTCCTCATGCTGCTGAGCGAGTTGTATGTCCTCGAGGGCGACTTGCGCCTCCAAGCCCTCCAGGGACTCCCTCACGAGGCAAAAGGCAACCTCACGGTGCCCCGTGCTCCAGGTCCATCCACGAAGGACCAGGTCTCGGCTTGTCGAGGGCCCAGCCCCTGAGTCGAGCCCCGAGAGCCTGGCCCCCGAGAGCCTGGCCCCCGAGCGCGCTCGGGGGCTAGACTGCACTCCGTCCCAGGCCGCGCCAGCAGCCCCCCCGACGCCTGCACTAGCCTGGGCCTCATCTCCTGCCGCGGGATGAGGAGGAGAGGAAGGAGCCCCTCCTGCAGGCTCGCCCACACCTGGCGGCACCTGGCCCGCCTCGACCTCTTGCTGCGCTAGAGGCTTGGACGCACGAGCCGGAGTTGGCTCGCGCGGTGGAGTCGGCTCGCGCGGCGGGGTGGGCTCGCGCGGGGGCGTGACCGCGCGAGAAGGAGTAGGAGCGCGAGGAGGAGTGGAAGTCCTCTCCTCCGGAGCCTCCACCACCATTGGCTCAAGAGGCGGCGTAGAGGCCTCTAGGCGAGGCGCGGCCTCCTCCGCCTGAGGCGCTGCAGCCTCCGCGCGAGGCGCAGCCACCTCCCCTTGAGGCACCTCCTCAGTAGGGCCTATGGAGGCCGTCTCCACAGGCCTCGTGGCTTATTCAGCCACGGCCTCACCCGTGGCTCTCTTCACATCGGCTGCCTTGTGAAGCCTACGGCGCTTCGCAGGCACAAGATCGCTGGCAAAAACCAAGAAAAGACCTTCAAGGAAGGATAAAGCGAAAAAGAGCAGGAGTCAAACGACCAAGTACCAGAAACACTTATCCGGACGGTGGAGCACCGGTGTTGACCCACGCCAGGCCTGGCAAGTGCCAGGAAGGCGTGGACCTGGCGCCAGACCCCTCCGGAGGCGTCACAGCTTTCCTCTTGGAGGGGACGTCGGACGGCCTCGCTCTAGACCGGCCCACGGCTGCCTTGGAGCGCGGCTCGCGCCTCCCCGGGGTGGCCTTCACGTCGGAGGCCTCCCTCGCCTCATCCTCCTCCTCCACGAGGCGCGAGGGCGCCACCACAAAGGTGTCATCATCGCCTGACGAGATGTCGCAAATCTCATCAGTAAATGGCCCTGCCCTCGAAGAGGACACCTCCCCTGCCTCGGCCTCCTCCTCACCTAGCCCGGCTCCCAAGGCGGAGGGTGAATCCGCTTCCTCCGAGCCCCGCGCCGCCGGCACGGGCACCTCCATCCCAGCCTGGCCAGCCGGGGTGAACAGAGGCATCCCCTCCAAAATAGCCATGCGCTCAGTCATGTTGTATTGATTGAGAGGACGGAGCGTGACGGGGAGCTTATCCGCGGCAGGCACCACAGGGTTGATGAAGAGCACAGACACGACGTTGTCGACGGCGTCCTTATCATTGTCCTCGCGGTGAAGCCGCATCTTGTCGTTCGGCCCGGAGTACATCCACATGGGCACCGAATGTGCCTGGAGGAGAGTGATGCGGCGCGTCACGAAGTCCGCCACAATGGTCTGCCCCGTGAGGCCCTCCTCACGGAGGAAGCTCAGGCGTCCCATCAGGCTTGTGTTCTTCGCACCGTCAAAGGGCGCCTTGCCCCAGTGGGAGTTTGTAACATCCCAACATTTTATAATGTTCAAAAATCACAAAAATTTAAAACTTTTCTTTTTATTAAAATAAAATATTAAATGCATAAGAAAACCAACTATGAAAGACTTCAAACTTATTGAAAAGGTTTAATAATTCAAATGTCTCAGTTTAAACATTTTATTATCTACTGTATTTCAAAAACCTTAGTATGTAAATTGACAAATATTTTACAAACTACAATCCTTTTAATTTTAAGTAAATAGTTTACTTATAAGTAATTGATTTCAACCACTTAGCCTCAGCTATAAATAAATTAAAATAATAATTACAAGTGTTATTTTAAATATTGAAAACATTGTCTACTTGCCAAAAGATTATTATTCATTTTCCTGAGTTTAAAACATAGTTTGGATATTACAAGTCTATAGCTTATAGCTTTAAAACCTCGTAGATTTTATAATTACTTAACAACCCAAATAAACATTTCATTTGCTTAAATGATTTTCATTTATTTTCAAAACATAAAATGACTTTCATGAATATATTTTTCTATATAAGGAATAAATTAAATCTAAAATATTTTCCAAAGTTGTTATGAAGTTTTCAAAGTAATAAGAATAATATAAAACATAATGGCACACAAAATATTATGAATCAACAATTTAATTTATTATAATCCCTATCCCCTTAATATTATTTATATTCTGATATTTTACTATTAGACTAAAATAAAGATGAATAGTTATTGAAAATGAGTTTAAGATAACTTAATATCAAACATATAAGATTGTGGAAATTTCATAAATTTTATTTAAACCCAAATGAAATTATTAAAACCCTAAATTTTAAAATTGACATTAAGTGGCAAATTTGTATTTAATCAATAATTCAAAATTTTTATTTTTGAAAAGTGTTCAAAACATGCCTACTACTGGTTTAACACAAAGATATTGTTTTTACAAATATTTAGGAATTGATTAGACTTCATTTGGAGTTTTCATTCAAAAGATATAAAGAAAAGAGAAAAACAGAAATTAGAAAAGAAAACATTAAACAAAAAAAAAGGAATAGAAGAGCCAAATGGGCCGAAGCCCATTTGTCCCCTCGCGCGCGCGCAGCGAGCAGAGGCCCAGCAGCAGCCCATGCTGGCCTCGCTCTCTCTCGCTCGCTGACTTGCGGACCCCACCTGTCAGGGGTGAGGCTTCTTCAAGCTCTCGCCGGAAACCACGCCCTCGACCTCGCCCGAAACGGCCGGCGTTACCTCGCTTCAACGCGGGCGTTTAAGACGCGGATTCGACGCCCCTGCCTGCCTATTTGTAGCCCCTCGATCCCCTCTCGCATTTTCCCCAAACCTTTCCACCCGAGAGCCCCTAGGCTACCCACACACGTCCCCGCCATCCCGCCGCTGCCGCCGGCGAAAAGCAGTCTGTACGACGAACTCCGGCCACCCCGGACAATCTCACTTCTCCCCTACGTTTTGTTTAGTTGTTGCGCACCGTTGTGACAAGATTTAATAATTTTTCTCGCAGCCATTCGTCGCGTTCTTCCTCGCCCGAAGCTTGCCGCCGCCACGCGCAACTCCGGCGAGCCATTGCGGGAAGCAGAGGATGCTCTGGTCGCCGTCACCTCGCCATCGCCTCCATCTTGATGCGCTGCACCCTCGGGTATGTCCCGTTCATCTCCGTAGGACGTAGAACGCCGAGAACCCGCGACGCCGGCAATGGCACGGCCACGGTTAGGTCACCGGAGACAACTCCGGCGGGCCACGCCGCTCTGTTTTGTTCTTAGCCGTTGGATCTCGATCGTACGGCCAGGATTAGATCTTCTTTAACCGAATCGGTACGCTGACTCAGCGGTCCAGTCAACGCCTCGTCAGCGCCGCGTCATCGACACGTCAGCGCCAGCGTGGAAATGATTTTTCTTAAATAAAATAAAATGGCAGTTTTGCAGAAAAGCCCCTGCCACTTAGATCTGTCATAACTTTTTAACCACTTATCCAAATTTAACAAACTTTATATTTTTGGAAAGCCCTCGAAATGTAGAATATTTTAGATCTGCCAAATTTCAAATTTGCCTAAGTTTAAAATATTCAAATTTCAAATGGAAGATTTGAGTATATTTTTCATAACTTTAAATCTATAAATCCAAAAATTGCAAATAAAATTGTTTTACAAACTTTAGAATATTTGTAAATTGATGCCACTGCTATAAAATATTTTGAGTGATATTTGAATGAATTCATAGTTATATATTTAAATTGAATAGTTTGAGTATATTCAACATAACTATTAATAGAAATATTATTTTTGATTTAATCAAATTGCTATAAATTTAGTTAAATGCCCCTGTCTATTGACACTAGTTATAAAATTTTGCTATAAAAATTTAATCATAGAAAACTTTAATCCTATAATTATTCCTTTATTTATTTCCTTATTAAATTTTCCAAAAATAGAAATTAATTAAATTGCATTTATAGCCTAATGCATGCTTTATAAATATCACAAATTTTGTATGATATTTCTTAGGATTTAAAAGTGCATTGCATGCATAACTTATTTTCACATATAGATATATTTTTCCCATAAGAAAACTCCTTCCCCATTTTCTCTAAGTTAGAAATATTTTCAACTTAGCATTTTGGTAAAATGATACACTTAGACTCTTAGGATTTTCAACATGGAGCTAGAAGACCAATGAAGGACTTAGCCAAAACAAGATTTCAGAAGTATCTCCAAGGATTAGAAGCACTTAGAAGAAATATCAAGAAGAAGTTCATGAAGACCAACCAGAAATATTTTCTAAGTCTTGCTTCCTCTCTCTTTCTTTTCTCCCTTCTTCTGTGAGACTTCATGAAGACTAAGTTAAATCCAAGACCAGCCTAGATGATACAAAAACCATCAAGTCTGAAGATTATTCAAGTCTACCAAGAATTTAATCAAGACAACACCAAGGAGAATATTACAAGTCTGGAGATGAAGCCTGGAGGACAACTACATCTTTCTTCTATCTTTTCCCTCTTTCCTAATCTTGTCTTTCACTTAAGACTTAAAAAGATTTTCATAGCATGACTTGCATCTCTAGTCCTTAGAAATAATTTGCATATCATCGATAACATGTTTTCCTTAGAAGTTTTTTTATGAAACCTGTTTGTTCACTATGTATGTACATGTATGTTTGATGATTGCTGTTTGTTGATTGTTGTATTGTTGTTTGCTTATATTGTTTAGATTGAACGGAGAGCAAACATTCGTTGTTGAAAAGAGTTTTGTGAACAACGACAACATTCAAAGGCAAGTGGCACACCTCATAAACTTCCTATTATTTTCTATATGTATTACTTAGTGTATTTTTATATGCATGTGTAGGATAGTACTGCTATGCTAAACCTGTGTAGAATTCCCTTACTCCTGGGTCTAGGTTCCTATATCATACTTCGTAGATATACTGATGCTATGCAATTGATGAAAAGTTTTACAAAACGATAAGTGACTACTCAGGGCTATGCTCATGGTTGTCGTCGCCTAGGATGAATGTCTATTCTACTTAGGGCCGTGAGCATGGTGATTTTCACCTGAGAGTGCACATCCACTAAATTAATAAACCTCCTGGGTGGATTGGTTGTATGGTGGCGAAGTTGAGTGGCTACTCGGCTCCATGTCTATGGTTCCTGGAGTATGTGCACTTGTGGATGGCCACCCAGGGAACAGAGGAATCTGAAGAACTCCGAGTGACGATTGCTTCCCGTGCAGCCTTTTGACAATGGGCTCTGTCTAGAATAATTAAGTTGTGAGGGTGCAACCTGTCAGCTTGACAAGCAGATGTAGGGGGATGATAGGTGGAACGGGTCTTGCTAGTATGGTTGCATTCTTCTTCTGAAAGTTCTTGTCTCAATTCTCTCCTTTCCTTAATACACTACGCGTGTATAGGATTCTCGGGCTAATTGAGTCTAAAGGTGAAAGTGCACAACCTCTGCAGAGTGTAAAACTAAGTACTTAGCCGTGTCCCCGGTACGGACAAATTGAGCAGCTGATCACGGACGTCAACGGAGGATTTCATCATTCCAACTTCAGAAATAAAACTTGATGGGTGTACAAGGGAAGATGAGATTTATGGTTTTCATGCCATACTCGTCTTGATTTCAAGAAAAGTGTTTCCAAAAGAGTAGGAAAAATTGGCTTTATGCAAACTAGCCTTGAACTCCACCAGCCAAATATGCATATAGGCTTTAGAGTTATTCCAAGTGTCCACCATAGTGTCACTTGCCAGACTCCATTTTTAATGGAATCTGACCCACGTTGTTGCAATATTTTTCTTATTGCAGATTGTTCAGATGACGAGTGAGGTTTTCGTTTATAGGATTCGAGTCTACAACCAACATGTTTTCGCCTGTGGCAGCATGAAAGTGATAGAGACTCACTGCTATTGTATTTCCGCTGTGTACTTTTTCAATCTTAGCTTTATGCTATGCAACTTGTATCAAACATTTTGTAATTCTGGATCGTCGATGTAATAAAATTGATGCTTTGTTGTGATATTACATCGTAAGCTGTGTGTGCAAATGAATCGATCCAGGGATTTGCACTATACACAGGTATCTGCCTTATTTAAAGTGCAGGTACGCTACAGATGGTATCAGAGCACTGTGTTGCCTGTAGGTTCGAAACCCTAGGTTTGGATAGAAATAGGATTTGACCATAGGATTGAAAATCTATTTATTCACTTTTCTAAAAACAAAACTGTTCATTTTATCTTCCTCATACTCTCATCTACTATCAACCTTCTGAAAACCTCTTATCTTTTTCTAGATGACCATGTTCTTATAGTCTAAGTCTGATTATGCTTCCTCATATGGAATAGCTACGATTAATCATGAAGTTCTTCATGCATGGAAGACCACTGAAGAACCAGGTTTCGACCAACACTTCTAAGATATCCAAGAAAGTCTAAGTCTGATTTTTTGTTTGTTGTGAACCTTGTTGCTTGATGTTTGTTAGATGATGATTGATTATGTTATAGATTGGTTGCCTTGTTTTGTTTTATTGAACTAGGATTCCCCCATAAGTACAAATAATTCAACTCATTGCTTTCTAAACCAAACAGATGTCTCACCCCAATACCAACACCAATGATTTGCATACAACTATGCGACTACTATTAAAGAACCAGAATCAGCTATCGAAGTTGATCAATGACCACCTGCCTAACATTGGTCAAAACCATAGTGAATTTGAAGAGGACATTATGACCAAACCAAAGGCATGCAAAACCTGTGGAGAGATAGGACATACGTCCCAAGAATGCACTGATGAGTGGCCCCATGGTCATACCACACATCCAGTTAGGGAATGCCCCACAAGTCAGATTACTTGCTTTTTGTGTGAAGCAACAAATCACGTTCCAACTCAATATCAACTCTACCCCGTGGTGCAAGAAGTCAGTCAGCATGCAAAAAAAGGGGATGCAACAAAATCTCATGAAGCTTGTGGAAGTACAAGAAAAGAAGGCGGAACACAAAAGAGATACTAGCCATATAACATGTTTTACATGTGGACAACTAGGACATTATTCATGGGACTGCAAAGAGAAAAGGATTGGTCAGGATACTGAACAAAATCTTCATCAAAATGAGATTGTGGATCATACTAAGGTGAAAAATGAAACAAGAGTAAGGTCACATCCGAAGATATCCAAAATTACCTCCAAGTGTTGCTATAAGTGTGAAGGAGATCACCTAGCTCGAAATTGTCACATCAAACAAGACCGGACTTCTTTAATTGAGATAGAATATAGCAAACAAGATTTGGAAGAACTGTTAGCCCTGGAAACACCAAAGAGGAAGAAGAACTTAAGTGACGTAATTTGCTACAAATGTAAAGGCAAAGGACATTATGCTGATAAGTGCCCAGTAAAGATGAAGGAGAAATGCCTTACCCACTCACACAAGAAAATCATCAGTCCCGTGACATGTCGCAGATGCGGAGCAACATGACACTATGTCAGTGGCTTCCCAGAGTGGAAGAAGGATAAATCTCTCCAAGGACCGAGTGGAAAACGTGAGTGCTAAAAACTTTATGTATCCACCACATGCCATTGTATTTTGAGTACTTGTACGCTCTACATCAGAGAAATAAACAAGATTAAACCAAGTTTCTAGACTGACCACAATTATTTCTTTTAAGGGTGGTAGCCACCCAGTTAAAGTAAAACCCTGCTGCTTAAACTCAGAGATCCCAAACCATCTTTCTTTCTATCCTCCTAATCATAAAAATCATTCGCTTCCAATTCTCAAGTTTCCGTGTCAAAAAGTTACATTTTTCAAACCTCTCGAGTTATCAGAATCATTCAAGCATTTGCTTTCTTTCTAGCTTCTCCGAATCTCGGGGACGAGATTCCTTTTAAGGGTGGTAGTCTGTAACATCCCAACATTTTATAATGTTCAAAAATCACAAAAATTTAAAACTTTTCTTTTTATTAAAATAAAATATTAAATGCATAAGAAAACCAACTATGAAAGACTTCAAACTTATTGAAAAGGTTTAATAATTCAAATGTCTCAGTTTAAACATTTTATTATCTACTGTATTTCAATAACCTTAATATGTAAATTGACAAATATTTTACAAACTACAATCCATTTTATTTTAAGTAAATAGTTTACTTATAAGTAATTGATTTCAACCACTTAGCCTCAGCTATAAGTAAATTAAAATAATAATTACAAGTGTTATTTTAAATATTGAAAACATTTTCTACTTGCCAAAAGATTATTATTCATTTTCCTGAGTTTAAAACATAGTTTGGATATTACAAGTCTATAGCTTATAGCTTTAAAACCTCATAGATTTTATAATTACTTAACAACCCAAATAAACATTTCATTTGCTTAAATGATTTTCATTTATTTTCAAAACATAAAATGACTTTCATGAATATATTTTCTATATAAGGAATAAATTAAATCTAAAATCTTTTCCAAAGTTGTTATGAAGTTTTCAAAGTAATAAGAATAATATAAAACATAATGGCACACAAATATTATGAATCAACAATTTAATTTATTATAATCCCTATCCCCTTAATATTATTTATATTCTGATATTTTACTATTAGACTAAAATAAAGATGAAAAAACTATTTGCGGATGACGCCTCCCACCTCGAATCCGGGCGACTCCAAGGGCGATGACGCCGCCGCCACCATCTAGGGCCCCTCCGGCGGTCTTTCTCCAAGGAGTAGCGGAATGGATCCCCTCACTGGTCCTTCATCCATCGCTCATTCATTGGATTTTTCCATCGGCCATCGTTTTCGATCTAAGGTTCGTGATCTTTTCTCCATCTCGGTCAGTCCGATCTCTGCGTCCCACCGGTTCTTCTTAGTGGTTTCATTTGGCCGTGCCTCTTTCCGTTTGGATGAGATCAATGTCAGTCTGGCCCTCTCGGCATCTTTGGGGGTTGCTTTTGATGAGATTGGCACGACTCGTTTGGCTGATCGAGTTTTTAAGTTTGCTGTCAGCTCAAAGGCTGTGGGTTTCATGATTCATAATTTGAGATCTGTCAAGTGTCCTCAGTTTACTTGTTACTTTCATCTTTGGGGTAAAGGAGGTCCGAATTGGCAGTTGGAGGAACAGCGTTGGTTATTTGAATCAGCATATGAATGGTCTACTCAAGGAGTTTCACGTCGATCTCATTCTGCTTCTGAATATCATGCACCACCCCATGATCCACGTGTCTCGAAGGTTTTTCATCGGCTCCATTCCCAACTTGCACCTTTGATTATTGATCCGTTACCTAATGTATTGACGGGGGCAAATTCAATTCCACTTGGAGTTAGATCACTTGATCAAGCTAATCGTTCGAATCAGATTCAGTCTAATTGCTCAGTTCATCAGGAGAGAGATCTGATCGAGCGGGAATCGCGCATTTCGTTTCCTAATCAGTTACCCAGGCTACAATGGCTGCCTGTTTCTCGGCCCGCTGCGACTAAGTCTCCTGTTGGCCCATCTAGCCCCTCATTGGCAGCCCATCAGGCCTCCCAGCCAAACGTATTAGCAACAAACTCTGTTTGCTCCCGTTGCCTTGATTATCGCCACCTAAGGATTCATTGCACTAATCAGATTCGTTGTCGATCTTGTTGGAATTATGGTCACCTTGCCAAATTTTGTTTTTCCAAGCATATCTATAAAAGGAAATATCGGGCAGTTGTCAAACAGAGTCCTCTTATTACACCTGATACGGAGCTTGTCGACTCCTCTCCCCAGATTGAGAAAACCCTCGACTCTGCCGCTGCTCCCTGTCCCGGTGTCTCCGCTGCTCTACTGACGCTATCTGGCGTAGGCAAAACCATGGCTAACTACCCCTGTGATCCTATCCCTCACCTCCCACCTGGCTCTGGCATCATCCCCTTCAACAACCTCCGTCCGCAGCGTGGCTATGTTGTGCTTGGAGGCTCCTTCCCGGAGGTTTGTGACGACTGGGCGATTATCAGATTGGAACCTGAACCTAGCCCGGATCAGTTTGAAGGTACCTCTGCATTGCTTACTGATTACTTCCATCAGAGAGGTTTTGAGTTTCGCCAGATTAGTCGTTGTGCCATGGGAGCTGCATTGGTCCGCTTTGATGGTGTTATTGACAGAGATAGTGCTATTAGAAACAGTCCATACTTCGTTGGTGATACTGTCATTAGAGTGATTGAACATGATAGGGGACTGAACTATCGGTCTGCAACCTTCACTCATGATGTGTGGATAATGCTGCTGAATTTCCCACCTGAATGTTGGAACCTAAACTCAATTGTTACTACCTTTGCACCCTATGGTCGTTTTCTGATCTGGAACCGTGATGAGGAGAACAAAACACGAATTCTTGTGAAGATTAGGACGTTTGATCTTGAGAGTATTCCAGGCAGCATTGTGGTGATTCAGAACTTCAGTTCGGATGGGCAAGGTGGTAGCTGGTCCTGTCCCTGTCATCTGCTCAATACTCATATGCTTGGTGTTGGTGCTGGAGATGAAGACCCTCTCCCGCCTGATGGACAGAACCCCCACCCTATTCCTATTGTGGTGGATGGTTTTGCCATGTGGCATGCTGAGAATGAAGGTCAGGAACCTGTTGATGTCCCAGTTCAGAATAACGATGATCCTGTTCTTCAGACACCTCCACAGAGCCCTGTTGCCCATGCAAATGTTCAGGAAGGATTTGCACCTGAGATAGATCAACCAGATGTGGTTCTTGATCAGGAAGTTATGTTGCAGGAGCATGACCCAGTGGAGGCTGCTGAAGATCTACCTTTTGCTGGCCCCAATGCCCAAGATGTGTCTGCTGCTATTGGGGATGAACTGAATTTACCTGTTAATGCTGCAGAACAGTCTAATGATGTTGCAGAGTCTTTTTCTGCTCCAGCCCAGAATGTTGCAGCTGCCCAGCCCTTGCCTCCACAGAACTATCTTGCTGCAGTTCAGAATGTGCTAACCACCACTCCTGTCTCACCAACTGATCTCCTATCTGCTTTATCTGACAATATAGTTGTGGGCACATCTTGTCAGATTGTTGAGGTGGATACAGATGGGTCTACTCAGAGCAAATGCCTCCTCCACATCAAAACAAAAGCTGCCATTCCTAAACCTACTTCTTCGGTACAACTTACTGAACTCGAGGATGAGGGAACTGTCATGGTCCCTGCTTCTGTCTCTGTCAGGAAGAGAAAGGGTAAATCTCCTCTCACTACTGAGCTAGTTAGAAGGAGCTCCAGGCTAGCTAAAGTCAAGGATGGTTTCAAGGATGTCAAGGATGCTGAGGCTTTTGCCAAGGAACATGTTAAAAAATACACTGCCTCTGTCATTGATTCTGAAGGGGCTACACCTCCCCACCTGCCTATTGATCTGCTACAGTCCATTGCTACTGGGCCCTGCCAGATGCATCTTGATGATGTTTCTGATGATCACCTCAACTATGATAGTGCCAATGATAGTGTGGAATGAAGCTACTTCATGATGGGGTCTGGTCCTTCCTGATGTGCACAGTCTGTTTCCAAGGATCTATTTTGTGGTCGTTTTTATTCTGAACCTTAAGAGTCAATGGCATGTAATAAGACTGTATCTGGCTTTACGTTGTGCAGTGAACACTTGTCTTGTGTCTGTGTGTGGTGGCAGTTCTGTGGTGATGTGTGAGGATCTGGTGTCAGAACAGTACTCGTTCTCTTATTCTACTGTGTTGGTGATCAGTTGGTGTTCTGTTATCTTGACCTGCCAGTTATGTTTATGGTGGTCTTGTTGTTTTGCATGTTATGGGCATTTTAGGCTATGCGTTATTTCCTTTTTCACATGCCTTTGCTATCTTACATGCAAACTGAGCTTTTTAATTCTGCTCAGTGCTCACTCCCTTGCTTTGGTTTATTATGAGTAGAAAATGGATTATCTTAGACTGGAATTTACGGGGGATTAATTCCCAATTAAGGTGGAATGACATCAGGCAAAACATAGAGGAATCAAATTGCAACATCATGTGTTTCCAAGAAACTAAAAGAGAGAATTTTGATCTGTCTTATATCAGAAACTTTGCACCACGACGTTTTGATCAGTTCATCCACTCTCCATCTATGGGTAGTTCTGGTGGTCTGATTATTATCTGGAACAGTCATTTCGTCAGAGGGCAACAAATTAGTATCTCTCGTTATCATATCACAGTGGAATTTTCTTGTAATATAAGTGGCCATATTTGGTATCTTACTAATGTTTATGGACCCAATCAGCCTGACGAGAGATCCTTTTTTATCAATTGGCTGCATAATCTCGATTCCTCACCAATGGATAATTGGATTATTATGGGCGATTTTAATCTGGTTCGTGGTCCAGAAAACAGGAACAGGCCAGGTGGAGATGTTAACAACATGATTGCTTTCAATAGACTGATTAGCCATCATGATTTGGTTGAAATTCCTTTGAAAGGTAGAGCATTTACTTGGAGCAATATGCAAAACCCACCACTTTTGGAAAAGCTTGACTGGGTTTTCACATCTGCACTTTGGACATCAAACTTTCCAAACACTATGGTTAATCCTCTTGCTAAATTATCTTCTGATCATGTCCCCATGCAAGTCCAGATTGGAATTGACATTCCTAAATCACGGATCTTTCGATTCGAGGAGCAATGGATAAATTTTCATGGTTTCAAGGAGACCATCACACGGAATTGGCATAATCCTGGTCTCTTCAAAAATGCTGCTCAGGATATAACTGCCAGACTTAAGCACCTCAGATATGGGTTAAAAAAATGGAGTAAAAGTTTATCTCAGCTAAACAAAATTATTGACTCTTGTTGCTTTGTGCTTGCCTTGTTAGATGGTCTGGAAGATCAAAGGATGTTGTCCATCCCTGAAATCAATTTCAGGAAAGCTATTAAGACCCATCTCTCAAAGATCCTAGAGGCCAAAAGAATCTATTGGAGGAATAGGGCTAAGATTAGATGGGCCAAGCTTGGTGCTGAGAATACCAGATTCTTTCACACCTTTGCAACCAAAAGCTTCAGAAATAATTTTATTGCCAATATCTCTACTGATGATGGGCGTATTGTTTGTGATCATGAGGATAAGGCAGCTATTTTGTGGCATGCTTTCAAGAAGCGAATTGGGTGTTCTGATACTCCTGAAATGTCTTTTGATCTTCTAAGCCTAGTGATACCTAACAACCTCATTGATTTTTCTGCCTTAGAAGCTCCTTTTACTGAAACAGAGATTGATGGGATAGTGAAAGAGATGCCTACTGATAAGTTACCTGGTCCTGACGGTTTTAATGGAGCATTTCTGAAGAATAGCTGGGATACTGTGAAGGAACAGTTTTATTACCTTTGCTTCAAGTTCTATGAGGGTAATTTGGATATCACTAGCATTAATTCTGCCTTTATTACTCTGATCCCCAAGAAACCCAATCCTGAGGGGGTTAATGATTATAGACCAATTTCTTTGGTGAGTATCACTCTTAAACTTATCACTAAGCTCTTGGCCAATAGAATGCAGAAGGTGATTGTTAGAGCATTACATAAAAATCAGTACGGTTTTATCAAGAGCAGAACCATACAAGACTGTCTTGCTTGGGCTTTCGAACATATCCACCTTTGCCATAAGTCAAAAAAGGAAATCATAATCCTTAAGCTTGATTTTGAAAAAGCTTTTGACAAGGTGGAGTATAGTGCAATCCTTCTTATGTTGGAACATATGGGATTTGGGGAAAAATGGATTCGCTGGATGAAATCAATCTTATACTCTGCTTCTGCTAGTGTGCTCTTAAATGGGGTGCCAGGGAAAAAAAATATTCTGCAAACGTGGTGTCAGGCAAGGTGATCCCCTTTCACCCCTGCTTTTCGTTACTACTGCTGAGCTCTTACAGTTTGTTATTAATGAGGCCTGGAGAATAGGTGACTTGGATCTACCTCTTGATAGCTCTTTTGGTTTGGATTACCCAATTATACAATATGCAGATGATACTCTGCTGATCATGCCAGCTTGTAATATTCAGTTAAACAGACTAAAAGTATTGCTGGATAAGTTCTCCTCCTCCACTGATTTAAGGGTGAATTACTCAAAGTCCTCTCTGGTGCCTATTAACATCCTGGAGCAACAGAGTCAGGAACTTGCTCAGACCATTGGCTGTCAGGTTGAATCCCTACCTTTTACCTATCTTGGTTTACCACTAGGCACTACTAGGCCTAGGATGGAGGATCTGCTTGGCATTATACAGAGAATTGACAGAAGACTAGTTGGGATTGCTGATACACTCTCATATGATGGTAGACTTATTGTTGTTAAATCCATTATACCGGCCATTCCTAATTTTGCAATGTGCACCTTAAAGCTGCCTCTGGGTTTCTTGGATTATGTGGAAGGAAATACAAGAGGCTTCTTCTGGAGAGGAAAGGATATTCACAAAAAAGGAAAATGTCTGGTTAAATGGGATACAGTTTGTAAACCTAAAAAGGCTGGAGGCCTTGGTGTTCTAAATCTGAGGACTCAGAATTGTGCCTTGCTGTTAAAGCACCTTTTTAAGTTTATGAACAAAGCAGATGTGCCATGGGTTCAGCTCATTTGGCAGACTCATTATGCTGATGGCAAGGTCCCTCAAAATTCTAACCCTTGTGGTTCATTCTGGTGGAAGGATTGTTTGACACTTCTGAATACCTTTTTGGAGTTAGCCTCTGCTATACCTGGTGATGGTAGTACTATTCGGCTGTGGTTAGATAATTGGTCTGATGATCTTTTGCGAAATAAGATGCCCCATCTCTGCTCATTTGCTAGGAATCAGGAGATTACCTTAAAACAAGCTTTTGCTATACTCAGCGATGAGAATATCTTTGATATGTTTCATACTCCTATTTCTCCTATAGAAGCTCAACAATGTGTTGACCTTCAGACTACTCTCCATAGTAGAGATGGTATATCTGCCCCTGATCAGTGGGTGCTCTCATCCTCTCACAAATCTTATTCCAGCAAACGGGTCTATGCCACACTTTCAACTCCAGGTCTGGCCCCTATACCCATGAGGTGGATATGGAAATCATGTGTTCTCCCAAAGCATAAAATTTTCTTTTGGTTGCTTTTGCAAGATAGATTGAATATAAGAGAATTGTTGGGCAGAAAAAATTTCATCATTGAATCTTATGATTGCATTCTCTGTTCTGATGGTGGTTTTGAGGATTATAGACACCTCTTCTTTGACTGTGATTTCAGCCGTAATTTCTGGTGGAAGCTTAACATTGAATGGAATGCTGATCTTGATCTGATGCTTATGTTGATAGAAGCCAAACGAAGATACAATTTGATTTGCTTCAAGGAAAC
Source organism: Poa annua (assembly GCA_026929855.1). NCBI lineage: Eukaryota > Viridiplantae > Streptophyta > Magnoliopsida > Poales > Poaceae > Poa > Poa annua. The sequence continues at coordinate 32,427,091 of CM049428.1, forward strand.
ACTCATAGTGGGATGCTGGGCGATATGGACGCACAGAAACAGAAGTATTTTTGATAATCAGGAGATTGACCTAGATGTTTGTTTCCAGGATTTTATTTATTGTTTTAAGCTTGTGATGCACAAAGCTAAGCCTTCTCTTAAGGAGGGTATGACCCAATGGGTTGACACCTTATGAACACCTACTCTGTATTATTTTATTTTTTGTGAATGAGAAAATAGAAAATGAGACAGTAGGGGTTTACCCTACTGTTTTGCGCTTCAAAAAAAATAGTTATTGAAAATGAGTTTAAGATAACTTAATATCAAACATATAAGATTGTGGAAATTTCATAAATTTTATTTAAACCCAAATGAAATTATTAAAACCCTAAATTTTAAAATTGACATTAAGTGTCAAATTTGTATTTAATCAATAATTCAAAAAATTTATTTTTGAAAAGTGTTCAAAACATGCCTACTACTGGTTTAACACAAAGATATTTTTTTACAAATATTTAGGAATTGATTAGACTTCATTTGGAGTTTTCATTCAAAAGATATAAAGAAAAGAGAAAAACAGAAATTAGAAAAGAAAACATTAAACAAAAAAAAAGGAATAGAAGAGCCAAATGGGCCGAAGCCCATTTGTCCCCACGCGCGCGCGCATCGAGCAGAGGCCCAGCAGCAGCCCATGCTGGCCTCGCTCTCTCTCACTCGCTGACTTGCGGACCCCACTTGTCAGGGGTGAGGCTTCTTCAAGCTCTCGCCGGAAACCACGCCCTCGACCTCGCCCGAAACGGCCGGCGTTACCTCGCTGAAACGCGGGCGTTTAAGACGCGGATTCAACGCCCCTGCCTGCCTATTTGTAGCCCCTCGATCCCCTCTCGCGTTTGCCCCAAACCTTTCCACCCGAGAGCCCCTAGGCTACCCACATACGTCCCCGCCATCCCGCCGCTGCCGCCGGCGAAAAGCAGTCCGTACGACGAACTCCGGCCACCCCGGACCATCTCACTTCTCCCCTCCGTTTTGTTTAGTTGTTGCGCACCGTTGTGACAAGATTTAATAATTTTTCTCGCAGCCATTCGTCGCGTTCTTCCTCGCCCGAAGCTTGCCGCCACCACGCGCAACTCCGGCGAGCCATTGCGGGAAGCAGAGGATGCTCTGGTCGCCGTCACCTCGCCATCGCCTCCATCTTGATGCGCTGCACCCTCGGGTATGTCCCGTTCATCTCCGTAGGACGTAGAATGCCGAGAACCCGCGACGCCGGCAATGGCACGGCCACGGTTAGGTCACCGGAGACAACTCCGGCGGGCCACGCCGCTCTGTTTTGTTCTCAGCCGTTGGATCTCGATCGTACGGCCAGGATTAGATCTTCTTTAACCGAATCGGTACGCTGACTCAGCGGTCCAGTCAACGCCTCGTCAGCGCCGCGTCATCGACACGTCAGCGCCAGCGTGGAAATGATTTTTCTTAAATAAAATAAAATGGCAGTTTTGCAGAAAAGCCCCTGCCACTTAGATCTGTCATAACTTTTTAACCACTTATCCAAATTTAACAAACTTTATATTTTTGGAAAGCCCTCGAAATGTAGAATATTTTAGATCTGCCAAAATTCAAATTTGACTAAGTTTAAAATATTCAAATTTCAAATGGAAGATTTTAGTATATTTTTCATAACTTTAAATCTATAAATCCAAAAATTGCAAATAAAATTGTTTTACAAACTTTAGAATATTTGTAAATTGATGCCACGGATATAAATATTTTGAGTGATATTTGAATGAATTCATAGTTATATATTTAAATTGAATAGTTTGAGTATTTTCAACATAACTATTAATAGAAATATTATATTTGATTTAATCAAATTACTATAAATTTAGTTAAATGCCCCTGTCTATTAACACTAGTTATAAAATTTTGCTATAAAAATTTAATCATAGAAAACTTTAATCCTGTAATTATTCCTTTATTTATTTCCTTATTAAATTTTCCAAAAATAGAAATTAATTAAATTGCATTTATAGCCTAATGCATGCTTTATAAATATCACATATTTTGTATGATATTTCTTAGGATTTAAAAGTGCATTGCATGCATAACTTATTTTCACATATAGATATATTTTTCCCATAAGAAAACTCCTTCCCCATTTTCTCTAAGTTAGAAATATTTTCAACTTAGCATTTTGGTAAAATGATACACTTAGACTCTTAGGATTTTCAACATGGAGCTAGAAGACCAATGAAGGACTTAGTCAAAACAAGATTTCAGAAGTATCTCCAAGGATTAGAAGCACTTAGAAGAAAGATCAAGAAGAAGTTCATGAACACCAACCAGAAATATTTTCTAAGTCTTGCTTCCTCTCTCTTTCTTTTCTCCCTTCTTCTGTGAGACTTCATGAAGACTAAGTTAAATCCAAGACCAGCCTAGATGATACAAAAACCATCAAGTCTGAAGATTATTCAAGTCTACCAAGAATTTAATCAAGACAACACCAAGGAGAATATTACAAGTCTGGAGATGAAGCCTGGAGGACAACTACATCTTTCTTCTATCTTTTCCCTCTTTCCTAATCTTGTCTTTCACTTAAGACTTAAAAAGATTTTCATAGCATGACTTGCATCTCTAGTCCTTAGAAATAATTTGCATATCATCCATAACGTGTTTTCCTTAGAAGTTTTTTTATGAAACCTGTTTGTTCACTATGTATGTACATGTATGTTTGATGATTGCTGTTTGTTGATTGTTGTATTGTTGTTTGCTAGTATGGTTGCATTCTTCTTCTGAAAGTTCTTGTCTCAATTCTCTCCTTTCCTTAATACACTACGCGTGTATAGGATTCTCGGGCTAATTGAGTCTAAAGGTGAAAGTGCACAACCTCTGCAGAGTGTAAAACTAAGTACTTAGCCGTGTCCCCGGTACGGACAAATTGAGCAGCTGATCACGGACGTCAACGGAGGATTTCATCATTCCAACTTCAGAAATAAAACTTGATGGGTGTACAAGGGAAGATGAGATTTATGGTTTTCATGCCATACTCGTCTTGATTTCAAGAAAAGTGTTTCCAAAAGAGTAGGAAAAATTGGCTTTATGCAAACTAGCCTTGAACTCCACCAGCCAAATATGCATATAGGCTTTAGAGTTATTCCAAGTGTCCACCATAGTGTCACTTGCCAGACTCCATTTTTAATGGAATCTGACCCACGTTGTTGCAATATTTTTCTTATTGCAGATTGTTCAGATGACGAGTGAGGTTTTCGTTTATAGGATTCGAGTCTACAACCAACATGTTTTCGCCTGTGGCAGCATGAAAGTGATAGAGACTCACTGCTATTGTATTTCCGCTGTGTACTTTTTCAATGCTAGCTTTATGCTATGCAACTTGTATCAAACATTTTGTAATTCTGGATCATCGATGTAATAAAATTGATGCTTTGTTGTGATATTACATCGTAAACTGTGTGTGCAAATGAATCGATCCAGGGATTTGCACTATACACAGGTATCTGCCTTATTTAAAGTGCAGGTACGCTACAGAGTTCTTCAAGGGCGGCTCATCGGGGACCTCGAGGAAGGCGCAGGGATGCTCCACCCCGACGAAGAACCACTTCTGGCGGAAGTCATCCACCTTCTTCGTCACCGAGGTGACGGCCTAGACGTCGCTCCACAACATGGGGATGTAGACGCTCCCCATTCCGTCCATGATGCGGAACGAGACGCACCCCGAGCGCTCGTTCTTCGCCGTGTTCCGGAGTGCGTAGAAGCACCAGAAGAGCCCCACCGTGGGCTCCAAGCCCAGGTACGCCTCGCAGAGGTACGCGAAGACGGCTAGGATGAGGACAGAGTTGGGGTGAAGATGCAGCAACTGGATCTGGTAGAACGCAAACACCGCCTCCAGGAACGGCGAGAATGGCGGCACCAGCTCGGCAGCAAGGCAGTGCTGGAATATCGGAAAATACCCTCACGGACGTTTCTGTGCGCCGCGGGCTTGAGCATGGTGGCGCCGTGCTCGTTCGTCTGGTCCGCTACCAGGAAGCGGACCTTGGCGAGTGCTTTGTCGTTGACGCGCACACCAAGCAGTGCCGCGCCATGCGCGACCTCAGGGGCCTCTGCCTGGGAAGAGGACCCCGCAGTGGCCTTGCCTTTGTTCTTGCAGGACTCATCGCCGGAGTTCAGGGTGTCGCTGGAGGCAGAAGGAGCAGAGTGCGCAAGAGAGCGGAGGTGAAGAGCTCGAGAATGGCGGAGGCTTCAGCGAGAAGGATGGAAAGCAGTAACGGCTCCCTGCTCCGGCGCTCGGGTTTTATGTCCCCTCCAGGCGTAGTTACCGGGGCGTGGTGGGTCTCCCCACGACGCACGCCCCAGATCGTGTGCGGCCGTTACTCATCTGAGTGTCGCGTGGCTCGGGCTGGCCGGGCACTTTGGGCCCACGATGCTCCGCCTGCGCCCATGGGCTCACTCACGCCCATCGTGGGCCCGGGGGCTACTGTGGGCCCAGTGGAGACTGGGGTATGAAGAGTCCACCCTCCCCAGGCCTCACTCGCGGGCTGATCAGACGAAACGACTAAGGACCAAGCCACCGCTTGGAGAGACCGTCGAGAGGCAAATCCTCTTGAGGGCTTGAAGAGGAAGCGAAGGCCTAAAGAGGACCTGCGCTTCAAGAGACCCTCCTGAGGCGATATGCGCCTGTCGGGAAGTCAATAGAAATCCCTCCACAGGCACCGCTCGGGCCTGCGGGGAAGCTTCGCGGCCAAGGAAGTACGAAAGGGCGCACATGGCATCTGCTGTATCCGCAGAGTGACGCAGGCGCTCCCTTTGCCGTTTTGGTGATAAAGGAGTCAATAAAGTTGCGCCGCCTGCTCCAGGATAGCCAGGACCTTCCTCTCTGGTGATAAAGCCCCTGGACGGCGCAACCCTCCAAGAAGATCATCATCGTGGGCTCCACCTCAAAGACTGCAACCCTTACGAGCCGTTCTGCGCGGTCTGCAGCCTGTCGGCCATCGCGCCCAACTTTATCGCCGGTGGACCGCGTCCATGGAGGAATCCGCCGCGGTGGACTCCAACTCCTTCACGCCACTGCCGTGTGGGAGCCCACCTTGGACGCCAAGCGTAAGGAAGACGCCTGCGGCGCCTATAAAAGGAACAAGACCTCCACCGTAGAAAGGGGTCGGCCAATTGCGAGGAGAACATTTGTAAACCCTAGCTCAGCTTGTAGAATAACCTTCGGCTGGAGGAGGAAGAAGACCATTGCTTCCGTCCCCAGGCACGAACTGCCTCAAGAGAGCCCTCGGCAAGCTCGGTTGTACTGTAACCTCCACAGTGCAATACAGACAAGTAGGAGTAGCGGTTTTACCTCCTCCTGAGGACCGTGAACCTGGGTACAGGCTGGTGTCCATCTCTGTTGTGGGTGTTCCTCTCCAGGCCCGGCGAGAATCGTCGTCGTGCCTCTCGAGGGTCTTCACCTCTGTGTTCAATCCCCTTCACGAACTACTCTTCAGGGTGTGACTATCCCTGTTCCGTGGGAGTCACTCTCCGACATGTACATCGGTATACCTCCCCCCAAGTTTAGGCTTTTGGCCAAAGTGGGGCTCAAGGCCAATATGAATAATCGTCCCAACGCGATGGGATATGCTCAGTGTAGTCGTACTCCGTATCGGCCGCGGTGGAGGAAGATCCCGAAGGTCCAGCATACCCCGGATCCGGGCACACGGGGCCGGGTATCTCCAGGGGCTGAATGAAACCACCCTCATGCTCCTCGTCGTAGCCCCTACTATCCGGGCCAGGCTGCTCCCCAAGTGTATCCAACTCAGCTTCTGGGACTGACAAGTTCCCCCTGCCAACAAAGTTAAGAAGAGGCGCAGGCAAGATAATAATTCTCTCAATGGTAGTTACTCTGAGGTGTTTCCTCTTTGGATAAGATATGATATAAGGGTGATAATGTAAGTTACCACCTTCAGCAATAAATTCATGCCTCTTCATACACTCAATATCAAGTTTTTCCATAGATAACAGCAAATCATTAGGATGAGGGTCTAAACAATGCAAAGCTAACAATCGTGAAGCAACTAGTCCTCCACAAATTCCTCCCTTCTCGCGGTTAGCCACGAAACGGTGAGAAATGAGAGCACCCAAGTGTAAGTCCTATCACGACGCAATGCAGCAGTAAGAAAAACTAAATCAGGCAAGCCTTATTTACCAGTAGATCTCCTAGCAAGAACACATTTAGCATTGAAATATGCAAAATAGCGAATGGAAGGGAGATGAATACTCCTGATTTTACCGTCCTCCTTAGAGAAACTTCTCCCATAGAAGATTTCTTCATACAAATCCATCAATAGCTTTGCGTTACCCTTCGGCTTCTCCATTGATCCTTTATTTGGAACCTTCATAGCTGAACATAAGACATCAAAAGGCAAGTCCACAGATTTGTTGTAAATTGTGTAATGCATGGTGGGGTTAGATGAGTTCAAATTGCAATGAAAATTTGGCACCACCGAAGTAGACAAAACAACATATTGGTAAGGTAGATTCTCAAGAAAATGTTCCAATCCTGCATTGGATAGGAGAGTATAAAATTCTTGTGTAATCCCTGCAAGTTCCATGAATTGCGAGCACGGGTAGACGGCAGGGTACACTCCTTCTTCTCTTCGAACTTTATACTTCCCTTCCAACACTAGCTCATGAGGATTTAGTGCAAATGAGTTCCTTTCCATGTTCTGAAATTTTCAACAATCATCATAAAAATTGATTTTTAGCCAACTAAATGAAGAGAAACCACTACACTGACTTTCTAGCGGCTTAAGCATGCATCAAAACTAGTTTCATCAACTTAGAACAAGCATTCAAACTCACTAAACAAGATATCTACATCAGCAAAATACTTCATATATACACCATTAAACAAAATTCCACTTGGATATTCGAAGGAGTCACATACCGGAGAGGAGATGCACCAAATTTCAGCACCAGAAATTGGCTGAATATGGAGATCGAAATCCCAGGAGATGAGCACCAAGAACATGAGTTTGAGCTATCCAAAAGTGATTTTTCAGGGAAGAGGAGGCAGGGGAAGGAGAGAGAGCAAGTGGGGGGCATGTGGGCCCCACACCATGTGTTGGCGCGGCCATATGGCTGCCACGCCACTAGGTGGTGTGGTGGATCAGGGGTCTCCCTGGTGGCTCTCTGGCACTTCCAGGACCCTCCTCGAAAATAGGATTTTTCATATAAAAATTTTAATTTTCTGAGAAACTTTATTTTTTCACTTTCTGGTATTTTGCATTATTAAATTCAATACTGAAAAATTATTTTTCTAACAAAAAATTCAACTAAACAGTGCAAACTAAGTAACATTGCAGTAGGTAAAACAAGAAGGAAAGAAATAAAATTGTTTAGCCTCTTTATGCATTTAAAATGCACTTGTTAACAAGGTTGATCAAGTCTTGCCACCAAATGAATTTTATATGACATGAAAGATTTAAACCATATGAGACACTCCTGTTACCTTATAATGAATTTGTATGGATCCAATCATGAGAGCTTTGAATTCTTCTTTGTATGGGCAATGAATACTTCCCACTCTAATAGACCTCAAATTGGTAATTGTATTAACTCCAGGCATTCTATCAACTTTCTTGAGAAAATAAACAGTATGCTACTTGTCATGAACATTAAAAGTAACTTTTACTTTATTGCAATCAATAACAGCCCCTGCGGTGTTTAGAAAAGGTCTTCCAAGAATAATAGACATATTATCATCTTCAAGCATTTCAAGAACAACAAAGTCAGTCATAATTAAACAATTGGTAGTTATTTGGACAGGAACATCCTCACAAATTCCAACAGGAACAGCAGTAGATTTATCATCCATTTGCAAAGATATATCAGTAAATATCAACTTATCAAGATAAAGTCTCTTGTAAACAGAGAAAGGCATAACACTTACTCTAGCTCCCAAATCACATAGAGCAGTTTTAACATAATTATTTTTGACAGAGCAAGGAATAGTAGGTATACCTGGATCACCAAGCTTCTTTGGGACCTTACCATTAAAAGAGTAATTAGCAAGCATAGTAGATATTTCCTCATTAGGAATTTTCCTTTTGTTAGTCACAATATCTTTCATATATTTAGAATAAGGAGGCAACTTAATAGCTTCAGTCAAAGGAATTTGCAAAAACAATGGTTTCATCCAATCACAAAATCTATTATAATGATCTTCCTCTATAGATTTAAGTTTCTTAGCAGGAAAAGGCATTGGTTTTTGGACCCAAGGTTCTCTTTCATTACCATGTTTCTTAGCAATAAAATCTTCTTTGGTGTACTTTTTATTTTTACCATTTTTTTCCAGGTTCTTCTTCTATTTCTTCCTGATACGAATTGGCATTTTTATCCTTTTCATTGTTATTAGCATTATCATTGTTGTGTTCATTACCACTTTCAGTTTTAGCATCAGAAACAGATATGCTATTAGGATCAATAACAGGTTCAGAGGATTCTACATTTTTTCTAGAAGGAATACTAGGTTCATTCACTCGTTGAGAATCTTGTTCAATTCTTTTACCATGTACTTAAGGATACAAAGGATCCTGAGTTGATTTACCACCTCTAGTTGTTACTTCACAAACAAGTTTTTCTTTAGCAATAGAGTTGTTTACTAGCAATTCTTTTTGCACTTTAGTGAGTTGATATATTTGAGTTTGAACCATATGAAAGTGTTTAATTAGCACGTTAACATCATTAGCAGTTCTATCAACAATATCATGTAAATCACTAATAGCATGAGAATTTTTCATTAAATGAATCTCTATTCTCGTATTAAAATTGCATTGATTAACAATAAAATCATCAAAGCATTGAGCAGGAGGTTTAGAGTAAGGAATGTCTCTATCATCAAACCTTTGAAGAGAGTGTACCTCAATAACGGTTAGAGGAGGAATAGGCTTACATAATTCTTCAATAGGAGGTAAATACTTCACATCTTCAAATTTAATACCACTTTCTTGAAGAGATCTTTTAGCTTCCCTCATCGTTTCTTCATTTAATTCAATCATACCTCTCTTTTTTGGTGTTGGTGGAGGTGTCGGAGTAGGTTTAGGAATATCCCAATCATAATTATTCTTGCATCTAGTAGCCAATAATTCTTCAGCTTCTTCGGGAGTCCTTTTCCTGAAAACACAACTAGCAAAACTATCCAGGTATGTCCTAGATTCAGCAGTAAGTCCACTATAAAATATATCAATTGGATCATTTTTCTCCAAATCATGGTTCGGCTGCCCCCTCAAGATGCAACAAAAGCGTGTCCAAGCTTTGGTCAATTTCTCACCCTCTTCTTGATTAAATTATAGATTTTTTGTAAGGCATCATGTTGAGCACTAGCAGGGAAATATTTTCGAAAGAAAGCATCAAGCAAACCCTTAGGACTAGTGATGGAACCAGGAGACAAATTATTATACCAAGTTTTAGCTTCTCCTTTTAATGAGAAAGGAAATATTTTAGCAACAAAATAAGTGCGCATTTTAATGTCTTCAGCAAATAATCCACTTCAATCAAACAATTCATTCATATGTTCTACAACACTTTCATTTTCAGTTCCACAGAAAGGTTCTCTTTCAACTATAGCTATATGAGCCAAATCAAGAGAGAAATCATAATCTTTATCTTTTATGTTTATAGGAGATGTAGCAGATTTAGCATCAGGAGATAAATTATATCTAACATCACGTTTTTAACAAGTTTTTCAAAGGCATTACCATCTTTCATAGTATTAATTTCTTGAACAAGAGTATCATCAAGATTCACATACATATCATCACACTCATCATCAGTATCACAAGTAAATTCAGGTGAATTAACAGATGTTTCAGCATTTTCATCCAAAATTTCAGCATTTTCAATTTGTTTAGATTTAGTAATATTAGCATCTAAAAAAGGACCTAATGAACAAGTTTCATCAAGAACAGTAGAAGCATCATCATAAGTAACTTCAGATTCAGCAGTAGTAATAGAACGTGCAGGTTGTGGTGGTGTAACAAGCTTACTCAACACAGGTGGAGAGTCAAGCGCAGTAGCAGATGATTTGTCAGATCAGCTGCACCTGTGAATAGACTTGCTCGAAGAAGATTATCAGTAGCAACAGTTTTATAGCAGAGACAGTAGTGAAATAACAGTAGTAGGAGAATTAAGACATCGATTGTGATTGAAGTAGACAGCATGATTAAAATACTGTAGACACAGGGACGGATGTACGGGCGTTGCATGGACAAGATAATTCATGTAATAACATAGCATAGGCATTTGCAGATAAATAATATAAAGCATCCAGGCATAAACTAATCATAAGCATGTATTCCAATTTAGTTGTGCGTGCTCGCAATGAGAAACTTGCACATCATCTCTTGTCCTGCCAGCCCGTTTGCAGCGGGGCCTCTAGGGAAACTACTGGCAATGATGGTACTCCTTCTAATAAAGTACCAGAGCAAACCATTAACACTCCGTGAATACATGGGATCCTCACATCATAGCCATTCCCACCGGTTATCCCAATTGCTGTCACTTTGGGGCCATCGGTTCCGGACAATAACGTGTGTATACAACTCATAGATATGATCCAAAACAATAATAATCATCATGATTCAATAACATGTTCAGATCTGAAATCATGGCACTCGGGCCCTAGTGTCAAGCATTAAGCATAACAAGTTGCAACAATGACGTAAAACACCGATAACGGATACTAGGCACCATGCCCTAACAATCTTACAACTATTACATGAGTGATCTCATCCAATCCCTACCATCCCCTCAAACCTACAGCGGTAAATTACTCACTCATGGATGGGGGAAACATGGATGGTTGATGGAGAGGCGGTGGAGATGACGATGGCGATGATACCCTTCGATTCCCCGTCCCGCAGGGTGCCGGAACAGAGACTTCTGGTCCCCGAACTAGGATTCACGATGGCATCGGCGCACGGTGGAGTTCTCTCGAAAAGTGTCTAACCCCTCGACGTTTTTAGGTCAGAAGCATTAAGTAGCCGCATAGGGAGCGCAAGGGGGTGACCGAGTCGGTCACACCACCCCCTGGCGCGACCAGGAGGCTGCCGCGCCACCAGGTGGTGTGGTGCCCTCGTGGCTCCCCTCTGGTTGGTCTTCGTGGTTCCTGGTCCCTCTCGGATGGAAAATTACTTCTGCTAGGATTTTTGGGTTTTTCTCCGAAGTTGATATTTCTGCACAAAATCAAGACACGAGGGTAATTTTACCGAAAACAGCGTTAGTCTGCGTTAGTTGCATCCAAAACACACAAATTAGATATAAAACAATAGCAAAAGTTTTTGGGAAAGTATATACGTTTTGGACGTATCAGTCATCAGAGACCCTCCCATAGGATTATTAATTAAAACTAAAGGAAAAAGGGGCAGCCCACTTAATTGGCCAAGAGAGGCCCATGTGGGGGGGGGGGGCGGCACCAAGGAGGGAAAGGGGCCCATGATTGGTGCGGCCAACCATGGCCGGCCCAACCCCCCTCCCCCTCTCCTTTGTTGAGTACCACATGGGGGAGCTAGGGAGTTTGCTCACCCCTCCCCGCTTTATATAGCAAGGCATATTAATTGGATTAAATACATCTAAAAAAATACAATTAATGTTGTATATGCCAGCCCGAGTTAATTCTCCGCCCGCTTCTCTTTCTCTCTCCCACGAAGCTATATCGCTGGGCACGTTGCCCTGCGGGATTCCAGAAAAGTTCTACTCCTACGATCTCAGCTGGATCTGAGTGACCGGGGGTTGTTGTTAAGCTCCGTATGCTTGTGAGTACTCGGAGACGCCACATTTGAGGTGCCTGGACGATGTCGCAGGCCACCGTCGCAGCCCTGCCGCCGACGCCAACCCCCCTGCTGTCGCCGGTGCCACCCCCTCCGCTGGACGCGTGAAGGGAATATGCCCTAGAGGCACTTAATAAACATAGTTTATTGGTAATATCCCAATTGTTCATTATATGTTTTATACCTTGCTATAACTATATTAAGCGGAAACATTAATACAGGTGTGGTAGATAAACAACCAGGTCCCTAGTAGCCTCTACTAAGACTTGTTTCGTTGGGCGATTGATGATCGAGGTTTCCCGATCATAGGGCATGGCGCCGGTCGGCAATGAAAGTCATATCGTTGGTGTAACAATGTGATGGACATACCCATATTTATAGGACGTAGTCATTACGCCTTTGACCGTGAGACCAACTATTATTGTTATTCCTGGAAGATACTTTGATTGCACCAAACGTCGTATCTTATTTAGTATGACAATAACGGTGATACTTTTGGGTATCAGAAGGGAGTAGTTGAGACGAGGGGTCAAGAGCGGGATTTTTCAGTCCGCATAGCCGGATAGATACTCTAGGGCCCACTCGGTGAGATTATGTCAAATGAGTTTGCAAACATGTGACTAGGTCACCAGCTGACATAATATCATAGATGAGTAGAAGATAGCGATGTCGGTAACGAGATCATGCTAGGTTTGGAGATATCTGAGATTGATGCTCGGACGCGCTAAGTATCGCTATGACAAAAGGTTTAAGACTAGACGTCAAGGTTTGATAGATGAAAGTCATTCGTTATATCACAGGGATTAATTCATGGGGTCCAGGCCTACAAGTTAGTCATTGATCAGAGAAGAGTCTCGATCATGTCTGTTATTATATCGAACCACTAGGGTAACACACTTAAGGGGTTTCGACAAGACAACCGGAAAGGAAAGAGATCACCGGGAACGTCTCGGGAATGGTCCGATGGAGATCAGGCAGCGACGAAAAAGTTTTCGGATTAGAATAAATTATATATAATATTTTTGATATTAATTAGTGCAATCAATGTTTAAATATGGTTTTATATATTTAATTTTGAATTTATTTAGTCTGATTTCCCTAAATGAGCCTTCTGGTGGAAAGAAGGCCCATGGGGGGGAAACCCCTCAAGGGAATTTGGTGGGGGGCTTGGCCGGCCTAGGTGGGCCAGATGGGGCCCACCTAGGGCCGGCGCATCAGCCTTGGCTGAACCAGGCATGTGGGATAGTCCCACATTGCCTGGCTGGCAAGGTTGGCTCCCCCCCCCCCCCGGAGCCTATATAAGAAGGGGCACCCCTGGCCTTTTAATTCATCCAATTAATTCTCGATTTCTCCTCGATCTCGTGATTCCCTTTGTCAGAGTTGCGCCGAGGAGGATGAGAGTTCTCTCTCTACCATAGCCCGTTGCCGCCCTGCTGGTGTTCCGGTCCAAGTCTTCTGCTGCTCGTCCTGGACTAGAGCTTCGGAGGTCGTCGTCTCCACCGTATGTGTGTAACGCCCTGCGAGGTGCTGCGCTAGCGGTGCTCGGAGGCCTACTTCCTCAACCCGACCTTAAGGTCATCTTCGTCGTCTTCATCGCTCCGAGTTCTTCGCGACCTAGAGGTCGGCTACGTCGTCTTCGTCGTCAATGCTTGTGCGGGAGCGTAATCCCTGCTATTCGGTCTACGAGGGTATGTATTCCGATCTCCGCTGTACTTCTATATCTGCATAGTGTAGATCTTTGCTAGTTTAAGGATATCGTTGCTAGGAAATTTTTTGTTTTCTGCATGCGATCCCCTTCAGTGGTATCAGAGTCGATCTATCGTAGATATAGTTGTACGATGTTAGAACCCGTGTTCTTCACGGGGGCACCGTTCCTGTTATTTGCTACCCTCTAGCGTGCACTTGTGATTCCAGTGGCATCGAGTTGATGAAGCGGCCCGGACCGACTTTACGCGTACGCTTACGCGAGACTGGTTCCACTATTGACATACGGCTCTCTCTCTCTCTCTCTCTTTCTCTTTAGCGGTGTATGTCTCTCTCTCTTTGGCTGGCTTTGCATTTTCAATGGAGGGCCCGAAAGGGATGCTTAATCATGCAATTATTGGATCGTTGTTGTGGTCATAAGGTTCGTAGGTATGAAGCGATTCCATTCACATTGCATTACATTTGATGTTTTGTGTGCATCTTATATTGTGTGATTATATATATTAGTATATATTAGTTTCGCGGCGGTAGTTATATATAAGATGATCCCTTCAAAATATCACTAGTGTTCTTCCTCCAACGAGCACCAGCAAGAAAATTCTATGTTATGAGGCAGGCCGTGACAATCGGGTGTCAGACATATCGGCGTTCGCATACAATGTGTGTAAGCCATGTTGCACAAGCGTTACGTGGATTTTATTGTGGCGAGCCTAGCATTCGAAGATATGGCCTCAGAACACGGAGGCTGAAAGGTCGAGCATGAGTCACATAGTAGTTGTGATTGACAATTGTCTACCCCTGAAGTTGTGTTGCCGGCTCTGACGATGAGGGGTTGCGTAATGGATGGGGGTCGTGTAATCGCTGAAACGACCAGGAGGGATGTTCGTTTGAGTGGGAGTTCTGATAGTTATTTTTTAAAATACTAGAACTCCAAATATAATGAACAAAGTCTGTTTTGCAAAATATTTTGTAGATATTGGCCATTGTGATAGCATCTTTTAAAATTAGGCGCATTTCTGCGATTGAGAAAATTAAAAGGTTGGGGTTCAAACTTCATAGTTGTATACTTTAGCTTGAGGATACTCCTTGTTTAAACCGTTAGCTCTTTGTGATACAATACCCGCTAGGAGATAAACCCGGAGATTCCGCTAACAAAATATAATTTGGATTATCAGATTTTCTGCGGATGATATCATCATAGTCCAGTGTATGCTATGATCTCTGCCATAGAGAACCAACGGTGGGTACGAGTTATTAAGTCGCGAACATATGAGATGGTCGCTAAACTCGGGGTACCCCTAAAGTTGGGTTGTTGAAATTTATCAGTACGTTGACTGATTGTCTTCTCAACCAAGATGGAAGAGAATACACACATTGAAGTAGCACGTGGCAGTCATACTTGATGACATTGGTCATACTTGATGACATATGGTCATACTTGATGAACATTGAGACGCCTCGCTCAGCTCGATCAGTGGATGACAGACGTCGTTGCCAAGTGCAAATGCTATGTCATAGAGTATGTCATGCAAGGGGAATTGTTCACCTTCATGGTTCTTGATTATGTTGGAAGTATCAAGAAAATGAAACAGATCGACGGAAGTCATCAATAATGATGGTGTATATATGATATACATGTTATGAATGTTTTAGCTAAGCAAGTACTCGCAGTAGTGACTAAGTTTTTGATAGTAGTCATGTTTTATGAAAACCAGGTTTACTGCTTGAGTAGCTTGAAAGGATGAGGCGACATTGCGTGTTGATAATGGCAGACAAATTGTTGTGATGGCCATAGACACTCTCCTTCTAGATCTACCATTTGAATAAATTCTTTATGATCGCCTGTTAGTATGATCGTTATAAGTGTGTCTCCTCTAGCGAGACAGTTGTTCATATATATTAGTGACAAATTCGTTTTCCTATATTTATGAAGTAATGATCATATGCCGATTTGAGTTTAGATGGTAGAAGATCACACATTCATAACATCAATGTCAAAGGATACAAACTTAATAAAGACACCATATATGTGTGGCACTACCGTTTAATTCATGTCTACGTTATTTTTCAATGAATTAGCTCCATATCGGATGGATCTACAAGTACTTAGATTTGATCTTTTGACACTTGCAAGATAAAGCCTAGCTCACTTGGTTAGGGAAGTGGATGTACAACCCAGCCACCCAGGTTCAAGTCCTCATGGACGCAGATTTGGGTTCTTATTATTTAAAAAATAAAAAACCCGCTGTAGGGGCTTCCCCTACCGCATTCCTTTCCAAAAAAAAAAAACTAAGACACCGTTTTCAGAAAACGGGCATATAACTTATTGATAGTCATGCATACATCGTGGTTCAATGAAGTAATTGACGGTGTAACATCCCAATTTTCAGAAAAATTTAAAACCTTGCATTCATGCATCATCATCATTTAAACTTGTCATTTGAATCACACATGATTTAGGTTAAATTACTTTTATGAGTTTAAATTGACTTTAAGTCCACAAAATTGTTATTTGACTTTATAATAATCTTCCTTTTATTTTATTTTTACTTTAGAGAAGAATACCACCGACAGGTTCTATTTTTAATAAGCTTTTCAAAATTATATTTTTATAAATTTTTCTGAGAAGTTTTGACATAGTTTTGAAATTTTTTTGTATTCAAAATATTTAAAACAGAAAATGATTTATAAAAAAAAGGAGGCGGGCCATCTTTCCCAGCCAGTGGGCCGAAGCCCAATAGCTATCAGCCGCGCGCGCAACACCTCAGCCCGCCAGCAGCCCACTCCCGGCCGCGCCCCTCCTCTCTCTCTCTGTGGCAAGTGGGACCCACTTGTCATCCCTACCGGTGAGCAAGGTCTCCCCGAAATCACGCCCCCACGATTTGACCGAAAACGCCCGAATCAATCCGGTTGAATGCGAGAGATTTAAGGGACCAATTGATACGCCGTTTGCTCCTACAAATAGCCCGCATCGTCGTCTACCTTTTGCCGCAAACCTCACCTCTAGAGAGCCTCGAGGCTGCCCAAGCGCATCTCCGCCGCTCCGCCCCTGCCGTCGGCGTAAAACTCACCGTACGGCGAACCCCGCCGTCCCCGCACCCACCCATTTATCTCCTCCTCATTCTTTTCTCTTTGCGCATCTTTCTGACATTGTCTCGCATCTTCTCGTGCGCCAGTTTCTCGTGTATGTGCTCAACCGGAGGAGGCCGACGACGTGCACAACTCTGGCGAGGAATTGGAGAAGGACCGAGACGCCCCAGTCGCCACAACCTCGCCACCGACATCACCGCGTCCTCCTCTTTGATCTGGTATGATTGTTTCGTACCGGTTCATCCTAGGGTTGCGTAGAACGCACATGTCGGCGCGTCGCCGCCGTGGGCTGGTCTCCGGCTAGGTTTCCGGCGTCCGCGCCGCCCACTTATGGTCTTTAGATCTAAGCCGTTGAATCTGTAGCGTACAGTTTAGATTAGATTCCTTTATTTCGAATCGGTGCGCTGACGGACCGCGCCGCCCACTTATGGTCTTTAGATCTAAGCCGTTGAATCTGTAGCGTACAGTTTAGATTAGATTCCTTTATTTCGAATCGGTACGCTGACGTGCTCCGTCAGCGCACAGTCAGCGCCACGTCAGATATTATTTTCTACGGATTTTTCGTAAATCATTTTATTTGGCAGTTTTGAAGAAAACACCCTGCATATTGTTTTTATCATTACTTTTTATCTGTTTAGCCAAATTCAAATATTTTTATATATTTGGAATCATTAGAACCAGTTGAATCTTTTGGCTTCATTAGTTTTCTGTTCGACGCATTCAAAAAATTCAAATATTCATGTGAGTAGTTTAAGTGTTTTTGACATAACTTTAGTTAGAAAAATTATTTTTGAGTAAATCAAATTGCTAAAATTTTGTTTAGATGTCTTCTGTCCAATACCCCTTTTTAAAAAATTTAGTTATGGAAATTTTATTACAGTAAACTCAAATATTTGAGTTACCCTTTTTATTCAAGTCTAAATATTTAAAACAAATTAAAAATGTCATCATGCATACTTCATAAAAATTCTAAGAGATAAATATATTAGTTTCTTAAAATTAAATTATTGCATCTCATGCATAGCATATTTTTGTATGGTCTTGTTGCTTGTGTGTTTATGTGTGGCATCTTATTTTGTTAGACTATTCGGAGTGAAACGAGGGTCTTTGCAACTGTAACTGCTGCACTCCTAGTTGCCAAGGCACGTGGCACACCTCATAAAAGTCCTACTATTTTTCTAAGCATGAGTAATCTATTTTCCTAAGCATGTGTAAGACTAAGTAGAAATGCTATGCTAGACCTGTGTAGATTTCATACTCCTGTGTCTAGATTCCTATGCAATACTTAGTAGAATTATTGATGCTATGCAAAACTATTTTTGATGATGAAAGGTTAAATTCCACTAAGTTAAGAATGAAACACCTGGGTGAAATTGGTTGCTTGGTTGTATGAGTTGAGTGTTGTCCCCAGGGTTTTACCTGTCGGATATTCACTTGTGGACGGCCACCCAGGAACAGAGGAATCTGAAGAACTCGAAGTGACGATTGCTTCCCGTGCAGCCATTGCCAATATGGGCTCTGGCTTGATCAATTAAGTTGCGTGGACTCGCCCTGCCTTGACAGGTGGTGGTAGAGGAATGTAGGTGGAACGTGTCAGGCCGGCAATGGGAGGCAAAATGCTTCTGAAAGATCTCGTCTCAGTCTTCTCCTTTTCCTTAACACTTCCAGAGTGTATAGGATAGTTTGGGTGGAATGGGTACAATGGTGAACGTGCACAACCTCTGCAGAGTTAAAATCTAAGTACTTAGCCGTGTCCCCGGTACGGAAAATCTGAGCAGCTGAACAAGGACATCAAGGGAGGATTCCACCATTCCAGCTTCTAAGTTAAACTTGATGGGTGAATAAGGGTAGATTGATACTATGGCTTTCATACCATATTTGTCTCTACTAGGTAAAGTTGTTTTAAAGTGTTAGGGAAAAACTTGCTTTCCACAAAATAGGCTTGAACTCCCCCAGCCAAATAAGCATATAGGTTATAGAGTTATTCATTTAAGCGTCCACCATAGTGTCACTTGCCAGTTCCATTGTTAAATGGTTCTGACCCACGTTGTTGCAATTGTTATTGCAGACTGTTCTGATGACGAGTGAGTTTTTCGCTAAGGGTTTCGAGTCTTCAACCAACATGCTGATGATGGGGACTCCATGAAGAATAATTTTCCGTTGTTTACTCTGTTCACTGCTAGCTTGACGCTGTGCAAGTTGTAATGAATATTTTGTAAGTCTGGATCAGCGTTGTAATAAATTGATACTTTGTTGTGATATTACATCGTAAACTGTGTGTGCAAACAAATCGATCCAGGGATTTGCACTATACACAGGTACCTGCCATATTTTAAGTGCAGATACACTACATATGGTATCAGAGCACTATGTTGCATGTAGGTTCGAGCCCTTAGGATTGGATAAACCCTTTTGATCATAGTATTATCTCCTTGAGTATTTTGGATCCTAGCGGCATAGTGAGATGAAGCGGCCTGGAGACTAACCTTACATGTCCACGTACATGAGACCTGTTCCACAATCATAAGTGGCTGGCCGGGTCTCTGTCTCTCTCACTATAGTGAATATCCAATTTACAAAGAGTTGTTAATATTTGTTGATCATCTTAAGATTTTGACTTAGTATTTTCCAAAATAATAATGCACATCATGACTAGTACTTCTTTACCTTATGCATTTCTTGTTTTAATTCTTTACCTTTTCTACCTAAAGGATGACGAGCTTCCACTTCACCACCTCGGAGGACTTCGAGAACACCCGTTTTGGCTGCTACCTCCTCGACATCATCGAGAAGTTAGGGTTACCGCAACCTCAGATCAAGGGCTTCATCATGAAGAAGTTTAACAAAGAGGGTTGTTGGGGAATAAAAGCAACTCAACCAGGACGTGGTGAAGAGCCCCCGTTAGAGATTAAAATTGTTAGTGACTCCAAGGATAAGGGACTCAATCTAGTCATGCAAGACCTGATTGGGCGCCTTTGCGGACGCTACAGCACAGAGTTGAGGGGCCACTAGTCCATTTTCTTTGGAAGAAGAAACGAGGATGGAGAACCTTACCTTTTTGAGGTCAGAGATAGAGGCAAAGCAAAGCCCCTTAGTCTATATTTCCAGGAATTGGAAATCCTCGTCACAGAGCTTTATGACGATATGCGCACTGAACTCCTGAAGAACGATGAGCTATGTGCCTTACTCAAGGAGAATGAGGAGAAGGTGAAGGCTCAAGAGGAAGTGACTAAGGCCCAAGAAGAGAGGTTTCCTGCACAAGAGGAGAGGTACAAGAGACAGGAGAAAAGAGTTCAAGAGAAGAACAAGACTATCAGAGAGCAGAAGGCAGAACTCGAGAGCAATGAAGTCGAGTTTGAGGCTGATAGTGACTTGATCAAGCGGCTTCGTACTGAGAAGAGGGAGCTGCAAGAAAAGAACTCTGCCCTGGAGAAATAAGTGAAGGAACTCAAGGAGGTACTCGACAATGAAGGAATCGAGATTCAAGAAATAGAAGAAGAAGAAGAAGAAGAAGAAGAAGAAGAAGAGGATGACATGGTCCAGTAGTTAGTTAGCGGGACTACCATTTACTTTTCACCTCATCGTCATCTTTAGTTTTGTATTGACCTACCAACTTGTGGTAAGGCAGTACTTTCCCTTGTACTCTTCAGAACCTCGCGAGTTTATCTTCCAAACGTTTAGATCGTGTTTAATTCAAAAGAATTTGTTTTTGTGTTGGTTGTTTTTATAAGTTGTTTGTTTGTTCGGGTAGAAACTTTCCTTAGTTCTTTCCATCTAAACTCATCTATGCTAAAAACCACAAATGCCTCCCCGTCGTGCACCCAACAACAACAACAACAACAACAACAACAACAACAACAACAACAACAACAACAACAACAACAACAACAACAATGATGCCATACAACAGTTGATGGCCGCTCAAGCTCAGCTAATGACTATGATGACTCAGTTCATTGTGGCAACCAACAACAATAACAACGACAACAACAATAACCACAACCCGCCACCGCCACCACCTCCCCAATTGGATAGACTTACCAGATTCTCGAGGCTCCGGCCTAACAAGTTCTCCAATGCAACTGAGCCAATTGTGGCAGATGACTGGCTGCGCTCAGTGGATAGAGATTTAGTGACCTGTGAATGTATCGACGCTGAAAAGGTGAGATTCGCTACTCATCTATTGGAGGGACCAGCAATTCAGTGGTGGGAAACTTACCAGATCACTCACCCACTGGAAACCCTGACTTGGGAAAACTTCAAGGAAGGTTTTCGTAATGCTCATATCTCTTCGGGCATTATGAACTTGAAACAAGAAGAATTCAGAAACCTGAGGCAAGGAAACATGAGTCTTAAGGAGTATATGGATGACTTCCATGCCCTGTCTCGATATGCTCCTGAGGACATCAACACCGATGTTAAGAGGAAAGCAAAATTTCTCAATGGGCTGAGTGACGAACTGAAGATTCCTCTAACAGGCGCATATGCCCCAAATTATCAGACCCTCCTAGATCAGGCTATCATATTGGAAGATAACATCAAGAAGGCTGAAAGCAGGAAGAGGAAGCTGAATATCAATAAACCCCATTCTGAACCTTCATTCAAAAGGCACTTTCCCCATGATACAAACCATGGTCATAAACATGGGAACTATCCTAGTGGAGGAAGCAACCACAAACATCATGGTCACAACCATAGTGGTGGGTTCAAAGGAAACAATGGGAATCACAAAGGAAATGGACATGTTGGCCATAACCATAACCATGGACATCATCGCCCAAATCCTGAATATAAGAAACATATAAGCCAAATATTATGATTCAAGTGCAATAACAAGGGCCACTATGCCACTGACTGCCCCGAGAAGAAGACTACTGAAGCTGCCAAGCCCAACCCTCTCCAGAAGGGACATGTGAACCACATCAATGTGGAAGAAGTGTACGATGAACCTGATGTTGTCATTGGTACGTTCTTGCTAAATTCATGTCCAGCTTTAGTTTTATTTAATACCGGAGCATCACATTCTTTCATTTCAAGAGCTTTTGTAAACAAACATGGGTTAGAGGTTGAAAGCATGGGGAATCCTGTTAGAGTAAGTTCTCTTGGCGGAGAAATGTTAGTAACCTCAGGTTGTAGACAGTTGAGTCTGAAGATTGGAAAGCATCATTTTCCTACGAACCTGATCATCCTAGAAACACAAGGCTTGGATGTTATCATAGGAATGGATTGGATGTCCCGTTTTGAAGGAATCATAGACTGCGCAAATAGGACCATCACTCTCACCACTCCAGAAGGATTGAAAATCAAGTTCAGATCAAAGTTTGAGCTAAAGAAGGTTAGGCTTAATTCTCTTAAGGGGGTTAGCCTCGGTGATGTTCTTATATTCAACGAATACCCTGATGTATTTCCGGACGAACTACCGGGAATGCCACCCGATAGAGATGTGGAGTTCCTCATTGAACTGAAGCCGGGTATAGGACCAATTGCTAAAAGACCCTACCCGATGGCAACTAGTGAACTGAAAGAACTCAAAAAACAACTGGAAGAGTTTATGATGAGTTCATCACCATGGGGAGCCCCAATCCTTTTCGTCAAGAAGAAGGATAGTACACAGAGATTAGTCACTGATTACCGTGACATAAATGAGCATACAATCAAGAACAAGTATCGGCTACCCAAAATCAATGAGCTCTTCGATCAATTAGAAGGGGCCGTTGTGTTCTCCAAGATCGATGTCAGATCAGGGTACTTTCAGATGAAAGTTAGAGAGATGGATATACCCAAGACTACCTTTGTTACAAGGTATGGTGTAACATCCCAAATTTCTCAAAAATTTAAAACTTTGCATTCATGCATCATGCATCATAAAAGTATGGCATTGAAATCACATAAAGAGTAAATTGAATTTTAATTATAAGTTTAAATAAAGTTGTGGTCAATAAAGAGGTCTATTTGAGCTCCTTATAAAAATATGTATTTTATTATTTTATTTATTTAGCAAAATGATATCAAAAAGTTATAAATTAAATTAGCTTTTCAAAACATATTTTTATGATTTTTCTGAAATGTTTTGATAAGTTTTAAAAATCAAATTGTTTGGAAAAGGGTTTAAACAGAAGAAAAAAAATGTGTTGGGGCTAGCTGGGCCGAGCCCCTCTGCTATCTGCCGCGCGCGCACAAAGTAACGGCCCGGCAACCAGCCCACCTCCCTCCCTCTCTCACTGCCAGACGGGGCCCACTCGTCATCTTCATCGTCGTGAAGAACACGAACTCCACCGAAACCTAGATTGTTACGGATCAAAATCCGTTGGTAAATCGCGATTAAATCGCTCCCCTCCTTCCCCATATAAAGCCCCTCTCCGCCGCCGTTCCCCGCGCCCAAAAAACCCTAACCAATACTCGCCGAAATCGCGGGGACGAGAGTTTCATCTCCGACATCGCCGCCGCCGCGTGTCGCTCCGTTCCGGTGAGTACGGCACCCAAGCACCACCTCCACACCCCCTCTGCGACTCCCCATCTCCGTACGCACCTAACGGACTTGCTCTGGCCTCCTCTTTTGCACCAGGGCGACATATCCGTCGACGACCCGACGCCGCCGTCCGCCGCTCATCTCCGACGAGCACGCAGGGGAGGAGAAGGCCACCTCGACCGCACCTACCTCGCCATCGAGTTCGCCACGACGATCCGCTTCAAGTGGTGAGTTAAACCCTCTCTGATCGCACGTCGGTTGGCCGTAGCCGCGACTCCGGCGATGGCGCCACCGCGGGCAGAAGATCGCCGGCGAAACACGCCGCCCGACCGTCCCCTTCTTACCCAGGCCGTCGGATCTGGATCCAACGGATCTAGATCGGATTGATCTAGAGCGCTAGTTTTAAAGTAGATCGGACGGCTCCCGTGCCGATCCGCGGCGAACCGGTATCGGCCAATCGGAGCCTGCCGCGTGGCCTATTTATTTTTCTATTTCGGCTGAAAAATAGTTTTAAGAACAGAAAACAACACAAACTTACAAAAATCATAACTTTTGATCTGTTCATCCAAATTTGATGAATTTTATATCCACGTGAAGCTCTGCTCGTGTAGTTTAGTATGGTTTCATTAGTTTATCCTTTTAGTGTATATTAAATTGCGGAATTTAATTGTTTAGCATTCAGATATTAAATCTATAACTTAATTAATAAAATTTCTTTCCAAACAAATCCAATTGTTTTAGAGATTTATTAATGCCCTCTGTCCAGAGAGTGCAACATGAGTTATTTGGAACTTCTCATAATAGAATTAAGGAAATTAGTTTTAGAACTTAAAATTACTAATATGCTCAATATTTTAAATGATTAAATAAAATATTAAAATATTGGTCATTGCATTTCATGCATTAATAACAGAGGAATTAAAAGGGTAATTATTTTTGTCTTGTAAAGTTCATTGCATAGCAAGCATGCATACATATTTTGTCTTATACAAGTTTTATTAGATGCTTAGCTATGCTATAAAAGTGTTTACTTATCATGTTATAGAAATATTTCTAAGTGTTAAAACTTTGAATGCACACCTGGGTGGAATTGGTTGCTTGATTTATGTTGTGTGGCTTTTGGGACCATGCTTGTGGTTGTCTTTGCCTAGGATGAATCTCTATTCTACTTAGGGCCATGAGTATGGTGGTTGTCACCCAGAAGTGCACTTGTGGACGGCCACCCAGGAACAAAGAGATTTCTAAGTCCCTCCAAGTTTAGAAGCTTCCCGTGCAGCCTTTTGACAATGGGCTCTGTCTAGAACTACTAAGTTGTGAGAGTGCAACCTGTTAGCTTGACAAGCAGATGTAGAGTTGGTAGGTGGAACGGGTCTTGCTAGTATGGTTGCATTCTTCTTCTGAAAGTTCTTGTCTCAATTCTCTCCTTTCCTTAATGCACTCCGCGTGTATAGGATGTCTGGGTTAATTGAGTCTTAAGGTGAAAGTGCACAACCTCTGTAGAGTCGACAAACTGAGTACTCAGCCGTGTCCCCGGTGATGGACTACTTCGAGCAACTGGACAAGGATGGACGGAAGAATCTCAACATGGTTTTCATAAAGTAAAATTTGACTAAGGAAAGAATTGTTGGTGCACTTGGGCTTCGTCCCTTGGTGCCAAGTCTTTGAGAAACAAATGTGTTTTACAAAAGATAGGAGAAAACTGGCTTTATGCAAATAGCCTACAAACTCCACCAAGCCAAATATGCATATAGAATTAGACTTGTCATATTTTTCCACTATAGTCACTTGCCAATACTTCAATGTATTGACCTCCTACGGGGGCTGCATATTCAAATGTGCAGGTAATTCTGATGAGGAGTAAGTTTGGACTCGATTCTACACCCAACATGTCTGCTTGTGGCGTATGCTAGAAGAGGAGGCCCATTGCTTTTATTTTCGTTGTGAACTCTGAATATTTTAGCTAGTCTTCATGACTATGCACTTTGTAATAAAGCTATACTTGGCTATTTTTGGATCTCGTTGTAGTATTTTGATACTTATGCAATGATACTATATATTTTGTACTATGGTGCTGGCAGTGATCCAGGGACTAGCACATAACACAGGTGTTCCATCTTTATTTAAAAGATGGGGCGCTACAAAATGGTATCAGAGCAAAAGTGTTGCCTGTAGGTTCGAGCCCTTAGGATTGGTTAAGCCTCTTTTTGATCATAATATTTCCATCTTTGAAGTATGTTGGATCCTTGCGGCATAGTGGGATGAAGCGTCCCGGGACTAACCTTACATGTCCACGTACATGAGACCTGTTCCACAATTATAAGTGGATGGCCGGGTGTCTGTCTCTCTCACTATAGTGAATGTCCGACTTACAAAGAGTTGATAATAGTGTTGATCACCTGTTAGAAAAGAACTTCTTTTTCTCTAAGTACTTAAGTACACCACAATTAGTATATCTTACTTTTGTCTTGTTTTAATAAACTCTACCTTTATCACTTAAGGATGTCGTTCTTCATGTATCAAACCGCGGAGGACTTCAAGGACATGCGCTTTGGAAGATATCTTCTAGAGTTGGTAGAACTGTTGGCACTTTCAACACCCATCATCAAGGCAAGCCAGCTGAAGCACTTCAACAAAGAAGACTTATGGGGAATTCGCCTTTACCAACAAGGGCGCCAGACTGAACCCAAGACCGAAGACATCCAGTACAAGTCGATTAGTGACTCCTTGGAGAAAGGGCTGAATCTCGTCACGCAGGAGCTAATAGGACGTCTTTGCTTGCAATTCCAGGAGGAGTTAAAAGACCACTACTTTTCTCACCTTGGCCAACGTGACGAACATGGGATTCCTTACCTTGTTAGCGAGGAAGACAAAAACAAACCAGAACCTTTGTACCCATATCTCCAAGACTTAGAACTTCACCTCTGGCAACTAGAAGAGGATAGGCGCAATGAGCTGTTGAAGAATGATGAAATAATGGCACAAGTCAAGGAGACCCAAAAGAAGGTCGAAGCCCAAGAAGAGGTGGCCAACGCTCAAGAGGAGAAGTTCCGAGCTCAAGAGAAGAAGTTCCAAAATCAAGAAAAGAGAATTAGAGATAAGAACAAGGAGATCAAGACCTTGAAGGATGAAATTCTGAGCAACGACGTCGAGTTCGAAGCTGATCGAGATTTGATCGAGACTCTACGCCGTGAGAAGAGAATGCTGCACCGGGAGACGACAAAGTTACAGGAGAAGAACGAGGCCTTGGAGAAGGAGGTGAATGACTACAAGGAGATCCTTACGAAGGAAGGCATCACCATCGAGGAGAAAACTGGCTTTATGCAAAATAGCCTACAAACTCCACCAAACCAAATATGCATATAGAATTAGACTTGTCATATTTTTCCACTATAGTCACTTGCCAATACTTCAATGTATTGACCTCCTATGGGGGCTGCATATTCAAATGTGCAGGTAATTCTGATGAGGAGTAAGTTTGGACTCGATTCTACACCCAACATGTCTGCTTGTGGCGTATGCTAGAAGAGGAGGCCCATTGCTTTTATTTTCGTTGTGAACTCTGAATATTTTAGCTAGTCTTCATGACTATGCACTTTGTAATAAAGCTATACTTGGCTATTTTTGGATCTCGTTGTAGTATTTTGATACTTATGCAATGATACTATATATTTTATACTGTGGTGCTGGCAGTGATCCAGGGACTAGCACATAACACAGGTGTTCCATCTTTATTTAAAAGATGGGGCGCTACATATGGCTCGTATGAGTACACAGTAATGCCTTTTGGGTTAACCAATGCTCCAGCCTATTTCATGAATATGATGAATAAGGTATTTATGGATTTTCTGGACAAGTTTGTCGTTGTCTTCATCGATGACATCCTAGTCTACTCCAAAAGTCACAAAGAACATGAAGAACATTTACGCCTGGTGTTGCAAAGACTCCGAGAGCATAAGCTATATGCTAAGTTCAACAAGTGTGAATTTTGGAACAAGTAGGATTCCTAGGACACGTGGTGTCTAAAGATGGAATAGCAGTGGATCCTGAAAACCCTACAGATGCCTCCTCGTCGTGATACCAACAACGACGATGTCATGCAACAACTGATGGCCGCTCAAGCTCAGTTGATGAATATGATGACTCAATTCATTGCAGCAACCAACAACAACAACAACAACAACAACCACAACAACAACAACCCGCCACCTCCACCACCACCCCCAGTGGACAGACTTGCTAGATTCCTAAGGCTTAGGCCTAATAAGTTCTCCTCTGCTACTGAACCAATAGTGGCGGATGATTGGCTCCGTTCAGTCAACAAGGACTTAGTAACTTGTGCATGTTCTGAGGCAGAAAAAGTGAGGTTCACTGCACACCTGTTGGAAGGACCCGCAGCATTGTGGTGGGAGAATTATCAAGTGACTCATCCTTTGGACGACATGACTTGGGATGCGTTCAAGGAAGGTTTCCGGAATGCTCACATCTCCTCAGGTATAATGAACCTGAAGAAAGAGGAATTTCGCAGCTTGAGGCAAGGAGGTAGAACTCTGAAGGAGTATATGGATGACTTCTGTATGCTATCAAGGTATGCGCCAGAGGACATTGACACTGATGCAAAGAGGAAGGAAAAGTTCCTCAATGGACTTAAGGGAGAACTGAAGATACCTCTGTCTGTGGCATATACTCCAAACTATCAAGCTCTGCTGGATCAAGCTATCACCCTGGACAACAACATAAGAAAGGAAGAGAACAGGAAGAGGAAATTCAGTGCAAGTAAGGTTCATTCTGAGGGGACATATAAGAAACAACACACCTCTGAAGTCAGTAGCCATAAACCCTGGAATCACTCCAACACTGGTAGTGGCCAAAAACATCATGGTCATAACCACAATGGAGGAAACAAAGGGAGCAATGGGGGATACAAAGGAAATAATGGAGGATACAATGGAAATAATGGTGGATCCAGGGGAAACCATCATCATGGCCATAATCATGGGAATGGTAATCACCGTCCTAACTATGAAGGGAAGAAAGACTTGTCTAATGTGACCTGCTTCAAGTGCAAGAAGACAGGACATTATGCAACTGAATGCCCAGAGAGGAAAGCTGATGAAAGTTCCAAGCCCAATCCTTTCCAGAAGGGACAAGCGAACCACATCAATGTGGAATAAGTTCATGATGAACCTGATGCTCTTATTGGTACGTTCTTGCTCAACTCCTTTCCAGCATTAGTTTTATTTGATACTGGAGCATCTCATTCATTCATATCAAGAGCTTTTGTTAACAAACATGGGTTAGCTGAGGAAAGTCTAGGAAAACCTATTAGGGTAAGTTCACCTGGAGGAGAGATGATAGTAAATTCAGGGTGTAGGCAGTTAGACTTGCAAATCGGAAAACACACCTTCCCAACAGACTTAGTCATCCTAGAAACCCAAGGATTGGATGTTATCATCGGAATGGATTGGATGACTCGTTTTGAAGGAATCATAGATTGTGCAAATAGAGCAATCACCCTCATCACCCCAGAGAAAAGGAAGATTAAGTTCAGATCAACTTTCGAACTTAAGAAGGTTAGGCTAAATTCTCTTAAGGGGGTTAGCCTTGGTGATGTGCTTATCGTCAAGGAATACCCAGATGTTTTTCCGGAGGAACTACCGGGAATGCCACCCGATAGAGATGTTGAGTTTCTTATCGAACTGAAGCCGGGAACAGGGCCAATAGCTAAAAGACCTTATCCTATGGCCGTCGATGAATTGAAAGAGCTCAAGAAGCAACTAGAGGAGCATATCCAGAAAGGATTTATTCGTCCAAGTTCATCGCCATGGGGAGCACCAGTCTTATTTGTTAAAAAGAAGGATCAAACCCAGAGACTAGTCACGGATTACAGAGATATAAACGAGCAAACTATCAAAAACAAGTACCCATTACCCTAGATAAATGAACTATTTGATCAACTGGAAGGTGCTTGTGTTTTCTCAAAGATCGACCTTCGATCGGGGTACCTCCAAATGAAAGTTAGAGAAATGGATATACCCAAAACTGCATTTGTTACGAGATATGGCTCTTATGAGTACACAGTAATGCATTTTGGATTAACCAATGCACCAGCCTATTTCATGAATATGATGAATAAAGTGTTCATGGATTTTCTGGATAAGTTTGTGGTAGTGTTCATAGATGATATTCTAATCTACTCCAAGAGTCACAAAGAACATGAAGAGCACTTGCGTCTGGTATTGCAGAGACTACGTGAACATAAGTTGTATGCCAAGTACAGCAAGTGTGAGTTTTGGTTAGAACAATTTGGATTTTTAGGCCATGTGGTGTCCAAGGAAGGTATAGCAGTGGATCCTGAAAAGGTTTCAGCTGTAACTAATTGGGAACCGCCGAAGAATGTTGGTGAATTACGAAGTTTTCTGGGCCTAGCAGGATACTATCGACGATTCATTGAAAACTTCTCCAAGATTGCCAAGGCCTTGACGGAATTATTAAAGAAGGAGAAGAAATTTGAGTGGACAGAGGCATGCGAAGCCAGTTTTCAGGAGTTGAAGAAACGTCTGGTTTCAGCCCCAGTTCTTTGCTTACCTGATTTGGAGAAGGAATTCCAAGTATACTGTGATGCTTCACGCCAAGGCTTGGGAAGTGTGTTGATGCAGGAAGGCAGAGTGGCATCTTATGCCTCTAGACAACTCAAGAAACATGAAGCAAATTATCCAACTCATGATCTCGAGTTAGCATCAGTAGTGCATGCCCTGAAAACTTGGAGACCCTACCTGATGGGAAAAAGATGTGAGGTATTCACGGACCACAAAAGTTTGAAGTACATATTTACACAGAAGGAATTGAATATGAGACAAAGAAGATGGTTGGAACTTATTAAAGATTATGATCTAAGTCTTCAATACCATCCGGGAAAAGCTAATGTGGTAGCAGATGCTCTGAGTCGTAAAGTGTATGTGAATGGCCTTACGGCAGGAGAATTACCCGAGGATTTATGCAAGGTATTCAAGGACCTCAGATTGGAAGTAGTACCTGAAGGGTTTGTAACCTCATTAGTTGTACAGCCCACTTTGATGGACAAGATACGTGAAGCTCAGAAAGGAGACAAGGAAATAGAAGAGATCAAATTCAATTTAAGTGCTGGAAAAGCTAAAGGATTTCATGAGGATGAGCAGGGGATTTTGTGGTTTGAAAAACGGGTATGTGTGGCCAATGACCCTGATATTAGGAAGTTAATTCTGCAAGAAGCTCATGAAACACCTTATTCAATTCATCTGGGAAATACCAAGATGTATATGGATGTGAAAGAGAGATTTTGGTGGAATAATTTGAAGAGAGAAATAGCAGAATACATCGCTAAGTGTGATGTATGTAGTCGAATAAAGGCAGAACATCAGAAACCAGCAGGACTCTTACAACCTTTGAAAGTACCGGATTGGAAGTGGGATTCCATTGGGATGGACTTCACCACGGGATTACCAAGGACCAGATCGGGTTATGATTCTATTTGGGTTATAGTTTGTCGCCTAACCAAAATAGCTCACTTCATACCCGTGAAGACCACTTATACTAGTGCAAAGCTAGCCGATATTTACATGAAGAGAATTGTGTGCCTTCACGGCGTTCCTAAGAGTATCGTGTCTGATAGGGGGACCCAGTTCACTTCTCATTTCTGGAAGCAGTTGCACGAATCTTTGGGAACCAGATTGGAATTCAGTACGGCTTTCCACCCGCAAACAGATGGTCAGACTGAAAGAGTGAATCAGATTTTAGAAGATATGTTAAGAGCTTGTGCGCTCGACTATGGATCTAGTTGGGATGATAATTTGCCATACGCTGAGTTCTCCTACAACAATAATTACCAAGCCAGCATTGAGATGGCACCGTTTGAAGCCTTATATGGAAAGAAATGCACAACCCCACTGTTGTGGAGTGGTGTAGGAGAACGGAGTTTCTTTGGGCCTGATATGATACAGGATGCTGAAGAGAAAGTCAGGCTGATTAACGATAGATTGAAAATAGCACAGTCACGCCAGAAAAGCTATGCAGATTCCAAGCGTAGAGAAGTCACCTATGAAGTGGGTGATAGAACCTATTTAAGAGTGTCACCACTTCGGGGTGTCAAAAGGTTTGGAATCAAAGGAAAGTTAGCACCTCGATTCATTGGACCATTCAAAATTCTTTCGCGCAAAGGTGAAGTGGCATATGAGTTAGAACTACCTGAAATGCTGTCTGCTATTCATAATGTGTTCCATGTCAGTCAGTTGAAGAAATGTCATCCCGAGATGATGGGAGTTCCTTTAAAGGATACTGTACCCCTCGAGGAGGTACAATTGAAAAGTGACCTGACATACGAAGAAAAGCCCGTCAAGATATTACAGACCGCAGAAAGAGTCACCCGTACAAAAACCATCAAGTTTTGCAAGGTCCAGTGGAATCATCACACCGAGGACGAAGCCACCTGGGAACGAGAGGATAACCTCCGAGAAGACCACCCACACCTATTTGCTGACCTTTCCGAAGCTCGAGGGTGAGCTTCTTCTTAAGGGGGTTAGTCTGTAACATCCCAAATTTCTCAAAAATTTAAAACTTTGCATTCATGCATCATGCATCATAAAAGTATGGCATTGAAATCACATAAAGAGTAAATTGAATTTTAATTATAAGTTTAAATAAAGTTGTGGTCAATAAAGAGGTCTATTTGAGCTCCTTATAAAAATATGTATTTTATTATTTTATTTATTTAGCAAAATGATATCAAAAAGTTATAAATTAAATTAGCTTTTCAAAACATATTTTTATGAATTTTTCTGAAATGTTTTGATAAGTTTTAAAAATCAAATTATTTGGAAAAGGGTTTAAACAGAAAAAAAAATGTGTCCGGGCTAGCTGGGCCGAGCCCCTCTGCTATCTGCCGCGCGCGCACGAAGTAACGGCCCGGCAACCAGCCCACCTCCCTCCCTCTCTCACTGCCAGACGGGGCCCACTCGTCATCTTCATCGTGGTGAAGAACACGAACTCCACCGAAACCTAGATTGTTACGGATCAAAATCCGTTGGTAAATCGCGATTAAATCGCTCCCCTCCTTCCCCATATAAAACCCCTCTCCGCCGCCGTTCCCCGCGCCCAAAAAACCCTAACCAATACTCGCCGAAATCGCGGGGACGAGAGTTTCATCTCCGACATCGCCGCCGCCGCGTTTCGCTCCGTTCCGGTGAGTACGACACCCAAGCACCACCTCCACACCCCCTCTGCGACTCCCCGTCTCCGTACGCACCTAACGGACTTGCTCCGGCCTCCTCTTTTGCAACAGGGCGACATATCCGTCGACGACCCGACGCCGCCGTCCGCCGCTCATCTCCGACGAGCACGCAGGGGAGGAGAAGGCCACCTCGACCGCACCTACCTCGCCATCGAGTTCGCCACGACGATCCGCTTCAAGTGGTGAGTTAAACCCTCTCTGATCGCACGTCGGTTGGCCGTAGCCGCGACTCCGGCGATGGCGCCACCGCGGGCAGAAGATCGCCGGCGAAACGCGCCGCCCGACCGTCCCCTTCTTACCCAGGCCGTCGGATCTAGATCCAACGGATCTAGATCGGATTGATCTGGACCGCTAGTTTTAAAGTAGATCGGACGGCTCCCGTGCCGATCCGCGGCGAACCGGTATCGGCCAATCGGAGCCCGCCGCGTGGCCTATTTATTTTTCTATTTCGGCTGAAAAATAGTTTTAAAAACAGAAAACAACACAAACTTACAAAAATCATAACTTTTGATCTGTTCATCCAAATTTGATGAATTTTATATCCACGTGAAGCTCTGCTCGTGTAGTTTAGTATGGTTTCATTAGTTTATCCTTTTAGTGTATATTAAATTGCGGAATTTAATTGTTTAGCATTCGGATATTAAATCTATAACTTAATTAATAAAATTTCTTTCCAAATAAATCCAATTGTTTTAGAGATTTATTAATGTCCTCTGTCCAGAGAGTGCAACATGAGTTATTTGGAACTTCTCATAATAGAATTAAGGAAATTAGTTTTAGAACTTAAAATTACTAATATGCTCAATATTTTAAATGATTAAATAAAATATTAAAATATTGGTCATTGCATTTCATGCATTAATAACAGAGGAATTAAAAGGGTAATTATTTTTGTCTTGTAAAGTTCATTGCATAGCAAGCATGCATACATATTTTGTCTTGATATTTTTGAGTTGTGTGGTTTGTTTATTTAGTTTTATTGTTTGTCTTTAGATTGTGAAGAGGAGGAAGACCCTTGTGATTGTTATTCTTGCTGTGCGTGTTCCTCTTGCTACCAAGGCAAGTGACATTCATAATCTATCCTATGTTTTCTATATGCATTATTAGTAGATTTTGAGTAGTATGCATGATAGGGAAATTTTGAACTATCTTATAATGCTAAGTTAGTTTACACTTTGAAAATATCCTAGTAGTGTGTAGCCATCCCTCTCCATGCAGCCACCAAAAGTTTTATTAGATGCTTAGCTATGCTATAAAAGTGTTTACTTATCATGTTATAGAAATATTTCTAAGTGTTAAAACTTTGAATGCACACCTGGGTGGAATTGGTTGCTTGGTTTATGTTGAGTGGCTTTTGGGACCATGCTTGTGGTTGTCTTTGCCTAGGATGAATCTCTATTCTACTTAGGGCCATGAGTATGGTGGTTGTCACCCAGAAGTGCACTTGTGGACGGCCACCCAGGAACAAAGAGATTTCTAAGTCCCTCCAAGTTTAGAAGCTTCCCGTGCAGCCTTTTGACAATGGGCTCTGTCTAGAACTACTAAGTTGTGAGAGTGCAACCTGTCAGCTTGACAAGCAGATGTAGAGTTGGTAGGTGGAACGGGTCTTGCTAGTATGGTTGCATTCTTCTTCTGAAAGTTCTTGTCTCAATTCTCTCCTTTCCTTAATGCACTCCGCGTGTATAGGATGTCTGGGTTAATTGAGTCTTAGGGTGAAAGTGCACAACCTCTGCAGAGTCGACAAACTGAGTACTCAGCCGTGTCCCCGGTGATGGACTACTTCGAGCAACTGGACAAGGATGGACGGAAGAATCTCAACATGGTTTTCATAAAGTAAAATTTGACTAAGGAAAGAATTGTTGGTGCACTTGGGCTTCGTCCCTTGGTGCCAAGTCTTTGAGAAACAAATGTGTTTTACAAAAGATAGGAGAAAACTGGCTTTATGCAAATAGCCTACAAACTCCACCAAGCCAAATATGCATATAGAATTAGACTTGTCATATTTTTCCACTATAGTCACTTGCCAATACTTCAATGTATTGACCTCCTACGGGGGCTGCATATTCAAATGTGCAGGTAATTCTGATGAGGAGTAAGTTTGGACTCGATTCTACACCCAACATGTCTGCTTGTGGCGTATGCTAGAAGAGGAGGCCCATTGCTTTTATTTTCGTTGTGAACTCTGAATATTTTAGCTAGTCTTCATGACTATGCACTTTGTAATAAAGCTATACTTGGCTATTTTTGGATCTCGTTGTAGTATTTTGATACTTATGCAATGATACTATATATTTTGTACTATGGTGCTGGCAGTGATCCAGGGACTAGCACATAACACAGGTGTTCCATCTTTATTTAAAAGATGGGGCGCTACAAAATGGTATCAGAGCAAAAGTGTTGCCTGAAGGTTCGAGCCCTTAGGAATTGTTAAGCATCTTTTTGATCATAATATTTCCATCTTTGAAGTATGTTGGATCCTTGCGGCATAGTGGGATGAAGCGGCCCGGGACTAACCTTACATGTCCGCGTACATGAGACCTGTTCCACAATTATAAGTGGCTGGCCGGGTGTCTGTCTCTCTCACTATAGTGAATGTCCGACTTACAAAGAGTTGATAATAGTGTTGATCACCTGTTAGAAAAGAACTTCTTTTTCTCTAAGTACTTAAGTACACCACAATTAGTATATCTTACTTTTGTCTTGTTTTAATAAACTCTACCTTTATCACTTAAGGATGTCGTTCTTCATGTATCAAACCGCAGAGGACTTCAAGGACATGCGCTTTGGAAGATATCTTCTAGAGTTGGTAGAACTGTTGGCACTTTCAACACCCATCATCAAGGCAAGCCAGCTGAAGCACTTCAACAAAGAAGACTTATGGGGAATTCGCCTTTACCAACAAGGGCGCCAGACTGAACCCAAGACCGAAGACATCCAGTACAAGTCGATTAGTGACTCCTTGGAGAAAGGGCTGAATCTCGTCACGCAGGAGCTAATAGGACGTCTTTGCTTGCAATTCCAGGAGGAGTTAAAAGACCACTACTTTTCTCACCTTGGCCAACGTGACGAACATGGGATTCCTTACCTTGTTAGCGAGGAAGACAAAAACAAACCAGAACCTTTGTACCCATATCTCCAAGACTTAGAACTTCACCTCTGGCAACTAGAAGAGGATAGGCGCAATGAGCTGTTGAAGAATGATGAAATAATGGCACAAGTCAAGGAGACCCAAAAGAAGGTCGAAGCCCAAGAAGAGGTGGCCAACGCTCAAGAGGAGAAGTTCCGAGCTCAAGAGAAGAAGTTCCAAAATCAAGAAAAGAGAATTAGAGATAAGAACAAGGAGATCAAGACCTTGAAGGATGAAATTCTGAGCAACGACGTCGAGTTCGAAGCTGATCGAGACTCTACGCCGTGAGAAGAGAATGCTGCACCGGGAGACGACAAAGTTACAGGAGAAGAACGAGGCCTTGGAGAAGGAGGTGAATGACTACAAGGAGATCCTTATGAAGGAAGGCATCACCATCGAGGAGAAAACTGGCTTTATGCAAAATAGCCTACAAACTCCACCAAGCCAAATATGCATATAGAATTAGACTTGTCATATTTTTCCACTATAGTCACTTGCCAATACTTCAATGTATTGACCTCCTACGGGGGCTGCATATTCAAATGTGCAGGTAATTCTGATGAGGAGTAAGTTTGGACTCGATTCTACACCCAACATGTCTGCTTGTGGCGTATGCTAGAAGAGGAGGCCCATTGCTTTTATTTTCGTTGTGAACTCTGAATATTTTAGCTAGTCTTCATGACTATGCACTTTGTAATAAAGCTATACTTGGCTATTTTTGGATCTCGTTGTAGTATTTTGATACTTATGCAATGATACTATATATTTTGTACTGTGGTGCTGGCAGTGATCCAGGGACTAGCACATAACACAGGTGTTCCATCTTTATTTAAAAGATGGGGCGCTACATATGGCTCGTATGAGTACACAGTAATGCCTTTTGGGTTAACCAATGCTCCAGCCTATTTCATGAATATGATGAATAAGGTATTTATGGATTTTCTGGACAAGTTTGTCGTTGTCTTCATCGATGACATCCTAGTCTA
Source organism: Poa annua (assembly GCA_026929855.1). NCBI lineage: Eukaryota > Viridiplantae > Streptophyta > Magnoliopsida > Poales > Poaceae > Poa > Poa annua. Next base: position 32,463,527 of record CM049428.1, read on the forward strand.
CTCCAAAAGTCACAAAGAACATGAAGAACATTTACGCCTGGTGTTGCAAAGACTCCAAGAGCATAAGCTATATGCTAAGTTCAACAAGTGTGAATTTTGGAACAAGTAGGATTCCTAGGACACCTGGTGTCTAAAGATGGAATAGCAGTGGATCCTGAAAAAGTTGCTGCTGTGACAAATTGGGAATCACCCAAAAATGTGGGGGAAATCCGCAGTTTTCTAGGACTGGCAGGATACTACCGGAGGTTCATTGAAAATTTCTCCAAGATTGCCAAGACCTTGACTGAATTACTGAAGAAGGGAAAGAAGTTTGGGTGGACAGAAGCTTGTGAGACCAGTTTTCAAAAATTAAAGAAACGCTTAGTGTTTGCACCAGTCTTATGCCTACCAGATCTAGAGAAAGATTTCCAAGTTTATTGCGACGCTTCATATCGTGGTCTAGGAAGCGTATTGATGCAAGAAGGCAAAGTAGTGTCGTATGCCTCAAGACAACTCAAAAAGCATGAAGTAAACTACCCCACTCATGATCTAGAATTAGCTTCTGTAGTACATGCCCTGAAAATATGGAGACCTTATTTATGGGGAAAACGATGTGAAGTGTTCACCGATCATAAAAGCCTCAAGTACTTCTTTACTCAGAAGGAATTAAACATGTGTCAAAGGAGATGGTTACAATTGATCAAGGACTATGATTTAAGTCTACAGTACCACCCAGGGAAAGCCAATGTAGTGGCTGATGCCTTAAGTCGTAAGCCTTATGTATACGGACTCATGGCAGGAGAATTGCCTGAAGATCTATGTAAGGGATTTAAGGACCTTTGATTGGAAGTGGTACCTGAAGGATTTGTAGCATCTTTAGAAGTTCAACCTCTTTTGATTAACAAAATCAAGGAAGCTCGGATAGAGGATAAAGAAATAAAAGAAATCAAGAAGAACCTAAGTGAAGGCAAGGCCAGAGACTTATTCCATACATCCGGGTAACACCAAGATGTATATGGATGTAAAGGAGAGGTATTGGTGGATGAATTTGAAGAGAGATATTATTGAAATACATTGCAAAGTGTGACGTCTACAGTCGTGTGAAAGCAGAACACCAAAAACCAGCGGGATTGCTGCAACCCTTACCAGTACCAGATTTGAAATGGGTATAGATTGGTATGGATTTCATCACTAGTCTGCCCAGGACTAAATAAGGGTGTGATTCTATTTGGGTTATAGTCGATCGTCTGACGTAGGTAGCTCACTTTGTACCCGTGAAGACTACTTACACTAGTGCCAAACTAGCTAACATCTATATGAAGAGGATTGTGTCTCTACATGGTGTTCCCAAGAAAATTGTGTCTGATAGGGGTACTCAGTTTACCTCTCATTTCTGGAATCAATTACATGAATCATTGGGAACCAGATTAGAGTTTAGCACAACATTCCACCTCAGACGGATGAATAGACAGAAAGAGTAAACCAAATCCTAGAAGATATGCTAAGAGCATGCGCTCTAGATTATAAGTCTAGCTGGGATGATAATCTCCCATATGCTGAGTTCTCTTACAACAACAGCTATCAAGAGATCATAGAGATGTCGCCATTTGAAGCCCTGTATGGAAGGAAGTGCACTACACCACTACTATGGAGTGGCGTAGGGGAACGTAGTTTGATCGGACCAGACATAATCAAGGAGGCTGGAAAAAAGTCAGATTGATTAAGGACCTTTAAAGATAGCACAATCCAGACAGAAGAGTTATGCAGACTCCAAAAGAAGGGAAGTCACTTATGAAGTAGGTGATCGAGCCTATCTCCGATATTCACCTATGCGTGGAGTAAAAAGATTTGGGATCAAAGGAAAATTGGCACCCAGATTTATTGGACCGTTCAAGGTATTATCTCGGAAAGGAGAGGTAGCCTATGAATTGGAACTTCCGGAAGCACTTTCCGCAGTTCACAATGTATTCCATGTCTGCCAACTGAATAAATGTGTCGGGGATGTACTTCCCCGGTATCCTGAAGGTATGGGGTTGTTGTCTTAATGTTGCAGATATAATTACATTTAAATGAAGAAGGAGTAAAGAAAAAGAGGAAAAGATGTCCCGGGCCGATTTGGGCGATGCATAGCCCGAAATCTCCCTTGTTGGGTCGAGTTTCCCCAGCGATGGCCCGAGATCTTTTTCTCGGTTGACCGAGATGGGATCTCGGTTTCCCTCGTCCTCGATATCAGCCCTTCGCGCCCCCGACATCGCCGCATCCCGCGACCTCCCCTGCCTCAACTCCAGCTTCCCCGAGCTCCTCCACCAAGCCTCCAACTGCCCCGCCTCGACCCCGGCAGCGCCACAGTCGCCATCGCCCCGCGGTTGCGCCGCCCGGCTTCCCCCGCCCTCGCCTCGGCCAAGTCCGGCACCCCCGTGGTCGTCCCCGACTCCGCGCCACGGCTACACCGCCCGACCTCGGCTGCGTCTTCCCCGAGCTCGGCAACCTCGGCACCTCGCACCCCCGGCATCCCCTCGTCTTGGCGGCACCCGCATCGGCATCTCTGACCTCGGCACGCCGGCCCGGCTTCAGCCTCGCCCACCCGCGTCCCCGGCATCGACTTCCCCGCCTCGTCCACGACGGGCCGCAGCTCCCCGGCGCCACATGTGCCCACCTCAACAGCTTCCCGGTGCGACCACGGTTGCGCCTCAGCCGCAGCTTGGCGCGCCCCAGACACATCCACGGGCTCCGCCTCTCGGTGGCCGGGTTGACCCAATCCAGATGGGCCGAATACGCCACTGAGACATGGGCTAGGATAGATGATTCGGAGGCCTTCTCGGTGGAGTTAGGCGTGAATCACTTCTCCGGGAGAGGATGAGAATAAGGGGATGAGAAGAACAGGACGAGAAGATGGGTAGACAGGAGGAATAGCACAAATGTGAGTACGCGGGCATCGCGGGTCTTCTCTGTGCAGAACGCGTGATGTCGCGACAGTGACGCTACTGTACCCGGGATGTGACAACAGTACACTGCACAGTGATGCTACAGTCTTCACGATGTGACAACAGTACACTGCTGCTGACATCGTGAACAGTACCGACAAGACCCCAGTAGTCACCTCTGCAACAGTGCGCAGTGAACAGTGTATCTTGTCCCCTTGTCCCCGGCTTGTCCCCTAGGCTCTCCTATATAAAGGGCACCAGGGGGAGAGGTAGGAGAGAGCCCAACACCCCCCGATAGCTCATTCCCCCCCCCCCCCCCTTCCATTTGCTCTCCAAGTCCTCTTAGAGGCAACTCTGGCCCAGCTCATGGAGCATCTTTTGTATCATGCCGGTACCAGTGAGAAATATACCACAAATAGGATAGATGCTGCAGTAGGGGTTTTATCTCCTCACGAGAGCCCCGAAGCAGTATAATCCTTGTGTCACCATGTCGGTTGATTTTATCTGTGCGCGAGTTCATCGCGCAATCCCTCCCCGAGATCCCCTAGCGTCCATCGGCCCCACAAATAGCCTACCCGTAGGCATATGTCTGTTCGCCACGACGACATGGGGCGCCCACCGTGGGGCCTAGTGGCGTTTGCGGGAACAATTTCGGATGGGACCCTCTTCAGCAACTCGGAAACCGGGATCCCTGCGCTGCGGGCAGCAGTCGCCGACATCCCTGCGCCGCGGGTGGCGGTCGCCGGCATCCCCAAACCGGGATCCCTGCACCGTGGGCAGTGGTCGTCGACATCTCTATGACGCGGGCAGCAATCACCAACATCCCAAAACCGGGATCCTAAAACCGGGACCCCTGCGCCGCGGGCAGTGGTCGCCGACATCCCTGCGCCGCGGGTAGCGGTCGCCGACATCTCCAAACCGGGATCCCTGCATCACGAGCACTGGTCGCCGACATCCCTGTGCCGCGGGCAGCAATCACTGGCATCCCCAAAACCGGGATCCTAAAACCGGGATCCCTGCGCCGCGGGCAGTGGTCGCCGACATCCCTGTACCGCGGGCAGCAATCACCGGCATCCCCAAAACCGGGATCCTAAAACCGGGATCCCTGCGCCGCGGGCGGTGGTCGCCGACATCCCTGTGCCGCGGGAAGCGATCACCGGCATCCCCAAAACCGGGATCCTAAAAACCGACATCCCTGCACCGCGGGTAGAGGTCGCCGACATCCCTGCGTCACGGGTGGAGGTCATCGACATCCCTGCGTCGCGGGTGGAGGTCAGCGACATCCCTGCGCCGCGGGTAGAGGTCGCCGAAAACCCTGGCCGCAGGTAGAGGTCGATGACATCCCTGCGCCGCGGGTGGAGGTCATCGACGTCCCTGCACCGCGGATACCGGTCGCTGACATCCCCAAACCGGCATCCCTGCACCGCGGGTAGCAAAAACCGGCATCCGAAAACCGACATCACTGCGCCGCGGGTAGTGGTCGCCGACATCCTTGCGCCGCAGGAAGTGGTCGCCGACATCCCTGCGCCGCGGGCAGCGGTCGCCGGCATCCCAAAACCGACATCCCTGCACCGCGGGTAGCGGTCGCCGACATCTACTCCAACACTCATCATCAACAGATCCCGGGCAGTTGCACGCTGGGTGCCGGGATTATGTCGGCTCCGACATCCCCAACCGCTCCTGTGTTCCGTGAGTATCATCATCTCTATCGTGGAATTATACTATCTTAGAAATTATTCGGGAACCGCCCCTTGTAACATCCCAAAATTTGCAAAACAATTAAAACTTTGCATACATGCATCATGCATCATACAGATGTTGCATCTACATCACAAAAAGAATAATTTAAAGTAAATTATAAATTGAATAATTTGTATATTCCATAAAAGAGGTGAAATTAAACTCCACATACTATTCCATTTCATTTTGTTATTTATTTATTTAGATACTTCTAGAAGATTCTAATTTTAATAACCTTTCCAAAACATATTTTTATGATTTATTCTGAAATGTTTTGAATAAGTTTAAAAATCATTTTTGAAATCAGTTTTGAAAACATATTTTAATTCATTAAAAGAATAGGAGAATCGGGCCGGCCCATTCGCTATCAGCCCCGCGCGTGCAAAGAACGGCCCAGCAAGCCAGCCACGCAGCCCACCTTCCTCTCCCCCTCGCTGACGGGTGGGGGCCGCCCGTCAGGATCTTTAACCTCCACTTGCAGGAATCCCGTCGGAGATCGATCCGAACACGGATCAAATCAACGCGATTTTCTCGCAATTTTTTTCCGGGAGACGCCCTATTTATACCCCACGACCACGCCTCTCGATTCCACCCAAAAACCCTAAATTTTACGCCACCGGGCTGCCGCAACCGAGATCGGCATCTCGCGCGTTCCGCCGCCTTCAGACTCGCCGTACGGAATACTCCGACCACCCCGGCTCCTCTCTTCTCCTCCCCTCGATTTCTTTCTTCCTTGCGATCGTTTTTATCTGATCTCGTGTCTTGAACCGCAGCAAAACGTCTCCTCCGTCCGCAACCGAAGAGCACCACCGTTGTCCCCGTCTTCGGCGAAGAATTGGAGGAAGAAGAGGAAGCACAAGAAGCCGCAGCCGCGCCATCGTCTCCGCCTCGGCGTCCTCTCCGTCGTGGTATGAATCATCCCTTCCCCATAGCCGTAGATCCCGAGCGCGTGCGACGCCGGACATGGCGCCGCTGCAATCGGGAGTTTTCCAGCGAACCGCGCCGCCCGCGCTTGGTCTCCGCTTCCGTACCGTTGGATCTAGATCCAACGGATCTAGATCAATTTAATCCCGAGCGCTTGTTTTTAAGGAGATCGGACGGCTCGCGCTGCTGATCCGCGTCGAAACAGTACCGTCCAATAGGATTGCGCCACATAGACCTCCCTTTATTCATTTTCGCAGGAATTTTATAAATAAAACAGAAAATATGGAAAATTTAGAAAAATTATAACTTTTGATCTCTAAGTTCAAATTTGATAAATTTTATATCCACGGATAGCCCTGCTAGTGAAGTTTATTTCTACATCATTTGTTTGTCATTTTGATAAATTATGATTCTTGTAATTATCCGAGGAGTATTTCGGCAATTAAATCCATAACTTAAATAGTAAAAACGATTATCTAATAAATTTAATTGTTTTAAAATTTTATTATTGTCCTCTGTCAAGAAATATTAACATGTTTTTTATTTGAAAACTTTCATACAATAATAAAAAGTTGTAGTTGGAGAATTCAAATTTTTACTATATAGTTTTCAATTATTTAATTGATAAGTAAAATAAGAAATTCCTAGAAATTGCATTTCATATATTTAATAACAGAAGGTATAAATTATTAATAAGTGCGTCTTGTTATACTCATGGCATATCATGCATAAAAATTCCAACATGTCTGCCTGTGGCGCATGCTTGAAGATGAGACTCACTGCTATTTGCTTTTGTTGTGAACTCTGAATATTTTAGCTAGCCTTCACGGCTATGCACTTTGTAATAAAGCTATACTTAGCTATTTTTGGATCTCGCTGTAGTATTATGATACTTCTGCAAAAGATGGGGCGCTACACCCCTGCATGCCTAGCTTAATTGTTTACCCGGGAACGAGATATCGTAACCCGGGGACTGCCCTGTTTTACCTGTTTTGTCATCTGTTTGGATTTTTCACCCGGGAAAGAGATGTCGTCCCGTGGACTAGCTTACCGGTCGGTTGTACCTTGCATGCTTAGTCGGTAGAGTAACTCGGTTTATACTTATTTATATGCATGTCGCATCTTGGTTCCTGCTGTGTCATTTGTTCACCGGCATCCCGAAACTGAACTCGGGGACTGCCATGTTCCTGCGTCTGCATGCTATGTCTGTAAATTTACCCGGGGACTCGGTGAAACCGGTATCCCCATACCTGCCTTGGCGGGTAGTTGTATTCTTGTGTCTCGCGTTAAATTCTCTTTGGCATGTCGTTTAAAGTTTTCGCTTCCATCAAATATTTATTATACATACCTGTCTGTCCTAACATTAAAAGGGGATGTTGGTTTTACCCGAGTTGGTACCCATGTTGGTTTTACCGAGATGGTACCAATGTTGGATAATCGCCTTACCGAGAGGATATTCATGTCAAAGATTCTGGGGATATCGGTCATTATATTGGTTATCTTGGTTCCATCTTATATTTATTATTTTCTCAACATATATTGCATATGGTCTGTGATATCAGGTTGCCCACATATCGCGGTATCATGCGCAATTTCCAGATCGCCGTTTATTTCGGTTCGCCAATATATCATGGCATCCTGCAATATCTCCAGATCGCCGTTTATGTCGGCTCGCCATTATATCACGGCATCATGCCATATCCCCAGATCCCCGTTTATTTCGGTTCGCCAATGTATCATGGCATCGGGCAATATTTCCAAATCGTCATTTATTTCGGTGTGTCGAAGTTCGCCAAAGGCAACACCTGAGATACCGAAACACCTGCGATATGCCCAGAGTGGCCGAGATACCGAAACATGTGTGATATGCCCAAAGTCTCCGACATACCGAGATACCGAGACACCCGAGATACCCGTGTGATATTGTGTGTTTGGTTGGAGGCGTCTGTGTCGGTATACGCCCAGAGTGGCTAAACGCCGGCACATGAGACTCTGTGTCGGTATACGCCCAGAGTGGCTAAAGGCTGGCACATGAGGCGTCCATGTCGGTATACGCCCAGAGTGGCTAAACGCCGGCATGTGTTATGTGTTTATGTCAAGCCGGCAGTGGCCGAAGACATCTATGTCGGTAAAACGCCCAGAGTGGCTAGGGAACCGGCATATGATTGTGTTTTTGCAGGTACACGGTGCGGTGGGTGAAGACGGTGATGTTGGTGTTTTTTCTAAGTCTGCGCGTGACTCTGCGAGTCCCCCGCAACCTCGGGGACTAGTGTCGAGGATGTAATCACCGGGACCCTTGAAAGCGGGGCTTTCGGTATGGAGATTTCCTGGTGGCTATTTGATTTTTAAGTTTATGTGTGATTCTGCGAATCCCCCATAAACTCGGGGACTTGTGTCGGGGATGTACTTCCCCGGTACCCTGAAGGTATGGGGTTGTTGTCTTAATGTTGCAGATATAATTACATTTAAATGAAGAAGGAGTAAAGAAAAAAGAGGAAAAGATGTCCCGAGCCGATTTGGGCGATGCCCAGCCCGAAATCTCCCTTGCTGGGCCGAGTTCCCCCAGCGATGGCCCGAGATCTTTTGCTCGGTTGACCGAGATGGGATCTCGGTTTCCCTCGTCCTCGACCTCTGCCCTTCGCGCCCCCGACATCGCCGCATCCCGTGACCTCCCCTTCCTCAACTCCAGCTTCCCCGAGCTCCTCCACCGCGCCTACAACTGCCCCGCTTCGACCCCGGCAGCGCCACAGTCGCCCTCGCCCCGCGGGTGCGCCGCCCGGCTTCCCCCGCCCTCGCCTCGCCTCGGCCAAGTCCGGTACCCCCGGGGTCGTCCCCGACTCTGCTCCACGGCTACACCGCCCGACCTCGGCTGCGTCTTCCCCGAGCTCGGCAACCTCGGCACCTCGCGTCCCCGGCATCCCCTCGTCTCGGCGGCACCCGCATCGGCATCTCCGACCTCGGCACGCCGGCCCGGCTTCGGCCTCTTCCACCCGCGCCCCTGGCATCGACTTCCCCGCCTCGTCCACGACGGGCCACAGCTCATCGGCAGCTTCCCGGCGCGACCACGGCTGCGCCTATGCCATAGCTCCTCCTCTCGGTGGCCGGGTTGACCCAATCCGAATGGGCCGAATACGCCACAGAGACATGGGCTAGGATAGATGATTCGGTGGCCTTCTCGGTGGAGCTAGGCGCGAATCACTTCTCTGGGAGAGGATGAGAATAAGGGGATGAGAAGAACATGACGAGAAGATGGGTAGACAGGAGGAATAGCACAAATGTGAGTACACGGGCATCGCGGGTCTTCTCTGTGCAGAACGCGTGATGTAGCGACGGTGACGCTACTGTACCCGGGATGTGACAACAGTACACCGCACAGTGATGCTACAGTATTCACGATGTGACAACAGTACAGTGCTGCTGACATCGTGAACAGTACCGACAAGACCCCAGTAGTCACCTCTGCTACAGTGCGCAGTGAACAGTGTATCTTGTCCCCTTGTCCCCGGCTTGTCCCCTAGGCTCTCCTATATAAAGGGCACCAGGAGGAGAGGGAGGAGAGAGCCCAACACTCCCATAGCTCATCCCTCCCCCCCCCCCCTTTCCATTTGCTCTCCAAGTCCTCTTAGAGGCAACTCTGGCCCAGCTCATGGAGCATCTTTTGTATCATGTCGGTACTAGTGAGATATATACCACAAATAGGATAGATGCTGCAGTAGGGGTTTTATCTCCTCATGAGAGCCCCGAAGCAGGATAAATCCTTATATCACCATGTCGGTTGAGTTTATCTGTGCGCGAGTTCATCGCGCAATCCCTCCCCGAGATCCCCTAGCGTCCATCGGCCCCACAAATTAGCCTACCCGTAGGCATCTGTCTGTTCGCCACGACGATAAAATGTCACCCAGAAATGGCAGAGACACCACTAAGAGATAAAGTGCCACTAGAGGAAGTAGAACTAGAAAGTGATCTCACCTATGAAGAGAAACGTATAAAGATTTTGGAGACAGTAGAACGTGTCACCCGAAGCAAGACCATCAAATTCTACAAAGTATAGTGGAATCACCATTCAGAGGAAGAAGCAACTTGGGAAAGAGAAGATTACCTGAAAGAAGACCACCCTCACCTATTTGATAGCCAATCCGAATCTCGAGGGCGAAATTCATCTTAAGGGGGCTAGGTTTGTAACATCCCAATTTTCAGAAAAATTTAAAACCTTGCATTCGTGCATCATCATCATTTAAACTTGTCATTTGAATCACACATGATTTAGATTAAATGACTTTTATGAGTTTCAACTGACATTAAGTCCACAAAATTGTTATTCGAATTTATAATAATCTTCATTTTATTTTGTTTTTACTTTAGACAACAATACCACCAACAGGTTCTATTTTTAATAAGCTTTTCAAATTATATTTTTATGAATTTTTCTGAAAAGTTTTGACATAGTTTTGAAATTGTTTTGTATTCAAAAGATTTAAAACAGAAAATGATTTATAAAAAAAATATGGAGACGGGCCATCTTTCCCAGTCAGTGGGCCGAGGACCAATAGCTATCAGCCGCGCGTGCAACACCTCAGCCCGCCAGCAGCCCACTCCCGGCCGCGCCCCTCCTCTCTCTCTGGCAAGTGGGACCAATTTGTCATCCCTACCGGTGAGCAACGTCTCCCCGAAATCACGCCCCCATGATTTGACCGAAAACGCCCGAATCAATCCGGTTGAATGCGAGAGATTTAATGCACCAATTGATACGCCGTTTGCTCCTACAAATAGCCCGCATCGCCGTCTACCTTTTGCCGCAAACCTCGCCTCTAGAGAGCCTCGAGGCTGCCCAAGCACATCTCCGCCGCTCCGCCCCTGCCGTCGGCGAAAACTCCCCTTACGGAGAACCCCGGCGCCCCCGCACCCACCCATTTATATCCTCCTCATTATTTTCCCTTTGTGCATCTTTCTGACATTGTCTCGCATCTTCTCGTGCGCCAGTTTCTCGTGTACGTGCTCGACCGGAGGAGGCCGACGTCGTGCACAACTCCGGTGGGGAATTGGAGAAGGACCGAGACGCCCCAGCCGCCACAACCTCGCGACCGACATCACCGCGTCTTCCTCTTTGATATGGTATGATTCTTTCGTCCCGGTTCATCCTAGGGTTGCGTAGAACGCCACGCTGGTGTGTCGCCCACTTATGGCCTTTAGATTTAAGTCGTTGAATCTGTAGCGTACGGTTTAGATTAGATTCCTTTATTTCGAATCGGTACGCTGACGTAGCTTGCTCCATCAGCGCACAGTCAGCGCCACGTCAGATATTATTTTCTGCAGATTTTTCTTAAATCATTTTATTTGGCAGTTTTGCAGAAAACACCCTGCATACTGTTTTTATCATTACTTTTTATCTGTTTAGCCAAATTCAAATATTTTTATATATTTGGAATCCTTAGAACCATTAGAATATTTTGGCTTCATTAGTGTTCTGTTTAGACATATTCAAAAAATTCAAATATTCATGTGAGTAGTTTAAGTGTTTTTTGACATAACTTTAGTTAGAAAATTATTTTTGATTAAATCAAATTGCTAAAATTTTGTTTAGATGTCCTCTGTCCAATACCCCTTTTTACTAATTTTTGTTAAGTAAATTTTATTACAGTAAATAAAATATTCGAGTTACCCTTTTTATTCAAGTCTAAATATTTGAAAACAAATTAAAAATGTCATCATGCATACTTCATAAAAATTCTAAGTGATAAATATATTAGTTTCTTGAAATTAAATTATTGCATCTCATGAATAGCATATTTTTGTATGGTCATGTTGCTTGTGTGTTTATGTGTGGCATCTTATTTTGTTAGACTATTCGGAGGGAAACGAGGGTCTTTGCAACTGTAACTGCTGCACTCCCGGTTGCCAAGGCAAGTGGCACACCTCATAAAAGTCCTACTATTTTTCTATGCATGAGTAGTCTATTTTCCTAAGCATGTGTAAGACTAAGTAGAAATGCTATGCTAGACCTGTGTAGAAATTCCATACTCCTGTGTCTAGGTTCCTATGCAATACTTAGTAGAATTATTGATGCTATGCAAAACTATTTTTGATGATGAAAGGTTAAATTCCACTAAGTTAAGAATGAAACACCTGGGTAGAATTGGTTGCTTGGTTGTATGAGTTGAGTGTTGTCGCCAGAGGTTTTACCTGTGAGATATTCACTTGCGGACGGCCACCCAGGAATAGAGGAATCTGAAGAACTCCAAGTGACGATTGCTTCCCGTGCAGCCATTGCCAATATGGGCTCTAGCTTGATCAATTAAGTTGCGTGGACTCGCCCTGGCTTGACAGGTGGTGGTAGAGGAATGTAGGTGGAACGTATCAGGCCGACAATGGGAGGGAAAATGCTTCTGAAAGATCTCGTATCATTCTTCTACTTTTCCTTAACACTTCTAGAGTGTATATGATAGTTTGGGTGGAATGGGTACAATGGTGAACGTGCACAACCTCTGCAGAGTTAAAATCTAAGTACTTAGCCGTGTCCCCGGTACGAACAATCTGAGCAGCTGAACGAGGACATCAACGGAGGATTCCACCATTCCAACTTCTAAGTTACAACTTTATTGTAGCGCCCCAACTTTTATTAAAGCTGGAACACCTGTGTTATGTGCTAGTCCCTAGATCACTGCCAGCACCACAGTACAAAATATAAGGTACCAATGCATAAGTATTAAAATTGCTACAACGAGATCCAAAAATAATAGCCAAGTATGGCTTTATTACAAGTTGCATAGCCATGAAGGCTAGCTAAAGTTCAGAGTTCACAACGAAAGCGAAATAACAAGGAGCCTCATCTTCAAGCATGCGCCACAGGAAGACATGTTGGGTGTAGACTCGAGTCCAACTCATTCAGCATCAGAATTACCTGCACATTCGAATATGCAGCCCCCGAAGGAGGTCAATACAATGATGTATTGGCAAGTGACTATGGTGGATATATAATGACAAGTCTAAAGTCTGTATGCATATTTGGCTTGGTGGGGTTGAAGGCTATTTGTAGAAAGCAAGTTTTCTCCTATCATTTTGTAAAACACTTTTATTTCTCAAGACTTGGCACCAAGGGATAAAGCCCAAGTGCGCGATCTGATTCGCCCATACCGGTTCGACGAGGATCGCGATCTAGAGCCGTTAGATCTAAATGAAAACGGACACGCCAGATTAATCGCAGAGACGAAAATTAAAATTAAAACGGATCTGTTGCATCTAGATCCAACGGTCCAGGACGCGTTGACCTAACGCGGGCGGAGCGAGTCGCCGGAGACACGCGGGGCGCGACGGAGCCATTGCCGGCGTTTGCGCTTACGGATTTCTACGGCTCTAGGAGAAAAACAAAGCTCACCGGGGAATGCGTGACGTCGAGGGGAAGGCAGTGGCGCGGTGGCGATGACCGGAGCGTCCTCGTCTCCCCGGAAGAGCTCGCCAGAGTTGCGCGCGGTGACGGTTCTTCTCGGTCGTGGACGGAGGCGGGGTTTTGCTGCAAAAACACACGCCCCACCGTGTCAAATCGATGCGCACGGCTAACAGGAATCGAAAAGGGGTGGAGAGGAGGTCCGAGGGGGCCGGAGTTGCTCGAGCGGCAGAGTTCTTACCGACGGCGACGGCGGACTCGCGAGAGCTCGAGCGGGCAGCCTAGGGGATCTCGGGAGGAGTGGTTTGGGGCAATCGGACGAGAGCGGGGAGGGCTTTTAGTAGGGAGAGGATGCGAGATAAATGGGGCAGTAAATCGTCCATAATCGTGCGAATCAAATCGGCGTTTTCAGTCGGGGTCGGCGGCGTGATTTGGGGACGAACGTTTCCGCGGGGTGATGACAGGTGGGTCCCACCTGTCAGCGACTGCGAGCGAGAGAGAGAGGGGCGCTGGGCCGCTGGCGGGCTGATACGCTACGCGTGCGCGGCAGATAGCCAACGGGCTGGCCCGAATTCCTTTTCTTTTTAAATGAAATTAATATCTGTTTTTAAATATTGATTTCAAATATGATTTTTAAACTTATTCAAAACATTTCAGAAAAATTCATAAAAATATGTTTTGGAAAGGTTATCAAAAATGGGACTTTTTTACATTATACTTGCCCATAAATAAATTGATAATATTTTATTTATTTTAGGAGTTTCTAGTAAACACTTTATGGAATTAGAGATTATTTAAATATTTAAATATATAATTTGAAGTTTTTATTTAATATTTTTGTGATGCAGTTTTATGCCTAATGATGAATGATGCATGAATGCAAAGTTTAAATTTTTGCAAAATTTGGGATGTTACATTTATGGGTGAATAAGGGTAGATTGAGACTATGGCTTTCATACCATATTTGTCTCAACTAGGTAAAGTTGTTTCAAAATGTTAGGGAAAAACTTGCTTTCCGCAAAATAGTCTTGAGCTCCACCTGCCAAATAAGCATATAGTTTATAGAGTTATTCCTTTAAGCGTCCACCATAGTGTCACTTGCCAGTTCCATTGTTAAATGGTTCTGACCCACGTTGTTGCAATATTTTTGTTATTGCAGACTGTTCTGATGACGAGTGAGTTTTTCGTTAAGGGTTTCGAGTCTTCAACCAACATGCTCGCCTGTGGCACATGCTGATGATGGGGACTCCATGAAGAATAATTTTCTGATGTTTACTCTGTTCACTGCTAGCTTGGCGCTATGCAAATTGTAATGAATATTTTCTAAGTCTCGATCAGCGTTGTAATAAATTTATACTTTGTTGTGATATTACATCGTAAACTGTGTGTGCAAACGAATCGATCCAGGGATTTTGCACTATACACAGGCACCTACCATATTTTAAGTGCAGGTAAACTACAGACGGGTAGTGGAGACCTTTATTTCGTGAACTTCACTGAACGTTTTGAGTATAGCTTGTTGAGAATCGTGCATATGGGTGTATGTAAATCAATGAAGTACTTTAACGTGTAGTGGAAGTCTTTATTTCATAGACTTAATGAATATTCCGAGTAGATATATGGATATCCACTCAGGGACTGTTAGTCTGGAAATTTTGATTCGATCAAACAAGTTCAGAGTGAAGTAGGAAAGAAATTTAACAAGAAAATCAAATTCTTGCGATACAGATCGAGGAAATGAAGATTTGAGTTATAATGTTGGCTTATCATTGGAAGACTTGTGAGAAGAGTTCCACAAATTACGTCGCATGGAACACCATAGTGTTATGGTATGTTAGGACGTCGTAATTGCACCCTATCGGATAGTGTGTAGTAAATAAATCTCTTATCAAATTATTGTGATCATTAGAGTCATATGGTAGAAACGCAACATTCACGTTAGATAATAGGGAAACCATTTGAATCCATGGAGACAATACCACACGAGTGATGGCATGGCTTTTAGACTAGATTGTCGTTTCAGCAATTTAGTGTTTCGATGTGATCAAACCTAAAATGGATTAATCTTTGTAGTGTATCGTACCTGAAGAGTTAGTTGGTTACATGTCTCATGACATAGGCAAAATTGTTGCCGAGATATACCTTGCGAAAGAAATAGTTTCTTATCCAAGGGTATAAGTGAGAAAGAAAGTAGAGCAAGACGAAGTTGATGAACTTTCTCTCGAGACATCAGAGTGGTGCAACCGAAAGTGTTTTCGGTGTCATGCTCCACAGCTTGAAAAAGCTGATGATACAAGATCATAATGCTCTGAGCTCATACTAAGAATGTAGTCATACGAGGTTGTGTTCCACACTGTGTGTTTCGACAATCTTGTTATGAAGGTCATATTAATGGAATATGACAGACCTATGAACTACGAAGAAGAGATGGTGGACCTAAGTCCGAGGAATGGCTATGAGTCATATATGATCCGAAATAAAATCCATGTACGATTACCAGGTAATGACTTGGGAGATCTTCTTGATGACATCTAGGATGTTAATATAATATGGAATTTTATGAGAGAGTAGACATAGAAAAGGATCGATTTGTCGTGAATCAGTTCCGACAGATTCAAAAGTTGACCACAACAAGATTTTGTCTCAAGTGGCGAAGCCTAAATCTATTCTGGGTCGTTTAGCAATTACTATAATTTCGAATGAGAAATTGATAGATGGATAAGAAAACCAGTTTCTTAATAGTGTCATTAAGAAAGAGTTGTAATCAGTACAATAATGGTTTGTAATCCTGAGGATGCTAAACATGTATGCAAACTTCAGTTGTCCATTCATGGGCGAGCAAGCATATCGGAGCTGGAATCTTCACTTTGGTAATGTGATCAAAGGATTTTGGAGTTGTCCAAAATAGTTGAAGAAACCTGCATTTGCAAAGAAGTGAGTGGGAGCAAAGTAGCTTTTCTTGATCTTATATGCGGAAGGCATATTTGAGTGGGAGCTAAGTAGTTTTCCTTGATCTTATATGCGTAAGGCATATTTGAGTGGGAGCTAGGTATCATTTGGGATTTTGTATGTAACGACATATTAAATGACATAGATCCTCCAGTAGGGTGTAAAGGATTATTTAAGTGATTAAATTTTCTATGAAATGAAGTTAGGAGTATTAGGCATCCGATTTATAATTGTATAGATCGTAAGGGGCTTAATAACATTAGGTCGGAATATTTCCTAAGTTAAGATTCTGAAGTGTTTCAGAATAGAACAAGCGAAGAAAGAGGTTCTTACTTGTATGACTAGGTAAAATATTAAGTTTATCTTGGCATTTTCAGTGATAGAAAATGATGTTCGACATTCTCTATGTATCAGACATAGATTCTATCAGACTGAACGCTCGACTTGGTGTGACCCGAGTTCTTGGTTGAAGAACGGGTTCTAGAGTGATCCTTGTGTGGATCAATGAACAAACGTTAAGTGTATCCTTCAGTGTCTGTGAGAACTGAAGATATGTTTTCTAGTAAAGGGTAAGAGTGGAAAGACAACTTGCCGTAAAACGGTTAGGATGATGCAAGTTATTACACTGGCCCATACAACTAGAAATCTCATATAGGAGATGTCCTTTATTTTGAAGAAAGACATGGTTAGCTTGCAAAGTCGCATATGAATGCACTGTCGCATAATCTACGTAGGTATAGAAATATATGGTAACTTCAGAAGTAGCAAGTGTGATTGGACTGAGCAGTTTTCCGAGCGTATGTGGTCCCCTTAATAGATCTCTTAGACTTTTAAGGCCCATGCTACGCGAATGTTCGAGTCTCACTCCATCCACTAGGATATATTTCACCGTCATCGTAAGATACGGGATGATGCCAAACTAGGTGACATAGAAGTGTTGCAAAGCACATATAGGTCTCAATGTGTGAGATCTATTGACTGTATTCCTTTTCCACGAGACGAGCAGGCACCAAGATGCTATGGGTGTTGAGCTTTTTCCAAGTTGTAAACTAGATTAAGTGTTACTCTAGTGCAAGTGGGAGACTGAAGGGAATATGCCCTAGAGGCACTTAATAAACATAGTTTATTGGTAATACCCCAATTGTTCATTATATGTTTTATACCATGCTATAACTGTATTAAGCGGAAACATTAATACAGGTGTACTAGATAAACAACCAGGCCCCTAGTAGCCTCTACTAAGACTAGTTTCATTGCGCGATTGATGATCGAGGTTTCCCGATCATAGGGCATGGCGCGGTCGGCAATGAAAGTCATATCGTTGGTGTAACGATGTGATGGACATACCCATATTTGTAGGACGTAGTCATTCCGCATTTGACCGTGAGACCAACTCTTATTGTTATTCCTGAAAGATACTTTGATTGCACCAAACGTCGTATCTTATTTAGTATGACAATAACGGTGATACTTTTTGGTATCAGAAGGGAGTAGTTGAGACGAGGGGTCAAGTGCGGGATTTGTCAGTCCGTATAGCGGATAGATACTCTAGGGCCCACTCGGTGAGATTATGTCAAATGAGTTTGCAAACATGTGACTAGGTCACCAGCTGACATAATATCATAGACGAGTAGAAGATAGCGATGTCGGTAACGAGATCATGCTAGGTATGGACATATCTAAGAATGATGCTCGGACACGCTAAGTATCGTTATGACAAAAGGTTTGAGACTAGACGTCCAGGTTTGATAGATGAAAGTCATTCGTTATATCATAGGGATTAATTCATGGGATCCAAGCCTACGAGTTAGTCATTGATCAGAGAGGAGTCTCGATCATGTCTGTTATTATATCGAGCTGCTAGGGTAACACACTTAAGGGGTTTCGATAAGACAACCGGAAAGGAAAGAGATCACCAGGAACGTCTCGGGAATGGTCCGATGGAGATCGGGCAGCGACGAAATAGTTTTCGGAGCTAGAATAAATTATATATAATATGTTTGATATTAATTAGTGTAATTAATGTTTAAATATGATTTTATATATTTATTTTTGAATTTATTTAGGCTGATTTCCCTAAATGGGCCATCTGGTGGAAAGAAGACCCATGGGGGGGAAAACCCCTCAAGGGAATTTGGTTGGGGGGCTTGGCCGGCCTAGGTGGGCCAAATGGGGCCACCTAGGGCCGGCGCATCATCCTTGGTCGAACCAGACATGTGGGATAGTCCCACATTGCCTGGCTGGCAAGGTTGGCTCCCCCCGGGAGCCTATATAAGAAGGGGCACACCTGCCCTTTTAATTCATCCAATTAATTCTCGATTTCTCCTCGATCTCATGATTCCCTTTGTCGGAATTGCACCGAGGAGGATGAGAGTTCTCTCTCCGCCATAGCCCGCTGCCGCGCTGCTGGTGTTCCGGTCCAAGTCTTCCGCTGCTCGTCCTGGACTGGAGCTTCGGAGGCCGTCGTCTCCACTATATGTGTGTACCGCCCTGCGAGGTGGTGCGCTAGCGGTGCTCGGAGACCTACTTCCTCAACCCGATCTCGAGGTCATCTTCGTCGTCTTCGTCGCGCCGAGTTCTTCGCGACCTAGAGGTCGGCTACGTCGTCTTCGTCATCAACGCTTGTACGGGAGCGTAATCCCCGCTATTCGGTCTACGAGGGTATGTATTCCGATCTTCGTCGTACTTCTATATCTGCATAGTGTAGATCTTGGCTAGTTTAAGGATATCGTTGCTAGGAATTTTTTTGTTTTCTGCATGCGATCCCCTTGAACGCGCCCCATCCCCGTTGACGTCAGGTCTTCGTCAACATCGCCGAGTCATCATCTACTTCGTCGCGCCAAGTTCTCTGCGACCTTGACGTCGGCTACGTCGGCTTCATCGGCAATGCTTGTGCGGGAGCGTAATCCCCGCTATTGGGTCTACAAGAGGTATGTGACCAGTTCTGCCACCGTTTGCGCATGTACTAGATAGATAGATCCTGCCTAGTTTCGGTGTTCGTAAGTTAGAAAATTTATTGTTTTCTGCCTCGGAATCCCTTCAACTTGATATGCAAGGACCATCAACTCTAGCATGTATGACATTTGGAGTGCTAGAAGTGTTTAGTTCCAAAGATAGAACATTGCAATGTGATAGAGAAGAAGTATAATCAATAGTTAGTTCACCATCACCAATGCAATTTCTATCACCACTCACCATATCATTACCTTGTGACAAATCACATGTTGGTAAAGTGGAAGAAGTTGTGAACTCATCACGGCCGGTGATGGAGGGAGAACAATCATCCTTAATAAATTTGGACACTTCATATATTTCTTGAAGCTTGGTCCAAAGCTCATGTGCATTTCGAAAAGGCAAGATAGAAGCAAGAACTACATCGGTCAAACCACACATAAGACCATTAGTAACTTGAGTCTCGAGATGAGAGTTTATCTCATCCTCTAAAGATAATTCTTGGGAATGCTTTGGAGGAGATAAACTCACATCTACAATCCTCTTAATATAATTTGGACCCATGACCTTAAAAAGATTAAGCTTGCGAATTTCCAAACATCATAATCTGTGCAATCGAATATGAAAGTGGATCGTGCACTAATTCTTTAAACGACTAGGCGGTAAAGCCCAAAAAGAGAGCCCAGGCTCTGATACCAATTGAAAGGACAATGATGTCGCCTAGAGGGGGTGGGTGAATAGGCGGATTAAAGCTTTTCCGGTTTAGCCTTGATAATTGCGGAATAAAACTAGGTGTTTAAATTAACAAGCCGACAATCTTAATAAACTAGACTCACCTATATGCACCAACAACTTATGCTAAGCTAGACAAACAACAAGGTGATAGTTATAGAATACTTCAAGCACGAAGGCTATCACAATGTAAATTGCATAAGTAAAAAGCTTTGGTATAGAAACAACCGAGGCACGCGGAGACGACGATGTATTCCCGAGTTCCTCTTTTTTAAGGGAGTACGTTTTGTTGGAGAGGTGTGTACCGACACAACGGTTCAACAACCACAAAGGTTTCACCTTCTTCTCCGATGAACCGCACCACAAAGGCTTGGTAAACTTCCACTATCGGAATTCCTTTGAGGCGGAATCCGGAGCCTTTCAACAACAAACTGGGGTACAACCCACAATGGGATTGGGGGCTTCCGAACGGGCTCCAACAACAATCCGGGGCACAACCCACAACGGGATTGGGGGCTTTCGAACGACTTACAAGTGACAACAAAGGTCTCAACAAACACACGGGCATCTAGGGTTCGAGAACCCAAGAGTAAAAAGCTCACAAATTTTCAACTTCCACGAATCCTCGTGGAGAGCACACCGATGCACCTAATGTAAAAGGCAAGAGCACAAGTGCTCAAATCCTCCAGTCTCGAATTCCAACAAAGCAACAAATGCATATGGGGGAATAAGAGAGGAAGAACAAAGAGGAGATGTACCAAGAACTCCAAGATCAAGATCTACTAGGTTCCCCTCACTCAGAGGAGAGATGAATTGGAGGAAATATAGATCTAGATATCCTCTCTCAAATATCTTAAAGATATGCAAGAATCATGAGAGGAAATGAGAGAGGGGCAAGCTTTCCAAGGTCAACAATGGAGGAGAGAGAGGGGGAAAATTAATGCTTGGAAGAGCTGGTCTCTTTGGGGAAGAAGGGGCCTTTTATTAGTCCCACGAAAAAGAGCTGTAGCAGGAAAAATAACACCGGAGACTCCGGACTGCATAAACAGGAGACTCCCCCCCCCCCCCCAGAGACTCCGGGGTCCACTCCGGATCTACTGCGGACCCCAATACCGCACGTACCGTCCACTGGAACAAAAATCGAGTCACGAGGACCGGAGACTCCTGCCTAGGTAAAATCTGCAGCAAAACCGAACACGAAAACAAAGATATCTTGATCATCCGGACTCCGTTTGGATGTTCTCGGGCTCATTGGAAACACAACGAAGAGCTTTACAAGATCATGCAGATAAACGTCATATTCCAACAATGGAAGATTAAACCAAATGGAGAAAGGTAAAACCTCTCTATAAAGGAATTATCGGTAAAACTCCAAAACCGAAAACGCAACAAGTTTTCCATAAGAAATTCATTTTCGGTGAACTTGGGCTTGTCGTGAAGATCTCAACAAGCACCAAAACACAACAAGGAGAAAAGACAAGTAAGAACCAAGAAAGATGAAATGCCAAGTAAGCAAAGGTTTGAACTCTCCACAAAGATGCGATCAACTTACTCACTTGAGAGCCCATCTTGATAGTACGTTGTCTATCCTAAAACTCGGTCTCCCACTAACACCATGAGACCGGTAAAATAGAAAACCTATCAAGATCATACCTTTGCCTTGCGCATTCCAACTGAGCTCGATGATGACGATCTTAACTCTCTCAAGTTGAAACACCTTTCTTGATTGTGCTTGCTAGCACATGCTTGATGGAGACTTCTCCAATTGCTCTCACCATAGTCCATTATGGGAGGGCCTCGCTAAGCTTCATCTTCATGTCTCCTTTGCAAGCTTCAGTCAAAAGATGTCTTCCGAGATGCATCATATTGAACTTGCACTTCATCTTCTTCTCTTGATATGTATGATGGCTTGGGGGGGGGGGGGGGGGTAAACATGATTATTCACTCAATCTTCTATTCCAAGCCATACTTGCAATGAGCTCAACTCTGCACATGACCATTCTTCATATAAACCTTTGAACAGAGCATTTGTCATTATGTCATCTTGAAGAGTCCAACACATGAACTCCTAAAATTTCCCAAGGACAAGATCTATAAGAATATCTCAATTTAATCATTAGACCATAAGGATTGTCATTAATTACAAAAACCACGCATGGGGGCAACCGTGCACTTTCATAACACCTTTATCGTTGTTTCTCAGATATAAAAAGAGGAGACTCTTTTCAACTAAGCTCGGTGAGAACTATTCGACATGTCAAACTCAATGCTCGCAAACCTCAAGGGTATCAACTGGTAATGAGCACAAAGGAGGCCTTTGGAGATTGCCATTGCATTTGAGCTTGGACTAGCACCGGAGAAACGACCGTTATTCGACTCCCATTGTAGTCTTTTATATTTTCTATGCGTATCTTTGACCATGTAAAAGTCTTCCACGCAGTTCATAATTGATGTCTCTTGTATTTACACATCGTTATAATTATATCTTTTAAGTTAAAGAAGAGACACCTCAACTACTTGGAAAAAATTGTTCCGTACTTCCTTTGTCTGTGATGCTAATCGACACTTTAAGCTGAATGGAACTAACATGGATCCAAACAACAAGGAATATAGTTAGAGATGCTCTCTTTTATACACTAGAAATCCACCAGTCATTTAAAGCAACACTAATCATGCCTTAGTGTTTTGTGGAGAAAAATGAAGCCGATGGTAGAAGTACAAAAAGTTCTCTCTATATAGAGAGAGATAGGAAACATATGAATCTATTTATTGAAAGAAGGAAAGTTAAACAAACAAAATGGAAAAAAATAAAAGATAAAATATGTATATTAACAGATAAAAATACAACAAAAAGGGAAATAACACAAAATTTAATAACCTAAAAAACACAATAGGAATAGAAGAAAAAATTGGGAAAACAAAAAGGCTCGAGTGGCATTTTGTTTTTGTTTTCAGAACTACCATGGTGGCCCTCGCAAAAGCGAGCGCATCATCTGTTGTTGGTTGAAAGTGTTCAATACATAAAAATATAGTTTAATCGATATCATATTATTTTCCATTATATGACAATAAACATAATTGTTCTACACCTATCACAAATGTTTTGGTAATTAGAATATCATGTATGCAAGTAGCATCTTTAATAGTATGAGATTTGTGAACAATAGATTATCATGACATATGTTGGAGCACCGATGTAAGTGATATTGGATTCGTAAAGTGAACTGTAGTCTAACACAATGTTATATTATTATGTGAGGTTAGTTATCTTTGACTACAAAATCATTGGATCAAAACGGTATGTCCTCCTTGATAAATAGGTAGGAGCATTAAATAGTGAGAATTATCGTGATCTGTTGATTATTCCTCTCCTTTACTCACTCCATATCACCTTGTGCAATATTTTAGAAAAATGAACCTAGTGAAACGGTGGCAACTATATATTTATAGTGCTAAAGATAAATTATTTTCTTCTATTAACATGTTCATTCATGGATTGTCATAGTTAAAGAACTACTACTATATGTTTTTCAGACTCTTCACTTATCCTGACTCTCAATCCAATCGGAATGACATGTTCTTTTATGTTGATTTTGTTACATGAGAGAAATACATATAGAATAGTCCAAATATGTCTATTAGACAAAGAAATTATATCTGTCAAAATGATTCATAAGAATTAAGTATAGGCTTTTCACTTCCTCATATTAAAATTTTGTCGACACGCCGTGTTGATACTAAATATGAAACATAACAATCCATAATATGCGGTGACTTGGTCATATGTGTATCTATATAGTTTGAGAGATCTTGCCGTTGATAGTGTGTCGACTAATGTTGTATCTTCAAGAGTTTATCAGGTTTGACGCTTTGTCTCTCACTAAATATTTTGTAGCGGGATAATCTATGTTGAATCAGCCATGTTTGTGTCATTTTTTAGTGTGACTAACGTTCCCGTTGAAACGCGACTAATGACGTCACATCCTTTATATTGAAAACGACTCGGAACTCCTGTAACCGTTTTGTGAGTGTTTATTTGATGGCAGTTGGATACATTTTTCATATGTGTGTATTCAATAATAAAAGTAATGTATGTAGTGCGACTAATATCGTGACTTCATTAATTTTAAAATTCTACGACTCCAAATTTCTGCAAGTTTTTTTAGTTGGTTGGTCTCGTTGATTGTTAAAAAAAATTGTCAATTATGTTTACTCAATCATGGAAAGACTATTTTCCCTCAGCTCATAGTTAACATGTGTTTTTACCTTAGAAAGTTTGTTCAAATATGAATAAAAGAACCATCTTTAATATAAAATGATGATTATTAGAATCCTCATTTTTTTTATTATACAAATTTAATGTTATGAATGTTGATTTTTCATATTTGGTCAATATTTAGAATTGGATTTTAACTAAGCCTGAAAACGCAGGATAAAGAAAATATGTAGTGGTCAGTTTAATTATATGTAAGCTATTCATATCCTAGTAGCTCATATCCTTTGGCACCACGTTTTTAGTTTTTTCTTTTTTACTTTAGCTTTAGGGTTTTAGAAAAAAGTAGTTAATCTTGTACATGACCAGAATTTTTAACGGAGGTACGTATTATTATTTGAAAGTACGTGTTTAATGGAATAACCATGTAAAAAGAGTCCATGTCTCTTTTGCTACCACGCTCCAAATCATGTGAAACTATATTACAAAAATCTAATCTTTAAAACAGATTTGTCATATATTCTAGTCCAAATTACTAATAAATAAGTTTTAAATTCTTCTTATGCATATATTTTTCTTTATCACCTGGAAATACCGAAACACTAATTCGAGTGTACTCATTATCATATATACTTTAGGTGTTTCTATGTCCAAAGGTTTCTTCTGTTCAATTTCTTTCAGCGTGTTCCATATGAGACGATGTGTACATTTTTACATGTATCATATGGTTTTTTTTTTAAGCATCGTATTTCGTATGGACTTTTTGTTTTACGGCCGGCCGGAAAAACGCGTTTATTTTCCTATAAAGACACTGATCTACCAATTAAGACCTTTGGTTTAGCTATCTCGTACGTTAATTTTTCTTTTCTTTTGGCTACTGCCCATCACGTACCACACCGGTGGGGAAAAAAAACTTTTGGCGGCTGCCATCACGTACCGGTTAAAGTTTGTGTCATATGCTACTTCTACTTGTGTTTTAAAACGTTTCAGACATGTGATGTAACTACTAATTTGACATATAATATTAATCACATATTTTAGATCTAATAGAATTAATTAAGATGATGTGGATTAATTTGGTGTCTTTATTAGAGTTCCATATATTGCTTTTATAGTATATAATAGATAGAATAGATGCTCGAGTGGATGTAGATACTTCTAGAAAACAAATGGCAAATGCCTCATATCCATTGGGCCTAACGAAAACGTCCACAGCTCTCTCTGGGGTTACTGCACAACACGCTCACAATGGAAAACAAAAGGCCTTGCGTTTCTTACCCAGGCCCCGATTTTAGCGGCGACGCCTAGGGTTCTTTGCGGTTTCGTAGCGCTTGCGCCACCCCACTCCCACTCCCTATAAAAGAGGCTAGACGTCCGCGGCGCTGCTCACTACCCACCACCACAGACCACACCACCAGAAGCACCCGGCGAGAGCAAGCGACGAACGCAGCGAGAGCGAGCGATCGAGGCAGGCAAGATGCAGATCTTCGTCAAGACGCTGACGGGGAAGACGATTACGCTGGAGGTCGAGAGCAGCGACACCATCGACAACGTCAAGGCTAAGATCCAGGACAAGGAAGGTACGTATCCTCCTCTCCCTCTCCGACCAAAACCAGGCTTCTCTGTTTACTCGCCGCCCGATCATCTTCACTAGCTAGCGTGGCCGCGTCGCGCGCCTTGGTTCTTGCATCCCGGTGTTCTTGCTCGAAAGTGCAAACGCGCAACAATGGTTGCCTACCGTTCTTTTTTTCCTCGTTCGATCGATTTTACCCGTTAATCTTGTCCTTGTGAGTTTGATCTGTCAATTGTAGTTCCTAGCATCCTCCATGTACCCGTGTTAGATCTTCCCGGTCCAAAACAGGGTAGATTTACAAGGTGAAAGGCTTGATTTTTGAGGAGCTTTAAATCGAATTCTTCATCTGAGGGTTGGGTAGTCTGAAATTAGCTTGTTTGTCATGCGGTAGGAATAGATTTCCCTCTTGTTTCGCGACTTGCTGGGCATTCAACCCTAGATGTAAAACAACAGATCCCCACTTCCGTGAATTAATTCGATTTCTGGTCTAGTTTTCACCACTGACTTCATCAAATCAAGCTGAGGCTTTTATTTATTTACATCTTGCTCGCTATATGTACTAATTAATGAACTAACTGTGGGGTTTTTGGGTTTGCTTTGCCTTTGCCTAATCGTAGGAATCCCTCCGGACCAGCAGCGTCTCATCTTCGCAGGTAAACAGCTGGAAGATGGCCGCACACTGGCCGACTACAACATCCAGAAAGAGTCCACGCTCCACCTGGTGCTCCGCCTCCGTGGTGGCAGCAGAGGTGACTACCCCAAGGGCCTCGAGCCCAATCTCCGCATGCTCGCACAAAAGTACAATGAGAACAAGATGGTCTGCCGCAAGTATGCAAACATTTCTATCACTTTACCTACATGTCCTTGGTCCTATCTGTGGATGCAAACTTATGGAATTATTTATAGATAATAATGCAGCCATATGAATTGGTTCGCAGTGCATGCTTGTTTAGTGTGCTTCAATACATGCCAAAAATAATATGCTTGTGTTAGAGTAAACTTGGGTAGCTGATGATCACTTGTCACTGTAAAACTTGAATTTAATTGCAGAAATTTGTTCGCCATTTTCTTTTTTAGCAGAAATTGGTTTCGCCATGTCTCACCTTTCATATGTCTCTGCACTCTTTGCATTAGACTATTAGAGTTGTTTCTGTAATTTTCCCTATGGGCACTGCACTACTAGAGTCTAGAGTGCTTGGATTGCGTACTTGATTGGCAGGATTTTTATGATACTAATTAATTAGATGCATGTCTAATACAGTACGCAGTAATTTATTATGTAAGAACATTCATGACATGCATGCTAATCTATTTTGTTAGCCGTTAACCATTTCAGTATGTTTAGTGCATGTAAGTACTATTTTGATTGCTTTTCTTGCTGATACAGATCAGTTAGATTGTTTTTCATGACTTTTAAAAAAAATATTGTTTTTCATGGAACTATCATTTACATCGTTAGTAAAGCTTGGGGATAAGAAAAGCCACACTTTCTACCTCCATATTCCTGCATGTCCTATCTCCTTTTCTTTTGATTGAGTAGATAAGTCATATACAAGCATTTTTGTTCTTGTAGTAATGCATGTGACGCTATATCCTAACTATTTCACTATCTTCTTTTTTTGATCTTCCAGGTGCTATGCTCGCCTTCCCCTAAGGGCTACCATCTGCCGCAAGAAGAAGTGTGGCCACACCAATCAGGTGACCTATTTATCCCACCCGACAAAGTGCTATTTGACAATATAGGCTATTATTGTATATGTGCTAGGTCTCTGCTCTGTTAGGATTACCTTCTCCACTGCCTCAATTAATCCTCTTAGCAATGGCCATCTTATTGAACTTAGTCCTCCAAGGAGTTAATATTAAACCGTCCATGTTTTTCTTGCTTTGTCATCTTATTGTAGTTATCATATCCTCATTATTTGTTGGAAGAAAATATCACCCTGCTATATCTGTCATAAGGCCGATGCTGATTTTGGGTTTGTAACTGTATAATGCGCTGTATCTAACGTATTTTAAGTGAATACGATTAGTGCTTAATATAACTGAACCAGAATTGTGCTGAATAGATTTCATCTACTGGTTCTTTTTCAGCTGAGGATGAAGAAAAGGTTTATGTCCAAGTTTGGGAAAGACTCCGTCTGAACACTGGAAAGGACAACATGCTTCTCACTTGATGTTATGAATAGAGTCGTATCAGAGTTGTGACCAGAGTTTATGTTTTCTCCTAGTTGAAAATTTCCTGCTCGATTTAGAATCTCATTAGTCTTTCGAACTCTGTGAGTTTAAAGTAGTAGTTTCATGGGCAAGGAATGGTGGTGCTAGTTGCCACTTGATGTTGAACCTCTATCGCTGATGCAAAGTTACATAAATGCTTGTTAACATTGCAGCGCAAACCTTGTTGAAATGAAGTCTTGCTTGCTCTGCTTTTGTGTGCCGTCCTGATCTTTGACATGGTGGTGGTGGATTGTTAATGCACATTCGTTTCATTTAATCTTAGAGAGTTTGTCATTCTGGATTATTCTTTGACATGGTGGTGGTGGATTGTTAATGCTCCTAGAATCAAGCTCTCTCGATGGGCTGCGTGTTCTGTTCCTGCGTGGTGTGTATGGCTCTGCCATCTAAAGATTTTGGTTGCTGTGATGTACGTACATCTTTTTTCTACTTACATGACATCTTTTTTCTATTTACATGGATTTGAATAACGTTCTTAAGGAAATATATGCATGATTCTAGGAGCCCTATAATGTTTTTTTGTTTCTGGATTTAGCATATGTGCTACCACAGTCTTTGGGCAATTATTTATGGGTGATGACTACCTTCTCTATAGGAAATGTTGGAAACTGGTCTATAACTATTCTTTCTATTTTAGTAATGGTATTATAACTAAAGAAATCTAAATAAGAGAAACCGAAAGAAAGGATATACTTCTATCTCTGGAGTATGTTTTTATTTAGGGGATTGTAACTTTTAAACCGTATCTCCGTTTTGGTGATTCAACTTTCTAAATCTTCGTATCGGTGAGATCTTCCCGTTGGTACAGGTTTTTTTTGTCTTTAAAAAAATTTAATTACAACCCTAATTGAAACTACCACCCTATTTTGTAACAGGGATATCTACGAGTTGTAACTGAAATAAAATATATAACTCTCAACTGTAACCCTAATTGCACCACCCGACCCCTATTTTGCAACTAGAGTAGCGGTTGCATGCCTAATTGTAACTGAATAAAAAATTAGAGAAAGTTTATTTTTGAAATTGAAAATATCAATTTCGGGTCGAGTTGCAACATGAAACCCCCTCCAATCTCCCAATAACAACCGTAAGTGTAAACTGACTCCACCTAGAGTATGTGGGGATACAAAATGGGAAAATGTTAGTTGCATGCCGCGTTGCAACTGAAATAAAAATAAAAATCTTAATTGCAACGTTAATTGCAACTACCACCCCACCCTCTATTTTGCAACTAGAGTAGCAGTTGCGTGCCTAGTGCCTAGTTTCAACTGAATAATAAAAAAGAAAGTTTATTTTTAAAATTGAAAATATCAATTTCGTGTCGAGTTGCAAATGAAAACCCCCCTCCGATCTCCCAATTACAACCGTAAGTATAACTGACTCCCAGCTAGAGTCCGTGGGGATCAAAATGAGAAAAAATCAGTTGTGTGCCGAGTTGCAACACGAAAAGTCTCAATTGCAACCCTAATTGCAACTAGAGTATTGGTTGCGTGCCGAGTTGCAACTGAAATGAGCATATCAATTTACGACTAAAAGAAGATACAGTTAGTGCCGAGTTGCAACAACTGCTGCGCCTGCATGAATCTTAAAGCGAGGGGGAGATCGGACGATTCGCGAGTTGACTTCGCTAGTTGAGAAATAACAACTCAGTTTCGACTCCATTTGTAACTGGCTCCAAAAACTGACTCCATTCCACGGGAGGGGGGAGGAGGAGGGCTAGACAGGGATATCAGTTACATATGGAGTTGCAACTATATACTACGACAACAGAAAAAAGATGGGCCATATAATCGCTCAGTTTCAACTCTACATGCAGCTGACTCCATCTTAGAGTCATATGGGTGAGGTTCATTTGAAATGTTGGTTACAAAAACAATTGAATTAGGTTGAAATTCCCAGTTGCATGTTGAGTTGCAACTGACTCCATTCCGGGAGAGGGGGGAGGAGGAGGTGGGAGACAAGGATGTCAGTTACATATGGAATCACAACTGTATACTACGACAACGGAAAAAAAATGGACCACATAATCACTAAGTTTCAACCATAGTTGCAACTGACTCCATCTAGAGTCAAAAGGTGAGGTTCATTTTAAAATGTCGGTTACAAACCTTAATTGAAAAAAATCTTGATTTCATTTCAATTTACTAATTTTGAAAATCGAGATAAATATTAGATTTGTTTTGATTTCCAACTGAGTACAAAAATCCATCAATGGGGACACAAAAAATTAAAACAAAAAATAAGGAAAAAACCACTAAAAAGACTCTCCACGCCTACACCAAACAAAGACCACAAAAAAAGGAAATTCAAAAATTCCTGCACAACTGAACTCACCCACACGGACTGCCAGCCAAAAACAAAAATCGAACTCACCCACATGGACTGCCAGCCAAAAAAAGCGGTCCAAAAACCAAAATCCCATAGGAAAAAAAATCATAACAGCCCGCCTACCAAAAAAAGCGGCCCCAACAACCAAAAGCCCACATAGAAAAATCAAAACGGGCCTAGTAAAACATAACAAGCCCAGAAAAAACTACCGCAGCTAGCCGATCCACACGGGCGGAACAAAAACACTATGCGCGGATCTTGACGCGTGAGAAAATCCATCGGTGGGGAGTTAACTGGGCCAAACTTTATTTCTCAGCTTGATGAGAAATAGCAATCGCCTTTTATTTTCCTAGTCTGACCAGTCACACTGTGACCTGTGGCTAAAGCAACGCTCCAATTAAAATTAAGATGTGTAAGTTCGCAAAGTCCATCTCCTTCTCCGTAAAACATCTCTCATCCTCGGAAAATAAAGGCGGTGGCGTAGGGTTTAAACCCTAGCCGCCTCCGTCACATGCATCTTCATCGTCGCCTTCGTCTAAGAATTGACGGGTCGTCACCTCCTCTAGGTGTCGCTCTGGCACTAGAAGGGGTGGGGACCTCGGATCTGCGCAGGGCGCTATACAATGGTCTTTAATGTTAAGAGATTGGTTTTAGTTGTTGTCTTCTTCGATAATGGAGATGGCATCGTCTGCAATAAGTGATCTTCCGGGCTTCATTCGTCGACGAAATCTCCTTCTCGACGTCAATGGTGGCTTTGGAAGATTAAGTTGTCTAGGTATGGTTCTTCAAATCTTGCTTCACCAGATCAATCTTGGATTGTTTCTCATGGTTGCCGCGAGGAGGTTTGTCCTCGCATTATATAGCCCGGCTACTACGTCTTCGACAATGGTGATTCGTTCTCTCGGGTCCCAACGACATCGACAACGTGGTTTGGTTATTTGTCCCTGAAATATAAGTGGTGGTGCTCTTGCAGATGTTACTTGATTAATTTGATGGCTGTGTGCGTGTACAAGGCCTTGGCATTGCGGCTCAAATCAAAAAGGGAGAACCTTCGGCGGTATTCACAGGTATTTGGTTTGGTGGTTTCGGCGTTGTTCTACGGCTGCCTTCAGAAAAGTACAAGATTGTGTCATGGATGAAGAAAGAGCTTGAAAATCTCGTAGATTTATATTTTAGCTTTATTTTTGTAATCGATGTAATCGTGCACTCTTTTTTGGTTTAATATATGTGGAAAATTCAAAAAAAAAAGATGTGGAAATTCGCAGATGTACAACAACAAAGAAGAAAGGGCGAGCAACTCTCTCGACGTTTAGGCCTTAAATGGGCCAATTTCAATCGTAGATAGCAGCCGTGAAGTGGGCCTATCTCAGCTGGTTGGTTCTTTGTGGTGGAACTAGCCCACCCAGGTTCAAGTCCTAGAATTTACATGGGTGCTCACACTTTTCTAGATTTTCCAGGATTTATCCGGTGCTTTGCTTTCAGTGGTAGATGACGTGCCCGTCAACAGCGAGGCGCTTGTGGTGACTTCGTCAACCTGAAGATCTGCCAGACCAGTCTTTCGAAGGTGCTCATAGGGATAGGTTTGTGTGCGTACGTTCATAGGGGTGTCTGTACGTGTGTGTTTGTGAGCGTCTGCGTCTGTACCGTGTTTCTAAATAAAAAATTGTAGATAGCAGCCCTTGTTCTGACCAAGTACCGTGCTTAGCGGTCTGCCTCACTTGGCTAGGGTTCCGTTCTTTGGATTTTGTAGCCAGCATGTTGCCACTCCCACTCACTCTTACAAAATGGTGTTCACGTCCGCGGCGTTGGTCACTTCTCAGCACCAAGCACCACGACACCACCACCCGATGAGAGCGACGAACGCAATGAGAGCGTGCGATCAAGGGAGGCAAGATGCAGATCTTCGTCAAGACGCTAACGGGGAAGACGATCACGCTCGTGGTCGAGAGCAGCGACACCGTCGACAACGTCAAGGCCAAGATCCTCGACAAGGAAGGTACTATATCCCCACGCTACCCTTCTTTGATCATCGCCTCCTCCTCCTTCTTAATCGCCACCTGATCCTCTCTCCACCTGTGGTGTTCTTTCATCCCCGCCCATGTGGTTGTTCGACTAAAAGGCTTATTGCCCTTTATTTCTATCAAAAGGCCTACCTTTTTTCACAAATTTTGCTTGGTTTTGCTCCCATTAGTCTTGTGTAGAGCAATTATATCAAGTACAACAAAAATTTGGATTGATGTAGCGGTTGTTGGTGTGTGGGTAGCTCGGGTGAAAGCCTAGTGATGGCGGCGGCTCCGGTCGTTGTATACCCTCTTGAGGCATCACATGTATGCTACCACACATCATCGCTTGCCGGTGCAGCTCCGGGGAAACCCTTGATCTTGTGATCGGATGCTGATGATGCCATGGTATCGTTTCCCTCTTGGGGCTTTGTCTTTGGAGTGGACTTGTCGGCCTGAAGCTTACTAGTGGTTGTGCGGCCGACTTGGGACCTATGGTGGTTTGTCTCTCTCCTCGGCTAGCCTTCGCGGGGTCTCGACCATATGGATGTGCTTGCCCTAGAGCCTCAAGTGGCTACTGTTGCGGTGTGGGAGCTTGGTGCTCTTGGTGGCGTCTCGGCTCACATTTGCTCTTTGACGATGCAATGTATGTCTCCCCCACCTGCTTTCGTCTCGATCTCCATGGTGGAGCTTCCTATATATGGTAGTGTTAGGTGCTAGGCTTGACACTTCGATGATGATGATGGTGCTTCTGAGTTGTGCCGTGGGGTTCAAGTCGCATGCTGGTGCGGTGCGTGAGGCTGATCACTGAGTCTTGGCATTGTGATCCCTCGACTGCACCCCTCACCTCTTGTTTCTCTTGGTGGCTCTTGCTTTACCTCTTCTAGTTATATTTTTTTTGTATTTTTGTTGTTCTCTCTTCCCTTGTACCCGTGTAAATTTATCCAACCGTTGTAAGAACATGGCCCGTGATACGTCCATTTTGCACCACTATTTTATATCATAATTTACTGCTATATTGATATATTTCGTATTTAGTGATGATACTTATGTTATTTCACCTATTTTGCATGATCGATGATCATTGGGGGATGGAACTCCAGAGCCTAAATTCTGCTGGAAAAAGCACCGTCAACATACAATATTTGCGAAGACCAGAAGAACAAAGTGGCTAACTGGGAATTATTTCTGAATTATTTCATGAAGGAGGCCAAAAGAGGAGCCCGGGGTGGGGCCAGGGGGCCCTCATCACCTAATGGCGCGGCAGCCCATCTGGCCGCGCGAGCAGGTGGTGAGGCCACCATGGCCCACAACTTAGCGCACCCCTTCGCGTACTTGTTCCCCCCGAAGACCTAGAATTATTATGTTGGACAGAAACCATTTCCGCCGCCACCACGAGGCGGAGAAGACAGAGAGAGAATAGTCTTCGGCAGGCTGCGTTGCCGCCGGGGAAATTCCCTCCCGGAGGGAGGAAATCGTCGCCATCGTCACCGTCATCGAGCTGCACTCCATCACCATCGCCAACACCACCATCTCCACCGCCGACGCCGTCATCTCCATCCATCCACTCCGTTCCCGCTGTAACATCTAGGGCTAAACTCTGTGTATTTGATAGGGGAAACTCTCCCGGTGTTGATTGCTATTGTTATTGATGCTATTGAGTGAAACCGTTGAACTAGGGTTTATGTTCAGATTGTTATCCATCATTATATCACCTCTGATCATGTTCATTATTGTGTGTTGTGAGTAGGGGTGAAAACGGTATGGATTATTTCTGACCGACCGACTGGACACTCACGGAAGGTAAATACGGATTCGTACGGATAGTTGGCGGATACGGTCACGGATACTGATAGTAATCCATGGATATGGAAAAGGATGTGGTTTTACTAATATCCGTCCGTATTCGAAGATATACCATATTTCACGGTTATATCCGGATTATCCGGTGAAATATCCGACAACTAATACCACAAACCTCATGTGACCGAGCTTTAGGCAAGATCAAACTTATGTACTTACATAACTCCACACAAATCTTGTCAAGCCGTTACCATGTTTGTGAATCACATTTGTTGGAGGCACCCTTCGACCATTCAAGGTCAAACTTAAGTAGTCACTTGGAAAAGATAAGTATGAGTTAATAAACATTCTTTATCACAATATATAAATTTAATTTGGAGTAAGTTGGTTGATACTATTTGATAAATGTTAGTCATATTTTCAGTTCCATATCCGACAAAATGTATATCCGTACCCGAACCATTTTCGCCCCGTATTCGATCCATATTCGTAACCGACATGATCCAGTTCCGTATTCGGATACGCACACTATCCGCTCCGACTCCGTATCCGAAAAAAATATGGTCACGGATATGGTTTCACTACTATTCGACCGTATACACTCCGTTTTCACCCCTAGTTGTGAGTAGTTCGTTGTGTTCTTGAGGACATGGGAGAAGTCTAGATGTTACTAGTGAACTATGTTGATTAATATTTGATGTTTTGATATTTAAGTTGTGGTGCCATTCTTCTAGTGGTGTCATGTGAACGTCGACTACATGACACTTCGCCTTTATGGACCTAGAGGAATGCATCGTGTACTCGGTTATCATTTGTGGGATTGCCGGAGTGATGGAAACCTAAACCCCCGTTGGTATTCCGATGCGCGAGGGATCGCAGGATCTCAGAGTTTAAGGCTATGGTTAGATTTATCTTAATTGCTTTCTTGTATTTGTGGATGCTTGCAAGGGGTATAATCATAAGTATGTATTAGTCCTACGAAGGGCGGTGCATTAGCATAGGTTCACCCACACGACACTTATCTAAACACTAAAGATTATTCATCAATATGAAGCGAAGGCACTAGACAGAAATCCCGTGTGTCCTCAAGAACGTTTGGTCATCATAAGTAAACAAACCGGCTTGTCCTTTGCTCTAAAAAGGATTGGGCCACTCGCTGCAATTATAATTGCCGCGCTCTATTTACTCGCACTTTATTTCTTTGTTATATCAAAGTCTGCTAAAAACTTGTCTGCTAGTGTTTACAGTGAAATCTTCATCAAAACCACTTGTCAACACCTTTTGCTCCTCATTGGGTTCGACACTCTTATTTATTCAAAGTACTGCGATACACCCCCTAAACTTGTGGGTCATCAAGACTATTTTCTGGCGCCGTTGCCGGGGAGTGAAGCGCTATTGGTAAGAGGAATTGGTAAGGAAAACTTCAAATGTAAGTGTTGTTTTTATTTCTGTCTCCTTATTTGCTTTATAATGGAGAGAGGAAAAGTTATTTTCCTGTTTGGGAAGTCTTCTACCCCTGCTGAGGTAGAACATGAGGCACCTCTTGATGATATTAATCCATTTAAAATACCTATGAAAATATTGTTAAACGTGTTATGAATAACCACTATGTTGGGGATGGAACTGTCCACCCCGGTGATCATTTGTTGTATTTACATGAATTGTACGAGTTGTTCAAGTGTGCAGGTATTACGATGGACGAAGTCAGGAAGAAATTATTCTCTATATCACTTGGTGGGGGAGCTGCGTATTGGTATAAACTGTTGAAGAACATGTGTAATACTAAGTAGAAATGCTATGCTAGACCTGTGTAGAAATTCCATACTCCTGTGTCTAGGTTCCTATGCAATACTTAGTAGAATTATTGATGCTATGCAAAACTATTTTTGATGACGAAAGGTTAAATTCCACTAAGTTAAGAATGAAACACCTAGGTGGAATTGGTTGCTTGGTTGTATGGGTTGAGTGTTGTCCCCAGGGGTTTTACCTGTGGGATATTCACTTGTGGACGACCACCCAGGAACAGAGGAATATGAAGAACTCCAAGTGACGATTGCTTCCAGTGCAGCCATTGCCAATATGGGCTCTGGCTTGATCAATTAAGTTGCGTGGACTCGCCCTGGCTTGACAGGTGGTGGTAGAGGAATGTAGGTGGAACGTGTCAGGCCGGCAATGGGAGGGAAAATGCTTCTGAAAGATCTCGTCTCATTCTTCTCCTTAACACTTCCAGAGTGTATAGGATAGTTTGGGTGGAATGGGTACAATGGTGAACGTGCACAAACTCTGCAGAGTTAAAATCTAAGTACTTTGTCGTGTCCCCGGTACGAAAAATCTGAGCAGCTGAACGAGGACATCAACGGAGGATTCCACCATTCCAACTTCTAAGTTAAAACTTGATGGGTGAATAAGGGTAGATTGAGACTATGTCTTTCATACCATATTTGTCTCAACTAGGTAAAGTTGTATTAAAGTGTTAGGGAAAAACTTGCTTTCCGCAAAATAGGCTTGAGCTCCACCAGCCAAATAAGCATATAGGTTATAGAGTTATTCCTTTAAGCGTCCACCATAGTGTCACTTGCCATTTCCATTGTTAAATTGTTCTGACCCACGTTGTTGCAATATTTTTGTTATTGCAGACTGTTCTGATGGCGAATGAGTTTTTCGCTAAGGGTTTCGAGTCTTCAACCAACATGCTCGCCTGTGGCACATGCTGAAGATGGGGACTCCATGAAGAATAATTTCCCGATGTTTACTCTGTTCACTGCTAGCTTGACGCTGTGCAAGTTGTAATGAATATTTTGTAAATCTGGATCAGCGTTGTAATAAATTGATACTTTGTTGTGATATTACATCGTAAACTGTGTGTGGAAACAAATCGATCCAGGGATTTGCACTATACACAGGTACCTGCCATATTTTAAGTGCAGGTACACTATAGATGGTATCAGAGCACTATGTTGCCTGTAGGTTAGAGCCCTTAGGATTGGATAAACTCTTTTGATCATAGTATTATCTCCTTGAGTATTTTGGATCCTAGCGGCATAGTGAGATGAAGCGGCCTGGAGACTAACCTTACATGTCCACGTACATGAGACCTGTTCCACAATCATAAGTGGCTGGCCGGGTGTCTGTCTCTCTCACTATAGTGAATATCCAATTTACAAAGAGTTGTTAATATTTGTTGATCATCTTAAGATTTTGACTTAGTATTTTCCAAAATAATAATGCACATCATGACTAGTACTTCTTTACCTTATGCATTTCCTCTTTTAATTCTTTTCCTTTTCTACCTAAAGGATGACGAGCTTCCACTTCACCACCGCGGAGGACTTCGAGAACACCCATTTTGGCTGCTACCTCCTCGACATCGTCGAGAAGTTAGGGTTACCGCTACCTCAGATCAAGGGCTTCATCCTGAAGAAGTTTAACAAAGAGGGTTGTTGGGGAATAAAAGCAACTCAACCAGGACGTGGTGAAGAGCCCCCGTTAGAGATTAAAATTGTTAGTGACTCCAAGGATATATCTAGTCATGCAAGACCTGATTGGGCGCCTTTGCGGGCGCTACAGCACAAAGTTGAGGGGCCACTACTCCATTTTCTTTGGAAGAAGAAACGAGGATGGAGAACCTTACCTTTTTAAGGACGGAGATAGAGGCAAAGCAAAGTCCCTTAGTCTATATTTCCAGGAATTGGAAATCCTCGTCACAGAGCTTTATGAGGATAGGCGCACTGAACTCCTGAAGAACGATGAGCTATGTGCCTTACTCAAGGAGAACGAGGAGAAGGTGAAGGCTCAAGAGGAAGTGACTAAGGCCCAAGAAGAGAGGTTTGCTGCATAAGAGGAGAGGTACAAGAGATAGGAGAAAAGAGTTCAAGAGAAGAACAAGACTATCAGAGAGCAGAAGGCAGAACTCGAGAGCAATGAAGTCGAGTTTGAGGCTGATAGTGACTTGATCAAGCGGCTTCATACTGAGAAGAGGGAGCTGCAAGAAAAGAACTCTGCCCTGGAGAAATAAGTGAAGGAACTCAAGGAGGTACTCGACAATGAAGGAATCGAGATTCAAGAAATAGAAGAAGAAGAAGAGGATGACATGGTCCAGTAGTTAGTTAGCGGGACTACCATTTACTTTTCACCTCATCGTCATCTTTAGTTTTGTATTGACCTACCAACTTGTGGTAAGGAAGTACTTTCCCTTGTATTCTTCAGAACCTCGCGAGTTTATCTTCCAAACGCTTAGATCGTGTTTAATTCAAAATAATTTGTTTTTGTGTTGGTTGTTTTTATAAGTTGTTTGTTTGTTCGGGTAGAAACTTTCCTTAGTTCTTTCCATCTAAACTCATCTATGCTAAAAACCACAAATGCCTCCCCGTCGTGCACGCAACAACAATAACAACAACAACAACAATGATGCCATACAACAGTTGATGGCCGCTCAAGCTCAGCTAATGACTATGATGACTCAGTTCATTGAGGCAACCAACAACAATAACAACAACAACAACAACAACAATAACAATAACCACAACTAGCCACCGCCACCACCTCCCCAATTGGATAGACTTACCAGATTCTCGAGGCTCCGGCCTAACAAGTTCTCCAATGCAACTGAGCCAATTGTGGCAGATGACTGGCTGCGCTCAGTGGATAGAGATTTAGTGACGTGTGAATGTACCGACGCTGAAACGGTGAGATTCACTACTCATCTGTTGGAGGGACCAGCAATTCAGTGGTGGGAAAATTACCAGATCACTCACCCACTGGAAACCCTGACTTGGGATGTAGCGTACCTGCACTTTTAATAAGGCAGATACCTGTGTATAGTGCAAATCTCTGGATCGATTCGTTTGCACACACAGTTTACGATGTAATATCACAACAAAGTATCAATTTTATTACATCGATGATCCAGACTTACAAAATTATTCAATACAAGTTGCATAGCATAAAGCTAGCTTCGAAAGAGTAAACAGCGGAAATACAATAGCAATGGGTCTCCAACAACTTCATGTTGCCACAGGCGAAAACATGTTGGTTGCAGACTCGAAATCCCTTAACGAAACCTCACTCGTCATTAGAATAACCTGTAACAAATAAAATTTTGCAACAGAGTGGATCAGATTCCATTAAAAATGGAGTCTGGCAAGTGACACTATGGTGGACACTTAATGGAATAACTCTATAGCCTATATGCATATTTGGCTGGTGGAGTTCAAGTCTATTTTGCATAAAGCCAATTTTTCCTATCTCCTTGGAAAACACTTTTTTCAAATCAAGACAAGTATGGCATGAAAACCATAAATCTCATCTTCCCTTGTTCACCCATCAAGTTTTATTTCTGAAGTTGGAATGATGGAATCCTCCGTTGACGTTCGTGATCAGCTGCTCAAATTGTCCGTACCGGGGACACGGCTAAGTACTTAGTTTTACACTCTGCAGAGGTTGTGCACGTTCACCATTGTACCCATTCAACCCAAACTATCCTTTACACACCATTTGTGAATAGGAAAGGAGAAGAATGAGACGAGATCTTTCAGAAGCATTTTCCCTCCCACTCTGGCTTGACCCGTTCTACCTAACATCCCCCTACATCTGCTTGTAAAGCCGGAGAGAGTCCACGCAACATAATTGATCAAGCCAGAGCCCATATGGCAATGGCTGCACTGGAAGCAATCGTCACTCGGAGTTCTTCAGATTCCTCGGTTCCTGGGTGGCCATTCACAAGTATACATACTCCAGGAACCATAGACATGGACCTGGGTAGCAACTCAACATAAACCATACAACCACTTACCACCCAGGTGTTTCATTCTTAACTTAGTAGAATTTAGATTTGCACAAAACAACATTTGCATAGCATCAATAATTCTACTAAGTATTGCATAGGAACCTAGACACAGGAATAAGGAATTCTACACAGGTTTAGCATAGCAATACTATCCTACACATGCATATAAAAATACACTAAGTAATGCATATAGAAATAATAGGAAGTTTATGAGGTGTGCCACTTGCCTTTGAATGTTGTCGTTGTTCACAAACTCTTTTCACAACGAACGTTTGCTCTCCGTTCAATCTAAACAATATAAGCAAACAACAATACAACAATCAACAAACAACAATCATCAAACATACATGCACATACATAGTGAACAAATAATTTTCATAAAACTTCTAAGGAAAATATGTCATGCATGATATGCAAATTATTTCTAAGGACTAGAGATGCATGTCATGGCATGGAAATCTTTTAAGTTTATGCAAGGCAAATGTGTCAATCAAAATGACTAAGGACTATGGTCATATGTTTGACAAAATAACTTTGTTATAATTCATCTTGAATAGGCACTCTAATGTCTTAGTCATGATGTGTAAAAGTACTTAGAGAAAATACTAAGTTTATTCTTCAAGGTGATCAACAATTATTATCAACTCTTTGTAAATTGGATAATCACTATAGTGAGAGAGACAGACACCCGGCCAGCCACTTAAATTGTGGAACAGGTCTCATGTACGTGGACATGTAAGGTTTGTCTCCAGGCCGCTTCATCTCACTATGCCGCTAGGATCCAACAAACTTCAAGAGGGTAATAACATGATCAAAAATTGTTTTAAGTCTTAAGTGAAAGACAAGATTAGGAAAGAGGGAAAAGATAGAAGGAAATATGTAGTTGTCCTCCAGGCTTCATCTCCAGATCTGTAATATTCTCCTTGGTGATGTCTTGATTGAATTCTTGGTAGACTTGAATAATCTTCAGACTTGATGATTCTTGTATCCTCGAGGCTGGTCTTGGATTTTGAGTTCTCGGAGAAGAAGAAAAGGCAGAGAGAAAGACTTAGAGAATAAAAGGGAGGTTGGCCTTCTTGAACTTCTTCTCACTTTTCTTCTAAGTGCTTGACATCTTGAGGATGCTTCCAGAGTCTGTTTTCTTCTATGTCCTTCATGAAGTCTCAGAGAAAAGAAAGAGAGAGAGAGCAAGACTTGGAAAATATTTTTGGTTGATCTTCATGAACTTCCTCTTGATTTTTCTTCTAAGTGCTTCTACTTCTTGGAGATACTTCTGAAGTCTTGTTTTGGCTAAGTCCTTCAATGGCCTTCTAGCTCCATCTTGGAAATCCTAAGTGTCTAAGTGCATAGCACTTTACCAAAACACTAGGTTGAAAATAATCCTAACTTAGGGAAAATAAGGAAGGAGTTTTCCTATAAGGAGTATAACTATACAATAGATATGTCATGCATGCAATGCAATTTATTTCTAAGGACAACACTTAACAAAATAAAACAACTAAGTTTTCAAGATGCTAAAATTTTCTAAGGAAAAGATTTAGCATCTTTAAGATGTTGAATTTTTTCTAAAGAAGAGTGTTGTCGAAAAATAGTTATCAAATATTTTCTAACGAAGAATTTATTTTGTTTAAAGAGCAAAATATTTCTAAGTATATTTTAATACCAAAGTGGTTATAATATGACTAAGTACTTTATAATTCGAATAGATGATGAAAATAATTTCTAATAAATTTTTAATCAATTTTAATCATTAAAACAACACTTAAAAGTATTTAATCCATATTAATTATAAAATCATAGAAAATTATTCTACAAAAATAAGTCGAAAAATACTTCTGCCAATACTTAGACATTCAAATTTATAGCAAAAGAGTTTGGTAAATTTTAAATTCCAAATTTGAAGATATGTTTAAATTACCATTAATGCCACTTTTGAATTTTAACAAATTTAATTTGACAAAACATAAAAGTAATGATGTCAAAAGTTTCTACGTGTCATAAGCTTTACAAAAATATTTTATTTGTAAAATTTTACCAAACCAATAAAAAGTAGTGATATATTTAAATTATAGGGTTTTTCTGTAAAACTTCCGGTCTTCGGTTAACTGTTGACTTTGACCGCTGACGTGGAAATTGACTCGCTGACGTGGCAGGCTGACTTGGATTTGACTACGAATTTGACCAAAAATAAAGTTGCTCGGATGGAAAAACACTCTTAACAAAAGTTATAGAGAATTACGTGCTCTTTCTAATTATCATAATTATAACATAAGTGGATGAATAGATTGGTCATAAATCTCAAAATACTTTTCTAGCCCGAAACTTTAAACGCGAATATCTCTCAGCTCGCTGAAACAAAAGAGGTGAGGCTTGGGGAAAAAGAAAGGTCTTGATCAGGGGAACAACTTTCGTATTGTCGTCCCAAACTTTTGAGATGGTTTGGTTACTCGAACAACATCAAACACGATCTGTATTATACAGAAAATTACGTACGTTAAAATAAAAAGTTGTCAGAAGGGAAGTTGTAGATATAGAGTAGATCTACCTTTTCACCGGAGGAATTTCGATTTGGCGCAACGAGCGCGAAGAGATCTGAGAAATACGACTTCAGATCTGATGGATGACGATTCGAAATTCTTCCTCCACGCTTGATGAAAAGGGTTGAGCCTTATTGGGATGGAAAGGTATCGACGAGATCTACAACAATGATTAAGGCCCCGTCGCGATTGGAGATGGTTTTGTTCCTCAAACGAACGAAATACTATTTTACTGATTAGGGTTTCGGTGGAACGAAAAGAGTAAAAGAGATACCGGCGGCTACAGGGGTTTATATAGGTGGAGGGATGGTGGAATAGATAGGTCTCGGAGTTGTGAACGCGTAGGATCAAGCGGATCCTAATTTGGAGTTATATTTCTCGAGATAAACGTGTTTGAATGAAAGGTGGTTGGAAAAACAAATTTTCAGAGTTTGAGTTGGATACGATGTAAACACGGTTCGGTTCGGTCCAGTTTGGGCCGGCCGGCTGGGCCCAATTCGTTTTTTTCTTTTTCTTATTTCTTTCATATCTTTTGTTTTATAACTCCGAATTAAGTGAAATTAATTTCTAAAAATTTGTAAAAATCATATACTTATTTTAAAACATTTATGGACATGTTTTGACCACTTTTTAAAAATATTAATTTTGAATATTTGATTTAATGCAAATTTGACACTTTTGTCAAATTTGAAAATAAAAATTTAGTCAATTTACTTATGGCTAAATAAAATTTGGTACCACAATTGTGAACATATGAAAATAATTATTTCTAATAATTACAATCAAAATATTAAAGTAAAATAAGATAAATAGCATAAACATTATTTTGTTTTTAATATTTTCTCAAATAGATTTTCAAGTGGAAATAATATTTCAACCATTGTAATTTCAAATATAAACAATGCAAGAAAATGATGAATGCATGCATGAATTTTGTTTTCAAATCGACATACAAATATTTTTCAAAAAGTTTTTAATTTTTCTGATTTTTCAGAATTTGAAAAATCGTAGGATGTTACAGACTACCACCCTTAAAAGGAATCTCGTCCTCGAGATTCGAGAAGGCTAGCAAAAGGTTGTGACTGGATATCTAGGTGGGCTACCACCCTTAAAAGGATTTTTTGTGGTCAGTCTAGAAACTTTGTTTAATCTTGTTTATTTCTCTGATGTAGAGCGTACAAGTATTCAAAATACAATGGCATGTGGTGGATACAGAAAGTTTTTAGCACTCACGTTTTCCACTCGGTCCTTGGAGAGATTTATCCTTCTTCCACTCTGGGCAGCCACTGACATAGTGTCCTGTTGCTCCGCATCTGCGACATGTCACGGGACTGATGATTTTCTTGTGTGAGCGGGTAAGGCATTTCTCCTTCATCTTTACTGGGCACTTATCAGCATAATGTCCTTTGCCTTTACACTTGTAGCAAATTACATTACTTAAGTTCTTCTTCTTCTTTGGTGTTTCCAGGGCTAACAGTTCTTCCAAATCTTGTTTGCTATATTTTATCTCAATTAAAGAAGTCCAGTCTCGTTTGATATGACAATTTCGAGCTAGGTGATCTCCTTCACACTTATAGCAACACTTGGAGGAAATTTTGGATATCTTCGGATGTGACCTTACTCTTATTTCATTTTTCACCTTAGTATGATCCACAATCTCATTTTGATGAAGATTTTGTTTAGTATCCTGACCAATCCTTTTCTCTTTGCAGTCCCATGAATAATGTCCTAGTTCTCCACATGTAAAACATGTTATATGGCTAGTATCTCTTTTGTGTTCCTCCTTGTTTTCTTGTACTTCCACATGCTTCATGAGATTTTGTTGCATCCCCTTTTTGGCTTGCTGACTGACTTCTTGCACCACCGGGTAGAGTTGATATTGAGTTGGAAGATGATTTGTTGCTTCATACAAAAAGCAAGTAATCTGACTTGTGGGGCATTCCCTAACTCGATGTCTGGTATGACCATGGGGCCACTCATCAGTGCATTCTTGGGACGTATGTCCTGACTCTCCACAGGTTTTGCATGCCTTTGGTTTGGTCATAAGGTCCTCTTCAAATTCACTATGGTTTTGATCAATCTTAGGCAGGTGGTCATTGATCAACTTCCACAGCTGATTCTGGTTCTCTAATAGTAGTCGCATAGTTGTATGCAAATCATTGGTGTTGGTATTGGGGTGAGACATCTGTTTGGTTTAGAAAGCAATGACTTGAATTATTTGTACTTATGGGGGAATCCTAGTTCAATAAAACAAAACAAGGCAACCAATCTATAACATAATCAATCAACATCTAACAAACATCAAGCAACAAGGTTCACAACAAACAAACAATCTAGTATTGTCATATAGCCAAGTTGATATGATCAATACACTAACACGATATCGTCATTCTATTTTTGGTGGTGGTCAAATCTACCTCCTTCATGACTGCTTCAAGTTCTTGTTCAACTTTCTTGGATATCTTAGAAGTGTTGGTCAAAACCTGGTTCTTCAATGGTCTTCCATGCATGCAGAACTTCATGATTAATCGTAGATTTTCCATATGAGGTAGCAGAATCAGACTTAGACTATAAGAACATGGTCATCTAGAAAAAGATAAGAGGTTTTCAGAAGGTTGATAGTAGATGAGAGTATGAGGAAGATAAAATGAAAAGTTTTGTTTTTAGAAAAGTGAATAAATAGATTT
The DNA here is from genome assembly GCA_026929855.1 of Poa annua. Taxonomy (NCBI): domain Eukaryota; kingdom Viridiplantae; phylum Streptophyta; class Magnoliopsida; order Poales; family Poaceae; genus Poa; species Poa annua. The sequence continues at coordinate 32,508,266 of CM049428.1, forward strand.
TCAATCCTATGGTCAAATCCTATTTCTATCCAAACCTAGGGTTTCGAACCTATAGGCAACACAGTGCTCTGATACCATCTGTAGCGTACCTGCACTTTTAATAAGGCAGATACCTGTGTATAGTGCAAATCCCTGGATCGATTCGTTTGCACACACAGTTTACGATGTAATATCACAACAAAGTATCAATTTTATTACATCGATGATCCAGACTTACAAAATTATTCAATACAAGTTGTATAGCATAAAGCTAGCTTCGAAAGAGTAAACATCGGAAATACAATAGCAGTGGGTCTCCAACAACTTCATGTTGCCACAGGCGAAAACATGTTGGTTGCAGACTCGAAATCCCTTAACGAAACCTCACTCGTCATTTGAATAACCTGTAACAAATAAAATTTTGCAACAGAGTGGATCAGATTCCATTAAAAATGGAGTCTGGCAAGTGACACTATGGTGGACACTTAATGGAATAACTCTATAGCCTATATGCATATTTGGCTGGTGGAGTTCAAGGCTATTTTGCAAAAAGCCAATTTTTCCTATCTCTTTGGAAAACACTTTCTTCAAATCAAGACAAGTATGGCATGAAAACCATAAATCTCATCTTCCCTTGTTCACCCATCAAGTTTTATTTCTGAAGTTGGAATGATGGAATCCTCCGTTGACGTCCGTGATCAGCTGCTCAAATTGTCCGTACCGGGGACACGGCTAAGTACTTAGTTTTACACTCTGCAGAGGTTGTGCACGTTCACCATTGTACCCATTCAACCCAAACTATCCTTTACACACCATTTGTAAATAGGAAAGGAGAAGAATGAGACGAAATCTTTCAGAAGCATTTTCCCTCCCACTCTGGCTTGACCCGTTCCACCTAACATCCCACTACATCTGCTTGTCAAGCCGGAGAGAGTCCACGCAACATAATTGATCAAGCCAGAGCCCATATGGCAATGGCTGCACTGGAAGCAATCGTCACTCGGAGTTCTTCAGATTCCTCGGTTCCTGGGTGGCCATTCACAAGTGTACATACTCCAGGAACCATAGACATGGACCTGAGTAGCCACTCAACATAAACCATACAACCACTTACCACCCAGGTGTTTCATTCTTAACTTAGTAGAATTTAGATTTTCACAAAACAACATTTGCATAGCATCAATAATTCTACTAAGTATTGCATAGGAACCTAGACACAGGAATAAGGAATTCTACACAGGTTTAGCATAGCAATACTATCCTACACATGCATATAAAAATACACTAAGTAATGCATATAGAAATAATAGGAAGTTTATGAGGTGTGCCACTTGCCTTTGAATGTTGTCGTTGTTCACAAACTCTTTTCACAACGAACGTTTGCTCTCCGTTCAATCTAAACAATATAAGCAAACAACAATACAACAATCAACAAACAACAATCATCAAACATACATGCACATACATAGTGAACAAATAATTTTCATAAAACTTCTAAGGAAAATATGTCATGCATGATATGCAAATTATTTCTAAGGACTAGAGATGCATGTCATGGCATGGAAATCTTTTAAGTTTATGCAAGGCAAATGTGTCAATCAAAATGACTAAGGACTATGGTCATATGTTTGACAAAATAAATTTGTTATAATTCATCTTGAATAGGCACTCTAATGTCTTAGTCATGATGTGTAAAAGTACTTAGAGAAAATACTAAGTTTATTCTTCAAGGTGATCAACAATTATTATCAACTCTTTGTAAATTGGATAATCACTATAGTGAGAGAGACAGACACCCGGCCAGCCACTTAAATTGTGGAACATGTCTCATGTACGTGGACATGTAAGGTTTGTCTCCAGGCCGCTTCATCTCACTATGCCGCTAGGATCCAACAAACTTCAAGTGGGTAATAACATGATCAAAAATTGTTTTAAGTCTTAAGTGAAAGACAAGATTAGGAAAGAGGGAAAAGATTGAAGGAAATATGTAGTTGTCCTCCAGGCTTCATCTCCAGATTTGTAATATTCTCCTTGGTGATGTCTTGATTGAATTCTTGGTAGACTTGAATAATCTTCAGACTTGATGATTCTTGTATCCTCGAGGCTGGTCTTGGATTTTGAGTTCTCAGAGAAGAAGAAAAGGCAGAGAGAAAGACTTAGAGAATAAAAGGGAGGTTGGCCTTCTTGAACTTCTTCTCACTTTTCTTCTAAGTGCTTGACATCTTGAGGATGCTTCCAGAGTCTGTTTTCTTCTAACTCCTTCATGAAGTCTCAGAGAAAAGAAAGAGAGAGAGAGCAAGACTTGGAAAATATTTCTGGTTGGTCTTCATGAACTTCCTCTTGATTTTTCTTCTAAGTGCTTCTACTTCTTGGAGATACTTCTGAAGTCTTGTTTTGGCTAAGTCCTTCAATGGCCTTCTAGCTCCATCTTGGAAATCCTAAGTGTCTAAGTGCATATCACTTTACCAAAACACTAGGTTGAAAATAATCCTAACTTAGGGAAAATAAGGAAGGAGTTTTCCTATAAGGAGTATAACTATACAATAGATATGTCATGCATGCAATGCAATTTATTTCTAAGGACAACACTTAACAAAATAAAACAACTAAGTTTTCTAGATGCTAAAATTTTCTAAGGAAAAGATTTAGCATCTTTAAGATGTTGAAATTTTTCTAAAGAAGAGTGTTGTCGAAAAATAGTTATCAATATTTTCTAACGAAGAATTTATTTTGTTTAAAGAGCAAAATATTTCTAAGTACATTTTAATACCAAAGTGGTTATAATATGACTAAGTACTTTATAATTCGAATCGATGATGGAAATAATTTGTAATAAATTTGTAATCAAATTTATTCATTAAAACAACACTTAAAAGTATTTAATCAATATTAATTATAAAATCATAGAAAATTATTCTACAAAAATTAGTAGAAAAATACTACTGCCAATACTTAGACATTCAAATTTATAGCAAAATAGTTTGATAAATTTTAAATTCCAAATTTGAAGATATGTTTAAATTACCATTAATGCCACTTTTGAATTTTAACAAATTTAATTTGACAAAACATAAAAGTAATGATGCCAAAAGTTTCTACATGTCATAAGCTTTCCAAAAATATTTTATTTGTAAAATTTGACCAAACCAATAAAAAGTAGTGATAGATTTACATTCTAGTGTTTTTCTGTAAAACTGTCGGTCTTCGGTTGACTGTTGACTTTGACCGCTGACGTGGGAATCGACTCGCTGACGTGGCAGGCTGACTGGGATTTGACTACGAAATTGACCAAAAATAAAGTTGCTCGGATGGAAAAACACTCTTCACGGAAGTTATAGAGAATTACGTGCTCTTTCTAATTATCACAATTATAACATAAGTGGATGAATAAATTGGTCATAAATCTCAAAATACCTTTCTGGTCCGAAACTTCAAACGTGAAACCAAAAGAGGTGAGGCTCTGGGTAAAGAAAGGTCTTGATCAGGGGAACAACTTTCGTATTGTCGTCCCAAACTTTTGAGATGGTTTGGTTACTCGAACAACATCAAACACGATCTGTATTATACAGAAAATTACGTACGTTAAAATAAAAAGTTGTCAACAGGAAAGTTGTAGATATAGAGTAGATCTACCTTTTCACCAGAGTAATTTCGATTTGGCGCAACGAGCGTGAAGAGATCTAAGAAATACGACTTCAGATCTGATGGATGACGATTCGAAATTCTTTCTCCATGCTTGATGAAAAGAGTTGAGCCTTATTGGGATGGAAAGGTATCGACGAGATCTACAACAATGATGAAGGCCCTGTCGCGATTGGAGATGGTTTTGTTCGTCAAACGAACGAAATACTATTTCGCTGATTAGGGTTTCGGTGGAACAAAAAGAGTAAAAGAGATACCGGCGGCTACAGGGGTTTATATAGGCGGAGTGATGGTTGAATAAATTGGGATCGTAGTTGTGAACGCGTAGGATCAAGCGGATCCGGATTTGGAGTTATATTTCTCGAGATAAACGTGTTTGAATGAAAGGTGGTTGGAAAAACGAATTTTCAGAGTTTGAGTTGGATACGATGCAAACACGGTTCGGTTCGGTCCAGTTTGGGCTGGCCGGCTGGGCCCAATTCGTTTTTTTTTCTTTTTCTTATTTCTTTCATATATTTTGTTTTATAACTCCGAATTAAGTGAAATTAATTTCTAAAAATTTGTAAAAATCATATCTTTATTTTAAAACATTTATGGACATGTTTTGACCACTTTTTAAAAATATTAATTTTGAATATTTGATTTAATGCAAATTTGACACTTTTGTCAAATTTGAAAATAAAAATTTAGTCAATTTACTTATGGCTAAATAAAATTTGGTCCCACAATTGTGAACATATGAAAATAATTATTTCTAATAATTACAATCAAAATATTAAAGTAAAATAAGATAAATAGCATAATCATTATTTGTTTTTAATATTTTCTCTAATAGATTTTCAAGTGGAAATAATATTTCAACCATTGTAATTTCAAATATAAACAATGCAAGAAAATGATGAATGCATGCATGAATTTTGTTTTGAAATCGACATACAAATATTTTTCAAAAAGTTTTTAATTTTTCTGATTTTTGAGAACTTGAAAAATCCTAGGATGTTACATGGGAAAACTTCAAGGAAGGTTTTCGTAATGCTCATATCTCTTCGGGCATTATGAACTTGAAACTAGAAGAATTCAGAAACCTAAGGCAAGGAAACAGGAGTCTTAAGGAGTATATGGATGACTTCCATGCTGTGTCTCGATATGCTCTTGAGGACATCAACACCGATGTTAAGCGGAAAGTAAAATTTCTCAATGGGCTGAGTGACGAACTGAAGATTCCTCTAACAGGCGCATATGCACCAAATTATCAGACCCTCCTAGATCAGGCTATCATACTGGAAGATAACATCAAGAAGGCTGAAAGCAGGAAGAGGAAGCTGAATATCAATAAACCCCATTCTGAACCTTCATTCAAAAGGCACTTTCCCCATGATACAAACCATGGTCATAAACATGGGAACTATCCTAGTGGAGGAAGCAACCACAAACATCATGGTCACAACCATAGTGGTGGGTTCAAAGGAAACAATGGGAATCACAAAGGAAATGGACATGTTGGCCACAACCATAACCATGGACATCATCGCCCAAATCCTGAATATAAGAAACATATCAGCCAAATATTATGCTTCAAGTGCAATAACAAGGGCCACTATGCCACTGACTGCCCCGAGAAGAAGACTACTGAAGCTGCCAAGCCCAACCCTTTCCAGAAGGGACATGTGAACCACATCAATGTGGAAGAAGTGTACGATGAAGCTGATGTTGTCATTGGTGCGTTCTTGCTAAATTCATGTCCAGCTTTAGTTTTATTTGATACCGGAGCATCACATTCTTTCATTTCAAGAGCTTTTGTAAACAAACATGGGTTAGAGGTTGAAAGCATGGTAAATCTTGTTAGAGTAAGTTCTCCTGGCGGAGAAATGTTAGTAACCTCAGGTTGTAGACAGTTGAGTCTGAAGATTGGAAAGCATCATTTTCCTACGGACCTGATCATCCTAGAAACACAAGGCTTGGATGTTATCATAGGAATGGATTGGATGTCCTGTTTTGAAGGAATCATAGAATGCGCAAATAAGACCATCACCCTCACCACTCCAGAAGGATTGAAAATCAAGTTCAGATCAAAGTTTGAGCTAAAGAAGGTTAGGCTTAATTCTCTTAAGGGGGTTAGCCTCGGTGATGTTCTTATATTCAACGAATACCCTGATGTATTTCCGGACGAACTACCGGGAATGCCACCCGATAGAGATGTGGAGTTCCTCATTGAACTGAAGCCGCGTACAGGACCAATTGCCAAAAGACCCTACCCAATGGCAACTGATGAACTGAAAGAACTCAAAAAGCAACTGGAAGAGTTTATGCTGAAAGGTTTTATCCGTCCAAGTTCATCACCATGGGGAGCCCCAATCCTTTTCGTCAAGAAGAAGGATAGTACACAGAGATTAGTCACTGATTACCGTGACATAAATGAGCATACAATCAAGAACAAGTATCGGCTACCCAAAATCAATGAGCTCTTCGATCAATTAGAAGGGGCCGTTGTGTTCTCCAAGATCGATGTCAGATCAGGGTACTTTCAGATGAAAGTTAGAGAGATGGATATACCCAAGACTGCCTTTGTCACAAGGTATGGCTCGTATGAGTACACAGTAATGCCTTTTGGGTTAACCAATGCTCCAGCCTATTTCATGAATATGATGAATAAGGTATTTATGGATTTTCTGGACAAGTTTGTCGTTGTCTTCATCGATGACATCCTAGTCTACTCCAAAAGTCACAAAGAACATGAAGAACATTTACGCCTGGTGTTGCAAAGACTCCGAGAGCATAAGCTATATGCTAAGTTCAACAAGTGTGAATTTTGGTTAGAACAAGTAGGATTCCTAGGACACCTGGTGTCTAAAGATGGAATAGCAGTGGATCCTGAAAAAGTTGCTGCTGTGACAAATTGGGAATCACCCAAAAATGTGGGAGAAATGCGCAGTTTTCTAGGACTGGCAGGATACTACCGGAGGTTCATTGAAAATTTCTCAAAGATTGCCAAGACCTTGACTGAATTACTGAAGAAGGGAAAGAAGTTTGAGTGGACAGAAGCTTGTGAGACCAGTTTTCAAAAATTAAAGAAACGCTTAGTGTTTGCACCAGTCTTATGCCTACCAGATCTAGAGAAAGATTTCCAAGTTTATTGCGACGCTTTATATCGTGGTCTAGGAAGCGTATTGATGCAAGAAGGCAAAGTAGTGTCTTATGCCTCAAGACAACTCAAAAATCATGAAGTAAACTACCCCACTCATGATCTAGAGTTAGCTTCTGTAGTACATGCCCTGAAAATATGGAGACCTTATTTATGGGGAAAACGATGTTAAGTATTCACCGATCATAAAAGCCTCAAGTACTTCTTTACTCAGAAGGAATTAAACATGCGTAAAAGGAGATGGTTACAATTGATCAAGGACTATGATTTAAGTCTACAGTACCACCCAGGGAAAGCCAATGTAGGGGCTGATGCCTTAAGTCGTAAGCCTTATGTATACGGACTCACGGCAGTAGAATTGCCTGAAGATCTATATAAGGGATTTAAGGACCTTTGATTGTAAGTGGTACCTGAAGGATTCGTAGCATCTTTAGAAGTTCAACCTCTTTTGATTAAAAAAATCAAGGAAGCTCAGATAGAGGATAAAGCAATAAAATAAATCAAGAAGAACCTAAGTGAAGGCAAGGCCATAGACTTTAGAGAAGATGAAGAAGGAACTGTATGGTATAAAGAACGCATATGTGTTCCTGATAATATTGATCTTAGGAAGTTAATACTTCAAGAAGCTCATAACTCACCTTATTCCATACATCCGGGTAACAACAAGATGTATATGGATGTAAAGGAGAGGTATTGGTGGATCAATTATAAGAGAGATATTGTTGAAATACATTGCAAAGTGTGACGTCTGCAGTCGTGTGAAAGCAGAACACCAAAAACCAGCGGGATTGTTGCAACCCTTACCAGTACCAGATTGGAAATGGGAACAGATTGGTATGGATTTCATCACTGGTCTGCCCAGGACTAAATCAGGGTATGATTCTATTTGGGTTATAGTCGATCGTCCGACGTAGGTAGCTCACTTTGTACCCGTGAAGACTACTTACACTAGTGCCAAACTAGCTGACATCTATATGAAGAGGATTGTGTCTCTACATGGTGTTCCCAAAAAAATTGTGTTTGATAGGGGTACTCAGTTTACCTCTCATTTCTGGAATCAATTACATGAATCATTGGGAACCAGATTAGAGTTTAGCACAGCATTCCACCCTCAGACGGATGGACAGACAGAAAGAGTAAACCAAATCCTAGAAGATATGCTAAGAGCATGCGCTCTAGATTATAAGTCTAGCTGGGATGATAATCTCCCATATGCTGAGTTCTCTTACAACAACAGCTATCAAGAGAGCATAGAGATGTCGCCATTTGAAGCCCTGTATGGAAGGAAGTGCACTACACCACTACTATGGAGTGGCGTAGGGGAACGTAGTTTGTTTGGACCAGACAAAATCAAGGAGGCTGGAAAATAGTCAGACTGATTAAGGACCGTTTAAAGATAGCACAATCCAGACAGAAGAGTTATGCAGACTCCAAAAGAAGGGAAGTCACTTATGAAGTAGGTGATCTAGCCTATCTCCGAGTTTCACCTATGCGTGGAGTAAAAATATTTGGGATCAAAGGAAAATTGGCACCCAGATTTATTGGACCGTTCAAGGTATTATCTCGCAAAGGAGAGGTAGCCTATGAATTGGAACTTCCGGAAGCACTTTCCGCAGTTCACAATGTATTCCATGTCAGCCAACTGAATAAATGTGTCGGGGATGTACTTCCCCGGTACCCTGAAGGTATGGGGTTGTTTTCTTAATGTTGCAGATATAATTACATTTAAATGAAGAAGGAGTAAAGAAAAAAAGAGGAAAAGATGTCCCGGGCCGATTTGGGCGATGCCCAGCCCGAAATCTCCCTTGTTGGGCCGAGTTCCCCCAGCGATGGCCTGAGATCGTTTGCTCGGTTGACCGAGATGGGATCTCGGTTTCCCTCGTCCTCGACATCTGCCCTTCACGCCACCGACATCGCCGCATCCCGCGACCTCCCCTGCCTTAACTCCAGCTTCCCTGAGCTCCTCCACCCGCCTCCAACTGCCCCGCCTCGACCCCGGCAGCACCACAGTCGCCCTCGCCCCGCGGGTGCGCCGCCCGGCTTCCCCCGCCCTCGCCTCGGCCAAGTCCGGCACCCCCGGGGTCGTCCCCGACTCCGCGCCACAGCTACACCGCCCGACCACGGCTGCGTCTTCCCCGAGCTCGGCAACCTCGACACCTCGCGCCCCTGGCATCTCCTCGTCTCGGCGGCACCCGCATCGGCAACTATGACCTCGGCACGCCGGTCCGGCTTCGGCCTCGTCCACCCGCGCCCCCGGCATCGACTTCCCCGCCTCGTCCACGACGGGCCGCAGCTCCCCGGCGCCACCTGCGCCCACCTCAGCAGCTTCCGGGCGCGACCACGGTTGCGCCTCAGCCGCAGCTCGGCGCGCCCCAGACACATCTACGGGCTCCTCCTCTCGGTGACCGGGTTAACCCAATCCAGATGGGCCGAATACGCCACCGAGACATGGGCTAGGATAGATGATTCGGAGGCCTTCTCGGTAGAGCTAGGCGTGAATCACTTCTCCGGGAGAGGATGAGAATAAGGGGATGAGAAGAACAGGACGAGAAGATGGGTAGACAGGAGGAATAGCACAAATGTGAGTACGCGGGCATCGCGGGTCTTCTCTGTGCAGAACGCGTGATGTCGCGACAGTGACGCTACTGTACCCGGGATGTGACAACAGTACACCGCACAGTGATGCTACAGTATTCACGATGTGACAACACTACACTGCTGCTGACATCTTGAATAGTACCGACAAGACCCCAGTAGTCACCTCTGCTACAGTGCACAGTGAACAGTGTATCTTGTCCCCTTGTCCCCGGCTTGTCCCCTAGGCTCTCCTATATAAAGGGCACCAGGAGAGAGGTAGGAGAGAGCCCAATACCCCCATAGCTCATTCCCCCCCCTTCCATTTGCTCTCCAAGTCCTCTTAGAGGCCACTCTGGCCCAGCTCATGGAGCATCTTTTGTATCATGCCGGTACCAGTGAGAAATATACCACAAATAGGATAGATGCTGTAGTAGGGGTTTTATCTCCTCACGAGAGCCCCGAAGCAGGATAAATCCTTGTGTCACCATGTCGGTTGAGTTTATCTGTGCGCGACTTCATCGTGCAATCCCTCCCCGAGATCCCCTAGCGTCCATCGGCCCCACAAATTAGCCTACCCGTAGGCATATGTCTGTTCGCCACAACGACAGTTGGCGCCCACCGTGGGGCCTAGTGGCGTTTGCGGGAACAATTTCGGATGGGACCCTCTTCAGCAACTCGGAAACCGGGATCCCTGCGCCGCGGGCAGCAGTCGCCGACATCCCTGTGCCGCAGGTGGCGGTCGCCGGCATCCCCAAACCGGGATCCCTGCACCGTGGGCAGTGGTCGTCGACATCCCTGTGCCGCGGGCAGCAATCACCAACATCCCAAAACGGGGATCCTAAAACCGGGACCCCTGCGCCGCGGGCAGTGGTCGCCGACATCCCTGCGCCCTGGGTAGCGGTCGCCGGCATCCCCAAACCGGGATCCCTGCACCACGGGCAGTGGTCGCCGACATCCCTGTGCCGCGGGCAGCAATCACCGGCATCCCCAAAACCAGGATCCTAAAACCGGGATCCCTGCGCCGCGGGCAGTGGTCGCCGACATCCCTGTGCCACGGGCAGCAATCACCCGCATCCCCAAAACTGGGATCCTAAAACCGGGATCCCTGCGCCGCGGGCGGTGGTCGCCGACATCCCTGTGCCGCGGGCAGCGATCACCGGCATCCCCAAAACCAGGATCCTAAAAACCGACATCCCTACGCCGCGGGTAGAGGTCGCCGACATCCCTGCGTCGCGGGTGGAGGTCATCGACATCCCTGCGTCGCGGGTGGAGGTCAACGACATCCCTGCGCCGCGGGTAGAGGTCGCCGACATCCCTGCGCCGCAGGTAGAGGTCGCTGACATCCCTGCGCCGTGGGTGGAGGTCATCGACGTCCTTGCACCGCGGATACCGGTCGCTGACATCCGCAAACCGGCATCCCTGCACCGCGGCTAGCGAAAACCGGCATCCTAAAACGACATCACTGCGCCGCGGGTAGTGGTCGCCGACATCCTTGCGCAGCGGGAAGTGGTCGCCGACATCCCTGCGCCGCGGGCAGCGGTCGCCGGCATCCCAAAACCGACATCCCTGCACCGCGGGTAGCGGTCGCCAACATCTACTCCAACACTCATCATCAACAGATCCCGGGCAGTTGCACGCGGGGTGCCTGGATTATGTCGGCTCCGACATCCCCAACCGCTCCTGTGTTCCGTGAGTATCATCATCTCTATCGTGAAATTATATTATCTTAGAAATTATTCGGGAACCGCCCCTTGTAACATCCCAAAATTTGCAAAACAATTAAAACTTTGCATTCATGCATCATGCATCATACATATGTTGCATCTACATCACAAAAAGAATAATTTAAAGTAAATTATAAATTGAATAATTTTTGTATTCCATAAAAGAGGTGAAATTAAACTCCACATACTATTCCATTTCATTTTGTTATTTATTTATTTAGATACTTCTAGAATATTGTAATTTTAATAACCTTTCCAAAACATATTTTTATGATTTATTCTGAAATGTTTCGAATAAGTTTAAAAATCATTTTTGAAATCAGTTTTGAAAACAGATTTTAATTCATTAAAAGAATAGGAGAATCGGGCCATCCCATTCGCTATCTGCCGCGCGCGCGCAAAGAACGGCCCAACAAGCCAGCCGCGCATCCCACCTTCCTCTCCCCCTCGCTCACGGGTGGGGGCCGCCCGTCAGGATCTTCAACCTCCGCTCGCAGGAATCCCGTCGGAGATCGATCCGAACACGGATCAAATCAACGCGATTTTCTCGCAATTCGTTTCCGGGAGACGCCCTATTTATACCCCACGACCACGCCTCTCGATTCCACCCAAAAACCATAAATTCTACGCCACCGGGCTGCCGCAACCGAGATTGGCATCTCGCGCGTTCCGCCGCCGTCAGGCTCGCCGTACGGAATACTCCGACCACCCCGGCTCCTCTCTTCTCCTCCCCTCGATTTCTTTCTTCCTTGTGATCGTTTTTATCTGATCTCGTGTCTTGAACCGCAGCAAAACGTCTCCTCCGTCCGCAACCAAAGAGCACCACCGCTGTCCCCGTCTTCGGCGAAGAATTGGAGGAAGAAGAGGAAGCACAAGAAACCGCAGCCGCGCCATCGTCTCCGCCTCGACCTCCTCTCCGTCGTGGTATGAATCGTCCCTTCCCCATAGCCGTAGATTGCGAGCACGTGCGACGCCGGCCATGGCGCCGCTGCAATCGGGAGTTTTCCAGCGAACCGCGCCGCCCGCGCTTGGTCTCCGCTTCCGGACCGTTGGATCTAGATCCAATGGATCTAGATCAATTTAATCCCGAGCGCTTGTTTTTAAGGAGATCAGACGGCTCGCGCTGCCGATCCGCGTCGAAACGGTACCGTACAATAGGATCGCGCCACGTAGACCTCCCTTTATTCATTTTGCAGGAATTTTATAAATAAAACAGAAAATATGCAAAACTTAGAAAAAATATAACTTTTGATCTGTAAGTTTAAATTTGATAAATTTTATATCCACGGATAGCCCTGCTAGTGAAGTTTATTTCTACATCATTTGTTTGTCCTTTTGATAAATTATAATTCGTGTAATGATCCGAGGAGTATTTCGGCTATTAAATTCATAACTTAAATAGTAAAAACGATTATCTAATAAATTTGTTTGTTTAAAATTTTATTATTGTCCTCTGTCAAGAAATATTAACATGTGTTTTATTTGAAAACTTTCAGAAAATAATAAAAAGTTGTAGTTGGAGAATTCAAATTTTTACTATATTGTTTTCAATTATTTAATTGATAAGTAAAATAAGAAATTCCTAGAAATTGCATTTCATACATTTAATAACAGAAGGTATAAATTATTAATAAGTGTGTCTTGTTATACTCATGGCATATCATGCATGCATACATATTTATGTTTGGTGTTCAAGGTGTGATATTGTGTGGGTATTTATTTTATGTATTGCTTGTGCTAGATTGTGAAGAAGAGGAAGGACTTGCTTGTGATTGTTATTCTTGTTGTGTTTGTTCCTCCTGCTACCAAGGCAAGTGACATTCATAAACTACCCAATATTTTCTATATGCATTAGTAGAATATTTTGAGTAGTATGCAAGATAGGAATTTTTGGACTATTTCATTATGTTAAGTTAGTTTTACACTTTTCAAAATTCCTAGTAGTGTGTAGCCACCCTTTACCATGCATCCTTTAAAAGATTTTATTAGAAGCTTAGCAATGCTATAAAATTTGGTTACATGCCATGTTATGGAAATATTTCTACGTGTTAAACTTAAAATGCACACATAGGTGGATTTGGTTGGAATGGTTTATGTTGAGTGGCTATTTGGGACTATGCTTGTAGTTGTCGTCGCCTAGGATGAATGTCTATTCTACTTAGTGCCATGAGCATGGTGGTTGTCACCCAAAAGCGCACTTGTGGACGTCCACCCAGGAATAAAGAGATTACTAAGTCTCTCCAAGTTTAGATGCTTCCCGTGCAGCCTTTTGACAATGGGCTCTGTCTAGAATAATTAAGTTGTGAGAGTGCAACCTGTCAGCTTGACAAGCAGATGTAGAGTTGGTAGGTGGAACGGGTCTTGCTAGTATGGTTGCATTCTTCATCTAAAAGTTCTTGTCTTAATTCTCTTATTTCCTTAATGCACTCCACGTGTATAGGATGTTTCGGTTAATTGAGTCTAAAGGTGAAAGTGCACAACCTCTGCAGAGTCGACAATCTGAGTACTTAGCCGTGTCCCCGGTGATGGACTACTTCGAGCAGCTGGACAAGGATGGACGGAATAATCTCAACACCGTTTTTCATGAAGTAAAATTTGACTAAGGAAAGAATTGTTGGTGCAATTGGGCTTCATCCCTTGGTGCCAAGACTTTGAGAAACAAAAATGTTTTACAAAAGATAGGAGAAAACTTACTTTCTGCAAAATAGCCTACAGCTCCGCCAAGCCAAATATGCATATATAATTAGACTTGTCGTAAATTATCCACCATAGTCACTTGCCAATACTTCATTGTATTGACCTCCTTCGGGGGCTGCATATTCAAATGTGCAGGTACTTCAGATGATGAATAAGTTTGGACTCGAGTCTACACCCAACATCTCTGCCTATGGCGCATGCTTGAAGATGAGACTCATTGCTATTTGCTTTTGTTGTGAACTCTGAATATTTTAGCTAGCCTTTACGGCTATGTACTTTGTAATAAAGCTATACTTAGCTATTTTTGGATCTCGTTGTAGTATTATGATACTTCTGTAATGATACTTTATATTTTGTACTGTGGTGCTGGCAGTGATTCAGGGACTAGCACTTAACACAGGTGTTCCATCTTTATATAAAAGATGGGGCGCTACAAAATGCTATCAGAGCAAAGTGTTGCCTGTAGGTTTGAGCCCTTAGGATTGGTTAAGCCCCTTTTTGATCATAATATTACCATCTTTGAAGTATGTTGGATCCTAGCGACATAGTGGGATGAAGCGGCCCGGGAATAACCTTACATGTCCACGTACATGACACCTGTTCCACAATTATAAGTGGCTGGCCGGGTGTCTGTCTCTCTCACTATAGGGAATATCAAATTTACAAAGAGTTGATAATAGTGTTGATCTCCTTGTAGAATAGAATTCTTATTTTCTCTAAGTATTTATTTACACTATGACTAGTACTTCGTATCTTATGTATTCTGTTTTAACAATTTTTTTACCCTTATAACTTAAGGATGTCGTTCTCCATGTATCAAACCGCGGAGGACTTCAAGAACATGCGTTTTGGAAGATACCTTCTGGAGTTAGTGGAATTACTGGCGCTACCAACACCCATCATCAAGGCAAGTCAGTTGAAGCACTTCAACAAAGAAGACTTATGGAGAGTTCGTCTTTTTCAACAAGGGCGACAGACTGAACCCAAGACCGAAGACATCCAGTACAAGTCGATTAGTGACTCCTTGGAGAAAGGACTGAATCTCGTCACGCAGGAGCTAATAGGACGTCTTTGCTGACAATTCCATGAGGAGTTAAAAGACCACTACTTTTCTAACCTAGGCCAACGTGACGAAGATGGGATACCCTACCTTGTTAACGAGGAAAACAAAAACAACCCAGAACCTTTGCACCCTTATCTTCAAGACTTAGAAATTCACCTCTGGCAACTACAAGAGGATAGGCACGATGAGCTGCTGAAGAATGATGAAATAATGGCCCAAGTCAATGAGACTCTAAAGAAGATTGAAGCCCAAGAAGAGGTGGCAAACGCTCAAGAGGAGAAATTCCGAGCTCAAGAGAAGAAGTTCCAAAATCAAGAGAAAAGAATTAGAGACAAGAACAAGGAGATCAAGAACTTGAAGGATGAAATTCTGAGCAACGACGTCGAGTTCGAAGCTGATCGAGGTTTTATCGAGACTCTGCGGCGTGAGAAGAGAATGCTCCAAGACAAGATGGAAGCCCTAGAGAAGGAAGCGATCGATACTCTGCGCCGTGAAAAGACATTGCTACAGGAGAAGAATGAAGCTTTAGAGAAGGAGGTGAACGATTACAAGGAGATCCTCATGAAGGAAGGCATCACCATCGAGGAGGTCAAAGAAGATGAAGGAGACGTCATGGACGAAGTTTAGACATAGTTGGACCACCATGTTTTATCCTCGTTTTTAAAACATTGATCTCCAACTTGTGGTGTGACAATGTTAGAATGTTTTGGTTTGCAGACTCTGTCGTTTTATTTAATCAACCTAGAATGCCTGTTTCGAATTGCTAAGTAAGAAAAAAAAAGTAAGTTGTTTATTGATTGTTGATTGTTTGACTTGGTTATTTTGTGCATGGGTAGAAATTTTCTTCTCTTAGTTCTATCTATCTTTTACTCATCTATGCTGAAAACCCCACAGATGCCTCCTCGTCGTGATACCGACAGCAATGATGCCATGCAACAACTGATGGCCGCTCAAGCTCAGCTGATGACTATGATGACTCAGTTCATTGCCGCAACCAACAACAACAATAAACACAACAACAACAACCCGCCACCTCCACCACCACCACCCCCAGTGGACAGACTTGCTAGGTTCCTAAGGCTTAGGCCTAGTAAGTTCTCCTCTGCTACCGAACCAATAGTGGCGGATGACTGGCTCCGTTCAGTCGGCAAGGACTTAGTAACTTGTGAGTATTCTGAGGCAGAAAAAGTGAGGTTCACTACACACCTGTTGGAAGGACCTGCTGCATTGTGGTGGGAGACTTATCAAGTGACTCGTCCTCTGGATGGCATGACTTGGGATGCTTTCAAGGAAGGTTTCTGCAATGCTCACATTTCTTCTGGCATAATGAAACTGAAGAAAGAGGAATTTCGCAGCTTGAGACAGGGAGGTAGAACTCTGAAGGAGTATATGGATGACTTCTATATGCTATCAAGGTATGCACCAGAAGACATTGACACTGATGCTTAGAGGAAGGAAAAATTCCTCAATGGACTTAAGGGAGAACTGAAGATACCCTTGTCTGTGGCCTATGCTCCTAACTATCAAGCTCTGCTGGATCAAGCAATCACTCTGGACAACAACATAAGAAAGGAAGAGAACGGGAAGAGGAAGTTCAGTGCAAGTAAGGTTCACTCTGAAGGGACACACAAGAGACAACACACCTCTGAAGCCAGTGACCATAAACCATGGAATCACTCCAACAACGGTAATGGCCAAAAGCATCATGGTCATAATCATAATGGAGGATACAAAGGAAGTAATGGAGGATACAAAGGAAATAATGGTGGATTCAAGGGAAACCATCACCATAGCCATAATCATAGAAATGGTCATCACCGTCCTAACTATGAAGTGAGGAAAGACTTGTCTAATGTGACTTGCTTCAAGTGCAAGAAGACAAGACATTATGCAACTGACTACCCAGAGAAGAAGGTTGATGAAAATTCCAAGCCCAATCCTTTCCGGAAGGGACACGTGAACCACATCAATGTGGAAGAAGTTCATGATGAACCTGATGATGTGATTGGTACGTTCTTGCTCAATTCTTTTCCAGCATTAGTCTTATTTGATACTGGAGCATCGCATTCATTCATATCAAGAGCTTTTGTAAACAAACATGGGCTAGCTGAGGAAAGTCTAGGAAAACCTATTAGGGTAAGTTCACCTGGAGGGGAGATGATAGTAAATTCCGGGTGTAGACAGTTAGACTTGAAGATAGGTAAGCACACCTTTCCAACAGACTTAGTCATCCTAGAAACCCAAGGTTTGGATGTTATCATCGGAATGGATTGGATGACTCGTTTTGAAGGAATCATAGACTGTGCAAATAGAGCAATCACCCTCACAACCCCGGAGAAAAGAAAGATTAAGTTCAGATCAACTTTCAAACTTAAGAAGGTTAGACTAAATTCTCTTAAGGGGGTTAGCCTTGGTGATGTGCTTATTGTCAAGGAATACCCAGATGTTTTTCCGAGAGAACTACGGGGAATGCCACCCGATAGAGATGTAGAGTTTCTCATTGATTTGAAATTGGGTACAGGACCAATAGCAAAAAGACCATATCCTATGGCCGTCGATGAACTGAAAGAGCTCAAGAAGGAACTGGAAGAACATATCCAGAAAGGATTTATTCGTCCAAGTTCATCGCCATGGGGAGCACCATTCTTATTTGTTAGAAATAAAGATCAAACACATAGGCTAGTCACGGACTATAGAGATATAAATGAGAAAACTGCCAAAAACAAGTACCCGTTACCCAAGATAAATGAACTATTTGATCAACTGGAAGGTGCTTGTGTTTTCTCAAAGATCGATCTTCGATCAAGGTATCTCCAAATGAAAGTTAGAGAAATGGATATGCCGAAGACTGCCTTTGTTACGAGATATGGCTCTTACGAGTACACCGTAATGCCTTTTGAATTAACCAATGCTCCAGCCTATTTCATGAATATGATGAATAAAGTGTTCATGGATTTTCTGGATAAGTTTGTGGTAGTTTTCATCGATAACATTTTAATCTACTCCAAGAGTCACAAAGAACATGAAGAGCATTTGCGACTGGTATTGCAGAGACTACATGAAAATAAGTTGTATGCCAAATTCAGCAAGTGTGAGTTTTGGTTAGAGCAAGTCTGATTTCTAGGTCACGTGGTGTCTAAGGAGGGTATATCAGTGGATCTAGAAAAGATTTCAGCTGTAACCAATTGGGAGCCGCCAAAGAATGTGGGAGAAGTACGTAGTTTTCTTGGTCTAGCAGGATACTACCGAAGATTCATTGAAAACTTTTCCAAGATCGCCAAGGCTTTGACGGAATAACTAAAGAAGGAGAAGAAGTTTGAGTGGACTGAGGCATGTGAAGCCAGTTTTCAAGAGTTGAAGAAACGCCTAGTGTCAGCCCCAGTTCTATGCTTACCTAATTTGGAGAAGGAATTCCAAGTGTACTGTGATGCTTCACGCCAAGGCTTGGGA
This sequence comes from Poa annua, assembly GCA_026929855.1. Classification (NCBI taxonomy): domain Eukaryota; kingdom Viridiplantae; phylum Streptophyta; class Magnoliopsida; order Poales; family Poaceae; genus Poa; species Poa annua. Next base: position 32,526,540 of record CM049428.1, read on the forward strand.
AGTGTGTTGATGCAGGAAGGCAGAGTGGCATCTTTTGCCTCTAGACAGCTCAAGAAACATGAAGCAAATTATCCAACTCATGATCTCGAGTTAGCCTCAGTAGTGCATGCCCTGAAGACATGGAGACCCTATCTGATGGGGAAAAGATGTGAAGTGTTGACTGACCATAAAATTTTGAAGTACATTTTTACTCAGAAGGAATTGAACATGAGACAGAGAAGATGGTTGGAACTTATCAAAGATTATGATCTAAGTCTCCAATACCATTCGGGAAAGGCTAATATAGTAGCAGATGCCCTGAGTCGTAAGGTTTATGTGAATGACCTCACAGCAGGAGAATTACCCGAGGATTTATGCAAGACATTCAAGGACTTCCGATTGGAAGTAGTGCCAGAAGGTTTTGTAGCCTCATTAGTAGTACAACCAACTTTGATGGACAAGATACGCGAAGCTCAGAGGGGAGACAAGGAAATAGAAGAAATCAAAATCAATCTGAGAGCAGGAAAAGCTAAAGGATTCCATGAAGATGAGTAAGGAATTTCGTGGTTTGAAAAACGTGTGTGTGTGGCCAATGACCCTGATCTTAGGAAGTTAATTATACAAGAAGCCCATGAGACACCTTATTCCATTCATCCGGGAAAAACCAAGATGTATATGGATGTTGAGGAGAGATTTTGGTGGAACAATCTGAAGAAAGAAATAGCAGAATATATCGCTAAGTGTGATGTATGCAGTCTAGTAAAGGCAGAACATCAGAAACCAGCAGGACTTTTACAACCCTTGAAAGTGCCGGACTGGAAATGAGATTCTATTGGATGGATTTCATCACCGGTTTACCAAGGACCAAATCGGGTTATGATTCCATTTGGGTTATTGTTTGCCGTCAGACAAAAATAGCTCACTTTATACCCGTGAAGACCACTTATACAAGTACTAAGTTAGCAGATATTTACATGAAGAGAATTGTGTGCCTTCATGGCGTTCCTAAGAGTATCGTGTCTGATAGAGGGACCCAGTTCACATCTCATTTCTGGAAGCAGTTGCATGAATCACTAGGGACCAGATTGGAATTCAGTACGGCTTTTCACCCGCAAACAGATGGTCAGACTGAAAGAGTAAATCAGATTTTAGAAGATATGTTAAGAGCTTGTGCGCTCGATTATAGATTTAGCTGGGATGATAATCTACCTTACGCTGAGTTCTCCTACAATAATAGTTACCAAGCCAGCATTGAGATGGCACCGTTTGAAGCCTTATATGGGAAGAAATGCACAACCCCATTGTTGTGTGGTGGTGTAGGAGAACAGAGTTTCTTTGGACCTGATATAATCTAAGATGTTGAAGAGAAGGTCAGACTGATTAAGGATAGATTGAAGATAGCTCAGTCCCGCCAAAAAAGCTACGCATATTCTAAACGTAGAGAAGTCACCTACGAGGTGGGTGATAGAACTTGTCTTAGAGTGACACCACTTCAGTGAGTAAAAAGGTTTGGAATCAAAGGAAAGTTAGCTCCTCGATTCATTGGTCCATTCAAAATCCTTTCTCGCAAATGTGAAGTGGCATATGAGTTAGAACTGCTAGAAGTTCTGTCTGCGGTTCATAATGTGTTCCATGTCAGTCAGTTGAAGAAATGTCATCCCGAGATGATGGGAGTTCCTTTAAAGGATACTATACCCCTCGAGGAAGTACAATTGGAGAGTGACCTGACCTATGAAGAGAAGCCCATCAAGATATTGCAGACAACAGAAAGAGTCACCCGTACCAAAACCATCAAGTTTTGCAAAGTTCGGTGGAATCATCACACCGAGGAAGAAGCCACTTGGGAACGAGAAGATGACCTCCGAGAAGACCATCCACACCTATTTGCTGACCTTTCCGAAGCTCGAGGGCGAGCTTCCTCTTAAGGACGTTAGTCTGTAACATCCCAAAATTTGCAAAACAATTAAAAATTTGCATTCATGCATCATGCATCATACAGATGTTGCATCTACATCACAAAAAGAATAATTTAAAGTAAATTATAAATTGAATAATTTTTGTATTCCATAAAAGAGGTGAAATTAAACTCCACATACTATTCCATTTCATTTTGTTATTTATTTATTTAGATACTTCTAAAAGTTTCTAATTTTAATAACCTTCCAAAACATATTTTTATGATTTTTTCTGAAATGTTTTGAATAAGTTTAAAAATCATTTTTGAAATCTTTTTTCAAAACAGATTTTAATTTATTAAAAGAACAGGAGAATCGCGCCGGCCCATTCGCTATCTGCCGCGTGCGCGGAAAGAACGGCCCAGCAAGCTAGCCGTGCAGCCCACCTTCCTCTCCCCCTCGCTGACGGGTGGGGGCCACCCGTCAGGATCTTCAACCTCCGCTCGCAAGAATCCCGTCGGAGATCGATCCGAACACAGATCAAATCAACGCGATTTTATCGTGATTTGTTTCTCGGAGACACCCTATTTATACCCCACGACCACGCCTCTCGATTCCACCCAAAAACCCTAAATTCTAGGCCACCGGGCTGCCGCAACCGAGATTGGCATCTCGCGCGTTCCGCCGCCGTCGAGCTTGCCGTACGGAATACTCCGACCACCCCGGCTCCTCTCTTCTCCTCCCCTCGATTTCTTTCTTCCTTGCGATCATTTTTATCTGATCTCGTGTCTTGAACCGTAGCAAAACCTCTCCTCCGTCCGCAACCGAAGAGCACCACCGTTGTCCCCGTCTCCGACGAAGAATTGGAGGAAGAAGAGGAAGCACTAGAAGCCGCAGCCGCGCCATCGTCTCCGCCTCGGCCTCCTCTCCGTCGTGGTATGAATCATCCCTTCCCCATAGCCGTAGATCGTGAGCGCGTGCGACACCGGCCATGGCGCTGCCGCAATCGGGAGTTTTCCGGCGAACCGCGCCGCCCGCGCGTGGTCTCCGCTTCCGGACCGTTGGATCTAGATCTAGATCAATTTAATCCCGAGCGCTCGTTTTTTAGGAGATCGAACGGCTCGCGCTGCCGATCCGCGTCGAAACGGTACCGTCTAATAGGATCGCGCCACGTAGCCCTTCCTTTATTCATTTTCGCAGGAATTTTACAAATAAAACAGAAAATATGCAAAACTTAGAAAATTTATAACTTTTGATTTGTAAGTTCAAATTTGATAAATTTTATATCCACGGATAGCCCTGCTAGTGAAATTTATTTCTAAATCATTTGTTTGTCCTTTTTATAAATTATAAATCGTGTAATTATCCGAGGAGTATTTCGGCCATTAAATTAATAACTTAAATAATAAAAACCATTATCTAATAAATTTAATTGTTTTAAAATTTTATTATTGTCCTCTGTCCAGAAATATTAACATGTGTTTTAATTGAAAACTTTCATAAAACAATAAAAGTTGTAGTTGGAGAATTCAAATTTTTTATATTGTTTTCAATTATTTAATTGATAAGTAAAATAAGAAATTCGTAGAATTGCATTTCAAACATTTAATAACAGAAGGTATAAATTATTGATAAGTGTGTCTTGTTATACTCATGGCATATCATGCATGCATACATATTTATGTTTGGTGTTCAATGTGTGATATTGTGTGGATATTTATTTTATGTATTGCTTGTGCTAGATTGTGAAGAAGAGGAAGGACTTGCTTGTGATTGTTATTCTTGTTGTGTTTGCTCCTCCTGCTACCAAGGCAAGTGACATTCATAAACTACCCAATATTTTCTATATGCATTAGTAGAATATTTTGAGTAGTATGCAAGATAGGAATTTTTGGACTATTTCATTATGTTAAGTTAGTTTTACACTTTGCAAAATTCCTAGTAGTGTGTAGCCACCCTTTACCATGCATCCTTTAAAAGTTTTTATTAGAAGCTTAGCAATGCTTTAAAATTTGGTTACATGCCATGTTATGAAAATATTTCTACGTGTTAAACTTAAAATGCACACCTGGGTGGATTTGGTTGGAATGGTTTATGTTGAGTGGCTATTTGGGACTATGCTTGTAGTTGTCGTTGGCTAGGATGAATGTCTGTTCTACTTAGGGACATGAGCATGGTGGTTTTCACCCAAAAGTGCACTTGTGGACGGCCATCCAGGAATAAAGAGATTACTAAGTCCCTCCAAGTTTAGATGCTTCCCGTGCAGCCTTTTGACAATGGGCTTTGTCTAGAATAATTAAGTTGTGAGAGTGCAACCTGTCAGCTTGACAAGCAGATGTAGAGTTGGTAGGTGGAACGGGTCTTGCTAGTATGGTTGCATTCTTCTTCTGAAAGTTCTTGTCTCAGTTCTCTCCTTTCCTTAATGCACTCCACGTGTATAGGATGTTTGGGTTAATTGAGTATAAAGGTGAAAGTGCACAACCTCTGCAGAGTCGACAATCTGAGTACTTAGCCGTGTCCCCGGTGATGGACTACTTCGAGCAGTTGGACAAGGATGGACGGAAGAATCTGAACACCGTTTTTCATGAAGTAAAATTTGACTAAGAAAAGAATTGTTGATGCACTTAGGCTTCATCCCTTGGTGCCAAAACTTTGAGAAACAAAAATGTTTAAAAAAAGATAGGAGAAAACTTTCTTTCTGCAAAATAGCCTACAGCTTCACCAAGCCAAATATGCATACAGAATTAGACTTGTCGTAAATTATCCACCATAGTCACTTGCCAATACTTCATTGTATTGACCTCCTTTGGGGCCTGCATATTCAAATGTGCAGGTACTTCAGATGATGAATAAGTTTGGACTCGAGTCTACACCCAACATATTTGCCTGTGGCGCATGCTTGAAGATGAGGCTCATTGCTATTTGCTTTTGTTGTGAACTCTGAATATTTTAGCTAGCCTTCACGGCTATGCACTTTGTAATAAAGCTATACTTAGCTATTTTTGGATCTCGTTGTAGTATTATGATACTTCTGCAAAAGATGGGGCGCTACACCCCTGCATGCCTAGCTTAATTGTTTACCCGGGAACGAGATATCGTAACCCGGGGACTGCCCTGTTTTACCTGTTTTGTCATATGTTTGGTTTTTTCACCCGGGAACGAGATGTCGTCCTGTGGACTAGCTTACCGGTCGGTTGTACCTTGCATGCTTAGTCGGTAGAGTAACTCGGTTATACTTATTTATATGCATGTCGCATCTTGGTTCCTGTTGTGTCATTTGTGCACCGGCATCCCGAAACTGAACTCGGGGACTGCCATGTTCCTTTGTCTGCATGCTATGTCTGTAAATTTACCCGGGGAATCGGTGATACCGGTATCCCCATGCATGCCTTGGCGGGTAGTTGTATTCTTGTGTCTCGCGTTATATTCTCTTTGGCATGTCGTTTAAAGTTTTCGCTTCCATCATATATTTACTATACATACCTGCCTGTCCTAACATTAAAAGGGGATGTTGCTTTTACCCGAGTTGGTACCCATGTTGGTTTTACCGAGATGGTACCCATGGTTGTTTTACCAAGATGGTACCCATGTTGGATAATCGCCTTACCGAGAGGATATTCATGTCAAAGATTCTGGGGATATCGGTCATTATATTGGTTATCTTGGTTCCATCTTATATTTATTATTTTCTCAACATATATTGCATATGGTCTGTGATATCAGTTGGCCCACATATCGCGGTATCATGCGCAATTTCCATATCGCCGTTTATTTCGGTTCGCCAATATATCATGGCATCCTGCAATATCTCTAGATCGCCGTTTATGTCGGCTCGCCATTATATCACGGCATCATGCCATATCCCCAGATCCCCGTTTATTTCGGTTCGCCAATGTATCATGGCATCGGGCAATATTTCCAAATTGTCATTTATTTCGGTGTGTCGAAATTCGCCAAAGGCAACACCCGAGATACCGAAACACCTGCGATATGCCCAGAGTGGCCGAGATACCGAAACATGTGTGATATGCCCAAAGTGGCCGACATACCGAGATACCGAGACACCTGAGATACCCGTGTGACATTGTGTGTTTGGTTGGAGGCGTCTGTGTCGGTATACGCCCAGAGTGGCTAAACGTCGGCACATGAGACTCTGTGTCGGTATGCGCCCAGAGTGGCTAAAGGCCGGCACATGAGGCGTCCATGTCGGTATACGCCCAGAGTAGCTAAACGCCGGCATGTGTTATGTGTTTATGTCAAGCCGGTAGTGGCCGAAGACATCTATGTCGGTAAAACGCCCAAAGTGGCTAGGGAACCGGCATATGATTGTGTTTTTGGAGGTACACGGTGGGGTGGGTGAAGACGGTGATGTTGGTGTTTTTTCTAAGTCTGCGTGCGACTCTGCGAGTCCTCCGCAGCCTCGGGGACTAGTGTCGAGGATGTAATCCCAGGGACCATTGAAAGCGGGGCTTTCGGTATGGAGATTTCCTGGTGGCTATTTGATTTTTAAGTTTATGCGTGATTCTGCGAATCCCCCATAAACTCGGGGACTTGTGTCGGGGATGTACTTCCCCGGTACCCTGAAGGTATGGGGTTGTTGTCTTAATGTTGCAAATATAATTACATTTAAATGAAGAAGGAGTAAAGAAAAAAGAGGGATGCCCAGCCCGAAATCTCCCTTGCTGGGCCGAGTTCCCCAGCGATGGCCCGAGATCTTTTGCTCGGTTGACCGAGACGGGATCTCGGTTTCCCTCGTCCTCGACCTCTTCCCTTCGCGCCCCCGACATCGCCGCATCCCGCGACCTCCCCTTCCTCAACTCCAGCTTCCCCGAGCTCCTCCACCCCGCCTCCAACTGCCCCGCCTCGACCCCGGCAGCGCCACAGTCGCCCTAGCCCCGCGGGTGCGCCGCCCGGATTCCCCCGCCCTCGACTCGCCTCGGCCAAGTCCGATACCCCCGGGGTCGTCCCCGACTCCGCGCCACGGCTACACCGCCCGACCTCGGCTGCGTCTTCCCCGAGCTCAGCAACCTCGGCACCTCGCGCCCCCGGCATCCCCTCGTCTCGGCGGCACCCGCATCGGCATCTCCGACCTCGGCACGCCGGCCCGGCTACGGCCTCGTCCACCCGCGCCCCCGGCATCGACTTCCCCGCCTCGTCCACGACGGGCCGCATCTCATCGGCAGCTTCCCGACGCGACCACGGCTGCGCCTCAGCCACAGCTCGGCGCGCCCCGGACACATCCACGGGCTCCTCCTCTCGGTGTCCGGGTTGACCCAATCCGGATGGGCCGAATACGCCACCGAGACATGGGCTAGGATAGATGATTCAGAGGCCTTCTCGGTGGAGCTAGGCGCGAATCACTTCTCCGGGAAAGGATGAGAATAAGGGGATGAGAAGAACATGACGAGAAGATGGGTAGACATGAGGAATAGCACAAATGTGAGTACACGAGCATCACAGGTCTTCTCTGTGTAGAACGAGTGATGTGGCGACGGTGACGCTACTGTACCCGGGATGTGACAACAGTACACCGCACAGTGACACTACAGTATTCACGATGTGACAACAGTACAGTGTTGCTGACATCGTGAACAGTACCGACAAGACCCCAGTAGTCACCTCTGCTACAGTGCGCAGTGAACAGTGTATCTTGTCCCCTTGTCCCCGGTTTGTCCCCTAAGCTCTCCTATATAAAGGGCACCAGGGGGAGAGGGAGGAGAGAGCCCAACACCCCCATAGCTCATCCCCCCCCCCCCTTTCCATTTGCTCTCCAAGTCCTCTTAGAGGCAACTCTGGCCCAGCTCATGGAGCATCTTTTGTATCATGTCGGTACTAGTGAGATATATACCACAAATAGGATAGATGCTGCAGTAGGGGTTTTATCTCCTCACGAGAGCCCCGAAGCAGGATAAATCCTTGTGTCACCATGTCGGTTAAGTTTATCTGTGCGCGAGTTCGCACAATCCCTCCCCAAGATCACCTAGCGTCCATCGGCCCCACAAATTATCCTACCCGTAGGCATCTGTCTGTTCGCCACGACGACAAAATGTCACCCAGAAATGGCAGAGACACCACTAAGAGATACAGTGCCACTAGAGGAAGTAGAAATAGAAAGTGATCTCACCTATGAAGAGAAACCTATAAAGATTTTGGAGACAGTAGAACGTGTCACCCGAACCAAGACCATCAAATTCTGTAAAGTACAGTGGAATCACCATTCAGAGGAAGAAGCAACTTGGGAAAGAGAAGATGACCTGAAAGAAGACCACCCTCACCTATTTGCTAGCCAATCCGAATCTCGAGGACGAAATTCATCTTAAGGAGGTTAGGTTTGTAACATCCCAATTTTCAGAAAAATTTAAAACCTTGCATTCGTGCATCATCATCATTTAAACTTGTCATTTGAATCACACATGATTTAGATTAAATTACTTTTATGAGTTTAAATTGACATTAAGTCCACAAAATTGTTATTTGAATTTATAATAATCTTCATTTTATTTTGTTTTTACTTTAGACAACAATACCACCAACAGGTTCTATTTTGAATAAGCTTTTCAAATTATATTTTTATGAATTTTTCTGAGAAGTTTTGACATAGTTTTGAAATTGTTTTGTATTCAAAAGATTTAAAACAGAAAATGATTTATAAAAAAAAATATTGAGACGGGCCATCTTTCCCAGCCAGTGGGCCGAGGACCAATAGCTATCAGCCGCGCGCGCAACACCTCTGCCCGCCAGCAGCCCACTCCCGGCCGCGCCCCTCCTCTCTCTTTGGCAAGTGGGACCCACTTGTCATCCCTACCGGTGAGCAACGTCTCCCCGAAATCACGCCCCCACGATTTGACCGAAAACGCCCGAATCAATCCGGTTGAATGCGAGAGATTTAATGCACCAATTGATACGCTGTTTGCTCCTACAAATAGCCCGCATCGCCGTCTACCTTTTGTCGCAAACCTCACCTCTAGAGAGCCTCGAGGCTGCCCAAGCGCATCTCCGCCGCTCCGCCCCTGCCGTCGGCGTAAAACTCACCGTACGGAGAACCCCGGCGTCCCCGCACCCACCCATTTATCTCCTCCTCATTCTTTTCTCTTTGCGCATCTTTCTGACATTGTCTCGCATCTTCTCGTGCGCCAGTTTCTCGTGTACGTGCTCGACCGGAGGAGGCCGACGTCGTGCACAACTCCGGCGAGGAATTGGAGAAGGACCGAGACGCCCCAGCCGCCACAACCTCGCCACCGACATCACCGCGTCCTCCTTTTTGATATGGTATGATTCTTTCGTCCCGGTTCATCCTAGGGTTGCGTAGAACGCGCACGCCGGCGCGTCGCCCACTTATGGCCTTTAGATCTAAGTCGTTGAATCCGTAGCGTACGGTTTATATTAGATTCCTTTATTTCGAATCGGTACGCTGACGTGGCTTGCTCCATCAGCGCACAGTCAGCGCCGCATCAGCGCCACGTCAGATATTATTTTCTGCAGATTTTTCTTAAATCATTTTATTTGGCAGTTTTGCAGAAAACACACTGCATACTATTTTTATCATTACTATTTATCTGTTTAGCCAAATTCAAATATTTTTATATATTTGGAATCATTAGAACCAGTAGAATATTTTGGCTTCATTAGTTTTCTGTTTCGACACATTCAAAAAATTCAAATATTCATGTGAGTAGTTTAAGGGTTTTTTGACATAACTTTAGTTAGAAAATTTATTTTTTGGTAAATCAAATTGCTAAAATTTTGTTTAGATGTCCTTTTTCCAATACCCCTTTTTACAAAAAAAATTTATGTAAATTTTATTACAGTAAACTAAAATATTTGAGTTACCCTTTTTATTCAAGTCTAAATATTTGAAAACAAATTAAAAATGTCATCATGCATACTTCATAAAAATTCTAAGAGATAAATATATTAGTTTCTTTAAATTAAATTATTGCATCTCATGAATAGCATATTTTTGTATGGTCATGTTTCTTGTGTGTTTATGTGTGGCATCTTATTTTTTTAGACTATTCGGAGGGAAACGAGGGTCTTTGCAACTGTAACTGCTGCACTCCCGGTTGCCAAGGCAAATGGCACACCTCATAAAAGTCCTACTATTTTTCTATACATGAGTAGTCTATTTTCCTAAGCATGTGTAAAACTAAGTAGAAATGCTATGCTAGACCTGTGTAGAAATTCCATACTCCTGTGTCTAGGTTCCTATGCAATACTTAGTAGAATTATTGATGCTATCAAAACTATTTTTGATGATGAAAGGTTAAATTCCACTAAGTTAAGAATGAAACACCTGGGTAGAATTGGTTGCTTGGTTGTATGAGTTGAGTGTTGTCCCCAGGGGTTTTACCTGTGGGATATTCACTTGTGGACGGCCACCCAGGAACTGAGGAATCTGAAGAACTCCAAGTGACGATTGCTTCCCGTGCAGCCATTGCCAATATGGGCTCTGGCTTGATCAATTAAGTTGCGTGGACTCGCCCTGTCTTGACAGGTGGTGGTAGAGAAATGTAGGTGGAACGTGTCAGGCCGGCAATGGGAGGGAAAATGCTTTTGAAAGATCTCGTCTCATTCTTCTCCTTTTCCTTAACACTTCCAGAGTGTATAGGATAGTTTGGGTGGAATGGGTACAATGGTGAACGTGCACAACCTCTGCAGAGTTAAAATCTAAGTACTTAGCTGTGTCCCCGGTACGGACAATCTGAGCAGCTGAATGAGGACGTCAACGGAGGATTCCACCATTCCAACTTCTAAGTTAAAACTTGATGGGTGAATAAGGGTAGATTGAGACTATGGCTTTCATACCATATTTGTCTCAACTAGGTAAAGTTATTTCAAAATGTTAGGGAAAAACTTGCTTTCCGCAAAATATTCTTGAGCTCCACTAGCCAAATAAGCATATAGGTTATAGAGTTATTCCTTTAAGCGTCCACCATAGTGTCACTTGGCAGTTCCATTGTTAAATGGTTCTGACCCACGTTGTTGCAATATTTTTCTTATTGCAGACTGTTCTGATGACGAGTGAGTTTTTCGTTAAGGGTTTCGAGTCTTCAACCAACATGCTCGCCTGTGGCACATGCTGATGATGGGGATTCCATGAAGAATAATTTTCCGATGTTTACTCTGTTCACCGCTAGCTTGGCGCTATGCAAGTTGTAATGAATATTTTTAAGTCTCGATCAGCGTTGTAATAAATTGATACTTTGTTGTGATATTACATCGTAAACTGTGTGTGCAAACGAATCGATCCAGGGATTTTGCACTATACACAGGAACCTACCATATTTTAAGTGCAGGTACACTACAGACGGGTAGTGGAGACCTTTATTTTGTGAACTTCACTGAACGTTTTGAGTATAGCTTGTTGAGGATCATGCATATGGGTGTATGTAAATCAATGAAGTACTTTAACGTGTAGTGGAAGTCTTTATTTCATAGACTTCATGAATATTCCGAGTAGATATATGGATATCCACTCAGGGAATGTTAGTCTGGAAATTTTGATTCGATCAAACAAGTTCAGAGTGAAGTAGGGAAGAAATTTAACAAGAAAATCAAATTCCTGCGATACAGATCGAGGAAATGAAGATTTGAGTTATAATGTTGGCATATCGTTGGAAGACTTGTGAGAAGAGTTCCACAAATTACGTCGCATGGAACACCATAGTGTTATGGTATGTTAGGACGTCGTAATTGCACCCTATCGGATAGTGTGTTGTAAATAAATCTCTTATCAAATTATTGTGATCATTAGAGTCATATGGTACAAACGTAACATTCACGTTAGATAATAGGGAAACCATTGGACTCCATGGAGACAATACCACACGAGTGATGGCATGGCTTTTAGCCTAGATTGTCGTTTCAACGATTTAGTGTTTCGATGTGATCAAACCTAAAATGGATTAATCTTTGTAGTGTATCCTACCTGAAGAGTTAGTTGGTTACATGTCTCACGACATAGGCAAAATTGTTGCCGAGATATACCTTGCGAAAGAAATAGTTTCTTGTCCAAGGGTATAAGTGAGAAAGAAAGTAGAGCTAGACGAAGTTGATGAACTTTCTCTCGAGACATCAGAGTGGCGCAACCGAAAGTGTTTTCGGTGTCATGCTCCACAGCTTGAAAAAAGCTGATGATACAAGATCATAATGCTCTGAGCTCATACTAAGAATGTAGGCATACGAGGTTGTGTTCCACACTGTGTGTTACGACAATCTTGTTATGAAGGTCATATTAATGGAATATGACAGACCTACGAACCACGAAGAAGAGATGGTGGACCTAAGTCCGAGAAATGGCTATGAGTCATATATGATCCGAAATAAAATTCATGTACGATTACCAGGTAATGACTTGGGAGATCTTCTTGATGGCATCTAGGATGTTAATACAATATGGAATTTTATGAGAGAGTAGACATAGAAAAGGATCGATTTGTCGTGAATCAGATCCGACAGATTCAAAAGTTGACCACAACGAGATTTTGTCTCAAGTGGCGAAGCCTAAATCTATTCTGGGTCGTTTAGCAATTACTATAATTTCGAATGAGAAATTGATAGATGGATAAGAAAACCAGTTTCTTAATAGTGTCATTAAGAAAGAGTTGTAATCAGTACAATAATGGTTTGTAATCCTGAGGATGCTAAACATGTATGCAAACTTTAGTTGTCCATTCATGGGCTGAAGCAAGCATATCGGAGCTGGAATCTTCACTTTGATAATGTGATCAAAGGATTTTGGAGTTGTCCAAAATAGTTGAAGAAACCTGCATTTGCAAAGAAGTGAGTGGGAGCAAAGTAGCTTTTCTTGATCTTATATGCGGAAGGCATATTTGAGTGGGAGCTAAGTAGTTTTCCTTGATCTTATATGCGGAAGGCATATTTGAGTGGGAGCTAGGTATCATTTGTGATTTTGTAGGGGATGTCCCATACAACTAGAAATCTCATATAGGGGATGTCCTTTATTTTGAAGAAAGACATGGTTAGCTTGCAAAGTCGCATATGAATGCACTGTCGCATAATCTACGTAGGTATAGAAATATATGGTAACTTCAGAAGTAGCAAGTGTGATTGGACTGAACAGTTTTCCGAGCGTATGTGGTCCCCTTAATAGATCTCTTAGACTTTTAAGGCCCATGCTACGCGAATGTTCGAGTCTCACTCCATCCACTAGGATATATTTCACCGTCATCGTAAGATACGGGATGATGCCAAACTAGGTGACATAGAAGTGTTGCAAAGCACATATAGGTCTCAATGTGTGAGATCTATTGACTGTATTCCTTTTCCACGAGACGAGCAGGCACCAAGATGCTATGGGTGTTGAGATTTTACCAAGTTGTAAACTAGATTAAGTGTTACTCTAGTGCAAGTGGGAGACTGAAGGGAATATGCCCTAGAGGCACTTAATAAACATAGTTTATTGGTAATATCCCAATTGTTCATTATATGTTTTATACCATGATATAACTGTATTAAGCGGAAACATTAATACATGTGTACTAGATAAACAACCAGGCCCCTAGTAGCCTCTACTAAGACTAGTTTCGTTGCGCGATTGATGATCGAGGTTTCCCGATCATAGGGCATGGCGCGTTCGGCAATGAAAGTCATATCGTTGGTGTAACGATGTGATGGACATACCCATATTTGTAGGACGTAGTCATTACGTATTTGACCGTGAGACCAACTCTTATTGTTATTCCTGAAAGATACTTTGATTACACCAAACGTCGTATCTTATTTAGTATGACAATAATGGTGATACTTTTGGGTATCGGAAGGGAGTAGTTGAGACGAAGGGTCAAGTGCGGGATTTGTCAGTCCATATAGCCGGATAGATACTCTAGGGCCCAATTGGTGAGATTATGTCAAATGAGTTTGCAAACATGTGACTAGGTCACCAGCTGACATAATATCATAGACGAGTAGAAGACAGCGATGTCGGTAACGAGATCATGCTAGGTATGGAGATATCTGAGAATGATGCTCGGACACGCTAAGTATCGCTATAACAAAAGGTTTAAGACTAGACGTCCAGGTTTGATAGATGAAAGTCATTCGTTATATCACAGGGATTAATTCATGTGATCCAGGCCTACGAGTTAGTCATTGATCTGAGAGTAGTCTCGATCATGTCTGTTATTATATCAAACCGCTAGGGTAACACACTTAAGGGGTTTCGACAAGACAACCGGAAAGGAAAGAGATCACCGGGAACGTCTCGGGAATGGTCCGATGGAGTTCGGGCATCGACGAAATAGTTTTCGGAGCTAGAATAAAATATAAATAATATGTTTAATATTAATTAGTGTAATTAATGTTTAAATATGATTTTATATATTTATTTTCGAATTTATTTAGGCTGATTTCCCTAAATGGGCCTTCTGGTGGAAAGAAGACCCATGGGGGGGAAAACCCCTCAAGGGAATTTGGTGGGGGGGCTTGGCCGGCCTAGGTGGGCCAAATGGGGCCCACCTAGGGCCGGCGCATCAGCCTTGGTCGAACCAGGCATGTGGGATAGTCCCACATTGCATGGCTCGCAAGGTTGGCTCCCCCACGGGAGCCTATATAAGAAGGGCCACACCTGCCCTTTTAATTCATCCAATTAATTCTTGATTTCTCCTCGATCTCATGATTCCCTTTGACGGAATTGCACCGAGTAGGATGAGAGTCTCTCTCCACCATAGCCCGCTGCCGCGCTGCTGGTGTTCCGGTCCAAGTCTTCCGCTGCTCGTCCTGGACTGGAGCTTCGGAGGCCGTCGTCTCCATTGTATGTGTGTAGCGCCCTGCGAGGTGGTGCGCTAGCGGTGTCGGAGACCTACTTCCTCAACCCGACCTCGAGGTCATCTTCGTCGTCTTCGTCGCGCCGAGTTCTTCGCGTCCTAGGGGTCGGCTACGTCGTCTTTGTCATCAACGCTTGTACGGGAGCGTAATCCCCGCTATTCGGTCTACGAGGGTATGTATTCCGATCTCCGCCGTACTTCTATATCTACATAGTGTAGATCTTGGCTAGTTTAAGGATATCGTTGCTAGGAATTCTTTTGTTTTCTGCATGCGATCCCCTTGAACGCGCCCCATCCCCGTTGACGTCAGGTCTTCGTCAACATCGCCGAGTCATCATCTACTTTGTCGCGCCAAGTTCTCCGTGACCTTGACGTCGGCTACGTCGGCTTCATTGGCAACGCTTGTGCGGGAGCGTAATCCCCGCTATTGGGTCTACAAGAGGTATGTGACCAGTTCCGTCACCGTTTGCGCATGTACTAGATAGATATATCCTGGCTAGTTTCGGTGTTCGTAAGTTAGAAAATTTATTGTTTTCTGCCTCGGAATCCCTTCAACTTGATATGCAAGGACCATCAACTCTAGCATGTATGACATTTGGAGTGCTAGAAGTGTTTAGTTCCAAAGATAGAACATTGCAATGTGATAGAGAAGAAGTATAATCAATAGTTAGTTCACCATCACCAATGCAATTTCTATCACCACTCACCATATCATTACCTTGTGACAAATCACATGTTGGTAAAGTGGAAGAAGTTGTGAACTCATCACGGCCGGTGATGGAGGGAGAACAATCATCCTTAATAAATTTGGACACTTCATATATTTCTTGAAGCTTGATCCAAAGCTCATGTGCATTTAGAAAAGGCAAGATAGAAGCAAGAACTACATCGGTCAAACCACACATAAGACCATTAGTAACTTGAGTCTCGAGATGAGAGTTTATCTCATCCTCTAAAGATAATTCTTGGGAATGCTTTGGAGGAGATAAACTCACATCTACAATCCTCTTAATATAATTTGGACCCATGACCTTAAAAAGATTAAGCTTGCGAATTTCCAAACATCATAATCTGTGCAATCGAATATGAAAGTGGATCGTGCACTAATTCTTTAAACGACTAGGCGGTAAAGCCCAAAAAGAGAGCCCAGGCTCTGATACCAATTGAAAGGACAATGATGTCGCCTAGAGGGGGGGGGGGTGAATAGGCGGATTAAAGCTTTTCCGGTTTAGGCTTGATAATTGCAGAATAAAACTAGGTGTTTAAATTAACAAGCCGGCAACCTTAATAAACTAGACTCACCTATGTGCACCAACAACTTATGCTAAGCTAGACAAACAACAAGGTGATAGTTATAGAATACTTCAAGCACGAAGGTTATCACAATGTAAATTGCATAAGTAAAAAGCTCGGGTATAGAAACAACCGAGGCACGCGGAGACGACGATGTATTCCCGAGTTCCTCTTTTTTAAGGGAGTACGTTTTGTTGGAGAGGTGTGTACCGACACAACGGTTCAACAACCACAAAGGTTTCACCTTCTTCTCCGATGAACCGCACCACAAAGGCTTGGTAAACTTCCACTATCGGAATTCCTTTGAGGCGGAATCCGGAGCCTTTCAACAACAAACTGGGGTACAACCCACAATGGGATTGGGGGCTTCCGAACGGGCTCCAACAACAATCCGGGGCACAACCCACAACGGGATTGGGGG
The DNA here is from genome assembly GCA_026929855.1 of Poa annua. Classification (NCBI taxonomy): domain Eukaryota; kingdom Viridiplantae; phylum Streptophyta; class Magnoliopsida; order Poales; family Poaceae; genus Poa; species Poa annua. The sequence goes on from CM049428.1 coordinate 32,542,913, forward strand.
CTTTCGAACGGCTTACAAGTGACAACAAAGGTCTCAACAAACACACGGGCATCTAGGGTTCGAGAACCCAAGAGTAAAAAGCTCACAAATTTTCAACTTCCACGAATCCTCGTGGAGAGCACACCGATGCACCTAATGTAAAAGGCAAGAGCACAAGTGCTCAAATCCTCCAGTCTCGAATTCCAACAAAGCAACAAATGCATATGGGGGAATAAGAGAGGAAGAACAAAGAGGAGATGTACCAAGAACTCCAAGATCAAGATCTACTAGGTTCCCCTCACTCAGAGGAGAGATGAATTGGAGGAAATATAGATCTAGATATCCTCTCTCAAATATCTTAAAGATATGCAAGAATCATGAGAGGAAATGAGAGAGGGGCAAGCTTTCCAAGGTCAACAATGGAGGAGAGAGAGGGGGAAAATTAATGCTTGGAAGAGCTGGTCTCTTTGGGGAAGAAGGGGCCTTTTATTAGTCCCACGAAAAAGAGCTGTAGCAGGAAAAATAACAACGGAGACTCCGGACTGCATAAACAGGAGACTCCCCCCCCCCCCCCCCCCCCCAGAGACTCCGGGGTCCACTCCGGATCTACTCCGGACCCCAATACCGCACGTACCGTCCACTGGAACAAAAATCGAGTCACGAGGACCGGAGACTCCTGCCTAGGTAAAATCTGCAGCAAAACCGAACACGAAAACAAAGATATCTTGATCATCCGGACTCCGTTTGGATGTTCTCGGGCTCATTGGAAACACAACGAAGAGCTTTACAAGATCATGCAGATAAACGTCATATTTCAACAATGGAAGATAAAACCAAATCGAGAAAGGTAAAACCTCTCTAAAAAGGAATTATCGGTAAAACTACAAAACCGAAAACGCAACAAGTTTTCCATAAGAAATTCATTTTCGGTGAACTTGGGCTTGTCGTGAAGATCTCAACAAGCACCAAAACACAACAAGGAGAAAAGCCAAGTAAGAACCAAGAAAGATGAAATGCCAAGTAAGCAAAGGTTTGAACTCTCCACAAAGATGCGATCAATTTACTCACTTGAGAGCCCATCTTGATAGTACGTTGTCTATCCTAAAACCCGGTCTCCCACTAACACCATGAGACCGGTAAAATAGAAAACCTATCAAGATCATACCTTTGCCTTGCGCATTCCAACTGAGCTCGATGATGACGATCTTAACTCTCTCAAGTTGAAACACCTTTCTTGATTGTGCTTGCTAGCACATGCTTGATGGAGACTTATCCAATTGTTCCCACCATAGTCCATTATGGGAGGGCCTCGCTAAGCTTCATCTTCATGTCTCCTTTGCAAGCTTCAATCAAAAGATGTCTTCCGAGATGCATCATATTGAACTTGCACTTCATCTTCTTCTCTTGATATGTATGATGGCTTGGGGGGGGGGGGAGGTGAAGGAGATATGCCCTAGAGGCAATTAATAAAGTATATTCTTTATCATATCTCGTTTGTTCATAATAGGTTTTTGTGTCATGCTAGAACCGTATTAGGCGGAAACATTAATGCGGGTGTGATACGTAAACAACCAGTTCCGTAGTAGCCTCTACTGAGACTAGTTTCGTTGCGCGATTGATGATCGAGGTTTCCCGGTCATGGGGCATGGCGCCGGTCGGCAATGAGAGTCATATCGCTAGAGAACGATGTGATGGACATACCCAGATTTGGAGAACGTAGTCGTTACGCCTTTGACCGTGAGATCAACTCTTATTGTTATTCCTGGAAGATACTTTGATTGCACCAAACGTCGTATCTTATTTAGTATGACAATAACGGTGATACTTTTGGGTATCGGAAAGGAGTAGTTGAGACGAGGGGTCAAGAGCGGGATTTGCCGGTCTGCATAGCAGGATAGATACTCTCGGGCCCACTCGGTGAGATCATGTCTAATGAGCTTGCAAGCATGTGACTAGGTCACGGAGACATGAGATCATGAACGAGTAGAAGATAGCGTCGTCGATAACGAGGTCTGGATTAGGTATGGAGATATCTATGGAACGACGCTCGGACGTGCTAAGTATCGCTATGGCAAAAGGTTTAAGACTTTACGTTCAGGTTTGATAGATGAAAGTCATTCGTTATGTCTCAGGGATTGATTAATGGGGTTAGGCCTACGAGTTAGTCCTTGATCATTGAGGAGTCTTGATCATACCTGATATTATATCGAACCGCTAGGGTAACACACTTAAGGGGTTTCGACAAGACAACCGGAAAGGAAGGAGATCACCGGGAGCGTCCCGGGAGGGGTCCGATGGAGATCGGGCATCGCCGAAAGAGTTTTCGGAGGTAGGAAAAATTATATATATTATGTTTGATATTAATTAGTGTAATTAATATGCAAATATAATTTTATATATTTATTTTCGGATTTATTTAGTCTGATTTCCCTAAATGGGCCTTCTGGTCGAAAGAAGGCCCAAGAGGGGAAAATTCCCAAGGGGAATTCGGTGGGGGGGCTTGGGGGCCGACCCAAGTGGGCCAAGAGGCCCACTAGGGGGCCGGCGCACCCAGCCATGCCGCACCAGGCATGTGGGGGTTAGTCCCACATTGCCTGGTTAGCAAGTTGGCTCCCCCCTGGGAGCCTATATAAGAAGGGGCACCCCTGGCCTTTTAATTCACCAATTAATTCCCGATTTCTCTCTCGATCTCGTGGTTCCCAAGTTGGAGCCGCGCCGAGCTGAGGAAGGGGGAATCTCCTCCACCCTAGCCTGCTGCCGCGCTGCTAGTGTTCCGGTCCAAGTCTTCCGCTGCTTGTCCTGGACTGGAGCTTCGGAGGCATCGTCTCCACCGTACGTGTGCGACTACCTGCGAGGTTCCGCGCTAGCGGTACTCGGAGGCCTGCTTCCTCTACACGACCTTGAGGTCGTCTTCATCGGTCTTCATCGACAACGTTTGTGCGGGAACGTAATCCCCGCTTTCGGTCTACAAGGGTACGTATTCCGATCTCCGTTCGTACTACTATATCTGCATAGAATAGATCTTGGCATGCTTTTAGGATATCGTTGGTAGGAAATTTTTTGTTTTCTGCACACGATCCCCTTCAGTGGTATCAGAGCCGATCTATCGTAGATATAGCTGTACGCTGTTAGAACCCCGTGCTCTGCACGGGGGCACCGTTCCTGTTATTTGCTACCCTCTAGCGTGCACTTGTGTATTCCAGCGGCATTGAGTTGATGAAGCGGCCCGGACCGACTTTACGCGTACTCTTACGCGAGACTGGTTCCACTACTAACATACGGCTTGTACCGTATATGTGGCTGGCGGGTGTCAGTTTCTCTCTCTTTAGTTGGTCTTCGCATTTTCAATGGAGGGCCCGAAAGGGATGCTTAAACATGCAATTATTGGATCGTTGTTGTGGTCATAAGATTCGTAGGTATGAAGCGGTTCTATTTACGAAAGCCCCAAGCCACGTAAAACATGCAAAAGATAAAGTAGAAGCGTCTAACTTTATTTTGCAGGGGCTATGTGATATGGTCAAGGTAGGTTTATTAAATTGTTTATAAACTGCGGGCGCCAAGAAGACCATGGCGCAATGGACTATATCACATTGCATTACATTTGATGTTTTGTGTGCATCTTATTTTGTGTGATTGTGTATATAGTATACATTAGTTACACGGCGGTAGCTGAATAAGAGGATCCCTTCAAAATACCACTAGTGTTCTCCCTCCAACGCGCACCACCAAGAAAGTTCTACGTTATGAGGTAGGCCGTGATGATCGGGTGTCATACATCTCGTCGTTCGCATACAGTGGGTGTAAGCCATGTTGCACAAGCGTCAGCGTGGAGGTCTTTGGTGGCGAGCCTAGCATACTCAGAGGTATGGCCTCGGAACAGGAAGACCGAAAGGTCGAGCACGAGTCACAAAATTGGTGTGGCGGACGATTTTGTCTACTCTTGAAGTTGTGCCGCCGGCTTTGATGATGAGGGGTGGTGCAATGGATGGGGGTCGTGTAATCGCTTAAACGATCAGGAGGGATGTTCGTTTGAGTGGGAGTTATGTTAGTTATTTTCTAAAATACTATAACTCAAAATTATTATGAACAAAGTCTTATGTTGTTGCAAATTCCATTGTAGATGTCTCGCCCCTCGTTTAACCTAGGTCTGTTTCTTGAGAAAGAAAAGCTTAAGACCAATGGGTCAAACTTCATGGCCTGGTTCCGCAACCTGAGGATCCTCCTCACTCCCCATAGGGTGGCCTACGTCATTGAGGCCGCCATAGGTGACCCTCCTGCAGATGATGCCTCTGAGGATGAGAAGAAGGTCTTCCAGACCCGATCGGAGGATTCTGCCTTTGTCTAGAGTGGCATGCTCTACGCCATGGAAGCCGACCTGCAGAAGCACTTTGAGAAGATGAGCGCTTTTGAGATCATTTCGGATCTTAAGGCTATCTTCGCGCCGCAGGCTAAGGCTGAGAGATATGAGGCTTCTGAGCTTTTCTTCTCAGCCAAGATGGAAGAGCATAGCAGTGTGAGCGAGCATGTAGTCAAGATGTCTGGCTACGTTCAACGCCTGAATGCTCTGGAATGCAAGATTCTCGATGAGCTGGTGATTGACAGGGTGTTGCAATCGTTGCCGCCAAGCTACAAAGGCTTCGTCATGAACTACAACATGCAGGGCATGGCTAAGTCCCAGGGTGAAGTGTTCGTGATGCTCAAGACTGCTGAGGTAGAGATTAAGAAGGAGCACACGCTGTTGATGGTCAACAAGACCGTTGGTTTCAAGAAGTCCGGTGGCAAGGGAAACCAGAGCTGGAAGTCCCGGAGGGAGGCAAAGTTGGCTGCCAAGCCCAGGACTAACAGGTCTGGTCCCAGAGCTGGCGTGGAGTGTTTCTACTGCAAGGGGAAGGGTCACTGGAAGCGCAACTGCCCCAAGTACCTGGAGGATAGGAAGTCTGGCAAGACGGTCGACAAAGAGCAAGGTATATTTGATATACATGTTATAGATGTGTACCTTACATCCGCCCGGAGCAACACATGGGTATTTGATACTGGTTCTGTTGCTCATATATGTAACTCTCAGGAGGAGTTACGGAATAGACGGCGGCTGGCGAAGGATGAGGTGACGATGCGCGTCGGCAACGGATCGAGAGTCGACGTGGTGGCTGTCGGCACGCTCCCTCTACATCTACCATCGGGATTAGTTTTGGTTTTAAATAAGTGTTATTTTGTGCCATCCTTGAGTGTAAACATTATAAGTGGGTCTTGCCTGTTACAAGACGGTTATTCATTTAAATCAGTGTCAAGCAACTGTGCTATTTATATGAATGATATCCTTTATGTTGATGCTCCCGAGAATAACGGTTTATTCTTGTTGAATCTCGATCGTAGTACTCACATCCATAACATAGAAGCCAAACGGATTAAGTGTAGTGACGATACCGCCATATTTTTGTGGCATTGCCGTCTTGGTCATATTGGTGTAAAGCGCATGAAGCAACTCCACTCCGATGGACTTTTGGACTCGTTGGATTTCGGATCACTCGATACATGTGAACCATGCCTTATGGGCAAAATGACCAGGACACCGTTCAAAGGTTTCGTTGAACGGGCGTCGGATTTATTGGGGATCATACATACAGATGTGTGTGGACCGATGAGCGTTTCGACACGCAATGGTTATCGTTACTTCGTCACCTTCACTGATGACTTGAGTAGATACGGTTATATCTATTTGATGAAACACAAGTCTGAAACGTTTGAAAAGTTCAAAGAATTCCAGAGTGAAGTTGAGAATCAGCTTAATAGGAAAATCAAGCATCTCCGATCCGATCGTGGTGGAGAGTACTTGAGTTTTGAGTTTGGCACACATCTGAAGAGTTGTGGCATAGTAACCCAACTTACGCCAGCCGGAACGCCGCAGCGTAACGGCGTGTCCGAGCGACGTAATCGTACTCTACTGGATAGTGTCCGATCTATGATGTCTCTTACCGATCTGCCAGTGTCCTTCTGGGGTTATGCGTTAGAAACAACCGCATTCATTTTAAATAGGGTTCCGTCCAAGTCCGTTGAAACGACGCCGTATGAATTATGGTATGGCCAAAAGCCTAAGTTATCGTTTCTGAAGGTTTGGGGTTGTGAGGCGTACGTTAAGAAACTACAGCCCGACAAACTCGAACCGAAGTCGGAGAAAGTCGTCTTTGTAAGATATCCGCGGGAAACCGTTGGGTACACCTTCTACAACCAAGCTGAGGGCAAAACTTTTGTCGCGAAGACCGGTACCTTTCTAGAGAAGGAGTTTCTCGCGAAAGAAGTAAGTGGGAGGAAGGTAGACCTCGATGAAATCGTTGATCCTGAACTCGAGATTCCGAGTGGCGCAACGGAAGCAATTCCGGAAACGTCCTCCGTGGAAGGAGTGGGAGAAACTGTCGAGGAAGATGTTCTACCTCGTAGGTCTAGTAGATCTCGGATCGCACCAGAATGGTATGGCAACATGGTTTGCACCGTCATGCTAGTCGAGCAAGACGAACCTACGAACTACAAGGAGGCGATGGAGAGTCTAGAGTCCGAGAAATGGCTTGAAGCCATGAAATCCGAAATAGGATCCATGTATGATAACAAAGTGTGGACTTTGATGGATATTCCCGAAGGGCGCAAGGCCGTCGAAAATAAGTGGATCTTTAAGAAGAAGACTGATGCTGATGGTAATGTGACCGTCTATAAAGCTCGGCTTGTCGCAAAGGGTTTCCGACAAGTTCATGGAATTGACTACGATGAAACTTTTTCACCGGTAGCGATGCTTAAGTCTATTCGGATTTTGTTAGCAGTAGCTGCCTATTATGATTATGAAATCTGGCAGATGGACGTCAAAACGGCCTTCCTAAATGGAAACATTGAGGAAGAGTTGTCCATGGTACAGCCGGAAGGTTTTGTCGATCCGGGAAATGCTAACAAGGTGTGCAAGGTTCAGCGATCCATCTATGGATTGAAGCAGGCATCTCGGAGCTGGAATCTTCGCTTTGATGAGGTAATCAAAGGTTTTGGATTTATCCAGAATGTGGAAGAGACCTGTATTTACAAGAAAATGAGCGGGAGCTCGGTTGTGTTCTTAGCACTGTATGTTGACGACATATTGCTAATAGGGAATGATGTGGAACTTCTGAATAGCGTGAAGGAATATTTAAACAGTAAATTTTCCATGAAGGACATAGGAGAAGCTGCGTATGTTTTAGGCATAAAAATCTATCGCGATAGATCAAGGCGCCTATTAGCACTAAGTCAGAGTACTTATCTTGATAAAATACTAAAGCGTTTCCGTATGGAGAAGGCAAAGAAGGGTTCTCTGCCGGTTATCAAGAATAAGATATTGCGTAAGGCGCAGTGTCCGGTGACGGAACTGGGTAAGGCCGAAATGACGAAACATCCTTATGCTTCAGCCATAGGATCGATCATGTATGCAATGTTGAGTACTAGACCGGATGTGGCATTAGCTCTAAGTTTGACAAGCCGGTTCCAGAGTAATCCTGGAATGCCGCATTGGGTAGCTGTTAAGAGCATTCTTAAGTATCTCAATAAGACAAAGGAAATGTTCCTTGTGTATGGTGGATGGGATGAAGAACTTGGCGTAACGGGTTACGTAGATGCAAGTTTTTGCTCAGACCCCGATGACTGTAAGTCACAGACAGGTTACGTGTTCAAGGTGAATGGAGGCGCCGTGTGCTGGAGAAGTGGGAAGCAACCCATAGTCACACAATCTACAATGGAGTCGGAGTATATCGCTGCTTGCGAAGCCGCGAATGAAGCTGTGTGGCTGAGGAAGTTCGTCATCGAACTTGGAGTGTTCCCGAGCGTGCAAGACCCCGTGATCCTCTTCTGCGACAATACGGGTGCTATTGCGAACGCCAAGGAGCCAAGGTCTCACTCCACCGACAAACACATTCTCCGACGCTTCCATGTGATACGTCAGTACGTACAAGGAGGCGATGTGAAGATTTACAAAGTGCATACGGATCTGAATGTGGCAGATCCGATGACGAAGCCTCTCCGCTTGATAAGCATGAAAAGCACCAGTTAGCTATGGGTGTTAGGCTTTTACCAAGTTGTAATCTAGATTAAGTTGTACTCTAGTGCAAGTGGGAGACTGAAGGAGATATGCCCTAGAGGCAATTAATAAAGTATATTCTTTATCATATCTCGTTTGTTCATAATAGGTTTTTGTGTCATGCTAGAACCGTATTAAGCGGAAACATTAATGCGGGTGTGATACGTAAACAACCAGGTCCCTAGTAGCCTCTACTGAGACTAGTTTCGTTGCGCGATTGATGATCGAGGTTTCCCGGTCATGGGGCATGGCGCCGGTCGGCAATGAGAGTCATATCGCTAGAGAACGATGTGATGGACATACCCAGATTTGGAGAACGTAGTCGTTACGCCTTTGACCGTGAGATCAAGTCTTATTGTTATTCCTGGAAGATACTTTGATTGCACCAAACGTCGTATCTTATTTAGTATGACAATAACGGTGATACTTTTGGGTATCGGAAAGGAGTAGTTGAGACGAGGGGTCAAGAGCGGGATTTGCCAGTCCGCATAGCAGGATAGATACTCTCGGGCCCACTCGGTGAGATCATGTCTAATGAGATTGCAACCATGTGACTAGGTCACGGAGACATGAGATCATGAACGAGTAGAAGATAGCGTCGTCGGTAACGAGGTCGGGATTAGGTATGGAGATATCTATGGAACGACGCTCGGACGTGCTAAGTATCGCTATGGCAAAAGGTTTAAGACTTTACGTTCAGGTTTGATAGATGAAAGTCATTCGTTATATCTCAGGGATTGATTCATGGGGTCCAGGCATACGAGTTAGTCGTTGATCATTGAGGAGTCTTGATCATACCTGATATTATATCGAACCGTTAGGGTAACACACTTAAGGGGTTTCGACAAGACAACCGGAAAGGAAGGAGATCATCGGGAGCGTCCCGGGAGGGGTCCGATGGAGATCGGGCAGCGCCTAAAGAGTTTTCGGAGCTAGGAAAAATTATATATATTATGTTTGATATTAATTAGTGTAATTAATGTTCAAATATAATTTTATATATTTATTTTCGGATTTATTTAGACTGATTTCCCTAAATGGGCCTTCTGGTCGAAAGAAGGCCCAAGAGGGGAAAATTCCCAAGGGGAATTCGGTGAGGGGGCTTGGGGGTCGACCCAAGTGGGCCAAGAGGCCCACTAGGGGGCCGGCGCACCCAGCCATGCCGCACCAGGCATGTGGGGGTTAGTCCCACATTGCCTGGTTAGCAAGTTGGCTCCCCCCTGGGAACCTATATAAGAAGGGGCACCCCTGGCCTTTTAATTCACCAATTAATTCCCGATTTCGCTCTCGATCTCGTGGTTCCCAAGTTGGAGCCGCGCCGAGCTGAGGAAGGGGGAATCTCCTCCACCATAGCCCGCTGCCGCGTTGCTGGTGTTCCGGTCCAAGTCTTCCGCTGCTCGTCCTGGACTGGAGCTTCGGAGGCGTCGTCTCCACCGTACGTGTGCGACTCACTGCGTGTTGCTGCGCTAGCGGTACTCGGAGGCCTGCTTCCCCTACACGACCTTGAGGTCGGCTTCGTCGGTCTTCATCGACAACGTTTGTGCGGGAACGTAATCCCCGCTTTCGGTCTACAAGGGTACGTATTCCGATCTCCGTTCGTACTACTATATCTGCATAGAATAGATCTTGGCATGCTTTTAGGATATCGTTGGTAGGAAATTTATTGTTTTCTGCACACGATCCCCTTCAGTAGGGGGTAAACATGATTCTTCACTCAATCTTCTATTCCAAGCCATACTTGCAATGAGCTCAACTCTGCACATGACCATTCTTCATATAAACCTTTGAACAGAGGATTTGTCATTATGTCATCTTGAAGAGTCCAACACATGAACTCCTAAAATTTCCCAAGGACAAGATCTATAAGAATATCTAAATTTAATCATTAGACCATAAGGATTGTCATTAATTACAAAAACCACGCATGGGGGCAACAGTGCACTTTCATAACACCTTTATCGTTGTTTCTCAGATATAAAAAGAGGAGACTATTTTCAACTAAGCTCGGTGAGAACTATTCGACATGTCAAACTCAATGCTCGCAAACCTCAAGGGTATCAACTGGTAATGAGCACAAAGGAGGCCTTTGGAGATTGCCATTGCATTTGAGCTTGGACTAGCACCGGAGAAACGACCGTTATTCGACTCCCATTGTAGTCTTTTATATTTTCTATGCATATCTTTGACCATGTAGAAGTCTTCCACGCAGTTCATAATTGATGTCTCTTGTATTTACACATCGTTATAATTATATCTTTTAAGTTAAAGAAGAGACACCTCAACTACTTGGCAAAAATTGTTCCGTACTTCCTTTGTCTGCTGATGCTAATCGACACTTGAAGTTGAATGGAACTAACATGGATCCAAACAACAAGGAATATAGTTAGAGATGCTCTCTTTTACACACTAGAAATCCACCAGTCATTTAAAGCAACACTAATCATGCCTTAGTGTTTTGTGGAGAAAAATGAAGCCGGTGGTAGAAGTACAAAAAGTTCTCTCTATATAGAGAGAGATAGGAAACATATGAATCTATTTATTGAAAGAAGGAAAGTTAAACAAACAAAATGGAAAAAATTAAAGATAAAATATGTATATTAACAGATAAAAATACAACAAAAAGGGAAATAACACAAAATTTAATAACCTAAAAAACATAATATGAATACAAGAAAAAATTGGGAAAACAAAAAGGCTCGAGTGGCATTTTGTTTTTGTTTTCAGAACTAGCATGGGCATCATCTGTTGTTGGTTGAAAGTGTTCAATACATAAAAATATAGTTTAATCGATATCATATTATTTTCCATTATATAACAATAAACATAATTGTTCTACACCTATCACAAATGTTTTGGTAATTAGAATATCATGTATGCAAGTAGCATCTTTAATAGTTTGAGATTTGTGAACAATAGATTATCATGACATATGTTGGAGCACCGATGTAAGTGATATTGGATTCGTAAAGTGAACTATAGTCTAACACAATGTTAGATCATTATGTGCGGTTAGTTATCTTTGACTACAAAATCATTGGATCAAAACGGTATGTCCTCCTTGATAAATAGGTAGGAGTATTAAATAGTGAGAATTATCGTGGTCTGTTGATTATTCCTCTCCTTTACTCACTCCATATCACCTTGTGCAATATTTTAGAAAAATAAACCTAGTGAAACGGTGGCAACTATAAATTTAGAGTGCTAAAGTTAAATTATTTTCTTCTATTAACATGTTCATTCATGGATTGTCATAGTTAAAGAACTACTACTATATGTTTTTCAGACTCTTCACTTATCCTGACTCTCAATCCAATCGGAATGACATGGGCTTTTATGTTGATTTCGTTACATGAGAGAAATACATATAGAATAGTCCAAATATGTCTATTAGACAAAGAAATTATATCTGTCAAAATGATTCATAAGAATTAAGTATAGGCTTTTCACTTCCTCATATTAAAATTTTGTCGACACGCCGTGTTGATACTAAATATGAAACATAACAATCCATAATATGCGGTGACTTGGTCATATGTGTATCTATATAGTTTGAGAGATCTTGCCGTTGATAGTGTGTCGACTAATGTTGTATCTTCAAGAGTTTATGAGGTTTGACGCTTTGTCTCTCACTAAATATTTTGTAGCAGGATAATCTATGTTGAATCAGCCATGTTTGTGTCATTAAGTCGGTAATTTTTTTAGTGTGACTAACTTTCCCGTTGAAACGCGACTAATGACGTCACATCCTTTATATTGAAAATGACTCGGAACTCCTGTAACCGTTTTGTGAGTGTTTATCTGATGGCAGTTGGATACATTTTTCATATGTGTGTATTCAATAATAAAAATAATGTATGTAGTGCGACTAATATCGTGACTTCATTAATTTTAGAATTCTAAGTTTTTTTAGTTGGTTGGTCTCGTTGATTGTTAAAAAAATTTGTCAATTATGTTTACTCAATCATGGAAACACTATTCTCCCTCAGCTCATAGTTAACATGTGTTTTGACCTTAGAAAGTTTGTTCAAATATGAATAAAAGAACCATCTTTAATATAAAATGATGATTATTAGAATCCTCATTTTTTTTATTATACAAATTTAATGTTATGAATGTTGATTTTTCATATTTGGTCAATATTTAGAATTGGATTTTAACTAAGCTTGAAAATGCAGGATAAAGAAAATATGTAGTGGTCAGTTTAATTATATGTAAGCTATTCATATCCTAGTAGCTCATATCCTTTGGCACCACGTTTTTAGTTTTTTCTTTTTACTTGAGCTTTAGGGTTTTAGAAAAAAGTAGTTAATCTTGTACATGACCAGAATTTTTAACGGAGATACGTATTATTATTTGAAAGTACGTGTTTAATGGAATAACCATGTAAAAAGAGTCCATGTCTCTTTTGCTACCACGCTCCAAATCATGTGAAACTATGTTACAAAAATCTAATCTTTAAAACAGATTTTTCATATATTCTAGTCCAAATTACTAATAAATAAGTTTTAAATTCTTCTTATTCATATATTTTTCTTTATCACCTGGAAATACCGAAACAATAATTCGAGTGTACTCATTATCATATATACTTTAGGTGTTTCTATGTCCAAAGGTTTCTTCCGTTCAATTTCTTTCAGCGTGTTCCATATGAGACGATGTGTACATTTTTACATGTATCATATGGTTTTTTTTAAAGCATCGTACTTCGTATGGACTTTTTGTTTTACGGCCGGCCGGAAAAACACGTTTATTTTCCTATAAAGACACTGATCTACCAATTAAGACCTTTGGTTTAGCTATCTCGTACGTTAATTTTTCTTTTCTTTTGGCTACTGCCCATCACGTACCACACCGGTGGAGGAAAAAAAAACTTTTGGCTGCTGCCATCACGTACCGGTTAAAGTTTGTGTCATATGCTACTTCTACTTGTGTTTTAAACAGACTTTTCAGACATGTGATGTAACTACTAATTTGACATATAATATTAATCACATATTTTAGATCTAACTGTTAGAATTAATTAAGATGATGTGGATTAACTTGGTGTCTTTATTAGAGTTCTGTATATTGCTTTTATAGTATATAATAGATAGAATAGATGCTCGAGTGGAAGTAGATACTTCTAGAAAACAAATGGCAAACGGCTCATATCAATTGGGCCTAACGAAAACGTCCACAGCTCTCTCTGGGGTTACTGCACAACACGCTCACAATGGAAAACAAGAGGCCTTGCGTTTCTTACCCAGGCCCTGATTTTAGCGGCGACGCCTAGGGTTCTTTGCGGTTTCGTAGCGCTTGCGCCACCCCACTCCCACTCCCTATAAAAGAGGCTAGACGTCCGCGGCGCTGCTCACTACCCACCACCACAGACCACACCACCAGAAGCACCCGGCGAGAGCAAGCGACGAACGCAGCGAGAGCGAGAAATCGAGGCAGGCAAGATGCAGATCTTCGTCAAGACGCTGACGGGGAAGACGATTACGCTGGAGGTCGAGAGCAGCGACACCATCGACAACGTCAAGGCTAAGATCCAGGACAAGGAAGGTACGTATCCTCCTCTCCCTCTCCGACCAAAACCAGGCTTCTCTGTTTACTCGCCGCCCGATCATCTTCACTAGCTAGCGTGGCCGCGTCGCGCGCCTTGGTTCTTGAATCCCGGTGTTCTTGCTCGAAAGTGCAAACGCGCAACAATGGTTGCCTACCGTTCTTTTTTTCCTCGTTCGATCGATTTTACCCGTTAATCTTGTCCTTGTGAGTTTGATCTGTCAATTGTAGTTCCTAGCATCCTCCATGTACCCGTGTTAGATCTTCCCGGTCCAAAACAGGGTAGATTTACAAGGTGAAAGGCTTGATTTTTGAGGAGCTTTAAATCGAATTCTTCATCTGAGGGTTGGTAGTCTGAAATTAGCTTGTTTGTCATGCGGTAGTAATAGATTTCCCTCTTGTTTCGCGACTTGCTAGGCATTCAACCCTAGATGTAAAACAACAGATCCCCACTTCCGTGAATTAATTCGATTTCTGGTCTAGTTTTCACCACTGACTTCATCAAATCAAGCTGAGGCTTTTATTTATTTACATCTTGCTCGCTATATGTACTAATTAATGAACTAACTGTGGGATTTTTGGGTTTGCTTTGCCTTTGCCTAATCGTAGGAATCCCTCCGGACCAGCAGCGTCTCATCTTCGCAGGTAAACAGCTGGAAGATGGCCGCACACTGGCCGACTACAACATCCAGAAAGAGTCCACGCTCCACCTGGTGCTCCGCCTCCGTGGTGGCAGCAGAGGTGACTACCCCAAGGGCCTCGAGCCCAATCTCCGCATGCTCGCACAAAAGTACAATGAGAACAAGATGGTCTGCCGCAAGTATGCAAACATTTCTATCACTTTACCTACATGTCCTTGTTCCTATCTGTGGATGCAAACTTATGGAATTATTTATAGATAATAATGCAGCCATATGAATTGGTTCGCAGTGCATGCTTGTTTAGTGTGCTTCAATACATGCCAAAAATAATATGCTTGTGTTAGAGTAAACTTGGGTAGCTGATGATCACTTGTCACTGTAAAACTTGAATTTAATTGCAGAAATTTGTTCGCCATTTTCTTTTTTAGCAGAAATTGGTTTCGCCATGTCTCACCTTTCATATGTCTCTGCACTCTTTGCATTAGACTATTAGAGTTGTTTCTGTAATTTTCCCTATGGGCACTGCACTACTAGAGTCTAGAGTGCTTGGATTGCGTACTTGATTGGCAGGATTTTTATGATACTAATTAATTAGATGCATGTCTAATATAGTACGCAGTAATTTATTATGTAAGAACATTCATGACATGCATGCTAATCTATTTTGTTAGCCGTTAACCATTTCAGTATGTTTAGTGCATGTAAGTACTATTTTGATTGCTTTTCTTGCTGATACAGATCAGTTAGATTGTTTTTCATGACTTTTAAAAATAATATTGTTTTTCACGGAACTATCATTTACATCGTTAGTAAAGCTTGGCGATAAGAAAAGCCACACTTTCTACCTCCATATTCCTGCATGTTCTATCTCCTTTTCTTTTGATTGAGTAGATAAGTCATATACAAGCATTTTTGTTCTTGTAGTAAATGCATGTGACGCTATATCCTAACTATTTCACTATCTTCTTTTTTTGATCTTCCAGGTGCTATGCTCGCCTTCCCCTAAGGGCTACCATCTGCCGCAAGAAGAAGTGTGGCCACACCAATCAGGTGACCTATTTATCCCACCCGACAAAGTGCTATTTGACAATATAGGCTATTATTGTATATGTGCTAGGTCTCTGCTCTGTTAGGATTACCTTGTCCACTGCCTCAATTAATCCTCTTAGCAATGGCCATCTTATTGAACTTAGTCCTCCAAGGAGTTAATATTAAACCGTCCATGTTTTTCTTGCTTTGTCATCTTATTGTAGTTATCATATCCTCATTATTTGTTGGAGGAAAATATCACCCTGCTATATCTGTCATAAGGCCGATGCTGATTTTGGGTTTGTAACTGTATAATGCGCTGTATCTAACGTATTTTCAGTGAATACGATTAGTGCTCAATATAACTGAACCAGAATTGTGCGGAAAAGACTTCATCTACTGGTTCTTTTTCAGCTGAGGATGAAGAAAAGGTTTATGTCCAAGTTTGGGAAAGACTCCGTCTGAACACTGGAAAGGACAACATGCCTCACTTGATGTTATGAATAGAGTCGTATCAGAGTTGTGACCAGAGTTTATGTTTTCTCCTAGTTGAAAATTTCCTGCTCGATTTAGAATCTCATTAGTCTTTCGAACTCTGTGAGTTTAAAGTAGTAGTTTCATGGGCAAGGAATGGTGGTGCTAGTTGCCACTTGATGTTGAACCTCTATCGCTGATGCAAAGTTACCTAAATGCTTGTTAACATTGCAGCCCAAACCTTGTTGAAATGAAGTCTTGCTTGCTCTGCTTTTGTGTGCCGTCCTGATCTTTGACATGGTGGTGGTGGATTGTTAATGCACATTCGTTTCATTTAATCTTAGAGAGTTTGTCATTCTGGATTATCAAGCTCTCTCGATGGGCTGCGTGTTCTGTTCCTGCGTGGTGTGTATGGCTCTGCCATCTAAAGATTTTGGTTGCTGTGATGTACGTACATCTTTTTTCTACTTACATGACATCTTTTTTCTATTTACATGGATTTGAATAACGTTCTTAGGAAATATATGCATGATTCTAGGAGCCCTATAATGTTTTTTTGTTTCTGGAATTAGCATATGTGCTACCACAGTCTTTGGGCAATTATTTATGGGTGAGGACTACCTTCTCTATAGGAAATGTTGGAAACTGGTCTGTAACTATTCTTTCTATTTTAGTAATGGTATTATAACTAAAGAAATCTAAATAAGAGAAACCGAAAGAAAGGATATACTTCTCTCTCTGGAGTATGTTTTTATTTAGGGGATTGTAACTTTTAAACCGTATCTCCGTTTTGGTGATTCAACTTTCTAAATCTTCGTATCGGCGAGATCTTCCCGTTGGTACAGGTTTTATTTGTATTTAAAAAAATACAATTACAACCCTAATTGAAACTACCACCCTATTTTGTAACAGGGATATCTACGAGCTGTAACTGAAATAAAATATAAAACTCTCAACTGTAACCCTAATTGCAACTACCACCCCACCCCTATTTTGCAACTAGAGTAGCGGTTGCATGCCTAATTGCAACTGAATAAAATATTAGAGAAAGTTTATTTTTGAAATTGAAAATATCAATTTCGCGTCGAGTTGCAACATGAAACCCCCTCCAATCTCCCAATAACAACCGTAAGTGTAAACTGACTCCACCTAGAGTCCGTGGGGATAAAAAATGGGAAAATGTTAGTTGCATGCCACGTTGCAACTGAAATAAAAATAAAAATCTTAATTGCAACCCTAATTGCAACTACCACCCCACCCTCTATTTTGCATCTAGAGTAGTAGTTGCGTGCCTAGTGCCTAGTTTCAACTGAATAATAAAAAAGAAAGTTTATTTTTGAAATTGAAAATATCAATTTCATGTCGAGTTGCAAATGAAACCCCCCTCCGATCTCCCAAGTACAACCGTAAGTATAACTGACTCCCAGCTAGAGTCGGTGGGGATCAAAATGAGAAAAAATCAGTTGTGTGCCGAGTTGCAACAAGAAAAGTCTCAATTGCAAATCTAATTGCAACTAGAGTATTGGTTGCGTGTCGAGTTGCAACTGAAATGAGCATATCAATTTACGACTAAAAGAAGATACAGTTAGTGCCGAGTTGCAACAACTACTGCGCCTGCATGAATCTTAAAGCGAGGGGGAGATCGGACGACTCGCGAGTTGACTGCGCTAGTTGAGAAATAACAACTCAGTTTCGACTCCATTTGCAACTGGCTCCAAAAACTGACTCCATTCCGCGGGAGGGGGGAGGAGGAGGGCGAGACAGGGATATCAGTTACATATGGAGTTGCAACTATATACTACGACAACAGAAAAAAGATGGGCCATATAATCGCTCAGTTTCAACTCTACATGCAGCTGACTCCATCTTAGAGTCATATGGGGGAGGTTCTTTTGAAATGTTGGTTACAAAAACAATTGAATTAGGTTGAAATCCCCAGTTGCATGTTGAGTTGCAACTGACTCCATTCCGAGAGAGGGGGGAGGAGGAGGGGGGAGACAAGGATGCCAGTTACATATGGAGTCACACCTGTATACTACGACAACGAAAAAAAAATGGACCACATAATCACTAAGTTTCAACCTTAGTTGCAACTGACTCCATCTAGAGTCAAAAGGTGAGGTTCATTTTGAAATGTCGGTTACAAACCATAATTGAAAAAAATCTTGATTTCATTTCAATTGACTAACTTTGAAAATCGAGATAAATATTAGATTTGTTTTGATTTCCAACTAAGTACAAAAATCCATCAATGGGGACACAAAAAATTAAAACAAAAAATTAGGAAAAAACCACTAAAAAGACTCTCCCTGCCTACACCAAACAAAGACCACAAAAAAAGGAAATTCAAAAATTCCTGCACAACTGAACTCACCCACACGGACTGCCAGCCAAAAACAAAAATCGAACTCACCCACATGGACTGCCAGCCAAAAAAATCGGTCCAAAAACCAAAATCCCACAGGAAAAAAATCATAACAACCCGCCTACCAAATAAAACGGCCCCAACAACCAAAAGCCCACATAGAAAAATCAAAACGGGCCTAGTAAAACATAACAAGCCCAGAAAAAACAACCGCAGCTAGCCGATCCACACGGGCGGAACAAAAACACTATGCGCGGATCTTGACGCGTGAGAAAATCCATCGGTGAGGGAGTTAACTGGGCCAAAAGTTGCTGAGAAATAGCAATCCCCTTTTATTTTCATCCCCTTTTATTTTCCTAGTCTGACCAGTAAAACTGTGACCTGTGGCTAAAGCAACGCGCCAATTAAAATTAAGATGTGTAAGTTCATAAAGTCCATCTCCTTCTCCGTAAAACATCTCTCGTCCTCGGAAAATAAAGGCGGTGGCGTAGGGTTTCAACCCTAGCCGCCGCCCTCACATGCATCTTCATCGTCGCCTTCGTCTAAGAATTGACGGGTCGTCACCTCCTCTAGGTGTCGCTCTGGCACTAGAAGGGGTGGGGACCTCGGATCTGCGCAGGGCTATACAATGGTCTTTAATGTTAAGAGATTGGTTTTAGTTGTTGTCTTCTTCGATAATGGAGATGGCATCGTCTTCAATAAGTGATCTTCCGGGCTTCAGTCGTCGACGAAATCGCCTTCTCGACGTCAATTGTGGCTTTGGAAAATTAAGTTGTCTAGGTATGGTTCTTCAAATCTTGCTTCACCAGATCAATCTTGGATTGTTTCTCATGGTTGCCGTGAGGAGGTTTGTCCTCGCATTATATATCCCGGCTACTACGTCTTCGACAATGGTGATTCGTTCTCTCGGGTCCCGACGACATTGACAACGTGGTTTGGTTATTTGTCCCTGAAATATCAGTGGTGGTGCTCTTGCAGATGTTGCTTGATTAATATGATGGATGTGTGCGTGTACAAAGCCTTGGCATTACGGCTCAAATCAAAAAGGGAGAACCTTCAGCTGTATTCACAGGTGTTTGGTTTGGTGGTTTCGGCGTTGTTCTACGGCTGCCTTCAGAAAAGTACAAGATTGTGTCATGGATGAAGAGAGAGCTTGAAAATCTCATAGATTTATATTTTAGCTTTATTTTTGTAATCGATGTAATCGTGCACTCTTTTTTGGTTTAATATATGTGGAAAATTCAAAAAAAAAAGACGTGTAAGTTCGTAGATGTACAACAACAAAGAAGAAATGGCGAGCAACTCTCTCGACGTTTAGGCCTTAAATGGGCCAATTTCAATCGTAGATAGCAGCTGTGAAGTGGGCCTAGCTCAGCTGGTTGGTTCTTTGTGGTGGAACTAGCCCACCCAGGTTCAAGTCCTAGACTTGACATGGGTGCTCACACTTATCTGGATTTTCCAGGATTTATCCGGTGCTTTGCTTTCAGTGGTAGGTGACGTGCCCGTCAACAGCGAGGCGCTTGTGGTGACTTTGTCAACCTCAAGATCTGCCAGACCAGTCTTTCGAAGGTGCTCATAGGGATAGGGTTTATGTGCGTACGTTCATAGGGGTGTCTGTACGTGTGTGTTTGTGAGCGTCTGCGTCTGTACTGTGTTTCTAAATAAAAAATCGTAGATAGCAGCCCTTGTTCTGACCAAGTACCGTGCTTAGCGGTCTGACTCACTTGGCTAGGGTTCCGTTCTTCGGATTTTGTAGCCAGCGTGTTGCCACTCCAACTCACTCTTACAAAATGGTGTTCACGTCCGCGGCGTTGGTCACTTCTCAGCACCAAGCACCACGACACCACCACCCGATGAGAGCGACGAACGCAATGAGAGCGAGCGATCAAGGGAGGCAAGATGCAGATCTTCGTCAAGATGCTAACGGGGAAGACGATCACGCTCGTGGTCGAGAGCAGCGACACCATCGACAACGTCAAGGCCAAGATCCTCGACAAGGAAGGTACTATATCCCCACGCTACCCTTCTTTGATCATCGCCTCCTCCTCCTTCTTAATCGCCACCTGATCCTCTCTCCACTTGTGTTGGTCTTTCATCCCCGCCCATGTGGTTGTTCGACTAAAAGGCTTATTGCCCTTTCTTTCAATCAAAAGGCCTACCTTTTTTCACAAATTTTGCTTGGTTTTGCTCCCATTAATCTTGTGTAGAGCAATTATATCAAGTACGACAAAAATTTGGATTGATGTAGCGGTTGTTGGTGTATGGGTAGCTCGGGTGAAAGCCTAGTGATGACGGCGGCTCCGGTCGTTGTATACCCTCTTGAGGCATCACATGTATGCTACCACACACCATCGCTTGCCGGTGCAGCTCCGGGGAAACCCTTGATCTTGTGATCGGACGCTGATGATGCCATGGTATCGTTTCCCTCTTGGGGCTTTGTCTTTGGAGTGGGCTTGTCGGCCTGAAGCTTACTAGTGGTTGTGCGGCCGACTTGGGACCTATGGTGGTTTGTCTCTCTCCTCGGCTAGCCTTCGCGTGGTCTCGACCATATGGATGTGCTTGCCCTAGAGCCTCAAGTGGCTATTGTTGCGGTGTGGGAGCTTGGTGCTCTTGGTGGCGTCTCGGCTCACATTTGCTCTTTGATGATGCAATGTATGTCTCCCCCACCTGCTTTCGTCTCGATCTCCATGGCGGAGCTTCCTATCTATGGTAGTGTTAGGTGCTAGGCTGGACACTCCGATGATGATGGTGCTTCTAAGTTGTGCCGTGGGGTTCAAGTCGCATGCTGGTGCGGTGCGTGAGGCTGATCATCGAGTCTTGGCATTGTGATCCCTCGACTGCACCCCTCACCTCTTGTTTCTCTTGGTGGCTCTTGCTTTACCTCTTCTAGTTATATTTTTTTTGTATTTTTGTTTTTCTCTCTTCCCTTGTACCCGTGTAAATTTATCCAACCGTTGTAAGAACATGGCCCGTGATACGTCCATTTTGCATCACTATTTTATATCATAATTTACTGCTATATTGATATATTTCGTATTTAGTGATGATACTTATGTTATTTTACCTATTTTGCATCATCGATGATCATTGGGGGATGGAACTCCAGAGCCTAAATTCTGCTGGAAAAAGCACCGTCAACATACAATATTTGCGAAGACCAGAAGAACAAAGTGGCTAACTGGGAATTATTTCACGAAGGAGGCCAAAAGAGGAGCCTGGGGCCCTCATCACCTAATGGCGCGGCAGCCCATCTGGCCGCGCGAGCAGGTGGTGAGGCCACCCTGGCCCACAACATAGCGCACCCCTTCGCGTACTTGTTCCCCCCGAAGACCTAGAATTATTATGTTGGACAGAAACCATCTCCGCCGCCACCACGAGGCGGAGAAGACAGAGAGAGAAAAGTCTTCGGCAGGCTGCGTTGCCGCCGGGGAAATTCCCTCCCGGAGGGAGGAAATCGTCGCCATCGTCACCGTCATCGAGCTGCACTCCATCACCATCTCCAACACCACCAAATCCACCGCCGACACCGTCATCTCCATCCACTCCGTTCCTGCTGTAACATCTAGGGATAAACTCTGTGTATTTGATAGGGGAAACTCTCCCGGTGTTGATTGCTATTGTTATTGATGCTATTGAGTGAAACCGTTGAACTAGGGTTTATGTTCAGATTGTTATCCATCATTATATCACCTCTGATCATGTTCATTATTGTGTGTTGTGAGTAGGGGTGAAAACGGTACAGATTATTTCTGACCGACCGACCGGACACTCACAGAAGGTAAATACGGATTCAGACGGATAGTTGGCGGATACGGTCACGGATACGGATAGTAATCCACGGATATGGAAAAGGATGTGGTTTTACTAATATCCGTCCGTATTCGAAGATATACCATATTTCACGGTTATATTCGGATTATCCGGTGAAATATCCGACAACTAATACCACGAACCTCATGTGACCGAGCTTTAGGAAGATCAAACTTATGTACTTACATAACTCCACACAAATCTTGTCAAGCCGTTACCATGTTTGTGAATCACATTTGTTGGAGGCACCCTTCGACCATTCAAGGTCAAACTTAAGTAGTCACTTGGAAAAGATAAGTATGAGTTAATAAACATTCTTTATCACAATATATAAATTTAATTTGGAGTAAGTTGGTTGATACTATTTGATAAATGTTAGTCATATTTTCAGTTCCATATCCGACAAAATGTATATCCGTACCCGAACCATATTCGCCCCGTATTCGATCCATATTCGTAACCGACATGATCCGGTTCCGTATTCGTATACGAACACTATCCGCTCCGACTCCGTATCCGAAAAAAATATGATCACGGATATGGTTTCACTACTATTCGACCGTATACGCTCTGTTTTCACCCCTAGTTGTGAGTAGTTCGTTGTGTTCTTGAGGACATGGGAGAAGTCTACATGTTACTAGTGAACTATGTTGATTAATATTTGATGTTTTGATATTTAAGTTGTGGTGCCATTCTTCTAGTGGTGTCATGTGAACGTCGACTACATGACACTTCGCCTTTATTGACCTAGAGGAATGCATCGTGTACTCGGTTATCATTTGTGGGGTTGCCGGAGTGACGGAAACCTAAACCCCCGTTGGTATTCCGATGCACGAGGGATCGCAGGATCTCGGAGTTTAAGGCTATGGTTAGATTTATCTTAATTACTTTCTTGTATTTGCAGATGCTTGCAAGGGGTATAATCATAAGTATGTATTAGTCCTACGAAGGGCGGTGCATTAGCATAGGTTCACCCACACGACACTTATCTAAACACTAAAGATTATTAATCAATATGAAGCGAAGGCACTAGACAGAAATCCCGTGTGTCCTCAAGAACGTTTGGTCATCATAAGTAAACAAACCGTCTTGTCCTTTGCTCTAAAATGGATTGGGCCACTCGCTGCAATTATAATTGCCACGCTCTATTTACTCGCACTTTATTTCTCTGTTATATCAAAGTCTGCTAAAAACTTGTCTGCTATTGTTTACAGTGAAATCTTCATCAAAACCACTTGTCAACACCTTCTGCTCCTCATTGGGTTCGACACTCTTATTTATTCAAAGTACTGCGATACACCCCCTAAACTTGTGGGTCATCAAGACTATTTTCTGGCGCCGTTGCCGGGGAGTGAAGCGCTATTGGTAAGAGGAATTGGTAAGGAAAACTTCAACTGTAAGTGTTGTTTTTATTTCTGTCTCCTTATTTGCTTTATAATGGAGAGAGCAAAAGTTGTTTTCCTGTTTGGGAAGTCTTCTACCCCTGCTGAGGTAGAACATGAGGCGCCTCCTGATGATATTGATCCATTTAAAATACCAATGAAAATATTGTTAAACCTGTTATGAATAACCACTATGTTGGGGATGGAACTGTCCACCCCGGTGATCATTTGTTGTATTTACATGAATTGTGCGAGTTGTTCAAGTGTGCAGGTATTACGATGGACGAAGTCAGGAAGAAATTATTCTCCATATCACTTGGTGGGAGAGCTGCGTATTGGTATAAACTGCTGAAGAACAGGGATTCTCTTGGATGGGAGGAATTGTACCTCTCTTTTATTCTAAATTTTATCCTCCAAGTGAAATTCATCAAGATCGGAATTCTATATATAACTTCTGGCCTCATGATGGAGAGAGTATTGCCCAAGCGTGGGGGAGATTAAAGGCATTAATGCTCAAATGTCCCATTCATGAGCTTCCTAAAAATATTATTGTTGATAACTTCTATGCAAGACTCTTGTTTGAAGATAAAACATTATTGGATACTTCATGTGCTGGATCATTCGCTCGTAATAAGAAGGAATTTAAATGGGATCTGCTTGATCGTATTGAAGAAAATACCGAAGCATGGGAGAACGACAAAGGTAGGGAGTCAGGTATAAAATATGACTTTGAATGCATTAAGACTTTTATGGACACTGATGTATTTTGAAATATGAAAAATGCTTATGGAATTGATTCTCAAGTTGTTGCAAATTATTATAAAACCTTTGCTGATTATTTTGGTTTGCCCAAGAAGGGGTTTGAAAAATATCATGAACCTTATAAAGATAAATCTGTTGTTCCTTTATCTAAAAGTATTGAAGATAATATTGTTGATCATATCATTCCTGAGCCTTATGTTGATAAAATTCCTTTTCCTGTTAAAGTGAAAGAACATTCTCTTATGGCTAGTGTGGTTAATAAAAGTGGTAAGTAAGCTAAAGAACCTGATGAACAAATTAAAGTTTAACCTTTTGTGGCTATAGTTAAAGAAATTGTTTCTTAAAATGTGGGAGAAGAGTATATTATATTTTGTGATGATGCTTCTAATGTTGTCTCTCATCCTGCAAAGCCAAGAAAGGCTAGTGTTCCTGTGTTATCTGTTAAAATTGGTGATCATTGCTATTATGGTTTATGTGATATTGGTGCAAGTTAAGGTGCTATTCCTTATGAGCTTTACAAAGAGATTATGCATGACATTGGTCCTAGCCAACTTGAAGATAGTGATGTGGTTATTCAACTTGCTAATAGAGAAACTATCTCTCCCATTGGTATTGTTAGAGATGTTGAAGTTCTATGTGGTAAGACTAAATATCCCGCTGATTTTCTAGTACTTGGTTCTGCTGCTAGTAAGACTTGTCCTATTATTTTTGGTAGACCTTTTCTGAATACTTGTGGAGCTGTTATAGATTGTAGGGAAGAGGGAATCCTTACTAAGTTTGCTGGTTTCATATGAATTCAATTTTTGAAATTTGCGAAAACTCCTTAAGAACCCGAATTGCCTAATGAAGATTTTAGAGTAGAATAACTTGCTTCTGTCTCTCTTGCTCCTACTAATTATATTCAGAAATTTATGGAAGATCATGAAGATGAAACTTTTATGGAAGAAAGAAATGAACTAGAGGACATATTCCTCGGTCAACCTATTCTTAAACATAATTTAAAAGTGGAAGACTTGGGTAAAACACTTCCATCTAGAGAGGATACTGTCTTTGATTTAAAGCCTTTGCTTGATAATCTTAAGTATGCTCATCTTGATGATAAGAAAATATATCCTGTTATTATTAGTGCTAACCTTTCAGGTAAAGAAGAAGAAAGATTCTTGGAAATATTGAAGAAACACCGTGGAGCTATGGGTTATACTTTGGATGATTTGAAAGGGACTTCCCCTACTATATGTCAACATTCTATTAATATGGAGCCCGATGCGAAGCCAGTTGTTGAACATAAACGCCGTTTAATACCTAAGATGAAGGAAGTGGTAAGAAATGAGGTATTAAAACTTCTTGATGCTGGTATCATTTATCCTATTGCTGATAGTAGATGTGTTAGTCATGTGCATTGTGGCCCTAAGAAGGGTGGAATTACTGTCGTACCTAATGATCATGATGAACTTATTCCTCAGAGAGTAGTTGTTGGTTATAGAATGAGCATTGATTTTAGAAAGGTTAATAAAGTTACAAAGAAAGATCATTATCCATTACCCTTTATTGATCAAATGTTGGAGAGATTAGCCAATAAAACTCATTTTTGCTTTCTTGATTGTTATTCTGCTTTCTCTCAAATTGCCGTTAAAACTCAAGATCAAGAGAAAACCACATTTACTTGTCCCTATGGTACTTATGCTTATAGGCGTATGCCTTTTGGTTTATGTAATGCTCCTGCTACTTTTCAAAGATGTATGTCTGCTTTCTTTCATAATTTTTGTGAGGAAATTGTGGAGGTGTTCATGGACGATTTCTCCGTCTATGGCACTTCTTTTGATAACTGCTTGCACAATCTTGATAAGGTTTTGCATGAAGAAACTAATCTTGTTCTTAATTGGGATAAATGCCACTTTATTGTTCTTGGACATAAAATTTCTGAAAGAGGTATTGAAGTTGATAGAGCTAAAGTGGAGGCAATTGAGAAAACGCCTTGCCCCCGAGATGTTAAAGGTATTCGTAGTATTCTTGGTCATGCTGGAGAAGGTTTATCAAAGACTTTGCCAAGGTATCAAAGCCTCTTACTAATCTCCTGCAAAAAGATATACCATTTGTTTTTTATGATGATTGTAAGGAAGCTTTTGAAACTCTTAAGAAAGCTTTAATAACTGCTCCTATTGTTCAACCACCTGATTGGAATTTTCCAGTTGAAATTATGTGTGATGCTAGTGATTTTGCTGTTAGTGGTGTTCTTGGACAAAGAATAGATAAGAAGTTAAATGTTATTCATTATGCTAGTAAGGCTCTTGATTCTGCTCAAAAGAATTATGCTACAACTGAAAAATAATTTCTAGCTGTTGTGTTTGCTTGTGATAAATTTAGACAATACATTGTTGATTCCAAAGTCGTTATTATACTGATCATGCTGCAATTAGATACCTTATGGAAAAGAATGATGCAAAACCTAGGCTTATTAGATTGGTACTATTGTTGCAAGAATTCGACTTACACATTGTAGATAGGAAAGGTGTTGATAATCTCGTTGTTGATAATTTGTCTAGATTGGAAAACATTGCTTATGATCCTGTACCTGTTAATGATAGTTTTCCTTATGAACAATTTGCTGCAATAAGGGTGAGTTCACGAGATAGCCCTTGGTATGCAGATTATGCTTACTTTATTGTTTCGAAGTATTGCCTCCAACCTTTTCAACTCAACAAAGAAGATTCTTTTATGACTTGAGGCATTATTTCTGGGATGAACCACACTTATATAAAGAAGGAGTTGATGGTATTATGCGAAGATGTGTTCCAGAGTATGAACAAAAAGAGATATTGAGAAAGTGCCATAGTAGCGCCTATGGAGGACATCACGCTGGAGATAGAACCGCACAAAAAGTTTTACAATCAGGTTTTTATTGGTCTATTCTTTTAATGATGCAAGAAAGTTTATTTTATCTTGTGATGAATGTCAAAGAGTTGGTAGTATCTCTAGACGTAATGAAGTGCCTTGAATTATTCTCTTGTTCTTGAACCGTTTGATTGTTGGGGATTTGACTTTATGTGTCTTTTCCCTTCTTCAGAAGGTAATACACATATAGTTGGTTCTATTGATTATGTTACCAAATGGGCAGAAGCTATTCCTACTAAAAGTGCTGATGGTGAAACATCATTAAAAATGCTTCAAGAAATTATTTTCCCTAGGTTTGGTGTTCCTAGATATCTTATGATTGATGGAGGTTCTCATTTTATTCATGGCGGTCTTAGAAAAGTTCTTGATAAATATGGTGTTAATCATAGAATTGCTTCAGCTTATCATCCTCAAACTAGTGGGCAAGTAGAATTATCAAATAGAGAAATTAAATCTATCTTGCAAAAGACTGTTAATAGAACGAGAAAGAATTGGGCTAGTAAATTGAATGATGCATTGTGGGCTTATAGAACTGCTTATAAAAATCCCATGGGTATGTCTCCTTATAAAATGGTTTATGGAAAAGCATGTCACTTGCCTTTAAAATTAGAACACAAAGCTTACTGGTGAGAAAAGATTGATTAATTTGAGTTCTTTAGGATAATGGAGAAGTGAAGCTTATGAAAATGCTAAACTCTTCAAAGAAAAAGTTAAAAGATGGCATGATAAAAGAATTCTCAAGAGATAATTTCATGTTGGTGTGAGAAAGTTCTATTGTATAGTTCTCGTCTTAGATTCTTTGCAGGGAAAATACTCTCCAAGTGGGAAGGACCATATGTTATTGTGGAGGTGTTTCGTTCGGGTGTGATAAAAATTGCTTCGCTCAAGGATGATTCTACGCAAGTGGTAAATGGACAAAGAATCAAGCATTACATTTCTGGAGATTCTTATAATGAAGATGTTGATGTTATTCAAGCAATTTATCTGGATAATTACATAAAAAAAATATTTCTGAGTTCGCAGAACCTGATACGGAAAAGGTACAGTTTCGGTAACAAAAAGTCCACGAATTTAATTTTTGGAAAACTGTGATTTATTTTTTGAAAATATAGAAACATATGAGACAAAAACGAACAGGACACGAGGTCCGAAGCGACGTCACCACCTCGTGGAGCGGGCCCCTTCCTGGCCGAGCCACCAGGTGATGAGGAGGCCTCGGAGCCCCTCTCCTACTCGGTTTCGTGTTGTTGCCTTCCTTCTATTTCATAAATTTTTGCTATATACTCACCCGAGGCCCCCGAGGTCCGTATGTTGTGTTTTCGACACGTTTTTGTTTCGAGCTGTTGCTGTCCAGATGTCGTCTCAAGGATCTTGCTCCGAAGACTATGCACTTCGTCGCCAACGTGAACTTCTTCAAGATCTTGATCAAGGGTCTTTTGTTGGATGGGCGGACGATGAGAAGGCGAAGGCTAGGCGCAAGGACATGGATGAGAGCGTCATGAAGGAGGTGAAGAAGATGCAAGCAGCAAAGAAGGATCGCGCAAGAAAGGGAACAAGCAAGCCTATCTTTGTGGGATCAATTAATCCCCAGCGTGCTTTTTCTCATAGCATGAAGGGAGCGATACCACCTGTTCCAGATCTTAGTTCTTTTCCAGAAGCAACTGAAACTCTTCGAGTCACGGATCAGTTTTGCGAGCAGTATTGTGTACTTAGGAAGGAGGTGGATATACTTCCAGAGGAGAATAATAGGCTCCGCAAGATGTTGGAGCGTTACCTTACTCCACTTCGAGTCGTTCCACCATCGCCATTGAGGGAGTAATTCATCATCGGCATTGGCATCTCCCTTTGCTTGTTCCAAGCTTGGGGGGGAGTGCCGCGGTATCACCATTCTCATTCATCTTTTACTTTTTAGTAGTGTCATATCATGAGTAGGGAAGTTATCTTATATTATGGTTTGCAACGTGGAAGTATCTCTCTTTTAGTTGGTTATCTATGTATCCCTTGGTGTGAGTTGCTGTTATTGAATATTAATGAGAAGTGTTATCATTTATTTTCCGTACACTTCATTTTAGGTTGCAACTTTTAACATGTATGATTGATCCTGTCATTTAGTATTGGTGATCACTTTGGGAACATATGGTAAATCTTTTGGCTTTGGCAAACTTAGCATTGGTCCGTAGCTACAACACTTTGAGACTTAAGAGAAAAAAGAATTACATGTAGAATATAGCATTCATTGATCTTTCTCACTTATCCATGACGAGCTTAGTATTCACAACTTAAAATTGTTTGTGCTTTCAAGTAAGAATTGTATGATTGTCTTTTACTACATGTATGCTTGTTTGTATCCTTCAACTCTTATGCTTGCTACCAAACCTTGCTAGCCAAAAGACCTGTATCGAGAGGGAATGCTTCTCATACATCCAAACCTTGAACCCAAACCCCTGCCATCTGTGTCCACCATATCTACCTAATATGTGGTATATTGCGCCACTCCAAGTAAATACTTCTTGTGCTATCTTTATTCAAAATTATTATCCCTGATTTGTGTCAATGTTCACTAGCTCATGAGGAAATAATAGTTTCGGTTTGTCATCTTCCGTACTAATTAGGTAACCCATGACTTGCATGCTACATCTGCTCGTCATTAATATTGCAAAGGGGTGGTCAGACCACTATAATATCAAAGGTTGAGTTTTTCAAAAAATATAAGCACCCCTCCATGGTTTGTGATTGATTGGTGGGCACCCGTGAATTCAGCTCTCCATGGTTATGTTAGAAAGGTGGGGAGGAGTGTCATGGCTGTGAAAGTAAAGAGAAAAAGAAGATGAATATCATAAAGGCTTGTTTAAAAAAAATTGAACAACCCTTAACTTGCTTAGTATTGAAGATGACAAGAACTCTGTTACAAATCGTTGACAACAACAAACACCGCTCAAAAACTTACTTTTATGCTCTCTATATGATTTCAAAAAGCTATAAAACAAAAAGATCTAGCACATGCTTGTATCTCTGCTTCCCTTTGCGAAGGGCCTATCATTTACTTTATGTTGAGTCAATAAACCTATCTCCTTCTATTTTAAGCAAGCATTTGAGTTGATTGTGAGTCAATCGTTCATACATTAGTATTGTTAATCATGTCTTTCATTCTTTCTTACTTAGCACATTGTTGGTATCTAATTAATTTGATTTTTGGATCTATCAACCTATAAAGAGGGCTGTTTTATAAACTAAGCTCAATTTGTCGGGGGGCTGCCCCCGGGGTAGGGCAGAACCCAGTACATATCAGCAGTATGGCTACAGGGAATGACCTTTGGGCAGTGTTAAGAGCTGTCCTTTGGTATGCTGAAGGGGCAACTTGACCCTTGGGTGGTTGTCAGACCAGAGTGCCTCTTGGAGGCCACAAGGGTCATCTGGGGAGAATATAAATAGACCCCCAGACCCCAAGAGCGGCCCAAGCACCAGTAGAGGGTTCCTCTAAGAACCAGTTTCTCGAAGATGTCTTTGATGAGAGCCTAAGCCATCTTCATGAAACTGGGCCTAGAGATACTTCTCTTATGTGGCTACCCGGATTCTAAGTGGAACCCGGTGCTGGCCGGAAGGGTTGTCCGGCATGAAGGTATGTCGGGGTCGGCCGGCATGGTCCCGGGTAGAGGACAACCCGGGTCGACCGACTAAAGCATCCCGGGATAAGTCTAACCGGATCACCCACCCCGGTTCTCGCTATTTATCTTTGTCGTGCAGGAATGTTCTATGGAACGGCCGGAGTGAGAAACCGACATGGGGCATGTCGGACGGAGGTCAAGGCACAGGTGCAGGTTTTCCTCCTGACACGGGGGAAATCATATCCCTCCTGACACGGAAGGATAGTCACCTCCCGCCTGACACGGGAGCATGTCAGCCGGTATGACGACGCTACGACAAGACCGGACATGCCTAGGCCGGCAATCCAGAAAAGGCTACTGGGCATGGGCGGAGACATGTCTTTTCTCTGTCAGGGGGAAAATGATGAACCAGGACGGCGCCTGCAGTCCTTGCCGGCATGATGACGGCAAGGCTATGCCGGATAGCTCGGCGGCTAGGTCGCACTAGCCGGTGTCGACATAACCATTGGCCTGACCGGTGTGCCCAAGCCAGATTAGGGTTTCCAGCCCTCCTGACCGGAACTCTATAAAAGGCGCCATAACTCCTCCTGTGGAGGGACGACCAACTTGTATGCCAGAACTATAGTCTCATTTACTCCTAGAGCATTTACTCCCTCTCCCTCTCTAGTTCATCTAGTTCATCACCAAAACAGCTCAAGGAGCAAGTTGTAGATCTTGTGATATACATACAGTGAGAGGAAAGGCAGGAGTAGGGGTCTTACCACCTCACGAGGACCCCGAACCTGGGTATATCGTGTGTGTTGTCTTGCCTTCGCGCATTTGCTTGTGTTTTGGACATGTTCGGGTGTGTTCTTCGGTGTTCTTGAGTGTTTCGAACTCCCTTACCGTGTGAGCTTCTTAGCTCGCTAGCCCTCCCCGGATCCATCAGCGTCCATCGGCCCCACACATTAGCCATCCTATGGCATCTGCCGTGATACCACCATGACCGTTGGAGATGGCTGATGTACACATCCGGATGGGTTCCACCATCCACTCCAACATCCGCGTTCTCTCCGGCCTCATCGTCAGGCTCGGCGAGATGGACTTCGTCAGCGACAATGCTGGCTGCTTCCAAAATCGGGCCTTCCTGGTGAACGGCTGCCTCATCGACTTCGCCGTCTTCACCACCTACGTCGCCACCGAGATCATCTGCGAATACCCGGACGTCGTGCAGGATGCCGAGGTTCCCCCCGTGTTCCGCGCCACCCGGGATCAGCGTACCGATCGCCTTGCGAGCTGCGTCGTGGTCATGATGGCCAGGGTAGCCGAGGAGGTGTTCGAGGATGCCGCTGACGGCGAAGCCAGCGGTGGCCGACCTCGCACGGCGAAACCTCCTCAGGAGCGGGGTGCTTCTCGGGATGGTGATCCTCAACCCTCCCAGCATCGGCGTAGGATGGATCCCCTCTCGGGTTTGGTTGCCAAGTTGGCTGTTCCCTTGGCAGCTGACGCTGATGCCCAAGTCACCACTGCTGACTTGGAAGAGCATTACTGATTATTGCATGCTGAGGCACAAGAAATCGCCGAGATTCGGCGTGAGCTTAGTGCTAGCCTCCGGGAGTACAATGCCGCTCACGGATTCCCTAGGATAGATTCCAGGGACAAGCGCATTGCGGACTTGCGCAAGAAAGACAAGGTGATGAACGATGAGTTGGCTGGGGGTGCTGCACCTAGCCACAACGGAACAGCTAGTCATGCCTCGGATGACAAGCCGGTATACAGCTCGCCCGCCAAAACACTTAGGGCTGCAGAGACAGCTATGGCCGAGTTAGCTGGGTTATCCGGAGAAGCCCGACGTAAGCAGTAGGAGCGGGTCAACGAGTTAGTCATCGAGGCTAGTCGGCAGAACAAGGCCTTTAAGAAGAAGAACCGGGGAGCAGGATCCCAAGTGTACTCGGCTAGGGCCGAGAGCAACAGGTCAGGAGGAGAGGCTTCCTCTCCCCATCCGAGTAAAAGCAAGAGCGGGAGTCGAAGTCGCGGCTCCGTGAAGAACAAGCACTTGCAGACGTATGACCCGGCCTTTGCCGTAATACAACAAGCCGAGCAGAACAATGCAGGTCGGGCTCAAAGCAGCCAAGGGCGGTGGTAACCAAGGTGTAGGAAATAAAAATCCGGCTAGACGTGGTAATCCACCTCGGAATCCACCGCAGAATCAGGGAAACGGGCAGAGGGACGCCGCCTCCGTGCCACAGCAGGCTGCGGTTCCTGTGGTGAACCGGCATGATGATGGTAACTCGAGGTTGCAGCAGGTCGGGTACCAGCGAAACGAGAAACCTCTGGGATCCCGGATAGGAACTCGGCAGCTGGATCCGGCTGATGCCAGGTACAAGCTCGACTAGATTACCAGTCTGATTGATAGAGGAGCAAGGCCCTCTGGGACCTGCCTGCTGTAGCACCCCAACCTTTATTAAAGTTGGAACACCTGTGTTATGTGCTAGTCCCTGGATCACTGCCAGCACCACAGTACAAAATATAAAGTATCATTGCATAAGTATTAAATTACTACAACGAGATCCAAAATAATAGCCAATAAGGCTTTATTACAAATTGCATAGCCATGAAGGCTAGCTAAAGTTCAAAGTTCACAGCGAAAGCAAGAAATAACATTGAGCCTCATCTTCAAGCATGCGCCACAGGCAGTCATGTTGGGTGTAGACTCGAGCCAATCATTCATCATCAGAAATTCCTGCACATTGGAATATGCAGCTCCCGAAGGAGGTCAATACAATGATGTATTGGCAAGTGACTATGGTGGATAAATATACTGGCAAGTCTAACATCTATATGCATAATTGGCTTGGTGGAGTTGAAGGCTATTTGCAGAAAGCAAGTTTTCTCCTATCATTTTATAAAACACTTTTATTTCTCGAAGACTTGGCACCGAGGGACAAAGCCCAGGTGCACTAACAATTCTTTCCTTAGTCAAAATTTTACTTTATGAAAACAGTGTTGAGATTCTTCTGCCCATGCTTGTCCAGTTGCTCGAAGTAGTCCATTTCCGGGGACACGGCTGAGATCTCAGATTGTCGACTCTGCAGAGGTTGTGCACTTTCACCTTTAGACTCAATTTGTCCGAGAAATCCTATACACGCGGAGTGTATTATGGAAAGGAGAGAATTGAGACAAGAACTTTCAGAAGAAGAATGCAACCATACTAGCGAGACCCGTTCCACCTATCAACTCTACATCTGCTTGTCAAGCCGACAGGTTGCACTCCCACAACTTAATCATTCTAGACAGAGCCCATTGTCAAAAGATTGCACGGGAAGCTTCTAAACTTGGAGGGACTTGGTAATCTCTTCGTTCCTGGGTGGCCGTCCACAAGTGTACTTCTGGGTAACAACCACCATACTCATGGCCCTAAGTAGAATAGACATTCATCCTAGGCGATGACAACCACAAGCATAGTCCCAAAAGCCACTCAACATAAACCATAACAACCAATTCCACCCAGAAGTGAATTTTAGATTTTAACACTTAGAAACATTTCCATAACATGGCAACATTTTTATAGCATGGCTAAGCAACTAATAAAATCTTTTCATGGCTGCTTAGGGAAAAAGGGTGGCTACATACTACTAGGATATTTGCAAAATACCAACTAACTTAGCATTATAAAATAAATCAAAATCCCTATCATGCACACTACTCAAAAACATACTACTTATGCATATAGAAAATATGGGATATTGTATGAATGTCACTTGCCTTGGTAACAGGAGGAACAAGCACAGCAAGAATAACAATCACAAGCAAGTCCTTCCTCTTCTTCACAATCTAGCACAACATTGAATAACATAAATACCAACACCAAATCATCACAACACTAAACATAATCATGTATGCATGAATGATATGTTATGATGATAAGACACACTTTTTAATAATTCTCATTTTCTGTCATTAATAAATGAATATAATGTTTAGGTATTTCTTATTTTATTTATCAATTAGATAATTTAAATTAATATAGTAAAACTTTGATTTCTATAATTACAACTTTTATTGTTTTTATGACATCTTCAATTTGGACATTTATTAATATTGCTGGACAGAGGGAAATTATACAATCTCAAAACGATTACTTTTATTTCTAAATCATTTTTATTAATTAAGTTATTATTTTAATGGCCGAAATACTCCTCTGATAATTATTCAATTTATATTTTGTCAAAGGGAAAAACAAATAATGTAGAATTAAACTACATGAGCAGATCTTTCCAATGACATAAAGTTTATTAAATTTGGACTTACAGATCAAAAGTTATGAATTTTGCAAGTTTTATCTATTTTCTGTTTTATTTCTAAAATTTCCTGCGAAAAAGAAATTAAATGGGCTACGTGGCACAATCTTATTGGTCGGTACCGCTTCGGCGCGGATCGGCTGCGAGAGCCGTCCGATCTAAATTAAAATGGACGCGCGAGATCTAATTGATCTAGATCCATTGGATCTAGATCTAACGGTCCACGATTCGTTGACCAAAAAACAGGCGGCGCGGTCACCGGAGACGCGCGGTGCGCGGCGGAGCCATGGACGGCGTTCGCGCCCGAGGTGTGCTACGATGCTAAGAGGAAAAAGGAGCTCACCAGGAGATGCGCGACGTCGTGGGGAGGGCGATGGCGCGGTGATTATTACCGGAGCGTCCTCGTCTTCCCGGAAGAGCTCGCCGGAGTTGCGCACGGCGTCGGTTTCTCTCAGTCGTGGATGGAGGCGAGGTTTCGCTGCAAAAACACATGCTCCACTATGTCAACTCGATGCGCACGGCTCACAGGGAGCGAAGGGAGGTGGAATGGAGGTCCGAGGTGGCCGGAGTTGCTCGGGCGGCGGAGTTCTTACCGACGGCGACGGCGGAATAGCGCGAGCTCGTGCGGGCAGCCTATGGGCTCTCGGGAGGTGAGGATTGGGGCAATCGGACGAGAACGGAGAGGGGTATTAGTAGGAGGGGGAGGCGAGGTAAGGGGAGCAGTAAATCGCTCGTAATCGTGCGAATCAAATCCGCCGTTTCCTGTCGGGGTCGGGGGCGAGATTTGGGGAAGAACGTTTCCGCGGGGGTGATGACAGGTGGGTCCCACCTGTCAGCGTCTGCTGGCAAGCGCGCTGGGCGCTGGGCCGCTGGCGGGCTGCTCGGCTACGCGCGCGCGGCAGATAGTTACGGGCCACGGCCCACTCGCTCCGAAATTCGATTATTTTTATTTAAAACCCTTTTCTGTTTTTAATTATTGATTTCAAAAAAGATTTTTAAATCTATTCAAAACATTTCAGAAAAATTCATAAAAATATGTTTTGGAAAGCTTATTGAAAATGGAACTTTTTAACATTATTCTTGCCCATATATAAATTGGTAAAATTTTATTTATTAATGTAGTTTTAAATAAACACTTTATGGAATTTGTAGATTATTTATATTTAGATTTGAAGTTTTATTTAATATTTTTGTGAGGTATTCTTATGCTCAATGATGCATGATGCTTAAATGCAAGTTTTAAATTTTTGCAAAATTTGGGATGTTACAGACTAACCCCCTTAAGAGGAAGCTCGCCCTCGAGCTTCAGAAGGATTAGCAAATAGGTGTGGATGGTCTTCTCGGAGGTCGTCCTCTCGTTCCCAGGTGGCTTCTTCCTCTGTGTGATGGTTCCATTGGACTTTACAGAACTTGATGGTTTTGGTACGGGTGACTCTTTCTGCGGTCTGCAATATCTTGATGGGTTTCTCTTCGTAGGTCAGATCACTCTCCAATTGTACTTCTTCAAGGGGTACATTATCCTTCAAAGGAATTCCCATCATTTCGGGGTGACATTTCTTCAGCTGACTGACATGGAACACATTATGTACCGCAGACAGAGTTTCGGGTAACTCTAACTCATATGCCACCTCACCCTTACGGGACAGGATCTTAAAAGGTCCAATAAACCGAGGTGCTAACTTTCCTTTAATTCCAAACCTCTTTACACCCCTGAGTGGCGACACTCTAAGATAAGTTCTGTCACCCACCTCGTAGGCGATTTCTCTACGTTTTGAATCCGCGTGGCTTTTCTGGCGTGACTGAGCTATCTTCAACCTATCTTTAATTAATCTGACTTTCTCTTCAGCTTCTTGGATTATATCAGGTCCAAAGAAACTTCGTTCTCCTACACCACTCCACAATAATGGGGTTGTACATTTCTTCCCATATAAAGCCTCAAATGGGGCCATCTCAATGCTAGCTTGAAAACTATTATTGTAGGAGAACTCGGCATAGGGTAGATTGTCATCCCAACTAGACCCATAATCAAGTGCACACGCTCTTAACATATCTTCTAGAATCTGATTTACTCTTTCAGTCTGACCATCCGTTTGCGGCTGGAATGCCGTACGGAACTCCAACCTAGTTCCCAGTGACTCATGC
Source organism: Poa annua (assembly GCA_026929855.1). Lineage (NCBI taxonomy): Eukaryota > Viridiplantae > Streptophyta > Magnoliopsida > Poales > Poaceae > Poa > Poa annua. Next base: position 32,579,901 of record CM049428.1, read on the forward strand.
AACTGCATCCAAAAATGGGAAGTGAACTGGGTCCCTCTATCGGACACGATACTCTTGGGGACGCCGTGTAAACACACAATCCTCTTCATGTATATATCAGCTAGCTTTGCGCTGGTATAGGTGGTTTTCACGGGTATAAAGTGGGCTATTTTGGTTAAGCGACAAACAATAACCCAAATAGAATCATACCCAGATCTGGTCCTTGGTAACCTGGTGATGAAATCCATCCCAATAGAATCCCACTTCCAGTCCGGTACCTTCAATGGTTGCAAAAGTCCTGCTGGTTTCTGATGCTCAGCCTTTACTCGACTGCATACATCGCATTTAGCTATATATTCTGCTATTTCTCTTTTCAGGTTGTTCCACCAAAATCTCTCCTTCACATCCATATACATCTTGGTATTTCCTGGATGAATGGAGTAAGGTGTTTCATGGGCTTCTTGCAGAATTAACTTCCTAAGATCAGGATCATTTGCCACACATACACGTTTTTCAAACCACAAGGTTCCTTGCTCATCTTCATGAAATCCCTTGGCTTTTCCTGCTCTCAAATTGGCTTTGATTTCTTCAATATCCTTGTGTCCCTTCTGAGCTTCACGTATATTGTCCATCAAATTTGGTTGTAATACCAACGAAGCTACAAAACCTTCTGGCACCACTTCCAATCGGAGGTCCTTGAATGCCTTGCATAAATCCTCAGGTATTTCTCCTGCCGTGAGGCCATTCAAGTAAACCTTACGACTCAGGGCATCAACTACTACATTAGCCTTTCCAGGATGATATTGAAGACTTAGGTCATAATCCTTGATAAGTTCTAACCATCTTCTCTGCCTCATGTTCAATTCTTTCTGTGTGAAAATATACTTCAAACTTTTGTGGTCAGTGAACACTTCACATCTTTTTCCCATGAGGTAGGGTCTCCAAGTTTTTAGGGCATGTACTACTGAGGCTAACTCGAGATCATGAATGGGGTAATTTGTTTCATGCTTCTTGAGCTGTCTAGAGGCATAAGATGCCACTCTGCCTTCTTGCATCAGCACACTCCCCAGACCTTGGCGTGAAGCATCACAGTAAACTTGGAATTCTTTCTCTAAATCAGGTAAACACAGAACTGGGGCTGAAACTAGTCGTTTCTTTAATTCCTGAAAACTGGCTTCGCACGCGTCAGTCCATTCAAATTTCTTCTCCTTCTTTAATAATTCTGTCAGTGCCTTGGCGATTTTGGAAAAGTTTTCTATAAACCTTCGGTAGTATCCTGCTAGACCAAGAAAACTTCGTAATTCTCCAACATTCTTTGGTGGTTCCCAATTGGTTACAGCTGAGACCTTTTCAGGGTCCACTGCTATACCCTCCTTGGATACTATGTGTCCTAGAAATGCGACTTGTTCCAACCAAAATTCACACTTGCTGAATTTGGCATATAACTTATGTTCACGTAGTCTCTGTAATACTAGGCGCAAATGCTCTTCATGATCTTTGTGACTCTCGGAGTAGATTAGAATGTCATCTATGAACACTACCACGAACTTGTCCAGAAAATCCATGAACACTTTATTCATCATATTCATGAAATAAGCTGGAGCATTGGTTAAACCAAATGGCATTACGGTATACTCATAAGAGCCATATCTTGTAACAAACGCTGTTTTTGGTATATCCATCTCTCTAACTTTCATTTGGAGATATCCTGATCGAAGATCAATCTTGGAGAACACACATGCACCTTTCAATTGATCAAATAATTCATTTATCTTGGGTTACGGATACTTGTTCTTGATGGTGTGTTCATTTATATCTCTGTAGTCCGTGACTAATCTCTGGGTTTGATCTTTCTTTTTGGCAAAAAGGACTGGCGCTCCCCAGGGCGAAGAACTTGGACGGATAAATCCTTTCAAAAGGTGTTCCTCCAGTTGCTTCTTGAGTTCTTTCAGTTCATCGACGGCCATTGGGTAAGGTCTCTTGGCTATTGGTCCGGTACTCGGTTTTAGTTCAATGAGAAATTCCACATCTCTATCAGGTGGCATTCCCGGTAATTCTTCTGGGAATACATCTGGGTACTGTTGGACAATTAGCACATCACCAAGGCTAACCCCCTTAAGAGAATTTAGCCTAACTTTCTTAAGTTCGAAAGTTGATCTGAATTTAATCTTATGTTTTTCTGGGGTGGTGAGGGTGATAGCTCTGTTTGCACAGTCTATGATTCCTTCAAAACGGGTCATCCAATCCATTCCGATAATAACATCCAAACCTTGGGTTTCTAGGATGACTAAGTCTGCTGGAAAAAGGTATTTTCCAATCCTTAATTCTAACTGCCTACAACCTCAATTTACTATCATCTCACCCCCAGGTGAACTCACTCTAATGGGTTTTCCTAAGCTTTCCTCGGCTAGCCCATGCTTGTTTACAAAAGCTCTTGATATGAATGAATGTGATGCTCCAGTATCAAATAAGACCAATGCTGGAAAAGAATTGAGCAGGAACTTACCAATCACAGCGTCAGGTTCATCATGAACTTCTTCCACGTTGAGGTGATTTACTTGTCCCTTCTGGAAAGGATTGGGCTTGGAATTTTCATCCGCCTTTCTCTCTGGGCAATCAGTAGCATAGTGTCCCGTCTTCTTGCACTTGAAGCAAGTCACATTAGACAGGTCTTTCTTTCCTTCAGTGTTAGGACGAGGATTTCCATTTCCATGATTATGACCATGGTGATGGTTTCCCTTGAATCCACCATTATTTCCTTTATACCCTCCATTGTGGTTATGACCATGATGCTTTTGGCCACTACCATTGTTGGAGTAGTTCCAGGGTTTATGGCCACTGACTTCTGAGGTGTGTGGTTTCTTGTGAGCCACTTCAGTGTTACCCTTACTTGCACCAAACTTCCTCTTCCTATTCTCTTCCTTTCTTATGTTGTTGTCCAGAGTGATTGCTTGATCCAGCAGAGCTTGATAGGAGCATATGCCACAGACAAGGGTATCTTCAGTTCTCCCCGAAGTCCATTTAGGAATTTTTCCTTCCTTTTTGCATCAGTGTCGATGTCTTCTGGTGCGTACCTTGATAGCGTACATAAATCATCTATATACTCCTTCAGAGTTCTACCTCCCTGTCTCAAGCTACGAAACTCCTCCTTCTTCAGGTTCATTATGCCAGAGGAGATGTGAGCATTGCGGAAACCATCCTTGAACGCATCCCAAGTCATGCCATCCAAGGGATGGGTCACTTGATAGGTCTCCCACCACATGGCAGCAGGTCCTTCCAATAGGTGAGGAGTGAACCTCACCTTTTCTGCCTCAGAACAATCACAGGTTACTAAGTCCTTGTTGACGGAACGGAGTCAGTCATCCGCCACTATGGGTTCAGTAGCAGAGGAGAACTTATTAGGTCTAAGCCTAAGAAACCTTGCAAGTCTGTCCACCGGAGGTGGGGTTGGTGGTGGATGGTTGTTATTGTTGTTGTTGTTGTTGTTGGTTGCTGCAATGAACTGGGTCATCATGGTCATCAGTTGGGCTTGAGCTGCCATCAGTTGTTGCATAGTTTCGCTATTGTCGGGATCACGACGTGGAGGCATCTGTGGGGTTTTTGCATGGATGAGTAAAAGATAGATAGATCTATAAAGAGGAACCTTTCCCATGCACAAAACAATCCAGTCAAGCACACCATCAATCAACACACCACTCATAAAGCAATCAGCAAACAATTCAAAACCTTTGGTTTTAGGAAAACGATATAAAAGTTTGGAAAATAACTCGCGAGGTTCCGAGGATACAAGGGAAGGTACTGCCTTACCACAAGTTGGTAGGTCAATACAAGATCAAGACAATGTGGTGTATGATAAGTGGTAGTCTCACTAACTAACTACTCGACCATATCTTCTTCCTCCTCTTCAATTTACTGTATCTCGATTCCTTCATTGGCGAGTACATCCTTGAGTTCCTTTACTTCTTTCTCCAGGGCAAGATTCTTTTCTTGCAGCTCTCTCTTCTCAGTACAAAGCCTCTTGATCAAGTCACTATCAGCCTCGAACTCGACTTCATTGCTCTCGAGTTCTGCCTTTTGTTCCTTGATGATCTTGTTCTTCTCTTGAACTCTTTTCTCTTATCTCCTGTACTTCTCCTCTTGTGCAGCGAATCTCTCTTCCTGTGCCTTAGTCACTTCCTCCTGAACCTTCACCTTATCTTCGTTCTCTTTAAGTAAGGCACATAACTCATCGTTCTTCAGGAGCTCGGTGCGTCGATCTTCATATAGTTCGGTGACAAGGATTTCCAGTTCCTAGAAATAAAGGCTAAGGGGTTTTGCCTTGCCTCTTTCTCCGACATCATACAGGTAAGGTTCTCCATCTTCGTTTCTTCTTCCAAAGAAAATGGAGTAGTGGCCCCTCAACTCTAGGCTGTAGCGTCCGCAGAGGCGCCCAATCAAATCTTGCATGACTAGATTGAGCCCTTTGTCTTTGGATCCACTAACCATTTTGATCTCGAGTGGGGGCTCCTCTCCACGTCCTGGTTGTGTTGCTTTTATTCCCCAGCAACCCTCTTTATTAAACTTCTTCAGAATAAAGCCCTTTAATTGGGGTAGTGGTAACCCTATCTTCTCGCCGATGTCGAGGAGGTAACAGCCAAAACGGGTGTTCTCGAAGTCCTCCGCACTGGTGAAGTGAAAGCTCGTCATCCTTTAGGTAGGAAAGAAGGGAAAATTAGAACAAGAATTGCATAAGATAAGGAAGTACTAGTTATGGAGTTTATTATTACTTTAGGGGGAATACTAAATCAAAATCCTAAGGTGATCAACAGATATTAACAACTCTTCGTAAATTGGATTTTTCACTATAGTGAGAGAGACAGACACCCGGCCAGCCACTTATATTGTGGAACAGGTCTCATGTACGTGGACATGTAAAGTTTGTCCCGGGCCGCTTCATCCCACCATGCCGTTAGAATCCAACATACTTCAAAGATGGTAACATTATGATCAAAAAGGGCTTAACCAATCCTAGGGGCTCGAACCTACAGGCAACACTTTGCTCTGATACCATTTTGTAGCACCCCAACCTTTATTAAAGTTGGAACACCTGTGTTATGTGCTAGTCCCTGGATCACTGCCAGCACCACAGTACAAAATGTAAAGTATCATTGCATAAGTATTAAATTACTACAACGAGATCTAAAATAATAGCCAATAAGGCTTTATTACAAATTGCATAGCCATGAAGGCTAGCTAAAGTTCAAAGTTCACAGCGAAAGCAAGAAATAACATTGAGCCTCATCTTCAAGCATGCGCCACATGCAGTCATGTTGGGTGTAGACTCGAGCCAATCATTCAGCATCAGAAATTCCTGCACATTGGAATATGCAGCCCCCGAAGGAGGTCAATACAATGATGTATTGGCAAGTGACTATGGTGGATAAATATACTGGCAAGTCTAACATCTATATGCATAATTGGCTTGGTGGAGTTGAAGGCTATTTGCAGAAAGCAAGTTTTCTCCTATCATTTTATAAAACACTTTTATTTCTCGAAGACTTGGCACCGAGGGACAAAGCCCAGGTGCACTAACAATTCTTTTCTTAGTCAAAATTTTACTTTATGAAAACAGTGTTGAGATTCTTCTGCCCATCCTTGTCCAGTTGCTCGAAGTAGTCCATTTCCGGGGACACGGCTGAGATCTCAGATTGTCGACTCTGCAGAGGTTGTGCACTTTCACCTTTAGACTCAATTTGTCCGAGAAATCCTATACACGCGGAGTGTATTATGGAAAGGAGAGAACTGAGACAAGAACTTTCAGAAGAAGAATGCAACCATACTAGCGAGACCCGTTCCACCTATCAACTCTACATCTGCTTGTCAAGCCGACAGGTTGCACTCCCACAACTTAATCATTCTAGACAGAGCCCATTGTCAAAAGGTTGCACGGGAAGCTCCTAAACTTGGAGGGACTTGGTAATCTCTTCGTTCCTGGGTGGCCGTCCACAAGTGTACTTCTGGGTAACAACCACCATACTCATGGCCCTAAGTAGAATAGACATTCATCCTAGGCGATGACAACCACAAGCATAGTCCCAAAAGCCACTCAACATAAACCATAACAACCAATTCCACCCAGAAGTGCATTTTAGATTTTAACACTTAGACATATTTCCATAACATGGCAACATTTTTATAGCATGTCTAAGCAACTAATAAAATCTTTTCATGGCTGCTTAGGGAAAAAGGGTGACTACATACTACTAGGATATTTGCAAAATACCAACTAACTTAGCATTATAAAATAAATCAAAATCCCTATCATGCACACTACTCAAAAACATACTACTTATGCATATAGAAAATATGGGATATTGTATGAATGTCACTTGCCTTGATAACAGGAGGAACAAGCACAGCAAGAATAACAATCACAAGCAAGTCTTTCTTCTTCTTCACAATCTAGCACAACATTGAATAACATAAATACCAACACCAAATCATCACAACACTAAACATAATCATGTATGCATGAATGATATGTTATGATGATAAGACACACTTTTTAATAATTCTCATTTTCTGTCATTAATAAAAGAATATAATGTTTAGGTATTTCTTATTACTTATCAATTAGATAATTTAAATTAATATAGTAAAACTTTGATTTCTATAATTACAACTTTTATTGTTTTTATGACATCTTCAATTTGGACATTTATTAATATTGCTGGACAGAGGGAAATTATACAATCTCAAAACGATTACTTTTATTTCTAAATCATTTTTATTAATTAAGTTATTATTTTAATGGCCGAAATACTCCTCTGATAATTATTCAATTTACAATTTGTCAAAGGGAAAAACAAATGATGTAGAATTAAACTACATGAGCAGATCTTTCCAATGACATAAAGTTTATTAAATTTGGACTTACAGATCAAAAGTTATGAATTTTGCAAGTTTTATCTATTTTCTGTTTTATTTATAAAATTTCCTGCGAAAAAGAAATTAAATGGGCAACGTGGCGCAATCTTATTGGTCGGTACCGCTTCGGCGCGGATCGGCTGCGAGAGCCGTCCGATCTAAATTAAAATGGACGTGCGAGATCTAATCGATCTAGATCCATTGGATCTAGATCTAACCGTCCACGATTCGTTGACCAAAAAACGGGCGGCGCGGTCACGGGAGACGCGCGGTGCGCGGCGGAGCCATGGACGGCGTTCGCGCCCGAGGCGTGCTACGATGCTAAGAGGAAAAAGGAGCTCACCAGGAGATGCGCGACGTCGTGGGGAGGGCGATGGCGCGGTGATGATTACCGGAGCGTCCTCGTCTTCCCGGAAGAGCTCGCCGGAGTTGCGCACGGCGTCGGTTTCTCTCGGTCGTGGATGGAGGCGAGGTTTCGCTGCAAAAACACACGCTCCACTATGTCAACTCGATGCGCACGGCTCACAGGGAGCGAAGGGAGGTGGAATGGAGGTCCGAGGTGGCCGGAGTTTCTCGGGCGGCGGAGTTCTTACCGACGGCGACGGCGGAATAGCGCGAGCTCGTGCGGGCAGCCTATGGGCTCTCGGGAGGTGAGGATTGGGGCAATCGGACGAGAACGGAGAGGGGTATTAGTAGGAGGGGGAGGCGAGGTAAGGGGAGCAGTAAATCGCTCGTAATCGTGCGAATCAAATCCGCCGTTTCTTGTCGGGGTCGGGGGCGAGATTTGGGGAAGAACGTTTCCGCGGGGGTGATGACAGGTGGGTCCCACCTGTCAGCGTCTGCTGACGAGCGCGCGGGGCGCTGGGCCGTTGGCGGGCTGCTCGGCTACGCGCGCGCGGCAGATAGTTACGGGCCACGACCCACTCGCTCCGAAATTCGATTATTTTTATTTAAAACCCTTTTCTGTTTTTAATTACTGATTTCAAAAATGATTTTTAAATCTATTCAAAACATTTCAGAAAAATTCATAAAAATATGTTTTGGAAAGGTTATTGAAAATGGAACTTTTTAACATTATTCTTGCCCATATATAAATTGGTAAAATTTTATTTATTAATGGAGTTTTAAATAAACACTTTATGGAATTTGTAGATTATTTATATTTAGATTTGAAGTTTTATTTAATATTTTTGTGAGGTATTCTTATGCTCAATGATGCATGATGCTTAAATGCAAGTTTTAATTTTTTGCAAAATTTGGGATGTTACACCTGCTTTGGACCTCGGATCATGCGGGAGCCAGCTGTGAGAAATTTTCAGCTCAACCGGGGTGCCAAGACCTATGACGGCAGTTCGAAGCCGGAGGATTGGCTGATCGACTATGTAACTGCAGTAAGCATAGCCGGAGGAAACAGGCGCTGGGCGGTACGATATGTGCCGCAGATGTTGGAAGGTCCTGCCAGGATCTGGCTGAACAACTTGAGGACTGACCGCATAGACTATTGGTTAGATTTCGAAGAGGCCTTCATCAGCAACTTCACCAGCACCTACATGAGGCCAAACCGACCTCAGCAGCTTGCAATTTGCAAGTAGAGGGATAATGAGACGGACCGGGAGTATCTTACTCGGTGGAGCAACATTTGCGAAGGGGTTGTTGAGGCGCAGGCTATATCTTGGTTTGCGCAGGGATGCCGGCATGGCTCCATGCTATGGAAGAAGCTGCAGAGGAAGATGCCCGCTACTTTGGCCGAGACCATGCGCATCGCCAACACGTACACGCTCGCTGATCTTATGCAACCTCTGGGCCGAGTCGGAACCATGACCGCCACGATTTCGGCCAGAAGAGGAGTCAGCCCGACTTCCACTATGCTTCACAACATGTTGCGGCGGTAGGCCGAGATCAAGGGGATGCCGGTAATAACTAGCGTCAGAAAGTGGCTGGCCCAGCTTGGGGTCAGAGCCAAGAGGTGTAGAAGACTTGGGTGGACCAGAAGAAGCCACTGACGTATGAGGAGATGTTGTACAAGCCATGTTGCTACCACACTCTAGAGTCCAACAAGCCTGCGAATCACTCTACCCGGCAGTGCAGCTGGTACCAGCGCATATTAAGGGAAGGTGGTGCCGGAGCTACTCGGCCAAACGCACCGGCTCCTCGGCCGAACATACCGAGACCTCCCGCACCGTTGTCAGGAGCTAATGCGGTCCGAGTTAACCAGCCTAATCAGAGGCCTCCGCCTCCAAGACCGGTGAACGTGGTGATTGTCAGAAATGATAGTGATGCCGGTTCGAGTAATCAATCCGGATATCAGCAGGGCAACTACCGGGAAGCTCATCAGAGCAACGTGGTTTTCGTGACCGAGCCTACTGACCGGAAGAGTTTGTGTTAGCGAGCACTGGAGGTAAATGCTTTGATCCCGGCGGGGCCTAAGTTCCTGCACTGGTCCGCGATGGAGATCACCTGGAGCCGGAAGGACCATCCCCGGGTTATGCCCAAGCCAGGTGGTTATGCTTTGGTGGTAGACCCGACCTTTGTCGGACCAACGCTCAACATCCGCTTCAGCCGGGTTCTGATTGACAATGGCAGTGCCAATAACATCATGTACAAGGATACCATGCTGAAGTTGGGGGTGTCCATGAACACGCTGCTGCCAACCGTGAAAACTTTCCATGGCATTGTGCCGGGAGTCTCTTGCTCTCCTATGGGCAAGATTTGGGTTGAAGTGTTGTTCGGAACCTGGGAGAACTGCCGGACCGAGAGCTTGGAGTTTGAGGTCGTGGATCTCGAAATCCCGTACCATGCACTGATCGGCAGGCCTTCACTGGCCAAGTTCATGATCTCCACTCACATGGGCTATCTGAAGATGAAGATGTCGGGGCTAAACGGAGTGATCACCATCTCGGGAGACCACAAGCGCTCCATTGAGTGCGCATCTGTCGGCTAGTCTTTTGCCGAATCCCTGGTCAGAGCTGAGGAGAAGAAGAGGATCCATCAAGTGGTTGCGCTGGCCAAGACATCACAGCCTGGCATGCCCGGGATGGTGAACCCGGAGCAAAATGCCTCGTTCCAGGCGCCAAGGGAGACCAAGAAGGTGGAGATTGACCCCAGCAACCCGGAGCGTCGTGTTATCATTGGTAGCAACCTGGACAGCAAATAGGAAGGCGAGCTCGTCGACTTCCTCCGTGAGAATCGGGATGCCTTTGCATGGTCGAATGACGATCTGCAGGGTGTTCCGAGGGCGTTGGCTGACCACACATTATTCGTCATGCCTGATGCATAGCCGGTGAAGCAACCGACTAGGCGCCTCTCGGACGAGAGAAGAGCTGCCATCATGGAGCACCTCGCAGTACTGCTAGCTGCCGGGTTCGTGATGGAAGTACTGCATCCGGATTGGATATCCAATCCGGTCCTTGTTGAGAAAAAGAAACATGATCCCCTCCTGCTCAAGGTGTGGCGCATGTGCATCGACTTCACCAACCTCAACAAGACATGCCCGAAAGATCCATTTCCACTCCCCCGGATAGATCAAGTGATCGATTCCACTGTCGGGTGTGAGCTTTTGACTTTTTTGGATGCTTATTCTGGTTTCCACCAGATACCTTTGAACCCGGATGATCAATTGAAAACTGCTTTTATTAACCCGTACGGGGCTTATTGCTTTCGTGTCATGACTTTTGGTTTGAGAAATGCTGGTGCTACATACCAGAGATGCATGCAGAAATGTTTGCATGACCAGATAGGCCGGAATGCCGAAGTCTATGTCGATGACATAGTCATAAAAACAAAGAAAAATCTACTCTAATCGATGATCTGAGAGAAACATTCAAAAACTTAAGGAAATTCTGGATGAAATTGAACCCGGATAAATGTACATTCGGTGTCCCGGCAGGCAAGTTACTCGGTTTCCTGATATCAAGTTGGGGAATTGAGGTCAATCCGGGTAACATACATGCAATAGAGAGCATGAAAATGCCGACACGTCTCAAAGATGTGCAAAAAATCACTGGTTGCCTGGCATCACTAAGTCGGTTTGTGAGGCGGCTAGGGGAGAAAGCCTTGCCCTTGTATCAGTTGATGAAAAAGAGCAAAACTTTTGTATGGACCCCGCAAGCTGATGCGGCGTTCAATGATTTAAAGAAGATGCTCTCGACAGCACCAGTGTTGGCATCCCCATTGACCAAGGAACCCATGTTGCTCTACATCGCAGCCACCAACCGGGTAGTAAGTGTAGCCATAGTGGTGGAAAGAGAAGAAGGGGACAAGGTAATACTATCTGAGCGAGGTGATCTCGACCTCCAAGCAAAACTACCCGCCCCACTAGAACATGGCATATGGGGTGTACTTGGCCGTTACCAAGCTCACGCACTATTTCCAAGAGCACCCGATCACTATAGTGTGCGAAGCTCCCCTGGCCAAGATCATTGGCGGCAAAGATGCAAGCGGCCGAGTTGCCAAATGGGCCATCCAGTTGTCTCCGTATGGTCCGACATACGAGAGACGAGACGCCATTAAGTCGCAGGCGCTGCTGGACTTCTTGGTGGACTGGGCCGAGATGTAGTATGAACCCCCACTTCCCGACTTCAATTTTTGGTAGATGCATTTCGATGGTTCCAAGGCAAAGATCGGATTGGGTGCCGGAGTGGTCCTCACCTCACCAAAGCAAGATGTGCTGAAATATGTGCTGTAGATTCACTTCCGGGCATCTAATAATGTGGCCGAGTATGAAGCACTGGTGCATGGGCTCAATGACGCCAAGGAAATTGGTATCCACCGGATAGAGTGCTTTGGTGATTCCGACTTGGTGGTGCAGTAGGTGTCGGGGAATTGGGATGCAATTGACGCCAACATGGCCTCATATCGGTTGCATGTGCAAAAAATATCCGGATTTTTTGAAGGCTACGAGTTCAAGCACATACCAAGAGGAGAAAATGAAGCAGTGGATGTGTTGTCAAAGTTGGAGTCATCTTGGGATGCCATCCCACCCGGCATCGCTCTGGAGCATCTGAGGAAGCCGTCTATTCAACCTTCACCCGAGTCGGAGTCCATCTTTATCCCCAAGGATTCCGGATCTAAGGCCGTGCCTATGGAGGTAGAAGTCGGGAGTACTTCACTGAACCCGGAGACTGCACCATTCAACTCGGGGACTCGACATGGCATACATGCAGAGGTGATGTCGGCTGAGCCAATGGATGTAGATGCTTCCGTGTTCCCTGTACGACCAGTCCCGGGTTGGGCACAGCCCATCATGGCGTACATTTCGGACGGTGCCCTTCTCGAGAATGAGGTGGAGGCCCGACAAGTACTATGAAGATCCAAGGCCTACACCATCATCAGCTGTATAAAAGAAGTGTCACCGAAGTGCTTCAGAGATGCGTGGAGCCGGAAGAAGGACAAGAGATGCTGCTGGAGATACATCAGGGAGAATGTGGACACCATGCCTCATCACGAGCATTGGTTGCAAAAGTATTCTGGCATGGGTTCTGTTGTCTCACAGCTATGCAGCAAGCAGAAGATATCGTCCGGAAGGATGCCAGAGATTTGCCCACAAGATACATATGCCGACATCAACATTAAATACCATTTCTATCACTTGGCCATTTGTTGTATGGTGCTTGGACATGGTGGGGCAATTCAAACCGGCACGAGGCAACATGACGCACATGCTGGTGATGGTGGACAAGTTCACCACGTGGATAGAGGTCAAGCCAATCAGGAAATGTGATGGGCACACCTCGGTGTCATTCTTGAAGGACATCATCGTGAGATATGGCTACCCGCACAACATCATCACGGACAATGGCACCAACTTCGTTGTGGGGGAATTCGCTCGGTTCTGTGCGGAAAAGAGAATCCGGTTGGACGTGGCCTCGGTGGCTCATCCAGAGGCAAATGGGCAAGTCGAGAGAGCAAATGCCCTGGTGTTAGCAGGCATCAAAGCTCGTTTGATCGAACCATTATTGAGAACTCCGGGATGTTGGATAGAGTAGATATTGGCGGTGCTATGGGGTCTCCGTACCACACCTAATAGATCCACTGGTTATACGCCATTCTTCATGGTGGATGGTGATGAGGCAGTGCTGCCAACCGACATCCTGTATGACGCACCAAGAGTGACAATGTTCACCGAGACCGAGGCAAAAGAAGCCCGAGAGAACAATGTTGATTTGCTCGAAGAAGAAAGAGAGTTGGCAGTGTCTCGATCCACAATCTATCGGCAGAACGTCCGATGCTATCATAGCCGGAAGGTGCATCCCTGAGTATTCCGGGAAGGAGATCTGTTGCTGAGGATGATACAACGCACCGCCAGAATGCATAAGCTATCACCTCCTTGGGAGGGGCCTTTTTTGTAAGCAAAGCGTTGCACAACAATTCTTATTACCTTGTAGATGCATAGGAGGCTAGAAAAGGTGTAATGGATAAAGCCGGTGAGGAAACCAAACGGCCATGGAATGTAGCCCTACTCCGCCCCTTTTACACATAAAGGGCGTAGTGTATGTATCTCGGTCTCCTATCAATGAAATGTCGGCACCCCGAGAAGTTACTCGGGGACTGCCTCGCTCAATTTATGGCTGTGTTTGTTCAAAATTGCATGTCGGCATCTTCGGGAGGAACCCGGGGACTGCCTCTTTTCATTTCAGTATTATCTTGTTATTTACTTGTTATATGCATGTCGGCAATCGAGAGAGGAACTCGGGGACTACCTTGTATTTATTTATGTTTGGCATATGCCGGAAGCACTCTCAACTCGGTTTCAGAGCTAAAGTACTGTATGCCATGTGAAATAATCTTGTGACTCGACTGACGAACGCCGAAACGATAGTCAAGAGCAAAGAGCGTCAAATATGGTAAACACGAAAACAAACTCGGGGACTTGGTATAGAAGCTTTTTTGGCATATGCGTTTTACTAACCCGTTGTGTTGTTTTATTTGTTATGTCGGATAATTTCGAACCCGAACTCGGATATTTGTAAGTACTGTATGCCGTGAACCGGGTTTCGTGACTCGACGGTCGAACGCATGGATGGTAGACAAGAGCAGAAATCACCTGACTATGGTAAACATGCAAATGAACCCGGGGACTCGTTGCAAAATAAACCAGCATAAGGGGCTATTCGTTAAAGCAAAAGTCAACCCAGATAGCAAGAGGGGGTATTTATGCTTGATAGTAAGTTCGTATCTCTATTTAATCTGGTGCAGTGACAGAAAGCTCTAAGGTTGTAGATGTACTTTTGCTACTAGGGATAAAACAGTACTACTTTATATAAGGATGATGTTACTTACTTACTTTACACACAGTGCTTAAGGCGATAATGTGTTGCATGCAACTTAATACTGAAAGGGGTGCGGACGCTAACCGGAAGGTGGATTATTAGTCATAGATGCGGTTGGAACGGTCTATGTATATTGTTGTAATGGCCGAATGCATCTCACACTAGACACCATATCATTAGTATATGCATTGGGTTGCTTATCATTATTCTATCAATTGCCTAGCTGTAATTTGTTTACCACGCATGGATGAATGTTATTATTATTTACGGAGAGACACCACTAGTGAACTATGGACCCCGGTCATATTAATCTGATAAAACCACAACTGCAAACCAGTTACTTTCTCCAAACAAACATCTTTCTTCCACACATACGTTTAATCTTTTGTTACAGCAAGCCGGTGGGATTGACACCCTCACCGTTGAGTTGGGGCAAAATACTTTTATTGTGTTGTGTGCAGATTACACGTCTCCGACGCCACACAAAGAGTTTCTGGCGCCGTTGACACCTCGAGGGGAACATTCATCTCCTACTGGTTCGATAACCTTGGTTTCATAACTAAGGGAAATCTTGCTGCTCTGCTAATTCACACCCTCCTCTCGGGGATTCACCAACGACACGCTTAGCAAACATCAAGAATTTCTGCCGCCGTTGCCGGGGTGATAAAAATTCCTTTGAAGACCTTCAACTCCTCCGTCAACTACACGCCATCAAAGAATTTCTGGCGCCGTTGTCGGGCATTTGAGTGTCCTTCACAAGGGGAGTTTTCGCACTTCCAATCTTTTTATTTTGTTACTGTCTTGCTTAATTTATTTTTATTACTGTCTTGTTAGCTTAATATAAAAAATTCAAAAAAATTAGTTACTTGCATTACTTTTCTTATTTCGCTTTTGCACTTTTATTTTCAGTTTTTCTTATCTTTGTTATTTCGGTTGTGTTATTTTTCTCTATTATTGTTATTTCGGTTTGTTATTATGTTTATTTGTTTATTTGCTATCAATGAATTATATCTATGAAACTAGATGTTGTTGGCAAGGTTGTTCCACAGAAGATGAACGAAGATATTATAGGAATTACCGTTTGTCACAAAAAGGGTCATACTTATGGATATTGTTAAATCAACTAGAGGAATATGCTAGAAATTTATGCCATATGTTTGGCAAATCTTTTTGCTTTAATGAATCTGATTGTCATAGGAAGTCTAAACACTTTCCTTTCCAATGTGCTTGTAATGAAAATGAAACCTTAGCTTCTTATGTTAAAGGTTTCTATAATGCTTATGAGGTAGAAAGGATGGAAGGATTTATTATCATTAAGGGTGCACTTGAACTTAGTTCTTATCTTGAGCATAAAATTGATGCCCCTTATAAATCCGAAAGTCTTTCTATACTTAAATATTGTTTTGATAACTATAAGGATGAAAATTCTTATATTACTGAACATGTCAATAGGATTTTTCCTCACGAAGAAGAAACTGTTGCCTTGCAGAAACCTTTAGAAGAAGAAACTGCTGAACCTGAAAGCTCATTGGATGAAAAAGAGGAGGAGAATGAAGAACAAAAGGAGGATCTACCTCCTAAAAATAGTAACCCTTTAACTCTTACATTATTTGATTGCCCTCCATACGTGCCTAAGGAGGAAGTGTGCTATATTGTTGAATGTCATGAATCTATTGCAATATCTACTTTTGATAAATTTGAAAAAGACATGCTCCTTTACACAAGCAAAATGAAACAAAATAAAAATATGGTCTCCAATGTTATATATGATAATGGTTTAGATGATGTTCCTATGCTTATCAATAATTCTCTATGTTTAGAAGTTATTACTTATTCATGTGAGGGTAAAAATGATATAATTGCTGCTTGTGATGGTACTCTTACTCATGAGAATCCTACTTTGTTTTTAAATTCTCCTAATTACACCATGGAGGAGAAATGTTCTTATGTTGAGAGATACTTATGTGGTTTGCAATTGTCTCTAGTTCCGAATTTTTGTTGCAACCATGATCTTAAACTTGATATTGATCTTAGCAACTATTTTGAAAAAGGAAAGCATACTAATGAATTTCAAAATAAATGTAATGATACTCTTTATGTGCCTATATTATCTAAGTTGAATGATACTTCTAGTTATATGGTTGAATTTATTTCTACTACTGAAAATTATTATGAGAGAGGAGAATATGGTTGTAGAAGTTTTCATGTTACTAAAACACCTCTCTATATGCTAAAAGTTTTGAAGTTACTATTGCTTTATCCCCCTATGCTTGTCACTTTGTTCTTTGTGGATTTATTTGTGTACAATATTCCTATGCATAGGAAGTGGGTGAGACTTAAATGTGTTTTGAATTTTCCTCTTGATGCTCCTTTTGCTTCAATTTCTATATTTATGAGAGCATCATAACAACTATCAAGCCTAGCTAAAAGGCATTAAAGAAAGCGATTTTAGGAGGCAACCCATTATATTTTATTTTCAGCATTTGTCAAAGACTTTGTCCTACATCTGTAGCAATTCCTTTGTATCTTATTTTTATTAAAATATTGTGTCAAGTTAAGCCTCTATTCGAAAGTTGATGTTAAAATTCAATTCCTGTGCTGAAACAGATTTCTCATATCCACAGTAAACATTATATACAATCATTGGAACTTCATACAAATCTGATACTTTTTTTTGCATAATCCTCAGATGTATACACAACTTTCATTAGTTTTGAGTTTTCTGATCTGAGCAAGTTAAGTGCCTCGAAAATTTTGGTCTTTACGGACTGTTCAGTTTTTGACAGATTCTGCCATTTTCTTTTGCAATGCCTCTTTTGCTATTTTGATTGGATCTTTTAATCCTTTTAAGTATCAGTGGCTTTAGCTAATGTCCAGTACCAATGGTAGCAATTGTGTTCCTACAGAATATCATAATGTTTTGTGCACTAACCCTCTAATGAAGTTACTCTAAGTTTGGTGTGGAGGAAGTTTTCAAGGATCAAGAGAAGAGGATATACAATGTGATCAAGAGGATAGTAAATGCAAAGCTTGGGGATGCCGTGGTGGTTCACCCCAATATAATCCAAGAAGACTCAAGCGTCAAAGCTTGGGGATGCCCAAGGCACCCCCTTCTTCATCAACAAACTATCTAGTCTTTTCTAGTGAAACTATATTTTAATTCTGTCACATCTTATGTGCTTATCTTGAAGCGTCTATTTTTTGTTTTCGTTTTTGTTATTTTCATTCTCTGAATAAATATGGATCCTAGCATTCTTTTGTGTGGGAGAGAGACACGCTCCGGTTTTTCATATGAATACTCGTATTCTTTACTTATATTCGCTGAGTATTCGTCTTTTGTTATCGGTTGCTATCTAGCTCTTGTTTTTCATGCGTCTCTTGTTAGAGCTGTTAGCTTTGTTATATTATACTCTCGTATCTCATTGTTTAATTACTTGGAGAGTTTATCTTTTAAATAAGTTGATTGGTGTTTGGTTGAGAACAGAAAATGCTAAATGTGGTAGATGGTATAATTAAAGGGTCATTTAATGGATTACCCCTAGCAGCCTTCTCAGACTCAGTTTTGCCCCTAGTTGCGAATCGTCCTCAGTTTTTCCCCTAGTTCATTCGCATGTACTAAGATTTGCTCTCAACGGTAAGTTTGAAGTCCATTCCGTCTAAAGGCGTTACTGACAGTGGGTCCACAACTTAGAGTTGAGACCAACTTGGTGCAGTTCTTATAGGTGGACCCGCCCAACCTTATGATCCCCAATATGTTCGTCCACGCCGGCGTTCTGTGCTTCGGTGCCACAGATTTAATAATTTCAGGAAAATGTTTGGATTTTCAAATTTCGAATATACGATTCGAACTGTGCAAATTCGAATTTCAAGTTTAAAAAATTAGAAAATGTGAATAAAATTCTAGGTGTTGCTAATGATATAGGAAATAACTGTACCAAAGCGAATTTTCAAATTCTTGTGTTGTTTGACCTGTGTAAAAAAGACAAATTTCTAAATCTGACATCTAGATCGGAGTTGAACAGTGTAGAATTCAAAACAGGTCAACTTTTGAATTTAAGTGTGAAAAAAATCTACGATTTTGCAATTGATATAGGAAACATCTTTGCCAAAGCGATTTTCCAAATTCTGATGTCGTTTGACCTGTGTAAAAAAGACAAATTTCTAGATCTGAGATCTCGTACATAATTCGAGAAAAGTCAACGTTCAAATTTAAATGTGAAAAAATCTCCGAAGTTGCCAAATATATAGGAAACAACTTTGCTAAAGCGATTTTCCAAATTCTAGTGTCGTTTGGCCTGTAAAAAGACAAATTTCTAGATCGAATATCTAGATCTAGAACACTGCATAATTCAAAAAAAGTAAACTTTTGAATTTAAATATGAAAAAAATCTCGGATGTTGCCATTTATATAGTAAACAGCTTTGCCAAAGCAATTTTCCAAATTCTTATGTCGTTTGACCAGTGTAAAATAAAAAATCGTAAACCATTGTGCTATACGTGAGTTGATGGGCCGCTGGCTAGCTCGTAGCTGCAGTGCTCGATTCACCTACGTCCGACCTCACTTTCCACTCTATCGTGCTCAGAATGAACCGAGTGTCCTACTTGGCAAAGTGTTACGCGAGAGAGAGGGTTTCTCCACGATCATAAGTGGGCAACGCCGTTGGACTATCATCGAACGGACTGAGTGCGTAATCTGAGCATGCCAATGTTGACATCAATATGTTCCCACCGATTCTCAACTAATTGGGAAGCAATATTTATATGTTTGTTTGCAGAAATGGATTTCTTACAACTTTCAAGTTATACGTATTTACTAGTTTTGAACTTCCTTTATCGTGTTTTCGTGAAAAACTAATCTAGTCCGACCTCCCAGTCCACTTTATCGTGCTCAATGTGAGCCGAGCGTACTAATGGGTATGTTTTGACGCACGAGAGAGTGCTTCTTCCACTACCACGAGCGAGTGAGGCCATCAAACTACTGTCGAACACCTTGAGGGCGCGATCTTGACATTGTCATGTCGGTATCAGTATGGCCATTACCGTATCATAGTTTGTGATAAAGTTCCCATATTTAACACAGATGCGTGCCATGGTATGGGAAACAACGTCGCCGAAGCAATTTTCCAAATTATTTTTAGAAATATCATTTTCCATTTTTTAAGTGCTCAAAATGACATTTTAAGTGAACCAAGTACATAAAATATGGTCCAAAATGACACCCATTTAATTTTCACAAAGAGTAGTACATATTTGATGGATAATCCCTAAAAATGAGAATTTTCCTACCTTTCTATCTAGATTCCCTTCTTTAATTGACTTTATGTCAATTTTCCGAAAGTAATTCAAATTTGAACTACAAGTGTGTGATGGTTTGCTCTGAAATTGTTATAAAAATAATTTTAAGGTACACAAGTAGTGGTTACAACATAGAACCGTGGATAGATTTTGAAAATTCGACCACCTTAGATGAATAGCCATGCTCTCTCTTTTGACCATTTTTTGAAAGAAATGAGCAAAAAGTAAAAAAATACACAAAAAAAGAAACCCTTTGGCATGGAGTCCTTTTATGTGTACTAGTTAGTAGGAAATATGATAAATTTGAGTTTTGACAAACTTTTCAAAACAATACTTCGCAAAAATGTCAATCATCTATAAACATGTATAAGTTTCAATCCAAACGACCAATGTATGGCCATTATCGTGTCATAGTTTGTGATAAATTCCCATATTCAGCACATATGTGTGCCATGGTATGGGAAACAACGTCGCCGAGGCGATTTTTAAAATTATTTTTAGAAATATCATTTTCCATTTTTAGATGCTAAAAATGACATTTTTTGTGAAGCAAGTACATAAAATATGGTCCAAAATGACACCCATTTAATTTTAATAAAGATTAGTACATATTTGTTGGATAATACCTAAATATGAGAATTTTCCTTCCTTTCTATCTAAATTCCCCTCTTTAATTGACTTTATGTCAATTTTCCGAAAGTAATTCAAATTTGAACTATAACTGTGTGATAGTTTGCTCTGAAATTGTTACAAAAATAATTTTAAGGTACACAAGTAGTGGTTACAACATAGAACCGTGGATAGATTTTGAAAATTCGACCACCTTAGATGAATAGCCATGCTCTCCCTTTTGACCATTTTTTGAAACAAATGAGAAAAGGTGAAAACAATACTCAAAAAAGTAAACCTTTGGCATGGAGTCATTTTATGTGAACTAGTTTCTAGGAAAAATGATAAAATTGAGTTTTGACAAACTTTCCGAAACAATACTTCATAAAAATGTTAATAATCTACAAACATAGGTAAGTTCAGCCAAATGATCAATATATGGCCATTATCAGGTCATAGTTTGTGATAAAGTTCCCATATTCAGCACGTATGTGTGCCATGGTATGGGAAGCAACGTCATCGAAGCGATTTTCAAAATTCTTTTTAGAAATATCATTTTTCATTTTTTAGGTGCTAAAAATGAATTTTTTTGAAAGCAAGTACATAAAATATGGTCCAAAATAACATTCGTTTAATTTTCACAAAGAGTAGTACATATTTATGGATAATCCCTAAATATGAGAATTTTCTTTATTTTCTATCTGAATTCCCCCCTTTTACTGACTTTATGTCATTTTTCCGAAAGTAATTCAAATTTGAACTACAACTGTGTGATCGTTTGCTCCGAAATTGTTACAAAAATAATTTTAAGATACACAAGTAATGGTTACAACATATAACCGTCGATTTTTTTTGAAAATTAGACCACTTTTTATGAATAGCCATGCTTTCCATTTTGATATAAAGTCAATTAAAGAGAGGAATTTAGCTAGAAAGTAAGGAAAATTCTCATATTTAGGGATTATCCATGAAATATGTACTACTCTTTGTGAAAATTAAATGGGTGTCATTTTGAACCATATTTTATGTACTTTCTTCAAAAAAATGTCATTTTTAGCACTTAAAAAGTGCAAAATGATATTTGTAAGAAGAATTTGGAAAATTGGTTCGACGACGTTGTTTCCCATACCATGGCACACATATGTGCTGAATATGTGAACAATTTCACAAACTATGATACGATAATGGCCATACTGGATGCCGACATGACCATGTCAAGATCGCGCCCTTAAGGTATTCGACAGTAGTTTGACGGCTCCACTCGCTCGTGGTAGTCGAAAAAGCCGTCTCTCGTGCGTCAAAACATATCCATTAGGACGCTCGGCTCACACTGAGCACGATAAAGTGGACTGGGAGGTCGGATTAGATCAGTTTTTCACGAAAACACGATAGAGGAAGTTCAAAACTAGCAAACACGTATAACTGGAAAGTTGTAGCAAATCCAGTTCTATACACAAACATATAAAGATTTCTTCCCAATTAGTTGAGAATCAGCGGGAACATGCTGATGTCAACATTGGCATGCTCAGATCATGCACTCAAGATGTTCGACGATATGCAACAGCGCGACCCGCTTGTGATCGTGGAGAAACCCTCTCTCTCACGTAACACCTTGCCCATTATTACGGATGGTTCATCCTGAGCACGTTAGAGTGTAAAGTGATGTACGACGCAACTGAATCGAGCGCTGCGACGTTCACGTATACGAGCTAGCTAGCGACCCATCAACTCACGTATAACACAATATTTACGATTTTTTTATTTTACACAGGCCAAACGACACAAGATTTTGGAAAATCGCTTTGGCAAAGTTGCTTACTATATCATTGGCAACACCGGAGATTCTTTTCATATTTAAATTCGAAATTTGACTTTTTTTGAATTCTACACTGTTATAAATCTAGATCCATGTCAGATCTAAAAATTTGTCTTTTTTACACAGGCCAAACGACACAAGAATTTAGAAAATCTCTTTGACAAAGTTGTTCCCTATATCATTGGCAATATCGGACATTTTTTCACATTTAAATTAGAAAGTTGACTTTTTTCGAATTCTGAACTGTTCTAGATCTAGATTTCCGATCTGGATGTCAGATCCAGAAATTTGCCTTTTTTACACAGGCCAAATGACACAAGAATTTGAAAAATCGCTTTGGCAAAGTTGTTTCCTATATTATTAGCAACACATGGATTTTTTTTTCAAATTTTCGAGTTTTTCAAACTTGAAATTTGAATTTGCACCGTTCGAATCTCTTCTGGGTCCCACAGCCAACGGTTGTCTTATGGGTCCCATATGTCAGGAAGGCTAACGCCTAACGGAGACAGCTGGAGTCACGAAATGAATCCTTGTGCACAGGGTAGGGGCAAAACTGAGCACGGTTTGTGACTGAGGGCAAAACTGAGATCTATGCCACAACTGAGTGCAACCTGATAAATAACCCATAATTAAATGATACATTAATCTTGTAGATCATTAAATTGTGTCACTTGAATTATTGATGTTGTTTTGAGATATTAATTTGCTTAATGGTGAACATGATGGTCTAGTAAAGTGGAATGATTAAATGGTTGGTCTAAAGAAACTTGAAAACTGTGCCACACTTAAATTTGCAGTTGATTGCATAATGGTATATGACTTATTTTTTCCTAAGGCAACCGTAATGGCTTTATGTTATGCGCTACTGTCGGGTCCCCAACAGTGAACTTGTTCATTTGCCACAGCACACCTAGGAGTAATTATCATTATGCCTTGTATGATCATATTTTTATTTGGAATCTTTTTACTCGTGAGTTCTAAAACTACAGCTTTCATGGCACTTCCACCACCATATTGCTAGTCTCGTCGGTACTTTTCTTTGCCCTTTCTCACATTGAGAGTTGGTGCATTTTTCGCGGGTACATCCAAACTCGTGGGAGATCTTCATCTTGTTCTCCTACGCATAAGCCAACCATCTTACTCAAAACAGCCACCATACCTACCTACTACAACATTTTCATAGTTGTTCCGAGATATATTGCCATGCAACATCCATCTTACATTACATGACTTGTTGTCATTCATTACTTATTTATTTCATTGCGTGTTTCTATAAAGCTGATATGTGGTTTTACCCATGTTACGCTAGAGCACTGCATAACCTGCTACACTGGCAGAGTCACCGTTGTCATATGTATTCTTATGGCACATTCATATTAGTTACTCATATCCTCAGTATGTTGTTTTATCATCATTAGTGTGTTGTCATACATCATGTATCATATTAGGATGCATGCCCCTAAAAGTGAAAAGAGCCATGGAGGCCATCGAAAAGAGAAATAGAAAAAGAAAAAATAGAAAAAAGAGAAAAAAAGAAAGAAAGAAATAAAAAAGGGGGCAACATTACTATTCTTTATCACACACTTGTTCTTATGTTACATCACTTATCATTTATAGTCATCACTTGTGCTCATGTTATAGCACCATATCCTTTACTCCATATGAGAGAGTTTTCATGTCTTAGTTGCATAACTAGGTGGGGAACTTTACACTATAGAAATTGGCTTGTATATTCCAATGATGAACCTCCTCAAACGTGCTCTAGGTCTTCCTGAGCAAGCAAGTTGGATGCACCCTCACTATTTCCATTGGAGAGCTTTCATATACTTATAGCTCATTGTGCATCCGTTGTATGGCAATCACTACTCCTTGCATACCTTCGATTGTATGACTTTCTCTTGTCTAATGATCATCTATAACTTTGTGAGATTTTTTTCCGTTGGCCTTCCAAACCTCCATTAACATTCTCTTAGCCATAACATCCTGGTGCCAGGAACCAACGTTCATCTGTAGCGTACCTGCACTTAAAAATATGGCAGGTACCTGTGTATAGTGCAAACCCCTGGATCGATTCATTTGCACACACAGTTTACGATAAATATCACAACATTGTATCAATATTACACGAATAATCCAGACTTGGTAAAATAAATAGTTCGATACATCTTTGCATAGCTTAAACCTAGCTCAAAACAATAAAGCGGTGGAAATAAATCTTCAATGAGCCTCCATCTTCATGATACGCCACAGGCGAAAACATATTGGTGCAGACTCGAAACCCAAACATAGTCCTTACTCTTCGTCAGATCTTTCTGCAACAAATATTAATTTGCAACAGAGTGGGTCAGATTCCATTAAAAATGGAGTCTGGCAAGTGACACTATGGTGGACACTTACTGGAATAACTCTATAGCCTATATGCATATTTGGCTGGTGGAGTTTCAAGGCTATTTTACATAAAGCCAATTTTGCCTAACTCTTTATAAATCAAACTTACTAATTTCATAATTGGCAACACTGGTTAACCCAGATGAGCCAAAAGATATCACGTCCTTAGGTGCACCCTCTGGTGAAAACCCCCACATTCAATGGTCCTGAGTATAGTAGAAACTATCTTAGGTGAAAACCCCCATGAACATGGTCCTGAGTAGTCCACTGTTGTTTACTTATCAAAATTTTATTAAGAAATTAGAATGTTGGGATTCCCCATTGTCCTTGATCAGCTGTAGTCTTTCCTCGGAAAAATTCTCCTTGAGCTCTTCACTTTCCTCTCTCTTTATTTTTCAAATCCCTTTGTTCCTGGGTGGCCATCCACAAGTGTGCTCCTAGGTGAGAACCCCCACGTTCATGATCCTAAGTATAGTAGAAACTATCTTAGGTGAAAACCCTCATGGTCCTGATTAGCCACTCAACATAAACCAAAACAACCAATCCACCCAGATGATTCATTAACTTAGTGGATGTGCACTCCCAGGTGAAAACCCCCACATACTATGATCCTAAGTATAGTAGAGACTATCTCAGGTGAAAATCCTCATAGGCATGGTCCTGAGTAGCCACTTAACATTTTATAAAACCTTTCATCAATTGCATAGCATCAAAAATTCTACTAAGTCAATTCATAGGTACCTAGACACAATGGAATAGGGAATTCTAAACATGTCTTGCATAGCAATACTATCCTACACATGCTTATAGAAAAATTCTCTACTCATGCATAGAAAAATATTAGGAAGTTTATGGGGTGTGCCACTTGCCTTGGCAACAAGAAGAATAACAACAGCAACTGCAACTGTTGTCGTTTCCCTCCGAAATTTATAACACATCAAACAAAACACACATAAACATACTAACAAAGTAACAATACAAAAATATGTTATACATGATGTGCAAAATACTTAGAGATCATACTAAGTCTATTCTTCAAGGTGATCGACAATTAGCAACAACTCTTTGTAAATTAGATATTCACTATAAAGAGAGAGACAGACACCCGGCCAGCCACTTAAGTTGTGGAACAAGTCTCATGTACGTGGACTTGTAAGGTTAGTCTCCAGGCCGCTTCATCTCACTATGCCGCTAGGATCCAATAACTTCAAGACGGTAATAACATGATCAAAAATTGTTTAAGTCAATTTTAGGAAAGATAGAAGAAAATGATGTAGGTTATCTTCCAGGCTTCATCTCTAGACTTGTAGTATTCTCCTTAGTGATGTCTTGATTGAATTCCTGGAAGACTTGATGAATCTTGTATCATCGAGGTTGGTCTTGTGTTTAACTTAGTCATCATGTCTTAGAGAGAAGAAAAGAAAAAGAGAAAGAAAGACTTAGAGAATAGAGGGGGTTGGTCTTCTTGGACTTCCTCTTGATTTTTCTTCTAAGTGCTTCTACTTCTTGGAGATTCTTCGGGAGTCTTGTTTTGGCTAAGTCCTTCATTGGTCTTCTAGCTCCATGTTGAAAATCATAAGTGTCTAAGTACAACTTTTGAAAATAAATCTGAACAACATACTTAGAGAAAACAAAGAGAGAACTTTTTCTATGGGAAGTATAGCTATATAATAAATATGTTGTGCATGCAATGCACTTGTTAATCATAAAAAATGATCATACTAACTTTTGTGATATTATAAAGTATGCATGAGGCTATAAATACAATTTAATTAATTTCTATTTTTGCAAAACATAATAAAAGGAAAACATATACATTAAAGTTTTATGTGAATTAATTTTCATAGCACAATTTTCTTTTAAATGGTGTTAATAGATAGAAGGGATTTAATTAAATTTATAGCAATTGGATTTATTCAAAAATGATTTTTCTATCAAGAGTTATGTCAAAATTATTCAAACTATTTATTTTAAACATACAAGTATTAAATTATCAAAACTAATACACATAATTATTTTATAACAGAGGCATATTATAACACATATTCTAAAGTTTCTAAAATAGTTTTATTTGCAATTTTTGGATTTATAGATTTAAAGTTATTACAAATATACTCAAATCATCCATTTGAATTTTGAATATTTTAAGCTAAGTCAAATTTGAAACCTAACAGATCTAAAATAATCTACTTGTCAGGGGCTTTCCAAAAATATAAAATTTATCGAATTTGGATAAGTGGTAAAAAAGTTATGAAGGTTTGAACATGCAGGGGCTTTTCTGCAAAAGTGCCAAATCTGTTGACTGGGCGCTGACTGGATCTGACGTGGCTGCTGACTATGCACGCTGAGTCACCGCTGACGTGGATAAGTGGATGGATCTGGGCCGTCAGATCCAGATCTGCCAGTCTAGATCTAAATACCGATTCGTTTTAAAAACTTCTAATCTCGGTCGTAGGATCAAGATCGGACGGCGCAGGAGGAGAGGCTCACCGGGCGGCGCGTTATGGTCGCCGGAGACGGACGCGACGGCGGCGCTGCGCTCGGCGAGGACGGCATCGGGGTGGCTCCCGGACGCGCGGATGGCGTCCCCGTGCACAGCGCGTCGTGGCGGAGTGAATGGTGACGGTGGCATCGAGTAGGTCTCCCCGGAGCGGCCGGAACGACGGAAAAGGATGCGGCGGCGCCGGTGCACTCGGGTCGAGCTCGGTCTCCCCGTTTGGCTGCAGAAAAAGGGCGAGGGCGAGGTCAGGAGGTGCGCGAGAGGATGGCGAGAAGGATAGGAGGGGTCTGGGGCCCGGGTGCTTGCTTACCTCGCCGGAGACGGAAGAAGTACGGCGGCGGAGGAGATGAACTCCGGCGAGCCCGTACGGCGGCCTGGCGGCGTGAAAAGAAGGGGGAGGAGAGGGGAAATGGAGAGGGTTGCGAGGGGGTTTATAGGGCGTGGTCGGGGCGGTGAATCCATGTCTTAATCGCGCGAATCAACGCGAGTAATCGCCGGCGGATTCGGGCATGGTCTCCGGCCGGAGATTGAAGACGAGCTGATGTCATCGCTGGCGTCAGCAATTTTTCTTTTTCTGATTTTTCTTATTTATTTCATATCCTTTGATTTAAATGTCCAAATGAAGTCAAATTAATTTCTAAAAAATTGTAATATTTATATCTATGTTTTAAAGCAATAGTGGGCATGTTTTGAAACTTTTTGAAAAATAATTATTTTGAAATATTCATAAAATACAATTTTACTTATTTTAGGTTAACTTTGAAATTAGGGATTTAATAATTTATTTGGTGTTCAATAAAATTTATGAAATTTCCCACATTCAAAAATGTTTGAAATTAAATTATTCAAACTTATTTTGCTGAAATCATTCACCTATATTTTTTCATAATAGTAGAATAATAGAATATAAATATTTTTAGAGCAATATAAAATATAATGGATTTTTAATTTAAACCCTTTGTGATTTAATAAGATGATAAATGATGAGATTCATGTATGCATGAATGCAATGCTTAAATTTTCTTTTCAAAGAAAAATACATAAATGTTTTCAAAAGTTTTAAATTTTTGTGATTTTTAACATTCCAAAATATAGGGATGTTACAGTTGCACGCTTGCTTGTTTCTTTTGAACTAATAATATATTGATCATCTACGTGCATATTGCTATTACTTGACTTGATCCTTTCATAAAGTTGTCATGTTTGTTGGAAGCATTAGATGATTATATTGTTGTGCTTGAAGCTTAAATCATCTTTAATATCTACTTTGCACAATTGATTGCTATCTAGTACTATATCATTGAAAGCTTTGCTTGCTTCACCTACTTGTTTGTTGATTAATCGTTTGTTATCAATATAAAATACAACCCTTATTCATTTGATTTCAGTTTACATGCCTTACAATGAATTACATGATCAAGATTGTGTTTAAGCATGTCACTTCAGAAATTATTCTTCTTTTATCGTTCTTGCCTACTCGGGACGAGTAGAACTAAGCTTGGGGATGTTGATACGTCTCCAACGTATCAATAATTTCTTTTGTTCCACGCTATGTTATATCATGTTATTACATGTTTTATATGCATTTTATATAGTTTTATGCATTTTCTGGGACTAACCTATTAACAATATGCCATAGTGTCAGCTCCCTGTTTTCTGTTGTTTTTGGTTTCAGAAAAGCTCTTAAGGAAATATCCGCCAAATTGGAAACGAGCCAACCAGTATTTATTCTTAGAATATTAGCAACCAGAAGAACCAAAGACGAGACGAAGGCGGACCCGGAGGGGCCCACACCGCCTCGTGGCGCGGGCCCCATGCTGGTCGCGCCGGGTGGTGGTGTGGTGCCCTCGGGCGCCGACCGACCTAGGTCTTTCGCCAATATAAGCCCCCCTGACCTAAAAACTCTAGACGGTTAATCACTTTTTCCTCCACGGGTCCCGAGCCGCCGCCGTCGCCGCCACCACTTTGGGAGAGATCAGAACTGCTCCCCAGCACCCTGCCGGGAGAGGGAATTGTCCCCGGAGGCCTGTACGTCGCCATGACCGCCTCCGGAGTGATGCGTGAGTAGTCTACCCTGGACTACGGGTCCATAGCAGTGGCTAGATGGTTGTCTTCTCCTCTTGTGCTATCTTGTTTAGATCTTGTGAACTGCCTATCATGATCAAGATCATCTTTATGTAATTCTCCATGTTGTGTTCGCTGGGATCCGATGAATATTGAGTACTAAAGTTATTGCTTCATAATACATCATGTGTGTGCTATTTAATGATCTTGCATGCTCTCCGTTACTTGTGTATGCTCTGGCCAAGTAGATGCTTGTAACTCCAAGAGGGGGTATTTATGCTCGATAGTAGGTTCATATCTCTATTTAATCTGGGGCAGTGACAGAAAGAAGGTTGTAGATGTACTGTTGCTATTAGGGATAAAACAGTAGTACTTTATATAAGGATGATGTTACTTACTTACTTACTTTACACATAGTGCTTAAGGCAATAATCTGTTCCATGCAACTTAATACTGAAAGGGGTGCGGACGCTAACTGAAAGACGATAATCTGTTGCATGTATATTGTTGTAATGCCCGAATGAATCTCACACTAGACACCATATCATTAGTATATGCATTGGGTTGCTTATCATTATTCTGTCAATTGCTAATTTGTTTACCACGCATGAATAAATGTTATTATTATTTATGGAGAGACACCACTAGTGAACTGTGGACCCCGGTCCTTCTCATTAATCTGATAAAACCACAACTTCAAACCTGTTACTTTCTACAAACAAACATCTTTCTTCCACACATACATTTAATCTTTTGTTACAGCAAGCCGGTGGGATTGACACCCTCACCGTTGAGTTGGGGCAACATACTTTGATTGTGTTGTGTGCAGATTCCACGTCTCCGACGCCACACAAAGAGTTTCTGGCGCCGTTGACACCTCGAGGGGAACATTCATCTCCTACTGGTTCGATAACCTTGGTTTCATAACTAAGGGAAATCTTGCTGCTCTGCTACTTCACACCCTCCTCTTGGGGATTCACCAACCACACGCTTAGCAAATATTAAGAATTTCTGGCGCCGTTGCCGGGGAGATAAAAAATCCTTTGAAGACCTTCAACTCCTCCGTCAACTACACGCCATCAGGGATCCATGCTTGATCTCTGTGGGGAGCACTGCTTTGGCTCCATAGACAAAGGCAAATGGTGTTTCTCCCGTGGGCTTGGGCGGCGTTGTGCGGATGGACCAGAGCACTGAAGGGAGCTCGCTGATCCAGCCCTTGTCGTGGCCCTTGAGGATGTTGAAGGTTATGGTCTTTAAGCCCTTGAGGACTTATGCGTTTGCTCGCTCGGCTTGGCCATTGCTCTGTGGATGAGCCACCGAGGCGAAGCAGAGCTTGATGCCTAGTTTTTCGCAGTACGCCCTGAAGATGCCGCTTGTGAATTGTGAGCCGTTGTCGGTGATTATGCGATTAGGCACTCCGAAGCGGCATACCAGGCCTCTGATGAACTCCACCGCTGCGCCTGCTGGGATGGTGCGTGTCTCTTCGACCTCGGGCCACTTAGTGAACTTGTCGATGGCCACGAAGAGGAAGTGATAGCCCCCTTGAGACTTGGGGAATGGTCCCAAGATATCCAGACTGTGAAAGGCCAAGAGAGCGGGATGGTCTGCAGCCCCAGCACCGGCTGATGGATTTGCTTGGCGTGGAACTGGCAGGCCTCGCACGCTTGGACGATGTCGACTGCATCTTGAAGTGATGTTTTATGGATGCCTTGATGAGTCTCTCTTCAAAGACGCCTGCCTGCTGAGCTTGCGTTCTTGATGCGCGCTTGGCGATGTCATCAGCCTCTTGGTTTTCCTTCCTTGGGATGTGCCTGAGCTCCATGCCCCTGAAGTGCTTCTCAAGCTTGCAGACCTCTTCAAGGTATGCGGACATGTGGTCGTCCTTAGGCTTGTAGATCTTGTTGGAGAAGTTGACGAGCAGCTGAGAATCGCCCTTGATGAGAAGGTGCTTGACGCCTAGAGCGATGGAGGCCCGTAGGACGGCGAGCAGGCCCTCATACTCAGCTTGATGTAGGAGCTAAAAATGAGGTGACCACCGTGATGCAGTGGCCCTAGAAGTAGTGTCGCAGCTTCCTTGAGGCGATGAGGAGCGCAATGAGGAGCTTCTGCTGCATTGTGTAACGTTCCCGAGCATCTCGTAGTACTGTACTGACGAAGTAGACGGGGTGCTCGACAAGGGTTGTCAGTTTAGGCGCAGCGTTGGCTGCCTGAGGAGGCTCTTCAGGCCCCTTGGCGAGGTCAGCATATGGAGGCTCTTCAGGCCCCTTAGCGAGATCAGCCTGTGGAGACTCTTCAGGCCCCTTCTCGAGATCCTCCTGTGGAGGTGCCTCGGCAACGGTGATTGAGGCAGACTCAGCTTGTGGCTCTGGGCCTGGCGGTTTGTTTGTGGAGTCTGTCCCTTTCTCGAGCTCTTCGTCAGGCGGCTTTGGCCTTGGAGTGGTTGCACTTTTCTTGGCGAGAACTGACTCTTCTCTTTCTACCAGCAGGACGACACTTGCGGTCTGAGCAGTGGCTGAGAGATACAACTTTAGATGTTCGCCTGTTCTTCGGGCAACCATGACTGGTGGGCTGTCAAGTACCTCTTCAAGTCCTCAAAGGCTCTCTCCGCTTCAGGCGTCCACTTTAAGGTGCCAGATCTCTTCATGATCTTGAAGAATGGCAGGGCTCTCTCGCCGAACTTGGAGATGAAGCGGCTCAAGCTGGCCATGCAGCCTGCTAGGCATTGCATGTCCTTGAACCGGCGAGGAGGCTGCATTTCCTCTATAGCCTTGATCTTGTCAGAGTTTGCCTCTATGCCGCGGTGGGACACGAGGAATCCAAGCAATTTTCCTGAAGGCACTCCAAAGACGCACTTGGCGGGGTTGAGCTTGATGTTCACCTTGCGTACGCTGGCAAAGGTTTCCTCGAGGTCTTTGAGGAGAGTATCTCCCTCTCGAGACTTGACGACGATGTCGTCGACATATGCCTCTGCATTTCTGCCCATTTTCTCGCCAATGGCTATCCTCATGAGCCTCTGAAAGGTGGCGCCAGCGTTCTTCAGGCCGAATGACATGCAGACATAGCAGTACACACTGCAAGGGGTGAAGAATGCTGTCTTCTCCTCGTCCTCTTTAGCCATCTTGATCTGGTGATAACTAGAGAAGGTGTCAAGGAAACAGAGGAGGTCGCAGCCTGCTGTGGAGTCCATGATCTGGTCGATTCTTGGCATGGGGTATGGGTCCTTGGGGAAGGCCTTGTTGACATCAGTGTAATCCATGTAGAGGCCGCCTCCTCCGGCGGGCTTTGGGACAACCAAACCGTTGGAGAGCCAAGTGGGGTGCGCTACTTCGCGGACAACATTTGCCGCTTTGAGCTTCTCGACCTCTTTGACGATGAATGCTTGCTTCTCGGGGGCTTGCTTCCTTGCCTTTTGCTTGACGGGGCATGTGTTTGGACACACGGCTAAGTGGTGCTCGATCACCTCCCTCGGTACACCAGAGATTTCTTACGGAGTCCATGCGAACATATCAGAGTTTGCCCGGAGGAAGGCGACGAGCACGTTTTTCTATTTGTGAGGCAGAGCAGCGCCAATGGTGACGCTAGCCCCCGAGCCACTGGTGCTCAGGGAGACCTTCTTCGTGGAAGCTGGCTCCCGAGAGAACATCTGCTTCTTCTTCTTGGGCCTCTCGAGAGGCTCCATGTCCTCTTCAGCCGGAAATGCCATGGCAGCTGCCTTGTAGGCGGTCTCGACAGCGCGCGTGGCGTCCAGGACGTGGCCATGGATGGAGATGGTGCCAGCGCTGCCGGGAATTTTGACCATGTTGTAGGCATGATGCGTGACGGCCATGAACTTCGCGAGGGCGGGGTAGCCGAGGATGACGTTGTACGACAAGCCGATGTGCGCAACTTCAAAGTCGATGAGCCCGGTGCGGTAGTTCTTCTGCGTGCTGAAGGTGACGGCGAGCCGGACCTACACCAGAGGCTCTATTGAACCACTGGTGACTCCTGTGAAGGGCCTTGAGGGCATGAGCCACTCGTAGGGCACTTGAAGCGTCTCAAAGGTCTCGACAGAGATGACGTTCAGGCATGTACCTTCATCAATGAGCGTCTTGGGGACGGCGATGTTGTTGATGGTGGGGGAGCAGACCAGCGGGAGGGTTCCAACAGTCTTGGTGGACTTGGGGTGGTCTTGCACGTCGAAAGCGATGGTGTATTGCGACCACTTGAGGGGCCTGGAGGACTCGACGCTGGTGAGCGCGACATTGAGCTCGCGGGCGAACTACTTGAACTTGTTGTTCGACTTGGGCGCCTGAGCCCCGCCGAGGATGCAGGCCATAGCCCCTCTCGAGGCTTGGTAGCCTCCATCTTCCTCGTCGGGGAGGTTGTTGTTCTTCCCGGCGGCGTTGGCCTGAGTGCCTGGTGGCTTTTGGTAGTCGCTACTGCGTCCGCCTCCGCGGTAGCCACGGCCTCGGCCGCGGCTGCCGCTTCCCTCAGCTTGCTCGCGCTCCTTGCTTAACCGCTTGAGGTCGAAGCAGGTCTTTGTAGAGTGGACGCGCCTATTGTGGTAGACACAGAATGGATGATTGTCCTCCTTCTTCTCGCTAGGCTCTGGGGAGTCCCTGCGGGAGCCCTTGGCGTCAGGCTCTGCCGCGAGGACTTTGGTGGCCTTGCGCTTGGGCTCCTCCTTCTTCTTGTGCCTCTTGGACCCCTCACCAGGGTCGTCTCCACGCGAGATCATCTTGACGAAAAGGAGTCCCTCTTCAGCCTTGGCGCACTTGTCCGCCAGGATAACAGCTTCACCACAGAGGTGAGCTTGTCGTGGATGCGCAACTTCTCGAGCATCCTGCGGTTTGTGACGCCCTCGCGGAAGGCGGCGATGACCTGGGTGTCAGGAATGTTCGGAATCTTAGTCCGCACCTGGCTGAAGCGTTGGATGTACTTGCGGAGGGTCTCGTCCTTCTTCTGCACCACGACGTGCAGATCGTTGTTGGTGAGCGCGCGCTCGTACGTGCCCTTGAAGTTGGCGACGAACTCCTTGCAGAGCTCCTCCCACAAGCCCACGGAGTCCTCCGGCTGGTTCAGGAGCCACGACAACACGGAGTCGCGCAGCGCGTGTGAGAATCAGGTTGCGATGACCTTGTCGTCACGTCCTGCAGCTTGGATGGAGGTGGTATAGAGTTGCAGGAACTCGATGGGGTTGCTGGAGCCGTCGTAGACCTTACGGAGGGCTGGCCTGAACTTCTGAGGCCAGACCACGCGGTGCAAGGCGCGGGTGAGCGCCATGCAGCCGGTGGCGTACGTGGCGACCCTGTTCTGTAGAGCTCCGCGGTTTTGATAGCCCGCCTGGCCAATCTCCTCCACAAGCTGGTTCTAGCGATCTCGCTGGCGCTCCATCCCCACGCGTGTGTCCGGCAGGGTGCGCTGCACGATTTGGTAGTCGCGCGGCGAGGACGCGTACGAGACAGCTCTTTGTGTCACGGCCAGAACGGGTCCTGGAGGAGGCGAAGGCGCGTCAGGCGTGCCCGCGAGGGAGTGGTGCACAATCGACCGCGAAGGAGCTGGGCGAGTCGTGGCGATGCCGACGAGGTGGTTGAGGCGTTCCAGCCACTGCTCGTGAGCCTCGGGAGTAGGCCGGTAGCGGAGAAGTTATTGCGCCACGAGCAGAGCTGTGTGCGGACAGGGCTCCGCGCGTCCTTTGGAGGAGCCGCTCAGGTGTTGCGTCCTGTGCGAGGAATCTGCGTCCGCTTGATGCTCGGGGTGCTCCTCCCCGTCGCGCTCGGGCTCGCTCTCGGGCTCCTCCACATGTGGGCCGGTGTTGGCGCGCTCCTCACGGCGGGGGTGACCCCGTCGTCCACGAGTGGCGGTGGCGCCGGGCGCGGTGTGCGTTCCTCCAGGCGCGCTAGTTGGCGCGGGCGGCGCGAGTGGCGCGAGTGTCTGTCATGTCGCGGAAGCGGCTCGGGGATCGTTGACGTGCCTCACCCCCCTACCTGGCGCGCCAAATGTCGGAGAGTGACTCCCACGGAACAGGGATAGTCACACCCTGAAGAGTAGTTCGAAGGGGGGACTGAACGCGGAGGTCAACGACCCTCGAGAGGATGATGACGATACTCGTCGAGCCTGAATAGGGACGACACGACAGAGAAGGACACCAGCCTGTACCCAGGTTCACGGCCCTCAGAAGGAGGTAACACCGCTACTCCTGCTTGTCTGTATTGCACTGTAGAGGTTACAGTACATCGAGCTTGCCGAGGGCTCTCTTGAGCCAGTTTGGTGCTTGAAGAAGGAAGCTGTGGTCTTCTTCCTCCTTGAGCTAGTTGGCTATCCTTCGCACTTGGCTAGGGTTCCATGGATTCATAATGCGATCCCTTCCTACGGAGGTGCTCCTCCTCCTTTTATCGGCGCCCCGAGCCTCACCCCTGCAATTTATGCAGAGGATGGGTTCGCACATGGCAGTGGCGCCAATGAGTGGAGTTCACCGTCGTAGAATAGTTCATGGACTCGGTCCATCCATGCTAAAGTTGCCGTGGTGGCCGACAACTCGCAGCCCGCGCAGAACGAACAGCAGGCGCTGCAGCGGTCGTGGCGGAGCCCACGATGACGATCTTCTTGGAGCGTTGCACCGTTGAGCCGCTTTATCACCAAAGGAGAAAGTCCTGCTGTCCGGCTCTGGCGGCGCTGCTTTGTTGACTCCTTTAATCACCAGAATGGCAATTGAGGCGCCCGTGTCACTGTCTTCAGACGCGCGCGTCACTCTGCGGCTGCTGCAGAGGCCATGTGCGCCCTGCAGCGGTTGATTAGCCGCGAAGTGTGTCCACAGGGCATCAGTGGCCTTGTGGAGGGATTTACGTTGACTACTCTCCAGGCAGGTGGAGCCTTGGGGGAGTCTCTTGAAGCGCAGGGTCCTCTTCAGGCCCTCGCTTCCTCTTCAGACCCTCGAGAGGAGTTGCCTCTCGAGAGTCTCTCCAAGCGGTAGCTTGGTCCTTAGTCATTTTATCGAGTATGTCATGTGCGAGGGCTGTAGAGAGTCTGTCATGTTGCCCATAAATACCTCCCAGACCAAAAACCCTAACACGATATCCATATTTTCCTCCACGGGTCTCGAGCGCCGCCGCCATCACCGATAAGTTTCGGGGGTGAGAAGTTCCTGTTCCGGCACCCTGTCGGGACGGGGATCGACCCCCGGAGCCATCTGCATCGACTCCACCGCCTCCACTTCGACTCCATGATGGTTTGTGAGTAGTTCCCCCATGCGGGTTCTTCGCTGTAGCTAGTTGGTACTCTCTCTCCCATGTACTTCATTACAATGTTCTCATGGGATGCCTTACATGATTGAGATCCATATGATGTAATCCGTATTGTGTTTGTTGGGATCCGATCAATTGTTACATTATGATCAGTCTATCTATATAAGTTTGTGAAGTTATTGTTCCTGCAATCTTGTTGTGTTTAATGCTTGTCACTAGTGCACGAGTGGCATGATCTTAGATCTAAGTTCTATATTTATTGCTTAGATTGTATCTACAAGTTGTTTGCACATGTCATTGTCCGGAACCGATGGCCCCAAAGTGACAGCAATTAGGATAACCGATGACCCAGAAGTATAGGGGATCGCAACAGTCTTCGAGGGAAGTAAAACCTAAATTTATTGATTCGACACAAGGTGAGACGAAGAATACTTATAAGTCTTAACAGCGAATTCAGCTGCACCTGGAAAAGCACTAGTAACATGTGTGATGTGAAAGCAACAGTAATATGAGAGCAATAGTAACAGTAACACAAAGACAATGGCTCTAGAGAATAGTTGCCTGCATGGAGTTGACATGAAAATAATGATGATGACAGAAGGATCGGGGTTTCCAGCTATCTACACTAGTGGTAACTCTCATGAACAAGTGTTGGGTGAACAAATTACAGTTGGGAAACTGACAGTATTGAAATAACATTAAGGAAGAATATCCAAATTATTAATTATATAGGCAAGATTGATTCCGTGTCTGTATCCAGATCTGACATATTGGTGGGGGTGACGATGGAGTCCTGCATGACCCGGTTCGCCGACTCTCCTCTTCTAGTGATCAAACTGATTCTTCTCCGTCCGTCTTGTCGACACAGTGGGAACTGGGGTATGGCGAGAGCCCATTCCCCCTCAGGCCTCGCACACTGGCCAGTCAGACGAAACGGCTAAGAACCAGGCGTCACTACCTGATGGGACCCTCGAGAGGCAACTCCCCTTGAGGGCCTAAAGTGGAAGCGTTGCCCTCAAGGGATCCCTCGCCTCAGGGGACCCTCCCGAGGCGCCAACGCGCCTCGAGGGAGTCTCGCAGGAAACTCCCCTCAGGCTTCCCCGCGCCTAAAGGGAAACGTCGGGGCCAAGGAAGTACGGCAAGACGCACATGGCCTCTGCCACGCTCACGTGGTGACACAAGCATCCCCGTTGCCGTTTTGGTGATAAAGGGGTCAATAAAGCGGCTCCGCCTGCTACGCAACTGCCAGGACCTTCTACTCTGACGATAAAGCAGGTGGACGGCGCAACCCTCCAACAGAGAACGTCACCGCGGGCTCCACCTTAGAGACTGCCCCTTCTGCGGGCAGTACAGCGCGGTCGGCCGCCGGTCAGCCACCGCGCCCACCTTTATCAGCAATGGACCGCGTCCATGGACAAAGGGACGGCGGTGGACTCCAACTCCACGGTGCCTCTGCTGTGTGGGAGCCACCTTGAAGGCCAAGCCGAAGGAGAGCGCTAGAGGGGCCTATAAAAGAGGCAAGACATCCATCATAGCACGGGTCGGCTCTTTGCGTGCTACAACCCTTGTAAACCCTAGCAACTCTTGTGAGGATAGCCTTGAGCCCGAGGAGGAATAAGATCATCGCTTCCCTCCCCAGGCAAGAACTGCCTCAAGGGGGCCTCCGGCAAACTCCATTGTACTGTAATCTCCATCATCTAATACAGACAAGCAGGAGTAGAGGTCTTACCTCTTCACGAGGGCCGTGAACCTGGGTAAAGGCTGGTGTCTATCTCTGTCGTGGGCGTGTCGTCTTCGGGTCCGGCGAGCAATGTCGCGGAGCCCCACGAGGGTCTTGACCTCCGTGTTCAACCCCCTTCACGAACTACTCTTCAGGAAGTGACTACCCCCGATTCTTGGGAGTCATAACCCGACATTTGGCGCGCCAGGTAGGGGGTTGAGGCGCATCAACAACCTTCGAGTTCGTCTCCGCGCCATGGTAAACACCCGCGCCGCCCGCGTCGCCCGCGTCAACCGACGCACGCCTGAAGGAGCGCGCACGCCGCCGGGCACCGCGAACACCCGCGCTCGGCGGGGACGACCCTGTCACGAAGAGCGCGTCCCTTCCGGCCCTCATGCCGAGGCGCCGGAACGCGACTCCGAGCATCAGGTGGACGCGTAGTCGTCACACCCGACGCAGCACCCGAGCGGTTCGGGCCCGGGGAGGACAGACCCTGCGCCCCACACGGCGCTGCTCATGGGCAGGAGCTTCTCCGCTACCAGCCTACCGCTAAGGCCCACGAGCAGTGGCTCCAACGCCTCAACCACCTCGTCGGCATCGCCACGACGCGCCCTGCTGCGTCGCAGTCCAACCCGCACCCCTCTCTCGCGCGCACGGTCGTGACAAACACGCCTCAGCCACCTCCGGGACCTGCACCGGCTGCGGCGTAGAGGGCTGCTTCGCACGCATCCTCGCCGCACGATTGCTTGATCGTGCAACGCACTGCGCCCGATGCTCGCGTGGGGATGGAGCTCCAGCAAAACCGCCAGAACAGGCTCGTGGAGGAGATCGGCCAGGCGGGTAAGCAGAACCGCAGCGCGCTACAGCACGGGGTCGCCACGTAAGCCTCAGGCTG
This sequence comes from Poa annua, assembly GCA_026929855.1. Classification (NCBI taxonomy): domain Eukaryota; kingdom Viridiplantae; phylum Streptophyta; class Magnoliopsida; order Poales; family Poaceae; genus Poa; species Poa annua. Next base: position 32,618,564 of record CM049428.1, read on the forward strand.
CATGGCGTTCACCCGTTCTCTACGTCGCGTGGTCTGGACCCGAAAGTTCAGGCCGGCTCTCCCCAAGGGCTACGACGGCTCCAGCAACCCCATCAAGTTCCTGGAGCTCTACACCACCTCCATCCAAGCTGCGGGTGGAGATGACAAGGTCATGGCCAATTGGTTCTCCCACGCGCTTCGCGATTCTACACTGTCGTGGCTCCTGAACCTCCCTGAAGACTCCGTGAACTCCTGGGAGGAGCTTTGCAAGCAGTTCGTCTCCAACTTCAAGGGGACATACGAGCGCGCCCTCACCCACAACGACCAGCGCGCTGTAGTGCAGAAGAAGGATGAGACGCTCCGCAAGTACATCCAGCGCTTCAGCCAAGTGCGCAACAAGACCCCGAACATCCCTGACACCCAAATCATCGCCGCATTCCGCGAGGGCGTCACAAACAGCAGGATGCTCGAGAAGCTGGGCATCCACGACAAGCTCACCTCTGTGGTAAATCTTTTCGACCTGGCGGACAAGTGCGCCAAGGCTGAAGAGGGACTCCTCTTCGTCAAGATGTCCTCGAGAGGGGACGATCACGCTGAGGGGTCCAAGAGCCTGAAGAAGAAGGAGGATCCCAAGCGCAAGGCCACCGCGGTTCTCGCGGCAGAGCTTGGCGCGAAGGGCACCCGCAGGGACTCCCCCGAGCCTGGAGAGAGAAGATATGACCACCGCCCTTTCTGCATCTACCACAACAGGCGCGACCACTCTACAGAGTCTTGCTTCGACCTCAAAAGGTTGAGCAAGGAGCGGGAGCAAGCAGAGGGCAGTGGTATCCACGGCAGAGGCCGTGGCTACCGCGGGAGCGGACGCAAGAGCGCAAGGCCAACCCTGCGGAAAAGAACGGCAACCTCCCTGGCGAGGAAGATGGCGGCTACCAAGCCCCGAGAGGCGCCATTGCCTGCATCCTCGGGGGGGCGCAGGCGCCGAAGTCGAACAACCAGTTCAAGCAGTTCGTCCGCGAGCTCAACGCCGCCCTCCCAAGCACGGAAACCTCCAGGCCCCTCAAGTGGTCGCGGTACACCATCGCCTTTGACGCTCAGGACCACCCCAAGTCCACCAAGACCGTTGGAACCCTCCCGCTGGTCTGCAGCCCCACCATCGACAACATGGCTGTCTCCAAGACTCTCATTGATGGCGGAGCAGGCCTGAACGTTATCTCCATAGAGACGTTCGAAGCGCTTCAAGTGCCCTACGAGCGGCTCATGCCCTCGAGGCCCTTCACGGGGGTCACCAGCGGCTCGATCGAGCCTCTAGGCCAGGTCAGCCTTGCCGTCACCTTCGGGAGCAAGGAAAATTACCGCACCGAGCACATCGATTTCGATGTCGCACACATCGGCCAGCCGTACAATGCCATCCTCGGCTACCCCGCGCTCGCGAAGTTCATGGCCGTCACGCACGATGCCTACAACATGGTCAAGATCCCCGGCAGTGTTGGCACGATCACCATCCGTGGGCATGTTTTGGACGCTACGCGCGCCGTTGAGACGGCCTACAAGACCGCCGCCATGGCTTTCCGCGCAAAGGAGGACCTAGAGCCTCTCGAGAGACCCAAGAAGAAGAAGCAGTTGTTCTCCCGGGAGGCAGCTGCTACAAAGAAGATCACTTTGAGCTCCAGCAGCTCGGGGGCTGAAGGGTCGGGGGCTAGCGTCACCATTGGCGCCTCGCTGCCTCCCAGATAGGAAAGCGCGCTCGTCGCCTTCCTCCAGGCAAACTCTGACATGTTTGCCTGGACACCGTCAGATATGTCTGGTGTACCGAGGGAGGTGATCGAGCACCACTTGGCCGTGTGCCCAAACGCGCGCCCCGTCAAACAAAAAACAAGAAAGCAAGCCCCCGAGAAGCAAGCATTCATCGTCAAGGAGGTCGAGAAGCTCAAAGTGGCAAAAGTCGTCCGCGAAGTCGCGCACCCCACTTGGCTCTCCAACGGCGTGGTAGTCCCAAAGCCCGCCGGAGGAGGCCGTCTCTGCATCAACTACACTGATGTAAATAAGGCCTGCCCCAAGGACCCGTATCCCATGCCCAAAATTGACCAGATTGTGGACTCCACGGCAGGCTGCGAACTCCTCTGTTTCCTCGATGCCTTCTCTGGTTATCACCAGATAAAGATGGCCAAGGAGGACGAGGAGAAGACGGCTTTCCTCACCCCGTGCGGTGTGTATTGCTACGTCTGCATGCCTTTCGGCCTAAAAAATGCCGGAGCCACTTTCCAGAGGTTGATGAGGATAGCCCTTGGCGGGCAAATGGGGCGGAACGCCGAGGCATATGTCGATGACATCGTCGTGAAATCACGAGAAGGAAATACTCTCCTCGGAGATCTTGAAGAAACTTTTGCCAGCCTGCGCAAGGTGAACATCAAGCTCAACCCCGCCAAGTGCGTCTTTGGAGTACCTTCAGGCAAATTGTTGGGGTTCCTCGTGTCTCATCGAGGCATAGAGGCAAACCCAGACAAAATAAAGGCCATAGAAGACATGCAACCTCCAGGCATGCTCGAGGACATGCAACGCCTAGCAGGCTGCATGGCCAGATTGGGTCGATTCATCTCCAAGTTCGGAGAAAGAGCCCTTCCGTTCTTCAAGATCATGAAAAGAACGGGCACTTTCATGTGGACCCCTGAAGCTGAAAAAGCATTTGAGGACTTGAAGAAGTATCTGGCAAGCCCACCAGTAATGGTCGCCCCAAAGCCTGGCGAGCACCTGAAGCTGTACTTGTCAGCTACTCCGCAAACAGCCAGTGCTGTACTTGCGGTGGAAAGAGAGGAGCCAGTACTCCGCAAGAAGAGTGCAGCCACTCCAAAGGAAAAGCCTCCTGATAAGGAGCTCCGTGAAAGGGCAGCCCTCACAAACCCACCGCCAGGCCCAAAGCCCCAAGAGAGGCCCGCCACAAGTCAACCGCTGCAAGAAAATCCTGCCAAGGAGCCTCAGGAAGCCAACCCCCTCGAGGCCAACCCCCTCGAGGTAAACACCCTCGAGGCCCAGGCCGACCCCCTCGAGGGCCAAGCTGAGCCACCTCAGGCAAAACACGCCGAGGCTACAGGAACTACCATCGTCGAGCATCCAGTCTACTTCGTCAGCACAGTACTGCGTGATGCTCGCGAGTGGTATACAATGCAGCAGAAGCTTCTCCTCGCACTCCTCATCGCCTCAAGAAAGCTGCGACACTACTTCCAGGGGCACCCCATCACAGTGGTCACCTCTTTTCCCCTGGAGCAAATATTGCGCAACCCAAACGCCAAGATCGTGTCGCAGGATGGAACATAGAGCTACAGCCATTCAATTTGTGCTTCGATACCACAAGGGTAATCAAAGGAAGAGCGCTGGCTGACTTCATCGCCGAATGGACTGACCCAACCCCTGAAGAGCCTTGGGGAGAAGAGCAAGAGCACTCTGGAGCCGCAATGCCCAACCTCTGGACCATGAAGTTTGACAGAGCTTTCGCTTGTCGCGCGGCGTGGCAGGCGTAGTCCTGATCTCCCCCAAAGGCGACAAGTTGTATTACGCAGTCCAGCTGTGCTTCGAATCGACAAGATATCCAACAATATCGCCGAGTATGAAGGCTTGCTTGCCGGCCTACGCGCTGTAATCGCCCTAGGCGTCAAGCATCTACTCATCAAGGGCGACTGCCAGTTGCTCGTCAACTTCTCTAACAAGAGCTACAAGCCTAAGGATGACCACATGGCCGCATACCTTGAAGAGGTCCGTAGGCTCAAGAAGCACTTCAGGGGAATGGAGCTCATGCACATCCCAAGAAAGGAAAACCAAGAGGCTGATGACATCGCCTAGCGCGCATCAAAGAGGCAAGCTCAGTCGCCAGGTGTCTTTGAAGAAAGGCTCGTCAAGACATCCATAAAGCAGCCCCAAGAGGCCCCGCCCGCAAGCACAGACGAAGCGCTCCCGCCACCACCTGCAAGCGGGGCTCCAGGCTGCGGGCCCCCTACAGGGGAGCGTCTGCTGCTCACAGCGGTGCACCAAGAAACAGGATGAATCGACGAGATCAAAGATTACCTCCACAAAGGGGTCCTTCCCGAGGAAGACGTTGAAGCGGAGCGAATTGCCCGCCAAGCAAAATCGTACCAAATCCTCGAAGGAATTCTCTATCGCAAGCGCCCAAACGGCGTCGCGCTCAAATGCGCCCCTCCTGAAGAAGGCAAACTGCTGATCAAGGACATCCACAGCGGGGAATGTGGCCACCATTCGTGCGCACGCACCCTCGCAGGCAAAGTCTTCAGGAGCGGCTTCAACTGGCCTCAAGCACTTCAAGATGCAATGGACATCATTCAAGCATGTGAAGCCTGCCAATTCCACGCCAAGCAAATCCACCAACCAGCACTGGGACTACAGACCATTCCGCTCTCGTGGCCGTTTGCGGTCTGGGGGCTGGACATCCTGGGACATTTCCCAATGGCGCAAGGTGGATATCGCTACCTCTTCGTGGCCATTGACAAGTTCACAAAGTGTCCTGAAGTGGAGGCGACGCGCACAATCACAGCAGGCGCGGCGGTGAAATTCATCAGAGGCCTGGTCTGCCGCTTCGGAGTGCCTAACCGCATCATCACCGACAATGGCTCCCAATTCACTAGTGGCATCTTCAAAGCCTACTGTGAAAGAATGGGCATAAAGCTCTGCTTCGCCTCAGTAGCCCATCCGCAAAGCAACGGACAGGTTGAGCGCGCAAACGCAGAAGTCCTCAAAGGCCTGAAGACCAGGACCTTCGATGTCCTCAGGGGCCACGGCAAGGGCTGGATCAACGTGCTCCCCTCGGTGCTCTGGTCCATCCGCACCACGCCACCCAAGCCCACCGGGGAAACACCGTTCTCCCTCGTCTATGGAGCCGAAGCAGTCCTCCCCACAAAGATAAAGCATGGATCCCCACGGGTCCTTGCCTTTAACGAGGACCAGCAAGAGGACCTCCACAACGACGACCCGCTGCTCCTTGAAGGGCTACGACGCCGCGCCACCCTACGGGCGACCAAATACCAGTAGGACCTGAGACGCTACCACAGCCGCAACGTGCGCTCGCGCACCCTGGAGGAAGGCGACCTCGTCCTCAGGCGAGTCATCTCCAGGGAAGGCCTCCACAAGCTGTCCTCGATGTGGGAAGGCCCCTACAGGGTCACCCACATCGCCAGGCCTGGCGCGGCTCGCCTCGAGACGCAAGACGGCGTCCCCGTCAATAATCCATGGAACATCATGCACCTACGCGAGTTCTACCCGTGATCATAGTCACGGCAAGGCATTTAGCGAAAGAGGCAGCCCACGGCTCAACCTCCAAGCACTTTTTGTCTCTAAAGGTTAAAAGCTCAAGGCTTAAACCTCAAAAATCTTTGTATCCACAAGGAACAAATTAAAAAAGTGATCATTGTCACACCCGTGATCATTGTCACGTCAAGGCATCTAGCGGAAGAGGAAGCCCACGGCTCAACCTCCAAGAATTTTTGTCTCTAGAGGTTAAAAGCTCACGGCTTAAACATCCAAAGCATTCTTTGTCTCCTATGGGAACAAACGAAATTGTGATCATTGTCACGCCCGTGATCATTGTCACGTTGAGACTTCTAGCGTAAGAGGCAGCCTACGACTCAACCTCCAAGCATTTTTGTCTCTAGAGGTTAAAAGCTCACGGCTTAAACCTCCCAAGCATTTTTGTCTCCCAAGGGAACAAATGCACCCGTGATCATTGTCACACCCGTGATCATTGTCACGTCGAGACTTCTAGCGGAAGAGGCAGCCTACGGCTCAACCTCCAAGCATTTTTGTCTCTAGAGGTTAAAAGCTCACGGCTTAAACCTCACAAGCATTTTTGTCTCCTAATGGAACACATCCAACCATGATCATTGTCACGCATGTGATCATTGTCACGTCGAGACTTCTAGCGGAAGAGGCAGCCTACGGCTCAACCTCCAAGCATCTTTGTCTCTAGAGGTTAAAAGCTCACGGCTTAAACCTCCAAGCTCCAAAGGCTTCTCTCGAGGGGAAACCCTCCGAGCTCTCCATCTAACGAGCCACCTCAGGCCGTTGAGAGTCTCTAGCACTAAAGGGTGGTCCCCATTCCTCGACATGGTCAAAACATTAACTTGGCAACCCCAAGCATAATGACTCAATTTCGTTCCCAAGTGAACTTAGCGCTTAGGCGCCGCTTTAAAATGTAATTGGTAAGTTTTATTTTCATATTACTCTGTTGAAGTGTGCGCTTATATCTCTCCACACGCGTACCTCGCGAGCGGGGGCTGAGTACAGTGCAAGTGCCTCAAATGACACACCAGCAGCACTGCAAAACCCAAGGGTCCAAGCTCTGGCTGGAGGGCAAGATCCCACAAACACGCCATCTCTACAGAGGACCTTGGTACTTACTCTCCTCGCAAGGAACGCCTGAGGGGACCTATAAGCGCGCACGAGTTCCGTGAACCGTGTTCCAGCGTTTGGGTTCGCCCCTCTAATATCTATAGGAAATAATCCCCCACGAGCCTGAAGGGGCACCCGGGAGCGACCCCTCAAGTGGGCAACCTCGCCGGATGAAAAGCCTCTGCAAGGAAAAAATCTCGAGAAGCTAAGTCTCGCACCCGCGCCTTAAGAGCGTTTTCTCTCCCCAGCGCACGGTTGCCCCTCAAGCGACTTCGCTTTCCCTTACGCTTCATGGACTACTCGCACGTCTAAGTGGGGCACTTGAGCATCGCGACTCAGAGCTCTTACCCCTCCTAGGCCTAAACTCCCCCCGACCTTGTGGAGTCATTGCTCCTGCATACCGAAGTGGCGGAGTCATGGCACGAGGAGATGGGATCTACCGACGCAGAAAAAAAATAGACATGAAGATGAGTCCAAAGAGACCTCATGGGGGGCAAAACAAGCTCGAATTAAACAACAATAAAGAGTATATTACAGGCCAAAAGGTCTAAAGAAATCTAAACACACAGTTGTTTCAGATTCAAGCGCACACAGGCGCAGCAAGAAGAGGCTCAGGGGGAAGCAGCGCCGCTTTGGACCTCCTCCGCGACACCCTCCTCAGCCTCGGTAGAGCAGGCCTCCTCCTCGCTGTCCTCAGCCGCAGCCTCCGCGCGCCTGAAGCGGTTGCGAAAGGCGTCAACTTGCTCGCGGAGGGAGCTGGAGACCCGCTGCGCGTCCTCGCCCTGAGCAGCTTCTGTCACGGAGGTGAAGTCGAAGCCTGGCGTGAGGAGCTTGAGGTTGGTGAAGATGCGGTCAACAGCCACCCCCAGGAGCTGCCTGCTCTCGTCCTCGATCATCTCGAAGAGCTCGGCAACAGGATCCTCAAGCGCCGCGAAGAGCCGGTCGAAGTAGGCCAAGTGCGTGGCGGTGTCATCGTGGCCTCGGTCCCCGGTGTGCGGCGCATCCGCGCCGAGCTGCGCCGCGAGCTCATTGCCGCGCGTGACCAAAGCCTCGAACAAGTGCTCGCACTGCCTCGCGAGCGCGCTGGCCGCCTGGGCCGAGTCCAGCGTTTCCGCCACCCGCTCCTTCGCCGGAGCCATCTGCTCCTCCGTACACTTGGACAGAGAGTCGGGCCGTGGACGGCTTCGTCGCGGGCTTCCTCCTCTCGGCGCCGGCCAGCCTTGGCGCGCTTGAGGCGGCGCTCCAGTTTGGAGTTGGCCTTCTCGAGCTCAGCGAGCCGCTGAGCGTCCGCAACATATTTGGCCTTGATGCGGTCCTCCTGCTTCCGGACCTGAGCGCGGTACTTCTGAAAGAGGGACCGACGGAGCTGCTTCTCGTGCTCCACGAGGGCCTCCTCAGCCGCCTTCGTCTTCTTGGCGAAACACCGCTCGAAGCGCTCGTAAGAAAGCTTCTGAGCAGCGACATGCTCGTCGAACTTCGAGATCGCCTAGGCCACGGCTCCCTCCCGTGCCTTGAGAGCCTCGCGCTGGGCAAACAAGTCCTTCTCCACCTGAAGGCGTTGTTCCTCGCGCCGCTGCTGCTCTCTCGCCATGAGGGCCAGCTGCCGCTCACGCTCAGCCAAGCCCTTGCGGTCCTCCTCCAGAGCAGCCTGCACGGCCTGGTGGGCGGAACGCAGTTGGAATTCCAGCTGGCCCAGCCCGCGGTTTTTCTGCACCAGCGAGCCCTCCATCGCCTCATGCTCAGTTGTGGCCTCTCGCAGGAGCTCCGCAGCAGCGTCTCGCTCTGCCTGAAGAGGCTCAAGAAGCTCTGCAGCGTCGCGGATGGCCCCCTCGCGAATCTCCTTAGCGAAGCGGGTGGCCTCCTCGCGCGCGGCCTGCAGCGCCGCATCCTCCAGCCGGCGCGCTTCGAAACGTTGCCTGAAAGGACGCCCACGACCTCACGAGCTCCTCCTGCTGCTGGGCGAGATTTATGTCTTCGAGGGCGAGGTGAGCCTCCAGGCCCTCCAAGGACTCCCGCACAAGGCCAAAAGCCACCTCGCGGCGTCCCGCGCTCCAATCCCAGCCTCGGAGGACCAGCTCTTGACTAAACGAAGGCCCCGCCGCGGCGTCCGGTCCCACGAGCCCGGCCCCAGGTCGAGCTCGGGGGCTAGGCGCAGCCTCGCCTCCGTCCGTGTCTGCCTCTGCTTCGGTGCTCGGGCCGATGGGGCGCTCATCTTCTCCAGTGGGAACGCGAGGCGGCGTGGAAGCTTTCTCCTCCGCGCTTTCCACCGCCTGAGGCTCGAGAGGCGATGTAGAGGCCCCTTGGCGTGGCGCGCCCTCCTCGGCTTGAGGCGTTGCCACCCCCACCGGGAGCGCGGCCACTTCTATGTGAGGCGCCCCCTCAACGTGGCCCGAAGGGAAAGTCTCCGCAGGCCTCGTTTGTCCTTCGGCCACTGCCTCTGCTGTGGCTCTCTTCACGTCTGCAGCCTTGCGAAGCCGGCGGTGCTTCGCAAGCACAAGATCGCTGACAAAAAGCACAAGAAAAGACAGTCAAGAGAGGGCGAAGCAGTGGGGAAAAACAAGAGCCAAGGATGACCAGGTGCCGTAAATTCTCACCCTGAAGGGGAAGCACCGGCATCGACCCATGCCAGGCCTGGAGAGCGCCAGGAAAGCGTGGTCTTGACGCCTGATCCCCCCGGAGGCGTCCCCGCTTTCCTTTTGGAGGGGACGTCGGAGGGCCTCACCCCAGAACGATCCACCACAGCCTTGGTGCGAGGTTCGCGCCTCCCCGGCCAAGTGCCTTTCTCGAAGGACGTCCCCGCCTCGGTCACCTCCTCCACGGGGCGCGAAGGCGCCACAACGAAGGCATCGTCCTCACCTGACGAGATGTCGCAAATCTCGTCGGTGAAGGGCTCATGCCTCACGGGGGACGCCCCTCCCGTTGCGGCCTCTTCCTCGCCACTCCAGGCACGGGAGGCTGATGAAGAGTCAACACCGACGACTACATGCACCGACGGAGCGACCACCTGATCCATCACCCCCGCCATACCATGCGGGGTAAAGTCCGGCATTCCATCCAAGATGTCCATGCGATCACCCAGAGGGAGCTGATGCAGAGGTCGCACGGAGCCGGCGATCTTCCCGGGCACCTCCGGATTGGCAAAGAGGATGTTCAAGATGGTGTCGACAACATCCGACGCGTGATCCTCTGGGTGAAGCCGCATTGGGTCCGAGGGGCCATTGTACATCCACATCGGCTCTGAGTGTGCCTGGAGGGGCGCGGTGCGGCGCGTCACGAAGTCCGCCACGACCATCTACCCCGTGAGGCCCTCCTCGTGGAGGAAGCTCAAGCGCCCCACCAGGTGTGCGTTGTCTGCGCCGCGAAGGGCAGACTTGCACCAGTGAGAGTTCTTCACGGATGGCGCCTCCGGGACGTCTAGGAACACACAGCGCGACTGGACGCCTATGAGCAGCCACCTCTGACGAAAGTCACCCACCTTCTTGATCAGGGCCGTGACAGGCTTGTCTCCACTCCAAGACATGGGAATATATACGCTCCCCATGCCGTCCGCGATGCCGAAGGAGACGCACCCAGTTCGCTCACCGGCAGCCGTGCACCGCAGCGAGTAGAAGTTCCGGAAGAGCGCTACCGAGGGGCGTACGCCCAAATAAGCCTCGCAAAGTTAGGCGAAGATGGACAGGATGAGCATGGAGTTTGGATGAAGATGAAGGCGTTGAATTTGATAGAACTCCAGCACCGCCTCCAAGAAAGGCGAGTACGGCGGCACCAGCCCGGTGGTGATGTCATGGAGAAAAATGGGATAAAATCCTTGGGGGAATCCCACGAACCGAGAAGCTTGAAGCGTGCTGGCGCCGTACTCGTTGGTCGGCCCCGCGACCAGGTGGCGAATCCTCTCCAACGCCTGAAGATCCATGCGCGCCCCCACGAGAGCCACGCCCTGCACTACCTCTAGGGTTTCTGCTTGAGAGGAAGGCCCTGCAGCGGCTTTGCTCTTGCTCTTGACTGGGCCCATCGTCACAAGCACGGAGGATTGAAGGAAGTGGAGAATGGAGATTCACAGGAGAGAGTGGAGGCGGAGAGCTCGGGGAAGAAGAAATCTTCTGTGAAAAGAATTGGAAACGGTAACGGCTCTACGCGGCAACGCTCGGGCTTTGTACCCCCTAGAGGAGCAGTTACCGGGGCATGGTGGGACCCCCCATGACTCGCACCCCGGATCGTGCGAGGTCGTTATTCGTCCAAGTGCCGCGTGGCTCGGGCCGGCTGGGCACTAAGGGCCCACGACACTTCGCCTGAGCCCATGGGCTCAACCTTGCCCATCATGGGCCCGGGGGCTACTGTCGGCCAAGTGGGAACTGGGGTATGGCGAGAGCCCATTCCCCTCAGGCCTCGCACACTGGCCAGTCAGACGAAATGGCTAAGGACCAGGCGTCACCACCTGACGGGACCCTCGAGAGGCAACTCCCCTCGAGGGCCTAAAGTGGAAGCGTTGCCCTCAAGGGATCCCACGCCTCAGGGGATCCTCCCGAGGCGCCAACGCGCCTCGAGGGAGTCCCGCAGGAAACTCCCCTCAGGCTTCCCCACGCCTGAAGGGAAACGTCGCGGCCAAGGAAGTACGGCAAGACGCACATGGCCTCTGCCACGCCCACGTGGTGACGCAAGCATTCTCATTGCCGTTTTGGTGATAAAGGGGTCAACAAAGCGGCTCCGCCTGCTGCGCAACTGCCAGGACCTTCTACTCTGACGATAAAGCAGGTGGACGACGCAACCCTCCAACAGAGAACGTCACCGCGGGCTCCACCTCAGAGACTGCCCCTTCTGTGGGCAGTACAGCGCGGTCGGCCGCCAGTCGGCCACCGCGCCCACCTTTATCAGCAATGGACCGCGTCCATGGACAAAGGGACGACGGTGGACTCCAACTCCACGGTGCCTCTGCTGTGTGGGAGCCACCTTGAAGGAGTCGAAGGAGAGCGCTAGAGGGGCCTATAAAAGAGGCAAGACATCCGTCGTAGCACGGATCGGCTCTTTGTGTGCTACAACCCTTGTAAACCCTAGAAACTCTTGTGATGATATCTTGAGCCCGAGGAGGAAGAAGATCATCGCTTCCCTCCCCAGGCAAGAACTGCCTCAAGGGGGCCTCCGGCAAACTCCACTGTACTGTAATCTCCATCATCTAATACAGACAAGCAGGAGTAGCGGTCTTACCTCTTCACGAGGGCCGTGAACCTGGGTAAAGGCTGGTGTCTATCTCTGTCGTGGGCGTGTCGTCGTCGGGTCCGGCGAGCAACGTCGCGGAGCCCCTCGAGGGTCTTGACCTCCGTGTTCAACCGCCTTCATGAACTACTCTTCAGGAAGTGACTACCCCCGATTCTTGGGAGTCATAACCCGACATTTTGCACTACCTCTAGGGTTTCTGCTTGAGAGGAAGGCCCCGCAGCGGCTTTGCTCTTGCTCTTGACTGGGCCCATCGTCACGAGCACGGTGGATTCAAGGAAGTGGAGAATGGAGATTCGCAGGAGAGAGCGGAGACGGAGAGCTCGGGGAAGCAGAAATCTTCTGCGAAAAGAATTGGAAACGGTAACGGCTCTACGTGGCAACGCTCGGGCTTTGTACCCCCTCGAGGAGCAGTTACCGGGGCATGGTGGGACCCCCCACGACTCGCACCCCGGATCGTGCGAGGCCGTTATTCCTCCAAGTGCCGCGTGGCTCGGGCCGGCTGGGCACTAAGGGCCCACAACGCTTCGCATGAGCCCCTGGGCTCAACCGTGCCCATCATGGGCCCGGGGGCTACTGTCGGGCCAGTGGGAACTGGGGTATGGCGAGAGCCCATTCCCCCTCAGGCCTCGCACACCGGCCAGTCAGACGAAACGGCTAAGGACCAGGCGTCACCATATGACGGGACCCTCGAGAGGCAACTCCCCTCGAGGGCCTAAAGTGGAAGCGTTGCCCTCAAGGGATCCCTCGCCTCAGGGGACCCTCCCGAGGCGCCAACGTGCCTCGAGGGAATCCCGCAGGAAACTCCCCTCAGGCTTCCCCGCGCCTGAAGGGAAACGTCGCAGCCAAGGAAGTACGGCAAGACGCACATGGCCTCTGCCACGCCCACGTTGTGACGCAAGCATCCCCGTTGCCGTTTTGGTGATAAAGGGGTCAATAAAGCGGCTCCGCCTGCTGCGCAACTGCCAGGACCTTCTACTCTGACGATAAAGCTGGTGGACGGCGCAACCCTCCAACAGAGAACGTCACCGCGGGCTCCACCTCAGAGACTGCCCCTTCTGTGGGCAGTACAGCGCGGTCGGCCGCCGGTCGGCCACCGCTCCCACCTTTATCAGCAATGGACCGCGTCCATGGACAAAGGGACGGCGGTGGACTCCAACTCCACGGTGCCTCTGCTGTGTGGGAGCCACCTTGAAGGCCAAGCCGAAGGAGAGTGCTAGAGGGGCCTATAAAAGAGGCAAGACATCCATCGTAGCAAGGGTCGGCTCTTTGCGTGCTACAACCCTTGTAAACCCTAGCAACTCTTGTGAGGATAGCCTTGAGCCCGAGGAGGAAGAAGATCATCGCTTCCCTCCCAGGCAAGAACTGCCTCAAGGGGGCCTCCGGCAAACTCCACTGTACTGTAATCTCCATCATCTAATACAGACAAGCGGGAGTAGCGGTCTTACCTCTTCACGAGGGCCGTGAACCTGGGTAAACGCTGGTGTCTATTTCTGTCGTGGGCGTGTCGTCTTCGGGTCAGGCGAGCAACGTCGCGGAGCCCCTCGGGGGTCTTGAGCTTCGTGTTCAACCCCCTTCACGAACTACTCTTCAGGAAGTGACTACCCCCGATTCTTGGGAGTCATAACGCGACACGTCTGGGCCATCGTGGTTGACCCGGACTCTGATTCAAACTCCGGCTTGTACTGCTCTCTGTCGGCTCCGCTAGATCGGATCACACCGACGAAAACGTCGATCTGCCCAAAGATGATCATAGATCCGGTTTCCAAGAAATCTGCCTCTTCTGTCCAGCCGGAGTCGTCCACGATCCGCTCCCCTCCTGGAAGCGTGTGGATCTGGCCGATAGCTAGGTTCTCCATACCTAAGGGGATCGTGTGCAGAAAAAAAAATTCCTACCAACGATATCCTAAAAGCATGCCAAGATCTATTCTATGCAGATATAGTAGTACGAACGGAGATCGGAATACGTACCCTTGTAGACCGAAAGCGGGGATTACGTTCCCTTACAAACGTTGTCGATGAAGACCGACGAAGCCGACCTCAAGGTCGTGTAGAGGAAGCAGACCTTCGAGTACCGCTAGCGCAGCACCTTGCAGGGCGTCACACATGTACGGTGGAGACGACGGCCTCCGAAGCTACAGTCCAGGACGAGCAGCGGAAGACTTGGACCGGAACACCAGCAGCGTGGCAGCGGGCTATGGTGGAAGAGATCCCCCTCCTCTGCTCGGTGCGACTCCGACAAGGGAATCACGAGATCGAGAGAGAAATTGGGAATTAATTGGTGAATTAAAAGGCCAGGGGTGCCCCTTCTTATATAGGATCCCAGGGGGGAGCCAACCTCCTCACCAGGCAATGTGGGACTATCCCCACATGCCTGGTGCGGCCAGCCATGGTGCGTCGGCCCCCTGGTGGGCCTCTTGGCCCACCTGGGTCGGCCACCCAAGCCCCCACCGAATCCCCAAGGGGATTCCCCCCCCCTCTTGGGCCTTCTTTCGACCAGAAGGCCCATTTAAGGAAATCAGCCTAAATAAATTCAAAAATAAATGTACAAATCATATTTGCATATTAATTAAACTAATTAATATCAAACATAATATATATAATTTTTCCTAGCTCCGAAAACTCTTTCGGCGCTGCCTGGTCTCCATCGGACCCCTCCCGGGACGTTCCCGGTGATCTCTTTCCTTTCTGGTTGTCTTGTCGAAACCCCTTAAGTGTGTTACCCTAGCGGTTTGATATAATAACAGGTATGACCAAGACTCATCTATGATCAACGACTAACTCGTAGGCCTGGACCCCATGAATTAATCCCTGTGATATAACGAATGACTTTCATCTATCAAACCTGAACGCAAAGTCTTAAACCTTTTGCCATAGCGATACTTAGCATGTCCGAGCATCGTTCCATAGATATCTCCATACCTAATCTTGACCTCGTTACCGACAACGCTATCTTCTACTCGTCCATGATCTCATGTCTCCGTGACCTAGTCACATGCTTGCAAGCTCATTAGACATGATCTCACCGAGTGGGCCCGAGAGTATCTATGCTGCTATGCGGACTGGCAAATCCCGCTCTTGACCCCTCGTCTCAACTACTCCTTTCCGATACCCAAAAGTATCACCGTTATTGTCATACTATATAAGATACGACGTTTGGAGCGATCAAAGTATCTTCCAGGAATAACAATAAGAGTTGATCTCACGGTCAAAGGCGTAACGACTACGTCCTCCAAATATGGGTATGTCCATCACATCGTTCTCCAACGATATGACTCCCATTGCCGACCGGCGCCATGCCCCATGACCGGGAAACCTCGATCATCAATCGCGCAACGAAACTAGTCTTAGTAGAGGCTACTAGGGACCTGGTTGTTTAGGTATCACACCTGTATTAATGTTTCCGCTTAATACGGTTTTAGCATGACACAAAACCCTATTATGAACAAGCGAGATATGATAAAGAATACACTTTATTAATTGCCTCTAGGGCATATCTCCTTCAGTCTCCCACTTGCACTAGAGTACAAATTAATCTAGATTACAACTTGGTAAAAGCCTAACACCCATAGCTAACTGGTGCTTTTCATGCTTATCAAGCGGGAGAGGCTTCGTCAGCGGATCTGCCACATTCAGATCCGTATGCACTTTGCAAATATTCACATCGCCTCCTTGTACGTACTGACGTATCACATGGAAGCGTCCGAGATGTGTTTGGCGGTGGAGTGAGACCTTGGCTCCTTGGCATTAGCAATGGCACCCGTATTGTCGCAGAAGAGGATCACGGGGTCTTGCACGCTCGGGAACACTCCAAGTTCGATGGCGAACTTCCTCATCCACACAGCTTCATTCGCGGCTTCGCAAGCAGCAATATACTCCGACTCCATTGTAGATTGTGCGACTATGGGTTGCTTCCCACTTCTGCAGCACACAGCGCCTCCATTCACCTTGAACACATAACCTGTCTGTGACTTAGAGTCATCGGGGTCTGAGCAAAAACTTGCATCTACGTAACCTGTTACGCCAAGTTCTTCATCGCAGCCACCATACACAAGGAACATTTCCTTTGTCTTATTGAGATACTTAAGAATGCTCTTAACAGCTATCCAATGCGGCATTCCAGGATTACTCTGGAACCGGCTTGTCAAACTTAGAGCTAATGCCACATCCGGTCTAGTACTAAACATTGCATACATGATCGATCCTATGGCTGAAGCATAAGGATGTTTGGTCATATCGGCCTTATCCAGTTCCGTTACCGGACACTGTGCCTTCCGCAATATCTTATTCTTGATAACCGGCAGAGAACCCTTCTTTGCCTTCTCCATACCGAAACGCTTCAGTATTTTATCAAGATAGGTACTCTGACTCAGTGCTAATAGGCGCCTTGATCTATCACGATAGATTTTTATGCCTAAAACATACGCAGCTTCTCCTAAGTCCTTCATGGAAAATTTACTGTTTAAATATTCCTTCACGCTATTCATAAGTTCCACATCATTCCCAATCAGCAATATGTCGTCTACATACAGTGCT
The DNA here is from genome assembly GCA_026929855.1 of Poa annua. Lineage (NCBI taxonomy): Eukaryota > Viridiplantae > Streptophyta > Magnoliopsida > Poales > Poaceae > Poa > Poa annua. Next base: position 32,634,680 of record CM049428.1, read on the forward strand.
AAGAACACAACCGAGCTCCCACTCATTTTCTTGTAAATGCAGGTCTCTTCCAAATTTTGGATTAATCCAAAACCTTTGATTACCTCATCAAAACGAAGATTCCAGCTCCGAGATGCCTGCTTCAATCCATACATGGATCGCTGAAGCTTGCACACCTTGTTAGCATTTCCTGGATCGACAAAACCTTCCGCCTGTACCATGTACAACTCTTTCTCAATGTTTCCATTTAGGAAGGCCGTTTTGACGTCCATCTGCCAGATTTCATAATCATAATAGGCAGCTACTGCTAACAAAATCCGAATAGACTTAAGCATCGCTACCGGTGAAAAAGTTTCATCGTAGTCAATTCCATGAACATGTCGGAAACCCTTTGCGACAAGCCGAGCTTTATAGACGGTCACATTACCATCAGCATCAGTCTTCTTCTTAAAGATCCACTTATTCTCGACGGCCTTGCGCCCTTCGGGAATATCCATCAAAGTCCACACTTTGTTATCATACATGGATCCTATTTCGGATTTCATGGCTTCAAGCCATTTCTCGGACTCTAGACTCGCCATCGCCTCCTTGTAGTTCGTGGGTTCGTCTTGTTCAACTAACATGACGGTGCAAACCATGTTGCCATACCATTCTGGTGCGATCCGAGACCTACCAGACCTACGGGGTAGAATGCCTTCCTCGACAGTTTCTCCCACTCCTTCCACGGAGGATGTTACCGGAATTGCTTCTGTTGCGCCACTCGGAATCTCGAGTTCAGGATCAACGATCTCATCGAGGTCTACCTTCCTCCCACTTACTCCTTTCGCGAGAAACTCCTTCTCTACAAAGGTACCGGTCTTCGCGACAAAAGTTTTGCCCTCAGCTTGGTTGTAGAAGGTGTACCCAACGGTTTCCCGCGGATATCCTACAAAGACGACTTTCTCCGACTTCGGTTCGAGTTTGTCGGGCGGTAGTTTCTTAACGTACGCCTCACAACCCCAAACCTTCAGAACGATAACTTAGGCTTTTGGCCATACCATAATTCATACGGTGTCGTTTCAACGGATTTGGACGGAGCCCTATTTAAAATGAATGCGGCTGTTTCTAACGCATAACCCCAGAAGGACACTGGCAAATCGGTAAGAGACATCATAGATCGAACACTATCCAGTAGAGTACGATTACGTCACTCGAAAACGCCGTTACGCTGCGGTGTTCCGGCTGGCGTAAGTTGGGGTACTATGCCACAACTCTTCAGATGTGCTCAAAACTCAAGTACTCGCCACCGCGATCGGATCGGAGGTGCTTGCTTTTCCTATTAAGCTGATTCTCAACTTCACTTTGGAATTCTTTGAACTTTTCAAAAGTTTCAGACTTGTGTTTCATCAAATAGATATAACCGTATCTACTCAAGTCATTAGTGAAGGTAACGAAGTAACGATAATCATTGCGCGTCGAAACGCTCATCGGTCCACACACATCTGTATGTATGATCCCCAACAAATCCGACGCCCGTTCAACGAAACCTTTGAACGGTGTCTTGGTAATTTTGCCCATAAGGCACGGTTCGCATGTATCGAGGGATCCGAAATCCAACGAGTCCAAAAGTACATCGGAGTGGAGTTGCGTCATGCGCTTTACACCAATATGACCAAGACGGCAATGCCACATATACATGGCGGTATCATCACTACACTTAATCCGTTTGGCTTCTATGTTATGGATGTGAGTACTACGATCGAGATTCAACAAGAATAAACCGTTATTCTCGGGAGCATCAACATAAAAGATATCATTCATATAAATAGCACCATTGCTTGACACTGATTTAAATGAATAACCGTCTTGTAACAGGCAAGACCCACTTATAATGTTTACACTCAAGGATGGCACAAAATAACACTTATTTAAAACCAAATCTAATCCCGATGGTAGATGCAAAGGGAGCGTGCCGACAGCCACCACATCGACTCTCGATCCGTTGCCGACGCGCATCGTCACCTCATCCTTCGCCAGCCGCCGTCTATTCCGTAACTCCTCCTGAGAGTTACATATGTGAGCAACAGAACCAGTATCAAATACCCACGTGTTGCTCCGGGCGGATGTAAGGTACACATCTATAACATGTATATCAAATATACCTTGCTCTTTGTCGACCGTCTTGCCAGACTTCCTATCCTCTAGGTACTTGGGGCAGTTGCGCTTCCAGTGACCCTTCCCCTTGCAGTAGAAGCACTCCACGCTAGCTCTGGGACCAGATCTGTTAGTCTTGGGCTTGACACTCATCTTGCCTTCCCTCCTGGACTTCCAGCTCTGCTTTCCCTTGCCACCGGATTTCTTGAAATCAACGTCCTTGTTGACCTTCAACAGCGTGTGCTCCTTCTTAATCTATACCTCAGCAGTCTTGAGCATCACGAACACTTCACCCAGGGACTTAGCCATGCCCTGCATGTTGTAGTTCATGACGAAGCCTTTGTAGCTAGGGGGCAACGATTGCAACACCCTGTCAATCGCCAGCTCATCGGGAATCTTGCATTCCAGTGCATTCAGGCGTTGAACGTAGCCAGACATCTTGACTACATGCTCGCTCACACTACTATGCTCTTCCATTTTGGCCGAGAAGAAAAGCTCAGAAGCCTCATATCTCTCAGCCTTAGCCTGCGGCGCGAAGACAACCTTCAGATCAGAAATAATCTCGAAGGCGCTCATCTTCTCAAAGCGCTTCTGCAGGTCGGCTTCCATGGCGTAGAGCATGCCACTCTGGACAAAGGCAGAGTCCTCCGATCTGGTCTGGAAGACCTTCTTCTCATCCTCAGAGGCATTATCTGCGGGAGGGTCACCTATGGCGGCCTCAATGACGTAGGCCACCCTATGGGGAGTGAGGAGGATCCTCAGGTTGCGGAACCAGGCCATGAAGTTTTACCCATTGGTCTTAAGCTTTTCTTTCTCAAGGAACAGACCTAGGTTAAACGAGGGGCGAGACATCTACAATGGAATTTGCAACAACATAAGACTTTGTTCATAATAATTTTGAGTTATAGTATTTTTAGAAAATAACTAACATAACTCCCACTCAAACGAACATCCCTCCTGGTCGTTTAGGTGATTACACGACCCCCATCCATTGTACCACCCCTCTTGTAGCGTACCTGCACTTTAAATAAGGCAGATACCTGTGTATAGTGCAAATCCCTGGATCGATTCATTTGCACACACAGTTTACGATGTAATATCACAACAAAGCTTCAATTATATTACATCGATGATCCAGAATTACAAAATATTTGATACAAGTTGCATAGCGTAAAGCTAGCATTGAAAAAGTACACAGCGGAAATACAATAGCAGTGAGTCTCTATAACTTTCATGCTGCCACAGGCGAAAACATGTTGGTTGTAGACTCGAAACCTTTAAACGAAACCTCACTCGTCATATGATCAAATCTGCAATAAGAAAAATATTGCAACAACGTGGGTCAGATTCCATTAAAAATGGAGTCTGGCAAGTGACACTATGGTGGACACTTAATGGAATAACTCTAAAGCCTAGATGCATATTTGGCTGGTGGAGTTCAAGGCTAATTTGCATAAAGCCAATTTTTCCTACTCTTTTGAAAACACTTTTCTTGAAATCAAGACGAGTATGGCATGAAAACCATAAATCTCATCTTCCCTTGTTCACCCATCAAGTTTTACTTCTGAAGTTGGAATGATGGAATCCTCCGTTTACGTCCGTGATCAGCTGCTCAAATTGTCCGTATCGGGGACACGGCTAAGTACTTAGTTTTACACTCTGCAGAGGTTGTGCACGTTCACCATTGTACCCATTCAATCCAGATTATCCTTTACACACCATTTGTGTTAAGGAAAGGAGAAGAATGAGACGAGATCTTTCAGAAGCATTTTCCCTCCCACTCTGGCTTGACCCGTTCCACCTAACATCCCCCTACATCTGCTTGTCAAGCCGGAGAGAGTCCACGCAACATAATTGATCAAGCCAGAGCCCATATGGCAATGGCTGCACTGGAAGCAATCGTCACTCGGAGTTCTTCAGATTCCTCTGTTCCTGGGTGGCCATTCACAAGTGTACATACTCCAGGAACCATAGACATGGACCTGAGTAGCCACTCAACATAAACCATACAACCACTTACCACCCAGGTGTTTCATTCTTAACTTAGTAGAATTTAGATTTTCACAAAACAACATTTGCATAGCATCAATAATTCTACTAAGTATTGCATAGGAACCTAGACACGGGAATAAGGAATTCTACATAGGTTTAGCATAGCAATACTATCCTACACATGCATATAAAAATACACTAAGTAATGCATATAGAAAAAATAGGAAGTTCATGAGGTGTGCCACTTGCCTTTGAATGTTGTCGTTGTTCACAACTCTTTTCAACGATACTCGGGACTCTCCGTTCAATCTAACAGTATAGACAAGCAACAATACAACAATCAACAGCAAGCACAACTCCACAATGCATACAAACACATACTAGATGAATAAATAAGTTTTATAAAACTTTCTAAGGAAAATATGTTTATGCATGATGTGCAAAATTCTTAGAGAAAATACTAGCTCTATTCTTCGAGGTGATCAACAATTATTATCAACTCTTTGTAAATTGGATATTCACTAAAGTGAGAGAGACAGACACCCGGCCAGCCACTTAAATTGTGGAACAGGTCTCATGTACGTGGACATGTAAGGTTTGTTTCCAGGCCGCTTCATCTCACTATGCCGCTAGGATCCAACAACTTCAATATGATAATATCATGATCAAAATTGTTTAAGTCAAATGTGAAAGACAAGATTAGGAAAGAGGGGAAAGATAGAAAGAAAGATGTAGTTGTCCTCCAGGCTTCATCTCCAGACTTGTAACTTTCTTCTGGATGATGTCTTGATTGAGTTCTTGGTAGTCTTGATGAATCTTCAGACTTGATGATTATTGTATCCTCGAGCCTGGTCTTGGATTTACTTAGTCTTCATGAAGTCTAACAGAAGAAGGAGGGAGAAAGAAGAAAGAGGGAGAAAGACTTAGAAAATATTTCTGGTTGGTCTTCATGCACTTCTTCTTGATCTTCTTCTAAGTGCTTCCACTCCTTGGAGATTCTTCTGGAGTCTCGTCTGGCTAAGTCCTTCATTGGTCTTCCAGCTCCATGTTGAAAATTACTAAGTGTCTAAGTGTAGCACTTCACAAAAATGCTAAGTTGAAATTATTTCTAACTTAGAGAAAACTAATGAAGAGGGGTTTTCCTATGAGAATAAAATATGCGATGAATGAAATGAAATTTTAAATCACAAGAAACATAAAAATAACTTTTGTGATTTCTTTATAAATAAGCATGAATTTATAAATGCAATTTAATTAATTTCTAATTTTGGGAAAATATAATAAAAGGAATAATTATAAGATTAAAGTTTTCTATGATTAAATTTTTATAATATAATTTAATAAGTAGTGTTAATAGACAGGGGTATTTTAGTTAAATTTATAGAAATTTACTTTAATCAATAATATTAATAGTTATGTTGAAAATAGTCAAACCATTCAAATTAAATATATAACTATGAATTCATTCAAAAATTACTCAAAAATATTTTATAGCAGTGGCATTAATTTACAAATATTCTAAAGTTTCTAAAACAATTTTATTTGAAATTTTTGGATTTATAGATTTAAAGTTATTACAAATATACTCAAATTCACCATTTAAAATTTGAATATTTTATACTAAGTCAACTTTGAATTTTGGCCGATCTAAAATAATCTACATGTCAAGAGCTTTCCAAATATATAAAAATTATTAAATTTGGAGTTGTGGTTAAAAAGTTATAGATGTTTTAATTAGAGGGACTAATCTGCAAAACTTCCAATTAAAATTAAAAATAGAAAATGATTTACACGCTGGCGCTGACGCGGATGCTGACGAGGCGCTGACTGTGCTGTCTACGTGGCGTCCTCTGATTCGGTAGTACCGGTTCGGAAAAGAAATAAATAACATATCTAATCCAAGCCATTGGATCTTGATCGAACGGACGAGATCTAACGGCAAAAGTGAGCGGCGCTAGGTCGCCGGAGACCTCGCCGGAGACGATTCGCGCGGTGGCGACGCGGCGGCAACACGTGTTCTACGTGATCTAGGTGGTCCTAGGAAGAGCGGCTTGTACCAGGACGTACGGGAGGCCGTGGCGAAGACGGTGGCGAGGTGGACGGCGTCGCGGTTGTCTACTCCTCCCTGGTTTGCTCGCCGAAGTTGCTGCCGACGAAGGATTGCTTCGAGTGAGGACGAAGGTGACGTTTCGCTGCGAAATAATCAGCTAGGAACTGTCACGGGGATGCGCGCAAGAAAAATAAGAAGAAAGAGGGAGGGGGGAGAGCTCGAGGTGGTCGGTAGCTACCGTAATCGGAAGAACTCCGTGGCGGCAATGGCGGACGGTGGCGGTTCGATCTGAGCAGCCTTTGGGCGATGAAGCTAGGGTCTTTTTGGGTTAAAAGAGGGCGGCGTCTCTGGGGTATTTATGGGGCGCACGGAGGAGGATCATCCCGCAAGAAACGGATCGGATTTGATCCGTGTTCGGTACGAACTCAACCGGAAGGAAATCGCGAACAAAGTTTGAGGAAGATACGGCTTGAGGGAGATGATATGTGGGGTCCGCGCGTCAGTTGGAGAGGAGAGGGAATGGGCTTCTGCTGGGCTTCTGGCGGCTGCGCGCGCGGGAGAAAGAAAATGGGCTTCGGCCCAATGGCTCGGGAGGCTGGTCCGTTTCCTTTTTTTTTCTTTTCTTTTTCTGTTTTCTGTAATTTAAAATAACTCTTAAAATATAACTCCAATTCAACTCAATTTAGATTCTAAAAATTTGTAAAATCATTATCTCTCTGTTAAACCAATTGTGGGAGTGTTTTGAACATTTTTCAAAAATAATAATTTCAAACTATTGCTTAAATGAAAAAAAATAGACACTTCATGTTTAATTTAAACTAGGGTTTAATTAATCTTAATTTTGGCTAAATAAATTATATGAAATACCCATATTCAATTATGTTTGGATTTAAGTTATTTAAACTTGTTTTGCTGAAATCATTCTTCTTTATTTTGGCATGATATTAAGGAACTAAATATAAATAATGTTTAGGAAATGTGGAATATAAGGTATTCATTTTTAATTTAAAATAATTTGTGCAACATTATATTTTATAATATGATAATGCATTTGAAACTTCATAACAACTTTGGACAAGACCTTTGTTTTAATTTTATTCTTATTTAGAATATATTAATCATTCCATGCTTTGAAAATAGATGAAATTCATTTAAGCAATGACATGTTTATTTGGGTAATCCATTTATAAACTATATGAATTTATTAGAGTTAAAACCTATAGGGTGTAATTTCAACACCAAGTTTTTTAACTAGTTGAAAGAATCAAAAACTATTTGACAAATAGATCATGTTTTAAATAGTTTAAAAAGAACACTTGTAAATATTATTTTAATTTATGAATAGCTATGGCTATGTGGTTGGAATCATATACTTTTTCAAATTGGTTGAGGTCTTTTATAGTTGGTTTCTTTAAGCATTTTAGTATTTTATTTCAAACAAAACAAAAGTTTTAAATTTTAGTGATTTTTGAACATTATAAAATGTTGGGATGTTACACCTCTGAAGGGGATCATGTGCAGAAAACAAAAAATTTCCTACCAACGATATCCTAAAAGCATGCCAAGATCTATTCTATGCAGATATAGTAGTACGAACGGAGATCGGAATACGTACCCTTGTAGACCGAAAGCGGGGATTACGTTCCCGCACAAACGTTGTCGATGAAGACCTACGAAGCCGACCTCAAGGTCGTGTAGAGGAAGCAGACCTCCGAGTACCGCTAGCGCAGCACTTCGCAGGGAGTCGCACACGTACGGTGGAGACGACGGCCTCCCAAGCTCCAGTCCAGGACGAGCAGTGAAAGACTTGGACCGGAACACCAGCAGCGCGGCAGCGGGCTATGGTGGAAGAGATCCGCCCTTCCTCAGCTCGGCACGGCTCCAACTTGGGAACCACGAGATCGAGAGAGAAATCGGGAATTAATTGGTGAATTAAAAGGCCAGGGGTGCCCTTTCTTATATAGGCTCCCAGGGGGAGCCAATCTTGCCAGCCAGGCAATGTGGGACTAATCCCACATGCCTGGTGCGGCACTGGAGGGTGCGCCGGCCCCCTTAGTGGGCCCTTGGCCCACTTGGGTCGGCCCCTCCTGGCCCCCACCGAATCCCCTAGGGATTTTCCCCTCTTGGGCCTTCTTTCGACCAGAAGGCCCATTTAGGGAAATCAGCCTAAATAAATTCGAAAATAAATATATAAAATCATATTTGCATATTAATTACACTAATTAATATCAAACATAATATATATAATTTTTCCTAGGTCCGAAAACTCTTTCGGCGCTGCCCGATCTCCATCGGACCCCTCCCGGGACGCTCCCGGTGATCTCTTTCCTTTCCGGTTGTCTTGTCGAAACCCCTTAAGTGTGTTACCCTAGCGGTTCAATATAATAACAGCTATGACCAAGACTCCTCTATGATCAACCACTAACTCGTAGGCCTGGACCCCATGAATTAATCCCTGTGATATAACGAATGACTTTCATCTATCAAACCTGAACGCAAAGTCTTAAACCTTCTGCCATAGCGATACTTAGCACGTCCGAGCGTCGTTCCATACATATCTCCATACCTAATCCCGACCTCGTTACCGACGACGCTAATCTTCTACTCGTTCATGATCTCATGTCTCCGTGACCTAGTCACATGCTTGCAAGCTCATTAGACATGATCTCACCGAGTGGGCCCGAGAGTATCTATCCTGCTATGCGGACTGGCAATCCCGCTCTTGACCCCTCGTCTCAACTACTCCTTTCCGATACCCAAAAGTATCACCGTTATTGTCAGACTAAATAAGATACGACGTTTGGTGCAATCAAAGTATCTTCCAGGAATAACAATAAGAGTTGATCTCACGGTCAAAGGCGTAACGACTACGTTCTCCAAATTTGGGTATGTCCATCACATCGTTCTCCAACGATATGACTCCCATTGCCGACCGGCGCCATGCCCCATGACCGGGGAACCTCGATCATCAATCGCACAACGAAACTAGTCTTAGTAGAGGCTACTAGGGACCTGGTTGTTTACGTATCACACCCGCATTAATGATTTCGCTTAATACGGTTCTAGCATGACACAAAAACCTATTATGAACAAACGAGATATGATAAAGCATACACTTTATTAATTGCCTCTAGGGCATATCTCCTTCAGTCTCCCACTTGCACTAGAGTACAACTTAATCTAGATTACAACTTGGTAAAAGCTTAACACCCATAGCTAACTGGTGCTTTTCATGCTTATCAAGCGGAAGAGGCTTCGTCAGCGGATCTGCCACATTCAGATCCGTATGCACTTTGCAAATCTTCACATCGCCTCCTTGTACGTACTGACGTATCACGTGGAAGCGTCGGAGAATGTGTTTGGTCGTGGAGTGAGACCTTGGCTCCTTCGCGTTCGCAATGGCACCCGTATTGTCGCATAAGAGGATCACGGGGTCTTGCACGCTAGGGAACACTCCAAGTTCGATGACGAACTTCCTCAGCCACACAGCTTCATTCGCGGCTTCGCAAGTAGCGATATACTCCGACTCCATTGTAGATTGTGCGACTATGGGTTGCTTCCCACTTCTCCAGCACACGGCGCCTCCATTCACCTTGAACACGTAACCTGTCTGTGACATACAGTCATCGGGGTCTGAGCAGAAACTTGCATCTACGTAACCCGTTACGCCAAGTTCTTCATCGCAGCCACCATACACAAGGAACATTTCCTTTGTCTTATTGAGATACTTAAGAATGCTCTTAACAGCTACCCAATGCGGCATTCCAGGATTACTCTGGAACCGGCTTGTCAAACTTAGAGCTAATGCCACATTCGGTCTAGTACTCAACATTGCATACATGATAGATCCTATGGCTGAAGCATAAGGATGTTTCGTCATTTCGGCCTTACCCAGTTCCGTCACCGGACACTGCGCCTTCCGCAATATCGTATTCTTGATAACCGGCAGAGAACCCTTCTTTGCCTTCTCCATACGGAAACGCTTCAGTATTTTACCAAGATAAGTACTCTGACTTAGTGCTAATAGGCGCCTTGATCTATCGTGACAGATTTTTATGCCTAAAACATACGCAGCTTCTCCTAAGTCCTTCATGGAAAATGTACTGTTTAAATATTCCTTCACGCTATTCAGAAGTTTCACATCATTCCCAATCAGCAATATGTCGTCAACATACAGTGCTAAGAACACAACCGAGCTCCCACTCATTTTCTTGTAAATACAGGTCTCTTCCACATTCTGGATAAATCCAAAACCTTTGATTACCTCATCAAAGCGAAGATTCCAGCTCCGAGATGCCTGCTTCAATCCATACATGGATCGCTGAAGCTTGCACACCTTGTTCGCATTTCCTGGATCGACAAAACCTTTCGCCTGTACCATGTACAACTCTTTCTCAATGTTTCCATTTAGGAAGGCCGTTTTGACGTCCATCTGCCAGATTTCATAATCATAATAGGCAGCTACTGCTAACAAAATCCGAATAGACTTAAGCATCGCTACCGGTGAAAAAGTTTCGTCGTAGTCAATTCCATGAACATGTCGGAAACCCTTTGCGACAAGCCGAGCTTTATAGACGGTCACATTACCATCAGCATCAGTCTTCTTCTTAAAGATCCACTTATTCTCGACGGCCTTGCGCCCTTCGGGAATATCCATCAAAGTCCACACTTTGTTATCATACATGGATCCTATTTCGGATTTCATGGCTTCAAGCCATTTCTCGGACTCTAGACTCGCCATCGCCTCCTTGTAGTTCGTAGGTTCGTCTTGCTCGACTAGCCTGACGGTGCAAACCATGTTGCCATACCATTCTGGTGCGATCCGAGATCTACCAGACCTACGAGGTAGAACATCTTCCTCGACAGTTTCTCCCACTCCTTCCATGGAGGAAGTTTCCGGAATTGCTTCCGTTGCGCCACTCGGAATCTCGAGTTCAGGATCAACGATTTCGTCGAGGTCTACCTTCCTCCCACTTACTCCTTTCGCGAGAAACTCCTTCTCTAGAAAGGTACCGGTCTTCGCGACAAAAGTTTTGCCCTCAGCTTGGTTGTAGAAGGTGTACCCAACGGTTTCCCGCGGATATCCTACAAAGACGACTTTCTCCGACTTCGGTTCGAGTTTGTCGGGCTGTAGTTTCTTAACGTACGCCTCACAACCCCAAACCTTCAGAAACGATAACTTAGGCTTTTGGCCATACCATAATTCATACGGCGTCGTTTCAACGGACTTGGACGGAGCCCTATTTAAAATGAATGCGGTTGTTTCTAACGCATAACCCCAGAAGGACACTGGCAGATCGGTAAGAGATATCATAGATCAGACACTATCCAGTAGAGTACGATTACGTCGCTCGGACACGCCGTTACGCTGTGGCGTTCCGGCTGGCGTAAGTTGGGGTACTATGCCACAACTCGTCAGATGTGTGCCAAACTCAAAACTCAAGTATTCTCCACCGCGATCGGATCGGAGATGCTTGATTTTCCTATTAAGCTGATTCTCAACTTCACTCTGGAATTCTTTGAACTTTTCAAACGTTTCAGACTTGTGTTTCATCAAATAGATATAACCGTATCTACTCAAGTCATCAGTGAAGGTGACGAAGTAACGATAACCATTGCGTGTCGAAACGCTCATCGGTCCACACACATCTGTATGTATGATCCCCAACAAATCCGACGCCCGTTCAACGAAACCCATGAACGGTGTCTTGGTCATTTTGCCCATGAGGCATGGTTCGCATGTATCGAGGGATCCGAAATCCAACGAGTCCAAAAGTCCATTGGAGTGGAGTTGCTTCATGCGCTTTACACCAATATGACCAAGACAGCAATGCCACAAATACATGGCGGTATCGTTACTACACTTAATCTGTTTGGCTTCTATGTTATGGATGTGAGTACTACGATCGAGATTCAACAAGAATAAACCGTTATTCTCGGGAGCATCAACATAAAAGATATCATTCACATAAATAGTACAATTGCTTGACACTGATTTAAATTAATAACCGTCTTGTAACAGACAAGACCCACTTATAATGTTTACACTCAAGGATGGCACAAAATAACATTTATTTAAAACAAAAACTAATCCCGATGGTAGATGCAGAGGGAGCGTGCCGACAGCCACCACGTCGACTCTCGATCCGTTGCCGACGCGCATCGTCACCTCATCCTTCGCCAGCCGCCGTCTATTCCGTAACTCCTCCTGAGAGTTACATATATTAGCAACAGAACCAGTATCAAATACCCACGTGTTGCTCCGGGCGGATATAAGGTACACATCTATAACATGTATATCAAATATACCTTGCTCTTTGTCGACCGTCTTGCCAGACTTCCTATCCTCCAGATACTTGGGGCAGTTGCGCTTCCAGTGACCCTTCCCCTTGCAGTAGAAACACTCCACGCTAGCTCTAGGACCAGACCTGTTAGTCCTGGGCTTGGCAGCCAACTTTGCCTCCCTCCTGGACTTCCAGCTCTGCTTTCCCTTGCCACCGGACTTCTTGAAATCAACGGTCTTGTTGACCATCAACAGCGTGTGCTCCTTCTTAATCTCTACCTCAGCAGTCTTGAGCATCATGAACACTTCACCCAGAGACTTAGCCATGCCATGCATGTTGTAGTTCATGACGAAGCCTTTGTAGCTTGGCGGCAACGATTGCAACACCCTGTCAATCGCCAGCTCATCGGGAATCTTGCATTCCAGAGCATTCAGGCGTTGAACGTAGCCAGACATCTTGACTACATGCTCGCTCACACTGCTATGCTCTTCCATCTTGGCTGAGAAGAAAAGCTCAGAAGCCTCATATCTCTCAGCCATAGCCTGCGGCGCGAAGACAACCTTAAGATCCGAAATGATCTCAAAGGCGCTCATCTTCTCAAAGCGCTTCTGCAGGTCGGCTTCCATGGCGTAGAGCATGCCACTCTGGACAAAGGCAGAATCCTCCGATCGGGTCTGGAAGACCTTCTTCCCATCCTCAGAGGCATCATCTGTAGGAGGGTCACCTATGGCGGCCTCAATGACGTAGGCCACCCTATGCGGAGTGAGGAGGATCCTCAGGTTGCGGAACCAGGCCATAAAGTTTGACCCATTGGTCTTAAGCTTTTCTTTCTCAAGGAATAGACCTAGGTTAAACGAGGGGCGAGACATCTACAATGGAATTTGCAACAACGTAAGACTTTGTTCATAATAATTTTGAGTTATAGTATTTTCGAAAATAACTAACATAACTCCCACTCAAACGAACATCCCTGCTGGTCGTTTAAGCGATTACACGACCCCCATCCATTGCACCACCCCTCATCATCAAAGCCGGCGGCACAACTTCAAGAGTAGACAAAATCGTCCGCCACACCAATTTTGTGACTCGTGCTCGACCTTTCGGTCTTCCTGTTCCAAGGCCGTACTTCTGAGTATGCTAGGCTCGCCACCAAAGACCTCCACGCTGACGCTTGTGCAACATGGCTTACACCCAATGTATGCGAACGACAAGATGTCTGACACCCGATCATCACGGCCTGCCTCATAACGTAGAACTTTCTTGGTGGTGCGCGTTGGAGGGAGAACACTAGTGGTGTTTTGAAGGGATCATCTTATACAGCTACCGCCGTGTAACTAATGTATACTATACAAACAATCACACAATATAAGATGCACACAAAACATCAAATGTAATGCAATGTGATATAGTCCATTGCGCCATGGTCTTCTTGGCGCCCGCAGTTTATAAACAATTTAATAAACCTACCTTGACCATATCACATAGCCCCTGCAAAATAAAGTTAGACGCTTCTACTTTATCTTTTGCATGTTTTACGTGGCTTGGGGCTTTCGTAAATAGAACCGCTTCATACCTACGAATCTTATGACCACAACAACGATCCAATAATTGCATGTTTAAGCATCCCTTTCGGGCCCTCCATTGAAAATGCGAAGACCAACTAAAGAGAGAGAAACTGACACCCGCCAGCCACATATACGGTACAAGCCGTATGTCAGTAGTGGAACCAGTCTCGCGTAAGCGTACGCGTAAAGTCGGTCCGGGCCGCTTCATCAACTCAATGCCGCTGGAATACACAAGTGCACGCTAGAGGGTAGCAAATAACAGGAACGGTGCACCCGTGCAGAGCACGGGTTCCAACAGCGTACAGCTATATCTACGATAGATCGGCTCTGATACCACAGAAGGGGATCGTGTGCAGAAAACAAAAAAATTCCTACCAACGATATCCTAAAAGCATGCCAAGATCTATTCTATGCAGATATAGTAGTATGAACGGAGATCAGAATACGTACCCTTGTAGACCGAAAGCGGGGATTACGTTCCCGCACAAACATTGTCGATGAAGACCGACGAAGCCGACCTCAAGGTCGTGTAGAGGAAGCATACCTCCGAGTACCGCTAGCGCAGCACCTCGCAGGGAGTCGCACACGTACGGTGGAGACGACGGCGTCCGAAGCTCAAGTCTAGGACGAGCAGCGGAAGACTTGGACCGGAACACCAGCAGCGCGCCAGCGGGCTATGGTGGAAGAGATCCCCCCTTCCTCAGCTCGGCGCGGCTCCAACTTGGGAACCACGAGATCGAGAGAGAAATCGGGAATTAATTGGTGAATTAAAAGGCCAGGGGTGCCCTTTCTTATATAGGCTCCCAGGAGGAGCCAACTATTGGGGATATATCAACTAGGGGTGTAACCAACATGGATTAATCCGGCTAGTCTAGGGTGGCCCAAGGGTGGTAAGGCTGAAGCCTGTCGGGCGGCCCAGATAGCTGACGTACAAGGAAGTAGGCGGACGGTCCAAGGAAGGCGGAAGGCCGAAGCCCATCAAGCCACCAAGCCCAAGACGGAAGGCGGCAACTAATCCGGCTAGGTCTAGGACTCTGTTTACTTGCCGGACAAGTACTTGCCTTGTACCCTAGGGTCTGGCCGCCTATATTAGCCGGCCACCAGGGAGCCTTTAGGGCAGACGCTTCAATACGCATCATACCCATTGTAACCTGTTCACGGCTATTGCCTCATAGTGAATTATAGCAGCACGTAGGATCTCGCCACCGCTGTGGGATCCGAAGCTGGGTAAACTCGCCGTGTTCAATCCCGTCCTCGACGACACCAACCTTCTTCCCCACAATCCATACGTAGGCTAGAGGACCCCCGTCTCCTATCAATTATGCCGATACCACGACAGTTGGCGCCCACCATGGGGCATAAGGTTCCTGGCGTCACGTTCCAGGCGGGAACACTTGGCGGCATGGGCAAGAAGATCGCCGTCGGTCGCGTCACAAGATATGGCGGCCACAGCTACGTCAACTCGGATGAGTCCTGGGTCCCGGCGGACGACTACCTTATCGGATGCGCAATCGTACCGATCGGAGGGATCGACGTCTTCATCGGGTATACGCCAGAGGCGTACGGCCTACCGCGTTTCTACAACCCCACCCACCAACCCTTCAACCAAGCAGTCGACCGACAAGATGGATCTGAGTCCGCCTTCTCCCAGGAGTCGGCCGAATCTGATTTCCACTTCGTCAGAGTTGTCGGACTAGGATCAGACTCCCAGCCGGAAAACAACGATCCTGAGTCAATCCTCCCTGCTCTCCAGGAGGATGCGATGTCAGATGCCGGATCCAGATCTACCGTTCAAGTCAACGTAGACTCTGACTATGATGATGATGCTAGTCTCTTCGAAGAGAAGATCAAAACCCGCTTTTGCAGTGGTAATCCGGCTCCTTCGGAGGGCACAGCGGATACTGACATGCCTGACAAGCTGGCTATGATGGTTTTTGTCGGTCACGAGACAACCCCAGTTACTTCGGAAGCGTAAAACAAGCCGGCGGAAGATGCCGGCGATACCACTGCCGGTCAACTCATTGAAAGTTCCGATAAGGCGCGCGCAAAGAAGAAAACTGGCCTCGAGAAAGGCGGCAGCAGCAAACCCACGGATTTGCTCTCCGTCATCAAAGAAGTAGACGAGATCATGAATACTCCGGTGAATAAAGACACCACACTTGACGAAGTGGAAGAGCTTAGGCTTAACATGCTTAAGCACTCTGACTTCCTGCGAAAAAGAGAGGAGCACGTTGAGAGCCTTGCGAAGAAGATCGAGAAAGAACAGGAGAAGATGTCGGCCAAAACAAGCCGGCAACTCTTCGAGGAGAAAAGGTCATCAAAAAACCGTTGTGGCAAAGAGCCGCCAACGCAAGCAACGACAGCGGCTCAAGATCTCGGGTTCGACTGGCGTACGGCACCACAACGCGTGGACAGAAGGGTAGATGTTGTCTTCTGCACCCCCGTCCTCAACGCGGCCGCCGCACTAGATACCCTGGACGACAACACTTACACGGCGGAAGAAAAGCTGGCCAATGCAAGACACTTCGTAAGCAAGGCCCTAGAACAACAAGCTCGCGCTGATTCCTACGGCCACATGGCGGATGCTCGCGGGGGAGACCTAGAGTCTAAGTCAGGAAAGTGCAAAGCTGCACCTGGCGGCGACCCCGAAGGCCCGTCTGGCTCCAGTAGCCATGGCGACAAAAGGAAGGCAACGCCACCTCCAAAGAAGACGCCACCGCCAAAGCCAAGACGGGACAAGAATTCAAGGACAGGAAGCAGAGGAGACCTGCCACCTCCATCCCAGCCAAGACGCGACAACGGCGGTAGCCGGAACAATAGGCCGCCGCCTAGGAAGGATGTCGGCAACGACCCTCCCAGGAGAGGTCGAAGCCAGTCTCCACAGCATAGCACCGGCAGCAAGAGGAAAGAGGAGGCAGAAGGACCCAGGCGCAGCATAAGCCGGGCAGCGCAGGACAAGCCAGACGCAAACAGAGGCGCACGGCAGCTCGATCCAAAAGACGCACGACACCGCCCACAAGACATAGCAAGAGGAAAGGAGCCGCTATATTCTGGACCAAAGTGCTTCGGTGACGCCATCCGCAGAGAGCCGTTCCCTAAGGACATGACATCCGTGTCAAAAAGTTGTTCTAGGTACAACGGCCTCGTTAAGCCGGATTCATGGCTATCCGATTATGCCATGGCCATAGAAATTTCCGACGGGAGCAGCTATATTGCCGTCCGCTACCTACCTCTCATGTTGGAAGGCACGGCAAGAGCTTGGATCGACAACCTTCCTGAAAAATATATCCATAGCTGGTACGACATGGAAAAGGTTTTCTCCCAGCACTTCCAAGGAACATACAAGCGTCCAAATACCTACACGGATTTGCAACGCTGTATCCAAAAGCATGACGAAACCATGACAGATTTTGTCAGCCGTTGGATATCCGAAAAAGCCAACTGTCATGGTGTTTCGGACGCACAGGCTATCCACGCCTTCTACACGGGCCTGCAGAAGAAGTCCTTGCTCCGTCATAGGCTCGTCCGCGAGCAAATCACGGACCTTGGTGAGCTGCTCAACCTAGCCGCCCAATACGCGGCGGCGGATGACGACGCCCGGGACGATGACCCAGACGTCAACATCATACCAAAGCGGAACTACAAGCGCAAGCAGGCGGCAGATGACAAAGCCGGACCTTCCAACGAGGTAGCCGTAGCATTCCAAGGGAATGCCGGCAAAAAGAAGTGGAAGAATAAGAAAGATGGTCGCGACGCCGGCTTAGGGCCTAAGGCGGCGCGAATCACTTATGAACAGGCAAAACTTTTGCCATGTCCCATCCACGCCTCACTGGGCAAGGTCAACCATATGCTTGGCGAGTGCCGTTTCATGGACGACTTCAAAAAGGACCCCACAGTCGGCTGGAAGTCAAAGAAGTCAAAGAAGAACGACAAGAAAGACAACAAGGAGGATGAGGATGACGACGACATGTCTATCTCAAGCGAAGATGACGCAGCCGCCAAGAAAAAGAAACCATATCCGAAGGTCAAAGAATCTCTTGTGTGCTTTGTCGGCACGCCTTCGACTAAGGCGGATAAGGCGGAAATGCGCGATCTCAACGCGACAATGTCGGATGTCCCTCAGTATTTGAACTGTTCGGAAGCAACGATCACTTGGGACCGGTCCGACCACCCTGATCACGTTCCTCACCCAGGCAAGGACGCCCTTGTCGTCGATCCCATTGTCGACAACTTCAGACTCACAAAGGTACTCATGGATGGCGGTAGCAGCCTCAATATCCTGTACTATGACACACTAAGCCGCATGAACCTATCAGAGGATCAGCTGGACCACAGCAACCTCACTTTTCATGGCATAGTGCCCCACAGGCAAGCAAAGTCAATGGGGAGCATTAGGCTGAAGGTAACTTTCGGACCAAAAGAGAACTACCGCTCAGAGTTCCTCCGGTTCGAAGTTGTCCCCTTCAAAAGCGCCTATCATGCAATCTTCGGACGACCGGCTTTCGCCAAGTTCAAGGCAAGGCCGTGCTACATATACAGCAAGCTCAAAATGCCGGGGGAGCACGGAACCATCACGATTTTCGGCAACTTCAAGAAAGCCAAGGAGTGCGAGCGTGGCATGGCCGCCTTCGCAGAGGCCGTCATCCACAAGGAAGAACCCGCGCTGCTCGGGGTGGATTCAGACAACTCCATGCCAAGGCCAAAGATTGATGTCAAGAAGACATTCGAAGCTTCAGAAGACACCAAAAAGGCGGACCTCATCCCAGGTGACAAGTCTAAGCAAGTTGTCATCGGCTCCAACCTTGACAGCAAATAGGAAGGCGCGCTCGTCGAGTTCCTCCGTGAGAATCGTGACATCTTTGCATGGTCGCCTTCCGACATGCCTGGTATACCGAGGGAACTTGCCGAGCACTCACTCAACGTCATAAAAGGATCCAAGCCGGTGAAGCAAGCAACAAGACGCTTTGGAGATGAGAGACGCAAGGCTATAGGAAAGGAGATAAATAGGCTGAAGGTCGCGAATTTCATAAAAGAAGTTGTACACACTGATTGGGTGGCAAATCCTGTACTTGTTCCAAAGAAGAATAAAGAGTTGAGGATGTGTATTGACTATACCGGTGTTAACAAGTGCTGCCCAAAGGATCCCTTTGCGCTGCCTAGAATTGACCAAGTCGTAGACTCCACAGCAGGCTCCGAGCTGCTTTGTTTTTTGGACGCCTACTCAGGATACCACCAAATCAAGATGAGAGAGTCGGATCAGCTGAAAACATCTTTCACCACTCCATACGGGACTTTCTGCTACATCACGATGCCTTTTGGCCTGAAGAATGCAGGGGCAACATACCAGCGCTGTATGCAAAATTGCCTGCACGAATAGATCGGCCGCAATGTTCACGTCTACGTGGACGACATCGCGGTAATGTCAAAAAAGAAGGCAGATCTCCTTGAGGATTTGGAAGAAACGTTTCAGAATCTCCAGAGGTATCAGATGAAACTCAATCCCGCCAAGTGCGTTTTCGGCGTTCCAGCCGGCAAACTTCTCGGGTTTATCATCTCAGAACGAGGGATCGAGGTTAATCTGGAGAAGATAAAGGCCATCCAAAACATATTCAGACCCACTTGTCTGAAGGACGTGCAACGTCTAGCCGGATCGGCGGCAGCCGTCAGTCGTTTCATAAGCCGCCTAGGGGAAAAGGCAATGCCTCTCTACCGGCTATTGAAGAAATCCGACAACTTTGAGTGGACAGCAGAGGCAGACGCCGCCTTACAACAACTTAAGGAGGCCCTCATATCCGCTCCGATATTGGTAGCACCTCGATCACAGGAACCCATGCTGCTGTACATCGCGCAACAGGAGCTGTTGTCAGCGTTGTCTTGGCTGTGGAAAGAAAGGAGAACGAAGCCGCGACGTGTGAGCAACGACCGGTATACTTCATCAGTGAAGTATTCTCCGCCTCCAAGCAGAGGTATCCGCATTACCAAAAGCTGGCTTATGGTGTATTCTTCGCCGCTACAAAGCTTAGGCATTACTTCCAGGAACACACAGTGACAGTAGTCAGCAAGGCACCGTTGGGAGACATAATCAACAATGCAGAGGCAACAGGTCGAGTTGCCAAAAGGGGCATCGAACTTGCCGCCTTTGATATAGTCTATAAGCCACGGACCGCCATTAAGTCTCAAGCGCTTGCATATTTTGTCGCCGACTGGACAGAAGCCATGGAGGAAACGACACTCCCCGAATCAGAATATTGGGTCATGCACTTTGACGGATCAAAGATGCTCAAAGGCTCGGGGGCCGGAGTCATTCTATGCACGCCTAAAGGTGACAAGCTTAGCTACGTGTTGCAAATCCACTTCACAGCAACCAACAACGTTGCCGAGTACGAAGCTTTGCTTCATGGGTTACACGTGGCAAACGACCTAGGCGTCAAAAGAATCCTCTGTTATGGCGACTCAGATTTGGTCGCGCAGCAAGTAAGCGGAACATGGGATGCGAAAAGCGCAACAATGGCGGCATACAGAGCCAAAGTTGACGAATTCGCAAAAAACTTCGCGGGCTACGAAGTCCGGCATGTTCCAAGAGCTGAGAACGAGGCGGCAGACACACTTGCAAGACTAGGATCGGAACGCAAAAAGGTACCAAAAGATATTTTCCTGGAACATTTGCACAAGCCATCCATTAAAGGCGCCGATTTGATGGACCCCGATGCAGAAGAGCCGGTAGAAGCGGCAAGCCTCGTTGTCTACTTGACACAGCCGGATTGGACAGTCCCATATCTCGATTTTCTAATCGACAGAAAGTTGCCGGAGGACGATGAGGTGCTAAAAAGACAGATCATAAGGCGAGCCAAGGCATTCACGATAATAAAAGGCGAGCTATATAAGCGAAGCACGTGCGACATCTATCAGCGGTGCATACAGCCGGAAGAAGGCCGGGAAATTCTGAAGGACATACATATTGGCACCTGCGGACATCATGCTTCCGCCAGGTCCATTGTATCCAAAGCTTTCCGCCAAGGTTTCTACTGGCTTACCGCCAAAGAAGATGCTGAAAACATCGTAAAGACATGCAAAGGCTGCCAGTTGTACGCTCGTCAACCTCACTTGCTGGCACTGGAACTGAGGACGATTCCAATCACCTGGCCGTTCGCGGTCTGGGGCTTAGACATGGTGGGTCCCTTCAAGAAGGCGCGTGGTGGGTACACCCACCTATTGGTCGCTGTCGACAAGTTCACCAAATGGGTCGAGGCTAAACCGATCAGCAAACTTGACGCACGAACAGCCACCAATTTCCTCTAGGGAATTATCTCTCGGTTTGGAGTTCCACACAGCATTATCACGGATAATGGCAGCAACCTATCTCAAGGCGACATAGAAGAATACTGCAGCGATCTGGGTATCCGGCTTGATTTGGCATCCGTGTCACACCCTCAATCTAATGGACAAGTAGAGCGTGCAAACGGCCTAGTCTTATCAGGACTTAAGCCTCGTCTCGAAGCTCCATTACGCAGGGCAGCCGGCGCTTGGGCAGATGAGTTACAGTCGGTACTATGGAGTTTGCACACAACGCCAAACAGGTCTACCGGCTACACTCCTTTCTTCTTAGTATATGGCGCTGAGGCGGTGCTACCTACCGACATGAAATACGATTCCCCAAGAGTTCAAGCCTACATCGAGAAAGACGTACAAGGTGCAAGACAGGATAGCCTAGACCTGCTAGACGAAGAAAGATACGTCGCTCTACATCGCTCCGCCTTGTACCAGCAACAACTTCGCCGCTATCATAGCCGGAGAGTGCGGAAGCGAAGCTTTAGAACAGGTGACCTGGTTCTCCGCCTAATTCAAGACAGAAAAGGCTTGCACAAATTATCCCCACCATGGGAAGGACCGTTTATAGTTACAAAGGCGCTGCTCAATGTTTCCTACTACCTGGCCGACATCCGCGACGAAGACGAAAAGAAAATGCGCAAGAAGGCGGCAGGAAAAAGGGGAACCAAGCGCAAAAGAGGCATTGACGATCCGTTCGAACAAACAAGACGGCCTTGGAATATTGAGCAGCTACGTCCTTTCTACACTTCGCAATTTATAATTGTAATAAGTTAAATATGATTATGAAATAAAAGTCTATGGTTCCTCATCTGTGTTGAGAAGCATGCCATCTTTTGTCTTTTCTTGCAATCGTATTTCCCCTATGTATCTAAGTTACCTATTTTTCTAGCTCCGTGCAAAGGTTCAAACTGGTAGATACTTGCAGCTTTCGAGCCAACCTAAAGCAAAAATAAACTTTTTTGCGCCGCCTAATTCCTTTACCTCTGATTACTTATATGTGGTTCGCCTAGTAGTATGTCTTTGACACCAACATGTTGGCTTTGGTCTCTGATCCTAAACGCATGGTTTAGCCCTGGTTGTTTCAGCTAAAGTTACCGGCTGAGGTTCGTCAACATACAAAAAGTCAAACATATAGGTCAGGGTAAAATTAAGGCGGGCCATATAAACAAGGCAAAATAAAACTTGTCAGCTAGTTTCCGCCTAGCAGAACAACAGCAAAAGTATATACAAATATTACAAGTCAAATTTGCATTGTTTTCAGGGGCTGACAAATCAAGCTAGAAGGAGGCAAGGACAGAAAGCTATGGCTCGGGGGAGCGTCTACATCAGGCTTGGGGGCTGACAACTTCAGCCCCGGAACTGTCACTCCCCTCCGCCTCGGCCGCGCCGGCAGCTCCAGCTTCCCATCCGGCAGACACAGGATGGCGTCGGTAGAAGATTGAAGTGTCCACCATATCGGCAACACGCGTGGCGTAGCCGGCAACGCTGTCCAGAACAGCGGCCGGCTCAACCTCACTGCCGTCTTCATATGTAGACGGCATGCCTTCGGTGACGGCTTCTATCTCCGCCTCGGGGTAGTGCGCCATGAATAACCCAAGTGCGCTCTTGGCACCACCCCGCGCCGCTGACTTCAGCGAGCTCTTGTGCAGTTTGGTCGCCTGATCCAAGATAGCGGGCACGTCGCTGAATTCGGTCGGTTCCTGGCTGCCGGAGGAGATGAAGAACTTGGCGACAAACCGCTTGGACGATGCCAAAGTCTCGGTGATCAGCTCGCCTCGACGCGCAAGGCAATCCAGGCGGGGGCTGACAACCTTGTCGTCGCCTAAACCGGCGGGAACTGTATCAAAAATGAAGCCATCAGTTTGGTTCAGGCTAAGCAAAATGGCAAAGTCAAATAAGGAGTGAGAAATTACCAAGAGCCGAGTTATGGAAAGCGGACAGCTCAATCATATGAGCTGCCAACGCATCCTCAGCAGTTTGGGCGCGAGAAGTCTGCTTGGAGATTTCCTCGGCAGCCGTCTTCTCCGCCTCCGCCAACTTCTTGCGCAGGCTTTCCAGCTCACCAGTGAGCTGGCTAGATTCCTGCGCAAATTTCAGCTGCTGGGCCTCCATCTCCTTTTGGTGATCCTCCTTCATCGCCAAGTTGGCGGCCGCCAAGTCAGAAGCTTCATTCATAAGAGCTTGCATATCAGTGGACGCCTTCAGTATATCCTGGGCGTGGTCTAGCAGTTCTACCAATATGGATTCGCTAACTAAATGATTGACGGCAACATAAGTCAAAAATATAGCTGAAGGCAAAGAAGATCAACCCTACCTTCATCTTTTTTGCGGGCCGCCTCCAACTCGGCAATCCGCAGGTCCTTAGCCTCGCACTCCTTCGTCAGGTCGCGGCAGCGCCGGTTTATTTCGACTCGGGAGGAGACAAGATCAACGTTGGCGGACACAAGGCCCTGTAGGACAAAGCAAAGGCATAAAACATATTGTCGAATAACCACTAAGCCGGCAGTCAAATTTTTTATTTTTGACCTGCCATCTAAGTGCTCGGGGGAAAGAATATGTATATGCTGGAGTGGTAAAATTTACAGACAGGTCGCCCTCCAAGTCGGCGAAGGCCTGGGTGGTGAAGTTGGCAAAAGCCAAGGCTGACTTCTTGCCCTCCTTAAAGGTGGACCAAGGATCCCTGACTTTGCCGCCTCCCGCAGTCGGGGCCGCCCTCTGGGACCCGCCGGTAGTCGCCTCCAGCAACTCTTCCTTGGCGGCGCGCGATTGAGCGGCTTCATCGGCCGTAGCCTCAGCCAAAAGTAGGGGAGCCTTGGGTGCGCGGTCAGCGGAGGAGGTCCTTGGCGGCGCGCCAGAAGCCGAAGCCGGGGGCTGACAACGAGCGTCGCCCATAAAGTTGCCGGCTTGGGGCTGAGGAGTTGGCGGCACGGTAGCGGGCGAGCTGCCTTGAGGCCGCTTACCCTTGGCAAGAAGCCTGGTCGTCAACCGGGAAGTTACGACCCTTTCCCTGTCAATAAAAAGCAAGCACAGTCAATTGGGTGCCAGTATTGAAGAAGTTTGTCGTCTATTAAAGGCATAATTGAGTACCTTCGGGGGATGTTAATCCCCGCGTTCTCGCCAAGGTTGGCGAGAGCCGGCTCGGTAGCCGATGCGATCCGTTTCTTCCTCTCGGCAATCACCGTAGAGGAAGCGGCGCCGGATGCCTTGCGCTTCTTCGTCTTCCCGGCTTCCGACTCGTAGAAGTCGGGAGCCAGGTCATCCTCCCCCAAGTCGGAGAGCTGAAAAAGAAGACAAGTGTTAATGGAACTCAAGATTAGCCGGCAAAATCAAAAAGGGGCAAGGAACAAGATATCTACCTCGAGGGGAGGGTTGTCGTGGGTGTGCATAGGCACACCCTCCACCGCCTTCACCTGCCCCGCCTTGACGAGGCTGCGGAGCCGGAACGCCAAGTCGGCAACCGGCAACCTCTCTTCGCTTACGCGGAGAGAGGCCGTGGCAGTAGGCGAATACTGACACATTTTGTGCGGGCTGTACCGCAGGGGGAGGATCTGCCGGCCGAGCCAGCAGATGACGGTGTCGACCCCATCCAGCAGAGGGGGAGCCATCGTCCGTGTGAGGAATTCAATCCGCCTTTGAAAAAGGCGGAGTTCCTCCGTCAGCTTGGGCACCGCCTCGTCCCAGCATGGCCGGGGCATAGGCGGCGCGTTGACGAATTCCGGGATGCCAAATTGGCGGCCCGGAGCTGCCATATCTTGGCAGTAAAAGAATGTGGAGGTCCAGCCCTTGACGGATTCAAGGTATGGTATCTTAGGATACCATTGGCGGCCCTGGCGGCAGTTGAAAGTGACAATGCCGCAGGTTGCTAGCCCGCCGTCCGGCACAGTCTGTCGCCGGCAACGGAAACAGTATCTGAAGAAGTCTAGACTAGGCCTAATACCTAGGTAGCCTTCGAACAGAGCTGTGAAGCCGGCTAAGACTAAGATGCTATTGGGTGCTATGTTGTGGGGCTGGAGCCCATAGTGATCTAAAACCTCGCTAAAAAAGGCGGAAGGCGGCAGCGCCATTCCCCTAACTAAGTGGGAGGTGAGGATTACCCGCTCCCCGGCTCTCGGAGCCGGGATGACGTCTCCGAAGGCGGCACTCCATTGGCAGTCTGCCCGAGTGGGGAGGTAGCCGACGGCCTCCAAGTCTTGGAGGGCGTCTTCGTCGACTATGGAGGGGAGCCAGTAGCGGGACCCAAGGTCCGCCGCTTCCTCTTCCTCGTCGACGGGAGCGCCTCTCGCCGTCGTCGCCGCGGTGGACGATGGAGGAGCCGAGGAGACAGCCGCCGACGCGCGCGGTAGAAATCCGAGGGGCGACGGTGGCGACATTGCCCGCCGCCGCCGTCGAGGGACGAGATACCGCGCCGCCCATCGCTGCCGCGGGCGCGGTGTCGGTCGTCGGACCGCTGGACGCCGTGGAAGGAAGGTCTTGGCCGATAGACATCGCCGCGCGTGGAGGTCGTCGGAGGAGATGTGCTCGCCGGAGTTCGCTCGGAAGCAAGAAACGGAGAAGTGGAAGGGCAAGAGGTCGAGGAGAGCAAAGGCAGGGCGGCGAAAATGAGCCGTTCGGTTCCCTAGTTATAGGGCCAGGCGTTGCTCCCTGTGCAACGGCGCTTTTAGTCAGACACGTGTCCAACATCCGCTGCAACGCATGATCGCACGATCTCCACGCCTCCTCTTTTCCCGCGATTTGTGATCATGGCGAGATTCCCGCCTAGGCCGTTTTCAAACTGTCGTGAGCCGGCAAAGTGGAATCCGTCAAGAACAATGCTCGGCGAAATTGCAGAGTAGCCATCTTTTCCCGTGTTGGATAAAGGCGGCCGCGCGTCAGTATCAAGACGCGCGTGCTTCGTTGATTTTCAGAATGGTTCAACTCCTGCAGCCGCCAACATTGGCAGATGAAGAATCAAGAAGAAGCCGGCGCCTGGAGAACTTCAACCTTTCTGGGGGCTAATGTTGGGGATATATCAACTAGGGGTGTAACCAACATAGATTAATCCGGCTAGTCCAGGGTGGCCCAAGGGTGGTAAGGCTGAAGCCTGCCGGGCGGCCCAGATAGCTGACGTACAAGGAAGTAGGCGGACGGTCCAAGGAAGGCGGAAGGCCGAAGCCCATCAAGCCACCAAGCCCAAGACGGAAGGCGGCAACTAAGCCGGCTAGGTCTAGGACTCTGTTTACTTGCCGGACAAGTACTTGCCTTGTACCCTGGGGTCTGGCCGCCTATATAAGCCGGCCACCAGGGAGCCTTTAGGGCAGACGCTTCAATACGCATCATACCCATTGTAACCTGTTCACGGCTATTGCCTCATAGTGAATTATAGCAGCACGTAGGATCTCGCCACCGCTGTGGGATCAGAAGCTGGGTAAACTCGCCGTGTTCAATCCCGTCCTCGACGACACCAACCTTCTTCCCCACAATCCATACATAGGCTAGAGGACCCCCGTCTCCTATCAATTATGCCGATACCACGACACCAACCTTGCCAGCCAGGCAATGTGAGACTAATCCCACATGCCTGGTGCGGCACTGGAGGGTGCGCCGGCCCCCTTAGTGGGCCCTTGGCCCACTTGGGTCGGCCCCTCCTGGCCCCCACCGAATCCCCTAGGGATTTTTCCCCTCTTGGGCCTTCTTTCGACCAGAAGGCCCATTTAGGGAAATCAGCCTAAATAAATTCGAAAATAAATATATAAAATCATATTTGCATATTAATTACACTAATTAATATCAAACATAATATATATAATTTTTCCTAGCTCCGAAAACTCTTTCGGCGATGCCCGATCTCCATCGGACCCCTCCCGGGACGCTCCCGGTGATCTCTTTCCTTTCCGGTTGTCTTGTCGAAACCCCTTAAGTGTGTTACCCTAGCGGTTCGATATAATAACAGGTATGACCAAGAATCCTCTATGATCAACGACTAACTCGTAGGCCTGGACCCCATGAATTAATCCCTGTGATATAACGAATGACTTTCATCTATCAAACCTGAACGCAAAGTCTTAAACCTTCTGCCATAGCCAATCTTAGCACGTCTGAAAGTCGTTCCATAGATATCTCCATACCTAATCCCGACCTCGTTACCGACGACGCTATCTTCTACTCGTTCATGATCTCATGTCTCCGTGACCTAGTCACATGCTTGCAAGCTAATTAGACATGATCTCACCGAGTGGGACCGAGAGTATCTATCCTGCTATGCGGAATGGCAAATCCCGCTCTTGACCCCTCGTCTCAACTACTCCTTTCCGATACCCAAAAGTATCACCGTTATTGTCATACTAAATAAGATACGGCGTTTGGTGCAATCAAAGTATCTTCCAGGAATAACAATAAGAGTTGATCTCACGGTCAAAGGCGTAACGACTACGTTCTCCAAATCTGGGTATGTCCATCACATCGTTCTCCAACGATATGACTCCCATTGCCGACCGGCGCCATGCCCCATAACCGGGAAACCTCGATCATCAATCGCCCAACGAAACTACTCTTAGTAGAGGCTACTAGGGACCTGGTTGTTTACGTATCACACCCGCATTAATGTTTCCGCTTAATACGGTTCTAGCATGACACAAAAACCTATTATGAACAAACGAGATATGATAAAGAATACACTTTATTAATTGCCTCTAGGGCATATCTCCTTCACCCTCATCATCAGAGCCGGCGGCACAACTTCAAGAGTAGAAAAAAGTCCGCCACACCAATTTTGTGACTCGTGCTCGACCTTTCGGTCTTCCTGTTCCGAGGCCATATTTCTGAATATGCTAGGCTCGCCACCAAAGACCTCCACGCTGACGCTTGTGCAACATGGCTTACACCCACTGTATGCGAACGACGAGATGTCTGACACCCGATCATCACGGCCTGCCTCATAACGTAGAACTTTCTTGGTGGTGCGCGTTGGAGGGAGAACACTAGTGGTATTTTGAAGGGATCATCTTATATAACTACCGCCGTGTAACTAGTATATACTGTACATACAATCACACAATATAAAATGCACACAAAACATCAAATGTAATGCAATGTGATATAGTCCATTGCGCCATGGTCTTCTTGGCGCCCGCAGTTTATAAACAATTTAATAAACCTACCTTGACCATATCACATAGCCCCTGCAAAATAAAGTTAGACGCTTCTACTTTATCTTTTGCATATTTTACGTGGCTTGGGGCTTTCGTAAATAGAACCGCTTCATACCTACGAACCTTATGACCACAACAACGATCCAATAATTGCATATTTAAGCATCCCTTTCGGGCCCTCCATTGAAAATGCGAAGACCAACTAAAGAGAGAGAAACTGACACCCGCCAGCCACATATACGGTACAAGCCGTATGTCAGTAGTGGAACCAGTCTCGCGTAAGCGTACGCGTAAAGTCGGTCCGGGCCGCTTCATCAACTCAATGCCGCTGGAAGACACAAGTGCACGCTAGAGAGTAGCAAATAACAGGAACGGTGCCCCCGTGCAGAACACGGGTTCTAACAACGTACAGCTATATCTACGATAGATCGGCTCTGATACCACTGAAGGGGATCGTGTGCAGAAAACAAAAAAATTCCTACCAACGATATCCTAAAAGCATGCCAAGATCTATTCTATGCATATATAGTAGTACGAACGGAGATCGGAATACGTACCCTTGTAGACTGTAACGCCCCGGGATTTATCCCCTTTTAATTTGGTGTGTTTTCTTTTTGCATCGACATGGCATCGCATAGCATTAATTTAATTTGTTGCATTTAAATTAAATTTCCATAATTAAATTCAAATGCATTTCAAATTAATTAAAAATGTGTTATTTTCAAATCTTTTAAAAATGTTAAAAACTAGTTTATTAAATTGTCTATTCAAAACTAAAGATATTTTGTAAAGGTTTCGTATTCAAATTCCTCTTCGTTTTGGTTTTAAAAATATATATCAGAAAATAATAAACAAGTGAGAAATAAAAAGCCCAAAGCCCATCTAACCCCAAACCCTAGGGTTTCCCCTGGAAAATTCTTTCCCACCCCCTGAATTTTTGCAGCCACCCTCCTCCTTTTTCTGGTTTTTGCGAAATAAACCTCCCACCTCTTTTTCTTCTTTTTCCCCCCTCCTTCTCTTTTCTTTTCTTCCTTTTTTTTTCTTTTCCTTCCTTTCCTCTCCTTCTCTCTCCTTCTTCCCGCACGAGCCCGATCCTCCCGAGCCGAGCTCCCCAGCGCTTGCGCCTTCGCCGCCGGCCACCGGTCACCGCCCCCAGCGACGCGTCCCCGGGCCGTCGCGCCGCCCCCAGCGCCGCGTCCCCGGGCCGTCGCGCCGCCCCCGGCCGCCCTCGCCTCCGACGCCCTCGCCTCCCTAGCGCCGGCCGCCGCGCCCCCGAGCACGCCGCCGCGCCGCGCCGCACCGCCGCCAGCCTAGCTGCGCGCGCGCCTCCGGCCGCGCCAGCGCGTCGCCGCCGCCTGCGCCACCGGCCGCCACCAGCTCGCCGCCGCCCGCAGCACCCCAGCCGGCCCGACTCGTTCCCGAGCTCCGGTCGCCCGCGCCGTGCGCGTCGCCAGCACCCGCGCCTCCGCGCCTCCCCTGCTCCGCCAGCGCGCGCCCGCGCCTCTCCACGCGCGCCGCCGCCCGCCTCCGCGTCCGCCCTCCGCCCTGCTCGCACCTCCGGCCGCCGCTCTGCTCGCCGCCGCCGCGTGCCCTTGCTCGCGCCGCCTCCGACGCTCGATGTCCCTACTTCTCCACAGCCGGCCGCCGCCTCCCACGCGCGTCCCAACCTCCACATTGCCGCCCGCTGTTTTCCCTAGCACGCCACCGCGTCCCACGCCACCGTGCCGCGCGCCTCCGCCCGCGCCGCTCCGCGCCGCAATGCGTTCCACTATTTTCCGGTCGCGTGCACGCCGCCGCCGACGCCCGCAATGTGCTCGACAAAATTCCCGCAAGACCCCGTCGTCACATTTTTGTGTCCGAGATGTCCACCCTTCGTGGTGTTGCTACGTGCACCGCGCGTGCCTCTTCCGGTGCCCGTTGCCGTGCTCCTACGTGCCCGCGCCTGTCAACGGTGGTGACCGAGTACGACTACTTCCCGCCCACTTCCACGACACCGACAAACGACGATGCCCCGGTTCCACGACGGCTACTTCCCCGACGTCGACTACTTCCTCTACGTTCCGAAGACGTCGGTTTTCGAACCCTATCTCTCCCGATCCGACGTACGGACCCAAACCCTAACCCTACACCTATTTTATAAAATGCCATCTATCTTGTGCATATCGCATCATAATTGCCTGTGTTGCATCTCTTGGGTTTGCGGGTGTAGCAAATCACCTAAATAATTCAATATGGAATATGTGGGGTAATAAATATATAATGCCCTATTCCATTTAATTTAATTAGATCATCCATGCCATGTGTTGCCATGCTAATCAACATTTAATATTCCTGGTAAATAAATAACTTGCACCTAAATATTAATTGTCGGAATCCCGGTTCCGCTTAATTCGGATAAGTGCATCTCGCAATGCATCTTGCCATGCCATGCATCATTCTCCCATGATCATGCTGGATTTTTTGCTGTAGTTGTAAAATGCATCTTTTGCACTTCCAGTGTTTGTTGCTTCTTCGCGGATACGACGTTGAGATGTGTGAGCAACGACAAGATCTGCTTCCATGCGGGATTCCAGGCAAGCAAAATTTGCTTGTTTACCTATACATTGTCTTTCATTCCTGCCGTTGATCTCTGCTACCCTAGTATTCGATTCTTGAACTGCGATCCCATCACATGTTTATCCTGCAGCCTATACAGCTTTATCCCCACATCCCATCGCCTGTTGTTTGTTTATCTGTTGGCCTTGCGAGTCGTAGCGCATGCTTAGAGTTGTTTGTGCGAGTCGTCTGTTGGTCTTATGTTTCATCTGTTTAGTATGATAGATTCTTCTACCTTAATAAAATGTTGTCTTATATTGGGGTATGATAATTACAAGATAAGGCACCAGGCGGAAGGCCTTGCGAGGTGCTTTGTTCTGCTCAGTGTCGACCTAGGAACTGAGATTTTGTCCTCGGATCCAATTTTGAGCGCACTAACCACTTGTGGGAGGCCCAATGGAGCCCCCCTCGACTTTGAACGGATCCGCAGCTCGTCCATGTGCCGCAAGTAGTTCGGGTTTTCCATTTGCTCATATGCATGTGCATGATGATGATGATGATCGATGAGAGGTTACTTGATACGGGGGGTCATATAGGGGTGGTGCTCACGTAGCGGACAGTTCCTACTGTGGTTTGAGCCGCATGGTGAGCAGACACAAACTAATGAGTCCGCAATTGAGATTCGGCCGGACTCCTGACGCGGGTAACAACTCATATGGGTGGCACTTGGACTTGCTGTAGTGAAGGAATGAGTCGTGTTGAGAGGCCCTAACGGGTTGATCATGCGAGTATGGGTACTGTAGTGCACCCCTGCAGGGTATAATCTTATCGATGAGCCGTGTCCACGGTTATGGACGACTTTGGTGATGATGCTGGCTAACAAGATCTAGACAACTTGCACCTAATTAATGTTAATTAATTTGACTAGTAATATAGAATTATTTTCACAATAAATTATAATTAAAACTATTCAACGTGTGAGTTTCCCGAATTGCTTCCTCATATTTGGTTGAGGGGGTTAATTCGAGAATGGGTTATGTTTGGTGTTAGTTGTAGATGCTTACTTTATGCGCTCTCTTATCCCTCTCTGATTAGACGGAAGTTGTAGCGTGTCTCTTTAGGTTGCTAGTGCTGCTGCCGCTAAGTCCACCTCCCCTATATTTTGGGAGATGGTGTAGAAAGTAGGCAAGTCGGTTTTGCTTGCCAGGGAGTGCCCTGACCCTCTTTTGGGATGTGCTTTATGTGCAGCCAACAGGTTTGAAGTCTGACGACGTTAGCTTGGGAATCTCTCCGGCTTGACTGGGCAGGGATATGGCGCCATCGCTTAACTTCAGGACTCTTAGTCCAATTTGCATCTTATCCTTAGATGGATACTATTCTGCTTCCGCTGTCTTTTGAATCTTTGTATTGTATCATTTGTATCTTGACTCGTTCGAGTCGTTGTTATAATTATATCTTTTGTTGTATTTGTGGATGTATCGGAACTGTTGTAATGTTATCACAATTCCACCCACATAATGTGCATGTTTCGGCGTGCACATTATGTCTGATGGGCGACCTAAAACCGTTATTATGCGGATTTTGGCGGGAACGCTTAAATCTACATAGTACCGATTTTAGGGCGTCACAAAGTGGTATCAGAGCCTTGGTTTCGATCTCCTTGTTGTTTCGATATGAATGGTTATCGAAGCAGCGGGTCCGCAAAAGCCTCTAGGATAACCTCGCTAACGGTCGTTGTTTCTAGAGTGTCGAAAACTATTTGACTATAATTATTTTTGAAAAATATCTCAATAGGTATCTATTTATTCCTTATCTATATTCTATTTCTCCTCTTACCTTACTTGTTTTGAGTCTCTTCTCTTATCTAACTTTCAAAGTTTAAGATCCTACGTGTGGGTGGACGATTTCTTGCCTTTTACCCTATTAGGTTCGATCTTTCGGAGTCGTCTTCGTCGTGAGCAACAATCCCTTGTTAGTGGTGTCGAGAATTTCAAGGTGGGGCAACAATCCCTTGTTAGTGGTGTCGAGAAGTTCATCCCGGAGCGTGAAGACTCGATAGTTACCCCTCTCTTCTTGTGGTCTCGGCGTGGATCTCGGGACGCGATCCCTTGTTAGTGGTGTCGATTGTAACGCCCCGGGATTTATCCCCTTTTAATTTGGTGTGTTTTCTTTTTGCATCGACATGGCATCGCATAGCATTAATTTAATTTGTTGCATTTAAATTAAATTTCCATAATTAAATTCAAATGCATTTCAAATTCATTAAAAATGTGTTATTTTCAAATCTTTTAAAAATGTTAAAAACTAGTTTATTAAATTGTCTATGCAAAACTAAAAATATTTTGTAAAGGTTTCGTATTCAAATTCCTCTTCGTTTTGGTTTTAAAAATATATATCAAAAAATAATAAACAGGTGAGAAATAAAAAGCCCAAAGCCCATCTAACCCCAAACCCTAGGGTTTCCCCTGGAAAATTCTTTCCCACCCCCTGACTTTTTGCAGCCACCCTCCTCCTTTTTCTGGTTTTTGCGAAATAAACCTCCCACCTCTTTTTCTTCTTTTTCCCCCCTCCTTCTCTTTTCTTTTCTTTTTTTTTTTTCTTTTCCTTCCTTTCCTCTCCTTCTCTCTCCTTCTTCCACGAGCCCGATCCTCCCGAGCCGAGCTCCCCAGCGCTTGCGCCTTCGCCGCCGGCCACCGGTCACCGCCCCCAGCGCCGCCTCCCCGGGCCGTCGCGCCGCCCCCGGCCGCCGTCGCCTCCGACGCCCTCGCCTCCCCAGCGCCGGCCGCCGCGCCCCCGAGCGCGCCGCCGCCAGCCTAGCTGCGCGCGCGCCTCCGGCCGCGCCAGCGCGTCGCCGCCGCCTGCGCCACCGGCCGCCGCCAGCTCGCCGCCGCCCGCAGCACCCCAGCCGGCCCGACTCGTTCCCGAGCTCCGGTCGCCCGCGCCGTGCGCGTCACCAGCACCCGCGCCTCCACGCCTCCCCTGCTCCGCCAGCGCGCGCCCGCGCCTCTCCGCGCGCGCCGCCGCCCGCCTCCGCGTCCGCCCTCCGCCCTGCTCGCACCTCCGGCCGCCGCTCTGCTTGCCGCCGCCGCGTTCCCTTGCTCGCGCCGCCTCCGACGCTCGCTGTCCCTACTTCTCCACAGCCGGCAGCCGCCTCCCACGCGCGTCCCAACCTCCACGTTGCCGCCCGCTGTTTTCCCTAGCACGCCACCGCGTCCCACGCCACCGTGCCGCGCGCCTCCGCCCGCGCTGCTCCGCGCCGCCGTGCGTTCCACTATTTTCCGGTCGCGTGCACGCCGCCGCCGACGCCCGCAATGTGCTCGACAAAATTCCCGCAAGACCCCGTTGTCACATTTTTGGGTCCGAGATGTCCACCCTTCGTGGTGTTGCTACGTGCACCGCGCGTGCCTCTTCCGGTGCCCGTTGCCGTGCTCCTACGTGCCCGCGCCTGTCAACGGTGGTGACCGAGTACGACTACTTCCCGCCCACTTCCACGACACCGACAAACGACGATGCCCCGGTTCCACGACGGCTACTTCCCCGACGTCGACATCTTCCTCTATGTTCCGAAGACGTCGGTTTTCGAACCCTATCTCTCCCGATCCGACGTACGGACCCAAACCCTAACCCTACACCTATTTTATAAAATGCCATCTATCTTGTGCATATCGCATCGTAATTGCCTGTGTTACATCTCTTGGGTTTGCGGGTGTAGCAAATCACCTAAATAATTCAATATGGAATATGTGGGGTAATAAATATATAATGCCCTATTCCATTTAATTTAATTAGATCATCCATGCCATGTGTTGCCATGCTAATCAACATTTAATATTCCTGGTAAATAAATAACTTGCACCTAAATAATAATTGTCTGAATCCCGCTTCCGCTTAATTCGGATAAGTGCATCTCGCAATGCATCTTGCCATGCCATGCATCATTCTCCCATGATCATGCTGGATTTTTTGCCGTAGTTGTAAAATGCATCTTTTGCGCTTCCAGTGTTTGTTGCTTCTTCGCGGATACGACGTTGAGATGTGTGAGCAACGACAAGATCTGCTTCCATGCGGGATTCCAGGCAAGCAAAATTTGCTTGTTTACCTATACATTGTCTTTCATTCCTGCCGTTGATCTCTGCTATCCTAGTATTCGATTCTTGAACTGCGATCCCATCACATGTTTATCCTGCAGCCTATACAGCTTTATCCCCACATCCCATCGCATGTTTTTTGTTTATCTGTTGGCCTTGCGAGTCGTAGCGCATGCTTAGAGTTGTTTGTGCGAGTCGTCTGTTGGTCTTATGTTTCATCTGTTTAGTATGATAGATTCTTCTACCTTAATAAAATGTTGTCTTATATTGGGGTATGATAATTACAAGATAAGGCACCAGGCGGAAGGCCTTGCGAGGTGCTTTGTTCTGCTCAGTGTCGACCTAGGAACTGAGATTTTGTCCTCGGATCCAATTTTGAGCGCACTAACCACTTGTGGGAGGCCCAATGGAGCCCCCCTCGACTTTGAACGGATCCGCAGCTCGTCCATGTGCCGCAAGTAGTTCGGGTTTTCCATTCGCTCATATGCATGTGCATGATGATGATGATGATCGATGAGAGGTTACTTGATACGGGGGGTCATATAGGGGTGGTGCTCACGTAGCGGACAGTTCCTACTGTGGTTTGAGCCGCATGGTGAGCAGACACAAACTAATGAGTCCGCAATTGAGATTCGGCCGGACTCCTGACGCGGGTAACAACTCATATGGGTGGCTCTTGGACTTGCTGTAGTGAAGGAATGAGTCGTGTTGAGAGGCCCTAACGGGTTGATCATGCGAGTATGGGTACTGTAGTGCACCCCAGCATGGTATAATCTTATAGATGAGCCGTGTCCACGGTTATGGACGACTTTGGTGATGATGCTAGCTAACAAGATCTAGACAACTTGCACCTAATTAATGTTAATTAATTTGACTAGTAATATAGAATTATTTTTACAATAAATTATAATTAAAACTGTTCAACGTGTGAGTTTCCCGAATTGCTTCCTCATATTTGGTTGAGGGGGTTAATTCGAGAATGGGTTATGTTTGGTGTTAGTTGTAGATGCTTACTTTATGCGCTCTCTTATCCCTCTCTGATTAGACGGAAGTTGTAGCGTGTCTCTTTAGGTTGCTAGTGCTGCTGCCGCTAAGTCCACCTCCCCTATATTTTGGGAGATGGTGTAGAAAGTAGGCAAGTCGGTTTTGCTTGCCAGGGAGTGCCCTGACCCTCTTTTGGGATGTGCTTTATGTGCAGCCAACAGGTTTGAAGTCTGACGATGTTAGCTTGGGAATCCCTCCGGCTTGGCTGGGCAGGGATATGGCGCCATCGCTTATCTTCAGGACTCTTAGTCCAATTTGCATCTTATCCTTAGATGGATACTATTCTGCTTCCGCTATCTTTTGAATCTTTGTATTGTATCATTTGTATCTTGACTCGTTCGAGTCGTTGTTATAATTATATCTTTTGTTGTATTTGTGGATGTATCGGAACTGTTGTAATGTTATCACAATTCCACCCACATAATGTGCATGTTTCGGCGTGCACATTATGTCTGGTGGGCGACCTAAAACCATTATTATGCGGATTTTTGCGGGAACGCTTAAATCTACATAGTACCGATTTTAGGGCGTCACATAGACCGAAAGCGGGGATTACGTTCCCGCACAAACGTTGTCGATGAAGACCGACGAAGCCGACCTCAAGGTCGTGTAGATGTCGTGGTGGTGTCACGGCAGATGCCATAGGATGGCTAATGTGTGGGGCCGATAGACGTTGGTGGATCCGGGGAGGGATAGCGAGCTGAATAGCCCACACAGGGAGGATCCCGGTACAACCGAGATCTCCCAAGAACTAGAAACAACAGCAATACGATATAGGGGAGATCTAACAAACAAGAACAAATGCACGAAGGCACACAACACACACACGATATACCCAGGTTCAGGGCCCTCGTGAGGAGGTAACACCCCTACTCCTGCCTTTCCTCTCTATATAACTGTGGTACAAGGGCTACAACTTGTTCTTAGATCTCTCAAAGTGAAGAACACAAAGAACTAGATGAACTCAAGGTATGAAGAAGTAAAAGCTCTAGGAGTAAATGCAACTACTGCTTTGGCTCCCAAGTTGGTCTTTTTTTCACAGAAGCAGTGATGGAGCCTTTTATAGGGTTTCGGCCAGGAGGGCCGGAAACCCTAAACCGGCTTGGCCCCACCGGACAGGCCTAACCGGCATGTCGTCAC
Organism: Poa annua; assembly: GCA_026929855.1. Taxonomy (NCBI): domain Eukaryota; kingdom Viridiplantae; phylum Streptophyta; class Magnoliopsida; order Poales; family Poaceae; genus Poa; species Poa annua. The sequence goes on from CM049428.1 coordinate 32,671,946, forward strand.
CGGCTAGTGCGACCTAGTCGCCGCGCTATCCGGCGTATCCCCTTCGTCATCATCTCGGCAAGGACAGCAGGCGCCGTCCTGGATCATCATTGTCCCCCTGTCAGAGACAGGACATGTCTTTGCCCATCCCGGATAGCCTTTTCCGGATTACCGTTGTTGTACCGGCTGACGTGCTCCCGTGTCAGGCGGGAGGTGACCATGCTTCCGTGTCAGGCGGGAGGTGACCATGCTTCCGTGTCAGACGGAAAGGTACTTCCCCACGCATCAGGCGGGAAAGCCTGCTACAGACCGTTGACGGTTAACTGGGATCCCTCATGCCGGCTACCTCCTTGCTTGCCCCCGTGAGCCTTTCCTGCATAAGATCGAGACCGAGATAGACGTTCCGGTTAGCATTTACCCAGATTATCTATCCGGCAAAACCGAATATACCTCCCTCCGGGAGTCTCCTCGGAGCCCAAGATCCGAGACCCTTTCCGGAGGCATCCGAGTTTGTCTCAGGATGAGTATCTCTAGGCCTAGCCTCCCGAAGATGTCTTAGCCTACCACCAAAGACATCTTCGAGAAGCTAGTTCTTAGAGGAACCATCCGCTGATGCCTTTGCTGCCATTGTGAAGGCTCGAGGTGTCTATTTATAGCTATAAGAGCCGACCCTTGCGCCTGCCAGGTGGCACTTTTTGGACTCTTCCGGCGCTCAAGGGTCAAGCTGCCCCTTCAGCACACCAGTGGGTGTTCCTTGCTCTCGCCAAAGGTCAGGTACTGTTGGCATATTGCTGAGTTATTCCGGGATCTGCCCCTACCCGGGGGGCAGCCCCCCGACACTAGTCCCCGAAGCTGGTGCTGCACAGCGACCTCGGATGATGTGCGGGATCAGCTTTAATAACAACTGTCTTTTGAGAACCTATGATATTATCCTTCGACTAGATGCCGAGATCGGTTTTTTCCCGAGACCCTCTTACCGAGACTGTTTCAACCGGAAGACGAAGCCTGTAACCGGATACTGCAGTCTCAGTGAATCTTGACCGTTGGCTCGGTATTGAATTCGAGACCTCGAGCCGGGTCCCACCCGACGTCCCGTCTGATCAGAAACGCACTCGAGTGCTTCTGCCCGAGCACGCCGTCGCTTGGGTTCGCGCGCCGGGAGCCGCAGTCGATCCGAAGCCCAACCGTTGGGGCCGTGTGGCCCTTGGTGTGGCCGGATCGGGCGCTCCAGTGAGCGCCATGTGCCGCGATGCACAGAACGGATCCCACCCACGATCGAAGAGATCGTGGGCGGGAAAATTGGAAACCGCTCCGGAATCCCCCCATAAATAGGGGACCGGAACCGTCACCTCTTCTCCTTCCTCTCCTTCACTCCTCCATCCCCGTCGTCTCGAGCGCGCCGCCGTAGCTGTGTCCGTAGCCCGAACGTCGCCGCTCTCGCTGGTCGCCGGAGCCCGAACGCCGCCGTTCCTCTTGCGCGTCATCGACCTCCTCTTCTCCGGTGAGTTCTTCTCTCTGCCCCGATGATCTTCTTTACCGGAACGATGCTTCGCACTCGATCATGCCCTAACACACGCGCAGCGCCGCCGCCGCCGGTGAGCACGATTCGAGCGGCACGCACGGGGCGCGCGGCGAGGATGCACCGTTGCGGTAGGACTTAGACCTTTTGCCCGCATTATGTCTAGTTTGAGTTTAGCCCGAGCTTATTTTCCTCACTTTAGTTTCGATTTATCAGCACACGGTAGATCTTACTTGCCATGAACTCGGTTGTGTTTAGGAATTTGCGATCCGGCATCTTAGCTCCCGGTAGACTAACTCCGACTAACTGCCACTGCGCCTGCAGAGTAGCCCGGATACCTCTGCGGATTCCTCCGGCATGGGTGAAGAAAGTATCCGGGGGTGCTGGGATGGATCCGAGACCACACAAGAGGACCTGGACTGGCTGTATCGGACCCACCGGATTCTGCCGGAAGTTGAGAGCCGTCTCCCGGAGGACGAGGTTCAACCGGAACCCCAACCCGGGGAATACGTTGTATTCCTTACGCACTTCGAGCGTGGGTTTGGGCTTCCGGCTAGCCCCTTGTTCCGCGACTTCCTCGACACTTACAGCCTCCAACCCCATCATCTCCCCGCCAACGCCATCATGATGCTTTCGGTCTTCACCACCTACTCGGAAGCATATCTCGGCGTATGGCCATTCCTGGACCTCTGGGCCAGGTACTTCATCCTTCGTCGCCAAGTCATCGCCAATCCGGACCAGAAAGTAAATAACTTGGTCGACTGCGGAGCTGACACCATCATCCCCCGTGCTGACTCCGGATTCCCTATAGTCAAAGGACTAGAATGCTGCCGGAAGTGGCAGCGCAGCTTCTTCTATGTGAAGAACCGGGAGAGCTCGGGAGATGCTCCGGGATCCTCGAACCCGGATTTCATAAACCTGCCGGAGTTCGCCATTGGTCCTCCCCGCAAATTCAACCTCTGGAAACGGTTCCCCGACACCGAGGAAGTCAGGTGTATGCACGATGTCCTGAACGTGCTAACCGACACGATGACTGGCGATGATCTCCTGCGTTGCTTCATCATTCGCCGCGTCTGCCCCCTCCAAACCCGAGTGCACAAGATGTGCCATATGGACGGGAACTTAGACCCTACCAGGACCAGTATTTTTGGGTTAGATCATGCTGCGGTCGTCCGACGCGTTCGAGCTATTGCTCGGACGAAGATGTCGGATGACTATGCTTGGGGTGCCATCGGGGGATCCCGGAAAAAAACCCTGAAACAGGTGCTCCTGTCTGCCTTTCGTAAACTTGCATTCGCACCCGGGTTCTGCTGGAAACCGACATGGTTATCATATGGTGATTTATTTGCGCAGTTATTCGAGCGGCAAACCGAGGAGGACGCTATCCACGCCAACGGGAATTTCGCGCCGAACTTCCCAGTACCGGAAGAGATGCCGAGGGAGGATCCCGACGGTGAGGAGCATCTTGCCGTTCCTCTAGTGAAAGCTGCCGCCCCGGGTAACCCTTCAACCTCAGAGGCAATTTCCATTTCTTCGGATGACGAGGATGAGATTGACTGTCAAATTCTCGATGTGATTGACGCTCTCCCTCTCAACTGGGCTTCAGCAGTGGTTCCGAAGCCGACGGCCGTGACCAAACGCGTCGAGAGCCGGAAGCGTGCGGCTTCCGACACCGACGCTGCCGATGACTCCGGCAACCCCCCCCCCCCCCCCCAAGAGGAGCAAGCCGAAAAAACAAACGGCCGAGAAGCCTCCTCGACGCAGGAGGAAGGGTCCTCCTACTGTGGATTCCGGGTACATTTTCTTTGCCTTATGCTACATGACCTTGCCTTCTCCATAAATTATTACTGAGATATTTTCTTTCAGGGACGCACTCGACCTCCCGTCACCCGTTGTTCCTACTCCTCCCGGAACTCGGACTCCCAGCCCGGCTCGGGCTGCCTCTTCTCCACCTCGCCCTTCTACTCGAGGAAGCGAGCCTGCTGCTTCCGGTGCCACACCGGCTACTGTTGCGACTCCGGATACACGTCCGGTGGTCGACGAGACCCCAGTGCAGGCCACGACTACCTCGGGAGACATCCTTCTTCCGGAGAGTCCGCGCAGGGTGCCCGGGCTTGAGGCAGAGATCCTGAGCCCTCCCCGGCAGCTCGTTCCAAGCGGTCCCTCCCGGCAAGCTGCGAACAAGACCGCCCCGGAGAAACGGCCCGCAACCTCTTCCCGGCCAGCTGATCAACCTGCCGCGAAGTCGCGCGCCAAGGTTGCCGGGCAGAAAACATCTTCTGCCAAACCTACTGCTGCCCCGACATCCTCGGCCCAAGACTTGGCCCTACGCACGGGTAAGTTCTCACCGTTACCACCACCTCCCGCCGAGATCCATACTGCCTCCCTGCGGACGCTGCGAGCAACCGTAAGCTCCTTTGTGCCTTCAGGACCCCGGGAAGTTGTTGCTGCTCGCGCGGCCGGCGGCTCCGGCATACACGTTGTAGATGAATACAACCAGGCCTGGATTGCCGCCGACGCCTCCGAGACCGTGGGAGACTTGCACGCTGCCAGCCCAAGCCACAACGGTCAAGCTCTGCAAGCTCTCCAGGTGGCCACTCTGGATGTTACTCGGGTGACCGAGGTAAGTTTGTTCTCTTTTTTTCACCAATAAATATTTGTTCCTTCCCCACTAGTCCCCGAGATTGGTGCTTAGTGTTCTAGATTCCACCGAATAGCAGACCACTAGGCTTCAAACTTAGAGAAAATTTCAGGACTCGGACACCGAGTCCCCGAGATCCTCCCAACCGGGTAGCTTGTTTCAAAAATTGATCCATCTCCACTAGTCCCCGAGATTGGTGCTTAGTGCTCTAGATTCCACCGAATAGCAGACCACTAGGCTCCAATCTTAGAGAAAATTTCAGGACTCGGACACCGAGTCCCCGAGAACCTCCCAACCGGGTAGCTTGTTTCAAAAATTGGTCCATCTCCACTAGTCCCCGAGATTGGTGCTTAGTGCTCTAGATTCCACCGAATAGCAGACCACTAGGCTCCAATCTTAGAGAAAATTTCAGGACTCGGACACCGAGTCCCCGAGATCCTCCCAACCGGGGAGCCTTTACTTGCTACTGATCTCGGAATCTCCCGAGTTCCTTACACCTTTTCCCAGATTCACTCATCCTTCTTTGTCTTGATTTCAGGAGTGCAGCAAGAAACGCGGCAGCATCTTCAACCGGGTTCTTGCTGACCTCGGTCAGTCTAAGAAGTGCGAGGGGCGCCTCCGGGAGGAGAGAGATGCCGCGCGCAAGATCTCGGTAGATCAGAAGGCCGCACTTGCTACCGCGCAAGCCGGGATCGCGCGACTCAATGGCGAGCTTGAAAAGGCCAGAGCTGCTGCGATCGAGATGAAGACGCGCTTCGTGGAGGCGACGAAGAAACAAAGGGAGACCTTCGACCAGTCCGAGGAGCGCGCGCATCTCGCCGAGACCGGGCTGGCTCTTCTCCGGTCACGGTCTGATAGTTGGCTCTCCGAGCTAACTGTATTGAACCGGGACCTTAACAGTAAGTGGACCGACATCCCCCATGTTTCCTTGCTCTCTTTATTTGTTGTTGCTCTTCTTATGCCCTAGTCTCTTGACAGCTCTTCTTTTTAAAGGGGAATTCGAGCACTCCCGCGAGGCTGCTGCTCTTGCCGTTGCTGCTGCCCGGGAGAAGCGTGCCGGGAAGGGTGCTGTCTCAGATGCTTGGGATATTGAGGACCACCTCACCGCCCTGAAGGCCCGGATAGTGCCTCTCCGGTCGATCGGGACGGAGATGCTCAGCGCTGCGATCCACGTCCATGGCGCGCTGTGGCCGAGTATCCGCGCGACGCTCTCGGTCGCCGAACTCGCGAGCGCACTCCGATGTGCCGGGAGGCGTATCCACGCTTGGAAGCGCTCAGGTGCGCGGGCGGGTGCCGACCAGGTTTTGACCCAAGTACTTAGCTGGTACGAAGGTCTCGACCTGGACGCGATCCAGCGTCTGCGGACGATCTCGCCGTGGTGCAGCGATCCGGCTAAGGTCCAGCGGCGACAAGAGGTGGCGCACCGCATCGCCTCGTGGTCCAACATTCGCGCCTTCACCGCCAGCGTCATTGCTTCTGATTCCGAATCCGACTACGAGGATGACAAAGAAACCGGCGCGACCGGCGACGTGGATGATGAGATCCCGGAAGAAGACGATGCTGCCTCTGGTGCTGCGACCGAGACCGTGGTTCCTCGGGATGCTACAACTTCTCCGACACCCGAGGCCTCTCAGGCCGAGGTGCGCCCCGATGCCCCGAGTACCGCCGCCGGATCTGAAGCCACTGCTGCTCCTGCTGCTGCTCCCGAGATCGGTGCTCCCGCTGCTGCCACCGAGATTGCTGCTCCTGCTGATGTCACCGCTGAGAAGCCGGCTTCCCCTACTACTTAGAAAATTTTTAAGAGTAGAACTGTTAAATCCCCGGGATGCCGGGTGCAAGATGTAACATACACTATTTTAACATTTATGCTCCGTACTTAGTTATCGATCTGAACAAGCTATGTCGATTTATTCTGTCACGAGTCCCCGAGTTGCTTTTCATGTTTACCGTACTTAGGTAGTTTCTGCTCTTGTCTACCATTTCGGCGTTCGACAGTCGAGTCACAAAACTCCATATACGGCCTACATTACTTAAGACAATCCGAGTTCTGGCTAACCGAATTCCCGACATAAAAAATAACTGGGTTAGCAAAAAATAGGTATGCCGGATAAGTTCCTGCTCCGAGTCCCCGAGACCATTTTCGTGTTCCCCACATTTGATTCTCTTTGCTCTTGACTACCATTTCGGCGTGCGTCAGTCGAGTCACAAGATGATTTTACATGACATACATTACTCTGATATTGAGAATCGAACTCGGAACTTTCCCGGCATACAAATAATATAAAAGATAGCTACCCGGCAGTCCCCGGGTTACTTCCCGAGATGCCGGTATACAACAACAAATGAACTTGACAAAATAAAATAGGCACATAACCAGGCAGTCCCCGGGTTCCTCCCGGGGTGCCTTATTTTCATTAATACTGAAAACTGAGATACATCATTCACTGAGCCCTTTATGTGTAAAAGGGTCGAAGTAGAGCTACATTCCATGGACGCTTGGTTTCCTCACCGGATTTGTCCATTACACCTTTCCTAGCCTCCTGTGCATCTACAAGGTAATAAGAATCATTGTGCAATGCCCTGCTTATCACAAAAGGTTCCTCCCATGGAGGTGACAATTTATGTATTCCGGTCGTGCGTTGGATGAGCCTCAGCACAAGATCCCCTTCTCGGAACACTCTCGGGTGCACTTTAGGGCTATGATAGCGACGGAGATTTTGTTGATAAATTGCAGACCGAGATAGTGCCAATTCCCTTGCATCTTCAAGTAAATCAACATCATCTTCTCGGGCCTCCTTTGCCTCGGTCTCGGTGAACATTGTCACTCTCGGGGAATCATATTATATGTCGGTCGGGACTACTGCCTCGGCACCGTACACCATGAAGAATGGCGTGTACCCGGTAGATCTATTCGGTGTAGTCCGGAGACCCCATAAAACCGCCGGTAACTCCTCTATCCAGCATCCTGGAGTTCTCAACAGTGGCTCGATCAAACGAGCTTTGATGCCGGCCAAGACCAATGCATTTGCTCTTTCGACTTGCCTGTTCGCTTCCGGGTGTGCAACTGATGCTACATCCAGCCGGATTCCCTTCTCAGCACAAAATCGAGCGAATTCCCCCACAGCAAAATTGGTGCCATTATCTGTGATAATGTTGTGCGGGTACCCGTATCTCAAGATGATGTCTTTCAGGAATTGCACAGCGGTGTGTCCATCACACTTCCGGATTGGCTTGACCTCTTTCCACTTGGTGAATTTGTCCACCATAACCAGTATATGTGTCATATTGCCTCTTGCCGGCTTGAACTGCCCGACCATATCCAAACACCATACTGCGAATGGCCAAGTGATAGGGATTGTCTTCAGTGCTGATGCCGGCATATGTATCCGGTGAGCAAACCTCTGGCATCCTCCACACTTCCGGACAATGTCTTCTGCTTGCTGTAGCGCAGTGGGCCAGTAGAACCAATGCCGGAACACTTTCGCCACCAGGGCCCGGGATGATGCATGATGTCCACACTCCCCCTGATGTATTTCCAGGAGCATCTCTTGTCCTTCTGCCGGTTCTACACACCTCTGGAGTACCTCAGTGACACTCCTCTTGTACAACTCTTGATTGATGACGGTGTATGCTTTTGACCTTCGCATTATTTGTCGGGCTTCCACTTCATTCTCCGGGAGGGTTCCTTCCAAGATGTAAGCCATAATGGGCTGTGCCCATTCCGGGACAGGTCGAATCGGGAACACGGGAGCGTCTATGTCCATTGGCTCTGCCGACATCACCTCCATCATCATCTTTCTTTGCCTCTCTGAGCACTGTGACGCAGTCCCCGGGTTCGATGTGATGCTCCCGATATCTACTTCCATGGGTACGGCATCTGAACCAGGCTCCTTGGGGATGAAGATAGAATCTGACTCGGGTGAAGGTTGAATAGATGGCTTCCTTAGATGCTCAAGAGCGATCCCGGATGGGATGGCATCCCGAGATGACCCTAGCTTGGACAAGACATCAGATGCCTCGTTTTCTCCTCTGGGTATGTGCTTGAACTCGCATCCTTCGAAAAAACCGGATATTTTCTGCACATGAAATCTGTACAAGGCCATGTTTGCATCAAGGGCATCCCAATTCCCCGACACCTGTTGCACTACGAGGTCGGAGTCACCGAAACACTCTATCCGGCGGATGCCGATCTCCCTGGCGACATTCAGTCCATGAACCACGGCCTCATATTCCGCGACGTTGTTAGATGCCCGGAAATGGATTTGCAGAACATACCTCATCACATCCTGTTTTGGTGAAGTGAGGACCACTCCGGCACCCAACCCGATCTTAGCCTTGGAACCATCGAAATGCATCCTCCAGAAACTGTAATCCGTCATTGGAGGTTCGTACTGCATCTCGGCCCAGTCTACCAAAAAGTCCGGCAGCGCCTGCGACTTGATGGCATCTCGTCTCTCATACGCCGGAGCGTATGGAGACAACTGGATGGCCCACTTGGCTACCCGGCCGCTAGCGTCCTTGCAACCGATGATCTCGGCCAGAGGAGCTTCGCACACCACTGTGATCGGGTGTTTCTGAAAGTAGTGCTTGAGCTTGGTTACTGCCATGTACACCCCATACGCCATTTTCTGGTAGTGCGGGTAGTTCTGCTTGGATTCCGAGATCACCTCACTGAGGTAATACACCGGCCTCTGTATCAGCTTGCCCCCTTCTTCCCTTTCTACCACCATTGCCACACTGACTACTCGGTTGGTTGCAGCAATATACAGCAACATAGGTTCCTTGGGTAATGGGGATGCCAACACGGGTGCTGTTGAGAGCATCCTCTTCAAATCGTTGAACGCCGCGTCAGCCTGCGGGGTCCAAACAAATATTTTGCTTTTCTTCATCAATTGGTCCAGGGGCAAGGCCTTCTCCCCAAGTCGACTCACAAACCGACTTAGGGATGCAAGACAACCAGTGAACTTCTGTACATCTTTGAGACGCACGGGCAATTTCATGCTCTCGATAGCAAGAATTTTACCCGGGTTGACCTCGATTCCCCGGCTTGAGATGAGGAAACCGAGTAATTTCCCCGCCGGAACACCAAATGTGCACTTATCCGGGTTCAGTTTCATCCGGAATCTTCTTAAGTTCTTAAATGTCTCCCTCAGATCATCTATCAGTAAGGCTTTTTCTTTTGTCTTTATGACTATGTCATCGACATAGACCTCGGCATTCCGGCCTATCTGGTCATGCAGACATTTCTGCATGCACCTCTGGTATGTAGCACCAGCATTTCTCAAACCAAAAGTCATGACACGATAGCAATAAGCCCCATAAGGGGTAATAAAAGCAGTTTTCAATTGATCATCCGGATTCAAAGGTATCTGGTGAAAACCAGAATATGCATCTAAAAATGTCAAAAGCTCACTCCCGGCAGTGGAATCTATCACTTGATCTATCCGGGGCAGTGGAAAGGGGTCCTTCGGGCATGCTTTGTTGAGGTTGGTGAAGTCGATGCACATGCGCCACACCTTAAGCAGAAGGGGATCATCCTTCTTCTTCTCTACCAGGACTGGATTTGATATCCAATCCGGGTGCAGTACTTCCATTATGAATCCGGCGGCCAGCAGTATAGCCAGATGCTCCATGACGGCAGCTCTTCTTTCATCCGAGAGACGCCTAGTTGGTTGCTTCACCGGCTTCGCATCCGGTCTAACAAACAGAGAGTGCTCAGCCAACTCCCTCGGGACACCTTGCAGATCGTCACTCGACCACGCAAAAGCATCCCGATTCTCACGGAGGAAGTCGACGAGCTCGCCTTCCTATTTGCTGTCCAGGTTGCTGCCAATGATAACTTGGCGCTCCGGGTTGCTGGGGTCCACACCAACCTTGTTGGTCTCTTTGGGGGGCTGGAATGATGCACCCTGCTCCGAGTTCACCATCCCGGGCATTCCGAGTTGGGAGGTCTTGGCCATTGCCACCACCTGCTGGATCCTCTTCTTTTCTTCGGCGATCACCAGGGACTCAGCTAAGCATGACCCCGCCGAGGCACACTCCATGGAGCGCTTGTGGTCTCCCGAGATGGTGATTACGACGTTTGGTCCCGGCATCTTCATCTTCAGGTAGCCCATGTGAGTTGAGATCATAAACTTGGCCAGGGCTGGCCTGCCGATAAGTGCGTGATACGGGCTCTCGAGGTCCATGACCTCGAACTCCAAGCTCTCGGTTCGGCAGTTCTCCCGGGTTCCGAACAGCACTTCAACCCAGATTTTTCCCATGGGTGAGCAAGAGACTCCGGGCACAATGCCGTGGAAGGTCGTCTCGGTAGGCAACAAGGTGTTCATGGACACCCCCAGCTTCAGCATAGTGTCCTTGTACATGATGTTAATGGCACTGCCATTGTCGATCAGAACTCGGCTGAAGCGGACATTGAGGTTGGGTCCGACAAAGGTTGGGTCTACCACCAAGGCATACGCCCCCGGCTTAGGCATAACCCTTGGATGATCCTTCCGGTTCCATGTGATCTCCATCTCGGACCAGTGCAAGAACTTGGGCACCGCCGGGATCACGGCGTTCACCTCCAGGGCACGCTGTCGCACACTCCTCCAGTCAGTGGGCTCGGTCACGAAGACCACATAGCTTTGATGTGCTTCCCGGTAGTTACCCTGCTGCTGTCCGGCTTGGTTACTGGGGCCTGAACCGTTGTCGTTCCGTGTGTGCACCATATTCACTGGCCGAGGTGGGGGTCCTCGCGGAGGCAGATTGATCCGGATAGCGTTGGCTCCCGATGTCGGAGGAGGGGGTCTCGAAATGTTGGGTCGAGATGCCGGAGCACTCGGCCGAACAGTTCCCGAGCTGCCCTCCTGCAATGTGAGCTGATACCAGCTGCATTGCCGAGTAGAGTGGTTTGCTGGCTTGTTGGCCTCCAGGGTATGGTAGCAGCATGGCTTGTTCAACATCTCTTCATACGTCAAGGGCTTCTTTTGTTCTACCCAAGTCTTTTGCACTTCCTGACTTTGCCCCCAAGCCGGGCCACTTGTCTTTTGACGCTGATTGTTGCCGGCATCCTCTTACTCCCGGGTTACTGCTGCGACGTGCTGTGCAGCATGGTGGTACTCGGGCTGACTCCTTTTCTAGCCAAAATCCTGGCGATCATGGCTCCTGCCAGATCCCGAACGCTGAGGTCCCGCATTCCTCCTGTTGGAGTCACCGACATCCACCAGGGGTTGCATGGGATCTCCAAGCGTATAGGTATCGGCGATGCGCATGGTCTCTGCCAAGGTCGCCGGCATCTTTCTTTGCAACTTCTGCCACAACATTGAGCCATGCCGGCATCCTTGTGCAACCCAGGAGATGGCCTGTGCCTCTACCACCCCTTCGCAAGAATTGCGAATATGTCTCCACCGGGTAAGGTACTCCCGGTCAGTCTCGTTGCTCCTTTGCCTACAGATGGCGAGCTGTTGAGGCCTGTTTGGCCTTTTGTACGTGCTAGTGAAGTTGCTGATAAATGCCTCCTCGAAATCTAACCAGCAGTCTATGCTGCCAGTTCTCAAGTTGTTCAACCAGATTCGGGCGGGTCCTTCCAACATCTGCGGTATGTATCGTACCACCCATCGTCTGTTTCCACCGGCTATGCTTACTGTAGTTACATAGTCGGTTAGCCAGTCCTCCGGCTTCTTGCTGCCGTCATAGGTCTTAGCACCCCGGTTGAGCTGAAAATTCCGCACAGGCGGCTCCCGCATGATCCGGGGTCCAAAGCAGGCAGGTCCCGGAGGTCCTTGTTCTTCTACTAGCTCGGATTGGTGAATTCGGTCGAGCCGGTATCTGGCATCTGCCGGATTCAGCTGTCTGGTCCCTATCCGAGATCCCAAGGGATTCTCGTCAGGCTGGTATCCGAGCTGCTGCAGTCTCGAGTTGCCATCGTTGAGCCTGTTTTGCGCCGGGATCACAGCCTGCTGCGGAACAGAGGCGACCTCCCTTTGTGGGTTTCCCTGAACATGAGGAGGGTTCCGGGGTGGATTACCACGGCCGGCCGGGTTATTGTTTCCTACACCCAGGTTACCATCCTCACGGGTACTTCCCGCCTGCCCCGAGTTACCCTGTCCGGCTTGCTGGAACCCGAGTTAGGCAAATTTGTAATTAATCAATAATTCAAAATTTTGATTTTTGAAAAGTGTTCAAAACATGCCCACAACTGGTTTAACACAAAGATATAATTTTTACAAATTTTTACAAATTTATTTGACTGAATTTGGAGTCTTAAATCAAAAGTTATGAAAGAAATAAGAAAAATCAGAAAAAGAGAAAGAAAAAAATGCTAACGTCATGATGACGTCAGTGTCGTCTTCAAGCTCCAGCACGCACGCACGCGAAAACTGCTCACCGTGCGTCCTTCCCGAATTGATTCCCGTTGATCTAGATCCCCAAATGACGCACCGTTTGTTTCTAATAAAAGCCCTCGACCTCCTCCTCCATTCCCCCCCAAAAGCCCTCTCCAATACGCCCCAAGGCCGACGAATTTCTTCGCCGGAGTTTCGTTCGACCGCCACCGTATTTTTTTGATTCCGGCAAGCAGAGTGAGTCCCCGCCGCCGATTCTTGGTCCTTCCTCTTTCCCACGTCAGTGCCCACCTTTAAACACCCTCCTTGCTTCATTTCCACAGCCAAATCGTGGAGGCCGAACTCGACCCAAAGGTCATCGTCGCCGTCGCCACTCCGTCTGCCTCTCCACGCAGCTCCGGGAATTGCCGCTCAACTCAGACACCGTCTTCCGCTCCGCCGTGTCCATACGCGCGTCGTCGTCGGCTCCCTCGCGTCCGGGAGCATCCGAAACGTCGTCGTCGTCCACACCCGTCGCCGAAAACCACAATACGCCGACCGTCCGCGTTCGTCTGTGTCCGTCTGGCCGATCCACCGCCGCCGTCATCTCCTCTCGCCGGTGAGCTGCTGCTGTGCTTCCTTCTATCTTGTTACGTACATATCACTTGATGAAGGGTAGCAGCCATTAGAAAAACGTCATAGGTCATCTATTCAATATTTTCGTTTTCTGTCTAGATATAACTTCCAAAATTCATATTAAATCAACCGTAACTTTGTTTTTTATGTTTTTGTAGTCTATGGAATCGTATGAACGTGTAGAAAAGAATGGTATAATAAAAACTTGTATTTTAGTCATGCACTAACTTGGTATTTACAGAAACATGTAAAACATTATTTTGATTATAATTTTAATTCTGTAAGGTCAAAATTTTAAATAAAATATCTTTCAAAAGCCCATGACCTATAGATTGTGCTAGTTCTGTTGTTTTCCAAGCTTGAGAAATTTAGATTTATTCTAATTCAAAATATGATGTTTGAGTAAAATTTGATGTAACTTTTGATATAAACATTATTTTTGAGTAAATCAATATGTTAAAATTTTATTTAAATCCCCTCTGTCTATTAATACTAATTATAAAATTTTCTTATAAAAATTTAAATCACATAAAACTTTAATCTTATATTTATTCCTTTATTATATTTTGTGAAAATAGAAATTAATTAAATTGCATTAGCATAATTGTTCATGTGATTAAAAATTGCATTTCATGCATATCATATTTTATTTTGTAGTTATATTTCCCATAAGAAAACTCCTCCCCCATTTTCTCTAAGTTAGAAATATTTTCAACTTAGCATTTTGGTAAAGTGATACACTTAGACACTTAGGATTTTCAACATGGAGCTAGAAGACCAATGAAGGACTTAGCCAAAACAAGATTCCAGAAGAATCTCCAAGAAGTAGAAGCACTTAGAAGAAAAATCAAGAGGAAGTTCATGAAGACCAACCAGAAATATTTTCTAAGTCTTGCTCCCTCTCTCTCTTTCATTTCTCCTTTCTTCTCTTAGACCTCTTGAAGACTAAGTTAAATCCAAGACCAGCCTAGGTGATAAAAACATCATGAAGTCTGAAGATTATTACAGTCTTACCAAGAATTCAATCAAGACATCACCAAGGAGAATATTACAAGTCTGAAGATGAAGCCTGGAAGACCAACTACATCATTCTTACTATCTTTTACCTCTTTCCTAATCTTATCTTTCACTGTAGACATAAACGATTTTTGATCATGTTATTGCCATCTTGAAGTTTGTTGGATCCTAGCGGCATAGTGAGATGAAGTGGCCTGGAAACTAACCTTACATGTCCACGTACATGAGACCTGTTCCACAATTTAAGTGGCTGGCCAGGTGTCTGTCTCTCTCACTATAGTGAATATCCAATTTACCAAGAGTTGTTAATAATTGTTGATCACCTTGAAGAATAGAGTTAGTATTTTCTCTAAGTAGTTATGCACATCATGACTATGTCATTGAGTGCTTATTCAAGATGATTTATAACAAAGTATTTTGTCCAACCTATGACTTTAGTCCTTAGTCATTTTGACCAACCTAATTGCCTTGCATTAACTTAAAAGAATTTCATGGCATGACTTGCATCTCTAGTCCTTAGAAATAATTTGCATATCATGCATGACATGTTTTCCTTAGAAGTTATGAAACTTGTTTGTTCATTATGTATGCTTGTATGTGTTGTGTTGTTTTGTTTTATGATTGTTGTGTTGTTGTTTGTTTATATTGTTTAGACTGAACGGAGAGTTCCGAGTATCGTTGAAAAGAGTTTGTGAACAACGACAACATTCAAAGGCAAGTGGCACACCTCATAAACTTCCTACTATTTTCTATATGCATTACTTAGTGTATTTTTATATAAGCATGTGTAGGATAGTATTGCTATGCTAAACCTGTGTAGAATTCCTTATTCCTGTGTCTAGGTTCCTATGCAATACTTAGTAGAATTATTGATGCTAGGCAAATGATGTTTTGTGAAAATCTAAATTCTACTAAGTTAAGAATGAAACACATGGGTGGTAAAAGGTTGTATGGTGGCGAAGTTGAGTGGCTACTCAGGCCCATGTCTATGGTTCCTGGAGTACGTGCACTTGTGAACGGCCACCCAGGAACAGAGGAATCTGAAGAACTCCGAGTGACGATTGCTTCTAGTGCAGCCATTGCCAATGGGCTCTGTCTTGATCAATTATGTTGCGTGGACTCTCTCCGGCTTGACAAGCAGATGTAGGGGGTGTTAGGTGGAACGGGTCAAGCCAGAGTTGGAGGGAAAATGCTTCTGAAAGATCTCGTCTCATTCTTCTCGTTTCCTTATCACAAATTGTGTGTAAAGGATAGTTTGGGTTGAATGGGTACAATGGTGAACGTGCACAACCTCTGCAGAGTGTAAAACTAAGTACTTAGCCGTGTCCCCGGTACGGACAATTTGAGCAGCTGCTGATCACGGACGTCAACGGAGGATTCCATCATTCCAACTTCAGAAATAAAACTTGATGGGTAAACAAGGGAAGATGAGATTTATGGTTTTCATGCCATACTTGTCTTAATTTGAAGAAAGTGTTTTCCAAAGAGATAGGAAAAATTGGCTTTATGCAAAATAGCCTTGAACTCCACCAGCCAAATATGCATATAGGCTATAGAGTTACTCCATTAAGTGTCCACCATAGTGTCACTTGCCAGACTCCATTTTTAATGGAATCTGACCCACGTTGTTGCAATATTTTTCTTATTGCAGATTGTTCAGATGACGAGTGAGGTTTCGTTTATAGGTTTCGAGTCTACAATCAACATGTTTTCGCCTGTGGCAGCATGAAAGTGATAGAGACTCACTGCTATTGTATTTCCGCTGTGTACTATTTCAAAGCTAGCTTTATGCTATGCAACTTGTAATGAATATTTTGTAAGTCTGGATCATCGATGTAATAAAATTGATACTTTGTTGTGATATTACATCGTAAGCTGTGTGTGCAAAATAATCGATCCAGGGATTTGCACTATACACAGGTATCTGCCTTATTTAAAGTGCAGGTACGCTACAGATGGTATCAGAGCACTGTGTTTCCTGTAGGTTTGAAACCCTAGGTTTGGATAGAAATAGGATTTGACCATAGGATTGAAAATCTATTTTATTCTCTTTTCTAAAAACAAAAAATTTCATTTTATCTTCCTCATACTCTCATCTACAATAAACCTTCTGAAAACATCTTATCTTTTTCTAGATGACCATGTTCTTGTAGTCTAAGTCTGATTCTACTGCTTCATATAGAAAAGTTTCAATTCAACATGAAGTTCTACATGCATGGAAGACCACTGAAGAAACAGGGTTCGGCCAACACTTCTAAGATATCCAAGAAAGTTGAACAAGAACTTGAAGCACTCACGAAGGAGGTAGATTTGACCACCACCTAAATAGAATAACGATATCGTGTTAGCGTATTGATCATATCAATGGCTCTATGACAATACTAGATTGTTTGTTTGTTGTGAACCTTGTTGCTTGATGTTTGTTAGATGTTGATTGATTATGTTATAGATTGGTTGCCTTGTTTTGTTTTATTGAACTAGGATTCCTCCATAAGTACAAATAATTCAACTCATTGCTTTCTAAACCAAACAGATGTCTCACCCCAATACCAACACCAATGATTTGCATACAACTATGCGACTACTATTAGAGAACCAGAGTCAGCTGTGGAACTTGATCAATGACCAACTGCCTAAGATTGATCAAAACCATAGTGATTTTGAAGAGAACCTTATGACCAAACTAAAGGCATGCAAAACTTGTGGAGAGATAGGACATACGTCCAAAGATTTTTCTGATGAGTGGCCCCATGGTCATACCAGACGCCCAGTTAAAGGATGCCGCACAAGACGGGTTACTTGCTTCCTGTGTGAAGGAACAAACCATGTCCCAATTCAGTGTCAACTTTATCCCTTGGTGCAACAAGCTAACCAGCAAACCAAGGAAGGAATGCGACAGTCTCTCATGAAGATCCTGGAGGAACTAAGACAAAAGGGTGAATCCAACAAAGATCTTAGCCACATAAGATGCTACAAGTGCAAAGATAAGGGACACTATGCCAGTGGCTGCCCTGAGTGGAAGAAGGATAAATCTCTTCAAGGACCGAGTGGAAAACGTGAGTGCTAAAACTTTTCGTATCCACCACAGGCCATTGTATTTTGAATACTTGTACGCTCTACATCGGAGAAATAAACAAGATTAAACAAAGTTCCTAGACTGACCACAAAAATTTCTTCTAAGGGTGGTAGCCACCCAGATAATTCTAACCCAGCTGCCTTAAACCCAGAGATCCCAAACCATCTTTCTTTTGAGCCTCCCCAATCAGAAAATTCATCCCCTGCTAGTTTTCAGTTTCCATGTTAGAAATTTCATTTCTCAAAACATCCCGAGTTATCAGAATCATTCAAGCATTTGCTTTGTTTTCCTAGCCTCTCCGAATCTCGGGGACGAGATTCCTTTTAAGGGTGGTAGTCTGTAACATCCCAACATTTTGGAATGTTCAAAAATCACTAAAATTTAAAACTTTTGTTTTGATTAAAATAAATATTAAAATGCATAAGAAAACTAACTATAAAAGACTTCAACCAATTTGAAAAAGTCTATTATTTCAAAATTTCCAATGTGTCATTATTTTCAAAAGTTATTTCCAATTAAACATTACATTATCCATTGTATTTCAAAAACCTTAATATGTAATTTGACAAATGTTTTATAAAGTACAAACCATTTTATTTTATGTAAATAGTTTACTTATAAGTAATTGATTTCAACCACTTAGCTTTTGCTATAAATAAATTAAAATAATAATTACAAGTGTTATTTTAAACTATTGAAAACATTGTCTATTTTCTAGAAGATTATTATTCATTTACATGAGTTCAAACCATAATTTGGATATTACAAGTCTATAGTTTATAACTTAAAACCGCATAGCTTTTATAATTACTTAACAACCCAAATAAACATTTCATTAGCTTAAATGATTTTCATTTATTTTCAAAACCTGAAATGACTTTCATGAATATATTTTCTATATAAGGAATGAATTAAATCAAAAATCTTTTCCAAAGTTGTTATAAGGTTTTCAAATGAATTATCATAATATAAAATATAATGGCGCACAAAATATTTTGAATTAAAAATGAATACATTATATTTCCCTTTTCATTTCAAATAAATGTGTGATGTTATTTAATATTGTACTAAAGCCAAAAATTATTTAATATTGGAAAATGAGTTTAAATAAAATAATTTACTTATATAAGTTTGTATTTTTATAAATTTTATTTAGCCAAAAACGAAATTATTTAAGCCATGTTTTCAAATTTGACATTAAGTGGCAAATTTGTAATTAATCGATAATTCAAAATTTTGGTTTTTGAAAAGTGTTCAAAACATGCCCACAACTTGTTTAGCACAAAGATATAATTTTTAAAATTTTTAGAAATTTATTTGACTTAATTTGGAGTCTTAAATCAAAAGTTATGAAAGAAATAAGAAAAATCAGAAAAAGAGAAAGAAAAAAATGCTAACGTCATGATGACGTCAGTGTCGTCTTCAAGCTCCAGCACGCACGCACGCGAAAACTGCTCACCGTGCCTCCTTCCCGAATTGATTCCCGTTGATTTAGAGCCCCAAATGACGCACCGTTTGTTTCTAATAAAAGCCCTCGACCTCCTCCTCCATTCACCCCCCCCCCCCCAAAAGCCCTCTCCAATACTCCCCAAGGCCGACGAATTTCTTCGCCGGAGTTTGGCTCGACCGCCACCATATTTTTTTTATTCCGGCAAGCAGAGTGAGTCCCCGCCGCCGATTCTAGGTCATTCCTCTTTCCCACGTCTGTGCCCTCCTTTAAACACCCTCCTTGCTTCATTTCCACAGCCAAATCGTGGAGGCCGAACTCGACCCGAAGGTCATCGTCGCCGTCGCCACTCCGTCTGCCTCTCCACGCAGCTCCGGGAATTGCCGCTCAACTCCGACACCGTCTTCCGCTCCGCCGTGTCCATACGCGCGTCGCCGTCGTCTCCCTCGCGTCCGGGAGCATCCGAAACGTCGTCGCCGTCCACACCCGTCGCCGACGACCACCGCACGCCAACCGTCCGCGTCCGTCCGTGTCGGCCCGGCCGATCCACCGCCGCCGTCATCTCCTCTCGCCGGTGAGCTGCTGCTGTGATTCCTTCTATCTTGTTACGTACATATCACTTGATGAAGGGTAGCAGCCATTAGAAAAACGTCATAGGTCACCTATTCAATATTTTCGTTTTCTGCCTAGATATAACTTCCAAAATTCATATTAAATCAACCGTAACTCCGTTTTTGATGTTTCTGTAGTCTATGGAATCGTATGAACGTGTAGAAAAGAATGGTATAATAAAAACTTGTATTTTAGTCGTGCACTAACTTGGTATTTACAGAAACATGTAAAACATTATTTTAATTATAGTTTTAATTATGTAAGGTCAAAAATTGTAAATAAAATATATTTCAAAAGCCCATGACCTATAGATTGTGCTGGTTCTGTTGTTTACCAACCTTGAGAAATTTAGATTTATTCAAATTCAAAATATGATGTTTGAGTAAAATTTGACGTAACTTTTGATATAAACATTATTTTTGAGTAAATCAAATTGTTAAAAATTTATTTAAATCCCCTCTGTCTATTAATACTAATTATAAAATTTTCTTATAAAAAGTTAAATCACATAAAACTTTAATCTTATATTTATTCCTTTATTATATTTTGTGAAAGTAGAAATTAATTAAATTGCATTAGCATAATTGTTCATGTGATTAAAAATTGCATTTCATGCATATCATATTTTATTGTGTAGTTATATTTCCCATAAGAAAACTCCTCCTCCATTTTCTCTAAGTTAGAAATATTTTCAACTTAGCATTTTGGTAAAGTGATACACTTAGACACTTAGGATTTTCAACATGGAGCTAGAAGACCAATGAAGGACTTAGCCAAAACAAGACTCCTGAAGAATCTCCAAGAAGTAGAAGCACTTAGAAGAAAAATCAAGAGGAAGTTCATGAAGACCAACCAGAAATATTTTCTAAGTCTTGCTCCCTCTCTCACTTTCATTTCTCCTTTCTCCTATTAGACCTCTTGAAGAATAAGTTAAATCCATGACCAACCTAGGTGATACAAACATCATCAAGTCTGAAGATTATTACAGTCTACCAAGAATTCAATCAAGACATCACCAAGGAGAATATTACAAGTCTAGAGATGAAGCCTGGAAGACCAACTACATCATTCTTACTATCTTTTCCCTCTTTCCTAATCTTATCTTTTAGTTTAGACATAAACGATTTTTGATCATGTTATTGTAATCTTGAAGTTTGTTGGATCCTAGCGGCATACTGAGATGAAGCGGCCCGGAAACTAACCTTACATGTCCACGTACATGAGACTTGTTCCACAATTTAAGTGGCTGACCGGGTGTCTGTCTCTCTCACTATAGTGAATATCCAATTTACCAAGAGTTGTTAATAATTGTTGATCACCTTGAAGAATAGAGTTAGTATTTTCTCTAAGTAGTTATGCACATCATGATTAAGTCATTGAGTGCTTATTCAAGATGATTTATAACAAAGTATTTTGTCCAACCTATGACTTTAGTCCTTAGTCATTTTGACCAACCTAATTGCCTTGCATTAACTTAAAAGAATTTCATGGCATGACATGCATCTCTAGTCCTTAGAAATAATTTGCATATCATGCATGACATGTTTTCCTTAGAAGTTATGAAACTTGTTTGTTCATTATGTATGCTTGTATGTGCTGTGTTGTTTTGTTTTATGATTGTTGTATTGTTGTTTGTTTATATTGTTTAGACTGAACGGAGAGTTCCGAGTATCGTTGAAAAGAGTTTGTGAACAACGACAACATTCAAAGGCAAGTGGCACACCTCATAAACTTCCTACTATTTTCTATATGCATTACTTAGTGTATTTTTATATAAGCATGTGTAGGATAGTATTGCTATGCTAAACCTGTGTAGAATTCCTTATTCCTGTGTCTAGGTTCCTATGCAATACTTAGTAGAATTATTGATGCTATGCAAATGATGTTTTGTGAAAATCTAAATTCTACTAAGTTAAGAATGAAACATCATGGTGGTAAAAGGTTGTATGGTGGCGAAGTTGAGTGGCTACACAGGCCCATGTCTATGGTTCCTGGAGTACGTGCACTTGTGAACGGCCACCCGGGAACGGAGGAATCTGAAGAACTCCGAGTGACGATTGCTTCCAGTTTAGCCATTGCCAATGGGCTCTGGCTTGATCAATTATGTTGCATGGACTCTCACCGGCTTGACAAGCAGATGTAGGGGGTGTTAGGGGGAACGGGTCAAGCCAGAGTGGGAGGGAAAATGCTTCTGAAAGATCTCGTCTCATTCTTCTCCTTTCCTTATCACAAATGGTGTGTAAAGGATAGTTTGGGTTGAATGGGTACAATGGTGAACGTGCACAACCTCTACAGAGTGTAAAACTAAGTACTTAGTCGTGTCCCCGGTACGAACAATTTGAGCAGCTGCTGATCACGGACGTCAACGGAGGATTCCATCATTCCAACTTCAGAAATAAAACTTGATGGGTGAACAAGGGAAGATGAGATTTATGGTTTTCATGCCATACTTGTCTTAATTTGAAGAAAGTGTTTTCCGAAGAGATAGGAAAAATTGGCTTTATGCAAAATAGCCTTGAACTCCACCAACCAAATATGCATATAGGTTATAGAGTTATTCCATTAAGTGTCCACCATAGTGTCACTTGCCAGACTCCATTTTTAATGGAATCTGACCCACGTTGTTGCAATATTTTTCTTATTGCAGATTGTTCAGATGACGAGTGAGGTTTCGTTTATAGGTTTCGAGTCTACAACCAACATGTTTTCGCCTGTGGCAGCATGAAAGTGATAGAGACTCACTGCTATTGTATTTCCGGTGTGTACTATTTCAAAGCTAGCTTTATGCTATGCAACTTGTAATGAATATTTTGTAAGTCTGGATCATCGATGTAATAAAATTGATACTTTGTTGTGATATTACATCGTAAACTGTGTGTGCAAACGAATCGATCCAGTGATTTGCACTATACACAGGTATCTGCCTTATTTAAAGTGCAGGTACGCTACAAACGACCCTCGAGAGGCACGACGACGGTGCTCGCCGGGCCCGGAGAGGGACAATCATGACAGAGATGAACACCGGCCCGTACCTAGGTTCACGGCCCTCAGGAGGAGGTAACACCGCTACTCCTGCTTGTCTGTATTGCACTGCGGAGATTACAGTACAATGAGCTTGGCGAGGGCTCTCTTGAAGTAGTTCGGTGCTTGGAGAGGGAAGCTATGGTCTTCTTCCTCCTCCAGCAGGTGACTATCCTACTCGCTTGGCTAGGGTTCCAAGGGTTCAGAATGCAATAAGCCGATCCTTCTGTACGGTGGAGCTCCTGCTCCTTTTATAGCCGCCTCGGGCCTCTTCCTTGTGTTGTACTGTGACGCCCTAAAATCGGTACTATGTAGATTTAAGCGTTCCCGCCGAAATCCGCATAATAACGATTTTAGGTCGCCCACCAGACATAATGTGCACGCCGAAACATGTGCATTATGTGGGTGGAATTGTGATAACATTACAACAGTTCCGATACATCCACAAATACAACAGAAGATAAATTACAACAACGACTCGAACGAGTCAAGATACAAATACTACAATACAAAGATTCAAATGACAGCGGAAGCAAAATAGTATCCGACTACGGATAAGATGCAAATTGGACTAAGAGTCCTGAAGATAAGCGATGGCGCCATATCCCTGCCCAGCCAAGCCGGAGGGATTCCCAAGCTAACGTCGTCGGACTTCAAACCTGTTGACTGCACATAAAGCACATCCCAAAAGAGGGTCAGGGCACTCCCTGGCAAGCAAAACCGACTTGCCTACTTTCTACACCATCTCCCAAAATATAGGGGAGGTGGACTTAGCGGCAGCAGCACTAGCAACCTAGAGAGACACGCTACAACTTTCGTCTAATCAGAGAGAGATAAGAGAGCGCATAAGTAAACAACTACAACTAACACCAAACATAACCCATTCTCGAATTAACCCCCTCAACCAAATATGAGGAAGCAATTCGGGAAACTCACACGTTGAACGGTTTTAGTTATAATTTATGGTGAAAGTAATTCTATATTACTAGTCAATTTAATTAACATTAATTAGGTGCAAGTTGTCTAGATCTTGTTAGCTAGCATCATCACCAAAGTCGTCCATAACCGTGGACACGGCTCATCGATAAGATTATACCCTGCAGGGGTGCACTACTGTACCCATACTCGCATGATCAACCCAAGCAAGCATCAGGGCTTCTCAACACGACTTATTCCTTCACTACAGCAAGTCCAAGTGCCACCCATATGAGTTGTTACCCGCGTCAAGAGTCCGGCCGAATCTCAATTGCAGACTCATTAGTTTGTGTCCACGCGCCATGCGACTCAAACCACAGTAGGAACTGTCCGCTTCACGCGCACCACTCCTATATGACCCCCCGTATCAAGTAACCTCTCATCAATCATCATTACCGTGCACATGCATATGCGCAAAAGGAAAACCCGAACTAGTTGTGGCACATGGACAAGCTGAAGATCCGTTCAAAGTCGAGGGGGTCTCCATAGGGCCTCCCACAAGTGGTTAGTGCGCTCAAAATTGGATCCGAGGACAAAATCTCAGTTCCTAGGTCAACACTTAGCAGAACAAAGCACCTCGCAAGTTCTTCCACCGGTGCCTTATCTTTTAATTATAATACCACAATATAATACAACATTTTATTAAGGTAGAATAATATATCATACTAAGCAGATGAAACATAAGACCAACAGACGACTCGCACAAACAACTCTAGGCATGCGCTACGACTCGCAAGGCCAACAGATAAACATGCAACGGGTATTATGTTGTGGGGATAAAGTTGTATGGGCTGCAGGATAAACATGTGATGGGATTGCAGTTCAAGAATCGATAACTAGGGTAGCAGAGATCAACGGCAGGAATGAAAGATAATGTATAGGTAAACAAGCAAACTTTGCATGCCTGGAATCCCGCATGGAAGCAGATCTTGTCGTTGCTCACACATCTCAACGTCTTATCCGCGAAGAAGCAACAAACACTGGAAAGCGTAAAAGATGCATTTTACAACTACGGCAAAAGATCCAGCATGATCATGGAGGAATGATGCATGACATGGCAAGGTGCATGGCGAGATGCACTTAATCTGAATTAAGCGGAACCGGGATTCCGACAATTAATATTTAGGTGCAAGTTATTTATTTACCAACAATATTAAATGTTGGTTAGCATGGCAACACATGGCATGGGTGATCTAATTAAATTAAATGGAATAGGGCATTATATATTTATTACCCCACACATTCCATATTGAATTATTTAGGTGATTTGCTACACCCGTAAACTCAAGAGATGCAACACATGTAAGTATGATGCGATATGCACAAGATATATGATATATTTAATAAAAATATTTATAGGGTTAGGGTTTGGGTTCGCACGTTGGATCGGGAGAGATAGGGTTTGAAACCGACGTCTTCGGTGCGTAGAGGAAGTAGTTGTCGTCGGGGAAGTAGTCGTCGCGGGACCGGGGCGTCGTCGTTTGTCGGTGTCGTGGAAGTGGTCGGGTAGTCGTACACGCTCATCCTCGTTGACGGGTGCGGGCACGTAGTAGCACGGCAAACGGACACCGGGAAGAAACGCGCACCGGCGGGCACCGCGACACGGACACGGGCGGTCACGCGAACGCGGCACCGGAAGAGGACACGCACGCGCATGTAGCAACACCTCGAAGGGTGGACAACTCGGACACAAAAAAGGGACGCCGGGGTCTTGCGGGCATTTCACCGAACACCTTGCGGGCGGCGGACACGGGGACGCCACCGGACGGGGAAAACGGCGAATGGAAGTGCTGAGCGGGTGTGCACGGTGACGGCGACCGGCGCGGGTAGAGGCGCTGCGTGGGCGGCGGCGGCGTGGACGCGCGTGGCAGAAGTGGAGCGCGGCGCGCACACGGCGGCGAGCGGCGAGCGGGGGCGCGCGGCGGCGGGCGCCGGCTGTGCTGCGACGGTTGCCGCGGAGGAAGCGCAGGCGCGGGCGCGGCGTGCGGCGGACGGGCGCAGCGGGCGTCGGCGGCGTGGCGGCGGAGAGAGGCGCAGGACGTGGGAAAGGGGCGCTGCGGCGGCGGCGCACGTGCGACGAGCGGAGCAGGGGGCGGCCGACGGCCATGGCGCGGCGGGGATGAGGAGCAGCGGGCGCGGGGCGCACGGGAGCGGCACAGGGCGCGCGGACGCGCGGCGCGGCGCGCGGCGTGTTGCTCGGAGGCGAGGGGCCGGGAGGAGGAGCGGCCGGCGGCGTGCTCGGGAGCTCGGGTGGGCGCGTGGCGGCGCTGGTGGACCGGGGAGTCGGCCGGGCGCGCGGAGAGGCGACGGCGCGGCGGCGGCTGTGGGCGGCCGACGGCCGGCGCGAGCGGGAGGCGACGGCCGGCGCGGGGCAGAGCGCTGGGGGCGCTGGCTCGAGCGCTCGAGCTCGGGCTGGTGCGGTTGGTGCGGGAGGAGCACGGGAGGAAGAAGGAGAAAAGGAAGGAAAGAAGAAAAGAAAAAAAAGGAGAAAAAGGAAAAGAAAAGAAAGGAAGGGGAGAAAAGGAAAAAGGGAGGTGGGAGGAATCTTTTACAAATTCCAGAAAAGAGAGGAGGGTGGCTGCAAAAACTGCAGGGGGTGGGAAGAAAATTCTGGGGGAAAACCTAGGGTTTGGGGTTAGATGGGCTTTGGGCTTTTATTTCTCACCCGTTTATTTATTTTCGGTTTTATATTTTTAAAACAAAAACGAAAAGGAATTTGAACACGAATCTTATACAAAATATTTTTAGTTTTAAATAGACAATTTAATAAACTAGTTTTTAACATTTGCAAAAGATTTTTAAATAACACATTTTTAATTAATTTGAAAAGCATTTGAATTTAATTGTGGAAATTTAATTTAAATGCAACAAATTAAATTAATGACATGCAATGCGATGCCATGTCGATGCAAAAAGAAAAACACACAAAACTTAAAGGGGATAAAATCCCGGGGCGTTACATGTACGCGAAGTTGGGCTCCCACAGGGCAGTGGCGCGAAGGAGAGGGAGGCCACCGTCGCCGAAACGTCCAATGACGCGGTCCATCCGTGCTAAAGTTGGGCGCGGTGGCCGACAAGCTGCAGGATGCATAGAACGGCTCGCATGCGTCGCAGGGGTCGTGGTGGAACCCACGATGACGATCTTCTTGGAGTGTTGCGCCGTCCAGCCACTTTATCACCAAAGAGGAAAGTCATGGCCGTCCTAGCGCGGGCGGCGCAGCTTTGT
Organism: Poa annua; assembly: GCA_026929855.1. Lineage (NCBI taxonomy): Eukaryota > Viridiplantae > Streptophyta > Magnoliopsida > Poales > Poaceae > Poa > Poa annua. Next base: position 32,698,398 of record CM049428.1, read on the forward strand.
TGACTCTTTTATCACTAGAATGGCAACTGGGGTGCTCGCGTCACTCTGTTGTAGAGGCCATGTGCGCCCTGCAGCGCTTGCTTAGCCGCGAAGTGTCTCCATAGGGCCGTGGTGGCCTGTGGAGAGGTTTCTGTTGACTTCTCTCCAGGAGTGTTGAGCCTTGGGGAGTCTCTTGAAGCACGGGGTCCTCTTCAGGCCCTGTCTTCCTCTTCAAGCCCTCAAGAGGAGTTGCCTCTCGAGGGTCTCTCCAAGCGTTGGCTTGGTTCTTAGTCATTTTGTCGAATCTGTCCCGTGCGAGGCCTGTGGAGAGTGGGCTCTGCACACACTGGTCCTCACTAGGCCGACACTCATGAGCTCAAAATAGTGGCACAAATTGAGAAGTGTTTGAAGGTTTTAAAGGTAGCACATGCGAATTTACTTGAATGGTTTGAAATACCTTGCATAGATATTTATGGTGGACTCTTTGGAATAACTTGGTTTTCAGGGATTTGGAGGCACAAGCATTTTCAGCTTAGTACAAGTGGAATCTAGCAAAAGATGGGAAAGTGACAATTCAAGAGAGCAATAACCGTCATAATCATGCTTGCGACAAAATAGAATTAACGGAGGCATAATAATGATACTAGAACTCTGAGGCAAAATATGTCATCAAGTCTTAATTGATTTTTTATTTTCAGTCATAATATGTGTCAAGTCAATTCAAATGAATTATTCATAGGAGGATACCACAATATCATATTCTATTATGAGCAAAGCAATGCAAGCAAATATCCATAGAAACATGACATCCATCATAACTAAATTGGAAACTCATAAGAGAACATGAACTACTAAGCATCCACCAATCGACATATACCTTATGCGAACCATCTAAGCATGCTCACATGAATGAGTATATGTACAAAAATGAGAAACAAATAGAGTTCATTAGCAGCCTCTTACCCAACTCAAATTGTCATAGATCATCATAATCGCCTTATCACTTGTGTGCTTGAAAGATATGAAATAATAACCAATCTCCATGGAGTAACTGAAAGTAATTACCTCTGCAACAAAATATACAAAACCAAAGAGAAACAACAAATATATTTGGGTTTTCGGATTTAGGAACTAAAAACTGAACATCCAGCAAAGACAAATTTTTCGAGGACCTTAACATTCCCAGATCAGAAAACTCAAAAAACTAAATAAAATTGCGTACACATCCCAGGAACATGCACACGAAAGTTCAGATCATTCCGACGTTTCTGTGAAAAGTTATGAATTAAACGGTGGACAGCAGAAATCTGTCACTGCGCAAAACAGCACGTAACAAATCAAAATATTTTGGTGTTTTTGCATATTGAACTGAAATAAATACTAAGCATATTAAAACTAGATACTAAAACAAACCAGCAAGAGAAATAACAAAAATCTTTTTGGTATTTTTGGGTTTGTGGAAAGCAAACAAAGCATGAAGAAGTGAAAGAAAGAAAATTAAAACGAAACATGGATATATAAAGTACCGAATAATAATGATATGTAAATGAGTGTGCAATCGGTATACCTCCCCTCAAGCTTAGGCTTTTGACCTAAGTGGAGATCAGCCCCAAGGTGAATAATGGCCCCAACTCGGTGGATTATGTCCCGTGTAGTCGTACTCCGCATCGGCTGCGGTGGAGAAATATCACGAAGGTCCTGCATACCCCGGATCCGTGTACACGAAGCTAGCTGTCTCCGGGGGCTGAACGAAACCGCCCTCATACTCCTCATCATTGCCCCTACAATCCGGGCCGGACTGCTCCTCAAGTGCATCAATTTCAGCCTCAGAGACTGACAAGTTCCCCTGCCAACAAAGTTAAGAAGAGGCGCAGACAAGATAACAATCCTCTTAATGGTAGATACTATATAGTGTTTCCTCCTCGGGAAAATTATGGTGTAAGGGAGTAACTGCAAGCTACCATATCCTCAGCAATAAATTCATGTTTCTTCATTGAATCAATATAAGGTTTTTCTATAGGTAGCTGAAAATCATGAGGATGGGGCTCCAAACCATGCAAAACTGTCAGACCCTGAATTCAGGCTACACAAACAAAACGTATCGGTTGGGCCACATAACCAGGAGCATACTGGGTAATACCAACCCAGGAAACAGGCAGGCCTGGCTCGGAATGGATCATCGGCCGACAACTCCTGGCGACCCCAACGACACATACGTCTCAAGATTGTGTACGCAAGAACCCAAAATCCTACCAACTCGTATACTTCAATCATACACGCATGGTATCCGAGTCGATTTTGAACAGGTTGGAAACTACAGAATAAACCTAATACACAAAGAAAAGAAATAATTATCCAACGCTCTCACTGAGCAAATATATCGAACGGCACGAAGCACTGGACACATGTCCCAACATTACATCATGCACGGAAAACAAGCCGGTCTGAGTACAGACAAGAAGCAAAGGGCTCAAGGCCGAAACGAAAAGAGAAGGCCCATCAACGCGGTCCACCAGGAAGAAGCCCAGGGGAACTCTAGCTACTCGTCGTAGATCTCGTCGTTTAACTCCAGGTAGTAGCCACCCACCTGGTCGTACGGAGAATCCTCAACTGCAGAAAAACAACAGCCCGTGAACGGGTCAATACACCAGAGCGTATCGAACAAGCTTAAGCTAACAAGTTACAAAATGATAGACTCCCAAAGTATGGGGTTAGGTGGACTTAGCGGCAGCAGCACTAGCAACCTAATAGAGACACGCTATAACTTCCGTCTAATTTAGAGAGGGATAAGAGAGCACATAAGATAACCATCTACAACTAACACCAATCATAACTCATTCTCGGATTAACCCCCTCAACCAAGTATGAGGAAGCAATTCCGGAAAAACTCACACATTGAACAATTTTAGTTACCAGTTATTGTGAAACTAATTCTATATTACTAGTCAGGTTAATTAACAATGATTAGGTGTAAGTTGTCTATGATCTTATTAGCCAGCATCATCACCAAGTCATCCATAACCGTGGACACGGCTCATCAATAAGATTAAACCCCGCAAGGGTGCACTACTGGACCCGTACTCGTTACCCGTACTCGTTCGATCAACCCCAAAAGCAAAGCCAGAAGGTAGGGCATCTCAACATGGCAAATCTCTTCTCTACAACCCATCCAGGGAACCGCATGATTGTGTGCACGGCTAATCAGGTCAAGTACCCGCGAGATCGACCTTCATAGCACTCTAAGAACGTGCCACCCTATATGAGAATCGACTACTCCATCATCATGAGATCGTTATGTAACCATATGCATGCATCAAATGGAAAGCCCGAACTACTTGCGGCGCCCTGGATAAGAAGCGGATTAGATCGAAGCCGCGGGGGCTCCATAGGGCCTCCCACAAGCGGTTAGTGCGCTCAAAATTGGATCCGAGGACAAGAACTGAGTTCCTAGTTCGACACTTAGCAGAACAAAGCACCTCGCAAGGCCTTCCGTCGGTGCCTTATCTTTTAATTATAATTCCCAACAGAAGATAACATTTTATTAAATTAGACAATCTATCATGCTAAGTATAAGTGACATAGGACAAACAGACTCGCAGAACCAACCTTAAGCATGCACTACGACTCGCAAGGCTAACAGTTAAACATACAACAAGTTATGGGATGTGGGGATAAAGTGTATGGGCTGCAGGATAAACATATGATGGGATCGCAATTCAAGAATCGTAAACTAGGATAGCATAGATCAAAAGGCAAGGATGAAAACCAAACAATCGTGTAACCGGTTAGCAGAAGCTTGCCTGGCAGCTCGTGGCCCGCCACAAAAGCTGGAACCTCAAGGATGAAAGTATCATCAGCATCCACGTCATCTTCTACCCAGAGAAGAGCAAAACACAAACAATAGGAAACATAATCAATACAAAGCAAGTGCGCAAACAATTGATGTTGCAATATGGTATGCGATGATTAGGTCACATTAAAGCGGAGATGAAATCCCGGCAATAAATTATGGTGCAAATTATTTGTGTAACCTACAAATTAAATGTTGTTTAACATATATAGCATGGCATGGTGATCTGATCAGTTTAAATGGAATAGGCAATAATTAAATATTTGCCCAACACATTTCATATTTATTATTTAAGTGCAAATTATTTATCTACACATCAAATTAAATGTTTATTAGCATGGCAAGACATGGTGCAGATGATAAGATAAAATTAAATGAAATTAGGGCATTATATATTTATTACCCCTCACATTCCATATTTAATTATTTAGTTGCATTTGTTAAATTAAACTAAGCATTTAAATTAAATGATGCAAAATGACATAAGAATGTTATATTAATGTTCATTGCATTTTTATGATATTAAAACATATAAAGATTATTAAATTTGGAGTTATGGATTAAAAGTTATTGCATTTATAGTTCTAGGGTTGTTTCTGTAAATGTGCAGGGACTTATCCGTGATGGGAGAATTATCTGTGAGGGCCTAAGTGTGAAACACAGAGAGCAGGGGGCTCAGGGTAAAAATGCCAGAACGGAACTGCCTCTGTAGTCTATGACAGGAGGGACCCACCTGTCAGGGTCTCAAAACAAATAAAAGGCTTGGCTTTTATTCGCCGTGGCCAGGGTTCGAACCGCGCGCGCGCGGACGGAACGGAGCGACGTTGTTAGCCACTCATGCTGGCGTGTGTTTGTGATGTACTAATTGATGATTTGTTTTTAACAGTTAAAGGCGTGGTTTTAACTTGAAAAACAGCGACAGTGCGCGGCGGCGGAGTAAAATCGGCCGGCGACGACCAATTTACGGGCGGCGCAGCTTCGTGCGCGCGTGTGCTATGTGCGGGGACGCGCAGGGCTTCGTTTTTAGTGCCTAGGATCAGAGGGGAGGCACGAGGCACTCGGGTTGGTGCTCGCCGTGGCGCGGGGTGCCGTGGCTATGGCCGTGGCGGACTCCGGCGTCGGCGAAAATGGGCGCTACGACACGCAATTGGAGGGGGATAGAGGACGGAGCGGACGAGGCTCGCCTAGAGGAAGCCGGTGGCGAGAGGGGGAGGCGTGGGGAGGCCGGAGTCGTCCTATCGATGCCAGAGACGAAGTGGAGGTGCGCGGCCGGCGTCGGAGAAGAGAGCAAGCAGCGGTGCGTCCCGGGTCTGGTCCTCTGCCGACGAAGAGAGAGACCATTGAACCTTGTAGAACTTGACACTGTTGTTACAGGTGCGACGTTCAGCTTCGTCAAGAATGCGAATCGGTTGTTCCACATAAGAAAGATCTTCTCGAAATTCAATTGATCCATGATCAACTGCATGTCCTGGATCTTGGAAGCACTTCTTGAGTTGTGACACGTGGAAGACATCGTGCACTTTGGAGAGGTTCGGAGGGAGTTCCAGACGGTAAGCCAATTAACCACGCCTTGAAAGAACATTGAAAGGCCCAACATAACATGGAGCGAGCTTACCTTTAATGCCTAAGCGTTGCGTGTCTCCCAGAGGAGTGACACGAAGGTAAGCTTGATCACCAGGTGCATAGACCATGTCCTTGTGCTTGCTATCATAATAGCTTTTCTGCCGAGACTGGGCAATCTTCAGATTGTCACGAATGATGCGAACCTTTTCCTCAGCCTCCTGGATAATGTCAGGGCCAAAGAATTGACGTTCACGAGCTAGAGACCAATTGAGAGGAGTTCTGCATTTGCGTCCATAGAGAGCTTCGAAGGGAGCCATGCCTAGACTTGCTTGGAAGCTGTTGTTGTAGGAGAACTCAGCATACGGAAGGCAGTCCTCCCATTTCATGCCAAAGGAGATAACACAAGCTCTGAGCATATCCTCTAGAATTTGATTCACTCTTTCAACCTGTCCACTTGTCTGCGGATGGTAAGCTGTGCTGAACAGAAGTTTGGTACCCAAGGCTTTCTGAAAGCTATCCCAAAATCGATAAGTGAAGATACTTCCACGATCTGAGCTTATTGCCAAAGGAACACCATGTAGAGGAACCAGTCTTGTCATATAGAGTTCTGCCAACTGACTAGCCGAGACTGTCTCTTTGACTGGGAAGAAGTGAGCCACTTTGGAGAGACGATCAATGACAACAAAGATTGCAATGCTGCCTTTTTTGGACTTTGGAAACCCGGTAACGAAGTCCATCTCGATCTTGTCCCATTTCCACTCAGGAATTTGCAGTGGTTGAAGAAGTCAAGGTGGTCTCTGATGAACTGCCTTGACACGACAGCAAACATCACACTGAGACACATAGCGAGCAATTTCACGCTTCATCCTGGTCCACCAATAGATTGACTTGAGATCCTGGTACATCTTTGTGCTGCCAGGGTGGATAGAAAGCGGAGTATCATGAGCCTCCTTGAGAATGAGCTCTCTTAAGCTGTCAAGCTTGGGCACTACAATGCGTCCTTCAAAGAGCAAGGTACCCTTGTCATCGAGAGAGAAACTCTTGTACTTATCCTTGCCGATGTTGGCTTTGATATTCTTGACACCAGAATCACGCAACTGTGCGGCACGGATTTTATCCTCAAGTGTAGGAGTGGCAATCAAGTTTGCAAGATAACCAGAAGGAACCACTTGAAGATTGAGCTTCTTGAATTCTTTGTGAAGAAAAGGTTGGATGTCCGCAACCATGAGGTTGTTGCAATACGACTTGCGACTTAGAGCATCATCCATTACATTAGCTTTGACTGGAGTGTAAGAGATGGTAAGATCGTAATCTAAGAGCTTCTCAAGCCACCTTGTTTGCCTGAGGTTCAAATCTGGTTGAGTGAAGAGATATTTGAGACTCTTGTGATCGGTGAAGATCTCACAGCTGTGCCCCAACAAATAAGGTCTCCAAGCTTTTAGGGCATTCATGTGTTGGATAGCTGAGGTCATGAGGCTCCAACTGACGAGATGCATAAGCCACACCTTTGCGTTCTTGCAAGAGGACTGCGCCTAGTCCTTGAAGGGATGCATCACAGAAGATTTGGAAAGGTTTAGAAGTGTCTGGGCCAACTAGAACAGGAGTAGAAGTGAGTTTAGCTTTCAAGAGATTGAAACTCTCATCACACTTTGGAGTCCAAAGAAACTTTTTATCCTTCCTAGTAAGATCGGTGAGAAGCTTAGCGATTTTGGAGAAGTTCTCAACAAATCGACGGCAATAGCTAGCCATGCCAAGGAAACTTCTGACTTGTTTCACCGTTGTAGGAGGCAACCATTCAACAATGGCCTTCACTTTTTCTGGATCAACAGAAATGCCTTCCGAAGAGATGACATGACCAAGGTAGGATACTTTAGGAAGACAGAATTCACATTTGGAGAATTTGGCGTAGAGACGATGTTCTCGGAGTTTCAACAAGATAAGACGTAGATGTTCTCCGTGTTCTTCCTCGGTTTTGGAATAGATAAGAATGTCATCGAGATAGACTACCACGAACTTATCGAGGTATTCCATGAAGACGAAATTCATGAGACGTGAGAAAGTCGTCGGAGCATTTGTGAGACCGAAGGACATGACCGTGTACTCATAGAGACCATAACGAGTGGTGAAAGCTGTCTTTGGAATGTCTTCTTTGCGGATCTTGATCTGGTGATAACCTGACCTCAAGTCCAACTTGGAGAAAACCATAGCACCAGCGAGTTGATCAAACAGTTCATTGATGCAAGGAAGGGGATACTTGTTCTTGATGGTTTTCTTGTTCAGAGGACGGTAGTCAACAACCTGTCGCTCAGTCGTGTCCCTCTTTTTGACAAACAGAGTAGGTCAACCCCAAGGAGAAGTACTAGGTTGGATGTGACCTTTACTTTCCAACTCTTCTAGCTATAACATCCAAACATTTTATAATGTTTAAAAATCACTAAAATTTAAAACTTTTTGTTTGATTAAAATAAAACATTAAATGCATAAGAAAACCAACTATGAAAGACTTCAAACTTATTAAAAGAGTTAAATATTTCAAATATCTCAGTTTATCATTATTTTCAAAAGTGGTTTCAAGTTAAACATTTTATTATCCATTGTATTTCTTAAAACCTCAATATCTAACTTGACAAATGTCTAATAAATTTCAAACCATTTTCATGTAATAAAAAGTTTCTTTGTAAATATTTGATTTCAACCACTTAGCCATAGCTAATCATAAGTTAAAATAATATTACAACTATTTAAAACATGGTATAATTGCCAAATGGTTTTCATTCTTTTAACTAAGTTCAAAACATAGTGTTGATATTAAAACCCTACAGTTTATAACTTTAATAACTTCATATATTCTATATAAGAAATGAAATAAATCTAAAATCTTTTCCAAAGTTGTTTTATGAAGTTTTCAACTGATTTATCTTAATATAAAATATATAGTTTCACAAAATAAAATTGAATTAGAATTGAATCCATTATATTTCCAATTACTTTAAAAATATCTATATTTAGTTATTATACCAAAATAAAAATGAATGGTTACTAAAAATGAGTTTTAAATAACTTAATATCAACCATACCAGATTGTGGTAATTTCATAAATATGATTTAACCCCAAATGAATTTATTAAATTATTAATTTCAAAGTTGACCTAAATGGGTAAATTTGCATTTTATGAATAATTCATAATTATTAATTTTAAAAAGTTTTCAAAACATGCCCACTAATGTTTTAAAGAATAGATATGATTTTTACAAATTTATAGAATTTTATTTGACATCAATTGGAGTCTTAAATCAAAAGTTATAAAAGAAATCAGAAAAATGAAAAAGAAATTACTCGATGACGTCATCGCTGACGTCACCCTTCTTCAACCTCCGTCCGAATTTCTCTCCAGAAATTGCTCCCGATTTCTTTCCAAAATTCGAGCTCAAATCTCGCGGTTTGTTTCCTCCGAGCCTACCTACAAATACCCCACGCCATCCTCTCCATTTCCCCTCTCCCTCCACTCCAAATCTCGCCGTCGGGCTGCAGATTTCGCTCGCCGGAGTTCCGTCAGCCGCCGCTGCCATTTCTCCAATTCCGGCGAGGTGAGCCCTCTTCGCCACCCGAGAACCTCCCCATCCCCTCCCTCGTGTTTGTGCCCAGCTTCCTAACCCCGCGTACTTCTCTCCTACGCAGCGAATCAAGGCGGGGGGGGGGGGTGCTCAACCGAATACGCCGGAGCGAACCGCGCCGCCGGCCGGGTCCAAGTCGCTCCAAGACACGTTCCTCGACGCCGCGACCCCCATCTACTCCGTCGTTCCGCGGGGATTGTCTCTGTCGCCTCCATGAGTACGGGGGTGCACCGGAGGCACACGAGCACCCGAGGCCGACGCCGGCGCCGCCACCTTCCTCTTCTCCGGCGAGATGCGCCGCCACCTCCTGGACAAACACGGTGAGCCGTTCGATCTGTGTTGTACGCGTAGGATTAGATCTTAGATCGAACCGTTATCGGCCGTTTAGATCCGTCAGATCTAGATCTGATGATCTAGATTTAAGTGAGCCGAGCCGAGCCAAGCCGAATTCGGCTAAGCCAAGCCACCAGCCGAGCTCGAGCCCAGCCAATCACTGTGCGCCACGTGGCCAGACAATTCTTTGTTTTATTTTTTCGAATAAAATTAAATGGCAGTTTTCAGAAAAGCCCCCGCATCTTAGATCTATTATAAATTTTTATTGGTTCGGCCAAATTTAACAAACTTTATATTTTTGGAAAGCCCTCGACATGTAGAATATTTTAGATCTGTTAGAATTACAATTTGACTTAGTTAAAGATATTCAAATTTCAAATGGATGATTTGACTATTTTTGGCATAACTTTAAATCTATAATTCTAAAAATTGCAAATAAAATTGTTTTATAAACTTTGGAATATTTGTATTATGATGCCTCGGTTATAAAATATTTTTGGGTATTATTTTCACGATTAAATAGTTGTATGTTTAATTTGAATAGTTTGACTATTTTTGACATAACTATTAATAGAAACATTATTTTTGATTTAATCCAATTGCAATGAATTTAATTAAATACCCTCTATATATAAACACCACTTATAAAATTTTGTTATAAAATTTAATCACATAAACTTTAATATTATATTTATTCCTTTATTATATTAAAAATAGAAATTAATTAAATTGCAATTAGCATAATTGTTTCTTGTGATACAAAATTACATTTCATGCATATCATACTTTATTTTGTAGTTGTACTTCCCATAGGAAAACTCCTCCATTATTTTCTCTAAGTTAGGATTATTTTCAACTTAGTATTCTAGTAAAGTGTTATACACTTAGACACTTAGGATTTTCAAGATGGAACTAGAAGGACATTGAAGGACTTAGCCAAAACAAGACTTCATAAGTACCTTCAAGGAGCAGAAGCACTTGGAAGAAAAGCGAGAAGGAGTTCATGAAGACCAACCCCCTGTATTCTCTAAGTATTTCTCTCTTCCTTTTCTTCTTGTTCGAGACTTCCTTATGACTAAGTTAAATCCAAGACCAGCTACAATGATACAAGAATCATCAAGTCTGAAGATTTATCAAGTCTACCAAAAATTCAATCAAGACATCACCAAGGAGAATATTACAAGTCTGGAGATGAAGCCTGGAAGACCAACTACAACTTTCTGCTATCTTTTCCCTCTTTCCTAATCTTGTCTTTCACTTTAGACTTAAACAATTTTTGATCATGATATTAGCATCTTTAAATTTGTTGGATCCTAGCGGCATAGTGAGATGAAGCAATCCTGCACCATCCCCCTTCCAGTGGATCTGGAAATCCAGAGTTCTGCCAAAACATCAGATATTTTTTTGGTTGCTTTTGCAAGACAGACTGAACACAAGGGACCTCCTAGCCAGAAAACAGTTTCACATTGAGAACTATAACTGTGTTCTATGTTCACAGGGTATGTCTGAAGAGTATATTCACATATTCTTTGAATGTGATTTCAGCAGAAACTTTTGGTGGAAGCTTTATCTTGAATGGGATACGGATCTGGACCTCTTCTCCATGTTGATTCAAGCCAAGAAAACTCATAAGCTAATATGCTATAAGGAAATCCTTATTATTGGTTGCTGGAGCATTTGGACCCATAGAAACAGATGTATTTTTGATTCTCAGCCAATTTGTCTCGAGACATGCTACCAGGACTTTATCTGTTCTTTTAGATTGATTCTTCATAGAGCTAAACCTTCCTTAAAGGAAGGGATGACTCAATGGTTGGATACTTTATGAACTTTTCCATGTAATTTGTACAGCTGTTAATGAGAAAATAGAAAATTAAACAGTAGGGTTTTTTCCCTACTGTTTTGCGCCTCAAAAAAAAAAGCGGCCTGGAGACTATACTTACATGTCCACGTACATGAGACCTGTTCCACAACTTAAGTGGCTGGCCGGGTGTCTGTCTCTCTCGCGTTAGTGAATATCCAATTTACAAAGAGTTGATAATAATTGTTGATCACCTTGAAGAATAGACATAGTATTTTCTCTAAGTATTTATGCACATCATGGCTAAGCCATTAGAGTGCTTATTCAAGATGAGGTATAGCAAACTATTTTGTCCAACCTATGACCTTAGTCCTTAGTCACTTTTGACCAATCTATTTGCCTTGCATTAACTTAGAAGATTTTCATAGCATGACATCATCTCTAGTCCTTAGAAATAATTTGTATATCATGCATGACATGTTTTCCTTAGAAGTTTATGAAACTTGTTTGATCATTTTGTATTCTTGTATGTGTTGTGTTGTTCTGTTTTATGATTGTTGTATTGTTGTTTGTTTTTATTGTTTAGACTAAACGGAGAGTTCCGAGTATCGTTGAAAAGAGTTTGTGAACAACGACAACATCCAAAGGCAAGTGGCACACCTCATAAACTTCCTACTATTTTCTATTTGAATTACTTAGTGTATTTTATATAAGCATGTGTAGGATAGTATTGCTATGCAAGACCTGTGTAGAAATTCATTACTCCCGTGTCTCGGTTCCTATACAATACTTAGTAGAAATATTGATGCTATGCAATTGATGAAAAGTTTTACAAAATGTTAAGTGACTACTCAGGGCTGTGCTCATGGTTGTCATCACCTAGGATGCATTTCTATTCTACTTAGGGCCGTGAGCATGGTGGTGTTCAACCTGGGAGTACACATCCACTAAGGTAATGAAACACCTGGGTGGATTGGTAGAATGGTTTATGTTGAGTGGCTACTCAGGACTGTGCTTGTGGTTGTCTTCGCCTAAGGTTGTTTCTACTATACTTGGGGCCATGAGCATGGGGGTTGTCAACCTGAGAGTGCACTTGTGGATGGCCACCCAGGAACAGAGGAATCTGAAGAACTCTGAGTGACGATGGCTTCCAGTGCAGCCATTTCCATATGGGCTCTGGCTTGATCAACTATGTTGCATGGACTCTCTCCGGCTTGACAAGCAAATGTAGAGGGTGTTAGGTGGAACGTGTCAAGTCAGAGTGGGAGGGAAATGCTTCTGAAAGATCTCGTCTCATTCTTCTCCTTTTCCTTATCACTATAAGTGTGTAAAGGATAGTTTGGGTTGAATGGGTACAATGGTGAACGTGCACAACCTCTGCAGAGTGTAAAGGTAAGTAGTAGCCGTGTCCCCGGTACGGACAATTTGAGCAGCTGATCACGGAAGTCAACAGAGGATTCCACCATTCCAACTTCAGAAATAAAACTTGATGGGTGAACAAGGGTAGAATGAGATCGTGGTTGTCATACTACGAATGTCTCGAATAGAACAAAAGTGTTTGCCAAGAGTTAGGAAAAATTGGCTTTATGCAAAATAGCCTTGAACTCCACCAGCCAAATAAGCATATAGGTTATTAGAGTTTTTCCACTAAGTGTCCACCATAGTGTCACTTGCCAGACTCCATTTTTAATGGACTCTGACCCACGTTGTTGCAATATTTTTCTTATTGCAGATTATTCAGATGACGAGTGAGGTTTCATTTAAAGGTTTCGAGTCTACAACCAACATGTTTTCGCCTGTGGCAACATGAATGTGATGGAGACTCACTGCTATTGTATTTCCGATGTTTACTCTTTCAAAGCTAGCTTTATGCTATGCAACTTGTATTGAATATTTTTTAAGTCGGGATCATCGATGTAATAAAATTGATACTTTGTTGTGATATTACATCGTAAACTGTGTGTGCAAACGAATCGATCCTGAGATTTGCACTATACACAGGTATCTGCCTTATTTAAAGTGCAGGTACGCTACAGATGGTATCAGAGCACTGTGTTGCGTGTAGGTTCAAAACCCTAGGTTTGGATAGAAATAGGATTTGGTCATAGGATTGAAAATCTATTTCATTCAGTTTGTTGAAAATAGTAACTTTTCAAACATCATTCTTGTAACTATCTTAACTATTTCATTTCTAAGTTTCGTCTCTTGTTTTTCTTAGATGACCGCCCTCATTGAATCACTCAAGAAGGGACCAGTGATGACCATGACCTTGGAATGTGAGACAGAGTTTCCAAGAGCTCTTAAGGATAACATGAAGAGCTTAGGTTTTAAAGGAGAAACAGTATACAAAGGTTTTCCTTTAATGGATGAAGGCCAAGAGTACTGGTGGGTGCAAGTCCATCTATACAGGAGCAAAGAAGATGACCACAAGATTGAGGGTGACTTCATGTTCACCAACCCAATACGTCACACATCATTCTTTGATTCAGCAAGAAATGCAGCATGGAGAGCCATCAAGTACCTTGCAGAAAGACTTCATTTTAGACTTCACAACACCCAGAAGTATCTTGAAGAACTCAAGGAAGTAGAAGAGGAACTCGAGGCACTCAAGAAAAAGATAGATTAGACCACCTATCCCCTTAGAATAACGAGATCCGTTGATGTATTGACCTATCAAATTGTGGTATGGCAGCACTATCAATTTTGTCTTTCCATGACAATGGAGTGTTTCGTTCGATAAACGATTAGATCGATTTCTCAAAAGAAGTTTGAAATTTTCACGTATGTGTTTGCTTGTGTTTGAACCTTATTGCTTGATGTTTGTTAGATGTTGTTTGTAATGAATTGTCTTAAACTCCTTATATCAGTTAAAATGTTGGAGTACCAACAAAACTTTTCTTTAAGGGTGGTAGCCAACCAGTTAATTCAAACCCAGTCGCTTAAACTCAGAGATCCCAAACCATCTCTCTTTCTAGCCTTTCAATCAGAAAAAGTATCCCCTGCAAGTTTTCAAGTTTCCATGTCAGAAATTACATTTCTCAAAACCTCTCGAGTTATCAGAATCATTTCAAGCTTATGCTTTTTCTTTCTAGTCTCTCTGAATCTCAGGGACGAGATTCCTTTTAAGGGTGGTAGTCTGTAACATCCCAACATTTTATAATATTTAAAAATCACTAAAATTTAAAACTTTTTTTTGATTAAAATAAAACATTAAATGCATAAGAAAACCAACTATGAAAGACTTCAAACTTATTAAAAGAGTTTCATATTTCAAATATCTCAGTTTATCATTATTTTCAAAAGTGGTTTCAAGTTAAACATTTTATTATCCATTGTATTTCTTAAAACCTCAATATCTAACTTGACAAATGTCTTACAAAATTTCAAACCATTTTCATGTAATAAAAAGTTTATTTGTAAGTATTTGATTTCAACCACTTAGCCATAGCTAATCATAAATTAAAATAATATTACAACTATTTAAAACATGGTATAATTGCCAAATGATTTTCATTCTTTTAACTAAGTTCAAAACATAGTGTTGAAATTAAAACCCTACAGTTTATAACTTTAATAACTTCATATATTCTATATAAGAAATGAATTAAATCTAAAATCTTTTCCAAAGTTGTTTTATGAAGTTTTCAACTGATTTATCATAATATAAAATATGTAGTTGCACAAAATAAAATTTAATTAGAATTGAGTCCATTATATTTCCTATTACTTTAAAAATATCTATATTTAGTTATTATACAAAAATAAAAATGAATGGTTACTAAAAATGAGTTTTAAATAACTTAATAACAACCATACCAGACTGTGGTAATTTCATAAATTTAATTTAACCCCAAATGAATTTATTAAATTATTAGTTGCAAAGTTGACCTAAATGGGCAAATTTGCATTTTATGAAAAATTCAAAATTATTAATTTTGAAAAGTTATCAAAACATGTCCACTAATGTTTTAAAGCATAGATATGATTTTTACAAATTGAAATAATTTTATTTGACATCAATTGGAGTCTTAAATCAAAAGTTATAAAAGAAATCAGAAAAATGAAAAGAAATTACCGGATGACGTCATCGCTGACGTCACCCTTCTTCAACCTCCGTCCGAATTTCTCTCCAGTAATTGCTCCCGATTTCTTTCCAAAATTCGAGCTCAAATCTCGCGGTTTGTTTCCTCCGAGCCTACCTACAAATACCCCACGCCATCCTCTCCATTTCCCCTCTCCCTCCACTCCAAATCTCGCCGTCGAGCTGCAGATTTCGCTCGCCGAAGTTCCGTCAACCGCCGCCGCCATTTCTCCAATTCCAGCAAGGTGAGCCCTCTTCGCCACCCGAGAACCTCCCCATCCCCTCCCTCGTGTCCGTGCGTAGCTTCCTAACCCCACATACTTCTCTCCTACGCAGCGAATCAAGGGGGGGTGCTCAACCGAACACGCCGGAGCGAACCGCGCCGCCGGCCGGGTCCAAGTTGCTCCACGACACGTTCCTCGATGCCGCGACGCCCATCTACTCCGTCGTTCCGCAGGGATTGTCTCCGTCGCCTCCACGAGTCCGGGGGTGCATCCGAGGCCGACGCCGCGCCGCCACCGCCACCTTCCTCTTCTCCGGCGAGACGCGCCGCCACCTCCTGGACACCCACGGTGAGCCGTCCGATCTGTGTTGTACGCGTAGGATTAGATCTTAGATCGAACCGTTATGGGTCGTTTAGATCCGTCAGATCTAGATCTGATGATCTAGATTTAAGTGAGCCGAGCCGAGCCGAGCCAAGCCGAATTCGGCTAAGCCAAGGCACCAGCTGAGCCCGAGCCCAGCCAATCACTGTGCGCCACGTGGCCAGACAATTCTTTATTTTATTTTTCCGAATAAAATTAAATGGCAGTTTTCAGAAAAGCCCCCGCATCTTAGATCTATTATAATTTTATATTGGTTTGGCCAAATTTAACAAACTTTATATTTTTGGAAAGCCCTCGACATGTAGAATATTTTAGATCTGTTAGAATTCAAATTTGACTTAGTTAAAAATATTCAAATTTCAAATGGATGATTTGAGTATTTTTGGCATAACTTTAAATCTATAATTCCGAAAATTGCAAATAAAATTGTTTTAGAAACTTTGGAATTTTTGTAATACGATGCCTCTGTTATAAAATATTTTTGAGTATTATTTTCATGATTAAATAGTTGTATGTTTAATTTGAATAGTTTGACTATTTTTTACATAACTATTAATAGAAACCTTATTTTTTATTTAATCCAATTGCTATGAATTTAATTAAATACCCTCTGTATATAAACACCACATATAAAATTTTGTTATAAAATTTAATCACATAAAACTTTAATCTTTTATTTATTCCTTTATTATATTTTGTAAAAATAGAAATTAATTAAATTGCAATTAGCATAATTGTTTCTTGTGATACAAAATTAGATTTCATGCATAGTATACTTTATTTTGTAGTTATACTTACCATAGGAAAACTCCTCCATTATTTTCTCTAAGTTAGGATTATTTTGAACTTAGTATTCTGGTAAAGTGTTATACACTTAGACACTTAGGATTTTCAAGATGGAGCTAGAATGCCATTGAAGGACTTAGCCAAAACAAGACTTCAGAAGTACATTCAAGGAGCAGAAGCACTTAGAAGAAAAGAGAGAAGGAGTTCATGAACACCAACCCCCTGTATTCTCTAAGTCTTTCTCTCTTCCTTTTCTTCTTCTTCAAGACTTCCTTATGACTAAGTTAAATCGAAGACCGGCCTCAATGATACAAGAATCATCAACTCTGAAGATTTATCAAGTCTACCAAAAATTCAATCAAGACATCACCAAGGAGAATATTATAAGTCTGGAGATGAAACCTGAAAGACCAACTACAACTTTCTTCTATCTTTTCCCTCTTTCCTAATCTTTTCTTTCACTTTAGACTTACACAATTTTTGATCATGATATTATCATCTTTAAGTTTGTTGGATCCTTGCGGCATAGTGAGATGAAGTGTCCTGGAGACTAACCTTACATGTCCACGTACATGAGACATGTTCCACATTTTAAGTGGCTGGCCGGGTGTCTGTCTCTCTCACGTTAGTGAATATCCAATTTACAAAGAGTTGATAGTAATTGTTGATCACCTTGAAGAATAGACATAGTATTTTCTCTAAATATTTATGCACATCATGGCTAAGCCATTAGAGTGCTTATTCAAGATGAGGTATAGCAAACTATTTTGTCCAACCTATGACCTTAGTCCTTAGTCACTTTTGACCAATCTATTTGCCTTGCATTAATTTAGAAGATTTTCATAGCATGACATGCATCTCAAGTCCTTAGAAATAATTTGCATATCATGCATGACATGTTTTCCTTAGAAGTTTATGAAACTTGTTTGTTCATTTTGTATTCTTGTATGTGTTGTGTTGTTTTGTTTTATGATTGTTGTATTGTTGTTTGTTTACATTTTTTAGACTGAACGAAGAGTTCCGAGTATCGTTGAAAAGAGTTTGTGAACAACGACAACATCTAAAGGCAAGTGGCACACCTCATAAACTTCCTACTATTTTCTATATGCATTACTTAGTGAATTTTTATATAAGCATATGTAGGATAGTATTGCTATGCTAGACCTGTGTAGAAATTCCTTACTCGTGTGTCTAGGTTCCTAAACAATACTTAGTAGAAATATTGATGCTATGCAATTGATGAAAAGTTTTACAAAATGTTAAGTGACTACTCAGGGTTGTGCTCATGGTTGTCGTCGCCTAGGATAAATTTCTATTCTACTTAGGGCCGTGAGCATGGTGGTTGTCAACCTGGGAGTACACATCCACTAAGTTAATGAAACACCTGGGTGGATTGGTTGAATGGTTTATGTTGAGTGGCTACTCAGGACTGTGCTTGTGGTTGTCTTCGCCTATGGTAGTTTCTACTATACTTGCGGCCATGAGCATGGGGGTTGTCAACCTGAGTGTGCACTTGTGGATGGCCACCCAGGAACAGAGGAATCTGAAGAACTCAGAGTGACGATTGCTTCTAGTGCAGCCATTGCCATATAGGATCTGGCTTGATCAACTATGTTGCGTGGACTCTCTACGGCTTGACAAACAGATGTAGAGGGTGTTAGGTGGAACTGGTCAAGCCAGAGTGGGAGGGAAAATGCTTCTGAAAGATCTCGTCTCATTCATCTCCTATTCCTTATCACTATAAGTGAGTAAAGGATAGTTTGGGTTGAATGGGTACAATGGTGAATGTGCACAACCTCTGCAGAGTGTAAAACTAAGTACTTAGCTGTGTCCCTGGTACGGACAATTTGAGCAGCTGATCACGGACGTCAACGGAGGATTCCACCATTCCAACTTCAGAAATAGAACTTGATGGGTGAACAAGGGTAGAATGAGATTGTGGTTGTCATACTACGAATGTCTCGAATAGAACAAAAGTGTTTGCCAAAGAGTTAGGAAAAATTAGATTTATGCAAAATAGCCTTGAACTCCACCAGCCAAATAAGCATATAGGTTATTAGAGTTTTTCCACTAAGTGTCCACCATAGTGTCACTTGTCAGACTCCATTTTTTATGGAATCTGACCCACGTTGGTGCAATATTTTTCTTATTGCAGATTGTTCAGATGACGAGTGAGGTTTCGTTTAAAGGTTTCGAGTTTACAACCAACATGTTTTCGCCTCTGGCAACATGAATGTGATGGAGACTCACTGCTATTGTATTTCCGTTGTTTACTCTTTCAAAGCTAGCTTTATGCTATGCAACTTATATTGAATATTTTGTAAGTCTGGATGATCGATGTAATAAAATTGATACTTTGTTGTGATATTACATCGTAAACTGTGAGTGCAAACGAATCGATCCAGGGATTTGCACTATACACAGGTATCTTCCTTATTTAAAGTGCAGGTACGCTACACTAGATGTCTCTTAACCTCAGCCAGTTCTTTGGGGTCCATCTTGTAAGGACGTTTGGAGATAGGAGCAGTGTCTGGTTTTAGTTCAATAACGAACTCCACGGCTCTGTCAGGCGGCATGCCTGACAATTCTTCAGGAAAGACGTCAGGAAATTCTCGGATCACCGGTATATCTTCCATAGCAGGAAGAGGATGAACATTGAGAGCGAAAAGCTGAGCTGAAGAGGTTTGATTTGGAGAATAGATTATCTGTCCAGAAGGATGAGAAAGAGTTACCGTCTTTGTGGAACAATCTATCCTAGCTTTATTGGCCTTCAACCAATCCATGCCGAGAATGACATCAATGTCTGAGTTACCCAGAAGAATTAAGGAAGCAAGAAACAAATGACCTCCAATTTGAATTTGGTTTCCATGGCTTACCCTGGAAGTCTACATTTGCGTTCCCGGAGAATGGATCACGAGTGGAATAGATAAGGGATCTAGAGGCAGCTTCGTTTTTTCACCGAAGGTTACTAACACACATGAATGAGATGTTCCAGTATCGAACAATACCTTAGCAGGAAAAGAGTTAACTAGGAGTTTGCCCATCACAACTTCTGGAGCTTCCTCTGCCTCTTTGGCATTGAGGTGGTTCACCCTTCCACTCCTAGCTGCAGGCATATTGCTTGGAAAATAACAAACTAAAACTTGTGTTGGAGAATAACGAGCTTGTTGCTTATGAAGCTTGTTTTGGGACAATGGATAGAGATATGGCCTGGATCACCGCACTTGAAGCAGGTTTTTGAAGTCACTGGCTTTGGCGGAATTCGAACACTTGGCCTTTTCTGAGCTTGAGAACCTCCTGTAGGAAACATTGCAGAGGGAGGACGAGGAGTGAACCCTAAAGGGCTTGGAAGATAGGTGGGTTGAGTTGGAGATGCATATGGAACCCAAAGCCTACTCTTCTGTGGAGGCATGGTGTTTGCTGAAGGAGAAGCACCTTCAAGAGCATGTTTTCGAGATTCTTCAAACATCTCATGACCAAATTCCTCCCGGAGAGTTGTGTTCACGAGCTCTTCAAAGTTAACGCACTTGAACAAGGTGAGTGCATACTTCAGATTTGGGCTTAGACCTCTGTGAAATTTGGCTTGCTTTTGGGCATCCGGTTATACCTCATCCTGAGCATAGCGGGCCAGACGATTGAACTCTGCTTGGTAGTCCAGCACGGACCTGCTTTCCTTAGTCAACTCATATAATTGTTCATGTTTCCTTTCCATGACCCCGTCTGGAATATGGTGGCGTTTGAAAGCCTCCTTGAACTCATCCCAAGTAGTAACAACACCTGGTGCTCGTAACTCTAGGAAGTTCTCCCACCAAGACATGGATTCACCTTGGAGCAGGTAGGTCACATAAGGAACACGGTCCTCATCGGACACATGAGAAACAGCCAGAGCATTGTACATCTCACGCAGCCAGTCATCAGCATCGACTGGCTCAGAGGGAACATCAAACATGCAGGGATTGAGCTGGAGAAATTGCACGATAGACACACAGTTGTTGCTCTGGTTCTGGTTTTGTTGAATTTGACTCAAAACTTGCGTCATCTGAGACAAAACTTGCCCCATTTGGGAAGGCATTGGAGTATCTTCTTCGCCACTCTCCATCCTGAGGAGGATACCACATTAACACCATAATCAGATAAACAAAATCCAATGTAAGTGCTTAAAGGAAAACTTCAGATTGATTTATAAAAGAGAACACAGAACGAGACATGGCCATCCATCATGGTAGGTGTAACACCCCAAATTTTTTGGAAGCATACAACAACTTAATTATAAAAGATCCAAAATTCTGAGGCAACAAAAACTTTTTGAAATGTCCTGCCAATGGATCTGTTTATCCACTGATTACTCTTTTGGTCATGTTGTGCTTTGTGTTTGTGTTGATAACCTCTCTAGCTATCAACCCTAAAACTCAACCTTGTTGTAATAGGACCTCTGATATCAATGTTATCGCAAGTAGCATAGTACATACATTTTTACCTATCTTATGTTTAACAAAACTGTATTTACCATGACATTCTGAAATCAGCAGCAACCCAAAGACCTTTTATTTCAGAAAATAAAAGTATTTCCAAAACCTATAAGGTTTGCAAAGCTATAAAGAACTTTATAATGAGTCCTAATATATTCTGATTTAAGATGTTGCTAGTGTCAGCAACCCTTTCCAAAACCTCTTAAAATCAAACCCCTGTCGAAAAGATTACCAAGGATGGGATTTACCCACTGATCTTCATAACTTGTCATGCCCATATGGATCATCACCTCACGAATTTGTTTGTTCCATCTTAATAGTGGGATTAGATATCCATTTGTTTGTGTGTTTTATCTATTTGATATGTTCTTAAACAGTTTGCTCTGAGTTTGTATTCCTGTTAGTGACTTGTGGCTATGCTTGAATTAAGTGTATGTATATTGTTGGAATAGGAGTAATATATATTTGTTTGATGTTAGGCCATGCTTGTAACTTGTGATTCCTTTAGTAAGATGGCTGGTTAAGAATATTCTTAAACAAGAGGGTTATAACATAATGAAAAACTATCTTAACCCGTGTTAACTTTTAGTCATTCTAGAACATGAAAATTAAGGTTTATGTTTTTCAATTTGGAAATGCAACTCACCTAACCTCATCCTTACCATCTCTTCTGCTCATAAATAATCTTAACTAAAGTCTTCAAAATTGTTTGATGACTAATCCATGTATGATTTGAGTACAACATTTTAAAGTGACCATAAGTGTTTTATTAGTTAGTCTTTTCCCAATTTTGTATCTAGTTTTTATTAAAACCTTTTGACCTAATCTCTTTAGCCTAGTACTGCACCTATACCCCCCTCTAATCAACCCTCTTTGTATCCTATTTTTCTGGGTAAAGATTTGACTAATCCATGCTAGCAAAGTGGGATAATCAAATCAGCCAAAAATCTCCTAAACCCTAAACCCTCACACCCCTCTTGGAACCTTTGATCTTGCCCCTGACCTGACCCTAGCTCTGAAACCATTTGTCTTTTCTCTGTTGGCATTTAGTCGAACGGGTAGGAGGCAGGAGAAGACCTCACCATTGCTCACTCCCCTCCATCGGCTCTGGTCCATGGGCTAGCTTCCAAAACCCGCTGCAGCGCGTGCAGACGCTCCTCTGCCGCCCCTCTCCCCCTATCCCGTGCCCTGGCCCTCCCCCGTCCTGTTCGTGCTCTCGGGGCACCGTGGACCGGCCACCTCGTGGTTATGAGGCCACAGCGCTCCGCACCCCCCTTAAACCTTGCCCATTATCTCCCTCCCCATCCACTCTCCCACCCCACGCGAGCCCGCTCAAGCTCCCCTCCTCTCCTGTTCGAGAACGGCCGTGAACCACAGCTCGGCACCGAGCCCTTTTCGAGGACAAATGCCGTCGCGACCGTCCCTCTCTCTCTCATTCCTCTGCTCTTCCTCGTTCACCTCACCTTGTGCAACCTCTATGACACCTCCATTCGTTTCAGGAATCTCCGGTGATGCTTGGACCTCGCCGTGCTCGCCGCGGACGCCGGAGATCGCGCCGTCGACCCGAAGCTCGCCACTGAGTTCTGCGAGTACCTGAGGCCGCCCTCGACCCTCCGCGTCCTCCTCCACCCCTCCTCGTCGCCCCTCTGGTCCCCTAGGTGAGCCCCTCGAGCTCGACCCCTCCGCTAGGGTTCTGGCCATGTCCCTCGCGTCGCGAGGTTGAAGACGCATGCGTGTCGTTCGATTCTTGATCCACGGCCTCTGTTTGAACTCCCCAGATCCAATTCAGGCCGTCGGATCAGAGATCTACGGTGGCTTAACTCCCTTCTTGCGCGCGCAGCAAGTTGGGCCGGCCCAGCTCGGGCGACCCAGCCCCGCCTCGGATCCGGCCCCCTTTTCTTTTCTTTTTCTGATTAATTAAACTCCTGTTAATTTCCCTGTTATTTTACCTTGTAGCTTTAATTCGTTTCTGGGAGTTTTACTCATCCAAATTGGTTCATTCAAATTGTTTTGAGTAGCTATGAGTTTTCTTAACCATGTGGCACTGGCCTTTCTCAAAAATATTTTTGTAAGTGTGCTATATGTCCAATCTTGTAATAACTTGATAACTTGAGTTTTGTATATCCAAATCCTGCAAACTTTAGCTCTCGGAAAAGCTTAGGAGAATACCTACCCAGATCTATAAGCCTTGCATGAAGGAGATGTTTATAACTAAAGTTATATCATGTTTAAGTTTGACACCAGTACCACTTTGGGGATTTTTAGTTCATTATTAAAAATACATTTTTGAGCAAATCCAATTGCATGTGTTAGATATGAGTAGTAGCTATCATATCCTAACTTGGTAGAATTTTACCTCTCATATTTTGATCTTGATAGATTAGTTTCTAAAATAGTAGGTTATTACACTTTAAAATGGATATCATTATTTTATGTTATTTGCATGTATCTAGTTTGACTTGTTTGTGCTTTATATGTTTATGCAAATGGTGTAGGAGTATTTTTGTGTGGTACTTATGCATTTTTTTTATCATGCAAAGTTGGATTTGTCTAAAAATAAATCATATATTGTGCTACACATTATTAATGGTAAAATGTGTGTGTTCCACTAAAACTGAATTATATGGAGCTAGTAGTGTCCAAATTAAGTGAATCCAATTTCTATAGAAAGCTTAAGGAAATACCTATCCATAGAAATTAACCTTGCATACAGGAGGTTCCTCAATCTGAATGTCGGGGGGCTGCCCCCCGGGTAGGGGCAGATCCCGGTATAATCCAATAAGGTGCCGACAGTACCTGACCTTTGGCGAGAGCAAGGGACACCTCCTGCTGTACTGAAAGGGCAGCTTGACCCTTGAGCGCTGGTAGAGGACAAATTGCCTCCTGGCAGGCGCAAGGGTCAGGTCTCGCAGCTATAAATAGACGTCCCCGGCCCTCACAATCGCAGCACAAGCATGAGCGGGTGGTTTCTCTAAGAACTAGCTTCTCCAAGATGTCTTTGCTGATAGGCTAAGACATCTTCGAGAGGCTAGGCCTAGAGATACTCATCCTGAGACGAGCTCGGACGTATCCGGAAAGGGTCCCGAGTCTCGGGATCCGAGGAGACTCCCGGAAGGAGGTGTACTCGGTTTTACCGGATAGGTTGTCCGGGTGGGTACTAACCGGAATATATGTCTCGGTCTTGATCTTATGCAGGAGGGGCTCACAGTGGCAAGCGAGGAGGTAGCCGGCGTGACGGCTTCCAGTAGGCCGTCAACGGTCCGTAGCAGGCTTTCCCGTCTATTGCGGGGGGAAGTACCATTCCGCCTGGCACGGAAGCATGGTCACCTCCCGCCTGACACGGAAGCATGGTCACCTCCCGCCTGACACGGGAGCGCGTCAGCCGGTACGATCGGGGTACGACAAGACCTGGCGTACCTAGCCCGGCAATCCGGAAAAGGCTATCCGGGATGGGCAAAGACATGTCTTGTCTCTGACAGGGGGACAATGATGGTGCAGGACGGCGCCTGTCGTCCTTGTCGAGATGATGACGAAGGGGCTACACCGGGTAGCCCGGCGACTAGGTCGCACTAGCCGGTGACGGCATGCCGGCTAGGCCTGTCCGGTGGGACCAAGCCAGTTTAGGGTTTCCGGCCCTCCTGGCCGGAGCTCTATAAAAGGCGCCATAACTGCTCCTGAGAGATAGAGACCAACTTGAGAGCCAAAGCTATAGTCACATTTACTCCTAGAGCATTCACTCCTTCTCACCTTGAGTTCATCTAGTTCTTCGTACTCCTCCCTTTGAGAGATCTAGTAGCAAGTTGTAGCTCTTGTACCACAAATATATAGAGAGGAAAGGCAGGAGCAGGGGTGTTACCTCCTCACGAGGGCCCTGAACCTGGGTATATCGTGTCTGTGTTGTGTGCCTTCGTGCATTTGTTTGTGTTTGTTAGATCTCCCCCCATCCCCCCGTACCTTGTTCTTATTTCCTGTTCCTGGGAGATCTCGGTTTTACGGGATCCTCCCCGTGTGAGCTCTTCAGCTCGCTATCCCTCCCCGGATCCACCAACGTCCATCGGCCCCACACATTAGCCATCCTATGGCATCTGCCGTGACACCACCACGACAGTTGGCGCCCACCGTGGGGCAGACAGAGGCGTTGGCTGGTGTACACATCTGTAACATCCCAACATTTTGGAATGTTCAAAAATCACTAAAATTTAAAACTTTTCTTTTATTAAAATAAAATATTAAATGCATAAGGAAACCAACTATAAAAGACTTCAAAACTTATTGAAAGAGTTTAATATTCCAAATATCACAGTTTAAATATTTTATTATTATTCCATGTAATTCAAAACCTTAAAATATAATTTGACAAAAATGTTACAAACTACAATTCTTTTTATTTTAAGTAAATAGTTGTATTTGAATTAAATCACTTAGCCATATCTATTCATAAATATAAGATTATTCAAAATGGTATATAATTACTAAATGGGTTTCATTCCTTTAACTAAGTTCAAAATATAGTTGGAAATTATAAGCCTATAGTGTATAACTTTAAAACCTCATAGAATTTAAATTAATGAATTAGCCAAATAAACATTTCATTTGCTTAAATGAATTTCATCTATTTTTCAAAGCATGGAATGATTAATAGATTCTAAATAAGAATAAAATTAAAACAAAGGTCTTGTCCAAAGTTGTTATAAAGTTTCAAATGCATTATCATATTATAAAATATAATGTTGCACAAATTATTTTTAATTAAAAATGAATACATTATATCTTCTCTTTTCCATTTTCATATAGTTGTGTTATAACATTAATAATTATACCAAAGCCAAAAATGAATTTAGAAATTGAAAATGAGTTCAAATAACTTAAACCCAAACATATTGGAATGTGGGTATTTTTACAAATTTATTATGGCCAAAGGAAAATTTAAATGAGAAAGAAATTCAAATTTGACTTTAAGTGTCAAATTTGTAATTAAGCAATATTTCAAAATATGAATTTTCAAAAATATTCAAAACATACCCACAACTGGTTTAACACCAAGATATTATTTTTACAAATTTTTAGAAATTAATTTGACATCATTTGGACATTTAAATCAAAAGATATGAATTAAAGAAATAAAATCAGAAAAGAAAATACTGGCTGACGTCATGCTGACGTCAGCAGATCATCTCCTACCTCTAACCGAACGAAGCGCAGATTTTGGAATCGAATCGGAGTCCAAATCCTCTCCGATTCGTGCGGGATACGATCTCCGAAGCCCCCTATATAATCCCCGGACCCCGCCGCGTCTTTTCCCCCCAAAACCCTAGCAAAACCGTGCCCCCAGGCCGCCGGAGGAGCTCGCCGGAGTCCGCACCGTCCGCCGCCGAAACTCTTCCATCCCCGGCGAGGTAGATTGCCCTAAGCCCCGAGACCCTACCCATCCTTTTTCCCTGCTCCTGGCGCATCTCCCTGACCCCTCCTCTCGATCTTCTTCGCAGCAAATCGTCGTGGGTGGAGCTCGCCGGACCCGCCGTGCCATCGTCCACGAACCAGCACTGCTCGAGGACGCGCTGCTCGTCGTAGACGACCCCTTCGCCGTCGCAGCTTCACGCCGAACGTTGTAGTCATCTTCTCGCGTCCGGGGAGCAACTCCAGCGTCGAGGCCGTTCGATCCCGAGCCGCGCCGCCGTCTTCTACGTCGCCGGTGACCACTACGCCGCCCGGTAAGATCCACACCCCCCAGCACCGTCCGATCTGCGATCAAGGGCTTAGATTAGATGGTCGAGGACGAAGCGGTACGCTCCGATCTGGACCGTCAGATCCAGATCTGACGGCCCAGATCAGATAACTTAACCACGTCAGCGCCTACGTGTATAATCAATTTCGTAATTAAATTTAATCGGCAGTTTTGCAGAAACACCCCTGTCACTTAGATCTCTCACAACTTTTCAACCACAACTCCAAATTTAATAAATTTTATATATTTGGAAAGCTCTCGACATGTAGAATATTTTGGATCTGACAAAATTCAAATTTGACTTAGTATAAATTATTCAAAATTCAAATGGAAATTTGAGTATATTTGTAATAACTTTAAATCTATAAATCCAAAAATTGCAAATAAATATGTTTTAGAAACTTTGGAATATATGTAAATTAATGCTACTGCTATAAAAATATTTTTGAGTAATGTTTGAATGATTTCATGGTTGTGTGTTTAATTTGAATAGTTTGACTAATTTTTAAATAACTTTTAATATAAACATTATTTTTTATTAAATTCAATTGCAATAGATTTAATTAAATGCTCTCTGTCTATCAACATTAATTATAAAAATTTGTTATAAAAATTTAGTCATAGGAAACTTTAATCTTATATTTATTCCTTTTAGTATATTTTCCAAAATTAGAAATTGATTAAATTGCACTTATAGATTCATGCATATTTATAAAAAAACACAAAAGTTAATTTGATGTTTCTTGTGATTTAAAATTTCATTTCATAGCATATTTTATTCTCATAGGAAAACCCCTCTTCATTTGTTTTCTCTAAGTTAGGATTATTTTCAAACTTAGTATTTTGGGAAAAGTGCTATGCACTTAGACACTTAGTAATTTTCAAGATGGAGCTAGAAGACCATTGAAGGACTTAGCCAAAACCAAGACTTCAGAAGCATCTTCAAGGAGAAGAAAGACTTAGAAGAAAATCAAGAAGAAGTTCAAGAAGACCAATCTCTTTTTATTCTCTAAGTCTCTCTCTCTGTCCTTTCTTCTCCCCTGAGATTTCATGAAGACTAAGTAAAACCAAGACCAGCCTCGAGGATACAAGAACCATCAAGTCTGAAGATTCATCAAGACTACCAAGAACACAATCAAGACCCCATCCAGAAGAAAGTTACAAGTCTGGAGATGAAGCCTGGAGGACAACTACATCTTTCTTTCTATCTGTTCCCTCTTTACTAATCTTGTCTTTTACTTTAGACATAAACGAGTTGATAATAATTGTTGATCATCTTGAACAAATGACTTAGTATTTTTCTCTAAGTATTTTGCACATCATGGCTAAGCCATTAGAGTGCTTGTTTCAAAAAGATATAAAACAAAGTATGTTTATCCAACTTAAGACTTTAGCCCTTAGTCCTTTTGGACCAACACATTTGCCTTGCATATACTTAAAAGATTTCCATGGCATGAAAAGGCATGTCTAGCCTTAGGAATATTTTGCACATCATGCATGAACATATTTTCCTTAGAAAGTTTTATAAAACTTATTTATTCATCTAGTATGTGTTTGTTTGCATTGTGGATTTGTGCTTGCTGTTGATTGTTGTATTGTTGCTTGCTTATATTGTTTAGATTAAACGGAGAGCAAACGTTCGTTGTTGAAAAGAGTTTGTGAACAACGACAACATTCAAAGGCAAGTGGCACACCTCATAAACTTCCTATTTTTATGCATTACTTAGTGTATTTTTAAATGCATGTGTTGCTATGCTAAACCTGTGTAGAATCCCTTATACCTGTGTCTAGGTACCTATGCAATACTTAGTAGAATTATTGATGCTATGCAAATGTTGTTTGGTGAAAATCTAAATTCTACTAAGTTAAGAATGAAACACCTGGGTGGTAATTGGTCGGATGGTTTATGTTGAGTGGCTACTCGGTCCATTTCTATGGTTCCTATAGAGTATGTACACTTGAGAACGGCCACCCAGGAACAGAGGAATCTGAAGAACTCCGAGTGACGATTGCTTCCAGTGCAGCCATTGCCAAATGGGCTCTGGCTTGATCAATTATGTTGCGTGGACTCTCTCCGGCTTGACAAGCAGATGTAGGGGGATGTTAGGTGGAATGGGTCAAGCCAGTATGGGGAGGGAAAATGCTTCTGAAAGATCTCGTCTCATTCTCTCCTTTCCTTATCACAAATGGTGTAAAAGATACCTTGGGTTGAATGGGTACAATGGTGAAAGTGCACAACCTCTGCAGAGTGTAAAACTAAGTACTTAGCCGTGTCCCCGGTTACGGACAATTTTGAGCAGCTGATCAAGGACGTCAACGGAGGATTCCACCATTCCAACTTCAAAAATATAAACTTGATGGGTGAACAAGGGTAGAATGAGACAGTGGATTTCATGCCACGGATGTCTCGAATAGAAGAAAAGTGTTTTCAAAAGAATAGGAAAAATTGGCTTTATGCAAATTAGCCTTGAGCTCCACCAGCCAAATATTCATATAGGCTTTAGAGTTATTCCATAAGTGTCCACCATAGTGTCACTTGCCAGACTCCATTTTTAATGGAATTTGAACCACGTTGTTGCAATATTTTTCTTATTGCAGATGTGATCAGATGACGAGTGAGGTTTCGTTAAAGGTTTCGAGTCTACAACCAACATGTTTTCGCGTGTGGCAGCATGAAAGTTATAGAGGCTCACTGCTATTGTATTTTCCGCTGTGTACTTTTTCAATGCTAGCTTTATGCTATGCAATTTGTAAAGAATATTTTGTAATTCTGGATCATCGATGTAATAAAGTTTACGCTTTGTTGTGATATTACATCGTAACTGTGTGTGCAAATGAATCGATCCAGGGATTTGCACTATACATAGGTATCTGCCTTATTTAAAGTGCAGGTACGCTACAACATCCGGACGGGCTCCCCTGTTCACTTCGAGATTCGGGTTCTCTCTGGCCTGGTCGTGAGGCTAGGGGAGATGGACTTCGTCTGCGACAACGCAGGCTGCTTCCGGAACAGACCGTCTCCGGTGAACGGATGTCTCATTGACTTTGGTGGTTTCACCACCTACGTCGCCACAGAGGTTGTCTGTAGCTACCCGGACGTGGTCCTGGAAGCTGGGGACCCTCCCATGCTCTGCGCTGCTCGGGGTCTGCGTGCCGATCGCCCCCCGAGTTCCGTCGCGGTGATGATGGTCGGGGTAACCGAGGAGGAGTACCAGGACGCTGACGGCGATACCGACGGCCACCCCCGTTTGGCCAAACCCCCGCAGGAAAGACCTGCGGCCCGAGATGGCGATCCGCAGCCGTCCCAGCCGCGGCGCCGCCCGAATCCCCTCTCGGGGCTGGTGGCCAAGTTGACTGTACCAGTGGCTGCCGAAGCGGATACCCAGGCCACTTCGGCTGAGTTGGAGGAGCAGCGGAGGTTGCTACTCGCCGAAGCGCAGGAGATCGTTGAGATCCGTCGCGAGCTCAATGCTAGCCGCCGGGAGTACAATGCAGCTCACGGATTCCTTAAGATAGACTCCCGGGACAAGCGCATTGCGGATCTACGCAAGAAAGGAAGAATGGTGAATGAGGAGCTGGCTGGTGGAGCCACCACCAGTCACACAGGAAGTCGGATTTCAGCCGGGAAGCCGGTGTACAGCTCATCGGCGAAAACTCTTAGGGCCGCCGAAGCCGCCATGGCCGAGTTGGTAGGGTTATCCGGTGAGGCCCTGCGCAAGCAGCAGGAGCGGGTAAACGAGCTGGTGATCGAGGCCAACCGTCAGAATCAGGCCTTCAAGAAGAAGAACCCCGGAGCGGGGTCCCGGGTGCACTCAGCTAGACCCAATAGCCAGAAGTCGGACGGGGAGGCCTCTTCCCCGCATCCGAGCAGAAGCAAGAGCAAGAGCAAGAGTCGGAGCCGGAGTCGAGGTTCCGGGAAGAACAAGCAGCTACAGACCTATGACCCGGCCTTCGCCAGTATCCAGCAAGCCGGGCAGGCCGGATAGCATAACTCGGGGCAGGCGGGAAGTACCCGTGGAGATGGTAACCTGGGTGTAGGAAACAATAACCCGGTTGGCCGTGGTAATCCACCCCGGAATCCTCCTCACGTTCAGGGAAACCCACAGAGGGAGGTCGCCTCTGTTCCCCAGCAGGCCGTGATCCCTGTGCAGGACAGGCTCAATGATGGCAACTCGAGGCTGCAGCAGCTCGGGTATCAACCGGACGAGAACCCTTTGGGATCTCGGATAGGGACCAGGCAGCTAAACCCGGCAGACGCCAGATTCCGGCTCGACCGGATTCACCAATCCGAGTTGGTGGAAGAGCAAGGACCTCCGGGACCTGCCTGCTTTGGACCTCGGATCATGCGGGAACCACATGTTCGGAACATTCAGCTCAACAGGGGTGCCAAGACCTATGACGGCAGCAAGAAGCCGGAGGACTGGCTAACCGACTATGTAACTGCAGTAAGCATAGCCGGTGGAAACAGACGATGGGCGGTACGCTATGTGCCGCAGATGTTGGAAGGACCAGCCCGGATCTGGTTGAACAACTTGAGGACTGGCAGCATAGACTGCTGGTTAGACTTTGAGGAAGCATTCATCAGTAGCTTCACCAGCACGTACAAAAGGCCCAACAGGCCTCAGCAGCTCGCCATCTGTAGGCAAAGGAGCAACGAGACCGACCGGGAGTACCTTACCCGGTGGAGCAATATTCGCAACTCTTGCGAAGGAGTGGTAGAGGCACAAGCCATCTCCTGGTTTGCACAAGGATGCCGGCATGGCTCTATGTTGTGGCAGAAGTTGCAGAGAAAGATGCCAACGACCTTGGCAGAGACCATGCGCATCGCCGATACCTATACGCTTGGAGATCCCATGCAACCCCTGGTGGATGTCGGTGACTCCAACAGGAGGAATGCGGGACCTCAGCGTTCAGGACCGAGCAGGAGCCATGATCGCCAGGAGTTCGGCCACAAGAGGAATCAGCCCGAATACCACCATGCCGCACAGCACGTCGCAGCAGTGACCCGGGAGCCGGAGGATGCCGGCAACAGCCAGCGTCAAAAGACAAGTGGCCCGACTTGGGGTCAGAGTCAGGAGGTGCAAAAGACTTGGGTGGAACAAAAGAAGCCCCTGACATATGAAGAGATGCTGAACAAGCCATGCTGCTACCATACTCTGGAGGCCAACAAGCCCGCAAACCACTCTACTCGGCAGTGCAGTTGGTATCAGCGCACGTTGCAGGAAGGCAGCTCGGGAGCTGTTCGGCAGAATGCTCCGGCATCTCGGCCCAATATCCCGAGACCCCCTCCTCCGACGTCGGGGGCCAACGCTGTCCGACTTCCCCCTCCTCCGAGAGGACCCCCACCTCGCCCGGTGAATGTGGTGCACACCCGGAACGACAACGGTAACCAAGGCGGACAGCAGCAGAGTAACTACCGGGTGGCACATCAGAGCTATGTGGTCTTTGTGACCGAGCCCACTGACCGAAAGAGTGTGCGGCAACGTGCCCTGGAGGTGAATGCTGTGATCCCGGCGGTGCCCAAGTTCTTGCACTGGTCCGAGATGGAGATCACGTGGAGCCGGAAGGATCACCCCCGGGTTATGCCTAAGCCGGGGGCGTATGCCTTGGTGGTGGACCCAACTTTTGTCGGACCCAACCTCAACGTCCGCTTCAGCCGGGTTCTGATTGACAATGGCAGTGCCATTAACATCATGTACAAGGACACGATGCTGAAGCTGGGAGTGTCCATGAACACCCTGCTACCTACCGAGACAACCTTCCACGGCATTGTGCCCGGAGTCTCATGCTCGCCCATGGGAAAGATCTGGGTTGAGGTGCTATTCGGGACTCGGGAGAACTGCCGAACCGAGAGCTTGGAGTTCGAGGTCGTGGACCTCGAGAGCCCGTATCACGCACTGATCGGCAGACCGGCCCTCGCCAAGTTCATGATCTCGACACACGTGGGCTACCTCAAGATGAAGATGCCGGGACCCAACGGTGTAATCACCATCTCGGGAGACCACAAGCGCTCCATGGAATGTGCCTCGGCGAGGTCGTGCTTGGCTGAGTCTCTGGTGATCGCGGAAGAAAATAAGAGGATTCAGCAGGTGGTGGCAATGACCAAGACCTCCCAACTCGGAATGCCCGGGATGGTGAACCCGGAGCAGGGTGCGTCATTTCAGCCCCCCAAAGAGACCAAGAAGGTGGGTGTAGACCCTAGCAACCCGGAGCGCCAAGTTATCATTGGCAGCAACCTGGACAACAAATAGGAAGGCGAGCTCGTCGACTTCCTCCGTGAGAATCGGGATGCTTTTGCGTGGTCGAGTGACGATCTGCAAGGCGTCCCGAGGGAGTTGGCTGAGCACTCTCTATTTGTTAGACCGGATGCGAAGCCGATGAAGCAGCCGACTAGGCGCCTCTCGGATGAAAGAAGAGTCGCTGTCATGGAGCATCTGGCTATACTGCTGGCCGCTGGATTCATAATGGAGGTGCTGCACCCGGATTGGATATCGAATCCGGTCCTGGTAGAGAAGAAGAAGGATGATCCCCTCCTGCTTAAGGTGTGGCGCATGTGCATCGACTTCACCAATCTCAACAAAGCATGCCCGAAGGACCCATTTCCACTGCCCCGGATAGATCAAGTGATAGACTCCACTGCCGGGAGTGAGCTTTTGACTTTTTTAGATGCATATTCTGGTTTTCACCAGATACCTTTGAATCCGGATGATCAATTGAAAACTGCCTTTATTACCCCTTATGGGGCTTATTGCTATCGTGTCATGACTTTCGGTTTGAGGAATGCTGGTGCTACATACCAGAGATGCATGCAGAAATGTTTGCATGACCAGATAGGCCGAAATGCCGAGGTCTATGTCGATGACATAGTCATAAAAACAAAAGAAAAAGCCTCACTAATAGATGATCTGAGGGAAACATTTAAGAACTTAAGAAGATTTCGGATTAAGTTGAACCCGGATAAGTGCACATTTGGTGTACCGGCAGGGAAGTTACTCGGCTTCCTCATCTCAAGCCGGGGAATTGAAATCAACCCGGGTAAGATTCGTGCTATTGAGAGCATGAAATTGCCCGTGCGTCTCAAGGATGTGCAGAAGTTTACCGGGTGTCTTGCATCCCTAAGTCGGTTTGTGAGCCGAATTGGGGAGAAGGCCTTGCCTCTGTACCAGCTGATGAAGAAGAGCAAAACATTTGTTGGGACCCCGCAGGCTGACGCGGCGTTCAACGATTTGAAGAGAATGCTCTCAACAGCACCTGTGTTGGCATCCCCGTTACCCAAGGAACCTATGTTGTTGTATACAGAGGCCGGTGTATTACCTCAGTGAGGTGATCTCGGAATCCAAGCAAAACTACCCGCACTACCAGAAGATGGCGTATGGAGTGTACATGGCAGTGACAAAGCTAAAGCACTACTTTCAGAAACACCCGATCACAGTGGTATGCGAAGCTCCTCTCACCGAGATCATCGGTTGCAAGGACGCTAGCGGCCGGGTAGCCAAATGGGCCATTCAGTTGTCTCCATACGCTCCGGCGTACGAGAGACGAGATGCCATCAAGTCGCAGGCGCTGCCGGACTTTTTGGTGGACTGGGCCGAGATGCAGTATGAACCTCCGATGCCGGATTACAATTTATGGAGGATGCATTTCGATGGCTCAAAGGCTAAGATCGGATTGGGTGCAGGAGTGGTCCTCACTTCCCCAAAACAAGTGTACTGAAGTATGTGCTGCAAATTCATTTTCGGGCATCCAACAATGTCGCAGAATATGAGGCCTTGGTTCATGGACTGAACGTCGCCAAGGAGATCGGCATCCGCCGGATAGAGTGTTTCGGTGACTCCGAGCTCGTGGTACAACAGGTGTCGGGGAATTGGGATGCCCTCGATGCAAACATGGCCTTATACAGGTTTCATGTGCAGAAGATATCCGGATTTTTTGAAGGATGCGAGTTCAAGCATATACCCAGAGGAGAAAACCAGGCAGCGGATGTCTTGTCCAAGCTAGGGTCATCTCGGGATGCCATCCCACCCGGGATAGCCCTGGAGCATTTGAGGAAGCCATCTATTCAACCATCACCCGAGTCAGATTCTATCTTCATCCCCAAGGAGCCTGGTTCAGATGCAGTACCCATGGAAGTAGATGTCGGGAGCATAACATCGAACCCGGGGACTGCGTCCCAGTGCTCAGAGAGGCAAAGAAGAATGATGATAGAGGTGATGTCGGCAGAGCCAATGGACGTAGACGCTCCCATGTTCCCGGTTAGACCTGTTCCGGAATGGGCACAGCCCATTATGGCTTATATCTTGGAAGGAACCCTCCCAGAAAATGAAGTGGAAGCCCGG
Source organism: Poa annua (assembly GCA_026929855.1). NCBI lineage: Eukaryota > Viridiplantae > Streptophyta > Magnoliopsida > Poales > Poaceae > Poa > Poa annua. Next base: position 32,733,541 of record CM049428.1, read on the forward strand.
CAGATAATGCGAAGGTCAAAAGCATACACTGTCATCAATCAAGAACTGTACAAAAGGAGTGTCACTGAGGTACTCCAGAGGTGTGTAGAACCGGCAGAAGGACAGGAGATGCTCCTGGAAATACACCAGGGAGAATGTGGACATCATGCATCATCCCGGGCCCTGGTGGCGAAAGTGTTCCGGCATGGGTTCTACTGGCCCACCGCATTGCAGCAAGCAGAAGATATTGTTCGGAAGTGTGGAGGATGCCAGAGATTTGCTCACCGGATACACATGCCGGCGTCAGCACTGAAAACAATACCCATCACTTGGCCATTCGCAGTATGGTGTTTGGACATGGTCGGGCAATTCAAGCCGGCAAGAGGCAATATGACACATATACTGGTGATGGTGGACAAGTTCACCAAGTGGATAGAGGTCAAGCCAATCCGGAAGTGCGATGGACACACCGCTGTGCAATTCCTGAAAGACATCATCTTGAGATACGGGTACCCGCACAGCATTATCACGGATAATGGCACCAACTTTGTTGTGGGGGAATTCGCTCGATTTTGTGCTGAGAAGGGAATCCGGCTGGATGTAGCATCAGTCGCACACCCGGAAGCAAATGGGCAAGTCGAGGGAGCAAATGCCTTGGTCTTAGCCGGTATCAAAGCTCGTTTGATCGAACCGTTATTGAGAACTCCGGGATGCTGGATAGAGGAGTTACCGGCGGTGTTATGGGGTCTCCGGACTACACCGAATAGATCTACCGGATACAGGCCATTCTTCATGGTATACGGTGTTGAGGCAGTACTCCCGACCGACATACAGTATGACTCCCCGAGAGTGACAATGTTCACCGAGACCGAGGCAAAGGAGGCCCGAGAAGATGATGTAGATTTACTCGAAGAGGCAAGAGAATTGGCACTATCTCGGTCTGCAATTTATCAACAGAATCTCCGTCGCTATCATAGCCGGAAAGTACACCCGAGGGTGTTCCGAGAGGGGGATCTGGTGCTGAGGCTCATCCAACGCACGGCCGTAATGCATAAGCTGTCACCTCCATGGGAGGGACCTTTTGTGATAAGCAGGGCATTGCACAATGATTCTTATTACCTTGTAGATGCACAGGAGGCTAGGAAAGGTGTAATGGACAAATCCGGTGAGGAAACCAAGCGTCCATGGAGCGCGTAAAGGGCTCAGTGTATGTTGTATCTCAATTTTCAGTATTAATGAAAGTAAGGCACCCCGGGAGGAACCCGGGGACTGCCTGGTTATGTGCATGTCTTGTTGTTATTTTTGTCAGGTTCATTTACTATTTTGTACCGGCATCTCCGGAAGGAACCCGGGGACTGCCGGATAACTGTTCTCTGTTTTTATTTGTATGCCGGGAAAGTTCCGAGTTCGATTCTCAAAGTCAAAGTAATGTATGTCATGTGAAATCATCTTGTGACTCGACTGACGCACGCCGAAATGGTAGTCAAGAGCAAAGAGAGGGAAGGTGGGAAACACGAAAATGGTCTCGGGGACTCGGAGCAGGAACTTATCCGGCATACCTGTTTTTTACTAACTTAGTTGTTTTTTATGTCGGGAATTCGGTTAGACGGAACTCGAATTGTTCTAAGTAATGTATGCCGTATGTGGAGTTTTGTGACTCGACTGTCGAACGCCGAAATGGTAGACAAGAGCAGAAATTACCTAAGTACGGTAAACATGAAAGGCAAGTCGGGAACTCAAAACAGAATAAATTGACATAAGTTACTCGGATAAATAGTTCAGTACGAAACGAAAATAATATTAGTGTATATTACATATTGCACCCGGCATCCCGGGGATTTGACGAATCTACTCTTAAGTGTTTCAAGCGATAGGAGATGTCGGCTTCTCGACCGAGACACCAGCAGGAGGAGCAGCGTCGGGAGCGGCGTCAGCAGGGGCAGCAGTCTCGGCGGCATCAGCGGGAGCAGCTCTCTCGGGAGACGCGGCAGGAGCAGCTTCGGCTTCAGTTCCGGCAGCGCTACTCGGGGCGTCGGGACGCACCTTGGTCTCGGTGGCCTCGGGTCTCGGTGAAGTCGTTGCGTCCCGGGGAACCACGCTCTCGGGCGCAGCACCGGAGGCGGCATCATCTTCTTCCGGGACATCGTCTTCCGCGTCGCCGGTCGCGCCGGTTTCTTCGTCATCCTCGTAATCAGATTCCGAGTCGGAAGGAAGGACGCTGGCGGTGAAGGCACGGATGCTTGACCACGAGGCGATCCGATGCGCCACCTCCTGTCGCCGGTGAATCTTGGCCGGATCACTCAGCCACGGCGAAGTCGTCCGCAGGCGCTGGATCACCTCCAAGTCAAGACCGTCGTACCAGCTAAGTACTTGGGTCAAGACCTGGTCGGCACCAGCCCGCGCACCGGAACGCTTCCACGCGTGAATGCGCCTCCCGGCACACCGCAGTGCGCTCGCGAGCTCGGGAACCGAGAGCGTCCCGCGGATACTCGGCCACAATGCGCCGTGGACGTGGACCGCGGCGCTGAGCAACTCCGTCCCGATAGACCGAAGGGGCACTATCCGGGCCTTGAGGGCGGTGAGGTGATCCTCGATGTCCCAGGCTTCCGAGACAGGGCCCTTCCCGGCGCGCTTCTCTCGGGCGGCAGCAACGGCGAGAACAGCAGCCTCCCGGGAGTGCTCAAATTCCCCTTTAAAAAGAAGAACTATCAAACAGCTAGATCATAAGAAAAGCAACAATGAAGAAAGGAAGCAGCAAGAGAAGAGGGATGTCGGTCCACTTACTGTTCAGATCCCGGTTCAATACAGTAAGCTCGGAGAGCCAAGTATCGGACCGTGACCGGAGGAGAGCCAGCTCGGTCTCGGCATTATGCACGCGCTCCTCGGACTGGTCCAAGGTTTCCTTCTGCTTTTTGGTCGCCTCGATGAAGCGCGTATTCATATCGGTCGCAGCAGCCTTGACCTTCTCCAGCTCGCCGTTGAGCCGCGCGATCTCGGCTTGCGCGGTGGGGAGTGTGGTCCTCTGGTCCACCGAGACCTTGCGCGCCGCATCTCGCTCCTCCTGGAGGCGCCCCTCTGATTTCTTGGACTGGCCAAGCTCAGCAAGAACTCGGTTGAAGATGCTGCAGCGTTTCTTGCTGCACTCCTGAAATCAAGACAAAGAAGGAGGAGTCAGCCGGGGAAGAATGTAAAGAAATCGAGAGAATCCGGGATCTCTAACACATAACAAGTTACCCGGTTGGGAGGATCTCGGGGACTCGATATCCGAGTCCTGAATTTTTCTATAAGATTGGAACCTAGTGATCTGCTATTCGGTGGAATCTAGAGCACTAAGCACCAATCTCGGGGACTAGTGGTTGTGAAGCAAATTTTGAAGCAAGCTACCCGGTTGGGAGGATCTCGGGGACTCGCTATCCGAGTCTTGGATATTTCTCTAAGATTGGAACCTAGTGATCTGCTATTCGGTGGAATCTAGAGCACTAAGCACCAATCTCAGGGACTAGTGGTGGTGGAAGGAACAAGTATTTTTTGAAAGGAATAGAACGAGCTTACCTCGGTCACCCGAGTAACATCCAGCGCGGCCACCTGGAGAGCGTGCAGAGCTTGGGCGTTGCGGCTTGGGCCTGCAGCGTGCAAGTCTCCCGCGGTCTCGGAGGCGTCGGCGGCAAGCCAGGCCTGGTTGTATTCGTCAACAACCTGTATGCCGGAGCCGCCGGGCGCGCGGGTAGCAGCAAGATCCCGGGACCCTGAAGGCACAAAGGAGCTAACGGTTGCTCGCAACATCCGCAAGGCGGCAGTAGGGATCTCGGCGGGAGGCGGTGGTAACGATGAAAACGTACCCGTGCGCAGCACCAAGTCCTGGGCCGAGGATGTCGGAGCAGCTGCAGTCTTGGCAGAAGTCGTTTTCTGCCCAGCAATCTTGGGGCGCGACTTCCCGGCAGGTGGATCAGCTGGCCGGGAGGAGACTGCGGGCCGTTTCTCCGGGGCAGTCTTGTCCGAAGCTTGTCGGGAAGGACCGCTTGGCGCAGACTGCCGGGGAGGGCTCAAGATCTCTGCTTCAAGCCCGGGCACCCGGCGCGGACTTTCCGGAAGGAGAATATCTCCCGAGGTCGTCATGGCTTGCGCCGGGATCTCGTCGGTCACCGGACAAGCATCCGGAGTCACAACGGATGCCGGTGCGGCACCGGAGGCGGCAGCTTCGCTTCCCCGAGTAGAGGGCCGAGGAGGAGAAGGCGAAGCCCGGGCAGGACTGGGAGTCCGAGTTCCAGGAGGAGGAGGAATAGCTGGTGACGGGAGGTCGAGTGCGTCCCTGAAAGAAAGTATCTCAGTAATAAATTATGGAGAAGACAAAGTCATGTGGAATAAGGCAAGGAAAATGTACCCGGAGTCCACAGTAGGAGGGCCCCTTTGCCGGCGAGGCTTCGGGGCCGTTTGTTTATTCGGCTTGCTCCTCTTGGGGGGATTGCCGGAGTTCTCGGCAGCCTCGTTGTCGGAAGCCGCGCGCTTCCGGCTCTCGGCACGTTTGGTTCCGGCAGTCGGCTTCGGAACCACTGCTGAGGCCCAATTGAGAGGGAGAGCGTCAATAACATCGAGAATCTGGCAGTCAATCTCATCCTCATCATCCGAAGAAATAGAAACTGTCTCTGAGGTGGAAGGGTTACCCGGAGCTGCAGCCTTGAGCAGAGGAATGGCGAGGTGGTCCTCGCCATCGGGGTCCTTTCTCGGCATCTTATCCGGCACCGGGAGGTTCGGCACGAAGTTCCCGTTGGCGTGGACTGCGTCCTCCTCGGCTTGCCGCTCGAATAACTGCGCAAACAGGTCATCACATGATTTCCAAGTAAACGCATGTACGTGGGCAAATGCGCAAAAGACAGACAGGAGCACCTGTTTTAACGGCTTATTCCGGGATCCCCCAATGACACCCCAGGTGTAATCATCCGTCATCTTCGTCCGAGCAATGGCTCGAACGCGTCGGACGACCGCAGCGTGGTCTAACCCGAAAATACTGGTCCTAGTGGGGTCATAACTCCCGTCCATATGGCACATCTTGTGCACTCGGTTTTGCAGAGGGCAGACGCGCCGAATAATGAAGCAGCGAAGGAGATCGTCGCCGGTCATTTTCTTGTTCAGCGCCTGTTAGCACGTCATGCATGCAATTGACCTCTTCGGTATCCGGGAGTCTTTTTCCAGAGGTTGAACTTACGAGGAGGGCCATGGACAAACTCCGGCAGATTTATGAAATCCTGATTCGAGGATCCCGGACCATCTCCCGAGTGCTCCCGGTTCTTCACGTAGAGGAAACTGCGCTGCCACTTCCGGTAGGATTCTAGTCCCTTGACTATGGGGAACCCGGAGTCAGCGTGAGGGATGATGGTGGCCGCTCCGCAGTCGACCAGGTCTTTCTCTTTCTGATCCGGGTTGGGGATGACTTGGCGGCGAAGGATAAAATACTTGGCCCAAAGATCCAGAAAGGGACATCATTATGGCGTTAGCTGGGAGGTGATGCGGTTGAAGGCTGTAGGTGTCGAGGAAGTCGCGGAAGAAGGGGCTAGCCGGAAGCCCAAACCCACGCTCGAAATGCGTAAGGAATACAACATATTCCCCGGGTTGGGGTTCCGGCTCAACCTCGCCCTCCGGGAGACGGCTCTCGACTTCTGGAGGAATCCGATGAGTCCGATACAGCCAGTCCAGATCCCATTGTTTGGTTTCGGAGCCATCCCAGCATCCCCGGATACTTTCTTCACCCATGTCGGAGAAGACTGCAGGTGTATCCGGGCTATTCTGCAGGCGCAGCGGCAGTTAGTCGGAGTTAGTCTACCGGAAACTAGGATGCCGGAGCATAAACTGCTAAACACCACCGGATTCCTGGGAAGTAAGATCTACCGTCTGCTAGAAAATCAAAACAAAAAGGAGGAAAATAGGCTCGCGCTGGACTCGGGCGAGGCGCAATGCGAGTGAAGGATCTACATCCTACCGCGACGGTACATCACCGCCGTGCGCCTCGTGCGCGCCGCTCAAGTTGTGCTCACCGGCGGCGGCTCAATAGCACTTGTGTTACGGCACGGCCGGAGTCGGGCGGTTGCTATACCGAAGAAAATCATCGAGACGGAGAGAGCGTGTAACATCCCAAATTTGGCAAAAATTTAAAACTTGCATTTAAGCATCATGCATCATTGAGCATAAGAATACCTCACAAAAATATTAAATAAAACTTCAAATCTAAATATAAATAATCTACAAATTCCATAAAGTGTTTATTTAAAACTCCATTAATAAATAAAATTTTACCAATTTATATATGGGCAAGAATAATGTTAAAAAGTTCCATTTTCAATAACCTTTCCAAAACATATTTTTATGAATTTTTCTGAAATGTTTTGAATAGATTTAAAAATCATTTTTGAAATCAGTAATTAAAAACAGAAAAGGGTTTTAAATAAAAATATTCGAATTTCGGAGCGAGTGGGCCGTGGCCCGTAACTACCTGCCACGCGCGCGTAGCCGAGCAGCCCGCCAGCGGCCCAGCGCCCCGCGCGCTCGCTCGCTGTCGCTGACAGGTGGGATCCACCTGTCATCTCCCCCGCGGAGCCGTTCGTCCCCAAATCACGCCCACGTCTCCGACCGAAACGTCCGATTTGATTTCGTTTGAATACGGCGAATTACTGCTCCATTTACCTCGCGGTTTTCCCCTACTAAAAGCCCCCGAGCTCCTCCGCGTTTGCCCCAAACCACTCCTCCAAAGAGCCCCTGGGCTGGCCGCTAGAGACCCCGCTCTTCCGCCGTCGCCGTCGGTGAGAACCTCGCCGTGCGCGCAACCCTAACCACCCCGTGCCGTATCGTTGCTTCCTCTCGCTTTAACTTTTCCTTGCGGAGCTTCTTGACACGGTTTTGAACTCCTTCCCGCAGCACATCGCCGTGTCCGTGCTCGCCCGAGGAGAACCGCCGCCTCGTGCTACTCCGGCGAGCGATTTCGCGAGGAGGAATTCACGCCGGAGACCACCACCTCGCCACCGTCCCCGCATCGACCTTCTCCACGTTTCGGTAAGAACCATCCATCCCGTAGGTCCCTAGGATGCGAGCGCGTGCAATGCCGGCCGTGGCGCCGCCGCGGTCGGGAGTTTTTCCGGCGAACCGCGCCGCCCGCGCGTGGTCTCCATTTTCGGACCGTTGGATCTAGATCCAACGGATCTAGATCTATTTAATCCCGAGCGCTCGTTATAAAGGAGATCGGACGGCCCACGCTGCCGATCCGCGCCGAAGCGGTATCGACCAATAGGATTGCGCCACGTAGCCCAGTTAATTTCTATTTCGCTGGAAATTTTATAAATAAAACAGAAAATAGATAAAACTTGCAAAATTCTATATCATTTGTTTTTCCCTTTGACAAATTATAAATTGAATAATTATCAGAGTAGTATTTCGGCCATTAAAATAATAACTTAAATAATAAAAATTATTTAGAAATAAATGTAATTGTTTTAGGATTGTATAATTTACCTCTGTCCAGCAATATTAATAAATGTCCAAATTAAAGATGTCATAAAAACAATAAAAGTTGTAATTATGGAAATCAAAGTTTTACTATATCATTTCAAATTACTTAATAAATAAAATAAGAAATACCTAGACACTATAATTCAATTATTAATGACAGAAAATAAGAATTATTAATAAGTGTGTCTAATCATCATAGCATATCATTCATGCATACATGATTTTGTTTAGTGCTGTGATGATATGGTGTTGGTATTTATGTTATTCATTGTTGTGCTAGATTGTGAAGAAGAGGAAGGACTTGCTTGTGATTGTTATTCTTGTTGTGCTTGTTCCTCCTGTTACCAAGGCAAGTGACATACATACAATATCCCATATTTTCTATATGCATAAGTAGTATGTTTTTGAGTAGTGTGCATGATAGGGATTTTGATTTATTTATAACGCTAAGTTAGTTGGTATTTTACAAATATCCTAGTAGTATGTAGCTACCCTTTTCCCTAAGCAGCCATGAAAAGATTTTATTAGTTGCTTAGCCATGCTATAAAAATGTTGCTATGTTATGGAAATGTTCCTAAGTGTTAAAATCTAAAATGCACATCTGGGTGGAAATTGGTTGTTATGGTTTATGTTGAGTGTCTTTTGGGACTATGCTTGTGGTTGTCATCGCCTAGGATGAATGTCTATTCTACTTAGGGCCATGAGTATGGTGGTTGTTACCCAGAAGTACACTTGTGGACGGCCACCCAGGAACAAAGAGATTACCAAGTCACTCCAAGTTTAGAAGCTTCCCGTGCAACCTTTTGACAATGGGCTCTGTCTAGAATGATTAAGTTGTGGGAGTGCAACCTGTCGGCTTGACAAGCAGATGTAGAGTTGATAGGTGGAACGGGTCTTGCTAGTATGGTTGCATTCTTCTTCTGAAAGTTCTTGTCTCAATTCTCTCCTTTCCATAATACACTCCGTGTGTATAGGATTTCTCGGACAAATTGAGTCTAAAGGTGAAAGTGCACAACCTCTGCAGAGTCGACAATCTGAGTTCTCAGCCGTGTCCCCGGATATGGACTACTTCGAGCAACTGGACAAGGATGGGCAGAAGAATCTCAACACTGTTTTCATAAAGTAAAATTTGACTAAGGAAAGAATTGTTGGTGCACTTGGGCTTTGTCCCACGGTGCCAAGTCTTCGAGAAATAAAAGTGTTTTACAAAATGATAGGAGAAAACTTGCTTTCTGCAAATAGCCTTCAACCCCACCAAGCCAAATACGTATATAGATGTTAGACTTGCCAGTATATTTATCCACCATAGTCACTTGCCAATACATCATTGTATTGACCTCCTTCGGGGGCTGCATATTCCAATGTGCAGGAAATTCTGATGCTGAATGATTGGCTCGAGTCTACACCCAACATGACTGCCTGTGGCGCATGCTGAAGATGAGGCTCAATGTTATTTTTGCTTTCGCTGTGAACTTTGAACTTTAGCTAGCCTTCATGGCTATGCAATTTGTAATAAAGCCATTTTGGCTATATTTTTGGATCTCGTTGTAGTAATTTAATACTTATGCAATGATACTTTATATTTTGTACTGTGGTGCTGGCAGTGATCCAGGGACTAGCACATAACACAGGCGTTCCAACTTTAATAAAAGTTGGGGTGCTACAAAATGGTATCAGAGCAAAGTGTTGCCTGTAGGTTCGAGCCCCTAAGATTGGTTAAGCCCTTTTTGGTCATAATGTTACCATCTTTGAAGTATGTTGGATTCTAACGGCAAGGTGGGATGAAGCGGCCCGGAACAAACTTTACATGTCCACGTACATGAGACCTGTTCCACAATATAAGTGGCTGGCCGGGTGTCTGTCTCTCTCACTATAGTGAAAAATCCAATTTACGAAGAGTTGTTAATATCTGTTGATCACCTTAGGATTTCCCCCTAAAGTTTTCCCCCTAAAAGTAATAATACACTCCATAACTAGTACTTCCTTATCTTATGCAATTCTTGTTCTAATTTCCTTTCTTCCTACCTAAAGGATGACGAGCTTTCACTTCACCACTGCGGAGGACTTCGAGAACACCCGTTTTGGCTGTTACCTCCTCGACATCGGCGAGAAGATAGGGTTACCACTACCCCAAATAAAAGGCTTCATTCTGAAGAAGTTTAACAAAGAGGGTTGCTGGGGATTAAAAGCAACACAACCAGGACGTGGAGAGGAGTCCCCACTGGAGATCAAAATGGTTAGTGACTCCAAAGACAAAGGGCTCAATCTAGTCATGCAAGATTTGATTGGGCGCCTCTGTGGACGCTACAGCCTAGAGTTGAGGGGCCACTACTCCATTTTCTTTGGAAGAAGAAACGAAGATGGAGAACCTTACCTGTATGATGTCGGAGAAAGAGGCAAGGCAAAACCCCTTAGTCTTTATTTCCAGGAGCTGGAAATCCTTGTCACTGAACTATATGAAGATCGACGCACCGAGCTCCTGAGGAACGATGAGTTATGTGCCTTACTTAAGGAGAACGAAGAGAAGGTGAAGGTTCAGGAGGAAGTAACTAAGGCACAGGAAGAGAGATTCGCTGCAAAAGAGGAGAAGTACAGGAGACAAGAGAAAAGAGTTCAAGAGAAGAACAAGATCATCAGGGAACAAAAGGCAGAGCTCGAGAGCAATGAAGTCGAGTTCGAGGCTGATAGTGACTTGATAAAAAGGCTTCGTACTGAGAAGAGAGAGCTGCAAGAAAAGAATCTTACCCTGGAGAAAGAAGTAAAGGAACTCAAGGATGTACTCGCCAATGAAGGAATCGAGATACAAGAAATTGAAGAGGAGGAAGAGGATATGGTCGAGTAGTTAGTTAGTGAGACTACCATTTATCATACACCACAATGTCTTGATATTGTATTGACCTACCAACTTGTGGTAAGGCAGTACCATCCCTTGTATCCACGGAACCTCGCGAGTGGTTTTCCAAACTTTTATATCGTTTTCCTAAAACCAAATGTTTTGAACGGTTTGCTGATTGCTTTATGAGTGGTGTGTTGATTGATGGTGTGCTTGACTGGTTTGTTTTGTGCATGGGAAAGGTTTCTCCTTATAGATCTATCTATCTTTTACTCATCCATGCAAAAACCCCACAGATGCCTCCACGTCGTGATCCCGACAACAGCGAAACTATGCAACAGCTGATGGCAGCTCAAGCCCAACTGATGACCATGATGACCCAGTTCATTGCAGCAACCAACAACAGCAACCAACAACAACAACAACAACAACAACAACAACAACAACAACAACAACAACAACAACAACAACAACAACAACAACAACAACAACAACAACAACAACAACAACAACAACAACAACAACAACAACAACAACAACAACAACAACAACAACAACAACAACAACAACAACAACAACAACAACAACAACAACAACAACAATAACAACCATCCACCACCACCCCCACCTCCGGTGGACAGACTTGCAAGATTTCTCAGGCTTAGACCTAATAAGTTCTCCTCTTCTACTGAACCCATAGTGGCGGATGACTGGCTCCGTTCAGTCAACAAGGACTTAGTAACATGTGAGTGTTCTGAGGCAGAAAAGGCGAGGTTCACTGCTCACATATTGGAGGGACCTGCTGCCATGTGGTGGGAGACCTACCAAGTAACCCATCCCTTGGATGGCATGACTTGGGATGCGTTCAAGGATGGTTTCCGCAATGCTCACATCTCCTCTGGCATAATGAACCTGAAAAAGGAGGAGTTTCGTAGCTTGAGACAGGGAGGTAGAACTCTGAAGGAGTATATAGATGACTTCTGTACGCTATCAAGGTACGCACCAGAAGACATCGACACCGATGCAAAAAGGAAGGACAAATTCCTAAATGGACTTCGGGGAGAATTAAAGATACCTCTGTCTGTGGCATATGCTCCTAACTATCAGATTCTGCTAGATCAGGCAATCACCCTGGACAATAACATCAGAAAAGAAGAGAATAGGAAGAGGAAGTTTGGTGCAAGTAAGGGTAACACTGAAGTGGCTCACAAGAAACCACACACCTCAGAAGTCAGTGGCCATAAACCCTGGAACTACTCCCACAATGGTAGTGGCCAAAAGTATCATGGCCATAACCACAATGGAGGGTATAAAGGAAATAATGGTGGGTTCAAGGGAAACCATCACCCTGGCCGTAATCATGGAAATCCTCGTCCTAACACTGAGGGAAAGAAGGACCTGTCTAATGTGACTTGCTTCAAGTGCAAGAAGACGGGACACTATGCTACTGATTGCCCAGAAAGAAAGGCCGATGAAAATTCCAAGCCCAATCCTTTCCAGAAGGGACAAGTAAATCACCTCAACGTGGAAGAAGTTCATGATGAACCTGACGCTGTGATTGGTAAGTTCCTGCTAAATTCTTTTCCAGCATTGGTCTTATTTGATACTGGAGCATCGCATTCATTCATATCAAGAGCTTTTGTAAACAAACATGGGCTAGCCGAGGAAAGCTTAGGAAAACCTATTAGAGTGAGTTCACCTGGGGGTGAGATGATAGTAAATTCAGGCTGTAGGCAGTTAGAATTAAGGATTGGAAAATATATTTTTCCAGCAGACTTAGTCATCCTAGAAACCCAAGGTTTGGATGTTATTATTGGAATGGATTGGATGACCCGTTTTGAAGGAATCATAGACTGTGCAAACAGAGCTATCACCCTCACCACCCCAGAAAAACAAAAGATTAAATTCAGATCAACTTTCGAACTTAAGAAAGTTAGGCTAAATTCTCTTAAGGGGGTTAGCCTTGGTGATGTGCTGATTGTCCAAGAGTACCCAGATGTATTCCCAGAAGAATTGCCGGGAATGCCTCCTGATAGAGATGTGGAATTTCTCATTGAACTAAAACCGGGTACCGGACCAATAGCCAAGAGACCTTACCCAATGGCCGTCGATGAAATAAAAGAACTCAAGAAGCAACTGGAGGAACACCTTTTGAAAGGATTTATCCGTCCAAGTTCTTCGCCCTGGGGAGCGCCAGTTCTTTTTGTCAAGAAGAAGGATCAAACCCAGAGATTAGTCACGGACTACAGAGATATAAATGAACACACCATCAAGAACAAGTATCCGTTACCCAAGATAAATGAATTATTTGATCAATTGAAAGGTGCATGTGTGTTTTCCAAGATTGATCTTCGATCAGGATATCTCCAAATGAAGGTTAGAGAGATGGATATACCAAAAACAGCGTTTGTTACAAGATATGGTTCTTATGAGTATACAGTGATGCCATTTGGATTAACCAATGCTCCAGCTTATTTCATGAATATGATGAATAAAGTATTCATGGATTTTCTGGACAAGTTTGTGGTAGTGTTCATAGATGACATTCTGATCTACTCCGAGAGTCACCAAGAACATGAAGAGCATTTGCGCCTAGTATTGCAGAGACTACGTGAACATAAGTTATATGCCAAATTCAGCAAGTGTGAATTTTGGTTGGAACAAGTCGCATTCCAAGGACACATAGTATCCAAGGAGGGTATAGCAGTGGATCCTGAAAAGGTTTCAGCTGTAACCAATTGGGAACCACCAAAGAATGTTGGAGAATTACGAAGTTTTCTCGGTCTAGCAGGATACTACCAAAGATTTATAGAAAACTTTTCCAAAATCGCCAAGGCACTGACAGAATTATTAAAGAAGGAGAAGAAATTTGAGTGGACTGATGCATGCGAAGCCAGTTTTCAGGAATTAAAGAAACGACTAGTTTCAGCCCCAGTTCTATGCTTACCCGATCTAGAGAAAGAATTCCAAGTATACTGTGATGCTTCACGCCAAGGCCTGGGAAGTGTGCTGATGCAAGAAGGCAGAGTGGCATCTTATGCCTCTAGACAGCTCAAGAAACATGAAACAAATTATCCCACCCATGATCTCGAGTTAGCCTCAGTAGTACATGCCCTAAAAACTTGGAGACCCTACCTAATGGGTAAAAGATGTGAAGTGTTCACTGACCACAAAAGTTTGAAGTATATTTTCACACAGAAAGAATTGAACATGAGGCAGAGAAGATGGTTAGAACTTATCAAGGATTATGACCTAAGTCTTCAATATCATCCTGGAAAAGCTAATGTAGTAGTTGATGCCCTGAGTCGTAAGGTTTACTTGAATGGCCTCACGGCAGGAGAAATACCTGAGGATTTATGCAAGGCATTCAAGGACCTCCGATTGGAAGTGGTACCAGAAGGTTTTGTAGCTTCGTTGGTAGTACAACCAAATTTGATGGACAATATACGTGAAGCTCAGAAGGGAGACAAAGATATTGAAGAAATCAAAGCCAATTTGAGAGCAGGAAAAGCCAAGGGATTTCATGAAGATGAGCAAGGAACCATGTGGTTTGAAAAACGTGTATGTGTGGCAAATGATCCTGATCTTAGGAAGTTAATTCTGCAAGAAGCCCATGAAACACCTTACTCCATTCATCCTGGAAATACCAAAATGTATATGGATGTGAAGGAGAGATTTTGGTGGAACAATCTGAAAAGAGAAATAGCAGAATATATAGCAAAATGCGATGTATGCAGTCGAGTAAAGGCTGAGCATCAGAAACCAGCAGGACTTTTGCAACCTTTGAAGGTACCGGACTGGAAGTGGGATTCTATTGGGATGGATTTCATCACCGGGTTACCAAGGACCAGATCAGTGTATGATTCTATTTGGGTTATTGTTTGTCGCTTAACCAAAATAGCTCACTTTATACCCGTGAAGACCACCTATACCAGCGCAAAGCTAGCTGATATTTACATGAAGAGGATTGTGTGTTTACACGGCGTCCCCAAGAGTATCGTGTCCGATAGAGGGACCCAGTTCACTTCCCATTTTTGGAAGCAGTTGCATGAGTCACTGGGAACTAGATTGGAGTTCAGTACTGCATTTCATCCGCAAACGGATGGTCAGACCGAAAGAGTAAACCAGATTCTAGAAGATATGTTAAGAGCGTGCGCGCTCGATTATGGGTCTAGTTGGGATGACAACCTACCCTATGCCGAGTTCTCTTACAATAACAGTTATCAAGCTAGCATCGAGATGGCACCATTTGAGGCCTTATATGGGAAGAAATGCACAACCCCATTGTTGTGGAGTGGTGTAGGAGAACGAAGTTTCTTTGGACCTGATATAATCCAAGAGGCTGAAGAGAAAGTCAGATTAATTAAGGATAGATTGAAGGTAGCACAGTCCCGCCAGAAAAGCTATGCGGATTCTAAACGTAGGGAAGTCGCCTACGAGGTGGGTGATAGAACCTATCTTAGAGTGTCGCCACTCAGGGGTGTGAAGAGGTCTGGAATTAAAGGAAAATTAGCACCTCGGTTTATTGGACCTTTTAAAATTCTGTCTCGTAAGGGTGAGGTGGCATATGAGTTAGAACTACCAGAAGCTCTATCTGCGGTTCATAATGTGTTCCATGTCAGTCAACTGAAGAAATGTCACCCCGAAATGATGGGAGTTCCTTTAAAGGATACTGTACCCCTCGAAGAAGTACAATTGGAAAGTGACTTGACCTACGAGGAGAAACCTATCAAGATATTGCAGACCGCAGAAAGAGTCACCCGTACCAAAACCATCAAGTTTTGTAAAGTCCAATGAGACCATCACACTGAGGAAGAAGCCACCTGGGAACGAGAGGACGACCTCCGAGAAGACCATCCACACCTATTTGCTAATCCTTTCGAAGCTCGAGGGCGAGCTTCCTCTTAAGGGGGTTAGTCTGTAACATCCCAAATTTTGCAAAAATTTAAAACTTGCATTTAAGCATCATGCATCATTGAGAATAAGAATACCTCACAAAAATATTAAATAAAACTTCAAATCTAAATATAAATAATCTACAAATTCCATAAAGTGTTTATTTAAAACTCCATTAATAAATAAAATTTTACCAATTTATATATGGGCAAGAATAATGTTAAAAAGTTCCATTTTCAATAACCTTTCCAAAACATATTTTTATGAATTTTTCTGAAATGTTTTGAATAGATTTAAAAATCATTTTTGAAATCAGTAATTAAAAACAGAAAAGGGTTTTAAATAAAAATATTCGAATTTCGGAGCGAGTGGGCCGTGGCCCGTAACTACCTGCCGCGCGCGCGTAGCCGAGCAGCCCGCCAGCGGCCCAGCGCCCCGCGCGCTCGCTCGCTATCGCTGACAGGTGGGACCCACCTGTCATCTCCCCCGCGGAGCCGTTTGTCCCCAAATCACGCCCACGTCTCCGACCGAAACGCCCGATTTGATTTCGTTTGAATACGGCGAATTACTGCTCCATTTACCTCGCGGTTTTCCCCTACTAAAAGCCCCCGAGCTCCTCCGCGTTTTGCCCCAAACCACTCCTCCAAAGAGCCCCTGGGCTGGCCGCTAGAGACCCCGCTCTTCCGCCGTCGCCGTCGGTGAGAACCTCGCCGTGCGCGCAACCCTAACCACCCCGTGCCGTATCGTTGCTTCCTCTCGCTTTAACTTTTCCTTGCGGAGCTTCTTGACACGGTTTTGAACTCCTTCCCGCAGCGCATCGCCATGTCCGTGCTCGCCCGAGGAGAACCGCCGCCTCGTGCTACTCCGGCGAGCGATTTCGCGAGGAGGAATTCACGCCGGAGACCACTACCTCGCCACCGTCCCCGCATCGACCTTCTCCACGTTTCGGTAAGAACCATCCAATCCCGTAGGTCCCTAGGATGCGAGCGCGTGCAATGCCGGCCGTGGCGCCGCCGCGGTCGGGAGTTTTTCCGGCGAACCGCGCCGCCCGCGCGTGGTCTCCGTTTTCGGACCGTTGGATCTAGATCCAACGGATCTAGATCTATTTAATCCCGAGCGCTCGTTATAAAGGAGATCGGACAGCCCACGCTGCCGATCCGCGCTGAAGCGGTATCGACCAATAGGATTGCGCCACGTAGCCCAGTTAATTTCTATTTCGCTGGAAATTTTATAAATAAAACAGAAAATAGATAAAACTTGCAAAATTCATAACTTTTGATCTGTAAGTCCAAATTTAATAAACTTTATGTCATTGGAAAGCTCTGTTCATGTAGTTTAATTCTACATCATTTGTTTTTCCCTTCGACAAATTATAAATTGAAGAATTATCAGAGGAGTATTTCGGCCATTAAAATAATAACTTAAATAATAAAAATTATTTAGAAATAAATGTAATTGTTTTAGGATTGTATAATTTCCCTCTGTCCAGCAATATTAATAAATGTCCAAATTAAAGATGTCATAAAAACAATAAAAGTTGTAATTATGGAAATCAAAGTTTTACTATATCATTTCAAATTACTTAATAAATAAAATAAGAAATACCTAGACACTATAATTCAATTATTAATGAACAAAAATAAGAATTATTAATAAGTGTGTCTAATCATCATAGCATATCATTCATGCATACATGATTTTGTTTAGTGTTGTGATGATATGGTGTTGGTATTTATGTTATTCATTGTTGTGCTAGATTGTGAAGAAGAGGAAGGACTTGCTTGTGATTGTTATTCTTGCTGTGCTTGTTCCTCCTGTTACCAAGGCAAGTGACATACATACAATATCCCATATTTTCTATATGCATAAGTAGTATGTTTTTGAGTAGTGTGCATGATAGGGATTTTGATTTATTTTATAACGCTAAGTTAGTTGGTATTTTACAAATATCCTAGTAGTATGTAGCTACCCTTTTCCCTAAGCAGCCATGAAAAGATTTTATTAGTTGCTTAGCCATGCTATAAAAATGTTGCTATGTTATGGAAATGTTCCTAAGTGTTAAAATCTAAAATGCACATCTGGGTGGAAATTGGTTGTTATGGTTTATGTTGAGTGGCTTTTGGGACTATGCTTGTGGTTGTCATCGCCTAGGATGAATGTCAATTCTACTTAGGGCCATGAGTATGGTGGTTGTTACCCAGAAGTACACTTGTGGACGGCCACCCAGGAACAAAGAGATTACCAAGTCCCTCCAAGTTTAGAAGCTTCCCGTGCAACCTTTTGACAATGGGCTCTGTCTAGAATGATTAAGTTGTGGGAGTGCAACCTGTCGGCTTGACAAGCAGATGTAGAGTTGATAGGTGGAACGGGTCTTGCTAGAATGGTTGCATTCTTCTTCTGAAAGTTCTTGTCTCAATTCTCTCCTTTCCATAATACACTCCGTGTGTATAGGATTTCTCGGACAAATTGAGTCTAAAGGTGAAAGTGCACAACCTCTGTAGAGTCGACAATCTGAGTTCTCAGCCGTATCCCCGGATATGGACTACTTCGAGCAACTGGACAAGGATGGGCAGAAGAATCTCAACACTGTTTTCATAAAGTAAAATTTGACTAAGGAAAGAATTTTTGGTGCACTTGGGCTTTGTCCCACGGTGCCAAGTCTTCGAGAAATAAAAGTGTTTTACAAAATGATAGGAGAAAACTTGCTTTCTGCAAATAGCCTTCAACCCCACCAAGCCAAATATGCATATAGATGTTAGACTTGCCAGTATATTTATCCACCATAGTCACTTGCCAATACATCATTGTATTGACCTCCTTCGGGGGCTGCATATTCCAATGTGCAGGAAATTCTGATGCTGAATGATTGGCTCGAGTCTACACCCAACATGACTGCCTGTGGCGCATGCTTGAAGATGAGGCTCAATGTTATTTTTGCTTTCGCTGTGAACTCTGAACTTTAGCTAGCCTTCATGGCTATGCAATTTGTAATAAAGCCATTTTGGCTATATTTTTGGATCTCGTTGTAGTAATTTAATACTTATGCAATGATACTTTATATTTTGTACTGTGGTGCTGGCAGTGATCCAGTGACTAGCACATAACACAGGCGTTCCAACTTTAATAAAAGTTGGGGTGCTACAGAGCGACTCACCGGTGAAAGAGGAGCTCGGTGACGTGCGAGAGGGACGACGATGTTCGAGCTCCGGCGCACGGCGAGGGCGACGGTGTTCGAGTGACGAGCGCAGCGGCGGCGATGTGCACGAGACGATGGTGAAGAAGCAAGAAAGAAGAAGAAGGGGAGGAGACCGTTCCGGTCCCCTATTTATGGGGGGGATTCCGGAGCGGTTTCCAATTTTCCCGCCCACGATCTCCACGATCGTGGGTGGGATCTAGTTTGTGCAGCAAGCCACGTGGCGCTATCCGGAGCGTCCGATCCGGCCACACCGAGGGCCACATGGCCCCAACGGTTGGATTCCGGATCGGCTGCGCCTTCCGGCGCGGGAACCCAAGCGACAGCGTGCTCGCGCAGGAGCACTCAAGTGCTTCTCTGCTCAGACGATACGTCGGGTGGGCCCCAGCTCACAATCTCGAGTTCATCGGGAAGCCCACGGTCAAGATTCACTGAGTCTGTGTTATCCGGTTGCAGGCTTCGCCTCCCGGTAAAGATAGTCTCGGTAAGAAGATCTCGGGAAGAACCGACTTCGGCAGATAGGGAAAGGCTGGTGTCATGTGTTCTCGGAAGATAGTTGTTGTTTAAAGCTGATCCCGCACATCATCCGAGGTCGCCGTGCAGCACTAGCTTCGGGGACTAGTGTCGGGGGGCTGCCCCTCGGGTAGGGGCAGATCCCGGTATAATCCAATAAGGTGCCGACGGTACCTGACCTTTGGCGAGAGCAAGGGACACCTCCTGCTGTATTGAAAGGGCAGCTTGACCCTTGAGCGCTGGTAGAGGACAAAGTGCCTCCTGGCAGGCGCAAGGGTCAGGTCTCGCAGCTATAAATAGACGTCCCCGGCCCTCACAATTGCAGCACAAGCATGAGCGGGTGGTTTCTCTAAGAACTAGCTTCTCGAAGATGTCTTTGCTGATAGGCTAAGACATCTTCGGGAGGCTAGGCCTAGAGATACTCATCCTGAGACGAGCTCGGACGTATTTGGAAAGGGTCCCGAGTCTCGGGATCCGAGGAGACTCCCGGAAGGAGGTGTACTCGGTTTTACCGGATAGGTTGTCCGGGTGGGTACTAACCGGAATATATGTCTCGGTCTTGATCTTATGCAGGAGGGGCTCACAGTGGCAAGCGAGGAGGTAGCCGGCGTGACGGCTTCCAGTAGGCCGTCAACGGTCCGTAGCAGGCTTTCCCGTCTATTGCGGGGGGAAGTACCATTCCGCCTGGCACGGAAGCATGGTCACCTCCCGCCTCACACGGAAGCATGGTCACCTCCCGCCTGACACGGGAGCCCGTTAGCCGGTACAATCGTGGTACGACAAGACCTGGCGTACCTAGCCCGGCAATCCGGAAAAGGCTATCCGGGATGGGCAAAGACATGTCTTGTCTCTGACAGGGGGACAATGATGGTGCAGGACGGCGCCTGCCGTCCTTGTCGAGATGATGGCGAAGGGGCTACACCGGGTAGCCCGGCGACTAGGTCGCACTAGCCGGTGACGGCATGCCGGCTAGGCCTGTCCGGTGGGACCAAGCCAGTTTAGGGTTTCCGGCCCTCCTGGCCGGAGCTCTATAAAAGGCGCCATAACTGCTCCTGAGAGATAGAGACCAACTTGAGAGCCAAAGCTATAGTCACATTTACTCCTAGAGCATTCACTCCTTCTCACCTTGAGTTCATCTAGTTCTTCGTACTCCTCCCTTTGAGAGATCTAGTAGCAAGTTGTAGCTCTTGTACCACAAATATATAGAGAGGAAAGGCAGGAGTAGGGGTGTTACCTCCTCACGAGGGCCCTGAACCTGGGTATATCGTGTCTGTGTTGTGTGCCTTCGTGCATTTGTTTGTGTTTTTTAGATCTCCCCCCCCCCCCCCCCCCCCGTACCTTGTTCTTATTTCTTGTTCCTGGGAGATCTCGGTTTTACCGGGATCCTCCCCGTGTGAGATCTTCAGCTCGCTATCCCTCCCCGGATCCACCAACGTCCATCGGCCCCACACATTAGCCATCCTATGGCATCTGCCATGACACCACCACGACACTGAAACTATATTCATTATGGTTTTGAAACCAGTAGCATTTGTATGATTTTTAGCCACCGCCTTGTAATAGCTTATTATGCAAATACAATTTTCACCACTTCATATGGTTTCTAGGGTAATGTGATAGAAGGATTCTACTTTATGAACATTATCTTAGGAGTTATGATTTATCTACCAAAACAGCAACATTTGGCTAATAGAAGTATTAGTTTTTAATCATCTATTCTTAGCAAATGTGAATTGTAGAAATATTACTAATCATCTTTTGAAGATCAGAACCTTAGCTCAATAATAATGACTTGATTAAACCACTTTGATAATGTGTGGTGCATTGTTTACATATGTTTAGCATTATTCACTTTGTACCCTATTAATAACATCAATTGTGTTTTTATGCTTTGCTTGTGGGTATGTTGGTATGTTATGTTAAATCTCTTTAAACATCATCTTATTTATCTAATAAGTGTGATGAGATAAATTCCTGTTTTTCCTCAATTGATATGTGTTGGTGTGCTTAGTAACTCATAAGTACAGAAACTTAGGTTATCCTTTAATAACCTCAATGAATTTCCTAAAAGTATTGTTAGCCCATTCACTTTTGAGTTTCACATAGTTCATCTTGCTTCCCAGGAGTTGCACTAGTTTCGTTTGTGTATTATGCATGTGAATGATTGTTTGGTGTTAAATTCTATCCAGTAGTTCCTTGTGTTTTGCAATGCTTAATATATGACTTTCTTATTTTAGATTGTTGTCAACACTTGGTTGCCATGTGATTGTTTGTTTATTGGTTGAAGTGACCTTAATTGTGGTGTCCTATTAGATAAGCCTAATGCACCATTTTACCCCTTATTCATAAACTTGTTTGGACACTGGTGTTACCATTGTTTGTCGCTTAGATACTTGATATTAGGTGTTTCTTGAGCTAGTAACATGTTTGCATGTGAGTGTGCTCCATGCTAGTGTTAATGTTAATACTTGCTTGTGTATTAAGATACTTTTGTCTGAAGTATTTCCGGAACTATTAAGATACTTTTGTCTGAAGTATTTCCTGAACTACTAAGATACTTTTGTCTGAAGTGTTTCCTGCAGCTATTATAACAACTCTTGTTAAATGATATAATAACCCTAAGTGATGTGTTGTTTTAGTGTTCTGTAGAACTACCTTTTTAATACTCAGAGTTGTGGTGTATATTCCCTTAGGAGTATCTATTGTTTGTCTTAGCTCTATGGACCTTGTTGTTTATTGTTGTTTAGCTAAAGGAATTGTTTTCTTTTGACTGTTAGCTAAGTGTCTTGTGCGATGCTTGCTGTTTGTTATGTCCTTGTGGCATTGTATTGTATTCTGAGTGTTGTTCCTCTTTCTGTTTACGACGTTAGATACGATCGGGAAGGAACTGGAAGTGAGGAGTGAACCTGAGGAGCATAAAGACCAAGACCAAGGACTTATTGCTGAGCCAGGCAAGCCACCTCACCACCATTATGCAAATCTTATTATTTACAAAGCATGTTTTGTTTTCAAAATAAAATAATGCATGTTTTATTTCTTTTGTGGTCCCTTGCCACCCGAAAACTATTTTCCAAAATATTGTTTGGCCAAAGTTATCTACTAGAATATCTGTAGGTGTTATAAAAAGGGTTTTACTTAATGAGCCTTGTTGTTGAAGGCTCCATCAAGAAGATTAAGTTTTCTAGTAGTATACTCTGTTGTCTTACCTCAAAACTATAGGATGGGGACCTATTTGATAAAAATGTTTTATGGAGGAAAACCCGAGCTGCTGGGAGCAATCGGCGAGCAAGTGTTTTATTAAAACCCGAGTTACTGGGAGCAATCGGAGATGTTTGCGAAAACCCGAGCTGCTGGGAGTAGTCGGAGAAGAAAGTGTTTTGAAAAACAAAGTGTGACCCTAGCTGCCGCTTGAACAATTAAACCGTGCAACCACATTACCTCAAAATGGGCACGAGGCTTAACGGAAGCTTGTTGGTGTTGGTATTTGAATATTCCTCAATGGGCTAGATGGGGTTAGAGTCCCCGGAACCGAATGCTGCAAGGGAATGGGCATACAGAGTGTGGACTTCGTGTGCCACCGGGAAGCAACGGTGGGTCTCCAGTCATGGCGGTGTGAGACTAGGGGGAACCGGATCGATACGGCTAGCTCACTCAGTGTCGGGGAGAACAAACCCACTCGAAGAGGATATTCTTGTACCAGCATTAACATAGTGGAAATTAGGATTGGCCGTCTGATGTGTGCATGCTGTCTTTGTACAGTCCGTGGTTGATCCACGGCAGACCATCCGAATCTTGTGGGAAAAGTGTACAACCTCTGCAGAGTGTAAATCTATTCGAATAGTCGCGTCCGCGGTCATGGACGGTTGGGAAGGTCCCACTATGCATGCTGGATGTTTTATGGTTTCAAAAGAGAAATGTTTTCAAAGGAAAGCAAGGAGGCATAAAGTGGTACCTGGGAGGTATGGAATTTGGGCAAGGATGGTTGATCTCGGGGAGACAACCAGTCCGACCTCAAGTCTGGAAAAAGGGTTACCTCTATCCTAGTGTTTTAAAAGATTTTACAAAAGAAAGTTTTGTACTCATATATGTCCTTGTTATATCTAAGAGAAGAGAATTCTATCTCTAAATGTTTTCATCAACAAAGATACAGAGATGTCGTAATCTCTGTGTCTAAAATCATGGTATTCGAAAACTAAGCCCTATAGTCGTATATAGCCGCTATCCCAGTTTTCGAAAAGTGTTTTCTTGCATTATCATGAAAACTTAAGCCTTAGAGGTGGTCTTGCGAGTACGTAAGTGTACTCATATGGCCGTGTCCCTGGATATTCAAACGTCCAGGTTGAAATGAAGAAATGTACGACAAGAAGGAGGAGTACGCCGACGACTACGCCAACTGAGTGTCCCGCTCAACTGCTCTGTGGGAATGCGTCAGGACGTGACGAGGGTCGACGCTAGCCGAAGCTTCCGCTGAACCTTAGTTAATATTCGTCAAGTGTGACGATGTTTGCAGACTTGGTCATGAGACCATTATTTATGTAAGTCTTATACTATTCGAGTTGTATGATGTAACTTTGTATACCATGTTGGTTATGTGATCGCGATGCACTGATCATTGGGATCGTGATCTGTTTACATAACGTGGGCATCTCTGACGGGTAGTCAGAGGGGTCCTCACAGTAGGCCATTTTGTTTCCTTCCACAAAGGTTTAAAGAGAGGTAAGAACGAATACTAGCACTAGAACAAAGAAACACCAATTGAGCTTGACGTAACTCCACCAAAGAGGAGAAACAACTGACTGATTAAAGAATGAAACTGAATGTAGCCGAAGAGGTTCATAACTGCTGAAGTGAAAAGCACCACCTTGAAGACACCTGCAACTATGGTACTACGGAAACCCAGAACATGTGATGTCCTAATTTTAAAATTTAGGTGAGAAGGGAAAACATTGTAACACTTCCTTACCAGAAGAACAGGGAGGGTGGGTGGGGAAAGAAGTAAAAGAACATAATTCCTACTCTCACGTTTAAGAATTTCCTGATAGCTACAAAATATTTTTCTGGACTCAAAAAACGACCAGTAGAAGGGAACCTGAGGGCGTTTAGGCTCTCATACCAACTGTCAGACCCTGAATTCAGGCTACAGAAACAAAACGTATCGGTTGGACCACACAACCAGGAGCATACTTGGTAATACCAACCCAGGAAACAGGCAGGCCTGGCTCGGAATTGGATCATCGGCCGACAACTCCTGGCGACCCCAACGACACATATGTCTCAAGATTGTGCACACAAAAACCCAAAATCCTACCAACTCGTATACTTCAATCATACACGCATGGTATACGAGTCGATTTTGAACAGGTTGGAAACAACAGAATAAACCTAAGACACAAAGAAAAGAAATAATTATCGAACGCTCTCACTGAGCAAATATATCGAATGGCACCAAGAAGAGAACACATGTCCCAACATTACATCATGCAGCGGAAAACATGCCGGTCCGAGTACAGACAAGAAGCAAAGGGCTCAAGGCCGAAACGAAAAGAGAAGGCCCATCCACGCAGTCCACCAGGAAGAAGCCCAGGGGAACTCTAACTACTCGTCGTAGATCTCGTCGTCGAACTCCACGTAGTAGCTCACCCACCTGGTCGTACGGAGAATCCTCAACTGCAGAAAAAACACAGCCCGCGAACGGGTCAATACACCGGAGCGTATCGAACAAGCTTAAGCTAACAAGTTACAAAACTGAAAGACTCCCAAAGTATGGGGTTAGGTGGACTTAGCGGCAGCAGCACTACCAACCTAATAGAGACACGCTATAACTTCCGTCTAATTTAGAGAGGGATAGAGCGCATAAGATAACCATCTACAACTAACACCAATCATAACCCATTCTCGGATTAACCCCCTCAACCAAGTATGAGGAAGCAATTCGGGAAAAACTCACACATTGAACAATTTTAGTTACCAGTTATTGTGAAAGTAATTATATATTACTAGTCAGGTTAATTAACAATGATTAGGTGTAAGTTGTCTATGATCTTATTAGCCAGCATCATCACCAAGTCGTCCATAACCGTGGACACGGCTCATCGATAAGATTAAACCCTGCAGGGGTGCACTACTGGACCCGTACTCGTTCGATCGACCCCAAAAGCAAAGCCAGAAGGTAGGGCATCTCAACACGACAAATCTCTTCTCTATAACCTATCCAGGGAACCGCATGATTGTGTGCACGGCTAATCAGGTCAAGTACCCGCGGGATCGACCTTCAGAGCACTCTAAAAACATGCCACCCTATATGAGAATCGACTACTCCATCATCATGAGATTGTTATGTAACCATATGCATGCATCAAATGGAAAGCCTGAACTACTTGCGGCGCCCTGGATAAGAAGCGGATTAGATCGAAGCCGCCGGGGTTCCATATGGCCTCCCACAAGCGGTTAGTGCGCTCAAAATTGGATCCGAGGACAAGAACTGAGTTCCTAGTTTGACACTTAGCAGAACAAAGCACCTCGCAAGGCCTTCCGCCGGTGCCTTATATTTTAATTAGAATTCCCAACAGAAGATAACATTTTATTAAAGTAGACAATCTATCATGCTAAGTATAAGTGACATAGGACAAACAGACTCGCAGAACCAACCTTAAGCATGCGCTTCGACTCACAAGGCTAACAGATAAACATACAACAGGTTATGGGATGTGGGGATAAAGCTGTATGGGCTGCAGGATAAACATATGATGGGATCGCAATTCAAGAATCGTAAACTAGGATAGCATAGATCAAAAGGCAAGGATGAAAACCAAACAATCATGTAACCGGTTAGCAGAAGCTTGCCTGGCAGCTCGTGGCCCGCCACAAAAGCTGGAACCTCAAGGATGAAAGTATCATCAGCAGACACGTCATCGTCAACCCATAGAAGAGCAAAACACAAACAATAGGAAACATAATCAATACAAAGCAAGTGCGCAAACAATTGATATTGCAATATGGTATGCGATGATTAGGTCACATTTAAAGCGGAGATGAAATCCCAGCAATAAATTATGGTGCAAATTATTTGTGTAACCTACAAATTAAATGTTGTTTAACATATATAGCATGGCATGGTGATCTGATCAATTTAAATGGAATAGGCAATAATTAAATATTTGCCCAACACATTCCATATTTATTATTTAAGTGCAAATTATTTATCTACACGTCAAATTAAATGTTTATTATCATGGCAAGACATGGTGTAGATGATAAGATAAAATTAAATGGAATTAGGGCATTATATATTCATTACCCCTCACATTCCATATTTAATTATTTAGTTGTATTTGTTAAATTAAACTAAGCATTTAAATTAAATGATGCAAAATGACATAAGAATGTTATATTAATGTTCATTGCATTTTTCTGATATTAAAACATATAAATATTATTAAATTTGGAGTTATGGATTAAAATTTATTGCATTTATAGTTTTAGGGTTGTTTCTGTAAATGTGCAGGGACATATCCGTGATGGGAGAATTATCTCTGAGGGCCTAAGTGTGAAACATAAGAGCAGGGGGCTCGAGGTAAAAATGCCAGAACCGAACTGTCTCTGTAGTCTATGACAGGGCGACCCACCTGTCAGGGTTCAAAACAAATAAAATGCTTGACTTTTATTCGCCGAGGCCAGGGTACGAACCGCGCGCGCGGACGGAACGGAGCGGTGCTGTTAGCCACTCGGGCTGGTGTGTGTTTGTGATGTACTATGCGCTGTTTTTTTTTTACATTTAAAGGCGTGGTTTTGTAGACCGATGAAACTGAACTTGAAAAACAGCGACAGTGTGCGGCGGCGGAGTAAAATCGGCCGGCGACGATCAATTTACGGGCGGCGCTGCTGCGTGCACGCGTGTGCCAGGGCGGGAACGCGCGGGGCTTCGTTTTTAGTGCCTAGGATCAGAGGGGAAGCACGGGAGACTCGGGTTGGTGCTCGCCGTGGCGCGGGGTGCCGTGGCCGTGGCGGACTCCGGCGCCGGCGAAATTGGGCGCTACGGCACGCAATTGGAGGGGGATAGAGGACGGAGCGGACGAGGCTCACCTAGAGGAAGCCGGTGGCAAGAGGGGGAGGCGCTGGGAGGCCGGAGTCATCCTATCGGTGCCAGAGACGAAGTGGAGGTGCGCGGCGGCGTCGGAGAAGAGAGCAAGCAGCGGTGTGTCCCGGGTCCGGTCCTCTGCCAACGAAGAAAGAGAAGGGCGCGGCACAGCTGCTGGCGCTAGGACGAGGAAGGAGGCGACCGGAGTCGGCAAACGCGGCGGCGAGAGCTCCGGTGGACTTTCGGTGGAGGAACAGAGGAAGGAGAGGGGCAGCTCTACGAGAGGGGCTAGGGTTAGGGTTTCTCCTGGCGGCTGCGCGAATAAGAAGGAGAGGGAGAGGGAAGTGAGGCAGCGGCCGCTGTGGGGCGCGCCTGGCAGGGAGCCAGCGCCATCGACATGGAAAGCGAGCTCCTCCTCTCTGTCTCCGTGCGTGGAAGGAGATGAGGGAGTGGGTCGGGCTAGGAGGGGATGGCCAGAAGGTGGGCTAGCCTTGGCCCATTGCGGACATGGGAGCCCATCTCCTTTGTTTTTTCTCTCTTTTTCCTTTTCTTTTGTTTTAATCTTATCTTTTTTTGTAGTTTTACAACAAAATAGAAAAGAACACATGATAAAACTTTTGGACAATTTTAATAGTTTCAAAATAGTCAAGTTTAAATACTGGTTTGATTAATTCCAAATATTATGAAAATTCATTTGAATTTTATTTGAAATTGCATTTGAAATTAAATATGGAATTTGAATTTGAAAACAACTTATTTAATTAAATGCAAACACAAAAGGAAAGTTGCCATGATGATCCATTTTATTGCACAAGCAAGCACACATTTTTGGAAAGTTACAATTGGTATGTTACAAAAGCTAGCAACTGTGAAGCGACTAGTCCTCCACAAATTCCTCCCCTCTCGCGGTTAGTAGCAAGACGTTGAGCAATCAGAGCACCCAAGTTATAAGTTCTAACATGGCGCAATGCAGCAGCTAGAAAAGCTAAATCGATAAGCCTAATTTACCAGCTGTCCTTCTAGCTAGAACACATTTAACAATGAAATATGCAAAATAGCGAATGGAAGGAAGATGAATACTCTTTATTTTACCGTCCTCCTTAGAGAAACTCCTCTCATAGCAAATCTCTTCATACGAATCCATCAATGGCCTTGGGTTCCCCTTCAGCTTCTCCAATGATCCTTGATGTGGAACTCTCATCGATAGACAAAATAGCATATTGGAAAGGTTGATCTTCAAGAAAACGTTCCAATCCTGCATTTGCCAAGAGAGTATGGAAATCGTGTGTAATCCCTGCAACCTCCATGAATTGTGTGGGCATGGGTAGATAGCAGGGTATACTCCTTCTTCCCTGCGAACTTTGAACTTCCCTTGCACCACTATCTCACTAGGATCTAGTGCAAATGCATTCCACTCCATGTTCTTAAAATTTTGACAAACACCATAAACATTGATTTTAAGCCAACAAATGAAGGGAAACTACTATAATGACTTGCTATAGGCTTAAGCATGCAGAAAAACTAGTTATTTCAACTTAGAACAAGCATTCAAACTCACTAAACAAGATATCTACAATAGAAAAATACTTCATATATACACCACTAAAGAAATTCTACTTGGATATTCAGAGGAGTCACATACCGGAGAAGAGATGCACCAAATTTCAGCAGCAGAAATTGGTTGAATGTGGAGATAGAAATCACAGGAGATGAGCAGCAAGAACATGAGTTTGAGCTATCCAAAAGTGATTTTTCGTGCAAGAGGGAGGAAGGGGAAGGAGAGAGAGAGTGAGTGGGGGGCCTATTGGCCCCACACCATGTGCTAGCGTGACCAGATGGCTGCCACGCCACCATGTGGTGGGGTGGCCCTGTGGGTCCCCCTGGTTGCTCTTTGGCACTTCCAGGAGCCTCCTTGAAAAATATGATTTTTGATATTAAACATTTAATTTTCTGAGAAACTTTAATTTTTTTCATTTTCTGCTATTTTGCATTATTAAATTCAATATTGAAAAAAAAATCTAACAACAAATTCAACTAAACATTGCACACTAAATAACATTACAGTAGGTAAAACAAGAATGAGAGAAGAAAATTGTTTAGCATCTTTATGCATTTAAAATGCATTTGTTAACAAGGTTGATAAAGTCTTGCCACCAAATGAATTTTACATGACATGAAAGATTAAAACCATATGCGACACTCATGTTACCTTATAGTGAATTGGTATGGATCCAATCATGAGAGTTTTGTATTCTTAATTATATGGGCAATCAATACTTCCCACTCTAATAGACCTCATATTGGTAATTGTATTAACTCCAGGCATTTTATCAACTTTCTTGGGAAAATAAACAGTATGCTCGTTGTCATGAACATTAAAAGTAACTTTTCCTTTATTGCAATCAATAACAGCCCCTGTATTATTTAGAAAAGGTCTTCCAAGAATAATAGACATATTATCATCTTGAGGCATTTTAAGAACAACAAAGTCAGTCATAATTAAACAATTTGTAGTTATTTGAACAGGAACATCCTCACAAATTCCAACATGAACAACAGTAGATTTATCAGCCATTTGCA
Source organism: Poa annua (assembly GCA_026929855.1). Lineage (NCBI taxonomy): Eukaryota > Viridiplantae > Streptophyta > Magnoliopsida > Poales > Poaceae > Poa > Poa annua. The sequence continues at coordinate 32,763,106 of CM049428.1, forward strand.
AATATATATCAGTATGTATCAACTTATCAAGGTAAAGTCTCTTGTATAGAGAGAAAAGCATAACACTTACTCCAGCTCCCAAATCACATAGAGTAGTTTTAACATAATTATTTTTGATGGAGCAAGGATAGTTGGAATACCTGGATCACCTAGCTTCTTTGGAACCTTGCCATTGAAAGAGTAATTAGCAAGCATAGTAGATATTTCCTCATTAGGAATTTTCCTTTGTTACTCACAATATCTTTCATATATTTAGAATAAGGAGACAACTTAATAGCACCAGTCAAAGGAATTTGCAAGAACAATGGTTTCATCCAATCACAAAATTTATTATAATGTTCTTTCTCTTTTTTTAGTTTCTTGGCAGGAAAAGGCATTGGTTTTTGGACACAAAGTTCTCTTTCATTACCAATAAAATCTTCTTTAGTGTACTTTTTATTTTTAGCATGGTTTTCAGGTTCCTCTTCTATTTCTTCTTCATCCGAATTAGCCTGTTTATTATTATCATTGTTATTATCATTATCATTGTTGTGTTCATTACCACTTTCAGTTTCAGCATCAGAAACATATATACTATTAGGATCATTAACAGGTTCAGATGATTCTACAACAGTTTTATGTTTCTTTTTCCTAGAAGGAGAACTAGGTTCATTAACTCGTTGAGAATCTTGTTCAATTCTTTTATAATTTCCTTCAGGATACAAAGGATCTTGAGTTGACTTACCACCTATAGTTGTTACTTCACAAACAAGTTTTTCTTTAGCTATAGAGGCATTCGATAGCAATTCTTTTTGCACTTTAGTGAGTTGATCTATTTGAGTTTGAACCATATGAAAGTGTTTAATGAGCACTTTAACATCATTAGAAGATATATCAACAATATCATGCAAATCACTAATAGCACGAGAATTTTTCATTAAATGATTATCTATTCTCATATTAAAATTGCATTGCTTAGTAATAAAATCATCGAATTCATCTAACCATTGAGCAGCAGGTTTAGAATAAGAGATATCTCTATCATCAAACCTTTGGAGAGAGTGTACCTCAGTTACGGTTGAAGGAGGAATAGGCTTACATAATTCTTCAATATGAGGTAAATACTTCACATTTTTAGATTTAATACCACTCTCCTTGAGAGATCTTTTAGCTTCCTTCATCGTTTCTTCATTTAATTCAATCATACCCCTCTTCTTCGGTGTTGTTCGTGGTGTTTGAGTAGGTTCAGGAATATCCCAATCATCATTATTCTTGCATATCATAGCCAATAATTCCTCAGCTTTTTCGGGAGTCCTTTTCCTGAAAACACAACTAGCAAAACTATCCAGGTATGTCATAGATTCAGCAGTTAGTCCACTATAAAATATATCAAGTAGATCATTTTTCTACAAATCATGGTTCGGCTGGCCCCTAAAAATGGAACAAAAGCGTGTCCAAGCTTTAGGCTATTTCTCAGCTTCATCTTGATTAAAATTATAGATTCTTATGGAAGCATCATGTTGAGCACTAGCAGGAAAATATTTTTGAAAGAAAGCATCAAGCAAACCCTTAGGACTAGTGATGGAACCAGGGGACAAATTAATATACCAGGTTTTAGCTTCTCCTTTGAATGAGAAAGGAAATATTTTAGCAACAAAGTAAGTGTGTCTTTTAATGTCCTCAGCAAATATTCCATTTAAATCAGACAATACATTCATGTGTTCTACAACACTTTCATTTTCAGTTCCATAAAAAGGTTCTCTTTCAACAATAGCTATGTGAGCCAAATCAAGAGAGAAGTCATAAGCTTTATCTTTAATGTTTATAGGAGATGTAGCAAATTATGCATCAGGAGATAATTTAAATCTAACAACACGTTTTTCAACAACTTTCTTAAAAGCACTAGCACATTTCATAGCATTAATTTCTTCACCAAGACCATCATCAAGATCCACATACATATCATCACGCTCATCATAAGTATCACTTGTAAATTCAGGTGACTTAACAGGTGTTTCAGCATTTTCATTAGAATTTCAGCATTTTCAATTTGTTTAGATTTAGCAATAGTAGCATCTAAAAAGGGATCTAATGAACTAGTTTCATCAAGAACAGTAGAAGCATCATCATAAGTAATTTCAGATTCAGCTGTAGTAACAGAACGTGCAGGTTGTGGTGGTGTAGCAAGCTTACTCAACACAGACGGAGAATCAAGAGCAGCAGCGGAGTTCAGAGTTGTACCTCTCCTTGTAGTGGATGGCACGACGGGAAACTTCTTATCAGTATTTCTTCCCATGATGAATAAATTCCAGCGAACAATATCACACTCAGGTGGGCTTACAAATAAAGCTATGCTCCCTGGCAACGGCGCCAGAAAATTGTCTTGATGACCCACAAGTATAGGAGATCGCAACAGTCTTCGAGGGAAGTAAAACCCAAATATATTGATTCGTCACAAGGGGAGTCAAAGAATATTTATAAGCTTTAACAGATGATTTGTCAGATCAGCTGCACCTGTGAGTAGACTTGCTCGAGACAGATTATCAGTAGTACTCGTTTTATAACAGAGACAATAGTGAAATAACAGCAGCAGTAGAAATAAGATAGTGATTGTGATTGCAGTAGACAGCAGGATTAAAATACTGTAGGCATAGGTAAACTACTGGCAATTAAGGTACTTCGTTTATTAAAGTACCGGAGCAAACAATTAACATTATGTGAACACATGTGATCCTCACATCACAGCCATTCCCTCCGGTTATCCCAATTGTTGTCACTTTGGGGCCATCGGTTTCGGACAATAATATGTGTATACAACTCATAGATATGATCTGAAACAATAAATATTCTCATGATACAATAATATGTTCAGATCTGAAATCATGGCACTCGGGCCCTAGTGTCAAGCATTAAGAATAACAAGTTGCAACAATGATGTAAAACACCGATAACGGATACTAGGCAAAAAGCCCTAACGATATTACAGGATATTACAGCTATTACATGAATGATCTCATCCAATCCCTACCATACCCTCAAGCCTACAACGGTGGATTACTCACTCATGGATGGGGGAAACATGGATGGTTGATGGAGAGGTGTTGGCGATGACGATGGTGATGATCCCCTTCGATTCCCCGTCCCGGCAGTGAAGGGGATCGTGTGCAGAAAACAAAAAAATTCCTAGCAACGATATCCTTAAACTAGCCAAGATCTATTCTATGCAGATATAGTAGTACGAACGGAGATCGGAATACGTACCCTTGTAGACCGAAAGCGGGGATTACGTTCCCGCACAAACGTTGTCGATGAAGACCGACGTAGCCGACCTCAAGGTCGTGTAGAGGAAGCAGGCCTCCGAGTACCGCTAGCGCAGCACCTCGCAGGGAGTCGCACACGTACGGTGGAGACGACGCCTCCGAAGCTCCAGTCCAGGACGAGCAGCGGAAGACTTGGACCGGAACACCAGCAGCGCGGCAGCGGGCTATGGTGGAGGAGATCCCCGACTCCTCTTGCTCGGTGCGGCTCCAACTTGGGAACCACGAGATCGAGAGAGAAATCAGGAATTAATTGGTGAATTAAAAGGCTGGGGGTGCCCCTTCTTATATAGGCTCCCAAGGGGAGCCAACCTTGCCAGCCAGGCAATGTGGGACTAACCCCCCACAGCCTGGTTCGGCTTGGGAGGTGCGCCGGCCCCCTGGTGGGCCCCTTTTGGCCCACCTAGGCCGGCCCTCCTGGCCCCCACCGAATTCCCCTAGGCAATTTTCCCCTCTTGGGCCTTCTTTCGTTCGGAAGGCCCATTTAGGGAAATCTGCCTTAATAAATTCGAAAATAAATATATAAAATCATATTTGCATATTAATAACACTAATTAATATCAAACATAATATATATAATATTTCCTAGCTCCGAAAACTCTTTCGGCGCTGCCCGATCTCCATCGGACCTCTCCCGGGACGTTCCCGGTGATCTCCTTCCTTTCCGGTTGTCTTGTCGAAACCCCTTAAGTGTGTTACCCTAGCGGTTCGATATAATATCAGGTATGATCAAGACTCCTCAATGATCAACGACTAATCCGTAGGCCTGGACCCCCTGAATTAATCCCTGAGATATAACGAATGACTTTCATCTATCAAACCTGAACGTGAAGTCTTAGACCTTTTGCCATAGCGATACTTAGCACGTCCGAGCGTCGCTCCATAGATATCTCCATACCTAATCCCGACCTCGTTACCGACGACGCTATCTTCTACTCGTTCATGATCTCATGTCTCCGTGACCTAGTCACATGCTTGCAAGCTCATTAGACATGATCTCACCGAGTGGGCCCGAGAGTATCTATCCTGCTATGCGGACTGGCAAATCCCGCTCTTGACCCCTCGTCTCAATACTCCTTTCCAATACCCAAAAGTATCACCGTTATTGTCATACTAAATAAGATACGACGTTTGGTGCAATCAAAGTATCTTCGGGGAATATCAATAAGAGTTGATCTCACGGTCAAAGGTGTAACGACTATGTTCTCCAAATCTGGGTATGTCCATGTGGGGACCCCGGACTAGCTGTCCGAAATACCCTTGTGCCTACAACATCAGCGATCCCGTGATCAGTCTGTCGCTGGGCACCATCGACTGGTATCAAAAAAGAACATCCATAATTACCGAAAGAATTACTTACTTGAGTGAAGCCATAATCTTCAATAAGTTATTGCAGCGGAAAACACCAATCAACGTGGGGCCCGAGTCATTTGCCAAGACACCTACAGGCAGCTGACTGGGAAGACGGCCTAGTTCGCAAAGACGTCATCGGTCTCTCGGTCTTCATCATACTTCTTCTTGAACACTGGACATGGGAATATCCAGGGACACAGCCATGAGTACATTTACGTACTCGCAAACCACCCCAACATGAGCATGCGCAATTCTTTTATTTGTTTAAATAAAACTTTGTTTGCCTTGAAAACTCTATATCTTTATTAAAAAGGAAAGGAAGTCTGCAGAACTTTTCCCATAAATCTGCCTTTGTAAGAAGTCTCTCTAAAACTTTTTCCCAAAGGGGGGCATCTTTGTTGAAAAAGGTAAGAAGTCTCTTTAATAAACATTTTATCGAAAAATCACCATTTTATCTGTTTCTCCAAAACTCCTCCTTTTCCTGACCATAAACCGTCATGATACATATTCTCCAACAACCTCATACCGATCCGTTGGTATAGGTGTATGGAACATTCTCCACTTCCTTTTTCTTTTAAAACTCAAACCTTTTCCAAGACTATCTCCAACAACCTCATACCGATCCGTTGGTATAGTGTATGGATCATTCTCCACTTCATTTTTCTTTTTAAAACTCAAATCTTTTCCAAAACTTGCACATGGTCGAAGTAGGGCCTCTCAACTGTCCATATCCGAGGACTCGGCTATTCGAATAGTTTAATTACCCTCTGCAGAGGTAGCACGCTTTTCCCACACTCATCCGATAACTCATCGTGTCCGCCACGCTTCGCCATACCCGTGGTATGCGAAGTTGAGTCACCGACCCTAGTCTTTCCTTTGCTCATGCTAGTAAGGATCCTGCCCCTATGACCCATCCCATCTACACTCAGTCCAGTTTCCCGTCGGAAACCCTAAGCGTGAGGACTCATAGGTTTTATCTGGCGGTGTATACGGACATCCTTCTATCCTCCTCTTTATCTACTCATAGATTTTTGAGCGAGGACCCAGGTCAGGGTTAGGTCACCAAACCATTCCCTCATGCATAACAGAGTCATCTCCGTTGATGCAGTGCCCCATACTAATAAGAGCAAACTATATGACTAGGCCCCTTTCCCATATGTGGGTAAATGTGGTCGCGCAGAGTATCGGCTGATCGACGTAAGTACTAAGACACAATGTGCTTTTCTCAAAAACCACTTTTCTCCATTTCTTTTCTTCAACACCATATCATAGTGCTTTATATCCACACAAGTTTTCAAAGGAGTTTTGAATAAACAAATCTTGGTTTTTCCATCCTATAGTTTGAAAAAGAATTTCCATCTAATATCTCCATACAGGGTGTCAAAATAATATACTGGTATTTTGGGAAAAAGGGTTTTCAAACTCATAGCCTTAGTGGCAACCACCACTTAAATCACATATGCTCTTTATAAGTAAAACATGTGAACCAAAATAGGCGTATAAAGATGCAAGCTCAGGGAATAGCTTGCCTGATTCCAGTATGATGTTCTTGGACTTCTTCTCACCGCTCAAGAGATAAATATCATCCTCCTCCGATAAATCCTTTCCAAATACCACTCCGGTAGCGTTTATAACTAGCGTCGCAACATGAAATAAACAACACGCAATAAGCAAACCAAATCACGAGTGGCATATAAACAAGGGACAAACCACAAGTATCCAACTAATCACTCAAGCCACATACATAGCACTAGTTTAATCAAGCAACGAACTAAATCTATATTTACTAGGGCATTATACTCACAGGAGTATAAGACCATACACATGCCAAAATATAGAGCACCAAGGCATCCTCAATTAGAGGTAATTAGTAACCACTTTTCTCTGATCAGAAAATACTTCAGACAAAAGTTAAGTCACCAATTAATCTCTATAATTTAAACACCTCACCAAGCTAAGGTGGAGACACTAACAAGATATTTAAGCTATTATTTCACCCCAAGACTATCAAGCCATGCAAACATATTACTCACCAATGTGTCTAACCACTAACACTAACAGTACTAACATATTATAACATGCCAAACTACAACAACTAGCAAGCAACAGCAGCACAACAATCATTACAGCAATCCAACCTTAAATGCTCTAAATAGTCACTTCATATATCAAGCAGCACAATTTGGTTTCAATTTAATTGAATTAGCCATTATTTGATTATGTCTTACTTATGGCAGAAACTAGTTGAACATGTTTAATTACATATCTTAAGTTCTGTTGATCACAAAAATACAAACTAAATTTCTACAGAAAGCTACAGATGTATAGAAGACAACACAATTGGATTTGGGTCAACTGGAGTTACCAAACTCCCTACACAATGGTCTCAATCCAGAAGCATACTAATCAAGTTTTAGCTATCAATTACATCCTGTTGTTCTAAAAATTAAATCCTTTTAGGGGTGACTAACCATAACTAAATGTGACTCAATAAAATTGGTCTCCACTAATTTGGACTAACAGAGTATCAGAAACAAACAAGTTTAGATTTTAAACCCTTCGTGGTATTTTGAATAATACATTTTAATTATTGATCTAAATGAGGTGAAACCACTTGGGTTGGTTAGAAAACTTCATAAGCTTTCCAGAACATTTTAATTTGATTAATTTGGAGTTATAAATATCAAGATATTGAATTTACACACTTAACCCTATTTCTGTTATTTGTAGTATTTACAGAAAAAGGCCAGAAAAGACCCAAACCTTCTAATTGTCACCACAGTAAATCAGTGACTCCTAAATTCAAACCAATCTAGGGATATGTTCCCCTACACATATAGAATACAAACCAATTGAATTCATTCCAAAATTCATCTCCTAAAAATCTACAAAATTCACCAAAATTCCACTGGTGTGTTTACAAGAATGGATAGAACTTCTGTTTTATGTTTCATTTGCATGCAAGGCTTAAATATCTAGAAAGGTGTCACTTCAGGCTATCCATAGAATTTTAGTTTGCAATATTTGGATTTATAAAACTCTAGATATTAACTATTTAGTGAAAAAGATACTTTTTACAAGATTGAATCTAGACAGCACTTAAAGTCATATTTTTGCAAACAACCAGTGTGGCATGTTTAAGAAAACACACAGGAATACTACAAAATTTGAATCAATCAATTTTAATATTCGAGGATTAAACGGTGGATTAAAACCTAGAGCATAGTTAACAGGAATTAATAAGATGAAAAATGGATTTGACTGGGAAAAAGTTCAACGGGCCAGAACCGACCCAGATCCGGCCGTGCGGCGCAAAACGCGGCCCAGCCAGCGGCCCAGACATGAGGCGAAGCGGTACGCCGGCCTTCGTCTTCCTCCCGAACGAGCACGGCGAGCCGGAGCTTCGGGCGGGAACGGCGACGGCGACTCCGGGGCCCTAGGAAGAAACGGCGATGCCCAATAAATAGAGCAGAGGGAAGGGAGCACGGGGTGCAGAAATGGCGGGGAATGGTGGACGGAGCTGCTCACGTTCTTGAAGAAAAGGCGGCGGCCGGAAAGGGGGAAGACGCGGACGGCGGCGACGATTCCGGGCGACCCGCGGCGATTCCCTGCACGGGGACGTAGAGGACGACGAGGCGGTTATGGTGGCGGTCTCGGTTTGGCCCGGGGAGGCTCGAGTCGCCGGCGGTGCGCGGCGGCGTTCTCGGGCGGGCGCGGTGCCGTGGGGAAGAGAGGAGGGAAACAGAGAGGGAGAGAGAGCCGGGGAGCAGAGGAGCGGGGCTCGGGGGGGGGGGGGGCTTCTTATCCACGTCGAAGGGGAGAGGAGAGGGGGGGTCCGGGCGGACGAGACAGGGACAGGGATGGCCGCGGCCGGCGTCGGCGTGCTCTGCCGCACGGTCGGTCGAGCAGGGGAACATCGAGGGGGAGGGGCACGGTCGCGGAGGAGCAGGGCCGAGGGCGGCACGGTGTCGTGCCCCGCGACACGGCAGGAGGAGCACCGCAGCAAGCGGGGGTCCGGCAGGGGACGCGGCAGCGAAGGGGGCGAGGAGCACGGCGGCACTGGCCACTGTCGCCATGCCTCTCCACAGGGAGATGGCGATTTTGCCAATACCCCCTCGCAGAATATTCTTCCACTTTCACAAACCAGTCCTTTTATTAATTCATTTAAATCCAGTAGCATTTCAAGGATTTATTTGAGGCACTAAAATATTTTAGAAAAATTTGAAAATATTCATGAGGCTTCCTATATATATGTAGAAGCTCCAAAAAATTTGGTATTTTAAAATAAAATGTTTTGAATAACTTTTGTTCACAGGGTTTAAATATGGAATTTTTCTTAAAAACAAATTTATAATCCTTTAGAGATTTTAAAGCAAGTTCAAAATATTATCTTTGAACTCTTGGAACTTCCTTGACAAATATATTAACTTCAATTAATTTATAAGTTCATAGAGAAAATATTTGTTTGAAGGAAATAGATAGTTATGTAGGGAAAATAATTTATTTAGATCATTTCTTCAACTCCTGATCTAAATTTCCATTTGTTGAATAATTTTAGGAGTTTTGCTTTATTTAAGTCACATACCAAATTTGTTGTCAAGTGTGTGTTTTAATTTATTGCTCTAGCACATTGAATTAATTATACTCACAAGCAACAACACAACAAGATCACATCAATCACAAGGATGATGCATTCAAGACAAACAAGTCACACACACAAAAAGGAGCAGCCATACAATGTCAAACATAGCAATGGGAAGGGAAACACCATCATCAATGAAACATTTCAAAAAGTTTTTGTTGGTTCTGAGTTTTGGGTCTGGTAAAAATAAGTTTTTCTTGGTTCCAAAATTTGGGATGTTACAGTCCACCACATCACTCTCCAGCGATATGACTCTCATTGCCGACCGGCGCCATGCCCCATGACCGGGAAACCTCGATCATCAATCGCGCAACGAAACTAGTCTTAGTAGAGGCTACTAGGGACCTGGTTGTTTACGTATCACACCCGTATTAATGTTTCCGCTTAATACGGTTCCAACATGACATAAAAATCTATTATGAACAAACGAGATATGATAAAGAATACACTTTATTAATTGCCTCTAGGGCATATCTCCTTCAGTCTCCCACTTGCACTAGAGTACAATTAAATCTAGATTACAACTTGGTAAAAGCCTAACACCCATAGCTAACTGGTGCTGTTCATGCTTATCAAGCGGAAGAGGCTTCGTCAGCGGATCTGCCACATTCAGATCCGTATACACTTTGAAAATCTTCACATCGCCTTCTTGTACGTACTGACGTATCACGTGGAAGCGTCGGAGAATGTGTTTGGCGGTGGAGTGAGACCTTGGCTCCTTGGCGTTCGCAATGGCACCCGTATTGTCGCAGAAGAGGACCACGGGGTCTTGCACGCTCGGGAACACTCCAAGTTTGATGACGAACTTCCTCAGCCACACAGCTTCATTCGCGGCCTCACAGGCAACAATGTACTCCGACTCCATTGTAGATTGTGCGACTATGGGTTGCTTCCCACGTCTCCAGCACACGGCGCCTCCATTCACCTTGAACACATAACCTGTCTGTGACTTACTGTCATCGGGGTCTGAGCAGAAACTTGCATCTACGTAACCCGTTACGCCAAGTTCCTCATCGCAGCCACCATACACAAGGAACATTTCCTTTGTCTTATTGAGATACTTAAGAATGCTCTTAACAGCTACCCAATGCGGCATTCCAGGATTACTCTGGAACCGGCTTGTCAAACTTAGAGCTAATGCCACATCTGGTCTAGTACTCAACATTGCATACATGATCGATCCTATGGCTGAAGCATAAGGATGTTTCGTCATTTCGGCCTTACCCAGTTCCGTCACCGGACACTGCGCATCCGCAATATCTTATTCTTGATAACCGGCAGAGAACCCTTCTTTGCCTTCTCCATATGAAAACGCTTCAATATTTTATCAAGATAAGTACTCTGACTTAGTGCTAATAGGCGCCTTGATCTATCACGGTAGATTTTTATGCCTAAAACATACGCAGCTTCTCCTAAGTCCTTTATGGAAAACTTACTGTTTAAATAAATCACGCTATTCAGAAGTTCCACATCATTCCCTATTAGCAATATGTCGTCAACATACAGTGCTAAGAACACAACCGAGCTCCCACTCATTTTCTTGTAAATACAGGTCTCTTCCACATTCTGGATAAATCCAAAACCTTTGATTACCTCATCAAAGCGAAGATTCCAGCTCCGAGATGCCTGCTTCAATCCATAGATGGATCGCTGAAGCTTGCACACCTTGTTAGCACTTCCTGGATCGACAAAACCTTCCGGCTGTACCATGTACAACTCTTCCTCAATGTTTCCATTCAGGAAGGCCGTTTTGACGTCCATCTGCCAGATTTCATAATCATAGTAGGCAGCTACCGCTAACAAAATCCGAATAGACTTAAGCATCGCTACCGGTGAAAAAGTTTCATCGTAGTCAATTCCATGAACTTGTCGGAAACCCTTCGCGACAAGCCGAGCTTTATAGACGGTCACATTACCATCAGCATCAGTCTTCTTCTTAAAGATCCACTTATTCTCGACGGCCTTGCGCCCTTCGGGAATATCCACCAAGGTCCACACTTGGTTATCATACATGTATCCTATTTTGGATTTCATGGCTTCAAGCCATTTCTCGGACTCTAGACTCTCCATCGCCTCCTTGTAGTTCGTAGGTTCGTCTTGCTCGACTAGCATGACGGTGCAAACCATATTGCCATACCACTCTGGTGCGATCCTAGATCTACCAGACCTACGAGGTAGAACATCTTCCTCGACAGTTTCTCCCACTCCTTCCACAGAGGACGTTTCTGGAATTGCTTCCGTTGCGCCACTCGGAATCTCGAGTTCAGGATCAACGATTTCATCGAGGTCTACCTTCCTCCCACTTACTCCTTTCGCGAGAAACTCCTTCTCTAGAAAGGTACCGGTCTTCGCGACAAAAGTTTTGCCCTCAGCTTGGTTGTAGAAGGTGTACCTAACGGTTTCCCGCGGATATCCTACAAAGACGACTTTCTCCGACTTCGGCTCGAGTTTGTCGGGCTGTAGTTTCTTAACGTACGCCTCACAACCCCAAACCTTCAGAAACGATAACTTAGGCTTGTGGCCATACCATAATTCATACGGTGTCGTTTCAACGGACTTGGACGGAGCCCTATTTAAAATGAATGCGGCTGTTTCTAACGCATAACCCCAGAAGGACACTGCCAGATCGGTAAGAGACATCATAGATCGGACACTATCCAGTAGAGTAGGATTACGTCGCTCGGACACACCGTTACGCTGCGGAGTTCCGGCGGGCGTAAGTTGGGGTACTATGCCACAACTCTTCAGATGTGTGCCAAACTCAAAACTCAAGTACTCTCCACCGCGATCGGACCGGAGATGCTTGATTTTCTTATTAAGCTGATTCTCAACTTCACTCTGGAATTCTTTGAACTTTTCAAACGTTTCAGACTTGTGTTTCATCAAATAGATATAACCGTATCTACTCAAGTCATCAGTGAAGGTGACGAAGTAACGATAACCATTGCGTGTCGAAACGCTCATTGGTCCACATACGTCTGTATGTATGATCCCCAACAAATCCGACGCCCGTTCAACGAAACCTTTAAACGGTGTCCTGGTCATTTTGCCCATGAGGCATGGTTCACATGTATCGAGGGATCCGAAATCCAACGAGTCCAAGAGTCCATCGGAGTGGAGTCGCTTCATGCGCTTTATACCAATATGACCAAGACGGCAATGCCACAAAAACATGGCGGTATCGTCACTACACTTAATTCGTTTGGACTCTATGTTATGGATGTGAGTACTACGATCGAGATTCAACAAGAATAAACCATTACTCTCGGGAGCATCAACATAAAAGATATCATTCATATAAATAGCACAATTGCTTGTCACTGATTTAAATGAATAACCGTCTTGTAACAGGCAAGACCCACTTATAATGTTTACACTCAAGGATGGCACAAAATAACATTTATTTAAAACCAAAACTAATCCCGATGGTAGATGCAGAGGGAGCGTGCCGACAGCCACCACGTCGACTCTCGATCCGTTGCCGACGCGCATCGTCACCTCATCCTTCGCCAGCCGCCTTCTATTCCGTAACTCCTCCTGAGAGTTACATATATGAGCAACAGAACCAGTATCAAATACCCACGTATTGCTCCGGGCGTATGTAAGGTACACATCTATAACATGTATATCAAATATACCTTGCTCTTTGTCGACTGTCTTGCCAGACTTCCTATCCTCCAGATACTTGGGGCAGTTGTGCTCAGGTGATCCGATGGTTACCTCCATCTTCTTCAGCTTGATTTCTAATTCGGCCACTTCGAGCATCTTCAGGATTTCCGACAGGGGTTTTGACGTCCCTTTCATGCCGTAGTCCACTATGGCGTTCTTATAGCTAGGGGGCAGAGAAATCAGCGCCCTATCAATCACCAACTCTTCTGGGATCACACTTCCCAGATCACTCAGAAGTCGAGCGCAGCCAAACAACTTGGCCAAGTGCTCACTGATATTGCCGTGCTCTTCCATCTGGGCTGAGAAGAAAAGCACAGTTGCCTCGTACGTCTCAGCCTTGACTTGTCGTGCAAAAACAACCATGAGTTCAGTGATTATTTCATAAGCACCCTTGTTCATGAAGCGGTTTTGCAGGTCAGCCTCCATGGCAAAGAGCATACCACTCTGGACATAAGAAGAAATCTCCGCTTTTACCCCATGGACAATCCTTTCGATTTCCGGGGTAGTGCTGGGAAGATCACCTAAGGGGGAATCAAGGATGTAGGCCACCTTGTGGGTTTCAAGGATGGACTTCAGATCGCGGAACCAGGACACGAAGTTAGACCCATCGGTCTTAAGCTTCTCTTTCTCAATGAACAGGTTCAGGTTAAAGGAGGGGTGAGACATCTACAATGGAATTTGCAACAACATAAGACTTTGTTCATAATACTTTTGAATTATAGTATTTTAGAAAATAACTGACATAACTCCCACTCAAACGAACATCCCTCCTGGTCGTTTAAGCGATTACACGACCCCCATCCATTGCACCACCCCTCATCATCAAAGCCGGCGGCACAACTTCAGGAGTAGACAAAATCGTCCGCCACACCAATTTTGTGACTCGTGCTCGACCTTTCGGTCTTCCTGTTCCGAGGCCATACCTCTGAGTATGCTAGGCTCGCCACCAAAGACCTCCACGCTGACGCTTGTGCAACATGGCTTACACCCACCGTATGCGAACGAAGATATGTATGACACCCGATCATCACGGCCTGCCTCATAACGTAGAACTTTATTGGTGGTGCGCGTTGAAGGGAGAACACTAGTGGTATTTTGAAGGGATCATCTTATTCAGCTACCGCCGTGTAACACACAATCACACAAAAATAAGATGCACACAAAACATCAAATGTAATGCAATGTGATATAGTCCATCGCGCCATGGTCTTCTTGGCGCCCGCAGTTTATAAACAATTTAATAAACCTACCTTGACCATATCACATAGCCTTTCCGACCAGGCCAGGCCGAATCGGGCCACCACTTGGGATGGGAATGGCTCAGCCCACATGCATCATTTGATGAAAGCACCCCTGCAAAATAAAGTTAGACGCTTCTACTTTATCTTTTGCATATTTTACGTGGCTTGGGGCTTTCGTAAATAGAACCGCTTCATACCTACGAATCTTATGACCAGAACAACGATCCAATAATTGCATGTTTAAGCATCCCTTTCAGGCCCTCCATTGAAAATGCGAAGACCAACTAAAGAGAGAGAAACTGTCACCCGCCAGCCACAGATACGGTACAAGCCGTATGTCAGTAGTGGAACCAGTCTCGCGTAAGCGTACGCGTAAAGTCGGTCCGGGCCGCTTCATCAACTCAATGCCGCTGGAATACACAAGTGCACGCTAGAGGGTAGCAAATAACAGGAACGATGCCCCCGTGCAGAGCACGGGTTCTAACAGCGTACAGCTATATCTTACGATAGATCGGCTCTGATACCACTGAAGGGGATCGTGTGCAGAAAACAAAAATTTTCCTAGCAACGATATCCTTAAACTAGCCAAGATCTATTCTATGCAGATATAGTAGTACGAACGGAGATCGGAATACGTACCCTTGTAGACCGAAAGCGGGGATTAGACGTTGTCGATGAAGACCGACGTAGCCGACCTCAAGGTCGTGTAGAGGAAGCAGGCCTCCGAGTACCGCTAGCGCAGCACCTCGCAGGGAGTCGCACACGTACGGTGGAGACGACGCCTCCGAAGCTCCAGTCCAGGACGAGCAGCGGAAGACTTGGACCGGAACACCAGCAGCGCGGCAGCGGGCTATGGTGGAGGAGATCCCCGACTCCTCTTGCTCGGCGCGGCTCCAACTTGGGAACCACGAGATCGAGAGAGAAATCAGGAATTAATTGGTGAATTAAAAGGCTGGGGGTGCCCCTTCTTATATAGGCTCCCAAGGGGAGCCAACCTTGCCAGCCAGGCAATGTGGGACTAACCCCCCACAGCCTGGTTCGGCTTGGGAGGTGCGCCGGCCCCCTGGTGGGCCCCTTGTGGCCCACCTAGGCCGGCCCTCCTGGCCCCCACCGAATTCCCCTAGGCAATTTTCCCCTCTTGGGCCTTCTTTCGTCCGGAAGGCCCATTTAGGGAAATCTGCCTTAATAAATTCGAAAATAAATATATAAAATCATATTTGCATATTAATAACACTAATTAATATCAAACATAATATATATAATATTTCCTAGCTCCGAAAACTCTTTCGGCGCTGCCCGATCTCCATCGGACCTCTCCCGGGACGTTCCCGGTGATCTCCTTCCTTTCCGGTTGTCTTGTCGAAACCCCTTAAGTGTGTTACCCTAGCGGTTCGATATAATATCAGGTATGATCAAGACTCCTCAATGATCAACGACTAATCCGTAGGCCTGGACCCCCTGAATTAATCCCTGAGATATAACGAATGACTTTCATCTATCAAACCTGAACGTGAAGTCTTAGACCTTTTGCCATAGCGATACTTAGCACGTCCGAGCGTCGCTCCATAGATATCTCCATACCTAATCCCGACCTCGTTACCGACGACGCTATCTTCTACTCGTTCATGATCTCATGTCTCCGTGACCTAGTCACATGCTTGCAAGCTCATTAGACATGATCTCACCGAGTGGGCCCGAGAGTATCTATCCTGCTATGCGGACTGGCAAATCCCGCTCTTGACCCCTCGTCTCAATACTCCTTTCCAATACCCAAAAGTATCACCGTTATTGTCATACTAAATAAGATACGACGTTTGGTGCAATCAAAGTATCTTCGGGGAATATCAATAAGAGTTGATCTCACGGTCAAAGGTGTAACGACTATGTTCTCCAAATCTGGGTATGTCCACCACATCACTCTCCAGCGATATGACTCTCATTGCCGACTGGCGCCATGCCCCATGACCGGGAAACCTCGATCATCACTCGCGCAACGAAACTAGTCTTAGTAGAGGCTACTAGGGACCTGGTTGTTTACGTATCACACCCGTATTAATGTTTCCGCTTAATACGGTTCCAGCATGACATAAAAACCTATTATGAACAAACGAGATATGATAAAGAATACACTTTATTAATTGCCTCTAGGGCATATCTCCTTCAGGCAGGGTGCCGGAACAGAGACTTCTGGTCCCCGAACTAAGGTTCGCGATGGCGGCGGCGTACGGAGATGTTTTTGTCAAAAGTGGATACCCCACGTGGGTTTTTAGGTCAGGAGGGTTAAGTAGCCGCGAGGAGGCGAACGAGGTGGTCCCACCACCTGCTGGCGCGGCCAGGAGCCTGCCGAGCCAGGAGGTGATGTGGATCCCTCCTAACTCTTCTCCGTTTGGTGTTCGTGGTTCTTGGTCCCTTCCGGATAGAAAACGACTTCCAGGTGTTTTTCGGGCTTTTTCATAAAGTTGATATTTCTGCACAAAAAGGAGACACCAGGGTAATTCTACTGAAAACAGCGTTAGTCCGTGTTAGTTGCATTCAAAACACACAAATTAGGGGTAAAACAATAGCTAAAGTGTTCGGGAAAGTAGATACGTTTTGGACGTATCATAGAGTACTGGAGCAAAGCATTAACACTTGGTGAAAACATGTGATCCTCACATCACAGCCATTCCCCTTGGCTGCCCCATTTATTGTCACTTTGGGACCTTGGGTTCCGGACAATGACATGTGCATACAACTTGTAGATACAATCTAAGCAGTAAATATAAAGCTCAAATATAAGATCATGCCACTCGTGCACTAGTGACAAGCATTAAACATAACAAGATTGCAGCAACAATAACTTACATAGATAGACTGATCATAACGTTACAATTCATCGGATCCCAACAAACACAACACTGACATCATATGGATCTCAATCATGCAAAGCAGCTCATGAGTACATTGTATTGAAGTACATGGGAGAGAGAGTACCAACTAGCTACAGCCTAGAACCCGTAGTCCATGGGGGAAATACTCACATACCATCATGGAGTTGAAGTGCAGGCGGTGGAGTCGATGTAGATGGCTCCGGGGGTCAATCCCCGTCCCGACAGGGTGCCGGAACAGGAACTTCTGACCCCCGAAACTTGTCGGCGATGGCGGCGGCGCTCGGGACCCGTGGAGGAAAATATGAACACCGTGCTAGGTTTTTGGTTCGGGAGGTATATATGGGCGAAAGGGCGAAGGCGGTGGAGCGCCCGGGGCCCCACACCACGTGTCGGCGCGGCCAGAAAGGCTGTCGCGCCTGGACCAGGTGTGGGCCCCTTGGGCTCCGTTTTCGTCTCCTCTTCGGTGCTCTGGAACGTTCCCGGTGAAAAACGGACTTCAGAAAAGAAATCGTCCAATTCCGAGAATATTTCCTTAAGTACTTTTCTAAAACCAAAATAACAGAAAACAGGGAACTGGCACTGTGGCATCTTGTTAATAGGTTAGTCCCAGAAAATGCATAAAACCATATAAAATGTATATAAAACATGTAATAACTTGGTATAATATAGCATGGAACATAAGAAATTATAGATAAGTTGGAGATGTATCAGGGAGGCGCTATTGACAGCTTGTAGGATGTAAGTGGGTGTTCAAGAAAAAGCTTAGTCCTGATGGTAATATTGATAAGTACAAGGCGCGGCTTGTGGCCAAGGGTTATACCCAGAAAGAAGGAGAACACTTCTTTGATACTTACTCACATGTGGCTAGACTGACCACGATTCGGGTGCTACTTTCATTGGTTGCCTCGCACCGTCTTCTCGTTCATCAAATAGACGTTAAGACAATTTTTCTAAATGGAGAGTTAGACGAGGAAATTTATATGGATCAGACAGATGTGTTTGTAGTACCGGGTCACGAAGCAAAGGTGTGCAAGTTATTGAAGTCTTTATATGGCCTTAAGCAAGCTCCTAAGCAGTGGCGTGAGAAGTTTGAAAGAACTTTAACTGCTGCAGGTTTCGTTGTTAACGAATCGGATAAGTGTGTATACTATCGCCATGGTTGGAGCGAGTGAGTTATTCTATGCATGTCTATATGTCGATGACATACTGATCTTTGTAACCAATCTTGATATAATCAAGGGGGTCAAAGATTTCTTATCTCCTGTTTTGAGATGAAGGATCTTGGAGTAACTGATGTTATCTTAACCATCGAGCTACTGAGAGACGGTGATGGTGGGATTACACTCCTTCAATCCCAGTATGTGGAAAAGATCTTGAGTCGCTTCGGGTATGACGACTGGAAGCCTTCTCCGACACCATATGATCCTAGCGTGATGCTTCGAAACAACAATCGTGTTGCTAGAGATCAACTGAGATATTCTCAGATCATTGGCTCGCTTATGTTTTTGGCATGTGCCACGAGGCCTGACATCTCTTTTGCTGTAAGCAAGTTGAGCCGGTTAGTTTCCAACCCGGGAGATGATCATTGGAATGCGCTTGAGAGAGTTATGTGCTATTTAAAAGGCACTTTGAGCTATGAAAATTCACTATTCTCGTTATCCTAGGGTACCAGAAGGTTATAGTGATTCAAATTGGATATCTGATGCTGATGATATTAAGGCCACAAGTGGTTATGTGTTTACACTCGGTGGTCGAGCTGTTTCCTGGAAGTCTTGCAAGCAGATCATCTTAACGAGGTCAACTATGGAAGCATAACTCACAACGTTAGACACAACCACTTTTGAAGCAGAGTGGCTGCCTGAGCTTTTGATGGACTTATCTGTGGTTGAAAAACCAATACCCTCTATCCTTATGAACTGTGATAATCAAACTGTGATAGTTAAGATTAAAAGTTTTAAGGATAATATAAAGTCATCAAGGCATGTGAAGAGGAGATTAAAATCTGTCAAAAAATTGAAGAACTCTGGAGTTATTGCGTTGGATTATATCCAAACGTCTACGAACTTAGCAAATCCCTTCACAAAGGGTTTATCACGTAATGTGATAGATAGTGCACCGAGGGAGATGGGTTTTAGATCCACACTATAAGTTGTCCAAAGTGGTAACCTAATCTATGTGATCGGAGATCCCATGAAGTAGAAGTGGGAGACAAGTTGTTGGTCGGCTGGGAGGAGAGTATCCTTGCATTTTACTATCCCACTTCGCAAAGATGCAATACTCTCATGATCTGCATGGAAGTTTGATATTTATCTTAATGTGTTCCAAGTGGCTTACCTTTATAAGCGGAGACGTTGTCCTAGAGAACATCTCTTGAGGAATACACCTATATGAGTCTTAATGTTAAACGTCGCAGTCTATAAGAGTTGCGTGCTCTTTAATAAACTCATGAAAGGCCTTGGAGTATGACGTATAAGCTCCACCCACGGGGAAGCCTTGCAGTAGCCTAGTATCGGTCAAGGGCTTGTGTGAAACTAGTTGGCAACAAACTTGTAATTCAAGGCATAGTCCACTATTCAAGTTGTGGTCTAGCGTAGCATTAGTTTCTAAGTGGAAGTTCAACTTAACAGTCTCCACTAAACACCGGTATATAAAACAATATTTTGGAAAAAAGTGGTATAATGTGTCAATGAGACTTTGTGGGGGATTGCTGGAATTTTAGTGTACTTGGGCCAATGCCCAACTAAAATCCAAAATTCTCTTGGCCCATTCTAGTTGGCTGGTTGAGTGAGTACGTGACTAATGTTTATCCCATACTGCTTGTGGAGAGTGAGTTGCACCACTTTATATATTGTGATGCTCTAGTACTAGTATGAGCTAGCAAGAGTAAGAGAAGATGAAGAGTGGCACACACGCTCCTCCTCCTCGCTCGCCTCGTCAGGACACGTCACCTTACGACGCGTCACGGGTTGCGGGAATCTCGCTGAGCCGAGCTTATATTTTTGCTGTTCGGGAAAATTAACAATCATTGATTAGTAATTAACATACGCGCTAATTACCTTGCCGTTTTCGATTCCTCTAGGATCGTGAGGCGTCAACGACTCGATCGTGGCTTACTGCCCACGTCCTACCCGACCCGCACTATATATTCAGGCAGAGGAAAACCCTAGCCGCCACCACGCGATACATGGTCTCACACCCTTACAGAACCTTGCGATGCCGTCTTCCAAGTCTTCTCCATCCCGTCTTCCAGCGTGCACCAGTTGAAGGGACAGTAGGCCTCCGGAACCCCGCCTCTTGTGATCCTGTACGGGAGAGGGGCGGTCAGGTTTTTGGGGAGAGCACTCGCACGACTACTGGCTTCGACTTCTTCCCCAACGATGACTTCTTCCCCAACATCGCCAGCGTCTTCATCGATGACATGGGCGACACGGAGAACTCCAGTGGTGCGGCTGCCGCTGCACTGTACATATTCACGATCTTACTATATGATGGTTTACTAGAGTTCCTAGTTGTAGTATGTGCTCTAGATTTAATCTGTTTATATAATGTTTGCGTAGATCGCATGATTAGTGTAATCTGTATTATTCTAATCATAAATTGTTTACTTTTTCGCGAATTAAATCATATGCTAAATCGCCTAATTATTCAAAACGACTACAACATCCAGAAGGAGTCCATGCTTCACCTGGTGCTGCGCCTCCGTGGTGGTAGCAGAGGCGGCTACCCTCAGTACCTGACCATCGACCTCCGCATCCTCGCGCAGAAGTACAATAAGAACAAGTTTGTCTGCCGCAAGTATGCACTCAGTGAACCTTGTTTCCGGACTCTGTGGTTACTTATTAGTATGAGTGGATCTCTATGTATGTAAGCCTACGAATGATTTGTATTTCATGGTCTTTTCTGAGATGCACGTGTTATGTGAAAAATCTGTATAATAGAGTTGTGTTGATTTTTATGCCATGTACCGTAGTAATGTGCCGGTGTTAGACTAATTTTGGGTAGAAAACTAACTCTTGGCATTCTGTGTAACCCTTAATTGGAACAGTGGTGCGTGTGCCACTTTTAGAGGTTGATGCCTTGCATCACCTTTCATTCGTCACCTTCCCTTCTTTGTATTAGCATACATTTGTGCATTAATAACTTGCTTGGATTTATGTGGTTGATAATGATGGATAAGAAGTAAGTGGTAAATTTATTTGTTTGTCATTTATGCATGTATAGGAACTCACTGGCCATTTCAGTATGTTAGTGCATGCTATTTTCCATTTTGCATGTTTTTCCTTGTGTATTTTAGCCTAGTTATCATATAGCTCAGTTGGGTATTTGTTTGGAACAAATAGTTATATTGTTATTTAATACCGGGGACCAAAAAAAGCGGACTCCCTTCTAATCCTCCATCCTGCTTGTTTTGCTGTTCTTTTAAGTACATATGTCATGAAGAAGCATATGGCGCTTGCATTTTACCATTCTCCGATGATGGCCGCCTCCTCCTCCCTACTCGCCACCTGATCCTGCCTCTACATGTGTTCTTCTTGCATCCATTGTCCCCGTGTGTAGTTGTTTGACCAAAAGGCGCGTTGCCCTATTCTTTTGAACCAAAAGGCCTGCCTTTTTCTCAAATTTTGCTTAGTTTTTCCCCATTAATCTTGTCTAGGAGAGCAATTATATCAAGTAATCTCTCAAATGTAGCTCACATCGTATAAAACAGAGCAGAGATACCTAGTCCTCTCGAGCTTAAAATCAAAACTTTCGTGTTAATTTTCCTCGCGGCCTGCTTCCTGCAGTAGGATCGGAGTCGATCGGCCTGTTCTTTCGCAACTTGGTAGGCGTTATGCAGTTAACCTGGATCAAGACAGCAGATCTTCTTCTTGGTACTGGCAGTAATTTTTTAGAAAAGTGGTACTGGCAGTAAATGAATTCGTTATGCGCTATAATTTCTTCACTGCCTTCATGGATGGAAGTGGAACAGCACGCCTGGTTTATATAGTAGCGATGAACTGATTACAGAATTGTTCGGCTTTGCTCGGCCTCCTAGGTATCCCCCCGAACCAGCAGCATCTCATCTTCGTAGGGCTGGACGATGGCCACACACCCTGGCCGACTACAACATCTACCCTAAGTACCTCGCCATCAACCTCCGCATCCTCGCGCAGAATTACAACGAGAACAAGTTTGTCTGCCGCAAGTATGTACTCACTGAACCTCGTTTTCTGACTCTGCGGTTACTTGTTAGTATCAGTGGATCTCTATGTATGTAAGCCTACGAATGATTTTGCATTTCATAGTCTTTTCTGAGATGCACGTGTTATGTGAAAATCTGTATAGAGTTGTGTTGATTTGAATGTCATGTAGTAATGTGCTGGTGTTAGACCAATTTTGGGGTAGCAAACTAACTCCTGACATTGTGTGTAAACTGTAACCCTTAACTGGTGGTGTGTGTGCCACTTTTAGAGGTTGATGTGTTGCACCACCTTTCATTCGTCACCTTTCCTTCTTTGTATTAGCATACATTTGTGCATTAATAGCTTGCTTGGGTTTATGTGGTTGATTATCCTAATGCATCACCTGATGCAGAGGCTGGGCCCTCCCCTTTTCTAAAAAAATATGGTTGATTATCATGAATGATAATGATGGATAAGAAGTATGTGGTAAATTTATTTGTTTGTCATTTATGCATGTATAGGAAGTCACGGGCCATTTCAGTATATTAGTGCATCTATTTTCCATTTTTCATGTTTTGCCTTGTGTATTTTAGTCTAGTTATCATATTAGCTCAGTTCGGTATTTGTTTGGAACAATTAGTTATATTATTACTTAATATCGGGACCAAAAAAAGCGGACTCCCTTCTAATCCTCCATCCCTGCTTGTTTTGTTGTTCTTTAAGTACATATGTCATGAAGAAGCATATATCGCTTGCATTTTACCCTTCTCCGATGATCGCCGCCTCCTCCTCCCTACTCGCCACCCGATCTTGCCTCTACATGTGTGTTCTTCTTGCATCCATTGTCCCCGTGTGTAGTTGTTTGATCAAAAGGCTCGTTCCCTTTTCTTTTTGACCAAAAGGCCTGCCTTTTTCCTCAAATTTTGCTTAGTTTTTACCCGTTAATCTTGTCTGGGAGAGCAATTATATCAAGTAATCTCTCAAATGTAGCTCACATCGTATAAAACAAAGCAGATCTACCCGGTCCTCCCGAGCTTAAAATCAAAACTTTCATGTTAATTTTCCTAGCGGCCTGCTTCCTGTGGTAGGATCGGAGTCAATCGGCCTTTTCTTTCGCAACTTGGTAGCCGTTATGCAGTTAACTTGGATCAAGACAGCAGATCTTCTGCTTGGTACTGGCAATAATTTTCTTCTTTTTAGAAAAGTGGTACTGACAGTAAATGAATTTGTTATGCCCTGTAATTTCTTCACTGCCTTCATGGATGGAAGTGGAACTGCACGCCCGGTTTATGTAGTAGCGATGAACTGATTGCGGAATTATTCGGCTTTGCTTGGCCTCCTAGGTATCCCCCAGACCAGCAGTGTCTCATCTTCGCAGGTCTGGACGATGGCCACACACACTGGCCGACTACATCGTCTACCCTAAGTACCTCGTCATCGACCTCCGCATCCTCGCGCAGAATTACAACGAGAACAAGTTTGTGTGCCGCAAGTATGTACTCACTGAACCTCGTTTTCAGACTCTGCGGTTACTTGTTAGTATCAGTAGATCTCTATGTATGTAAGCCTATGAATGATTTGTATTTCATGGTCTTTTCTGAGATGCACGTGTTATGTGAAAATCTGTATAGAGTTGTGTTGATTTGAATGTCATGTAGTAATGTGCTGGTGTTAGACTAATTTTGGGGTAGCAAACTAACTCCTGGCATTGTGTGTAAACTGTAACCCTTAATTGGAACTGTGGTGCGTGTGCCATTTTTAGAGGTTGATGTGTCGCACCACCTTTCATTCGTCACCTTCCCTTCTTTGTATTAGCATACATTTGTGCATTAATATCTTGCTTGGGTTTATGTGTTGATTTTCCTAATGCATCACCCTGATGCAGAGGCTGGGCCCTCCCCTTTTCTAAAAAAATATGGTTGATTATCGTGAATGATAATGATGGATAAGAAGTGTGTGGTAAATTAATTTGTTTGTCATTTATGCATGTATCTACGAAGTCTTTCAGTATATTAGTGCATCAATTTTCCATTTTGCATGCTTTTTCTTGTGTATTTAAGTCTAGTTATCATATTAGCTCAGTTGGGTTTTTTTTTAGATCAATCAGTTATATTGTTATTTAACATTGGGGACCAAAAAAAGCGGTCTCCCTTGTAATCCTCCATCCCTGCTTGTTTTGATGTTCTTTAAGTAGATATGTCTTGAATTTAATGTAGCATTATATCTAGCATTCTTACTACTCCCTAAATGTCTCAAATTTGTCAAAAAGAAAATGTATCTAGACAAAATCATGTCTAGATACATTTTTTTTTGAAAAACTTGAAACACTTATTTGTAAACGGAGGAAGTATTTGTTTTGGAGGTGCTACGCACGCCTTCCCCTCAGGTCTACAAAGTGCCGCAAGAAAAGAGTGGCCACAGCGACAAGGTGATCTTTACTTCCCCTGCCATATAAATATTTTATCCCTGCCATCTAAATGTTTTGCCCCTGCTTATAATTGTCGATGTATGAGGTCATAGTTCTGTTAGTATTATTCTCTTCACGCCTTTGGTCTCCTAGGCTCTTGAAATTGCCCATTTTCTCATGTCATTTTAGTTCAGGTATCATATGATATGTCCCCTATTTGTCTATGATGCTTGTTCAGCCTAATCTCGCATCACCGTGCTCCTATCATTAATTAGGAGTGTCCTATAATTCTTGGTTATGAAAATTTCCTCTATTTCTGTATGAATGTTTACTTATGTGAGTATTCCTGGACAATATAATAAATTTAATGCAGCATTATATCTAGCATTCTTACTACTCCCTCCGTTCAAAACTAAATGTCTCAAATTTGTTAAAAAGAAAATGTATCTAGACAAAATCATGTCTAGATACATCTTTTTTTGAAAAACTTAAAACACTTATTTATAAACGGAGGAAGTATTAGTTTTGGAGGTGCTACGCACGCCTTCCCCTCAGGTCTACAAAGTGCCGCAAGAAAAGAGTGGCCACATCGACAAGGTGATCCTTACTTCCCCTGCCATATAAATATTTTATCCCTGCCATCTAAATGTTTTGCCCCTGCATATAATTGTCGATGTATGAGGTCATAGTCCTGTTAGTATTATTCTCTTCACGCCTTTGGTCTCCTAGGCTCTTGAAATTGCCCATTTTCTCGTGTCATTTTAGTTCAGGTATCATATGATATGCCCCCTATTTGTCTATGATGCTTGTTCAGCCTAATCTCGCATCACTGTGCTCCTATCATTAATTAGGAGTGTCCTATAATTCTTGGTTATGAAAATTTCCTCTATTTCTGTATGAATGTTTACTTATGTGAGTATTCCTGGACAATATAATATTTTCACCTGATGTTTCTTTTTCACCTGTTCTTTTTCAGCTGACGAGGAAGAAAACATTTCTGTCCTAGTTTGCAAAGGATTCCAACAGAACATTGGAAAGGAAGACATCCATATGCTGAATCAACTTTCTTAGAGTCGTATCAGAGTTGTGACCAGAGTTTATGTTTTCTCCTAATTGAAAGTTTCCTGCTGGATTTAGAATCTCATAGTCTTTCGAACGATGTGAGTTTAAAGTAGTATTTTTATGGACAAGGAATGGTGTGGTGCTAGTTCCCACTTTATGTTGATCGTCTATCACTGGTGAGAAATGACCTAAATGCTTGTTAAGCAAATCTTGTTGGTTTGTTGCAATGTTATGTCCGGTCTCTATTCCTTGAAGAACAAATATTTTAAATCTATTCTGAAAGAGATGGAAAAGATGAGGGATACGCTAGTAGGAAAAGGCTTATAACCACCACTGCCGAGTAAGAAAAAATGCACCAGTATTTTTAGCGCTGGCGAACACATAGCCGTCACAGCCAACGCTAAAACTGCTACCGCTGGCGGACAACATCTATTTACCAGCGGTAGTGACCTTAGCGCGCTGGCGAACAAGTGGAAAGATGCACCAGTGCTAGTATAGTTGGGTATGTTTCCACACCGTCGAAATTTGTATGACACGGGTATCTTTTCACCTACCACTCGCGCCCTCACCGCCGCTCTCTCTCTCCTTAGAGCATCCACAATGCACAGCGCTTATTGAGACGTTTAACTCATAAAAATAAATGAAAAAATAAAAGTGGCAGACAAGCGCTCCTACCTAGCAACGCAACGCTGAGCTCTTATTTTGGGACGCTTATCAAGTTGAGTCGTACATGCATTTTGTATGTCGATAGGAGGAAAAACGACTAACGCCGGCTGTTTAGTTTTGCGTCCGGCGCTCGGGATTGAGATAATTAACTACTACTCGGCCGGGATTAGAACCCTGGCGTTGGCAGACAAGCATCGCATTGTGGATGCTCTAAGAGCATCCACTGTGCGAGGCGCTAAAAGAGACGCTTATGGTAATTAAAATAAATCTGGAAAAAGAAATCCGTGGCTAGCGTTGTTGCTCTACAGCGCGGGGCGCTTATTCCATCGCTAGTGAGATGAAATAAAAAAGAAAAAGAAATCCTAAGAGTCTTCCTTCCACAACGCGAGACGCTTCTGGTGGGCGCTTGCTTGACCGACAGCAGAACCAGCCACACTGCCGCAGCTCTCTCTCGATCCCGACCGGCGACCGGCCTCCTTCCTCCGGCGCTCCTCCCACCTCATTCCTCTCCAATCCCCAACCCCCATCGACGAACACACCTTGTGCTTGCCCCTTCTGCGATTCCCATCCTCAGAGAAGCATGCGCCGCCGTGGATCTCCACTCTGGTGCTCCGCCTGCTTCGCCGAGTCTCACGGATTCAGGTCGCCGCGGCGTTGCTCAGGGCGAAGGGAAATCGCTCGCACGGAGGGGATTCGGTGGGGGTGGAGGCAGGCTCTTGAGGGACGGCTTGGGCGGGGAGAGAGCTCCTCGGCGGCGGCCGCCGCCGCATCCGCGAGCTCGGCCATCTCCTTGGCGATGGCGCTATCTACTGCTTGCTGGGATTTAGTCATGGAGGTGGGCAGATGGAGACGGAGCAACAGGAATATTACAGCAACTGTGGTATGATATCTTCTTAGCTTTCCTCATACTAGTACCCAATGTTTTTACTTCTTTGACTTATGTTGGATGGCATCACAAGTTTGATGAGCATCAAATTTATATGATTATAGTGTTCAACCTGTTTGAGGTGATGTTAAGATGTGAATATTCACTGTGTGCTCATTGTTGATAATGTCCACAATACAACTCATCTATTGGAACCTTGTTGAAATTAAATGAAATGTAATCTATTGGGATACAAATAAAATTAATGAAAATGTAATAGAAAATTAATTCCAGTATAAAACAAAGATAAGGAAATAATCTTATTGGAAGTAAAATAGAAACAAAAGTAGAAACTATCATGTTCCATAGTGAATGCACCATTCAGGCAGGTTACTTAGAGCTTGCCACAAGCGAAGTTGGGTGAAGGCTCGTCCTGAATTCTCAAACTTATAGAGTTGTAGAGCGCTTTCCTCTATTTCTTGATCTGATTGGCTGCTATTACGCTGATCTTTGTCACTGCGCCAAATGTTATGGAATTTCAAAATTGTGGTGTTCATCTTCTGCCATTTCATCCTGCACTGCTCTGAATGCCTATATCGAGCAACCAGACTTACTCGATTGAATTTGTTCATAACTTCAATCCAAAAAAGTCTAGTAGTAGCAAAATTTCTTCCTTCTGTACGTTCCTTGGAGGTACGTCCATTTCTGATGTATCTTTACCCTATCCCACCAGTACACATGGTTGAAGATCGAGCCATTCTCCTTTTTGTACATGGCTAATGCTTGTCCCATCAGCTGCAAGTCACATCGGCCGCTAGAGTATGCATCTTTAAGGCGACAATGTATACCATGAAAGCACACAACCTTTTTATTTGTTTTTCCCCAATGATCCTTACAGTTTTTTATGTTCCTTTTTCTGCCGGGTGGACTATACTTGTTATAATCTTCAGCAACATTCTTCCAGTACACGTCACCCTTTTTGTTGTTTCCTTCCACTGGATCGATCGAGTTGTTCAGCCATGCACTAATCTGCATCCAAGTATGAGCGACAATCAGAAATGCATAAGTTAGCCAAGACGAACAAATAACATAAAACTGCACTAACCAGTCGAATATCATCTTCTTCAGTCCAAGAAAGACGCCGACCTTTGAATTCCTCTTCACCAACCTCCTTGACTTCGTCTTCTTCTTCTTCTACATTATCTCGTTCATTGTTTTGAACATGTGATGATGAACCATAACTAGTATAGTCACACTCTTGGGGAATAGTTGGGTAGGAAGACAAGTGCACAGGATAGTTTGGTGGTGGGAACATCTCTGGGTTTTGTTGGCTGTACCAATTGGTGTGCTCTGAATCCATCTTTCTCAAGTAAGATTGTAGAATTGCTCCAAATTACATTTGTGCGTAGTAGTAAGAGTGGTGATATGGTACTGGGATTTTATATAGCAACTCATGGCGTCAAGTTTCATGGAATACTAAAAATAGCACTATTCTGTTTGCAGGCCATATGAAATCTGTTGCATGCATGACACTTGTTCGTGGTCAAAAATCTACTGTTGGAAGCCGAAGGATATGGTCTCACGAAACATGTGGATTTATTTTAAACCTTTGTTAGTTAGGATAATGTTTGATTGGGTCAAATATTACTGATAGTTCGGCAGCTGATCTAGATACGAGCTGGAAAACTCAGATCTGGTTGTTGCATGCAGGACTCCTAGCGAGATCTGGTTGTTGCATGCAGGACTCCTAGCGTCCAGGCGCCTCGCGTTTTCCACGCCGCCAGGAAAAAAAGAAGTAGCGCCGAGCGGCTAGCTTTGCGTCCGATGCCCAGGATTTCGTTCGCAACTGCCGGGGAGGCCGGGATTTTTATCCTAGCGTCGGGTGATAGGCGCCCCATTGTGGATGCTCATCCACAGTGCGGCGCTAGTCAGACGACGCTAGGATTAATATCCCGGTGGATTGACGGTTGTGCACTCCAATCCTGGGCGTCAGACGCCAGCTCTTGCGCTCGGCGCTACGTCGTTTTTTGCTGGCTATTGCACGCGTTGGCGTGGCCGGCGAGCCTGTACGCGGCTGATAAACAAGCGGCGAGCGTTGTAGACGTCGGCGCTTAGTGGAAAAAATGTTTTTATGAGGATTGTTTTTATTTCTTAAGCGCCTATTTAAGCATCGCGCGTTGTAGATGCTCTTATGGTCCACCCCTCTCTCTGCTTATCCATACCCGCCTCTGCTCTTCATCACCGAACCGCGCCACCATCCCCCTCCCACCGCCACCACCGCGCCCGTTCACCGGCAGCCGGCGCCCGCGCAGCTCCATCGTCGACACCCCCGCCGCAGCACCGCCCACCACGCCTGCCTGCCCTCCGACGGCGAGGAGCTCTAGGGTTCGGCGCCATGGTAAGTCCCCTTCGCCTTCCCGCCGCTGTCGTCCAGACCTCCACCCACCCAAACTGAATCCCACCCACCCCACTCCGGCACTCCCGTCCCACCCAACTCCTCCCAGATCCCCTTTTCCGCCGCCCGGTGATTCCGGCCGATTCCTCGCGCCGCAGACCACCGCCGGCGTCGCCCGCGCGTACCAGGACATCACGAAGTTGGCCATGGCGGCGAGGTCGGCCTCCGCCGGCCAGTTCGTCGCCGGGAAGGCTAGGTGCCTCGGGGGGCATGCACGCAGAGATGCTGATTTAGGAGGACCTCAGAGCCAAGCTCATCAAACCCATGGACGGCCGGTTGGATGGAGTTATTGCTCTGCGTTGCTGCTCACGCCGAGATCTGCAGGTACAAAGCATCTACCCTATCCTCCTATTTGTTTATTTTCTGAAGCATTTTACACTTGCGAGCCATGGCCAACAATGGCACCTCTTCAGTAGTGGTTATACTAAATGATATCAATTGATATGCATTGCCTCTTTTTTGCTTCCAACTTCGTAGTTACAATTTTGTGATGTAATATGCATGCGTACTAGGATTTTTTGTAACTTGTGCAGCTTGAAAGGTTTCGGTTGATGGTCCTTAGTCTCCTGCTTTGTCATTGCATTTTATCTCTACTATATCATTGCTGGAATGTTTACATGGTGATGACACCTGAATAATTTGGTGTGCAAAAGATCATGGTGGTTATGCTTCTTGCCTGAAGCTAGAACGTTAGATGTGTTACTTGTGATCTTTAATTTGAACATTCCTGCTTGTGCAATTTAGATGCTAGTGTCAATGTCATTGTTGTTCTTTTATTCACAGTGGTCAACTTGTGGATGTTCTGGTGTTAGTAGTAGACTAGTAGTGGTTAAATTATATGGCAAAAACCACAGTGTGCACTTTACATGAGAGACGAGAGTCAGAGCACTCTTGGTGGTCTAGGATTACAACACATGAATATCCCTGCTTGGTATCTGATATTAGTCTCTGTCCTGAATGGTTGAACACACATGGAGTAGCAGTAGCTCTATAATATTGGAATCGTTTTCATATTCAGAACCAACAAGCCATGCTTGTATATCAATTGTGAAATACACTTCTTAATTTAATATGTCTCGTTGTATGCAGGTAGCATGGGAAGAGGCATTGCAGCAATACGAGGACCATTATTGTTTGCTTACTTTTCTTACAGTTTATGAGCAGTAGCAGGCACCAAGGTATTGGTAATCTATTGACTGCTTGCTTGTTCTTGTTAAATAGTAGGGATAAGCGTGGATCTAGGAGGCCAGCCACTTATGGAGCTAGGGCTGCAGCGTGGAGGCGGATGCCACTGTCATCAACCTCCATGATGCCGCCATCGACCGCATCTGTCACCAAGTCTAGCTGTGCGAGGTGAGATGTCCTCCGTCCCTTCTCTTGATCTAGTCTTGTTCGCTATGCATGTGTGCTTCAGATTCTGAATTCTGGATTGACTTTTTTCAATATAGCGATAGTGATTTTGCCCTGAATTACTAGATCCATGTTGCTCCATCCCTCACACTTGGCTTCAGATAAATAATCACTCAGGTTATATGCATGTTCTGGGCTCTTCAAAATAACGATGAACATTTAATAGATGAATTAATCTGATGGATCTAGTGCTCTTATTGGTGTTGTGTGATACTCCTATTTATTGTTTAGATACTTGTTTTAATAATTGGTTGATGCTAGTGAGCAACAGATCATGTATGTCAAGCCTCTTCTGGGCAGATAATATTGATAAGAACTGACATGCTATGCATGTATTTGTACTGTTAGGGTGTGTTTGGTAGCCTGGGTCTCCCCAACATCTCTTTCTCAACTGGGCCAAGCTGAGGTTAGACATGTTGGGCTGAGATTTTATTGTGTGTTTGGTAGGTTGTGTTTGTTGAAACAGGCTGACCTGAGATGTTGTTTGTTAGGTTGTATGTGATGAGACACTCCAGGAAATAGAATTACAAAAGGGTCCAAAGCTTTACAGAAACGTCCTTGAGCAGAATTTTAAAAAGCAATCAGGTCCTCCAATCAGACCCATTTGGTGGGCAGGTCGCCGGCGGCGTCCCTGGGCGAGCGTGGCCATCCACGGCCAGGCGAGGATGAGACGGTTGTCGGAGGCGATGGTGTCGACGGCGCGAGGCCCTGGGCAGCGGTCGGTGGCGCGAGACCTGGGTGTTGGTCGGCGGCGCGAGGTCCTGGGCAGGGCGAGGCGTTGGTCGGCGTCCTGGGCGTTGGGTGGCGATGCGAGGCCCTGGTCGGCGTCCTGGGTGTTGGGCGGCGGCGGGGCGAGGCCCTGGGCAGCGGCGGGACCTGGGTGGTGGCGGCGCGGGACCTGGGCGCTGCGGCGGCGCTGGACCTGCGAGGTGCTCTGGGGGTGGAGGGGGAAATGAGCCCGCGAGGTGGAGGGGGCTCGCGGGCCAACGCTCGGTGGGACCCACGCGTGGGAATTTTTCCGTATGAACTCAGCCTGGCCGAGTTGTGAAGCCCGATTTCCACTTCTCAAGTGGGCATGGCTGAGGGGCCTTTTTCGCATGAGATGGGCATGGCTGAGGAGAGAAAACCGGGCTACCAAACAACCGAAAATTGGGTGAGAGGAGATTTTCTCAGTCGGGCCGGGCTACCAAACACACCCTTAATGATCATTAGATTCAGTTCATGCATATATGAAGTTGCTCCCTGTTTATTTGCCTCTTATTGGTTAATTGAAAACACAATTCAGGGATCACCTGCTGTGTATAGTGATGAATTTTATAGAAATATGTTTGCCTTTTTCTTGGTGTAAAACAGCCATTTTCTTGCAAGTGAACTGGTGGTTTGAAATTTATCGAGTGAATTCTAGTGCCTTGTTTACTTTTTATTCATACTGGTGGTTTGAAATTAGATAGGTGTGTTATACTTGCATACTTGGATGATTTAGTTATTTCTGGACAACATATGCTTGATAATTTACTTCCTATACATTCTTGACCTGTTTTGAAGTATGAAGAAATTCTATA
Organism: Poa annua; assembly: GCA_026929855.1. Taxonomy (NCBI): domain Eukaryota; kingdom Viridiplantae; phylum Streptophyta; class Magnoliopsida; order Poales; family Poaceae; genus Poa; species Poa annua. The sequence goes on from CM049428.1 coordinate 32,795,766, forward strand.
TTGTTTCCCACATACTGTAACTTTTAGCCATACTAGGTGGTACAATTGAATTAAGTGTTTCAGTTTCAAGTGGCAGCAGAGTTCAAGGGAGCTTTTGCGTACATCGGTAGTAGTTTATGCTTGTCATATTCATGCATCTTTTTAATTAGATTAGTGATTAAATAGTGTAAATTGCACTGCTATGTTTCTCTGGTTCTTTCCTTGTACAGAATGACGAGTGACTCGTCCCAGCAAGCAACCGCATTAGTAGGGGAAGGAGGGAGTCCATGAAGGTGCCCTGAACGTTGATATACTAGTGTGGGCTTCTGTGGCGACATCGACACAGGCTGATGATGATTACAGAATCCCTGTCCTTGGGTGTGTCAAGGACTGGATCCACGTACCGTCCATATCACCATTCTGTAACGTTTATCTGTTAAATACACGACTGCTCTTTTGAATTCACAAACCTTTGTACTATGCCCAGCCCACATAAGTAACTGAGCTTGCTGAGGTTAAATTCATTTTTGTACGCTTTATGTAATATAATTGTCACTGCAGTGCACCTGTCATGGTCCAGAATGTCCTTCAGAACATATTTGCCAGTGTCTTCCAGTTGTTTGATATCTGTTTATATACCAGTTTTTCAGCATGTTGGATTAGCAGAAAAGATCTTGCTATTTGTCAATGGCTGTTGTGGCGACATCGACACAGGCTGCTGTGGCGACATCGGTACAGCTGAGGCAGCGACGACGGCATCGACACGTGGTTGCGGCAACGATGACATGAACATGGAGTTGTGGCGACGACGACGACATCAACACAATGGTGGCCATCATTTTGTAGAAGTTTTTAGATTTATTCATTGATATGATGGTGTTTGAGATATTAATAATGATCTTTGTATGGATTTATTGTATAATAGTTAATTTAATGTGATTTTTATATTTTTAATTCCTATTAATTACTAATGGCGAACAGACTAGATTGTGCTCCACTAGTATTAATAATTTTTAAATCCGAAAATATTGCTACTGGCGAACAGGTTACGTTGTGCGCCACTAGTATTATCTTACTACTGGCGGGCATAATCAAATGTGCGCAAGCGGAACTGCTATTTTACCACTGGCGTAGCTTTGCTGGCAGACAGCAGTTCGTCAACGGTAAGCAAAAATGTTCGTCAGCAGTAGGCTTTTTCCTACTAGTGTCAGATTCTCCAGGGTGACATGAGTGATGCCGGTGCAGCTAGGAGAGATCAACATAATAAAGAGATGGACGAGCTCCTTTACAGAGAGAAAATCATGTGGCTTCAGCGTTCCTGGATTGCATGGAGGCGGGAGGGCCATCGAAATACGAAGTATTTTCACCGGAAAGCAATCGTGGAGACGTAAAAAGAATGCTATTCGTAAATTAAAAAGGCCTCATGGTACTGTTACAACGGACAGGAGAGAGATGGAGGATATGGCTACATATTTCTTCTCCAACCTGTGCACTCGTGATGAAAATATTGATCCAAGTCTCGTAACAAACCTAGTGCAGCCTTGTGTTGATGCGGATATGAACAATAGCCTGTGTGATGCGGATATGAACAATAGCCTCTGCTCGCCATTTATGATGAATGTCATGTATCTTTGGATATTTGTTTGCATTGCTTTGCTCAAAATAAAATATGATACTATGGTATCCTCATCTGAATAATTCATTTGAATCGACTTGGCACATGCTTACTGTCGGGTTGTGCATCCCACGAAACAGGGGTGGTCACTCTCTGAAGAGTAGTTCGTGAAGGGGATTGAACACGGAGGTCAAGACCCTCGAGAGGCACGACGACGGTGCTCGCCGGACCTGGAGAGGACCACCCACGACAGAGATGGAAACCGACCCGTACCCAGGTTCACGGCCCTCAGGAGGAGGTAAAACCGCTACTTCTACTTGTCTGTATTGCACTGCGGAGGGTTACATTACAACTGAGCTTGCCGAAGGCTCTCTTGAGGCAATTCGTGCCTGGAGAGGGAAGCAATGGTCTTCTTCCTCCTCCAGCCGAAGGCTATTCTACTTAGCTGAGCTAGGGTTTACAAGTGTTCTCCAAGCAATTGGCCGACCCTTCCTACGGTGGGGGTCTTCTTCCTTTTATAGGCGCCGCAGGCGTCTTCCTTGCGCTAGGCGTCCAAGGTGGGCTCCCACACGGCAGCGGCGTGGAGGAGTTGGAGTCCACCGCGGCGGAATCCTTCATGGACGCGGTCCATCGGCGATAAAGTTGGGCGCGATGGCCGACAAGCTGCAGAACGGCCCGTAGAGGTTGCAGTCTTCGGGGGTGGAGCCCACGATGGCGATCTTCTTGGAGTGTTGAGCCGTCCAGCCGCTTTATCATTAGAGAGGAAGGTCCCAGCTGTCCTGGCGCAGGCCGTGCATTTTTATTGATTCTTTTATCACCAAAACGGCAAAGGGGGGGCGCCTGCGTCACTTTGCGGATACGGCAGAGGCCATGTGCGCCCTGCCGTACTTCCTTGGCTGCGAAGCTTCCCCACAGGCCCGAGGCGGCCTGTGGTGGGATTTATGTTGACTTCTCTCCAGTCGCATGGCGCCTCGAGAGGGTCCCTTGAAGCGCGGGTCCTCTTCAGGCCATCGCTTCCTCTCCAGGCCCTCAAGAGGATTTGCCTCTCGAGGGTCTCCCCAAGTGATGGCTTGGTCCTTAGTCGTTCCGTCTTATCAGCCCGCGTGCGAGGCCTAGGGAGAGTAGGCTCTTCATACCCCAGTCTGCACTAGGCCGACAGTAGCCCCTGGGCCCGCGATGGGCGCGATTGAGCCCATGGGCGCAGGCGGAGCGCCGTGGGCCCAAAGTGTCTGGCCGGTCCGAGCCACGTGTCACTCAGACGAGTAATGGCCGCGCACGATCTGGGGCGTGCGTCGTGGGGGGGGGGGGGGGGGGGGAGGGGGGCTCCCACCACGCCCCGGTAACTGCTCCTTGAAGGGACATAAAGCCCGAGTAGGGAGCCGTTATCGTTTCCAATCCTTCTCGCAGAAGCCTCCGCCATTCTCGAGCTCTTCGCCTTCGCTCTCTAGCGCTCTCTGCTCCTCTCGCCTCCAGCGACACCCTGAACTCCGGCGATGAGTCCCACCAAGAACAAGGGCAAGGCCGCCGCGGGGCCTTCTTCCCAGGCGGAGGTCGCTGAGGTCGCGCATGGCGCGGCACTGCTTGGTGTGCGTGTCAACAAGGCGCTCGCCAAGGTCCGCTTCCTGGTGGCGGACCGGACGAATGAGCATGGCGCCACCGCTCTCAAGCCCGCGGCGCTCGGGAAACGCCCGCGAGGGTACTTCCCGATATTCCAGCACTGCCTTTTCGTCGGGTTGATACCGCCATTTTCTCCGTTCCTGGAGGCGGTGCTGGCGTTCTACCAGATCCAGTTGCTGCACCTCCACCCCAACTCCGTCCTCATCCTCGCCGTCTTCACGTACCTCTGCGAGGCGTACTTGGGCTTGGAGCCCACGGTGGGGCTCTTCCGGTGCTTTTAAACGCTCCAGAACACAGCGAAGAACGAGCTCTCGGGGTGCGTCTCGTTCCGCATCATGGAGGCCATGGGGAGCGCCTACATCCCCATGTCGTGGAGCGACGGCAAGGCCGTCACCTCGGTGACGAAGAAGGTGGATGACTTCCGCCAGAAGTGGTTCTTTGTCGAGGTGGAGCAGCTCTGCGCCTTCCTCGAGGTCCCTGATGCGCCGCCCGTCAAGAACTCCCACTGGGGCAAGGCGCCCTTCGACAGCGCGAAGAACGCGAGTTTGATGGGACGCCTGAGCTTCCTTCGCGAGGAGGGCCCCACGGGGCAGATCATTGTGGCAGACTTCGTGACGCGCCGCATCGCTCCCCTCCAGGCACACTCGGTGCCAATGTGGATGTACTCCGGGCCTCACGACAAGATGAGGCTCCACCGCGAGGACAACGACAAGGACGCCGTCGACAACGTCCTGTCTGCGCTCTTCATCAACCCGGTGGTACCTACCGCGGACCGGCTCCCTATAACGCTTCGGCCTCTCCATCAATATAACATGACCGAGCGCATGGCCATCTTGGAGGGGATGCCCCTGTTCACCCCGGCAGGCCAGACGGGGATGGAGGTACCCGTGCCGGTGGTGCAGGAGGCGGTGGGAGCAGACTCTCCCTCGGTCTCGGGAGCCGGCGTGGCGAGGAGGAGGACGCGACGGGAGAGGTGTCCTCTTCGAGGCCCGGGCTGTTCACTGACGAGATTTGCGACATCTCGTCAGGTGACGATGACGCCTTCGTGGTGGCTCCCTCACGCCTCGTGGAGGAGGAGGATGAGGAGAGGGAGTCCTCCGACGCGGAGGCCACTCCGGGGCGGCGCGAGCCTCGCACCAAGGCGGCCGTGGGCCGATCTGGGGCGAGGCGTCCGACGTCCCCTCCAAGAGGAAGGCTGTGGCGCCTCCAGAGGGGTCTGGCGCCAGGACCATGCCCTCCTGGCGCTCGCCGGGCCTGGCGTGGGTCGACACCGGCGCTCAACCGTCCGGGTAACTGTTCCTGACATTTGGTCGTTTGACTCTTGCCCTTTTTCCCTTTATCCTCTCTTGAATATGCTTCCTTGGTTCTTGCCAGTGATCTTGTGCCTGCGAAGCGCCGTAAGCTTCGGAAGGCAGCAGATGTGAAGAGAGACACGATTGAGGCCGTGGCTGAAGAGGCCACGAGGCCTTTGGAGACGGCCTTTGCAGGCCCTACGGAGGAGAAGATTGCTACTCCTCCTCGCGCTCCTACTCCACCTCGCGCGGTCACGCCCCCGTACGAGCCATCTCGGCCGCGCGAGCCAACTCCGGCGCGTGTGTCCACGCCTCCCGCGCAGCTAGAGGCCGAGGCGGGCCATGCGTCGCCAGGGGTGGGCGAGTCTGCTGGAGGGGCTCCTTCTTCTCCCCCTCATCCCGCTGCAGGGGATGAGACCCCGGCTGGTGCGGGCGCCGAGGAGGCTTCTGGCGTGGGCGGGGATAGAGTGCAGCCTAGCCCCCGAGCGCGTCCGGGGCCAGGCCCTCTGGCCTCGACCCAGGGGCTGGGCCCTCGACAAGCCAAGACCTGATCCTTCGTGGCTGGGACTGGAGCGCGGGGCACCGCGAGGTCGCCTTTCGCCTTGTGAGGGAGTCCCTTGAGGGCTCGGAGGTGCACCTCACCCTCGAGGACATACAGCTCGCCCAGCAGCATGAGGAGCTGGCAAGGGCGTGGTCGTCCTTCAACGCGGCCGTTGAGGCCCGTTGACGAGGGTGTAACTCGACAAATCCCTGGGTTGTGCACCCCGGGTTGATTGAAGGGGAGAGAGGAGAGCGTTGGTGATCACGACGGCTGACAAGCAAGGTTTTACCCAGGTTCAGGCTCCCGGAGGATAACACCCCACTCCTGCTTGTCTGTTATTGATGGCGAGTTGCGATTACAACGGCGGCGAGATTGTGATCTCGCTAGGGTTTGTGGCGGTGGCTGTTGGCGTGTCCTCTAGGACGGGCAACCCTCCTGGCTTTATAGGTAGCCAGGTCTCGGGTGGTCGGTATCGATGGTGATTACAGATATGGCAGGTTATGAGACCTAACCGAGTTGGACTAGGTTACACGGTACCCCGAGTGGGCCTTCTGTGGGCCTCCCTGTGCTTGGCGCGGCCCAGGTAGCCTCATCGTGGGCTAGTCGAAAGGTAGCCCCACGTCAGTAGCCCCCGAGTGCTTGGTCGAAGCGTAGAGTCGGGCAAAGGACTTCTTCCTCCTGGACGCGCCACTGGATTGCTTGATCTTGAGTTTGCACTCGTTTTCTTCAGTCGAAGAGGACACTCCCGATGGGAGTAATATCTTCAGTCGAATTTCTTTGTCTTGTTCTTCCTGTGAAGCCTGCTTCTATTCGGCCTGTTGGCTTACTTGTAGATTTGATTCGGCTGCTTGAGCTTACTCAACTTTCTTTGCCACCCGAATGAATGTTTCGGGTTCTCAGATCAGCACTCTGTCCTACTTTGTTGTTTCAGCTTTGAACCTTATTACTCGAATCTTGCGTTCGAGTTATCGCGCTGTTTCACTTGCTTAGAGCCGTTGGCTTGATGACGTCATTGCTGACGTTTCCTTGCACGCCTCTGCGCCTGATGGGACGTGACGTAGTGGGGCCCACTGGCAGAGCTGACCACGGTCAGAAGTTGTCACGTCTCCGAGCTGGGCGCGAAATTTTCGCGGCACGATGATGACGCACCGATTCCCGTGCGTAGTGGACGGATTGGGCGGCGACGGTTAGTCTCTCCGCGCGACACGTGGATGGCTGGATGTCATTGATTGGGGCAGTTCTTTTGCGGACGGCTGGGATTGAAACTTGTCCGGCATAAGTACTGCGCCGCCGCCCGAGGGCATCGTCTTCTCCATTCGTCTGCGCCTCCTGTTCTATTGCTTTCTGCCATTCTTGCTTCCACGAGAGCTTTGAGCTTTTTGTCCTTCCACCTCCTACGATCTGCTGCGACCATGGGCAAGTCGAAGACCGCTGCTGGCACCTCCGCCGCCGCCGCCGGATTGATGAAGAAGCCGGAGGGCGACTGGCAGAGGTCGACCGTGAAGAGGACGGATCTTGACACGCTGCGCCTGCAGGGCCTCCTGCCTCCTTCTGACCAGGCTCAGGTACGCGCCCCTAGCAAGGAGACGTCCCCTGCACCCCGCGAGGGGGAGCGCATTTGTTTCGTGGAATTCCTTCCACGAGGCTTCGGGTTCCCTCTCCACGATTTTGTTCGTGGTCTCTTGTATGCCTATGGGGTGCAGATCCACGATCTGACCCCCAATGGCGTCTTGAGCATCGCGAGCTTCATCGTGCTTTGCTAGTGCTTCTTGGGGATCGCACCCCACTGGGCGCTATGGAAGTCGCTCTTCCTGGTTCGCAAGAACGTCGGGAAGAGCGGGTTGACATACCCGGTGGGCGGCTTCGGCATCCAGGTGCGCGGTGACACCGCGTACTTTCAGATGAAGAAGTCAGACTCCGTCCAGGGGTGGCGGAGGAGATGGTTCTACATCCAGTGGAACCAGGAGGGCCTGCCGCAGTTTGAGGGCGAGCGAGGGTTGCGGAAGACCCGCGCCTGGGCGCACCCGCTCGCCAAGGAGGAGAAGGAATCGACGAGGCCGCTGATGGGCCTGCTGCGCGACCTCATCAAGACCCTGGGGCGGGAGTCGGGTGGCGTCTTCCTGATGGCCACCTTCTTCCATCTCCGTGTGCAACCACTTAGTGCTCGGCCCCACCCGATGTGGGCCGCTGAGGGCGTCAGCAATGAGCCACTCGACGAGGAGGAGGTGGAGACCAAGGTTAGGGGCATCACCAACCTCCGAGCCGTGGACCTCTGCAACGTCAACTGTCCAATTGCTGCGTACGGAGCAGCGAACCCTGTCCCCGAGGTAAGTCCTTGACTTGTTCTCTTTGTTGCTTCGTTTCTTGATTTCTTGCTTCTTGATTCGACTTGCATCTACTTGTTTTAGGGTCGGTCTCTATTGGTCAGCCGTCCTCCTCTCCCTGAGGACGGACCCGCTGACGAGTCACAGGTTGTGGAGGAGGAGGATGACGACGACGACCTTCCGTCTGCTACCTCGCCCAACGAAGAGGTGGAGGATGAATACGACGAGGAGGAACCCGTACGGAAGAAGCAGAAGCGCCAGAGTGGGGGTGACTCTGCGACTGCCTCGTCGCCCGCAAGGGGTGCCGATGCTGATCTGGAGGAAGCCGTCTCGAAGTCTTCGGGTGCGTGTTCTCCGGGTGGTTGGAGTGAACCGTTGGCCGCTCCTCCGATCGGCTCTGCGCCACCACGCGCGTTTGCGCGGCTGGCGTCTGTCTCCTTGGGGAGTGACAACGACTTTGAGACCACCAGGTGAGTATCTTGGTGCTTTGTTTGTTTCGAGTTGCACTTTGTAGTTCAAATCTGAGTTGATCATTGTACTGTTTTGCTCCAGCCGTCGTTCGGGCGATGTCAGCTCCCCTCACCGTGAAGTGGAGCACACGTCTGCCCCTTCGACGAAGCTGGTGACTCGGGGGGGCAGTCGAGGAGTGCGCGCAGCCTGCTGGCTTCGCGTCGTCGAGTCGCGCTCCTCCGTCGTCTTCCGAAGATGTCGACCTCCTGGACCACGTAAGTCCTTTATGCTTGAACTTGTAATACTGCAGTTTCATCGGGTGCTCGATCAGCGCTCCCGATGGGAGTAGCCCCCGAAGGTGTGGGTGACTAGTATAGTCGCCGGCAACTTTATTAATTTCTTGCTTGTGTTTCAGCCGTACTACCGCCAGCAGCTTGATGCAGCCGTGGCTTACGTTCGCCTGGAGAAGGAGAGGGACCAGCTGCGTGCTTCTCTGGACCAGGCTGATAGGCGGGTTGCAGAGCTGGAGTTGAAGCTTCAGGCTCAGACTGAGCTTGAGAAGGCTCTTCACGAGTCCCAGGAGCGGGAGCGGGTGCGGGTCGTCCAAGAGAAGACTCAAGTCGACCGCCTCCTCTCACTCGCCGGTGCTCTTGGAGGTAAGTTTCGGCTTGACGCCTACTGTTTCTTTTGCTTTTCCTTTGTCTGACATTAGATCTGTTGTTTAGATAACTGCGGTGGAGCTCCTCCGGAGGGCTCGTCGAGTGACACGGTTGACTTGGCGACATATGTCAGCTTCCTTGACCGCGTCTACGTGTATGCGTCCGATGCGCTGAGGAAGTCGGCAGCTGCGCTGCAGCAGTCGACTGGTGCGCTTACGACGGTGCACCGGAGCATCTTCCCAAGTGATGCGCCACCGGCTGGCGTTGACGCTCTTGCTGCTCCGTTTAAGGACGACGCGACCACCCTCGCGGACTTCACTCGGGCGCAGACGGTACGCGGCTCCGAGCTCACCTTCCAGCTTCTTCTAGGCCACCAGATTCAGGGCGATTTCGAGAAGGTCGTCAGCGGCTTCCCTCGGAGGCCTGATGGCCGGACCGCATCCCTGGGCGGAGTGAAGGTGCAGGCTAAACAGCTAGCTGTGAAGCTTGTGGCTACCTTTGAGAGGGCGCTCGCCAAGGCGACTGAGGCGGCTGATTCCCGGAAGACCCGCTCCCGGTCGGAGTCTGCTGCCCCGGAGTAGTAGTGGTGTAGGGATTTGGCAGTCGCCGTGGCCTGTACTTATAACTTTTGCTTGTAATGACTGATATTTTGTTTGGTCTTCTGACCTTGAACAGTATTTTGTGCTGAAATTGAGTATCTCTTCAACTATATTTGTTTGTGCTGAGCAGTCGCACATCTGTATTGACTCTGTGAACTCATGGCAGACTAACGTGCGCGGCGACACTTCTTCTGCTTCTGCGACTGGGCCAAGTGGCGAGGGATCATCGTCGGGTGCTCGCCGCCGTCGAGCGACGCCAGCTCCTCCGCGAAGCGCGAACGACCAACGGATCATCACGTACTTGAAGAATAAGGTGGCTGAGCTTGAGGCGAACCTGAAGAATACCGAGTTGTTGTTGCATCAGTCCCGGTCGCATCCTACCGCAGAGTTCTCCCAGCGTGAGGATTTTTTGCTCGGGGAGATCGATCTGATCACTCGACAGCTTCAAGGGTAGTATCCTTTGCGGCTGGTTTCTTTGGTCACACTTGCTGGTTCTGACTTCTAGCTTGTGTATGCAGATGTGAACCCTGATTGGCAGGCTGAACATGATCGTGTTGAGGAGCGAGTTACCCGGGAGGCAGCTGGCGACTCATACGAAGCCCGCCAATTCTGGGTGAACAAGTCGAGGGGGCGGGTCCTTGCGCGCATGCTTGATAGGACTTGGCGCGCGGCCTTTATTCTGGAGAATTGCCAGAAGACCCTTTGGCACATCCAGCGGGTGTACTTCCCGCACAATGGGCAGCCGCACGGGCTGACCGCCTTGTTGGAGAGGTTCCGCGAGGGTGATGCGCTGAAGGAGATCGTCCATGCCCAGCTCGTTGCCGGGGCGAATGCGGCGCTGGCGTACGTCCGGCTGCATCGGCCGCACCTACCCCTGGATAGGTTGCTGGGTCGCCTTCCTGGTGATGACGACTACGCCGATACCTTGGCGGCTGCGCGCCAGATGATCGAGCAGGTGCAGAAGCTGAGTGAGCGCCTTGTAGGCCCACTCGACGCGCCGAAGGACGAACCTGCGGATTAGAGGTAGCTGTCGTCTGATGTACGGGGTTAGCTATATGTGGCGAATATGCCAATGTAAATGACAGTATATGAAGTTAAAAGAGTTCTCAAGTAATGAGTGAAATTATTTGTATTACTGTGCGAGTATTTGCTTCGGCTTTGACTTGTGTGGCGCAGCCCCCTAGTACCTTGGGTGACAGCCTAAGTCTGCATTGTGAACCTGTGTGGCGCAGCCCCCGAGTGAATCGAGTGACGTCCTAGGATTTTTCAAGTGAGACCTGTATACCGCGGCCTCCGATTGTATCGGGTGGCGATTTAGGGTTTAGGACTTGACCTGTATGGCGCAGCCCCCGAGCAGCTCGGGTGGCGGCCTAGGATTTTTTCAGTGAAGCCTGTATGGCGCAGCCCCTGAGTAGTTCGAGTGGCGGCCTAGGGATTTTCAAGTGTGACCTGTGAGGTGTAGCCCCCGAGTGCGTCGGGTGGCGGCCTAGGATTTTTTACTTGACCTGTGCGGCGCAACTCCCGAGTAGGTCAGGTAGAGGCCTAGGATTTTTTGAGTTGTGCCTGTGCGGCGCAACCCCCGAGTGGTTCGACTGGCGGCCTAGGCTTTTTCAAGTGTGACCTGTGAGGTGCAGCCCCCGAGTGTGTCGAGTGGCGACCTAGGACGACGCAACTCCCGAGTAGACCGAGTAGAGGCCTAGGATTTTGCGAGTTGTGCCTGTATGGCGCAGCCTCCGAGTGATTCGAGTAGCGGCCTAGGCTTTTCTTTCAACCTGTGTGGCGCAGCCCCCGAGTGATTCGAGTGACGTCCTATGATTTTTGTTTGCCTTGACTGAGAAGGTAGAGTGGACAGCATTTTCTTCAAATCACTTTATTGATTGTTGCGAACATGCCGCCTCATTAAAACCCTTCCAGTCCCCTTAGGTACCCTGGTAAGGGAAAGAGTGCGTCTGAAACCTGTCGCGTTGACATGCTATCCTTGTTACAATGGTTGAGTCGACTAAGCATAGAATCGCCGGAGTTGTGCGACGTTCCACGGGTTGCTGCAGGCTGCTCGTGTTTTCGAGTCCTTTAGGTGATATGCTCCGTTGCCAATTGCCTCTGTCACAATGTATGGACCTTCCTATGGGGAGGCGAGTTTGTGCACTTTCTTCTGTTTAAGGCGAAGGACCAGGTCACCTGCGACGAAAGCTCTTGGTCGCAATCTCCGTCCGTGATAGTTGCGCAGGTCTTGCTGGTATACGGCTGATCGCGCCAGGGCGATGTCGCGTGCTTCGTCCAATATGTCCATGCTGTCTTCGAGTGCCTCTTCTGCATCTGACTCGTCGTAGGCGACCACCCGTGGTGCGTCAAACTTGATGTCGCAGGGTAGGACTGCTTCTGCACCGTACACCATAAAGAATGGAGTGTACTGAGTAGATCTGTTAGGCGTGGTCCGCAGACTCCAGAGGACTGACGGCAGTTCTTCTACCCATGTGCCTGCTGCGCGTCTGAGTGGCACACGTAGTCGTTTATTGATGCCGCTGCAGACGAGGCCGTTGGCCTTCTCCACCTGTCCATTGGATTGCGGGTGCGAGACAGACGCATAGTTTAGCTTGATACCTTGATCTGAGCAGAAGTCTTTGAATTCTTCGGCTGTGAAGTTCGAGCCGTTGTCTGTGATGATCCCGTTCGGAACTCCAAATCTGAAGATGATGGACCTGATGAAGTTGACCGCTGATGATGCAGTCGAACTTGTGATGGGTGCGGCCTCAATCCACTTGGTGAACTTATCGACTGCAACCAGGAGGTGAGTGTGCCCTCCGGGCGAGGATTTCTTCAGCGGGCCCACCATGTCCAGTCCCCATTGGGCAAAGGGCCCGGCTAGCGGTATTGTCTTCAACTCGGACGCCGACGCGTGCGTCTTGTTGGCGAACTCCTGGCACCCGGTACATTTCTTTACTAGATCTTCTGCGTCTTGCATAGCTGTTAGCCAGTAGAACCCGGCTCGTAATACTTTGGCCACTAGTGCTCGACTGCTGGCGTGATTCCCGCAGATGCCCGCGTGGATGTCGAGTAAGATGGCTTGGCCGTCGACTGGATCTATGCATCTTTGCAGGATCCCTGAGATGCTTCTCTTGTAGAGTTCTCCGTTGATGACGGTAAAACTTTTGGAGCGCCTGATGATGCGCTTTGCTTCGACTTGGTCTGCTGGCAGCCTCTGGTGCAGTATGTATGTCAGGTACGGCCCTGTCCAGATAACTAGCATGACTTCCATGGACTCCTTTTCAATGCTGGGCGGGTTCGCGGTGCTTGTTGCCGGTGCGGAGGGTTTTGCTGCGGGTCGAGTCTTGATGTACCTTTGCGTGATGCGCTCGAGGAAGACGTCCGGTGGTACTGGTACTCTATCTGATCCCATGTTGGCGAGGATGTCGGCTTCCTCGTTGCTGTCGCGGCCGATGTGTCGTAGCTCGCAGCCGTCGAAGGCGCCCTCTAGCTGGTTGTACAGGTCTCTGTAGGCGATCATGTTGTCGGCGATGGCGTCGCAGGACTTCATGGTTTTCTGCACAACCAGGTAGGAGTCGCCGTATATCATGAGGTGCGTGGCGCCGCAGTTCTTGGCCATCCGCATGCCGTGGATCAGGGCTTCATATTCGGCTTCGTTGTTGGAGGGTGTTGGGAAATCCATCTGCAGGACATACTTCAACTTGTCACCTTTGGGGGAGATGAGCACAACTCCTGCCTCAGCCGCCATTAATTTCTTGGAGCCGTCGAAGTACATGGTCCATGCGTTGGATAAGTCGGGGATGTTTGCTGGCTGGGCTTCTATCCACTCAGTAGTGAATTCCGGAAGGACTTGGGCCTTGATAGACTTCGGGTGAGCATATTTCAGCCCCCAGGGTCCTAGCTCGACAACCCACTTGGCGACTCGTCCTGTCGCGCACTGATTGGTGAGGATGTCTGCTAGGCCGGAGGAGCTTACCACCGTGATCGGGTGCTCGGAGAAGTAGTGGACAACTTTCCGTGAAGTCATGAAGACCCCGTACGCCAGCTTCTGGTAGTGCGGGTAGTTTTGCTTGGACAGTGTTAGAACTTCGCTGAGGTAGTAAACTGGCCTCTGGACAGGATGAGTATGCCCTTCTTCTTCTCGCTCAACCACGAGTACCGTGCTCACCACCCTGTTTGTCGCTGAGACGTATAGGTATAGCGGCTCGTTCTCTAGTGGTGCCACCAGGATTGGGGAAGTCGTCAGGGTCTTTTTGAGATGGTCGAACGCCTCTTGCGCCTCCTGTGTCCACTCGAATTTGTCCGTCTTCTTCATCAGTTGGTAGAAGGGTAAGGCCTTCTCTCCCAACTTACTTATGAACCGGCTGAGAGCTGCGACTCGGCCGGCTAATCGTTGCACTTCCCTGAGTTTGGTGGGTGCTGGCATCGTGAGTATTTTCTGCACCTTCTCAGGATTTGCTTTGATTCTTCTTGCGGAGACAAGGTAGCCCAGCAATTCTCCGGCTGACACGACGAATACGCACTTCTCTGGGTTGAGCTTGATCTGATATGCGTCGAGTGCTGCGAAGACCTTGCGAAGGTCGTCGACTAGGGTGCCCTCTTTCCGGGTCGTGACAACGATGTCATCGATGTAGACTTGGACAATTTGCCCGATAAGCCCTTTAAGGCATGCCTGCATGGTGCGCTGATATGTGGCGCCAGCGTTCTTCAACCCGAAGGGCATCGTCTGGTAGCAAAAAACGCCGTCGGGTGTGATGAATGTTGTTTTCTCTTCGTCTTCGACTTTCAGCCTGATCTGCTGGTAGCCTGAGTAGGCGTCCAGGAAAGATAGGCGCTCGCAGCCTGCTGTCGAGTCGACGATCTGATCTATCCGCGGTAGCGGGAAGTGATCCTTTGGACAACATTTGTTGACCGCGGTAAAGTCTACACACATCCGTAGTTTCTTCGTCTTCTTCTTTTCCACCAGGACAGGGTTGGCGACCCAGTCTGAGTCCTTGATTTCTCGGATGAACTTGGCGTGCAGCAGCCGGTCGATTTCTGCGGTGATTGCGTCCCGTTTGGGACCTGAAAAGCGTCGCATGGTGTGTTTGACTGGTCTTGCGTCCTTGTGGAACTTTAGAGAGTGCTCGGCGAGTTCCCTGGGTATTCCTGGCATGTCAGAAGGTTGCCATGCAAAGATTTTCCAGTTCTCACATAGGAACTCGACGAGAGCGCTTTCCTATGCAGGGGTCAAGCTTGACGATACTTTGACCGTCTTGCTGCTGTCAGTCGGATGGACTTGGTGGGTGACGGTGTCGTCGTTTGTGTTGAAGGCGGCGTCCTTAGCTGGCTTCTTGCGAGGTGGAAAGATGGTCTTGTCGTTGTCGGCTGATATGGCCTTGAAGTGCTCTTCGACCCCGAAGACCTCAGAGATCCTGCTGAACTCTCGGTCGCAGCCGTTGGAGCGGTCGAAGTCGCCGCGCACAGTGATTACTCCTTTGGATCCGGGAAACTTGATCATCAGGTAGGCGTAATGAGGTATTGCCATGAACCTAGCAAAAGTTGGGCGACCAAGTATGGCGTGGTACTGTCATTTCCATTCGACAACTTCAAAGTCGATCGATTCTTTCCTGAAGTGCTCGGGTGTACCGAGGATGACGTCGAGTGTGATTGTTCCCATGGGCGTGATTGCTTGCCCTGGTACTATGCCGTGGAAGGTGGTCTCCGATTCTGGCAACTTTTATGTCGACCTGTTCATTCTTCTCAGGGTGTCGGTGAATATGATGTTGATGCCGCTGCCTCCATCCATGAATACTTTCTTCAGGCTGTAGTCGCCGATTAGGGCTTCGATAACCAGAGCGGCGTGACCGGGTCATGGCACATCCGACGGGTGGTCTGCCCCGGAGAATGTGATTGGCGTCTCTGACCCTCTCAGGTAGTCTGGTACTGCGCGCGGGTTGGTGGTAGCCTGGAGTACTTGGTGGGTGATGAGCTTCTGGGCCCTGTTCGAAGGGCGTCCTTTTTGTATCATGTTGATCTGTCCTCGCGCAGTCGGGTATGCTTCGTGCGCCGCCATCTGGGTGTCATGTTGCGGCTGCTGCTGAGGGAAAGTTCCAGCCGCTTGTGTTGTGTTGTTGTTTGCGGGTGCTGCTTGAATAGCGAGCTGCGGAGTCGTCGTCAGTGCTTGCACGGGAGTGATGATCTGCTGCATAGCCTGGTAAATCTTTCGCGCCTTGCGACAGTCCTTCAACAGGTGGTTGGCGCCCCACTTGCCTGTCTCCGGGTTGCGGAACAAGTGATGCTTGCAAGGTTGCATCAATACTTCGGATGCGGTGAGTGGACGCTTCCACTCGCGTTTCTGCCGACTCTGATCATATTGTCGACTGTTATCTCGTGTGTCATCACGGGGGGTTTGATATCCCGCCGCTACTAGCTCGATGGTGTCTGAGTTGGTGAAACGTTGTTTCTTCTTCTGGCGTCCGTCTCGCCAGTTGCTTGTTTCGGCTTCCTTCTTTGGGGAGGTGTCACGGACATAGTCCTCTCCTTCGGCCCACTGGTTGGCTACCTTCATGAGCTCGATCGTAGTCTTCGGCTGGAGCCTACCAAACTCCTCGCGGAGGTCGCGACGAGCGACGCCGTGCATGAAAGCATCCATCACCCTGTCTTCTGAGACGGGTTCCATACTATTCCGGAGGAGTGTCCATCGCTGGATGTACGCGCGGAGCGACTCATGCTTTCCTTGTTTGCAGGCTTGCAACTCGATGTAGGTAGTCGGTCTTGCGAATGTTCCAGAGAAACTTTTTATGAAAGTATCTTGGAATTCTTCCCAGGTTTTGAAGGAGTCCTTGGGTTGGCTGGTGAGCCACCCGCGCGCTGAGTCCGTGAGCATGAGCTGGATGTATTGCATTGTCGTAGTTGACGTCCCGCCTTGGCAGGTGCAGGCGATGAGGTAGTCTTCGAGCCACAACGCGGGTCTTGCTTTCCGTCATACTTGGGGGTTCCTGCTGTCAGCTTGAAACCCTTAGGCATGCGAGTATCACGGATGTTGAAGCTGAAGCATGCGGCGCCGCACGGCTCGAAGTTGCGGTCGGCCGGATCATCCAGGTTCATCGCATCAGCCGAGCGCTGGCTGCGGTTACTGTCCACTGTCCTTTGTGTGATGACGTTGCGGAGATCTTCGCCTGGTTGGGCTTGTCTCTGCGGCTGCACTGCCGGGGTCCCCGATGTTGCTGGCTCGCGGGTTTGGCGCTCTCTTTCGTCACGTACCCGGTTGTTTGGTGCTCCAGTCGCCAAAGCTTCCTCGATTGCCTTCATTGACATGATCTGCTGTTTGTGGAGAAGGGCGCGTGGATCTCCCTCCGGCGGTTGCGTGAGCCGGAGATACGTCTCGACTGACATGATGGCGGCGTTCGCCGTCTTGGGGACAGGTATCCCGTTCTCGTCCTCGGTGATGAAGGATGAGTCGAGGTTGCGGGTGACCCTTGCTCGATCCGCATCTGTCATGTTGGGAACGCGAGCTCTGTGTCGCCGTCCTCCTTGGTTAACTTTTGTGGAGGAAGTGAACGAGATCGCAGCCCGTCTAGCACTCGATGCATCTGCGTCCCTCTTGCGCCTGAGCAGTTCGGCCTTTTCGGCACGAAGTCGCTCGCCTTCCTTGCGTAGCAAGTACTGGACCGCCAGGTGGTCTTCTCTAGGCGCGTCGGGTGCAGGGAAAGTGCCATCATCGACATGCTTCAGGGCCCTGATTCCCATATCTCGCGTGATGGTGAGTCGTGTCTGGTCAGGCATGACCACCTCTAGTGGATATGCGGGTTCCTCGTTGCCTTCTGGGGGCTCGGTGTTGGCCATGAAGACTTGCTGGGGCTAAACCTTGGTAGGAGTGTTTACGCTGCCGCTGCTACTTCCTTGATCTGAATCTTGCTCGGGATCGAAAATTGCTGCCACGTGGTGGGCAACACAGTCGCCGCTGCGTCTTCGCAGGATGGTCACCGTGGTCGTGGACGGAGATCTCGCAGTCGCTGGGGCGAGTGCGATTGGCTTGGAGTAGACTTGATGGTCCCACGCGGAAGTCGACGGCACGCCCTTGGTCGCACGCACGGTACCGGTAAAGGTTGAGGTAGATCTTGACCTTGTCGACCGTGCGATCGAGATGGTTGGAGTGGACTCGATCTGCGCGGCCGTTGCCGAGGTTGACGATGTTCGATGCAGGTACGATCTTCGTAGGTGTGGCAGATGTGGCTCCCGCGGCGGGTGAAGTCGACGGTGGCGCGCGGGTGACGGATGCGGGTGAAATGGCCACCCGTGGCGCGGTTGTCGTAGACCTGAACATGCCACAACTGTCGACGAAACAGTATATGGAGCCGAAGGTGATATGTATACCTATGCGCAGGTTGGCATACACCGAGCGATGGGCCGGCGGGTGGAGTGCATAATCGAAGGAGCCAAAGCGGATGGGCTCCCGGGTGATGTCGATCTCGATCTTCATTGCGGATGGAGCCGGTGCGACCATGATTCCAACGTTTGATATCTTTCCCACAGACGGCACCAATTGACGAGGGTGTAACTCGACAAATCCCTGGGTTGTGCACCCCGGGTTGATTGAAGGGGAGAGAGGAGAGCGTTGGTGATCACGACGGCTGACAAGCAAGGTTTTACCCAGGTTCAGGCTCCCGGAGGATAACACCCTACTCCTGCTTGTCTGTTATTGATGTCGAGTTGCGATTACAACGGCGGCGAGATTGCGATCTCGCTAGGGTTTGTGGCTGTGGCTGTTGGCGTGTCCTCTAGGACGGGCAACCCTCCTTTCTTTATAGGTAGCCAGGTCTCGGGTGGTCGGTATCGATGGTGATTACAGATATGGCAGGTTATGAGACCTAACCGAGTTGGACTACGTTACACGGTACCCCGAGTGGGCCTTCTGTGAGCCTCCCTGTGCTTGGCGCGGCCCAGGTAGCCTCATCGTGGGATAGTCGAAAGGTAGCCCCACGTCACCCGTCGCCAAGAGGACTTGGCGTTGCAGGCCGCTCGCGAGGAGTCCATCCGCTTCGCCAAGGAGGTCCGCGAGGGGGCCATCTGCGACGCCTCCGAGCTTCTCGCACCCCTCCAGGAGGAGCGGGACGCTGCTGCCGAGCTCCTGTCTGGGACGACGGCCGAGCGCAAAGCCATGGAGGGCTCGCTGGCGCAAAAACGCCGGGAGCTGGGTCAGCTGGAGACCCAACTTCTCTCTGCCCACCGGGCCGTGCTGGAGACCCTGGAGGAGGACCGCAAGGGCCTTGCCGAGCGCAAGCGGAAGCTGGTCCTCTTAGGAGAAGGAGGTGCGGCTACGCGACGAGCAGCGGCTTCAGGCGGAGAACGCGCTCGCCATCCAGCGCGAAGAGCTCGAGGAGCGTGAAGGGAACCTGGCCCTGGCACTCCAAAAATACGACGAGAACGTCGCCGCCCAGAAAAGCGCCCTGGAGCAATCGAGCAGCAGTACGCCGAGAAGAAGAAAGAGGCGGAGGACGCCCTCCTGGAGCGCAAGAAGCAGTACAGGCTGACGAAAGCCTAGGAGTACCGCGACTTGGCCCAGAAGCAGGAGAACCGCTTCAAGGCTAGACGCGACACCGATACCCAGCGGATCACGGAGCTCGAGAAGGCCAACTCCAAGGACGTGGAGGAGCAGGTGGCTCCCGCGATGGAGCAGGCGATGGAGGCTGCGGATACTGCCACGGCGGCCCGTGCGCTCACGAGGCAGCTGGAGCGCATGTTCGAGGCGCTGGTCGCCCGGGGTAACGAGCTCGCCGGCCTGCTTGGCGCAGACGTGCCGCACGGCGAGGTCCGAGGCCGTGACGATGCTGCCATGTACATGGTCTACTTCGACCAGCTCTTCATGGCGCTCGAGGTCCCTGTCGCTGACCTCCGCGAGGTGATAGAGGACGAGAGCCGGCAGCTCCTGGGGGTGGTCGTTGACCGCATCTTCACCAACCTCAGGATCCTCACGCCAGGCTTCGACCTCTCCACAGTGACGGAGGCTTGTGAAGGTGAGGACGTGCGGCGGGTCTCCAACTCCCTCCGCGAGCAAGTCGATGCCTTCTGCAACCACTTCAAGCGTGCGGATGCGGTTGTGGAGGATAGCAAAGAGAGGGCCGCCTCATCCAAGACCGAGGAGGGCGCGGTGGAGGATGTGCAGGACGGTGCTGACTCCGCCTAAGCTGTTGTCGTTACGCCTATGTGCGCTTGTATCTGAAACAATTTTATGTTTAGACATTTGCGACTTTTGGGCATGTAGTATATTCTCGTTTCCAATTTGCTTCCAGCTTGCTTGCCCCTCGAGAGGTTCCTTTGGACTCATCTTCATGTCTATTTGTTCTCTGTGTCGTTAGGACCCATCTCTTCGTGCCATGAATCCGCCACTTCGGTATGCTAGAGCAATGACTCTTCAAGGCCGGGGGGATTTTAGGCCTAGGAGAGGTAAGAGCCCTGAGTCGCGATGCTCAAGTGCCCCCCTTAGACGTACGAGTAGTCCATGAGGCATAAGGGAAAGCGAAGTCGCTTGAGGGGCAAACGTGCGCTTGCGGAGAAAAAGGCTCTCGAGGCACGGGTGCGAGACTTAGCTTCTCGAGGCTTTTCCCCTGTAGTGGTTTTTGCCTGGCGAGGAGGTCCTCTCTAGGGGCCTTTCCCGGATGCCTCCTCAGTCTTGTGGGGGCATTTCTTCCCTGGAAATGTTAGAGGGGCGAACTCAAACGCTTGTGCACGGTACAGAGGACTCGTGCGCGCTTATAGGTCCACTCAGGCGTTCCTCACGAGGAGAGTAAGTACCAAGGTAATTTGTGGAGATGGCGTGTTTGTGGGAGCTTGCCCTCCAACCAGAGCTCGGATCCTTGGATTTTGCAGTGCTGCTGGTGTGTCATTTGAGGCACTGGCACCGTACTCAGCCCCCGCTCGTGAGGTGCGCATGTGGAGAGATATAAGCGCGCATTTCAATGAAGTAATGCGTAAATAAAACTCACCACCAAATATTACATAGCGGCGCCGTAGCGCTAAGTTCACTTAGGAACAAAATTGTTTCATTATGCTTGGAGGTGCCAAGTTAATGTTTTGACCATGTCGAGGCATGGGGACCACCCATTAGTGGCAGAGACTCTCGACGGCCTGAGGTGCCTCGTTACATGGAGAGCTCGGAGGGTTGACCCTCGAGAGAAGCCTTTGGAGCTTGGAGGTTTAAGCCGTGAGCTTTTAACCTCTTGAGACAAAAAATGCTTGGAGGTTGAGCCGTAAGCTGCCTCTTTCGCTAGATGTCTTGACGTGACAATGATCACGTTTTTCTTTTTATCCTTCTGGAGACAAAAAATGCTTGGAAGTTGAGCCGTAAGCTGCCTCTTCCGCCAGATGTCTTGACGTGACAATGATCATGGGCGTGACGATGATCACAGGTAGAACTTGCATAGGTGCATGATGTTCCATGGATTCTTGACGGGGATGTCGTCTTGAGTTTCGAGGTGAACCGCGCCAGGCCTGGCGATGTGGGTGACCCTGTAGGGGCCTTCCCACATCGGTGACAGCTTGTGGAGGCCTTCCCTGGAGAGGATTCGCCTAAGGACGAGATCGCCTGTCTCCAGTGTACGTGAGCGCATGTTGCGGCTGTAGTAGCGTCGCAGAACCTGCTGGTATTTTGCCGCCCGGAGGACGGCACGGCGGCGCAGGCCTTCGAGAAGCAGCAGGTCATCGTTGTGGATATCCTCTTGCTCGTCCTCGTTAAAGGCAAGGACCCGTGGGGATCCATGCTTTATCTCTGTGGGGAGGACTGCTTCGGCTCCATAGATGAGGGCGAACGGTGTTTCCTCTGTAGGCTTTGGTGGCGTTGTGCGGATGGACCAGAGCACCGAGGGGAGCTCACTGATCCAGCCCTTGTCGTGGCCCTTGAGGACGTCAAAGGTCCTGGTCTTTAGGCCCTTGAGGACTTCTGTGTTTTCTCGCTCGGCCTGCCCATTGCTGTGTGGATGAGCGACTAAGGTGAAGCAGAGCTTGATGCCCATCTTTTCGCAGTAAGCCCTAAAGATGCCACTGGTGAATAGCGAGCCATTGTCGGTGATGATGCGGTTAGGCACTCCGAAGCGGCAGACCAGGCCTCTGATGAATTTCACCGCCGTGCCTGCTGGAATTGTGCGCGTCGCCTCTACTTCGGGCCACTTAGTGAACTTGTCGATGGCCACGAAGAGGTAGCGATATCCCCCTTGCGCTGTTATGAAAGGTCCCAGGATGTCCAGCCCCCAGACCGTGAACGGCCAGGAGAGCGGAATGGTCTGTAGCCCCAGTGCAGGTTAGTGGATTTGCTTGGCGTGGAATTGGCAAGCCTCACATGCTTGAACGATGTCAACTGCATCCTGAAGTGCTTGAGGCCAGTAGAAGCTGCTCCTGAAGACTTTGCCTGCGAGGGTGCGGGCACACTAGTGGTGGCCGCACTCGCTATGGATGTATTTTATCAGCATTTTGCCTTCTTCAGGAGGGACGCATTTGAGCGCGATGCCGTTTGGGCGCTTGCGGTAGAGTTTTACTTCAAGGATGTGGTAAGATTTTGCCTGGCGGGCAATTCTCTCCGCTTCAACATCTTCCTCGGGAAGGATCCCTTTGGCGAGGTAGTCTTTGATCTCGTCAATCCATCCTGTTTCTTGATGCGCCGCTGTGAGCAACAGAGGCTCCCCCGTAGGGGGGCCGCAATCGGGAGCCCCGACTGTTGGTGGTGGCGGGAGCGCTTCGTCTGTGCATGCGGGCATGGCCTCTTGAGGCTGTTTTATGGATGCCTTGATAAGTATTTCTTCAAAGACGCCTGGCAGCTGAGCTTGCCTCTTTGACGCGCGTTTGGCGATGTCATCAGCCTCTTGATTTTCCTTTCTTGGGATATGCATGAGCTCCATTCCCCTGAAGTGCTTCTCAAGCCTGCGGACCTCTTCAAGGTATGCGGCCATGTGATCGTCCATAGGCTTGTAGCTCTTGTTGGAGAAGTTGACGAGCAGCTGGGAGTTTCCCTTGATGAGCAGGTGCTTGATGCCCAGAGCGATTGCGGAACGTAGGCCGGCGAGCAGGCCTTCGTACTCAGCAATATTGTTGGAGATCTTGTCGATTCCGAAGCACAGCTGGACTGCGTAATAGAGCTTGTCGCCCTTTGGTGAGGTCAAGACCACGCCAACCCCACCGTGGCGACAAGCGAAAGCTCCCTCGAACTTCATGGTCCAGTGACTGGGCATTTTGTCTCCAGAGGGCTCTTGTTCTTCTCCTAGAGGCTCTTCAGGAGTTGGGTCAGTCCATTCGGCGATGAAGTCTGCCAGTGCTCTTCCTTTGATTACCCTTGTGGTATCGAAGCGCAAATTGAATGGCTGTAGCTCTATGTTCCATCCTGCGACACGATCTGTGGCGTTAGGGTTGCGCAGGATCTGTTCCAGGGGAAAAGAGGCGACCACCGTGATGGGGTGCCCCTGTAAGTAGTGTCGCAGTTTTCTTGAGGCGATGAGGAGCTTCTGCTGCATGGTGTACCGCTCTCGAGCATCGTGCAATACTGTACTGACGAAGTAGACTGGACGCTCGACAAGGGTTGTCAGTTTAGTCTTGGCGCACTCTGCCTGAGGAGGCTCTGCGTGTCCCTCAAGGGGGTTGGCCTATGGAGACTCTTTATGACCCTCGGGGGGGTTGTCCTGTGGAGACCCTTTAGGGCCCTCGAGGGGGTTGGCCTGTGGAGGCTCTTCAGGCTCTCTGGCGAGACCACCCTGTAGCGGTTGACTCGGGGCAGGCTCTGCTTGTGGCTTTGGGCCTGGCGGTGGGTTTGTAGGGCCTGTTCCTTTGTCGAGCTCTTCGTCAGGGGGTTTTGGCTTTAGAGTGGTTGCACTCTTCTTGTGGAGGACTGGCTCTTCCCTTTCTACCACCAGGACGGCACTGGTGGTTTGTGGAGTTGCTGATAGGTACAACTTCAGGTACTCGCCTGTCCTTGGGGCGACCATGACTGGTGGGCTGGCCAGGTACCTCTTCCGTCCTCAAAGGCTTTTTCCGCTTCAGGAGTCCACTTAAAGGTGCCAGTTCTCTTCATGATCTTGAAGAATGGCAGAGCTCTCTCGCCAAACCTGGAGATGAACCTATCCAAGCTGGCCATGCAGCCTGATAGGCGTTGCATATCCTTGAGCCGGCGTGGAGGTTGCATTTCCTCTATGGCCTTGATTTTGTCAGGGTTTGCCTATATGCCTCTAGGGGACACGAGGAAACCAAGCAATTTGCCTGAAGGCACTCCGAAGATGCACTTGGCGGGGTTGAGCTTGATGTTCACCTTGCGCAAGCTGGCGAAGGTCTCTTTAAGGTCCCTAAGGAGAGTATTTCCTTCTCAAGACTTGATGACGATATCGTCGACGTAAGCCTCGGCGTTTCTGCCCATTTGCTCGCCAAGTGCTATCCTCATGAGCCTCTGGAAGGTGGCGCCTGCATTTTTTAGGCCAAAGGGCATGCAGACATAGCAATACACACCGCAAGGGGTGAGGAAAGTCGTCTTCTCTTCGTCTTCCTTAGCCATTTTTATCTGGTGATAACCAGAGAAAGCATCGAGGAAGCAGAGGAGGTCGTAGCCTGCCATGGAATCCACAATCTGGTCGATTCTTGGCATGGGATAAGGGTCCTTGGGGAAAGCCTTGTTGACATCAGTGTAGTCGATGCAGAGGCGGCCTCCACCGGTGGGTTTTGGGACGACCATGCCGTTGGAGAGCCAAGTGGGGTGCGCGACTTCGCGGACGACATTTGCCGCTTTTAGCTTCTCAACCTCTTAGACGATGAATGCTTGCTTCTCGGGGGCTTGTTTTCTTGCTTTTTGCTTGACGGGGCGTGCGTTTGGACACACGGCTAAGTGGTGTTCGATCACCTCCCTCGATACACCGGATATATCTGACGGAGTCCATGCGAACATGTCAGAGTTTGCCCGAAGGAAGGCGACGAGCGCGCTTTCCTATTTGGGAGGCAGCGCAGCGCCAACGGTGACGCTAGCCCACGAGCTGCTGGAGCTTAGAGAGACTTTCTTTGTAGTGCCTGGCTCCTGGGAGAACAGCTGCTTCTTCTTCTTGGGTCTCTCGAGAGGCTCCATGTCCTCGTCTGCAGGGAACTCCATGGCGGTTGCCTTGTAGGCTGTCTCGACGGCGCGCGTGGCATCCAGGACATGTCCCCGGATGGTGATTGTGCCAGCACTGCCGGGAATTTTGACCATGTTGTAGGCATGATGCGTGACGGCCATGAATTTCGCGAGGGCAAGGTAGCCGAGGATGGCGTTGTACGGCAAGCCGATGTGCGCAACATCGAAGTCGATGTGCTCGGTGAGGTAGGTTTCCTCGCTGCCAAATGTGACGGCAAGCCTGACCTGCCCCAGAGGCTCGATCGAGCCGCTGGTGACTCCCGTGAAGGGCCTAGAGGGCATGAGCCTCTCGTAGGGCACTTGAAGCGCTTAGAACGTCTCTGTGGAGATGACATTCAGGCCTGCTCCACCATCAATGAGTGTCTTGGAGACAGTGATGTTTTCGATGGTGGGGCTGCAGACCATCGGGAGGGTTCCAACAGTCTTGGTGGACTTGGGGTGGTCCTGAGCGTCGAAGGCGATGGTGTACTGCGACCGCTGGGGAGGGCGGCGTTGATCTCGCGAGCGAACTGCTTGAACCGATTGTTCGACTTGGGCGCCAGTGCCCCACCGAGGATGCAGGCAATGGCGCCTCTTGGAGCTTGATAGCCTCCATCTTCCTCGTCAGGGAAGTTGCCGTTCCTCTCCGCAGCGTTGGCCTGATTGCCAGATGGCTTCTGGTAGCCGCCCTTGCGCCCGCTTCCGCGGTAGCCACGGCCTTGACTGCGACTGCCGCTGCCCTCTGCTTGTTCGCGCTCTTTGCTCAGCCTCTTGAGGTCGAAGCAAGTCTCTGTAGAGTGGCCACGCCTGTTGTGGTAGATGCAGAACGGGCGGCGGTCGTCCTTTCTCTCCCCAGGCTCGGGAGATTCCCTGCGGGTGCCCTTCACGTCAGGCTCTGCTGCGAAGACCGTGATGGCCTTGCGCTTGGGCTCCTCCTTCTTCTTTTGGCTCCTGGACCCCTCTCGAGGACATCTTGACGAAGAGGAGTCCCTCTTCAGCCTTGGCGCACTTGTCTGCCAGGTCAAACAGCTTCCCCACAGAGGTGAGCTTGTCGTGGATACCCAGCTTCTAGAGCATCCTGTTGTTCGTGACGCCCTCGCGGAAGGCGGCGATGACTTGAATGTCGGGGATGTTCGGGATCTTGTTGCGCACTTGGCTGAAGCGCTGGATGTACTTGCAGAGGGTTTCATCCTTCCTCTGCACCACAACGCGCATATCGTTGTGGGTGAGCGCGCGCTCGTATGTCCCCTTGAAGTTGGAGACGAACTGCTTGCAGAGCTCCTCCCAAGAGTTCACAGAGTCCTTAGGGAGGTTCAGGAGCCACGACAGCGCAGAGTCGCGAAGCGCGTGGGAGAACCAGTTGGCCATGACCTTGTCGTCTCCGCCAGCCACCTGGATGGAGGTGGTGTAGAGCTGCAGGAACTCGATGGGGTTGCTGGAGCCGTCGTAGCCCTTGGGGAGCACCGGCCTGAACTTTGGGGGCCAAACCACGCGACGCAGGGAGCGGGTGAACGCCATGCAGCCTGTGGCGTATATGGCGACCCCGTGCTGTAGCACGCTGCGGTTATGTTGGCCCGCCTGGCCGATTTCTTCCACGAGCCGGTTCTGGCGGTTGCGCTGGAGCAACATCCCCACGCGCGCGTCAGGCGTGGTGCGCTGCACGATCAAGCAGACGTGAGGCGAGGACGCATGGGACACAGCCCTCTGCGTCGCTGCCGGCGCAGGCCCTGGTGGAGGCGGAGGCGCGTCAGGCGCAGCCATGCCCCCGAGGGAGGGGTGCACGACGGACTGCGACGGAGCGGGGCGAGTCGTGGCGATGTCGACGAGGTGGTTGAGGCACTCCAGCCACTGCTCGTGGGCCTCAGCGGTAGACTGATAGCAGAGAAGTTCTTGAGCCATGAGCAGGGCGGTGTGTGGTGCAGGGTCCGTCCTGCCTGGACCGGAGCCGCTTGGGCGCTGCGTCGGGTGCGACGACTGCGCTTCCCCCTGGTGCTCGGAGCTATGCTCGGGCTCCTCCGCATGAGGACCTGGTTGGCGCGCTCTTCACGGCGGGGTCGTCCCCGTCGTCCGCGCGTGGTAGCGGCGCCGGGTGTGGCACGTGCTCCTTCAGGTGCGCGCCTGTTGGCGCAGGCGGCGCGGGTAGCGCGGGTATTCGCCATGGCGTGGAGGCGGCTCGAAGGTCATTGGCGCGCCTCAATGCCCTACCTGGAGCGCCAAATGTCAGCTTGTGCCTCCCACGAAACAGGGGCGGTCACTCCCTGAAGAGTAGTTTGTGAAGGTGTAACATCCCAATATTTTGGAATGTTTAAAAATCACTAAAAATTTAAACTTTTGTTTTAGATTAAAATAAAACATTAAAATGCATAAGAAAACCAACTATAAAAGACTTCAAGCATCTTTAAAAAGTTTAATATTTCAAAATCTCAATATGTAATTTGACAAATGATTTACAAACTCTCGAAACCATTTTCAACTAATAAAAAGTTTCTTTCTAACTATTTTATTATAAGCATCTAGCCTTACTATTTACAACCCTAAAACCATGTTTGCAAATTGCCTAATTATCTAAAATATGCCACATTACAAAATGTTTTGAACACATTTAAAACATAGTCTATTTGCTAAAATGATTTTCATAAATATATTCAATATAAGAAATGAAATAAATCTAGAATATTTTCAAAAGTATTTTATGGAGTTTTCAAATGATTGATTATAAAATAATACTTAATGGTGCACAAAATATTTTGAATTAAAAATACATTCATTATATTCCCCTTTTCATTTCAAATAGTGGTGTTATGTTATTTAATGTTGTACTAAAGCCAAAAATGATTGAATTTTGGAAAATGAGTTTAAATAACTTAATTTTAAACTTATATAAGTGTTGTATTTTTATAAATTTTATTTAGCCAAAAATGAAATTATTTAAGCCATGTTTTGAAATTTAACATTAAGTGTCAAATTTGTATTTAATCAATAATTCAAAATTTTGATTTTTCAGAAGTGGTCAATACATGCCCTCAACTGGTTTAACACAAATATATTGTTATTACAAATTTTTAGAATTTTATTTGACTTCATTTGGACACTTAAAACAAAAGATATGAAATAGAAAAGAAAAATCAGAAAAAGAAAAATTGCTGACGTCATCGATGACATCATCGTCATCAACCTCTAGCACGACGGAAATAACTCCCGTGTCCATTGCGTTTCTTTCCAAATTGATTCCCGACGTTTTAAAGCTCCAATTGAAGTGTCGTTTGTTCCTAATAATAGCCCTCGTCTCCCTCTCCATTTCCCCTCTCATGCCTCTCCCTTTCGTGCCCCGTGGCCGACGAATTTGGTCGCTGGAATCCGTCGGCCACCGCCTCCATATCTCCGATTCCGACGAGATGAGAGAGCCCCCTCAGCCAATACCACGCCCGTAGCCTGCGCCATGTCCTTCTGCGCCTGGAGATCGGCCTCTCGTTCCCAAGAAAGCTCCAAAATGTGGAGTTCATCCACGACCTAAGGTCGCCGGAGCAAACCTCGCCTCCGAGCGCATCCCCAAGCAACCCCGGGACGCGCAGAAGCCTCCATCGACCTCGCCGTTCCGTGTCCCGCCCGTTCAACGCCTTCCCGAGTCCGGGGAGCATCCACATCGAGCATCCCAAGCTCGGACAAAGGTCGCCGGAGTTTGAGCAACTCTGGCCGCGTCTCGCCGCCGTTTCAGGACGTGTGCGTGGTCGCCGCTCCTCTGCATCGTCTCCATGAGGCCGGGAGAGCACCGCATTATCAACGGCGTCGGAGCCCGACCACAGCGCCGCCAGCTTCGTCGTCTCCGGCCACCGGCGCCACCACGGTATTGTCCTTGCTGTAGGATTTAGAGCTCCGTGTATGATCAGCCGACCACACGGTAGCTGGTAGCTTGGTATTTCAGTGCGTTCAGTGCTCCTACGTGAGCTTGCTAGCTAGCTATCCGAACGATCATCACATTTTGTAAACTAGCGATCAATTGAAATGAGAAAAACAATTTGTTGGCCAGAGTCTCGTACCCTGGTTGTATATTGTTTTGCTTGTCGTGATAATTACACAAGGAGCCCTGTCTGTACATACATGGCCAGGGATGGACAAGTTGGTACTAGAAAATCTAACACTACTAACACTCGTATTCATAGTCTAGTCCTACTCCGATACAATCAGATTAACATCTTTTAAACCTGAGATCTAAATTTAACAAATGTTATATCATTTCAAATTTCTGAACGTGTAGAATATTTTAGATCTGTTAGAATTCAAATTTGACTTAGTTTAAAATATTCAAATTTCAAATGGAGGATTTGAGTATATTTGTCATAACTTTAAATCTATAAATCCAAAAATTTGAAATAAAACTGTTTTAGAAACTTTAGAATACGGGTTATATTATGCTTTTGTTAGAAAATAATTTTTGAGAATAGTTTTGAAGATTTAATAATCATACCCTTAATTTGAATAGTTTGACTATTTGTGACATAACTTTTGATAGAAAGATTATTTTTGAGTGAATCCAATTGCTATAAATTTATTTAAACCCCCTCTGTCTATTAACATTATTTATAAAATTTTGTTATAAAAATTTAATTATAGAAAACTTTAATCTTATATTATTCCTTTTATTATATTTTCCTATAATAGAAATTAATTAAAATTGCATTTATAGCTTCATGCATACTTATAAATATCATAAAAATTAGTATGATGTTTCTTAGGATTAAAAAGTGCATTGCATGCATAACATATTTTCTCATAGTAAAACATCTTCATTATTTTCTCTAAGTTAGTATTATTTTCAACTTAGTATTTTGGTAAAGTGCTATGCACTTAGACACTTAGGATTTTCAACATGGAGATAGAAGGTCAATGAAGGACTTAGCCAAAACAAGACTTCAGAAGTATCTTCAAGGAGTAGAAGCACTTAGAAGAAAATTAAGAACAAGTTCATGAAGACCATTCAGCAATATTTTCTAAGTCTTGCTTCCTCTCTCTCTATTCTCCCTTCTTCTCTGAGACCTCTGGATGACTAAGTTATATTCAAGACCAACTTGGATGCTATCAACACTATCAAGTCTTCAAAGTTATCAAGTCTACAAAAATTCACTCAAGACATCACCAAGGAGAAAGTTACAAGTCTGGAGATGAAGCCTGGAAGACCAACTACATTTTCCTTTCTATCTTTTCCCTCTCTCCAAATCTTGTCTTTCACTTTGGACATAAACAAGTTTGATCATGTTATTACCATCTTTGAAGTTTGTTGGATCCTAGCGGCATAGTGAGATGAAGCGGCCTGGAGACAAACTTTACATGTCCACGTACATGAGACCTGTCCCACAAGCAAAAGTGAATGGCCGGGTGTCTGTCTCTCTCACTATAGTGAATATCCAATTTACAAGAGCTGTTAGTAATTGTTGATCATCTTGAAGAATATACTTAGTATTTTCTCTAAATATTTCTACACATCAAGACTAAGCCATTAGAGTGCTTATTCAAGATGATTTATAACAAAGTATTTTGTCCAACCTATAACCTTAGTCCTTAGTCATTTCTTACCAACAAATTTGCCTTGCATTAACTTAGAAGATTTTCATGACATGCATCTCTAGTCCTTAGAAATATTTTTGCATGTCATGCATAAACATATTTTTCCTTGGAAGTTTTATGAAAACTTGTTTGTTCTTTATGTATGTGTTTGTATGTGTTGTGTCGTGTTGATTGTTGTATTGTTGTTTGTCTATATTGTTTACGTTGAAAAGAGTTTGTGAACAACGACATCGTACAAAGGAAAGTGGCACACCTCATAAACTTCCTAATATTTTTCTATGCATGAGTAGAGTATTTTTCTATAAGCATGTGTAGGATAGTATTGCTATGAAAGCCATGTTTAGATTTCCCTATTCCTGTGTCTAGGTACCTATATCATACTTAGCAGAAATATTGATGCTATGCAATTGATGAAAAGTTTTACAAAATGTTAAGTGACTACTCAGGGCTGTGCTCATGGTTGTCTTCGCCTAGGGTAGTTTCTACTATACTTAGGGCCGTGAGCATGGTGGTTTTCACCTGAGAGTACACATCCACTAAGTTAATAAATCACCTGGGTGGAATGGTTGGTATGGTTTATGTTGAGTGGCTATTTGGGACTATGCTTGTGGTTGTCGTCACCTAGGATGAACTTCTATTCTACTTAGGGCTATGAGCATGGTGGTTTTCACCCAAAAGTGCACTTGTGGATTGCCACCCAGGAACAGAGCAATCTGAAGAACTCCGAGTGAGGATTGCTTCTAGAGCAGCCATTGCCATATGGGCTCTGGCTTGATCAACTAAGTTGCGTGGACTCTCCCCGGCTTGACAAGCAGATGTAGAGGGTGTTAGGTGGAACGGGTCAAGCCAGAGTGGGAGGGAAAATGCTTCCAAAAGATCTCGTCCCATTCTTCTCCTTTTCCTAATCACTTCAGAGTGTAAAGGATAGTTTGGGTTGAATGGGTACAATGGTGAACGTGCACAACCTCTGCAGAGTGTAAAACTAAGTACTTAGCCGTGTCCCCGGTACGGACAATTTGAGCAGCTGATCACATACGTCAACGGAGGATTCCACCATTCCAATTTCTAAGATAAAACTTGATGGGTGAACAAGGGTAGAATGAGATAGTGGTTGTCATGCCACAAATGTCTCGAATAGAAGAAAAGTTTTTTCCAAAGAGTTGGGAAAAATTGGCTTTATGCAAAATAGCCTTGAACTCCACCAGCCAAATAAGCATATAGGTTACTAGAGTTTTTCCTCTAAGTGTCCACCATAGTGTCACTTGCCAGACTCCATTTTTAATAGAATCTGACCCACGTTGTTGCAATATTTTTCTTATTGCAGATTGATCAGATGACGAGTGAGGTTTCGTTTAGAGGTTTCGAGTCTGCAACCAACATGTTTTTGCCTGTGGCAACATGAATGTGATGGAGACTCACTGCTATTGTATTTCCGCTGTTTACTCTTTCAAAGCTAGCTTTATGCTATGCAACTTGTATTGAATATTTTGTAAGTCTGGATCATCGATGTAATAAAAATTGATACTTTGTTATGATATTACATCGTAAACTGTGTGTGCAAACGAAGATCCAGGGATTTGCACTATACACAGGTATCTGCCTTATTTTAAGTGCAGGTACACCACAGAAGGGGATTGAACACGGAGGTCAAGACCCTCGAGAGGCACGACGACGGTGCTCGCAGGGCCCAGAGAGGAACACCCACGACAGAGATGGACATCGGCCCGTACCCAGGTTCACGGCCCTCAGGAGGAGGTAAAACCGCTACTCCTGTTTGTCTGTATTGCACTGCGGAGGGTTACAGTACAACTGAGCTTGCCGAAGGCTCTCTTGAGGAAATTCGTGCCTGGAGGGGGAAGCAATGGTCTTCTTCCTCCTCTAGCCGAAGGCTGTTCTACTTAGCTGAGCTAGGGTTTACAAGTGTTCTCCAAGCAATTGGCGGACCCTTCCTACGGTGGGGGTCTTCTTCCTTTAATAGGCGCCGCAGGCGTCTTCCTTGCGCTGGGCGTCCAAGGTGGGCTCCCACACGGCAGAGGCATGGAGGAGTTGGAGTCCACCGCGGCGGAATCCTTCATGGACGCGGTCCATCGGTTATAAAGTTGGGCGCGGTGGCCGACAAGCTGTAGACCGCGCAGAACGGCCCGTAGAGGTTACAGTCTTCGGGGTGGAGCCCAAGATGACGATCTGCTTCAAGTGTTGCGTCGTCCAGCCGCTTCATTTTCAGAGAAGAAGGTCCCAGCTGTCCTGGCGCAGGCGGCGCAACTTTATTGACTCCTTTATCACCAAAACGGCAAAGGTGGGCGCCTGCGTCATTCTGCGGATACGGCAGAGGCCATGTGCGCCCTGCCGTACTTCCTTGGCCCCGAAGCTTCCCCACATGCCCGAGGCTGCCTGTGGTGGGATTTCTGTTGACTTCTCTCCAGGCGCATGGCGCCTCGGGAGGGTCCCTTGAAGCGCAGGTCCTCTTCAGGCCTTCGCTTCCTCTCCAGGCCCTCAAGAGGATTTGCCTCTCGAGGGTCTCCCCAAGCGATGATTTGGTCCTTAGTCGTTTCGTCTGATCAGCCCGTTTGTGAGGCCTGGGGAGAGTGGGCTCTTCATACCCCAGTCTGCACTGGGCCGACACTTACACATGTTATGACTGAAAACAAAACGTCAGTTAAGACTTGATGGCATATTTTGACTCAGAGTTCTTGTATCTTTATTATGCCTCTGTTAATTCTATTTCTTCGCAAGCATGATTATGACGGTTATTGCTCTCTTGAATTATCGCTTCCCATCTTTGGCTAGCATCCGCTGGTACAAAGCTGAGAAAATGCTTGTGCTTCCATATCCCTGAAAACCAAGTTATTCCAAAGAGTCCACCTTAAATACCTAAACATGGCAATTTCAAACCATTCAAGTAAATTCGCAATAGCTACCTTTAAAACCTTCAAACACTTCTCAATTTGTGCCACTGTTTTGAGATCATGAAGAAGAATGTGGGGTTACGGATATCAACCTTGTCGTTTGCCTTTGGACAGACTTTCGCCAACCAGAATAGTGGCATATACATCCGCTTTTCTAATAATTTGCAAAAATAGTTGGCAAATGGGGTGCCCAGCCCCAAATTAATTACAACTTTAATTGTTGCATTCTCTTCACATTTTTGCACTTATCTAATCAGTCAAGCAATGACAATAGTTTTTAACTACATGTGTAAACAAAAGAGAAATGTGAGATGATCTGCCCTTGGGTAGAAATAACTTCCTTCATGGCAGCCGTTCTTAAGAAAGTCTGGTTGACAAGGGGGGTAGAGTACCCATTACCATTCGTTGACCTAATAGCCACCACTCAAAAACAATTTTACCTATGTTTTCAAAATGATAAGAAGCTCTAGCACATGTTGAATCCCTACTTCCCTCAATGAAGGGCATATCTTTTACTTTACTGTTGAGTCTCCATCCTTCTTTGAGCACATTCTCGAGAGCATAATTGTCATTCTTAGTGTAATGTGCTTGTCCCTTAATAGGTTAACCGCGGTGTAATCTAGATGCTTTTATCTTTGATATCTTTATCTCTAGTCTTCCCTTGAAACTCGGAGGTGCCTGGGCATTTGTTGTTACATTCGGGCTAGCGAGATACCACTTTATCATACTTTCTTATGATCATTACAATCCTGTGAATTAATATGTTTCATGTTGTTTATCATCGGTATAATTGGCATCTTTTCATGGTTTACATAACAATTGGGTGACACCGTTTATATATGCCTTGTTATGAATAGTCTAAGCATTTGTCCTCATAATGAGAATATTTACATCACATGAGCAAATGAGTTCGTGAAAGTTCTTTTATCGCACTCAGTTGTTAACTGAATTGCTTGAGGACAAGCAATAAGCTAATCTTGGGGGAGTTGATACGTCTGAAACGTATCTACTTTCCCAAACACTTTTGCTATTGTTTTACCTCTAATTTGTGTGTTTTGGATGCAACTAACGCGGACTAACGCTGTTTTCAGTAGAATTACCATGATGTCTCCTTTTTGTGCAGAAATATCAACTTTGGAGAAAAAAGACCAAAATCCAACCAGAAGTTATTTTCCATCCGAGAGGGCCCAGGGACCAGGAACCACGAAGACCAACCAGAGAGGAGGTCTGAGGGGCCCACATTACCTGGTGACGCGAGGCCCATCTGGCCGCGCCAGGAGGTAATGTGGCCACCTCGGCCACTCCCTCGCGACCCCCTCGCGGCTGCTTAACCCTTCAGACCTAAAAACCCACGGGGGATAGCCACTTTTCCAGAGAACACACCCGTGCGCCGCTGCCATCGTGAACCCTAGTTCGGGGACAAGAAGTCTCTGTTCCGGCACCCTGCCGGGACGGGGAATCGAAGAGGATCATCGCCATCGCCATCTCCACCGCCTCTCCATCAACCATCCATGTTTCCCCCATCCATGAGTGAGTAATTCACCGTTCTAGACTTGAGGGGATGGTAGGGATTGGATGAGATCAATCATGTAATAGCTGTAAGATTGTTAGGGCATAGTACCTAGTATCCGTTATCGGTGTTTTACGTCATTGTTGCAACTTGTTATGCTTAATGGTTGACACTAGGGCCCGAGTGCCATGATTTCAGATCTGAACATGTTATTGAATTACGATGATAATTATTGTTTTGGATCATATCTATGAGTTGTATACACACGTTATTGTCCGGAACCAATGGCCCCAAAGTGACAGCAACTGAGATAACCGGAGGGAATGGCTATGATGTGAGAATCACATGTATTCACGGAGTGTTAATACTTTGCTCCGGTACTTTATTAAAAGGAGTACTTTAATTGCCACTAGATTCCCTAGAGGCCCCGCTGCAGACGGGTTGGCAGGACAAAAGATGATGTGCAAGTTTCTCATTGCGAGCACGCACAACTAAATTGGAATACATGTTTATGATTAGTTAATGCATGGATGCTTTATATTATTTATCTGCAAATGACTATGCTATGTTATTACATGAATTATCTCGTCCATACAACGCCCGTACATCCGTCACTATGCCTACAGTATTTTAATCATGCTGTCTACATCAATCACAATCGTTGTCTTAATTCTCCTGCTACTGTTATTTCACTACTGTCTCTGCTATAAAACTGTTGCTACTGATAATCTTTCTCGAACAAGTCTATTCACAGGTGCAGCTGATCTGACAAATCATTTGTTAAAGCTTACAAATATTCTTTGGCTCCCCTTGTGTCAAATCAATAAATTTGGGTTTTACTTCCCTCGAAGATTGTTGCGATCCCCTATACTTGAGGGTCATCAGTGGGGAGACGAGGAAAACAAACGGCGCATGCATTGGATGTCCTGGGAGAAACTAGGTAGGCCCAAATCACAAGGTGGGGCTGGGTTCAGAGACCTCAAGTTTTTTAACCAAGCATTACTCGCGCGCCTCGACAGCCTTTGCACTCGGTTGCTTAAAGCTAGATATTATCCGTCTGGGAATCTCCTGGACACAACCTTCATTGAGAATCAATCGCAGACCTGGCATGGCATCATTCATGGATTGGAGTTTGTGTAGAAAGGTATTATCTCGAGGATTGGTTCTGGCACTAGTGTAAAGATATTTAGTGATAATTGTCTCCCTCGGCCAAACGCCCTGAAATTGGAGCTCCGGTGTGGCTATTCTCGCCGGCGATGGGTCTCCGAGTTCATAATCCGACTTCATAAATCCTACGACTCGGCAGTGGGACGAAGACACCATCAGGGTGTGTTGTCTTCCCCACGATGCAGCAGCTATACTATCTATTAAACTTCCTCCCGGCAGTGTGACGACTTCATTGCATGGGCTCCGGAAGACAATGTATTATTTACTGTACGTTCAGCGTACTTGCTGGGTTTAAAGCCGAATATTGATAAGTTAAGTGGGGGAAAATCTTCTTCGGAACCTTCTGGTGATAGGGGCATTTGGGATTTGATTTGGAAAGCTAATGTTCCTCAAAAGATGAAAGTTTTTGCCTGGAGGGCAGCTACTGATACTGTGATACACTCACTGTGCGTTCAGCTTTACAAAAAAGGATTTCTTCCATTGATCCGATTTGCACAATTTGTGGGAATGATATTGAGGATTCCCACCATGCACTTGTTTGCTGCACCCTAGCTAGGGCTCTGCGCGAAGAGATGAGGTTTCGCTGGTATCTTCCACCCGAAGAGAGCTTCTACATTCAGAGAAAAGAATGGATTCTTCACTTTTTAAGCTCAACGGTCTCGTCGACGCGAGAACAAATTATATTCTTGCTTTGGAGAGTGTGGCATCACAGAAATAACATCGTTCATGGTGATGGTAAGGCGTCAATTGCTGCTTCAGGGCCCTATATTTTTAAGTACCACAACTCCTTTGCAGCCTTAAAGAATTCCCCTAGCAACAACCCGGGCAAGAATCACAGCCTCCCAATTTATAAATTTCCGTGGGCTCACCTGGCATGTACAGATGGGTAGCTCCTAGGGAAGGCGAGATCAAGGTAAATGTTGATGCTGGTTGGGACTACCTCTCGAAGAAAGCAGGTTTGGGAATCGTGGTTCGTGACCACCTTGGCAAACCTATTGTATCGGAATGGAAATTTATTCCAAGGTGTGCTAGTGCTTAAGAAGCAGAGGTACTTTCTTGTCTCGAGGGCCTTCGACATCTGGTAGAACTTCGACGATGGCCGAGAACTCTGGAGTCGGATTGTGGCAATGCAGTGCAAAACCTTGTGGGTGAGGATCTTTTTTGGTCTTCACTCTGGACCTGTATATGGAGGGTAGAGAGCTTTTGTGGATGTATCCAGATATCAAGATCCTCAAGGGTACCTAAGTGAAGGAGATATGCCCTAGAGGCACTTAATAAAGATAGTTTATTCGCCATATTTGAATTGTTCATTGTATGCGTTTTTGTATCATGCTATAACTGTATTAAGCGGAAACATTAATACGCGTGTGATACGTAAAACAACCAGGTCCCTAGTAGCCTCTACATGACTAGTTCATTGTGCGATTGATGATCGATGTTTCCCGATCATGTGACATGGCGTCAGTTCACATTGGAGTCATATCGTTGGTAGAACGATGTGATGGACATACCCAATATTTGTAGGACGTAGTCATTACGCCTTTAACCGTGAGATCAACTCTTATTGCTATTCCTGGAAGATACTTTGATTGCATCAAACGTCATGTCTTATATAGTATGACAATAAAGGTGTCCCTCTCTGGTATCTAAAGGGAGTATGTTGAGACGGGGGGGGTCAAGAGGGGGATTTGCCAGTCTGCATAGCAGGATAGATACTCTAGGTCCCACTCGGTGAGATTATGTCAAATGAGCTTGCAAGCATGTGACTAGGTCACCTGGATATAATGTCACAGACGAGTAGAAGATAGTGTTGTCAGTAACAAGATCAAGCTAGGTATGGAGATATCTTTGAACGAGTCTCGGACACACTAAGTATCACCATGGCAAAAGGTTTGTAACGTACCTGCACTTTAAATAAGGCAGATACCTGTGTATAGTGCAAATCCCTGGATCGATTCATTTGCACACACAGTTTACGATGTAATATCACAACAAAGCGTCAATTTTATTACATCGATGATCCAGAATTACAAAATATTTGATACAAGTTGCATAGCATAAAGCTAGCATTGAAAAAGTACACAGCGGAAATACAATAGCAGTGAGTCTCTATAACTTTCATGTTGCCACAGGCGAAAACATGTTGGTTGTAGACTCGAAACCTTTAACGAAACCTCACTCGTCATCTGATCAAATCTGCAATAAGAAAAATATTGCAACAACGTGGGTCAGATTTCATTAAAAATGGAGTCTGGCAAGTGACACTATGGTGGACACTTAATGGAATAACTCTAAAGCCTATATGCATATTTGGCTGGTGGAGTTCAAGGCTATTTTGCATAAAGCCAATTTTTCCTATCTTTTTGGAAAACACTTTTCTTGAAATCAAGACGAGTATGGCATGAAAACCATAAATCTCATCTTCCCTTGTTCACCCATCAAGTTTTATTTCTGAAGTTGGAATGGTGGAATCCTCCGTTGACGTCCGTGATCAGCTGCTCAAATTGTCCGTACCGGGGACACGGCTAAGTACTTAGTTTTACACTCTGCAGAGGTTGTGCACGTTCACCATTGTACCCATTCAATCCAGGTTATCCTTTACACACCATTTGTGATAAGGAAAGGAGAAGAATGAGACGAGATCTTTCAGAAGCATTTTCCCTCCCACTCTGGCTTGACCCGTTCCACCTAACATCCCCCTACATCTGCTTGTCAAGCCGGAGAGAGTCCACGCAACATAATTGATCAAGCCAGAGCCCATATGGCAATGGCTGCACTGGAAGCAATCGTCACTCGGAGTTCTTCAGATTCCTCTGTTCCTGGGTGGCCATTCACAAGTGTACATACTCCAGGAACCATAGACATGGACCTGAGTAGCCACTCAACATAAACCATGCAACCACTTACCACCCAGGTGTTTCATTTACTTAGTGGACGTGCACTCTCAGGTAAAAGTCACCATGATCACGGCCCTAAGTAGAATAGAAATTCATCCTAGGCGACGACAACCATGAGCACAGCCCTGAGTAGTCACTTATCATTTTGTAAAACTTCTCATCCATTGCATAGCATCAATATCTCTGCTAAGTATGATATAGGAACCTAGACACAGGAGTAAGGGAATTCTACAAGGTTTAGCATAGCAATACTATCCTACTCATGCATATAAAATACACTAAGTAATGCATATAGAAAATAGTAGGAAGTTTATGAGGTGTGCCACTTGCCTTTGAATGTTGTCGTTGTTCACAACTCTTTTCAACGATACTCGGGACTCTCCGTTCAGTCTAAACAATACAAAAAAACAACAATACAACAATCATAAAACAACACAACACCTACAAACAAGTTTCTTAAACTTCTAAGGAAAACATGACATGCATGATATGCAAGTTATTTCTAAGGACTAGAGATGCATGCCATGCCATGAAAAATCTTTTAAGTTAATGCAAGGAAAATAGGTGGGTCAAGAATGACTAAGGACTAAGGTCTTAAGTTGGAGAAAAATACTTTGTTTTATATCATCTTTAAACAAGCACTCTAATGGCTTAGCCATGATGTGCAAGATACTTAGAGAAAAATACTAAGTCTATAAGGTGATCAACAATTACTATCAACTCTTTGTAAATTGGATATTCGCTAAAGTGAGAGAGACAGACACCCGGCCAGCCACTTAATTTGTGGAACAAGTCTCATGTACGTGGACATGTAAGGTTTGTTTCCAGGCCGCTTCGTCTCACTATGCCGCTAGGATCCAACAACTTCAAGATGATAATATCATGATCAAAATTGTTTAAGTCAAATGTGCAAGACAAGATTAGAAAAGAGGGAAAAGATAGAAAGAAAGATGTAGTTGTCCTCCAGGCTTCATCTCCAGACTTGTAACTTTCTTCTGGATGATGTCTTGATTGAGCTCTTGGTAGTCTTGATGAATCTTCAGACTTGATGATTCTTGTATCCTCGAGGCTGGTCTTGGATTTACTTAGTCTTCATGAAGTCTAGGAGGAGAGGGAAAGACAGAGAGAAAGACTTAGAGAATAAAAGGGGGTTGGCCTTCTTGAACTTCTCCTCACTTTTCTTCCAAGTGCTTGACATCTTTGGGATGCTTCCAGAGTCTATTTTCTTCTAAGTCCTTCATGAACTTCTTCTTGATTTTCTTCTAAGTGTTTCTTCTCCTTGAAGATACTTCTGAAGTCTTGTTTTTGGCTAAGTCCTTCATTGGTCTTCCAGCTCCATATTGAAAATCCTAAGTGTCTAGTGCATAGCACTTTTCCCAAAATACTAGGTTTGAAAATAATCCTAACTTAGAGAAAACTAATGAAGAGGGGTTTTCCTATGAGAAATAAATATGCTATGAATGAAATGAAATTTTTAAATCACAAGAAACATAAAAATAAATTTTGTGATTTCTTTATAAATATGCATGAATTTATAAATGCAATTTAATTAATTTCTGATTTTGGAAAATATAATAAAAGGAATAATTATAAGATTAAAGTTTCCTATGACTAAATTTTATAACAAAATTTTATAATTAGTGTTAATAGACAGAGAGCATTTAATTAAATCTATTGCAATTGGATTTAATCAAAAATAATGTTTCTATTAAAAGTTATTCCAAAATTAGTCAAACTATTCAAATTAAACACACAACTATGAAATCCTTCAAAATTTTACTCAAAAATATTTATAGCAGTATCATTGATTTACAAATATTCTAAAGTTCCTAAAACATATTTACTTGCAATTTTTGGATTTATAGATTTAAAGTTATTACAAATATACTCAAATTCCCCATTTGAATTTTGAATATTTTATACTAAGTCAAATTTGAATTTTGTCAGATCCAAAATATTCTACATGTCAAGAGCTTTCCAAATATATAAAAATATTTGAATTTGGATAAACATGGAAAAAGATATGATAGTTTGAATAGACAGGGGTTCTTCTGCAAATCTGCCAATTAATTTTAATTAAGAAAATCGTTTTCCACGTGGCAGCTGACTGGGCAGTGACGTGGCGTTGACGTGGCTGCCACGCGGCGCTGACTGGATAAGTTAACAGATCTGGGCCGTCAGATCTGGATCTGACGGTCCAGATCGGATCGTACCGATTCGTCCGCGACATCTAATCTAAGCCGTTGGATCACGAGTGAACGGCTCACCTTGCTTTGACCGGTAGGTGGCGGCGCCGGTGGCCGGAACTGTCGAGGACGGCGGCGCTCCGCTCGGGCGTGGACGCCGGTGACGCTCCGGTGCTCCCCCGGACGAACGAAGGTGACGACGGCGTGCAGCTCGTCGCGGCGGTGTCGATGGGCCTAGTGGCGGGGCCTGCTTCTTCCCGGAGCGGTGAGGAAAGGCGGGCGGGGCGATGGAGTTCTCTCGCGATTCCGGCGAGCTCGGTCCGCTCGGTTTTTCTGAGAACGGGAGGTCGGGGATGGGTTAGCGAGATGCACTAGGAGCAGGGGGACCTGAGGAGACCAAAAGGAGGCGGAGGAACCTTCCCTGGTACCGGCAATCGAAGGAATGGCGGCGGCGGACACGGTGGACTCCGGCGAGCCTTTTGAGCGGCCTGGCGGCACGAAATCGATGGGATCAAGAGGGGAAACAGAGGCGGGGTCGCGGAGAATTTATAGGCGTCCTCGGTTAGGGTTTTAAACGCTTAAATCGTACGAATCGATCGGAACAAGAAGGTGCAAATCGGGGCGAAATTTCCGGCTGGAGGTTGACGATGATGACGTCAGCGATGACGTCATCCAATAATTCTTTTTCTGTTTTTATTTGTTTAATTCATATCTTTTGATTTAAATATCCAAATGATGTCCAATTAATTTCTAAAAATTTGTAAAAATAATATCTTGCTGTTAAACCAGTTGTGGGTATGTTTTGAACACTTTTCAAAAATAATAATTTAGAAATATTGATTAAATGTGAAATTGACACTTTATGTTTAATTTAAAACTAGGGTTTAAATAATTTTAATTTTGGCTAAATAAATTATATGAAATACCCATATTCAATTATGTTTGAATTAAGTTATTTAACTTGTTTTACTAAAATCATTCTTCTTTATTTTGGCCTGATATTAAAGAACTAAATATAAAAATGTTTAGGAAATGTGAAATATAGGGTATTCATTTTTAATTGAAAATAATTTGTGCAACATTATATTTTATATTATGATAATTCATTTGAAAACTTCATATCAACTTTGGAAAGGATTTTTGTTTTAATTTTATTCTTATTTAGAATATATTAATCATTTCATGCTTTGTAAATAGATGAAATTCATTTAAGCAATTGAAATGTTTATTTGGCTAATTCATTATTTAAAATCTATGAAGTTTTAAAGTTATACACTATAGGCTTATAATTTCCAAACTATATTTTGAACTTAGTTACAGGAATGAAAACCACTTAGTAATTATATACCATTTGAATAATCTTATATTTATGAATAGATATGGCTAAGTGGTTTAATTCAAATACTTATAAAGAAACTAATTTATTTAAAATAAAATGGATTGTAGTTTGTAAAATATTTGTCAAATTATATTTTAAGGTTTTTGAAACACAGTGGATAATAAAATGTTAAAACTGTGACATTTGAAATATTACTCAAGTTTGAAGTCTTTCATAGTTGGTTTCCTTATACATTTAATATTTTATTTTAATAAAAGAAAAGTTTTAAATTTTAGTGATTTTTGAATATTATAAAATGTTGGGATGTTACAAGGTTTAAGACTCGACGTCCAGGTTCAAACGACAAATTTATTCGGTATCTCACAGGGCTAAATTCTGGGGATCCAGGCCCACGAATTAGTCATTGGTCAGAGAGGTGTCTCGATCATGTCTGTTGATATCTCGAACCGCTTGGGTAACACACTTAAGGGGAGTCGACAAGTTTACCGGAATAGAAAAGAGAAAGCACCGAAAAAGTTCCGGGAGAGAATCTGAAGTCGTATCGGAGAACCGAAGATAGTTCAGAGATTTCAGAAAAGTTCCGGAAGAGAGAAAATTGTTTATATATGTTAAATTAATGTTAATTGGTGACTTAATATTATTTTAATGAATTTATAATGATTAAATTCGTATTTAAACATGC
Source organism: Poa annua (assembly GCA_026929855.1). Classification (NCBI taxonomy): domain Eukaryota; kingdom Viridiplantae; phylum Streptophyta; class Magnoliopsida; order Poales; family Poaceae; genus Poa; species Poa annua. The sequence goes on from CM049428.1 coordinate 32,838,170, forward strand.
AGCCCACTAAATGGGCCTTCCCCGGAGGGGAGAAGGCCCATATGGGGCCGAACACTTTCCCAAGGGCCAAACCCACCAAGGGTGTGCCGAATGGGCCCTAGGGGCCCATAGGGAGCCGGCCTCCCCCTCCCCCTTGTTGGTGCGGTTTGGGGTTTTAGTCCCACTTTGCCAATTTAGCAAGGTGAGGTGCCTCCTTTCTCCTATATATAATGGGGGAGAGAGACCCTCTATATACACACCAATTCTCTCTCTATTTTCTCCTTGAGTAACGTGATTCCCCTGTTGGAGTTGCGTCAAGGAGAAAGTTCTCTCCACCATACGCACGCTGTCGTGCTGATGGTCATCCGGTCCCAGTCTTCCGCTGCTCGTCCTGGATCGGAGCCCGGAGGTCGTCGGCTTCACCGTACGTATGTGAATCCCTGCGAGGTACCACGCTAGTGGTGCTCGGAGGTCTGCTTCCTCTACATGACTGATGACCCACAAGTATAGGGGATCGCAATAGTCTTCGAAGGAAGTAAAACCCAAATTTATTGATTTGACACAAGGGGAGCCAAAGAATATTTATAAACTTTAACAGATGATTTGTCAGATCAGCTTCACCTGTGAATAGACTTGCTTGAGACAGATTATCAGTAGTAACCGTTTTATAGCAGAGACAGTAGTGACATAACAGTAGCAGGAGAATTGAGACAGTGATTGTGATTAATGTAGACAGCAGGATAAAATATTGTAGGCATAGGGACGGTTGTACGGGCGTTGCATGGCTAATATAATTCATGTAATAACATAGCATAGGCATTTGCAGATAAATAATATAAAGCATCCAAGTATTAACTAATCATAAGCATGTATTCTAATTTAGTTGTGCGTGGTCGCAATAAGAAACTTGGACATCATCTTTTGTCCTGCTATCCCGTTTGCAGCGGGGCCGCAAGGGAAACTACTGGCAATTAAGGCACTCCTTTTAATAAAGTACCGGAGCAAAGCATTAACATTCCGTGAGCACATGTGATCCTCACATCATAGCCATTCACTCCGGTTATGCCAATTGCTGTCACTTTGGGGCCATCGGTTCCGGACAATAATATGTGTATAGAGCTCATAGATATGATCCAAAACAATAATTATTATCATGATACAATAACAAGTTCAGATCTGAAATCATGGCACTCGGGCCCTAGTGTCAAGCATTAACAATGACGTAAAACACCGATAACGGATACTAGGCACCATGCCCTAACAATCTTACAGCTATTACATGAGTGATCACATCCAATCCCTACCATCCCCTCAAGCCTACAGCGGTGGATTACTCACACATGGATGGGGGAATCATGGATGGTTAATGGATAGGCGTTGGCGATGACGATGGCGATGATCCCCTTTGATTCCCCGTCCCGGCAGGGTGTCGGAACAGAGACAGTTGGTCCCCGAACTAGGGTTCGCGGTGGCGGCGGCGTACGGTGATATTCTCTGGAAAAGTGGCTATCCCCCAAACGTTTTTAGGTCAGAGGGGTTATGTAGCCGCGAGGGGGTCGCGAGGAAGTGGCCGAGTGGGCCCCACCCCCTTCTGGCGCGACAGGGGCCCACCCTCGCCACCACCAGGTGTGGAGCCCTCGTGGCTCCTCTCCGTTTGGTCTTCGTGGTTCCTGGTCCCTCTCGGATGGAAAATAACTTTTGGATGTCTTTCGGGCTTTTTCCCTTAAGTTGATATTTCTTCAAAAAAAAGGAGACACCAGTGTAATGCTGAAAACAGCGTTAGTCCGTGTTAGTTGCATCCAAAATACACAAATTATAGGTAAAACAATAGCGAAAGTTTTCGGGAAAGTAGATACGTTTGGGACGTATCAACTCCCCCCAAGCTTAGCTTATTGCTTGTCCTCAAGCAATTAAGTTAACAACTAAGTGCGATAAAAGAACTTTCATGAACTCATTTGCTCATGTGATGTAAATATTCTCATTATGAGGAAGACATATATAAACGGTGTCACCCAATAGTAATGCAAACCATGAAAAGATACCAATTATACTGATGATAAATAACATGATACATATCAATTCACAGGATTGCAAGGATCATAAGAAAGTATGATAAAGTGGTATCTCCCTTGCCCGAATGGAACAGCAAAACATAAATGCCCAGGCACCTCTGAGTTTCAGGGAAGGCTAGAGATAAAGATATCAAAGATAAAACCATCTAGATTACACCGCGGTTAACATATTAAGGGACAATCACATTACACTAAGAATGACAGTTATGCTCTCAAGAAGGTGCCCAAAGAAGGATGGTGACTCAACAGTAAAGTAAAATATATGCCCTTCATCGAGGGAAGTAGGGATTCAACATGTACGAGAGCTTCTTATTATTTTGAAAACAGAGGTAAAATTGTTTTTTAGTGGTGGTTGTTTTGTCAACGAATGGTAATGGGTACTCTACCCCTCTTGTCAACCAGACTTTCTTAAGAACGGTTCCATGAAGAACGTTATTTCTACCCAAGGGTAGATCATACCACCTTTCTCTTTTGTTTACACATGTAGTTAAAAACTGTTGTCATTGCTTTACTGATCAGATCAGGGCAAAAATGTGAAGAGAATGCAAGAATTAAAGTTGTAATTAATTTGGGACTGGGCACCCCATTTGGCAGCTCTTTTTGCAAGTTAATAGATAAGCGGATGTATATGCCACTAGTCTGGTTGGCGAAAGTCTTTCCAAAGGAAAACGACAAGGTTGATAACCGTAACCCCATATAGTTTCTCATGAGCTCGAAACAGTGGCACAAATGGAGAAGTGTTTGAAGATTGTAGCACATGCGAATTTACTTGAATGGTTTGAAATTTTCATGCATCGGTATTTATAGTCTACTCTTTGGAATAACTTGGTTTTTAGGGATTTGGAAGCACAAACATTTTCAGCTCAGTACAAGTGGAGGCTAGCAAAAGATGGGAAAGCGACAACTCATGAGAGCAATAACCGTCATAATCATGCTTGCGACGAAATAGAATTAACGGAGGCATAATAAAGATACAAGAACTCTGAGGCAAAATATGTCATCAAGGCTTAATTGAATTTTTGTTTTCAGTCATAACATGTGTAAGCATGTGCCAAGTCAACTAAATGAATTATTCAGAGGAGGATACCACAATGTCATATTATATTATGAGCAAAACAATGCAAGCAAATATCCAAAGAGACATGACATCCATCATAAATATATTAGAAACGATCATAACAGAACACGAGCTACTAAGCATCCACCAATCTACATATACCTTATGCGAACCATCTAAGCATGCTCACATGAATTAGTATATGTACAAAAATGAGAAACAAATAGAGTTCATTACCAGTCTCTTACCCAACTTGAAATTGTCATAGATCATTATAATTGTAACATCCCAACATTTTATAATGTTCAAAAATCACTAAAATTTAAAACTTTTCTTTTATTAAAATAAAATATTAAAAGTATAAGGAAACCAACTATAAAGGACTTCAAAGTTTAATATTTCAAATGTCATAGTTTAAAACATTTTATTATCCACTGTGTTTCAAAAATCTTAAAATATAATTTGAGAAATATTCTACAAACTACAATCCATTTTATTTTAAATAAATTAGTTTCTTTATAAGTATTTGAATTAAATCACTTAGCCATATCTATTCATAAAAATAAGATTATTCAAAATAGTATATAATTACTAAATGGTTTTCATTCCTTTAACTATGTCCAAAATATAGTTTGGAAATGATAAGCCTATAATGTATAACTTTAAAACTTCATAGAATTTAAATTAATGAATTGGCCAAATAAACATTTCATTTGCTTAAATGAATTTCATCTATTTACAAAGCATGAATTGATTAATATATTCTAAATAAGAATAAAATTAAAATAAAAATCCTTTCCAAAGTTGTTATGAAGTTTTCAAATGAATTATCATAATTAAAATATAATGTTGCACAGATTATTTCAATTAAAAATGAATACCCTATATTTCACATTTCCTAAACATGTTATATTTAGTTCTTTAAGATCATGCTAAAATAAAGATGAATGATTTCAACAAAATAAGTTTAAATTACTTAAATCCAAACATATTGAAATATGGGTATTTTTACAAATTTATTTCAGCCAAAAGAAAATTTAAATGAGAAAGAAATTCAAATTTGACTTTAAGTGTCAAATTTGTAATTTAGCAATAATTCAAAATATTAATTTTCTAAAATATTCAAAACATGCCACAATTGGTTTAACAGAAAGATAATACTTTTACAAATTTTTAGAAATTTATTTGACATCATTTGGACATTTAAATCAAAAGATATGAATTAAAGAAATAAAATCAGAAAAGAAAATGCTGGTTGACGTCATGCTGACGTCAGCGGATCATCTCCTACCTCTAACCGAACGCAGAGCAGAAATCGGAGATCGAATCGGAGACGATTTCTTCCCGATTCGTGCGGGATTCGAACTCCTGCAGCCCCCTATATAATCCCCCGACACCGCCGCGTCGTTTGCCCCAAAAACCCTAGCCCAAGGACGCCGCCAGGCCGCCGCTCGAGCTCGCCGGAGTTCGCCTCCTCCGCCGCCGTCCTCTGCAGTTTCCGGTGAGCCCCGAGCCTCCGAAGCCCTCTTATTCCTCCCCCTCACTTCCCCATCATCGGGCGCACCCTCTAAGACCCGAGTTCGGTGGTTTCGTGCAGTGGGTCGAGCGCCCCGTGCTCGACCGGATCTCCCGGAGCGCCGCCGCACATCTTCCGCCGCTGCCGGCCGCGCGAGGAAGAACGAGACCCCGCCATCGCCACCATTCGCATCGCCGCAACGATCTGCACCCCGCCGTCGCCTCAGATCGTACGGGGGAGCTCCGCATCGTCGCCTCCGACCACGCAGAGCGCAGCGCCGCCGTCCCCTCCATCGCCGGCCACGGAAGCGCCGCCACGGTATGGTCCTTCGTTCCCCACCGTCCGATCTAAATTTCACGGCTAAGATTAGAAGTTGAGGACGAACCGGTACGATCCGATCTGGACCGTCAGATCCAGATCTGACGGCCCAGATCGATAACTTATCCACGTCAGCGATCCCAGTCAGCGCCGCGTGTCAGCCACGTCAGCTACCACGTGGAAAACAATTTTATTAATTAAATTTAATTGGCAGTTTTGCAGAAACACCCCTGTCACTTAGATCTCTCACAACTTTTCAACCACAACTCCAAATTTAATAATTTTTATATATTTGGAAAGCTCTGGATGTGTAGAATAATTTGGATCAGACAAAATGCAAATTTGACTTAGTTTAAAATATTCAAATTTCAAATGGTGAATTTGAGTATATTTGTAATAACATTAAATCTATAAATCCAAAAATTGCAAATAAATATGTTTTAGAAACTTTGGAATATTTGTAAATTAATGCTACTGTTATAAAATAATTTTGAGTAATTTTGATTGATTTCATAGTTGTGTGTTTAATTTGAATAGTTGACTAATTTTGAAATAACTTTTAATAGAAACATTATTTTTGATTAAATCCAATTGCAATAGATTTAATCAAATGCTCTCTGTCTATTAACATTAATTATAAATTTTTGTGATAAAAATTTAGTCATAGGAAAATTTAATCTTATAATTATCCCTTTTAGTATATTTTCCAAAATTAGAAATTAATTAAATTGCATTTATAAATTCATGCATATTTATAAATAAAACACAAAAGTTATTTTTATGTTTCTTGTGATTTAAGATTTCATTTCATTCATAGCATATTTTATATTGTAGATATAATTCTCAAAGGAAAACCCCTCTTCAATAGTTTTCTCTAAGTTAGGATTATTTTCAAACTTAGTATTTTGTGAAAAGTGCTATGCACTAGACACTTAGTAGTTTTCAAGATGGAGCTGGAAGACCAATGAAGGACTTAGTCAAAATCAAGACTTCAGAAGTATCAAGGAGAGGAAACACTTAGAAGAAAATCAAGAAGAAGATCATGAAGGACTTAGAAGAAAACAGACTCTGGAAGCATCCTCAAGATGTCAAGCACTTAGAAGAAAAGTGAGAAGAAGTTCAAGAAGGCCAACTCCCCTTTTATTCTCTAAGTCTTTCTCTCTGTCTTTTCTCCTCATCTGAGACTTCATGAAGACTAAGTAAATCCAAGACCAGCCTCGAGGAGACAAGAATCATCAAGTCTGGAGATTCATCAGGACTACCCAGAAATCAATCAAGACATCATCAAGGAGAATATTACAAGTCTGGAGATGAAGCCTGGAGGACAACTACACCTTTCTGTCTATCTTTTCCCTCTTTCCTAATCTTGTCTTCAGACTTAAACAAATTTTGATCATGATGTTATCATCCTGAAGTTGTTGGATCCTAGCAGCATAGTGGGATGAAGCGGCCTGGAAACAAACCTTACATGTCCACGTACATGAGACCTGTTCCACAATTTAAGTGGCTGGCCGGGTGTCTGTCTCTCTCACTATAGTGAATGTCCAACTTACAAAGAGTTGATAATAATTGTGATCATCTTGAACAAATGACTTAGTATTTTTCTCTAAGTATGTTGCACATCATGGATAAGCATATTCTCCTTAGAAAGTTTTATGAAACTTATTTATTCATCTAGTATGTGTTTGTATGCATTGTGAGTTTTGCTTGCTGTTGATTGTGGTATTGTTGTTTGCTTATATTGCTTAGATTAAACGGAGAGCAAACGTTCGTTGTTGAAAAGAGTTTGTGAACAACGACAACATTCAAAGGCAAGTGGCACACCTCATAAACTTCCTATTTTTATGCATTACTTAGTGTATTTTTATATGCATGTGTTGCTATGCTAAACCTGTGTAGAATCCCTTATTCCTGTGTCTAGGTTCCTATATCATACTTAGCAGAAATATTGATGCTATGCAATTGATGAAAGGTTTTACAAAATGTTAAGTCACTACTCAGGACTGTGCTCATGGCTGTCTTCGCCTAGGATGAATTTCTATTCTACTTAGGGCTGTGAGCATGGTGATTTTTACCTGAGAGTACACATCCACTAAGTTAATGAATCACCTGGGTGGATTGGTTGAATGGTTTATGTTGAGTGGCTACTCAGGGCTGTGCTTGTGGTGGTCTTCGCCTAAGATGGTTTCTACTATACTTGGGGCCATGAGCATGGTGGTTTTCATCTGAGAGTGCACTTGTGGATGGCCACCCAGGGAACAAGGGAAATCTGAAGAACTCCGAGTGACGATTGCTTCCCGTGCAACCTTTTGACAATGGGCTCTGTCTAGAATAATTAAGTTGTGAGGGTGCAACCTGTCAGCTTGACAAGCAGATGTAGAGAGATGATAGGTGGAACGGGTCTTGCTAGTATGGTTGCATTCTTCTTCTGAAAGTTCTTGTCTCAATTCTCTCCTTTCCATAATACACTCCGAGTGTATAGGATTTCTCGGACAAATTGAGTCTAAAGGTGAAAGTGCACAACCTCTGCAGAGCGTAAAACTAAGTACTTAGCCGTGTCCCCGGTTACGGACAATTATGAGCAGCTGATCAAGGACGTCAACGGAGGATTCCACCATTCCAACTTCAGAATAAAACTTGATGGGTGAACAAGGGAAGATGAGATTTATGGTTTTCATGCCATACTCGTCGGTTTCAAGAAAAGTGTTTTCAAAAGAGTAGGAAAAATTGGCTTTATGCAAATTAGCCTTGAGCTCCACCAGCCAAATATTCATGTAGGCTTTAGAGTTATTCCATAAGTGTCCACCATAGTGTCACTTGCCAGACTCCATTTTTAATGGAATCTGACCCACGTTGTTGCAATATTTTTCTTATTGCAGATTTGATCAGATGACGAGTGAGGTTTCGTAAAGGTTTCGAGTCTACAACCAACATGTTTTCGCCTGTGGCAGCATGAAAGTTATTAGAGACTCCCTGCTATTGTATTTTCCGCTGTATACTTTTCAAAGCTAGCTTTATGCTATGCAATTTGTAAAGAATATTTTGTAATTCTGGATCATCGATGTAATGAAATTGACCTTTGTTGTGATATTACATCGTAAACTGTGTGTGCAAATGAATCGATCCAGGGATTTGCACTATACACAGGTATCGGCCTTATTTTAAGAGCAGGTACGCTACAATAATTGACTTATCACTTGTGTGCTTGAAAGATATGAGATAATAACCAAACTTCATGGAGTAACTTAAGGTAATGGCCTCTGAAACAAACTATACAAAAGAAAAGAGAAACAACAAATATTTTTGTGTTTTCGGATTTAGGAACTAAAAACAGAACAGCCAGCAAAGATGAATTTTTTCGAGGATCTTAACATGACCAGATCAGAAAACTCAAAACTAAATAAAGTTGCATACACATTGCAGGAATATGCACACGAAATTTCAGGTCATTCTGACGTTTTTGTGAAAAGTTTTGAATTTAACGGTGAACAGCAGAAATCTGTCCCTGCGCGAAACAGCACACAACAAAGCAAAATATTTTTGTGTTTTTGCATATTGAACTGAAATAAATACTAAGCATATTAATACTAGATACTAGAACAAACCAGCAAGAGAAATAACAAAAATCATTTTGGTATTTTTGAGTTCATAGAAAGCAAACAAAGCATGAACAAATGCAAGAAAGAAAAAAAACTAAAACGAAACATGGATATACAAAGTACCGAATGATAATGATATGTAATGAGTGTGTTATCGGTATACCTCCCCCCAAGCTTAGGCTTTTGTCTTAAGTGGAGGTCAGGGCCAATGTGCCCATCCGTCGGTGACGCGGGGGTAGGTCGAAGAGCTTTCCCCGTAAGATGAGCTCGAGGATGCGCCGGCGTGGTATCCGGTGTAATCCTCCGGCGGTGGCTCCTGCCTGCGATGCGCCTGGTGGAAACCAAGTGCGCTCAACTTCTCCTCCAACTCCACCAGCAATTACGACCACGGTCTCCTGTTAAGACTGAACAAAGAAGGTTGTGGCAAGCAGACCTCCTTTTCACGATCATTAGCAAAAACTACCCTAAACATGATGTTCTCTAAAGTGGAGTTGTTAGTGACAAATTTATGGCCTTTTATTGCAGCAAGGCCAAGATAACAAGGAGCAAGTTGTATATCATTAGGATCAATAGGCAGCCCCAAATATTCAGCAATACGTGAGGCAATAATGCCTCCAAAGATGGAGCGTCTAGCAGCTAAGCGGCGAGCAATCAAAGAACCAAGGTTATACGGGAATTCACCGTAAGAAATGCCAGCTGGAAGTTAGAAACATTGCTAGTGTTTTCCCTACCAAGTATACTAGTGGCAATATAGTAGGCAAAATATTTGATAGCTGGGAGTTGGATGTTCCTTATCTTGTCGCGTTGTGCGGAGCGGGTGTCGTTGTTGGTCACCTCTTGGTAGGTTTGCACCAACTCCGGGGGATTCCCAACAATCCTCACCGATGTCCCTACATCCGATGTACCATTCACACGTTAGGCTACAAGGCATATCATATATCTTTAAAGAAATAGCCTTCCCAAAAGACTTGGTGTTAAAAGTGAAGGTCTCCGAAAAATTCTTGGTAAGCCCATAGTATTGGGGACTCTCATCCATCATGTAGGAGGTCAAGCCTACATTCCCAACAAGAGTTTGGAAATCCTCGAGTAAACCTCCAGCACGAAGGAAGTTATTACAAGGGTGAGATACTCCCGCATCTCCCTCATCTCTTGTAGGACTGCCTAACACGAGTGGCAGCCCTTGGAGGCCTTGTCCTCCTCTGAAAATCTCTCTCAAACACCTCATCAAAGACACGGTTATGTATCTTTCTTTTCTGAAATTTTCAACAAACATCATAAAAATCGATTTTTAGCCAACTAAATAAAGGGAAACTACTATAGTGACTTGCTAGAGGGTTAAGCATGCATCAAAACTAGTTATTTCAACTTAGAACAAGCATTCAAACTCACTAAACAAGATACCTACAGCAGCAAAATACTTCATATATACACCATTAAACAAAATTCTACTTGGATATTCGGAGGAGTCACATACCGGAGAGGAGATGCACCAAATTTCAGCAACAGAAATTGGCTGAATGTGGAGATCGAAATCTCAGGAGATGAGCAGCAATAACACGAGTTTGAGATATGCAGGATTGGTTTTTCGGGCAAGAGGAAGGCAAGAGAAGGAGGGAGAGCAAGTGGGGGACCTGTGGGCCCCACACCATGTGATGGTGCGGCCAAAGGGCTGTCGCGCCACCATGTGGTGAGGTGGCCCAGTGGGTCCCCCTGGTGGCTCTCTGGCACTTCCAGGAGACTCCTCGAAAAATATGATTTTTCATATAAAAAATTTAATTTTCTGAGAAACTTTATTTTTTTATTTTCTGGTATTTTTCATTATTAAATTCAATATTGAAAAATTATTTTCCAACAACAAACAACTAAACATTGCAAACTAAATAACTTTACAGTAGGTATAACAAGGATGAGAGAAAGAAAATTATTTATCCTCATTATGCATTTAAAATACATTTGTTAACAAGGTTGATCAAGTCTTGCCACCAAATAAATTTTATATGACATGAAAGATTTTAAACCATATGAGACACTCATGTTACCTTATATTGAATTGGTATGGATCCAATCATGAGAGTTATGTATTCTTCTTTATATGGGCAATCAATACTTCCCACTCTAATAGACCTCAAATTGGTAATTGTATTAACTCCAGGCATTCTATCAACTTTCTTGGGAAAATAAACAGTATGCTCTCATGAACATTAAAATTAACTTATCCTTTATTGCAATCAATAACATCCCTGCAGTATTTAGAAAAGGTCTTCTAAGAATAATAGACATATTATCATCTTCAGGCATTTCAAGAACAACAAAGTCAGTCATAATTAAACAATTGGTAGTTATTTAAACAGGAACATCCTCACAAATTCCAACAGGAACAACAGTAGATTTATCAGCCATTTGCAAAGATATATCAGTAGGTATGAATTTATCAAGGTAAAGTCTCTTGTAAAGAGAGAAAGGCATAACACTAACTCCAGCTCCCAAATCACATAGAGCAGTTTTACCATAATTATTTTTGATAGAGCAAGAAATAGTTGGTATACCTGGATCACCCAGCTTCTTTGGAACCTACCGTTGAAAGAGTAATTAGCAAGCATAGTAGATATTTTCTCATTAGGAATTTTCCTTTTGTTAGTCACAATATCTTTCATATATTTAGAATTGGGAGGCAACTTAATAGCATCAGTCAAAGGAATTTGCAAGAACAATGGTTTCATCCAATCACAAAATTTATTATAATGTTTTCCCCTTTTTTTAAGTTGCTTAGCAGGAAAAGGCATTTGTCTTTGGACCCAAGGTTCACTTTCATTGCCATGTTTCTTAGCAATAAAATCTTCTTTAGTGTACTTTTTATTTTTAGCATGTTTTTCAGGTTCTTCTTCTATTCCTTCCTGATTCGAATTAACATTTTTATCCTTATCATTGTTATTAGCATTATCATTGTTGTGTTCATTACCACTTTCAGTTTCAGCATTAGAAACAGATATACTATTAGGATCATTAACAGGTTCAGAGGATTCTACAACAGTTTTGTGTTTATTTTTCTTTTTCCTAGAAGGAATAGTAGGTTCATTAACTCGTTGAGAATCTTGTTCAATTCTTTTATAATGTCCTTCAGGATACAAAGGGTCTTGAGTTGATTTACCACCTCTAGTTGTTACTTCGCAAACAAGTTTTTCTTTAGCTATAGAGTTGTTTACTAGTAATTCTTTTTGCACTTTAGTGATTTGATCTATTTGAGTTTGAACCATATGAAAGTGTTTAATGAGCACTTTGACATCATTAGAAGTTCTATCAACAACATCATTAGAAGTTCCATTAAACCATCCTCTATTCTCATATTAAAATTGCATTGCTTAGTAATAAAATCATCAAATTCATCTAAACATTTTGCACGAGGTTTAGAATAAGGGATATATCTATCGTCAAACCTTTGGAGAGAGTGTACCTCAATTACGGTTGGAGGAGGAATAGGCTTACATAATTCTTCAATAGGAGGTAAATACTTCACATTTTCAGATTTAATACCACTTTCTTGAAGAGATCTTTTAGCTTCCCTCATTGTTTCTTCATTTAATTCAATCATACCTCTCTTCTTCGGTGTTGGTGGAGGCGTTTGAGTAGGTTCAGGAATATCCCAATCATCATTATTCTTGCATATCGTAGCCAATAATTCTTCAGCTTCTTCGGGAGTCCTTTTCCTGAAAACACAACTAGCAAAACTATCCAGGTATGTCCTAGATTCAGCAGTTATTCCACTATAAAATATATCAAGTAGATCATTTTTCTCCAAGTCATGATTCGGTTGGCCTCTTAATATGCAACAAAAGCGTGTCCAAGCCTTAGGCAATTTCTCATCTTCATCTTGATTAAAATATAGATTCTTAACAAACAATCATGTCGAGCACTAGCAGGAAAATATTTTTGAAAGAAAGCATCAAGCAAACCCTTAGGACTAGTGATGGAACCAGGAGACAAATTATTATACCAAGTTTTAGCTTCTCCTTTTAATGAGAAAGGAAATATTTTAACAACAAAGTAAGTGCGTCTTTTAATGTCCTCGGCAATATTCCACTCAAATCAGACAATACAATCATGTGTTCTACAGCACTTACATTTTCAGTTCTACGGAAAGGTTCTCTTTCAACAAAAGCTATATGAGCCAAATCAAGAGAGAAATCATAAGCTTTATCTTTAATGTTTATAGGAGATGTAGCAAATTTAGCATCAGGAGATAATTTATATCTAACAACGCGTTTTTAAACAAGTTTTTTAATAGCACTAGCATCTTTAATAGCATTAATTTCTTCAACAAGAGCATCATCAAGATCCACATACATATCATCACGTTCATCATAAGTATCACGAGTAAAATCAGGTGAATTAACATGTGTTTCATCATTTTTATTAGGAATTTCATCATTTTCAATTTGTTTAGATTTAGCAATAATAGCATCTAAAAAGGGACCTAATGAACCAGTTTCATCAAGAACAGTAGAAGCATCCTCATAAGTAACTTCAGATTCAGCAGTAGTAACAGAGCGTGTAGGTTGTCGTGGTGTAACAAGCTTACTCAACAGAAACGGAGAATCAAGAGCAGCAGTGGAGTTCAGAGTTGTACATTTCCTTGTAGTGGATGGCACAATGGGAAACTTCTTATCGGTATTTCTTCCCATGATGAATAAATTTCAGCGAACAATATCACACTCGGGTGGGCTTACAAATAAATCTATGCTCCCCGGCAACAGCGCCAGAAAATAGTCTTGATGACCTACACGTATAGGGGATCGCAACAGTCTTCGAGTGAAGTAAAACCCAAATTTATTGATTCGACATAAGGGGAGCCAAAGAATATTTATAAGATTTAACAGATGATTTGTCATATCAGCTGCACCTGTGAATAGACTTGCTCGAGATAGATTATCAATAGCAACAGTTTTATAGCAGAGACAGTAGTGAAATAACAGTAGCAGGAGAATTGAGACAGCGATTGTGATTGATGTAGACAGCAGGATTAAAATACTATAGGCATAGGGACGGATGTACGGGCGTTGTATGGATAAGATAAGTCATGTAATAACATAGCATAGTCATTTGCAGATAAATAATATAAATCATCCAAGTATTAAGTAATCATAAGCATGTATTCCAATTTAGTTGTGCGTGCTCGCAATGAGAAACTTGCACATCATCTTTTGTCATGCCATCCCGTTTGCAGCGGGGGCTAAAGGGAAACTACTGGAAATTAAGGTACCTTTTAATAAAGTACCGAGCAAAGCATTAACATTCTGTGAACACATGTGATCCTCACATCATAGTCATTCCTTCCGGTTATCCCAATTGCAGTCACTTTGGGGCCATCGGTTCCGGACAATAATATGTGTATAAAACTCATATATATGATCTAAAACAATAATTATTATCATGATACAATAACAAGTTCAGATCTGAATTCATGGCACTCGGAACCTAGTGTCAAGCATTAAGCATAACAAGTTGCAACAATGACATAAAACACGATAACGGATACTAGCCACCATGCCCTAACAATCTTACAGCTATTATATGAGTGATCTCATCCAATCCCTATCATCCCCTCAAGCCTACAGCGGTGGATTACTCGCACATGGATGGGGGAATCATGGATGGTTGATGGAGAGGCGTTGGCAATGACGATGGCGATGATCCCCTTCGATTCCCCGTCCCGGCAGGGTGCCGGGACAAAGACTTCTGGTCCCCGAACTAGGGTTCGCGGTGGCGGTGGCGTACGGTGATGTTCTCTGGAAAAGTGGATATCCCCCGAACGTTTTTAGGTCAGAGGGGTTATGTAGCCGCGAGGGGGTCGCGAGAAGTGGCCGAGTGGGCCGCACCCCATGCTGGCGCGGCAGGGGCCCACCCGCGCCACCACCAGGTGTGAAGCCCTCGTGGCTCCTCTCCGTTTGGTCTTCGTGGTTCCTGGTCCCTCTCGGATGAAAAATAACTTTTAGATGTCTTTCGGGCTTTTTCCCTAAAGTTGATATTTCTGCTAAAAAAGGAGACACCAGGGTAATTCTGCTGAAACAGTGTTAGTGTGTGTTAGTTGCATCCAAAACACCCAAATTCGAGGTAAAACAATAACAAAAGTGTTCGGGAAAGTAACGACCTCTTCGTCGGCTTCATCGACAACGCGGGTACGGTAGCGTAATCCCCGCGTTTCGGTCTACAAGGGTATGTATATCGATCTCATCCGTATTACTATATCTGCATAGTATAGATCATGTCTAGTTTAAGGTTATCGTTATTAGAAAATTTATTGTTTTTTGCCTGCGACCCCCTTCACTAAGGATGGCTGGAAGGTTTTTAATGAGGCGGCATGCGTGTCTACATTTTAGTGAGTTGTGATTTTCAAAAAAAGTCTTGCTTGCTTAATTTTTATGCAAGCTCTCTCGACTGGCTGTGTGTAGTGTGTTATGTTCCTGCTCTGTGTGGTGTGTATGGCTTTTCCATCAAAAGATTTTGGTTACTAGTCGTGCACACCGTTGAGACTCCAATGGAGCTCAGTGTTCATCTGCGTGCTTCCGATGGTGAACCCTTGTCTCATCTGACGCGTTATCGTCATCTTGTTGGGAGTCTTGTGTATCTTGTTGTCACTCGTCAAAATATCTCCTATCATGTCCATATTCTGAGTCAGTTTGTATCCCCCCACTTCGATTCACTACAGCCACCTTCTCCGTGTTCTACGATATCGTCGTGGCACGATCTCTCACCGTCTATTCTTCCCTGTTACAGCTCGTTACATCTCCATGCCTATTCGGATGATACATGGGCTAGTGATCCCTCGGATCGCCGATCACTATCGGTTTACTGTGTTTTCTTGGTGGTTCTCTCATTGCCTGGAAGACAACGAAAAAAACCGCAGTTTCTATTGACAGTGGAGGAGACTTGGTTACGATGGTTACTAGAATATTTTGGTGTTTCCGATACTACACCTATTACTCTCTTGTCAGACAGGCGCGTTCAGTACTGCACGGGATCCCATGAAGCATGAGCTTACCAAGCATATTGTTGTGATGCTTCTTTTGTGCGCGCTGGTGTTCAGGATCATGTTATTGATCTCTAGTATGTGCCTTCCGAGTTACAATTGGTGGACTTTTTCTCGAAGGCCTAGACTAGCGCATAACATGGATCTCACCAAACTTAGTGTTGTGGATCCATGATGAGTTTGAGGGCGGTGTTAGAGTTGCATTTATGATGCCCTTTGGCTTTTTGCATTGCTATTGGCCTCCCACATGTACTTGTATATATGATGGCTTTGGCCTGCAATAATCTAAGTTGCATATTGATCTAACATCGAGGAGACTCGCAATTTTGGAAAAGCCTTCACAAAATTAAACACCTCTTCAAGTTGGCTGCTAGATGCCACTTGGGCGATGGTCGTAAGATCCAATTCTAGACAGACTGGTGGTACGATGACGGCCCCCCAGCTTCGTTGTTCAACATTTGTATGAACCCAAAGATTTCGGTTGCTGAGGCGGTGGTCGAGGGCAGCAGGTTCCGTCGTACCCTGGACTTGGCAGGGGCCAACCTCTGGGAACAGCTAGAGGCTATCCTAACCAGCATCTCTCTCTCCGGTGTGCATGACAGGGTTTCTTGGTCTTTGGACTATTCGGGTAGGTATAAGGTCAACTCCATGTATAAGAAACTTGCTCAGGGAGCAACGATGGCGCATTTCAAGGACATTTAGAAATCAAAACTCCCGTAAAAAATCAACTTCATGTGGTAGCTTGTGATAGATAGGCTCCCCTCGGGTCTAAACCTGGTCTCTCGGAGACGTCCCTCCGATGGCGAATATGCACTGTGCGGGGCGGTAGAGGATGCTTCTCACATCTTCTTCTCCTACTCATTTATTCTCCTGGAGTGTTCTGAGCCGTGCCCTAGGGAGGGCATGGTGCCCCTCAAACTTCGCGCAATTTTTCTCCATCCCGTCGTCTCTCTCGGGAAAGGAGAGACGACTTACGTTGGTGCTCTTTGTTGCCCAATCGTGGGCTCTTTGGCGGGTCCGAAATAAAAACGCTAAAGAAGCTATCTTCATAAAAAAAATCGACTGACTTGATTTTCAAAACTATGCTTTCTTTGCAGCCATGGAGCAATGCTCTAAAACCACAAGACGCGGAGGCACAAAACTTCTGGCAAGCAAGCTGAAACTGATCCACGCTGAGCTCCTCCCTAGTACTACTTGACTTGTGTCGCTTGTCGTTTTGCTCTAGTTTATTTGACTAAGCTGTATGCACGTTCTTTCTTTGAAGAAGTTGTACCCTGACCTTTGTTAATTCAAAACTGGGCTTTTAGCCTTTTATATCTATATAAAAAAGGTAGAATAAGGGTTATGATAAAACTAATCTTTGGGCCTTATTAAATGGATTCGTACGATAATACTCCTTGGTCCGCTAGATGCACGGTCTCGATCGTAGCGGGCAAACTTCATCTGGGTAGGATCCTGGTTGTTTTCGTAGCGCCTGTGTTTTTTTTTTTTGAAAATTTCGTAGCGCCTGCGTTAGAATACTACTCCCAACCTCTATAAAAGGGACACCACGTTCTCAAACATTGCTCGATACTATTACTCCACCAACCGGCCAGCAGAGAGATATAGCGATCGAGGAACGCAAAGATGCAGATCTTCGTGAAGACCCTTACGGGAAAACGATCACGCTCGAGGTCGAGAGCAGCGATACCATTGACAATGTCAAGGCTAAGATCCAGGACAAGGAAGGTACGTATGCCAATTTTCATCTCGCCTCGATTCAGTTGTTCGTTACTAGCTTGCGCCACCTTGTTTCGTGCCTCCTTGCAAAAAAAGCAGAATGTGTCCGTCCATATGCAGCATCAATTCAGTCTAGTCGACCTAATTATCAATTGTTCTGTCCAATTTAGTTTGTAGCGTTGTCGTGATAGCCATATTTCTGGCCGATCGCTCCTATTCAGCTGATCTTTGGTAGTTCTCTATTTGATCCGTTTGGTTCACGATGATAATGTTGAATTGACTTGCTTGTTAGCAGCCCTGTATGGGAAATATAATTAATGAGTTAATACCTGTTTGATCTCATCGGCGGTTTTTGACTTGCTTTACCTTGTTTAATCTTATTAGGCATCCCTCCGGACCAGCAGCGTCTCATCTTTGCCGGAAAGCAGCTCGAGAATGGCCGCACCCTGGCCGACTACAGCATCCAGAAAGAGTCAACACTTCACCTTGTGTTGCGCCTACGCGGCGGCAGCAGAGGAGGCTACCCTAAGGGCCTTGAGCCCAATCTCCGCATCCTTGCTCAAAAGTACAATGAGAACAAGATGGTATGCCGCAAGTATGCACGCCCTTTTTTTTTTCCATTCAGCCTGTGTATTGATTTTGTGTTTGTACATTCTTCGGACTTGCATCTGAACTTTAGGTTACCTCGGGAAATAAGATATATGAATTTATAGTGTGTCCCCCAGTTGTACCGATCCGGCATCCATCCATGGAGAATATATTCTACCATTTTTGATAATCTTCCTGCCCCAAAATAGAGTCGAATCCCAGCTGCCAAAGTGAATTGTCCTTTTGTTTAGATAGAATTAAGTAGCGTATGTAAAAATATGAATCTGGTGGCTGACCGCATGAGAAGTAAATATTTTTGTGATAGATAGTTCGCTATCTAACTGCTAATGGGAGGTTGATGCCTACCTCGCTTTGGCACTTGATTTTAATTTTAGCTACTAAACTTATAAGTATCTGACCTGCCGAACCGAGGTTGCTGCATGGCTCGCTTTGGCAGTTTATTTTTAAAGGAGCATTAGCCTTTTTGGGAAATATACTTCGGTTTGTGGATAATTTGTAGGCTGTTAATACTATAATTTATTTTATAACTTATAATTAATACTTTGTAGGAAAGGGCATAGTTCCTTTTAACCTTTCTGGTAGAGGCTAGGGTTCTACCGGATCTAGGGCGGAGGTTGTAGGGATGGAAGTGAGGGCGGAGCGGTTGGCGGCGTGGGCGCCGGCGGCTGGCCGCCGTCGCGAGGAGGAAGGAGGAGGCGCGGTGCGACTAGGGTTTGGAGGCTGGTGGGCTGTTAGGTCTCCCGTCTCCCTTCAGGAGACGAGACAGTATGATACTGAATATCTGTCTGATTAATATCGAAGGGGTACATGTGTTTATATAGGAGGACGGCCTCCTCAAACCCTAATTTACTTGGGCTAAGCCCCTAATTTACTTGGGCTAGGCCCATATCTAGCCACTAGTGGGCTTCTTGCGGGTATAGGTCAAACCGACCATAACATCTCTCCCCGCCTTCTCAAACAGCTCGTCCTCGAGCTGAACTTCTGGAAACTGCTGGCGAAGATCTTCAAGCTTTTCCCACGTCGCCTCGTCTTCTGGCATGCCCGTCCAATGCACCAAGACGTGCCAGATCCCACGGCGCTGCTGGGCCTTCAGCACGCGCGCCACACTTGCCGGGGCAGGCTCAAGACGACCATCCGAAGTAGGTGGAAGAACCGGCGGAGTAGTCGGAGGGTCGCCACGATAGGCCTTCAGTAGGCCGACGTTGAAGACGTCATGGAGGCGCGAGCCCTCTGGCAGCTCAAGACGGTAGGCGAGCTTGCCGATGCGCTCCAACACCCGAAAGGGACCGGCATAACGAGGCCCTAACTTGCGCCTGGAGCGCAGGTCCAAGGACTGAGTCGTCCGGTGAAGAAGGCGTAGCCAGACCCAGTCGCCCACCGCAAACTCCGCCTCGCGATGGTGTGCATCATAGTACTTCCTGGCCAGCTGCTGAGCCTGAAGGAGTCGTTGGCGCGCCTCAGCCATTATCTCGTCGTGGGTACGCAGCATCTCGTCCGCCGTCTCAGTACGTGCCGTGCCCGCCGCATAAGGAAGCATCGCCGGCGGCGGCCTCCCGTAGACCACCTCAAAGGGGGTAGCGTGCAACGCGGAGTGGTAAGACGTGTTGTAGCAGTACTCGGCCCACGCCAGCCAGTCCACCCAAGCTCGTGGACGATCTCCCGTGATGCAGCGCAGGTACATGGCGATGATCTTGTTGACTTCCTCGGACTGTCCGTCCGTCTGAGGATGAAACGCCGTGTTCATGCGGAGTTTGACGCCCGCCAGCCCAAAAATGTCCCTCCAGACGTGGCCCGTGAACACCGGATCACGGTCACTGACGATGGAGGACGGGAACCCGTGGAGGCGAACGATGCCGTCGAAGAAAGCGCGTGCTACGGACGCCGCCGTGTAGGGATGGCCGAGGGCGATGAAGTGCGCATACTTAGAGAAGCGGTCGACCACCGTGAGGATGACGGACTTGCCGCCAACCTTCGGTAGTCCCTCGATGAAGTCCATGGAGATGTCCGCCCATACCTGGGACGGCACGTCCAGCGGCTGCAGCAAACCCGCCGGGCGAAGTGTCTCCGTCTTGTTCCGCTGGCACGTGGCACATGCCCGCACCCAGTCTCGCACCAGGGCGCCATCTCCTGGAATATAGAAATCAGTGCGGAGACGGTGCAGGGTCTTCTGGACGCCCTCGTGCCCTGCAGAATGTGCCAAGGATAAGGCCTGTTGGCGCAGCTCGCCATGGTCCGGCACGAAGATGCGGCGCCCATGCAGAAGTAGGCCCGCGTCGAAGCGCCACGGCGCGGCCAGCTCGCCGTCGCCCAGGCGTTGGCGCAGCTGCTGCGCATCTGCGGCCTCGGCGGTGGCGCGGCGCACGTCGTCAATGAAGGCGAAGGAGGGCCCGGAGTGGATGCAAAGGGCCGCGCCGTCTGCGGCCGCGTCCCCGGTGTCGATGGCGTCGCGGCGGGACAAGGCGTCGGCGACGGTGTTGAGGCGGCCGGGGCGGTACTCGATGGTGAAGTCGAAGCCGAAGAGCTTGCTAATCCACTGATGCTGCGGCACGGTGGAGAGGCGCCGGTACAGCAAGAACTTCAGGCTGTAGTGGTCCGTGCGCACACGGAACGTCCGGCCCCAGATGTACGCCCGCCAGTGGCGCACTGCCTGGACAAGACCGATCAGCTCGCGCTCATAGGCAGCGAGCTTGTTGTGGCGCGCGGCGAAAGGGCGACTGAAGAACGCGAGGGGCCCTTCGCCCTGGTGAAGAACGGCACCGAACCCGATGCCGGAGGCGTCGCAGTCCACCACAAAGGGCTCGGCGAAGTCTGGCATCTGTAGAACAGGGCCCGTCGTGAGTGCCTGCTGCAGGGCAGCGAAGGCCGTGGCCGCCTCCTCGTCCCAAGAGAAAGCGTCGCGGCGAAGCAGACGTGTGAGGGGCGCGGCGATGATGCCGAAATCCTGGATGTAGCGCCGGTAGTATCCCGCGAGGCCCAAAAAGCTGCGGAGAGCGCGCGCGGACTGGGGCGTCGGCCACGCGGCGACGGCGGCGACCTTGTCCGCGTCCATGGCGACCCCGTTGGCGGAGATGACGTGGCCCAAGTATGCGACGGAGGTGGTGCCAAACGAGCACTTCGAGCGCTTGAGATGAAGTCGATGCGCTCGAAGCTCGTTGAAGATGATGGCGACGTGCTGCAGGTGCTCTGCCCAGGATGCGTTGTAGATCAAAATATCATCAAAGAAAACAAGCACAAAGCGGCGTAAGTAGGGGCTGAGCACATCATTCATCAGGGCCTGGAAGGTTGCCGGCGCGTTGGAGAGGCCGAAAGGCATCACCAAGAACTCGTAGTGGCCATGGTGAGTGCGGAACGCCGTCTTGGCGATGTCGTCCGGGTGCATGCGCACCTGATGATAGCCTGAGCGCAAGTCGAGCTTGGTGAAGAAACGCGCGCCATGCAGCTCGTCCAGGAGCTCCTCCACGACGGGGATGGGGAACTTGTCCTTGGACGTGACGGTGTTGAGGGCGCGGAAATCGATGCAGAAACGCCACGTGCCGTCGGCCTTGCGCACCAGGAGCACGGGGGCGCTGAATGGTGACGTCGAGATGCGAATGATGCCCTGCGCTAGCATGACCGCGACCTGGCGCTCAAGTTCGTCCTTCTACAGCTGGAGGTACCGGTACGGCCGCACAGCAACGGGGGCCGTGTTCGGCAGCAAGTGGATGCGGTGGTCACAGGGCCGCGAAGGTGGTAGGCCCTGTGGCTCGGCGAAGATGTCGTCGTGCTGCTGAAGTAGGTCGGCCAGGAGTGGGTGCGCCTCGTCCAGCGCGGCGGCCATCAAGTCAAGCCGCGGCGACGCGCCCGTGCTGCCCAAGCCCGTCCAGTGAACCCGGCGACCGCCCTCGCGCCAGAAGATGAGGGACAGCACGTCGAGGTCCCACAAGATGGGGCCCAATGTGCTCAAGAAGTCGATGCCGAGGATGAAGTCGTAGCAGCCCAAGTCGATGCCGACGCAGTCGATGGAGAAAGGCTCGTCGCCCACGAGCACGGGCACCTGGCGCGCCACGCCCTGACACGTAAGGCGGTCCCCGTTGGCGACGGTGACGTTGTATGTCTCTGAGCCCGCCGGCTGTATGGCGAGGCGGCGCATGGCGGTGTTGGACAGGAAGTTGTGCGTCGAGCCCGTGTCCACCAGCGCAGTGAGCCGCTCCCCATTGATCGTCACCGGCAGCATCATTGTCTTCGCCGTCTTGATGCCCGCCATAGCATCAAGCGAGACGACGAAGGCCTTGGCGTCGACCGGGCCATAGGTCGTGACACCGGCGTCCGTGACGGTGGCGGCTGCAAGCTCTAACATCTGGTATAACATGTTGGGGCTGCACGGGGGTATAGGTCAAACCGACCATAACATCTTCATCCTATTTTTTAAAAAGGAGCATTAGCCTATTTTGAAAATATACCTCTGTTGCTTAAGTAGATCAACATTCATCAACATATATCTGAACAGGGAGTCTTTTTTATTGTTTGGACCCCTTGTTCTAAGCTGAAACCTGCTCAAAAGTTATCTATTTTATTGTTTCGGCCCTCCCAGCAACTTTTTTCTCAACTTTTTTCGATCGCCCCTCGTATTTAGTTTTTACCCCATATCTGATTTGAACCATTTAATCTTGCAGGTGCTACGCACGCCTTCCCGCGAGGGCTACAAATTGCCGTAAGAAGAAGTGTGGCCGTACCAATGAGGTTAGCATTATTTCCCACCTCGATCTTGTCAGTGTTAACAGGCTTTATCATCTTAGCATTGTCTAGAAATGCTCTTAGAACTAAGTGATCAAATCCAAATGTTTGTGTGCTTGTTATTCTGAGTTGCCATCTTTAAGATGATTATTTGCCTTCCCCTACCATCTAGAGACAGTGTCGTGTAGTTACTTTTTCAGTTTTATAGTATGTTATATACTAGAAGAATAGGGCGCACTTCGCTGCGCCTACTGTTTATATGCGTTTAAAATTTGTCTTATGCATATATGTTGGGCCAAATAAAACCATAATGCGAGAATATATCAATTGGAAGCACAACAAGAAATGAACAATTTAGTGCTCAAAGCCCTAACTGACCATGAGAATAGCTGAATTGATAATCAGTGTGTCTGAATCTAGCTCATGGTAGATGGTCTATTGATCATAGATATGGTTTTGAATAAGATAGAATTGCTCAGAGTACATTGAGAGTCATTTGCATCACTTTCCTAACTCTGGTGATGTCTTCGTCACTGAAATAGAAGCATGACCTTCTGCTCTATAGCTAGCTTGTTGTTCTGGATGAAACCTCCCCATTCCACGTCACTCTGATGACCATACGGCCATCTGCACAAGCGCTATAGTCGGCCTGAATCTTCTGAGTGCCCTCATAGTATAATCTTCCCTTATGGTTGCATGCAGAGAGCTTTGACTATCTTGGGGATTGTTTCTGTCGTAGGTGGAAAAGAAGAGTGAGAATTAAGCGTAGAAAAAACACATGAAGTAGAAAAGAAAATTTGTCTATAACATTCATATGCCTCTTGATACTAAATAATGTTAGATGAAGGAAATTTTTTTGCCCATGCCATCTGCTTGCTCTTGATATTTGTTTCTGTCAACCTGTGTATGAAGTAATTCGAACACGCTTGTTAATAAGGCAGTACTTCCATTTGATTCTATCTTCAGGAGTGAAAACTGTATTACTTGTACTAACAACAATGTTGTGTCTTTCATAAACTGTTTTGTGAAAATAAACATGTCACTGATAGGCATAGTTGGAACGAAAACAGGAAGTGAAAGCGTAGCTGGTCACTACTTTGAGGAGACATAAATTAATTTGAAAGGTTACCTTCTTGGAGGCTAACCGGCTATTATATGACAAACTCCGATGCATTTCCCGCAACAAATATATGTTAGTAAATGAAATGGAAAGCAACAACAAATTCTGAGCTGAATATGATGCATCTCAGAATTATGAATCATAACAGAACTAAAAGAAGGCGTATGTCGGTTACAGTTTACCCAATGGATTGTGCATGATGTCCTTCGCTCTGTAAACCAGTTGTCTACTAAAACCTACTCCATAATGAAAAACAGAACAATGACAGAGTATGGCTATGACCACCAGCAGCTCGTATGACTCACAAAAGTGTTAACTTGTAAACAAGACCTAAAGATACACAAAACTTGACAAGTAGATAAAGATTGTACCTCACATATGTCACCTAATGAACCTTCACATTAGCTGATCCTTTTGCAATGTGTTCATGGTGACGACCGGTAGGGTAAACCTGAAAGATTAAGCTTGTGTAACATGTTTATGGGAGAGAAGATAATCAGCCGAGACAACATTACTTCTATAAAGGTTGAGAGCATACCCTCCATATGAGAGGGTTTGCCCCTCCTGGCGATTCTGGGCCGTTGGATCGGCCTTATGAATAGTAGATTTCACTCCCACTTTTCATCACAGCCGTTGGCCGCGGTAGATCTTTTGTTACTTCATGTTGACTAATTTGTGCATGACATTGTGGGGTGAGGTACGCGATGGGCCCGCGGATCAGTGGGAAAAACAGCTCACCCGCGTCTCACTTCTTTTCTGCGTCCGCAGTGGGACAAAACCTGCCCGGGGAGAAACCCTAGCCCATTCGCCGCTTCCGTCTCCCTCCCCGGTCCCCTTTCTCCTCCTCCCTCTACACGATGGCGGCGGCAGCAAATCCTGTCAACACCCCTCCCCCGCCGCCCACCAAAGCCGAGCCGGCCCACCACGATGTCGTCTGCCTCGCCTTCAACGGCGGCCAGCCGCGAGCTTGGCTCGCGTCCGTCGACGACAACTGCACCACCTGGCGCGCGCTCTCCCGAGAAAAGGACGTCACGGTTGACTTTGACCCGCACTGGTTCAGCGCCGCTATGCGCACGCCGCCGGGAAGATGTATTGGCACATCTGCAACTCCGGCCGCGTGCTCGTGTTGGGCCCCGCCAAGCTGCGCTTCTCCTACCTCCTGGCGCTTGCGGAGCAGTCGGACCGCTTCTGCACGTCCCGCGTCGTGGAGACGCCCGAGGACGGCCGGCTCCGCATCAGGGCCATGGCGAGCGGCTCCAGGCGGGCCGTGGTGCTCTCCTCGCCAGATCTGAGACCCTTGGTCACCCCTGCCGGAGGGGCTGCAGCGTACGCAGCAGCGGGCGCTGGAGCTTGTCTGCATCGAGGCCAGGCCACAGGCAGCGTCTGCTCTTCAGCAAGCACCGAATCACCATCTTCTCCCCATCACCCATCGCCTGGTTAGGGATCACGCTTGGCCCATCAGGCCACAAGCACTTACGCTTTCTGATTTTATCGGTTTCCTCGCTCTCTTCGTGCGTGCAGGATGACCCCGTGTGCGTGGCGGCGCGGGCGCAGAGGAACAAGGTCGTCAGCGAGCTAATTGCTCTTGCCGATAGCCTGGACCGGGTTGCTCTTGCTGACGCCGACAGGTTCCTTTTCCCCTGCTAATTGCTTGGGTTCTTCTCCTATTTTTCTGTTGATCATATCGCCATAATATATTCTCAAATTCGTTCAAATGTTTCTGCTCTTGCCGATGCAATATGTACTTACTTCTGTGGTTACAGTTATATCACTGCGTTTGTTTCCTCAAGCAGCATTTTGTTTCTTGACAGGTTATTTATTGGCCAACGAGAGATTTGAACGGGATACCGGGTAGCGAGTCACTGTAGATCATTTGGTGGTTGAATGCGCTGGCATCACCTTATGCGAGCCATATAAAAAATAGTCGCATGATCGTAGTTAGCCTTTTGGTATGTGGGTTGTACAAAATAGGATGCCTGGACACTTCTGATCTTTCTTTTTTTCATTTTGGTTTCCTTTTTTGTCCTTAGTAGTTGAAGTACTGGTTTCTGATAATAGAAAAGCGAGATTAAATTGTTAAGCAAGTGTGGTATGCAATAATGAACATGAAAGTTTGTGAGATTTGGTCAAATATACGCTGCGTATATTGGGGGAAAACATTACTCTTTGTATTAGTTAGAAAGCCTCCGAAAAGAGGCTTTCAATAACTTAAAATAAATGACAACATGTCTATCGAATCTTTGTTTTTTGACCATTTGTTTGTGTTTGTATAATGATGCTAGAAAGTTCTGTTATATGCTCCTTGAATGCATTATCTCAGTTTTTCAAATGAACTAGGTGAGAAGTACGAGCTTGCTAAAAGGTTGGGCATCAAGCTTGATAATCACCGCTGGTTGGAAGATTGATATTACACACCATTTGTTTATTATTATGTTAACTATAAGGCTCAAATGTTAGATATCATAATATTAATGTCCCTCTCCCCTTTTATTTTTATCTTTGCAGCTTAAAGTCATGGGAAATTCTTCCAGTAGATGATTATAGAAAGAGCAAGTAAATGTAATCTTTTGAGTTCTCTTTTCAACTTGTGTTGTATACATGTTCGGATTTAATAATCTCACTATGATGCTTGCTAAAGCCGCTCCAGGCAGCTCCAGCTCTGGGTGCACGGCGAGGCTAGGTGCAGCGACAACGAATGGCTTCCCGAGAGGGAGATGGTGATCATGTGCATCGTGTGGAAGTTGCTACCGGGCTTGCCCACGGACCTTTCAAGCAGGATCTTCAACGTTTGGCCCAGCGACATGGACGCCGGCTGCACCGGCAAGGTCTTCATCCAGTCGTTCGGTACGGCCGCTACTCGCTGCGTCTGGACACCGTCAAGATGGTGCGCCTTGCGACGGAGGATGCCAGGGAGTGGGGGCAACCGATCTTCGCCTACTTCCCCGCGTGCCTGCGACTTCCTATCAATTAGTTGGTAAAATTCAGATCGCACTTCACTTCTCTGGTCCCTAATCTTCATGATGCCATTGTTCTTCATCCTCGAATTCATGTTGCTTGGTCATGTGATATATTAATTGCTCTGATCATTTGCTGCCTCGAGTAGTGTGTTGCAAGTGCATTAGATTTGAAGCAGAATGTACTATTGTTCATAGCACATTTGTCTTTCCGGCAATCCAAGTTATCAGGATTTTGTAGTGCAAGATTAGATAGTTACGGTACTTAGCTAAGGTAATTTTCTCATAACGAATGTAGGGCCATCATTCCAAAATGCATTTCTGTTTTAGAAGTTTTGATCACACTTTCTTTCCCCATTCCTGTAGGTTTGAGATATATAATTAGGGCTGGTGTTACAAGATCAAATTAACACTCTGTATATGTACTTATGGTCCTATATTGATCTTATAGGCTACCTCCAGAACTCAAAAAATGCAGTGGTTTTCAAAACTGGGGTGGTTAATTATTAAATTTGATTGAAGTTAAAGTTTGTTACCCAACTTCAAAGGTAAAATATGTTACACAACTTTAAAATGGTTTTGTAGTATGTTTCATTCTCATTGTGAGTATCTATAGTAAAATAATTTTGAATCAAAAATTATAAGATCCCATACTGATAATTAAATTGTAAATTCGATGCAAATATTTTTTACTATCCAAGTTTACAAACAGTAGAGTGATGCTACACATCAGCATGTCTGCTCTTTTTTTTTTGAGAAAGCGCAAAAAGCTTTTGCGTTTCATTTCATTGAAAATATAGAAGGCTGTACTGTTTGCTTACATATTTAAATTTTGTCAAGTGTAACGATTCTTCTCTCTACAGATGCAAAATGCCCCAGCTTTTGGGCACTGCTTGCAAAAACCGTATATCTATTATCTACTCAGACTTAAATCACAACCTGGACCGATCAGGACAACACCACAAAACACTATTTTTTCTGCTTAAATTTTGGTCTTATAGCGCAAATCTATGCAACAAGTTTGTTTGGGAACTAAATGTAATATTGGTTTCATTAGATTGATAGGAACTTGTTGATTGGAAGATAAAAAATACAGTTGTTGCTTGTATTGTAACTTCATTTGTGTGAATAAATTAAGCAATGCATTTGTTATACATTGGGTCTCATATTTCAATTATAGTTACTGCACACTGCATTTATTAATATGCCTGTACTACTTGATCACCACTGTTTAAATATAATAATTGAACACACGGATAATTAGTGTGTTTCTTTGTTTTTTTTTCTTTATAGAAGATTCACGTGTACAATTTGCTTGTCACTCACTTCTGGTAGGAGCCCCTTTTCCGCTTGTGTGTTTTTTGTACTGCTACCTCTAATCACTGCTATGTTTCTTTGTTTTGGTTCAGGTAGATAATTTTTTGTACTGCCCCTTCAACTTGTTACCATTCGGTTTGTATTTGGAAAATCTATGTATTTAGATTCCCAAAACTTCCGTGAAGTCCGCAAATAGATTTCCAAAAGCTTTAACTGAATAAATGTCTTAAACTACTATATATTTAGGTTCGAAACCCTAACCTGATGAAAAATAGATAATATGAATGGATATTATTAGTGTGGCTCTCCAGCTTGTTCTATTGGATGTGTTTGGTTCGAAATAATTCATTTCATTGTCAGGATGTTGACACCTACACTAACCCCTCTCAAAACCGAAATGGAAAACGGTTGATATTTATTTTGGTAGTTTCTCTCTATACATATAGCTTTATGCTTTACATTTTTGGATGTAGGTTCCTTGCCCTTTTTCTATAGGCTGCGAGATATGTTTGTTAGCTGCTCTAAGGTGGGTGAAGACAGGGAGTGGGTAGGAAACAAACACTCCTTCCTATACGTCATATATTTTCTTATGATCTAAAGGCTAGGATCTATTTGTGTCCATATACAGTATCGAGCACTAAGTCCATGTTTGCCTATGTCTACTTATTTAGTGCTTCAGTTTGTGGTCGAAAGAGGATTTTAAAGAAAACTTGTTTGTTGTTTTGTATTTTGCAGAGTATAAAGTAAAAGATCTTGCCGCAGCTCTACTGGACTCATTCGCCATCTTCGCAGTCCACTGGCGAGCTGAGCCGGACGTGACACTGTGAAGGTTGTGCTCTACACCATCCTTCCAACTTTGATGGCAACTCCATGTTGCAAGCAGCGGTGGTGGAATTTCTCTTCTCTGCTCATCCATTGCCATCTGGTATATTCATTTTCTGATTGTGCAAATGACAAAGTTTCTTCCGATACTTATTAAGGTGTACAACTATGTTTGTGCTGCCTCAGCAAGAGGCCTTCAGAAGCTGCTACTACTTTTTTTGCATGTACCTTTATTTCATTTGCTTCCCTACCTAGATACATATCATTTTTATTACCAAGTTTGTAAACTGTTATCGGTTATTGCTTTATTTACCCCCGCAAAAGGAGCGTTTCGGTAGGATTCTGCTTTTGTACATACATTCAGCTTTATTTATTCATGTCTACCTTTCTGGGCTATACTAAATTGTACATAAATCTGCTCAAACGAGGTTCCTACAATAATAGTCCTGTAATTATATATATTGAATGTGCATTTAACGTTTGAGAATATTAATTGTTCCCCGCAAAGATTGGTTGATCATAAATCATTGTTTTAGTTGCGTTAGACGTTATTTGGCTAGATCGCTCGCCTTAGGTTAGTGGTGGTATGCTTCTAGTGCATATTTTATGCATTAATCATTTCAATGTGTAGAAAGGTTGGTTATGTGTATTGATACTGTGACAAATTTAAACCATTAATATCGAAAGGGAGAGCCTACAAAATATGAGCTACTTGCTTCTTAGAATGTATCTAATATTTAATTTGGGCTCCCTCTCTACGTTTTGTTGCAGTGCATGTTCCATTCTCAAGTACTTATCATATGTGTTTATGGCACATTTTCCATTTTTTTACAGGTTTTATTAGTCTGCTCACCATTGTTTCATACTAGCAAATTATCCGTGCCCATGTGACTCTCTTATACATCTTTCACAGGCGTTTTTAAGAACTTGAAGTGTTACATGTATATTATGTGTGCTCAGCCATAAGTGGCATGTTTTACAGACTATATTGGCTGTATTTTAGAGGTTAGTCTATCGCTTACTGAATTATAGATTTCTGTGTTTTTATTGTCACACTTGTCAAATGAAAATCTATGTGAATGATTGTACAATTTGGTCATTTATTATTTAAAACATATATTCAATAGGATTTAGAGAGCCAACAACTTGCATTGTGCTCACTTGCTCACATATAAATGATGTAAGCCAATTAAGATTGAGATCATTTTTTGGCTGCGATCTCTGTGGTGTAAGATCTGTCCGCCTTTATTAATGTTCCTTCAGTGGATGCAGTTACCGTGTTGTTATTCCTATGCTTCATACTCCTTTCAGTGGAGTACTTGCTTATAATTCCATTTATTTACGTTCCTTCTATTGTGGTG